>OY728133.1:1862757802-1872757802 GCA_963277665.1 Viscum album
TACATTCTTACCTTATTGAAGGATTTACTTCCATAATATGTAGATATTCCCTCAAAATACTATATGGCATGGAATTTAGTTGAGGAACTTGGATTTTTAAGAGAAAAAAAATAATGCTTTCCTGAAAGATTTCATTTTATTCTGGGAGGAAACCGCTAAACAAAATGGTTGTATAAAATTTGGAACATCTCGATGGAAGTCAAAATCTGATGAAACACCATCTCGCGTGCCACAGAAATTAATTTGGCACTTTCCATTGATCCCCAGACTCCAGAATATTTTTATTTCTGATGAAATATCAATAAAAATGAGATGGCATGATACCAAGAGAAAGAATACTAATGATGAGTTGGTTCACCCTATATATGGATTTCCATGGAAGATATTTGATGTTCGATATCCTGATTTTGCAGCTGACTTGCATAATGTGAGGTTGGGTCTTTCAAGCAATAGTTTTAATTTTTTTGGGCAGATTCTTACTTCCCACAGCACATGGCCAGTTTTTATACAGATTTATAATCTGCCCCCATGGTTGTGTATGAAAAAACCTTTCACTTTCATGATTATACTTATATCTATCCCTTCTAATCATGGCATTGATATTGATGTATACATGCAAAATTTAATAAAAGAGTTGAAACTTATTTGGTACATGGGTGTGTGGATATACGATGCATATTGGAAAGACATATTTCAGATGTGTGTTATGCTTATGTAGATGATCAATGATTTTCCAGCTTATGCAATGATGTCTGGATGGAGAAAGAATGGAAAATTGCCATGTCCTATTCGTATGAAGAATACATGATCCAGAAGACTTAAACATCGATGTAGTTTTAGTTTTATGAGACATCAACGATTATTTCCAATGGACCATCCATATCGAAATAATCGTCGAAGATTTGATAATACCATAGAGACTGATGATCCACCTTAGCGTATGTCTGGAACTGATGTGCTTAATGAATTGAAGGATTTCAGTTTTTCATTCGGGAAGGGTCAAATGAAATCTGGAAGGAGAAAGAATGTTTCTACTGAAACATATTACAATTGGAGGAAGAGGAGTATCTTTTTTGATTTGCCTTATTGGTCAACCAATTTGTTGTTTCATTTCTTAGATGTAATGCATATTGTAAAGAATATATGTGAAATGTTTCTTTAGATGCATCTAAAAGTTAAGGGAAGGAAAAAAGATGATTACGGTATCGGCGTGACTTAGTGGATTGGGGAATCAGACCAGAATTGCATCCTGTGTGTATCAGTGAAAATAAATGGAAAGTTCCATGTGCTTCTTATGTGATGACACCTACGAGAAAAAAACAATTTTTGGAAGTATTATACACTATTAGAGTTCCTGATGGCTATTCAAGAAACATATCTAAACGGATCAATAGAAGAGAGTTTAAGATAAAATCTTTGAAGACTCATAATTATCACATTCTTTTTTATGAGTTGATTACAATATCAATTCTTTGTCTTTTGTGTAATAATTTAAGGGTGACTATTATTCGGTTGTGCCATTTTTTTAGAGATCTTTGTACTAAATATTTTTCCAAGTCTTTCTTTCAAAAAATGTTTACAGATGCCCCATTACTTTTGTGCGGGTTAGAGAAAATATTTCCTCCATCATTTTTCACATGCATGCTGCATCTGAATGTCCATATTCCCATTAAAATACTTCTAGGAGGGCCTATTTATTTTTGTTGGGTTTATCCAACTGATATAAATATGTACACATTAAAGTATTATGTCTGAAAAAGGAATCATCCTGAAGGTTCTATCGTGAATGGTTACTTGGATTAAGAATGTATGGATTTCTGCTCAATGTATTTGTCTAATCTTACTATAAGAATGAAATAAACAATGAGAAATAAAGAAAAATAGTATGAGAAAATTAAACCCTGTTTTCCATCACTTCCTCAAACAGTAGTAATTCTTTGATCATATACATTGAAGCCATTAAGCCTTAAAGAGCGGAAGATGACCCATCACACAGTTTTGTTTAACTGTGATTTGTTTGATGAATATATCAGGTAACTAGATTGAATATGTATATCTTACATATATATCTATTAAACTCTTCATATTTTTTATCTATAGGGAAAATAAAACAATGATAAATAGAAAGCATCATTCTTTATCTTTGAGAAGGAGGGAGACTTTGCATAGCAAAGAGTTTTATACTTGTTAAAAATTTAAGGTAAAAATATTACTGTTTAAAATAATTAAATCAATATTTAATTAAGTTTAATATTCATTTATATTGTAGGTATTGATTTTTCCTGCTGACTCTGTCTCTAAGGAAATAAGAGCTTTGTCTTTTAGTCCAAATACCATGGTTCGTGAGGGTAAATCAATTGTTATCAATTGGTACAAATTTATTGTCACTGAATGAGAAAATAAAATGAGAACACAACAGGATGGTTTTATGGTTACTACCACAATAGATTGGTATGCCAGTGCATCAGATAGTAGACCATGATTTGAAAATGAGGGTTATTATGGAGTCATTGAAAAAATAATAATATTGGATTATTAATCTCATGGATGAGTCATGATAATGAAAATCCATTAGTTTTATTTGATGATAATATAGGGAAAATTTATTGATGATTTTGGATTTCAAGTAATTAATATGACTCACACTTTTGCTACCGAAGAACCATATGTATTGTCATCAATGGCTAAACAAGTTTTTTATGTCAAAGAACAACTTCGACCTGAATTTGGTGTCATAGTTGAAGTAATTCCAAGACATATTTTTGATGATGGTGATGATGGAATTAACACTTTTTCTACTGCCATTGGAACCAATCCATTTATTTCTTTTGATGACTCTAATTCCTCAATTTTTAGAGTTGATTGTGAACCTAATGTTGTGGTGGTAAATATATAGAATCATCCATCCATGTTCTCAATTATTTTGGTTTACCAAGAGTTGGGCTGTTAAGGTTGGTATTATTCAAATTTATTTAATATTTATTACCAATATGTTGTATATAACTTGACCATTATGTGAATTTTCAATGTTTATTGGTTGGAATTTTTATTTGAATTGCATTTTATAATTTGGAATTGAACTATATTTAAACCTACGAAACCAACATTTCTAGCTTGGTGAACATTTCAATGCTTCAACTATGATTTTTATAAAATTTGTATAACTCTAATACCACTCTTTAAAATTTTACCAGGTAATGAACATGATGGTTTGTATTCTTCTATAAAACATGTATTGAAACCTACATAATCTACCTGATCTAAAGAAATTAAATTTTTTTTATTTTTGACAACTGATTTACCACTTATGAATCTGGTAGAATCAATGTTCCATGATTTTAATAGACTTATGACACTTAGTAAATAATCATCCTACTAAAAATTAAATTTCTTTATTATATATTGTATGATTTATTGACTTTATTATATATTTGTTCAAGATCACCTAAAACAATGGTTAGTTAAATTATCCATGAATCCCTCTATTCCCTCTCATTTATTTTGTTTTTTGGGTTACACATTACTTATCCTTTTCTATTTACTTCCATATTTGTTTTCAAATATAGGAAATGAAACAAATTGAATAGAGGTGATGAAAATAGATTATGGACAAAAATCATCACATGAATGAGCTGGGAATTCCACCACTTGTTCCTGTAGTGAGTATTTTATTTCAAATATATTTATTTAAATAATATATAATTTCATGTGATTATTTTTTTAAAACATTTTTTCAGGATCCATCTATTAGGAGACATTTATTTTATGAGTAGCCTAGTAGTGGTCTTAGTTTTTGGGGTGTTCGTATGAGGGGGTGTGGTACGAGAGCTAGACGATATGGTTGGCATACCTAATTAGACCTTTCCCCTTCCACTGACATACCATCCATCCCACATTCTGATCCCGGTGTGTCGTTAGGGACACACAGGATATTTAGGTCTCCCATGTTTTCACCCCCTTTACATCTAATCCTCCTGACCCATCTATACCATATCCGATGATGATTTCCACTCCCCATCCAGCATTTGGCCAGCCATCCCTATCATCTTCTTTTACTTCTGCTTCCTTCTCTCCGGGGTTTTATATTCCATATTCTTCGACTCATGCTCCGCCAGAGTTTGTCCCTATGGAGCATACATTGGGACCCACTCCATATGTATAGGGTGTTCCTTTAGTTCCTATAAATCCAGTGGCACACATTGATCAGACTACCGCATGTATTCTTATACAACCCTAACAAATTGTTACACCATTATTTATTTTCATTATAACATGTATTGATAAAATATTTGTTTTTCTTTCATAAAAGATACATTTATTGATAGGAGACGGGGGAGGGGGCATACACGCATGTGTGTGGTGTGGAACTGCTACACGCAGTTGATGGTGGACTATAATTAAGATAGTCAGATTATTGAAAAATCGGGGTAGCAATGTCGGAGTTTTTTAGCGACTCTTACCAAATACTACGACAACATTCCTGTCAACCTGTTTCCTGGAGACATCTACCAAATGAAGTCAAGGATAAAGCCTGTCCAGAGATATGGGTAAAAAATATGTTGTATTTAATGTAATATATTAATTTTTTATTTATATGAATTAATATTTTGGTGTAAAATGCGGTTTAATTTCCCCAATGGTGAGGGTGCACGGCAAGCACGTCTAAAGGATTTAGGTGAGCTTTGGAGAGATTATAAGGATGATTTGTACATTGGATGGCATGCCAGAGTGGGTATAGAGTTAGAGGCGGTCTCTTTCATGGATGATTGTCTGTTAGAACAGTACAGAAAGATGATTAATCATTGGAAGACTAGCCAATTTACGGTATTAATCAAATTAGAGGTATTTAAATTAAAATTTTCATGTTTTTTGTTAATAATAATTATTGAATTTTATTTAGGATGCATCTGGAAGAAATAAAAAAACATTTATTCTAATAAATACATCCACACATTGGGACGTACTATGATTCCATAACATGAGAGACAGTTGGTTTGACAGTTTATAATCTTTCTTTATGACTTGAACTTTCTATTGTTTCCTCCATAATTTATTAGATTATAAATATTGTTATATAATTTTAGTTATGCAATTACTATTTTTTGTATCCTATTTTTAATTATGGATTCCTACATTCAATGTTATTGTAGAGGCAAAAATTGAATATAGAAGGAAGTGTGCCTCGATCAAAACTGTTTTGCTAGAGTAGGAAGAAGAAAGATGGAAGTGCGGTTAATAAAGCGACTCAGTAGCAGATTGTAAGTTTTACTTTATAGATTTAAAATTTTAATATCTATTTTGTAACTTAATAATATATTTATATTTATAACAGGATTCTTTATAGGCCCTTTAATCCCAGGAACCTAACAATTTTGGGCCAAACGATCACTTACATCAGGTGTTGGGAGATAAATACCCTGGTAGAGTACGTTGCCAACCTAGGAAGAGTATAGTTCTGAAGAGGTATGTATGAGTTGTAGTGCCACTGAGTTGTAGCAGGTTAATGCATAGGTAGAACATGCTGAAGAAAGGGCCACTGAGATGGCAGAATAGTCTGCTATGGCAAACACTGCATTTATGAAACTGATGGAAGTTTTACGTCCAACACTTCCACCATAGGCCAACACTACTTGTGATGAATATATGTCATCGATGTGTTCTATATATGGTGAACTAGGTGGCAGTTCTAGTGTTGGTCGAGACGATGGTGAGGAGGAGGCCGAGGTAGAGGAGAAGGAGGGTGAGGAGGAGGTCGAGGCGGAGGAGGAGGGCAAGGAGTAGACCAAGGTGGAGGAGGAGGGTGATGAGGAGGCCGAGGCTGAGTACAAGGGCGAGGATAAGGGTGGGGACAATGATGGGGACGACGATGAGGATGAGGGTGAGGGTGACTATGATGGTGATGATAGTGATGGTGATGAGATACAGATTCATCTATTACATTTTTTACTGATATTACTGACCTTTGATGTTTATTGATTTGTTGTGCCAGAATATATGTGTGATTAGGTAGGTCACCTTATCTTTATTTTTTTATCTATAAATAATAAAACTTGACTTGATGATTTTCTGTGACTGATTCACCCCCTCCTCTAGACAGCCCCCCACCCCCTAGATACCCCCACCCCATAGACAACCCATACCCTCTAGACAACACTGCCACCCCCATAGACAGCTCGCCCGCCCCCCTGGACATCCCCCACCCTCTGTTCATGGGTTTTCCAATTGTGGTTGTTTATTTTAACATTGATAAAACATCAGTGGTTCCATTATATTTTCCTCCATAAATGAAACGTTAAATTTAATGATTGATATGAAATGAGATTCTAAATGATTTAAATTATTATTTATATATAATGAATTTTTTATTTTTAAAAGTCATGGATGTTGTGAAATCCTTCTATTTTAATGAAATTGAAATTTTTTAGTGGAATTTAGAAAATTTTGGTCTGATTAGAAGTTGATATAATGAAATTATTTTTTTAACCTTAAAATCATTTCCTTAGAAAATATGTAAATACAATCCCATAAACGTAGGGAAGACCCCCCCCCCCCCAGATAGCCCCCTGGAAAGCCTCCCCCACCCTCCTCCCTGGACCCCAGACATCCCCCCACACAGCCCCCTGGACAGCCCCCAGACAGCCCCCTGAACAACCCCCCGAACAGCTCCTCAGACAGCCCCCACCCTCCTCCCTAGACCCTGGACAACCCCCCCTTCTTGGACCCTAGACATCCCCCCCCCATCCTCCTCCCTGCATCCCATACATCCCCCCCAACCTCCTCCCTGGACCTCGAACATCCCCCCTCCCCTCTCTCTGTACATATGTGTTTTTTTGTTCTATTGAAGGTGTTTTTTGTGGTGTTTAAAGTATGTTTTTATATGTTTTTTGTGATATTTTTATGTTGGTGTATGCAGTGAGGTGTATTAAGTGTATTATGTAGTGTGTTATTTAGTGTGTTATGTAGTGTGTCTGTTTTTTGTTCTCTTTTTATGTGTCATTTTTATGCAGGTGTATGTAGTGTATTATGCAGGCTAGACTATTTTTATGTGTCTGTTTTTTATGCAAGGATATTTTTATGTGTCTATTTTTTATACATGTGTACCATGAGAATTTTTTCAGAGTTTTTTGTGTTTGGGAACTCCCTGGACAGCCCCCCCCCCCCTCCTTCCTGGACCCTGGACAGTCCCCCCTCCTCCCTGAACCATGGACAGCCCCCACACCCTCCTTCCTAGACCCCAGAAATCCCCCCCACCCCCTTCTTGGACCCCGGACAACCCCCGACCCGACACCCCAACATTGGGATAGTGGTGATTCGGCATATATAAAACATCATGACAATTCTTGAAAGGCTAAGGACCACCAAACTTGATTTTTGAGAAAATATACTCTTAATTCGGCATCTCGGATCCCAATCTATGATCTATTCAAGATTCACCCAAAATCCAAATAGAAAAGAGGGTTTTATATATTCTGAAGATAATTAGATGAGAGTGAAAACTCTAATCGAAAAGAGGAAGCAATAAGGGGATTAGACTCACCCGGATCTTCAATTTTCACTTGACGACACTCAAAACACCTTAGTATTGAAGGAGACATGCCCTTAAGAGCTCTTGGGAGCTTTGTATTGTGTTGATACTTTATCAAAAGGATCCATGGGTCATTTTTAGTGTGTAAGAGTCAACCCCACCTCAATATGAGGAATGGTGTGGTCGGTACCACTCAAAGTGTCTCACTTTTATTTGAAATGGACAACATTTTATGTGAAAACAACAAATGGCATACAAAAAACTAACTAAACACATTTAAGTTCTATTTATACTTTATTACAACAATCCATTGGTCATTTGTGACATGTAAGAGTTAACTTCACCTCAATCTGAGGCACAGTGTGTCTGGTACCACTCAAATTGTCTCACTTTTATTTGAAATGGAAGGGATTTTAAGTGAAAACAACCACTTACATACGGAAAACCAACCAAACTCTTTCTGATTGTATTGATACTTTAGGAAAACGATCCATGGGTCATTTTTGACATGTAAGATTCAAAACTGCCTCAATCTGAGGCACAGTGTGGCCGGTATCACTCAAAGTGTATCTCTTTTTTTAAAATGGACATTGTTTTAAGTAAAAATAACAGACATAGGGAAAACTTACCAAACGTATTCGGATTGTGTTGATACTTTAGTATAAGGATCATGGTTCATTTTTGACGTGTATGAGTCAACCCCGCCTCAATTTGAGGAATAGTGTGGATGGTACCACTCAAAGTGTCTCACCTTTATTTGAAATGGGCAACATTTTAAGTGAAAACAACAACTGGAATACAGAAAACCAACCAAACACATTCAGATTGTGTTGATACTTTAATAAAACGATTCATGGGTCATATGTGACGTGTACAAGTCAACCTTGCCTCAATCTGAGGCATGGTGGGGCTGGTATCACTTGAAGTGTCTTTCTTTTGTTTAAAATGGACACCCTTTTAAGTAAAAATAACTGGCATATGGAAAACCAACCAAACGTATTTGGATTGTGTTGATACTTTTAGCACAAGGATCCATGGTTCATTTTTGATGTGTACAAGTCAAACCCACCTCAATACGAGGCATGGTGTGGTCGGTACCACTCAAAGTGTCTCACTTTTATTTGAAATGGACAATATTTTAAGTGAAAACAACAACTAGAATACAAAAAACCAACCAAATGCATTATGATTCTATTGATACTTTAGGACAACGATCCATGAGTCATTTGTGACATGTACGAGCCAACCCTGACTCAATCCGAGGCATGGTGTGGCTAGTATCACTCAAAGTGACTTTCTTTTGTTTAAAATGGACACTCTTTTAAGTAAAAACAACTGGCATACGGAAAACCAACCAAACATATTTGTATTGTGATGATACTTTATCACAATGATTAATGGGTTATTTTTTACGCGTATGAGTCAACCTTGCCTCTATCCGAGGTTTTGTGTGGACAGTATCACTCAAAGTGTCTGTCTTTTGTTTTAAATGGACATCATTTTAATTAAAAACAACTGGCATACAGAAAACTGACCAAACATATTCGTATTGTGTTTATACTTTAGTAAAAGTATACATGGGTCATTTTTGATGCTTATGAGTTATCCCCACCTCAATCCAAGGCATGGTGTGGCCGGTACCACTCAAAGTGTCTCACTTTTATTTGAAATGGACAACATTTTAAGTGAAAACAACAACTCACATATGGAAAACTGGACAAAAGCATTCATATTGTGTTGATACTTTTGTACAATGATCCATGGGTCATATGTGACATGTACGAGTCAACCCCACCTCAATCTAAGGCATGGTGTGGCTGGTATCACTTCAAGTGTCTTTCTTTTGTTTAAAATGGATACACTTTTAAGTAAAAACAATTAGCATACAGAAAAACAACCAACCGTATTCAGATTGTGTTGATACTTTTAAACAAGGATCCATGGGTCATTTTTGATGTGTACGAGTCAACCCCACCTCAATCCGATGCATGGTATGGTTGGTACCACTCAAAGTGTCTCACTTTTATTTGAAATGGACAACATTTTAAGTGAAAAAAATAACTGGCATATAGAAAACTGACCAAACGCATTCATATTCCATTGATACTTTATGAAAACGATCCATGGGTCTTTTGTGATGTGTAAGAGTCAACTTTTCCTCAATATGAGGCATGGTGTGGCCGGTACCACTCAAATTGTCTCACTTTTATTTGAAATGGATAGGATTTTAATTGAAAACTATAACTTGCATACAGAAAACCGACAAATGCTTTCAGATTGTATTGATAATTTAGAACAACAATCCATGAATCATTTGTGATGTGTAAGAGTCATCCCTGGCTCAATCTGAGGTACGGTGTGGCTAGTATCACTCTAAGTGTCTCTCTTTAATTTAAAATGGACATCATTTTAAGTAAAAACAACATGCATACTGAAAACTGACCAAACATATTCATATTTTGTAGATAATTTAGAACAACAATCCATGGGTCATTTGTGACATGTATGAGTCAACTTTATCTCAATCTGAGGCATGGTGTGACCTATACCACTCAAAGTGTCTCACTTTTATTTGAAATGGAAAACATTTTAAGTGAAAACAATAAATGGCATACGAAAAACTGACCAAACGCATTCATATTGAGTTGATACTTTAGTAAAACGATCCATGAGTCATATGTGATGTGTATGATTAAACATCACCTTAATCCGAGGAACAGTTTCACCGGTATAACTCTAAGTGTCTGTCTTTTGTTTAAAATGGATATCAATTTAAGTAAAAACAACTAGCATACGGAAAACTGACCAAACGTATTAGGATTGTGTTGATACTTTAGAACAAGGATCCATGGGTCATTTTTTGATGTGTACAAGTCAACCCCGCCTCAATCCAAGGCACGTTGTGGTCGGTACCACTCAAAGTGCCTCACTTTTATTTTAAATGGACAACATTTTAAGTGAAAACAACAACTAACATATGGAAAACTGACCAAATGCATTCATATTGTATTGATACTTTTGTACAACAATCCATGGGTCATATGTGACGTGTACGAGTCAACCTCTCCTCAATATGAGGCACGGTGTGGCCGGTATCACTCGAAGTGTGTTTTTTTGTTTAAAATGGACACCCTTTTAAGTAAAAACAACTGGCATATGGAAAACTGACCAAACGTATTTGGATTGTGTTGATACTTTAATAAAAGTATCCATGGGTGATTTTTGACATGTACGAGTCAACCCAGCCTCAATCTGAGACACAGTGTGTCCATTACCAGTCAAAGTGTCTCACTTTTATTTGAAATGGACAAAATTTTTATTGAAAACTAAAACTAGCATATATAAAACCATCCAAACGCATTTGGATTCTATTTATACTTTAAGAAAAAAAATCCATGGGTATTTTTTGATTTTTATGAGTCAACTCTGCCTCAATTTGAGGCATAGTGTGGCTGGTACCACTCAAACTGTCTCACTTTTATTTCAAATGGACATTATTTTAAGTGAAAACTACAACTTGCATATGGAAAACCAACTAAAAGCTTTTAGATTGTATTGATACTTAAGTAAATTATCCATGAGTCATTTGTGATGTGTAAGAGTCAACCCTGGCTCAATCAAAGGCATGGTGTGGCCGGTATCACTCTAAGTGTCTCTCTTTCATTTAAAATGGACATCATTTTAAGTAAAAACAATTGGAATATGGAAAACCAACCAAACGTATTCAGATTGTGTTGATACTTTAGCACAACGATCCATGGGTCATTTGTGACATGTATGAGTCAACTCTGCCTCAATATGAGGCACGGTGTGGCATGTACCACTCACAAAGTCTCTCACTTTTATTTGAAATGGACAACATTTTAAGTGAAAACAAAAATTGGCATACGAAAAACCGACTAAACACATTTATATTGTGTTGATACTTTTGGAAAATGATCCATGGGTCATATGTAATGTTTATGAGTCAACCTCGCCTCAATCTGAGGCACGGTGTGGCTGATATCACTCGAATCAGTTGTCTTTTGTTTAAAATGGACATCATTTTAAGTAAAAACAATTGGCATAAGGAAAACCAACCAAACGTATTAGGATTTTGTTGATACTTTAGTACAAGGATCCGTGGTCCAGCCTCACACAATCCACTTCTCATGTGAGGAACTCCTAACCCTATTCTAAAACACATGACATTTAATATGCCAAGGAAAACTACATTCTCTAAGTCACACAAGCTCATTGATACACACCCGTTATCATCTTCACTAAGTTCAAAGACACCTGCCCCAAACCATGGGACATTATATTTGTTTTTGGTTGAATTCATTTATCCATTTCCTTATTTTGGGGTTATTAGCTTATAATTTTTGAATTCAATCGTGTATGTGTTATAAAAAATGCAATTTTGTA
Organism: Viscum album; assembly: GCA_963277665.1. NCBI lineage: Eukaryota > Viridiplantae > Streptophyta > Magnoliopsida > Santalales > Viscaceae > Viscum > Viscum album. The sequence continues at coordinate 1,862,769,735 of OY728133.1, forward strand.
TGTATTATTAATTATGTATAACACATATAATTACGTATTCAATTTTTTATGTATTGTATTCATAATTGATAATTAAATTATGTATGTATTCAATTCGGTATTCAATTATGAATTGAATTACAGATTTCACATGTAATTTTCATCTCAATTCTGAATTGAATTCTAAATCAATTATGTATGTTTATATGTACCTTATGAATTATGTTTTAATTCTGTATGTGTATAGTTGCAAGGTACATTATGTGTTAAATATATATGAATTAATTGTGTATATGTATGTGTTATAGTTGGTTATTGTAGGTAATTAGAGTTGGGGAAGATGGAAATGCAGAAAGGGTAGCCTGCTGATGGAAATCACGGACCAGTAGGCTGGTGCCAAAAATGCACAGCAAAGCATATGCCAACAGTTTACAACCATTGGCATAGGGCTGTAAATGTGTTTTATACCAATGGTTCTAAGAGAACCATTGGTAAAAACACTTTCCCAGTGGTTTAAAAACTGTTGGGATATAGGTGAAATGTTTAGATATACCAACGGTTAGTGTAAACCATTGGTAAAAAGCTTTACAAAACTATATTCCAATGGTTTGAAACTGTTGGAATAGTATTTTTAAAAATGGTTTCAAACAGTTGGTGAAACGTTATACCAACGGTTTGACATAACCGTTGGTATAATGTAGATTTCCTAAAATATACCAATGGTTTTCCAGAAACCATTGGCATATGTTTTTTCCAATAGATTACCTTCTTACGGTTTGGATAACCGTTGGTATATATTATACCAACGGTTATCCAGCTTTTACCAACGGTTTGGAACCGTTGGTAAAGTGTTCATTTCTAGTAGTGAATAAACATATTAATGATATAAGATTATGGATATTTAATATAAATATTATTTCAAATGAAAAGTGATCTCAAATGGTCATTAGGTACACCACATAAGGATTATTAGGTCCACAATACAAAGTTAGTCACACAAAAATGGTAGTTGAGACAAAGTCCCTTACCACAATGTAATCAGTCGAATCATATGACCAGAACTTAATAACCATAAAATGAATCATTGAATACCATGAATAAAAATAGAATAATTTTATTATATATCAAATGATAGTACACATATAACACATACAAGAAATAATTAGCGAACAATGGAAATCTCACAGAAATGAAAGTGAGATGAGAAACCCCATACTTTATGATCGAGTGTGTTCTTTTTTTGTTTTAATGACCTGAATAATAAAATTTAGCTTCATTAATTAATAATTATATAAACTTATATAAATTTAATTGATTTATTATAACATTTTTTGGTTCATTAATGGCGTTTTTTATGGGTTTAAGAGGATCAATTTTATGGTTTTGGAAGCATTTTCTTCCTTGATTTTCATGATTTATTTAATTGTATTCATGAATGGAAGTTTGTTTAAAATGTGTTTAAACATATAGAATTATTAATATATATTATTATTTACATTAAATAGATATAAATTATCTTATAATGATTATGTGTTGTATACTTGAGGATGAATCATTTGTTAGAAGTTACTGATAAACGCTTGGATTTAGCTTGGCGGTTTTGGGCACAATGAACTTATTTTGTATTATTATCCCATATTATGAGTTTGTAGGGATTACAGAACATTAATGAGATGAAGTTAATAAATTCAGATCTTTTTAAACCATAAAAATATTTTCATTACCAGAATTGAAGATGGTAATGAAAATTGTGAACTTGTCGTCCTTGAATGTGATAAATTAGTACATCTCAGACGGTGTTTTCATTTTTTTAGTATAAGAAGAGGGGGAAAATGAGATGATTTTGAAATATTATAATAGAATAATATAATTCTAGTTCATGTAAGGTACAGGAATTATCATATAATTTTGATGAGGGAATATGAGGAAATAAGTATAAAAGAAATGAACTCAAAATAGAAGAAAATTTGAGAAATCTCTCATGAAAATTCTTCATCCTAACGGCATCACTTGAAATTTAATAAAATTGTTTGATGAGATAAAGGGGGTATCTCATAACTCATAAATAATATGGGCAGTAAGGGGAATATGAAATGACATATCCCAACAAAATAAAATTGAAAATAAAATAGAAAACATAAATGAAATCTTTAAGAAAAGAGAAGGGTGGTTGATTCTCTTAGCTTGTAATGTAACTCCCAAAACATGAATGTTGGGACATTGGGGGTTTGAGTACACCTTGATAGGACTCATATGGAGGTAATACTTTCATATCTTTGAGTATAATGAGTTTTAAATGAAATAAAACAAAGGGGGTGCGTAGGTATTCATAGTAATTATGAGGGAGTTTTTTATTAATTAAAAGGGACACCTCATTAGTGGTTTTTGCAAAACCATGGGCTTGCTCATGGTATTTTCCCATGGTTTCAGCCACTTGGGACACCTGATGTCATATGTTGCTATAAAAAATTCTAACATCCATTTATATTAATTATTATATCATTATGATGTCATTAAACAACAGAAAACTCAAAACTGTATTTTTACTATTCACAAAAAATTCATGTATTTTAGAAATATCCCAAAAATTCACCCTAACCATTATTCTATGTGTATAATTAAAAAATAAAATCCATTTTTTGAAAATAATTTTCTAATTATTTTTAATTTAATTTTTAAATAAAATCATAGTTAATTCAAAAAATAACAATTTTAAAGGAATAATGAGTTCTATATCAAATTGAAAATTTAATTAAAATCTCATTATCTTATTACCTTAAAAAATAAAATAATATCCTTATTTAAAATTTATAAGGGTCATATTTATATTCATATTACTATTCATAAGAGTTTGTTACTATTCATCAAAAAATAAAGTTGGTTCTATCAGACTCCAAATGACTTACTAGTCACAACTCCAGATGACCATTTTTCGAAATTGAAAACATAGAAGTGGAAAATTTATGTTTAATGGAAAGCTTATAACTTTCTCCTATAATGTTTTGTTTCACAAAAGACTCTGTGCTTCATGCAATTTATCCTATCTAATGAATAGAAATTACTTAAGAGGAACATACCATAAAATTATTGTGGTGTTATATTATTCCCTCCTTCTGAAATTTTTTCCTCAAAATTTTATGTATAAATCCCACAAAAAATATGTGGATGGTTCTTCTTCATTAAATCCTCAGGTTACCATGTTTCTTTGTCCATATTCTATATTTTCCAAAGAACCTTTACTAGAGTACTCATCTGGTTTATAAATAAATTATTCATATTTAAATACTTTCTATTCATTATATGACTTGTAATGTGATGGTTTGTAAAGTAAAGGTTTCTTTAAATCATGATCAAATAAATCATGATGGCATGTAAAGTAAAGGTTTCTTTGAGGAATAATTTAAATCTCAATCCTTCATAATGGCTTGTAATGAAAATATAAATTATCCTAAGCATATCCCCTGGCAGTGTCGTAAGAAAGAGTGCAGCAAGGTCTGTTGTCGTGTACCAGGACACCCCAGGTCAATCATGAAACTCATTGTTGGAGCTTTCACTCCTAGTTACATATGTACCCAATCCACCTCTACCTTCTTGAATCTAGACAGAGATGTATTTTCTATAAATATTCACATAATCTATTCCTTACCAAATTACAAGGACGATCCTATATTTTATCATCAAATACTGCCTTAGGGATTTGTTCCCTACTTTACATTTCCTACTCTAGTTTCCAAGTTTTCTACTACACTTCCTCTGATACCAACTCTAACACCCTGACCCCTCTAGAATAGAGTTGGTGAATTACTTTTTATATGGGAATGGTATAACGAATAAAAATCCTGAATTAATGATCAGTTTAGTAGTCTTAAAGAAACTGGATACATAGTTGTAACTCAAATTACCTTGGAAATGGTTACAAAAATACAATACATAACAATAACTAAAAACTCCATCCACATGGACTCAATAAATGATATACTCTTCATCACTTTTTGAAGGTAAATAAATGAAATGGGTGATCTCAAATTCTCATTAAGGTTTAAAAATAACGGAATAATGAATCAATAATAACTGAATCATAAACAATTTGACATAGTCAATATGGAATGGTGAATAGTTGAAAAACTCATGCCATTAATAAACTGAGAATGAAACTACATCCATAGATTTTTTCATAGTGAAAACCTCATGTATATTAATAATTAATAATGAATAAAGTGAATGATTATTAATTAGACATCATGTATATGTCACATGATACCATAATACATTTAAAATAGTTTAGTTTTGTGGGTAGAAACCCATCTGATATTTGGAAACAAACGTGAAGGGTTTGTCGCCAACTAATTTGTATCATGAGACATGTCGATGCATAGAGGGGCTGTAATGGGACCCACCTGCCACTTCAATTCCAAATCATTCTTTACACATTGATTTAATATAAGATCAATATGCCTTTTCAATATCTGTATAGAGTATAGAATATAGATTCATTAATATTTCCATAGTTAAAATGACTTTCCCATTATACACCATATGTAAAATGGTATAAAGTTTACAAAATAAACATATCCATGATATGAGATTATGTATATTTAATATAAATATAATTTAGAATGAAAATTGATCTCAAATGGGTAGTAGGTACACCACATAAGGATTATTTGGTGCACAATACAAAGTTAGTCCCAACAAAATGGTAGTTTAGACAAAGTCCCTTACCACAATGTAATCGGTCGAATCATATGACCAGAACTTAATAACCATCAAATGAATCATTGAATAATATGAATAAAAAGATAATAATGTTATTATATATCGAATGGAAGTACATATATACCACATACAAGAAATAATTGGCCAACAATGGAAATCTCACAGAAATGAAAGTGAGATGAGAAACCCCTTACCTTATGATCAAGTGTGTTCTTTGTTTATTTTAATGACCTGAATAAAAAAATTAGATTCATTAATTAATAATTCGATAACCTCCTATACATTTAATTGATTTATTATAACCTTATTAGGTTCATTCATGGCCCTTTTTATGGGTTTAAGAGGATCAATTTTATTGTTTTGGAAGCATTTTCTTCCTTGATTTTCATGATTCGTTTCCTTGTATTCATGAATGGGAGTTTGTTTGAAATATGGTTAAACATCCATAATTGTTAATATATATTATTATTGAAATTAAATATATATAAATTATCTTATAATGATTCTAGGTTATCTACTTGAGGATGAATCATTAGTTAAAAGTTATTGATAAACACCAGGATTTAGCATGGCGGTTTTGTGCACAATGAACTTGTTTTGTATTATTATCCCATATTATGAGTGTGTAGGAATTAAAGAAAATTAATGAGATTAAATACATATATTCTGATCTAGTTAAACCATAAAAATGGTTTCATGACCAGAATTGAATATGGTAACGAAAATTGAGATCCTGTCATCCTAGAATGTGATAAATTAACACATCACATATGGTGTTTTCATTTTTTATTATAGGAAGAGGGTAAAAATAGATGATGATTAAATATTCCATTAGCATAATATAATTACAGTTAATTTAAGGTACTATAATTATCATATAATTTTTATGAGGGAATATTAGGAAATATGTATAAAATAAATGAACTTAAAATAGAAGAAAATTTTAGAAATCTCTCACGAAAATTCGGCAGCCTAACGGCGTCACTTAAAATATAATCAAATAGTTTGATGAGAGAAAGGGGGTATATCATCACTCATAAAAAATATGGGTAGTAAAGGAAACATTTTATGACATATCCCAACAAAATACAATTTAAAATAAAAGGGAAAACATAAATGAAAGCTTTAAGAAAAGAGAAGGGTGGTCGATTCTCTTACCCAGTCGAGTGACTCACAAAACATGAAGGTTGGGACCTTAGGGGTTTGAGGAAACCTTGTAAGGACTCCTAGGGAGGTTATACTACCAGATATTTGAGTATAATAAGTTTGGAATGGAATAAAATGACGGGGGTGAGTTGGTATTTATAGTAATTAAGAGGGGGTTTTTAATTAATTAAAAGGGACACCTCAATTGTGGTTTTTGAAAAACCAAGGGTTTTCCCATGGTATTTTCCAATGGTTTCAGCCACTTGGGAAACCTCATGTCATATTTTACTATACACAAGTTGACCATACATTTATATTAATTATTATATCATTATGATTTCATTAAACTATAGGAAACTCAAAACTGTATTTTTACTATTCATGAAAAATTCAAGTATTTTAGAAAAATCCCAAAAATTATCCCTAAACATTTTTCGATGTGTAGAATTCAAAAATTAAATCCATTTTTTGAAAATAAATTTCTAATTATTTTTAATTTAATTTTTAAATAAAATCATAGTTAATTAGAAAAATAACAATTTTAAAGGTATAATTAATTCTATATCACATTGAAAAATTAATTAAGATCTCATTATCTTATTATCTTAAGAAAATAAAATATTGTCAATTTTTACTATTTATAAGGGTCATATTACTGTTCAAATTAATATTCATAAGGGTATGTTACTATTCATAAAAAATCTAGTTGGTTTTATCAGACTCTAAATGACTTACTGGTCACAAATCTAGATGACCATTTTTTTGAAATTCAAAACATAGAAGTGAAAAATTTATGTTTATTGGATAGCTTATAACTTTCTCCTATAATGTTTTGTTTTAAAAAAGACTTAGGGATTCATGAAATATAGGATATATAATGAATAGAAATTATTTAATATGAACATACTATAAAATTATTGGGGTTATATTATTCCCTCATTTGGAAATTTCATCCTCAAAATTTTATGTATAAATCCCACCAAAAAGATGTGGGTGGTTCTTCTTCATTACATCCTCAGATTCCCAAGTTGCTTCCTACATATTCTGGTTTTTCAAAAGAACCTTTAATAGGCGATTCATATGGTTTCTCAATAAATTATTCATATTTAAATACTTTGTATTCATTATATGGCTTGTAAAGTAAAGGTTTCCAAATAGAACAAGGTAATTCCCAGGAGTGGCCTTTTCGAACCCTCCACACCCAGAAACCCCCTCCCTAGGAAGAGGTCATCCGGAGAAGCTGCAGCTGGGGAGGAGCCATTGTCAGCCAAGATAATAGAGCATCCACATGGGGTTACACCTCGATGAGCGATGGTTCGGCACAACAATTCGTCACCTAGGTGAAGTGCGCCCTTTCTGCCCACCCGGTGAGACATCGGGTGACCCGGCAAGACGAGTGGTACATGGGAAGCGGAAATTCCCCCAAGAGAGGGCTCCTAGGAATCGAACCCCAGACCACACTGAATGATTTTTTTATGTCCCTCGACCACCCACCACTACACAACCACTGAAGAATCTTGTAAAGTAAAGGTTTGTAAAGTAAATTTTTCTTTAAATCATGATCAAATAAATCATGATCAAATAAATCATGATAAAATAAATCACGATGGCTTGTAAAGTAAAGGTTTCTTTGAGAATAATTTACATTTAAATCCTTCATAATTGATTGTAAAGAAAATATGAATTATCCTAAGCATATCCCCCATGATTTTAATAACCAAGAGTGCAGCAAGTCCTGTTGTCATGTACTAGGATACCCCGGGTCAAGCCTAAAACTCCTTGTCAGAGCTTTCACTCCTAGGTACATCTATGCCAGAGCCACCTCTACCTTCTCATATCCAGACATGGATGTATTTTCTAGAAATATTCACATAATCTATTCTAAACCAAAATACCAAGATGTTCTTGTACGTTTATCTTCAAATACTACCTTAGGGATTTGTTCCCTACTATACATTTCCTACTCTAGTTTACTAGTTTTCTACTAAACTTCCTCTGATACCAAATATAACACCTTAAACCCTCTAGACTAGAGTCGGTGCATTACTTGTTATATTTTCATGGTTAGAAGGAATAAAAATACTGAAGTAATGATCATTTTAGTATTCTTAAAGAAACTAGATACATATATATAACACAAATTACATTGGAAAAGGTTAAAAAAATACAATACATAACAAAAACTAAAAAATGCATCCACAGTAACTCAATAAATGATCTCCTCTTCATCACCTGTTGAAGTTAAACAAATGAAAGGGGTGAGCTCAAAATATCAATAAGGGTTACAAACAGCATAATCATTAATCAATAATAACTGAATCATAAACAATTTTACACAGTCAATATGGCATGGTCAATAAATGAAAAACTCATGCCATTAATAAACTGAGAATGAAACTGCATCCATAGATTTTGTCACAGTGAAAACCTCATGGATAGTAAAAATTGATAATGAATAAAGTGAATGATTATTAATTGGAAATCATGTATCTGGAACATGATACTATAATACCATTAAAATGGTTTAGTTCTATGGGTAGAAACCCGTCTGACTTTTGAAAACAAACTCGAAGGGTTTGTCGCCAACTGATTTGTCTCACGAGACATGTCGATGCATCGAGGGGCTATATCAGGTCCCACTTGCCACTGCAAGTCCAAATCATTCTTTAATAATTTATTTAATATAAGATAAATATGCCTTTTCAATATCTGTATAGAGTAGATAATACGGATTCATTAATATTTCCATAGTTAAAATAACTTTCCAATTATACACTGTATTTAAAATGGTATACACTTTACACAATAAACATATCCATGATTTGAGATTATGGATATTTAATAAAAATATAATTTAAAATGAAAAGTTATCTCAAATGGGTAGTAGGTACACCGCATAAGGATTATTAGGTGCACAATACAAAGTTAGTCACAACAAAAAGGTAGTTGAGACAAAGTCCCTTACCACAATGTAATCGGTCGAATCATATGACCAGAACTTAATAACCATCAAATGAATCATTAAATACCATGAATATAAATATAATAATGTTATTATATATCAAATTTCAGTACACATATACCACATATAATAAATAATAGGTGAACTATGGAAATCTCACAGAAATGAAAATGAGATGAGAAACCCCTCACCTTGTGATCGAGTGTGTTCATCATTTGTTTTAATGACCGGAATAATAAAATTTATCATCATTAATTAATAATTCAATTACCTCATATACATTTAATTGATTTAGTATAACCTTATTAGGTTCATTCATGGCCCTTTTATGGGTTTAAGAGGACCAATTTTATTGTTTTTGAAGCATTTTCTTCCTTGATTTTCATGATTTGTTTACTTGTATTCATGAATGGAAGTTTGTTTGAAGTGTGGTTAAACATTAATAATTGTTAATATATATTATTATTGACATTAAATGGATATAAAAGCTCTTATAATTATTTTGGGTTGTATACTTGAAGATTAATCATTAGTTAAAAGTTATTGATAAACACATAGATTTAGCTTGGCGGTTTTATGCACAGTGAACTTGTTTTGTATTATTATCCCATATTATGAGTGTGTAGGGATTATAGAACATTAAATATATGAAATAAATATATTCTGATCTATTTTAACCATAAAAATGGTTTCATTACTAGAATTGAATATGGTAACGAAAATTGAGAACTCGTCGTCCTTGAATGTGATAAATTAACACATCTCAGACAGTGTTTTCATTTTTTAGTATTAGAGGATGGGGAAAGAGAGTTGATGGGTAAATATTCCATTATAATAATATAATTCCAGTTCATTTAAGGTACTATAATTATCATATCATTTTTATTAGGTAAGATAAGTAAATAATTATAAAAGAAATGAACTCAAAATAAAAGAAAAATAGAGAAATCTCTCACAAAAATCTGGCAGCCTAACTGTGTCACTTAAAATTTAAAAAAATATTTTGATGAGATAAAAGGGGTATCTCATAACTAATAAATAATATAGGAAGTAAGGAGAATATATAATGACATATCTCAAGATAATAAAATTGGAAATAAAATAGAATACATAAATGAAATCTTTAAGAAAAGAGAAGGGTGGTTGATTCTCTTACCTTATAGAGTAACTCCCAAAACTTGAAGGTTGGGACCTTGGGGGTTTGTATACACCTTGGGAGGAATCCTATGGAGATAATACTACCAGATATTTGAGGAAAATGAGTTTTAAATTGATAAAAACAAAGGGGGTGAGTGGTATTTATAGTAATTAAGAGGGAGTTTTTTATTAATAAAAAGGCACACCTCATTAGGGGTTTTTGCAAAACCATGGGCTTTCCCATGGTATTTTCCCATGGTTTAAGACACTTGGGACACATAATTTCATATGTTACTATACACAAGTCGACCATATTTTATATTAATTATTATATCATTATGATGTCATTAAACTACCAAAAACTTAAAACTATATTTTTACTATTCATGAAAAATTCAAGTATTTTAGAAAAATACAAAAAATCCACCCTAACCATTTTTCAATGTGTAGAATTAAAAAATAAAATCCATTTTTTGAAAATAATTTTTTAAGTATTTTTAATTCAATTTTTAAATAAAATAATAGTTAATTCAAAAAATAGCAATTTTAAAGGTATAATTAGTTCTTTATCACATTTAAAAATTAATTAAGACCTCATTATCTTATTACCTTAAGAAAATAAAATATTATCATTATTTACTATTTATAAGGCTCATATTACTATTCATAAGGGTATGTTACTATTCATCAAAAATCATGTTGGTTCTATTAGACTCCAAATGACTTACTATCACAACTCTAGATGGCCATTTTTTGAAATTAAAAACATAGAAGTGGAAAATTTATGTTTAATGGATAGCTTATGACTTTCTCCTATAATGTTTTATTTCAAAAAAGACTCAGTGCTTCATTAAATATAGGTTATCTAATGAATAGAAATTATTTAATAGGAACACTCCATAAAATTCTTGGGGTTTTATATTATTCCATCCTTCGAAAATTTCATCCTCAAAATTTTATGTATAAATACCACCAAAAAGATGTGGGTGGTTCTTCTTCATTACATCCTCAGGTCCCCATGTTGCTTCCTCCGTATTTTGGTTTTTCCAAAGAACCTTTACTAGATGATTTGACTAGTTTCTCAATAAATTATTCATATTTAAACACTTTTTATTCATTAGATGACTTGTAAAGTAAAGGTTTGTAATTTAAAGGTTTCTTTAAATAATAATCAAATAAATCATGATCAAATAAATCATGATGGCTTGTAAAGTAAAGGTTTATTTGAGGAATAATTTATATTTCAATCCTTCATAATGGCTTGTAAATAAAATATGAATTATCCTAAGTATATCCCCCAGGACTTTCATAACCAAGAGTGTAGCAAGGCATGTTGTCGTGTACAAGGATACCCCGGGTCAAGCTAGAAACTTCTTGTCGGAGCTTTCACTCCTAGGTACATATGTGTCAGAGCCACCTCTACCTGCTCATATCTAGAAAAGGATGTATTTGCTAGAAATATTCACATAATATATTCCTTACCAAAATAATAGCAATTCTTGTGCGTTTATCCACAAATACTACCTTGGGGATCTGTTCCCTACTATACATTTCCTACTCTAGTTTCCAAGTTTTCTACTAAACTTCCTCTAATACCAACTGTAACACTCTGACCCCTCTAGACCAGAGTTGGTGCATTACTTGATATATTGGCATTGTTAGAAGGAATGAAAATCTTGAATGAACGATCAGTTTATTAGTCTTGAAGAAACTATATACATATATGTATTTCAAATTACATTGGAAAAGGATACAAAAATACAATACATAACAAAAATTAAAAACTACATCCACAGGAACTCAATAAATGATCTCCTCTTCATCACTTGATGAAGGTAAAAAAATGAAAGGGGTTATATCAAACTCTCAGTAAGGGTTAAATATATCATAAGAATGAATCAATAATACCTTAATCACAAACAATTTGACATATTCAATATGGCATGGTGAATAAATGAAAAACTCATTCCATTAATAAACTGAGAATAAAACTACATCCATAGATTTTTTCATAGTGAAAACCTCATGAATAGTAATAATTAATAATCAATAAAGTGAATTCTCATTAATTAAAAATCATGTATCTGGAACATGATACCATAATACCATTAAAACGGTTTAGTTTTGTGTGTAGAAACCCATCTGATTTTTTGAAATAAACTCAAAGAGTTTGTTGCCAAATGAATTGTCTCATGAGACCTGTCGATGCATCGAGGGGTTATAGCGGGCCCCACCCACCAATTCAAGCCCAAATAATTCTTTATAAATTTTTTAATACAAGAGAAATATGACTTTTCAATATTTTTATAGAGTAGAGAATACAGATTCAACTATATTTCCATAGTTAAAATAACTTTCCTATTATACACCGTATGTGAAATGGTATAAGGTTTAGACAATAAACATATCCATGATATGAGATTATGGATATTTAATAAAAATATAATTTAAAATAAAAATTTATCTCAAATGGGATGTAGGTACACCACATAAGGATTATTAGGTGCACAATAAAAAGTTAGTCACAACAAAATGGTAGTTGAGACAAAGTCCCTTACCACAATGTAATCGGTCGAATCATATGACCAGAACTTAATAACCATAAAATGGATCATTGAATACCATGAATATAAATAGAATCATGTTATTATATATTAAATTTCTTTACACATATACTATATACAAGAAATAATTGGTGAAAAATGGAAATCTCACAAAAAATGAAAGTGAGATGAGAAACCTCTTACCTAGTAATCTAATGTGTTCTTAGTTTTTTTTATGACCTGAATAATAAAATTTAGCTTAATTAATTAATAATTCAATAACATAATTTACATTTAATTGATTTATTATAACCTTATTAGGTTCATTCATGGACCATTATGGGTTTAAGAGGATCAATTTTATTGTTTTGGAAGCATTTTCTTCCTTGGTTTTCATGATTTGTTTACTTGTATTCATGAATGGAATTTTGTTCGAAATGTGGTTAAACATCCATAATTTTTAATATATATTATTAGTAACATTAAATAGATATAAAATATCTTATAATGATTCTAGGTTATATACTTGAGGATGAATCATTGGTTAAATGGTATTGATAAACGCTTGGATTTAGCTTGGCGGTTTTGTGCACGATGAACTTGTTTTGTATTATTATCCCATATTATGAGTTTGTGGGGATTAAAAAACATTAATGAGATGAAATAAATATATTATGATCTAGTTCAACCATAAAAAAAATTCATGACCATAATTGAATATGGTGACGAAAATTGAGTGCCCATCGTCCTTGAATGTGATAAATTAACACATCTCGTATGGTGTTTTTATTTTTTAGTATAAGAGGAGGGGAAAGTGAGATGATGATGAAATATTACATTATCATAATATAATTACATTTAATTTAAGGTACTGAAATTATCATATCATTTGGATGAGGTAAGGTGGGGAAATAAGTATAAAAGAAATGAACTCAAAATAGAAGAAAAATTAAGAAATCTCTCATGAAAATTTGAGAGCCTAACGGCATCACTTAAAATTTAATAAAATAGTTTGATGAGATAAATGGAGTTTATAATCACTCATAAATAATATGTTCAGTAAGGATAATATGTAATTACATATCCCAACGTAATCCAATTAAAAATATAAGAGAAAACATAAATGAAAGCTTTAAGAAAAGAGAAGGGTGGTTGATTCTCTTACATTGTGGAGTAACTTCCAAAATGTGAAGGTTGAGACCTTGGGGGTTTGAGGACACCTTGGGAGGACTTCTAGGGAGGTAATACTACTATATATTTGTGGATAATGAGTTTTTAATGAAATAAAACGAAGGGGGTGAGTGGGTATTTATAGTAATTAAGAGGGGGTTTTTTATTAATTAAAAGGGACACCTCATTAGTGGTTTCTGCAAAACTATGGGCTTTCCCATTGTATTTGCCCATGTTTTCAGCCACTTGGGACACCTCATGTCATATTTTACTGTACACAAGTCTACCAGCCTTTTATATTAATTATTATATTATTATGATGTCATTAAACTACCAAAAACTCAAAACTGTATTTTTACTATTCACAAAAAAATTCAAGTATTTTGGAAAAATACCAAAAATTAACCCTAAACATTTTTCGATGTGTATAATACAAAAATGAAATCTATTTTTAGAATAATTTTCTAATTACTTTTAATTTAATTTTTAAATAAAATCATAGTTAATTCGAAAAATAAAAATTTTAAAGGTATAATTAGTTCTATATCACATTGAAAAATTAATTAAGATCTCATTATCTTATTACCTTGAAAAATTAAAATATTATCATTATTTTCTATTTTTAAGGGTAATATTACTATTCATATTACTATTCATAAGGGTATGTTACTATTCACCAAAAAATAAAGTTGGTTCTATCAGTCTCTAAATGACTTACTGGTCACAACTCTAGATGATCGTTTTTCGAAATTCAAAACATAAAAGTGGAAAATTTATGTTTAATGGATAACTTATAACTTTCTCTTATAATGTTTTGTTTTACAAAATCATTAGTGCTTCATGAAATATAGGTTATCTAATGAATATAAATTATTTAAGAGGAACATACCATAAAATTCTTGGGGGTTTATAAAAACACTACCCATTACTAAGTATTTGATATCACCCTTCTTATATTTTCCTTTTCCCATGTTTTTGAATAAGAGTATTAGGTATGATATGTGTATATGGGTTTCATGTGTGCAGAATTTTGTGGGAGATGTTGAAAAATTATTATAAAATAAAGAATCTTTGTTTTAATGGAAAAAATATAATTGGATGGGAATGATATGGGTTTTGTTAGTTAATTTTTTTCCTTAATTTTATAAAACTCCAAACCTAAAAGGTTTTGGGTATTTAAGTGACTCACTATTTTTTATTGATATTATAATTAAGGATGGTTATGTTTGGGTCTCTCCTGTCAATTTCAAATATAGTACCAAAATAATATGTTTTTAACACTAGATCTAAGAGAACCATAGTAACCTATACTTTTCATACATATATATTACATATTAATAGATGAATATTCATTATATAATAATTTAATTCATGCCAAAATCATTTAGGTCTAGTATATTTTGAAACTTGAAAGCATAAATAGTTGTTCCATAATATATCTACATCATCTCCCACTTATTTCATCATAATTTATCACCATTATTAGGCATATCACAATTAATACCTTTCTTCATAGCCTGGGGAAAGGAAACATAATAAAATAGTGATCTCAAATGCTCAGTAAGGGTAAACAAAGGAGATGTCAATGATTATATGATCATAACATGATCATAATGGTATAATAACATGATATTAATGTTTAAAAGACATTCCTTGTATATAAAAGATAATAATATTAAGTATTTTTATAAATATTTTTAGTTCATAATCCATGAATCATAAGGTAATCAAAGAAAATGAACCATGGGATCATAACATTGACATATGACATGGAATTTTGGCTTACACATATGACTAAAAAATCATTTCCTTAATAGTCAAGGATCACAGCCAAGAATATAATAATTGAATTGATTCACTCCCTAAACCATTTTAATATTAATGTTTCACTTATAAATCTCTAATAGTGGATATATTCCCTTACTAAATTGGGTTCACTCCCATTCTAGTCCAGTTTATCTCATGAGATATCAATATTTACCCAATGCATTAGTGGGAGATATATGTCTAACCCATCACATAATTAAAATAATATATATGTGTACCAAAAGATCATAAAATTTTCATTATATAATTACCCATGGAAAGAAATGGGTTTCATAAATATTTCATCATTTCATAAAATGTGTAAAAGAAATGAGTTTTATAAATATTTCATCAATTCATTATGGCATAAACTATTAAAAAAGAATGAATTTCATACACATATTTTCATCATAAACATAAACCATATAGATAAATAATAATCACGATTTCCTTGGAAAATATTCCTAATAAATCGTAAGTTAAATCAAGGGTTTTAATCTTTGATGAATATAAATACAATTAAAAGATCATTAAACATTCGGGAAAGAAATATCCTTCCCATTTTGAAATCACTCCATTAAAATATAAAAAATTGGAAATATTATGGAAATGTTTTTATTTGATAATAATCACTAAAAATTTTAAAGTAATATTCATAACCTTGAGTGGTTATTATTGTCTTAAATTCCATTTGTTTCATATAAGTTAAATGAAAACATTCCTTTTACACTATTGTTAAAAAAATAAAAAAGTTCCTCATTTGGAAAATGACAAGAAAATTTCTTTTGAAATGTTCTATAAAATTTAAAAATGTGTAAATATAAATTTAAAAAATAATAGTATAATAGTAAAAACCATATTTAAAACATTTTTAGAAAACATTGATACAAAATAAAAAGGGTTTTCGACAAAATAAAGAAATGAAGTTGATTTCCCTTAAAAACTATTTTTGGTATCTTGAGTACATATGGTGAGGAAAATGAAATGAAAATATTTATTTTCTGAAAATAACCAGAGTAGAAGAAAATTAATGATTATATTGATATTTTAATCATAATATTTCATCATAATAACTTAATAATAAACAATCCTGATAAATAATGATATTGTAACATAAAACCTCATACCTTGAGTTTTCCTTGCTTCAAAAGCACTCAAACATCTTGTCTAGTAAATTTAAATTTATTATAATTATACAGAAGATCCATTTTAATACTTATAATATCATATATTATCCTTTTATAACATTCAAATTCCCATGTTTTTCAATAATTCCTTATTAAAATCTTTTTTTATGGGTGTCAACTATTTCATTTATCGTGAGTATTTCAGTTTAGTAGTTTTCATCCTTTTACATTTATCTTGGTTCCATTATCTCATTAATAATAATCATGATATAAATATCTTATATATTCATTATATACATATTTATAGTCATCCATAAAATTTATACATAGAAAAATTAATTACACCGTTCATGGAGACGGTAGGTCATATGTACGCATGAACGATGTTTTCATTTTTTGAAGGATGGAATGAAAGAAATATAAATTTTAATTAACCTTTATAAGAACATTATTATATCATTTATATTCATCAAATTTTTATTCATTAAAATCCATGTAAAATATAAATAAAAAATGAATCACATCACTTCACAGGGGTGCTAATTCACACATACATAGGAAAGACGTTATCATTTCTCAAATGATTGGATGGTAAGTAAGTATATATGATATTATAATTATATAATTATGATAATTTAATAAATATTATATATAAAATTTAAACCATTCATAATACCCATCCATAAAATATGGTGATGAAAAATGAATTGTATCACTTAGTGGAGATGGTAAGTCATACGTACGCACAAATGATACTTTCACTTCTCGTTTGATGGGAATGAGGGTGTATAATGGTGTTTTAATAATCATAATAAAATTTCAGAATATCTAGGATGCTGAATTTATTATTTTATGATAAATATCATATATTTTTAGTTGTTAAATAAGAGTAGAATAGAAAGTGATCATTTGAGATGGTTACCTCTTCTTTGAAATGGCTCCTTTAGATCTCCTCTAAAGGGATCTACAATTTGTTTTTTTAGAAGAAAAGAACCTCTAGAATGTGTATAGGTAATTTTATAATAGAAATTGGTATATTTGGGTCAATATATATGTCTCAATGTTTTGTAAATATGTGATGGATGAGGTTTCTTTTTATAATTGTGGTGAGGGGAACTTTTGGAATTTCTCAAAATATTAAATTATAATAAATTTATTCTCAATAAAAATTCCTCCAAATGGTATGGGATTATAAGATAAGGTATTGTATGGTTTTAATTCAATCAAAAAATATAATTTAAAAAAAAAATTGTGTCATTTTAAACCTTACCATTTTGATAATCCCTTAGTTAAACAATTTTTGTTTAACTACAGTAACAAATATTTCAATATTAAAGGGTTGTAATTTTTAAATATAATTTTAAAATTGGACCATAAATGAAACATTTATTAAATTTTAGACCGTATAATATCCACCTTTCCTTATTTAAATATTTTTATTATTTTTAAATAATTTAATTAATTAATTATTATTATTATTAAATATCATTATTCTCAATTTTGACACTATTAATTTAATTTTCCATAAAAGACGAAAATAAAAAGTTATAATTATAATATAATCATTTAAAATAAAAAAAATATGTCATATTAACCTATATAATTCATGTAATACTATAAATTACTCAAATTATATCACTTTTAATATTTATAATATCATTTATTTTATTTTTCCATTAATTGAATAAATATAATTTTGGCGTTGTGTAAGCATTTAAGGTAATTATATAATATCAAAAAATTATATATTAATTAAATTCAATAGTATAATTTAATTATTTAAAAAATTACTGTTAATATTCATTAATAACTATTTTTTGTCCCCGTGTGAACACATAAATGATATTGAAAACTAAAAGAGTGACATTTTGTAACTTTCTTTGACTTAAATAATATATAAATAATTTTCATGGTAAAGCATATATTAAACTAATAAATTTAAATCCTATAATGATAAGGATAGAATTACCTTCATCCAATAATATGTTTTATGAATATTCTGTCCATAAAACTCATTTTTATTCTAGATTAACCTGATTAACCCTTTACTGAGGTGATAACTTTTACCACGGTTGCTATTCATATTGACAAAAAATAAAAGGTGTCTAATTTAAAAAATTTAAAATCTTTATTATAAATATGTAATTTATTTTATCTAAATCAGTATATATAAATAAAAGAAACTAATTTTAATGTAAGTGCATAAAATGTGACAAAGATAGCTTTTTATAAAAAATACATTTTTAAGCATAAAACTGATTTATTATTATCCTTTGCCTAGAAAAATATTTGTTGAATATTTAAAAAATTTGATCAATTAAATCATATATGTATTTCATTAAAATAATTCACCAATTGTGATTAATTTTATTTATTAAAATAAAAATACATTGTGCACATAAAAATAATTTTTTATAAAAAACATCACTTTTATTTTCAAATAATTTTTGATTTAAAATTTTAATCATTTGATAATATATTAATTCATTTTATAAATTTTTAGACTGTATTTTTTTCATGATTTATTCATTATTATTCATACCCACCAATCCAATAGTTGTTTGATAATGGACACATGATATTTTAATAATGTAATGCAGTTCATATAAACTCATTGTTGCATGTAATACAAGCTATTAAAGAAATAAAATTATTTATGGAGAAATATTTCTTAAAAATATTGGGGTGTTATATTGTACCCTTATTAAAATTAATTTATCCCACAAAATTCCTCACTCTGATACAAATAGATAAGGATACTTCTGCCTTAAACATCCTTGGGTTCCCACATAGCTTCCTCAAATTAGTGGTTTCATCACAAAGAATTGACCAGGTGAGTCCAGGTTCAAAAATATCTACCAGTTTTTATTAATAAGAAATATCATGGTCAAATGTTATGAACTCTGAGTTTGTTATATCTGAAGTATCAGGTATGTATTTCTTAAGGAGAGATGCATGGAACATGTCCTGAACTCAAGAGAGATTCTATGGAAGTTCCAATTGATAAGCTACCATTCTGATATAATCAAGAATTTAAAAAGGACTGATATTCCTAAGGCTTATATTTCCCTTAGTTCCATATCTCATCACCCTATTCCAATAAAATATTCATAGGAATATAATGTCAATAACTTCAAAATATATATCATTCTGATGATTGTCACCATAAATTTTTGTTACTCTTAGCTTGTCATATATATTGTTGAATGTATCTAAAATTATCTATTATTTCTTTAACTATATTTTGTCCCAATATCTTTATTTCTTTAACTTCATACCATCATGTTATATTTATGTACTTACAACCATAGAGTACTTCACAAGAAGACTTCTAAATGTTGGATTGAAAACTATTATTGTAAGAAACTTCCACCAAAAGAAGGTGTTGATCCCAACCAACTTTGAAATTTATAAAGAAAGATCTCTATATGTATTCTAAAGTTTGAATGGTCCTCTAAATGTGACAATCTCTATGAAGATGATAATTACTACTAAAACATAACTATGTATCCATAGCCTGCTAAATACATCTCCAAAACTTTAAGGTAAACTTCATATCCCGGTCATATATAATTGATAGTGGTAAACCATGAAATATTAAAACTTCCTTAACATATAAACAAGTAAGTTGATACATATATATATATATTATATCATGAAAATAAAGTGTTCTTACTTTTTAAGTTGATCTAATACAACCCAAATAGAATTATTCCTTTTATATGTTTCAGGGAGTCTGATGAAAAAATCCATAATGATTTTTTCCCTTTTCTATTATAGTATGGGTAATGGTTTTCATATAAACTTAGAATTATATCTATCATCCTTAACTTACTGACATACCAAGCACTAAGAAACATACTCTAAAATATCTCTATTTATGCCATCCCCTCATAATGACTTCTTCAAATATCTATGCATCTTCGTACTTTGAGGGTGAATAGAGAGTGAAGAACTATGAGCTTCATCCATCAGCTCCTTAAAATATGGTACCTAAGGGACACATATGTGGTTCTTAGACCTACTCAAGAACATTCCTCACCTTCTTTTGTAGCTCTATATCTTCATTATATTCCACTTTAATCATTACTTGGATATATGGTAGAATGCTCATTTTATAAAGATAAGATTTATCCCCTTCCTTCAAGATTTTAAGATTCATACTTTTAAAGTCCAGAAATATTTTATCTTTTTTGATCCTCAATATAGATATGTTATCATGATCCTTTTAACTCAGAGCATATTCCACATTATTCTCTTTCTTGGGTTGGTAATGTATTGAGTATTCATAATCTTTAATCATCTCCAACCATCTTATTTAGCGTATTCTCATATCTTTTTAATTGAAAATTTAATTTATAATTTTTTAATCATTATATATGTCACACCTCCATCCATATAGATATTACCTCTATATATTTAATGAAAATTCTACCACAGATAACTCCAAATAATTAGTTGGGTAATTTTTCTCAGGGACATTCAATTATCTTGAGGTGTATCTATAACCATATATTTATGAATGATGTTGAATCCCAGTCTCATATTTGATGCATCACTATATATTACAAACCCTTCCCCACTAAAGTGTATTGTATTCACAGTTTCACTAACTAAACTTCTCTTCAATTCCTTAAAAGATCCTCAAATTCATTTATACAAAGGAACTTGTCTCCCTTGTGATTTAACTTGGTGAGTGGATTCAATATACATGAAATATTCTCCAAAAAGTGTCGATAATATCATAAAAAACTAATAAAACTACGAATATCAATCATTGTAGTTGGTATTTTCCAAAGATCAATAACTTATTCCATTTAATAGTATAGTGATATACCCTCACTTGATATTATATAACCCAATAATGAAATTTTTCAAAGACAACATTCACACACTAGTGGAAATACGGGTTTTCGCGTCGGCGTAATAACGTCGGTTTTTTAAAACCCGACGTGAATAGTATGTGCGGGGAATTAATGGCGTCGGTTCTGCAGAAAACCGATGCCAATAATATTAGTTAACATATTTTCCACGTCGTTTATTATAATAACCGACGCGGAAAATAATTAAAAAAAAATTTCCGTGTCGGTTTTTAAAAAAACCGACGCGGAAAATAATTTAAAAAAAAATTCCACGTCGGTTTTCAAAAAAACCGACGCGGAAGTTTTTATTTTTATTTTCGGTGTCGGTTTTGAGGAAAACCGATGCCGAAAACCGACGGCGAAAAACACATTCGGCGTAGGTTTTCCTAAAAACCGACGCGGAAGATAGTTTTTAAAAAACCATTCGGCGTCGGTTTTTCTAAAAACCATTCGGCGTCGGTTTTTCTAAAAACCGACGCCATAAGTTAAAACTTTCGCGTCGGTTTTCCTAAAAACCGACGCCGAAATGTTTTTTTTAAATTTTCGGCATCGGTTTTCCTTAAAACCGACGTGAAAATTCTTATAAAATTATTCGGGGTCTGAAACCCTCATTTTGTTCTACCGTCGAAATCGAGCTCCGCTGTCCCGAAACCCTCGTTTTTTTCCATCGTCGAAATCAAGCTCCGCTGCGGCCCTTCGGACATCCGACTACCTTGGAACCTAATTTGCGATCTCGGCTGAAACCCTTATTTTGTTCGATCGTCGAAATCAAGCTCCGCGGCTGCACTTCGGACTCCCGACGACCTTCGAACTTGATTTGCGATCTTGGACGGACATTTTTGAAGGTTTTTTTCGTTTGCACGATTTATGGTAAGCGTTCTTCTTATTTCTCTATTGCTATAACACCATTTTTGCACTTGAAATGTATAAGTGGGTCAATACATGGAAATGGTTGAATATTATTTGGATGTGCCACTAGATTGGATAGTTTATAACAGAAAACTGGTTATTGACTATGGATTTGCACTATATACTGGTATTTGATTCCAAACTGAGTGCCTCCACGGATTTCCTCTAGATATATTTCAGAGATTCCATTTATTATCTATCTGTATGTTCTATTTATTTATACTTCTTATTGGTCATTATCCCTTCAAGTTTATATCATATTATTTGTTTCATTTACATTCATTATATTCACTATTTGATCATCTAGTAATAAATTATATTTTTGGTTTTGTTTTTAAAATGAATTTTTATTGTGAAACCATTTTTGAAAATAAATGATGTATGTGTGATTTTTAAAAAAGGGAATTTGTGGAAATATCTGTTTTGTTTTTTAGAATAATTAAAATCCTACTTTATATATGTATTTTAACCTTTTTTGGACTTTTTTGGAAAGGAAATGCATTGAATAGGGTGTGATAACCTACTGAGCTATTTATGATCACATCATACTTGTTACAAACAACATTGGTTGACCTAATATATTTTGTAGTTTATTATTTATAGTTAAATATTCCATTAGAGCATGTTGGCGTTGTGTTTGGTGGTGACAAAGAGGTCACATGGAGATCACGATTTCATGGTGTATCATAAGTTTTTTTTCGTTTTTTTATTTTGAAGTTTTTGTATTTGGATTAGTTATGTATTAACTGATGTTTATTATTGTTAGTTCTACCGTGTATTCAGTTTAGATATTGATCTTGGTAGTTTTTTGGGATAAATCATTCCTTTTTTATTCTTTTGATTCCCTATAGTAGTTTCCAGCTTTGGGGGATCAAGAACGCCCTTCAGGCCATATCCCAGACTGTGTTGGGTTTCTGGTTAGATGGAATCTCATCTTGGTTCTTGAAAAACCATAAAAAATCATTTCCAGTAATAATAGTTCTCTAGACCTTCCCAAAATCACAATTGATGACATTTATGTAGGTGATTCATTTATAAAAGGGAATATTGGCAAGAAAAAAATAATCTAGAAAAAGTAAAATCATTGATGTTACTCAAGATAGTTTATGGTGTTGTTTTTGGGCCGATGACACCTAAATCCCTTGATAGAATATGTATTATGTATTATATGTTCAATAATAAAATAATATAGATTGGATTATGGTGATTATCCACTGAAATGTGGAATTGAAATGCATTGATCTGTTAGATATGGATAAAGAGAAGTGTCTTAGTATCAATGTAAAGATATACTAAAATGATAATGACATATAATTTACAAAAACTATGTGGGAGAATAGAAAAAAATCATGGGAAACCACATCAAGTGTCAGTGGTGAGGGATCATAAACTGATGCCATGAGTCATATTACCAATGAACTCAAGCATGTGTCCCAATATAATTGAGGCTCCTAAGCATCATTATAGGTTTATAAACGTATAATGTGGAGACTATACCCACTATTCAGAGTAAAACCATATTATAAATAACCTTAGGAGATAAATAAACCAAATGAGCCAGTATGAATGATACACTTATTTGGATGTCTTATATTTTACCATGTGACCCAATTGCAAAATGTCAATTTCAACCAAAATTTAAATATTGAGGAATTTTATCTTTGTATTTGACTCTTTCATTTATTATGTTCACAAAAATAAGAATTATTTTATTAACATACTCTTCATCATGTTCAATAATATCCTCAGAATAATCAAAGAACCAATCATTAATTTATTTTATTTTAAACTACATCATTGATTGAAATGACATATCATTTTCTTTCTTGATCTTATTTTTTAAATTTTGATACATTATAATTTTTTATGAAATTAGAATGTCGTTAACACACATGTATATAATATGAAAATAAACTGTTTACTCTATTTGTAAACGTGTTTCATATCTGATGTCTTTTATCTGATTATCAATAGTTTTTATGGAATATGTTTTTGTTTACAATTTATCTGATAGATATTTAAATGTTTCTATGTTTTAATATATTCATCAATTATATTGTGATATCAGGTATTAATAGATCATAATTGGATTTATCTACGAAGAACTACTAGTGAATATGAAATAGGAGTTGACAATTTTTTGGAATTTGCTAAACGGCATAATCAAAATATTGATTTGATTTTATGTCCATGTGTGAAGTGTGTAAATATGAGAAAGTTAAACTTCAGAGAAATCAAGGATCATCTCATTTGTTATGGTTTTAGCCTTAATTATACACGTTAGATCTTGCATGGTGAAAGAACTGAAAATTCAACATCCAATGTTGATGACAATATTCATAATGAGGCAGAGGATCGTATTGAAGAATTAATTCATGATTTAGGTGTTGAAACCATCGAAAAAACACCAACTGTTGAACGATTGTATGGAGATTCTGAGAAACCATTATTCCCAGGTTACAGTAAATATACAGTGTTATCAGCAGTTTTGAGATTAGTTAACTTAAAAGCAAAAAATGGGTGGAGTGATAAAAGTTTCTCCAGTTTACTTGAGCTTTTAAAAGAGCTTCTTCTAGAAGGCAATGGGCTTCCAGATTCCAATTATGAGGCGAAGAAACTATTATGCCCAATGGGATTGGGGTATAAAAAGATACATGCTTGCCCCAATGATTGTGTACTGTATAGGAAAGAAAATGAACATTTATCATGTTGTCCTACATGTGGAACATCGCGCTATAAGATGGATGAGAAAGTCAACTCAGATTCATTTTCAGGTGATTTCATGTAACGTTATGAAAAATCAATTTTTTTACTTTCCAATGATATCATCCAATATTTTTTTCAAAAAATTCTGATAATTCAATTCTGATTTATTTTTATGTACCAAAATCAAAACTCCATCTAAAGCAATTTGGTACCTTCCAATTATTCCTCGTTTGAAGCGTCTATTTGCAAATTCAAATGATGCAAAAAGGTTAAGATGGCATTCAGATGAGCGCATTTCTGATGGTAACTTACGTCACCCTGCCGATTCACCACAGTGGAAGAGTTTTGATAAAAAAATTCATGATTTTGGAAGTGAAGTTAGAAATCTCAGAATGGGATTGTGTACTGATGGAATGAATCCATATCGGAGCCTCAGTAGCCAACATAGTTCATGGCCTGTTTTTCTGGTACTTTACAACTTTTCCCCACATCTATGTATGAAGAAAAAATATGTTATGATGAGATTGATGATTTCTGGACCAAAACAACCGGGAAATGATATTGATGTGTATCTTACACCGTTGATTGACGATTTAAAACTTCTATGGGAGAAAGGTGTTACAGTTTTCGATGCATACAAGAAAGAGTATTTTCTTTTGCGTGCTATGATAATGTTCACTATAAATGACTTTCCTGCATATGGAAACTTATCTGGATATAGTGTTAAGGGACATAAAGCATGTCCAATTTGTGAAGAACAAACTTCATATTATCAATTGCAGAATGGAAGAAAGACAGTGTACATGGGACATCGAAGATTTTTGCGAATTGATCATCCTTATCGTAGATTGAGAAAAGCATTTAACGGTTTACAAGAATACAACCTCCCCCCTCAACCATTGTCAGCTGAATAATATTATGACAGAGTGAAAGATATTTATTCAACATTTGGAAAGAGAAAAAGTTATGGTTTACAAAAACATATCTGGAAGAAGCAGTCTATTTTTTTCGAACTACCTTATTGGAGATTTTTAGAGATAAAACATAACATTGATGTTATGCATGTTGAGAAAAACATATGTGATAGTTTGATTGGAACTTTGTTAGACATAAAAGGAAAGAGAAAAGATGTATTACATGCTAGATTGGACTTGATATTAATGCGAATACATTTGGAGTTAGCTCCCGCTATGAAAGGAAAAAGAACATATTTACCTCCGGCTTGTCACACATTAAGCAAGATTGAAAAGATGAATTTTTGTCAGTGTCTTCATGGTATTAAAGTACCCACCGATTTTTCTTCAAATGTGAATAATTTTGTGTCATTAAAGGATTGTAAATTAATAGGTATGAAATCACATGATTTCCATGTGTTAATGTAGCAAATTCTACCAGTAGCAGTGCGTGGTATATTACCGAAAGCTGTCAGGAAGACAATCATCAGGTTATGTAATTTCTTTAAATCCATTTGTAGCAAAGTCGTTGATCCAAATTTGTTAGATTTTTTGGAGAATGAAGCAACTCTTATTCTTTGTCAACTAGAAATGTATTTCCCACCCACATTTTTTGATATAATGGTTCATCTATTGGTTCATTTGGTGCGTGAGATAAGAATGTGTGGGCCTGTTTATTTAAGATGGATGTATCCTTTTGAAAGATATATGAAAATTTTGAAAGGATATGTTAAAAATCCTTATCGAACAGAGGCCTCTATTGTTCAAAAATATGTATCAGAAGAGGTGATTGAGTTCTGTACTGATTATTTGAATGAGTTGGAGCATATTGGTCTCCCTCTATCTCGACATATGACAGTTGACAGAGAAGGTAGAGGGGTTCGAGGCTTAAAGTTAAAGTTCATTCCACGTGATGAAGTGATGCAAGCACATTTATACATTTTGAACAACACAGATGAGGTTCAACCATATATATCCTCACATATTGCTGAATTAAAGTTACGATATCAGAAAAGAAATGAAAAGTGGTTGATGATTGAGCATAAGAAGACATTTGTTTCATGGTTTAAAGAGAAAGTCACCCCAGATATATCTGTATCAGAAACATTGAAGTGGTTATCAGGGGGACTATCTTGTAATGTGATCACTTGGTCTGGTTTTGATATCAATGGCTACACATTTTACACAAAAAACCTGGATGACAAGAGTACCATTCAGAATAGTGGTGTGATGGTATTCGCTGAAGCAGTGCATTTTTCGAGTGCCAAAGATAAAAACCAAATTTTTGCATCAACATCATATTTTGGAGTTATTGAAGACATATGGGAAATTGATTATATTAAATTTTGAGTCACTATTTTTAAGTGCAATTGGGTTGATAGTAATAGTGGCGTGAAACATGATGAATATGGGTTTAAACTAGTTGATTTGAAAAGATTTAATCACAATGAGGAACCATTTATCTTGGCGACACATGCAAAACAAGTATTTTATGTCATTGATCCGTCGAATGATCAGTGGTCAGTTGTTTTGCAAGGGAAAAGATATCATTTGGGTGATGATGATGATTCTGATGATTCTAGTGATTTACATGAGCCTTATTCATCTATTATGCAATTTTCAGATGATTACAATGAATATAAGACAGACATAGTGCATGCAGTACGTACCGATCATGATAAAGGGACGTGGGAAAACAATAAATTAGTCTCCTAATTTTTCTGGTAAATATTTATATTTTGTGTCTATTTTTAAAACTTACAAATGCATGCCTCTATTTTTACATATTTATTTTTCATTTCCTTGTTTCTAATTATTCAGTTTTCTAATGATATGCAGGTACCCAAAATTTCATTACACTTTATAGTAGCAATGTCAAATACAGATAGAGAGGAGCAGTTACCGAGGTATATCTATTTTGACATATTATTAAATATTCATTAATATACATATTTAATGAAATAAAACTGTTAATTTATAAAAAAAAATTGCAGGACTACTGATGCGTCCTCAGCGGAGGAGACTTCTCCAGTTACTACTCAAAAATCAAGTTATCTAGTTGGTAAACGTGGTATTACACGTTTACCAAAACTATCACTCGCTCATGATGATAACAAATCACACATCCGTTTTGATGATAATAATAATGCAATTGGCCCAAATGCAGTTCAGTTTGTCAGTTATATAGCGATGCAGAGCCGTTGCAGGATTAGTATTTTATATCCTGATTGGAAGTCAGTGGACAGGACGGCGAAGCAACAGCTTTGGGAGGCTGTGACGGTAAAATATCTTTATTTATTTATTTTATCTCATTTTTTTAATATTATATAGTTTAAATGACATATTTAATTTTTTCAATTACAGATGACATTTAATTTTGAGGAAACCAAAGAAATTAGGAAAAGACATCTCTCTTTAGCGGCGGTTCGATGGAGAGATTTTAAAAACAAACTGACGAAAGATTATGTTTTTGGAAAGAGAAGGTTTGAAAGCCCATGTCTTAAGTATCCATATATAGATGAAGAAACATGGAAGCGATTTGTTGATAGTCGTCAGGAAGAGAAATTTCATGTATTGTAATTGTTTTATATTTTAAAATTTATGCTATATTTTCCTTATTACTTATGTGTTTATTTTTATGTAACAGGCCTCCAGAAGATCTCATCAGGAGATCCAGTTGAAAAACGTATACCCTCATACTTTATCACGTGGAGGATACTCGTATTTGGAGCAGAAAATTATTGAAGAAAAATTTGAATCATTAAGAGCTCGATCAAGTAGTGGTTCAGAAGAGGTCTAGTATGGTCCTCCATCTCCTCCCACTCGCCATGAGAAATGGAAACGAGCAAGAAGAAGAAAAAATGAACAATATCTTACAGACGAAGCTCATCATGTGGCTGATAGAATTGTAAGTAAATATTAATTCTTTGTTAACAATTTTCCTTTTTTATAATTTATAAACACTAATATAAATTTTTTATTTTTCATTTCAGGATGAACTTCAGGAGAAAGAGACACAGGGCTCTTTTATCCCCGAGGGTAGGATGGATATCCTAGCCACTGCTTTGGGAAAGGCTGAACACCCCAGCCGTGATAGAGGATATCAGGCGGGTGTTAGTATTCGGAAGGTTTTTGGTAAGAGTAAGCAACCAAGAGACCCGGAAATCGAATCCTTAAAAGAAGAGCTGCAGAATATGAAACGGTCTATGGGTGATCAAATTCAAGCAGCAGTACAGAAGGCTTTATTAGAACACTTGGCAAGACAGTCACAGTCTACTCATCTTTCCGAGGTATATTATTTACTGTTAACAATTTTTCTTTTCTATAAATTATAAACACTGATATAACTTTTTCATTTTTCAACATTCTCAGCCTACTCACTCAGACTATCCTGCCTCATATGCTTACCCAACACCGTCTGGGCAGCCTTCCGAGGTATATTATTTAATATCATCAATTTTTCTATTTTATAAATTATAAACACTGATATAACTTTTTCATTTTTCAACATTCTCAGCCAACTCACCCAGACTACCCTGCCCCATCTGCTTACCCTGCCCCGTCTGCGCAACCATTTGAGGTATATTATTTTATTTAATTTTTAATCAATTTTTCTATGTTATAAATTTTGAACACTAATATACCCTTTTCATTTTTCTGACTTCTCAGCCTGCTCACCCTGACTACCCTGCCCCACCTGCTAACTTTGAGCCTCCACCTCCTCCATCGGATCAAACCTTATATTGTGAGTTGTTTGCGGGAGATCCTCATGTACATATTGTTGCGTTAGGACAAGTGTATTTTTTGGGGGACTCGGTACATCATCAGCCTATGCAGATGGGTCAGGTTAGAGTATTAGTACTTGTTATTATAGATCCTACTGCTCTACTACCATTTCCTACTGCAGAGATCACCAGTGTTGGGGAATGTATGGGCCATTTTTTACTTTGGTCAACTGCACTTCTTCGTTATATTTCACATGAGGTATGAGTTTTTTTAAATAGTAATTAGAAATGATTCCAAATTACTTATAATGTTTTCTGACATTTAACTTATATAGGAATATCTGAAAGCAAAAGAAACTGTACAAATGCAGCAAAATGTTCAGAAACAGTCGGATGTAGATACTTCTGATATTTCTTCTGGGTTGAAAAGATTATCTCAGTGCTCTTCTTCCTTGAATTTTATCTATGAGTTTCGGATGACGTCCGATATATGTGGAAGAAATTATAAATTGAGAATATTGAAAGAATATATCATGAATTTAGTTAATTTTGAAGAGATCGGGCTGAATGTGGTGCAGTTGTTTTCCATTTAAGTAAATTGACGTTTGAATTGCTATTTCTTTAATAAAATATTGTTATGTCATTGACTAACTATATTTTCTTTTTAAATTAGGTATATATACAGGATTCTTTTACAAAATGAAACTACAAGCATTTACAGATTTATAGATCCAGAGTACATTTCCTTGGAAGTCAAACATGTGAAAAATGATGAAAGAGTTCAATATATATCCGAGAGATTATCACAAACAGAGATTCAGTGCTGGTTTTTGCCATTTCTTGATAAGTAAGAATATCAACATAATTTTGAACTCATGATCATTATAATGTCATTAATTGTGAACTTTTTGTATTATAGGGGGCATTGGATGTTAGGTGTATTTTGCCCAAATGAATGCACCTTATATTGGTTTTGCTCTTTATTAGGAAAAGTGCGTAAACCGTTTTCCAACTTATTAAACAGTTAAGTTGTTTTTTTATTTTTAGAAGTTTGTTATGTTTAATTTTAATTGTTTACACAAGTTTTATTAGTTCTTATATAAAAAAAATGCAGTTCATGGAAACATTTTACAAATGAAAAGAAACCAACGAAAATCAAATATGTGGAAGTACAGGTAATTAGTTTTTATATTTTTGTTATATATTGGGTTTCATTATTAGTTAAATGTTTTATAACTGTAGTGTCATCGTCAAAATGGACATGTTGAATGTGGTTATTATATTCTACGATTTATGTACGAGATAATCACAACTGGGGAAACTACTGATTTTCATACGGTTAGTTGTATTAATTTTTTTATATATTTTTATCCACTTTCTTCTATTTATTAATTTCATATCATTCAATATTATTGTAGGTATTCAATGATTCACAGTCATATTCTCAATCTGATATGATCCATATTCAATCTACTTTTGCGGACTATTTGTTAAGTCTGATTAAGATTTGAGGTATGTATATACTAATATTTATAAATAATAATATATATATGGGTTTAAAAAACTAACTCTTATGATATATTAGGTGTTTGAACCTACTAATAATCAAATGAATGCTTCAACAATAACAAACAATGAGCATGTCATATATTTCAGGTACGTGTATTTTAATTCTGCTTTACTGAGTTTTCTCAAGTGCCTCTGCAAAAACTGTTTTATTGAATCTACTAATAATCAAATGAATCCTTCAACAATAACCAACAATAAGCATGTCGTATATTTCAGGTACGTGTATTTTAATTCAGAATTAGTTATTATATTTCTTTTCATTGTTATTTCTTAAAATCATTTGTCTGTACAGTGACAGATCTGGAGGGTGGTACTTGGATCATGAACATAGAGATTCGTATAGAGAAATAACATTCACAAACACTAAAAATTGTCTCCCTTGCATGCACATCAATATCTTCTAGGCCTTTTTATTTTTTATGCAAATAAATATCGGAAAATGATTGCCGAGAATCATATCACATAATACCTGAAACAGCGCTTAGTGGGTTTGCACAAATATAAAATAGAAGACGTCAATTTTTAAGGTATGTTTCTTTATGTCTTCAATCTGCATTTGATTTCAATTTTCTAACCTATTTTTTGCACGCAAACTTATTTCTCTGTTATTCCATAACTTAAACAAATAACAATATTGAATGGGTAATGCACGTCTATACAGAGCAAATATAAAAACCTGAGGTTGGGGGTGGTGGGGATCCTATGGTGAAAAGACACCCCCAACATCTTCAGTGGGGGAGGTGAGGAAGAGGTTGAATCGGCTGAGTGTTCCTGGAATTTTGATCAGGAGTCGTAACATTTCATTTTGGTAATTTACTTTGTGAAAAAATGAATGATTCAAATAAATTACACATTTTCATTTAATGTTTATTCATTTTCATTACTGTTTTTACAGGATTGGTGCTATCTATGAGAGGAAACTTACAATGATTGATACTGAGTATGGTTAGATTAAGAAAATGCACCATGTAGGTACGTGTATTTTAATTCTGCTTTACTTTGAGTTTTCTCAAGTACTTCTGTTAAAGCTGTTTAATTGTTTTTGTATACTTCGTTTTTTTTTCAGGGTTCCAATTTTTTTGGAGGAGAAAATATATGTATTTAATTTAAAAAAGAATTATTTACGGCGTCGGTTATTTTAAAAACCGACGCCGAATATTTTTAAAAAAAAATTATTTACGGCATCGATTTTTTAAAAAACCGACACCGAAAGTTTGTTATGGCGTCGGTTTTTTAAAAAACCGACGCCGAAAATCCTATCTAAATTAGTTTCGGCATCGGTTTTTAGAAAAACCGATGCGGAAAACCGATATTTCGTCATCGGTTTTATATAAAACCGACGCCGAAAACCTAGTCGACTCTATTTTTCGCGTCGGTTTTTTAATAAACCGACGCGGAAAATAATGTCTAAATGTAGCTTCGGCGTCGGTTTTATAAAAAACCGACGCCGAAGCTCATAAGCAAATTATTTTTCGCGTCGGTTTCTATGAACCGATGAGAAAACTGTATTTTTAACGTCGCCTATAAAGACGTCGGTTTATAACCGACGTTAAAAATTAAAAAAAACCGACGCCGAAAAGTGTTTTTGCACTAGTGACACTTGTTAAATTTTTCATAAATCTTCTCTCTCATTATGGTCTTCATCACAATTCTCAAATAATATTCTTGCTCTTCCTTGATCTGTTAATAAATAATAATTTAATTTATAAATACTACCAAAAGTTGATCAAAGTAATCTATAAATACTTTATTCATTAAATCTATGAAGAAAGTGGGTTAAATGGTAAGACCAAATGGAATCACTATAAATTCACAGTCTCTATAAATTGTACAAAATGTTTTCTTGGGTATATCCTCCTTCTTAACCCTCAATTGATGATATCAAGAATGAAGATTAATTTTTTAAAAGTATTGAGATCCATGTAGTTGATCAAACAGTTCATCAATATAAGTTATTGGATACTTTCTCTTGATAATGATCATGGTAATTTCTCAATAATCAATGTAGAGTTTCATTGATCTATATTTCTTCTTAAAAATAGAATAGGTACACCCTAAGGTGATGCACTTGGAAAAATTAACCCCTTATCAATATTATCCTAGATTTTCTTCTTCAATCCTTTCAACTAAAAATGGTTCCATTCTATATGGAGTCTTGGAAATATGTATAGCACCAGGTATGAGTTCTATTGAATAATGAACTTCACAATTTGGTGGAAGATGAGGAAATTGTTCAGGAAATAAATCAATAAAATCCCACGTGATTGGCACATATTTGATGTTGGTTTTATCCCCAAACATATAAGATAAATTTAATTTTTACTATGAATCATGATCTATATGGTGGATTTAATTTCCATCGAAAGTTCATTTTTTCTTGACACTGATAGATGATCATAGGTTGGTTAGGAATATATAATGTAACATCTCTTCCTTGATAATTTATATGGGATTTATATAAATTCAGTGAATCCATTCCCAAAATGACATGAAATTCAACTAGATTAATAATTATTGGATTTATAGGAAATAAAGTCCCACAAACTTCAACCATAAAATAATTATATATTTGGTATGTGATAATCATACCATTAGAGGTTTTTACTTATAACTCAATCTCTAATTTTTTTAGTTGGTATTGTGATACCCTTAAAAATACTTTATATATAAAAGATTATGTATATAAAGAATCAAATAGTACATTAACAATTCTAGAATATATGGTAAGTGTTACTTTCACCATGTCATTATCATACCCCTCATTATAAATAGTGATTATGTGATATTTACCATTGTATCAGGGCTTACGAGGTTGTTGACATTGATCATCATTATTAACCATTGGATTTGGGAATTGGTTAGAATAATTCCCATACTCCTTTAATTTAAAACACTGAATATTGGGTGGTGAATTATATGGATCATTCTACCTATTCACATCATTATGTAACTTCTTCCTATCACTTCAGCATTCGATTTCCAAATGGAATTATTTTACACACCTAAATCTTTTACTAATTCCATTAAGAAAATTTCCCCTTTGTTTCCTTCTACATTTTAAGTATAAATTAAGGATTATATTTTTATATCAATGATATTTATAATTTCCTTTGAATTCCAATCTTCTTTTCTTATCAAAACCATGAGATTGATGGGTAACTTCAATCTCCATCTCCACCTTGAGAGAAAATCAAAAAAAAATATCTATTGAATCCTCTTATGGATAAATTCTTTCATGGACTTGGTTTTAAGACACTGGAGAATTTATCAACCTTAATTTCATTTTAAATGATAATACCAGAAGCATACCTCGAAAGTCTTGTGAAATTTTCCTCATAAGTACCAACAGATTCATCATCCTTATACTTTAACTTAAGGAATTATTTCCTTATTTTTTTATGAAGAATAAAATGAAATTAATTGTTAAAAAATAATCTTTTAAATTCATTCCACTCCATAGATTCAATTTCTTCATATTCTCTCATGTACTTGATAATAGTATGCCACTAATCTGCTTCAACTTTTAAATTATAAATATATAGAATAACTTTCTCATGTTCCAAATACTGAAGAATGTAAAATATCTTTTAAATGGTACTAGTCTATTTCTTATCAACTACTGGATTATTGGACCCACTAAAATAATGTGGGAGTTGCCTCATAAAGGAATCAATAGAATTTTTTTCCCTCCTTTTCTCATTTGGAAGCTCAGTATGATTCGTATCTTAAGTAATTTATGTAATCATAGCAACAATATTTTTTATTCCAACTCCCATAACATTCAGTTTCTGAAGAGTACAATCATTTCATTTTCTATCACATTCAGTATTAACATGATTCCTTTATGTTAAGTCCATTTGATAAAACCAAAAAAAATTGAGAAACAATAATAATAGTGGGAAACCACATAATCATGAAAATAATTTATAGGATGCCTAAATCATGTCCCATTATTCTATGATAACTTAGGTTTAACCTAGCTCATTCATGATCATTATCAAAACATTGGGATTTTATCCTATACTTCGATTTATGCCTAGGGTTCTTACTGATGTTTTTTCATCCTAGTTACCAAATTTTAACTAAAAATTACTTTGATACCAACTATAGTGACCCATACTTGTCATATATAGATATTACATCTAACTAAATGAATATTCATTACATAACATTTTGATCCACGATATAATCATTTAGGTTTAGTATTTTGGAAACTTAGAAACATAAACAACTTATTCAGAAATTTATAAATTATCTCCAACTTATTTCTTCATAAATAGAACCCTTCTTAGACATATAATACTAAATACGTTTATTTATAAACTAGGGAAAGGAAACATAAAAAAGGGTGAGATCAGATTCTCAATAAGGGTAAAAAAGGGAGATATCAAAGATCATATAAGAATAACATGAGAATAAGGGTATAAGAACATGACCTTAACATCTGAAAACCATACCTTGCATATGAAATATTATAATCTTAATTAATGGAATAAATATTGGTAATTCATAAGACATAGATCATAATCAAACCAAATAACATGAGCCATGACAGCATAACATTGACATATGACATGAAATTTTGGAATACGCATAATCATAAAAAATCATTTCCTTAGTAGTAAAGGATTACTATCAAGACTCATATAGTGGAATGAGTTAACTCTCCAAACCATCATAGTAGTCAAGTTTCACTCCCAAGACTATCATAGTGGATAGTTTCCCTTACTGAACTAGGTTAAATCTCATTCTAGCCATATTTATCTCATGAGATATCAATATTTACCCAATGCATTAGAGGGAGATATAGGTCCCACATATCACATAATGAAAGTCATACATATATGCTTCAAAATATCATAAAACATTAATAATTTTATAACCCATGAAAATAAATGGGTTTTATTGACATTTAATTAATTAATTTCCTGTATAAAATAAATGGGTTTTATAAACATTTAATAAATTTATCATGGCATAAACTGTGGAAGAGTGATGGATTTTAGACACATATTTTCAACATAAAAATAAACCATATAGAGAAAGAATAATGATAGTATCCTTTGATCATATTATCATTAAATCATAAGTGAAATCAGGGATTTTTATCTTTTATGAATATAAATTCCATTAAAATATCATTAAACATTCTTAAGGAAAATATCCTTTCCATTTTGAAATAAATACTTTAAAATATAAAAAAATTGAGAAATTTAATGGAAAAATTTTATTTTAAAAAAAACATGTAAACTTATAAAGAAATATTCATAGAGTTTATTGGTTAAAATGGTGTGAAATTCCATTCATTCTTTATAAGTTAAAACAAAACATTCCTTTTACAATTTTGTAAAAAAATCAAAAAATAACTCATTCAGAAAAGGAAAAAGAAGATTTATTTTGAAATATTTTTAAAAAAATTGGTTTAAATGACTTTAAAAAATCATATTATAATATTAAAAACATTATTTAAAACATTTTTATAAAATATAGATATAGAAAAAAAATGTTTTTTGACCAAGGAGAAAAATGAGGTCGATTTTCCTTCAAAACATATTTTTGGTATATTGAGTACATATGGTTATGAAATAAAAGGAAAACGTGTATTTTTAATAAATAACCAAAGTATAATAAAATTAATGATTATCTTGATAGATTTATCATAATATTTCATCATCATAACTTAATCATAAAAAATCACGATAAATAATGAGATTGTAACATAAAACCCCTTACATTGAGTTCACCTTACTTTGAAATCACTATAACATCTTGTATAATAAATTTAAATTTATTATAATTCTATACCAGAGTCTATTTTATACTTATAATATCATATATTATCCCTTTATAATATTTTAACTCCCCTTTTTATCAATAATTCCTTATTAATATCTTAATTTCTAAGTGTTAACTGTTTCGTTTGTCATGAGTATTTCAGTTCAATAGTTTAGGTCCTTGTATATTTATATTTGTTAAATAATCTAAAAAATATTAATAATGATATAAAAATCATATATATTCATTATATAAATATTTATATCCATTCATAAAAGTTATATATATAAAAATGAATCACCTCGTTCCTAGAGATGATAGGTCGAACGTACTCATGAATGATGTTCTCATTTTTTGAAGGATGGAATAAAAGAAAGGTAAATATTATTAAAATTTATCATATAATTATTATATCATATATATTCATCAAATTATTCCTCATTATCATCTAATTAAAATATAAATGAAAAATGAATCACACCGTGTTGTGAAGGTGGTAGTCCACACGTATACACAAATGACTTTATCATTTTCTAAAGGATTAGATGGTAAGTAGTTAGATGTGACATTATAATTATAGAAGTATGATTATGTAATAAATATAATATAATAACATTAAAACCATCATAATACTTGTCCATAAAATATAGTGATGAAAAATGAACTGCAATGCTATATGAAGATGGTAAGTCATACGTACGCACGAGTGATACTTTCAATTTTTGTTTGATGGGGAAGAGTGTGTATAATTGGGTTCTCATAATCATAATAACATTTAATAATATTTATTATACTTAATTTATTATTTTATGATAAATATTATTGATTTATTGGAGGTAAATAAGAATATAAAAGAAAGTGATCAGCTAAGGAGATTACCTCTTATTTGAAATGACTCCTTTAGATATCCTGTAAAGGGATCTAGGGTGGTTATTTTGGGAAGAAAAGAACCTATAAAAAGTTTCTAGATAATTTTATAATATAAATTGGTAGATTTGGTATATATTTAAGGCTCAAAGTGGTGTAAATAAGTGAGGAAGGAGGTTCCCTTTTATAATTTAGGTGAGGGGAGCTTTTGGAATTTCTCAAAATATTAAATTATAATAAATTAATTCTCAAGAAAAATGACTCTCAATGGATATGAATTCAAATATAAGGTAGTATAGGGTTTAAATAACATAAAAAATAGAATTTAGAAAAATTAATTTCATTTTAAAACTTATCATTTTAATTAACCCTTAGTCAACAAATTTTTATTTTAATTAAAGTAACAACTTTTTAAATATTAAAGGGTTGTAATTTTTACATATATGGTGAAACTTAGACCATAAATGTCCATGTTATGAAATTTTAGACACTGATATATCCAAATTATATTATTTAAATATTTTTTGTGATTTTTAAATAATTTAATAAAATATTAAATGATAAGATATCATTATTTTTAATTTTAGAACTATTCATTCAATTTTAATTAAAAGACATAAATAAAAAGTTGGGATTAGAATATAAAATTTTAAAATAATAATAATATTTCATATTAACCTAAAAAATTCATGTAACACTATAAATTACTCATATTATATAACTTTTAATATATTCAAAATCATTTATTTTATTTTTTTCATTAATTAAATAAATAATATTTCGGCATTGTGTAAGAGTTTAAGGTGATTATATAATGCCTAAAAATTATAAATAAATTTCCATCATTAATATTATTTACTTATGCACAAAATTAAAATTAATATTCATTAATAACTAGTTTATGTCCCTATATGAACACATAAAGGATAATTAAAACTATGAGGGTGACATTTTGTAACTTTCTTTGATTTACATAATATATAAAACATTTTCATTTAAAAGTGTCCATTAAACTAATAAATAAAGATCCTAAGGTGATAAAGTTAGAATTAAATTCACCCAATAATAATTATAATGAAAATTTATTTCTGATAACTTATTTTTAATCTAGATTAACCTAATTTTACCTTTATCGAGGTGATATATTTTACCAAGGTTACTATTCACATTGACAAAAAATAAAAGGGTATTATTTAAAAAAAATTGAAACTTATGATTATATATATGTAATTTATCTTATCTAATTATATTTCTATAAATTAAAGAAAATAATTTTAAATTTAGTGTTCAAAATGTGATAAAAATTTCTTTTTAGAAAAAATACATTTTTAACCATAAAACTGGTTTTATTCATATCTTAGGCCTAGATAAATATTTATTGAATATTAAAAAAATTATAAAGTAAATAATATATATATTTCATTAAAATAATTCACCAATAGCGATTAATTTAATTTATTAATATAAAAATAAATTGCACACATAAAAGCAGTTTTTCAGAAAAAATATCACTTTTATATCCAAATATTTTTTTAAATTCTTGTTATTAGATAAGTAATGAATTAATTTTATAAATTTTTTGACCATTTATTTTTCATAATTTTGTTATTATTGTTCATACCTTCCAATCCAACATCTAAGATATAATATATACATAATATTTTAATAATGAGTTATGGTTTGTATGAACTCGTTGTTCCTTGTAACACAAGATATCATAGAAATAAAATAATTTAAGAAGAAATAATTCAAAAAAATATTAGGTTGTTACAATAATAGATATGGTGTGTCATATTAATTATTTAATATGGTTCTTTTTCTGAATTTGAAAAATCTGGAACTTTGTAATGTTCATATCCAAACATTATAAGGTTAATTCTTTATAAGGTTTATCATGTGAATTGTTTTAAAAAAATGACAAATGCATGAACTTTTTAATGTGAATGTGTAATATTTGTAAGGTTTATATAGATATCTTTATGGTTTTCTCTGAATAAAATTAATAAAATAGAAAATTAATGATATTTTTAAGGAATATATTCAAACTTCATAAGTTTCACTTGATACTCATAAGGTTCATTTTGCATCTTTATGTGGTTGATACTTCATGAGCTTGAGTCTTCAAAAGGTTCATTAGAAAAATTTAAGCTTCCAAATTCATAATTTTGATACTTCAAAAGGTTTATTATAAATTTTTATGGTTTCAACTAAAAACGTTTTAGTCTTATTAAGGTTGAGACTTTGTAATGTTCATTGGAACTTTATCAGGTTTCAAATTAGTAAGGTTTAAAGATTTTGAGGTTGAGTAGAATATTTCATAAGGTTCATAGAATTTTTAATGTTTTACATAGTGCATTAAAAGGTACTTGTACTTTATAATTTTATACAAATCACTTCATAAAGTGCACATAAACTCCTACATTATGAATATTTTAGAATTTTAAAGATTAATTATATAAGATTTCAAGAATAAACATTCTGAATGAAATTAAATCTGATTACGCTCGTTCTGGTCTTCAGTGGATTAAACATCACAAATCAAATTACGATTCAATAGTTTCTTGTGAGAAATTAAAATCATGATCACTGAATGAATTATTTGAAGTTTTTCAAATACTTCTATTTGAAAAACATAAATGGTGATCACTGTTGGTTCTTTATGAAAATAAAATTGGATGATGTTGTGTTGTTATTAAGTTCATAAGTAACATAAAAATAATTATTTTATAATTCAACTTGATATTATCAAATTTATGAGTTATCAAATTTTTTCATCATGAAGATTTTATTTAATCTATGATTAGGTTGAAGAATATTTTAAAAAATACTAATCATGTGTAATAAATAAGAGATCACTATAGTAACTTTATAAAAAATATGAGCTGAGGAAGCACCCACGTGGTTGGATGATTGAGGAAACATGCTGAGGATTACATTATAACATTTAGTTATGTGACATCACGACCTAGGTTCCACTCAAAGGTGCCTTGAGATGGTGTGCCACAAAGCCTCAAGTGTTTCGCCCCATATGCCAGAGGTTTATGACTAGTAGTGAGGGCCTAGGGTGTGTCTATGGGGAGACTATTCCCTCATGTTAGAGTAGATAATAGTGGATTATAATAAACAGATAAAATAGTGGAAGCATAAGATAAATGAATAACTTAGTGGAAGAAAACATAAATATCAAAAAAATAGATAATGGTAATGAAATCCAATAAACTAAATCATATACCAAATTATGATGCCATTACATGCCTCTAAAAAGAAGTAAAACATGGATACAAAGTATCAAGTAGTGGAAATATGCATGTCATAAAAAACAATCAAAATTCCAAAACTATTCAAATATGTCAATCTCTTGGTCAATCATCTGCTACCCATCTACCATCCTAATGCAAGAAAGTCAACTTTCCAAAGTGGAATGTTTCCCCTTATCAACACTTGTATACTTATATTCTTATCAGGTACCATAAGTGGCCAAGATAGGGTGTCAGATAAATATCAATAGGCCAAAAAAAGCATCTATAAAATCCAGTAAATGAATATGAACTAAAAGTGTGTAGGTATAAATAAAGGTAAAGACATTACATTAATGTAAATGGATCATAAATGATTTAGCCTCAAATGGTGTATAAACATGAATCATTTAATTATTTATGCTCTAGTTTACAATAAGTTTCAATCGTACTATATATGATATATATAATGTATGGGGATCCAATTTGTAACCAAGTAATCCTAGAATGATGATAATAATTGTAACGTCCCGGACCCAGATGCCACTTGAAATGGTTCCCCGAGCCCAGTTGAACACATGGCCTCAAACGCATCTCCCCAAATTCTAGGGGCTACCAACTAGTAGTGAGGGACTAGGTGATTCAGTGGGGTTATTATGCCATCATTACCATAGTATCACAACAGAAGTCAAAAAAATATAGTAAATAGTGGAAGAAAAATGAATAGAAGACAACTAAAAGTAAGACAAGAAAAGGATACATATAAATAAATGGAAGTGTCTCATATACAAAATTATACATATAGTACAAGTATCTAGAAAGAATCTAGAACATTACATGTAAATACAATACAATACAAGTAACCCAAAAGAACAAAATACCAAAAAGGTATCCTAGCATTGGAAGCCTTAGCTTGGTCCTATGCTCCCCTGCTCCAAAGTCATAGTCAAAAACCTCTACTAGTGTGTTTTCCCCTATCATCACTTTCAACCATATAATCTTTTTGGGTCCACAAGGAGTCCCAAACATGGTGTGAGATAAACATCCTAGTAAGCAACTACTCAGGTCAATACAGTTTTAATAGAAATTATACAAAAGTGCTAGAAAGTGTAAGAAACTAGTAAGTGTGTATGCCCATGGAATAAGTCTACTACAATAAGTAAAACCAAACATCCCTCAAGGCTACCTACAAAAGAGAGTTAGCTCCTAACAAGGAAGCTATAACAAAGTAAACAAGCAAGTCACATGGCCATGTCATACGTTCATCTGTATCATGTAGCTGCAA
This sequence comes from Viscum album, assembly GCA_963277665.1. Taxonomy (NCBI): domain Eukaryota; kingdom Viridiplantae; phylum Streptophyta; class Magnoliopsida; order Santalales; family Viscaceae; genus Viscum; species Viscum album. The sequence continues at coordinate 1,862,812,208 of OY728133.1, forward strand.
CCATACTGTATAAAGAAGTCAATTATCCCATGTCCACACTGTATAGTGAAGTCAAATATCATAAGGCTACACCATATAGTGAAGTGTAGACCATAAGGGCCAGATCTGAGGTACCAAAAGACCAAGTCATCTATGTAATAATTCTAAACCATGGAGGGCTGGATCCAAGGATCTTGTCCAAAAAATCCCATCGAGTCCCATGGGCATCCCTAGTGGAAACTTGGTTAGGCATTTGTTGGGGTACTAGTATCATAGAAATAAAAATCCCTATGCGATCCCAAGCAAGCCAGATCCATGGGGTATCAAGGCCCAAGGAAACCCATGAAATCAAGACCCAAGGGGAAGAGTCAACCCAAGGCATCCACTACCGCATTCTATATCCATTCATTCAAACATTCAATTTAAAAAATCAATTTAAACAAACATTCCATGTGAGTATACCCACTAACATCAACCTACACAAGCCATGATTATACCCACTCATTCAAACCATTTATCAAAACAAGCATATAGGCCTACCCTCCCAAATAAACCATTTAACATTCCATTATCATTTTAAAATTGGTACACCCAACCATATTATCCATTTAAACATGCCAAACTATCAAAATAGACAAGTCATAACATGATATTCATTGATCAAGGAGGAAATTCATCTCCTAAGAAGACTATTCAATATATCAAGGCTTCTAAGGGCTTCCTCTAACTAGGTATACACAATAACACACACCTTTGGTGGTTTAAACAGGTATAAATAGGTTATATTCTTAAGAAGAACTCCTTAGGTGACTTTGAATCATGTAGTGGGTGCCAAAGAACCTAAACGGAACCTAAGGGCATCCTCACTAGGTCCGACTACAACTAAAGAAAGAAACTCAGTCAAAAACAAGGCCTCTCTAGAAATTTCTACATGAGGTGAAAAGGCCATATTCCCAAAAAGTACACAAAAATCTGAAAGAAAGTATAGACAGCCTACCTCGCCTCATTAGTAGACATCTCATCCAGTATCAAGTCCTAATTTATCCTGGTTTGGAATAAATTTGATGAACGGGCGAAGAATGATATATTAGGGTATATGATTCTAAATCCAAATAGTGCAGTTGTTGTTCTAAAGAATCAAAAACTACTAAAAAATAATTAATTATTTACCGATGTGGTTCCAACATGACTGACGGTTCTTGAATCAGAATTCGTATGGCTTCAATATTTGAAAAACTATATTAGGGAGGTTTTGGGTTCAAAAACAAGAGAAAAACATATTATCTGTCAAAATATTAAGATACTACCTCTTTTATAAAAAAACACCCATTGGGAAAGTATATGGCGTGACAGCCAAGTACACTACGTGTGCTTCCCTTCTATTTTATTTTTTTGAGCCAGACTGGATACACATCATGATAGCCTAGTACATGGTGTGTATTGGAATTACATGGCATGTAGACCAAGTACCCGACATGTACTTGGCCTACAGCTAGATTTTGGCATGTTTTCCTCTTTATTTTCCAAAAACAACCCAACAGGCCCACAACCTGGCATAGGGTCTAAGACAAAATTAAAGTAAACACATGTAACCCAAAAAAGAAATATACATACCTCAATAAAAACCCAGGATCTTATAATCTACCCATAATAGCAATCTGTCCCTGAATTTCTCTCTAAAGGGTGGTCAAGATTCTTCTAAAAACAAATCCAGCCAGTAAGCATGTATGTCAGCCTCCCTCTCCTAAGTATCATTCTATAAACTATCATGCTTCCATATCACTCATACTAGAGGAATTGATCTGCCTTAGAGAACCTTTGTGCCCCTTCTATAAACTATACGAATTGGCTACTCCTCAAAGGACGCATCAACTTACAACTCAACCTCCTCATGATGAAAAACATGAGATGGGTCTGAGTGATATCGGCATAACTAAGATACATGGAAGAAGTTGTGCATGGATTGGTACCTCCGATATAACTGCAAACGATAGGCAACCGACCCAACTCTCTCCAAAATCTCAAACGGTCTGACATATCTCGGTGAAAGTTTACCCTGTCTCCTGATTCGACTATGTCCCAACCTCAGTGACACACACAATAAAACTCGATCCCCAACCTCAAACTCTATAGGTTATCTGCAGCGATTGGTGTATGATTTCTAACAAGACTGTGTAGTATCATCTACTTCTGAATCAACTTCACCTGCTCAGAAGTCTCTTGTATGAGACGCAGTCCCAATAAATTTGCCTCTCCAGCCTCTAACCAGCATAAGGGATAATGACATGGCCTACCATATAATTCCTCATATGGTTCCATATGTATCATCACCTAATAACTATTATTATATACAAACTAAACTAGAGGAATTTACCTCTCCCAAGAGCCCCCTAAATCTAGGATGCAAGCTCGAAGCATGTCCTCTATCACTTGTATCGTACGCTCTGACAGTCCATCAGTCTGAGGGTGGTATGATGTGCTCAGGAGCACCTTTGTACCCAGCGTCCTATGAAAACTCTACTATAAACGATATGTAAAGTGATCATCCCTATCTGAAATGATATTACACAGGACCCCATAAATTTGTACCACCTCTCGGATGTACAACTTTCCAAGATCATCAACATTGAAGGTCTCCTTGATTTGAAAGAAATGAGAGACCTTCGTAACCTTGTCAATGAAAACCCACATAGCATCATTACCTCAAGGAGACCTCAGAAAACCTATCAAAAAATCCATAATGACATCATCCCATTTTCACTCTAGAATAGGTAACTATTGTAAAATCTCAGTTGGTCACTAATGTTCTGACTTCACCTACTAACAGGTGGAACACCTCGTAAAAAAACAAACTACCTATCTCTTCATTCCAAACCTCCAGTACTGATGTCACAAGTCATGGTACGTCTTGGTAACTCCATGATGAACTACCCAAGATTAATCATGAAAATCCTTTAGAAAATCTTCACATATGTCCACTGGAACCCAGACACATCCACGGATATGCAAGATTTCATCATCACCTGCCATACAACCAGGAGGAGGGCCCTCACTTGCCACACCTTCCCATAGAAATAGTATTTCATAATCTGAGAGTTGTATCATCCTAAATCTATACATTAGGGTTGATTTAATATTTATGTATGATAGAAAAGTCTTCCCATGTCTTTCGTGCACCTCCAGATGCATCTCAGAAAACAACACCATAAGCTACCACTCGCTACTATCATGTTGCACTACCTGTATCTGAGTCCTACTGCTCAATGCATCGGCTAATACATTTCCTTTAACATTCATGTAGGCAATATTGAAGTCAAAGGATAGTAGGTACTCTACCCACCTTCACTGCATCAAATTTAGATTATGCTACGTAAAGATATACTTGAGGATTTTGTGGTCCATGTACACCACAAAATGCTCTCCCAATAAATAGTGCCTCTAACAACACAGTACAAGAAAAACTTCAGCTAACTCAAGATCGTGCGTAGGGTAGTTCTAATCATGATGCCTCAGCTTCTGAGACCCATATGCCACAACTTGATCTCCCTACATCAACACCGCCCCCATCTTAATACCTGAAGATTCACAGTACACCATGTAACTCTTGCCCTGCTTTGACAGTATCAGGACTAGTGCTGATTTCAACCTCCCTTTCATCTCCTGAAAGGTTGTATCACAAGATTATGACCACAAAAACATCACACCCTTCTGAGTCAAGCCCTTAAATAGTGATTCTAATCATGAGATGTCATGTATAAAATGACTTTAGTTGCTAGATATCCCCATGAAACTCTGTATGTCAAAAATGTTCCTGGGTTTTTCCCGTGAAACTACAGCTTTCACCTTCTCTGGATCCACTGAAACTCTTGTCTATGAGATGATGTGACTTGGGAAGTGAATTTGATTCATCCAAAAGTGTCACTTTGTGATCTTATCATATAACTGATGCTCTCTTAGTGTATTCAAAATGATCTCAAGATGGTTGGCATGGCCATGTTAATTGTGAGAATACCCAAAGATATCGTCCATGAAAACCACCACAAAAGAATCCAAGAAAGAATGAAACACTCAGTTCATCAAATCCATGAAAACTGCTAGCGTGTTTATGATACTGAACGTTATAACCACATACTCATATAACCCATACCTACTATGAAAGGTTTTATGAGGTATGTTTATTGGTTGAACATGCACTTGGTGATATCCTGACCTCAAGTCGATCTTCGAGAACACGTGGTCTCCTTGATTTTGATCAAACAGTTTATCTATCTATATCAAAGGATATTAGTTTTTAACTATCATCTGGTTTATTTTCCAATAATCCATGCATAGCCTAAGATTTCTGCCCACCTTTTTCTCAAAAAGGAATGGCGAACCCCATGGACAATTACTAGGTCTAATAAACCCCTTTGCCTCCAAATCATCTAGCTTCCTCTTGAGCTCCTACAACTCCATCGTATCCATCCTATAAGGAATAATGGATACTGTTGTAGCTCCTAGAACTAGCTCGATGGAGAACTCCACCATTCTATCAGGAGGTAAACTAGAAAAGTCGTCTGGAAAGACATCCCTAAAGTGCTCAACCACTGGAGGAAAGTCCGCCTGACTCACTCCCTGATCATCCAAAAACAAAATAACAATGGGATGTCATCCCTCCAAGCCCATGATGCTTGGGTCTATCTCTACTTTCTTGGACATCCCATTAACCCTTGTGAATAAACATTGTACCCTCTAGTGATGTGAAAGTCATCCTCCAGTGATATCAGTCATCATATGCTCGATAAGATACTAGACAGTCCATTCTAAGAATGACGTCAAAACTAATCATCTTGAGGACATATAAAATCCGAAGGAAGTGGTACCCACCAACCTCAAGGGGATATTCCATCCACTGGTGAAAATCACCTTTTCTAACTCCCAAGGGTGTGTTTAGCATCAAAACACCCTTAGAAGGCAAAACCACAAGCCCAAGGATTTTTACCACTCTCGTAGAGATAAAACTATGGGAGGAACCTATATTGAAAAGAGTAGATGAAATAATGGAAGATATTAAGATTGTACCTATCATCATAGATGGTCTGGGATCCTTCTCTTGTTGGGTATGTTTCACAGCATACATCAAGCTGGCACCGTGGCCCTGTGACCCTACCTGGCTACCATGTGCTGATCCACCCTGCTGTCTCTGAGAACTTGGTATCTGGATACCATGACCACAAACACCACTACCCTAGACTAACTATCATGTACTACTCCAACTCCCATCCTGATGTAGAGCTGAAGACCCTTCTCCTAAACCTGACTTCAGAGCTAACCCCCTACCACTCGCAGTTGGAGGGAAGGTACTACAAAACCATAGCATGTGCCTCATCCTACCTCAAGCTCAGCACTTGAATGGGTCACGGTCACACTAATTTTTCACAAGGATTCTCCTACCACATTGATGTAAATATACCAAGTTTCCTACACCCACATCATGACAAGCACTCGTGTTGCGGGTAGCCTCAAAATGGTGATTCTTAATAGAAGACGTAGATCCACAATGGAAAGAAACATTAATCCCCTATTCTATAACCCCAACTTCCCTCAGGTTCATCTATGTAATTACTGTCTGATTCACAATCTTAGTAATATAAAGAAACCTAAACACGCTGACCTGATATTTGATACCATGTCAAAGACCTCCCTCAAATCACCTCTCCCTCGAAATCTCATCAGTATGATACATCGATGCAAAATGTTGAAGCTTTGTAAATCATGTCAAGTATTCCATAACTGTCATTTCACCCTTCTCTAGTCACATAAACTCAGTAGCCCGCTCTACTCATAGAGTTTAGGGGTATAAGTAGTCGTAGAAGTGGATTTAGAATTCATCCTAACCCATATTCCGTAGTCCACCAACCTGGTTCAAAATTCCACATCGGTGTTTTACCGCTCCACATAGCATGTAAGTCACGAGTTTGACCCTCCAATCTGGAGGCATCTCTAGATTCTCAAAAATTTCTAATGTAACCCCTTTACATATACTGCACCCTACTAACACAACACTAGGCACAACTACCACATCAACTATCACAAAAACATACAATATCTAATGCATCCTAAATGGCATGGCATAATGCATGGAATGTGATTCCAAAAAATGTCTATATGATGCATGAGAAATCACACCCACATCTCATCAGGTTGAAACTGAAATAGAACCCAAAAATACATCAATAGTAATATCATAAATCACGTGGGTCACCCAACGATTAAATAGAATCAACTGTAATAGTAGAAATCCAAAAATCATAAATTCATTCGAGGCCATTTGGATTTTCCCTATACAAGGGGTAGATACTCCCAAGAACAATTCATTACCAAATACCATTTCCTTCATATCATTTTCTAATGTATCTAAATAAAAATTCATAACAAAAAAAAACTGCCTTTGATACCACTTTGTAACCTCTTGGACTTGGATGCCACCCAAAACAGTGCCCCAAGCCCGGTTGTCCACATGGCCTCAAGCGCATCTCCCCAAATTCTAGAGGCAGACGACTAGCAGTGAGGGCCTAGGTGAGTCATAGGGGAGACTATTCCCTCATTGCCAGAGTATCACAATGAAAGTCAAAACATACAGTAAATAGTATAAGAAAACGGAACAAAAGACAATTACACGTAAGACAAGACAAGGATACATATCAATAACTAGAAGTGTCTCGTATAAAAAATTATGTTTATGGTACAAGTATTTAGAAATCATCCAGAATAGTACATGGAAATTCAATACAATACAAGTATCCAAAAATAACAAAAAATAAAAAAGGTATCCTAGAATCACAAGCCTCAACTTTATCCTATGCTCCCCTTCTCCAAAGCCATAGTCAATAACCTATACTAGGGTTCTTACCCCTATCATCATCTGCAACCATATAATCTGTTTGTGTCCCCAAGGAGGCCCAAAAAAGTTGTGAGATAAACATAATAATAGGAAACCACCCAGGTCTGTATAATTATAATAGCAATTCTATAAAAGTGATAGAAAGTGTAAACAATCAATAAGTAAGTGTGTATTCCCATGGCATAATTACATTGTAGTAAGGAAAACCAAACTGCCCTTAAGGATATCTGTAAAAGAGATTCATCTCCGAACAAGAAAGATATAACAAAGTAAATAAGCAAGTCACACAGCCACTCTGTATATCCATCTGTATCATGCAACCATAGCTACACTGTATAAAGAAGTAAATTATCCCACGACCATGCTCTATAATGAAGTCAATTATCTCGTAGCCACTCCGTATAGTGAAGTGTAGACAGCAAGGGTCGGATCTGAGGTGTTAGAAAACCAAGGAGTTCGTGTAATAATTCTAGAACATGGAGGTCTATATCCAAGGAGATTGTCCAAGGAATCCCATCAAGTCCTATGGGCATCCCTGGTAGAAACTCGGTTAGGCACTAGTTGGTGTCCTAGTATCATGGAAATAGAAAGTCCTACGCGATCCCAAGAATGCCAGATCGACAGGGTAGTAAGGCCTGAGGCATCCCACAGATTCAAGACCCAAGGGGAAAATTCAACAAAAGGTATCCACTACCGCATTCCATTTCCCTTCATTCAAACATTCCATTTAATCAAACATTCCATCTGATTATACCCACTAACATCAACCTACACAATCCATGATTATACCCACTCATGAAAACCATTTAGAAAAACAATCATATGTGCATATCCTCCCATATAAACCATATAACATGCCATTATAATTTTAAAATAGTTATACCCACCCATATTATCCATTTAAACATACCAAACTATCAATATAAACAAGGAAAAACATGGTATTCATTGATCAAAGAGGTAGTACATCTCTTAATCAAACTATTAAATCTATCAAGGCATTTAAGGGCTTCCTCTAACTAGGTAAGAAAAATCACACACCCCTTGGGTGGTTTAAACAAGAATAAATAGGTTATATACTTAAGTCATACCCCTTGGGTGACTTTAAATCATGTAACAGGTGTCAACACACCTAAACAGAACCTATGGGAACCTTCACTAGGTCTGGCTACATCTACAACAAGCAACTCGCTCAAAAACAAGACCTCACTGGAAATTCCGATAGGTAGTGAAAAGGCTGGATGCCCAAAAAACTCAAAAAGATGAATGAAAGTATAGACCACCTACCTTGCCTCGAAAGTAGAAATCTCATCCAGTATCAAGTCCTAATTTGTCCTGGTTTGGAAGAAATATGAATAATGTATGAATAATGGGATATTAGGGCATATGATGCTAAATAAAAATAGCCCATTTGTTGTTATAAAGAATCAATAATTACTAAAAAAGAATTAACTAATTATCGATGTGGTTCCAACGTGACTAACGGTGCTCGAATCGGAGTCTGGATGGCTTAAATATATAAAAAACTAGATTGGGGAGGTTTTGGGTTCAAAAATGAGAGAAAAACATATTGTCCGTCAAAATATTAAGCTAATTCCTCTTTTATAAAAAACCATGTTGGGAAAGTACACAGTATGATGACCAAGTACACGGCATGTACTGAACTATTATTTTTATTTTTTTGAGCCAGACTGGCTGCACGTCGTGACAGCCTAGTACACAACGTGTATTGGAAGTACACAGTGTGTAGAACAAGTACACAATGTGCACCTTGCATGCAGCTAGATTTCTGAATATTTTCCCCTTTCTTTCCCAAAAAAAATCCCAACCAGCCCACGACCTGGATTAGGGTCTAATAAAAAAGGAAAGCAAACACATTTAACCCGAAAATAAAGATTTGTACCTCAAGAAAAAATAGTGATCTTACAATAATTAATGGGGATCCAAGGTTAAAAAAAGGCATCCTTGACCCCATGGGTTGATCCAACTCGATAATAACATGTGGTCTAGAAATATGGGGTCTGAGTGTAATCAATGGTGTGGGCCCAAGTCATTCCCCTATAAATGATTCTAACCTATTTCAAGGATATCATATAAGGTAATCATGGGATAAGTATGACTAGGCCCAATTGGGTAAATCTATGGTTCCACGTGTATGAAGACATCAATCTAGATCCAAGGAGTGTATCTTAGGTGTCCTAATATCTAGAGAGATAGTGAAGGTATCCTATTGAATCATATCGGGAATCCTCTAGAAGTCTAGGTCCATGTTTCAAGGAAAATATATCTCCTGGAAATCAGATCCTTGAATTGTAATATCATCCTCTAAGTGTTCAAGAAATTCCCATGGGAATCCAAGGTTGGCTCAAGTCTGAACATTCCTAAAAAGATAAAAAGGTATATATGAAATAGGAACCTTTTGAAAATTTTATTATTCAATTTAGTTCATGAAATACTCTTTCCTTTTAATCCTTTAATAGGTTTATTCTTTTACCTTTCACTAAACATGACAAGGTGGGATAAGGACATGCAACCAATTCAATTAATTATAATATTAAGGTCCAAGTGGTATCTATACATATACACTTTCTAATTAATAGTTCATTAGTTTCATCTATTACCTTTTATTCAAGGTGATAAGGTCATATGAGACATGCAACCAATTTTTCCATTTCAATTTATAACCATTTAATAGGTTCATTCCATTTTCATTTATTACGAATAACATGGTAAATCGGGACATGAAATCAATTCAATCATTTAAATAAGTCAATTCCACGTTATAACTATAATGTACTTGCCATTAATAATTCATTAATTATTTTAAAACACTTACCTTAACTATGTCAAGTCCAAGCACACCTGAACGGTGTTGTAGATTGACCTGCATGGGTTACCAAGGAATAAATAAGTAAAACACTCTACTTTAGGTGGTCGTAATTGAGGTCATAACCTCCAAAAAAATGATGATTATGAATATAAAGGTCTATATAACATGAGTCCAATGATTATAATAAATTAATATGAATTTTAGGGGAAACTCCCAGTAAAACCATCACGTACACAACAACAACAATTTATAAACAAAAATACTTTTAGGTAAAATTCATAGACCACCTATTGTATTCCCATAGTAGTCTCTTCTTCCTGTATCATCCCTTAGTTTGTCCTAGATCAAAATAAAATGGAAGAATTGATCAATTTCCTAAAAATATGTCATATTATCCTATATCAAAATAGAATTATTGAGGGAAACACATACGACAAACTGAACCTAAGGATTAATAAACATACCGGTGGTTGTCCAATGAGACCAACAACATTCGAATTAGAGTCTGAATAGAGTATTTTATTCAGTACCTAGGTGGAGAAAGCTTTGAAGCTCCTATTGTAAAGCAGGAATGACTCATATAAATAGTAGAGGAAATAATAAATAAGGGTTTGAGTTTTAAATAATTTAAGTGTGAAATGGTCGTTTTGCCTAGGGATTTTGGGGTCACACAATTTGGCTGCATGGTTGGGCCACACGGTTTGAGAAACCAAGCACCAAAATTGATATTTGGATATGCTAAAAACTACGGACAACCTAGAAAGTCATTTTCCCTGGGACACATGACAAGGGAAATCCATGCGTCCTAAATTTTACTTGGAAATTCCCCCACATAGTTAGGAGAAACTTTGTGGGCTATGATGAACAGTTCCTACTAACCATGAAACCCAGTGGTTTCTTCCACCAGTCATGGATCTATGCTCCAATAAATTCTTAGAGATCCCCCTTTAACTTCTATGAAATCATCTGGCATCCAAATTAGGTCCAAGATAAATAATTAGTCTGAAAATTAAAGGATTCTTACCTCATAGAAAAAGTGGGTTATTAGATTCTTCCCCCTTAAAGAAACTCATCCCCGAGTTACCCTTCCAATGGTGGGAAAATATCATCTGAGAAAAACTTCATCCACTAAGAATGTATGTTGGGCTCTATCTCCCAAGTATCATCATGTACACTATTTTTCTTCCATAGCACCCATACTAAATGGATAGACTAGCCATAGATATCCTCCATTATTTGGTCAATGATGCATATAGGACACTCCTCAAATGAAGCATCAACATCTAAATAAACCTCCTTGGGAACAAATATGTGATATGGATCATCATGATAATATCAAAGATATGAAACATGGAAGACGTCATGCATGGCATGGTGCCTCTAAGTTAGAAGAAAACCTATAGGATAATGGCCCAACACTATCTATAATCTCAAAAGGGCCAACAAATTTAAGCGGCAACATCTCTTTTCTATGTATTAATATATGACCAAGTCTATGTGATGCCCTCAAGAAAACATGATCCCTAACCTCAAAATTTAGAGGTCATTGATAGTGATCAGCATAGGACTTAAGTCTAGACTAAGTAGTAGATATACACTTCCTTGACAGAAAAAACTACTCCAAATTATCCTACATGAGATGAGGGCCTAGTAGCACTACCTCCCATTCATCTAACTAGAAAATTGGTTAATGACATTGCCTACCATACAAGGACTCATATGAATCCATATGAATATTTTCCTGAAAGATATTATTATAGTAGAAATGGATGAGAGACTTATTATTATCCTAGAAACCACTAAAATCAAGTACATGTGATTAGAGCATGTCCTCTAACAACTGTATCATCCATTATGACTATACATTGATCTGAGGGTGAAAGGATATGCTCAAAAACACCTATATACCCATAGCCTTATGTAACATATGCCAGAAACTTTATGTATTAAAAACGTCCATGTTTGAAAAAATAGTAAAAGGGACCCCATGTATCCATATGATCTCATAGATATACAGTCTTCTGATCTCATCAAATAATAAAGTCTCTCAGGTAGGATGGAATTGGGATAATTTCCTTAGTCGATCCACAACTACCCAAACTAGATCACTGCCTTGAGGGGACCTTGGTAAGCCGAGTGAAAAATCCATTGTAACATATTCCCATTTTCACTTTAGGACTGGTAATGGATATAACAAGCCAACATTTCCCTAGTATTAAACCTTTACCTATAGACATGTGGAACACTTAGTGATAAAACATGTCATCTGATGTTTCACGCCAACCTACCAATACCAACAACACGTATCATGATACATCTTAGAGATGCATGGATAAACTACCCACTAAGAATTCTAGGACTCTCGCATCAGTTCCTATCTTATATATGTAGGAACCCATACACATCCAGGTGTATATAGGATGTCATCTTCATTAATAGGATAATCTGTAGCTAGTTCCTCACCAGAAATACTCTCTCGAAGAACCAACCCCTAAGGCTACTCTTCACCCTATCAAGGAATGAAGAGGTAACTACCAAGGCTGAGATATAAAACTAATAGTTACTCTCATGGAACTCTAGATGTAGCTTAGAAAATAGGTCCATAAATTTCCATTCATCACTGGATTCTTGTATGGTATGAGCCTTAGTTTTCCATCTCATCCCATCATCCATTTCATTGCCCTTTCCAAGTGTATAGGTAAGCTCAAAATCGAATAAATGAAGGTATTAGACCCATTATCATTGTATGAAATTAATTTAATATTGCATAAATATATATTTGAGTCTCTTGTGGTCATTATAGACCAAAATTTTCTCACCCATTGGATAGTGTCTTAAGTAACATAGGGCATGGACAGAAGTCGTTATCTCAAGGTTGTGCATCGGGTAGTTATGCTTGTGAGGTATCAACTAGAGAGACCCATGCACGGTGAATCTATCCTACTACATCAGCAATACATGATGTCTAACGCTCAGTGCATCACAAAGCACCATATAGCTTCTTCTATGCTATATAAGAATCAAAATCAATGTCGAGGTAAGCCTTCCTTTCAACTCCTAAAAGTATTTCTCGCATGATTCAGACCATAGGAACTTCAAACCCTTATTTGTGAGACCAGTAAGAGGTTCATCAAGGCATGAGAAATCTTATATTAAATGCTTGTAATATCCCACCATACCTAGGAAACATTTTATATCAAATATATTCTTAGGATAATACTAAGAAACCACAACACTCACCTTCTCTAGGTAAACCGGTACTCCTGATTATGAGATAATATGACCCAAAAAAGTGAACTTTTTCAATCTATAAGTGGAATTTAGAAATATTAGCATATATTTGATTCTCTATTAGTGTATTCAAAACAATATCAAGGTGTTTAACATGGTTTCTCCAAGTATGAGAATACACCAAGATTTCATTCATGAAGATCAAGACAAAGAAATATAGATAGGGGTGGGAAGCCCTATTCATAAAATCCATGAAAATAGTAGGTGTGTTCGTAAGACCGAATAGTATAATAAGATACTCAAATAAACAATACTCACTTCGGGAATTTGTACATGGTATATTAAATTTCTTAACTCACACCCGATGGTAGTTTGATCTTAGTTCAACCTTCAAGAATACCCAGCTCCTCAGAGCTGGTCAAATAGATCATCTATCCAGAGTAGTGGATACTGGTTCTTAACCATAAGCTGGTTCAACTGTCGGAAATCAATGCATAAATAAAGGGTCCCATATACCTTATTAGAGAAATCTATGGGTGATCCCAAAGAAGAAGTGGTGTCTTATATAAAACCCTTTGATTCAAAATCCTCCAACTGTGTCTTGATTTCCTGGATCTCGATAGGTTCTATTTTTTACAGAGGAATAGATGTTGGAGATGCTACTAGAACAAGATCAATAGTAAAATTTATATCTTTCTTGGGATTTAAGAAATAAAAATCATCATGAAATCTATCCCTGAAATGATCGACCACCATTGGAAAATCTTTCATATGTATTCCTTGCTCCTTCATAAAAAGACTAGAAATCTAGGTATTCACTCCACTTAGCCCATGATGCTTTGTTCTAGATCTACCATCCTATACATTACACTCACCATTATGAAAAAAACTATCATCCTCTCATGATTTAAATGATACCCTACCGTCATAGAAGTCCGCATAGGCATGATAGGGAACTAACCAATCTATCTTGAAAATGAAATCAAAACGTGTCATCTAAAGTATGAAGAGTTCCCATAAGAAGGGATAACTACCTACCTCAAGGGGATAGTCCCTGCATTAGCATATGCCCTCTGAATAGACTCTCAAAGGTGTTTCTAGGGTCATCACCCCAAATAAGTACTGAATTTCAAGCCTGAGACTTTCCATAGTTTATAAAGAGATAAAGTAATGATAATCACATGTATCTAATAAAGGAGACGCAATAGTAGAGGATACTAGAATAGTACCATGTACTATTGATTTTTCTACATTTTGGACCTTAGGTATCGACTGTAAAACAAGAAACTTACCTAATCCATATCCCTATGCTACATACAGATCACCTTGAGTAGGTATATTCTATTTTCATGGATAATTAGAAGTCTATATACCATGTCCACTAACACCTCTTTAACCTATTCGGCTTATGCTACTCTAATTCCCTGCCTAACACGGCACAACTAATTCTTCCCCTGAAGGTGGAGCTATTGTAGTTCCTCTTCCACTAGAAATAGGTGGAATTGTAACACCCCAAAATTTTTATGTGATAAATTTTCTCTTTTTTTTGATGTCTTGTGTTCTAAACTACACCAAGAAAAACTTTCACTACATGAAACACTGTCTTAGCTTGCAGTATACGCAACACTATGATAGGATTTTGTTACAAACAATTTCAAGTTATTTTGATAGAATTAATTTTATTCAAGATCAATTTTAACCGAAGAACTAAATATTATTATGTTACCTTATATCCTTGTCATTATAATGATGAGTATGAACAATATTAACTCTTTTCTGAAAAACTATTTTTATGAAAATAAGTGAGTTTATAAAATAATAAAATCAATCTTGATGAATTTTATTAATGTAATATATATGTAATATATTCAATATAATTTTTAAAATTTATCTTATATATTTTCTAGACATGATATAAGAACAAATTCTATTTTTTCGATAAAAGAAGTATTTTTCAAAAAAAAATTGAAGTTTTGTCGCCTTTTGATGACACACCTATTTTAAATCTAGTTTTTGACACTTTTATAAATTATATTTAACAAAAAAAATTATTCTTCAGAATCAAGATATAAAAAAATTTATTTGGATGATTTTTTGATATTTTTCTAAAAAGTTTTGCATTTTGATAAATAGTAAAAATATACAAAATTTTAATTGAAAACAAATTTTTTTCATAAAAATAATTTATGTGAATAAATTATATTATTTAATGGTTTTAAAGTAAAAATATAAAATATTTTTATCATTTAATATAATTTTGGTCATTGGTATTAATGTTATTGTGAATTTTTAAGTAAAAACATTTCAATGTTTTGCAATGTTTTAGCATTTAAAAACTCGTTTTTCATTCCAAAAATGGGATTAATTTTAAATTATTTGCTGAAAATTCAATGTTTTGAATTTTTAAACATAGATTAAATATTTGGAATCAGTGGTTCCAAATTATTTAAGAGCATTCTTTTATTTTATGGACATTATGAATAGTAACTTCAGCAATTTTTATTAATATGGTAAAAAGGTAAATCAGGTAATTAAGGGAAAAGACTAATATTATAAAATTACTTTAAAAATTTTGATAATATGATTGAATGAGTTATTTTTTACCCAAACCATCCTTGGGTCGAAATTATACCCTTTATAAGCCACTTAGATGAGATTATGACATTTAATATATTTTATTTAAAGAAAAGTTAAATATGTCTTACTCAAATTTTAATAACTTAATCATTTTTAAAATACAGTTATAGAGAATATAAATTATACTATAAATACTCATTTGAAAGATAAAATATTTTTATTTATCATGGTAATTTTTTTTAATTTTTAGAAATTAAATAATTAATTTAAAGGATTATATATTGATGGTGTAGAAATTATTTAATTGATTAAAAATCAATAAACTAATTTTTATTAAAATGATAATAATCATTAAAAGATACGAAAACTTGACCAAATCTTATTAGCCGAGTATATCTTGACCATAATCATCCAAATGTTTATTTATTGGCCATTTGAAGTCGTACATAGTAGATTATGACACTTCAATTATTTTATTTAAAGTTGTGTTAAACTTGTCACATTCGTGTTTTAATAAGTATAACATTTTTAATGATGGATTTTTTGAGAAGATATATTAGAATAAAAGTATTATTATAAAATATTATAGATTTTTCTTCAAAATAATATTTTATTTTTATTTTTTATTCAACAAATAAGTGTATTAAATAACTTTTCAAAATTGATGTTGTAATTATTTCATTGAGGTAAATATCAAATAAATGTTATTAAAAATATTAAAATAAATATAATTTGAGATAATTAATATGTAAAATAAATTTTATATATTACCTTGACCCCTTAGAGATATAATAAAATATTTTATTCAAGGATAACATCTTATCTTGATATTTTTTAAAAATCCAAGTAATAAATAATATCAAAATTGACACTATTGATATTTTATAAAAATAATGTTTTATTAAATTATTTATAAATAATAATAAATTTTTAAAAACAAAAAATAATTATTATATGGTCTAAAATTTTCTAAATTGTTCATTTATGGTCTAATTGACATCAAATAAGTAAAAAATGCAATATTTTAACATTGAAACATTTGCTACCTTAATTAAAATTAAAAATAATAACTAGGGGTTAATTAAAATGATAAGATTTAAATTGTCATAAAAACTTGTCTAAAATTTATTGTTTTATGATATTAATACCTTATCTCATATAATCATAGAAAATATGATATTTTTTAGGTTTTTGGATGTGGTGTGAATTTATTATAAATTAATATTTTTTGAGATTCCAAATGTGCCCCTCACCTCAATTGTAAAAGGGTACATCATCCCTCACAAATTCACTTTGAGCCTTAAATATCATACTTACCCTAACAATTTCCATTATAAAATTTCCTAGTTATATTATACAGGTTCTAGACTTCTCAAAAGACCATCTATAGTGACTTTGAGAGGAGATATAGAGGGACCACGTCGAAGAAGAGGTAATCTCCTCTACCAATTCTTTCAAATTATTTATTCTTCTACTTAATCTTCATGATTTGTTTCCATCCTAAATTAATAACTCTAGTATCAATAATATTCTGAGATGTTATTATGGTTATATAACAATAATATTCTACATTTTATCTATCCTATGAAAAAATGAAATAACCACGCATGTGTACGTACGGATTATTGTCTCCACATAGTTGTGTAATCTTTTTTTCACCAAAATCATACTTGGATGGATATAATGATGGTAATAAACACTGTATATAATTATTAAAACATTATATGTATTCTTTAACAACATATATACCATCCACCTCCATATATTTTCATAATTAAAGTAATGATATCATCGCTTGTGCGAACGTACGGCCTACCGTCTCCACGATGTGATGTGATTGATTCTAAAAGATATCCATTAAAACATGATTATATATATGTATAGAATGAATAAATATAATATATATTATGTGGATATCATTTTTCTAATTATATAACTATGACTTAAAAAGGATAAAAAGAACTTATTAGATAAAACATGCATAATAAAATGAAGCATTTAATACCTGAATAATGAGTAATAATGAAATGTTATTACAAAACGGATAATAATATGATCATATATGATATCATAAAAATTACTATGATTTTTTAAAAAGTAAATTAAAATATTTAAATCATTATACATTAGGTTTAGATATATACAAAGTATATCGAACCTAAGGTAAGGGATTATTTTTTCTTACTTTTATTTTTATAGAACATATGCCATATACACCACCTATATATTTTGTATGGTGTTTATGCTTCCCATGAATGTTTTTATTATTATTATTAATGTTATGATATTTAAAATATTCATATAATTTTATTTATTCTATGAGTCATACAATTTGACAGATTATAAATTGGTAAGGGATAATTTTATAATCCCATTATTATAGAAGATTGTTTATATGTAAGTATTTACTTCGGTATATTTATCGTCCATGTCTATTTTTTATAAAAAAATCATTAAATTTTTTACTATTCTTATATGTATGTTAAAATTATTTTTTACAAAAAAAATTGCTTTTTAATACATGGTTTGAAAGGAATCTTTCTTTCATTTTCAAAAAAAGGTACTTTTTGACTTTTCCGGCAAAAGTACAAGAAGAATGTTTTTTTACCTTATATAACATGAATGAACTTTTAAAATTTCTTAATGCCTTATTTCCATGAATATTTTTTAAAATTTTTCAAGGTTATTTTAAAATAAATTATTTTCTTTAAAAATTGCATGGAATTTTAAGAAAATAAAACGTCTTAGATGAAGAAATGATATTTTTCTCAAGAATTAATTTTAAGTGTTTTATCAAAGTTATTTTCTGTCATATATGAAATTATTTAATAAGGATATGTTTCAATTATATTATCCATATTATTCCTATTATTTTATTTTGATTATGATGGAATGTTATTTATTAAATCCATTTATATTTCATGAATTATGTTATGATGGAATGATGTTTAAGAAACCCATTTTATTCCTTGGGATATACTTTAATGAATGATTTATGGTTTTTTAGAAAACATAATAATGATTTAATTATTTTATGGTTGGGACCTATATCTCCCTCCGATGAATTGGGTAATGATGGATAACTTGTGAGGTATATATGTTATGTGTGAACCTGATTTCATGTTCACAATTCTGTGTGTGGACCAAGTTTTCATGCCCATAATTTTATGAGTATACCTGGTTTTCATGTCCATATGTTTATGCAAGGGCCTAATTTCATGTTATTTAATTTAAAGTGAACCTATTACTATTTATAAATGTTCACAAAGTTATAAGTTTATGTGTATGCCATAATTTCATGTCTTTTTTTAATGTTATGATCTCATGGATTATGTTCTTTTATTTCCTTATGATTCATGTCTTATGAATAACCAATATTTATTACATGATTTTTGAAATTAAGGGTATGATCTTAGATTTTCATAATCATGTTATCATACACTTATTCTCATGATATGCCTACATATTTATTTTTTATACCCTTAATGATCATCTGATCTCACCCCTTTTATTGTTTTCTTTTCCTAATGTTATAAAGAATTTTTTTAGGTAGGGGTACTAAAGGGGAATATCTTTATGGGAGATGTTGAAGATATTTCACCAAGTTAGAAGAATGTATTCCAAGTTTCCAAAGGCACTAAACTATTGTTTTCCTTAGGCATGTGTTTGTATAATGTAATGAATATTCATCTAAAACTATATAATATCTATGTACATCATGCTTGGGTCATTGAAGTTATTATCAGAGGAAATTTTTAGTTAACCTTTAGAAATTAGTATGTGAAAACTTTAGTGTTATTCCTAGAGATATTTCTAAGGATATATCTTGGGATGTCCATAGTATAAGTCTAATTATAGGCTATAGTCCTATAACTATGGAAACAACCATTAATAACCTATGATTAAACCTATTATGTTAGAGATTGAAAGTATTTTCCATTGATTATGTGGTTTTTATAGTATGATTATTAGTGGTGAAACATTTATTTTGGGGTTTTATAAAATGTCTGAAAATTGGAGGATTCATGTTAATGGAGAATATGATTGGCAGTGGAATGATATTCCTCATGAGAAACCAAATGAAACGGGAGCTGGAAGGAGAAACATCATTATTATTACTAATCAATAATATCATTATATAATCAATAATCTCAACTTTTGTGAGTTTCCTACCCCACCTAATAAGAGAAAGATGGAGTTTCATGGTGACCAAAAATGAAAAAAAGTTCAATTTTCATCATGTAAATCATGTGGGAATAATAACCAAGGAGAATGATTCAAAGGAACTGGAATATGTTTTAGGTGTGGAAAATAAGTACACAAAGAAAGTAATTGCAAGGGAAAGGGTTCATTTAACATAATGGACAAGGATAATGGTATTTCTAAGGAATAAATGACAGTTAAATGTTTTAAATGTGTAATTTTTGGGCATTATACCAATCAATTAACTAGGGGTAAATCTCATAAAGAGAATCAGAATACTCATATGAATAGTATTTATGTTTTTTATGATATGGATACTACGAACGACATATGATATTAAAGAACTATTAAGGAATAGAGTGATAAATATTGCGACCCAACCTTTTCTTACATCACTATTACATAATTTCAAAGATAAACAACATAATAGTATTACACATAGAGGATCCAAATGTTTAGTGTCTTGGGTAAACTATGACCATACATAACAATTACAACATCAAGCATAAACATTTATTTAATTTATTCTTCTCTAGATTCTTATTGGCACTTTTCCTCTCCTTAATACATGTAGCCACCTGAGGATATACATCAAAAGGGGTGATCTAGAAGCCCAGTAATAGGATATATAAGAACAATATAGCATGGGGTGAGTATAAACATAACATGGTAAAAAGATCATGAACATGAGAGGAAGCATAAATATAAGACTTGAAATGTGGCAATGCATAAAAATGAAACATCGTGTCTAGTGGTTAAATACCACACATACTTGTGAACCAAGATATAATCTTGTTCACCCATAATTTCACATTTTCTCATGATATTAATCACTTTACCCAATTCATTGGATCACTGTATAATTCTGGGCGCACCCGTCACATTTAAACATTCATATTGCGCTATATAATTTCAGGCGCACACATCACATCATAGAATTTTCATTTATCATGCATGACACAATAAACATATAGCACAAATGAACATAACTAACCCATGAAAAGTAATGGTTTTCATCTCATAATAACACATTCATAAACTTTGGGTTCCCAAAAGAAAGAGGGAATAACAAAGTTTATACAAGAACCGTAAATCTTGAATGAGAAGTAAAAGGTGTGTTCTCGAAAGAAGAGTTATTTTGGAAAACATTTTGTTTAACATAAACAATACTAGTAAACATTTATATCCCAGAAAAGTAAATACAATTATTAACAAATAATTTTTTTTAGGAGTAACCACATCCAAAAAGGAGTGAAAGAGGGAGAACCTGAAGGATGAAATTTGGGTTCGAGAATTTCCCCTCAACTTGTATCTAAATGCTTCCTTCTCTTTAATGTTCTGTATAATGACATTAAATTAATTAATTATAAATATAGAAACTTTTTTACATTAATATGGTTAATTATGGTTTCATTACATGATTTTATGTGCCTTTGGGTGAGTTATAGAGTTTTAAAACATTATTCGAGAATGTTTGTTTTTATTGTTTTCTTGAGTGGTTCACTTGTATTCTTAAATTGAAGATTGGGTAGAACATGGGTAAACATCAAGAACTGATATTACATTTTATTAATTATATTACAAGATATTAAATGATCTTATAATGAGTCATATTATATCTATGTGGATGAATCAGTAGATAAGAATTAAATGATAATTATTTCGGTTAATTTGGGTGGTTTTTTATCACAATGAACTGTTTTTAATTTATCACTTAGTAATATGGCCATAAGTTATTTCAATACCTTTAAATAGGAAATAATACATATAAAAAATTCTGTTTTCACCATAAAAATGGTTTCATGATCATATCTGAAGGTATAAATGGAAGAAGAAAGCATGTCGTTCTTGAAGGTGATAAATTAACACCTCACGAACAACGTTCTCTTTAATAAAATAAAAGGAAGAGGGAAAGGGGGTTGGATAATATAATATCCCATTAGCATCATAAAATTTCGGTAGATGTATAATATTAGAGTTAAAATACCATTTGGATGAATATAGGTGGGGAGAGATCAAGAAATGAACTTGAACTTGAAAGGAAATCAAAGGAGAAGAGGGAGAGAAATTACCTCTTAAATATTCTTCTTGAGATCCTCCTTAAAAAAGCTAGGATTGGTCTTTTGATGAGACCATAAGCTCTTTAAAGTGGGAGAGTGGATATGGAGGATGTTTGGGCAGATTTTATAGAAGGATTGGAGCTTGAGAGGTGTGAGGAAATGAGGGTGTGAAGGGTGGTTTTTATAGTGGAGGGGAGAGGGGTTTCCTTAATATAAAATTCATTAGTTTATTAATTTCCCCTAAGACAAGGAATATTGTGTCTTGAATGACCAAGAATAGTAATTTTATAATGTGATCCTGAATCAAGTGGTCTTACATCAGCATAACATCACACATGACTCTATAATTAGCTTATTTAGTTTATTTTTGTAAATTACGATATTTCACTATTCATAAAAAATTCAAGTATTTTAGAAAAATACCAAAAATTTACCCCAACCATGTTTAAACGTTTAAAATCCAAAAATGAAGTCCATTTTTCAAAAATAATTTTCTAATATGATTAATTTAATATTTAATTAAAATCATAATTTACTTAAAAACAGTTTTTAAAATTAAAACTAATTTTATAGTGCTTTGAAAAATTACGTAGGGTCTTGTAAAATTTTATAAAAACTATAAGACATTGATTTTATAATTAATGAACAAATTTTAAAAATAATACCTTTTCTGTTAAATTAATTAATTGATTATAATTAATTATTTATGACTTACAAAATACCAAAACGTTTACTAAGGTCAAATTGTCACTTTCTAAGATGTCTAAATTTTATTTAATTATTCATGGGTAAGGTTACTATTATATTGGATGATTTACTATTAATAAGGTTAATATTACTATTCATAAGGGTATGTTACTATTTATACGGGTAGGTTACTATTCACCAAAAATTATTTTTGTTTTATTAGACTCCAAAAATCATCTTGAACACAACCGTGTATGTCATATTTTCAAAATTCCAATCACATAAGTGAAAAAATTATGTTTAAAGGTCACTTATCACTTAGTAGTTCATTATGTTGTGTTTTCATGTTATTTTATGACATAATTATAAGAAGGTAATTTCCATTAAAAAACTTTAGGTTGTTACATTCTTCCCCCCTTAAGAAATTTCTCCCCCAAAATTTCACTTTACACAAACAGGTGAGGGTGTTTCTCCTTCATTTCCTCTTCTAGTTCCCAATTTTCTTCCTAAAACTTATGGTTCCTCCACAACACTTTGAAAATATGGGTTGTCTTGTTGCGTAAAACCTTACCTCTCTGATCTAGAATCTTTACTGGCTGCTCCTCATAGGAGAGATCATCTTCCAGCTGCACCACCTCTGAGTTTAGTACATGTGAGGGGTCTGGTATGTACTTCCTCAGTATTGAAACATGAAACACATCATGAACTTGAGCCATATTCAGTGGAAGTGAAATATGATAGTCCATGGCTCCTATGTGGTCAAGGATCTCAGAGGGACCAATATACCTTGGGCTTAGCTTCCCTTTTTTCCTGAATCGCATGACTCTCTTCCATGGAAATATTCGAAGGAATACTTTATCTCCAACATCGAACTCCAAGTCCCTTCAACGGTTGTCAGCATAGATCATTTGTCGACTTTGAGCATCTTTGATGTGTTTTTGGATGACTTGAACCTTCTATGTCATCTCTTGAACAAGATCGGGTCCAAGTAGATTTCTTTCTCCAACTTCATCCCAACTGGTTGGAGTTCAACATCGTTTTCCATACAGAGATTCATATGGATCTATCTGAATACTCGAGTGGAAGATATTGTTGTATGAGAACTCAACCAAAGGGATATGCTGATCCCATCCACCTTTTAATTCTAGAGAGCAGGTTCTTAGCCTATCTTCAAGTGTCTGAATAGTCCTTTCAGATTGGCCATCAGTTTGGGGGTGATAGACAGTGTTGAAATTTAATTCAGTACTCAAAGCATGATGAAGGCTCCTCCTGAATTTAGATGTGAACCTTGGATCACGGTCAAAGACAATTGAGAGTGGAACACCGTGCAGTCTCACCACTTCCTTCACATATATCTTTTCATGTTGTTCAAGCGAGAGATCTTCCCGAATAGGGATAAAATGGTCAGTATTGGTGAGTCGGTCAACCACAACCCATATCACATTATTTCCCTTCGACGTCTTTGGGAGACCCATGAAAAATTCCATAGTAACATTTTCCCATTTCCACATGGGTATAGGAAATGCTTGCATCATACCTTTGGACTTTTGTCACTCAACCTGAACTTGCTAACATACCAAGAACCTTGATATATATTCCACAATCTCCTTCTTCATTTTATCCCACCAGAAGTGTCCTCGGAGATCACGGTACATTTTGGTACTCCCAGGATGGATAGAGAATGTTGAGCTATGTGCATTGTCCAATAGATCCTTTTTTATCCCGGGTGATGAAGGCACACAAAGCCATGTTCCAAACTGAATCACACCATCATCATTGATATGGAACTCCTACAGCTTCCCTTTTTTCACCACATTCACCCTCTTTTGTATCTCCACATCATCCCTTTGTGCTTCCTTAATCCTCTCCTAGATGGATGGTTGCGCAATCATTTGGGAAAGGTAGGTTATATCCCCTTCCCTTATGATTTCTAAATCCATTATTTGCATATCCAAGAAGATAGGTTTTTTCTCAATCCACAGCATGGATAGAGTAGCAAATTCTTTTCTGCTTATAGCATCAGCTACCTTGTTCATCTTTCTAGTATGATAGTTAATAGATAAATTTTAATCCTTGATTAGCTCTAACCATCTCCTTTGAGGCATGTTGAGATCCTTTTGTGTGAATATATACTTTAGGCTCTTATGGTCGGTGTATATGTCACACTTCTTTCCATAAAGGTAGTGCCGCTATATTTTCAATGAAAAAATCACGGCTTCCAGCTCTAGATCATGTTTCGGGTAGTTCTACTCATGGATCTTCAACTGTCGTGAGGTGTAGGCTATCACGTTGTCATTTTTCATGAGTACGCAACCCAATCCTTTATTTTAAGCATCACTATATATCACAAAACATTCTCCACTTTTTGGTAGTTTGAGTATAGGTGTAGTGATCAGCCTCCTATTTAGATCCTTGAAGATTCCCTCACATTCTTCCATCCATACATACTTTACCCCTTTCCTTGTTAACTTAGTTAGCGGTCTTGACAATCATGAGAAGTTTCCCACAAAACGTCGGTAGTACCCAGCTAATCCAAGAAAACTACGGATTTCTGTGACACTAGAGGGCCTGGGCCATTTCTCAATCACCTTTTTCTTTGAAGGATCCATATAAATTCCCTCAATTATGATCACATGTCCCAATAATGTGACTTTCTCTATCCAAAATTCACACTTAATGAACTTGGCGTACAACTTTTCCTTTCTTAATGTCGCCAACACAAGTCTTAGATGTTCTTCATGTTCCTCCTTGCTCTTAGATTAGATGATAATATCATCAATAAACACTACCAAAAATTTGTCGAGGTAATGTCTAAAGACTCTATTCATCAAATCCATGTAGACTTCAAGGTCATTAGTAAGTCCAAAGGGCACCACAAAAAACTCGTAGTTCCCATACCTTGTATGGAAGGCAATCTTCTGAATATCTTTGTTCTTCACCTTTACCTGATGATATCCAGAATGAAGATCCACCTTTGAGAAGTATTGAGATCCTCTTAACTGATCGAACAAGTCATAAATCCTAGGGAGGGGATACTTGTTCTTTATGGTGATATTTTTGAGTTCCTGATAATCAATACACAGTCGCATTGTTCCATCCTTCTTCTTCACAAAGAGATCTGGCGCACCCCAAGGTGATGCACTAGGGAGTGTGAACCCTTTGTCCAGATTCTCTTGCAACTGCTTCTTTAACTCCTACTGTTCGATAAGAGCCATCCTATAGGGACACTTCGAGATAGGATTAGCTCCGGGTATGAGTTCAATTGAGAACTCTACCTCATGATCCGGGGGAACTCCGGGTAACTCTTCGGGAAATACATCGTCGTATTCACTCATGATGGTAATTTCATCATGTTTGGAAATTTCTTTTGAATTAACCATTTGGGTGAGGTATTATTCTTCATAGGGAATAAAAACCCACACCATTGAAGGATTTTTCAAAGGAGATTCATGGTCTTCCTTGCATTTGTAGAGGAGCATGGGATGGTTCAGAATATAAAAAGATATTTCCTTTTCCCAACAGTTGATATGTGCTCTATATAACAAGAGCCAATCCATTCCCATTATAGTGTCGAATTACACCAAGAGAAGTATTATGAGATTTTCCAGAATAATATTCCTGCATACTCCAATAGGAGAAGAGTCAAACACTTGGGTTTCAATGATTGCACCACTTGGTGTTTTTACAGATATCTCTACTTCAAGGTTTCGGGGCTTCAATTCTATAGTTCTATCAAACTAGAAAGATATAAAGGAATGTGTAGAACCAGAATCAAATAAGACTTTTTCCATTATTGATTGAATAGGAAGTGTACCTTGTACGAATTCATTATTATGCTCCCCCTCCGTAGTAGTGATGGCATAATCCTTCCCTTGTTCTTTTGGCTTTGTTGGTTGCTGATGTTGATTACCCTCGAGAACTTGAGGCTTAGTGCACTGACTTGCATACTTCCCTAGCTCCCTACAGTTGTATCATTGAACCATGAGTGGTTCTCTCCTTTCATCGGCTACATTCTCCTTCCTTTTCATGTCTTTTCGACACTCTTGAGCATGGTGTCCTTCTTTCCCACACTTGAAGCACTTTCTCATCCCTTTGAGGCAGTTCCCATGGTGCAACTTCCAACATTTTTGGCATGTGGGTCGTTGAGTTTTCTTCCCACTTTTGTCATTAGATCCTATATCTTGAAACTACATCTTTCTTTTCTTATCCCCATAGCCATGGTACCATTCTCCAAACTCCATCTCCACTTTTAGGGCACATTGAACATCTTCTTCCTAACTCCCAAAGTCTCAAATTTCAAGAGACTTTTGAAGGTGTGGTTTTAATCCACTAAAGAATCTATCAATTTTGCTATCATTGTTGATAAAAAAACTCGAAGCGTACCTTTCAAGCCTTGTGAAATTCGCTTCATAGGTTGTGACAGATTCTCCTTCTTTTTTCTTGAGATCTATGAATTCTCTCTCCATCTTCGTGCAAAGATTTATTGGGAAATACTTATTAAGAAACATAATCTTAAAGTCTTCCCATTCGATCTCTTCAATTTCCTCCCTTGGCTTGGTGTTCTTAATCAAATCCCACCATTGATCGGCTTATCCATCTAGATGATAAATGGCTAGGGTCACCTTCTCCATCTCAGAATAGTGAAGCATATAAAATATCTTCTCAATGTAATTGAACCACTGTTCCTCAACTAGTGGATTGGAGGATCCACTAAACGTCGGTGGTCATTGCTGCATAAAACATTCGATATCCAATTGCTCCCTCTTTGGTGAAGGAGGATATTCCCCATTATTATGGTTATTGTTCATAACCTGAGATAATTGGGTAAGAATCACCATTAAGTTCTGAACTCCACCTCCCAAATCATTGGGGATTTCATTCAGGCAATCATTGCATTGGACCTCACACAAGTTGTTGGCATGATTTCTCCTGGATCCCACCATTTTCTAAAATAGAAAAGGTTTGAAAAAAACATTAGTCAACAATTCATGAATAAATAACTTATTTATTTGCACAATTTATACTAAAATAATAACATATGGTATCCCTATGTAAAGATTCGTGTGTGCCTATTTGTACTTAGTATCATGCTAGAAGTTTTCTCTAGGGTTCACTAATCCTAATTCCCAAATTAACTAAACCTCCCTCTGATACCAACTATAGAGACCCAACCCTTTCTTACATTACTATTACATCATTTTAAAGATAAAAAACATAATAGTATTACACATAGAGGATACAAAGTTTTAGTGTCTTGGGAAAACTAGGACCATACATAACAATTACAACATCAAGCATAAACATTTATTTAATTTCTTCTTCTCTAGCTTCTTATTGGCACTTTTCCTCTCCTTAGTACATGTACCCACCTAAAGATATAAATCAAAAGGGGTTATCTAGAAGCCCAGTAATAGGATAGATAAGAACAATATAGCATGGGTTGAGTATAATCATAACACGGGAAAAAGATCATGAACATGAGAGGAAGCATAAATATAAGACTTGAAATGTAGAAATGTATAAAAAATGAAACATCATGTATTAGTGGTTAAATACCACACATACTTTTGAACCAAGCTAGAATATTGTTCAAACATCATTTCACATTTACTCATGAGATTCATCACTTTACCCAATGCATTGGAGCACTGTATAATTTCGGGCGCACCCGTTACATTTAAACATTCATATTGTGCTATATAATTCCGGGCGCACCTGTCACATCATAATATTATCATTTATCATTCATCCCACAATGAACATATAGCATAAATAAAAATAAATAACCCATTAAAAGTAATGGGTTTCATCTCATAATAACACATTCATAAACTTTGGGTTTCCAAAAGAAATAGGGAATAACATACTTGATACAAGAACTGTAAATCTTGAATGAGAAGTAAAAGGTGTGTTCTTGAAAGAAGAGTTCCTTTGGAAAATATTTTTTTTGGCATAAATATAGTGATAAACATGTATATCCCAGAAAATGAAAGAAAATTATTAACAAATTATTTTTTTTAGGAGTAACCATATCAAAAATGGAGTGAAAGAGGGAGAACCCGAAGGATGAAATTTGGGCTCAAGAATTTCCCCTTTCCTTGTATCTGAATGCTTCCTTCTCTTTAATGTACTTTATAATGACATTATATTAATTAATTAGAAATCCAGAACCTTGTGTACATTAATATGGTTCATTATGGTCTCATTAAGTGATTTTATGTGCATTTGGATGATTTATAGAGTTTTAAAACATTGTTCGGGAATGTTTGTTTTTATGGTTTTCTTGAGTGGTTCACTTGTATTTTAAATTTAAGCTTGGGTAGAACATGTGTAAACATCCAGAACTGATATTACATGTTATTAATGATATTACAGGATATTGAATGATATTATAATGAATCATATTATATCTATGTGGATGAATCAGTAGATAAGAATTAAATGATAATTATTTGGGTTAATTTGGGCGGTTTTTTATCACAACGAACTTGTTTTAATTTATCACTTAGTAACATGGCCATAAGTTATTTACAGAACTTTAAATAGGAAATAATAAATATAAAAAATTATTTTTCAACAATAAAAATGGTTTCATGACCAGATCTGAAGGTATAAATGGAAGAAGAAAGCATGTCGTTCTTGAAGGTGATAAATTAACACCTCACAAACAACGTTCTCTTTAATAAAATAAAAGGAAGAGGGAAAGGGGGATGGATGATATAATATCACATTATCATCCTAAAATTTCATTAGATTTATAATACTATAGTTACAATACCATTTGTATTAATATAGGTGGGGAGAGATCAAGAAATGAACTTGAACTTGAAAGGAAATCAAAGGAGAAGATGGAGAGAAATTACCTCCTAAATATTCCTCTTGTGATCCTCCTTAAAGAAGCTAGGATTGGTCTTTTGATGAGACCCGCAGCTCTTTAACGTGGGATAGGTGCTATAGAGGATGTTTTTTCAGAGTTTAGAGAAGGCTTGGAGCTTGATAGGTGTGAGGAAATGAGGGTGTGAAGGGTGGTTTTTATAGTGGAGGGGAGAGGGGTTTCCTTAATATAAAATTCATTAGTTTATTAATTTCCCCTAAGACAAGGAATAGTGAGTCTTGAATGACCAAGAATAGTAATTTTATCATGTGATCCTGAATCAAGTGGTATTAAATCAGCATAACATCACACAAGACTCTATAATTAGCTTATTTAGCTTCTTTTTGTAAATTATCATATTTCACTATTCATAAAAAATCCAAGTATTTTAGAAAAATCCCAAAAATTTACCCCAAATAATAATTTTTATAATTAATGGACACATTTTAAAAATAATAATTTTTATTTTCAATTAATTATATAATTAAAATTAATTATTTATGACTTACAAAATACCAAAACGTTTACTAAGGTCAAATTGTCACTTTCTAATATGTCTAAATATTATTTAAATTTTTCATGGGTAAGGTTACTCTTATGTTGGATGATTTACTATTCATAAGGTTAATATTACTATTCATAAGGGTATGTTACTATTCATATGGGTAGGTTAATATTCACCAAAGATTTTTTTTGTTTTATTAGACTCCAAAAATCATCTTAAACACAACTGTGTATGTTAGATTTTCAAAGTTCCAAACACAGAAGTGAAAAACTTATGTTTAAAGGTCACTTATCCCTTAGTAGTTCATTATGTTGTGTTTTAATGTTATTTTTTGACATAATTATAAGAAGGGAATTTTCATTGAAAAACTTTGGGTCGTTATAATGAATCTTGGTCAATGGATTAAGAAGATAGTGGAATGATTTCATGCTTGTCAAGAATAATTTTGTATACATAATTTTATGGAATTATGGAATAAAGAAGCATCTAAAGATTGTTACACTATTTTTTTCCGTAATTATTTAAGAGTACATGTTGAGTGGTACTAGTAACCATGAAAAGTTATTCAGATATTTTTATAAAACACATTAAAGGAAATATAACCCTTAATATATACCTTATGTTAAGATAATGATGTTTGGATAAAGATATGTTAGATTTGAATAAGTAAATTGTATGATGCTAGTTTCTTAGAATCGATTATGGATTTTTTGTAAATAGGGTTATTCTATCATGGATGAAGTATAGAATTTTTTTTGGGGACTTAAAGAATATATCCGATAAGTTTTGGAATAAGGAAACATGAATGTTCTCAATAAGGATATATGGTAATTCAAGTTATTACCATGACTCAAGAGAATACATGATAAAGGTGTTCACATGTTTGTAATGTTACCAACAAGAGATACCTTATGATATATGGGGTATAAATGTTAATCTCAGTTAGTGAACATCTTTCTAAAGTTTTGAATTTTTAGCATTCGTAAGGATTGTAAGGTGATCAATTTATAGAAAGTTTAAGTTAAACTTTGGATGAAGTTTGTTAGAATAAAGTATTGTCTCACCATAGGTGGACTTATGAATATTTTATAACTTATTCTAACCTTTTTTGTGTGATAAATATAGATGGAATGACCTATCATTCTATTTATGGATCTCATGATCTTCTAACACTTCAGGAATGAAAAATTCAACTTCATTTCTTTTAATAAGAGATGATGTAGGAATTTTTCAAGGCACGAAAAATGGTGAGAGTGTACTGGAATCAAGTAAGTATATCTTCTCATGAAATTTTTTTGACATTATGAAAAGTATCTTGATGTAAAATATTTTCTTATTATCATCATTTTTTATGTTTTCAATAACCTCTTTCATGCTTCTTTAGTTTATGGTTTTATAATCATTAACTTTCAATGAATCACCCACTTTCTTATGATCAGTGATATTTATCAATCTCTAGGATTATTTATTATTTTCCTCTATTCCCAAATTGTAATTTCATGGACCCCTTAGGCCCATTACTTTGTTAAAATTTAGTGTTTGAGGTTTTTTGTGGAGTCACGGTGAATCGTTTCAAGAGTTTTCTAAAAATATAGTTTTTGAACAGTAGGTTGTGGTGGTAGGTTAGGTATCGATAGGTTGAGATTAGTAGGTAGGGCTTCGGTAGGTAGGTCATTAGTAGGTCAGGTGCTAGTGAGTGTCTTCTGTGAGTAGTGTCGGACCATCGGTGAGTGGCATCTGTGAGTAGTGTCGGTGAGTGGTGTCAGTGAGTGGCATCGGTGAGTGCCATTAGTGTGTGGTGTTGGTGAGTAGCATCAGTGAGTGGAATTGGTAGGTGGTGACAATAGGTAATGATGATAGGTGGCATTGGTGAGTGGTGTCCGTAGGTGGAGTTGGTGGTTCGTGTTAGTGACTCGTGTCAGTGACTCGTGTCAATGACTTGTTTAATGGTGACTCACCCGATGGTGACTCATCCATCGGTGACTTGCATCGATGACTCATCCAATGGTGAGTCTTTTCCAGATTTTCCCAATTTTTTCCAATTTCTCCCCTCTTACATTTTATTTGACATAAATTTAGTTTAAATCCTTGTTTTAACTTTTCTGAAGTAGTTTCAAAAAATATTAATTATATATTTAATATCTTAAAGCCTTGGAGACTTTTAAAGAGCCAGGTCATGTGGTCTTGGCCATTACCCAACTTTTAAGTACTTTGAAATCATCTCCCTTCTATTGATATAGGATATGGCCTTTTCTACAGTTGAGATCCTCTCTTCCATGAACCCTTCTGTTTTCTCTTGGTATGCCCAGAGCCTTTCTTCCCAGTGGAGTTGTGTGTTGTGTTGTTGCCTTAAGATCTAGTTTTCACATGAAGTCCTTCCTGCTTCTCGTGCAGCCCCTTGTTTTTTGTATAGGGAGGAGTTTCTGATCATCTGTTGTTCCAGGTAGGGATCTGTTAGTATTTATTTATTTTTGTATCATGTGGGGTGGGTAATCTAATTTCCATTTGTGATTATGGTTGAATCCCAACTTTTAAGGTTATTACGAAGATAGTCTAACATATTGTAAATATAATTGGACCTATTACTATAATGGGTTTCATTACATTATTAATAAATAAGGTTCAGGGATTATGATGGTGATGATCATTTGTTTTACCTTTATTCTTTGATCCATATTGTGAGTTGTATACCTTATAAAAATCATGGTCATTGGTGGTATTTTCTTGCACATGGGTGATGATTTACACTTGTTATGGGTCCCCTATTGAACTGCTGGAAATTATGAAATCGATTAACCACATATACCCAGTTAAATAAATGGATTCCCCAGGATCAAACTTGTTCTTTATAACCCTTGATCTATCAAAGTGGAATTAAATAAAAAATTAATTAAATCTGAATACACTTTTCCTTTTTTAGTGTAGTCGTGTGTTGTGTGTGGGTATTTTCTATCTTGTGCGTGTTACGGGTTGTGTGGTGCTACTATTTTTGAGAGTACAGGTGTTGCTGGGGTGGTATGGGTGGTGGAATGGTATTGATTGATTTTGAAATGGTATTAATCGATTGTGGAATGGATGGCTAGTGGTTGGGCAGCAAGTCTATAGATTCAGGTTGTGTTATGTTTATATTACTAGGTGTGGTGTTTTTATGATGCGGGGATACTGAGTATGGTTTTGATGAGGTGTGTTTCGAGGTTTATCTATAAGTTTTGGGGTTTCTTATTGAGATAAATGAAATATCAGAATGACTTTGAAGAATTATAATGGAAGTGTTTGGCTTGGGTGCTAAGTGGGGAGGAAGTGTGAAGGGGTGTTTCTGTTTATCTTGGTTGGGAGGCTTGTTGTGTGTTGTGGTTGTTAATTAACTGGTTTGGAATGGAATAACTGGTAAATTCTTAATAACATCAAAATTATTAGGTATTAATTAGATTTCTTTTATCAACTTCATAATTGATTGTCTCTCCTCCTAATACATGCATTTAGAGGTAGCAACAAAGGTGGTAGTGTTATGGGGTGGCTATTTTCTTGAGAACCCATAGGTTGGGATGAGTGTTTGGTACCTATATATAAATACTTTTACTTTCTTATGATTCTATATGCACTTTTCCTTAGTCTATCACTATGTTCCAGACACCCCCATTGTCATGGGGAAGGGTGTCTTTCCCAAACATCCCGGTGGGAGGATGGATGGTTGGCCACCCACTCTTCCCTACTCCCTCTTCTAGGCAGTGATAGCCCAATAATATTTGAGAAGGTTTTGGTTTGTGAGGCCCAGGTGTGTGCAGGTGAGTTTTTATTCCCAGGTTTCTTTAGGTTGAGATGAGGTGTTCCTTCCAGGTGTCTTCGAGATGAGATGTGTTGAGCTTCCCATGTGTCTTTGGGATTTGGTGTCATTTGTGGCCTAGGTATCAGCAGGTGGGATAAGATGTAGTTGTGAGGCCCACGTGTGTGTGCTTAATATGTGATGTGGTATGTGGCCCAAGTGTGTGCAAGTGGGTTGTGATGTGGTTCTTTTGGAAGAGGTGGGAGTGCCAGGACATTTTTCTTTATAGTGTGAGAGCATATAATCAGTGGGAAAGTGGTGCGGCGTTCCCTATCATCGATGTGATTACCATATTACTTTACTTGACTTTTGTTATTTGGTGATCATTCCTTTGGTAAGTTTGGGGTTTCTAGTATACCTTGTTAGTTGCTTTTGGTTTGGTCTATTTCTCATGGGGGAATTTGTATGCTTCTCTACTTGTGCATGAGAAAATTTGATTTTCCCTACTAAGTATACTTGTATGCTCACCCTACATATAAAAAACTATTTTTAGGTTTCCAAGAGGACTATGAGGACCATGTTGGGAATTACTATCTTGGATGTTGGGACATTTTCTATATCTCTAATTAGCTTTGTTAATTTGGCATTCACTTTGAAACTTTCCATTATATTTCTAGCAGTTTTTCTTTAAACATGCATGTGGGGTGGGTTTTGGATTCTTTAATATATATGTCTTAGAGTTGTTTTGAGGTTGATATATCTTATCTCCTAATCTTGGTTACTATAAAAAGGGTAATTCCTCCCATGTTGTGATATTTCTATACCCTTGGTGTCATTTTCCACCCCGGGGCCTACTGGAGGCGGGACTCGGGGTTCATTATCTCTCTTCCTTCATTATCAGCTCAGGAGGGTTATATTTTGAGGGAGGGGTCATGGGAGAATGGTATCAAAGGAGAGGTTTAGAGATAGGATGAAATTTTAATTTAGGAACAGATATTATTTCATGGTTTGTTAGTGAAATAGTGCTAGGTGGTCTTGGTACGTGACATAGGCTAGGGAAGACATACTAGGACATGGGATTTTAGGCCCCCCTGTGATCTGATGCAGGGAATCTGAGCTTACCAAACAACCAAGTGAGTCTACACTATTTTCAGGGTAGAGACCCTAGGAAAGGTATATGTTTCATTATGACTTGTGTTCTTATTTTAATTCGGTGTTTTAGGGAATTTAAATAAATAACGAGTTAAAATGAATCTTAAACAAAATTTCATACTACTCGGGCTTAGGAGTTCCTTGTTTACTTTTTAGCTATGGTACCCAGTCATTGTCCATGAGTGGATCAAGAAGTGGAGGCTCAGTTGGATGGTCTGGCTAATCAGTGGAGGATTGATCTAGAGGAGGAGGACAACCAGTGGCATATAATGTTACATGTTTTCTAGCAATAGTCCTTGGGAAAGTATGAGGGTAGTGTCTCGTACATGGATATAGAGAGATGGCTTTAGGATCTTGAGATCACCTTCATCATGATCTTGTCTCTGACGAAGAAATGGGTTCCATTGGTAGTTAGTTAGATAAGGGGAGATACGCATCAACGTTGGATGTTGTACATGGGGGATATAAAGGAGGCTGATGTTCTGTGGGTTGATTTCAAGAAAGAGTTTTGGGAATAATTCCTTTCTTCGACCATGAAGGCTGAGAAGATACTGGAGATACTCTCCCTCCAGCAGGGGAGTATGTTGGTATGGGAGTTGGGGATCAAGTTCAAGGATCTCCTTAACTTTTCTCCATATCTCTTTCCATATGAGGAGTCTCAGGAGAGACACTTAGAGGAGTTACTTCATCCTTCTCTCTAGTATGCAGTTACTACCTTCACCTTGCCGACATACCTAGAGGTTTAGAATAAAGAGGAGGTAGTTGAGAGATTGCACTCACAAGGAGGGATACCTTAATAGGGGAGCCATAAATTTTATTCGAATGGAAAGGATGCCAATTAAAGGTCTCACGCATGAGTTCCTTTGAGGTTTTAGCTATCAGTGAGCTGAAATCAGTAGTTTTCATTTTGACCATCTAGTCCTAGTACCTATCATACAGGTCTGGGGATAGTATGTTTTATTATTGGAGGTTGTCAGCACCTTTAGAGTTAGTTCCTAATGGGTTTTCAAGATCAGTATGGTGTAGGTGGGTAGGTTCACTGGCTACCTCAGTAGAAGTTGTCATCCACGTCATTTCAGTAGTAGGGACAGGAGTCTCCTGGTCCATTGAGGGGAGATGGAGTAGGTGGAGGCCTACCTCACGGTGTTCCTCACGGAACTTAACCTAGATATTGTTGAGGAGGCAGTCATTAGAAGAGGGGTAGAGGATATGGGTGTGGTCAGTTTCATGCTATATAGGCAGCAGTTCTAGTAGGTCCAGAGATCATTCGAGTTACAATTTTCTTGTTCAGTACTTTTTCTTATGCTTTGTTTCATTCGAGAGATTTTCACTTTTTCATTGCACCCAATCTAGACCATGCTTTGGAAATAGACATAGAGGGGCTTTATGTTACCATGGTGTTTAGAACTCTAGTAGGAGGTCAAACAAATTGTTTGATGTTTTTTAGGGATGTAGACTGATGATGGGGCTGCATCAGTTTTGCGGGATCTTTTCTTGTTACGAATGAAACTATATGATTTCATCCTTAACATAAAATGGTTGTACACTATGCATTCTATTGTCCAGTTCTTCCAAAGTAGGGTTTTTTTCAAACATGGATGGCCAGTGTGTGGATTTCGTTGGTGAGCGGAGTTATCAGATGGGTAGTCAACATATAGGGACCCTTCTTTCCTTGTTAGTTGAGCTATTAGTGGAATCGGTGGATACTAATATGGTGGAGGTTCCCATCATTGTTGGGAAATTCTTGGATGTCTTTCCAGAGGAGGTTGTGACTCTACCACCTCAATGTGATGTTGAGTTCAGGATATACTTACAGCCTGTTGATTCTTCAATTTTGGTGGATCTTTATTGGATAGCACCTTCTAAGTTGTAGGAGTTGTGGATTCAGATTGAAAACTTTATGAAGAAGGGATTTATCCATCCTAGTGCATCATCATGGGGTGATCCAGTCCTATTTGTGAAAAATTAAGATGGTGTTCTAAGGTTTTTCATAGACTATCAAAGGTTTAATCAGGTAACAGTCAAGAATTGTTACCCTCTCTCGATAATAGATGATCTTTTCAACTAGATAAGGGGAAAAAGTTAGTTTTATAAGATCGACCTGTGGTCTAGGTATCACTAGTTGAGGGTGAAAGAGGGTGACATCCTAAAGACTGCTTTTAGGTGTAGGTATGAGAACTTTGAGTTCGTGGTTATGTCGTTCGGTGTTACAAATTCACCATTCATGTTCATGGGGCTCATGCACTCTATATTTCATGAGTTCCTGGACTAGTTCATCTTCATATTCATTGATGATATCTTAATCTACTCAAAGTCACAGAATGAGCATACTTGGAATCTTAGGACTATCTTGGAGGTCCTTTGATGCCACCGGCTCTACAGAAAGTTGTTCAAGTGAAATTTTTGTACATGGGAGGTGAAATTAATTAGACATGTGGTGTCTCAGTAGGGTGTATCGGTGGACCCATCAAAGGTCAATGAAGTTGTTTCTGGGGCAGCACCTTAGAACATTGCAGAGGTTCACAATTTTCTCGGTTTAGAAGGCTATTACTAAAGATTTGTACCCAATTTATCTCAAGTATCATCTTCGTTGATGGCTCTGACTAGAAATAACTAGGCCTTTCTATAGAGTGAACAGTTTCGGTAATCTTTCAACAACCTAAAGTGAAAGTTGGTCAGTTCTCTAGTGCTTTGGTTTCCAGAGTAAGGGGTGATGTTCGAAGTGTTTTGTGATGCTTCCCATCTAGTATTGGGGTGTCTGTTTATGTAGTCATTAGTATTTATCTCTTATGGGTATAGGTAGTTATATTCCCAACAAAGTAACTATTCCACCCATTATCTATAGCTAGAATCTATCATTTTTGTGCTATTTTTTCTGCATGACCTTATTGGGGAGCACTTTTTGATCTTCACAGATCACAAGAGATTGAGGTATATATTTCCCCATTGATATTTTAAATTGAAAAAGCAAAGGTGTATGTATTTTCTTAAATATTATGATTTTTTAGATCTCTTACACCTTAGGTAAGGTGAAATTTTTAGACTATGATTTGAGTAGGAAGTCATAAAAGGAGGTTGTTTTAGAATATATGGATGATTGGAAGGGGATGGAGTAGTTGGATATCTTTCACTCAGATGAAAGAATATATGGAGATAGAGGCTGTCTGTTTCAGATGATGGTGTAGTCATCTCTAAGGCAGTAGGTGGAGGAGTCTCAGTATGGAGACACGAAGGTGGAGTCAATGCATGATCACATTGACCAGGGTGATGTCCTGGAGGGATGGTCAGAATATGAATAGAATCATATGTTGTTATGTGGGAAGATGTTTTTTCTAGAGTAGATGCACGAGGGAGTTCTCTGTAGGTTTCATAGATCACATTTAGTGGTACACCCTAGAGTTTTCAAGATATACCATGGATTGAGGATGTATTTTTGGTGGGTTGGGATGAAGCGGGTAGTGGTAGAGTTTGTGGAAAGATGCATAGTGGGCCGGCAGGTGAAGGATGAGCACCATGTCCCCAACTGTTTGTTTCAACCCCTAGATGTCCCCAAGTTGAAGTGGGATGACATCTCGATGGATTTATTCACAGGGATACCTAGGGATCAAAGAGACTATGATGCTATCTGGGTAGTGATGGACCAACTAACAAAATCATCTCACTTCTTAGTAATTAAGGAGTCGATCATAGTGGATGACTTGGTAATAAGGTATGTGGATGAAGTGGTGTGGATTCATGGGGTTCTGAGACCCATCATCTCAAATCGGGATGTTTTTTACCTTTTAAGTCAAAAGGGTATTGTAGAATATTTTTGGCACTTGGTTTCACCTCATCATTGCCTTCCACTCTCAGGTAGATGGGCAGATAGAGCAAACCATCCATACATTGGAGGACATGTTATGGTATTGTGTCTTGTATTTTGGTGGATCTTGGGTATTACACCTTCCCTTGGTATATTTTTCTTACAATAATAGTTATCACTATTCCATTGGTATGGATCGGTTCAAAGCCTTATACAAGAGATCATTTCATTCACCTTTTTGTTAGACATAAGTTGGGGAGGTAGATGTTATTGGTCTAGATGTGGTGTAGATTATGACCGAGAAGTTGTATCTTGTCCATGAGAGGATGAAGGTAGCACAAGACTGGCAGAATTCGTATTGAGATCATAGGAGGAGGGCCTGGGAGTTTTAGGTTAGATACCATGTGTTCTTGACAGTTTCCCCTCAACATGGGAAGTGGAGGTTTGGTAGAGGGGGAAAAGCTTTCTCCTAGGTTCATCGGACCCTTCGAGCTATTGGGATGAGTTGGAAAGGTTTCATACTAGTTGGAATTGCTACCATGGTTAGAGAGGATCCAAGACATCTTTCATGTCTTCTAGTTGCATCGGTATCTTCACGATGACTCTCATGTCACTGACTGGGGAGAGTTGGATACCGAGGGTGACACAACATTTGTGGAATGACTAGTGGAGATCTAAGATCATCAGAAAAAGATTCTACATGGATTAATATTATTTTTGGTTCGTGTGTTGTGGAGGAATGGTGGCCTGGAGCATAGAAATTGGGAAAGGGATATGCAGATGCATACCTAGTATCTATATTTGTTCTGAGTTTTTCCTTGTTGTTTTCCCCTTTTCCCTGAAATTTTTTAACCTTGTTTTCTCTAAGATGAGTTTCTTCCCTATTCCATAATGTGTGATGAATTCCTAACATGTGTAAATGGGAGGACCTGATTCCTAATCAAGATGCATTAATTGATATGTGATTAAACTCATGCAGGTGAGTTAGTGCCACCCAGATCTAATAGTTTCATGACATGGATAGAGAAATTCCGTGATTCATGTGTCTAGACAGAGTGGTTTTGGTGCTCATTTGGTGTGTCTTCTGGTTAGTTTGGGGTAATAGATGTTGGAGTATGTGTTCTTCTATTCAGTTGGGGGTAGTAGATGTTGGTGGGTCATGTCGGTGACTTCTTCAATGGTGAGTCACCAGATGGTGACTCAGCTATCAGTGACTTACCCAATGGTGAATCATTACCAGATTTTCCTATTTTTTCAGTTTCTCCCCTCTTATATTATTTGACATAAATCAAGTTTAAAGCCTTGTTTGACCGTTTCTGAAGATATTTCAAAGGATATTAATTATATTTTTAATATCCCAATGCCTAGGAGACTTTTAAATGGCCAAGCCATGTGGTCCTAGCCATGACCTAACTTTTAAGTACCTTGAAATCATCTCCATTCCATTGATATAGGATATAGACTTTTCTAAAGCTGAGATCCTCTCTTCCTTGAACCCTTTCATTTAATCTTGGTACACCTAAAGTATTTCTTCCCCATGGAGTCATGTGTTGTGTTGTAGCCATCGGATTCAGTTTTCCCTTGGATTCCTTCCGGCTGCTCGCACACCCCACTATTTTTGGTGTGGGGGGAATTGATGATCATATATTGTTCTAGGTAGGGATCCCTTAGTATTTCTTTATTTTCTTATCATGCGGGGTGGGTAAGGTAATGCCCCTTTATGATTACGTTTGAATCCTAACTTTTAATTAAGGTTGTTGTGAAGATAATATGACTTGTTACAAAGATAATCAGACTTGTTATGGTAATTGTTTTTTTACAATAGTAATAAATAAGGGGCGGGGAAGATGATGATGATCATCATCATTTTTTTTATCTATTATATTTTTTACCCATTTTGTGATTTTTATGGCTTATAAAAATTATGGTTTTTGGTGGTCTTTTATTGTGTACGGGTGATTCTTTACACTTGTTATGGGTACCCTATTGAACTGATGGAAATTAAAAAATCGATTAACCACATATACCTAGTTAAATAAATGGATGTATTGGGATCAAACTTATTCTGTGATAACCAATGATCTATCAAATATGAATTAATTAATGAGTGCATTAAATCTGAATAAACTTTTCCTTGTTTGGTGTGGTTATGTGATATGTGTGGATATTTTCTATCTTGTGCTTGTTGAGGGTTGTGTGGTGATGCTATTGTTGAGATTACAGGTGTTTATGGGGTAGTATGGGTGATGAAATGGTATTGATTTATTTTTAAATGGTATTGATTTATTACGGAATGGATGGGTTGTGGTTAGGTAGTGGGGTTGCAGATTCGTTTTGTGTTATGTTTATGTTACTAGGTGTGGTGTTGTTATGCAGTGGGGCTACTGAGTAAAGTTGTGATGAGGTGTGTTATGAGGTTTTATTGTAATTTGGGGGTTTTCTTATTGAAATAAAGGATAGGGATCAATGACTTTGAATAATGATAATGAAATTGGTTGACTTGGGTGCTAAGTGGGGAGGAAGAGTGAAGTGGTGTTTTTGTTTGGCTAGGTTGTGAGGCTGGTTATATGTTTTGGTTATTAGTTGTCTACATAGGAATGGAATAAATGGTAAATTCTTAATAATTTAAAAATGATTTGGAATTAAGCAACTTTCTTTTATCAACTTTAGAAGTGACTGTCTTTCATCCTGATACATGCATTTAGAGGTAGAAGCAAAGGTGGTCGTGTTATGGGGTGGTGGTTTGCTTGAGAACCCATAGGTTGGGATGAGTTTTTTGTACCTATATATACATGATTCTACTTTCTTGGGATTCTATATTCATATCACACTAGTTGAGAACTATGTGTTTAATACCCCCATTGTCATGGGGGAGGATGTCTTTCCAAAACATCTCGGTGGGAGGATGGATGGTTGGCCACCCACTCTTCCATGCTCCCTATTCCAGGTAGTGATAGCCCAAGACTCTTCATGCATGTTATGGTTTGTGATTCCCAGGTGCATGTGGGAATTTTTTTTTCCCATGTGTCTTTGGGGTGAGAAGAGTTAGGCTTCACATGTGTCTTCTAGATGAGATGTGTTGTGCTCCCTAGGTGTCTTCAGGATGTGGTGTGGTTTGTGGCCCAGGTGTCTGCGAGCGGGATAAGATGTAGTTTCGAGGACTATATGTGTGTGGGAAATATGTGATATAGTATGTGGTCGAGGTGTTTGTGGGCAGTTTGTGACATGGTTCTTTCAGAAGAGGTGGGAGAACTAGGACATTTTCCATCAGGGTGTGAGAGCATCTAATCAGTAAGAAAGTTGTGTGGGGCACCCTATCCTTGATGTGCTTACTATATTACTTTACTTGAATTTTTTTATTTGGTGAGTGTGCCTTTGGTGACTTTGGGGAGGCTAGTATACCCTGTTAGGTGCTTTTGGTTTTTTTGTTTCTCACATGGGCATTAGTATGCTTATCCACTTGTGCACGATAGACTTTGGTTTTCTCTGCTGAGTATAATTGTATGCTCACCCTATGTATATAAAACTATTTTTAGGTTTCTTGGAGGACTATAGGGGTTGTGATAGGAATTACTAGCTCAAAATTTGGGACATGTGTCATTTCACTACTTAGGTTTTTTATTTTGGTTTTCACTTTGAAACTTTCCATTGTATTTATAGCAGTTTTACTTTGAACATGCATATGGGATGGATTTTTGGATTATTTTATATATATGCCTTGGAGTTTCTTTTAGGTTGATACATATTATCTCCCAAACTTTGTTACTATAAAAATGTAATGCCTCCCATATTGTGATATTTCTATACCCTTGGTGTTGGTTGCCACCCTGGGGCCTACTAAAGATGGGACTCAGGGGTCGTTATCTCTCTTCCTTCATTGTCAGCTCAGGAGGGACATCTTTTGAGAGAGGGGATAATGACACAAATACTTACCTATGTTCACTTACATAGATACCTAGTTATGGTTTAATTTGGGTAACTTCTATTTTCCAACTACTTATTTTTAAAAGAAAGTTTTATTATTCATTTTTACGATGTGGGTTGCTATGAAAGATACTTTCAAGTATTAAAAATTTTATAACCCTGAAAATTTTTGAAAGAGAAATTCAGTTTAATAGGGGTAGAATTTACACCTCAAAATTTTTATGAGATATATTTTATTTTTTTTCTTGTATGTACTGTGTTGTGAGCTACACCAAGATAAGCTTGCGCTACACGCAACACTTTCTTAGCTTGCGGTATACGCAACACTATGTTTGGATTGTGTTACATACCATTTTAAGTTATTTTGATATAATTAATTTTACACAAGACTTAGTTTAAGTAAAAAAATAAATATTATTATGTTACCTCGTAATCTATTCATTATAATGATGGGTATGAACAATATTTACTTTCTTCTGAAAAACTATTTTAATGCAAATAAGTGAGTTTATAAAATAATAAAATCACTCTTAATGGATTTTATTAATGTAATATATATATATATAATATTCAATATAATGTTTAAAATTCATATTATAT
The DNA here is from genome assembly GCA_963277665.1 of Viscum album. Lineage (NCBI taxonomy): Eukaryota > Viridiplantae > Streptophyta > Magnoliopsida > Santalales > Viscaceae > Viscum > Viscum album. Next base: position 1,862,855,278 of record OY728133.1, read on the forward strand.
GTTTTATAGACATCAAATAAGAACAAATTTGATTTTTTTGATAAAAGAAGTATTTTTCAAAAAAATACAGTTTTGTTGCATTTTGATGGCGCACCCATTTTAAATCTAGTTTTTAAAACATTTATATATTATATTTAAAAAAATAAACTTTTTATTCAGAATAAGGTTATAAAAATTTACTTTGGATGAATTTTTTGATATTTTTCTGAAAAGTTTTAAGTTTTGATGAATAGTAAAATATACTAAATTTTAATTGAAACCAACTTTTTTCATTGAAATAATTTATGTGGATAAATGATATTATTGAATGGTTTTAAATTAAAAAATATAATATATTTTTATCAGCTAATATAATTTTGTTCATTGGTATTAATTTTACCATGAATTTGATATAGAAACATTTCAATCTTTTGCAATGTTTTAACTTTTAAAAACTCATTTTTCATTTCAATAATGGGATTAATTTTAAATTAATAAATGAAAATTCTATGTTTAAAATTTTTTAAAATGGATTAAATATTTGGAATCATTGGTTATACATTATTTTAATAATGTTATTTTATTTCTTGGGCATTATGAATAGTAACTTCAATAATTTATATTAATATGGTAAAAAGGTAAATCGGGTAATTATGGGTAAAAATAATATTATATAATTACCTTAACTCTTGTACTAATATGATTGAATGAGTTATTTTTGACCTAAACCATCCTTGGGTCGAAATTATACTATTTATAGGCCACTTGGAAGAGATTAGTACATTTAATATATTTTATTTAAAGAAAAGATAAATATTTCTTACTCAAATTTAATAAATTAATAATTTTTAAAATAATGTTATACTGAAGCTAAATTAAAATATAAATACTCACATGAAATATAAAAATTTTTATTTATCATGGTAATTTGTTTATAATTTTTAAGAAAAAAAATTCTTTAAAGGATTATACATTGATGATGCCGAAATTATTTAATTGATGAAAAATCAATAAACTAATTTTTATTAAAATGATAATAACCATTAAAAGACAAAAACACTTGACAAAATATTATTGGTAGATTATATATCAACCATAACCATCCAAGGTTTGAGTTATTGTCCATTTGAAGCCTTATAGAAGAGATTATGACACTTATATTATTTTATTTAAAGTGATGTTAAACTTGTCACATTCATGTTTTAATAAGTATAATATTTTTAATGATGGATTTTTATAGAAGATGTATTTAACTAAAAGTATTATTATGAAATCTAGTAGACTTATCTTTGTCATAATTTTTTATTTTTTATTTTTATTCAAAAAATAAGTGTATTAAATAATTACACAAAATTGATTTTGTAATTATTTTTTTAAGGGAAATATCAAATAAATATTATTAAAAATATTAAAATATATAATTTCAGATAATTAATTTGTAAAATGAATTTTATTGAAGACCTTGACCCCTTAGGGAAATAATAATAAAAAAATTTCAAGTATAACAACTTATCTTGATATTTTAAAAATAATAATAAATGAATAATGTCAAAATTGACACTATTGATATTTTCTCAAAATAATGTTTTATTAAATTATTTAAAAATCATAAAAAATTAAAAATATAAAATAATTATAATATGGTCTAAAATGTTATAAATTGTTCATTTATGGTCTAATTGACATCAAATAAGTAAAAATTATACTATTTTAATATTGAAACAATTGTTACCTTAGTTAAAATTAAAAGAGCATAACTAAGGGTTAATTAAAATGATTAGATTTAAATTGACATAAAACCTTGTATAAAAATTATTTTTTGAATATATTAAAACCTTATATCATATATTCATCTAATATAAGAAATTTTTTTGGTTTTTGTATGTGGTTTCAATTTATTATAAATTAATATTTTGGAGATTCCAAATGTGCCCCTCACATCAATTATAAAAGCGTACATCTTCCCTCACAATTTAAATTAACATTGATCCTTAAATATTATCCATACCATTCCAATTCCACTTATATACTTCCCAATTTACGTTATATAGGTTCTTTTCTTCTCAAATAACCATCTCTAGTGCCTTTAAGAGAAGATCTTGAAGGAGCACGTTGAAGAAGAGGTAATTTCCTTTACCGATTCTTTCAAATTATTTCTTCTTCTAATTCCTATTAAGAAGTTGTTTACATCCTAAATTAATATATATAGTATCAATTATATGGTGATATTTTATCATGTTTATGGACCAAGCATATTCCACCTTTTATCCATCTTATGAAAAATTAAATCACCACGTGTGCGTAAGTACAGCTTACTGTCTCCACACTGTGCTGTAATCTATTTTTCACCGCCATCTTACTTGGATTGATATAATGATGGTAATAATAAATATAAATTATTATTAAAATATTATATGTATTATTTAACAACATATATACCATCTTCTTCCATATCTTTTCATAAATAAAGGGATGATATCATCGCTCGTGCATATGTACAACCTATCGTCTCCACGATACGATGTTATTCATTATACAAAATATCCATTAAAACGTGATTATATAAATGTATAAAATGAATAAATATTATGTATATTGTGTGAATATAATTTTTTAATGGTATAACTATAACCTGATAAGGAGAAACTGAACTTATTCGATAAAACATGCATAAGAAAATGAAGCAGTTAATACCCGAATAACGAGTAATAATGAAATGTTATTACAAAAAGGATAATAATATGATCATATACGATATCATAAAAATTAATATGATTCTATAATAAGTTATTGACATTATTTAAATCATTATATAGGAGGTTCAGATATATACAAAGGATATCAAACCTAAGGTAAGGGATTATTTTGGCTCAGTTTTATTTCTATGGGACATATGCCTTATACACCACCTATTTATTTGGTGTGGTGTTTATAATTCCCATGAATGTTTTTATTAATATTTTTAATATTATGATATTTAAAATATTTATATAATTTTATTTATTTTATGATTCATATGATTTTATATATTATAAATTGGTAAGGGATAATTTCACAATCTCATTATTATCCGAGATTGTTTATACATAAGTATTTACTAGGGTACATTTATCATCCATGTCCATGTTTTATAAAAATATTTTCAAAAAATTACTTACTATTATTATATAGATTTTAAAATTCATTTTTACCCATTTTTTATTTTTTACTACATGGTTTGAAAGGAAACTTTCTGTCATTTTCAATCGAGGTACTTTTTAACATTTCTAGCAAAAGTATGAGAAGAATTTTTTTATCTTATACAACATGAATGGTTTTCTACACTTTCTTAAAACCTTATTTCCATTAAGCTTACCTTACAATTTTTAAAGGTAATTCTGAAGGAAATTATTTTCTTTTCAAATTTTGTGTCATTTTAAGAAAAGAAAATGTTTTTGAAGAAGAAAGGATATTTTCCTCAAGAGTTATTTTCTAGTATTTTATCAAAATTATTTTCCATCTAATATTAAATTATTTAATAAGGTTATGTTACAAGTATACTATCCCTATTATTCCTATGATTTTATTATTTTTATTATGTAATGTTATTTATGAAATCCATTTGTCATTCATGAATTATGTTATGATGGAATGATGTTTAAGAAACCCATTTTATTCCTTGGGATATACTTTGATGGATGCTTTATGTTTTTTTAGAACATGTAAGAATGATTTAATTATTTTATTTTTGGGACCTATATCTCCCTATAATGCGTTTTTTAATGATGGATAACTCATGAGGTATATATATTATGTGTGAAATTGATTTCATGTTCAGAATTCTATGTGCAGACCTAGTTTTCATGTTCATAATTTTATGAGTGCACCTGGTTTTCATGTCCACGTGTTTATGAAATGTATTGATTTCATGCCATTAATTTAATGATTGTACATGTTACTATTTATACATGTTCACAAAGTTTTAGGTTTAAGCTTATGTCATAATTTCATATCATATGTTAATGTTATGATCTAAGGGATTATGCTGTTTTATTTCCTTATGATTTATGTCTTACGAACTGCCAATATTAATTCCATGATTTTTGATATGTAGTGTATGATCTTATATTTTCAGGATCATGTTCTCATGCCCTTATTCTCATGATATGCCTACATATTTATTTTTAATACCTTTAATGGTCATTTGAACTCACCCCTTTTTATTTTTTCTTTACCTCGTTCTATAAAGAAAGGTTTTAGGTAGGGGTAGTAAAGGGGAAGATCTTTAGGGGAGATGTTGAAAATCTTTCACCAAGTTAGAAGAATGTATTCCAAGATTTAAAAGGCACTAAACTATTATAGTACATAGGAATGTGTTTGTAAAATGTATTGAATATTCATCTAAAAAGATATAATATCCATGTACATCAACCTTGAGTCATTATAGGAATGGTATGGAGGACTCTCTAAAGATAATCCATACAGCTGCAAGAACAATACTCAAGAGGGCCTCTATCACACTGAGGCTTCAGATGACCCTTCTATACACACTGATAGCATAAAACGAAGATTCCAATGTGGATACTCTGGCCACCACTACTCTGACAAGAAACCTAAAGTATATTCACATTACTATCAAAAGAACTACTACCTTGTCTTATCATTGAACCTTTATGCCCAGTGTTATCAGCTTCTCTCAGGTTGTGCATAGTGATAAGAGACTTATTCACAATCTTATAAAAAGTTAGGTATGTGAAAGACATTAACCTATAATCATATGGAATACTTTATCCCATCCTTAAAAAATCTTGCTCACGATATCTCATCCCTATCTAGAAGAAGTGAAAAGCACTAAAACTTAGTAAAACAAGTTAATTAGTCCATGACAGACATATCACCCTACTCTAGGTGCATAAACTCTATGGCTTGGTCATCTATCAGTATATGAGGGAAGAAGTAATCATATAGACAGTCTCAAAGTCTACCAAAATAATGCCCTGATGACAACCAACCTGAGTAATCACATCCCACTAGCACTTAGTGGAATCATGAAAAATATAAGTATCAAGCTTGTCCCACCTCTCTGGAGGCATCTCCAGAAGTTCAAAGATAGAAATAATGGCCTCCAATCAAGACATAGTAAATTGAGGACCACCATCCTTTGAAGTTCAGGTCGTGGTGCACCCTATATCGAATGCATCATACATAATAAACTCTCATTAATTTGGGAATCGATTCCAAATTTGGGAATAATAGGTGGTGCGTTAGTGGAACTACTTGATGGATTTCCGGTGGCTCAGGGACCACCACCTCTAGAGTGTGATCATTGCACCATCTTGGTGCACAACTAAAGGACTTTATGGTGGAATAACTCTATAAATTCCAAAAACAAGCCTCATAATATATTGAAAGAATAAAGAAAAACTAATGGAATCATATATTAAGTAAAATGGATCACTACCCATGGTATACTACCCTAACTACCCTCTTATAAGTCCAAACTGTTAGTAAGTGTTAAAATCTATAAGTTACATAGGTTAAGGATCAAATACAACTTTCTACTTCATTTAATAGAAACCATTTCATTTTATAAGTCAATATTTACATTTAGAGTTTATATTTTCTTATATACATATAACAAGGTTCAACTAAATGTATTTTCATTCCTAGATAATAAACGCCCATACACTTTATAACTGAAAATGACACCCATCTAGTTTTTAATTAGTCCCCATATAGTCTGGTCTCATAATGTAATGGGTAATATAAGATGGATTGATTTGGTTAATTATCCACTCCAATTCAACCTCATAGATTGAAATTGGTAGTCACTCAAACATATCCAAATCCCAACTCATGTAACTAGGGGTACATATCTAGAATGGGTAGAAACAAACTATTTAAGATTCCACCATAAACATATACAGTAAAACACTATTTAGATTGATTTTAACACATTAAATATGTAAAGACCATAAAATTCAAGGGAAATTTTTTTCTTAATTTTCTTTGGATTTTTACAAGAGCGCAATTTCAGACGGCACCTGATTCCGAGGCCCGGAGTGCCCGGAATTAATTTCCGAAGTTTGGCTCGGGTACGTTCAGTGAACGGACGAGCGGGAATTCCTAACTTTTGATCCGGTGCTCGGAATTAAAATCCGAGGGCACCGATGAACTCGCAGCGCCGATATTCGCTTAATGAGACCTTTTCGGGAGTTGCGTTTGTTGCGGGTTGAAAGATACGTTTTGGGGTTTTTCAATTAAGTTAAATAAAATTGTGTAAAACAAATTTTATTTTTAACTTATTAAAGAAAACCTACCTAAGGGGGTTGGAAGTGGGACCCACACCCACTTAACCTCCCTTGGGAGGATTAAGTGTGGTGGGGCCCACACGAACCCCTAAGACTTTTCTTTTTCTCTCAACGTTCTTAACCCCCAATTAATTGGCCTACGTTACCCTTATTTAATTAAGGAAGTTAAAGCCCTTTTTGAATTTCAAATTTTGAAATTCTTTTGTGTTGTGTTAATAAAATAAGAGGTAGTCTTATTTTATTTAGGGTTCTTTGTTTGCCTTTGGAGAGCCTTCTCATCTTCAAGCTCTGACGAAGAACGAAGAACGTCTTCATCCTCGACGAAGAACGACAACACTTCGTCAAGGATCATCGACTCAGAGACCTAGTATCTTCGGACCTCTGCTTCCTCTTCGGACCTTCTTCGTCGGCAAACGAAGATCCGCCAACAACGTGTCGCATCGGACGTAAATCTTCGTCAACGGATTTGACGAACGACGACCGCGACGCCTGACTTCCGCGACGCCGTCTTCCGCGGAACGTAGAGGATTTCTTTGAATCTCAAACCCGAGGTAGGGGATGTTTTTATTAATTATTTTATTCCATTCCTGAATCGTGGATTTTAGCATGACTAAACGTGAGACTTTTTAGTTATGTTATTTGTTAACGCGAGGGGAGTCGGACCGCACGAACACGGCCGAAACCCCCTCCTTCGTTCATGTTGATTCATGCGGGTGGAAGCAAGAGGCGTGGTGCCGTCGCACCACGCGGATGAACATGCTTATGATTTCCACAATACCGTCGCGCTTCGCCGAGGAGAGACTTCAAGACCACGACGCCGACACGCCGCGTTGGGAGGATTCTTGGCACGGCGAAAGGGGCGCGGTGCCGTCGCACCGCGCCGGACGACGAACACCGCGGCCGGTTCCGGGCCGCGGTGAGACGAGGAGACCGCGGCCGGTTCCGGGCCGCGGCGGAAGGAAAGACCGGCGGCCGGGCCGCCGGCGTCGGAAGTCAAGGGCGGGACCGGAAATTCCGGTCCCGTTGGTAAAAACCGGCCGGCCAGCAGGCCGGCCGGATGTCATAAAAACCGGGGGTTTAAACCCCCGGCCGGTCCATCAAGACCCCCCTCTTAATGAGGGGGCGGTTCTTTTAAGGAGGGGGGGGCAAAGCCCCCCCGGTTTTACTCAACCGGCCCCCATTTGCGGGGGCCGTTTTGTCTCAAACGGCGCGGCAAAGCCGCGCCGCCTTCGGAAGGGCGGGGGCTTAGCCCCCCGCGTGAGTCGCGGCCACCGCCGCCAGCGCGGTCCGCCGCCGCCAGCGCGGCCCGCCGCCGCCGCCACGCGGCCCGCCGCCGCCACGTGGCCCGCCGCCGCCGCGCCACGCGGCCGCCGCCGCCACGCGGCCCGCCGCCGCCACGTGGCCCGCCGCCGCCGTCCGCCGCCGCCGGCCGCCGCCGCCGGCCGCCGCGCCACCCAAGGGGGGGGGTCGGGCCGGGTCGTTCCGGACCCGGACCCCCCGTTTCGGACCAGATTCGGTTTTTGGCTCATAACTTGAGCCTCGGACCTCCGAATGACGAACCGTCTGCGGCAACGCGATCCTTGGATCGAGACGGTCGTTTCGGTATATCGCACTCAAGGTTTCGGTTTACTTTGAGTTCGGCCGGGTTGGTTCGTTCACGAAACCAACCGGGCCTTCGGAGCGGAAACGCTCTTATCTTGAGCTACGGACGTCCGATTGACGTGCCGTCAGTCGCGTAGTGTTCCTCTTAGTGAGACGGATCTTTTAGCATACTCCGCCCGAGGTTTGGACGCAGGTGGAGTACGGTCGGGTTGGTTTTGCCTTAAAAACCAACCGGGCCCCGGAGACAAAAATGCCAATAACTCTCAGACCGGGCGTCCGATCGACGCGCCGTCTGTTGCGTTGAGTTCCTGTTGACGATACGGAACTTTTGGATACATCAACTTCGGTCTTCGTGACAGTTGATGTATCAGCCTCTCGGCTCGTGGAGCGGACCCTCCGTACGAGCTTGCTGTGTGCGGGAACCCTAGTGCTGGCTGCGACTGTTCTACTGCTACGACTGCTACTGTGACTGCGACGACGACAGTACAGAGATCCTGTGTGGATTCAACGACGACAGTACAGAGATCCTGTGTGGATTCGACGACGACGACTACAGCACTCAGCGATCCTACGTGGATCAGTGCTACAGGTTCTGTGTGAGCCCGATCCTGTGTGGGTCCTTGCGCTCAGCGGTTCTGTGTGAGCCAGCGCCTACAGGTTCTGTGTGAGCCCGATCCTGTGTGGGTCTTGCGGGGGTTAGTTACCTATCGATCCTTCGTGGGTCCGACGACTTAGGTGGATCAGTGATCATCTTTATCGTCCTTGAAGAAGTGTACCTGTGTGAGCTGAATCCTGTTACTTTCCTTTGTGGAATACGTATACTTTCCTGCGTGGACTGAGTTATACTTGATCTCGGAGGTTGGAGCGTATTTGAATTGATGACTTAGGTATATGTATGGGCATATACCTAAGCAGTGTTGGTTGTTACTTCGTGATTGTACTTTGCTTCGTGGTTTATCCTTTGTGGATTTCGAGAGACCTTCAGGGGTCTCGGGGTCCCTACTGAGTAGCTTATACTCACCCCTGCACGGGCTTCGCCCGCACTACGTTGTGTTGGTTGCAGACGACGGACAGCGTTGACCTTAGCTGAGGTTCGCGGAGCGGGACGGTACCCGGAGGTGGACCACTGGGCGGGACGAGTACGGAGCGGACGGTGGGACCCGTGGAGCAGAGGAGCTATCTGTACCCACCCTTCAGGTGGGATTTCCGGTGGACAGCTCGGAGTAGCGGCCTTTACTTTACAGTTGCTGTTTTTCCCTTTTCGAGTTGTACTTTACTTTCAGTTTGGGTTTGTATTTTGGCCCATTTACTTTCCCGCACTTTCAGTTGTTCTCTGCTTGCTCAGTGATTACCTTCCGCTTGTTTACTCTGTGGTGTGTGTTTTCTTTTCAAAGGCAATGCCTTCCCTTTTTACCGGGATTTACGCCTTGGTGCTAGTCGCCAGCCCCTGGCCTATGGAAGGCGGGCTTGGGGTAGTCACGGCTCGGACCCCGAGGGCGGGTCGTGACAAATTGGTATCAGAGGAGTTCGGTTCTACCGCGAACTCTGATCTTTTCTATGTGAAGCAATAATGTTTAGCGTATTGAGTGTGGTTATCAGTCCAGGGAGTCTAGTGTTGGTGCGGCGGCCGACGTATCCACACACCAGGACCCTGACGTCTGATTTCCGACTTAATGCACGAAAACATTGATTGCGTGTGTGTTTCAAAGTTTTCTTTGTGATTACTTATATCAGCTCACCAGGTATACTGTTCTAACCGTGGCGCACCTGTTTCCTTTTCAGGATGGCCCCACGACGGCAGCCAGCTAGGGTTCCGATGGTCGAGCGAGACGACAGCCCACCGAGCGACGAGGCTTCGGTGCAGGGCCCTTTTCCAGTAGTGGCACTGGCGGTAGCTTTACCCGCCGAGCCCCCGATGCTTCCAGCAGCAGCCGCTGACGATGCACGTCGCCTCAGCGCACTGCATGAGTTTCAGCGACAGCGACCGCCCAGGTTTCGCGGGGAGACGGATCCCCAGGCAGCAGAGGACTGGCTGGAGGCAGTTGTTCGAGTGTTTAGGCTAGTGAGGACACCAGCAGACCTCATGGTGATCCTCGCTGCGAGCCTACTACACGCAGCAGCAGGACGATGGTGGAGCCTGATGCTCCAGGTGCACGATGAGGCATCTCTTCTCTGGACGGATTTCGAGAGCCTCTTCCGCTCTGAGTTCGTCCCGGCCACCCTTCGAGCGGTGCGTATCCAGGAGCTTCTACAGCTGCGGCAGGGCAGCATGACGGTCGCCCAGTACTCGGCGAGATTTACCGATCTCTCGCGCTACTCGACCGACATGGTACGGGACCCATTCTTCCGGGCCCGGACCTTTGAGCAGGGTTTGAGACACGAGATCAGGGCATCGCTGATCTCCCTCAGCATCCCGACTCAGACAGGAGTACTGGAGCGGGCTCTTCTGATCGAGAGCTTCCTTGCTGAGTCTACACCAGCACAGCGACCCACCGCAGGGCGGCACGTGGCAGAGTCATCTGCAGCAGGCAGTCGACGGATGACTCAGGGGTCCAGACAGACCAGACCTTCAGGCCGACGACCTCAGGGCACTGGCTCAGCAGTGCGGGGCACACAGCGCGGAGCCAGTCTTCCGAGAGGCAGACAGTGCTACTCATGCGGCGGACAGGGCCACATGGCTCGTGACTGCCCGACCCGCCGTACCGAGGAGCAGCAGTCAGTAGATGGACCACCGAGGCAGAGGCAGAGGGTCGACCGTGGCGGTCCGCAGGGAGGAGGCGGACGAGGCAGAGGAGCTGGACGAGCAGCTGGTGGTGGCCGACGCTTTGAGGCTTTACCACCACCACCACCAGGAGGTCCACCCCGACCACAGGGAGCTGGCGGGCAGCGACAGGCACAGCTCCAGGCAGCAGAGGCCTACGACCACGGCGCACCCGAGATGATTCGAGGTACTATCTGTGTCAATTCCACCCTTGCTGCAGTTCTTATAGACACAGGAGCGAGTCACTCTTTCATAGCCGCTGCCCTTGTTCGGAGCTCGGAGATTCCGACTGAGCCGTTGGCTCGATCCTTACGGCTAGAGACTCCTACGGGAGCAGACTCGACGATTACGCACTGGTGCCGGCAGTGTGAGCTTACTCTAGGAGGCGAGAGCTTCGGCTGGGATCTTCTTGTAGCAGCGTCGAGGCCTTACGACGTCATCTTGGGCATGGATTGGCTGTCTACGGTCCATGCACAGATTGACTGTTTTAGGCGCAAGGTGCGATGTGTACGCACCGACGGGAGCAGGTTCACCTTCACCGGCGAGAAGGGAGCCTTAGCAGCACAGGATGGACTTCCGCGGAGGAGAGGACAGCCCATCACTCATCAGTTGGCTAGCCTTATCCTTGGAGCAGTTGACGTGCGGAGTCCTGGTTTTCCTGCAGTGGTGGATCAGTATGCGGACGTTTTTCCCGACGATGTTCCAGGGCTACCTCCTCGCAGAGAGGTAGACTTTTATATTGACTTGTACCCCGGGACAGCCCCGATATCCACTCCAGCATATCGGATGGCCCCCGCCGAGCTTCGAGAGCTACGGGTACAGTTGGAGGACTTACAGGGCAAGGGATTCATCCGACCCAGTGTTTCACCCTGGGCTTCCCCGATATTGTTCGCCAAGAAGGCGGACGGAAGCTTGCGACTTTGTGTTGACTATCGTCGCCTGAACCAGGTGACAGTGAGGAACAAGTATCCGCTACCGAGGATTGATGACCTCTTTGATCAGCTCAAGGGAGCACGGTGGTTCTCGAAGATAGACCTCAGGTCAGGCTATCATCAGCTCAGAGTCAGAGACGAGGATGTGCAGAAGACGGCCTTCAGATGTCGGTATGGCCACTATGAGTTCTTGGTTATGCCTTTCGGTGTAACCAATGCTCCAGTAGTGTTCATGGCTCTCATGAACAGGATCTTTCAGCCATACCTCGATCGGTTTGTCGTGGTTTTCATCGACGACATTCTGATTTACTCTACGACAGAGGAGGAGCACGCCTATCACTTGCGAGTTGTTCTTGATACACTCCGAGAGCACCAGCTTTATGGTAAGCTCTCGAAGTGCCAGTTCTGGATACGTGAGGTCCACTTTTTGGGACACGTAATCTCTGAGGCGGGAGTTGCAGTGGATCCCGCGAAGATTGAGGCTGTGTTAGCATGGGAGCCACCCAGGAGCGTGACTGAGGTTCGGAGTTTCTTGGGACTAGCTGGATACTATCGGAGATTTGTGCCGAACTTCTCCAGAGTTGCGGCATCACTCACAGCGTTGACGAAGAAGGGGAAACCCTTCGTGTGGTCAGACAGTTGTCAGCAGAGCTTCGAGGAGCTGAGGCAGAGATTGACTAGCGCACCTATCTTGAGGTTGCCTGAGGAGGGAGTAGGGTACGTGGTCTACTGCGATGCATCAGGGACCGGACTCGGATGTGTTCTGATGCAGGAGCGGGCAGTGATCGCCTATGGATCACGACAGTTGAGACCGCATGAGCAGAACTACGCTACCCATGACCTGGAGTTAGCAGCAGTGGTCTTCGCTCTGAAGACATGGCGACACTATCTGATGGGCGAGCGCTTTACGGTCTTTTCCGATCATCAGAGCCTCAGGTATATCTTCTCGCAGAAGGACCTGAACCTGAGACAGCGACGATGGCTCGAGTTCCTCCAGGACTATGACTTTGAGATAGTCTATACTCCTGGGAAGGGGAACGTAGTAGCTGATGCCCTCAGCAGGAGGACGGGCATTCAACTACTTGAGGAGGCGACAGAGCAGCTAGCCTCTTTGCAGATATCCTTCGTGGATAGAGATGGAGCAGCCTTTCTACAGTCTCTCACAGTCACTCCTCCACTACTGCAGCGAGTCAGGGAGGCACAGCATGGGGACGCTGACTGTGAGACACGGCGTGCACAGATATCCTCGGGACAGACACCTGATGGTTTCTCCCTTGGAGCAGAGCACGACATCCTTTTCAGAGGACGTACCATGGTACCAGTCGCCTTGCGAGAGGAAGTGCTGAGGGAGTTTCACACTTCTCCTTTAGCGGTACATCCAGGAGTGGCAAAGATGTACCAGGACCTCAGACGACAGCACTGGTGGCCGGGCATGAAGAAAGCTGTAGCAGAGTTCGTTTCTCGATGCCTTACCTGTCAGCAGGTGAAGGCTGAGCATCAGGTACCAGCAGGCTTGGTACATCCCTTGGAGGTTCCGGAGTGGAAGTGGGATGGCATATCTATGGACTTCGTGACTGGACTTCCACGCACTTCCAGAGGTCACGACTCCATCTGGGTGATTGTTGACCGACTCACCAAGTCGGCACACTTCTTACCCATCAGAGAGCAGGGCTCGGTGGAGAGCTTGGGACGTCTCTACGTTCAGGAGATTGTGCGGCTCCACGGCGTGCCATCATCTATCGTTTCCGATCGAGATGCCCGCTTTACTTCCCGGCTTTGGAAGGGGTTACAGGAGGCGTTCGGGACGCAGCTACGTCTTAGCACAGCCTTTCACCCGCAGACGGATGGTCAGACGGAGAGGACCATTCAGACTCTCGAGGACATGCTCCGCGCATGTGTCCTCGACTTTGGTCGTAGCTGGGAGGACCACCTCCCCTTGGTGGAGTTCGCATACAACAACAGCTACCACTCCACCATCGGTATGGCACCGTACGAGGCGTTGTACGGCCGACCATGTAGATCTCCTTTGTGCTGGACAGACCCTGGGGAGTCAGCACTGGTGGGACCGGAAATGGTCCAGGCCACGTCAGAGAAGGTCCAGGTCATCCAGGAGCGGATGAGGACAGCTCAGAGCCGGCAGAAGTCATATGCTGACAGGAGGCGGAGACCACTGGAGTTCGAGGATGGCGACCACGTCTTCTTGCGGGTCTCACCTCGACGTGGTATTCGGAGATTTGGCCGAGGCGGCAAGTTATCTCCGCGCTTCATCGGACCTTTTCAGATTCTCAGCAGGATTGGCGAGGTGGCTTATCGCCTGGCTCTACCACCTCAGTTGCACCGGGTGCACGACGTCTTCCACGTATCCCAGCTGAGGAGATACGTGCACGACCCGACGCACATCATTGACCATGGGGAGCTTGACGTTGACGATGGGGCGACTTTTGCGGAGGTCCCAGTGGAGATCGAGGATCGACAGGAGCGGGTCCTACGTGGACGGTCGATTCCTCTTGTGCGCATCAGATGGCAGCACGGGAACCTCCAGGAGAGCACTTGGGAGCGGGAGGCTCAGATGCGTGCTCAGTACCCCCATTTGTTTCCCTAGTTTTTGTTGTATCTTTACGGGGACGTAAAGCCCTGAGGTGGGAGTAATGTAAAGACCGTAAAATTCAAGGGAAATTTTTTTCTTAATTTTCTTTGGATTTTTACAAGAGCGCAATTTCAGACGGCACCTGATTCCGAGGCCCGGAGTGCCCGGAATTAATTTCCGAAGTTTGGCTCGGGTACGTTCAGTGAACGGACGAGCGGGAATTCCTAACTTTTGATCCGGTGCTCGGAATTAAAATCCGAGGGCACCGATGAACTCGCAGCGCCGATATTCGCTTAATGAGACCTTTTCGGGAGTTGCGTTTGTTGCGGGTTGAAAGATACGTTTTGGGGTTTTTCAATTAAGTTAAATAAAATTGTGTAAAACAAATTTTATTTTTAACTTATTAAAGAAAACCTACCTAAGGGGGTTGGAAGTGGGACCCACACCCACTTAACCTCCCTTGGGAGGATTAAGTGTGGTGGGGCCCACACGAACCCCTAAGACTTTTCTTTTTCTCTCAACGTTCTTAACCCCCAATTAATTGGCCTACGTTACCCTTATTTAATTAAGGAAGTTAAAGCCCTTTTTGAATTTCAAATTTTGAAATTCTTTTGTGTTGTGTTAATAAAATAAGAGGTAGTCTTATTTTATTTAGGGTTCTTTGTTTGCCTTTGGAGAGCCTTCTCATCTTCAAGCTCTGACGAAGAACGAAGAACGTCTTCATCCTCGATGAAGAACGACAACACTTCGTCAAGGATCATCGACTCAGAGACCTAGTATCTTCGGACCTCTGCTTCCTCTTCGGACCTTCTTCGTCGGCAAACGAAGATCCGCCAACAACGTGTCGCATCGGACGTAAATCTTCGTCAACGGATTTGACGAACGACGACCGCGACGCCTGACTTCCGCGACGCCGTCTTCCGCGGAACGTAGAGGATTTCTTTGAATCTCAAACCCGAGGTAGGGGATGTTTTTATTAATTATTTTATTCCATTCCTGAATCGTGGATTTTAGCATGACTAAACGTGAGACTTTTTAGTTATGTTATTTGTTAACGCGAGGGGAGTCGGACCGCACGAACACGGCCGAAACCCCCTCCTTCGTTCATGTTGATTCATGCGGGTGGAAGCAAGAGGCGTGGTGCCGTCGCACCACGCGGATGAACATGCTTATGATTTCCACAATACCGTCGCGCTTCGCCGAGGAGAGACTTCAAGACCACGACGCCGACACGCCGCGTTGGGAGGATTCTTGGCACGGCGAAAGGGGCGCGGTGCCGTCGCACCGCGCCGGACGACGAACACCGCGGCCGGTTCCGGGCCGCGGTGAGACGAGGAGACCGCGGCCGGTTCCGGGCCGCGGCGGAAGGAAAGACCGGCGGCCGGGCCGCCGGCGTCGGAAGTCAAGGGCGGGACCGGAAATTCCGGTCCCGTTGGTAAAAACCGGCCGGCCAGCAGGCCGGCCGGATGTCATAAAAACCGGGGGTTTAAACCCCCGGCCGGTCCATCAAGACCCCCCTCTTAATGAGGGGGCGGTTCTTTTAAGGAGGGGGGGGCAAAGCCCCCCCGGTTTTACTCAACCGGCCCCCATTTGCGGGGGCCGTTTTGTCTCAAACGGCGCGGCAAAGCCGCGCCGCCTTCGGAAGGGCGGGGGCTTAGCCCCCCGCGTGAGTCGCGGCCACCGCCGCCAGCGCGGTCCGCCGCCGCCAGCGCGGCCCGCCGCCGCCGCCACGCGGCCCGCCGCCGCCACGTGGCCCGCCGCCGCCGCGCCACGCGGCCGCCGCCGCCACGCGGCCCGCCGCCGCCACGTGGCCCGCCGCCGCCGTCCGCCGCCGCCGGCCGCCGCCGCCGGCCGCCGCGCCACCCAAGGGGGGGGGGTCGGGCCGGGTCGTTCCGGACCCGGACCCCCCGTTTCGGACCAGATTCGGTTTTTGGCTCATAACTTGAGCCTCGGACCTCCGAATGACGAACCGTCTGCGGCAACGCGATCCTTGGATCGAGACGGTCGTTTCGGTATATCGCACTCAAGGTTTCGGTTTACTTTGAGTTCGGCCGGGTTGGTTCGTTCACGAAACCAACCGGGCCTTCGGAGCGGAAACGCTCTTATCTTGAGCTACGGACGTCCGATTGACGTGCCGTCAGTCGCGTAGTGTTCCTCTTAGTGAGACGGATCTTTTAGCATACTCCGCCCGAGGTTTGGACGCAGGTGGAGTACGGTCGGGTTGGTTTTGCCTTAAAAACCAACCGGGCCCCGGAGACAAAAATGCCAATAACTCTCAGACCGGGCGTCCGATCGACGCGCCGTCTGTTGCGTTGAGTTCCTGTTGACGATACAGAACTTTTGGATACATCAACTTCGGTCTTCGTGACAGTTGATGTATCAGCCTCTCGGCTCGTGGAGCGGACCCTCCGTACGAGCTTGCTGTGTGCGGGAACCCTAGTGCTGGCTGCGACTGTTCTACTGCTACGACTGCTACTGTGACTGCGACGACGACAGTACAGAGATCCTGTGTGGATTCAACGACGACAGTACAGAGATCCTGTGTGGATTCGACGACGACGACTACAGCACTCAGCGATCCTACGTGGATCAGTGCTACAGGTTCTGTGTGAGCCCGATCCTGTGTGGGTCCTTGCGCTCAGCGGTTCTGTGTGAGCCAGCGCCTACAGGTTCTGTGTGAGCCCGATCCTGTGTGGGTCTTGCGGGGGTTAGTTACCTATCGATCCTTCGTGGGTCCGACGACTTAGGTGGATCAGTGATCATCTTTATCGTCCTTGAAGAAGTGTACCTGTGTGAGCTGAATCCTGTTACTTTCCTTTGTGGAATACGTATACTTTCCTGCGTGGACTGAGTTATACTTGATCTCGGAGGTTGGAGCGTATTTGAATTGATGACTTAGGTATATGTATGGGCATATACCTAAGCAGTGTTGGTTGTTACTTCGTGATTGTACTTTGCTTCGTGGTTTATCCTTTGTGGATTTCGAGAGACCTTCAGGGGTCTCGGGGTCCCTACTGAGTAGCTTATACTCACCCCTGCACGGGCTTCGCCCGCACTACGTTGTGTTGGTTGCAGACGACGGACAGCGTTGACCTTAGCTGAGGTTCGCGGAGCGGGACGGTACCCGGAGGTGGACCACTGGGCGGGACGAGTACGGAGCGGACGGTGGGACCCGTGGAGCAGAGGAGCTATCTGTACCCACCCTTCAGGTGGGATTTCCGGTGGACAGCTCGGAGTAGCGGCCTTTACTTTACAGTTGCTGTTTTTCCCTTTTCGAGTTGTACTTTACTTTCAGTTTGGGTTTGTATTTTGGCCCATTTACTTTCCCGCACTTTCAGTTGTTCTCTGCTTGCTCAGTGATTACCTTCCGCTTGTTTACTCTGTGGTGTGTGTTTTCTTTTCAAAGGCAATGCCTTCCCTTTTTACCGGGATTTACGCCTTGGTGCTAGTCGCCAGCCCCTGGCCTATGGAAGGCGGGCTTGGGGTAGTCACGGCTCGGACCCCGAGGGCGGGTCGTGACAAAATAACCAATTACCTTACCATACTGAATATGTCAGTAGCTCATGCATAAATATAACAATCATGGAACACTCAACAATCACAGGTAACATAGGCAATGAAAGTAGTGAAATACACCTAAATCGCATGGAATATTCATTGAATGTAAATTATAGGTGCCTATAATGATGCATGTGACAATTATCCTTATTGTTACAGGACAAGTTAAAATATCTATAAATCATATGAAATACCACAACTAATGTATATCACCCAATGTGAAAGTGTGTTAACTATAATAAGTGAAATACAAAAATAATAATTTCTTATTCCCAAGAAACATGGTATTTACCCCAATTGTTGGTTAGATACTCCCAGGAATGGATTATAACCAAGTTCCAACCATTTTCATAATCTCCTATCTATATTCCCAAAAAATAAGATAAAATAAAAGAGCCTCTGATGCCACTTTGTGACGTCTCAACTAAGGTTCCACTCAAAG
The DNA here is from genome assembly GCA_963277665.1 of Viscum album. Lineage (NCBI taxonomy): Eukaryota > Viridiplantae > Streptophyta > Magnoliopsida > Santalales > Viscaceae > Viscum > Viscum album. The sequence continues at coordinate 1,862,873,429 of OY728133.1, forward strand.
GTGACCTGAGTCGGCGTGCCACATGGCCTCAAGTATGCCTCCCTATATACCAAATACTATCAACTAGCAGTGAGGGACTAAGGTGTGTCCATGGAGAGACTATTCCCTCATGTTAGAGTTAAGCACATTAGATAATAATAATTATATAAAATAAAAGAAGCATTAGATAAATGAATAACTCAGCAAAAGAAGAAATAAAAATCTAAAAAACATATAATGGTGATCAAAAGCGATAAAGAGAATCATATACAAAATGATTATGGGATTTCATGTCTCTATAAAGAAGAAAAACATAGGTATAATGTAGCAGACAAGAGAACTATACATGTTATGAAAAAAGAATCAAAAAGGCCAAAACTATTTAAGTATCTTGAGCTTTAACTCAGTCATCTACTACCTAACTCCCATCCTAAAGAAAGAAATCTAGTCATGTTTCCAAAGTAAGATTATTCCCCTTATCAACACCTATATATATATAATCTTCCCAAGTACCATCGGTGGCCTAGATAGGGTGAGAGATAAATCTCAGTAGGTCACCACCAATGGAATCAATACAATTCAGTCTATGAATATAAAACGATAGTGTGCAAGTATAAATAGAGAAAAATAAAGTATAGTGATGTAAATGGATCATAAATTCATTAACCTCAACTAGTGTCTAAGCATTCATCATTTAATTAGTTATGTTCTAGTTTATAATAAGTTTCAACCATACTATATATGATAGAGATAATGTAAGAGGATCCAAGGAGAAAACAAGGCATCCTATAATGATGATAATAATGAATGAGGATCCAAGGTGAAACCAAGACATCCTTGACCTCAGGGTTCAATCTTGTTGGATCAGGTTATACCAAATATGCAAAAGAGGGGGTGAATTGTGTCTTTTACAAATTCTTCATGAATCATGATGAAGCCTGAGTCTGTCCTTTTGTCTTTATCAGGTTGTTTATGCAGAGGAAAAAATAGTTAAAAAATGCAAGGATGTATAGTGGTTTAGAGAATAGAAGGCACCTAGTCCACTCCACCAATTTTGTACTCCACGAGCTTGGTGATTTTCACTATCAGGTCATCTTATCAATAGACCATCCACAACTGAGTGTAGGAAGTTGTCACCTTTACAAGTTAAGGATAAAAACAGATCCTTCTAGTTCATACATAGAACCAAATACATATCTTAGTACAAGAAGTCGGTTACTCAAAATAAAAAAGATTATTTGACTTGAAATACTTTCCAGTTTATCTTTACAACTGCAACAGCATGCAACTGATAGTAGACATATCATCGTCTTCAGAAAATATGTTCTTCAGATAAGGGAAATTCTGAGTCGATCTAGTTACAATAGATATATAAAAAAATTCATCAACTCCAACAATAATAGATTCACAAAATATCTTTGATGCAGAAATGGTGAATCTTCAACATGTTTCTTCTTCTTCAGAAAAACTGATTTTGATAGATATTGGTAGCAGCAGATCTGTAAATCTTGAATGACTCTATAAAACTATAGTTCTGAAGAACTCCAGAGCTTGTTATAAATTTTCTTGATGATTTCCCCCCTTTTTTGTAATACAAAATATCATAAATATATATATAATAACAATGAAAATTTTACTTAAAAATTTAGATCCACAAAAGTCGCCTTTAGAATAGCGATATTCAAATGTTTGAATAACAGAGCAGTCATAACTCCCATGAATTTTCTACATGAAAAGATCCTCTTAAATCGATCCTTTTAATCACAAATAAATGGCTTTAAATCAGTCAAAGAAATTCTTTAAAATCGGGCTTTGAATTTGGTTTGAAATCCACCTAATAATCTGCATAAATACCGTTGCTCAATAAAGTCGTAATTTAAATCTCTGATGCCAAACGTAGGGTTGAACTGCATATCATACACTCTCTGAACATAAGGTTCACAATGTAAGTTTCAAAATGTAAGGTTGATAAATAATAATTTTTTCTTCAACTCTCAAACGTACGGTACAATATGAATACTTTCTTTTTTAGAAAAACATAAGATACATGATCTGTAAGGTTCATTATAAAAGTAAGGTTGATGATCCATACTTTTATCAGCTTCTAAATGTAAGGTATATTATCCATAATTTTTGATAAAACGTAATGTTGTTTTCAAATGTAAGTTTGATGAACCATACTTTTGAGAAACAAACAAAACGTTCCATACTAACTTAGGGTTCTTCTTCTATACTTTTCTGATATCCCCAACATAAGGTTCCTTCCAAATATAGGGTTCTTCTTCCATAATTTTTCTTATAACGTATGGTTGCTTAACTATACTTTTCTGATATGTTGTAAAGTAGATGACGAATTCCAGCCTTACGCTACGCTCCTCAACGTAGTGTATGAACAGTGCTTCCAAAACATGATCAAGTGATTTCCAAACACGTCGATCATGAACTGTGTTTCCAAAACATGCTAATATGCAAAAACGATTTCCAAACAATTTGTCAAATTTTCCATGTGGATTAAATGCTTTAATATTATTCCAAAATAGATAAATAAAGAATATTAATTTTCTGAAATATACTCAAATTAAAATCATTAGAATAAAAAATAAGGGTATTTTTGAACATCAAAAACATCATAAAGAGATAGATTATTATTCTCAATGATCTCCCCTTAATAAAATAGATTTTTGTCAAAAACAACACTTGCTAAAAAATCTCCCCCTTTTTGATGATCACAAAACCCTAGAAATAATCCATGAAATTATCTTAAAAAATTAATTTTATATAGTTTAGAATTTTGCAAGTATAAAAACAATATTTTATTTTCAAAAAATTATTTATTAAGTATTACATTTTCCCCCTTTATAAAGTAAACTAATATCTCCTCCTTTATAAATAAATAAAATAAAATTTTGTGTTTATCCAAAAATTTCTCCTTTTAAAAAAACTTTTAGAAATTTATCCACTTAAAACAAAAAGTTTTCTTTTCTCCCTCTGAGTAAAAGATTTATATATAAAAAAAATTTGTGTTTATCCATATTTCTCCCCCTTTTTTGATATCAAAAAGAATGATAAAAGAAGGAATAGAACACATTTCAATGTAGCACTGAACTTAATTAAATGATATAATAAACTATTTATCAATATTTGAAACTAGATTACTGCATTTTAACATAGACAGTACAGTAAAACAAATAAAAACATATTAAAATCAGATGCAAGTATATTTTATTGAAAATATAATTACATGTACAGTAATTAAAATGAGAATTAAGGTTGGGCTAAAAAGGTTTGGGAAATAGGTTTCAGCACCTCTGAATGACTTCCTTGAGCTCTGACATCTGCAGTTGAGACCTTTTCATCAGTCCATCGCCTAACTGGATTATGATATCCCTTCCTTCCTAAGTCAGATGGATATCTTCAATCAAATTGACTCTAAAAAAATCATGTAACCTCTGTTCCTACTCTATAAACTGATTTACAATCTCTGTTAATCTATTCAACAAAACTCTGATCCCTAGTTTATCTACGGTAAACTGGTCAACAAGATGATTTTGATTATCCATCAGAACAGATAACATAGCATTGTTACATTGTAAGTCCTATAATATATCATTCATATTTATCATTACTACTGTAATGGCCTGAAATATCCTTATCAGATCAGGTGAAGTACCTGAGGTACCAAGTTGATTGTCCCTGACAGTTGCAAACTATTTCTCCATGAAAATCTTAAAATCTACCAAATATAACTTCATTACCATTTTAGATTTTAGTTTTTCAACTTCAACTAACATTTTCTTCTTAAAAACTTACACTAAAATTTTTGAAACTGAACTATCTTTCAAGTTATGAAAATTTTGTCTCTCCTTTTCTAAGGCTCATCTTAAAGAAGCATTTTTAGCTTGAACTTTATTAAATTTTTGTATTAACTCCTCAACATGATCATTCTCAGAATTAGAGGCATCCTGTGTGTGATTTTCAACATGATTTAATAAAGTTTAAGGCAAAGATATAGCATCAGATCTCTGATCTGGATCCTTCTCCACTATTTTTTCAATAGATCTTTCTTTAGAGTCATGAACTGACTCATCCATAAAAAAAATTCATTAAGAAATTTAGTATGAATCTCAGAAGGATTATCTTCTAAATTCACATCAATAGGATGTTTCTCTTCTTGAGAATCTTCTTCATTGAGTTCCTCCAAGATTGGATCCTCTAATATAGGTTCCTATTGAGATAATTTCTCTTAAACAATCTCAATAGGCTATACAGTTTGAGTAGATTCAGGTCCATACACTTCAAAATATCTAGGATTTTCAACATTTTGAGGCACAATTTCTTTTTCAACTTGAAGATTCACCTCAATCTGGGAAATTTTTGGTTGTTAAATTTTATGTAGTGTAGGTTATCTAATAAATCTATAGCTCAGAATAGGTTTATTTGCATCAGCAATTGCTTGAATAGGATCCTCACTAGCTGGATCCACTCAATGTCTTGTCCTCTAAAATCCCTCTTGACTTTCCTCATCAGCGGGTGGATCAACTACTTCAAACATCAGTCTTCTTGACGTCTCACATGCTCTTGATTCATCCATGCCTTCCTTAGACATAGAAGGTTGCTCCCCTTAAGCCGAGACCTGGTCTTTTTCATCTCCAATAGGCATAATCTTTCCTTTCACAGTACTCTAGAAGAAGCCAATCTTCCTTAGAGTTCCAGCATTGAAAATATTATTGTGGTGGAATCTTACTCTGGAATCTATTAATATTACCATTTATCTCAGAAAAAATCAACTTGATTTCACTCATAAGAAAAAAAATTATGTACATGTCAGAAAACAAAATCTTCTCCATCTCTGACATCCAAGGTAAAATCCCTGTTTGCACAAACTTAGCAAGAATCTTCTGATCAGGTTCTCGATCCTTCACTAACATTTTTCTTATAATAGTAGAACCAAATAAAAATGTCATAATGTCCTCTGACTTATTTTCATCATCTCCAATATTCTTTAAGTTGAAATGATAAACTCCCTCATGAGGAAAATTTAAGATTCTAGCTATTTCTATAGATGAAATTATAAAATCCTGATCTTCAATTTTCGAAACTATGGTGTCCTATGTATCTTCAAGACTAAACTGGATAGATTTTAAAAAGTGATGAAGCTCTACCTCATATAGAAACTCTATATTTTCTCCACAGAAACTTTGCTCAAGATTCTAAAAAGCGAGGGCTTTCCATAGCATGATATCTGTTTGATACGACTATTCCAGGTCGATTACTTTTCCCTGCAGAATATTTCTTCCTATTGTGGGATGACGCTTGGAATTACTAGCTTCTCATTCCTCAATTCTATATGGCTTGGCCATTTTTGTTTCATAGTTCTAAAGGCTTGAATGTTTTTAGGGTTTCTAAGGTTTATCCAAATATAGACGAAGGCAGTAAGGGTTTTTGGTGTTTCGAAAGGTTTTGAAAGAATGAATAGGTTTGGAATTTGAAATGGTTTCTGACATCATTGATTCTCATGTCATTTAATTACATAATAATCATTACATTATTTAAATAAAATAAACATACATGGAAAAAAATTAATTTGTAAATTATTCTAAAAATAATAATTAAATTATTTAAAATAGTGAAGAAGAAAGAAAAAAATGTGTAAAAATTAAAATTAAAATTTAATTTAAAATTAAATAAATTTAGATCCCCTTTAATAAAATCAAACCTTGTAGTAGGAAGTGGTTTAGTAAAAATATCAGATAATTGAATTTCATTACAGATAAATTCTAAGAATATATCCTTTTTAAGAACATGATCACTTAGAAAATGATGTTTGATATCAATATGCATAGTTCTAGAATGATTAATAGGGTTTTTTGAAATATTTATAGAACTTGTATTATCACATGAAATAGGTGTGTAATTAAAATTTAGTTTAAAGTTCATAAGATTGTTTTTTATCCACAAAAATTATGCACAGAAACTACCTGTAGATACATATTCTGCCTAGGCTGTTGACAGGGAACTGAGTGTTGTTTCTTATGAGACCATGACACTAAAGATTTTCTAAAAAGTGACAAGTCTCTGATGTGATTTTTCTATATAATATAAAACTTCCAAATTCAGCACCTGAATATGAAATTAAATTAAAATCATAATTTTTTTGATAGAGAAGAGATTGAAAAACAATTTCTTTCGAATATCTAAAAATTCTCTTAATAGTACTTAAGTGAGATTCTTTAGGATCATATTGAAATCTATCACAAATACATACTAAATACATTATATTTTTCCTACTAGCAGTAAGATATAATAAACTACCAATCATACCTCTATATAACTTGTTGTCAACTGATTTTCCAGTTTCATCCAAATCAAGTTTTATATTAGTACACATAGGAGTTGTATATGTCTTACTATTTTCCAGTCCAAATTTCTTTAGTAAATCAGTAATGTATTTTCTTTGATTTAAAATATTTCCAAAATCCTTTTGATAAATGTGAAGTCCTAAAAAGAAATTTAATTCTCCCATCATACTCTTTTCAAATTATTTTTACATTAAATTTGAAAACTCATGAAAAAGTTTTTTGTTTGTCGAACCAAAAATTACATCATCAATATAAATTTTAACCAATAAAATATTAGAGTTAACAGTTTTCTTAAATAATGTTCAATCCTCTATCCCAAAAGTAAAATCATTTTTCAAAAGAAAATAACTTAATCGTTCATACCAAGATCTAGGTTCTTATTTAAGGCCATAAAGAGCTTTTGTAAGTTTAAAAACAAAATCTGGTTTTTGTGAATTTTCAAAACTAGGAGGTTTCTCAACATAAATTTCCTCCAATAAGTAACCATTTAAAAAGGATGACTTAACATCCATCTTAAATAATTTAAATTTCATATAATATTAATAGGCTAAAAGGATTCTAATAGATTCTAATCTAGCTATGGGTGCAAAGGTCTCATCATAATCTATACCTTCTTCCTGATTATATCCTTTAGCTACAATTATTTCTTTATATCTAGTTATTATTCCTTGATCATCTTGTTTATTTCTAAATACCTATTTAGTTCCTATAATTGGATAGTTATGAGGTATTTCAACTAAATTCCAAACTTCATTTCTCTTGAACTGGTTTAGTTCTTCTTCCATTGTTATCATCCAACATTCATCAACTAAGGATTTTTCTAATGTCTTAGGTTCTAATTGGGATAGAAAGGTAGAGAAGTCAACAAGATTTCCTACATTTCTTCTAGTTTTTATTCCAATGTCTAGGTATCCTATAACAGTTTCTAAAGGGTGATTTTTTAGGGTTCTAGATTGTCTAAGTAGTACATTGTTAGGTTCTTCAATGCCATGTTCTTCTGAACTAGACTAAATTTCATTTAAATATTTTTGAAAATTATCTTTTAAGTTTTCAAGTATCATGTTATCATTAGAGTCAGATTCATCAATTTGGTCTTTCCTTTTCTTAAAGGGATTAGATTCATCAAATTTCACAAGAAATGATTCTTCAACAATCCTAGACTTTTTATTAAAAACTCTATAAGCTTTAGAAGTAGTAGAATATCCTAAGAAAATACCTTCATTATATTTTGGATCAAACTTACCAAGATTTTCCTTGGTGTTTAAGGTGATAAACCTTGTATCCAAAAACTTTAAAGTAATTTACTTTAGTTTTTATGTTATTCTATAGTTTATAAGGTGTCTTTTTAAAAATTGGTCTAATTAAAACTATATTCATTATATAGCAGGTTGTACTTATAGCATCTGCCCAAAATAGGTAGGAATACTATACTCATTTAGCATAGTCCTAACCATTTCTTGAATAGTCCTATTTCTTATTTCAACAATTCCATTTTGTTAAGGTTCTCTTGGTGTAGAGAAGGTGTGTTTAATACCCATATTTGAGAAAAATGAATTAAATTATAGATTCTCAAATTCCCCACCATGATCACTTCTTAATGATATTATTTTAAAACCTTTTTCATTTTGGATATCTTTGCAAAAACTTTCAAATATATTAAAAGCTTCATTTTTATATTTTAGAAAATAAATCCAAGAAAATCTAGAATACTCATCAACTAAAACATATAAATATAATTTACAAGAAAATATTTCTATTCTTGAAGGTCCAAATAAATCCATATGGATATTTTTTAGAAGTTTAGATGTAGCAATTTTGTCAACAGATTTTAAAGATTATTTGTGATGCTTTCCAAGTTGACATGCATCATAGAATCTATCACTTTCAAATTTGAGACTAGGAAAATCAGAAACTAATTGTTTCTTAGATAAATTGTGTAAAGAATATACATTATAATGTCTAAGTCTTCTATGCTAGATCCACAATTCATTTATCTTAGTAGTTAAGTAGTTTAATTTTTTTTACACAAGGGATTTAAGTCCAGAGTATAAACATTATCAATTTTGGAGGCTCTAAATTTATGTAACTTATCTTTAAAAACAGAACAATAGTTTTTAGAAAAATAAACAAAATAACCATCATTAAAGAGTTGAGATATACTTATTAGGTTGTGTTTCAATCCTTTTACATAGATTACTTTATTAATTGAGATAGCTTCTAGATCCCCAACAGTTCCAATGCCAATAATTTTACCTTTGGAATTATCACCAAATGTGACTAATCCTACATCATTTTGAGTTAATGTTTTAAAATTCTATGAATTACCACTCATATTCCTGGAGTAGCCACTGTCTATATACCATATTTTAGTTCATCTTCTGTGACCTTCTTTATGCAATGGAATTTAGAAAAAGGTTTGTTTTGGTGCCCATGTTTTATTGGTTCCAGCAGTGTTAGCCAGCAAAGTCCTAAGAATCTAGAATTTCTTTGTTTTTATATAATCAATAGAATCATATAAACTTCTTGCAATAAAGGATTTTTTAATCCCACTTATTTTTGGTTTCCTTAAATAACATTTTTTAGATATGTGACCTTTTGTTCCATAGAAGTTGCAAATGTTACCTTTTGTACTTGGAAAAAATAGTTCTTATACAGTTTGGGTTTCTCATCATTAATGCCTATTCCATGTCTTTAGATTTTAAGCACATTATTTCCAAGAATTTCATTTAGTGTATTTTCTCCTTTTTTTAAAAACAAGAGATGCACTTTTGTATGTTTCTACTTCTTTTTGCAGTGTTTTTATTTTAGTTTCATTATCTGTAAATTTTATGTTTGATGAGTTATATTTTTCAATTAACTCTTGATTTTGTTTTAGTAGAGTTTTTCTTTCTCCTAAAATAGCAGTGTGAATATTTTTCAGTGATTTATATATCTTAAATAAGTAATCATATTTTTCTTCTAGAATGTTGTAGTTGGTTGTAAGTTTATTATTTGAATGACTAGAACTAGAATCAGAATCATATGAGTAATAATATTGTACCTTATCAACATCTTCCATAAATCACATATTTGCTTTTATATTTGATTCTTCTTTTTCTGAGTAAGAATTTGATAAGCTGTTGGAGTCTTCAGAAACACTCCAAATAGCTTTAATTGCTCTTTTTCTGCTCATAATTCTTGTTTTTGAAAATTTTCTTTTTCTTTTCTCCTTTTAATTGAGGACAGTCAAGTCTAATGTGACCCATCTTTTTTGCATTCATAGCATCTAAATTCCCTTGGTTCTTTTTCATCCTTTTTTAAGAATTTTTTGAATCCCTTCTTCTTTCTGTAGAATTTTCTAAATTTTCTGGCTATTTGAGCCTGTTCCACATCTGAATTAAATAAATCAGAACTCTATGATTTCATTTTGATTTCATTATTTTTCTTTCTACTCTTCTTGTGGGACGTTACATTCAAAGAAATATTTTCTCTCTTGATCAAGACTTTATGCTCATTTTATTTATCTTTCATCTCAGATTCATACATCATCAGAGTTCAAATTAATTCTCTCATTGTAATATCTTTTACTGGTGATGATTATCTAATAGTCGCTGATATCCCATTCCATCTATGTGGTAGTACTCTCAGTACTTTCAGGGCTTGATCTGCTTTTTTGATAGTATCTCCAAAGGCAGATTTGTTATTAACAATTTATGTAATCCTTTCATTCATCTGGGTGATGCTTTCTACTTCAAACATTATGAATTTGTCAAATTTCAATTTAGTTTTGGAATACCTCATTTGTCTGACATTGTCAGTTCCTTCATAAGCAACTGCAATTGTCTACCACATTTCATAAGTAGTAGGGAACTAAGATACTCTATTGAATTCATCTGGTCCAAGACCACAGATGATAGCATTCATAGCTTTCATTTTTATGTCTTACTCTTCTTCTGTATTAGCACTCCATGTTTTAGGTTTCTCTGGAATCACATAGGAAGTTAGAATTTTTTAGTAGACTTTGAATCCAAGGTTCTTTAAGTAAATGGTCATCCTTGATTTCCAAAATCCATAATTTTCACCATTGAATTAGGGAGCTCAAACCATTGACATACCCTCTCATGTATCATCCATTATGTTCTATATAATCCAAAAACTATCAACTTGTTATAGGTTTGACAAAAGCTCCTCCTATGATACCAATTATTGGATCGGGTAATATCAAATACACACAAGAGGGGGTGAATTGTGTCTTTTATAAATTCTTCACGAATCATGATGAAGCATGAGTCTGTCCTTTTGTCTTTATCAGGTTGTTTATGTAGCAGAAAATAAATAGTTAAAGAAATCAAGGATGTATAGTGTTTTGGGGAACAGAAGGCCCCTAGTCCACTCCACCAATGCTCTACTCCACGATCTTGGTGATTTTCACTATTCGGTCCTCTTATCAATAGACCATCCACAATTGAGTATAGACAGTTGACACCTTTACAAGTTAAGGCTAAAAAAATATCCTTCTGGTTTATACACAAAACCGAATACACATCTTAGTACGAGAAGCTGGTTACTCAAAATAAAAAGAGTATTTGACTTGAAAAACCATCCAGTTGATCTTCACAGTTACAACAGAACACAACTAACGGTAGATAGATCATCATATTCAGAAAATATGTTCCTAGGATAAGGGAAGTTTTGAGTTGATCCAGTTTCAATAGATATAGAAATAAATTCATAAACTCCAACAACAATGGATTCATGAAAGATCTTTGATATAGAAATGGTGAATATTCAATGTGTTTCTTCTTCTTCAGAAAAATAGATTTTGATAGATCTTGGTAGCAGCAGATCTATAAATCTCGAATGACTCTGTAAAATTATAGTCATGAGGAACTCAAGAGCTTGTTATATATTTTCTTGATGATTCACCCTCCCCCCTTTTGTAATAAATAATATCCCAGATATATATATAGAATAACAACAAGCATTTTCCTTAAAAATTTAGATCCAAAAAAGTCTCCTTTATAAATGCGATATTCAAATGTTTGAATAACAGAGCAGTCGTAACTCCCCTGAATATTGAGCATGAAAATATCATCTTAAATTGATCCTTTGAATCACAAATAAATAGCCTTGAATCATTCAAAGATGTGCTTTAAAATCAGGCTTTTAATTTGGCTTGAAATTAGCCTAATAATCTGCATAAATACCATTTCTCAATAAAGTCATAATTTAAATATCTGATGCCAAACGTAGGGTTGAACTGCATAGCATACATTCTATGAATGTAAGGTTCACAATGTAAGGTTGATAAACCATACGTTTTTCTTCAACTCTCAAGCGTACAGTACTATATCCATACTTTCTTTTTTACTAAAACATAAGATACATGATCCATAATGTTCATTATAAAAGTAAGGTTGATGATCCATACTTTTATCAACTTCTAAATATAAGGTATATGATCCATACTTTTTGATAAAATGTAAGGTTGTTTTCAAACGTAAGGTTGATAAACTATACTTTTGAGAAACAAAAATAACATTCCATACTAATGTATGATTCTTCTACTATACTTTTTTGATATCCCCAACTTAAGGTTCCTTCCAAATATAGTGTTCTTCTTCCATACTTTTGCCTATAATGCATGGTTGTTTAACCATACTTATTTGATATTATGTAAAGTAAACGACAGATTCCATCCTTACGCTATGCTCCTCAATGTAGGGTATGAATAGTGTTTCCAGAACATGCTCAAGTGATTTCCGAACATGTAGAGCATGAAAAATGTTTCCAAAACATGCTAATATGTAAAAACGATTTCCGAACACTTTGTCAAATATTCCACGTGGATTAAATGCTTTAGTATTATTCTAAAGTAGAGAAATAAATAATATTAATTTCTTGAAATATACTCAAAGTAAAATTATTATAATAACAAATAAGAGTATTTGTGAACATCAAAATCATCATAAAGAGATAGAGTATTTTTCTCAACGACCTCTCTTTAATAAAATAGAGTGTTGTTGAAAATAATACTTTCTAAACAAATCTAACTCATTAATAACGTAAAGTCTGAAAATAAGGGGTAAGAGTTTTATCCAATGGTTATTCCCAAGGCATTACACTATAAATTATTCTAACTGAGTCCAAGGATCACATTCAAGGTAATCATGGGCTAATCATGACTAGGCTCAATGGGGTAAATCCATATAACTGTGTGTCTCAATACATCAAGTTGGATCCAAGGAGTGTATCTGAGGAATCATAATATCTAGATAGATAGGGAAGGGATCCTACAGAGTCATGTCAGGCATCCACTAGTAGATAAGGACCATGTTCCAAGGTGGGTATCTCCCTTGGAAATCAGCTCCTTGAATCAGAGTGGCATCCTTTGAGTGCTCAAGGAATTCTCTCATGAATCCAATGTTGGATCAAGTCTGGCCATTCCTAAAAATATAGAAATTTCTATATTCAATAGGCACCTCATACATAATTCATTATTCAATTTATTCTATATAGTACTTATTTATTTTAATCCTTTAATAGGTTCATTCCTTTACCTTTCACTAAACATGACAAGGTAGGATAAGGACATGAAACCAATTAAATTAATTATATGAATAAGGTAAAAGTTATATATATACATCTACACTTTCCAATTAATGGTTCCTTAGGTTCATCCATTACCTTTCATCCAAGGTGACAAGATCAGGTGGTGTATGCAACAAATTCTTCCATTTCAATTTATAAGCATTTATTAGGTTCATTCCAATTATATTTATTAGGAATAATAAGGTACATTGGGACATGAAACCAATTAATGCAATATATAATTCAAGTCCAAGTGATATCTATAATTTACTTTTTATTAATATTTAATTAATTAATTTAAAGCACTTACCATAAAAAGGTTAAGTCCAAGCACACCCAAACGGTGTTTCAGATAGACATGCATGGGTCACCAAGGCATAAATAAGGAAAAACCATACTTTAGGTGTTCATTGTTGAGGCCATAACCTCAAAAAACATGATTATTATGAATATAAAGGTTTATATAACATGGATCTAATGATTATAATAAAGGAATGTGAATTTTAGGTGAAACTCCCAGTGAAACCAGCATGGACACAACAACTAAAATTTATAAACAATGAGACTTTAAGGGAAAAGTCATAGACCACCTACCATATACATGTATTACTCTCCTCATATACTATCATCCCTTAGTTTGGACTGGATCATAATAAAATAGAAGAATAGGTCAACTCCCTGAAAATAAGGCATATGATCCTACATCAAATTAGCATCATTAAGGAAAAGAAAAATGAATAACTAAGCCTAAGTATTAAATAATTTATTGGTGGCTATCAAACAATATCAAATTCACTATAATAAAAATTTGAATGGAGGAGTTCCTTCAATACCTAGGTAGAGGAAGCTTTGAAGCTCTCAACATGAAGGAGGAGGGCCTTCTGTCACTGGTTGTGGAAATACGAAATAATAGATTGAGATTTAAATAATTTAAGATTTAAATGGTCATTTTACCTAGAAATTATTAAGTCACATGGTTTGATTCGTGGTTGGCCAAACTATGTTCCAATTGTGCTCTGGGATCTACCTTAAGAGGAAATTTTCACTATTTAGCCACATGATTTGAGAAACCATGAGTCAACCATGCTATTTGGATCTGCTAAAAACTACAGATAACCTGTATAGTTGTACAGATTTTATAAGGCCCCCGCCTTAAACCTTACTTAATCTTGAGTTATTACAAGATTACACATTGAGGATCTTTTCAGGTTTAGAGTTTTAGAGAATTAGATCATGAAACATTCATTACATTCCACATTTAAACAAAGTGGTTACATAAAAGACAATATTCATTCTTCCCATCAACGGAAACCTATTTAAAATTAAACACAGATTCTTTCTTGACACATCCTTGACACTATCATCACATCATGTACCTTTCCCTTGACCTGTGAAAAATATTTCACAAACTTGGGATGAGCATAAAAAGCTCAGTAAGGGTTATAAAAATATGGAAAGGAAACATGAGTTCATATATACATAAGAATGAAATCATACTTTACCCATAAAACAAAGGCACTTTCATACCTCATCAAACCATGAATAAATCATAGAAATCATAAGACAAAAAGGTAACTTGAGGCATTCATAACATTCTTACGTAGGGAGTAACCCTCTTGGTTACGTTTGGAATACCCATCACAGTATATTCCCTAAATCTCTTCGGAGAAACCTTAATATTTCACTCCTTCGTGTTACCCAATGCATTGGAGAGCTATATCGGGCTCACCCGCCCTTAGTTTATCACGGAACCACCCGTTTTCATAACAATTCCCAACAACCATAACATAAATGTATCACATAAAACATGCATAAAGGAAACATAACATTTCCACATTTCAATCACAATATAACATTTCAGTATATTGAAATAATGAATCCATTCAAAAAGAAACCATTTCCAAAACCATTTAAAACATTTAATAAAGAGATTTTTGAATCAAAGTGTCCCATACCACCTTGAAGCTTAAAATTTTAAACCATTAATATCCATATAAATAAATCCTTAAAACCATTTTGAAAACATGGATATTAATAAGAACAAATGATTAAAACATTTAAAACGATATTTCGGTTAAAGGGGTTTTACCAAAATTAAAGACACTTGAATACAATAATTGAGGAATAACATTTAGTCAGAACTTTATAATATCATGAGAATAAATGGATTCATGATATAATACTCCAAAGTACAGTATATACACCATATAAGAGTGAATTGGTGCATAGCAACAATGAACCCTCAATAGAAATGTCAAATGTGATGAAATCCCTTATAAAGAAGGTATCCTTAAATTAAGGATAAATCAATATCAAAATTATGTGTGACAAATATAAATACACCCAATATAATTGGATATTAAGTGTAAAACAATAAAATGTCATTCACACATATTCAAAGGATGACATATTCAATGACTACATGTTGAACCCAAAGAAATCGAAATTGGGTTAAAAAGTTCCCTTGACAGCCTAACGGCATCACATCAAAATGAGTTGATGAGAGATAAAAAGTGTATCTCATCACTTGTACATAAAATTTACATCAATAAGGATATATGAGAACATATCCCAACATAACAATATGTAAATTAAAAGACCCAACAAAAGAAGTCTTTTAAAAAAGAAGAGGGTGAAAGGTCCCCTTACCGACTTGGGTAACTTTCGAAAAGTACACCCCATTGAAGAAGTGTCATACAATGAATATGTAAATACCCATAAATGGAATTATATTAAAAAAGGAGTGTAATAATGGGTAGTACATAAACCACTCAATGGAAATTGTGGCAAATGTAGCATAAATCTCACGGGAATAAAAGTGAGATGAAACATCTCTTACGGAAACTCGGCAGCCTAACGGCACCACTTAAAACTTCCAAAAAGGATTGATGAGAGGAAATAGGGTCTCTCATCATATGAACATAATAAGTATAGTGGGAGTAATAAAAAATAACATCCCAGTCATAAGAAAGATGAGCTTAAAAGGAATGACATAAAAGAGTGTACTTAAAAAGAAAGAGAGGTGTAGGATCCCTTACCTCGGGTCCGACTTGACTCGATCGTTCTTTAATCTCCTGAATAATAAACTTGAGTTAATTTCTACTTCCTTAAGAACCTTTTTCAAGTTAATTATTCCTTTTATACCACTTATTACCATGTCATAAACATTATGTAATCATTTAAGTTAATAATATTTGTTTTGCCGATATTTGGTTCTTAAGTCGAAAGTGGACTTCTTACAATTACATGTTGTTCGTGTGGCCAAATGTTTATTATATCCAGAATTGTATTCATGATGTAGATATCATATATGTCATATATATCCAGTACATGCAAGCATTTATAACATTACATAATCATTTAGAGGTAAGAAATGAAATGCACCGTTCATGGAGACGGTAAGCCGTACGTACGCATGAACGCTACTTTCATTTCTATTTCGTATTTTATAGAATGGAATAATAATTATATAAAGTTATATTATAATTCCAGTATAATATCATATATAATATCATATTTACATCCTTTATACATCCCACATATGGTATTTAATAAATCAAATCACTTTGAGGGGGAGGTAGTCCGCACTTCCTTAAATGAAGATATCGCGTATACCCATAATGGAAGCCATAAAGGTAAGACAAAAATGAAAAATACAGAAGCATAAGGAAACCATAAACATATTATATATCATATATAAAAATAGTGACATCATAATGGCCACCTTTGAAGGTGTTAAATGAGTATTGAACAATCATCGTTTCGGGAGGCAGAATTTCACCATCCACGGAAACCGTATGTTCTTTAACCATTTGATGTAGTTGTGTGAGAGTGTAGCTCGAATAAATCTTATAACAACATCCTAGTATATTTAATATACTGGTGTTGTTACAAAAAAAATAAATAAAAAGATTTTAGGGGGTTGGAGAAGCAAAATAAAACAAATGAACATGAGAGAAAGAATTACCTTTAAAAGTGTAACTCCTTTTGATTTGAGCCTAAAGGCTTCCTTTAAAAGGATTCTGCCCAAAGTGAATCCTCTAGGATGAGGAGAGGGATGGAGATAGAGTAAATGGGCAGGGTTTGGCCGAGCCAAAGGCTTGATGAGTGTGTGAAAATAGGTAGAGGTGGGGGCCTTTTATAAGAGGAGAGGAGCGGCACTTTTGGAAAGTAAGGAAATATTACTTTATTTAAAAATGTGTTTCGGTTTTAAAAGGTCCCGCATTTATATAATTCGTGGATAAGGTTATAAGGGTTATAAATCCACCCATCCAATAAGTTTTGGACATGTGTAGTTCATAGATATTACATTATATTTCCATTTTATTTTAATCGTTAAATAATGATGTCATCACTGCATCATTATGATGTCATAAATAATTTAATTTATTTAAGGTCTAAAAATTATAAACAAATTACTATGATGTAGGAAATCTTTTTAGATTTAAAATGACTATTTATAATCAAAAATATGACTTGTATAACCCTACTTAAAAATTGTTTTAGTAAAACATATCATGTTTGTGTCAATTTTACTTTTACATTAAATAAAAGTTATTTATGTCATTTCCCAACCAAAGTGGATCCATGGGGTCCCCAATTTGGCCCATGTCTTGTCTTGGTCGGCCATGACTCACCCAATAGGTGTAGGACAAGTGTCATGGTGTTTTCACATTCTTATAATATCATTTTTACCTTAAATTACACTAATTACCACTAATCGCGATTAAAAACTTAATAAGTTACTATTCACCAAAAAATTATTTTCATCCCATTGAACCACATTTTACATACTAATGACAACCATGTATGTCGGATTTTCAAAATTCAATACACATTAGTGGTAAACTTTCATTTAACTAAAAAATCAGTTTGCTTGATTACCACTTAGTGGTTTCACTATTCATCAAAAATTGGAGTTTTTCAGAAAAATACCAAAACTTCACCCTAAGCTATATTTGATATTCCGAATTCAAAAATGAAGTCCGTTTTACAAAATTCAAAACATATTAGTCACATTAATTAATTTAATAATTAATTCCCGCTGTCAGAGCAAATAGCGTGTTTTTATAAAACAATAAGTATCAAAAGATTGAAACTAGTTTAAGTCTGATTTCAAAGTGAAATTAATTCCAACGACCACTATTGGATTTAATGGTAAAAATATTTTCTAATTTCAATTTAAAACCAATTCAAAATATAACCTAATCATATAAATATATTAGATTAAAAAGAGGTTTTGAATTAAAATACAACATTTTACACTATTCATTAAAAAAAAGAACATTATCGGAAAGATACCAAAAATTTACACAAAGTAAATTTTGATGTCCCGATTGTTAAGAAGAGTTTTATTTGGTACAATAGAATGTATAAGAGTGAACAAAACTATATTTAATTATGGTTCTCCATCAAAAGGCGATAATTGAACCTTTAGTGAAAACTAGGGCATATATGCCTAAAATTGAATTCTTTCCGTATTTTAAGCCTCTATCCTTTATTGGATAAATGTAAAAACATTTAAAAACATATATAATAATATTTTAGTTATTTCTATACATTCCCGCCAATACAAGGGCTACATTTTAACTACCATTTAAAATAATATTATTAGAGTGCAACGTAAGATTCCCAAGAAACTCGTTGTTGCGTGTTGGGTACGCCATCGAGCATAGCGTCCCCTTTAAAGTCATATTAATATTTTATTCACAAATAGGGATAAATATGAAAATGTCATATTATTTATTTACCTGGGGTGTTACATCCTTCCCCCCTTTTGGGAATTGTGTCCTCGCAATTTTAAAATTGCGCTTGGAAACATCCTTGAAAGTCCCACATCGGAACAAGAGTTGGTAAAACAAACACTTTAAAATAAAGAGAGATAAGTATAAAGGTCACCCGAGTTAACCCATACTAGGATTCCAAGTATGAAAATATAGACATTGAGGAAAAAACAAAGGGTCACGTTCTGATGGAGAGTGATAGAAAACATGTTTAGGATAAAGTTAACCATGAGAAAATCACAAACTTGTGATGGGTTAAACGGTATTCGATTCCCCAGTAGGAAAAGTTAATAGACAACATTTTTGTTTTAAGTTACTTTTTATTGAGGAATTTATTCATAAGGAAACATAATCACTTATCATATTGACTTTCATTTTTTATTATATTCCTTACACAAACTCATATTTTCTCCAAAAGACGAGTATTTAGGAAGACTTGTTCACATTAAGAGTACTATAATCAACTTCTAGAGAATCACCTAATCCACAAAAGAGAACTATATACTTCCCATATCATTAGACCTTAACCATACCCAAAACCAAAAAGGTTAGTACAAAGTCAGATAATCCAGAAAAGGATAACCCTTTATAAAAAGAAAATCTATTCTTAATCTCCAAAATTTTTCCAACAAAATCCAAAGTTCAACGAGGACGATCCGATAAACAAATTTGTCCATAAAAATTCCTCAAAGTAAACCAATCTAAGATTGAAACCCAAACATTTTAAGGATTTAGTCACATAGTCTTCCAAGTTAAATCGTAACATTTATCTCCAAACAACACCAGTTTCTCCTAAAGTCCCGTATTGAAAAGTAATTAACCTAATCACATATCCTCCATGATAGGTTAATAATTTTCATAAATAACCCAAAATCATCTTACTCCTAATTCATAAAATCATATAACCAGAAAGAATCATTCAAACTAACCAGGGACTTCACGTAGTCCAGTGGTAGGCGATAAATACCAGTCGTACTTTGGTTGTGGGTTCGATTCCCGCAGCTTTGTCCGATGCGACGGGATGTCACACGGTCTGCGTGTTGTCCTTTTTCCAAAACTATATAATTCTTAAAACATTCCCCAAAATGAGATAAAATCTTCAAGAATAATCATAACATATTTTAACCTCAAGTTTATCTCATTCCTTTCATTTTCCATCATATCATAGAGAAACCCACAATTACCTAAAAAGTCAGGATCATATAAACCCTAATGGTTACCTTAATAATTATTACCTGAATTTCCACATCGAGTTTGCCATCTCGTACATGATGCATTAGAGAACTCACCAAGGTTGAAGTGGTTGATCATGAATCCTTGATAGTTTGTTTAGAACAACTATGGGATTCCTCATTGAATACCCCATCTCATCCAGTATCTTAATCAGAGAACCACCACAGTTTCCTTGAAACCCATTGTCACTTTGGTGCCTGCTAGATCCAGCCATTTACTAAAACCAAAAAGGTAAGTGTGAGTATATCAACAAAACCATCATGTACTAATGAGTAAGGTAAACACTAAGATACACTTACTCATTCACTTTATCTAAAACTAGGACTCTTTCTGAAATCCTAACCATTATGGTAATGTCACTTATGCTTAAAGAATACCCTAACCTCTAAAGTTATCTAAACCGACCTTTAATACCAACTATAAGGCCCCCGCCTTAAACCTTACTTAATCTTGAGTTATTACAAGATTACACATTGAGGATCTTTTCACGTTTAGAGTTTTAGAGAATTAGATCATGAAACATTCATTACATTCCACATTTAAACAAAGTGGTTACATAAAAGACAATATTCATTCTTCCCATCAACGGAAACCTATTTAAAATTAAACACAGATTCTTTCTTGACACATCCTTGACACTATCATCACATCATGTACCTTTCCCTTGACCTGTGAAAAACATTTCAAAAACTTGGGATGAGCATAAAAAGCTCAGTAAGGGTTATAAAAATATGGAAAGGAAATATGAGTTCATATATATATAAGTATGAAATCATACTTTACCCGTAAAACAAAGGCACTTTCATACCTCATCAAACCATGAATAAATCATAGAAATCATAAGACAAAAAGGTAACTTGAGGCATTCATAACATTCTTACGTAGGGAGTAACCCTCTTGGTTACGTTTGGAATACCCATCACAGTATATTCCCTAAATCTCTTCGGAGAAACCTTAATGTTTCACTCCTTCGCGTTACCCAATGCATTGGAGAGCTATATCGGGCTCACCTGCCCTTAGTTTATCATGGAACCACCCATTTTCATAACAATGCCCAAGAACCATAACATAAATGTATCACATAAAACATGCATAAAGGAAACATAACATTTCCACATTTCAATCACAATATAACATTTCAGTATATTGAAATAATGAATCCATTCAAAAAGAAACCATTTCCAAAACCATTTAAAACATTTAAGAAAGAGATTTTTGAATCAAAGTGTCCCATACCACCTTGAAGCTTAAAATTTTAAACCATTAATATCCATATAAATAAATCCTTAAAACCATTTTTAAAACATGGATATTAATAAGAACAAATGATTAAAACATTTAAAACGATATTTCGGTTAAAGGGGTTTTACCAAAATTAGAGACACTTGAATACAATAATTGAGGAATAACATTTAGTAAGAACTTTATAATATCATGAGAATAAATGCATTCATGATATAATACTCCAAAGTACAGTATATACACCATATAAGAGTGAATTGGTGCATAACAACAATGAACCCTCAATAGAAATGTCAAATGTGATGAAATCCCTTATAAAGAAGGTATCCTTAAATTAAGGATAAATCAATATCAAAATTATGTGTGACAAATATAAATACACCCAATCTAATTGGATATTAAGTGTAAAACAATAAAAGGTCATTCACACATATTAAAAGGATGACATATTCAATGACTACATGTTGAACCCAAAGAAATTGAAATTGGGTTAAAAAGTTCCCTTGACAGCCTAACGGCATCACATCAAAATGAGTTGATGAGAGATAAAAAGTGTATCTCATAACTTGGACATAAAATTTACATCAATAAGGATATATGAGAACATATCCCAACATAACAATATGTAAATTAAAAGACCCAATAAAATAAGTCTTTTAAAAAAGAAGAGGGTGAAAGGTCCCCTTACCGACTTGGGTAACTTTCGAAAAGTACACCCCATTGAAGAAGTGTCATACAATGAATATGTAAATACCCATAAATGGAATTATATTACAAAAGGATTTTAATCATGGTTAGTACATAAACCACTCAAAGGAAATTGTGGCAAATGTAGCATAAATCTCACGGGAATAAAAGTGAGATGAAACATCTCTTACGGAAACTCGGCAGCCTAACGGCGCCACTTAAAACTTCCAAAAGGATTGATGAGAGGAAATAGGGTCTCTCATCATATTAACATAATAAGTACAGTGGGAGTAATATAAAATAACATCCCAGTCATAATAAAGATGAGCTTAAAAGGAATGACATAAAAGAGTGTACTTAAAAAGAAAGAGAGGTGTAGGATCCCTTACCTCGGGTCCGACTTGACTCGATCGTTCTTTAATCTCCTGAATAATAAACTTGAGTTAATTTCTACTTCCTTAAGAACATTTTTCAAGTTAATTATTCCTTTTATACCACTTATTACCATGTCATAAACATTATGTAATCATTTAAGTTAATAATATTTGTTTTGCCGATATTTGGTTCTTAAGTCGAAAGTGGACTTCTTACAATTACATGTTGTTCGTGTGGCCAAATGTTTATTATATCCAGAATTTTATTCATGATGTAGATATCATATATGTCATATATATCCAGTACATTCATGCATTTATAACATTACATAATCATTTAGAGGTAAGAAATGAAATGCACCGTTCATGGAGACGGTAAGTCGTACGTACGCATGAACGCTACTTTCATTTCTATTTCGTATTTTATAGAATGGAATAATAATTATATAAAGGTATATTATAATTCCAGTATAATATCATATATAATATCATATTTCCATCCTTTATACATCCCACATATGGTATTTAACGAATCAAATCACTTTGAGGGGGCGGTAGTCCGCACTTCCTTAAATGAAGATATCGCGTATACCCATAATGGAAGCCATAAAGGTAAGACAAAAATGAAAAATACAGAAGAATAAGGAAAACATAAACATATTCTATATCATATATAAAAATATTTACATCATAATGGCCACCTTTGAAGGTGTTAAATGAGTATTGAACAATCATCGTTTCGGGAGGCAGAATTTCACCATCCACGGAAACCGTATGTTCTTTAACCATTTGATGTAGTTGTGTGAGAGTGTAGCTCGAATAAATATTATAACAACATCCTAGTATATTGAAGATACTGGTGTTGTTACAAAAAAAATAAATAAAAAGAGTTTAGGGGGTTGGAGAAGCAAAATAAAACAAATGAACATGAGAGAAAGAATTACCTTTAAAAGTGTAACTCCTTTTGATTTGAGCCTAAAGGCTTCCTTTGAAAGGATTCTTCCCAAAGGGAATCCTCTAGGATGAGTAGAGGGATGGAGAGAGAGTAAATGGGCAGGGGTTGGCCGAGCCAAAGGCTTGATGAGTGTGTGAAAAGAGGTAGAGGTGGGGGCCTTTTATAAGAGGAGAGGAGGGGCACTTTTGGAAAGTAAGGAAATATTACTTTATTTGAAAATGTGTTTCGGTTTTAAAAGGCCCCACATTGATATAATTCGTGGATAAGGTTATAAGGGTTATAAATCCACCCATCCAATAAGTTTTGGACATGTGTATTTCATATATATTACATTATATTTCCATTTTATTTTAATCGTTAAATAATGATGTCATCACTGCATCATTATGATGTCATAAATAATTTAATTTATTTACGGTCTAAAAATTATAAAAAAATTACTATAATGTAGGAAATCTTTTTAGCTTTCCAATGACTATTTATAATAAAAAATATGACTTGTATAACCCTACTTAAAAATTGTTTTAGTAAAACATAACATGTTTGTGTCAATTTTACTTTTACATTAAATAAAAGTTATTTATGTCATTTCCCAACCAAAGTGGATCCATGGGGTCCCCAAGTTGGCCCATGGCTTGTCTTGGTCGGCCATGACTCACCCAATAGGTGTAGGACAAGTGTCATGGTGTTTTCACATTCTTATAATATCATTTTTACCTTAAATTACACTAATTACCACTAATCGCGATTAAAAACTTAATAAGTTACTATTCACCAAAAAATTATTTTCATCCCATTGAACCAAATTTTACATACTAATGACAACCATGTATGTCGGATTTTCAAAATTCAATACACATTAGTGGTAAACTTTCATTTAACTGAAAAATCTGTTTGCTTGATTACCACTTAGTGGTTTCACTATTCATCAAAAATTGGAGTTTTTCAGAAAAATACCAAAACTTCACCCTAAGCTATATTTGATATTCCGAATTCAAAAATGAAGTCCGTTTTACAAAATTCAAAACATATTAGTCACATTAATTAATTTAAGAATTAATTCCCGCTGTCAGAGCAAATAGCGTGTTTTTATAAAACAATAAGTATCAAAAGATTGACACTAGTTTAAGTCTGATTTCAAAGTGAAATTAATTCCAACGACCACTATTGGATTTAATGGTAAAAATATTTTCTAATTTCACTTTAAAACCAATTCAAAATATAATCTAATCATATAAATAAATTAGATTAAAAAGAGGTTTTGAATTAAAATACAACATTTTACACTATTCATTAAAAAAAATGAATATTATCGGAAAGATACCAAAAATTTACACAAAGTAAATTTTGATGTCCCGATTCTTAAGAAGAGTTTTATTTGGTCCAATAGAATTTATAAGAGTGAACAAAACTATATTTAATGATGGTTCGCCATCAAAAGGTGATAAGTGAACCTTTAGTGAAAACTAGGGCATATATGCCTAAAATTGAATTCTTTCCGTATTTTAAGCCTCTATCCTTTATTGGATAAATGTAAAAACATTTAAAAACATATATAATCATATTTTAGTTATTTCTATACATTCCCGCCAATACAACGGCTACATGTTAACTACCATTTAAAATAATATTATTAGAGTGCAACGTAAGATTCCCAAGAAACTCGTTGTTGCGTGTTGGGTACGCCATCGAGCATAGCGTCCCCTTTAAGTTCATATTAATATTTTATTCACAAATAGGGATAAATATGAAAATTCCATATTCTTTATTTACCTGGGGTGTTACATCCTTCCCCCCTTTTGGGAATTGCGTCCTCACAATTTTAAAATTGCGCTTGGAAACATCCTTGAAAGTCCCACATCGGAACAAGAGTTGGTAAAACAAACACTTTAAAATAAAGAGAGATAAGTATAAAGGTCACCTGAGTTAACCCATACTAGGATTCCAAGTATGAAAATATGGACATTGAAGAAAAAACAAAGGGTCATGTTCTGATGGAGAGTGATAGAAAACATGTTTAGGAGAAAGTTAACCATGAGAAAATCACAAACTTGTGATGGGTTAAACGGTATTCGATTCCCCAGTAGGAAAAGTTAATAGACAACATTTTTGTTTTAAGTTACTTTTTATTGAGGAATTTATTCATAAGGAAACATAATCACTTATCATATTGACTTTCAACTTTTATTAGATTCCTTACACAAACTCATATTTTCTCCAAAAGACGAGTATTTAGGAAGACTTGTTCACATTAAGAGTACTATAATCAACTTCTAGAGAATCACCTAATCCACAAAAGAGAACTATATACTTCCCATATCATTAGACCTTAACCATACCCAAAACCAAAAAGGTTAGTACAAGGTCAGATAATCCAGAAAAGGATAACCCTTTATAAAAAGAAAATCTATTCTTACTCTCCAAAATTTGTCCAACAAAATACAAAGTTCAACGAGGACCATCTGATAAACAAATTTGTCCATAAAAATTCCTCAAAGTAAACCAATCTAAGATTGAAACCCAAACATTTTAAGGATTTAGTCACATAGTCTTCCAAGTTAAATCGTAACATTTATCTCCAAACAACATCAGTTTCTCCTAAAGTCCCGTATTGAAAAGTAATTAACCTAATCACATATCCTCCATGATAGGTTAATCATTTTCATAAATAACCCAAAATCATCTTACTCCTAATTCATAAAATCATATAACCAGAAAGAATCATTCAAACTAACCAGGTACTTCACGTAGTCCAGTGGTAGGCGATAAATACCAGTCGCACTTTGGTTGTGGGTTCGATTCCCGCAGCTTTGTCCGATGCGACGGGATGTCACACGGTCTGCGTGTTGTCCTTTTTCCAAAACTATATAATTCTTAAAACATTCCCCAAAATGAGATAAAATCTTCAAGAATAATCATAACATATTTTAACCTCAAGTTTATCTCATTCCTTTCATTTTCCATCATATCATAGAGTAACCCACAATTACCTAAAAAGTAAGGATCATATAAACCCTAATGGTTACCTTAATAATTATTACCTGAATTTCCACATCGAGTTGGCCATCTCGTACATGATGCATTAGAGAACTCACCAAGGTTGAAGTGGTTGATCATGAATCCTTGATAGTTTGTTTAGAACAACTATGAGATTCCTCATTGAATCCCCCATCTCATCCAGTATCTTAATCAGAGAACCACCACAGTTTCCTTGAAACCCATTGTCACTTTGGTGCCTGCTAGATCCAGCCATTTACTAAAACCAAAAAGGTAAGTGTGGGTATATCAACAAAACCATCATGTACTAATGAGGAAGGTAAACACTAAGATACACTTACTCATTCACTTTATCTAAAACTAGGACTCTTTCTGAAATCCTAACCATTATGGTAATGTCACTTATGTTTAAAGAATACCCTAACCTCTAAAGTTATCTAAACCGACCTTTGATACCAACTATAAGGCCCCCGCCTTAAACCTTACTTAATCTTGAGTTATTACAAGATTACACATTGAGGATCTTTTCAGGTTTAGAGTTTTAGAGAATTAGATCATGAAACATTCATTACATTCCACATTTAAACAAAGTGGTTACATAAAAGACAATATTCATTCTTCCCATCAACGGAAACCTATTTAAAATTAAACATAGATTCTTTCTTGACACATCCTTGACACTATCATCACATCATGTACCTTTCCCTTGACCTGTGAAAAACATTTCAAAAACTTGGGATGAGCATAAAAAGCTCAGTAAGGGTTATAAAAATATGGAAAGGAAACATGAGTTCATATATACATAAGAATGAAATCATACTTTACCCATAAAACAAAGGCACTTTCATACCTCATCAAACCATGAATAAATCATAGAAATCATAAGACAAAAAGGTAACTTGAGGCATTCATAAAATTCTTACGTAGGAAGTAACCCTCTTGGTTACGTTTGGAATACCCATCACAGTATATTCCCTAAATCTCTTCAGAGAAACCTTAATGTTTCACTCCTTCGCGTTACCCAATGCATTGGAGAGCTATATCGGGCTCACCCGCCCTTAGTTTATCACGGAACCACCCATTTTCATAACAATGCCCAAGAACCATAACATAAATGTATCACATAAAACATGCATAAAGGAAACATAACATTTCCACATTTCAATCACAATATAACATTTCAGTATATTGAAATAATGAATCCATTCAAAAAGAAACCATTTCCAAAACCATTTAAAACATTTAATAAAGAGATTTTTGAATCAAAGTGTCCCATACCACCTTGAAGCTTAAAATTTTAAACCATTAATATACATATAAATAAATCCTTAAAACCATTTTGAAAACATGGATATTAATAAGAACAAATGATTAAAACACTTAAAATGATATTTCGGTTAAAGGGGTTTTACCAAAATTAGAGACACTTGAATACAATAATTGAGGAATAACATTTAGTCAGAACTTTATAATATCATGAGAATAAATGGATTCATGATATAATACTCTAAAGTACAGTATATACACCATATAAGAGTGAATTGGTGCATAACAACAATGAACCCTCAATAGAAATGTCAAATGTGATGAAATCCCTTGTAAAGATGGTATCCTTAAATTAAGGATAAATCAATATCAAAATTATGTGTGACAAATATAAATACACCCAATATAATTGGATATTAAGTGTAAAACAATAAAAGGTCATTCACACATATTCAAAGGATGACATGTTCAATGACGACATGTTGAACCCAAGGAAATCGAAATTGGGTTAAAAAGTTCCCTTGACAGCCTAACGGCATCACATCAAAATGAGTTGATGAGAGATAAAAAGTGTATCTCATCACTTGGACATAAAATTTACATCAATAAGGATATATGAGAACATATCCCAACATAACAATATGTAAATTAAAAGACCCAACAAAAGAAGTCTTTTAAAAAAGAAGAGGGTGAAAGGTCCCCTTACCGACTTGGGTAACTTTCGAAAAGTACACCCCATTGAAGAAGTGTCATACAATGAATATGTAAATACCCATAAATGGAATTATATTACAAAAGTAGTGTAATAATGGGTAGTACATAAACCACTCAATGGAAATTGTGGCAAATGTAGCATAAATCTCACGGGAATAAAAGTGAGATGAAACATCTCTTACGGAAACTCGGCAGCCTAACGGCGCCACTTAGAACTTCCAAAAAGGATTGATGAGAGTAAATAGGGTCTCTCATCATATTAACATAATAAGTACAGTGGTATTAATATAAAATAACATCCCATTCATAAGAAAGATGAGCTTAAAAGGAATGACATAAAAGAGTGTACTTAAAAAGAAAGAGAGGTGTAGGATCCCTTACCTCGGGTCCGACTTGACTCGATCATTCTTTAATCTACTGAATAATAAACTTGAGTTAATTTATACTTCCTTAAGAACCTTTTTCAAGTTAATTATTCCTTTTATACCACTTATTACCATGTCATAAACATTATGTAATCATTTAAGTTAATAATATTTGTTTTGCCGATATTTGGTTCTTAAGTCGAAAGTGGACTTCTTACAATTACATGTTGTTCGTGTGGCCAAATGTTTATTATATCCAGAATTGTATTCATGATGTAGATATCATATATGTCATATATATCCAGTACATTCATGCATTTATAACATTACATAATCATTTAGAGGTAAGAAATGAAATGCACCGTTCATGGAGACGGTAAGCCGTACGTACGCGTGAACGCTACTTTCATTTCTATTTCGTATTTTATAGAATGGAATAATAATTATATAAAGGTATATTATAATTCCAGTATAATATCATATATAATATCATATTTCCATCCTTTATACATCCCACATATGGTATTTAATGAATCAAATCACTTTGAGGGGGCGGTAGTCCGCACTTCCTTAAATGAAGATATCGCGTATACCCATAATGGAAGCCATAAAGGTAAGACAAAAATGAAAAATACAGAAGCATAAGGAAAACATAAATATATTATATATCATATATAAAAATAGTGACATCATAATGGCCACCTTTGAAGGTGTTAAATGAGTATTGAACAATCATCGTTTCGGGAGGCAGAATTTCACCATCCACGGAAACCGTATGTTCTTTAACCATTTGATGTAGTTGTGTGAGAGTGTAGCTAGAATAAATCTTATAACAACATCCTAGTATATTGAAGATACTGTTGTTGTTACAAAAAAAATAAATAAAAAGAGTTTAGTGGGTTGGAGAAGCAAAATAAAACAAATGAACATGAGAGAAAGAATTACCTTTAAAAGTGTAACTCCTTTTGATTTGAGCCTAAAGGCTTCCTTTGAAAGGATTATTCCCAAAGGGAATCCTCTAGGATGAGGAGAGGGATGGAGAGAGAGTAAATGGGCAGGGGTTGGCCGAGCCAAAGGCTTGATGAGTGTGTGAAAAGAGTTAGAGGTGGGGGCCTTTTATAAGAGGAGAGGAGGGGCACTTTTGGAAAGTAAGGAAATATTACTTTATTTGAAAATGTGTTTCGGTTTTAAAAGGTCCCACATTGATATAATTCATGGATAACGTTATAAGGGTTATAAATCCACCCATCCAATAAGTTTTGGACATGTGTAGTTCATATATATTACATTATATTTCCATTTTATTTTAATCGTTAAATAATGATGTCATCACTGCATCATTGTGATGTCATAAATAATTTAATTTATTTAAGGTCTAAAAATTATAAAAAAAATTACTATGATGTAGGAAATCGTTTTATCTTTCCAATGACTATTTATAATCAAAAATATGACTTGTATAACCCTACTTAAAAATTGTTTTAGTAAAACATATCATGTTTGTGTCAATTTTACTTTTACATTAAATAAAAGTTATTTATGTCATTTCCCAACCAAAGTGGATCCATGGGGTCCCCAAGTTGGCCCATGGCTTGTATTGGTCGGCCATGACTCAACCAATAGGTGTAGGACAAGTGTCATGGTATTTTCACATTCTTATAATATCATTTTTACCTTAAATTACACTAATTACCACTAATCGTGATTAAAAACTTAATAAGTTACTATTCACCAAAAAATTATTTTCATCCCATTGAACCACATTTTACATACTAATGACAACCATGTATGTCGGATTTTCAAAATTCAATACACATTAGTGGTAAACTTTCATTTAACTAAAAAATCAGTTTGCTTGATTACCACTTAGTGGTTTCACTATTCATCAAAAATTGGAGTTTTTCAGAAAAATACCAAAACTTCACCCTAAGCTATATTTGATATTCCGAATTCAAAAATGAAGTCTGTTTTACAAAATTCAAAACATATTAGTCACATTAATTAATTTAATAATTAATTCCCGCTGTCAGAGCAAATAGCGTGTTTTTATAAAACAATAAGTATCAAAAGATTGACACTAGTTTAAGTCTGATTTCAAAGTGAAATTAATTCCAATGACCACTATTGGATTTAATGGTAAAAATATTTTCTAATTTCACTTTAAAACCAATTCAAAATATAATCTAATCATATAAATAAATTATATTAAAAAGAGGTTTTGAATTAAAATACAACATTTTACACTATTCATTAAAAAAAATGAACATTATCGGAAAGATACCAAAAATTTACACAAAGTAAATTTTGATGTCCCGATTCTTAAGAAGAGTTTTATTTGGTCCAATAGAATGTATAAGAGTGAACAAAACTATATTTAATGATGGTTCTCCATCAAAAGGCGATAAGTGAACCTTTAGTGAAAACTAGGGCATATATGCCTAAAATTGAATTCTTTCCGTATTTTAAGCCTCTATCCATTATTGGATAAATGTAAAAACATTTAAAAACATATATAATCATATTTTAGTTATTTCTATACATTCCCGCCAATACAACGGCTACATGTTAACTACCATTTAAAATAATATTATTAGAGTGCAACGTAAGATTCCCAAGAAACTCGTTGTTGCGTGTTGGGTACGCCATCGAGCATAGCATCCCCTTTAAAGTCATATTAATATTTTATTCACAAATAGGGATAAATATGAAAATGTCATATTCTTTATTTACCTGGGGTGTTACAGATTTGGTTTCATGGTTAGGTAAATCCATACGCCTTACTTTTCCCTATGAAATTTCCTATATGGTATGGAGAAATGGTATGGTCTGGGCTACACGGTTCCTACTAATCATTTTTCCTAGTGGTTTCTTCCACCAGTTGGGGTTCTGTGCTCTGAACAATCCTCATATGCCCCCCGAAACTTCCATGACCTTATTAGGAATCCAAATTATGGCTAAGATAAATAATTAGACCAAAAATTAAAGGATTTTTACATCATAGAAAAACTAGCTTCTTACAAGTTCTGATAGTTAACTTGAAGCTTAGATGAACATTGATTTCAAACTTAAAAAAATAGAATATTTAGAATTCCTAATTAAAGGGAGTGGTTTCATGAGAAATATATGTTCACTATTTCTAGGAAAAATATAGAAAAACATATTCCATATATGAACTTCAAGAGAGAGCCCAAAATCATTCATAAACTCAATAATTTAGTGATTCAAGATTGAGAAGAATATTGAGAAGTAGATAACCAACTGATATTGCATATTTTGAGAAAGTCCAATTAATATGATTTTATCATAAAGAGTATCAAATGTTGGAGTTCTTGAATAAGTGATCATATATATTCTAATATTTTAGAACGTTTAAGGAGGAATATCAATATCAGTTGTTGAGGCAGCCCAAATTTTCAAGTGATCCCACTCACCTTGTTCTAATCATATTACAAGCATAAGGATGTTGTAAATGCAGGGATATTTTATGTATGTGTAGGGAAATACAATTCTATGAGATGAAATTTGACAAACCCACTTATAATTAGTGATTCATTATTAGTGTAAAATCCATAGACTGAGATAGAAACTGGATATAACAGGGAGTATATACCCAAACTTGGACTGAACATTGTAATGATTGTGTGTTACTTATCCTTCTTTATTTCTGCATTCATTTAAGTAAGTCTAATATATTTATATTTGATAGGATTTAATCTTAAATTATTTCATAGGTTAATTTCTAAGAGAAATAAATTTGTAAAATAATATCACCACAGATACATCCACCCCCCCCCCCCCCCCGCCTCAATGGTGCACCCATTCCTTAGGTACATCACTATAAAGGTATATAAATTTATAAATTCACCAAAATATAAAAGTACAAATAATTAACTGGAATTTATATATATATAATACAAGTATTATATGATATACTATAAAATTTATAAATGCATATAAATTTATAGACATATAAAAGTATAAAAGTATAAATAATTAATAAAAAGTTATATATAATTATATAATTATAATAATATATAATATAATATTTATAAATGTATAAAAAATTATAAGTGTATAAAATTGTAAAAATATAAATGTTCAATAGAAGTTTATATATAAATAATATAATTAAAATACAATATAATATATATTTTATAAATGTATATGTAAGTATAAAAAAGTGTATGTACAAGTATAAACCTAACAAAGTATACATATAAAAAATTATAAATTTATATTTATTACAATTTATAAATTTATAAAAATAAGGATTAATATTAATAAAAACAAATTAAAATTGTAATTTACATCTTAAATAACATCTATTTTCAGAAAAAAAAAATATATTTTTTAAAACTATAATAACAAAATACAGTAAACAAATTATAAAACTCTATTTAGAACTTTGGATACTATAAATTGATTTAAAAATAGTAAAAAATATTAATAATCATATAACTTTAATCCAAAATTAAATGGAAGAGGTGGTATTCAAGTCTTCGATGTAGATTTTCAAAGGGATAGGCAACAATCGGCTTATAGGGTGACAGTTGGAATGATGTTTGATTGCATGGAAACACAAGGGAGATGGTGTGGTAGGAATTAGGGGGATGAATAATGAATCATGTGTGAGGGTTTTGGATTCATTTTCTTACTCTATTTTCATATTTTTTAAAAACAATAACAATAACTAATTTACTATTGAATTTTTTTACAAATAGTAGCAATAGTTTATCTATTATTACAGTTCATAAAAACCCCAACAATAGCTTTTCACAGTCCCTCTTTAGTTATAATTTTTAAAAATAATAAAAACTAAGTTGTATTTTCATGGTTATATAAACCATGATGATAGATACATGATAATAAACTATAAATATATTCATGATCTTCAATATAGTCAATTAAAACTGACTATGATGGGATTAATATTTTAAACAACTATGAAATGAATTTTATGATTTATATGATTATATAGTTCATATTAAAGTAGAATGGTATACTTAATTTCATGAAATAATAATATTTTATTATATTTTAGAAGAAGAAGAATGAATGAAAATAAATAAATTGAAATGTATTATATTAAAAGACTTGATTTCCTCCTTGAGAATACTACTTATGCTAACACATTAAGGCCTATAAGAATAGTCTTTTAATCAAACTATGCCATTGAAAACATGAATATGAGACTTATGAGAGGTATTTTTGTAAATAATTGGTAAGGTAAAAAGTATTTTTAGAAATTATAGTTTTTTATTTTAGACCCTTTAGATATTTTTGATATTTCACTTGGATTTATTTTCAATATTAATGTGGAAAACAGAAGTCACCAAAACTATGATATTGAATGTTCAAAATAATATAAAATGTTCAATAAATTATGTGAGTTCATTTTTAGGAATAATTTTGTATCCCTTAAAAGAATCTTTATTTGGGAAAACTAATACCATGGTCGAGTCCATAATGCTAGTTTTACCCTTGGTGTGACATAAGTTTTATTCACATTAAATTTTGTGTTGGTTCAATGTCATGGAAGGATATTGATGATATTAAATAAAATAATTAATTTAATATTTAATTAATCCCTTAAACCCTAGATAACTTCTTTATAATCACCTCTTAATAAAATACATAGTGTTAGTCATAAAAATATCGGATTTTATAGAGCCTCTTATAATGGAGATATTGATGAGTGATCAAGGATATTTTTTGGAATCATTGATGATCACATAAAAGGTCATCAAAAACGTCAATGTGGGTTTCTTATTCACCAATGGACAATCCCTTGATGAGTTAGGTATTGTTATTCAGTTGTATTTTCTCCATTTTTCCTTGATTTTCTAAACATGGACTATAAATTTATTTTGGTTACTTAATTTATGCATAGCCCTATCAAATTTCAAAAAAAATAGATTCTATTTTAATTTATTTGATCATGAACATGTGTTATTTATTTAAATTAATTGGTTTCTTCATGATAAATGATCATCAAATTCCCATGGATATCAAAGTTATTTACTTTTTTGGTTTATTGGATCCCCTACCCATTATTCATATGTTCTTTAGTAGCCATCGATTTATTTGTAAATTCCACAATTTCATAAACAAATTTTATTGAGTGATTGATTACCATATCCATGTTCATTAATTTAGGTCTAACATCAATGGTTATAGTGAAAATAAGGATCACTGATGATGGTAGAAACCTAAAACAAAGAACAGCAGGTTACTAATAAAATGAATATGTGTGCAGATTATGGGATTTGATGTGGGGTGTTCATTTCTAGCTACTAGTGGCCAAAAATAAAACTCCAGTGGTGAAATCACCTTAGACATCTTGGTCGATGAGGATCTAAATAATATTTGGGGAATGTCTAGTGGAAATGATTAATATTCATGTTAAGTGTTAAAAATAGTTATAAATACTTGACTACATGATGTGTATTTTAAAAGAACACAAGTCATGATTCTCATAGTGTGGCATCTAGGGTTTCATATGGAGTTAAATATTACACATCAAGTGACCTTACTGACACTTCATGTTCCCCTAGTCGACCAACATGTAATGTTTAGTGAGTACATTCCCTGGTGGTTGTTCTCCCTTACATGCCAAGTGGATCAATACCACATGTCATGTGTCTTAGTTCTACACAACTCAGGTTGCAATGGTATATGCTGAGTACCACTCTCAAACTTGTGTGTCATGTACCCTATATGACACACCATGTACCAGGATCCTTGCACATTATATGTGGAACCAATACATGGCTAAGTTACTATTTTGGGAAACATGTTTTGTACCATATCCATACTCCATATACTTTCTCAAAAATCACATTCTAGTTGTATCTCCTTGTTTTAGACTTGGATTGGGATATGTGAGTAGTTCATCCTAGTTATTTCTCAATATAGAACATCATAGTGGCCTTATATGTTATATTTTATATATGATGTGGTGTGGTGTGAGTAGTTAACTCTCTATATGCATGATTAGCTGATTATGGGGTGAGAGCATGATTTTTGGAAAATTTAGGGTGTATTTACACCCATGATAGGTGTATTCAGATTAGGGTGTGGTCCATTATTTTCCATGTAAATATGGGGTCATTACTCCCATGCTTACACATGCACCAAGGGAGTGGCCCTCAATCTCTAAACTAGGTATTCCCCCATCTTGGATCTTAGATAGTAAAAGGTCCTCCACCCAGGGTTAGTACTCCCTTGACTATTTATTAACCCATCTGTGAGGCAAGAGTCCCCCATAACTAATATGGAGATGTTAAATTGGGCTACTAGTTTTGGAATATTAAACTCACAGAGATTCATATGGTTTTATCCTAGGAACGGATATGCAGAACCTGATCTCATGTTTATCTCAGGTTATTATCCTTTAAGGATATCTAGGATTATCATTATCCTCTCTATCCTAATTTATGATATGAGTTTATTAACCTCTTGATTATTGATTTTTGGTGTTTAGGTAATTCTATTGGGTATATATATACTCATCCCTACATGTTCCTCACATACACACATGCTATATATTATGAAAATGATAAGTGGTATGGTGGATATTTGAGAGGACTATGAATCGACAAATATTAGTTGTTATTGGTGGTGATGTTGGTTGATGGTGTTCAAATCATGGTAGCATGAGTAGGCACCCATCTCCTTTCAGTTGTTAAGTTGGATTTACTTTATGGTGTTCATGTATTTTTTCCCTTTACTTTATGCTCTATGTATTTTTGTTCACCTATAGATCTTAAAGGTTTTTTCATACATTTTCACATTTATTAGATGATTCTGTGATTACCACATATTATCTTGGTATGTTTGTAGGTATGTATTGTGTACAGGTATATTAGGATAAGACCTCCCATAGTATTAGTATGCCTACTAAGTTCTATTCATCACCCCCTTGCCCATTGGAAGCAATATTGGAGTGGAAAAGGCTGCCTACACTACCCAGAAGGGTCATGGAGGGTTGGTTCTTATCAGAGTGGTATCAAAGTATGTTTTCATATGGATAGAGTATAAATATATATGTGTTGTGATTAATTAGTTTGGGGATTTCAGGAAAAAATTAAGGTGTTTTGAGTTTAGTATTTAGTCCAGGGAATCTAATGATAGTGTGATAGTCAACATATCCATTTAATAGGACTCTGATAGCCTATTATTCAACTTGGTGAACTGAGACATAGGTTATGGGAAACAATGGTACATGCATCATATAATAATAGGTTATTAATATTCCATATTCTTAATTCATATCCCTATATATACTCTTTTTACTAGGGTTCATCTTATTAAATTATAGGATGTCACCGTATAGGCATTTAGTTTGGATTTTGAGGCAAGGACGGGATTATGACCAGTTAAGTGACTTGGCTTCTTTTCAAGGGTGGGTTCGTTAGATGTTTCCTTAAAGAAGGAAGAGAGTTTTTCCACCACCTCTCAAAAGATGATCAAACCCACCACATGTGTTTTATGTAGATGTTTCTCAACATATTGAGTAGCTAATTATTCTAACACCTAAAGAGAGGAAGCGTATATATTGAGCATGATATATAACTTTTAGAGGTATAGGAGAGCCAGGTTCTATGGTAAACCTAACCCACATATGGTTGAGGACTGGCGGGATTTAGTGTTATGATTGTTCTACCTCATTCAAATCACTTCTAATTAGGTGGTCATTCTTACGGTGATTCTTCTTCATGCCACAGCAGAATTATAGTAGAGTTTGGTCAATCAAACTCATTACAAGGCACCTATCCCCTAGGTTAAGATTGATTTCCTCTTTTAGGATAATTATTACCTAGTGAATCCACAATACATATATATTCAATTGTTTCTAGATATACGACATGGTGATATGATAGTTATGTATTAGACATAAAGGTTCATATATATCATGTGATACTCTCTTGATATGATCCATGATGGGCTATTCAAAGCATGTAAGTTCAATAGGGTCTTACATAGAGATATCCAAGAGTTTGTAGTCCCTTTATTCATTCCCACCTATGTAGGGGTGCCAAATCGGTCCTTTGTGATGGAGATATTTTTAGAAGAGTAGTAGGAAATTGATGTTGGTGATAAATGTCTCAATGTAGATTCATCGGTCACTACTAGTAGGCATTGGGAATCAGATTCATAAAAGAAGAATCATTTTCACTCAAAGTATTAGACTATAGGATCATCATCTTAGGGTTTTCATAAGGGATCCATTCAGTTGAGATGCATGCATTTCTTTTCCAGTGAGGGGAAAGGTCACATAGCTCATGACTTCCCAACCCATCAAGTAGTAAAGAGTGGTTATAAAACTGATATATCCTCACACCAAAGATATTGGCTTGACTAGGGTCATCCCAAATGTTGTTATGGTGACTCTCCTAGTGGAAGTTTTGATAGAGGATTTAGAAGTTGTCTAGGATGATGAGTTTTAAGGGGTCTTAGTTAGGACCCATTGCTTCTAAAAACATCCCTAGGAAGCTCACTCCAATATCAAAGGGTTGTTGGTTAAGGATGTGTTTAGTTGAAGATATTTGAGTGTTATGATTTGAAGGTTCTTGGCATGGTTTGAGGTACAATATGTATCTTTTCTACTTTGGAATCAGTACTCATAGACATAGGAACAATCCATTCATTTGATTTTATATCCATTTTTTGGGAAATTAATTTTTTAGTAGAGCCTCTAGACCTAACCATTCGGCCAGAGATTCCTACTGGGATGCATCCCACAATTATGCACATATTTTGACAATGAGAACTCATGATCAATGGATATAGGTTCACATGGGATCTCTGTGTGGGTTCTATGAAGTTGTATGATGGCATCCTTGGAAGAAACTAGTTATACACAGTTCATTCCCATGTATATTATTTTGATTTGTGGGTGAGGTTCCTTCAAGAAGGTGGATGAGGTTTTCATTCATGGATAAGAGATGTTTATTTATGGGATGATTATGGATTGTGTTTTTAAAGTTGTGGTTGATCCCAAACCAGCAAGTTTGAACCTTAGTATATCTTTTGTGTCAAGAACTCAACTCCCAGTAGTGGTGGAGGACTACCTAGACATATTTCTAAATGATATACCAAGATTAACCCTTCATTGGGAGTTCAAATTTTATATTAACATTTACCCTAGGGCCACACTGATGTTCTATGTAGCTTATTGTATGGCCCCTAACAAACTTTTAGAGTTATAGAGGTAGTTGGAGGATATTTAGGAGAAAGGTTTTATCAGTACTAGTGTATCCCTATAGGTGTGACCTATGTTTTTCACTAAGGAGGATGGAATATTGAGTCATTGTGTTGACTTTCATTTTCTGGACCACTTGGAAATTGATGAAAAATACCCTCTTATGAGGATCAATGATATCTTCAACCAGATTAAGGGAGAAAATTATTTCTCAAAGATCGATCTTAGGTATATCTATCATCAACTATGTATTTATGAGAAGGATATATAGAAGACATCATTTTGTTATCATTAAGTTCATTATTAGTTATTAGAAATTCCATTTGGAATGATTAATTCCCTAGCCATGTTCATAAGACTCATAAACCAGATCTTTAACTCTTATTAGACTGGTTCGTAGTGGTTTTTATCAATGAAATTATTATTTATTCAGCATCAAAGGATAAGAATACATAGCACCTGTGGATTTTCCTAGACTTCCTTTAGGAGCATCAACTTTATAATAATCTATCAAAGTGTTAGTTATGTATTAGAGAGTTTCACTTCCTATGGAATGTCAACTCATTGGTTGGATTAGCTATGGGAAAAATGAATATTGAGGTTGTGTTATCTTGGGTGGAACCCAATATCATATTAGAGGTGAAGAGTTTCATTGGGTTGGCTGGGTGTTATTGGAGGTTTATGGAGGAATTTTATAAGATCATTATTCCATTGACTTCCCTAGCCTAGAAATAGCATCCAATTATTTGGTTTAAACAATGATGGAGGGCCTTTGGAGGGATAATGAGGATACTGACTAACACCCCTATCTTGATACTACCATAGTATGGAGTGGATTATATGGTGTTCTATGATGACTCTAGAGATAGGCTCGAATGTATGTTGATGAAGAGGCATGTGGTGATTTATTATAGGAATAAGTAGCTTATACCCCATGAGTATAATTAAACAACCCATGACATAAAGTTAGAAAAAATAGGGTCTTCCTATAAAACATGGAGACACTAAATTCCTGGTGATTGGTTTAATATTTTCTCATACTCACTGAATTCCTAATTATATCTTAACATAGAGAGATTTCAACCTAAGATAGAGGTAATGGCTATAGTTCCTATAGTATTATGACTTTTATATTGTCTATACTCTAGGAAAGGGAAACTTGGTAGCATATAACTCAGAAATAAGTCTTATTATCAATTATTTGGAGAGGCATCAAAGTAGTTTGACTCATTTTGGTTTTCCTTTGTGGGTGATGGAGGAACATATTGCCTCTGATTGATGATAGTGAATCCACTTCTTCTTCAATGTTTGAGGCAGGAACAACATGGTAACATCGATTGTGAGGTGATGCATGGTCGTATTTTCTCATGTGATACACCAGATGGATTCTTAAATGTTGGGGAACATGTAATTATATTTCAATAAAGTATGATGGTCTAGATAAAACTAAGAGAGTAGGTATCATGGAATCTCCATACTTCCCCCTTAGTGATGTATCTTAGAGTGCTAAAGATGTAACATGTCCTTAAACATCTTTTTTGGTGGAAAATAATAAAGAAAAGTTTTACTTAGTTTGTTTCTTGATGCCTCATCTATCAGTGGGTTAAAGAAAAGAACCAAGTACTGGAGGGTTTTTCCAAACTTCTCAAGGTTCCATAGTGGGGGTAGGATGGTATATTGATGGATTTTATAACTGGGATTCAACAATTAGAGAGGGTTCATGATGTTATATTAGTCATTCTTAACCTACTGATCATGTTAGACCACTTTCTTTCAATTCTTAATCAAGGTTCAATGGAAATATTGAGGTACTTGTACACGTAGGATATCTTCAACCTGTGTAGGTTCACATCGATGATTATATCTAACTATGATTCTTAGTTTACATCTCGATTATGGAGAGTCTTATAGGAGTATTTAATAACCCACTTTCAAATGAGTACAACATTACACACTCAAATTAATTGTTAGATAGAGATGACCATTTGGTTTCTTAAGGATATATTGAGGGTTTTGATGTTAGACTTTGTCCTATGTTGGGATGATTATTTTCCCTTAGTGGATTTCACATACAAAAACAATTATCAATTTACTATCGGTATGGTGCCATTCAAGGACCTGTATGGGAGATCTTATAAGTTACCCTTATATAGGATAGATATCAGTGAGTCATCACTCATGGGGATAGAATTGGTATGGGTGATAATAGAGAAGTTTCACGTGATTCAAGAGTGGATGACGATTACTAAGAGATTTCAAAATTCATATACATACTATCAGTGGATGCCTTTGGATTTTCAAGAGGGAGACCATGTGTTCCTAAAGGCCTTACCTTGGTGTGGTTTGTAAAGATTTGGTAGGGGTAGTAAGTTATCCCTATGATTCTTCACTATATTATTGATCCTGAATAGATTAGTAGGGTTTTCATACTAATTAGATTTTTCTTATCAAATAGATCAGGTTCTTGATATCTTTCATGTTTTTTAATAGAGGAGATGCGTGGGTGATTAATTACATTCCATTGACTAGGGTTTGATGGGAATTAAAGAAGGGACCACCTTTTTAAAGTACCCAAT
The DNA here is from genome assembly GCA_963277665.1 of Viscum album. Classification (NCBI taxonomy): domain Eukaryota; kingdom Viridiplantae; phylum Streptophyta; class Magnoliopsida; order Santalales; family Viscaceae; genus Viscum; species Viscum album. The sequence goes on from OY728133.1 coordinate 1,862,914,733, forward strand.
GGTATTGAGGATCATAAATATATAACCCTTAATGCATGAGTAATTCATTTGGTGTTTATCCTTTGGAAGCATAGTAACCTTCAGGAGAGCTCCAGGGAATGTGAGAGCTAGATGTAAGCATAGTACCCTCATCCCTTTAAGTAGTTTGTGATTTTTAAGGACAAAATCCTTGAAAGTATGATGTAAAGGGATTTTTTGCAGATCCCTAGTAAATATTTTATTTACCTAAGCATGAAATATATTTCAAACCTAGGCTTAAACTCAATGAGGAAACTTGCACACATTGATAATCTATTATTACTATCATATTAACTAATTAATATTCTAATAAATTATATATTATAATATAGTGGGGCGGAGTTCAAAATAAATATGATATATATATATATATGGGAATGTAAAATTTAAAGAAGTCACGTAGAGTTCAATTGAATAATTTTTTTACTCATAGTAATTCATAGTAGTTCATTAATTGTTTTCAGAAGGTAATATCCCAATTATATTTATTGTTGAATTTCAATCAACACCCTACTTTTTTGAATTGTTATCACCTCATACATAGACCTATGTATATAGGGAAATACTCATCCTAAATCTATCTAGTATAAATATTCACCAACAAACACTATCTAAGTCAAACTTTAACATATGATTGACTTAAACGGTGAGGGGAAAGTTTATTGATAACAAGTAAGTAGAACTCAATAGGAGATAAAATGAGGTGAATGCTCACCATAATAAATTTAACCACTATTGAAATTTTTGATAATAGAATAAATAAATAATATTAAAGCATAAAAAAATCAAAACATCACCACTATCCCCCCCCCCACCTAAAACAAAAATGATGGTTAGTTCTCTATTTTCATGGAGTTAAGAAGAATTGTGGTGGGAGAAAATTATAATCATTAAAAAAATTAAGAGAGAAAGAGGAAGAAGAAACTAATATATATTAAAAATGTAAAAGAGGAATAAAATATCAAATGAAACCCTACTAAGATATTGAAAATGTCTAACTAAAATGAACAACTCCTTGAAATGAAGAGAAGATAAATTTTTAAAGACAAAAGGGTGTCTAGATTTCCTTTCAATTTCAATCTCTGAAATATTTTTCCAATTTAGAGAATTAAATGGCCTAGGTTTGAAATTTTTTGTTCTTGAAAGTTGTTTGGATATGTATTTTTCATGCACCCATAAAATTTCATCATTTTTTCCATGTTTAGAAAAAATTATTTTTTATCATTAAAGAAATTATTCTTATTCTAGAGACTCTTGATATTCCCCTCCTCTGATTTCCAATGAACTTATATCCTTGATATCGGTATCATCCCATGCATCCATAGTCAAAAAAAGTGCTTATTATCCTATTACATATCTCCTTGTAATAATTATAATATTTGGACAGAAATTTTGAGAGATATGAGCTCTTCTTTAAAATTATTCCAATCTAGGAATAGATTTTGAGGGCCATATTACATACCATTTTTTGGTCTCATAATGTTTTATTCAACTCAAGTTCCAATTGAATAAATTTCATACCACCAAGATTTTAATTCCACAAAAAAATAATTTCACAATTTTTATTAGTATATAAATATTTCTCTCTAAAATAAAAAATTAAATAAAAACACTAAAAAAATTAACATTTTATAATTTTAGAAATTAAGCTCAATTTATTAATAAAACATAAAAAATTTAAAAAATTTAAAAAATAAAATATTAGTGAGATTAAAAAATATATTTAAAAAATAATATATGTGAAATTATTAGTTTTATCATTCTCCCACACATAAGCATTACATTCCTAGGAATCCATTAAATATCAAAATAAAAATCCACACAAAATTAATAGTTAAGGAATTTTCAAGGTCCATTCCAAAACAAAATTTCATCAAGTCGCATCTATGAAAAATAATTCCCATTAATTTTAATCTCTAAAATTTAAATTCATTCGATCAAAAAAATGCATCCATGACCTGATAACAACTTACCTCACCTGGAATTATTTTTCACTCTTCACTCAAGAAAAATTAAATATAGAGTTATGATTATACATGGAAAAAAATGTATCATCATATGATTGTAAAAATTATCATCTCTATATAGTATGAGACATAAAAAATTCAATCATGAGGACCTTTTCCATGTTATTTTGGTGTATAAGGGTTGGTGGGAAAAAATATTTCAAAAAATTAAAGCTGGAAAGAGGAGGTTAAACTATTAAATGTAATTCTGGAATAGTAAAATTAAAAACATGGTATGGTCCTTTTTAAATTATTATTATGAATTTACACCACATAATGTTTTTATAACATAGAACATGAGTCAAAAATTGAATACTACAAATGATTTCATCCCAATTCTCCCTTTTTAAATTTTTTTCTTTTTTATTCTATTTTTTTTATTTTTCCATAGAGAAAAAATGAAAATAGAATAAAATGAATAAATAAAAATTCATGACTGTGATTTTTTAAAGTAAAATTATGTATAAAATTAATCATAATGAATAATTTAATCCCATCTCCATTATTTATTTTTTCTATTTTTTTAGTTTTCTCAATGTTTTTTTCATTTTTTTTGAGAACCAGGTGATGAAAATAAAGCACAAAGAAATAATATCTCATGCCTAATTATCTATCTCTGTATATTTCTCTATTAATTACCTAAAATTATGACACATACCTCAAAAACCCCATAATTATATGTATCCTAAAAAACACACACAAAAGGCCCTTTCTTGACACCCAAACTTGAAATATCCGTAAAAAATAATAAGAGTGTGGGTTGGTAAAGAAAAATATTCTTGTAACATGGATTAAACCTATAAGAAAATTCATGGATTATAAGGACTAAATAAGGGTATAATTAAATTTAGTTCTAAAGTTAAAATGTGGATTTCCAAAAAATAATGTATCAAACAAATCAAAAACATTTTATGAACTCCATAGCTTTGAAAGAGAAAAATCACACATTCTAATTTTTACAAAAAATAAAAGTTTAACATAATAAAGTATGGGTATCATGAATAATATATAAAAATGGTTTACAATACCTCACATTATTGGAAAAATAATTTGAGTTAGTGTTTCCTGGGCATGGATTTCAAAAAATAATCAAACTTATAAAAATATTTGAAAATAAAAATACTTGAAAAACTTTCCATATCAACAATCATTTAAATATAAATTCATTAAAAAATCAAGAAAACCCTCTCAAAATTAATTCATGTTGAAATCTAATGAAGTATTCATTGATGCTCAAAAATCCTAAAAAATGAAAAAATAAATAAAAACACATAAAAACATTTAATTTGATACCACCCCCAAACATAAATTTATCTGTAATTACCCCAACCCTGGTAGCTCGAAGTCGGTGCCTTACCTTATTACATTGGAATAATAAATAATGAAGTCACGTGTAAAAGGACCAAATATTTTAGTTGATTTTTAAAACCAGATATAAGCATAGTTTTTATATTACATCTTGAAATTAAATACAACATAAAAACTCCATTAGAAACCCCTATAAACTCCTAGATTATCCTTGCAAGTCATTCATAATATACATCTTCATATCCTGGGGAAAAATAAAACATAATAAAGGGGTTATATAAGATTATTAGTAAGGTTAATAAATAAAATATAAACTATCATAACATAAACAATAAGTCAATTTTAATAACTAAAAAAACACATGTCCTTAAAACATAATCTTGAGCATGATATATCAGGAATAAAATCTGAATAAATAATGTCATATAAATAATCACATGAGAATGAAACATAAACATTAATATTATATTAGTTGAATAACCACATGTATTATAAATTACTAATATCATAATGATGGATTGCATAATACAGGACATCATAAACATATTGTCAATGGTTTGACCAAGACACCATACATAAATGGGTAAAAACTCAGTCTAGCTTTTCTTATGGGACCAACTGATGAATTTAGGGGATATACTAGGCCCCACCAATCACTTAATGAGACCAATGAATTCCTCATATGAGAGTTTTGTAACATAATCAAAAAATACATTCATATTAAAACTAGCAAATGAAAAATTAAAAAATTTCCCCAAATAATAAATATAATCATAAACTAACCAGATCAATATGGTGAATGGTATCAAGATAGTACATCCCCAAAAATAATCATAAACCATTCAATAAAATAGGTTATATGGTAATATAATATATCAATATTACTAAATAATAGGATTCAAAGAGGATGTTGAAATAGATAAAAATATTCTGATAAAATCATTATCGAATTCTAGAAACACCATTTTTACTTGGAAAGAAGAGTTATTTTAAAAAATAATTTTTATTTTTCATAAAATAATATTTTAAACATTTATATAATATAAATTATGTCCATATAAAGTGAGAACATGTAAAAATATCTTTTAAGAAACTTTATAATTGGGTCACTTCAATGCATTTTGAGGGAAAATATAAAAGAGTCTTTAAATAAGACAAAGGCATAATTATTTTCATAAAACTAGAAATGAACTAAGATATTTTTCATGATGAAATTAATTATTTAAAAAAATAATATTTTCTTAAATATATATTATGGAGTGTACATGAAAATGGGTATGAAATTGGGAATTTCCCTTTAATTAGGATTTCTTATCGGGAGGAATTGAAAAAAGAACATTATAAAACATGTATTTCCCCCATAAAATAAAGAATAATTGAGCTAGATAAATATATTTGGAACATACACACATAATATGTGAGGAGTATATAAGAATAATTCATAATTACATTGGGGTAAAGAGAGAGAAAACATAACCCGGAGGAAAAAATGGAGGTTCTGGGAGAATCCCTTACCTCTTTGAAAACAGTCGAACCGTATGCCCCATAAAATTAATGATCATAAAATGAAACATTTAATACCATGAATATAAAGAGAATAATGATATTATGCATCAAAGTTGAGTATATATACACCACACAAAAGAAATAGTGGTGAATAAGGAATATCTCATAGAAATAATGGTGAGATGAGAAAAACCCTTACCTTATATCCAAAAGTGTTCCACACTTGCACTTAATATCTAGGATACTGAAATTAGATTTATTAATAATTTAATTAAGAACCTATGAAACATGTATTTGATTTATTTTACTTTTATTAACTTTATTTATGGCCTTTTTGATGAGTTATAAGATTCAATTTTGTCATTCAGGATTGTTCTTTTCCTTTTTTTCATGATTAATTCACTTGTATACATGTATGAAAGATCATATAAAATGAAAATATTTATCCATAATTAGAATTATATATTATTAATTAAATTATATAACATTTAATGGTCTTATATATCATTTTATCAGATATGAGTATGATTCATTGGATAATGCATTAATGATAATTGTTTATATTATTTTGGCATTTTTTTATCATCACGAACTAGTTTTGTCTTATTAATTAATATTATGTTTATATAATATTTCAAGAATAATAAATAAGTTTTAATACACATATTATAATCTATATTAACCCTAAAATGGTTTTATGACCATCCTTGAAGGTGGTAATGAAAACACATCATCTATGATGGTGGTAAATTGACACATCACAGAATATATTTTCAATTTTAGAATAAAAAGGAGAGGATAATGGGTTTGATTATGAATATCACATTAACATAGTAACATTAAAGTATATATAACATACTATAGTTATCATGCATGTTTGGATTGAGGATTTAAGTCAAGGATAAGAAAAGAAAATAAATTAAAAGAAAATTAAAAAAATAAAAGGGGGTTTTACCACTTGAATTCCTTTCCTTGAGAAGATTTTTAAGGAACTTTGAAATAGTCTTTTGGGTGAGACCAGCATGACTATAAAATTGGGGGAGGATTGGGAGATGTATTGGGTAGAAATTGGAAAAGATTAATGTAACATCCTAGGTAAATAAAGAATATAACATTTTCATATTTATTAATATTTTTGAATTAAATATTAATTTTACATTAAAAGGGATGATATGTTCAATGGCATACTTGACATGCAAAAATGGGTTTCTCTGAAATCTTATGTTGCACACAATGCTGAGTCATACTAAAAATAATAATATAATATTAGTATTTTAAATGGTAGTTAACGCATAGTCGTTATACAGACGGGAATGAACAGAACTAACTATATTATGATTAAACATGTTTGTTAAATTTTTTAAATTTATCCAATAAAATTTAGAGGCTTAAAATGAGAATAAATCTCATTTTAAGCATAAATACTCTAATATTTTTAAAAGGTAGTTTTACCGCCTTTTGATGGGGAACCATTTTTAAATATAGTTTTTTCACTTTTATGTGTCCCATTTAAAAAAATAAAATTCTTCTTTAGAATTGGGGTATCAAAATTTACTTTGGGTAAATTTTTTGTATTTTTATGATAAAGTTCATTTTTTAATGAATAGTGAGAAATACTGCATTTTAAGTCAAAACTTTCTTTTCATCTAAATTATTTATATGATTATATTGTCATTTTAAATGGTTTTAAAGTTTAATTAGATTATATTTTTATTATTTAATACAATTTTGGTCATTGTAAATAATTTTACTTTGAAATTGGACATAAACACATGTCAATCTTTTGGTAGTTTTTACTTCTTAAAAACACGTTTTTTGGTTTGACAATGGGAATTAATTTTAAATTAATTTTTACAACTTTTGTGTTTTTAATTTGAAAAAATGGATTAAATATTTGGAATTAGGAGTTCCAAATTGTTTAAATAGGTACCTTTTATTTTTAGACATTATGAATGGTAATTTCAGTAAATATTTTATTTACCATGGTTAAAGGGTAAATCTGCTAAATAAGGATACAAAATAATATTATAATAATATTAAATTACCCTAACACATGTATTAACCATATTGGATGAAATATTTCCGACCATGGGCATCCTTGGGTTGATTTTAGGACCCCATGGAGCCACTTGTGTTTGAAAATGGCATTTAATTACTTTTAATTTAAAGTTAAGAAAAATATAACTTAAACATATATCTTTTACTAAAACAATTTTTATATGGGGTTATATAATTGATATCTTCAACTATAAATATTCATTAGAAATATAAAAATATTTCCTAAATCATGGTATTCTATTTATGGGTTTTAGACATTAAATAAATAAATTTAATTATGACACGATGATGATGCAGTGATTGCTTCATTAATAATGGATTCAAATAAATGATATCGTAAATGCTAAAATAAATGTAATTTGGTTATTTTTATGTCATCCAATAATTTTATGGATGATAGTTACATGTTATATTTGTATTAATGAAGTTTTTTCTATGTAATGAAGTTGTTATGAATTTTTAAAAAGTCATGATATGAATAGTGTAAAAATTGACATAATTCATATTTTAAAATATAAAATATTTTATTAAATATTATAAAATTCAAAAAAATATATAATATTTGGAAAAATGGTTATAATAAATCTAATATTTTATTAATGTCTCTTTATTTGGATATTTTCCATGTTCTAGTAACTATTTGGATTCTCAAAGTGTTTAATGCTTGATAAAACAGTAAGAGTAAAAAAGGGTTAAATAAAAAGGATAAGGATTAAAAAATATCCAAAACCTTTCCAATTCTTATTGGATGATTTTATTTAGACTTATATTCATATTATATTCTAATTTAAGATTTTTTGTACATTTTGAAACCAAAAATCATTTTACAATAAAATAATACTTTCAAACTTTCCTAAATGGCCACATCCCTCTTATAAAAGGACACCACCTCTAACCCATTACACACACCTCTAAAGCCCCTTGGATCATACAAAATCTGATCCAAGAATCTCTAAACATCCCCCTATTCTTCCTATAATCTTTCTCCTTGGAATAAGGTAATTCAAGAAAGTATTTTGGCTCAAATCAAAGTGAGTTACACGTTTTAAGAGGTAATGTCTTCTCTAAAATTCCTTTCCATTATTATACTTCTTCACTCCCTATTCTATTATTTTTATTTAATTAAAAAATAGAACTATTATACTAAATATACTAGTATGTTTTTATGATAAGTATTCAATCTACACTTACACACACCTCCATTTAATGGATTTAGAACATATCGTTTCTGTAGACGGTGAATTACTGCCTCATGAAACGATGATTGTTAGATTTTTATGTACCACCTCTCATGGTGGCCATTATGATGGAACTATATTTATATGTGATATATATTATATTTATATCGTCTCTATACTTATATATTTTTCATTTATATCATACCTTTATGTTTTCCATAATGGGTAAATACGATAATTTCATTTGAGGAAGTGCGGACTACCGCCCCCTCAAAGTGATATGACTCGTTCATGCCATATATAGAACGTATAAAAGATGGAATTAATGAAATTATGTAACATATATAACATAGATATTATAATGGAATTATAATATACCTATGTATCATATATTTTTCATTCCTTTAAAAATGAAAAAGAAATTAAAGTAGCATTCATGCGTACCTACAGCTTACCGTCTCCATGAATGGTGCATTTCATTTTCTTATATCCAAATGTTATGGACTATTATAAATACATATATAATGAATATAAATACATATATACTATATATATGTGATATTTAAATCCTGAATACAATTATGGAGATAATTGACTTTTGACCGCATGGACTATTTGTAATTATAACAAGTTCATTTTTGACTCAAGTGTCGAACATCAATAAAAAGACCGATATGAACTTACCTAATTATATGATTGTTATAGAAAGATAGTAAGTGATATAAAAGGAATAATAAATTTGAAAAAGGTTTTTAATCAAGTATAAATTAACTTAAGTTAATTATTCAGGAATAACAAGGAACATACATGATGATTCGGACTCTAGTTAAGGGACTTCATCTCAATCTTTTTTCATTGAGGCATATTTGGATTTATACACGACTTGATTTTATGCTCATCTCAAGTTTTTGAAATGTTTTTCATAGGATATATGGAAGTATAATATAAAATAAGTATTAAATAATATTTATATCAAGAAAATGACTTTCGTTTTAATTAAGGAGTTTTATTTTTATGAAAAAAAATGGATGATGAGTAGAAGTGTCTACATTGTAATATTTGAAATTTAATGTAATAGTTATGGCCTAATTCATTAAGAATATAAACCTGAAAAGATACTCAATGTTAATTCTTGATTTAACTCATTGTTATGTAATGTTTTAAGGCTGGATCCTCATATTTTGTATCAAAGGTCGGTTTAGACAACTTTAGGAGTTAGGATATTATTAAATTAATATAAATAAATTAATTTATAGTAAGATTGAAAGGATATAGAATTTACAGATTACCATGTTGCTTGACCTAAGATATTTATTTGTTTAGAATGTTTTTTCATAGAGGAAACATGGCAGCTATGATAGGACGACATCAAGAAGAAAACAACCATCCAAATCAGCAACCTAAGATGGTCGGAATCAGAACTGAACAATTTTTTACAGTGACAGAATAGTTGACATAGGCAATAAATGGTGGTGGTATTCATGTATGAGATCAGCTATATCAACCACAAAAGAACATGTTGGTAGTGGATAATTTCATGAGGCAACATCTCGCATCATTCATAGGATCATCTAACCTTGTGCTTGTTGAAGGGTGTGTTAAAGAACTGGAGAATATTTTTGATGTCATAGGGTGTTAAAAACATAAAAAGGTTATTCTTGTTGTTTACCATTTTAAATGTGAAGTCGATCAGTGGTGGTCAATGGTTAAAAATATCAGGTATGATGAGGAGATTGATTCTCTTAATTGGGATGAATTCAAAGGTATGCTTCTTAAGAAATATTTTCCTAAGGCAGTTCGACTTAGGATGGAAAAACAATTCTGAGTCAAGAGGATGAATCAGTGGCTGATTATGAAGAAAAATTCACTTGACTAGCAAGGTATTCTCCAAATTTCATATAGGATCTTGATAGTAAAATCAATCATTTTTAATCAGGATTAAAACCAAATTATTGAAGGGATTTAGCTTCTCTTGAGTTTAAAAGTTATGAAAAACTTATTTTATATGCGGAGAAGGTGGAAATGGAGTTTTCCAATAATCAATCGTTCTTTGAAAAATAACATAATAATAGGTAGAGGTGGTAGACAAAAGGGAAGAACTCTTCAAAAAAGTCTGATGGTAAGAAACTTACGTTTACAGTTTGTGGAAATTGTGGTAAAAACACACTGGGGAATTCCTTTTGAATTTTGGTAAGTGCATCCAATGTGGTAAAATGGGAGATAAGGCTCATAATTGAACTGAAAAATATCAGGGTAATGGTAATAAAAAATCTAATTTACAGTCAGTAAAATGTTTTAAGTACAATGAAATGGTTCATTATTTAAATGAGTGTCCAATGAATAACTCAACTGAAGGAAAGAAGCCAGAATGCAAGCATAAAGGGTGGTGAAATCCTATGTAACTACTTCAGTAGATGTTGGTCCATAAAATTATGTAGTATCAGGTACACTATTTGTTTATTCAGATTATGACAATGTGTTGTTTGATTCAGGGTCTACACATTCTTTCATTTCAGAGAAATTTTCTAGTAAATTGGGAATTCCATCTCAAGATATTAATCCTGAACTTTTGGTAAAAACACCAGGAGGAAATGTTGAGACAAAAAGAAATTATAAGAACATTCTTATCCTTATGTGCATAAAGAATCTACCTACAAACCTTATTGTTTTGCCTCTAGTAGAGTTTGATGTTATTTTGGGTCTGGATTGGCTTTCTGTTTATCATGCTAAGTTAGACTGCAGAGCTAAAGAGGTTTCTTTTAAAAAATAATTTTAGTTTGTTTACAAGAATGAACCCTTATTTCTGATAACATATTAGGAATATAAGGAACTAGTAAAAGATAAAAATGAATGTTACCTTGAACATATTGTTGAAAACAAATGAACTGTTCATATTAATGATGTTCCAGTGGTAAATGAGTATATTGATGTTTTTCTTGATGATTTTCCTAGTATAATACCTGACTGGGAAGTTGAATTTATAGTTGACTTAGTTCCTAATACTAATCCAATTTCAAAACCCCCTTATCTAATGGCTCAAATTAAACTTTTAGATTTAAAGAATCAATTGAATGAGTTATTATATAAAGGTTTCATTTGACCTAGAACATCACCATGGGGTGCTCTAGTCTTGTTTGTTAAAAATAAATATGGTTAAATGAGACTTTGCATTGATTATAGAGCCTTAAATAATATCACTGTTAAGAACAAGTATACTTTGCCTCATATCGATGATTTATTTGATCAGCTCTAGGGAGCTCAGTATTTTTCAAATATTGACTTGAGATCGGGGTACCATAAGTTGAAAGTAAAGGAAGAAAATATTTTGAAGACCACGTTTCATACTATATATGGACATTATGGATTTTTAGTTATAACTTTTGTGTTAACCAATTCACCTGTTGTATTCATGGATATTATGAATATAATTTTATATGAGTTCTTGGATAATTTTGTGGTTATGTTTATTGATGATATTTTGGTTTATTCTAAAAGTAAATTTAGGGTTGTCTTGAAATCATTAAAAGAAAAGAAACTATATGGGAAATTCACAAAGTGTGAGTTTTGGTTGCATAAAATTTCATTCCTTGGTCACATTGTTTCTAAAAATGGTATAAATGTTTATTCTGTTAAAAAAAAGTTGTTAAAGAATGGCCAAGACTTACAAATATAACCAAGATTTGTAGTTTTCTTTGTTTAGTAGGTTATTACAGGAGTTTTGTTGAAAAAAATTCAAAGTTATCTAGCCCATTAAATAAGTTAACTTTAAATGGTTTCAATTTCATCTGGAAAAAATAATGTAATGAATGTTTTCATGAATTGAAAAGAAGATTGATGAATGCTCTAGTTTTGGCATTGCCTTCCAGAAATGGTGAATTTTTTATCTATAGTGATGATTCGTTGAAAGGACTCAGTTGTGTCCTAATGAAGAATGATCAAGTAATTGGTTATACTTCATGTCATTTGAAACCTCATGAGTTAAATTAAACTACACATGATTTGAATTATCTATTATTGTTTTTGATTTAAAAATTTCGAGGCATCACTTTTATAGAGAAAAGTGTGAAATATATACTAATCACAAAAGTATGAAGTGTTTATTCACTCATAAAGAATTGAACATGAGACAGAGGAGATAGATAAAATTAATCAAGGATTATGATTGCAGAATTCATTACCATACAGGAAAAGCAAATAAAGTGGTTAATGCTTTGAGTAGAAAAAGTAATGCTACATTAACCATGTTATATTTGGAACAATATACTTTGATTAACGATTTGATGAACTTTGGAATAGAAGTTGTTGGTGCAGGAAATTTCTATGTTTGTTTCAGGATTCAGTACAATTGTCCCTAGTAGACAGAATAATGAAAGCACAGAAAGATGATAGTGAGTTGCAGAAAAAGGTAGAATTGGTTCAGAAGGGTAAGTTACCCGAGTTTAACATTAATAGAGACTATGTTTTGAGATTTGGAAAGAGATTATGTGTTCCTTGTGATTCACAGTTGAAGAAAGAGTTATTATGTGAAACTCATAGTTCTTTGTTTTCAGTTCATCCTGGAAGTAATAATATGTAAAGATATCTTCAGGAGTATTATTTGTGGGATGGAATGAAAAGAGATATTGCTAACTTTACCCTAAGATGTTTGATTTGTCAACAGGTTAAAGCAGAGCGGTAGTTACCAAAAGAGATGCTTCAGCCTTTTCCAATGCCAGAGTGGAAATGGGAAAATGTGTCCATAGATTTCATCGTGGGATTACCAAATACTTCTTGATGTAAAAATTCAATCTAGGATATTGTTCATTGATTGACAAAATAAGCTTCTTTTCTTCTTATTCTAGATACTTGGTCTCTAGATAAACTTTCTCGAATGTATATTAAATAGATAGTTAGGTTACATAGAGTTACTATATTCATTGTATCTGATCATGATCCCATGTTTGCTTATAACTTTTGGAAGGGCCTTTATAAGTCATTGGGTACTAAATTAAATTTTAGTATAGATTTTCATCCATAATCAGATGATCAGTTCGAACAAACATTTCGGACATTGGAAGACATGATATGTGCATGCTCAATGGATTGCCAGGGAAGTTGGGACCAACATCTTTCTTTGGTTGAATTTTCTTATAATAATAGTTTTCATTCCAGTATATATATGGCTTCATTTTAGGCATTATATGTGAAATGGTTTTGAACTCCAACTTTTTGGGATGAAGTAGGTGAAAGTAATTTGATGGGACCATAATTGGTAGAAGATATGGTAGAAAAATTTCAGTTGATTTAGAAGCACATGAGAATAGATCAAAGCAGGAAGAAAATTTATGTAGATAACTAGAGGAAGGATATTTCTTTTGAGGTAGGTGATCATATCTTTCTCAAATTTTCTCTATGGAAAAGTGTGATGCATTTTGGTAAGAAGGGAAAGTTGAGTCCGAGGTTCATTGGACCCTATGAAATCCTAGAGAAAGTTTGATCAGTTGCATAAAGAGTGTATTTACCTCTAATTTTATCCTAGGTAAATAATATTTTTCATGTTTCAATGTTAAGAAATTATATGTTGGATCTATCTCATATTTTGAGTCCAGAGGTAGTTTAGTTGGAAGAGAATCCTTCTTATGAGGAACAACTAGTCCAGATTCTTGACCAAAGAGAGCAAGTGTTGCAGAATAAGGTAATTCAATAGATAAAGGTTTTTTGGAAAAAAAATATGGTTTTAGTGGAAACATGGGAATCTGAGAATGCTATTAGGGATAAATACCCCCACTTATTTTATAAGTGAATAAAATTGTGAGGATGCAATTTCCAAAAGGGGGTAATGATATAACATCCCAGGTAAATAAAGAATATGAAATGTTCATATTTATTAATATTTTTTAATTAAATATTAATTTTACTTTTAATGTGATGCTATGTTTGATGGCCTAACTAACACACAATAATGGGTTTCTTTGAAATCATATGTTCCACACAATGCTAAGTCAAACTGAAAATAATAACAATGTAATATTATTATTTTAAATCGTAGTTAACGTCTAGTCATTGTACTGGAGAGAATGAATAGAACTAAATATATTATTATTAAAAATGTTTTTTAAATGTTTTACATTTATCCAATAAAATTTAGAGGCTTAAAGTGAGAATGAATCCAATTTTAATTATAAATACTCTAATATTTTCAAAAGCTAGTTTTACCGCCTTTTGATGGAGAACACTATTTAAATATTTTTTTTCACTTTTATATGTTCAATTTGACAAGATAAAATTATTATTTATAATTAGGAAATCAAAATTTACTTTGATTAATTATTTTGTGTTTTTCTAATAAAGTTTATTTTTTAATGAATAGTGAAAAATACTGCATTTTAAGTCAAAACATTCTTTTCATCTAATTTATTTATATGATTAGATTGTCATTTTAAAAGGAATTAAAGTTTAATTAGATTATATTTTTATAATTTAATCCAATTTTGGTCATTTTAAGTAATTTAACTTTGATATTGGACATACACACATGTTAATCTTTTGATAGTTTTTACTTCTTAAAAACATGCTTTTTGGTTTTGACAACTGGAATTAATTTTAAATTAATTTATAAAAATGTTGTGTTTTGAATTTGGAAAAATGGATTCCATATTTTTAATAATGAGGTCCAAATTATTTAAATAGGTACCTTTTATTTTTTGACATTATGAATAGTAACTTTAGTAAATATTTTATTTTCCATGGCTAAATGGTAAATCCGGTAAATAAGGGTAAAAAATAATATTATAATAATATTAAATTACCCTAACATGTGTCTTAACCATATTTGATGAAATATTTCTGACAATGGTCATCCTTGGGTAGATTTTACGACCCCATGGAGCCACTTCTATTTGAAAATGACATTGAATTACTTTTAATTTAAAGTTAAGGAAAATATAACATAAACATATATCTTTTATTGAAACAATTTTTATGTGGAATTATATATGTGATCTTTTAGACTAAAAATATTAATTATAAATCTAAAAATATTTCCTACATCATGTTATTTTATTTATAATTTTTATACATTAAATAAATAAATTTAATTATGACACAATGATGATGCGGTGATTGCTTCATTAATAAAGGATTCAAATAAATGATATTATAAATGTTAAAATAAATGTAATTTGTTTATTTTGATGTCATCCACAAATTTTTTGGATGATAGTTACTATTATATTTTTATTAATAAAGTTTTTTTGAAGTAATCAAGTTTTTATTTATTTTTAAAAAGTCATCATATGAATAGTTTCAAAATTGACATAATTCATATTTTAAAATATAAAATATTTTATTAAATATTATAAAATTAAAAAAATACGATATTCTGAAAAATTGTTATAATAAGTCTAAAATTTTATTAAAGAGTCTTTATTTGGATATTTTTCAGGTTTCGGTAACTATTTTGATTCTCAAAGTGTTAAATGCTTGATAAAATGGTAAGAGTAAAAAAAGGTTAAATAAATAAGATAAAGATTAAAAAATGTCCAAAAATTGTCCAATTATTATTGGATAATTTTATTTTGACCTATATTCATATTATCTTAGAATTTAATTATTTTTGGACCTTTTTAAACTGAAAATAATTTTACAATAAAATAATAGTTTCAAACTTTCATAAAGAGACCCTCATCCCTCTTATAAAAGGACACCACCTCTAACCCATTACACACACCTCTCAAGCCCCTTGGATCTTTTTAACTCTACTCCATGGAGATCTCAACATCTTCATATTCCTCCTAGAATCTTTCCCCTAGGAATAACACAATTCTATAATGCCTTTAGTCTCAAATCAAAGAGAGTTACGCGTTTTTAGAGGTAGTGTATTCTCTAAAATTCCTTTCCATTATTCTACTTATTCACTCCCTATTATATTTTTTTATTTGATTACATAAAAATACTAGTATACCCAATATAATAGGACTTTTTATGAGAATTATTCAAACTACACTTACACACACCTCCAAATAATGGATTTAGAACATACAGTTTCTGTGGATAGCAAATTACTACCTCACGAAATGATGATTGTTCAATTTTTCCATACCACCTCTCATGGTGTCCATTATGATGGAACTTTATTTATATGTAATATATATTATATTTATATTTTTTATATACTTCTGTATTTTTTCTTTATTTATGGTTTCCATAATGGGTAAATACGATAATTTCATTTGAGGAAGTGCGGACTACTGCCCCCTCAAAGTGATATGACTCGTTCATGCCAAACATGGAACATAAAAAGGATAGAATTAATGAAATTATGTAACATATATAACATATATATTATACTGGAATTATAATATACTTATGTATCATTTAGTTTTTATTCCTTTAAAAATTAAAAATAAATGAAAGTAGTGTTCATGCGTACGTACGGCTTATCGTCTCCATGAACGGCGCATTTCATTTTCTTATATCCAAATGTTATGGACTATTATAAAGACATATATACTAGATATAAATATATATATATACAGGATATATATGATATTTAAATCATTAATACAATTCTGGAGATAATGGACCTTTGACCACAAGGACAATTTGAATTATAACAAGTTCATTTTTGACTCAAGTACCGAACATCGACAAAAGGACCGATATGAACTTGAATAATTACATGACTGTTATAGCAAGGTAATAAGTGACATAAAAGGAATAATAAAATTTAAAAAGGTTTTTAATCAATTAGAAATTAACTTAAGTTTATTATTTAGGAACAACAAGGAACATACTTGACGAGTGAGACTCAAGGTAAGACACTTCGTCTCAATATTTTTTCATTGAGGTACATTTTGATTTATACAAGACTTGATTTTATACGGTGTATAAACCCCTTTGACTTATAATCTCATTCAAAGGTAATATTTTTTCTATGTATAATTTTACTAAATGAAAAAGGGAATGTTTCTTTTTAATATACGCGGTGACAAATACCTTTCCATCGTCACGGGCATTATTTGATATTTGGTTTCCTCTATAATTCGTAGTGTTTTTAAAATTAAAATAAATACCATATACCTTTTTACATATTTTGGTATTGAAAATGGTTTTGATAATGGATTTATTATGTCAATATCTTGAACTGATATCTTGTGATTGAAATATGTAAATGTTATCTTTCCTTTATGCTTGTTCATGTGTTATGATTATGTTATGGTTCTTGAGAATTGTTTACGTACACGGGTGGTTCCATGATAAACATAGGGAAGGTGAGCTTGAGATAGCTCTCCAATGCACTGGGTAACATGATGTAGGTAAACGTTAATGTTTCTTCTACGAGATTTAGGGAATATATTGTGATGGGTATTCCAAACGTAACTCCTTATGTAGTTGTGAAAGCTACAATGTAAGTATGATATAGACGTTATAAGTTACCTTTATTATTTTTGATTACTATGTGTTATTCATAAATCTTATGATTTCCTGAGGTATGTTAAAGAGCTTATGTTTTATATGTATTGATGGACTAATGTTTTTTTTCTTTATTTTGTAACTCTTACTGAGCTTTTTATGATCATCCTAAGTTTTTGAAATGTTTTTCACAGTGTATACGGAAGGGTAAGAGAAAGGAAGTATTCAAGAAGATTTATATCAAGAAAATAACTCTTGTTTTATTTAAGGAGTTTTATTTTTATGAAAAAAATAGATACTGAGTAGAAGTGTCTACTTAGTAATATTTGAGATGTAATGTAATAGTTATGGCCTAATTCTATAAAAATCTAAACCTGAAAATATCCTCAATGTTAATTATTGATTTAACTCAAGATTAAGTATTATTTTAAGGTTGGGGACTTATACTTAAAGGCTTTAAATGCTTGAGAATAAGAGGTGGTGAAGGGTGGTATTTATAGTGAAAGAGAGGGGTATTTTTTGATTATTTTATTCATTAGTTTATTATTGTGGCTCAAGACAATAAATATTATTGATTAATATAACTAAATACATTAAATTTAGAAAATGAGTTCAAAATAATGAGTTCTTACTTCATCCCTACATCATCCATGACTCAATAATTTGGGTTAAATACCGTAATTTATTATATTTCACTATTCACAAAAAAATCAACTATTTTAGAAAAATCAAAAAAAAATCATCCTAAATATTTTTCAACATGGATGATTCAAAAATAGACTCTATTTTATGAAAATAATTTCATAAATATAAGAAATTTAATTTTTAAATAAAGTCATCATTTACTTGAAAAATGTCAATTTTTATATTATAACTGATTTTTTTGATACTTTCAAAAATTAATTAAGGTCTCATAAAATTATCTTATAATTATAAGATAACAAAATATTAATTAATGGGTATATTTTATGAAAATATTATTTTTAAATCATTATATTAATTATAAAATTTTAAACAAACATTTATGTCTAACAAAAATACGAGCAATTATTTTATCACTTTTTAAAACATTTATTTACTTATTCGATGATATAAATATACCATATTTTCATTTATAAGATACCAAAATTTTATTATATTTTCATAGTTTAAGTTACTATTTTGTTGTCTATATTACTATTTCTAATGGTTATATTACTATTCTAGTTGTCAATTTACTATTCCATCGGTATAGGTTACTTAATTTCTAGAAATACCTATTATTTTATTCACTATTTATTTATAATGTTGGTATTGTTTTTTCTATGTAATTTTATATGATTTATACTATATAATATAATTATAAGAAGGTAAATTGCATTGATAAAATTTTGGGTCATTACATTATCCACCCTCAATTTTAGCTTAAAAAATAAAAGGATAAGGATAGAAAACCCAAATAGAAAGAAAGACACAAATAGATTTTACTCTTTATTGGTATCCTTGAGTTAAGATCCTAACTTATACCACTTTAAAAATATAATAATGTAAGAAAAAAAGTATCATGAACTAACCTGGATAACCCACTAAAACAAAACTCGAGTCATCCCTAACATGGCTCAATGGGCATTCTCGATCCCTATGGGATAGAAACTAGTTCCTAATCATCAAGAATGATCAAGGGGGACAATTTAATCACAATAATAACAAAATAATGAAAATTCAATGTATAAGAATCCATAAATAGTTGGTATACTAATACATTCAGCAACACAAAAGTACCACACACAAAAATAGTTATATAACCTGAAATGGAATAATAATCTAAGCCATCACAAAAACCAATGATGAAATCACTACCAATATCCCCTTGTAATTTGTGGGTAACATACTCTACCTATTATTTTCAACTCCCAAGGTTCCACTATTAAGCACACCCACCACCTCCAAGTAGTGCTTTCCCTTTTTCAAGACCTGGAAAAATAAAGTATACATATGCTTGAAGGCATATGTAGTGTGTGAGAAACACTAGAACAGTAGGATCCCACTAAGTATTCCACAATTAGTCCATATCAAATAAATCAAATTTAATTAATTTTAAAATTTAATATGGAATTATAATTTTTTTCACAATCCATAATAAAACACGTTCCTAAAAACATTTCAATGTAAAGTAAAAAAATATTAAGGAATAATAATTTATATCAAAACTGGAATGAATAAAGCATTTTTATCAAAACAGGAATGAATAAATTATTTTATAGATACTATAATATGTAAATAATATTCAATCTTAGCACCATGGTTATAAGACCCAGGGTTAGTTATATCATGGCTCAAGGTTCCTCACACTCTCAATTAAATATGGTTCTAAGTGTGTACACTTACCTAGATCTATGCCTAGGGGGAATAGAAGTCCACCCTAATGAATGAATCCAATTCCATCATAAAATTTTATTTATCCTTGACATCATCAATATGTTCTAGGTGGAACTAATAGATTCCTAGCATGTTTTTCTTGGACTACCTATCTAACTACTTAGGTTTCCATGTATTAATCTAAATAAAATCATTCATCTAAAATTAGTTTCATCAATCATCATTCAAGAACCCCCATATCACATTTTCAATATTCCATTTCCTTTAAAAAAAATATAAATTTTTTTTCATCCAAACTAATTCCTTTTTAAACAATTCATTTCATTAAAAATAAAAAAAACATTTTATGCCTTTATTTCTAAAGAATCATCATGAAACTCATTCCTCAAATCATTAATTTCAATTTAAAATCATTTTTTGATAATCAAAAATTTATTTTAAAAGATATTTTCTAAGAGTTTTCATCACACACCATGTTATTTGAAAACATTTATTAATAATATCAAATCATGATTTTGAAACCAATTAGAAATATAATTCAATTCAAATAATAAATAATGGTTTTAATTTAAAGGGACTATATTAAGAAACCACCTACCTCAATTCACATAACCATCAATCTCCCAAAAAGGGATCCACAATCTATTAGTGAAGGGATGGAATTAACAAAGAGAAAATCATATAAAAAATTCGAAAATCGGGATCTGGATCCACAGCCCTTAAAGAAGGGTAGACATGAGGAAAGAATAACTCATGATCAGATCATGTTTATACTAACCAAAGGATATTTGATACTTCAATTTTAACTTTTATCTATGAAGATTCAAGGTTGAAATGGATGATATTGCCTCAAGTGAACCTCCAAGGTCATAAGGTTTGAATAGAGGTTGAGGGAGAGGATTATATATTTAAAACAAGGATTTCAAGAATCAAATTATGATACTGTTCATAACTTCTTCGCCCAGGTCGATGCCATAGGCTAGCCGATGGCTTCCACCGGCTAGTCGGTGGTTCCAGCCCAAATGTCTGGACTTCTAGAAGCACAAATGCCTGGCTGGTGTAATTCTTATAGTGATTCCTACTACCATCATTCCCACAGCTAGCCGATGGGTCTCATTTAATTTTTGATGAACTACCTATAGTTTTTGTTAACAATAGGTCTATGTCCACCTAAAATACAAACACTCATACACCTATTGGAATCTAAAACAAGAACCAAAATAACACCCCCAACCCTTAAAAATATATAAACAAGTATAATTGAAGAAGAATTGAAATAAAAACAAAAATATCAGGTCAAACCTAATATCATACCTGAAAGAAAGATTTATGATATTATAATTCTCCCCATAATAATGATTTATTTTACTAGAAAGCATTTTCAAGAAGACTAGTCCCCAAATATATGAGTTTATTACTCTCTCATAATTGTCTCATTTTCCCACATCTAATGAGTGTATGATACAAAATAACATGGACTAAGGGAACACATTTATTTCATAGCACCTTCACTTGAGAATCAATTATCTGAACGAGATGCTCAGTCGTGAACATATCAATTTCCACATCAATGTCTTCCCAATTCAAAACACAAGGCAGATCCAAAATATATTTGTCAAGTTTTGACACATAAAACACATTATTTATTGAATTAATTTGAGGTCTAAATTCCAAAAGGTATTCTATATTTCAAATCCACTCAAAAACCTCAAAAGGTTCTACATATATCAGTGCCAACATCTATTCTTTTCCAAGTTATCGGTGGACCAGATGAGGTGAGGCTCTCAAGAACACCCAGTCACCAATCATGAATTCTAAATTACATAGATTAAAATACAGATATGATTTATACTAGATCTAATCTATTAACAACCTTTTATGAATCATCTGGATCTTTATCATTGTCTCTTGGACCATGCTAGGTCCCATCAGGGAAGCTTCACTAAACTCTAACCAAAAAAGCATAGATTTACAGGGTCATCCATACAGAGCCTCAAAGGGTTCCATTTTAATGGATTATTGGGAGATATTATTATAAGGAATCTTAAATATCCCAAAATGGAATTCCCACACTCCTCTAAATTCAATTATATAAACATGAATCATATCTTCAAGAATATTTATAGCTTGTTCTGTTTGAACATCTATCAAAGGATGGTACATTGTGCTCAACTTAACTTGGGATTCCATAAACTCCTAGAAGCCTCTACAAAATTGAGATGTGAACTGGGAATAACTATCATAAATAATGAAATATTGAACTTTGTGAAACCTAAAAATTTCTTTTATGTATATATTTTGAAAATCCTCAAATTTGATAGTATCATGAATCAAAATAATGTGATGATATTTTTTAAATTGGTAAATTAACACATAGATCACATTATTTCTTCAAGGAGTACATGTAAACCCAACAATGAAATCCATTGATATATCATCCCTTTTTCAATTCATCATGGGAATAGATTAATTCAACCCCCAAAGGCTTCTAGTACTCTATATTGATCTAATGATAGGTATAACAATGAGAGATAAAATCAAAAATATCCCATTTCATACTTGACCACCAAAAACAACACCTCATATCATAAAACATATTATTCATTACTAGTTGAACTAACCACTAGGAATTATTACAATCCCCCATCATATCCTTTCTCATAGGTGACGGAATGACATAATAGTTCCGGAAGCAATGAATTTCATCTAGATATAGTGACCATTCTTTGATGATATTCCCACCATATAAATAATTTTTAATACCTTGGAACTCATCATCAAACCACTAATCCTAGAGGATCATCTCAATAAGAGATTATGTCAAGTAAAAACTTACTAGAACAAACCTGGTCTCATCCTCCCAGACTCCCAAACATATAAGAGCAAAGTGTTTCATGAGATTCTTCTCCTCTAAATACTCTTTCATAGAATGGGATGAAAATTTTCTACTAATAGATTTAGAAAAAAAATCCCCTTTCTAGGGGTGTATAAAATGTCAAAGTATAAATATTTTAGGTACTATACCCATTACCACTATTGGATATTCAAATATTTCTATGAAAATATATAATTCAATCTCTTATGATCGGATTAAATGGTAAACCTTTCCCCAAAAAGATAATGTCACTAACTCTTAAGTGCATGCATCATAGCTATGATTTATAGATCATGTGGGGGATAGTTATTATCATGTTTCCAAAGTTTAAAAGAACTGTAATCCACCACATGATAACCTTTTATGAGAATTTAGCCCAAAACCTATCCTAAAGAATTAAAAAAAAGACCACGTAGACCTACCTAGCCTTTTGAATAGTCAACACTAGAGATGAAGTTAAACAGTGATTCAACTCAATGAAGGAAGTATATAATTTCCAATCCCAAATTAACTTCACTCCCTTCTAATTGATATAAGTCAATAAAGAATCCATCTTGGAGAAATCTTTCACGAACCAATGATAATACCCTACTAAACCTAAGAAGCTCTGAATCTCAAAGAAATTCTATGATTCCTCCCAAGACATGATAGCTTTCACTTTTTCAAGATCAACTAAGATACCATCTTCCAAACCATGTTCCCTAAGAATTTTACCTAACAAATTCAAAATTATAAATTTGATGACTTGGCATAAATTCAATGATTCCTTAAGATGTCCAAAACTGATCTCAAATGAAGTAAATGATCCTCCTTAATTTTTAATAAACCAAGACATCGTCCATAAATTCCATAATTAAATAGTCAATATACTACTAGAAAATATTATTCATCAGCACCATAAGCATGGTAGGTGAATTTCTATTTCCTAATTTCATAACAAGATGCTCAAAGCGGTCATACATGCTCTTAAATGTAGTCTTTGGAATATTAGATTTTGTGATCCTAAGATAGTGGTAACCAAACTAAAGATAAATCATATATAACCATTTATCCCATTTAAAGTAATCAAATAAATCATCAATGTGTGGAAATAGAAACATGGTATCGACAATAACCCGATTAATCTTATGATAATCAATACACAAGGGGAGGTTCAATCACCCTTGTTAAAAAAGCATGTGTGCTGCCCAAGGCGACACACTGGGTTAAATAAAAGAATTAGATATCAAGTCATGCAACTAATTCTTGAGTCCCTTTAATTAATATTTTTTCATACGATAAGATGGAATATATATAGTCTAATTACTTGACACTAAGTTTATATAGAAATCCACTTCCCTCTCTAGTAAAGACTAGAAAATTTTAACAAATACACTTCTAGAAAATCGATAGCTGCTGGGGGAAGTTCAATAAAAGAAGATTCATGCTCTAGTTACATAGAACATAAGGATATCAACCTAACTAGTTCTGAAATAGGAGATCTGGATCAACTAGAACTCGGGTCCCATTCTCCCAAGAAAATAAGAAACTCACCAATGAAGGCAGTAAAGGACACATACTAATTATAACAGTTACTCCAAGATTATTGAGAAACTAACTAGTCTATTCCAAGAATAAATTCCAAATAATTTATTTTAAGAACCAAATATTCATATATGAGATTGATTTATGATAAATATAAATCATGAGAGTAGTATCAATGACCCCACTCTCTCTTCATCCTAAGAGTTGTTTCAATGTCAATCAAATAAGTAATTATCTCTTTTGGAAGATTCAACAGGACCATAGTGTATGTTGATATGAAATAATGATAGGCCCTAGTATCAAATAAAGAAGTCACTAAATATGAATAGATAGAAATGGAACCTCTCATTGTCATAGGACCCACATCATCTCCCACTAAAGACTTTTCCACTATGTAAATTTTCCTTATTCCTGATGTATGTGGATGGAACCCCATTATTCTTGAAGCATTTAATTGTGACGCAAATCCTCTCAATACTAAAAATATCATTCCACTGTGTGGGAAGTAAAAAACATGGAAAACCTCTATTATAGTGTCTAGAGAATCCACATGAGATGAAAATATTTGGTGCCTCTTTGCATGTACACTTTGAGTTCCCAATATTACCACATTGGAAACAAGTCAGTAGGCCTTTACTAGACACTTTAGAAAATATAGAGGAAGTTCTTTTTTTAGGACCACCACTATTTTTTCCACTATGAGGCTCATTTTTCTTACTATTCCCCTTCAAGTAACCCTTAAAGATACTACTAGAAGTGGAAGGAACTATAGTCAACCCTAACTTTCTAGCCATGTCAATTTCTACTATCATAGATCTATTGAGAACATCAGCATATGAGGTAAGATTTATCATAAATTATTGAGATTGTATATCTGATCAGAGACCCATATTAAACCTTTATGACATTAAATTCTCATTCTATACCACCTTAGGTGAAAACTGGTCGAGTTCAACAAAGATATTGGCATACTGATTCATTATCAAATCACCTTGGTGAAGGTTCAGAAACTTCATGGACATAGCTGACACCATCGACTCTTGATAGAATTGTTACATAAAAATTTATTTAAGTCTTTCCACTCAAAGGCCTTATTCCAATTCACCATAAATATATAATCCCATCTTCTCATTCTAGGCCCCTTAATCTTGAAGATGAAACACTTCACCTTAATGGAATCTAGAATCTCTAAGAATATAAAGAGTTATTTAATATTTTCCAACCAACCCTACACATCCTGAGGATCATTCTTCCCTTGAAAACATTGTGGTTTTGATTAAGAAACTCTTAGGATAGATCTCCATTATCATACCTTCTATGTTCCACATGTTTATCCTGAATTTAAGTAAAATTAATTCCTTGGTCCAGTTCTTGAACCACATTTACTACTACTTCTATGAGGTTCTGGTCAACTAGAGGGTTCACCTATTGGGGTTCATCAGCAGCTCCCTTCAAAAACCAAGTTGTAATTATTCTTAGGGGTATATTACTACATGAAATCAATAGAAAACAAAGAAAATCATTCAAGATACATAGGAACATAAACTCTATTGGTCAGAACTCAACATGGGAACACCAATCTCTGTTCAAATTTTGGGAAGAGTCTAAAGTCAGATCAATTATTTCCTTAAAGACACTTTTTCTAACCACCCATGGTAACTTAAGGCTCTCTATGATGAGATATGGTCATGTACTCATTCATAACCTATAGATAAAGTCCTAAAAATCATATATCCTCTCTACCAAGACATCCCAAACTATATAAGGACATTCCTAAAGTGATACAACCTTGCTTTGATACCAATATTTCATGAAAAAACATAGATAACACACTAAAAAAGAGTCTGAGTCGGCCCTGACAAAGCCCAAAGGGTATTAAGAATTCCCATGGGTTGGAGACTAGAACCTAGGGATCAAGATCAATCGAGGGGAATGATTTTTTAACAAGACTAACCAAACAATTCAAAGGTAGTGGTTAAGAATCCATAAATATTCAATATTCCAATACAATAAAAAATAGAAAAGTACCACACATAAAAATAGGTATACAACCTAAAACAGAACAACAATACAAGACATCACATAAACCAATGAAGACATTACCACCAAGATCCCCTTACAACAAGTGGGTCACAAACTCTTCATATCACCACCAAATCCCAAGGTTCAACTATCAAGAACATCAACTTCCTTTAAGTGGTTCTTTCCCTTTTTCTAGACCAATAAAAATAAACTCTATATATTACAAAAGGCATTTGTAAGGTGGAAAAAACACTACCCTAGTTGGATCCCATAAATAATTCCATAATAAGTCCATATCAAATAAACCAAATGTGATTAATTTTAAATAAAACTTCAAATGGTAATTATTTTTACAATCCATAATAAAACATTCACTTCAAATAATTTCAAATTCAAGTATAAAATTGGAACGAATTATCATTTCCATCAAAATAGACATTAATAAAGCATCTCAATCAAAATATCTAAGAATAGATCATTTTATATACACTGTCATGTATAAATAATATTCAATACATGATCCATGGTTAAAATCCCTAGGGTTGGTTGGATCAAGGTTCAAGGAACCTCATACTCTTAGTGAAATAAGACTCGAGGTGTGCACACTTCCCTATATATCAAACCTAGGGGGAATCTGAGTCCAGCCCAATGAATTAACCCTTTTCCCACATCAAATTATAGATATCATTGTCATCATTAATCCTTTTCTAGGTAGATCTAATATACTCCTAGTGTGATTTTCCTAGACTACTCACCTAACTACCCAGGTTTCTAAGTGATTCAAAAAAATCAATCAAGGGGAAATCATTTACTGCAAATTGGTTTCTTCAATCATCATTCAAGAAGACTCAAATCAAATTTTTAACATGAAGATTCATTTTAAAAACCAATTTCAAGTGGTTTTTATCATAACTAATTCTTTTCAAAACAATTCATTTCATTCAAAATCCATAAAACAATTCATGACTTCATTTCTCAAGAATCGTCATCAAAGTCATTATTTAAA
Organism: Viscum album; assembly: GCA_963277665.1. Lineage (NCBI taxonomy): Eukaryota > Viridiplantae > Streptophyta > Magnoliopsida > Santalales > Viscaceae > Viscum > Viscum album. Next base: position 1,862,941,985 of record OY728133.1, read on the forward strand.
TCATTCATTTAAATTAAAAATCATTTTCTAAGAATAAATACTTTATTTTAAAACCCATTTTTAAATAGGTTGAATCACACACCATTCCATTTGAAAAAATTTATTAATAATATCAAATCATACTTTTAAAACCAATTAAAAAATAATTTAAATTCAAAAAAACAATAAAGGTTTCAATTGATAAGGACTGTATTATGAAACTGCCTACCTCAATTCATGGTATCATCAATCACCCAAAAATCAGTCTATAATCGAAGACAAATGGGCTATAACCAACCAAGAGAAAATACTAGAAACACAATTCAAAAATCAAGATTTATATCCATCATCAACACAGGGATCCCCAACCCTTGAAGAAATAGATTCCTAAAGAAGATAGGGTTCATGATCAGATCAAGGTTACACTTACTGAAATAGATTCAACACTTCAATTGGACCTTAAATCTAAGAAGATTCAAGGTCATAAGGTCCAAAATCAACTCAAGATAGCATCCAAGTTAATAGTGGTCAATTAAAGGTAAAAGGAGTGGATTTTAGAATTAAAAAATATATTTTAGGATTCAAAATATGATACATCCCATAAATTCCTCACCTATATTGGCATCACTGGCTAGCCACTGGCTGCCACCGACTAGTCTATGATGCCCAATTGATTAACTAGACTTCTAGAAACACCATCAAATAGCTAATGGACTTCCATAATCTGTCTTTTGGGTATCACCAGCTAGCTATTGGACTACCTATAGTTTTTGTAAACTAAAGACCTACGTCCACCCAAAATATGAACACTCATAAACCTCTCGACCTCTCAAGAAATAATCAAAATCACATCCCCAACCCTTAAAAGGATAAAAAATGAAAGAACAACCAATAATTGATATGAAAACAAAAAAAATAAAGGAAAACCAAAGATCATGCCTAAAATTAAGAGTTAGGATGTACACAAATCATAAGAAACTTTTTACTAAATAAAAATAAATGGAAATGGAAAAGAAGATAGAATATGGTATGAACCCCTAAATGGGTGCTAGGATTTTACTTCCCCTAATCAGTCATTTTAAGTCATTTATACTTTAATTGAAGTCAGATGGTGTTTTTATGGAATAAAACACCACATTTTATTTCTCCAAATATCCATGAGAGTATACCAAGAGTAGAAAACCCCAAAGAGAATAAAAAATGGCTCAAACCATATAAGAGACTAGAGATAGAATTTGAGGTGCATAGGGGATTAAAAGGAATATATGGGTTCTCCCTATTGATTATAATAGTTTTTCCCTCCATGTGGTATGAAATTTGTTGTATATGATTCATTCTCATCACCACTTGATTCTTTATCGCTTCTTTTTTATCTACTAACTCTTCAAATTAAAGCACCATTTTCTCTTCTATAGTTTTTACATCAAGTTCATACTCACTCTCTGATGAAATATTGGGAATATCTAGATTTAAAAATTCAGAATTAAGATAGTGAAAAATCAATTGAAATAGATTTAAAAGAATGTTTCACTCTCTTAGGTAGTTCAGCCTTATGCTCTTTATAAATGCATTCCACTCAGAATGTATTTTATTGGAGAGGGTAATGAGTGATATTCAATTATAGCCTCAACCTATTCAATGTGTTATTAAAATATAGTAGGAAATATTTCTTCCATTTCTTTATCTTTATTAGTTTTTTTACATTCATGGATCTTTTAATTCCTTGATAGAAGCAGAAAGATTCTCAATTTTTTTGATTTCTTCTTCCATTATTTAAAAAATTTCTTCTTGAATTATAAACCATTCTTAAATTAGTATCTTAAATTATTTTTTACAAATAAACTCTTCCTCACAGTTAATAGTTAAATCATAAGAAAATTATTTATAAAAATGTATCTTGAAAAATGAAATAAAATATACACAATGAAAATATATTTTTTTGGAATTTATCATTTTTCGGATTCTTGTGAAAAATAGTGAGTGAATTCTCTTGGACTCCCTAGTAATAGAACCAAATTGGTGCATTTTTATTTTTTATGGATCCTCAATCAATATTGTATTTAAGTGTGTAATATATTTCCCACCTAGGTTCGATCTCAAGGAGGCCACTTACACACACCGATCTTCCATTATCACTATTATATTAACTAAATAATATACTAGTAAATGATATATTCTAATATAGTGGGGGGGAAGTTCATAATGAATATGATATATGTGTTTGTGTGTGTGAATGAAAAACTCAAAGAAAATTAAAATAATGCAAAGAAGTCAATTAATTAATGTTGTTTCTCTCACGAGTTCATAGTAATGTAATCATGATTTTTAAAAGGTAGTCCCAAAATTATATTCATTTTTTATTTCCACTCAATAACCTCATTGTTTGAATTTGTATTTCCCCACAATGAGACCTCTACATGTGGGGTAAAACTCATTCAAAATACATCTAGGAGAAATATTTTTCATCCAACACTATCTAAGTCAAATGCTAATGTATGATTGAATAAAATATTGAAGGAAATGAGCATTGATAAATAAAGAAATAAAAAATAACCAGTATATAAAATAGTTTTAACACTCACTAAAATGGTAACTCTTTTAAATTGATTGGAGATATATTTTTATACATAAAAGGTTGGCTATATTTCCCTCCAATTTCAAACTTTGAAAATTTTCACAAGGTTGGTAAAAAATGGATGAATTTTGGAAAGTGTTATCCTTGAAATTTTTTCATATACGTCTTCCTCATTAAACTACAAAATTTTATATTTATTTCCCATTTTTATCCAAAATAATATTTAGATCATCAAATAAATTATTTCTAGACTAGTGACTCTTCATATTCCACTACTCTGATTTTCAATTCATTTATGGCCTTGATATTGTAAAAATCACACATATACACAATTAAAGACATTGTTTCTCAGCCACTTATCTATCTCTATGTGAAATTGAAGCTCATTTGGACCATCCACTTGTGAAATATTATCCCATCCTCAAATTTTCTCCAATATGGGCACAGATTCTAAGGCCCAACTTACATGCTCCTTTTTGCCTCATAATGTTAGATTTAGCTCATGGTTCAGTTGATTGAAATGTAGCTTATCAAGGCTATCATATTATAAGAAATCAATTTTAATTTTTTTATTAGTTTATAAAAATACATGTTTGAAATAAAAAAGTGAATAAAACCCCTTAAAATTTTAAAATTCTGTAGTCTTCGCAATTAAGCTCAATTTATTATTAAAACATAAAAATGAGAAAAATACCCAAAAATAAAAAATTGGTTGTAATAAAAGATTTTATTTATATAATAAAATATGTGAAATAGTGAGTTCTATCTCAATAGGGAGGGTTTAATTACTCTTGTTTTTTCTTTTGGACACTAAGATATTTTTTGAGAATTCCCTGGGATTTATTTCTAATATTTCCATGGAAAGAAGAATTCATCAGAACCTTGATATTAAATGTTAAAATAATATAAATTATTCAATAAAACCTACACACAAAATTTCAGAAATAATTTTTTATCTTGGGAAAGGATCCTCAGATAAGAAAACTTATATCGCAATTTAGTCTAGAACATGGGTTTTACCATAGGCACGACATAAGTTTCATTTGAATATAATTCCATGATAGTTCACAGTTATGGGTGTATATTAAGGATTATAAAAAATAATTAATTTAATATCTCATTAATCACCAACACTAGAAAACATATTTATAATAATATCCCAAGGGTCTGTCACATAACTCTGGGATTTGAGAGAATTCTCTCGTAGTAGAGATATTGATGAGAGAATAAGGTGAATTCATGTAATCATTTATGAGTGCATAAAAGGTCACAAAAAATGTCTACATGTGTTTCTTCTTCACCTAAGATCAATCCCTTGATGAAGTATGGCTTTTTATATTGTTTTATTTTCTACATTTTTCCAAGATTTTATAAATATGGATAATAGATTTATTCTAGTTACTTAACCATTACATAACCATGTCAAATTATAGAATTTTTAGATTCTATTTTGGTCTATTTAACCTCAAAAATGTGTTTTTAATTAAAATATTTTCCTTTTTCATCTCAAAAAATGACTTAATACACATTTTCATCAAAGTTATTCACTTTTGTGGCTTATTAGACTCCCCTTTTCTTTCTGCATTCACCACCAGCCTTTGATTTGGCCAGTAGTTTGACTATTTCATAAATTAGTTTTGTTCTGTGATTTGATATTAGATCATATTACACTGATTCATGTTAAACATTGAGGATTGTATCATAAATGAGGATTTCCTATGATGATGGAAATTAAATAAGGCGAATAATGGGTTGCTTCCAAAATGGAGATGTGCGCGTGTGATGTGCTTTGATGTGGGGTCTTCATTTTTGGTGATCAGTTGTCATAAATTGAATTCTAATAGTGGAATCACCTTGGATGATGTGATCAATGAGTATCTTGGTGATATTAGGGGTGGAATCAATAGAAATGATGAATATTCATGTTATGAACTGAAAATATTTCAAAATACCCAACTACATAGTCTATATTTTGTAAGAACACACATCATATATCTCATGGTGTGATGTATAGGGTTTTGGATGTAGTTATATATCACATTTCATGTGACCATACTCACACATTGTGTACCCATATCTTACCAGCATGGTGTATATAAGGAACATGATGGTGTGGTCATTTGGCCTTACACACCATGTGGATCAGGACCACACACCATGTATCTTTGTTTTATATGACTCGGGTTATAGTGGTACATTCCAAGTACCACTCTAATACCTACACATAATGTAATCTATGGGACACATCATGTACATGAATCATTGAATGGGATGTGGGGAACCAGTACACGACCAAGTTACTACTTAGGGAAACAATTCATGTACTCTATCCACATGCCATGTACTTACTCGTGAATCACTTAATAGTTGTGTCTCATTGTTTTATACTTATACTAGGATATTTGAGTAGTCCATCCAAAATGTTTTTCCATATAAAATGTGACAGTGTCCTTATCATTGATATCTGAGATGTGTTATGAGGTGGTGTGAACAGTTAGCTCTCAATAGAATCGGTTAGCTGAAGATGGGGTGTGAGTATGATTTTCAAAGCATTTTGTGGTCAATAATCCCCCGATTAGTGCATAGGATTTAGGGTGTGGTCCCCAATTTTTATTGTATATATAGGGTTGATATTACTCCACACACATATAGGGGTGATCCTCTATCTATGACGTCATTACTCCCCCATATTGCAGTTCAAACGGTGTGGTCATCTACCCAGATTTGGTATTCCCTCAACTAGTTATGCACCCATCGGTGAGGCAAAGGTTCCCCACATCAGATATAGAGAGGTTACATTGGGATACTAGTTTTGGAAGATCAAACTCTTGGAGCCATGTATGGTTTTCGATTATGGATGGCTGTGGAGAATGAAATATCATGAATTGTCTCAAGTTATTCTTGTTTGAGAATATATGGTTTTATCATTGTCCACCCCTACTTTATTTATAATTTAATTTGCTTGACCCATTGTTTATTTTGGAGTTAGTTTCCTATATCTAATTGGTTTGTACTTCATAAAACTGAATATATTAAAAGAAGTGAATATTATATATGTATTATCATATATTGATGGATATTCTACATTAATTTAATGTGGTAATGTCTCATGGTATTTATTTCATCAAAATAGGTCAAAGTTGTTACAATATATGATTAGAACCATGATATGATATGATGATGTCTATTAAATATTTTTCGAATGGTTTTCATGAAAAAATATAACAGGAAAAATAGTTTTTCAACTTTTAGGTGTGATTATAATAATAGGACAACGATTCATCTCATGAAGTTTACACTTGGTGATCTCAATGATAAGAGATTATTAGGATAAACCCACCAATAGGAATTCTGCATGTTTCAATATCATCAGATATTAATATATGCAAGCATGTGTAATGGTCCTTAGACTCTAAGATTATTATTAATACATATTATGATTCATGTAAATATATTTATTGAATAAACTTGTGATTAAATATGTCTACGCTATGTATGATACATTGGGTATGTCATGATCGGTATGTTATTAGTGAATAAGTTAAGAAAGGATGTTTCCTTTCCATTTATTAAAGTTAATATCTCAAACCTTTGATTGGAATATAATAGTTAAAATAAATTATGTATCTATGGTGATGTATACATGTTCATTTTGGATAATAAAATAAACATATATAAAGAATTAAGGTTAATGAAAAAAACATGGAACCTACATTATGAGATATAGAGATAAAGAGATTATGTTACATTGTACACTCTCATGTGTTATTGTTGGTGTTTTGATATTAACTTCATCCTATTGGGTTCCTTGACCTCTTTCTAGAAAATAATCTTGAAATTTATTAAAGATTACCTAATTTTAACAAGGGAGAATCCTATAGGATCATACAATAAGTATTTCTATTGATCTCCATTAAATTGTATTTTAATTTAATTATTGGAATAAATATTATTATCAAGTATGGGGAATAATTTTATTCAAGATTTATTGATCATATAAATTAAAAAAAATATTCATAATGTAATTATTTAATTACGTGGATACATAATATTTATTTACTTATTTATTGAATGAATAAATATTAAATTAAATATTTATTCATATATTTGATAAATGTTGAGGAGTATGAGTGGACCAAGACAGTGATTAATGATAAATATTAATCTTAACGCTAGAAAAATAATATTTATCATTGCTCCAGTAAGTGTACACCATTATAAATAAATATAAAATTATCATAACATGGATTGGGGTCATTTGAGGGTTTAATATATTATTAAGGGAATATGTGCTATAAAATAATATTTAACCCTAACACATAACCTTATAAAAATATTCTTGTGTCTAATTTACTAAAGTTGATCAAATTATAGAATCATTGTGTACAATAAAATCTAGATCTCTATCTCCCTCAAGATTGAAGAATTCACTAGAGTATATTCTCTCAATCCTAAGATATTCTCCAACCTTCTCCATCTTCTCAAGAATGAGAGTGAAATAAATATTTTTCTACCATGAAGGAATCATCATAATGATCAAGGTAAACATTTCAAGATGATCTATCCATTGTTCTATCACCCAAAAAAATTATCATTGTTGTTTAGATATCAAATGAACACATTTGGATCACCGCTATAGGGATTCTACACTTGGATCCTACAAGCACAACGATGGTACACCGAAAGGGTTTTGGATGATCAACAACTTCATAGGATAAGTATCTTAATAATAAATTATTCTTTCTTCCAATCCATTTAAATTAAATATAAATTTAATGTTAATTTTTCTCCTAGTTTTGGTGTGTCTACCAAGTTTAATCAGAAAATTTACATTGGTCATGGATCCCACATCATGTACATCATGGAGTATCCATTTAATCCAAAAATTATTGAGTTGGTCCTGGACCCGATAAGTTCTCTCATTTTTTCAAAAACCTTCAAGTGGAATCAAATAATTCATGTTCAAATTTATAATTATTTATTAGATTATTGATCATTATGTATTTAAAAGTTAGATTTCATTTAAATTTTTAATTTATTCTTAATATATATTTGAATTCTCTTCTTACTCCTCTTCATTTCTCACACACATATCTAATATTGGCTAATAATTAATGAAGAACACATCTGAAGAATGCACCTATAGGTTTCAAGAACTATGGATCGATAACACTGGCTTACATGACATGTAATCCTTAGTGACATATTGTGTATCCTTTTCCATTACACTAGGGCACCCACGTGGACTTTGGGTTGTGTAATGAATACACACCACATGTGTCACACCCTTACCCATGAGTTTATTTTATTTTATGATTTATTTGACTTTAAATTATTTTTCTAGGGTTCATGTTCAGTCTCGGATCAAGTTTTTGAGTTTTGATAAAAGTGTGTATTTTGGGTTCAATGTTGTTGGATGCATAGGTAGAGCACGATGCTGCAGGGATTTTCTTAGGGAACTGCGTGGCCTTTTTTTTCTTCGAAGAATTATAGTGGGTTAATAAATGTTAATTAATGGTGTCATTTAAAATTTTTATTGTCGTTAACTTTTATTATTATTATTATTAAAATGAATAAGTTTTTAACTAAAACAAATGTTACTTGTTGTTAAGAACTTTATTATATATATTTAGTTTGGGTGAAAAAAACTTAGAATTTTAATCTTATTGTTATTCTAATTATAATGATTATTATTATTTTTATTGCTATTATTATTATCCATATAATAATTATTATCATTTATTTTTATTATTTTTATTATTTTTATTACTCTTATTATTATTATTATTATCTTTGTTTGTATTTTAATTAGATTATTTTATGGTGTTTTTTTTATAAACCCTAATGTTCTACCCCTTACCCACACTTTCCCTAGTGTGCGACATGAGCAGGTCCATCCCTGGTGTGCAGCGCGAGCAGGTCCAGCTTTCCCCCCCTCCTTTCGTATCTACACCGCTGACCAACTCTAAGTGCACCATCATAGACCCTCCGGCGTAGTCCCTACATGCAGCATGAGTGACCCCGGTCGCACCTCCTTCTCTATGGAGGTGAAACCCAAGTCCCTCGGTTATTCCCCCTACTCTACGCTTCCCTCCCCCCCTCCACCCTATGTCGGTCACGACCTCGGTCGACTCCTCCTTCGTTCCGGCGCCGCCCCCTCGCCCTCACCTCTCCCTGCATGAGGCGCCCCCTACCCTTATCTATGATTGAACAGACCAACCCCGCAACACTCGTCGGATGCCCCATCGTATACCCCCACCGGCCTCACCCAACCAGTTCCAACCCTAAGCTCTTTTCCAGCTCACCTGCGCCCTTTCGACCACTTGTCTGGCTCACCCGTGCCCTACCCGCCTCTTCTCTGGCCAACCCGCACCCCTTTCTGTTGCATTTTCCCCTTCCTCTGGTATACCTTGTACCCATTTTTATTATTAATCTTGATTTTAATCCTTAATTGTTAGGGGTTTTTATTAATAAGTGTTATTTTTGGTCGTGTTGGGTTGTTTTTAGCTTCTATAGCACGCGATTGAGGTGCGAACGAGATCTCACACTGGTTCCGAGTTTGTGTCGTCATCGCACTTCAGTTTCGAGGTAGGATTCCCATGCACTATTTTTTTTTAAATTAAGAATCATTAATTTTAGGACTTTCGAACCTTATATGATTAATATGTGCTAATTTCAAGCTCAGGTTCAAATTGATTTTGTGCATAGGCATTGTTTTATGCATGTTTCATGGTTTTTGCTTTTGTTTTTGTGAAATAGCACACACTGATTTTACGGTCCTATTGTGCTTGACTTTATAATTTTGGGTTCACCTATTTATTCTTGTTCAAACTTTTTCTAGGTGTTAATTTTTTATTGTGAAACATTTTATTGAATCATTTTGTTAAAAGAATGGGTAGTTCTGGCCTTGTTTCATGGAAATGGCATTGTCCAGTTATAGTTTTCCACGCTGTTTTCTTTAATTAAATTTTTTGTGTCACAACCCATCCCTCGGGGCCCATGTCGTGACTACCCCAAGCCCATTTTCCATAGGCCAGGGGCTGGTGACTAGCACCAAAGCTGTAAATCCCTAAAACTGGGAAGGCATTGCCTTTATATCCTAAAAACGCACAAAATAGAGTACAAGCTGGAAGCAGAACGCTAAGTAAAAATATATAAAAAAAGAGAGTTAAAAAGTAAAAGGGGCCGAAAATACAAGCCCAACTATAAAGTACAAGAAACTGAAAGTGCAAGTACTAGAAAAAGGGAAAACAGATCCTGGATCATCCACCGGGAAATCCTAACTGAAGGGTAGGTACAGATAGCCTCTACAGCACTCTACGTCCATCTGTCACCTCCGTGTACCATCACGCCGTGTGGTCCACCTCTAGGTATCGTCTAGTCCTGGTACACTCAGCCTCAATTAGCATTGTTCGTCGTCTGCATCCAACACAACGAGATGTGGGCATATCCCGTGTAGGGGTGAGTATAACGATACTCAGTAGGGACCCCGAGACCCTCAAGGCCTCACAAAATCTAACAAGGATAAACCACAAGGTATTAAATCAACATTTAACCCCACTTAGGTATATGCCCATTCATATACCTAAGTTATCAAGTAATCCATCTCAATTATGAGGTAAACACAAAAGTTACTGACTCAGCTCACACAGGTATACAACTTGTATAGAGAGTTAGAGATGATTAGATGTAGCCACTAAATCATCTATTTTGTCGAACCCACGTAGGATCTAGGAATAGAAGTCAGAGTTGTCGAACCCACACAGGATCTAGGGATAGTAAATAGTGTTGTCGAACCCACACGGGATCTAGGAATAGTTGTCAGAGCTGTCGAACCCACACAGGATCAAGGAACAGTAGTCAGAGCCGTCGAACCCATATAGGATCCTGGAACAATAGTCAGAGCGCAGCCAGCCACAGGGTTTCCTCACAAATCATGCTTGATTCCGGGAGGTTCCGCTCCTCAATCCAAGTTTCGATACATCAACAACCATGAATTACCATGAAAAAGTATCCCAAATGTCCGCCATGTCATAGTGGTATCAACGCAACAGACGGCACGTCAATCGGACGCCCGCACTGTGAGTTATTAGCCTTTTAGTCCCGGGGGCCCGGTTGGATTTGTCCATGATCCAACCTGATCTTAACTTAACTATACCCTGAACTCTAGTGGGTTATACTCAAAGGGACCGCCACGCTCCATGATTACCAACGCCACTGACGGTTCATCAAACGAATGTCTGGTGCCAAAGATATGGCCAAAAGAAAGTAAAGGGTCACAGTGGGCCTGGGTCTGGTCCGACCCGGTCGGACCGACCAAGCCCGACTTAGTCTGGGCCGACCCGTTGGGTTCATCCCAGACCACTGGGCCAAGCCCAGCGGGCCGCAAAGTCCACGAGTAGCGCGGGGGAGCGGACCAGTTGTGAGGGCGCGGACCGGCCGCGGGTCGGCGTAAGGGCGGTTCGGCCCGGAGGTGCCGTGAGGGGCACGAAAGGCCAGCTTAGCCAGGTGCGCGTGGGGCGCGGCTCAGCCCAGATGGCCGAGGCCGGTTCGGCCAGCGCTGCAAGGGGCGCGGCTCATGCAGCTCGGCCCGAATGGCCGAGGCCGGTTCGGCCAGCGCCGCAAGGGGCGCGGCTCGGGCGGCGCGGCTCGGATAGCCGAGGCCAGTTTCGCTAGTAGCGGTACGGGGCGCACGGGCCGGTGCATTTCGGCCGGGCGCATGGGAGGCGGTTGGGCAGGCTGGGAGGTGGCCGGGAAGGCCGGCGGGCAGGCCGGGGGGCATCCGGGCAAGCCGGCAGGTGGCCGGGAGGAGTCTGGGCAAGCCGAGAGGTGGTTGGGTAGGCCAGTGGGCAGGTCGGTGGGGTGTGGGTAGGCAGTCAAGCGGCTGGGAGGTGGCTGGGAAGGTGGTCGGGTGGTGGCCGGGAAGGCCGGCAGGCAGGATGGTGGGGCGGTGGTCGGCCGGCACGCGGCCGGGAGGTGGCCGGGCAGGACGGTGGGCAGGCCGACGAGGCGCGGGCCGGTTCGGGGCAGCGGATCGGCTCGGCGAGCGGCGCGGACGGAAGGGGCTCGGTCGGGGCCAGTTTGGACGGTGGCGGTGCGGGACGTCGTGGGGGAGGCGCGGGTCACGGAGGTCGCGGGTAGCACGGCCTTTGTCTTTCCCGCCTTCGTCGCCTCGTCGTTTCTTCGCCATGACGAAGTACATCACAAAAGATATCGACATAGGGTGTCGGACCATATTAGTTTGTCCCACACCCTCCGTGTTTAGGGTGATAGCAATCTGTCCTTTAGAACAAACCACAACAATCCATCCTCAAAAAGAAAGTATCCTCGTTCTTCATTTTAAAGAAACGAAGAACATGGAACTTTAAATGAAATTAAACCCCTAACTTTTGTTCGTTGTTCGAAGATGAAGTCATGGGAAGAAGATAGAGTTGTCGTCATTCGTCGCATCCACCGCGCACTTCAAATCCTGAGATCGCACGTCGATTGTGGAAGATGTTCCACGTCAGTAGATTTCAAGGAAGAAGATCGTAGGATATCATTGTCGACATTCTTCGTTGGATGAACGTGTTCTTCGTTCTACATTGGGAGATGATGTTCTTTGTTGGAGAACTCTATTTATCCCAAGCTCTCCTCTCCTCAAAATTCCACCCAAAAGACAAATTCCAACCAAAATAATAGATTGTGTTTATCTATTATTTAATTGTTGGAACAAAATTCAAATGGGTTAATTAATTAGGTTAGCTCCAATTAATTAATTCAAGAGGTTGGCACAAAATTAATGTGGAGGATTTGGCACCATAAATACTTGTGTGTTGGCTCTATTAAGGTGGAGGGGTGGTGGCACCATTATGTGGGGAGCTCAAGAGGTTTCTCCCCACTTAATGGGGAGTTCAAGAGGTTTTAACATCAGGTGGTCCCCACCATATTAAACATGAAGAGGATGTTAGGTTTGGGTGGGCCCCACCACCATAACCTCTCATGGGAGGTTAAGGTGTGGTGGTCCCCACCTCCAACTACCACATGGAGGCTTCAACCAACCAAATAAAAATAAAGCTACAACTTAATTTTTATTTAATTCTTTCATTAAAAACCCAAAAACTATCTTTTATTTCCATCCATCTGTCGTCAAGGTGAAAGTCTCTTTAAGCGAATACCAGCACTGTGAGTTCAACGGTGCCCTCGGATTTCAATTCTGAGCACCGGTTCAAAAGTTATAAAAACTCACTCGTACGTTTACTGAATGTACCCAAACAAAACTTCAAAAGTTGATTCCGGGCACACCGGGCCTCGGAATTACGCACCATCAATTTTCACGAACTTGTAAAATTTCCAATTATTTAAGAGAAAAAAAATCCACAGAAATTTCAGGTCTTTACATTTCGTTTGTTCCACACCCAATTCTTGAGTTTTAGAACCTTACTTAGCATTTTAAATAAGTTCCTGACATGCGAAATGGGTGTTTCATGACTTTGTGAGTGTCTATTGAAATTTTTTTCTTAGCATTTCATGTTTGGTTTTCAGAATGGTTCTCGGTTGGCTTTTTGGTGTCAAAAGTGATATAAAGTGTTTTGTTTGTTTTTGTTAAAGTGTTGGATGCATGTGAAATTAGGTTTTGGGGTCTTTTTATGGATTTCCAAAGTGGTTTGGATTTGATCATAAATGTGTTTCTTGTGAAATAATGGATTTTGGGGTTCATAATTCAGTGAGTGTTTAATTGAAATTGTTTTATTCAACAATGAATGCCTTGTTTTCTTTATAAAATGTTTTTTGGATTTTTGGGGTAAAGTGTGATGTAAAATAAATTGTTGGAATTTGTAAATGTATCAACAGCATGCTGAACAATGTTTTTGATTCTTTCTATGGTTTCCAAGTGGTTTGGTTTCTAAAAAAGTGTGCATTGTGTTTTAGCATGTTTTGGAATTTTTTTAAAAATGGTTGGGTCTTGAGTGTGTAGTCTAAATATATTAAAAAGAGTTTTATCAATGTTTGGGTGTGATAAATTTGGAAATTTGAATTATTTTTATAAGTTTAGATTGTGATTTTATACTCAACGACAACTGTTGACTCGCCTTTTTTTATATATACTTGCGACATACGAACCTGACATATTGAGAGAATTGTCTGAGACGAGTACTGCAGTGGTATGTTACAGTACTGACCAGTGGCCCATAGTAGGCAGATATGTTTGGGTTTATTGCTTTGGTATTTTCCCTCGGCCTTCCTGAGAAAGGATGGACAATCATTTTGGAGCGTTAGATTTCATCGTATGTGGCAAGCTACTATAGATGGGGTCGTAGGTATTAGTGTCATCTAGATTATTCTTGATCTCTCAGGTTCGCCTATGTCTAGTGACTTTTAGCTAATGAACTATTGCTGAGATATTTAATTTGCCCTTGCTTTATCGGCCTTGGTACCCTTGTGCGGTTTTTTTCATGAAAAGTGGCATTTTGGTTTTCATAACTCCTATGAAAATGTTTTCAAAAAGAAAATGTGTTCCAAACTCTTTTATTCTGGTTTTTCAAATGACTAAGGGAAATGGGTTGTAATTTTTTTTCAAGTAAAAAAAATTATAGAAATTCATACTTTAATATATTTTAGTTCAAACTTAGAATTGGTGTTTCTTTATTTTAAAGGTAGTGCATTGAGAATAGATATCAGGCTAGCCTACTGAGTTTTAATACTCATGCCTATAGTTCTCTTCTGTTTTTAGTGTTTGTGCAGGCTCCAGCTTAGGTGTGCTCACCATGGGAGACTCTCTATCGTTGAGTCGGAGAGTGACCCATGGGTTCACATGGAGTTAGTTCGGACGTCGAGTTTGGTTAGTTTTAAATTTTATTTTGTTCATGTTTAGTCATTTTATTTTGTTTATTTATTTTGCATTGCTCTGTGTTATTTCTGCTGCTTTATTTATCTGTATTGGGTGAAATCGTTCCCACAGCCTCTTTTGATGCCCTGGTGCTTGTCACCAGCCTGGGAGGATCAGGAACGCCTCTTAGGCCATGTCGCGGACCAGCTCGGGTGACAGGTTCAAGGTCGACCTGGGTTGGTTCATGACAAATTTTATTAGAGGAGGTCAGGTTTTCATGAACCTCGCTTTTCATAGTGCCCTTTGTTATTTGTGATGTCAAGGTAGATGGATTAGGAGTGTTAGAACTTGAGGGGTAGGAGGAGGAAGAGCATCACAAACTCTTTCTCGTTCAGATCCTTGGGTTTCCATGGGAAGTTCGGTTTAAATTTTTTTTTTGGGTTTTTATGGAAATTTTTTGTGATTGGGATACGAAAAAGGGAGTTGGGCTAATAGTCCTCCTAAGTTTCACGGTTTGGAAATCCATGTGGATCTAGGGGAATGGTCCAAAAATACTCTACATGTCAGTGACGTGATTGACATATGGCCGCCAACCATATGGTCAAATCTCCCACCAACACTAGTTCCATGTTTGAGATGTTTTGTGTCTCCTGTGACTTTAGAGAGTGGTCCTAATTTGAAGAAAAAGGGTTTTGAAAAAAAATTGTTGTTTGAAATGACATGTTTAATTTTTGGATTGTTTTAAAAGAAGTGGTATGAATGATTTTCTTTTGGAAAATAAATTTTCTTTTTTTTGCCTTGGTGTTCTGATGAGTGCTCACATGCATAATGGTATGTTGGAATGTGAACAGATTTTTGGTATGGTGGATGGATGATCGGGGGGGCACGGATACATGCATGTGAGTGAGACTCTAAATAATACCAATGGAGGGGGTTTAACCCACCAAGGTTGTTTTAAATTAAATATGTTTTCAAATAGAAAAGTTTTGATGTTATGATAACTTTTTTTCTTGTGTTTTGAGCTTGTCACCTATGCAGTGTTTGTATTTGAGGATTTTTATTTATTGAGTTGTCCTTGATGGAGTTCTTGACTTTTCTTATCCAGAGGTTATCCTCTTGAAACTTCAATGGGTGGTCATAGTATAGTTGATCAACCTAAGGATTTTAAGCTTGAGTTTCAGAAGCTAGATCCACCTCTCTTTTATGGTGAAGTAAACCCTTAGTATCAGAGGAGTGGATGCTGAAGATTGAAAGGGACTTTAACCTCGTTGAGTTTCCCAAGTCGTTGAAGTTCAAGTTTGTAACCTTCATGCTTGAAGGTTCACCGTGGATGTGGTGGAAGTCAATGTCTCGGATCAAGCCTCGTCAAGAGCTTACTTGGGAGTTCTTCAAGGATTTGTTCATTCGTCAGTTTTTCTATCAAGAAGAAAGGGTGAGAAAGGGGATAGAGATGTGTTGTCTTCAGTAGGGCGATAGATCCGTCTGGGAATATTTCCAATGCTTTGTGGAGCTGGTCCCTTATTATTCAAGGTATGCCACAGATGACCCCATGAAGGCTCAATGCTTTGAGGTGGGTCTCTTCCCTAATCTACAGTCAAAGTTGTCAGAGTCCAACCTAACTTCTTTCATCAATATGGTGAGACAAGCATTTCATGTCGAAGCCATGATGGCAGGAGTTCTTGAAGTAGTCCTCCCTCCTTCAATCCCTATGAGCAGTGGTGAAGATTCTAGAAAGGAGATGAGTAAGTGATCGAAAGTTGATAGAGCAGGTCATGGAATCAAAAGTCCTCAGAGTGAAGCCAACGCGTATTCAGGAACCCCAGGGAATTTTAAGGAGTCTGGTTAAGGTTGTGCCTCTATCGTGTGGTGAGACAATTTTAGTGTTTCCGTTTGTAACTTTTCTCTTGTCTCAAAGAGTGAGATGGACTTATCCCTCACGCAATGTTAGTAATTGTGTTTTTTTGGATGTCAGTCGCTGATTAGTGGCCTTGCATAGACCACCGATGTGGACCAGTTGCGACTTTGGTTTGTTTCCATTCCGAAGTGATGGGTCATGAGTAGTTTTACGTTGTAGTTTCATTAATCTAGTCCTTGGGCCCTCCCTCCCCGCCCGTGGGGTTAGGGTTTTTAGTTGGTGAGGAATTTTATTTTAAGTTCTTATCACTTTCAGATGGGAGTGAGTGGTTTAAATGTCCTTGTTGTGCTCTTTCTAGCTTGATTAAGGCCTTGTGTAGGTTTAAGTTGGACTTCCATTTGGACGTTAGTAGGTTGGTTCTTTATGGTGGCGAGACCCTCCATCTCTTTGAGTTTTATATTAAGCCGTTATTGGATGTTAGTTGAGTTCTTATGGTGGGGAGTCCGTTCAGACCTCCCCTCCACTGGTGATTTATTTCAGGAAATGAGGTTGAGTCTCATTGGTCGTCGATGGAATTTCCTTGGGTTAAGAGGTTGGATCGTGTTTATGTGGAATCCTTAGGTGTTGATCGATCATCTGGATGGTGTTATGGATTTCAAGGGGTGGAAAGCGTTGTGGTGGGGAGAATTGTCACACCCCGAACTATGCATTTATTTTATTTTATGATTTCTTTGAATTTAAATTATTTTTCTTTGTTGGGGTTCATGTTCAGTCTCAGATCAAGTTTTGAGTTTTGATAAATGTGCGCATTTTGGGTTCGACATCATTGGATGCACGGGTGGAGCGTGATGTCGTGCGGCTTCGTTTAGGCAACTGTGTGGCCTCTTTTTCTTCGAAGAATTATAGTGGGTTAATAAATGTTAATTAGCAATGTCATTTAAAATTATTATTGGCATTAACTTTTATTATTATTATTATTAAAATGAATAAGTTTTTAATTAAAACAAATTTTACTTGTTATTAAGAACTTCATTATATATATTTAGTTTGGGTGAAAAAAAACTTAGAATTTTAATCTTATTGTTATTTTAATTATTATATTGTTATTATTTTTATTACTATTATTATTATCCTTATAATAATTATTATCATTCCTTTTTATTATTTTTATTACTCTTATTATTATTATTATTATTATTATCTTTGTTTATATTTTAATTATCTTTTTTTATGGTGTTTTTTTGGTAAACCCTAATGCGCTACCCCTTACCCACTCTTTCGGATTTTTTTTTTACGTTTTTAAAAAAAAATATTTTCCAGAAAACGTTTACGGCAAAAGTTTTTTTAAAAATGCACCTCAAAGGCGGCATCCCGGATGCCGCCTTTCCATTTCGGGGGCAAGGCGGCATCTGTGATACCGCCTTTGCGCTGCGGGTGAAAGGCGGTATCCGCGATGCCGCCTTTCTCCTAAAAAAATATTTTTTTTGAAAATTTTTATTTTTTTTTTTATTTTTTTTTTTTGTTTTGTTTTGTTTATATATATATATATATATAAACAAAACAAAAAAAATCAGCAGAATTTCTCTGCTATTAAAGATCCAGCTCTACAGCCATTACAGCAGTCTGAATTCTGACAGAAACTCTTACCCAGGCCTCCATTTTATAAGAGGGTTTGCCCTGAAAATCATTCTGCATTTTCGATGTGGGATTCAGGTTCTACCTTTACTGTACAGTACATTCTGCATTTCCGATGTGGGATTTTGTTTCAAGTACATGACTTTGAAATACAATAAAATATAAACTATAAGGCCAATATAAATGAAATTTTAAACATTGATTACACATATAATAAATAGTTGAAAACAAAAATAATTTCCTCAAAAATGTTGATGAAAAATAATCTATAACCTTTCAAAACCGCCTACATGAAACTTAAAAATGTTTCAAATACGTGAATTTGAAAGACTGTAAAATATAAACTATAAACCGAATATAATTAAAACTTTAAACATTGATTAAACATATAATAAATAGTTGAAAACAAAAGAAATTTCCAAAAAAATGTTGATGAAAAGTAATTTATAAGCTTTCAAAACCACATACTTGAAACTTAAAATTTTTCAAGTGTGTGAATTGGGAAGACCATAAAACATAAAATAGAAGACTAATATAAATGAAACGTTAAACATTGATTAAACATATAAGAAATAGTTGAAAACAAAAGCAATTTCCAAAAAAATATTAATGAAAAATAATTTATAAGCTTTCAAAACCGCCTACTTGAAACGTAAAAATGTTTCAAGTACGTGACTTTGAAAGATTATAATTATATTACTAATTAACTAATTAATTATTATATAATTAATAGTTGTATTAATAATTAACTAATTAATTATTATACAAGTAATAATTAATGATTAATAATTAATAATTAATAATTTAATGAATAGTTATAATTAATATTTATATTACTAATTAACTAATTAATAATTACTAATTACTTATTAATAATTATTAATTACTAATTACTAATTATAATGAATAATTATAATAAATATTTATATTACTAATTAACTAATTAATAATTAATAATTACTAATTAATTAGTTATAATTATTAATTGTATTTCTAATTAACTAAATATTTATTATATATGTAATAATTATATTACTAATTAATTATTATATAATTAATGATAATATTACTAATTAACTAATTAATTATGACATATTTAATTATTAATAATTACTAATTAATAATTAAAAATTATACTGAATAAATGTAATTAAAATTTATATTACTAATTTACTAATTAATTGTTATATAATTAATAATTATATAACTAATGAACTAACTAACTATTATATAATTAATTATTAATAATTAATGATTAATAATTATAATGACTAATTGTAATTAATATTTATATTACTAATTAATAATTAATAATTACTAATTACTAATTACTAATTACTAATTAATAATTAATAATTATAATGAATAAATGTAATTAAAATTTATATTACTATTTTAGTAATTTATTATTATATAATTAATAATAATATTACAAATTAACTAACTAATTTTTATATAATTAATTATTATTAATTCCTAATTAATAATTATAATGAATAATTATAATTAAAAATCATATTACAAATTTACTAATTAATTATTATATAATTAATAATATTATTATTAATTAACTAATTAATTTTTACATAATTATCTATTAATAATTACTAATTAATAATTATAATTACTTATTATAATTAATTATCTTATTTATAATTAACTAATTAATTATTATATAATTAATAATGATATTACTAATTAAATAATTATTTATTATATAGTTAATAATTATATAATTAATTATTATATTACTAATTAAGTATTATATAAATAATAAATAATAATTAATAGTTATAATGAATAATTATAATGAATAAATATATTACTAATTAACTACTTATTTATTATATAATAATTTTTAATAATTACTAATGAATAATTATAATGAATAATTATATTACTAATTAACTATTATATAATTAATTATTAATAATATTAATTTAATAGTTAAATAAATTATTATATGTTTAATCCATGTTTTAACTTTAAATTATATCGGTCTTATAGTTTATATTTTAGTCTTTCAAAACCGCATACTTTAATCATTTTAAGTTTCAAGTAGGTGGTTTTGAAAGCTTATAAATTATTTTTCATGAACATTTTTTACGAAATTCTTTTTATTTTCAACTATTTTTTATATGTTTAATCCGTGTTTTATGTTTCATTTATATCGGTCTTATAGTTTATATTTTATAGGCTTTCAAAGTCACGTGCTTGAAACATTTTTAAGTTTCATGTTGGTCGTTTTGAAAGCTTATAAATTATATTTCATCAATATTTTTTACGAAATTCTTTTTATTTTCAAATATTTGTTTTATGTTTAATTCATGTATTAAGTTTCATTTATATTGATCTTATAATTTATATTTTATAAGTTTTCAAAATCACATGCTTGAAACTTCTTATGTTTAAAGTAAGTGGTTTTGAAAGCTTATAAATTATTTTTTATCATCATCTTTTATGATTTTTTTTTGTTTTCAACTATTTTTTATATGTTTAATCCATGTTTTAAGTTTCATTTATATTGGCCTTATAGTTTATATTTTATAGTCTTTCAAAGTCACGTACTTGAAATAGAATCCCACATCGGAAATGCAGAATGTTCTGTGCAGGAAATGGAGAACCAGAATCCCACATCAGAAATGCAGAATGATTTCCAGGGTAAGCTCTCTTATAAAAAGGAGCCATGGGTGAGAGCTTCTGTCAGAATCCAGATTGCTGTAATGGCAGTACTGCTGGATTTTAAATTGCGGATAAATTCTGCTGAAAATTTTATTTTTGTTTTTTTTTTTGTTTTGTTTTGTTTATATATATATATATATATATATATATATATATATATAACAAAAAATAAATATAAATATAAATTCTAGAAAAAATATTTTTTTTCTGTTTTAGGGGAAAGGCGGCATCCTTGATGCCGCCTTTGGGCGTATTTTCGGAAAAAAATTTAACCTAGCCTGTTTTTAAAAAATATTTTTTAAAAAAAAAATTATTTAAAAAAAAAATCCCACGCTTTCCCTGGCGTGTGGCATGAGCATGTCCATCCCTGGCGTGTGGCACAAGAAGGTCTAGCTTTCCCCCCTCATTTTGTATCCGCACCACTGACAAACTTGAAGTGCACCACCAGACACCCTCCGGCGTAATCCCTACATGCAGTGTGAGTGACCCCAGTCGCGCCTCCTTCTCTACGGCGGTGAACCCCAGGTCCCCTAGTTGTTCACCCTGCTTTGCGCTCAGCCACCCCCCCCCCCCCCCACCCACCCTCTTTCGGTCATGACCTCGGCTGAATCCTCCTTTATTTTAGCACCGCCCCCTCGCCCTCACCTCTCCCCGCATGTGGCGCCCCCTACCCTTGGCTGTGCTCGAACAGACCAACCCATCAACACTCATCGGGCGCCTCATCGTGGACCCCCGCCAGCCTAACCTAGCCAGCGCCGACCCTCGGCTCCTATCTGGCTCACCCACGCCCTTTAGGCCAATTGTCTGGCTCACCCGTGCCCTTCCCGCCTCCTCTCTGGCTGACCCGCATCCCTTTCCGGCGCATTTTCCCCATCCTCCAGTGTACCTTGTACCCATCTCTATTATTACTCTTGATTTTTCTCCTTGAGTGTTAGGGGTTTTGATTAATAAGTGTTATTTTTTGTCGTGTTGGGTTGGTTTTAGCTTCTATATCATGCATTTGAGGTGCGAACGAGATCTCACACTGGTTCCGAGTTTGCATCGTCGTCGCGCTTCGGTTTCAAGATAGGATTCCCATGCACTATTTTTTTAAAATTAAGAATCATTAATTTTATGATTTCCTCTCCTTATATGATTAATATGTGTTAATTTCAATCTCCGATTGAAATTGATTTTGTGCGCAAGCGTTGTTTTAAGCCTATTTCGTGGTTTTTGCTTTTGTTTTAGTGAAATAGCACACACTGAGTGTACGGTACTATTGCGCTTTACTTTATAATTTTGGGTTCACCAATTTATTCTGGTTCTCTCTTTGTCTAGGTGTTAATTTTTCATTGTGAAACATTTTATTGACTCATTTTGTTTGAAGAATGGGTAGTTATGGCCTTGTGTCATGGAAATGGCATCGTCCAGTTATAGTTTTCCATGTTGTTTTCTTCAATTAAATGTTTTGTTTGTTCCGCACCTGATTCTTGAGTTTTAGAACCTGAAATAGCATTTTAAATAAGTTCCTGACATGCGAAATGGGTGTTTTATGACTTTTTGAGTGTCTACTGAAATTTTTTTTGAAGCATTTCATGTTTGGTTTTCAGAATGGTTTCCGGTTGGATTTTAGGTGTCAAAAGTGATATAAAATGTTTTGTTTGTTTTTATTAAAGTGTTGGATACATGTGAAATTAGGTTTTGGGGTATTTTATGGATTTAAAAAGTGGTTTGGCTTTGATCATAAATGTGTTTATTGTGAAGTAATGGATGTTGGGGTTCATAATTCGGTGAGTGTTAAATTGAATTTGTTTTATTCAACAATGATTGCCTTGTTTTCTTTATAAAATGGTCGTTTAGATTTTTTGAGTTAAGTGTGATGTAAAATTAATTGTTGGAGTTTATAAATGTATCAGCAGCATGCAGAATAATGTTTTTGGTTCTTTCTATGGTTTCCAAGTGGTTTGGCTTTTACAAAAGTGTGTATTTTGTTTTAGCATGTTTCGGAATTTTATTAAAAATGGTCGGGTCTTGAGTGTGTAGCCTAAATATATTAAAAAGAGTTTTATCAATGTTTGGGTGTGATAAATGATGTGTTTACACATTCCTTGGAAATGTGAATTATTTTTATAAGTATAGATTTTTATTTGATGCTCGATGACATCTTTTGACTCACCTTTTTTATATATATTCTTGTGACATACGAACCTGACATATTGAGAGAATTGTCTGAGACGAGTACTGCACTCGTAGGTTACAGTACTGACCAATGGCCCATAGTAGGAGAATATGTTTGGGTTTTTTTCTATGGGATTTTCCCTCAGCCTACCTAAGAAAGGATGGTCGAGCGTTTTGGAGCATTAGAATTCATCATATGTGGCGTGCTACTATAGATGGGGTCGCAGATATTAGTGTAGTCTGGATTATTCTCGATCTCTCGGGTTCTCCTATGTCTAGTGACTTTTAGCTAATGAACTGTTGCTGAGATATTTACATTTCCCTTGCTTTATCTGCCTTGGTACCCTTGTGTGGTGTTTTTCATGAAAAGTGACATTTTGGTTTTCCTAACTCCTATGACAATGTTTTCAAAAATAAAATGTGTTTCAAACTCTTTTGTTTTGGTTTTTCAAATGACTAAGGGAAATGGATTGTACTTTGTTTTCAAGTAAAAAAATTATATAAATTAATACTTTAATATATTTTAGTTCAAACTTAGAATTGGTGTTTCTTAATTTTAAAGGTAGTGCATTGGGAATAGATATCGGGATATCCTACTGAGTTTTAATAACCACGCCTATAGTTCTCTTCTGCTTTTAGTGTTTGTGTAGGATCTAGCTTGGGTGCGCTCACCTTGGGTGACCCTATATCGTTGAGTCGGAGAGTGACCCATGGGGGCACATGAAGTTAGTTCGGATATCGAGTTTGGTTAGTTTTAAATTTTCTTTTGTTCCTGTTTAGTCGTTTTATTTGGTTTATTTATTCTGCGTTGCTCTGTGTTATTTCTGTGGATTTATTTATCTGTATTGGGAGAAATCATTCAAACAGACTCTGTTGATGCCCTGGCACTTGTTGCCAGCACAGGAGGATCGGGAACGCCTCTCGGGCCATGTCGCGGACCGGCTCGGGTGACCGGTTCAAGGTCGACCCGGGTTGGTTTGTGACAACATGCATTAAATACACTATGTGTGGACCAGCCAGGGTTCCACATGGTTTTTTCCAAATATATGCCATTTATATAATGTACAATATATGTAGTCCATGTGTTTTTGTGGTGGAAAACATGGGTTCAAGATGCATCATGTAATTAATACACCATATGTAATTAATATAGGATGTGTATAGGTGGGTAGTTTGGAAAATGTAAGTGCACACTGTATATCCTTCTTACACATTGTGTACCTCATAAATGTCTATGAGAAGTACATGTTGGGTCCCAAAGCATATATTGTAGACATCCAATGAAGTTAACGACATGATTTGGGGTAATCCTACATACATCAGAAACTTTATCTATTTATACATAAATATTAAATTTAATTAATTACTACAGTAAACCTCATCAACATGAATTCTGTGAGTCATTTAATTTCCAGTTCATATTGTTTTTTAGGTTTTATATTATAATAAATTATTTAATAATTCTGTGTAAGATATGAAACTATAATTCATGTATGGGAGTGGCATACTAAAGACTCAGCATATTTTAAATTATAAAAGAAATATATTTTTCATGTGTTTCATGTGTCATTAATTTGACAGTACACATCATGAAATTATTACACATGTCATGTACATAATATTTTGTAGAAGTGAATTGTATACAATATTACTATACTGAGTAGTTCAGATAGATACTCATTGATTCTATTCCAAGTGCAAAGATATATAATATTTTTATTAAATTTTAAATAAAATTAAGTTATTCATTTTATTTAAATTCATAGTGGATAGAAATCTTCATGATGATTGGATGGAATAGGATGAAATGAAATAATTGATTAATAAGATAATTAATCAGATTAATTCTATCATGTTTTATCTTAACTAAGAATGAATTGAAATGAATGTTATCTAGTTATTTTAAACGTCTAGTTCTTGCATGTGTATGACCAATCATGATCTTTGACCAAACTTATGTATTTTTTGGTTTTATTTAATTTAATTGCATGGGTTTGTGATTATTTATTATTAAATTAAATATGATGGTTGGTGTTTCATTCCTCACTCCTTTATTATATAGTACCTTCATGTCTAAGGTTGGTTTATGTAAATCTCCTTAACCAATACTTGTTTCCCTGCACCTACATATGAGTTATAAAAAACTATGTAATAAAAGGAGTATTTTAAGGGGTATGGAACCGGTTCAAGGTGGAGTCGAGGCGAAGGTGGTTCAATATAGAACAAAGGTGAAACCAACTTGGGAAATACATATATGGATAGGTGGGATGTTGTAACTCATTCCAAGACTAGAGAAATGATATTTCCTATAACACCTTAAGATTTTATGGTGTATTTCTCTTCAAATAAATTTAATTTCTTTGATAGCTTGTGATACACTCAAACCCAAGTCTAAATAAACTATAATATAGCATATAGTTATAACCTAGTTGATAAATTTAAAATATAAATATAAATAACTGCATTATAAAAGATATGCATAGAGTTTTTATATAATTTAAATTCATTGATAAATAAGTACTCAATTTTTATAAAAAAAATTATGCTTCAAAAATGGTTATTATTTCTTTTTAAAAGAAAAAAATATAATTAATTTCTACCAATTTTAGAAATTATATTTGATAAAAATGATATCATTTTAAAATTATAATACCAAAATTATATTAGGGTGAAATTTTGTGATTTTTCTAGAAAATATTTATTTTTTAATAAATAATAAAAAATACTGATTTTTTATGGAAAATTGCCTTTTCATTTAAAGAATCTACAAAATTAAATTTTATTTCAATATGATTTCAAAGTAAAATTAGTTCATTTTTATTATTAATAATCTAAATAAGGTAATTGGAATCAATTTTATGCTTTATTTTGGTATTAAAACTTTTCAAACTTAAGAATATATTTTTTTTTTTTGAAATTTGTTTTTCGTTGTGTTTTTATTATTTAATTTTAAATTAAATTATGCCACTTATGTGAATTGAATTTGATAAAATATATTCAAAAATTTTAATCAAAATAATTTTTATAATTTAATAGGTTCAAATTAATTTTTTTCATTGTGAATAGTAAACATAGTAAATATTTTTCACCTCGGTAAAACATGTAAAATTGGGTTAAAATCATAGGATAAAGCTTTAAAATATCTCTAAAACTTACCTTTATCCCATTTTATGGGTGTTATTTAACCAAAGATATGTTTTAGTAGTTAAATAATATATTTAAAAACAATATTTTGAATTTGGTAAACCAAGATTGACTTTTTTGAAGATAATTTATATTTTATTCAAATTAAAAACTATTATTGAGTCTTTGTAATTAATGGATTAATTGGAAGATTCCATTAAGTTTTTTCTGACTGAAACGTATTAAAAACTTCCTTAGTTTATTATTTTACCAAAAAAATCATTTACACCAATTTAATACTTTATTTCAAGGTGAAATGATTTTTACTCTTAAAATTGAGTATTTTCCTAAAAACTAGTTTTTAGGAGTTTTGTGTTCTTATATTAAAAGTTATTCCTAAAACCTATATAAATTGAAATTGATAAAATAGATTAAAGCTTTGGAATTATAATTTTCAAAAAATAAATTAATTCCCCTTTTATTTTTCTTCATATAATTGGGTTATCATGGTAAAAAGTTGAGTTATAGTGGTTAAGGTTAAAATGAGTTTAAAGTGGTTTAACAAGAAGATAAGGATTAAAATATATCTAAAACTTATCCAAATGTGGATTGTTGTATTTATTTATAAATTATCACATAATATATTTTAATTTTTTTTGCCTTGGTTCCACTTGACATGATTATGATATATATATAGTATTTAATATTTTAAGTAATTTCAAGTGTGTCCTTTACCTATCCTGTAAAAGGATACCACCTATACTCTCTTATCCACACTTAATAAGCCTTATATATTGACTAATACCTACCATAATACCTTTATATATTCCTTAACAATTTCCAATATCTTCTTTTCTTTCCAAATGACCATCCTTTCAAGGCTTAATGTGTAATCCAAAATAGGTTTCTCAATAAATAGGTATAACTCTTAACCAAGTACTTTTAATTTTATTTATTCCCCTACATAATCTAAATATATGGTATCTAATATAAAATAATAAATTCAGTATCCTAAACATACTAAAATTTTATTATGATTATGTAAACACTATTATTCTCCCTCTTTTCCATCAAATGGGAAATGAAAGTATTGTTTGTGCGTATGTGCAGGCTACCGCCTCCATGTAATGATATAATTTATTTTCCATCACCATAATTCATGGTTTATTATTATGATATATTTAATTTATATATATGTTATTAATGATATAATTAAGTTTTTATAATGATAAAATAATATCTATCTTTATTTCCTTCTTTTCTTTAGAAAAGGAATATAGAATTCATGCATAGGTATGACCTACAGTGTTCATGAACAGTGTCAATCATTTTTCTATCACTACTGTCATGACCCGTTCCCTGGGACTCGTACAGTGACTACCCCAAGCCCGCCTTCCATAGTCCAGGGGATGGCGACTAGCATCGGAAAGGCATATCTATAAAACTGGGAAGGCATTGCCTTTTAACCTGCAAACTCACACAATCCAAGCACATAGCAAGATACAAACACAAGGTAAACTATATAGAAAATAGGGTGATTATAGTAAGTAAAGGGGTCGAAATACAAGACCAACTGAAAATTACAAGTAAAATTGAAAACAGCTCCTGTGAATGCCCTCTAAGGATCCTACTCGAAGGGTATGTATAGCTCTTGAATGGTCTTCTATGTGGTACGCCTCGTCTAAGGTCCACCTCCGAGTAGCCTCCAGTCCTGGTACCCTCGACCTCGATCAGCACTGTCCGTCGTCTACACAAGACACGGCAAAGTGTGGGTGTAGATCATGCAGGGGTGGGTATAACGATACTCAGTAGGGACCCCGAGACCCCCTAAGGACTCTCAGAATCAATAAATATACCTAATATACCAATTATACCCATCTCATTCATGAGGAAACATAAGGCCCAACTCTTTATCCAAAATCACAACTATTCCACGTAGGAAAGAACACCATGAAGGTAACACCACAAAGGTAAGTACCTCAAAGTTAACGCCACACAGAAGATTATAACAAAGTTAAAGACTCATCTCACACCAGTTATAACTTAAGTACAAAAGTATAAATGATTGGATGTAGTTCTATATCACATTACTTCATCGAGAAGCTCTACTATTGACCCATATAGGATCGAAGATGACCGACATAGGGTCTGAAGATGCTGACCCACACAGGATCCGAATATGACCCACATAGAATCTGAAGATGACCCACACAGGATCTGTAGATGACCCACATAGGATCTGTAAATTACCCACATAGGATCGGTAGATGCTGACCCACACAGGATCTGAAGATTCTTCAAGTACAGCCAGCCACAGGGTTCCCAGACGAAGCACGCTTGATTCCAGGAAGTTACTCTCTTCAATCCATCAGTCAATAATTCAAATTCCACAAAGTCCCATGAATAAGTATCACGAAGGTCTGTCACATCATAAGGGACCCAACGCGGTAGATGGCGCGTCAATCATATGCTCGATCTGTAAGTTATTAGTGTTTCCGTTCTGAGGGCCTGGTTGTATTCGGGTTCGATCCATCCCGGCCGTACTCTAACTTTATCCAAAACTCAAGTGGAT
The DNA here is from genome assembly GCA_963277665.1 of Viscum album. Taxonomy (NCBI): domain Eukaryota; kingdom Viridiplantae; phylum Streptophyta; class Magnoliopsida; order Santalales; family Viscaceae; genus Viscum; species Viscum album. Next base: position 1,862,970,372 of record OY728133.1, read on the forward strand.
TAGGCCAAAAGGACCATCTCTATCCAAGGAATTCAGCACAGCAAACAGTTCATCAAACGAACGCCCAGTTATCAAGATATGTCCAAAAAGGCGTATCTGGGTCCAGATGGGCCCAGGACCGGTCCGACCCGGTCGGACCAACCCGGATGGGTTGGGCCATGGCGGGCTCGGTACACTAGGTCACGGTCTGGCCCGACCTGCAAAGGGGGTGGACCGACCCACTGGGGGGCCCGCGGTGCGGCCCGCAGCAGGGGATTCCCACCGTAGCAGGGCCCGCCCTAGCCGAAACCCGGGGGAGCCCCCCCCCCCAGATTCCCGAATGGCCCAAGGGCCATTCAGTTTTGGCCAACCCGGTGGTGCTATGTGGCGCCACCTGCTAGCACGCGGGACCCACCAGAGCAGGTCTTTCTTAGTATGACGCGGCCGGCCGGGGTTCCGGCCAGCTCCCCTTCTAGCGGCGCAACGACGTCGCTGCTCTTCCCACGGCAGGCCGGTTTCCATCCACCCTGGTGTGCCACCGTGGCTCAGCAGCCGCGGCCTCCTCCTCTACAGGTGGTGCGGACGTGCACCGCCCTGCCTCCACGCAGCCGACCGCCACCTTCCACTGCCACAACCAATGGGCCTCGGCCTTCTTCGGGCAGCCGGCTGGTGTGCCTGTCTCCGCCTTGCACCCTGTCGGCATCATTCACCTGCACTGATCACTGATGTCGTTGCATCGGCGGGCTTTCTCTCAACCAGAAGTTTCTCCCATGAAGAACACTTCAAAAAACGAAGTTACTGAGGGATCAGGCCATGTTCATTTGGCATGCACCCTCGAGCGTCATTTCCTCATTCTTGATTTGAATGTTTGTTCTTCGTTGGAGGAGGTTCTTCATTGGAGGATGTTCTTCCTCCAATAGTTCTCCAAAGTCCTCTCCTCTCAATTCAATTCTTTTCCAACAAATAACCCCCAAGGGAGGAGAGAATCCTTCCTCATTAAATGGTGGGTTTCATGGTTACACACTTTGTGTAACTAGGTATTTAATGCCCAGCATTAAATGCCCGACCTCCCTCGTGTGGTACCCACCTACAAAATTCAAAAGAGAGGTTTTAAGAAAGAAAAATAAAAATTTATTTATATTATTTTTCAATTCTCCCATGAAAAACTGAAAATACAACTTCCAACCTCGACCTACTATGGTCAAGGTGAAGGTTCCCCTAAGTGAATATCGACACTGCGAGTTCAACGTATCCTCATATTTCAATTCCGAGGACCCGTTCAAAAGTTAAAAAATGTCACTCGCGCATTTACTGAACGTACCTAAAAAAAGTTCATAAAATCATTATGGGCACACCGGACCTCAGAATCACCCACCATCAATTTTTTAGGACTCAAAATATTTCTATATATTTAAAAAAATCACATGGAAAATTCCAGGTCTTTAAATTCTCCCCACCTCAGGGATTTGTGTCCTCGAAATCCACAACAAAAACTAGGGAAACAAGTGGGGATACTGAGCACGAATTTGAGCCTCCCACTCCCATGTGCTCTCTTGGAGGTTCTCATGCTACCATTGAACGTGCACCAAAGGTATAGATAATCCACGAAGGACTCTCTCCTATCGATCCTCAATATCTACTAGAACCTCTATAAACGTCGTCCCATCCTCGATGTCCAACTCGCCCCAGTCAATGACATGAAAAGGATCATGTACGTATCTCCTCAGCTGAGATACGTGAAAAACGTCCTGCACCCGGTGCAAATGAGGGGGAAGAGCTAGGTGGTACGCCATCTCTTCAACTCTGCTGAGGACCTAGAAGGGTCCGATGAACCATGGAGATAACTTGTCTCCCCGGCCAAATCTCTGCAAACCACACCGACGTGAGACTCGTAGGAATACATGGTCACCATCCTCGAACTCCAGAGGTCTCCATATCCTGTAATCATAAGACTTATGCCTGCTCTGTATATTCTTCATCCGCTCTTGGATGATCTGCACCTTCTCCATGGTAGCCCGTACCATCCCTGGTCGCATGAGTACTGACTCCCCTGGGTCAATCCAGCAAAGAGGTGATCTGCAAGTTCGACTGTACAATGCCTCAAATGGTGCCATACCAATAGTGGATTGATAACTTTTATTGTATGTGAACTCCACAAAGGGCAAATGATCCTCCCAACTATGGCTGAAATCAAGGACGCAAGCATGGAACATTTCCTCAAGGGTCAGAATGGTTCACTATGTCTGAACATCTGTTCGAGGATGAAAGGCGGTTCTCAATCGAAGTTGAGTCCTGAATGCCTCTTGCAACCCCTTCCATATCCAGGAAGTAAAACGTGCATCATGATCGGAGACAATCGTCAAGGGCACTCCATGAAGCCGTACAATCTCCTACATGTAGAGGCATCCCAATCTCTCTAGTGATCCCTGCTCTCTGATAACTATGAAGTGGGCCAACTTGGTGAGTCTTTAAATGATCACCCAGATGGAATCGTGTCCCTTGAATGCACGTAGAAGTCCTGTCATGAAGTCCATGGAAATTCCATCCCAATTCCACTCTATCACCTCAAGTGGCTAAGCTAAACCCACTGGAACCTGATGCTCTGCCTTCACTTGCTGACAAGTGAGGCACCGTGAGACAAACTATACAACTGCTTTCTTCATTCTCGACCACCAGTGCTAACGTCGGAGGTCCTGGTACATCTTCTCCACTCTTGGATGTACCTCTAGAGGGGACGTATGGAACTCCCTCAACACTTCCTCTCATAGTGCCACCAGTACCATAGTACATCCTCTAAAGAGGATGACGTGCTCCCCACCTTTAGAAAATCCATCAGGTGTCTGTCCTGTGAATATTTGAGCATGTCGAGCCTCGCAGTCAGTTTCCCCAAGTTGCGCCTCCCTGACTCGCTGAAGGAGTGGGGGAGTGACTGTTAGAGAATGAAGATAAGTTGCTTCATCTCGATCCATGTAGGATATCCGCAAAGTGGCTAGCTGCTTCGTCACCTCACTCAGAAAATGTATACCAGATCTCATGTTGAGTGCATCTGCTACTATGTTCCCCTTTCTAGGAGTATAGACTATCTCAAAGTCATAGTCCTGGAGGAACTCAAGCGAACGCCGCTATCTCAAGTTCAGGTCCTTCTGAGAGAAGATATACCTGAGACTCTTATTATCAGAGTAGACTGTAAAATGTTCTCCCATCAAGTAATTTCGCCACATCTTCAAGTAGAAGACCACTACTACTAAATCTAGGTCATGGGTAGTATAGTTCTACTCATGTTGTCTTAACTGTCGAGAACCATAGGAGATCACTACTCGCTCCTGCATTAGGACACATCCAAGCTCCATCCTTGATGAGTCACTATAGACTACATGACCAACACCCTCCGCTAGTATCCTCAAGATGGGGGGCACTTGTCAGTATCTACCTCAGATCCTAGAAACTTTGTCGGCATCTCTCTGACCACATGAAGGGTTTCCCCTTCTTCGTTAATGCTGATAAAAGTTCCACAACTCTGGAAAATCTAGGCACAAACCTCCGGTAGTAACCATCAAAATCCAGGAAACTCCGCACCTTTGTCACACTCCTGGGTGGATCCCAAGAATGAATAGCCTCAATCTTCACTGGATCCACCATAAATCTAGTGTCCTAGATGACGTGTCCTAGGAAGTGAACTTCTCGAATCCAGAACTAGCACTTTGAGAGATTACTTTAAAGATAGTGATATTGGAGTGTGTCCATAACTATCTGTAGATGATTGGCATGCTCCTCCTCTATAGCTGAGTATACCAGGATGTCGTCGATGAAAAATACCACAAAGCGATCGAGGTATGGCTGGAAGATCATGTTCATGAGTCCCATGAACATTGCTGGGGTGTTGGTCACACCGAATGGCATAACCAAGAACTCATAATGGTTATACCGACATCTGAAGGCCATCTTCTGCACATCCTCATCTCATACCCTGAGCTAGTGATCACCTGATCTAAGATCTATCTTCAAAAACCATTGTGCTCCCTTCAGCTGATCAAAGAGATCATCAATCATCGGGAGTGGTTACTTGTTCTTCATGGTCACCTGGTTCAGGTGCCGATAGTCTACATAGAGTCTTAAACACTCATACACCTTCTTAGAGAACAAAATCGGGGCTACCCAAGGAAAAACACTGGCCCTAATGAATCCATTACTCTATAAGTCCTCTAGCTATACTTGCAGATCTCGAAGCTCTACAGGATCCATCCGATATGCTAGTGTAGATATCAGTGTCGTCTCGGGGTACAAGTAAATATAAAAGTCCATGTCTTTGCGAGGAGGTAGACCTGGTACATCATTAGGGAAAACATCAGTGTACTGGTCCACCACTATAGGATAGCTCATACTCTCAACATCAACCACTCTGAGGGTAAGGCTAAACAATTGATGTGTGATCGGTTGCACCCTCATCCGAGTAAGTCCATCATGTGCTGCAAAGGTTCCCTTCTCACCAGTGAAGGAAAACCCGGTCCCATTTGTGTGTACACACCGCACTTTGCATCTAATACATTGAATTTGAGCATGGACTATGGATAACCAGTTCATACCCAAGATGATGTCATAAGCCCTCGACGCCACTACTAGGAGATCCCAGCTGAAGCTCTCACCTCCTAGAGTAATATCACACTACCGGAACTAGTGTGTAATCATTGAATCCTCTCTTGTAGGAGTCTCTAGCCATAAGGATCGATCCAACAGCTCCACCGGAATTTCTGAGCTTCGAACGAGGGTCGTGGAAATAAAAGAGTGACTGGCACCTGTGTCTATAAGTATTAAAGCTAAGATATAGTAGACACAGATCATACCTCATATCATCTCTAGAGTGTCGTGGTTGTAGGCCTCAGCTACCTGGAGCTGAGATCGTCCCTCTCTACCTGATCCTTGTGGTTGGGGTGGACCACCTAGAGGTGGTGGCGATAAAACCTCGAATCATCGCCCACCGCCTGCTACTCGGCCAGCTCCTCTGCCACGTCCACCTACTGCCTGCAGAACTCCTCAATCGAATCTTCACCTCTGCTTAGGATGTCCTTCGACATTATTTTGGTTGTCTGTATGGTGGTTCAGTCAGTCGTGATCCATGTGACCCTGCCCACCGCACAAGTAACACTTCCTTCTCCTCACCTGTCCAACTTTATCTCGAGAGCCACGCACAACCGACCCTATATCATGTGGTCGTCCACCCATAGGTCTGGTCCTCTTGGACCTCTACATCATCTGTCTGCTACCAGCTGCAGATTAATCTGCTACATAACATCTGGTGGTGGGTCTCGCTGTTAGTGACTGTTTAGCAAGGAAGCTCTCAACTAAGAGTGTCCTCTCTAACACCCCTTCCTATGTCAGTATGCTGATAGAAATAATTGAAGCTATGATCTCCTATCTGATCCCCTTCTTGAAGGTCCGGGACATAAAGAGAGGGTCCCACACCATGTCAGTAGAGTAGCGTGAGAGGTCGGTGAACCTCACTGAATACTGAGCCATGGTCATGCTGCTTTGATGCAAGTGGAGAAGCTCCTGTATATGCACAGAGCATAAGGTCATTGGGACGAACTCTACCCTGAAAAGACTCTCGAAGTCCGCCCAGATGAGAGTCACCTCATTGTGAACCTAGAGCATCAAGCTCCACCATCTACCTACTGCTTCCGGAAGAAGACTGGAGGCAAGGAACACTATGAGATCTGCTGGTGTCTCTACCAGTCGAAAAACTCTAACCACGACCTCCAGCCAGTCCTCAGTCGCCTGTAGATCCATATCACCCCAGAAACTCGGTAGCCTCTAGCGCTGAAACTTATGTAACGCGCTCAATCGGCGTGCACCCTCTGCTACTGGGGCTGGTGGAATCAGCTTCCCAATGGGTAGTGGTGTTTCCGGTATACCACCCGATGGTATAACTACTGAAAGGGGGGCCTGCACTGAAGCCTCATCACTCGGTGGGCTGTCATCACGTAATCTACCTGGAACCTTGGCTGGGTGTCTGTGTGGAGGCATCCTGAAAAGAAACAGGTGCACCATGGTCAATAAGTTATACCTGGTGAGATGACTCAAAGAGATCTCAAAGAAAACTTTTCAAAAACACACACGCAATCATTGTTTTCATGCACTGAGTTGGAAATTAGAAGTCAGGGTCCTGGTGTATGGATACGTCAGCTGTCGCACCAACACTGGATTTCCCCAAACTAAAAACCACACTCATTACACTTAACACCATTGCTGAATCAAAAGATCAGAGTCCAAGTTCTTCAGTAGAACCAATAACTATGATACTAATTTTTCATGACCCGTTTCCTGGGACCCGTGCCATGACTACCCCAAGCCCTCCTTCCATAGGCTAGGGGACGGAAACTAGCACCAGAAAGACATATCCCTAAAACCAAAAAGGCATTGCCTTTTAACCTGCAAACTCCCGCAATCCAAGCACACATCAAGATACAAACACAAGGTAAAATATATAGAAAATAGGGTGATTATAGTAAGTAAAGGGGCCGGAATACAAGCCTAATTGGAAATTACAAGTGAAACTCAAAACAACTCCTGTGAAATCCTGCCAAGGATCCTACCTGAAGGGTTGGTAGTGCTCTCAAATGATCGTCTTTACAGTACGCCTCATCTATGGTACACCTCTGAGTAGCCTCCAGTCCTGGTACCCTCGACCTCGATCAGCATTGTTCATAGTTTGTACAAGACACAACAAGGTGCAGGCATAGCTCGTGCAGGGGGAGTATAATGATACTCATTAGGGACCCCGAGACCCGCTAAGGCCTTTCAGAATCCACAGAGGATAATTCAAAAAGCAAGAATACAATTACAAGAATGAAGAAACAATCAACTCTACTTAGGTATATTTCCATACATATACCTAAGTTACCATGTGTACCCATCTCATTCATGAGGAAACACAAGGCCCAACTCTTTATCCAAAAGAACAAATGTTCCATAAAGGAAAGAAGACCATGAAGGTAACACCACAAAGGTAAGTACCACAAAGGTAACTCCAAATAGAAGATTAACACAAAGGTAAAGACTCAAATCACACCAGATATAACTTAAGTACGGAAGTATAGATGATTAGTTGTATTTCTAGTTCATCTTACTTCATTAAGAAGCTCTACTGTTGACCCACACGGGATCGAAGATGACCCACACAGGGTCTGAAGATACTGACCGACACAGGATCCCAAGATGACCCATACAGGATCTGAAGATGACCCACACAGGATCTTTAGATGACCCACACAGGATCTGTAGATGACCCACACAGGATCAGTAGATGCTAACCCACACGGGATCTGAAGATTCTTCAAGTACAGCCTGCCACAGGGTTCCCGCACTAAGCATGCTTGATTCCGGGAGGTTATTCACCACAATCCATTCGTTGATACTTCAACTGCCACAAAGTCCCATGAAGAAGTATCACAAAGGTCCTTCATGTCATAAGGGACCCAATGCGATAGACGGTGCGTCAATCAGACACCCAATCTGTAAGTTATTAGTGTTTTCGTTTCGAGGGCCTGGTAGGATTCAGGTTTGATCCAACCCAGTTGTACTCTAAATTTATCCAAAACTCAAGTAAAGTATACCAAAAGGACAGTCTCGGTCTAAGGATTCTGACACGATAGACGATTCATCCAACGGATGCCCGATTCTCAAGATATGGCCAAAAAGGCGTATCAGGGTCCAGATGGGCCCGGGTCCGGACCGACCCGACCTGGTTCGAGTCGACCCGGATGGGTTGGGCCGCAGTCCAGCCCAGCCTAAAAAATGGGTTTCCCACTGAGCACGGCCTGCTGGGTGGCCCACGGTGTGGCTCGCGGCCAGGGTGGCCAACCGTGGTGGGGGCCGCCCTAGCCGACACCCGGGGGAGGCGCCCCCCAGATTCATGAACGGCCCAAGGGCCGTTCGGTTTTGGCCAAACCAGCAGTGCCACGTGGTGCCACCTACTGGAATTTGGGCCCCACTGAAGCGGGTGCTGCTTGGTGTGACGCTGTCGGCCGGGGTTCCAGCCGGCTCCCCTTCTAGTGGCGCAATGGCGCCGCTGCTCTTCCCTCATCCCGCTGGTTGCCAGCCGCCCTGGTGCACCGCCGCGTCTCGACAGTGATGGCCTCCTCCTCTACCAGTGGCGGACACATGCGCCGCCCTACCACCATGTGACTGGCCGACGTGTCGGCCGCCCCCTTCCACCGCCAAAGCTGACAGGTCGTGGCCTTCTTTGGCGGCACGGTTGCGTCGCCGCCACCGTCACGGTCGGCCAGTGTGCCAGCTGCCGCCTTTCACCCTACCGGTGCTGGTCTCCGGCACCAGTCGCCGGTGCCGTTGCACCGGCGGGCTTCCGCTTAACCCAGAGTTTCACCTGTGAAGAACACGTCAAACAATGAAGTTGTGGAGGGATCGGTCCATGTTCTTTTAGCCCACACCCTCCATGTTAGACCAATAGCATGTGGCTCAAGAAGAAAGATTCAACATAAATTAACGAAGAAAAATCATAAACAAATCCTACCTCGATCGTTCATTGGAGATGGTGTGAGGAAGAAGATGAATACGATGAAGGAGAGGTCGGCGTTCGTCGCTCCTGCAACACGCTTCTGATCTAAGCTCAAGCGTCGGTTCCTCATTCTTGATGTGGAGGTTTATTCTTCGTTGGAGGAGTTTCTTCATTGGAGTATGTTCTTCCTCCAAGATTTCTCTAAAGTCCTCTCCTCCCAATTAAACTATTTTCCAATGAATAACTCCCAAGGGATGAGATAATCCTTCCTCATTAAATGGTGGGTTTCATGGTTACACACTTTGTGTAAACGGGCATTTAATTCCCAGCATTAAATGCCCAACCACCCTCATGTAGTCCCCACATCCATAATTCAAAAGAGAGGTTTCAAGAAAGAAAAATAAAAAGTTGTTTATTTTATTTTTCAATTCTCCCAAGAAAAACTGAAAATCCAACTTCCACCCTCGACCTACTGCAGTCAAGGTGAAGGTTCCCCTAAGTGAATAGCGGCACTGCGAGTTCAACAGTATCCTCGTATTTCAATTCTGAGGACCCGTTCAAAAGTTACAAAACACCTCTCACACGTTTGCTGAACGTACCTACAAAATAGTTCATAAATTCATTCCGGGCACACCGGGCCTTGTAATCACGCACCGTCAATTTTCGCAGACTCATAATATTTTTATATACATGGAAAATTCTAGGTCTTTACAACTACCTTTTATAGATTATTATAAATATTTATATAATTAATATATATATATATATATTATATTTCTATCATTAATAAAATTCTATAGATTATGGAACCATGATTAAACTTCAAGGACCAAAACTACTGAAATGAAACTTCCATTAAAAATGAAACAATTAACACCCAAAAATGATGATTTTAATAATGAATTATTAATAAATGGATGTTGAAATGTTATAAGTGGATAATATATGATATTATAAGTATTTAAATTATTATTTTAAATAATTATAACAATTTTAAATTTATTACACCGGAGGTTAGATCTCTTTCGAAGAAAGTCAAACTTGAGGTAAGGGTTTCTCATCTCACTTTTATTTTTGTGAGACATATTCACAACTTTTTTCCTTCATGTGGTGTATATATTATCCATGAATTTATTTTATAATTATTATCATGAAAATTTTGGGGATTTACATATCAATATAATGTTCTATCTTTCATTATGTTTTTATTTAAATGTTTCCAAAGTTGAAAGGATTTCATGTTACAATATCATTGTTTACCAGGATTGTTTATGACTAAGCTTATAGTGACTAAACTTCATGATATAACTCATAATAATCTCATGGATTTTATCCTCTTATGGTTATTTATGGAATTTTAAATTAACAATACCATTTCTTTCTCTTTGGTAATGATTGATAAATTGTTTTTAATAAAAAAAACTTTATTTACTCTTTAGTCGAGAATATTTTTCTTCCATGTCTATGTTTTCATAGAATGTTTTCAAGAATGATTTTAATATTATAATGGGATTTTTTAAATTTATTTTTAAACATGTTTTAATTTTTAAAAAATTATTTAAAAAGAATATTATTATCATTTTTTAATGAGTTACTTTTTAATTTTTACCAAAAATGTGAAAGGAATATTTATTTTAATATACATGGCATGAATAAAATTTATCACCATCATGACTACTCAAATATTTGAAGTTTCCTTTACAAGTTTTCGTAGATCTTTTCAAAAAAAAATTATTCCATAATATTTTCTAAATTTTTATTTTTTAAATAAGTTATTCCAAAATGAAAATATTATTCACCTAGAGAAATATTCCAAGTGATATTTTAAATGAATTTTCATTTATGATAATATCCTTTGATGTTACTTATGATTTACTAGGGATATGATCCAAGGATACCATTGTTATTCATTCTATGTGTGGATCGTGATTATGATGATGAGTTTTTTATAAAACTCATTTATTTTCTATGGGTTATGTTATTAGGATATGTTGAAATGTTTATGAAACCTTGTTTCTTTCCATGGGTTAGGATTTATGATAAATGATTTGTTTTCTTCTAGAACACATATTAATGGATAGTGATTATGTGATGGTTGGGAGAAAAATTATATATCCCTATAATTAATTGGTTAAAGTTAGATATCTCATGATATAATAAGGACAATAATGGGGAGTGAATCTAGTTTAGTAAGGGACTGTATCCGCTATGATATTCTTGGGTGTAATCCTTGGAAAATGATATGATGGAATGGGGAGTTAACCCAATCCACTATGATAGTCTTGGAAATTAACCTTGATTTAAGAAATGATTTTCTATACTTATGTGTATTATAAAAACTTATATCTTATGCTAATGTTGTGCTCTTGTGGATCATATGTTTGATTCCTTTATGATTCATGTCCTACAAACTACTAAGATTTATTCCATGACTCTTGATTATGATCTATAATATGTTGGGTTGGGTTTTAAAATTTTATTCTCATATTCTCATACCCTTATTCTAATGTTATCATTAAATTATCATTGATATATCCCTTTTTTACCCTTACTCGGCCTCTAATCTCACCCTTTCTTATTATTCTATTCCCTAGTATATGAAGAAATATTTTAAGTATGATATGTATAAGAAGAATGATATATATAAAAAATAAGTGAGATATAATATAGATCACTTGTGAACAAGTTTTTTATCTATCCATGTTTCCAAAGACACTAAACCTATATGATTATGGTGTAGATTATTATGTTATGTATTGAATATCCATCTAATAATATGTAATATTTATGTATGGAATGTTTGGGTCACTTTATTTCCCCTAAGTATGTAGGTTTATTTATTTTATGCTCAATAAATAAACCATTAGATAAAGATCAATATCGTTTCATTTATTTATTCATATTATTTATAACTTATGAATGATTTATTTTATCGATACAAGATTGAAATATCATTAATAAATAGACAGATATGAGAAAATAGAATTAAAATAAATAGATTATGTGTAAATTTTTTATCAGGAAATGGATAATCCCTAAAGTAAAATCCATTAAATGTTAAGCTAGACTAATCCTTCCATTACTTTATTAGGAATGAAACCATAGAACTAAGTGTTGGTTCAAACCTTATTAGTATAATTACTATTTTTTGGGAGTTTTTATGAAAGTTTTGGGTTGACATAACCATTTTACATAAATATCAGTGTCCCTTTCTATAATTGATGTAACTTGGAGGCAAGTGTTAAGGAAACCTAAGCAAAGGTTTTTGGATTGGGTACTCCATACAATGAATCAAGGAGCTTCAATCTTGTAGTAAGAAAAGTAATTATTTTCTAAATACCTATAATTAATTAAAAAATTCCTTACTTGGGTTATGAGAAGGGGAATATGGATACTTTCCATTAGAATTTCCATGATACTAGACATTCCAAGTCCAATTGTGAAGGATATTGGGACTTGATAAAATAATGGGAGACATATAATTAAATTTATTTCATCTCACTATTGGTAATTAGATAAAGTACTTATTGTCATGTCCCAGCCTGACTCGCTCTATGAACAGTAACCTGATGGGTTCACCACAAGGCCACAATCATACCCCTCCCCCACAATATTCTAGAGGAATCTGACTAGCAGTGAGAGCCTAGGGTGTTTCCATGTGAAGACTATTCTCTTATATGAGAGTAAGAAAAATAGTGTAAATAACCAAACATCATCCATTATAGTAAATAATCAGAGTCTGAAAGCAGTAAATATAAACAAGGATATGATAATGAATGAAATGTAATAAATCCATGAATATCCATGTAATTATTATAATGATCGATCAACATTGGTCTGATCTCACATATAATATAAGAAACTGAAAATAAATTCACTAGTCTCTACTAATAACTCTAATCCATGTCACATACCTAGTCTCTATGACTCTCAAGCTCCACCAGCCTGATCATAAGACTTTACATGAGTATCTACACTTGAATATGAAACCATAGGCCTTTTCCCTATCCATCATGCATCTATAATCAAACTAAAAGTATAAATAAGGTATTCACAAACACTTAGGTACACATGGAGGGGATGAGAAATAAATTTTAGTAGGCCACCCCCAACGGTGAACCTATGACCTACTATCATACATGCATGCTCATTAAATATGCTTAGCCTAGATAAGACACAACTATAGTAAAATAAATAAAATAAAACCACCATAGATCCTTAGGTCTAAGATCCCAATCGACTATACCTATTTCATTGAGTGACAAAAATGTATTTGACCAAGCTACGTCACCATAGGGGGATACATGTCCTAGCCCTAGGATCACTTATATTGACCTCTGCAAAATATAAGCTATAATTCTAGGTATCAAATAGACATTATATAAGTATGTCATTTAATAGGATCACAGGAATCCTAAGAATACTACTCAATCCATTTGTAACCATTAGAACCTAGAAAACATATTAGCATTCCCTACTCTAATCCAATTTCAGATTTCTAGGTCTTGATCCATAGGCAATCAAGTCCTGGAGATGGAATAAATTCATAAGGGGGTAAACCTTAGGTAATATATAAGTAATTCTCTCCCAATTTGAGATGAAAACTTAGCATCCTTCAATCACTGTCTCAATAGACTATTCCCAGACAGTTCTGGGTAATGAAATCATGGTGCATCCACACAATCCTAGGGAGTATCTTAGGAATTAGTCGAGGAGATCATCATCAATCCTAGGGGATGTCATAAGCTTATAGTGATCCGAGGAAATTCACTTACTCAAAAACCTCTGGAATCACCTAGATTATGTCTTGATATACATACTTGGAAACCTCCTCTATTTTCTCATTATAATGAGGAATCCTAGAGACACAAGGAATTTTTGTAATGGTGGCACTAGATATTGGATCCTGAACTCACTAGGCATCCAAGTATCTACTAGGAGGAATCCCAAAGACACTATTAATTCCTATAATTATAGAATTAAATCAAATAAGGATCATAATCCAGATCCTAGGAAGTAACTCTTGGTATCCCCACCATACCATTTCATCACATCGGTCCCATAGGCTGAGTTCTAGGAAGAACATCTAGAATCTATAATTGTGTCAACAATAACTATTTTAAACCATAAATAAGTTACTAGGGTTGGTTTAATGACTAAACCCATCACTACTTACATATCCCATTGGGATTAAATGTTGAGTACATGTTATAAGGTGACACCCACTACCATCTTTACCCAAACCCATAATGCACTCACTCATGGTCATCCAACCACTGAGGCACCCATTGGGGTCTCCTAGTCCAAAACATAGGAGATGTATCCCACTCAATATCCTTGTAATGACCCAAAATTTTATAAATAAAATTCTCCTTGTGATTTAATTAAATGTATTATTATGGTTATAGAAAACATATGAACTTACTTGGTTTTATTATATCCTATCATATTTAAAATACTTTTAAACATCATTACTATTGATAATATATTCATTGAAAAGTGATCTTATGATTGGTATAAATATAGAGTTTTAGAAAATCCAATTGACATGGACAAAGGAAGTGATGACCTAAACCAGTAGGATCATACCCTACAAAGCCTGTTTATTGGAGGTTTTGATGGAGATAGTATCACTGGGATTTTCTCTTGACCAAGACCAATATGAGATCAAATAACTTAAGTATGATAGAAACTGAAAATGGGAGAATTTCAAACTCATCGAGATCACAACCCAAACCAAGTATACTGAACTGCCCCATAAAATTATCACTATTATGCACCTTACTCTTAGGGAATTTTCTGGTGTATTAAAAGGATATGTATCCAGACTATAATAATATGAATATGTATTTTTTATTTTTCAATATAATAATGGTAATATTTACTTAATATTGTTACTTTATAAATAATTTTTTTTTTTATACAATAAAACACAAATTGTAATTTCAATTAAGATGTTTATTTTTCTAAATTAATATATTATTGAAATAAATTATATTTTAATAAATATTATTATTAATTATTATTATTAAATATAAATTATCATATAATTTTTATTAAGTAAAATGTAGTTTTTATAAGGGTTTAAAAACTGTTATTTTCAAAAAAACCCAGCATTTCTCAATAAATGTTGGTTCTATTTTAAAAATGAAAATTAATATATTTAGAAAATTTCTTTGATAAAATTAATATTATTTTTTGGGATCATCATGTTGAAATTATCCAATGGTGAATTTTTCATAATTTTCTAAGATAGTTGAATTTTTAGGTAAAAATTAAATATGGTATAAATATACATTGTGTATTATGACATCATAATGACCCAAAAATTGTGTAATAAATACTATAAAGGTTATCCATGACCAAATATATGTTTCCCATTTAAAATATTTTTATTTATGTTTATTTGATTAATTTTATAAACCCTTTATAAATCCTCTAAAACATATAATATATTTTAAGGATTTAAAATCATTTCATTATAAACATGACTCACTTACATATAATTAAGGGTATTATTTTAATAAGTTCTGACCTTGGACTAATACAATAATCAAGACCACATTTCTTTGTCAAAAACCATGGGAAAAACCATGGGAAGGTTTGTGGTTTTGGTTATTTTATTATATAGATTCCAAAACCTATGTTTGAGAAATTATAAAGAATTCTCACTCATTTCCTGTATAAACCAACCCAATATCCCATTTGTCTTCACTAAAAAAACCTTGGAGAACATCCTTAATATGACCTTTCCTCTTTAAAGTCCTCCCAAGGTTCCACCACATAAATACCATGACCCCAATAGCCTCGAGTTGATGCCCTAATTTATTGCATTGGTACTATGAACAAGTGTTCGCATCCCAAAGGACCGAATAGTTTAATAGATTTGGAAAATCAAATACATACATAAGTTTTACATTATGAATAGAAAGAAAAAACAACATAAAAACTCCATTTTTAACACCCATAAACTCTTATATTATCCTTTAAATCCATCCATAATATACATCTTCACATCCTGGGCGAAAATAAAACATAAGAAAGGGGTGAGCTCATATGCTCAGTAAGGGTAAAAAATACAGTAAAAGCTATCATAAACATAAACAGTAAGAAAAGGTGAATAACTAAAACACATTCCAATACCACATAATCTTTATTATAATATGGTAATAATAAAAGATGAATAAATAATTCCATATAAATAATCACATGAAACTTAACCATGGATATTCTAATAGTCAAATAATCACATGATTTATCAATTAATAATATCATAATGAGGGAATGAATAATGTTGGACATCATAAACATACCATCAAGGACTTGTCTGATAATTATAGATAAATGGGTAATGCCTTGGCCAAAACCCATTATAGTTTGTCTTATGAGACCTACTGATGCATTGAGGGGCTATAGTGGGCCCCGCCTATCACTTACTAAGTCCGATGTATTCCTCATATGTCAAATAATAGATTTAAAAATATATTTTTAAATAAAAGTGTCTCATACCACTTTTGAAATATTTTAATCATAATCACTTATAAAAATAATATAATAAAATCATTGATAAATTCTTGAGAGAAATACCCTTTTACTTCAGAAGGAAGAGTTATTTTGGAAAATCATTTGTTTTTTTCATAAAATCATATTGTAAACATGAATATACTAGAAAATAAAAGGGGGTTATAATGAAATTATGTTTGAGGTAAAAATTATTTCCAACTGAAGTTAAAACATGTAAAAATATCATTTAAGAAACTTTATAAATGATTCGCTTTAGTGCAGTTTAAAGGAAAATACAAAAGAGTCTTTCAAACAGACAAAGGCATAATTTTTTTCATAAAACAAAAAAAACTAAAATAGTTTAGCATGATAAAAATAGTGATTTTTAAAGAATATTGGGTACTTAAAACATATTATGGAGTGTACTTAAAATGGGTAAGGAATTGAGAAGTTCCCTTTAATCATGCTCACTTGTCGGGAGGAATTGAAAAATAAACCTTATAAAAACATGTAATTCACCATAAAAGAAATAATAATTGAGATAGATACACATATTTGGAACATAAACACATAATTTATGAGTACATAAGAATAATTAATAATTACATTGGATTCAAGAGAGAGAAAGCGTAACTAGAATGAAAAATGGAGGTTCGGGAAGAATCCCTTACCACTTTGCAAACAATTGAACCCTATATCCCATAAAATTAATGATCATAAAATAAAACATTTAGTACCATGAAGATAAAGATATTAAATATATTATACATAAAATTTAATTATACATACCCCACACATAAGTAATAGTGGTGAATAAGGAATATCTCACAAAAATGAAAGTGAGATGATAAAACCCTTACCTTATGTCTGAAAGTGTTCTGCACTTGTACTTAACATCCTCGATAATGAAATTTGATTCATTAATAATTTAATTAAAAACAAATTAAATATTTATTTCATTTAGTATAATTTTATTAAGTTCATTTATATCCTTTTTTATGAGTTATGAGATTCAATTTTTTCATTCGAGAGTGTTTGTTTCCTTGTTTTTCATGATTGGTTCACTTGTATACATGTATAAAAGAACTTGTAAAGTGGTAATAGTTGTCTAGAATTGAAATTATATGTTATTAATGAACATATATAAGATTAAATGGTTATATAATTCATTTTTTTATTTTATATGAAGGTGAATCGTTAGATAATACATTAGTGATAATCATTTGGATTATTATGGCGGTTTTTTATCATCACAAAATAGTTTTGTCTCATTGATTAATATTATGTATATATACTGGTTACGTAAAATTAAATAAGATATAATTTATATATTATAATATTTTTAACCCATAAAAATGTTTTTATGACCATCCTTGAAGGAGGAATTGAAAAAATAAAATACGTCATCCATGAAGGTGGTAAATCGGCACCTCGCGGATGATGTTTTCATTTTTAGAATAAAAAGGGGAAGAGAAGAGAATTGATGGTTGATATACCATTAACATAATAAAATTATAGTATATAAAATATACTATAGTTATAATTTAACATGTACGGGGGAGGTTAAGGAATGATAATAAAATAAATGAAATTTGAAAGAGAGTGGGAGAAGGGTTTACCTTTTTTTGTGTCGCCTCCTTGAGAACCTTGTTAAGGGACTTAGAAGTTGTCTTTTTGTGTGACCAAAAACACTAAAATGTGTCTAGGGGTTATAAGAATAAAATTTGGTAGATGATAGTCAAGTAAGAAGGCTCATTTTTATGAAACTAAGTGAATAAATGAGTCTCCTTTTATAATTCAGGTGAGGGGTAACTTAGGAATTTCTTAAATTATTAAAATATAATAAGTCTAATATAGTGTTAAAAACTTTCAAAAGGTGTGATAATTGTAGGAGAAAACATTTTCAACATAATAATAACATTTTTAACCTTGTTAAATATTTTTTTGATTTTTAAATAATTTAATAAAATATTTTATTCATAAAAATATTTTTTTCCAAATTAAACACTATTCATAACTATGACTTTAGAAACTTCAAAAAAAGTTTCAAATTCTAAAAAAAATTATATCCTATAAATATAATATTAATATATATAAATCATGAATTTACTTAATAATCTCAAATTATATTTATTTTATTATGTTTAATATCATTTATTTGATTTATTCATTAATTAAATAATTAATGTATCATTGTTGTACAAACCATTAAGGTAATTATTTATTCCCTAAAAAATAAAAATAAATTTTCATGAAGAATATAAATTTATTATCTTTCAAATGATTATTTATGGTAAAATAAAACTTCTGTAAATCCATATATTAAAATATTATACTAATTAGAAACTATAGTGTGAATAACTTCTCTCTTTTAAATAAAATATTATAAAGGTCTTAAAGTGATTCAAGTGGGTCCAAAAAAGTCCAAAATTTTAATCAAAATAGGATATTGTCTGAAACTTACACATCCAAGTATTTTTATTTATATTTTTGTTTCATTTAAGGGTTCTTATAATTTTAATTGAAGATATCTTATTTACTTTTCTTCTTCTTTCGCAAGCACTGCATCAACATTACATAAGCATTAAAGTTATTAATTTCATATATAAAAATGAAAAATAAATTAATATCATAAAAATTAATTAATTATTTTAAATATAATCATTTATATTCATTCATTAAGTATATTTACTCATATCTATGTCATGACAACTTCTTTAATTTGTTGATTTGTCTTTTCTTGCCTTGCGCAAGCATTGCACAGGAATTTGAATAATACCCGTGTTATATAACACTAAAATTCAAATTTAACATAAAAAAATCAGTAATATATAATAATTAATAAAAAATTTATTTAAATAATTTTTATCACTAAATTATTATCTATAAGTAGTAGAATTTGACTTTGTTAGCACTGCATAGGCACTACATCGACACTGACAATGATATTTGTATTTATTGTGAAATAGATTATAATTTACATGTTATGAATTATTTTTATACAATATTTATATTATAATATCACACTTTATTCATTCCTTAAGTTTAACAAATTTTGTATCATAATAATTTCTTGACGATGTCACAAAAATACCGTATTTTATAAAAAAACTGTATTTTTTACTATTTGCCAAAAATTCAACTTTTCAAAAGAATTCAAAAAGTTCACCCTAACAATTTTTCAAAATTTATAATTAAAAAAACAGACTCCATTTTATGCAAATAATTTTTTAAATATGAGAAATTTAATTTTTTAATTAAAATTAGCATTTATTTGAAAGATATCGATTTTAAAATTATAACTGATTTTATGATACTTTAAAAAAATTAATTAAGGACTCATAAAATTATATTAAAATCATAATATAGTATAATATTAAATTATGAATCTATTTTATGAAAATAAATTTTCTTTTAAAGTATTTTATTAATTATAAAATTGTAAATAAACATTTACATTTCACAAAAATACCAACTCTTAATTTGTCATTTTTAAAACTTTTATTTACTTATTCCATGGTATAAATATATTATATTTACATTCATAAGATACCTAAATTTTATGTATACTCTTATAGGTGAAGTTACTATTCTATTGGTCATATTACAATTCTTAATGGTCACAATACTATTCCAACAGTCATATTTAATAGTACATTATGGTTTTAAACTCAGTGTTGCATGAAGCATAAACTATCAAATATATTATATTTTAATGTATTCATACCATAAAATCTTGGGTTTTTATGCCCCAAGTTATTAATAAGCTCATCCCAATAATTTTCAATCACCATCTCAAGGTAAGGGATCCTCTCATTCTCCTCTTTATTCAATTTTCTTCATTATCTTATGCCATTTATCTCCAATTTCTAATGATGGGGTATGTTCTTTTGTATCCCCCTTACTGTATATTTTATGTATAAATGATGAGAGACTCATTTCACTCTTATTAATCCCATCCATGAACCTTTATATGCCCCCATTATGCTGTCAAAATTTCACCGTAAGTTTTCCATGATAATCAATTGTGTAGTGAATACTCATGACCATTTCCTATAAAGGGTGTTCACATTCATTCACTTATAATTCTTTTATTGGTGAATTTCATTTATTTATTACACACTCCTTGATCGTGTAATAAAGTTTTATGATAAATGATTTCATTTTTTATGATCTATGTGGCACACTTAAGCATGATAATGACATGAAAGTGATAGGTGCACCCAGAATTATATAGCACTCTAGTGCATTGGGTAATGTTTTAGTATTATGAGACATCATTCAAGGGATTAGAGAGTGAACCTAATCCATCACAGGAATTTTTCCATCATGATGTCTTGGAAGTTAGTCTTAACATATGTTTATGATGTATTGTTTTAAGTTTTTGTCACATTTCCCATGTTACCTTTATTTTATCATGCTACATCATGCCTCATTTTTCATGTTTATGAATATTACCCCTTTTATTCCCATTTAATATGATTATTTTATAACATGTACTGCTTTATTCATGTTATTCCATGTTTATTCCCTTACTAGGATTTATAACTCACCTATTTCTTATGTATGTCCCCGGGTTATCCCATGTATTTTTAAGTACAAAGGAATAATATGATCATGTAAAGAAAATTTTTAATAAATATGATGTATTCCACCTTTTAATTTGTTGTGTAATGTACCTAATTCCCAAATACACTAGACTTATCAATCTTTTGGGTTCTATTATGGGTAATATTATATAATAAATCATCAATTAATGTGTAATGAAGAGCAGGATTGTCATAATCCTTAAGGTTAACATGTAATCATAGGAATTCCCCTTTGGATCAACTAAGTCAGCATGTAAGTAGATGCATCCCTCTTGGGATCCTCAGATATGATACATAGGCAGAGGCATACCTCTTTGGGTCCTCTAAAATTGTACATAGGAATAGGCATCCCTCTTAGGGTCCTCATAAATGGTACATAGGTAGAGGAATCCCTCTTAGGATTATAGGGGTTAATATGTAAGTGGAGGAATCCATCATGGGATCTTCTAGGTCAAATCATAAGTATAGTCATAACTCTTGGGATCCACATTAATAAACTAGTCTTTAGGTTTGACGTCCATCTCTCAGGGTAAACACACTTTTTTGGAATTTTAAACACACAAATCATCCTCCCAGAATCAAGGGGAAATCCACTTAAACATTATTCTAGGGAGATGGCTCATGACCCATCATAGTACCAAGGTTCCACTATAGGTTTTCCTGAACATCCAACCTATTTGTCTCCTATAAAGGCAACCCAGTCCTATTAACCAAGGACTACCCTAATTAACACTAATAAAGGGCCTTAGATACCCCATTCCATTTCCTACAACTATTCATATGACCCTCATTAGGGTCTCAACCCATGTATCACTCACAGGAGACATCTTCATGCCTTTACTAGAGGAAAAACCTCTCCACCAAAGCTCACTCACCGCAAAACCCTCTTAAAAGTCCTTAAAAGTCCCCAAGGGATCCACCATCATGTTATACATGAAAAACACTAAAAATGTACTTCTATTTTGTCAAATTATATCTCTGTGGGAATAAAAATTATGCAAAACTCTAAAATGGGTAACAAGGGAGAAATACATGACATGAATACTCAAGTACACTATGTGCACTCTCAAAGCTACACCTAGGTGTGTACTCCAACAAGACGTGGCATGTAAAACACAAGTACAAAATTCATTATTACTATACATGGTGTGTACCCTAAATGGGGTGCCTACCCATGTACCATACATGTCCTGACCTTATGTTCTACCTAGGCATGTACTCCTAAATGTTGTTCATCCCACACAAGGTCGAACTATGTACCTCACACAGTTAAGTGCTCCAAAAAAGGTTGTTTGGACATCTAATTGGACACATGTTGAACGAACCTACATAGTATGTCCTATAGAATATAATTTTTTTATTCAACTTCATCTCTTCTTCCCCAAATAGGAATAACACATGGAATTATTTCTTGAAACAACACGTTGAGTGATCAGGATTTCTAAACGGGAGGCCCCTGTGAACCTATTGAAACCCTTATTTCTCCCTGATTAAGCATAGATTGACCACCATTGGGTACTAAATAGTCATTAAAGGGATTTAAAACTATATTAAAGTAAATATATGTGGATTTATGTCTAAAACATAAAAATTCCTACCACTAGGAAGAAAACGTTGAATCTTTGCCCGTATTCGTGCTTTGCAGCTGCCGCTCGGCGTTCTAGCTCCTCCCAAGACCCATGGTGGTACATCTCGTCATCCCAATATATCCCCTTATCTTAGAAATTCTGAAATAATTCCCCAATGGGGTTTGTGTGAAAATGTAGGGGATTATAAGAGAAAATAAAAGGAAAATTAAAAAAATAAAAGAAAAGGGAAAGAAACAGAAAAATGAGTTTAGGCCCAGTCTCGATGCCCGACTTGAGGTTATGCCTCGCCTAGAAAAAACCCCTTATTCTGGACCCAACCAAAAATTTGGAATCTCAATCCTATGCTCCATTCAAAAGATAATGACATTCAAATTCATGTTAAATAATTAACATTTAATTAATTAAATATTAAATACTAATTATTTTTCAAAAAATTGAATATCTCATAATTCCACAAAACTCTTTTCATAAGGAAAACACCCTATTCTGGGACCAAATTAGTGGTCATTAAAATTATTTTATATCATATTCTAAGGTAAAAATATTGTTTTACCCTTTATGAACATCAAAAATAAAAAATTCAAATTTATGCTCATTTGAAAGTCTGAAAAAACATGGGTCTTTACAACCTCCACACCATAACTCTTCTATCCCTCAAGAATCTTTAATAGTAAACTAGTATCGATTATCTCACCCTTATAATATTCACAACTATGCTATCTTGACCGTCTAATGACTAGACTCACAGTGTCCAAAACTCTCCCAACATAAGAGATGTTCAATTGTGACTAATTGGATGTTTCCACTAAAGGAGCATCCTTATCATCACCATATAACTAAACTCCAAGTTACATGACCCACACTCCATCCAAAACTAAATTCAATGATTGGCATGGCCAAACCCACTCATTCCTAGGTACCAATGGGAAAACATCAAGACATTGCATGTTCCCACTTCTGAATAATGGTTTCGATGGAAAATGATGAATTACAACTCATAAAGAGGGTCAACACCCCCAAACGTCCAATGGTACACTCCCCATCATATGAATTACCTTATTTCACTCCTCAAAAGCAACCTCAATAGGTTCTACTACTATATACATGTCGCTCCTCTTGAGTCACACTCCTCATCATATCAATACCTGACTAGGATTGAGCCAAATCAGTCGTACCACCACACATGATCCATTATTAATGCCTCCTCAACCATAGAGGGACATTTATCATTTAATCAAAAACCCCTAGAAACCATACCCACATCATTTATTTGAAACCATCGATTCTTGTCTCGCACATTGATACTCACTGATTCCACATCTCAATGGCAATGCGTGTAACCATCACGTACCAAACTTATACTACACAGTGGATTTTCAATCCCATACCACATGATATATCTCCTGAATCATGCTCTCATTAGTTTCATGTTACTAAGGATAAGATGATAATTCTCCATAGTATGTTATTTTTGACAAGCTAAGAGCTCCCTGGGAACTCTTCAAAATTGACCACCTCACTTATGCCACAATTCATTCCATGACCACCACATCATGGTGTCATTACAAATCCATAGGAATCCATACTTATAAAAATGTCTGTTAACCTCATCCATACATCTATCTCCCCCTAGGCACTGCTCTAGTAATGAGAATCTACCTGCACTCTGAAGAAATTCTAAAAAACATCCATCGGTCAACAGGGTCGGGCACCCAAACAGTCATACTTGTTAAAGCTAGTCTCGATACCCAAGAGCCCTAGTTGATTCCTCATAAACCAAAGGAATAATCATTATTTTTCGAATACATGGTAACACCTCACATGTACCAATATCATAATGATCATACAACCATGATCACTTCCTCTAAAGGCACCCCAAAACTAGGAAAACCCCTCTCAGGGATTTCTAATTATTATACGCATCGTTACCACACCAAAGTATGAGTTGAAACTAAGGGTATATAGGTATCCCTCTTAGACCTACCAATCATTTCTCGCATTAGGTTCACTAGGTCTGACCACCTAGCTCATAGGTCTCCTATAAAATAACCATATCCCACTTTTTTATAATGCACGAGAACCATCCATATTCCCGCCTTGATTATTACATGACATATAACATGCCTAAAACTTCCTCTAAAATAGGTAAAATTGATATGAGGTAAATATATCACCAACCTATGAGGTTTAAAAAATTTCAACATGGGTTCAATTATACAAGTTTTTAATTCCATTTTATAGAAGAAAACACCTTATAAGTTATAATTGGTATCCCATTTAAGTGTAACCCATTGGTAAATATTAACTTGTAGGAGTCGAATAACCTACCAAGAATTAGCTCACCAGGACTTGATCCTCTTAGAGAATCCTCATAAGGAACTTCTCCCTAGATATTCATTGTATTAACATATAAAAGATAATGAACTCACCCTCACCGAGAATCCATATAAGGTAATACCCCCTCGAGATCATAGTTCACCACAGAGCGTTTAGGTACCTATCAGCATATCACTGGATGATCCAACTAGATAACCACAAATGAAGTCTGGTTAAGTAAAATATCATAGCATGATAGATGCAAAAACTCCATGTAGGTTGTTATGACTTTTTATTAAGTTTCACCTGAAAGGATACACCCCTAAGGGGTTTTCTAAAAAGGCATCAACTACTGATGTAAACATGGTTCTCCAAATGTTCCCTCTCGAAGGCATTGTGTTACCCTAGTGACCTACTGGAGTTATTAATGAGACACTAAAAACTTATTTTGACTAAGGGGTGATGAATCTCTATATATAAGGAACTACATTGGAATCACTATCACCAAGTCACTTCATGGTGTGGTCCACATGACCTGTCATAGAAGAATATAAACAAGGTGGTTCAACTAATCCAAATTAAACCAAGAACCTGTATGGGAAAAAACCATTTAGGTTGTTATTGAAAATTTAGACAGTCATCCTCACCCTCAGTATATAAATCATACACTAGTAGGCCTATAACATGTAGAACCTGTGTTACAAAAATGATGGATGAGATACCTCTTGCCTCTACAAGTCAATAGTCAAAATCAACTCACTAAAATCTTTCCAACAGGACAAGAGTTATAAATCCATATAAATCATTAAACTCAAACATCCATATGCATCTATCAAGATGAAAATCATATACAACTATTATATTTCACCCCAAGAACATCAATCCCATGTCCCCAGTAACTTAGAATTCTCACTAGAACAAGAATTCCCGATACACCAATCTGATATCTATCAAAGGCTTTGACACATTCCTAATACTTCTATCTACCCTATCCCAAATAGTAAAGTAATATTAAATTAACTCCTCTAATACAAATTTTTCATGTCCTGGACTAAATCACTCTATGAACAATAACTAAACCAGTTTGCTTCAAGGCCTTAAGAGTGCATCCCCATGTGCTAGAGGCTACCGAATATAAGTGATATCCAAGTGTATTTATTTTTAGTTGCATATATTATATTTTTGATCAGGCCTATGGGTGATTGGTTATTGATTGAATGACATGGTCTCTCAGGCCTTTACTATATTTCATTCATTATTATAGCCTTGTTTATATTTATTACTTCTGCACTATGATTATTTATTGTTATAGATGATGTTAAGTTATTTCCACTATTTTTATTACTCTGGTATGAGGGTATAGTCTCTCCATAGACATACCTTAGGCCCTCACTGCTAGTCAGGAGCCTCTAGAATATGGGTAGGTGTGTGTGATTACTTGTGGAAAGCCGGTGCAATTACTATTCATGGAGTGATTTAGTCTAAGATATGGCATTAATAATCTTCTCTAAATTATTATAGAATTAAATGGAAAGTTCAAAAACAATAACATTATTCCGGTTAACTGTCCTGTATAAAGACAATATCCATACTGGCATAAACATCCAAGAATGGTACAAGCACTTACACATCATACTATTATAGGAATAGAAGTTATATGTACTTGAGTACCTAGTTTCTAATCTACCCACTATGGATGTGGGTTAGGAAGAGTTACTTTTCTATGAGAAACACTTGGATGATGATATAAATTTACAATGTTTAATGTTATATTCCATGTTGAGTGGGATATAAATATCCCATGAAACCATGAATGCATATGTAATGCTCAATCATCTTTGTGATATTTATTATGATAGAGTAAGACAAGAAATATTTGAGATTTGCAAGGAAATTTTCACATGTAAACTTGGAGAATGTACACCATATGGACCTCATGTAGTCAAAATTATTAGCTAAATTGAGCATATAGAAATTATAGGTTTTAAAATACCTAATGAATTTTCCACCAATCTCATTCTCACCTCACTTACCTGGAGCTTCTCTGACTTTATTTTGAATTTCAACATGAACAATATAGAGTAGTCACTCCCAGATCTCCTCACTTTAATTTTCCATACTAATAAGGAACTAAATCTTAGAAAGGTTTTTGTCCATGTGTTTAATAAGTGTAAAGGGAAGGAAAATAACACCATGTCTAAGTCCAAGTCAAAGTATTCTAGGCATCTCCTTTCCAAGAAGAGTAAAAACAAACAGGGTGAGGGAGTTGGATTTTTTATTTTTACAATGTGGAAAGTAGGGACATTATAATAAAAAATTTATGGTGGTAAGGAAGCAAGGATATTCTTCAGGTATGTTCAATATCGAGTGTAACCTTTCAATTTCTATGAATTGGGTCTTTGATACCACATGTGGTTATCACATTTATATTCAAATGTAGTAGAATAGTATATTTAAAAACGTTGTATGAGGTGATATGGATTTTTGGGATACAAATGGAGATAAGTTGGAAGCACTATACATTGGTTTCTATGACCTCACATTTCTTATGAGAATGATCTTGGTACTTTATAATTGTTATTTTGTGCTTAGAATTACCAAAAAAATTATTTATGTCTAAATTAGATATGGATAGGATTTATTTTCAGGTTTAGAAATTAAAGTTTCTTCTTTTATAAATAATGAATATATTATGGAAAGGCACATTTACATAATTGTCTTTATTTATTAGATTATGAGAACCAAGTGTTGGAAATAGATATAAACTCTGATTCTCATGAATCATACAACACCCAGCTATGGAATCACTACTTAGGTCATATAAATGAGAAATGAATGACTATGTTACATAAAGATAGTTATTTTGATTTATTAAAAGTAAAACAACTTGGTATTTTTCAAGAATGTTTACACAGTAAAATGACCATAGATCTATTCATTAGAAAAGGTGAAAGGACCATAGATCTTCTAGAGTTATTTCACACTGATGTATGTGAACCATTTCTAGTTAATGAAATGGGTGGTTACTCATACTTTATAACTTTTTTTAATGATTTTAGTAGGTATGGATATATCTACTTAATGAGGTAAAAGTTTAAATTCTTTTAGATATTCAAATAATTCAAGAATGAGGTTGAAAACTAGCTTGGTAAAAATATTAAGAAACTGTGATCAGATCATGGTGGAGAATATCTTAGTCAATACTTAATTGACTATTTATAGGGTTATGGTATTTTATCCCAACTCACTCCTCCTTATACACTTTAGTGGAATATAGTGAGTGAAAGGAGGAACCACACCTTACTGGACATAGTAATATCAATGATGATTCATGAAAATCGTCCACTATCATTTTTGGGGATATGCATTATAGGAAATAGTGTACGTGCTAATCTAAGTACCAAATAATGTGGAAGATGGTATGCCAAATGAATTATGGAGTGGAAAGAAACCCATGTTGTTGAACTTACATGTGTGGTGATGTAAAGAATTTTTTATGGCCTCTTAAGACAAAAAACATTCACCCTAAGGTACAAATTGTATCTCTATAGGATACCCCCAAGGAAACAATGGGGTATTACCAATATTAACCCTTAGATAAAAAGGAAATTGTGAAAATTCATTTCATGTTCCTTGAGAGGGAGACCATCTCTAAAAGAGATAGTTAGAGAAAGATAAAATTCAATGAATTCTAGACTCAGGATACACTTGATTTGGTATAGGAACAAGTTCCTCAAAGCCCCATTAAAAACTATTCCAGAGACACAAGTATTGTGTATGAGTATATGAGATGTTAGATAGCCTAAAAGATATGGGTTTTTTTCACTAAGGATGGTGACTCATTATTAGTCGATAATAATGATCCTCTAACCTATAAAAAAGTATTGAGTTGAAAATATTCTACCAAATGGAAAGAAGGAATGAATTTTGAAATAGATTCCGTGTACCATAACCAAGTCTAGATTTTGGTGGATCCTCCAGTTGATGTAAATCTCATTGGTTTAAAATGGGTATTCAAGAAGAAACTAGAAATGTATGGTCAATTAAGTACCTATAAAGTATGAATGGATGAAAAAGATTGCAAATAACATCAATTCATTGACCATGATGAAACCTTTTCCCTTGATTTCATGGTTAAATCCATCAAAATTATAATTTATATAGCAGCATACCATAACTATGATATTTGGTAGATGGATGTCAAAATAGCCTTCCTTAAACAGCCTTTAACATTAGTATTTTAAAGTTGGTTCTTAGATACTGATGTTAAAATTATTCCATGAGGAATTTTGGCGTCGGTTTTTTATAAAATCGATGCAGAATTATTTTGACCACCGATTTTTTGCGTCAGTTTTCCTAAAAACCGATGCCAAAAGTTAAAAAAAATTAGCTTTTGGCATCGATTTTTTCAAGAAACCAATGTAAAATATGTTTACCAAGATTTATTATTTTTCATAAGCTTCTAATTTACTTGTCTTGGATAAAAAAACTGAGTTATTAATCAAATGATATGGATGTTGGAAGTCAAACTTCTCTAAGAGAAGTCTTTGAGAAGACCAACTTTAAAAGGTCATAACATTTGATCTATAACTCCATTTGATCTAAATGACACTAAAATCAAAGATTAGAAGAAAATATATAAGTTATAAGGCCTTTTTGACATCTGTTTTAAAAAAAACCAATATCAAAATCTAATTTTATTAATTCTTGGTGTCGGTTTTAGTAAAAACCAACGCCAAAAGTTAAGAAAATCTAGATTTTGTGTTGTTGTTTTTTCAGAAAACTGATGTAAAATATGATTACCATGATTTATTATTTTTCATAATATTATAATTGACTTGTCTTGGAGAAAAAAAATAGTTTTACAAACCAAAAGTTATGGATGTCAGAAGTTGAAATTTTCTAAGAGAAGTCTTAGAGAAGTCCAACTTTAATAGGTCATAACTTTTGATCTATAACTCCATTTGATATAAATGATAACTCAAATCAAATATTGAAAGAAAATATACAAGTTGAAAGTAATTTTTATGTATTTTTTTTTCTAAAAACCGATGTGAAATATCATTACCAAGATTTATTATTTTTCCTAATCTTCTAATTGACTGGAATTGGAGAAAAAACAGTCTTATGGATCAAAAGTTATGGATGTCGAAAGTTGAACTTCTCTAAGAGACGTACTAGGGAAATCCAACTTTAAAAGGTCATAACTTTTGATCTATAACTTCATTTGATCTAAATGACCACAAAAATCAAATATTATAAGTAAATATACTATTTTGAAGTCCTTTTTGATGTTAGTTTTTTATAAAAATGACGTCAAAAGATAGTTTTATTAACTTTTGGTGTCGGTTTTAGTAAAAACCAACGCCAAAAGTTAAAAATACCTAGCTTTTGGCATTAGTTTTTTTCAAAAAAACAACATCAAATATAATTACAAAGATTTATTATTTTTCCTAAGCTTTTAATGAACTGGTCTTAGAGCAAAAATGATCTTACAGATCAAAAGTTATGGATGTCAGAAGTTGAATTTATCTAAGAGAAGTCTTAGAGAAATACAATTATAAAAGGTCATAACTTTTGATATATAAATATATTTGATCTAAATTACCACTAAAATCAAAGCTTAGAAGACAATATATAACTTTGAAATCCTTTTTTATGTCAGTTTTTTATAAAAATTGATGCCAAAAATAAGTTTTATTAACTTTTTGTGTCGGTTTTTGTAATAACTGACATTTAAACTAAAATTTCAAATATGCAGGATCGGTATTTCAATTTTTTTCACAACATGTGTTTAATTTTTCAAAATCATGCCTAAATTTTAATACGATGCCTTTTAAAATATTTCCATTTACTCTATATAAATTTGTATTCTCTTTCATTCATCATTATCAACCTATTCGATTCAATCCAATTTTCAAAGCGTGTTTAATCGATGATTTGAACACGGTATGTATTCTAATAGTGTAATTTATTTATTATTGTTTTCATTCATTGATAAATATCATGATAATTTTCCTTATAATGATTCATTATTCTTACTATTGAGTTATGAATATAAAACATCTATATTAAATTTACCAACCAAGATGCAAAATTCATTACTGATCACTGGTTTCATTGTCGCATTAGTTCTACCCTAAAAACAAGAGAAATGGTGATAAATAACATATCTATTTAATGGAAACATCTAAAATAATTGAAATTTTTTTAAAGAATTTTATTATTTTTTTCATTTGGTTTTTGTAATTATCATTTATGTTTCTCATGTTTTCTTTGAAACGATTTGTATCTATCAAAATATAGAGAAGTCCAACTTATGATGGTCATAACTTATGATTTTTAACTCCGTTTTAGCTACACGACCAGTAAAATCGAAGCTAATGAAATTATATAAAACTTTAATCATCATTTTTGGCATTAGTTTTTTAAAAAATCGATGCAAAAAATGACTTTTAACATCAGTTACAGAAAAAAAAACATTAAAATTCTTCTATGATGGTTTTTAGCATCGGTTTTTCATGAACTAACATTAAAAGAAGGGTTTTAACATCAGTTAATTAATAATAAATGTTAAAATACTTCCTTGGATACATTTAACATCATATTATATAAAAAACCAATGTTAAAAACCTTATGTAAGAGGGAACTTGACGTCGGTTTTTCAAAAAACGGACATCGAAAGTTAAAAAATTTAATTTTTTATGTCGGTTTATTAAAATTGACGTCAAAAATCTCATTTTTTACATTAAAGGCTTAGACGTCTCTTAAAAATTGATGTTAAAGACTATTTTTATACTCATGGGATGTTCAAGAAGGTGCTTATATGACACAACCAGAAGGTTTTATGACTCCAAGTAATGATAATAAAGTATGCAAGTTGTAGAGATATATATATGAATTAAATAAAGAATCCAGGTCATGGAACATTCATTTTTATGAATCCATAATATAATTTGGTTTTTTAAGAAACAAATGTGAGCCTTGTGTTATAAACTATTTATTGGGAGTGAGAACATTTTCCTAATAGTATATGTCAATGAAATTTTACTTAATTAAAATGATATATCAGTCTTACAGACTGTTAAAACATGGTTAAAAATATGATTCTTTATTAAAGACTTAGGTAAAACATCATATATTCTAAAGATTAATATATATCATAGTATATCTAAGAGACTACTCGATCTAAGTCATGGTACATATATTAACAAGATACTAAGGAGATTTAGTATGGAAAATCCAAATGGGGATTGTTACCTATGTCACATGGTATTTTACTTTCTAATAAAATGTTTCCTCAAACACATGAGGGGAGAAATAGAATAGAAAGGATTCCATATATGTTAGTAATTGTTTTGGTCTTGTATGCCCTACTGTATATCAGGATAGATGATTCTTATGCCTTAATTATAGTAGGCAGATATCATGTATTTCTAGGAGACTGTCATTGGATGGATATCAAAACTATCCTTAAGTATTTGAGGTGAAGGATAAGTTCCTAGTATATAGAGGGGATAATGAGCTAGTCATTAGGGGATATATATATTCTATTTTCCAAATATATCAAGATAATATGAATTCACATTTGTGGTACCTCTTAACCATCAATATAGGAGTTATGATCTAGAATGTCTCAAAGAAAGTATTGGTTTCTTATTCTACTTAAGAGTTAGAGTATATTTTGGATTAATATAAAGATAAATAAGTAGTATGGATATGAAATATCATCAAAGTATAGATATGGTACCTGGTAGTAATGACCCTATCATCGTTTACTGTGATAATACTTCAATGATGTCTCTTGGAAAAGAACTAAGGTCGCAACAACTAACGAAGCACATACTCCAAAAGTGTCATCTCATGAGGTATTTTTCTTAAAGAGTTGAAGTTTTATTGAGTGTATTTTACATAGAATACAACATGGAAGATCCCTTAAAAAAACCCCATGCCTCAAAAAACATGATATTCATATGATATATAGTGGATTAAAATTCATTATCAGTTGGATCTAAGCCAAGTGGGAGTTTTTTGGAGTTGGTGTCTTTGAACTAACAGGTTTGTACTTTAGATTGTTAAATATTTTCAAAGAAGTTAATATAAAAAATATCTTATCATATATTGATCATTATTCTTCATGACCTAAATGTGATAAGGTCATATGGTATATTTCACATCAAAATAGGTTATATTAGTTCCCTGATGTGATGATAACCTTGAGGTTCTACGATGATATCACTGAAATATTTTCTTTAACGATCAGCATGATGAGCTATGATGGGGAACATATTTTATTAGTTTTTATGTGTGACTTATCATAAGAGGATGAACCTCTGTCACATAAATTTTTCACTTGGTGATCTCTGTGATGGGTGATTATGAGGGAATACCTTCTAATAGAAATTATGCATGTTTACATGTCATCAAATATTCATATTAGTGAGTGTGTGTAATAGTATTTAGAATTTAAGATTATTATTAATACATATCATGACCAACATACTTATATGTATTGATGAAACCCATGATGAAGTATGTTCAAACTAAGTATGATACATTGGGTACGTCATGATCGATATGTTATGAATGAATAAGTTGAGGAAAGATTTGTCTCTTCAATTTATTGAAGTTAATATCTCATCTCTTTGATTAGAATGGAGAAATCTAAGTAAATTTAATGGACACTGTGATGTGTAAATGTTCATTCCAGATAATCAAAGAAAGATATATCAAGAATTCAGGTTAATGACACAAGTTTGCAACCTGTTTGATGAGATATCGAGACAAATGGATTATATTACACAGTATCTGCTCGTATGTAGTTGTTGACGTTGCGACATTGAATTCTTCATCTTGGGTGGCTTCACCTGTTTCTATATAGAAATATTGGAATTTAGGAAAGTCTACATAATGCCAATGAGGAAGAATATTAGAGGTTCACACACTAAGTGTTTCCATTAATCTCAATTCAATTCTATTTGAATTTAATTATTGGAATAAATATTATTCTCAAGTCTAAGGAATAATTGTATTCAATATTTATTAATCAATAAATTAAATAAATATTTATTCATAAGGTGTTTATTTAATTAAAAAATATATATTATTTATTTAATTATTTATTTTTTGAGTGAATATTAAATTAAATATTAATTGAGGAATTCGATAAATGCAAAGAGGAAGAGCGGACCAATATATAGTTCGGTGGTAAACATTAATTTCCAAGATGGAAAAATAATATTTATCATTGCACCAGTAAGTGAACACCATTTGAAAATATTAATAAAATTATTATTACATGGAACAGGGTCATTTGAGAATTTAATATATTGTTAAGGACTTATGTGAAATTAAATAATAACCCTAACCAATAACTCTATAAATAGATTATTATGTGTATTGTGCTAGATTTTATCGAATTGGATAATTTTTGTGCATAATGACATTTAGAGCTCTCTCACTCAAGATTAAAGAACACTCTGGAGTTTCTTCTCTCATTCCTAAGAGGTTATCTTCCCTCTCTCCATCTTCTCAAGAACAATAGTGCAAGGATGATTCTTCAAGCCCAAAGGAATCATCGTAGCAATCAAGGAGACCATTTCAAGATGATCGGTCTGTCGTTCAAGCACCTAAAAATCCATCAACATTGTTCAAAGATCAAATGAGTATGTTTAAATCAATTCTAGAGGGATTATACACTTGGATCCTACAAGAACAATGATGGAATACCGAAATGGTTTCATATGATCAACATCTTCATCAAATAAAGAACTCAAGACCGAGGTATTCTTTATTCTTATCTGTTTAAATTAATTATAAATTTAATGTGAAAGATCCTCTTGGTTCCAATGTGTCTGTCAAGTTTCATCAGAAAATTTTTGTTGGTCACAGGAACCACATCATGTACAGCACAAAATGTTCATTGAATCCAACAATTATTGAGTCGATCCTCATCCCGATAAGTGCTTTTGTTGTGCCTAGAACCTTTATTTTATTTATTTATGGTTTTGTGGTGTTCTATTAGGTATGTATATAATAACCTATTCATGGGCCTCACTCTCGCATGTCTCATGTCTTATGAAAGTGATGGATAGTTTGGTAGAGATCTAGGTGGACCAGGAGTCATTGGAGATTGATGATGCTTGGTGGTGGTGTTGGTTGACAGTGTTCAGAGCTTGGGATTGTGATTAGGGACCCCACTCTTTTTAGTTGTTAGGATGGTTTTCCTTTCTATTAGATGTGTATTTTTCCTCTTTGTTTGATTCTCTATGTACTGTTGTTCACCTATGGATCCTAGTGGTTGTTTCTTTCAATTATCACTTTTATTAGATGGTTCATTGTTTGCCTCATACTATCGTGGTATGTTTGGAGGTGTGCATTGTGTAGAGATGCATTAGGCTAAGGCCTCCCATATGAATTTTATGCCAACTCGGTGCAATTATCCAACATTTGGCCTATTGGATGTGGGCATGGGGTGGAACACTCAGCATGTCGCTTCCCAGGAGGGGCCCAGTGGGTCGGGACGTGTCAGTGTAGAATTAAAGATAAATGTGTCAAAGAGATGTATATTTATAGGTGAAGGAGATGGTGTTTTAAAAAAAACATTATTTTATTATTATTATTTCAATGATATGAATAGTTTTTATTCTTATTACTAATAATAAAAGTATTTCAGAAGCAATAATGTTGTATATATATTATGGTTGAAGGTCGGTACTAACAGAACCAAGCAACCGCACGGAACGAGGACCGAATCTGGAACTGTGAATTTCGATAATGCTAAAACCAGAACCAAATACCATATGAAATAATGTAAAAAAAGTAACTGAACATGAGGATTTAATATTCTTCGGACCCTTAGAAGTCCTACTACACAGCAAGAACACCAGACACATGCACACGTATTATTAATATAAAAATAAAAATAGAAACATTACAATGAAATCGGACCAACAAGAAGAAGTGGAATAGGAAAGAAAATAAATGAGATTTACAAGTTGCAAACCAAAGAAATAAAGATGAAAACTATACTCACAGTGTTGAAAAACAAAGTGTCCAGCGGTCCTGATCACTTCGAAATGGTGTTGGGTGCATGGCCTCCTAGGTTGAATGGATCAATCGCGGTCTTCCACCTTTGTCAATCCCGGATCATCGAGCAAAGCAAGGACCGCAAATCTTCCTTCCAAGAAGGTCTTCATTTACACCAAAATCGGGCCACGATTTGAGGTCGAGTGAGCGCGACAACCCAAAATGACTCACAAGGAAGCAAAATGAATAACCGGATCTAGGGCTTTGACGATGAAAACCGAGCACACCGCCACAGGGGGCCGAATGATCACTCCCTCAGAAAGCAATGCATAGGGGTGATGAAACCCCCTGACAACACCTAATTCCTGAAACTACACCCCCAATATATAGGTTCCACAATGCAGCGGCGAAACGGATTAGTCGAACTGAACATAGTGGCTCAAACAACCAGGAATACACATGGACAGCCAGATGCAGAGGGGCATCCAAGGGTGATCAATGGTGCACAAAGGAGTTCCCAAAAAATAGTAGATTTATAGCATTTAAAGTAGTGGAAAAGGTAAATAGGCCTCACAAATAGGCAGCCCAGTAAACAGTAGGCCCAACATCAAAACAGTCCAAAGCAAAAAAAGGTCCACCAAGACTTTAATATAACCAGATTAAATCACGGTGTAAAAAAAATTAAATGGAAAAATATATTAAAAAAATTTAATGAAACGGAATTAAGAAACCTTAATTCACAAATATATACCATTTTGAATTAAATTTAGTGGTGTTCTTGCACCTAACCTATCAAAACAAACAATTGTGCTAAACAACTTAAGAAAAACAAAACTGAAAATAAGCAGGGATAGTCAAACTATACACTCCTTGTGTCCAAAATGTGTATCAATGTGAGACACATTTTCCCGCATCAATTTCATCTAAAATACTACTTCAACATGTTTAAAATTAAAACTTCTAACGCAGCTGTATAAACTAAACTTACTGTCACATACCTGAGTTTCCCGTTTCACATACCTCAACTCTCTACTAGTCACATGTCTACCATAGGTTCCTAGGATAGCTCAAGTTCCTACAGAGCACCAATAAACCAAGAAGTACCCATCCTCAAAGCATAACAGCAATACAAGGTATAAAGATAAACTCAACAGTTCATATGAAAACAGTAGCAGCAAAGAAAACAACTCATGCAAATGAAAGCAAACAAAAAAACACAAGGCTCAAAGCAAGCAAATGGCTCACTCCACCTGAATCTAAGACAGACATAGAAAAAAACACTCCACCTAAGGAGAAGAAACTGCCTAGAACCATGCAACAGGGGAATCCACATCCTAACCTAGATTGTTGCATAACCCATACAGTCCCTATCCTAAAATCCATCTCGTTACCATGAGGAAACAAACCCAGCAAACAAGAGCAGTCCGCTACTGATCTAAGGAAAACCCCCTTAAATCTTTCCCACCAATGACATCAAGCATCTAATTCTCAGGTACCCATCCAATGTCGTTAAATAGATACCAGCAGCACCATCATGAAGTCTAGTGATCATCCAAACATCTACCCATGAACCTACTTCTCTAACCACTGCCCAAGACCTCACTATCCTCACACCTGGTTACCTCCTGAGAATCCCAACCCTCCTAGGACATGAAGAATGAAACAAAACCCAGAGTTGAACCCACAAATCTTCCCCCATGCAACACACTAGACAAACTACATAATATCAACATCATTGAAACCAAGGTCAACTATATTAGATTGACCCCCATTATCCTTTGAACCATTTCTTTCAGGACAATCTCTTTTAAAGTGAACTTGTTTACCACACTGATAGCACTTCATAGTGTTAAATTGACTTGTACCCTTCCGTTTACTCTTATCAACATTTTTTCCTTAACCCCTATCATTTTATCTACTCATAACATTGAGCCCCTATCCCTCTGATCCTAACTCATTCTTTGTCTGCAATTCTTTTGAAAGAAGAGCTTACTTAACCACTTCTAGGGTTAGTGAGTCTCTACCATACATCATAATCTCGACTAGAGAACTATAATTGTTGTCAAGATAAATTAAAAAGATCATTGCATGATCCTCGTCATCAACCGTTATGTTGATATTGGAAAGATCTAACATCACTTTATTAAACTCATCAAGATGAGATTTGATAGAACTACTAGGTTTCATCTTAAAAGTAAACATGTGATATTTTTTATAAAGTCTATCAACTAACAAAGCAGTCATATACAATTTCTCTAATTTTAACCAAATGTCGGCAGCAGTAGACTCGAAGGAAACCTCTCTAAGGACCTTATCTCTTAGGGAAGGTAAAAGGGAGTTATGGGCCTTAACAAGTATGTCAGAGGGAACTAGTTGGTATTCTATAATGGTCTGGTCAGTTTCATTAACAGTTGTAATGGGTTTTGTAGACGCAGACAGGGCATTAATTAAACTTTGTTGAATAAGCAATGCCCACATTTTAATTCTCCATAAATTGAAATAATTGTCTCCATCGAATTTCTCGATTTCGTATCGCGTTGTAGACATTTGTATCCAGATGAGTGGATGTTGAGTGGTTGGGGACAATGTTAGGCGTACGCCCCCAAGAACAGACCAATCTCACTGAGAAAACAAGAAATATGAGATACGAAATATAGAGAATTTCAATGAATAAAATGGTTTCAATAAAACAACAGAAATCAATAAACATACTTGAATTAAATAAAGAAGTAAATATGAAAATAAAGGCAAGAAACTTGAATTAATGAGACTGTAAACAGGGTGCAAGAAAATAGATTTGTAGAAACTATAAATAGAATGAAATAAACCAGTCACCAAAACTTTAAGCTGAGCACAAGAAACCAGGTTTATAGAAGCAATAATCAAAAACAGAAACCATAGTAAGCCAAAGAGGCTCTGATACAACTTATTGTGGTTGAAGGGTGGTACTAATAGAACCAAGCAACTGTTGGGTGCCTTCCTGGTTGGCGCACCGCGTAACGCCTCCTCAAATAGTGTCCATGCGGTTTCTTTTTTAATGGGGTGTTTTTAATGCGGGCTAAGACCACGTGAATTAATTCACGCGGTGACACTCTTTTGACGCAGCGACATTATTTGACGCTGATTTTTTTCCTATATAAGGAGGCAGAGGCAAGGCATTTCAACATCACCAGCAATAACAACACCGAGAGCAAATCCCATTTGGTGATCACCTTTCTTCGATGATCATCTTTACTGCTCTCCATATTTGATCCAAATTTTTATTCTTGAGTATTACTTTTGAGATCCCTTCCATTTTTGGGGACTCTCTACCATGTACCTCTTGATTTTAGTGGATCCCTCTTTCTGGACTAGGTCCCGTGGTTTTTCCCTTTCAGGTTTTCCACGTAAAAATTTTCAGTGTCAAATTTATTTTCTGCACATTTAATTTCGGGTCGTTGCGCATCCGTTTTATTTGGGGGGAAAGATTTTATTTCCACTACACGTTCGTTTTTCAATTGTTTGTGCGTTCATCGCTTTCTCATCATTCCCAACATCTGGTATCAGAGGGTTTGGTTCTTTTTTCATATTTATTATGGAGGCCAATTACAGTCAGATTATTTTGCTAAATGGTACCAACTACCATATGTGGTGACTTAAAATGAAGGATCTGCTTTTTGTTAAGCGAATGCATCTTCCAGTGTTTAGTACCCAGAAGCCAGAGAGGATGTCAGACGAAGAATGGGCGTTCGAGCATGAGATTGTATGTGGATTCATTCGCCAATGGGTTGAAGACAACATGATGAACCACACTGTCAACATCTCTCATGCCAGAACTTTGTGGGAGAAGCTTGAGATGACCTACTCTTCCAAGACGGGAAACAATAAACTGTTTCTTCTCAGGAAAATGATGAACTTGAGGTACATAGAAGATACGTCTATTTCTGATTATTTAAGTGAATATCAATGATGTTTTGATCAATTTTCTAGCATGGGTATCAATTTTTAAGATGATTTTTTAACTATTTTGCTGCTTAACACTTTACCCGATGTTAGGTCGGAGAAAACACCCCAAGGAGGGAATGATGGCAAGAGGGGGGGTGAATTGCCTTTTAAAAAATTGATTAACAAATTAAAAATCAAAGTTGAATGCAGCGGAAAGTAAAGAGGCAAGACACAAGAAATTGATAACGGAGTTCGGCCAAAACCCGGCCTACGTCTCCGCTCCCAACTCAACCGTTGAGAGATTCCTACCGCTTGCTTTTCAATGGTTTTAGCAAGAAACCCACTAGGCTTTGAGGTAGCACTAGGACCTATTACAGCTTGCTTTTATTGGTTTAGAAAGAACCCACTTGCTTTTAATGGTTAAGCAAGAACCCACTAGTCTTTTTACGGGTGAAGACTAGCTCACCGAGACACAAGCCTTTTAAAGGAAAAGCTTGAGAAAACCTCTTCACACCTTAGTGGTGGTGTGAGAACCCAAAGAAGGGGAGATGAGAAAAGAGTTGGGGTTTGTAGGCACAAACCCAATTTTAAAGCTCAAAAAGAGATAAACAATAAAACCCGTAATGGAGAAGCCTTGGGCGCCTTTGATTGATTGATGATGTTTGAGGGCCGCTTCCAAGCTTCTATGGAGGTGCTCTTGGATGTGGAAGTTGTTGGAGCACTTTGGGTTCCCTTGGAACAATCCGTCGGAGCTTCGCCAAAGATGTAAAAATGTGTCTGGTGGCTTGTGTGTAGTTCCGGGGCTTCCTAGGCCTTTATTTATAGGCTAGGAACCTTCAAGTATCCGTTGGAGGGCTTTGGAGCCGTTGGAAAAGGCCTCGGAGCCGTTGGGAGGCTTTTGGAGTTGACTGGTCAAAGCCAACGGCTAGTTTGACCAGTGCTACCGGCTGGCCGGTGCAGGGCCACCGGCTGGCCGGTGCCTTGACAGTGGCTGAGTCTTCTTTTCCAGGCACCACCGGCCGACCGGTGCCAGAGCCACCGGCTGGCCGGTGGTGAGGCAGTAGCAAACTCTGTTCAATCTGAGTGACACCGGCTGGCCGGTGCTTGGCCACCGGTTGGCCGGTGAGATGGCAGTGGCTCAGCATCCTTCCCAGGGTCCACCGGCCGACCGGTGGTGAAGCCACCGGTTGGCCGGTGGACTGATTTTCAGTCCACTTGTGTTCCTTTGCCACTTAAGCTTGCTTGGCCCAATTCCTTGTCCACCTGATTTGATTCCTATCAATCCAAAAACACTTGAAAGAGGATTAGATAAATATGAGGATGATTGTGATCATGAAAATAAAACCTTGAGGGGTTCGAGAGGTATAACAATCTCCCCCTATTTTGATGATCACAATCACCAAAACAATTAATGTAAAATGCTGAAATTGAAAGGAAATACTAAGCATGATGAAAATGATTCTCCCCCAATCAATCAAGAAATTTCTCCCCCTTTGTGATTATCAAAATAGAATGGGGCATAAAACTTGATTGAGGGATTCGATGAAAAACGAGATTTTAAAACAATTGAAAATGATACTAATTGTTGGAAATTTTGAAATGAAAAATTGAATTGAAAAATTTGAATAACAGTTTGAATTGAAAGTTTTGAATCAAAAACCAATTGAAATTCGAAATTTGAAACCAAATGAAATTTTTGAAATTGAGAGTTTTGAAAAATCGATACCAACTGTTGGATATTTAAAAAAGAAAATTTAAAAGAAAATTTGAATTTCAAAGCCAAGTGTTGAGTTTGAAATGAAAACTTTGAATACACAAAAAGGCTTAAAAAATCCTAACTCCCCCTAAATAAAAACAAAGAATCACTGGGGAGTGGTTTTTGAAACCGAAACAAATTTAGGCCCGGAGAGACTTGCCAAAAGGGATTTTTCAATCCAAATTTGTTTCATGGCGGGTCTTCTCCTATAAAATTCATCGGAATAGAAAATCGATTTGGGTTGGCCGTACCGGGCGTTTTTACAATTACATTCATAAATGAGATGCCCGGGTTTTTTGCAATAGTTACAAAATTTAAAGCTAGAGCTCCCCCTTACAAAAACAGTGGGTGCATGGGAGGAGGAGGCTTGGTTGGTATAGCCAAGTCCATTGGTGGTTCGGGAAACCCTTTGTGAACCAAGCAAATTGTTCAAATTTTGTTCACCTTGGGTGAACTTGGCTAGGGTCTCTCTAAGGTCTTTGATGGTTGATTCCATGGAATCAACATTTGGAAAATTTTGGATTTTAAGGGTGAGTTCCTCCTTCTCTTTGAGAAGTTGGTCTTTTTCGGAGGAAAGTTTTTTAAAAGACTTTTTCAACGCGACAAATTTAGAAGAGAGTTCATGAAAACCTTTTTCTAATTGGTCTCTAGCAAATGAGAGTTCTTCATAAGAAAGATGATTTAAAGAATTGGAATTTGAAGAACATGAGGAAGAGGAATCGGAAGATGTTACCTCATGGAATGCCATTAGGCATTTTGTACCTTGGTCACTCGAGGAGGAGGAGGAGGATGAGGAGGTGTCACTCCATGTGGCCTTGAGGACCTTTTTCTTTCCTTTTTCGTTGGCCCGTTTTTTGTTGAGTGGGCAATCGGGCTTGTAATGGCCCTTTTCGCCGCACCCGTAGCATTTTACCTTTGGCTCGATTCTTGCGGTGGGTTCTTGCTTTCGCGCCTTGCGAGATTTCTTCTTCTTCTTGTGCTTCTTCATAAACTTGTGCATTTGGCGGGCGAGATTCTCCATTTCCGAGTCGCCGCTAGAAGATGAAGTAGATGAGGAAGATGAGGATGAGGAGGAGCTTACTTCTTTTTGAACCTTGAGGGCGATGTTCTTTGGAGTTTTGATAGGGGTGCCCTCCTTTTGTGTTTGCCTCCTCATCGTGATCTCGTAGGTCATTAGGGATCCGATGAGCTCCTCGACCGGCATATTTTTGACGTCCTTAGCTTCTTGGATCGCCGTCACCTTTGGTGCCCATGAGCTCGGAAGGACCCATAAGATCTTCTTGACCATCGTCTCGGCTGAAACATCATCACCAAGAGATTTCCTTCCATTGCAAATGT
Source organism: Viscum album (assembly GCA_963277665.1). Lineage (NCBI taxonomy): Eukaryota > Viridiplantae > Streptophyta > Magnoliopsida > Santalales > Viscaceae > Viscum > Viscum album. Next base: position 1,863,012,906 of record OY728133.1, read on the forward strand.
CAGTGAAGCGTGTAAACATATCGGTAATAGATTCGGAAGAATGCATAGTAAAGCTTTCAAAATCTTGTCTATACATGTCTAACCGAGTGTCCTTAACTTTGTTAGTGCCCTCATGAGTTACTTCTAAAAGTTTCCAAATTTCATGTGAGGAGGTGCAAGTAGACACTCGATTGAACTCATTTCTATCTAAGCCGCAATGGAGAGCGTTCATGGCTTTGCCATCAAGCTCAAAATTCCTAATATCGGCGGGGGTCCATTTGGATTCATCGGGGGTAGACAAAGTGTAACCTTGCATGACTATTTTGTAAATCGGATAACCTATGCTTCTTAAAAAAGTGGTCATGCGGGTTTTCCAATAATTATAGTCGGTCCCATCAAAAAATGGAGCCCGACCCAATGAAAAGCCTTCGGGGGCGAAAGAGGTTGATGCCATCTAAATGGATCTTAAATTTGAAACCGGGTTAGGGTATTACTCAAATTTCCCTCTGATACCAAATGTTAGGTCGGAGAAAACACCCCAAGGAGGGAATGATGGCAAGAGGGGGGGTGAATTGCCTTTTAAAAAATTGATTAACAAATTAAAAATCAAAGTTGAATGCAGCGGAAAGTAAAGAGGCAAGACACAAGAAATTGATAACGGAGTTCGGCCAAAACCCGGCCTACGTCTCCGCTCCCAACTCAACCGTTGAGAGATTCCTACCGCTTGCTTTTCAATGGTTTTAGCAAGAAACCCACTAGGCTTTGAGGTAGCACTAGGACCTATTACAGCTTGCTTTTATTGGTTTAGCAAGAACCCACTTGCTTTTAATGGTTAAGCAAGAACCCACTAGTCTTTTTACGGGTGAAGACTAGCTCACCGAGACACAAGCCTTTTAAAGGAAAAGCTTGAGAAAACCTCTTCACACCTTAGTGGTGGTGTGAGAACCCAAAGAAGGGGAGATGAGAAAAGAGTTGGGGTTTGTAGGCACAAACCCAATTTTAAAGCTCAAAAAGAGATAAACAATAAAACCCGTAATGGAGAAGCCTTGGGCGCCTTTGATTGATTGATGATGTTTGAGGGCCGCTTCCAAGCTTCTATGGAGGTGCTCTTGGATGTGGAAGTTGTTGGAGCACTTTGGGTTCCCTTGGAACAATCCGTCGGAGCTTCGCCAAAGATGTAAAAATGTGTCTGGTGGCTTGTGTGTAGTTCCGGGGCTTCCTAGGCCTTTATTTATAGGCTAGGAACCTTCAAGTATCCGTTGGAGGGCTTTGAAGCCGTTGGAAAAGGCCTCGGAGCCGTTGGGAGGCTTTTGGAGTTGACTGGTCAAAGCCAACGGCTAGTTTGACCAGTGCTACCGGCTGGCCGGTGCAGGGCCACCGGCTGGCCGGTGCCTTGACAGTGGCTGAGTCTTCTTTTCCAGGCACCACCGGCCGACCGGTGCCAGAGCCACCGGCTGGCCGGTGGTGAGGCAGTAGCAAACCCTGTTCAATCTGAGTGACACCGGCTGGCCGGTGCTTGGCCACCGGTTGGCCGGTGAGATGGCAGTGGCTCAGCATCCTTCCCAGGGTCCACCGGCCGACCGGTGGTGAAGCCACCGGTTGGCCGGTGGACTGATTTTCAGTCCACTTGTGTTCCTTTGCCACTTAAGCTTGCTTGGCCCAATTCCTTGGCCACCTGATTTGATTCCTATCAATCCAAAAACACTTGAAAGAGGATTAGATAAATATGAGGATGATTGTGATCATGAAAATAAAACCTTGAGGGGTTCGAGAGGTACAACACCCGATTCATGGGAGAATTTACGTGTTACTCTAACTGGTTCTTCTCTTAATGGTGTTGTGACATTTAGTTTTGTCAAGTATGCTATTTTAAATGAAGAAGTCAGGAGGTGTACACAGGATAAATCTTCTTCAGATATTTTAGTCACAGAGAATAGGGGGAGAATCCAGGATCAGGGGTAGAGCAGTCGAGGTAAGAGAAGAGGCGGAAGCAAATCCAGACCGAAGCAGAGGGATTTTGAATGTCATCATTGTGGTAAGAAGGGGCATGTTAAGAAAAAAATTTATCAGCTGAAAAGAGAGAACAGATTGAAGGAAATTCATAGAAGAAAAATGGAAATTGATATGATCATGTCGTCGCTGCTATAGGGGGTGATCATGTTATTGTTTATGACTCAATTAACATTGTTTCTGATGATTCTTGTTGGATTGTTGATAGTGGTGCATGTTTTCATGTGACATCGAAGGAGTTATTTACATCTTACAACCCATGTAATTTTTGGATTTTGAAGATGGGCAATGATGGTCATGCTGACGTTGTAGGCATCGGGACTGTTTGTTTAAAGACCGGTACAGGAAGTAAGTTGATTTTGAAGAATGTTCGACATGCACCTGAGGTTAGCTTGAATCTCATTTCTACCAGCTTTCTTGATGATGAAGGGCTTATCAGTACTTTTGGTGATTTCCAATGGAAGCTTTCCAAAGGCTCTTTGGTTGTGGCTCGAGGGAAGAAGCAATCAGGTTTGTACTGGACTAGAGCTTATATTTCTTGTGATATTGCTAGTGTTGTCGAGTGAAGTGTTTTGTCTAAGTTGTGGAATAAGAGGCTCAGTCACATCAGTGAGAAAGGTCTTGGTTGTTTGTCCAAGAGAAATATTCTTCCAGGTTTGAAGAGTGTCAAATTGGACACATGTGATCATTGCATGGCTGTAAAACAGAGCAGAGTGAGTTTCAGCAGTCATCCTCCACACAGGAAGTCACAGGTACTTGAATTGTTACATTCTGATGTTTGTGGTCCTTTGAAATATAAGACATTTAGTGAAAGTCTTTATTTTGTTACATTTATTGATGAAAACTCACGAAATATCTGGGTTTATGTTTTGAATGTCAAAAGTCAGGTGCTCAGTGTTTTTAAGCAATTTCATGTTTCTGCTGAGAGGGAATCAGGCAAGAAATTGAAATGTATTCGCACTGATAATGGAGGAGAGTATTGTGGTCCTTTTGATCAGTATTACAGGCAGGAAGGTATTAGGCATCAGAAGATGCCACCCAAGACACCTCAGTTGAATGGTGTAGCTGAGAGGATGAACATGACTTTGCTGGAAAGAGTTCGTTGTTTGCTTTCAGAAGCAAAGTTGCCTGGACATTTTTTGGGTGTGGCTTTACTTACTGTTACTTATATTATCAATTTATCACTTTCGGTTGCTTTGTATACAGACACTCCCGGAAAATTTTGGTATGGAAAAGAGATCAGGTACGATCACTTGCGTGTTTTTTGTTGCAAGGTTTGTGTTCATGTGCCTAGAAATGAGAGATCCAAGCTGGATTGTAAGACACGCCAATGTATTTTTATTGGTTATGGACACAATGATTTTGGTTATAGGTTCTACGATCATGTTTTGAAGAAACTTGTCAAAAGCCGCGATGCAGTGTTTAAGGAGGATCAGACTATTGCAGACATTGATAAGGGAGAAAAAGTCGTTTCTCCGACTTCTGATAGTTTTGTCAGTCTTGAGCCAAGTTCTGATTCACATTTACCTCATATTGTTGATTCTGATGATCATGTTGATGTACAGAATGATGCTCAAGGTGAACAGGTTGGAGTTGATGTTTCTGATGCACCTTTTGTTTCTGATAATCCAGTTCCAGGGGTTATTAATGAACCCACGGTTTCACTCTGAAGGTCATCTCGGCATCGCACCATTTCCACTCGATATTCACCTAATGAGTATGTGCTCCTCGCTAAAGGGGGAGAACCAGAATCGTTTGATGAGGCAATGGAGAGTGAACAGAAGGACATATGGGTTGCGGTAATGGATGACGAGATGACATCATTGCACGACAACCACACTTTTGAGCTGGTGAAGTTACTGACAGGGAAGAGAGCTTTGCAAAATTGGTGGATTTATCGGATTAAAAATGAAGAATCCAGTTTTGTTCCATGATACAAGGCTATGTTAGTTGTCAAAGGCTTCTGTCAGAAAAAAAGTATTGATTTTAATGAGATTTTCTCACCTATTGTCAAAATGTCTTCCATTCAGGTTGTTCTTGGTTTGGCTGCTAGTTAAGATCTGCAAATTGAGAAGATAGATGTGAAGATAGCTTTACTCCATGGAGATTTAGAGGAGAAGATTTATATGGAGCATCTAGAAGGTTTTGTTGAAACAGGTAAAGAAAATCACGTCTGCAGGTTGAAGAAGAGTTTGTACGGTTTAAAGCATGCTCCGAGGCAGTGGTATAAGAAGTTTGAATATGTCATTTCTCATCAAGGTTTCAGGAAGACATCTTCTGATCATTGTGTTTTTATTCAGAGATTTACTAATGATGATTTTATTATATTGTTGCTTTATGTTGATGATATTCTCATTGTTGGACATGATACTTCTAGAATTAACAGATTAAAGAATGATCTTTGTCAGTCTTTTGCGATGAAAGACTTGGGGTCACCACGACAGATTTTTGGTCTGACGATCTCCCATGACAGGAAGGCCAAGAAGTTGTGGTTATATCAGGAGAGATACATTGATAAGGTTCTTCAGAGATTTTCTATGGATAGAGCGAAAGTGGTTAGTACTCCTCTTGCTTTACATTTTAACCTTAGTACCAGTCAGTCACCTTCTACTGATGAAGAGAGAGAGGAGATGCAACACATACCTTATTCATCTGTCATTGACTGTTTGATGTATGCAATGATATGTATTAGACCTGATATAGCTCATGCAGTTGGTGTGGTCAGTCGTTTTCTATCAAATCCTGGTAGAGAGAATTAGAGAGCAGTGAAGTACATTTTTCGTTATCTTCGTGGTACTTCTGATCTGAGATTATGTTTTGGAAAAGGAGAACCTATGATTTGTGGCTTTACAGATTCAGATATGGCAGGAGATATCGATTCGAGGAAGTTTACTTCAGACTATTTGATCACTTTTGCAGGGGAAGCTGTATCTTGGTAATCTAGATTGCAGAGATGTGTTGCTTTGTCTACCATAGAGTCAGAGTTTATTGTAGCTACTGAGTCATGCAAAGAATGGTTGTGGATGAAAATGTTTATTCGATATCTCAATTTAAATCATGACAGGTATGTTTTATTTCGTGATAGTCATAGTGTTATTTGTTTGGGAAAGAATTACACTTTTCATAGCAGGTCAAAACATATCGATGTTCGATATCATTGGATCTGCAACGTCCTTGATTCAATACAGTTAGAGTTTGAGAAGATCCACACTGATGACAACGGGTCAGACATGTTGACCAAGAGTTTACCCAGAGGAAAATTTGAGACTTGCCGACAAATTGCAGGGTTGGTGGTGATCCCCACTTGAGTTGGAGGGGGAGTTTGTTGGGCGCCTTCCTGGTTGGCACATCGCATAACGCCTCCTCAAATGGTGCACACACGATTTCTCTTTTAATGGGGTGTTTTTAATGCGGGTCAAGACCGCGTGAATTAATTCACGTGGTGACACTCTTTTGACGCGGCGATATTATTTGACGCTGATTCTTTTTCCTATATAAGGAGCCAGAGGCAAGACATTTCAACATCACCGGAAGCAACAACACCGAGAGCAAATCTCATTTGGTGATCGTCTTTCTTCGACGATCATCTTTACTGCTCTTGATCTACACTTTTATTATTGAGTATTAATTTTGAGATCTCTTCCATTTTTTAGGAGTCTCTGCCGTGTACCTCTTGATTTTAGTGGATCTCTCTTTCTGGACTAGGTCTCGTGATTTTTCATTTTCGGGTTTTCCATGTAAAAATTTCCGATTTGAACTTTATTTTCTGCACATTTAATTTCGGATCGTTGCACATCCATTTTATTTGGGGGGAAAGATTTTATTTCCGCTGCGCGTTTGCTTTTCAATTGTTTGTGCGTTCGTTCTTTCCGTGTTTCCCAACAACAACCGCACAGAACTAAGACCGAATCTAAAATTGTGAATTTTGATAATGCTAAAACAAGAACCAAATACCAGATGCAAGAAATTAAACAAAGCAGTAAATGAACACAAGGACTTTGGACCCTTAAAGGTTCTACTACACGACAAGAACACCACACACACGAAGTCATATTATTAATCTCAAAAGAAAAACAGAAATAGTACAATGCAATCGGACCAACAAGAATAAGTATCAAGAAAGAAACCGAACAAGATTTACAAGTTTCAAACCAAAGAAACAAAGATGCAAACTATACCCACAGTGCCGAACAACAAAGTGTCTGGCGGTCCTGATCACTTCGAAATGGCGTCAGGTGCGTGGCCTCCTGAGTTGAATGGATCAATCGCGGTCTTCCACCTTCATCAATCATGGATCGTCAATCAAAGCGAGGTCCACACGTCTTCCTTCTAGGAAGGTCTTCGCCTCCACCAAAATCGGGCCACAAGTTGAGGCCGAGGGAGCACGACAGGCCAAGATGATTCGCAAAGGTGCAGAACGAAGAATCAGATCTAGGGTTTCGTCAGTGAAAACTGAGAGCACACTACCATAAGGCGCTGAATTATCACTCCCTTAGGAAGCACACGCAGGGGTGATGAAACCCCCTGCCAATGCTCGGTTCCCGAAACAGCACCCCCAATCCGCAGGTGCCACGATGCAGCGGCAAAACGGATTAGCCGAAGAGAACGCAGCGGCTCAAACAGCCAGAAATACACATGGACGGTCGGATGCAGAGGGGTAGCCAAGGGTGATTAACGATGCACAAAAGAGCACCCAACAAATGGAGTCAAAGCAAAAAAAGGTCCAGCGAGACTTTAATATAAACAAATTAAAGAACGGTGTAAACAAATTTAAATGAAAAAATATATTAAACATAATTTAATATGAAAACAGAATTATAAGAAACCTTAATTCACAATATCAAAGTAGGAGGTGAAAGAATAAAGTGCTTAGGTTTTAAATAAAAACATAATTTCTCACTGTTATAAGCAAAAATCACTCAAAAAGATTACTTTTCTTAGGACTAAATCAGCATAGTGAAATGGTGACCTTTTTCAGTACTGAATTATGGTTGTAAAAAATCTTCCTTCAGTGATTTTAAAAAATGTTCAGAAAGGGTAGCCCCCCACCGATTTATTATACTGCCCTCCAGAAGCAGTCTCACGTAACATCAATGGAAAATCATTTATATGGTTCACAAGTTATCAGATAATGAATGTTTTTATTTAATTAAGGCCATGATTGGTCCCATACAAAAAAAAATTGTTATATTATCCTATGATGTGCGACCCTCTAAATATATAATAATAATAATTGGATGTGTATGTGCATACCAAAGAGAAAGAATTGTGAATATTTGCTAGATGAATTGGATGTGTATGGGTAAAAAGATATTTTTTAGCATTTTTTCCCCAAGAAGCTTGTTTCGAGTTGCATTGTGGCCTCTAGAGTTGATGCTTTGAGGAAACAGTTTTCAAATGGTGTTGAATTAAATGTGAATCTGTCTTTTTTCTGACTTTCATATCTCTTCCTCAAGGAGATTCATCATGAAAGTGCATGTTGTATATGTCTTGACCAATCAGGAAGCTCTTTCAAAAAGGATGAATATATGAAAATGCTCGATAATTACAAGGGTTGTTACCCAAAAAGGGGGAAACCCCTGGAGCTTTATGGATCATTCCAAATGGTTTATTGGAGTATGGGGTTTCAATAAATGGAAGATGGTCGTGGTGGGAAGATAATTTTATCATATCATCTTCCAATTTGATGAAGGTAAGAGGAAGGCATGGGGATTCATCTATGTTGCTCTGAATCCGAGATTACTCAAGATTCTAGAGTGGGATCAGAACTTTGATCCTTTTAATTTTAGGAATTCACATGATCAAGTTTGGATTCACATTATGAAATTAAAATGGTTGTGTTGGAATCCTCATCTTTTGTGGGACATCGCATCTACAGTGGTCACTCCTATACGAATGGATTGAGAAACCAATAATTCAAAATATGGTCATTTTGCGAGAGTGGTTTTTTAGGCTGATTTGGAGGTGATTCTTATTGAAGATGTTTTTCTTACTATCAATAGATACAGTATTACGCTTGAAATTAAGTTTGAAAGAAGGCCTAAATTCTTTAGGGAGTGTCACTTCATTAGGTATCTCCCTTCAGAATATAGGATAAACAATGTATTTCATATTTTAAAACTAAAGGGGCATGATGCTAATATGTGTCAAAGGAAGATGGCTAAGGGAAAGGATAAAATCCATGGACCATAAACTTCTATAATGGAAGTTCTTGTTCGGAAAAAGAATGGGAAGATCAGCACTGAATAGGCCCCTGTTGCTGACCTTGATGCTCCACTGAACATTAATCTGAACAACAGTTCATCTAATGGTTTAGGCCACTGAGCATATGATGTTCTTCAAATGGAAAAGGTTGCAGGTATGGATGGAGCTCAGGTAGTGATCTAATCCCCTCTTAAGAATCTGATTGAGGTGCCCACTCGTGAGGAAGTGGGAGGCGATCTGTCGCGACCTGTATTCAGTGTGGAAACCAATCCAATAGGTATCGTTAATGATGCAGTGCATGTAGGAAAGGAAACTGTGTCATGGAGGATACTATGGCTGTAGAAAAGGTTGCTTATTCTGGTGAGATCGCCGGTGAAAATCCATCTCGGAATCAGGTTGTTATTAGCGAGCAGGTGGCTGGATCAGAGGGACCTAACTCTAGGAGGATGGTAAAGGCCTCTATCATGGGGAATGCTATGGATATTGAAAAGGATTCATATTCTGGTGAGAATGTTGAGTAAATTCCAACTGATATTTGAGAAGTTAATATGGTTGTTGAGCAGGTGGTAGGATCTGAAATATTGACTTATGGGGAGCTGCAGAAATCCTTATCATTAAAATCTGAGGAGCCACTCACCCAAGTGTCCTCGGGTAAAATTTCCAGGAGAAAGAAACCTAAGACAACATCCAAGGGAGTTAAGAATTTATATAATAAATTTATCCCCCTTAGTGGAAAATTTTGGGCAGATGAAGCTGATCATGAACCTTGAAATTCTTCTTGACTAGATAGATTTAATGAGTACCAAACCCCTGAAAAAAATTGATAGCCTTGTTAAGGATGTCAATACAAAGGGGAAGAAGGGAAAATGGAAAGAAAAGAAGAAACTTGTGGAGTTAGAGCAGAAGAATTTACCCCAGACATGGAGCAAAGCAACTTCCCAATTTAAATAATGATCATGTATTGGAATTATCAAGGGTTATGAAATTCCCCAATAGTTACAGCACTAGACATTTTATTGATACCAACATGCTAATTTTGGTTGGATATTCTTTTGTTTCTCATAATCTTCACAATAGTGCTATTGACACCCTTTGGGTTTTAAAGCATGAAAGGGTATATATGATTGCATTCTTTGAATGATTTTAACATGTTACAGTATCGGTTCTTTTGCATGGTAGTGTTTTCAACCCATCCTTCATATATTTCTACACCTCTAATATAAAGAGGCACCACTTCAAAAACGGGCAAGGGAAGCGTCACCCTTTATTAGCGCTAAAAAAAGTACTGATAAAAGGGGGACTTTATCAGCATTTTTTTTAGCGCTGATAAAGGGGGGCTTTATTAGCGCTGATAAAATTTATATTTAAAAAAAATCATGAAAAATAATATATTGTTATATAAGTATATTTATATTGATATAAATATAATATATATTTTTTAAATACGTTTTAGATAAGTATAAATAGACTATTACATTTAATATATAAGAGATTTAGTAAAAATGGCTTTAAAATATTTTAAAAAATATTATTAATTAAAAATTCCCTAATTATCATCAATTAATGATCATTTAATAACAATCTGAAGACAAAAAAAAATCAAAAAAATGAATAAAAGATCTAAAAATAAGTTGAAAATGTAACTCAAACTTCAAACGGTCATAACTTTTGATCTGGGTGTTTGTTTGAGCTCTACAACATATCAAATCAAAGCTTGCGATGAGCTCTACACGTTAGTGACCCAAGGAATCTTCAGTCACATTTTCAAGGCCCAAAAAATCCCAGAAGGCCTCCAAAACTGAGTTTTTAATCGGGATACCCCGATTTTTTAACATTCAAACAGGTAAACTTCTGATCTGGATGTCCTCTAGGCCTGTACCACATATCATATCGAAGATTGTTTCATTTTCTTTGATTTGACTGGTTGAAGAGTTGAAACGGACTTCTGGATTAGAAGTTATGGTCATTTTAACATTCTATGGCTTTTCAAATACACATATATGTATTTATTTGTAAATATGTGGGTGTGTGTGTGTGTGTTTTATATATGTATGTATGTATGTATTTATTTATTTATAAACACACATAAAAAAAGATATTTTATAAATGTATTTAAAACTAATCTTATAAATATATATTAATATACAAATAAATGTATGGATAAAAAATTATAACTAAATATATATATATATATATATATATATATATTAATATACGAATAAATATATATATATACTAATATATGAATAAATATATACGTATTAATATAACTAAATTTATTTATATTAATATGAATCTATATTAATATACGAATAAATATAACTTTATATATATAAATAAATATATATATATATTAATATACGAATAAATATATATATACTAATATATGAATAAATATATACGTATTAATATAACTAAATTTATTTATATTAATATGAATCTATATTAATATACGAATAAATATAACTATATATATATTAATATACGAATAAATATATATATTAATAAATGAATAAATATATATGTATTAATATAACTAAATATATTTATATTTATATGAATCTATATTAATATACGAATAAATATAACTATATATATATATATCATTAAATAGAGAAAAAAATGAAATGGCTTAGTAGTAAAGGTGCATGCCCGCAAGTGGGGAGGTCGCGGGTTCGAGTTCGGGTAGAAGCAAGGAGGGGCGCGCAGGCATGTGGGGGATAGCGCGGGCAAGGGCAGCGCACGGAAGAGTCACAGGGGGTCCGCTTAGCACTGATAAAGGGGGGGGGGGGGTCATGCGCCGTTAAAAGATCCCCCCACATTATATATTCTTTTTAACTTTTTTTTTAATTTTTTTGACTTTTATCAGTGCTTTTCTGAGCACTGGTAAAAGGGAACCCTCCTTTATCTTCGCCTCGATTAACAGTGCTTTTTTAGTGTTGTTAATTCACTTTTCTAGCGCTGATAAAAGTCATATTTGTAGTAGTGATGATAGTGTTATGGGGGGGAGTTGTCTATGATAGCAGATCACTTGAAGTATAATTGGATCATTATTGGTGGTTTTAACACTATCCTTAAACCTGAGGAGAAGCATGGATCCAATTCCACAAGGATTGCCTCAACCAAGTTCTGCTCATGCATTTATCAATGTAACTATTTTTAAGTTCCTATTGTTGGGGATGATTATACATGGATCAAATTTACAGTGAATTTAAAACAAGCAAGAAGACTTGACAAGTGCTTCTATCGCATTGATAATAGTAGTGTGTCAGTGGAAGTATCTAGCTTCACACTTCCCAAATTCAATTCTGGTCACAGTCCCCTCATTATTGATGTTAGTATGAATACACCAAGGTTATAATCATTGCCTTTTGAATTCAATAATACATGGTTAACCAATCATGTGTGCAGGGAGCTTGTTGTTGATGGATGGAAAAATGAAGAGGTTTGAAGCCCTTTATAGGATTTTACTGAAAAGCTCAAAAAGTGAAGACCCTATTGAGATCATGGAGTAAGGATTCATTCTCCAATTTGGATGAAAAGATTAAAAAAGATAAAAAAAACATTTTGCTCAATGTCAAATTAATAATCAAGCACTTGACACTCCTTCACATGAGGAATTACATCTGTATTCTAAACTGGATGATCTTCTCACTCAAAAGGAGTGACTAATCAAGAACCAATTCAATGTCAAGTGGAATTAAGATGGGGATAGGAATTTAGGATTCTTCCAATGCATTCAAAATGAGAATGGTGTGGTGAAAGGGTTAAATTTCATTCGGATTCAGGACTACCTCCTGACCTCTGAAGCTGATATATCTCATGTTATGGAGTACTTTCAAAAACTTCACAATGATGAAGAAAGTTGTAACGTCCCAGATCCGGATGCCACTCAACAAGTCCCTCGAACCCGGTTGGTCCAATGACCTCAAGTGCATTTCCCCAAACGCCAGAGGCTGCTGACTAGCAGCGAGGGCCCAGGTCTGATAGTGGGGAAACTATGCCCTCATTTGTCAAAGTGTAACGCAGCGGAACAAAATACAAACATACCAAAAGCGAAAGTGGTAAATAATAACAGCTGAAAAGGACAATAGTACTGAAGTAAAGAAATGACCAACAGTCATATATGATGATGAAATATGTCCCTAAGTCTAAGGAAGCAGCCAAAACAGGATACACTGCAATCTAAAACAATACAGTACAAGGGAAAAATATAGCAAAGCAAAAGAAAATATCGCAGCAGGAACTTAGCAGCATCGCAAGCCTAAACTCAGTCTCATGCTCGCATGCTCCTCTGCAACATCAAGTACCTGTATAGGGACCATTTCCTTTATCTACACCTGCAGAAATATAATCTGTTTGGGCCCAAGACATGACCCAAACAGAGTGTGAGAAATAAATCCTAGTAGGAAACCACTAAAGGCACGTGCCCAACTGTCAGTGAAAATGTGCAACAGCAGTGTGCAGTAATAAAATTCAGTAAACTAGGCAGTACTCAAAAGTAACTATCTCTACCAGTTACATTGCCATTTTATTAATTATTTATCAATTCCAAGCTTGTGCTTTAACTTGGCAGGTACAACATATTATATCACCACAGTGAATATACAGAGTAAACGTTGTCCGCAGACATGAAAATCCTTACCCTCAGGTAATCAGAATCAAAACCCGCAGGTGACTTTCCACAGACATAAAAAATATTGCTCGCAGGCGTACGAGGTGTCGCCCACAAGCACATAAGCTACTTCCCACATGCATGAAAAAAGCTGTCCGCGGGCTAAACGAACACTGCCCACAGGCTAAACACAACACTGCCCTCAGGCTAAGCAAGAAACCGGGACAAGACCAATGCATAGAAAGCAATACATATAAGTTCCTCTCAAGAAAACTTAAAACATGTTATAGATATGACATACCCTCGGGTATCCTGGCCAAACAACTAAAATGGGGGAACGCACCCACGGGGTGGCCCTGGATCCAAGCAATGATCCCAAACAGCAGTTCATATTTAATCATTAGACTACCTAAGCAATTCTAGGTATCTAAACAGACAAAGCCTCAGCTATACCACACCCTGAAGATGGGCGAGTGGCACAACAGTACAAAAATTCTACTCGACAGTTGTAATAAAACACAAGACCACCTACCTCGATCTCCCCTGATTGATATACGCGAACGGCGCCTCCCGAAACGACAGAGAATGGCGTAGATATGGGATAAAATATTTCCCATTCAAACGTAAATATCTTACCCTTGGGAAAGAATTGGTAAGAACGGCTCAAGGAGAAGGGAGGTCTTACCCGCCCGGTTCAAACAAGATCGACGGTGGAAGAAACGGATTCCCGGCGTGCGATTGGGAGCTCCTCCAAGCTCCGGCCTCACCTTCCGAGCTCCAAACGTGTCCACTACCTCCTATACCAAATGAGGAGGCTACTGCTCGTTTTAAGCGAAAAAAACAAACTACACGGCGTGTACTCTCAAGTACATGGTGTGTACTTGTCATTTTTAACTGTTTCTCTGGAGGCTACTTTTCACCGCCGCACTGTTCATCTGTCAACATGAGTACACAGTGTGTATTCCTGAGTACATGGCGTGTACTGTCGCTCCGCTGGTGGCTACCTCCACCGCCTTACTGTTCACCTGCCGACTGATTACACGGCGTGTATATACTAAGTACACAACGTGTAGTCAGTTTTTACACCCTTCATCGCCAACAGGCCTACACACCCTGTATACTCATCCCACACAGCCAAAGTACACGGTGTGTGGAAAATTACACGGCGTGTACCCACAAAATTTGGGATTTTTTTCCATTTTCCTTATTTTCTCAAAAACACTTAAGGAAAAAGGAAAAGAAGAACCACGTACCTCAATAATAAGAATCGGGTTCTTACAAAAGTAGTAGTGGACCTCATTTGATGGACAATATCTCTTGCTTCATCGATGAGAATCAGAACCGAACCATCCCTGGAGCCCCTTTGGAGGATGAAATCAAGAGTGCATTGTTCTCTTTAAACACAGACAATGTTGCGGGCCCTAATGGTTTTATCAATAAGTTTTTTATTTTCTACTGGGATATTATTCATACTGATTTAATCAAAATTGTATGAGAGTTTGTTCTTTGTTACTCAATGCCCTTTGGTATTAAATCTCACTTTATAGATTTTCTTCCAAAAAGGATCGTGTTATTGATATCAAGGATTTAGGCTAGTTGCCATTGGAAATACTATTTCAAAAATAATAAATAAGATTCTGGCTATAAAGATTGGGAAAATACTCAGTGAATTCATCACCCCTAATTAATTTTTATTTATTCCATTAAGAAATATTCAAAATTTCCTTTTCATCGGAACGCATTAATGCTTTAAGTAAAAAAGGAAAAGGATGGAAGTGTTTCTCTTTAAGTTGACATATCCAAAGCCTTTGAAAATATTAGATGGAGCTTTATCATGGATGTTATCAAGATATATGGTTTCTCTAGCACACTTAGCATCTTAATTAATGCCATTTTTAAGAGTTCTAGACCCTATATTTTTATTATTGGGTCTTTGAGAGGTTTTTTGGGTTCTCTAGAGGTGCTAGACAATAGGACCCCTTATCAGATCTACTTTTTTTCTATTGTTGAAGACTATCTTAGAAAATGCCTTATTGACCTTTCTTATACTGTACTTTACAAGCAGATAAAGGTGGGACGAAATTTATTTGCACCTTCACACCTGTTATATGTTGATGACATCCTTCTTTTTGGGGAAGCATCAAGGAATACACTTGTGGCTGTCAAAGTTTTTTTTAGTCATTATAAAGAAGTTGTTGTTGAGATATTTTTTATTTTAAAATTTTATTATGTGATGGAGATATAAAAGTGGGATAAAAAAAGTTTGAAAAAAAATGTGGGATGAGAGTTTGAAAAAAAATAGGAGATATTTTTTTTTACAAACCCACATGCCATGCTTATAAAAAGGCATCATGTGAGTGATGTTAGAGATGAGTAGGGCTGGAAAGATTTAGTCACTGAGTGAGAAACAAGGAAGGGTGCGCCGCCTTTGCGGTTGCCCAACTGCCAACGAAGGCAGACAAAGTGAGGTGAAGATGATGGTATTCAACGATGATGAGTGAATTATTGACAATGGCGTACAAAGAGATCCATGGTGGAGAGCCATTTATTGAAAGTCCTCTTGATTGTGGAGATCAAGCAGCGTTTCCCGGTTGTGATGGTCAGTGGTAAAATGAAATGGTATGTCCATGGGTGTGATAAAAATTTCATCGAGTGTTGAGAGAAAAATCTTATCGGGTGCATTGTAAAAATCCTTCGGGTGATGCGTGAAATTTCTTTGGATTATAAAAGGCATTTGGGTGAATTTCTGGTGTGTTTTGTGATTGCTTTTGCTCCGGCAATGGTCTCTCACCCCAACATCGGGATTCATAAAGAGGTGATCCATTCTTTTCTTGATGATTAAATATAGGGGATTGGCATCCAAAGATTTATGTCCATATTGATATGTTTAATGGGAAAAATGATTTTACACCATGGAAACAACAGGTAAAGAATATTATAACTCATGAAGGGATAGTGAAAGCATTGAAGAAAAAATCAGAGAAGCTGAAGAAGACTAGATCTAATGACTAGCATGATTTGAGAGATTTGGTGACGAGCACTATTAAATTGTATTTGGTAGACAATACACTGCGAGAGGTGATGAATCTTACAGATCCAGAGGAGATTTGGACAAATCTAGAAAACAGGTATAAATCTAAATATCTGAAAAATCATTTATATCAAAAAAACAACTCTATCACCTTCGGATATAAGAAAGTAGAGATTTGAGAAATCATTTGGATGAGTTCATAAAACTCTTGACAAAATTTCCTTCAGTGGCGGTCAAAACTGATGATAAAGGCAACGTGGCACCTGTGGAAATGGAAGAAGAAGTCAAGTCTTTGCTTTTGTTAAGTTCTTTGCTAGATTTATATGACAATATCGTCTCTGCACTGTTATTTGGAAAAGACGCTCTGAAATTGGATGTTGTTATTTCATTGTTTCTAATGAACGAGACTCAGAGAAAGACCAATGATAGTGGATCATCAGGTAATAATGAACTTTTTGCAATGACCGATTGACGTAACTATCAAGAAATATCAACAGAACGAATAAATGGTTTAAGGAGCAGGAGAGATCAAATTCAATCAATACCAAGAGGTGATTTTGTATGCTAGTAGTGTGGCAAAAAAGGTCATATGAGAAGGAACTGTGAGAATTTCAGTGATCGAATAAAAAAAGAAGAAAAAGAAGCAGAAACAGAAGAAGAATCAGTTAAGTTGAATACCGTAACGCATGATGAGAGGTATGCAAGTGATTTATTGCTTACAAATGTGGAAGATGTGGATGATTCATACTGGATTTTAGATTCTGGTAGCTCTTATCATATATGTGCAACAAGTGAATGCTTTGACGGTTATGAGGAGTGTGATGGGGATATTGTAAAAATGGCTAAAAAGACGAAAATCCAAATTGTTGGCATCGGTACTGTGCGACTTCATATGTTTGATGGAGTTATTATCACACTTACCAATGTGAGGTATGTACCATATTTAAGAATGAACATGATTTCTTTGGGTATGTTAGATTCCAAAGGTTTTAGGATTTCTATTGGTGATGGAGTTCTCAAAGTGACAAAAGGAGTAATGTTCGTGATCGAAGGGAAGAAAATTGGGAATCTGTACAAGTTGATTTGAGCAGGTGAAGCTTTTTCGAGGCCCCAGAGTACCATTATAGGTGATGTTCAGATAGATTTGTCTGCAACTGGTTATTTAAAAAGGAATGTTACATTTTCTTCAGTTGTTCATGGCATGGTGGAGCCACAACATTTTGTTCATCAGATTTGAGTACTCTAACACCTGTAATGGATGTGGCGGGTCATGCCAATTTTGGGAATGACATTGAAGGTCAAGATATATGATGGTGGTGAAGTATTCAAATTTTAAATCACGGTGAAGTATTCAAATTTTCCGACGATCTCAGCATCGGATATGACGTAGTATTTTTTTTGAATTTGAAAAGGATATTTTATTTTCTTATAAAAGGTTGCAGCGTGGAAGGCTCGGATTACAAACGGACGGAGAGGAGGAAACATGCGATTGTGGCTACACCAGCAAGGAGGGTTTCTTCTTCTTCGCAAGGTAGTGCAGGCGGTGATTAGTGTTGTGCAGTGTACGGTGTGACTGCGAATAAGAGAGGGGAACTCTGGGATCGTGGTAGCAATTGAAAGATAGCACTGAGTGGAGTTGAGATTGTTGCGCCAATTGAAGTGTGTGATTTGTGAGACTTGAAATTTTTATTTGACAATAAAATTACTAATTCTTCGGATGGAGTAGGCTTTTGCCGAACCGTGGTAATTTTAGGTGTTCTTCATTTTATTTTTGTTGTATCTGCAATTTCTTCCCCAACAGCTGTTGGCCAGTCAATTAGCTGGAGCAAATCCTTAATTATTTTTGGAGAAGGTGTTTTGTTATCCAAGAAAAATAGGGATGGAAAATTATTGGGTGTCGGAAGAGGATCTCTGCCCTTTGATTTCTTAGGGGTTCCCTTATTCTGAGGAAAGGTGTAGAGTTTCTACCTTGGGAATATATGTTCTAAAATTATAGCTCAAATGACTAAATGGAAGGGTAATAATATGTCACAAGCAGGGAGGATATGCTTGGTCAACTTGGTGATCACTTCCATGTTTGTTTATGCTTTCCTCTTGGTGTAAGTGGTTAGGCATTATTATCAAAAAACTTCACGGAATGAAAAGGAATTTTGTTTGGATTGGGTGCATCAATGAAGAAATCTGATCTCAATGGCATGGAGTGGATTTACAAAACCTATTGATATGGGTGGTTTAGGCATAAAAGACTTTAGAAAAATCAATGAAACTTTGCTATCTAAATTTACATGGAACTTGATCACATCTTTTGATACTGCTTTGGAGTTTCTTCATGACAAGTTTGCTAAGAAGTTGCAAAATGGATACTCATTTTACCTTTCATCGTTTGTATTGCCTACTATTAAATCCTCTTATAATGAGCTCATAGACTGCTCGAAGTGGATTGTTTGTAAGCAATATGATCTTAATTGCTGGAATACTGTTTGGTTAGACAACCCTCTGAAGGAGCTGGTGATTTTTCTTCATAACAATCAACATTTGACAATTGCTGGTTTGTTTCGAGATGCTGATGGGTTTCTGGGAAAACTACCTACTGACATTGCCCTGTGGATACAAAGGTATCATTTTATTGACCGGGACACATTGGTGTGGATATGGAACACTAATGGATGCTACAATATTAAAAAGATGTACAAATTGAAGTGCAACAATGATTTGAACCTGCCCAAGTGGCTTGCAGAACTCAAAAATCCATTAATAGCACAGTCCAGATTTCTCCTCTTATGGAAGAACTAGATGAACAGGCTGCCGCTTAATGATCAGCTCCAGAAGTCTGGTTTCCAAATAGCTTCTTCATGTGCCTTATTCTTGAGGATGTTTGAGAATCTACAACACCTCTTTCTAAATGGTTGCTTTGCGATAAGGTAGTGGAACTATGTATAGGGAGATTTTAGTGTTGACTTAAATCTGAGCAATGGTGTGGTTGGTCTTGTTGTATCCATCACTGAAGCACTTGGGAGTGACCAGTTTTACAATCTTCTTATGGCCGCTGCAGCGGCTGTGATAACATTTATATGGAAGACCCAAAATGGCATTGTATTTGATAATAAACCAGCATCAGTGAATGCAGGAATTACTCTATTGCACATGGAAGTGCAGGCTGCTTCAAAAATACAAATAGGTTCAATGAAGAACAACATTTTTGACCTTAATATCCTTCATTTACTTGTGTTTCTGGCCACATGTGATGAATTCCATCTGATGGATTCCTCCAATCCCATTTGTGGATGATAGTGAATGTTGATGGTGTTGCCTCTTGTGCACCAGACCCCTCGGGATGTGGGGTATTATTTAGAACTTATCGTTGCGTGAGCTGTTTTTATAACTTTATTGGCACCAGTCTTGTTTATGAAGCGGAGCTTTGGGCGATGATTCATGCGATCAAATATGATAGTCGCTTTGAATGGACTTTCTTATGAGTTGAATCTAATTCAACTCTTGTTGTTGAAGCTTTGAGGAGGAGATCCATGAAGGATTCTCCCACATTGGTTGAATCGCCTTCAGGATGTTGATGGGTTGCACTTGAGTGTGACACATGCATACAGGGAATCAAATCAAGTGGGCGATGCATTATCAAAGAAGACAATTGATGATGTTCGTTCAATGTGGTCTTCTATTATTTGAAATTTTTGTTCATATTTGATTGAATTTGATGCCCGCTGTGAAATTCACATTCAACTTTCTAGACCCTCTTTGTAAAATCTTGCATTTACCTTTTTAATAAAATTTGAGGACCGAGTTTGCTCAGTGCCAGAATCATTCTGATTAGTGTTATTATAAATAAATAAATAAAATATCTATTTTTTTATAAATGGCATTGTGAATTAATAACTATGGACGTATGAAAAGTTGAAAAAAAAAATAAGTGATAATAAATTGAATGACACTTTTATATAAATTCAAAAGATTAAATGAAGTGATGTAATCTATTGCAAAATTAATGGATGCATAATATCCAGCGGTATAATGTATTAACATAAATATGCTAAAATTTTAAAATAAGAAGAAAAGCACGTGGATGCGAATTTTGAGTATCCCATGATAGGGAATGAAGAATAAAAGTAAAGCCCCGAGATAGTGGGTGACGCACTCCCGTGGCATTATTCTATTTCTCTTATGTCAAATCAACCACTATTACTCGACAGCATCATGCATTTCTGTTATCTTTTTTAGAGGGCTATTTGTCTCATTGGTTGACCTGCTCCGCATCACACATTCTTCTAGATTTAATGACACCGTTGGAAATAAATGGTGATATTAATTATTTGCATTACAAAAATATAAATGAGCTTAATAAAATTCAGACCAAATGTAACATATGTTGTCGGGCTAATATATTTTATTAACATTGGTTGTCATATTTCTTTTTAAAAAATTATTATTTTTACTTTTATTAGCGTTATTTTAGCGCTGATAAAGGGGACTTCTTTAACGACGCTGAGAACAATAGCGATTTTTTAACGATGTTAAAGTCCTTTTTTTGTGATGTTAAAAGGTCGATCTATAGTAGTGGTATTTTATTTTAACATTATATATATGTGTGGTTTAATTTATATATGTGTGTGTGGTTTAATTTAAGTGTTCAATTAGGTTTTAGTTAGTAATTATCATTTGTGATAGTTAATTTTTTTATTGGATATAATTTTTTTCAGATCCACAGGTCATCTGTAAGCCACAACCCAATACAAGTAGGTTTTGGGCCTTATTTTAAAAGCTTGCATTCTATATGGATGGGGTCAACCCAGTCATCTGTATTTGTACCCCACATGGTCTACCCAGTGGGCAAGCTGGCCCAGCCCCATTAACACCTCTATATGTCTATGTATGTGTGTATTTATGTGTATGTTATGTATGTATATATGTATGTATGTATGTATGTGCATGTGTATGCATGTGTATGTATGAGCATGTTTGTATGTATGCGTATATATGTGTAAGTGTATGTGTATGTATGTGTATGAATGTGCATGTGTGTGCATGTGTGTGTGTATTTGCGTATGTGTGTGTGTGTGCGCGTGCGCGCGCGCACGCGTGTGCCCATGCCTGAATCTCTCTTGCACGCTATTTCCCACTGCCCCGGAGCGAGGAACATCTGGCACACCTTCAACTCATGTTGACTACCTCCTAGACATGGCTCCTGATCTCACAACTCTTCTTGCAAAATGGTCTTCACACCTTGTCGCCAAGGACCTGGCTTCCCATTGTACAGTGGCATGAATCATTTGGGTGAGGAGAAACAACATTCTCTTTAACCATGTTTTCAAGTCATGCTCCTTTTGGGTCAAGAACTCATCCCACTGGTTATCAATGTTGAACCACATTGAGCATATGTTTGACAACCCTTTGATCAAGCCTGGTCCTTGAGCATATTAACGTTGATGCATCACCTTCAGACAAAGGCATCACAGGTTTCGGCGCCATCGCGTGTGGCTCTCATGGGATGATCGTCGTGATTTTTCATTATTCTTTCATGGCGTCACTCTTACCTGGTGTCGCTGAAACACAAGCAATTGTTCTTGCCATGGAATTTGTTTTGGAACAAGGGTGAGAGTCCATCACTTTGAAAACAGATTGTCTCACTATCGTTTGTGTCATCTCTGCTCCGGAGCCTGGTCTCCACCTTTTTGGCCTTCTTGTCTCAAAGATCCAATCACTTTAGCTTTGCTTTTTGACTTGCTCCTTCTCCTTTACCCGGGGGGGGTAATATGGCAGGTATCATTTTGGTACTTGAAGATTCTTGAATGGCTCATATGTCTGGTTGGATTTGTTCCTCATTTGGTTGTCTTCTCTTGTCTTACCTGATATTCAATCACTTAATATATGAGTTACTCCTTTTTCCTAAAAAAAAGTGTATGTGCATGCGTATGTGTATAGTCGGATACACACTAGTATCTGTTGACTCACCTATACAGCGCGCACACACACATAAAAAAATATTTATACATTTATATAAATAATAATATTAATAATTATAATTAAAATATATATATGTAATTATTAATTATTTATATTTTTTATATACAACCAATACAATCTATACATATATAAAATTAATTAGCAATTATAATATATTTATACATCAGCAACCGTAAATCTATTTAAATATAAATATTAAAATTCGTACTTTTAATTTTATATTTTTATAATTAATTGAATATTGTGAAATACATTTATATATAATATCACTATTTAAACATTTATTAATGTTATATTTTAAAAAATATTTATTTATTTATATAATTAATAAAAGTTCTAATTATAATTAAAAATATTAAATGTAGTTAATAATTAATTATATTTATTCATTTTTAATACTTTTTCATTTTTAATATTTATTCATTGTCATTATAAAATAGATTTTTTATTTTTTATTTATTGTAATATTAATACATTTTTTCATAATATATATTATAATATTAATACATTTATTAATAAAACATTTATGATAACATTAATAAATTTATTATAATATTAATAACGCAGTTATCATAATATTAATACATTTATTATAATATTAATACATTTATCATAATATGAATACATTTATCATAATATTAACACATTCATCAATACATCTAATATAAATTAATATTGTTTATTCAATTTTAATATTTTCTTTTTGTAATTTATTCATTTAAAATATTTATTATTTTTTATTATAAAGTAACTTTTAAAATTTTAATTTTAATTTTTATATAACTAGTCATTTATTGTAATTTTTTAATTTAATTTATAATTTTTAATTTTCACTATTATTTATCAGCACTAATTAGTCAACGTTAATAAAGGTAAGGTTTATCAATGTTGAGTTTAGCGTTGATAAAAAGATTATTTATTAGCGCTTTAAGTTCTAATGTTGATAAAAGTAGGTGTTATCAACGTTTTTTACTAGCGTTGATAAAACTCATTCCCTTATTTTAAAAGAACCCTAACAGATTACTCCACTCATTCTTGCCATCCAAGCTCTCACGGAAGCTGAACGTTGATGCTGCCTCCTTCGATTTTTTGGACGAATCAACCATCAAAACTAAAGGTATGTTATTTGTTACTTGTTTTTAAGGATCTCTCAACTGATCTTGCATAGTTTTCGCGATTTTTGCTTATTCTTCCTATCTGCTCAAAGACTGCACCCACTGCATGTACCTTGATGTCTAGTGTCATCTCCTTAGTCCAACAGGATTAATTTGATCTTTATTTTTATTGTTCTTCCTTGTCCATGTAAATCGATATATATGTATGCATATATAAATTAATATATAGATGTATATGTGTTTTTGTTTATTTGTGTTTGTGTATTTAAAAATGGAATAGTTTCTGTTTTGGTATTTTTTAAATGATAAAAAAATAATGATTTTGAATTGGAATGGTGAAAGAGTTTTGAAAAATAAGAGGGTTTCAAATTATTAATATTTTTTTTGATAATCGAGGGAGTTTACGTCCAACTTGACTTAATAAAGTGTTTTTATAACAAAATTTATTATTTCGAATGTATCGAATTGGGTGTGTTTTGATTGAGTGGTGTATAGTTTATTTCCTCTAATTATCTTAGTGAGTGACTTTACTTAGCCCGAATGGGCCAAAGACCTTCTATTTTTATCCATTTTTGATAATCATCATTTTAAGGGTTGAAGGAGAACTCTTACATGGCCCGTAAGCTTCGTGACATTACATGACCCGAAGGTCTTAGAGGAATTCATAAAAGCTATAACTACTTGGAACTGCCCCTCCCCAACCTCTACATCGTGACGTTAGCTCTCCACCTTCACATGGATGTTCGACTAGGCTTCCCGTGCATGCACAGGTTGGTCCCAATGAGAATTTTCATACCCCCTAATTCTTCCAAATCAGTTAGCTCTGCTCTGGTGAATGCGCCTGCTCTGTATCCTCATTTAGAACATCCTCCTTATAGAATCTTCCTGGTCCATTTAAGCACAATTTCATGTGGCCCGAAGGCCTTGAGGTGGCCCGAAAGCCTTGAGGTGGCCCAAAAGCCTTACTATCTTGAAGGCCTTGGGTGGCCCGAAGGCCTTGAAGGACTCAAGAACCAAACTGGTGGCCCGAAATCCCAAACAGATGAATAGTTCCGGCTGTTACAATACTGAATAGTGTCTGTTACAGTACTGCTACAGTACCCATAAATATGTCTTTGCCTGGATTTGATCTTAGGTCTCTTGGATGTTGTTTCGTCCCGATTCACATCACATCGGGTATATTGATGGGGCGAGATGGTCCCACCGGGATTGGGCAGTGTATCCTTTTTTTAGGTTATTAAGGAGGTGTCGTGTTTGCATGATCTCAATGGGCGATTGCAATGGGGGTTATGCGTCTGTGCAATCGGCCTATGTTGGGTATGATATCCTCGGATGGTCTCTAATGAGTTTATTCATGGATCTAGAAACACCCAATGACCCTGATATCCATGATTCATGGACCTGCTTTCCAAAGGCAGACGTTCGCTGGATGGCGATTTGGCCAATGATACTTCAGGACTCCATTAGTCGAGAGGATGAGAGATCAAGCTCATCACACCCTTTTGGGGGGAATTATTATCTACTCTAGGACTCGCTTATAGATTTAAGCAATGTTTATATGTTCGTGAATCCTTGCTTCTTTCCCAAAGAGTGTGTCCACAAATTACCCCTGGGTTACAAGATCGATCATGGAGGCACATGGATTAGGAATTTTTGAGACAACGCTAGTTTAAGCCCTATGATGAGGTGCTCTGGAGTTTATCATCATCCAGGGGAGGATGGAAGTTGCTTTGATATCAGGATCAAACCCATGAGATGGGCTTCCTATGTATCCTTTTGAGAGGAATCAGAACCCATATAGTTCGATGCCACTTAACCAGACACATTACCTTTTAAGGTCATGTGACAAGGACTCATCCGTGCAGTTTAACGTCATGCGACAAGGACGTACAGGTGAAAGGTGCCTAGTCAAGATCCAATGCGGGGCTTATGCCGAGGCGGCCTGGGATGCCCAGGAAAGATATGGTCTCCTGGATGAATACAACCCATTGGGAATATGGCCCGAAGAATGTTGGGGTGCTTTGGATATCAGGTTTGGACCTCAAAGAGGCTTCCTACGTATCCCAGTTGATTAGAAATCAAATCCCTCATAGTTTGGTTCGAGTTGTAATTTGATTGGGGCTTACTCTTGGGAGCTTCCCATTTGAAGGGGACATGATCTCTCATTTCATTGATGAGATGGTATGGAGCTCAGGCCCAGATAAAGGCTTCCTACGTATCCCGGTTGTGTTGGGAATCAGAGTTCTCATTGTTCATTATGGGTTGCGCCAATGTCATATTATCATAGTCCTCTAAGCCCGCGTGAGCCATGCTCGGTGTGAGAAACAAGAGGATGTGAAAGGTTCAACAAAGACAAACTTTCTCTTTTCTACTGGTGGAAAAGGAGGATCCCACGACAGAAGATGCCGAGGCGATAATGGATGAGGGCGCAGAGTAATGAACCCTTCAATTTGAAATGAGAGTGAAGGTCATTAGGTCCGTCTCGACTGGCTAGGGGCTTACTCCAGGAGGGATGCCCTCAAATGTGTTCTGGGAAAGGGGAGGAATGTTACTTCTTGTCAAAAAGAAAAACGAGCATGATTCCTTTGACTGATTACTATCCCTCATTGAATGAAAAAGCAAATGATCACCCTTGATCCCTAGAATAAGGAGGTTTACGTTAGTATCCCAAGGTTGGACTCTAGGTTACCATGAAAATGTATGCTTAAGAACTTTCCTAAAGCCCATACCGATGTGGGGATTACTTTTGTGACTCTGCTTACCATGGGTATGTAGACTCATAAGGGCACGCTGATGCGCCTGATGGTTCGTTCATATGGGTCTGGTGTCTTTGGAAGAGGGTTTGGCCTGATGCTGCTGGACTGGTTCGCAGAGGGGATTCGAAGGATGAGATGGAGGTGGAAGGGAATGCACTACTGGAAAGATGATCTTTCCCAACACTTCTATACCAACGGTTTGTAAAAACCGTTGGTATAGGTACCATTTCCCAACGGTTTGGCCAAACCGTTGGGAAAGCCATAGATTTCCCCACCTTTCCCAACGGTTTGGCAAACCGTTGGGAAAGGGTCACTCTTTCCCAACGGTTTATGCTAAACTGTTGGGAAAGGGTGTGTTTTGAGCCTCTTTCCCAACGGTTCACCAAAACCGTTGGGAAAGAGTGACCTTTCCCAACAGTTCACCAAAACCGTTGGTAAAAACCTCCCAAAAACCAACCTTCGGCCTACTAAATTCAACCCACCCCTAACCTATCCCAACGGTTTTCAAAACCGTTGGGATAGGTTCTTTGATTTTTTTCAAAATCTACTAACAGAGAACATTATATAAATCAAAATTTTAAATAATTATGATAATACATATATATATTTATGAAATTATGTTAACAAAAGTGATGTTAGCTTAGTGGTTAAGTCGTTCGATTATAAACAGGGGGTTCTGGGATCAAATCCCACCGAATGTTTTTTTTTGAAATACATATACCAACGGTTTTATAACCGTTGGTATAGATATTCATATTACTTCTACCAACGATTTTCAAAACCGTTAGGACAGGTCTATACCAACGGTTTTGGGAAAACCATTGGTATAGACCTATTGTCACGACTTACTTGCCAACGGTCCTCCAAACCGTTGGTATAGCCTATACCAACGGTTTGGGGGCCTATACCAACGTTTCCAAACCATTGGTATAGGGTATTTTTCCAGTAGTGATGATCGGTACCAGAGGGTGGAGAGCCCAAAGATACCCTACTTCGGGTACAATTTGTTCATGCGGGGTGGGGTACCTTCCACATAGTGTTTTGCTATGTATGTGGAAGGGTTGTTCACATATCGGAGTGGTACGCAGATCTGGATGCGGTCCACATACCGGTACACAGATCAGGATATGATCCGCATACTGGGGTGGTATGCGGCCCCAGGCTCCATTCACATATCATGGTGGTATGTGGTGCTGGAGTCCCTCCATGTGGCGGAATGCTACGTTGGGTAGGGTTTCGTCTGCCTCAGGTTACACTACATGGTACGCCGAATTGAAAAAGGGGCATCCGTCTCGCAGTTCGCAGGGATTTGTCCGTGAAGGGAGTATGGTTCGCGGTTTGTCCATATTATTATACTTTCTTTTATTTATGGTTCGCGGCACATTTATACCTTCTGGAAACTGTTCATAGTTTCGTACTTCACTGACTTTTCTCCTTTGAAGCCTTCTGTCTGTAGAATCCCAGCTCTCCCAAAAAATCTGATCCTTTTCACGGATCCCCTTGGGGTCCTTTTATAGGAGGCCGCATCTATTGGCACACGACACCTTTTGCAGAAGCCCATGGAGGGATCATCCGAACCATAGAAAAATCAATCAACCAAGGCTCGCGGTGTTACGATTCGGGGTGGCGGAAATCACCACCTCACTTTTGTGAATGGTACAGTTTGCGGGGCGCTGTCAGCCTTGTCTCATCCGCAAATTGCTCAGTCTGTAGGGATGGTATGCGGGGGTGTACTTCTCCTTCATTTTTTTGCCAATGATGTGGTTCGCGGGTGGAATTTCTCCACCTCTATTCCTCCAACGAAGTGGTTTGCAGTGGAATAACGTTTTTACTCATTCATTTTGCGAACTGCCTGGTTTGTTGGCCAATGCTTCGTAGGCTAGTGTTTCACAAATCGCCCGCGAACCGCTCGGTTCGCAGTCTGTGCCTTCTGCAGACCCTTCCTAGAAACCAGTACACGGACTAGTTTGGGTCCTTTTCCAGACCAGATTCCTTCATTCTTTTCCTCTAATTTTCATTCCCACATTCATCCCTTTCCTTCATCAATTTTATGGGAGTATTTTCTTTCACTTTGAGATTTTTTTTCAGAACATACAAATTCCCCCCATTAGAATGGGGTCCGGTCGGAATGAAGAGGATGCTATTCCGATGTAAAAAATGGTCCCGAACTGAACTGGCTTGTGGTAGAAAGGTGGACTCATTGGGGACTACGTTTATATATAAGGGGACCATTTCATTTGTCTTTTACTTGGTTTCTTGGCGAAAAGTACTCTGCAAAGCACTCTCAACCTTCCTTGATTTCGCGTACCAGCTTCTTCGCAAAATTCATTGTCCGCAAACCATGCCTTGTGTTCCGCGAACTACTTACTCTTCACAGTTGCTTTAGCTGTGAACTGTAATTTTGATCCACGTATCGAACTGTGGAATTTTAAAACGTAAGTCCAAAATTCCGCGTAGTAAGATGCTATGTGGCTTCCCTGCCCTGTGGACTTAACTTCAAAGATGGCGAACTGAACTTTGAATTTCCAAATTGGATTTCAAATCTATGAATTTTGAACATCCGCATAGTAAGGCTTGGTACGCGGCTTTCCCATCTTGTGAACCAATCGACCCGTTGGCCAACGCTTCACGGGCTAGCTTCTTGCGGGGTATTTCACATATTTTTTGTTCATGGGGGATGCATTCCGTGTACTATTAGTTCACAGGGAATGTATTATGCATACTGTTCTTGGGTTTTAGTATGTAGAGCCTTGTGCTAGGTGGACTCCTTTGGTCCTTTGGTGTTTTTTGGCCTTTTTGCCCCAATTATTTTAATTGGACTGACCCTTTTGAATGGTCTTTTTGTTGTTTCAAGAAGAAATAGATCTTCCTCTTATCTTGATGGAAGTAATCAGGAGGAGGGTAGACATGGTTGAAAATGTCGAAGAGAACCTCCGTACTGTTGTTGTTCCTCAAAGGGGTATCCTCTGAGATATCCTTTCACTAGAGCTAATAGCATATCCACTATCCAATTGGCTACCACATTATAATTTTGGGCTCCAAGACGATGCTCATTTTCTAGGGATTGATCGTGGCAAACTTATCACACATTTTGGAATATCCTGTGGGCATAATTGGGCAAACATATCTATTGTCGGAGAAATCATTACTGCTTTGAGTCAGGAGAGTGAGTTTATCCTGAACGGTTCTATGTTGACTCAGAGCGGCCAACACCCTTGCAGCATGTCCTTGGATTCCATTGCCCAAGATTATCCATCCATTATTAACTTGTCACGAGGTAATCCTAACAGAGGATGGAGCTCCAAATGGGACCTCGATCAGGAGGGCGTTTTTCTGACGAGCGGGCTTCGGCATTCTGGGTTCATCAGAACTACTTGGAAGCCTCTACGCCATTAAAATACGTCGATCTATATCAAGCAATGTGAGTCTCCCAATTCACTATCTTTTCATCAGGTGAGATAATGTCTGAGTTGCTCAGCCGTTGGTGTCTGGGTACCAATACTTGTCACCTATCCCATAGTGAGGTGGGGATCAGCCTATGAGATGTCTACCAAATAGGGGGAATTTCTATCCTTGGCGACATGTACGACAAATTTTTACAGTGGACAACACTTGGAGGAATGTTGAGCAGGTATCCCCATTGGCAGGAGAATTATTTACTACCACAAAACTGGGTTTCTGCAGCATCACCCTTTAACAGCGCTAAAAAAAATCATCGATAAAGGGGGTTCCTTTATCAGTGCTAAAAGAAGTGATGATTAAGGGTACTTTTAACAGTGCTAAAAATAGCGCTGTTAAAAGTGACCCTTTATCAGCAGTTTTTTTAGCACTGATAAAAGCACCCCCTTCATCAGTGCCTTTTTTAGCACTATTAAAGGGGCATCCTTTATCAGTGCTTTTTTAGTAGCACTGATAAAGGGGGGGCTTTATTAGTGATTTTTTTATAGCGCTAATAAAGTGTATATTTCAAAAAAAATATTTCATAAAAATAATATATTAATATATAAGTATATTTATATTGATATAAATATAATATATATTTTTTAAATATGTTTTAGATCAATTTGATATGTGGTAGACGCAAAACGGACACCCAGAGCAGAGGTTATGACCATTTGGAGTGATTAAGGACCTTTTTAGGCCTTAAAGAATATTATAAGGTGTTAACGTGGTCACTTTAGTGTAGTTTTATTCGCAATAATCGATTTGATATGTGGTAGAGGAAAAACGGACACTTGAAGCAGAAGTTATGGCAAAACGGACACCCGGAGCAGAACTTATGACCGTTGTGAGGAATTATGGGTCTTTTTTTGGACTTAAAAAAAGTGACAAGGGGTTAAAGTGGTCACCGGGGTGTAGATATTTTCGCAAGCTTTGATTTGATATGTGGTAGATCAAAAATGGACACCCGGAGCAGAAGTTATGATTGTTTGAAATTGAGCAACCCTCTTAGCGCCTAAAAACCTAAAAAACCCATAACTCACTAAAACAACCATAACTTCAGCTCCGGGCGTCCGTTTGAGCGCCGAAACCAGTAAAATCAAATCCCGTGAGACGAGTGAGGAACACATCCAATCGAAACCATGATAAGATCAAAGAAACAGAATATATATCAGTTATACAACTCTAAAAAAACTCCAACTTCAAACGGCCATAATTTTCACTCCGGGTGTCCGTTTGGGCTCTACCACATATCAAATAAAAGGCAGCAAAGATATCTATGAAAAAGGTTTATTATTACATAGTGAAAATTATATCCCATACCCTAAAACCCCAAAAAACCATCAGAAGGCCTCCAAAACTCTGTTTATGTGTCCGGTGCCCTATCAATTTTTTCTCAAAACAGTAATAAATCTCGATCCATGTGTCTGTTTGTCCCCTGCCACCTATTATATCATAGTTTCTTCCATGATATTCGGTTTCACAGGTCAAGGAGCTGAAATGGATACCTGGATCAGAATTTATGCTCGTTTTAGTGACTCTGCGGTTTG
Source organism: Viscum album (assembly GCA_963277665.1). NCBI lineage: Eukaryota > Viridiplantae > Streptophyta > Magnoliopsida > Santalales > Viscaceae > Viscum > Viscum album. The sequence continues at coordinate 1,863,043,580 of OY728133.1, forward strand.
TTAGGTTTTTCAAGCCCCCGTTTCTAGCACTTTTGTCATGTTTGCTATTTTTTCAAACAGTTGTAACTTATGATCTCCGTTCAGCCTCCACCACTTATCATATCGAATCTCATTTTATGATCTTCGATTTTAATGGTCATAGAATAGGAACAGACTATTGGATCATATGTTTTCGCTGTTACCCTGAGTTTAGGGTTTATTTAACTTTCTGACTGTATTTACAGGTTTTGAGGGTTTCTCCATTTTTTTACCTGTTTTTAAGGTTTTTAGGGATTGTTATCATTTTTCATAATGTACTGTTATTTATAATCAAATATACAACAATATATACATATTTTTTATATATTCACACATAAAAATTTAATTTTATAAATAAATAATTAAACATATTTACATATAAAATATATTTCTCAATATATAAGCCTTGTCTAAATAAAAAACATATATTCATTTTATTTAAAATACAAATATATGAATATTTATATACCTATATAATGTGTATGTGTATATATATGTGTGTGGGTGCGTCTGTATTGACAAATTGATATATATTATCTATATATTCTAAACATATGTATACACATATTAATATATAATATTTGTATATATATATATATATAATTATACTTACAGATACACATATAATATATATATGTGTGTGTGTGTGTTGTATATATGTATTTATTTATTAATAAACACACACAAAAAAGCATATTTTATAAATGTATTTAAAACCGATCTTATAAATATATTAATATATAAATATAACTATATTTATATATATATATATTAATATACGAATATACATATATATTAATATAACTATATATATATATATTAATATATCTAAATATAAATATATATATATATATATATATTAATATATATATATATATGTTAATATAAATATATATTAATATATGAGTAAATATCACTATATATATATAAATAAATAGATATATTAATAAATGAAGAGAAAAACAATATGGTGAAGTGGTAAATGCTTAGGTGTACAGGCAACAGGTCCCGAGTTCGAATCTAGGGGGAGGCAGGTTGCGCGCGTGGGTAGAATAAGTTCTAGCGTTGTTAAAGGGTGGGGGCACTGTTAAAGGATGAGGGAGGGGGGTGGATGGGGCGTGCGAGCTGGGGTGGTGGTGGTGGGGGGGGGGGTGTTGAAGGGGTGGTTCAAGCACTGTTGAAGCCCCTACCTGATTTTCAAATTTTCTTAATGTTTTTTTTAACTTTTATCAATGCTAAAAAAGTGATGATAAAATGGGACTTTATCAGTGCTTTTTTGAGCACTCATAAAAGGTACCCCCTCTATCTTCACTGAGATTAAAAAAGCTTTTTTAGCACTGATAAAGGCCTTTTTTAGCGCTGATAAAAGTCTATTTTGTGGTAGTGTTTTTTCATGGAAGAGAGGATACTTGGTCAGCCCCTTCACACCACCCACTCATCTCATTTAAGGATTAGACAAGGCTATTCATGTAGGTGAACGGGTCGATGTCGAGAGTTCACCGTAGCCAAACCCATCCGACCCAGCAGTCACGACTCATTCCTGGTTCTTAATGTGCTACCCTTGATGTAGGTTGATAAACCACTTGGGGTTATGAAATCCATTAAGACGTGTTGCCTAAGCTCAGGCGGGCAGGTTTCTTTTCCATGATCCTAAGTGGGTGTCTTTTTCCCTCTTGGGATGTTTATACCAATGTTAGGGCATGTACTTTGATGATGGAAGTCACATTGGTGGAGGGAAAACCCATTAACTTGGTAGTTCCTACTCTTGACCGAATCTATGAATTGTTGGGGAAAATACAATAAGAGAAACCCCCACATCATCTTAGCAGGCTGTTTCAATTTTTATATGGCTAGATGGCAGAGCATTTCCCCCATTATTGTACCAGCATACTGCCATAGTTCCTCATTCTGAATTTTGCCCAACCTTTCTTAACATTTTCTCCTTTAGGGAGAAATATTTGAGCATGGAAGGAGTGATTAAATTGTTAAGAGATGTCTCCCACTTCTCTTTTGCGCCTTACACAATGCCCCATGGGCCGATGATAAATACTGGGAGAGGCTCCACCAAAGAAATTTCTTACATCATTTCACTTGGAGACGGAGTGCTGACCGCACACATAGACATGGTGAGAATTTGCGAGCCTTACATTCCTTATAGGTTTTCTAGGTAGTTTGGATTCCTTATACAGATCACATCTCTCCTCGCCACTCTGGTGAAGTGGGAATCTCACCCCATAATCCTTTGCCAATTGTGGTTGGCTATGACATAGGAGGATGCTAATGTGGAAGTCCTCATTCCTCTCCTAGTACCTCAACTTACCTATCATTAGAGTACACCCAGATGCGGATAGATTTCTATCCTTACAAGGTGTTAGCAAGGCCAGTTCGGTGGGTTTAAAGACCATTGACTGTTTTAGATCCTGTCCCAATCATGCCAGTTTTTCCATCTGTTCCCCTTCCTATGGTGAGAAGGCATTCTTCCCACCATAACATGCATTTGGAAGGGGCTAAACTTGCACAACCCGTTTTTGTAGAGAGTGATTCAGATCCTGAATCTTTAGCCGGTGTGGTCTAGGGTCCTATCGAAGCCGGTCTGAGTAAGACATCACCTGATGTTCCTGAAGTCGCTGCCATCCCCCCTCGTTTTGTCTCAGATGCTGAACCATCTATCGGGAGGGAAAATCCCCCTGCTTGGGTGACCTGGATCAAGATGCTTCTAACTACTGGAATGATTCTTCCTCCCTACATATCTATCACGATGGAGGAGGACCAGAATTCCGATGCCATTAAGAGGCATTGAGCTGTACGGAAGTGGGCATGTAATTAGATCTCTTCTCTTGCTATGGAAACTCCTCTGAAAAAATTTTCCAACGAAGTGGATAAATTTCGACGACTATTTGTCGATCTGAGTTTGAATGGTTTTGATTACCGATGCCTGCATCTCTTTGTGCGCCAAATTGTTATAGATCGATAGGATCTTGCTACTTGTGAAGGCGACCTTGCTCGGTTCAATGCTTATCACCACCAAGCCCATACTTTTTGGGATATTAATGATGAGTTGCATCATTTGGAAGGTGAGGAAGTTAATGCTCATGACCAGGTGATTTCCAAGACGGAGGAATTGTGTGAGTGAGAAGCTCATATGGCTAGACTAAAAGCACAAATTGAGTCATCAAGCACCAATTATGTGGAAATTCAATAGAAAAGGCAAGACCTATGGAATAGTGGAATATTATGAAGTGATTACGCTCAATGGTTGAAGCTGAAGCTGAACAGAGGGCCACTTTGGAACAGGTCCTTGATGACCCTCATTGGGAAGTTGTCAACTTGTTGGAAAGAGTGATCTGAGCCTCATTATAATCCATTGGGCTACCCAAAATTACCTTTGTTTTGAATTTGGGGAGAGGCTCTGAATTGTGGTGCCCCCCCATTCTCACTTTCATTTCTTATAAAATAGAAACATTTTTATTTCTAGAATTACTCTTTTACTCTTTCTTGCAATATTAATCATTTATGATTAAAATCATTTTAAACAATAATATCAACCAAAAATCAATTTGATTTATAATCTAGGATAAAGGAATAATCAGGCTATGCCCTAATTCTTTCCTTAATCGAGGGGCTCAGCGAGCATAGTTTTACTTTTTCTAGGGTCACATGGATAACCCTACAAACTTCATGACTTCTTCATTATAACCCTAATTTTTTTGTAAGCCTATGATGTAAACTTAGCAGGTATAACTCAAATTTTGATTAGGAAACCCTTTATAGGTTTTCGAACTAACAATATTTATGTATCTCGATAATTTTTGATTTCTTGATGTTTTTCATAAACCGTATATAACATAGATTTAGCGAGATCACACTCGACTTTTGTTCAGGGTTCCCTTTGTGGGTTTTTATCCTGGAGAGTGTTGCATATTTTTCATTGGAAGTTTAGAGTATTTCCCTTTGAACTATCATTACTGGTGTTTTTTGTCAAATAGACTTGACCATTACTTGCGGGGTGAGGGCCCCATTTCAGGATTCACTAACCGGGGATACCCTAGAAACTTTCAGACATGGATGATGGATTTTTTCTTGACCCTGACTTGGGATTTATGGATATGGGATAGGATATGGGGCATGCAATCCATGGGGTGTACAAAGATAGAAAAATAATCTCCTGTGGATTTATTTTCCTTTGGTTGAAAGGCCATTTTTGTGGGAAATATATGCAGAGCCGCTGGGGCATGATGTGCATAGTCAAACAAAGATGTCTGTAGGACACTGGCCTTCCATTTCTGATGCCCAGGAAATTTTTATAGAACTTTGGATTTATTTTTCTATTAAGAACCACAATGGGTGCCCCTTTGAAGAAATGATGTATGAAAGTAATAAGGTCATCTATATCAATATTGGATGAGAACCTCTCCCAAATGAATTTGGTTTGTGTAAAGGAGGGTTGAAGCATGGTGTAGTTTAACGTCATACAACCAGGACATTTGGGACCAGTTTTGTGAAATTATCCCACTTTATATAGATGAGGGTAATTGATTTATTTCTTACACAATATTTTGGCTAGGAATTTCCTTCACCTTTAGGAATTGAGAGGGGGAATATGTAAACCGTAATCTGAGGGGTTTTCGAATCCAATGGTTGAGGTGGGATATAAATGTCATAAGGGAATACATAGGTAGAAAGAGCCGCTCCTGAGGATGGATTTATCTTTGGTTGATAGGCTATTTTTGAGGGCAATATATGCAGAGCCACCAGGGCATGATATGCATAGTCAAACAGAGGTGTCAGTAGGACACTATCCTTCTACTTCCAATGGCCATAGAGGATTATGGAGGTTCATACCTTTTTGTACATAGAGTATGGATCACGAAAAAGGTTATGATTTAACATGAAAAAGGTTAATTTCTGGTTGAACTTTATCGGGGATTCTAGGAATTGGTAAAGGCATTTCTATCCCATCCATGTGATTTATTTCCTTACACAGGTCTGACCCTTGCGCGGTTAGGGATGGGATGTTTTTGCTTCACAGTTGGATCTGATTATGAGATTCAGATATCACTACGTATCTTATGATGATAGGAATCAAGCTGTACATAGTTATTTTAAGGTTTTCCCGTATGTAGATCTAATTCGCACATACAAATGAGTATTTCTATTTTGGACATAGATTCACCAATGAAGAGAGAGAGTATTTCAAACCTCCTTGTGTAGATTGATTTTTTATGCAGGGTACCGAGGGTAAATACCATTGGATGTGACCTAGCCTAAAGGTGAATACCGAGTATTAGTATCATGAGGTTTAAATTTCATTCAATCAGGACATCTATGTAGAAGCCCTGAATAACCGGAGAGTAATCGAGTCGAGGTGTTCTGACATGTCTAGGATGTGGGTAGGAAAGAAAGTGTAAACCATGGTTTTGAGGGTTCTTGGATTAATAGGAATGGTGTGGGTCTTAGAATCCATTAAGAGTACGAGAATAGGAAAAGACTCTCATAGGGATGAATTTTTCTTTGGTTAATAGGCCATTTTTGTGGGCAACATATGCAGAGCCTCTAGGGCATAATCTGCATAGTCAAACAAAGGTGTTTGTAGGACACATACCTTCTATTCCTGATGTCCATTAAGGGTTATGATGATCCAAGATTTACTCAAAGCATAGATTCTGTCAGATGGAAAGGTTTGGTTTGGAAACATCATAAAAACTTAGGCTATGATTATTCACAGAATTGGGAGTCTCTCTATACAGATTTAACCTATAGGTGAGGAAGGATATTTTGACTCTCTTGTCGGATCGAGGACTAGTTTTGAAGATCCAGGCATCTCGAGACTAGGTTGCTTGCATATATTTTGGTCCGTGCATAATGAGTGGGGAAATTTTAGCCATATTTTGTGTACCTTGCAGTTTTTTATGTCATGAGGTTAGGACTTTGGTCCATGCAGTTTAACATCATGTGGTTAGGATGTCTTCCATAAAGTTTAATTCCATGTGGAAAGGGCGTCTTCTGTATAGTTTAATGTCATGTTGTAGGGATGGAACATCAAAGGGATCGTGCGTGATTATGAGATAATCAGGACGGGATATTCCTGGTACTCTCCAAACATGAGCTGGGAAGAAGGTGTAAACCATTATTGCGAGGGGCCTCAAGTCAGGAGGAATTACATGGAGCTTAGAAGCTGTTAGGTGTACGATAATAGGAAAATCCTCTCCCAGGGACGAATTTGACTATGGTTGATAGGCCATTTTTTGTGGGAAACGTATGTAGAACCATTGGGGCATAATGGGAATAGTCAAACAAAGGTATCCCTAGGACACTGACCTTCCATTACCGATAGATGTGGATGATTATGGTGACTCGATATTTTTTGGGGCATAGAGTTTGATCTATGAAAAGAGGATGTATGGGTTCGTGAGGAATGTCCAAGCCATGATTAGTTTTATAGTAAGAGTTCCTTTATATAGATCTAATTCATATGTAAGGGGAAGTATGGTATTTTGACTCTTTTTGGATGTAAGATCCTAGATTTTAAATCCTCTGCATCTATTTGCATTTCACATGTGGGGAATCATGGGCTCTTTTCCCTTTTGTTTTATTCTGCATGGCTAGACTCAGGATTCCTGACTCGAGTGTCACTATGTATCTCGTTATACTAAGAAACAATTCAGATGTAGTTCTTGAGATACCTTACAGTTTAATGTCATGTGGTTAGGACTTCTTTGTCCATACAGTTTAATGTCATGCGGTAAGGACTCATTTGGCCATGTAGTTTAATGTCATGCGGTAAGGACTCTGGATTCCCCTGTGCAAGTCCAGATTATATGCATAGAAGGAATTTGTTTGATGGAGGCTATCCCTAGGAAGGCCCATGTGTCAGTACATGTCCCATTGGTGGATAGAAATTAAGCCACACGTAGTTTTGGTATCCTGTGTAGTTAAATGTCATATAACAGGGACACAACTGAACTGTCTTGAAAAGGATGAGGTGAGTGAAGTGTCGGGATTGAACCTCATGGTGGTTTCCTACGTATCCCAGTTAATTTAAAATCAAATTCCAAGTAGTTCATGAAGGAAATTCCCTATATATATGATTTATATGCTGGAAGAAGGGATTTTTTTTTAAGTGGTGGCTAGACTAGGGAGAAGAATCTGGGTGTCACTACGTATCCTGTGAGAGAAATAATCAAGACACACGTATTTCTTGGGAGCAGCATGGTAGCTGACTGATGCTGGTAGTAATTTTCCCTTAGGAAAGAACATTGTTGGGGCCACATAATTTAACATCATGTGTTAAAGATGAAAATTCTCCTTACGCAAGTCTAACTTGAACACAGGGAGAGGATAATTATTGATTTTGATTAGTGGTTGGACTAGGATGTAAAATCTAGGTGTCACTATGTGTCCCATGAGAGCGGGAATCAAGGAATACTTAGTTCTAAGGATCCCCCCGTGCTAGTTTGACCTATGAACAGGGGGGGCATTTTATACCATGATTTTTAAGATGATGGACTTATTATACTCCGTTATGCTTTGTCTATGTGGGGGAAATCCTTACAGCCATTCCTAATCTCACATGAGTTATACTCGGTGTGAGAAACAAGGAATGATGAGGAATTCCCTTGTATTACACGGGCTATAGGGGATATAACAGAGGTGATCCATGTCATGTGGTGGTTGGAACAAGACTTAGGGTTAAGGTGTCTCTACGTATCCTATTGACAAATAGGAATCAATCTATATGTAGTTCTCTATAGCGACATGGTTGGTGATCGATGTCGGAGACAATGTTCCATCAAGTGAGAACATTGTTGGGGACATGTAGTTTAACATCGTGTGGTAAGGACAAAAGTGCTGAGTAGTTTAACGTCATGCAACATGAAAAAATATGTCACTATGCAGTTTAATGTCATGCAGCTAAGACGATTATACTGAGCAGTTTAATGTTGTGCAGCATGGACAAATATGTCACTATAAAGTTTAATGTCATATAGCTAAGACGATTGTACCGAGTAGTTTAATTTCATGTAGCATGGATAAATATGTCGCAATGTAGTTTAATTTCATGAAACTAAAACGATTGTGATGAGTAGTTTAATGTAGTGCATCATGGACAAATACGTCTCTATGTAGTTTAATGTCATGAAGCTAAGACGATTGTGATGAGCAATTTAATGTCATGCAGTATTGACAAATATATCTTGATGCAGTTTAATGACATGTAGCTAAGATGATTGTGCTAAGCAGTTTAATGCCATGTAACTTGGAAAAATATGTTGCTATGCAATTTAATGTCATGAAACTATGATGATTGTGATGAGCAGTTTAATGTCGTTCAGTACCAACAAATATTTCACTATGAAGTTTAATATCATGAAACGAAGACGATTGTGTTGAACAGTTTAATATCGTGCATGGGAAAATATCTAACTATGCAGTTTAATTTCATGCAGCTAAGACGATTGTGTTGATCAGTTTAATGTCGTGCAACATGGACAAATATGTTTCTATGTAGTTTAATGTCATGCAACTAAGATGATTGTGCTGAGCAGTTTAATGTCATGTAGCATGGACAAATATGTCGCAATACAGTTTAATGTCATGCAGTTAAGATGATTTTGTTGAGCAGTTTAATATCGTGCAACATGGATAGATATGTCACTATGTAGTTTAAAATCATGCAACTAAGACTATTATGTTGAGAAGTTTAATGTTGCATAGCATTGAAAAATATGTCACTATTACACAAAGTACTTTTTTAGGAACCTCACATTGGTGGGAGCTATTGTGAGCTATCAATCTATTGAAATTAGAGAATATGCTTCATTAGAGTAAACTTTGTGTATAAAATATGGTTCTTCCCATTTTGGCTCCAACTTTCTTCCTGGGTATCATCAGGTTTATGAGGACTAATACCATCTCTTCTTTGAGAAAAAATTGGAGGATAACCTTCTTATTGAAGGCTTATGTAATCCAATTTTGGTAGACTTCAAGATGGTGCAGAGTGTGCAATATTTCTCATCCAACTGCTCCATCTCATCAAACCATTTTTGAGATTTCTCATCTACAGATAGTTGATCATAGATAGTGACATGGAGCGATGTCAATTGAATTTCAATGAGCAGAACCACCTTCATCCTATATACTAACAAGTATAGGGTTTCTTGAGTGGTAGTGCGAGTTGTGGTCCAGTAAGCCTAGAGAGCATGAAGGAGTTTGTCCAGCCACGATTTCTTATCTCTATTTACCATCTTTTAGAGTGTTGGATAGGGTATTGTCAAAAGCCTATATCTATCTATTGGCTGTCGTGTGGTAGTGGGATGAATGGTTGGCCTTGATACCATACTCCTTCTAGAGTTTTTCCAATTCAATAGTGCATAAATTAGTGCCATTGTCTATCAGTATTGTGTGAGAGACAACAAACCTTATGATGATATTGATTTTCACAAAGATGACAATGCTTTTTTTCTTCCACTTCTTTAAGGGGTGCGACTTCTGCTCATTTGAAAAATAAGTCAGTTACTGTGAGAATAAACTTAAATTTTCTGTCCATGGCAGGAAGATACAGTCCCATGACGTCCATTCCCTATATGGAAAATAACCAAGAGTACTTAGTTGTGTGAAGAAACTCTGAGGGTTGATGGATAAAATTGGAATGGACTTGGTAGGAGTGACACTTTTTGGTGAAATCAGAACAATCCTACATCATGGTGGTCCAATAGTACCCAAGCCTCCAAATTTGGTGAGAGAGTTTGGATGCTGACTAGTGTTCCCCACAGGTTCTAACATGCACTTCTTTCATGAAAGCGACTGTCTCTTCTCCATCAACACATCTGAGAAGGATTCCCTCAATGCCTCGCTTATAAAGAACCCTTTGATAGTTTTTCCATCATATAACATGAAATTGACTATTCTTCTTAGGTTTTTTTACCTTCCATTTTTATCTGATGGGAGTTCTCCTTTTGAAGATAATCTACAAAGGGAGTCATCCAACCGGTGGTAGGACTATACAACTTGGATATGGGACTGATCTTGTTAATTTCTTCCATGTTGGCCTAAACATATGGTAAAAATATCTGATAGTGGGTAATACTGATGACTATCTCATTCTGATTCGGGTCAGCCAAATTTGTGGCTGCAATTTCCAATGCATCGGATTGCGCATTTTGTGACCGGGGAAGGTAAGTCAATGTCAATATTGATGAGAATTCTGCCATCAGTTCTTAGATATGGATCATCAAAGGGATTAGATACTCTTTCTTGATAGAATAGTAACCATTGACTTTATTGATGACCAGTTCTGAATCTCCTTTTACCTTCAAGTGTCCGGATTTCACCTGGAGTGCTAATTTCATCCCTACAATGAGGGCCTGGTACTTTGCTTCATTATTCATGCATCCTTCTAATAGTAGGAAGGATTCAAGAAGAACTACTTTTTTTGGGGATACAAGTATGACTCCCATACCCACTTTTTTGAATTTGGGGTCTTCTATTATTTCTCATATTGGGATTCTTGAGGCATCGTCGAAGTACATTTCCCACATCTGAGAGTTCTCTTGGATAGAGAACACTTCCTCATCAGGTAGCTTAGCATTTGATGGGGCCACTCCCGTTGAGGGATGCTTAGCTATAAAATATGATAATTCTTGGCATTTGATAGATTTTTGTGGTATGAACCATATATAAAACTATTTTAGGATGATCGACCACCATGAAAGACATCCAGTTGACATTGGATGACTGAGAATGTACTTAAGCGGGTTGCTACGTGAGACCAAATGGACTTTGTGGTGCTACAAGTAATGTATCAGCTTCTAGACCATAAATATTAATGCAAGGAATATCTTCTCTATATTTTAATAATGAGTCTTAGCATAAATCATGGTTCAGATGAGATAATAGAGACTATTCTTACTGCCGACATCATTTTTCCGCATGAGAAAGGCACCTAGGGATCTCTCCAAGGCGGTTACATATAGAATAAGAGATCTTCCTTCAATAGGTGGCATTAGAACTGGTGGACTCAAGAGATATTTATTGATATTATATAATGCTTCCAAACAATCATCAATCCATTGATATTCTACCCCTTTCTTCAGTAACCTAGTAAAGGGAAAACATTTTCCTGCAAGGATGGCTATGAAGCGCTGAATGTAAGCTAGATTCCCTTGGAGTCCTCTCAACTCAGTGAGGTTTCAAGGTGGTAACATGCCAAGTATTTCTTTTTTCTTCTCAAGGTTGACTTCAATTCCTCAGTGTCATACGACTAAGCTAAAGAATTTCCCTGAGGTGACGCCAAAAGTTCATTTTAGAGGGTTTATTTTCTGACTATGTTTTCATACTTTATTGAAGATGGTTTTGAGATCTACTAGATAGTCTGAGTGTTGTTGTGATTTAACCACCAAATCATCTACATAACATTCAAAGAACATTCCTAGGAAGGGTTTAAAAATGAGATGCATGGTGCGCTGATAGGTGGCGCTGACATTTTTCAAACTGAAGGGCATCACCTTATAGAAAAAAACTCCCTGGGGAGCCATGAAGGCGGTGGATTCTTCATTTTTGGGCCATTCTGATCCGGTTATATCCTGAATAGCTGTCCATGAATGAGAGAGCCCCATATCCATCAGTTATATCGATCAACAATTCTGTGATCGGGACTGGGAAATCATCTTTTAGGAAATGCTGGTTGAGGTCCATAAAATCGATGCAGAACCTGATCTACCTGTTTTACTTCTTGATGGGGATAATTTTTTCTATCCAGGTGAGGGTATTGGACCTCCCGAATGAAGTTATCTTTGAAGATCTTGTCTACTTCAACATCTATTTTGGAATCATGTGTTGGGTGCGTCCTTCTAGCAGCTTTCTTGTAACCGTGATGATCTTCTGGAAAGCCCAGGTGGTGAGTGGCCACCTATGGATCAAGACCTAGCATTTCTGTATAATTCCAGGATAAAACATCTTGATTCTGCTTTAGGAAAGAGGTGTATATTTCTTTCTCTTCGGGAGGCATGGCCACACTAACCAGAGTAGGTCGTGGGTCTTCTTCCATACCCAAGTTGATTTCCTTGAGTTCATCAACGGTGGTGGAAACACCTTCCTAAAATGTTGGAGGGGAATCCCTTAGGTCTTCTTTTTCTTCTTCCACTACATCCTCGTCATCTTCCTCTTCATCTTCTGATGGGGAAACAAAACTTGAAACAATTTCTCCATATCTAAAGGGGAGTTGCATTTTTTGTGCCTAGGAGGTAAAGTCGTCTCTTCTGTCTCATCCCTTGGCGAGGGCTTCTCCAAAAAAGTTGTAATGAGGGGTAAAATATTTTTTTGTCTTCCTTGAATAAAGATACACTTCTTCCTACCTCAGTGGGTGAGGTGGGAATTTTATGGAGTTTTGATGTTAGTTCGGGGGTATTTTCATTTGAACCCTACCCATAATCTCAGGAGTCAATGAGATTTTCCACACCATCAGGCTCGGTAGTCATAACTGAAATCATGAGGACTGCTAAATACACACCCAAATTTGGACTTGCACTTTCAATCTGATTGATGGGCAGTACATATTATTCCCCGAGATACTTGAGGGTATTGGTAGGAAACATTTCCAAACCATTTGGGGCAGTAACCCAATCAATTCCATCAACTTATGGCCATTTCTACTTTGGCTCGTAGAAATATACATCAATATAGTGTGACTCACAGGACTCAAACATGGCCTTATCGGCATGAAGTGTTCCACTCTATCCGTCAATGCTATACTTCAGGCACTTATGGTATGAGAAGGGGATTGTTGTATGTTTATGTAGTCAGGGTATCCCTAGCAGAGTATTGAAGGCCGTATTATTTTGAACCACTAGAAATTTTGTGTGAGCTATGAGGTCACCAAATTGGGTTTCAAACTTTATTTTTCCCAATGGCTTCTACTCAATTTTTTCATAGCCCAAAAAGGTTGTGGTTCAGGGTGTCATATTATTCTCATTACAGCCTAGTCGATAGAGTGTCCATAGTGGAAGGAGATTATCCCTAGATCCATTTTTGATGAAGAATTTTTTGATATCGATGCCATTTATCACATCGGACACGTATAAAGCACTACTGGAAAAATGAACTATACTCACAATTCAAAACCATGGGTATATCCCTCAAAACCATGGGTATAGTCTATACCCACAGTTTTGGGAAACGTGGGAAACTGAGGTGTCAGTATAGCTCCACAGCCTATACCCACAATTTTCCAAATCATGGGTTTATATTTTTGCCACCATTTCACAGCCCTATAACCACAATTTTAAAACCATGGATATAAGTTTTCGGAAAAATCTATCCATGGTTTTTTATCCCGTGACCTCCTTCTCTAACACCCAACACCTCACCACTCTAGCTACTTAACTTATGTATATATGTATCTATATTTAGCTAAATATATTATTATAAACTGTGGGTATAGGAGGGAAAACAATGTGAATAAGTGTTCCCATGATTTTTTTAGGTCCAATGATATTTTTTCCTACTATAACACAGGAAATATATACCCACGGTTTGGAAAAATATGGGTATAAGTCCTTAAAAAACAACCCTATACCCACCGTTTTACAAAAAACATGGGTATAGGTCTTGAAAATCAGCCCTATACCCACAGTTTAGGCAAAATCGTGGTTATAGATCATGATAAACAACCTGTACCCACATTTCTCCAAGAATCGTGGGTATAGGCTCCCATACTACACCTATACACACAGTTTTAGGAAAACCGTGGGTATAGGACCATTTTACAGTAGTGAAGGTTTGAAGTGTCCTTGCATGATGGAATCTTCATCTTAATCTATGAAGGAGATAATAGCATGAAATTCTATAGAATTAATCTCTATTTGGTAGAATTCAATAGTGACTAATTCTTATTCAAACTCCTAGAGACTCAGCAAAGCCTCTATGAGAGCATCCCTGATATCTTCTAATAGATTCAGTGCATCCACGATTTAGAGCTTAGATGAAACTGAAGTTAACTATTTCAGAATTTCATATTTATGATCTAAAGGCTGGTGCTTCCTAGCTTGGAGATACTCTTTCATAGGTGCTTTAGGGGTTTGAACATTTGATGAAGAAGGTTCAGACCTTGGTGCTGGAGACAGAGGAGATTCCATCATTTTTGGATTGGGCTGGGTAGATCTTCTCACATTCTAAGGGAAATTAGTCATTTGTTCTTCCTCTGATGGATACTTCAGGATGATTGGACTGGGGTGGCTTCTTGTGGGGTTAGAAAATTTTCCTGTCCCTGTCAGATCTGCTGGAGGGTCATCCTCTAGGTTTCTGCAACACTGACGGTTTGAGCGGGGTTGTATCCATACACTTGATTTCTTTCATGTATGTGTCTCCCTTGTTATCCATGGATTCTATGGATTCTTCCTCCATCTCCCCAGTTGGGTGTATGGAATTATGGTTGATAACCATACTCATCATTGGAGAAAGGATCCATCAAATTGATGAAATTGATGGAGAAAAAAAATCATATTCTCTTCTGATGATATCTTTGCCTCATCATCTGCTTCAGGCTATTCCATTTGGTGGGGTAGTTCTTGTTTCTTCATATTTTCTAGCATGAAATTTGAGCGTGTCAAAGCCAACCTTGTCCTTAGTGAAAGTTCATCTTCCTGCACTTGCTTTATTCCCTTCTGATTAGATTACTTTTTTGGAAGCTGTCCTCAAGAAGAGTGTGGAACCAAGGATGATGGTTGTGCTTCATTAAGATCCATTAGAGGCACAGTTGGTTGCTTAAACTATTCCTAGAGTATGCTGTGAGCTTGACCGACTATCTTTTGAGTCATCCAATTATCAAAAAATTTATCCTTTTTGTTAACAACTTTTTTTTTCAGTTCCCATCTTCGTCTGGATTAGTTGTGAAAACATATTCCACTTGTGCTGGCGGTGGTCCCAGCTTGACCTATATAGAATCTACCATCTTCTATAGGGGGTCTTTAAAAACAAAACACTCCTAGATGTTGTGTCCCAATATCTGATGAAAGGGACAATAGTCTATCCAGTCATCAAGACCTGCTTCATCAGTCCGCTTTGGCTCAAGAAGTCGAAGCAAGTTTCAATTCATGGTATCTATGAAGCAATCGTAGACTTGGTCATTTTAGAATGAGTATAATTTATTTTTATATTCCTCAAATTGATTTCTTTTTGGCCCCCTCAGCTCATCTTGATGGGGAGGGGTGGCTACTGACGTTTAGGGGGCCCTGAATGGTTTGGAGGGGACCTTAGATCTAGGGCCGATGTAGGGGGTGGCTTAAGCATGAAAAAATCCGCTTCATCTCTCCCTACTCTTTTCATTGGAGATGATGGGGATACCTGATACTTGATATTAGTCCATTTAAATTAATCCTCCATATTTTTAACGATAACAGAGAAGTCTGTAAACCCACTTGTGTACTTGACAGGAATGAGTGGCGTTCACAACTCATCCCAAATATTATCAATGTACATGAAAAGAATCTTATCTTGGGGGAGTGGCTGGTTCAAGGAGTAAGTTATACCTTTCCATCTGGTGATTAAGTTTGAGAGTCTCTCATTCTCTCACTATTTTCAGTTCATGAGATCACTGACTATTGTTTTTTACAACATTGAGCTGAACTGGAATAGGAACTGGTGCTGGAGATCCTCCCATCCTGTTATTGAGTTATCTTACAAGCTGGTGTACCACATGAAGGTTGAACCTTGTAGGATTCACATAAAGCATCTGAGTTTCACAACCTCTTATTTATCTGGATTTCCCATCATGGTATCACAGTAGGAAGAGTAGTGAATTAGATGTTACTCTAGGTCCCCTGAGCCATTGAAAATAAAAAATATGGGATTCCTGAAATTTGGTGGAGGTGGGAAGTTGCTCACCCAGTTAGGGTATGGGCTCCATTCTGGTTGTACTGAAGCATGTCATCCTTCTATTTCTTCCATTCGAGTTGTTAATAACTCGATGGTATTCAGGAGACCTTGATGCATGTCCTATTGGACCTGAGCATGAGTGGGCACCACAGGGGGAAAGATTGGATGTGTCGGTGCTGCTGGGCCTAGAAGCGGATACCCAGCCTGGGGAATCCTTTTTAGATTTTCCTGAATCTATTATGATTGCTTCCATAATAGAGGTAAATATTGATATATTTTCAGGATTGGGTTTAGGTAGACTGATGGTCTCAAATCCGCCCTGAATGAGCCTTCCAGCCTTGCTTTGTTCATCGATATGAGCCCGTGAGGCAGAGAGACATCTGATGGAAGTGTGTGTTGATGCTCCAACTAAGTAACATACCTAGTAGGATGACTTGATCTTAATATCTCAGCATTGAGTAACCTCAATTCTTTCATTTATTCCTCCTGTCAAGCGAATATCTCCTCAATCGTAGGGGAATCATCCTCACAGGGAGGAGGAGGTGGGTCGTAGAACTTTCTCTTATTCTTCTCCTTGTTGAGGATTCGAGAAGTAGTTAATGAAGTATTGACTAAGGGGGAACCCAAATTTAAGAAAACACTTTGGTTTTTGGTGTGCACACCCCCAGGCTCGGTGTGGACTGTCTCTGGGAGGGAACCCTCTTCTCAAGTTTCCTCATTATTTGCATTATTTTTAGTGAGGTTTGTGGGGATGATGTCCACAATGTTCACTGATGCATACTGCATCTAGGGTGGTGTACCAGGTGTTGAATGGTAAGATAGATTATTACACCCTTTATTGTATATTCTTCGGCCATTCTGTGATACTCTTTGAGTTTCTTGGTGAAGAGTGACTCAAAGGGAGCCTTTCTATGACATTGTAGTACACCTTCATCCTAGGGGACATGATTCATGAGAAGGGATGAAATAGGTGACCCCATCTCCATTATTCTCCCCAGACGGGAGAAGACCGATGTTCGTTGGGTATGAATTTGAGGTAAAAATTCCCACAGCCCTATGGGTTGGGGTGGATTTTGTTCTTCTTTTGACAGTCCTTGGCTCATATTTTCTGGTCTTACGGGGGAATTTTGAGTCAAAAATTCCCTCAGACCCACAGGATGTGGTTTATCCCATATTTTAGTGGATGTTGTTGCTATTTCTTCCTTGTTGATCTTCCACATTCCCACGTGGATGTGAGCTAGATATGGTGCTTGGTATGCATGTGAATTACTTGATTTTGAGGAAATAATCATTGCTCATTGATTAGCTTCCCTTAAACAAGAAGCCTGCTGGATGTTCTCGATTTATTAGTTTTGGAGCTTTTTGGTGGATTGCTCTTATCAGGCCTAATGCTTCTGAGACTTACTCAAGGCTGTCTTTTGTTGATCATTCCACCTTTCCTAAATAGGGACTTCATTTGACTGTCGTCTTAGAATGATGACATTGCAGGATGTATCCTATGGTGAGTTCTGCTGGGTGGGAAGTGGGGTGAAGTGTAGGGCTCCATGTTCTCCCCATCCTTGGATATGAACACTACACATGGCATCACTGATAAGACAATAAAACTTATGCAGTGCATGGAGGAAAGTCATCCCAAGGTCTTTATTTTTCCTTTTTGATTGTGACTATCGTGCAAACGAAAGGGATTCTAGGTCAATTTGACGGTGAATATCCCCCAAGATGTTAACATGGTCTATGTACCCATAGTAGGGTAAAAACTTTTCTTTTAACTGGTGAAGAGTTATCCATATATTAAGATGAATGTTATGCATACATTCTTCAGTCAACTCGTTTGGTATATTGAACAGAGAAGTAGTTGTGGGTCAATACATCACCGGTATGTCATCCCTTACTGGTTGTCTTCTCACAATCAACATATCTTTTTGTTGTTCTTCCAGGGAATCTTCTACTTGATCTACCCACTTTGACTACTTATTAGTGATTTCGTTCTAAGCAGCGGGGCTGGTGGGAGTCTTATTGACATTTTAATGGTACGAGGGAGACTCGAAAGATGAGTGTGGCCCCGATAAATCCTCCATTTGAGAAATTATATCTCTTTTCATAGAGAGAATATCCCATATGCCATACTCCATTTTTCTAAGTTCCTCTACACATGAGGTATTTCTCGCATTTGATCCGACGAGGGGAGGACCTTCTTGCCGACATAAATTTGGATTACGAGGAGGACCTTCTTAGTTGGTGTCATGATAGAGAGGGATACTATCACAACTTACTATCTAGCCGTAGAGAGGACTTCTATGATGTATACCCTCAGGAGGACCTTCAGGGTGGACTGTAGAAAGGGGGGGGGGACCTTCTTGTTTCTTGAATTCATTGAGGGGAGGTCCTTCACAATGACTGATATTATGTTGAGGACTACCATCATAGCTTTGGATGAAGGGAGAGTATCTGCAGTGTATACTCTAGGGAGGGACTTCAAGATGTACTGCAATGAGGGTAGGGCCTTCTCATTGCTTAATTTCACTATGGGGAGGACCTTCATAGTGACTGTCATCATGGAAAGGACTACCATCACAACTTGATGTCTGACTACAGGGAGAAGCATATCTACAGCGTATACCCTAGGGAGGACCACCAAGGCAGACTAAAACAATGGGAGGTCCTTCTTACTGTACGATCTTCTGGCCAAGGGTAGTGCTACCCTGACACACATCAGGAGATAGGATCTCATGATCAACCATCTATGGCCCATAGAGTAAGCCCATGTGGGTGATCTATGGAGGACCTTTAGAGCTACTGGTAGCGATATTTCAAGGAGGACCTTCACAACTATAATTGTAACTTCCATAATTTGGTAGTGAACTAACAGGATCTTTAGCCTTTATTGACAAATTTTTGATAGAATCAAGAACTCCAGATTCCAGCAGAGAATAATCATGAATGTGCTCTTCATTTTCCGGTTGCCTTTGGAACCTTTCATTTTTGTGCACTCTCTTGTACATAACTAGGGCCGCCTACTGATGATAACTGCCTTCATGCATAGTTACTTGTATAATTGGTTTCTGTGATGTAGTTGGGATATGATGAAGAACATCTTGAGTTATTAAAGGGATATATTCCTGCTCTGGAGTGGCCACCACATTGGATCAGTGTCCCCCAGTTGGAATGAGTATTTTTTCGCGACCCGGTTATCCTTGTATCGTTAAATATGGCTGTCAACCCTCCTAGACTGAAGCATGGATACTGGTTTTCTCTGGAGTGATTATCTGATTTAGTAGATAGATCACCTTACTCAGGGATATCGGGTCGTGGTCCCAACTCCTCTTTTTTTCCATTAACAAAATGACGTCTTGACATATCTAGAGGATATAATCTGGAATCGACTTCTGATCCTCCATCATAGCTAGAATTTGTTGAGATATGTCTTAGGCTGGAATGGGTATGAATGCCCATTCCGACGTCAGGTTAGGATTTTGTGCCTTATCTAGTTCTCCATGAGCTACTAATAGGTACTGGTGGTTCTCTTGTGTTAGGGTGGAAGAATGAGCCTGTCGTCGACTATTTTTTCCAGTTGCCACCATATTTGGATGGTGGTATTTATATTTGTGAGCAGGAATTTGTATCTACTCATTTTCCACTGTATTTGTCTCACGGGATTGATTTTCATCCACATGAATTTGACTCTGCTCATATTTAATTTCCACCATATTTGTCTTGTGGGTTTTATATGCACTGATAGTGTTGTATGATTTCCCATAATTTTTCGTCCTATTTAGATAGCGGGTTCGTTTTGCATCATCTAGGATTTATGCCTACTTATAGCTGGGTTCTATCCTATTTGGGTGATGTACTTCTTGTGAATTGGAAAAGAAGTTCATCTTCCTATAATTTCCCGCTCTGTCTGCATAGTAGAGCCAGCGAGCACTGGCAGAAATGTATGTTTTCTCATATTATGCCACCCTATTTCTGTGGTGGGATTCAGCAGGAGGGGTAGGATTTTATGATTGCCTATTATGTGCCACCACATTTGTGTGATAGACCTCATCCTTAGGAACCAAGGTGATAACTTGTTCCTAATTATGCATTTACCACCCTTGGTGGGCAGCTCAAGGGGCCCATTCCCTTTGGACTTTAGCAGGTGCCCTCAGTATGGGATCCTCTTCAGTGTGAGGATATTAGGTTGTATGCCGCTAGTGGCGATGTCTCTATAAGGATCCCTTGAGTGGGGTTCCTATGCATTTGTGATGATGTTATTGGCATCAATTTCATATGCCTTCCTAAGATAAGGTAGGTACTTGTTATCACGCTCCGGGGACAGACTTCCGAAGCAGTTGGAGACGGCCAGTGGGGTTGTCCTGTACTGGGGTTCCGACCACGACTAAAGAGGTGGTTGGAGAGATTTCACTGATTGGAGGGCCTTCCTTATGGCCTCCACTATAGGGAGAGTACCATTTTTATGGTGCTCTTTGATCAACACATTTAAAACCCAATGTTTAAGACACTAGGTAGGTGAGGGGGTCATATTCTCTATTGAGGATTCGACCACCCATGTGGTCGTTGACATGCATGTCTGAGCAATTTGTTGAGATGCCATTTGGATCGAAGAGAGATCTGCTAAATGATTTATATATATATGACATATACATACAACAAAACCCTGATAAAGTAGAATCTTATGATCACATGTGAAATTAACAAACTTGATTGGCCCTCTTTCTTTTGAAGGTGAAAGGGGATTGAGGTGGGATAATCTGCCACCTTGGTGAAGGATTCACATCAGGTTCACCATTTTTGTTTCATCCTGATTTGCATCACACTGGGTATATTTATGGGGTGACATGGTCCCACCCAAATTGGGTAGTGTATCCTTTTTTTATGTTATTAAGGGGGTGTAACTTTTTCATGATCCCAGTGGGCGATTTCAAAGGGGGTTTTGTATCCTTGAAATCAGCCTATGTTGGGTATGATGTCCTTAGATGGTCTCTAACAGGTTAATTCATGGATCTAGAAACACACAATGGCTCTGATATCCTTGATTCATGGACCTAATTTCCAAATGCAGGAGCTCATTGGATGAAGATTTGGCCAACGGCACTTCAGGACTCCATTGGTTGAGAGGATGGGAGATTGGGCTCATCACACCCTTTTGGGGGGAATTGTTTCCTACTCCGAGACTCACTTATAGATTTAAGAAATGTTCATATGTTCATGAATCCTTGGTTATTTCTTGAAGAGTGTGTCCAAAAATTACCCCTGGGTTGCAAGATCGATCGTGGAGGCACCTGGATTAGGAATTGCTGAGACAATTCTAGTTTAATCCCTATGATGAGGTGCTCTAGAGTTTATCATCATCCAGGGGAGGACAAAAGTTAATTCGATATCAGGATCAAACCCATGAGATGGGATTACTACATATCCTCTTAAAAGGAATCAGAACCCACATATTTCGGTGTCACTTAACTGGAAAAATCACCTTTTAAGGCCACGTGACAAGGAAATATCCATCTAGTTTAGCGTTATGCGACAAGGAAATCTAGGCGCAAGGTGCCTAGTCAATATCAAATGAGAGGATTATACCGAGGTGGCCTGGGATTCCCAGGAAAGATATGGTCTTTTGGATGAATATTAACCCACTAGGAATATGGCCCATAAAATGCTGGGGGGCCTTGGATATTGGGTTTGGACCTTAGAGAGCCTTCCTAAGTATCCCAGTTGATTAGAAATCAAATCCTTCGTAGTTTGGTTTGAGTTGTAATTTGATTGGGGCTTATACTTAGGAGCTTCCCATTTGAAGGGTACATGATCTCTCATTTCATGGATGAGATGGTATGGAAGTCGGGCCTGGATAAAGGATTCCTAAATATCTCGGTTGTGTTGGGAAACAAAGTTCTCTTAGTTCATTATGAGTTGTTCCAATGTCGTATTATCACAGTCCTCTAAGAACATGTGATCCATAATCAGTGTGAGAAACAAGAGGATGTGAAAGATTCAAAAAACACACAATTTCTCTTTTCTACTGGTGGAAAAAGAGGATCCCACAGTGGAAGATACTAGGGCGATGGTGGACGAGGGCATAGAGCAATGAACCCTTCAATGTGAAATGAGAGTTAAGGTCATTAGGTCCACCTAGAAAGGCTAGAGGCTTACTCTAGGAGGGATTCCCTAGAACGTGTTCTGACAAAGGGGTGTAATGTTGCTTCTCATCAAAAGAAAAAGTGAGCATGGTTCCTTTTACTGATCACTACCCCTCATTGAATGGAAAATAAAGTGATCACCCTTGATCCCTAGAAAGGGGAGGTTCATGTTAGTATCCCAAGGTTGGACTCTAGGTTACCTTGGGAATATAGACATAAGAACAATACTGGAGCCATACCGATGAGGGGATTACTTTTGTGACTCTGCTTACCATGGGTATGTAGACTCAGAAGGGAGTGCTGATGTGCCATATGGTCTATTCATATGGGTATGGTGTATTTGGAAGAGGCTTTGTCCTGATGCCGTTGGACTGGTTCGCGCAGGGGATTTGGAGTATGGGATGGAGACGAAAGGGATTTATCGGTACCAGAGGGTGTAGAGCCTGAAGGTACCATACTCCACGTAAAATTTGTTCATGCGAGGTGGGGTACCTTCTGCATAGTGTTTTTCTATTCGGGTGGAAGGGTCATTCATGTACCAAAGTGGTACGCGGATCAGGATATGATCCGCATACCAGGGTCATACGCGACCTCGGGCTCCATTCACAAACCATGGTGGTATGCAACGCTGGAGTCCCTACAGAGGCAGAATGCTATATCGGGTAGGGTTTAGTCCTCATAGGGTTATGCTACACGGTATTCTAGATTGAATAAGGGGAATTAGTCTCACAGTTCATGGGGATTCATGCACGAAGGGAGTATGGTTTGCGGTTCACCTTTTAGGTTTTTGGTTTGCCCATATTATTATGATTTCTTCTATTTATGGTTCACAGAGCATTTATACCTGCTGAAAACTATTCGAAGTTCCATAATTCACCAAATTTGTACCTTTAAATCCTTCCATCCATAGAATCCCAACTCTCCCCAAAATTCTGATCCTTTTCACAGCTCTCATTGGGATCCTTTTATAGAGTGTCGAGGAGGCCGTATCTATAGGAACAAAAAACCTTTTGTGGAAGCCCATGGTGGGATCATCCAACCCGTGGATGACTTGGTCAACTGAGGCTCGTGGTGTTATGATTCGCGATTGTGAAAATCAATGCCTCACTTTTGCAAACAATGTGGTTTGCAGGGCACTATCAATATTTTCTTGTTCGCAAACTGCTCAGTTTACAGGGATGATATGTGTGGGTGTACCTCTCCGTCATGTTTTCACCAACGACATGATTCGCAGGTGGAATTTCTCTACCTCTATTCCACCAATGACATGGTTTTCAGTGGAAAAACATCTTCACTCATTAATTCCATGAACTTCCTAGTTCACTATACAATGCTTTGTAGGTCAACATTTCATAGACCGCCCGCACACCGCTCGATTCGCGATCTGTGCCTCCCCCAGACCCTTCCTGGAAACCAGTACGCAGACTAGTTTGGGTCCTTTTCCAATCTGGATTCCTTCATTCTTTTCCTCTAATTTTCATCCCCACATTCATCCCTTTCCTTTATCAATTTTATGGGAGTATTTTCTTTCCCTTTACAGATTCTTTTCAGTACCCTATAGATGCACTTGACGAGTCCTCACCAAATGGGATGAGGCTCTTGTGCAATGAGTGAATTTACTTATTTTAGGATGCCATAAAATGAGATTGAGGTCACAATAATTTCAAATTTACTGAATCTATTGTATAGTAAATGGTAAATAACTTATTTCAATGAAAATTTAATTGGAAGAGGGTTTCTAATTCATTTTATGGATCTGTGTGTTTCATTTAAAAATATATTTGAGGCTTTTAGTTTTTATAAGTTCATAATACAAATCCCTACCAGCTTATGATTAATGATGTTTCATTACGAACTGAGTTATTATTTTATTCATGTATTTTAAAATATGGTATAATGGAAATGTTTAGGTGATTGAAATGTAATTTGATAATTATTCAATTTTTAAAAATATTTTTATAAATGTGTGCATGTATATTTCATGTGTGTGTTTAAATGTCATGATTTTAACATTTTTTTGACAATAACTACTTTTGTGATGCCCTAGGTTTTTAGGAAGCATATTATTTCCATAAACTATAAGTTTATAATTCCATTTGTTCAAAAGAGTTGAAATAGATTAGGGAATAAGTCATAGAAAATAGGAATTAAACTAACAAAACTTTATTCATTCATAGTAAAACATTACAACCAAATCACATGAAACTAAGTATTGAAACCATGAATTATTACTCACCATAGATTATTACATCCTTTAAAAGTGCATAAATTAAAAGGGGATAATAAATAGAAAAGAATAAAATCTTAAACACAAGGAGATCTCATGGATTATCTTCAACCAAGTAGATCACCAATAACCAAATAAAATATTTAATGAGGAAGAACATCATGAAAGGAGAAAACATATTGTGAGATCTAAAATGAAAACTATATAAACGAGAAGTGTGACATAAGAAGTGTGAATGGAATAAACGGTTTTAGTAAGGTTATATATATGAATGAAAGCTAGCTGATTATAAATATGGTTATTTTAAATATGATCATTGGATATACATGTATCTAATAGGTATACTGAAGTTGTGTATTTTCAGTAGTAAATTTAAAATAATATAATTCAGGAATAATAAAAAATGAAATAAAAGTATAATATTATAATATTATATATATATATATATATAATTATGTATTAAATGTTATTAAAAAAATTATAATTATTAATATATGATGATATTTATTTATAAAATTCATAGAAATAAATTAATATCAATGGATTAATAAAATAATTTTTTTAGAATATAAATAATTAATTTTAAGGGTAATGATTTTTTTAATATAAAAGCAATATTTTTTAATGAAATATTTTTCTTTAAATGTTGTATATTTTATCCTAATAAATTAAATGGACTAATTTTGAAATATTATATTCACATTATTTAAATTATAAATTGGTATGAAATAATATTAAAAACATTTAATGTTGAAAATGGATATTTTCAATAAAAGTAGTATTTATTTATGTTTTTTATTTTCACTTAAAAATAAATTTTATAATTTTATAATTTTAATTAGATAAAATTAAAATTATTTTTAAATTTATAATGTCAAAATTATCTTCTTACAAAATTTTGAGATTTTTCTCAAATAGCATGTTTTAGGTGAATAGTGAAACTATAGTTTTTTTCCCAAAATGTAACTTTTATTATAAAAGAAAGACCTAAAAGTTTATAAAACACTCTAATTGATCAAATATGTTTAAAACTACACCTTTTGAAATAATATAACACATATTTTAACATTTTATGAACTCAAGTAATATTTTCCAATAAATGAAAATGATTTTGGTCTTTTCTTTTAATTAAATGTTATTAAGGTAGAATTTGGTTTTGGATTACTTTGAAAGCCATATAATTTTTATTTGTTTTATAATAAATTAATGTATATTAAGAAAATCAAAGACATGGACAATTTTATTCTACACATAAATTTTAAGATTAAAAATACATTTATTATAATAATGATTTTTTATGCGTTACATGTGTTAATAATAAAATTAATTTTTTTATCAATTTTATAAATTTAATAAAATTAAATATATATATATA
Source organism: Viscum album (assembly GCA_963277665.1). Taxonomy (NCBI): domain Eukaryota; kingdom Viridiplantae; phylum Streptophyta; class Magnoliopsida; order Santalales; family Viscaceae; genus Viscum; species Viscum album. The sequence goes on from OY728133.1 coordinate 1,863,069,204, forward strand.
TATTTTTAATATTTTTTTTAAAATTAGCTAATAAGGATATTTTTTTTGGCATAAAATTAAGTTACCAAGGTAAATATTAGTTAGCATGGTAGAAGAGTTATTTTTCAAAAAAAATACTTTTCTAAATATTGTGTATTTTTTAAATTTAATGGATATAATTTAAATTAATAAAATAATATGAAGCTTCGAGATATATAAAAATAAATTAACACTCATTTAGTTGACAATTAATTTTCAACAAAATTAAGAACACATAACAATCAAAATGTCAACTTGTTATAAAAACGATATTCTACATATTATATGTTTTAATTTTAAAAATATTTTATCATATTTAGAAATTGAATTAGGTTAAATAGATCCCAAATTCAAGTTGATCATGTCAAAATTTCATAATATGGGCCTTCTTATATTTTTTGTGATAAAATAATTACCATGATTAATATTTAACCAAGTTTAATAAGTGTTAAAATGGATAATGTAATGCGGCTTGAATTTTACTAAATCAATTTGACACTTAGACCTTATAGAATACATTTTTTAGGTTAGAAAGTGATACCAACATGTCTCACCAACATTTCTAAACCTAATTTACTTAACTCAAACCCACCTAACCCCCATGTGATTCCATTCATACCCCTTACCTGACATTAGTTTCCATGAAAAATCCCCTATTTTTCACCTATAAATGGAGTTCACTCCCATCGATTCTCTAATCACTCTCCTCCTAAAGACACTGATCATGATGTTTCCTTCCTTAACCCTTTCTAAATCCCTCCCAAGGAGTTCTTAAGGATCTAATGAGTCCTCACAATCTTTAAAAAGCTACGTAGAAAGGTAAGAGGTTATTTGTTGCAAATTTAATTTCTTGAGACATATTTCCTATTGTGAACCATGATAGATTTATTATGTTGTGATTAATACCTTTGAATTTATTGTAACATTTCATAAACACATCCCCAAGGTACCCCTCTTAGGTTGACAATAGGGGAAGAGAGATAATAAATCCCAAATCCCACCTATAATAGTCCATGAGTTGGCCATAAGAACCAAGGGTATATCATACACATAGATGGGAGGCATTACCCTAAAGATTTGAGAAATGAGAGATAAGATAAAACCAATATAAAATTCCTATTAAATATAAAATAAAATATCCCAAGTATATGCATGTAATTTCATATAGACTGAAACAACTACAAAATAAATTACAAGCACCAAAAGATAATCCTCGACAGTGCCCACGAAAGCCCAAACATCTCTGAACAACCCAAAAGATAATGATTTCCAAATCGATCACTAAATATATTCTATGGACTTGAAAACAATTTAAATATATGTAGGGTGAGAATTATAACAACCCAAGCCTACTCTTATGGACTCGATGCTTGAAAATATTGTGTAATTTGTTTTATAAAAATAAACTAAACAATTACACAACACTTTAAACAAAGAAGGAGCTTTTACTATTCTAGGTTCTGGAGGATTAGACAAAACCTTACATATATCAGAGTTTAAATGAAAATAAAACAACTATCCACTATGCTTCCATGTGCGCTAACTCCAAAAGTGATGACATCTGTAAATAAAATTCTAAGATACCTGTGAAAAATAATTTTAAAACAAAGGGTGTGCATTAAATTTCCCAGTAAAGAGTTTTAAAAACCTTTGACAAATCTCATTAAAAATATCCATTTGATAATACATTCTAAAAACTCAATTAGAAATACATTTTTAAAACAACTTTTACAGAATACTATAATACTTTGAAAAATAATTATACTTCGAAAACAATTTTAAACTAATCCGGTGATTCGGTTGAAAATATTAAGCAAGCTCTTAAAAACAAAATAACTAAGGCCACTTAAAACTTTAAAGGCTATCTTGGGCCTACCCACTTAAGGGATGAATTCACTTTCCAATTCCCTATCGTATTTACAAAGTTCAAGTACCGGTTTTTATAAAACATTTTTCTTTAGCTTTCCTTACATACATATAATTTTCACTGGAGTTTTAGCTTTGAAATTATATAATCATACATGGAATAAATATATTCACTTTTATTTATATATAAATATATAAATACTAATTTTCATTTGAAATTACATGTAACCTCAATTAGCATTTACGTACTTCAAATTTCATTCTTAATCCCATAAAAATTCATCTTTGTAAATTTCATTCAATGATCAAGCATATATGTATATACCTATATATATATATACATATGCATATTCATGTATGAAATTTCATGAAAATTTATCTATATATAGCAATAATATTGATTTCTATATGACATGCACATGATAAAATTATGACATTATTAATTTATAAATTCATATGTGAATTAATACTAGGTGAACATCATGAAAGTATATATATATATATATATATATGACCCATCATAACAGAATAAATTTATGTTTGAATGAAACTTAAATAAATAGAAACCTCTTGGAATAATTAACATGAAATCAAACTAAAACATAGGCATTGACACACACACACACACACACATCCTTCACATGATTTTATATGAGACGACCCTTCCAAAATAAGTTTGAATTATAAAAATAAAATCATAAATTTAAAATAATTAAACTTTTCTAAAAATTTCATAACAATTTACTAAAAACTTATCAAAATGTTTCAAAACTGCAAACATGTTGATTTTGATTTAAAGAAACCATTAAAGAAACTTTTACAACAATAATTTTCCCATACCCAAAACCACAAAATAGAAACCATACTATTTAACATAAACACACCGCCTTAAAATAAAATAAAAATAAGAATAATAATCCGTTTCAATGAGAATATAAAGGTATAGAAAATATCCCTTACACACAAACCCATAAAATTAAAATCATAATAAAAAAATTGTATTTCAAATAAATCAAATAAAAATAAAAATAAACCCTTACCAACTTTGTAAAAAGGCTGCAATCACTTTACTCCTACAATCTTATACTCATCTCTCATACTCTCAGGAGTGAAAAAAATAACACAACATAAAGAGAAAATATGGGACACTTCCTTATAAACACTTCTATTTAAGCATTTAGTGAGACTAAACTATTTGTATATTTTATTACCACTTGAAAATGAGCTTGCAATGAAATCTAATCAAAGTCAAGCATAAATAGTTATATAAATATTTTATGAAACTGAATTATCTGAATAAAGAAAACCATGAGTAGAATTTAAAAACAAGTGCATCCACCGAATTGTTTATATTAAATTGACACAGAATATTCAATTTGATTTGTAGATATATATCATTGACAAACTACTACTTCCAAACATAGACGTAAATGAAAAATTGTTACTATTATATACATGATATGGATTGCAACTAGTTCGATGCATCAAACCTCATCCATTCAAATAAAAAAAATCAGAAATGTTGAGAATCAATATGAATATAATATTATTTCAGATAGATGAAAAAAATCCAAATCATGAAAAATACAGCAGCAGATAACAAATACGATTTGAAGAAGAAAAATGAAGGAATACGAACACCTCACTGGTTCAACTACGATCGAAGAAGAAAAATGACATCAAGGTATTTAATATACCTAAAAAAAATATAAAAGCGAGATTTAGATACAAAAAACCCAATGAATATAACAAAAGTGGATGAAAATTGACAACGATGGAAATTAATAGACTGAAATCGAATATAGAAACCCAACCTACTTGAAGATCTGGACGCCGCGAGGTAGATCTTCAAATCAAGGTTCAAAATCCCCAAATCTCATTCGGATACTTCATACAACTCATCAGACTCAAATCAGACTTTTGACTTGGTTCAAACTTTATCCTTACTATCCCTCAAAAACCCTTGACTTTAACTTAGATCGACACTCAGACTTCGACTGACTATCTAAACCTCTCTCCATCGCGCTCGGCTTCGACCTCACATCTCCATTGTCGAAGACCTCTGCAACTGAAGCTTGATTCGGCCTCACCTTCTCTTCTTGAAACAGACTATCCCGATCGTGGTCCCTCATTCACGTGAAAACCCTCAATCTCGTTTTCTCATTTCATCTTCTATTTTTTTATCATTTCATATTTTTTTATAACGTTTTCATATTTATAAATTTGTTTTACTATTATATATATAATCCGTTTTCAATAAAAATTTCTATTAAATATACTTTAAAAATAATTTTTATATATATCGACATATAAAATATTAAAATTTCATTTATTTTTTTAAATCATTTATCATTTACTTATTATTATCTTATTCAATATATCTATATATATATAACACTTTTAATTCATAAATATAAATTAAATTTGCATTAATCATAATTCAAACTTATATTAATGTATATTATTTAAAAAATATATATATTTTTTAGTTAAATAAAATCACAAACATAATTTTCCATCCTAAAATAAATTAATAATAATAAGTATGTTTTTTTAAAAGAAATCTTTTAATTATTCTTTTTACCTTTATTTAAAATCTTTGTTTGTTGTAGGTTATTTTAATTCAAAACATTTTAATTATATATTACTTCTATTATTACCTTTAATTATATTTATTTTGTTATGTTTTGTTTATTAAAACAACATGTTTGAAAATGTTATTTCATAAAAACTATATAAAAGTATAATTAATTTATATTATTTCAATATATATAGTGACATGATGAAAAATAATAGTAACAAATTTCATTTTGATTAAATGAAATCAAATAATTTTATAAAAATATTTTAAAATATAATCTGTTTATTAATTACTTTAAATATCTGGGATATTACAAGAATAATATGTATACTCAGTAGGGTGCTCCCCGAAGCCTCTTATGCAAAATATAAAGAATGTATACTAAATCCCAGTGAACAACCAGTGAAGTTAACTCATCACCTAAATAGATATACTATAATCTCAGCCTCACCATGGATATCTCTCAACAAGTATATCATATAAGATATCATATAACATAATATCAAAAATAAGGTACCCTACTACCATTTTCCCACTGGTTTTCCAGTCTTCCCCAAGGTCACACATCTTAATCCTTCTCCCTCCAAAAGTAAGCCAGCCAGAAGACACCTTATCTAAGTATCATCTCATGAATCCCATGAATCATATAATATCATCATTCATACCATGAAACCCATGAATCACATCATCTCATCATCTCAAGCCACATCTTCTGATAGTAATCGAGTAGTTTCCAAGAGCCACTACAACCCGTATGTCATGTATCATACCTCAAGCCATTACAACCCATACACATCATACCTATAATAATATATGGGACACTATATATGAATATATATGTGTTTAAAATAACCACAAGCCATTATAAACCTCTAAAAACATATATGGGAAAGTTAACCACCATGCATATCAGCAAATAATACTATCAATAGAAGAGAGTGGGGCAGGAGGGGGTAGTCAACCCTCCATTCCTTTCAAAACTAGATGTTAGGCAAAACATCCTACTTGATTCCAATGGGTATCATTCACCCTACCGACATGGGTGAGGTAGTGTATGAAAACACACAACATAAATGATATAACATAGATCACAACCACACTATGGTCATTAACCTACTATTAGGATCAACTGTAGATATCATCTCTCAAACACCTTGCTTCCACTGCTAAGGACTAAGTATCCTATAAGCACATAATAATTCAAGAAGAATTCATTAATTTATTTATTTACAATAAAATCTTCTCATTACATTAATTATTATAATTAACCATTAAACATTTATTTAACAAGATCACCGACTAATTCTCATGCCCTCCAGGAATAAATTAACTGATCCCATGGTTTCTCAAGATTATAATTAATTTTACTCCAATAATCCATAAACACCATGGGATTAATAATTTATTATTATTTATCATTCCATAATCCTAGTAGCTCTAGGGAATATCCTAATATACCACAAAAGATATGAATAACCAATAAAAACTAGCTACCTCAAGCAGTGGGGAAAGGAATGGAGAAACAAGGAACTAGACCATCCAACCTTTAAGAATGTTTATTAATAAGAAAACATCCCATATTTAAAAAAATTATGGGAAATACTAGATTCAACCCATTCCATAAATACTAGGTTCATCCCCGACACCACCATGCATATCACCATGCATCCTGCCATTATAGGTGTCAACTATTTTCATAAACTTTGAGCATCCCCACCCACATCTCATCAACCATTACCTATCCTAGTTTTACATTATATCACATAACAATACTCATATCCAGATAAAACAAAAAAGTCAGCAAGGAAACAATAGAGTTCATAGGGCATCTAGGCCTTAAAAACCAAGGCATATAACCTTTATAAGCAAAGGGGGCATGCTCAACCCCAAACATTTGTCTTTATCAAACAACTGATTATTTACCATCTTGAATTAACAGATTCATTTTTCGCATATTACAACCATAGGCTACCTAAGGCATCAACTATTAAATGCTATAAATTATTTAAACATTCTTTCAAACATAACTTCGAGTTTTAACAATATTTAAGGAAGAACAACTCCATTAACTTTCCTTAAACATTTACAACGACAAGAAATTACAGCATCATGTTCTTTAGACAATTCCATTAACATGTGGAAGAATTAGTTAAATATCCATTAAGAATTACTTTTATTTCCATTAAAACATAAGAAAAACAATTTATTTAAATATGTCTCTTTAATTCTCATCTAACATAATTACTGACTTAACTTTCATTAACCATTTTCATCATAGAAACATGCTAAACCCAATAATAACAGAAATGATAATTAATGTATAAACATAGATAGAACACTATCTATTAAAATAAGTGGTAAATCATTATCTAGGTGAAAATAAATGTGATCACTAAAAGCTACAAACCATCTCTTTTCATTAATCTGATTTATTCTTCATCAAGGTTAATTCCACCATTACCTAAAGATATAAATCATGATTTATTTACGATTCCCCACAAATTAATAGGATAAGTAATGAATTCCCTACATCAAGGATTTTAATATTCTTGAATGAGAATAAAATAACAACCACAAACCTCTGATAACCTCTCCTATAAAGAAAATATAGCCTATAAGAACTTTATGCCACAATCATGCCAATAAACATCAAATAACTCTATGAGAACAAATGATATCATATTCCATAGAATGTAAAGATAAAATAGGATAAAAAATCAATAAAAGAAGAAACCACAAGTGAAAGAAGGAAAACTCACCTAGAATCATCATAGATCGAACATGAGAAGATGAGGATCAATCTCTATTGAAAGAGATTCAAAACACCCAAAAGAAGAACCTCTACCCACTTGAATTTAGGATATAATCAGAGGGTTTCTCATAAAACTAAGGGTATGATTAGATTTATAGACACACTGTTAGACACATATTCATGACACGAATGGGTAATTCACATATTGAACGACCAGAGTTTTAAGACTCATTGAAAAATGCATCACCTGGATCCAATAAACCTGAACTAGCTCACATCATGAAATTCATGTTCATGTCCTGAGTTTTCAAGGAAAAGTTCATTAAAGTAGATCCTCCACCCTTTCACATCGTGAACCGATGATTTATGTCCAGAATCACACCCTATGAATTTCCCTTCTGAGGTAGTGAATTACTATTTGGACCATTAATTGAACTCTCACATCATAAACTACAATTCACATTATGAACTTCTCCTAATTATAGATTCTAGCTCCCAAACTCCACTGATCCTCATATAGTCTTCCTCCAAGTACCAAAAATTTTAGAAACACACAAAGGGATGATCTAGAAGGATCTAGATCCTTACATAAGATACCTATCAATCAATTATCATCCTTGAGAATTTAAAACCAAACATGGAGATAAAGGAATGAAAAATGGGTCATCTAAATGACCACACTACGAGATACCTCACAAGAATATAGCCATGATAGGAGATCAACTACCTCACTTAGAGGAACAAGGTGCAAAACTACAAAAACACCAAAAACTGATCCAAAAAAATATTTTTGGGGATATACCTCTCAAATAAGAGAAATTCCACAAAAAAGAATATAATAAGTGAAAACCATCTCATATTCTAGATAAAGTTACATAACCATAAAACATGGATAAAAAATAAGAGATAAAAATAAAACAGCTCAAGATACTGAACATGTATCTGCGAATCACACTCCTGAGTACTCTTCTAGATGCCACTATTCCACCAAAGGACACGAACCAAAGGATTGGAATTACCATGAAACACCTTCTCTTGGTGGTCCTAGATCCCTACATGTAGCTCCTAGAAGGTTGCATCATTATCAATGTTGATCTCACCCTATTCGATGATGTGAGAGTCATTATGAAGATAACGATGAAGTTGCGCCATATAGAAGACATCATGTATCTGACTCATCCCTAGGAGAAGTGCTATCCAATAAAGAATGGATCTAACATGAGCCTACAACTAGAAAGGCCCAAAAAACTATGAATAAATCTTACTCCCACATCCAAAAATTTGTTTCTTATGATGAAGATTCACCTTTAGGAACAAACGATATCCAAAATAGAACTCCAGTGGTCTCCTCCATTGATCCAAATAGTAGTTATGATGATCTTGTGTTGTCTTCATACTCTCATGAATCACCTGAACCACATCTATCATTCTCTACACTAGTTATGACATGAGAATTGATGAATCTACAACCCCAATCCAGTATAATGGATAACAACAAGGTCCACCATACAAATCTTTAAATGGTGTCATACCAATTATGGAGTGAAACTATTTTTGTATGAAAACTAGACCAATGGTAGGTGCCTCATCCAAAAACCTCCAAAATCTAGGAAACAAGCATACAACATGTACTCAAGAGTCTGAATTATCTACACCATTTGACCATCTGTCTACGGATGAAAATTCGTGCTAAGAAATAACTGAGAGACAAAATCATACTGAAGACCTCTCTAAACCCTAGAGGTAAAACAAGGATTAAAATTAGAGATGATATTACTTGGAACTCTAAACACTCTCACCACATCATCCAGGTACTTCCTCAACAAAACCTCCAATGAGATCGACTCTTGATCACTATAAATTGGGATGATTTCATCAAACAATCCATTGTCATACATATAACATCAAAGCCTCCCTGATCTCTAGGTAAACTGGAGATGAAGTCTATCGATATGTACTCCCACACCCACTGAGGAAGATCCAATGGATGGAGAAAACCAAAGAGAATATAGTACTATAACTTTACCTTATGACAGACCAAACATCGAGACAAAAACTCTGGAACTGAGTGCTTCAACCCAGACCACCAAAACTGACCTATCACATCTTGGTACATCTTTGTTATGTTAGGATGTACTGCCAAGGGTGAACTATGTAACTCATGAAGAACAACCTCATACACCACCAAAAAAACAAAAAGGATCCCCTAGAATAATATCTAGTGTTATTTATCCTCAGAACTGCCATTAGGGACATCACTAAAGACAAATAAGTCTCTCCAAACCCCCACCTCAGAATTCCCCAATTGGGAATACTCTTCCTACTACACCAAAGACAACTACACTATGATATGAAAAAGGAAACCTCCCCATATCAAGATGAATCACTAAGAGTTCTTCCATCACTCTCTAAGAATCTACAGACTTATTCACGACATCACTACATGGATTCCTAATCATCTGATCAACTACAACTGTAAAGACCCGTAAAATTCAAGGGAAATTTTTTCTTAATTTTCTTTGGGATTTTACAAGAATGCAGTTTCTAACGGCACCTGATTCTGAGGCCCGGTGAGCCCGGAATAATTTACCGAAGTTTAGCTCAGGTACGTTCAGTGAACGAACGAGCAGGATTTCCTAACTTTTGAACCGGTGCTCTGAATCGAAATCCGAGGGCACCGATGAAACCGCAACACTGGTAATTGCTTAGGAACACCTTTTACGGAGTTGCATTTTCTCGGGTGAGGTTATTAAATTTTTGGGTTAAGTGAAGAATAAAATAAAATGGTGCAACCAATTTTATTTTTATTTAAAGTAGTTTAACCTAAGCTAAGTGGTTGGAGTGGGACCCGCTATATCCTACTTCACTAGGTAGGATATTTGTGGGGTGGGGCCCACACGAACCCCACCCCTTCATATTCCCTAACCTCCCTTAACTTTTCATTTAATTTGACAGCATAAGTTTAATTAATTAAGTGGATTCGTTTTTGAATTTTTGTAATTTTGAAAAGCATGGCATAAACAATTAAAATAAGGGGTGACCTTATTTTAATTGGGTTATCTTATTGTGAGAGGATTGGGGAAAGAAAGCTCTAAGTCTTGAAGTTCATCATCTTCCTTGAAGAACGTGAAGAACACCGACGTGCCTTTCTTAATTTCTCTTCCCGCGTCAAAGGAAGGGAGACACCGTTCCTCCTCGGACGATCTCTGTCAACGTGTACGGAACCCTCTTCTGCAACGCCTTCTTCCGCGACGTTCTTTTCCACGAGGAAACTTCGTTCAACGATTTCATCGAGGTAGGGGTTAATTTTCTTCTTTGTGAATAATTTCATCGTCGTTCATCGTTATCTAATTGGGCTGCCTGTTATCGCAATAACGGGAGGACGTCAGGCTGCATGAACACGGCCGACTCTCCTCCCCCCTTGATGCTTGAATTTTTTGCGGCGCGAGAAAAGGCAGTGCGGTGCCGTTGCACCGCACGGAATTAATGAAGTATGGGTGAAGAAGCGCGACGCCGTCGCGCGGCGCCGTTGAAGTCGAACAAAGCCGCGACACCGTCGCGCCACGCCGAAGAACCTCAAAGAGGCCGCGACCGGAGCGGGGCCGCGGCGGAGGGGCGCGGTGCCGTCGCACCGCGCCGATCAGACAAGGCCGCGACCTATGGTCATGGTGGTGCGGGAGCGACGGCCGTCGGAGCAGGAGGGCGGGACCGCGATGGTCCCGCGACGGAAGCAACCGGCCGGCCGGACCGGGCCGGCCGTTTCAGGGGGAGACCGGGGGTTTGTAACCCCCAACTGGAAGAAGAGTGGCCCCCATGTGGGGGGGGGGGTTGTCAATCAGGGGGCAGCGCACCCCCCCCCCTTTCCGCTCGGCCATTTCGGCCGAGCCGCCTGGTCATGCGAGCGCGCCAGGCCGGACCGGGCCGCGCCAGCGGGGCCGGGCCGTGCCCTATTGGGCCGGACCCGGACCCGGGTTAGGTTGAACCAGTTTGGGCCGACCCAGGGGGTCTCGGGCCGGGTCGGTCCGGTCCCAAAACCCCCATTTTCGGACCTCTTTCGGTCTTTTGCCCATAACATGGGCTACAGACCTCTGATCGATGCACTGTCAGCTGTGATACGATCCTTGGATTGAGACGGTCGTTTCAGTATATTACACTCAAGGTTTCGAATAACTTTGGGTTCAGCTGGGTTGGTTCGAACACGAAACCAACCGGGCCCTCGGAGCGGAAACACTTATAACTTGAGCTCCGGACGTCCGATTGATGTGACGTCGACTATGATGGATTCCTCTTAGTGATACAGACCTTTTGTCTTACTCTGATAGAGGTTTGGATGTAGTTGGAGTACGGTCATGTTGGTTTTGACTTAAAAACCAACCAGGCTCCTGGGACAAAAAAGCCAATAACTCTCAGACCGGGCGTTTGATTGACGCGCCGTCTGTGACATTGAGTTCCTTTTGACGATACAGAACTTTTGGATACATCAACTCCGGACTTCGTGTTAGTTGATGTATCAGCCCCTTGGCTCATGGAGCGGACCCTCCCCAAACGAGCTTGCTGTGTGTGGGAACCCTAGAGCTGGCTGCGACTACGACGATGATGACGACTGTACAAAAATCCTCCGTGGGTTCGACAGCGATGACTACAGCACTCAGCGATCCTGTGTGGATCAGTGCTACCAATCTTGTGTGGGTCAGATCCTATGTGGGTCAGCGCTCAGTGGTCCTGTGTGGGCCAGCGCATACCGATCCTGTGTGGGTCATATCCCGTGTGAATCATTGCGGGGGTTAGTACCAATCGATCCTATATGGGTCATTGTGGGGGTTAGTACCTATCGATCCTGTGTGGGTCTGACAGCTTAGATGAATCAGTGGCTACATATGATCATTCTATCATCTTACGAAGAAGTATACCTGTGGAGCTGAGTCTTGACTTTAAATATTATCTTTGATAAGATTGACTTGATATCCTGCGTGGATTATGTTATGCTTTCCTGTGTGGATTGGGTTGCGAATTCCTATATGGAATGGGTTATGTTTTCCTGTGTGGACTTGGTTGTACTTGGGATCGGATGTTGGAGCCGAACTGGAATTGATGACTTAGGTATATGTATGGTCATATACCTAAGTAGTGTCGGATGTTACTTCGTGATTGTATCTTTCCTTTGTGTATTATCCTTTTTGGATTCTGGGAGACCTTCGGGGGTCTCGGGGTCCCTACTGAGTAGCTTATACTCACCCCTTCACGGGTTATGCCCGCACTACGTTGTGTTGGATGCAGACGACGGACATCACTGATCGTGGTGGAGGCTTGTGGAGCAAGTCGGTACCTGGAGGTGGACCACTGGGCGGGACGTACACGGAGCGGACGGCTGGACCCATAGAGCTGAGGAGGCTATCTATACCCACCCTTCAGGTGGGACTTCCAGTGGACGGCTCGACGTTTCTGCTTTACTTTTCAGTTGCTGTACTTCCTTTCCAGTTGTACTTTACTTTCAGTTTGGGTTTTTATTCTGGCCCACTTATTTTTCTGCACTTACTATTATACTTAGTTTTACTTAGTGTTTACTTCTTCTTGCTTACTCTGTGTGTTTTTTTACTTTATAAAGGAAATGCCTTCCCTTTATATTGGGAATTAAGACTTGGTGCTAGTCGCCAGCCCCTGGCCTATGGAAGGCGGGCTTGGGGTAGTCACGGCACGGGCCCCGAGGCCGGGTCGTGACAAATTGGTATCAGATGCATTCAGTTATACTGCAGAACTCAGGACTCTGATTTTTTCTATGTGAAGCAATAATGTTAAGAGTATTGAGTGTTGTTATCAGTCTAGGGAGTCCAGTGTTGGTGCGATGGCTGACGTATCTGTACACCAGGACCCTGACTTCTGATCTCCGACTTACTGCATGAAAACATTGATTGCATGTGTGTTTCAAGTTTTCTTTGTGATTACTTTGTGTCAGCTCACCAGGTATACTATTTTGACCGTGGCACACATGTCTCTTTTTAGGATGGCCCCACGATGGCAGCCAGCTAGGGTTCCGAGTTTTGTACGTGACGAAAGCCCACCAAGCGACGAGGCCTCGGTGCATAACCCTATTACTGTGGAGGCACCGGCGGTACTACTACCCTCCGAGCCACCGATGCTACTAGCCCTAGTCGCTGAGAGTGCACATCGCCTTAGTGAACTACACGAGTTTCAGCATCAGAGACCGCCCAAGTTCCGTGGGGAGATGGACCCTCAGGCAGTCGAGGATTGGATGGAGGCAGTTGTATGAGTTTTCCGTTTGGTAGGGACACCAGCAGAGCTCATGGTGATCCTTGCAACGAGTCTCCTGCACGCGACAACAGACAGATGGTGGAGCTTGATGCTCCAGGTGCATGACGAGGCATCTCTCCTCTGGACGGAATTTGAGAGCCTCTTCCGCTTGGAGTTCTTCCCAGCTACCCTCCGTGTGGTGCGCATCCAGGAGCTACTACAGCTACGACATGGCAGCTTGACAGTCGCCTAGTACACAACGAGATTTACCGATCTCTCGCGCTATTTGACGGACATGGTACGGGACCCATTCTTCCAGGCCCGGACCTTCGAGCAGGGATTGAGGCATGAGATCAAGGCATCACGGATCTCCCTCAGCATTCAGACATAGGCAGGGGTACTGGAGTGAGCCCTTCTCATTGACAACTTTCTTGCTAAGCCTACACCAGTAGCGAGACCTACCGCAGGGCGGCACGTAGCAGAGTCTTCTGCAGCTGGCAGTTGACGGATGACACATGGGTCCAGGCAGACCAGACCCTCAGGTGGACGACCTCAGGACACTAGCTCAGAGGTGCGGGTCACATAGAACAGAGCCAGTCTTACGAAAGGCAGCATGGGAACCTCCAGGAGAGCACTTGGGAGCGGGAGGCTCAGATGCGTGCTCAGTACCCATAGTTGTTTCCCTAGTTTATGATGTATCTTTACGAGGATGTAAAGCCCTGATGTGGGAGTAATGTAAAGACCCATAAAATTCAAGTTAATTTTTTTCTTAATTTTTTTTGGGATTTTACAAGAACGCAGTTTCTGATGGAACCTGATTCCAAGGCCCGGTGAGCCCAGAATAATTTACCGAAGTTTAGCTCAGGTACGTTCAGTGAATGAACGAGTGGGATTTCCTAACTTTTGAACCGGTGCTCGGAATCGAAATCCGAGGGCACCGATGAAACCGCAGCGTCGATAATTTCTTAGGAACACCTTTTTCGGAGTTGCGTTTGCTCGGGTGAGGTTATTAAATTTTTGGGTTAAGTGAATAATAAAATAAAATGGTGCAACCAATTTTATTTTTATTTAAAGTAGTTTAACCTAAGCTAAGTGGTTGGAGTGGGACCCACTATATCCTACTCCACTAGGTAGTATATTTGTGGGGTGGGACCCACATGAACCCCACACCTTCATATTCCCTAACCTCCCTTAACTCTCCATTTAATTTGACAACATAAGTTTAATTAATTAAGTGGATTCGTTTTTGAATTTTTGTAATTTTGAAAAGCATGGAATAAACAATTAAAATAAGGGGTGACCTTATTTTAATTGGGTTAGCTTTTTGTGAGAGGATTGGGGAAAGAAATCTCTAAGTCTTGAAGTTCATCATCTTCCTTGAAGAACGCGAAGAACACTGACGCGCCTTCCTTCGTTTCTCTTCCCGCGTCAAAGGAAGGGAGACAACGTTCCTCCTCGGACAATCTCCATCAACATGTACGGAACCCTCTTCCGCGACGTTCTTTTCCATGACGAACCTTCGTTAAACGATTTCATTGAGGTAGGGGTTAATTTTCTTCTTCGTGAATACTTTCGTCGCTGTTCATCGTTCTCTAATTGGGCCGCCTGTTATCGCAATAACAGGAGGAGGTCGGACCGCACGAACATGGATGACTCTCCTCCCCCCTTGATGCTTGAATTTTTTGCGGTGCAAGAAAAGGCAACGTGGTGCCGTTGCACCGCGTGGAATTAATGAAGTATGGGCGAAGAAGCACGGCGCCGTCGCGCCGTGCCGTTAAAGTCGAACAAAGCCGCGACGCCGTCGCGCCGTGCCGAAGAACCTCGAAGAGGCCGCGGTCGAAGCGGGGCCGCGACAGAGGGGTGTAGCGCCGTCACACCACGCCGATCAGACAAGGCCGCGGACTATGGACGCGGTGGTGCAGGAGCGATAGCCGGAACAACCGGCCACCAGAGCAGGAGGGCGGGACCGCGGCGGTCCTGCGGTGGCAGCAACCGTCCGGCCGGACTGGGCCGGCCATTTCAGGGGGAGACCATGGTTTCGTAACCCCCGGCTGGAAGAAGAGCGGCCCCCACGTGGGGGGGCCACGGGTTGTCAATCAGGGGGGCAGTGCCCCCCCCCCCCCTTTCCGCTCAGCCGTTTCGGCCGAGCCGCCTGGTCACGCGAGCGCGCCAGGCCGGGCCGCCCAGTGACGACTACAGCACTCAGTTATCCTATGTGGATCAGTGATACCGATCCTGTGTGGGTCAGCGCTTAGTAGTCCTGTGTGGGCCAGTGCATACCGATCCTGTGTGGGTCAGATCCTGTGTGGGTCATTGCAGGGGTTAGTACCTATCGATCCTGTGTGGGTCATTGCGGGGGTTAGTACCTATCGATCCTGTGTGGGTCTGACAGCTTAGATGAATTAGTGGCTACATCTGATCATTCTATCGTCTTACGAAGAAGTATACCTGTGGATATGAGTCTTGACTTTCAATCTTATCTTCGATAAGATTGACTTGATATCCTGCGTGGATTACGTTGTTCTTTTCTGTGTGGATTGGGTTGCGAATTCCTATGTGGAATGAGTTATGTTTTCCTGTGTGGAATGGTTTGTACTTGGGCTCGGATATTGGAGACGAACTGGAATTGATGACTTAGGTATATGTATGGGAATATACTTAAGTAGTGTCGGATGTTACTTCGTGATTGTATCTTTCCTTTGTGTATTATCCTTTGTGTATTATGGGAGACCTTCGAGGGTATCAGGGTACCTACTGAGTAGCTTATACTCACCCCTGCACGGGCTATGCCCACACTACGTTGTGTTGGATGCAGACGATGGACAATGCTGATCGTGGTGGAGGCTTGTGGATCAAGTTGGTACCTAGAGGTGGACCACTAGGCGGGACGTACACGGAGTGGACGGATGGACCCATGGAGCTGAGGAGGCTATCTGTACCCACCCTTCAGGTGGGACTTTCAGTGGATGGCTCAATGTTGCTGCTTTACTTTTCAGTTGTTGTACTTCCTTTCCAGTTGTACTTTACTTTTAGTTTGGGTTTGTATTCTGGCCCACTTATTTTTCCGTACTTACTATTGTACCCAGTTTTACTTAGTGTTTACTTCCGCTTGCTTACTCTGTGTGTTTGTTTACTTTATAAAGGAAATGCCTTCCCTTTCTATCAGGAATTACACCTTGGTGCTAGTTGCCAGCCCCTGGCCTATGGAAGGCGGGCTTGGGGTAGTCACGGCACGGGCCCCAAGGTCGGGTCATGACAACAACATCATCGTTTCCCGATGTATATGAAATATCAAAGTAAAAATCTTGCAATAATTATATCCACCATCATTTCTATAAGTCCATTTCATGCTGGTAGAAGATATACCTAAGGATCTTGTGATTGGTAAAAACGACAAAATGACCACTAATGAGGTAATTTCACCACAACTTGAAGGAAAACACGATTACTTCCAACTCTAAATTGTGCGTGGGATATTTATTCTCATGGTAAAATAACTACCAAGACCAATAATAAACAACTGAACTTTTCATTATCTGAATACAAACCAAACTAGGACATGAAGCATTATAAAAAAACTCAAACTGAACTCCCTCTACTAGTAAATGAAGAACTAGATCACTGAACAATTTATACTTCATGTACTCAAAAGCTACCTAACACTAATTAGTCCACAATAGTTATAGATCCTTTCTAGTCAATGATTTTAGAGGAGTCAAAACATGAGAGAAATTGGCTACGAACCTCCTATAATAGCCTTAAAGACTAGAGAAACTTGGAAACTCTGCAAATTTCTTGAGGTATAACCAAGAAATGAATACCTCAATCTTCAATGGATCCATAGGTACACCACATCGGGATACAAAATTACCCAAGAAATGAACTTCATGATTCCAAAACTCACACTTTATAACTACCTGAATAGCTGATGAAAATGAAGAACTCCCAAAATGGCACATAGATGCTCTACATGATCCTCCTCAGATACAGAGTTTATAAGGATGCCATCAATAAAAACCATCATGAACTAATCTAAAAAATCTATGAACATTGAATTCATTAAATCCATAAAAATTATTGGAGAATTCATCACACTAAATGACATCATAATAAACTTTTTATGCCCATAATGACATCGAAAAGTGGCCTTTGAAATATCCTCATATTTTACCAACATCTAATGATATCCCAACTATATATAGATCTTTGAGAACTAACTAGATCCTTTTAGTTGATCAAATAAATCATCAATCCATAGAATATGATAGAGGTTCTTCACTATCACCTAGTTCAAGCAACAATAATTGATATAGAAATATAGACTACCATTGAACTTCTTTAGAAACTGAAAAGGTGTAACCGATGTGACATGATCCAATGAACAAAACTTCACTATAAATGATCATAGATCTATAACCACTGATTTTTTAACATAAAAGGAGCCATCCTATATGGAGAAATTGAGATCAGATAAGTGCCCGACTATAGCTCAATTCCAAACTTGATCTCCTATCGAGGGGGTAATGATACAACATCATTAGGGAATACATTAAAGTAATCTTACACAAACCTAGGAAACACCATTGAATGAATCTTTCATAAACTCAAGATTAGCTCAACCATCAAGGAAGACAACGAAAGAATATGCTGCCAACCCATCCAAGGGTCTCTCTCACTTATAAATATTGTAGGCTCTCAGAACATAATCTACCTCCAGAATCAATCCAAAATAGCATGCACCGAATACAAAAAATCCATGTTGAGTATAATTTCATATGGCTATATCCTTAAACATAGGAAATCTATTTAAGAGTGGTGATTTATCAATAATAGATCACAGTCTCTACATACTTCATATAGATAATCTCGACCTCTAATTAGCATAGTCAATACCAAGGGAATTGAAAGAATCTACACCTCAAGTCCTAAATCACAAACTAGGGTATGTGATATGAAGGAGTGAGTAGCACCTGAATCAAATAAAGTATACACCCAAGTAGAAAACTAGTAAAGAGTACCTCGAACGAAATTTGGATAACTTATCACTGACAACTCCAAAGCATGCATCTGGCCACAACCTACTCCACGACCTCTATAACCCTAATGGTGACCACCACTGTGGACACACTCTTCCTTCTTAAGATAAGGAGTATCTTGTGGATGTCCTTTTCATTCCCTATATCCTCTCTACTGATCCAAAGGTAGAGCACCCTACTGCTACTGCTGCCTCATATGAAACTAACTCAATAGAGAAACATGAATCATGACACCTACTATATGATTCTTATTAAAAAAGTTTGGGAATTCTCGACATTGATGAAATTGACATACGCATGAAAAACACACACTTGATCCATTAGAAGGGGGATGAGAGTCTCCACCTCTAGAGAAACTGGATAATAAGGGCTGAGACCTACCCCTACTTGTCTGAAATATCTTATGTCCAAGACACTTGGAAAACTAGACTACAAATATACTGCATGGGGAATATTGATGAATCCCCTCTCGTGATATTCTGGTCCTAGACAATATCCTCTCCACAATCTCTACTCCCACCAGAACCTAAAGATACATCGATAACATAAATGGGGTAACTTGGTGCTGGATAACTGGATGAAAATCCTCCTCTAAATTCTTCATCTAGACCTCCTCATTTATAAACAAGTCTGAATCATAATAGAGAATGTTTTAGTAAATGATCTTGAACTACCATATGCTAGAACTCCCTTATCAAAGGGTAAGTAGATCCAATAAACTATCCACCTTTGTAGCAAAATAAAGAAACTCTACTCAGAACTGGTCTCAAAAATTCTCCCATGAGATATCAAAATCCTCACAATCCTTGTGGAATAAGAACCACCGTTTCATTTTTTTCTCCACGTAGCATCATCACCGCCAATGAAACCCAGTTCTCCTTCTGAGCACAGATCGAACTAAAGGCTATCTCCACCTACTCTAACCAGTATTCTATCACTGGGTATTAAATGAATCCCTCATACTTATATATACTCAAAAGTTGAAAATATTATAGTGTTATCCAAGTTTCATCATCATCAACCTCTAAATTTCAGCGATCTACTGGCACATCCTGCTGAACATCTTCAACACGAACCTGATGAGGATGTTGAGCTGGAGCCATAACTATAAAAGAACAAACTATTAGGGAATTATAAACTTGGAATATAAAATATTTAAGATTTAATTAATTAATTATTTAAGGTTAAAACTAATACCAAGGTCTACCCATTTTAAACACAGTCACAAGAATAATGATGCATGATCCTTTCCTAGGACTCTACCCCCAACTAGCATCACTTCATTTAGTAGGTTCAGTAAACCTAATGGTTTATGAATCTGATTAAAAGGGTCCCTAAATACTTGTGTATTAGCTAGTATCCCATGTTAACATTTACATTTCTTACTAAACTTATCTACCACTATTTCCTTACCAACCCATGAAGTTATCACTTATGCCTACCTCAAAAATCCATCTTATCCCTCAACTCAAACCATTGATACCACTATATCATGAAACCTCCCCCCCCAAGGTACCCCTCCTATGCCAAAAATGAGGGAATAGAGATATTAATTCCCAAATCCTACCTCCAATATTCCATGGGTTGGAGAAAATCACTGAGGGTGTATCATATACATAGATGGGAGGCATTACCCTCAATGATTTGAGGAATGAGAGATAAGTTAAAACCACCAGACAACTCTTTATCAAGATAAAATAAAATATCCCAATCATATGCATGTAATGTCATACAAAATGAAAAAATTGAAAAGGAAACTACATGTACCAAAATATTATCCTCGACAGTGACCATGAAAGCCCAAAAAATTCCTATAAAATTGTGAGCTAGTAATTTCTATCTTGATCACCAAAAAGATCTTACAGACCAGAAAAATAGTTTAAATATTTGTAGGGTGACCATAACATGTATAATCAATAGGATCCTCCCTGGTACCTCTCGTTCATAAGATAAAGAAAGAATATTAAATCCTAGTGAATTACAAGTGAAGCTAACTCATCACCTCCTATTCACACTATGGCTATATATCACCAAGTATCCCATACAAGAGATCATACAATATAATATCAAAATAAGGTACCTCTCTAATACTTACCCAATAGTTTGATACTCTTCCCCAACACTATAATTCTTGGTCCATCTCTCTCCAAAAGCAAGCCAGCCCAAATAAACTTGGGCTTGGTATAATCTCATGCATCCTATGAATCATATCCTCTCATCACAGATACCATGCATCCCATGCACCACATAATCTCATCGTACCATTCCATATCTCTATATAGTAACTGAGTAGTTTTTCAGAGCCACCAAAACTCGTATATCATGCATTATACCTCAATCCATCACACCCCGTACACACCATACATATAATAATCTATACGATACTATATCAAGATATACATGTGCATAAAATAACCAAAATCTATTACATACCTCTACACACATATATGAGAAAGATAACTACCATGAACACCGGTATATAATATTATTAGGATAAGATAGTGAGGAAAGAGGGGGTAGTCAAACATTTGTTCCTTGCTATGCTAGATATTCAGGAAAACACCCTCCCAAAGCTCACTGGGTGTCAGTTTCCCTAACAAAATGGGTGGGGTAGCATATGAAAACATAGAACATACAAGATATAATATATATCACAACCACAATATAGGAATTGACCTAATATTAGGCTTAACTATAGCTATAATCTCCCAGAAACCTAACTGCCATTGCCAAGGACTTGGTATCCTATAAGAACACAAGCATTCAAGAAGAATTAACTTACTTCTTTCTTCCCATTAAAAATTTCTCATGACATAAATTATTCTAATTAACAATTAAACATTTCTTTACCATTTATCTACAAATATCACAAACCGATTCCC
This sequence comes from Viscum album, assembly GCA_963277665.1. Classification (NCBI taxonomy): domain Eukaryota; kingdom Viridiplantae; phylum Streptophyta; class Magnoliopsida; order Santalales; family Viscaceae; genus Viscum; species Viscum album. The sequence continues at coordinate 1,863,090,588 of OY728133.1, forward strand.
ATTCCATCCTAGCACAAACTAACTGATCCCATAGTTTCTCAAGGTTATCATTAATTTCATTCTAACAATCCACCAACCCCATGGGTTAAAACATTTATTAGTCTTTATTATTCCATAATTCCAGGTATTCTAGGAAACATCCTAAGTTACCATAAAATATATGTATAACCAAACATAACCAGATTCCTCAAGAAGTGAGGAAAGGAATAAAAAAACAAGAAACCCCACCATCTAGCCTTTAAGAAAATTTATTAACAATAAAGCATCCTAAATTTTAACATAATAATGGTAAATCCCATTTTCAACCCGTTCCATAAATCCTAATGCCATCCTTGACACCACCATGCATATCAGTATGCATCCCACCATCATGGACACCAAATTCTACCATAAAGATGGGCCTCCCCACCCACATCTCATCAACCATTAGTTATCCTAGGTTCACATCACATCACATATCAAGGTTCAAATCCATAAAAAAACACAAAATGAAATAAGGAAACAACATACAAATCCAACATGGAATCTAGGCCCTAAAAACTAAGGCATCCAACCTTTAAAAGTAAACAGGAGCGCTCATCCCCAAAAATTTTTGTTTATCAAACAAAAAGTTCTTTACCATCTTTAATTAAACTATTCATTCATCATAGGTTATAACCATATTCTACCTAAGGTATCAACAATTAAAAGATATAAATTATTTAAACATTCTTTCAAGTATAACTTTCAGTTTTAACAGACTTTAAGGAAGAATGATTCAATTAACATGCCTTAGTCATTTACAACAACAAAAACATATTTATTAATGTTATTTATCCAATTCCATTAACATATGAAGACCAAATATATAAAACATTCATTAATCGTTACTTTTATTTCCCTCAAAACATAAGAAGAAAGGTTTATTGAAACAAGAATCTTTAATTCCTAGACAACATCATTACTAACTTTATTCTCTTTAACTATTTTCATCATAGAAATATGCTAAACTCAAGCATAAAAAACATTCTAATCAAATAATAAAAATAGATATAATATCATCTAGTGAAACAAGAGGCAAATCGTCATCATAGTGGAAACACATGTGATCACTAAAAGCTTTAAACCATTTTTTCCATTAATTCAGTTTATTCTATATTAATGTTAATTCCTCCATCACCCTAAGAGATAAATAATTATTACTTTAAAATTGAACATAAATTAATTATATAATCAACGAATCCCCTACCAAATGGGATTTTAACATTCTTTAACAAGAATAGAACAACAAATGCAACCCTCTGATCACCTCTCCCATAAGGAAATTACAATGCCTAAAAACATCATACCAAAACTACACTAAAAAAATCAAAGAAATACATGATAAAAAAAGGAGATCATCCACCATAAAATGGAAAAATAAAATATTAGGAAACAAAACCAATTGGATAAGAAACCACAAAAAATATGGAAAACTCACTTTATATCATCAATGATTGAAAATGGGAAGAAAGGAATCAATATCTATCAAAAGGACTTCAAAACACTCAAGAGAAGAACCTATGGCCTCCTGAAGTTGAGATAGAATTGAAGGATTTCTCAGAATATCATGGATGACATTATATTTATAGGAACACTTATAGACATAAATTCATTAAGTGAATGAGCAATTCACTTTGTGAATGTACTGGGATTTAATACATGATAAAAAATATATCACCTTGATCTAATAAACCAATATCAATTCATGTTGTGAACTTTATATTCACCTCATTAGTTTTTAGAGACAGATTCATCAAAGCTGATCATCCATGATTTCACATCATGAACCAATGGTTCACATCCTAAATCACACCCTTTGAATTTCTCTTATTAGGTAGTGAATTCTTATTCAAACCTTTAACCAAACTATTACATCATGAACTATAATTCACATCATGAACTTCTCTTTATTTCAAATTCTAGCTCCCAAACTCCACCACTCATGCTCTAGGTTTCCTCTAAGCACCACAAATTTTGGAAACAAACAAAGGGATTGGATAGAAGGATCTGATAACTTACATACCTTATTTATTTAATTCATGATTTTTAATGATCCATATCATTTTTTATCCTTAGATGAACTTTGTTTCAAAATATATCAATGTTGTAAGCATTTTTGTTAACTCAACCACCTTTGTTGAGTTATAATGATTATTATTGAACTTACTTCTTCTAATATTGGTTGATTCCACCCTAATATTTTATTTCATGTCAATTTATCTTTCTACATAGAGAGAATGAATTTTTAATCCAAATATTTTACCTTTATGGATCTTTTCCTCTAAAATTATATGATTATTATGAATAATTATCATTCTCTATAATTAAGGTTTCCCCTCCTTATCAATATTTTCCTTTCCCTATAATGTTATTATTTATAATTGGGAACCTAATTATATGTTATACCATGTTACCTCCATATTTCCCTTATCCTATTTTAAAAATGATGTTTTTCACTCCTTCTAGATGTGGTTTTTCAATAAATATATTTCAAACTATTAAAAATGTTTCCCATCCTTTAAAAATAAAATGTTTTATCTTCCACCACAAATTTATTTTGACAACCTTTATGTCTTTTCAAGGATCTATTAATGAAGTTCCTTTTACAAAAGTAAATGTTTTCAAATTTTTCACTTCACCTTTTTGAAAATTACTTTTGAAAGTGGCTAGTAACTTAATCTTTTTATAAAAATGTTAAAAATGATTCCTAAAATATGTTTTTCTTACTTCCATGTGAGTTCATCTTTGAACCATATTTTTCTTTTTATGAATCTCCCTCTTCATTCATTCATGTTTTCTCAAATAAATTCTTACTCTCTTAGTTTTATAAAATAAATGTTTTCAAATGGTTAATGATATTTATTATTTCTAGATCAATTTTCTTAATACAATTAAAAAATTATTTTCTATCTATGTCAACACCCTCCATTCATTCCTTTTATATTATATTATGATACTATCCACATTCTTTATCTGAATGGATTATGATTTTGTTGTGTATTATCATGTAACCCATTTCCTTCTTGGGTTAATTATAATTTTATAGAATTATATATGAGTTCCTAATGTAGAACATGTACTGTTAAACATATATAGGGTATGCCCCGATATAACTCCAATACATTGGGTAAAGAATTAATATCTATATATTACATGTTTATAATACCTTCGTAGAGTTACTTAGTAATATTTTATGACACCATTGTGAAAAACCCTATTAATGTATAGAAGGGTTCTCCATAATAGTGATCCAGTGTATTTTGTAAATAATTAATCTCTAGAGATGATATGTTCATGATACCTTGTAATCATTCCTCAGTGATGTTTTATGATGCCTTGTTGAATAACCATGATAATGTTTTTTTATGAAGCCTTAGTGGTGAAATTTTCTGATATTCTTATGAATGTATCATGTTTATGTTGTAGCCATATTTATAAGTTATTCTTCATGTAATTATCATCATGTTATACCTCATGCACTTATCTTAAGGTTTTTATGTTCATATTATTATGTTATGTCCCAAGTCATACCCCGATTTAATGTCCCAGACCCGGATGCCACCCGAAATAGTAACCCAAACCCGGTTGGTCACATGGCCTCAAGCACATCTCCCCAAATGCCAGAGGCCTCCGACTAGCAGTGAGGGCCTAGGTGAGTCAGTGGGAAGACTATGCCCTCATTACTAGAGTATTATAGTGTAAGTCAAATATATACAATAGTAGAAGTAAAATAAACGGCATACAACTGAAAGTAAGACAAGAAGACAGGAATACATAATAATAACCAAAAGTATCTCATATAAAAAAATGATGCATATGGTACAAGTATCAATAAAATATCTAGAACAGTACATGGAAATACAATACAAGTATCCCAAAAAGAAAAAAAGACTAAAAAGGTATCTCAACATCACAAGCCTCAGCTTGGTACTATGCTCCCATACTCCAAATCCATAATCAACAACCTGTACTAGGGTGATTGCCTCTATCATCACCTGCAACCATATAATCTGTTTGGGTACCCATGGAGTCCCAAACAGGGTGTGAGATAAACATCCCAATAGGCAACCACCTAGGTCTATACAGTTTTAACAATAGTTCTAAAAAGGTTCTAGAAAGTGTAAACAACTGGTAAGTAAGTGTGTATGCCCATGGCATAAGTCTACTACAACAAGTAAAACTGAATAGCCTCAAGGATACCTACAAAATAGAGTCAGTTCCTATCAAGGCTTCTATAACCAAGTAAACAAGAAAGTCACATTGCCATGTTGCACATCCATCTGTAACAATCAACCCACAACCACGCTATATAAATAAATCAAGTATCCCATAGACATGCCGTATAGTGAAAGTAGCATCCCACAACCACACTTTATAGTGAATTGTAGACCCCAAGGGTTGGATCCAAGGTTTCAGTAGACCAAGGCATCCAAGTAATAATTCTAGACCATGGAGGACCGGATCTAAGGAGCATGTCCAAGGAATACCATCGAGTACCATGGGTATCCCTGGTGGAAACTCAATTAGGCACTGGTTGGGGTCATAAGAGCATGGAAATAGAAAGTCCTACGCGAGCCCAAGCAATCCGGGTCCATGGGGTATCAAGGCCCGAGGAATCCCACAGAATCAAGACCCAATGGGTAGGGTCAACCCAATGTGTCCACTACCTCATTCTAGATCTATGAAGATCAGTCCATGACATCTATCAAACCATTCATTCAAGCATTCAAACATTCAAATTAAACATTCATTAACATGTGAGTATACCCACTCACATCAACGTGCACAAGCCATGAGTATAACCACTCATGAAAACTATTTATCATTCACCATTTATATTGGCCTACTTTCCCATATTATTCATTTAAATATAGGTATACCCACCCATATAAACACATTTTATTTAATCCAAGCTATCAAAATAAGTATGGCGTCACAAGATATCTATATGAAAGGAGGAAGTACATATCCTAAACAAGATAATCAAGTTATAAAGGAATCTAAGGGATTCCTATAACTAGTAAATCACAATCACACACCCCTTGGGTGGTTTTAACAGGCATAAACAAGGAATTTCCTTAATGTGCACCCCTCAGGTGACCTTGAAATGAGCAACAGGTGCCAACAAACCTAAACAGAACACATGTTCGACCTCACTAGGTCCAAATACAGCTGCTAAAAGCTAATCTATCAAAAATGAGACTGACACATGCCTATTGTGGGGCATGGAAAAACAATATTTTAATTACCTAAGTATAGTATAGCAGTTGATCCTAGGTAGTCTTCCGAAGAGGAGTGCACACAAAACAAGAAAGTCACTTTTTTTAGGTTTTCTGAAAAGGATTCGTTTTAATTAGTTTGAATGACTATGAGAGAAACAAACAAATTTAATTTATCAGTGTTAACAAATGATAAAGACGATGATCGGATCGGGTTCGGCTAGAACTAGTGATGTTCCATCATGGTTTCCAAATTTTGTATCTTCTTATTTTTTATTTAACTGGTAAGAGAGAGATTCATTTACCGAGTCCTATCTCATCCTTGGTCAGATGGATGTGATGATAATTTTACTATACAAAACCTTAGATTGGTCTATCCTCCTTCCAATGTGTTTAGGTTTTCAGAAGGTTTCTTGATTAATTAGAGCAATCACTAACCCGTAATTGTTGTTCCCTAATAAACCAATATTCCGACATACAATCCTACACACATACTTGACTACCACTGAGCACTCACCACCCAACCATAATCACGTTTCACCATATACAGATTAGAATCGGGTGGAGGGAGATGTGATCATCAACCAAATAAATTTATAATTTCAGAATAAAAACCTAACACAACCGCATTTGGAATTTAAAACCGAATTAAGAATTGAAACCAGATTAAGAAAGAAGAAGAAATTTGTTTCATTTAAAGAAAAATAACTCAAGAACACATATAGGTCCATCCTCCCCTCTTCCCAATCACTCAAATGAAACTACCCCTCCATGGGTGGGGTAAGTGAGATGATGCGGGAGAGGAGAGACATTTTTTAAATTAAAGAAAATAAAAGAAAGAAACCGAATAATGCTGAAGTAGAATTTCCCCAAGTATCCCTTGGCTTCCTCCCATCTAAGATTGTGTTGTCTAACTCTCCACTCATAATGGTTGAGATCCTCTTTATATAGGCCAAGTGGGTTCCATCCTCCGTTCTTCAAATTTAATATCTTTATAATTCCTCTTTAAGATTTCCTACAGATTCTGTCCACCAAAAGTTTGACCATGTTAGGACCATTAAATGGCCGAATTATGGAATAGTTTCTGCTATAAGAATCTTCCAAAATATCCTTTACGTTTCATCCCAAAATTTCATATTCATCCTTCTTGTGTAGCATGAGATATGGCTAATTAAATCTGAGAATTTATTCTGGATGAATGTTTCATTTTTCTTTCCCCACAATCTGAGCATTCATGGGTCGCCTTAATGAATGAATATCTCCATGATATTATAAAAAAACACCCCATTAAGTATTATTTAAAATACAATTGGAATCACATCAATTGGATGTATATATAATGATTTATGATTAATTCATTGAGGTGGGGTCCACACGGTCGTCTAGAATAATTTTCCAACTTGATTAATTTTTCAGACCCTTGTATGGATGATTTAAATCCTGGTCTAAAAATAAAAGATGTAGAAAATAAATATATGGACCCAATAAAAAAAGAATAACATAAATTGGATTTATATGTTAAAGAATATTCTTGAATTACCAAAGTGATTAAAATCTATCAATATTTCCAAATTAAGCAGTTTTCCAATTTTATCCCAAAACACATCATAAATCCAAAATTGATGAAAATAACTCAAATTGTTAAATTTTTAGGGATTTAATAATTGAATTAAATATAAAAAATGATTAAAATATTATCTCTATCAATTCCCCCACACTTAAACTATGCTTTTCCTCAAGAATAAAATCTCAACATGGAATTCAAAGGGCACCAATGTTACCAATATTCAAATTTCAATGCAATAAAATCAAACAATTATCAATGTAAAATAAAAAATTTAAAGTTCCACAAAAAATATCAATTTAATTTCCCATTTTTCAAAGAAATAATAAATTCATGAATTTTACTTTTCCCCTTTGAAAAATGATGGAACTTCTCCTTTCATTCTTTCAAGCTTCTCAATTTATTATTATTAAACATTCCAAATCATGATCTACATCTCTTTGGAATATTTTACCTCATAACTCATGATACAATTAAAGTGGAGTTATGCTCATATCATGAGAACATCCTCCTTATCCATAATCTTGTAATAAACTACTTTCTTCACTTTTTAAAGACAAAACGCACATAAAATCACGAGGACTTGAAATAAAGGTTCAAATGACTCTGAGGATTAGGGTTGGTGGGTAAATGATTGAAATAATTTAAGGCTAGAAGTTTGAGGTTTGACTCTTAAGTACAATGCATGATTAATCAAGTGAAAACATAAGATGATCCTCACTCAAATCCCCTTGATAATGTGAAACACAACACCACCCACTTTTTATGACATGGGACATAAGTTAATAAATGATTAAAAAGAATGATATCATCCAAGTTCTACCTTTTTTATATATATTTTTTTGTAAAGCTTTAGAAAGGCACAACTTTTTTTTTAGTTTTTTTAAATCTCCAGACAGACACAACTTTATTTTCAATTTGTTTCACTTTTTTTAAAAGAGAACTGGATGAAGTGAAAGAATCATAATTAAATCATGAATCATGCCCAATTTTATAATAATACATTGCCCAAAATGATGAAGCACAACTAAAACCACCCAAAAATGATACATATCCCAATGAAAGCACACAAAAGGCCCTTCCCCCATACTCCAACTTGAAATATCCATGAAAAACTACTAAAAGAGTGGGTAGGTAAGGAAAAATCGGCTTGTAATGTGGATTAAACCTATAAGAAAATTCATGGAATATATATGATAAAAAAGGATAAATGTAAGGGTGGGTATTAGGTAAATATGTGGCTTTCCATTTTAGTGCATCAATCATTTTAAATGTGTTTTTTTACAGTCATAGCTTTGACAAGTTTCAATACAATTTATGGCAGGTGGCATGTCCCAAGATCACTCAAGAAATATTCTCAAGATAAAATAGGAAATATTTGGTCTATAAATCCTCTCAGGAATGGGAATATGATATTGGACAATCACTCATGGCATGATTAATAATAACAAATTAATTCACAAGAATTTCAGAAATTCAAAGCATGAAAAATGGTGTGGAAATTTCATTTACATGAAACAATTAATTCCATCAAATCATTAGTCCTTATTTAAATATCCATGTTTCACTTTAATCATCCAATTATCCATTTTACTCATTCAATCTTATTAACATTGAAATCTAAAACATAGAATCACTGGATTCCTAAGAAACTCATGTCTCCTAAATAAGTCAAATAAAACATGAATTCAAGCATGGGCATGCATTTTCTAATTAACACTTTAAAAGACTAAAAATGTAGGGAATATAGTTGGATAATATCTAATTGAAAATCTTACTCCCCTTTCAAATGGATGTTTATCTTCACGACGTGTAATCCCACTGAAACTTCTTTTCCTACTTTGCGCCTGTCTTGAGGGTCCTCCATTGGCTTGAAAATTTTCAGCCTTTCATCATCTTCATTAATGGACCTGAAATATAAGAATAAAAACAATTGATAGTGCAATCCTTTTCAATCATGCTAGTATATAACCAAGAGGAAAAGTGTAAAATGGGTAAAAAATGTGGGTTGCCTCCCAGTAGCGCCTTTGTTTAATGTTGTTCACTCGACTAAAAAAATTAAAATTTTTGAAAAAAATACTAGACTACAAGATTACCTCCCCCACACTTAATTGATGCAGTGTCCTCAATGCATGTAAATAGATTTTTTTATGTAAGTTTAAAAAAGATGGAGTTACTTCATTTAATCAAGTGTAAAGGAATGATGCAACCTGGTAGGTCTTTATTTGTATTCAGGGTGAAGGAGTGCGATCTCTTCCACTGGTTCTTGAGGTACGGTCCCATGGAACTTCTTCAGGCTTTTCCCATTTACTGTGAATGGGTTTCCTCCTCCATCCTTTTTAATTTGCATAGCACCAAAGGGGTATACATAAATAATAGTAAAGGGGACTTCCCATCTGGAATGAAGTTTACCTGGCATAAGCTTAAGTCTGGATTTGTAGAGTAATACGTGATCTCCAGGGTTGAAGTTTATTGGTTGAATAATCTTTTCATGGGCCATCCTTGTTCTCTCTTTATAGATCATTTAGTTTTTAAAAGATTTTCTTCTGATTTAATCTAACTCCTGCAACTGCAATCTTCTTTCTTTCCCAACTTTATCAAGGTCAAGATTCATCTCTCTGACCACCCAATAGGCTCTATGCTCCAACTCCACAGGAAGGTGGAAACTCTTTCCATAGATCAATCTATAGGGACTCATCCCTATGGGTGTATTGTAGGGACTCATCCCTATGGGACTCATCCCTATGGGACTCATCCCTGTATTCCCATAAGGTATCATCTAACCTTTGGCTCTAGTCCTTCCGGTTGGGTTTAACAGTCTTTTCCAAAATGGATTTGATTTATCTATTGGAGACTTTTGCTTGGCCATTTGTTTGGGGATGGTATGGGGTAGATGTTCTATGATGTACTCCATACTTCTTCAGCAATGATTCCATTTTCCTGATGCAGAAAAGAGTTCCCTGATCCCTGATGATTGCTCGTGGCACCCCAAACCTGCAAAAAATGTTAGCCCTGACAAAATAACAAACAACTTTAGCATCATCAGTTTTGGTTTCTTTTGCTTCCACCCATTTTAAAACATAGTCTACATCCAAAAGAATATATGAATTTCCAAATGACATTTTGAATGGTCCCATGAAATATATTCCCCACACTTCAAAAATTTCACAAAAAGGTTATTGGTTTTTGAGGCATTTCATGTCGTTTGGATATGTTACCATAAAATTGGCATTTTTTCACATCTTTTACAAAATTCATATGCATCCTTCAATAAGGTGGGCTAGTAGATTCCAGATTCTAAAACCTTTTGGGCATTCCTCTGAGGTCCAAAGTGGCCTCCACAAGATAATTTAATACAAAATTCAAACACTAATTCAATTTCACTTCTTGGTAATCATCTTCTTATGATTTGATCATTACAAAGTTTCCACAGAAATAGATCTTCCCAAATATAAAATCTTGATTCAGATTTAAGCTTATATTGTTGATGAGTGCTTAGATGAGAGAGTTCCAACAAGCCTGTACCCGAGTGGTAAGGGCTCCTGCTTGGCATCCAAGAGACCCGGGTTCAAAACCAGGTGGAGGTGATTTTTCGGGGTACTGTAGTAGTTACTGTAGAAGTTACTGTTCGGTACTGTAGCAACCAGAACTATTCACCTGATTTGGGCCTTCGGGCCACCGGTTTGGGCCTACGGGTCTCTAGGGCTTTCGGGTCATCAAAGGCCTTCGGGCTACAGGGCCTTCAGGTCATGTAGACCATGGAGTAGCCTAGTTCACACAGAACATGCCCCAGAAGAGGATTAGAGAAACAGGAGTAGCATCCACCAGATGCAGAGCTAACTGGATTGGAAGAATGAGAGGGTATGGCAGCCGCCAACAGGACCAGGCACCGTGCAGCTTTGTACGGGGTAATTCTAGCCGATCAACAACGCAAGGTGGGGAGCTAAGTGATCAATGACGCATAAATATGGGGAGGGGTAGTTCAAGTGGGATGGGCCTACAGGTCATGTATTGGGAATGGTATGCCTCTGGGCCTTCGAGTCATGTATTGCGGGTTTGTCGAGCCTTGTGACTTGGGCCTACGGGTCATGTACGGGTTCCCCTTAAACCCTTAAAATGGGGATTATCCATAATAAAAATAAAAAAAAGAAGTCCTTCGGGCCATTCAGGCTTAGATGATAGGGTACCTGAGATGTAACCAAATAGTTGACAATGTTGGCATACCATGGTACTTCACTATTGATGAAGTAGAGTTGTTCTCCTGGAAGCTCATCATTAAGTGCATTCTGTTTTGGGATTTCTACTTCAGCGGTGTGGGGTAGTCGACTCAGATGATCAGCCACTTGATTTTTGGTCTTATTCTTATCTTTGATTTCCAAATTGAACTCTTATAAGAGTAGCATCCATCTCACCAATCGTGGTTTAGAATCTACCTTTTTCATTAAGTACCTAAGTGTTGCATGATCAGAAAAAACAACAACTTTAGTGCCAAGAAGATATGATCGGAATTTATCTAGTGCAAAAATGAATGCAAGGAACTCCTTCTCAGTGGTTGTGTAATTTATTTTTGTTTCATACAAGGTCCTTAATGCATAGGATATGAATTAAGGCTTGTTTTCAATTCTCTGTGATAGAATAGCTCCCATCGCCTGGTTGGATGCATCACAAAGTAGCTTCAAAGGGTAATCCCAATTGGGTGGATTCATTATTGGGGGTGTTATCATCCTTTCTTTTAATTCATCAAATGATTCCCTGCATTAACAATCAAAATTAAATTCAACATCCTTTAAAAGTAATCTTGATAGAGGGAGATAAATCTTACTGAAATCCTTGATGAATCTTTTGTAAAATCCTACATGCCCTAAAAAGAATCTAACATGTTTGATACAAGTTGGATATAGAAAGTTATTTATTGCATTAACTTTGGATTTATCAACCTCAATTCCATTTTATGAAATTATGTTCCCCAACACTATCCCGTTTTCAACCATGAAATGACATTTTTCAAAATTTAAGACAAGGTTCTTTTCAATGCATGTTTTCAATACTTTTTCCAAATTTCCTAAGAAATGATCAAATGAATTTTTAAAAACTGTGAAATCATCAAGAAAAACCTCAAAGCAGTCCCAATGTGGTCTAAGAAAATACTCACCATACACTGTTGAAATGTACCTGAGGCATTGCATAGACCAAAAGGCATCCTTTTGTAGGCGAATGTTCCAAAAAGACAGGTGAAGGTTGTCTTCTCCTGGTCTTCTGGTGAAATTGGTACCTGAAAATATCCTGAGAATCTATCTAAAAAATAGTAATTAGGTTTTCCAGCTAACCTTTCAAGCATTTGATCAATGAACAGAATAGGAAAGTGATATTTTATGGTAACTTGATTTAGCTTCCTGTAATCTATACACACTCTCCATATGTTTTGTACTCTTATGGGGATCAATTCATTTCTTTCATTTTTAATAGTGGTCAGGCCAGTTTTCTTAGGGACTACATGAATTGGGATGACCCATTAAGAATCAGATATTGGGTAAATGATATCAGCTGCTAACAATTTCTCTATCTCTTTCTTAACGACCTCCATGATTGTGGGATTGAGTCTTCTTTAAGGTTGCCTAATTGGTTGAGAATCACTTTATAAAAACATCCTGTGAGAGCATACCTTAGGGTTGATTCCAGGAATATCACTTGAAATCCATCCTATAGATTTGACATTCCTTTTGAGAAGGTCAATCAGTGTTTGTTCTTGTGAATGAGATAGGTTATTGGTAATGATTACTGGAAATTTCTCTCCTTCCATTTGGTAAGCATACTTCAAATCACATGGCAAAGGCTTCAGCTCTAAACATAGGGTTTGTTCAAGGGATGATATTTTATTTAGGTTTCATACTTCTAAGGTTGAATTCTCTGGTACAATCTCACTTCCTTTTAACAAATCATCGAAAACAATCAGATTTTACCTTATCCTCTAACATGATATCAGAATTTTTAGGTTCATGGGAATTATAAAATTCAAATGAAAAGTGTTATCCTACTGATAAAAAGTCATGAAGTATACCCGAGTCTTTAATTGGTTCTATACCTTCATCATGGGAGATCACATAAAGTGAGTGATTGCTGGACGGGTGTTTCATCGTATCAAGAATGTTGAAGTGTATCGTACTGTCTCTGAGCTCCATAGTGAGTGTTTCTTCATGCACGTTGATGATCGTCCTTGATTTTTTCAAGAATGTCCTCTATAGGATGATGAGATATTGGGTTGGTGCTCGGTCTTCCTCCATGGTAAGGACATAAAAGTCCGCTGGAAAGATTAATCCTCTCACTCCTACAAGTAAATCTTCGACGACTCCAGCTGAAAAAACGGTGGATCTGTTTGCTAATTGCACCACCACTCGAGTTGGTTTTAGTACTCCAATCTGAAAATATGAAAACACTAAGTGAGGCATCACATTTATCGAAGCCCTGAGATCACATAGTGCATCCGTAAAATTTAAAGAACCGATAGTGCAAGGAATAGAGAATGTCCCTGGATGTTGACATTTTTGCGTTATTGGTGGTGTGATCAATACTGAGACACTTCTTCCTAAGTCAATTATTTCATTTCCATCCAACCTCTTTCTTTTAGTACACATCTCCTACATAAATTTTTCATATTTAGGGATTTTCAGGATTGCAACTAGTAGAGGGATGTTAATCTCAACTTTCCAGAATGTTTCCTGAATTTCTCATTGAATTCGTTCTTCTTCACCCTTTTTTGACTCAAACAATGTATATGGGAATGGTGCTGGGATATCCTTTTTATCCCTTTGTTGTTTTTGAAAAGGTGTTTCCAGTCTTTCCTTCCTAAACCTTGTTCTTTCTCCTTTGTTGTTGACTCCATCTTTTGGTTGGATAGGACAAGCTTCAGGAGGTTCCCTAAAATCATCCTCCTCACATTGTTCTGGTGGTGTGAGATCCTTCCTGCTTTGGGTGGTGATTGCACTAGCATTATCCTTTGGATTGGTAATTTTTTGTACAGGAAGCTTACCTTGGATCTTGGGGAGAGCATCCATAATGATTACAAATTGATCAGCTACCTTGTCCATTTTATCTTCTATTCCCACAAATCTTGTCTTCGTCTGTTGATCTTCAGTTGTCGGTGCACTTGTGGACGATTGCTCATAATTATTCCACTAGAAAGGTGGAAGTTGGAAAGTTTTTTATTGTTGTAAGGGATACTTATAAGGTTGTTGGAATGCTACCGGGTTCTGATATTGCTGCTGAAAAGGTGCTCTGTCTTGGTTCTGTTGAAACCCATACCCTAGTTGGGTTTGCGGCTGGTATTTCCTTTGTTGATAGGATACAGCACAACTTTCTGTCCCCTGTACTTCTGGATATTGATCAGTGTAATGAGAATTATAAGAGCATAAACCACATAAATGATTCGGTCCTTGTTGTTCCTTCACATGGTCCACAACTATTTGTCGCACTAATCTGGTGAGTTCACCCATTTCATTTGTAATTAAGTCTACTTGATCATATGTTCTTACCTCATGGATTCCTCTGGTGATCGTACCTCGAGTGCCAAACTGCTGTGAATTTTGTGAAATATTTTCAATCAGAACTCGGATATCTGCAGGTGATTTGTCAATGAGGGATCCTCCTGATGATGCATCTAGTAGATTCCCATCATTGTTAAGAAATCCTTGGTAGAATCACACAAGTAATTGGTCCTCTTCTATTTCTTGGTGTGGGAAACTTGCACAAAGCTTCTTGAAACGTTACCAATATTCGTAGAGGGTTTCTCCAGTTGATTTATGTATGACATAAATCTCTTTTTTTATCGTAGTGCTCCCGGATGTTGGGAAGAATATTTGTAGGAAGCATTTTTTCAGATATTCCCAGTCACTGATCTTCCCTGGTTTCAAATTATACAACCATTCCTTCACTGCTCCCTCTAGTGAGAAGGGGAATGACCTCCACTTCACATGCTCTTCCATGACTGCTAGAGGTTTGAAGTTGGAGAAAACATAGGTGAATTCTGGAATATGTCGATTCGGGTCTTCACCTGCAAGACCATGAAATTTAGGAAGTACTTTGACCATGTTAAGTTGTATTTCAAAATCATTTTCTAAGGTAGGAAGTGCAAGTTGATAATTTTGATTGACAAATTGAGGTGCACAGATGTCACGCAAGGTTCGGTTGGGATTTATAGCCATTATTACAGGTTCAAAGTCTTCACTCAAGGTATCACTTGAATCAGTGAAATTGATTTCTTCGAAATCTTTTGAAAAATTTTGATTTCTCAATTTGGTTATTATGCTCTCAATTTCTGGATCGAATTCCAATAAATTTCTATTTGAACTATGGGTCATTAAAAAAAGATTTTTATTTTAAAAAAAGTTTTGAGGCACTGCCTCCCCAGAAACGGTGCCAAGTTTGACGCACGCCTGTCATGGGGTGTGCCAAAACAATATTTTAATTACCTAAGTATAGTATAACAGTTGATCCTAGGTAGTCTCCCGAAGATAAGTGCACACAAAACAAGGTTGTCACTTTTTTAGGTTTTATAAGAAGGATTGGTTTTAATTAATTTGAATGACTATGAGAGAAACAAAAAAATTGAATTGATTGGTGTTAACAAATGATAAAAATGTTGATCGGAGTGGGTTTGGATAGACCAAGTGATGTGCCATCATGGTTTCCAAATTTTGTATCTTCTTCTTTTTTCTTTAACTGGTAAGATAGAGATTAATCTACAGAGTCCTCTCTCTCCCTTGTTCATATGGATTTGATGAGAATTTTCTTATCCAAAACCTTAGATTGGTATATCCTCCTTCCAATGTGTTTAGGGTTGCAGAAGGTTTCTTGATTAATTAGAGCAATCTTTAACCCAGAATTGTTGTTCCCTAATAAACCAATATTCCAACATACAATCCTACACACGTGCTTGACTACCGCTGAGCACTCACCACCCAACCCTAATCTTGTTTCACCATAAACATATTTTAATTAGGTGGAGGGAGATGTGATCATCGACCAAAGAAATTTATAATTTCATAATAAAAACCTAACACAATCACATTTGGAATTTAAAACTGAATTAAGAATTGAAACCAGATTAACAAAGAAGAAGAAATTTGGTTCATTTAAAGCACAATAACTCAAGCACACACATAGGTCCAGACTTACCTCTTCCTGATCACTCAAATGAAACTACCCCTCCATGGGTGGGGTAATAGAGATGATGCGGGAGAGGAGAGACATTTTTAAAGTAAATAAAATAAAAGAAAGAAACAGAATGATGCTGAAGGAGAATTTCCCCGAGTGTCCCTTGGATTCCTCCCATCTCCGATTGTGGTGTCGGACTATCCCCTAATAATTTTTGAACTCCCCTTTATATAGGCCAAGTGGGTTCCATCCTCCAGTCTTCAAATTTAAGATCTTCATAATTCCACTTTAATATTTCTTGTAGATTCTGTCCACCAAAAGTTTGACCATGGTAGGCTCATTAAATGGCTGAATTATGGAATAGTTTCTTCTATAAAGTTCTTTCAAAATATCTTTTACGTTTCATCCCAAAAGTTCATATTCATCCTTCCTGTGTAGCATGAGATATGGCCAATTAAATCTGAGCATTTATTCTGGATGAATGATTCCTTTTTCCTGCCCCACAATTTGAGCATTCATGAACCGCTTTAATGAATGAATATCTCCATGATCTTAAACAAAAAAACTCCCCATTAAGTATTATTTCAAATAAAATTGTAATCACATCAATTGTATGTATTTAGAATGATTTATGATTAATTCATTGAGGTGGGGTCTACGCAGTCATCCAGAATAATTGTCCAACGTGATTGATTTTTTTGGACCCTCTTTTTGCTGATTTAAATCCTGGTCCAAAAATAAAATATGTAGAAAATAAATATATGGAACCAATAAAAAATAATCACATCAATTGTATTTATATTCTAAAAGATATTCTTGAATTACTAAAGTGATTAAAATCTATCAATATTTCCAAATTAAACAGTTTTCCAATTTTAGCCCAAAACACATCATAAATCCAAAATTGATGAAAATAACTCAACTTGTTCAATTTTTAGAGATTAAATAATTTAATTAAATATAAAAAATGATTAAAATATTATCTCTATCAGAGACCTCTCTGGAAATTCTGACAGATGGCATATTGGCCAAATGCCTGAAAAACACCAAGAAAAGCTGAAAGAAGGTATAGAACACCTACCTCAACTCAGTACTAGATGACTCATCCAGTATCAAGTCTTGATTCATCCTGGTTTGAAAGAAAATTGAATAACAGATGAAGAACATAATATTAAGGCATATGATCCTAAATCCAAATATCGTAATCATTTTTTCGAAGAATCAATAACGACTAAAAAGGAATTGAGGACTTGTTGTTGCGAATCTGATGAGACGACTGACGATCAAAACAAAAGTCGGACAGAAGAACAGGCTCAAAGCCTATCTTAGGCACCAAAGTAGAGATATGAGAGTCCTCCTATGTGTGGGAAAAGAAAACACTATTGGGTTTAAAAAGAAAAAATAAATTTAAATTTAAAATTAAAAAAAACCACATATTAGGGTCGCACGGTTTACCCGCATGGTTTTCCAAACCGTGCGGAAACAGTGCGCACCTCTTTGCCTAAGAGGGGAACTTCGTACGGTTACCCCACATGGTTTGAATAACCATGTGCAATCCATGAAAAATCACTCTAACAAAAAAACCTTCACTTTTCAGACCTCTCAGATGGTTTAGAGTAACTATGCGCAGGACGTGCGCAAACCATGCGCCATGTCATTTTTAGCCCAAAACTTGGTTCCAAACTCCAAACAAGCCCTATACACCTCCAAAACACCCATGATCAAGTTAATCATTCATATAAGACCATAAAAAGGTATTTAAACCAAAATAAAAGGAAAAATACCTCATATGAAAACCTGGGTTCTTACAATCTTCCCCCCTTATATCAATTCATCCTCG
This sequence comes from Viscum album, assembly GCA_963277665.1. NCBI lineage: Eukaryota > Viridiplantae > Streptophyta > Magnoliopsida > Santalales > Viscaceae > Viscum > Viscum album. Next base: position 1,863,108,382 of record OY728133.1, read on the forward strand.
AATTACTCTTTCAAGGGTGGTAAAGATTCATCTGAGAAAAAATCCGGCCAATGAGCACGTACATCAGCCTCCCTCTCCCAAGTCTCATCTTGCAAATGGGCATGCTTCCATATCACCTTTACTAGAGGCACTGAACGACCTTAGAGAACCTTCGTGCTCCTATTAACGATGCAAATCAGATGCTCCTCAAAGGATGCATCAATCTAATGATAAACCTCCTTAGGCTAAAAATGTGAGATGGGTTTAAGTGATAGTGATGTATCTAAGATACATGAAAGGTGTAGTGCATGGCTCAATACCTCTGAGGTAACTGAAACCGATAAGCAACCGACCCAACTCTCTCCAGAATCTCAAATAGCCCAACATATATCGGTGAAAGTTTACCATGTATCATGTTCCACATGTGTCCCAACCTTAGTGAAACATGTAAGAAAACCTGATCCTTGACCTCAAACTCTAGAGTTCGTCTGAGGTGATCTACATATGATTTCTAGCGATACTGTGAAGTAGCTATCCACTTATGAATCAACTAGACCTACTCAGATGTTTCTTGCACGAGACATGGTCCCAGTAAAGCTTTCTCTCCTACCTCTAGACAACACACGATAGAATGACATGATCTATGGTATAAATCCTCATAAGGTTACATTTGTATCGTCTCCTAATAAATGTTATTGTAGGTGAACTCAACTAGGAGAATGTGCCTCTACCAAGAGCCTCCAAAATCTAGGACGCATTCTCACAGCTTGTCCTCTAGGACCTATATCATATTCTATGACTGACCATCAGTCTGAGGGTGGTATGATATGCTTAGAAGCACCTATGTACCCAAATCCCTCTAGAAACTCTACAAAAAAATGAGACTTAAAGTGGGATTCCCTATCTGAAACGATAATGTGCGGAACCCCATGAAGTCATACAACCTATCAAATGTAAAACATTTCAACATCATCAACACTGAAGGTCTCCTTGATCAGAAAGAAGTGTGCGACCTTCATAAGCCTATCAACAACAACCCACACACCATCATTTACTCAAGGTGACCTCAGAAAACCCATCGTAAAATCCATCGTGACATCATCCAATTTCCACTTCAGGATAGGTAAATACTGTAAGAGCCTAGCTAGCCACTGATGTTCCACCTTCAACTACTGACAGGTGGAAAACCTAGTAATAAAACCAGCTACTTCACACTTTATTCCCAACCACCAGTACTGATATCGCAAGTAACGGTACATCTTGGTGACCCCAGGATGAACTACCTAAGCTGAAACATGAAACTCCCGCATTAAATCCTCGCGTATGTCTGCTATAACCTAGACACCTCCATGGATATGAAAGATCTCATCATCTCCTACCATCTAACCAGGAGTAGGTTCCTCACCTGACACACCTTCCTGTAGAACTAGGAATTATGAATCTGATAGTTTCTTCATACTAACTCTATCTAGTAGGGTCATGGTAACAGCTAATAATGAAAGAAAAGTTTGCCCCTATCTGTTGTGCATATCTAGATGCATCTCAGATAACAATTCCATAAGCTGTCACTCGCTACTGGCCTACTGTACTGCCTATATCTGATTCCTCCTACTCAGTGCATTGGCTACTGCATTGCCCTTACTAGGCATATAAACAAGCTCGAAGTCAAAGGACTATAGGTACTCCACCAACCTCTGCTGCCTCAAATTTATGTCACACTACATAAAGATATACTTGAGGATTTTGTGGTCTGTGTACACCTCAAAATGCTCTCCTAGTAAATAGTACCTTCAACAGTGCAATGCATGAACAACTATAGCTAACTCAAGATCGTGCGTAGGTTTGTTCTTATCATGAGGCCTCAACTTTTGAGACCCATACGCCACGAATCAATCTCCCTACATCATCATTTCCCCAACCCAATACCTGAAGCATCACAGTACACCATGTAGCTCTTTCCCTACTCTAGAAGTATCAGGACTAGTGCTGATGTCAACCTCCCTTTCATCTCCTAAAAGGCCATCTCACAAGATTTTGACCACAAAAAATTCACACCCTTCTTATTCAAGCCCATCAATGGAACTGCTAAGCGAGAGAAGTAATTTATGAAATTCTTGTAGTATCCATCTATCCCCAAGAAGCTTTATATATCAAAAACGTTCTTGGATTTTTCCTAGGAAACTACATCTCTCACCTTCTCTGGGTCCATTGAAACTCCTATCTCTAAGATGATGTGACCCAGGAAGTGAATCTGATCCATCCAAAAGTGGCACTTTGTGAGTTTATCATATAACTGATGCTCTCTCAGTGCATTCAAAATTATCTCAAGATGGTTGTAATGGTCATGTCAATTGTGAGAATACAGCAAGACGTCATCCACGAAAACCACCACAAAACAATCCAAGGATGGAACAATCGGTTCATCAGTGCCATGAAAACCGCTAGGGAATTTGTGAGACTTAACAACATAACCAGATACTCGTATAACCCAAAACTTATATGAAAGGTTATACATGGTATGTATGCAGGTCAAGAAAACACCTGTTGATATCCTAACCTCAAGTTGATCTTTGAGTACAATCGAGCTCCTCGAAGCTGATCAAACAGTTCATTTATCCTTGGAAAAGGATATTGGTTTTTAATTATCAGCTGGTTTAGTTTCCTATAAACCATGAATAGACTAAGAGTTCCATTAACCTTTTTTCACAAAAAGGACTGGAGAACCCCACAGAGAAGTACTAGGTCTAATAAACCCCTTTGCCTCCAAATCCTCTAGTTGCCTATTGAGATCATTCAACTTTGTCGTATCCATCATGTACGAAGGAATGGATACCAACGTATCTCCTGGCACTAGCTCGATGAAAAAATACACCTCTCTCTCAATAGGTAAACCAAAAAAATCATCAGGGAAGACTTACCTATAGTGCTCAACCATTGGAGGAAAGTATGCCTGAATCACTCTCTGATCATCCAGAAACAAACTAGAAATCTGGGCTGTCATCCCACCAAGCCCACAATGCTCGGGTCCATCTTTGCTCGCCTAGAAATCCCATTCACCCTTGTGAATAAACACTTCACCCTCTGGGGATGTGAAAGTCACCCTCTGGTGATAGTGGTCAATATACACTCGATAATCCTTGAGCTATTCCATTACGAGAATGATGTCAAACCCTGTCATATCTAGGACATAAAGATTCGAGATGAAGCGACACCCACCAACATCAAGGGGACACTCCATAAAACAGTGTAGACCACACGCTCTAACCCTAACATGGTCTTTCTAGCATCAAAACGCCCTAAAAAGGAAAAACAATAAGCCCAAGGATTTTTACCACTCATGCAGAGATAAAACGGTGAGAGGCACCTATATCGAAAAGGGTGGATTCAATAGTAGAAGCTACTAAGATCATACCTCTCACCATAGATAGTCTGGGATCCCGCTATTTTTGGGTCTGTTGCACTGTATAAGTTTGGCCTATACCATGACCCTATGACCCTGCCTGGCTACCCTAAGCTGATTCGCCCTGTTGTCTCTGAGAACCCAGTGTCTGGATACCCCGAACATGACCATAACTACCCTATCCTGACTAACCTGCACTTATCCAGCTCCCATCCTAATGAAAATCTAAAGAACCTGCTCCTGAACCTGATGTTGGAGCATACCCCCAACCACTCATAGTTGGAGAGAAGGTTCTACAAAACCGTTATATGTTCCCCATCCTGCCGCAGGCTCAAAACTCAACTGGGTTGTGGTTGCATTGATTTTTCATGTCACCTCACCTACCACACTGATGGAAATACACCAAAATTCCTGAACCCATAGCTTGGATAGCACTCACATCACAAGAAGCCTCAAAATACCACTTCCTGCCTAAAGAAGTAGATCTACTAGGGAGAGAAATAACACCCCCTATTATGTACCCCCATCTTCCCTCAGGTTACGCTCTATAATCAGTACCTAATTCACAATCTCAGTGATAGAATGAAACCTGAACACATTGACCTGAGATCTTATAGCATGTCTGAGACCTTCCTCAAAGCACCTCACCCTCAAAATATCATCAGTAAGATACATCAGCAAAAAATCTAGCAACTATGTAAGAAGTGTTGAGTATCCCATAACAGTCATCGCACCCTGCTCCAGATGCATGAAATTAGAAGCCTACTCTGATCATAGAGTTTTGGGGTAAAATTAGTCATAGAAGTGGGTTTGGAACTCATCCCAACCCATATCCCACAACCCATCATCCTGGTTCAAAACGTCGCACCAGTGCTTTGCCGCTCCACATAGCATGTAAGTCATGATCTTGACCCTTCACTCTGGAGGTGTCTCTAGATGCTCAAAAATTGATAATGTGGTCTATAGACATAACTCTATAGCCTGTGGTATTCCATCCCCTAAAAACTTAGAAGGATGCTTCTTCTGGAACACCCATGTTAGCTCATCTATAGTCAAGGTTGGCTGCGGTGCTCCCTGCATCATCTGCATATAGCGAAAGAAAATCTCACGGAACTATGCCTCAACATCTGTGTATGGAACCGCCTCAGGTGCCGCAACTAACACTATAGGAGGATCAACCGGTATCTTTTGGCCCACCGTCATTGAAGTATGGTCATCACCTCCATCGCGGCATACCACTGGAGGTCATTGGGGTGGGATGTCTCCACAATTCCAAACACACACCTCAGGAAAGAACAACATCAAGGAACAAAGATCAAAAGTGTAGGATAGATCAAAACCCTCCTAGAAACCAAGTTAATCCCACAACCTAATCCTAAATTCAGAACTGTATAAATAAAAACCAACGAACCACTAGAAACTATGCCTCTTTCACACTCAAAAGTTGGGTCTAGGTCAAGACTCTATTCACCAGTCAAGTTTTCATTTCCATTAAAGTTCACATTTAGTTACCCAAAAAATTCCACCAAGGGTTTACTAATTCTCGAATCCATGAGGGTCCATTACACCTCATGAACCCAAAACTTGGTTCTCATTCAACCCATACATGTAACAAGTTCATTTATCATTTACATTCCTTCAGTGTGTCATTTACCAATTCATAAGGGCCCATACTCCTTATGGATTGAAAGACAACATCACACCTTTAAATACAAAACCCAACTAACACAACAACAGGCACAAATATCACCTCAACTATCACAATATCATGTAATATATAATGCATCCTAGATGGCATGGCATGCGATTCTAACAAGTGTCTATATGATGCATGAGATGGAACACCCTCATCTTATCAGGTTGCAACTAAAATAGAACCCGCCATTGCATCAATAGTAATAGAATAAATCAAGTGTGTCACCCAATAGTGAAATCATGTAAATTGTAATAGTCAAAATCCAGAAAATTAGAACTCAATTTGAGGCAAATTGGATTTTCCACGTACGCGGGGTAGCTACTCCCGGGTACAATTTATTACCAAAATCCATATCCTTTCTATCCCTACCTAATGTCACCAAATAGTAATTAAAACCATAAAAACTGACTTTGATACCACTTTGTAACATCCCATACCCAGATTCCACCCGAAATGGCACCCCGAACCTGGATGGACACGTGGACTCAAGCGCATCTCCCCAAATGCTAGAGATTGCCGACTAGCAGCGAGGAACCAGGTGAGTCAGTGGGGAGACTATTCCCTCATTACCAGATTATCACAGCAGAAGTCAAATATATACAATAGCGGAAGAAAAATAAATAGTAGACAACTAAAATTAAGACAAGCAGACAAGAATACATAATAATAACCAAAAGTATCTCATATACAAAAATGATGGAGATGGTATAAGTATCAATAAAATAACCAAAATAGTACATAACAATACAATAAAAGTATAAAAAAAATAACGAAATACCAAAAGGTATCCCAGCAATGCTAGCCTCAGCTTGGTTCTATGTTCCCCTGCTCCAAATCCACAATCAACAACCTATACTAGGGCAGTTTCCCTTATCATCACCAGAAACCATATAATCTGTTTGGGTCCCTGAGGAGGCCCAAACAGGGTGTGAGATAAACATCCTAGTAGGCAACCACCCAGGTCTATATAGTTATAACATAAGTTCTAAAAAGTTTCTAGTAAGTGTAAACAACTGGTAAGTACGTGTGTATACCCATGGCATAAGTCTACTACAAGTAAAACTGAACAGCCTCAAGGCTACCTGCAAAAGAGAGTCAACTCCAATCAAGGTAGCTATAACCAAGTAAAAAGGCAAGTCACATGGACACCCCATATATCCATCTATAATAAGAAACCCAAAACCACGATGTATAAAGAAATCAAGTATCCCACAACAACGCCGTATAGTGAAAATAGCATCCCACGACCACACTATATAGTGAAGTGTAGACCCCAAGGGTCGGATCCAAGGTGTCAGCAGACCAAGGCATCCAAGTAATAATTCTATACCATGGAGGGATAGATCCTAGGAGCATGTACAAGTAATCCCATCGAGTCCCATGGGTATCCATGGTGGAAACTCGGTTAGGCACTGGTTGGGGTCCTAGGAGCATGAAAATAGAAAGTCCTACGTGAGCCCAAGCAATCCAGATCCATGGGGTAGCAAGGCCCAAGTCATCCCACAGAATCAAGATCCAAGGGGAAGGGTCAAACCAAGGTGTCCACTACCATATTACAGATCCATGGAGAGCAGTCCATGGCATATATCAAACCATTCATTCAATAATTAAATCATTCAAATTGAAAATTCATAAACATGTGAGTATACCCACTCAAATCAACATGCACAAGCCATGACTATACCCACTCATGAAAACAATTTATCATTCTCCATTTATATGGGTCTACCCTCCCATATTATCCATTTAAAATTCCATTAGTAATTTACATATAGGTATACCCACCCATATAAACACATTTCATTTAAGCCAAGCTATCAAAATAGGTATGGCGTCACAAGATATCAATATAAAAGGAAGTATTACATCTCCTAAACAAGATAATCAAGCTATCAAGTCATATAAGGGATTACTCTAATTAGGAAAGCATAATAACACACCCCTTGGGGTGGTTTTAACAGGCATAAACAAGGTATTTCCTTAAGGTGCACCCCTCAGGTGACCTTGAAATGAGCAATGGGTGCCAACACACCTAAACAGAACCCATGGCCAACCTCACTAGGTCCCAATACAACTACTAAAAGCCACTCTCTTGAAAAATATACCTATCTAGAAAGTCTTACGAATGGAATATCGGCCGAACGCCTGAAAAACACCAAGAAAAGACAAAAGAAGGTATAGACCACCTACCTCATCTCGGTAGTAGAAAAATCATTCAATATCAAGTCATTATTCATCCTAGTTTTGAAGAAAACTAAAGAATGTATGAATAATATAATATTAGGACATATTAGCTTAAATACAAAAAGTGTAGTCATTGTTCTGAAGAATCAATAATGACTAAAATAGAATCGAGGACTTACCGTTGCAGATCCGATGAGACGATCAAAATGGAGGTCATATGGAAGAACAGGCTCAAAGCCTATATTAGGTGCCAAAGTAGAGATATGGGAGGCCTCTTATGCATGGGAGAAGAAAACCCTATTGGTTTTAAAAAGAAAAATTAAATTTTAATTTAAAATTAAAAAAAACAACATAGTAGGGTCACACAGTTTACCCACACAGTTTCCCAAACTGTTTAGAAATCGTGCACACCTATCTACCTAAGAGGGGAACCTCACACAGTTACCCCGCATGGTTTGACTAACTGTGCACAATCCATGTGAAAGGGATATGCCTAAAACCCTGCAATTTTCATACCTATCGCATGGTTTAGAGTAAGCATGCATAGGCTGTGCACAAACCATGCACCAGGTCATTTTTATCCTAAAACTTGGTTTCAGACTCCGAACAAGCCCTGAACACCTCCAAAACACCCGTGATCAAGTTAATCATTCACATAAGGCCATAAAAGATATTTAAACCAAAATAAAAGTAATTGTAACTCTTATGAAAACCCAGGTTCTTACACCTAATAGGTTTTAATTTCATTATTTATCCCTTACAAATAATTTAAGTTCACCCCTTTCTTATATTTCCATTATATTAGATTATAAAGAAAATTAATATGCATGATATGTTTATAAGAGTTTATTTTTTGGAATAATTAAGGGGGATGTTAAATTCTTGCGAGTGATTAAACAATTTCTTATATAATGGAATTTTTTTTTTAATTGGAAAAGACATGGGTTTTAATAGTTAATATTTTTTTTCTAACCCTCTAAAAAACTATAATTAATATATATTGGGAATGCATGTAATGAAATATTTTTTACAAGTCATTTAATTGATATGGCCAAGTATATGGGGTTCTATAATTGGTTTCAGAGTAGGGTTTAGATAACTTTAAAGGTTATAATGTTAGTCAAGGATAATTTAAGGGTTGATAAGTTATTGTTGATCAAAATTTCAATGATATAGATAAACTTTTAGTTTAGTTAAGTTAATGTTAAAAATTTTAGGGATTTAGATAAGATAAATTTAGCGAAAACCATTTGAATGTGTTTAAGGTATAAGTCTTTGTATAGGATAAAACCCTGAAGATTTGGTAAAGTAGATATTGTGTGGTTCTATTAGAATTTACATTCCTTTACAGACACTATAAAGTGGATGCAATTGTGGAATATATTAAACTAGGGGAAATAAACCCTAAAATGGATAGTTGAGTATCAACTCAATCGTCACTCTAGTGAATGTTGAATGGGCCTAATACTGCACACCTGGTTAGTCCAATCTGGGAAATATTCTTTGGTTAATCACATTTTCTTTACAAGATATCATGGAGGATTCATAATGTAAAGTAATTAGGTTAAAAACTATGAAGGAATCCAAAATAATAAAATCTATATTAAACTAAGAGTGATTTAGGTTGAACTAAAATCTAAAGTAATAATTTTTAAGAGTATGATATTTTGAGGTTGAATTTTTCAACTTAAAATTATTCTATTATAGTGTTAATCAATCATGATTAACACCTTTTGATTTTAGTAATGTATGAATCCTGTAGGAACAAAGTTAACAATGAATTCTATGGACAATGTATAGATTTTCCCAATGATAAACCTAATGATATAAAAACTAGAGTGAGAAATATTGTGATTATTCCAAACCAACTCTCACGGATTATGATTAACAATGTGAACATGGTTGAATTCCCAAATAAACCAAATAAGAGAAGTATGGAGTCTAATGAAAGTTTTAGTGATGAATATGATGGAGGAAATAATGTTAAATGTCTATTGTGTCAAAAATATGGTAAGAATCACCAAGGAGAATGTCTTAATGGAACTAAGAGATGTTTTGTATGTGAATGGAATAAATGAGTTTAGTTAGGATATATATAGGAATGAAATTTAGCCTATTATAAATATTGTTGTTAAAAACATGGTAATTGAAAATATGGATGTTGTATATACATGTATCTAATAGTTATAAAAAAGTTGCGCATTATCAGTAGTAAATTTAAAATAATATAATTCATGAATAACAAAAAAATGAAAAAGTATAAAATTAAAATATTATATAAATATATATTTATGTGTTAAGTATTATAAATAAAATTATAAATATTAATATATGATACTATTTATTTTTAAAATTCAAAGAAAAAAGTTAATATCAATGTATTAGTAACATTAAAATTTTAGAATATAGATAACTAATTTTAATGGTAAAGATTTTTTGATATAAAGGTAATATTTTTTATAGGGAATTTTTTTCTTTAAGTGATATATATTTTATCCTAATATATAAAATGGACCAATTTTGAAATATTATATTAAAAATATTTAAGTTATAAATTTTTATGAAATAATATTAAAAACATTTAATGTTCAAAATGTACATTTTTCAATTAAAGAATTTTTTCTTTATATTTTGTATATTCATTTTAAAAGTAAATTTATAAATTTTAGAATTATAATTTTATAAAATACAAATCATTTTTGAATTTATAATTTCAATATTATCTTAGCATGAATTTTTGAGATTTTTCTGAAATAGTTGGTTTTTCAGTGAATAGTGAAAATACAATTTTTTTACAAAAAAAATTCACTTTTATTATATAAGAAATACATAGAAGTTTATAAGAACTTTATAATTTATCTAATATGTGTAAAACTATATGTTTTGAAATACTAAAAAACCTAGTTTAACATTTTATGAACTGAAGTAATATTTTTCCAATAAATAAAAGTATTTTTGGTCTTTTCTTTTAATTAATGTTATTTTGGTAAAACTCTATTTTGAATTTATTTGAAAGCCACATAAGTTTTATTGGTTTTATAATAAAATAATGTATATAATGTAAATAAAATTCATGAATATGTTTATCCTATACATAAATTTTAATATTAAAAATTTAGTTATTTTAAAAATGTGTTTTACGTGTTAAATGTGCTAATAATAAAATTATTTTTTATTAATTTTAGAAATTGAATCAGATTAAATGATTTTGTTTTTTTAATAATAATTTTTAAATTATGTAATAAGTTCAATTTAATTATTTTTGGTAAAAAATTATTTCACTAAGGTAAATATTATTTACTGTGGTAAAAAAATATTTCTCAAAGAATGATACTTTTCTAAATATTGTGCATTTTTTAAATTAAATGGATATATTTTAAATTATTACTCTATTACGAGGTTTATAGATATATAAAGATAAATTAACACTCATTTAATTGATAATTTGTAATTTCACATGGCCCTGAGCCCAAAAAATATGCCCGAAATGGTGGCCATTACATACCTTAGGTACGCCTCCCTATACACAAGAGGTTTCCAACTAGTGACGAGGGTGAGGGAGGTTATTGTATTGAGACTATTCACTCATGATCAGAGTATAATAATAGAAAGAATAAAACTAAACATATAAAATCAGGGTAAACATCACAAATGGGGCAAGTGTAATAAATTAAATACAGCTGACAAATGAAGTAATAAATGAATGTGCATAAATACCAGATCCATCATGGGTGGATCATACATGTTCATAAAAAGAAAAACAAATAATCATAGAATAATAGACTATCCCCAACTGGACCTAAGTCCTTCCTAGTCCCATCATCCACACCTAGTTCTAACATGCCAACAATCATCATACATTCGGTTTTGTGGTATCCTATATTCTGTAACGAAGTAACAACTTCTCAAGCACCCAAGTGCCATAGAGGGCCAAGTAAGATGTGAGTACAACTCAGTAGGTCACCACCAACAACATATCTAAATATACCTATATGATAAACAATACATTTATAGGTTCTTAGGAAAATAGTTTAAATAAAACCATTTATAATATATAAAACTAAAACATAAAAAACAATGAACCTGGGGGCTGGGTTCACCCCAGGAATGGTACAAACCGGTTTAGTCTAGTGATGAGGTGTGTTTGAGCATGTTTCATAGGCTGTGTCAACCATATTACTTCTGACCAGGGGAAATATACCCATCTCCAGTCTAAACAAGAGGCATCTTGAGGTAATATACCCATACCTGGATCCCCAACATCCACCCGAGTGATGTGTTCACCCTCGTATTAACCATAACATGCTTCCCCCTGGGGCCGTGTTGATCTCGAGTTAACCATAATTTCACTATACCCCTTGGGGCTATTTTTACCCTAGGTTAACCATAATCACTACATCCCCTAAGGGTCGTGTTCACCCTGGTTTAACCACTATAAGAATAAGGAATCAAACATAAATATTTACCATAGAAGAGAAATAAAAAAAAAACAAGGCATAAAAGACCATTTACCATTTTTGGAACAATTCCAATCCCCATCACACAAAACCATTTTAAAACCATTTTCAAAATCAAGGGCCAAACTCCATTTTCAATCCTATTCCTAAAATATGATTTTTATATAAAATTTCTAAATACCTTTTCTAAATACCTTTTCCAAATACCTTTTCCAAATACCTTTTCCAAATACATTTTTTCAAAAAATTCACAACACATGTACCCAATCCATTTCATATTCCTATTTCAAAAACCAATCCAATTTACCATTTTAAAAATACTATTTCAGGTTCCTTTTCCCAATTTCCATTTTAATTCCATTTCCCAAAAAAATAACATTTTTATTTAAAATACCTTTTAATTAAATCATAAGGTCATCACTTGGAAAACCGATGAGGCCACTACCACATGAACTAAAGGATTAAAATAATACTATGGGTGAATTTAGGGACTACATACCACATAAAACACTTTCACACTTTAATTACAAGTGATGACTATTTTCTAAGGCCCACTGGGGAATGTATCCCCAACCAGTACCTTACCCACACCATGACTTCTAAATAATTAATTATAATTAACAATTGAACCAGGAATAAAAAAATAAAACCTATCAAAATATCTCACTATATCAAAATTAAGGTCAAACAAATTCCAATTTACCATGGAGTACACCTTAATAAAATTTATGTCACATAATATCTTTATATAAATGATGTGCGATGGCATGCATATGACATCTCAATATCTCTTATACATAATCTATAAAAAATCCCCAAGATGAATGGGAGACACCATTATTTTGTGGAATTTACAATAAAACCTATACCAGAGAACTTATAAATTAAATAAGAAGAATAAGGTGAGAAAGTGAAACCACCATAGGAAGAAAAATCACCTAAAATATGGAATAAATTAGATGGTGAAGGTTCCGGGCACAGTGGAAGCTCATGGGTCGATGTGCCCACTGGGAGTTTTGTCATTAGCAATGATCAATATGGGATCAATACGATGATAAATGCCAGTCTACACGGATCAAATCATATAAATAGACAAAGAAGATGGATGGTCCCAGAACCAAAAATGAGGACCGTCATAGGTTGATCATAATTAATTTAATTAATTGACAAGAAGTACCTTTTTTGGTGTTCTTTCTTCATTGATATTCTTGATCACATTCCGATGTGATTCATCGTTGCGTCGTAGAATCCAAGTGTAGACTTCCTCTAGCGGTGATCCACATGTTCACCATGTATCTCTGGATGTCGCCATAGGATTATATGGGTGCTAATGTGGAGAAACCTTTGCTTGCATTGTCTACCTTAGATTGTTTTGATCCAATGGAGGAGGATCTCTCTCGGTCTTGAGAGAATTCTTGGAGGAAGGACTTATCTCGGCCTTGAAGGAATTCTCCAGAATTGTTGTGCACAACGATTGGGGAAAAGTGTTGGGGTTTTGAGGATATTTATAATCAGGTTTGAGGTTATAGAGTTATGACAATAAATAAAAACGTTAGACATTTTATTTATTTCATTAACTTTTATTAGAAACCCCATGTTGAATAATTAATTCCTTGAAATGCGCCCACACTGATTATAATAGATATCATTTAATAAAAAAATATTATATCCTCAAAATCCTGACTGGAAAAACTACACGGCATGTAATCATTAATACATGGCATGTACTTGTTTTTCATAAAAAACTAGACAGCGTGTAAATGTTTTTCATAAAAAACTACACGACGTGTAATCATTAATACACGGCATGTACTTGTTTTTCATTTCCTTTCCTAAATGAAAACTACACGGCATGTAATCATTAATACATGGAATGTATATCTTGTTTTCATTTGATTCTTCCTCCATCATTAAAATGATTTAGGCTTCCTTGAATGATTATTAAACCACATATGGGAATAATTTTTATTCTACTTGAGATACTTGGATACACTTAGTGTGTGACCCTCTAGGCCTCTTTCTCATTGGCATTAGGCGGGCTTGCCTAAAGTCCAAGATTACTATCTAGAAATAGGTCAAGGCACCCAATAGAAAGAAGTTGACACCGCATTGACATGTCACCTCATACGAACACTTACTGTGTAATTTAATCCCTTTGTCTTGATATTTCATCAAGCAGGTTTGATGGTAGTGTCATAAACCTATATGCTTGATCTGTCATTCTTTTACTTCTAAAAATAAACTTGTCATTACACCATGGCCATGGAATTTGGGTGACAGTTCTATTTCAATCAAAGGGCCCAAGATATCTACTTCCATAAATATGGAAGGTACAATTCCTTCCTCAACTTATCCATTAACAACATGTCATTCGTGACGTACCCAACGTACCCTACTTCCCGCCAACTGTCTTCATGATGGTTTTCATCAGTAAATCTAAGTGCACGAGTCATGACATGATTTAATGATAATATTTTAGTCTAAGGACCATTACACACACTCATAGATAGAAATGTCTAATGAAACCAATACATGTGGAATTACTACTGGCGGGTTTGTTCTCATAATCTCCCATCTTGGAGATTACCATGTGCAAACTCCATGAGATAGAGTATCGTCTTCTTATGAGTACTCGCACATGACGGTCTGTATACTACGTGTCCTATCATAGTATGCTATCCAACCATATAACTTTATTTAAGAATATTATTATGGAATTTTAAGGTTCTCATCATAGCGGGGATCTACCATGACCTTATTAATGAAACAAATATTCAAGGACATTATTATATTACATTCATGCAGAACAATGAACAATATATAATAAGTGTACATTCTTGTACTCAAAGTACAAATAGTTGGTTCTCAGGACACAAACTCTAAAAAACTACCATTTGGACTAGATCTAAATTCCTACAACTTTTAGTCCTCTAGACCTCACATAATGATCATGTTTCTACTGAGTCAAGGCTTTAGTCAATGGGTCCTCCACGTTGCCTTCTGTGGAAATACTGATCACTGCAACTTCACCTCTCTGAGAAAAACCCCTCAAGAGATGATACTTCCTAAGTATGTGCTTTGTTCGCTGATGTGACCTTGGATATTTTTCAAGTGCCACCACTGCAATATTATCACAAAATAGTGTGATAGGATATTTACTGCTAGGTACTATATCCAGCTCTTGGATGAAGCTTCACATCCATACTTCTTCTTTAGCTACCTCAGAAGCTGCAATATTCTCGGACTCTACTATAGAATCTACAACCACACCTTGCTTTGAGCTCTTCTAGCTCACTGCACCTCCATTCAAACTGAAGATGTATCCAGTCTGTGACTTCATGTAATCTTGATCAGTCTGGAAACTAGAGTCTATATGTCCTCTAATGACTAGTTCCTCATCTCCTCCATAAAACAGGAACATATCCTTAGTACACCTTAGATACTTAAGGATAGTCTTGACTGCCATCCAATGGAGGTCTCTTGGATCATCTTGATATCTGCCTACCACACTTAATGCGTAAGAAACATCTAGCCTTGTACATAGCATAACATACATGACTAACCCAATCGCGGATGCGTAAGGGACCCTTTCCATTTTCTTTATTTCCTCATGTGTTTGAGGACACATTTTCTTGGAAAGATGAATTCCATGTGACACTAGCAATAATCCCCTCTTGGAATATTCCATACTAAATATCTTCAGTATATTGTAAATGTATGTACTTTGACTCAGGCCCAGCATTCTCTTGGACCTATCACGATGGATATTGATCCCAAGAATATATACTGCCTTGCCCAAGTCTTTCATAGAGAATCATTTATCCAAATATGCCTTAACTGACTGTAATATAGGTACTTCGTTTCTAATTAGTAATATGTCATCAATATATACTATTAGGAAAATGACTGTGCTTCCACTAAAACTTTTGTAGATACAAGGCTCACATTCATTCTTAACAAATCCAAATTCTGTTATGGATTCAACAAAATGAATGTTCCATGACCTTGATTCTTTCTTTAATACATAAATGTATTTTTGAAACTTTCATACCTTTTTGGTATCCTTTGGAGTCACAAATCCTTCAGGTTGTGTCATGTAGACATCTTCCTAGAGGTTCCTATTAAGGAATGTTGTTTTGACATCCATTTGCCAAATTTCATAGTAATGGTAAGCGGTAATGGACAATAAAATTCTGATGGATTTCAGCATCGCTACTGGTGAAAAGGTTTCATCATAGTCAATTCCTTGATGCTGTCTAAAACCTTTTTCAACCAGTCGTGCCTTATAGGTGCTAACTTGTCCCTCTATGCCCAGTTTCTTCTTGAATACCCATTTATTACCAATAGGATTTACATCAACTGGAGGATATACCAAAATCTAGACTTGGTTTTGGTACATGGAATCCATTTCAGAATTCATGGCTTTTTGCCACTTGGCAATGTCTATGCCTTCAACTGCTTCCTTTTAGGTAAGAGGATCATCATTGTCCACCAATAATGAGTCACCATCCTCGGTGACAAGAAAACCATATCGTTCTGGTTCTCTCACCTCTCTCGTGCTCCTATGCTGTTCTTGTGTCTCTGGAACAATTTTTTTTTCCATGGGGCTTTGTGGAATCTGTTCTTATACCAACTCCTGTGTATCTTGAGCCTCGACTTCATTGAAGTCTATCTTTCTCCCACTATCTCTTTTGAAGATGTGCTCCCTTTCAAGGAATATGGTGTGTCTTTCCACTATAACCTTTTTATCTGAGGGGTTTTATAGGTAATATCCCCTTGTTTCCTTGGGATATCCTATAAAGATACACTTTGTGCCTCGGGGTGCAAGTTTGTTACCTGAAGAGGCCTTAACAAATGCTTCGCTACCCCACACATGTAAATTTGATAACATGGCTTTGTGTCCACTCCATAACTCGTATGGAATACCATTTATCGATTTAGTTGGTACTTGGTTTATTATGAGTGATGTTGTTTGTAATGCATATCCCCAAAAGGATAATGGAAGACTTGCATCAGTCATCATTGATCTCACCATGTCCAACAGGGTGCGGTTCCTCCTTTCACTTACACCATTCCACTGAGTTGTGTGAGGAGGAGTGAGTTGAGATAGAATCCCAAACTCCCTTAAGAAATAAATGAAGTATTGATTAAGATATTCTCATCCTTTGTCTGAGCGAAGTTTCTTAATCTTCTTACCAAGATGGTTCTTAACTTCATTCTTGTATTCTTTGAACCGATCAAAAGAATATGACTTATACCTCATTAAGTAAATATATCCATATCTACTAATATCATCAGTAAAAGTTATGAAGTACAAGAACCCACCCCTTGATTCAATTGGAAATGGTCCACACGCATCTCTGTGAACTAATTCTAGAAGCTATTTAGTACTTTAATCTTTCCCACTAAATGGGGATTTGGTCATTTTGCCTTGTAGACACGCATGACATACACCAAGAGGTTTTAGTTCAAAAGAATCTAAATACCCATTTTGATGTAATTTTGTCAAAAGTTTCTCATTGACACGACCTAGTCAGTGATGCCAAAGTTGGGTGTGGTATGATTCATGTGAATTAACTTTTTCATCGATTTCTATTACTTGGTTTGTGTAGTCTAACACATAAAGGACATTATATAAATGTGCCCTACCCAAACAAATATTATCTTTATAAAAGTAGAAACATTCATTTCTAAACTTGAAGATGAATCTATCAGTATCTAATCTAGATACTGAAATAATGTTTTTGGTTACAGAGGGTAAATAATAACATCATTTCAATACCAGGACCATCCTAGTAGTCAATGTGAGGTGGTAGTCTCCGACAACTACAACAACAAGTCTGGCTCTGTTGGATGCTCACAGATCCACCTCACCTCGGTCAATCTTTCTGAATTTACTTGGTTCTTGTATTTGGATACATATGTGAGAACCACAAGCAGTATCTAATACCCAATTAGTAGAAATAGATATATTGCATTTGATAACAAACATACCTGAATCTTCCCCTTGCTTCTTTGGCTGGGTGCGGTTTTTCTTCCAGTGTCCATTCTTGCCACATGCGAAACAAACAACCTCCTATTATCTTTCCTCCCCTTTGATCTTCCTTTTCTTGGAAGGCCTTGAAGAAGATTTAGGCTTAAATCTCTTCGCCTTCTCTTTCCTTTTATTCACCATAAGGACAGAAGGCTTTTCACGCTTCATATCATTGTCCACTTGGAGAATAAGGATAAGAAGATCAGATAGAGACTTCTCAATGTTGTTCATGTTGAAATTCACAAAAAAGTTAGAGAAGATCTGGGGGAGTGATGTAAGAATGAGATCGGTACCCAGTTCTTTGGGGAGTTTAAACCCTAGAACCTCCAAGCACTCAATATAGCCAATGAGCTTGACTACATGAAGCCCAGCTGGGGCACCCTCTCCAAGATTTCTCTGAAATAGAGCCTTGGAGATCTCAAACCTTTCCTGTCTTGCTCTCTCCTAGTATAGACCACAGAGGTGCTCACACATGCTATAGGAATCCATGTCTTCATGAGACTTAATGAGCTCACTAGACATTGATGACAACATCAAACATTGAACATCAAGTGCATTGCTCAAATGTTGATCATAGACCAGGAAATATTCATCACTCGCCCCTTGGGCAGGCAGATTAGGAAGTGAGGACTCCAACACGTAAAACTTTCGTTCATGACGTTGGATAACCTGAAGGCACCTAAACCATTCCTAAAAGTTACTGCCAGTGAGGATATTGTCTTTATCCATAATTGATCATAGAGAAAATGTGGTTGATGAGTTTTTCATATTGATTCTACAAATTAAAAGAGCAGATTTATCAGTACTTTTTTTTATTACATTTTGTGAAAAATAATAAATGAATTTATTAATTCTCCCACTATTTTATCAAGTCTTAATGGCCCTCACCATTGAACTTGTAATGTATAGTTGCCATGACATTCTAGTGGCAAGGATCCATATTCCGCTTTGCATAACCCCAACAAGGGTTGGTCAAGATATTTGAAGGTATTTATGTAGGTAGGTCTTTTCCAACTATGTGCTTACAGTTCTTTGATCTGTTGAGTGAAATTACCAATCCTGAAATCCTAACTTGGATTTCCTCAACACATGCCTCCATTTTACAACAATTCTAGAAAGGTCTACTCCTCTTGATGTAAAATGTTTAAGTCAACCCGAAACTTTCATAAGAGCTTCCTTTATAAAAGTAAGTGTCCCTATAAGGGTTGGTCAAACACATAGTTTTATTGAGTATTGACCTTAATCAAGTAACGGAAGGCTTGGTATGACTTAATATGGTATTTGAGGGATTTTATTCTTTATGGGTATTTTTTCATTATCACATGATTATTAATATTAAGTGATGCTTGCTTAAGTGATTAACCATGTTCTGATAATATTTACGCATAGTATGGTTTTTATTTTATTCCATATTTGCATGATTTTTTATTTCATTAATTATGTGATCAAAACAACACATACATAATAAATAAACCATACAATTAGATAGAAATAAAATAAGATGGAATGATCATGAGCTTCTATTGGTTAGATTATCCAGAGGTTTTGATAAGCTAACCCTAACCTAGGAAAAACAACTTCAACCTGATGGTTCATGTTTTGCAGCTCCCACCTGTCCACCTTTGTATATTCTTTTGTTGGTTTCGCCTCAGCTTCAGGTTTTGAACCGTCTCCTCTGACTTGGGAGATCCTCCGTTACATGAGGTTTACATTAAAGAAACCATGGGCACGCAGGCCCTACATATTATTGGAAGAAGGCACACAGGCCAATGAATTTAAATTAAATAAATTTAAATGAAACCATACATAGATAAAGAGTATTTGGTCTAGCTCATGATCATCCATAGCATGCAACGACATTTACGCATATTTAGAATTCAAATTCTTTTAATCATTCATTCATTTAAGATAAGTTGTGCTTGAATTCAATTAATTATGATCTTATAATTAATAAATTTTTTATCTTAAATTCCTTTCTGAATTTCCTTGAGATTATTCTCATTCATATTCCTTGTACAAGTCTTTGTAATTTAGAGGAAACCTGGTGAAATTCCATTTTTGGAAAGTACATAGTGTGTAGGATATATTACACAGCGTGTATTTTTCACCCTTTATCCAAAGTACACACCGGGGGCTTTGGCGTGTTTTCTGTACTTTGGAAATTATGGAGTACACAACATGTAGATTAATCTAACATAGCTTGTACTTCCTTATTACGCGGTTACCGGCCTGGAAATCCTGTGTACGTGGTACATGGCTTCTCCTTGTACACAGTTCACCTAGGCTGGATCGGACTACACGGCATGATGATTCAACATACACGTCGTGTATTCCAGTTTCCATGCACCGTTCAATTCTAGTTAACACGGTGTAATAAATACTTAGTCATGATCAATTCACACGGTGTGGTTTGGCGGACCAGTACCGGTTTGTTGAACCTAAGTACACGACATGTAGTTTTCACTACACGCTGTGTATTCTTGTGTTGCACAGACAGAAAGTGCGGCTCCTTTGGATGAGTTACTCATTTTTATTTTAATCAAAATTAAAATTAAAAGGTCATTTTTGTTATGTGAATCGAGAAACACAAGAGGAAGAATAGATATCACTCATTCAGTTTTATAGAATGATTTATCTTGAATTGAATCAAATATAAATGTGTAAATTATCAACAAAAATTAAATAACTATAATCAATGTTGTAACCTCCCTCTGATACCATTTTAAGGTTCCAGGCGCAGTAGAAGCTCGTGGGTGGATGTGTCCACTTGGCCTTTTGTCATTAGAAATGATCAATCCGGGATCAATACAACGATAAACGCCAGTCTCCATGGATCAAATCACAGAAATAGAAAAAGAAGAAGGATGGTCCCAGAACCAAAAATGAGGACCGTCACAGGTTGATTATAATTAATTTAATTAATTGACAAGAAGTACCTTTTTGGGTGTTCTTTCTTTGTTGATATTCTTGATCACGTTCCAATGTGATTTGTCATTGCATCACAGAATCCAAGTGTAGACTTCCTCTAGCGGTGATCCACACGTGCACCACATATCTCTGGACGTCACCAAAGGATTCTTTAGGTGCTACTGTGGAGAAACCTTTGCTTGCGTTGTACGCCTTAGATTTCTTTGATTTAATGGAGGAGGATCTCTCTTGGTCTTGAGAGCGTTCTTGGAGGAAGGAGTTCTCTCGGCCTTGAGGGAATTCTCCAGAATTGTTGTGCACAACGATTGGGGAAAACTGTTGGGGTTCTGAGGATATTTATAATCAGGTTTGAGGTTATAGAGTTATGATAATAAATAAACGCATTACGCTTTTTATTTATTCCATTAACTCTTATTGGAAACCCCATTTAGAATAATTAATTCCTTGACATATGCCCATGCTGATTATAATAAATATAATTTAATAAAACAATATTATATCCTCAAAACCCCGACTGTAAAAACTACACGGTTTGCAATCATTAATACACGGCGTGTACTTGTTTTTCATAAAAACTACATGGTGTGTAATGTTTTTCCATAAAAACTACACGGTGTGTAATCATTAATACATGACATGTACTTGTTTTTCATTTCCTTTTATAAATGAAAACTACACGATGTGTAATCATTAATACGTGGCATGTATATCTTGTTTTTATTTTCTTCTTTCTCCATCATTAAAATGATTTAGGCTTCCTTGAATAATTATTAAACCACATATGGAAATAATCTTTATTATACTTGAGATACTTGGATACACTTAGTGTGTGACCCTCTAGGTCTCTTTCTTGTTGGCATGAGGTGAGCTTGCCTAAAGTCCAAGATTACTGTCTAGCAACGGGTCATGGTACCCAAGAGAAAGAAGTTGATGCTGTATTGACGTGTCACCTCATACGAATTCTTACCATGTAATTTAATCCCTTTGTCTCGATATCTCATAAAGCAGGTTTCATGGCAGTGTCATAAACCTATATACTTGATCTGTCATTCTTTAACTTCTAGAAATAAACTTGTCGTTACACCATGGACATGGAATTTGGGTGACAGTTCTATTTCAATCAAAGGTCCTGAGATATCTACTTCCATAAATATGGAAGGGAAAAATACTTCCTCGACTTATCCATTAACAACATGTCATTTGTGACGCACCCAATGTACTCTACTTCCCACTAACTATCTTCGTGATGGTTTTCGTCAGTAAATCTAAGTGCACGATTCATAACATGAGTTAATGATAATCTTCCAGTCTAAGGACCATTACACATGCTCATAGATAGAAATGTCTGATGACACCAAGACAAGCGGAATTACTACTGGCGATTCTGTTCTCATAATCTCCCATATTAGAGATTACCAAGTGCAAACTCTATGAGATAGAGTCTCGTCTTCTTACAAGTACTCGCACATGACTGTCTGTATACTATGTGTTCTATCATAGCATGTCATCCAACCGTAGAACTTTATTTAAGAATATTGTTAAGGAATTTTAAGGTTCTCATCATAGTGGGGATCTTCCATGACCTTATTAATGCAACAAATATTCCAGGACATTATTATATTATATTCATATAGAACAATGAACAATATACAATAAGTGTACATTCATGTAATCAAAGTATAAACTGTTGGTTCTCATGACAATAACTCTAACAGATGGAACCACCCAAAATTGAAGGTAAAAGTAGGGGTGAAGAAGAGGGATCAACTAGTGGTCATACACGTTCAAGAGAGGATAAAAAATGGTTCTGGAGGCTTAGAACATCAGAGGGAAAAATCATTATTTTCCCACTTTTTTAAGGGAACATGGGTTGGATACACGGTTAGGAAAATCATGTTCCAACCATATTCCCAACACTATCATAAAACTATCCACCTCACATGGTTATGAAACATGGTTTCATAGAGCATGTACCAATCGTGTGAAATGTCTGTAAGTCACTGTAGACATTCACACAGTCTTGAGGGACCTGCCACACAGTTTCACAAACTGTGCACCTATATAATTTTGGCCTCAAGGTTGGGTTGCATGGAGGAAATAACTATTCACAAACTATGCACCTTGTATTTACTCCCTATAACTTGAAACATTATCTAACGAACCTCTTAGACACCACCGAAACCCCAAAACCCTCTATGGAACTTTATTCCATGTCTAAATTAGGTAATTTCAGGGGTTCCAACCCTTAAGATTCTACTCTAACACCCAGTTTAGAAACTGGATCATCCACAATTTTGAAAATTAAAACTCTTGCTCAATTATAGAGCACCCATACAAATGGTGGTTTTACAATCTCCCCATCATAATACTTACCATACCTAATAAGTCTTAGTGCTCATCCACTCATACATCTCAACCCATGCTGATCACCGATTTAAAATTAGACAACCCCATTTCACTTTTGAATGCTTGAAGCATGTCCAAGGAATAACTATACACTCAAGGAACTCAAACTAAAAAAACTCAATCCAAAGGCCATTGAAAAAACTGAAACACCAAGATGGTGCTTACCCAAGACCATATATCTTGAACACCAATAGTGTTATCATCTAAGCACCCGATAGTCCTATGACG
Source organism: Viscum album (assembly GCA_963277665.1). Lineage (NCBI taxonomy): Eukaryota > Viridiplantae > Streptophyta > Magnoliopsida > Santalales > Viscaceae > Viscum > Viscum album. Next base: position 1,863,131,694 of record OY728133.1, read on the forward strand.
GTCTCCACCAAACGCTTCAATTTACAACTACCAATTTAAATATCTTGGCACTCTCGCTGCCATAATAGCTTATTGAAAACTTATCCTATATTCCAATGATGTTCCCAACATGGTTCCAAACTCACCACACCTAAACACCCATGAGAATTCCTATTAATCATCATTATCAAAAGATAATAATGGATGGATGTAAAAACCCCATATATTCACAAAGTAGAAACACACTAGATTTTCCTAAAAAGTTTGATTTAAACCCTAAAATACATCCATAACCTCCAATATGAAACTTCATATGTGATTTATAACTCACCACATCCAATTACATGCCAAAAACTGGTTGGAACTCCTTCAGATGACCCTTATTGAAAACACTTGACTCCACCTGCTGATGCTTTACTAACTTACCCAGTCAAGCTTGATGGAATTCTATGATCACCTGAACACACTTATTAGAGTCCATAATTGACTCCCAGTGAGATTCCATGGTAAGATTATCAAACATCCCAAAACCATCATCATGCCCAGATGCACCACTACTTCCAACCCCAAGAATCCTCAGATCACTTTAAACCATCATGATCCCGAAGACAATGCTCAACCTCAACCCACCACAACATCAGACTTCCACATGGAATTCCTTGTATAATATAAGTATGAACATCACTTAATCCACATCAGTATCCCAAATCCATGATGACTACTCCATGGTTCGATCTATGAGTTTGTAATACTTCCAGCTTGAGTTTTTTACTTCCACAACTGACACGTCACTCCCCATCATAGGAGTGTCACTATCATCATCACTACTATCAAAAAATTCCCAACCACCATGACCCACATTCCATTTATTACTGAATACAAGGGTTGGACATGGTATTATTACTTTCACTTGGGTAAAAAAAACAACAATAACCACTACCCATTATCATATCCTAAGATTGGCACCAACAACATTAACTAACATACTAACCATAATGAGGATTTCACTCCCTAAAAGCTGATGGTGTACTCCCCACTATATGACTCCACTTAAACTGCTCCCTGAGAATAACCTCCAAGGTTCTATATTGATTTTTTTTTTGTTTCTCATCCCAAGACACACACTTTAAACTGACACCCAGCACACCTACTAGGTTCAACCAGATCATCTATACCACCATACTCTGATTCATTAATGATGTCACCCTTACTATAGGAAAATATAAAAATACAACTAAGGTCCCAAGCCTCTCCTTTAAAAATCATCTCACTAACTCCTAATCACCTTGATTTGAGAGGGACTCATAAACCAAAACTCTCTACTACCTCATGACTCTCTCTTCTAAGCAATTATGAGTTAGAATTCCATTGTGGTAATACCTACACTACACTGCTGATCTTCTCTATGACCTAAAAAATTTCCATAGAACAAATAAAATTCATTAATTAATAAAAAAATAAACAAAACTCACACAAAACCCACATGAATCACCTTAACTCACCAAAAACCAATGAGTGGTAACTTCCAAGCCGCCTAATCAAATAACCCAAATAACCTCCCACACCACCTACATGTGCTGACCTCCTTGATCTCATTAAAATACTAGGGTCACACACTCCATTACAACTATTTATAAATACTTGAATCAATATCCCAAGGGTATTTACCAAAACTAGGCTCAAGTACCCACTCAGGAATCTAACCATGCCTCTAGGCCCATTAGTCACATTGAACTCAAGGCATTATTGATGTTTCCAACCAACAACCTGACATTTATCATGGTTCAATTCAAGATATATGAAAAAATTTCAGCCTAATAATCATTCCTAGATTAGAAACAACTACCCATAATCCATCCACTCTATACCCATCTACCTAGGGTCAACACCGATCACCCCGCCAAAACAACAAGGTTATAATTCTGAATAATCTTTCCCTTCAAACCCATCCTTTAACCCAAACTACAAGAACTCAAGGTTCTTCCCTTATAAAATATCTAAGACATAACCATGTATTTAACCCAAATCCAAATATCACCACCCGTGCATCGATTCCAAATTCCTAAACATCAACCCACTCCTCACATATCCAAAAAAATCACAATATCAGGGTAACCCATCTTGTTGTTACCCCCGATCATCAAACTCTCCAACTTGAGTCCACAACCCAAGACATACTCTATAATCATTAGGATCCCACATATCCTCTTAGGTCATGCCACCCATAATACATTTCTCATAGGTGGTACTTTTACACCTCATGAAATTTAATGCACCCAAGGTAACCACTTATCATAGGTCCTAAACCCAGAGATACACACCCACTATCATAAAAAATACATTCCAAGACACCCACTCTAGAATCAAACACATGTTCCAAAATGGTCACAAGGAATGATGACACAAGGTAACATCTAACAACCTCAAAGTTACATCCTAATTATAGGAACAACATGCAAAACCCCTCTATCTTGTACACCCAAACCCATTATAGTATCACAACCCATAACCAAGGGTCTCAAAACTAGGGAAATATTATAGACCAAACCACATATACACAGGTCTAGGTTATAGAAAAAAAAAGAAAACACTACACCCAATACCCTAGAAGTCTCATCATTTCTTATTTCACTTTATTCAAAATTTACCATTTCTAAAACCTAAGGATTCACATTTTATAAAATTTCATTTCCCAACATTTTGAAATTTTAAAACTTTATTAAAATTCACATTACATGGTTTGGTTAGATATAATTTAATTCAAAATTCATAGAGGAAAACACTTTTTAAGTATCTTACTAAAATTTTATTTAATCAAAACCATCAATTTTTAACTCATTTATACCTTCCTATCAACCAAAAGTCGAATGGGGAGTTAGTCAAGTAGAATGCCACTATACACTTATAGAAAAAAATATAAATGGTTATGGACACTTAAAATTTAAACCCATATAAATAATTTAAAACCATAGATATATATAAATAACTAGTATAAATAATCTATATATAACAAATAAACATCAACATGACCGAATCCTAGGAAACTATCAATCAAAGGTAGCATACAGATGACATATCAATTATATGTTCCTAGAATGATACATGAATTTACACTCCCTCTCTTTATATACCAAGATAAGAGATAAAACCACATAAATCAATAACATCACACCCATGTTCACCACTCTATATGAAAATAAATTGACTGTAAAATTGCAAATCAAGAACAATAATCCCCATCCTTAGAAACTCAGGTTTTCCCACACATTTGGGGATCCATGCACTTAGGAATGAGCTTATTTCCAAGATCCAAAATCATCCTAGTTTTCTATATACCATTCCCAAATCATAATACAAAAGAAAAGGCAACTATAATACCACTTTGTAATGTCTTTCCACCCTAAGCCACTAAACAGTTCCCTGACTGGTGGTATCTTCTTACCTCAAGAGTGCCTCCCAGTAAGCCAGAGGTTGTTGAATACTATCAAGGGTCTAAGAGGTTACTGTTGGGATATTATTCCCTCATGATTAGAGTATAATAAAAAATAAATAAAATTGAATAGATAACATTAAGGTAAATATCAAAAATTGGAAAAGTGAAAATAAATTATATATAGCCAATATATGCAGTAATAAATGAAAGTTTATATACACCGAATCCCCCATGGGTAGATCATACATGATTAGTAAAAAGAAAAGTATATAAATAGAGGTTAATAACCTATACCCACAACTAGTCCTGAGTCCTACCTAGTCCCATCATCCATACCCAGTTCTAGAATTCCAATAATCATTATACATTGTACCTTACTCTGACTTGTAAATCACAACCAAGTAGCGTCTACTGAGGTACCCAAGTGCCATGTCAGCCTGAGCAAAGTGTGATTACAAATTAGTTGGTCACCACCAATGACACCCCTGAATATAGTAGTCTAATAAATAGTGCATGCAGAGGTTCTCTGGAAGAAAGTTTCAATAGAACTATTTAAAATATTTAAAATCAAAATATAAAAAATATTGAACATGGGGTTGAGTTTACCCTTAGAATGGTACAAACCTAGTTCCTTCAATGACACGGTGTATCTAACCATGTCAGGTAGACCATGATACCCATTTCAATCATGGAAAGGGGAAATATATCCATACCTAGTCCAAACAAGTGGAATACGAGCGTAATATTCTGATCCATAGAGAACCAGCATCCACATAGGGGCCATGTTCACCCCAAGCTTAACCATTACATGCATCCCCAGGTGTCATTTTCCCCATGGGTTAAATATAATTTCACTGTATCCCCTAGGGGTCATGATCACCCCAGGTTAACCACAATCACTATGTCCCCTGTGGGCTATGTTCACCCTAGGTTAACTATTACAAGTAGAAGATTCCAAACATACATATTTACCATAATACAAAAAAATCAAGGAATAAAGGACTATTTTCCACTTTCCGTTTCAGAATATTTCCAATTACCATTACCCAAAACCATTTTAAAACTATTTTCAAAATAAAGGGATAAGCACCATTTTCAATAAAATTCACAAAATACCATTTATGCATCAGATCTACACATACCATTTCCAAATACATTTTTTCCAAAAATAAAAAACACAAGTCCCCAATCCATTTCACAATTTTTTTTTTCAAAAACCAAACCAATTTACTATTTTTGAAATATTGTTTCAAGTTCCTTTCCCAATTTTCATTTCAACACCATTTACCAAAAAGTATTATTTTTATTTAAAACCCATTTTAATTAGCTCCTAAGGTCATCACTTAGCAAACTGGTAAGACTGTAACACCATGAGATTTTTAAATAACACTTTTTTTATAGCATATTCAACACACAACACTAAGTTTAAAGAGACTATGATATAATATTAAAATATTATTATATAAACATGACAAATTTAACCCATCCATTAAAATGGATTATTATAAATATTATTAAATAATTTATGAAACATACATAAAATACCTATATAAATTTATTGATAAATTCTTAATAATCACTCAAATTTTAATAAATAATTTTTATTATATAAAAAATACATTTCATTCAAAAATGATTTTATTTATTTTTAAAAGAAAATATTATTATTAATTTATGGAAATTTTATAAATTTTATGTTATAAAATTAACATTATTTTTAAAATAATCATATAAAAATTTTCTTAGGGTAAAATTTTCGGATTTTTAAAAAAATATTGATTTTTCTGTGAATAGTGAAAATATCAGTTTTTGTGAAACTGACATTTCTTTTTAATAAATTCAGTGATTTAAAAGCCCCATTATTATTTTAATTTTATTTAAAATTAAAATAAGTATTAATTATTTATATTTATTTTAATTAATTACATTTGAATAATCTTTATATCGGATTTTAGTATAATTTTATTTTTAGGATTTAAAACACATTTTTTTTATGATTTTTTTTTAAAGTGGGTAATGTTTCTACTTTTTAACTAATTAAAATTAACTATAATGAGGAATTATTTAAATTAAATTTATAGATTATATATCTATAAATATGAATTTTAATTCACTTTATTATGATTAATTTTTATATAGTTATTATAAGAGCATCTTATGCTTGAAAAATGAATTTCATGAAAAACCATTTTTTCGACATGTCTAGGGGATTAATTTTAAATTAAATTATACCAATTATATGAATTAAATTTTATAAAATTTATTCCATATTTTTAATCATAATAATTAATATTATATAATAAGTTCAACTTAACATTTTTTCATAATGAATATTAAAAATAACAAAAATATTTTACCCCTATTAATGTAAAAACTAGTTTACTGGGGGGTTAAACTAAAGAGTTAAATGTAATTATATGTTTAAAACATGTTTTTGGAGACATATATCTTGAGATATACTTCCCATTATTGAATATTTTTGTTCATTTACAAGAATGCCACTCCTACTCCCTTATAAAAGGGAATCCTCTGTCCTCACCATTACACACTTTTAGAACCCATTGTTTTGAAAAAAAGACCAAATATCTTATTTATTCCCATACCCACATCCTAGAGTCCTTTGTTTGACCAAAAATATAATCTATGAAGGATTTAGGTATAATCCTAAAGAGTTTGTCTAAATAAAATGTATTATTCCTAAATGAGCATCCTTGTTTTATTTATTATTAAAACTACTTAAAATATTACTCAATAATGTTTATATAAAAACATAATTATCTCCCATATAATTATATTTTATTATGTTAATGTAATTACCTAAATCCATATTCACTTCTATAAAATGAGAAACAAAACTGTCGTTTATGTGTACGGCGAACTACCACCTCACAAACTGATGTAATTAGTTTTTCCATCGTCAAATTTCGTGGATATTAATGAAGATGAATTTAATGTTTATATATGATAATAATGAAATATTAACCATTCTATAAAATTAATATATCATATAAATTTTCACCTTACCATCCATTGAATAATGATAATGTCGTTCGTGTGCATGATGAACTACCACCTTACAAAGCGATGTGATTCTTTTTTTATTACAATATCACATGGATGGTACATGTAAGTGTATTAAGAGAAATAATATTATATTTATGATATAATTATAATTCTATAAATATTAAATAATATTTAACTTATTTCCATTATGATCATTGAAAATTAGAAATGTTACACATGTGTATGTACGACCTACCATCTCCATGATTATAACATAGTTAATTTTTCATAATCATAACTCATAGTTATTTTTAAAAGTATAATTTATCTACAAAAAACAAAAATTATGATATGATTAGTATTCTTTATTATAAAATAATAATATATTTTACCTTTTTTAACTTTCCAAGGTGGTTTTGGATATATGAGCCAAACATCATTAGAACATTCGACTTGAACCATAATGATTTAGTAATTTAATATAACATGATAATGAATAAAACAAAAGGAATAATAAAATTTAAAAAGGTTCTTAAGTAATTAAATAATTAATATAATTTTATTATTTAGAAAGAAAAATAATGTACGCCACAAATTGGTCTCAAGGTAATGGATCTCTCTAAACCACCCTTTTCTTCAGGTTATGATTGATCTCTCTCTAAGTCACTTTCTATATCTATTTAATGTTATGGAATGATTATAAATTATATATATATATACATCACATATATAATTAACTCATTCCCCCATAATTTAATGGGGGCAATTCATGTCTTATTTTCTTCTCTCAAATGCCTTCATTACAAAATTTCTATTGGTTATAATATGAGACAAGATTATGAAACCCCTTTATTTATATGGGTAATTATTATGTTTATACCTTATGATTTATTTCCTTTTATAGAATACATAATCATAAACATTTTATTATGGGTGAACCTGGATTACTTCCCAATGCAATGGGTAAAGCTTTAGTATCATGAGGTGTCATGTATGGGATTATGGGGTGAACCTAATCCATTATGGGGATTTTCCACCATGTGATATTGTCTAGGTAGTTAGCATTGAATCATGTTTATATTATATTATATGTTGTTACTATATTTCCTATGATCCCATTATCTTATGATACCATTTTCAATATGTTATGCTTCTATGTGATAACTCATGATCCTTATATTTTTTAATATCATGTTATAACTTTGACCCAATTATCATGTTTACTCCCTTACTGTAATTTTTAGATCACTCCATTTTTCTATGTATTCCCCAGGTTATCCCATGAATTTTTAGGAGCTATAAAGAAATTAGGAGGTCATTATGAACAATAAAATATATAAGTGTTATTTTATCCTCAGGATGATGTATTATGAACCTAGTATTTCAAATACATCAGGCCTTACAATCTTTGGGTTGTAATTTAATGAATTCTTATGATAATAATCATGTAATAATTTATATTAAAAGGCTCAGGTTTCTATAGAGACCACTACCATACGCACTAAAGGATTAAAATAAGACTATGGGTGAATTTAGGGACCACATATGCCACTTTCACACTTTAATTACAAGGGAAGAAAACTTTAAAAGTCCCACTAAGGCTCGAATCACTAACTTTAACCTAACCCACACCATTATTTATCAAAAATTAATTATAATTAATGATTATAACTAATTTAGAAACAAATACAACTAGGAATAAATGAATAAAAACTACCATAATCTCTCACTGTATCATATCCAAGGTCAAACACTTATCAATTGCCTATTACATACCCAAACCATATTCTAGGCTAAGTAACTAACCAATAGAACCAATAAGAATAACAATTAATACCAAATTTAAGAAAAAACATTAATAAAATTTATGGAATATCATACCTATATTGAAATTGCGTACGATGATGTGTGGATTTTGTATGAGGATATCTTCTACACAAGACATAAAAAATACTCAAGAGAAATAGGAAATTACTCCATGATTTGGTGGAATTTAAAACAAACCTAAATTGAATAAATTAGAAATTAGAGAGGAGGAAGAAGGATAGTAAAGAAAAACATCTAAGGAAGAACAATTGCCTAAAATGGTGAATAAACAAGCTGTAAGCACCAAAAATAGATGGTGGTTGTAGGGGAGAAGAAGTGGGATATATTGGGGATCATGTGAACATGATAGAGGATAGGAAATGGGGCTATAATATTAAAATATTATAGGGGTAATCAATATTTTATCACTTTTTAAAGGGTGCATAGTTTGACTATACAGTTGGCCAAACCATGTGCCAATTGTGCATCCAACACTATCCCAAAACCAAAAACCTTGTATGGTTATGGGATATGGTATCATAGACTGTATTCCAACCATAATACATGTATGTAACTCAATGTAGACATTCTCATGGTCTCTTGGGAATTGATGCATGGTTTCAAAAACCATGCACCTATATAATTTGGGTTGCAAGGTTTGGGTGGGCGGTTATCACTAACTATGAACTAATCACGTGACATGTATTGGATATGAAAAACATAAAAATTCATGTTTCGAATCCTCAATACACTCCTGAGACCCCTGAATCCTCTAAATAACTTTGTTCCAAGTCTAAATTGGATCATTTGTGGGGTTCCAACCCCTGGGACTCTACTTCGACACCTGGTTTAGAAATCGTCTTTCCATAATTTTGAAAATTTTAACTCTTAATAAATTCTTAATAACCCCTATAAATGAGGAGTTTTACATAATTAATGATAAATAATATTAAGAACACCTAAAAATTAAAATGTCATATTTTTATAAAAATAGCTTTCTACACATTATATGTTTTAATTTAAATACTAATTTTATCATATTTAGAAATTGAATTAGTTTAAATGGATCCAAAATTTGGATACATTATAATAAAATTTAGCATTAAGGGTCACCTTACATTTTTAGTGATAAAATAATATCCATGATTAATATTTAATCAAGATTAATAAGTGTTAAAATGGGAAATCTAATGTGGTTCATGTTTTATTAAATAAATTTTAAATTTATACATTATAGAATACCTTTTTTATATTCTAAAGTTATATAACCAAAATTTACCAACCTAATCCACTTAATTAAAACCCACCCAACCCCAATGTGATACCATTATTAATATGTACCTAACTTTAGTTTCTTTGAAAAATCCCCTCTTTTCACCTATAAAATGATCCTACTCCCATCCATTCTCTCATCACCCCCCACCAAAATCAATGTTCATGAATTTCCTTTTTATATCCCTCTATATAGCCCTCCTAAGGATTTACTAAGGTTATAAGGAGTCCTCCCAACATTTAAGAAGCTACTTAGCATGGTAAGGGGATATTTTTCTCAAATTTAATTTCTTGAGGAATATTTCTTATTGTGAACCATGATATATTTACTATAGTGTGATTAATTCCAATTAATGTCCTGTACCATATTAATTTAATTCATGAGGTGTGAATATCCACATCATGTTCTGACTTTATATGGACTTTGTTTTAAAATATACCAAAGCTGTAAGGGTTTTCATTAACTCAACCCCCTTCATTGAGTTATAATACTTCGTCTTGAACTTACTTCTTCTAATATTGGTTTCCTCCACCCTAAGATTCTATTTTATGGTAATTTATATTCCTCTATAGGGAGAATGTATTTTTAATCCAAATATTTTACCTTTATGAATCTCTTCCCTCAAAAGTGTGTCATTATTATGAATAATTCTCATACTCTTTAAAAAGGGTTTCTCCACTTTTCCATATTTTCCTTTCCCACCAATGTTATCATTTATAATTGGAAACCTAATTATGTGTTATCCCAAGTGATGTCAATATTTACATTATCTTATTTTAAAAAGGAAGTTTTTTACTCTTTATGATGTAGGTTTTTAACAAAGATATTTCAAAATATTAAAAAAGTTTGTCATCCTTTCAAAATAAAATGTTTTATCTTCCACCCCACATTTATTTTGATAAATTTTATTTATTTTCGAGGATATATTATTGATGTTTATTTTTCAAAATTAAATGTTTTCAAAGTTTTTAGTTTACCCTTTAAAAAATAACTTTCATTTGACATGTAATTTTTCTTTTTTATGATAATGCTAAAAATGTTTTATAAAATATCATTTTTCATTTATCTTCTATGTAAACACATATTTCTATAATCTTTTTCTTTCTTAAGAATCCTCCTCTCTATTCTTTCATTGTTTTTCAAAGAAATTATTATTATCTTAGTTTTATAAAATAAATGTTTTCAAATGGTCAAGGTTATTTCTTACTTCCAAATAAATTTTATTAATGCTTATAAAAAAGAAATTTTACATCCACATCAACACACTCTATTCATTCCTATGATATTATACTATTATACCATTCACCTTTTTTATTTAGAATAATTATTCTTATATTGTGTATTATCATGTAATCCATTTTTTTATTGGGTTATTTTTTATTTTATGTAATTATGAATAATTTATTTATGTGGTACACATAATTTTAGATTTATCAAGGGTGTGATTTGATAGCACTCCAATTAATTGGTTATAGAATTAATGGCTAGAGATTAAATTTTTATGATACCTTGGAACCATGCCTTGTCAATGGTTTATAATACCTTATTGAGCGACCCTAGTAATTTCTGAAAGGGTGAACCTTGATAGATCTTTAATGCATTGGGAAAATAATTAATCTCTAGAGATTAAATGTTTATGATAGCTTAATAGGATAACTTGGTAATGTTTTATTATACATTAGTGAACAACCTTTGTAATGTTATTTTAAGAAACCTTAGTGATTAAATTTTATTACATTCTATTGAATGACTCATGTTTATATTGTAGCTACATTTCTAAGTTATTCGTCATTTACTAATGATAATGTTATGAAAAATTTACTTATCTTCATGTTCTTATGTTCATATTATTATTTCATTCTCCAAGTTGTACCCATGATATGTTTAGATTTTTTTGTTTATCCTTTACTTAGAATCCGAGGTTACACATTTCTTCTACTTATATTTCCCTAGGTTATGAAGAAAAGTATCACATATGATGTGTTTAGAAGAGTATCTTGTGTAGAGGATTTGTGGGAGATTTTTAATTATTATTATGTAATTTTGATGGTCACACTCACGATTCAACATAAATTTTGAGTAAAAATAAGTTTTAAATTCCTTGATTAAATGGTTTTAAACATTAAAATTAATTCTTAAAGTGGTAAATGATACCTATTGTTTTAGTTATGTTATGTAATGATTTTTAAAAGTAAGTTAAATTAGTTTTTTAGGAAAATGATATTTTTTTGGATAAAATAAATTAACTATGATTTTATTTTTTTTGGATAATGTTTGAATTGTTTGGTTTAGTTGAAAATATATAGTGATTTTGATTATATTACCTTGATTTTAGATATGTTTTTGGAAACCATTAATATTTGTATAATACCTTTTTTGTTTGTGTATCCATTTGTTTTGATATGATTAAAATTTACCTTAAATTAGAATGTAATAGTGATATGAATTATTTTAAATATGTCCCAAGAAAACTAATAAGTGGTTGAAAACCATATATACTATGATACACTATAATGAAATCAAAGTATAATATTTTTTAATTTATTATAAAAAATAGGATCTATATATTTACATGAAAATATGTTAACACACACACACACAAAATTATAAATTTATAAATAAATATTTATTTATTTTACATATTTATGTATATATACATTATATTAACCCACAATTTCATACATAGTTTTAAACACAACTTCATAACAAAAGTATTAAACTGATACTTTCCTCGGGAAATTTTGAAGTTTAGTGTATTTGAAACTAGGAATACAACACATGTAATATATGGATCACATAAGAAAAATTAAAAAAATTTAAAATCTCTTGAAATACTTCTTTTTTATTCCATTATAGATCGCCTAACTTCATAGGATTTTCTAGGGACACTTATCAAATAAAAGTGTGAGTATAAATCCCAATAAGGGATAAACAATGAAAATAGAGAATAAATGAACTTAATGGGTAAAACATGTGGAATAATATAAGAACACAAACATAAGGAAAATATTCATAACAAGATCATTATAACATGAGTCATAAAATGATCATATATACATGAGGCATAACATGGATATGTGGTTACAACATAAACATGATACATTCATAAGTATATCACTAAAGTTCACCACAAAGATGTAATAAAATCATATTACAAAGGTTATTCACTAAGTTATCATAAAACATTATAAAGTTATACTACCAAGTTATCCTGAAAATTTCATCATTAGAGATTAATACTTTACCCAATGCGCTGGAGTGAAATCCGGGCACAACCTTCATATGTCGATCATTATGAGTGCTACATCAATCAAATATCATAATAACATATCATTTTAACTAATGATAAGGTAATGTGGTTTTAAAACATGGAATTGTAAAACTAATAAAAAAGTGCTTCATATATATGGATTCTCTTGAATGAAATTTAGAGTTGGGTGTTCACAACATGTAAATATGACCTAGAAAATTAAGGAATGACTTCAGCAGCATGAAGGATATATTAAAGGTATTATAGAATGGGTTAAATAGGAGAGAAATATAGTCTATAATCAATATTTAATCATTTGGATAATAAGTTGTTTTGATTATGAACACATGGAATCATAGTTACAAGGAATTAAAAAGGCTTACAATAAAGGAAGAGATTGAATTGAAAAGAGGGTGAGAGTTAAAGAGTGATTTCGATAGCAAGAAAACTATACAAAATGGACCATGAAATGGGATTAATGTGAGATAAGTGTAGTATCTAATCAATATTGTATCATTTGGATAATAAAGGAATGATTATGAACACATATAATCATAATCATATTGAAATAAAAAGGTCTTATCCAAAAATAAGTACTTGAATTAAAAAGAGGAGGAGGAAAACCCTTACCTTGCTAAGTTGATTCTTAAAGCTTGGGATGTGTCACACCCCAACCACAGACGCCCATGTTTTTATTTGTTTTCTCGGTCCCGTGACTCTGGGTAGAGTCGGGTTTGGGTCTGGGTTTAAATTTTTAAAGCTTTGATGTTTTCGGTGGGTCTCAGGCCAGTGCATAGTCAACGCACTGCTAGCAGTCACTGCACATTCGGTCCGGGTGGGTGCACGGTCACTGTGCATTCGGTACAATCATGCATTTGGACCTGGTGAGTGCGCAGTTTCCCACCTGTTTAGATAAATAATAAAATTAAAAGAATAAATTAAATTAAAAGGAATTTTATAAAATGTTTAATAATAATAATAACAATAATTTATAATACTATTGTTTTTGTTGTTGTTATTATTATTATTATTATTAATATTATTATTATTATTATTAAAATTGTTAAGTATTGGGATTTGAATTTTATTTTATTTTTACTTATTATTATTATTTATTTTTCTCGGTTTTCTTTCTTTCTTTTTTTGTTTCTTCTTCCATGCCATTCCCCCCCTCTTTCTTTTCCACTGTACCCCACCTCCCTAGGTCTTCCCTTCTTGTGCGACCTATCTTTCGGGTCTCCCCTCCTCCTACCATCTTCTCTTCAGGCCGGATCTACCTCCCTGATTGCCCTCGGCTTCTGGCCGGCCCGCCCTCCTGCAGCCTGCCTCCATCGCACCACCCTTCCTCAACCCTTGCCTATCCTGACGCTCCTATTCGTGGCCAGCCTACAGCGACCCGATCTAGCATTGCGCCTCTCACCTCCCTGCTCGCCGCTTCGTTCACCCCAGCAGCCTTCCATCCCTCATGCTCGCCGCTCTATTCACCCCTTTTGCGTCCCGGCCTTCCGACCTCGCCCTATCGCGTTTGACAGCCAACCGACCAGCAGCCCCCCCTTGTCCGGCGTTCTACCCCTGCTCGCCCTTCGCATTTTCCCAGGACGCCGCCTCCCTATCCGACCTCACGCACCCAACAGGTCCCCACCGCCTTCGCCTCACACAGCCTCTTCCAGGCCTCCTCCTATCACGCTGCCACCGTCTGCCCCCATCACGATCGGTTCCCCCTCGTCATGCCTATGCCTTGCTGCAGCTATCCATCTGGCATGCTTCCCAGCCGGTGTGCCTCTTTGGCCTGCCTGTCACCATCCGCTTCCCCTCCCTTTGCGTGGCAGCCCCATTGTGCACACGCACGCGACCAGCCGCGATGCACTACACCCCTACTGCTCTGGTGCGAACCCCTCTCCTGGTATACGAAGACCACCATGGTCTTGTTCTTGGGTGTTTCGATATCCTCCGCTAATGGTGAATCAGATTGATTCCCTTTTGGTTCGTCGCCTCCATCCAAGGTAAGAGTTCCTTTTTATTTTATCGCGCACTCGTTTATTTTTAGTGTCCGAGTTGTGTTATGAAGTCCTATTTTTTTAATTGTAGTGTGGGTTATTATTATTATTTTTGGATGCAACCTCGACTTTCCGCGTGCTTTTCCTGCCCATCGCGCCCCCTTGCCGAGTCGCTGGCATTGACCCTCAATGTTGCTGCGTCCAGCCCCTTGCCAGTGCGTGCCGACAATTTCCGACTCTCGCGCGCCCCCGCTGGTCGAGCGCATCTCTGTGCTGTGGTGCGTTACACACTGTCTTTTTTTTAAATCATTTTAAGTCGGTGTTTCTATGTTTTAGTCATTTTGCGGTTACTGCAACAGGTTGGTAGGTTTTTCTGTGAAATTGTGGTCGTTGGCAAGTAGCACGTACTTGGGCGCAAGTTGGGACGTACTGCATCATCGTCATAACTGGGCTGCGAGTCGAGGTAGGTCCCCCACTGCACTCACCTTTAAATTTAGAATTTATTAATTGCTTGATGTTTTATTAATTTTAATAAATATAAAATAATATAATATAATTAATTTTTAAATGATTATTTGGTGTAAAAAGTGTCGTTTATTTTATACACGACAACCGAAATATTTTCTTGACAAACAGATACCCAGTAGTGAAATAATTCTAGTTTGGCATTTAAAAATAATTCACAGAATTTCAAATTTAGTTCTGGTTTTAAAGATAAATGATTTCTTTTGAACAAGTGTTTTGGGTTTTCTTGATAAATGAGGTTTTTATTTAAAATTAGTGAAGGCCCGTTTGGCACTTGAATAAATTAAATTATTTTGAAAAAACTCACATTAGGTTTACTCAGGGGTGATCATTGGTGTGCGTTGATTGTGTGAGTTTAGTATGATATTTGTTCCTCGTTACTGATTGATTTAAATTGTGGATGAACCCCTTTTTATTTCATGTGTTGACATGGGAACCTGGCATAGTGAGTGAATCTTCTTAGAACGATTGTTGTACTAGTTCAGATTACGCACTGGCTAGTGGCCCCATAGCAGGGAAATACTGAGTTATTGCTGCTATGGGGATTGGGCCCCTCGGTTAGGCCATGAAGTGATATACCGGGCGTTAGGGAGTTATGACATCATCGAGTTAGATCATGCTTTCAAGATGAGTCACATGTATAGTACATTCTGGATTGTTCACGATCTCCTAGGTTCGACCCATGTTTCCTTTAGTGTTTATTTGTATGTGGAAGATGATTGAGAGGTCTAGTTCAGTTTCTAACCCTTGTGTGACATTTTTTTTCCATTTCCCTTGGTGTGTGTTGTGTGTTATGTGTGGTTTTATTTTTGACTAATAACTGAAGTTTGGATTACAAAATTGTTCAGAGAAAATGTTTTAAGATGAAATGTACCTATTCCTTTCAAACATTAAACTTGTTTTTTAAATTAAAAAGGAAAATTGACTGATACTTGTTTTAGAAATGAAAGTGTGTGTGGAAACTAATATTTTATATAATTTAGTTCAAACCTGGAATTAGTAAATTTCTTTATTTAAAGGTAGTGCATTGGGAATAGATATCGGGCTAGCCTACTGAGTTTTAATACTCACTCCTATAGTTATTTTCTATTTTTAGTGTTTGTGTAGGCTATATCTTTGGTGTGTTCGCCTTGGGCGATGTTTGGTCATGAGTTGGAGAGTGACCCGCGAGGTCACACGGAGATAGTGGTTGTCTCTTTCGGTTAGTTTTATTCTCTTTTGTTATTGTTTAGTTACATTACTCTGTTTATTTATTTTGCGCTGCTCTGTTTTATTTATGCTACTTTATTTATTTATTTTTACTGGGTGAAATTGTTCCCACATCCTCTGTTGATGCCCTGGCGCTTGTCGCCAGCCCGAGAATATTGAAAACTCCTCTTGGGCCATGTTGCGGACCGGCTCGGGTGACTGGTTCAGGGTTAACCCGGGTTGGTTCATGAAAAAATGGTATCAAAGGGAGGTGTGCTCTTAGTGGACCCCACCTTTCAGAGCACCCTTTTTTATTTGGGATGTCCGGTAGATAGAGATTAGGACTATCGGGGCTCAGGAGGTAGGTTACGGGTCGATGCCTGATCACCACTGCTCGTGACGAGACCTGAGTTACCAGGGTTAGTTAGGGATTTGAATCTTTTATCTTTGTTTTTTTTGGATTGAGGAATGACAATGGGGGCGAATCAGTTTACTTTGCGGCCTCACATGGGGTGGTGACCCATGTGGAGTCCAAGTGCCCGATTTAAGGTCCTCTTAGTGTTATGCCTTACTTGGGGCATGGCTCACCACCATGTCACTGGGTCAGACATATGCACTAGTTTCTCATTCCAGTGGTTTATTACTTCTTGTGTTTAGTTTTAGTATCAGTTGATTTGAGTGTGCGTTAAAACTGAAATTGGTTTTTAAATGGAAAAGTGTTTCTTCCAAAAAAATTGAAATTACTAAAGTGGGTTTTTAAAGAGAAGGTGTATTGGTTTGGAAAAACTTGGTATGTGTTTAGATTTGGTAAGAAAAAAAGAAGTGTTTGAACCTTGGCACTCCTTATAGAGGGTCACACGCGTGTGGGTATGTATGGGAAGTGCATGGGGGGCACTTGTTTGCAGATGATGTGAATGGGATTCAATAAACGCACATGTGATGGTTCATAAGGTTCCATAGGTGAGTTTTTAAAAATTGTAAAGAAATAATGGTTTTGGAAAAGTGATTTCTCCTTGTGTTGTATATGTTTGGCTTATGGGCCTATTATCCTTGGCTTGTGTTGTTACTTTGATTGAGTTTTGGCTTGATGTTAGTTTCGATGGTGTTTTTCATGTTGTGATGAGTATGCCACACAGAAATCCTCCAAAATTTGTTAATGAGTTATGCTCAGTTCTCAGTTATTTTTGTGTGTTGCTTTCTTCTAGAGGTAATCGAAGTCCGTTAGAGGTAGTTGTATTGTTCTGAAAGATAGTTTGTCTTCGGGTTGTTGGGAACTCCCAGGGTAGTTAAGGTTCGTACCGCCCTAGAGTTATTTGAGGGTTCAGTTTTGGGTTAGTAAAGATGAAATGTCTCATCGTCATTAGAGTTTTGGGTTTGATTAATGGTGGTCGACTTCTGCAAAGGTTCCCCATCTGGTAGGGAGTGCGGGCCGGTGGAACCTGTCTCCAAGAAACTATCATCGTCGGTATCGGCTCCTAGTTCGTCAGACCGCTCTCTTGTGCGCCACCAGTATGGCATGTCCGGACATTCTAAGTCATCATGTTGCATCCCTTTGAAAATGTACGACCATCGTGGTTGTTTGAGTCATCGAATGGAAGAAGAAGTTAGAGACTAGAAGATGAAAATGCCTGACTGTGAGGCAGGAGACGCTTCAGCTATCAAGGCCCCAGCCATAGGTCTCGAGGTGAATCTCACGCACAGTCAGAAGTTGCCGAGGGTGTGTGGAACCTCGGTCCAGATAATTTCTTTAGATTTGTAAATGAAATATCCAAAATTTCCCTTGTTCTATTATCTTCACTGTTGTAAGCTCATCCTTGTTGTGGTGGCGTGATGAGTTCATTCCCCCACAATTAGGGCGGTCTTATCTGCTCTCAGTGTGGTTTTTAAGTTGTTTGGTCTCTTTGAATGGTGTAGGCCCGTGAATAAATGGACCTGTTCTGATTTTGAGTTGGTCCTATCTGTGTTCGATGGGGGAATGTTCGTTTCATGAAGTTGATGGGAGGTGTTGAGTTAATTTCTCATCCAAAAGTTGTTGGATTGTTCCTTAACAAGATTTTCGTCAAGTCTCAGGTGTGTTGTTCGGTACATGTGGGGAAAATGAATGAGTTTGGTTTGGGAGTTCCCATGTTTCCCCCCCAGGGGTGGTTTGTTCGGGTTTCAAGGGTTTTTGTATTAGTAAATTCTTGTGGTGGGGATAACCCTCTCATGTTTTTACCTCAATCTCGGGGAGTGGTTTTTCTTGGATTCGTCGGGTGTGATGTTTTTTGGGAATGCTTACCTCGAAGCTCTCAGTTCTCTATGATTTTGTCTAGGAATGAACTCAAGTTGTGTCAACTATTGGCTTGGTGACTTTCTGGGGGCAGAAAGTGTCTGTGGTGGGGAGAATTGTCAAACCCCGACCGCGGACGCCCATGTTTTTATTTATTTTTTCTCGGTCCTGTGACTCTGGGTAGAGTCGAGTTTGGGTCCGGGTTTAAATTTTTGAAGCTTTGATATTTTTGGTGGGTCTCGGGCTAGTTCGCAGTCACCACACTACTAGAGGTCACCACACATTCGGTCCGGGTGGGTGCGTGGTCACCGCGCATTCGGTCCGATCATGTGTTCGGACCTGGTGAGTGCGTGGTTGCCCACCTGTTTAGATAAATAATAAAATTAAAAGAATAAATTAAATTAAAAGGAATTCTATAAAATGTTTAATAATAATAATAACAATAATTTATAATATTATTATTGTTATTATTATTATTATTAATCTTCTTATTATTATTATTAAAATTGTTAGGTTTTGGGTTTTGAATTTTATTTTATTTTTACTTATTATTATTATTTCTTTTTCTAGGTTTTATTTATTTCTTTTTTTGCTTCTTCTTCCACGCGGTTCCCCCCCCTCTTTCTTTTCCGCTACACCCCGCCTTTCTAGGTCTTCAATTCCTGCGCGACCTGTCTTCCGGGTCTCCCCTCCTCCTACCGTCTCCACTTCAGGCTGGATCTCCCCCGTTGCTTGCCCTCGGCTTCAGGCCGGCCCGTCCTCCTGCAGCCTGCCTCCGTCGCGCCACCCTTCTGCAGCCCTTGCCTCTTGCGATGCTCCTGTCCGCGGCCAGCCTACAATGACCCGATCCAGCGTTGCGTCTCCCACCTCCCTGCCCGCCGCTTTGTTCGCCCCAGCAGCCTGCCATCCCTCCTGCTCGCCGCTCTGTTCTCCCCTGCTACGTCCCGACCTGCTGACCTCGCCCTACCGCGTCTGGCGCCCAGCCGACCAGCAACCCCACCTCATTTTCTGGCGTTCTACCCCTTCTCTCCCTCCGTATTCGCCCGGGACGCCGCCTCCCTATCCGGCCTCACACACCCAACAGGTCCCCGCCACCTTCGCCTCACACTTCCGCTTCCCGGCCTCCTCCTATCACACTGCCACCGTCTACCCCCGTCATGATCGACGCGCCCTCGGCATGCCTCTGCCTTGTTGCAGCTCTCCAGCCGGCATGCGTCCCAGCCGGTGTGCCTCTCCAGCCTGTCTGTGACCATCCGCTTCCCCTCCCTTTGCATGGCAGCCCCATTATGCGCAAACGACCAACCGCGATGCACTATACCCCTACTACTCTGGTGCGAACCCCTCTCCTAGTATATGAAGACCACCACGGTATTGTTCTTGGGTTTTCTGATATCCTCCGCTGATAGCGAAGTGGATTGATTTCATTTTGGTTCACCGCCGCCATCCAGGGAAAGAGTTACTTTTTATTTTATCGCGCGCTCATT
Organism: Viscum album; assembly: GCA_963277665.1. NCBI lineage: Eukaryota > Viridiplantae > Streptophyta > Magnoliopsida > Santalales > Viscaceae > Viscum > Viscum album. Next base: position 1,863,151,901 of record OY728133.1, read on the forward strand.
TATTTTTTGTGTCTGAGTTTTGTTTTGAAGTCCTATTTTTTTTAATTGTAGTGCGGATAATTATTATTATTTTTGGATGCAACCTCAACTTTCCACATGATTTTCCTGCCCGACGCGCCCCCTTACCGAGTCACTGGCATAGACCCTCATTGTTGTTGCGTCCAGCCCCTTGCCGGTGTGTGCCACCCCTTTCCGACTATCGTGTGCCCCCGTTGTTTGAGCGTGTCTCTTTGTTGTGGTGTGTTACACACTTTCCTTTTTTTTAAATCATTTTAAGTTAGTGTTTCTATGTTTTAGTCATTTTTCGGTTACTGCAATGGGTTGGCAGGTTTTTCCGTGAAATTGCGGTCGTCGGCAAGTGGCGCGTACTTTTGCGCAAGTTGGGACGTACCGCATCATTGTCGTAACTGGGCTGCGAGTCGAGGTAGGTCCCCCACTGCACTCACCTTTAAATTTAGAATTTATTAATTGTTTGATGTTTTATTAATTTTAATAAATATAAAATAATATAAGATAATTAATTATTTGGTGAAAAAAAGAGTCGTTTATTTTATACACGACACGTGGAATATTTTCTTGATGAACAGACACCCAATAGTGAAAGAATTCCACTTTGGACTTTAAACATAATTCACAGAATTTCAAATGTAGTTCTGGTTTTAAATATAAATGATTTATTTTGAAAAATTGTTTTGGGTTTTCTTGAGAAATGAGGTTTTTCTTTAAAATTGGTGAAGGCCCGTTTGGCACTTTAATAAAATAAATTATTTTGGAAAAAATCACATTGGGTTTACTCAGGGGTGATCGTTGGTGTGCATTGATTGCGTGAGTTGTGTATGATATTTGTGCCTCGTGACTGATTGATTTACATTGTGGACGCACCCCTTTTTATTGCATGTGTTGACACGGGAACCTGGCATAGTGAGTGAATCTTCTGAGAATGATTGTTTCACTAGTTTAGATTATGCACTGGCTAGTGTCCCCATAGCAGGGGAATACATAGTTATTACTACTATGGGGATTGGGCCCCTCAGTTAGGCCATGAAGGGATATACTGGGTGTTAGGGTGTTATGACGTCATCAAGTTAGAGTATGCTTTCAGGATGAGTCACATGTATAGTACATTTTGGATTGTTCACGATCTCTTAGGTTCGACCCATGTTTCCTTTAGTGTTTAGTTATATGTGGCGGATGATTGAGAGGTCTAGTTCGGTTGCTGACCCATGTGTGCCATTTTTTTCCATTGCCTTTGTTGTGTGTTGTGTGTTATGTGTGGTTTTCGTTTTTGTCTAATAACTGAAGTTTGGATTCCTAAATTGTTCACAGAAAATGTTTTAAAATGAAATGTACCTATTCCTTTCAAACATTAAACTTGTTTTTTTAAAATTAAAAAGGGAAATGGACTAATACTTGTTTTAGAAATGAAAGTGTGTGTTGAAACTAACATTTTATATAATTTAGTTCAAACCTGGAATTAGTAAATTTCTTTATTTAAAGTTAGTGCATTGGGAATAGATATCTAGCTAGCCTACTGATTTTTAATACTCACGCCTATTGTTCTTTTCTGTTTTTAGTGTTTGTGCAGGCTACAGCTTGGGTGCATTTGCCTTGGGCGATGTTTGGTCGGGAGTTGGAGAGTGACCCACAGGGTCACACGGAGATAGTGGTTGTCTCTTTCTGTTAGTTTTATTTTCTTTTGTTCTTGTTTGGTTACATTACTCTATTTATTTATTTTTTGCTGCTCTGTTTTATTTATGCTGCTTTATTTATTTATTTTTACTGGGTAAAATCATTCCCACATCCTCTGTTGATGACTTGGATCTTGTCACCATCCCGGGAGGATCGGGAACGCCTCTCGATCCATGTTGTGGACCAGCTCGGGTGACCAGTTTAGGGTCGAACCGGGTTGGTTCGTGATAGGATGACTCCTTAGAACCATAGGAACTCCTTGAGAGAGATTTATATAGGGATATGGAAGGAAAATTTAGGATAAATTTCTATTAGGTGGAGAGGCATTAGAGAATTTGTGGGAGTAATCTCCTTTTAATAGGTGAAAAGGGGGTTGTTCATGGAAACTAAAGTTAGGAGAGGGGTAAGAATGATATCACATGAGCATTACGTGGGTTTGGTGGGTTAGTTGAATCATGTGCATTAATATTGGCGAGACATGTGAGATTGAATTACCAACCTAACAGAGGTATTCTAGTGTAATATCTTGTCCTTTTTCTAGTATGACTCTTTTAATTTTTTTTGAGTGAAGATGGGTTGTATTTGTTTTAATTCACAAAAAATTATTTATCAGCAAAATTTTGATAAATTTGTTAAAGGCCTTAAATTCTAGTTAACATCTTTTAATATTCTATTGAATATTTTTGGAGTTCGACATTAAGTTAGTGTGAGATTTTAAGGCCTACAAAGTCTCAGTGAAGACTAAATAAAAATATTAAATATAATATATTAATCACCCACTTTTTATTCAATATAATTGAATAACTCTAAAATGGAACATTGTATCGGAAATATTAGGCCACCGTTGTGTCTGGAATAGGGTTTTTACCTAGGTGAGGTATAATATTTTTAAGTGACAAACGTTTGGACGTCTCGCTCATGAAGATAATTTTTTTATATTTAATTAATTTTTAATCCGTTTTTTTAATATTAAATAATTAATATCTCTCAAATAGTGAATCATATAAGAAATTGAAGACCATCATTGGGTTTGGATCTTGGGGTTTACCCTAGTCAGGGTATAACTTTTATGCGCAATAGGTGTTTTATGTTATTTTTTTTAAGTTAAATAATTACTTTTATTAATTTAATAATTAATCTTAAATTAAATATAATAATTGTGATTGTTACTATTATTTTTTTAAATTAAGACAACATGTATTTTAATATTTACTAGGAAGATGAAATGAATATTATTAATAATAAGTGTATTATTATTATTATTTTCAAACAAAATGAATGCAAAAGTACATGTGTGATTAAATACATTTTTTTCGCTTAAATGATGAACGATGTTTTATCATGTATGAATATTTGTTATTGATCAATTTAATAATGGTGAAATTATTAGTTAATACTAAATAAATGAAAATTTGGGTTTAATAGTAATTTATTAACTATTATCAACATTTAATGAATGTTTTTGGTGAAACATTAACAATGAAAGATAGTTTATAATAATAATAATTGATGTTATTAATATTATTAATAAATTTAGAAAATAATTATATAAAAACATCGTTTCATTCATAACTTTTTCATATGGGGTCAGATTGACACACCGTTAGTGACAACATTACCCTAAAATTGAGTTTTTCATTTCAAGACTAATGTTGAATATTTAATTCAGACCCATGGTATAGGTCCATTAAATTCCCAAAATGATGATGGGTTGATGCATTGAATTAATAAGAGAGATTAATAAATAAAGTATTCAATTAATAAATGTTACTAAATTAATTGATAAAAAATATTATAACTCGGATTTAGGGTGGTGCGCATGACATGGATAAGAAACCCATTATTTATGACATGCCCCTCTCTCCTCTCCCTATATCTCCATTCAGAATTCAATAATAAATATCTTTTTCAATACTTATTATGTTGATGTGCCTTCAGTGGCATTGGATTCATCTTGATAAGAGGATATTTTCGAAATAACATGTCATCAATAATGTTGGATTCATATCATGTATTCATCATATTTGAGGTAGGTAGTCTGAAATTGAAATCCCATAGTCTTTATTATCAATTATGTGCATGTGATTGCATATTTTTTATGGTTCATTTTGAAATTAGAATTCCAAATTGAATTAATTAATGTGGTCAATTAATTAATTTAGGATTTGGATATTTGAGTGAATAATAGAAATTATGAAATGAGGATAATTAATTGGTAAAATTATTTATCAAAGTATTGAATCGGGAAATTGGGAATAATTAATTATTAAATTAATTATGTAATTATTGAGACCATTGAACATGATTAATTAATTGTATAATAAATTAATGTGAATAGTTAGAATTATGAAATTGTGATTTGGTATAATTAAAATTTGAATTAATTATAGAAAGATAGAGACTGTTGAAATTTAATAATTAACTATATGGTTAGTGAATTAAGTGTGTTGGAATAATTAATTGGTGAATTAATTATGTGGTTATTGAATTAAGTGGGTTGGAATAATTAAATGGTGAATTAATTGTGGGGTTATTTAATTAAGTGAGTTGGAATAATTAATTCACAAATTAATTGGTGTTATTGAATAAATTATGATGGAACAATTGATTTTTTAATTAATTGAGGAGATTGAGTTAGATTAATTAATTATAGAATTAATTAATTGAGCTAATATGAACGATTAATTGGTGAATTAATTTAATGGATTGAATATGATTAATTAATTGTTAATTAATTAATGAGAGTTGGAATGAATAATTAATTAGTGAATTAATTGAGGGGATTAATTTAGATTAATTAATTGCGTAATTAATTAATGGAAATGATTTAGATTAATTAATTGGTAAATTAATTAATGTGTATTGTTGAGATATTGAATTAATAGAATTGGATAATTAATTGATGAATTAATTATGAGATATTGATATTTGATAATTGATATAATTAAATGTGGAATTAATTATGAAATATTAATTTTTAGATTTAGATAATTAATTGATGAAATAGTTATGAGATGTTGAGTTTGGTAATTGAGATAATTAATTAATGAATTAATTATGAGTAAGCGATTAATTAATGACTGTGTTAATTAAAGAGATTGATGTGCTTAATTAATTGGGGAATTAATCAAGGGGTTTTATGTGAAGACTAGTTTTTAAATTAGCAATGAGGGTGAGAAGATTAATTAATTGATAAATTAATGTGATATTGGGGTAATAGGTTTAATGTTGATTAATCCTGCTTGATGTGATGATGTTTTTTATGTGATAATGGGGTTAATAATTGATTAACCTTGATAAATGAGATATATGTGATATGTTTAAATGGTGAATTATGTATTATTAAATGGTGAATGGTATCATTCTCATTTATACAACTATTAATAATGGTAACATGGACATTCATGGGTGAGTGAGTATAGAATCGTAACATGGAAATTCATGGGTGTGTGAGTATATAATGGTAACATGGACATTCATGGATGCGTGAGTATGGAATGGTAACATGGACATTCATGGGTGCATAAGTATAAAATGGTAACATGGACATTCATGGGTGTATGAGTGTGTAATGGTAACATGGACATTCATGGGAATGTGAGTCTAGAATGGTAACATGAACATTCATGGGTGCGTGAGTACAGAATTGTAATATAGACATTCAAGTGTGTGTGAGTTATGGAATGGTAACATAATCATTCAAATGGGTGGAAAATAAGAATGTTAACTTGCTCGTTCAATTGTGGGGTTGAATAAATATTATTAATTAATGTGATAAATAGTTTAATTATTCACTGTAATTAATTTATTTATACAACTTCATACACTTTCTATTGATTGGATTTGTTTTAAACACTGTTGGGGGTGGCCTACTAAGTTGTACTCACACCCTATTCGGGCTTCCCAATCGGTACCCGAATAGAATTTTTTACTATGGGACAGGTTAAGGGTAAAGGCCCTAGATTATATAGCTAATTGGGGATAGATAATGGATGAGGGAACCAGATGTGGTTTGGGACCCGCTTGGGAGTCATTGGTGCATTTATTTTCTAGTTATACATTTTTACACTCACTTTAGCATGGAATGTTTCCCTTTAAGTTGAGTACTGTATTATTAGATTTTTTACCTTGTGAAATTAGTATTGTTATGATTATATATGCTTCTTATATAACTTTATTTACTTATGCTAGTGTTTTACTCTAATAAGAGAGGGTATAGTCTCCCCATGACTGACTTACCAGACCTTCACTGCTAGTCAGCGGTCTTTGGCATATGGGGAAGTGCACCTGAGGTCATGTTGAGAACTAGCTCGGGGCACCAGTGTGTGGTTGTCAGGATGGGATGTTACAAATTGGTATCAGAGGCCCAGTTTTATTTTCTTTTTCTTTTGTCTTACTATTTGGGAAAGGTATATAGAACACTAAGAAGAGTCAGAGCTTGGTTATGAGCTTGTGCATGAGAGTAGCTACCTCATGTACGGGGGAGAACCCAAGTACCCAGGGTGGGATTGTTGTTATTACTTTTTTCTATTACAGTTCAATATTATTTTACCTTGGGTGACGCACTTGTTGTGTGATTTAATTATTGTTTTTGAGATTTGTTGAGATTGAATCATGGCCCTGTATGGAATGAGGGTTGAGTCTGAATGCATCATTCTAGGAACTTAGGATTATTTTTTTATTTGTATCATTGTAGGCATGCACAAGAAAATGGGATTTGGGTAAGTATTTGAACTTTAGATATTTTTTCTTACTTAGGAAATTGAAATTAAAATAGTGAATTAATTAATGACAAAATTGTGAAATTGTTGTTTTCAAGAACAATTAATTGAAGAATTAATTGTAAGATATTGATATCATAAATTTGGATAATTAATTTCAGCATTAATTACGTGATATTAATATTATTATTTTAAATAAGTAATGGTGGAGTTAATTATGGGATGCTGGTATCTATAAAGAGATTAATTAATTATGGAATTAATTAATGCAACTTATGGATTAATTAATTGAAGAATTAATTAATGTGAGTAAAGATATTATTTAATTTTTGAATTAAATAAAGTGATTAATTGATTGATGCATTAATTAATGTGAGTAGAGAGATTATTTAATTTTTGAATTAAATAAATTGATTAATTAGTTGATAAAGATTGTAAAATGACGCAAGATGAGAATAAATGGGTGTATAAATGATAAACTTGAATAATGAGAATGTTTTTACCCTTGTTAACTAGGACCTAGGTGTATAATGGTTAAGGGTAGTGATAGTTCCTAATTTTTGACTGTGTAGCAGGAAAAAGGGAGGAAACACTCGTGTGAGGATATCTAGGCACTATGTGGAGCTTTATGGTGTGAGGTACGCCATCGAAAATTTACAAATGAGGTTCTTAGGATTGAATGTAGGTCGATAAAAACTATAGTTGTTGAGATACTTAACAAGAGGGGTTAATGAAGCTCCAATGGTGGGTAGATTGTAAGAACCCAATTTTTCTTAAAGGTTCTTGGAAGTACAGCTCGAGGATGAGATGTTATAAGGTGGGAAGATTGTAAGATCCCGTCCTTTTTCTAGGTATGACTCTTAATTTTTTTTGATGAATATGGGTTGTATTTTTTTTAATTAAAAAAATGATATATCAACAAATTTTTTGATAAATGTGTTAAAGGATTCAAATGTCAGTTAATATCTTGGAATATTCAATTGAATATTTTTGGAGTTCGACACTGAGTTAGTGTGAGTTTCTGAGTCCTTCAAAGTCTCGGTGGAGACTAAATAAAAATATTAAATACAATATATTAAGAGCACACTTTTTATTAGAAATAATCTATTAACTCCAAAACGGTGCATTGTATGGGAAATCTGAGACCACCGTTGTGTCTAGAATAGAGTGTCTACCCTAGGAAATGTATAATATTTGTAAGCATTGTATATATGGACGTCTCACTCAAGAAAATAAACTTTTTATATTTAATTAATTTTTTAATCCATTTTTCTGAAAATTAAATAATTAATATATCTTAAACGGTGCATCGTATGAGAAATCTGAAACCACTGTTGGGTTTGGAAAAAGGGTTTTACCCTATTAAAGGTATAACTTTTATGTGCAATGGGCATTTGATGTTATTTATTTTTTTTAAGTTAAATAATTAGGTTTATTAATTTAATAATTAATCTAAAATTAAAAATAATAATTGTGATTGATACTATTATTTTTTTAAATCAAGACAACATGTATTTTAATATATACTAGGTACATGAAAAGAATATTATTAAAAATAAGTGTATTATTTTTTATATTATTTTTTGTCAAACAAAATGAATGGAAAAGTACATGTGTAATTAAATACATTTTTCACTTAAATGATGAACAACATTTTTTCATGTGTGAATATTTGTGGTTAATCAATGTAATAGTTGTGAAATTATTATTCAATACTAAATAAATGAAAATGTGGGGTTAATAGTAATTTATTAACTCTTATTGACATTTAATGAATGTTATTGGAAAAATAATAATGGTGAAAGATAGTTTATAATAATAATAATTTTTGTTGTTATTAATATTATTAATACATTGAGAAAATAATTGTATCAAAACATCATTTAAGTTATAAATCTTTCGTATGACGTCATATTGAAATTCCATTAGCGATAGTGTGACCCTAAAATTAAGGTAGTTATTTCAAGGCCAATGTTGAATATTTAATTTAGACTCATGGTATAGGTCCAAGAAACGCCCAAATTGATGATGGGTTGACGCATGAAATTAATAGAAGATATTAATAAATAAATGATTCAATTAATAAATGTAACTAATTTAATTGATGAATAATAATTTTAAATTGGATTTGGGGTGGTGCACATGGCATGGGTAAGAAGCCCATTATTTATGACACGCCCCTCTCTCCTCTCCCTATCTCTCCTTTCAAACTTTAATAATAAATATCTTTTTCGATATTGATCAAATTAACATGTTGTCAGTGGCATTGGATTCATCTTGATAAGAGGATGTTTTTGGAATAACGTATCATCAGCGGTGTTAGATTCATATCACGTATTCATCATATTTGTGGTAGGTGGTCTAAGATTCAAATCTCAGTCTTTATTATCAATTACGTGTATGTGATTATAGATTTTCTAGGATTTGTTTAGATTGAATTCCTAATTAAATTAATTAATGTGGTCAATTAATTAATTTATCAATTACAGATATGAGTTAATAATGGAAATTATAGAATGTGGATAATTAATTGGTAAAATTAATTATCAAAGTATTGAATTAGGAAATTAGGAATAATTAATTGCTGAATTAATTATGGAATTATTGAGACCATTGAACAAGATTAATTAATTGTAGAATTAATTAATGTTAATAATTAGAATTATGAAATTGTGATTTAGTATAATTAAAATTTTAATTAATTATGGTAAGATATATATTTTTGAATTTTAATAATTAACTATGCAGTTATTGAATTAAGTGACTTAGAATAATTAATTAGTGAATTAATTATGCAGTTATTGAATAAAGTGAGTTGGAATAATTAATTGGTGAATTAATTATGAGGTTATTTAATTAATTGAGTTGGAACAATTAATTCAAGAATTAATTAGTGTTATTGAATTAGTTGTGATGGAACAATTCATTGTTTAATTGATTGAGGAGATTAAGTTAGATTAATTAATTGTAGAATTAATTAATTGAGTTGATGTCAACAATTAATTGGTGAATTAATTGAATGGATTGAATGTGATTAATTAATTTTGAATTAATTAATGAGAGTTTGAATAAAAAATTAATTGGTGAATTAATTGAAGGGATTAATTTAGATTAATTAATTGTGGAATTAATTAATTGAAATGATTTGGATTAAATAATTGGTAAATTAATTAATTAATTTTTTCGAGATAATGAATTGATAGAATTGGATAATTAATTGATGAATTAGTTATGAGATATTGAGATTTTAGAATTAATATAATTAATTGTGGAATTAATTATGAAATATTAAATTTTGAATTGAGATAATTAATTGATGTATTAATTATGATATTTTAAGTTAAGTAATTGAGAAAATTAATTGATGAATTAATTATTAGTAAGATATTACTTAGCATCTCGGTTAATTAAATATATTGATGTGCTTAATTAATTGGGTAATTAATTAAGGGGTTTTATGTGAAGACTAATTATTGAATTAGTAATGATGGTGAGAAAATTAATTAATTGATAAATTAATGTGATATTGGGGTAAGAGGTTTAATATTGATTAATCATGCATGATGTGATGATGTTCTATATATGATAATGTGATTAATAATTGATTAACCTTGATAAATGAGATATATGTGATATGTGTAAATGGTGAATTTTGTATTATTAAATGGTGAATGGTAACATGCTTATTCTGCCAACTATTAAGAATGGTAACATGGACATTCATGGGTGTGTGAGTATGGAATGGTAACATGTACATTCATGGGTGCGTGAGTTTGGAATGCTAACATGGACATTCATGGGTGCGTGAGTATGGAACGATAACATGGAAATTCATGGGTGCTTGATTATGGAATGGTAACATAGAAATTAATGGGTGTGTGAGTGTGTAAAGGTAACATGGACATTTATGGGTGTGTGAGTATGAAATGGTAACATGGACATTCATGGGTGTGTGAGTACAAAATAGTAACATGGACATTAAAGTGTGTCCGAGTTATGGAATGGTAACACATTCATTCAAATGGGTAGAAAATAAGAATGGTAACATGCTCGTTAAATTGCGGGGTTGAATAAAGAATATTAATTAATATGATAAACTATTTAATTATGCATTGTAGTTACTTTCTTTATACAACTGCATACACTTTTTGTTGATTGGATTTATTTTAGATACCATTGGTGGTGGCTTACTGAGTTGTACTCACACCCTATTCGGGCTACCTGATCGGTACCTGAATAGACTTTGTTGTTGCATGATATGTTAAGATAAAATCCCTCTATTAGATAGATGATTGGGGATGGATAAAGGATGAGGGAACCAGACGTGGAATAAGACCTGTTTGGGAGTCTTTGGTGTCTTTATTTTCAAGTTTTTCATTTTGACACTCACTTTGTCCTGGAATTTTTCTCTTTTAGTTGAGTATTGTATTTGTATATTTTTTTACCTTGTGTCATTAGTATTTTTATGATTATATATGCTTTATTTGTTGCTTTATTTACTTTCATTGGTGTTTTACTCTGATATGAAAGGTTATAGTGTCCCCATGACTGACTTACTAGACCCTCGCTGCTAGTTGGTAGCTTCTAGCATATGGGGAAGTGTGCCTAAGATCATATGGTTAACTGGCTTGAGGCACCGAATCATGGAACCCGGGCTATGACATTACATCTATAAATTCCAAAATTTAAGTTTATTTAGTAAAAATTATGTTACATTAGATGACCCATTTTTACACTTATCAATATTGATTAAATATTAATCATGATAATTATTTTTTCACTAAAGGTATAAGATGACCATTCTTACCAAATTTTGACATGATGAATCTGAATTTTGGATCCATTTAAACTAATTCAATTTCTAAATATGAGAAAATTAATTTTTAAATTAAAAAAACATAATTTGTTGAAAACCCATTTTTTTTAAATGATATTTTAATCATTGCATTTTCTTAATATTATTTAACAAAAAATCCCAATGAGTGTTAATTTATTTAAAATTAATTTTAATCATCATATTTATGTCATTATTTAAAAGATATGAATTTAAATTATTTACACCATTTTTTAAAAATAATAATATATACGTGCATAATTTTTCTTAAGAAAAAACAATCTTCCAAAAATAAAATAAATTTATTACTTTCTTGGAAAAAACTATTAGATAGATGTTAATGTATTTTATTGTATATATTAACAAAAGATTTAAATAAAATAACTATTTAATCATAAAATAATAAAATTTATAGCTTATAAAAATGTTTTTTTAGAAAAAACATATTTTACACATAAAATTATTTTTTATCCATTTAGCTATACCAATTGAAATTATTAACACATTACTATTATTTTTCTTTATATATTGATTTCTTAATACATTTATGTCACAACCCGTCCTCAGGGCCCATGCCATGACTACCCCAAGCCCGCCTTCCATAGGCCAGGGGCTGGCGACTAGCACCAAAGGCGTAAATCCCAAAAAAAGGGAAGACATTGCCTTTATGAAATGTAAACACACACACACAACCAGAGTACAAGCGGAAGAAAACACTAAGTAATCAGTATAACAAGTGTGCGGAAAGTACAAAGGGGCCGGAATAAAATCCCAACAGTAAAGTACAAGGAAAAGACAAAACATCAGGAAGGTGTTGAGCTACTCCTGAATCGTCCTCTGGAGTTCCTACCTGAAGGGTAGGTACAGATGGCCACCTCAACTCTCCACATCCGTCTATCACCTCCAGGTACCGTCTCGTCATGAAGTCCACCTATGGGTACCATCTCGTCGTGAAGTCCACCTCTGGGTACCGTCCAGCTCTACAAGCCTCAACCACAATCAGTGTTGTCCGTCGTCTGCATCCAACACAACGAGGTGCGGTCATAACCCATGCAGGGGTGATTATAACGATACTCAGTAGGGACCCCGAGACCCTCAAAGTCTCACTAAATCCAACAAGGATAACCGCAAATAATGATCTCAACAGATAACCCTTACTTAGGTATAAGGCCATAATTACACCTAAGTTATCAAGTAACCCATATCAATCATGAGAAAACACAAAGGTTATTGAAATCAACGTATAACCACTACTTAGGTATATGCCCATACATATACCTAAGTTATCAAGTGACCCATCTCAATCATGAGGTAAACACACAGATCATTGACTCAGCTCAAACCAGGATTTTCATTACCGAAACCACAACTGCTGGAGAATTCCTACTCTTTCGAGTACAGTGGCCCTATCATGACTCCGAGGTGCTACTAACTAACCTTAGACTGTTGAGGTACTCCTCCTATCGAGTACCGCGGGTCTGATTCCAACTACCAGGTGCTCCGTCCGCCGTGGGTCTGCCGCCAAATACCTGGCGCTCCGTCCACTGGGCTAACCGAATCACTACGAGTCGAATCGGTCAAGTAGTCAATAGGTCTACAGGTACTAGGTCTCTGCACTCTGTACGCTCGTCTCTGGGAGGGTCCTATCCACAAGCTACTGGTCGATACATCCAAGAGTCACGCAAACTCATGTGGAAATATCTCAAAGGACCGCCTCATCCTAGGGGTCACAATACAAAAGACAGCGCGTCGATCGGACGCCCGGTCTGTGAGTTATTAGCATTTCTGTTCTAGGGGCCCGATTGGATTTCGGGTACAATCCAACCCGGTCACACTCCAAGTTCATCCAAAACTCAAGTGAACTAATCCAAAATAACCGTCTCATCGAGAGTAATCCAACAAAGTCGATGGCACATCAATCAGACGTCCGGAGCTCAAGTTATAAGCGTTTTCGCTCCAAGGGCCCGGTTGGTTTCAAGTTCTAACCAACCCGTCCATACACAAACTTCGCCGAAACCTTGAGTGTAATATACAGAAACGACCGTCTCGGTCCAAGTAATCCTACACAACTGACGGTACGTCGATCGGAGTTCCACAACTCAAGTTATGGGCGTTTAACTAAAGATGGTCCGAAAATAGGGGGTCTGGGCCCGGCCCAACACCCCTGGGTCGGCCCGAATTGGGTCAACCCGACTCGGGTCTGGGTCCGGCCTATTAGGGTGTGGCCCATATCGGCTGGAGCGGCCCGTCCAGGCGCTGGCGTCCCGGCCCGGCGCTGGCGGCCCGGCCCGGCACGGGCGGCCCGGCCCAACCGACTTGATCCGGTCCACGTGTCCCACACGGTTGGCCGCGTGGGTGGGTGACCAGGGGCTGGCGGCGCCCAGTGGGGCCCTCCCTAGCCGCAGGTCTGGGGGGTTACACCCCCCCCCCCCCCGGTTTCTTCAAAACAACCGTCCGGGATGGCCGGCCTTTGGGTAACCGCGGGACCCCCTTGGGTACCACCTCTAGGTGGCGTCGGTGGGCGGCACAGTCGGTCTCCCCTTTGAGATCTGCCGCGGCCTTAGGCCGCAACTCTGTTCGATCGGCGCGGCACGACAACGCCGCACCCCTCCGCCCCGACCGCATCCCCTTGAAGCTCCGGCGAGGCGCGAAGTCGCCGCGCCCCTCCGCCGCGGCTCGGCAAGGCCGCGGTCTGACTCTACTCCGCGCGGCACGATGGTGCCACACCTTTGCGGTGACCCGACAACCAAGCGTTGACGATCTGCCCGTGATCAGCTCAACGTTGGACGGTTCTTCACAGTCCACCTCCATCGTCCATAATCGACAAACGAATGGGGAAGGGTCAGACTGTGTTCATGCAGTCCAAGCCCTTCCTCATCATGATGGTATCAAGCGGCCAAATGAAACTCAACAATTGAAGAACGATGAAGAACGGTATTAAAACCTGAATATAACAAACCCTACCTCAAGGTTCTCCGTTCGTTGATGATATCGCAAGAGGGTAGACATCGTCGCAGGGTAGGAGATGAAGGTGATGATGGTCGTTGGCGTTCGTCGCTTCCGCAAAGTCCTTCGATCCCGACTCGAGCGCCGTTCGTTGGAGATGCGTTGGAAGGAGAACCGTTCTTCGTCGAGGGAGGAAGTCATTCTTCATGAATGAAGGAAACTCTCCTCTAATTCTTCCAAAATATTTACCAACCAATATTTCATTAAGTCTACTTCTTTTAAAATATCTACAAGCAATTCAAAAGAAGTCAAAGAGTTGTGGCAAAAATAATTAATAAGGTTATTAATTATCTTAGTTGGCTTCATGAAGCTTGGGAGGTGGAGAGGATCCACTTAAATAAAAGAGTGGAGTTGTATTGTATTAAACAAGGGGTGAGTTATGGGGAGGTCAAGGGGGTTATGGGGGAGGTGAGGAGTTAGGGTCTCATGTGGGCCCCACCACACTAAACTCTCCCATGGGAGGTTAGGTGGGTGTGGGTCCCACCTCTAACTCCCCCTTTTTTGAAAATAATCACCTTCCTTGAATAAAATTTGTACACAACAAATTTTATTTAATTTAATCTAATCCCCAAATATTAAATCTCAACCCGCTCAAAACGAAACTGCGGAAAAGGTCCCCTTAAGAAATTACCAACGTTGCGAGTTCATCGGTGCCCTCCGATTTCAATTCTGAGCACTGGTTCAAAAGATATAAAAACTCGCTCGTTCATTTATTGAACGTACCTGAGCTAAACTTTGGAAATTGATTCCGGGCACACCGGGCCTCGGAATCAGGTTCCGTCAGAAGCCACAGAATTGTAAAATTCCAAAGAAAATAATAAAAATAATCTTGAAATTTCAAGGTCTTTAAATTACTCCCACCTGAGGGATATACGTCCCCGTAAAGCTACAACACAAACTAGGGAAACTAAAGGAGGTACCGAGCACACGTCTAAGCCTCCCGCTCCCATGTGGTCTCCTGGAGGTTTCCATGCTGCCAGAGAAAGCGCACAAGAGGAATCGAGCATCCTCATAGGACCCGCTTCTGTTGATCCTCAACCTTATCTGGAACCTTCTGAAAGGCGCCCCGTCATCGATGTCCAGCTCCTAGTGGTCGATGATGACAGATAGGTCATGCACACATCTCCTCAGCTGAGATACGTGGATGACATTGTGCACCCAGTGCAACTGAGGTGGAAAGGCCAGATGATCCTCGGAGATAACTTGCTACCTAGACCACATCTTTGTAGATTTCGTCAAGGTGAGACCCGTATAAAGACGTGGTCATCACCCTCGAACTCTAGTGGTCTCGTCTCCTATCAGCATAGTAATTATATCTTTTCTTTGTAGTCTTCATCCGCTCCTGGATGATATACACCTTCTCCATCGTAGCCTGAACCATCTCTAGTTCTACACGTGTTGACTCCATCACTATCCACAAAGGATATCTGAAACGCAGCCAGCTGCTGTCACACCACTACCTAACAGCTGAAAGCCTGATCTCCTACTAAGAGCATCAGCTACAACGTTCCCCTCCCCAGGAGTATAAGAAATCACAAAGTCTTAGTCCTGGAGGAATTCGAGCTGTCACCACTGTCTCAGGTTCATGTCCTTCTGAGAGAAGATACACCTGAGACTATTGAGTTGAATAGAACCGTAAACCGTTTGCTCAAAGAACAATGAGTGAGACTAGCCAATTGTAAGAACTCATCTTCACCCTTCTTCACCTACGTTCTACCAAAGAGTTGATGAGATTTCTCCTCTGCCAAAAAGAGAAATCTGGTCTCATCCCCTGGATGAACCATGTTCTTTGCCTAATACAGTCAATCCTGACATGAATGATACAATTCATGTCTTGAATGACGTCGTAAGGCCTTGATGCTACTACTAAGAGATCCAACCGTCACTCTCTCCTCCAAGGGTTGAGTCACACTGTCGGAATCAGTGCGTGATTATTGGGTCTCCTCCAGTAGGAATCTCACAAGTGAGGGTCAAGTCAACAGCTTTAACCAGAACCTCTTAGTATCAACTATACAAAAGGGATAGGAAAGTAAACATCACAACGTTAAGTATCTTTTATTACAGCAACTTGAAGTACAAAGACACAAAGAAAACACAACAAAAACAACACAGAAACTAGAAGCACAAAGAACAAAGTCCTCCATGCCTGGAACTAGTCTCACTCCTGTCCACCTGCTTCCGAAGCTCCATTGGCGTATGCTTCAGCTGCCTGAAGCTGAGCTCTCCCATATCCACCCATTTCCTACACTCGGGGTGGACCTCCTGGTGGTGGTGGAAACTCCTCGAAGAGTCGTACACCACTGGTTGTACATCCATCTCCTCTACTCTGGTCTGGTAGGTTCCTCTACTGCTTGTTTCTAATCTGCTAGATAGGTCGGGCAGTCTTGAGCCAAATGACCCTGTTTGACGCATGCATATCACTTCCTACTACTCGTATGGCTGGCTCTGTTTTGTTTGCCTCGCACAACTGAACCTAAAACCCGAGGTCACCCACCTGTTGTCCTGGTCCTCCTGGACCTCTGTATAATCCTTCTTCTTCCTACAAATGACTCGGCTACTGACAAAAAAACCTGCGGCAATAACATCAGCTCCTGAGCATGCTCAGAGTGTAGAGTTGCTGGTATAAACTCCACCCTGAAGAAAGTCTCTATGTCTCCCCAGGTGAAGGTCATCTCGTCACAAAACTGGAGCATTTGGCTCCACCACCTCTCAGGTGCTCCCTGGAAGAGGCTAACAACTAGGTACACCATCAAGTCTATGGGTGTCCCAGCTGTGTGGAAAGATCATGCTAAAAACTCCAGCCAGTGCCCAGGTGTTTGAAAATCTGACTCGCCTTGAAACCTTGGAGGTCTCTGATGCTTGAACTCATACATCGCACTCAAGAGGCGTGCACTCTCTGCTAGTGTCTGATCTAGAAGAGGTCCCTTTACTAAGGCCTCATCGCTCAATAGCCTATCAGTACGTACAACTGTCGGGGCTCTAGCTGATCTTCCATGGGGAGGCATCCTGAAAGAACAGATGCGACATAGTCAAAAGACTATACTTGGTGAGATGGCCTGGTTTGAGCTGATTTAAAAGAAAATTTTTAAAACACACACGCAATCAGTGTTTTTGTGCACTAAGTCAGAAATCAGAGTTCACGGTCCTGGTGTATGGATACGTCGTCCGCCCGCACAAACACTGGACTCCCTGAACTGAAAACCACACTCAGTACCCTTAACACTATTGCTTCACAAAAATAAAAATATCAAAGTCCTAAGTTCTGCGGTAGAACCGACATCCTATGATACCAATTTTTCATGAACCTTCATCAGGGCCCGTACCGTGACTACCCCAAGCCTGCCTTCCATAGGCCAGGGGCTGGCGATTAGCACCAAAGGCATAAATTCCAAAAAAAAGGGAAGGCATTGCCTTTATGAAACGTAAACACACACACACAACCAGAGTACAAACGGAAGAAAACACTAAGTAATCAGTATAACAAGTGTGATGAAAGTACAAAGGGGCCGGAATACAAGCCCAACAGTAAAGTACAAGGAAAAGACAAAATAGCTGGAAGGTGTCGAGCGACTCCTAAACCGTCCTCCGGAGTTCCTACCATAAGGGTAGATATAGATGGCCACCTCAGCTCTCCACGTCCGTCTGTCACCATCGGGTACCGTCTCGTCGTGAAGTCCACCTCCGGGTACCGTCTTGTTGTGAAGTCCACCTCCGGGTACCGTCCAGCACTACAAGCATCAACCACGATCAATGTTTTCCATCGTCTGCATCCAATACAATGAGGTGCGGGCATAGCCCTTACAGGGGTGAGTATAACGATACTCAGTAGGGACCCTGAGACCCTCAAGGTCTCACTAAATCTAACTAGGATAACCACAAAGAAGGATCTCAACAGATAACCCTTACTTAGGTATAAGCCCATATTTATACCTAAGTTATCAAGTAACCCATCTCAATCATGAGAAAACACAAAGGTTATTCAAAATCAACAGATAGCCACTACTTAGGTATATGCCCATACATATACCTAAGTTATCTAGTGACCCATCTCAATCATGAGGTAAACACAAAGATCATTGACTCAGCTCAAACAAGGATTTTCATTATCGAAACAACAACCGCTGGAGAACTCCTCCTCTTTCGAGTACAGTGGACCTATAACGACTCTGAGGTTATACTCACTAACCTTAGACTGCTGAGGTACTTCTCCTTTCGAGTATCGCGAGTCTACTGCCAAATACCGGGTGCTCCGTCCGCTGAGGGTCTGCCGACAAATACCGGGCGCTCTCCCTAATAGCCTATAGAGGTAATCTTCCTGTCGAGTACCGCGGGTCTGCTGCCAACTACCTGGCGCTCCGTCTGTCGTGGGTCTGCCACCAAATACCGGGCACTCCATCCACTGGGCTAACTGAATCACTACGAGTCGAATCGGTCAAGCAGTCAATAGGTCTACAACTACTAGGTCTCTGCACTCTGTACGCTCGTCTCCGGGAGGGTCCTCTCCATGAGCTATTGTTCGATACATCCAAGAGTCATGAAAACTCACTTGTAAATATCTCAAAGGACCACCTCATCCTAGGGGTCTCAACGCAACAGACGGTGTGTCGATCAGATGCCTGGTCTGTGAGTTATTAGCATTTCCATTCCAGGGGCCCGGCTGGATTTTGGGTACAGTCCAACCCTTTCACACTAAAACTACGTCCAAACCTCAAGTGAAGTAATCCAAAATAAATTTCTCATCAAGAGGAATCCAAAAAATTCAATGACACGTCAATCGGACGTCCGGAGCTCAAGTTATAAGCGTTTCCACTCCAAGGTCCTGGTTGGTTTCGAGTTCGAACCAACCCGGCCATACCCAAAATTCACCAAAACCTTGAGTGTAATATACCAAAACGACCGTCTCTATCAAAGGAATCCTACGTAACTAATGGTGTGCCGATCGGAGGTCCACAACTCAAGTTATGGGAATTTAACTGAATATGGTCCGAAAATAGGGGGTCTGGACCCAGTCCGACCTGGCCCAACACCCCCTGTGTCGGCCCGAACCGGGTTGACCTAACTCGGGTCCGGATCCGGCCCGGTAGGGCGTGGCCCGGACTGGCTGGTGTGGCCCGTCCCGGTGCTGGCTGCCCGGCCCGACGCTGACGGCCCGACCCGGCCGACGTGGTTCGTTTCACGTGTCCCACGTGGTTGGCCGCGTGGGTGGGCGACCAGGGGCTGGCGGTGCCCAGTGGGGCCCGACCTAGCTATAGGTCCGGGGGGTTACACCCCCCCCGGTTTCTTAGAAATGGCTGGCCGGGATGGCTGGCCTTTGGGCAACTGCGGGACCCCCTCGGGTCCCGCCTCTTGGTGGCGTCGGCGGGCAGTACAGCCGGCCGCACCTTTGAGATCCGCCGCGGCCTTAGGCCGCGGCCCGCCCCGACCGCGTCCCCTTGAAACTTCAGCGTGGAGCGATGGCACCGCGCCCCTCTGTCGTGGCTCGGCAAGGCCACGTTCTGGCTCTACTCCGCGCAGCACGACGGTGTCGCGCCTTTGCGGTGACCCGACAACCAAGCATTGACGATCCGCCTGTGATCGGCCCGATGTCGGCCGGTTCTTCACAGTCCACCTCCATCGTCCATAATCGACAAACGAATGGGGAAGGTTCGGACCTTGTTCGTGCGTTCCAAGACCTTCCTCATCATGATGGTATCAAGAGGCCAAACGAAACTCAACAATTGAAGAATGATGAAGAACGGTATTAAAACCCGAACATAACAACCCCTACCTCAAGGTTCGTTGTTCATTGACGATATCGCGAGAGGGTGGACGTCGGCTCGTGGACGTCGTCGCAAGGTAGGAGATGAAGGTGAGGATGGATGTTGGCGTTTGTCGCTTCCGTAAAGGCCTTCAATCCCGACTCGAGCGTCGTTCGTTGGAGATCCGTCGGAAGGAGAACTGTTCTTTGTCGAGGGAGGAATTCATTCTTCGTGAATGAAGGAAACTCTCCTCTAATTCTTCCAAAAATTTTTCCAACCAATATTTCATTAAGTCTCCTTCTTTTAAAATATCTCCAAGCAATTCAAAAGAATTCTAAGAGGTGTGACAAAAATAATTAATAAGGTTATTAATTATCTTAGTTGGCTTCATGAAGCTTGGGAGGTGGAGAGGCTCCACTTCAATAAAACAGTGGAGTTATCAAGTATTAAACAAGGGGTGAGTTATGGGGTGGTCAAGGGGGTTATGGGGGAGGTGAGGAGTTAGGGTCTCATGTGGGTCCCACCACACTAAACTCTCCCATGGGAGGTTAGGTGGGTGTGGGCCCCACCTTCAACTCCCCCTTTGTTGAAAATAACCACCTTCCTTGAATAAAATTTGTACACAACAAATTTTATTTTATTTAATCTAATCCCCAAATATTAAACCTCAACCCGCTCAAAACACAACTACGGAAAGGGTCCCCTTAAGCAATTACCGACACTGCGAGTTCATCAATGCCCTCAGATTTCAATTCCGAGCACCGGTTCAAAAGATAGAAAAACTCGATCATTCGTTTACTGAACATACCCAAGATAAAATTCGGAAATTGATTCCGGACACACCGGGCCTCGGAATCAGGTGCCGTCAAAAGCCACAGACTCGTAAAATTCTAAATAAACTAAGAAAAATTTTTCCTTGAAATTTCTGGGTCTTTACAAGTTACCCTTATTTACATCCACCAATCCTACAACATCTTTATAATGGATATATTAATTTTAATAAAGGTGTTGTGATTCATCTTCATTAAACGATGCGTGTAGTGAAATTTAATGTAAAAATTAGATTTATTTAAAGGCAATATGGTAAAATCTTGGGGAATTACATACATTATATACATACCTTTTATGTATTGTTTTTTGTAAAATATGAATATTTTTTAACTAAATAGAATAGATTAGAATTCAAAATGGATGAATTCTAATCCTATTAAAAAGAAGTATGGGTATGGGGTTAAAAATTTCATCATGTTTACAATAGATCATAAATATAAACCTTATCAAATATTTTTTTTGGTCATAGTATAACCTTTACATTTTAAGTAATAGTATAGAGGTTGTGCCATATAATGAAACCCATAAAGTAATTTTTAGGCATTTGAATCCATCAAAGTTTTAAAGTTGGATATTAAATACACATGATCAACAGTTTATAGGATGGTTTAAAGTGAAACACTCCTAAATTATAAAGTAAGAACATTGTATTAAATAGCGTGTATGGAACGCAACACTAAAAACATAAAGAAATATAATATCCCAAGACTTTATAATATATTTAATATTTTAAATACATTTAATAGCTTTAAATGAACACAATATTGAGTCAGCCTGCATCGTACACAATAAAAACTTTCTTTAATGACTTTCATTATATCCAAGACTGGGTTTTACCGAACAAAAATGTATTATATTATTATTTAATATAATAAGATAAAACAAAATCCTTAAATTAGTGGTTATGAATAGTATTAACTAACATATGAAAATATATGGTTTACATAAATATAAAATGAATTAATTGGTTAAAATTTAATTATAATTGAATATAAGAACCAATTGAATATAAAATGATTGTTTTTTGTAGAAAACTATTTTTATGCTCACAAAGCCATTTGATCCTAATAAATTAAATTAATTACAATTAGTGAGTGATATTAATATATATATATATATATATATATATATATTTCATTAAATAAAATATTTTTGATATTCATCCAATATATTTTATAGGTATAAGATAATAAATAACCCAATATTACATATAAAAATATATATTTATATAAAGACACTTTTACCACCTTTTAATGGTGATCCTATTTTAAATACAATTTTTAGAACTTTTATAAATATTATATGTCAAAATAAACTTAATACTTACAATAGTAATATAAAAATTAGCATAGGGTTCATTCTTGGTATTTTTCTGAGATATTTAATTTTTTTGTTTAATAGTGAAAAATACTGAATTTTAATTCAAAACTAATTTTTTGTATAATTTATTTAAAAAATTTAATTATATTTTTAATTGTTTTTAAAGACTAATTAGATAAATTTTATATCATTTCATATAATTTATTTAATTTTAATAAATTTCACTTTGAAATTTAATATAAAAAATTATCAAACTTTTGAATGTTTTTACTTTAAAAACCCACATCGCCATCCCGTCCACGGGATTGAATTTAAATTAATTTCTACGACTTATATGGATTTAATTTGGAAAAATTGATTCCATATTTGAAATAATAATAATTTATAATATCTAATAGGTTTAACTTTGTTTTTGGCCAAAAATATTAGTGAAAGTAATTAAAATAAATTATAGTGATTAAGAGAAAAATTATCTTAACAATGGATTAAACCTTAAACTTAAGGGCCACAATGACCTAGAAAATTTTCCAAATTCCATTATCTAGACATATTTTGAACCTATTATCTCTTATATATAATTTTTTCCATTATTTTAGTCACTTTACGTTGGAAAAACTTCGGTAGAATCCCCTTTCCAAAAATTTACAAGAGTGCCACTCCTCTCCACTATAAAAAGGAACTCACTCATCCCACTTCCTCAAACCTCTAAAGAAACTTTTGATTGAACAATATATGACCAAATAGATCCTAAAAATCCCTACCCTCAACCTAGATTCCTCACCTTGGGCAAAAATCCATCCATGAAATCCCTTTGGTGCAAACCAAAAGGAGTTACCCAAAGAATAGGCACTACTACAAAAGAGGCCTTTAACATAACTAGAATAGGCCATTATCATCACTAAAAAACACTAATAATTAGAGTTTAGTTAAAATTATGAAACTTTTATATGTTCTATTAAAGGGGGTAAAAATATATTTTTTTCAGACACTTAAAAACCCAACCTCTTTATCAGTGCTTCTACGACCCCTTTAACAGCACTCCACCAACCTTTATCAGCACTTTTCACCCCAACACGACTTTTATTAAAACTTTATGAATTTCCATCCTCATGCGTGCTCGCATGGATTTTAATTCTGCACCTCTTCTTTGAATATGGAATGCCTTTACCACTGCACCATGTTGTTTTTCTATCTGTTTAATAATATTTTTGTTTATGTATATATATATATATTTAAATATATTTAAATTATTTTTTTAAATACATTTATATAATATATTTGTGTGTGTGATATATATATACTTATATTTATTTAAATATATTATATATTATATTCATTTACATATTCTAGAATATAATATCAATATATATCTGTTTATTAATACACACATATATGTATATATAATCATTATAAATATATTTGTATAATGTAAAAAATGGTTTAATATTTTTTAAATATATTTTTAGAATATGTATTTTTTTAGATATATTATAATATACATTTTTATGTAAATATGTTGATATATGTATTTATATGAGTGATTTATTATAATCCAATATAATAAAACATTCATATATTTAATTATAAATAAAATTATGTTGTAAAAAATGATAAAATTTAAAAACCATAACATCAATATTACTGTAATACCTGGGAATAAATTTAGTCTCCTCTGAAAAAGGAAAAAATACCCCCTTAAATGAGGCTTAAAATCCATCAAATGCTAAAAAATTGGGGTACCCCGACTAAAAACTCAATTTTGGAGGCCTTATTAGACTTTTTTTGCCTTGAAAAATATTAAAGATGTTTACCTATCTCACTAAGAGCATAGATATCATCACAGTTTCAATTCAGATAAAAATTTTTGGCCGTTTGAAGTTTGAGTTACGTTTTCAACTTATTTTAAATCTTTTATTAATTTTTTGATTTTTTTTATCTTTAAATTGATATTAAATGACTATTACTCATTAATAATTAGAAAATTATTGATTATTTTTTTAATTATTTTATAATCCATTTTAACTAAATATCTTATATATTAAGTGTAAATTCCTATTTACTTTATCTAAAACAAATTTTAAAAAATATATATTATATTTATATAAATATAAATATATTTATATATTAATATTCTATTTTTAATGAAATATTTTTTTGAAGTATACCATTATCAGCGCTTCTAAAAAGTGCTGATAAAAAACCCCCCTTTATCAGTGCTTGTAAAAAAGCACTAATAAAGTTTCCCCTTTAACGACGCTTTTTTTACCATTGACAAAGGGGGTATTTAATAGCATTTTTAGATAGAACTGTTAAAACCCTATCACTGGATAAGTGTAGTTTTGTAGTAGTGAGGTAACATCCTTTTTCAAGCTCTTTAGTTTTATTTTCATTTTATAAGCCATTAAATATAGTTATTCCATGCGTATATAATGACCTCAATATTCTCAATATACCAAAATTTTTTTATTCAAATGGTTATACCTACACTAACACATACTTCCATCTAATGGGTAACAAACTTACCATTCTTGTGTACGGTGAACTACTGCCTCGTGAAATGATGATTGTTCATTATTCCCTTACCACCTATCATGGGGGGTATTAGGATGTAAATACTATTTCAATATGTTATATATGATATTTATATTGTATTTTTGTTTATATAATTCTTATATAACTCATACCTTCATACTTTACATTTTGTTTAAATATGGTTACATCATTTGCGGAAGTGTGGACTACCGCCTCCTCAAAGTGATGTGATTCGTTCACATGATACATAGAATATATAAAGAATGGTTTTAATTAAAAAAATGTGACATAAATGAAATATATATGATATTCATGACATAATTACTATCACAACTCATCCCCTGGGGCCCGTGTTGTGACTACCCCAAGCCCTCCTTCCATAGGCTAGGGGTTGGAGACTAACACCGAAGGCGTATTCCCTAGAACTCAGGAGGAATTTCCTTTATAACCTGTAAGAACACACAACCAAGCACACAAAAAGATACAAACTCAAGTAAAATAAATATTAAACAGAGTGAGTGCAATAAGTAAAAGGGGACAGAATACAAGACCAACTAGAAAGTACAAGGAAAACTGTAAAGTACAAGATGGATGATAGGTTAAAAACATCTCCTGGATCGTCCACCACGAATCCTACCAGAAGGGTAGGTACAACTCTCGAACGACCATCTCTGCGGTTTTCCTCGTCTAACGTCCACCTCCGAGCTACCTCCAGTACTGGTACTCTCATCCTCAGTCAGCGTTGTCTGTCATCTGCACCAAACACAATAGGGTGTAGGCATAGCTTGTGCAGGGGTGAGTATAACGATACTCAGTAGGGACCCTGAGACCCTCAAGGTCTCACAAAATCCACAAAAGATAAACCACAAAGCATGAAGTCAGTTGTCAAACCTAATTAGGTATATTCCCATACATATACCTAAGTTATCAAGTATACCCATCTCAATCATGAGAAAACATAGGGTCCAACCTAAAATCCCAAAGCTTAACCATTCCACAAAGGAAGGAATACCATGAAGGTAAGTACCACACAAGTACGCCACACAAAAGAATACCACCAAGGTATTACCACGAAGGAAAGTACCACAAGGTACAGACTCAGCTCACACCAGGTATAACTTAAGTACAGTAGTAGAGATGATTAGATGTAACTACTGAATCATATTAATCTGTTAAGAGGCTCTTCTTCTAACCCACACAGGATCGCTCGGTGCTAACCCACACAGGATCGCTCGGTGCTAACCCACAAAGGATCGCTCAGTGCTGACCCACATAGGATCGCTAGGTGCTGACCCACACAGGATTGCTAGGTGCTGACCCACACATGATTTCTAGGTGCTGACCCACACAGGATCACTCGGTGCTGACCCACACAGGATCTCTCGGTGTTGACCTACACAGGATTTCTCGGTACTGACCCACACATGATCGCTATTCATTCTTCACGACACATCCAGCTACTGGGTTTCCGCACTATGGTTGATCATCTCCGGGAGGGTCCTCTCCACAAGCCACTAGTCAATACTCCAACTACCACTTAGTCTCATGAAAAAGTATCTCAAAATACTTCCACGTCATAGGGGTCTCAACACAACAGACGGTGCGTCAATCGGATGCCCGGTCTGAGAGTTATTAACCTTTTAGTCTCGAGGACCCGGTTGGATTTGTGCTCGATCCAACATGACTGTATTCCAACTTTATCCAAATCTCCAGTGGGGTATACTCAAAGGGACCGTTTCACTCCAAGGTTTTCAATGCCACTGAAGGTTCATCAAACGGACGTCTGGTGCCAAAGTCATGGCCAAAAGAGCGCAAATGGGTTTTAGTGGGTCCGGGTTCGGTCCGACCCGGTCGGACCGACCTGGCCCGTGTTAGGGCTCAGCCCGCTGGGCGGTCCGTCCTACTGGGTCCGACCCGGGCGGCGCTAGGCATCCCGGCCTGGTGGCGTGGAGGCCACGGGGCCGTGAGGGCAGCGAATCCACGGATGATGCGGCGGGGTCGAGGGCGGCATGGTGGGGCCACGGTAAACACGAAGGGGCCGCGGGGTGGCACGGTGGAGCCACGGGCGGTGCGGAAGGGCCGCAGGCAGCGCAATGCGGTGGGGCCGCGGGCGGGTCCGCGGGCGGCACCGCGGGGCGGTGCGGTGGAGTTACAGATGACGGCGGCTGCGGATGGCGGTGGTCATGGATGGTAGTGGCCATGGGCGGCGCTGTGGCCGTAGGGTAGCGTCGTTGTCTTCGTCACGGCTGGCGGTGGTGTCGGTCGCCATTCTCGTGTTCCACCAGTTCCAAACACCGTCACCAGTCGTCGTCACCATCGCTAAGAACGCACAAAAGAAGAATGGCGGAGGGGTCAGGTCATGTTTGTTTATCCTTCACCCTTCACATTAGAGCGGTAGCAAGTGGTTCACAAATTTGAATCAAGAACGTGTATGGAAGATATTAAAAAAACATCAATCCCCACAACCTTCGTTGGTCACCATTACCAATCCCGCAAAAGAAAACATCCACGGATCAACTAGTTTATGAGAGTTGATCCACATTCTTAGTTTAGAAGGGAAGAACATGGGAAGTGATAATCACTCATAAATAAACCCCTTTGTGCTTGTACCTAATGCTCACTTGCTGATAAGTGAGGCACCGAGAGACAAACTCTGCAACTTCTTTCTTCATTCCCGGACACCAGTGCTGTCTTCATGGATCCTAGTACATCTTATCCACTCCTGGATGTACCGTTAGTGTGGATGTGTGGAACTCCCTCATCACTTCCTCCTGAAGTGACACTGGGACCATGGTATATCCTCTAAAGAGGATGACGTGCTCCCCACCTTCAGAAAATCCATCAGGTGCATGTCCTGTGGATATCTGAGAACATCATGTCTCACAGTCAGTGTCCCCATGTTGCGCCTTCCTGACTCCCTGAAGAAGTGGGGGAGTGACTGTAGGAGTCTAAAGCAAAATTGCTCCATCTATATCCACAATGGATAACTGCAAAGCGGCCAGCTGCTCTGGCTCTTCACCTACCAACTTTATACCAAATATCTTACTGAGTGCATCTGCTACAACATTCCCCTTCCTAGGATTATTGACTATCTCGAAGTCATAGTCCTAGAGGAACTCAAGCCCACATCATTGTCTCAGGTTCAGGTCCTTCTGAGAGAAGATATACCTGAGACTCTTGTGATCAGAGTACACTATAAAACGCTCCCCCATCAAGTAATGTCGCCACATCTTCAAGGAAAAAACCACTGCTGCTAACTTCAGGTAATGCGTAGCATAGTTCTACTCATGTTTTCTTAGTTTTCAAGAACCATATGCGAACACTACTTTCTCCTATATTAGGACACATCCGAGCCCGGTCCCTGATGCGTCATAGTAGACTACGTACCCTATGCCCTTCTCAAGATGGGTGCACTAGTCAGCCTCTACCTCAGATCTTGAAAACTTCGCTGGAATCTCTCTATCCACACAAAGTGTTACCCCTTATTCGTCAACACTGATAAAGGTGCTGCAACTCTAGAGAAATCTGGCACAAATCTTCGGTAGTATCCAGCCAAACCCCGGAAAATCCGTACATCCGTCACACTCCTGGGTGGCTCCCAAGAAAGTACCGCCTCAATATTCGCTGGATATACTGCAACTCCAGCCTCTGATATCACATGTCCCAAAAATAGAACCTCTCGGATCCAGAACTGGCACTTCGAGAGATTACCATAAATCTGGTGCTCTTAGAGTGTGTTCAACACTACCCGTAAATGATAAGCATGATCCTCCTCAGTAGTCGAGTAGATCAGAATGTTGTCGATGAAGACTACTACAAAGTGATCAATGAATGGATGAAAGATCATTTTCATGAGTCCCATGAACACTATTGGAGCGTTGGTTACACTGAATGGCATAACCAAGAACTCATAGTGGTCGTACCGACATCTGAAATCCATCTTCTACAAATCATCGTCTCGTACTCTAAGCTGGTGATAGCCTGATATGTGGTTTATCTTCAAGAACCATTGTGCTCCCTTCAACTGATCAAAGAGTTCGTCAATCCTCAGAAGTGGGTACTTGTTCTTCACAGTCACCTAGTTCATGCACCGATAGTCGACACAAAGTCTCAAGATCCCATCCTCCTTCTTGGAGAACAAAATCGGGGCTGCCCAAGGTGAAACACTGGGCCAAATGATTCTCTTACCCTACAATTCCTCTATTTGTACACGTAGCTCACGAAGCTCCACGGGAGCCATCCGATATGCTGGTGTAGATATCGGTTCCGTCCCGAGGTACAATTCAATGTAAAAGTCCACCTCTCTGTGATGAGGTATACCCGGAACATCATCAGGGAAGACATCCGCGTACTAGTCCACCACTACAAGATACCTCAGACTCTCCAAATCAACCGCTCTGAGGGTAAGGCTAGAAAACCGATGAGTGATCGGCAACACTCTCCTTTGGGTAAGTCCATCGTGTGCTGCAAAGGCCCCCTTCTCACCGGTGAAGGTAAACCTGGTCCCATCCGTGCAGACACACCACACTTTGCACCTAATATAGTCAATATGAGCATGGACTGTAGATAACCAGTCCATACCCAAGATGACTTCATAAGGTCTTGACACTGCTACTAGGAGATCCCAACCGAAGCTCTCACATCCTAGAGTAAGCTCACATTGTCGTCACCAGTGTGTAATCGTCGAATCTTCTCTCGTAGGAGTCTCTAGCCGTAAGGATTTATCCAACAGCTCCATTGGAATCTCCGAGCTCCGAACAAGGTTAGTGGAAATAAAAGAATGACTGGAACCTGTGTCTATAAGTACTGCAGCTAAGGTGGAGTAGACACAGATCATACCTCGTATCATCTCTAGAGCACCGTGATTATAGGCCTCAACTTCCTGGAGCTGAGCTCTCCCCTATCCTCCTGCTTCTTGTGGTCAGGGTAGACCACTTAGTGGTGGTGGCGATAACATCTCAAATCATCACCCACCGCCAACTACACGTCCAGATCCTCTGCCACGTCCGCCTGCTCCCTACGGACCTCCTTGGTCGAACCTCTATCTCTGCTTGGGCAGTCCTTCGACCGTCTGCTGATCATCCGTACAGCGGGATAGACAGTCATGAGCCATGTGACCCTACCCGCTACATGCGTAACACTGCCTGCTCCTGGAATGACTGGCTCTACCTCGGGTGCCCCGCACAACCGTCCTTGAATCATGCGGTTATCCACCTGTAGGTCTGGTCCTATTGGACCTCTGCGACATCTGTCTACTACTATCTGCAGAAGACTCCACTAAGTTACGAATGGTGGTGGGTCTCAATGCTGGTGACTGCTCAGTAAGGAAACTCTCTAATAAGAGGGCTCTCTCTAACACCCCCACCTACATCGGGATGCTAAGAGAGATCATCAAATCCCTGATCTCCCGTCTGAGTCCCTGCCCCAAGGTCCGGGCCCAAAATAATTGGTCCCGCACCATATCGGTGGAGTAGCGTGAGAGGTCAGTGAACCTCGCTGAGTACTAAGTCACAGTAATGTTGCCCTGTTGTAGATGAAGTAGCTTCTGAATGCACACTGCGCGAAGAGTTGCTGGAACAAACTCTGCCTGAAACAGGCTCTCAAAGTTTTCCCAGATAAGTGTCACCTCATCATGAACCTGGAGCATCAAGTTCCACCATCTGCCTGTTGCTACCTGTAGAAGGCTGGCGGCAAGGATCACCATAAGATGAGCTGGTGTCCCTACTAGTTGGAAGACTCTCACCATAGACTCCATCCAATCCTCAGCCGCCTGTGGGTCTCTCTCTCCCTTGAACCTGGGTGGCCTCTGGCGCTGGAACTCGTGCAACGCACTCAAGTGGCGTGCACCCTCTGGTGTTGGGGTTGGTGTCATCGGTGGCCCAACGAGTAATGGTACCACTAGTGCCTCCAATGGTGCCTCTACTGGAAGAGGTCCCTACACCGAGGCCCCATCGCTCGGTGGGCTATCAGTGCATACTACTCTCGGAACCCTAGTTGGCTATCTTCGTGGAGGAATCCTAAAAAGAAATAGGTGTTCCACGGTCAAAAAGTTATACATGGTGAGCTGACTCAAAGAGATAACAAAGAAAACTCTTCAAAACACACATGCAATCAGTGTTTTCGTGCACTGAGTCCGAAATTAGAAGTCAGGGTCCTGGTGTATGGATACATCAGTCACCGCACCAAAACTGGATTCCCTAAACTGATAACCACACTCACTACACTTAACAATATTGCCGTTAAGAAGATCATAGTTCGATGTTCTATGGTAGAACCAACTCCTTTGATACCAATTTGTCACGACCCGTCCCCCGGGGCTCGTGCCGTGACTACCCCAAGATCACCTTCCATAGGCTAGGGGATGGCGACTAGCACCGAGGGTGTATTCCCTAGAACTGGGAAGGCATTTCCTTTATAACCTATAAGAACACTCAACTAAGAACACAGTAAGATACAAACTCAAGTAAACTGAATAGTAAACAGAGTGAGTACAGTAAGTAAGAGGGGCCAGAATACAAGCCCAACTGGAAAGTACAAGGAAAACTAGAAAGTACAAGAAGACAGATAGGTGAAAAGCAGCTCTTGGATCATCCACCACAAATCCTACCTAAAGGGTAGGTACAACTCTCGAACAGCCATCTCTGTTGTTCGCCTCATCTAACGTCCACCACTGAGCTACCTAAAGTCCTAGTACTCTAGTCCTCAGTCAGCATTGTCTGTCGTCTACACCAAACACAACAGGGTATGGGCATATCCCGTATAGGGGTGAGTATAACGATACTCAGTAGGTACCCCAAGACCCTCAAGGTCTCACAAAATCCACAAATGATAAACCACAAAGCATGAAGTCAACTGTCAACCCTACTTAGGTATATACCCATACATATACCTAAGTTATCAAGTATACCCATATCAATCATGAGGAAACACGGGGTCTAACCCAAAAGCCCAAAGCTCAACTGTTCCACAAAGGAAGGAATACCACGATGGTAAGTACCACACAAGTATGCCACACAGAATAATACTACCAAGGTATTACCATGAAGGAAAGTACCACAAGGTACTGACTCAGCTCCCTCCAAGTATAACTTAAGTGCAGTAGTAGAGATGATTAGATGTAACTACTGAACCATATTACTCTATTAAGTGGATCTTCTACTGAACCACATAGGATCGCTCAGTGCTGACCCACATAGGATCGCTCGGTGCTGACCCACATAGGATCGCTCAGTGCTGACTCACACAGGATCTCTTGGTGCTAACCCATACAGGATCGCCAGGTGCTGACCTACACAAGATCGCTCGGTACTGACCCACAAAGGATCGCTCGGTACTGACCCACACATGATCGCTAGGTGCTGACCCACATAGGATCGCTCGGTACTAACCCACACAGGATCACTATTCATTCTTCACGACACAGCCAGCTATTGGGTTTCCGCACTAGGCTTGCTCGTCTCCGGGAGGGTCCTCTCCACAAGCCACTGGTTGATACTCCAACTTCCATGTAGTCTCACAAATAAGTATCTAAATGGAACACCAAATCATAGGGGTCTCAACGCAATAGACAGTGGCTCAATCAGACGCCCGGTCTATGAGTTATTTGCCTTTTAGTCCCGAGGGCCCGGTAGGATTTGTGCTCGATCCAACCTGACCATATTCCAAATTTATCCAAATCTCCATTGGGGTATAATCAAAAGGACCTTTTCTCTCCAAGGTTTACAACACCGCTGATGGTTTGTCAAATGGATGTTCGGTGCCAAAGTTATGGCCAAAAGAGCGTAAATGGGTCGTAGTGGGTTCGGGTCCGGTCCGACCCGGTCGGACAGACCCGGTTTGGGTCAACCCTGCCCAACCTACTGAGTCCAGCCTAGCTCGTGTTGTGACCCAGCCTGCTGGGTGGTCCGGCCTGCTAGGTCCGGCCCGACCCGTGCTGGGCGGCTCGGCCGGGCAGCACCGAGGCCGCGGGGCCACGAGGGCGACAAACCCGCAGGGCGGTGCGGGGGGGGGCACGGTGGGGCATCGGCTGATGCAGCGAGGCCGTGGGTAGTGCGGCGGGGCCTCGTGCGGGGCGACGGTGTCGCGGGATGCGCGACGGGGATGCGGGGCAGCGGAGCCACTAAGCGGAGGCCGCATGACGGAGGCTGCGGGGTGGAGGTCGCGGAGGGCGGTGGCCACGGACGATGGTGGCCGCGGGACGACACCGTTGTCTTCGTCATGGTTAGCGATGGTGTCGGCCGCCGTTCTCATGTTCCACCGGTTCCATACGTCGGCACCGGTCACCGCCACCATCACGAAGAACACACAAAAGAAGAACAGTGGAGGGGTTGGGCCATGTTTGTTTGGCCCTCACCCTCCATGTTAGAGCGGTAGAAAGTGGTTCACAAATTTGAATCAAGAACGTGTATGGAAGAAATTAAAAATACATAAATCCCCACAAACTTCATCAGTCACTATTCCTAATCCCACAAAAGAAAACATCCGCGGATCTACTAGTTTATGAGAGTTGATCTGTGTTTTTAGTTTAGAAGGGAAGAACATGGGAAGTGATAATCACTCATAAATAAACCCCTAACTTGAAGGTTTTTTGATGGAGGAAGTGAGGAAGGAGACGATGTCATTGTGGATAGACAGACGTCGGTGACATCGGTGTTTCCTCGATCGTCGGTTCGTTCGTCGTTGGAGATGTTTCTCGTTAGCGTTCTTTGTTGGAGAGCTTTCTTCCAATAGTTCTTCTCTTCCCAATTCCACCAAAATGAATGGTAGCCCACATAATAGAACAAGTTATCTATTATGTTTGTTGGAATAATTTCAAAATTGCTTAATTAATTAATTGATGGGTTGGATTAATTAATTAAAGGGGAGAGTTGGCATAATTAAGTGGGGGAGCTCAAGAGGTTTCTCCCCATTAAGAGGGAGTTCAAAGGGGTTCAAGGGGTTTTAAGTATCGAGTGGTCCCCACCACCATAACCCATATGGAAGGTTAGGCTCGGGTGGTCCCCACCACTATATCCTATGTTGAGAGGTTTTAGTATAGGTGGTCCCCACCATTAAAACATCCACATGGAAGGTTTCAACAAAAGAAAATAAAAATGTTACACATTTTTATTTTAGTTTATTATTTCACAAAAAACACAAAAACTATCTTTCACTCTTGACCCACTACAGTCGAGGTGAAGGTATCCTTAAGTGAATACCAGCGCTGCGAGTTCAACAGTGCCCTCAGATTTCAATTCTGAGCACCAGTTCAAAAGTTAGAAAAACTCGCTCGCACGTTTACTGAACGTACCCGAAATAAAGTTCATAAATTCATTCCGGGGACTCCGGGCCTTGAAATCACGCACCGTCAATTTTTTTGGACTCGTAAAATTTCCATATATTAAAAAATTACATGTAAATTTCATGTCTTTACAATTAACTTTCTATAAAAATAATATATCATTTTCTTTATTACCATTTTCACACACTAAAAAGTTATAACGTCAGTCATGGACGTGTGGACTACCGCCTCTTTGACACAATGTGATTACTTTTACATCACAAGAATTCTATATATAATAATATATTATTAAATTACATGGTATTTATGATATATTTATCATTCTTGAAAGATATAAGGTCACTTGACTTCTTCCCATAACGATCATTGAAAAATAGGAATGTTACTTATGCGTACGTACAACCTACTGCCTCCATGACTGTAATGTTGGTTCATTTTTCATTACCATATTTCATGATTTGTTTTAAATTTATAATTTATGTAAAAATATGATAATTATTTCATGATTATTATTATGGATATGTTTAAATAATGACCCCTTTGACCATAAATAACCTACCAAATCCATTTTTAACACATAGGACAAATTTGGTCCAAACACCCGACGTAAACTTAATTATTCAAGTAGTTTTATAAAAAATTGTAATAAGTGAAGTAAATTTAATAATAAACTTGAAAAAAAATTCTTAATAAAGTATATAATTGAAATAATTTTATTATTCAGGAATATAAAGGCACACGTGACAAGTCAGGCTCAAGGTAAGGGATTTTTGTTTCACTTTTCTTTCCATGAAGCATATACCATTAACACCACTTACTTATTTTGTGTGGTGCATCTAATTCCCATTTTGATATAATATATCATAAATTGTTTTATATTCGTCGTATTTAAATGTTTTATTTTATTACTATTACTTTTTGGTCTTCAAATTAATATGTTACCATGGTGGTAAGGGACTTCATCTCAATTTCCATTCTTTGAGGCATACTTTATTGTTGTGCACCTTATTTCTAATATATGGTGTACATACTTCCACTATGAAATATAATATCATGATTCATTAATTATTATGATATTTTTAGTTTTAATTTTAATTATTTCATCTAAGGTTATTTGAACTTAATGTTACCGAGTAGTAAAGAAACTTCATAACTCAATTTCTTTTCATTGAGTTATATTACTTCCTCATTGTCGTTAATATTATATGATTATGTGTATAAATAATTTTGACTATCTATTTATGTATTTCCATTTCTATTATGTTTATTTACAGTTGATACACATAATCTATTCATTTATTTATTCTCACTTCAACGTTATGGTATTTTTAAGGGTTTACTTTACAATCTCATTTTATTCAGGAATGTTTACAATTAAATTTCCATTCAAGGAAATTATATGAACATTATTTAATAAACCATTTAATTTTATTATCCTATATTTTTATTGACCTTTTTCAACTATTATCATTATTTTACACTTTTTGATACTCAAAAATATTCATAAAATGTTTTTACGAAAAACCAACTTTATTTCCCTCTTTAGTCGGAGAACCTGTTTTCTTCTAAAAACCCCATTTTATGAAAAGGTTTTCAAAATTTTTTTAAACCTTTTCAAAATGATTTATTAATTAAATTTTTACCCTTTTATTATTTTACAAATGTTTTCCAAGGAATATTCTTGCCACTTTCTGAACAATGCACTATTCTAACCTTTTACCATGAAAATGAATGTTCTTTTTACATTGTACGAAATGTATGGATTTACCCACCATAATTTCTTCAAAGATTATTTTTAAAGTTTAAAAAGTTAATTTTTAAATAATTTTTTTTTAATATTTATTTTCAAAGAAAATTATTTTCAATTTTTTTTAAAATAAAAAGGATATTTTCCTCAAGAATGTTTTAAAATATCCTTTTGTGGTATTTCCATTCATTAGTGACAAAAAACATTTATTTTTAAACCACTTGGGATATATTGTATTAATACCATCATTATTCTTCCTTTTGATGGTTTATGATTAATTTGACCAATAATAATATTGAAATTCACTAACTTGATTCCTTTCAGTCCCCTTGAAATATTTAATTTCCTATGATCATTGAACATTGAATTTGCCCTAATTATCTGTATCATTTATCATGGATATGTTTATTACCTAAACCGTATATCATTTTTATATACAGTGTTTACTTTTAAATTTATTTGATTGATTGGGGACCGGTTAATACAATCCCTATGGGTTGGGGATTGGTTAATGTAATCCCTATGGGATAGGGGTCGGTTAATGAAATACCTATGAGTTGGGGACCATTTAAAGTAAGCCTCATGATGCATCGATAGTCTTATGAGATAAACTTAGTTGGAGAAAAACCCTTCTAGTTTGTTTCCAATAAGAATATATGGGTTTACACACATATATTTAAACTTTCGTATGAAAGGTATTGATGGTAAAGGTATCATGTTCCTGGGAAACATGAATTCCAATAATTAAGAAATTCATGTATTGAGAATTCATTTTAGTTATTATTTATACATGAGATTTTTCATCAACATATTTATGGATACATTTAATTCTTAGTTTATTTATCAAATAGTATGTGTTTTCAGTTTCTTATCTATACATATTGATTTTTCCTTATCCAGTTATTTAAATGGAATTTGTTTTCAGTTATTTACCTTTCTATATTGTTTACTCCCTTCATTCTCAGTTTATTGATTACATGACATGTGTCTTCAATTTATTAACTTGAAATATTGATGATTATCATTGATTAATTATTACTTCCTCTATACTTTTCCCTTACTAATAATTTGAGATCACCCTTATTATGTTTATTTCCCCAAGATTCCAAGAAAATTACTAAGAAAGATATGAAAGGATATTATAGATGAAATAAAGTTATTGTCCAAGAAATAAAAAATTATGTTGTAATTAGTGTATTTATTTTTAATAAAAGACTCATGCATGTATCTGGTTTACCAAGACCACTAAACTCTTTAGTCCTTTAGGATTTTATTCCTTGTAATCATTCCAATGTAATGGTAGTAGACATCGGCTCCAGGATTCTAGGATCGGGGCACTATAGTTGGTATCAACGTGTGTTTAATTGAAACCTTGAGAAATAGATTTAGGAAAAAATTAATTAGAGAACATATCCCTAAGGTATAATTTAAAGATAAGTATAGAAGAAAATACTAGAATTTTTGTAAGATAAATATTATGCAGGTCCTCTTAGAAATACCTCCCTATTTGGATACTACATGTGGAAATGGTTCTGACACAGATGTACCTAAGAGTAACAACTCTAACAAGGTGTGTCAGGCCTGACTCGAGCGTAACCTAGTTCATGACAAAGGGCCTTACTATACACCTTGTTTGACACTCCTAGGGGATATTCTTAGGATAATTCACATTTTCTTTATAAACCATTATGAAGGATTTGAATAAATAATTACAATTAATGACCTAGGTTAAACCTAAAGTGTTTTAGATTTAAGATATGGTGTCATGATTTAGAAATCCTATAAATGATATTATGTATAAACTCTAGACCAAGGAAGGAACTATGTGTAAATAAATGGAAGAAGTATTTATGTATTAAGGTTGTATTGAAAACCTTAGTTAAAAGGATATTTAGTGATTAACATTATTTCAAGGATATCCATCATATTTATTTGGAAAATTATATTAATATGGTTTTATAAAAGGATAACCTGTATTTCGGGTGATAACCCATCATGTTCGGTAAGTCTGTGGTACTTGAACCCATGACCGAAGGATGATAAGGGTTTCATGCCTACCACTAGCCTACATGATGTCCTGATAAATTTTTCACTATTTGTAACTAAAACATTTGACGGATAAATATTAATGATGAACCAGTAGTGTTACTTTTTAGGTTTAGAGATTAATTTCTTAAACATATTGGTTTTGGAAAATAGTTAGAGACAAATAGTTAAACTTTTCACTCTTTATAGGCCTTACGATCTATTAAGAGTTTATTTTAGTGCTTCAAAAATAAAAATTAATTTTTTGATATCCATTTCATGGAGTAAGTGATGAATTAGAATTTGATCAAAGCACAACCAAAGGTTGAAATTATGTTTATATAAATATATCAAGTAAGTATATTTCCTTATATACTTAGGCAATAAAATAATTCCTTAATATTATGAAAAGTATCTTAAAATAAAATATTGTCTTAATACCTTAATTTTTGTTGAACTAATGGTATTATAAATAATCATAGATTTATGGATTTGAAGCCCTAAACATTGAATTTATAATTCACTTGTTTGTGATTTATGACCTCAATAAATCCCTATAAATATTTATGCTTTTACTTGATGTATGTATCTTCACTTTCCATAAATGTTCACCTACTTAGAGACCTAGTTATATGTTAGTCAATGTGACCTTTTCACTTCCCATTATCTCTTTTCTATAGGATATTTTATGAACCCTTCTAATTATGTGGGATTTTAATATAGTAAATATCAAACAATCTATTATCAATATCAAGTTTAAATTTTGAGGGAAAATTTTATTTAAGGTGGGGAGAATGCAACACCATGAAATTCTAATGTAAGGACATTGTATTCAATAGCGTGTATGACATGAAATACCAAGTGCATAAATAAATATAATATCTCGAGAATTTATAATATATGTACTATTTTAAATAAATAAAATATCTTTAAATGCATGAAAATATGACTTATCATTCATTTCACACAAAAATGACTTTCTTCGATGAGTTGCATTATATGCAAGACCTAGTTTTACCGAACAACATTATGTTTTATTATTATTTAAAATAATAATATTTAACTTAGTTGTTAAATTAGAAGTTGTAAATAATATTAACTAACTTAGGAAAATATATGTCTTACACAAATATAAAATGAATTCATTGGTTAAAAATTAATTATAAATAAATATAAGAACCAAATGAATATAAAGGGAATGTTTTTGTTGAAAAATATTTTTATGCTCAAAACGCTATTTGATTCTAATAAATTAAATTAATTATAATTAGTGAGTGATATTAATTTATTATATATATAATATATTCAATAAAATATTTTTAACATTCATCCAATATATTTGATAGGCATAAGATAAGAACAAACCCAATATTACACATAAAGACATATATTTTTATAGACACTTTTACCACCTTTAAATGGAGAACCTATTTTAAATCCAATTTTTGGGAAATTTTATAAATATTTTATGTGAAAATAAACTTAATATTTGAAATATTAGTATAAAAATTATCTTAGGTTTTATTCTTGGTTTTTTTATAAGAAGTTTCATGTTTTGATGAACAGTGAAAAATACAGAATTTTAATTCAAAATTTATTTTTCATCCAATTTATTTATAAGGTTAAATTATATTTTTTTATTATTTATAAAGATTAATTTGATAAATTTTATATCATTTAATCTAATTTATTTCTTTATAATCAATTTCACTTTGAAATTTATATAAAAAGTAAGAAAACTTTTTGAACGTTTTACTTTAAAAACCCGCATTATCGTCTCATCTGTGGGATTAAAATTAAATTAATTTACGCCACTTATGTAATTGGAATTTGAAAAAATTGATTCCATATTTGGAATAATAATAATTTATAATTTATAATAAGTTCAACATAGTTTTTGACCAAAAATATCATTGAAAGTATTTAAAATTAATTACAGTGATTGAGAGAAAAAATAGTTTAACAAGGGACTAAACCTTAAAATTAAGGTGAAAATGACCTAGAAACTTGTACAAAATAAATTTTATGGAAATATTTAGACCCTATACTCTATTGGATATAATTTTTTCTTTATTGTATTCATTTAAAATTTTAAAAATGTGGGTGTAATTCCCTTTCCAAAAAGTTACAAGAGTGCCACCCCTATCCACTATAAAAAGGCACTTACCCCTCCCACTTACTCACACATCTCAATCCACTTTGGATCAAAAATATATGAAAAAATAGATACTAAAAATCCATAAAATCAACCCATAATCCTAAACTTAGTCATAAATCCATCTATTGAATCCCTTTGGTGGAAACCAAAAGGAGTTACCCAAAAAAGAGGTAACATCCTTCCTTAAGCTCTTTAGTTTTATTTTCATTATCCACCCCCTCAAGTATTATTATTCCATGATTATATAATATAATTAGTATCTTAAATATACTATTATATTTTTAATTTAGGTTTTATAACTACACTTACAAACACTTCAATCTAATGGGTAATGAACTTACCGTTCTTGTGTACGATGAACTACCACCTCATGAAACGATGATTTTATGTTCTTCCATTACCACCTATCATGGTGGAAATTATGATGGAAACCCTATTAATATATATTATATATGATATTTATAATTTATTTACACCTTTTTAATTCTTATATAACTCATACCTTAATATTTTATGTTGTGTGTAAATACGATAACATTGTTTGTGGAAGTGTGGACTACCGCCTCCTTAAAGCGATGTGATTCATTCATGTGATACATGGAATGTATAAAGTATGGTTATAATTATAAATATGTGACATAAATTAAATCTATATTATATTCATTACAAAATTAAATTTTTGAAAATATAATGTCTCATTTTCTTTATTACCCTTTTCACACACTAAAAAGTGATAATGTCGGTCGTGGACATGTGGACTACTGCCTCCTCGAAACGGTGTGATTTATTTTACATAAAAATAATTATATATATAAGTATATATGATTAAATAAAATGTTATTTATGATATAATGATCATTCTGTAAAGATATAATTTCGCTTACCTTTATTCCAGAATAAACATGGAAAAATGGGAACATTACTCATGCGTACATACAACCTACCGTCTCCATGATTGTAACATTGGTTCATTTTTCATAACCATATTTTATGATTGGTTTCAAAATTATAATTTATGTATAAATATTAAAATTATTTCATGATTATTATTTTTTATATGTTTATATAATGACCCCTTTGACCATTTTTGACCTACCAAATTCATTGTTAACACATGAACATAATTTGGTCAAAACACCCGATGTAAACTTAATTGTATAAGTAGTTGTATAAAAACTGTAATAAGTGAAGAAAATATTATAATAAAATTTAAAAATATTATAAATCAAGTAAATAATTAACATAATTTTATTATCCATAAATATAAAGGAACACATGACAAGTCAAACTCAAGGTAATGGATTCTTGTCTCGCTTTTCTTTCCATGAGGCATATGCCATTAACACCACTTACTTCTTTTATGTGGTGTAAATAATTACCATTTTGATACAATATATTATGAATTATTTTATATTAATGGTATTTAAATGTTCTTTTTTATGATTATTACCTTTTGGTCTTCTGATTCATATGTTACCACAGTGGTAAGGGACTTCATCTCAATTTCCATTTTTTGAGGTATACATTATTATTGTGAACCAAATTTATTATATATGGTGTACATACTTCCACTTTGACATGTAATATCATGATCCATTTCTTATTCATGATATTTTGATTTTCAATTTTAATTATTTAATCTAAGGGGATTTGAACTTAAAGTTATCAAGTGGTAAATAAATTTTATAACTAAATTCCTTTTCATTGAGTTATATTACTTCCTCATTATCGTTAATATTCTATGATTATGTGTATAAATAATTTTAAAAATATATTGATGTATTTCCAATTATCTTATGTTGATTTATAGTTTATACACATAATCTATTTGTTTATTGATTATCACTTCAACATTACAGTCTTTTCAAGGGTTTACTTCACAATCTCATTTTATTCAAGATTGTTTACACTTGAATTTACATTCACGGAAATTATTTGACCATTGTTCAATAAATTGTTTAATTTTATTCTCCTTTAGTTATTCATGGACTTTTTCAAGTATTAGCACCATTTTCCCACTCTTTGGTACTCAAAATGTTTTAAAAAATGTTAATAAGAAAACTCAACTTCATTTCCCTCTTTAGTTAGAGAACCTGTTTTCTTATAAAAAACCTATTTTATGAAAAGATTTTTAATTTTTTTTAAACTTTATAAAATTATTTATTAAATACATTTTCATCCTTTTTATATTTTACAAATGTTTTCAAATTAATCTTCTTGTCACTTTCCGAACAAGGAACTTTTCTAACATTTTACTATGCAAAAGGAATGCTCTTTTTACCTTGTACAACATATACAAATTTACCCACCATCATTTCTTTAAAGCTTAATTTGAAAGTTTAAAAGGATAATTTTTAAAGAAAATATTTTTTTAAATTTATTTTCAAAGAAAATTATTTTTAAAATGTTTTTCAAAATAAAAAGGATATTTTACTCAAGAATTCTTTTAAAATATATTTTTATAGTATTTCCATTCATAAACAAAAATAAACATTTATTTTTAGACAACTTGGGATATGTTGTTTTCATACTATTTTAATTATTCCTTTATATGGTTTATGTTTTTTACCAAGGATAGTATTGACATTAAATACCTTCATTCCTTTTAATACCCTTGAAATATTCAATTTTCTATGATCATTAAACATTGAATTCCCCCTAATTATCCATATCATTTTTCATGGATATGATTATTTCCTAAACTATATATCATTTTTACATAATATATTTACTTTCACAGTTATTTTATTAACTGGTGAAATATTGATAAATCTACATCCTTTACTCAGTGTAGATATTTGATAAGGAACTTTGTTTATTTAATTTGATTATTCGATATATGGGGAATGCTTCAGATATAAACTATATGGGTAGGGACCTTTTAATGCAAGCCCTACAAGTTGGGGATTGATTAATGCATTCCCTACGGGTTGGGGATCACTTAATTCAAGCCCTACGGGTTGGGGAGTGTTTAAAGTAAGCCCCAAGATGCACCAGTAGTCTCATGAGACAAAGTTAGTTGGTAAAAAACCCTTCAAGTTTATTTCTAAGAAGGTAAAAGGTTTTAATGGTAAAGGTATCATGTGCCTAGGAAACATGATGTCCAATAATTAAGTAATTAATTTATCGATAATTCATTACAGTTATTATTTATCCATGATATTTTTCATCGATATATCTATGGATTCATTTCATTCTCATATTATTTATTAAATGGAATGTGTTTTTAGTTTCTTACCTTACCATATTTATTTTTCCTTATTCAGTTATTAAAATGGCATGCATTTTAAATTATTAACCTTTCTATATTGTTTATGCACTTCCTTCCCTGTTTATTGATTACATGGAATGTGTCTTTAGTTTATTACCTTACCATATTGACTATTATCATTGATTCATTATTTATTATCCTATACATTACCCTTAATAAGAATTTGAACTCACCCTAATTATGTTTCTTTTCTCCCAGATTCCATGAAGTGTAATAAGAAAGATATGCAAGGATATCATAGATATAATAAAGTTATTATCCAAGAAATAAAAAATTATGTTGTAAATGGTGTATTCATTTTTAATAAAAGACTCATGTACATATATGGTTTACCAAGACCACTAAAATATTTATCCCCTCAGGATTTAATTCCTTATAATCATTCCAACATAATGGGAGTAGACAATGACTCCAAGATTCTGAGATTGGGGTGCTATATAGAGAATATTTTTAACGAGTTATCTGAAAACCCGAATTCAATTTCAGATCAAATTTGATGGATAACTAGATGAAAAACTTTACATTTATTATATTACAATGTTTATGTAATTAAAATTTATATATTCTATAAAAAAAAGAACAATATGGGTGCAATACGATGAAAAATAGCAGGTTTAACCTTGTGGAGGAAGTGATGCATATATCTCGTAACATCAATAGAAATACAATTTAAATGAATATTTCATAATTTGGAATCATCAAAAAAATATGGGAGTTTTATTATAAAACATTCCAAGTGCCTATTTTTTAATGTAAATGGTTTGTTAATAGGAGTGTAGTTAGAATTGGTGAAGTGGGATTTGTGAAAGTTAATTTCACTAAGGAATGGTACATATAAAAATGTTTATAATGAAATCACAAGAAGTACATGTATTTTATATCCTAGATCTGAAAAACAAAAATTGGTTGACTGTTCTATTGTTTATTAAAACCATTTCAGGGACATATTAAAGTTCATTCTAGGATGACACTTTTATTGGGACCTGAAAATAATTTTATGATAGGTTGAATATAAATTGTGTATTATCTATGGGGGGAATTTAGATACCCTATTTTTTCCTTGTAATATTTTGAAATATATTGAGGAATATTTTTAGAGTAAAGCACTGAGACGGTGTGTGGTTCTGAGACCCGTTGTTCCTGAAATTAATTTTTTTAAAATATTAAATATATTTCATATCACGTGTGCACAATTTTTTATAAATATTAAGATATATTCTAAACAGAGTCTCAAAATATAAATTTGAGACTATGGTTGAATCTGAACCATGGTATTTACCCTAGTTACAACCTAAAATTGGTAGTGTGGGACTTTTGGATAAGGAAACCATTGGCAGGTACGTTAAGTGAATTAATTAATTAAAATATTTCATTAATTAATTTAATTTCTAAAAACCTTATTCCATCTATATGTATCTTATTATGGTGAATCTATAGGGTTATCCTCAAAACCCTGGGACTATTGAGAGGATAATTCCACCACCCATCGTTGGTAAATTGAGATCTGATGACGATGAGCTTCCGCATCCAGGCGAATCAAGGCGTAGCGAACACAACTGATCTTCCTTCATTGGAAGTACCATTATTTACCAAAAATTGATCCAAATCAAAT
The DNA here is from genome assembly GCA_963277665.1 of Viscum album. Classification (NCBI taxonomy): domain Eukaryota; kingdom Viridiplantae; phylum Streptophyta; class Magnoliopsida; order Santalales; family Viscaceae; genus Viscum; species Viscum album. Next base: position 1,863,196,665 of record OY728133.1, read on the forward strand.
TAGGAGTCATCATTTTTTTTATACCTCTTTATTAAATTGTTTAAGCATGGATTATCAACATTCTTCTTGATCTGTGATTAATTGGAGCCTTCTCATGAGCCTTATGTAAAATCAATTTGTTTTATTCGATTTATCCATGTTGTTCTATGTATCTCACCCCAACTATCCCCAATTCATATTCATGGGAGAATAATTCTTGAACAATGATTATTTGACCTTCATTTTTTTGATTTTATCTATATCATTCTTTTTTATTCTTCACCATTGGCCGACGGGGCCACGAGTAGTGGAAACACATGTGGGATTTGTGTGGGAGGAATTAGAATTTGATTTCATGCCATTGTTGGGTTGAAAATGATAAACATAGGATTTCACCTTTTATTTTGGGTGATCACCAGTCACGATTCAATGTGTAAGAGGTGGATCTCGTACACATGGAGCATATCTGAAATTCTGGGAAAATCTTGACTACATAGAATATAATAGGATAAAGACACACCATGCAGTGACCCAAATATGACCACTATGGTTTCTAGGTTAGTTAAGTATCAATATTTTTTGGTACCCCCACACTCTATGTGAACTAGTTTTGGTGGACCGATGTGTACTCTAGGAGTACATGGACATGGACAGGGCTAGGAACACACTGTATGAAGGCATATAGGTAGTGTACACGGACACAACCAGGGTTTACGGACATGACCCGAGTACACAAACATGACTAAGACAACACAGAATGAACCTAGGTGGATGACACATTATGTGTAGTCCCCTTACACACTATTTAAGGATACATGGATAGAGAACAATGTTCTATCAAGGACATGACTAGGTAGTGGAGCGGGACTGCACGCCGTGTGTGTCCCTTACATGCCGTGTAACTTTTTTTTAGAAAACTTATACATTGCATATAACATTTATTTGGACTTGGATTTTGGTCTATGAGTAAAATATCTTTATTTTTTTTTTCATATATAACGTGATGGTGGACTTCATGGTGGACTTTTAGATATGATGAAAGGTGTTTTGAGTGTGACACTTCTTTCAGTGGTGATCGATGATGACAGTGACCAGAAAAGATCATAGATTGATACCCCCTAATGAAATAGGGTGCACATAATCTATCTAATAAGTGTTACCCCATATCATAATAGGGTACAGGTCTATTATCTACTGAGTGGTACCCCTGATAGACTAGGTCACATGTCCTCTATCTACTGAGTGGTACCACCCTATTGTAATAGAGTGTAGGTCCTCTATCTACTGAGTGGTACCCCTATTGTACTAGGGAGTGGGTCCTATATCTTCTAATTTGTACCCCCATGATGCACTAGGGTGTATGTCCCCTATCTATTTAGTGTTACCCCATATTGTAATAGGGTGTGGGTCCTATATCTATGGATTGGTACCCCTTGTCGTACAAGGGCGTGAGTCCTACTTACGCTGAGTGGAACCCCCTTGACACATTAGGGTGTGGGTACTCTACTTGGAGAATGTGAACCCTAAATTTTTTATCAAATTGGTGAGGTGTGGGACCTCTACATAGTTAAATATATGGACTGACACATGAGATATTGGGAATTGTTGATGGACCACTTGGAACTGTTTGTGGAATATTTTCCTAGGATGAGATTTTATATGGAGATCCCCTTTCTCTCTAATATGGGTTTCTTTTATGAGAATATATATATATATATGTGTGTGTGTGTGTGTAGAATTGTTGTTTTATTTAATTTATCTCTTTCTATGTGTTTATTTTTCTACTTCTATTGTGTCTCATATTGTTCCCCCTCTAGTTTTTGGGGTGTCCTTCTGGGTATGTATATACTCATCCCTACATAGGATTTTCCTACACGTGTCATTTCTTATATAGATGATAAACCAGTTGGAAGTGATTAAAGAGGAGAATAGGGGATACCCAAGTGAATTTTACCATATATGGTGGTTGGGGATTAGAGATATGAAGCCAGGCTCTTATAACTTTACTTTTCCAGTTAATGTTAGGTTGGGACATTTTTCGGGTTGGGCGTGAATTTTTACCATTTACTTTATATATTACACTGTCTAAATCTTATTTTTCCTAGAGGTTTTTACATGTATGTTTCATACTCTAGATGTTACTATCTTTTATATTTTATTCCTCTGCACTTCTATAAGAAGATGGTTGGATTCATGCTTACAGGTCCATTAGGTAAAGTCCTTCCATGTTAGTTATGCATTTAAGTGATTGTTACCATCCCCTGGCCTATAGAGGTGGGCTTGGGGTAATTGCATCTTTACTCTCCACTAAACAGGTGGGCCCTAGTGGTTTGAGTCATGATAATTGGTATCAGATCTAGTTCAACCTCAAGATATTTTTTGGGGGTTTTTCCCCTGATAAGGTTTTTTGGGAGATTAGGGAAACCTTTTCAAAGTGTCTCGAGTATGGATTTTAGGAAAGGGAACCTAGTGTTGGTGTGACGGCCAACGTATCCATACACTAGGACCCCAACCACCTACTTGTTGACTCATCATAAAAATACATTGGTTGTAGGGAACATTGGTACATGCATCATATAGGATTGAGTCTTTGACTGTCCTTCTTGAGTCAACTCCCCATATATATATGCTCATCTGACAATGGTATGTATTGATTTAAATTTTAGGATTCATCTGTGAAGAAAACCAAGTAGGTTAATTATTAAAGGTCAAAAAGAAGGCCCAATTAGTGACAATGCCTCAGTTTAGGGGTCATTGCATGAGATCCTTCCTCTAGGTGGATAGGTAGAAGCACCCCCACTATTTGTTCAGAAAATAGTACCATCCGTGTAGGCTGATGATGCATACAGTCTTAGCATACTATGTGAGTTCCAGCACTAAAGGCCTTTGAGGTTCCGTATTGATCCAAATCCCTAGGTGGCGTAGGATTGGCTAGAGTCAGCGATTTGAGTTTTTAGACTTATCCAGAAACTGACAGATCGGGTGGTTGCACCGGCAACCAACATGGAGTATCTAGACACTGGTAGATTCTAGTAATATAGATCCATGATGATTTGACACTCTCATGGACTGAATTCCATTAGATATCTCATAAGGAGTATTACCCCTCGTACTTCTAATCAGTTCTAATCTAGGATCTTTTAGATCTATAATTGGGAGGGATGGTAGTTTCCAAGTATGATTTGAGGTTCAATACCCTCACATGGTACTCCCTCAACATGATTTAGGATGGATGATTTCGTGTGAGTAAGTTTGAGAAGGGTCCTTGTAGAGACATACATTCTATCATGGTACCCATATGCATTCCTACTTATGGAAGAGTGTTGGAGAGGGAACTGGTGATGGAGATCTTCCTTTCAGAGGAACTCCGTGCATCAGGAGTTAGAAGTGGGTGTTATGGGGTTGATTCATTTGTAGTAGCTAGAAGATGCCAATTTGTAGGGTCTTGGTGCCTGAGACCTCCCCATTACCAAACTCAGACATGTGGTTATGAAGCACATGGATTGTGTGGAGGAACATGGAATCCTAGAGGGAGGAAGTTCTATGCATGTGATGGGTGAGGTCACATGGCATGTGATTTACTAACCCGACGTGCTAAGGAGGTAAGTATGATAGCAGATGGAACACCATGGAAAATTCATCACCATTATCATAGATCTTCTAGCAAGGGGAGGGTGGCCCCCAGGGAGGTGAAGTTACTAGAAGTTAAAGTGGGGCTCTAGGAGGAGGATCTGCAGGTGGTGGATGATTTTATGAGATATTTCCACCACTACGGCCCACGCCAGGATCAAGGAGTTAGTGGTTGGGTCCATGGGTTATTGTAGGATATAGAGGTTTATGACTCAATGGATCACAAGATGATTATAGTTATAATATGTATTTATATTACTCTTTATTTAGTACTAGTAGACATAGGTGTGATTCATTCCTTCATCTCTTTACTCTTAGTGCGATGTTTGAAGCTCCAAGTTGATACTTTAGCCCAACAACTTTTCCCTTGAGGTTCATAAAGGGAACTATTCTTCAATATAGTTTATCTTTTAGTACTGTGATCTATCACTTGGTGAGAAGAGTTTCTCATGGTACCATTTTTTCATCATGATGAGACCTTATAATGTCATATTGGGTATAAACTGGGTATCTAAAGTCCAAACCTATATTGACTATCACTGTAGATGATTTAGATGACTTTTAATTAATGGTACAAGATTCTCCATTGTGAGTGAGAGAGAACTCATGATGGGGATAGTAGGTTTTTCGACCAGGAGGCTAAAATCCATCACCCATTAGTTGGTGAGTGTAGCCCTTAGCATAATAGGCTCTTTAGGCATTTGGATTTATTTATTCATGAATTATTTTGTGGATTTCTTACCTAAGAATGTTTTGGGACTACCTATGAGGTGAAATATGAAGTTTTTCATCAACTTGGACCTCGAGACTGCTTCTATATCTTATACAAAATATTGGATGGCCCCTACTGAGCTCCAAGAGATGTGGTTGTTATTGGAGGACCTTCGAGATAAGGGTTTTATTAAATTTAGTGTGACCCCCTAGGAATATATAATGTTTTTCATGAAAAAGGAGGACAAAACTTGTATATTTGTATATAATATTGTCACAGGAACCAGAACATGATAAAGAAAAAATACCCCTTACTGAGGATCAATGACCTCTTTGATCATTTTCATGGCACAAGATGTTTTTCTAAGATCAATCTCAGGTCTGGCTACTACTAGTAGAGAGTTCTCAAGGATGATATTCCAAAGCTAGAATTATTATGTCACTACAAGCACTATGAGTTCCTAGTGATGCCTTTCAGTGTGACGAATACCCCCACTATGTTTTTGGATTTGATAAACTGGATCTTCCAACAATACTTGGACTGATTTTTTATTGTATTTTTTGTTATTATACTCATATACTATAAGTTAAGGTATGTTTATGAAGACAACTTAAGGATGGACTTAGACTTTCTTTGGGAGAACCATCTTTATGGTAAGCTCTTGAAGGTCCAGTTCTAGATCCACAAGGTTTACTTTCTAGGGTATGTCATTTCTGATTATAGGTTATCTATAGATTCAATGAAGATTTATGTAGTTATTTCCTGGGATCCGCACAAGATCATGTCATAGGTGAAAATTTTTTATAAATTGGTAGGGTACTATAGGAGGTTTGTTCCATATTTCTTTAAGATTGAATCCCCTTTAAATGCCCTAATGTGGAAAGGGAAACTGTTTACATAGACTGAGTAGTTCTAGAGAGCCTTTGAGGAGTTGAGGATGAGGCTGATGAGTGATCCTTTTCCGAGACTATAGGAGGAGGGTGTGGAGTATGTAGTATATTATGAATCCTATAGAGTTGGGATTAGATGTGTGTATATACAGAGTTGGGAAATGATCGCATATAGGTTGAGGCTATTGAGATCCCATGAGACTCATGACCTGGATTTGGCAGTGGTAGTCTTTTCTCTAAGGATGTGGAGGCACTATCTTCTGGTAGATCACTTTGTTTCTTACTCATACCATCAGAGTATCATGTATGTATTCACATAGAGGGACCTAAACTTGAGATAAAGGCACTGGTTGGAATTCTCATAGGACTATTAGTTTGGGATAGTATATACTCTTGAGAATGGAAACATGGTGGAAGATTCTCTTAGCAGGAAGTCTAAGTATCACTTGGTACTAAAGGAATCAGAGTAGTTGGCTAATTTACAGTTAACCCTAGCTGATGTGGAGGGTAAAATTTTCTTCAATATATGTTTTTTAATCCTTTGCTTCTCCAACGTGTGAGGGATGCTCATTTGGGAGACATCTACTATGAGTTATTACATGACTAGATATCCTTAGAAGATTTACAAGATGAATTTTATGAAGGATTGAATCATGTCATTGATTTCTATGGATGGATGATGGTCCCAATGACGATGAAAGAAGAGGTGATGAGAGAGTTTCACACATATCCTTTGGTTATACATCCTGGTTTAAGGAAGATTTATAAATACCTTTCATGGAAGTTTTGGTGGCCCAGAATGAGGTGGATCCTGACCGAGTTCATCTCTCGATTTTTCACATGTCAGCAAGTAAAGGATTAGTACCAGGTTCTCACGGGTTTGTTGTATCCACTTGAGATCTCAGAGTTCAAATGGGATGGAATATCCAAGGAATTTTTTATAGGAATTTCATAGAAAACATGAGTATATGACACTATATGGGTTATATTTTACCAACATAGGATGTTGGAACACATCAATACTATCCAAGAGAGGATTTAAGTGGAGAGTTTGGGGTAGTTGTATATACAGAAGACCATTCACCATAATGGGGTTCCCTCAACGATTGTCTCTAACCATGCTACTCAGATCACATCATGGTCATGGAGAGGCCTACAAGAATAATTCAGGACCTTTATGAGGATGATTACAATCTTTCACCCCCATATAGATGTATAGAAAAAACACACTATCTAGGTACTTGAGTATATACTAATATATTTCATGATAGAATTTTTCTAGATATGAGAGGATCACTACCCTTTTTAGAGTTTTCTTATAATAATTTCTACCACTATACTATAGACATGAATCATTTTGATAATCTGTATGGGAGACCATGAAAATCACCCCTATTCTAGACTAAGATTAGTGAGGCATCTCTTTTTGGGTTGGAGATAGTTTAGGTGATGATAGAGAAGGTCCAGGTGATCCACAAGTAGAAGAGTTTTTCTCATAGCAGATACAAATCTTATGCAGATGAATATCGTAGGACCTTGAAGTTCAAGAAGGGAGGCCAAGTTTTCCTAAGAGCCTCCTCATGATGAGGATTTTAGAGATCCATTCAGGGAGGAAAGATATCCTTGTGGTTCATTGAGCCATTTTAGATCTTACAGAGGGTTGAAAAGGTTATCTACCGCCTCTTCTTAACCTCATAGTTGGAGCGGATGAATGATGTATTCCATGTGTCATAGCTGAGAAGATATGTGCATGATCCCACACACATTATTGATTGTGGTGAACTGGACGTCAAGGATGGAGCCTATTTTGTGAAGCACCTAGTAGCAACTGAGGATCATCTGGAGAGGATCCTGTGTGGATAAACCATTCCCTTGGTTCGTGTGTTTTGGTAGCATGGAAGCATGTAAGAGAGATCCTGGGAGCGGGATAGCCAAACACGGGATAAGTATATCTAAATTTTTTTTTAGATTTTTTTTTTAAGAATGAAAATTTTGAAGGATGGAATAATTTATAGAACATTTTTATCCTTGTAAGACTTGAAAATATATTGAGGATTATTTTTGGAGCCAGGCGTTGAGATGATGCATGATTTCGAGGCCCGGTGTTCCCAAATTAATTTTATAAAAATATTAAATATATTTTATATCACGCATGAATTTTTTTCATATATAATATGATATCTCCTAAATGGAGTATCAAAACAGAAATCTATGACCACATTTGAATTCATACCATGGGATTTACCGTAGACACAACCTAAAATTGGTTGGTGCGTTACATTCAGATAAGGCGACCATTGATGGGTATGTTAAGTGAATTAATTAATTGAAATATTTAATTAATTAATTTAATGTCTAAAAATCTAATTACCTATATAAGTATCTTGTTATGGTGAATATTCAAGGTTAACCATATAAACCTGGGACCATTGAGAGGATAATTATACCACCCATAGTTGGTGAATTGAGGTCAGACAACAACGAGCTTATGGATCTAGCAGAATCAAGGTGTAATAAATGAAAAAAAAATCATTCCCTTTATTGGAATCTATTTTTTTTTCACCAATGATCAATCAAAATTTAGGTATGACTTGTAATTTGTGGTTTTATCCATCTTGACTAAACTGTTTAATCATTGATTATCAATCTTATAATTGATCTGTGATTAATTAGAACATTCGTAAGAGTACCATGTCAAATCAATTTTTTTTATTTGATTTATCCCTTTTGTTCCATGTTTCTCACCATGGATATCCCCAAATCATATTTTTTGTCCAATAATTATTAGTCAATGTTTTTTTCCTTTGTTTTTGTTCTTTTCTCCCCATTGTTCTTTGCGATTCTTCACTGTTGGCCTACAAGGCCACGGTTTGACATTACAGGGAAGGTTCGAGTGTGATAAAATCCTTATATTCATGAATGATTCACATGTGATGGATGTATTGAATATGTGAGGATATATTTAGATGTTTTTTTAGATTTAGGTGATTCCATTATAGTTTTGGAATCCTATGAGGCAACTAGAGGTTCCTTGAGCAGTGGTAGCACATGCATGCTTCATGCGGGAGGATTTAGAATCTGATTTCTTGACACTAAAGGGTCGTAAATGATGAACATAGTCTTTCCCCTTTGATTTTAGGTGAGAACTAGGAAGGATTCGAAGTTGTAGAGATATATATAGAATGCGTGAATCAGGTCTGGAATTCCATGAAACTCCCAACTACACAGCGTATACTAGGATGAATACAATCCATGTAGTGACCCAACTAAAATAGTTAGGGTTTCTAGATGATTTAAGTATCTCATGATTTGTGGGACCCCCACATTCCATGTGCCATGGTGATGGTGGCCCAGTGTGTACTCTGGGAGTACATGAACATAGAAACGGCCAGAAATATGTTGTGTACAGGCACATAGGTAGTGTACAAGGAAATGATCAGGGTACAAAAACATAGCCAGGGTACAAAGACATGGCTTGGGTATATGGACATGACCAGGGTACACATAAACAGTTAGGGTATATTGACATGAACAAGATAATATGACCCATACCTAGGTAGCTAATACATTCCATATAGTCCCCTTACACACCATTTAGGGATACATGGCTGGTGATCCATGTGCTGGAAAGGACATGGATAGGTAGTGGAGTGGGACCACACACCATTTGGGTTCCTTACGCACCATATACCTTCTTTTTTAGGAAACTTCTTCCTCTTTTATTTCCTTCATTTGCACTCATATTTTGGTCTTCAACTAGCTTATCCTGGGTGTTTTTCACTTAAAATGAGATGGTGGTATTTGTGGTGGATTTTGAGATTTTATGTGAGGTGCTCTGAGTATGATGCTTCTTTAGGGGGTTCTCGAGGATGGTAGTGATCAGACAAGATCATAAAGTGGTACCCCCTGACATAGCAGAGTTCAGGTCCTCTAACTAATGAGTGGTATGCTCTATCGTACTAGGGTGTAGGTCCTCTATCTATTGATTGGTACCCCATTGATAGACTATAGAGTGGTTCCTCTATATACTGAGTGGTAACCCCCTATCATATTAGGGTGCATGTACTCTATCTACTGATTGGTACCCCTATCATCTCTAGGGTGCGAGTTCTCTATCTACTGAGTGGTACCACCATAATTCACTAGGGTGTAGGCTCTCTATATACTAAGTGGTACCCCCTATCGTACCCTTGTGTGGGTCCTTTATTTACTAAGTGGTATCCCACTGACATACCAGGGCACATGTCCTATATCTACTAAGTGGTACCCCTATCAGACTATAGAGCATGATATCTATCTACGAAGTGGTACCTCTATCCTACAATGGTGTATGTCTTCCATATATTGATTGTAACCACCCTAACGTAGTATTTCATGGGTACTTTACTTAGAGATTGTTCCCCCTCAACTTTGTTTTATGGTGGTGAGGTATGGGCCCTCCACATGATTACTTCTATGGATAAAAATGTGAGATACTGAGTATCATTGATGTACCTCTTGGAATTTTTGGAAGACTCTTTTCCTAGGATGGGATGTGAGATGGAGATCCCCTTTCTCTCTAATATGGGTTTTTTTATGAGCACATATATATGTATCCTTGTTATTGGATTTTGTTTCTCTCTTGATATGGGTTGAGTTATCTACTTCTATCATGTCTCTTATTTCTCTCCCTCTAATTTTTAGGGCATCTTACTGGGTATGTATATACTCACCCCTATATGGGTTTTTCATGAATGTGTTGTGTCTTATGCAGTTGGTAGACAAGTTGGTGATGTTTATAGAGGAGTATAAGGGATACCCAGGTGAATTTGACTGCATACAGTGAAATGGTATTGGATATATAGAGTTGATATATCTCATATTTACTTTTCCAATCATTGTCAGGTTTGGAAATATTTCTAGTTGGGTGTGTATTTTTCCCTTTTACTTTGTAGATTATGCTGTTGTACACTTGTTTTCCCTAGAATTTGTTACACTCATGTTTTTTACTCTAGATGTTACTCTATTTTATATTTTATACCTCTTCACTTATACATGGATATGGTTGGGTTTTTGCATACAAGTAAATTATTTAAAGGCCTCCAATGTTAGTTATTCCTTTTGGTGCTTTTCTCCACCCCCTGGATAATGTAGGAATGCTTGGGGTAGTTGATAATTCGCTCTGCACCGGCCAGATGGGCCATGGTGGGTTGGGTCATGTCAGGAACAAGGATGGGACTTAGATACTCGATAGAGGATAAAAATCCCCTAAACCTTTAAATAAAAAGAGAGTTCAATGAACAAGTTAATGTTTTTTAAATATAAAATATGTTTCTTCATAATATTATGCGTTCACTACTGCATTTACATAATCTAAATTAAATTATTAATTACTCTTGAGGATAATGGATTCTCCACATGCTGATTCTACCAATCTTGAGGGAAAATATATTTAAAAATTTAGAACTAATTAAATTATATAAGGGGAACACTATATGGGTGAATAAACATAAGACCGTTATAGCATGATAGTATTAATAAAAATTATTAGCATGAGATTTAAGTGACTAAAATTTGAGATTTGATGGAATTTACACAACCAACTTATTAAACCTAGAAATCCCATTTTAATTAGTTACATTAGGGTCACTAAATGGATTCATATACCAATTGATATAGATATAAGGCACAATGTCATGCCTACATTGAAGATAATAATTCAGGAAGACATTGGGGGTAACATTACGATACACTTTCTTTATTTTACCAAAAATAAAATAGTAAAACATTTATTTACTCTTCATTATCCCCTTTAGAGTAAATTTATATTAAATTTTTGTTGAATCAAATTCATATTAATGGTTTGGAAATGCTCATAGATCAATTCAGATACTTCCAATACAATGAATTGAGATTTCATTGTACTTATTAAATAGGGAGTCCCACACACTATCAAACTAAAATAAAAAAAAATAACCTTGATATTTTTTGAATATTAAATATGACCGTTAAAACAAAACCATTAAATTAATTGGTATAAATTAAAGTAAATATATCACAAAATTAATAAAGAAAGTAAGAAGAAATGCTAAAAAGAATAGGAAGTCTTCCTTATGAATCCCATTTGTATGAGACAAGAAGGGAGGTATATTTTATATGGTTTTACCCATTTTAATCCCAATCTAAACTCAAGATATTATGGTTTGAACAAAATCATATATGAGAGAAGTTCAAGCATATAGAGATTGCCAAAAAATCCATGCTATTTGAACCACCACACAAAACTGCAATCGAAGCATATATGATTTATAGGTATTAGAAGGAGATCATAAGGGGTTATGTAATTAGAATTTATAATTATATAAAAATTTAATAAAATATTTTTATGTATAGATTTATCATGAAATTTTATACTTTTTGAAAGGTTTTTTTGTTTAGTTCACTTTATGGTTAAAAAAATTATTTTCTAAAAATTGGAATTTTATCTCAATAAACTAATTTTATTATTATTTAACAATAAAAATATATATTGATTTTATGAATAATAATTTATCACAAAATGAATTAGTAATTTATAGGAAAATGGAAAGTTAATATACGAGAAGTTTTTTTCCTATAAAATCAAAATTTAACTATATATTATGTTTTTAATTGAAATTTGAATTTATAAATTTTAGAATTTTAATTTTAAAAAATGAATATATTTTTAGGATTCGGAATAAAAATATTATCTTAATATTAGTTTTTTCTATTTTCTAAAATAGTTTATTTTTAGGTGAATAATGAAAAATACTAATTTTACTAATACTATAGCTTTTATGTCATTATTATACAAGAATTACATGAATGTTTTTGAAATCATTTTTACTATATAAAATGTATTTTATAAATTTTAAAAAATAATTTATAAATGGTATGTTGATATATAAAACCTACTCTTAACATTTTAGAAATTTGAGGTAATGTTTTTACAAAAATTGTTTTTCATCTATTTCTTTTAATAAAATTTTTAAATAGTGGAATTTGGTTTTTGAATTATTTTAATGTTAATTAAATATTATTTTAATTATAATAAAAATTTTATTGTTAATATAATCAATAACATTGATAATTTTATCTGAAATATAAATATTATGCTTAAAAATATACTTTTTTCTAAAAATGGGTTTTTTGCGCATTACATTTGCTAATGTTAAAATTACTTATTCTCATGCATATAATTTTTTATTTGAATAATTAGATTTAATATTTATAATAAATAGGTTTAAATTATCTAATTTGAATTATTTTATTTTTATGCATTAAAAATAAATTACTTAGGTAAAAACTAGTTACCTCGGTAAAAAAATATAAAGGTAAAAATCTAAGAGTAAATGACTTAAAAATGCTTAAAACGTGTGTGGAAAATTGTGGTTGGAAATTTATCATCCTTAAACATTTAAAAAATCTATTACTTTTCACATTTTATTCACATTCCATGTGAAACATATTCCCCATTTAATTAAAGAGTTGCATGTTCTAAAAATTTCCTTATCTTTAATTATAAAATGAACCACCAACTATTCACCTATCTACACTTCCAAATCCCATTAATCTCGATCCTGAATCTACCCTAGTATCTCTTAAACCCTCTCCCTACATCTTATCATCTTTTATATTTATTAAAAGAACAATCTAAGGTTCCTTAATGTGGTGACCAAAAGAGAACATTCAAAGTGAGAGGTAATATTTTACACTGCACCTTCTTATTTACTTTATACTTATACCACACAAAATCTCTTCTATAAATGAGAGTATGATAACAATGATATTATTAATATTTTGGTATATTTTTATACTAATGTAACATCCATTTTATAACTTCCTCCAAAATCATTGATAAAAATGAAAACATTGTCATGTGTGTGTGCGAACTACCACCTCCATAAATGATGTGTTCATTTTTCCATAACCACATTTCATTGATAATTGAAAATTATTATTTAATTAGATAATATGATATTTATTACATATTAATTTTAATTTCCTTGACCTTTTTCACACTCACATAATCTATATGGTTCACCACATGACCTTAGTCATGTCTCCCTGTATGTAGGAGGCTTCCGACGAGCAATGAGAGTTTAATATGTATAGTGGGGAGACTATACCCTATGATACAGAATAATAATAATATAAGAAAAAAAATAAACCATTAACCAAATATCAAAACTATTAGATAAACAAAAAGATTCTAAATAATTCAAATATAATAAACCCCATCATGCCATACTGTATGTCATACTAAATGTCATATTGAAATTCATATAAGAAAAGGAAACTAAGAGAAGACTCAAAAAAATCCAAAAAACTATTACCAAAACTCATTATTGATACCATATCCAATATATGATCCCAAAAAAAATTCAATCAATTAAGCATAGGTCCCCTTTCCCTTATACATACCTATATCTATAAAGTTTTCTCAGTTACCAAACGGTGACCCAAATAGGGTGTGAGTAAAACATAGTAAACTACCATCAACGGTGTCTAAAATAGTAATGTATGAGTAGTAGTGTATACAATAGTATGATATATATAGTAATTAATTAAAATTAAATGCAGAATAATTAAAATAAACCCACTAACCCTCAGACTCTATGGTGATGCCCTAAGTCAGCAATACCTACTTTAACCAGTGCCAAATTGCCTCTGTCCATACCCATAAATGGTTCCAACAATATTATATAATATATCCATATATGTTTGTTGAATTTATATCCAAAAAAGGTGAATTACCATTCCATAGGACAATTACATATTTAGTTCAAAATAGACCCAAGGTGAATTCCCATGCCAGGGGACAATTACATATTCAGTTCACAAAATAACCAATGTGAATTCACATATCAGCGGCCGATTACATATTTGATTCACAATAGACACAAGGAAAATTCATATTCCATGGGTCAATCACAATCCAAAGATCTCATTAAATACTAACATGCCAATATACCAATTATTTATTATCATGCCAATATGAAAATTATTGATTAAAATGAAAAAAATTACAATTACTAAATTCATGCTACTTATACAATACATGAAAATTATTCAATTATAATCCAAGAGACCCGTGTTAATTTTCAATTCACATGTTAATATATTCCTATAAACTAGTTTCCAAATCTATAGTGTAACAAAATTTCACAAGTTTTGATATAGGTATCAACCAATGGATCCAAAATTCAGTTATAAGGGCACTAAGTTCATGTATTATATATTCTGACCTGGGGTGAAAGATAGATACACCTTACGGTGGCTATAAGTATAGGGTATCAATCATCGATGGACCCAATGGTATCCACAAAAGGTATAGGTAAAGGGATTCATGACATACATGTGATTATTAGTTGAATTAGGTCACACACATGATGTTCTAGCATGATCCAACATGATATATACACTAATAATGGAAAACAGAATTTAGGGAGAATCTTTATATCACCAACCTCAAATACAGTTAAGAATAATTCTAAGAATCAAGAATTAATATCAATGAAAAACACTATTAATCCTTATGTAAAATTATATAATCACCTCTTTAGTGCTGGAAAATGAATAACTAAGGAGAAAATGAAAGAAATTAACCAATTATGGGTAAAACTTACAAAAAAATTATCTCTAGATCCAACAACGGATCAAAGGATCGAATGCCAGAATTGGAGAAGTCTAAGAGGCCCTATAGTACCCTTCAAGTTTTTTAACCATGAATTAGGGTTAAATAGGAGAGTTAGGAATAATTAAAAAGGTCAAAGGAGAAATTTGCGGGGCTACACACACTATAAATCCATAAAGGGAGCCACTAATGAGCTAGTGTGATCTCACCATCCAATAGATGAATTCTTGTAGCATTGGAGTACTACTGCCTAGTCTACCAGCTAGCCAGTGGAACTATAGTGGGTCTTCTACTACAGTCCATAATTGGAATTTTCCGGTTCATCTCTTTTGAGCCCCCAAGAATCTCAAAAATACCTTTTTAACTAGAAGTTATGATTATTTATAGAATTTAAAAAGGTTTAATAGAAATTTTAAGAGATAACTACCTCAATAGAAGAGTATGTTTTTACTCCACACCATATAACAGATCATCCCTGAGCTATTATTCGATGTATCATTGAGATCTATTGGTGAATAACTTAGGTTACTACACCCACATATCAGACTCCCTCTAATAGGTCTCCACTTGAACATGACCATGATACAACTACACTCATAATAAGGATATTGTCTTTCCATGAAGAATATTCTCACTATGGTCTACAATATGAATCAGGTGATCCTCAAAGGATGCATCGACATCATGCTCAACATCATCAATGTCTATAATGTGATAAGGATTAGGGTGATATCTATGGAGATGTGACACATGAAACATGTCATTCATGGAATCATAGTACTATGAAAGATACTATTAGTATTATAAAGGGCTAACACTCTCCACTATTTCAAATTTCCCAACAAACATGGATGTTAACTTCCCTTGTTTACAAACATGGCATTTTCCCAGCCTCATAGGCACCTGCAAAAATGACTCAAGGACCAACCTCAAATTATAGAGGTCACCTACCATGGTCAATATAATATTTTTTCTTATTATACATGTTTACCTTCCATTTCTTGATTAATTTGATCCTTCTCAAATGTCTCTTTCATGATACTCGGTCCAATGAGAACTGACTCACCCTCCTCTAACCATCATAGAGGTGGAAACATGGTATTGTATATAAGGCCTAAAAAGGATCCATTTTTATTAATTTATGGAAGATATTATTATACAAAAACTCCATGAGAGCCAGATTATTCTCCCAAGAACCAGTAAATTCCAAAACATAGGCTCACAACATGTCCTATAATATCTTAATCCTCTATTTATATTGGATGTATCTATAAGGATGATAGTTTTTTCTCATAAGAACATGTGATCCCAATGCCTTCTGATGGACCTTCCAAAATCATGATATAAAATAGGGATCTCAGTTTGATAAAATACCCCATCAAACACCATGAAGCCTAAATACCTCATGCACATAAATTTTAACCAATTCATCAAAATTGAAAGTGTTCCGTATTAGAAAGAAGTGGGATACCTTCATCAGTTGATCCATAATCACCCACAACACATCATTATTTTAGGGTTTCCCAAGTAAACCTATCTTGAATTCTATAGTGATATCATCCCACTTCCATTCCGAAATGGGAATGGGATGAAATAACCTATTAGGCTATTGATTCTTGTCCTTCACCTACTGATAGGATTAGTATCACATCATGAAGATAGATATCTCTTTCTTTAGTCCTTTCCATCAATATTACCTACAGATTACATGATATATCATTTTCACACTAGGATGTACCACCCATTTCGAAGAATGTAATTCCCTCGCCATATCCTCATGTATACTTATAGAAACCCAGATATAACCATGAGAATTCATAATATCATTACCATAAAATAAATAGCTCGATGGTGGATCCCCACCATATTTTATGTTTATCTACTATAAAACATCTAGATCTGAAAACTGTATCCTCTTGATCCAATTCAGATGGAAGGGAACAATAGAGGTCAATGTCTGATTCTCTCTCCCACAAGACTTATAAATATATATATGTATATACACAAAAAGTTCCTTAATCAGCCACAAATCACATAATTCCCACAATTCCCTAGTCTACTTACTCCTACTCACAATGTCGAAAATTATGTTTCCCTTTTGTGGAGTATATGCCTACACAAAGTCAAAATATTGTGAGTGCTCGAAAAACCTCCTCTTCCTGGGTTCAGGTCCCACTGTAAAATGATGGACTTCAAGATCTTATGATCTATGTACACAATGAATCTCTCAGCCAATAGATAATGGCACAAACATATTAGAGAATACACCACCATAACTAACTATAGTTCTTAGGTAGGATAATTCAGCTTATATGATCTCAGCTACCTAGATCCATAAACAAAAACTTGATCCTCCTACATCAGAACTAATCCAAGTTTGACTATTGATGTGTCACAAAACATAATATACTGATTAACTAACTCAGGTAATGCTAGGATGAATATTTAGGATAGCCTACAATTTAATTCCTATAAATCATTCTCACACACATCTTCCCACTTAAACCTCACCCCTTTCTTGATCATATTGGACATAGACACGTCTAGATGGGATAATTCTTGAATGAATCACTGATAATATCTTTCTAAACTTAGAAATCTCTAAATATCTAAGAGTTTATTGGGATACTTCCAAGAAACCACATCTACAACCTTCTCCAGTACCACTGAAACTCTAACTTCTAAGATAACATGGCCCAAAAAGTGCATTTGGTCAACCCATAAATAACATTTATAAATCTTGGCATATAGTTAATTATATCTCAGTGTACTCATGATGATTTCAATATATTGAGCATTATATTCTCTAGATTGTGAGTAAAAAATTATTTCATCAATGAAGAAAACCAAAAAATGATCCAAATACATATGCAAGATCTGATTCATCATGCCCATGAACACCACTAGTGTGTTCACTAGACCAAATAACATTACCATAAATTCATAAAATCTATAACTAATCTTAAAAGAATATAAAGGTATATCTAACAATATCACCCTCAATTTATGGTACTCTAACCTCAAGTTAATCTTGGATAATATTCTAGCATCTCTCAACTATTCAATGAGATTGTCGATGAATTGTTGGGACTACCGGTTCCTGACCGTGATCTGGTTCAACTTCTAGTAATCCACAAATAAATTAAAGGTTCCATATTCATTCATAATGAATAAAATAGGAAAACCACATTGATGTACTAGGTCGTATGAATCCATTATCTTCTATATCCTTTAACTAAACTTTCAAACCCTAAATATTTTTCAGTGCCATCCTATAAGATGGGATGAAAACATGTTTAGCTCTTGGAACTAGCTTGATGGTGGACTTGATCTTTTTATTAGGTGGTAAGTTGGATAAATCATTAGGGAATACATTATAAAAGTGGTCCACCACAGGAGTAATGGTATTTTTATGCAACTCACCATCATCCAGAATAAGGATTTCTACCTTGGTCGTGAGCCAATCCAATTTTTACTAAATTGGTCCTACATGACCCACAAGAAGATCTCATTCACCTTGATATAAATAACTTTTACCATTTAGAGATAGAAAGGTTACTCTTCACTAATAATAGTCAATATGATCTTGGAATATAACTAGAAAATACGTACCTATAATCAAGTGGAATCCAACTATTTCTAACACAAATAGACCCCATATAAACTAAATGATGCTAATTTTTAAGTGTAAACTCCTTAAAATTTTATATTCCCTATGATCATACCCATAACGATGTATCTATGGTTATAACCTCATCCATTCTTTCAACATCCAAACCCAAGTCATCAATGAATTAAGAATATATAAAGGAATGAAATGATCCTATATAAAAAAACACAAGCAAGTGTAGATTCCATAAGAATCATAACTATGATAGTGGAAAGAACTATATGCAAACTTTTAGCTGTAGACTAAATCGAGTGCAACTAACTCACCCCTCTACCTTGTGCTCCATCTTGACCCCCACCTATGATGCTCATTCCTGATGATAATTCCATTCCTATATCAGGGTACCATACCCCTACCCAACCTGTGTAGTTGGTAGAACTCCAACTACCTATCTGCTAAGGGGTAGCTGAGTCTCTCCTAGAATATGGTGTTTTCCATGATCCTCCACCATTTATAGGTTGTTGAGTGTCCCTACATAATTTCTATAGGACTCCCATATTACTATAATCTCTTCACTCTATTGGTGAAAAATTACATTACCATTGAGTGTGTCCAACCTTACCACACTGATATCACTGCACCTAACTACTATCCTAAGATGTAGGTCTACTCCCATGGTTTCTCTACCCACCACTTCCTTAGAGGAAATTCATAAAGTGAATCTTCCTTCTGCCTAAAGAGGAATGCCCTGATCATCCTGTTGGAATTTCCTACCCACCACTTGGGTAATCCTTCAGGTTCCCTTCAGTGATGTGATCCTGATTCACTATGTTAGAGAATTTTTTTAAGAAGAATATGTTCTCCTGTGGCTTTATTTTATACTGAATCCCATGCTAGAATCACTTTTCTCTAACTATCTCATTCCCTACCAATGATGGAGAAAAATACTTGTAGGTTGGTAAAATTTCTAACATAGTATTTCAAAGGTAGTCTCCCCCATTCCAGGTTCATGAACTCCCAATACCTTTTATCCCCCTAAATATTTGGGTATAAGTGGATCAAGAAATTATTCTAGAAGTCTTTCTAGGTTATATTATCATGATTTATAGACTACACTACAATGTCCAACCAGTGCTTGTTTAGTCCCTGTAGCATATCGGCAATGAGATTCATCCTTTTATCCACTAGTGTCTCCAGGTGACCAAATATCTTTTGGAAAGACTCGATCCAGAACTGTATTGCCCAAGGGACTCCATTCCCAGTGAACATGGGTGGGTGATTCAGTTATAACTCCATCATCAGATCATATTTAGAAGGGAAAATGTTATTAGTCTCCCTATCCAAGAATCATATGACTCGTAGGAAACTATCACAAAGCTGATCATCCATTAGATTCCTTATATCTACAAGATGTTCTGATAAAACTATGTGAGACGTGTACTTATTACCACTCTCCTAACATTCATCTAGAAGAAGACACAAATTCATTTCTCTACATGATCAACAAACTCCATATATCACTGGGCACATAGAATTTTTAAACTCACAAGGGAAAACATATATAAATAGATACAAGGTCACTTAAAATCTTATCTTAACATGTGAATCAACTTGTTATAAAATATTAATTTTATTCCATTTATTATAAATTTAAGGGAATTTAATGCCCAATTTAGATAGGAATATATTATATATTTAGTAAACATATCCCTATCATGAGAAATGCAGGTTAACATATTTCCCTATGTTTCTACTATGATGCATGCATACACACCTCTTTTCATATCAACTCATGAGTAACAGATTATAAATCACTAACATCACACAACATGTGCATCACCCATGGTGAAATAAAATCAAAATTATAATAATAGAACCTCAAGAATATTAATCCAATACCTGATAACTTGGGGTTTTCCCCACACTTGTTTTAGGTACTCCCATACAAGAGATCATTACCAACCCAACATCTCTTAATCTTCTGTCTAACTTTCCCAAATAGTTAAGAAAAATATAAAAAAAAATCCTAGCTCTGATACCACTTTTTAACATTCACAGCCTTAATTTTCACAATGCAAATGAGATTGGTAACCACACGACCTCAGGCACATCTCCCTATATGGTAGAGGCTTCTGACTATTAGTGAGGATCTAATATATATAATGTGTAGACTATACTATCTAGTCTAGAATTAAAATCACAGTGGAATCAAAAATAAACCATTAAAAAAATCAACACCAGAAGAAAAAATGGATGATGCAAAACAATACAAATATAATAAACCATGTCATGACATACTATATATCATACTAAATGTCATGTTGAAATTCATACAAACAAATGAAACTAGAATAAGACTCAAATAAAAGACTCCCAAAAACTAGTCCTGAACCCCATGCTTGGTCCCCATATCCAAGCTTCAATTATATTTGGAAAAGTAAACAAATCAACCACATGACCCCTTTATCCTTTCCAAACCTTCATCCATGAAGTCTTCTTGGGTACAAAATGGTGACCCGAATAGGGTGTGAGTAAACATAGTAGGCCACCACCAACGGTGTCAAAAAATAGTTCAATATGAGTAAGAGTGCATGAAACAATAAGATATACATTGGAATTTATTGAAATTTAATGTATAACAATTAAAATAAACTTGTTGATCCTCGGGCTCTAGGGTGACACCCTGGGTTTTCCATACATACTTCGATCAGTGATGTAATACCACTATCCATATCCATGAATGGTTTCAGCACTGATATCTAGGATATCCACATACATTTCTAAAATTCATAGTATGCCCAAGGATAATTCCCATGCTATGGGACAACTATATATTCAATTCAAAATATACTCAAGGAGAATTCCCAAGCCAGGGTCCAATTACATATTTAGTTCACAAGAGGCCCAAGGAAAATTCCCATGATATAGGCTAATTACATATTTAGTCCACAATATACCCAAGGAAAATTCCCATGCCATGGGATGATCAAAATCCAAATTGATAATTCAATACCAACATACCAATATGCCAATATTCCAATTACCAATTAACATTCCAATATTCCAATATTCCAATTATCGATTAACAAGCCAATATTTCAACATTATAATTACCAATTTCATGAAAATTATTGAATATATGAAAATTATTCAATTACAAGCCTAGAGATCCATGTTAATTTCAAATTCAAAGTTAAGATATTCCCATAAACCAATTTATGAATCTCTAGGGTAAAAAAGTTCATAAGGTTTGATCCAAGGATCAACCAATGGTTCCATAATTAAATTATAAGGGAACTAATTTCATGTATTCTAGATTCTATCCTAGGGTCAAAGATAGGCACACATTATTGTGGTCGGAATTCTAGGATTTCAATCACTAATAGACATAATGGGGTCTATAAAAGGTAAATTTAAAGGTATTTTGGTAATAAAAGTGATTACCAATTGAATGAGGTCATGCAAACAACATGTCGATGTGATTACACATGATACACACACTAAAAATGGAAAAAGACTTTAGAAAGAAGATTTAGACCACCTAACAAAAAATATTTAAAGAATAATTCTAATAATCAAGCATATAAATTGATCAAAAACACCAAAAATACTTAAGGAAAATGATAGTCTCACTCTTTTTGGGATGTAAAAATAGGAACTGGGAGGAAAATGAGATTATTTCATCAATTCTAGGAAAAACTTACCAAAGATGGATCTCCTGATCAAAAAAAATATCAAAGGATCAAAAAATATAATTCAAGAAGTCAAGGAATCACTATAGAAACATTTTATGTTAATTAATCATGAATTGGGATCAAGAGTAATGGTTATAAAACATTAAAAAGGTCGAAGGAGGAATTTACTAGCTATCCCCCACTTAAATTCCCCAAAGGGCACCATTGGTTGGCCGCTACAATCCCATTGACTATCTGGTGTCGAGTAACCAGAAATCTAAGGCATTACTGTAGCATTAGAGTGTAAATTCCTAGTCTATTGGATTTTCAGTAGCACTGAAGTAGCTCCTCTATTATAGGTCATTGCTATCCTTTTCCAATTCATCTCTTCTGAGCCCCTGAGCATCTCTGACAAACCTTTTTAACCAGGCATGATGCTCATTTATAGAATTCAAAAAGGTTCAATATAAATTTAAAGAGATAAGTACCTCAAAATGGGAGTAGTGTTTTACGTTAATTATTATAAAATGATAAGATATATTAATTTCTACCTTCCTTCTATTCGGAAAAATGATGGTGTCTTTCATGTGTATGTGCGACTACCTCCTCAACACAAAGATGTTTCTCTTTTATTTTCAATACTAAATAACATATGTGGAATAAAACATTCATGTAATCTATAAAAAAATTATTTAATAAACCATTAATATTATTTAATATTAATATTATACATTCCATAATTAATATTAACAATAATCAATTATAGTAAATTTAACATCTAAAAAGGACATATCAATGTACCATTTATAATTTGAGTTCATTCATGGAAAACATATTTACCTATTTGAATTATTTGAGGATGTAATATTAAATTCCATAATAATATACAATTCTGAATATTAGGAAACTATTTTACAACACCTTAAACATGGTCAACATACAATGAATGTTTCTGAGAAATTGACCGAAGAACTTCACATAACCGACATAAGCAGAAACAGCGTAATAAATTTGTAATGGCACAGACCCTCTTAGTCCATTACTTTGTCAATTTTTAGTGTTGGGGTACCTTGGACCCATCAATGAGTCACAAGGTAGGCGGTGTCGGTGGCAAGGTGTCACCGTGGTGTCACCCATCGGTCTCACTGATCGGTCTCACTGATCATTGTGTCCCCGATCGATGCCACGAGGTTGTCAGGGGTTTCTTTCCCCAGTTTCTTGTAACACTTCCTTTAAGGTTTAATGCCTCATTAAATTGGTTTGAGGTTGTTTTTAAAGACCATAAATGATGTTCTAGATCTCCAAGAGTGTGGAAACCCTCGACTGACCCAAACTTTTTGTCGTTGTTACGCTTTTTCCTCTGATTAAATGAAATCTTTTAACTCGCAACTTTTATGGCCACCTCTTCGATGAGAATTATTAAATAAAAATTAATTTGATCATGTGTAACCATAAAAATTCATGGTGAAACCATGATCTGACTTTAAATCCATTCAATATTTTAATCTTATAACTCTAGAATCTCTCCTTTTATAGCATGGGGATTCTTTCTTCTTCTTGGCTGGTCTCTTTTCCTTTCCTTGGTGCATTTGGAGTCCCCCTTCCCGAGGCTAGTGGTGTGCCTATACTGGAGCCTTCCTACTCACTTTTGGAGTCCTCGGAGTTCCTCCCCTACAAGTCACACATCCCCAGTTCTTGGCATGTGAAGAAAAACTTTGATCGTTGATTATCCAGGTAGAGTTTTTCCTTCATCTCTTTTTACTGTGTATCATGCAGGGTGCGTATGATAATGATCCTACGAGGATGGATGAAACCAAACCTTAATGAATATAATAAATAGATTTTTAAATAATTAAGGGGTTTTTTGATGATGTTTCTATACAATTTTACCTTTTCTTATATGTTTTGAATTTTATGGGCATATGTCCATTGAAAATTGTGGTTGTTGGTGGTCCTTTCTTGTGCACTAATGAACCTCTATTTTCTGGATAATTATATGATTGAATGGTTGTAACATGGAAACTAGTTAATCATGTAAATTTGGATGATTAAATGGATGAAAAATTAATAATAATCCTTGTGTGGTTACCCCGGTTAACCAAATAGAAATATGAAACTAAAGGAATGGTGTGTTTAAATATGAAAACTCTATTTCTCTGTTCTGGTGATGTGTATGGTTGTCCTGCTTGATGCTTGTGAGGTGACATGGAAGGAGATGAGATCCCCTATTGTGCAGTTATTAGTTTGTGTATTTGGGGCCGTGTGAGGCTATATGTTGGGGATTGGTTTGGTTATAGTACTTTGAGGGATCTCACGGATCCCTTTAGTTGTTGTGACTTTACAAGAGAACCGGGTGTGAATGATTAATTTACTGCTTGGCTATTTTTCCTTCCTTGTCTTGTAGCTATGCATGTTAGTTGCCCAGTAGTAAAGAATTATTTAAATGTAAACACTTGAATGTGATAACAAGAATTGGTTTAATGGGGGAGTTGTTTTCTGGGAATGAGTTGTGACTTGGTTGTGGTTGTTGTGCTTTTTAAGAATGAATAGTAACGAGGGTGTTTGTGTATGGGCTGGTTTTGGAACCCCTTGGTTGGTATGAGTTCTTGTTTACCTATATATATAATTTAGTTCTTATGTTTCTTATTGGTGCCCCACCCAAGTTGATCACTTTTTTCCGAACACCCCCCATTTCATGGGGGAGGGATTTTTTCCCAACACTCCTATGAGTGGCTATTTATTAGATCATTTTTTGATCACTTTCCCGAGTATCCCAAGACTCTTCGGGTAGGCTGTGATGGCCTGAGGCCCATTATAGCCCAAGATTATTCAGGTAGGGTATGTTGTGGTGGTTGGCCCAGGTGTGTGCGGGTAGGTTGATTCCCAAGTGTCTTCAGGATGAGACCTATGTGTCTTTGGGTGTGGCGGTAGTTGTTCAGGCCTAGGTGTCTTCAGGCGTGGTGGTAGTTGTTCTAGCCCAGGTGTCTACGGGCGTGGTTACGTGTGGTTTTGGTGGCCCAGGTGTTTTTGGGCATAGATGTGGTTATGGTGCCCCAAAAGTTTTTTGTTGGGGTGGTAGTGGGACTACGGTGAGAATGGAGGAGGAGGTCTGACGCGTATGATGTCTTCAATAACCAGTGGGATAGTGGTGCAGGGTACCCAACCATCGATGTGTTATTACTATTAATTTACTTGACTTGCATTATTTGGGGAGGGTGCCTTGGTGAGATTTGGGTGGATAGTTTCTTTGCTAGGTTATTTGGTTATCTCCTTTTCTCACGGGGCATTAGAATTCATCCCAACTTGTGCACTAGAGCTTTTGGTTTTCCCTACTGAGTATACTTGTATACTCACCCTATGTATATAAAACTACTTTCAGGTTTCCAGGAGGACTTCAAGGGCCATGCCAGACCCTATTAGCTCGGACTCTAGGACCGCTGACGTTGCTATTTTTCTTTTATTTTGGTACTTACCTTTGGAGTTTTCTTATACCTTGTATCACTTTATATTGGAACATTCATATGGGAATGGGTTGTTTTTTTCTTTACTTTTACTTCCAGTTTTGGTGTTGTTGGGATTTAATATATTATCTTCAGATCCTACTAAATAAAAAGTGTAATGCCTTCCATATTATGTGTGATTCTATACCCTTGGTGTTATTCACCACTCTGGGGCCTATTGAAGGTGGGACTCGGGGGTCATTATCTCTCCTTCAACTTGAGGAAGGAAGGGTCTGGAAGTTTTTTATCCCTTCTCTCATCTCAGTGAAGGTGGGTCATGAAAGAATGGTATCAAAGGAGATGGTTAAGAGATAGAATGGAGTATGGGGTTAGTAATAGTGAGGATTTCATGGGATGGTAGGGCAACAATGTTAGGAAATCTTGACTTGTGAAATAGGCTATGGAAGACCAGCTAGGACACGGGATTTTAGGGCCCCCCGTGATCCGATGCAAGGACTCTAAACCTATCGAATAACCAAGTGAGGCTACACTGATTGTAGGGTAGATACCCTAGGAAAGGTACATGCATCATAATGACTTATTTTATTTTGTTTCTTCGGTATTTTGGGGATTTAAAATAAAAAAAATCTAAGAAAAAATTCAAAATCAATCTTCTACACTACTTGGGATTGGGAATTCCTTTTTTACTTTGAAGTTATGGCACCCGGACGGTGATCATGGGTAGTGCAGGTGATCAAGGCATAGGAGGCTGATTTGGCTGATCAGCAGAGGGATAATTGAGAGGAGGAGGACGACTAGTGGCAGAGGATGCTTCGTTCCTTTCAGCGACAGACCCTTGGGAAGTACGAGGGCATCATCTCGGACATGGAGATAGAGAGTTGGCTCGAGGATCTATTGATAGATTTTAGCTTGATATGGGCTTCAATGGAGTATTGGGTTCCTCTGGTTTTAAGCTAGATGTGGGGAGTGGTGCATCAGTGGTGGATGCTCTATCTTGGGGATAAGAGGGAGGCTAAGGTTTCATGGACTAACTTCGAGAGGGAGTTCCGACCAGAATTACTCTCTTCCACGATGAAGGAAGAGAATAGGTAGGAGCTACTCTCCCTTCAACAGGGGAGCATGTCAGTGAGGGTTTTGGGGATCAAGTTCAAGGATCTCCTTTTCTTTTCTCTATACCTCTTTTCTAATGAGGATTATTAGGCAAGGCATTTAGATGAGGCACTCTGACCTTCTCTTCATTATGTTGTTACTCCCTTCACCTTACCGACATACTTGGAGGTCTAGAAGAATGATGAAGTGGTAGAGAGGATAAAAACATTGTTAGGTGTGCCGCGATAGGGTATCTAGTTGGGATCGTCAAAGGGGAAGGCTGTTAGCAGTAGGCCTCTAGCGTCAGGTCCTTCCAGGTTTCGGTCAGTGGGGAACAGACCCCAGCAGTTCCAGTTTTAAACTCCCGGTTATCACCCTTTCATTACGGGCCTAGGACCAAGATGCGTCATCTGTGGAAGCCATGGGAACATTCGGAATCAATGCCCAGTCTGAGTGCAGTACAGTGGGGGTGGGAAGGTTCAGCACCCACCTCAGCAGCAGCAGTTTCCAGCCAGGACCTTTTAGCAACAGCAGTAGGGATAGCAAGCTCCCGCTCCTCCGAGAGTAGACATTGCAAGAGGACATCGACCTCATGGAGCTCCTCAAGAACCTCAACCAAGGCATGGTTGAGGAGGAATCTGACAGCTGAGGGGCATAGGATATGAGTGTGGGAAGTTTCACACTGTAGAGGCAGCAATTCCAGTAGGGCCGAAAGTCGTTCGAGGTACGATCATCTTGTTTAGCACTCTTGTATGTACCTTGTTTGATTCAGAATATTCAAACTCCTTTGTTACACCTAGTCTAGACCATGCCTTGGGCCTAGACATAGAGAGACTCTCTATGCCCTTGGTGCTAAGTATGCCAATTGGGGGTCATACCAGCCTATTTGATGTTTTTCGAGGATGGAAACTAATGTTGGGGCCACATCAGGCTAGTGGGAATCTCCTTCTGTTGAAAATGCAGCCATACAATGTCATCCTAGGCATCGAATGGTTGTTTTCTATGCACTCTATTATTGACTGCTTCTAGAGAAGAGTCATGTTATCCAATGAGGATGGCCAGTGTGTGGCTTTTTTTGGCGAACATAGTTTTCATGTGTGGAGTCTCTTCATTCTAAGTTGGTTGAGCTTTCAGTAGAATCAATGGATCTTGAGATGATGGATGTTCTAGTTTTCTGATAGTTTCTGGATGTTTTTTCCGAGGAGTTTGTGACTCTACCCCCTCGACGTGACATTGAGTTTGGGATAGACTTACAACTCGGTGCCCGTCTGATTTCGATGGCCCCTTATCGGATGGTTCCTTCTAAGTTGTGGGAGTTGCATATTAAAATTGACAATATGATGAATATGGGTTTTGTCTGACCCAGCATGTCACCATGGGGTGATCCAGTATTGTTTGCGAAGAAGGAAGGTGGTGGTCTCAGGCTGTGCATAGACTACCGGAGATTGAATCGGATAATGGTCAAGAATTGTTACCCTCTCCCAAGTATATATGATCTCTTTGACCATATTAGGGGATCATGTTGGTTCTCTAAGATCAATCTATGGTCTGGGTATCACTAGTTAAGGGTGAAAGACAATGATATCTCTAATACTACTTTCAGGTGCAGTTATGGGCACTTTGAGTTCGTAGTCATGTTGTTCGGTGTTACGAACGCACCTGTTGTGTTCATGGGGATCATGAACTCTGTTTTCCATGAGTTTTTGGACCGGTTATTCATTTTCTTCATCAATGACACATTGATCTACTCAAGATCAGAGGATAAACATACTAAGCACCTCAGGATGTTCTTGGAGATCCTTCAACATCACTAGATCTATGGGAAGTTTTCCATGTGCAAGTTCTTGACATGAGGAGTGAATTTTCTTGTACATGTGGTGTCTCATCAAGGGTATCAGTTGATCCATCAAAGGTTGTAGTGTTTGTTTCTTGGGAATCACCCAAGAATGTGATGGATGTTCATAGTTTCCTGGGTTTGACAGGCTGTTATCAGAGGTTTGTGACTGAATTCTCTTGAATTTCAACTCCTTTGATAGATTTGAACAAAAAGAACCAGGCCTTCATGTGGAGTGAGTAGTGTTGGGTAGTTTTCAGCTATCTGAAGGAAAGGTTGGTCAGTGCTTCAGTGCTCGGGTTTCTAGAGGAAGGGTTGTTATTTGAGGTGTTTTGTAATGCTTATGAACATGGCCTGGGGTGTGTGCTGATGCAGCAATGGGGGTGATCTCTTATGGGTCTAGGCAGTTACATCCCCATGAATGTAACTATGCCACCCATGACCTAGAGATCGCAGTGGTTGTGTTCGCACTAAAGTTGTGGTGGCACTACCTCATCGGGGATCACTTTGTGGTATTCACAGATCACAATATCTTGAGGTATATCTTCTCTCAAGGAGACCTAAACTTGTAGTAGCAAAGGTGGATGAAGTTTCTTTAGGGATACGACTTCTAGATTTCCTACACCTTAGGAAAGGGGAACGTGGTGGCTGATTCCTTGAGTAGAAAGTCACAAAAGGGTGTGGTCCGAGAATAGGCAGATGCTTGGAAAGTAATGGAGGAGTTGGATACCCTAAATCTAGATTCAAGGGTGGAGGATGGTATAGGCTATATGTTTCAGATGACAGTACAGTCCTCCCTATTGCAGCAGGTGGAGGAATCTCAGTGGGGGGACGTAGAGGCTGAAGTGATGTGCAATTGTGTTAGCCAGGGAAATAATCTATAAGGATGGTCAGAAGATGGAAAAAATCTGATGTTGTTTCATGGAAATTTGTTTTTCCTGGTGTAAATTCACAGGAGAGTTCTTGGTGAGTTCCATAACTCACCTCTAGCGGTACACCCAGGAGTTTCCAAGATATATCAGGGCTTGAGGGGTCAGTTTTGGTGTCCCTGGGTGAAGCAGGTAGTGGAAGAGTTTGTGGCAAGGTGCCTAGTGTGTTAGTAGGTGAAGGCTAAACACCGCATACTAGGATGTTTTTTTTCCTTTAGATGTCCCTAAGTGGAAGTGGGATGACATCTCAATGGATTTCATCACAGGACTACCCAGGGTTCAAAGAGGTTGCGATGCTATTTGGGTAGTGGTAGACTGGATGACAAAATCAGCTCACTTCCCGACGATCAAGGAGTCGAGTGTAGTGGATGCCTTATCACAGAGATACATGGATGAGGTGGTGTGGTTGTATGGAGTTCCAAGGTCTATAGTCTTGGATAGGGATGCACGGTTTACCTCAAGAGTCTGGAGGATATTACAGCATGCTTTTGGCACCCAGCTATGGCTTAACACTACTTTCCACCCCCAGAAAGATGGGCAGACAGAGCGAACCATCCAGATGTTGGAGGATATGCTAATAGCATGTTTTTTAGACTTCGGGGGATCGTGGGTATGACACTTACATCTGGTAGATTTTTTCTACAAAAATATCTATCACTCTACCATTGGCATGGATTCGTTTGAATCCTTGTACGGGAGGCCATGTCGCTCACCTATGTGCTAATAGAGGTCAAGGAAGCAGGTGTTCTTGGCTCGGAGGTGGTGCAGGGAACAACAGAGAAGGTTCATCTTATATGGGAGAGGATGAAGGTGGCTCAAGACCGACAAAATTTGTGTGCCGGTTATAGGAAGAGACCCTTGGAGTTCGAGCTCAGGGACCATGTGTTCTTGAAGGTCTCCCCTCAATGTGGGCAACGAAGGTTCAAAAAGGGTAATGAGCTCTCTCCAAGGTTCATCGGGCCTTTCAAAGTGTTGTGGCGAGTTGGTGAGGTGGAATATCAGCTGGAGTTTCCAACTCAGTTAGAAACTATCCACGACATCTTCCATGTCTCGCAACTTTTTTGATATCTACACAATGATTCCCATGTCATTGATTGGGGATATCTGGATATAGGGGACGAAGTTACGTTCTTAGAGAGACTAGTGAGGATCAAATATCTAAAGGAGTAAGTGCTTTGGGGATGAACCATCCCTTTGGTTCTTATGTTTTAGAGGCATGGGGGCCTCGAGGGGAGTACTTGGGAGCAATAATCTCATATGCGCACCCAGTACCCAGAGTTATTTTGAGTTTTGTTCTGTTTTGTTTTGTAATTAATTTTGATGTAGTGTTTGACCTTGATAACTATGAAATGTGTTTTTTTCCTTGTTCTCTGAATTTGTATGATGAATCCTGACTATGGGGTGGGGAAGACTTGATCCCTAATCAAGACATATTAGGGTGGATGTGATTAAACCCGTACGAGCGAGTCAGTGCCGCCCAAAGAAGATAATATCCTAACATGAATTAAGGGACTCCCTAATCCATATGAATAGATGATGTGACCTTTGTATGTTTGTGTGCTTGAGGGAGAAGTGTTTCTTGATGTCGAAGGGGTTTACTCCTGAGAGGTATCTTAGAGGTACTTGTTCAGACCCCTCCATTTTTATTTGGGTCTAGTTTCGATTATCGAAGATGAGAATAGTTTGAGAAGTATCTGATGTAATGTTCTAGACCCTCCTGGTCCATTACGTTGTCAACTTCTAGTGTTGGGGCACCATGGACCCATCAATGAGTTGTGAGGGTGGCAGTTTCGGTGGCAGAGTGTCACCGATCGGTCACACCGATCAGTGTGTCCCCAATCGGTGAGTCACTGATCAGTGTGTCCCTGATCTGTGAGTCACTGATCGGTGTTTCCTCGATTGGTGTGTCCCTGATCAGTGAGTCATTGATTAGTCTCACTGATCGACACCACACCCGATCGGTGTCATGGGGTTTTCGGGAGTTTATTTCCCCAGTTTCTCGTAACACTTCCTTTAAGGTTTAATGCCTCTTTAAAGTGGTTTGATGCTATTTTTAAAGACCATAAATGGTGTTCTAGATATCCAAGAGTGGGGAAACCCTCGACTAACCCAAACTTTGTGTCACTATTACACTTTTTTCTCTGATTAAATGAAATATTTTAACTCACAGCTATTATAGTCACCTCTCTGATGAGAATTATTAAATAACAATTAATTTGATCATGTGTAACCATCCAACTTCATGGTGAAACCATGATACTCTTTAAATATGTTCAATATTTTAATCTCGTAACTCCGGGATTTCACCTTTTATCGCATGAGGATTATTTTTTCTTCTTGGATGGTCTCTTTTTCTTTCCTTGGTGAGTTTGGATTCCCCCTTATTGAGGCTAGTGGTGTGCCTATTTTGGAGCCTTCCTGCTCACTTTTGGAGTCCTTGGAGTTCCTCCCCTACAAGTCGCGCATCCCCAGTTCTTGGTGTGTGGAGAAAAAATTTAGTCTTTGATCATCCAGGTAAGATTTTTCCTTCATCTCTCTTTACTATGTATCATGCGGGGTGGGTATGATAATGTTCCTATAGGGATGGAAGAAACCGAACCTTAATGAAGATAATAAATGGTTTTTTAAAGAATGAAGGGGTGTGTTTGATGATGCTTCTGTACTCTTTTACCTTTGATTATATGTTGTAAATTGTATGGGCTTATGTCTGCTGAAAATTGTGGTCATTGGTGGTACTTTATTACACACTATAAACCTATGCTTTCTGGATAATTCTATGATTGAATGGCTGTAATGTGGAAACTGGTTAATCATGTAAAACTGATTCATTAAATGGATGCCCAATGAATAATAATCCTTGTGTGGTCACCCTAGTTAACCAAATGGAAATACGGAACTAAAGGAATGTTGTGTTGAAATCTGAAAACTCCCTTGATTTGTTCCGGTGATGTGTATGGTTTTCATGCTTGATGCTTGTGAGGTTACATGGTTGGGGATGATATAAATGGTTGTGTAGTTGTTAGTTTGTGGATTTGGGGCCATATTTTGGGTCTTGGTTTGGTTCTAGTACTTCTAGAGATCTCACAGATCCCTTTTGTTTTTGTGACTTTATAAGAGAACCAGGTGTGAATGCTTAATTTACTGCTTGGTTGTTTTTCTTTTCTTGGCTTGTGTTTATGCCTGTTAGTTGCCCAATAGTGAATAATTATTTTAATGAAACCACTTGAATGTGATAACAATAATGGGTTCAATGGGGGAGTTGTTTTTTGGGAATGAGTTCTGACTTGGTTGTGGCTATTGTGCTTTTTAAGAATGAATAGTAACGAGGGTGTTTGTGTATGGGATGGTTTTGGAACCCCTAGGTTAGGATGAGTGATTTTTTACCTATATGTATAATTTTTATCTTATGTTTCTTATTTTTCCCCCACCCAAGTTGAGCAGTTTGTGCTAAACACCCCCATTTCATGGGGGGGTTGTTTTTTCCAACACTCCTATGAGTGACTGGTTATTAGCTCCTTTTTTTCTCCATTTACCGATTAGCTCAAGACTCTTTATGCAGGATGTGATATCCTGAGGTCCATTATAGCCCAAGATTATTCAGGCAGGGTACGTTGTGGTGGTTGGCCCAGTTGTGTGCATGCAGGTTTTTTACCAAGTGTCTTCAGGATGATGCCTAGGTGTCTTCAGGCGTAGCAGTAGTTGTTCAGGCCCAGGTGCCTTCGAGCATGGCAGTAGTTGTTCAGGCCCAGGTGTCTTCGGGTGTAGCGGTAGTTGTTCTGGACTAGGTATCTTCAGGCATGGTTATGTGTGGTTGTGGTGGTCTAGGTGTTTACAGGCATAACTATAGTTATGGTGGCCCAAAAGGTTGTTGTTGGGGTGGCAGTTAGACTGCGGTGAGAATGGTGGGGGTGGTCTGACGCGTAGGATGTCTTCAATAACTAGTGGTAAAGTGGTACAAGGTACCCAAACATCGATTTGTTATTACTAATACTTTACTTGACTTTTGTTATTTGGGGAGTGTACCTTGGTGAGGTTTGGGTGGATATTTTATTTTCTAGGTGCTTTGGTTATCTCCTTTTCTCACGGGTCATTAGAATGCCTCCCCACTTTTTCACAAGAACTTTTGGAATCCCATGAGAGGCCTAGAGTGGGATCCTCTATTCATTATTCATTCCCTATGTAGAGTCTTCAGTATTTATGTGACCAACATTACAGGGTGTCAGTTCTCTACTTAGCGGGTTAATACAGATTGAGTTGTTGGTATCACCCCATGGCCCTGGCTGTGATCCTCCTCTGTCTATCGTATCTCTCTCTTTAGATCTATCAGTTTATCTCTCTCATGACAGTTCTCGATGAAAATTAATTCTCAAATGGACGACATCAGTGCTATCAGACTCAGGAGTGTGTTCTCCTGGATGAGTGCTTCGTGGAATCTTCGAATTAAATCCCTAGTGTTGGTATGTGGTATTCATAGCTTACATATTAATTTCATGTCTTGGATTGAGTATATATTGATATTCTTATATGTTCTATAGAGATAAACTTGTGTAGATATGACTATATATTTCTTTTTTTATATTGATCTGTAGTTTTGGGGTGTCATACTGAGTATTTTTATACTCACCCCTATACATAATTTTCCCACACGTTCCATGTCTTGTGAAGACAAGTGACCTTTTGATAGAGTCCTAGGAAAACCAGGACCTGATGGTGCTTTGTGAGATCTGGCAGGCTGAGGTGTGTCCTGCAGATATAGACAACAGTCCCAGTGCCTTTTTTATAGGTTGGACTTGTGGTTTATATAATATTCTTAGTGGGATTGTATTCTAGCCCAGTTTTCTTTACTTTCTTTACATTCCTGTTGTACTCTGTTTGTTTGGATATAGTGGTATACATGAATTTTTTACTTAGTTGTTTTTACATTTTAGCATTTTGTGGGATTGGAGATGGGTGCATGCATATAGGTACATAGGAAATGTATCTAATGCTAGTGATATGCCTACTCAGTGCTAGTCACCAACCCTTGGCCTATTGAAGATGGGCTTGAGGAGTTGTGGAATGGGCCCCACTGGAACGGTTCATGACATCAGTTCCCTTCAAAATTCCCAAATTTAAGTAAACCTAATTTAAAGGAACGTTTACTATTTATTTTCCCACGACGAGCATCAACCTTATCAAATATTTTTTAAACCATGAAAATATTATAAAAAGCCTCATGACTTTATATAGAACCTATTTGTTTCAATTATGGTTTTATGGAAAATAATAAAGTCTTTATTTCTTTAAAAAAACCCTTTAATTATTCCATAAAGCTTCACCCAAGTGGTACATTTTTATTTTTTCTTCTCCTAGATCCTTATTGTGAAATCTATATATTAGAAATAAATGATGAAGAACTATATTCTATATTAAAATATATAAATACAAAATATTTAATTCCTTTATCTATTTAGAATTATTATGATTTAGCCTTCATTTATGCCTTGAATATGAAACTCTCTTCCTTCTTATGGGTTTTATCATGCTTATGATTTATGTGTGGTTTATTTTTCTCATGTGGAATGCATATTTATGATATTAATTTATGTGATAGATGGGCCTGAAATTATATATCCCTCCAATTCATTGGGTAAATATTTATATCTCATGTTATGATTTATTTTAATGCTTATTCCATTATTAGGATTTCCATATCAACCTTTTCATTATATATTTCCCCCAGTACATCCTATGAAATTTTAAATGATACATGGGAGTTAGGATAACTATCTATATTTTTATATTAAAATAATGTTTCTATGTTTAATATGATGTATTTGTATGTCTAATCTTATAAATACACGAGACATCTAGATCCTCAGCTTGTACTTTATTGGAAATGTATGTTAATAATTATGAAATAATATGTGTTTAAGGATTGGGTCACTATATATATTATCCAAGTAAGATCTATCTAATTTTGGAGGTTAGTATGATATAACCCTAGTGAAAATCATAGGGAGAAGTCTAAGGGATTAGACTAAGTATAGGTTAACATCCTAAAATTTTGGTAAATTAGATATTATGTGATTTTTCTTATAATTACATACCTTTATGGACACTAGAAAGTGGATGTAGGCTCTCGAAAAATTATACCCAGGGGTAATAATTGAAAATATGGTGTGTTGGGTATTTACTCAACCATGACCCGATGTAGGATAAAGAAAACTAAATGCACACCTATTTAGAAACTCTCGAGGGATATTCATTATTCACTCAAATTTTCTTTATGAATCATTGTGAAGTATTTAATTCCTAATTAATTTAAGGGATTAGGTTAATAAGTATGAGAGATCAAAACATAAGTAATCTAGTTATAATCAATAGGGTTTTATGATTAACCAAGTATGAAACAATTGAAATGAAAGTATCATAAATTTTAATGAAGGTGTCATTGGAGAATATATCTTAGAATTGAGATTTTATATTCATATAGTATTATTATCTTTGGATATTATCATATCCATTTTGGTTTTAGTATTTGGATGAAACAGGATCACAAAGATGAATATAATAATGGTATGTATCCAAAAACCACTATATATTATTACTGAATAAGGGACCATATGTAAATGGTTGAAGATCTTAGTATATTCCTATTATGATATAAAAGGTGATTTTCCCAGTATTACCTAAGGTAGTGATGTTTAAACCATAATAGAAATTAATTTTTGATAACCATAGATATTTTCATTAGTAAGTGATATTTAAAGATGGTATTCAGATGTATTCTAAAATTTATGAGGGTTATGTAAAGAATCCAAGGATTTTTCTTCAATAGTTCTACTTTAAAGGTTTTGAAACCTATATTACATGGAAGCAATAACCTTGAAAATGATTTTATGATAAATTTATATTTTTGGTGATAACTATTTAGGAACATAGGATTGAGGTATAGATGACTCTTATGATTAATAAAAAATTGATGTTGAGGTAATAAAGGGTTTATTTAATTTGACAAAAGTTATTTATATAGTATTTAAATTCATTATTGATTTAAAGAAAAAGTAATACGGGATATTTTTTGGTGATGTTTATCTAATTTCTAGGATTATGATACACATCGACTAGTTCATGACCTTATAAACTAATTATTAATACATTTTAGGGTTGAAATAGAGTTAATTTTTGGACTAATATATAATATCATAGTGGTTTAATGTATTGGATATTCAAATGGTTTTGGGAGAGGTGTGTTATGAAGAATATATTGTTTAGTTATATACATACTCATGTACATGATTATATGAAAGATCAATGTTGTTTGAGAAAATATAAGTAATTTGGTATAGCTTAATAAATTAATCTAGATTTCATATTAGAATTTCATCTTTAATGATAAATATGTTAATAATACCCTTACCTATTTTCATTAGTTAGGAGTAATTAAAATTGCGAGGACACAATTTATTTAGGGGGGGAATGTAATGACCCAATATTTCACTATATTTTCTCCTTAAATAAATAATATATATTAAATAGTGTGTTTAAAATTCTATAACAAACTAAAATTTAAAAAATAAATTATTTTTTTAATATTAAATATGGCCATTAAAATGTAGCTATTAAATATTCTAGGTTAAATTGAAGTAAACATATCATAAAAATCAATAAATAAAGTAAGAAGAAATGGCATTTGAAAGCGAAGGTATTCCTTATGAAGAAAATTTATTTAAGATCATAAGGGAGTAATATTCTCTAGGAGTTAACCTGGACTAATCCCAAGCTGAAATATATCAATTATGTTTTGAGAGAAACTGTATACAAGATAATTTCATTCTCATAGAGATTTCCAAAATACCCATGCTAGATGAATTGCCACCCAAAATTGTAATCAAAGATTATACAATGATTAGGTCTTACATGGAGATCATAAGGGGATATATAAGTATAAATTATTATTATATAAACATGTAATAAAATATTTATATGTATTGACATATCATTAATTTTTATACTTTTCGAAAGATCATTTTTTCTCAATTCACTTTATTCTTACAAATGTATTTTCCAAAAATTGTCATTTTATTTCAATTAGATAGGTTTATTATTATTAAATAATTCCAATATATATTTATTTTATTAATAATATTTTAATAATAGATTAACTAGTAATTTATATGAAAAAAATAATATTTAATATATCAAAAGTTGTTTTCTTATAAAAACAGATTTTTACTATATTTCATGTTTTTAATTAAAAATTGAATTTATAAATTTTATAATTTTAATTTGAAAAAATGAAAATGTTTTTTTTTTTGGATTTAGAATAAAAATATTATCTTATTATTAATTTTTGGTATTTTTATGAAATAATTGTCTTTAGGTGAATAGTGAAAATTATCGATTTTACTAATACTGCAACTTTTATGAAATTATTATAAAATAATTCCAAGATTTTTTTATTTTTTTAGTATAAAAAATATATTTTATAAATTTAATCTATGTTTTTTAAAATATTATGTTGATATAAAAACCTAGGCTTAACATTTTAGAAAATTTTAGCTGATGTTTTAAAGAAAATCGTTTTTTATATGTTTCTTTTAATAAAATTTTTACATGGGGGAATTAGGATTTTGAATTATTTAAATTTTAATTAATTATTATTTGAATAAAAATAAAATTTTAACATCAATAGAATCAATAAAATTGATAATATTACCCTAAACATAAATCTTATGCTAAAAAATATACTTTTTTCCTAAAAATGGTGTTTTGCGCATTACATGTGCTAATGTTAAAATTAATTTTTCTTACACATATAATTTTTTGTTTTATAATTTTTATGTTATATTTATAATTATTTGGTTAAAATTATCTAATTATTATCATTTTATTTTTAAGAATTAAGAAAAATTACTTAGTTAAAAATTAGTTACCTTGGTAAAAATTAGAAATGGTAAAAGTAAAAAACTAAGAGAAATGGACTTAAATAAACATTTAAAACATGGATGTAAAAGTATTTTTGAGGATTTTTTGAACTTAAAACTTCCCAAAATTATTTACTTTCCCATTTGGATTCACATTCCAGGTGAAAAAATTTCTCCCTTTTAATTGAAGAGTTATATCTACCAAAAATGACATTCTTTTTCAATCTAATACAATTGTTTTATTTTCTAATGACACTTTTAATTGTAAGTGTAAACCAAAGACATGTCCAACCAGTTAAAAATACAACCAAGTAAACCTAAAAACCCACCCACTGTGAGTGTCCTTCCCACTGAAAATCCAAAGTTCAAATGACCTCTAATGGTCTTAAATTTCCAAAATTCAAAATTCAAACTTCATCATTCCTTCTTGGTACACATTCCACATAACGTCGTGTGATCCTTAATTCTCACACCTTGTCACCTCACACCCCCATCGTCGATTCATGCCAAATCAGCAATCCCTTCCACCAGAGTCCACTGTAATCATTGTTCCATCTTCATCGTCGCTTCCATTGTACAAGTCTCAACACCAGTCATCCGAATAGCCAAAGCATCACGTACTGACACAAACCAACCCTCATCCAAATGGATTTCTAGAAACTAGCATGCTGAAAACTGTCATCATCACCGAAATCACGCACAATACCATCTCATACCACCATTAAAGATGAACATCATCATAGACCGCTGAAATTATAAGATTCCACCTAGACCAAACATCTTTGACACTGAAATAGGCCATCATCGTCATCATCGCATAATCTCAAGCATCATCGTTTTGGAGTCGACATCATCAGTCACTACACCATTGAACACCACTTGCATCAACAACATCATTGAATCCTATCCACCATCACCACCATCATCACTAGAAAATGAGACCAAAAACGAAAATAAATTTACATCAAGAAAGAAGACCAAAAATTAAAACACAAAAATGAGGAAAACCCCTGAAGAAGGCTGGGAATGAGACCCTGAAGAAGGTCAGGTATGCAACCCTAAATGGAAACTTGACAACCGCAAACCGTATGGCCCAAAACCTTGTGTACCCATTGATCTAACTCTAACCTGGAGAGTAGAGGTGGAACCCTAGGTCAGAGCTAGTTTGGGAAGCCAATAATGAGAGTCCAACTCTGGTAGTATCTAGAAACCCAACATCTACCGAACCATGATCCCAAAGTCTCTAGGTTAAATCCATACCATCCCTGACCTGGAGAGGCATAAAAGAACCACCACCCCTCCACCTATCCACAATTATAATTATCATTATTCTTGACCCATAATATTCTATATTCCATATTAAACCTTCTACCCATGTTCTTAAATCTTTTATATTTCCAAAATACCAAGATAAGGTACCTTAAGGTGGTGAGAAAATGAGAACATCCAAAACAAGTAGTAATGTTTTCCACCCCACCTTAATTATTTTCTAAATATAATACTAAATCCTCTTATATCCTTGATAGTATGATTAAAATATTATTATTAATATTATGGTATATTATTATACTAATTTAACATCTATTTTATACCTTCCTCTAAAATCATTGAGAAAAATAAAAATGATGTCATGTGTGTGTGAAAACTACCACCACCATAAATGACCTATTTAATTTTCCATCACTTCCTTTAATGGATGATTTAAGAAGGTTAAAAAATAAGATAATATGATATTTATAAAATTTTAATTATTATAAAATTTCAATATATATTATATTTTAACTTCTTTCTATTCTATAAAAAACAAGAGCGTCATCTATGTGTATGTGGGGACTACCGCCTCCATGTGATGATGTTTCTATTTAATTTTATATACCAAATAATAAGGGTGGAATAAAACATGTATTTAATTTATAAAAATGTTATTTACTAATCCAATAGCATTATGTAATGATATTATTATACATTCCATAAGTAATATTTACAATAATATTTAGTAAATTAAACTGCTAAAAATGACATATCAAAGTACCTTTTATAATTTAAGTTAATTAATGAAAAACCTATTTAAATTTATAAATAATATGAAAATGGAATAATAAATAAAATAATAATATATAATTTTTTGTGATTATGAAACTATTTTATAACACTTTTTCCTGGGTGAGTAGACTGTGAATATTTATGAGAAATAGACTAAAGAACTTCTAACAACCGAAATAAGAGAAAAAGATGTAATAAATTGGATACATGTGATAATAAATAGATATTATAAAAAAAATATAGATAGATAAGTTTTTTATATTTATTTAGTAAACTTAATTTTATAATTTAGGAAGTTAAGTAAAAGTGAAGAGAACTTTTAGACAGCATGTAAGGGTTTTTGTATCAATCACTATTCATTGAGGCATGCATTTATTTTATACACCAATATTCATTTTTTGGTGTAACTAATTCACAATTTATTTGTAATATCAAAAAAAATTAACTTGGAAAAATTCACTTCAATTCATGTTCCTCCTTTCCATGGGCTGTGATTGATGTGTTCTATATAAGGGTTTTTTATAACGTAATTTACTTTCTTGATTTATAATGTTTATCATTGATTTTTGTCTTTAATTTCATATGGTATACCCTATTTATATATTTTGAGATT
This sequence comes from Viscum album, assembly GCA_963277665.1. Taxonomy (NCBI): domain Eukaryota; kingdom Viridiplantae; phylum Streptophyta; class Magnoliopsida; order Santalales; family Viscaceae; genus Viscum; species Viscum album. Next base: position 1,863,237,675 of record OY728133.1, read on the forward strand.
AATTTTTATTCAAATATTATTTATCTATGAATTCTAATCCTGATTGAAAATGAAAATATGTTAAGAATAACTCCCATTATCTTAAATGACAGTTTTCTCTATGAGTCTATAATTTCCCTTCATGTCAATGTTATCCTTTTTAATTGTAAATTTAATTTAGAATTATCTCATTTTAACCTCATATTTACCTTATAAAATTTTGAAAATAATAATTATTATTATTTTTATGATGTAGGATTTCAATAAACGTGTTTTTAAACATAAAAAGGGATTTATCATACCTCCTTTATGACTTTCCAGTTACACATTATCTCTCCTTTTCTCCCATTTATGAAATATTAATCTCATATACCTCTTATATTTTTTATATATGTCCCTTACATATATAACTAGTTTAATATCCTTTTCATTTCTAGGGTTATCCAAGTGTTTAGTTCCCTTTTAAATTACAACCTTTAAGTAAACCTGATTTAAGTGAACTTTCCTTATTTCTCATCTCATGTTGAGTATCACCCTTATGAAATGTTTTTTAAACCATGAATAATATATAAAAACCATAATTATTTTATATATAACCCCTTGGTACAATTCTTTTTTGTATAAAATAATAAGGTCTTTACTTCTTTAAAATTATCCTTTAATTATTTCATAATGCTTCAACCAAATGATACATTTGTATTATTTATTCTCTTAGATCCTTCTCATGAAATATATATATTGGAAATAAATAATCAGAAATATATTCCATTTTCAAATATGAACACCAAATGATTTAATTATTTCTTCTCTTGGTAATCCTGATGATTTAGCCTTTAGTTTTTCCTTGAATATGAAATCTTCTTTCTTCTCTTGGGTTTGATAATGATTATGATTTATGTGTGGTTTATTTTCCTCACATGGTATTTATGTGTATGATTTTAATTTATATAGTAGGTTTTATTGGAATTATATATCCCTCCAATGCATTAGGTAAATATTTATATCTCATTATATTTTATGTAAGTGATTAGGGAGTGAACCTAATCCAACATGTGACACCATCCACTTTATGATGATGGTCTTAGGAGTGAACCTTAACTTATTTTGGTGATATCATGTTTTATTTTTTTACCACATTCTTATGATCTTATGAAATCATTTCATTATTCCGTGTATCTATGATTATGATAATCCTATTTATTATATCATGTTATTCCTCTTGACTCTGATGTTATGATTTATTGTTATGTTTATTCCCTTAATATGATTTCTAGCTCACCCTTTTCCTTATGTATTTTCCCCGGGATATCCTATATAGTTTAAGAAGATCTATGATATTTAGGAGAACAATATATAGTTTTATATTAAGATGATTTTTTATGTTTAATATGATATATTTGTATGTCTAATCTTATAAAGATATTATACCTCTAGATCCCTGGATTGTATTTATTAGAAAATTATGTTAAGAATTATGAAAAAATATGTGTTTAAATCTTGGTTTTCCATATATGATGAAGCATAATATCAGTGATGGTGAGGAGTAGGTAAACCCCCACCAACCATATATATATGCACACATGATAAACCAAGAAACACAGAATGATTTCACTGGCTGTTGTGAGGAGGAATCATTTCTTGCATATAGTAATTTGTAATATTTTATTTTATATTACATATATTAATCACTTTGATTCAGAATTGTAAATTTATAAAACATAGAAGTAGTAATTAAAATAAGAATTGTACATCAAAACCAACATACCCTTATTATAAATAAATGATGGGGTACACTTCACATGAAAAAATGATTTGTATTTTAAATCTACAGTAATTATTTTATGTGGCATAAAATAAAAATATAATCATGTTCATTTATTTATATGTAGATTAATGAATAAAGATAAAAAAACTTCCATCCCATGTCATGTTCTATGGAAGGAGGATTTTGTAAATAACAAGTGATAAATAATAGATAAAATCACACAAAATGTATGAGAGTTATGTGTAAGTCTAAAATATAGAATTCTCATCTTATTTAAATTAGTATTATATAACAACAACTACTTATTTTCTTATATTTTTTACCTATTTTATACATAAGAATCATCATTGATATTACACAATGAATGAATCCTTTCAGTGGATTTTAAGTGGTCAGAACAATATGGCCACAATAAAGGTACAATTTTTGGAGTGTTAGCTTGAGAATATTTTGAGAATGTAAAGACATAGTGGAGGGGGTGGATACGAGAGAATGAAATACATGTATGAATAAATATATGATATAAGAGAAAAATTTACTTGGTAGTCCATTTTTTAAACAATTTTATGTGAATGTATCATAGATAATAAATAATAAACCAACAACCACTACATGAAGAGACACACCCCCAATATTTAAGGCTATCCATTCACATCAAAGTCATTCCTTACAAAAGGTAATCAATTTTTTTATAATATTTTTTGATAAATGTGAATCAAACAAACACTAATAACTTTATTATAATAAAATTCTACTATGGGAAAATTATTTGTATTTATGTCTATCAGAACTCACCCATCACGTTGTTGAGAGGGGTTCAATGTCAAATATCTAATGAGATATTATACATAATAAAAAACCTCTAAAATATCACATGAGATTATGGATTCACATATATCATGAGCTAAGAATAGATATACCTATTATAATTGATGATCTAGATGTCTATATGGCCAAAATTTCTATTGGAATATTCATTTCATTCCCATTTAATATTATAAAGATACATGAAGATAAGAATGTGTTTCCTTTACAATTTATTTTATATGAAAAAACCTTAATAATAAGTAAAAAAGGTTTTAAATGAGGTATGTTATTACAGGCAAATAAATATAAGGGGAAATGAAGGTTTGAGTTAAGAAAATCTAGAGGGTCAACTAATAAATTGAAAGGACAATATAAGATTACCTTTACCCCAACAATCACACTACCATATTTATTAACATTACATGTTCAAGAGAATAAGATGTTCAAATATAAAAATATGAACTAAATTTAATTTCAGGAACTAATGTATTTATAATACATTATAGGCATGATTTTTATTGACAGCGTAAATGAAATTCTCAAGCATGAATGTGCATGAGACTTGGTTTTAAATGTATACATGAGTTATACTTTTATAATCTATTTTTATAATAATTGATATACTATGTTAATTAAAGTTAAATATGTTTCATATTTTCTATAAGAGTATTTATCAATACTATATGAATGGAAAACCCTATGGAGAAATATTTATCCTCATTAGTCCTCATATCACTTCTATATAATAATTTTCAATGGGAGAAGTTGGAATTTCATAAAATTAGAGCTTGTATCTGTAGTGTTTGAATAGAAAATAAAAAACAACAAGATATTCTTAATACCTAATGTGATGACCCAGACCCCCCTTGGTCCCTTCCTTTGCCAAAATCCGGATCCTTAAGGGGTACGGATCGGTGAGACGGATCGGTGAGACCGATCGGTGAGACCGATAGGTGAGACCGATCGGTGCGACCGACCGGTGAGACGGATCGGTGAGACGGATCGGTGAGACCGATCGGTGAGACCGATCGGTGAGACCGATCGGTGAGACGGATCAGTGAGACCGATCGGTGCGACCGATCGGTGTGACTGATCGGAGGAACCGGCCGACGTCACCCAGCCTTGCCAAGTTGTTCCAGTAACGCGCACAAAAGTTTAATTAAATACTGAATCGGCTCATGAGTCGGTTTAAACCACTCAGCACCTTTAATGATGAGTCAAGCCGCGTGGTCAACCCACGACTTCCACGTCTTACGCGGTTCAGCGTTTTTATCTCAACCATCCCCGGATCTTATAAATTAAGGGTTAGGCCATGGTTTCCCCCTTCTTCGATCGTGGCTCTTCTGGTGCATCGGGACCGCCGCGTCGTTATCCGTAAAGTTCTGCGCCCCCGGCCTAAACGTCGATCATCTATTAACAAGTAGGGAATTTCTTTCATCTCTCACTTTTTTGTATCATGCGGGGTGGGCGTTATTCTTGTTCTTATGGAATTGGTTGAACCAAACCTTAATGAAGATAATGAACGAAGTTCTAAAGAAAGAAGGGGAAGGGGTTGTGATCGTTGTTATGCTTTATCTTGTGATCATCCCTTTTTGTTGTACTGGTTTATGTTTCTGAAAATTGAGACCGTTGGTGGTCGTTGTATGTGCACTGATGAATCCCCTCGTGATGTTTTAAATGGGTTGCTGAATTTGGGAACTCCTGTTGTGAAATTGGTTAATCACGTATATCCGGCTGAATAAGTTGAAAGCACCAGGATCAACCCTTCTGTGATAACTCCCAGTTAGAACACATGGAATTTGAAATCATGGAGTGTGTTAAGTCTTTTAAATCTGAAAATCCCTGACTTGTGTTGGTAGTGGTAGTTGGTTGTTTTCCCTTCGGGCCGATTGCTGGAAATGTGGGAGGGGATGGGATCCCCTGTTCTTTTTATACTCTCGGTGGCTGTGTGAATTTGGGGGATGGGATCTCCTGTTGGTATGGATTCGGTGGTTGTGAGTTTTAAATCCGGGTGGTTACTTAAAATATCACAAATTGGGGAGAGATCCTCTGTTAACAGAACTGGGTGTGAGTGTTTTGGTTGATCCTTGCTTTTGACGCTTTCCTTGGTTATGCTTATGGTAGTTGCCCAGTAGTGCTTAAAATTAATTGAACATTTTGACTGAACGTGAAACAAGAATGGGACAAATGGTTTTGTGGGAAAGGGTCGTGAACTGTGACTTGGGTGCAGTGGTGTTGTGTTCTGTAGGTTGGCTAGGAAAACCTAAGCTTTGGGTTAGTGTTTGTTACCTATATCTATACTTTTAGCTTTTTGTTTCTTATTCGCGCTCCACCCAAGTTGAGCACTCAGTGCCGAACACCCCCATTTATGGGGGAAGGGTGTTTTTCCCAACACTATCCTTAGTGGCTGGTTATTAGCTCCTTTCCTGCTCCCTTTCCCGGATAGCCCAAGTATCTTCGGGCAGGCTGTGATGGCCTGAAGTCCATTATTATCCCAAGAACCTTCGGGCGGGGTGTTGTGGTGGTTGGCCAGGTGTGTGTGGCAGGTGGTTTCCCAAGTGTCTTCGGGATGAGGCCCAGGTGTCTTCAGGCGTGGCGGTGGTTGCTCTGGCCTAGGTGTTTGCAGGCATGGTTACATATGACAGTTGAGGCCCAGGTGTGTGCGGGCGGGATTCGACAGTGGGACTGCGTGTGGTTGTGGCCCAGGTGTGTGCGGGCGGGATTCGGCAGTGGGACTGCGTGTGGTTGTGGCTCAGGTGTGTGCGGGCGGGTGTGGCAGTGGGACTGCGGTGAGAATGGCGGGATTGGTCCGATGCGTAGGATGTCTCAATAACCAGTGGGAAAGTGGCGTGGGGTACCCAAACATCGATGTGCTCTTATATATATATTACTTGACTTTCGTTATTTGGGGAGCGAGCCTTGGTGAGGCCTGGGATGGATAGTTTGCCTTGTTAGGTGTTTGGTTTACTCTTTCTCACGGGACTTTAGTACGTCCCCCCACTTGTGCACGAGAGTCTTGGTTTTCCCTACTGAGTGTACTTGTATGCTCACCCTACGTATATAAAACTGCTTTCAGGTTTCCAGGAGGACTTCGGGGATCACGCAGGACCTTACTAGCTCGGACTTTTGGAGCAGTTGCAGTCGTTTCTCTTTTTCTTTTGGTACTTACCTTGTAGTCACCTTCTTGCACTTGTGGCTTTCACTTTTGAAACATGCATGTGGGAATGGTTTACTTTTGGCTTTACTTTTCTTTCTACCTTGGTGTTGTCGGGTTTTCTCCTCCTTATCTTTCGATCCTATAAAATAAAAAGGGTAATGCCTTCCATTTGCGAGGATTTCCTATACCCTTGGTGCTATTCGCCACTCCGGGACCTATTGAAGGGGGGTTTCGGGGGTCATTATCTCTCCTTCAACTTAAAGAAGGAAGGGTCTGGCAATCTGCTGACCCTTCCCTCCTTTTGGTGAAGGCGGGTCATGACAGAATGGTATCAGAGGTGATGGTTGAGAGATAGGACGGAGTCTGGAGTTAGGCACAGTAAGGATTGCATGGGATGGTAAGGCAACAGCGTTGGATGACCTTGGTGCGTGAATTAGGCCAGGGAAGACCGGCTAGGACACGGGATTTTCGGGGCCCCCGTGATCCGATGCAAGGACTCTGGACCTACCGAACGACCAAGTGAGGCCACACTGATTGCAGGGTAGAGACCCTAGGAAAGGTACATGCATCATAAATGACTTGTGTTCTTGTGTTTCTGGGATGTCTTGGGAATTAAGAATAAATTAAATCTTAATAAGTTTTAAGAACGATTTTCTTTGCACTACTTGGGCTTAGGCTTTCCTTGTTAACTTGCAGCTATGGCACCTGGAAGGCGACCACGTGTGGTACAGGCGATCGAGGCCCCCGAGACTGCCTTGGCCAATCGGCAGAGAGCTGATCGAGAGGAAGAGGACGACCAGTGGCAGAAGACTCTTCGAGCCTTCCAGCGACAGGCCCTCGAGAAGTATGAGGGAAGCACCTCTGATATGAAGATGGAAGGCTGGCTAGAGGAGTTAGTCATAGCCTTCGGCCTGATTCGGGCCCCGATCGAGTACTGGGTTCCTCTGGCTGTTAGCCAGATGCGAGGAGCGGCACGTCAGTGGTGGATGCTTCACCTGGGGAGTAGGAAAGAGTCCGAGGTTGCTTGGGCGGACTTCGAGAAGGAGTTCCGGGCGGAGTTCCTCTCCTCGACAATGAAGGCGGAGAAGAGGAAGGATCTACTCTCCCTCCAGTAGGGGAGCATGTCCGTGAGGGAACTTGGAATCAAGTTCAAGGACCTCCTGCGTTTTGCTCCGGACCTCTTTCCCGATGAGGAGTCTCGGGAAAGACGTTTGGAGGAGGCGCTCCGACCCTCCCTCCAGTATGCTGTTACCCCCCTTTACCCTTCCGACATACTTAGAGGTCCACAAGAAGGCCGAAGTGGTGGAAAGGATGCATGCTCTGGGCGGAGTGTCACGTGAAGGGATCCAGCTGGGCGTGGACAGCTACACGCCGCAGAGGCAACAGTTCTAACAGGTCCAGAGGTTGTTCGAGGTACGATCAATGTGTTTAGCACTCTTGCTCATGCTTTGTTCGATACCGGAGCTTCGCACTCCTTTGTTGCACCCAGTCTAGCCCGTGCCTTGGGTCTAGATGCCGAGAGACTTCCAGTGCCCCTGGTGTTGAGCACACCAGTTGGAGGTCAGACCGACTTGTTGTTCGTTTGTCGGGGATGTAGACTGGTGTTAGGGCCACATCAATCGATTAGGGATCTCCTTCTGCTACATATTCAGCCGTACGATGTCATCCTAGGCATCGACTGGCTATTTTCTGTGTGCGCCGTCATTGACTGTTTCCAAAGAAGGGTGGTGTTCTCCGGTTTGGACGGCCAGCGTGTTACTTTCACCGGCGAGCGGAGCTGTCCGAAGGGAAACAAGAGGGAGGAACCCCTCCTCTCCTTGTTGACCGAACTGACGATGGAATCAGTAGATGCGGAAATGGTGGAAGTACCAGAGATCATTCGTGAATTTATGGACGTCTTTCCTGAGGAGGTGACGACTCTACCCCCTCGACGTGATATCGAGTTCGGGATAGACCTGCAGCCCGGCTCTCGACCAATCTCGATGGCTCCTTACCGGATGGCACCTTCGGAGCTACGGGAGTTGCGGATACAGATTGACGATCTGATGAAGAGGGGTTATGTTCGTCCAAGTGCGTCACCGTGGGGTGCTCCAGTCTTGTTCGCAAAGAAGGCAGATGGTGGCCTCAGGTTGTGCATCGACTACAGGAGGCTGAATCGGGTAACGATCAAGAATCGCTACCCTCTTCTGAGGATAGATGATCTTTTTGACCAGCTGAAAGGGGAAGGATGGTTCTCGAAGGTCGACCTGCGGTCTGGATACCACCAGCTGAGGTTAAAGGATAGTGACGTCCCGAAGACGGCGTTCAGGTGCAGGTATGGGCACTTCGAGTTCGTGGTCATTCCCTTTGGTGTTACGAACGCCCCGGCCGTGTTCATGGGGCTTATGAACTCCATATTTCGGGAGTACCTGGATCGGTTTGTGGTGGTATTCATCGACGATATCCTGATCTATTCAAGGTCAGAAGAGGACCATGCAGAGCACCTGAGGATAGTTTTGGAAGTCCTCCGACAGCACCAGCTCTACGGAAAGTTGTCAAAGTGCAAGTTCTGGACACGAGAAGTGCACTTCCTCGGGCATGTAGTGTCTGAGCAGGGGGTAGCAGTCGACCCATCAAAGGTTGAGGCAATTGTTTCTTGGGAAGCACCCAAGAGTGTGGCGGAAGTCCGGAGTTTCCTCGGACTGGCAGGTTACTACCGGAGATTCGTACCCAACTTCTCCCGAGTAGCAGCCCCTTTGACGGCTTTGACCAAGAAGGACCAGGTTTTCGTATGGAGCGAGCAATGTGAGTCGTCCTTCAGCTACCTAAAAGAAAATCTGGTTAGTGCCCCAGTGTTGAGATTACCAAAATAAGGGATGGCCTATGAGGTATTTTGTGATGCTTCAGGACAGGGCCTGGGATGCGTGTTGATGCAGCAACAAGGGGTGATCTCTTACGGGTCCAGGCAGCTACGCCCCCATGAGCGTAACTACGCCACCCATGACCTGGAGCTTGCAGTGGTCGTTTTTGCGCTAAAGTTATGGCGGCACTACCTCATCGGGTAATGCTTTGTGGTCTTCACAGATCACAAAAGCTTAAAGTACATCTTCTCCCAGCGGGACTTGAACTTGCGACAACGGAGATGGGTAGAGTTCCTCCAGGACTACGACTTTGAAATCTCTTATACTGAGGGAAAGGGCAATGTGGTGGTCGATGCCTTGAGCAGGAGGACGCAGAAGGATGCGGTCCGAGAGTCGGCAAATGCCTGGAAGGCGATGGAGGAGTTGGCTTCCTTACACCTGGATGCGAAGATGGATAGTGGAAGAGGCTGCCTATATCAGATGATAGTGCAGTCATCTCTGTTTCGAAAAGTGGAGGAGTCTTAGTGGGGAGACCCCGAGTGCGAAGTGATGCGTGATCGGGTTGACCAGGGCGATGCTCCGAGAGAATGGACAGAGGATGGTCAGCACCGGATGCTTTTCCAGAAAAGGTTGTTTGTTCCAATAGTGATGCGTGGAAAGGTTCTCAGTGAGTTCCACAACTCACCCCTGGCAGTGCACCCAGGAGTTACCAAGATGTACCAGGGGCTGAAAAGGCAGTTCTGGTGGCCCGGAGTTAAGCGAGCGGTGGCAGAATTCGTAGCCAAATGCTTAGTATGTCAGCAAGTGAAGGCAGAACACCGGGTTCCAGGCGGCCTACTGCAGCCTTTAGCTGTTCCTGAGTGGAAGTGGGATGACATCTCAATGGATTTCGTCACGGGACTACCCAAGGTCCAAGGAGGGTGCGACGCCATTTGGGTGGTGGTGGACAGGTTGACGAAATCAGATCACTTTCTGGCAATCAGGGAGTCAAGTACTGTAGATGCTTTGGCATGAAAGTACGTGAATGAGGTAGTGCGGTTGCATGGAGTTCCGAGGTCTATAGTCTCAGATAGGGATGCACGGTTTACCTCACGAATCTGGAGAGGATTGCAGCATGCGTTTGGCACCCAGTTACGCCTTAGCACTGCTTTTCATCCCCAGACAGATGGAAAAATGGAGCGAACCATCCAGACCTTGGAGGATATGCTACGGGCATGTGTTCTGGACTCAGGAGAGTCGTGGGTGCGATACTTGCCTCTAGTAGAGTTTTCCTACAATAATAGCTACCACTCTACCATCAGTATGGCCCCGTTTGAGGCTTTGTACGGGAGGCCATGTCGTTCACCTGTGTGTTGGACCGAAGTAGGAGAGGCAGGCATCCTTGGCCCGGAGGTAGTTCAGAACACGACAGAGAAGATTCAGCTCATACGGGAAAGGATGAAGGCGGCCCAGGACCGACAGAAGTCGTATGCTGATACCAGGAGAAGGCCCTTGGAGTTTGAGGTTGGAGACCACGTGTTCTTGAAGGTCTCCCCGCGGCGTGGGCAACGGAGGTTCGGCAAGGGGGGTAAGCTTTCCCCCAGATTCGTCGGACCCTTCGAAGTGTTACGGCGGGTCGGCGAAGTGGCTTATCAGCTAGCGTTACCTCCGCCGTTGCTAAGGATACATGATGTCTTTCATGTATCCCATCTCTGTCGTTATCTGCACGATGATTCACACGTCCTTGATTGGGGTGAACTGGACATCGAGGACGACGTAACCTTTGTGGAAAAACCAGTGATGATCGAGGATCGCAAGGAGAAGGTGCTTCGTGGGCGAGCTATTCCCTTGGTTCGTGTGTTGTGGATACATGGCGGGCTCGAGGAGAGTACGTGGGAAAGGGAAGCACAGATGCATGCCCAATACCCCGAGTTGTTTTGAGCTTTTTTCCTTTTGTACCTGTTGTGGTAGAACGTTTGACTTTTGGCTATGAAATGTACTGGGTTATTTCCTCTGTTGTGTGTGAAAAGCCCCGACTAAAGGGAAGAGGGAACCCGACCCCTAATCAAGACGCATTAAGGTGGATGCGATTGAACCCGTGCAGGCGAGTCAGTGCCGCCCAAAGCGGATAATATCTTGACATGGGGGAGGGAAACTCCCCAAACCCACATGACCGGGCTGTTTGGCGTGGTATGTTGCTTAGTTCTTGACAGGAGAGTGTTTTTAGTTAGCAGAGGTTCACTCCTAAGAGGTATCTTTCGAAGATGGTTGTTCGGACCCTCTATGTCCTTCTGGTTTGTTGTGATTCTCGAGGACGAGAATCGTTTAAGAGGTATCTGATGTGATGACCCAGACCCCCCTTGGTCCCTTCCTTTGCCAAAATCCGGATCCTTAAGGGGTACGGATCGGTGAGACGGATCGGTGAGACCGATCGGTGAGACGGATCGGTGAGACCGATCGGTGAGACCGATCGGTGCGACCGACCGGTGAGACGGATCGGTGAGACCGATCGGTGAGACGAATCGGTGAGACGGATCGGTGAGACCGATCGGTGAGACGGATCGGTGAGACCGATCGGTGAGACCGATCGGTGAGACGGATCGGTGAGACCGATCGGTGAGACCGATCGGTGAGACCGATCGGTGTGACTGATCGGCGGAACCGGCCGACGTCACCTGGCCTTGCCAAGTTGTTCCAGTAACGCGCACAAAAGTTTAATTAAATACTGAATCGGCTCATGAGTCGGTTTAAACCACTCAGCACCTTTAATGATGAGTCAAGTCGCATGGTCAACCCACGACTTCCACGTCTTACGCGGTTCAGCGTTTTTATCTCAACCGTCCCCGGCTCTTATAAATTAAGGGTTAGGCCATGGTTTCCCCCTTCTTCGATCGTGGCTCTTCTGGTGCATCGGGACCGCCGTGTCGTTATCCGTAAAGTTCCGCGCCCCCGGCCTAAACGTCGATCATCTATCAACAAGTAGGGAATTTCTTTCGTCTCTCACTTTTGTGTATCATGCGGGGTGGGCGTTATTCTTGTTCTTATGGAATTGGTTGAACCAAACCTTAATGAAGATAATAAACGAAGTTCTAAAGAAAGAAGGGGAAGGGGTTGTGATCATTGTTATGCTTTATCTTGTGATCATCCCTTTTTGTTGTACTGGTTTATGTTTCTGAAAATTGAGGTCGTTGGTGGTCGTTGTATGTGCACTGATGAATCCCCTCGTGATGTTTTAAATGGGTTGCTGAATTTGGGAACTCCTGCTGTGAAATTGGTTAATCACGTATATCCGGCTGAATAAGTTGAAAGCACCAGGATCAACCCTTATGTGATAACTCCCGGTTAGAACACACGGAATTTGAAATCATGGAGTGTGTTAAGTCTTTTAAATCTGAAAATCCCTGACTTGTGTTGGTAGTGGTAGTTGGTTGTTTTCCCTTCGGGCCGATTGCTGGAAATGTGGGAGGGGATAGGATCCCCTGTTCTTTTTATACTCTCGGTGGCTGTGTGAATTTGGGGGATGGGATCTCCTGTTGGTATGGATTCGGTGGTTGTGAGTTTTAAATCCGGGTGGTTACTTAAAATATCACAAATTGGGGAGAGATCCTCTGTTAACAGAACCGGGTGTGAGTGTTTTGGTTGATCCTTGCTTTTGACTCTTTCCTTGGTTATGCTTATGGTAGTTTCCCAGTAGTGCTTAAAATTAATTGAACATTTTGACTGAACGTGAAATAAGAATGGGACAAATGGTTTTGTGGGCAAGGGTCGTGAACTGTGACTTGGGTGCAGTGGTGTTGTGTTCTGTAGGTTGGCTAGAAAAACCTAAGCTTTGGGTGAGTGTTTGTTACCTATATCTATACTTGTAGCTTTGTGTTTCTTATTCGCGCCCCACCCAAGTTGAGCACTCAGTGCCGAACAACCCCATTTATGGGGGAAGGGTGTTTTTCCCAACACTATCCTTAGTGGCTGGTTATTAGCTCCTTTTCTGCTCCCTTTCCCGGATATCCCAAGTATCTTCGGGCAGGCTGTGATGGCCTGAAGTCCATTATTAGCCCAAGAACCTTCGGGCGGGGTGTTGTGGGGGTTGGCCAGGTGTGTGCGACAGGTGGTTTCCCAAGTGTCTTCGGGATGAGGCCCAGGTGTCTTCGGGCGTGGCGGTGGTTGCTCTGGCCTAGGTGTTTGCAGGCATGGTTACATATGACAGTTGAGGCCCAGGTGTGTGCGGGCGGGATTCGGCAGTGGGACTGCGTGTGGTTGTGTCCCAGGTGTGTGCGGGCGGGATTTGGAAGTGGGACTGCGTGTGGTTGTGGCTCAAGTGTGTGCGGGCGGGTGTGGCAGTGGGACTGCGGTGAGAATGGCGGGATTGGTCCGATGCGTAGGATGTCTCAATAACCAGTGGGAAAGTGGCGCGGGGTACCCAAACATCGATGTTCTCTTATATATATATTACTTGACTTGTGTTATTTGGGGAGCGAGCCTTGGTGAGGCCTGGGATGGATAGTTTTCCTTGTTAGGTGTTTGGTTTACTCTTTCTCACGGGACTTTAGTACGTTCCCCCACTTGTGCATGAGAGTCTTGGTTTTCCCTACTGAGTGTACTTGTATGCTCACCCTACGTATATAAAACTGCTTTCAGGTTTCCAGGAGGACTTCGGGGATCACGCAGGACCTTACTAGCTCGGACTTTTGGAGCAGTTGCAGTCGTTTCTCTTTTTCTTTTGGTACTTACCTTGTAGTCACCTTCTTGCACTTGTGGCTTTCACTTTTGAAACATGCATGTGGGAATGGTTTACTTTTGGCTTTACTTTTCTTTCTACCTTGGTGTTGTCGGGTTTTCTCCTCCTTATCTTTCGATCCTATAAAATAAAAAGGGTAATGCCTTCCATTTGCGAGGATTTCCTATACCCTTGGTGCTAGTCGCCACTCTGGGACCTATTGAAGGCGGGTTTCGGGGGTCATTATCTCTCCTTCAACTTAAAGAATGAAGGGCCTGGCAATCTGCTGACCCTTCCCTCCTTTTGGTGAAGGCGGGTCGTGACACCTAAAATGCAGGGGTAAACCTCTACAATCTAATCATATAAAATAAATTTTTATGTTTTTTTAATTATTTATTTATTTTTTTAGGATAAACTCAATGATTATTGAAATCAATTTGGATACTCTGAAAATTTATTTTTTGGATCCAATGCATGAGTATCTAAAAAATTGACTACAAATGATGTACCTTATAAATTTTTAATACACTAAATTAAATATTTTACAAATAAACATCAAATTATACATTTTATATCTCATTTTAATTATAATTTTATTATATTAGGGAGATGTTTACATATCATCAAAATCATGGAGTGAGGATAACCAATGCCCATAGGGTGCATATGGATTCCTTCAAATGGATTATTATTTGGGTATATATAATAATATTTTACTATAAAAATATATATCATTATAGATTCCTTATTTTTCACAATGCATCTATAATGTATAAAATAATTTATCCATAATTATTGTGGTTATTACATTTCTAAATTTATGATTGACATCATATTCCATAAATATACAAGCATCCTCTAAGTGGTATTTCCAAAGATATTTACAATTTCATTTATAATATTGTTTAATCATTTTTTTTATTTATATTTTTCCAGTACTACTAAGATTTTTGACATTTTATATATTCAAAAGAGGGAGTATATTTGTTTATAAATTATTGGGTAGCTTACATGGAGTTAGAATGTCTACATACATCATAAATATGTGATTTTGTATCATGTTTGTAATTTTTTTATTTCATAGAGGTCATGATTAGTTGGTTTATCTACTCCTTATTTATGAACATTACCATTGATTTATTTTTGAAATGTAGGAACAAATGAAACATTAATTTGAATTTTGGTTTGAAGGATAAAATTATTTCCCTTTTAAAAACCCACTTCATGAGTTAACATGAAGTGGGAGTGTGAAGGGGAAATTATTTTAGTATTCAATAAGGACCTTGAGTTCTATATGGAGGCCTTTTTTCCTTTGGATAGGCACAAAATACTTGGATAAATATCAACTCTCCATGAATTTTTCATCAAGGATGATGCACTCAGGTACTAGTTAATATTATATCCATGGAGATATTTATTATTTATTTTAATCTTTTATGTTTTTAATGATACAATTCATCCCCTTTTGGGTCCAAGCCCTTTTAATAACATATTGGTGTGACAAATTTGTGTTTTACCTATAGAAAAACAAGTTATTGAATTTAATAAAATATGTGATTTGGGCATGTAATCATCACTTGTATAAATTTATTCCTACTCCATTTAGTGGACTTGTATTTATTTCTAACCAACACCTTCATGACTATAAAGACATTTTTTAGGATAGAAATTCCCATAAAATTTGAATATTAGTTCACAACACACATCACATACTCAAAAATGATTAGACCTGCTCAAATTATCTTGATACTTTAGGACAATAATAAATTATTTATTTTTATATATAAGAATTAACCAAATATTAATATGATAAACAATGTGTTTGGTATGATTGAAAGTGAATGTTGTTATTTAAAATTGATATTTTAGTTCAAAACACGTATCACATACTTAAATCTGAGAAACATAGATTTTTAATCCTTAATAAATTAGGAAAAAAATTGTGATTCATTTGTGACATTTAGTAATAAACCACATGTCAATATGACACATGGCGTGGTCATTATGAGTCAAAGTGTCTTATTTTATGTATAATTGTGACATTTTGGCTCACAACATGCATCACATATTCAAAATCGAGAAAATATGATCATATTTTATTAATAATTTAGGTAAATTATTCATAATTCATTTTTGATGTGTAATAATCAATCTCACATCAATCTGACACAATTTGTGGATATTACAATTCAAAGTGTGTATCCTCAGTATAAATGTAAATTTTATACTCCCAATATGCCTCATATACTCAAAAATTATAAATCAATCTCATATTGTCTTAATATTTTTTTGGAAAATTATAAATGATTTATTTTAAATGTTTAGGAAATAGTTATACATAAATATAACACACAATGTGTCCAGATTGACTGAAAGAACTTGTTTTTAGTTTAAAAGTGACATTTTAGTCTAAAATGAACATCAAATACTAAAATCCAAGTAAATTAATTCATATTTTTGTGATACTGTAGGAAAAATATCCTTGATTCGTTTATGATGTTTAAGAATTAACCTCATGTCAATTAGACACATGGTATGGTTGGTACGATCAAAAGTGTGTGTTTTAATTCCAAAATGATATTTTAATTAAAAAATGATTCACATACTCAATAAAAAGAAAACACACTTAGTTTGTATTTATATTTTTGAAAAGAGGTATATAATTTATTTTTGATGTGAGGAAGTTAACTCCACATTAATATGACACATGGTGTGACTAGTATGTCTGAATGTATGTTTTTTAATTTGAAAGTGAAATTTTAGTTCAAAACATGTATTACATTCTCAAAAACGGAGTGAAAACACTTAAACTATATTTATACTTTATTTGAACAAAATATAATTCATTTTTGATGTGTAGGAATCTACCAAACATCAATCTAACATGCATTGTATCTAATATGAATAAATGTTCATGTTATTATTTAAAACTAACATTTAAGTTTAAAATGTGTATCACATGCTAAAAATTGATAAAACATGCTCTTATTTTCTGGATACTTTAAAAAAATCATCAATTCATTTTTGAAGTGTAGGGATTAAATTCATTTAAATATGATACACTGTGTTTCCGGTATAACTAAAAGTGTTATTTTTCATTTAAAAGTGACATTTTATTTCAAAATGAAAATCACATACTAAAAACCAAGAAAATTTTATATGATTTTGCAGTGACCCAAGAAATAAATACATAAATATTACATCATTTTAGTGGATATTTCATAAATCTCTAAAAAAATACATTCCTCAAAACCCTAAAGGTTTAGCGTCTTTGGAAACTAGATACATAAACATATTATTTCATGAATTATCTTCAAATTCTCCCACAAATTTATTCTCACATAGTACACTTATTATAAATAAACTACTTAAAAATGATATTTATAATATGGGGAAAGGAAACATAAAAAATAGTGAGCTCGGATTCTTAATAAGGGTAAATATATGAGATATAAATCAATGATCATAATTTAGCATGATATAATAAAATGAGTATGATAACATGATCATAACTAAATGGGGTTCACTCCCAATTTCAGTCCTTATTATATCATGATACATATTTCTTTGCCCAATGCATTGGAGTGTAATAATGGATTCACCCATCTCTAGTTTATATCATAACCACCTATCCTTAGTTTAAAATGGAAACACATGTCTTTTGTTTATAACATAACCACCCACCCTTGGTTTATAACATAACCACCCATCACGTAATGAAAATCGTGCATATATATGCCATAATATCATAAAATATCCATCATATCATCATAAAAAAATACATTAAAAATAAAAGGGTTTCATAAACATTTCATCACCACATAATCATAATCCATCCATAGAAATGAAGTGGATTCTATCATAAGTTCATTAATTATCTCCTTATAGATTAATTAACCCATAATAAATAAATGGGTTTCATGTAATAATCTTAAGATAACCATCATCATAATTCATACAGAAAAGTGGATGAAATAATAAGATCATATCCCCAATGAAGCATAACAATCCTTCAAGGATGTTGACAAAGATGAAAAGGACCCTTAAAATATCATTCAAACCTTTCTTTGAAAACATGAGAAAAATATCCATTTTTTCATATATTTAAAATTTAAAAATTCTTAGAATATTGGGAAAATTATTTTCTTTGAAAATAACTATGGTAACTTATAAATAATCTTCAAATTAAATAATTACCATAATGGTAGGAAAATCCATTCATATTGTATATGTTAAAAGAGAACATTCTTTTCAAACTTTTGTAAAAAGTAAAAAATGACGTGTTTGGAATTTTTTATTGAAAAATATTAATTTTAATCATTTGTATATAAAGGGAAATTTTTTTAAAATGAAAATTTTAAAAAAATTCATGTATAGATAAAAACTTCTATAAAACAATTTTAGAGATTATAGACATGGAGAAAATAGTTTGACGACTAAAGAGGAAATATGGTCATCTTTTATTTAAAAAATTTATATATCATTTTTAGTAACAAAGAGAAGAAAATGGTTCTAATATATAAAATTACATTAATAACCATAGTATAATAAAATATATATGGTTTTTAAAGTATATGATTCATATAATTTTCCTCAAAGGAAATTTACACAGACAATCTTGAAAAGAAATGAGATTGTAACATAAATCTCTTACCACTTTGGTAATCTCTGAATCAAAACCTCATGAAAGAGAGAAAATAATAGGTATTTTTAAATCCCTATAATTTTCATGATATAAAAAATAAAATACATACAAGGTAATTATATACATCACAAAAAATAAATAAGTTGTGAATATGTTATATGTCTCATAGAAATAAAAGTGATATGAGAGACCCTCACCTCAAGTCGTGTCTTGCATCATACACATTAAAAACCAATTTATAATAAATATAGATTAATTATATATATATTATAGAACCATATTTAAACATAAATTACTATGTATCATTCCTTTATAATTTAAAACTATCCTTTTATTAAAAATTTCTTCATCAAAATGAATATTTGGGTGAAAACTAGTCTATTTTCCATGCATGTTTATATTTGATGGTTCCAGTACTTGACCCTTGTTTGTGTTTTATTCATATAAATAATATTAATCATGAAATAATTATCATATTTATTCAATATATACACTTTTATAAACATTCGTATAAATAAGTGATTAAAAATGAATTACATCACTTCATAGAGATGATAGGTCATACGTACACACGAGTAATGTTTCCACTTTTTGATGGATAGAACAAAAGAATGGTAAATAATAATTCACATTTACAAAATAATTATTATATAATAAATATAATATATATTAATTAAATCTATCCTTATTACAATCCATGTAAATTAGAAATGAAAAATGAATCAAATCACTATGTGGAGGTGGTAGTCCACATGTAAGCACAAGTGACATTATCACTTTCCAATGGATGGTAAGACAAGAAATTAAATAAGATATTTTAATTATATAATAATAATTATTAAATAAATATAATATTTTAACATTAAATGCATCATAATAACCAACCATGAATGATGATGGTGGAAAATGAATCATATCGCAACATGGAACACATACGCACGAGCGATACTTTCTTTTGTCATTTAATGGAAAGGAGATAGAAAATTATTATACCATGATCATAATAAAAAATAAATATTTTTATTATAATATATCAATTATTTTATTAAGGATACAAAATATTTAGAGGAATTATAAAATGAAATAAATTTTGAATGAGTTGAGCAAGATGATTACAACTTCTTTGAGAAAACTCCTTTGACTTACACCTTAAGAGTTATTAGGATGGTATTAGAAGAATAAAATAATATATAGGACGTGGTTAAGGAATATATAAATTTATTTGGGTAGGTATTTTTCAAGATAAATGGATCAATTAAGTGTGAAGAATAGGTAACAAGTGAAGTCCTTTTATGAGTGAGGGGAGTGACACTCATGTAATTATTCAAAGTTTTAAATTAATATAAGGTATTATTCATGGTAAAATAGAATAAAGGAACCCAAAATTCATATATAATATGTTATAGGGTTAAATAAAATCAACCAACCAAATTTATATAAGTGTTGGTGATACTTTTATCCTTAATTACTAGTTAAAACCTCTTTAAACCCAATTTAACCTTGACCGTGATAACTTAAATTTTTACCATGATGAATTAATTATAAAAACAAAAATAAAAGGGTTATTCTAAAAAAAAATTTGTAATTTATGATTCAAAAATTTTAATCCATTTTGTCTTATTCAAAATCCATTGTTGGATGAAGTTACATTTAATATAATTATGCAAAACACATGAAAAATATATTTTAGAAAAAGACCCAATTTAAGCGTAAAAATCATTTCACTATGAAATAAAGTAAGAAGTTTATTTCCATGAATTTTTATGGTTAAATAATAAATAGACTAAGTTATATAGACTTTTAAATTAATCCAAAATTTAATTTCACCTTCCAACCATACCATTAAATGAAACGACCCAAAAATAGTTTTTAATTTGAATAAAATATAATTTATTTTCATAAAAGCCAAGCATTGGTACCCAAATTCACAATAATGTTTTAAAATAAATTATTTAACTCATTAAAATATCCTTAGTTTAATACTACTAATAAAATCGGATAATTTAAAGTTTGAGAGATATTTTAAATCCTTACCTCATAGTTTTAACATTTTTTAGCTATTTTACCTTTAGAGAGGTGACAAATCTTTACCACGATTATTATTCATAATGAACAAAAATAAAAGGGACCAATTTATAAAATTTGAACCCACTGATTTCAAATGTAGAATCTATTTTTCAAGATTAAATTTCTATAAGTTTTATAAATAAATTTTAATATAAATATGTAAAATGAAATGAAAAATAATTTTCAAAAAAATACATTTTATGCCGAAAAATGAACTTATACCAAAATCAATTACAATGATGATTAATATATAATTAATTATATTATTTATAATTAATATATAATTAATTATATTATTTATAATTAAAATATAATTATATTACTTTAATATAAAATTCAAAACATAATGTTACTTTTAAATTACTATATTTAATGAAAATAAAATTTAGTTCATTAAAAATCTTTATTTTTCACCATTCACTTAAAAATAAAATTTTCCAGAAAAATACAAAAAATTCATCCTATTATAATGTCTAAATGATGATTTTAAAAATTATATTCTCTTACTAATATAAAATCTCTATAAATGGTATAAATTAATTATAATTTTCATGCACAAAATAAAATAAAAACTTTTTTTAAGAAAACATATTTTTTAATCATAAAATGAATTTATTGAAAATTGAGTACTTATTTATCATGAATTAAATAAATTTGAATTATATAAAACCTTTATTAATATCTTTCATAATGTGGTTATTTTTATTCATACTGGATGATCATATAACTAGGTTATGTATTATATAATATTTCAAATGTGGTTCATTTAAGTTCAGTGTTACGTGTAAAGAAAGATATCAAAGAAAAAAATTAATAAAGAGAAATTTTATTCTAAAATATTAGGGTGTTTCAAATTATATTAGTACTATAATAAAATGACCCATGATTCTTTTTTGATGTATGATAATCAACCATATTTAATCCACCACACCATGTGGCTGTTATGACTCAAGTTGCATGTTTTTAGTATAAAAGAAACATTTTAGCTCACAACACTGGTCACATAGTCAAAATTGAGTAAACATTAATAAATTTTCTTGATACTTTATAAAAAATATATTTGATTCATTTTTTATGTGTAAGAATAAATTATAAATTAATCTGACACACGGTGTGTCTTACATGACTCAAAGGTCATGTTTTCAGTATTAAAGAAACATTTTTGTCTAAAACATGTGTCATATAGTCAAAACTGATTAAAAACAAATAAATTGTATTAATACTTTAGGAAAATGATTCTTGATTCATTTTTATATATAGTAATTAACTTTACATCAATCCAATACATGGTGTGGCCATATTTATTTAATGCGCATGTTTTTAGTTTAAAAGTGACATTTTAGTCGAAAGCGCACATCACATACTCAAAACAAAGATCATGTACTCATATTTTTTTGATACTTTAGAAAAACATTTCATGTTTCACTTTTTAATGTATAAATTAACCTCAAGTAAATCAAACCCACAGTGTGGCTAGAATGATTTATAGATCGAGTTTTGATTTAAAAATGAAATTTTAGTTCAAAATGCACATTCCATACTCAAAACTGAGAAAACACACTCAGATTATATTTATATTTTAGGGAAAAAATATATAATTCATTTATGATGTGTAGTAATTAACTGCATGTCAATTCAACACATAGTGCAACCTATATGGATGAAATTATGTGTTTTTATTTAAAAGTTAAATTTTAGTTCAAAACATGTATGACATACTCAAAACTAAGAAAACACACTTGGAATATCTTGATACTTTATAAAAAATATCCCTAATTCTTTTTTATATATAGGAATAAACCAAATGTGAATCTGAAACATGGTATATCAGTATGACTCAAAGTGCACGTTTTCAATATAAAAGTGACATTTTAGTTCAAAACACATTTCATATAGTCAAAACTGATCAAACATGCTTGTATTGTATTGATATTTTAAGAGAAATATCAATAATTAATTTTGTGTGTGTATTAATTTACCAAAATTCAATCTGAAATACTATGTGTCTTTTATATCTTAAATTTTATGTTTTTAGTTTATAAGTGATATTTTTTCCAAAACACGTGTCACACAATCAAAACCAAGAAATCATTCTAGGATTATTTTGATAATTTAGTAAACTTATAATTTTTTAATTTGTGATGTGTTTAAATTAATTTCACATTAATCTAACATACATTGTAGATGTTATGATTAATGGTGTGTGTTTTCATTTAAAAGTGGTATTTTTGTCCCAAACACGCACTATATACTCAAAATTGAGAAAAAAATTTCATAATGTATTGATACTTTAGGATAAAAATTGATAATTTATTTATGATGTGTATTAATTAACTTCATGTCAATCTGACATGTGATGTGGTTGGTATGATTCAAAGTGTATTACATACATAAAACAGAGCAAAGACATTGCAATTGTTGTATTACTTTACAATATGTTTTATTTATTTATTATATTATACATATTATTTATTTAAAATTACTTTATATTCATGCTAAAAAAAATTTTATTAATGAAATATTGTATCATATCTAACTTTCAATTATTTCTTTATAACATTGCTAAATTAAGGATAGTTTTTTATTATAGTTGCACTCTTGTTTTGTTCTAGTTAAGGGTTGTGTGTTTAAAAACTTGTAGCTCAATAAGGTTGTATTGGAAAGGGGTCCCATGGAAAGTAGAATACAAGTTCACCAAGTATACTACATGTTAAATTGTTTTTTTATTTTTTTAGAAAATTTAATGTTTATGGTAATTTATACATATCAATGTAATTGTAATTTTTGTAATATAAATTTATTTTTAATTTTAATTTATTGTAATGTAAATTTATTTTAAATTAAGTTATAATTTATTTGTTGGTTTACTAAAATGTCCTATAAATTAAGTATAAAACTGTTACAAATAATAGGATGTTATCATCACTACCTATATCACTGATATAATCACCCTTTATCAATGTTATTAATAACACTAATAAAAGGAAATTTTATTAGAACTGGAATACACACAGATAAATTGCCTATTTATCAATGATTTTCTACCATTTATGAAAGAGAAATTTTATAAGGCCTCAAATACACATAGATCAACCCTTTGCGTGTTCTTGAGGCTTGCGGAGCTCTGAGGAGGCTCAGAGGAAGTTCGGAGGGACTCAGGTGTTGAGAAATGGGAGTAGGGAACCTTCACGGTGTGAAAGTGGGATTCACACCATGTAGAAGAATATCACGATGTTAAAGTGGGATTCCCATCATGTAATATTTTGTGGTTTGAAAAATAAAATACAATCAGAAGGAAATGGTTTTTTTGGTGGAAAATGACCTCAAGTAATTACATGATGTGAAATGGGATTACATGTCATGTAATCCCCTGACATTTTAATGTTTTTAGCATTTTTCTAGCCACTTAGGTTGACAAACCCTATGGCAGCTGCTTCCCTCCCTCTCATCCTAAGTGACCCAGTAGTCCCCTCTACGGCGTTTTGGATATCCCTTCAATGGGAATCGATGTCAGGCTTTGATCTTCGATCTGTGGTGACCCGAATTGATCCAAGGTGTGTTTTCCCTTCATTTTCTACCGATTTATCATGGTTTGATCTCATTTCCTATCGTATCTCTTTTCATGCAATGACGGTTTCTTACATATGGTTTTAATGGGGTTTTTCTTGGTTGTTGTAGATATGTTGGTGCCATGACATCCTTGGATGGATGTAGTTCATATGGTATAGGTGATCATAGATCCATTTCGTGGTTTGTTCTTGTGAGAATAACGTCGATGAGCTTTTGAGGTAGGGGATTCATTATTTCTCTATTTATTTACGTTCAATCATAGAGTTAGAATGATTTAGACCTGTGGATCATAATGTAATTGAATTAATTAAATACTTAAACCATATTAAAGAACTGATATCGAATGCTTGACGATGTTGTTGTTTATACCATGATAATGGTTTGCCTCTTGATTTTCCAGACAGTGTGATATCTAAGCCTTTCTTGGTTTATCATATTGTTCTTGATGGAAATATGTAAAAAACATAAATATGGAATTAATTGATAATTAATTGGCTAAAGGAATTTAAGAGGCATGTTTAATGAATCTGGTTGTTGTTATTTCAATTTGATGATAATCAAATTGATGCAGATATGCATGTTTAACTGAATTATTTAATGAACCTGAATTATGTTTATTATTGTTGATAAAATAATTAAAGGCATGTTAAATTAATTTATTGATTAATTTTTGATATCTTGTGATATCTTATTGCTTAGATTTCCCATAGTTGAAACCTGTGAATAATGAATCATTCAATTCAAGATGGAATAAGAACCAGTTGTGTGATAAAAGATAATGCTTTTGTAGGGCTTGCGTTTCCCACTTGGTTGTAAAGGCCATGCGCATTATGATTTGGAGCAGTGAGATCTCATTTTGTATGAAGGCTGGATTCCTTACTTTAGGGCCAAGAGCCTAGTTGCTATGTTTGTTTCCTACTACTTGTGTTATGGTTGAGCCTGGAGGGCTATTGTGGTTGTGAGGGCAGGTAGTCCTGGATGTGATGTGAGCCTGGGATGGGTGATCTTGTAGGGATATTGTGGTACGTGGGGTAGGGAGGCCCATTTTTGTGGTATTAGTTGACGTATAGAGTGGAAAGATGCATCTGTTTATGCACGTGGTGTCGGGGTAGACACCAGAGATGATGGAATGGGTTGAAGCTAGGCTTACCCGATGATATGAAAGTTGGATGTTTGTTTGATTCTGTTGTTTTTTTTACCTGATATATGTTCCCCACTTCTTGAGGCATATGGTTTTTTTTACTCTCCTTCCAAGAGAGGAGAAGATACACAGGGTATTACATGTGTTTTTTTGTGTTTAGCTTCTCATGGTTGGATGAGTCTATGCTCCTGCTATAGGTGGCGAAGAATTGACCGGTAGTTTATATACTCACCGTGTTGATCACCTTCTATTTGGTAGCTTAGAATATTTTTATAGAATACTTGAAAATATGAAAAGTGGTAATGATTGTTAAATAAATTAATAAATGTTAAACCCATGGGGTTGGAGATTGCTTGGATGCAATGCTGAGGTTATAATCCTCAGAAGCTGTGAACTCGATTTTCTTATGCCTGGAGGGTATGGAACATTGTTATGATTCTAATGTAATATGGAAATGATAATGGTTAATTAATGGTTAAATAATTAATTAATATAAATTTAAAATGATAAATAGGGATTAAGTAATTTAATGTATCTCTTGAAATGGTTGTTTGCTTATAGGATATCTAGTCTTAGCAGTGGAAGCCCGGAGTTCGAGAGACGTTAGCTGTAGTTGATTCTAAGACAATGTTATGCCCATAGTGTGGTTTTGAGAAATATTATATCATGTAAATTTTATGTTTCTATATGCTACTTCACCCTATTGGTTAGGGAAACTAACGCCCTAGGGATTCTCAGCCTTGTGGGTGTTTTCCCCAACGTTCCGATTGGAGGATGGATGGATGAATACCCCCTTTGGGCCTGATCTCTTCTCTTGGTAGTTACTTGTGCTGGTATGCATGATGGTTATTTTTTCCCATATATACATGTAGATGGATGTAATGTCTTGTGCTTATTTCCACACATATATTCTAGATATAGTTTCATAAGGGAACTATAGGTATAACTTTAATGGGCTATGCTGGATTGAGTATCCTTACTCGGTGTATGGGTTGTAATGGCTTAAGGTATAATACCCAATGTATGATGCACCTTATGCGGGCCATGGTGGATCCTGAAAACTACTTGGTTACTTTTGAATATATGGACATGGTGGTGTGTGTTGCACGGGGTGAAATTTGTGGCGCTTCATCAAGGTGTCTGTAGGCTATCATTTTTAGAGAGAGATGCTCAGGACGTGCGAGGTTGGGGAAAAGTGGAAAACTAGTGGGGAAATGGTAGTGGGGTACCCTTGATATTATTTATTATATTATATTCTCTTGTATGAGATACTTGGTGAGAGTATCCATGGTGAGGTTGAGAACTTAGTATACCTATTTAGGTGATGAGTTAGTTTCACTTGTTGTTCATTGTGCTTTATCACGCTTTCTTTACTTTTGCACAAGAGGCTCTGGGGATGATCCTAATGAGTATAATTTTATACTCACCCTACGTATATATAAACTATTTTCCAGGTTAGTTGGAGTAGGTTGGATATCAGGCTAGTTACTACTAGCTTGGGATTTGTAGGAGCTGTTTGGGATTCATGGCCATTACCATCTTTACCTTTCTTTTGGTACTTGTAGTTTTCCCTTCCAGTTGTAGTAGTTCTTGCATGACATTACATTTTTGTTGTAAGAACATGGTTTTTTCTATGAAAGACTTTGGAATATTCTTGATGATATTCCAGAGCAGCGCCTTCAGACGGCGTGCGATTCCGAGCCCCGGAGTGACCGGAATTAAATTTTCAGTGCGTTCACACTGGAAATGCTAAATAAATGCGATAACTCCTAAACGGAGCTTCATATCAGAGTTCCGAGTATACAGATGGGTCTGGAATAAGGTTTTTACCCTAGTAACGACATAAAACATGTCGGCGCGGGATATTTGGACTCCTCGCTCGCTTTCGGAAGGTTAAACGGATAAATTAATAAATTAATTTATTCATTTAATGGTGAAACGCTAGTATCTCTTAAACGGTGGCTCGGATTGGAAAATCGAGGGCACTGTTGAGTTCGGAGCATGTTGTTTACCCTAGTAGGGGTATAAGTTTCACGGGCACGGGCTGTTTGTGAAAAATGGCTCCAGGGGCGTTTTCGTAATTTAGCGGCTTCGGACGTTAAATTTTATAACTTTTGAACGGGGTCTCAGATTAAAATTCTGAGACCTCCGTTGTGCTCGGGAGGTGGTGTTTACCCTAAGGGAGGCTTAACCGCGACCCCGTCGGGAGTTCGGGTTCGGGCCGACGGGCGGGTGGTTAAGCGTTTTCTATTTAAACGCTTAACACACCCACCTCCCTCTTCTCCTTCCCCTTCCCCCCTGGCAGCCCCTCCTCTCCCTCTCCTCCTCCACGTCTGGCGAGGAGACTCCGGCGAGGTGCGGTGGTGTCGGCGGATCGACGCGAAGCTCTGGGCGAAGCCCAGCGAGGTAGGAGGTTTCGTTGCGTTTTCATTTCCAAACCGCCCTTTGAATTCAATTTTATGCGTCGATTTGATGTTTAATATTCAAAAAAAGCCCGTATATGCATAGTACGTTTTCTGTTCTTCCCATCGCCACTTTCGGATCGAAAATACGAGTTCGGACATGGTCGCAAACACCCGCCGAAGTTTGCAGGTTTTGGGATTTTGCGGCGGCAGCGAGGTGGTCCGGGGAGCTCCGGGGTGGCGCGGCTTCGGTCCGAGGAGGCGGCGAGCGGCAGCAGGGGGGTGTCCGCGGGCGTCCGCGGGTGTCCGGTGGAGGCGCTGGGCGCGGCAGCGGGGTGCTCGAGCGTCGGCGGGGGTGTCTGGTGGAGCGGCCAGGCGAAGCCGGGGCTCTGGCGGAGCGCCCGGCGAGGCGGCGGTCGCCAGGGAGCGGCGACCGCGGGGTCGCGGCACGTGACCCCCGTGCGGCGACAAAGACCCGCGTCGCGCGGGTCTTCACGCGGCTGCCGCAACCGGACCTCGTGGCCGGTCTACGCGCGGGCCGCGGGTCCGCGGCCGGCCCAGGCCGGTCCAGCCCCAGGGGCCTTGCCCCCTCGGTGTTCAGACACCCATATTTTCCGCTACGGGTGTCTGTTTTGAGTATCGTCTGTGGCGGTGGAACCGTATCAACGAGGCGGACTTTTTGGAATGGTTTTGGGAATTTTTAATTCCCGAAACGAGGGGCCTCGGTGGCGCGACACGTACGTTGAGGGGTTAGTTGTTTCTTCAGCGGATCTTGTTTTGGACGGCGCGGACGCGCCTGACGTCTGTTTTGAGCACCGTCAGTGGCGTTGGGACCCTGGCATCAAGGCGGAGCTTTCCAGGGTGGTTTCAGGCATTGAGGCCGAAGTTGAGGCACGGGCCCCACGGCCCGTCTTTTGAGCTGCGTGCAGCTTTTAGCGACTTTTTCCTCGGTCGTCCGTTCGGGGCGTGCGAGCAGTCGATGTTGGGTGTTTTTCCGAGGGCATCGCGTTGGCGCAGTCTACCCGCTGTAATTCCGCACGACGGTGCGGGCCCCACGAGGGCCGTTTCGGGAGTTGACGGTGATTTCCAGCTTTTTCACCGGGCGACCGTTTTGGACAAGTGAATAGTCCATTTCGTGTACTTTTTCGTGAGGATCGCAACGGTGTGATCCGTTCGTTGAGTTTCGGGACCGGGATGCGGGTCCCACGTGGCACCGCTCGTGTGCGTTGCGCCGGGATGCACCTTTTCCTCCGGATATCCATGGCACTCAAGTGAGTAGTGCTTTTGACGTGTTCTCCCGAGGGGATCGCAATGGTGTGATGCGCCCGACTGTTTTCGGGGCCGAGGCTCGGGATCACGGGACGTCGTTCGGGCATGAGGCGGTGTTGGTGACTTTTTAGTCGGATATCCGTTTGAGGCGAGTAAGTAGTCGATCTCGCGTGTTTTTTCACGAGGATTACAACGGTGTGATCTGTTTGGTTGTGCGGATCCTCTTGCACGATCTTATTAACAGTGGAAGCATGGAAGGTGCTCCAGTGGTGGTTTGCCCTACCTTGTTTGTAGCGGACCCTTGGCATGTGATCGCGCACTCTTGGGAGAGTGATGTAATTGGTTCACGAGATGTGGTTGGTCGTGCCTGGGCCTTTGAGGTGGAGTTGTTACGTCACGCCTTCACGTTGACACTGGGTGTCGTGTGCACGATAGCCTTTGGGCTAGAATGAGGTATACTCTGGGAGTATACGGGAGTGCTTGGAGGTACGTGTGGTTGTTTGTACCTAAGGATGTTTGTGCGCTCAGTTGGGGTTGACTTGGGGCCACACATCGTGTGGGCCCCACGTGCGTGTCGTGATCTGCTTTGCGTACTTGACCTCTCACGACGTAGAGGGTCCCTCTGCGCTCGTTTGTTTGACCAGCAGGGTGGAGTTTCCCCTGGCCTGGTGCTCTTTTGTCTGACCAGTAGGGTTGAGCGGTCTCCCCCTGGTCTTGTTTTCGATGGTTTGTCCAGCAGAGATGGTTTGGTTCCTCTGCTTCTTCGGCTGTGAGGAGTTTCAATACTGTGCCCTTTCACCGGACTGTGACACCGTCTGCGACTACGGGTGTTCATGCAGCGTGGGAGTTTTCCCCACTTTCTGTGATGAGGTGTCTCGATCCTCTTCGACAGTGAATCAGTGGATTGGAGCGGGATCGCCTTGTGAGGCCTGGGGAGTTTCTCCCATTGCTCCGTGTTCCCTGGTAGATCTTGTGGTTTCGGTGTGACCAACACTTTACGCGGGCACCGATCCTCTACCCAGGAGGTTGTTCCAGCAGGGCTGAGGTTGTTTCCAGCAGGGCTGAGGTTGTTCCAGCAGGGCTGAGGTTGTTCCAGCAGGGCTGAGGTTGTTCAAGCAGGGATGAGGTTGTTTCCAACAGGGCTGAGGTTTTTCCAGCAGGGCTGAGGTTGTTTCCAGCAGGGCTGAGGTTGTTTCCAGCAGGGCTGAGGTTGTTTCGAGCTGGGATCGCCAGAGGGTTACCATCCGACAGGGATGGCCAGTACAGCGGTGTTCACCGAGCAGTACCATCCAGCAAGGATGGCCAGAGCAGTTTCGGGCTTACCTCCAGCGGGGCTGGGCAGTGGTCCCTGATGCCGGGCTTACCTCCAGCGGGGCTGGGCAGTGGTCCCCGATGTCGGGCTTACCTCCAACTGGGCTGGGCAGTGGTCCCGGATGTCGGGCTTACCTCCAGCTAGGCTGGGCAGTGGTCCCTGATGTCGGGTTACCTTCAGCTGGGCTGGGCAGTGGTCCCGTCGCCGACTTTAGCCGGGTCGCCCTCCAGTGGATTACCCTGTTACGGGACTGGGCAGTGTGGCACCCGTCGACTTTCTGGGTCTCCCTGTAGTGGGAACCCGTTGACTTCCAGGGATCCTCCAGCGGGGCTGGGCAGGGGGTCGCCTGTCGACTTTGAGCAGACCTTTCGACTGCGGGGCAGTGACGAGTTGTGGCTGACGTTCCCCCAGAACTCTCAAGTACGAGGAGCACTTTCCCCCACCGAGACGCGTCCTTGTGACGCGACCTAAAATCGTTTGGGTGAGTCAGTGCCGCCCAAAGCGGATAGTGTCGAGGTGTGGTGATTGAGCCCCTTGGCTTGTGGTTCGGGGCAGACATGCGGGATGTTGGGCATTGATGGTGTTTTCTTCTGGGACTGTTGGCTACTCTTTATTAGGCTGAGCTACGGGACGGAGATCCCCTTACGACGTTGTTCGGGCTTCTTGTTGAGCATATGGACTTGTATATACCTTTTTCTAGCACCCACTTCTTGGGTTTGGTTACTCTCCTTCCAAGAGAGGCGAAAACGTGCGGGGTATGCCATGTGCTTTCCGTGTCTAGCTTCTCATGGTTGGACGAGTCTACTCTCCTACTATAGGCAGCGAAGACTCGAAGGGAAGTTCATCTTCTCACCGTTTCCATCTCCTTGTGTCTGGATGAGTCTACCTTCTTTCCTCTTGTTGGGTTGAGTTGGACTCTTTGTTGTACTCCCTTTTCTTTCTCCTGTTTGCTCTACTGCTCACCCTTTGGTACCTCTTTTGTTGCTCCCTCAAGCCTTCAGGGTATCCTACTGAGTATTTTTATACTCACCCCTTCTTGGGCTTTGCCCGCACTTGGTGTGCCCTTGCAGACGACGGACAGGTTGGTCGTGACTTCAGTGGAGCGTAGGAGCTTGGGAGCTTGGACCGTGTGCGGTGGTCGTGGCTGGGTTTCAGGTGGGAGACCCGTCAACTGTTCCTTTTGGTTTACCTATTGCCAGGTTGTGGCACCTTTTCTGGTTGGGCGCGTGTTTTTTCCCTTTTTCCTTTTCAGCACTTTACTTGTACTTTTTAGAGGTCGATGCACTTTGGGGTTTATATATAGCAGTTTCCCTTTTCGTTGCTTGTCTTTTCTTTTACTCTGCACTGTTGCATTGAGTGTGTTGTGTGTGTGTGTGTACAGGTACTTAGGCAAAGGCCTCCCCGAGTTGTTGTGCCTTCGGTGCTGGTCGCCAGCCCCTGGCCTATGGAGGCGGGCTTGGGGTAGTTGCGGCTCGAGCCTGGGTAGGGTTGGGTCGCGACATTTGTACTTGGTTTCTTTATATTGTAGTCTGAGTAGGAGTTGGTTGGTATCTATCTTATCTCTCTCTTATGCATGTGTTTCTCTTAGAGGGTAATTCCTCCCATCTTCATGTTTATTATGACCTTGATGTTATTCACCAACCCAAGGCCTACTAGAGGTGGGACTTGGGGGTCACTATCTCTCTTCTCTCATTTCCAGACTAGGAGGGGTACACTTTGTGGGGAGGGAGTTATGACAGAGTGGTATCAAAGGTTCATCAATTGGAATTTTCTAGGGATGTAAAAGAGTACCCTGATGTCTTTCTAGAGGAGGTTGTAGCATTACCCCCTTGATGAGAGATCGAGTTCGGGATGAAACAATAGCCATACATGTCTCTTATCTCTATGTTTCTATATAGGATAACACCTTATGAGTTTCAAGAGCTACGTATGTAGCTTGATGGTATGTGGCGGTATGGTTTTGTTTGGCCAAGTGTGTCACTATGGGGTGCACTGGTTTTGTTCGTAAATGAGGCTAGTGATAGTTTGCGGTTGTGTATCGATTATTGCCACTTGAACCAAGTGACAGTGAAGAACTGCTACCCTCTTCCATGGATTGATGATCTATTCGATCAACTGAAGTGTGTGAGTTAGTTCTCAAAGATCAATTTGTGGTCAGGGTATCATCAAATGTGGGTGAAGGATGAGTATATTCTGAAGACTGCTTTCCATTATCATCATGAGAATTATGAGTTTGTTGTGATGTCGTTCAATGTGATGAATCCTATATCCGTGTTCACGGGGTTAATGAATGTTGTGTCCTGTGAGTTCCAGGATAAGTTCATGGTGGTTTTCATTGAAAATATCCTTGTGTACTCCGCATTCGAGGAGGAGCATGTAGAGAATCTACATGTCATTTTGGGAGTTCTTCACCATCAGTAGTTGTTTGGGAAGTTGATAAAAGTGTGAGTTTTGGGCTTAAGAAGTCCGTTTCTTGGGGCATGTTGTGTCCTAGCATGGAGTAGCTATGGATCCATCAAAGATAGAAGTTGTTGTGTCTTGGGCATCCCACAAGAAAGTGGCCAAGGTGAGAAGTTTCCTTCATATTACAGGTTATTATAGGAGATTCATAGATGATTTATCTTGGGTTGTGACTCCTCTAGTAGCATTGACTAGAAAGGATCAGGCATTCTTGTGGACTAATTAGTGTCAGGAAATTTTTGAGTATCTAAAGGAGAATTTGGTCAGTGTTTTAATTCTTCGTCTTTCAACAGAAGGAGTTCAGTTTGAGGTTTTCGATGATGCTTCACGTCTTGGGTTGGGATGTGTTTTTATGCAGTAGAGATTGGTCATTTATTATGGGTCTTGGAAGTTACATCCACACAAACGTAACTATGCCACCCATGATCTCGAGTTGGTGGTGGTTATGTTTTACCTGAAGTTTTGGATACATTACCACATCGAAGAGGGTTTTGCGGTCTTCACTGATCATAAGCTCTTGAGGTATGTTTTCTCCCAGCGTGACATGAACTTGAGACAACATTGGTGGATGGAGTTCTTATAGGATTACAACTTTGAAATTTCACCTACATCCGGAAAGGGTAATGTTGTAGCCGATGCGTTGAGCAGGAAGTCACGTAGTGATGCAGTGCATGAATCATGTGATTCTTGGAGGGTGATAGAAGAACATTCAACCTTACATTTGGATATGAGAGAAGTTGGGGGAAGTGGTTGTCTTTTCCAGATGATGGTGTAGTCATCTATGGTGCTACAGGTGGAAGAGTCCCAGTTAGGGGACCTTGAGGTGGAGGTCTAGAGAGACCGAGTTATTTGTGATGAGGTGGTCACGCACGTCATTGAGTACGCGCAAATATAAAATCTATAAAACCTACTTACTACTACTAATATGACAAGATAGGTTTCGAACTACATAAAAGGAATTATGTTGTGCTAGACCAAAAAAACTAAAAACAACCAAAACAAACAAAAACAATAAAAATTAAAGTAAAAACAATGGGAAATGGTATGTAGTGGGTGAAATTGTAGTGTGAAATGATGCGATGTAAAGATTTCTAGGACTAAAACAGAGAGTGAGACAATCAAAAGATAAATTAGGATCATCGGGCTTCTTTGAAATAATAAAATGATGTTCTCCTCTTCTACTTAGTTTAATTCAATCATCCGATGCATAGTAAAATAGTGATGATCTACTGAGTTTCCAATTCAGAAGATAAATATAGCTCGGTTAACTTCCTTGGGCCTTGATCTTTCGATCCTAACCTTTGAATAAATCCATTTAATATGGAGAAGATATACATTGACCTTTTTATAATTTTTGGTACTTTGATCAATGATCTAAGGTGAATTGATTCACTTTCCTCACCTGTCGATTATTAGGTAATGTATACTGATACACACAATTTAATAGAAAAGAAAACTGAACGTAAAGATTGCACTAAACAATCAAATTAACAGCACAAAATGGATTAAAATATAATCAGTTAATTACAACCTGATTCCCCTAATTAGTTTAACTACGCATGCTTGAGAAAAAAGAAATTAAAAAAGGAATAAAGAGATGAAGTAGCATCTCTTGCGAGATTTCTTCCTCAAGCTCCAGCTTCAGATCCTCTTCCTCCTCCCAGCTCGGCTACTTATCTCTGTTCTCTGTTCTTATCCTTAGGTGAATGAAGATCGTGGAATAGATATGGAATGGAATGAAGGGTGGGATCAGTGAGTGGTGTGAATGATGGAGGGATGAGAAGAAAGAATCGGGAAAATGGATGGATGGAAATGGTCAAGAGATCGATGGATTGGATCTCGATGGAAGAGGGAATGAAGGAGGAATTCGATTTCCCTCCCACTGAAAAATGTCTGAAGTCCTCTGTCACGACAGAATGGTCATGATCCTTTTGGAATCTCCTTCTCAACTCAATGCTCTGCCATTTCCCGTGCACGCTCATGGTGACAACCTTGACATTGCCCTTCATTGCCTACGCGGCATGCTATGAAACACCGGTCACCGTCATTCGGTGACATCTCTGTAAATGCAGTCGACCTCTTGCAATGAACTAGGTTTCCCTCGCTCTTTCCAATGCCTATGATTAGTTTCCAAGATCCTACCCCATGATCAACTCCCCCTATGCAATTAACAGAAAACACACAAAACACTTCAGAGAATAAAACAATAATAATAAAAATTAATATTATTTTAAATATATAAAAGATCAAACTATTAAAAATAGACATAAATTAGTAAAATTAAAATTTAAAATACTAAATCTATTTAAATTAATTATTCTAATGTTATTATTAGATTATATTAATTACATTAATTAAGATATTAATTATTATTATTGTATATGTTATATAATATATATTAATATTACTATATATTATTATATATAGTATTATCATTATATTTCTTTATAATTATTTTTATTATATATATTATATTATATATTAGTAATATATATATATATATTATTAGTATTATATTTTTTTTGAGAAAGATGAGCACGTAGGCTCTAAAATTTAAAAATCAAGGAGTTACACAATTTGAAAGGAGGGTATTTTACATTTATCACGAATCAGAAAATGAATCAAGTCACTAGGCACCGTGGGCAGTCGCATGCATTGATCTTCCAAGATACCCTTATTTGCAAGGCCATCCGCAAGATAGTTCCCTTCCCTGAACGTGTGCGTGACAATGTAGTTTATATTGGCAAGTTTGTCCAGGCAGTTGACCCATTTACCAGTTAATTTCCATGAGAGATGATGTTGGCTCATCCAAACGGCTTGAACAATCACCGCTGAATCACACTCGAACCAAATATTGTTCCAATTATTTTGATGGACCATATCAACCGCTCTAATTAGCGTCATCATTTCAGCTTCCAAAGCAATGGCCTGTCCACAGGGGCCATAACAACACTCCACTGCATCCCCCTGATAGTCCCTGAAAATAATCCCAAAACCTGACGGTCCCGGATTCCCCCTAGAGGCCCCATCCGTATTGCATTTGATCCATCCCTTAAATGGAGAGGACCAAGCAACCTCCATTGTTCCCCTTGTCTTAGGGAAAGACCCTGCAACCTTCAATCTTCTTAGAATCATGAGGTCCCTCACCGAATTGCAGCAATGGTCACTGACCCGCGTACTGACCATTCTGATTTCCGCTGCAATATCTGCCAGCACCAAGGCTTCATGGTATTTCGCCCTTCGATGCACAATGTTGTTGTGAGCTTTCCAAATCAAGTGAATCACTTCAGTGCAAGCAATCCGAAGAAGAGTTTTGAGCTGCTTTGATTGCTGTATATTAAACAGCGTCTTCAAGAAATCCAGAACTGAGGAAGCGCTTAGAGGATGAAGCTCAAATGTGTTGAGAACAGATTTCCATAATGAAGAAGCCGTATTACATGACAGAAATAAATGATCAACATCCTCGCGATGCTGATGACAGAAAGCACATCTCGAACAAAGATAAACCCCCTTCCTTTGAACAGCTTCATCCACTGGAATTCTGCTGTGAAAAAGCCTCCAAAGCAGCGTAAATCTAGATGGACGCAGCCATGTTTTGTTCAAGTCACCAATCCATTTGTCCTCTCCCTGCATTAGATGCTTATAAAAGGATTTTGAATCCAGCACACCATTCGACGAGCCCTCCCATAGTAGCATGTCCTCTTGACTAATAAAATCATAGTCATTGATAATGGCTATAACCTCTTCAGGAAGGTCCTCAATGTGCTCCAGCTGATTTTTGATGGAAGCATTGTGTTCAATCTGCTGTTCCTCAGCATTTACATGCTCAATAAGTGGGCTGTCAGTCCAGTTAGCAGTCTAGAATTGAAGTGCAGAATTTCTGCCGACCACCCATCAAGAACGCTGCATAATGATGTGAAAAACTGAACGCAAGCCAGGCCAGATTGAAGAGTCAAGATATCCCTGTTTCCCTGCGATGAGTCTTGACAAAATTCTGCTTCTTAAAAAATCCAGAGAAGCAGATTTTTTATGAACCAGGTGCCAAAGAAATTTGGCCTGCAATGCTTGGTTGAAGCAGAAAATATTCTTGATACCCAGCCCTCCTTGTCTGGTAGGCATGCAGCATTTCGTCCAGTTAACAGTGATAAGTTTCCTTTCCGACACATTTCCGCTCCAAATAAAGTTCCTCATCATTGTATTAAGAGTTCTGACAATAGAGGTCGGCATCATATAAACCATGCAGGGGTACACCAGCTGTGAAATGACAACATGTCTGACAAGACACACACGTCCAGCCATGGAAAGAGACTTTCCCTTCCAAGAAGAAAGACTTTTTCTCACTTTAGTGAGGAGCTGCGAGAAATGTGATGCTCTTGGTTTCCCCCAGAAAATTGGGACTCCAAGATAGACAAACGGGAGAGATCCTTCCCTAAGTCCAAGCATGTTGAGTAGTTGATGCTTCCGAGCCACTGGAAATCTTTTGCCAAAAAAGATGAAGGACTTGCCCCAATTAATCTTCTGACCAGAGACACTTTCATAATGCTGGAGAGCACGCTTAAGATTATTCAAGTTTATCCTATCACCCTGAGTGAAAACCACAATATCATCAGCAAAAAATAGGTGGGAAGGGGCAAAAATACCTCTATCCGCTCTCAACGTAGTGAGCTCCCCCTTGACCACCATATCAGTGAGGAGCCTGCTCAAATAATCTTCAGCAAGTGCAAAAATAATGGCAGAGAGGGGGTCTCCCTGGCGCACGCCCCTTGAACAAGTGAAGTAACCCTCTGCGACCCATTGATCAAAATGGAAATTCTTGCCGACTCCATCGGCTTTGCAATCCATTGAATAAACACTAGACTGAAGTCAAATCGGTGAAGAACTTGCTTGATGAAGCCCCAGTCCATCGTATCAAAAGCCTTTCGGATGTCAAGCTTCAAAGCCACATTTCCTCCCCTCGATGTTTTCCTGAGAAGATTAAAGCACTCTTAAGCAGTGAGCAAGAAATCTTGAATGTTTCTGCCTTTAACAAAGCCAAACTGATTCCATGAGATGATTTTCTCACTAACACGACTGAGCCTGGTGGCAATAATCTTTGTGATAATCTTATGAATAGTGTTAACCAACGCAACTGGTCTGAACTGTCCAATTTCGCTTGCATTCTCCACCTAGGGATAAGGGCAATGAATTGGGCATTAAATCCCGAAGGTAGTGACCCACCTTTAAAGAACTGAACAAGCGCACACACCTCATTTTTAATAATCTCCCAATAGGTTTGAAAGAAGAAATTGGTGAAGCCATCAGGACCAGGAGAGCTGAAATTGGATTTGCTCCACTCCCTCAGCTTAATCTTAATCATTCTGAGCTTTGGGATGCAAGACAGATGGCTTCCCTGACTGTATGCAGAATTCCACACTTCTCCAATAATTTTTTAGCATTCTGGCATTAAGACCCATGCGCTATTAAATCTGAAGGGGAGCGGCTGTCCTCTCTCACTCCCAAGCAGACTCACTAGGAGAGGATGATGATCAGAATTTAATTTGGCAAGAGTGACACACGTTGCTGACTTACATGCACCAAGCAAAGCATGATTCACAAATGCCCGATCAATCCTGCTAGCCCTCATACCACTGACATAGTTCCTGTACCAGGTAAACCTAGCATCAATAAGATTAATTTCCACCAGGCCGGTCCTCTCGATGCATTCTCTGAACTCTCTTATAGAGGTGTTATTAGTTGTCGGGCCTATTTTCTCATTCACATGTAGTATGGCATTAAAATCACCCATAATAATCCAAGAATCTGATATACTACTCTCCAGATTCTGAAGCTTCACCCACAATAGCCTCCTGTCCATATAATAGTTCGAGCCATAAATAACCGAGCAGAAGAGTTGCTTTCCACTTTCTTTCAAGCTGGAAGTGATAATTTGATTGTCCTCATCAACAATCCTAGGAGAATCCACCCTACTATGTGTAAGTAACCAAATTCTGTCAGGGTTTGAAACAGCCCCGGTAGTCCCTAAAAGACTGTATCCTCTACTGCTGAACAGATTTCCCAAATTTCTAGAATTAATCTTGGGCTCTGAAATTCCAATAACAACAGGATTGTACCTTCCAATAAGCAGCCTAAAGGAACTTTCAGTGTCCGGGTTGGCTATTCCCTGACAGTTCCAGAAGAGGAATTTCATTTGGATATTGGTTTGGAGGTCATCCCTCCTTGTTTCTCAATTAACCTTGATGATCTTCTGGGTGTTTTGTCCTGAATTATGATTGCATCCACTCCCTGCTTCCTGTTCTCCATGTCAGGCCTAGCCTGTGAATCCTCTTGGAGCTTCTGCATGCTAAATTCTTCTGGTTCATCCTTGCTGGAGTTGTCCCTCCCTACATGCTCCTGTTCTGCCCTCACCTCAACCTGAGAAATGTTGGCATGCATCGCTGTTTCGCACTCAATTAGCTCCAGCCTCCCCCCAATTTCAGAGTCAATTAATTTGAAAATAAAGTCCACAGTTTGATAACTATATACTGTGTCCACCACCTCAATAGATACTTCCTGCATCTGCTCGGTGAAGTCAACCCAGGTACTGTCCCTGCCCACATTGTCTGGCTCGATAAGCCTCTCATTGCCTGTAATTTGAGCATTCTCTTCTTCTACCATGTCTGCCCATGAAGGTCCAGACTCAAGCGGTTTGTATCTATTCCCTGCCAAAACATGAGCCTTTCCCTTGTTCTTTACCTCCTGCACATCTCTCTTGCTCCGCGGAACCTCCCTCCAGACCGGAGCAGCTGGCATTGGGTTTACCGATTTCTTGATAACACGGCATGATTGGAAGTCATGCCCAACCATTTTGCAATGCTTTCAGAATCGAGGCAAGCTCTCAAATTCATAACTAATTTCTAATTGGTGATCCTTAACATCCAGAAAAATGCGATCAGTTGGCTGCTGCTCCATGTTGATCTCAACCAAGATACGCGCATAGAGACCAAGATCACCATTTAAGGTGCGATGATCAATTTTCAGAGGGGTACCAATATTTGAAACAATGTCATTCAGAATCTTTGGATGCCAGTAAACCCACTGCAATCCGTAGATTCTCGTCCAGACCTGCGCCATAGAATGATTTTGCTTGAATGGATTGAAATTTGCATCCCATTCCGCTAGCCTCAAGAATCCCGGCTTCAAGTTAAGGTTTCCCATTCTCCAAACCGAATCCAGATCTTCTTTCCGTTCAAGAATAATGTGATAATAGCCCTTACCCAGTGGTATAAGCCGCCACCGAGAGAAACCCCATCAATGTGCAATCCTCAGCTTCAGATCAGAAATCGACCAGGGTTTCATACCTTTTTCATATGATGTTCGTCCAAGCACCGAGAAGCGGCATAGCTCCATTCTTTGCTGGAGAGCTCTTTGGTCCACCGCCACCAAGATTGAGCCATCCCCAGCCCGCGTATTCGCATTTCCATTGAAGGAAGGAGCAGCAATATTTGATTCCCCTGCAAGAACTTCCGCGAAGGAGATAGCCCTTCGCGATTGCGAGGATAAGTTGTTTGTTATGCCATTAACCTGTGATGAGAAGGATCTCTCCCAATCCGGATTGAAGGACTCCATCCACCTAAAATCTCATTATTAGTATTATATGTAATATAATACAAAAAAAATATATATATGGGGAGGGGGTAAGAGGGGAGATGGGGGAGGCCAAGTGGAGGGGGTCTGGAATGGCGGGGCAACAGAGGAGGTGGGTGGGACGGGGTTTGGCAAGAGGGTCAGGCAAGGCCGCAGATGAGCAGGGGGTATCGAACGGCAGCGCAACAGAGGAAAAAGGGGACCGCGGGTGTCGGATCTGGCGAGGTACGAGCACCAGCCAGCCTGGTGGTTTCGATCACGGCGGAGGCTGCAGGGGGCGAGACACGGTTGAACGGTGGCAGACAGCGGGAAGGCTGGTCGGCGGCTACAGCTCGGGGTACGGCTTCAACAGAGAGGAAGAATAGGTTCGATACACATCGGCTACAACTGAATTAAATTAACAACTTAATTAATTATAGAACTAAAGAAATTAAGTAATTAAGATAAAATTAAATAAAAAAGTATTCAAAATATTTAATGAACTGAATTAAATTATTAAAAAATAATTTGATTGTGTAAAGTATCAAATACAAAAGTGCTATTTATTTATTTATAAAAGAAGAATTAATTAAACTAAATAATTAAACATTATTAAATAGAAAATTAATTACATAAAAAATTAATTAAATGAAATTGTTATTTTGGAAGGCATAAAACAATGAAAAAAATTAAAAAAATAAAAGAATAAAAAATTGAAATTTAAACAAAACAAAAGAAAAAAAATGAATGTTAAAAAAGAGAAAGAATAAATTAATTTGTATTATTGAAAAACAACAGATTTAAACACTAAAAACGCACTTTTACATAGAAACAAAAAAATTTACACTTCAATTTAAAAAAATACCCAAATTGTTAATTATTACACAAAATAAACTATTTCAATAACAGAAAGAGAAGAAAAACTGAAAAAGAATGTGGAAAAAAATATTGAAAAACAACCACATCAAACTCCCCCATACTGAAATCTTTGTTTGTCATCAGACAAATTCATGCTTTTGAACTTTGAAAAATAGAAGGATTGATTTTCTACATTCGGCTCAAAAAGCGCATGACTGGACTTTTGAAAACAGAGGTGCAGAACAGTACATAGTCTGGCTTTTTAATGAATGAATTCAAAGAAGGTCCCACCTAATTTCGAAAACAACACGATATCAATGGCAACACAAATTCATCCAATATTAATGATGTCATTCCTCCTATATGAGATAACATAACATTCTACTTCAATTCCAGTTCAAGTACTAATTCAAAAATTGATGACATGTTAGATAAAAGTGGAATTAAAAATTTAACCAAAGGTGCCTTTAATTCTCACGATCTCCTAGGTACCAAAAATGTTTATTTTTTTGAATCACTTCCCTGATACTACTCAAATGATCTTTAATTAATTCAATTGGTCCCTTCTTCATTTGGGTTCAAAATTTACCTCACCTAAATGAGATCGTTTTTGACAGGGCACTTTATTTTAATTTTTCCCAGCCATATTTCATGTGTAAGGCACTGTGCATAGCACTTATTCAAAGTGAAATTGGATTTTATTTATTCACAGAAACGCACCCAGTTCACCTATCGTAGAGACTCGTCAAGGGATCACATTTGCCCATTTTACTCCAGTTACAAAGGACATAAAATAATTATCATTTGAGTAGGATCAATTAGGTGATTGTTTGTTTCATTAAAAGATGAGTCCCCTAAGATCCAGTTAATATCTCTAGTTTTCTAAAGTTATGATCCTAATTCCATAAAAATCTATCATATACCAGTCCCTTCCTTAGTTCCTAAATAGAAAATCGACAATGATAGTGAGCACTTCACTCAGCAATCACTCATCCTGAACAACTTCAGACTCAGTGCTACCCTTAACTACCAGCATGTTAGTACCCACTAGGTAGGACTGAAATGATGTGAAGAATGGAAGCCAGATAACCCTCTGATTGTGAAAGAAATTTTGAAATTGTTTGAGAAAATTTTGAAAATTTTGACCATTTTTTGTTTTTTTTTGAAAATCAAGGGGGGATTTGAAGTGAGAGAATGACCCCTCTCCCCCACACTTAAAACTCAATATTGTCCCCAATATTGAATCTCAAGGTGAGAGAAAACTTAGTTCAAAATATATTGGGAAATTCAGTATGGAAAATATTTAGAAGGGATTACAAGGATGTTCAAAAAGTTATTTTGCCACACACCAAGAAGAAAAGGAAAAGAAAACAAAAAAGAATATACAAAATAAAATCCCACCAGACACCACCACCAACAAGCATAGTTCAATGTTATGAAAAGTTCATGTTGTGAGTTATTATATGCAGACAAATGATTTTTTTTTCTATGTAATTCAAATAGTAGCACGATTTACAGTATTTCACACTAGCAGCATAATCCAGGTGAAAACAAAGGGTTCTAACAAGTTTTATAATGCAGTACAATTAAAATTTTAACTAAGTAGATTTAATCAAGCAAACGCCCTATGAAAGGAACACAGTTCACACTTTCCATAGAAACAAGGGGAATTCCCCCACACTTAATGAACTAGCAGCATGTAAAATTAATAAAGAATGATCAGAATAAAAACTATGTAGATTTAAAACAAAACATCCCCGACTGTGTAGGTTGTCGTATTTTTTTTAATGCCTCTTTTTTTCTTTCTGAAGGAACTTTGGTTACACCATTCAAGTACCTACAAGATAAAAACAATTTAACATTAAACTTCAAAAATTAAAGCTCAAAGTGAAATGCAACCAAAGTGTGAGTTAGGGGGGGTATCTAGTGTTTTTCAATGACCAGTTTCCTTATAGATAAGATATTTGAAAAGAGTCTGCCACTGGTAAAGATTCTCACAACCAACCAGGACCACCAGACCATCTCCACCACATGACAACCGATAACAAGAAACCAATTCCCATCAAACAAGAGAAATAATATTTCAGTGAAATGCAACCATTATTATTCACAAAATTAGAGAGACACACAACTGAATAAGGAGCATTTATTCAAAAAGAAATTAAAACTGAAAACATGAAAATCATGGGTTGCCTCCCATGTAGCACTAGGTTTAAAGTCCCCATTCAGACTTTATTTCCCTAAAAAAAATTCTAACCATGATCATTCAAGGGGTATGATTCAAAAGTACTTGAACACTCACTATTTATTTTGTACAATTCAGTAAGTGCACACAACACCTTATGTAACTCAACAAATTGAGGAAGTCTTTTAAAAAATTTCAAAACTCAAGGACTAAGCCTCCTTCCACGAGTAGCTTCAAAACTCAGAACATCACTTAGATAAAATGGTAGGGTAGTGAAAAGCTCAGTAAAAAAATTAAAGTGACCAGACACACTCAGAAAAGGATCCTTCACAATCTCCCCTGCACTCATGTCATTAACAGGTTTAGAAAAAGAACCATCATTTTGTTTAGGTGGGTCACTGTCAACAACGTAGTGAATTTCAGATAAAACTTCCTTAGGTGCAGCAGGGGGATAAGAATCAAGTTTTTCTAAGAAGCTCTCAAACTCATGGACAAAAATTTGATCATCCAGTTGGTGCAAAGAAGCTAGGGTAGACCTACTGTCCTCATTTGGTAAAAATTACAGCAACTCCTCCAGCTCATTCTTAATAGATTCAGAATACTCAACTTCAACTTCAGGATGAGCAGGGTTAACTCCAGACTTGTCCACAACTGTAACACTTACACTCCCAGAAGAGAAAGTACAATTAGTAGAATGACTTCCCTTAGGTGTTTTAGAATAGAAAGAAACATTAGGGTTGGGAACTTGGGTCGGTGGAAGATCCTGAACACTTTTAGAAAAGCTGTCAATGAGATAAATTGGAGTGGAAAAGACAAATTCATGGTTTTTGAGAAATGTATTTTCTAATTTGGTTTTCAATTCTTCCCAACCTTTCTAGCTCCCCAGTGGATTCAGACTCAAAAATAATTTTCTTGAGAATGTTCACTGATAGATTCATTGATTAGATCATCAAATGGATGATGATTTTCCCTTCTCATCTCAGCTCTAAAAACCTCATCGGAAACATCTATCAACTTGCAGCTAACCTCAAGTGGATACTCT
Source organism: Viscum album (assembly GCA_963277665.1). NCBI lineage: Eukaryota > Viridiplantae > Streptophyta > Magnoliopsida > Santalales > Viscaceae > Viscum > Viscum album. The sequence goes on from OY728133.1 coordinate 1,863,281,469, forward strand.
TTGTAGAATTGAAAAACCTCTTGATCTTCACTATCCCTAAGGGTGAGATTAACCTTAGAAACATAAGTGAGATCCCCAACGATGACCAAGAATGGACTACCCAAAATGAGTGGAACAGTGTGATCACACTCCATGTGAATATTTATAAATTCAGTGGTTAAGGAAAGTTTCCCTACATCAACCATCAAGTCATCTACCCTCCCATAAGGGTAGGTAAGTGACCTGTCTACTAGTTGTATGGTAACCAAAGTTGGTTTCAACCACCTAATTCCCAACTTTTCATATAGGGGATGTGGAATCAGATTTATGATGGATCCTAGATCACATAAGCACTTAATCTCCTCACTTTGACCTATTTTATAACAAATGATAAAGCTTCCTGGATATTTAAGTTTGGGAGGAATATTTTTTTTGGACAATTACACTACACTCCTCATTCAAGATCAATGTTGATCTCTCACCCCAATCCCACTTTTTATCTAAGAACCTCTTAAGAAATTTAATGTATGAAGGGATTTTGTTTAAAGATTCTACAAAGGGCATGTTGACATTAAAGCTCATAAACATCTGAAGAAACTAGATATGGTCAGATTCATTGGTTTTTTTCAGCCTTTGTGTAAAAGGGATGGGAGGGGGGTAGTTCTTCAAAATAGGTGGGTTATCCTTCTTATCCTCAAACCTCACTTTCTTCTTTGCCTATTTTATTAACTCCCGCTTCATTTTTATTTATTCTTGGGATTTTTCTTGTGATTTTCAACACTTTTCTTAGTTTCTTTGAATCTGTCTAAATTTCAAAAATTGGGGTTTTCAGGTTTTTAGTTCCAATTTTAGCTTGAAAATTAATTTCCTCTTTTTTAGGTGGTTTCTTAATGGTTATTGATGTTTTAGGCCCAAACAGGTAGTTATTGCCACAAAATTTCTCTTGGGTTTGACTCTATTATGTTGGGAACCTTGGCCTTTCCCTTCCTCCTTGATCTCTAGCTAATTGACCCATTTGGAGGTATAAACTGTGAATTCTAGAGTCTGTGTATTTTTAAGATAAAAAATTTCACCTAGCATATGTTTCATCATTCCCTTAAGTTCCCCTTGAGAATTTGATGATTCATCCCCATATTGGTTTGAATTATAAGTTTTGGGTTGTGGCTGGTAGTTTGGGGCAGTGGCCTGCTTGATTGTACCTTTCTCTCTCCATGAAAGTTTAGGATCATTTTTATATCCAAAGTTGTATGAATTTGAGAATGGATTATGGAAACCTTAATTCCCAGTCCTGTAGTCGTCAAACTAGGCACTCTCATCTAATTGGACAGGGAGTTCAAAATTGGGACAACATCTTTGAGTGCGACTGAACATACCACAATGATAACACTGCTCCCTTAGAACTTGTTCTTTGATAGCAACAATTTGGGTATTGGTTTTAGCTCTATGGATGACTCTCTTCCAAGTGCACTTGTGTTGAGACTTTTGAGCCAACTTATCAAACAATTGTTTTAGATCATCAGTAGTGGAGTCAGAAAAGTAACCCCCGTAGGATTGATCCACTAGGTTCTAATTATAGGGGGTGAGGGCATTATAAAAAGTCTCCATGAGAAGATTGGGAGATAACTGGTGATTAGAACTTTTCCTAAGGAGACCTCTGAACCTATCCCATTTTTTTTGAAAGTGCTCTCCCTCATCCTAGACAAAACCAGTGATCTTATGCCTAACATCAATGGTGGTGTTCCTAGGATAGAACTTTTAAGTAAATGCATTAGACGCCTCATCCCAGGTTTAGAAAATTTCCTCATTCAGATTTTGGAACCAAGTCCAATCCCTACCCCTGAGATAGAATGGAAACAGTCTCAACCTCAGTTCCTCCTCACTCAAATCTCACAGAGGTAATTGTTGGACAGAACTATAAAACTCTCTAATGAACTCTAAATAATCATCTTCTTGAATACCATTGAAATAAGGGAGTTGGGAGAGATGAGATTGTTTGATCTCATAGAACACAAACCCAGTGGACAGTCTGACGTAAGAAGGATTGCTTGAAACCATTGGAAGTTGGAATTCTCTAAGCCTAGATCTCTCAGGGGAAGGAACTAGCGGTTGCGGAGCATTCAAATTTTTATTTTAAGCTATGTCACTACTGGAAAAATGGGCTTTTGAGCCCCTTAACCTATAGCGACCGCCAATGGCGGTCGCTACCATTCCCTAAAAAAAGGGGGGCTTTAGCGCCCCTCCCCCCTCCCTCCTCGCGAATTCTCCCCCCGCCCTTCCCCCCTCCCCGTCGTCGCGCCCTCCCCGTCGCCGCGCCCTCCCCGTTGCCCCCGCCCTCCCCGTCGCCCCGCCCTCCCCGTCGCCCCGCCCGCCGGCCGGCCGCCCTCCGCCGGCCCCGCCCTCTGCTGGCCCCGCCCTCCGCCGGCCCCGCCCTCTGTCGGCTGCCCTCCGGCCTCCGGCCGCCCTCTGCCGGCCCCACCCTCCTCCGACCGCCCTCCGGCTCCAGCCGCCCTCTGCATTACGGCCGCCCTGCGGCCTTTCTCTGCCCTCGGGCCTCCCGCCACCCGCCTCCGGCAGCCCTCCGGCCGCCCCGGCCGCCCTTCGCCCTCCGGCTCCGGCCGCCCTCCGCCTTGTGGTCGCCCTGCGGCCTCCCTCTGCCCTCGGGCCTCCCGCCACCCGCCTCCGGTAGCCCTCGGGCAGCCCTCCGGCCGCCCTCTGGCCTTCGGCCCCCAGCCCCTCTGGCCTCCGACCTCCGCCCTCGGCCCTCCGCCCCCTCGTCCCTCCCCCCCAGCACCCCAAACACCCCCCCCGCACCCCGCCAACCCCCGTCCCCTTCGTCTTCGTCCCCTCCCTCGCCGCACTACCGCCACCCGTCCCCTCCTTCACCGTCCCCTCCCTCGCCGCACCAACTCCGGCTCTGGCTCCCCACCGCTGCCTCTCCTCTCCCTCGCAGCACCGCCTTCGGCTCCCCTCCCTTACAGGTTTGTAGCGCAATCAGGTATGACATGGGCTTTCACTTACATTATTATTTTATAAATGGTTCACAAACAATTAATTAGTATTTATTTTAAATATATTTGATATGAAAAATGAAAATGTAATAAGTTTTGTGTAAATGTTTGTTATAGGGATCTTATTATGGATAAGAGTTGGATTGATCTTCCAAATCGAACGTCTAGAGAGTATTTCAATGGCATTATGCAGTTTATTGACTTCACTAGAGGATTTGAAAGTGACTATATTAGTTTTCCATGTAGAAAATGTGCTAACAGATATCAATTCACACGAGATACTGTGAGGGAGCACCTATTCTTTAATGGATTTCTGAGAAATTATAAGAGTTGGACTCGTCATGGAGAAGAATATGTTCGTTGTGAAAATACGGATACAGTTCAGATGGATGTTGATGCGAGGATGAATAATCCAATGCATGAAATGCTTACTGAAATGGTACGTGGGTTGGATCCTGAAGGCATTGACATCCAGAATCTTGAGACCGGTGAAATAAATCTTCGCTCTGGTGTAGATCGTGATTCGAGGAGGTTTTATGAAGCAATTTATGATGCAAAAACAGAATTATATCCTGAATGTACTTCTTTCAATAAATTGTCGTTTATCGTGGAGTTGTTGCATTTGAAGACTTTGAATCATTGGTCAGACACATCATTCGACATGTTGTTGGTGTTATTGAAAAAGGTTCTTCCTGTCGATGCTAAGATTCCTGAGTCGTATTACCATGCTCGTAAGCTGACAGAGAACTTAGGTTTTACATATGAGACCATAGATGCATGTGCAAACAACTGTATGTTGTTTAGAAAGGAAACTGCCCATTTGGATATTTGTACGGTTTGTGGTGCTTCCAGGTGGAAAGAGAACAGGGGAAATCAGACTCATCAAAGTCAGATTGTGATACAGGGGAAACCGATTGCCGTAAAGCAAATGTGTTACTTTCCCCTTAAACCAAGGTTGAAAAGATTTTTTATGTCATCTAAAGTTTCTAATTTAATGAGATGGCATGCAGAAAGAGTTCATGAAAGTGATATGTTAACCCACCCGGCAGACTCTCATGCATGGAAGGATTTTGATAAGAGACATCCCGACTTTTCCAAAGATGTTCGTAATGTCCAATTGGGATTGGCAGCAGATGGTTTCAATCCATTCAAGACTATGGTTGGTGCAACTCATAGCACATGGCCCGTGGTGTTGGTTCCATATAATCTTCCTCCGTGGCTTTGTATGAAGCAACAATTTATATTACTTTTCACTCTTATTGATGGACCTAAAAGTCCGGGGGATAAGATTGATGTTTACCTTCAGCCATTGATTGATGAGTTGAATGAATTTTGGGGCGATGGTGTGATTACTTATGACTGTGAAACGAATGAAATGTTCAAACTGCAGGCTGCTTTATTGTGGACAATCAATGACTTCCCAGCTTATGCAAATTTATCAGGCTGGAGTACGAAAGGGGAATTTGTTTGCCCTTGTTACAACAAAAGTAAAAAATCTGTATGGCTTAAGCATTCCAAAAAATGGGCATACATGGGTCACAGACGTTTTCTCCCCCCTCAGCACAGGTTCAGAAAGGACAGAGTGGCATTTGATGGTTCTAGAGAGTTCAGCCCAGCACCAAAGATCATGACAGGAGTCGAAATGTTATCGCAGATTGAGGAAGAAAACATCCGCACGGTATATGAAATTCAGGATTTGGTGGCTCCTCCGGTACGTAATATTCGAGCTGCGGGTAGGCAGCGCAGTCACAATTGGAAAAATAAAAGTATTTTTTATAGTCTTCCGTATTGGAAAACTAACATGCTGAGGCATAATTTGGATGTCATGCACATTGAAAAAAATGTTTGTGATAACATATTGTGGACCATTTTAGGTGTCAGTGGGAAATCAAAGGACCATGTTAATGCACGCCGTGATTTGGAAGAAATGGGTTTAAGAAAACAGTTGCATTTACAGTTAGCTGAGGGAAACAAGACATATATGCCTGCTGCATAGTATACGATGACTACAAAGGAGAAAGAGACATTTCTTTCCATTTTGAAGATGCTCAAGGTGCCTGATGGTTACTCTTCTAATATTTCAAAGTGTGTGAATCTGACGAGCAAGACATTGCAAGGGTTGAAAAGTCATGACAATCACATACTACTTCAGAAGTTGATTCCAATAGTCATTTGTGATTGTTTATCCCCCAATGTTGTTCAGCTGTTGATTGAGATGAGTAATTTTTTTAGATAGCTTTGTTTAAGAAATCAACGAATGAGTGATTTAAAAAGTTTACAGGACCGAATTGTACTTATGCTTTGTCACTTTGAGAAACTATTTCCCCCCTCATTTTTCGATGCTATGGTCCACTTGACAGTGCACCTAACTGAAGAAGTAATGGTTGCTGGTCCAGTGCAATTCCGGTGGATGTATCCTATTGAGCGGTATTTGAGTACATTGAAACGATTTGTACGCAACAGAGCTCGTCCGGAGGCATCAATAGCCAATGGTTATTTGATGGATGAGTGTACTACTTTTTGTGCAGAATATCTTACGGATGTTGAAACAAAATTAGATAAGCCATCTCGGATTCAGGATGGTCCAGTTGGAGAAGGAACCACATATGATACGGACAACATCGAGTGGATACAAGCGCATCGATATATCTTGTTCAATACTCCATCAGTTGCACCATTAATGCAGTAAGCATCTTATCACTTTTATTGTTTAACTTTTACATGTTTTGTTTGCATAAGTTGATCATTTAAGCATTGCGTTATCATTTGCAGAAAACACATTAATGAGATAAAAGAAGAGTTGTATCGTGCGACTGAGTTGCAAATTCAACAGTCTCATTATGCGTCATTTCATGATTGGTTCAAGGATTATGTACGTATAAATTGATTTTCATTATGAGTGAAGTATTATACTAATTTCTTTCTTCATATATCATTATTGAATTCTATGAATTATGTAGGTTCATAAGCTGAGGGAGTTAGGGGACCCCATGCTAACTGAAAAATTTATCCAACTGGCTGAGGGTCCATCTATAACGGCTCGTCGTTATAAATCTATAGATGTTAATGGTTTTCGATTTCGCATTAAAGATGTTGACGACAAACGAGCAACACAAAAAAGTGGCATCGGTTGTCCATTTGTCGATTCTGGTTATTACTATGGTCAATTGATAGACATCATTGAAGTTGTATACACACACGGGTTGAAGTACATATTGTTAAAGTGTAATTGGGTTGATCCAGTGCGTGGATGTAAAGTCGATCAATATCAGTTTTCATTGGTGAATTTTAACTATATGTTATACAGAAATGAACGAGTTGATAATGAACCTTTCATTTTGACATCACAAGCGGAACAAGTATTCTTCGTTACTTTGTCTTCGAATCCAAGTTGGCAAGTTGTTGTCAAAATGTCTCGGCGAAGAGTGTTTGTATTTGAACAAGATGAACCCGAGACTGTTCCTTTTGTTTCCCAACAACTTGATCAACATACCGTAGTTCAACGTGAAGAAGATATTTATTGGGTCAGAGCGGCTGTTGAAGGAGAAACGGTGATTTTCATGCTTAATGAAAGGTATAATTGTTTTCCCACTTTTCAGCCTAAGATATCATAAATTATGTAAACATTTTATAAATCCTTGTAAGTTTAATCCTCACTTTTTGAAGTTTATTCAGTTATAAATATTTAGGGTGATTTAACTCATGTTATATTGATGTTATTATCGGTGTATCTTTCCATTGAGGTATTCTTCATTTGGTTCATGTGCTGCTTGAATTTTTATTAATTCAATTTGAAATTTGGCTATGCATTGATTAGTTTTGTACATAATTTGTATATCTGTTTTGTGAATTTTCTGATTTTTTAAAATTCATTCCCAACTAATTATTCAATCCCTTTTTGTTTGATTAACAACTGTACAAGTTTGATTTTTTTAAAAACAGTCCAATTTATCATTTGGACACTTTGGATAGTCCCCTTACTAATGTTTTCCATGACTGCAGGCATGTCAGGGGAAGAGGCAGAAAATCCACATCATCCATCTGAGGCATCTACGTCTCAGGGTCGAGGTATGTTGGAATGTCATTGTCTCAATTTTTTATGTAATTAATAAACAGATATATATATATTTATAACATTTGTCAATTTGTATATAAAATTATTTTCAACAGGATCAGACCCGACTGCTTCTTCCTCTCGCAGGAGAGGCCCTGGTCGAGGCATATTAGCATGGAATTCCGACACGACTTTTGATGTTTCATTTGATGAGGTATTTCATCCTGTGGGACGGAATGCCCCTGCATTTATTCGTCAGTTGGGTCATATCATACGTGATCCACATCGATTTCCATTGACCACGCGTGACTGGGCTTCTATCCCTCAGGACACATTAGATCGTCTTTGGAGGGAGGTTCAGGTAAGAAGACCATTTTAATTTATTCCCTATGTATAATCAGCAATAACATATGTGATTTTTTTCTTTAATAGAAAAATTTGAAAGTATGTCCCGATGAGTTTCGACCAGTGTGTATGAGCAAATGCCGTAAGATGTGGAAAGACTATAAAGGCAAAGTCAAGAGGGACCACTGGGTACCAAATGTGGGTGCCCCAGACATTCTAAAAAAAGTCCCGAGAGGTGTCCTCCCGGCTCAGTGGCGTGATTTAGTTGCATATTGGTCTACTGAGGGTGTTGCGGTTTGTATATTTATTTTGGTATATATATTTTCAAGAATGTGTGATTTGTTTGATATTTGAATGAATTGAATGTACGAGGTGTCTACACGCCATTCTGAGAATCGAGCGTTGCAAGGACCACCTCACAGGCTCGGGACTCGTCACGTGTCTCAGATCCGACATGAGGTATTTATTATTCATTTTTAATTTTTTTTAATTAATACGGTTTTGTTTTTATATTCTATTCATATATAGTTGCGGGAGCAAGGTGCACCAACTGATAAAATGTCGGTGTGGATGAGGACTCGTGATCGCAATGATCCAGAGGCTGCAGCATTGATAGTAAGTGCTTGTACTCATTACCAATACCTACATAAAATCTTTATATTAATATATGTATATATATTTAAATATTACACAGGCTCAATTTGAAGTTGAATTAGAACATCTGCCAGAGGACCAGCGACAGCTTCCCATGCGAAGGGATGAGATCTTTCATCGCATCATTGGTCGGGACGGACATGGATATAGTTTGACCTATGGAACAAGGATTCCTCGTTCTGTAGTGTCATGCGTTGTGGTTGTCGGTCCTGCTGTTGCTCAGATGACACAGCAGCTGTCAGATTTCGAGGCACGGCTGCGGGCTTCCGAGGAGGCAAATGCGCAATTGGCTGCTGAGCTTAGAGCACTGCGGGAATATGTGCGTTCAGGTGATGGTGCAGGGGATCACACGACGTAGGTTTATACTGTATTTATTTATTTAATTTAAATTATTTTTGCTATAAAAATATTCATAATATTTATTTGTTGTAGGCCCTGACCCACCGGATGGAGGTCAGTGATGAACACGCATGACGCATCATATTCACGAGGTGTGTTTCTGCTTTTAATGGTAGGGTTGTTATTGATATTTATGTTGGGTTTGAGCTATATCATAAATCTATCTAGTATTCCAAAAACGTTGACCTGGAGTTAGGGAAAACTGAAAAAAATGAAGCCAGAGATGATAAAGTTTTATAAACTAAGACCAAAACCCAATAAGAAACCCAACAATGTAAGGAGAATGCTAACTCTATCCATAATAGACTGAAATAGGAGGGATAAATTCAAGTAGGAGACAAAGTGTTGTTTCATTCTTCAATATGGAAGCTAATGTCTACTAAGAATAAGTCCAGGTTTACTAGACCATTTATAGTGACTGAAATTTTTTTATCTAGTAAGTTGAAATCAAGGGAGAATATTGACAGGTCCCCCGCACTCCGTACAGTCCTCCCCGCACCCCGGACAGCCCCCCCGCACCCCGGACAGCCCTCTCGCACTCCGGACAGCCCTCCTGCACCCCGGACAGCCCTCCCGCACCCCGGACAGCCTTCCCCGCACTCCGGACAGCCCTCCCCGCACGCCGTACAGCCCTCCCGCACCCCGGACAGCCTTCCCTGCACTCCGGATAGCCCTCCCCGCAAACCGGACAGCCCTCCTGCACCCCGGACAGCCTTCCCCGCACTCCGGACAGCCCTCCCCGCACACCGGACAGCCCTCCCGCACCCCGGACAGCCTTCCCCGCACTCCGGACAGGACTCCCCGCACCCCGGACAGCCCTCCCGCACCCCGGACAGCCATCTCGCACTCCGGACAGCCCTCCCGTACCCCGGACAGCCTTCCCCGCACTCCGGACAGCCCTCCCCGCACACCGGAATATTATTCGTGACGTGTAGGAGGAGACGGCGCGCCCATCGGACGTGCGGTGCGCGCGGTACGGCCGAGTGCGTCGTTTTCAGCAGCTCCGCGCGCGCTAAAACGGCGCGTGGGGGGGTCAAAACCACCCGAACGACCTCGGAATGGCATGAAACCGTACGAGAACAGCCGTTGTGTGATTTGTGAAATGGTCGGGCAGACGGCATGTCAATCCGAGGTGTTGTTTGACCGCGGTGACCGGAAACGCGTTTCCGGTGTCATAAAACACCAAAAACGGCGTGAGACGGTTGAATTCGGAGCAAACGTGCTCCGAATGACCTAAAACCACACGAAAACATTAGAAATATTATTAGTGACGTGTAGGAGGAGACGGCGCGCCCATCGGACGTGCGGTGCGCGCGGTACCGCCGAGTGCGTCGTTTTCAGCAGCTCCGCGCTCGCTAAAACGGCGCGTGGGGGGGTCAAAACCACCCCGAACGACCTCGGAATGGCATGAAACCGAACGACAATAGACTTTGTGTGATTTGTGAAATGGTCGGGCAGACGGCACGTCAATCAGAGGTGTCGTTTGACCGCGATGACCGGAAACGCGTTTCCGGTGTCATAAAACACCAAAAACGGCGTGAGACGGTCGAATTCGGAGCAAACGTGCTCCGAATGACCTGAAACCACACGAAAACATTAGGAATATTATTAGTGACGTGTAGGAGGAGACGGCGCGCCCATCGGACGTGCGGTGCGCGCGGTACGACCGAGTGCGTCGTTTTCAGCAGCTCCGCGCGCGCTAAAACGGCGCGTGGGGGGGGTCAAAACCACCGGAACAATCTCTGAATGCCATGAAACCGTAAGACAACAACCATTGTGTAATTTGTGAAATTTTCGGGCAGACGGAACGTCAATCGGAGGTGTCGTTTGACCGCGGTGACCGGAAACGCGTTTCCGATGTCATAAAACACCAAAAACGGCGTGAGACGGTCGAATTCGGAGTAAACGTGCTCCGAATGACCTGAAACCACACGAAAACATTAGGAATATTATTCGTGACGTGTAGGAGGAGACAGCGCTCCCATCAGACGTGCGGTGCGCGCGGTACGACCGAGTGCGTCGTTTTCAGCAGCTCCGCGTGCGCTAAAACGGCGCGTGGGGGGGTCAAAACCACCCGAACGACCTCGGAATGGAATGAAACCGTACGACAACAGCCGTTGTGTGATTTGTAAAATGTTCGGGCAGACGGCACGTCAATCGGAGGTTTCGTTTGACCGCGGTGACCGGAAACGCGTTTCCGGTGTCATAAAACACCAAAAACGGCGTGAGACGGTCGAATTCAGAGCAAACGTGCTACGAATAACCTGAAATAACACGAAAACATTAGGAATATTATTCGTGACGTGTAGGAGGAGACGACGCGCCCATCGGACGTGCGGTGCGCGCGGTACGGCCGAGTGCGTCGTTTTCAGCAGCTCCGCGCGCGCTAAAACGGCGCGTCGGGGGGTCAAAACCACCCGAACGACCTCGGAATGCCATGAAACCGTACGACAACAGCCGTTGTGTGATTTTTGAAATGTTCGGGCAGACGGCACGTCAATCGGAGGTGTCGTTTGACCGCGGTGACCGGAAACGCGTTTCCAGTGTCATAAAACACCAAAAACGGCGTGAGACGGTCGAATTCGGAGCAAACGTGCTCCGAATGACCTGAAACCACACGAAAACATTAGGAATATTATTCTTGACGTGTAGGAGGAGACGGCGCGCCCATCGGACGTGCGGTGCGCGCGGTACGACCGAGTGCGTCGTTTTCAGCAGCTCCGCGCGCGCTAAAACGGCGCGTGGGGGAGTCAAAACCACCCGAACGACCTCGGAATGTCATGAAACCGTACGACAACAGCCGTTGTGTGATTTTTAAAATGTTCGGGTAGACGGCACGTCAATCAGAGGTTTCGTTTGACCGCGGTGACCGGAAACGCGTTTCCGGTGTCATAAAAACACCAAAAACGGCGTGAGACAGTCGAATTCGGAGCAAACGTGCTCCGAATGACCTGAAACCACACGAAAACATTAGGAATATTATTCGTGGCATGTAGGAGGAGACGGCGCGCCCATCGGACGTGCGGTGCGCGCGGTACGGCTGAGTGCGTCGTTTTCAGCAGCTCCGCGCGTGCTAAAACGGCGCATGGGGGGGTCAAAACCACCTGAACGACCACAGAATGCCATGAAACCGTACGACAACAGCCGTTGTATGATTTTTGAAATGTTCGGGCAGACGGCACGTCAATCGGAGGTGTCGTTTGACCGCGGTGACCGAAAACGCGTTTCCGGTGTCATAAACCACCAAAAACGGCGTGAGACGGTCGAATTCGGAGCAAACGTGCTCCGAATGACCTGAAACCACACGAAAACATTATAAATATTATTCTTGACGTGTAGGAGGAGACGGCGCGCCCATCGGACGTGCGGTGCGTGTGGTACGACCGAGTGCGTCGTTTTCAACAGCTCCGCGTGCGCTAAAACGGCGCGTGGAGGGGTCAAAACCACCCGAACGACTTCAGAATGGCATGAAACCGTACGACAACAGCCGTTTTGTGATTTGTGAAATGGTCAGGCAGACGGCACGTCAATCGGAGGTGTCGTTTGACCGCGGTGACCGGAAACGCGTTTCCAGTGTCATAAAACACCAAAAAACGGCGTGAGACGGTCGAATTCGGAGCAAACGTGCTCCGAATGACCTGAAATGATAGCATTTCTTAAATTGCGGGTTTTAAATTATTATAGCACCATGATTTGATGTCAGATTTAATTTTATTATATGTATATAATAACTGAATAATTATGTTCAATTTACGTTTGTTTTGTTTTTTTGTCTTATTATAGGTTTTGAAGCAGAAGATTGAAATAGATGGACCTGCTCGGATCGTTGAAGCACGTTTATCGTTTATGATGATTTTGATATTTATGCTGTTTGAAATTGTTTTCCATTTGTTATGACTGTTACCTTGTTATATCTCTGATTTTGCACCGTGAAGAAAAAAAACACAATTCATCCATTTCATTAAAAAAATGAAAAATATTTTATTTAATATTATATATATAAATATTTTCATTAATATAAATATATATATATTTATTTCGGTATGAATTTTTTTTAAAAAAAAAATTCCCCAGTTTAGCGACCGCCTTTGTCGGTCGCTATAGACTGGCTGCCGGGCAGCGTTAGCGACCGCCAGTGGCGGTCGCTATAGGCTGTTGTCCGGGCAGCAGTAGCGACCGCTAAAAGCGGTCGCTAATGGTCCCCGCCCGGCACCCTATAGCGACTGCCATGCGGTCGCTTATGGCCGGCATTTTGGCCACCTATAGCGACCGCCAATGGCGGTCGCTATTGGCCTACAACGACGAGGCTGATGCGACCGCCATTGGCGGTCGCTATAGGCCTTTAGCGACCGCCAATGGCGGTCGCTAATGCCCTTTTTTTTAGTAGTGTGTTTTCTAGATTTTCTATTTCTATTTTCTTTTGTTTTCTAAGAACAAAACAATTCTTATTGACTTCTAAAATTGATGTTTCGATTTCTGACTTAGAAGCTCTAGCGTGCATGCAAACAGTGGAGACAATTATGAGTTTTTTTATGTGCATTGTTTTGCATTTTTTTTGGTTTTATTTTTTTTGTTTTTTTTTTTGTTTTTATTATATTTATTTTGTTTTTGTTATTTACTTGGTCGTACATGTATTCTCCGACAACAGCGCCAAAATTTGGTTGTGCGCGTCGTTGAGTACGCACAAATTTAAAATTTATAGAACCTACTTACTACTAGTACTGTGGAAAGACATGTGTCGAACCACAGGGAAGGAATTATGTTGTGCTAGACCAAACAAACTAAAAACAACCAAAACAAACAAAAACAACAAAAACTAAAGTGAAAACAATGAGAAATGGTATGCAGTGGGTGAAATGTTAGTGTGAAATGATGCAATGCAGGGATTTCTGGGACTAAAACAGAGAGTGATACAATTAAAAGATAAATTAGAATCCTCAGGCTGCTTTGAACTAATAAAATGATGTTCTTCTTTTCTACTCAGTTTAATTCAATCATCCAGTGCATAGTAAAATAGTGATGATATACTGAGTTTCCAATTCCTTATATCAACACAACTTAGTTAACTTCCTTGAGTCTCGATCTTTCGATCTTAAACTTTGAATTAATCCATTTAATATGGAGAAGAGGTACATTGACCTTTCCCAATTTTTGGTACTTTGATCAATGATCCAAGGTGAATTGATTCACTACCCTCACCCGTCGGTTATTAGGTAATGTATAATGATACACATATTTAAACAAAAAAGAAAACTGAACTTAAAAATTAAACTGAACAATAAAATTAAAAGATAATTAGTTCATTACAACCCAATTTCAATAATTAGTTTAACTAAGCATGCTCGAGAAAACAAAAATAAAAACAAAAGGAAGAAAGATATGATGTGGCATCTCTCACGAGATTGCTTCCTCAAGCTCCAACTCCAAATCTGCTTCCTGCTCCCAGCTCAACTGCCTGTCTCTGTTATCTGTTCTGGTGCTCAGGTGAATGAAGATCGTGGAATGGATCTAGAATGGAATGAAGAATGGGATTAGCGAGCGATGTGAATGATGGAGGGATGAGAAGGTAGGATCAAGAAAATGGATGGATGGAATGGTCAAGAGATCGATGGATTGGAACTGGGTGGAAGAGGGAATGAATGGGGAATTCGATTTCCCGCCCACTGAAAAATGTTTGAAGTCCTCTACTCGTGTTAGAATGGTCATGATCCTTCTATAATCTCTTTCTCAACCCAATGTTTTGCCCTTTCCCATGCACACTCATGGTGACAACCTTGACATTGCTCTTCATCACCTACGCGACATGCTATGAAACGCTAGTCACCGCCCTTCGGTGACATCTTTGTAAATGTTGTCGACCTCTTGCGATGAACTGGGTTTCCCTCACACTTTTCAATTCCTAGGATTAGTTTCGAAGATCCTACCCCATGATCAACTCCCCCCGTTCAATCAACAAAAAACACACAAAACACGTCAGACAAGAAAACAATAGTAATAAAAATTATTACTATTAGAAATATATAAAAGATCAAACTATTATAAATAAACATAAATTAGTAAATTTAAAATTTAAAATACTAAATCTATTTAAATTAATTATACTAATGTTATTATTAGATTATATTAATTACATTAATTATGATATTAATTATTATTTTGTATATGTTATATAATATATATTAATATTACTGTATATTATTATATATAGCATTATCATTATATTTATATTTTTTTTATTATATATATTATATTATATATTAGTAGGATATATATATATATATATATATATATATATATATATATATATTATTAGTATTATATGTAATATAACAAAAGAAAAAGAAAAGAAAAAAAAAAAAAGAAATGAAAGATGGGGTGGGGGGTAACAGAGGAGACGGGGAGGCGGAGCGGAGGGGGTCTCGAATGGCGGCGCAGTAGAGGGAGGCGGGATGGGCTTCGGCGACCGGGTCAGGCAAGGCCGCCCGACGGCGGCTCGGTGCAGGGACAGGCAGAGGCTGGGATGAGAAGGGGGGTCTCGAATGCGGCGCATCAGAGGAAAAAGGGGACCATGGGTGGTCGGATCTGGTGAGATACGAGCGCTGGCTAGCCTGGCGGTTTTGATCAAGGCGGAGGGTGCTGGGCGTGAGACGTGGTTGATTGGTGTCGGACATCGGGAAGGCCGGTCGGCGGCTGCGGCTCAGGGGATGGCTTCAGCAAAGAGGAAGAACAAGTTCGGCATTTGAGGGTTTAGGTTTCTAGGTCTGAATTCAGGGGATAGGTTTGGTTTTTGGGTTTAGATCTGGATTTTCGGGCTTCAACGGATCTCAGTAAATCTGTGGTTTGATTTTGGGGTTCTTTGTTCTTCAATTTGATATGCGGTTTGGTGGTTGTGTTGAAATGTGGTTGAGACTTTGATTCCATTGGATCGTTGAAATTATGTTTTTGATTCTTCTTGTTGTTCTGTTGTGCTGCTGGTTGTTCTTTTGATTTTTGATGTGCTGGTGTTTGGATCTGCGTCCGTGGTGGGTATTGTGTTTATGCTCTTTGATGAATCTGTTGGTTGGATGGAGAGGCGACACGTGTGAATGGAATTGAATTGAATTATTAAAAATTAATTTTATTATTTAAAGTATCAAAAATCAAAGTGATGTTTATTTATTTATAAAAGAATAATTAATTAAACTAAAAATTAATCATTATTAAATAGAAAAATTAATTACATAAAGAATTAATTAAATGAAATTGTATTTTGAAAAGCAGAAAACAATGAAAAAAATGAATAAATTGAAATTTAATCAAAACAAAAGAATAAAAAATTAATGTTAAAAAGAGAAAGAATAAATTAATTTGTACTATAGAAAAAACAACAGATTTAAGCACTAAAAGGCACATCTTTTACATAAAAACACATTTTTTTTACAAAAAATGTGGAAAAAAGAGAAAAAAACTGAAAAAGGATGTGGAAAAAAGTACTGAAAAACAACCCCATCACGAGGTCACTGATGGTTGGTATGATGCTGAACAACAATGGGCATTGTTTTAGGGTAGGATTTTCATTCCTTTGGTGACGCGTGAGATGGTTTCTCAGAGAGTTCCATAGTTCGTCCTTAGCGGTACATCCTGAGTTGACAAAGATGTACTGAGCCTTTGAGGAGTCAGTTTTAATGGTATGGGTTGAAGCATGTAGTTGTAGAGTTTGTGTCTCAATGTTTGGTTTTGTAGAAGGTGAAGACTGAGCATCGTGTTCCCAGTGGTTTGCACCAACCGTTAGATGTTTATCAGTGGAAGTCGGAGGAAATCTTGATGGTCTTTGTTAATAGTTTACATCGAGCTCATGAATGCTATGACACTATATGGGTGGTAGTAGATCATTTGATGAAATCATCCCACTTTATAGTAATTAAGGAGTTGAGCTCAGTGGAGGTTTTGTCGAGGCAATATCTGGAGGAGGTGGTGAGACTCCATGGAGTCCTGAGGATGATTATTTCCAATCAAGATCCTGATTTTACCTCCATGGTGTGGAGAGGTCTCCAGCATACTTTTGGCTCTCAGCTAAGCCTTATCACTTCTTTTCATCTGAAGACGGATGGTCAGATAAAGCGGGACCATCCATGCTCTTGAAGACATGTTGCACTCTTGTGTCCTGTATTTTGGAGGTTTGTGAATGATGAACCTTCCCTTGGTAGACTTTTCTTACAATAATATTTTCACTCCACCATCAGCATGGTGCCATTTGAAGCCTTGTATGGATGACATTTCCATTCTCCATTGTGCTGGACTGGGGTCAGAGAGTCAGCAATTATTGGGACAGGACTAGTATAGAACACGATAGAGATGGTTTAAGCGATTTTTAAGTGGATGAAAGAAGGGAAAAATCATAAAAAATCCTATGCTGATCATAGGAGGAGACCTTTGGAGTTTGACGTTGGGGATCATGTGTTCCTGAAGGTGGTTCCCCATCATGGGCATTGAAGGTTTGGTCGTGGGAGTAAGACTTCTCCCTAGTTGTTCGCCCTAGTTCTTTATGACAACTCTCACATCATCGATTGGGGTAAGAACGATGTTAATAATGATGCAACCTTTGAGGAGTGGCCTGTAGAGATCCAGGATTGTCAGGAGAAATTATTGAGCGAGTGTGTTATCCCCTTGGTTCGTTTCTTGTGGCGACGCTATGACATGGGGGAGAGTACCTAGGAACATAGTCATAGATACATGCTCAGTATCTTGAGCTCTTTTATGTTTAGATCTTATCTTGTAACGTTGTTCGTTTGGTGGTTGTATACCTTTTCTATTTGTGAGATGGATTTCTCTTGTTGCTTATTGTGGCTTTCTCTCTTTTGAGAGGTATCTCCCTTGGGAAAGTGTTTAAGATCTAGTTGTGATTTTTTCATGGTTTTACACTTGTTCCTCTAGTGTGATGGTTGAGCTCTTGTGGTGACAAGAGGCTTGAGAGGTATCTCATGAGGTGGCTATTTGGATGACCCCTTTCTATTTCCTCTCTAGGTTGGTTTTGGATTATCGAAGATGAGAATGTTTTGAGAGGTATATGATACAAGGTCCCTAATCCATGTGGATCGACCCTTTGTGTATTCCCGAGGCTTGCAAAGCTCAGAGGAGGCTCAGCGGAAGTCTGGAGGGACTCAGGTGTTGAGAACTAGGAGCAGGGAACTTTCACAGTGTAGCTACCCAACCTTTTCTTACATTACTATTACATCATTTTAAAGATAAACAACATAATAGTATTACACATAGAGGATCTAATGGTTTAGTGTCTTGGGAAAACTAGGACCATACATAACAATTAGAACATCAAGCATAATATTTTTTTTGTTCATTTCTTCCTCTCTAGCTTCTTATTGGCACTTGACCTCTCCTTAGTAAATGTAGCCACCCGAAGATATACATCAAAAGGGGTGAGCTAGAATCCCAGTAAGAGGATAGATAAGAACAATATAACATGGGGTGAGCATATTCATAACATATGCAAAGAATCATGAACATGAGAGGAGACATTAATAAGAGACTTGAAATGTGGCAATGCAAAAAAATGAAACATCATGTCTTAGTGGTTAACTACCGCACATGCTTGTGAAACAAGATAGCATCTTGTTCACACATCATTTCACATTTACTCATGAGATTCATCACTTTACCCAATGCATTGGAGTGCTGTATAATTCCGGGTGCACCCGTCACATTTAAACATTCATATTGCGCTATATAATTCCGGGCGCACCCGTCACATCATAACATTATCATTTATCATGCATGCCACAATGAACATATAACATAAATGAACATAACTAACCCATTAAAAGTAATTAGTTTCATCTCATAAGGACACATTCATACACTTTGGGTTTCCAAAAGAAAGAGGTAATAACATACTTGACACAAGAACTGTCAATCTTGAATGAGAAGTAAAAGGTGTGTTTTTGAAAGAAAAGTTCTTTTGGAAAACATTTGGTTTGTCATAAATGCCAGTGTAAAACATGTATATCCCAGAAAAGGAAAGAAAATTATGAACAAAATATTTTTAAGGAGTAACCACATAAAAAAGGAGTGAAAGAGGGAGAACCCGAAGGATGAAAGTTGGGTTCGAGAATTTCCCCTTACCTTGTATCCGAACGCTTCCTTCACTTTAATGTCCTATATAATGACATTATATTCATTAATTAGAAATTAAATAACCTTTTATACATTAATAGGGGTCATTTTGGTTTCATTATGTTATTTTATGGTCCTTTTGATGAGTTATAGATTTTAAAAACATTGTTCAGGAATGTTCGTTTTTATGGTTTTCTTGAGAGTTTCACATGTATTCATGAATTGAAGTTTGTGTAGAACATGGGTAAACATCCAGAACATATATTACATATTATTAATGATATTCTAGAAGTTAAAATTATCTTATAATGAATTACATTGTATACCATGTGTATGAATCATTAGATATGAATTTAATGATGATCGTTTGGATTAATTTGGGTGGTTTTTCGACCACAACGAACTTGTTTTGTTTACTCATCTAGTAATATGTACATAAGTTAGTTCCAAAACTTAAAATAGGACATAATACATATATAATATTCTGGTTCAACCATAAAAATGGTTTCATGACCAGATCTGTAGGTATAAGTAGAAAAAGAAAACATGTCGTTCTTGAAGGTGATAGATTAACACCTCACGAACAACGTTTTCTTTTATAAAGTAAAAGGAAGAGGAGAAGGGGGTTGGATGATATAATATCCCATTAGTATCATAAAATTATAGTATTTTTATGATATTGGAGTTACCATACCATTTGGACAAAGACATATTGGGAGAGAATAAGAAAAGGACTTGAAATTGAAAGGGAATTAAAGGAAAGAGGAAGAGAAATTACCTCTTGAATCCTCCTCTTGAGATCCTCCTTAAGGGATGTAGGCTTGGTCTTTTGATGAGACCAGAAGCTCTTGGATGTGGGGAAGGGGCTAGGGAAGATTCTTGGGTAGAGTTTAGAAAATTCTTGAATCTTGAGAGGTGTGGTTTGGAAAGGGGAGGGGGATCAATTATTTATACATGAGGAGGGAGGTGTTTTTAGAATAAAATATTAAATAAAATAATATATCAAAAGTTAGACTTATAATAGTAGTTTTTTGAAATCCTAAATCATATATTAATATAATATAATTTTTTTAGGCTTTAATTCATCTTTATTATTCAAATTCATTAATTTATTAAAAGGAAAGTGAAAGAAAGAGAAAAAGACACTTTAAGAAATCACCTTTTGACTTTAGGCTTTGGAAAGTTCTTTTTAGGTTTGAAAATTGAGTTTATTTTATTTTAAGGAACCATTTATGAAATTAAATATACTTTGTACGAACCTAAAGTTCTAGAATGTTTATTTCATCATTACATCATTAATGATGCGATTTAGGATATACCGGTTATGTGAAAAAACTGTATTTTTACTATTCACCTGAAAATTGAAGTATTTCAGAAAAATTACAAAATTTCACCCTAACCATTTTTCGATGTGTAGAATCCAAAAATGAATTCAATTTTTCAAAAATAATTATCTAAATATTATTAATTTAATATTTAATTAAAATCATAATTTACTTGAAAAATACAGTTTTTAAAATTAAAACTGATTTTATAATGCTTTTAAAAATTACGTAGGGTCTTATAAAATTATCTAAAAACTAGAAGAAATAGATTTGATTATTTATGAACACATTTTAAGAAGATATATTTTCTTTTAAATTAATTAATTAATTATAATTAATCATTTATGACTTACAAAAATACCAAAACTTTTACTATAGTTAAATTATCACTTTCTAAGATGCCTAAATTTTATTTAATTATTCAAGGGTAAGGTTAATCTTATTTGGAATATTTACTATTCATAAGGGTTGTAATACTATTCATAAGGTTATGTTACTATTCATAGGGGTAGGTTATTATTCACAAAAAAATTAAGTTTTTCTTATTGGACCCCAAAAATCATCTTGAACACAACTGTGTATGTCAGATTTTTAAAATTCCAAATAAAAAAGTGACAAACTTATGTTTAAAGGCCACTTAGCACTAGTAGTTCATTATGTTGTGTTTTCATGTGATTTTATGACATATTTTTAAGAAGGTAATTTCCATTGAAATACTTTGGGTCATTACATTCTACCCCCTTATGAAATTTCTCCCTCGAAATTTTACTTTACCCAAACAGGTGAGGGTACTTATCCTTAATTACCTCCTCTGGTTCCCAAGTAGCTTCTTCAAACTTATGGTTCCTCCACAACACTTTGATAAGGTGATTTGTCTTGTTGTGTAGAACCTTATCTCCCCGGTCCAGAATCTCCACTGACTGCTCCTAATAAGAGAGATAATCTTCCAGCTGTACCACCTATGAATTTAGTACATGTGAGGGATCAGGTATGTACTTCCTCAGGAGTGATACGTGAAAAACATCATGAAATTGAGCCATATTCGGTGGAAGTGCAAGACGATAGGACACAACTCCTATACGATCAAGGATTTCAAAGGGGCCAATGTACCTTGGGATTAACTTTCCTTTCTTCCCAAATCGCATGACTCTCTTCCATGGTGATATTAGAAGGAAGACTTTATCTCCAACGACGAACTCCAAATCCCTTCGACAGTTTTTAGCATAGATCTTTTTCCAACTTTGAGCAGCTTTATGACATCCCGCCTTTTTATAACATAACTTTTCATTACATTTTACAAAACCGAGGACCTTTAAGGTTTAGTGTCTTGGAAACCAGGAACTTAATACATGACAAAAAAAACATTATTCTTAAACACTTGAAAGGATTCTTCATTTGTTCATCCTAATTTCATTACAACATCTCATAACCTGGGAGCATACATCAAAGGAAAGGGTGAGCAGAAGCCCCAGTAAGGGAAACAAGGGAAACATTTTACATGTGAACTTGAGATACATCAAAAAGTCATGAAAAATAACTTTAAGGCATGAGAAAGAGATCACGAGGCATATCATAATAAAAATAACTTGTTTCATAACTTGAATATGTGACTACAACATTTAACATAGACAATCATTTCCGTTTCACCAAGGTCCATCCCCAAGGTGTCATTAAAAAATTACTAAGGTTATTCACCAAGGTATCGTTAAAATGGTCATCTTTAGAGATTAATTATTTACCAAATGCATTGGAGCGATATCAGGGAACACCCTTAATTTTCCTTTATTATCATGTGAGTCACATATATCATCATCAAAAATTTCATAAATAACCCATATAGCATAAAAGAAATGGGTTTCATTTCATAGTCATAACATTTTAAAAACTGCTTTAAAGACGTGATATTTATGTCACTTTAAACCCACAGAAAAGGAAAGCGGGTCTATTGTATGTAAATCCAAGAATTTAAAATAGAACATTTTGGTATATATGTGAATACCCCTTTATAATAAAGAGCTTTGAGTATTCACTTAATAAAATAAAATAATTTGAGATAAAGAGAGACACATTTTGAGATGAAAATTCTACAGCATAACGACTATGTTGCAAGGCTTTATAAAACATTGAAAAGAGAGGGAACATGGGTAAACCACTCATAAATGATCTATAAAATAGTAGATGGACAGAATATAAAATATATATGAACATGGTAATGAAATTTTAAGGACATACCATTTGAAATAAAAAACATGGAAGGAAGACAAAAATAAGATTTTTCTTATGAAAATTCGGCAGCCTAACGACATCACTTAAACTTCAAAAAAATGAATTGATGAGATAAAAAAGGTTCTCTCATAATATTAACATAAAATATAAGTATGATATATATATATATATCATACCCCAACATAATAAAAAGGAACTTTAAAGACTTGACATGAAAATAGAACTTGAAAATGAGAAGGGTGAAAGAATCCCTTAAAAATTCGGCAGCCTAACAACACCACTTAAACATTCTTAAAATGAATTGATGAGAGAAAGAGGGGGTGTCTCATCATATGAACATTAAAATTACGGTAGGATGAATATAAAATAACATCCCCAACATAAGAACATGGAGCATAAAAGAAATGACATAAAAGAGAGTACTTGGAAAGAAAGAGGGAGGTAGGATCCCTTACCTTAAAACGTAACTCTTAAAACTTGAAGGTTGGGACCTTGAGGGATTGGGGGCACCTTGGGAGGACTCCTTGGGAGGTAAGGAGACCAGAACTTTGTTGAGGATGATTTTGGAATGGAGAGGATGAGAGAATGACTTGGTATTTATAGGGGAAGTGAAAGGACAAGACATTAATGGCCAAGGGACACCTCATTGGTGGTATTGGCAAAACAAGTGGTATTTCCTAATGGTATTGGCCACTTGGGACACCTCATACCTTATCTTACTATTCATAAGTCGACCATCCCTTAAAATATCTCATGAAATCATCATGATGCAGTTATGATGTCATTAAACATACTAAAACCCTAAAACTGTATTTTTACTATTCACTAAAAATTCAACTTTTTCAGAAAACTCCCAAAAATTACCTTAACATAATATCAATGCTCTAAATTCAAAAATAAACCCCATTTTATAAAAATAATTTTCTAAATATTTTTAATTAAAAACACTATTCACCCGAAAAAATAAATACTTGACTAATAATTTCTGAAACAGTTATTTACCTATTTTATTGAATCACATTACTTAATCAAGGTGCCTATATTATACTAATACTTTCTTTAAGTGAGATTACTAATCCATTTGGTCACATTACTAATCCTAAGCATAAAATCACTATTCATAAATTACTATTCCCCAAAAATTAAGTTGATTTTATTAGACTCAAAATTTCTTACTGAACACATTTGCAGAAGAACATTTTTTGAAAATCATTACACATCATTAATTATTTAAGGTTTACAAAAATATTTTAAAATATCATTTTTTTTCAAATTAATCAATAATATACATCCTACATTTATCCGGACATTTGAAAATTTAAAAACTTCACCATAAGAAGAAAACAAAATTTTATTTATCTAAAAGGATTACACAAAGCAGTTACGGTCTCCTTACATAGCCCCTTATAACCCCAGCATAGGACCTAAGTGTAAGGTGTGCTAAGGTGAGAGAATCTGAGGGTGGCTCGACCAACATTGCACGAGTAGTAATTTCTATCAACTTGAACTTCCCGCGAAGGCGATTTTGTTCTAGCTTCACACGATGAAGTTCAACTTGGGTTTTGTCCAGAGCAAAGCCCAGTGGTGCTACCTCCTTCCCAAGTTCTGTTAGATGGGCTTCGATCGGCCCAAGACTACTGGATGTGGCCATCGAATCTTCTTTTTATATTAATTAACAAAGATCACTTGTATTTAGATACAATAATCGAAACATTTAGTTTCCAATGGTCATATTGACCAATGGTCATATAACAATCGAAACCCAACGGTCTCATTTTAATTATACTCATTTTATTAAATGAAATAGTTTTGTTGAGTATAAAATAAAATAACTCACAAAATTAGGAAACAAGATTTATTCAAAATTTCAGGTCGTTACAAGATTTGATGTGTTTCTGGATGACTTGAACCTTCTCTGTCATCTCTTGCACAAGATTGGGTCCAAGTAGCTTTCTTTCTCCAACTTCATCCTAACAGGTTGGAGTTCTACATCACTTTCCATATAGAGCTTCATATGGAGGCATCTGAATACTCGAGTTGAAGCTATTGTTGTATGAGAACTCAACCAATGGGAGATGCTGATCCCATCCACCTTTGAATTTTAGTGAGTAGGCTATTAGCATATCTTCAAGCGTCTGAATAGTCCTTTCATATTGGCCATCAGTTTGGGGGTGATAGGCCGTGCTGAAATTTAATTTAGTACTCAAATAATGTTGAAGGCTCCTCCAGAATTTAGATGTGAACCTTGGATCACGATCAGAGACAATTGAGAGTGAAACACCATAAAATCTCACCACTTACTTCACATATATCCTTGAAATTTGTTCAAGCGAGAGATCTTCCCAAATAGCGATAAAATGGGTAGTCTTGGTGAGTCGATCAACCACAACCCATATCGCATTATTTCCCTTCGACATCTTCGAGAGACCCGTGACAAAGTCCATAGTAGCATTTTCCCATTTCCACATGGGTATAGGCAATGTATGCATCATCCCTTTGGACTTTTGTCACTCTACTTTAACTTAATGACATACCAAGCACCTTGATATATATTCTGCAATCTCCTTCTTCATGTTATCCCACCAGAAGTGTTCTCAAAGATCACGGTACATCTTGGTGCTACCAGGATGGATAGAGAATGTTGAGCTATGTGCATTGTCCAATAGCTCCTTCTTTATCTCGAGTGATGAAGGCACACAAAGCCGCGTTCCAAACCAAATCACACCATCATCATCGATATGGAACTCATGCAGCTTATTTTTTTTACCGCATTCACAATCTTTTTTATCTCCACATCACCCCTTTTTGCTTCTTTAATCTTCCCTTGGATGGATGGAAGCACAATAATTTGGGAAAGGTAGGATGTATCCCCTGCCCTTATGATTTCTAAATCCATGCTTTGCATATCCATAAAGATAGGGTCTTTCTCAATCCGTAACATGGATAGAGTAGCGGGTTCTTTTCTGCTTAGAGCATCAGCTACCTTGTTCGCCTTTCCAGGATGGTAGTGAATAGAGAAATCGCAATCCTTGATTAGCTCTAACAATATCCTTTTATGCATGTTGAGCTCCTTTTGTGTGAATATATACTTTAGGCTTTTGTGGTCGGTGTATATCTCACACTTCTCACCATAAAGGTAGTGCCGCCAGATTTTCAAGGAAAAAATCACGGCTGCTAGTTCTAGATCATGCGTCGGGTAGTTCTGCTCATGGATCTTCAACTGTCATGAGGCATAGACTATCACATTATCATTTTGCATGAGTACACAACCCAATACTTTCTTCGAAGCATCATTGTATATCAGAAAACTTTCTCCACTTTTCGGTAGTGTGAGTACAGGTGTAGTGATCAGCCTTCTCTTTATCTCCTTGATGCTTCCCTCACATTCTTCTGTCCAAACATACTTTACCTCTTTCCTTGTTAACTTAGTTAGCGGGCTTGACAATTGTGAGAAGTTTCTCACAAAACGTCAGTAGTACCCAGCTAATCCAAGAAAACTATGGATTTCGGTGACACTAGAGGGCCTGGGCTATTCCTCAATTGCCTTTGTTTTTGAAGGATCCATAGAAATTCCCTCACTTGTGATCACATGTCCCAAGAACATGACTTGCTTCATCCAAAAGTCACACTTTCTGAACTTGGCGTACAACTTCTCATTTCTCAATGTCGCCAACAAAAATCTTAGATGTTCTTCATGTTCCTCCTTGATCTTGGAGTAGATGAGAATATCATCAATAAAAACTACCACAAATTTGTCGAGGTAATGTCTAAAGACTCTATTCATTAAACCCATGAATATTTTAGGGGCATTAGTAAGTCCAAAGGGCATCACTAGAAACTCATAGTTCCCATACCCTGTACGGAAGGTAGTCTTCTAAATATCCTCATTATTCACCTTTAGAAGATGATATCCAGAATGGAGATCCACCTTTGAGAAGTATTTAACTCCTCTTAACTGATCAAACAACTCGTCAATCCTTGGAAGAGGATACCTGTTATTTATGGTGATCTTGTTGAGTTCCCGATAGTCAATACACAGCCGCATTATTGCATCCTTCTTCTTCACAAAGAGAATGGGCGCACCCCAAGGTGATGCACTAGGGTGTATGAACCCTTTGTAAAGATGTTCTTGCAGCTGCTTCTTTAACTCCTCTAGTTAGATAGGATCCATCCTATAGGGACACTTTGAGATAGGAGTAGATCTGGGTATGAGTTCTATTGAGAAATCTACCTCACAATCTAGGGGAATTCTGGGTAACTTTTCGAGAAATTCATCACTGTATTCCCTCACGATGGGCATTTCCACAAGGTTGGAACTATCCTTCGACCCAACCATTTGGGAGAGGTATGATTCTTCATAGGGAATCAACACCCACACCATTGAATGATTTTTAAAAGGATATTCATGATCTTCCTTGCATTTGTAGAGGATCATGGGATGGTTCAGAATATGAAAAGATATTTCCTTTTCCCGATAGTTGATATGTGCTCTATATAACGAGAGCCAATCCATTCCCATTATAGCGTAGAATTCCACCAAGGGAAGTATTACGAGATTCTATGGAAGAATCTTCCCACATACACTAAAAGGAGAATATTCAAACACTTGGGTTGCAATGATTGCACCACTTGATGTTTTTACATATATCTCTACTTCAAGGTTTCGGGGCTTCGATTCTACAGTTCTAGCAAACTTGCAAGATATAAAGGAATTCGTAGAACAAGAATCAAATAAGAATTTTTCCATTCTTGAGTGAATAGGAAGTGTACCTTGTATGACTTCATTATCTTGCTCCACTTCTGCAGTAGTGATGGAATAATCTTTCCCTTGTTCCTTTGGATTTGGTGGCTGCTGACGCTGATTACCCTCAAGAACTCGAGGTTTAGTGCACTGGCTTGCATAGTGCCCTAGCTCCCTACAGTTGTAGCATTGAACCATGAATGATTCTCTCCTTTCTTCTACCACATTCTCCTTCCTTTTTATGTCTTTCCGACACTCTTGAGAAAGGTTTCCTTCTTTCCCACACTTGAAGCATTTCCCCATCCCTTTGAGGTAGTTCCCACGGTGCAACTTTTCACATTTTTGGCATGTGGGTCGTTGATTTTTCTTCTCACCTTTGTCATTAGATCCACTAGCTTGAAACTCCATCTTTTGTTTCTTATCACCATAGCCATGAGACCATTCTCCAAACTCCATATCCACTTTGAGATCACACCGAACAACTTCTTCATAACTCCCGAAGTCTCGAATTGCAAGAGCCTTTTGAAGGTGTGTTTTTAATCCACTAAAGAATCTATCAATTTTTCTATCATTGTTGATAACAAAACTCAAAGCGTACCTTTAAAGCCTTGTAAAATTTGCTTCGTAGGTTGTGAAATATTCTCCTTCTTTTTTCTTGATCTCTATAAATTCTCTCTCCATCTTAGTACAAAGAGTTCGTGGGAAATACTTATTAAGAAACATGATCTTAAAGTCTTCCCATTCAATCTCTTCAATTTCCTCCCTTGGCTTGGTGTTCTTAATCAAATCCCACCATTGATCGGCCTCTCTATCTAGACAATAAATGACTAGTGTCACCTTCTCCATCTCAGAATAGTGAAGAACAAAAAAGATCTTCTCTATGGAGTTGACCCACTGTTCCGCAATTAGTGGATTAGAAGATCCACTAAATGTTGGTGGTCGTTGCCGCATAAAACATTCGATAGCTAGTTTCTCTCTCTTTGGTGAAGGAGGAAATTCTCCATTATTATGTTTATTGTTCATAACATTAGATAATTGGGTAAGCATCGCCATGAAGTTTTGAACTCCACCTCCCAAATTATTGGGGATGTCGTTCGGGCAATCATTGCATTGGCCCTCGCACAAGTTGTTGGTCTGGTTTCTCCTGGTTCCCACCATTTTCTAAAATAAAAAAGGTTAGAACAAAACATAAGTTAACAAGTCATGAATAACTTATTCATTTAAACAAAGCATAACCTATGGGATCCATATGTAAAGATTCTTGTGTGCATATTTGTACTTAGACTCATGCTAGATGTTTTCTCTAGGGTTTAATAATCCTAATTGCCAAATTAACTAAACCTTTCCTCTGATACCAACTATAGAGACCCAACATTTTCTTACATTACTATTACATCATTTTAAAGATAAACAACATAATAGTATTACACATAGAGTATCCAACAGTTTAGTGTCTTGGGAAAACTAGGACCATACATAATAATTACAACATCAAGCATACTATTTTTTTTGTTCATTTCTTCCTCTCTAGCTTCTTATTAGCACTTGACCTCTCCTTAGTACATGTAGCCACCTGAGGATATACATAAAAATGGGTGAGATAGAAGCCCAGTAAGAGGATAGATAAGAACAATATAGCATGGGGTGAGCATATTCATAACATAGGAAAACAATCATGAACATGAGAGGAGGCATTAATAATAGACTTGAAATGTGTCAGTGCATTAAAATGAAACATCATGTCTTAGTGGTTAACTACCACACATGCTTGTGAAAAAAGCTATAATATTTTTCAAACATAATTTCAAATTTACTCATGAGATTCATCACTTTAACCAATGCATTGGAGCGCTGTATAATTCTTGGCCCACCCGTCACATTTAAACATTCATATTGCGCTATATAATTCCAGGCGCACCTGTCACATCATAACATTGTCATTTATCATGCACGCCACAATGAACATATGACATAAATGAAAATAACTAAACCATTAAAAGTAATGGGTTTCATCTCATAAGGACACATTCGTACACTTTGGGTTCCCAAAAGAAAGAGGTAATAACATACTTGACACAAGAACCGTCAATCTTGAATGAGAAGTAAAAGGTGTGTTCTTGAAAGAAGAGTTCTTTTGGAAAACATTTGGTTTGTCATAAATGCCAGTAAAAAACATGTATATCCCAGAAAAGTAAAGACAATGACGAACAAACTATTTTTAAGGAGTAACCATATCAAAAATGAGTGAAAGAGGGAGAACCCGAAGAATGAAAGTTGGGTTTGAGAATTTACCCTTACCTTGTATCCAAATACTTCCTTCACTTTAATGTCCTGTATAATGAAATTATATTCATTAATTATAAATTAAAGAACCTTTTATACATTAATAGGGGTCATTTTGTTTTCATTATGTTATTTTATGGGCCTTTTGATGAGTTATAGAGTTTAAAAACATTGTTCAGGAATGTTCATTTTTATGGTTTTCTTGAGAGTTTCACATGTATTCATGAATTGAAGTTTGTGTAGAACATGGGTAAACATACAAAACATATATTACATGTTATTAATGATATTATAGAAGTTAAAATTATCTTATAATTAATTACATTTTATACTATGTGTATGAATCATTAGATAGGAATTTAATGATGATCGTTTGGGTTAATTTGGGCGGTTTTTCGACCACAACGACTTGTTTTGTTTACTCATCTAGTAATATGTACATAAGTTAGTTCCATAACTTAAAATAGGACATAATACATATATAATATTCTTGTTCAACCATAAAAATGGTTTCATTACCAGATCTGTAGGTATAAATGGAAAAAAAAACATGTCGTTCTTGAAGGTGATAAATTAACACCTTACGAACAACGTTTTCTTTTATAAAGTAAAAGGAAGAGGAGAAGTGGGTTGGATGGTATAATATCCCCTTAGTATCATAACATTACAGTATATGTATGATACTAGAGTTACCATACCATTTGGACAAATATAGGTTGGGAGAGAATAAGAAAAGGACTTGAAATTGAAAGGGAATTAAAGGAAAGAGGAAGAGAAATAACCTCTTGAATCCTCCTCTTGAGATCCTCCTTAAGGGACCTAGGATTGGTCTTTTTATGAGACCAGAAGCTCTTGGACGTGGGGGAAGGGATAGGGAAGATGATTGGGCATAGTTTATACAATTTTTGAAGCTTGATAGGTGTGGTTTGGCAAGGGTAGAGGGAGGGTTTATTTATACATGAGGAGGGAGGTGTTTTTAGAATAAAATATTAAATAAAATAATATATCGACTTGTAATAGTAGTTTTTTGACATCCTAAATCATATATTAATATAATATAAATCTTTTTAGGATTTAATTAATATTTATTATTGACCTCATCTGTTTTGATAATCCCAATCATGCTTTAATATGTGTTGATAATCTTGATGTGTACTTATAATTATACATATATATATATGCTGAATATCAAAATAATCATTGGAATATGTCAATAAATGCTTATCTATGTTTAATCATACTTTGACATAATTCTAACTCAATATGGATATGTTTTTAATAGAACATAGTCACCGATATGCTCAAAGCTACTGATACAGACCTACCGGTACTTAGTCTATCGATAGACATAGTCACCGATAAGCAAAGGTCACCGATATACAGAGCTACCGGTATGAATGAGTCCACTGGTATGAACTTGATCACTGGTATAGAATGGAACAACCGATATTCATAGGCTATTGATACAAAAGTCTACCGATACGAGCTACCGTTACACTAGAGCTACCGTCAGAGTAAGTCTACCGGTATAAGCAAGTCTACCGCTATGAAGTTCACCGATATAAAGAAGCTCACCGCTAGTCAAGTCTACTGATAGAAGTTCACTGATAAAATGAGCCACTGACTGTTATAAGGAGCTATCGTTACAAGGAGTAACACTTACCGATACAGAGGAGCCACCGCTACAAGATCACTGTTATAAGGAGCTACTAATTGAAAACCAGTCACTGTTTCCCTAAACTATATTTCTATTTGTTTATTTAGCAATAGTAATATTTGATGATTTTAATGCAATTAATGTTATTTAATGATAGTTGTTGGCATGCCAGGGAACCGTACCTCATACCTGTAAAATGGTAATCATTCCCATTGACCGGAGCTGAATGCTATAAAGGGAAGGACAAAGGCCGGGCATAAGTGTGCGAAATAAGGGCTGAAGAGTGCTGAAAAGAAGCGCATATAGGAAAGAAAAACTACATCCATACTGAAAGAACACTGGAAATACATGAATCCATTCATTCAAGAAGATAACACAAGCTGAACTTTACTCAAGGAGTGAAGAACTACAACGAGCTCTTTATGCACTCAAGCTGATCAAACTGAACTTAAAGAAAACGACCCTCTGTTTTTCAAAAAAAAACCAGAGAAGGACTCAGAAGTGTTCCTGATTAATTAAAGGAGTCTGGAGCTGCACTTCAAATCACTAGATCATTCTAAAACTCATATCTACTCGCTCAGTGATTCCTTTATTTACATTTTGAGCAGCGTGCATACTTTGTATATTTTATACACACACTATCTCCTATGCTAAACTGGAGGATTTCTAAATCCTCACACAAACCTTTTATAACTCTCTTGTATCCCACTGTGGATAGTGTTAGAGGTCAAGTAGGACTTGGACATCCAGTGTGCTGTTATTTTTTTCCCACGAAGAACTATGGTAGAGGTATTAGTACCTGGATAGTCTCTGCATTGTTGTTTACCCCGATCCAGGGTGTGGATCAAATTTATATAAATTATTTGAGAGGAATAAGTCTCAGCTTGAGACTGAACCTCTTGGTTTTATCTACTATGCCTCTTAGATTAAGTCTAAAGTATATTATATATTTTATATTCCGTTGCTAATTACTTTGAAATTCAAAATGTTTTAAAGTTACTTTGATAGTTAATCTAGAAAGTGTTTGTAACTATTGTAAATCAGTAGGCTAGTTTTAAAAGCTAATTTAATATTCTAATTAAATTACCTGATACCTAATAAATCTTATAAGAACCTAACCGAACCCTTATAGTTTTACAAATTCACAATAGTTTAACTTAGTTTTTAATTGGGGGATTTTAATTGAAATATTTTTAACAGAAATTTTAATTGGAACTCAATTAACACCCTCTTGAGTATCCACTCCGACCAACATTTGGTATCAGAGGTTTTTTTATTATTAAAAGTTTTCGAAACACTATGTTTCTCAAATGTGATTTTAGTTGTATCTTAAAGATCTTAAATTTCTGTTAGTTCTAAATTTTATCTATTTAAATATATTTTCTAAAATATTATTATGGATAATAGATTAGAAGGTGCTGCTACCAACATGCCACCTTTCTTTAATGGTGTTAATTATACTCAGTGGAAGCTTAAAATGAAAATTCATTTAGAGAGTATGAGATTTGACATCTGGATAGCTATTAAGACTCAATATAAGATTCCAAAAACTGAAAGAACTACTTGAGATGAACCTACTAAAACTGCTTACAATAATAATTTTAAAGCAATGAATGCTCTGTACTGTGCTTTAGGGGATGAAGAATTTAATCGCATATCTACTTGCAAAACTGCTTATGAAATTTGGGATACTTTGGGTGTTTCTCATGAGGG
Source organism: Viscum album (assembly GCA_963277665.1). Lineage (NCBI taxonomy): Eukaryota > Viridiplantae > Streptophyta > Magnoliopsida > Santalales > Viscaceae > Viscum > Viscum album. The sequence goes on from OY728133.1 coordinate 1,863,313,960, forward strand.
AACAACCAATGTTAAGGAAATGAGATTGAATACCTATACTATTAAGTATGATAATTTTAAAATGAAGCCTGATGAACCTATTTCTGACATGTATCTCAGGTTCAATGATATTGTCAACACTATTAGCTCACTTGGAAAAGCTGTTCCTGCAAAAGAACAGATCATGATAATATTAAGATGTCTGCCAGAAATATGGAGAGGCACATCTGTTTCAATAATAGAATCGTGTGATATAAGTTCACTACCTTTTAAGGAATTAATTGGTAAGCTTATGATGTATTAATAAGAGATGAAGGTAAACAAGGAAGAAGATGATGAACCAAAAAGGAAGTCGGTAGCATTTAAGTCTACTGCCTCAAAGAGCAAGGATAAGGAGAAAGTTCACATACCTACTGAAAGCTCAACAAGTTAAAGTTCAGATTCTGACAGTGATGCTGAGATGGATCAAATAGCCAGGAGATTTAAGAAGTTCTATAGGAAGAATAAATTCTTCAAAAAATCAAATTATAAAGGAAAATATGACAACAAAGGTCATTGGAAGAAGGATTGGAAAAATCCTGATAAAAGTGATGACATTGTCTGCTATGAGTGAAAAAGGAAAGGACATGTAAAAGCAGACTGTCCAAAATTGAAGTTCAAGAAGAAATATGACTACAAGGAAAATAAGTACAAGAAATCTATGAAAGCAACTTGGAGTGCTTCAGAAGACAGTTCAAGTGATTCTGATTCCTCTCAGGATAAAAAATCTCAAAAAGATAATATGTGTTTCATGACAAACACATATGAGGTAACACTGGATACTCCTGCTTTAAATTCATATTATTTTGGAGTTGATTCTAATTCTGAATCTGAAAAAATGTCTAGTGAAGAATTATTTGAATACTGTAATATGCTAGAAGAAACCTATAATGAATTGAAGGACAAGTATAAAGCCTTAAAGAAACAGCATGCTTTGACCAGTTCTGTTAAATCTGCACTTGATATAGAAAAGGAAAATAATTCTCAACTACTTAAGGAAAATACTGAACTGAAATTGTCTAATGAGCAATTAAGGACGGACTTAGAGAAATTCACAAATGGAAAGAATACTCTAACTAAAATTCTAGGAAAAAAAGTGGCACCAAAATATACCATTGGAATAGGATATCAGCCTAGAAAGAGACAAATTACTAAAACTAGATTTATTCCTAAATCTGGACAGAATGATGCTAGTTATAGTTCTAGAAATTCATATGCTTCAACTAGTTATTCATATGGTTATAGATGAAATAAAGTTTATCTTTTAAAACCTATCGACTCTGTAAATTATTTGAGACCCATAAAACAAATCTGGGTACCTAAAGCTTTGATTGCTAACCTGTCTGGACCCATGAAAATCTAGGTACCAAAATCATTTTCTGTTTAAACCTGTTTTTTAGGAAACCTATTTGAAAAGTTCTCATAATAAGGTATGGTACTTTGACAGTGGATGTTCAAGGCATATGACTGGAGATTACTCGTGATTCAAGAGTTTAATCAAAGTTGATGGATGCCATGTCATCTTTGGTGATAATTCAAAAGGAAAAATCATCAGCTTAGTCTAGATTGACAACATTGATTTAGTTTTAATTTCCAAAGTTTTATTTGTTGATGGACTTAAATATAATCTGTTAAGTATTTATCAGCTGTGTGATGACGATTTCAATGTTAAATTTGAAAATGATTCTTGTAATGTTTCTAATTCTAAAAATATTTTAGTATTTTCTACTTTGAGAAATGAAAATGTTTATGCTGTTGATTTGAATTCTTTATTTAAAAAAAACATTACTTGCTTAAATTATTTTCATAAAGAGTCTTGGATGTGGCATAGAAGATTAGGACATTACAACATTCATTCACTTAGAAAACTGACTAGGAAAAACTTAGTTAGAGAACTACCTAAACTTGAATTCCCAACAGAAAAAGTTTGTAATCCCTGTCAAAAGGGAAAGCAACATAAAATTTCTTTTAAATCAAAGAAAAAAGTTTCAACTTCTCAACCTCTAGAGTTGGTTCACATAGACTTGTTTGGACCTTCTAGAGTTTCTAGTTTAAATGGGAAGCACTATGTCTATGTCTTAGTAGATGACTTTTCTAGATACACTTGGTGTATAATTCTTAGCTCTCAAGAGTGAAGCTTGTTCTTACTTTATTAAATACTCAAAGTCTGTAGAGAACCTTAGTGGACTTAAGATTAATACCCTCAGAAGTGATCATGGTTGTGAGTTTGAAAATCATGAGTTTGAATCTTACTGCTCACATAATGGCTATAGTCACAACTTTTCTGCACCTAGGACACCTCAACAGAATGGTGTAGTAAAAAGAAGAAACAGAACCCTTAAAGAGATTGCAAGAACTAGTATGACCTACCTATTTACTTTTGGGCTGAAGCTGTAAACACATCTTGTTATATTATAAATAGAGTCTTGATTAGACCTGTTCTCAAGAAGATCCCTTATGAGTAGTGGAACCATAGGAAACCTAAGGTTAATTACTTCAGAGTTTTTGGATTCAAAGTTTTTATTCTCAATACTAAGGATAATCTTGACAAGTTTGCTTCTAAAAGTGATGAAGCAATTTTTATTGGTTATTATTTAACTAGAAAAGCCTATATAGTTTTCAATAAAAGAACCAAATGTGTGGAAGAATCTGTTCACATCAAGTTTGATGAAACTGTTCCACATGAACCTAAGTCTTCTCTTGAAAATCTTAAAAAAGATTTGTCTGTTCTGGACCTTAATGATAAAATCAGTGAACCTGTTGTAAAGACATCCAGTTCTGGAAACTTTCCAGAACCTACTTCTGTTGAACCCGAACCTACAAATGAACCTAAAATTTCTAGTCCCACCTTTACTAGATCAACTAGGATTCTAAAGAATCATCCTTTAAATGCTGTTGTTGGTAATCTTGATAGAGGAACACAGACTATAGCTTCTCTAAGAAATCAGGTTGAACATCAAGCCTTTCTTTCACAGTTAGAACCTAAAAATTTCAATGATGAAATCAATGATGAATTTTGGGTAATGGCTATGCAAGAAGAATTAAATCAATTTGAAAGAAACAAAGTCTGGGAATTAGTTGAGAGACCTAAGGACACTTTGACCATAGGTACTAAATGGGTTTTTAGAAACAAAGTTGATGAGTCTGGAAATATAGTTAAAAACAAAGCAAGGCTAGTTGCACAAGGGTATAGTCAAGAGGAAGGAATAGACTATGAGGAAACCTTTACCCCTGTATCTAGATTAGAAGCTATAAGGATCCTACTTGCCCATGCTTCTCATTTGAATTTCAAGTTATATCAAATGGATGTTAAAAGTGATTTTCTAAATGGTTTTATAATTGAAGATGTTTTTGCTGAACAAACACCTTGATTTACTAATCCTCATTTTCCAAATCAAGTTTTCAAGATATCTAAAGCTTTATATGGTTTAAAACAATCTCCAAGAGCTTGGTATGATAGACTTAGCAATTTTCTTATTTCAAAAGGTTTTACTAAAGGGATTGATGACCCAACTATTTTTATTAAAAGAATTTCTAAAGATGTTTTTGATAGTAAAAATATTTGTTGATGATATTATTTTTGGATCTTCTAAACATTCTTTATGTACTGATTTTTCAAAGAGTATGCAAAATGAATTTGAAATGAGTTTAATTGGAGAACTCAAATATTTTCTTGGATTTCAAGTTTTTCAAAATGAAAATGGTATTATTTTGAATCAAAGTAAATATAAAAAGGATATTTTAAAACATTTTGGTTTGGATAGTATTAAGGAAAGTGATACACCTATGAGTACTGTTTTTAAGTTGGACATTGATGAATATGGAAAACCAGTGGATCAAACCAACTACAGAGGTATGATTGGAAGCTTACTTTACCTTATTGCTAGTCGACCAGATATTATGTTTAGTGTGTATATGTGTGCAAGATTTCAAGCTAATCCTAAATAATCTCATTTGCTTGCTGTTTAAAGAATTTTCAAATATCTTAAATATACTGCAAATTTGGGATTGTTTTATCCAAAAGGACAATATTTTGAATTAATGAGTTATTCAGATGCTGAATTTTCTGGTTGCAAGTTGGATAGAAAAATCACATCTGGAACATGTCATTTATTGGAAAAATCCTTAGTATCACGGTGTAGTAAGAATCAAAATTCTGTTGCATTGTCTACTGTTGAAGCAGAGTATATAGCTGCTGGTAGTTGCTGTGCACAAATTCTGTGGATGATACACACTCTTTTGGACTATGGATATCAATTTAGACATGTATCTATTAACTAAGATAACACTAGTGCAATTAATATTTCAAAGAACCCTGTATCTCACTCTAGGACCAAATACATTGATGTAAGGCACCACTTTTTAAGATATCATTACCAGAAAGGTGATATTAATCTTTAATTTATAGGTAATGAACATCAATTAGCTGACATTTTCAACAAAACTTTAAGTTCGGATAGATTAGGTTACATTAGAAATGAGTTAAGAATGATAGATCACTGTTAGAAACCTCACCGTTAGAAACCTCACCATTAGAAACCTCACCGTTAGAAACCTCACTGTTAGAAACCTCACCGTTAGAAACATCACAGTAAGAAACCTCACCGTTAGAAACCTCACCGTTAGAAACCTCACTGTTAGAAACCTCACTGTTAGAAACCTCACCGTTAGAAACCTCACCTTTAGAAACCTCACTGTTAGAAACCTCACCATTAGAAACCTCACCGTTAGAAACCTCACCGTTATTGTTGGAAACCTCACCACTGAAAACCTCACCGTTGGAAACCTCACCATTAGAAACCTCACTGTTAGAAACCTCACTGTTATACCTCACCGGTATGGAACTCACTATTATACCTCACCAGTATGGACCTCACTGATAGATAAACCTCACTGTTAGGAATTCTCACTGCTACGTATTACCTTTAGGTTGTTCTATTTTCAAAGTTTTTAATCTTTATCCACCAGAATCTGTATCATTTACATTATGTTTATTATGTTTTATTTATTTTCTTTATGATTCCTAAATGATAAAACACAAGTCTTAACCTCTCTTGATCCACCTCGAGCCCCTTACTTTCAAACCTTAGCTCTCAAACCTTCGAACCCTAAGCCTCGTGATTCAATAGAAAGAGTAAAGATACCTTTAATCAATGGAAAGGAAGATGAACCGAGTGCTAAGAGACTCAAAGGCAAGTCTAGCAGTGAAAGTGAAGTGAAGAAACCCACAAACCCGCATCTTGTTCAAAGGGAGATAGCAATTGAAAGGGAGATATGCGCGGAATGGCTAATGTCAAGTGAATCGTTAGTTCTACAAGTTCTAGAAGACCATAAATGGATAGAATGATTCTCGAACAAAAATGTCCCCTACTATCTGAAGCTGGTAAAAGATTTCTATGAGTATGTTCAGTTTGAGAAATCAGAAGTCAAGAATAGGATGGTATCTGTTGTGAATGGAAAGCAGATATATTTTTCTTCTATTGAGTGGGCTGAATGCCTGAAGGTTCCACACAAAGGTGTTTTTGGATATTTCTCAAAATCAGTACATCCTACCAATAATATCTTTAAGTATGAAACATCTTTGGAAGAGCTAACAGGAGATGACACTCTTAGAAAAGTAGTGGCTGCAGAAATGAATGGAGAGAACCAGCTGCTGTTTAAGTTCATTTAGCATGTTTTAATTCCAAGTAGAGGATATTTTGAAAATCTTAAATACTAGGATATTTACTTGATGCATATGTTGATACATGGTGTTAAGATAAATTTGTGCAGGCTGTTAATAGTTCAAATTGAGGATATGACCAGGCCAAATTCAAAAACCAATGCCTTATTCTTTGCTAAGTTGATTTCGGTTATGATTAAAGTAAAGGAAATAGCTGAGTCTCAAGATGAGATAGTGGTAGTAAAGAACAACTTTTGTATCACTAGCACAATATGTAAGCACATGAAGATTAATTGGAATCCATGTAAAAGAGAGTGGGTTACTGATGATAAGAAGTTATATGATAAGTTTAATTCTGTGGATCATCCTTCTAGGCCTAAGGATGTGAGGGATCTAGGTCTAGGACCTGATGAGGAGGAGCCACATTATAGTGATGATTCAGAAGAGGAGGATTCCTCTGCAGCAGATGGAGGAGATCCGGAATTGCCTCCTATCCCAACTTATGAAATTGTTTCATAAGAAAAGGAAGTTCAGTAGAGATCAGATAAGGAAGAGGCTGCTCGAGAGAATGAAGAAGAAGTTCATGCAAGTGAAGCATCTGTTTCTGTTAGATTGAGCCTTAGTCCACTGATTGGACACTCCTTAATGCATTCTGAGGAATTAAATGAAGTTGATATACCTATACCTATTCCTGAGGAGCCTCTTGCTGTTGTAGAATTGGAGATGGTTGTGGAGGATTCTGATGAGAAGGACCAAGTAGCTGAGGGTGCTATTGCTATACAGGAGAATGCACCAATTGAGGGGGAGCATCAAACTAGACTTGGAACTGTTTCAGTGGCAAATGATATTGAAGACTGGGAAGAAGACCCAGGTTTTGTGGTTTGTGGATTAGATTACCCTGAATCAGATAATGAGGCATCCCTTCGGAGACCAAAAGTAAATTATGACATTCTGTCTGAGTTATTACCTGAAGATGTGGTAAGAAAACATGATCTGGATAAGTTAAAGTCTGATCTTAAATCTAGTTTTGTGGAAGAAGTAAGGATAATGGAAGCTTCACTGGTGTCATCTATTCAGACTGTTATGGATGACTCTGTGGCCAGTATAATATCTGAAAGAGATCATGTTAGTGCACCTGCTAATATGATCACCAGGGATGATTTATAATCTTTGAAGGCTGAAATGAAAGAGTTTTTAAATGCTTATGTTGTTGAGATAAAGAATTGTTTTTTTGAGGAGCTGAGCAGCTTGGAAAGATATTTTTAACTCTCTCTTGGGTGCTGTGTGTCAACCTCTGTGGTTGAGATAGTGGATGAAATCATAGCTTTCTAGAATCAGATGTCTAGCTTGGGAGAGGATGTTGAATTTATAAAGAAATCAGTTGTCTCTCTGGAATCCTACATGAGTTATAAATCTCAAGCAGACAAGGATTTGGCGTATATAAAAAGTGTTGTGATCCAGACGGTTTCAGTTTTTGAGGGCTTTAAGAAATCAGTGGAAAATCATGTCAGTACTCAGGATTCTCTTGTAAAGAACCTTATCAGTGGCCTAACTAAGAGTTCCAAGGAAACTGTGACTTTTTATATTGGTTCTCTTGCTTCCAAACCTTCAATAGATTTAGATCAGATTAGAGATTTGATGAAGGAGGAGCTTGGTTCAGCTTCAACCAGTGGCTCTGTGGACTCATCTTCCCTAATTCAAGTGGTTTCTACCACTAGGGATATTGGACAAATCATTCAGAGTTTTATGAAGGAGGCTACTGCTTCTCAAAAGGAAGTCAAGGAAAAAGTCGATTATTATTTCCAAAGGGTTTACCCTAAGCATCAGCTAAATAATCATTTCAAGCTTATGTTAGAAAACATGAAGCTACCATCAGTCAATCAAGCCTTCCAGGAACAAGTAAGCAAACTCAGGGAGCTAACTCCAGCCTTGGATCAGTTTTTGGAAAACAAGGATGACTCTCTGTCTGCTATGGAAAGGGGAGGAGGAATCATTATGGATTTTAGAAATCTCTTGTTTCCTTTCTTGCATGTTGATGCTCGGCTAATGATCACACCTCCAGCTTTACCTGCATCTTCCTACCCTACTTCTCCTGTTCAGATGACTCCATCCCAAGACATCCACAACCTTAATCCTATAATCAATCAAAGAGCTACACCGTACAGGCCAGGAACAGTTTTAGTATCTCGACCTCCTCTGATCATTTCTGGTATTCCTAAACCTCCACCTAACTCTACACAGTCTGAGTCTACCTCAAATCCGAAAGGAAAATCCCACGTGGACATTCAGGAGGTGGATTGATTGCTGGCTAGGACCTTTGATAGGAATCATTTGTATTTTATTTGTATTACTTTTGTATTTCACTTGTACTCTTTTCCCCATGACATATATCCATGGTCTTATTTTCTTTTCTTTATTTCTCATTTCCTCTGATACATTATTTTCACCCTTCCTTTTTTCTAATCACAAAGGGGGAGAATATGTATATACAAGGGGGAGAATATGTATCTAAAAGGGAGAATATAAAAGGCAAAAATATGAACATATAAACTTCTTACTATAACTCTACCTCTGATATAGAAGGGTACATCTGTTGTACGCAAAGGGAGAAATATGAGCTTAATATGTTCCATTTCTATCTTACCTTTGATACATTTATTTTGTATTTTCCTCTGATATCTTTCTATTTTATTTTACCTCTAATACTTTTGGTTTGTAAATCTAGTACATTTGTTTTTATATTTACCTATGATACAATTGTGTTAATGACTATATCCTCTGATACATTATTGATTTTTTTGGTTTATAATACCATGAGTTGTGATTATCAAAAAGGGGGAGATTGTTGACCTCACCTGTTTTGATAATCCCAATCATGCTTTAATATGTGTTGATAATCTTGAAGTGTACTTATAATTATATCTCTCTATATATATATGCTGAATATCAAAATAATCATTGGAATATGTCAATCAATGTTTATCTATGTTTAATCATACTTTGACATAATTCTAACTCAATCTGGATATGTTTTTCATAGAACATATTCACCGATATGCTCAAAGATACTGATACAGACCTACCGGTACTTAGTCTACCGATAGACATAGTCACCGATAAGCAAAGGTCACCGATATACAGAGCTAACGATATGCATAAGTCCACCGGTCACTTGATCACTGGTACAGAACGGTGCTACCGGTATGCACAGGCTACTGATACAAAAGCCTACCGATACGAGCTACCGTTACACCAGAGCTACCGTTAGAGTAAGTCTACTAGTATAAGCAAGTCTACTGCTATGAAGTTCACCGATATAAAGAAGCTCACTGCTAGTCAAGTCTACCGATAGAAGTTCACTGATAAAATGATCCACTGACTGTTATAAGGAGCTACCGTTACAAGGAGTAATAGCTACCGATACAGAGGAGCCACCACTAAAAGCTCACTGTTATAAGGATATACTGATTGAAAACCAGTCACTGTTTCCCTAAACTATATTTCTATTTGTTTATTTATCAACGATCATATTTGATGATTTTAATGCAATTAATTTTAATTAATGATAGTTGTTAGAAAGTCAGGGAACCGTACCTCGTACCTGTAAAAAGGTAATCATTCCCATTGACCGGATCAGAATGCTATAAAAGAAAGGACAAAGGCCGGGCACAAGTGCGTGAAATAAGGGTTGAAGAGTGCTGAAAAGTGGTGCATATAGGAAAGAAAGGATACATCCATACTGGAAGAACACTGGACATACACGAATCCATTCATTCAAGAAGAGAACACAAGCTGAACTTTACTCAAGGAGTGAAGAACTACAAAGAGCTCTTTATACACTCAAGATGATCACACTGAACTTGAAGAAAATGAACCTCTGTTTTTCAGAAAAAAACCAGAGAAAGACTCAGAAGCGTTCCTAATTAATTAAAGGAGTCCAGAGCTGCACTTCAAATCACTAGCGCATTCTAAAACTCATATCTACTCTCTTAGTGATTCCTTTATTTACATTTTGAGCAGCGTGCATACTCTGTATATTTTATACGCACACCATATCCTGTGCTAAACTAGAGGATTTATAAATACTCACACAAACCTTCTATAACTCTCTTGTATCCTACTATGGATAGTGGTAGAGGTCAAGTAGGACCTGGACATCCAGTGTGCTGTTGTTTTTGTTTTCCCACGAAGAACTGTGGTAGAGGTCTTAGTACCTGGACAGTCTCTGTACTGTTGTTTACCCCGATCCAGGGTGTGGATCAAATTTATATAAATTGTTTGAGAGGACTAAGTATTGGATTGAGACCAAACCTCTTGGTTTTATCTGCTGTGCATCTTAGATTAAGTCTAAAGTATATTATATATTTTATATTCCGCTACTAATTACTTTGAAATTCAAACTGTTTTAAAGTTACTTTGATAGTTAATATAGCAAGTGTTTGTAACTATTGTAAATTAGTAGGCTAGTTTCAAAAGCTAATTTAATCTTCTGATTAAATTACCTGAGATCTAATCAATATTTTGAGAACCTAACCGAACCCTTATAGTTTTAAAAATTCACTACAGTTTAACTTAGTTTTTAATTGGGGGATTTTAATTGAAATATTTTTAACATAAATTTTAATTGGAACTAAATTCACCTCCCTCTTGAGTATCCACTCTGACCAACATTTATAATTCGAATTAATTAATTTATTAAAAGTAAAGTGAAAGAAAGAAAAAAAGACACTTTAAGAAATCACCTTTTGACTTTAGGCTTTGGAAAATTTTTCATAGGTTTGAAAATTGAGTTTATTGTATTTTAAGGAACCATTTATTAAATTAAATATACTTTGGCTGAACCTAAAGTTCTAGAATGTTTATTTCATCATTACATCATTAATGATGCAATTTAGGATACACCGGTTATGTGAAAAAACTGTATTTTTACTATTCACCCGAAAATTGAAGTATTTCAGAAAAATCCCAAATTTTCACCCTAACCATTTTTCGACATGTAGAATCCAAAAATGAAGTCCATTTTTCAAAAATAATTTTCTAAATATGATTAATTTAATATTTAATTAAAATCATAATTTACTTGAAAAATACAGTTTGTAAAATTAAAACTGATTTTATAATGCTTTCAAAAATTACGTAGGTTATTATAAAATTATCTAAAAACTAGAAGAAATAGATTTTATTATTTATGAACACATTTTAAGAAGATACATTTTCTTTTTAATTAATTAATTAATTATAATTAATCATTTATGACTTACAAAAATACCAAAACTTTTACTATAGTTAAATTGTCACTTTCTAAGATGCCTAAATTTTATTTAATTATTCATGGGTAAGGTTACTCTTATTTGGACGATTTACTATTCATAAGGGTCATACTACTATTCATAAGGGTATGTTACTATTCATAGGAGTAGGTTACTATTCACCGAAAAATTAAGTTTTTCTTATTGGATCCCAAAAATCATCTTGAACACAATTGTGTATGTCGATTTTTCAAAATTCCAAACACAGAAGTGAAAAACTTATGTTTAAAGGCCACTTAGCACTTAGTAGTTCATTATGTTGTGTTTTCATGTGATTTTATGACATATTTTTAAGAAGGTAATTTCCATTGAAATACTTTGGGTCGTTACACACGACGTGAAAGTGGGTTTCATGCTATGTAGAAGAATTTCATGATGTAAAAGTGGGATTCATGTAGTGTAATATCTCAGGGTTTTAAAAATAAAATAAAATTGAAAGAAGACTATTTTTTTCAATGGAAACCGACCTCGAGGCATTACATGATGTGAAAGGGGATTTCATGTCGTGTAACCCCCCAACACTGTAATGTTTTCAGTGTTTTTCTAGATTCATGGGTTGTCAAACCCTACGGCTATTGATTCCATCCCTCTCGTCCCAAGTGAACCGACAGTCTCCACTTCATCCTTTTGAATATCCCTTTGACAGAAATTGATATCGGGCTTCCATGTTCGATTTGTGGGGACCCGACATGATATAAGGTGTGTTTTCATTCGTTTTCTAGTGGGTTTTCCTAGTTTGATCTCATTTATTCTTGTATATATCACTATACTCTATCGGTTGATTAACCATGGTTCTAATGGGGTTTCTCTTAGTTGTTGTTGATATGGTGGTGCCGTTATGTCCTCGTATAGATGCAGTTCTTGTGGGAGAGGTGATTAGAGATCTGTTTCATAGTCTTTTCTCGTGCGAAGAACATCGATAAACTTCTAATGTAGGGAATTCATTTCTTATCTATTTCTTTACATTCAATCATAGAGTTATCATGACTTATCCCCTTATATCAAAATGGAATTAACCTAATTAAATACTTTAAATGGATTAAATAATTTATATCGATCACTTGACAATGTTATTGTTTGTGCCGTGACAACAATTTGCCTCTTTATTTTCTAGATAGTGTGATATCTATGCCTTGTTTGGTTTAGCATGTTGTTCTTGATGTAAATTGGTAAGGAACGTAAATCCATAATTAATTTATAATTAATTAGATAAAGGAATTTAAGATGCATGTTTAATGAATTCAATTGTTGTTGTTGTAATTTGATGATAATCAAATTGATACAGATATGTATGTTTAATTAAATTGGTTAATGAACCTGAATCATTTTGATGCTTGTTGATAAAATAATTAAAGGCATATTAAATTAATTGTTTAATTAATTTTTGATAGCTTGTTTCTTAGGTTTCCCATAGTTGGAACCTGTGAATAATGAATCAGTCAATTCAATATGGAATAAGAACTGGTTGTGTGATAAAAGATAATGACTTTATAGGGCATGAGTTTCCTGCTTACTTGTAAAGGAAAAGTTCCTTATTATTTGGAGTCCTGAGAGATCATTGTGTGTGAAGTATGAATTCCTTACTTCCCAATATCCTGGTTGATATGTTTGTTTCTTACTGCTTGTGTTATGGATGATCCTGGAGGGATGTTGTGGTTATGGGGGCAGGGAGGCCCAAATGTGACTTGAGCCAGGGATGACAGAGTCTGGAGAGATATTGTGGTACGTGGGGAAGAGAGGACCATTTTTATGGAAATAGTTGACACATAGAGTGGTGAGATGCATTGGTTTATGCACGTGGTGTCGGGGAGGACACCAGAGATGATGTAACAGGTTGAATTTGGGATTACCTGTTGATATGAAAGTTTGATTCTACTGTTTTGTTTACCTATTATCCTTTCCCCACTGCTTGAGGTAGATGGTTTTGGTTAATCTCCTTTCAAGAGAGGAAAATAGATACAGGATATTCCACATACTTTCTATATTTAGCTTCTCGTGGTTAGATGAGCCTATAATTCTTCTATAGGTGACGAAGACTCGATGGGTAGTTCATCTACTCACCGTGTTGATCCCCTTATGTGTGGTAGATTATAAATTTTTTCTAGAATACCTGGAAACATGTAAAGTGGTAATTATTTTCAAATAAATGAATAAATGTTTAACCCATGGGGTTGGAGCTTGCTGGGATGCAGTTCTGAGGTTATAATCCTAAGATGCTATAGACTTGGTTTTCTTCTGCCTGGAGGACATGGAACTTTGTTGTGATTCTAATGAAATATAGAAATGATAATGGTTAATTAATGGTTAAATAATTAATTAATGTAAAGTGAAACTGATAAAAAGGGATAAAGTAATATAATATAGCTCTTTAAATGGTTGTGTGCTTATAGGATATTTGATATTGCAGTGGCATCCCAGAGTACGAGAGAAATTATCTACAGTTGAGTATATGACTAGGTTATGCCCATAGTGTGGTTGTGAGATATATTATATCATGTACATTTTTTGTCTCTATATGCCAATCCACCCTTTCAGGTAGGGAAATTGACACCCTTGGAATTCTGAGCCCTAGGGGGTGTTCTTTTCAACATCCCAATGGGTGGATGGATGGATAACTACCCCCTTTGGCCCCACTCTCTTCTCTTGGTAATTAATTGTGCTGGTATGCACAATGGTTAGTTTTCCTCATATATGTGTGTAGAGGTATGTAATGACTTGTGGTTATTTTTCACACATATATTCTGAATATAGTTTCCTAAGGGTTACTATTGGTATAACATGTATAGGATATGATGGCTTGAGTATCCTTACTCTGTGTATGGGCTGTAATGGATTAAGGTATAATACCCAATGTATGATACATGTTATGTGGGCTGTGGTGTCTCCTAGAAACTACTTGGTTACTTTTAGATATGTGGATTTGGTGGTGTGTGTTGCACAAGGTGCATGTTGTGGTGCTTTGCCTAGGTGTCTACGAGATAGCCTTTTTAGAAAGAGATGATCAGGACGTGTGATACTGGTGAAAAGCGGAAAACTTGTGGGGAAGTGGTAGCGGGGTACCCTTGATATTCTTTATTATATTATATGATATTTTATGTGATACTTGGTGAGAGTATCTATGGTGAGGTTGAGAACTTAGTACACCTATTTAGGTGACGAGTTAGTTTCACTTGTTGTTCATCATGTTTTAGCATGCTTTCTCTACTTTTTTGTGAGAGGCTTCAAGGAGGATCCTATTGAGTATACTATTATACTCACCTTACGTATATATAAACTATTTTGAAGTCAGTTGGAGCAGGTTGGAGATCAGGTTGGTTACTACTAGCTTGGGGTTTCTAGGAGTTGTTTGGGGAGGGGTACACTTTGTCCACAAGGCATCTTATGATCTTCACATAAGTAATAATAGTCTCATCACCTAATTATAATCATTCTCATCACATAGAACTACTATAATTCCACATGTTATCAAGTGTTAGTGGAACCAGATAAGTTCCAAATTTCAATGGTGTGATATTCATGTGAGGGTTAGTTTTATAATTTGAATAGATAAAGAGGTTTTTTTGATGTATCTCATAAGTTTAATGGGGTTTTTTATATGAAAAAAGTCTAATTAACTATTTTTAGGTTGTGAATATTCATTAATTCAAGGAGGAAATATTAAAAAAAATACTATGATTATTGTGTATTATTCACCATATGGAGTGTTTTGAAGCTTAGAGGAAGATTGAAGGTTTTTGTTTGAAGTTTTTTTTAGAAAATCAAAACCACACCATGGTGACATAATCATTATTGTGGTTTTTGTTCCAAAATTAAATAAAAAAGTCTAATAGGAAGCGGTGGTTTCTATAGATTATTTTTTGGAATTTTTTTACCACCATGGTTGTAAATAACATGATATAAAACCCTATGGTTTTCATAAATGATTGAAAAAAATATATAAAAACATACAATAGTTTCCAATTATATTAGAAACAAGGTTTTGTGTAATCCCTGATTGAAACATTGTATAATAGAAAATAACTTGTAGTTAGTGCATTTTTTTATTAAAAAATGAGAAGATATTCATGGTTTTAATTGTTTTATGGAGAGTTGTTCTATATGATGTTTTCTATAATCCCTGGTCCTTTTTAGCATCAAAAACCCATCATCACCCTTATCATTGTATATGAAAAATGGGGAAAATATTATGGTATGTAGTTTAGAGAGAATGTTTTTTTAGATAGGCTATCATAAAAAACCACAACATGGATTACTAGACACTACACAATAGTTCATTTTAGATATGAGTTTTTAGAAGAAAAAAATGACCAAATTTTAGGGTATTAAATAAATATTCTCTATGGGTTTTTAGTTAATGTTTTAACCAAATAACTATATTGTGGTTTTATTTTCCATGTCATGGTTTTTTTAGGCCCCACATATTTTTTAGATTTAAATATTTATTCAAAAGGAAAAAGATATGGGATTTTATGGAAATATTTTCACTCAAATACTAAAGGGATAAATAAACAATTTTGACTACAATTAATTAGAAGAGTGAAGACTAGAATTCTTTGAAAGATATATTAGTTATCATGAATTATATAAGGGGGATTAAAAAAAGTGAGAGTGAATTCAAGATATTCTAATAATATAGATTCCATTGAAAGATGAAGGATATTTGGATCTCATTGACAGATCTAGTCAAAGAAGAAGGAGAATGATAAAATCATCACTATAATGAAGATGGTGCATATTACTAAATTAAAAAGGTGTATTCTTTTTTTTTTGACTTCTAAGGATAAAAATTAAACTCTTGAGGTTATTTAAGTCTTTATTAAGTGATATAACTGTGAGATTTAAATATTGTGAGTGTCTATAAACCAATAGGGACAAAAAATTTGATGAAAAAATTATATAAGCAGTGTGCATTATTGATTTTTTTGTATATTAATAAATCATGATTGTATAATCCTTATGAATTTCTTATTTGGGAAGTGGTAAATAAAATTGCTTCTATCATGTTCTTTATTGTTTTACTATTTTTCAAGGAATATTGGAGTGTTCATACTAATCATAAAACAAGATAGTGGTATTTTGATTTAACATACCTGTATTCACCCCTATATCTTTGAATATTTCTATTTTGGGACCATCAAGTGGTACTAGAGTATAAGGTTTTGGATTAGTCATGAAATTATATATAATTTTTTTCTATGATTATTTCTCTCTTAAATAGATATAAAAATGGTTGTTAATCATAACAGAATTTCAATCTTTGATGGAACCAATGTCCAACTATGAGAAAAATCACATAAAGTACTATTTTTGATCACTCAATTGTTGGATCGTAATATAGATTTAAATCTATATGAGATGTCACAATACAAGAGGGGTGGGGGAGGGTGAATTGTAGGTTTAAAAACATTGTATTTAAATTCTTAAGAAAGAACTTAGTTTAAGAGGTCTTAAACTAATACAATTCCCAACCAATACAAATGAAGATATAAGTCTTGAATTATATGGATATGATATGATGTAATACCACAAGTAATGAAAAACAATTGTATTTGAATTGAATACAATGATCATAGTAATAAAAAATTAAATGATTATACCATACAGTGTATAGAATCTTTTAATATAATATGTAATGAATTATATGAATGAATCTTTTAAAATTAAACAATTGTATCAACACAACTGTCTTCCTATCCTTGAAACCCCTCAATTAAGAAGGTAATTGGCACCTCTGTCTTTGAAACACTTGAAATCCCTCGATACGATGATCAAAATCATATCTTCCTATCCCCATAAGCCCTCAATTGTTATCACAATTATTGATCACACAAATAAAAACAAATCACTTATAGAAATACAAGAACTTGGAACAAGCCATTCTCATCTTGTATCTTCAAGGCTTTCATACAAATCAAGGGAGAAGTCACTCTATCTCTATCTAGAACTTGATATAAGAAAAATTTGTGTATTCTTGTTCGAATGACCTTCTATTTATAGGCCTCAGGTTCCAAGGGTCATATTTCCTCCAACGTTCATATTTTTTTGAAAAATTCGTAGGGACTTGGACACCTAACATTACAATGGTCAAAACAAACAGAATACACAACATTGTTTTGATTGGTATATAATCAACTCAATGAAATCATTTTAGTTATAAAATAGTGAGTGCAAAGGTATGAAACAATGGGTATGAGAAACATGTATATGGTATTGAATCAAGACATGAGTACAATGCATTACATGAGTACGATTAATAATATGGTCACAATGATTGTCATGATTACGATGCATATAGTGGTTATGATACAAAACATAGTTACAATGATTAACATGGATAATATGAATATCTTGGTTATGATTTATATCGTGGTTACGATGCATGATATATAATCTGGTTACGATGCATGATTACGATACACTACTTAACCTGGTTACGATATGTAATTATGATGAAATACTTAACATGGTCATGATACATGATTATGATGCAATACTTAACCTAGTTATGATACATTATTGCATTTTAATTTGGTTATGATACATGATTACGATGCAATACTTAACTTAGTTATGATACATGATTATGATGCAATACTTAACCTGGTTATGATACATGATTACGATGCAATACTTAAACTTGTTACGATACATGATTACAATGAAATACTTAACCTGGTTACAATGCATATTGTTACGATGTGTATGGTTACAATACATAACATGGATAAGAATCATATCGTGGTTACGATTTATATCATGATTATGATTCTTAGCATGGTTACAATTCTCAGCGTGGTTATGATATATGTAATTACGATGAGAATACAACATATAAAACGATGTAAACGACATACATGATTATGATAAGAATACAACATATATGAAAAACAATACATGTGATTACGATTATAAAACATCATACATGATAAACAAGAAGTAATTTTTGATTTCCAAAACAAAAAGATCAATGGGAAAGTTGAACCATGTTTTGACTCAACAATCTCCCCCTTTTTGGAAAGCACAAAAAAACAAAAAAACAATAAAGACTTATCTCCCATGAGTTTAGTAACTCTTCTAAAAGTAATAGCTAATGTGACTAATTCCACCTTTTAATAAATATTATCACTAAATATCACATTCTACTTATTTTTACTCTGAGTTCTCCCCTTTAATAAGGTATTCACAAATTCCTTCTTTTTTAAACTATTATACCCCTTTGTGATTTTCAAAAAGAATAAGGGAAAAAATTCATTTCCTACAAAGGGTTAGAGAAATAGAGTATGAAACAATATATATTACTTGGAATGAAAAAAATTTATATCACAACAGGAGTTCAAAAATCATTCTTTCCCCTTTTGGTTTTCAAAAATATTGAGCATTGAAAGCTTCATCTTCTTAAAATCTTTTCTATCATCCATTATTTTGTTAAGGTCTTCTTGCTGAGCCTTCAACTTCACATCTTATTTAGAAATAATCATTTCTTATTTCTAGAGCCTTTGTTCTAGAAGACGATTGACTTCTTCCTGATCTTAAAGCTTTACTTCCCGAGTTTAAGCCTTGATTCCTAAGAATTGATATTATTCAATATGAGTCTGTAGTAATTCTCCAAAATTAAAACTCTATTTGAGAGAAAAACAAAATCATTACATTCATTATCCATTTTTTGTTTTAGACCATCAAGATATTTAGAGGGTATTCCTTTTGAGGTACCGAGTCTTTAAAAGACTTCAAGCTTTTCATTAAAATCCTCAATCAACTTTTGATAGAGAGAATTGAGATCATTTACCTAGTTCACCAATTAATCTTGCATGTCCAGATGATTCTTGAGACTATCATCAATGTTGTATAACCACTTCAAAACCTTATTACAATCCTTACTATGCTCAACAGCACATTCCTTGAATATCTTGAAATCATATTCAAGATTTAGAAACCTGTCCATCAAAGTCTTGATAGAGTCTCTTCTATCATTATGAGAATTTGAAAGGATTTCTAACCTAGATTTAATATTTGGAATGAACGGTATCATATTTTCTAACCTATTTAAAGATTATTCAATATACTGAATTCCTTTCAAAGTGATTTTCCTTTCAGAATCCGTATCTTTAGTGTATTCAAGAAGATATTCGAAATGAGTTTCAGTACTAATAAATTGAGCTGGATGATTCCAATTTATATCAAATTATTTTTCTTCTTATTTATCTAAAATCTGGATGAATTTCTTAGAATTAACTCTTTGAGAAACTTTCTTGGAAGGCTGAGGATTAGGAGATGGAAAATTAAATGATGGAACTTCTGAGGATTCTACGATATGACTTCTCTTGTTTGCACCTTCTTTCTCTTGCACTTATATTTCTTATTGATCTTGTTCTTCTCCAGTTTGTTCTTCTTCTACCTACACTTCTTATTCATTATCATCTTCTTCTTCTTCATATTCTTGAATGCGATATTGTGTAGCTGATTGTTTAGAAGCTTGTTTTTCTTTTCCTTTCTCTATTAGATCCGATTGAGTCTGAACTAGTGGCTCTCTTATTAAAACAACAGTTTTAGATTTCTCAACTATTTTGAGAAGGATATCAATGTAAATAGCCTGGTACATTCTCTTATTCATTCTCTTTTTCCTTTCTTATTCTTTTAGAGTCTCTTCTGATCTTATTTTCAGATCCAATACTTCAGATGGATCCAAACCAAATTGTGGATCCCCTTCTTTCATTTCTTCCTTATTCTATATCCACTTGGGAGAAACCTCATCAGATAAACCCTTTTGTTTCTTTTATACCTTTGGATTTTTAGTCTTAACTACCTTTCTTTTGCTTGAATTTGTCTTGGATGGCTTAGAATTTTTATCACTTCTTTCAAATACATTATTTTATTTCTCATCATCTAGATCTTTATCAAACTTTTTTGATCCCAGATTTAATCATAACTTAAGCCTCCTTATCAAATCCTTATTGATTAAGTTCTCTTTAAAGGAAGTTAGATCAAACTTAATTGAAACATTACACAAGCATCAGAATTCTTTTAGAAAATTACTGATAATAGTGGGAAACATGATCAGTTGAGATTTTATAGCACTGGATTTGAGATCCTTAATTGTTAAGAAAATGAATCCCAATAGATTGAACTTACTCATATTCACCAAATGATGTACATAAACATCTTAAAATTTTAATGTTTCCTTATCACCCTTTCTTTTCACTAAAAACCCTTGTATCCAAAGAGCTATGAGTCGATTATCTACTGATAAATGACTTACATTTCTCTTGTCCTCATGAATCTCAAAAAGAGACTCTTCAGCTTTGCTCTTATCAAAAATCCCATTAGATTATGGTAATTTATGGGAAGGATATAAGGCATCACCCTCAGATGGTACACCAAGAAACATAGATTCTTGTTTTATAGAGGTTGTATACTTCTTATCATACATCATAAAGAAAATCTTTAGACTATAGTCTATATCCATTGATTTATAAAATTATAACACCTCATCATTGTAACACCCGATACTTTTATGTTATATAAATCATCAAAGGAATATTTTTCTTCACAACACTTTCTTGGCTTGCTTTACACGCAATCGCGATCTTCCTCGATAGCTTGCGTTGTACGCAATACCGAGTTTCACTAAACGGCGATATGCTATTAAAATATTATTTAAAATAGCTGTTATGAATAGTAATAACCACTTTTTGAAATTTTATCTTCCAAAATGGACTTCATTCTTGGATTCGGAATATCGAAATTATCCTAGGGTGAAATTTTGGTATTTTTCTGAAAACTTTCAATTTTTGATGAATAGTGAAACCACTAAGTGGTAGGTTAAAAACTGAATTTTGCATAAAACTTAATTTTACCGCTTCTGTGAATGGAATTTCGAAAATCCGACAGACACAGTTGATATCAGTAAGTAAAATGTGGTTCAATGAGATAAAAATAATTTTTTGGTGAATAGTAACTTTTTACTTTTTTTACCGCGGTTAATAGTAAATATGGTAACTAAGGGTAAATATGATATTACTATTACCCTAACACATGTCCTAATTCTATTGGATAAGTGTAATTCGACCAAAAACAACCTTATGAATATAATATGACCATTTAGGTCCACTTGGATTAGATTATGACATTTAATATTATTTTATTTAATGAATAGTTAAAATAGTGAAAATCAAAGTTTAATAACTAAAACATTTTTAATATGGGTTTATACATAAGATAAATTCGATTATAAATATTCATTAGAAAGCTAAAAATATTTCCTACATAATGATATTTTATTTATAATTTTTAGACTTTAAATAAATTAATTATGACACAACAATGATGCAGTAATTACCCTTTTAAGGAAATGTTAACATAATTGATGTTATAAATGCTTAAATAAATGTAATTTGAGATTTTTTATGAATTCCAATAATTTTCTAGGTTACTATGATATATTAGTGTTTATTTAATAAACTTGGTTCGAACATATAATTCTGTTATGACTTTCACAAAAATCATATATCAAATAGTGACAAAATTGACACAAAATAGTTTTTAAATCAAATATTATATTATTAATTGTTATTTTAT
Source organism: Viscum album (assembly GCA_963277665.1). NCBI lineage: Eukaryota > Viridiplantae > Streptophyta > Magnoliopsida > Santalales > Viscaceae > Viscum > Viscum album. Next base: position 1,863,335,524 of record OY728133.1, read on the forward strand.
TCCTAAAAATCTAAGGTTCAGCCAAATGACTTAGATAAGGATATATATATTAATAATAAACAACTTGGGGTTCGTTTGGCATGTTATAGTAAGTGTATTAACCATATAGTGTAAGAAAACAAAAAGACACGGTAAAAGTTAAATTATTTAACTTAGAGTTAAATCTAATTGATAAGGTTAAAATAATAACCTAAACTTGTCTAAATCCTATTGGTTGATAGGATTTCGACCCATCCCCACTTTAACTTCTAAATAAGACCCTTTGGAACTATTATAAACCGATTTTGACTTTAATATAAAATAATATTTTGAGATATTCCTAAGGTGCCCCTCTCCTCCCTTATAAAAGGGGACCTCCTCCCCCTCCTCCTCACACCAATTTGAGCACTCAAGCTCGGCCAAAACCTGCCAAAATCCCTTCTCCACTTCCCTAGAATAATCCTAGAGGTCCTGGTCTTCTTCAAAGACCAATCTTAGTTCCCTAAGTGGAGGATTCAAAGAGGCGTTTCAAAGAAGAGGTAATATCCATTACCGATCTTTTCAATTTCTTTCTTCTTCAACTTCTTCTTCTTTAGTTGTTTCATGATAAAGTAATAACATCAGTATTAATTACATACTGATATGTTATTATAAATATGAAACAACCCTAATTCACCTTCTATCCATCCTACGGAAAAATGAAATCACCGCGCGTGCGTACGTACGGAATACCGTCTCCACACCGTGGTGTAATCTATTTTCCACCATCACCTTACAAGGATGGGTATAATGGTGTAATGAGTAACTATATATGATTATTATAAAGTTATATTGATACTGAAATAGTATAAATACACTTAAATACAATTCCACGATCATGGGAACAATATCATCGCTCGTGCGTACGTACGGAGTACCGTCTCCACGATGTGATGCGACTCGTTCTACATGATAATAATTACATAGTAATTATATAAATGAATTGAATGAATAAATATGATACATGTTAAACTAATACCATTCTGTATATAAGGTATATATAACCTTAAAATAAGAATAATAATTTATTCGGCAAAACACGCATAAGAACAAAAGGCAATAAAGACCCGAGTAACAAGTAACAATGAAATATTACTAATAAGAAGCTAAGAATATGACCATATATGATATCATATCAATATGTATGATTCTGGAATAAGTCAATAACATTATTTAAACCATTATACAGGAGCTTCGGACACGTACAAAGCAAATCAGACCTAAGGTAAGGGAAATATCACAATCTCATTTTTATCCGAGATTGTTTATACTTTGGTATTTACTGGGGTGTATTTTATCATCCACATCCATGTTTACTCAATATGTAATATTATTTCCATCCACCTACAATTTTTTAAATCCAATTTTACCCTTCGGTGAGTTTTTAGTAAAGGATATAAAAGGAATCTTTTGTCGTTTTTCGTACGAGGTACTTTTTGACTTTTCCGACAAAAGTACGAAGAATGTTTTTTTTAACTTATACGACAAGAATGGATTTTTAAAACATTATTTCCAAGAATATTCCTTTATAAGTTTTCAAGTTTATTTTTAATCAACTTCTTTTAGTTTATAATTGTATGACATGTTAAGAAAAGAAAAATGTTTTTGAAGTAGAAAGGATATTTTCCTCAAGAATGGAGTTCAAATGTTTTATCAAAATTATTTTCCATATAAGATAATATAGGGTTCTGTTTTTATCCCTATTATTACATTGATTGTATTATGTTGTGAGGGAATTATTTTTATGAAGTCATTTACCTTATATGATTTGTTTTATGATGTCATGATGTTTCAAGAATCCCATTTTTGTTACATGTGTTATGCGATGATGTATGATGTATGATTATGTGGAACACATAAGAAAGGATTCATTATAAGATGGGTGAGACCTATATCTCCCTCCAATGAATTGGGTAAAGATTTTATATCTCATGAGATAGACAGGGCTGGAACGGTAGGTTATACCGGTTCAGTGAAACAGGACTGGAACGAGGGTGACTCGGTTCAGAAAGGGACTTTGTCCACTAAGATAGTCTTGGCAATGAGTCATGACTAACAAGAAATGATTTTCCATGATTATGTGTGCATGCCACAAAGTTTCAAGTTTTATGTTATGATTATGGGGATCTCATTTTCACTTCTATGATTTATTCCATGTTAAGATATTATGATCTCTTTTGCAGGTTATGATTTTCAAAAAGATATGATATGATTTTTATTTCCTTTATTTGCCCTTGCTGAGCATTTGAGATCACCCTTTTTTGTATGTTTTCTTTTCCCCAGGTCAGAAAGATGGATATTAATTAGAATATGCAAAAAGGGACTCTAGATATGATGAAATAAATGGGAGGCAAAGTAGATGCTTTATGAACCAGTTGTTTATGTTTCCCAGTTTCTAAAGACACTATACCTATACGGTCCTTTGTGGTTTTGTCATATGTTGTAATAAGTGTGCTTCAATTTTTAAGTATTAACTATGTATGTAAAGTATGGGTTGTTATAGTTGGTATCAGAGGAAAGGTATAGTCAACCTTTGGAAACTAGGATGTGAAAGCCTTAGTAAGAACCCTAAGGATAAGTCTAAGCATAGAACACAATATTAGTGTTTTAGAAATGGCCATGAATAACCTAGGATAAGACCTTAAGCGTGAAAATTTTATTCTTGAATTATGTGGTTTTCCTATTATAATTAGTGTTGTTCACACTATTCTTCTTGGTTTTAGTCAATGGCTGGAACCCGAAGGAGCCGTGTTAATGCGGAATGCGATGGGCAATGCAATGATTGTACCCCTGAGCAACCAAACGATATGGGAGCTGGAATGCAAAATCTTGTAGCCATGCTCACACAACTTTCTCAAGCTATGAATCATGCAGGACTTCCAAACGAGCAAAGGAAGGAGCAACATTCTGTTGAATCCTTCATGAGGCAGCATCCACCTTCTTTCAGCGGGTCTACTGATCCATTAGTTGCTGAACAATGGATTAGCACTACTGAAAAGATATTTTCAGTTCTTCAATGTTCTGAACATGATAAAGTCGTCCTAGCAGTGTATCGTTTGGAAGGAGATGCTGATAAATGGTGGAATCTTATTAAGAATACGAGGCAAAGGGATGAAATTGAGTCCATGGAATGGGACGAGTTCAAGAACTTATTTTTCAATAAGTACTTCCCTCGTATTCTCCAAACAAAGATGGAGAAAGAGTTTCTTGAACTGAATCAAAGGGATGATGAATCTGTTGGTACCTATGAAGCAAATTTTACAAGACTTTCAAGGTACGCTTCTGGTATTATTATCCAACCTGAGAGTAAGATCGATTGATTTTTTAGTGGCTTAAAACCAAGTCTTCGAAGGGAGTTAGCCATAAGGGACTTCAATAGCTACGAGGAAATCGTTCGATGTGCTCTCAAAGTCGAGATGGAGATTGGAGTAACCCATCAGTCATATGGGTTTGATAAGAAGTGGAAAATGGAATTCAAAGGAAAATCTAAAGAGCACACTGAAAAGAAGATGATCTTTCCCTTATGCTCAAAGTGTGGAAAGAAACATGGAGGGAGTTGTCTTAAAGGGACAAGTAAATGTTTAAAATGTGGAAAGGAAGGTCATCGGGCATTTGAATGCCGCGATAATGGGAAGAAGATGTCTAATGATGAAAATAAAGGAAGGGATACACAGAATGAACCTACTACACTTCAATGTTTCAAGTGCAAGGAGATGGGGCATTATGCCAATCAATGCCCAAATCCAAGGGTTGATGATGATGGTCGACGTCAACAAACTCTTAAGGCTAAAGACAAAGGAAAGTCACATGCAATTTCTATCAGCGATGTGGAGTATGATAACGAAGTGGTGAAAGGAACACTTACCATCCACTCTAAAGTAGCAAATGTTTTATTTGATTCTGGATCCACTCACTCTTTTATTTCTGAAGAATTTTTTAAGGGTATCACCGTATTACCTCAACAATTAGATGTTGAGTTAGCTGTGACAACATCTAATGGTACATCAATCGCATCAAAAGTTTATAATTCTTCTCCAATTGACGTTTGTGGGAAAGTGCTTCCTACAAATCTTGTGATCCTTCCTTTAGTGGAATTCGATGTGATTCTTGGCATGTATTGGCTTTCTTTATATGGAGCTCATATCAATTTCCAAAGAAGGGAAGTCACATTTCATATTCCAGATCAATCTATGATCGTCTATCAATGCAAGGATGAACATAACCTTCCAGTGGAAATTTCTTCCATTTTATGGGTATTGATTCCACTAAATGAATGTTATTTATCTCAAATGGTTGGTGAGAAACTCACGATTAAGAATATGTCCATCGTACGGGAGTTTGATGATGTCTTTCCGGAGGAATTACCGGGTCTTCCACCAAATCGTGAAGTTGAGTTTTCAATAGAACTCGTACCGGGTGCTTTGCCTATTTCAAAGACACCTTATAGAATGTCCCCAATTGAGTTGCAGGAATTGAAGAAGCAACTCCAAGAGAATATTGATAAGGGATTCATATGCCCTAGTGCGTCACCTTGGAGAGCACCTGTTCTATTTGTTAAGAATAAAGATAGATCAATGAGACTCTGCATTGATTATCGAGAACTTAACAAGATCACTATCAAGAACAAATATCCTCTCCCACGCATTGATGACTTATTTGACCAACTACGCGGAGCTCAATACTTTTCCAAGATTAATCTTCGTTCAGGGTATCATCAATTAAGGGTCAAAAGGGAGGATATACCAAAGACGACTTTCCGTACAAGGTATGGACACTATGAATTTATAGTGATGCCATTTGGTCTTACTAATGCCCCTGCTATCTTCATGGATCTAATGAATAGAGTCTTTAGAGACTATCTTGATCAATTTTTGGTAGTCTTTATAGACGATATTCTTTTCTATTCAAAGAGAAAGGAAGAGCATGAAGATCACTTGAGAATTATATTGAAGACCCTAAGAAAGGATAATCTTTATGCCAAATTTACCAAGTGTGAATTTTGGCTTCAAAAAGTTGCATTTTTGGGTCACATAATCTCAAAAGAGGGGATATCTGTGGATCCGGCAAAAACAGAGGTTATCGAAAGATGGTCGAGACCAACAACAGTAATTGAGATCCGAAGTTTTCTTGGTTTGGCTGGATATTATCGACGTTTTGTGAAATATTTTTCACGATTATCTAATCCACTCACCAAGTTGACTCGGAAAGGAGTTAAGTTTGTGTGGACAGAGGAATGTGAAGAGAATTTCAAGGAGTTGAAAAGAAGGTTATCCAGTGCACCTGTGCTCACACTGCCTTGTAGTGGAGAAAGGTTTGTGATCTACAGTGATGCATCCAAGAAGGGATTGGGGTGTGTTCTTATGCAAAATGATATGGTGATAGCTTATGCCTCACGACAGTTGAAAATACATGATCAAAATTACCCAACTCATGATTTGGAGTTAGCTGCAGTAATCTTTGCATTAAATATTTGGAGGCATTACCTTTATGGTGAAAGGTGTGATATTTATACTGATCATAAAAGTTTAAAGTATATTTTCACACAAAAGGAGCTGAATATGCGTCAAAGAAGATGGTTGGATCTGATTAAGGATTATGACTGCTCAATCCATTACCACCCTGGGAAAGCAAAAAAGGTGGCAGATGCATTAAGTCGACAAGACCATGCTAGTTTATCCATGATGAGGATCACAAAATATCCAATATTTATGGATTTACAAAGGATGGATCTTGGAATTATAATGGAAGGGGAAAAATCTTATCTTTCTCAAATGAATGTTCAACCATCTATACATGTGAAGATTAAAGAGGCACAGAAATAAGATGTCGAGTTAAAAAAGAAGGTGAGAAATGTTCCTGAATTCAACCTTGATTGTGATGAGATAATAAAGTTTAGGAATCGGGTTTGAGTTCCTCCCATCCCCGAATTAAAGAAGGAGCTGCTGGATGAGGCTCATAGTTCTTCATTCTCTATTCATCCTGGAAGCACGAAGATGTATAGGGACCTGAAAGAGTACTTCTGGTGGGATGGCATGAAAAGAGATGTTGCTGAATATGTCTCTCGATGCTTGGTTTGTCAACAAGTTAAAGCTGAGAGACAGAAATCTAAGGGGATGTTACAACCATTACCCATACCCGAATGGAAATGGGAAAATATCACTATGGACTTTGTCACAGGACTTCCTAAAACATCCAAAGGCAATAATGCTATCTGGGTCATAGTTGATCATCTTACAAAGTCTGCACACTTCATTGCTATTAGAGAAGATTTTTCTCTAGATCAGCTTGCCAGGATATATGTAAAGGAAGTGGTAAGATTGCATGGAGTACCAATTTCTATTATATCTGATCGGGATCCGAGATTTACCTCGAAGTTCTGGCGAACTCTTCAGCATACTCTGGATACAGAGTTAAGTTTCATCACTACTTATCATCCTCAGACAGACGGTCAGTCTGAGAGAACAATTCAAACCCTAGAAGATATGTTGAGAGCTTGCTCTATGGATTTCAAAGGAGGTTGGGATCAACACCTACCTTTGGTGGAATTTTCTTATAATAATAGCTTTCACTCCAGTATTCAGATGGATCCTTATGAAGCTCTCTATGGAAAGAAATGCAGGACTCCAACTTGCTGGGATGAAGTTGCGGAAAGAAAGCTATTAGGACCTGATCTCGTTGATGAAATGGCAGAAAAGGTCAGATCTATTCAACAACACATAAGAGCAGCTCAGAGTCGATAGAAAAGTTATGCTGACAACCGAAGAAAAGACCTAGAGTTTGAAGTAGGCGATAAAGTGTTCTTACAGATATCTCCCTGGAAGATAGTCATGAGATTTGGAAAGAAGGGGAAGTTGAGCCCTAGATATATCGGTCCTTTCAAAATACTGGATCGTTTTGGGAAGGTAGCTTACCGATTGGCGCTTCCACCGAATCTCTCTCTAGTTCACGATGTGTTCCATGTATCTCTCCTGAGAAAGTACATACCTGATCCTTCACATGTACTCAGCTCAGAAGTTGTACCGCTGGAGCAAGATCTTTCTTATGAAGAACAACCGATAGAGATTCTGGATCGTAGCGAAAAAGTCATACGAAACAAGACCACTCGATTGGTGAAAGTTTTATGGAGGAACCACCAACTTGAAGAATCTACATGGGAGCTTGAGGATATGATGAGGGAGAAGTATCCTCATTTGTTTGTTACAAAGTGACGAATTTCGAGGGCGAAATTCTTTTTAAGGGGGGTAGAATGTAACACCCGAGACTTTTATGTTATATAAATCATAAAAGGAATCTTTTTCTACACAACACTTGTTTGGCTTGCTTTACACGCAATCGCGACCTTCCTCGATAGCTTGCGTTGTACGCAATACCGAGTTTCACTAAACGGCGATATGCTATTAAAATATTATTTAAAATAGCCGTTATGAATAGTAATAACCACTTTTTGAAATTTTATCTTTCAAAATGGACTTCATTCTTAGATTCAGAATATCGAAATTATCCCAGGGTGAAATTTTGGTATTTTTCTGAAAACTTTCAATTTTTGATGAATAGTGAAACCACTAAGTGGTAGGTTAAAAACTGAATTTTGCATAAAAATTAATTTTACCGCTTCTGTGAATGGAATTTTGAAAATCCGACAAACACAGTTGATATCAGTAAGTAAAATGTGGTTCAATGAGATAAAAATAATTTTTTGGTGAATAGTAACTTTTTACTTTTTTTACTGCGGTTAATAGTAAATAGGGTAACTAAGGGTAAATATGATATTACTATTACCCTAACACATGTCCTAATTCTATTGGATAAGTGTAATTAGACCAAAAACAACCTTATGAATATAATATGACCATTTAGGTCCACTTGGATTAGATTATGACATTTAATATTATTTTATTTAATGAATAGTTAAAATAGTGAAAATCAAAGTTTAATTACTAAAACATTTTTAATATGGGTTTATACATAAGATAAATTCGATTATAAATATTCATTAGAAATCTAAAAATATTTCCTACATAATGATATTTTATTTATAATTTTTAGACTTTAAATAAATTAATTATGACACAACGATGATGCAGTAATTACCCTTTTAAGGAAATGTTAACATAATTGATGTTATAAATGCCCAAATAAATGTAATTTGAGATTTTTTATGAATTCCAATAATTTTCTAGGTTACTATGATATATTAGTGTTGATTTAATCAACTTGTTTTGAACATATAATTCTGTTATGACTTTCACAAAAATCATATATCAAATAGTGACAAAATTGACACAAAATAGTTTTTAAATCAAATATTATATTATTAATTGTTATTTTATTCCTAAAAATCTATGGTTAGGCCAAATGACTTAGATAAGGATATATATATTAATAATAAACAACTTGGGGTTCGTTTGGCATGTTATAGTAAGTGTATTAACCATATAGTGTAAGAAAACAAAAAGACACGGTAAAAGTTAAATTATTTAACTTAGAGTTAAATCTAATTGATAAGGTTAAAATAATAACCTAAACTTGTATAAATCCTATTGGTTGATAGGATTTCGACCCATCACCACTTTAACTTCGAAATAAGACCCTTTGGAACCATTATAAACCGATTTTGACTTTAATATAAAATAATATTTTGAGATATTCCTAAGGTGCCCCTCTCCTCCCTTATAAAAGGGGACCTCCTCCCCCTCCTCCTCACACCAATTTGAGAACTCAAGCTCGGAAAACCCCTGCCAAAATCCCTTCTCCACTTCCCTAGAATAATCCTAGAGGTCCTGGTCTTCTTCAAAGACCAATCTCAGTTCCCTAAGTGGAGGATTCAAAGAGGCGTTTCAAAGAAGAGGTAATATCCATTACCGATCTTTTCAATTTCTTTCTTCTTCAACTTCTTCTTCTTTAGTTGTTTCATGATAAAGTAATAACATCACTATTACTTACATACTGATATGTTATTATAAATATGAAACAACCCTAATTCACCTTCTATCCATCCTACAGAAAAATGAAATCACCGCGCGTGCGTACTTACGGAATACCGTCTCCACGCCGTGGTGTAATCTATTTTCCACCATCACCTTACAAGGATGGGTATAATGGTGTAATGAGTAACTATATATGATTATTATAAAGTTATATTGATACTGAAATAGTATAAATACACTTAAATACAATTCCACGATCATGGGAACAATATCATCGCTCGTGCGTACGTACGGAATACCGTCTCCACGATGTGATGCGACTCGTTCTACATGATCATCATTACATAGTAATTATATAAATGAATTGAATTAATAAATATGATATATGTTAAACTAATACCATTCTGGATATAAGGTATCTATAACCTTAAAAGAAGAATAAGAATTTATTCAGCAAAACACGCATAAGAACAAAAGGCAATAAAGACCCGAGTAACAAGTAACAATGAAATATTACTAATAAGAAGCTAAGAATATGACCATATATGATATCATATCAATATGTATGATTATTTAATAAGTCAATAACATTATTTAAACCATTATACAGGAGCTTCGGACACGTACAAAGCAAATCGGACCTAAGGTAAGGGAAATATCACAATCTCATTTTTATCCGAGATTGTTTATACTTTGGTATTTACTGGGGTGTATTTTATCATCCACATCCATGTTTACTAAATATGTAATATTATTTCCATCCACCTACAATTGTTTAAATCCAATTTTACCCTTTGGTGAGTTTTTAGTAAAGGATATAAAAGGAATCTTTTGTCATTTTTCGTACGAGGTACTTTTTGACTTTTCCGACAAAAGTACGAAGAATGTTTTTTTTAACTTATACGACAAGAATGGATTTTTAAAACATTATTTCCAAGAATCTTCCTTTATAAGTTTTCAAGTTTATTTTTAATCAACTTCTTTTAGTTTATAATTGTATGACATGTTAAGAAAAGAAAAGTGTTTTTGAAGTAGAAAGGATATTTTCCTCAAGAATGGAGTTCAAATGTTTTATCAAAATTATTTTCCATCTAAGATAATATAGGGTTCTGTTTTTTATCCCTATTATTACATTGATTGGATTATGTTGTGAGGGAATTATTTTTATGAAGTCATTTACCTTATATGATTTGTTTTATGATGTCATGATGTTTCAAGAATCCCATTTTTGTTACATGTGTTATGCGATGATGTATGATTTATGATTATGTGGAACACATAAGAAAGGATTCATTATAATATGGGTGGGACCTATATATCCCTCCAATGCATTGGGTAAAGATTTTATATCTCATGAGATAGACAGGGCTGGAACGGTAGGTTATACCGGTTCAGTGAAACAGGACTGGAACGAGGGTGACTCGGTTCAGAAAGGGACTTTGTCCACTAAGATAGTCTTGGAAATGAGTCATGACTAACAAGAAATGATTTTACATGATTATGTGTGCATGACACAAAGTTTAAAGTTTTATTTTATGATTATGGGGATCTCATTTTCACTTCTATGATTTATTCCATGTTAATATATTATGATCTCTTTTGCAGGTTATGATTTTCAAAAAGATATGATATGATTTTTATTTCCTTTATTTGCCCTTGCTGAGCATTTGAGCTCACCCTTTTTTGTATGTTTTCTTTTCCCCAGGTCAGGAAGATGGATATTAAGTAGAATATGCAAAAAGGGACTCTAGATATGATGAAATAAATGGGAGGCAAAGTAGATGCTTTATGGACCAGTTGTTTATGTTTCCCAGTTTCTAAAGACACTATACCTATACGGTCCTTTGTGGTTTTGTAATATGTTGTAATAAGTGTGCTTCAATTTTGAAGTATTAACTATGTATGTAAAGTATGGGTCGTTATAATCATGATACAAAAAATCCTAATCCGAATTCTGTCTTTCAAAAAAAAATATATTCCCAACCTTGGAAACTTATTATCCTTTTCAAAGATGAATCAAAGGTCTCATAAAAGTCTCGATAGAATAACCTTTCACCTAAAAAGGTCATGGAAGAGAATTCTTTTGGAGACATTTTATTTGGAGACAGAGCAGTTGACTCAGACATGAAAGACAATCTCAATCCTTGAAGATCTTCCTGGTTATGAAAGCTGAGTAGATCGCTGGATATGAAAATAGAAGTAACTCTGATTACGAACCTTGATGAGTATTTATAGATCATGAGGACTTGAGTGAAAAACAGAGGAGTTAAATGTGGGATAGGTTGAGGGGGGTTATTTAAAAAACAAATTGACGACCAGGTTTAGATCCAGAAGATCCAATGGTCGAGAATGATTTTGAACTCTTGAGTTTTTCATTAAAATAAAATCATATTCAGACAGAAACCAATTAGAAGTTAAAAGAAAGAATTGAGAAACAACTATTTGATCAACCAAAATAAGGATTTAGGAATTATACCAGTCAGAGTATCAGAATATATGTATTGGTTTTGGTATATTGTTCTTATGATAATAATACAAACAAAAATGTAATACAGAAAATCAAATAAGCTGGTACCGATAATCTAGTACCGATAAAATCAAATAAGCTGGTACTGATAATCTAGTACCGATGGAATATTTCAATACTAATAATCTAGTACTGATGACATGAAACATGAAATTTATTAAGGTGATACCGATTAAAATGTGAAATTGATAAAAGTGAAACCGATAGACATGTAAAACCGATAAAAATAAAACTGATACAAATTACAGTGAAACTGATAAATATGTAAAACTAATAAAAGTGAAACCGATAAATTCAAAAAATGTAAAACTGATAAGGGTAAAATAGATAAATGTAAAACTAATAAGTAAAATTGATAAAATTATGAAACTGATAAAATCAATGTATACTCCCCCTTTTAAAAAGAGTAACTTAATGTAAGGAGATGATTAAAACAAGAAATAGATGTGAATGATTACTTTATAGTGACCATTACTAGTTTCTATTTAATGTATTCAAATCTATCAAAAGATAGTGGTTTTGTGAAAATATCAGCAAGTCTTTCTTGTATTCCTATAAATTGTAAAATAATATCTCCTTTATTTTGTGTGATCTCTAAGAAAGTGATGCCGAATATCTATGCGTTTTTCACATGAGTGATGTGTAGTGTTTTTACTAAGAGAAATGGAACTAGTATTATTACATAGTATCTGAACTTTAGAAAAACTCACGCCATAGTCAGTGAGTGTGTGTTACATCCATAACACTTGAGCACAACAACTTCCAGCTACTACTTATTCAGCTTCAGCAGTAGAAAGTGCTACTGAATGTTGTTTTTTTCATGACCAAGAAACTAATGAATCTCCTATGAAATGACATGTTCCGGATGTAAATTTTCAATCCATTCTAAAACATCCAAAGTCATCATTTGAATTTTTTTAAAAAAAAAATCATTTATAGAAGAATAGAATAGTCCTAAATCCATGGTTCCCTTTAAGTAGCGAAAAATTCTTTTCACTGGTTTTAAATGAGATTAATTTGGATTAGATTGATATCTTTCACATAAGCATATTGAAAAAATTAAGTCTATATGACTAGATGTTAAGTATAAAAAAATTCCTATCATACCTTTAAAAGATGTTTGATCTACTGGTTTCCCAGATTCATCAAGATCAAGTGCGTTTGAGTTACCGATTGGAGTGCTTATAATTTTAGTGTTTTCATATCCATACTTTTTAATTAAATCTTTGATATAATTATATTGGGATATATAGGTTTCTTCTAGTTTTAGAGAGATTTGAAAACCTAAAAAGAATGTTAACTCACCCATCATACTCATTTCAAACTCATATTTCATAAGATTCGAAAAATAATCAGTTAGAGATTTCTGAGTTGATCCAAATATAATGACATCAACATAGATTTAAACAATATTTTTTTTTCATTTTTATAAAAAGAGTTGGATCTAAAGTACCTTTTTCATATTTTGTTTTGTAAAATAAATACTGTAACTCTAACATACCAAGATCTAGGGGCTTGTATAAGGATATATAAAGCTTTGTAAGTTTGAAAACATGATCAGGATGTTTTGAATTTACAAAACTAGGAGGTTGTTCTACAAAAATTTCTTCTTGTACAAAACCATTAAGGAAAGCACATTTTACATCCATTTGAAAAAGTTTGAAGTTAAAGAATGATGAAAAGGCTAATGGAATATGAATAGATTCAAGTCTAGCTACTGGAGCATAGGTTTCTTCATAGTATATTCCCTCTTGTTGATTATAACCCTTAACAATAAGTCTTGCTTTATTTCTTATGATAACTCCATTTTCATCACATTTGTTTCTGAAAACCCATTTTTTGCCAATTATAGTTGTTTATTTAGGTCTTTAAACCAAGGTCCAGACTTGATTTATTTCAAATTCATTTAGTTCATCTTTCATTTCTTTAATTAAATCTTCCTCACTTAAGGCCTCATTTTAAGTTTTAGGTTCAAATTGAGATAGAACAGAAAGATTTTCTATTTTATTTCTCAAGGAATTTATAGTCCTTATGGGTTGATTTACATCACCAATGATATTATCACTGAGATGATTTCTAAGAAAAAATTAATTTGGGTTTTGTAAAACATGTTCATCAACATAAGGTAGAAATTATTCTGGGGTAAATGTTTCAGAAACATTTTATTGAGTAATTCTCTTTTCAGAAGAGTTTTCAATCAAGGGATGATAATCAGTTTGTGAAAACATATCTCTTGATGTAGGTAGGGGTTGTTTAAAAACAAATGGGTCAATTTCATCAAATTTAACATGCACTATTTCCTCAATAGTACAAGAGTTTTTATTAAAGACTCTATAGGCCTTAGAAGTAGTAGAATAACCTAGAAATATTCCTTCATCGAATTTGGGTGTGAATTTATGTAAATTTTATTTAGTATTCAATATGAATACTTTGAATCCAAATAATCTGAAGTAATAAACTTTAGGTTTTTGAAGAGTCGACAATTCATAAGGTGTTTTATTAATAAAAGGTTTAGTTAAAACAAAATTTATAGTATAACATGCAGTACTAACAACTTCATCCCAGAAATTCTTAGCAATTGAGTATTCACTCAACACGGTTCTTGTCATTTTATGAAGAATATGATTTCTTATTTCAATAACACCATTTTTCTAAGGGGTTCTTGGAGATGAAAAGTTGTGAGTAATAACTTTCTTACTACAAAAAGGTTCAAAATATGAATTTTGAAATTCTCCACCATGATCACTATGAATAGTTATCAGTGGTAGGTTTTTCTCATTTTTAACTTAGGCTCTAAAATATTTGAAATAGAAAAGGCTTTAGATTTATTTTCTAGAAAATAGAACCATGTAAATCTAGTGTAGTCATCAACTAAAAAAATACATAGTACTCACCTCCAATACTTCTAGTTTGTGTAGGACCAAAAAGATCCATGTTCACCAACTGTAATACATTAGAAGTTAAAACTTAATTGATTGATTTAAAGATATTTTTTTGTTTCTTTCCACATTGACAAGGGTTAAAGAATTTTTTAGAATCATTCCTGAGATCTGGTAGATCCTTAACAAGTATTTTCTTTGAGAGTTTACAAAGTTTCCTAAGGTTACAATATCCTAACCTTCTATGCCATAAACAAGCTTGATCTTATATTGCACTTAATAAAGGTAAGTTTTGGCTCCTAAGGTCTTATAATTTAAGTTTGTAAACATTCTCATGCCTATGGACAGAGAGAATGAATTTATCCTTGGAATCGTGAACTAAAAATTTATCATTCCTAAAATTCACAAGGTAAAGTTCATCACATAATTGAATTATTCTTATAAGGTTGTGCTTAAGACCTTTAACAATCAAAACATTTGAAATTAAAACTTTTCATAAAAGAAAAATATTACCTATAACAATGATCTTTTCTTGAGAATTATATCCAAAGGTCACTCTTCCACCTTTCATTTTAATGATCTTTTCAAAGACATATTTGTTTCCAGTCATATGTCAAGAATAACCACTATCCATGTACTAGATATTCTTGTTGTTGGTGCACTTTTTGTTTTCCTAAAAAATAAACAATTAGTTTTTTTGAACCCAAACTTGTTTGGATACATAAATGTTAGATAAAAGAATTTTAGGAATCCACATTTGTTTTACAAAATGAGCTTTATGAAATCCTAGAGATTGAGTTCTATTAAGAGAACAATTTCTTTCCCAATGTCCACCACTTTGACATTTAGTGCAGAATGAAGCACTTTGGGGAAAAAAATAGTTATGACTAAAAATTGGTTTTGAATGAGTATAACCAATTCCAGAACTATTCCTTAGAGGATGAATTTGAGAATACATTTTGTCAATTTTTTTCCTTCCGGTAGTGAAATTTTATAATAGTTTCTTAAGAGATTTTTTTTTTTTCAGATTTTAGTCTAATAAATAAATTATCATTCTCACAAGAATTTTTTTTTGGAATTGGTTTTTGTTTCAAAAACATTTTTCTTTAAAACAAGTTATTCAAAGTCTTTAGAAAGTTTATCTTTCTCAGAATTCATTTCCATAATATTTTTTTAAATATTTTCAAAATCAAGAGTTTTAAGATCAAGATCTTTAGAAATATCTGATACCTATTTTTTTAAAACATAAATTCTATAATTTTCCTTATCATGCTTTTTCTTGAGTTTGGAATTTTCATTCTCATGTAATTTGGAAAATCTGGATACTTTTTCAAAAGAAGGTAAATTATCCTCTGTCGAGGAAGATTCTTCATCTAAAGAATAGTAATGTTTCTCATCAGGGTAATTGAAAATTAAAGAAACATTTGTAAGAGATTCTACATTATGCACCTTATCCATGAGAAAATGATTTTCAATAGGCAGACTGGCTAGAAATCCAATATTCTTCTGACCAGAAGATCCATATTCAAAAGATTTATCTAATGAATCACCACCACTTGCAATCCGAGTATCATTTGCTTTCAATACTTTCTTAGTTTTTGACTTGTAATATTTTTTCTTATTTATTTCAGAATTTTTATCCTTTCTATCTTTTCTTTTAAGCAAAAAAAATCTAGTCTAATGTGTCTAGCCCTTTTTCATTCATAACAGGTTACCTCATAATCTTTCCTTTCCTTTATATATTTTTTGAATCTATACTGAAAATCTTTCTTTCCCACAATCTTTTTTATCCTTTGAGAAATATTGGCTAATTCATTCTTAGATTGTTCACTATCACTTGATTCAGATATAACAACCACTTTCTTAGCTTTAGATCTTGTTACCCTTTCTGGTGTCTTGGATTTAGATGTAGTAGTAAAAGCTACACTTCCATTACCATTCTTCTTCTTATTAAAACTGGAAACTCTTTTCATTATTGTCTTGTTCTCTAAGACAGTACCAAATAATTCATCAAGATTAATTTGAGTAACTTTCCTATTCTCATCAATAACTGTCCTTTTTGATTCCCACTCATTTGGAATTATATCAATTATCTTGTCCACAAGCGCTTGGTTATCAAAACCATTTTCTCCCATGGATTGTATACTGTTGACAATGGTCATAAATCTTTTTTTCACTTTGCATACCAGTTCTCCATAGGGAAAAACAAACCCACAATATTCATCTCAGAGCATGGATCTTCTTGTTTCTATAACTTTAGATGTACCAAAATGTGTGAATTCCAATTTCTTCTGAATACAGTTGGCTAATTAACATGAAGATACCTAACTATATATATTCCAGGTCATGGAACATAACAAAGTATTGCGTACCTTGTAATTCAGTTTATATTCCTGTTTCTCTTGGTTAGTGAAGGTTATGACTTTCTTGTCTGGTATTTTGGAATCTCTAGTGAGCATCACAAAATTATCTACTTCAATATTAATAAAAAAAGTATTCATTTGATCTCTCCAGTACTCATACTCATTCCCATCAAAAATAGGTGGTCTAGCTGTGTTCAGGTTGTCAATTGATCCAATATTCATTCCTTCTATCTTATAAAACAATACTTTTCCACTCCATACATTATTGTAGTAATAAATTTAAAAAACTATAATAGAAATATAATTGTATTATAGAAATAAATAAAGAAAGTAATACAAATTAGTAGAAACCTCCTATGATACCAATTTTTAGATCATAATATAGATGTAAATGTATATGAGATGGAACAATACATAGGGGAGGGGGAGGGGTTGAATTGTAGGTTTAAAACTTTGTTAACAAAGAACCTAGTTTAAGAGGTCTTAAACTAATAAAATTCTTAACCAATACAAACAACCATACATGTCTTGAATCCTATGAATATGATATGATGTAACACCACAAGTAATAAAAAACAATTGTATTTGAATTCAATACAATTATCAGAGTAATACAAAAGTAAATTATTCTACCATACAATGTATATACTCTCTTAATACAACATGTAATGTATGAAATGTAATTGAAACGATTACAATTGTAAAATAATATGAATAGAAAGAAGAAAAAAAGTGGTTCCCTTTCTATTACAAATTGTAGTGGAAATGTAAAGGTATTACAATTATTTTATCCCAAAGAGTAGGTTATCCTTTCACCTAGGAAAAAAGGTATGTCTTACCACCACCTTGGTAATCTATTGATAGGATGATCGACACGACTATATTCCTATCCTCAAAATCCCTCTATTAAGAAGGTAATCAACACCTCTATCTTTAAAACACTTGAAAGCCCTTGATACGATGATCAGCAACATGTCTTTCTATCCTCAGAAGCCCTCAATCGTTATCATAATGATCGGTCACACAAAGAAAAAAATCACTAATGGAAATAAAAGAACTTGGAACAAGCCGTTCACGTCTTGTATCTTCAAGGATTTCACACGAATCAAGATAGAAGTCACTCTATCTCTCTCTAGAACTTGATAGAATCAAAAGTTGTGTATTCTGGTTTGAATGACCTCCTATTTATAGGCCTCAGGTTCGAATGGTCATATTTCCCCCAACGGTCACATTTCTCTGAAAAATTCATAGGGACATGGAAACCTGGCATTACAATGGTCAAAACAAACAGAATACATGATATCATTTTGATTGGTATATAACCAACTCAACAACATCGTTTTAGTTAGAAAATATTAAGTACAAAGGTATGAAACAATGAGTATGAGAAACATGTATACGGTATTGAAGTAAGACATGAGTACAATACATTACATGAGTACAATTAATAATATGGTCAAAATGCTTATCATGATTATGATGCATATAGTGGTTACAATACAAAACACAATTAAGATGATTAACATGGATAAGATACATATCATGGTTACGATGCACGATATATAATCTGGTTACGATGCATGATTACGATACACTACTTAACCTGGTTACGATACGTGATTACAATGCAATACTTAACCTGATTACGATACCTGATTACAATGCAATAATTAACCTTGTTATGATATGTGATTACGATGAAATACTTAACCTGGTTACAATACATGATTATGATGCAATACTTAATCTAGTTACGACACATGATTACAATGCAATACTTAACCTGGTTATGATACACAATTATGATACAATACTTAACCTGGTTATGATGCACGATTACAATGCAATACTTAACCTAGTTACGATGCTTGGTTATGATGCATATAGTTATGATGTATAGGGTTATGATGCATAACATGGATAAGAATCATATCGTGGTTATGATTTATATCATGATTATGATTCTTAACATAGTTACAATTCTCAGCATGGTTACAATATATGTAATTATGATGAGAATACAACATATAAAATGATTTAAACAATATACATGATTATGATAAGAATACAACATATATGAAAAGAAATATATGTGATTATTATTTTAAAACAACATTCATAATAAACAAGATGTAATTTGTGATTTCCAAAATAAAAAGATCAATGGTAAAGTCAAAACATGTTTTGACTCAACATCAATATGTATTTTTATATGGATATCATTAATGATATTATGATACACAATGAATGTATATCACTCATAAAAAGTTTTTTTAAGGAATTAAATTTTGATATGAAAGGATTTCATTATCTAGTTAGATCATTACCCAATAAAATATACACAAAAATGACGTCTAGTAAATCCTTACATTCCATGTGGATTTTTTTTGAATGTATATAAATGCAAAAAATGTGAGAAAATACAAATTGAATGTTATTAAGAATAATTATATGTATTTTTGGATGCACCCAGCTGAATTTGTTGATGAATTATTTGATTCGATGAATATTATTTTGGATGATATGCATAGAATTAGTGAAGATCATAATGATATAAACAAATAAAATAAAATATTGAGCATGTATCCAACTAAATTATAACTTATGGACTCAGTTATTGAGGAAAATTATCACAAATTTTTTAATTGGATGACTTAAATTTTTTTCTCAACACATCCAAGTTGATAAAAAATGAAGGTAGACATATATAAAATGAGAGATATATAGAAGTTTCCTTCAAAGAAATGATGGATATCATAATTGAGGATGTTTTTAAGGAGAATTAACTTGACAAGATTATTTAATTCCTTTCACCAAACATGAAAAGTTAAAAATGAAAAATGAATAGAAAAATTACCCTCATTTTCTTTTTATGCAGAAAATGTGGTAATTCTATAGATAAGTGTCCCAAGAAATAAATAAATAATGAATTGGTTGATCTAGCCATGAATAAATCATATATAGGTTTGAAAGGAAAACAAATTTCCAAGAAAAATTTATTTTGAAATAAGTACTTTATTTTATAATAATATGTTTACTCAGAGGAATTAGAATCGATATAAATTAAGGATTGAAAAGACCTTTGGGAAGTAGTTCTTATTATAGTCATTGTATAAAAAAAATTAAAATAATAAATATAGGAAGAGGAATATGAATTTAGGGCAGTAATTGATCTCCAAGTTGATATCATAACTACACTTAAAGAGATTAGACTTAGAAAAGGATATATAATTATATGCCATGCTACTTAATTCTTTATATACAATAACAACAAGAGGGGAATGCTGATTTGGTGTCTAAGATCGAATAACATAAATCTAAAAGTAAGAAAACTCAAAATATGTTTTTGATCTCAGTCTAAATATCAAATATAAGGGTCATAGTATCGATGGTTTGACTAATATAGTGTAAGAAATGATTATGCAGATCAAGGTGCATGGAGGAGAATTCATAAAAATGAGATGAAAACTAGTTGATCAAGAAACAACCATGAATCCCCCAATAACCTCCAGAAGTTGTCTTACACAAGTTATTAAAATTTTTAATGAGATACATGGATATATATTGAATAATATTTAATAATTCCTAAAATTTAAATGATTTCATATTAAATGCAAGGTAGTCTTGGGGATTTATCCCAAACAAAAATCAACCATGGTTGATATAGGGAAACACGTTGCAACTTCAAAAAAAAAGATTGATTTTTCAACCACCCAAAAGAAAACTATAATACCGCATAGATAACCAAATAATACTACTCAAATGAGGTTTTAGTGTTTTGGAAATATATTTCATACAAAGAAGATCTATTCTATAACAAAAAGGCACTACAAGTTATAGGAGAAAAGAAGATAAGAAGAATAATTGAATACTCTTGATATGTTCTTGATGGTTACTTTTTTAGTGTGACAGTTCTTTTCATAAATGAAATTATTGATCAACATTGATGTAAAGGAATGCTCCCGAATAGACTATAAGTGGTGTGATATGGAAGCTCAAAGAGTCATTGAGAAAGCTAAAACCAAAAAATAGGTCTGTATCTTTTTATGATGATGAAAATCCATCATATCAAGAGGATGTAAAAGTATATCAACAACCACAGTATTTGTAATGAAATATCCCATGATATCCCATATTAATACTTGATATGGTGTTTCACATGGCCCAATTCACATTACCAATCCTTGTGGGACTTAAAATGGTCCTATGGGAATAAACTACTAATAGTTGGAATGATCTCAACAATAAATACTATATTGAATAAATGAGACCAAACTAAAAAACCAATAAATATAATTCTCACTGAACATATAAGTTATCATATTCATCCCAAAATAATATACATAAGGAATATATAGAAAATAGAACTAACACAAGGATAACTATAAATAAAAAGATAAACCCAACTAGCTCATCATGACATATAAAATCCTCTTATTACACCACCACCATCACTCCATAACTATGCCAATGGTCTTATAATTATAGATAGAAGATATATTATCTATACATGAAAAAAATATAAATAAATACAATCTAAATACACTTAGGTTTCATGTAAGGAGTGATAAAATATTCCAAGTATATTTCTACCACATTGTAGGGTCCCAAAAACTCCACATTCAAGATGAAGAAAATTCCATCGAACTCACAAAAGGATTGAAATAAAATGATGAAAAAGATTGAATAAAAACGATCAAAGGAAGGGTGAATGTGAAATGAAAATTCCTTCATGAATCACTACTCTTCATGGTGGTCTGAGGCTTTGCAGAGCTGTCTACAAACCAAGTAGTTTGTGGAAAGGAGGCGACGACACCGGCTACCACAAACTGTGTCGTTGGAGAAATAGAGGCAGAGAATTCCACCCTGCGTATTAAAACCCATGCATACCATACCCCCATTAACTAAGTGGATTCCTAGATGAGATGTCATCCCCAACACCCAAAAATAATGGCCCTCACTGACAAAGTCTTCCGCGGATCAAGGAGTTCTCTATGGGCTCCCCACAAAAGGTACTATGCGGCCTACCGATCAAGCACCCTAGCCTCTCTATAAAAGGACCCCAAGGGGGAATGAAAAAAAGGAAGAGAGAAAAAAATATCTCCTGAGATGGGTGAAAAAGTAATAAATCATGGACCAAAACATAAAGGGTATGAGAGAAATCCCTCCCATACCCAAAGCAGTTCGCATAAGCCGTCTCGCAAACCATATGTGGGTGGCCCTTCACAGACTCCATCCCATGAACAGTATGTGGAATACCCTCCACAGAAGATAAAATATGAAGGTAGTGTAATTCATGGAAATGAGGTGTCATTTATGTACCCCGTTAACAAATAAATAACAGTACACATACACTCCTATGTTGAAAGTGGTTCATGGACGACCCTTTGTAGAAAAAAGTACGCTGAAGCTCCTACACAAAAAAATTGTTTCACGGAAAACCCTATGAGGAAAAAAAATACTTGAAATATCCTAAGTGTAAAATGGTTTGTGGATTCTCATTCATGGATTCTCCTACATGGCTAGATCCTACACGGCCAGCACCCTATGCAGATGCTCCTATACAAACCATCCCATACAACCAGCTCCTACCCGACCAACTCCTATATGGTAAAACAGCTCGTGCCCACTGGTCCATACCATGGGAGTTGCACCCCCACAAACCCGATTAGTATCAGTTTTGGGTTGTGGTCCTATCCCTCCAAGCTACCCCCTTCACTACCATCACTGCCCCCATGAAAAATGGAGACTCGCACCATGAGCTTTTCGGGCCAGGCCATCAACATTTTCTGTTGCACCCTTCTGCCACCCAAATATCCATCCATCCATTACCATGATTCGAGATACTCTTCATGAGACTCCTAAAACCCCATCAACTTCCTCCTATTCCAGGTTGATCCAAAACTCCATTGACAATCACAGTCTAATTGTTTCTTACATGCCTGGACACATCCTTTCCATTCATCAAACTCTATGTTCCAGGTGGTTTTAAATCTTCATAAAACTCCACAAACATTGTAAATGGATGGTCAGTGTCCTAAGGGTACCTTTAATTGGCTATAAATACAATTTAATGGTGGCTCTTCACACATTGAACACAAAAGTCCTGTCAACCAGAGATAAATTTGTCCTCAGGAGAGGCCTTTCCTACCTCCTTATGCCATAATGTATTCCATTACCCATATCATTTATTCTAATATGAGAATCCCCAGATCATGGTTTATTAATCCCTTCCCTCTCATGTTCGTGGCATGTCAGAACATCCCAATCCGGTTATCCTCTAGTTAATCATGGATTATATAACAAGTGGTCAAAACTATATGATCTTAAATTAAGAGGTTTCATCCTGACCACATGACATTAAACTGTACAATATTAGTCCTTGAAACAAAAAATTAAATTACGATGCCATTGTCCAAGCTACATGGCTTAAAATTTAGTATACTGAACAATTTATGATCTTTATAAACATCCCTGACCATCAAAAATGGAAGGTCGGTGTCATGAGGACACATTTGTTTGACTATGCATGCAATTCCCCTATAGCTCTGTATATGTTTCCCACACAAATGGCATATCAACCAAAGACAAATTAATCCTTAAGAGACACTTTTCCTACCTCCATATGCCATAATGTATTTTATGCCTCGTATCATTTCTCTTGATCTGAGGTCCTCCAGAATCACAAATTATACATTCCTTCCCTCTCATGTTTGATGCATGTCGAAACATCCCAACATGATTATCCTCTAGTTAATCATCATCCAAGCTATATGAATTTAAAATGTAGTATAATGGATGATTTAGCATCTTCATAAACATCCCTATCCATCATAAATGGAAGGCCAGTGTCCTGAGGAAACCTTTGTTTGACTATACGCACCATGCCTCAGTGGCTTTGCATATGTTTCCCATACAAATGGAATGTCAACCAGGGAAAAATTCTTCCTCAAGAGAGGATTTTTCTACCTCCTTAATCCATAATGGATTCCATGACTTGTATAATTTCTCCTAATTTGAGGTCCTCTAGAATCATGGTTTACACATTCCTTTCCTCTCATGTTCGAGGCATGTCGGAACATCCCAACATGATTATCCTCCAGTTAATCATTGTCCAAGATATATGAATTTAAACTATAGTATATCCCAAAACTAGTTTCAAGGAACTCCCACTGAGGTAAGTCCTTAGTCTTTCTATGGGAGGTGGCGCTCATGATCCTCTTAGGATCGGCTTAGGACACGTCTGGATAGATCGTTGGACGTGACTATCCTAGATGTCAACATGGGAGAGAAAATTGACACATTCAAAGATCGTCTCTCTCTCTCTCTCCATTTAGACTCCAATACCATCTATCACTAGATGATGTGGGATGTGAGATCTTTCGATACACTACCTTCTATTGTTTCTCACACAGAGCATGACTCATATGGGTTTATAGGTTTGTAGTGATCATGAATTCATGTAACCCCAAAGCATGGACCTCCTTAAAGGTGTAATCCCCAACCAAATCAAGTTAAAACCCACAAATGGGCCTCCTCCTAGGTATAAGACCCAAATGAAATGAAATACAAGAACTCTGATTCCTACCCCAAATAGGATACGTAGGATGCTTATCTAAGGCCCGAGCTCAAGGGACATTCTCCTTAGAACTCAATCCTAATAAAATTCCCCCAAAATCACTAGGGCATCCTCTTTAGGAGTAAGCCCTGACTTATTTCTCTCTAATGGTCAGCTCCCACATGTAAGCCCCAATCATGCCCCCACAAAATGGTTCACCTCAAGGGTGTAAGTCCCATCTCAATCCAAACTATGAGGGCTTTGATTCCCAACTAATTGGGATATGTAGGAAGCCTCCCTAAGGTCCAAACCCAATACCCAAGTCACCCTTATTTACTTTGGACCATATCCCTGATAGGGTCATATACAACTAGGAGATCATATCTATTATGGACATCCTAGTCCGCCTCGACATAAGCCCCACATAAAATCTTAACTAGGAACCTTTCACCTAGACATCCTTTCCATATGATGTTAAACTTGATGGATGGGTCCTCACACATGACCTTAAAAGGTGATGTGTCTATTTAAGTGGCACTGAACAACATGGATTGTGATTCCTCTCATGAGGATATGTAGAAAGCCCATATTATGGGTTCAACCCCAATATCAGAATAATTCTCACCCCCTAGATGACGATAATCTTAAGAGTGCCTCATCACATGGCTTAAACTTGCGATGTCTAAGTAAATGATAAATTAATTCCTGATCTAACCACAAAATGGGAACATTGATGAAGAAACTTAAATAAATACAAGTATATTTATCAATTTAGAACCTCAGATATATATATAGATGGTTCCAGATTTATGTGTATCTAGGATCGATCTTTTAACTTAGGAGTAATCCTAAAACACATGCTTGGGAAAAACCTAGTATTCATGAACATATGAACATTGCTTAAATCTATAAGAGAGTCCTATAATAGGAAATAATTCCCCCCAAAAGGGTGTGATGAGATCGACCTCCCATCCTATCCACCAATGGAGTCCTTAATATTATTTGGCCAAATCATCCAACGAGCACCTTCCTTTGGAAAAAAGGTCCATGAATCATGGATAAAATGGCCATTGGGTATTTCTAACTCTACAAATAAACCCACTGGAGACCATATGAGGACATCATACCAGACGTGGGCCGATTGTACAAACACTGAACCCATACAATCATCTGCCGAGACCACTCAACTATAGAACCTCCTTCATAATATGATAAGGATATATTGACCAGTACCTATGAAACCGTCTTTCCCACCAAAAAGTGTATGACCCGAATCGGGTCGAAACAAAAATGGTAAAACTGATGTGAATCCTTCACCAAGGTAGCGGCTTACCCCACCTCAAGACCCCTTCACATTCAAAAGGAAGAGGGCCAAGAAAGATAATTAATTTTACATGTGATCATGAGATGATGCTTTTGATGAGGTTTTGTTTTTTTTATATTTTATATATGTTGGAGGCATTATGGAGAGATTCCTTCAATCAAATGGAATCCCAAAATTTTTCTCAGACATGTGTGTTAGTGACCACACATGCAGTTGGGTCCTCGATGAAGAACAAGAATCCCTCACCAACACATCATATTCAATGCTAGGTTTCAAGTGCGATGATCAAATAGTACCACTAAAAAGGTACTCTCCGCACAGTGAAGGATGAAAGGAAGGCTCTCCTATCAGTGAAATTTCTCCAGTCACATCTTCATCCACGATCGGTAATCCAACACAGGGCGGCCCCACTAGTTATCTCAAATCATTTTAAGAGCCTTTCCTCAGAATGTGACAATGGGTACCTCCCTTATCTCAAGTAGGAAGATGAATTAAACACCAATGAATTCATTCCAGCTACACAGGAACCCTGATCGAGGGCCCCTTCCAGAGGATGTCACCACCAATGGAATACAATCAGATATCCTCGATCTTAAGAGAATCCCATAACGAGGGCTCATGCTGAAGTCCAATGGACATGGCCCCCTTGGGCTACCTGTTGAGAGAGGCGAACTCATAATTAGAAGTAGGTCATCACCCTGATTCCTAAAGAGGAGATCCTCCACACAAACACAGTGGCAGAGAATGGAAGTCATACAATTCTTTCCCTTCTCTTTAAGCCAACCATGAAAATATGACAACAATCTATGAGCAGATGCATATCCCCACTCACTCCTATGAAGCCCACCATGAAAATATGGTGGCACAGTATGAGGAAATGCACATTCCTACCAGTGCTCGCTAGTCCCACCGCACAGATAAACCAAAAAATTATAGGCATATGAAAATCTCTACCAATGCCCAAGAAGCCCGTCATTCAAATAGGATGGAAACTAGATATAAGAAGGCACAAATTCCTGCTAATGTATACAAATACCACTATCTAAATAGGGTAGAAAACTCTAGGCTATCAAACAACACTGTAATGAATATAAATCCCACCAGTCAAATACGGTGGAAATCAATAGGCAAATGAAAATTCCTTCTTACCAATATCAATCCCACCAATCAAATATGGTGGCAAGAAAATATAAGTAGAGTTAGATTCCTATGGATTCATATCAAGCCTATGAGAAAAATACAGTGAAAAATGACCAGACATAAATTCCTGCTCGAAAATATAAATCCCACCAGTCAAATATAGTGCAACCGAAGAAAGTAGCTAGCGTATATCAGCTACAAGTCATGAGAAGACTCATTCCTTTTCCCTAGCACAACTATTACCCACTGGTTACACATGGAGGACTAGAGAAGGCACAAAATCTTTCCCCAATATCATAATGGTAATTTATACCCATTCTTATAAAATAAGTATCTCATCACATCTTGGAAATGATGGAGGATCAAATGTCGATTCAAGACCATATCCACCAAACCTGTCAAGACATCATCATGTTAGTGGAAAAAGCGAGGAGTCGGGCCCACGATCCCATCTCCCTAGGTGGGGTGTTCCATCCAAAAAATAAGATGGTTACTCTAGAGAATACTTGCATCCCTGATCACGTCTAGGAGGGTCAATCACTATATTCCGCAATACAAGGATAAAGAGATCAGAAAAAACACCCATTCCAACTAGGGGACCCCAGTCCAATGTGGTAGCCACTCTAGGGTAGGCATATATCCCTACCAGAACTCAAGATGCTCATCAGAGTATCCTGAAAAAATTATGGGAACCAACCAAATAGGGAACCGTATATGAAGGTCATTACCAACAGCTGGCAGCCCCAGTTTCCCATAAGAGAGCACACAAAACTGAAATGCATTAAAGGAAGATGGAAAATTAAGAACACAATCACGATTCTGCTCTGTTGGAAGCTAGATTTATTAATTCCATAATACATATATCAATAGAGGATCAATATCCTGTCGATCTATTACCAAATTATTGAATCATAAGTAGCAGTTGTGAATGTCCTCCCCTCAATGTTACTACCAACAGCTATGAAGGTCCTCCCTAGAGCACTCACAGTGGCTTACTCTGTGGTCCAGATATGATTGATAATGAGTGCCTATCTCCTAATGAGTGTCCAGATAGCCCTCCCCTTGATCAGAATATCATAAAAAAGAAGACCATCACCTTAATGTAGTCCTCCCTGATGGTCCTCCCTAGGGTATACGCTGCATATATGATTCTACCTATAGTCAGACATTAAGCTGTCATAGTAGTCCTCGCCACGATGGAAGTCACTACAAAGTTCCTCCCCACAGTGACACCAAGCAACTCAAAGGCCCTCCCCTCATTATAGTACATCCTGAAGGTCCTCCCCAGAATGTACACTGTAGATATTCTCCCTACAGCTATAGCTATGATGGTAGTCCTTTCCATAATAGCAGTCATTGTGAACGCCCTCCCTTCATTGACATCGGGAATCAAAAAGGTCCTCCCATTGCTATGGTCCACCCTGAAGGTCCTCACTAAGGTATACGCCATAAAAAATTTCTCTACGGTTGGACACTAACCCACGATGGTAGACCTTACGATCACGACGTCGATTGTGAATGCCCTCCCCATAGTCAAAATTTACACCGGTGAGAAGGTCCTTCCCTCATTGTTCCAAATACGAGAAAGCCCTCATATTTTGAGGTGCTTGGAAGGATAGAGTCAGATATGATAGAAAATTTTTCAATGAAAAGTGATATCCTTTCTCATCTAGGAGATGTCCTGGGGCCACGTTCATCCTCTGATCCACCCCCACACCGGTCATGCATCAATGAAATCTTTACTATCCTCTCTACTCAAGATGAAGTTGAAGGTACTAAGGCCTGTAGTGGAAGCCGATGGGCTGGGGATTTTATAATTTTTATTGACGAGATGGCAAAAATTCTCTTCACCAATGATCTGAGTCCTGGTATGGTTTGAGGATCTCATACAAATATAAAAGAGCACGAAAATTAAAATTGAAAATGTATCAGTTCAGATATGTAGCCACGCTCGACTGAAAATCATTGATGGTGACAATTGATTGAAGTATCCATAACATGAACCCTCTAGATCATCCACATGTGATTTAAAATCCACTGAAAAATCTATCATCAAATTCTGGGTGCTATCACGAAGATCTGACAACGCCTTTGACACCCTGACGATCACCACAATACTCTTCTTTCATTACTTGAAGGCTTCTTAGATCATCACTTAAGAGGGATATACTATCTCTCTAGGAAGCATGAGGAGAGAGAGGATATCATTCATAAATTAATGAATAGCATTTGATGAGAGATTCTCTCTCTCTATTTGTAGTGGACGATGCTTAACACCAAGTAGGGTTCCTAGACCCTTGGAAATTGAACATCCACTAAATAATAATTATGAAGAACTAAACTATGCCATAAATATTATTAATAATTTATCACATACTTGTAATATATATAAAATATATTACATGATAAAACTGATCCATTTAAATCGACTCTTCATTCCTACTTAATATTAAATGAACCTTGAATATAAAAACAATATCCATTCGATTAATATTTTATTGTATTTAATTAGCTTGTAAATACTTTAAATAAATTCAACTTAATTATTAATAACTTGAATAATAATGAATCTATTTAATTATCAATGATTGGTAACTTAGACAACACTCGGACCCCATGGCGGGGCCCACCATGTCCAATATACCTATTCAACTGAATAGGGAGGATTATTGAATATGATATTGTGTGTGACCCTCTAGGACCTTATCTCGATAGTAGTGAATAAAAACCACAAACCAAGAGAAGAGTCTAGAAACCCATCAAGGCCCCTAAAGAGATAAAGATAGTCATAGTGATGACTAACAACCTACGAACATGTACTGTGTAATATAATATATTTGTCTTTAAATATCACATAAATCAAGATGCATACTTGTGTCATCACCCTTTTTTGCTTTATTATTTATTGATATATCTGGGTGGATTTACCTTTTTACTGCTTTGTCCAAAGACTTATAAAGGTTTCACCATCCTGATCAACCAGGTA
This sequence comes from Viscum album, assembly GCA_963277665.1. Taxonomy (NCBI): domain Eukaryota; kingdom Viridiplantae; phylum Streptophyta; class Magnoliopsida; order Santalales; family Viscaceae; genus Viscum; species Viscum album. Next base: position 1,863,365,246 of record OY728133.1, read on the forward strand.
TGAGATATACAACTTTCTTAACTTGGAAGTGAAAAATCCTTTCTTGGCCATTCAACCAATATCATACCACCAATGATGCACCCAACACAAGCTACCATGCTAATATTTCATTACCATGATTTTTTCCTTGAATCAAAGTACGCAATAAAATAATACACATTGGTAATGGTCTCAAGTCATGAGACCAATACACATAACCATAGATAGTAACAACCAACGACACCCAAAACACGTGGTGTTCCTATTGGAAAGTCTGTCCTCATGATCTCATAACTAGCGACCACCATGTGTGAAATTCATGAGAAGAATTATCAATGCTTATGATCCCCCAATACTTGATAGTCAAACATCTGTTGTGTCCTGTTAGTAAGATGTAACTAGACCATATGAATTTTTTTAAGATTAATGTCATAGTATCTCGAGGTTCTCATTATAGACTGGGATCTTCTATAATCTTTTGATATGATTATTAATCTATAGAAATTACCATTAAATAGTGGATGCAGAAAAGTCTATAGTATAATGGTAAGAAAACATCATGCATAGATAAGTCTAAACATGACATCATGTCTAGTAAGAATATCATAATTTACATTATCATAATACTTTAATTACTAGGTGAGATTCCAATAACTGGAACAAATAATTTCATTTAATAACTATTATATAAGCTGCAACGTACTCGGTATTTATAGATATGGATACCACTAGCTTTTATGAGATTGAATTGCTCATCACCTTATCCTAACTGCAATAATATATTAAATTGATCTTAGGAAAACTAGTTTATGTCCCACCACAATGAGTATCCTTCTTCTCCATATACCAGGTACATATCTTTTTGTACTTACCAAAGTACAAGATGGTAGTTTCGACTGCTTTACTTGCAGTGCTCCTAGATATAATTGATATCTGCCTTCGATAAAGTATATCCTAGCAATATAAATTCTTTTACATATCATGGAATACATGATTGATCCATTGCTGAAGCATATGGAAGTCATCTCAAAACTTTAATCTCCTCTAATTCCCTAAACATAATAACTTGGAGAGATTATGCCATGTGACATTGGCAATAATTCACGACCTGAATTGTTCTAACCTATATTTTTCAATACCATCTCATTGTATGTATGATTGACTAGGTCCAAGAAACTGTTAGATCTACCTCAATAGATCCCATTCCCTAGAACCGAGGTTTCTACTTTAATTTAATCACTATAGAATTAGTTTTATCCCAATCTTAACTAACTGTAAGATCAATATATGTTTTCCATATGTTTCCAAACATATTTCTCTTGAAAACTATAGCGCTCCCACTAATATTTGGTAGAATCATGTAAAATATTCATTCTAAATTAATGTTCTATGATCTTGTTGCTTACTTTAATCCTATACTAGATTTAAGTAACTTACACCCCTATTGGCATTCTGTGATGTCATCATCTCTTTCTGGTTGCATCGTATAGACACCTTCCATGATAGTTTATCTTGACATCCAATGTCCAATTAAATGATCTTAGAAGTTAGACATGACAAGTAAAATTATAATGGATTTAGGTACACCAACTTGGTATAACCAATCGAGCCTTATTGGCACTACACTTGTACCATCAACATATCATATCACTTGAATACCCACCATAGTATTCAATTTACAACCCCCTTTGCACTTTGATACATGGAATCCATTATTGAATTTTAATTGGTCTTGTCAATTTTAGCTAATTTCCACATACTGCTTACTTATAGGTATTATTATTATCAATGAATAATTTATCACCAACCACGGTGAATTCAAAAACCATCATCATGGTTTTAACCCTTCATATGCAGTATGTGTCTCTAGAACATCCCTCTTCCACATTCACTCATGGAACTTGTTCCTATTCCAACCATTTGTGAATCTTGAGCATTGAATAAACCCAAGTCAATATTGCTCCCACTATCTCAAGTAGAGATAAGCACCCTTATATATAAATGTAGTATATCACTTGACTACAAATTTTCTATCTTACATATTTATGTAATATCCTAAGCAACCGTTAGGATAATTACCTTAGATGCACAATGTGTTTAACTTGATGCATTTTTGTTTAAATACTAACAGACTCTTTGCATCTAAAAACATGTCATATGACATAGTGGATTTCTATCGTACTATGACTCGTATGATATCCATCTTTCAATTTTAGTTCACATATTAGTTATGTATTTTCACCATTATTTTTAAATCACATCTTGAAATATGATGGAAGTTAATGCAGGTTGTAACATTGATACTTCTTACATTATAACTTTGATGTATACCATGTGTGTTTAGGAATTTCTCTATGATACATGTTTTTTGATCAATATTAATATGTAATAATCATCATCTACCCTCCTTATTAACATCAATACCATGAGTTAGATAAGGTAATGTGTGTTTAGGAAGTACTCCACACTACATTATCATGATTGATTAATGCTTGATCAAGATATTCTTTAGCATGCCAATACAAAGCAAATCATATCTTATAACCATGCATATACTTCACTAACACATTCCTTAATAACCTAAAGGAATCTCATGAAGTATCTTTACCAATAGATTTCCTTTGGAATAGTTCACACTAACTTGATAAATATATTCCAAAATCCTTGTGGCATACCTTTATTTCTAAGGGTTTATTTGTCCAAACTAAAGACATCGATAATACCAAATGTGTTTAGATTTTCCAAGCATAAAGACCATACTGGGTATATACTTGATGTATACTTTTAGTTTTTCATGACAAAGAATTATCTTTATACAACTGGGTAAAAAACTTACATTTTCTTTATTCATCATTTATTGCCTATGATTCAAGTACCACTGAACTATTTTATTGAGAATGTTACCAAAAAAAAACATTCATTACTGAACTTGGACTAATGTCTCATTATGTTCCAAGGGAATGTGAGATAAATGTTTTGGTTATACTCAACAACTTGTTCAACTTGAATCAATTCACATGGAAATTAGAAGTTATGTGTGTCTCACAGCTGACTTAAGAATCACCCTTTCTTAGCTATTTGGGGAAGAAACATTACTCTTAGTAATTTTTATCTAACTACTTGGTTATTGTATTTAAATACACATATATGAAAAGAATATGGTATTTAATTCCCATGAAGTATGTTGGAAACAATACTTTTATTTGTTGAATATACATTGAATAAGAAGTGATTACTTGCTTCTTTTATTCAGTTCATTGCATTTTAAACATCCATAAATATATTTCATAATATGTGATGCAAATAACATCCTGTTTAATAACCAACCTCTATTCATTGAAGGAAATTACAAAGGTTCATTTGACATAACTTTTCATTGAAATTTTATCCTTTTTCTTTCAATTTATTCATTATAAGAACTAAAGAAGATACTTTATTTAATATTATTATTACTTGGCGAACCTTACCTAAAAGGTAATGTATCACTTACTCCATACTATTTGTTTGTATCCTTAAATAATACTAGAGTAATTGGGTTAAAAATGATATAAGAATGGGATTCATTTAATGAACATGAATTGTCTTTCACTTTACACAAATCAAGTTTAATCATCACATTCATATCATGCTTCAATTTCTCCTTGAAAACTTCTTGGATATGAGACTACATGTGATATCATCCATGTAATGATGTAGTGAATGTAAATAACATTAGATGTTGATGATAGAATTATGAAATAACCATCATATACTAGATATATGAGTCTCTTGTAAGCAATTTTACACTCACTCTTCCTAAGATGGATTAACAGGTAGGGACACCAACACCTTGAATTTAAAATATAATAGTAATGTGCATAATTTCCTATACTACACTTGGAATTTAATGCTAGTTTATACATTTAAATTTGTATAATATTTATCATAGTTTTTTATCTTATGATATTACTTTCCATTTTTCTATAAAAATAAATATTAGCATATTAGTACTTTTATGTTGATTACCAAATTAGACATTACTGATTAATTTAATCATTAAATGTATCCCATTGTTTTATCGAATTCTAGGAACCCTATGTACTAGAATCATAATAATACATTGTTTGAGTATTATAGTGGCAAGGATCCTTGAACTTCCACTCATACTCTACAAGCTATGGCTACGCCACTACTCAGAGGATTCAAGGTAGGCGTTTGGCTGGCCAACCGCAATAACTCACAGTTCCTTGATATATTTAGTGAAGTCCCAGATTCTAAAATCATAAATTGATTTACTCAATGCTTTCCTCTATAATGATATCAAGTTAGCTATCGATAATCCTCACTACCACTTTAGTTAAGTTGGCCCACCACTCTTATAAGAACTCCCCGGTAGTAAGAAGCACCCTTAACTATGGCATGGATGACACCCCAAACACCCGGTTTTGTTCAAATTTGAATGATTGAAGGCGGTAAAGAGTTAGTATTTATTTGAGGGTTTTTGTGTTTTTTCTTGATGAATTTTATCAATTTATATTAATCTTGTTTATCTATGTTGTCGCACTCATAACTAAACATTAATAGAAAAATAAATGCTTCTTATTTATGCATTTTATTATTTATTATTTTATGTATTTCTCCTGTTGTTATAAAATTCATAAAATAATAAATAAATTCATAAAGGTAAACTACTATCCAACCGATCTTGAGCATCTAAACGAACTAGGGGTATCATACCTGAGTCATCTCTTGACTATTGATGCAGTTCACCCCAACCTATATGTCTGCTACTCATTTGAAGTAACGGTTCAACTTGGCGTTCTCTATGTTTTATACTCACGTCACATCTTGGAGTACCACCTCATCACAAATAATAGAAAGTTGGGAACAATAAGTAGAGGAAGCCTTGGAAGAAGAACATAATATTATGTTGCTCGTGAGAAGACAACTAGATAGGGATGACATACCAGTTAAGTTATATCACACAACCCCTTCTTACTTCATCATTCTAAATGAATTATAGGAAGAATGTCTGCACAACATTCGCCTTAATGTCTAGAAAAATCTCTGCCAATTGAAAATAATATTTTTTCCCTATGATGGGCATGCAGACTATATCAGTATATTGGGGTACCTTCATCAGAAAATTGACCAAGAATCCCTTCTGTCTGTACAACAGCTACAATTAGAAAAAAAAAGAAAAACCTTGAATTGGATTTCCTCTATGCACAACACAAATTGTGTTTCCTCATTGGTGAAGCCCTATTTCGTGTTCACATCCGAGGGTGGGGAGAACAGGGAGCTCTACACTTCACCCCAAGCCCCATCCAGTAGAACCCACTAGAAATGAAATCCTACAATATCATCATCCCAAGACGCTATCCAAATAAAGTACCTATTTAGGAAAGATAGAATTTTCAACAAGAACCGGACTTGATTAAGTCTCAAAAGCATCAGGGCCAACGAGAGAAATCCATTAAAAATCTCCTGAACCAAGAGACCAAGAACATTCAGTAGGCTTCTTGCCTAAGGGAATCCAACCAACGAGCACTGATCTTGTCCTTGGAAGCAAATAATTCACATGCTAATCCGACACTATATCTGGCTCATGCCTGTATTGGAATGTGCAAGATCAAGAAAGCTACAGTAGTAGATGAAACTACTATAGTATGGGATTAGCCCCAGCCTGTAGGGTTGGGGGAATTTTAAACACAAAATTCCCCCGTAAGACAAAAAAATATGGGCTGTGAAATGATAATAAAGGAATGGGAGAAACCCCAGCCCACAGGGATGGGGGAATGTTTACCTCAAATTCCCACCCAATGGACCTATGGATTCTCCCATATGGTGATAAATAAAGAGGTCACCCATTATATCCCATCTTGTGATTCATGTCCCTAGGGATGGAGGCATGCAACAAGGTCATATCAGGGATCCCTTCAAGTCACTCTCCTTCAAGATACCCAAATAGTATCAAAAAATGGTAGGAGATGTTCCCACAATGGATGCAAAAACCCCTCTTACTATTTAGCACCTGGTATGCCTACCCCAATGTGGTATGAATCGATGAATGTTGTGGATGTAAATCCCATGAACCTTACTAAAGATAATCCAAATGAGGAGGATGTAAGAGAATATGGTTCCCTTATGGAGGTGGTCCACACCAAGCCTAAAGGTGTGCACACTCAAAACCAAAGGGTCATCTTAAATTTGGGCGCTCTCTCAGCTAATCCCTCATTTCATCATTTGAGAACCCTCAACAAGGATAAGAATAAGAACAAGGTTGCATATAACCCACCTCCTCCTCCTAATGAAAACGTTCCCCTGATGCTCAAGGAGAGTTTCACTCAATAGTAGGAAGAAATTAAAGATCTAAGGTGAATCAACATTGAGTTGCTTTAATCAAGCCATCCTACCAAATATGTTCCTCAGGTAGAGCGTCAACACACACTTCTAAAATAGGTGCCTCTACCACAAGGGATCATTCTAACAGATGAAACATGTCCGTAAAGCTCATTCAACGCAGAAATGGGACCATCATTCTACCTGAACCTAGTCCCAATATTATATCAATATTTATCTCTATTAGGGAAGAAACCAGAATAGATTTTGGAAAATCCATAAAGGATGCCCCCGGCTGGGTATCTACCTTAAGTTACAGTAGTTCCAACACATCCAATCTTTCCCCCTACTACACCTAATCATGCTCAGATTCAACAAGATATGCATCAAGAACTCATGAATACCATCGAGTAATTGATGACTCTATTAGAATCCATAGAGGGGAAGCTTGCTCCAATACAACCGGAATGGAATCCCTACCCCAACTGAGTGAGCAATGTCCCACTGCCATTAAATTTAGGGAACCCCATAATCCCCATGTTCAATTGCTCAGGGGACCCAGAGAAACATTCTAATACACTATGCATCTTATTTTGATCCCATGATGGGAACCCCAGAGCAAAAAGAATCTAGGAAACTCAGATGCTTCGTCTGAACCATGTAATGTTCAGCCTCTGTGTGGTACACCTATTTTCCAACCAACTTAATAATAAGATCAGAAGATCTTCGATTATAGTTCCTATTCCAGTTCAAATTGGCGTTTACAAAAACAATAGTCAGTGACCTCATGAACTTCAAACAAAAAGATAATGAGAGAGTTTTAGATTTCATTTTCATTTGTAAGGGTTTGAATTAATCCTTGAACTATCCACTCCCCTAAGATGAGATGTTGGACATGTTCATCAATAACCTCCATGATGAGATGTGAACACCACTTATTCCAATGAAATATATAAGTGGGATATGGGAAATCTCCACCATCACTCAAATGATAGAGGATTCCTTACAACATACTAAACTTAAGTCCTAGGCAACCCTAGTAAAAATATAGGGATAAGCTAAAGCGGATTCTGTTATGCTTAAGCCACCCCCTTTACTAGCTCCAGCTCCAAGGCCCATACCAAATCATATGGGGACCCTTGGATGTTAGAAAAAACCCTCAAATCATAAATATGAGTGAAGGGGAGCCAAGATAAATCAATTTGAGGAATGAAGGAACAAAGTGTATTCATTCTGGGATGATCAATTTTGTGGATACTTTTTAGCTTCCATGAATTTCAACTTGATTCGTCTACTAGATCTGAATAGGGATGATGAAGTAGGTCTTGATGACCGATCAAATTACTATCCCTTCCATTGGATATTGGGGAACAACATCCATGATTGTTTCATCTTCAAAGACCTCCTGTAAAGGATGATAGATTCTGGACAAGTCAAGCTGGGACCACTGCCAACACAAGTGGCATATGTTTCCACCACTGAACTGAATGAAGGAGGGGAGTGAAAAAATGTTGTTAACAAAAAGGAGAAAAAATTCAATAGTTGATGACTCAGAAAACAATCAATCTAGCCCATGGTATCATCCAAGCATAGTTAAAGCAATCGTCTATGCCTCCAACATATCATAATGCAACACAACCGACATCCTCAGCCCCACAATCCTCCAAAGGTTGACAAAAAAAAGTCCAATCAGAAGGTTGGAAAGAAAGTATAGGAATATGAACTTACATCAAATATGAAGTTGGATATGACACTGTCAGATTTCATGCCATCGAATCTGAGAGTACGGGAACCATCCCACAAAACTACACCACCAGAGGCAGATGATGAGGAAGAGTCATCATCAGAAGAGGAGTAGTTTTTTTCACCATCAATGTCATCCACTTAATGGATCACTTCTCTAATGATGAATATGGTTATCAACCAGAATTCCACATACCCAATTGGTGGGATGGAGGAAGAAGCCACATAATATAGGGATATCAAGGGAGACGTAGCCATGAAAGAAATCAAGATTATGGCCATACCCCCTCTCAAGTTGCCAGTGTTACAGAAACCCATGAAAGGACCCTATAATGGATCCAACATGGACATTAAAATTTATTTACCCCATAAGAAGCCACCCCGGTACAATCCTTATGGAATATCCAACATAGTAAGAACAAATGACTAATTTCTCTCAGCATGTGAGCATACATGCCTGACCCATCTATAAAGGATGAAAGATCATTCGGCTCCGATCCCAAGGGTCGACCCTTCATCATCAAATGATCAATCCCCTAAAGCACCTATGAAAGATAATCCTCAAGCTAGGAAGCCCTGACATTTAGATTAGAAATATGATATTCAGAAATAGTTAGCTTTGGTACCAGCCAATCTCTCAATCTTGGATGCATTGAATCTATTAGAAGATATCAGGGATGCACTCATCGAATCTTTGCTAAGTCCTCATAATTTTGAATTTAATGTAGTAGCCGCTAAAGTCTATTGTATAGAGACCAATCATACATAATTCCACGCAGTTTTCCCCTTCATAGATCAAGATGAAGGCACCATCATGCAAGGACACATCAAACCCTTATATGTGTTTGGCAGGAAAAATGGTGTCGATATCTAAAAAGTATTTATTGATAATGGATCTGGGGTTAATATCCTCCCACTAAGAACAATTCATCAATTGGGATGCAATGAGTATGACCTGATGCCCTGAACCATGACTCTTTTGGGCTATGAAAATGTAACACCCGAGACTTTTATGTTATATAAACCATCAAAGGAATCTTTTTCTACACAACACTTGCTTGTCTTGCTTTACACGCAATCGCGACCTTCCTCGATAGCTTGCATCGTACGCAATACCGAGTTTCACTAAACAACAATATGCTATTAAAACTAGCCGTTATGAATAGTAATAACCACTTTTTGAAATTTTATAAATTTTATTTTTCAAAATGGACTTCATTTTTGGATTCGGAATACCGAAATTAGCCTAGGGTGAAATTTTGGTATTTTTCTGAAAACTTTCAATTTTTGATGAATAGTGAAACCACTAAGTGGTAGGTTAAAAACTGAATTTTGCATAAAACTTAATTTTACCGCTTCTGTGAATGGAATTTCAAAAATCCGACAGACACGGTTGATATCAGTAAGTAAAATGTGGTTCAATGAGATAAAAATAATTTTTTGGTGAATAGTAACTTTTTACTATTTTTACCGCAGTTAATAGTAAATAGGGTAACTAAGGGTAAATATGATATTAATATTACCCTAACACATGTCCTAATTCTATTGGACAAGTGTAATTCGACCAAAAACAAACTTAGGAATAAAATGTGACCATTTAGGCCCACTTGGATTAGATTAGGACATTTATTATTAATTTATTTAAAGAAGGGTTAAAATAGTTAAAATCAAAGTTTAATAAGTAAATCATTTTTAATATGGGGTTATACATAAGATAAATTCGATTGTAAATATTCATTAGAAATATAAAAAGATTTCCTACATAATGGTATTTTATTTGTAATTTTTAGACATTAAATAATTTAATTTATTTATGACACAAAGATGATGCAGTAATTATCTTATTAATGAAATATTGACATAATTGATAATATAAATACCAAAATAAATGTAATTTAAGACTTTTTATGAATTACACTAATTTTATAGGTTAATATTCTATATTAGTGTTGATTTAATCAACTTGGTTCGAACATATAATTCTGTTATGACTTTCACAAAAATCATATATCAAATAGTGTCAAAATTGACACAAAATAGTTTTTAAATCAAATATTATATTATTAATTGTTATTTTATTCCTAAAAATATAAGGTTCGGCAAAATGACTTAGATAAGGATATATATATTAATAATAAACAATTTGGGGTTCTTTTGGCATGTTATAGTAAGTGTATTAACCATATAGTGAAAGAAAACAAAAAGACACGGTAAAAGTTAAATTATTTAACTTAGAGTTAAATCTAATTGATAAGGTTAAAATAATTCCCTAAACTTGTCTAAATCCTATTGGTTGATAGTATTTCGACCCATCCCCACTTTAGCTTCGAAATAAGACCCTTTGGAACCATTATAAACCGATTTTGCTTTAATATAAAATAATATTTTGAGATATTCCTAAGGTGCCCCTCTCCTCCCTTATAAAAGGGCACCTCCTCCCCCTCCTCCTCACACCAAATTGAGCACTCAAGCTCGGCCAAACCCTGCCATTTTCTCCTCTCCACTTCCCTATAATAATCCTAGAGGTCCTGGTCTTCTTCAAAGACCAATATTAGTTCCCTAAGTGGAGGATTCAAAGAAGCGTTCCAAAGAAGAGGTAATATCCATTACCGATCTTTTCAATTTATTTCTTCTTCAACTTCTTCTTCTTTAGTTGTTTCATGATAAAGTAATAAAATCAGTATTACTTACATACTGATATGTTATTATAATTATGAAACAACTATAATTCACCTTCTATCCATCCCACGGAAAAATGAAATCACCGCGCGTGCGTACGTACCGAATACCGTCTCCACGCCGTGGTGTAATCTATTTTTCCACCATCACTTTACAAGGATGGGTATAATGGTGTAATGAGTAACTATTTATGATTATTATAAAGTAATATTGATACTGAAATAATATATATATATTCCAATACAGTTCCACGATCATAGGAACGATATCATCACTCGTGCGTACGTACGGAATACCGTCTCCACGATGTGATGCGACTCGTTCTACATGATCATCATTACATAGTAATTATATAAATGAATTGAATGAATAAATATGATATATGTTACACTAATACCATTCTGGATATAAGGTATCTATAACCTTAAAAGAAGAATAAGAATGTATTCGGCAAAACACGCATAAGAACAAAAGGCAATAAAGACCCGAGTAACAAGTAACAATGAAATATTACTATCAAGAAGCTAAGAATATGACCATATATGATATCATATCAATATTTATGATTCTGTAATAAGACAATAACATTATTTAAACCATTATACAGGAGCTTCGGACACGTACAAAGAAAATTGGACCTAAGGTAAGGGAAATATCACAATCTCATTTTTATCCGAGATTGTTTATTCGTAAGTATTTACTGGGGTGTATTTTATCATCCACATCCATGTTTCCTCAATATGTAATATTATTTCCATCCACTTACAATAGTTTAAATCCAATTTTACCCTTCGGTGAGTTTTTAGTAAAGAATAAGAAAGGAATCTTTTGTCGTTTTTCGTACGAGGTACTTTTTGACTTTTCCGACAAAAGTACGAAGAATGTTTTTTTTAACTTATACGACATGAATGGATTTTTAAAACATTATTCCCAAGAAGCTTCCTTTACAAGTTTTCAAGTTTATTTTTAATCAACTTCTTTTAGTTTATAATTGTATGACATGTTAAGAAAAGAAAAGTGTTTTTGAAGAAGAAAGGATATTTTCCTCAAGAATGGAGTTTAAGTGTTTTATCAAAATTATTTTCCATCTAAGATAATAAAGGGTTATGTTTTTATCCCTATTATTACATTGATTTGATCATGTTGTGATGGAATTATTTTTATGAATTCCTTTATCTTATATGAATTTATTTATGATGTCATGATGTTTCAAGAATCCCATTTTTGTTACATGTGTTATGCGATGATGTATGTTTTATGATTATGTGGCACACATAAGAAAGGATTCATTATAAGATGGGTGGGACCTATATCTCCCTCCAATGCATTGGGTAAAGATTTTATATCTCATGAGATAGACATGGCTGGAACGGTAGGTTATACCGGTTCAGTGAAACAGGACTGGAACGAGGGTGACTCGGTTCAGAAAGGGACTCTGTCCACTAAGATAGTCTTGGCAATGAGTCATGACTAACAAGAAATGATTTTCCATGATTATGTGTACATACCACAAAGTTTCAAGTTTCATTTTTATGATTATGGGGATCTCATTTTCACTTCTATGATTTATTCCATGTTAAGATATTATGATCTCTTTTGCAGGTTATGATTTTCAAAAAGATATGATATGATTTTTATTTCCTTTATTTTCCCTTGCTGAGCATTTGAGCTCACCCTTTTATGTTTTCTTTTCCCCAGGTCAGGAAGATGGATATTAAGTAGAATATGCTAAATGGGACCCTAGATATGATGAAATAAATGGGAGACACTTTAGAAGATTTATGAACCAGTTGTTTATGTTTACCAGTTTCTAAAGACACTATACCTATACGGTCCTTTGTGGTTTTGTCATATGTTGTAATAAGTGTGCTTCAATTTTGAAGTATTAACAATGTATGTAAAGTATGGGTCGTTATAGTTGGTATCAGAGGAAAGGTATAGTCAACCTTTGGAAACTAGGATGTGAAAGCCTTAGTAAGAACCCTAAGGATAAGTCTAAGCATAGAACACAATCTCAGTGTTTTAGAAATGGCCTTGAATAACCTAGGATAAGAACTTAAGCATGAAAATTTTATTCTTGAATTATGTGGTTTTCCTATTATAATTAGTGTTTCTCACACTATTCTTCTTGGTTTTAGTCAATGGCTGGAACCCGAAGGAACCGTGTTAATGCAGAATGCGATGGGCAATGCAATGATTGTCCCCCTGAGCAACCAAACGATATGGGAGCTGGAATGCAAAATCTTGTAGCCATGCTCACACAACTTTCTCAAGCTATGAATCATGCAGGACTTCCAAACGAGCAAAGGAAGGAGCAACATTCTGTTGAATCCTTCATGAGGCAGCGTCCACCTTCTTTCAGCGGGTCTACTGATCCATTAGTTGCTGAACAATGGATTAGTACTACTGAAAAGATATTTTCAGTTCTTCAATGTTCTGAGCATGATAAAGTCATCCTAGCAGTGTATCATTTGGAAGGAGATGCTGATCAATGGTGGAATCTTATTAAGAATACGAGGCAAAGGGATGAAATTGAGTCTATGGAATGGGATGAGTTCAAGAACTTATTTTTCAATAAGTACTTCCCTCGTATTCTCCGAACAAAGATGGAGAAAGAGTTCCTTGAACTGAAGCAAAGGGATGATGAATCTGTTAGTACCTATGAAGCAAATTTTACAAGACTTGCAAGGTACGCTTCTGGTATTATTATCCAACCTGAGAGTAAGATCGATCGATTCTTTAGTGGCTTAAAACCAAGTCTTCGAAGGGCGTTAGCCATAAGGAACTTCAATAGCTACGAGGAAATCGTTCGATGTGCTCTCAAAGTTGATATGGAGATTGGAATAACCCATCAGTCACATGGGTTTGATAAGAAGAGGAAGATGGAATTCAAAGAAAAATCTAAAGAGCACACGGAAAAGAAGATGAGCTTTTCCTTATGATCAAAGTGTGGAAAGAAACATGGAGGGAGTTGTCTTAAAGGGACAAGTAAATGTTTTAAATGTGGAAAGGAAGGTCATCGGGCATTTGAATGCCGTGATAATGGGAAGAAGAAGTCTAATGACGCAAACAAAGGAAGGGATACACAGAATGAACCTACGACACTTCAATGTTTCAAGTGCAAGGAGATGGGGCATTATGCCAATCAATTCCCAAATCCAAGGGTTTATGATGATGGTCGATGTCAACAAAATCTTAAGGCTAGAGAAAAAGGAAAGTCACATGCAATTTCTATCAGCGATGTGGAGTACGATAACGAAGTGGTGAAAGGTACACTTACCATCCACTCTAAAGTAGAAAATGTTTTATTTGATTCTGGATCCACCCACTCTTTTATTTCTAAAGAATTTTCTAAGGGTATCACCGTATTACCTCAACAATTAGATGTTGAGTTAGCTGTGACAACACCTAATGGCACAACAGTCGCATCAAAAGTTTATAATTCTTCTCCGATCGAAGTTTGTGGGAAAGTGCTTCCTGCAAATCTTGTGATCCTTCCTTTAGTGGAATTTGATGTGATTCTTGGCATGGATTTGATTTCTCTACATGGAGCTCATATCAATTGCCAAAGAAGGGAAGTCACATTTCATATTCCAGATCAATCTACGATCGTATATCAATGTAAGGATGAACATAATCTTCTAGTGGAAATTTCTTCCATCTTATGGGTATTGATTCCACTAAATGAAGGTTATTTATCTCAAATGGTTGGTGAGAAACTCACGATTAAGAATATGCCCATTGTACGGGAGTATGATGATGTCTTTCCGGAGGAATTACCGGGTCTTCCACCAAATCGTTAAGTTGAGTTTTCAATAGAACTCGTACCGGGTGCTTTGCCTATTTCAAAGACACCTTATAGAATGGCCCCAATTGAGTTGCAGGAATTGAAGAAGCAACTCCAAGAGAATCTTGATAAGGGATTCATACGCCCTAGTGCGTCACCTTGGGGAGCACCTGTTCTATTTGTTAAGAAGAAAGATGGATCAATGAGACTCTGCATTGATTATCGAGAACTTAACAAGATCACTATCAAGAACAAATATCCTCTCCCACGCATTGATGACTTATTTGACCAACTACGCGGAGCTCAATACTTTTCCAAGATTGATCTTCGTTCAGGGTATCATCAATTAAGGGTCAAAAGGGAGGATATACCAAAGACGGCTTTCCGTACAAGGTATGGACACTATGAATTTATAGTGATGCCATTTGGTCTTACTAATGCCCCTGCTATCTTCATGGATCTAATGAATAGAGTCTTTAGAGACTATCTTGATCAATTTGTGGTAGTCTTTATAGACGATATTCTTGTCTATTAAAAGAGCAAGGAAGAGCATGAAGATCACTTGAGAATTATATTGAAGACCCTGAGAAAGGAGAAGCTTTATGCCAAATTTAACAAGTGTGAATTTTGGCTTCAAAAAGTTGCATTTTTGGGTCACATAATCTCAAAAGAGGGGATATCTGTGGATCCAGCAAAAACAGAGGTTATCGAAAGATGGTCAAGACCAACAACAGTAACTGAGATCCAAAGTTTTCTTGGTTTGGCTGGATATTATCGACGTTTTGTAAAAGATTTTTCACGATTATCTAATCCACTCACCAAGTTGACTCGGAAAGGAGTTAAGTTTTTCTGGACAGAGGAATGTGAAGAGAATTTCAAGGAGTTGAAAAGAAGGTTATCCAGTGCACCTGTGCTCACACTACCTTGTAGTGGAGAAAGGTTTGTGATCTATAGTGATGCATCCAAGAAGGGATTGGGGTGTGTTCTTATGAAAAATGATATGGTGATAGCTTATGCCTCACGACAGTTGAAAATCCATGAGAAAAATTACCCAACACATGATTTGGAGTTGGCTGCGGTAATCTTTGCATTAAAGATTTGGAGGCATTACCTTTATGGTGAAAGGTGTGATATTTATACTGATCATAAAAGTTTAAAGTATATTTTCACACAAAAGGAGCTGAATATGCGTCAAAGAATATGGTTGGAGCTGATTAAGGATTATGACTGCTCAATCCATTACCACCCTGGGAAAGCAAACAAGGTGGCAGATGCATTAAGTCGACAAGACCATGCTAGTTTATCCATGATGAGGATCACAAAAGATCCAATATTTATGGATTTACAAAGGATGGATCTTGGAATTATAATGGAAGGGGAAAAATCTTATCTTTCTCAAATGAATGTTCAACCATCTATACATGTGAAGATTAAAGAGGCACAGAAAGAAGATGTCGATTTACAAAAGAAGGTGAGAAATGTTCCTGAATTCAACCTTGATTGTGATGGGATAATAAAGTTCAGGAATCGGGTTTGTGTTCCTCCCATCCCCGAATTAAAGAAGGAGCTGCTGGATGAGGCTCATAGTTCTTCATTCTCTATTCATCCTGGAAGCACAAAGATGTATAGGGACCTGAAAGAGTACTTCTGGTGGGATGGCATGAAAAGAGATGTTGCTGAATATGTCTCTCGATGCTTGGTTTGTCAACAAGTTAAAGCTGAGAGACAGAAGTCTAAGGGGATGTTACAACCATTACCCATACCCGAATGGAAATGGGAAAACATCACTATGGACTTTGTCACAGGACTTCCTAAAACATCCAAAGGCAATAATGCTATTTGGGTCATAGTTGATCGTCTTACAAAGTCTGTACACTTCATTCCTATTAGAGAGGATTTCTCTCTAGATCAGCTTGCCAGGATATATGTAAAGGAAGTGGTAAGATTTCATGGAGTACCACTTTCTATTATATCTGATCGGGATCCGAGATTTACCTCGAAGTTCTGGCGAAGTCTTCAGCATACTCTGGATACAGAGTTGAGTTTCAGCACTGCTTATCATCCCCAGACAGACGGTCAGTCTGAGAGAACAATTCAAACCCTAGAAGATATGTTGAGAGCTTGCTCTATGGATTTCAAAGGAGGTTGGGATCAACACCTACCTTTGGTGGAATTTTCTTATAATAATAGCTTTCACTCCAGTATTCAGATGGATCCTTATGAAGCTCTCTATGAAAAGAAATGCAGGACTCCAACTTACTGGGATGAAGTTGGGGAAAGAAAGCTATTAGGACCTGATCTCGTTGATGAAATGGCAGAAAAGGTCAGATCTATTCAACAACACATAAGAGCAGCTCAGAGTCGACAGAAAAGTTATGCCGACAACCGAAGAAAAGATCTAGAGTTTGAAGTGGGTGATAAAGTGTTCTTACGAATATCTCCCTGGAAGAGGGTTATGAGATTTGGAAAGAAGGGGAAGTTGAGCCCTAGATATATCGGTCCTTTCGAAATACTGGATCGTGTTGGGAAGGTAGCTTACCGATTGGCGCTTCCACCGAATCTCTCTCAAGTTCACGATGTGTTCCATGTATCTCTCCTGAGAAAGTACATACCAGATCCTTCACATGTACTCAGCTCAGAAGTTGTACCACTAGAGCAAGATCTTTCTTATGAAGAACAGCCGATAGAGATTCTGGATCGTAGTGAAAAAGTCCTACGAAACAAGACCACTCAATTGGTGAAAGTTTTATGGAGGAACCACCAACTTGAAGAAGCTACATGGGAGCTTGAGGATATGATGAGGGAGAAGTATCCTCATCTGTTTGTTACAAAGTGACGAATTTCGAGGGCGAAATTCTTTTTAAGGGGGGTAGAATGTAACACCCGAGACTTTTATGTTATATAAATCATAAAAGGAATCTTTTTCTACACAACACTTTCTTGGCTTGCTTTACACGCAATCACGACCTTCCTCGATAGCTTGCGTCGTACGCAATACCGAGTTTCACTAAACAACAATATGCTATTAAAACTAGCCGTTATGAATAGTAATAACCACTTTTTGAAATTTTATAAATTTTATTTTTCAAAATGGACTTCATTTTTGTATTCTGAATACCGAAATTAGCCTAGGGTGAAATTTTGGTATTTTTCTGAAAACTTTCAATTTTTGATGAATAGTGAAACCACTAAGTGGTAGGTTAAAAACTGAATTTTGCATAAAACTTAATTTTACCGCTTCTGTGAATGGAATTTCAAAAATCCGACAGACACGGTTGATATCAGTAAGTAAAATGTGGTTCAATGAGATAAAAATAATTTTTTGGTGAATAGTAACTTTTTACTATTTTTACCGCAATTAATAGTAAATAGGGTAACTAAGGGTAAATATGATATTAATATTACCCTAACACATGTCCTAATTCTATTGGACAAGTGTAATTCGACCAAAAACAAACTTAGGAATAAAATGTGACCATTTAGGCCCACTTGGATTAGATTAGGACATTTATTATTAATTTCTTTAAAGAAGGGTTAAAATAGTTAAAATCAAAGTTTAATAAGTAAATCATTTTTAATATGGGGTTATACATAAGATAAATTAGATTGTAAATATTCATTAGAAATATAAAAAGATTTCCTACATAATGGTATTTTATTTGTAATTTTTAGACATTAAATAATTTAATTTATTTATGACACAAAGATGATGCAGTAATTATCTTATTAATGAAATATTGACATAATTGATAATATAAATACCAAAATAAATGTAATTTAAGACTTTTTATGAATTCCACTAATTTTATAGGTTACTATGAAATATTAGTGTTGATTTAATCAACTTGGTTCGAACATATAATTCTGTTATGACTTTCACAAAAATCATATATCAAATAGTGTCAAAATTGACACAAAATAGTTTTTAAATCAAATATTATATTATTAATTGTTATTTTATTCCTAAAAATCTAAGGTTCGGCCAAATTACTTAGATAAGGATATATATATTAATAATAAACAATTTGGGGTTCGTTTGGCATGTTATAGTAAGTGTATTAACCATATAGTGAAAGAAAACAAAAAGACACGGTAAAAGTTAAATTATTTAACTTAGAGTTAAATCTAATTGATAAGGTTAAAATAATTCCCTAAACTTGTCTAAATCCTATTGGTTGATAGTATTTCGACCCATCCCCACTTTAGCTTCGAAATAAGACCCTTTGGAACCATTATAAACCGATTTTGACTTTAATATAAAATAATATTTTGAGATATTCCTAAGGTGCCCCTCTCCTCCCTTATAAAAGGGCACCTCCTCCCCCTCCTCCTCACACCGAATTGAGCACTCAATCTCGGCCAACACCTGCCATTTTCTCCTCTCCAGTTCCCTAGAATAATCCTAGAGGTCCTGGTCTTCTTCAAAGACTAATATTAGTTCCCTAAGTGGAGGATTCAAAGAAGCGTTCCAAAGAAGAGGTAATATCCATTACCGATCTTTTCAATTTATTTCTTCTTCAACTTCTTCTTCTTTAGTTGTTTCATGATAAAGTAATAACATCAGTATTACTTACATACTGATATGTTATTATAATTATGAAACAACTATAATTCACCTTCTATCCATCCCACGGAAAAATGAAATCACCGCGCGTGCGTACGTACGGAATACCGTCTCCACGCCATGGTGTAATCTATTTTTCCACCATCACTTTACAAGGATGGGTATAATGGTGTAATGAGTAACTATTTATGATTATTATAAAGTAATATTGATACTGAAATAATATATATATACTCCAATACAGTTCCACGATCATAGGAACGATATCATCACTCGTGCGTACGTACGGAATACCGTCTCCACGATGTGATGCGACTCGTTCTACATGATCATCATTACATAGTAATTATATAAATGAATTGAATGAATAAATATGATATATGTTACACTAATACCATTCTGGATATAAGGTATCTATAACCTTAAAATAAGAATAAGAATGTATTCGGCAAAACACGCATAAGAACAAAAGGCAATAAAGACCCGAGTAACAAGTAACAATGAAATATTACTATCAAGAAGCTAAGAATATGACCATATATGATATCATATCAATATGTATGATTCTGGAATAAGACAATAACATTATTTAAACCATTATACAGGAGCTTCGGACACGTACAAAGCAAATTGGACCTAAGGTAAGGGAAATATCACAATCTCATTTTTATCCGAGATTGTTTATTCGTAAGTATTTACTGGGGTGCATTTTATCATCCACATACATGTTTCCTCAATATGTAATATTATTTCCATCCACTTACAATATTTTAAATCCAATTTTACCCTTCGGTGAGTTTTTAGTAAAGAATAAGAAAGGAATCTTTTGTCATTTTTCGTACGAGGTACTTTTTGACTTTTCCGACAAAAGTACGAAGAATGTTTTTTTTAACTTATACGGCATGAATGGATTTTTAAAACATTATTCCCAAGAAGCTTCCTTTACAAGTTTTCAAGTTTATTTTTAATCAACTTCTTTTAGTTTATAATTGTATGACATGTTAAGAAAAGAAAAGTGTTTTTGAAGAAGAAAGGATATTTTCCTCAATAATGGAGTTTAAGTGTTTTATCAAAATTATTTTCCATCTAAGATAATAAAGGGTTCTGTTTTTATCCCTATTATTACATTGATTTGATCATGTTGTGATGGAATTATTTTTATGAATTCCTTTATCTTATATGAATTTATTTATGATGTCATGATGTTTCAAGAATCCCATTTTTGTTACATGTGTTATGCGATGATGTATGTTTTATGATTATGTGGCACACATAAGAAAGGATTCATTATAAGATGGGTGGGACCTATATCTCCCTCCAATGCATTGGGTAAAGATTTTATATCTCATGAGATAGACATGGCTGGAACGGTAGGTTATACCGGTTCAGTGAAACAGGACTGGAACGAGGGTGACTCGGTTCAGAAAGGGACTCTGTCCACTAAGATAGTCTTGGCAATGAGTCATGACTAACAAGAAATGATTTTCCATGATTATGTGTGCATACCACAAAGTTTCAAGTTTCATTTTTATGATTATGGGGATCTCATTTTCACTTCTATGATTTATTCCATGTTAAGATATTATGATCTCTTTTGCAGGTTATGATTTTCAAAAAGATATGATATGATTTTTATTTCCTTTATTTGCCCTTGCTGAGCATTTGAGCTCACCCTTTTATGTTTTCTTTTCCCCAGGTCAGGAAGATGGATATTAAGTAGAATATGCTAAAAGGGACCCTAGATATGATGAAATAAATGGGAGACACTGTAGAAGATTTATGAACCATTTGTTTATGTTTCCCAGTTTCTAAAGACACTATACCTATACGGTCCTTTGTGGTTTTGTAATATGTTGTAATAAGTGTGCTTCAATTTTGAAGTATTAACAATGTATGTAAAGTATGGGTCGTTATAGAAAAAATCAAGAATAAGCCGTTAGACCAAATTAAGCTCGAAGCTAAATTCGGTGACCTCGTAGCTCACCCAGAATTTCTGGTGGTCCAAAATAACACGTCCTTAAATGCACTTCTAGGAACACCCTCTCTACATAAACATGTAATAATACCCTCCTCTTACCATAAGTGCCTCAAATATAGAATTAATTGATAGAGTGGGACACTTCATGCTGATAAGGCCCCATTCAACCTCTGTGAATCACACTATATTGATGCAGTGTTCTATTATCTGAAGGGGAAGAGACTTTAGGTTAATGGTTCCAATTGTATTGTCAACCCATACAGTTTATAAATGATTCCTTCTGATCCCTCAAGAAGCTTGGGGAAGAATACGTACTTCCCATCAATCAGATTGAGTGCACAAGTCTAAATTTAGATGCATATTCAGTAGTCCTCATAATTTCAGTCATGGCTGCCGAGCCTGATTATTTTGAATATCTCAATGACTCCCAAGATAATGGTGTAGATTTAGATAAAATTCCTCTGAACCATAATAAAAACTCTAAAAAATCCATTCCTCACCCAATGAGGTAGGAGAAAGTGTCTCGTCACTCAAAGAAGGTGTGAAAACCATTTTCCCCTCATTTCATCTTCTTTGGAGAAGCCCCCGCCGACAGTCGATGCAGAAGATCCGACTTCACCTCTTAGACACCAAAATTGAAACTCTTACCTCAATTATGGAACAATTATATCAAGAATTATTTCCCCATAAGAAGACAACGATGAAGATCGTGAGGATGCAGAGGAGGAAGAAAAAGACCTAAGGGATGACCCTACAACATTTTAGGAAGTCATCTCTACCACCATTGATGAACTCAAGGAAATCAACTTGGGTACAAAAGAAGACCCACAACCCACTCTGATTAGTGTGGCCATGCCTTACAAAGAGTAAGAGGTATATACCTCTTTCTTGAATTAGAATCAAGATGTTTTAACTTGTAATTATATATAAATTCTAGGCCTCGATCCATAGGTGGCCACTCACCACTTGGGCCTACCAAAAGACCACCGTGGTTACAAGCAAGCCTCCAGAAGGACACACCCGACACACGCTACCAAAATAGAGCCTAAATTTGACAAGCTCATCAGAGATAAATTCATTTGGGAGGTCCAATATCCCATATGGTTCAAAAATATAGTTCCCTTCAAAAAGAAAAATAGGCAAATTAGAGTTTTCATAGATTTGAGTGATCTCAATCAACATTACTCAAAAGATGATTTCCTTATCCTGATCATAGAATTGTTGATCGATGAAACTACTTTATATGAGGATATCTCTTTCATGGATGGATATTCAGGTTATAATTAAATCCTAATGGCCTAGAAATATGAAGAAGACACTACCTTCAGAGCACCCCTCAGTAGACATGACTTCATTAGATGCTAAACTGCCTGATGAAGAGGTATTATCTATTCAAGAGGCTTCCCAAACATGGGAGATGTATTTTGATGGCGCATCCCAAAGTCCAATTAGGAAAATAATGGAAGACCCCATGTTTAAAAAAATGGGGATGGGATTCATACTTATATATTTGGAAAAGTCAGTCTTTCCTTAATCCTTCCTACCATTAGAAGGATGCACAAACAATGAAGCAGAGTACTAGACCCTCATTGAAGGCCTAGAGTTGGAACTTCAAGCACAAGCTGAACATTTAAAGATAAAATGTGACTTAAAACATGTCATCAAGAAATTAAATGGTGACTATGATATCATGAAAGAGGTGATAATCCCTTTGACGGACCATGTCCAAGAATTGATGACAGAATTCCCATTAGATCCAACATTGAATTATGTCCCCCGATCACAAAATGTGCAAGCCGATGCATTGGAAATTGTAACCAAAACTATAGCAAACCCATACTGGGATGAGAAAATTATAATCATTGTCCACTGATGTATGGTACTATAATTTTTTTAGACCAAGGCAGAGGAAATCAATGAGATTAGTCCTATCACTAAACTTTATGGACATACCTATAGCTGGATGAATCTGATTGATAATTTCCTTCAAATGGGAGAACTCCCACCAGATAGGGCTAGGAGGGAGTAAATCTGGAGATGGGAAATCAACATCATGATGTATGATGGCATGAACCAGCAAAAGGTACTTTATAAGAAAGGCATTAGTGGAGTCCTTCTCAAGTGAATTGATAGAGAAGAGACATCCACTGTCATGAAAGAAGTACATATGCTGGAACTTGCGGAACACATCAGTCAGCATCCAAGATCTCTCATAAAATCTGAAGGCTTAGATACTATTGGCCCAAAATGACATAGGATTGTGCCAAATTTTCAAAAATGTTTCATTACTATCAAGTTCATGCTAATTTCATCCACCAACCCTTGGAGTTATTTCACACAATTAAGTAATTCGGGCCGTTTTCTATATGGGTTATGGAATTATTGGGACCATATCATCCCGCCACGGCCAAAAAATTCAAGTATATTCTCATAGTGACCGACTTATTTTCCAAATGGGCAGAAGCTGCAACCCTAAAAGAGATCAGGGTAAGAAGCATTGCCAGATTTGTGAAAGACAAAATCATCACAATATTTGGCGTCCCTTATATAATTCTGATGGAAAATGGCACTGATTTATTTTCTGTTTAATTGGATGGTCTATATCAAGAGTATTCCATCAAGTCCAACCATTCATCCCACTATCATGCAGTGACCAACTGTCAGATAGAGGCCTTCAACAAGACCCTATTCAATATACTTCAGAAGATGGTAGACATGAACGAGAAATCATGCCTGGATAAGCTCCTACATTCTTTGTGGGCTTATCAGAACATGACCCGCACCACCACTCAAGAAACCTTGTACTCATTAGTATAAGGGATGAAGGTGGTTCTACCCATTGAAGTTAAACTACTATCTCTCCACATGGCCATCTATGATCAACTATCCACAGATGAACAGTCCCAGAAACAATTTGATGAGATGGAGAAATTGGATGCGATAATATTTCACACTCTACACCATTTGGAAGTTTACAAGAACTAGATTGCACGAGAATTCAATAAAAAGGTTCTCCTTTGGTTTTTCCTCGAAGGAGAAATGGTGCTATCCCTTAGAACTTCAATGATACTCAGAAAGAAACCTCTAATGTTGGATCTAAAATGGGAAGGACCATATGTTATACACAAGGTTGAATTCAATGGAGAGTATTCCTTAATTTCAATGGATGGGAATCTCACCACAACTCCCGCCAATGCGAGGTTCCTGAAGAAGTACTTTCTATAATCCTATAAAGTCTGTCTTAGCTGCAGGATGTTAAACTACACAGTGACATATGCGTCCAAAATGTACAACGTTAAACTTCTTAGAATATTTATACTAACTGCATGATTTTAAACTTCATGGTTATCATTGTGTCTTGAGCAATGATTCATTGAATATGAGTCAGATCTATGCTAGGGAAAGATAAAAATTCCCCCTTTCTAAGTATGGGTTAAACCAACATAGGGAGTGTATCTTAGAACTATGTTTGTCTTTATTCCCATTCATCAACAGGATATGCAGTGACACATGGATCCTAGATCCTGGTCCATCCACCAACATCAAAAAATTACCCCTTCCCTCTACACGGGTCAGAACGGTACAAGGAACATGTTTTATAGACCCTTCCTGTGTATGGGCCAGACCAACATATGGAGTGTATCTTAGAAATACATGTGGCTTGATTTCCATTCATCAATGGGATATGTAGTTACACCTAGATTCTACATCCCAGTCCATCCACCAACATTAATAAAATGACCCCCTTCCCTCTATATGGGTTAAACTGATACAGGGAACATGTTTTACTGAACTACATATGGATTGATTCCCATTCATCAATGAGATACATAGTGATGCCTGGATCTTACATCCTAGTCTAGCCACCACCAAAAATATAAAATTTCCCCCCTCCTTGTGTATGTCCTAAGCCTATATAGGGAGGGATTTTTAAAGAACTACGCATGGATTTATTCCCATTCATCAATGGGATAATTAGAGATGCATCAACCCTTATTCTTGGTCCATCCATCACATGACATGAAATTTCTATGTTATATACTCTATTTACTCTATACTATAGGGGAAATCCTCATCCCTCCTTGTTTCTCACACCGAGTATAACTCATGTGAGAATAGGAATGGCGGTAAGAGTTTCCTCGCATGGAAAAAGCACAGAGGAATATGATAAACCCATCATCTAGAAAGAAAAGTATAAAATGCACCCCTCTCTGTACATAGGTCATACTGGAATGGAGAGTTGTCAAGAACTACATGTGTCTTGATTACTATCATCATAGGATATGTAGTGATGCCCAGATCCTTCATCCTGGTCTAACCACCATTTTAAAAAAATTCCCCTCCAACTACATAGGTCAGACTGGTACAAAGAACATGTTGTCATAACTATGTGAACTTTTATTCCCAACTAACTCGGTTATATAAGAAACATCCAGGAGGCTCAATCCTAAAACTTCACCCACATCATGATTTTCACGACGGTTCACTCTCATCCATACCATATGAAATTAAACTACACGGGATACCAGAACTACGTGTGGATTGATTCTCCACATAATGAGGTAGGTAGTGACACCTGGGCCTTCCTGAGTCCAGCCGAATGGAAAAAAAATGCCTCAATTTCCTTCACGAGAATGTAAATATGTGCGTAAGATTCCAAACCTCAATTCCTAAAATAAGGATTAGTCAAAAGATAATGCCCCCATACATACAAATAAGATCTTTGTAGAGGATATCATACCTCACAACTAATCATAATCTAGATATTTCTCACATACCCAAATATCCCCTTTTCATTGATCAAACTCCATGCCCCGAGAAATATTGAATCCCCATAATCACCCACGACTATCGGAAATGGACAACTAGTGTACTGAGGACACCTTTGTATGACTATTCACACAATTCCCCGGTGGATCTACATAAATTTCCCACAAAAATGGACTATCAACCAAAGAAAAATTCATCCTCAAGAGAGGCTTTCCCTATTTATTTATTCCCATTGTCTCCTAATCCTCACACCATCCCTCTTGATTCGAGGGTTCTCAGAATCATGGTTTACACTTTCTTCTCCCACTCACGTCTGGGGTGTAGCTAGTATATCCCTACCTGATTATCCCATTTTTAATCATCATTCCTTTGATATTTCTTCCCTATAATATGAAATTAAACTGTGCTATCAAACGTCCTTTCTACAAGACTTAAAATTGCAGGGACCCACAATGGATATCTTGTTCACATTGAGTTACCCACTTTTTCACTACATGACGTTAAACTGCATGGCCCAACAATGTTCCCTTATTTGATACTACCATCCCTAAGTGGTGGAGTGGAACCCTTATCACCCCTTGTTTCTCACACTGAATATAGCTCACATGGACTTCAAAATTTCAATAGGGTATTCCCCACAGAGCCAGAGCGAATCAGTATACAATGAATGATCCTACCAGCACAAATTTAAAAGGAATATTAGAGTTTTACCCTCTATGTTGGGAAACCTAAAGTCCCAACCGTATAACATTAAACTACAAGGTACCCCAAATATAGCTAAAATTACCTACTCCCTGTGCATGGGCCAAACCTATACAAGGAACCTAATTTCAAGATACCGAGTTCATCAAAATCGACCCTCGCTCTAGTAAGGGAATTAGAATGCCTCACCCTATGTGCGAGATATATCTATATAGGAGAGTTCCCAACTTTATGGGTGATCATGGACTAAACATTTATAACATATACAAACACATATTTTTCATTTATCAAACTCAGCGCTTCGAGTGATTTTGGATCCTCATATACATCCCTGACCATCAGATATGGGAGACCAGTGTCCTATGGACACCTTTGTTTGACTATGCACATAATGCCTCAATGAATCTGCATATGTTTCTCAGAAAAACAACCTGTCAACCAAAGGAAAATTCATTCTAAGGAGATGATTATCCTTTTCCCATATGCCCAAATGGATTCCATGCCCCATATTATATCTCCTAATCCAATATCCCTTGAAACTACGACTTATAATTTCATCCCTACCCAGGTTCTGGACAATTCAGAACACCTTGGATCGATTACTGTCTAGTTACTAAAGGATTCTATATCAATTTCCTAATCCCATGACATTTAAACTACATGATACTCGATACCTAGTATTAACCCTTAGGCCAAGTCATGTCAAAGGATACTTCCCCTCATGTCTCCGCACATGAAATGAATCAGTATTGGAAATTTCAGCATACGTTCTGCCTCATTGGTGAATCCATATCCAAAACAAAGATGCCCCATCCATATGTAGGAATCAAATCTGCATATGGGTAAACTTTTAAAGAACTACGTATGGATTGAATCTTGTCATTACAGGATATGTAGTGACATATGAATCTTATATTTTGGGTTTATTCGTGAAATAGAATTGTCCCATCCCTTCCTGTGCATGGGTCATACCTGCATTAGGAAATGAATCACATGGATAGGATAAAAATTCCTCCACTTATTCCTTGTATTCCTAGTAAAGTTAAACCTGAAATTCCCTCTTTTATGTTCAGGAACCCCTCTTCATACACCATACTTTGTGTCCAGAAATGTTTGAATCCCCATAACCATCCATGGACATCAGAAATGGATGGATAGTGTCCTGAAGACACATTTTTTTGACTATGAACACAATGCCCTGGTGGATCTACATATGTTTCACACAAAATGGAATGTAAACCAAAGGAAAATTCATCCTCAGAAGAGGCTTTTCCTAACTCCGTATGCCCCTATGACGTTTAGGTATCACCTCATTCCTTAGTTTCAAAACCCCCTAGATTATAACTTACATCCTCTTTCCCCTCTCATGCCTAAAGGTGATAGAACATTTCTGGTCAGACTATCATGGAGAAGGAAAATTATTTAACCCCCTGATTAGAGTAAAAAAGACTTTAAACTATAAGTCTCAAATTTCTTAGTTGTATGATGTTAAACTACACCATGCATCATCCCTCCTTCACACAAGCCAGCCTCATGTGGGGGAGTTTTTTCATCCAATGCCGATATATATTCCCTCACACTTTCAAAAATCATTCCCTCAACAAGACACCCAACATGGCCTTCAATAACAAAACAAATACAAATTTCTATAAAATTTACTACCCATCAGAAGTGGGAGGATAGTATATTAAGGAAACCTTTTTTTGACTAATATGAACAATGCCCCAGTGGCTATGCATACATGGCCCATGAAAATGACCTGTTAACTAAAGTAAAATTCTTCCTTAAGAGAGGCTTTCCCTACTTCTCTACACCTAATGGCTTCCATGCCGCATGAAATATCCCATTCTCCAAAAAATAAAAGTCAGGGTCAAGAAAAATCCCTTATCTATGTCTGAAAGTTATTGGGATATTCTCGGTTAATGATTCCTAAATTGGGCCCCTTACCCTGTAAATCATGGATAAATTTTTTCAACCTAAAACATTAGTAATTGTCAAAGATGTTCAACCTAAAACACCAGTCATGATAGTCTAGTTCACAAGGCTTTAAACTTCCCATGAAAAAGAGGTAAAACTCACCAGGATAAAAACCTGCAAAGGGTATATGGAAAAAAAATCGATCACTATATCACTAAACCTACAACTCATATGTTTTAGAAAAAATGTTGTGAAATCAAGTAATCCCACAAGAAAAAAAGTTTTTTAGGTCAAAAAACCGCAAAGGGTAGCCTAAGAAAAAGTTAAGTTATACTCGCTAAGTCCACACAATAACAGGCTTAGGAAAACATTAGGGTCATAAAAAAAAGACATAAATATTTTAGGTTCTTTAATATCACCCTATAAATATTTAATCTAAGATCACTAAGTCCCTTGACACAAGAAAAATACAGATAATTATATGATATTCCATTCAAACCAGGACTGATTCTATATTAGAATAGCCTCCTCTTCATCCCAATCAGATCCCATTCCAAAGGGGGGAATTTTTAGGGTCCTGAAAATTCTGCATTGAAGATGAAGAAAATTCCACTAAACTAAGAAAAGTATAGAAATAAAATTCTGAAGAAGATTGAAGAAATTTTTTCAAAGGAAGGGTGATTATGAAATAAAAATTCATTCTCGAATCGCTGCTCCGCATGGCGGTCCATGGCTTCACAAAGCCGTTCACAAACCGCGTAGTTCGTGGAATGGAGGCGATGATACCAACTCCTAAAAAAATGTTATTGAAAAAATAAAGGTGGAGAATTCCACCCTCACATATGAACACCCCATGTATAATAACCTCTGCGAACTAAGTGGTTCGTAGGATTATATGGCATCCCCAACACCTGTAAATAACTCCCCCACTGACAAATTATTCTATGGATCAAGGAGTTATCAATGGGATCCCCAAAAAAGGTGCTACGCACCCATCAATCGAGCGCCCAAGCCTCTCTATAAAAGGACCTTGAGGGGGAATGAAAAAAAGGAAGATAATGGAAAATAGATCCCCAAATGTGTGAAAAAGGGAAAAATCATAGAGAAAAACACAAAGGGTGTTGGTGAAATCCCTCCCTCACCCAAAGAAGTTTGTAGAAGCCATCCTGTAAACTAATATGAGTTTCCCTTTGTGAACTCCATCCTGTAAACAGTAAATTGAAGACCCTATGCAGAAGATAACATGCCAAGGTAGTATCATTTTTGGAAATGAGGCATCATTTATAAACCCCACGAACTAATAAAAAACAGTACACAGATGCTCCTATGTGTAAAGTGGTTCGTAGATGACCCTTTACATAAAATAGTACACAAAAGCTCCTTTGTGGAAATTGGTTCATAGATGACTCTATTCGAAAAAAACTGTACACATAAGCTCTTACATGGAAAATGGTTCATAGACACTCCTTCATGGATGATCCTATGTGGCCAGCTCCTACGCAGCCAACACCCTATGTGGAAACTCTTATGCAGAACATCCTATGTGGTTAGGTCCTACATGGCCAACTCATATGCAGAAAAATAGTTTACACCCACTGGTCTATACCAACAGATTTTTCCCCCACACCCCCACTTGGGATTAGTTTCAGGATTTGTTCTCGACCCTTCGATTCGATCCCTTTGCTACCGTCACTAACCCCCATGAAAAATAGAGACTCACACTGCAAGATTTTTGGGCTGGGTCATTAGAATTTTCTATTTCACCCTTCTACTGCCCAAACATCCATACCTAAAATACCATGAGTCAAGATACTCCTCATAAGACTCCTAAAACCCCATCTCCTACCTCCTATACTTGGTTGATCTAGAACTCCATGAACAATAACAATATGATTTTTTCTAACATGTCTGGAAACATCCTTTACATTCATCAAACTCTGTGTCTTGGGCAATTTCAAATCTTCATAAACCTCCATGACCATAAAAAATAGACGGTCAGTGTCCCGAGGGAACCTCTACTTGAATATGTACACAATTCCTTGGTAGATCTACATAAATTTCTGACAAAATGCATGTTAACCAAAGACAAATTCATCCTTAGGAGAGGCCTTTCCTACCTCTATATGCCACAATGGATTTAATGCCCCATATCATTTCTCTTGATTTGAAAATCCATATATCAAGGTTTACGTATCCTTTCCCTATCATGTTCAAGGCATGTCAGAAAAAACCAAATCGGTTATCCTCCAGTTAATCATGGATTCTATAACAAGTGGTCCAAAATATATGACCTTAAACTAGGATTTATCATCCTGACCACATGAAATTTAACTTTATGGTATTAGTCCCTACAACACGACATTAAACTATAATTCCATTACTCAAGCTATATGAATTTAAACTGTAGTATACCGGGTGATTTCAAATCTTCATAAACATCCCCGACCATTGGAAATGGAAGGCCAGTTTCATGAGTAAACCTTTGTTTGACTATGCGCACAATGCCCTGGTGGATCTGCATATGTTTCCCACACAAATGGACTATCAACCAGAGACAAGTTCATCCTCAAGAGAGGCTTTTCCTACCTCCATACATCATAATGGCTTACATGCCTCATATCATTTCTCCTGTTTTGAGGTCCTCCATAATCACGATTTACACATTCCTTCCCTCTCATGTTTGAGGCATGTTAGAACATACCAATGTGATTATCCTCAAGTTAATCATCATCCAAGATATATGAATTTAAACTATAGTATACTCGATGATTTCAGATCTTCATAAACATCACCGACCATCAAAAATGAAAGGCCAGTGTCCTAAAGACACCTTTTTTGACTATATGCACAATGCCCCGACATCTTTACATATGTTTCCTACAAAAATGGCCTATCAACCAGGGAAAAATTTATCCTCAGGAGAGAATTTTCCTACCTACGTACACCATAAAGTCTTCCATGCCTTGTATCATTTCTCTTGATCTGAGGTCCTCTAGAATCATGGTTTACACATTCCTTCCCTCTCATGTTCGAGGCATGTCAAAACAACCCAACATTATTATACTCCAATTAATCATCATCCAAGATATATGAATTTTAACTATAGTATAACCGAGAACCAGTTTTAGGGAACTCCCACAAAGGTAAGTCCCTAGACTTTCTATAGGATGTGGAACTCTTGATCTCTTAGGCTCAACCTGAGACATGTATGAATAGATCAACAGACATGACTATCCTTGATATCAACACGGGAGAGAAAATTGTCTCATTCAAATACCCCTATCTCTCCCTTTGGTCTCCAATACCATCTATCAGCAGATGATGTGGGATGTGAGATCTTTATATCCACTACCTATTCTTGTTTCTTACACCGAGCATGACTCACGTGGGCTTAGCGATTGGTGGTGATCATGAAATTCATGTAACCCCAAAGCATGGGCCTTCTTCAAGGTGTAAGCCCCAACCAAATCAGGTTAAACCCCAAAAAATGGGCCTCCTCCTAGGTATAATCTCCAAATACAATGAACTATGAGAACTCTGATTCCTTCCCCAAAATAGGATATGTAGGATGCGTATCTAAATCCCAAGCTCATGGGACATTCTCCTTAGAAGTTAGTCCCATTAAAATTCCCCAAACTCGCTAGGGAATCCTATTTAGGAGTAGGCTCTAACTTATTTCTCTCAAATGGGAATCTCCCGCGTGTAATCCCCAATCATACCCCCAAAAATGGGTCACCTCAAGGGTTTAAGTCCCAACTCAAACCAAACTATGAGGGATTTGATTCCCAACTAACTAGGATACATAGAAAGCCTCCTTGAGGTCCAAACCTGACACCTAAGTCTCAATAATGTTCTTCAGGCCATATCCCCAGTAGGTTTATATCCACCTAGGGGACCATATCTCTTCTGGGCATCCCAGGATGTCTCTACATAAGCCCCACATTGAATCTTTACTAGGTACCTTTATCTTAGACATCCTTGCCACATGACGTTAAACTTCATGGATGGGTCCTCATCACATGAACTTAAAAGGTGATGTGTCCAGTTAGGTGGAACCAAACTACGTTGGCTCTGATTTCTCTCATGAGGATACATAGGAATCCCATCTTATGGGTTTGACCCTAATATCAGAATAATTCTCATCCCCCCTTGATGATGATAAGATCCAAAGTGCCTCATAACATGCCTTAAACCCATGATGTATTATTAAATGATAAAGGAATTATTGATCTATCCACAAGAGGGGAACATTGATGAAGAACCTAGAATACATATAAGTATCTTTATCAATGAAAAACCTCAGATACATATAGATGGTTTTAGATTTATGTGTATCTTGGATCAATATTGCAACTTAGGAGTAATCCACATACACATGCTTGGGAAAGAACCAAGGATTCATGAACATATGAACATTTCTTAAATCTATAAGAGAGTCCCAGAATAGGAAATAATTCCACCCAAAAGGGTGTGATGAGACCGACCTCTCATCTTCTTGACCAATGGAGCCCTTAAATGTCATTGTCCAAATCATCCAACAAGTTCCTGCCTTTGGAAAATAGGTCTATGAATCATGGATAAAAGGGCCGTTGGGTGTTTTTGGATCCGTGAATAAACCCACTAGAGACCATCCTAGGAAATCGTACCTGACATGGGTTGATTTCACAAACACCGAACCCCATATAGTCACTCACCAAGACTGCTCAACTGTGGAACCTACTTCATAATACGAGAAGGATATACTGCCCGGTCCTGGTGTGACCATCTCACCCAATAAAAGGGTACACTGTGAATTGGGTTGAAACACACATTATCTATGTACAAAGTTATAAAATAAACTAAAACCCACTAGTTTGAAATATAGATTTGAAAGTACACCTGTATAATTTTTAATAAATAAATTAACAAGGAGTTACCACATTTAGGATATTTATTTAAAATAAAAACTATTTAATAATTTTAATGAAAGATGAGAAAGTACGCCAATGTATAAATAAGAAGAAAACATTTTTTTAATAAAAACTATACATACATTATAAGATAGAACATACGGGTCTATGGAAAGGTAAAAATAATATCCTTATACAAAAAATATATCCAACCACACCCATTCCACTAGACAGAGAAGAATTCTAAAATGGAGGTAGTGCCTATAGTGGAACTATCCAAAGAATAATAATAACTAGACTTTGTTAGCTAGATCATAATATTAAACTAGGCTGGGAAAAGTTGGGTAGAGAAAAATAATTCCCCATGATGTATATGTCTTAGAATACCTCCTATGAACCTTGAGTTTCCAATAGAGTTTTATAATTTTTTAAAGGGATTAGAAGAGTTCAAACACCACCTATAAAATTGATATTTTATAGTAAACCATCATAATTTATCATAAAAAATTCATTCATTCACATATCATAATAAAATAGGGAAAAATAAAAAATGATTTATAAAAACACATTTAATTAAGACCAAGACCCCTTTTATCTTTGAAACCTTACATAAAATCAATTCAACAATTCATTATAAATCCAAAATTGAAAATTACATGAAATACTTTACAACCAATTCATTAAAAAAGAATATGGTAATTTTTTACAAACACTTTTCATGAATAATTTTATAGAATCATAATTTAATCATTTTAAAAAAAATTATTTACCCTGAAAGCTCTATGGTGCAATAGAAGCGATGGGTGATTGAAAATTTTTGGGTTTTCATACGTTTCAATTGATAATATATGAGAATGTTGATGAAAAAAGTCCGAAATATCTTAGAGAGGATTATACATATTTAATTTATTATTAATTTAAAGCTAAAATTACCTCAAATAGGGAAATCATTTGATCAAAACCCATTGCTGATATTTTTTCATTAATGATTCCATTTCTAATCTAAATTGATACTCCACTAGTTTATCCACACATGTTACATAAATCTCCAAATGAAATTCTAGAATCTCCAGGTTCAAGTGCAGTAGATTTAGGGGCTTCACACTCTCCTACATTGATTGAAACAAGGCTCCATTATTCTTTATATGTTCTTGATAATAAGGATTAGAGGATATCCCCTCTATGATTGAGATTATACTTGATATATTTTCATTTTGTAAAACATGTATCACCCCTTTAAAATGAAAAAATTTATATTTTATAATTAAGGTTAAAATAATTGATAAATACACACATTTTCTTATCAATATATTTAATATATGTAATAAGCAATGCAAAATAATAATAATAACAGTATTATTATTTTATATGACATGAATCTATTTAAATATGATTACTTAAATAAACCAATTAATATTTATTTAAATGATATTGAATAAAATATATCATTTCCACACTAGTTGAAATATAGGCTATACCCACTCCTATATACCCATGGTTTTATCAAACTATGGGTATAGGAGATCCTATACCATTGTTTTATTCAAACCATTGGTATAGAGTTAAAAAGGATACCCTATACCAATTTTTTTTAAAAACCCTTGGTATAGGGTCGGCTATACCAATAGGTAATTTAAACTATTGTTATAGTTTTTCCTTAAATGAGGTAGGCCACCTCCCCTCCCCCAACAATCCCTATTCCCCCTTACCTTTGCAATGAACTACCCTTGGTTCTATCTAGATATCTCTCCTCATTCATCAGTTACTTGATTAAATTCTTCTTCAACATCAAATAAATGAGTTCTGAGTCCATCATCTATTCCACCGAACATTATTTTATTTTTTATATAAGTATCAAATATAAACTGAGATCTTGTGGGATCATGATTTTTCCTAATATATTGAACTGAGTTCATTTAGATTATATTTTTTTATAGAAATGAACAATAAATTTAGTCATTATTTATATATATATTTTAATTTAGTTACTCACTAACTGTACCTAAATAAAATAAAAAATTATTATTTTGTGTATTATATATCATGGGATTATTTAATTAATCATTATAGTAATTTATTATTTTGTTAATGTATCAGGGGATATGAAATTATTCATTAAATAGTTTTATTTTAATTAATTAATGATCAAATCTTTGTATAATTAATTTCAATCAAATATAGTGTGATATTTTTGAATAAACATGTTGGTAATTAATGAATGATAATCTAATATTTACTCACTCCCTTTACCTAATCTAATAGCATGTATTATTTTTTTCCTATTCTATTTCCTACACATTGTTTATTTATCTATTATTATTCATCAATTATAGAATATTACATCTCTTATGATTTGTTTGGACATCTACTAGTATGATTTAATGACTTTTATATTAAAATTTGTCATTGAATTATCTTGTTGGATATTTTCTATAAACATGTTATATTGAAATTTTCCATGTTGGTATTATGAATGTATTCCCTTATAAAAACATATGTATCAATGATAAGAGTTATCTTGTAATGTTGGGAAATGTTCTTCTTTAATAAATTATTTCCTTGATAAAGAAATATGTATTTAGTTTTGGAATTATTTTTTTGTCATAATATTTATTCAAAAGATCGATGGATGTCTTAAAATTTTTAATTATAATCTATATTTTTTATTTTAATGAATTTTTTTTGTAACAGAATGGATAAAAGTCAGATGTATGATACAGATAAAATATTAATCGAGTTTAAAAATAACTTGTATTTTTTATGTTTTTAATTTCATAATGATTTAGATGCAGAACTTATACACCACACTTATTATAATTATGTTATATGAACTTGGTTTAGTTTGGAATAGGTTAGTTTCCATATAATTTAAGTTGATTTTCAAAAAAAACTATTATATATACCATCACAAAGTAGATAAAAAGAAATTACAAACTATTCATGATCAAACTAAAAGAAGTGGAATGGAGAGTTTGATATTGGTTTCATCATCATGAGAAAGAAAATACAAAAATAAAATAAGACAATGGTATGAGTACACATGATATGACTAATGAAAATGATAATGTTTAGTGAGTGAAAAAATTGATGGATGATGTAAGGTGTAACACCCCGACCCTGGTTACCTAGAGTCGGTGAATTATTAAATAACATTGGAATGATCACAAGAGATCATGTCCTGAAAGACTGATCAATTTAGTAGCCTTGGAAGTACTAGATACATACACATGTTTTACATTACATTGTGAAAAGGAAAACAAAACAACATTGTGTCTCCTTATAACACACTCATATCCATTAGAATATCCCTGTAGGTTAATAATAATATACTTCTTTTCATCCTGGTAAAAATAAAACATAATAAAGGGGTGATCTTGGATTCTCTATAAGGATAACAATATAGAGAAATCTATCATAAATAAGCATAAACATTTAAGGCAATGTATAAAACTAAAACACAAGACTTTTAAACTTAAACTTCAGCATAATATGGAAAATATAAATCACATAAAGCCATTTAATTATTCACATGGATATTCTACTAGTCAAATAATAAAATGTAATATTAATAGATAATTTCATAATGATAGAATTAATACTGCCGGACATCATAACCACACAGTCAAGGACTCGTGCCAAGACTAAAAATAAAGATTTTATCAAGGCCTTGTGCCAAGACACTAATTTGTATCATGAGACCTACCGATGCATCAAGGGGCTATAGCGGCCCCCCATCACTTACTAAGTCCAATGCATTCCTCATATGAAAATGGTGAAACATAATCTAAACATTCTTATTAAAACTAGCATAAAAAATGTCAATATTTTAACCAAAAACAATTAATGATATAAAAATATCATATTCACAGTAAAAAATAACTCATTCAATACAATATGGAAGATTTTATTATAATAAATCAACCTCAATCAATAATAATGAAGGATATTGACATAGATGAAAATAATCAGTAAAACTATTTGAGATAAATATCCCCTTTTACTTGAAAACATTTAAAAGTCTCACTATTTAACAAGAAGCCATTTAAAAGAGATTTTTGAATCAAAGTGTCCCATACCACTTTGAAACTTTTAAAATGAATTTTAATTTTAAAACATTCATGTCCATATAAATAAATCCTTAAAACCATTTTTAAAACATGGACACTGATGAGAAATATTTATAAGAATAAGTCTTTAGAACATTTAGAATGATATTTTAGTTAGAGTTCCTAACAAAATGAGAGATGCTTGAATAAAATTAATTGAGGTAATCAAAACTTTATAATATCATGAGAATAAATTGATTCATGATATACTATGTCAAATTATAGTATATACACCATATAAAAGTGAATTGGCGTATAACAAAATAATCAATGAAGTTTGCGTAAAACCCAATGAGTGGAAATTGAAATTAGAAATTCCCTTACTGATTTGGTAACTTACGAAACATAAACCCCATGAAAGAAGGATAATACAATGAAGATGTAAATACCCATAAATTAAATTATATTACAAAAATAATACAACCATGGACAGTACATACACCATACAAAAGGAAATAGTGGCAAATATAGCATGAACCTCACAGGAATAAAAAGTGAGATGAAAACCCCTTACCTTGTAATTTTCCTTAGTCAAGGGTACGTTAACCTCTTGTATAATATTTAAATCATTTTTATTAAATTATAAAATAACTACATACATAAATATGATATCATATATGATATTATAATATTTTTTTGTTAATAATATTTCAGTAGTATCATTGTTTTGGGTGTTAACTGATTCGTTTTCCTTTATATGTTTTATTACGTAAGTCATGTTTTCTATGGATAGGATATATTTGATTCATATACATAATGATATTAAGTTCTTAAGCATTATTTTTAATCATAAAATGAAATTTTTTCTTGAATGGTTATGATGGAAAATGAAGTCTCATCGCATTGTGGAGACGGTAAGCCGTACGTACGCACGAGCGAAAATATCATTCTATGGATGGTGGAATCGTATGTAATTGAATAGTGTATAAAAATAATTAATATTTTATATTTATTATTGAAATTAATTATACTAATTATTATACCCATCCAAATAATGAAGTGTTGAATAACAAACTACACCACGACGTGGAGACGGTAAGCCGTAAGTACGCACGTATGGTGACTTTGTCATTCATAGGATAGATAGAATAATGAATATGGTTGTACCATATTTATAATAACATGTCAGTATCTATAAGGTACTGGAGATATTATTTTTTTATGGGAACAACAAATAAATATGAAGTGGAAGAAGAAAAGAACTTTGAAAGAGGTGATAAAATAATTACCTCTTCTTCGGGTGTTTCCTTTTAGTTTGAACAAAAGGGATCCTTAGGTTGACATTATGATCAAAGTAAGGACTCTAGGTTTAATTTAGGGTAGTTTTTAGGATATTTGAG
Source organism: Viscum album (assembly GCA_963277665.1). Classification (NCBI taxonomy): domain Eukaryota; kingdom Viridiplantae; phylum Streptophyta; class Magnoliopsida; order Santalales; family Viscaceae; genus Viscum; species Viscum album. The sequence goes on from OY728133.1 coordinate 1,863,404,021, forward strand.
CAGGTTTTGGCTGATACAAATGGATTTGGAGATGTGAATTTAATATAAGGGGAAGTACCCTTTTATAAGAGAGGTGAGGGACACTTTAGGAAAAGATTGAAATATTATTTTATTATAACATAATTTTCGGTTTATAATGGCTCAAAATAGATTCATTTCGAGGCCAAGGTTGGGATGGGTTGAAAAATTCTCAACCAATAGGTCTTAGACAAGTTTAGGTCACCATATTAACAGTATCTTTTAGATTTAACTCTTAGTTAAATAGTTTAACTTTTACCACGTCTTCTTGTATTTTTATATTACATGGTTAATAAACTTACTATAAAATGCCAAGAGAACCTAAATTGGTTCATTAATGACGTATATATCATTATATAAGTCCTTTGTCTGAATCTTAGATTTTTAGGAATATTATATCATTTAATAAAATAGTATTTGTTTTAAAAACTCATTTATATCAATTTTGAAACTATTTAGTATTTGGTTTTTGTTAAAGTCATAATAATATTATTTATTCTAAAAAAATACATTTAATAAATTATAACATGTAATATTCACCTAGAAATTTTTTGGATGGCATAAAAGTTTCAATTTACATTTATTTTAATATTTAAAATATCAATTATTTTAATCTATCATTAATAAGGTAATTACTACATCATTATTGGGTCATAAATAAATTTAATTATTTAATGTCTAAAAATTATAAATAAAATACCATGATGTATAATATATTTTTATATTTTTAATGAATATTTATAGTTGAAATTATCTTATATATAACCCTATATTAAAAATGTTTTAGTTATTAAAATTTGAATTTAAGACTTTTAACTCTTATTTAAATAAAATAATAATAAATGTCCTAATATAATCCAAGTGGATCAAAAAGGATCATATTTTATTACTAAGGTTTATTTTTTTAGAAATACACTTAACCAATGGAATTAAGATATTTTTTTGGGATAATTATAATATCATTTTTACCTTTAATTACCCTATTTAATTTTAACAGTGGTAAATAAAATTCAAAAGTTACTATTCACCAAAAATTATTTTCATCCTATTGAACCACATTTTACTTAATTATATCAACCATATATCTCATATTTTTTAAATTCAATTCACAAAAGTGATAAATTTACGTTTTATGAAAATTTGCAAATGTGCCTAGAAGGTGGGTAAAAGACGTTAAAAAGTTCAATAAAATTTTATATATCTAATCTTATTATAAAATGACTCCAATGGATTAAATTTTACTAATATATATATTATATATATTTTTTTAATTTAAAATAAATTTAGATTAAAAATAATTATTTAAATGAAAATGTCAGTTTTTATCTACAATGCAATGTTTTTCACTATTCATCAAAAATTGAAAGTTTTCAGAAAAATACCAAAAATTAACCCTAAGATAATTTTGATATTTAAAATTTAAAAATAATTTCTATTTTACCAAATTCAATACATATAAGTTGCATTAGTTAATTTAATATTAATTCCTATTGTGAAAACTAGAAAACGAGTTTTTAAGAAGTAAAAACTATCAAAAGATTGACATGTGTTTATATCCAATTTAAATGGGAAATTACTTCCAATGACCAAAATTATATTAAATGATAAAAATATAATATATATATATACTCTAAAACCAATTAAAAGGATAATCTAACAATATAAATAAATTGGGTGAAAAGGTATTTTTGAATTAAAACGCAGTAATTTTCACTATTCATTAAAAAATGAAACGTCTCATAAAATCACTAAACTTTCACCCTAATCTAATATTGATATTATGAATTAAAAAATTAATTCTATTTCACCATATTAAATTTATAATAGTTTCTAAAATTAATTTTATTATTGTTCACAAAAGGACATAAGAAGTAGTTCCTTTATCAAAATAGTACTTATATTTTAATGAAACTTATACATTTCCTTATAAATATGGTTTATGTACGTGATAGAATTATAAATGGAATTTAAAATTTATTTGTTACTATTCCTATTACTATATTTAATTTTTATGTTATAAATATATCATTTGAACAATTATAATACTAAAGTGTTGTTTCACAGAAACTCAATCTTGCATATAATGTAGGCTAAGTCAGTGTTGCATGCAATATAAGCTATTAAATTACTTTAATGATATAACTTAATATGAAATCTTGGGGTGTTACATAAAGACTCTTGTATATTGGTCTTGTGATAAAATGAAAAAGTTAGAATTTTTAATTCAACTGTATCATGGGAAAAGAATATATAGAATTTTTAAGATTATCATGATTTTCTTCTTACATGTTTGAAGGAAATAATTCATGATGATGGAGATATTCCATTAAATATGTATAAGTAATAAAAGTTAATTGATAAAATTTTTATTTTCAACTAATAAAATTCATGCATGACTAAAATATTACAACTTATTTTGGGTGGAAACTATGAGTCTAAATGATTGGAAAGAACGTGACACATCTCAACAGAATCCAAATGCTGATGGAACACCATCTTGTGTACTAAAAAAATTAATTTAGAAATTTACATTTATTCTTAGATTCTAAAATAAATTCATGTATGATGAAATCTAAAAAAACATGAAATAAAATGATGCTGAGAGAAATAAGGATAATGATGAGTTGGTTTATCATGAAGATTAATTAACTTTGTAGATATTTGATTAATGATATCCTGATTTTGTAGCTGATGTGTATAATTTATGGATGGGTCTATCCTGTGATAGTTTTAATCCATTCGGTGAGATGATAACTTCATATTGTACATGGCCAATTTTTATTCACATTTATAACCTTCCTCTGGGGTTGTGTATGAAGAAACCATTTAGTTTCTTGAGAAAAATCATATCTAGACCTTCCAAACCTTACCTTGAAATAGAGGTTATCACATACCAAAATTTTTTGTTGGATTATACATCATTTTGTTTTGAACATATTTGTTTGTGACTTTTCATTAGATTTTTTTGGGTGATTTTTTTTATAATTTTCTAAGCCTGTGTACGGTGGGAACATGTTTAAGAAAAAGCATGCGGGTCTTCCATAGAAACCACTCAACTTGTTTGGAGTCCCAGTGGAGGGTTCAAGGTTGGTGCACATTTAGTTTAAAAGTTTATCCTTATCTTAAAACCATGAAACATGGGATAGAGTTATTTCACATGATTTGTGCACAATTTTTCAAATTATGTGTATCCTACAGTATCACAAAAGGAGGTGTAGGGTTGGTACAAGGTGTTTCGAACCGTGTGGCTAAACCATTCGACAATAATTAGTTAATTTTTTTAAAGACCTTTAATACCTCCTTTTGGCCTCTATCTTATTCTGGTAAATTAGGCTCTCAACTTAGGAGACTCCTCTTTGAGATTTTGGATATTTCTTTCCATCCATAGTACGAATTGATTGGATCTAAGAGCATCAAATCATAGAAATTGAAGGTATTTTCCAATTCTTTATCATTATTAATTATTATTCTAGATTTTCCCCTTTCTCCTAGAAAAGAACCATATACTGAGACTATTGATGCTATATCTAAGGTTTGTGACATGATCTAATTGGGTTTCTTATAGATCCATCATGGAATTGGGTATTATTATCTGGATCATCATTGATTGTTTTGTGTTCTTTGGGAATCATTTTGGTAAGTGATTCTTCTATTTTCATTATTCTATAAATTGATGAATTGGGGATTATTAATTGGATTCATTGGTTTTGGGTTACTCCTTTCTTCATTGAACCCTTTTCCTCATTGGTTGTGGATTTTGTGTAATTTTTGGAGCATTCCAAGCGTTTTGAGGTGGGTGGTTGGGTGTAAAGCGTTTTTATTATAAACTATACATTATTTCTCATTTTAAATTGATTTTAAAAGTATTAAATTCATGATTTATGTTTTTTTAAATGTGTATGTTTTTTATATTTGTATAAAATGGGATTCTCCCTTTGTTTTTTTGACGAGAAGTGATTTAAAATCATGTTGTATTTTTATGAAATTTGATTTCAAAGTGTGTTTTATTTTTATGAAATGTGATTTCAAAGAATGTGGTATTTTGATTGAAAGTAATTTGAAGGCATGTTGTGTTATAATGAAAAATGACTTCCAATATTGTTGTATCTTGATGAAAAGTGGGTTTTAAAATAATGGCAGATGAATTTTAATGGAATCAAGGTTTAGGTGATGAATGTTTATTACTTTGAATTGATTGGCCTCAGTATAGGTAGATCACATGGGAACTTGGGGTACTTAAGAGGAGGGTGAAATTTGGAAAAGCATTCTAGGAATGGTGTGCTATTATGAGAAATGATATATGATTACAACTCTAAAAAAACTATTTATTTCATGAAACCACTTGGGGGTTCACTTATCAGTGTGTTCATCAATACCTTTACAATTATTGTCCTAGGTAATTATCATGTCCACTAGTCATAACCATTCATTGAGGTGTGAGGAACCTAGCTAGATCATACCTATTGTATCTTAAGAATTATTTTATATGTTTCAAATCTTTGTGAACTTGTTTTTTATTTATGATTTTGATATTTGAAATGTTTAAAATTTTTTGTAACATTTTGAGTTATTTTAATTTAAAATGGTTTCTTTAAATGTGGTATGAATTTTTTTTATTTGGAAAGGTAATGTAAAATATTTTAAAAGTGGGTAATTTTCACATTTGATGTAAATTTTGAAAATGTATTTCATGTTGTTGTTTTAATTAAATGAGAATAAATGATATATATTATAATGATTATTATAGAACACTTGGTTGGGACCCTACTGGGCTTATTTTCTCACACCCTACACATACCTTTGGGTGTATGTAGATTTTTTTATCTGAATTAGGTAAAGTAAAGGCATGTCATGGAGGTGGTAGGTTTCCATGATAGTAGAGAGTGGGAGTTTAGTGGTGACATATTTTAAATAGATACTGGTTTTCAATTTTTTTGAGTACTTGGGTTTATCTATTTTGGTTTGGAAAAAGTTTTTACTTATAATTGTTTTATTATTCATATGTTTGACTATATATTGAAAAATTGATTTTATTTTATACATAGAATTTTTGTTTCCATAAATTTCATAATTTTGGGAAAGTTCATTCCCAAAAGTTAGTTCTTTATGCCCCAATGCTTGTCTCCAACCCATGGGGATCAAGGATGCCCATTGGGATGTACCACGAGTTAATTTTAGTGTCCTATTTTGGGATCACCTAGGAGGGGTCATGAAAAATTAGTATTAAAGGAGGTTTGTTTTCATGTTCATTATCTTATTTTCTCAGGATGTTTTGATAAAAATGATATAGAATTTTTAGGACATAAGGGGTAGTTTATGAGTGTTTTCCCAACCAAATCTCATCCTAACAATAATTAAGTTACCAAGGGATGTTTGGAAGTGTGTCTCTAATGTTTATATTAGATATTAAATTAGTTTGTTTATTGTGTTCTCTTGATTCAAACTAAGTTTGTTTTTCTATCTCATGGTATCCTTTATTTTATTGATATAGTACCATGCCTCCTATAAGAATCCATAGAGTTATTTAGTAGGGTGTTGTGGATGGTGTTTTTATAGGAAACCCTCAAGTTGATCAAAATATTATTTAAGTGGTTGTGTGATAATTCTATACTGTGGACCAAAATTTTATCCTTGCCTCAACCTAAATTAAAGAGTTACAAACTGAAACTATAAGAGACACATATCATGATCATGAATTTATCTTCTAGAAACAACATTCCTCCAAAGGGATGAACGATCCTTATGAATCAAAAGCCTAGTTCAGAAAGATCAATCATATTTTCAACTTTGTGAAAACTCTATATTCTGTTAAGATAAAGTGCACTAACTTTAATCTTGAAGTCCATAACAGGAGATAGTGGGATGAAGTGGTTCAGGAAAAACAACATGAAGTATTAGAGTGTAAATAGTTAAATTCCATATTCTTATAACAGTCCCATATTTAACTAATGGCAATGGAAAAATCCATTGATTTCTTCTCCTTTTATCTAGGTAATCATTCTGGGTTTGAGTATGCCAACTGTTTTTCTAGGTTGGTCTATTTTTTCAGTAAGGTGGTATTAAATGATATGCTGATGGCTCAGAGGTTCCATATGGGCTTATGAGAAGATATTTATTCTCAAGTTTTTTATGCTGAATATTACCTCTTATGCTGAGGTGGTTGACATAGTGATGATGACAAAGATAGACCAGGTGAGAAAGTTAAGGTTGTTTGGAATTATTCTTCCACCGTGTGGTATTTTTAGTGGCTCCCACAGAAATAATATGAAGTGGAATAAATTCCACAAGGGATTGAAATGTGGATCTCAGTAGTGGGATTACTCCACACCTTTGTTAGTAGATAATAATGTTTCTTTTAACTGAAAAAATGTGGGAAAAAGGGTGTAAAATTTTTCCCCTCACCTATGACAGTTTTATACTCATGTGGATGCTCAGATCATGTGCACAAGTTCTGTCCATACCTTTATACTCCTCATTATGTATCAGGTTCATCATCCTATAAATGATATATGGTGCAATTGGATACTTTAAACTCAACATAATTCCAACCATAGGATCCAATAATGAAGTAGTTACACACATTTTAAGAGTATTCAGTGGAAGTTGATTGAGTCCTTCGATAGTGAGAGGTACAATATTTATGGATTCATCTTTATAAAATGATTTATTTGATACTGGTGCCTCCCACTCTTTTATACTAAACCAATTTGTGAATAACTCAAGACTTTCTATGAAAGTCATTCCTTATGTGATGGAGCTAGAAAATCCTCTTAGAAAGAAGAGGGATAAGGGTTTCCAATGTACTGCATGTGCTTTCTTGATGTTTAACATTGCATTAGTTTGGGATTTCATGGTTCTTAACTTAAAACTATTTTATTTAATTACTAGGATATATTGGTTGATCACCCACAAAGAAAAGATTTATTGTTATCATAAATAGGAATGCTTTATTGCCTTAGATATGAAATCAGGGGTATTTTAGGTAGAGTGGGATCTGAGGTATAGTTGAGTGGGACCTCTTATGTCAAAACTTGAAAGGTTGATATCTTCTTTCTTGGTTGATCATGGTGATGATCCCTTAATTTTAGAGCTTCCTTTGGTGGTTAGGTAATTTCCTGATGTTTTTTTGAAAATGTTATGGTTTACCACTTGAAAGATAGTTGGATTTCTCAATTGATTTAGTTCTAAGAATTCAATCGATATTTATTACTTCTTATTCCATGAAAAAAATTGAATTGAAAGAGTTGAATATTTTTTTGGAAGATTTTAAGGTGAATGGTTTTATTCATCCTAATGTGTCAACTTTGGAATCCCCTATTCTTTTTTCCAAAAGGCTGATGGAACTATCCATCTTTGTGTCAATTATTAGAACCTTAACAAGGTAACAATTCAGAATAAGTACCCTTTACCCTATATCAATGACTTTCTAGACTAGTTTAAAGTATAAAAGTGGTTTTTGAAAATTAATCTTCAGTAAAGATATCACTATCTTAGATTTATGGATTTATATATAAAAAAACTCTTTTCAGGAGAAGGTATGACCACTTTGAGAATCATATGATGCATTTTGGATTGATTAACACTCCTAAAGTTTTCAGGGTTTTTATGAACTGAATATTACACCAATACCATGATTAATTTTTCATTGTGATCATGGATGGAATTATGGATTATTAAATATTTTAGGAAGACCATGAGATTCACCTAAAATTTATTTTGGGAATCTTGAGGTACCATCATATTTTTACTAAACTATATAAATTTCATTTCTAGATTTTGGAATTTAAGTTCTTAGGATATGTGGTTTTAGAACAGGGTATCTTAGTTGATCCTGATAAGATGAATTCCATATTTTCTTGGGAATATACATAGAACATATTTGATGTTTGAATATTTTTGGGTTTGGTAAGATACTATCGGGGGTTCATAAAGAATTTCTCAATACTATTTTCACTGTTGACCACTCTTACTCGAAAAGGGGTAAAATTATTATGATATACTAAGTGTTATAATTGATTTTATTAATTGAAATTATGTATGACCATAGATCCTATTTTGATCATACCAAAGTAGGATAGGGATATGTAGTTTATTGCAATTATTTAGGTTTAGGCTTGGGATGTTCTTTGATATAAGGAGATCTCATGGTGGTATATTACTCTCTTCAGCTTCATCCTCATGAGTGGTTTACCCCACTCATGACCTTGAAATCACAATAATTATTCATGATCTTAATTTTTGGAGACATTACCATTTTGGGGAAAAAATTCATAGTTCATTTTGATCATAATAGTTTAGGTTATAAATTTTATCATAAGGACTTGAAACTTAGGCAGAGGTGATGAGTGGTGTTTATTCAAACTTTTTAATTTGGCATCACCTAAACTCTAGGAAAGGGGAATGTTGTTTCTAACTCTCTCAAAAAGAAATTTCCTTCTTAGGTTTTAGTAAAGTTGAATAATGAATGGAAAATCATTATACTCTTTATCCAGATGCGCCTGAATGTGATGAAAGAAGATTATGGTATTGTTATGACTGGTGCATAGTTGAATTCATCACTTCTTGAGTTGATAATTTAGGAGTAGTAGTGGGATGATGAGTTTAGGATTATAAAAAATTATTTATATGGTGGATAGATCATCAGTGAATGGACTCTCTCTTTAAAAGATACTATTTAATTCAAGAGCTTGTTTGTTTTCCCGGTATCTACTAGGAAGGTCATGGTGTATGATTATTATTGTTCTTAATGGGTTGTTCATAAATAAACTACTTAGATGTATCATGAAATGAAATTATAGTTTTGGTGTCTAGGTATGAAGTTTGACATAGATGAATTTGAATCTCATTGATATAATTTCCAGAAAATCAAGGCTAAACACCAAAATCATTTTGTTCTGCTTTAACCTCTTCTTATGATAACGTGGAAGTGGGACAAGGTGTCTATGGATTTCATTTTTGGACTACAATATCCCCCCAAGGAAATAATTACATTTGCGTGGTGATTGATCAGTTGACCATGTCTTCCCATTATATTCCAATTTGGGACACCACCAAGTTTGAGGATTTGGAAAAATTGTACATGAAAGAGATCACGAGGTTACATGGGGTGCCATTAGCTATCATCTCAGATAGGGACCCCTAGTTTACATCTCAATTTTGGAAATTCCTTTAGGAGTTGATGAGTTCTAATGTCAAGTTAGTCATGGATTATGATCCTCATACAGATGGGCATATGACTAATTGGGAGGAACATATAGGATATAATCAACACTGAGGGGGTGGGGGTGAATCAGTGTTGGAACAATATTATACAATTTTAATATTTTTATCCCTTTACCTCTTAAACCGATTAAGATCTTGATTCAAACATTCTCTTACCTTTCCATAATTTATAAGAAGACACACAAAAATTGGACAACACATTTACATGGTTCACATTTCAATAAGAAAGGATAGTATTTAGTGAAATTGGGAAATAATCCACTATAAAAAAAATTACTAGAAGCAATATTATGAGCTATAAACATACAGGGAATATCCTAGAAACCCATGTTGAACTATAGTCTCTTAGAAAATGCTTCAATGTTTCTTTTCACAAAAGTAACTCAAATATCTTATGATTATTATTGGTGTGATTTTTGGGTCTTATCCTTTATCTCCTATTTTCACAACAACATGCATGAAACACTTTCTTCTATACACCTAATGGTTAAAACCATCTATATAACAACATATATGAATTTTGATCCTTTTTTCTATTATTTCTATGAAAAATGAACTGTACAACCTTCTTATTCTTGTGAACTTCATGACTAACTTGGTCAATTATTATTATTATTATTATTCCCATGAAATAGAACTACAAAACTCTATTCACTTCTCATATTTCATATTTAGTGTATAATAAATTTCACTAAATCTCTTTTCAATTATTTTAATCTTTAGGATGTGTATAGATGACCAGAGATACTAGAAAATATTCTCTTCAATTTTTTATCATATCATCATAATAAAAGAACACATTTAAAAACATGTAATATATATATATATATATATATTTATATATATATATATATATTTATATATATATATGATAATAAAAAATATAGTGATGGTTACCTATTTTCTAACTTTCTTCTTCATTTTTGTATTTACAAAACTATATAAACACATGGTTTAAATTACCATATATTACAGTAATTTAAATCCTCTTAAATATTTAGTAACTTACCTTGAATATATCTGCAATTATCAACCTTATCTTATTCTCATAAAAATGATTCCATGACTAATTGTAACTGAATCAAAACATACACATAAATCTCAACCATTTCAAACTTCTTTAAACCTATATTTCAACCACATTAAAAACAAACTTATGAATTTATACATACATAATACAATAATGGTTTCATACCAACTTCAATTTTTTCATTCATCCTTATAAAGACCAATGAAACCATAACCCCTTAATTGCATAATAACCATGATTAAATGATTGGATATAAATATTAATACATGTATTTTCACTCATTTTTATTTATACACATTATCAAAAAACTCATTCTACAGGATTGATTTCATGAACAATTTTCCTATGCGATCAAATTTATTTCATGGAGAAAACACATATGTGATCCATTCACATACCTGGTCCTTTTTCCCATCTAATGAATTTTATATGTGATTCCTTCACCTATCCAAATTCTCATTTATATCAGATTTGACTACATGAATCCCCAATCATATACGTTGTTCATTCAAATATGTCTAATTGCCGGTAAGGTAGACATATCCTTTATAAAACATTCAGATACATTGATTCAACTATATGAATTTAGCAACATACATTCTAATATGTATATTCTCTTATAAAGGAAAACCCCTATATGAATATTCTCAAATTTAGAAAATTCCTTACACAGAGCACATATGCATATTCATAAGGCCCCTTATTTTTCTAAAAAAATAGTTAAACAACTTTTTGATTGTGTCCCTATTTCTTGTGTCTCCCACAATTTTGTTTTTCAATAAAAGGGTTTTATTTTGAAGAAAACTCTCATGAAATTTAGAATCTTCATGTGGAATCATAAATTTTCTATTTACAATATCAATTTATTGTTCTTATTCAAATTTATCTACTTTATCTAAATCTATTGGATAAATTACTAGATAGTCATTAGGAATATTTTATCCTTCATATAGTCTCCACACAGGAACTTGTGAGTGTTATTCTTCACATAAAAATTTTTAGATGTGAAATTTCTCTTGATCTTCTTGGTATTTCTTTGCAACTCATATACTTTCTTCTTATTATCTATGCCAAACTGTATCTTATTCTAAGGCTTCTAGAGAGAATCATGATTTAAAAATTTCTTTTCCTTATTACCCAAGGTTATCTCTCTCTTTTTTTCCAACTTATATGGTATTTTATTACCTTTTTGTTTTTATACATGTTTAGATATACATGAACCACTTCTGTGATCACTGCTACTGCAAACATCATAGATATTATTATAAATATTAAACTTGTTTGATATAGATATATTATTCCTTGTCTATTAATGTTTCTTATTATCCAGTATTCTCCCCATTATAATAGGAATAATTTGTAATTTATCATTAAAAAGACTATACTAAAATAAAATGCACAATTCCCAAATCTATTATAACACATAAAACACCCTAGAAATATTGATCTTTTCATTTTGACTTCTAATTTTCCAGATTTTTGATATGCTATTTTTGGACTTCTTTCATCATTAGTTAGGATGAACACGGGGAACCATCTTTCACACATCTTATTCTATCCACCCTAGACATGTTGGAAGTATCCTCACTACTTTTCTTCTTCCATACATTAATAGATTTTATTTTCAAATATACACTATTTATTAAAATAGATTTATATAAATTATTAAAAAAAGGTTTGGATGATAGCTATTTCTCCATGGATTCTTGGAGAAGACCATAAAATCATGTCATGATATTATTTTCACATAATATATGTATTTTTTACATAATAAATCTCCTTATAATTTTCTATGATAATAGCTCCACACTTCTTTAACTGTGTGGAATAAATATGTGTCATTTCAAAAAATTGGACATTTTGATTTCAAATTCTAGAAATTTCATATTGAGAGAATTATTATGATATTAAATTAATGAAAATTTATCTTCATAGTCCTTCCTTACAATTCCCTCTTCTTATCCATTAATTTTATCCTTTTTTTGTAATAATTGTAGGTACTACGGTGTGTTACGTAAGTTGGTGGGATGGAAAAATAATTTTTTTCCCGAACGATCTATGTAATAATGTCATCACTGGTGAAGCACAACCCCAGTTTAAGCCCAAAGATCGTGTCTGAGGAATTTTAAGCACAAAAATAATACACCATAAATACTTGGTTAGATTCGAATCTGTGCTCTATGTATGCTCATTTTCAGCGATCACTACTTGAATAATACAGAGCTTAATTTTTCTAGATCATCCACATGTGCTTCAAGAAACCATGGGAGCATCGATCATTGAATTTCGAGTGCTAGCGCGGAGATACGACGACGCCTTAGATTATCCAATGATCACCACATCACATTTATTATGATTCATGAGAGAGATAGATAAATCTTAATCCTCTGGATTGAGAGCTTATCTCTCTAGAATGTGATATAGGAGAGGTAATCTCTTAAAGAGCTTTCTATGAATAGTTTGTTCGTGATAACTTCTCCTCCTATTAATAGAGTGTTAATAAATTACTCGGAAAAGCTTCTTGACCCCTAAATAATTAATACACTATATAAATGATATTATGACTACTATACTGATACATAAATTCCATTTATAATATTACCATATTCTTGTAATATAATAAATATATTATGTAATAATACCCAAACCATTAACTCGACTTGTAGTTCCCACAAATATTAAATAAACCTTGAATATTTTAAACTGATATTCATTCAAATAACATTTTCTAGGAATTTTACTTAAAACTAGTAAATACATAAATAAATTCAATGATAATTATTATTAACTTGAATAATAGGAATATATTTTTTCCATTTGGTAATCATATGAAATTGGAAAAAACCCAGGGCCCAGTAGTGGGACCCACCATGTCCTATATATCGATTCAAATGAATAGGGTAGATTATTGAATACTCTATTGTGTGTGACCTTATAGGACCTTATATTTATAGCAGTGAATATTATTCATAAACCAAGAGTAATATCTAACAACCCATCAAGGCTACTAGAGAGATAAGGGGAGCCTTAGCAATGACAACCAACCTACGAACACATACTGTGTAATATAATCTCTTTGTCTTTAATATATCATAAAGAAGGAAACATGACAATGTCATCTCCCTTTATTTCTTTATTATTTTTTGATCTAACATGATGGACTTACCCTTGACTACCATGGACATATATTTATGAAGATACTACCATCCAGATCAACAAGGACCGAGATATATTAATTCCTTAATCCGGAAGTGACAAATCATTTCTTGACCATTCAACCATATCATACCACCAATGACACACCCAACAAAATCTACCTCACCACAATTTCATTATCATATTTTTTTCCTTGCATCAAAGTACATGATCAAATGAAATACATTGGTAACAATCTCAAGTAAGGATACCATTACACATGTTCATAGATAGGAACATCCAATGACACCCAAAACATGTGGTGTTTCTATTGGTGGGTATGTCCTCATGATATCACTACTAGATATCACCAAGTATGAACTTCATGAGAAGAAGTCTCAATGATTATGATCCCCAACACTAGATATTTAAATATCTACTGTGTCTAGTCAGTAAGATGTATCTAGACCATAAGACCTTTGTTTAAAATTAATATCATAACATCTCTAGGTTCTCATTATAGCCTATGACCTACTATAATCTTTTGATATGATAATTAATCTATGGTCATTATCATTAAATATTTGGTACATAAATATCTACACTATAATGGTAAGAATACATCATATATATCTAACTATATACATGATATGGTAATCAAAAGTAACACATAGTTGGGTGTAGGGCCTCCACTATTACAACACTCCCACTTTCACTAAAGCTAACTTGGTAACCAACCTTTCTAGCTCTCATATAATTAAGATCATGTTTCTATTGAGTCAAAAATTTCGTTACTGAGCTTGCCAGGATTCAACCGCATTGAATTCCTAATATATGAAACCTTACCTCCTTGAGTAAAACCTCTAAAAAGATGGATACCCTGAGTGTATTATATTTTTTACATTGTAAAAACTTGACATCTTGGATAGTAAGAATATCATAATTTACATTCTGAAAATACTTTACTTACTCAGTGTGATTCCAAGAAATAGAATAAAAACACTGCATTTAACTTCCTCTTAGCTACCATAGAAGCTATAACATACTATGTATTTTTAAGAATGGATACTAATGGATTAAATATTCTTGGTTTTTCCATTAACATAGCCCAACTATGATACTATATCATATGGATCTAAGGAAGACTATTTTATTTCCCCTAAAAAACATGTATCCATTTCTTCTCTAATTACCAAGTAAATATCCTATTTGGTACTAGGATGGGTAGAGGAAGCTGATGGGTCGAGAATTAATTTTTTTTGCATAATTGGAGCAACATAATAATGTCCACTCCAGTGATCTTATCCCAGTATGGTCTGAGGACCACATGTGGATTTGACAGAGCACAAAAATAAAACCGAACATGTAGCTTGTTCGGATATGACGTGCGCAAGTCTATCACAGGATGCTGAAGACTGTTGCTCAAAGACTCTGACATCTAATCCCTCTAGATCGTCCACACATGCCTATTGAATCTTCTCACGTGTCGTTCGTTGGAATCTGGGTGCTAGCGCAGTACACCAATGAGCTATTCGATGCAACGGTGATCACAACAAGCCAAGAGACTTCGATCCAAGAAGGATGAGCTGGAAGTTCTTCCTTACTTGAGAGAATCTCTCTCTAGAATCTAGGAGGAGATATAGCCTCTCAAATTTAACACATGAATAGTTCCATGGGGAGATCCTCTCTCTTACTTATATAGGGAATATCTAAAATACTCGGTATGGGTTCTCGGACCCCGTATAATAGATATTCACTTTATAAACATTATAAATAATTATTTATGTCAAATTAAATTATGCCATAAATAATATTTATAATTTTATCACTATTTGAAATATATATTAAACATACATTGTGTGGTAAACTTGAGTATATAACTCGACTCACTTCTCATGAAAATATTAAATGAACCCTGGATATTTAAATCCATTCGAATAATATTTCATCTTTGTATTTACTTAATCACTTACAAATACATTTTATAAATAAAGTCAACAAATTATTCCATTCTTGAATAATTAGAGAATTTATTTATTATTTGGTGATCTATAGAACTTGGATAATACTCGGACCCCTTTAGTGGGGCCAACCAAGTTCTCTATTCCTATTCCATGAAATAGGGAAGATTCTCAAAGCGCTATAGTGTGTGACCCTCTAGGCCCTTATCTCAATAGTATTGAATAATATTCACCGACCAAGAGTGGGGTCTAGAAACCCATCGAGGCCCCTATAGAGATAAGGTAAAGTCAAAGCAACGACTACCTTCCTAAAAATATTGTCTGTGTAATATAATCTCTTCATCATCAATATATCAATAAAGCAGAATGCACACTAGTGTCATCATCATTTATCTCTCTTTATCTTATTTGTAGATATGTCCAGACGGTCTTACCTTCCACTACCATGGCCATGGATTTAATGAAGGTGCAACCATCCTAATCAACCAGGCCTGAGATATCTCTTACTCAACTCGTAAGTGACAAATCATATATTGATTATTCAATCAATGCCATGTCATTAATGACATACCCAACACAAAGTACCTTGCCACAACTTAATTTCCATGTTTTTTCCTTGCATAAAAGTATGAAATTAAATGAAATACATTGATAATGATCTCAAGTCTGGAGACCATTACACATGTCTATAGATAGGAATGACCAATGACACCTGAAACATGTGGTGTTCCTATTATGTGGGTCTGTCCTCATGATCTCAAAAACTATAGATCACCAAGTGCGAAATTCATGAGAAGAAGTATCAAGTTTTATGGGCCCCCAACACCTAATAGTCACACGTAATCCATGTCCTTTCAAAATGATGTAACTGAACCATAGGACATTAGTTTAAGATTACATTCATGGCATCTCAGGGTTCTAATTATAGCCTGGGATATGCTATAACCCTTTGATACGACATGTAATCTAAGGACATTTCCATAAGCAAAATGGATGCAAAAGTGTCTACACTATTATGGAAAGATAAACACATTTATATATAAAAATATTCATACATGTAGTGGTAATAAAATTACAACACAAGTTGGGTCTAGGGTACCCACTTTCCACACTCCCACTCGCACTAGAGCCAACCACTAACAGGTTTCAATCCGCTAGCTCTCACATGAGAATCATTCTTCTGCTGAGAAATGGATTTAGTCAGGGGGCCTACCACGTTGTCCTCTATGGATACTATGCTAACTATGACTTCACTTCTTTGAGTAAAATCCCTCAAAATATAAAACTTCCAAAGAATATGATTTGTCATCTAGTGATACCTGGGCTCCTTGGAAAGCACCACTACAATATTATTGTTGCAATAAACTAGAAAAGGGTCCACACTGCTAGGCACAACACCAATGTCTGAGATAAAGCTGCATATCAAGACTGCTTCCTTTATTGCATCAGAAGCTGCAATATATTCAGACTCTACTGTAGAATCAGCAACCATAGCTTGCTTCGAGCTTCTCCAACTCACCGCACCACTATTTAGGCAAAAGATTTAGCCTGACTGTGATTTCAGACCATCATGATCTGTTTGTAATCTAGCATCAGTGTATACTCTCACTACTAGTTCCTCATCTCCTCCATACACCAGGAACATATACTTAGTACAAATCAAGTACTTTAGGATATTTTTAACAACTTCCCAATATAGCTCTCCTGGATTGACTTGATATCTACCCACCATGATTAAAGAAAAGGTGACATCAAAACTAGTACATATCATGGCATACATGATAGAACCCACTACCGAGGCATAAGGGATTCTATTAATTCTTTCAATATCCTCCTGTTTTTGTGGACACATTTTCTTGGAGAGATTTATACCATGTGACATAGGCAAAAATCATCTCTTGGATCATTCCATATTGTACCTTTTGAGTACCTTGTCAATATATGTACTTTGACGTAGCCCAAGTAGCCTTTGAGATCTATCTCGATAGATCTTGATCCCTAGTATATAGGCTGCTTCAACTAAGTCTTTAATGGAGAATTATTCATTTAACAAAGACTTAACTGACTATAAGACTTACACCTCATTTCCCATAATTAATATTTCATCAATATATAACACTAGGAAAATGATTGAATTCCCTTCAAACTTTTTATAGACACAAAGCTCTCTTTTGTTTTTGAAAAAACCAAATTCTCTTATGGCCTCATCAAAATGAACATTCCATGACTGTGATGCTTCAACCCATAAATGGATCTCTGTAGCTTGCATACTTTATTGTCATTGTTTGACTTGAAAAACCCTTTGGGTTGAGTCATATATATGTCTCCAACCAACTTCTCATTTAGAAAAGTAGTTCTGAAATCCATTTTCCAAATTTCATAATCATGAAAGTCTGCTATTTCAAGCAATATTATGATGAATTTAAGCATTTCTACTGGTGATAAGGTTTCATCATAGTCAATGCCTTGACGTTGCCTAAAACCCTTTGCAACCAGTCTTTCTTTAAAGGTATTAACCTCACCATCCATGTCCATATTATTTTTGAATACCCATTTGCATCAAATGGGCTTTACATCAGATAGAGGTTTCACCAAAATCCAAACTTGATTCCGGTACATGAACTCTATCTCAGAATTCATGGCTTCTTTCTATTTCGTAGCTTCTTTTCCTTCTAATGCCTCCTTGTAAGTTAGAGGTTCATCATCCTCAAGGAATAATGTGTCACTTGACTCAGTGAAAATAAAACCACAACTCTTTGGTTCTCTAACCTCTTGTGTATACCTATACAATATTTATGTCTCAGGAACAAATTCTTCCACTTGCTCTTGTGGAAATTGTTCCTCTACCAACTCTTGTGAATTTGGAGAATTAACTTCATCGAAGTCAATCTTGATCCCACTATTTCTAATAGAAATGTGTTCCCTTTCTAGAAATATGGTGTATCTTGCCATAAAAACTATTCTATATAAAGGGTTATATATGTAATATCCTTTGGTTTCCTTAGGATAACCTATAAAGATTCACTTCGTGATTATAGATGCTAATTTTTTACATGGTAAAGTCTTGATAAATGCCTCGCACCCCCATACACGTATGTGTGTCAGACTGGGTTTCTTTCCATACCATAACTCATATGGAATCCCATATGTAGATTTAGTTAGTACTCGGTTAAGGGTATATGATACTGTCTGCAAAGCGTATCCCCAAAAGGATAATAGAAGAGTTTCATGAATCATCATTGATCTGACTATGTCAATTAAGGTACTATTCCTCCTTTCACTAACACCATTCCATTGTGGTGTATAAGGAGAAGTGAGTTGGGATACTATCCCATAATCCTTCAAGTGATCAATGAAAGCTTGGTTAAGATATTTTCTGCCTCGATTTGAGTGGAGTGCTTTTATCATCTTACCAAGTTGCTTTTATACTTTATTTTGGTATTCCTTAAATATTCAAAAGGAATTATACTTATACCGCATTAAGTAGATATAGCCATACCTACTATAGTCATCAACAAAAGTAATGAAGTATGAAAAACCACCCCTTGCCTATACTGGAAATGGACCACATACATCATTATGTATTAATTCCAGTACAACATTGTCTCTTTCTCCCTTTCCTGAGAAAGGTGCTTTGGTTATTTTTCCATGTAAACAAGCTTGACATACACCCAAGGGTTCTAACTGTACCTAGTCTAAATACCCTTCTTGATGTAATCTTCGTAATCACTTCTCATTTACATGACCAAGATTAAAGTTCCATAGGCGGGTTAAATATGAGTCATGTTGGCTATTTTTTTAATTGATTGATATTACGGGGTTCTTGAGTTCTAGAATGTATAAACCATTGTTAAGATGTTTCATACCATAACATATGTTATCCCTATAAAAGAGACAAAATTTATTTCCAAACTTGAAATAAAATCCCATAGTGTCTAAAATTGATATAGAGATAATGTTCCTGGTACATAAGGTACATAATAGCAATTTTTTAAAACTAGAATCAAACCACTTGGAAAGGTTAAGTGATAGTCTCCCACTGTCATGGTTGTTAGACTTTCACCATTTATAGCTTAGAGATCCACACCAAATTTTGAAATATTCTTGAACCTACTTGGTTCTTGTATATGAATACAAATATATGATCCACATGCTGTATCCAATACCCAACTTGTTGATAAAGATATATTGCATTCAATGACCAAAATACCTGAAGTTGAAGCATCAGTTTGCTTCTTTTTACCAACTATGTAATTCTTCTTACAGTGGACTTTCTTGACACATCTAAAGTAGACAACTTCCTTCTCATTACACTTCCTATGAATCTTTATCTTCTTAGTAGGATGATGCATTGGTATCTTTGGCCTTGACTTGGCCTTAAACCCATTTTCCTTGCCCTTGTTTTTTTCACCATAAGGAAAGATGAATTGGTGTTTTTGATATCCTTGTCAGCTTGGATAACTAAATCCAAAAGGTTCGGGAGCTACTTTGTCATATAATTCATGTTATAATTGACAATGAAAGTTGAGAAGCTTGGAGGTAAAGAGGCAAGAATAAGATACACTGCTAGTTCTTGGTTCAATTTGAACCCAAGGGCTTCAAGCCTCTGAATATACCCAATCATCATGAGTACGTGAAGACCGGATTAGTTCCCTTCTACTAGCCTACACTTGTAAAGGGAACTTGATACCTCGTAACTTTCTTGTTTGGACCTCTCTTGATATAATTATAGGAGATGTAAAAGCATCTTGCAGGCATCGTCATCCTCATGTATTTTTTGAAATTGGCTAGAAATTGATGACAACATAATGCATTGAACATAAAGTGCATCGTCTACATGCTTTCTCCATTTATCTTTTTCCTCCTTACTTGTTCCCTGAGGAGGCTCAGTTGGAACTGAGGATTCCAACACATATAACTTTATTTCTTGGCATAGTAATTTATGAAAGTGCCTGTACCACTCTTGGAAGTTATTTCTGACAAAGATATTTTCTTTATCCATAATTGATCACAGTGATAAAGTACTTGTGGTTTTGGTGATTGAAATTTTAAATCTACATCAGATAAAAATTTGCAGTTAGTAATTTGTCTTGATTACCTTTTAACATTTATGATTAATAAATTATTATATCATTTTAATGTCTCCCACTATTTTAGAGAACCTTAATATCCCTCACTTTTAGATTCAAAATACTCTGTCGTTTGAGTATTCTAGTGGAAAGGATCCTCAAAACCTCCCTCATAGTCTAAAAGCTATAGCTACACCACTACTCAGAGGGTCTCAAGGTAGGCACTAGGCTATTCAACCACTTGAACCGTGGTTCCTTGTTTTTTTGAGTAAAGTCCCACATTTTAGAATATGAACCTAATTCCCTCAATATATTGCCTCTAAAGTTATAGAAAGTTAGTTATGGATAATCCTTGACTACTCAATTCAGTTAAGTTGACCCAATTCTCTCATGAAAACGCCCTGGTAGTAAGAATCACTCTCAACTATGGATAACGAACACCCCAAACATCTGATTTTTTTAGATGTGAGAAATGGAAGCCTTTTGGACTTAATATATCTTTGAGGGATTTTTTATATTTATTGACCAATATAATCCTTTTCAATTTATATGTTTAAACTAGATTGTCACACTCACAATTTAACATTCAATAGAAATACATTTGTTACTTCTTTATGCATTTTTTATCTTGTTTACTATTCTATGTGATCAAGCAATAATCATGCATACACATAAAATAGTAAACAATTCATAAATGTAAATCATGCAATCCTACTGGTCTTTAGAATTCTATTATGATCGATCCATAAATGGATCACTCTTGACCTAGGGGCATCCATACATGAGTCAACACTTGACTCATGTCGCAGATAGCCCCAGTGTAATGCACTCGACTCTTGTTTGGATTACCGCCTCGACTTGGCGGGGTTTGCCTCTCAAATCATCGCCATTTATTACAAATATACTTGAAAGAAAGCGGGGGGATCTAGGGGTAAAAAATACAACTTGTGCATTGGACACTCAATCCCTTATACATATTTTAATTAAAAGACGATTTGAAGACTTCCATTTATCTAATTAATTATTACAATCATCGCACACATTGAATAAATAATTAAATAAATACACCAGACATGCATGGTGCGGTCACTTGCCCAAGACCATTCGGTATAAATAAAGCGCAATTAAAAATTAAACTGCAATAAAATTTAAATATTACAAGGATGCTCTAATAAATTAAATGAATTTAAATAAATCCAATTTATTTATTTTATCTGTTCTAATTGTTTAATTTAATTTTAATTCTAAAAATTAAATTAATCCATTAATTTAATTTTAATTCTAATTAAATTATTTTTTCAGATTAAATTAAAATTAAACCCCAAAATAATTCTAAATAATTTAATTTAAAAAACAAAATTAATTAAAAATAATTAGCAGGGTTACCTCTAGTCAGAAAAGGAGTATGACTATACTGCGAACCACCGTGAGGGTGTGTTACTAGAGCAGAGCCAAATTCTAGTGTAACCGCGGAACGACCGTGGAATTACCGTGACATTACCGTGGCGTGACCGCAACATTACCACGATGTGACTGCAACATGACCACATCGAGACCGTGAAAATAATGCAACAAGACCGTTTTGAGACCATGACGTGAGCACGACGTGACCATGGCTTGACCATAACATTACTACGGTGTGTCCAAGGCTTGAACTCAGCATATCTACTTGGTCCAGCAACACCCCGTGGCGGTATCATCTTCCGACGAGGTGTGAAGGTGGTGGGGCACCGTTCCGGCTTGCTGCGAGAGCGGTATCCCGCTACTTCGGCCAACCGAAAGGGTGGAAGCCCGCTACTCCGGCCAGCCGCAAGGGTAGCGGCCTGGTCCAACATGACACCGAGGGAGGCAGGGCGAGCCGGCCTGGTCTGGAAATGGCGCGGTCCGATAGCGGCGAGCGGCACAAGGCTAGCGGGGAGGCACGATTCGATAGTGGCGAGCGACGTGGGGTGAGTGGGGTGGCGTGGTTCAGCAGTGAGGAGGAGCTCTAGGTGGCTAACCAAGAAGTAGCGAGGGGGTCCGGGGTTCCAGGCGGCGTGATCAACGACAGGGAGGAGGTCTGGCGGCTAATGTTTTTTTCCAGGGGGTGTGTGCGGCGTTCTACCTATGTGGAAGAAGACCCCCTTGGCTATTTTTCTCCTTTTTTTAAATTTTTAATTAATATTGTGTGTTTTCTTTTAACAAAACACCCAACACACCTTTTTTTAAACAGTCTGAATACTTTTTAAAAAAAAGGACATAGTCTAAAGACTTAAAAAAAGGCTTATGGAAAACTTTAAAAGTTTAACCCCAAACTTTGTTTTATTTGAGAAAAATAAAAATAAAATAAAATAAAATTATATTTTATTAATTCTAAAATAATTGACCTCCTCTAGAACTATTTCGATGACCGAATTCCAGCTGAAACATGGACAGATTCCAGTCTTTTTAAGAAAGCATTTTTGTTTTTCATGTGTTCTTCAAAATAAAAAATAGAATAGCTTTAAATCGACGACGTCGATCACATTAAAATTTCAAATGGATGTAACTTGGCCATTCAGAAATAGATCAATGTACATTTGGATCCATTGGGACTGATTTAATTCTCCGTACTTAAATTTAATGAAATTTAATTTTTCTTTGACTTTGAGAAACCACGCGTCCCTCTGATACAACTGTTAGATACTAGGACGGGCAGAAAAAACTAATGGGCTGGGAATTAATTTTTTTTGCATCATTGAAGAAAAATAACAACATAGACTCCGGTGATCTTATCCTAGTATGGTCTGAGGACCACATGTGGATTTGAGAGCACAAAAATAAAACTGAACATGTACCTTTTTCAGATTTGATGTGTGCAAGTCCGTTGTAGGATGCCGGCGACCGTTGCTCAAAGACTCCAACATAGAATCCCTCTAGATCGTCCACACATGCCTCTTGAATATGCTCGTGCGTCGTTCATTGGAATCCGGGCGCTAGCGCGATACACCAATGAGCTCTTTGATGTAACGGTGATCACCGCAAGGGAAAAGACTTCAATACAAGAAGGATGAGCTTGAAGTTCTTCCTTGCTTGAGAGAATCTATCTCTAGAACCCAAGAGGAGAGAGAGGATCTCAAATTTAACACATGAATAGTTCCATGGGGATATCCTCTCTCTTGCTTATATAGGGAATATCTAAAATACCCGGTATGGGTTCTCAGCCCCTGTGTAATAGATATTCACTTTATAAGCATTATAAATATTTATTTATGTCAAATTAAATTATTCCAAAAATAATATTTATACTTTTATCACCATCTACAATATATATTAAATATACACTGCATGATAAAATTGAGTGTATAACTCGACTCACTTCTCCTGAAAATATTTAACGAACCCTGGATATTAAAATCCATTTGAATAATATTTCATCTTTGTATTTACTTAATCACTTGCAAATACATGTTTTAAATAAATTCAACAAATTATTCCATTATTGAATAATTAAAGAATTTATTTATTATTTAGAGATCCATAGAACTTGGATAATACTTAGACCCCTTAGTGGGGTCCACCAAGTTCTATATTACCATTCCACAGAATAGGGAAGATTCTCAAAGCGCTATAGTGAGTAACCCTCTAGGCCCTTATTTCAATAGTAGTGAATAATATTCACCGACCAAGAGTGGGGTCTAGAAACCCATCGAGGATTCTATATAGATAAGGTAAAATCAAAGCAACAAATACCTTCCTATGAACATTGTATATGTAATATAATCTCTTCTTCATCGATATCTCAATAAATAAGAATGCACACTAGCATCATCATCCTTTATCTCGCTTTATCCTATTTGTTGATATGTCCGGATGGTATTACCTTCCACTACCATGTTCCTGGATTTAATGAAGGTACAACCATCCTAGTAAACAAATACTGAGATATCTCTTCCTCAACTCAGAATCAAAAAATCCTATCTTGATCATTCAATCAATTCCATGTCACTAATGACGTACCCAACAAAAACTACCTCTCTACAACTTAATTTCCATGGTTTTCTCCTTACATAAAAGTACACAATTAAATGACATACATTGATAATGATCTCAGGTCTGGAGACCATTACACATGTTTGTAGATAGAAATTACCAATGACACCTAAAAATGTGGTTTTCATATTATGCGGGTCTGTCCTCATGATCTCAACAACTAGAGATCATCAAGTGTGAACTTTATGAGAAGAAGTCTCAATGATTATGATCCCCTAACACCTGATGGTCATACATAATCTGTGTCCTTTCTGAATGATGTACTTGGACTATAGGAAATTATTTTAAGTTTACTATCATGGCATCTCGGGGTTCTCATTATAACCTAGGATCTGATATAACCCTTTGATGCAACATATAATATAAGGACATTTCCATAAGAAAAATGGATGCAGAAGTATCTACACTATCATGGAAAGATAAACACATGTATATATAACAAACTGCATACATGTAGTGGTAATCAAAGTACAACACAAGTTGGGTCTAGGGAACCCACTTTCAACATATCCTGTATACTTTATCAAGTTTAAATGGATAGTTCTGACTTTTCCCTTTTCAGTTCTCTGGGATATAACTGATATCTTCCTTCTATAAATTATATCCTCAAAATATAATTTTTTGCATATCATTATATACATGTTTTATCCATCACTAAATAATATGGAATTCAACTCACCGCAATAATCTCATCATATATATCAAATAGGTCTACCTGGAGAGATATATTCTATGTGATTCTATCAGCAATTCTAATTTGAATTATTCTGAATTTTATTTTTAAATAAAATTTCAATAAATGTATGATTGATAGGTATAATAAACCATTAGATATACCTTAGTAGATACTATTCTTTAGAACTTAGGCGTCTACTTTAAGTCAATCCCTGAAGAATTACTTTTATCCTGATCTTAACTATTAGTAAGTGAAATATGTGTTTTCCATATGTTACTGAACATATTTTACTTAAAAAATGGAAATCCCACTAACCTCTAGAATATAGATGTAAAAAAGTCATTCCAAATTAATATTCTATGATAGAGATTCTAACTTTAATAATAAGCTGTATTTATGTAACTTTCACCCTTATTAACATTCTGTGATGTCACCATACCTTTCTGGTTGCATCGTATAGACGCCTTCCACAAAATGTGGTCTTGACATCCAATGCTCAATAAAATGATCATATAAGTTAGATATGAAAAGTAAAATTCAAATGGATTTAGGCATAACAACTTGGTATAACCAACCAATCCTTATTGATACTATGATTGTACCATCCATGTATAAACTCATTTGAATACCCACTATAGTATTCAAAATAATAATCCCATTTTCACTTTGATACATGGAATCAATTATTGTATTTTAATTGAACTTGTGAATCTTAGCTAATTTCCATATAAAAATTTCTTATAGGAATTGTTATTACAATGAATAATGGATCACTGACCATGGTGAATATAAAACCATCACTATGGTTTTAACCTTCCTATGCAGTATGTGTCTCTAGAACATTCTTCTTACATATGAACTTGTGGAACCTATTCCTATTCCAAATACATTTTTATCTCTTACATTGACTAAACCCAAGTCAATATAGCTCCCATTATTGCTAATAGATATGTGGACCCTTATATAGAAATTAATTCTATCACTTGAATACCACTTTTTCTATCTTATGAATTTATGTAATATCCAAACCAACTGTTAGGATAATTAGTTTAGATACACAATGTGTTTGTACTTGATTAAAGTTTGTTTATATCCTCAAAAATATATTTTCATCTAAACACACAGTTCTTATGATATAATGGATTTATGTCATATTTTAACTCATATGATATCCATTTTTCATGATAGTAGGAAATTTTTTATGGGATAATGCCATTATTTGCAAAGCACGTCATGAAATATAATAGAATTTTCTGAAAGTTGAAACATAAATATAATGTATAAAATATGTGTTTAGGAAATTCTCCATGATACATTTTTTTGATCAGTGTTAACATGTAAGACTTCATCATCAATCCTCCTCATTAAAATCAATTATGTGTTGTAGATAAGGTAATGTGAATTTTGGAAATAATCCATGTTCCATTATATTGATAGATGAATTCTTGTTCAATATATTCTTCAACATTACATCCCAAAGAACTCATATATTCGGACCATGAATATATAATAATTCAATTTCATATTCCTTAATCACTTAAAAAAAATCCAATGATGTATATTTACCACTAGCTTACCCTTGGAATTGTTTACGCTCTCTTGTTGAACTAATTCCGTAAGCTTTGTGGCTTACCTTTATTTCTAAATGTCCCTTAATCTAAAACTATGTATATAAATTGATAATACCTAAGGTGTTTATCTCCCCTAATTTTAATTTCCATACTAGGTATATTGTTGATGTCCACTTTATTTTTTCTTGACAAAGATTTATCTTTCCACAACTGGGAAAATGGGTCTAACATTTTATATTCATCATGTATTGCATATGATTTATGTATCATTGAAAAATTACTTGAGTATTATATACCACAAAAAACATTCATTCCTAAACTTGGAGTAATGTCTCCTTGTGTCCAAAGTACACGTGAGATAAATTTGTTTACTACACTCAATAAAATGTATATATGAATCATTCAATTGGAAATATAGAAATCGTGTACTTCTCATCATTGACTTAGGAATCACCTTTTCTCATCCACTTGGAGAATACACCTTAATTCTTATAATATTTTCATACTTTCTTGGTTATCATATTTCAATACACATATATGATAACCATATTATATTTAATACCAAAGAAGTATGTCAGAAACCATACTTATATTTGATAAATATACACTGAAGAAGAAACATGTACTTGATTATTTAACTCAGTTTGTTTCATTTAAACTTCCATAGTTTTATTTAATGTTAAGTGATGAAAATAACTTTATGTTAATACCTATTTCATTAAAGGATGCTGTGAATTTTCCCTTGGCATGCCACTTTCCATTGAACTTTTCACCCTTTCCTTCAAATTTTTCACCATAATAATTAAATATTAATCTATCTTTTATATTCTTATTTACCTATAAAACCTTACCTAAATTGGTAATGAAGCATTTACTTAATATTGTTAATTTTGTAACCTAAAAAAACTAGGTTAAATTGGTGAAAATATGATATTAGAAATGGATCCATTGAAATATCATGATTCATATTTCAATTTACACATCTACAGTGTAATCATTACTTTATTCATATTTTTCTTCATTGACTCCTTACAAACTACTCTAAGTTAAAATTACATGTTTTATCACCCATGTACTGATGTAGTGACCACAAATATCATCAGACATTGATGATAACATTATAAAATAGCCACAGTATTCTACATATATGAGTCTCTTATAATCTTTTTTACACCCTCACTTTCTAAGGTAGCTTAACATGTATTGGGGATACTAGTACCATGAATTTCTTGTACTTTAGTATTGTGAAAAAGTGCTTGTAATACACTTGGAAACTTGTTCTAGTGTGGAAATTTAATTTTTCTATTATTTATCATAGTATTTATTGTGGTATAACTTTCCATTTTCTAAAAAAATAAAATTCTAGCAGATTAGTACTTTTATCTTGATTACTGATTTATACATTTTTTTATTAATTTATTTATTAAATCATTGAATGTATCATACTATTTTATTGAATTATAGGAAGCTTTTCACTAGAATCATAATACTCTGTCACTTGAGTATTCGAGTGGAAATGATTCTTGAACTTCCCCTCATAGTCTACAAGCTATGGCTACACCACTACTTGGAGAGTTGAAGGTTGGAATTTGACTAGCCAACTGTATTAACTCACAATTTCTTAATGTGTTGTGTGAAGTCCCATACTCTAAAATCATAACCTGATTTAATCAATTATTTCCTATAAAATTATAGAAATTTAGATATGGATAATCCCTACTACCACTTAATTTAAGTCAATCCACCAATCTCATAATAACTCTTCGGTAGTAAGAGACACCCTCAGCTATGGCTGGATGAGCACCCTAAATACCTAATTTTGTCCAAATTCGAATGATAGAAGGTGGTTACGACTTAATATTTCTTTGAAGGATTTTGTGTTTTTATGTGAAAAAATGAAATCATTTTCTATTTGATAAGAATGTTCTATGTGATTTCACTCACAACTGACTATCAAATAAATAGAAAAAATCCATCCTGTCATATGTTCTTTTTTATATATGCATGCTTGTTTATTATTCTAGGTGATTTCACATAAACTAAACATACACATAATAATAAACTATGAAAAAAATAAAATGATGACGCGATCATGAGAATATACTAATGGTTGATTCACTAAGTGAATAATATTTCAACCTAGACCCAAGGGGTAATACCATGTGTCTCATCGCTTGCGACTCAAGTTTCAGTGATTTCCCATCCAATGCATCAAACTACTGTCTCTTACATCATCATAGCTCAGTGTTAAGTGTTTCACTGATCGTCTTCATCATTATATAGTAGTACTCACCCACATGCGAGGGGGTATTAAGAGTATAAAACACAACTCAAAAAACGGACAAGCAGACCCTTATACATATAATTACAAAGACGACTCACAGATCGCCAAATAATAAAATAATCATTACTAACCACCAATTTAATAATTAAATAAATAAATTAAATAATCACTAGACATGCATTGGTCAGTATTAGGTTCATGACTAATATTATATGCATTAAAATCACATGTAAAATTAAATACAAAAATAAAAATAAACTTGTATTAAATTAATTCTGATGGTGTTTTATTGAATTAAAATTCATTGTTATTTTAATTCAATATTTATTTCATTCAATCCAAAAATTAATTTAATTTTATAATAAAAAATTAAATTAAATTAAATTAAATTTATTTATTTCTTAAATTAAATTAATTTAACCCATAATAGAAAAAATATTTAAACCAAAAAAAATATTTAATTAATTAAATTAATTTTTGATTATTTTTAAAAAATATCCATACCCCAAAAATGTTGGGTAGAGCCTGTAAAAGTTGGGCCAAACCTGAGTAGTCCCATTATGGGCCATGCAGACCCCGTGAAGGGGTGTTCTAGGCCAGAATGGTCCGTCTAGACTCGTTCTGAGTCAGAAAGACCTATCTGTGCCTGTTTCAGGATGGATCCAGTCTATAGAGAGGCTACTGAGAGTACCTCTTGGGATAGTGGTTAAACCCTCTACATTAAGGAGTCCAGTAGGGAATCACTGGAGACCTAGATCTGCTCGGTGATGACGAGCCGATGGGGACAACACCAGTAATAGAGGGTCGTGGCCGTATGATTTTGACAGGAGGGTGATGCTCGGGTTATACTCCTTCAAAGGGGTAGCAACGACCATATGATTAGTGAATCTAGGGCCTTGCGAGGAGGGATAATAGAGTAGAAAACCTGGGCGGTGTCATGGCTATATCACGGTGGATGAAGGTGGAGGGAAACTTGAGAGGAGGCATCATCCTAGAGGTTCAGTGGTTAAGAAAGGTGAGCCACAAATAGGGTGAAAGCTTATGAGGCTGGTGTGACTCTGGCATGTTCAAATAGGGGTTATTAAGGAGGAGGTTTGACATGGTCCTAGATGGGATGGATGCAGTCGTTCTTCTATATGTGACTAGGAACCAGGCCATATCGGGCAATCTAGATGCAGTGCTCACCGGTGGGGCTCACTGTAGGTGGTGTCCGGGTACCTGTGGCCATGAGCAAGGGTGGAGGGTTTCTAGAGAAGATTCACCCCGAAGATAATCCGGGGGTATGGGAATGCTGTTGATAAAGGGGATGAGGGAGCTGATCTGAGTGGGGAGATCCAGGAGACAAGAGGGGGGCCAAATGATCATCTAGAGAAGACCCACTTTTGGGTCTTTTTTCCCTTTTTTTATTTTAAAAATAATATCCTTTTTTTATGATGTCTAAACCTTGAATCACTATACCTCTTATTTTTTGTCCTCTCTCACAATTTCTAATCCTATCTACATAGGCTTTAGAATTTTTTTTTATTAAAATCATTATTGGTGAAAAACAATTGGTTGGAAATCACTATTCCATCCACCGATATCTAGCCAAAATATTTGATAAATTCAATAGAATTAGGAAAATTAAATAATGAATATATAAATATATTATTTGATTTAATGCCCAAAAAACTGATTTTTAATCTGTATTTAATACTTCATATGACCACAACATGGACCTCCAATCTTGCATTGAATCATGATCAATGACATTGGGAACATAATGACACCCTATATTACACTTAATGAAAATTTAATTTTTTTCTAGGATTAAAATCATAAAGTGTAGACCTGATTCCAATTTTAGGTACTAGGGTACACAATAGAAGCCGGTGGGATGGATAGTTAAAATTATTCACCAATGATTGACATAATAACATCATCACTGTAGAATCATAGACCCACTTTAAGACCTAGGATCACGCATGAAGAATTTTAAGCAGAAAAATAATAAACAATAAATATCTGGTTAGATCCAAAGCTGTGCTCAATTTCTTCTCATCATCGGTGATCTCCGCTCAAAGAATATAAAGAAGAATTACTCTAGATCATCCAAACATTATTCATGAAAATACAACATCACCGATCATCGAATTCTAGGTGATAGCATGGAGATACTAAAACACCATCGATGCTCCAATGATCACCACATCACCTTTATTACGATGAAAAAGAGAGAGATCGATCTGAATCACTTAGATCAAGAGATTATCTCTCTAGAATTCAGAAATGGAGAGAGAATATCTCAAATATCCTTCTCTAAATAGTTCATTGGTGAGAGCTAATCCTTCTATTTATAGTGTGTTAATAAATTCCCTAAAATAACTTCTTGGCCCCTTAATAATTAACATACTATATAAACGATATTATGAATACTATACTAAGCCCTAAATACCATTTATAATATTATGACATTATTTTAATATAATAAATATATTATGTGATAATACCCGAGCCATTAATGCGGTTCATAGTTCCAAAAAATGTTAAATGAACCTTGAATATGTTAAAGTAATATTATTTCAAATATAATTTTCCATGTATTTACTTTAAAACTTGTAAATACATAAATAAATTCATTTACAATTATTATTAACTTGAATAATGTGAATTTATTTATTCCTTTGGTGATCACATAACCTTGGACAAAACACGGACCCCAATAGTGGGGCCCACTATGTCCTATATACATATTCAATTGAATAGGGAGGATTCTTGAATATGATATTGTGTGGGACCCTCTAGGCCTTTATATCAACAGTAGTGGATACTATTCACATACTAAGAGTGGGATCTAGTAACCCAATAAGGATACTAAAGAGATAAGTAATGTCATAACAATGACAACCAACCTACGTATAGATAATGTGTAATACAATATCTTTGTCTTTAATATCTCACAAAGTAGGAAACACACCTGTGTAATTGCCCTTTATTTCTTTATTATTTATTGATATAACTAGACTAAATTACCCTCAAGTATAATTGAAATTGATTTATGAAGGCACTACCATCTTGACCAACCCATACCAAGATATATTACTTCCTAAACCCAGAAGAGACAAATACTTTCTTGAACATTCAACCAATGTTATACCACTAATGATGCACTCAGCACAAGCTACCTCACCACTATTTCATTATCATGGTTTTTTCTTTTCATCAAAGTATGAGATAAATTGGAAAAAATTGGTAATGATATCAACTTAGCAGACCATTACACATTTTCATATATAGGAACATCAAATGACACCCAAAACATGTGGTGTTCCTATTGATGAGTTTTTCCTCATGATCTCACCACTAAATATCACCAAGTGAGAACTTCCTGAGGAGAATTATCAATTCTTATGATCCCCCAACACCAGATATTCAAAAATATACTATTTCTAATTAGTAATATGTCTCTATATCACATGACCTTTATTTAAGATTAATATCATGGTATCTCTAGGTTATCATTATTTCTTGGGATCTGTTACAACCATTTTATAAGATAATTTATCTATGGAAATTACCATTAAATAGTGGATGAAGAAATATCTACACTATAATGGTAAAAATGTATCATATATATCTAATTACATACATGATATGGTAATGTAATGTACTACATAGTTGGGTCTAGATCACCCAATAATACAAAAATAATGAGTCAGGTTCCTTGATCCTCTTGAATTTCTGTTCTAATTAAAAATTATAAACATCAATTCTATTTTTCATTTTTATTATAATGAATGAGTCTTCTTCTTGAATTCATCAATAACCTCATCCTTATCATGATTTTTTAAAAATAATTCTCTTTAAACATGGGGAACTTATCTTGAAGAACGAATTTAAATTATTCAATGGTTTTAACCTACTTAGAGAGATTTATAGGGGAAAATTTTCTATATTTTAATGCATTCCCCATATAGACTACCTCACCTTCAAGATGAGTGATTTTATCCATCATAGTTTACACAATCCCACATATAATAGAAAAAAAATCTTTTAGAATAGAATAAATCATATAATTTAATGATTGAATATAGAAATCTAATAACATATTTTCACACCCACTTTTTTATTATTATATAATTCTAAACAATAACCTTTACACACCTTAGGACTTGTTGAATCCCTTGATCCTACTAGTTTAGTAATGATGTTCAGATCCTTAGTGGCACATTGAACCACCCGTTATTCTCTTTCCAATATAAATATATATTTCTTTCATGCATCACTTAAAACCTTTTCCTATTTTAACAAGAGGGATAACTTCTTTATCCTCCCTTTCTCCTTATTTTTATTCTTCAACATAGTATTGGAAGAAACATTTTTATGATATGAAATGGATATTTCTTAAAAAAAACTATACTTAATTATAAATTTGAAAATAAACTCAAATATTCACAATAGAATAACTTACAATATAGATAATACAAAATAGGTGAAACTCCCTCAAATACCAATTATGAGGACCACTTGGGATATACTCAACATTGAGAGTGGGTTGTGGTTGAATTATTGTTGGTGAAAACTTAAACATTTTTAATATGTTTATCAATTTTCCTCTTAAACTGGCCATGATCTTGATTATCTCATTTTCTTATCTTTCCTTTGTTCTTAAGAACACACAGAAAGTAGAAAATTGATTTAAATGGTTCACCTTTAAATCAAAAGGATAGTACTTAGAGAAACTAGGAAATAATCCATGATCATATAACCTACTATAAGTAATCTTGTGAGATATAAATAGTAAGGGTATATCCTTGAAACCTATGTTTCACTATAGTATCTTATATAGTGATTTTATGATTCTTTTCAAACAGGTTCCTCCTACACATTATGAGTATTATTAGTGTGCTGCCTGAGTCTTCCCCTTTCCCTCTTACTTACAAAAAAGCATGAATTCAACAATTTATTCTATATGAACAATGGTAAACACACTATATACAATAAATTTTTTGAGATATTATACTTATTTCTATTATTTATATGAAAACTGAACTACATATCATTCTTCTTCTTGTGAAATTTATGACCAACTTAACCAATTTTTATTTTTATTCTTCCTGTGCAATAAAAACACATAACTCTGTTTACTTCCCCACTTTATTTTTCAATGGACACTAGATTGAAATGAATCTCTTTTCAATTATTAATCTCTTTAATATGTTTATGGATGATCGGAGTTGGTTCTTTATATTATTCTTCCATACCCAAAAATATTATCTTCAATTTTTATATCATATCATCATCATAAAAAAACCTTCCACAAGATCCAATGTATATATATATATATATATATATGTGTGTGTGTGTGTGTGTATGTATGTATATATATGATAAAAAATATTGAAGTGATGGTAAATCATTTTATTTTTCACTTCTTCATTTCTATATTTATAAAATCATGTAACTGCATGGTTTGAGTTACTAAGTCTTAAGGTAATTCAAATACTTCTGAATCTTTAGTTACTTACCTTGAAAAAATCCATAACACCTAGCCTTGATTTCTTCTCATAAAACTTCTTGCATGACTGATTGTAACTAAATCAAAAAAAGTAGGTAAATCCTAATCTCTTCAAACTTCTTTAAACTTACATTTACTCCACATTAAAAAACTGTATGCATTAATACATACATTGTATAGTGATAGGTTTATGAAAACTTAAATCTTTTAATTCTTCATTATAAAGACCAATGAAACACTATCCCACAAATTCCACAATAATAATTCATAAATGATTTCATATAAGTATGAATGCTTGTATCATGAATCATTTTCATTCAAGAATGTATTAAAAATTGATTTAGAAAGATCAACTATGTGAATAATTTACCTACATGATCAAATTTCCTCTATGGAGGAATCATATATGTGATCCATTTGCACATGTGGTGCATTCATGTATGTGACCAGTTTCATATTTCATTCAATCACATATAAAAATTATCATTCATAGCATATTTTATTATGTGACTCCCCATTCACACACGTCTTATTTTTAGATACGTAAAATCAAATGTCTAACAGAAAAAGACTATGTAAAATATTCATATTTATAGGTTTTCTTATTTAATTTTTCTTCATACATCCAGCCATCTATATTCCCTTATGCAAGAAAAACCCCACGTGAATATTCAAATCTGTTTCAAATTTATTACATGGAGAACATATGTAGATTCACATATATGGATATATAATTCTTTAACTAGTTTTTAGACTTCATATTCTTCAGTGTAAAACCTTGTTCTTTCCTAAAAAAACATTGACAAAAAACACCTTTACAAGAATATTGATAACCGATATCATTATATTCAATATTAATAAGAACAAATTACTTTTCATCATCATATTTATCATACGATCACTTCACATTTTCTTCCCACGTCCATTTCATATATTAATGAGATTTAGTAAATATTTCATTATAACGTATCGCCATCTCAAATTTCCTCATGAAAAAATATTAATATTTTTTAGTCTTAGTTATCCTAATAAGATTAGACACAACTATTGGGACCTTCTTCTTATTCTTTAAGATAAAATTCCAAGCTACTTTAATTATTTTTAATAATATTGATATATCTTGAAAATAATTCTTTGAAGTCAAATAAAACTCACCCAAAGTGGGATCAATGAGCATACTATTCAGATTTTGGATGATACGATCCGTTCTTGCATCATGGACTTTAGAGATTTTTGGGAAATCCATTTGGGACTGATTGAGCTTGTTAATAACATTATCAGTATTCCATTAAAATTGATTACTTTTATAATCTTAATGGTATCTCTTTAAAATCCACTCTTTGTTGTATAGATGTGGGAAAAACCAGTCTTGTTGGACAAATCCTTGTTCAGGAGACACCGATGAAGATCCAAACTAGTTTCCAAAAATTGGTTACAAATCAGAATCAATATAAATACCACACAGATCATCGACATCATCCTTTAGAATTATATGTAATTGACCAAGTTTTCTTTAAAGTATCACCTCAATCGGGTTACCATCATCTTGGTAAATAGGGAAAGATAGTTCCAAAATACCAGGAGAGTTTGATATCACCGATAAGATTAGAATGACAGATTATTAGTTATCTTTTACATCTTAGTTTAATTCCATACACAATGTATTCCATGTGTATCTACCCAATAAGTATCACTCTTATCTGTCTCAATGTTTTGAATTGGTAAGGCCTTGATATAGAACCTAATATTCTAGTGATAGAGTATCCTATTCAAATGGTTAAATTTTGAGTTAAGGTTCTACATTATAATTTGATAATGTATGTTTGAGTTCTATAATGTCATGGATCAGATACTCATGTGACATGGGAGTGGGATTCTTCAATGAGGGAGTAATGAATTTATCTTTTTTTGGATCAAACTTTTTCAACTTCACTTTATGGGGGTAAAAATAAATTTTATGGGGAGGATTTTCATACCCCAAAATTATTTTCAAGTAACTACATCCATTTTTTGACCATATTTCATTTTGAAAATTTCTTAGGTTATTTTGGGTGAATTTTGGAAGTTTTAGAATTTTTGGGCCTATGTACGAATGGAATATGTTTAGGAAAAAACATGCGTGTCTTACCAGGAAACCATGAATCTTTTTTGGAGTCCTAGAGGATTCTGTATAGTTTTTGTACAGTTAAGAAAAATTGGGTATAAATCCCATAAAACTGTGCAACATGTGTAACATCCTAGACCTGGGTGCCACTTAGTATTTCCCTAAGGCCGGTTGGCCACATGGATTGAAGCACATGTCCCCAAATGCCAGAGGCTTCCAAATAAGAGTGAGGGCGTAGGGTGTGTCTGTGGGGATACTATTCCCTTATTACCAGAGTGAACACATCAAATACATGACAACATATAAGTAGTGTAAGTAGTAAAATAATCATAGTATAGATAAATAACCAAGACATGTATAAATAAACAATGCTAGAAGTATTATCATATACAGATGATGATGGTACATGCCATTTCTCTACAAAGTATCCAAAATAGGTATACATGGAATTTATACAATACATATATCAAAATTCCAAAAGTACAAAAAAGAACTATCTCTAGATAGCATCACGAGCCTTAATTTGATCCCATACTCCCCTGATCCTAAGCCTGACACAAAGTCAAGGATCAAACTATGGGAGCTTGACCCGGTCCCTATCTACATCCATATATTCTATCCGGGTATAGAAAGGTGGCCAAAAAAGGGTATGAGATACAATACCAGTATTTCATCACCCAATGGTCTATAAAAAATCATTTTTGTGCAATATAGTAATCTAAAATAGAGTGAAATATATATATCACATGTAATCATTAATAAAAAGGAAAGTTCCCATGGAATGTATACTACTAAACATGGGATACTGAATAGCCAGACAAGTCTCTCTGCAAAACAAGTGGAAAGATACCATAATAAGAAAACAGTAAATAAAAAGGAAGTAAACACCACAACCATACCATATATACAATATCTCATAAAACCCAAGACACTTTCATACAACCTATAATACCATATCAACCACAGCTGAGACCTATAATAAGAAATTTCATATCAACAACAACTTCATCGTACAACTAAGAATATGACATTTACCATGGCCAAGATGTATAATAATAGTGAAAAACCATGAAGGGTCAGATCCTAGGTATAGAAGACCAAGGCATGCTCATCAAGTTCTAGGAGCATCTCAATGGAAACTCAGTAATGAAACTGGTGGATTTCAAGGATCATGTCAATAGAGCATGTCTAATGCGAGTCCAGCAATCCAAATCCAAGGGGTAGAAATTCTCTTAGCATCCTATGGAATCAGTATCCAAGGATCATGCAGGTCCAAGGTATCTTCTATCGTATAACATGATACAAGGGTTAAATGACCATGGTATCTAAATGGAATCAAGATCTAAGGCTTACCAAACAAGGAATTCGCTACAATTTCAATTCACATCTCATTCGATTCATAAATTCACAAGAATTCAATTCCATGAGTTTACCAACTCATATAAAAATTCACATTAAAAAAAATTAGTTTACCAAGTCATATAAAAATTAACATTAAAATACAATCAAAAGCATCTACATGAAAATATGGAAAACCATCTCCTAATTAATAAAATAAAATAAAATTATTTATAACAAGGATTCCTCTAGCAAGGAAAGCACAAAAAACACCCCTTGGGTGGTTTAAAAAGGTAAAGGGAACACCCAATGGGTGGCCTTGGTTGGTGAAAATACTTCCAAAAAGTCTCAAGGGAACTAAAGGGAATCCTAAACACATTCCATTTCATTTAATTAAATTATTCAATTCAATTTTGGGGCCACTCCAGAAAGTTTGACTAGATACCCAATGAAAAATATATTAATAAAGAACCAAAACTTTTGGGAAAAGTATATACCTCATACCATAGGTCTATAATAGAATGATCATCCAATATCATCTCCTGATTCAACTTATATCCAGAGAAAAATGAAGAATGGATGAAAACCCTGAAAATAGGGAATATTAGATTTCACTGAAATAAATATGTCAATCCCAAGTTAAATTAATAATGACACAAAATAAATAGATTAATCACCTACATGGATCCAATGATACCGACGATGCTCGATTCCATGTTTAGATGTAGGAGAGGGATCAAAATCTATGATTTTCTTTCAAGGAGGATCTCCCAAATCCACTACTGTCCAATGAAGGAAGGAAAGAAAATTAGGTTTGAGTTATAAATATTTTATGATAGAAATTATAATTTCCCCAATATTTCTTGGGCCGTATGGTTTGGACATATGATTGGCCAAACCGTGCACCAACCATGCACCCACTGCGGTAAAGAGGGGAACCTCACACGGTTTGCACACATGATTTTCCTAACCATTTGAAAATGGTGTCTCCTCCCATTATAAAAAAATTTATAGGATACCGCATGGGAATGTGACTCCACTTGAATGGTTTGAAAATATGTGCGGGCTCCTCTTTCCTTATTTCCAAGCCTTACATGGTTAGTTAGACCATGCAGCCTATCCTATATGGTTTCTATTAACCATGTATCCTACTCTTTTTCCCAAAAAATCTTGATTCTAGGCTCCAAACAAGCCCCAAACACCCTTGATACCCCCATGAACTCAAATGGTATTCACATAAGTCCATAAAAAAACATTTAAACTAAAAATAAATAGATTCTTACCTCATATAAAAACCTAAGATC
This sequence comes from Viscum album, assembly GCA_963277665.1. NCBI lineage: Eukaryota > Viridiplantae > Streptophyta > Magnoliopsida > Santalales > Viscaceae > Viscum > Viscum album. The sequence continues at coordinate 1,863,443,241 of OY728133.1, forward strand.
TTACAATATTCCCCCATTAAATCAATTTGTCCCAAAATTTCCCTCTCAAGGGTGGTTAATAATATTTAGAACATAACTCTAGCAACTAAGCATGTATTCTAACATACCACTCCCAAGTATCATCTTTTAAACAGACATGCTTCCATAGAACTCATACTAGAGGAACCGACCAGCCTCGAAGAACCTTCATACTTCTATCAATGATATGGATTAAATGATCCTCAAAGGATGTATCTATTTGTAACTCCACCTCCTCAGGATATAGAACATTAGACGAATTTGAGTGATAACAACTTAGCTAAGATACATGGAATACATCATGTATGGATCCAAATCTCCAAGGTACTGCAACTGATAGGCTACTGGACCAACTCTCTGTAGAATCTCAAACGATAAGACATATTGTGGTAAAATATTACCCTATCTCTTAATCCTTATGTGTCTCAACCTTAGTGAGACATGTAAAAAGACCCGATCCCTGATCTTGAACTCTAGAGGTCATCTATAGTGATCGACATAAGATTCCTGTCGAGATTGTGCAGTACCCATCCACTTCCTGACCAACTGGACCTGCTCAGAAGTCTCCTATATGAGACATGGTACCAGTAAAGATTACTAATCTATCTCTAATCAGTACAAGGGTGATTGGCATGTCCCACCATACAATACCTCATAAGGTTCCATCTATATAGTCTCATGATAACTATTATTGTAGGTGAACTCAACTAGAGGAATATGCCTCTCCAAAGAGCCCCTAAAATCCAGGACATATGCTTGCAACATGTCCTCAAATACCTGTATCATATTCTATGACTGGTCATCAGTCTGAGGGTGGTTTTCCATGATCAGAACCGCCTGTTTACCCATGTCCCTCTATAGAATCCATAAAAAACGATATGTAAATCGGGAATCCCTATCTGAAATGTTAAAAATAGGGACCTCATAAAGTCATACTGTCTCACATATATACAACCTTTCAAGATCATCAACACTGATGGTCTCCCTAATCATTAAGAAATGAGGAACCTTCATGATCCTTCCCACAACAACCCCAAAAAAATCACTACCACAATGAAACCTCAAAAAAAAACTCATGAAATCCATCATGACATCATCCCATTTCCACTCAGGAATATATAACTTCTGTAAATTTCTGAATGGTCACTGATGTTTCACCTTCACATACTAACAGGTGTAACACCTCATAATAAAACCATCTACCTCTCACTTCATACTCAACCACCAGTACTGATGATGTAAGTCACGATACATCTTGTTGATACTAGGATGCAATGCAAAAACTGAGGTATGAAAATATTGCATCATATCCTTTCATATGTACACTAGAACCCAAACATGATCATGGATATATAGGATATCATCCTTGCTAATGGTCCAACTAGGAGGTGGGTCCCCACCTTTTATAGTCTACCGTAGCACCAGGTCCTCAGAAAATGATAGATTCCTCATCCTCACTCTATCCAACAAGGTAGAGGTCACAAATTAGGATGAAAGAAAGGTCTTCGTATGACTTTCCTACACCTATAAGTGCATCTCAAATAACAAATCCATATGATTCCACTCGCTACAAGCCTGATGAACTACATGTATCTGAGTCATTCTACTCAATACATCGACCACTACATTTCCCTTTCTAGACATATAGGCAAGCTCAAAATCTAAAGACTATAGGTACTCAACCCATTTTCACTGCCTCAAATCCAGTTCACATTGTTTAAATATATACGTGAGGATTTTATGGTCCATGTACACCAAAAAACTCTCTCCTAGTATGTAATGTCTCCAATAGTGCATAGCATGAACAACTTCATCCAACTAGATATCGTGCATATAGTAATTCCTATCATGTGGTATTAACTTTTGAGAACCGTACACCACTAATCTAACCCCTATATAAAAAAATATCCTAGCTTGAAAACTAATGCATCAAAATACACAGTGTATCTTCTACCCTACTCTGGTAGAATCCGGATCAATGCTAAAGTGAATCTCCCTTTTAACTCTTAAAAGGATATCTTGAAGGTATCTAACCATACAAACTTCACACCCTTCCTAGTCAAACCCATCAACAATGCTTCTAAGTGTGAGAAATACTCTATGAAATTCATGTAATATCTAGATATCCCCAAGAAAATCCATTTGTTAGTGATGTTATTGGGATGCTCCTAGAAAAATATATCTCTTACCTTCTATGGGTCTACTAATACTTCTGTCTCTGAAATAATGTTATCCATGATGTGAATCTGATCCATCTAGAAGTGGCACTTTATGATCTAAGCCTATAACTGATTCTCTATCAGTGTATCTGAAATGATATCAAGATGTTTATCATGGTCATATAGATTTTGAGAATACACCAGGATATTTTCCACAGAAACCACCACAAATGAATCCAAATAAGGATGGAAAACTTGGTTCATCAGTACCATGAAAACTACTAGAAGGTTTTTGAGACCAAATGACATAACCTAATACTCATATAAGCCATAAATTTTATGAAAAGATATAAGAGGTATGTCAACATGTCGAACACACACCTGATGATATCCGGATCTCAAATCAACTTTTGAGAACACCCGAGCTCCTCAGAGATAATAAAAAAGGTCATCTATCTATGAAAAGGGATACCAGTTCTTAACCATCAGCTTGTTCAATTTATAATAATCCAGAAATATCCTAAGGGTACCATCCACTTTTTTCACAAAAGTACTAAAAAACCACATGGATAAGTACTGGGTCATATAAAACCCTTTTCCACCATGTCCTCTAGCTTCATATTAAGATCATATAACTTCATCATACCCATCCCATAAGGAGGAATGGATACCAGTGCAAATCTTGAAAATATCTAGATAGAGAACTCAACCTATCTCTCTAGAGGTAAATCATAAAATTCATCCAGGAAAACTCCCCTAAAATGATCAACCACTGGAGGAAAGTTCACCTATCATGCTCCTTGATCATTTAGATATAAACTAGCAATTTGGGCTTCCAACCTACCTAGCCCATGATGATCTAGTCTAGATTGAATCACCCCGGCATACCATTCACCCTTGTGATTATAAAATGTTCCCTACAGTGATGTGAAAGTCACCCTCTGGTGATAGTAGTCAACATAGGCACAATAAGGCACTAGTCAGTCTATCATGAGTATGATATCAAACCCTATAATCTTGAGGAAAAAATATTCCATAAGAAGTGACACCTAAAAATCTCAAGGGGGACTCCCTACACTAATGTACATCCACGATTATGACCCCCAATGGAGCGTCAACTGTCATAATGCACTTAGAAAACTGAAATATAAGACAAATTCCTTCCACCATAGGTACAAATATAAAACTATGTGATGAACCTATTTATAAAATAGAAAATACATGATTTGAGGATACTAAGATTGTCACACCCCAGTTCCCAAATACCCGTAGCCAGTTCCATATAGAGGATCAAATTCGGTTCAGGCTTTGAGAAACCAGCTTCTACTGAAATAATTCTTCTACTAAAACCTTTTACCTAAAAATTTTAATAAAAAATGTAGGGTGATCATACGAATTCCCAATAAGGGGTTTCAAAATAATCCAACATAAATTTTGAAAATGTTCTTAAAACCAAAATAATATTTTTAAATAAAAGCCGTAACACATGTAAACATCATAAGTGTGCTCAATTAAAGATATGCTAACAGAATTATAAGGATACATGATTCAGATATAGGCATGATGAATAAAAGAAATTCTAACATGTATGTCATAAGATGATGTAAGAACATTTTAAACAACTAAGTGTAGTGAAATAATCAGAGATGTTCTTAAAGGCAATCACTTCATTTTCATACATCAAATACTAAAATCACTGAGTTCTATACACATGTCATGCCATAAACTTTTACTTTTCTGATATTCATAAGCAATGGCTCTTAACCAAGGATATTCCACTTAGTCGAATACTCATTTGGTTAAGTGATTTAACATACACATAATGAGGAAAGTGAAAATACTAGACATTCTGAAACATTTTATCAAGGCCTTGGCCAAGACATATAATGATTTAAGGCCTTGACTGAAAATCCATAGTCTCTTTTAACCAAATATTCTACTAGTTTAATATTTTTATAGTTAATTAAATTAAATAGTTTTAATGAGGGAAGTTCATATGCTGGACCGTGTCAATGCCTCTTTCCAAGACCTAGGGGCTAACTATAACCGAACCCCAACCCGGAGAGCCTCTGTAACCAGACTCCAACCTTGAGTGCCTCTAATAACCGGACACCAACTCAGAGTGCCTCTGTAACTGGACACCAACCCAGAGGGTCTACTGTAAACAGACCCCAACTCGGAGGGCTTACTTTAACCGGTCCCCACCCTAGAACATACTAGGTCCAATGCATTCCTCATAACTCTAAATAAAAGTTCACATACCACTTTGATTTATTAAATCACTTATCATTCCCAGTACACATATTACTTGGTTTCTTAATTCACATTATTTAAAGTGTCCCATACCACATTGAATAATTAAATGCTTATCTCATAAATTATTAATAAAAAAATTGTTTGATTATCACATAAAATAATAACTTTACAACTCTTCCATAGTAATAAAATTTTAATGCAAGAACATATATGCTTATTATTTATACTCAATTAATGTTCTGATAAATGGAAATGACGTTGGACTAAATTATAATGTGTCAGTTATTATTTAGGTAATAAATTTCTCAACAACATGCAGTATATAGTAAACGTTATTTTCACATGTGATATTGATTCAAAATATGTAAGTAATAAATGGATGGGGTTACCACATAAAAAGGTAGTTCCTTAATTTTCAAAATCCTTGATTTATGGAGACGAATATTTATAGTTTAAAATGATTAATTTTTAATCAAGACAAATGTCATCTGTGCACAAAGCATGCACTGATAAACAGTCATGTCTTAATAAATAGTCATGACTTAGGTTACATGGCATATAAGGCCAATTAATTTGCAGTGCATCATTTGTTTTATATATATTAAAGTAAACATATCAAAGATATAATTTAACCTCCAAAAATTATTTTAGCCAAGTTAATTCGGGTTATTATTAAAACTTATAGGTGTATACACATGACTATATATATATACACACATAAAATATGCACATGTCGTACCCTTACTTTATAAATTCTGAAAACTAAAAAATTACATATACAGATATATATATATATATATATATGTATGTATATGTACATTAACACCTTACAAGAAATGTAATTTGTTTAATAATTACAACCTTAACATCATCAAAAGTAATTCTTATTTTAATCAAATGAACTCCTTTGCGATAACTAGAAAATTAGAGAGTATAAATATATATAAATAAATTTACCTTACATCATTTTCAAATTAACCGGGTGGATTAAAACTCTATGGGCATATGTGTAATAAATATGCTAATCCATTTGAACCTAAAACTTAATTCTCATCCAAGTATCCATTCAAATATTGTAATAAAATCTTTAATAACATAAAATAGAAATGGATTGAATTATGTGTACATGTCCGAATGTGCAGAAAATAAAAATGACCCTTAATTTATGTACATGTAAAATAATAAGTTATATATATGTGTATATATATACACACACATATAAAATTTTATAAAAACATGGTTTGAGAAAAAAAATTAACACCCTTTCAACACATAGATTTTAAAATCATAACCCAGTTCGGAAAATAATATTTTATTTAGGTTCATATAAACATTTATACACAAGTATGTATGTGTATACCTTTGTAAATATATGAAAAGGTTGATCAAATTAACTAAACCCTTATAGATATACATTTAATGAAGAATATTAAAACATAACCCTTACACCACATTAAATGAAACATGACTTGTATAAATTAAAATAAATAAGATAAATTTGATAATTCTCTCCTCATTCCCAATTTGAATACCAAAAAACCATAATTGAAAATAATTTCCACCCATCATATTCTAAAACATCATTGAAAATCATCACTTAGAAGATTTAGAACTAGGTGAAATAAAACTATATAAATGTATATATGATATATATACTAGTTTATATTCATGTTTTCAAAGGAAAGACAAAATATATTAAACCCTTACATATTTCATAATTTCCGAACCCAAAACCCAAAGGCCCAGATTCAAACCCAGAATAATTTTCAAATTAAAACACAAGGTTATCCTTTCATGATAATGTATAAACACACACACACACACATGTATATACTCTCAAAGAAACAAAACAAGGAAATTATAAAACCCTTACAAAAATGACTCCATGCATTTTATAGTTCTTCGTTAATTTTGAAACTCAAGTTTTTAGTAAAACTTAATTCTGGACATACGGTTTTATGAAAATCCATAGGGATGTGCACATGAAAATATATTTATATATATTTATATGTTTAAGGCATGTGGAAGTGGTATATAAATAAGTTTTCAAGGGGTATATATATGCTTCGAGTCCGCTAATTCTTTATAAACACGAAAAATTCCGAAGCTCTAATCCAGGTAAAGAGGGGTTCAAACTCAACCGCAAGGTGATGCGTATTTAAATAACAAATGTATATAAACATACAAATTAAAACTCTAAAAGCAATACAATTATAATTCCACTACCTTATCTTTAGGAGAAGGAGGATCTCAAGATGGCACTGGAAACCTAGGAAGTATAGTCGAGGTCCGCTGAAAGCTTGGTGCAATGAGCCAAGAGGTCTTTTGAATGCCTCAGATGATTTTATATAACTGAACCTATATATTATATATTATTTTTATATTCGACTTCCATGGTATTCGAGGCCAACACACAATAAAAAAAATTAGAGGGAGAGGTCTCTGTGGAAATTGGGTTAAGGAGGGCCCGATGGCTGCAAAGGTGAAGAAAAAAATGGTGCCAAAACTGGAGGTAGGGAACTCGTGTAAGGCACGCCGTGGGGAAGAAGACAGTGCCTCGGGTAGAAAACCGAAAAAAACGATGGTCCAGAATTAAAATCAACCTCATCCTAGGGTTGGAATAAACCCTAGTATTTTAAGAGGTGGTGGTCCGATCTTTTATAGAGGGGACAATTGTGATTTAATTTGTGAAGATCAGATGGTCAACGCATGAAGGGGTAATCCGATTGAGAGGAAGAAAAAAATGGCGGAACAAATTTCCAATTGATTATTATTATTTTTTTATTTTAAAATTTGTTTTTTCATTTTATTTTGTCAATCACGTTTGTCAATCATGTTTTTTACTCTCTTTTTTTGTCAATCAGCTTTTCTTTTTGTCAATCACCTTTTCTACCTTTATGCCAAGTATCTCTCTCTCTCCCCACTCATAAACGCCTTTCTTTCAATCAACATAATATTATAATTACTTTTTTTATTCCATCATTATCACCTTTTTGTCATTATTATTATTTTTATCTAACCTTCATAGTAATAACACATATATATTTTAAAACAATAAAAACAATAATTACATATTATTATATGTATATATATAATTGATTAATTTTATTTCTTTGTTTCATAAATAATATAACTCATATAGATGTAAAAATAATAATATATAAATTTAGAAACTTTAAATTATTATAAACACATTTATATATTATAATAAAAATGATAACTATCAATATTTATAAACATATTCTTATATATAAATATTAAATCACGTTTTTATATACCTATATAATAGTTATATATATATTTATAAAACATTTCACATTTTATTAACACTTATATAAAAGAAATATATATAAAACAAAACTATATAAGGTAATAATATAATTCATATTTTGTAATTCAAAACTAACATTTGATATACACGCACATATATCTCGTATGTCTCATATCATATGATTATAAATTAAATTGATAATGGAAAATGTATTATCAATATAGTAATTATCATAATTTGTAATTTTGAAACTTTAGAGAAATAAATGTTTATATTACGCACACACACACACACACACACACACACACACACATATGATTCAAGATAACAATAATTTTTGTTAAAAGATAATCCATATATGTGCACTTTTAATCATTCTATTAAAATGGTTATAAATTTATAATTTTATTAAACAAATTTAAAAATATTAATAATGTTATGAACTTTAATAAAAAAAATTATAATCTAATAATTATGTATAAATCCCATATAATCATTCATATAATTAGTTAAATAATTGTCGGCAAATATAGAGTACATCTACATATATGTGTGTGTATATATATATATACACATATCATATTTTCGAAAATATATAAAATTTATATAATAGATTAAGTAGTTGCTCGCATAATTAAAACAGTTCACCTTTACAAAATAATGGCGTTTAAAATATTTTAAAGCAATAATTCTCAATGTCATATATAAAATTATAGTATTAGTTTTATTTAATTATAATTCAAATCATTTAATATACATATAGATATAAATGAGGTTTTAAAAATATAAAATATTTATATTTTCGTCATCTAATTAAAATATAAATATAATTAAAATAGAAATAATTTTGTAAATCTAATCTTAATTCATAACAAATAATTGTAACTATATATATATACATATATATATTATTTCAAAAAATCAAAATTTTTAATTCCAAATATATTCAATGTGTAGTAATAATTTTTATCATAGTTAGTGTAATTTTAATAGTCAATATATATATATATATATATATTATTTAGAAATTTATTTATTTAAAATATTTTATCAAAAACCCAATTCGATAAATTTTATTATTTATTAATAAATATATTCACGTTAAAATATAATGGTATAAAATTAATTTTAACACTGTACAATTATATATGAAAATTATTATATAATTATCAATTTAATTAAAATTATTATTTTAAATTATTATTTTTTTAAAGGAAATCAACTTAATAAAACAAATTTTTAATAAAATTAAATTTAGAATATTCTGGGGTGTTACATTATTCCCCCCTTCGAAGAATTGTGTCCTCACAATTCTAAAATACTCATACACAACCACAACAACACTAGACACACGTCACTCTCGAGGACCCTCTACTGGGAACACCACTGATGGTAGGTTGCTGACGACCTCAGGTGGATTCCTAAGGTAGTATTTAGCTGCTCAATCTCTTTGGCCCAGACACATTGTGAACAGATGAGGTCGTACCTGTGCCTAAAGCACTCAGCCTTCCATAAAGAGGCATGAGAAGTGTGGATGTTGGAAATTTTAGAGTGGAATAAATCCCTATAAGTCCCACGCACAACGTCGCTCTTGAAAATATTAATGTTGTAGAGTTCTCCGTACATACTAAAACTCAGGACCTGAAATTGGTAGGTCGCTTGATGGTCACCATCCAAAGCAGCTTCTAGAAATTTACCGACAGCTCGGTAGTTATCAGCCAAAGTGAAACATAGAAAAAGAGCTTCATGAAACTTCCATCTTCGCATATATGCTGAAAATTGTGAAATTTCTATGCGGTAAAAGACAAAATTGCTTCCTTGGTAATGATGGAGAATGTTTGGGCAGTTCGACACCCGATGTAGTTGTTTACATGACAACCTAAGGTTTTTGAAAGTCTTGTAGTCTCCTGAGAATGACTTGGCCACTATAGTTTCTACTATCTCCGTTGGGAGGGACAGAAGGCGTGATGCATCAGCCATTGGAAAATTTAAGGAAACTACCACTTAGTAACACATAAACAAGTTTTCAGTATTGTTCTAATTTTATCAGATGTCTCTGAAGAGACATAAGACTATTTTTTTTCAAGAAACATCATACTTAATTAAAATTTTCTTTGTTCAGTTATGGTTTTCTAGAGTTACCTAAACCGAATCCATTGATACCAACTGTCACACCCCAGCTCCCGAATACCCGGAGCTGGTGCCATATAGAGGATCAAATTCGGTTCAGTCTCTGAGAAACCAGCTTCTACTGAAATTATTCTTCTACTAAAACCTTTTACCTGAAAATTTAAATAAAAAACGTAGGATGAGCATACGAATGCCCAGTAAGGAGTTTCAAAATAATCCAACATAACTTTTAAAAATGTTCTTAAAACCAAAACAATCTTCTTAAATAAAAGCTGTAACATATGTACACATCATAAGTGTTCTCAATTAAAGACATGCTAACCGAATTGTAAGGATACATGATTCAGATATAGGCATGCTAAATAAAAGAAATTCTAACATGTATGACATTAGATGATGTAAGCACATTTTAAACAACTAAGTGTAGTGACATAATCAAAGATGTGCTTAAAGGTAATCACTTCATTTTCATACATCAAATACTAAAATCACTGAGTGCTATACACATGTCATTCCATAAACTTCTACTTTTATGATATTCATAAGTAATGGTTTTTAACCAAGGATATTCCACTTAGTAGAATACTCATTTGGTTAAGTGATTTAACATACACATAATGAGTAAAGGGAAAATGATGGACATTCTAAAACATTTTATCAAGGCCTTGGCCAAGACATCTAATGATTTAAGTCCTTGGCCGAAAATCCATAAGCTCTTTTAACCAAATATTCTACTAGTCGAATATTTTTATGGTTAATTAAATTACATAGTTTTAATGAGGGAAGTGCATATACCGGACCGTGTCAAGGCCTCATGCCAAGACATAGGGGCTAACTATAACCGGACCCCAACCCGGAGAGCCTCTGTAACCAGACTCCAACCCGGAATGCCTTTAATAACCGGACACCAACTCGGAGTGCCTCTGTAACTGGACACCAACCCGGAGGGTCTGCTGTAACTAGACCCCAACCCAAAGGGCTTACTTTTACCGGTCCCCACCCCAGAACATACTAGGTCCAATGAATTCCTCATAACTCTAAATAAAAGTGCACATACCACTTTGATTTATTAAATCACTTATCATTCCTAGTACACATATTACTTGGTTTCTTAATTCACATTATTCAAAGTGTCCATTACCATCTTGAATAATTAAATTCTTATTTCATAAATTATTAATAAAAAAATTGTTTGATTATCACATAAAATAATAACTTTACAACTCTTCCATAGTAATAAACTTTTAATGCAATAACATACATGCTTATTATTCATACTTAATTCATGTGCTGATAAATGGAAATGACGTTGGACTAAATTATAATGTGTCAGTTATTATTTAGGTAATAAATTTCTCAATGACATACAGTATATAGTAAACCTTATTGTCACATGTGATATTGATTCAAAATATGTAAGTAATAAATGGATGGGGTTACCACATAAAATAATAGTTCCTTAATTTTCAAAATCCTTGATTTATAGAGAAAAATATTTATAGTTTAAAATGATTAATTTTTAATCAAGAAAAATTCCATCTGTGCACAAAATATGCGCTGATAAACAATCATGTATTAATAAATAGCCATGCCTTATGTTACATGGAATATAAGGCCAATTAATTTGCAGAACATCATTTGTTTTATATAATTCATATATTAAAGTAAACATATCAAAGATATACTTTAACCACCGAAATTTATTTTATCCAAGTTAATTCGGGTTACGATTAAAACTTATAGGTGCATACACATGACTATATATATATATATACACATAAAATATGTACATGTCACACCCTTACTTTATAAATTCTAAAAACTATAAAATTACATATATATATATATATGTTTATATATGTATATGGACATTAACACCTTACAAGAAATGTAATTTGTTTAATAATTACAACCTTAACATCATAAAAGTAATTCATATTTTAATCAAATGAACTCCTTTGTGAGATATATAAAATTAGAGAGTATAAATATATATAAATAAATTTACCTTACATCATTTGCAAATTAACTGGGTGGATTAAAACTCTATGGGAGTATGTGTAATAAATATGCTAATCCATTTGAACCCAAAACTTAATTCGCATCCAAGTCTCCATTCAAATATTGTAATAAAATTTTTAATAGCATAAAATATAAATGGATTGAATTATGTGTACATGTCCGAATGTGCAGAAAATAAAAATGACCCTTAACTTATGTACGGGTAAAATAATAAGTTATATATGTGTGTATATATATACACACATATAACATTTTATAACAACATGGTTTGAGGAAAACAATTAAAACCCTTTCAACACATAGATTTTAAAATCATAACCCAGTTCAGAAAATAATATGTTATTTAGGTTCATTTAAACATTTATACACAAGTATGTTTGTGAATACCTTTGTAAATAGATGAAAAGGTTGATCAAATTAACTAAACCCTTATAAATATACATTTAATAAAGAATATTAAAACATAACCTTTACACCACCTTAAATGAAACATGACTTGTATAAATTAAAATAAATAAGATAAATTTTATAATTCTCTCCTCATTCCCAATTTGAATACCAAAAACTGTAATTGAAAATAATTTCCACCCATCATATTCTAAAACATCATTGCAAATCATCACTTAGCAGATTTAGAACCGGGTGAAATAAAACTATATAAATATATATATGATATATATACTAGTGTATATTCATGTTTGTAAAGGAAAGACAAAATACATTAAACCCTTATATCTTTCATAATTTCCGAACCCAAAACCCGAAGGCCCAGATTCAAACATAGAAGAATTTTTAAACTAAACCGCAAGGTTATCCTTTCATGAGAATGTATATATATATACATGTATATACTCTCAAAGAAACAAAACAAGACAATTATAAAACCCTTAAAAAAATGACTCCATGCATTTTATAGTTCTTCGTTAATTTTAAAACTCAAGTTTTTAGTAAAACTTAATTCTGGACATACGGTTTTATGAAAATTAGTAGGGATGTGCACATGAAAATATATTTATATATATTTATATGTTTAAGGAGTGTAGAAGTGGTATGTAAATAAGTTTTCAAGGGGTATATATATGCTTCAGGTCCGCTAATTCTTTATAAACATGAAAAATCCCAAAGCTCTAATACAGGTAAAGAGGGGTTCAAACTCAACCGCAAGGTGATGCATATTTAAATAACTAATGTATATAAACATAAAAATTAAAACTCTACAAGCAAGACAATTATAATTCCCCTACCAAAGCTTGAGGAGAAGGAGGAACTCAGGATGGCACTGGAAACCTAGGAAGAAGAGTCGAGGTTCACTGAAAGCTTGGTGCAAGGAGTCGGGAGGTCCTTTGAATGCCTCTGATGATTTTATATATCTAAAACTATATATTATATATATTTTTTTATTTTCAACTTTCATGGGATCCGAGGCTGACATGCAATAAAAAAAATTAGAGGGAGTGGTCTCTGTGGAAACCGGGTGAAGGAGGGCCCGACGGCTGCAAAGGTGAAGAAAAAAATGGTGCCAAAACCGGAGGTAGGGCACTGGTGTAAGGCATGCCGCGGGGAAGAAGACAACGCCTCAGGTAGAAAACCGGGGGAAAAAACGACGGTCCAGAATTAAAATCAACCTCATCCTAGGGTTGGAATAAACCCTAGTATTTTAAGAGGTGGTGGTCCGATCTTTTATAGATGGGACGATTGTGATTTAATTTGTGAAGATCGGATGGTCAACACATGATGGGGTAATCTGATTAGGAGGAAGAAAAAAACGGAGGAACAAATTTCCAATTTCTTTTTATCATTTTTTTATTTTAAAATTTGTTTTTACATTTTATTTTTTCAATCACATTTGCCAATCACATTTTTTACTCTCCTTTTTTGTCAATTACCTTTTCTTTTTGTCAATCACGTTTTCTACCTTTATGCCAAGTATCTCTCTCTCTCCCTACTCATAAACGCCTTTCTTTCAATCAAAATAATAATATAATTAATTTTTTGTATTCCATCATTATCACATTTTTGTCGTTATTATTATTTTTATCTAACCTTTATAGTAATAACACATATATATTTTAAAACAATAAAAACCATAATTACATATTATTATATGTATATATATATATAATTGATTAATTTTCTTTCTTTGTTTCATCAATAATATAACTCATATAGATGTAAAAATAATAATTTATAAATTTAGAAATTTTAAATTATTATAAACACATTTATATAGTACAATAAAAATGATAACTATCAATATTTATAAACATATTCTTATATATAATTATTAAATCACGTTTTTATATACCTATATAATAATTATATATATATTTATAAAACATTTCACATTTTATTAACACTTATATAAAATAAATATATATAAAACAAAACTATATAAGGTAATAATATAATTCATATTTTGTAACTCAAAACTAACATTTGATACACACACACATATATATCGTATATCTCATATCATGTGATTAAATATTAAATTGATAATTGAAAATATATTATCAATATAGTAATTATCATAATTTGTAATTTTGAAACTTTATAAAAAGAAATGTTTATATTATGCACACACACACATATATATATATATGATTCAAGATAACAATAATTTTTGTTAAAAGATAATCCATATATGTGCACTTTTAATCATTCTATTAAAATGATTATAAATTTATAATTTTATTAAACAAATTTCAAAATATTAATAATGTTATGAACTTTAATAAATTTTTTTATAATCTAATAATTATGTATAAATCCCATATAATCATTCATATAATTAGTTAAATAATTGTCTTCAAATATAGCGTACATGTTCATATATGTGTGTATATATATATACATATCATATTTTCAAAAATATATAAAATTCATCTAATAGATTAAGTAGTTTCTCACATAATTAAAAAAGTTCACCTTTACAAAATAATGGCGTTTAAAATATTTTTAAGCAACAATTCTCAATGTTATATAAAATTATAGTATTAGTTTTATTTAATTATAATTCAAATCGTTTCATATACATGTAGATATAAATCAGGTTTTAAAAATATAAAATATTTATATTTTCGTCATCTAATTAAAATATAAATATAATTAAAATAGAAATAATTTTGTAAGTCTAATCTTAATTCATAACAAATAATTGTAACTATATATATATACATATATGTTATTTCTAAAAATCAAAATTTCTAATTCCAAATATATTCAATGTGTAGTAATAATTTTTATCATAGTTAGTGTAATTTCAATAGTCAATTTATATATATATATTATTTAGAAATTTATTTATTTAAAATATTTTATCAAAAACCCATTTCGATAAATTTTATTATTTTTTAATAAATATATTCATGTTAAAATATAACGGTATAAAATTAATTTTAACACTATACAATTATATATGAAAATTATTGTATAATTATCAATTTAATTAAAATTATTATTTTTAAAGGAAATAAACTTAATAAGACAAATTTTTAATAAAATTAAATTTAGAATATTCTGGGGTGTTACAAAGATCATAACTCTCACCATAGATGACCTGATATCCTTCTCCTCCGGGGTAGTTTATATAGAATAGATTTATGATGAACCATAACCCTGTGACACAACCTCACTACCCAGAGTAGGCCCTCTCTACTGTCTTAGTATAACAGGTTCATGGATGCCTCAACCACGACCACCACATCATCCTGATCGACTGGTACTACTGCAGCTCCTAGCCTAACATGAAGATGTGAAACCTTATCCCAACATAGTTTTGGAGCTGACCACTATCACTCACTGCTAGAAGGAAGTCCCTGTAGAAATGTTTCATGTGGCCAATCATGCCACAAGACTGACACTCAACTGGGTCTTGATCACACTGATTCATCATGTGTTCTCATCTTCCACACTTATTATAGAAAACTAATCTATGAGTACTCACATCCTAGCTAATACTCATCTCATGTGAATCCTCATAACGATGCTTCCTATCTAAAGATTCTGAACCACTGGGTCAAGAGACTACACTTCTCTTATTTTCACCCCCATATTCTGTCAGATTTTTCTCTATAATTTGTGCCTAGTTTACCATCTAAGTAATTGTCTTCAATCTAAACATGTTGACCTAAGAACGAACGACATGTTGGAGACATTCCTTGATCTTTCTATCCCTCAACTCCTCATCTTCAAGGTTATCGACACAAAATTATGAAGCTATTTAAAGCATTCATAATACTCCATAACTATCATAGAGACCTACTCTAGATGCATGAACTCACTATCTCGATCTATTCTTAGAGTTTAAGGTAAAAAGTATTCATATAATCTGGTTTGGAAATCCTTTCAAACTATGTCATTCAGTGCATCAGACTGGTTTAGAACATCCCACTAGTGCTTTACTGCTCCACGCAACGTATATGTCACGAGACTCACTCTCCTATTAGGATGTGTCCCAAGATTCTCGATGATTGAAAAAGTAGTCTCAATCCACAAATAGGTTGCATTTGGACCACCATTCCCCCAAAAGGTGTGAGGATGATTCTACTGGAACAAACACACCATCTCATCCATAGACAAGGTAGGCTGTGGTGCTCCCTGAAAAGTCTTCATAAAGCATAAAAAACCCCTTGCAGAATTGTGCCTCATCACCTATGTTTGGTAAATTTTTTGGTTCCTCAGCTATAACTAAAAGAGGATCCACTTATATCCCATGTCCCACCACCTCCAGAGAGTGATCATTTCCACTATTCGGGCATACGGTTAGTGGTTGTGGTGGTGGTATGTCTCT
Organism: Viscum album; assembly: GCA_963277665.1. Taxonomy (NCBI): domain Eukaryota; kingdom Viridiplantae; phylum Streptophyta; class Magnoliopsida; order Santalales; family Viscaceae; genus Viscum; species Viscum album. Next base: position 1,863,459,889 of record OY728133.1, read on the forward strand.
ACAATTCCAAATTCATGCCTAAAAAAAGAATTATATCAAAGTTCATAGCTCAAAAGCACAGGAAATGTAAAAATATTCCTATAACTAGGTCATACAACACATCCTACCCCTAAATTTGGGACTAATAAAAAGAAATAGTCCCAAAGTCACTAGATACATTTCCCTTTTCCCACTCAAAATCTGGGTCTAGGTCGAGTTCTCTATTTATCATTTCAATTTCTCATTTGAATTTCATATTATTTTCACATTTAATTTTAAATGGTTGAACCAAATGGTGTGTCACTTTAAAATCCATAAGGTCTCACACTACTCATTAATAAAATTATGGCATCCACCTAATCCACACCATAACATGTTCCAGTCCATGAGACTCTTGGTCCATGACTCAACATGCCACAATTGACTGATTAGGGTGTTTTTTGTAGCCTAATCAAGAAAAAACTACTTAGGTTACGACAAAAACTCTGAGTACCAACCATGTTTCTTAATTCCTTGCAAAAAAATTCTATCACAATAGTAGATATATCTATCAAAGAACCTATAAAAACATCATGAAAATAGGAAATGTATCCAATATGGCCTGGCATAATGCATGGTATTTGAATTCTAACAGGTTCCTAAATGAGGCAAGAGATGGAATACCCTCATCTCATTGGGTTTAAACACAATATAATCCATAATAATATCAATATAAACATCAAAATTCAAGTACATCACCCAAAAGTGGAATCAAGTCAACTGTAATAGTTAAAATCTAGAAAGCATCAATTTCTATTTGAGGCATTTGGATTTTTCCTGTACGTGGGTTAGCTACACCTATGAAAAAATCATTACCAAATTTATATTATTTCCTAACCATGTATAATTTCACCAAATAATAAACTAGAAAAGATAAAATCCTCTGATAAAAAATTATAATGTCTTGGACCTAGATGCCACACAACAATGCCCTGAGCCTGGTTGACCACATGGCCTCAAGTGCTTCTCCCCAAATTCTAGAGGATTATGACTAGAAGCAAGGTCCTAGGGATTTTCATGGAGATACTATGCCTTTATTACCTTAGTGAACTCAATGAATACATAGAAACACATAAGTAAAGGAAGCAGTAAAACAATCATAAAATATATAAATAACAAAGACAAGTATAAATGAACAATGGTAGAAGTAATATTGTATACATAGGATGATTATACATGTTGTGTATCTAAAAAACATCCAAAATAGGTATACATGGAATGTGTACATTACATATATCAAAATGAATAAAATATCAAAAATTAATATCTTCAGATAGTATCACGAGCCTCAGCTCAGTCCCATGCTCCCCTGCTCTTAAGCATGATAAAATGTCAAGCATCGAACTGTGGGTGCTTGCCCGGTCCCTACCTGCAACCATATAGTCTATCTGGGTACCTAAAAACAACCCGAATAGGGTGTGAGATAAAATCCCAGTAGGTCATCACCCAAAGGTCTATACCGAATCCTAGCTATGTAATATAACAAGATAAAGTATAGTACAATATATATATAATAGGTAAGAAATAATAAAAAGGAAAGTGCCTGTGGAATATATACTACTAAACACGTGATACTGAATATCCACAGAAGGATCCCTAAAAAACAAGTGTCAAGTTCCTTCATAAGGAAGTAGTAAAGAAAAAGGAAGTAAACACCATTTCCATGCCATATACACAATATCTAATAAAACCCAAGGCCTTTCCATACAACCTGTAATACCATATCAACCATGAATGATCCATATAATTAGAAATTTCATATAAACCATGGTTGTACCATACAACCAAGCACATCACATTTACCATGGATGATCCAAATAAAAAAGTATTAGACCATGAAGAACCAGATCAAAGGTATAGAAGACTAAGGAATACCCTTCGAGTCCTAAGAGAATATTGATGGAAACTTGGTAAATACACCAGTGGAGTCCAAGGATCATGTCAACAAAGCATGTCTAATGTGAGTCCAACATGTTGGATCAAAGGGGGTATAAATGCCCTTGACATCCTATAAAATCAATATCCAAGGAGCATACAGGTCCAAGGTATCTTCTAATATATAAAAATATACATGGGTGAAATGACTATAGAATCTGAATGGAATCAAGATCCAAGTTTTACCAACCAAAGAATCCACTACCATTTTAATTCACATCTCATTCTATTCATAAATTCACATGCATTCAATTCCATGAGTAAACCCACTCATATAAAAATTCAAATTAAAAAAAATCAATGAGTTTAACCACTAATATAACAATTCACATTCAAATACAATCAAACGCATCAATATGCAATGGAGTAAAACCATATCCTAGTTAATAAAATCAATTCAATTCATTTATAAAAGGGCTTTCTCTAGCTAAGAAATATCAAAACACACACCTTAGGTGGAACAAAAAATGTAAAAGGAAAATAGAACAGCCCATGGGGTGGTTTTAATTGTGGAAACAACCTCCAAAAAGTCTCAAGGGAGCTAAAGGGAATCCCTAAAATGTTCCAATTCATTTAATTCAATTATTCAATTTAATTTCTGGGTCGTTCCAGAAATCACAGTGGGCGTCACAACATAAAATATCTTAATAAATAACAAAAATATTTGGGAAAATTATATAACACTTACTGTAGGTCCATAGTAGAGTGGTCATCTAGTATAAACTTCTGATTTGAATCAGATCGGGAGAAAAACGAATAACAGATGAAAACCCTAAAAATATGGTATATTTTCTAGCACCAAAATAACTTTTTAAATTCACGATTAAACTAAAAATGTCACAAAATAAGTGCATTACTCATTGATGGAGATCAAAAGATATGGATGCCACTCGATTATGAGTTTTTATGTAGGAGAGGGATCAAAATATATGATTTTACTTCAAGTAGGAGCTCTTAATTCCACTTATATCCAATAAATAAAGGAAAGAAAATTAGTTTTGAGTTATAAACATTTAAAGGGAGTAATAGTAATTTCCACAAAATTTCCTATTCCACATAGTTTGGTCACACGATTGGCCAAACCGTGCACCCACTACTATAAGGAGGGGAACCTTTCATGGTTTACATGCTTGGTTTTCCTAACAATGCGAAAAATGTGACTCATCCCACTATAAAAAACTATAGAGGCCCCCATATAGGTTTGAACCTCCATTCTCATAGTTTGAAAACCTATGTGGGCTCTTCCTTCCCTCTTTCTAGGCCTTGCACGATTAGTGAAAGCATGCAACCTGTCCCACATAGTTTCTACTAACTATGATGCCTGCCTATTTTTCCAAAAAAATCTAGTTTTTAGGATCCGAACATTCCCTAGACATACCAATACCCCCAATGACCTCACATGGTATTCACATTAGGCGATAAACATGAATTTAAACTAAAAACAAAAATATCCAACCCTCATATAAAAACCTAGGATCTTACAACATGGGCCATAGAAGTTTTACATGGTTGATGCATAGTTTTTTAAACAGTGTGGCCAGACCATGTTGATCCTCCAATATCCTAGAAGGGGTAACATAGTTGGCTCATGAATTTCCATACTATTTTTCCAAACCACACAAAATTAATTAATGTTTATAAATTTTATTTTTGAGAATCAAAATGCTTTCATTGAGCCTCATTATTATTTAAGTGAATTAGGATATTTACCTAGGAGTCTCCTCTTAGATATTTTGGAGATTTCATTCCATCCAAAGTGTGAATTTATTTGATCTAAGAGCACTAGATCTAGGAAATTGAAGTTATGTTACCATTATTTTTAGTTATTTATTGTTATTATATATCTACATCTTTATCCTTAAATAGAACCTTATATCGGGGCTATTGATACTAGATATAAGGATGGTTACACGATTTAATTAGGTTCCTTATGGATCTATCATGGAATTTGGAATTATTATTTGGATATTCATTGATGTATGTGCACACTTTTGGAATCATCGCGGTAAATTATTTTTCTTATTTACATTATTTAATAAACTTATTAATTAGGGATTATTAATTGGGTTTTTTAGTTAAGGGTTCCTCCTTTATTCCTAGAACCCTTGTTCTCATTGGTTTTTGATTATGGGTAATTGTTGGATCATTCTAATGGTTTTTAGCAGGGTAGTTTCATATAAATCCTTTGTTTTATAGACTATAAATAATTTCTTGTTTTAAATTTATTTTTATGTTATTAAAGGCATTATTTATGATTTGTTGAAATATTCTTGTTTTGGTTATTTATATGGAATAAAATCCTCCCTTGGTTTTATTGATTAATAGTTATGTCAAAGAATTTAGTATTTTGGTGAAATGTTATTTCAAAGCATGACATATTTTGATCAAAATTGATTTCAAAGCTAGTAGTATTTTAATGAAATGTAATTTCAAGTAATTTCATGTTTTGATGAAAAGTGATGTACAATAATATTTTCTATTGATGAAAATTGATTTTTTAAAGCATGTTATGTGAAAGAACATAGGAACCTGGGGTACTTAAGAGGTGGGTGAAATATGGACAAGAAAGATAGGAATGGTATGTTTTTATTAGAAATGATATACGATTACAAATATAATAAAACTATATATTTCATGGAACCATCAGGGGTTCACTTATCATAGTTTTCTTCTATCCCTTTACATTTTTTTGGAATAGGGACTTATGGTGTGAAAAAGTCATGATTGTTCACTATAGTGTTATGATTCTAGATATCTTGGGCCTATTATATCATAAGACTCAATTAACATAGTTTTTGTCTTTGTGAAATGGTTATTTATTATTTCATTGAATATTTGAAATGTTTGAAAATATTTGTAACAATTTTAATGATTTTAGAGGAAAATGATTTCTGTAAATGTAATTTTAAATTGGTTTTATTTGGAATGTCATTGTAAACTATTTTAAAAAGGGTGAATTTTAATTTTTCTTATAAACTATAAAAATTTATTTCATATCATTGTTTTCATTAAATTAGCATAAATGGTTTATCTTATAAATACTTCTTGTGGAACACTTGGTTGGGATCCTACTGGTATTGGTTTCTCACACCCTGCACATAACTTTGGGCATGTGTTGATCTTGTTTAATCTAATGAAGTTAAAGGAAAAGTTCCTCATGGGGGTGATATGTTACCATGATATTGGGGTTTTGGAGTTTGGTGGTGACATAGTTCACATGAAGATGAGTTTTCTATCATTTTTGAGTACTTGGGTTTATATGTCTTAGTTTGACAAATGTTTTTTCTTACACTCGTATTATTATTCCACTATTTGACTCTATATTAGAATTTTGACCATATTTTATATCTAGAAATAGATTTAATTATAATTTAAACAACACACACTCTTTTCTTTACTAAAATTTATGATGGTTTTACAATTATGGGAAAATTTTTACATTATAATGACTTATAAATGTAGTATAATAAGGGTTAATGGTGATCTCTCATTTAAAATATAATAATTAACTTTTATAAATGTTGTATAATAATATTTCACATTTAAATGAAAAGGAATTTTAATTTATTACATAATTAAATAAAGAGAAAAGGTTATAGACCCCTACATTGCAATGTAGTTTCTTAGACCTAGATAAGAACACCTTAGAACCTTAGGAACTCTTTTGGATTGATTACTGAGAGAGAAAATGAGTGGAAATTTATGCTCAATGGATTTAGAGTGGAAATAATGGGATAATTGGTAGGTATTTATAGAAAAAAATATGGAAGATTTTTTTATTAATTTCTAATAACAGGCCTTGGAAATATAGGTTATGAAAAATGAATAACCATTGACATACCAATGGTTTTAGACCATATATTTTGACATTTAAGGCATGGATGTTGACATATTTAAGTTTTATAACCAAAATATACTATTTTATATTACCTTTTTTCTGGGAATATAATTTTCGAAAAAATATTGTTCTTAAAACCTTAATTTTCATTTTAGACTTTAAAAAGTTATTTATAGGTTTTGAAAATAATTTTAATTCATTAAAATAAATTATATTAATTAAATATGTTATTTTTACTCATTTATTCTCGTATATTAATTATAAAATGATGTATACATCATAAATATGTCATAATACACACAATATATTCTTATTTTATTTTACTATTTTGTGAAACATTTTACAATATCATAAAATAATGATAAATTAACCATTGGGTAATTTTGAAATTTTAAAATTTATTTTATTTTTTATGAAAATAATTATCTTTATATTCAAATATTAATATTTTAATAAATCTCTTATTGTATTTCAAAATCTTGTGTTTAGCTCCAAAAATATAGAAACTCTTTCCTTTAGTAAATCTTATTTTTGTTCTAAGTCATATGTGTGTAATTTTATTACTATTTATTGATTAATATACCTTTATTTTATTTTAGTTATATTTTTATCAAATTATTTTAGTCATTTTACTAGAAAATTGCATGAATAAGTGTTACATTACTATTATAGTGGGAAGAATTCCGATGGCCATATTCCAAAAATCAGAGTCCAACAATCAGATTCAAATAGTCTAATCCAATGATCATATTACCCTTTATATATATACACTTAATTTCAACATACTAAGATCATTAATATATTTCCCTTATATACCATGTATATTCCTATGTTTATTTTTTTCTTTCTAATATAAATACTCCTCATATACTTGTTATTCATTTTCAAGTATGCTTATAGTTCATGATTATGGTGCCTCCCCAAATATTTTCTTGTTTTATGGAAGTATTTTTAGTTGTTATTATAAATATAATTTCCTATTTTTTGTTTTATTAAATTTTATTGTAATGTATTATATTATAATAAAACAATATTATTCATTACTTGAATTTATCGGGTATCACATTCTCCCCCTTACAAAAATTTCAACCTTGAAATTGGAAATCAATCTACAAAAAAATATGGATAATCCTTTTTCATTGCATCCAATAGATCCCATGTTTCCTCTTCCAAAGTATCATTCCTCTAAATAATATTCATTATCTGAGTCATTCAATTTTGTATGACTTGTTTTGTTGTTTCAATAATATGAATAGACTATTCATTATATGATAAGTTAGGCTCAAAATGAGATTGATCCACCATGAAGATATGGGACGGTTCTAGAATATACTTATTTAGAAGTGATATATAGAAGATTTTATGCACTTAGGATAGGTTTACCGACATGGAAAAATGATATTCCAAAATTCCAACACACTCTAAAATCTCAAATGTTCCAATATATCATGGTCTTATCTTTCATTTTATTCCAAATATAATAACACCTTTCCATAAAGACATCCTTATAAAGAAATTATCCCCAACATGGAATTCAAGACCATTTCTTCAGTTATCAAAAAAACATTTCTATATACTTTGGGCTCCCATGATATGATCTTGGATGGATATTACCTTATCTAATGTCTCTTCCACACATTCCAAACCTAATAAATTCCTTTTTAAAACTTCATCTAACATGATGGAGTCTGAAACATCTTTCCATACAAGGATTCATATAGTTCCATTTTAATGTTGGAGTGGTGCCTGTTATTATAAAAAATCTAAAATATTGATAAATAATAATAAAAAACTCCTTATAATTCAAGAGAGCATGAACTTAGTCTGTCTTGAAATGTTTGGATAGTCAATTCATACTTTCCATCCATTTGATGGTGATGGCCTGTGCTAAGATTAAGCTTTGTATTTAAAGCTTTCATAAGGATCCTACAAAATTTTGATGTAAACCTTAGAACATGATCATAGACTATATATAAGTGTGTTCCATTAAGTATGAAAACTTCATTTATATATATATATCCTAGAAATATGGCCTGAATGGAAATCATCTCAAATTTCAAGAAAATAAGAAGACCTTGTATGGAAACCTAAAATGACCCACATTGAATTATTACCCTTGGATGTATTAGGAAGCCCAGGGAAAAAATACATAGTAATATTATATCACTTACACATTGGTATAGGTAAATAGTGCATAAAACCCTTGGGAAGTTACATTTCATCCTCAACCTATTGGAATACTAAGCATCATTCGTTATAATTTGTAATCCATCACTTTATATTTTCCCATTAGAAATATTCTCAGACATACCTATACATCTTCATGATACTAGAATGTATAGAGAAACATGAACTGTGAGCTTCATCCAAAAAATATTTCTCTCCCTATAGTACTTATAGAGCACATAAACTTATACTAAACAATAAAACTCTATCATCACAAATATTAAATTATAGTAATTTTTCATTATTCACATATAAAATCTTCTTTTTTAAGACCTCATCATCAATATGGGATTTATTAATCCTATACAATAAAGAAATTTGGGTAATTATATTGAATAAGAATTATTTTACACTTCCATCAAAACACCCATGTCCATCCTTAGAACATCTTTAAAAATTGGATTCTTCTCTTACCTTATAATAGATAAGATACCATGGTCTTTTATACTCAATGAACCTACTACCATGTTTGTTTTCCCAGGATGATAGTGTATAGTACAATTATAATCCCTGAGTAGTTATAGAAATAATTTTTTCTTCATATTATGATATTTTTGATTAAATATGTATTTAAAACTTTTATGATGAGTGTATATGTAAAAAATCTCTCCATTTAGGCAATGGATCTATATCTTTACAATAAATATCACTGATACATAATGGTATTCAATATTCGAGATTCATAATACACTACTCTATTATTTTTTATAACAAAAAATCCAATACTTTTCCATGATGAGTAGATATAAATTAAAATCCCTTATTTACTAGATAGAAGGGTCAATACAGGTGAATTTACCAATATACTCTTAAATTACTTGAAGTTTAATTCACATTCTTTTTTCATATGAATTTGAACCCCTTGTATGTTAATTTGGTTAACAGATTAGCTAATCAGGTGAAGTTTTCAAAAAACCAATGATATTTTACAAATAGGCCAAGGAAACTATGTATTTCAGTTATGGTGGTAGGTCTTAGACATTCTATGAAACCATTTTTTAAGGGTCAAAAAATATACCATCCATGGATACAATATGTCCAATAAAATAATGTTTTTGAAACAAAAATTATCATTTTCTATATTTACCATACAAACTATGTATCCTAAAAACCTCAATAAAAAATTGAAAATGAGTTTCATGATCTACATAAATCTTAGAGTATATAAGGATACTTTCAATAAATATCACCATGAACTTATCAGGGTAATCCTTGAATACTCAATTCATAGTCTATAGACACAAAAGGTGAATTGGTTAACCCAAATTGCATTACTATGAACTCATAATGACCATAACTCATATGACATAATGTATTTAGTATATCCTTATTCTTAACCTTTAACTTATGATAACCAAAAGGAAGATAAATCTTCAAAAAGTATTGACCCCCTGTAAGCTGATCAGAGAGTTCCTTAATATAAGGCAATGAATACTTGTTCTTTATACTGATTATATTGATTTCCCTATAATTGATTCATAACCTCATTGATCTATCCTTCTTCATCATAAATAAAAAAGGTGCTCCCCTAGGCGAAACACTTGGAAAAATGAAACTCTTATCACATAAATCTTGTAATTGCTTCTTGAACTCAACTAACTCCACTAAAGATATTCTATATGGAGGCTTAAATATAGGGTTTTCAATAGGGATACTATCAATAGATAATTTAACTTCTTTATTAGTGGTAAATAATGATAATTCATTGGGAAATACATTAATATACTCACACACAATGGTTATATATTCTATTATAAAAATCTCTTTACCCGTCATAGATTAAATTTCATCTTGGTTTTTGGATTTTTTCGTTCGATGGTCGATGGTTTTTAGGCGCGCTCTTTTACCGGATTGTTCTATTATTTGGATCTGGTTTCAGTCTTGACAGGATGTTGTCGTTCGGAGCCCTCAGCTGTTCAAATCTCTACCCTGACTTCAAGTACCTCGGATCCTCTCTTGGTTGGATCTAGAGCGGTGTCTCCTCAGAGGTTTTGTGATGTGAGTTTTGATGGCCGATGATGCCCCTCGCACGATCTGCTCAGTGTTTCTTCTTCCATGATATTCAGGTTTCTGTATCGTCACTAGTTTGTTTCGGTTTCTTTCAGATTTTTTTCCTCATTCATCTGTGAAGGTTTGGTGCTTCTTCTACTATGGTCGATCTTCTTGACGTTTTTTCAGTGATGAACCCATGTTTATGGAGTGGTTTTTGTTAATTTTTGGTTTTTCCCATCGACGGAACCGTGTTGAGCATTCTGATATGGTGAGATTGTTCTGTACTAGTGTTTGGGTGTTTTGGGGGATGGTGATCGACTATCTCCGGTGTTATAGTGTGTCATTTGGATGATGTGGAAGATGTACGATGTTCTTGTTTTTGACAGTGGTTATGCTCTCCGGCGACAGGTGTAGTGTTAGTGACGATGCTGTTGACAGGATGGCATGACGACGGTGGGATCGATGTTTGGTAGGGATGGTGACAACGTGATGATGCCTACTGTGTTATGTTGATGACAACGTCAACGAGTTTTCTGGCAGTGCACGATTTGCGGGATTTGGTTATTGCGGCGGTGCCATTACACTTTTGAATTTTGAATTCGGACCTGGATTTTGAATTCTGACTTTGTGTAACGCAATTCCCACTTTCCCCTAAAAGTGGGTTTTATGGAAAAAGAATGATTTGGCCAACTATGAATTCTGTCATTAAAAAATATCTTCCCTAATATATAGTATTATTTTAGAAAATATTCCCTTGGTTCTTAGGGTATTGATTTGAGTTATTCCCAATGTCTCTATAGTTGAAGAATTTTTAATTGAATACTTCTATATTTCCTTTGGAATCACGATCTTGATGACCATTCTATCCATATTTAAAGCATACACCCAACCCCTTTAAGTATGTACCAATATGTTTTTTACCACATTTATTACATATAGAGAACTCCACTCTTACCTTCTTTAATTTTCTATTTTTTTCTACTTAGTGATAAACCATTCTCTTCTTCTCATGTTTTCCTTTGTAAATGAATGATTTTGAAAATTCTTTCTCAGTATTTTACTTATTACAATCTCTTCATATGATGAAAATGTTTTAGATACCGATGATCTTCAAAGTATTGTATTCAAACCATTAAATAAATGATAAATCTTAATTTCCAAGTTTTATATATAATCTATTATATACATTATTAATCTTATAAAATCAGAATTACAATAATCCCCCATTTTTTCTTCCTTTTATTTTAGATTTAATAATTTACTTTCCATCTTAAAACATTTCTCTCATGGAAAATATTTTTTCTAGAAAAATAACTTTAAATGTCTTCCACTCTATGTTCTCTATCCCCTCTACCGTTTTAGTATTTTGAATTAGAGAATATGATTGGTCATATTCTCACACTAAATAATACACAACCATGATAATGTTTTCCTTTCCCTCCCATCAAAAATCCATAAATATCTTTCCTAGGGATTTAATACATTGATCTTTCACTATGGGATTAGTTGACCCACTGAATGATGGAGGGTTTTTCCTTATAAAATTATTTGTGTTGGTAGATCCTTTTTGAGGGGAAATAATTTTCTCTATGAGGTCTAGGTTTTTTATAAGCTAAGTCAATTTACCAAGGATTGTAATACTTTTTCAACACCAACATAAACACCATTATATTTATTATTAAGATAATCCCCACATTGTCCTAATTTTTCATTTTAGTTTCTATTTATTCTAGAATGTTCCTTTATCTATCAAAGTCCATGGATTAGTTAGTAATAAAATAAATAAATAATATATAAGAGAATAAATATATACCATGTTTCCCTAAAATATGTTCATATCCATAGAAAACTATTATAAAATAATCTTTACAAATTTCTAAAGGTAGAATCTTTTTTATTTTCCTAAATTATTTTAAATATAATTCCCAAGTTTTTTTACCAAATCTAGTCTATATATAAGATTAAAATAATAATTAAATGCTTATATAATGATTAAAATTTTTAGAAATCATTATTTCATAAATCATAAACATCATGTAGAGGCCTTGGGTGAAGACTCCATACATAATGGATAAGGATGCTCCCATCAACCTATTTTAGTTGTCTCATGAGACCTACTAGTAAACTAAGGGGATATATATTTCTAAGCCCCACCCATTAAAAAAAATTTCAATGCATTCCATAACATACTAAATGGTGATGGAATAATTCAAAGAATAAACAATATAATAATACTTATAATAAATTCTCAATGAGGATAATCTTATATGATTTTCCCATATAGAATAAAAGAGTATACACTAATGAAAATAATTTTCCCTAGTCAATGAATTAACAAGGATATATTGGTGAATTACCTTGACTCATCTATATAGTAACCAATGATTCACAATGTTCAAATAAGTACCCTTATCAAGTTAAGAATATGGATTTATAGTTATCAGGTATATTACAAAAACTAGGATTTTCAATTAGTTTTGGATGTTGGAAGAATGTATTTGAAATGGTGGGATACCAATTTAATTATAGATAAATCCCCATATCAATATATCAAATCATTTATTATGGTTGGTAAATGGAATTTGAATGATCCATAACATATCCCATAAGAGTGTCAAACTAGGTGTGCAGTGAGGACCATTTTTTACGCACCAAGTGATGATTGAGTTAAAACCTGGATGTCCTTTTTTGGGGTCATTTCCCTTAAGTTATTATATTATAGATAATAATCCAATTTTTTTTTATCTATATAGGTATTCCATTTATAATAAAACTATATACACTATTTTCTTTACCAAAACTTCGGATTGTATTACTACTATTTGAAAATTTTATCATTATTACAGATTATGAATATTGCATAATGGGTGGTAATAATGATCTATATTTTATAATATAATAAATAATTTATAAAAATGTGGTATAATAACACTATAAATTGAAATAATAAGTAATTTGAAGTAATAATACAATTAAAGAAAGGGAAGAGGTTATGGGCCCTTACCTTGAAAAGTATGTTCTTAGAGCTTGAGAGGAGCACCTTGGAACATTAGAAACTCATTTGGGCAATTATTGAGTGAAAAATGAGTTGAACATCATGCTCAATTTACTTTCAGTGAGGAATAGTTAGATAATGGGTGAGTATTTATAGCAAAATATGGAGGATTTTTTTATTAATTTCTAATCATAGGCCTTGGAAGTATAGGTTGTGGAAAATGAAAATCCATCGACTTAGCCATGGTTCTGGATCATGGTTTTTCAACATTTATGTCTTTATTTTTTACATATTTGAGTTTAATAATTGAAATTCATTATTTTTTATTAAATTTTTATTGAGAATATAATTTTTTAATAAAATATTATATTTAAAACATTAATTCCCATTTTATAATTTTGAAAGTAATTTATTGTCTTGGAAAATCATTTTAATTCATTAAAATACACTATATTAATAATATAAGATTCTTTTGTTCTTGGAGTGACTTATTTTAGTTATTAATCAATTTATACATCATAATTATGTCATAATACATTCCATATATGCTTACTTTATTTTACTATTTAGTGAAAACTTTGAGTGTATCAAAAAATTATTAAAAACTCAACATTTAATAATTTCAACATATTGGTTTCAAATTTAATTTATTTTTGTAATAAAATAATTTTCCTTGTAAGAGGATTTAAATTTTTAAATAAAATATTTTTTGTATTTCAAAATCATGTGTTTGGGGCCAAAAATTTAAAAACAATTTCCTCTAGTAAATATTAATTTTTTCCAAGACATATATGTGTAATTATGACACTATTAAATGATTACTATACATTTATTTAACTGTTAATTTTATTATTATCAAGTCATTTTATTCATATGGTTAGAAAATTTCACTATAAATTCAACTATTAGATTTCCAATAATCATACCCCAATGGTTAGATTCCAATGGTCATATTCCAACAATTATATTACCCCTTATATATATACACATCATTGTAGCATACTAAGATCATTCATATATTTCTTTAGATTCCATTTCTATTCTAATGTTTATTGTTTTTTCATAATAAAAATGTTCCTCATATATTTATTATTCATTCATGAGTATAATCCTCTGGAGTACAATATTATTATTTTTCCCCCTTATCTTTACTTTTTTATGGTATAAGATTGATCAATTATTAAAAATGAAATTTCCTAGCTTTCAATTGTATTACTTTGTATTGTAATGTATTGCATTGTATTAAAACATGCTTATTCATTACTATCATTTATTATATATCCCACATGTAATGGGATATCATTCCATAGGGACTTTAATCCATCAAATTATATTTTTCTATCTTCAAAAAGGGACTTTGGTATACATAAGGGTTCCCTATGAACCTATTAAATTGGGTTTATGACATGACCTGACCAACTAGAGCCCCACTTGGGCCAACAGTATGTCATAAGTACCACCCCAAGACCACCTCTAATAGTAAAGGGGTGGATGACTAGTAGTGAGTAAGAATATCTCACAATATGGGAGGGATTATCCTATAATAACCTACAACAGACACATATCTCCAATGTACAAGGTAATAGAAAAGTCAATATGAGATATATAAATGAAACCAACTGAACTAAATATAACACATGTATGTGACATGTATTGAGTTTTATAATATAACAAGTATCAACAAAGTAATGTAAAAAGGGGGAAAATACAACCCCGATAGCCAAAAAGAAAATTAACAACCAATAATTCCAAAGAGGCCCTCACTACAAGCTAGATGCACTCACAAACATCACCCATCACCATCATATCCCGGTACATCCAAATGTCACCAACATTTATTACTCCAAAGTCATTAGGCATCATATCTGAACTAGCCTAGACTAATCCACATCCATAATACCATCTTTGACCTGTTCAAAATATTCACATAAAAGAAAATGTGTGGACTGAAGGATCATTCATGGGTGAGTATAAACATACTTAGTAGGACACCCTGAAATTCATAAAGAAGAACAAAGTGACATATCAACTCAAAGATATTTTTAATAATTTTTACATAAAATAAATTCAAGAAGAATAATAAATAATATGCTCAAACATTATAAGTCTCAAGACATTGAGAAATCACGATAAACATATAGCCAAACCCAAAATTCCACACCACATGAGAAACTAAAAGTTCTCAAATCATTAGAGGGTCCATTTAGTCTAAAGTTGATAGATTTTTACAATATTGAATATTGAAGGCTACCCCTTGGGCCCCAAGGAATAATATATACCTCAAATGTTTTTATTGAATATTATTTTTTGTAGCCATTCCGATGATAAAATGAAAGAGGAGGATCCTAAAAAACATTTGAGAATTATTAACTACCATGGAAGTACACACTACTTGATGGTAAAGTTAAAACCTAAAAAACATAAAAAGGACTCAGAATGATTCTACATGCCTTAAAATATTGTTAAATTATCTTATCCTTCAACCCACATTAACTCTCTATACCTATAATGGAGGATCCCACACCCCTAGTAGTGTAGGGGGTATGCTGACCCTATTAGAGGATCTCAAACCTTGTATGAGATCATAAGACATGGGGGATACTTACCTTATAGATAGAGTATATCGTCGTTCCCTATAGTAGTAGGGGGGATATCAACCCTATCTAATCCATAAGAAGAGGATACTTCACCCCAATCCCTTGAGGGGGATTGACAACCCTATTCAGGGATGGTAAGAGGATACTAAACCTTAAAAAGCCCCCTGTTACCAAGGTGGGTTTTAATTTATCATGATTGTTTGAAGGCCAATCCTGATCTCTATGATACTGATATTTTGGATCACTCTTATTTCATCATTATTCCATATTTTCACTCAAAATAAAGGAAACCATCACATTCCTTGCAGAAATCTACTCATAATAGACCTCACAAAGGTCTAACTATAGGATAATGAAAATTACACCATATCTCACATGGGGTACATGGTGTGTTACCACAAGTGTCTTTTCAAGAATTTTACTTCATTTCTATATAGTGTATGAGAATACCATCTATATCAAGTATAGAATGATATATGTGATGTTTGGATCTAGTTTTGAAACTCAACGTGTTCCACACCACCTGAGTCATGTTCTACTGATAGAATATGGGGTGTAGCTCTAGGCCACATGACATTTATTTTACCAAACCTACCTTAAAATTTAGTCCCTATAAATTCCAAACTAGTGATATAGGATTATATAAATTGTGATACTGACCATAGGATCATGTGATATTTAACTCATAAATAGAACCACAGTTCCACTTCTCTATGAACACAGAGTGTGTTCTTCCGACCTACGCACCATGTAGTCAGGAAATTTCTAGAAAGATATTATCTTCAATGATCTTCACTATTTTCTACCCCCTATATGAAATCTTTTTCATAATCTACATGAAACACCCAAAGATGAGATGATTAAGATTTTTTTACTATTGGAAGTTGTATTCCTATCTTCCTTTATTAGAAAATCGAATTATATTTGCTTCATCACATTATCTTCATGCCTCAACTTCTCCCATTTCTTTTTAGGATTCCTATGACTATCATGATCCCTTGGTTATACATGTTTTCCATCATTACACCATCATTAAGAAATGAATTTTGACCACTAATAGGTAGAAAAATGATTCTTTGAGGCCTTGTAGTTCCACACGTCTTGACCACACATGAAGAAACCCATTTCTGTCAATCCATCATGTGATATCATCTTCTAAATTTAACCTACACATCACCATAAAAAACATCAATAAAAAATCGATGAACATAGTTCTGATATAAGAACACAATGAGAATCAATCTTTGAAATAGTCTAATCACTGAAAATGAATCAAAGATGATGATAAATGTGAGGAAAAAAAGAGAGAAATATAAAAAAAACCCAAAAAACAAGTAATAATGATGATCAGGCACAACTGATCATCACCTAGGAGTATGAAAGAAAATGAGAAAAATATTTATCTTGGTTTCTAAGTAATTGTTCATAGTTTACATATTTAAAAAAAAATCTAAGATGTTAGGGCTACACAATTATCCAGATCATGGATTAAAATTTATAAGAATTAATCCATGATTGCATAAATCATCAAGAATAGGATAAAATCCATATATAATAATGCCCTACCTCATTTTTAGTTCAATAATTGGTGAAGAATGAGTTCATGGTGTTTTTTTAAAAATTCATGAAAATTACATTACCGATGATGAGCTCCACTAAACATAATCATTGATCTACAAATTAGATCTTTTGTTCATCAATGATTCACCCCATGGTGACACACACACACACACACACACACACACACACACACACACACACACACTCTCTCTCTCTATATATATATATATATATCTACCACCTATCTCTCTATGAATTCTCAAGATTATGTAGATAGCCCTTGAGAATTTTTATAATGAAGATTAAATAGGGGAGAGATTAGGTAAACCCTTAATTACATGAAATAAATTAAATGTTTTATTTAATTAATTTAATTACTCTAATATCCATCCACGATCATGCATCAACCAGAGGTCCAATAAAAATGAGACTTATATTGAAACTAGGGTATAAATAATGATCCAAATACAACCACAGTATTATATTACCCATATGATGATCCATTAAAATGATGAGGACATTCCATTAGAATTCTTGTGTGTGTAGTACAAATAATATTATAGTTTTATTATATTATTTTCAAGTATTTGTGGCACTAGCATTTCCATGTCAGCTCAACATGAGGGTAAAAGAAATATTATAGAATAAAAATAATTTTATGAAATTATTTTTGAGGTCCTCATCTAGGGTAAAGTTAGCATTTTACCCTTGTAAGGGTCCCAAAACATCAAAAGTTATAAATAGAGTTAAGTTCCACACGGGTAAAACTCAGATCACTACGTCTTCCCCACTTTAAAATTTTTAATACTAAAAAATGGTACAATTGAAGTGGAAAGACAACAAATCTCATGAAAATATAAATTTATAAAACATCAAACCGTTACATATAAACCCTACACCTTTATATATGTGGGTATAAGAAAAATAAAAAAATCACCGTTTATGAAGGAGAACACCCTCTATTAGCCATGAAGATATCAAATCTAATTCATCTTGAAGTAATAAGGAAATGAAAACATTAACCCGTACTTAAAATGTTTTTCTTAGCCTCTGCACTCTTATTTGAGTGTTATCCCAAATCATAGAATGAGATAATCCTCACTAGTCTCAGAATAATTCCTCAAAATAGTTCAACATTAAGGATACATACTATGGGAGTTTCCCACTCCCTAAGTTTTTAAGATAATTATATATGGTCATCAAAGATATCCATCCATATATACTATAAAACTACACTATGTACTTAAAAAATTCCAATTCCATTATTTAACAAACTGGAAGGCTGTTTGATTTTCCAAATCCACATTAGCAATAATTTCCCTTACTTCCCAGAAAGGCACATGCTCTATTATTTCTATATTTTAGAAAAAGAGAAGCACATGATTCCATATAAACCTCAACTCCAACATCTATAGGTTTTCCCATATGCATCACGACTATTAACATATTCCATCCCTCCATCGAGGATATCCTGGTAGGGATTTTTTCACTCATTTTGAAAATCTATCAATGAGAACATTAGTCAAAAATCACCTCATCCAACTAATCAATATAAAAACATTCCCTACCATGTGACCTAATCCACTATAATTCTAAGAATATTGTTATGACCATTCAAATACTATTTCTCTACCAGCACCTAACCCTAATAAATAACCCACCTAAGGGAAAAACATTTATAATCCCTTGGGAAAACTCCCTCCATCACACAAATAAGGTTTATTAAGGGATCGTATATCCAAAAACCACTATTGGGAATGACACACCAAAGAACTTACTTTATTAGAGAGGTATTCGATTTGGACTCCCATCATGATACCCACCACATGCACTGAGTATGAAGTACTTTCTACCAAGAGAAGTAGAAGAAAAATTACCCACATTTAGGAAGATATTCTAGTCTCATAAGATCACTAATTCAACAACACACCCCTAATACCCATCGCAAAAAAAGGTATGAGGACTCTAATTTCAAATTAAGGCATGTGAATTATCCCTATATAAGAAAAAATCAACCTACCAAAGTCAACTATTGACAAACATCCACCATTCCCATGACACTGAGTCCCTCACGAGAGGAAATTAATCACCAAGCCACAACTGAACTAGTCAGATATTATTAGCCTCCAATAGAAAATCCTTGAAATTTCGAGGTATGTGAATTTAAGTTTTGGCATATCTTGGTTGTGTTTTTGAGGCTTGAAAGTGATATTTGGGGATGATAATTATAAGTTAAGGATATAGGTAAACATCCAATAGCCTGGAGCTACTAGTGTGCCACCAACTAGCTGGTATAGTTCCCCCCAGCTAGCTAATGGAGGTGGCGGTAGATGAGGTTGAATCTAGGTTCCACCTTTTATTTGGTAGGCACCAGCCAACCAGTGGATAAAATAATAACCCAATATTCTACATAGAGCTACTAGTGAGCCATCTAGAAACCAATTAACAAGTGGTGAGGCCCATCGTCTAGCCAATGGTGACCAAATAGACCAATCATTTAGGGAGTTATAGTTAACATTTCCCAACACACCATTTTCACATTATCCTCTCTAGCTTTGAACCTCACTTGACCAGAAAAAATATAGGAGATATATTTTGATGCAATTAGATCTCTTCTTACCCTCTACTTGATGTTTCAAGTCTAGATCATTTTTTTGACTACCAAAACGCATGTTTAATCTATTTTAGCCTAAATCAACATATTCACTAAAGATAAATCATATATCTAAGATATGTTGTCTATATATATGGATTATATCATGATATAGTGGATAATTCTTAGTGGATTGATGGATAGGTTCTGGATCATGAGAACTATCATCCCTCCCTTGAACAGATCTAGGTAAACCCTTGGAAACATATCTCATTAGGTAAGTTGATATATCTTTAAGAACATGTGACATCTTCTTCTTGAGTCTCTATTCTCTAATCCCTTATGAAATGAATTGGGATTGGTTATAGGGAATTCCTTGCATGGGATTCATTTGTGTGGAAATTATATAATTTGATAAATTATACTCTTGTGGTAGTAAGACATTTCTATTTTTAGGGAATTTATATATTAATTAAATGATGAGACATCCTTGTGTGTGTGTGTATCCTTGAGACACTTTCCTAATTTGATTCAAATGTGTGTGTGTGTGTGTGTGCAGACCATGGGACCCTTTCTTATTGTGATGTGTATGTCAATGTGTGTGTGTGGCCCATGAGACCTTGGTTGTTATGACATGATTATTACTTAATTTATTATGGATTGTATATATATTCATGTATGGTTTCTCTATAACTGGTTTCAAGGTACCAGGTTATCTAAATTGATTAGTTTATCCCTTTTATGAGGAGTTACATGTTGTGATTAGAAGATTGTGATTTCACCTTCATAGATGACATGTGAAATATGGATTTCTCTAGATCTAGATATTAGAATGAAATGTGTGGATATGTATTTCCTCAGATCCAAATATTGATTTGACATGTGTGAATATGGAATGACCTAGAGTCATGAATCATGTCAACATGTGGAAACTATGAAATTACCACAATACATTTGGATGAACTTTTCAAGATTATGTGTGGATCACTTGAAATGATATATGTCATGAAAATATTACTTTGAACCTTCCTTCTAGTATGGTTCTGAAGTAAGTAAAGTTGAGGTTTGTGGTAGCATGGTTAGCACACGATGACTCTACACATGATTGTCTTTTTAGGAATTTAATTTATTGTAATGTAATAAAATTCTATATATCATTTAACTTATATTATTTACACATTGGAGGTGTCCTATTGGTTTTATAATCACGTACAAAATAGTCATCTTGATGCACATGCATAATTTATGGTTAGGGATCTAGCTATTAGAAAGGGCCTTACGTTGTGCAGCCGAGCATGTGAATCTTAGAGGATATGGGTGTTGTAGGGATGGAATCTGGACTATTACTAAAAATTTTTAGTTCATTTTTATTCAATATAATACTTGGGATGACCTACCACACAAGGGTTCCTTGATTTATCTTGTATAACTTTTATACCATTTTTATAGCATGAATGCTATTCTTATTCCTTATAATATATGGATTTATTATCTATTTTATTCTTCTTTATGTTTTTTCATTGGATGGATATCTATACTGGATAAATTGTCTCTCCATGTTCCTATTTAGGCCCTCACCTCCTTTTAAAAACCACTTGCATATGGAGAGGTATGCATGAGGTCATGTAACACTCTAGGAAAACCCAATGATTGAGTTGGGGTGTTATAAAGTGGAATCATATGAGGCTTCAATTTATTTTATTCTTTATTATTTATGTTCATGCTATAAAGGAAACAAGAAGTGTGGAACTCAGGTAGGGGAGTTACACATGTTCATGACCAACTCATGTGTAACAGGCCTCAAAGTTACTAGTGTATGGGATTTTTGTTATCAATTGAAATTTTACTGTTGATTTATTTCACCTTGAGTGATGCAAATGATTTTGATGTTATAGTTTATGGAATTTTTGGTATATTCATTAATCACGAGTAGGCATGTCAATTTACATGGCATATGCATATTTTCTTATCATAAAAAATAGCTCAATTAATTAAATGTCTTTATTAATATGTGATTTTTAATTTTGTGATATTTTGTGCATAAATTTGAATTATTTGAATCCTAACATGATATATTTTTCTATATGTATATGACCATGAATAATGTGAATGTACTAGAGACTAGGTTAGGCCTTTGATAGTTATAAGGGGGTTATGCATATAGCTATGGGTAGACACCTATGATAGGCCTTCCGATAAAAATACCGCATGTGTGATTATGAATCGATTGAGTTATTAACTTAAGTGAATTATTATATGAGTTTATAAGAGTTTTTTTGAAATTTTAAAAAATATCACCTCAACATCATCCTACAAGACCACCTAAGGACATCTGTTTGGATGATCCTGTTGGGGAGGTAGTTCCTATAGTTCCTCTAGTTATGCAGGATGGTGAAACTAAGCATGATTTAATAGCCACTCCAGTAGTTTAGGAAGTAGAATATTTTTAGCCTCGAGTCTTTTAGATAGGTCTTGTTTAGGGAAGAGGATATCCCAGGATAATGGTTGATTATGCTCGATGGACAAGATGGTGGTCATCATGACTATCAAAATACAATTTACAAACCTACACTAGCATAATAATGAATGGTTGAACCCAAGGCAAGGTTGGTGGGTGATTCATATGGTTTATTCATTATCCTAAACTAATGAACAAAGGGAATGAAAATGATGATCAAGTTGGTGTGAAATGTATGAAGCAGTAAGTGTGAAATGTAACATTAGTAGTATTAAAGATAAGCACATTAAAGAGGATAGACATGTGAACTTGTTTATAAAGGGGACACTACATAGGATACTAATAGAATGTTTTTATCAATAAAATGGATTCATATTGACATGTAATTGATTTTTTATAAGTTCTATAATATCCCTAATGAATAATAACTACATACATGAAAATCACAATCGTCCTCAAGATATTTTATCAAAGAGATTAAATTACAACAAAGAAAGAATGATCAAGATAAATAAAAGGAAAAAATTTGGATAATGGAAACCCCTCAAATCAATTAAGTGAAATAATTTTAATAGAAATATACATAAAAAACATAAATATAAGTGAAACTTAGGAAAAAAGAAAAATAGATTTTGGTATCTTCTCTCTCGAGTCCTTGATATCTTTCCCTCTTTTATTTATGGAATCCACTAATATTGAAGCTATCGTTTATATTTTGCATGAAATCTTATTATCCCATATTCTAAAAATCTCATTGAATATCCATTAGTTGAGTTGGCATATCCAAGAAGATGGTATGAAGTTTCCACATCATATAAATATGGAATTTTCTGAATTGTTTCTGATTGTACAAATTTAATGAGAATATTCTAAAAACTTAATTCTTAACATTTACACCTTTGTGAACACATTTCATTGGTCACAAAATTTTATAACCTAAAAATGATAATATTAAAACTTCTTAACAGAATGTAACAAGATCACATGGACTCTATTCTAAGTGAGATTAATCCTTGATCGTTGTTTTCTAGTTATAAAATATCTTCATGAAACATAGAATTAGATTAATCTTGATCATATATAATTCACCAATCTCTAAATTTAATTTCTTCTAATCTTGATTGAAATTTTCAACGTAGCACTCAATTTAATCACTTATTCAAGATGATTATTATAGATATAAATAGGGTTTTTGTTGAGCAGGTGATGTGTAGAATTTCCCGACTTTTCACCATCATCACATAGAGCCATTGAATCCTCCTCCTCTATTCCAAAATGAATTCAGTGTGAGATCACCATCTTTAGGAAAAAATATTATTTGGTGATAAACTTCTTCAAATTCATTCCCCAAATCAAAATGATATTTACAGATCTCAGATCATGCAACCTGAATCTTCTTTCTTCACAGCTAATGTTTAATCAGGTTTGATGATCCTTTAATCAGAATTCACCAGTGTCAAACCTTATCCACCCCCTTTAATTTTTCTCATACATGATTTCATTCATTTTTAAAAAATGGTGGCATTTGTTTTTTTGTCTACATTGTTGGATTCTTCAACCATATCAATATATACTCCCCAAGTATGTTGACCCTCTTTATCCTCAGTTGAGGTTATCCACATAAATTTTCAATCAAGATTTTATAGGATTCTCTTGTAATCACAAGCTTCATATATATCATCAATATTGTAAGAATATGCTCGAATTCAGGTATTCTTAATTTTTTTTAACTCAAGAATCCAAGTTTTAGTGCAGATAGACTTCAATGTATTAGATTGTAACCCTCGAAATCAACCTTAAAATTCGATATCCTTCATTATTAACTCAGTGGATAATTTTTCATCTAAGTTCAAAATCATTCAGTTTTGATTCTGAATTTCTTTATGTAATTTTTTCCCCACAAATGAAGAATTTTCTTCTCATGATAGGAAGAATAAAATAGCTTCACAGAATCATATGGAAGGAAAAGAATCACATTTCTGACACAGTAGTAGAAATTTAATCTCATGGTAAAAGGACTGTGGAACAATAGCATAATGGTGGCATAGTAACATAATATATTCATTTAGTAGAGTCTATGATAGTGGAAGCAAGGCACAACATTGCCTTTAAATTATAGATCCTTGCCACTAGTCATGACAGTGGAAGCAAAGAAATGATAGTGGAAGAAAATGCATGGTAGAAGAAATCTATGGAAGAAACTATTAAAATCCAACTCTAAAAAATTTTAATAACCAAAATTAATTCAATTTCCATAATAAAAATTTGGAAATCTATTAAATATTAAAATTCACAAATTAAAATTCTAATATATTAAAATAAAAAAAATGATTTTAACTTAATTAATTTTCCAATAATTAAATATGAATAAAAACATAAAAATGAAATTTATATAACTAAATACCAATATAATATATATAAACTTAAAATTGATATATAAAAATAAAATTATAAATAAAATAAATTGAAATTTTAGGCCTAGAAAAATAAATAATTTAAAAATAAAAACACAAATTTAAAAAAAAAATTCATTTATTAAAAATTTCAATAGAAAATTTACTATAGTTAAATTATTTAACATTTAAAGAAAATTTTATTAATTAATTCATAAAAATATTAATAAAAATAGGTGGTAAACATACATAGAAAATAAGCCACATCAAATTCCCCCACAATCAACTTTTTTCTTATCCTCATGAAATCAATCAATCAAATTTAGTATAATATATCACTCTTAAAGATAAAAAATATTATAATTCAACCAAGTATTGGGTTTTATAATAAATGTTTTCCCATGGATTCTGTTCAAGTAAAATGTTAAAATTTTCCTCTTTAAATATAGAAATCTCAGAACAAGATTCATTTAATGTTTTGTAACAATGATTGACATTGAAAATTTTAATATTTAATTGAAAATATATGATTATTAATTTAATTGGTACTTCCAAACATATATTTACCTCCAACATAATAGACACACATTAATAAAATCCATAATAATTAGAAACTCAATTTGGATGAGACAATTTAATAATTACAAGGCATTAAAAATAACTCATCCAACATCTTAGATAATAAAAGAATAAAATAATGAAAGAATAATAAGTTTAACCTAGATTATTATTTTCACTTCATTTCATATTTAAATTCATTGTTTATAAGTTTGATTCCAATAAAAATATTCAATTCAATTATGGATGTATAACATTGTCCCAAATATTAAAAAAATATATCTGAATTCAAGATAATAAGAAAAATGAGATTTAGCCCATTGAATATATGGATTAATGAAATATTTACCTATTCAATGTGTCAAGAATATTTAAAATTTTAGAAAAACTTTCACCTACTAAAGATACCTAAATTTATATTAAAAACTCATAATTCAGAAGAAATTTAGTCGAAAATGATAAGGGGGTTTTGGTGGGTTTTATATCATTTTAAAATTTAAATAATTTAAGAACCCTCCTCCTCCATATTCAAAACTAAAATTTTCCCTAATGATGAATCTCAAAGGAAGAATAAATAATTTATATAGGTAGAACAAAATTATTTTCAATGGTAGCAGTTCAAATTCATATAAAAGGTCCACAAGAAGGTTAAAAAACAACATTTTCCACAAATTTTAAAGTGGTTTTCAAAATATATTTATTATTTTACATTATTTTACTTTATAAAAAAAATAATAAATTTCACTTCAAATCAATGAAATGGAATGTTTATCAATTATTTCCAAAGTAATAAAAATTTATTTGTGTGCTAAAAATTATTAAATAATTGGTTCAAAATGATTTTAAATATAAAATATTCTGGAAATAATAACATGAAAACAAGTTAAAGTTGATACAATTAATTTAGTTCAAACTATGAATTAATTTACCCCACAATTAGGCTCTAATAATGATCATATTTTTATTAAAATTAACAATATAGGGTTGAAAGTATCAATTTAGTCAAGTATTAAAGTTACAAGTCTTAAAAATTTACTCCCGTGATAGTTGACAATTTAACACCATACTGCTCGGATCAATGATCAAACTATTATCATTTTATGTTCAACCTATTCTCTCCATGAATGCTAATTCAATGAAAGAAATATCATAAGTATTAAAACCACACAATGAAAATAAAAAATATAAGACCATTAAGAGTGAGATTGTGTGGTAGTGAAAATCCAGAGCCTAATAGAAAGGCATACCTATACCAAGATCAGGAAAAATAAGAGCAGTGGTTCAAGTGAGGTAGTGAAAAAAAATAATGAGAGATTTTTATTGTTAAAAAAGAAACAAACAAAATAAAACTTAGCCTTGGGTTCCCTACCAAACAATGAAAGGTTCTTTGTATTTGGATATACCCCTAAAAACTTACCATGGTCACTAAGAGAATGATATTTTTCATCCATAAATTACTATGTTTTTTTCATAATAGTTTTTAATAAAGAATTGATATTTTTGGGAACCATGAGTTATATGTAAACTACCAACTCTCTTAAGAACATAAATAATCCCAAATAAACACCCTCTATATTCATTTCACTTCTCAAGGAAGTCTTTTATTAGAGTAGAAGAATCATCATAAAGGGCCACCTCTTCAGTGATTAAAATGTGTTTAGATTTAGAAGTTAAAGAAGTGAATCTCTCAAACTCAGACAGTATATCCTTAAGTTCATCAAAAAAATACAATTAATCAAAATTTATATTGGTATGAGGGCTATAAATTTCCTAATTATATTAAGGTTTGACAAAATTAGAGTTTTTAAGAGGGGAAAATAATGAATTAGGTATCCCAACACTACCAACAATAGGACCTATACCAACAGACCTATACCAATGGTTTTAGACAAACCGATTTTATAGGTATCATAAAATGACCCTATATCAATGTTTTGGCCAAAAAAATTGGTATAGGTACCATAATATGACCCTATGCTAATGGTTTTGGAAAAACTATTGGTATGGGTGGTGGCTATACCAACACTTTGGATAAAACCATTGGTATAACCTCTATTTAAAGACACTATACCAATGATTTTTCCAAAAATATTGGTATAGGTGATGGGTATACCAACGGTTTGGATAAAACAATCGGTATATCCTCTATTTGAAGTCCCTATACCAATTTTTTTCAAAACTATTGGTATAGTTCCCAAAAAATACCTATAATAAAGGGTTTCCAAACTGTTGGTATAGGTATTTTGATTTTTAATGAATGATTTTGTAAAAAAACATTGAATAAATCAAAAATTAATTTACTTATAAATATATATGTACATATTTATCATATTATGTTTCCAAAAATCAATATAGCATTGCTTAAGTCATTGAAATATAAATTGGAGGTGCGGTGATCAAAACCAGTCAGTTTTTTTTGAATTACATATACCAATAGTTTTGAAAACCATTGGTAAAGTTATTTCATATTACATAAACCAATGGTTTAGAAACCATCGGTATATCCCACCTATACTAACAAATTCCCAAAATCATTGGTATAGGTCAATACCAATTCTGGACAAGCCAAAGGCCCCACAAACCGTTGGTATAGCCTATACCAATGGTTACAAGTTATTGGTATATGCATTTTTCTAAGAGTTATAATGATTTGATGTAATCCTCATATCTTGTTAACTCATTCTTAATCTCATGGTCTCCAAAATTAGGGGTGCAATGAGCTGTGTTTAGAATAATAGGCTCAATAAGAGGTTTATCAATAATGTTCTATGAATAATTAAATCCATTATTAATCAAAAGAGTTTCATCTTCTAGGTAATTATCAAATACAATAATTAGATCAACTTCCATAGTATCAAATTCAATAAGCAAATGAGTATTTGAAAAATGATCAAATACATCAATATCAACCTTAATCAAAACAAACTACAAAAATAGAACTTCACAAACATTATTATTCACCACAAGTTGTGTGAGTGCTTCCACAACATTAAAAAATATGAACAAAACTTAATAATTTTAATAGAGTGACCATACTACCTTAATTATACTTCCATGATTTCAATATCTAGAATTTTTCTAGATAAAGTGAAATAATCGAATTTCTATGAGTGTCTGTCATATGGAAACTATCATTAATTTTTTTATCTAAAAAATAATCCCAAGAATAAATCAACTAAACATTCCCTTTAACCACTTTATCAAAATATTTTCCATCAAATCAATTTTTCCTGGAGGAACCACATAACTATTATTAAATCATCATCCTCAATTTTATTAGTCTTAATAAATATTGTTAATAAATACTTATCCATGAATACACAATGTACTATAATTTTTTTCTTTATTTTTTATTTTGATTTATTGTTTTTTTTAATCCCTAAAACTCATGCCAATACTACCCTAGTAATGTATCCAAATTTTTAATAGGATAGAGGTTTTCATATTCATTAAAATACAATTTATAAACCTACACTAGCACAGTAGTTAATGGTCAAAACCAATGGATGGTAGGCGAGTGATTAAAATGGTTTATTCAATATCCAAAACTATTAAAAATAGGGAATGTAAATGTTGATAAAATGGTTGTGTAGTGTGTGAATCATGAAGTGTGAAATGTAGAATTAGTAGTTTTAAAGTTTACTATATTAAAGAGAAGAGACATGTGTTTAAGTTTATTGAGAGGAAACTATCAAGGCTTCTAAGGGAATGTGACGATTAAGAAAATAAATTAATCTCAACATGCAATTGATCAGTTATAAGTTTCATAAACTCCCTTTAGAATTATAAATAATCCCATGTAAATCACAAACTTCCTTAAGATGCATGATCAAATAGATTAAATTACAGTTAAGAAAAAAAATATCAAGATCAATTAAAGAAGTAAATTACAATAATTGAAACCCCTAAATTAAATTATGTATAATGATATTCATAGATTTACATATACATGAACATAAATTTATGTAAAACTGAGGAAGAAGGAAAATGAGTGATTGCTATCTTCTCACTCAATTCAAGGATATCTTTCCCTCTATCATCCTCACTATCCACCAACTTTGAAGCTTATATTCATGTTTTACATGAAATCTTATTCTTCCCTTATACTTTAAAGCTCCTAGAATATTCTTTAGTTGAGTTGGTGTCTCCATGAAGTTAGTATGAAGTCTCCCTATTAGAGAAATCCAGAATATACTAAAGTATTTCATATTTTTCCAATTTAATTTAATTATTCCATTAAGTTAGTTCTCAACTTTTACTCTTCACTGACATTGTGTTGTTACTCACTAAATTTTATTCCTTTCACATGAAACTATAAAAAATTCTTAACATAACATAACAAGACCACATACACTCTATTCTAAGTGAGATGTATCCTTGATCCCTATTTTCTAGTTTTCAAATATCTTTATGAAACTCTAACTTGGCTTAACCTTTAGCATATATCATGAATCAATACATTACTTCAATTTATGTTCATATTGATTGATATTTGTGACACCAAAATGAGATTACTCACTTATTAAAGATAATAATAATGGATAAAAACATATATTTCTTTGAGTAGGTGGTGTAAACCATTTCCAAAATTCATAGCAGCATCATAGGGAACCATCGAATCCCCCCTCTTCTTTTCAAAACTAACCTCAACGCGAGATCACCAGATTCATGCATGAATCTTCCTTGGTGATAAATGGATTCATATTTATTCTCCATGTCAAATGATATTTATAGATATTATATTACACAACATTGATCATATTTTTATACTTCTAATGATCAATTTTTTTTGACGATCCTTCTATTGGAATCCACTAGTGTCAAACCTCATCTATCCCTCTCAACTTGGCTCATAAATCATTTCAAGTTGATATTAACAAATAGTGATGTCAGTTTCATTATCTTCATAGTTTCCTTCTTCAATAAGCTCAAGATACAGTCTTATTTCTGATGACTCTCTTCATCCTTAACTGAGGTTCTCTCCAAAACTTTTCAATCGGTCTCGGATTGGCTTCGCTTGGTCTCACACGGTTCATATGGTTCATTGATACTAGAAATACATGCTCTAATTAAGGTATTATTTATTTTGTAAAATGGATCTTACAATATTCAGCATAGATTAGCTTCAATGACTTGTCTTAGAAATCCTGAACATTTCTGTCACATTCAGTCTCATTAATCATCAACTATGTGGATCATGTTTCATCTGAGTTTGAGCTACTTCAGTTTTTATTCTATATTTCGGTATGAAATCGGTTCCTCATGGATGGGGAATTTTATTCTGAAGGTAGCTATAATGGAATATCTTCATGGAAGAATGAACCTAGAATAAGAGTATATCCCTAGAATGAGAGTAGAAATTTACCCTCATGGTAGAAGGAAAATGTTACTGTAGAATAATGGTGCAATAATAGCTTAATTCCTTCATAGTAGTAGGGGTTATGTTATCAGAAGTAAGGCATGATACTTCCTTTCCATTGTAGCTCCAAGAAACTGGTCACTTTTAAAAAAGAAAAGGTATGGTAATATAAATACACAAAGTTAACTATTAAAATCCAAATATCAAAAAATAAATTTCAATAACAAAAACTAATTCAATCTCCATATTTAAAGTTTTAAGACCAAATATATATTAAAATTTTTAAATTAAAATTTAAATATATTAAAATACTAAAAAAAATGATTATAACATAATCCAACTTCCAATTTATAATGACCCATGCATGATGTATATTAATATTACAACTTTTTAGATGAAAATTCTTTACATTTTAAAAAATCATTCCTAAAGACTATAATATTTTAGTGCCATTAGAAACTTGGAACACATTCTTCTAACTTATGAAAGATCTTCAATATCTCCCATAAAGATTTTCCCCTTTATTAATCCTACTTACATGGTTTATTTGTAACATGAGGATTGGAATCATAATAGAGTGTGATATTAGATGCTAAGTAAGGGTAAGAAAATAATAGATGAACATATAAATGTAAAAAAAACATGAACATAACTTTTGAATATCAAAATCTCAAGACATGAAATAAATATTAGTAGTTCATAAGGAATAAATCATAAAGTAAAATTAACTATGATAAAATAGCATTGGAATAAAACATTAACTTGTGGAAAACACATAAGCATAGAAAATAATTTCCATATTATCCAAGTCTCATAGCCAAGACCATCATAGCGTACACAGTCCATTATTGAAACAGGTTTAATTGCCATTCCAGCCATGTATTACTGAACCAGATTTACTTTCCATTCTAGTCATGTATATCTCATGATATATAAATATTTACCAAATAAATTTTAGGGAGATATATGTCCCACCCATCTCATAACTAAATCAGTCTTACATGTTCCACCAAAACATAAATCATTAATCATAGCAGAACCTAAGAAATAAAATGAGTTTCATAAACATCATTCCATCATGACATAATCCATATAAAATATCATTCCATCATTAAAATAATAAAATCATAGTAATAATAGGGATATAAACATAACCAAATTTAAAGAGTGTCATATTGGATGGAAAATAATTTTGATAAAACACTTGAACTTAATTCTTGAGGAAAATATCCTTTCTTCTTTAAAAACATTTTATTTTCTCAAAATGCCATCAAATTTTGAAAGGAAATAATTTAGTTTAAAATAAACTTGAAATTGTTTATAAGAAGCTTCTTGGAAATAATGTTTTAGGAATACTTAAAAATCCATTCACAACGTATAAGTTAAAAAACACATTCTTCTCGTACTCTTGTCAAAAAAGTCAAAAAAGTACATCGTATAGAAAATAAAATAAAGAATCCTTCCAAAGATTTTAATAGAAATTCACCAATGGGTAAAATTAACTTTAAAAAAATTTATAATAATATAAATAATATTATATATTTAGGAAATATGGATGTGGATGATAAATATACCTCAACAAATACATACATATAAACAATATTGGATAATAATGAGATTACGAAATTATCCCTTACCTTAGGTCCGATATCCTTCGTATGTATTTAAACCTACTGTATAATGATTTAAATAATTTTATTGACTTATTATAGAATCATAATCATTGTTATGATATCATATATTATTATATTATCATCCGTTTGTTAGTAACATTTCATTATCAGTTGTTATTCAGATATTAACTGCTTCACGTTCTTATGCAAGTTTTGTCAGATAAGTTCATGATACACTTATTAGGTTATAGTTATATCATTTAAATAATTATATAATTATGATATATATCACATTTATTCATTCCATTCATTTATATAATCATGTTTTAACAAATATCATGTAGAATGAATCACATCGCATCGTGGAGACAGTAGGCCGTACGTACGCATGAGCGATGATATCATTCACTTAACGGTTAAATGGTAAGGAATTGGATGGTATATTAATTATACAGAATAATTATCATGTTAAATTCATTATTTAAATCCATTATATTCATAATTATACCCATCCAAATTAATTATTGTTGAATAATAAATTACACCACTGCGTGGAGATGGTAAGCTGTACGTGCGCACGGATGGTGATATTGTTATTTGTAGGATTAATAAAAGGAGGTATAAGGTTATCATATATTTATAATAACATCTCAAAATGTATAATATACTGCATTTATTACTTTTTTATGGAAACAAAACAAGAATATGAATTATAAGAAGAAAATAATTTTGAAAGAGGTGATAAAACAATTACCTCTTTTTTGAGTATCTTCTTTTGATTTGAACAAAAGTTATTCTTAGGATAGCTTTATTCCCAACTTGTGGCCTATAGAAGGAAGGGAGGGATGTTGGGAGATTATTTTATCAGAATCTGGATGATCCAAGTGGATTAATAGGTGTGAGTAAGTGGGTATATGTGGTGGTCCTTTATAAGAGGGAGGAGGGTCACTTTAGTAAAGTCTTGAAATTTTATTTTGTTATAAATTTATATTTGAATTATAATAGCTAAAAAGTGATATATTTTGAGGAAAAAATGAGGATGGTTTAAAATAATCTCAAATAATATGTTTTAGAGAAGTTTAGGTTACAAATTTAACCTTTTCTTTTGGCTTTATCCCTTAGTTTAATAAATTAACTCTTACCATGTTTTCTTATATTTTTACACTATATAGTCAATATAGTTACTATAAAATACCAAGAGAACTTAAAGTGGATAATTAATGACATTTTTAACATTATATATTTCAGTTAGAATATCTTATATTTTTATTACTATTATAACATTTAATAAAATAGTATTTGTTTTAAAAACTCATTTATGTCAATTTTGATACAATTTAGTAATTGATTTTTGTTAAAGATATAAAAACATTATTGATTTAAAAAAACTACATTAACTCAATGATAAAATGTCATAATATTCTATAAAATTCATGGATGACATATAAAATTTTAAATTACATTTATTTTAATATTTATAATATCATTTATTTGAATCTTTCATTAGTAAAGTAATCACTACATCATCATTGTGTCATAAATAAATTTATTTATTTAATTTATAAAAATTATTAATAAAATACTATGATATAGGAAGTAGTTTTAAATTTATAATTTATATTTATAGTCAAAGAGATCAATTATATAACCCACCTTAAAAAGTTTTTAGTAAAAAAATACATGTTTATGTTATATTTCCCTTTACTTTAAATTAATTATTATAACATGTCATTTTCACACCCAAGTGGCTCCTAAATTCCAAAAGTTCGGCCTAATAATTGTTTTGGTCGCCCATGACTCATGTAATAAGATTAAGACTGGTGTTTGGGTAGTTTTATATTAATATTATATTATTTCTACCATTATTTAAATAATCTACCCTTTAACTGTGGTTAATAAAAAAATAATTACTGAAGTTACTATTCATAATGTCAAAAAATAAAAGGTACCTATTTACATAATTTGTACCTTCTGATTTCAAATATGAAATTAATTTTTCCAAATTCAAAACATTGAAGTTTCATTAATTAATTTAAAATTAATTCCTATTGTCAAAACCAGAAAACAGGTTTTTAATAAGTAAAAACTATCAAAAGATTGACATGTGTTTATGTCCTATTTAAATTCGAAATTACTTCCAATGACCAAAATTGGATTAAATGAAAAAAATCCAATTACACTTTAAAAATAATTAAAAATATAATATTACTATAAAAATAAATTAAACAAAAAAGTATGTTTTGAATTAAAATGCAGTATTTTTCACAATTCATTAAAATATGAATTTCATCAGAATTATATCAAAATTTAGTCCAATCAGGTATGCGGTTCGATATGGCTGGAAAAAGTTATGGCTCAAGTCATATTCCTCTATTGCTGTGCAGATCCTGAAGGACCGGTCCAGGAATGTCCCATGGAGAATGCTACCTGCTTGGATAAAGTGTCTCAAGCTTGCTGAGAGGATTTGTCTTGATGTCTGACATGTATACAGAGAGGCAAATCAGGTTGCTGATGCTCTTTCTAAAAGAGAGATTATGGAGGTCAGTTCCATTTGGTCTTTTGTGTTACCCAGTTATTGAAATGACCTAGTGCATGATGATAGTGCTGGTGTTGTTTATACGAGGCTTTGTAAGGTTCCACTTCTTTGAGCTGTACTCTGTTGTTTACCCTTTTTTATTAATAATTTGGTGGGAGTAGGATTTTCCTGTCTCTTAGACTTTTTGGCTAAATTTTGATGTATTTATTTAATATAATAAGTTTATTATGTCAAATAGAACTTAAAAAATTGTCAAAAACTAGATTTAAAAATGCTTCTCCATTAAAAGGAGTTAAAAATGTATTTTTTTTTGAAAAATACTTCTTTTTTCTGAAAAATTGAATTTGTTCTTATATCATATATAGAAAGCATATAAGATGAATATAAAACATTACAATGAATATATTACATATATATATTTCACTATTAAAATCCATAAATAGTGATTTTATTAGTTTATAGACTAACTTATTTTCATTTACATAGTTTTTTAGAAGGAAGTTAATACTATTCATACCCATCATTATATTGAATAGGTTATAATATTTAATTATCACTTATACTCAGTATTGTATGAAATGAATTCTATCAAAAGAACTTGAAATTGTGGGTAACATAAGCCAATAATATTGCTGGGTATACTGCAAGCTAATATGATGTTGCATATAGCACAAGCTAATCTTGGTGTATCATATAAAACAAGACATCAAAGAAATTAAAAAGTATCTATCTCATAGAATCTGGAGGTGTTATATTCTACCCCCCTTAAAATTAAATTTTCTCTCAAAATTCTTCAGGGTTATAAAAGGTTAAATACTTGAAAGTTTCTTTCATAGAAACCCACATTGTAAGAAAGAATACTAAAAATTCATTTTAAAAAGGAAAGTTAGAAACGTAGAGGTTACCCAAAGTTACTTATCACATGGTTTACACATAGGATAACATAGGTGGGAAGTGAAAACATGGATATTGAAGAAAAATATTACCATCAATTTCTGATGGATAGTGATAGAGAACAAGTTTTGGAGAAAGTTAACAACCAGAAATCCATATATCTACGATGATTTAAGGGATCATCTGATTCATCAGATAAGAAGGAACTAAGATATGTATTTTTTTGTTTTCAAGATCATTTATCTCAAGTTGAAGAACATTAGAAGAAATAATTACTTGATTTTAGTACAATATCACCATTGGTCATGCTTTGAACAATTTCCACATCATCTCTTATTCAAAGAAATGAAGTTTATTTTGTTATTCCTAAAATGTTGGAAGATCTTGTGATCCATAAATTGAATGATAGGTCATTCCATATTTCTCAAATATTTTTTACCACATGTTATCATATATGAATAAGTCCACCTATAGTGAGATAATACATTAATCTAAGAAACTTCAACTGGAGTATAACTTATACTATCCATAATTGGATAACCTTACAATCCTTCAAAAAACAGAAAATATAAAAATTTAGAAAGGGGTGAACTAAATATTTTTAACATCTATCTCCCATATATCATAAGGTAGTTCTTGGTTGTCACATTCCAAACATATAAATACCTTAATCATGTATTTTCTTAACTCATGGTAACAACCTGAATTCTCATATATCCTTATTGAAAACATGCATGTTTTCTTATTGTTGAGTCCAAAAAGTTTTAATATTCATCTAAGACAGAATAAAACACATGTAAATAAATCCTTAATCAGTTCCAAGGTAACTAATATCATCCAATTTACTTATTCATATACAACATACCTTTATCCAAATATAATTATCTCAACATCATGTTCATATTTAGGGCCAACCTTCCCTAAATCATGTGTTTTCTAAAAAAATCACCATATTACCTCAATCACTTTTCATGGTTATCAGTACCACTCAACATGTACTTTCAAATAAATGTGAAAAATCATAGTGGACCACTATATATATATTTTATTATTCCATAATACCATAAAAGAGATTCTACAACATTATTATAGAATCCCATTACATAAGAATTCAATCATTCCACCACTTCATTTTCATACTCAACATCATCAATAGTGATCACATGTGATTTTACTTTTTCTTTGACCTTAAGAGTTTATTAACATCGATCATCATTTATCACCCTGGGATTAGGGCATCGGTTAGCATAATTTCGCATTTCCTTTCACTTCTAGCATTGAAGTGTGGGTGGTGCATTCTCTGCAGCCTTTTCTCTATTCACATAATTAACTACATTTTTATCATTACTTCAGCACTCAACTCCCCAATGACCTTCTTTTCCACAATTAAAAATAGTTTATAGTCCCTTAGTCTCTACCATACTTTTTTCCACACTTTGAGCATAAGGAAACACTCATCATCCTTTCACCATGGTTTTGAGATTTTCATTTCAACTCCATCTTTAGTTTCTTGTTAAAACCATGAGATTTATATGCAACACCAAATTCCATTTCTACCTTGATATCACAATGAACAATATCTTCATAAAAACTAAAGTCTATTATAGTAAATTCCCTTTGAAAGCCACTGAAGAATCGACCGACTTTAATTTCAAGTTGGATGATAAATCCAGAAGCATAACCTAAAAGTATTGTAAAATTTATCTTGTATGTACCAACATATTAATCATCCTTTTTCTTAAGCATAAGGAACTGATTTTCCATTTTCATTTGAAGAATATGAGGAAAGTACTTACTGAAAAATAAGTTTTTGAACTTGTCCCATTCCATGGATTCAATTTCATCATTTTGCCTTGTATTCATGATTAGAGTCCACCACTCATCCAATTATCCTTATAAATGATAAATATCCAATATGAATTTTTTATGTTCCGAACAATGAAGGATGGAAAATATATTTTCAATGGTACTGATCCATTTTCAGCAAAAATTGGATCATAAGACCCATAGAAAGAAGGTGGTCATTGCCTCATGAAGGACTCAACCGAATGTTGTTCCCTTGTCTTCTCATTTAGAATTAAAAAATGATTTATAACTTGTATAGGTATAGTGATATGGGTTTTCATTCCATCTACCATAAAATTTATTTTTTTAGGGGTACAATCACTGCATTTCCCATTGAATTGGTAATTAACACAGTTCTTTCAGGTTCTAGCCATTGTCTAAAACCCAAAAAGAATAGGATGAGAGGAAAAAATCATACTAGGAAAACAACATAATCAAGGGGGGTGTATTTTCAATCTCTAACATCTTAGGTTTAATCCTAGGTTATTCATGATCATTACTATAATTCCATAACTATAACCTATAATTATATATATCCTTAGAAAATACCTTATAAATATCTCTAGGGATCTCACTAAAGTTTTCACATCCTATTTTCCAAAGGTTGACTAAAGATTTCCTATAATACCAACTATAACGACCCAAGAATGAAATATATGAATATTATATCTTTTTAGATGAATATTCATTAAATTTTACAAATGCACGCCTGAGGACCGTAATAATTTAGTGCCTTTGGAAAATTGGAATATATTCTTCTAACTTGTGAAATATGTTCTACATCTCCCATAATGATCTTCACATATAGTACTCCTATATAAATGGTTTCTTTATAACCTGAGGAATATAAAAATAATAAATAGAGATCTTAGATTCTTAGTAAGTGTAATAAAACAATAGATGAATATATGAATGTAAAAAAACACGAACATAACTTTTGAATATAAAAATATTGAGTCATGAAATAATTCTTAGTAGTTCATAAGGAATAAATCATAAAGGAACATTAACCATGATAACATATAATTGGAATAAAACATGTACTTTTGGAAAACACATCAGCATATAAAATCATTTCTATATTATCCAAGGCTCATAGACAAGACCATCATAGTGGACAAAGTCCATTACTGAACTGGGTTTACTTGCCGTTCCAGCCCTGTATTACTGAACCAAATTTACTTGCCATTACAGTCGTGTCTATATCATGAGATATAAATCTTTACCCAATGTATTGGAAGGAGATATAGGTCCCACCCATCTCATAATGAAATCATTCTTACATGTTCCATGAAAACACAAACCATTCATCATAGCAGAACCCAAGACATAAAATGGGTTTCTTAAACATCATTCTATCATAACATAATCCATATAAAATATCTTTCCATCATTAATACAATAAAATCATAGTAATAATAGGGATATAAACATAACCATCAACCCTAACCTCAATCCTTTTTTTATTATCTTAAAAAACCACTTTTTGGATTAGTGGGAACCTACAACACCATTCATGCCACACATACAACATAAAAAACCAG
Organism: Viscum album; assembly: GCA_963277665.1. Lineage (NCBI taxonomy): Eukaryota > Viridiplantae > Streptophyta > Magnoliopsida > Santalales > Viscaceae > Viscum > Viscum album. The sequence continues at coordinate 1,863,498,843 of OY728133.1, forward strand.
ATTCAAACTTCAAAATCCATCATTCAAATTTCAAATTTCAAACTATAAACACATCCCCTCCTCGATCCACATCACCTCGAGCCGCGTACCCTAACACAGATCCAAATATTTTTTTGTACGAAAACGATGGCAAGGAATGACCGACGGAATCCTTCATCGTCGTTAAGCACCATCTTCATTGGAAAACATACAATAGAATACCACGGAACCTCCGCACCTGCGACCTTGAAGCAAATCACCAGAAAGACCCCACCTTTCCACTTCTCAACATCACAGAGAACCAATCAACCCATCTAAGCCGCCAAAAAAACAGAAAGAAACCATTGTCAAGGATGAAGCACCGCCACCCAGGAGATCAGATAGTGATATGGAGAAAACCCCAGGCCAGAGCACCTCCTGAAATGCCTTCAGCCACTCAAACAACACATACCAAAGCCTCCTTCCAAACCATCGTACCAGACCAACTTAGACGGGAGTGTTGGACCTTGAAGCCAGGGAAGAGTTGAGCAACGAAGGAACGAGCCGCACATAGCAGGGAGACCAAACAAAGAAGAAATTCAACCAACATTAACAGAACCAGCAAAATAAAACACCGATTCTAATGAGCAAAAATACCCTCACCAAACAAAGATGACTGCGTCGAGGATGACAAACCGCCAAACCAGAACCTGAATTGCAGAAGAACAAAGGAAGAATCAGGAAAGGGCCTCAGTAGTGAGAGACAACTGCGAACCACTGGTACCTCCCAAACCACTATGATGAATGCCGAATAGGTCCAAATATGGGGTCCAAAAGGCGGTTCCGGTTGGCATAGCATCCATGGTTCGCGTCAAGGAACGTGCCGGAACCCTAGGTCTCCGAATAAGAGAATCACATCCAAAATGGGTAAGCTGAAGAGAAACCAAAGAAAATAGGACAAAAAAGAATCATAAGTAAAGGAAAGGTGAGAATAAAAAAAGAGCTTAATCTTAGATGGAAAATAATTTTGATAAAACACTTTAACTTAATTCTTGAGGAAAATATCCTTTCTTATTCAAACATGTTTTCTTTTCTCAAAATGCTACACAATTTTAAAAGAAAAAAAATTTAGTTGAAAGTAAAATTGAAATATTATAGAGGAAGCTTCATCTAAATAAGGTGTTAAGAAGAATTAAAAATCTATTCATGCCGTATAAGTTAAAAAAACATCATTCTCATAATCTTGTTGGAAAAGTCAAAAATTACCTCGTATGGAAAACAAAAGAAAGATTCTTTCCACACCGTTTAATAAAAATTCACCAATGGGTAAAACTGACTTTAAAAAATAGTATAATAATATAAATAATATTACATATATAGAAAACATGGACGTGGATGATAATTATACCCTAGTAAATACTTACATATAAATAATCTCAGATAATAATGAGATCGAAAAACTATCCCTTACCTTAGGTCTGATATCTTGCGTATGTATCCAAACCTAATGTATAATGATTTAAATAATGTTATTGAATTATTTTAGAATTATAATATTTTTTATGACAACATATATGATTATATTATCATCAATTTGTTAGTAACATTTCATTGTCACTCGTTATTCAAATATTAATTGCTTTATGTTCTTATGCAAGTTTTGTTAGATAAGTTCATGTTAAAATTATAAGTTTATAGTTATATCATTTAAAGAATTATATTAGTATGGTATATATCATATTTTTTCATTCCATTCATTTATATAATCATGGTTTAATGAAGATTATGTAGAATGAATCTCATCGCATCGTGGAGACGGTAGGCTGTACGTATGCATGATCAACAATATCATTCACTTAATGGTTAAATGATATGTAATTGAATGGTATGTTATTTATAAAGAATAATTATCATGTAATATTAATTATTTACATCCATTATACTAATCATTATACCCATCCAAATTAAGTATTGTGGAATAAAAAATTACACCACGATGTGGAGACAGTAAGCCGTATGTATGCACGCATGGTGATATTGTTATTCATAGGATGGATAAAAGGAGGTATAAGGTTGTAAAATAATTATAATAACATATACGAATTTATAATATACAGGATTTATTACTTTATTATGGAACAATATAATAATAGGAAGTATATTAAGAAAAGAATTTTTAAAGAGGTGATAAAACAATTACCTATTTTTTGAGTATCTCCTTTTGATTTTCACAAAAGGTATCCTTAGGATGGATTTGTGGCAAAATTGTGGACTCTATGAGGAGGGGAGAGATTTTGGGAGCTTATTTTAGTAAAATTTGGATGAACCATGGGGCTAGAGAGGTGTGAGTAAGTGGGTAGATGTGGTGACCTTTTATAAGAGGGAGGAGGGGAACTTTATGAATGTGCTGAAATATTATTTTATTATAAATTTATCATAAAATTATAATAGCTTAAAAGTAATATATTTCGTGTATAAGATGAGGTTGGGTAAAAATCCTCTCAAACAATAGGTTTTAGACAAGTATAGGTCACAAATTCAACCTTATCTTTTGGTTTTAACCATTAGTTAAATAAATTAAATCTTACCATGTCTTCTTGTATTTTTACACTATATGGTCAATGTAGTTACTATAAAATGTCAAGGGAACATTAAGTGGATAATTAATGAAATTTATAGCATTATATAAGTAAGTTGGACGAATTTTAGATTTTTATGACAAATATATCATTTAATAAAATAGTATTTTTTTAAAAACTCATTTATGTCAATTTTGACACTATTTAGTAATTGATTTTTGTTAAATCTATAAAAACTTGATTGATTATAAATAACTACATTAAATAAAATATAAAATTTCATAATAATTCATAAAATTATTTTATGGAAGAAAAATTTTCAAATTACATTTATTTTAAAATTTATAATATCATTTATTTGAATCTTTGATTAATAAGGTAATCACTGCATCATCATTGTGTCATAAATATAGTTATTTATTTAATTTTTATAAATTATAAATAAAATAAAATTATGTAGGAAATATTATTATCTTTATATTTACCATTTATAGTCAAATATATAAATTAAATAACCCCACCTTAAAATTGTTTTAGTAAAAAGATACATGTTTACGTTATATTTCCCTTTACTTTAAATTAATTATTATAACATGTCATTTTCACACCCAAGTGGCTCGTAAATGCCAAAAGTTTGACATAAGGATTATTTTAGTCTTACATGACTCATCCAATAAGATTTGGATACGTGTTAGGGTAGTTTTATATAATTATAATATTATTCTTATCCTTATTTAACTAATTTACCCTTTAACCGTGCTAAATAAAACAATAATTGCTAAAGTTACTATTCATAATATCCAAAAATAAAAGGTACCTATTTTCATAATTTATAACTTCTGATTCCAAATATTTAATCCATTTTTAAAAACTCAAAACACAAAAGTTTCATTAATTAATTTTAAATTAATTCCTATTGTCAAAACTAGAAAGCGGGGTTTTAAGAAGTAAAAACTATCAAAAGATTGACATGTGCTTATGTAAAATTTAAATGTAAAATTATTGTTAGTGTCCAAAATTTTATTAAATTATAAAAAAATAATCCAATCACACTTTAAAACCAATTAAAAATATAATCTAACTATATAAATAAACTAGATGAAAAGGCAGTTTTGAATTAAAATGCAATATTTTTCACTATTCATTAAAATATGAATTTCATCAGAAAAATACAAAAATTTCAAAAAAGGTAAATTTTTATGTCCTTATTCCAAATAAGAAGTTTATTATGTGAAATATAAATTATAAACGCATCAAAAAATAGATTTAAAAAGGGTTCGACATTAAAAGGTAGCAAAATTGAATTTTTTATGAAAAATACATCTTTTATCTGAAAAATTGAATTTGTTCTTATATTATATCTATAAAACATATAAGATGAATTTAAAACATTGAATTGAATATATTACATATATATTTCACTAATAAAATCCATAAAGAGTGATTTTATTAGTTTATATACTCACTTATTTTCATTTAAATAGTTTTTTAGAAGGAAGTTAATTCTATTCATACCCCCCATTATAATGACTAGGTTATAATATATAGTTATAAATTATAATAAGTCTTGTGTGAAATGAATTATATCAAAAGTACTTGAAATTGTGTTTAACACTAGACAAGAATAGTGTTGGGTATACTGCAAGCTAATACGGCGTTGCGTATAGCGCGAGAAAATCTTGATGTAGTGTACAACTCAAGACATCAAAGAAATTAAAAAGAATCTATCTCATAAAATCTTGTGGTTGTTTCAAAATTAATAAATATTAACAAAAACACAAAAAATAAAAGTTTAAATTACTAAACACCAAGATAAAATAGATACACTTAAAATTGACGTATAAAAAGGAAACTAAAAATAAAATAAATAGAAATTATAGGCATGAAATAATTATTAATTTATACATAATAACATAAATTTAAATATAAAATTTAAAAATTAAAGATTTCAATAAAAAATTACTATATTTAAATTATTTATCATTTAAAGAAAATTTTATTAATTAGATAATTAAAATATTAATAAAATTATGCTGTAAACGTACATAAAAAAGGACCATATAAATCGTGATTTCTAGCTTCAACACCCCCATAATTTTAAGGCATTATGGAATCCAAGGTTTTTAAGGATTGGATCAATATCATCGAGGGAATATGTGATCTAGTGGAGACTCCTAAGGACCAATGGGTGAAGTTGGATGATTTCATGCTTTAAGGACTAGTTAGTAGATGGTGGAGTGTTATGAACCAGGTGGAGATATGTAAGGGTCTAACTTAAGATACCTTCAAGAATATCTTCTTTGAAGATTTTTTCTTGAATACACTGAATCTAGATCAATTTCATAATTTTATAAAGTTTTAGCAAGGGGATATGTAGGTATCTACCTATTCATATCATTTCATGGAGCTACTTAACTTTGCTTCTCTTTTTGATAGGAATGAGATACATTAGGACCAAAATTTTGAGATTGAATTATGACTAGAGTTGAGGTGCAAGTTCAAGAATTTTTATGTGATGAAATTATATGAGGTTATTTATAAGGCCCTTAAAATTAAGAAGAGACTAATGGAGGAAAAAGAACCATGTCTATTTCCATATCTAGGGGACTTGTGAGTGTCATTGATACAGGTGTTATATGTGCCTTTTCTAGTATAAGGAGGAGGAAGTTAGAGGACATGTGCCAAGGCAACAATAGGTAGCTAGATTTAAGAAGTTGTTCTCTAAATCCCTATACCAAAGGTTTTTTTTCAGATGTTATAGTTATGGATGGAAAAGGAATCATCTCAAGTTATATCCCAATCCTCTCAATTATTTACATCGATGCACAAATATGAGTCATCTATATTGATTTTTTGGAAAAACATCATGGTTGGGTTAAGGGAGATCAAGCCATGGTGTGGTCTTAGGACCTCATTAGTATATTTCTACTTCGTATAATTCTTTGGCTCGATTGTTTTATCAGCCTCATGGGATAAGACATGGATCCAATGTAATAATGGTTTATGCGGTGGACTAGGCTCCAAATGATGGTAGATAGAGAAATTTTTGTATTCAAGGTACACTTATGATTACCTCTATTCTCTCTAATACTTTATTTGATATAGGATTTTCCCATTATTTTATATCTATACAATTCATTTACAGGTTAGACATTCTAGTTTAGTCATCTTACAAATTTTTTTCTTTTGATACACCCCTGAAGAAAAAGGTAGATATGATTCAAATATTTTATGATTTTCTTGTATAATTTACTGGTTGTAGATATTTATGAGATTTTATGATCTTATAAATGACAAGATTCAATGTGTTTTTGGGCATGTACTAGTTTTCCAGTTATCAGGCACACATTGACTACTCCAGAAGACACACATCATTTATAATGGCTAAGGGGGATAAGTATTTTTGACTAGTGAATTGGATGATGTATTTAGAAGAATAGGACTAGAACTAAGTTAGTTTGGATCTATTATAGAAATTTCAGTAGGAAATGTACTTCTGAAATATTAGGTAATAGTTTCCTCCTCTTTTCCATCCAGTGGTGGACTGTTATGAGTATTTCTTTCTAGAAAGTTTCTTAGGACTTCCTCCTAATAGAGGAATTGAATTCGAGTATGAAATCATCCCAGTAATGCATCCTATATTGATTTATTTGTACTATATAGAATTGGATGAGTTAAAGAAACTCAAGGTAGAACTTGAGGATCCGAAGGTGAAGGGATTTATCATACCGATCACTTCTACTTAGGGTGCCCCCATTTTTTTCACCAATAAGGATTATGGGAGCCTTCATCTATGCGTAAAATATAAGATTATGAATTAATTCATAGTAAATAACATGTACCCAATTTTTAGGATCACTAATTTTTTTGATATATTGAGGGGAGACCAATGGTTCTCCAAGATTAAATTGTGATCAAGATACCACCAAATTTGGGTAAGAGTGTTTAGGAGTAGGTATAGATTTTATGAGTATATTTTCATGCTTTTAGGTTGAGGAATACTCTTTTAGTGTTCATGGATCTCATGAACATGAGTTTCCATCCATATCTTGACTCTTTTTTCCATTGTATTCGTTAATGATATCACAATATAATCATATAACCCAAAGATGCATTCTAGGCATCCTGAGATCATATTGAGTAAACTTTGAGCACACCAAAATAATACTATGCTTTTGAAGTGTCACTTTTGGATTCAAGAGGTATTATTCCTTTAGAATGTGATATCTATGGAAGGAATCTCAATTGATCTGGATAAGGTATAAACAGTGATGTCTTGGGCATGCCTTAGGAACATGTTCAATATCAGTAGTTTCATAGGTTCAGCTATGTACTATAGATCCTTCATTCAGGATTTACCCCACTTAGAAGCACCTATGACCAGGCTTACTAAGAAGGGAGTAAGGTTTTAGCGGATAGATTAATATAAATAGGCCTTCCAAGATATAAAGAGGAGATTGAAATCATCTTAGACTTTGATCTTTCCCAAGATTGGGATTGAATATGTGGTTTACTATGATATCTTCAGTATTGTTTTTGGAGCTATTTTGATAAAGAGATAGAAGGTAGTTTCTCATGGGACTCATCAGCTATGACCTCATTAGTGGAAATGCCCTACTCATGATCTGAAGTTGGATGCAGTGGTTGATGACTTGAAATCTTGGTGATATTATTTTTTTCATATACATGGACCATAAGAGCTTGTAGTAAATCATATCTTACCAAGATATAAATCTCTAGTAGAGGAATTAAGATGAGTATATATATAATTTTTTACATTAAAATAACTTATGATCCTAGAAAATGTAATGTTGTTATAGATAATATTAGTAGATAGACACAAGATCTTAGAGAGTGTAAATATAGGGAGTAATATAGATTAATGATATTATTGGATGAAAGGTTGGTGGGTGAATCTAAGGATCAAGGGTTGATGAAATGTGCCCCTAAATCATCTCATATGCCTTGGTGGAATAAGAGAAATCCAACCAAGAGTCGTATTCCAAGTTCTTAGTGGTGTGGGAATGGTTTTTAGGGAATAATCTAGTTCTAGTATATTTATAGAGTTAAAATTATCTATGTTCATGGGATAGTTATAGTTCATGTTTTATTGAGAGAAGATCTGATGAGGGACTCTCATGCATCAAAGTGGCTAGTACACCAAGGATGAACTCAAATGTATCGTAATATCAGATGTTGTTTCTAGTAGATGGGTTTGAAGAGGGAAATTTTAGGTTTTTCCCCTCATTGTCTTAGATGTTAGTGTGTTAATAATGAGAATTAGAAACCAGGTGGTTTTCTTTATCCTCTTACAGTGCTTGTGTGGAAGTGGTATGAAGTGATGATGGAAATTGTTATGGGTTTTATCTAGACCCCAAGATGTTTAGATGTTGTGTGGGTCTTGGTTGATCTACTGATAAAGGTGACACATTTGATGAAGATCCAAGAGACTCATTCCATATATGATTTGGAAAAAATATATGTTTGAGAGATAGTGTAACTATAATGGTGCCTACAAGTATAGTATCTAACCTGGACACTCATATCATGTCATTGTTCTAGAAAGAATTATTGAAAGTGATGATGAGTTAGTTAAATCTTAGTATGAAATATAATCTAGAAACTGACGGGTAGTCAGAGTGTATGATCCAAATTTTGGAGGATATTCTTTGAGCATATGTTCAATATTTTTTTAAAACATTAGATGATCATCTCGACTTTACATAGTTTTCATATAATAATATTTAACGAAATTCGATTCTGATTCCACCATTTGATGATCTTTATCTTCATTCATGCCGTTAACCACTGTGTTGGAATGAGGAAGGTGAGTTAGCTATTATCAAGTGATTATGGTATATGAGACCTCTGATTGGGTCTAGTTTATTTGGAAGAGATTGATGACTTCTCTAAGAGGGCAGTGCTGATGTGATGACTGAAGTTGGGGAACTTTGGATTTTGTTATGGGTGATCAATCTTTCTTGCGGGTTTCACCTCAGTTTGGACATCAATTTTTACAAAACAGGGGAAATTTGTGAAAGTTCCCATTCAGGATGATTGTATCACTAAAAGGGGGAGGGGTGAATCAGTGATAATTTTTATTTTATGTTTCCTTGAAACAACCGTTGGCTCCTATTAAATATTCAATTCCCTATTAAAAACAATTCAACCACACATCCATACGAACAAAAATATTTATAAGGATCACTATTCAATAAGAATAACTTTGTCCCTGGTATGGTTTATAAATGATCAAATACCAAAAAATATAGTAGAAATAAATCCTTGGATTACAATGAGTAGGATATACCCTTATACCCATGTAGCACTATGTAAACAATTCTAATAGTGCATGTGCACCCACTCAGCACAAATGGGGTAATACAATGATTTTTTAATAACTCATGTTACCTATCCCTATTTTGAATTCCACAAATGTATTCAATTGAAAAAACTTCTTCACTTTCTTACCTAGAAAAATTTAAGAACATCCTAGACTTTGTTATGGAAAACTAAGTCTGATTTTCTGAGTCAGATTCCTTTGAGTACGATATTCCTCAGTACAATTCTTCCCAATCTGATTCTTCCTAGTACGATTATCCCTAGTAAAAAAAATATATCTTTAAAATAATAAGATAGAGATAAATCGATATAAATTTAATTCATAGTACGATAAACTTCGTACAATTATTCCTCAGTACAAGAACCCCAATACAAAAATCCCAAAACTGATTATCCAGCTCAATACGATGATCAACTGAATATGATTGACAAGTCTAATACAATAGCCAGCTGATTATGATAATCAATGAGTATGATAGTCATATGAATACAACATTGTGATCTTGTATATTCTCTTTTACTTCAATCCGTCAAAACCTATTCAACAAAAGTGAATATGGAAACTTCTTTTTCTCTCTAAAACTCGAAGCTTCTCTCTCATAAATAGTACATCAGTTATTAGAAAAGTACATTCTACTTTTCTTCTTTTAGGTGACCCTCAAGTTTCTTTGGCGGGAATCCCAAAATTTTCCTGCTTAATCAAATTCACCCTATGTCAATTTCCCTTAAAATTTCAGATGAATTTTGACTTTCTCAACTCTTCTTGAAGCTTATTGATTATTATGCAATCTTCACTTATTATTCAGAATCTAATTTCAAATTCTAGTCCAATTTCAATACATGAGTCCAATTTTTGGAATCTGATCTCTTTAAAAAAATCTCTGTATTAATTGTATGAAAGTGTATGAAGAAATGGATACCAATCTGAATGATGAATATGATCATTCTTTTGAATGTAGATCTCCCCTTGATATCACATCCAAAAAATATTCTTTCAATTCACTTTAAATTATTCACTTATTATCTTGACAAAGTTGGATATAAAAAAAAAATTCATCTCTGATACAAAGGCTCTTGACCTAGTTGAACAACTCACTTGAAGAGAACAACAAATTAATTCAAATATCTACCCACTTGATGAAGACATTTGAAAAAAAATCAGGGATCATTTTCAACAACTACCTTCATTTACAAACCATTTCTTGTATCATGACTTCCTTCATGAGTTTAAATTCATTTAATAACATCTTCAACATCAACAAAATTCAATTGGAAAGTATCGTAACATTCCATTCATTCTATATTCTTTTTTTCTTCTCAGCTAGAGTATGGTCTTTTCTGAGTATGATTGTCCAAGATATGATCATTTCTGGGTATAATCATTTTATTCCTAAGCCTGAGTATGATCATCCTGTGTATGATCTTTTTTTATTGAGCCTTAGTACAATCATCTGGGGTACAATTTTTATCTTCCCAATCCTAAGTATGATCATCCTAGGTATGAAAAGTTTTTTATGCATGTGATCGATGATTGGATGCTATAGTGCCTAAGTATGAGCATTATGAGTACGATCCTCTGCACCTTATTCCTTTCCTACCACCAAGATATGATAAAATTGGGTAAGATTTCCAGTACATCTTCTACCTTTTCTTCTATGAAGATTTCATCACAAGTTCTTTAAATAAATTATGATATATAAAAAAAAGTCAACAAAGAATAGTCACATTGATTTTATTTTAGTCATAGAGACTTCGATTATTCATTAAAAACACTTCTTTCACACTAAATTTAGTGTGAATATGATAACTATTTACTTTCAACAAGATAATTTCACATTAATTTGACTGATTCGATCATTCCACATTATGATCTAGTCCTTATTATGATCTTCTCTCATTCCAGACATAGGGAAAGTCTGATCAGAATATTTTCTTTCAAAATAGCTTCTCCTCATTATGATGGAAAAAGTGAGTTCGATTCTTATGAAAGCATGAGTCAATAAAATTATCACCACAAAAAAGTGACATGATTTCCCTTTCATTTTAAACTTCCTTGATATAATAGATCCTTCTTTGACAAAAAAAGACAACATTTGAAAATAAACACCTCTATCTTTAGTTTGGTACTAACAATATCCCCCTTTTGATTTTATTATCAACCAATTTTTATAAATCATAGAACTTTTTATCCTCAAGAAATGGATTACTTTTCAATAATTATAAGCCTACATGAGCTAAATCATTATAGAAAACAAGAATCATTGACATAAAAATCATGCTGTCCAAAAGCATTAATTATGAAAACTTTTTTCTTTTTCATTACTCAACTCATATTCAAACTTATATTTTATTAATCCTACTTGGAATAAAAATAAATTTCATTTCCTACAACCACTCCAAAAAATATATAGAATAGTTCACTCACAAAACAATGTTGAATTCATAGCTTACCTACAACTCCCATTTTTTACATGCATCAAATGGATAGATTTACAATACAATTCATTCTATCCCTTGAAAGCACTATCTAAATGTAAAATGATATAGGGTATGGAAACACATAACTCAAGCTTGATGATAAATAGGTTGGACACCCATGTTCAACCTCAATTTATAAAATTATTCCTATGGTAAAGGTTTAGTGAATATGACTGCAAGTTGTTTTGATGTTGAAACATACTCCAACTTCAATCCATTCTTATCCACATACTCTTTGATGAAATGATATTTGATATCAATATATTTTGAATGAGAATTCTGTATAGGATTATTGGAGAGATTGATTATTCTTTTATTGTCACAACCGAAGATCAAGAGTAACTTCACTTCAACAAGTAAATCTTTCAATTGAGTTTTCATCCACATAAGTTGAGTAGTGGATTGAGTGAAAGAGATATAATCATATTCAGATATACTAAGATTCACTAAATTTTGTTTCATTGAATGATAACTGATGAAGCTAATATTTTCACATATTTTATACTGAAATTTAATGTTTATAAACCCACCATAGTGTTATTTAATGGGCAATTGTTACATATTTAGGTTTTTGTGTTATTTTGAGCCTAAATGCAGAAATGGCCTAATTCTGTATTTTTAACAGAATTTTATCACAGGGGTGTTTTGGTCATTCCTTATAAAATATATTTCCAAATTTTGTGATTTTAATTTTTTTGAACCCTTATTTTATTTACTTCAACTTTGTCTTCAAGACCAGGGGCTGAATCGATATTCTAGAGGCCGTACAAAATCAATGAAGTGAAAGATTTTGTCGGGCGGATTGCGTGGACCCCACTTTAGTAATAGAACCATATTTCAGCCTAAACACCTCCAAATTATGGGAGTTTACCAGGATATGACATAAGACTCCAAAACTAGTATCCAAAATGAATTTAAAGCCGTTTGGAATCCTTTATGATGGCCTTTGAGTGATATAATTTTGAAGGAAACTTTCAGGAAGCTTCATCCCGAGAAAGCGATGTTCAATAGAAAAATCATAACTCCTTCAAAAAGCGTCCAATTAATATGAAATTTGGAGGGTGGACGGAAAAATCATTTATGAAAAATATTTATGAAGAGGTACATGTGTGAATCGGCAAATTTATGGGTATAAAATGCGAAAACTTTGTGATGATGAAATATGCATATAAAAGGAGAAGGGCTCCTACCTCTCAAAATATTCCATTCATCACCACACCATCCATCACAAAAGGGGTTGGATTGAGAGAGCAATACGATAGGAGTATTCCATGAAGGGATAACTCCAAGTGGTGGTGGGCAGCAGAGATCTGAAGAAATTTCCCCTTTCGAGTTTGTGCTTTCATTGTAAAATATTTTCTTTTAAACTATCCTGGAACTTGTTTGTATGAATGAAGAAGGTCTTTTTCTCTCGTGGTTTCAATTTATTATAAATTATTCTAGATTTCTTATATTCTAATGAATCTAAACTTTTTTTACTCATGGTTTAAATTTCTTTGGAGAGGTCTCGCTTTTGAGCACGATGAGTTCATCCTGTTTTGGTTACTCGGAGGTCTTCAGGTAATCAGAACACTTTCATTAGAAGATCGGAACCCATGTATGAGGTTTCAATATGGTATCTAGATAATTTAGGTGTATAACTTGAGGTATTAAGGTATACATTGGATAATTTAATTAAAATATATTCGTAAACAATGATAAAGGGAGTGTCCAATGATCAACGTTTGTCCGCCGCTGCTACCTTTAGCTTGTTCTTTCCAGCTTGATTTTTTTTGGTATTTTAATTGATAATGTAGATTTAATATTTCATTTTGATTTCATTTTCATAATCAAAATACCCCATATATATTATATATGTTAGTTTTATATTATTTAAATTAAAAAGTGACAATTGAAAATACAGTGCGTATAAGCGGCCTCCTTGTGATCGACCCTAGGGTGTACCACTATGGTGCATTCATAGGATAATAAGAATTTAATTGAATAGGGTAGCAACTGAAATTACCTACCATCAATTTGGCGCCATTTTCGGGGAGGCCAAGAGCTTGTACACATTGTTTTTCAAAAACAAAAAAAAAACAAAAAAAAAATATAAAAAAAAATTTCATTGCATATTATTCTTTAGGACATGGATTATTCTAGTAATTTTTCATATGCATGGCCTATTACTGACATGTATAGCAAGAAGTAATTTTTTGAAATTAAAATTTCTAAAAATTCACAACAATTTCAAGAAACTTCCTTGATAATTCAAGAGAATTCAAGAATTCTAGAAAAGGCAAGCAAGATGGTGGCATCGCTGGCCACCCAATTTGAGGAAGTAAAAGTCTTATGGATGGAACAAAAAAAAAGAAAAGCTGAGAAGAATGAAAATCTTGTTCCACCTAAATTTAATGAAGATGTTGATGAGGTTGAAGAAAAACTTTATCACCCACTTCCCTCGCCAACAAATGAGTTCCCAGCTGCCTTGCTTGAGGAAAAGGGTTATAAAGCTGAAATTTCTGAGGGAGTTTTAAATTTTGAGCATTCATTTCATTCAAATTTCATTAATTCTGAATTTCAATATAATATCCCTTATTCTGAATTTGTAGATTCATCATCACTACTGCAGGATCTGGATGAAGAAGAAGAAGGTCCTCTTAATGAGGAGAGAATGGAGGATCCATTCGAGATGTGCATTGGTGCATTTGAGGATGATGGCACAAAAGAAGAAATCATCAAAGAACCAATTTACGAACTCAAACCAGAAGAGAAGCCACTTCCTATTCTTTTATTTTCAACACCGGTGGACACCACTCCTCCAGATGACAGAAACAGGGAGCACCCCTACATCCTTTTCCCTCCCCCTCTATAACTCAAATTCTTTCTTTCATATCTTTTGGGGGTTGGGGATATTTTTCTTTTTTATGAGGTTTGTCACTTCTGGCATCCACAGATGGATGCCAAGAAATATAATTTTTGGTGGTTTCTAAGTAAGAAACCCCATCCACCTTCGGATTGGGGTTAACCTGCTGCAACTGTCTGACTTGGGGCAGTAAAAACCTAGCACCCGCTTGGGGGTCAAACCAAGCATTATCCCTTCCCTTTCACCTTTCTATTTTTTTTCTAATTCATTTATTTAATTATTGCTTTATAGAAAGAAGTGGTTCCAACTGGGAGCTTAACTCAATGGTGCTGCTAAAAAAAATAATGTCAGGTTGTTTCTTTCCTTCTATTTAGTTTTTTCTTCCCTTATTTATATTTTGTCAAGATAAAATGAAGGGTAGAGAAATTTAAGTGTGGGGGGAGTGTCAACCTACTTATTTGTTTTTGTGTGCTTTCATTTTTTTTTTCATTTTTTAGGAACCTTGAGATTTAATGATAATTCTGATCATGTTTCACACAATAATTGATTTTGATAAAATTGAAATGATTTTTGAAAAAAAAGGATCTTAAATGATTGTTGATGTGAATTTTTTTCCTTAAATTGGATTTTCAATAATTTTTATGATTTTAACTTATTTTTGAAATCCATGGCCCTGAAACACTGAATCAAAATATTTTTATCGTCCTGTGAGGTATTCCAAAACACTTTTACATATTCTTTTTAATACCCACACTTTCATGAGGGAAACTTAGATTTTTTGTGAGAACCATAATTTGTGATTTTTCTCTTTTGAAGCTTTGGATTTCATTGAATGTTTTTAATATGATTGAGGAACTACTTTGGCTAGCCACATATTATCCTGAGACCTACCTTTACTTTATCCTTTGTTAGCCCTTAGATGCCATGAATTTCCTTATAGTTTTAAGCCACAATACAAGATAATTTATCCTTACCTACCCATTCTCTTGGTATTGTTGCATGAATATTTCAAGTTTGAGTGTGGGGTAAGGGCCTTTCGTGTGCGTTCATTGGGATTTGTTTCATTTATGGGTATTGTGCGGTATGCGTCAACATTTTGGGCAACAAAATAATTGTTAATGAGTCATAATCTCATTATGCTTAATTTTTTTCATTCAGTTCTCCTTCAGAAAAAATAAAATAAAATAAAATCTGTGCCTTTCTGGAGCTTAAATAAAATATATAAAAAAAGGAAAATAAAGCTGTGCCTTTCTAGAGCTTTACAAAAAAAAGGGGGTGAACTTTGATTACATAATACCTTGAAATCATTGATTGGATCATGTACCATGTAAAATAAATTGGGGTGGTGTTTTTTTTTCACATTCTCAAGGTGTATTGAGTGAGGAATTTTCTGGGTTTTCACTTGATTATTCATGCATTGTAGCTAAGAGTCAAACCTTCTCTTTCTATCCTTGAAATTTTAAATCATTTAACCACAAACCCAAAGACACAGAGTCATTTGAAACTTTGATGAAATCCCTCATGATTGAATTAATTTTTATGTTTCACGCTGTGGAGAAATGAGAATTTTCACAAGTCTATGGTGATACATGCAATTTCCAAGTATGAGCATAACTCAAGAATTTATTTCTCTTGAGTGAAGAGTGACATAAAATTCAATTCGAGGTAGGTTGTGATTTAGCCATGGATGGATTTATGAGGTTGAAAAAATTTAAATTTTTGGAATGAAAATAAAAGGAAATTGTTTTTCATAGAAGAGACATGATGAAATTCGGTTTTTGATAAGATCATGGATGTTTTCTCATTTTTGATTGTTGTGTGCATTTTGATTTGAATATATGATAATTTCTCAGGAGTGCAATACTTAAGTGAGGGGGATTGATGGAGCTAATATTTTCACATATTTTATACTGCAATTTAATGTTTATAAACCCACCATAGTGTTATTTAATGGGCAATTATTACATATTTAGGTTTTTGTGTTATTTTGAGCCTAAATGCAGAAATGGCCTAATTCTGTATTTTTAACATATTTTTATCACATGGTTGTTTTGGTCATTACTTATAAAATATATTTCCAAATTTTGTGATTCAAATTTTTTTTGAACCCTTATTTTATTTACTTCAACTTTTTCTTCATGACCAGGGGCTGAATCGATATTCTAGAGGTCGTAAAAAATCAATACAGTGAAATATTTTGTCGGGCGGACTGCGTGGACCCCAATTTAGTAATAGAACCATATTTCTGCCTAAACACCCCCAAATGATGGTATTTTACCTGGATATTATAGAGGACTCCCAAACTCGTCTCCAAAATGAATTTAAAGACGTTTGGAATCCTTTATGATGACCGATGAGTGATATAATATTGAAGGAAACTTCCAAGAAGCTTCATCCTGAGAAAGCGATGTTCAATAGAAAAATAATAACGCATTCAATACGCCTCAAATTAATCTGAAATTTGGAGGGTTAACGGACAACCTATTTATGAACAATATTTAGGAAGAGGTCCACATGTGAATTGGCCAATTAATGGGTCTAAAACACGACAAATATCTGATAATGAAATCTGCCTATAAAAGGAGAGGGGCTCCTACCTCTCAAAATATTCCATTCATCACCACACCATCCATCACAAAGGGGGTTGGATTGAGATAGAAATAGGATAGGAGTATTCCATGATGTAATCAAGCCATTAAGGGCTAACTACAAGTGGTGGTGGGCAGCGGAGATCCGAAGACATTTCCCCTTTTGAGTTTGTGCTTTCATTGTAAAATATTTTCTTTTAAACTATCCTGGAACTTGTTTACATGAATGAAGGAGGTGTTTTTCTCTTGTGTTTTCAATTTATTATAAATTATTCTATACTTCTTATATTCTAATGTATTTAAAGTGGTTTTACTCATGGTTTAAATTTCTTTGGTGAGGTCTCTCTTTTGAGCACGATGATCCTTTTTTGGTTACTTGGAGGTCTTCGGGTAATCAGAACACTTTCATTAGAAGATCGGCACCCATGTATGAGGTTTCAATATGGTATCTAGATAATTTAGGTGTATACCTTGAGGTATTAAGGTATACATTAGATAATTTAATTAAAATATATTCGTAAACAATGATAAAGGGAGTGTCCAACGATCAACGTTTGTCCACCGCTGCTACCTTTAGCTTGTTCTTTCCAGCTCAATTTTTTTGGTATTTTAATTGATAATGTAGATTTAATATTTCATTTTGATTTCATTTTCATAATCAAAATACCCCATATATATTATATATGTTAGTTTTATATTAGTTAAATTAAAAATTGACAATTGAAAATACAGTGCGTATAAGCGGCCTCCTTGTGATCGACCCTAGGGTGTACCACTATGGTGCATTCATAGGATAATAAGAATTTAATTGAATAGGGTAAAGTGACTGAAATTACCTACCATTAATAACTAACATAATTATTTCACAGAAAGAATACTCCACCATATGTGGACCTTCTATCATCAACATTTCAGGCACAATCATCATTTGAATACCCAAACAATTCAATACTATCTAAGCTAACATACCTGATTCCAAATTCTATTATGCCTTTAATGTTTATAAGAATTATTTTTCCAACAAGTAAATGTGATTCTTTTAAATAACTCTAAAATATTTCACATAATGTAATAGCATAAACAATGTCAAGTCTTGAGGTAGTCAAATATAATAAACATCCATTTACCTTTCGAAACTATTTCTGATGAACTTATTCTCATTCTCCATCTTTTTACAACATTTTCCTGCTAATATAGGTGTGAAAATAGATTTTTATTTTTCCATGACAAACCACTTAATAAGTTACTTAGAATACTTTTCTTGAGAAATAAAAATGTTTTAATTATTTTGATGTTTCTATAACCCAAGAAAGTATTTCATTTCCCCTATTATGGACATTTAAAATACCTTTTTCATTTATTTATAAAAAAAATTACCAACTTCTTTCATAATTCCTAGAAAAGATAATGTCATCAACATAAAAAATAAAAATGAGGGAATACTTTTGAATTTATCTGATGTAGATATTCCTACCCCCTCTTCCTTTCTTGAAATTCATCTTCCTTAAGAATGTATCCAATTTGGAATTCCATACCCTTGGAGCTTGTTTTAGGCCACACAATGCCTTCTTAAATATGCACACATAACTTTCATCTTTCTAAACAACAAATATACAAGTTTGTTTAATATAAACTTCCTCTTTAAGATCACCATTTAGGAACGCAGATTTAGCATCCATTTGAAAGATCTTGTTGCCACTTTGTGTAGTAATAACAAGAAAGATTCAAATTTTTTCAAGTCTTTCCACCAGAAAAAAGGTTTCATCAAAATCAATACTTTCAATTTTTAAATACTCATTACACACCAATCTTTCTTTTTTTCTTATCACTTCACCTTTTTCATTCATCTTGTTATGAAAACCCATTTTGAGCTAATAATGTTTTTGTTTTCAGGATTGGGAATGATTTCCCCTGTATCATTCTTTTTAATATGATCCAATTCTTCGTTCATGGCATGAACCCATTCTAGATGCTCAAAATATTCTTTTACATTATTCAGCTCCACTTTTGAATATAAAGAAGTATGTGTAATGAAATTTTTTTCTTCCTATTTAAAAATTATGATGTTGATCACAAATTATATTATAAGATTTCACTTATTTTTTCAAAATTTGATGAGATTTTTGAATATCTTCCTCATTAGTTGAAATAGATGATTCTGATTCTTCTTCTTGTTTAGGAATATAATTGTCTAATTGTTTTCAAAACAATATTTCTCAACTTTCTCATCTGTATGAAAATGTTTTTATTTCTCACCAATTTCAATTAATTTCACATCAACTAAATAAATAATTCTTTTTGTATCTTTGTTGAAGAATCTATATCCTATTCCTTTTAGAGCATATCCAAGAAATATTCCATCATCACCTCTATTCTTTATAAAATAAGGACTCTCGAAAAATATAAAGTGTTTCAAACTTGTATTTTTTCCATAAAAAAATTCATATGGATTCATACCTGATCTTATCTTGTAAAAATACTAGTTTTGAATGTAAATAGTAGTACTCATGGATTGTATCTAAAATTAATGTGAAATACCATGTTTAAGTAATTTATTTCTTCCCATTTCCATCAAACTTCTATTCTCTCTATTAACAATCCCATTTTGTTGAGGACTATATGGGAAACTATACTCATGATTAATTCCATGATTATTAAGATAAAATTTGAATTATTCACTTATATATTCACCTCCATTGTCCATTCTCATATTCTTCACTGAATACTCACATTCTTTCTCAGCTTCATTCTAAAACTCTTAAACATTTTCAAAGCATCTTATTTAAGTTTCTTATACTTAACACAAGTAATGCGAGTAAAATCATTAATGAAAGTGATGATGTAATTATATCTATTTATTGTTTGCTTACTCATTGGCCTATAGATATCAGAATGAATTGGCTCGAGGGTTTTTTGAACAAATCTCAACTTTCTTATGCACTGAATTTGTAATATTTTCTATTTTTTAAAATAGTGAAACACTAATATCTTCTTCTTGGAAAATCAGGAATGTATCAGACATTATCTCTTTTAGATAAGTTTCTTATTTTTTTATGACACATGTGACCTAGAATTTTATTCCATAATTTATTCTCCTCCACCATATACATGTAACAAGAGTTTTGTATTTCACTAACCCAAAACAAGTTTCCTTTTGTACGTTGTCCTCTTAAAACAATCTTTCCATATTCCAATCTTTTCACAACAATACCATCTTTTCTGAAGATAGCTTTTAACCCTCATCACATAATTGTGAAACACTTTGTAAATTGTGTTTCGGCCCATCAATATACAAAGATTTATTGGATTTCATCTTTTCTTTCCCAATGATGGTTGATCCAACACCTTTGATTCTCAGGGATTCATCACAACCAAATGTCACTATGACTCATTAAAATCTTTTACATTCTTCCACAGTTTATAATATTGCATCATATAGGAAGCACACCCACTTTCAAGAATCTAGGGTCATTCTCCTTTTGTAGCCTTCAGTGCAGTTTCAACAACAAGAGAATTTTCTTTTTTACTTTTCTTTCTTAATCTTCAAATTTTGAGAATTGTTAAGAATATTTTTTTATACCGATAACAAAACAAGACACCCATTTTCAAGGTTTTTGAGGTTTCTCACATCATTCAAAAATAATTTCCAATGGTTGGAATCGATTTTCAATTTTTACTCCACCTTTATTAGGTTTATTCAAAACAACCTTCTTAGACTTCTTATTTTGATGGAATTTTCTCCCCCTTAAAATTTTCCTTTCATAACCTATTAGATAATAGAAATGTTTTTGGTCGAACTAACACATATTTTCAGGGTATTCGAATCCCCCACAATACCAAGAATATCTATATAATGATTATTTACCTATGAAACTTCCATACTACCTATAATTGTGAATACATTTCTCTATCACATGCTTCTCTTTATTTTATGAGCTACAAACCTTTCTTTTATCAATTTAAGTCTTCTTTTTCATTTCTGATTTATCAGAATGAAAAGTGTTTAAATTTTTTTTGGACACTGATTGTTTCAAAAAATTATTAGACTCAGGGTTATTTGAGAATTATGAATCCCAGACTTGGTGATCTTGGCCACATACATGACTTTCCCAACATTCTTCTTTTCAAAAATAATTTCATTTTCTTATCAACCTTTGAAAGTATCTTTTTTTTGATCTTATCGGGTTTCTCCTTATAAGAAATTACACCAACTTCAGTGATAGAGTTTTTGTAACTTGTATTTATTTGTTCATATTTAGAATGTTTTTTTTGACATATTCTAACTCTTCTTCTTTTGGATTTAGCTTCACCTCCAGATACTTATTACAATTTTTTTATTGTTCAAGATATTTCTTCAGAACATCAATCTATTTCACCAGAATTGCTTTCTCATCAGCAAAACATTCTTTATTTCTTGTTAAATAACTTCTAACATCCAACTTTTTGTTTTTATTTTCAATTATTCTAATAATTATCAAATATTCTTTCAACTCCTCTTTAAAATGATGTTCAAGTTGAGTTTCTTCTTCTTTATAACTAATTCTCTTGAATTTTTCATCATTCACTATTGTAATAAATTCATTTTCAATACCATAGTCAACTGATTTTTTGGATTCATATCACTTCCTTCTTCTTCTTTATATTTAGATAAGAAACTTATTATTTGGGAATTAAATAATTTTCTATCTTTATCAATGGAATAAAATCTTTCTTTTATCACCCTATTTCTTCTATGATCTTCTTGGATTTATTTCTTCTTTTTCACTATCCTATTCTTTATTTCTTCAAGGAAAATTGGCAACAAAGTGTACAATAACTCCACATTCAATACACTTTAAGGGATGTTTCCCTTTGAATTTCCCCGTACCTCTTTTCACATTTTTAGAAAACAAGGATAAAATATTGCCAATATTTTTACATACCTCATTTTCAATGTCAGAGTCACCAGCTTCATCTTTAATAGGATTATTCTTTGACTTTTCTCTATTATAATCCTTGAAATAAATTTCTTTTTCAACTTTTGTTTTTATCTTTATAGATTTCTCCCTTCTCATTTCATAAGTGATGAGAGTGCTATGTCAATAATCAAGAGATAATGTTTCAAGATATCTGTCATCCAATGAAGAAACTTTTGCATAAAACTTGTCAGGAAGAATTCTTAAAATCTTTTCAACAACTGTAGAATCATATAACTTTTCACCATGTCATCTGATAGTATTCAAAATATCTTTTACCCTATTAAATAATACCCCAACAGATTCATTCTCACCCATCTTAAAATATTCATATCTCAATCTCCATATTTGATACTTTCCCTTCTTCACTTTTTTATTCCCTTCATATCTATTTTTAAATTTATCCTATATACCTTTGGATGTGGAAACGCCTTTCAATCTTAAGAATTAACTTTCAGAAAGTGATGATAACATAGCATTCTTGTCTATTCCTTCATTCTACAGATTATTCTTATCAACAGATATAAGAGGATCTTTATCATCAGTGGGGTGAAACCTAAATATTGTAGCTTCAAGAACATTATAAATAATAGACATGAGATATGAAATTATTGTATCTTTCTAGGTAGGATAATTCTTTACATATAATACTAGAATACCATTACTGTTCACAAAATTCACATTATCCATCAGCAAGGAATAAGTGAAGGGAAACTCAGGTCTGATACCACTTAAAAGTCCCCAACTAGGATGATTATATCACTAAGAGGGGGAGGGGGTGAATTAGTGATACTTTTCCCTTATAGTTTCCTTGAAACAACCTTCTCCTCCTTTTAAAGATTCAATTCCCTATATAAAACAATTCAGCCACACATCCAAAGGAAGCAAAATATTTACAAGGTTCAGTATTCAATAATAATTTCTACATCATTGGTATGGTTTGGAAATTATACAATACCACATAATCCACTAGAAATAAATCCTTGGATTATAATGAGTAGGATATACACTTATACTCATTTAGAACTATCTAAATAATTACAATAGTTCATGTGAACCCTCTTGGCACAAATAGGGTAATATAATGATTTTGTAACAACTCATGATACCTGTGCTTCTCTTCAATTCCAAAAACATATTAAATTAAAAACACTTATTCACTTTATTACCAAGAATAAAGTAAGAATTTTCTAGACTTTATTATACAAAACTCAGTCTGATTTTCTAAGCCCGATTCTTCCGAGTATGATATTCCCTAGTACGATTCTTCCCAGTATGATTTTTCCCAGTATAGAAAATATATATTTGATAGAATATGGTCGATATAAATTAGCACCAATTCAATTATGAGTAAGATAAACTCAGTATTATTCTTCTACTGTATGAGAACCCTAAAATGGAAATCCTAAAACTGATTATCCATACTGATACAATTATCCGCCCGATACAATTGACAAGTGGAATATGGTAGCCAACTGAGTAAAATAATCAATGATTATGATAGTCATTTGAATATAATGTTGTAATCTTGTATTTTATCTTTCACTTTAATCTGTCAAAACCACTTCAAAAAAAATGAATTTAGAAATTTATTCTTCTCTCTAAAACTCGAAGATTCTCTATCATGAATAGTACATCAGTCATCAGAAAAGTACATTGTACTTTTTATCTTTGTAGGTTACCCTCAAGTGTCTTTTGTGGGGATCCCAAAAATTTTCTCGCTTAATCAAATTCACACTAATCTCAATTTACCCTAAAATTTCAGATGAATGTTGTCTTCATCAAATCTTCTAGAAGTTTCTTGATTCTTCTACAATCTTCACTTATTCTTCAGAATCTCATTTCAATTTCCAGTCCGATTTCAATAAATGAGTCCAATTTTTTTTGAATATTATTTCTTCAAAAAAAAGATCTGTATTAATTGTATGAAAGTTTATAAAGAAATGGATACCACTCTAAATGCTGAATATGACCAGTCTTTTGAATGTCGAGCCCCCCCTTGACAACATATCTAGCAAACTCTACTTTCAAGTCACTTTAACTTGTTCACTTTTTCCCTTGAACCAGTTGGATATATAACACAATTAACCTCTGATACAAAGGCTCTTGACACAATTGAAAATCTCACATGAAGATAACAAAAAAGTAATTCAACTCTTGGACCACCCGATGAAGAAATTTAAAAATAAATCAGGGCTCATTTTCAGTAACTAACTTCATTCAAAAACCTATGCTCGTATCACAAATTCCTTCATGACTTTAAATTCATTTGAGAATAACTTCATAATTATCAGAATTAAATTGGAAAGTATTGTAACTTTCCATTCATTACAACTTCTTTATTTTATTCTTATCCCAAGTATGATATTTTCTGAGTACAATTGGCCAAGATATAATTGTTTCCTTATAGGATCATTTTCTTCATAATCCTAAGAATGATCATCCTAGGTATGATCTTTTTCTTCCTGAGCCCGAGTATGATCATCCTGGGTCAAATCGTTTTCTTCCTGATCCTGATTATGATCATCCTAGGAAAATTTTTTATTTATGCATATGATGTATGATCAGATACTAGAATGCCTTAGTATGATCATTCTGGGAACGATCCTCTACACCTTCTCTCTTTCCTACCACTCGGATATGATAAATTTAGGTATGATTTTCAATAGCTCATTTTCCTTTTCTTCCATCAATCTTACAATAAAAGTTCTAAAAAAACTTATGATGTATGAAATAAAAATCAGAAAAGTATTTTCACATTTATTTTATTGTAGTCATTGAGGATTTGGATCTTAATTAAAATAACCACTTATTTCACAAAGAATTCAAACTGAATCCAATGACAATTTACTTTCAACAAGATACTTTCACTGTCATTTGACTAATTATATCATTCCACATTATGATCAAATCCTCACAGTGATCTTATCTCATTCCAAACCCAAGGAAATTCTGATCAGAATCATTTCTTTCAAAATAGATTCTCTTTGTTATGATGAACAGAGTGAGTCTGATTCTTTGGAAAACACGAGTCAATACGATTCTCACCAAATACAAAGTGAGGTTATTTCACTTTTATTTTAAACTCCCTTTAAAAAAAAATCCTTCTTTGAAAATAAAAGACAACATTTAAAAACAAACACCTTAATCTTAATCTTAGTCTAAATAATTTGGACCATGGTCTGTAGGACCATTTGATATTATCGAGAATATTGAAATAGTGGATTACTAATTAGTCCTCCCTATATGATATTGAGTTATACATAACATATTAAATGTGTCTTATCTTTTATGTTATGAGACTAATCCTATTAATGTGATTGACAATGAGGACATTGAGTTCTAAATAGATGCATCATATGTGGAATTACTAGTAAAAAATTTGGGCCAAAGTGAGATGGTGTTGAGGGGGAAGAAAGTACCACTTTTTTGAGTTTTTTGGTAGAATAGATGAATCAAATAGAAGACTTGGGAGTGAGAGTCATATATATGGGAGAAATAGCTCGAGTTTTATGGGAAGGACCACTAGAGACACTTCTTGAGGATGAGAAGTCATTATAGGGGGTGATTTATTAAATACTCTAAATTTGAAGGTATGGTAATTTAAGTTTCAACATATCATTTTTGTGTTTTTGATGCGTGAGAAAGATGTTTAGGGGATGGAAATGAGAATAAAATGATATGGTTCACCAAACAACATCTTGGAGTTTCTGGTGTGCCACCATATAACTGGTATAGTGCCACTATTTAGCTGGTGGAGATGGTAGTATCCGATGTTAAGTATGGGTTCCACATATGAGTTGGTGTGAATCCATCGACCCACTGACTAGTAATCACCGCCCTTTTAGTGGTGCACATACAACCCAATAATTTATAAAATTCCCATAAACTTACTATAATGTGAATTTTTGATATTCTTATCTCTAGGTTCAACCCTCACTCGACCAGAATGGCCCTAGGGGGTCCTTTTCCATAGAATTGTCTCTATCCTTCATTTCTCTTTAGCGTTTCAAGTTTAGATCAATCCATTGAATCCCAAATGGTATGTTTTTCCCATTTTAGACTATTTTTTTTGAATCATAAATATAAGTTATTTTGGCTAGATCTATGGATTCTATTATAATCTAATTAAGAATTCTTGGTTTATTGATGGATAGGTTCTAGATTTGGATAATTTTTGTCTATACCTTGAATAGATCTAGATCTACCCTTGGTAGTGTATCTTGTTTTGTAAGTTGTTTTACCTATAAGAATATGTGATGTCATCTTATTTAATCTAGAGTTTGGAATCCTTCACGAGTTGAATTGGGATTGGTTATAGGGAACTCCTTGCATGGGCTTGATCTGGGTGACTATTCTTGAGTTTGGGCATAAATACTCTTAAGGTAGAAAGTCATTATAATTTTTGTGGCCTTTATATCTTAATTTTAAGTTATGAAATGATTATACATGAGTGTGTGTATCCATGAGATACTTTCTTTATTATATTTTTCAGGTGGGTGTGTGTGTGTGACCCATGAGACCATGCTTGTTATGATATTCATATTACTTTATATATTATGGATTGTGTATGGATGAATGTATAGTTCCTCTATAAATGGTTTCAATGTACCAGGTAGTCTAACTCAACTAGTTGAACCCTTTGAGGGGGAGTGCCACATTATGATTATAAGGTTGTGATTTCACCTTTAGATATGGTATGTGGAATGTGGATATTACTAAATCCTGATTCCAGGCTAGAATCCATACTATTGCTACAATGTTTTAGTTAATTTTTTCTTTATTCTTATACTTTTTTTACCTACCACCTTGGGGGTTCTTGATTTATCTTGAATGAATTGTATTCAATTTGTTATATAATTGATGTTATTATTATTTCTTCTGATATATGGATTTATTATTAATTTACTTCTTCCTTGTGTTTGTGAATTGGATGGATATATGTAATAAGGGAATAATTATCCCATGATCTATTTTATGCCCTCACACTTGTCAGAAGCCTTTTACATATGGGAGGAGAACATGTGGTCATTTGGAACTTGGGCCGAAACATATGATTCGGTCGGGGTGTTACATCTATAGTATCAATTCATAAAGACCCAATCCACTTTATTAATTAATGTTTCATACTACAAGAACCCTAATTTCTTATAAGATCAACAAAAAATTATCTGAAGGTGATATTTAGTTTGAAACATTACAACTTTTAAAATATGCCCATCATCCCCTAAATACAGCTCATTGCATAAACCAAATCTTCTTAAAGGGTCAACTATAGGTCATCCTTCTGAAGTATCCACACATTTCTCAATATTTATTGGAAGGAAAAATATTCTCTACAAATAAGGTGCACAAATCCATATTTAACAACTAATGGTCAACATACTTGGGTGTGTACTATCATACCTCCCCTCTACCATGAAGGAAATCTCAAACATGCCTTTTTCTACATCATAGGTAAGCTCACTCCACCTGGAGGGTAAGTGGATAACATTCAATATCAATGAAAACTTTATCACTAACCATGATCTAACCCAAGGTTCTATTAGAATATTTAACTCCAAAATATATGACACCAGGTGAACAAAAAATGGCTTCCAAAAATATAATGAAAGTATGCGGGGGAAATTTAAATAGGTCATACTCTAGTTTACATCTTTTATTCCCTAAAATAGAAATCCAATAAAAGTTCCATCCCATAATTCATGTCTTCAGCACTTTGTAACTATTAGGATTCAATACTATGGTGGTTATCATGGGTATGAATCCATACATCTCCCTAATTCCAATGTCTATTTCACCACCATATTTCCACTAAATTCTTGAAAAACTTTTGGCTCTATAATACAGAGACCCAATGATTGACCTTCTATAGCATGGAATTCCATCCATGACACTACTTTGGCTGTCTTTAGGTGAAAATATAACCTTTCCCCATAGACAAGGTGTATCTATTCTAGGTTTCCCCATTTAAAAAATCTCACTTTTATGACATTATAATAATTGGTTTTATATGAAATCTAAACCACAACTCAAAAAATATTCATATGGATTCTTCCCAAGTCACTAAGAACAAACAAATACACAACAAAAGATGCCCTAAACACACCTCGTAAAGGAAATATTCCCAACTTGTGCTTAAATAAGTCCATGGAACCTATTAAAGTTTCAATGTTCTCCATTAAAAACTTATTCTAAAACAAGAACTCAAACTCCAACCATGGTAGAGAAGTCCCATCATGAGTTCGAGAAAAACATTATCCACTATTGGATGATAACGTCACATCAAAAAATCCTGATGCCTCAGTCATCAAATTCCTATAGTGTGACCAGTTTATTGGTATTTACATCCAACCTAGAAGGTACTACCATCCAATCTATAAGGAAGTTTCACACTAAGAACAAAGAAAGAGAGACCATCTCAAATCATAGGGTGATAATACCTCTTAATTGAGTATCATAAGATAGTGCATCATCACTTACTATTTGATGGTGATAAGACCAACCAAAGGTACAGGTTAATTAAATATTTACCTCCATATAAAATTTTGTTATAATAGGGTATCACCCTATAGAAAATGGGAAACACCTGTAAGTTTTAGAGCATATTTGGATGAGATGACTCATGAAGGACTTGAAAGATCACGACAGAACACTACATGATTCATGTAAAAACTTACTTATATTCGAAAATATATTTCTTTTTATAAAATTACAATAATATAACACATATATATTACATATTTTCAATAAATATTAAATATATATCCAAAATAAACATGCATGATAATCTTAAAGGTTTAGTTTACTTGGATACTAGATGTGTAAACATCTTGTTTTATTAAAAAATTCATTATCACAAACTTATTTATATACATAAGGTACCCTTATGAATTCATCATACTTAATACCCTTCTTCATAACATGAGGAAAAATGAAAAAACAATACAGGGTGAGATTATATTATTAGTAAGGTTAAACATGATATATATCGATCAATGATCATATGTAATCATATCATAAGTATAAAAGTATGAGAACATAAGATTGTAATTAGAAAATCATAACAAAAAATTCAAAGATCATAATCATAAGTCATGACATAAAACATTAATATGTCACTATTTTTATGCGGAATAAATGACCACTTTGAACATTCATTTTAGCATTATGAATGATTGTGGGGGGTTAATTTTTTGCAAAATCACTAGTGTTTGGTTACCTTTTTCATTATTAATAGAAACTACCAATGGTTCCCTCATCCATAACTAGTTTCAGACCTACTTTTCAAAGGCAGGTGGTCAATTTGGGTTTTATACCCAACGATGCTTAGGGACTCACATTGGTAGAGAGGATGGGAGGTCGGGCTCATCACACCATTTTTTTGGGGATATTTTTCTTACGATGGGACTATATTTTAGATTTATGTCATGGATGATAATCTCTTCCAAATCTCGATACAAAATTAGTTACCCTAAGAAAATGATTATGGGTTAAGTATTTTTTTTTCTAAAAATGAAATGGGTTATCTTGTTGGAGAATACATATGTATGTATCTGAGGCTATTAATGTGTTTTCTAGTAATGAAGGGCTGATTATAAGTGAAACCACATAAACACACACTTTGGAATTTACTTCCATGCAGGGAGGTGTTTAATATTCCAAGGATGGGATTGAGAGATTTTGTGGCATCCTATATATCATATTTATTTAAGTAATAAAAAACCCATGAAGTTCATCAAACCCATGTAGTTTAATGTCATGTGAAAAGGATATATGCATGGGAACTCAGACACCAAACATTTGAACTAGAGTCTAGAGGATATTTCCTACGTATCATAGTTATTGTAGGAATTAGATTTATTTTAGTTTGATCAAATGCTTTCTACTAGCCCTAAGGTAGATTTCCTCATATGTGGGAGGTTTATATCATGCTACTCATTGGGGAATACATGATAATATTTCCCTGGATGGTGGATATTCATGATTTGAATGATGTAACCATTATAACTCCCTAATCCCATGTGAGCTATGATCAATGTGAGAAAAAAGGGATAACAAGTAATCAGTATCACTACATCTGGATGTGAAGATTATGTGATTGGAATACCCTTGGGGAGTTTTAATATGGAGTTCGGTCCATAAGGAGGCATCCTAGGTATCTTGGTTATGGAAGGAATCAGAGTTCTCATAGTTCAGGTGTATTTCTCATTTCACTGAGGGATGAGGTATGATCACCTACCCATGGGAATGATTTGGTCCATATGGTTGAAATTTTGATGACTTGATAGGGATTACAATGATGTGGATGTTTTTTGAGTTTAGGATTGGGCCTTAGGAAGGAATCATTCAAATCATGGTTATGGTAGGAAATTTAATCCTCATAGTTCAATGAGTTTCTTAGTCCACTAAGGGATAAGTTAGGATGATCATTCCATGTTAATGATTGGGTCCTGATGGTTGAATTGTTAGAGACATTACAGGGCTTACACAGATGTGGATACCTATTTGATTTAGGTCACATGCCTTAGAATGGCATCCTACGTATCCTAGTTATGGCGGGAATCAGAGTTCTCATATTTCACTTGAGATCGATGTTTACACATTGAAATTTACCTTATCCTTGTAAAGGATTATGATGAAAATGATATGATCATTTCAACTCCCTAAGACCATATGAGCTATGCTTGGTGTGAGAAATAAGGGATGAAAAATAATTAGTGTCATTGCTTATGGATACACGACTTTTGTACTATGACATATATTTGGAGGTTTTATATAGATCATGGGAATTAGGATTAAGTCCTATATATCCTGGTCATGGAAGAAATCGGATTTCTCATAGTTCAGTCATCTGAGGCATACACACTGACGTTTACCTTATAATCAGAGCTTAAACACAAAGTATGCACAAAGTTATCAAGTCCTAGAATTCCCTAGGGACCTGGCCTTATTTATTTCCTGATATGTGTTGATTTTACTCTTGGCATACATTTATTTCCTTGTTGACATGATAGATGATGTCTACCTGACATGTATCAGGACAATTGTGTGATCCAATTTGGACTTCTGGGGTAATTTACATAACTTGGGTGGCATGTATGAGGGTTAGAACATAATCAAGGATGAATTGTTTAGAGGAAATTATAAGACCATAAAAATTGTCCTATAATACATCACATAAAACTGGATGACACATCCAGAGGGTGTCGCATGACCCAACCAACTTGTCCAGAGGACATCACAAGAGCTAGATGACATACTTGTGGTGTCATGTGAGTCAATGTGAATTGTCTCTAAGGGTGGTGAATGTATAAGATTGACTTTTCTGGGGGACATTACAAGACCAGAACATCATGACGATAGGGCGTTTTAGGGGCTAGTTTACATGTCCTGATGTTATCGTGAGACTCAACTAACATGTACTAGTACCGCCATATGAGTTGGGAGACATGTATGAAGAACACCATGAGGTCTGGATAGAGATCCCAAAGGGATTCACCGGAATTGAGTGGAATGAATGGGGGTGGGGGTGTCATGTGAATTTATTTGACACATCCATAGGTCTCCAAATGATCCAAATATTATACCAAAGGGACATCATGAGATCTTCATGACATGTACTAGTGTTGTTGCATGTCTTGGGTAGTTCATGAGAAGCGCATGAGGATTAGTGTGTGAGTATTTCTCACAAGTCACCCATTTTCTTAGACTTTGTCCTATCCTGTTATCGTGAGTTCCATAGATTTATTTAATGTTATCTATTTTATTTCTCACGTGATCTAGCAGATATATGATATGTTCTCTGTGTGACCTACCAGGATTCCTTCATGTAATATATGTTTGATCACACAAAGTGTTTATGCATGCCACCTAATTTATATGACTATTACCTGAATCTTACTGGATGGGAATCTTTTACGATCTTAAGATCACCTGCTTTGAGATATCCACTCTAGAATTAGTGTGAGTAACTAAGAGTTCATCTGTCTACAGAGAGTTATGGTCCAGTAGTGTTTTTTTTCATATTGGGATGGGGGATTTATAGGCCCCCATTGTTCACCTATTTCTATAACATGTATTGTGTGAATCCATGCTAGAGTCAGCAGAGGGCCTTAATGTCATGCATCTTAATGAGGTATTTTTGTAGGTTACTTCGGAGGCATCGCCTGATTTTCAGACACCATAGGATCACCCCATCAAAACCTCCTTTCTTGAATTATTTACAATTAATGGGGCTTTATTGAATCATGCAGACATTTCGAGGGACATTCATACAATCATATCGACATGTCCAAGGGCCTTTTAAAGATTAGGTCATTTTTCAGATGGCCTTCAAGTGATATAGGGTGACTTTTATAGGACTTTTCGTGAGACAAGGATGTCGTGACAAGGGGAATTAGTGGGATTAGGAAGAATTTTCAAGGGGTCTTGTGAGACCATTCTGCATACAACCTTATCACATTGTATGATTTTTATGAATGTGAGAGGCTCCTGTATCCCCCCTCTTTTTATTTCATTTTTTTATATTTCAGTGGTTGGTGATTTCATGAGGTTTCATGATTGTTATCAAAGATAATCACTCTACCTCTTGAAGATGCATTTCATGACCTCAAAAGGTCATGTGGAGGTTTGTGATCATTTCATGGAAAATTCCATCTACCTAACCTCCAAAATCCAAATGGGGAGTGAAAAGTATCTCGTACATACCCATGTCTCTTCATGTGATGAGGATTCCACGATAGTGGGAATTTGTGTGATAAATAGGACATGTCAATAGGGTCTTGCGACATATTTTGAATTTCTTAGGGCACAATGCATGACTCTTATGACCACAAGGGGCTCCCACTTCTTACTCCTTTATTTATATTATTTTATTATGAAAAGGTTAGGGATGTCATGATTTTTATTGTCTATTATCTAGGATAACTATTCTCCCCATCGATGAAGTGTCATATGAATTTTATGATCCCAAGAGGCTCCTATGTTTTGGATATTTTCTTCCTATTTTGAAGTAATTTCATATGGTTTTTAGGTGCTCACATGTTGACAAGCCGTGTGACCTGGGGGAGTCTATCTGGATACTGCTACATAATCATCATTTGTCTTGGGTGCCTTCATAGTAGCATAAGGATTAGTAAAATGGGATTCACAGGACCTTCCACAGGATTTTCACTATG
Source organism: Viscum album (assembly GCA_963277665.1). NCBI lineage: Eukaryota > Viridiplantae > Streptophyta > Magnoliopsida > Santalales > Viscaceae > Viscum > Viscum album. The sequence continues at coordinate 1,863,531,768 of OY728133.1, forward strand.
GATGGATCCTTTGCTTGATATTTATAATGGTCACACGATCACATATCTCTTGGGGGTTCACATGATCCATGAATCTTGTAAACCCTGTTCTTCCTTTACTTTTGCAGGGAAAAAAATACCAATATCCATAAATTTATTCCTTTTTGGATTTTCTGATGCTTATTTTTTGGTTGTCAACAAATTCCCCCCTTTAGGAGTAATGTCCACATAGATAGGGCTCAGTTTTGAGGAAAGTAAATTTCCACTTGAGTCTTTGGAACTATTGTGAATCAGTGTCTTGGGTGAGGCTTGGTCTTCTAGGAGACCTTTGGTATTCCATAAAATTCCCTATATATAGGGGAGTGGAGATAGGTTTCATTTACTAGTTACTTGATTCTCTAGAGTTCATGTGCCCTACTTCAATCACATAACCTTATCACAAGATCATTCCAAGAGACATGATCGCGTGACCTTCCTGTAAAACCATTTAGTGAGAAGTCCTCCACAAGACTTACTTTACCTATTTTTATTTCATTCATGGTATTCATGAATTTTCACTGATCTTATGTTATGTGAATCATCAAAAACACCCCATCATTTTTATAATATCAAGTAAATTGGAATATATGGATATACATATTTAAATCAAAATAGATTCTTCTTAAGAGGTGCTCGTGAATTCCCACCAACTTGAGATTCTTTATAAATGCATCTATTATAGTTATATTGAGATCACCTGATTTGTAGAAGGATCATCTGGGTAATATATATGTATCATAGGGAGAGTGATATTTCTTTTTCCAAAAATGATAGTCTTGGTGAGAATATATTGATTTTTACCAATGCCATATGACGAGTCTTGAAATATTTTCTATTCTTGTAGATTAAATCTTTGTTGTGTTTTAATTTAGGGTCTTTATCACAAATCTTATTTTACTTTAATTTAGGTACTTTTAGCTGAGACCTTCTATTGTTGTATTTTAGGTTGTTTTAACTCAGAACTTCCATTGATTTAGTTTAGGTTCTTTTTACACATACCTTATATTGCTTTAATTTAGGGTCTTTTAGCTCAAACCTTCATTGTTTTAGTTTAGGTTATTTTATCTTGGACCTTTATTACATTAGTTTAGGTTCTTTTATCTCAAAACGTCATTGCTTTAGTTTAGGGTCTTTTATCTCAGAACTTCTATTACTTTGGTTTAGGGTCTTTTAGTTCAGACCTTCTATCACTTTATTCTAGGATCTTTTAGCTCAGATCTTCATTTATTTAGTTTAGATTCTTTTTGATTTGACCTTATATTACTTTAGTTTAGGTCGTTTTAGCTCAAACCTTATATTACTTTAGTTTAGGGTATTTTAGCTTGGACATGACCAATGATCATGGAATATGGTACATACATGAAAGAAATTACCCAAAACGCTCTGGGGTGTTGGGTTCTACCATGCCACTATCGAGGCTCAGAAGGACTAGAGTACCTTTCCTATTAGGAGGAGGTGACTTTGGTTGGTAGGTAAAATCCCTTAAATGTCGGTAGAATTTCCAAATAGAGTTATCTCCACTCTTTTCCAAGGGCCATGAAAGATTTACGGGGGTAATATTGGTTGAGGAAAAAATACCATGGATGCTAGGTATTCTAGAATAGTTTGAATATGGGTGATATAACTCATATCCCAAATGTTTGAGTCTTTGTATATGGTATGGGGAAGACATTCTACGTATGCCCCGTAACACTCTAGATGTCAGGTTCCACCTCAGAGTTTCCATGGATCATAAGTATTGAAGCTCTTTTCTAGATAAAATGATATGTATTTAGTTGGTGGGTCAATGACCTTATGTGTTGGTATAATGGTCATGGAAAATATGTTCTCCACTCCTTTACGTGGACCATGAAAGATTTGTGAAGTCTCAAACATCCAAATAATGAGGTTGGTTATGGGAGGAAAGATATCAAGGAAGGGTTCCATCACCATAGGGTGGTTCCACTCTTGATTGTGAATCTTGAGCCCTATTACCGAGGGTTATGAATTATGAGGTGTGGGACATCAGAGGTTTGGCAATGTAGTATCATATTTCGGCCTTGAGAAAGGGTACAAAACACAGTGACATAATGTTGAGGACATCAAATCCTCTTGGATAGTTTGGTATAGATATATTAAGTCATCGGGTTAGAAGGATGATATGGGATATTCATACTAAGATTAGTTCAGATCACATTGAGGAGGTGAGTTTTTCCATGGTGATGTCAGGAATCACAAGGATTAGAAATCCCTTTTTGCATAGTAACAAATTTAGTTGACAACCATAAGCACATATGAAGGAGCCATAGGCATGAATGTATAGTCAAGAAAAGGATCCCTTGAAGCTGAGTATACTTTATAAGGGCCATAGAAGATAGTAGTGATCTGAGTCACTCGAATCACAAATCTTGACTTATATAAAGTGTAATATCCAAGAAGAGTTTTAAGACCCTAAATGTTGTGTCACCACCTAGAAAAAATATTCTCATGGAGAGGAGATGTGGAAAACCATTACCCAAACTTTTTCTTGAAATAGGGGGTCTAGTGATAATAGTTTAGATTTTAATATGCCTATGAAGTAGGCCATATAATAATCATTCCTTATTTATTTTCCCCCTAATTTTTTTTCTAAACACTAGAGATAATGAGTTTACAAAGTGGAGACTTTAATTTTTTTCTATCCTCCCTTTGATGGTTTTCATCCTGACAAGTTTTGTGTCTCTTTTGGTAGCAGTTTAAGGACTTGTGATTGGACCATTATAGGATTGAGTTTAGGGTCTTACAAATTTGACCAAAGTGAAGAAAATTTAAGGTCATGACATACATGGACGTAATATGGGGAATGATACATAAGAGCCAAAATAGGATACCTAAGGTCCAGAGTAATACATCATCCTTATAATAAGGACATGGGACTATTTTAATTCATGGATCAAGGTTCTCAGATCATGAGGACGGTAAGGGATAATCATACCACTTGCAGTTCAGATCACACTGAGGGGTTGAAATCTTCCATAGTGATGTTAGAGATAACAAGGATCAGAAATCCCTTTTTTAAGAGAGATACATTTGGTTGATGACTGTAGGGACATATACATGAGACATATGCATACATACATAGTCAAGAAAATGGTCCCTTGAAGCTGAGTATCTTTTCCAAGGGCCATGAAAGATTTATGGAAACCTGAGGTACATAAGACATGAAGTATGATTTATGGATCGAGGTTCTTAAAAGATGGTTAAATCACCCTATACTTTATATGACCAGGGTAAGGCTCCCATGGTCCTTTTACAAGGAATGAAAGATGGGTGATGGTATCCACAATTTATCATAATGTAGTAGGTATATAGTTTCTTCCATGTCATTTAATGTCATGCAGTAAATACATTTTCCATGTGGTTTATTATCATGCAATAATGATGTTTTTATTGTTCAGTGTTAATTTCATAAAATCTGAACATTTGACTTACACTTTAACATCATGTGGTAAGGATGTGGGAAGTGACATGAAAAATTGTACAAGGAATAATACATGAGAAATCAAGACATACGTGGATCTAACTCACATGTAGAAAAAGTGGTCTTGTATGCTTTATCCCCTATGCAGTTAGGGTGAGTTTCTTTTATTAGTTATTGTATCCAGGACTAGGATTGGGGATCCAACATCACTACATATCTTGTGATAATAATAACCAATACACACATCATTCTTAAATATGAATCTCTCTATGCAGGTCTGCCCCATACATAGAGGTGGACATTATTTCCATTGACTGTTGTAGTTGGGCACAAGATTGTATATTTGGGCATCACTACATATCCTGTGATGATAGGAATCAAGACACACATAGTTCTAGAAGAACTGTGAAGTATTACATTGTGTGAAAAGTATTTGTTCTTCCCGATGTGAAAAGGGGTATTCTGGTTGGACCCAAGGATGGAAATATGAGTGTCACTATGTATCCTATGATTATAGGAATCAATCCATACATAGTTCTTAAGGTAGGAAATTCTATCAAAAGTCTATCCTATACAAAAAGAGGGGAAATTTTTTATATTTTATGTGAATGGACAAAATATTGAATATCTGGGTGTCACTACATGTCCTGTGGTGTCAGAAATCAAGTCACACTTAGTTCTTGAATGGAGATGTAGTAAGATACCAATAACAACAATAGTGATCCTCTCAGGTGAGGTCCATAGGCATGCATTGTTTTATGCCTTTCAAAGGGACATCAACCATGTAGTTTAATGTCATGAAATGAGGAATCATGGTATTCCTTTTTAAGGACTTGAATTCTAGACCATTTTAAGTCTATCATGAGTTGTGATGCCTTGTTTGTGTGGGGAATCCCTTACTAAAACTCCTAAGCTCACATGAGCTATGATCAGTGTGAGAAACAAAGAATGGAAAGCGTTCCTATCACCATGTATAGGTGATAAATGGTAGGATAGAGGAATTTTGCATCATGCGATGGCTGGACCAAGATATAGAATTGAGGCTTCACTAAGTTTCTCATTTAAAATCATAATCAAGCCACATGTGGTTCTTAAAAACCCATGTAGTTTAATTTCTTGTGGAAAGGATATCAGTCAGGTAGTTTAAATTCATGTGGTAAGGACGTGTTCTATGTAGTTTAATGTCATATAGTAAGTATGAATATCACCTGATGTAGATGAAGATGATCCATTGGGAGGTCAACATAGTTTAATGTTATGCAGTAAGGATGTGGATCACTCGACAAGAAAGAAAATGAAAATTATAGAACCTTGTAGTTTTATTTCATGCAATAAAGAAATGTGAATTGCAGTTTAATGACATGTGTTAAGGAAAGGGGTCACCTAATGTGAAAGGATATGAAACATTCAGGGATCCAAGCAGTTTAACATCATGTAGAGAAGATGTTTTTTGTGAAGTTTAACATTATGCGGTAATGATGTGGATCACCTGATGTGAAAGGAAAGGAATATTGTGGTTGGGACCAAAACATAGATATTTGGATGTTACTACGTATCTTTTGATGGTAGGAATTATGAAATACATTGTTCCAGAGGAACTGTGCAGTTTTACATCATATGACATAGATGTGGATCACCCAGTGTGAATGAAGATAGATTTCATGGATATTTTTAGTTTTACATCATGTGGTAAGGATGAGATCATATAGTTTAAAGTCATGTAATCTGGATGAATCCATATAGTTTATTGTCTTGTGGCCAGGAGGTATAATACCATGTAGTTGAATGGCTTACTTCTAGGACATGAGGTGGTGATCAGTTTATAATAATGATACCAGAATGATCAACCATGCAGTTTAACATATTGCATTGAGGAATAGGTGGTGTAGTTTAATGTCATAAAACCAAGATGTTCTTGTATAGTTTGACACCATGTTACTAGGATGAATCTGTATAGTTTAGCATTTTGTGGTCAGGATATAGAATTCCATGAATTTTAATGTCTTACTACCAGGACTTGAGGTGCTGCAGAATTTATTATTTTTCTTCCAGGATGATCAACCACACATTTTAATGTCTTGTCATGAAGATGATCTAGTGTTGTATAATTTTATAAAACTAGTACATTCTTGTACAGTTTAACATCATGTAATCCGGAAAAATTCTTATAGTATAATGTCATGTGGTCAGGATGTTTGTCTCTTGATGTTTAATATGAAAAGTATTTCTTGAGAAATATCACATTGGTGGGGGGGGGGGTGTGACATGCCCCCATCTATTATGACCAATGAGTAAGCTCTATTGTGATATACCTTATTTATGATGTAAGGCCCTTACCATTGAGGTTCCATCTTCAGATGATTTTTTTCTGTTATCATTGGGGTCTTGAGATCCAACACCAGTTCTTCTTTGAGGAAGGAATGAAGGTAAACCATTTTATTAAAGGCTCATCCGATCATATTATGAAGGATTTCAAGGTTATGGAATGTATACAACCTATTCTCATTGATCCATTCCAATTCATCCCTCCACTTCTGTGATTTATCATTATATGAGAGTTTTCTGAAAGTGTATATTTAGAGTGAAGGTAGCTAGACTTCTAAGGGTAACACTGCCTCAGTCCCATTCACCAATGAGTATGGAATTGATTTTTTAGAAGTATGTGTGGTGGTATGATAGGCCCATAAAGCATGGAGGAGATTATCTATCCAAGAATTATTATCCTTATTCACCATCTTTTAGATTATATTTTAGAATCTAATCAAGGGCCTATATTATTCCATTTTACACTATGTGATAGTGAGATGAGTGATTGAACTTGACGTTGTACTTCTGGTGTATTTTCTTCAACTCTATATAGTAGAAGTTAGTGTGATTTTCTATCAATATTATGTGAGGGACTCCAAACCAGGTGATGATATGAGACTTCACAAAGTTGATCATATTCTTCATTATAACTTCTTTGAGGGGTATTTCATCAACCCATTTGGAAAAGAAGTCAGCAGTTGTTATGATATAATTGAACTACTTATCCGTGGATGGGTTACATGGACCAACAACATCGATTCCGCAAATGGAAAATGGCTAGGAATATAGAGATTTATATATAAATTCTGGGGGTTTATGGATGAAGTTTTCATGGATATGAAATGCATGAAATTTATTGGTGTATTCCACACAATACTGTATCATGGTTTTCCAGTAGTACCAACCTCCTAATTTACTGGGAGATCCTGGTTCTAGAGTGATGAGTACAAACTTCTTCCATGAAAATGAGAATCTCTATTTCTTCTATGAATATGTGGAAGATTCCATCAAATCCACAATTTTAAATGTCCTTATATTCATTTGGACCACTATACAGGGTAAAGTTCACTTCATGGTTCCTAACCTATTCCCTTCTAGATCGATCCGTTGGGGGAGTCCTATTTTAGAGATAACTGATTATGGGATACATCCATCCAGGGGAGGATGTCAGTTCATAATGATCTAGGGAAGTGTTGAACTAATTTATTTATTTCATATCACATATTAAAATCGATGAGATCATTTTTTGATGTGTTATATGGAGGATTTCATCCTCCAAATCAGGTTCTTATAGGACTATGGATGCATTAGTCAATGCATTAGAAGAAGCATTCTGTGATCAGGGAAAATGATGAAATGTTGATTCAATATATAACTCTAAAATCGGTATCTATACATTATTAGTGAGAGGGGGATGTTCTTGATTTTAATGGCATATTCACCATTGATCTTATTGATCACTATCTCCAAATCACCTTTGATATTCAGGTAGGCTATTTTCAGCTGTAGGGATAGTTCTAAGAAAGCAATGAGGGCTCAATATCCTTCCTCATTATTCATGGAGAATTTAGATAGTAAGAAAGAGTAGGGAAACACTAATTTGTTTGGAGAGACAAATATAATCCCTAATCCAACCCGATTGTGTTTTGGGTTCTCCATTATTTTATCGACAAGGATTTAGGATGAACCATCAAAACACATCTCCCATGTCCAGGGAGTGTTATGGGAATTGTATACCACCTCATCTGGAAGACCGGTTTCCACCGATGTATTATCTAGGGAAGGATATTCTGTGAGTATATCATCCAGGGTTTTTCATTTCACTAATTTCCATGATATGAACTAAATTTCATATTACTGTAGAATGACCTTCCATCAGACCAAGAGCTCAATCAACATGAGACATCCAAGGATGTACTTTAGTGGATCAATAGGAGAGACTAGATGGAATTCATGGTGTTGAAAGATATTCCTTAGCTTTTATACTATGAATATGAGTGCATGCAAGTACTTATCGAAATCATAGTATCATGTATTGGTACCTATAATTTTCTTAATGAGATAGTAGAGAATGTGTTTACTCCCCACATCATTTTTATATACGAGGAGGTTACCCATTGAGCATTCCGTGGTGGCCATATACAATATGAGTGTCCTCCCTACCACTAGAGGCATCAGGACTGGTGGGTTCATTAAATAATGCTTAGGACTTTCTAAGTATTCTTAGAATTCATCATCCCATTGATATTTTATTATATTATTAATTATAACGGTGAAAGGGAGAGTTTTTTCCGACATGTTGGTGATGAAACATAGAATATAGGTGAGGTGTCCCTAAATCCCCCTTAGTTCCTTGAGATTTATGGGGACTGACATTGATTAAATTACACTAGACTTATATTGGTCGACCTCAATGCCATGGTGGCATACCACAACGATAAGGAACTTACCTGATGCTACTCCAAAGGTTTATTTCAATTGATTCATCTTTAGACTGTGTTATCACATCCATTCGAAGACTATTTGTATATCCATGAAGTGATCGCTTCACTGTCGGTATTTGACTTCCTAGTATTTGACATAAAATTCAACAATTCTTCCCAATAATGGATTAAAGATATGATGCATGTCCCGTAGATATGCGGTTCTAGAATTATTCAATCCAAAGGGCATAAAATAATAGAAAAGGACCCATGAGGAACTCTGAAGGTAGTGGATTATTAATATTCAATATCCATCTTTATCTTATTGTACCCTAAGTACCCATATGTTAAAGAAAGGGCTTGGAAGCTAGTAGTTTCATCGGTCAAGAGTTTTATGATAATAAATGAGAAATCTTCCTTTGGGAAATATCAATTACAATCTCTAGAATTGGTAAATACCCTAATATTCCCATTATATTTCTTGATAGGGATGATTTTGGCATGAAATCTTGGGTATTTCACTTCTCATACATATTTTTATTTGATCAAATTGTGAAAAATCAACTGCTACATTGGTGGAATGAAAGTGGTGCATCCTCTTGGTTTCCTTTTTGAAGCCTCGATGCTCATAAGGTAATCTAAGATGGTGTGTATCCACATCTAGATTCATTAACAACATTTAATTATAGTTCTAAGTAAACAAATATCATTACTGCTTAAATTTTTTGATATAAATATCTTCCACTTTGAGGGGAATGGCAACACTAATAAGTGCAGGTTGTGGGTCTATTTCTTTTCCCAGATTCAAATGCCTGAGATCGTCGATGGTGGTGGAGAAACCTTCCTCAAATGTAGGAGGGGAGTTACTGATGACATCCTCATCTTCTTCTACCTCTATTTCTATGGAGAAATTCTTGGATGGAGACGGTAATCTGGGGGTATCTCTATTACTATTGTGGTGAGAGAGTCCATGAGAAGAGGAATTATCATCCCTTGTTTCTTGAGTCATTGCAGAGAGATACTAGAGCTAATTATATTGTACACTATCACTGGGGATAGAAGGGGCTTGGACCTGTAGGGTCATGTATATCACCTCAACTAGATTTATGGGGAACACATAGTCACTGTTGAGTATACTCTAGGGATTTTTAGGGGTGGCCTTCAGGCCATTGGAGGCTGAAACCTATATAACATCATCCACTATTGGTTATTTTCATCCCTGTTTATAGAAATTTTCTTCATCATATGTGGCTCCATAAGTCTCTAATTGGGCATTATCACCGTGTAGAATGCCGAACACTCCACCAATGGGGTATTTCATACATTGATGGAATGTTGAAGGTACCACTAGGTGGTTATGGATACAGGGAATTCCAAGTAGGACATTGTATGTGGTGTCTTAATAGATAACCATAAACTCAGTGTTAGATGTGATAACCCTAAACTGAGATTTGAGTTTGATCTACCCGAGAGGTGTTTTCTCATGGTTGTTATACCCTTGAATTTCCAACTTTGTGGGAGATAAATCCACTTCACTATATCCAAAAAATTAAAGGGTTTGAATCAAGATGATATTGATCTTAAAACCATGATCAATTATAGCCCTTGAACATTGGCATTATTGAGTCTACCGAAAACATATAGGGGCCTGATGTGCCCCTGGATAACCTCTTCCTGATCCTTGTTAGTCAATGAGATTGATAAATGTAATTTTATTGACATGGTCTTCACTCGATAAAAATTGGATGAAACAACTTCTATCTCAAATTCCTATCAGCTTTGAGGGGATTAAATAAGTTCCTTCCTATGTTCTTTTGAAATATGCAGTGCATCAAGGATTTAGAGCTTGGCTAGGACAACCTCTAGCTATTTCAAAACATCATACTTTTCTCCCAAAGTTTGGAACTTCCCAATGTGGGATTTCTAATGGAAATGTAGCTTAGGAGATGAGGAATTTAAGGTGGAAAATCCTGGTTATTGTGCAGAGGTTGAGGGAGCATCTACTACTAGTGGTACATGTCACACCGACCTTCACTATTGTTTTGGTTGACCTAGTAATCAAACCCCGCTAGGCTATCATGAAAGAAAAATGGGTGATGATGACTACTGTAGGGTTATAGGACAAATCGTTTCCTCTTTTGGGTCTATTGGAGTGCTTTCCCATGAGTCTTAGCTATATATATGCTCTCCATGGGGACATGACCATAATATTGGGTCTGAAGATGTCTGTACTCTCCACGGTATCCTCAGTTTCGATGCATGGGGTGGTGCCTGTGGTGCAGATGTTTCACTAAAGAATCATTTAAGAGTAAAATATTTTGTTGGAGCAGAATATAAATCTTTCCCTTAAGTTTCTACATACTTCCGATGGTCACTCCCATATTTAGAAGGTATATATGATGTCTCCTTCTTAGGTGGTGGAGGTATTTTGGGTATGTTCAGATGTGTTCTTAGGGTTTCATGAGCTCTGTTAAATGTTTTTTGGAGTCATCCAATTGTTGAAATTACACTCATGCCTTTCCAGAACATTCTTCCAATCACCTTATTCTTCTGACTGGGAACTAGTTATGCAAGGTAACTATTATGAAAAGTTATCTTACAACAAATTTATTGAATTTACCAAGCCTTGAAGGATGTATTTGAAGGTTAAGAATTCCTGGATATTATTACCCAATATTTTTTTGAATGGAAATTAGTTGGGAAGGTCAGTGAGGTTGACCTCATCAGGCTTCCTGGGCTGTGGTAGCATGAGAAGTTTATTGTGCATGGCTTTGAAGAAATAACTAAGGACTTATTAATTTTGGATGGAGTATTATTTATTCATTATTTCTTAAAATCTCGAGTGACCCTGATTTCTATGTGCCTCTAGAAAAGGGTGATTTTTTGTTTTTCCCCTCAATAGGAGGTGTTGGGTGGTTTAGGAGCTGCTTAGGTGCTTGGATGTGCACTGCCACTAGCTTAAGAGTGAAATCTACAACTTCTTCTTTGCTTAGCCTTTTACCCTATGCTATGGTCATGAGTCAAGTTTTGGATTGGGTTCTCTGAATGAATTACTCAAGAAATTTTGTCATTTTTGTAACTCAAAAAACCCACCTAGATACTTCATTGGGATTAGAGGTGTTTCCAAATCACCTCAAAGATTTTCGTCAAAGATTTCAAATAGATTCTCTTATGAGAGAGGGATGTTGAGTGAACAGGTTAAACCTTTTCATTGAGATATAATGTTAGACACCTTCTCATTTTCAGGTTGTTTTAAGTTCATTAGGTTGATGATCATCATTTTCCACTTCATGGAGCTAAATTGATAATGTAATTAATGATTAATGTCTTACCATACTACAACAGATCCTGATGGTAGGCTATTATACCATACAAAAGTTGGCCTTGTCAGAGTTTGTAAAAAACACCTCATCTTTGTTTCCTTCTATTGATATTGAGGGACCATCATCATCTTGAATAAGTATATGAAGTGTGTGAGATACTGTTCAGGGTCACCTGCACCATCAAAAGTGGAGAAGTTATGATTTCTGAAATTGGGTATAGGTAGAGTATAATCCTCCCCTTCGAGATATGTCTTCCTCTCAGGCTTCCTAGGTGCGCGACACCCTTCCATGGCTTCCATTCGAGTGGCCTGGGACATGATGATGTTATGTAGCCCCAAGGGAACTGCTATCTGAGCCTCCTTCTGTCTTCAAGGATAAGGAAAGGGTCAATGTAATGACCCCTCTTTTGTCTCCCTCTGATTCTCAATTCATCCTAAGACTGAATAATTTCCCTGGAGAGTGATATGATGTTTCCATAATTGAGGGAAATCATGATCATTTCTGACTTCCTCATTTATATAGACTAGATTCCAAGATTTGGAGCCAATATAATGCTTAGATACCACTATATCTGGTGGATTAGTTATAGGAAGAAGAATATTCATCACTACCTGAGGATAATACCTAGTAGGAATATTTCCTATGAGTAGACCCTCTTTGTGTTGTCTGAGAGTTTGTATCTCACTCTCATATTATGACAACTATTCCTCCATGGAAGGAACCTCAACTCTTCTAGGTTCTTATTAGGATGTAACCACACCCTTTCATTATTATTTGGTAGTGTTCCACTAGATATGTGGTATCTCATTATTCGATGTGCCATATCTTGGATCCTTCTTTGGTTATGGGTGCGTGCAACCTTAGTTGGTGCATCCAAACCACCCTCCCCTCGGGGTATATTTTCTATGTAGTGGCCCTCTATATTCTCATATTGATATAATTTGTATATCATGTTGATAATGGTGACATTCATAGAGGAATATTAGGTAATGGTGGTTGTACCATTACATTTGATGCAACATGCTATCTCTGCACTGCCATTACCAGGGTCATTATTCAAACCCATGTCCATATTGGGCTGTTTTGGATTGCTACCCTATCAGGGTATGATTTAATTTTCCTTACTCCCATTATGATTTGGGCTTTGAGAAGTGACCTTGTGGGAGTTTTTAGTCATGATTACTTATCATTCCCTGACCAACATAGTTTTTTCTTGTAGTGGGAGGAATATGTGGGATGCTAAATGTTGATTTTTTCCTCCTAACCTAGAGAAGAATGATTCTATTTGTGGTGATGATGACGATAAAAATTACTCTAACCCAGTAGGGTGGGGGTTATTTAGGGCCATAATTGGAATTTATTGGTATTTTTTTGAGGATATAATGATTTCAGTTAGGGATTTGATGACTCTTAGGATGAACATGAAGATATAAATACCACCATACCAGTGGGGTGGGGTTGATATAGATTCACCATTGATTTTACCAAGACCCTTTTAGGGGATTATGAACCTGGTGATGGTGATTGAGATATAAATCCCCCATATTAGTGGGATGTGGTTTGTTTATAGCTGCTTCCAATATGTCTCGAATCCTCCTGGGAATTGAAGACCTGAGAGGTTGAGGTGGTGGTAGATATTCCCTTATCCAATTGAGTTAGGTCCACTCATGGATTAATGATATGGAATCCACTAATATGACCAATTTGATGCATCACAACTATGATCACGTAAGAGTTAGGTTCAATGATAACCCATGACGGGAATCATTCTTTACAGGAAGTTGGATGGTTGATTTCAACTTCAGCTTCTATGTCTGAAATATATTTATATTACTTTGAGGCATCTTTTTAATGTATTTTTGGATATCCACTCATTTTTTCATGATTTATGGGCATCGTTCAAGTGGGGGAATTTTGTTTTAGTGACCAACTAACCTAATAATTTCTTGGTCCCCTGATTTCTCCAGAGGCTATGACAATACAAACTGCCGTATTTGAGATTTTTTTTGTGCCAAGGGTATAGAAAAATGTAACAATCCATACTCTCCCCATCATCAAATAAAAATTATTGGATTATCTTAAAATATTAGCTTCAAAATAGTTGTGATGCAATGTAGGAAAGTGCGTTGCAAACTTTCATTGTGTTTTTTCAGTTTCGGATCCCAGGCCATGGAGATAATAGCCAATTCTAGCTGACAATAGAGTATTTTGATAGTCTAAAGGTGAATCTTGTATTCAGGATATTGGAGGTGTATAGCCTTCCGTAGTTGATAAGTATCCCACATATCTTGGCATAGATAAGGAATGAACTCATTTCATTTCTCATCAGGGATCTCATAGTCAAAATTAGCGAGTGGTCAGAATATGATGGGGATGTTGTTTCTAGATAACTCTCTCTATATATCAATATTGAACTCCTATTTATCAAAATTACACACCTCTATCTGATAAGATTATATCAGATGCTTCTTTGGGTCTTCTATAAATTGGAGTGGAGTACTTTTAGAAGTTGATGGGGGGAACTATATGCGGTTGACACCAATGTTTCAAGAACCTCTCTATAATAAGGCATCTAATATTTGAACACCTATTTATATGAATGTGTTTGAGATTTAAAAACCAGTCTATATGAAGGTTTCTGGGAAAGGGGATGATTTTCTTATCCATGGGAGATATCACCATGGGGATGTTGACCACAGTGGATGTTAAGAGTAGAGTCACTATGATCCATCTCTAGACTAGAATGATGAGGACTATTGCGGTAATGATCATATTCTTATTCGGTGGAATAGGTGACTAACCCTTGTAGTGTTGGTAATGTGTCTCAAACAACCTCAAGGATACTGATGTTGAACATATTATGAGTATGGATCATGTTCCACATTGTAGTTGGAATATTCTAATCTTCATTACGGAATTGTTTAGGGATATGAGCCTACTGTATGATGGTTTCCAAAACATTACTATAACCTTATAGTGCCGTGAGAGTATGAGACCACTATTGATAAGAATTTAGAATATACTCTTGAGATATCTCATTATTGATAGAAATATGAGCATGTCCTGAGGCATATACCATTCTCACTTGGTGATCCTCAGTCATGATGGGAATATTAGCATGATCTTGAGACTTTTAGATGTGATTCTAGTCTTGCTTGGAAAGGATACGAGCCTTCCCTAAGGAATGATCTACTCTCACTTGGTGATACTCAGTTGGAGAAGAAAAATGAGCCTGGTTCGGACATGCATTCCCCACCATAATATGCTGACAGACCTCCGGAATGGGATAAGGGATATGGTCCACTTTTTGTATTACCTCATAATGATGCTGGTGGAATTGTTCATGGACAGAATTATGTATATGCAACTGGATTCCATCATCTATTGGAATATTCCATGAAAATTCACTAATATGAATATAATCTTGTCCTAAGGATTGTGTCATTCTCACTTAGCTATCCTTAGAAAGAATGAGGATATAAGACTGATCCCAGGACTTTGGAGTATGTCATTGGACTTATTAAATTAGAATACGAGACTTTGTTGAGTTATGTGCCCCTATCACTTGGTGGGCCTTGGTAAGGATGGGAATATGATATTGATCTTGAGCCTTTGGGATATGATGCTAATCTTTCTTTATAGGGATATGAGCCTGCCTCGAGGCATGTGTTGCTCTCACTTGGTGATCCTTGGTTAGAGTAGTAATATGATCCTAGCTCAGATTTTCATTCCCTACTGGAATATACCGACAAACCTCTAGGATGGAGAATGGACATGAAAATACTCCTGTATTTCCTCAGAATAATACTATTGCATTATTTCATTGACGAAAGTAGGAATATGAACCTGAATTCTGTGATCTGTAGGAATATTCTAGGAAGATTCACTGGTAAGAATATGAACATGTCCCGAGTCTTGTTCCATTATCTCTTGGGTATCCCCAACCATAATGAGTATATATTCATAATCTCGAGCCTTTAGACTATGTTTCTAGACATATTTGAGAGGAATATGAGCCTGTCTCGAGGAATGTTCCCCTCTCACTTGGTGAGCCCTAGCCAGAATGGGAATATTATCCTGATTGTGGGATTTTGAAATATGCCTCCAAACTTTTTAGTTAAGAATTTTCCCCTATCCCGAGGAATGTTTTTCTATCACCTGGTGATCCCTAGTGGGATGGGGAGTATATTACTAGTCCAATGCCTTTTCATTTACCAAAATTATCTAATATTCATCCTAGATGAGATAAAGAATGTTGACTTTCTCTAATGCATCCACTTGTTCACAATGATCATAGTGTTGAGAAGTTTGGGTTATAAGGATAAGAATATGTGATTTTACCTTTATCTGTACTAGTGTTGGAATATTCCAAAAGAGTTCTTCAGATGTTACTAAAATATATGATAATTTTAGAAAAATGTGTGAATGGATATAAGTATTCAAATTTTCTATCTTAAATATGTACTAGAAGATATCTTCAATTTAAGTGGGGATATGATCCCAGTTCTTTCCTCCTTATGCTACATGAATATGCTGATGGCCTTCATGTGAAAGGGTATTCACCTCCCACATTCTTGCTATGGGGATATACCCATAGACTTTTTTTGAGTTAGCAGTGATATAATCATTGTTACTAGTCACTACCAGGATATGATAGAAGACATTGTTAGTAGGAGTGGGGATATGAGGCTGCTCCCAAATATCTTGTGCCTTCATCAACTAATGTGTCTTACTTACTTCCCTTTCATGGGTTTTAGAGGTTGAAGTATATCGAATGGTACCCTCAAAAGGTGACTGGTGGGTACCTATGGGATAGTGCTGGTGAAAAAATTTGAAAGGTTCCCTCCTCGGTGGAACCCGAACTAGAAGAGAGATATATTTGACTCTGTGGTATACCATCATCTGATATTGAAGGTGGTGATTGTCGCACACGAAGGATAATCTCCTAAAGTGGTTATCTATAAAAATGAGGGCCACTGTCTTAACTAAATCTTTCCCTAGATGATGCAGACTCATTGAATTCAGTTCCCAGAGAACCTTTTATGCAGTTTCGAGGGTTAGAATTGTACCATGTTGATGGTACTATAGGAATATCATGTTCACCACCTAACGTTGAATCTACCAGGTAGTTGATATCATTTTGTGACACGTTGGGGTTGCAGACACAAGTGACTCACCAAAATGGTTATTGGATGATGAAATTATCTCAAATCAAGATGATATTGATGAGAGTAGTATCTACAATGGTGCAGACAACAAGGAAAAAGTCAACGATTAATGAAATATCTATGGCATGATGTGCTCTGTTAGATATGCATAGTTAACATAGTTTTCCTTTAGTTCTCGATCCAGCCATTATTCTTACATGGAATTTTAAATGTGAGGATAGACTTATTTTATAGGATTTATAATTATAGAGGATCATTTGTAAGATTCATGTCAGGATTTCTTGATTTTTTGTGTGTGTAGGATATGCAAAAAAAAGTGGTTTGATAAATGATTAAATAATCATTTTTCTATCTGAGAATTTCATATTGGGTTCACCATTTTTGATTTTTTATGGTGTGAAAAAAAATATCCTGATGTATTATAACCAAATAATTTTTCTATTGGAGAGATTCACATCAGGTTCATCATTTTTGTTTCGATGGGGAAGAGACATCTGCTTAGTGCATTTGGTTTGGCCCAATGGTTGATTGTGGATAGTTTATTTCTTGTAAAATCATTAATGTCTGGTTACCTTTTTCATTCTAAATGGAAACTCCCAATGGTTCTCTCATCCATAACTCAGTACAGACCTACTTTCCAAAGGCAGGTGGTCAATTAGGGTTTCATACCCAATGATTCTTAGGGACTCACATTGGTCGATAGGTTTGGAGGTTGGGCTCATCACACCCTTTTTTAGGGGAATTTTATTTATACTCCAAGATTCTCTTATAGATTTAATACATGTTTGATAATATCTTCCAAATACCAATACATGATTGGTTTCCCTTATAATATGATTATGGGTTAAGTATTTTTTCTACAAAATAAAGGGGTTATCTTGTTGGTGAATCTATCTGTATGTATCTAAGTTTCTTCATCCATTTCCCAATAATTAATGGATTCTTATATGTGAAACCGTATGACTAGACACTTTTGAAATTTTCTTCCATGTAGGGAGATGTTTAACATTCTGAGGAGGTTATTGATCCATTATGAGGAATCCTACGTATCCAAATTATTATAGGAATCAAAACCCATATAATTCATCAAAACTGTGCAGTTTAACAACATGTGGAAATGACATATGTATGGACACCTAGGCACCAAATATTTGAGCTCGATTCTCAATGTGACATCCTATGTGTCATAGTTACTATATGAATCAAAGTTATCATAGTTTGATCACACCCTTGGGACTGACCCTAGGTAGATTTACTCATATATGGGAGGTTTATGTCATGCCATTCATTGGGACTTACATGATGAGATTTTCCTGGATAGTGGTGATTCATGATGTAGATGAGGTGACCATTGTAACTTCCTAAGCCCACATGAGCTATGCATGATGTGAGAAATAAGGGATAACAAGTTATCAGTATCACTGTATATGGATATAGGGATTATGTGCTGGGACTACCCATGGGGTTTTCTTAATATGGAGATCGGGCCTTGGGAATGTGTCCTACATATCTTACTTATGGAAGGAATCAAAGTTTTCATAGTTTAGGTGTATTTATTAGGATACTGAGGGATGAGGTAAGATGATCAACCCAAATTAATGATTGGATCTCGATGGTTAAAATTTTGGAGACATGATAGTGCTTATATTGATGTGGATTTCCATTTTAGTTTGAGATCTAAGCTTAAGAAGGCATCCTATGTATCCTATTTATGGTAGGAATAAGAGTCCCCATAGTTTAATGAGTTTCTCAATCCATTGAGGGATGAGGTATGATGATTATCCCATGTGAATTATTGGCATCCGATGATTGAACTGTTGGAGCATTGATATGGCTTACACTGATGTGGATAATCATTTGAGTTTGGGATTAGGCCTTAGGAAGGTGTCCTATGTATCCTGGTTATGGTGGGAATCGAAGTTCTCATAGTTCACTTGAGATCAAGGCTTACACACTAACGTTTCTATTTTCCTTATAGAGGCATATGATTTAAATGATGTGATCATTGAAACTCCCTAATCCCACATGAGCTACACTCAGTTTGAGAAATAAGGGATCGAAAATAATCAATATCATTGCTTATGGATATGGGACTTATTCATGGGGAAAACCCTTTGGAGGTTTTATATGGATCCTGGGACTTAGGAAGGTGTCCTATGTATCTTGGTTATTCTAGGAATCAGAGTTCTCATAGTTCATTTGGTCAGATCTTACACACTGATGTTTCCTTTATAATCTAGTCTTACACACTGAAGTTGAAAAGGTTATCAAGTCCTAGGAATCCCTGGAAAACTGACTCATTTTCTATCCTAACATTCATTGATTTTTTTCTTTATATTCTCTAATTTTCTAGTTTAATTTTCATAGGATTTCTACCTGACATGTCTCGAGACAATTGTGTGATCCCACTCACTTGCCTGAGGGACATATCATAACATTAGTCACATGTATGAGGATTGTCAAATAGTCAATGATGACTTGTCTAGAGAACATTTCAAGACCCAAAAATCTTGTCCTAGAATCCATCACATTCCCCCAATTGATATGTCTAGAGGGAATCACATAACCTAGATAAATTTTTTGGAGGTCATTGCAAGAGATGGACGACACACCTGGGTTGTCGCATGAGTTAGTGAGACTTGTCTAAGAGGGTGATGCATTTATAGGCTTGACATGTTTGGGGGACATCATGAGTCCTAGAAAGAATATCCATTGGGAATTGTAAGAGCCAGTTAACATGCCCTGGTGGTATCGATAGACTCAAATGAATTGTACTGGTGCCACCATATGAGTTGGGAGAAATGTCTAAAGGACATTGTGAGATATGGATGGGATGCCCATATGGATTCATGTTATTAGGGTGGAATTCCCGGGGGAGTTCCATAATACTTTCTTTGACACATCCAGAGGACTTCACATGATCCAAATATTATACCAGTGGGACATCGTGATATCTGTAAAACATGTCCTATCACTTTTGCGTGTATTGGGTAGTTCATGCAAAGCACATGAGGATTAGTGTGTGTTTCTTTCACATAATTATCCCATTTTTTTAGTCTTTATTCAGAATTTTATCATGAGTGAAATATATTTATTTAATATTATCTTGTTTTAATTATCTCGTGATCTAGAAGATAATGGGATGGTCTTCATGTGTCCTTTCAAGATTCCTTCGTGTGATCTAAGTGTGATCACATGATGTGTTTATGCATATCGCATGATTGATATGGCTGTTCCCTAGATATTACATTATGGGAATATTTTTTGATAATGATATCATCCACTCTAAGAAATCATATATAGAACTAGTGTGAGGTTCCAAGAGTTCATCCATCCCCAAAGAGTAGTGGTCCATATGTGTTTTTTTCATGATCGGGTGGTGGATTTTTAGGCCTCACTACCCCAATTGTTCGAAACTTTTCATATCTTGTATCACATTAATCTTGGATGGAGTTAGTGGAGGGACTTAGTGTCTTGCGTATTCACGAGGTCTTGCCATAGGTTGCTCCGGTGGCATTGCCTAATTTTTAGAAACCATGGGATCACCCCATCGATGCCTCATTTATTGGATTATTTCCAATTAATGGGGCCTTGTTTAATCATGTGGACATGTTGAGGGACTTTCATATTGTCATATCGACTTGTCCAAGGGACTTTGTGAGATCAGGGTGCCTATCTAATGTCTTTTACCTGATCTTGGGTGACTTATCAGGGAATTTATACATGATAATGATGGAATGACAAGGGGCCTTCATGGGATCTGGACAACTTGTCAAGGGGTCTTGTGAGACCATGTTGTAGACAAAATTACCATGTTGTGAGAGTTTTATGACCATAAGAGGCTCCCAGATCCTCCCATTTTAATTTAAATTTTTTATCTTACAAAGGTTGGGAATTTCACAAGGTTTCAGGAGTATTTTTGAAGACAATCATTCTACCTCTTGATGATTTTTTACATTACCTAAAAAGGTCCCATGGAGGTGCATGATAATTTTATGGAAAATTCCATATGCCTATCCTCAAGGATCCAAAGTGGGTGCATGAGGTCACCTGGAAATACCAAAGGGTCCATACCAGTGGGCTTTCACGAGAGGAGGAGGACATGTCACTGGGGTCTTACGACATCTTACGAATCTCATGGGGTGCATCACATGAATTTTATGATCATGAGAGGCTCTTAACTCATCCTATTTTATTTCATTTGTTTTATTATGAAATGATTGGGGATCTCACAATTTTCTTATATATTATCTACAACAATCATCATCCCCATCGACCATGAGTCACATGAATTTCAAGATCATAATAGGATCAAATATTTTTGATATTTTCCTCCTAATTTTGAAGGAATTTTAGATGATTTTTTAGTTTCACACTAGTTTACAAGCTACCGGACCTTGGGGAATCTATCTGGATGCCACTGTTTGATCAAAAATTGTCTGGGGTGCCTTTATAGGAGTAGAAGTATTAGTTAAATGTGCTTCGCATGAACTTAATCAAGCTTTGCGCTATGCATGGATACTTTGTGTGACCTTTATGATGGTCAACTGATCACATATCTATTATAGGTTCACATGATCTACAGGTCTTGACCACATTCTTTTTTCCCTTTCTCTCGTATGGAAAAAAATACCCATATCTAGATGTTTTTCCTTTTTGAATTTTCCAATGCTCATTTGGCAGCCGTCAATAGTCACAAGATTAGGGAATCATAAAACAAATCATGATCCATGATCTTAAATCATAATAATATCAATATTTCACACGAGTGTGGCACCATTATAGGCATATAAACCATATAATATGTAAAGGTTAACTATCAAGACCATTATATCATAATAGATCATGAATAACCACATATTTCCCATATAACAATGGATCATGAACTACTGCATGTTTCCCAAAGTCGATAGATAACATAAACTTGTTAGTCATAGTAGATCATGAATCACTGAATGTTTCCCATAATTGATAGATCACATAAACTTATTAGTCATAATTATCTCATGAGATATATGATTTTACTTAGTCCATTAGAGGGTTATATAATTATGACCTCCATCACATAATGAAATAATACATATATGTGCCAAAATATCATAAAATATTCATCAGTTATTCATAGCCCGTGAAAAGGAAATGAGTTTCATAAAAACTATATCATTTCATCATATAATAACCCATAAAAAAGAAACCAGTTTCATAAATATAACATTATTTAATCATAGCATAAAATATGTAAAATAAATTTTCTTCATAATCATTTCATAATTACATAACTAAACCTTTATAAGGAAACAAATTTCATAGAATAAACCTTAAATCATCATCCTAATAATCCATACACAGAAAGAAATTGTACTATATCATAAGACCATACAACCAATGCATCATAAATATCCTTAAATAATGATAAAATAGATGAAAATATCTTTAAAATATCATTCAATTTTTTTTAGAAAACTTGAGAAAACTATACTTTTCTATTGAAAACATTTTAACAAAAAAATCGTAGAGTATTAAGAAAAATACTTTCTTCAAAAATAACCATTGAAACTTGTAAAGTAATTTTTAAATAAAATAATGGTCATAATGGTAGGAAAATCCATTCATCCCACATACATTAAAAGAAATAATTCTTCTCACACTTTTGTAAAAACTCAAAAATGTATTGTTTGGAAAAATTTTAGAAATATTCCCTTTTTAAAACATTTTAAATAATATGAAAGGTATTGAAAATAAAATTTTTAAATCATTCTAAGTATATATAGTAACTTTTATAAAACAATTTTTTAGACCATGAACATTGAAGAAAAAGTTTTTCTATCAAAGAGGAAATAAGGTTGTCTTTTCATTAAAAAAAGTTCTCAATAATTTTAAGTATAAAAGATAGAAAAATGTCACGAATAATAGAAAATATCAGGAATAAACATTGAAGAATAAAATATACGGGGTTAAAGGATAAAATCCATAAAATTTCCCTCTATATAAATTCATAATATACAATCCAAAAAAGAAATTATTTTATTACATAAACCCTTACTACTTTGGAAATATTCAAATTAAAACCGCTTGGTTTAAATAATTCAAATTTTAACATTAAATAGCCTGAATTACGAATTATAAATGATATAATATGTAAAATGGGTATTATATATACATGTTAAACATAAATAGCCGTGTAACATCAAACATGTATGAATGAAAGAATAATTATATGAAGAACACTTACCTTAAGTCTTATTTTTCTTTGTGCACGTTAAAAAATTCTATATAATAAGGATATATTTATTATAAAACTATTATAGAACTATATTCATATATAATTTATTATATAAAATTCCCGTATAATTTCAAATAATCCTTTTTATTAATATTTCTTAATTAAAATGAACATTCCGGTGAAAACATTTCAGTTTTCCATGCATGTTTCAGTCTGATGGTTCCATTCCTTACACCTTATTCATGGTTTATTCATATAAAGAATATTTAAACTTAAAAAATTGTTTTATTTAATCATTATATACATTTTTATATCTATTCATATAAATTTGTTATGAAAAATGAATTACACCACTTCATGGAGACGATAATCTGTATGTACACGTGAGTGATATTTTCACTTTTAAATAGGTAAAATGAAAGAAATTAATATAGTGATATAAATTTATATAATCATAATTTTATTTTAAACATAATATATATTATATTACCCTAATATTTTTTTAATATTTTTATTAAAATAAATTTCAATTCTTCTATTGCTTGTGATACATGCAACTCCAAGTCTAAATGAATTGTAATGTAGTATACCATTTTTAACTAGAAAATTAAATAGGTTGATATTAATAGAAATAACTAAATTAGGAAGTTTTCATGTTTCAAACATATATAAAATAAATTCATCATCTATCTATTCATTAGAAAATAAAATAAAAAACATTTGAAAGTAAAAGAAATGTTTTTCTTATTTTTTTATGAGCACAATGTGTTTTTATTAATAAATTAAATTAATTTATATTGGTGAATTAATTTAATTAAGTTTAAATATTATAAATTCAATAAAATTTTATATAATTCATCTAATATTTTTTTAATAGGCACAAAATATGAGTAAATCCATTTTCATGCTTAAAAGCTGTATTTTTAAAAAGTGATTTCGTCGTGTTTTAAAAAATTATTTTAAAATTATAGTTTTACACTTTTATAAAGTTTATTTGATAATAATAAATTAATTTTTTTAATCAACATAAAAAATTATCTTAGGGATAATTTTTCAATTTTTTTTGAAAATATTAATTTTTAATGAATAATTAAAAATACTGATTTTTATTGAAAACTTCCTTTTCATTTAAAATATTTTCAATTTAAATTTTGTTTTAAAATGGTTATAACATAAAAATTAGTTAAATTATATTATTATTAATCCAATTTAGTTCTTTATAATCAATTTTATGTTTAGTTTTGATATAATTCTTTTTATGTTTAAGAAAAATGTTTTCTTTGGAAAATCAATTTTCATTATGCTTACATGTTTAATTTTAAATTATATTTGACAATTATATTTATTGAATTTTTTAAAATGAATTAATTTTTTTGAATCAAAGAATTTAATATTAGTTAATAAGTTTATCTTAATTTTTTATCATCATGAATAGTAAAAACCATAACAATCCATTTGTTTGGAAAATACCTATCTTAAACCATTAATTACATCCATAACATTGACCAAGACACTTTTTTTATAATAAAACCATCATGGGAAGGATTTAGATGTAAACCTAAAGATATTGTCTGAATAAGAGGTATAATTCCGAACCAGTCGTTTTTGTTTTATTTATTCTCATACCTCTTCCAAATATTATTAAATTATACTGAAATAATAAAAACAGTATATACCATAAACTGAGATGTTATTATATTAATTACAAAAACTATATCCTTATAGTCTTCTAATAAATGGGAAACCAAATCATCGACCATGTGTATAGAGAACAACCACCTCACGAACTGATGTAATTCATTTTCAATTACCGCTTCTTAAATATAGAGATAATTATGGATTAAATGTCCATATATGATATTTATGACATAATTATATTCCTTGAATTATAATATTGCATATACATTTAAACTTTCTAATCCCTTGTAGAACTTTAACATCAGTTATGCGTACATGCAAACTACCGCCTCTAAAAAGAGTTGTGGTATGTTTTTCAATTTATTTTTAAATGAATTGTAATAAGGATAAATATAATTAATAAATATGATATATATTATATAAAAATTATTACATAAATTAAATTTATTATTTACCTTTACTTCATTCTATCTTTTGAAAAATGGAAACAACATTCATGTGTATATTCACCCTATCGTCTCCATGGATGACATAATTTATTTTTCAATATCTAATTTTTATGGATGAATCTAAATATGTATATAATGATTATAGATTATATTTATATCATTATTAAAATTCTAGATATCATGGTACCATGATCAAAGTATATAGACTAAAAAAACCAAACCAAAAAATATATGAAAAACAAATTAGTTATCACCTAAAATAGGGATTTTAGCAAATAATTGTCAATAAACAGGTGATAAAATGTTATAAGTAAATCATATATGGTATGATATATGTGATTATTGTTAAGTAATATATATATATATATATATATATATATAATAAAACTATATTTATTATAAATTAGGTTCTAACACTTATGATGAAAGTCAAGACTTTAGGTAAGGTATTTTTGTCTCACTTTTATTTATATGGGAAACATGCCATATTAACCACTTGTTTGTATATAATACCCATGAATTAATTTTATGATTATCATCATATATTTTTTGGGATATTAATATCCATATAAGGCTCTTTATCTTATGGGTTTTACGATTCTAAAGTTACCAAAGTGGTAAGAGTTTTATGTTATAATCTTATAGTTTATCGAGATTATTTATGAGTATGATTCCAATGATGAAATAATTGATATATCTATAAATAAATTTAATAATTTTATTATAATATATTAATTTATAGATAATATATTTTTTCCTTTCATTTTACTCTCTTTAAGAAGAAAAGGGACCAAAATAATTTTTTTAATGAAAATCGACATAATTTCTCTCTTCGATCAAAAATAATTTCTCTTCCATGTGAATGTTATCTATTTTTTTTTCAAAAACATATCTCTTATTATACTATTATTTTTAAAATTAAATTTTATCCATGATTTAATTTTTTAGAAATTGTTTAAAATTAATCTTCTTATCACTTTCCAAAATTAGGTACTTCTGAATGTTTACCAATAATGTTAAATGAATCTTTGTTTTAACATGTATAGTTTGGATGGAATTTACCATCTTCAGGACCAATAAATGATATAAATAATACATTACATGTTTACAAGGTTATTTTTAAATAATTTCTTTCATTTGTATTTTTTAAATATTTATATTTTTATTAAGTGATTTCAAAGTGAAAAGGGAATTTCCTTAAGAAATGTTCATAGTGATCCTTTAAAATCATTTGTTATCTAAGATGAAATCCTTTGATTTTACTTAAGATTTATTTGGGATATGATCTAATGATAACATCCTTATAATTTCTCTTTTTGTTGTTTTATTATGTTGATATGTTTTTTTTGAAACCAATTTTTTCCATAGGTTATGCTATGGTGAAATATAAACGAAACCCATTTTCTATTCATAGGCTATGATATAATGAATGTATTATGATCCTATGGAACACACATGTATGATTTTAATTATGTGATAGGTGGTACTGAAATTATATGTACCTATAAATAATTAGGTAATGGTTAATGTTTTTTGAGATCAATTGGTACATGTGAGTTTATCCTAATCCAAAAATAGGGAACAAAATAGGTTATACCAAGCCCAAAATAAGGTACACAAGTGGTTATCACAAGACTAAAGAAGGTACATATGTGGTTAGACCAGGACTAAAATTTTATGAATGTCTTTTTAGTTATACTTGGCATAATATTTTCTATACTTATATCTATGACACAAATCTATGTCTTATGCCAAGGTTATGCTATCACAGCTTACACAATTTGATTACATTTTGAATCATATCTTATAAACTTACATAATTTATTACATATCTTAATATTATGATATTTTATATATATTTTATGGTTTTCAAATTTTAATATCACGTTATCATACCCTTATGATCATGTTATGCCTATGTGATCATTGATATCTCCTTTGTTTACCCTTACCAAGAATTCGAGCTCGCCCTTTCTTATGTTTCATTTACCTAGGTTATGAAGAAAGGTATTAAGTATGGTATTTATAATAAGGGTGATATTTATGATGAACATAGTGTAGGATTATGTAGTTCACTTATTGAGTAGTTGCTTATGTATCCCTGTTTCCAAAGACACTAAACCTTGATAGTCCTTAGGCATTTTTTTGTAAAATTAAATGAATATTAATATATTAAGAAGTAATATATTTTTATGAAAATTTAGGCTAACTATATATATTCATTAAATATATTATTAGTACCATCCATGAAAAATTCAATTGAAAAATGAATCACATCACTTTTTAGAGGTAGTAGTCCACATGTACACATGAGAAATGTTATAATTTTCCAACATATGGGAAGGTAAGTAGGTATATAATATATTACAATTATTGAATAAAAAAATGTAAAAAATAACATATATTATCAATAAATCCATCATAAAAACCAACCATGAGAGATGGTGATGGAAAATGTTTCATATCCCAATGTGGATGTGGTAGTTTGTATGTAAACATGAACAATACCTTCATTTATCATTCAATAGAATAAAAGTAGGATAATGGTTATCAAATAAACACAATAATAGCTTAAAATATGGGAGATACTTATTTTATTATATTTTAATTTTTTATAAATAATTGAATGAGGTAAAAGAATAATTAAAATGAAAGAGATCGGTTAAAATGATTACATCCTATTTGAGGAACCTCATTTGGATTTATTCTTAAGGACCCTAAGAATGGTATTTAGAAGAGGGAAGAACCTCTAGAACATGGATAGTGATTTTTGGAAGAGGTTTTGGTAGGGTATTTTCATGATAAGTTTCTCAAGGTGTTGTGACGAATAGAGTAAGGGTTGTTTTCTTTTATAATGAAGGAAATGACACACTTGAAATTACATAACAATTTTAATATCATAAATTATTTTTCATGTGAAAGAGGAAATTTTTTGATATATTTATAATATAGGATTATTTTATTCAAAAAACCTCATTAAAAAAATTTATTCAAGTTTAAGTGATTTTTTAACATTTATCTCTTAGTTTCAAACCCCCGTTAAACCTTTTGACGATTACCACAATATCAAAGTTTTTGACTCTTTAGGGGTCAAAAAGTTACCATAAAAGGGAAAGTGACCCAAAAGTGGACAATTGTTGATATTCTTGACCAAATACCATTAAATTGGCCAAATATAAGGTTTTTATGAATTTAAAATAAATCAATAAAATATTATTTAACATAATATACCATTAAAGTCATTTTCGATACTATTTACATAGTTTAAATTTAAAGAAAACAAGATAGATATAGAATTTAAATATAAAATTTTAACTAATAAATAATACAATATATTTATCTAAAAAAATATTTTTATGCAATAATTTATCCAAATTTTATTAATTTTATTATTTTTAAAATTATTTATTTGATTTTTCTATTATTTGAACAAGAATTGTGTCAGCATTGTGTACACATTCAATGTAATTATTCCATCACTAAAAATTAAAAATAAATCAATATGATAATTTTGTTTCTTCAAAAAACCATTTAGAACTAAACATAAAATAATTTTATCCTTATGAGAACATATAAGAGAAATTAAAATCAATAGTGTGACATTTTGTATTTATCCTTTTCTTAAAGTAATATTTACTTCATAATCAATTAAAAATGGTAACAAGTTTCCATATTTTAGAAACTTTAATGATAATTTATGGAACCCACTCATTAGATAGGATAAAGAAAAGTGTTAGAGATATTTTACAGCATTATCCTAGTGTTTTAACCTAGTTTTACCTATTTTACCCATACCGAGGTTACAACTATTTACCACAATTACTATTCATAATGGCCTAAAATAAAGGGACCTATTTTCAAAATTTGAACTAAATGATTCAAAATATGGAATAATTTTTTAAATATTCAATTTGTAGAAGTGGGTAAAATCAATTTAAATTTAAATAGAAAAATTATAACGAAAAATAGTTTTTAGAAATTTTTTTAAGCCTAAAAATTATTTTGGACCAAACTCAAGTATAATATCAAATTATATATAATTAATTAGATTATATATAATTAATATATACTTATATTACCTTAATATATAATTTTAAACATAATGATACTTTTAATTTAATTTATTTAATGAGAATAAGTGATAGTTTTAAAAGACCCAGTATTTTTCACTTTTCAATAAAAAATAAATATTTTTAGAGAAATCCAAAAAATTCATCATAAGATAATTTTGAGATTATGATTTCAAAAATTATATTCATTTCATGAAATCCAATTTCTAAAGATGTTATAAATTAATTATAATTTACTTACCAAAAATTTATTAAAAATAATTTTGGAAGAAAAATTATTTTTGAAACATATAATAACTATACTGAAAATTAATTACTCATTTATTATACATTAATAAATAAATTTTTATTGTTTAAAACATGTATAATTGTTTTTTCATAATGTGGTTTTTTATATTCATACCACCAATTTCACTGCTAGTTTAACATGATTACATTTAAATAATAATATTTTATATTATATGACATTTCTCTTAATGATCAATGTTTCATATTAAAAATGAAATTGAGCATAATATTTTTTTAAAAAAATAAAATTTCTGAGTATTACATTATATCCCACATAAATAAATTTCATCCTCTCAATTTTTATTTCTATAATTGAAGTTTTAATATTTTAAAATACCTTTTATAAAATCCCACATCATATAAAGGGATAATAAAAACTTCTTTAAAAAGGGAAAGAAGGTAACATAAAGGTTACCTAAAATAACACACAATCATTTTCCCAGATAATGATATCATTATAGGGAAATGAAAATATGGACATGGAGTAGAAAAAAAACTTCCTAGGAATAATTGAGAGTAATAGATAAAGTTAATGATGACAAAACCATTAATCATTGAGGGATAAAGAAGACCATTGATTCATTATAAATAAAGGTAAAAGGGAAAAAAATTTATTTTAAGATCTATTTACTAGATTTTAAGGATTTATATACTCTCAATAAAGAGTAAATGAGAAAATATACTTACTTGATTTCCTTTTATTACATAATAATAATTCCATAATTTGGATATGATTGTATGAATTCCCAATTCTATCTCATCTCTTACTCCAAGAAATTAATATTCAAGAATTTTTTTATTCTCTAAACACTAAAATTAACTATAACAGATCATAATATCCACAAAATAATGAAATTACATTCCTCATGTATTTATTTATTTACCAAAATCTAAATGGTGAGAAAAAGTTTTCTAATATGAATAAATTTTTATAAATAAATATCTAAAATATCTAAAATAACACTCAATGTTAAACTTAAATTATTCCATAAAAAACTAACCTTAAAAACATTCAAAATATACTAGAATAAAATTAAAACCCATTGACTAGAATGATTTGATCACATATTCATTAATGAACAAATTAACAATTATCTCTAAATAATATCAATTGATTATAAGTCCATATACCAAAAATGAATGTACCATAATAATATCCTCCCCAAAATATAATAATCATTTCCATAAATATCCCAAATCAAATTAAATCCATAAAAAATCATACATGTTTCCAAAAATTAACTCTACAAAATATATAAAATTTACATTATCAATATTAATCATCTCTTTATCCCAACTAAATTTTTTTATCTTAACATTAGGAAAATATTAAGGGTTATATATCCCTTAATCATGTGCTTTCATAAAATATCACCATACCATTAGATCAATTTTATATATTATTAGTATCATTCAACATT
Organism: Viscum album; assembly: GCA_963277665.1. Lineage (NCBI taxonomy): Eukaryota > Viridiplantae > Streptophyta > Magnoliopsida > Santalales > Viscaceae > Viscum > Viscum album. Next base: position 1,863,562,535 of record OY728133.1, read on the forward strand.
TTATTTCAGATCATTAATACAAAAATACTACCAAAAAAATACTTAAATGTTTCATTATTCTTATAACTATATTATAATTTATTAGACCCTTATATAACATAATTCATGAATCCCAATCTATAAACACTTCAATAATTCCACTTTAATGATTAGAATAACAAAGATCCTTCTTTGATTTAGGAGTTAGCCTTTAGATTATTGAATTGAATCAGATAATTCCCATGTTCCCACACATAAGATAATGAACTATAAATGGTACATTAGTTTGAATTTTATTTCCCTCTATAAAACTCATAATTTTTCCTGAAAAAGTACTTAATTTAGGACGTTCTTTTCCAATCATAAAAAATCTCATTCCTTTGATACATTTCCATGGGTGATTATTTTCCCACAATTTTCATATAGGAACTTGAATATTCTTTTCTCCATGGTCTTTATCAAATAAAGTCCCATAAAACTTCATTTTCATCTTATTAGGTGTGATAGGAAACTCACCCAATTTGAGGTTTTTAATCATATATTGAGATAACTAATTAGTAATAGTCATAAGGTTTCACATTCTAACTCGCATTTCATTTAGTTTCACTTGAGTAAAATCATTCCATTGTCTATCACATACAATATTAAAATGAATCCTCCTAGTTTTAGCATTTTATTAAAACCAAAATGCATAGTGTGGGAAAAATAATCAAAGTGGGAATTTATATAATCATGAAAATGATTCCTAATATGTCCTAAATAATGACACATATAATCGATATATTGATGTGACATAAATAATGGTGACGTTAAAAACGTTTTCTACACTAGTGTCATTATCTATTCAAATAATTCATAATAGTTTATAAAGAACACGTGAATTAACCTAAGAATATCCTTTGGGGGTGTCATACCATGTTAGAAGTAATGGTCCATTTACTATGAATGAGAATGATGACTAATATATACTCAAAAAACTCATTTTGAGGTTATTAAAAAAAGATGAATATGTGATAAAACAGTGTCCAAGTATAGTTTCTAGACATGGATATATTTCTAGGAAAACCACATAATCTCTACCTTACCAAAACATTAGGTTGTCATCTTATACATTGGATTATCCCTTAGGTTTTCACAAAAGTTCTCTATTTTTAATATCTAAAATTAACTAAAATCTTCGCTGATACCAACTATAATAACATAAGTATAACATAAATAGATATTAGATGTTTTTTATGGGCATTCAATATGTCTTCTAAATAAACATGACTGATAACCATAAGGTTTTCTATACTTAGAGACTATATATAGAAACATAATATTTAAGTACAAGATTTATCATCTCAAACTTATTTCTTTATATAAGGTACCCTTCTAGAGTCATCATACTTAATGTAGTTCTTTATAACCTAGGTAAAAATCAAAACATAAAAAGGGTTAGATCCTATACTCAGTAAGGGTAAACATGGGAGATATGAATCAGTGATCATATATAAGCACATCATAGGAATAATGGTAAGGTAACATGAAATTAACAATATAAACTCACACTCAATAATTCCTATATCATAATCACGAGTCATGGAATAAAACATTAATATTTCATAAGTTTTGGGAATCATAAAAATATCAATCATGATCCATGAGTTCAAATATTAGGTATATCAACATGTCACAGGTTTATGCCACAACCATATTCATAGAAACCATATCATATATAATGGTTGACTATTGAGACATTCATATCATAGAGGATCACAAATCACTACCTATTTCCCCTATCATAGTGGATCAGGTAACACCACCTATTTATCATATCATAGTGGGCTAGGAATACCTACATGTTCCTATTGTGGATCTAGCCCATAAACTCATTACCACAAATTATCTAATGAGATATAAGGCTGTAAAAAAAGTCATTATAGGGATATATAATTCTATTCCCACAAATAACATAATAAAAAACATACATATGTGTACCACAAGATCATACAACATTCATCAATTAATCATAAGAAGAAAAAGGAAATGGTTTTCAAAAAAATTCCATAATTTCAACATAACATAACCCATGGAAAATAAATGGTTACCCTAAATATTCCATCATTTCATTATATCATTAACAAAGGGAAAGAAATGAATTTATAAGGATTTAATTATAAATTAATTAACCCATAGTAAAGAAATTAATTCCCTAGAATAAAACTTAAATCATCATCATCATAATCCATCTAGAGACATAAAGTGTATGGTAACATAAGATCACATCCGTAGTGAAGCATACAAATCCTTAAATGATGTTGACATAGATGAAACTATTTTTAAAAGATAAAACCCTACTTTTGAAAGCATGAGAAAAAAATATACTTTTCCTTTGATAAAACTTTAACTAAAAATCATTAGAATATTGAAAAAACTCATTTCTTTGAAAATAACCATTGATATTTATAAATTAATCTTAAAATAAAATAATGGACAAGATGGTTGGAAAACCTGTTCATTTCATATAAATTAATAGAAAATGTTATTTTCACACTTTTGTAAAAAGTCAAGAATGACTTGTTCAGGTTTTTTAAGAAATATTAATTTTTAAAATAATTTAAAATAAATTCAATGTTATTTAAATTTACCTTATTAGAATATTCTCTTTATAGGAAAAAAATTTTATAAAAAATTTTTGATGACCATGGACATAAAATAAAAATATCATCGACCAAATAGGAAATATGGTCTATTAGTCTTTAGAAAAATTGAAGTGACCATTTTACGTGCCCAAGAGATGAAAATGACAATAATAATTAAAAATTATAGGAAATAAAATATGATAAGAAAACATATGGGGTTTAGAAGATATTATCCGTAAAAGTTTCTTTTATGGAATTTTTCCGTAGAGAATCATGAAAGGAAAGGAGATTGTAACATAAAACCTTTCTATCAAAATCCATTAGATGTGATATTTTGAATTTTAACTTTAAATACATTGAATTAATAAAGGTAAATAATATAATATGTCAAATCTATATTATATACACCTAAAAAACATAAATAGGTGCATAACATCAAACATGTCTCAATGAAACAATATTGAGACGAAGAACCCTTACCTTATGTTCTAATTTTCTTTATATAAATTAAAACCTCATATTGAATAAATATAGATTTATTAAAAATATATCACATAAACATATTCATTCATAACTTACTATGTACCATTCCATTATAATTTCAAATTATAATTTTATCAATAATTCTTTATTATAATGACATTCCAGGCAAAATTGCTCCTCTTTCCATGCATGTTTTGGTTTAATAGTTCCAATCCTTACACCTTTCTCATTGTTTTATCATATATTGAATATAAATCATGAAAAATGTATATAATTTGACCATTATATACAATTTTATAACTATTCATATAATGTGGTGATGAAAAATGAATTACATCACTTCATGGAGATGATAATCCATACATACACACGAGTGATGTTTTCAATTTCCAATAGATGGAATGAAAGATATGTATAAAATAATTCACATTTTTATAATCATAAATATATTTTAAATATCATTTATATTCATTAAATCTATCGTTACTAACATTAATGAAAAATATAATTGAAATACAAATCACATCTCTTAGTGGAGGCTGTAGTTCACATGTATGCACATGCAATGTTATCCTTTTCCAATAGTTGGGAATATAAGAGGGTAAATATGATATTATAATTATATAAGAATAATTTTTTTCAAATATAAAATATATTAACATTAAATTTGTCACAATATCCAACTATTAATTATGGTGATAGAAAACAAATCACATCTTTGCGTGGATGCGGTAGTCCGCACGTACGCATGAGTGATACCTTAATTTCCCATTTGATAGAAAGGATACAGATGAATTTTATTTAATAAATATATTAAAACATTATTATATGAGTGATATTAATATTATTATTATTTAATGGTTAGAAAAAATTATAGGAGTTAAATGATGAGGTAAAATGAAAGAAATTGGTTAAAACAATTACCTCCTCTTTGGGAGACCTTATTTGGATTTCTTCTTAAGGCCCTTAGAGATGGACTTTTGAAGAGACTAAAACCTCTATAACATGTATAAGGATTTTAGGAAGAGTCTTTTCATGGGTTTTTTGAGCTAAGTAGCTCAAGGTAGTGTGAGGAAAATAGTATGGGTGGTGTCCATTTATAGCGAATGAAAGGTCACACTTTGAATTACTTAAAAGATTTAAATATAAAAAATTCATTTTCTTGTGAAAGTGAAAAAAGTTGATATTTTTAGAATATAATATGAGTATGAGGCAAAATATTCCCATTCAAAAATATTTAGACAAGTTTAGGTAATTTTTTACCCCTTATCTCTTTGTTTTTATCCCTCAATAACCCTTTCAAAGATTACTGTGATATTAATTTTTTTACTCTTTAGTGGTTATGAAAGTGAAAAATAAAAAGAAAAATGACCCATAAGTGGAAAATATTAATATTACAGACCATATCCCATTAAATTGGCTAAATATAATACTTTTATAAATTTTAAATTATTTAATAAAATATTATTTAACATAAGATACCATTATAGTAAATTTTGGGAATATTTTTATAGAAAAGTCCCCCGACCAAAGGCCAAGGTAATACTTTATTGAAAGAAGTTACAAGATTTGGAAGCATGAGATCTTATTACAATCATTTTGATAAAAGAAATTTACATCTACTGGTAACTCATCAAACTCAGTGAGATCCACTCTTACTCCAATGTTAGCAAGCCTATCTGGAACCACATTGGACTCCCGATAGACATGTGTGACATTGAAGTTGAGGCCCATAAGAGTGTTCATGAACTCCATACATTTGGATGTGATCCTCCATGAGATATACAGAACACCATTCCTAATAGACTACATAAGAGTAGAAGAATGGATTTCTAACCAAAGATTATGACAAAATTTTAATTTAGATAAATAAACAACATGAATGTTCCCTAGAATATCCACTTCAAGGGAGGAAGTCACACCACATGAACCATAAAAACATCCTACAACTAAATACTTTTGATCCTGAAAAATATCACCACACACCACAGGTCTAGGATTTCCTTTAGAGGCTCCGTCCATGTTGACTATAATCCAATTAGTAAACTATGGCAACCAGAAAACCTCTAAGGTACCCATGACTGGATTAAAATTACGCACAACATTTAGATTCCATAGTATGGTGAAATATTGGATAGAGTTAGCACACAATCCCATTCCAACCATGCTGGACTCCCTAATTGCATTGAAAATATGCTGCATAATCAACTTGAAGAGGACCTGCCTCCCCAAAAAAATAAAACCATTGTGGCATCTCCAAACTGTATACAAGACCTCCATAATAGAAACACAAAATAGGGAACATACCTGTGCATAAAATTTAATGTGCAAACAGTATTGAAGCATGTCCAGTAGACTTGAAACCTATATATCATGCAGTATAAAGGCATCCACAATCTCATCCAAAATAGTAGAGGTAGTTGCACAGCTAAGAAAAATATGTTCCACATCTTCCTTGAACCGATGACATATGACAAACCTAGAGAAAAGAGAAAAGACAAATTTCTAAAGAATATTATAAGTGGTAATTATATTATTAGAAATCCTCTAGATAAGAGTTAATCGAGAGGGTCTGATCCAATTTTTATTGAAACTAGACATCCAATTGAAATCAAGATTTGATATCCTAGAATCATGCTAATAAAAAAGTTTACTGCTTAGAACACCATTCCTGACCGGTTCCCAGACCAGAATATCATAGAAAAGAACAAAATCATAGTATTCAACAATGTCCTAAATATCTTTTGCAAATTAGTTTAGGGGACATTAAGAAAATCCATTATAGATATCTGAGCTTTGTCCCTTGAAAGAGTGGGATGAAACATATCCGAGAGGGTAGAAACAATCCGATTATCAAGCCAAAAGTTAAGCATAGAACCCTTTTTCATAATCAATCTTGAGCATGACATGATATTATGAAAAGAGGATCTAATAGTAGGCTAAATAGAAGAGGCTAGATAGGTGACACTACCTTGTTTTAGATTATCAAAGAAGCTCGCTTTGATAAAACCCAAGGTTTTATAATTACTATGCATGTTATTCTAGGTGAGTCTTGATTTAAGAGATTCATTTAATAAACCAATATTCTTAATACCCAAACCACCATTTTCTAAGGTCCTACAAAAATTATTCCAAGGGATGGTAACAAGATTCCTTTCATAACTATTACCACTCCAAATGATGTTCTTGAGATACACATTTAATCTCTTAATGAGACCTCTCGACCATTTATAAACCATGAAGGAGTAAACCAATTTAGAAATAATCACCACGTTTACAAAACTAAGTATTCCCTTTCCAAGTTGATATCTGCCCAAATATTTTTTCAACAATATCACCAAAATAATCAGCTCTTGGATGTCTCTAAAATAGAGGCAATCTAGGACAATTAAAGTGCATAGACCCCTCTTTGATTGCCATCTCCAAAAAATTTAATTTTCTTGGAATTACTAAATCTATTCCCAAAGAAAATGAAGGATTTATCCAAGATAAAATTCTGACAAAAAATTCTTTTATAATGATGCAAGATTTACTTTATGAATCTTATATTATTTCCCCCCCATAAGAAAATAATGATATCATCTGCTTAAAAAATGGTGAGTAGGGGAAATGAGAGGCCTGATCACTTGAATTGGAATGATTTTTCCCTGAGCAACCATATGGGTAATAATCCTTCTTAGATAATCCTAAGTGATAGAGAAAAGAAAATATGAAAGGGGATCACTTGGCCGAACACCTCTAGAGAAAGTAAAATACCCTTTAGGGGAACCATTCAAAAGAACAGAAACATGAACATATCTGAAGAGAGAGGCAACCCAAGAAATAAAGGTTCTATTAAATCCAAAAGCCTCCATCACCTCATATAAATAGATAAAATCAAGAGTATCAAAAGCATTCTTAATGTCTAGTTTTAAGGAAATACTTCCACCTCTCCCAGGTTTCCTAAGCATATTTATACATTCAGAGGCAGAACAAATGAATTCTTGTACAGATCTTAATTTAATAAAACCAAACTAATTCCATGAAATAATTATAGAAGAAATGTCTAAGATCCTATTCACAATAATCTTAATGATAGCCATATAAATAGTGTTAACCATAGAAATGGGTTAGAAAAGGTGAATTTTACAATCATTATCAACTTTAGGAATCAATGTGATGAATTGAGCATTAATTCCTTGAGGGAGAACCATAGAATCGAAGAATTCAGAGACCAATTTTCAGAAATCCCTCTTAATCTCATCCCAATACTTCTGAAAGAAGAAGTTATCGAAACCATCTAGACCAGGGGAACTTCTAGAACTGAGACTAAAGACAACATCTTTTATCTCAAAATCAATAGGAACACTAGTAAGAAAACTATTATCCTCAGAATTAACCAATGAAGGGATAATACCATCCATCAGAGATCCATCCAAACTAGACCCATTGATAATCTTAGATTAATAATTCACAACGTGATAAAAAAATATTCCTTATTTTGGATAATTTGATCCCCCACATTAAGAAAAGACAAGGGATGACTAGCCTTCTGAATTATCTAAAGAGAGTTTAAGAATTTGGTATTTCAGTCTCCTTCCTCCAAAAATTTAATTTTGACAGTTTTCATAAGCACATTATTTTTCATTGCTAAGAGAGAGTTCAATTTAGAAATAAGACTAGCTTCATGGGAAAAATCCAAATTAAGATCAGGTATAATGTTTATTATTTTGTTATTAATTAGAATATATATAATATAAGGATTCATATGTTACTTTAAGATAAAATATAAACCTAATTATTCATTTAAATTACTTTATTTAATTAGAATAAATGACAGTTTTACAAAAATATGTATTTTTCACTATTTAATGAAAATAAATCTTTTTTGAAAAAGACCAAAAATTTAAACTAAGTTAAAATTGAAATGATTATTTCAAAACTTATATTAATTTTATAAAATTACATTTCTAAATATTTTAGGAATTAGTTTTAATTTATGAACCCAAAATTAAATAAAAACGTTTTTTGAATAAAAAATATTTTTGAAACATAAAATTACTTTAATGAAAATAGGGTATTTATATATTATGAATAAATAAATAAATTTTCATTATATAAAACCTTTATAAATACTTTTTTATAATGTTTTCATTCATACTCATACCATAAATTTAATGGATAGTTTATAATGGTTACATTTAAATAATAATAATTTATAGTGTATCACAATTTTTTTAAATCTTGATCCTGCGTGTTAAGAAAACTATCAAGTATAGTTTTTTTAAAATAAAATTTTATGGTGTTACACATTTTTAATTAAGTTGAAAAATATATTATCATATAATTATAGAAATGATATGTCAATCGACACACCTATGTTGCTTTCTCTAGTCTGTTAACTGAACTAAAGACCCCGTTAACGTTGTTTCCCTATATCCCCAAACAAGCCCTCACATGATTACTAACTGCAATAATCATTTTAGGATAGAACCATTATGATACCACTAGTAGATGAACTTAACCAGTAGGTTCCTTCTTGGGTAGGCAATAAACTATGATTTCCACCCCAATAATTCCTTCAATAGTACATAGGCTGATGACTAGTAGCAAGTAGGCGTATCTCACAATATGGGAGGCCATAACCTATAATAAAATAAATCAAAAAAACTATCTCAAATAAAAAATGTAATCAATAAAATAAGTATAATATATATAAATTAAACCAACTAAACTGAATATAACATATACATGAAACATTTAATGAGTTACACAAGATAACTAGTATTAATAACATAATGTAAAAAGGGAAAAATACAAAACTAACAACTAGAAAGGAAACTAAAAACTAGTCAAGATAAAGGTGACCTCAATGTTAGCTATCTCTAATAAAAAATACCACATACTACCATCAACTTTAGGGACCACAACACACCACCAACACCACATCCCCCAAAGTCTCCAAGCATAAGCTTCAAACAAGATAAAACTATTCTGCATCAATAAGGCCATCTCTCACCCTTTCACCATCAGTACAAAAAAACATGTGTTGGACCAAGTAACATGAAGGGTTTAGTATAAAAACACTCTTTAGGATGTACCAAAAAGAATAATTAATCATAGATAAACATTTTAGCTCAAAACTATTGATACTAAGATTTTAAAAAAGGAAGTAAAGAATAATAAAAACAAATATACACTAGAAGTAGATGAATAAAGGATTCTAAGAAGTCTCAATCATCAAAGCTCTAAAAATTAAAGGCCACATCATATGAGTAGTCAAAGGAGATCATATCACTTGATATTACACTAGTTTTATGTCAATATCCATATGCAACATCACATCTTAAAGGATACCCCTAGGGTTCCGAGAAATTAACTTTCCCAAAGAATTTTTTTTCAAAGGATTCTAGTAGCCACATCACCTCTAGAATACAAGAGGGGGGATATGTAAACCTTAGAGAATGATCACAAAAAGGGAACATAAGGATTTTCATGCCTTACAAGATCTTTTAATTTTCTGATACTTCAACCCTTTTAACCTCTATGAAATTATAATGGGTGATCCCATTCACCTAGTATTATATGGGGTGATGCTAACCCCAATGCATGATCCCACACCCCATCTTAACTCATTAGACTATGGGGGGGGGGGGATACCAAACCTATAGATAGAGGATCCTATTACCTCTAGTATTAGGGTAGATTATAACCATATATGATCCATAGTTAGAGGTTCCCATTCCCCCATAACATGGTGGGGGGGGGGATTTCAACCTAATATTGGTATGGTAAGAGGATACTGTGCCATAATGAACAGTCTCCTATTGAGGTGGGTTATATTTCATCATGTTTGTCTGAATTCTAGTACCAATATACATGAAAATGATGTTGTCAATCAAAATTACTTCACTTTGGTCCTGTCTATGTCCTTGGAATCAAGTAAACTATCACATTCATCATGGAAATGTTCTTAGAATGGACCCCTTAGATGTCTGATTCTATGCCAAATTAAAGTACATGATGTTCCATAATTGTGTAAATGGAATATTAAACCAAGTTTCCCACCTAGATGTGTACTTACATTATACATTTCATGTGAAAAGACCAACTAAATTGAATATAAAATGAGATACATGGAGTGTGGGTCTAATTTTGGAACTCATCGTGTTCCACACTACCCGATCTATATTATAATGGGAGTACACAAGGTTTATCTATTTACCACACGACATGTCATCTATCAAGTTTTTTTCTTGTGTACTTTCTATACATTCTGAACTAGTCATCTAGGGTCACTTAGAGTATTGTCCTGACCACCCAACCATGTGATATATAACTCAAGAATAAAATCCTTTCCCTAATTTCCCTTAAAACATCAAATGTGTTCTTCTAAACTACACTCTATGTAGTTAGGAAATTTCTAGGCAGAGCACATCTTCAACATGATTCCCAATTTTACATCTCCTAGACTAAATTGTATATAAAATCCTCTTATAATACTCATAGTTGATTTGACCAAGATCATGTCACCGTTGGAAGTTAGATTCCAACTATCATTCACCTGATTATTGAATTTTCATCACCATGTTGCATCATCTGCACACTATTTCATCCCCTATTCTTCTCAATATTGCTATCACTATTATGATCCATTTTATTGATGCACCATACATTATAATCCATTATTAGTAAATTATTTGTAGCCACTGATCAATGGAAATTTGATCTATTAAAGCACCATCTTTCTGCATGCCACTATCACAGGAGAAGAAAAATATTTTTACTGATCAATCGCATGCCATCATCGTTATAATTATACACTCAAGTTACCACCCTCAATGTTGATGAGAAGTCAACGAATAAAATTATGATATATAAATTCAATGAGAATCAAAACCTAAAATAGTCAAATCACCAGTTTAGAATCGAAGCCGATGATGAACGTGAAGAACATAGGGAGAAAACTAGAAAATAAAAAATACTTGTAATAATGACTATCTTGCATGATTGATGATCATATATAAACATAGGAAATAAATAAGTTAATATTTTCCATGCTTCCTAAACATTTGTTTATAATAAGCAAATATTAACCAAAAAACATAAGTTATCTGGGCTATGTAATTATCTAGATCATGGATTAAATTTAATAGGAATTAATCCATGATCACATAAATCATCAAAAAATAGATAAAATACACACATATCAAATCTATACCTCATCATTAGATCAACATTTGTATGGGAACAAGTTTGTGTAAATTTCATTGCTGATACATGATAATTCCTTTATTTATGATGAGTTTTACTGAATCGAAATTTAGAAATAAATTTTTTTTCATCTTTTCATCAATGATTCTACCTATGGTGATTCTCTCTCTCTATCCATCTATCTCACTACATCTCTTACTCCCTCTCAATTTCAAGGTTATGTGGCTAACCATCGAGAAATATCATAGTGGAGAGTAAATAGAGGAGATATTTGGTCAACTGATAATTAGATGAAATAAATAAATTATTTAATATAATTTATTTAATTCTTATGCTTCTTTTTCATGATCACACATCGATCAGACATTTGATGTGAATAATAATTATTTCACACCTTGGGTAAATCCTATGTTTTATATCCAATAGTAGTCTTGAACTAACCATATGAGTCAATGATCAAAAGATATGGTTATTTTATCATAATTCTTGCACATGGAATAAAAATAATATACTATTTTAATTACATTATTTTCAAGACTCCATGACACTCTCCATTCTATACTGACTAAACCCAAGGGTAAAAATGATATTCTGAAAAAAAAAACAATCAAAATACATTTTTAGACCTTTTTATAGTTTAAAATTATTTATTATTGTTGTAAAGGTCCTGAGACTTCAAAATTTAGAAATTGAGTTAAGTATCACATGGGAAAAATCCATGACACTATAATTTATTGTGTAATATAATAAAAATAGGATTGTATAAAATGTGGGTCTACACACATACAATGTTTCTTTAAAAGACACATTTTAGATTAGTAATGCGCTTATGTCGATGATTAATGATTTTCAAACTTATAAAATTATGTTTGGATAAAGAAAAAATGGTAAACTATCCTATCCTATTTGTATAATGAATATAAGGTTCCATTTTCTTAAATATCTCATAGCTTTAGTTTCATGGGGAATTGATGATTATTTCTAATGGATCTTCCATATAGAAAAAATCATTGATGGTTTGGAAATACCATGGAGGCTAAAAATGTACCTTTATATATATATATATATCTAAAATTGATGTGCTTAATGAATTTCAAAATGTTAGTTTTTTATTTGGGAAAGGTTAGATGAAATCTACAAAGAGGGAGAATTTTTACACTAAATCCAATTATGTTTAGAAGAAGAAAACCATCCTTTATAAATTCACTTAACGGTTAACCGATTTGTTAAATCGTTGTTTTTTTGTAATGAAAATTGATAAAAATATAAGTTAAATGTTTCATTCAATATTTATAAATTTCAAAGGGAAGAAAAAAAATATGATTTATGATCTCAGTGTGACATGGTTTTTTAGGGTATCGGAACAGAACTACATCTTGTGTGTAGGAAAAAATAAATAGAAAATTACATTTTATTATTATATGATGAAAGCTTCAGAGAAAAATGAATTTGTTAAAGTAATATAATCTATCAAGGTTTATTAAGTCTATTTAATAAACATGTCAAAATAAGTCAACATAAGATAGGTGAAACTAAAATCTGTGAAAACTCATGACTACCATATCCTTCTTTATGAATTGTTTAAAGTAGAAATTTTTCATTTATTGTCCCATAACGTAAAGATGATATTGAATTAATTGTTTTTATAGGGAAATTTGTGATAATTGTTTTTATATGTATTTATTGATTAAATTATTTTTCACTCTGACTTTTACATTTATTTATTTTTATTATTTCATGGCTTTGGTCAACCTCGTCGAGGTAATGGTTGAGGAAGGGCCTAATTTTTTTGATGTTTTTTATTTTTAGCGGGTTTCAGACCCATGCACGGTCACTACACGGTGGGTGGTAGCTGCGCAATTGGATCAGGTGTCGTGCATGTGTCTATTTCTCAAAATAAATAATGTTTTACGCAATTGAAATAAGTAAAACATTTAAAATGTAATTATAATAATTAATTACAGTGTAGATAATAATGTTATTATTAAGATTGGTAATTAATATTTCTTTATTATCAAAAACTTTCTATTAATATAATTATTAATAAATTGTAATTTAATTTTAATTGTTATTATTTAGATTCAAATTGTTATTTGGTTATTATTATGATGATGATTATTATTATTATAAAAATAAAAAACCCTATGCTGCGGATCGCCCCCTTACCCATTCCATGCTGCGGGCCGCCATCCTACCCCCTCAATTTTTTTCTTTCTTCTTATGTTCAGTGCACCCGGTCCTAGAAGCTACCACCACCCCTTTCTCCCTGCTCCAGGCTGCTGAGGCGTAGACCAGGATAAGGCCACAATCACTTCTACCCTCCACCCACTACTACAAAAACGGGCAAGGGAAGCGCGCCCTTATAACAACGCTAAGAAAAATCGCTGATAAAGGATACCCTATATCAGCGCTAACATTACAGCGCTGAAAAAGCTAATGTTTATCAGCGCTAAAATTTTAGCACTGATACAGTTGGTCTTTATCAGCGCTCAAAAAGCGCTGATAAAGGTTCGCCTATATAAGCGCTAAAAAAGCGCTGATACAGAACACCTCTATCAGCGCTCAAATTTCAGCGCTGATATAGGGTATCCTTTATCAGCGCTCAAAAAGCGCTGATAAAAATTATCTTTATCAGCGCTAAAAAAGCGCTGATAAAGAGACCCGGTATCAGCGCTATAATTGTAGCGCTGATACGGGGAATCTTTATCAGCGCTTTTCTAGCGCTGATAAATCATAATATTATCAGCGCTAGAAAAGCGTTGATAAAGCTAGATTTTATCAGCGCTATAATTTTAGCGCTGATAAAGGTAGCCTTTATCAGCGCCTTTTTGGCGCTGATAAAACCTTAGTCGACTTTTTTATAAAGTCGGTCGCACAGTGCCCTCATTTTATCGCAGCTAAATCCCTCGCGGAACCATAACCCTGCTACTCTTCTCCCGAATACCGCTGCTGTGTTCGCTTTGCCGGAGCTTGCCGCCCTCGGTACAGTCGCCGTCCTCCGCCGCCCACAACACCCTCGGCCGACCTCCACCGCCTGCCGCCCTCGGCTGCCCGCAACGCCCTCGGCCGCCGTTCTCTGCCGCCCTCGGCCGCCCTCCGCCGCTCTCCGCCGCCTCCATCGCCCTCCGCCTCACTCGGCCGCCCTCCGTGGCCGCCTTCCGCAACCTGCTACGCCCTCGGCCGCCGCCTTAAGGTAACAATCTATGAAGAAGATGTATATGTTTTCATATAGATAGATTGTGTATAGCTGATTCTCTCTAAGTGTACGCATGATGATGTCTAGATGTTGGGAATGATCATCATTATTTTGGTATTACACCAATATGTCATCCATAAAACAACTACAATCTGGTCTAGGTACAAGTGAAATATTCAACTCATCAAGAGAATAAATGCCATGGGGAATTCGTCAACACAAATTTTATTATGAAGAATTCATAAAAACTATACATGATTTCAAAATTAGTTTATAGTATATCATAATTTCTCAACCTCAAATGATGATAAACAAACCTTAGATCAATCTTAGAGAACAATATGGAACCCCTCAGCTGGTCAAATAGATCAAAAATACAAAGAAGTGGATATCTGTTCTTAATTTTCATCTGATTCATATTCTATTAATAGAAACACATATGTAATGTTCTGTCATCCTTCTTGGAAAATAAAACATGAGATCCCCAAGGTGACATACTCGAGCAGATGCACCCTTCATAATCTAACTCCTCTCATTGAGTTTTATGTTCCTGAATCTATTCTTGTTTCATTCTGAAAGGCGTTATATAAAATGGCTCAAGTCCACGCATCAGATCAATCATGAACTCAAAGTCTCTTTTAGGTGGTAGCCCTGATCAATTCTCATGAAACACATCCTAGAACCAGTCTACTACTGGGGGAAATATTTCTTGTTTCAATCCATTATCATCAAGAAAAATATTCGTAAACTGGTCTATGTTGTCACCTAGTTGTGGAAGAACTGGTCCTACATGGTCTACCAAGATATCCCATTCTCCATAAAAGACATGGGCTCTACCCTTATGAGGTATGACAGTCACTCATCTACGGTAACAATCAATGTGATATTGATTAAATACCAAAAATTACATCATCACTATCTATTCAATACATATCATATCAAGCATGTATAAATCCAAAATGAAACAATACTCACAAACCATGAGGGAACATCCCTTACGAAGACAGATGCCTTCTAATCACACCCCCAATGGTGTGTTGACCAACATGATCCCCCAAAAGTACTCTAACACAAAACAGAAACCATTTACCAAGAGATAAGATATAAAATAATGAGAGGATCCCCTATTACAAGTCTCCTTTAGGTTCCCCTATTCGGTGCTCTGTACCAATATAGATCATCCATCACTACCCATATTACAAGTGTTCATGTAGAACCTATATATATGAACCATCATGATACATGATTGACACTTCACTAGTGGTCAAAGTCATAGGCCTAACATGTGACCAGACCTACCTCATTAATTGAAGATGACTAAAAACCTCTCTAAGAGAAAAATACTCTCACATAGATACTCTATCCACCACCACCCTAGTGGAAGATATCATAATGGTGAATCCTACTATCATAATATGTACCACTAGATCATTCAATTGAAACCGCCCTACCATCACTACAAGTATCCTTTAGGTTCCCCTTGGAAATGAGAACCTGATCCACCACCTCAACAAACCTCATAAAAAATATATTTACCTGGGACTTAATCTCACATCTAAGTCCATCCTAATTTATTTTTCATAGATACCTTATCTCCTGTCAACATTAGATAAAAACATTACTGGTATGTGAAGAATCTAACATAATCTATCATTATCAAACATAATTATGTCAAACATATTAAATATTCATATTTTCATTTCCTCAATGTCGTAGGTTAAAAGTGCTCCATGAACATATCCCAGATTTTCTTCCAAGTCATTCCCTCCATATGCTCATCCCAAGACTAAATATCACAGTAGATCACTGTTGGCCCCCATAACATATACGCTACCAACTCTACCCTATTCTACTAAGGAGTAGAAAAGTTATCTAGAATATTCTAGATGAACTAAATTTAGAACTTGTCTACCTTGGGTCCACCCTCTCCAGAAAACATCAGAGGGTGTTGCAACTGAACCTCTATTTTCAAGTCAAACACACTCGGCACTTCCAACCCTTGTCATTTATTCATAAATTGTATAAAACAAGAAAGGTAATCCAAAAACTACTATTCCCTCTATCACTCATGATTAATGGGGGAACCTGTACCACTACTAGAATGAATCCTGAGTGCCTATACAAATCATAATAGAGATGATAATGAATTTTAAATTGTATAATGGATTATTTATTTTAATTATTCGTTCTTTATCTCACATGCATTTTAAATATAGTTTTGGTATCCTGATTGCCTATACAAATCAGATAGAAGCTCTAGTGGATGCGTTTGGTTTCTCTCTGATAAAGGTATCTCTCATCGATTGGAAATCCTCTATCTCCTGTTATATCCTCCTTATAGAGTGATAGATAATCATCTTTTTAGTGAATCTAATATTCTTTTTTATGAATCTTGATTATAGGTTAGACTACTTGATCTCCTTCCAAGGAAGTGGTTCCCTTCTACTGTATTTGGAAGTCTTCTTTTGTGTACTTGAACCATAAATACTAATATTTGAGATTCAAATAGGATGAAGATGAATAAAGATTGGATGGATTCTAATCGTTTAACAATAGAGTACGAGAACGGAGTGAAAGAGTTCATCAAGTTTGCAAAGGATCACACAAAGGATCCTTCTCAAATCCTTTTTCCGTGTTTACGTTGTTGTTATTCTAGACTACTTACTCCAGAGGAGTTGTAAGAACATTTGATATGTCACGGAATAGATCAGAGTTATAAATGTTGGAATAAACACGAAGAAAAATCGAATGTAGCTACTGGCTGGGATAAAACTGCGTTTTATGGATCGTCAGATATGAATACAAATATAGATAATGAAGAAGACCGTATGGAGGATGTGATTACAGATGTCAATGATGATGAAGATCGTATTGAGGAAATGACAAAGACAATTCAAGATGAACCCCGTGATTGCCCAAAATTGTTTGAGAAGTTAAAGAGTTGTGCAAAGACGCCATTGTATGCTGCTTGCACTAAGTATACAACATTGTCAGCTGTACTGAAGTTGTATAAATTGAAAGCAGGCAATGGATGGAGTGATGTCAGTTTTACGGAACTACTTGCTCTCTTGAATGACATGCTCCCGGAAGATAATGAGATCCCAAGCCGGACATATGAAGCTAGACGAATTCTACGCTCAATGGGAATGATTTCTGAAAGAATACATGCCTGCCCGAAAGACTATATATTGTTTCGAAAGGAGAACAAATCACTTACAGAATGCCCAAAGTGTGGTGCTTCTCGATACAAGAAAGATAAATCCAATCCTAAGAAAGTTGTATGGTACTTTCCAATAATTCCAAGGTTTAGGCGTTTATATGGAAGTAAAGAAACTGCAAGACAATTGTTGTGGCATGCAGATAAAAGAAATAAAGATGGGTTATTACGTCATCCGGCCGACTCTCCTAAATGGAAGAAAATTGATCATGAGTATCCTGAATTTGGAAAAGAGCCGAGAAACCTTCGTCTTGCGTTATCTACAGATGGAGTGAATCCTTTTGGTTTTCAAACCAGCACTCATAGTACATGGCCTGTTATGTTGCTAAATTATAACTTGCCACCCTGGTTATGCATGAAGCGAAAATTCATCATGTTATCTATGCTTATATCAGGACCAAAACAACCAGGTAACGATATTGATGTTTATCTGACTCCTTTGATCGATTATTTGAAGTTATTGTGGGACTCAGGTGTAATGTTGTATGATTCTTATAAAAGTGAATACTTCACGTTGAGAGCGATGTTGTATGGGACAATAAATGATTTCCCTGCTTATGGAAATTTGTCAGGCTATAGCATTAAAGGAACTCAAGGGTGTCCTGTGTGCGAAGAAGATACAGAATCAATTAGGTTGAAACATTCATCGAAATCTGTGTTTCTAGGACATCGTAGATTTCTACCTCGTCGGCATAAGTACCGATCTTGGACGACATCATTCAATGGAAGTTCAGAAAAACGCACAACACCGTCTCCACTAACAGGTGATCAGCTGTTTGAGAAAGTAAAAGATATGAACACTGTTTTTGGTAAACCATTTTCGAAAAACCTTACGAAAATCGGTTGGAAAAAGAGATCAGTTTTTTTTGAATTACCATACTGGAATTGTTTGTACGTCAGACATTTTCTTGATGTGATGCATGTGGAAAAAAATGTATGTGATAGTGTTATTGGAACGTTGCTAAATGCCCCTGGAAAAACAAAAGATGGAATTAAGGAAAGGTTGGACATGGTTGACATGGGAATACGAGAAGAGTTGGCTCCCGTGAAAGGTGAAAATCGAATGTTTCTTCCTCCTGCTGCTTATACTCTTTTTAGGGCAGAGAGATATCAGTTTTGCAACTTCTTTAATGATGTAAAGGTTCCAGAGGGGTACTCATCAAATATCAAGAACATTGTGTCAATGAATGATTTGAAGTTAAAAGGTTTGAAATTACATGATTGCCATGTTTTGATGCAAGATCTAATTTCTATAGCTTTATGTTGCATTTTACCCAAGAATGTTCGTCATACGTTAACCAAACTTTGTTTCTTTTTCAAAGCTATATGTAGCAAAGTTTTAGACCCGGGGAAATTGCCAGCTATGGAAAAAGAAATTGTCATCATATTATGTGAATTATAAATGTTCTTCCCGCCAACATTCTTTGATATGATGGTTCATTTGATGATTCACTTGGTGAGAGAGATTCGACTTTGTGGTCCTGTGCACTATAGATGGATGTATCCTGTTGAACGGTATATGAAGATTTTGAAAGGATATGTCAAAAATCGAAGTCGGCCAGAGGGTTGTATAGTGGAGCGATATATTGTTGAGGAAGCCATTGAATTTTGTATTGAATACCTATCTGATGTGGAAAGCATTGGTCTCCCGAAATCTCGTCACACTGGACGCATTGAGGGTGAGGGAATTTCTGGAAGAGAAGTTGTAACAATTAGTATTACAGATTGGGAGCAGGCTCATCTTTATGTTTTGCATAATAGTTGGGAGGTTGATCCATATATTGAAACTCACAAAGAAATTCTTAGGCAGTTGAATCCATCGAGGGCTGAAAAATGGTTAGCAGATACACATAATCACCAGTTTATAGGATGGTTTCAGGACCATATTTTTAAGCAGTTGGATGAAAATCCGAATTCAATTTCAGAACGACTTCGATGGCTAGCCGCTGGACCAAGTGTGTATGTATTATCTTACACTGGGTATGTAATTAATGGTTATACATTCTATACGGATGAACATGATGAAGAGAGTACCATGCAAAATAGTGGAGTTACACTAGTGGCTGAAGCGATGCATGTTTCTGGTAGTAAGGATAGAAATCCAATTTATGCAAATATGTCATACTTTGGCATTATCAAACTAATATGGGAGTTGGATTATACGACATTTCAATTGCCGATTTTTCAATGCAAATGGATTGATAACAATAGTGGTGTTAAAATAGATGAATGGGGATTTGTGAAAGTTGATTTTAGTAAAGAAGGGTACAAAGACGAACAGTTTATAATGGAATCACAAGCGGTACAAGTTTTTTATGTTCCAGATCCCGCAAACCGAAAGTGGTCGATTGTTCTGTTATCGTCCAAAACTATTGAGGGTTCCGATGAAAATTCAGTTGAGGACGATCCTTTTAGTGGTACGTCACAATCAATTCGGAGCGGTCCCAATGCAGATGATGTTTTGTATGTTAGAGGAGACCACAATGAAGGGATTTGGATTGTCGATAGAGGTGTCAAATCTCTTCAACCTTTGAAAAAAAGAAAGAGAGTTCAGTAAACAGGTTATATTTTGTTTGTAATATAGATCTTGTTATCTCATGTTATTATCTTATCATTACAGAATTTATGTAATTTGAATGAACTGTTCAACAACTTTTGCAGATAATGACTTCTGCACATTCTGGCGCTCCTAACCTTGAGACTGAACAAGTCTCTCAAGCAGCTACTGCTGCGGCTGCTGCTGCTCCTGCTGCTCCTGCAGCTCATTCTGCTGCTACTGTTGCTCCTGATGCGGCTTCTGCTGCTCCTACTGTTGTGGCTCCTACTACTCCTCCTGCTGTGGCTCCTGGTGCTCCTACTGCTCCTGCTGTGGCTCCTGGTGCTCCTGCTGCTGCTCTTACTGCTGCGGCTCCTGGTGCTCCTACTGCTCCTGCTGCTGCTCTTGCTGTTGCGGCTCCTTCTCTTAGTGTTGAGGTCCAACAACCATCAGCACATGCCGTTGCTATCATAGTAGATGAACATATAGATGATGTTGATATAGATGAAATGGTCGGGAATGAAGGACCGACGTCGCAGAAATCACAGGTGCGTCGTAGTTTGACAGTGTTAGCCAAAATTCTTAAGGCGAAAAGCAAAGGCATCAAATTTGAAGTCGGATGGAATGCACGAGGCCAACATGTGAATCCCAACAAGGCTATGTTTAGCAGTTACATTGGAGTTGTCACTCGGCAACGCGTGCCGATTGACATAGATTCATGGCACCATGTTGTGTCCGGGTTGAAGGCTGTGATCTGGGAAGAAATTACCGTAACATTATGAATTTATTTCTTTAATTAACTAGAAAATAAAATGATGAAACAGTGTCTTACTCTTCTCAATCTCTTGCAGAGTACATTTATAGTAGACGACTCACACAAGGATTATGTACTAAGGCTTGCAGGAAAGATTCATCGAGGTTTTCGTACTATTTTATCAAGATGTCACCTGAAAGATTCTAAAGGTAAAATAAACCCGCACCCACCCATTGTCTATGCGCACCTGATATCCCAAGAAGCATGGGATGCATTTATTGGCCGTCGTGGGGATGAGAAGTTTCAGGTACATTGTGAGTGATAATACGTTGTTTGAGGATACCTGTATTCATCACTTTGATTGTCAATATTTCATTTATGAAACAGAAACTCTGTACTGAAAATAAGGAACGTGCATCAAATCCAACATACCCCTATCGTAAAGCAAGGATGGGGTACGCTTCATTAGAAAAGAAAATGGTACGTATTGTAAATTTACAGTAATATTGTTAGGTGCCAATAAACAACATCATAATTATCTTTCTATGTTTATATGTAGATTGATGAATCTAAAACCAAATGCACTTCTATCCCACGTCATGTGCTATGGAAGGAGGCACGTGTGAACAAAGAAGGGAAGTTAATAGATGAGAACACACAACAAGTGTGGGAAATATGTGTAAGTATGACACGATGATAAAAAGATTTGTTTAAAATTTCTATTACATAAAAATAATTAGTTTTTTTCCTATATCTGACAGTCACAGGAATCAGCTACTCCTGTAGCTGATACAGACCTATTATCGACGGCTTTGAAGCAGCCAGAAAAATACGGTCGTGTCAGAGGTGCAGGGTTTGGGGTGACACCCCGAGTATATTTTGAGAAGAAGAAAAAAATAGATGATACAGAGAAAAAATTGGAACAAATGAGCGAAAAAATAGCAACCCTTGAAGAACAATTGCAATGGAAGGGAGAGTTGCTAGTAACTTTTATGGGTGGGAAGCAAAGGGAGGACACAACTCAGGAACAACCACCGCATGAACATCCTGCCCCACCCCCCACCAGATTTGAGGCGAGCCATTCACCTAAAAAAATGTCTTAGCTGTGGTAATCAATATTCTAATAACGGTTCCCATTAAATATGAATCAGACAAACACTGATAATTTATCTGTACTGATCTTATACAGGGTGATAATGATTGTGATTTATATCTGTCAACACCCACCTATCACCTTGTAGCGAGGGCTACAATGTTCAATATCCCAGATGCCACACTGCATAATAGACCACTTTCAAAAGATCATCTGAAAGTGACGATTACTGTAGCTCATGAGCCAAATGCAATGCTACCTATTCCACTTGATGACGATGATATTCATACGGTTGAAAAGGCTATTGGGACATTCATTGCATGGCCGGCACAACTTGTAAGAGTACATGCAGACAAAGAGGTATTTATTTCCTTTTATTTTCAAGATAAACCCTTAACAATTAATGAAAAGAGTGTCTGAATCAATGATTGTTGTTATAGACGGAGAAAGGAAAGGGGGTGACTAACATCGGCTCGAAACCATCTAAAGGATCGACCAATCGATCCCAAGGAGCTACTGAAAGCACAATAACACCACCTGTTCTCTTTCCACATTTACTAGCATTGAAGACTCATGTGGATACGAAGCTAAAAGATGGTAATAGTCATATAGTGATTTTCGAAGATAATATATACGGAGAGGAAAGTCAAGATTTCGTTGCTGCTGAAAATGTAAATGAAATCCTTGAAAACGGTTGGTTAGGCGTCACTGTTGTAAATGTATATATGAGGTATGTTTCCATGAATTGATTTTCTAAAAGCTGATCTAATGTGAAAATTATGACTAAATGCATTTTATATTGTTGACAGATGCATTTATGAAAAACAGTTGAAGGGATTTTCCCATGAGCCATGATTTGGACTGGTTAGTCCTCATATCACATCAACACACCAAACAAAAATAGAGTCATCAAAAAGGGATGCAATAGTGAAGGACTTGCTGAAAACATTTGAACGCAAGATTACAGATGACAGACTTTTCCTAATACCAACCATGCAGGGGTAATACTCTACGATTAAAGCATATCAATTATATTTTCACTTTTTTTATTACTTATTCCTTTTTGTGTTTTTAGGCAACATTGGTTGCTAATTGCGGTGAACTTGGATACTCCGAAGATTTATTTTCTGGATTCAAAGCTAGGATATCCATCAAACCGACCATACATGATGGAGTTTGTGAATCTGTAAGACACTACATATTACGTTTTAGGTCTAAACATCAATTTATATAATATATATTATCTTTTACTGAGGATTCTGTTATGATAGGGCGGTGTACCAATATCGTCTAAATCATGGTATGAGGACAGGGGCTAAGCATAAGGATCTAAGCAAGTACTACGTCTGGACAAATATCAGGGTATATATAATAAAATTTCACTATCCAAACACACCTCAACACAAGTTATTTATTCTCCTAATGATCAATTTTTTTGCAGTGTCCAAAACAAACAAACGATAATGATTGCGGTTATTATGTTTGTAAATTTATGAAAGAGATCGTTTTTCATCAGCAAACTAGCATCCCTAAAGAGGTATTTTCAAAAACAATTACTAGTTCGTTTAAGTTATTTATTAATTATTTATTTTTTTATTTTGCAGTACTACTATGACTGCCGAAAAGCCTCATACTCACAAGACGATATAGATGTGTTCAGAAACAAGTGGGCCGCATACCTGATGACAGATTGTACACAAATACAATGATGATCTGACTTGGGGACATGTACAATTGGTGGTCATTTTTGAGAGGGGTTAAGGGGATCAAAAGATGAAATATTGTTGTATGTAAATGTTCGTAGCAAAATTGTAATTGTTATTAAATAAAACATTCTTTCTCCAATGAGTCATTTTTCCATTTTAACAGATTATATGCACCAGCAACATGCAAGAATGTTGAACCACTAAAATGGTCGCTCTCTTGTTTAAAATGGACACCACTTTAATTGAAAACAACAACTGACCTACGGAAATCCGACCAGACGCATCTGGATTGCCTTCATCCTTTAGGAGAACGATCCACGGGTCCTTGGTGACGTGTACGAGTCAACTCCGCCTCAATCTGAGGCACGGTGTGACCGCTACCACCCAAAGGGTCGCTCTCTTGTTTAAAATGGACACCACTTTAATTGGAAACAACAACTGACCTACGGAAATCCGACCGGACGCATCCGGATTGCCTTCATTCTTTAGGAGAACGATCCACAGGTCCTTAGTGACGTGTACGAGTCAACCCTGCCTCAATCCGAGGCACGGTGTGACCGCTACCACCCAAAGAGTCGCTCTCTTGTTTAAAATGGACACCACTTTAATTGGAAACAACAACTGACCTACGTAAATCGGACCAGACGCATCCGGATTGCCTTCATCCTTTAGGAGAAGGATCCACGGGTCCTTGGTGACGTGTACGAGTCAACCCCGCCTCAATCCGAGGCACGGTGTGACCGCTACCACCCAAAGCGTCGCTCTCTTGTTTAAAATGGACACCACTTTAATTGGAAACAACAACTGACCTACGTAAATCTGACCAGACGCATCCGGATTGCCTTCATCCTTTAGGAGAAGGATCCACGGGTCCTTGGTGACGTGTACGTGTAACATGCAAGAATGATGGACCACATTTCTTTGGCCTTTGGACAAAAAAACCAGTAAAATCTCCAAAATACCTTCATATCATGCATGAACCAGTAAAATCTCCAAAATACCTTCATATCACGCAGTTCTGAAAAGAGTCACTATTTAAAAGAAAGTCACAAATTTAGATACATCTCGAGATGGTCAGTTGTTGATTTCACTTAAAAATAAGTCCATTTTTAACAAAACAGTGACACTGTGAGTGGTGTCGGCCACACCGGGCCTCGGATTGATGCGGTGTTGAATCGTACACGTCACACATGAGTCAATGATCATTGTGAAAAAGTATCAACGCAATCAGAAGCCGTTAGATCGATTTGGCATATGTACGTAAAATATTGTCCATTTTAAACTAAATACATGCACTTGGAGTGATACCGGTCACACCGCGCCTCGGATTGAGACCCCACCCTTTCCCCTCGGCTGTCAAAAATCATAACCAGATAGTCGAAGGGTGATTTTGAAAGCCGAGGGGAAAGGGTGGGGTCTGAAGACATTGTAGGATATGTCGAAGGGTGATTTTGTGTGTGACCGGTATCACTCCAAGTGTATGTATTTAGTTTAAAATGGACAATATTTTACGTACATACGCCAAACTGATCTAACGGCTTCTGATTGCATTGATACTTTTTCACAATGATCAATGACTCATGTGTGACATGTACGATTCAACACCGCATCAATCCGAGGCCCGGTGTGGCCGACACCACTCACAGTGTCACTGTTTTGTTAAAAATGGACTTAATTTTAAGTGAAATCAACAACTGACATACGGAAAACTGACCAAACACATTGGGATTCTATTGAAACTTAAGGACAACTATCCATGGGTCAAATGTGACGTGTAAGATTCAACCCCGCCTCAATCAGAGGCGCGGTGTGACCGGTATCACTCCAAGTGTATGTATTTAGTTTAAAATGGACAATATTTTACGTACATACGCCAAACCGATCTAACGGCTTCTGATTGCGTTGATACTTTTTCACAACAATAAATGACTCATGATACATAGAGAAATTCACTGGCCACCTTCGAGAATGATCTGAAGCACAAACCATGACAGCATTATGTTTTTAACTTCAGCACCTCAATTGAGAATGTGACACCTTTCAGGACTTGGCGCCATTGTATGTCGTTTCGTCCACTGAATGGGTCTATCCTTTTATTTAATTTTTTTAACTTCAGTCAAATATTCTAGAAAGATGTCGCGGCAGATCCTTCACCATTTTGTTTTGCTGAACATCTCATTACATTGTTAAAAAAAAGCAGGGTGTCTTGCATGGGAAATACGTTCTTGTATTGAAGATGATGCACTCCCATTTATTCAAACCCACATGGTTAATTATTTTGTTTAAGCCTAATGATTGATTTAATTATTGTGGAACACATAATCATGAAAATCGTATGATGGTTGTACCCAGATAGGACTCCAATTCATTGGTTAAATCTATTGTCTCATGAGATGTTATGTATGAGATTAGGGAGTAAACCTAGTCCATTAAAATGGGAGTGCATCATCTTCAATACAGGAACGTATTGCCCATGCAAGACACCCTTCTTTTTTTTAACAATGTAATGAGATGTTCAGCAAAACAAAATGGTGAAGGATCTGCCGCGACATCTTTCTAGAATATTTGACTGAAGTTAAAAAAATTAAATAAAAGGATAGACCCATTCAGTGGACGAAACGACATACAATGGCGCCAAGTCCTGAAAGGTGTCACATTCTCAATTGAGGTGCTGAAGTTAAAAACATAATGCTGTCATGGTTTGTGCTTCAGATCATTCTCGAAGGTGGCCAGTGAATTTCTCTATGTATCATGAGCGTTCTAATGCATATCTTGTTTGGAAGATCATTGTAGTAGACAACGATCTAAAAGTGGGGGATGAGTGCATATCTGAGCATGTCTTTAGTAGTGTCCCTCAAAATGTCTTTAAACTGACCATCTTGAGATGTATCTAAACTTGTGACTTTCTTTCAAATAGTGACTCTTTTTAGAACTGCGGGAGTTAACATTTCTCCAACATATTCACACACAAAATCACCCTTCGACATATCCTACAATGTCATCAGACCCCACCCTTTCCCCTCGGCTGTCAAAAAAACCTAAAAGACAATGGATAGCAATGATCATTCCAAAATGAATTTAAACTGAAACCTTCCAGAAAAAAATAGAGTAGAATACCAGCAAGTTGTAACTTAGGTCTCTTTGCACAAGCCGATTTCCACATTGTTTGTAGCAACCACATTTGCTCCAACACTCTAATGATCTTCATTGCTTCATGTCTTTTATACTCTTCCAGAAACCCTTATCTAAGAAGGTCAACTATCGTGTATGCATACTGACCTTCAAATGTGACGTGTACGAGTCAACCCCGCCTCAATCTGAGGCCTGTTGTGGCTGACACAACTCCAAGTGCCTCTGTTTTGTTCAAAATGGACTTATTTTTAAGTGAGAAATCAACAACTGACATACGGGAAACCGACCAAACGCCTTCGGATTGTGTTGACACTTTAGGACAACGATTAATGGGTTATATGTGACGTGTACGACTCAACCCCGCCTCAATCCGAGACGCGGTGTGACCGGTATCACTACAAGTGTATGTATTTAGTTTAAAATGGACAATATTTTACGTACATACGCCAAACTGATCTAACGGCTTCTGATTGCATTGATACTTTTTCACAATGATCAATGACTCATGTGTGACGTGTACGATTCAACACCGCATCAATCTGAGGCCCGGTGTGGCCGACACCACTCACAGTGTCACTGTTTTGTTAAAAATGGACTTAATTTTAAGTGAAATCAACAACTGACATACGGAAAACCGACCAAACACATTGGGATTCTATTGAAACTTAAGGACAACTATCCATGGGTCAAATGTGACGTGTAAGATTCAACCCCACCTCAATCAGAGGCGCGGTGTGACCGGTATCACTCCAAGTGTATGTATTTAGTTTAAAATGGACAATATTTTACGTACATACGCCAAACCGATCTAACAGCTTCTGATTGCGTTGATACTTTTTCACAACAATAAATGACTCATGTGTGACGTGTACGATTCAACACCGCATCAATCTGAGGCCCGGTGTGGCCGACACCACTCACAGTGTCACTGTTTTGTTAAAAATGGACTTAATTTTAAGTGAAATCAACAACTGACATACGACAAACCGACCAAACGCATTGGGATTCTATTGAAACTTAAGGACAATGATCCATGGGTCAAATGTGACGTGTACGAGTCAACCCCGCCTCAATCAGAGGCGCGGTGTGACCGGTATCACTCCAAGTGTATGTATTTAGTTTAAAATGGACAATATTTTACGTACATACGCCAAATCGATCTAACGGCTTCTGATTGCGTTGATACTTTTTCACAATGATCAATGACTCATGTGTGACATAACACCGCATCAATTCGAGGCCCGGTGTGGCCGACACCACTCACAGTGCCTCTCTTTTGTTCAAAATGGACTTATTTTTAAGTGAAATCAACAACTGACATGCGGCAAACCGACCAAACGCATTTGGATTCTGTTGAAACTTAAGGGAAATGATCCATGGGTCAAATTTGACGTGTAAGAGTCAACCCGGAATCAATCCGAGGCCCAGTGTGGCCGACACCACTCAAAGTGCCTCTATTTTGTTCAAAATGGATTTATTTTTAAGTGAAATCAATAACTGACATACGGGAAACCGACCAAACACCTTAGGATTGTGTTAACACTTTAGTACAATGATCCATGGGTCATATGTGACGTGTACGAGTCAAACCTGGGGTGGATTACATGGCTTTCCTACATGGAATATATCCCACTACACGTCTTTAATGAGCCAGCTACGCAGTTTATCCCTTGTACAGATACACAGGAAGAATCACACGAGATCGACGTCATGTACTAACATAGGGCAAGGGTGCATAAGAGGACACAAGATAAAAGGGTAACACGTATATGTTTTTTAACATGCCATGTAATTTCCTATTGATATGACATGTATATTCACACAGGCAGCTGAACATTGGAGTTACCCAGGGTAAAGAGACAAGGCATGTGACCCTTTAAATGACACATAATTTTATGTACCATGATTGATCTCTTTGAACACTATATCAAGGACATATTTCATTAGGGTTGGATCCCATGATCCTTCCTAGGATGGTTTTGGTATCTTTTCCGACTTACGGTAGTACGATCGCTTCAGCAGGACGTCCTAGACATAGTTGGAGTCTCTCTGAAAGTCCTGGAGTGAGATCATATATCTATTTTTGAGGTCCAGGTAGAGTCATGTATCAACGCAACCAATCCTACCAGACATCGATCCTATATATAGAATGTTAATCTTGATGTCTCATTACAGTCCCCCAATTTATGATATGTTACCTTTTTTGTATTAATATACATAATTACTAAGGGTGATGGTTGGGAGAGTTAGGATATCCTTTTTATGTATTGCATAATGATTCAAGGAGCACGGGCTCTGCACAATTTGTCAAAACCAAGTGGCAATCCAAGGAGAAACAATGCATAGTGGAATGTTCTAGTATTTATCTTCTGAGTTGTGTAGGAATATTTTGTGATACTATGTAATGAGGTAGTTTTGCTTTCTGGGTAGATGGTATCTAACTCATGGTAAGAACACTGTTTGGTTGGGTTGTGATCGGTTGATGACATGCTTGTGGTTGATATACTGGTTTTTGTGCAGGTCTGTGGTTGATATACTGGTTTTTGTGCAGGTCTGCTCGGCTGGCTGTACTAGTGCAGGTTTTTTATTAGCAGCAAGCAGGGATTTAACAGCGCTTTTTTAGCGCTGTTAAAGGCGACATTTAACAGCGCTAAAAAAGCGCTGTTAAAGGAGATATTTAACAGCGCTAAAAAAGCGCTGTTAAAGGACCCCCCTTTATCAGCGCTGA
The DNA here is from genome assembly GCA_963277665.1 of Viscum album. Lineage (NCBI taxonomy): Eukaryota > Viridiplantae > Streptophyta > Magnoliopsida > Santalales > Viscaceae > Viscum > Viscum album. Next base: position 1,863,592,176 of record OY728133.1, read on the forward strand.
GCTTTACAGTGCTTTTCTAGCGCTGTTAAAGCCCTATTTTAGCGCTGTTATTGCCCGTTTTTGTAGTAGTGACCGCCCAGCTTCTATTGTCGGCCGACCATGCCCTCATTCCCCTTTCCTCACACCACACCACCGCGCTCCAGCGTAAGCGCCACCCCAGCACCCAGCATCGCCTAGCTCCCTAGCCTCATCCGCAGCTGGACCTCGTCCCCTCTAACCCCTACAATACCCTTCCTCCCTTGCCCTAGGACTTCAACTAGTAGCTACTTTCCCGACCAGCCTCCGGGTTCACCCTTGGCTCTTAGTTTCCCCTTCAATACACCTCACTCCCTCCTAGTTCCCTCACCAGTGCTGGCCTCTCCTCCCTCATACTCTATCCAATAACCCTCCTCACCCCATAGCTCCTGTATTCCTATTTCCCTCCACACCTCATCCGCCTTCGCCCCTCAACCAGCAACCCAACCTCACACCAACCTCTCTCTCGCCCAGTAGTCTGACCACCAGCCTCCCGAGCTCCTGCCCTCGCTTGCTCCAGCCAGTGGCGAACCCCATCCTTTTCTCTGGCCTCCTTGCTCCGGCACAACCACATCCCTCCTTTCCAGCAACCATTTCTTCATCCAGTATATTTATTCATTCATTCATTTATTAATTTATTTTTTCTTCATTTCATGCATGGTGTTTTCTATTTTTTCTGGCTGAATCATAATACCATGATTTGTGTTTTTCATGTTCTGCTTGTTTCCTAGGGCATGAAAATGGTATGTTGGGTGTTGTTAATCTTTTCATGGATGTGTCGTTGTATCTGTTATTGACTTTGAGGTAGGTGTTTCCAACTGTTTTCTTTCCCGCATAACCCATAGACACCCATGTGGTTTGAATTAATATTTATATTTCATTCACACCATCATTTATATTATAGTTAATCTATTATATTGTTTTTGGGTTTGTTAAAATTTTTGAAAATAGATTCTGGATAAATTATCTGATTCATTTTGAGTAGTTTTGTTAAAATCATGAATTGAAAAATTATTTTTCATGTCTAATTAACTTATAAAGTTCTTTAATTAAATTGGTTGGTGTGAACTTATTTTTTAATAAGATAAAACTTGTGTTCATTTTATTTTTGATAGTATGTTTGTATGGAATGAAGCATTTTTTGGTGAAAATGTGTTTTGAGATGTATGTTAGTTTTCATAAAGTGTGCAAGTAGTTCTTTTGGTTGTGCAAGTGGTGCGAGTTATGATTTGAAAGGTGAAAAGGTAGTTTTTGAAATGTTTGGATATGAATTGGATGTTTAAATTGAATTTTCATGTGAAGTTTATAAAATCATGATGTAATCCTTTGTTGTGTTCTTTTAAAAAGGTTTTCTTAAATTAGTAAATGATTTAGTGAATGATGTTTGAAATAAAAATCATTGGTTCAAGGTGTTTCAATGTGAATTTTGGTTTAGTTTTCAAATGTTCTCTTTGGATTTTATTGTGACATTGGATGTTGGTACATCCATGGGTGCATGAGGCACACACATGTATGTGCCCACAAATGATAATGAAATCCTTAAAATGGTGTTTCTTTAAATCCTTATTTTTCAAAGTAATTAATGTTTTCCTAAATGAAGTTTGGTCTTTGGTGTGTTTCCCTTAAATGATTGTAAAAGATATTCTCAAGGATTTGGCCCATCAAACCTTGGAAAATGATTTGGTGTGTGTCTAGAAAGGATAAGGGTTCATTTAGAAAATACAAAATGTTTGGGAGTGGTTGGTATCTAAGGACCCATTTGGAACTTTGAACTTAAAAGGTGATTGTTGACTAAGATTTTATTAAGGGATGCAGTTTGGAAAATTGTGCGTCTGTTTGGAGCTTTTAAATGTTTTTAGAAAAAATGTATTCGATATGATACGATGTGAAGTCCTATTTGGTACTTTTAACCCATGGGTAATGTTTGTACTAAATTTTAAAGGATATTGTGTTTTGGTGAAAGTGTATGCCCTTTTGGAAACTTTGAACATTTTATTAAATGGTTTAAATGTTAAATGGTGTGATGGCTCGGTTGGCACTTTGTTAATGTGAAATGATTGAATGTGTATTTGTGGGAACTCCTATCTAGGGTAACCCTTTATGGGTGAATACATAGGAAGCATCCATGTTTGGGAAGGAAAGTGCAGTGAGATGACTCACACGTGCGAGGGACTTCCTACTTACACAATATTATTATAACCACTATGGGTTCTTGGGTGTGTTTTAAATGATCGAGTGATGGTTTCTGATCTACCCTGATTAGATGGGTTGGTACCCCCTAGATTGGTTGTTAGGCCATGTGGGATTTTCCCCTAGATTGGTTAGTTATAGGGAATCCAGTTAGTTATAGACTTAGGAGCTTCACAATACACTGACAGGTGGTTCCAAAATCGAGTACATCCAGGGGTCTTCTAGGGATCTTTAGGATAACCCATGGTTACTAGATTATTTTTATTTCTTGTTTACTTTTCATTATACCAGTTTATTTTCTTATCTTGCATTGTTTACTTGTTCTAATTTATCACAACTTTGGTATACTTTGTTTTTGGTTTTTTATATAAAATGACAAATGATTTTGGAAATTTTATGTCGTGTGTGTTGGATTTTTAAATGAGAAAAATCATATTGCTTATTTTAAAATGTGAAAACCTTACTTTTATAATTGTATTACAAACTTGTGTAAGTGGATTTCTTTGGGAAATGAGACTTTGGATTCTGTGGTTTATCTTAGCAACACTACTGTGCATTTTAATTCTCACTCTTATCTTTATCATTTCCGTTGTAGGTACCCCTTTTCTCAGGTTCTCTTGGATGAGTTTCTCATTATTGGAGCAAGGATGACCTTTGGTTGGGTGGTGACCTATCGGGTCATGTGAAGGTATGTTGAGTTGTACTATTTATTTCTTTTCCACTACTAAAGTTAAGTTTTATTATTCTCTTTACTCTTGGTTATTTATTTATCTTTTTAGGCCAAATCATTCCCAATGATTAGATTTTGATTCCCGACACTAGTTGGTAGCCCATGGGGATATGGAACGCCCTTCAATCCATGTCGCAGACCGGCACCGGTGATCGGTTCAAGGTCGACTCGGGTTGGTTCGTGACAAAATGGTATCAAATAAGGCCCTTGTTATTTGGGGTGTCCGGTTGATGGATATTAGGACTTTCGGGACTCGAGAGGTAGGTATGGGAAAGATGTCATAAACCCTCACCCATTCCGAACTTCAAGTCACTAGGGGTAATCTGGGAATTGAGTCCTTGTTTTGTTCTAGTTTGTTTTAGATTTATGGATAAAAATGAAGGAAAGATGTTGTTACATCGTGATTTTACATGGACTAGTGAACCATGTGGAGTCTGAGTGCACGGGTTAGGTTCATTCTAGTTATTGATTCTTAGGGAATGGCTCACTACCATGTTGTTAGGTTAATCATGACTACAAATCCATCTCTCTGGTAGTTTGATGCAAGTTAAGTGTTGTCTTGGTTATAGTGGGTGTGACTGAACTTTTGAAAATGAAAAAGGGTTTTTGAAATGATAATGGTTTCATTTAAATTCCTTTAAATTATTGAAATGGGTTTTAAAACTGAAATATCTTAGTCTAAAAATCTGGTGTTTTCTTGGAACTGGTAGAGAAATGGTTTGGGTGAAAACTCAGGTACTCTTTATGAACATTCGCACATGTGAGGGAATGCATGAGAAGTGCTTGTTGGTACGTATAGATGAAAACAGATAAAGGCATGTGCAATGGTTCATGGTATTACTGGGGTGTGTACTTAGAATTAAAGTCTTGACCTTGTTTTTCTAAAGTGATTTTAAAAAAGGGAAATAATTTTTGGAAATTTAATTGGGTTTGAAAAGTGGGGTTGGTATTTGGAAAGTGGTCTTGAAAGAAGGCAGTTTTTAAATCTAAAATGAAAAAGGGAATTTTGTGTTGTGTTTGTAATTGTTTGGTTTTTGAGTTGACTGCTTTTTGATGGAAGTTCTTTCATTGATAATGCTTCATCTTGATATTGGTTTTCGATCTATGTTTCATATGTTGTTCCAAAAATGCCACCCTGAAAGGTCCCTAGAACTTATGATAAGTCATGCCCAGTTTTTGGTACTTTTCACACATTTCCTATCCTTCATGCTGATTGGGGTCTGTTAGAAGAAGTAGAGTGGCTTGAAGATGTCAAATGTCTCTTCAGGATATTGGGAAATCCTGAAGCTGTCAGAGTGCGTGCCTTTTTGGGTAGGTTTGAAGGTCTATTTCTAGATGAATGAGAGTTTTTCTCCCCACCATCACTGCAAGTTGGGATGATGTGGGATGTCTTTAAATCCATATTTTTCTGATGGTTTATACCTGAAGAAGTGAAGACGAAGAAAATGGAAGAGCTTATGCGTATTCAACAAGGCCAACGAATGATGAAGGAATATGTTGACCATTTCAAAGAGCTTGTGTCATTTTCTCCGAAGGTAGCATCACATGATTTGATGAATACTTCTGTCTTCATCGTGGGTCTTTGTCTAGAGATTAAGGAGCGAGTATTCCCTTCTAAGGACCATCATTTTGATAAGCTGGTGGATGATGCATTCTTAGCTAAGTTGGTCTCTAGAGCGAAGATGGTCGGAAATCCGACGTATCCAATTGCTCCGGAAGGTTCCACATTTGGTGAGAAGGGTGTGACAGATGAACCTGTTTCTAAAGAGTCCTATATAGTGGTTCTGGATTCTAGTTCGTCAGACTGTTTAGTGGTGTTCCATCAATCTGTCCGGTTTGGGCATGTGAAGCCATCATGTTGCACCCCTCGGAAGACGTGCCATCATTGCGGTTGTTTGGGTCACTTGGAGAAATTCTGTAGAAAGCATCACTTGAAGAAGATGCTATGACCAGAGTAATTCCAGGGCCTGAATGTGAGGCAGGAGATGATTCATCCATCAAATCCCTAACCACAAGTCTTGGGGTGAAGATCGCGCATAGTCAGGAGTCACCGGGGGTGTGAAGCCTCAGTTCATGTTTTGTGTTCCATGTTGGAAGTGGAACATTTAATGTATTTTCATCCTTTCTTTTTCTACTGTTAAAGTTTTGACATCATTGTAAGTTCATTATTTCATCATGGAGTTATAATGGACATGTTCTATTATAATCCAATAGTTTTTTTGTCTGATTATGGTTTTCTAAATCATATGTTTTTCTTAAATGTGTGTTTGGACCTTTTTTGGGTTGATCTTGGTTTAGCTGTGTTCATTTAGAGATGTACATTCCCATGGAAGAGTTTATGTTTTTGGTTATGATCGTGATCACTGTATGGGGTATAATCTTCTCAGAGTTTTTCTCTTGGTGTTGGGAGTTTCTGGTCTGGGTTGAGAGTTCCATGTTTCAGTGGAGGTGTTGTTTCACTCAGGCTATAGAAGTTAGTTTGGATTAGTTGGGAGTTCCCGTGTCGGCTCCCACTTCCTAGGGTTCTATGGTTAGATGTTAAATTTTTGCGCTAGTTGATTTCTTGGGGTGTGGATAACACTCTCATGTTCTCCCGTTCTCTTGTATTTTGGTTTCTTCTGGTTTTAATCGGGCATGAATTCTTGTTTTGTCTAATGTTCGGCTGGGTGACTTTCTGGGTGCAGAAAGTGTCTGTGGTGGGAATAATTGTCAGACTCTGAATTTTACATTTACATTTATTTTTATTTTTTCATGGATTCTGTCAACCTCAACGAGGTTCTGGTTGAGAGTGGGTCTAATTTTTTTGATGTTTGATATTTTTAGCAGGTTTCAGACCCATTCGCGGTCACCGCACTATGGCCGGTATTTGCGCGATCGGCTCAGGTGTCAGGCATGTGTCTATTTCTCAAAAGAAATAATGTTTTGCTCAAGAGAAAAAAAGTAAAATGTTTAAAATGTAATTATAATAATTAATTATGATGTATATAATTATGTTATTATTAATAATGGTTAATAATATTTGTTTATTATCAAAAATTTTATATTAATATAATTATTAATAAATTGTAGTTGTCACGACCCGTCCCCCAGGGCCCGTGTCGTAACTAACCCAAGCCCGCCTTCCATAGGCCAGGGGCTGGTGTCTAGCACCATAGGCGTAAATCCCGATAAACAGGGAAAGAATTGCCTTTATAAAAGTAAACAAACACCAATCAGAGTACAAGCAGAATCAAACACTAAGTAAAAATGAAAACAAAAGTAGTGCTGAAAGTAAAGGGGCTGGAAATACAAGCCCAACTGTAAAGTACAAGGTAAAAGAAAAAACAGCCAGAATGTGACATGCAGCTCCTGGATCGTCCACCATGGATCCTACCTGAAGGGTAGGTGTAGATAGTGCAGCTCCTAGATTGTACGCCTTGGATCCTACCCGAAGGGTAGGTACATATAGCCTCCTCAGTGTCCTCATCCGTCAACCTCCTCTGGGTACCGTCTCGTCGTGAGGTCCACCTCTGGGTACTGACTCGTCGTGAGGTCCACCACCAGGTGTCGTCTAGTCCTCATATAGTTGATCTCCGTCAGCACTGTCTGTCATCTACATCCAACACAACGAGGTGCGGGCATAGCCCGTGCATGGGTGAGTATAACGATACTCAGTAGGGACCCCGAGACCCTCAAGGTCTCTCTAAATCCAACAAGGATAACCAAAAAGCAGAAAATCAACTGATAACACTTACTTAGGTATAATACAATACTTATACCTAAGTTATAAAGTAACCAAACTCATTCATGAGGAAACACAACGGTTATGAAATCAACAGATAACCACTACTTAGATATATGCCCATACATATACCTAAGTTATCAAGTGACCCATCTCAATCATGAGGTAAACACAAAGGTCATAGACTTAGCTCAAACTGGGATTTTCATTATCGAAACCATAACTGCTAAAGATCCCCGTCTCTGGAGAGTGAAGTGATCCTGTCACGTCTCCGAGGTACTACTCACTAACCTAAGACGGCTGAGGTACTCCTCCTGTCGAGTACCGCGGGTCATCCACCCAAACACAGTAGTGCTTCCCGCCGGGGTCTGCCACCCAAACACAGTAGTGCATCCCCCCTAATAGCCTGAAGAGGTACTCTTCGGACGAGTACCGCAGGTCTGCACCCAAAATCAGTAGTGCTCCGTCCTCCATGGGTCTGCACCCAAACAAAGTAGTGCTCCGTTCATTGGGCTAGTCGACTCACTCCAAGTCGAGTCGGTCAAGTAGTCGTCTGGTCTCAGATGGCTACACGGTCTCTGAACTCCGTACGCTCGTCTCTGGGAGGGTCCGCTCCACGAGCTATAGGTTGATACTCCAAGTATCACAAAGTCCCATGAAGAAGTATCTAAAAGGACCGCCTTATCACAGGGGTCTCAACACAACAGACGACGCGTCAATCGAGCGCCCGGTCTGTGAGTTATTAGCCTTTTCGTCCCAGGGGCCTGGTTGGTTTCGTGTACGAACCAACCCGGATGTATCTCAACTGTACCCCGAACTCTCATAGGGTATACTCATAGGAACCGTTTCCCAACATGATCACCAACACCACTGACGGTTCGTCAAACGAACGTCCGGTCTGAACGTTATCAGCTTTTTCGTTTCAGGGGCCCGGTTGGATTTCGGGTACAATTAAACCCACCCACTATCCAACTGCGTCCAAATCTCACGAGAAGTATTCCAAAAGTTCTGCCTCATCAAGAGGAATCTAACAAAGTTGACGGCACGTCAATCGGACGTCCAGAGCTCAAGTTATAAGCGTTTCCGCTCCGAAGGCCCGGTTGATTTCATGTTCGAACCAAACCGGATGTACCCAATGTTCTCCTAAACCTTAAGTGTAATATACTGAAACGACTGTCTCGATCCAAGGATCGCATCACAACTGACGGTGCATTGATCGGAGGTCCATAGCCCAAGTTATGGGCATTTGAACGAAAACTACCCGAAAATAGGGGGTTCGGGCCCTATCCAACCCGGCCCGAGACCCCCTGGGTTGGCCCGGACCGGCCTGGGCGGCCCAACCCAGCAGAGGGCGGCCCGGCCCGGCTGGCGGCCGGTTGGCCTGCCGTGTTTGAGTGGCCAGCTTGGCCAAAACGGCCGAGCGAATTGAAGGAGGGGGGGGGGGGGGGGGGGGGGGGGGCGCTGCCCCCCTGTTTGGAAACCGCGACCCCCACATGGAGGTCGCTCCTTGCCAGCGGGCGCGGCGACGTGCCACGTCTCCCCTCCAGATCCCGCGCGGCTGTGGGATCCCTCCTCCACCGCAGCTTCAGCCACGACGGCTTCTGCTGGGGGCGCGCCGGCAGCACCTTCTGCGGACCACCGGAGTTGCTACGGTGGTCCGTTTTTGATTCCGTCTGGGCCGGAGGTCCTCCCGGAAGCCGTAGATTATTGTGAAGGGTTCAAACACCTTTGAGGCGTACCTCATCATCACCCATCAATCCATACTTCGACAACAAGTTGGCGATGGGTCCGGACTTGTTCGTTAGTCTGTAGCCACCGCGTTAGTAATCCGAATAATCATTCAATAGAATAATCTTCCATGCTCGGGGTATAAATCACTTGAACATAATTTATACAAAATTCCCAAACAATTTCCCCACAAATAAATATTTCCAACCCGCAAAAGAAATCATTCACGGATCAACTTGAGAATGAGTTGATCCGAGTTCTTTGTTTTAGAAGGGAAGAACCACAGGAATATAAACTTACACAAATTTAACCCCTACCTTGACAAATGTTTTTGAACGACGGCGTCGCGGAAAACGGCGTCGCGGGGTGAGGTTCTATATATGCCGATGGAGAACATCCGAGGAGGAAGTGGCGTCTCCCTTTTTTTCACACAGAGAGAAGATTGAAAGGTGGAACGTTGTTGGCGAGTTCCCACATCGGTGCCTCCTCCTTTATCGAGGAAGAAAAAGAAGAAGTTCTTAAAAACTCCCAAGATCTCTTCCCTTACCCTCAACACCACAAATGCCAACCCTTAACAAAATAATGGATCCACATTATTTAATTAACCCAAGCCAAGCTTTTCCAAAAAAAAATTTTAAAAGTTTAATTCAATTAATTAGTTAAGTGGGTTGGCATGATTTATGAATTGAGAGGGGTGGTGAGTGGTCTCACATTAATGGGGGGTTAAGGAGTTAAGGAATATGAGAGGTCACCCACTTAATGGGGGAGTTAGAGTAGGTTTAAGGAATGTGAAGGGGTGGGGTTTGTGTGGGCCCCACCTCACATTTAACCTCACTTAGGTAGTTAGGTTCACCCAACCTCCATCCCTAGGTTTTAACCACTTTAAAGAAATAAAATTAGTTGCACAAATTTTATTTCTCGGAAGTCTTTATCCACAAAACTAAAAAACTCTTCCTGAGCAAACGCACCTCTGGAAAAGGTCTTTTTAAGCAATTAACGGCACTGCGGTTCCATCGGTGCCCTCGGATTTCGATTCCGAGCACCGGTTCAAAAGATAGAAAAACCCGCTCGTTCGCTCACTGAACGTACCTGAGCTAAACTTTAGAAAATGATTTCGGGCACACCGGGCCTCAGAATCAGGCTCCGTCAGAAACTGAGTTCTCGTAAAATTCCAAATAAATTAAGAAGAAATTTTCTCTGAAATTTCCAGGTCTTTATATTACTCCCACCTCAGAGATTTATGTCCCCGCAAAGCTTTAACACAAACTAGAGATGCTAAAGTGGTACTGAGCACGCATCTGAGCCTTCTTCTCCCATGTGCCCACCTGGAGGTTCCTGTGCTGCCAACAAAAGTGCACAAGAGGAATCGACTGTCCTCGTAGGACCCGTTCCTATCGATCCTCAACCTCTACTGTAACCCTGCAAAAGTCACCCCATCGCCAATGTCACCCCATCATTGACGTCCTACTTCCTGAGGTCGATGATGTGTGAAGAGTCATGCACGTATCTCCTTAGTTGAGATACGTGTAAGTCCTCGTGCACCTGGTGCAACTAAGGTGGATGGGTCAAGTGGTAAACCACCTTGCCTACCCTGATGAGGACATGAAAAGGTCCGCTGAAACTCGGAGATTACTTTCCGCCTCAGCTACATCTCTATAGACCTCGTCGAGGTGGGACCTATAAGAAAACGTGGTCTCCATCCTCAAATTCCAGTGGTTCTGTCTCCTATCAACATAAGACTTCTGTCGGCTCAGAGCTGTCCTCATCCACTCCTGGATGATCTGGACCTTCTCTATCGTGGCCTGGACCATCTATGGTCCCATAAGAGCTGCTAAGATTTCTTCTTTTCCGATAAGAGAAATCCAGTCTCATCCCCTGGATGAACCATGTTCTTTGCCTAAAACAGCCAATCCTGTCATGAATGGAACTAATCAATGCCATGGATGACATCGTAAGGCCTCGACGCTACTACCAAGAGATCCAAATGTTACTCTATCCTCCAAGGGTTGAGTCACACTGTCGGCATCAGTGTGTGGTCACTGGGTCTCTTCCAGTAAGAATCTCAAAAGTGAGGGTCAAGTCAACAGTTTTTAACCAGAACCTCCTAGTATCAATCAAACCAAAAAGGGAAGGTAAGTAAACATCACAAAGATAAGTGTCTTTTATTACTGAAGCTCATAGTACAAGACACACAACAACCACAAACAACAACAACAACATCAACAACAAGGAAGCTGGTAGCACAAAGATCAAAGGCCTCTATGCCTGGAACTAGTCCACTCCTGATTAGAACTGAAACTCAAAACTCCTGCTACCATGTGGGTGAAGTTGGCCGATTCAAGAGTGATCAGCTACACCTTCCTATGCAAGAGTTAATCCTGTGCTTCCTGGGGTTTCCTTTTCACCGACCAAGGAAAACCCATCCCGAAGTTTACCTAATACCGTCAATTTGTGTATGAACTGTGGATCCAATCCATACTCATACCAACATTGTAAGGCCTCGACGCTGCCACCAAGATATTCCAACCAAAACTCTCGCCTCGTGGGTCAGATCACACTATCGGCATAAGTGTGATTATCGAGTCTCCTCCCAAGGTATCTCTAGACGTGAGGGTCAAGTCTATGGCTTACCTGAAACTCTAGGTCTGGGACAAGATTCGTGGAAGAAAGTAATGATTCATATCTACGTCTGTTACTATGGCAGCTAGTAGTGGACACAGACTGTCACTAGAATCATTCTTAGATCCATTGGGTCACACTCCTTGACCGCATGCAGCTACTCTCTTCCCCTACCCTCCAGCTCCCTGAGCCTAGCGGGGACTACAAAGGCGGGTGATTGTAACATGTCGAAAAGTACACCACCCCATGCTGATCTACTAGCTCTTCTTCCACATCTGCTACTCTGCAGATTCATCCTTCCTTGACACTTCCTATTCTGGAAACATTTTACACGTCCAAGTCTCTGGGACTGACACCAGTTTGCATCTTCCCACTGCTAACATTCATTGGCTATAACCGATCAGCCAAAGAACATTCAACCACAAATGTTATCTATAGCACCCTAACATAAGTAGGAATGCATATAGGAAAGAGTGCTTACTCAGATATCCTTTAAACACACCTCGATCTGAGATCCGAGCTCTAAAGCACTGATCATATTGTAGTCATCAAGTACCAAGAACGATTGGTACGCCCCGATGAATTCTCAGCTACCGACATGTCGTCCTGCCGAAGCTGTATAAGCTCTAGAAAACTCTCAGCCACTTCCTCAAGCCAATCCTCATCCGCCTGTGAGTCAGGCTCGCCTCAGAAATTGAGGGTATCTAATGTTGGAACACATGTAAGGTAGTAAGTCTACATGTGTCACATACCAGTACCGCCGGTTGTAACTGTTGACCAACAGGTAGTGATGTATAGTTGGCACACTACCCAAAGGCACTATCTCAAGCATCGGTCCATATACCGAAGCCTCATCACTATGCGGACCATCCTCATGGTCACTCACTGGAAAACACTAGTATCCAAGTGCACCATCCACTCTACTGATGTCTCATCTAGGCGGAAAACTCTAGAAATTGCCTCCAGCCAGTCCTCTACTGTCTGGGAATCTGCCTCGCCTTGTAACCTCGGAGGCCTCTACTGCTGGAACTCGTGCATCGTGCTCTGCCAGCGTGCACCGTCCACTAGTACGACTGGTGGAATCTGCTACCCAATAGGTGGTGGTGCTGCTGGTACACCACCCGAGGGTGCCAACATAGAAAGTGGCCCCTGCACCGGAGCCTCGTCGCTCGGCGGGCCGTCATCGTGTACTATCTCAGAACTCCAACTGACTGTCTGCGTGGAGACATCCTGAACAGATGCGACACGGTCAAAAGATTTATACCTGGTGAGATGAACTGGTTTGAGATGACTTTTAAACTTTTTGGAAACACACACGCAATCAGTGTTTTCGTGCCCAAAGTCAGAAATCAGTAGTCAGGGTCCTGGTGTATGGATACGTCGTCTGCCGCACTAACACTGGACTCCCTGAACTGAAGACCACACTCGGTACCCTTAACACAATTTCTTCATAGAAAAGAAAGATCATAGTCCTAAGTTCTACAGTAGAACCGACTCCTCTAATACCAATTTGTCACGACCCATCCCCCGGGGCCTGTGTCGTAACTACCCCAAGCCCGCCTTCCATAGGCCAGGGGCTAGCGTCTAGCACCAAAGGTTTAAATCCTGATAAACAGGGAAAGCATTACCTTTATAAAAGTAAAAAAACACCAATCAGAGTACAAGCGGAAGCAAACACTAAGTAAAAATGAAAACAAAAGTAGTGCTGAAAGTAAAGGGGCCGAAAATACAATCCCAACTGTAAAATACAAGGTAAAAGACAAAATAGCCGGAAGGTGACATGCAGCTCTTGGATCGTCCACCACGGATCCTACCTGAAGGGTAGGTGCAGATATCACAGCTCCTAGATTGTCCGCCTTGGATCCTACCTGAAGGGTAGGTACAGATAGCCTCCTCAGTGTCCTCGTCCGTCAACCTCCTCTGGGTATCGTCTCGTCGTGAGGTCCACCTCCGGGTACTGCCTCGTCGTGAGGTCCACCACCAGGTGCCGTCCAGTCCTCATACACTTGATCTCCGTCAGCATTTTCCGTCATCTGCATCCAACACAATGAGGTGCGGTCATAGCCCATGCAGGGGTGAGTATAACTATACTCATTAGGGAACCCGAGACCCTCAAGGTCTCTCTAAATCCCACAAGGATAACCAAAAAGCAGAAACTCAACAGATAACCCTTACTTAGGTATAAGCCCATACTTATACCTAAGTTATCAAGTAACCAAACACATTCATGAGGAAACACAATGGTTATGAAATAAACGGATAACTAATACTTAGATATATGCCCATACATATACCTAAGTTATCAAGTGACCCATCTCAATCATGAGGTAAACACAAAGGTCATAGACTCAGCTCAAACCAAGATTTTTCATTATCGAAACCGTAAATGCTGAAGAGCCCCATCTCTGGAGAGTACAGTGATCCTATCATGTCTCCGAGGTACTACTCACTAACCTAAGACTGCTGAGGTACTCCTCCTGTCGAGTACCGCGGGTCAGCCACCCAAACACAGTAGTGCTCCCCGCCGGGGTCTGCCACCCAAACAGAGTAGTGCACCCCCCCTAATAGCCTGTAGAGGTACTCTACGAATGAGTACCGTGGGTCGGCACCCAAAATGAAAGAAACACACTCATGAAAGAGGGGTTTCTAACAGAACAAAAAATGATCAATTCATACCTATAATGAAAGAGACAAACCCATAAAAGAGGGAGGAAGGGGAAAATATGTGAGGGAGACTACCTGGGTGAGAGAGGAAGACAAATAGGGGCAAACCCCATTTGATGATGGAGGGGAAATCTAGTAATTTTAACCATTAAAGTTAGTATAATGGTCTATCCACTTGGTTTGAATAATCATTCACTAACCACATATCCCATGTTGTATAAGTTCAACACCTTGTGCATTTTGGCCACATGGACTGGGCTATCCATGCACCAATAGTGCAGTGAAACTGGTCAAATGGAACTAACCATGCACAAACTATACACCCATATCTATAATTTATTGCAGATATTTTTATGGTCAAACACCCCACCTTTCAATGTTTATAAATTCGTGCGACACCTCTTAAAGGTCTTCATAGTTTTTGCTGAGGGTCCAAATAGTGCACTCTATTAATTTCTCTTGAAAAGTGATATTTTGGAGGTCATAAATCCCAAAACACACCCCAAATTCTGAGACACCTATTGGGACTTAAAAAAATACAAAAAACAACACTTTAATGTGTTCCAATGCTCAAATTTACATTCTGAGGCACAATAAAAGATTCATCCCATCCTCCAACCAAGAAAACAAAAATTACCTTTAACATTTCCACCATTTAAAAACACAAGACATTAAAACATCCTCAATATAGAACTTCTCATCCCTAAGATTCCTTGGGGAATAATGAAAACAAAACCTAGCCTACTTGAGTCATGAATTTTCATTCAAATAGTAACATTTCATTTCCAAAAACCCTAAACACCTCAATGCATAAATTAAATCATACGATACTTAAGCTAGTAAAACTTAAGGAAATGATCCGAAATACTTTCTAAAAATTAATATACCAATACCAAATCCCTTCATCCCTGAGACATAATCATGTTTCCTTCTATTATATCATCTATCCTATGTCACTCCCTACCATTTTGAATGGTTAATTTTGAGTAATGTTACTCCCACCATCAAAATTTATTACCAGAATATGTTTATATAGTTCAACAAACACTCCCAACACCCTTATAAAACTACCTTTATTGGAATTACCCTATATTCTCAATCTAATAAAAATTTTCAACATCCAATCGATTGAGATTATACTGGGTGCGTTGACTTTTCCTTGAAAATCCTCAGTCAACCTGTTAATCTTCACCTATATCATCCCGATGACGTGAATTATGTGATTTCCTCACCATACACATCCAAATATTTGAGATAAATCAAGTTAAACTACCTCTATTTCACCATAGTGAAGTTTCCCAAATCTTATGTCCTATGCCTCAACAAAACTAGATTTTTAATCATTATCCTATAGTGTACTGAGACCGTTCAATGAACAATCAATGAATATTATATCGAATTCCACTGATGTCTTCTATCTGAACTATCTCTTACTCAAAGACATCATAATATAACACCAACTCCAACAATAACCTGATCCAGCATCCATGAATCAACATAAGATACATGAGTCTTTATTCCCACATTTGGATTTCATCGAAATCGATAATCAAACAGGTACCTGGAATTTACTAAGGATTCCAGATATATATTGTTCTTTTTAATTAATAGCATATGAGTTCCAACCTTACCACTATCCAACCAGTCTCATGGTATCAAAACCATTTTCACATGAGGGTATCTAACCAGTGACCAAGGTTTCACTCCCCACTATGGGAGATTAATTTTCTTCATAGTGAATGAAAAGAGATATGGATCACCCCTACTCATAACTAGATATAATAACTGGTATGGATACAAACACACTCATCTCAAGAACTAATGTTAATGTTAACTGTCACTTATTACTACTTCTAAAAAATATTTATCATGGTTAATACTGAAAGTAAGAGCTGGACAAGGGTCACCCCTCTTAAAAATACATTCATATACTATGAACCATATGGATTTTCATTAAAACACTCCTTAATTTAAACTATAAAAGTGTTTACTATCAAACCATACGAGGATACATAGGGAGATTAGTGTATAGATAACCCTCTCTTAGTGTATTCTGGAAGATGTCAATATAGGGGTCATGCATGTTACTAATCCACATTTAACAACTAGTTACATTATTTTAGGTTTTCTGAAGAATTGATTAGAGTATCCATTGATTATAACTCTTAATTATTTTTTACTTTTTTTGGTGTTTTTAATGGTTCCTAGGCCTATTCATTCTTTGAAAATCCATACAGACAAACTAGGCAACCATTCTAGTAGCCTAGGTAGAGGTGCACATTTGTAAAATTGATATACAAAACATGCATACAAACCATAAAACCTAACCAGAAATGGTTATATGGTTAAAAAAACTATAAACCCTAACCCAAAAACTTTTCCAACAAAATAGATAGAGGTGCATGATTGGAACACGGTTAGTAATAACCATGCAACAAGCCCAAGGAAACCATGTGATGGAATTTTAGTGCCCCAAAATTATTAATTTAAATCCAAATACCCCCTTTTTAATCCCAAACTTCTCCCACTAAAACCTAATTTGATTCTTTTGATTTTGGTAGGCTTATAGAGGTGTTTTGGCCCTCAAAATATCATCTCTTAGTGGATTGAAGATCCGATCAAGGGGAGGCTGTTATAGTAAGTTCTTATCCTCTAAACATTAATTATTTATTTTTATTTTATCACATTATTTTTAGAGGTTATAATGGACATGTTTTCTATTAGATCATGTTCGGTTGAAATTCAATTTATGATCTAGAATCCATTTTAAATTCTATCGATATTCCTCTTCTAGGATTTGGTGATCGCCATTGGTGGTAAAACATCTTAGATCTGTTGTGGTTAGATTATAAATTTTCCATGTGAGTGTATCTATGAATTTCCTTCATGTTTTAACTCATTATATCCTGTGAATTTATAGACATGTTCCTCCTTCTAACACATGTTCTATAATTATTGATCTTTAATTTCCCTAAAAAATCCTCTTTGGCCCTCTTTTAAATAAATTGAACATGGAATGAGTTTTTTCTCTTGTTTTTAAAAATATCTAAATTCTATGTCGATTTTAATTCCCTTACAAAGATTTTTTCATGGTTACCTTTTGGAAAGTGATGGATTAGACCTGATGTTGATTTATAAAGTGAAATACTTTAACTTTTATGAAATGATCTAAAATATATGGTTCTTACCATAGAGTTTCAAGTGATTGAATTTTTGAAAGGGCCAAGAAACCTCTTTGAATTATGTTACCATTTTATTTAATTGGGATTTATTGGGTAATTTGAAATGAGATATTTATTAACATGGTTAGAGGGGGTAAACCCATGT
The DNA here is from genome assembly GCA_963277665.1 of Viscum album. Taxonomy (NCBI): domain Eukaryota; kingdom Viridiplantae; phylum Streptophyta; class Magnoliopsida; order Santalales; family Viscaceae; genus Viscum; species Viscum album. The sequence goes on from OY728133.1 coordinate 1,863,609,170, forward strand.
TTTTAATTCACCTTAATCCTTTTAAATTATGAAACTTCCTTGAATACCTTTGGGATTTTTTGAAAGGAAAAATTGTTTTAAAGGCCTGGTTTAAATTACATTACTAGATTATGAAATGAAATGGGTATGAATGAACATTTTTAATATTGAATTTAATAATTTTTTTAATTTTATTGATGATGTTTGATATCATGATTGAAAATTTATGATAATTCAATATTGAAATAATACCTAAGTGTAAATTATTTAATTATTATACTTTCCATTGATGGGTGTTGTAAAAGGGATTATTTTCTATGAGGGAGCATGATGGTGAGAGAGAGATTTGATTTGAGGGCATGTCCCAATAATTGAAATTTTGTGGGCATTATCCCATGATTGATATTGATAAGGATCCTCGTTATGATCCTCATAGCTTGATTAATTCACTAAACTCTTTTGATTTTTTATTTAAAACTTGGTAGTTAGATGAGGTGACATATATATATATATTCTTTTCTAGTAGACACACAAACTATATAGTGGACCATATATAACATAAAATATTCACACTATAGATGTGAAACTAGGAAAGTGGTTGTGCATGGAAATGGTTTTATTATGAATCGTGAGACTCGATGAATGTTCGATAATTAGTCATGATGCATTTTTATTCTCTTGAATATGTTGTATTTACTATGATATCAAGGTTATACCCTTGACATACATATACTGGATATTTGATACATGGATTTATCTATTATCCCTACTGAGCACCAAATTTTCCTTGTTTGATTGATTAATATTATTGATTGATCTGACCTTGTCTTGTGAAATAATTTTCAAATATTTTAAATTTTTTTCTAGTTTTTAAATGGTTAAATGGAATGTTTTATATATTTGGTTTGATAAAAGTTTTTAAATGTTAAAAACGTTTTTTAAACTAATCTACATATTCTATTTATTTGAAACTTATTTTGTAATATTTTACTTATCTTATAATGTAATATCATAGAATCCTTGGTGGAATCCTAATGGTACCTATAGCTCACACCCTACTTATACTATTTTGTGTTTTCAAATTTCATGATCTTATAAAATTTTCTCTTGTTCTCATCATCTTCCTTTGTGGGTTCATTCTTGGGTGACCAAGGGAATTTGTCCTAGGATAAGGTGGGTGGTCCTAGACCATTATAAGATGGGTTTTTGGTACTCTTATTTTTTTTGTTTTTATCATGTTATAGTTGTATGTATTTACTTTTGTGATGATGTTTTCTCATTTCAATTTGATTGTAATTTCCTATTGTGGGTGAAATGATTCTTAAAGGTTAATTCTAGATACCCAGGTGCTTGTTTCTAGCCCATAGAGACTGGGAACACTCATTGGGTTAGTGGTGAATTAACTCAGATGTTATTTTAGAGAGAATTATAGGTTGGTTCATCAAAAATGGTATCAAAGTAGGTATTTAATTTAAGGTAAATACATCTCCTTAAAATTAATTACATTATTTGGTGTGAGTCCTAGTACAAGGATATTCAAAATTCGATAGAAAAAAAGATCTATTCATGAGTGGGTGCTTGATCACCACCTCCACATGAGGATACTTGAGTTACAAGGGATGTCTGGACTTGTGTCTTTCATTTGAGTTATTTTCTTCTAGATTAAAAATTATATTTATACTCCCAAAGATATTATCTTTTATTTTGGGGAATATCTTATGAGTTTCTGGTTGGAATATAAAGACGAGTAGAGAAAAAATGTTCCATCATGGTACAATAAACCACGAGGAATTAGTGTGACTATTCTAGTAGTAAATACATGAGTTATTGCGGGGTTGGTGTATGGTTTAAAAGACCAGGAAACCAGTCCATAAATTTTTTATCTTAACTATAATCTTGATGCTAGCCTATTTTTTCCAAAATAACTACAATAATGCAAGGTTATATTGGGGGTTCCTAGTTTTGAAGGGACATATTGGGTGTTTCTTTTTTTTTTTCAGGGACTTGTGTGGTTATCTCATCTTTAATCTTACTGTTATTGATTTTAAATCCATTATTAAAACCAAATTTATGAATTAAAACAATAAATTTTGAGTACTTTCAAAAGTGTTTTCAATTACCAAAATGTTTGTTCTTATGAGATGATTGGTTCAGAAAAACATATTTTCAAGGACTCTGGTATAATTTTCTAAATTTTTCCTTAATATAAATTCAACTATGTAATGGATTTAAAATGAGAATGGTTTTTAAAATTAGAAAATGGGATTAATTTTTTTTAAACCAAGGAAGAATTTCCTTGATATAGTAAAGATGTTTTATATAATATAAAATATTTATATCAAGATTTCATGTTTTGAAGAAAATTGTAATGTTTTAGAAATAGGAAAATATTGTGTGCTTTTAAATATATTATGATTTTATAAAAGTGGTTTGTGATTTTTTTAAATGATTATATGCTCTATTTTAGCATTCCTTGATGTGTGAGTTGATATGCCTATGTTTTTTTGATGTCCAAAAATGTCTCCAAGAAATTCCTTTAAGAAAGATAGAAAGTTCATCGAATAGTCCATTCCTTAGGGTAGTTATTCATGTTTTCTAGATATTGCTTCTAGTGTTTATCAATCTACCCAAAATATAAATCATGTGGTAGAACGAGAGCCTTTATGTATTATGGACTCACTTATGACTTCAAGAACTGGAATCCACCTTTTTATAAAGGCGAACATGATTATCTTGAGAAAGTAAAGTGGCTTGTAAAGTTGATGGGATATTTGATTCAAGAAAGTCTCTTGATGCTCTAAAGGTTAATTCGACCAACTCCTTATTTGAGGGTCCTGGACAAGAGGGGTGGGGATTTGTGATTATATCTTCAATGTATGAAATAATACCTTAGGAATTATTTAATTTAATATTCATTTTCTGGTAGTATATTGAGGAAGTGAAGAAGGAGAAACTTAAAGATTTCTTGGGTTTTAGTCAAAATGATTTGATTGGTCCTGGATAATTCAAGGAAGTTATCATTGTGGCATGTATATTACCTGGGGTTATTGGTAATGAATACAATATGTATATATATTTTATAAATTTTCTTTACCCAAACCATATAACCACCAGGCCCGTGGGATGGTTGACCTCTTATCTGAAGATACTATAAAGGGCCTTTTTAGCTGAAGCGTTGCTAGAAAAATGACACGAAGGGAAGACTGAATCATTCATGGTTGAGGAAGGAAATTATACATGAGGATATAAGAGGAATGTTGTGTGCATCTAGTGTGGATCACCTAGTTATCCTAATACTTTTTGTTTGAAAGATCCAAGAGTTTGTAAATGGTGTGGCCATTGGGGTCACTTTAAGAGGTTCTATATATTGGTAAAACAAAAAGGGATGTTTCATTCAAGGTTCATAAGAACCTAAATATGAGGTATTAAATTCTTTAATGTAAAAATTCTCTATCCATAGGACATGGAGTGAAGCTTTTCATGTAGTGGGGGGAGTTTCCGATGGTCGTCTATGTTGATCCAATTTTTTGTTTCTGACCACTAAGTGGAAACTGCTTGAGTTTTTTCATATTGTGTATTTTTTGGAAACCCTTTGTTTTAGATATCTTGGTGGATTATTTTTTGATCTTTGGGGATGATCTAATTATACCATTATTTTCATCTTGGGGATGGTTTAGTTTTCTTGTGACATATGTTGTTTTTCCTTTTGGATGTGGACTCTTTAATTATTAAACATCATTTGGAATGAATTTAGTTCATTTATGTTCATTTTAATCTTGGTGATTGAGTGGAATCTTATATTGAGACACTGTGGGATTTTGGGGGGTTGTTATTCTAAAAAATCCCATCATTTTCCTTCCATGGATGTATTCTTGTGGTCGGTGTTTGATACCGTTCGTGTAAGTTTTTATTCCATGGTATCCTCTTGTTTTTCCTCAGTGGTTAGAAATCAAAAATTTATGTGATAAATGATATCAATTTTGAGAGATTAGTGTATTGTAGTTTAGTAAAATTGATGTTTGAGTTCATTTTAGATTGACAAAGATAGACCTTGATAATGTAATTAGGTAACCAGGGTGATGAAATTACGTGATATATCAAACACCCAGAGGTGATGTAGTGTGATTTGATGTGTTCATCAAGAGGTAAAGATCAGTGCTAAAAATCCAAGGATAACATCAAGTACTTACCCTAGGTATTAATCTATGTCACTTATGTGTATTAATTTTATATTTTTGATCATAGATGGACCATGTGAGTGTTGATTTTTATATAAATCATGAGTTTTTTTTGATGTGATGTTACTTTAATGTTTTGGCATCAACCCTTATATTTTCTCCTTGGTGAGTGGTTAATGTATCATCTTTAGAATCGAAGGAATATTATTTTGTCATGTTACACCATTTGGATGAATATTTAAATGGTGAGGAGAAATATGATGGGCCTCTACTATTTCTCTAGTTGGAAATCCTATAATGATCTTAGTTTATTGATATTAGATTTATGTCTGATGTCAAAATTTGGGCGAGTCTCTCTTCTGGATGGTGGACCGTCCACCTCAAAAGATGAGTTAGGGAGTTATTATTATATTTTATTGTTCTATCATTCATACTGAAAGCATTATTGGGACAAAAATTCCAATGGTGGGGTGGTTTTAGCACCCCATTACATTATTTTATGTGTTTTGACCCATTTTTCGAGAATCATTTGATTTGAACTCTTCAAAGGTTTTGTATAGAGTTTTTTGAAGTTTTCTTGAAGGATTATGGGTCTGTTCAAGGTTGGATCATGGTTTAAAAATCCATGTAGCCAAACTATGCAACATTTCCACTAGCCTAGTTAGGGGCCCATAATTTCTATATAGTTAGAAAAACCATGCATCCAACCATGAATCCTACCTAGAAAGGGATGCATAGTTTTAATAATATTAAAAAAATTATGTAGCCTAACTGTGAAACTTTTCCAAAAACCCAAAAGGATTTTTACAATTGGATTATGATTAGTTCTAACCATGCAACTATCTTCAGTAAATTGTAATATATGATTTTATTTCTTAATATTCTTAATTAAAATCTTGATACTACCCTTTTTAACCCCAAATCTATCTCACTCAATCTTAATTCAATCCTTTCTATTTTGGGATCCCTCTAGAGGCATTTTTTCCCTTAAAACCTCATCTCCTAGTTAATCAAAGTTTCGATCAAAGAGGTGATCCTTTTTTGGTAAGTTCTTCTCCCCTTTTCATTTAATCTCTATTTTTAATTTGATTCATTATTCCTAGAGTTTATGGTGGACTTGTGTTTCATTGGATCATGTTTTTTTTTGATTTGGATGTTTTTATATAGGATATCTTCTAACTTCTATAGAGATCTCACTTCACAGATTCAGTGATCACCACTTGGAGTGACACAAATAGAATCCATTACATTCGGATTTTGAATTTTCCATGTTAGTTTATCTTTGCATTTCCTTCATTTTTATTCATTTTTTCTTGAGAATTTATAGATATGTGCATCCTTATAACACATGTTCTATAGTTATTATTTTGGAATAGCCTTGGGAAATCCTCTTTGATCCATTTTTTAATGAATTGAAATGGCTTTGGTTATTTCTCATTGTTTTATAAACTGATTAATTTTATATTTTTTCATTCCCTTTAAATGATTTTTATGGGTTAACTTGTGTAAAGTGATGTATTAGGTTTGTTTTTGATTTATAAAGTGAAATTATTTGACTTTTATGAAATGAGTTAAAATCTATTATTATTTTCTTAGAGTTTCAAATGTTTAAATTTTTGACATGACCAAGAACCATATTTAAATTTCATTACCCTTGATTTGAAATGTGAATTTTCTAGTAAATTGAAATGAGTGATTTATTCACATGAGAAGAGGGGGTAGGCTTGAGTTTTTATTTGACCTTAATTATTTTAAATTGTGAAACTTCCTTGAATGAATTTGGGATATTTTGAAAGAAATAATTATTTTAAATTTCTGTTTGGAATTACCATGTTGGTTTGTTAAAGTAATAATAGAAAATTTATATGTTTAAATATTGAATTTTAGAATTTTTTTTGAGGTTAATTGATGATGTTTGACAGTTTGTTTTGAACCTTACAATGATCTTATCTTGTAATAATCCCTTAATGTAACTTGTTAAATTATTTTACTTTCTATTGACAGGTGTTGAAAAAGGTATTATCTACTTTAAGGTATCTTAGGGTTGAGACTAATTTGTGATTTGAGGGCACGTTACCATGATTTAATTGTGGAGGTAATGATCCCTTGATTGAAATTGATAAGGATACCCATTACATTGCATATAACATGATTATCTCACTCACTTCTTTTGATTAGTCATGTGAACCTTGGTAGTAATATGGGATGAACAAGATATTTCTTCTCCAGTGGACTCAAACCCCATCTAGTGGATCCATAGAGAACATGAATGGTTCAGGATATGGACATATATCCAAGAAATATGGTGTGAAAAGAACACGTTTTCTTGAAACCCATTAGACTAGATGTAAACTCAACAATTAGTCATGATTTATTTTGATTATATTGACTATGGTGGACTCACTATCTTGTCTAGGTTATAACCATGAAAACCATATACTTTATATTCAATACATGGTAATATATATTATCACTACTTGGCACCAAAGTTTCTTTGGTTGATGGATTGCCACTGTTGATTGATCTGACTTTAGCTTGTGAAATGGTTTTGAAATATTTTCAAGAAAATTTTTAGTTTTTAAATTATGAAATAGAATGTTTTATTTATTTGGATTGATAAATACGATTCAAATGTTTAAAAACATATTTTTAAACTATGCATCATACTCTTTTCATTATACACATATATTAGTATATTTGAATTACCTTATGAAGTAACTACATAAACTCCATGGTGGAATTGGACTGGGTTCTACAGCTCATAACCAACCCGTACCATTTGGTATTTTCATCTTTTACGATCTTATAATGGGTACTCAATCTCTCGTCATCTTATTTTGTGGGTTGTTACTTGGGTAATAAGGGTTCATTTTCTTAGAACATGGTGGGTGGTTTTAGACCACTATGAGATGGGTTTTAGCACTCTTTCTTCATTTTTATTTTTTTATCATGATGTGGTTGTATTTATTTACTTATGTGATGATGTTTCCATAATGTAATTTGATTATTGTTTTCAATTATTGGTTAAATATTTCCCAAAGGTTAATTTTAAATACCTAGGTTCTTGTTACCGGCCCGTGGAGATCAGGAACACTCATTAGGTTTGTGTTGAATTTGATTGGATGCTGATTTATATGGAATTTCGGGTTGGTTTCTCACATTGTGAGTACATCAAGATACAACTGATAAGATTGATTTAATCCTACCAATCTACTCTCACATTTAAAACTAGATATCTCATCTTTTTACCCAACACCTAACACCACATCTCCCATACCTTAGTGTTTAGGCCTAAACATAGGTCAACTATCTCATGTCACCGAGTTTATTCAGAATTATCCATCCCCACAAGGTGCATTATTTAGTTTGCCTGAAATATCCAGGTCCCCATGCTTGTATGATTTATATTTGAAACCATCAACCCTCAACCTATACTTTTATGGTCACCAATGTTAAATTCTAAATAGTTTCCACGCACAACAGGTGTGAGATAAACTTACTATACATAGTGAGTGTACATCGCATACCACCAAGTTTAAACCCGAATCACACTTACATAAGTTATCGATCAACAAGGTATAACTAACCATGTTACACAACATGTTAGTTTCCATTAAGATAAATGTTCTATTGGATGCCCTCTTGAAAATTAGGCATCTTACATGTTCCATGATTTATAATACAATTTCAAGCCTTACGACATCACTTCTAAAATTAGGGTGTCAACCACACCACTACTAGTCAACTGATCCAGGAACCCGAAAAGTCCTCCCCATTGAAACTAGTTTCGATAGATATGCACTTAAGGTGATTTTTAAAAGAAAAAGAAACACTATTCTTGAGTTGAATTTCTTGATAACCTACCATTCACCAGTTTAGAAATGATCATAAAATGAATATTACAACAAAAGGAAAACGTTGTCCCGGACTAACCAATTTTTTTCTTTCCTTAACAAAACAACTTCATTGACCTACTAGGGTTAGTGTCAAAGTGAAGGAACCTAGGTCCATTCAAATAGACCGTATGTATCTAACATAAGAACCACATCCCTTTGATAGGAATTAGTCATATAGTGTCTAACACACCAATATACTCAATTTAAGAAGAGTTTTACCTGAAACAGGTAAGGAAATATCGAACTATAAGGCTTAGAATCTACTTTCATAGGCATATCAACATCACTTATAAATCATTAGGCTTCAAGGCCCATATCTTCTCTAGGAATCCAAATAAGGGAGTGTTTGTTGAAAGGTTACAACACTAACTTATATAATGAAGAGATTCCACTCTTTGGGTATCCATATTCGGTAATACGCATTTGAGTTTCATCTTACCATAAAACCACCCATCTTTTGAGGGTGTCATTTATTTATATAGAGTCATACTCAGGACAAATGGTACCCAGACAAAGCTTCACATCAGAAATTTGAACATATTTATTTATCAATTATTTAAGTTATAATGGTGCTACCATAAACTGGCTATCCCCTTACATAATGAGTCAACATAGAACTAGGGTCATGATTAAAAATTCAATAGGCCTTACCACCTAACCTCTAGGTCTAATTCTTCCTAGGAAAAAATTAGTAAGGATCTGTGATAAATTTACATGTCTTTATTCTAAAGAAACATCTAAAACTAACCCTTACATGAGGGATTATGCTAAAAATATTCTAAAATATTTTACATTAATTCATTTAAATTATGTCATTTTAAATAGTTCATATACTAATGGTGTCAAGTTACAGTTGTTAGGGAAACTATATAATTTATTTATATGATGCTATGAAACAATAGATAATATATCAAATAACTTCCATTTAAACATCGATTAATTTCACAATTTTGCTGAAGTGGTATTGTTTAATGAAATTGTTAACTTCCAAGATATAGAGGAAAATGAACATTAGATTTGAATTGAAGTAATAATTTATTAATGCCTCATAATAGTAAATCTCAAAGAAAATAATGGGTATTTTATCAATTAAGAGGAGTATTCATTTAATATTTCACCATTAATTTACAAGTAACACAATATGAGTGGATGAATACACTTTAAATAACCATCCCATTAGCTTGAATATACCACCATGGGTTAAGTTTTAAGGCTTAAAATAGTAAGGTTACCTACAAGGGTCCCATGATATTAAAATTGGTTCAGTTAAGTGGTACCCATATCTATTATTTCATTTAATGTTTAACACACCCTTAATGGTTTTATATTATCAAGAACATCCCCCAATTTACCTACTTGGATCTAGTTGTTCTTTTTTGGAATTTAATCTTATGGGTCATCATGCCCAAATGATAGAGGTACAATCCTATATAAAGACATTCATTTTATATAAAAATTGAATTTATCATATCAATATATTCATAATGGGTCCATTAGATATATTACCATTACAAATTATAACGGTACTTGACTTTATACGTAAAAATTGGAATTCATGTAACTGCAACAAGTTTTTTACTTATGGCCTTAGAAAATAATAGTTTTTATATATTAGTTTAATTAAATGGGTCACCAATATCTAATTTATAAATGACCATTGAATTTATTAATTGGATCATTGGATCCGATTTAATTTCAACTAGATTAATCCATTTTATTTTAGAATATAACAAGTCCATATATAAGGGCTTTATTTTGTGGGTTACCCTTCATAATTTATAAAGAACCATTTTTTTAAATTATTATTAGAAACCATTAAATCAGAAGAATAAATGTTTTAGACCACACAACCAATTTTCATGGCTCAAACATCTCCAAAATTGGTTTGTTTAATATATTTACAATGTCATCCTACATAGGAAAACAACATTTAGGTTTATGCAAACACTTTATTCAACCACCCATGTTTCATAATTATAACCAATAATTACATTAGATAGAAATAAATACAGGTAATCATATAATCATGGAATAAAAATAATTATGTTGACAAATCATGAATCATTGTATATAGTAAATCATGATAAATAAATACCTAAACAATGTATATAAACCATCATGCACCAAGAAATCCATGATGCAATCTACATGGCATGTCATATGCATGGAATGTAAATTATATATTCCTATAATGATGTAGTAAAGAATCTTATTTTATATTCTGATCTAAGGTTAAATTTCATAAATCATAAATTAATAACCAACAAAAGTAAAAAATCACTCAAGGTGAAATAATAATCAACTATATTTGAGAACAATACTCTTATCCATGGAAACTGGATCATTCCCTCATGCATGGGATTAATGGACCTTGAAAAAATCTATTTAACAAGTCATGAAACATCCTTGTCTCAATTACACCATTAAAAATTTTTAATAAAAAAGGAAAAGAAATTTTTGATACCATTTGTAGTGTCTTGACCTAAGAACCACTAAAACGTTGTCCGGGTCCAGTTGGCCACTAGGCCTCCAGAGTGCCGCCCCAAATGTCAGAGGCTGCTGACTAGTAGTGATGGTCTAACAAAGATATAATGGGGATACTATATCCTCTAGTTCAATAATAAATACAATAAAACCAATAATACAGGAAAGAGTAATCATGCATGAATATTCCCTGATATAAATACAGGAAAGTATACACAGTACCTGGAAAGTCTGAAAAAAGAAGTAAATAGATAAAAGACACCATGGGTATCAACAATAAAATCATGAACATAAGATCATTCCTCTACTCATATAATCTACCCAAGCCTAGAAATCTAATAATAAGAAAAAACAATCCATGAATGTGATCCTACAATCATGAGGTTTGTTCGGGTACCCCTATGGAATAGAGGACCAAATAGGGAATGAGATATATTTAGTCGGCCACCAATAATGATTTATAATTCTATATAGTCTATTTATAAAAAATTATCGGTATACTGGTTTATTTATATGGAATTTAATAAATAATGTATACAATTCACGATCAGGTTCCTCAAGTACACTTAGATGACCATACCTACTTCAGCCTCAGATGAAATATCTCTGAACATGCACACATGTATATATAATCATATATGCAGATATATATATTTGAATATATATATATGAACTGATGAGGATACAAGGAATTGACATAGTAGTAAATATTATTGTAATAAATTAGTCTTAGGACCCATGGCTATAAGACAAGGTGTCCATTACCTAGTGTATTAAAAATCATAAATGGATGTACCATTAGTCATATGTAATAATAAACAATAATGAAATAATTATTTTTCCTTTGAACCCATACAAGGTGTTTCAATATATGAGATCCCAATTATCACTCTAGGAATAATGTAATTCTTTTTAATCTATGATACCATACTTGGAATTTCATAAAAAGAAAACCCATGTATCATATATAAATTCCCATTACCCTATGAGCACGTCCAATGTAACACCCCGAGATTTTATGAAAAATATTCTTTTTGATTTCATTAATGTCTTGTGTTGTACGCTACACCAAAAGGAGATTTCACAACACACATCCTTGACTTTCCTTGCATTACACGCAATCGCGACCTTCCTCGATAGCGTGTGTAGTACGCAATACCGAGTTTCACTAAACAACGATATACTATTAAAATATTATTAAAACTAGCCGTTATGAATAGTAATAACCAATTTTTGAAATTTTGTAAATTTTATTTTTCAAAATGGACATCATTTTTGGATTCGGAATATCGAAATTATCTTAGGGTGAAATTTTGGAACTTTTCAGATTACTTCCATTTTCTGATGAATAGTGAAAATTACTAAATTTTAATTAAAAAAAACCTTTTTAATAGAAATAATTAATAGTGATAAATTATTAATTTGAGTGGTTTTAAATTATATTTAGAATATATTTTTACAATTTAATACAATGTTGTTCATTGGATGTAATTTCACATTTAAACCAAACATAAACAAGTGTCAATCTTTTGATAGTTATTATCTCTTAAGAACACGCTGTTTGTTTTGACGATGGGAATTAATTTTTAAATTAATTAATGAAACTGATATGTTTTTAATTTGGTAAAATATAAATCATTTTTGAGTTCATAATATCAAATATAGCTTAGGCCTAATTATTGGTATTTTTCTGGAAACTTTCATTTTTTGATGAATAATGAAACCACTAAGTGGTAGTTAAGAAAAATGATTTTTTCATAAAACTTAATTTTACCGCTTCTGTGATTGGAATTTCAAAAATCTGACAAACATGGTTGATGTCAGTAAGTAAAATGTGATTCAATGAGATGAAAATAATTTTTGGTGAATAGTAACTTTTTACTTTTTTTACCACAGTTAAAATTAAATAAGATAATTATGGGTAAAAATGATATTATTATTACCCTAACACATGTCCTAATTTTATTGGATAAGTTTCATTTGACCAGAAACAACCTTAGGAATAAAATATGACCATTTAGGCCCACTTGGATTAGATTAGGACATTTATTATTAATTTATTTAAAGAAGGGTTAAAATAGTTAAAATCAAAGTTTAATAAGTATATCATTTTTAATATAGGGTTATAAATAAGATAAATTAGACTATAAATATTAATTAGAAAGATAAAACGATTTCCTACATAATGATATCTTATTTGTAATTTTTAGACTTTAAATAAGTTAATTTATTTATGACACAAATATGATGCAGTAATTATCTTATTAATAAAATATTGACATAATTGATGTTATAAATGCCCAAATAAATATAATTTGAGACTTTTTATGAATTACACTAATTTTATAGGTTAATATGACATGTTAGTATTGATTTAATTAACTTTTTTTGAACTAATCATTCTATTATAATTTTAAAAAAAGTCAATTACTAAATAGTGTCAAAATTGACATAAAATAGTTTTTAAAACAAATATTATATTATTAATTGTTATTTTATTCATAAAAATCTAATATTCGGCCAAATGACTTAGATATGATTATATATATTAACAATAAACAACTTGGGGTTCTTTTGGCTGATTATAGTAAGTTTATTAACCTTATACTATAAGAACACAAGAAGACACGGTAAAAGTACAATTATTTAACTTAATGTTAAATCTAAATGATAAGGTTAAAATAGGAACCTAAACTTGTATAAATTCTATTGGATGAGAGAATATCGACCCATACCCACCTTAGCTTCAAAATATATCAATTTTGAACTATTAAAAATCGAATTTGACTTTATAATAAAATAATTGTTTTAGTTATTCCAAAGGTGCCCCTCTCCTCCCTTATAAAAGGGCACCTCCTCCCTCTCTTCCTCATACCACTTTGAGACTTCAACCTCGGCCAAACCCTGAAAAATTATCTTCTCTACTTCCATAGCTACATCCTAGAGGTTCTGGTCTTCCTTAAAGACCAATTTTAGTGGCCTAAAAGGAGATCTCAAAGAGGCTCTTCAAAGAAGAGGTAATGTCCGTTACCGATTCTTCCAACTTTATTTCTTTTTCCACTTATTCTTTTTAGGTTGTTTCATTTTGAAGTAATAAAATCAGAATCACTCATATACTGATATATTATTATAAGTATGAAACAACCCTATTTCACCATCTATCCATCCTACGGAAAACGTAATCACCACGCGTGTGTACGTACGGAATACCGTCTCCACATCATGGTGTAATCTATTTTCCACCACCACCCTACATGTATGGGTATAATGGTGAAAATAAACAACTATATATGATTATTGTAAAGTGTTATTAATTCTGAAATAGTATTCATACACTCAAATACAATTCCACGGTCATGAGAATGATATCATCGCTCGTGCGTATGTACGGACTACCGTCTCCACGACGTGATGAGATTCATTCTCCACGTTAACCATTCATGAATGATTATAAAGTGTATATAATAAGTAATCATGAAATATATTACATAATAATGATACTGGATTTATGTGTATATATATTTATGTCATCTACTTAATTCCATTCAACTCAATAAGGAAACGAAAACAGCGTTCATGAGTACGTACGACCTACCATCTCCATGAACGGTGTATTTATTTCCATTTACTGATCTATTATATATATGAATATTCTGAATATATATTATATAAATCATGTTTTATATTCTGGAATTAAGTAATCATGATCTAAGTAATCATATGAAAAATTACAAGTCAAAACACGGATGACAAATGAAACGATTTTACCCAAAACGCTCTTTAACATGGAATTTACAAAAGAACGGGTAAAATAAAGTAATAAGTGAACCATATATGATATAATAACAATGATTATGATTCTGGAATAAGTCAATGACATTATTTAAATAATTATACAGGAGGTTCAGACACTTACGAATCAAATCGGACCTAAGGTAAGGGAAATATCACAATCTCATTTTTATCCGAGATTGTTTATACTTTGAAATTTACTGGGGCGTATTTTATCATCCACATCCATGTTTCCTAAATATGTAATATTATTTCCATCCACCTACAATTTTTTAAATCCAATTTTACCCTTCGGTGAGTTTTTAGTAAAAAACATGAAAGGAATCTTTTGTCGTTTTTCGTACGAGGTACTTTTTGACTTTTCCGACAAAAGTACGAGAAGAATGTTTTTTTAACTTATACGGGATGAATGGATTTTTAAAACATTATTTCCAAGAATCTTCCTTTACAAGTTTTCAAGTTTATTTTTAATCAACTTCTTTTAGTTTATAATTGTATGACATGTTAAGAAAGGAAAAGTGTTTTTGAAGTAGAAAGGATATTTTCCTCAAGAATGAAGTTCAAGTGTTTTATCAAAATTATTTTCCATCTAAGATAATATAGGGTTATGTTTTTATCCCTATTATTACATGGATTTGATTATGTTGTGATGGAAATATTTTTATGAATTCCTTTATCTTATATGAATTGTTTTATGATGTCACGATGTTTAAGATTCCCATTTTTATTACATGGGTTATGCAA
Organism: Viscum album; assembly: GCA_963277665.1. NCBI lineage: Eukaryota > Viridiplantae > Streptophyta > Magnoliopsida > Santalales > Viscaceae > Viscum > Viscum album. The sequence goes on from OY728133.1 coordinate 1,863,624,243, forward strand.
TGCTGTATGATTTATGATTTTGTGGCACACATAATAATGATATCATTATGAGATGGGTGGGACCTATATCTCCCTCCAATGCATTGGGTAAATATTTTATATCTCATGAGATAGACATGGATGGAACGGCAGGTTAAACCGGTTCAGTGAAACAGGACTGAAACGAGGAGTGAACTCGGTTCAGAAATGTACTTTGTCCACTAAGATAGTCTTGGCAATGAGTCTTGACTAATAAGAAATGATTATCTATGATTATGTGTGAATGAAACAAAGTTTCATGCTTTAATTTATGATTATTGGGATTACATTTCACTACTATGATTTATCCCATGTTATGATATTATGATCTGTTTTTCAGGTTAAGATTTCCAAAATGTTATGTTCTTATAAATATGATGTGATTGATATTTCTTTTGTTTACCCTTAATGAGAACTTGAGCTCACCCTTTTATGTTTTATTTTCCCCATGATATAAAAAAAGGTTTTAGGTAAGAAAAAAAGGGAATATCTTTATGGGAGATGTTGAAGATCTTTCACCACGATTAGAAGATTATATTCCGAGTTTCCAAAGACACTAAACTATTACGGTCCTTGTGTGTGTGTTTTTGTAATGTACTAAGTATTCCAAAAAAGTAATGTAACATCCATGTACGTCAAGCTTAGGGTCGCTACAGTTGGTATCAGAGGAAAGGTTTAGTCAACCTTTGGAAACTAGGATGCGATAACTTTAGTGAGATCCCTAGAGATATTTATAAGGTATGTCTAGGGATGTACCTAAGGTTAAGTATAAGTATAAGTTATAGTACTAGAATTACGGTAACCTAAGATGTTAGATATTGAAGGTACACCCCCTTTATTATGTTGTTTTACCTAGTATGATTTTTTCCTCTCACACTATTCTTTTTGGGTTTTAGACGATGGATGGAACCTGAAGGAACCGTGTTGATCAATGCAATGGACAATGCAATGATTTTCCTCCTGAAAAAACAAATCTTATGGGAGATGGAGTGCAAAATCTTATTGCTATACTTACAAAATCTTTGAATCATTCTGGACTTCCAAATGAGCAGATAAGGGAACAATATTCTATTGAGTCCTTCATGAGGCAACGTCCACCTTCTTTCAGTGGGTCTTCTGATTCACTTGTTGCTGAACAATGGATCAGTACCACTGAAAAGATATCTTCAGTTCTTCAATGTTCTGAACATGATAAAGTCATATTAGCAGTATATCGTTTGGAAGGTGAAGCTAATCAATGGTGGAATTTTATCAAGAATACGAGGCCAAGAGATGAAATTGAATCCATGGAATGGGATGAGTTCAAGAACTTATTTTTCAATAAGTACTTCCCTCGTATTCTTCGAACAAATATGGAGAAGGAGTTTCTTGAACTAAAGCAAAAGGATGATGAATCTTTTGGTGTATACGAAGAAAGTTTTACAAGGCTTGCAAGGTATGAATCTGGCTTTATCATCCAACCTGAAAGTAAAGTTGATCGATTCTTCAGTGGCTTAAAACCAAATCTTCGAAGGGAATTAGCTATAATAGACTTCAGTAGCTATGAAGAAATTGTGCAATGTGCTATTAAGGTAGAAATGGAAGTTGGTGTTACATATTCATCTCATGGTTTTGACAAGAAACGAAAGATGGAGTTCAAGGAGAAATCTCAGAATAATGGTGAAAAGAAGATGAATGTTTCCTTATGCTCAAAGTGTGGAAAGAAGCATGGTGGAGATTGTCTTAAAGGGACTAGAAAATGTTTTAAGTGTGGAAAAGAAGGTCATCGAGCAGCTGAGTGTCGAAGTAATGGAAAAAGGTTTGCTAATGGTGTGAATAAAGAAAATACTGTAGAGAACGCACCAACAACACTTCAATGCTTCAAGTGAAATGAAATGGGGCATTATGCTAATCAATGCCCTAATCCAAGGGTTAATGATGATCAACATGAGAAACCACTTAAGGCAAAGGACAAAGGGAAGTTACATGTGATCACTATTGGCGATGTTGAATATGACAACGATGTGGTGGAATGATTAAGTGTTTATGTAATGGGATTCCAAAATAATGTTGTATATAGTATCGTGGAATATTGGAATATTTATGTATTGGTCTATTGTGGTTTTCAATAATTTTATGGTACCAGTAACCATAGAAAGTGATTGAGATATTTTTGGTAAGAAGATGATATGCGCATAATGAAGGGATAAGAATATAATGAGATGTTTGATTGTATTCATGAGCTCATGATTGATATAAGGACTAAGTGATATCATGGTTTGAGTATAAATAATTTTGAGGATTTTGGTTTGTGGAAAGTGTTAACTTTTAACTGCATTCATGTTTTCATTGAGGTTTAATGGGTATACATGATTAAGGTATTCACATGTTTGTAATTTGACCAACAAGATATATCTTATGATATATGGGGGATAAATGATGGAATTCACGTGATTGTTATGTGACATTTCAAGTAATCATTTTTATACTATGATCTTGGACCGAAGTATTTTGGATAAGCCTAAAGATTGGGATGGATTATGTTGGACATAAGTTAGTATTATTTAAGGATAGAAGTTTTTTTGATATTATTTATGGGATGTTATAGTAATTTAGTTTTAGAAAAAGGACAACCTGCAGGATGGGCGACAACCCATCGCGTCAGACAAGGCTGTGGGAATCGAACCCACAACCGAAGTGCGACTAGCCTTTATCGCCTACCACTGGCCTACAGGAAGTCCCTATTTAGTAGAAAGTAGTTTTATTATGATATAATAAGTATAAGTCCATTTTAGGAACCATATATGATTAATGTCACCATAGATCGACTTATGTATATTTAATAACTTTTTCTAACCTTTTGTTTGAGACAGATGGAATGACCCGTCATTCTATCACATGATCTGCTAACACTTCACGAATAACAAATTCAACTTCATTTCTTTAAGAGATGAAGTGGAAATTGTTCATGGAACGAAAAACAATGAGATTGTACCAAAATAAAGTAAGTATTTATTCTAATTCAAATTCTTCAACTTTAGGGAAATGATCTTGAAAACCAAAAATGTTGTCCAAGTGCTCTTATATATGATGAATCAGATGGTACCTTAAATCGTCACAAATTTATGGCTTTGCGATTGCTGGCTTTTCCATAGCCATGTTCTCTACCACTCTCCATCAGAACATGATGGTTAGATTTCCCTTCCATATCCATATTTTCACCTATGTGGAAACCCAGTGATTAGTTTATTTGGGTAACCGTTACATTTCATACTTTTGTTTTTAAAGATTTGTTTTGGTATTCCTTTTTACGATATGGGTTTCTATTAAAGAAACTTTCGAGTAGTAAACCATTTATAACCCCGATGAATTTCGAGGGAGAAATTCATTTTAAGGGGGGTAGAATGTAACACCTCGAGATTTTATAAAAAATATTCTTTTTGATTTCATTAATGTATTGTGTTGTATGCTACACCAAAAGGAGCTTGCACAACACACATCCTTGACTTGCCTTGAATTACATGCAATCACGACCTTCCTCGATGGCGTGTGTAGTACGCAATACCGAGTTTCACTAAACAACGATATGCTATTAAAATATTATTAAAACTAGCCGTTATGAATAGTAATAACCACTTTTTGAAATTTTGTAAATTTTATTTTTCAAAATGGACTTCATTTTTGGATTCGTAATATCAAAATTAGATTAGGGTGAAATTTGGGTGCTTTTCGGATAACTTTCATTTTCTGATGAATAGTGAAAATTACTAAATTTTAATTAAAAACAAACTTTTTAATCGAAATAATTAATAGTGATAAATTATTAATTTGAGTGGTTTTAAAGTATATTTAGAATATATTTTTACAATTTAATACAATGTTGTTCATTGGATGTAATTTCACATTTAAACCAGACATAAACAAGTGTCAATCTTTTGATAGTTATTATCTCTTAAGAACACGCTATTTGTTTTGAGGATGAGAATTAATTTTTAAATTAATTAATGCAAATGATATGTTTTGAATTTGGTAAAATATACATCATTTTTGAGTTCATAATATCAAATATATCTTAGGCCTAATTTTTGGTATTTTTCTGGAAACTTTCATTTTTTGATGAATAGTGAAACCACTAAGTGGTAGTTAAGAAAAATGAATTTTTCATAAAACTTAATTTTACCACTTCTGTGAGTGGAATTTTAAAAATCCGAGAGACAAGGTTGATGTCAGTAAGTAAAATGTGATTCAATGAGATGAAAATAATTTTTGGTGCATAGTAACTTTTTACTTTTTTTACCACGGTTAAAAGTAAATAGGGTAATTACCGGTAAAAATGATATTATTATTACCCTAAAAATGTCCTAATTCTATTGTATAAGTTTAATTAGACCAAAAACAACCTTATGAATAAAATATGACCATTTAGGCCCACTTGGATTAGATTAGGACATTTATTATTAATTTATTTAAATAAAGGTTAAAATAGTTAAAATCAAAGTTTAATAAGTATATCATTTTTAATATAGAGTTATACATAAGATAAATTCGACTATAAATATTCATTAGAAAGATAAAACGATTTCCTACATAATGATATCTTATTTGTAATTTTTAGACTTTAAATAAGTTAATTTATTTATGACACAAAGATGATGCAATAATTATCTTATTAATAAAATATTGACATAATTGATGTTATAAATACCCAAATAAATATAATTTGAGACTTTTTATGAATTACACTAATTTTCTAGGTTAATATGAAATGTTAGTATTGATTTAATTAACTTTTTTCGAACTAATAATTCTATTATAATTTTCAAAAAAGTCAATTACTAAATAGTGTCAAAATTGACATAAAATAGTTTTTAAAACAAATATTATATTATTAATTGTTATTTTATTCATAAAAATCTAATGTTCGGCCAAATGACTTAGATAAGATTATATATATTAATAATAAACAACTTGGGGTTCTTTTGGCTGATTATAGTAAGTTTATTAACCTTATATTATAAGAACACAAGAAGACACGGTAAAAGTAAAATTATTTAACTTAATGTTAAATCTAAATGATAAGGTTAAAATAGGAACCTAAACTTGTATAAATTCTATTGGATGAGAGGATATCGACCCATCCCCACCTTAGCTTCAAAATATATCAATTTTGAACTATTAAAAATCGAATTTGACTTTATAATAAAATAATATTTTTAGTTATTCCAAAGGTGCCCCTCTCCTCCCTTATAAAAGGGCACCTCCTCCCTATCTTCCTCACACCCCTTTGAGCCTTCACTCTCAGACAAACCCTGCCAAATTATCTTCTCCACTTCCATAGCTACATCCTAGAGGTTCTGGTCTTCCTCAAAGACCAATTTTAGTGCCCTGAAAGGAGATCTCAAAGAGGTGCTTCAAAGAAGAGGTAATGTCCGTTACCGATTCTTTCAACTTTATTTCTTCTTCCACTTCTTCTTCTTAGGTTGTTTCATTTTGAAGTAATAAAATAAGTATCACTCATATATAGATATGTTATTATAAGTATAAAACAACCCTATTTCACCATCTATCCATCCTATGGAAAACGAAATCACCGCGCGTGCGTACGTACGGAATACCGTCTCCACGCTGTGGTGTAATCTATTTTCCACCACCACCTTACATGGATGGGTATAATGGTGAAAATAAAAAACTATATATGATTATTGTAAAGTGGTATTAATTATGAAATAGTATTCATACACTCCAATACAATTTCACGATCATGAGAATGTTATCATCGCTCGTGCGTACGTACAGACTACCGTCTCCACGATGTGATGAGATTCATTCTCCACGTTAACCATTCATGAATGATTATAAAGTATATATAATAAGTAATCACAAAATATATGACATAATAATGATACTGGATTTATGTGTATATATATGTATTTCATCTACTTAATTCCATTCAACTCAATAAGGAAACGAAAACAGCATTCATGCATACGTACGGCCTACCGTCTCCCTGAATGGTGTATTTATTTCCATTTACTGATCTATTATATATATGTATATTCTGAATATATATTATATAAATCATGTTTTATATTCTGGAATTAAGTAATCATGATCTAATTAATCATATGAATAATTACAAGTCAAAACACGGACGACAAATGAAACGATTTTACCCAAAACGCTCTTTAACATAGAATTTACAAAAGAACGGGTAAAATAAAGTCATAAGTGAATCATATATGATATCATAAAATGAGTATGATTCTGGAATAAGTCAATTAAATTATTTAAATCATTATACAGGAGGTTCAGACACTTACGAAGAAAATCGGACCTAAGGTAAGGGAAATATCACAATCTCATTTTTATCCGAGATTGTTTATACTTTGAAATTTACTGGGGTGTATTTTATCATCCACATACATGTTTCCTCAATATGTAATATTATTTCCATCCACCTAAAATTTTTTAAATCCAATTTTACCCTTCGGTGAGTTTTTAGTAAAAAATATGAAAGGAATCTTTTGTCGTTTTTCGTACGAGGTACTTTTTGACTTTTCCGACAAAAGTACAAGAAGAATGTTTTTTTAACTTATACGGAATGAATGGATTTTTAAAACATTATTTCCAAGAAACTTCCTTTACAAGTTTTCAAGTTTATTTTTAATCAACTTCTTTTAGTTTATAATTTTACGACATGTTAAGAAAGGAAAAGTGTTTTTAAAGTAGAAAGGATATTTTACTCAAGAATGGAGTTCAAGTGTTTTATCAAAATTATTTTCCATATAAGATAATATAGGGTTCTGTTTCTATTCCTATTATTACATAGATTTGATTATGTTGTGATAGAAATATTTTTATGAATTCCTTTATCTTATATGAATTGTTTTATGATGTCACGATGAGATTCCCATTTTTATTACATGGGCTATGCAATGATGTATGGTTTATGATTTTGTGGAACACATAAGAATGGTATCATTATGTGATGTGCGGGACCTATATATCCCCCCAATTAATTGGGTAAAGATTTTATATCTCATGATATAGACATGTCTAGAATGGCATGTTAAACCAGTTCAGTGAAATAGGACTGAAACAAGGAGTGAACTCGGTTCAGAAATGGACTTTGTCCACTAAGATAGCCTTGGAAATGAGTCTTGACTAATAACAAATGATTCTCTATGATTATGTGTGTATGCCACAAAGTTTCTTGTGTTAAGTTATGATTATTGGGATTACATTTCACTACTATGATTTATCCCATGTTATGATATTATGATCTGTTTTGCAGGTTAAGATTTCCAAAATGTTATGTTCTTATGAATATGATGTGATTGATATTTCTTTTGTTTACCCTTACTGAGCATTTGAGATCACCCTTTTATGTTTTATTTTCCCCAGGATATAAATAAAGGCTTTAGGTAAGAAAAAAAGGGAAGATATTTATGGGAGATGTTGAAGATCTTTCACCACGATTAGAAGATTATATTCCGAGTTTCCAAAGACACTAAACTATTATGATCCTTGTGTGTGTGTTTTTGTAATGTACTAAGTATTCCACAAAAGTAATGTAACGTCCATGTATGTCAAGCTTAGGGTCTCTACATCCAAGGTGCTATATAAAGGAAAAACCCAAGTATCAATTTGATTTTGGGAAAGATCTAGTATGTGTTCTCATCTACAGTGTTCCATAATTAGGAGACCCAAGTATTTATTAAGGCATAATATAATTCAATTAACCTTTTCACCTGTCTAGAGAGTTCCATAAAAAGGAAACCCAAGTATTTATTATGGAAAAAATAATCTCAAAGATCCTATGAGTCTGTCCATGGAGTCCCATAATAAGGAAACAAAAGTACCACTCTAGGAATAATATAGATCATTTAAAAATTTAATTTTAAGTTATAGATATGGTCATGTCCATAAGCATGCCACACATTATTTCAAATATTAAAAAATAAGAGGGAATTTACTTAAGAATTATATTCCAAAATTTATGTATACAATTTTTTGGTCCATTTAATTAATTAATAATAAGGGGTCCATTAAAATTTCATTTATTTTATAATCACATCAACTATTAAACTAACCATTTCATTTATTAACAATAAAAAGTCCATGCCATAGTATAATTAACCTAGAAAAATTTCATTAAAAAATTCAAAACAAACATAATTAATAAGATTGGTCAAGCCATATATATCAAAAAATAAGAAATTAAAAAGGTAAAAGTGGTTTAAATAATCCATTTTAATTCATTAATGCATTTATAATGTTCCAAGTCATTTAAAAACACAACTAATAAGTGGTTAAATCATTATCTAAAAATAGTACAACGAGTATGTAATTAAAATCAACTTAATATGTGGTATTGGTTGAGGTTATCAACCTAAAATCATTTAAAGGGGATAAAGGAAAACTAGGTTGAGGTCTAAGCAATTAAATTTAATTCCTTTCATATTTTAGGATAAATACACTGAATATATGACGTACAACAAAATGACATGAAATTACAATTGGGGAAGAATTAAGGGAAAATAATATATACCACATACCCAATGATTAGTATTGTACAATTATACAATATGAATCCCTAATTTGATCCTAAAGAAGGTAAATCATAAGAATTATAAAATTCCATGAAAATAAGGAAAAATAGATTGCACATCTTCAGTATTATGTATGGAGAGATAAACGAAGAAAATAATCATGAGGAGTCATAGAATTACTAAGGGTATTATAATGGAACTGATGATGCTTTAATTAGACTATAAAAAAATTAAATCACCCCATGGAAGAGGTAGGATGAGGTGAGTACACGCGGTAGGCTTCATGGGTGAGAGAGGAAGAAAAACGGGGAAAATACCATTTAATGGAAGATGGTAAATTTAGTAATTTTTATAATTTAAGTGAGGTACATGGTTTTTCTATATATCTTAGATAACAGTTCACCAATCACAAGGACCATTCTATCCATGATACATACCCCACATGATTTGGCTGAAAAGTCTGGGATAATCGTGTGCCAATAGTGCAATGAAAATGGTTAAGTGTCTCAAACTATGTATATAGGAACATGGTTTGGATAGTCATGCATAGCTTGTGCAGTCCCTAATGAAATATACTACAATAATTCTACATAGTCATGTTCCCCACCTAGAATGGTTTAGAAAACCGTGTGACACCCCTTTCAAGCCTGCATAGTTTCATCTCACGGGACACACAGTTTAAACAAACCGTGCACCATATATATTTCTTTTGAAAATTGAGAATTTATAGTCACATTATACCAAAACTCATCAATGATTCTGATACATGTACTGGTCCTTAAAATTCTTAAAAAAACAATACTTTCAAGTGTTCAAATTCTTAGATTTACATTTTGAGTCTCAATTAAGGATTTGGCCCATCCACCAACATGGAAACCTAAAATTGCATTTAAAATTTCCTTCAGTTCAAAACACAAGATTTTAAAAAAGTTTTAATAAACTTTTAGGTTAATCTTATATCATTATAATGTTATAAAAATCACTTTTTTGTTATAAATTTTTTATTTTTCCCCATTTACCCAAATATCAACTATTTTTAAAAAATCTAAAAAATCCACCTTATGAAAATTTTGAAATTCATAATTCAAAAATTACATTCATTTCATAAAATTAAATTTATAAATTTTTTGAATTTTGGATTTAGTATCATTCTCAAATAAATATATGGGCATTATGAAATAATTTCTTTTGAAAGGAAATCTTACTTAATATAATATAAGAATAGGTTTTACATTTATTATTTGATTATGTTATGTTCATATTTCTTGATTATGTTATTATACCCACATGTTCATATTATTCTCACTTATGATATTCAATTAATACCTCTAATTTTCATCCTTTACTAAGTTTCTGAGCTCACTATATATTAGGATTCAATTTCCGTAGTTTATATGGAAGAGTATTATATATGATATGTATAGAAGGGTATACTATGCTGAGAATATTTGTTTGAGATATTGAATAATGAATATAATATTAGTTTTTCATTTAATCACCAAATATACTAAACCTATAGGGTTTTTCTATATGATTTATTATGATATGTAATGAATATCATGTGAAATTATAATATATATATATATATATATGTGTGTGTGTGTGTGTGTGTGTGTTTTATTCTTGATTCATCACAACCAGTGTAGAAATCCAAAATAATCTACAACAATTAATTGAAAAAATTCATCATGGAAGTATTTTAAATTTTAGAAGTTCAAGGGAAGTATATTAGTTTTTTGGATTCTTTATTTGAAATTATCGATGATGATGCTATTGGATAAATTTTTTCAATAGTAATAAAATCAAGGGGAATAGCCCAAATTTATATACAAAACATCATTAGTGATATGATATCCTTGGTATAAAGACATAGATTTAGATCTATCAAATAAACAGTGGTTTTATCATAATATAATAAATATTCTTTGAAAATAATTTTCATGGAAGCAATAAAAGAAAATAAAACATTGGTTTCTACCTATATGATGTTTCCAAGAAAATTATTTTCAAAGAATATTTAGATCTCTCAAATAAACAGTGATTTGGATAAATTTTATGAATTAAGTACTTGATTACGTTGAAAAAAATAATACAAGAGTACTTGTTTTTAGGTGAGATGTTAAAAGCATCATCAATTATGAATGATTTATTTTGGTAAAAAATTTAATGATGATTCCATACTGACTTAAATAAATCATAACTTGTATATAATTTACTATAAATTATTAAAGGTATTTATTTATATGAAAAGTTTTTTCTTCAGTGAATGATTTTATTTTTTTGATTATTCTTAGCCATAATTGTGGAAATTATGTTTTAGGTATTAAAAATGGATATCAAATAATATTTTCACCATATAGTTTTTTTTTGAAATACGTGTAAATTTAAAATATATATGGATTTATCATACCTAATTATGTGTGTAAAGTGTTCTTATCCCTGAAAAAATATTATAGTGAAAATTAAGAACAAAAAACATGATATTCTTAGGATTCATCAATATATGAAAATTCTTGGGTATAATTGGAGTAGGTGATCATAATCAATATTCCATGAAGGAGTGAATTGAAATAATTATTATTCTAATTTATGTATATGAAAAAGAAATTTTAGGGCTCAAATAAAATTCAATGTAGGAAATTCCTTAAATACATGAATTGTGAATTTTAAATTTCCATCATTAGTTAATTAATGTTCACTATTGGTGTTAAATTTATATAAGTAATTCATTAAAAATACATATCACAATCACAATATAATAAATATTCTTTGAAAATAATTTTCTTAGAAACAATAAAAGAAAATAAAACATTGGTTTCTACCTATATGATGTTTTCAAAGGATGATGAGTGAAAATTTGTACATATGATAGGTTATATTAAAATCATTAAAATATTATTATTTCTAAAAACATCATGACTAAATATTATATTTTATTAATTTATATTATAGACATATCCATGTTTGACAAAGAAAAAAAAATATATAGTTAAAAATAATACAATATTAGTGGTGGTTTAAGACAAAATATTGAGGAACAAAGTGGTAAGAGTGTTTATAATTAACATATTCTAATTTGGTTAGATTTTTTGATTAATGTAACATGAATTTAGTTGGTGTATTCTATTATAGATATTTATTTAATTATTAGATGAGAGTGAATAAATTTTTTATATCCTTAATAACTAAAGAAGATGAATACATTTACCACTACTCAAGCTTGTATACAACTTTTATTGATGAAACTACCACTTGAAGGCATTAGTATCAAAGAAAATTATATAATGAAAATTAAATTTTACAACTTGAGTGATATAATTATTAAAAAAGTGTTATATGAATCTTAAGTATGGGGAATATTGTTATAGATTTTCACTTTAACATGTAGAATTTTTTGAAAGGGATGCTGAAATTGGAATATGTGTTTACTCAAAAGAACATTAGAATCATCATGATAAAGTAACCATAAAAATAATTTTTTAAAAGTAATTTTTTGGATCTTGGAGTTCAATAATATACATTTACATAATGGGGATAATAATATATGTATACTCTCATAAAAGTTTTGTTATACCATGATTTCTTATAAAGTGTATCAAATAAAGTAGTGTTGTAGTCAATAAGGGATTTGAGACCAGATATTTTTCTCCCATGTAGAAATTTTTTAATTTCCAATAAAAAACATAGATGAATTATATTTTTTCTTCAGAAAAATAGGATGGGGAATAAATAAATTTAAAAAGATAGGGTAAGGTGTTATATCTTATATTTAAATGGGTGAAATTTTTTCTTGTGATATTTCAAAGAGGAATAATATATTATAAAAATGTTTACTTAAGGGATAATACCCAATTTCTTTATCTTGGGGATAATATTTTTTTCATAAATTTAAGTAATTTTAAAATATTTGTATAATTGTTTTTGATCATTAGGTTATTGAAGTGGTTAAAATGATAATTATTTCATTTAGACATTTTTTATCACGAAAACCATAACCAATAGAGTCTTAGAGTGGTTGATGTTTTAATCATTAGTAAAAAGTCCATGAATATGATTATGTTATTAAGGGTTTTAAACAAATCTAGTTGGCGATAGGAATGTATTTTGTTTATGAAGAAGTGTTTTTCAAGAAAACTTAAGGGGATGATTTTTAGAATTTATTTATAGAATGGTTTTTGGGTTGTAATTTTTGATAAATAAAAGATGGAAATACATTAAAAGCAAATGATTATTATTTATAATTAATCATATAGAGTTTTTTAAATATTAGAAGAAATTTTAAGGTTTTTTGTTTCAAATATGGGTATAAAACCAAAATAATGTTTTGGTGATGTATACATCATGGTATCAATCCAAGGTTTTTAACAAATAGCCATAGTTATAGTTTTGGATTATAAAGAATTTTTTATTGAATCTATTATCCACAATAATTTGAAAGCATTTAATAGTATAACATATGGTTCTCACAGATGTTTGAAAAATTGAAAATTTTAAAAAAGATAATGCAATTTTTGTTTGAGATTGAATTTGTGTTTTATGAAATCCCTAAATAAAAAAACATATAAAATAAAAATGATCATAGTAGGTGGATATTTTTATAATAAAAGAAGGATATGTTCATGGTTCTTGGATTTTTTCATAGAATGGGATTTCATGAAGTTTTATATAATAATTCTTTACCATGATGAATAAAAATGTGTTGTGATTTTCATCGTGGTATGTGAAAGAAATATAGACGAGATCTTGGTTTTAGGCATGGAGTTGAGAATTTTATATATAGATAATATCATGTAAAGATATACATCATGGTTTCTAAGAGACCACTCATTGATGAACTATAGATATGGTTTTTCATAATAATGGAATAACAATATTTTCACGTATAAGAATATTTTAGGTATATTATTAGAGTTAAGGAATTATCCAAAAAACACATCATTGTTCAAGTCACCATATCATGGTATGATTATGTTTATTAATTTTAGTATTGTTTAAATATTGGAATATATCAACTTTTATAGAGTTACACTCACTCTCATTTTTAAGGGATAAATGGATGGGTTTTACCATATTTAATAAGAAGAGTGATGACTTTATTTTTGTGGAAGATATGAGGAATACATTAAATAGGAGATTAAAAAAAGGGAGTGATGATAACATATTATAGTAAGGGATATTATTTATAAATATGACTTATATTTTTCTCTGAGTGATATATTTGAGGAAATATATGAAGTATAGGTAGAGGATTATCATAGTGATTGATAATTATATTCTTTCTACCATGATGAAGGTTTATTGTTTTTATTTTTGATTTGATATTATCAAACCTATAATAACTATGGTAAAGGAATTTTTCTTGAGTCATATAGAAGTAATATATCAGCTTTATGTTTATTAAAAAAAATTGGGATAATGAATCCATTCTAAACCCTATAAAATGAGTAATATTTAATGAATTTTAATGTATAAAAATATCATTGCTATATTCTATTTATAGGTTTACTTGTGTGGTTGATCCATGTAAAATAATTTGGGTTTTATTATTTATTATTATCATATTTCATAATAAATACACTACTATTCTTCCTAGTAATAGATTATTATTTTTGAAAGAAATATTTTTACTTAGTATACCAGGATTCAAACACTATATGAGAATCATTCCTCTATGGGATGGATATTTGTTAACATAGAAGGATTAATTAAATTTATATAGGGAAATAATTGATAATGAAATGTATGTGAATTTATTCATGGGTCAAATATAGAATCCATAATAACCATTATAGAAGGTCTCCAAGATCTAAAATCAGTAGGAAGTGTTAAAATATAACTACCCCTTATACTAGGAACTGATATCCCATCACATCTTTTATGGGTTTATTGAGAGTTTAATTGAGAGACTCTAACTCTATTTAAAATGGGGGTGTATTTTATATTTTTTGTATGAATATATATGTGTGTTATGGGGGACCCTATTCTGGGTGATTTTCATTTTAAGGGGACAAAATTTGTGGTATTTTACACTTTTCTTATCATTATCCCCTACTTTGTACACAATTAATCTAAATTGGTTTGAGTGATAAAGGTTTTATATATTTAATAATTCAATCACCATTATTCTCTCTTTATTCATATCCTTATTCCTCCTCCTATTTTTGATGGTTGAGTTAAGGATATTAAATTCTAAATTTACTAGAGAATAATGGAGGTACTATGATTTATAAGGATTTTGTGTGTGGTTGTTAGATAAGTCTAAAGAAGGATTAATATACATCATTTATCACCATTCCAATTTCAATATGTTAAAAAAGGATTTAATTGTGTATTATATAAATTTTTGGTAAAATGGAATTTTGTTTTGTAATGGGAAATTTGGAAGTTGGATTATAAATGTAGTATAAGTTTCTTATAATCTACCTGAACTCTATTTCATGAGAGTTTAGCTTCATAAAAAACATAGTTATTATCTTGAGTCTTATTCTAATTATTTTATTTTATTTTTTATTTTATTTTATTATGAATTTTTTATATTATTGAAGTGAAATGTTCATTTTTGATTTTAGGATGACTATTATGAGTTTTTAAAAATAAATTAATATAAGATTATGATATATTTCCTTTAATTATTCAATATTTTTACTGATCAATAATATGGAATATTTTATTCTTATTATATTATGTTAATGTGTCATTATTATAATTTCTATTATGATTTTGTGACATTACCTAACTATACAAAATGATATGAACTTGTGTTATCCTAATTGTCCCTAAAGGATATATTAACTAGGATATATGATTCACTTGGTGACACCGTAGTTGAAAACATTTTGGTGGACCATATTATTGTTGACAAGGACATGTGATACATGGAACAGTTTTATTAATGGAAATAGTTTATCCATTAAAATGATATTTTTTAATGTTAATTTTGAAATATATTTTCAAATCTGAAGGGTAATTTAAGAGGAATAAATTTGAAAAGGGATTTTAGAAGGAAAAAATGTGTGATTATATATCTGGGTTTTCACTATATTTCAAGTAAGGTACATGGGTGTGTTATATGAGATTACATATATTTTTGAAGTATTAGAAATGGGGATTTTAATCTACATATTAAATTAATACTTAATTAGATTATTTTGATAATATATTAGTGTGATTGACTAATATGATTGATTCCCAAATTTTAGGAATGTATTTTATGTATTTTATTTTTATTAATGTATTCCTTGTATAACTTTATTAATTTCATAATGATATATATTGGTAATTTGAAAACCTTACCTTGAATGATGGTTTAGTTAAAATATTCTAGTATTCCAATTGAGTTCTCTAAAGACTATATATCTGTGAGGACAAAAAAGGTAACCTTGATATTAGGATAGAGTAAAATACGCATATGTTAACCAACATCTTGGAGATATGTCATGTTATTTTTATTAGAATTAAAGAGTGATTTCATATGGGTTCTTATCAGGTTATGAGATTATCTTTTAGAATGAGTAAGATAAATTGATATATTTGAGATATGGTGAAATTTTCTACTATATATCTTTATTGAAGTAACTCTGTATCATGGTTTATAACCCATAGTTTTTTTATTAAATTATAATGTTGAGTTGCAAGATTGTCCCATTACTGTTATGATCATCATCCGAGGTGAGGATCATGAGATTAGAGTAGAGTATATTACCACATTGGTATTTGGGATTATTTGTGTATGAGAAAACATTAAATGGAAAATATCCTACTAGGATGCAATGTATTCATTATGGACAGATGATATGATGAAAAAGTATCTAATGAATTCAATGAACATGATATAGAAAAAATAATGTGTTGATGCAAAATATTTCATTTGGGATCATGATAAAACTTGAGTGGATTATAATTTGTTTAAATTTAAAAGTTGAATATATATATATATAAATAAGATATCCTTAGTTGATGGAAATTTATCCACTATTGTAAGAACCTGGTTTTTGCTGTGAAAGACTTTGGAATATTCTTGATGATGTTCCAGAGCAGCGCCTTCGGACGGCGTGCGATTCCGAGCCCCGGAGTGGCCGGAATTAAATTCTCAGTGAGTTCACACTTGAAATGATAAATAAATGAGATAACTCCTAAACGGAGTTTCGGATCAGAGATCTGAGTGTACGGATAGGTCCGGAATGGGGTGTTTACCCTATGAACAACATAAAACTTGTCGGCGCGGGACGTTTGGACCCCTCGCTCGCCTCTGGAACGTTAAACGGATTAAATATATTAAATTAATTCGTTTAAGGTTGAAACACTAGTATCTCTTAAACTGTGGCTCAGATTGGAAAACCGAGGGCACCGTTGAGTTCTAAGCGTGCCGTTTACCCTAGTAGGGGTATAAGTTTCGCGGGCGTGGGCTGTTTGTGAAAAATGGACCCGGGGGCGTTTTCGTAATTTAGCGGCTTCGGACGTTAAATTTTATAACTTTTGAATGGGGCCTCGAATTAAAATTTTGAGACCGCCGTTGCGCTTAGAGCGTGGTTCTTAGCCTAGGGGAGGCTAAATCCCGACCCCTTCGGGAGTTTGGGTCCGGGGCTGTCGGCGGGCGTTTAAGTGATTTGTACTTAAACACCCCCACCCCTCCTCTTCTTCTTCCTCAAACCCTTTCCCCCTCCTTCACCTCCGACGAGGCAACTTCGGCGAGGCGAGCTCCGGCGAGGCGAGCTCCGGTGAGGCGCGCCCCCCAGCGGGTTGACGGCGAAGCGACGGGCATCACCCAAGAGATAGGAGGTTTTGAGCGTTTTAATTCCCGAACCATATTTCAACCTCAATTATATGTGTCAATTTGTTGTTTGATCTTCGAACAAAGCCCGTAGTTGCGTAGTAGTTTTTCTAAGATTCCTGTCGCCGGTCGCGGATCGAAAATTTGAGCTCCGAAGTGACCGCAACACTCCGCTGAAGATCAACGAGTTTGCTGTCCGTCCGGCGGTTTTTGGGGCGTTCCGGCGAGGTATCGCGACAGTCCGGCAAACCAGCGCAGCGGCATGGCGTTTCTGGGGCAGCGGAGGCGGCGGTGCAGCGGAGCTCCAGGCGGTTGTCGGCCGGGCTTCAGGCGGTAGGCGGCGGACGTGGCTGCAGGGCGTCGGCGCAAGCGGGGTTCGACGGTGCGGGGCGGCTCGACTCGCCGACTGAGGGTGCCGGATGCGGGAGCCGGCGAGAGGAGACGGCGGGGTCGTAGGTGCGCGACCCCGCGGCTGGACAGAGACCCGCGCGACGCGGGTCTTCGTGTGGAAGGGAGACCGGCCTGTCGGCCGGTCGGTGGAAGAACCGCCCACGTGGCGCGGGCAGGGTGACTAGTGGGAGGCGGCCGGGCCGCTGTCCCAGCGAGCTGGCTGGTGCGGGCCGGTTCTAGCGGGGCGGACCGGCCGGACCGGGCCGGTCTGGCCCAAGGGGGTTACCCCCCCCCCCCCCTTAGAATTTTCGATGCCCGTAACTTTCGCTATGGGCGTCCGTTTCGCGCGGTGTCAGCGGCAGCGCGGACCTTGCGTCGAGGGGAATGCTTTGAGGTGGTTTCGGGAATTTTGAATTCCAGGAACAAGGGGTCTCGGAGGCGCGACGCGTCTTTAAGTGGACGAGCGTTTTTCCGGGAATTTTGTTTTGGACGGCGCGGACGCGTCCGACGTCCGAATTAAGCACCGTCAGTGGCGTTGGAACCCTAGCACCGAGGCGGTGCATTCCAGGGTGTTTTTAGGCTTTGAGGCCAAAGTTGAGGCGCGGGCCCCATGGCCCTTCCTTTGAGTTGCGGGCAGCGTTTCACGACTTTTTCACCGGACGTCCGTTCGGGGCGTGCGTGCAGTCGTTTCTAGATGTTTTTCCGAAGGGATTGTAGTGGTGCGATCCACCCACCCTAATTCGGCACGATGGTGCGGGGCCCACGAGGGCCGTTTCGGGAGTTGACGGTGATTTCCGGCTTTATCACCGGTCAACCGTTTTGGACAAGTGAATAGTCCATCTTGTGTGCTTTTTCGAGAGGATCACAACTGTGCAATCCGTTTGTTGAGTTTCGGGACCGGGTTGCGGGTCCCACGTGGCACCGCTCGTGTGCGGTGCGTCAAAATGCATCTTTTTCTATGGATATCCATTGCAATCAAGTGATTAGTGCTTTTGACATGTTTTCCCGAGGCGATCGCAATGGTGTGATGCGCCCGACAGTTTTCGAGGCCGAGGCTCGGGATCATGGGACGCCGTTCGGGCGTGAGGCGGTGTTGGTGCCTTTTTCGTCGGATATCCGTTGAAGGCAAGTAAGTAGTCAATCTCGCGTGTTTTTCCATGAGGATTACAAAGATGCGATCCATTTGGCTGTGCGGATATTGATACGTTATCTTGTTAAATGTGGAAGCATGGAAGATGCCCTAGTGGTGGTTCGCCCTACCTTGTTTGTAGCAGACCTTTGGCGTGTGATCGCGCACTCTTGGGAGAGTGATGTAAATGGTTCACGAGATGTGGTTGGTCGTGCCTGGGCCTTTGAGGTGGAGTTGTTACGTCACGCCTTCGCGTTGACATTGGGTGTCACATGCACGATAGCCCTTGGGCTGGGGATGTGTTATACTCCGAGAGTATACGGGAGCGCTTGGAGGTACGAGTGGTTTGTACCTGAGACTGTTTGTGCGCTCAGTTGGGGTTGACTTGGGGCCACATGTCATGTGGGCCCCACATGCGTGTCATGTTCTGCTTTGCGTACTTGGACCTCTTGCGGTGTAGAGGATCCCTTTGTGCTCGTTTGTTTGACCAGCAGGGTTGAGTGGTCTCCCCCTAGTTTCGCTCAAGATGGATTGGCCGGTAGCGGTGCTAGTGACACCCAGTGCTGGAGTAGACGCTGCACCTCATTTGGGTGAGTTGTTCTGGAGTTGGGTGGTTGCGCGATACCCCCTCCGTGTTCGGTTGGACAGTGTTGTACCCTCCAGTGGAGATGGCCAAGGCAATTCTGAGTTCTACCCTCTAGCGGGGTGGGCAGTGGGTTACTCATCGACCTCTTCAGGTTTACCCTCCAACAGGGCTGGGCAGTGGGTTTCTCACTGACTTCTAGGGTTTACCCTCTAGCAGAGACTGGGCAGTGGGTCACCCGATGCTATTAGGGTCTACCCTCCAGCGGTGGCTGGGCAGTGGGTCACCTGAAGACCTCTTAGGGTCTACCCTCCAGCAGAGACTGGGCAGTGGGTCACCCGACGCTAGTAGGGTCTACCCTCCAGCGGAGGCTGGGCAGTGGGTCACTCGACGACCTCTTAGGGTCTACCCTCCAGCGGGGCTGGGTAGTGGGTCGCTCATCGTCTAGTTCCAGGTCTACCCTCCAGCAAGGCTGGGCAGTGGGTTGCCTGTCGACTTATTTCAGGTCTACCCTTCAGCAAGGTTGGGCAGTGGGTCACCTGTTGACTTATTTCAGGTCTACCCTCCTGCAGGGCTGGGCAGTGGGTCGCCTGATGATGTATTATGGTCTACCCTCCAGCAAGGCTGGGTAGTGGGTCGCCTGTCGACTTATTTCAGGTCTAGACTCCAGCAGGGCTGGGAAGTCGGTCGTCTGATGATGTATTATGGTATACCCTCCATCGGGGTTGGGCAGTGGGTCGCCGGATGATGTATTATGGTTTACCCTCCACCAGGGCTGGGCAGTGGGTCACCTGATATTTGGTTATGAATTACCCTCCAGCGGGGCTGGGTAGTGGGACACCTGTCGGCATTCCAGACTCAGTAATCTCGACTAGGATAGTTTGTGGCTTTCCTCCATGGTTACCGAAGCGGGACCTTTGGTTATACGGGTCAATGTTGTGATGACTTGACTTTGAAAAGACCTCTCGACTGTAGGGCAGTGAAGAGGTGTGGTTTGACTTTCCCTATAACTCTCAAGTACGAGGGGCACTTTCCCCACCGAGACACATTCTTGTGACGCGATCTAAAACCGTGTGGGTGAGTCAGTGCCGCCCAAAGCGGATAGTGTCGAGGTGTGGTAATTGAGTCCCTTGGCTTGCGGTTCGGGGCAGACGTGCGGGATGCTGGGCATCGATGGTGTTTACTTCTGGGACTGTTGGCTACTCTTTCTTGGGCTAAGCTACGGGATGGAGATCCCCTTATGACCTTGTTTGGGCTTCTTGATTGAGCATATGGACTTGTATATACCTTGTTCTAGTACCCATTTCTTGGGTTTGGTTACTCTCCTTCCAGAGGAGGCAAAGACGCACGGGGTATGCCAAGTTCTTTCCGTGTCTAGCTTCACGTGGTTGGACGAGTCTACTCTCCTGCTCTAGGTAGCGAAGACTCGACGGGAAGTTCATCTTCCCATAGTTTCCAGCTCCTTGTGTCTGGATGAGTCTACCTTCTTTCCTCTTGTTGGGTTGAGCTGGACTCTTTACTGCACTCTCTATTGTACTCCTTTACTTTTCCTGTTCGCTCTACTGCTCACCCTTCGGTACCTCCTTTGTTGCTCCCTCGAGCCTTTGGGGTATCCTACTGAGTATTTTTATACTCACCCCTGCTTGGGCTTTTCCCGCACTTGGTGTGCCCTTGCAGACAACGAACATGTTGGTCGTGACTTCAGTGGAGCATAGGAGTTCGGGAGCTTGGACCACGTGCGGTGGTCGTGGCTGGTTTCCAGGTGGCAGACCCGTCAGCTGTTTCTCTCCGTTTACCTGTTGCCAGGTTATGGCACTTTTTGGTTGGGCGTGTGTTTTTCCCCTTTTCTTTTCAGCTTGTACTTTGTACTCTTTAGAGGTCGATGCACATCTGTGGTTTATACATATAGCATTTTCCCTTTTTCTTTACTTGTCTTCCCTTTTACTCTGCTCTTTGCATTGAGTGTGCTGTGTGTGGGTGTGTACAGGTACTTAGGCAAAGGCCTCTTCGAGTTTTTTTGCCTTCGGCACTAGTCTCCAGCCCCTGGCCTATGGAGGCGGGCTTGGGGTAGTTGCAGCTCGAGCCCGTGTAGGGTCGGGTCATGACAAAGTGGTATCAGAGGTGGTTTGTTCCTTGGGATGTTGTGCGGACGTCCCTAAAAGAGGAATTGGTTGGGATTTAGGGCAACAATGTTAACGTGTCTCGAGAGCAGCTCTCAGGCCAAGGAGTCCAGTGATGGTGTGGCGGCCGACGTATCCATTCACCAGGACCCTGATAACCCGCTTGTCGACTCGGCATGATGTGACACTTGTTGTAGGGAAAATTGGTTTGTGCATCACATAGGACCGAGTCTTTGACTGTCCTTCTTGAGTCATCTCCCCATCGTTGTTGTTGTGGTATATAAACATATGATCATCTTTCCGCGACACTCCTTGATAATAGTCAGGATGTCTCCGTGAGGATAGCTGGCCAGGATACCAGCTTGGGTGCGTGACGACAACCCTGTGAGCTACGAGGCCATAGTCCAGGATCCATCATGCGAGCCCCTTTTCTCTGGGTGGGCCGGTAGCAGCACCCCCACCTGTGGAGCAGCAGACAGTTTCAGCAGAGCAGGCTGATCTTGAGCACAGGTTGAGCGCGCTCTGTGAGTTCCAGCGGCAGAGACCACTGAGGTTCAGTGGTGAGCCAGACCCTCAGGTAGTAGAGGTTTGGCTCGAGGTAGTGCTTCACCTTTTCAGGCTTGTGCAGACGCTGACAGATCGGATAGTGGCTTTGGCAGCCACCCTTTTTTTTCATGGAGCAGCTTGGCGTTGGTGGAGTCTGGTGACTCAGCTTCTTGACGAGTCGTCGCTTTTGTGGGATGACTTCCAGTTGTTGTTTCGTGAAGAGTTTTCCCCTCCTGCTTGTGCTCCGTTCGGATTCAGGAGCTCCTGCAGTTTCAGCAGGGAGGGATGACGGTGGCCGAGTACGCGGCTAGTTTTTCAGACCTTGCACGCTTTTACCCGGACTTGGTCCATGACGACAACTTCCGAGCGCGGAAGTTTGAGCAGGGTCTCTGCCAAGAGATTCGTGATTTCATAGTACCCTTGGAAATTTCCACATATTCCAGGGTGCTAGAGCAGGCGCTGGTGACAGAGGGATTCCTGTTACGTTTTGCGGTTGGTAGTAGCAGTGGGCACGACGGAGCCGGGACGTCTGCCATAGCTAGCAAGCACCGGAGGACCGGACCTCGATGGAGGTGGCCTTTCCACTGCCGGTTTCAGAGACGTGGTCGTATACCACTGTGGAGAAAAGGCGCAGGGCCTCAGCCGAGGATGACCTTCCGTGAGTAGATCCCGGGCCGTGGTCGTACACCACAGTGGCGCCGGAGGGCACCAGGGCAGCCCAGAGAGCGTCGGTGCTATGCTTGTGACGGGCGAGGTCACTTGGCACGAGACTGCCCGACCCGAGTTGTTGAGAGCTTCGAGAAGGCAGCAGGCGCACCACCACAACAGAGGCAGCGTCGTGATCGGAGTAGTTCCCAGAGAGGTGGTGCTGGCAGAGGAGCGGGAGGAGCTGGTGGTGGAGGACGACTTTACAAGGTCTTCCCACCACCACTAGGCGGTCCACGTCAGGTTCCGAGAGCTGACAGTTGGGACCGTGGGTAGCCGCGAGCTTTGGATGTCTACGATCCTGCAGAGCACGAGATGGTGAGAGGTACCCCTTGCGACTCTTCTACTTCTGGTAGTATAATTGATAGACTCTATGTGTGGAATGCTTTCCTCCCTTCTCCTTGCTTGAGGTGTTACCAGGGTGACATAGGGCGTCGGGTGTAACCCTGTGTTGGTAAGGAAAAAGGCGTGAGACCTTTTCCTTTAGTCGATGGTGTTGACTCCTTCGATTCCCTAGCGTGTAAGAGAGTCTTGGTTGCGAGACATCGACAGTTAAACCTTGCATGACCAGATATCCTTAGGTGTTTCACCATATGGATATTCTGAAGGAGGGAATCACCGGGCCTTGTTTCAGGTGCGGGCGGTGATTCCAGTCGCGACATGCGACGTAGAGGTTGGACCAGGGAGGTGAGCTACCCCTGAGAGCCTTCGAGCCATTTGAGACCATGGAAAGGGATGGAAAGGTACCCTACCGCCTTTCCCTAACCCCAAGTCTAGAGTGGGTGCATGATGTCGGCAAGGGCTGACCTCGCATGAACGGATCAATCCTTTGGTCCGTGTGCGGTGACGCAGAGCTATGCGTGGGTTCTTCTGGGTATGGGAAAGCCAGGTGTGGGCTTAGTACCTTGTGTTGCTCCCTAGTTTTTCTTTTCGGGGATGAAAATCTTGAAGGAGGGAATGATGTAAGAACCCATTTTTTGCTGTGAAAGACTTTGGAATATTCTTGATGATATTCCAGAGCATCGCCTTCAGACGACGTGCGATTCCGAGCCCCGGAGTGGCCGGAATTAAATTCTTAGTGCGTTCACACTTGAAATGATAAATAAATGAGATAACTCCTAAACGGAGTTCCGGATCAGAGATCCGAGTGTACGGATGGGTCCAGAATGGGATATTTACCCTAGGAACGACATAAAACTTGCCGGTGCGGGACGTTTGGACCCCTCGCTCGCCTCTGGAACGTTAAACAGATTAAATATATTAAATTAATTCGTTTAAGGGCGAAACAATAGTATCTCTTAAACAGTGGCTCAGATTGAAAATCAGAGGTCACCGTTGAGTTCGGAGCATGCCGTTTACCCTAGTAGGGGTATAAGTTTCGCGGGCGTGGGCCGTTTGTGAAAAATGGCCCCAGGGGCGTTTTCGTAATTTAGCGGCTTCAGACGTTAAATTTTATAACTTTTGAACGGGGCCTCAGATTAAAATTATGAGACCTCCATTGCGCTCAGAGCGTGGTTCTTAGCCTAGGGGAGGCTAAATCCCGACCCCATCGGGAGTTCGGGTCCGGGGCTGTCCGGCGGGCGTTTAAGTGATTTGTACTTAAACACCCCCCACCCCTCTTCTTCTTCTTCCTCAAACCCTTCCCCCCTCCTTCACCTCCGGCGAGGCAACTCCGGCGAGGCGAGCTCCGGCGAGGCGCGCCCCCCGGCGGGTTGACGACGAAGCGACGAGCATCGCCCAAGAGGTAGGAGGTTTTGAGCGTTTTAATTCCCGAACCATATATCAACCTAAATTATATGTGTCAATTTGTTGTTTGATCTTTGAACAAAGCCCGTAGTTGCGTACTAGTTTTTCTAAGCTTCCCGTCGCCGGTCTCGGATCGAAAATTCGAGCTCCGAGGTGACCGAAACACTCCACCGAAGATCAACAGGTTTTCTGTCCTTCCGACGGTTTTTGGGGCGCTCCGGCGAGGTATCGCGGCGGTCCGGCGAACCAGCGCGGCGGCGCGGCGTTTCAGGGGCAGTGGAGGCGGCGGCACAGCGGTGCTCCTGGCGGTTGTTGGCCGGGCTTCAGGCAGCAGGCGGCGGACGCAGCTGCAGGGCGTCGACCCGAGCGGGGTTCGGCGGTCGGTGGTGCAGGGCGGCTCGGCTCACCGGCTGAGGGTGCCGGCTACGGGAGCCGGCGAGAGGAGACGGTGGGGTCACAGGCGCGCGACCCCGCGGCTAGACAGAGACCCGCTCGACGCGGGTCTCCGTGTGGAAGGCCGACCGGCCTGTCGGACGGTCGGTGGAAGAACCGCTCGCGTAGCACGGGCGGGGTGACTTGTGGGAGGCAGCCGGGCCGCTCTCCCAGGGAGCCGGTCAGTGCGGGCCGGTTCGAGCGGGGCGGACCGGCCGGACCGGGCCGGTCCGGCCCAAGTGGGTTACCCCCCCCCCCCCCCCCCTTTTGGAATTTCCGACGCCCATAGCTTTCGCTACGGGCGTCTGTTTCGCGCGTCGTCAGTGGCAGCGCGGACCTTGCGTCGAGGGGAATTCTTTGAGGTGGTTTTGGGAATTTTTAATTCCCGGAATGAGGGGTCTTGGTGGCGTGACGCGTCTTTAAGTGGACGAGCGTTTTTCCAGGAATTTTGTTTTGGACGGCGCGGACGCGTCCGACGTCCGAATTAAGCACCGTCAGTTGCGTTGGAACCCCGACACTGAGACGGTACATTCCAGGGTGTTTTCAGGCTTTGAGGATGAAGTTGAGGCACGTGCCCCATGGCCCGTCCTTTGAGCTGCGAGCAGCGTTTCACGACTTTTTTACCGGACGTCCGTTCGGGGCGTGCGAACAGTCGTTTCTAGATGTTTTTCCTAGGGGATTGCAGTGGTGCGATTCGCCCGCCCAAATTCGGCACAATGGTGCGGGGCCCACGAGGGCCGTTTCGGGAGTTGACGGTGATTTACATCTTTATCACCGGGAAACCGTTTTGGACAAGTGAATAGTCCATCTTGTGTGCTTTGTCGAGAGGATCGCAACTGTGCGATCCGTTTGTTGAGTTTCGAGACCGGGTTGCGGGTCCCACGTGGCACCGCTCGTGTGCGGTGCGCTGGAATGCATCTTTTTCTCCGGATATCCGTTGCACTCAAGTGAGTAGTGCTTTTGACGTGTTTTCCCTAGGGGATCGCAATGGTGCGATGCACCCGACTGTTTTCGGGGCCGAGGCTCGGGATCACGGGACACCATTCGGGCGTGAGGCGGTGTTGGTGCCTTGTTTGTCGGATATCCGTTGGAGGCGAGTAAGTAGTCAATCTCGCGTGTTTTTCCATGAGGATTAAAACGGTGCAATCCATTTGGCTGTGCGGAGACTGGTACGTGATCTTGTTGAATGTGGAAGCATGGAAGATGCCCCAGTGGTGGTTCGTCCTACCTTGTTTGTAGCGGACCCTTGGCGTGTGATCGTGCACTCTTGGGAGAGTGATGTAAATGGTTCATGAGATGTGGTTGGCCGTGCCTGGGCCTTTGAGGTGGAGTTGTTACGTCACGCCTTCACGTTGACGTTGGGTGCCGCATGCACAATAGCCCTTGGAATGAGGACATGTTATACTCCGGGAGTATACGGGAGCGCTTGGAGGTACGAGTGGTTTGTACCTCAGACTATTTGTGCGCTTAGTTGGGGTTGACTTGGGGCCACACGTCATGTGGGCCCCACATGCATGCCGTGTTCCGCTTTGTGTACTTGGACCTCTTGCGGCGTAGAGGATCCCTTTGTGCTCGTTTGTTTGACCAGCAGGGTTGAGTGGTCTCCCCCTGGTTTCGCTCGCGATGGATTGGCCGGTAGCGGTGCTAGTGACACCCAGTGCTGGAGCAGACACTACACCTCATTTGGGGTGAGTTGTTCTGGAGTTGGGTGGTTGCGCGACACCCCCTCCGTGTTCGGTTGGCCAGTGTTGTACCCTCCAGTGGAGATGTCCAGGGCAATTCTGAGTTCTACCCTCCAGCGGGGATGGGCAGTGGGTTACTCATCAACCTCTTCGGGTTTACCCTCCAGCAGGGCTGGGCAGTGGGTTTCTCACTGACTTCTAGGGTTTACCCTCCAGCAGAGACTGGGCAGTGGGTCACCCTATGCTATTAGGGTCTACCCTCCAGCGGAGGCTGGGCATTGGGTCACCCGGCGACCTCTTAGGGTCTACCCTCCAGAAGAGACTGGGTAGTGGTTCACCCAACGCTAGTAGGGTCTACCCTCCAGCGGGGGCTGGACAGTGGCTCACCCGACGACCTCTTAGGGTCTACCCTCCAGCGGGGCTGGGCAGTGGGTCGCCCGTCGTCTAGTTCCAGGTCTACCCTCCAGCAAGGCTGGGCAGTGGGTCGCCTGTCGACTTATTTCAGGACTACCCTCCAGCAGGGCTGGGCAGTGGGTCGCCTGATGATGTATTATGGTCTACCCTTTAGCAAGGCTGGGCAGTGGGTCGCCTGTCGACTTATTTCAGGTCTACCCTCCAGCAGGGCTGGGCAGTGGGTCGCCTGATGATGTATTATGGTCTACCCTCCAGCGGGGCTGGGTAGTGGGTCGCCAGATGATGTATTATGGTTTACCCTCCAGTAGGGCTGGGTAGTGGGTCACCTGATATTTGGTTATCAATTACCCTCCAGCGGGGATGGGTAGTGGGACACCTATCGGCATTCCAGACTCATTCCTCTCGACTAGCCTAGTCTGTGGCTTTCCTCCATGGTTACCGGAGCGGGACCCTTGGTTATACGGATCAGTGTTGTGACGACTTGACTTTGAGGAGACCTCTCAACTACAGGACAGTGACGAGGTGTGGTTTGACTTTCCCTAGAACTCTCAAGTACAAGGGGCACTTTCCCCACCGAGACGCATTCTTGTGACGCGATCTAAAACCGTGCGGGCGAGTCAGTGCCGCCCAAAGCGGATAGTGTCGAGGTGTGGTAATTGAGTCCCTTGGCTTGCAGTTTGGGGCAGACGTGTGGGATGCTGGGCATCGATGGTGTTTACTTCTGGGACTGTTGGCTACTCTTTCTTGGGCTGAGCTACGGGATAGAGATCCCCTTACAATCTTGTTTGGGCTTCTTGATTGAGCATATGGACTTGTATATACCTTGTTCTAGTACCCACTTCTTGGGTTTGGTTACTCTCCTTCCAGGGGAGGTGAAGATGCGCGGGGTATGCCAGGTGCTTTCCATTTATAGCTTCTCGTGGTTGGATGAGTCTACTCTCCTACTATAGGTAGCGAAGACTCGATGGGAAGTTCATCTTCCCACAGTTTCCAGTTCCTTGTGTCTGGATGAGTCTACCTTCTTTCCTCTTGTTGGGTTGAGCTGGACTCTTTACTGCACTCTCTGTTGTACTCCTTTACTTTTCCTGTTCGCTCTACTGCTCACCCTTTGGTACCTCCTTTGTTGCTCTCTCGAGCCTTCGGGGTATCCTACTGAGTATTTTTATACTCACCCCTGCTTGGGCTTTGCCCTCACTTGGTGTGCCCTTGTAGACGACGGACAGGTTGGTCGTGACTTTAGTGAAGCATAGGAGTTCGGGATCTTAAACCGTGTGCGGTGGTCGTGGCCGGGTTCTAGGTGGCAGACCCATCATCTGTTTGTCTCCGTTTACCTATTGTCGGGTTGTGGCACTTTTTGGTTGGGCGTGTGTTTTTCCCCTTTTCTTTTCAGCTTGTACTTTGTACAGTTTAGAGGTTGATGCACATCTGTGGTTTATACATATAGCAGTTTCCCTTTTTCTTTACTTGTATTCCCTTTTACTCTGCTCTTTTCATTGAGTGTGCTGCGTGTGGGTGTGTACAGGTACTTAGGCAAAGGCCTCCCCGAGTTTTTGTGCCTTCGGCACTGGTCGCCAGCCCCTGGCCTATGGAGGTGGCCTTGGGGTAGTTGCGACTCGAGCCCGTGTAGGGTCGGGTCATGACAAAGTGGTATCAGAGGTGGTTCGTTCCTTGGGATGTTGTGTGGACGTCCCTAAAAGAGGAATTGGTTGGGATTTAGGGCAACAGTGTTAACGTGTCTCGAGAGCGGCTCTCAGGCCAGGGAGTCCAGTGATGGTGCGACGACCGACGTATCCATTCACCAGGACCCTGATAACCCGCTTGTTGACTCGGCATGCTGAGACACTTGTTGCAGAGAAAATTGGTTTGTGCATCACATAGGACCGAGTCTTTGACTGTCCTTCTTGAGTCAGCTCCCTATCGTTGTTGTTGTGGTATATACACATATCCTCATCTATCCGCGGCACTCCTTGATAATATTCAAGAAGTCTACGCGAGGACAGTCAGCCATGATACCAGCTTGGGTGCATGACGACGACCCTATGAGCTACGAGGCCATAGTCCAGGACCCATCATGTGAGCCCCTTTCTTCAGGTGGGCCGGTAGCAGCACCCCCACCTGTGGAGCAGCAGACAGTTTCAGCAGAGCAGGCTGAGCTTGAGCATAGGTTGAGCGCGGTCTGTGAGTTCCAGCAGCAGAGACCGCTGAGGTTCAGTGGTGAGCCAGACCCTCAGGCAGCAAAGGTTTGGCTCAAGGCAGTGCTTCACCTTTTCAGGCTTGTGCAGACGCCGACAGATCAGAGAGTGGCTTTGGCAACCACCCTTTTTTTCATGGAGCAGCTTGGCGTTGGTGGAGTCTGGTGACTCAGCTTCTTGACGAGTCTTTGCTTTTATGGGATGACTTCCAGTTGTTGTTTCGTGAAGAGTTTTTCCCCTCCTGCTTGCGCTCCGTTCAGATTCAGGAGCTCCTGCAGTTTCAGCAGGGAGGGATGACGGTGGACGAGTACGTGGATAGTTTTGTAGACCGTGCACCCTTTTACCCGGACTTGGTCCATGGCGACAACTTCCGAGCGCAGAAGTTTGAGCAGGGTCTCTGCCGAGAGATTTGTGCTTTCATAGTACCCTTGGGCATTTCCACATATGCTGGGGTGCTAGAGCAGGCGCTGGTGATAGAGGGCTTCCTGTTATGTTTTGCGGTTGCTAGTAGCAGTGGGCACGACGGAGCCGGGACGTCTGCCGTAGCTAGCAGGCGCCGGAGGACAGGACCTCGATGGAGGTGGCCTTTCCACTGCCGGTTTCAGAGATGTGGTCGTATACCACTGTGGCGAAAAGGCGCAGGGCCTCAGCCAAGGATGACCTTCCGTGAGTAGATCCCGGGCCGTGGTCGTACACCAAAGTGGCACCGGAGGGCACCAGGGTATCCCAGAGATTTCCGGTGCTATTCTTGTGACGGGCGAGGTCACTTGGCACGAGACTGCCCGACCCGAGTTGTTGAGAGCTTCGAGCAGGCAGCAGGCGCACCACCACGGCAGAGGCAGCACCGTGATCGGAGTAGTTCCCAGAGAGGTGGTGCTGGCAGAGGAGCGGGAGGAGCTGGTGGTGTAGGACGACTTTACGAGGTCTTCCCACCACCACTAGGCGGTCCACGTCAGGTTCCGGGAGCTGACAGTTGGGACCGTGGGTAGCCGCGAGCTTTGGATGTCTACGATCCTGCAGATCACGGGATGGTGAGAGGTACCCCTTGCGACTCTTCTACTTCTGGAAGTAGAATTGATAGACTCTATGTGTGGAATGCTTTCCTCCCTGTTCCTTGCTTGAGGTGTTACCAGGGTGACATAGGGCGTCGGGTGTAACCCTGTGTTGGTAAGGAAAAAGGCGTGAGACCTTTTCCTTTAGTCGATAGTGTTGACTCCTTCGCTTCCCGAGCATGTAAGAGAGTCTTGGTTGTGAGACATCGACAGTGAAACCTTGCATGACCAGATATCCTTGGGTGTTTCACCATATGGATATTCTGAAGGAGGGAATCATCGGGCCTTGTTTCAGGTGCGGGTGGTGATTCCAGTCACGACATGCGACGTAGAGGTTGGACCGGGGAGGTGAGCTACCCCCGAGAGCCTTCGAGCCGTTTGAGACCGTTCAAAGGGATGGTGAGGTACCCTACCACCTTTCCCTAACCCCAAGTCTGGAGTGGGTGCATGATCTCGGCAAGGGCTAACCTCGCATGAACGGATCAATCCTTTGGTCTGTGTGCGGTGACGCAGAGCTGTGCGTGGGTTCTTCTGGGTATGGGAAAGCCAGGTGTGGGCTTAGTACCCTGTGTTGCTCCCTAGTTTTGCTTTTCGGGGATGAAAATATTGAAGGAGGGAATGATGTAAGAACCCGGTTTTTGCTGTGAAAGACTTTGGAATATTCTTAATGATATTTCAGAGCAGCGCCTTCAGACGGCGTGCGATTCCGAGCCCCGGAGTGGCCGGAATTAAATTCTCAGTGCGTTCACACTTGAAATGCTAAATAAATGAGATAACTCCTAAATGGAGTTTCGGATCAGAGATCCGAGTGTACGGATGGGTCCAGAATGGGGTGTTTACCCTATGAACAACATAAAACTTGTCGGCGCGAGACGTTTGGACCCCTCACTCGCCTCTGGAACGTTAAACAGATTAAATATATTAAATTAATTCGTTTAAGGGAGAAACGCTAGTATCTCTTAAACGGTGGCTCGGATTGAAAATCCGAGGTCACCGTTGAGTTCAGAGCATGCCGTTTACCCTAGGAGGGGTATAAGTTTCGCGGGCACAGGCTGTTTGTGAAAAATGGCCCCAGGGGCGTTTTCGTAATTTAGCGGCTTCAGACGTTAAATTTTATAACTTTTGAACGGGGCCTCGGATTAAAATTTTGAGACCTCCGTTGCGCTCAGAGCGTGGTTCTTAGCCTAGGGGAGGCTAAATCCCGACCCCATCGGGAGTTCGGGTCCGGGGCTGTCCGACGGGCGTTTAAGTGATTTGTACTTAAACACCCCACCCCTCTTCTTCTTCTTCCTCAAACCCTTCCCCCCTCCTTCACCTCCGGCGAGGCAACTCTGGCGAGGCGAGCTCCGGCGAGGCGCGACCCCCGGCGGGTTGATGGCGAAGCGACGGGCATCGCCCAAGAGGTAGGAGGTTTTGAGCGTTTTAATTCCCGAACCATATTTCAAACTCAATTATATGTGTCAATTTGTTGTTTGATCTTCGAACAAAGCCCGTAGTTGTGTAGTAGTTTTTCTAAGCTTCCCGTCGCCAGTCTCGGATCGAAAATTCGAGCTCCGAGGTGACCGCAACACTCCGCCGAAGATCAACGGGTTTGCTGTCCGTCCGGCAGTTTTTGGGGCGCTCCGGTGAGGTATCGCGGCGGTCCAGCGAACTAGCGCAGCGGCGCGGCATTTCCGGGGCAGCGGAGGTGGCGGCGCAGCGGTGCTCCAGGCGGTTGTCGGCCGGGCTTTAGGCGGCAGGCGGCGGACGCGGCTGCAGGGCGTCGGCGCGAGCGGGGTTCAGCGGTCGGCGGTGCGGGGCGGCTCGGCTCACCGGCTGAGGGCTCCGGCTGCGGGAGCCGGCGAGAGGAGATGGCTGGGTCACAGGCGCTCGACCCCGCGGCTAGACAGAGACCCGCGCGACGCATGTCTCTGCGTGGAAGGCCGACTGGCCTGTCGGCCGGTCGGTGGAAGAACTGCCCGCGTAGCGCGGGCGGGGTGACTTGTGGGAGGCGGTCGGGCCGCTGTCCCAGCGAGCCGGTCGGTGCGGGCCGGTTCGAGCGGGGCGGAACGGCCAGACCGGGCCGGTCCGACCTAAGGGGGTTACCCCCCCCCCCCCCTTTTGGAATTTCCGACGCCCGTAGCTTTTTCTACGGGCGTCCGTTTCGCGCGCCGTCAGCGGAAGCGCAGACCTTGCGTCGAGGGGAATTATTTGAAGTGGTTTCGGGAATTTTTAATTCCCGGAATGAGGGGTCTTGGAGGCGCGGCGCGTCTTTAAGTGGACGAGCGTTTTTCCGGGAATTTTGTTTTGGACGGCGCGGATGCGTCCGACGTCCGAATTAAGCACCGTCAGTGGTGTTGGAACCCCGACACCGAGACGGTGCATTCCAGGATGTTTTCAGGCTTTGAGGACGAAGTTGAGGCACGGGCCCCATGGCCCGTCCTTTGAGCTGCGAGCAGCGTTTCATGACTTTTTCACCGGACGTCCGTTCGGGGCGTGCGAACAGTCGTTTCTAGATGTTTTTCCGAGGGGATTGCAGTGGTGTAATCCGCCCGCCCTAATTCGGCACGATGGTGCGGGGCCCACGAGGTCCGTTTCGGGAGTTGACGGTGATTTCCAGCTTTATCAGTGGGCAACCGTTTTGGACAAGTGAATAGTCCATCTTGTGTGCTTTGTCAAGAGGATCGCAATTATGCGATTTATTTGTTGAGTTTCGGGACCGGGTTGCGGGTCCCATGTGGCACCGCTCGTGTGCGGTGCGCCGGAATGCATATTTTTCTCCGGATATCCGTTGCACTCAAGTGAGTAGTGCTTTTGACGTGTTTTCTCTAGGGGATCGCAATGGTGCGATGCGCCCGACTGTTTTCGGGGCCGAGGCTCGGGATCACGGGACGCCGTTCGGGCATGAGGCGGTGTTGGTGCCTTTTTCGTCGGATATCCGTTGGAGGCGAGTAAGTAGTCAATCTCGCGTGTTTTTTCGTGAGGATTAAAACGGTGCAATCCATTTGGCTATGCGGATATTGGTACGTGATCTTGTTAAATGTGGAAGCATGGAAGATGCCCCAGTGGTGGTTCTCCCTACCTTGTTTGTAGCGGACCCTTGACGTGTGATCGTGCACTCTTGGGAGAGTGATGTAAATGGTTCACGAGATGTGGTTGGCCGTGCTTGGGCCTTTGAGGTGGAGTTGTTACGTCACGCCTTCGCGTTGATGTTGGGTGCCGCATGCACGATAGCCCTTGGGCTGGGGACGTGTTATACTCCGGGAGTATAAGGGAGCGCTTGGAGGTACGAGTGGTTTGTACCTGAGACTGTTTGTGAGATCAGTTGTGGTTGACTTGGGGCCACACGTCATGTGGGCCCCACATGTGTGTCGTGTTCCGCTTTGCGTAATTGGACCTCTTGCGGCGTAGAGGATCCCTTTGTGCTCGTTTGTTTGACCAGCAGGGTTGAGTGGTCTCCCCCTGGTTTCGCTCACGATGGATTGGCCAGTAGCGGTGCTAGTGACACCCAGTGCTGGAGCAGACACTACAACTCATTTGGGGTGAGTTTTTCTTGAGTTGGGTGGTTGCGCGATACCCCCTCCGTGTTCGGTTGGCCAGTGTTGTACCCTCCAGTGGAGATGGCCAGGGAAATTCTGAGTTCTACCCTCCAGCGGGGCTGGGCAGTGGGTTACTCATCGACCTCTTCGGGTTTACCCTCCAGCAGGGCTGGGCAGTGGGTTTCTCACTAACTTCTAGGGTTTACCCTCCAGCAGAGACTGGGCAGTGGGTCACCCGATGCTATTAGGGTCTACCCTCCATCGGAGGCTGGGCAGTGGGTCACCCGACGACCTCTTAGGGTCTACCCTCCAGCA
The DNA here is from genome assembly GCA_963277665.1 of Viscum album. Taxonomy (NCBI): domain Eukaryota; kingdom Viridiplantae; phylum Streptophyta; class Magnoliopsida; order Santalales; family Viscaceae; genus Viscum; species Viscum album. The sequence continues at coordinate 1,863,658,386 of OY728133.1, forward strand.
GAGACTGGGCAGTGGGTCACCTGATGCTAGTAGGGTCTACCCTCCAGCGGAGGCTGGGCAGTGGGTCACCCGATGACCTCTTAGGGTCTACCCTCCAGCGGGGCTGGGCAGTGGGTCGCCCATCGTCTAGTTCCAGGTCTACCCTCCAGCAAGGCTGGGCAGTGGGTCGCCTGTCGACTTATTTCAGGTCTACCCTCCAGCAGGGCTGGGCAGTGGGTCGCCTGATGATGTATTCTGGTCTACCCTCTAGCAAGGCTGGGCAGTGGGTCACCTGTTGACTTATTTCAGGTCTACCCTCCAGCAGGGCTGGGCAGTGGGTCGCCTGATGATGTATTATGGTCTACCCTTCAGCGGGGCTGGGTAGTGGGTCGCCGGATGATGTATTATGGTTTACCCTCCAGTAGGGCTGGGCAGTGGGTCACCTGATATTTGGTTATCAATTACCCTCCAGTGGGGCTGGGCAGTGGGACACCTGTCGGAATTCCAGACTCAGTCCTCTCGACTAGGCTAGTCTGTGGCTTTCCTCCGTGGTTACCGGAGCGGGACCCTTGGTTATACGGGTCAGTGTTTTGACGACTTGACTTTGAGGAGACCTCTCAACTGCAGGGCAGTGATGAGGTGTGGTTTGACTTTCCCTAGAACTCTCAAGTACGAGGGGTACTTTCCCCACCGAGACGCGTTCTTGTGACACGATCTAAAACCGTGCGGGTGAGTCAGTGCCGCCCAAAGTGGATAGTGTCGAGGTGTGGTAATTGATCCCCTTGGCGTGCGGTTTGGGGCAGACGTGCAGGATGCTGGGCATCGATGATGTTTACTTCTGGGACTGTTGGATACTCTTTCTTGGGTTGAGCTACGGGATGGATATCCCCTTACGATCTTGTTTGGGATTCTTGATTGAGCATATGGACTTGTATATACCTTGTTCTAGTACCCACTTCTTGGGTTTGGTTACTCTCCTTCCAGGGGAGGCGAAGACGTGCGAGGTATGCCACGTGCTTTCCGTTTCTAGCTTCTCGTGGTTGGAAGAGTCTACTCTTCTGCTATAGGTAGCGAAGACTCGACGAGAAGTTCATCTTCCCACCGTTTCCAGCTCTTTGTGTCTGGATGAGTCTACCTTCTTTCCTCTTGTTGGGTTGAGCTGGACTCTTTACTTCACTCTCTGTTTTACTCCTTTACTTTTCCTGTTCGCTCTAATGCTCACCCTTCGGTACCTCCTTTGTTTCTCCCTCGAGCCTTCGGGGTATCCTACTGAGTATTTTTCTACTCACCCCTACTTGGGCTTTGCCCGCACTTGGTGTGCCCTTGTAGACGACGGACAGGTTGGTCGTGACTTCAGTGGAGCATAGGAGTTCGGGAGCTTGGACTGCGTGCGGTGGTCGTGGCCGGGTTCCAGGTGGCAGACCTGTCAGCTGTTTCTCTCCGTTTACATATTTCCAGGTTGTGGCACTTTTTGGTTGGGTGCGTGTTTTGCCCCTTTTCTTTTCAACTTGTACTTTGTACTATTTATAGGTCGATGCACATCTGTGGTTTATACATATAGCAGTTTCCCTTTTTCTTTACTTGTCTTCCCTTTTACTCTGCTCTTTGCATTGAGTGTGCTGCGTGTTGGTGTGTACAGGTACATAGGCAAAGGCCTCCCTGAGTTTTTGTGCCTTCGGCGCTAGTCGCCAGCCCCTGGCCTATGGAGGCGGGCTTGGGGTAGTTGCGACTCGAGCCCGTGTAGGGTCAGGTCATGACAAAGTGGTATCAGAGGTGGTTTGTTCCTTGGGATGTTGTGCGGACGTCCCTAAAAGAGGAATTGGTTGGGATTTAGGGCAATAGTGTTAACGTGTCTCGAGAGCGGCTCTCAGGCCAGGGAGTCCAGTGATGGTGCGGCGACCGACGTATCCATTCACCAGGACCCTGATAACCCGCTTGTTGACTCGGCATGCTGAGACACTTGTTGCAGGGAAAATTGGTTTGTGCATCACATAGGACCGAGTCTTTGACTATCCTTCTTGAGTCAGCTCCCTATCGTTGTTGTTGTGGTATATACACATATGCTCATCTGTCCGCGACACTCCTTGATAATATTCAGGATGTCTACGTGAGGATAGCCAGCCAGGATACCAGCTTGGGTGCGTGACGAAGACCCTGTGAGCTACGAGGCCACAGTCCAGGACCCATCATGCGATCCCCTTTCTCCGGGTGGGCCGGTAGTAGCACCCCCACCTGTGGAGCAGTAGATAGTTTCAGCAGAGAAGGATAAGCTTGAGCACAGGTTGAGCGCGGTCTGTGAGTTCCAGCGGCAGAGACCGCTGAGGTTCAGTGGTGATCCAGACCCTCAGGCAGCAGAGGTTTGGCTCATTGCAGTGCGTCACCTTTTTAGGCTTGTGCAGACACCGACAGATCGGAGAGTGGCTTTGGCAGCCACCCTTTTTTTTCATGGATCAGCTTGGCATTGGTGGAGTCTAGTGACTCATCTTCTTGATGAGTCGTCGCTTTTGTGGAATGACTTCCAGTTGTTGTTTCGTGAGGAGTTTTTCCCCTCCTTCTTGCGCTCCGTTTGGATTCAGGAGCTCCTGCAGTTTCAGCAGGGAGGGATGACGGTGGCCGAGTACGCGGCTAGTTTTGCAGACCGTGCACTCTTTTACCCGGACTTGGTCCATGATGACAACTTCCGAGCGCAGAAGTTTGAGCAGGGTCTCTGCCGAGAGATTCGTGCTTTCATAGTACCCTTGGGCATTTCCACATATGTCGGGGTGCTAGAGCAGGCGCTGGTGATAGAGGGCTTCCTATTATGTTTTGCGGTTGGTAGTAGCAGTGTGCACGACGGAGCCGGGACGTCTACCGTAGCTACAGGCGCCGGAGGACAGGACCTCGATGGAGGTGGCCTTTCCACTTCCGGTTTCAGAGACGTGGTCGTATACCACTGTGGCGAAAAGGCGCAGGGCCTCAGCTGAGGATGACCTTCCGTGAGTAGATCCCGGGCCGTGGTCGTACACCAAAGTGGCACCGGAGGGAACCAGGGCAGCCCAGAGAGCGCCAGTGCTATGCTTGTGACGGGTGAGGTCACTTGGCACGACACTACTCGACCCGAGTTGCTGAGAGCTTCGAGCAGGCAGCAGGCGCACCTCCACGGCAGAGGCAGCGCCGTGATCGGAGTAATTCCCAGAGAGGTGGTGCTGACAGAGGAGTGGGAGGAGCTGGTGGTGGAGGACGACTTTACGAGGTCTTCCCACCACCACTAGGCGGTCCACGTCAGGTTCCGGGAGCTGACAGTTGGGACCGCGGGTAGCCGCGAGCTTTGGATGTCTACGATCCTGTAGAGCACAGGATGGTGAGAGGTACCCCTTGCGACTCTTCTACTTCTGGTATTAGAATTGATAGACTCTATGTGTGGAATGCTTTCCTCCCTTCTCCTTGCTTGATGTGTTACCAGGGTGACACAGGGCGTTGGGTGTAACCCTGTGTTGGTAAGGAAAAAGGCGTGAGACCTTTTCCTTTAGTCGATGGTGTTGACTCCTTCACTTCCCGAGCGTGTAAGAGAGTCTTGGTTGCGAGACATCGATAGTGAAACCTTGCATGACCAGATATCCTTGGGTGTTTCACCATATGGATATTCTGAAGGAGGGAATCACCGGGCCTTGTTTCAGGTGCGGGCGGTGATTCCAGTCGCGGCATGCGACGTAGAGGTTGGACCGGGGAGGTGAGCTACCCCCGAGAGCCTTCGAGATGTTTGAGACCGTGCAAGGGGATGGCGAGGTACCCTACCGCCTTTCCCTAACCCCAAGTCTGGTGTGGGTTCATGATGTCGGCAAGGGATGACCTCGCATGAACAGATCAATCCTTTGGTCCGTGTGCGGTGACGCAGAGCTGTGCATGGGTTCTTCTGGGTATGGGAAAGCCAGGTGTGGACTTAGTACCCTATGTTTCTCCCTAGTTTTGCTTTTTGGTGATGAAAATCTTGAAGGAGGGAATGATTTAAGAACCCAGTTTTTGCTATGAAAGACTTTGGTATATTCTTGATGATATTCTAGAGTAGCGCCTTCGGACGGCGTGCGATTCCGAGCCCCGGAGTGGCCGGAATTAAATTCTCAGTGCGTTCACACTTGAAATGCTAAATAAATGAGATAACTCCTAAACGGAGTTCCAGATCAGAGATCCGAGTGTACGGATGGGTCCGGAATGGGGTGTTTACCCTAGGAATGACATAAAACTTGTCGGCGCGGGACGTTTGGACCCCTTGCTCGCCTCTGGAATGTTAAACAGATTAAATATATTAAATTAATTCGTTTAAGGGCGAAATTATAGTATCTCTTAAATGGTGGCTCGGATTGAAAATCCAAGGTCACCTTTGAGTTCATAGTGTGCCGTTTACCCTAGGAGGGGTATAAGTTTCACGGGCGCGGGCCGTTTGTGAAAAATGGCCCTAGTGGCGTTTTCGTAATTTAGCGGCTTCAGACGTTAAATTTTATAACTTTTGAACGGGGCCTCAGATTAAAATTCTGAGACCTCTGTTGCGCTCAGAGCATGGTTCTTAGCCTAGGGGCGGCTAAATCCTGACCCCATCAGGAGTTCGGGTCCGGGGCTGTCCGGCGGGTGTTTAAGTGATTTGTACTTAAACACCCCCACCCCTCTTCTTCTTCTTCCTCAAACCCTTCCCCCCTCCTTCACCTCTGGTGAGGCAACTCCGGCGAGGCGAGCTCCGGCAAGGCGCGCCCCCCGGCGGGTTGACGGTGAAGCGACGAGCATCGCCCAAGAGGTAGGAGGTTTTGAGCGTTTTAATTCCCGAACCATATTTCAACCTCAATTATATGTGTCAATTTGTTGTTTGATCTTCGAACAAAGCCCGTAGTTGCGTAGTAGTTTTTCTAAGCTTCCCGTCGCCGGTCTCGGATCGAAAATTCGAGCTCCGAGGTGACCGCAACACTCCGCCGAAGATCAATGGGTTTGCTGTCTGTCCGGCTGTTTTTGGGGCGCTCCAGCAAGGTATCGCGGCGGTCCAGCGAACCAGCGCGGCGGCGCGGCATTTCCGGGGCAGCGGAGGCGGCGGCGCAGCGGTGCTCCAGGCGGTTGTCGGCCGGGCTTCAGGCGGGAGGCGGCGGACGCGGCTGCAGGGCGTCGGCGCGAGCGGGGTTCGGCGGTCGGTGGTGTGGGGTGGCTCGGCTCACTGGCTGAGGGCGCCGACTGCGGGAGCCGGCGAGAGGAGATGGCGGGGTTGCAGGCGCGCGACCCCGCGGCTAGACAGAGACCTGCGCGACGCGGGTCTCCGCGTGGAAGGCCGACCGGCCTGTCGGCCAGTCGGTGGAAGAACCGCCCGTGTAGCGCAGGCGGGGTGACTTGTGGGAGGCGGCCGGGCCGCTGTCCCAGTGAGCCGGTCGGTGCGGGCCGGTTCGAGCGGGGCAGAACGGCCGGACCGGGCCGGTCCGACCCAAGGGGGTTACCCCCCCCCCCTTTTTGGAATTTACGACGCCGGTAGCTTTCGCTACGGGCATCCGTTTCGCGCGCCGTCAGCGGCAGTGCGGACCTTGCGTCGAGCGGAATGCTTTGAAGTGGTTTTGGGAATTTTTAATTCCCAGAACGAGGGGTCTTGGAGGCGCGGCGCGTCTTTAAGTGGACGAGCGTTTTTCCAGGAATTTTGTTTTGGACGGCGCAGACGCGTCCGATGTCCGAATTAAGCACCGTCAGTGGCGTTGGAACCCCGACACCGAGGCGGTGCATTCCAGGGTGTTTTCAGGCTTTGAGGATGAAGTTGAGGCACGGGCCCCATGGCCCGTCCTTTGAGCTGCGAGCAGCGTTTCATGACTTTTTCACCGGACGTCCGTTCGGGGCGTGCGAACAGTCGTTTCTTGATGTTTTTCCGAGGGGATTGCAGTGGTGCGATCCTCCCGCCCTAATTCTGCACGATGGTGCGGGGCCCAAGAGGGCCGTTTCGGGGGTTGATAGTGATTTCCAGCTTTATCACTGGGCATCCGTTTTGGACAAGTGAATAGTCCATCTTGTGTGCTTTGTCGAGAGGATCGCAACTGTGCGATCCATTTGTTGAGTTTCGGGACCGAGTTGCGGGTCCCACGTGGCACCGCTCGTGTGCGGTGCGCCGGAATGCATCTTTTTCTCCGGATATCCGTTGCACTCAAGTGAGTAGTGCTTTTGACGTGTTTTCCCTAGGGGATCACAATGGTGCGATGCGCCCAACTGTTTTCGGGGCCGAGGCTCGGGATCACGGGACGCCGTTCGGGCGTGAGGCGGTGTTGGTGCCTTTTTTGTCGGATATCTGTTGGAGGCGAGTAAGTAGTCAATCTCGCGTGTTTTTCCGTGAGGATTAAAACGGTGTGATCCATTTGGATGTGCGGAGACTAGTACGTGATCTTGTTAAATGTGGAAGCATGGAAGATGCCCTAGTGGTGGTTCGCCCTACCTTGTTTGTAGCGGACCCTTGGCGTGTGATCGTGCACTCTTGGGAGAGTGATGTAAATGGTTCACGAGATGTGGTTGGCCGTGCCGGGGCCTTTGAGGTGGAGTTGTTACGTCACGCCTTCGCGTTGACGTTGGGTGCCGCATGCACGATATCCCTTGGGGTGGGGACGTGTTATACTCCGGGAGTATACGGGAGCGCTTGGAGGTACGAGTGGTTTGTACCTGAGACTATTTGTGCGCTCAGTTGGGGTTGACTTGAGGCCACACGTCATGTGGGCCCCACGTGCGTGCCGTGTTCTGCTTTGCGTACTTGGACCTCTTGCGGCGTAGAGTATCCCTTTGTGCTCGTTTGTTTGACCAATAGGGTTGAGTGGTCTCCCCCTGGTTTCGCTCGTGATGGATTGGCCGGTAGCGGTGCAAGTGACACCCAGTGCTGGAGAAGACACTGCACCTCATTTGGGGTGAGTTGTTCTGGAGTTGGGTGGTTGCGCGATACCCCCTCCGTGTTCGGTTGGCCAGTGTTGTACCCTCCAGTGGAGATGGCCAGGGCAATTCTTAGTTCTACCCTCCAGCGGTGCTGGGCAGTGGGTTACTCATCGACCTCTTCGGGTTTACCCTCCAGCAGGGCTGGGCAGTGGGTTGCCCACTGACTTCTAGGGTTTACCCTCCAGCAGAGACTGGGCAGTGGGTCACCCGATGCTATTAGGGTCTACCCTCCAGCGGAGGCTGGGTAGTGGGTCACCCGACGACCTCTTAGGGTCTACCCTTCAGCAGAGACTGGGCAGTGGGTCACCCGACGCTAGTAGGGTCTACCCTCCAGCGGAGGCTGGGCAGTGGGTCACCCGACGACCTCTTAGGGTCTACCCTCCAGTGGGGCTGGGCAGTGGGTCGCCCGTCGTCTAGTTCCAGGTCTACCCTTCAGCAAGGAAGGGCAGTGGGTCACATGTCGACTTATTTCAGGTCTACCCTCCAGCAAGGCTGGGCAGTGGGTCGCCTGTCGACTTATTTCTGGTCTACCCTCCAGCTGGGCTGGGCAGTTGGTCGCCTGATGATGTATTATGTTCTACCCTCCAGCAAGGCTGGGCAGTGGGTCGCCTGTCGACTTATTTCAGGTCTACCCTCCAGCAGGGCTGGGCAGTGGGTCGCCTGATGATGTATTATGGTCTACCCTCCAGCGGGGCTGGGCAGTGGGTCGCCGGATGATGTATTATGGTTTTCCCTCCAGTAGGGCTGGGCAGTGGGTCACCTGATATTTGGTTATGAATTACCCTCCAGCGGGGCTGGGCAGTGGGACACCTGTCGGCATTCCAGACTCAGTCCTCTCGACTAGGCTAGTCTGTGGCTTTCCTCCGTGGTTACCAGAGCGGGACCCTTGGTTATACGGGTCAGTGTTGTGACGACTTGACTTTGGGGAGACCTCTCGACTGCAGGGCAGTGACGAGATGTGGTTTGACTTTCCCTAGAACTCTCAAGTACGAGGGGCAATTTCCCCACTGAGACACGTTCTTGTAACGCGATCTAAAACCGTGCGGGCGAGTCAGTGCTTCCCAAACCAGATAGTGTCGAGGTGTGGTAATTGAGCCCCTTGGATTGCGGTTCGGGGCAGACGTGTGGGATGCTGGGCATCGATGGTGTTTACTTCTGGGACTATTGGCTACTCTTTCTTGGGCTGAGCTATGGGATGGATATCCCCTTACGATCTTGTTTGGGCTTCTTGATTTAGCATATGGACTTGTATATACCTTGTTCTAGTACCCACTTCTTGGGTTTGGTTACTCTCCTTCCAGGGGAGGCGAAGATGCGCGGGGTATGCCACGTGCTTTCTGTGTCTAGATTCTCATGGTTGGACGAGTCTACTCTCCTGTTATAGGTAGCGAAGACTCGACGGGAAGTTCATCTTCCCACCATTTCTAGCTCCTTGTGTCTGGATGAGTCTACCTTCTTTCCTCTTGTTGGGTTGAGCTGGACTCTTTACTGCACTCTCTGTTGTACTCCTTTACTTTTCTTGTTCGCTCTACTGCTCACCCTTCGGTACCTCCTTTGTTGCTCCCTCGAGCCTTTGGGGTATCCTACTGAGTATTTTTATACTCATCCCTGCTTGGTATTTGCCCGCACTTGGTGTGCCCTTGTAGACGACAGACAGGTTGGTCGTGACTTCAGTGGAGCATAGGAGTTCGGGAGCTTGGGCCGCGTGCGGTGGTCATGGCCGGGTTCCAGGTGGCAGACCCGTCAGCTGTTTCTCTCCGTTTACCTGTTGCCGGGTTGTGGCACTTTTTGGTTGGGCGCGTGTTTTACCCCTTTTCTTTTCAGCTTGTACTTTGTACTGTTTAGAGGTCGATGCACATCTGTGGTTTATACATATAGCAGTTTCCCTTTTTCTTTACTTGTGTTCCCTTTTACTCTGCTCTTTGCATTGAGTGTGCTGCATGTGGGTGTGTACAGGTACTTAGGAAAAGGCCTCCTCGAGTTTTTGTGCTTTCGGTGCTGGTCGCCAGCCCCAGGCCTATGGAGGCGGGCTTGGGGTAGTTGCGGCTCGAGCCCGGGTAGGGTCGGGTCGTGACAACTATAGTTTTTCTTACCCATTATAATGTGGACATAGTGTTAAAATGGATTTTGGTTTGGGCCATAATAGAGTGTGCCCTGGAAGAAGAGTCTATACCTACATTAAACTTTTTTTCCCATCTCCAAGCTACACAGTGTTAAACCTAGGTCCATTAAAAATGGGATATTTTTGGAATTAGGGATAATAAATCATATGGATCAATGTGTATTCATAGTTATACATAATCACATAGTTAGAACTATCCCTTATGATGAGATTTAATATATGGGATAAAGAATGAGATTCCATATAGGTAGTCAAACATGTAGAATTTTTAATTGAGACATAGTAAAATTATGAAGTGTAATTAATTATATATTAGTATTATAGATTTTTTTGGATGGTTTCTATTAGAGGTTGACATTAAATATCAATATATGGGTGGGAGATTGTGATCCCTTCCGGATGACATTTTTTTGGTTACAACCCATGTTTACATGGGATTCCATGTGATGGAAGTTGGTGCTATAAGTTGAGTGAGTATCTTTATGGGGATCACATTTATAGAATAAATTGGGAAAATGATGATTTGGTGGGCTAAAAAAGGTGAGTGTTTCAATATTTGTTCATGTATCATCATAGTGGATTTCCTAGGGAATTGTGTAGAAATATCTAGTGATGTTTATTGATATAAGTCATCAATATGATTCAATATTAATTAAAATTAACTAATAAAAATTTTTTTCTCTTAATTTTATTATTAGGGATGAATTAATTACTATGTATTATAGGGTCTTCATATTTTGTGTTATTTCTTATAGTTTGTTTTGACAGATATAGGTAAGTAATTCCACTGTTTTTGGTTTTTTTGATAAAAATTAGAAGTTTATAAATATGAATAAATGTGTGATGGATCGAGGTGTGTATAAAACTATTTATTTAGTTTTTACCACTTGATATGGATATCAATCTTTTATTTTTTAAATATAACGTCAATTTTAAAAATTATTGTTTTTATAAAACCAAGGGAAGATATCTTATTTATATTTATTTTAAAATTTACCAAAACATGTGTTTTATAACATAAATCATTTTCAATAAAGGAGCATTGAGGATATATATTTTCATATTTACTATTTTGATAGGAAAACCATGAATACTATGTTGGTTTTTGGTTTTGTGTAAACCCTTTTCAGTGTGTTTGGGAATGTTAACTTATTTTGACTTGTTTGTAAAAATGGTTTATTTATATTACATTGAGACGTTTTCGTTATTTTAATAATTAGATTGAGAGTAACCCAAGGGTTCTAAATTACCTTTTTTACTGGGTCCTATTGGTGACTTTTATAACTTCCTGAACCTAGAATACCTGGATCGTATAAGCCTAGTGTGGCTATACATCCTCAGTCAAACCACTCCGGCTTCCGACTAGTAGTGGGGGTCTAATAAATCAAATTGGAATACTATAACCTATTATATAATCCCAAAAGTAACATATATTATAAAAAAATCTATAATAGCTATCACACCAGAGAGTAACATATAGAATAACTATAGAAACAAAACCACTATAATAAAACAACCTTACTATAACAATTTCTATATGTAAGTTATAGATTTTTAAAACCTAATAGGATCATCTAATGGTATAATTATATACAATATATGAATAAATTATAAATAAAATAAATTAATATTAAACCAATATCCAATAAATTTCTCTTATACTTGTCTCTATAACCCTATTTATCTCCCCAAGCTCATGAAGTTTTACCAGAACAGTCACCCAAAACATGTATGACAACCATAATATCTACAATTGCACCAAATTTCCTACACAGGGTATGAGCCTAAAAAATAGGAATCTACCACAAATGAAATCCATAAGAAAAACAATTATATATTTCCATGCATGTACTGAATGTAAGTAAGTTGAAACATCCCATGCACACACCACTCACCACATTTGGTACTCAAGGAGCCACCCTAATGTTCAACAAATATGTTATTTTTATTTTAATAGAATGGTAAAAATCTACCATAGTCTGAAGAAAATACGAGTATGAATGATCTATAACCACTCATTCATTCTGTTATGGAGAACAATCTATCTTCATATCATAACACCCAGGTTAATGATGCATCCCGGTTACTCTAGTTAGAGTGAATTTTATATCACTAACTCATATCTAAGGTGAAATATATACCACTATACTCATCAAAAAATATATTTGATGCACCACTAAACCAACGTCACAAAAAAGGTATTTACTAATGAATGATGTACCACTAATATAGTCAACAATAAAGAGATTGAGGTATTTCCATCTGAATAGCGTATCACTATATACACCTCTCTGGGTTGAATGATGTATCACTAGGATAACTATGTATCAATGCACACAAATAATGTTAATGATTCATAACGATTTGAGAAACTTATCGAGACACTCATACCAATATGTTAAATAATCTATAATTGTGTGAATGATTTATCACCTCAAAATAATAAGGAGAATGATTCCTCTCTAAGTGATTGATATATCAATACAAAATAATGAAGAGTATTAACTATCACTATGTGAAGGATATATCACCATAAAACATTCGGTATAATAATGCTTCACTATGTGAATGATATATCACCCATGAACAATTATAGATAATGAGACATCATCATGTGAATGAGGAATAACCCTTTGAAAATGGTTGAGAATAAGTATTCCACTTTAAAAAATATCCAAGGTGAATTCTGTATTACCAAGAATTTATAAGGAGAATGATCTATGAATAATTATCACATATTTAGGTAGATTACATACCACTTATACCACACAAATATGGAAAAAAATCAATCACCACAAGAAAACCAATTCAAGTAAATGAGTATTCATTATAAACATGAGTCTATCAACACATACCATCACCATGGTGAATGATTCATTACCCTAAGCATTGGTCTCAATGACCCAATTTATTGATAATATACAAACATCCACGACATACTACCTAGAACACATGCATTAAACCTTTTCTTCCTTTGGTTACTATAATAACTTATATAAAATACTATATCACAAAGGTTATTTCATAATAACACTTTTCAGATAAAGCCCTATCATAAGGGATAAATCACCACTGGTAACAAACCAACCTTTTATAACTAAAATTCCCCTTTTTATTTTATTAAATGTATTGTAATGTAATACGATTATAGAAAAAAATAAACTTATTTGGTTTTATTATAATTAAAATTCCATTAATAATCTTTTCCATTGATAATAGAGCCGCTGAAAAGTGATCACATGATTATTATAAAAATAGAGTTTTAACAAATCCAATTGAAACAGTCAAAAGATGTGACGAACTCAATTAGTAGGATCATACCATATAAATCACATTTATTATAGCGTATGATGTAGATAGAGTCATTCGGATTTTCTCTTGACCAATCATGAGGTGATATCCAACAACATAAGTATGAGAAATACTATTTGCAGGAGAAGTTCAAGCTCATCAAGATCATGAACTAAATAATGTTCACTGAACCTCCCCATTAAAGTCCCAACATTACACACCTTACTCTTAGAGTGTTTTCTGGTATATTAAATGGATATGTATCAAGACTATAGAAATATATGTATGTGGATTATTTTTATAGAATAATTAATATATTTTTATCATTTTATTTTAACATTATAAAATATTTTTATTCTAATATAATAAAGCAAAAATAATATATTTGGGTAATATTAAAATTCAATTAGGAATTTATATCAATTAATTAGTATATTTTTAATGTAAATAATATTTTTATGAAATATTTTTATTAAATAATTTTTATTAAATATAAATGATCATATATGTTTTATGAAGTGAAATGTAAATTTTTTAAGGGATCAAAAATTTGTTATTATAAAAAAACTCATCATTTCTTAATAAATGTAAATTTTTATTATAAAATTGAATATAAAAATAAATATTAAATTATTTAGTTAAAATTAATATTATTTTTAGAATCATAATTTTAAAGTTATGTAATGGTGAATTTTACAAAATTTTCTAATACAGTCGAATTTTCGGGTAAAAATTTAATACTAGATAGATATACTTAGTGTATTATGACATCATATGGACCCAAAAGTGATTTAATAAATACTATAAAAGTTATCCAAGTGAAAATATATTTTATATCTTTAAAATAATTATATTTTAAGTTGATTTGATTAATTTTATAAAGCCATTATAAATACATCAAAAACATTAATATATTTTATGGTTTTAAAATCATTTATTTAAGAGTATGGTTCACTTCCATATTTTCAAGAGTGTTATTTTTCTATTTTTGTACCTGAGACTTATAAAATAATTAAAACCGCTCCCATTTGAAAGAAACCATTGTCAAAAACCCTGGGAAGCTTTGTGGTTTTGGTTATTTTATTATATAGTGTCCAACCCCTAAGTTTAAGAAATATTAAAGAAATCCACACTCTTCTCCTATATAAACCGAACCAAGATCCCATGTATCATTAGTAAAAATACTCGGAGAACTTTCTTTGTCTTCCCTACCCTATCTAAAGTCCTCCCAAGGCTCTCCCAATATCTTATGAAGTCCCTCCCTAGAATTTGGATTCACACACTCAGGTAAGAGTTCTCTTCATTATCCTCTTTATTCAACTTTATTCATTATCCTATGCCTTATAATTCCTACTAATTTTGATGAGATATATTTTTTAATGTCTATATTACTTCTTATTTAATTTCCAAATTATGATATAACGATTCCTCTCTCATCAAACCATTTTAAATATTGTTATGTGATGCCGTTATGATGACCAAATTTCAATGTGATTTTTACACACCAAAAACATTGTGTAGTGAATACCATAAGAATTTTCTATAAAGAGTTTTCAACTTTATATAGTTATACCACATTTACATGGTACTTACATGTATGTATTTCACGATCCTTTATCATGGAATAAAATATTATGATGAATGAATCCATGTTGTATGATCTGTGTGGAAAACTTAAGTATGAGAATGAAATGAAAGTGATGGGTGCACTGGAAATTATCTAGATATTCAATGAATTGGGTAATATTTATCCCAATGAGACATCATTTTAGGAGAGGTAGTGAACCTGGTTCATTTATGGGACTTTTTCCATTATTATTTCTTGGAAGTTAGCCTTAACCTATTTTTATGATGTAGGGTTTTATGTTGTTTACACATTTCCCATGTTATGATTATCATGATATATCATGCTTTATTATTCATGTTCATTTTATTCCCCATTGATATGACAATTTCATACCATGTATCACCTTATTAAATTTTTATTCACTTGCTGGGAATTACATATCACCCCTTTTTTATTCATGTCCCCAGGTTATCCCATGCGATTCTAAAAGCCATGGAATTTTAAAAGAATATTAAAGAAGTTATTAATAATGTAGTTGTGTCCCAGGTTCAAGATGTTATACTATGTACCTAATTACCAAAGATAATAGACTTATAAATATTCTAGGTTTTATTTTGTGTGCATTTAGGTCCTAAACTGTGTATTGAAGTGTAATAAAGATAAGGGTTGTAATAGTTTGGTATCAAAGAAAAAGTTTAGTTATTTTTGGATCGGACTAGAAAAATATAGAAAAATCCTTAGTGATAAGACTAGGTATAAGAAAACATCCCTAAATTTTGGTAAGAATTGAGTAGGTGTTTTATCAAGAAAGAACATCCATGTCTATATACTATAGGTAGATATGGTTCTGGCACAAATGTACTTAGGGGTAACAACTCTAACAAGGTGCGTCGGGCCCGACTCACTATAACCGAGTATATGACAACATGATTTGCTGTACACCTAGTTTTACATTAATGGGAGACATTATTTGGTAAATTAATTAGATAATTATGAACCATTATTAAGATAAAAATTCCCAAAAGGGTATATGTTATAAAATAGACCATGGATAACATAGATTGGATCCTAAAAAGTCACATGTTTAGGAAATAAATATAAGTTATAAGTTATCTGTTCAATGTTATTAAATTTCAATTTATGTTTTTAATAGTTTAAACATACTAAACCCTAATTTTCCATTTATTCTAACCAATTAACATAAATCAGAGGAATAAGGTAAACAATCAATGCGATATGAAATACGATGAATGCTACAATGAGACGCCCAACCCGATGAGTGCATGAATCACAAAATTTATAATGATACTCTCTCAACCAACTTATGTTTTGAATAAAAACTTTGAATGGGAGGAGTGTAAAAATCCCTCTAACCAAGAACAAGTTGGAATTAAATCCTTTATGTAACAAAGTACTCCCACATTCAATGGATCATCTGATTCCTTAATCATAGAAAAGTGGATGAACTCTATTAAGAAGATCTTCTCCATCATTTAATCTTCTGAATAAGAGAATGCTCTAATAGTTTTCTATCATATGTATGGAGAATTAAATTAGTGGTTGACATTTATGAAGAATTCAAAGCCTAAGTAAGATATCAAAGTGAAGGGATGGGATTAATTCTAGAATTTTTTTTCCTGATAAATGTTTCCCTCAAACTCTTTGACTTAAAATAGAAGTGGACTTCATTTACCTCATGAAAAATGATGACGAATCCATTGGGGAACATAAGTAAAACCTCTAAAGAAATTAATGATATGACTCAAGCATTGTAATTACCCCTAAATAGAAGGTTGAAAACTTCTTTGGTGGGATATAACCGAGTCTAGGAAAAGCCCTAATGATCTGTGACTTTGATAGATATGAGAAAATTGTCCGATGTGACCTCAAAGTTGAAATGGAGATCGATGTGTCTCAATGGTATTAGGAGGATAAGAAGAAAAAATTCAAGTTTAATTCTGAAATTATCATGTATAATTATAATGGTTTCAAGAAATTTCAACATCCAAATTGTTAAAGGTATAGAACGAATCACCCCAAAAATTTAATAAGGGGGACAAGGAAATGATTTTGGTGTGGGAAGTAAGGATATTTAACTAATGACTTCTGACAGAAAAAACCCACAAATGTGATGGAGGAAAGGAATAATCTGGTTAACCCTCAACACATTTTTCATTACAAAACTACAATAAACCATGGAACTTTTAAAACAATGCACCAAGCTAAGGATTTTTGGAGAACACCAACAACCTTAAAGGCAACAAGGGTGAGATTTTTCCATCACAACCACTGAGGTGGATTTTGAAAATGAAGTGGTGATAATTACTATAGTTATTCATTCAATAACAGTGAACATATTTTTTTATTTTAGTTCAAAAAATTTCTTTATATTAAGAAATTTTAGTAGCACTATTCAAACAACACCACAAATTATGGAAGTTGAGTTGTAGGTGAAAAAAGAAAATAGGGAAATTATTGCATCCCAAGTATATAATTCATCCCCTATAAAAATTTGTGGGATGAACATTACAATGTAAAATTTCATACTACCTTTTTTGGAATTTGATTAAATTATGGGCATGGATTGACATTCCCTATATTGAGCCAACACAAATTGCTATGAGAAGGAAATCACTCTCCGTATTGCAATCGACCGAAAATTCAAAACACATTCCAGGAGGTGGATTAATCTTATTTATCACCAACATATGAAGAATTGATATTATTTCCATATGACCATGTGTATCTAGAAAAAATGATTGAGTTTAAGGAAAGAACCATCCTCGAAGACATGTCTATTTTGAGGGAATATGCTAATGTGTTTCTTGAGGATTTTCTTGGTGTTCATCCTAGTCAAGAGGTTGAAATTTCAATTTATATTATTGTTGGAGCATTACAATTCTTTAGGAATCCATATAGAATGGATTTATTTTAACTCGAAGAGATGAGGAAACAACTACAGGAGAATATCGATAAACGGTTTATACGCCTAAGTGATTCACCTCAGGGTGCACCATTCCACTTCACCATGAAGAATGATGGATCAATGTGATTTTGCATTTAATATCATGCTCTCAATAATAAAATAATAAAGGAAAAGCATCCACTACCTTATATTGGTGAGTTTTTCGATAAACTATGTACAACATAATATTTATACAAGGTGGATCTGTGTTCATTATATTTCCAAATTAGGGTAAAGAAAGAGGATATTACCAAGACATATTTTCATACAAGGTACAAGAACTATGAGTTCACAGTGATTCCTTTTGAGGTCACTAATAATCCAAAAATCTTCATGGCCTTATTGAATATAGTATTTATATATTACCTCATCAAATTTGTGGTAGTATTTATAGATTATATTCTAATATAATCAAAAAACAAGGAGGGTCATGAGGTGTATCTATGAAATATGCTGAAGACCTTACCAAAAGAGAAATTCTATTCCAATTAAAAAAATGTGAGCTTGGGTTGAAGGAAGTATCATTATTGGGGAATTTAATCATAAGAAATGTGTAATATATGGACCCTTCAAAAATAGAATAAATTAATGGATGGTTGAGGCCAACATATATGACAGATATCTGTAGTTTCCTTGAATAAACATGGTATTATAGTAAATTTGTAAGAATGTTCTCAAGACTATCAGACCCTCTAACCAAGATAACTTGGAAGGGAGTAATGTTTTCATGGAATTATAAATGTGAATTTAGATTCAAGGAGTTTAAAAGGAGTCTTATAACTACACATATTCTCACACTACCCACAAGTGGATAGATTTTCGTTGTATTTAGAATTTCTTAAAAGAAGGGATTGGGTTTTTTGTTATTGTAGAATGATAAAGTCATACCTATGCTTCAAGGAAGTTTTAATTTCATAAATATAAATACCCAACACATGACCTAGAGTTTTCTACAGTGAAATTTAATTTGAAAATATTGGAGCATTATCTCTTGAGGGGAATTGTAAAATATATATAGATCACCAAAGCCTCAAGTATATATTCAAAAAGAAAGATCCGAATAATCACTAATGATGGTGGTTTGAGCTGATCAAAGACTATGACTAATCAACTCAAAACCATATAATAAAAGATAATAAAGTGGTATATTTTATAATTATAACGGATCCAACAATTATATCATTGATGATAATTTAGAGGGATCGTATATTCATAGATTTGGGAAGGATGTACATGGGAATCATAAATGAAGGTACATCATGAATCCTTTCACAAATTACTTCCCAAGCATCCTTTCTAGAAAATATAAATAATGCTAAGAGAAATTATGTGGGAATTCAAGAAGATAGAGGAAACTATAAGAAATGTTAAATACTAGGAGTTCAATGTTAATGAAGAAGGAGTTGGGATATTTGGGTTAAGGCTATGTATTCATTCAAATCCTGAGTTAAAGAAGGAAATGTTGGATGATTCCCATATCTCAACCTTCTCCATCCACCCAGGAAGCAGAAATTTGTATCAGGATTTCTGAAAGAACTATTGGTGGAAAAATATGAAGAAATAGATTGTATAATATACATCAATGTGTCTTTTATGTCTATAAGTGGAAGTCAAAAGTCAAAAATACCAAGGGATGATGAAACCATTACCCATATATACATGGAAATGGGAAACATCACTATGGAATTTTTCACCGGTATTCCAAATACGTCCAGAGGGAATAGTGCTATATGGGTTTTGGTGGATCATATTAAAAATTCTACACACTTCATTGTGATTCAAGAGGATTTATCACTAGATCATTTTGAACAAATATACATGAGAGAAGTGGCAAGGCTATATGGAGTACCACTATAGATTGTATCCAATTGAGATCCAAGATTTACATTTAGGTTCTAGAAGAGTCTCCAATACATTCTGAATACTAAGTGGACCTTCAACATGACTTATCACCATCAAATGTATGGCTAATTTTATAGGACTATCCATACCCCTGACGACATGTTGTAATAATTTTTAATTGACTTAAAATGAGGATGGTACCAACATCTTCCTCTAGTTGAGTTTTCTTATAAAAACAGTTTCCACTCGATCATCCAAATGAATCCCTATAGATCCCTTTATGAGAAGAGGTTTAGAACACATTCTTATAGGGATGAATTTGGGGAATGAAAACAGATTGGTCTTGAAATAGTTTAAGAAATGGTGGAAAATATTAATTCCATTCAGCAACATATAAAAGAAGCTCAGAGTCTATAGAAGAGATTTTCTTATAGTCGTTGATGAGACCTAGAGTTTGATTTTGGATAAATGGTATTCTAACAAATATCTTGATTGAAAAAAGTGATGTGATTTTGGAATAATGTAAATCATAGTCCCAGATACATCAGCCCCTCTGAGATCCATGATCGCATCAGAGCGATGACCAACCGACTAGCACTCCCACCTAACCAATCTCAAGTAAATGACATATTCCTTGTATCCCTCTTGAGAAAGTACATACCAGACCCCTCTCATGCACTCAATCCAGAGGTGGTACTATTGGAGAATGACCCTTCCTATAAGGGTTATGTTGTGGAAATCTTAGACCATAGAGATATTTTTTTACAAAATAACACAATGCACCTGTTAAAAGTGTTTTGGAGAAATCCAATGTTTGAAGAGGAAACATGGGAACATGAGGAGGTGATGAAATAGAGTTACCCTCATATTTTTTAGTGTGTTAAATGAAAATTTAATGTGGAAAATTTTTTACGGGGGGAAAATATTTATGTCCCGCACAGTTAAAAATAAAACTAAGATTTTTGATTTAATTAAATGTATTATTATGTAATATAGTTGTAGAAGAACAACCACTTATTTTTTTATTATATTTAAAAGAAAATTAACCATATTTACCATTTATAATATAACCGTTGAACAATGATCACATGATTAGTATATATATTGGGTTTAATCAAATCCAGTTGACATAGAAAAAGGAAGTGATGGACTAACACAATGGGTTTGTACCTTATAAATCCAATTTATCAAAGCTTACAATTGAGATAACAACACTAGGATTTTCCTTTAACTATGACCAAGTTAATATTCAACAACATAAGTATTGGAGAAACTGATTATGGGAGAATTTCAAGGTCCTCGAGATCACGATCCAAACCATGTTCTCTGAACTACCCCATGCAAGTCCCAAAATCAAACACCTTACTCTTAGGAAATTTTATTATGTATTAAAGGGTTATGTATCAAGTCCCTAGAAATAAGAGTATGTATATTATTTTTTATATAATTATAAATACATTTTCATCTTATTATTGTTACTTTATAAAATATTTTTATTTTGATACAATAAAACACAAAATGTATTTTTGGGTAATATTCACATTCAATTAAATAATTTATTTTGATGAATTAAAGTATTTATAAAATAAATAATATTTTAATAATATATTTTTATTAAATAATTTTTATTAAATATAAATGATCATATAATTTTTATGATATTAAATGTAATTTTTATAAGGGATCAAAAAATAGTTATTATAAAAAATCTAGTGTTTTTAAATAAATGTTGATTTTTTATTTTTAAGAAAAACAAATATTTAGAAAAATATTTATATAAAATTAATATTATCATTTTAAAATTACAATTCCTAATTTATCCATTGGTGATTTTTTTATAATTTTATAATATTGTTGAATTTTCTGGTAAAAATTAAATTCCCAATAAAAATAATTTTAGTATTATGATATCATAATGAACCAAAAGATATGTAATAAATACTATAAAACAATCCATGATATAATATATTCTTTCTATTTAAAATTATGATATTTTACATATATTTATTTAATTATATAATGACATTAATAGTCCTCCAAAAACACTAATATATTTTAAGGTTTTAAAATAATTTCTTTAAATGTATGACTCACTTCCACATAATAAAGGGTGTTATTTTATTAGGTTCAGACCTTAGACTTATAAAATAATTAAAACTAGTCACATTTGGTAGAATCAATGGGAAAAAACCATGGTAAGGTTTGTGGTTCTGGTTATTCTATTATAAAGAGTCAAAAACATATGTTTGAGAAATATTAATGAAATCCTCACACCTTTCCTATATAAAACCACCCAATATTCCAATTAACATAAATAAAAATACTTGTAGCATGTACTTATTATGAAATTACATCTCTATAGTCCTACCAAGTCAGCCCAAGCTCTCTACAATCACCTCTTAAGCATTTGGAGCCACACACTTACGTAAGGGTTCTTTTCTTTTTTCTCTTTATTCAAGTTTATTAATTATCCCATGCCTTGTATTTCAAATTAATTTTACTGGGATATGTTTTTACATGTCTATATTATTTCCCATTTAATTTAAAAATGATTATAGACCCCTTTATCTCTCATCAACCCATTTTATAAATTTTTATGTCATGTCATTATACTGCCAAAATATCACCACACCTTTTCAATGCCAACACAATTTTGTGGTGAATACCATACCCATTTCATATAAAGGGTGTTAAATTTTATACACTTAGAAAATTTTTACTTGGGACATACATTTAATCATTCCATACTCCTTGATCATGGAATAAAATATGGCGAGGAATGAGTCAATAATGTATGCCCTATGTGGTAAACATAATCTTGATAAAGAAACCGATGGGTGCGCCCGAAATTAAATTGCATACCAAGGAATTGGGTAATGTTTAGTCTCATGAGATATCAGGAAGGTATTGGGAGTAAACCAGATTCCATTATTGATCCGTTTCCATCATGATGTCTTGGAAGTTCACCTTGACATATGCTTATAAAGTAGCGTTTTAAGTCATTTTTACATTTCCCTTGTTATGATTATCATGCTATATCATGCCTTATTATTCATGTTCCTTTTACTCCCCATTGATATGATTATTTTTTATCATTCATCACATTATTCCATGTTTATTCCCTTACCAGGATTTATATCTTACCCATTTTTTATTTATTTCTGTAGGTTATCCCATGCGGTTTTAAAGGGCATGGAATTTTAGAAGCATGTTAAGGAGGTATTCAATAATGTCATTGTATCCTATGTTCTATATGTTAGGTTATTTACCTAAATTATAAAGAAACTAGAATTATCGATATTATGGGTTGTATTATGTGTAATTTACTATAATAATACATGTATTAATGTGTAATAAAAAGAAGGGTAGTTAAACCACTTATTTTACCCTACACATGATTTTCCATTACTAAGGAATACTGAATAAATGTTTACCAGGATAAAAATATAACAAAGGTACTAGGATACCCATTCATGGTTAAATTTCTTAAATATCAAGTTACTACCCAAGACCACTTGATAAAAAAGATTATTCAAATGGTCTTACCTTGACCAAGGAATTTTAACACATCACTCAAGAGACCAGTTAATTCAATTTGATTTTAAATAAAATCATCCCTATAATTATTTTTTATGCCTGCAGATCATATGGATGGCTCCATAAAAATCACAAGTTTAACCTATATCTACTTGCCTAGGTGTGAAAACCATTCCATGTCATTCCCCTTATAGGTCATGTGAGTAATAACTTGAATCATGTAAACCCACATGGTTCCATCATTATCTCTAATAAATCCTCTTACATTTTCCAAACATCCACTGATGGCTAGTCATAATTTTGACAAACTCCCCATGTATTTCTAAGATTATAACCGAACTATGTATCCTTACCTCATATAAGTGAAACCGTGCATGGTTCCCACTTGATTCACTCCCAACCACACTCACATTGCACATAATATATACAAAACCATATAAAATGTAATATCAGGAAGCACCTACCTCAATAATGAAGTTTACCTATTTTGATATGATGTACATTTAAATTTATTCAATAGTGACTTTGAATTTTGTGATCACATTCACCAAACACAAGACAAGAGGACCTAAATTCAATAATAAATTACTTTAACTAATTATAAAACTACAATAATTAAATAATAAATTTAATTCCATAATTAATACTTTTAGAAATATTTGAAAAAAAATCACTAAGTAGCCTCATATGTCTAAGAGTCTACACTGGGTTTTGGTTTAATATCACTAAAAATGAGGCTCAAGACCCACCCCACAAAAAATACCCAAATTACTGCCTCATATTGAACACTATTTTAATCTAAACTTGATGAATTTTATAAATAACTCAACATAGTGGATTACCTCAAATGTAATGATGTGAAATCAAATTTTTTCCCCTCTCATGATACTCTTTTAGCTACTATATAGAGAATACCCAGTTATTTGAACCTATTTTATAATGATTCATTGAAATTGGTAATGAAACACTAAACTATTAATTCTTAAATTAGAGGAATAAGAATATGAATAATGATAAATAAGGGAATGTATGATGGTCTATCCCAATCACTGAAGAAATACCTTCTGAATGACATGGATCAATGTTGGTTGATTGATATTTAATGTAGGAGTAATTTATGGATACCCTTTAGTTTTGGATAATTAAAAATGAATGATGATGAAATGTTCCAATTTAAACACCCTATAAAATATGGAACATTGGGACCTTATAGACTGGCCCCTTGAGTCATAGTGAAATTAACCCACCCTGAGTAGCCCAAAAATTAAACAAGTGTGTGTTGGGACATGAAATCATGTATCATGATGTAACACCCCACCACTAGGTGAACTAAAAAAATTAAATTAAATAATTATGTCATGGACATGTTCCCCATGGTGAAATTATCCATTAAATGTAAGAAAAAACCATGGCCAACCTATCCCAATGTAACATTGTGAAGCTAACCTCTTCATCATAGTGTAACTCCCCTTCTAGAGCAGTACCTAAAAACAAAATCCTCCCACTATGATGTAGTTGAGTAGTTCTTGGAATAAACATATCCCATAGATAAGTAATTCATTATGAAATACATTTTCTTTTAAATTACCAAACACTAGCTCTAAAATTTTAATCTTACACATCCCTATGCTATAGAACAATTCCCCCTCTTACAGATTGAACTTTTGACTATAGTAAAATTATAGTCCCAACCAAGACCAACTCACTAAAATAGTGGCCTTTAAAATCATCCAAATACTATAATAGTTGGAAACCCAAAAAATCCTGGTTATAAATAAATTAAATCAATATTATACATTATCATATCAGGGGTGTCACAAATAGGTTCATATATGTATATTTTGAAAAATGTGATGGATTTGTTTCATTAAGTCTTGAGAATAAAAGTATGGGAATAAAGTATATTATTATATTGACCATTGATTCATGTTTGTAAATGTAAATACTATATTATAGAGTACTATTAGGAGAGTTTTTTAGAAGGTCCTTATAGTGGGGATCACTGTAAGGTCTAGGTTTGATTCATTTAATTTGTTTTATTGATATATGGTAAATATATATAATTTTATTATCATTCTAAGAGTTGATGTGAGAAGGGTACTCAGATGAAAAGGTTTGTTTTATGATAACATTTATAGATAAAACATAGAAATAGGTTACTTGTGAGGAGATAGTAATAATGGATAATGAGTGAAAATATTATTGATTGGATATAATGTCTTTTTGGTGAGTGATGAATTTAATTGTTGGAGTTGACTACTTTAAGTGTGATGAATATTTTGGGATACGATGAAGAATGATAATGATGAATTAATAACTAAGATAAGTAATTTTTTTTGAAAGAATGGTTTTTAATTTTTGAGGATGAAACTTTTTATAATCATAAGTCTATAATTCCATATTAATTGAGTGTCAGTGAAACTAGGTTAAAGATTTTTTTTTGTAAAATTAAATTTAGGGGATAAATTTTTTATTTTTTTAATGGGAGTAATATTTTTTAGTTTATTTAAAGAGTTTACATGGGGGTAATGGATATGGAAATAATCAGAGAAATTACTGTTAGGGATAATTGATAGAAAAACATAAGAGTCTGTGTTTAGTGATCTATTTAATTTACTATCAAAATATCTATATTAATAAACATATATCTTGTTTGGATATGATAAACAATGGAACTAATGATCCTAGTTCTATACACTCAGTTATAAGATTATTGGGGTTTATAAACATCGATCAATAGAAGTAATCCACTTGAAGAATCAAGAATAGAATAGAGCCTCAAAACATTTTAGATCAGAATAATCTTAGAATTATAATGTCCTAGAGCTAAGAAGAAAATTCACAACACATTCAGCACACTTGATTTATTAAGCCACAAAATCAAGAAAAAAAATTTCTTAAAAAATGGCCCAAACAAAAGAAAATTAGGAATGTATAATAACCCACAATTTTCAATCATAAATCTTTAATCTTATTATTTAAATATTAAATACATAGCATAAAGATAAAAAGTAGATATGTATAGGTTTTTGTATTTGGAAAATTTTGTGGATAAAAAAATAGTTTATAAAATATCCACATTATATCCCAATAAGTTCTTCATGACTGGGACCACTCTCATACATACCACAATTTAAACCATTCCTTATAATCTAGGTAAAGGAAACATAACAAAGGGTGAGATAAAATGCACTATAATTATACATAACTGAGGTATTAGTGATCACATAGTCATAACATGGGAATAAGGGTATGATAAAATAATCATAAAATTTTAAAACCATACCCAGTATATCATAGATCAAAAATCATGGAAGTCCATAAAAAATAAATCATATAGTAATCAAAGAACACGAGGCCTAATATCATACCATTGACATAAGACATAAGTTTGTGGCATACATATAAGAATATAAAACCATTTACTTAGTGAAGAAGCAATATCCATACTTTAATAGTGGATTGGGTGAACTCCTCATTCCATCATATCCTTATTCGAGGTTTACTCCCCATAATATCTTAGTAGACAAAGTCCCTTACTAAATTAGGTTCACTCCCCTTTCTAGTCCTTATAGTCTCACGAGATATACATATTTACCCAATTAATTGGAGGTATATATAATTCTGATACCACCAAACCCATAATGAAAATCATATATATGTGTGTTACAAGTTCATAAAAAATTCTTCATATCATAATAGATAGAAAGGAAATGGTTTTCATAAACATTTTAACATTTCATCATAGAAAAACCCATGGAAAATAAAGGGAATTTATGAATATCTTTTCATCATTATCATAAACAATATTGGAAAATAATAAGGATGGTATCATTTGATCATATCTCTAGTAAAGTACAATTAACATCAAAGGATGGAATGTTAGATGAAAATGCCTTTAAAATATTACATGGAACATTTCATGACGAAAATACCCTTTTTATTTTTAAATCACTTATATTAATTCCAAATATTTTCCAAAATATTATGGAAAATATTTTCTTTCAAAATTACCATGGAACTTGTATAGGTAGATTCAAAATATTTAGTGGTTTTTATAGTGACGAATTCCTCTCATACCATGTGCATTAGAAAATATTCCTTTCAAAATTTTGGTAAAGATTCAAATGTACCTTGTTCATAAAATGACATGAATATTCTATTTAGGAAATTTTTAAAAAATTAAATCATTGGTAAAAATGACATTAATAATTCATATGATAATATTAAAAACATTTTAAAACATTTTTAGAAAACCTGGGCATGAAAGATAAAGGATTTTTGACCGGGGAGAGAAATATATTCAGTTTTCCTTAAAAATATTCTTCAAATCTCTTGAGTTATTAAACAGAAGAAAATGAATGTAAAGAATGTAATCTGTATAAATAACCAGAGTATAATAAAATTAATGTTATTATTGATATAAAAGTCATAATGTTTTATCATTGGGAACTTGATCATAGATAATCTTAGTAAATAATGATATTGCAACCCAGACCCCTTACTGAATTGGTAACCTCCATATAAGAAACATAATGGAAGAAATAAACTTTTTGGGATTTATAAGTACCTATAATTTTCATTAAATAATAAATAAATACATTCATAGGTACTAAATACACCACACAAAGTACACATATGGTTAATATGGAATAAGTCTCATAGAAATAAATGTGAGATGCGAAACCCTTAACTCATGTTCTAATTGCTTTTAAAGTGATATAATATCGTTTATAATAAATATAAATTTTTTATAATTCTATAAAAAAATAATTTAAATACTTATAATAACATATATGATCCACTTATAACAATTAAACACATATTTATTAATAATTTATTAATAAAATCATCATTTCCATGTGATAGCTGTTTCGTTCTTCATGAGAATTTTGGTTTGGTAGTTCCTATATTTATACACTGATCACGGTTTCATCAAATAAATAATGGTAAAAATTAAATAAATATCATATATATTCAATATATATATATATCTATAGTTATCTATAATATATTGAGATAAAAAAATGAAATAAACTGTTCACAGAGATGGTAGGCTGTATGTATACATGAAAACTATTTTGAATTTTCAACAGATGATACTAAAAATAGTTAAATTATAATTACACTTTAAAGAATAATTATTATATCATATATATCATTTATATTCATTAAATTTATCCTTATTACTATCTATGTAAAATGGAAGCGAAAAATAACTCACATCTTTTCATGGAGGTGGTAGTCTAAACATACCCACGAGCGATGTTATCATTTTCCAACGGATGGGGTGGTAAGGAAGTAGATATGATATTATATATCCAAAAAAATAATTAAATTGTAAATATCACATATTAAAATTAAACCAATCATAATAAAAATACATGAAATAGGTGATAGGAAAATAATTGTAGCATTATGTAGAGGTAGTAATCCACACGTACACACGAGTGATACTTTCACATCCCATTTGAGAGAAAAGTGGATGAAAAATGATGGATAAATAATAATAATAATTATAATAATAACATTTAATTATATTTAGGATACTGAATTTAATATTTTATTTTGAATACCATATATTTATAGGAGTTAGATGAATAAATAAATTAAAAATTATACGTTAAGTGTTATACATCGTTGTTGAGAAACCTGTTTTGGATTACACCATATACCTTGAAAGGATAGTATTTTGGAAATACCATAAGATCTATGATGTGTTTATGGAATATAGGATTATATGAGGTTCCCTTTTATAAGCGAGGGGTAAGGCACCCTTGGAATTATTTAATGTTTTAAATTAATAAAAAATTATAATTATGTTAAAATTTATCCAAATTTATATATTTATGATATAATATGAGTATGAGTCTAATTTCTCTCATTAAATAAAACTTTTACGAGTTTTAGTTACCTTTTAATCGTTATCTCCTAATTTTAACCCCTCTTAACTGTTTTTGACAATTACCGTGATATCAATATTTTTTACTATTTATGGGTAAGAAAGTTACTTTAAATGAAAAAATGATCCATAAATGGAAAATGGTTGATATTTTAAACCATAATAAAATTACATTTCTGAATGGTAGGGTTTTTGTTATATTTAAATCATTTAATAAAATATTGTTTATTAAAAAAGTTGAATAATGTCATTTTTGGAAGTACATCAAATATTATAACATAATATATGTATAAATACTATAAAATGGTTTTAAAATAAAATGAATTAAAATTTAAAGAATATAATTTTTTAATATAAATATAAACAAAAAAATTTTAGGCTTATATGTCATTTTAAACTTTATCCTTTAGTTTAACTCATTTGTTAACCAATTTTAACCTTAACCGTGGTAATGAATGTTTTATTATTAAAGGGTTAAATTTTTTTTATAAGGTAATAATTGGATCATAAATGACCAAATTATTATATTTTTGACCTTTTATAATCCTACATGTTATCCTGTAAGTTTTTTATATTTTTTAAATAATTTAATAAAATATTTTTAACATAAAATACTGTTAATATCATTTTAAGAACTATTCAAATAATTTAAAATTGAGAAAAAACATCGAAGTAATATAATTAGAATATATAACATTAAAAAATATCTAATATTTTATATTTATCTATAATTTGATGTGAAAATTTTCATCACCTAAGATATTGTACTTTTAGAGTTATAAAATAATTTACTTGAACTTTGAACTTCTTGGACAAGCATTGCATTAGTGTTGCGTAAGTATTTTAGGTAATTATTTCATTTCAAAATGTTAAAAATAAATCACCATAATTAAAATAAATTATATAATTTTTATATATGTATATTTACTCACATATATGTCACGAAGACTTATTAAATATGTTATTTTGACTTTTTAGCCTTACGATGGAATTACAAAAATATTTGGATTAGTCACTCATTATATAACTATAAATTTTGAATATATCCATAAATATAATAAAAAATAATTCATATTTATTAAAAAATCTGATCAAATACCTCTTATTTATCAAATACCATCTTTAGGATATTTTTTTAGTTTTCCAGTGTTGTGTAGGCACTACTTTGGTATTGAAAATGATTTTCATTTTTATAAGGAAATCATTTACAATTTACATGGTTTGAATTAATTTTTATATGATATTTTTAGAATATTATCATAATTTTTTATATAATTATAAAAAAAATTCAATTTCATATTTATATCTTGGTGATATAAAAGAAGATACCGTATTTTAGAAAAATTGTATTTTTTTAACAAATAACTAACAAACTAACTTCTTAGGAAAATGTTAAAAAATAATTCCAGGATAAATTTGAATTTATGAATAAAAAATAAATTATTTTTCATCAAATTAAATTATAATAATTAATATAAATCACTTCTAATATAAATGTGTAAAATGAAATAAAAAACAGTTTTTGTGATTAATGCATTTTAACCCCAAATATGAACTTTTACCAAAAACAGAGTATAAATTTTGTTACTTTATAATTAATTATATTTTTATAACAAAATGTCTAATATATTAATTTGATATCAAATTTAGAGAATAATTTTAATTTGTAATCATGTTAACTTAAAAATTTACAAAAAACGGGTATTATTCACTATTGAAAGAAAAATGAAATTTTCAAAAAAAAAAAGATAAATAACCCTAAATTTTTTTATATATTTATTTAAAAAAATGATATGCTTTTTTCAAATAAAATTTATAAAATTCTATAAATTAATTATAATATTTGCAAAAAAAAACCAATAAAAAATTTTCTAATCAAAATTTATTTGGAAGCATAAAATAACTTTAGTGAAAATTGAATGCGTATTTCGTTAGTATTAATTGATTTGGCTCTATTTTACATAGTTTTTCCACATCTTTTTACATAATTTTTAATGATTTAATTAATTATTTAAGCACTTTTTACTGAATAATTGTACTTTTGTATTTTTTTAATTAAATTTGTTAATTAATCAATTTTTATAAATAATTAAGTATTTTTATTCTTTAAATTAATTATTTTAATCTTTCTTTTTTTAATTTATTTATTTCTTAATTAGTTAGGTTAATTAAAATCTTCTTGACTTTTTAATAAATTATCATCTATTTTAAACAATTGTTTAACCATCGTATTTCTATCTAATTTACTTAGACTTTATTTTAATATTTTATATTAACTTTATTAATTAATACGTTTAATCATCCTATTAATTAATTAAGTTAAGAATTTTAGTTTAAAATTAAATTAAATAGTGAAATTTTAACTTTAAGTATTCACTTAGTTATTTAATTAGTTAATTAAGAGTTTTAAAACATTAATCCTTAGTATGCAGTTTAATTATTTATTCATTAACTTTTGTACTTAGTCTACCAGTGAGGTAGACAAGAGCCATCAGTGACCCATTGAGTCACCGATGCTCTCCTTTTTCACTCACCGCTTACCCTCTAATTAATTTATAATAAATTTTAATTTTTAGTCTTCTGTCAACTTAGTTTAACAATTATCCAGATTTAAATTTATGTGTTATCAATTAATAATCTCAATTGTAATCTTAAATGTTTAAAGTTTAATTATATTATCGTTTTAATTAGCCTTCTTTTAATTTTTAAAATTTCAATCATTGTATTTAGCTAACTTTAGTTTTAATTTTAAGTTCAATTTATGCAGTTTAAATTTTTATCTCACTGTTAGTCCACTTATTTTATATTTCTTCCGTTAGTTTTATTTTTTGTATGTTACTAATGCAAATTAATTTTTCCATTAGTGACCCTTTGTTCTATCAGTGACCTTTTGCATCGGTGATCTATTACCATCGGTAACCTTTTATTTTTATTCACTATTGGTGACCTTTTATTATCACTAATAGTTGCCTTTAAATTTATCCTAACAGTGACCTTTTATATTTAGCCTAACGGTGACCACTTCTCTTTTTTGTAATGGTGACATTTAATTGCATCAGTAGCCTTATGCCTGCCAGTAACCTCTATTTCGCCGCTTCTCTTCACTTGTTTTTCAACTATCTGTGAAACTTCCCTTTTTAACTATTGGTAACCTTATTTTATAAACCAACGATGACCTTCATTTATGCTTCTCTACTTCCTTCCTCCTCATCGATAGTTTATATTTTCATCTCACCGACATAGCATATTCGACCAACACGCTCCCCTGTTTAGCTATCGATCCACACCTTGCTTCCAATTCTTCCCCAGCCTTCTCACGATACACTGACCATTTTCTTCTACCACACCACCCACCTTCTTGTTCTATTAAAAATCTATAATGAAACAAGAATCATACCATCCTATCAAACAAGTTTCAAAATAAAAATTAAGATTCAACACGTTAAAATTACAGCAATTCAAGACTAGATTTGATGAAAAAAGGTGCGGCCGATTGAGAGCCAAACACCTTGCGTCGCCACTGGAGCAGGACCAAAAAACAGCCGCCATCATTCGACACTACTTTTAGAGACCTCATACATCTTGTGGATTTTAACCACCACAAAGTTGAGAGGTGGCACAGGAGGGAGAATTCCATTGCTGGTTGAAAGCCACTATAGCTCCAAAAACGAGTCGGTGTGCCGTGTTGAAGAGAGGAGGAAGAGCCGGAGGACTGTGATGTTATGAAGAGTTCATGTCGTTTCTGGGAAGAACCTATCTCACTGCGCTGCTGTTGGGGGATGTTGTTGGGTGAAGGGGTGTGCCGATCTGAAGCCTTTTCCTTCATGGGGATAGAAACCAAAACCCTACCCCCCTGTGCGTTGAATTTGGGGGATGGAGGATTGAATGTTTTTAAAAAAATTAATTACACACAAGCTAAAAACTAAAAAAACTAAAAAAAATAAATTAATAATGAATAATAAAAATAAATATATATTGTTTTAATAATTTAACTAAATAGTTAATAATAATAATAAAATATACTATAAAATTTATACTCATTTAAAAAATATGTATTTAAAACTAGAGTAATAACAATTTACTAATAAGATAATTAATATAATTTAATAAGTTAACTTTTTAAATAATGAAATAATTATAATTATATTGGTAAAAGTAATTGAATAAAATTTATTAATTCAATCTAATTTTATAAAATATTTTATTAAAAGAATTACTTATGTTGCTTAAATATAATTTTTATAATCTATTTGAGAATTGAATAATTTAATAAACTAATAATTATAATAATTCACTTAATTAATTTAATAAATTTAAGTTTTTACCATAATAATATTAAGTGAATAACTTTATAAATATTATAAAATTAAATACTACTAATTTAGATAATTATTGATTAACATTAATTAACTTTTCATAAGTAATATAACATTAAACTTTTAAAAAATAACTATTTTACTTTCTATGTGTTGATTTATTTATTTATTTTTATATTCTAACTGTGAAGGTTTACGTATGAGCTAAAAACATGTCTAAATACATCCAACTAACTAATGTAGAGTTAGTTATATTGGAAAATTTAGTACGACGTGCGATTCGAAAAAAAAACACACGTGTGCAGTGCTCATGTGAGAGAACCTTGAAGTCAGTGGAAAGAAGGGGTGTCATGAAATTGGTAACATTAAGATTAAAATAGATCAGTGGGAATTTTTAGATGATGAGACATTTAGGAGATTTAATGATCCATGTCTGAGTATAGGAAGATCAGAGGGCTACTCTAGAACAACTTCTTGGAGTTGGAGGAGTTTAGGAGCAGAGCATCATCTCGAGAGTTTATCTTCCATCTTAATTCTAGTATTAGTACTCTGTTTAGTATGTTACAAATGGATAAAATTATAATTAACATGTTTTCAATTTAAATTTACTAGTTTGGGGAGAAAGTTAAGTTCCACTGGTTATCTTTTAATTTTATTTTTCACTTCTTCATTTGATGTATTTCGTATTGATCAGCGATATCAATACTGGATTCATTCAATTAGTTGTTCCACAAAAAATTAATTTCAATATTTCATAGTCAATTGGAAATATTGATTGTGAAAACATATTTTAGAAGAAAATAATTTCAAAAGACTTCAGGACTTATGGTGAGTTTGACCTGTTGTCATTTTCAAATAATGACTATCACAATTGATCTATTTAGAGTGGTGAACTCTGAATTTGATCAACCTATCAAACTTAATTCCTGGTGAGGGAGGAGAGTCATTATCTTTAATGTGGTACTCTAAAATAACTTTTAAGTGAATTGAAATACTTTTAAAACCAGTAGAATTGAGGTTTTTCCCTGTGCGTTTTACTAGATTGTTCATTTATCGGCTTTTTTATATCTCTGTTTCTCTATGTTTTCAATTGTTTCTAGCTTAAATTTAGTTTAGATACAAGTTTTTAATGGTTCTGTCACTCTACTTCTCAATAAAAAAGTATAGAAAATATAAAAAGTAAAAAAATAGAAAATCTACCCCACTACTGATAATAGTGGGGCCTTTTGATAGTTTTTAGAAGATTAGTGGTCATTATTGCCTTCTTTGTGGGTTCGACCCTACTTTCCACATATATAGTAGTTATTAAGAATATAAATTTTAAACTTTGACTGACTTCAATGATGGTTCAAGTCATGTTTTTTGTGTAGTTTTTGGGGAAGTAATGAGTGATTATTTTTCTAGACAAAACTGAAAAAAAATCACATATATAAAAAAAATCTAAAAAAAATTGAAAAATTGAAAACTATAAAAAACTGCTTCATTACTTGCTGAATTGTTACTATTTTCTTACTACTGAATACTGTTTTTTTTGTTTGAAAAATCATAATAACTTCTAGTGTTATATTAGATCCACTGAACCCTGAATTAGATAAACATTTAACTGCTCTAAGAATGAAAAACAAATTTGAAATGGAAAACCTACATGAGAGGGTTCTTCACCTAATAACTTCTAAAATCATCTAGAACTCTTAGAAGAAAATGAAATGCCTAGGATGAGGGAGTTCCAACTCCCTCAAGTATCAAAAAATCCATCTTCTATTTGGTTATCTCCTAGAGTTAAAAATTATGAGCTAAAATAGTCACACATTTTGCTACTACCTGTATTTAATGGGATCTCTAATGAGGACTATCTTGCCTTCATTAGAGAATTTTATAATACTGTATTGCAGCTACCTCTTCTTGGGCTCACAGAAAATGAGCTAAGAATAAGAGCCTTTCCATTTTGCCTTAAATGGAATTCTAGGAATTGGTTTATGAGTCTAGATAAGAATATTTTTGAAAACTGGGATCAAGTGTACAATTCAATCATTATGTAATTTATCCCTAAAGACATAAGGGTGATATTAGAACTAAAATCACTAGTTTTTTATCAAGAGGATGTAGAAGATTTTCATGAAGCTTGGGATAGATTTAGGGATCTGCTTAGGCAGTTTCCCCATCACCAACTCCTATCTCACATTCTCATGGAACCCTTCTATGAAGGGATGTCATCCCCGGGATAGAATCTAGTTGATCAAGTTACTGGGGGTAATTATATTGACAAGACAGAGGAAGAAATTTAAATTTTTTTTAATAATGTTTCCTTGAATTCACAACATAAAAATTCAAGAAGAAAAAGAGTCAATAGAAATGTTGATTTAAACACTGGTTCAACGAATGAAAATCAAGATCAACTGGCTGAAATCACCAACCAACTTCAATCATTAATGAACCATAACTCTAAACAAACTATTAATCAACATGGATGTCAAAACACCAACCAATATTTAACGGAACAATGGTACAATGTGGTATGTTTTGGCATACTGAAAACTTTTGTCCTAATTTTGATATGTCGTCCCAACAATAAGATAATTCTATCATTGTTAACTATGGTCCTATAATGACTCCCAAAGAAGATCCATTTTTAAACAATTATAATCAATGATATAGGAACTGTAACAACACGAGATTTTATAAGATACATTCTTTTTAATTTCATTCATATCTTCTGTTGTACGATACACCAAGATTATCTTGCACTATACGCAACACCGTATTAGCTTGCAGTATATGCAACACTATTCTTGGCTCGTGTTACACACAATTTCAAGTTCGTTTGATAGAAGTTATTCTACGCAACATTGAGTGTATATATATATATATATATATTCAATGTATAAATAAAATATGGTTGGATTCTGTTATACGCAACAACAAAGGAGTCCTGCAATACACGCAACCCTGACTTGGCTTGCATTACACGCAATCGCGACCTTCCCTGATAGCATGTGTTGTACGCAACATCGAGTTTTACTAAACAACAATATATTATTATAATATTGTTATGAACTAGCTCTTATGAATAGTATTAACTAAAATTTAAATTTTATAACATTATTATTCATCTTACACATTTTCTAGAACATGGTATAAGAACAAAATAAATTTTTCGTGTAAAATAAGTATTTTTCAAAAAATACAGTTTTGTCGCCTTTTGATGGCGCACCCATTATAAATCTAGTTTTTGAAATTTTTATAAGTTCCATTTGACAAAATAAAATTATTCTTTGGAATCAAGAAATAAAAATTTACTTTGGATAAATTTTTTATTTTATTCTGATAACTTTTATATTTTAATGAAAAGTAAAAATACACTATATTTTAATTAAAAACAACTTTTTCATCATAATATCTTATGTGGTTAAATTATAATATTGAATGGTTTTAAAGTATAAATAGAATATATTTTTACCATTTAATATAATTTATGTCATTAGCATTGATTTGACCTTGAATTCGTAGGTTAAATCAATTCAATCTTTTGCAATGTTTTAAAGAAAAACCCGTTTTCTTTCGACAACGGGATTAATATTAATTTAATTTCTGCAACTTTTGTGTATTGAATTTGTAAAAATGGATTCCATATTTTGAATCAGTGGGTCAAAATTATGTTAATAAGCTACTTTTTATTTTTGGGCATTGTGAATAGTAACTACGGTAAATTTTATTTACCATAGTTAAAGGTAAATCAGGTAATTAAGTGTAAATATAAGATTATAAAATTACCCTAACACTTGGGAAAATCCTATTGGATGACTAAACGTCGACCCATATCACCTAAGGGTCGGATTAGATTCATTTAATGGACTTTTTTCCATGAAAATAATTTAATTATTATTAAAACCAAAGAAAGTGACAACATGTCACTCTCTTAAATACTCTAAGTATAATAATTTTAAGTTAGTGATAAACCTCATGAAACTACGAAAATTAATAGTCTAAATAAATCTAACAAAATTATATACATCATGAGAATTTATTTAGAAATTTTTGGGATTAAATAATTATCATTAATTGTGACATAATAGTGATGCAGAAATTATTTATCTAGTGAAAAATCAAGAATATAGTTTTAATTAAACTAATAGTGACCATAAAAGGCATGAAACCCTGACAAAAACTTATTGGTCATGTAAATTTAAACTATAATCATCTAATGGTCGAATATTTGACCATTTGGAGTTTTATACAAGCAATTATGACACTTATATTATTTTATTTTAAATGATGCCAAAGTTGTCACCTTCATAATTTAATAAATATAACAATTTAACTATTGTGATTTTAAGATGATAAATTCGAGTAAAAGTATTATTGTAAAGGTTAATAGATTTATCTTCATCATAGGATTTTATTTTTAATTTTTATGCAACATATAAGTATAGTAAGTAATTATACATGAATGTTGTAGTAATTATTTTATTAAGAGATAAACCAAATAAATAGTTTTAAAAATAATAAAATAAATATTATATGAACTATTTAATGTTCTACACTAATTTTCTAGATACATATGGCCTTTTATAAAACTTTTAAAGCTTTTATTTTGAACATATATTCTGTATATATTTTATTTAAATTCATATAAATGAATAGTGTCAAAATTGACACTATTGTTATTTTATAAAAATAACATATTATAAAATTGTTTAAAAATCACAAAAATATATAAAAATTATAAATTTAAATTTATATGGTCTAAAATGTTATAAAGTATCCAATTATGGACAATTCACAAAAAAATAAGTAATTTTTTGTTATAAGTTAAAATTTAGAATGTTATTACAACAAATAAAATAAAATTGATTAAGTAAGAATAAATCAAGTTGATAATGTTTAAAATATTTTCCTAACATGTCTAAATTTTATTGGTTGATGATATTACAAACCTATATCATCTTATATTCGAATATGAGTCATTTTTTGAGGTTTTTAAGTGGGTTTAGATTTATTATAAATTAATATTTTTAAGATTTCCAAAGGTGCCCCTCTCCTCCCATATAAAAGGGCACCTCCTCCCTCTCTTCCTCACACCAATTTGATACTTCAAGATCGGCCAACCCCTGAAAAATTATCTTCTCCACTTCCCTAGAAACATCCTAGAGGTTCTGGTCTTTCTCAAAGACCAATTTTCGTGCCCTAAAAAGAGATCTCAAAGAGGCGCTTCAAAGAAGAGGTAATGTCCGTTACCGATTATTTCAACTTTATTTCTTCTTCCACTTCTTCATCTTAGGTTGTTTCATTATTAAGTAATAGCATCAGTATCACTCATATACTGATATGTTATTATAAGTATGAAACAACCCTATTTCACAATTTATCCATCCTACGAAAAATGAAATCACCACGCGTGCGTACGTACGAAATACCGTCTCCACGCTGTGGTGTAATCTATTTTCCACCACCACCTTACTTGGATGGGTATAATGGTGTAAATAATGACTATATATGATTATTTTAAATTTATATTTATTCTTAAATATTATACATACACTTTAATACGATTCCACGATCATGGGAATGATATCATCCCTCGTGCGTACGTACGGACTACCGTCTCCACGATGCGATGAGATTCATTCTCAATGATTAACCATTCATGAATGATTATAAAGTATATATAATAAGTAATCATGAAATATATGACATAATAATGATACTGGATATATATATATATATATATATATATATATGTATGTCATCTACTTAATTCCATTCAATTCAATAAGGAAACGAAAACAGCGTTCATGCGTACGTACGGCCTACCGTCTCCATGAACGGTGTATTTATTTCCATTTATCGATATATTATATATATGTATATTCTGAATATATATTATATATAAATCATGTTTTAAATTCTGGATATAAGTAATCATGATCCAAGTAATCATATTAATAATGACAAGTTAAAACACGAACGACAAATGAGACGATTTTACCCAAAACACTACTTTAACATGAATTTACAAAAGAACGGGTAATATAAAGAAATAAGTGGACCATATATGATATAATAACAATGAATATGATTCTGTAATAAGTCAATAACATTATTTAAATCATTATACAGATTTTTCAGATACGTACGAAGCATATCGGACCTAAGGTAAGGGATAATTTTGCAAATCTCATTTTTATCTGAGATTGCTTATTCGTCAGTATTTACTGGGGTTATTTATATCATCCATATCCAT
Source organism: Viscum album (assembly GCA_963277665.1). Taxonomy (NCBI): domain Eukaryota; kingdom Viridiplantae; phylum Streptophyta; class Magnoliopsida; order Santalales; family Viscaceae; genus Viscum; species Viscum album. The sequence continues at coordinate 1,863,697,054 of OY728133.1, forward strand.
GTTTTATAAAAGTGTTTTCATGTATGTTTAAAGTCATTTTTACCCATTTTTGACTTTTACTACATGGTATGTATGGAATCTTTCTATTACGAGGTACTTTTTGAATTTTTTGGCAAAAGTACGAGAAGAATGTTTTTTTAACTTATACGGAACGAACGAATTTTTACAGTTTTATAAAGCCTTATTTTAATGAAGGTTCCTCCAAAAGTTTCCTGAATATTTTCAACAAAATATATTTCTTTTAAAATAGCATGACATTTTGTGAAAAGAAATTGATTTTGAAGGAAAAAAGGATATTTTCCTCAAGAATTCATTTCAAATGTTTTATCAAAACCATTTTCCATCTATGATGAAATTATTTCATATGTGTATTTTTTAAGTTTACTATCTCTATAATTTACATGGTTTACTTTTCTTATGATGAAATGTCTGTTCGTTTTATATGGATTATGAAACGATGGGATGATGTTTATGAAACCCATTTTATTCTTTGGGTTATGATGAATGTTTTAAGTTTATTTTGTGTCACAAGTAAAAATGATTTCATTATGAGATGGGTGAGACCTATATCTCCCTCTAATGAATTGGGTAAAGATTTTATATCTAATGAGATAGACATGGCTGGAATGGTAAGTTAATCCAGTTCACTGTTACAGGACTGAAACGATGAGTGAACTTGATTTCAGAATGGGACTTTGTCCACTAAGATGGTCTTGGTAGCAATGCCTTGGCTACTATGGAAATAATTACATGTGGTTAATGGATGCCACAATTACATGTTTTATTCCCATGATATTTTATCATGGTTTATGTTCCATTATGATCTATGCCTTATGTACTTCCATGTTTTATGTCGTTGCTCAAGATTTTGATGTTTAAACATTATGTTCATGTTTTTAAGTTCAAATGTATATGGTATGTTTTATTTTATCCATGCTTACACTTACTAAGAATTTGAGCTCACCCTTTTTATGTTTTATTTCCCCCAGGATCAAAAGAAAGGTTTTAGGTAAGGAATGAAAAAGTGGAAGATCTTTATGGGAGATGTTGAAGATCTTTCACCACGATTAGAAGATTACGTTCCATGTTTCCAAAGACACTAAACTATTACAGTCCTTGTATGTCTGTTTTTATTATGTATTAAGTATTCCTCAAAAGTAATGTAATGTCCATGTACTTCAAGATTTGGGTCTCTACAGTTGGTATCAAAGGGAGGTTTAGTCAACCTTTGGAAACTAGGATGTGAAAACATTAGTGAGATCCCTAGAGATATTTCTAAGGTATGTCTAGGGATGTCTCTAAGGTTAAGTATACGTATAGGTTATAGTCCTAGAATTGCGCTAAGGTTCTTATAATTTAACCTAAGATGATAGATATTGAGGGTACTTCCCCTTTACTATGTTGTTTTCTCTGGCATGATTTTTCCTCTCACAGAATTCTTTTTGTGTTTTAGTTAATGGAGGGAACCAGAAGAAATTCGGTTAACATTGAATCCAATGGACAAATTGGTGACTACGAGCCAAAAAATTGTGTAATGCCTAGAGAGAAAGATATTGTGATTATACCGAATCAGTCATCACGATATATGATTAACAAGGTGAAATTTAGTGGTATGCCTAATTCATCAAATAAGAGGAAGATAGACTATTATGCATGTTCTCATGTTGAGGAGAATAAAGAAAGGAAGATTGAGATTTCTAAAGAAGGGAAGAAGAACCTTGAGGAATACCTCAAATGGAGGGACCGATGTTATTTGTGTGGAGAAAAGGGTCATAGAGTGACAGACTGTTATGGAGTTCAATGTATTATTTGTGGAGAACATGGGAATTACCCAACTCGATGCCCTGACCTAAAAAGTTACTTCTAAATCAAGGAAGGACTTATTCTAGGACAATCATTGAAGAGGATGGATTGAAGTGTTTATGTATTGGTATTCAATAATAATGTTGTTGAGGTACTTTTATTGTGTATTCGAATATTTTTGTATTAGTCTATTGTGGTTTTCAATAATTTTAAGGTACTGGTAACCATGAAAAGTGATTCAAATATTTTGGAAAGTAGATGATATGCGTATAATGAAGGGATAAAGAGAAAATGAAATTTTTGACAGTATTCATGAGATCATGATTGATATAAGGACTAAGTGATATCATGGTTTGAGTATATAGAATTTTGAGGATTTTGGTATGTGGAAAGTGTTAACTTATAACTGCATTCATTTTTTCACTATGGTTCAATGGGTATTCATTTTTCAAGAGAATACATGATTAATGTATTAAAATGATTGGAATAACAAGATTTATGGGGGATAAATGATGATATTCTCATCCTTGGTTGATGACATTTCAAGTAATCGTTTTCTCTATACTATGATCTTGGACTGAAGTATTTTAGATAAGCCTAAAGATTGGAATGATTTATGTTGTACATAAGTTAGTATTGTTTAAGGATAGAATTTTCTTTGATATTATTGATGGGATGTTATAGTAATGTATCTTTAGAAAAAGGACAACCTGTAGGACGGGCGACAACCCATCGTGTCGGACAAGGCTGTGGGAATCAAACCCACAACCTAAGTGAGACTGGCCTTTATCTCCTACCACTGGCCTACAGGAAGTCCCTATTTAGTAGAAACTAGTTTTATTATATTAAAGAGTATGATATATGAAGTATAAGTCCATTTTAGGAACCATATATGATTAATCTCACTATAGATGGACTTATGTATTTTTTTGATAACATTTCTAACCTTTTCTTGAGACAGATGGAATGACCCATCATTCTATCACATGATATGATAACACATCACGAATGACAAATTCAACTTCATTTCTTTAAGAGATGAAGTGGAAATTGTCCAAAGAACGACCAATGGTGAGACTATACCAAAATCACGAAAGTATTTCTTCTAATTACAATTTCATCATCTTTAGGGAAATGATCTTGAGAACCAAAAATGTTGTCCTAGTGCCTTTATATCTGATGAATCAGATGATACCTTAGATCATCACAAATTTATGGCTTTGTGATTGTTGGATTTTTCATAGCCATGTTCTCTACCACTCTCTATCAGAACATGATGATTAGATTTCTCTTCCATATCCATATTTTCACCAATGTTATCCTATATGGAAACCCAGTGATGAGTTAATTTGGGTAACCGTTATATTTCATACTTTAGTTTTTAAAGTTCAGTTTTGTTATTTCTTTTTACGATGTGGGTTTCTATGAATAGTAAACGATTTATAACCCTGACGAATTTCGAGGGCGAAATTAATTTTAAGGGGGGTAGAATGTAACAACCCGAGATTTTATAAGATATATTCTTTTTAATTTCATTCATATATTCTGTTGTATGATACACCAAGATTATCTTGCACTATACACAACACTGTATTAGCTTGCAGTATACGCAACACTATTCTTGGCTCGTGTTACACACAATTTCAAGTTCACTTGATAGAAGTTATTCTACGCAACATTGAGTGTATATATATATATATATTAAATGTATAAATAAAATATGGTTTGATTTTATTATACACAACAGAAAAGGAGTCCTGCACTACGCGCAACCCTGACTTGGCTTGCATTACACGCAATCGCGACCTTCCCTGATAGCGTGTGTTGTACGCAACATCGGGTTTTACTAAACAACAATATATTATTATAATATTTTTATGAACTAGCTATTATGAATAGTATTAAATAAATTTTTAATTTTATAACATTATTATTCATCTTACACATTTTCTAGAACATGGTAAAGAACAAAATAAATTTTTCGTGTAAAATAAGTATTTTTCAAAAAATACAGTTTTGCCGTCTTTTGATGGCACACCCACTTTAAATCTAGTTTTTGAAATTTTAATAAGTTCCATTTGACAAAATAAAATTATTCTTTGGAATCAAGAAATAAAAATTTACTTTGGATAAATTCTTCATTTTATTCTGATAACTTTTATATTTTATTGAATAGTAAAAACATGCTATATTTTAATTAAAAACAACTTTTTCATAATAATATATTATGTGTTTAAATTATAATATTGAATGGTTTTAAAGTATAAATAGAATATAGTTTTACCATTTAATATAATGTATTTCATTAGCATTGATTTTACCTTGAATTCGTAAGTTAAATCAATTCAATCTTTTGCAACGTTTTAAAGAAAAACCCGTTTTCTTTCGACAACAGGATTAATTTTAATTTAATTTCTGCAACTTTTGTGTATTGAATTTGGAAAAATGGATTTCATATTTGGAATCAGTGGATCCAAATTATGTTAATAAGCTACTTTTTATTTTTGGGCATTGTGAATAGTAACTATGGTAAATTTTATTTACCATAGTTAAAGGTAAATCGGGTAATTAAGGGTAAATATAAGATTATAAAATTTACCTAACACTTGGAAAAATACAATTGGATGACTAAAAGTAGACCCATATCACCTAAGGGTCGGATTAGATTCATTTAATGGACTTTTTTCCATGAAAATAATTTAATTATTATTAAAACCAAAGAAAGTGACAACATGTCACTCTCTTAAATACTCTAAGTATAATAATTTTAAGTTAGTGATAAAACTCATGAAACTTCGAACATTAATAGTCTAAAGAAATCTAAAAAAATTATCTACATCATGATAATTTATTTAGAATTTTTTGGGATTAAATAATTATCATTAATTGTGACACAATAGTGATGCAGAAATTATTTATCTAGTGAAAAATCAAGAATATAGTTTTTATTAAACTAATAGTGACCATAAAATGCACGAAACCCTGACCAAAACTTATTGGTCATGTAAATTTAAACTATAATCATCTAATGGTCGAATATTTGACCATTTGGAGTCTTATACAAGCAATTATGACACTTATATTATTTTATTTTAAATGATGTCAAAGTTGTCACCTTCATAATTTAATAAATATAACAATTTAACTATTGTTATTCTAAGATGATAAATTCGAGTAAAAGTATTATTGTAAAATTTAATAGATTTATCTTCATCATTGGATTTTATTTTTAATTTTTATGCAACATATAAGTATTGTAAATAATTATACATGAATGTTGTAGTAATTATTTTATTAAGAGATAAACCAAATAAATAGTTTTAAAAATAATAAATTAAATATTATATGAACTATTTAATGTTCTAAACTAATTTTATATATATATGTGGACTTTTATAAAACTATTAAAGCTTTTAGTTTGAATATATATTCTGTCTATATTTTATTTAAATTCATATAAATGAATAGTGTCAAAATTGACACTATTGTTATTTTATAAAAATAACATATTATAAAATTTTTTAAAAATCACAAAAATACTTAAAAATTATAAATTTAAATTTATATGGTCTAAAATGTTATAAAGTATCCAATTATGGACAATTCAAAAAAAAATAAGTAATTTTTTGTTATAAGTTAAAATTTAGAATGTTATTATCAAAAATAAAATTAAATTGATTAAGTAAGGATAAATCAAGTTGATAATATTTAAAATAATTTCCTAACATGTCTAAATTTTATGGGTTGATGATATTAAAACTATATCTCATCTTATATTCGAATATGAGTCATTTTTGGAGGTTTTTAAGTGGGGTTAGATTTATTATAAATTAATATTTTTAAGATTTCCAAAGGTGCCCCTCTCCTCCCTTATAAAATGGCACCTCCTCCCTCTCTTCCTCACACCAATTTGAGCCTTCAAGCTCAGACAACCCCTGGAAAATTTTCTTTTCCACTTCCATAGAAACATCCTAGAGGTTCTGGTCTTCCTCCAAGACCAATTTTAGTGCCCTAAAAAGAGATCTCAAAGAGGCGCTTCAAAGAAGAGGTAATGTCCGTTACCGATTCTTTCAACTTTATTTCTTCTTCCACTTCTTCTTCTTAGGTTGTTTCATTATGAAGTAATAACATAAGTATAAATAATATACTTATATTTTATTATAAGTATGAAACAACCATATTTCACAATTTATCCATCCCACGGAAAATGAAATCACCACGCGTGCGTACGTACGGAATACCGTCTCCACGCCGTGGTGTAATCTATTTTCCACCACCACCTTACTTGGATGGGTATAATGGTGTAAATAATGACTATATATGATTATTTTAAAGTGATATTTATTCTTAAATATTATACATACACTTGAATACAATTCCACGATCATGGGAATGATATCATCTCTCGTGCGTACGTACGGACTACCGTCTCCACGATGCGATGAGATTCATTCTCAATGATTAACCATTCATGAATGATTATAAAGTATATATAATAAGTAATCATGAAATATATGACATAATAATGATACTGTATTTATTTATATATATATATATGTATGTCATCTACTTAATTCCATTCAATTCAATAAGGAAACAAAAACAGCGTTCATGCGTACGTACGGCCTACCGTCTCCATGAACGGTGTATTTCTTTCCATTTATAGATATATTATATATATGTATATTCTGAATATATATTATATATAAATAATTTTTTACATTCTGGATATAATTAATCATGATCCAAGTAATCATATTAATAATTAAAAGTTAAAACACGAACGACAAATGAGACGATTTTACCCAAAACACTACTTTAACATGAATTTACAAAAGAACGGATAATATAAAGTCATAAGTGGACCATATATGATATAATAACAATGAATATGATTATGTAATAAGTCAATAACTTTATTTAATTCATTATACAGGGTTTTCAGATACGTACGAAGCATATCGGACCTAAGGTAAGGGATAATTTTGCAAATCTCATTTTTATCCGAGATTGCTTATTCGTGAATATTTACTGGGGTTATTTATATCATCCATGTCCATGTTTTATAAAAGTGTTTTCATGTATTTTTAAAGTCATTTTTACCCATTTTTTAATTTTACTAGATGGTATGTATGGAATCTTTCTATTACGAGGTACTTTTTGACTTTTCCAGCAAAAGTACGAGAAGAATGTTTTTTTAACTTATACGGCACGAATGGATTTTTACAGTTTTATAAAGCCTTATTTTCATTAAGGTTCCTCCAAAAGTTTCCTGACTATTTTCAACAAAATATCTTTCTTTTAAAATAGCATGACATTTTGTGAAAAGAAATTGATTTTGAAGAAGAAAGGATATTTTCCTCAAGAATTCATTTCAAATGTTTTATCAAAACCATTTTCCATCTATGATGAAATTATTTCATATGTGTATTTTTTATGTTTAATGTCTCTATAATTTACATGGTTTACTTTTCTTATGATGAAATGTCCGTTTGTTTTATATGGATTATGAAATTATGGGATGATGTTTATGAAACACATTTTATTCTTTGGGTTATGATGAATGTTTTAAGTTTATTTTGTGGCACAAGTAAAAATGATTTCATTATGAGATGGGTGGGACCTATATCTCCCTCAAATGAATTGGGTAAAGATTTTATATCTCATGAGATAGAAATGGATGGAATGGTAAGTTAATCCGGTTCAGTGTTACAGGACTGAAACGAGGAGTGAACTCGATTTCAGAATGGGACTTTGTCCACTAAGATGGTCTTGGCAGCAATGCCTTGGATACTATGGAAATCATTACATGTTCTTAATGGATTCCAAATTTACATGTTTTATTCCCATGCTATTTTATCATGGTTTATGTTCCGTTATGATCTATGCCTTATGTACTTCCATGTTTTATGTCGTTGCTCAAGATTTTGATGTTTAAAAATTATGTTCATGTTTTTAAGTTCAAATGTATATGGTATGTTTTCTTTTATCCATGCTTACCCTTACTGAGCATTTGAGATCACCCTTTTTATGTTTTATTTTCCCCTAGGATCAAAAGAAAGGTTTTAGGTAAGGAAAGAAAAAGTGGAAGATCTTTATGGGAGATGTTGAAGATCTTTCACCACGATTAGAAGATTACGTTCCAAGTTTCCAAAGACACTAAACTATTACGGTCCTTGTGTGTCTGTTTTTGTTATGTATTAAGTATTCTGCAAAAGTAATGTAATGTCCATGTATGTCAAGCTTTGGGTCTCTACAGTAACCCTACAAATTTATCCTGGAATGAACAAGGCCTAATTAAACAATCCACTTCCCCTAATTACTCTAATCAAACAAGACCAAACTTTCAAAATCAATAAAGGGATGAGTCTTCAAATATACAAGGAAACAATAATAATCAAATGTCTTCTAAGCTTGATCTAATTATGAACAAAATTAAATCTCAAGAGGAAATATACATGACTAATTTAACCAAACATCAAAATAAATATTAGTGAGAAAAAAATGAAAACTAATGTGAGAATGCAAAACATGGAAACACAACTTGGACAACTTTCTAGGTATTTTTCATCAAGGAAAAGACTATAATTCCTAGTACCACTAAGATTAACCCTAGAGAGAGTTCTATGGATATAGTAACTATAAGTGGGATTAGTACTCATATTGTTTCTGAAAAAGACACTAAAATTTCCCCAAATGAAAATATACTTGAATCAGGTAATAAAAATCTGTTTATTCACATGCTAGAATTTCACAGAAAATTCTTGTAAATGATCAAAATTTTAATTTATCATTTTAATCACAAGTTGAAAACGCATCTAAAAATCAAAATAATAAGGAAAAATAAAAATTTCAGGAAGAGGTGAGGGATATACCTAGTGTCCTTGAATTTTTTCCCCACCCATCCCTTTCCCTGAGAAGCTGAAACCTATATGTAACACTAGGGATGAACTTTTTCAGTTCCTTTGTCTCCTATCAAAACTTATTGTTAACACCCCTTTCATTTAATTATTAATTAAAATCCCATATTACTTGAAATATCTTAAAAAAATTGTTTTAAACAAAAATACCCTCGAAGAATTTTCTACTTACAGCCTTACTGAAGAGTGCAGTGCAGTGCTTTAAAAAAAATCCACCTAAATTGAATGACCTAGGTAGATTTTTCATTCTCTATACCTTAGAAAATTCTGATCAGCTCAACTGTTTGTGTGATCTAGGTTCTATTATTAATTTTCTCCCTTACTCACTGTTTCGATAGCTAAGATTGTGTGACCTAAAAACCACCACAGTCATATTTCAGTTTTTTGATAGATCTTTCACTCATCATGTCGGTAGGGTAGATGATTTGCTAGTAAGAGTAGGGAAGCAGTTTTTTCCTATAGACTTCTTAGTATTAGACTTGGAGTGTGATCAAAAGGTGACCATCATCTTGGGTAGTCCCTTCTTGGACCCAAGTGGTGCTGTAATTGATGTGTCTATGCGTCATCTTATTTTTAAAATTGGAGAACAATAAGAAGAGTTAAAATTTTTTAAAAATGTTAAAGGACAAACTTTTTCTGAAAACTGTTCAACGGTAGAGTCCTTAGAAGATGATAACTAAATTGGAAAAATCTGAAAATAAATTATCTACTGAAGAAAATAATTTTTAATCTGAAAATATTTTTGAATCTACCTTAGAAATTGAAAATTCTACTCAAACACCAAATCTGAAAAATTTTCCAGAACTGGACAACTGTCTAGTTTCTGCTGTAGAAGTGTCCACTTTTTCTAAACATAAGAGTTTTTTGAGTAAATTTGAGGGTGTTTATGTTAATACAAAACTTTCTAAACACTTTGATGATGTTTATGGAGAAATTATAAGAAAACATGATGATTCTGCTTTGATCAACTTGTTAAATTCTGATCTAGAATTTCTGGATAATATGTTGCCCACTTGAGACAACATCACTATTATTTCTGAATATGAACATGAAATTGAAAATGTTTCATCATTAAATACTCCTTATAAGATATAGGTTGAATATCTTGGACCTCCTAGTCCTAATAGTCTTCCTTCTAGTGTAGAACCTACCACTCTTGAACTTAAACCAATCCCTGCTCATTTGAAATATTCATTCCTAGGTGAGAATTCAACTTTTCCTATAATAATTTCTGCTGATCTTAATGAAAACAAAGAGTAAAGATTGTTAATTGTTATGAAGAAGTTTAAATATTCCATAGGATGGAAAATTGATGATATCAAAGGTATTATTCCCTCATTCTGCATGCATTAAATACATATAGAGCCTGGCTATAAGCCTTAGGTATAGTGTCAATGAAAATTGAATCAAAACATGAAAGAATTAGTAAGAGAGGAAGTGATCAAACTTCTGGACACTGGAATTATGTGTCCAATTTCTGATAGTTCTTGGGTCGACCCTCTCCAGGTTGTCCCCAATAAGGGATGTTTCACTATAGTAAAAAATGAAATAATGAAGAAATACAAGTTAGGAAAGCCATAAAATGGAGAGTCTATATAGATTTTAGAAATATGAATGCATCCACTAGGAAGGATCATTTTCCAATTCCCTTATTATATCTAATTCTTGAGAGGCTTCCTGGAAATGAATTTTTCTATTTTCTAGATGGGTATTCTGGTTACAACCAGATCCCTGTTGCTCTAGAGAATCAGGAAAAGGCCACATTCACATGCCCCTTTGGGAAATTTTCTTACAAGCAGATGCCCTTTAGGTTGTGTGAATCTTTAGACACTTTTCAAAAGTGTATGAGGGATATTTTTTCAGATATGATTGAAAGAATCACTAAGGTTTTCATGGATAATTTCTCTATTATGGGTATCACTTTTGATACTTGTCTTAGAAATCTTGAGTTGGTTTTTGAGAGATGCATTGAAACCAACTTTGTTCTTAATTGGTAGAAGTGTCCATTCATGGTAACAAAAGGTATAGTTGTTGGTCATAAAGTGTCAAAGAGAGGTTTGGAAGTATATAATGCTAAAATAAAAGTCATTCAAAAACTACCACCTCTTGAAAATGTACCAGGTATTACAAGTTTCTTAGGGCATGCCAGTTTTTACCAGAGACTCATAAAAGACTTTCCAAGAATAACTGATCCCTTGTGTTCTTTGCTGGTCAAGGATGTACCTTTCAGTTTTGATGAAAGATGTTTGAAATAATTTAATATGCTTAAAGAGAAAATCACTACACCACCCATTATCACTGCACTTGACTGGAAACTGCCTTTTGAACTTATGTGTGATGTTAGTGACATGGTGTATGTGATATCCTTGGATAGAGGAGAGATAGGAAGTTACATGTGGTGTATTATGCTAGTAGACTGCTAGATGAATCCCCAAAGAATTACCCCACCACCAAAAAAGAATTGCGAGATATTTTTTTTTCTCTTGAGAAGTTTGGACAATATTTGTTAGGTTCAAAAGTCATTATTTTCACTAATCAATCTAGTTTAAAGTAATTTCTTTCTAAGAATGAAGCTCAAACCAGGATTATTAGATAGATTTTGTTACTAAAAGAGTATGATTTTGAGATTAGGGATAAGCATAAAGCTAAAAATTTAGATGCTGACCATCTTTCTAGGCTTCCTCTTACTCAATCTGAAGATCCTAGGGAAATAAACTCTTCCTTTCTTTATGAAAATATGCTCACTGTTTCTATCAGGCAATCTGCATGGTATGCATATTTTTCCAACTTCCTCTTAGTAGGTGTCTTTCCTAGAAATTTTTCCAATAACGAAAGAAAGAAATTTATTTCTGATGTTAAATACTACCTTTGGGATGACCCCATATTGTTTATGAGATGTGATGATGGTATTCTAAAGAGGTGTGTGCTTGAGGAAGAGATGTTCCATGTCTAAGAGAGTGATCATTCCTCACCTTGGGGAGGTCACCATGGTAGTGAAGGAACTTCTCAAAAAGTCCTATAATCAAGTTTCTATTGTCCTACTCTTTTTAAGGATGCTAGAAGCTTTGTGGTTGGTTGTGATAGATGTCAGAGGCTAGGAAATGTTGGTAAAAAGCAGGAGTTACCTCAAAAAGGAATTCTATAAGTTGAAATTTTTGATGTATGAGGTTTAGATTTAATGAGTCCATTTACATCATTTCATGGGAATGAGTACATTCTTATTGCTGTAGATTATGTGTCAAAATGGGTTGAGGTAGTGGCACTGCCCAACAATAAATCCAATTCAGTAAAACAAGTTTGGGAAAAAGAACATATTTATAAGATTTGGAGTTCCCAAAGCATTTATCACTAATAATGGAACACATTTTAAGAATTATATGTTTAATTATTTGATTGGAAAATTTGGTTGTGTTCATAAAACATGTACCCCTTATCATCCACAGTCCAGTGGACAAGTGGAAATCTCAAATAGGGAATTGAAACAAATACTTGAGAAAACCATGTCATTCTCTAGGAAAGACTGGTCTCTTAAATTGGATGAAGCTCTATGGTCTTATAGAACTTATTTCAAGACCCCAATAGGTATGTATCCTTATAGGATGTTGTTTGTAAAATGTTTTCATTTACCTGTGGAGTTGCAACAAAAGTATTATTGGGAAGTTAAGGCTATGAACTTTGATTTTAAGAGTGCTGGTGAGAGGATATTATGTGTGTTAAGTGAACCTGATGAGATTAGGTGTCACGACCCACCTTCGGCAAGATAATGGAAGGGGAAGAAAATGTCCCCACCCTTCCTTACTCAAGTCGAAGATGAGATAGTGACCCCCTGAGTCCTGCATCCAGTAGGCCCCGGAGTGGCGACTAGCACCAACTGCATAACATTTTCACAATATGGGAGGCATTACCCTTTTTAGTTAACCTGGATTAGGAGAAATAATGAGTCAACACCAAACACCACCATGTATAGAAAACTCAAAAGAAAACCAAACTATATGCATGATTTAATAATAAAACTGAACAAAGTACAAGAACTCCAAAGTACAAAACCAAACAGGAAGGGAAAAAAGGCTAACCAGAAACCAACAGAGACCAACAGCTACTCCAATGTCCAGACTAGTATGTTCCCGCACGGCCTCCAAAGTCCTCCTGGCAACCTGAAAGTAAACGTAGGGTTAGAATACAAAGTATACTCAGTAGGAAAACCTATAGCTCTCGTGCACAAGTGGGGAGACGTCCTAAAGTCTCGTGAGAAGCAGAAGAACCAACATCTATCAAGGAATCTATTCATCCCACCTCATCGACCACACTCACCAAAAACCCAAGCAGTAAGGTAATAGTAAGAACAAAACATTTGGGTACCCTGCACCACCATTTCCCCTACTAGATAGCTGCTCATCCCTAATGGAAAACGTCCTGACACTACCATGCTCTTCCTGTCCGCACACACCTGGGCCTCACAACCATCCACATCCTTGCACGTACACACCTGGGCCTCACAACCACACATCCCTGCCCGCACACACCTGGGCCAAACAACATGCCAATCAAAACCTACCTGAAGAGTCTTGGGTGTAATTTCACCTCCAGTCATCACAGCTGAGGGAAAATGGAGCATGAAGGAGAGTAACTAGCTACTCATCCCTAAGGGAAAATGTCCTGATGCTACCATGCTCTTCTTGCCCGCACACACCTGGGCCTCACAACCATCCACATCCCAACCCACACACACTTGGGCCTCACAACCACACATCCCTGCCCGCACACACCTGGGACTAACAACACGCCAATCGAAACCTACCTGAAGAGTCTTGGGTGTAAGGTCGCTTCTAGACATCATAGCCAAGGGAAGAGGGAGCATGAAGGAGAGTAATTAGGGGGAAACACCCTTCCCCATAAGATGGGATGTCCGACACTAAGTTCCCAACACGGGTGGGGTGCGACTAAACACAAAACATACAGTTACACACACACACACAGATATATATATATATATATATATATATATATATATATCAACACACAGAACAACCTATGGCTCCTCAAACAGATATAAGCAGGTGCACAAGCACTGCTGCCTCAGAAAACAGGCCCACAACAAATAGTTCCTGGTTTCCCTATTCAAGTTATCATTTCATAACAGTTCAGTATGAGTTAATCCCTTCACTACTACGCAACTAACAGGCACAAATACAGATAAAATCACAATAAAGCAGGAAGGAAAACCGTCGGGTAATTTAAGAATTCATACCCAGTTCTCTTGTAAAGTCACAACAACAAAGGGATCAGTGAGATCTCTCAAAGTACTGGAACCAAAGAAAAACCCAAAAAACCATTGGTTATCCCACATTAATTAATTACCATTCCATCCAGTTTGTTATTAACTTTCCACTTATTCATGTTCACAACCAACCTGCAACCCTGCTGCCAAACACCACCACAGCCACACAACAAATCATGCCATTCCAACCACACCATCCAAATCACAACTGTTCACCCATCCATATCTGAACCATCCCAATGATCATAATTCATTCTTTTATATTATTTTGTTTGATTGGGGTGATCACATAAGATTATGGGCTTTTATATCCAACAACTGAGTTTAAGTGTTTAACCGATTAATACATGATTCCCAATCACCAGACACAGCATAAAACAGAGCATAGAAAAAGTGCGCAAACAAAGACCCCCAACGGCCGTGATTTTCAGTTATCCTAAGCCCATTAAATTCATAACTACATCATAGGGAAAGCATGGATAAAAACATGTAACAACATTAACAAACTTCCTCATCCCCATTCTTTAACCGGTTATTATCTTCATTACAGAATTGATTAACTGCCTTGTGGGAACCATAGAACAGCCACCCCACATGATACACAAGGAGGAGAGACAAAGGTAAGATTCCTACCTGATTTATCGAGGATTGATGTTACTTCCTCGCGTGGAAACTGGAAATCAAGAGTAGTAGGAATTCCACAGAATGCGATCAAGGAAAACTTCGCAATGGGGGTACAACTCGTTGGGAGGAAGTGTACTCCGAGCACAAAATGAAAAAAAGAGAAAACCAGCAAGAAGAGAAACATTTAGGTTATAAAGGATGAGATACAACATTCCTGGGATGGTTAAGATATGGAGAGAAAAAAACTTGAAACCGCAGAGGAAGCGGGATCGTGGGTTGACCATGCGGCTGGGCCACCCCACACGTCCAACTTAAAAGGTCCCCGCCCTTTGGGGCGGTTAAAACTGATGCACACCTCCTTAACCAAGGAAGGACTCCTCATAGGACACCATACATGCATTTTTGAAAATGTAGTTAAAGGCATGACCAATGCATGGTTTTTTATTTAAGGAGGGTACCTCACCAATCATTTAATTAATTGTCATCAATGGGCTTTAAAACAGGCTTAAAGGGGTCAAAACATGGTTTAAAAACCAATTCTCTCAAAAAGGAGGCGCTATTGGAAAAACCCGTGGAGCTACCGGTAGGCCGAGGATACCGGTAGGCCTAGGCTACTGGTAGGCCGAGGCTACCGGTAGGCCAAGGCTACCGTAAGGAGTCTTAAGCTTCACCGAGAAGCTGGGGTGGCCTTCCAGACCACCCATAACACCTCAACATCATATTTTCACCAAGTAATGGGTCCCAAAACCCCGGGCCATTACATCAGATACTTCTCAAAATATTCTCGTCCCTGAGAATATAAGAACAATCCAGAAAGGGGAAAAGAGGGGTCCAAACAACCACCCTCTAAAGATACTTCTCAGGGGCAAACCCCTGAGTTTTTCGGAAGCTGGAACAGAACCCCCCCTACATCCAAGAATACTCCCACAAGAGTTATCAACCCCAAACATCCACAACGAGCACAAGGATCAAATCTTCCAACACATGAGTCAGGGGTACCTTCCTACATGTCAGGATATTATCTGCTTTGGGCGGCACTGACTCGCCCACACGGGGTTAATCCACATCCACCTTAATGATTCTCGATTAGTAGTCAAGTTTTCCCATCATCACACATTCAGACACACACCGAGAACAGGGAATAGATCATCCAATAGCTAAGCAAAACAAGCATTTCATATACTAAAGCACAAGGTAAAACATCTAAACAAACTCATAACAAAATAACAAAGAAGTCAAAACAGCTCTGGATACTGAAATCATAACTGGGCCTCCCACTCCCAAGTGCTCTCCTCGAGGCCACCATGCCTCTACAACACACGAACCAAGGGGATGGTTTATCCACGAAGCACTTTCTCTTTACGATCCTCGATCTTGATCGGTCATTCTACGAAGGTCGCATCATTTTTGACATCTAACCCTCCCCAATCAATGACATGGGAGTCATCGTGTAGATATCGACAAACCTGGGAGATGTGAAAGACGTTGTGAACTTTCTCCAACTGAGGTGGAAACACCAGCTGATACGCCACCTCACCAACTCGTCCCAGCACCTCGAAAGGTCCGATGAACCTAGGGGAGAGCTTACTCCCCTTCCCAAACCATCGCTGCCCACGTCGAGGGGAAACATTCAAGAACACATGATTTCTAACCTCGAACTACAATGGCCTCCTCATATGATCAACATAAGACTTCTTCCGGTCATGGGCTGCCTTCATCCTCTCATGCATGAGCTGAACCTTCTCAGTGGTGCCCTGCACCACTTCTGGCCCAAGAACAGCTGCTTCCCCAATCTCTGTCCAACAAACAGGTGAACGACATGACCTTCCATACAAGGCCTCAAACGATTTCATGACGATAGTGGAGTGGAAGCTATTGTTATAAGAAAACTCCACCAGAGGTAAGTGTCGTACCCATGATCCCCCAAAATCCAGAACACATGCCCACAACATGTCATCCAATGTCTGGATCGTTCGCTCTGTCTGCCCATCTGTCTGAGGGTGGAAGCAGTGCTAAGGCGTAGATGGGTGCCAAAGTATTGTTGTAATCCCCTCCAGAATCGTGAGGTAAACCACGTGTCTCAATCAGAGACAATAGATCTCAAAATACCATGAAACCACAACACTTCATCGACGCACCTCTGGGCTAAGTTACTCACCGGGCTCGATTCCTTAATTCCCAAGATGTGAGCTAATTTTTTCAACCGATCCACCACTACCCAGAGGGCATCATAGCCTCCATGAGACCTAGGTATCCCTATGACGAAGTCCATCGATATGTCATACCACTTCCACTCGGGAACATCTAAAGGCTGCAACAACCCTCCAGGGAAACGGTGTTCAGTCTTCACTTGCTAACACACTAGGCACTTAGCCACAACTCTACCACCGCCCGCTTTAACCCGGGCCACCAAAATTGTCCCCTCAGGCCTTGGTACATCTTTGAGACCCCAGGATGTACCACTAAAGCCGATCCATGTAACTCACGGAGAACTCCTTTAAGCATCATCTTCAGAAAAAACAACCTCCCATGGAAAAACATCTGATGCTGACCATCCTCAGACCATCCCTCAGGAGCATTTCTCTGATAAACACGATCTCACATCACTTCTACATCCGAGTCCCCCCATTGAGACTCTTCCACCTGAACCACTAAAGAGGAAACTACAATCATCTGAAACAGACAGTGTAACACCCAATACATTTATGAGAAATATTTTGTTTTTATGTTATATAAATCATCAAAGGAATCTCTCACTACAAACAACACTAGCTTGGCTTGATTTACACGCAATCGTGACCTTCCTCGATAGCTTGCGTCGTATGCAATACCAAGTTTCACTAAACAACAATATGTTATTAAAATATTATTAAAACTAGCCATGATGAATAGTAATAACCACTTTTTGAAATTTTATTTTTCAAAATGGAATTCATTTTTGGATTTGGAATATCGAAATTAGCCTAGGGTGAAATTTTGGTATTTTTCTGAAAACTTTCAATTTTTGATGAATAGTGAAAACACTAGGTTACTATTTAAAAACCGACTTTTTATTTAAATAATTATTTATTTTATTTAAATTTATTTTACGTCAAAATTGATACATAATACCTATAAAAGTTCAATGCAATTCATTGGAGTCATTTTATAATAATTTTAGATATATAAAAATTTTATTGAACTTTTCACCGTCTTTTACCCACCTCCTAGGAGAATTTGCAAATTTACATAAAACATAATTTTACCGCTTCTGTGAGTGGAATTTCGAAAATCCGAGAGACACGGTTAATATCAAGGACTAAAATGTGGTTCAATGAGATGAAAATAATTTTTGGTGAATAGTAACTTTTTACTTTTTTTTACCATGGTTAAAAGTAAATAGGGAAATTAAGGGTAAAAATGTTATTATTATTACCCTAACACATTTCCTAATTCTATTGGATAAGTGTAATTAGACCAAAAACAACCTTAGGAATAAAATATGACCATTTAGGCCCACATGGATTAGATTAGGACATTTAATATTAATTTATTTAAAGAAGGGTAAAAATAGTTAAAATCAATGTTTAATAAGTAAATCATTTTTAATATAGGGTTATACAAAAGATAAATTCTACTATAAATATTAATTAGAAAGATAAAAATATTTCATACATAATTGTATTTTATTTGTAATTTTTAGACATTAAATAATTTAATTTATTTATGACACAATGATGATGCAATAATTATCTTATTAATGAAATATTGACATAATTGATGTTATAAATACCCAAATAAATGAAATTTGAGACTTTTTATGAATTCCAATACTTTTATATGTTAATATGACATGTTAGTATTTATTTAATTAACTTTTTTTGAACTAATAATTCTGTTATTATTTTCACAAAAATAAATTACCAAATTGTGTCAAAATTAACATAAAATAGTTTTTAAAACAAATATTATATTACTAATTGTTATTTTATTCATAAAAATCTAAGGTTCATCCAAATGACTTAGATAAGGTTATATATATTAATAATAAACAACTTGGGGTTCTTTTGGCTTGTTATAGTAAGTTTATTAACCTTATAGTGTAAGAAAACAAGAAGACACGGTAAAAGTAAAATTATTTAACTTAAAGATAAATCTAAATGATAATGTTAAAATAGATACCTAAACTTGTATAAATTATATTGGATGAGAGTATTTCGACCCATACCAACCTTAGATTCGAAATAAATCTATTTTGAGCTATTAAAAACTAAATATGACTTTATAATAAAATAATATTTTTAGTTTTTCCTAAGGTTTCCCTCTCCTCCCTTATAAAAGGGAACCTCCTCCCTCTCTTCCTCACACCACTTTGAGCCTTCAAGATCGGACAAACGCTGCCAAATTACCTTCTCCACTTCCATAGAAACATCCTAGAGGTTCTGGTCTTCTTAAAATACCAATTGTAGTGCCCTAAGAGGAGGTCTCAAAGAGGCGCTTCAAAGAAGAGGTAATGTCCGTTACCGATTCTTTCAACTTTATTTCTTCTTCCACTTATTCTTATTTAGTTTTTTCATTATTAAGTAATAAAATCACTATCACTCATATAATGTTATGTTATTATAAGTATGAAACAACCCTATTTCACCATCTATCCATCCTACGGAAAACAAAATCATCACGCGTGCGTACGTACGGAATACCGTCTCCACGCCGTGGTGTAATCTATTTTCCACCACCACCTTACTTGGATGGGTATAATGGTGTAAATAATAACTATATATGATTATTGTAAAGTGATATTGATTCTTAAATAGTATACATACACTCCAATACAATTCCATAATCATGGGAACGATATCATCGCTCGTGCGTACGTACGGAATACCGTCTCCACGATGTGATGCAACTCATTCTACATGATCTTCATTGCATAATGATTATATAAAAGAATTTAATGAATTAATATGATATATATTACACTAATACCATTATGGGAATTAGGTATCTATAACCTAAAGAGAATAATAATAATTTATTCGACAAAACACGCATTAGAACAAAAAGTAATAAACACCCGAATAACAAGTATCAATGAAATATTACTAATAAGAAGCTAAGAATATGGCCATATATGATATCATAAGAATGAGTATGATTCTGGAATAAGTAAATGACATTATTTAAATAATTATACAGGAGGTTTTGACACTTACGAAGCAAATCGGACCTAAGGTAAGGGAAAATCTCGCAATCTCATTTTTTATCCGAGATTGTTTATACTTCAGAATTACTAGGGAATATTTATCATCCACATCAATGTTTCCTAAATATGTAATATTTATATCCTTCTAGAATTGTTTATATCCAATTTTACCCTTTGGTGAGTTTTTAGTAAAATATATGAAAGGAATCTTTTGTCATTTTTCTTACGAGGTAATTTTTGACTTTTCTGACAAAAGTACGAGAAGAATGTTTTTTTAACTTATAAGGCATGAATGGATTTTTAAAACATTATTTCAGAGAAGATTCCATGACAAGTTTTCAAGTTTATTTTTAATCAACTTCTTTTAGTTTAAAATTATATGACATGTTAAGAAAGGAAAAATGTTTTTGAAGTAGAGAGGATATTTTCCTCAAGAATGGAGTTCAAGTGTTTTATCAAAATTATTTTCCATCTAAGATAATATAGGATTCTGTTTCTATCCCTATTATTACATTTATTTGATTATGTTGTGATGGAATTATTTTTATGAATTTCTTTATCTTATATGAATTTTTTTATGATGTCATGATGTTTAAGAATCCCATTTTTATTACATGGGTTATGCAATGATGCATGATTTTTTTTGATTTTGTGGCACACATAAGAATGGTATCATTATGAGATGGGTGGGAACTATATCTCCCTCCAATGCATTGGGTAAAGATTTATATCTCATGAGATAGACATGGCTGGAACGACAGGTTAAACCGGTTCAGTGAAATAGGACTGAAATAAGGAGTGAACTCGGTTCAGAAATGGACTTTGTCCGCTAAGATAGTCTTGTCAATGAGTCTTGACTACTAAGAAGTGATTCTGTATGATTATGTGTGTATGCCACAAAGTTTCATGTTTTAAGTTATGATTACTGGGATTACATTTCACTACTATGATTTATCCCATGTTATGAAATTATGATTGCTTTTGCAGGTTAAGATTTCCAAAATGTTATGTTCTTATGAATATGATATAATTGATATTTCTTTTGTTTACCCTTACTGAGCATTTTAGCTCACACTTTTGTATGTTTTCTTTCCCCAGGTCAGGAAGAAGGTTATTAAGTAGGATATTCCAAAAAGGAACTCTAGATATGATGAAATAAATGGGAGACAACGTAGATAATTTATGAACCAATTTTTTATGTTGCCCAATTTCTAAAACACTATACCTATACGATCCTTTCGTGGTTTTGTTATATGTTGTAATAAGTGTAATTCAATTTCGAAGTATTAGCAATTTATGTAAAGTATGGGTTGTTATAGTTGGTATCCGAGGAAAGGTATAGTCAACCTTTGGAAACTAGGATGTGAAAGCCTTAGTAAGAACCCTAAGGATAAGTCTAAGCATAGAACAAAATCTTAGTGTTTTAGAAATGACCATGAATAACCTATGATAAGACCATAAGTGTAAAATTTTATTCTTGATTATGTGTTTTTTCTATTATAATTATTGTTTCTCACATTATTCTTCTTGGTTTTAGTCAATGGCTGGAACCCGAAGGAACCGTGTTAATACGGAATGCGACAGGAAATGCAATGATTGGCCCCCTGATCTACCAAATGTTATGGGATATGGAATGAAAAATCTTGTAGCCATGCTCACACAACTTTCTCAAGATATGAATCATGCAGGACTTCCAAACGAGTAAAGGAGCAACATTCTGTTGAATCCTTCATGAGGCAACATCCACCTTCATTCAGCGGGTCTTCTGATCCATTAGTGGCTGAACAATGGATCAGTACCACTAAAAAGATATTTTCAGTTCTTCAATGTTATGAACCTGATAATGTCATCTTAGCATTTTATCATTTGTAAGTTGAAGCTGATCAATGGTGGAATATTATTAAGAATATAAGGCAAAGAGATGAAATTGATTCCATGGAATGGGACGAGTTAAAGAACTTATTTTTCAATAAGTACTTCCCTCGTATTCTCCGAACATATATGGAGAAGGAATTTCTTGAACTAAAGAAAAAGGATGATGAATCTGTTGGTACCTACGAAGTGAATTTTACAATACTTTCAAGGTACACTTCTGGTATTATTATCCAACCTGAGAGTAAGATCGATCGATTCTTTAGTGGCATAAAACCAAGTCTTCGAAGGGCGTTAGCCATAAGGGACTTCAATAGCTATGAGGAAATCGTTCGATGTGCTCTTAAAGTTGAGATGGAGATTGGAGTAACCCATCAATCATATGGGTTTGATAAGAATAGGAAAATGGAATTCAAAGGAAAATCTAAAGAGCACACTGAAAAGAAGATGAGTTTTCCCTTATGCTCAAAGTGTGGAAAGAAACATGGAGGAAATTGTCTTAAGGGGACAATCAAATGTTATAAGTGTGGAAAAGAAGGTCATCGGGCAATTCAATGTCGAAATAATGGGAAGAAGATGTCTAATGATGCAAACAAAGTAAGGGATACACAGAATGAACCTACTACACTTCAATGTTTCAAGTGCAAGGAGATGAGGCATTATGCCAATCAATTCCCAAATCCAAGGGTTGATGATGATGATCAACGTCAACAAACTCTTAAGGCCAAAGACGAAAGAAAGTCACATGAAATTACTATCGGCGATGTAGAGTACAATAACGAAGTGGTGAAAGGTACACTTACCATCCACTCTAAAGTAGAAAATGTTTTATTTGATTCTGGATCCACCCACTCTTTTATTTCTAAAGAATTTTCTAAGGGTATCGCCATATTACCTCAACAATTAGATGTTGAGTTAGCTATGACAACCCCTAATGACACAACAGTCGCGTCAACAGTTTATAATTATTCTCCGATTAAAGTTTGTGGGAAAGTGATTCTTGTAAATCTTGTGATCCTTCCTATAGTGGAATTTGATGTGATTCTTGGCATGGATTAGCTTTCTCTATATGGAGCTCAAATCAATTGCCAAAGAAGGAAAGTCACATTTCATATTCCAAATCAATCTATGATTATCTATCGATGCAAGGATGAACATAACCTTCCTGTGGAAATTTCTTCCATATTATGGGTCTTGATTCCACTAAATAAAGGTTATTCATCTCAAATGGTTGGTGAGAAACTCATGATTAAGAATATAACTATTGTACGGGAGTTTGATGATGTCTTTCCAGAGGAATTTCCGGGTCTTCCACCAAATCGTGAAGTTGAGTTTTCAATAGAACTCGTACCGGGTGCTTTGCCTATTTCAAAGACACCTTATAGAATGGCCCCAATTGAGTTGCAGGAATTGAAGAAGCAACTCCAAGAGAATCTTGATAAGGGATTAATACGCCCTAGTGCATCACCTTGGGGAGTACCTGTTCTGTTTTTTAAGAAGAAATATGGATCAATGAGACTCTGCATTGATTATCAAGAACTTAACAATATCACTATCAAGAACAAATATCCTCTCCCACGCATTGATGACTTATTTGACTAACTACGCGGAGCTCTATACTTTTCCAATATTGATCTTTGTTCAGGGTACCATCAATTAAGGGTCAAAAGGGAGGATATACCAAAGACGGCTTTCTGTATAGGGTATGTACACTATGAATTTATAGTTATGCCATTTGGTCTTACTAATGCCCCTGCTATCTTCATGGATCTGATGAATAGAGTCTTTAGAGACTATCTTGATCAGTTTGTGGTAGTCTTTATAGATGATATTCTTTTCTATTCAAAGAGCAAGGAAGAACATGAAGATCACTTGATAATTGTATTGAAGACCCTAAGAAAGGAGAATATTTATGCCAAATTTACCAAGTGTAAATTTTGGCTTCAAAAAGTTTCATTTTTGGGTCACATAATCTCAAAAGAGGGGATATCTGTGGATCCAGCAAAAATAGAGGTTATCGAAAGATGGTCGAGACCAACAACAGTAACTGAGATCCGAAGTTTTCTTGGTTTGGCTGGATATTATCGAAGTTTTGTGAAAGATTTTTCACAATTATCTAATCCACTCACCAGGTTGACTCGAAAAGGAGTTATGTTCGTATGGACGGAGGAATGTGAAGATAATTTCAAGGAGTTGAAATGAAGGTTATCCAGTTCACCTGTGCTCACATTGCCTTGTAGTGGAGAAAGGTTTGTGATCTACAATGATGCTTCCAAGAAGGGTCTGGGGTGTGTTCTTATGAAAAATGATATGGTGATAGCTTATGCCTCACGACAGTTGAAAATACATGAGCAAAATTACCCAACTCATGATTTGGAGTTAGCTGCGGTAATATTTGCATTAAAGATTTGGAGGCATTATGTTTATGGAGAAAGGTGTGATATTTATACTGATCATTAAAGTTTAAAGTATATTTTCACACAAAAGGAGCTGAATATGCACCAAAGAAGATGGTTGGAGCTGATTAAGGATTACGACTACTCAATTCATTACCACCTTGGGAAAGAAAACAAGGTAGAAGATGCATTAAGTCGACAAGACCATGCTAGCTTATCCATGATGAGGATCACAAAAGATCCAATATTTATGGATTTACAAAGGATGGATCTTGGAATTATAATGGAAGGGGAAAAATCGTATCTTTCTCAAATGAATTTTCAACCATATATACATGTGAAGATTAAAGAGGCACATAAAGAAGATGTAGAGTTACAAAAGAAGGTGAGAAATGTTCCTGAATTCAACCTTGATTGTGATGGGATAATAATGTTCAGGAATCAGGTTTGTGTTCCTCCCATCCCAGAATTAAAGAAGGAGCTGCTGGATGAGGCTCATAGTTCTTAATTATATATTCATCCTGGAAGCACGAAGATGTATAGGGACCTGAAAGATTACTTCTGGTGGGATGACATGAAAAGAGATGTTGCTGAATATGTCTCTCGATGATTGGTTTTTCAGCAAGTTAAAGCTGAGAGACAGAAGTCTAAGGGGATGTTACAACCATTACCCATACCCTAATGGAAACGGGAAAACATCACTATGGACTTTGTCACTGGACTTCCTAAAACATCCAAAGGCAATAATGCTATCTGGGACATAGTTGATCGTCTTATAAAGTCTGCACACTTCATTACTATTAGAGAGGATTTCTCTCTAGATCAGCTTGCCAGGATATATGTAAATGAAGTGGTAAGATTGCATGGAGTACCACTTTCCATTATATCTGACCGGGATCCGAGATTTACCTCGATGTTCTGGAGAAGTCTTCAGCATACTCTGGATACAGAGTTGAGTTTCAGCACTACTTATCATCCTCAGATAGACGGTCAGTCTGAGAGGACAATTCAAACTCTATAAGATATGTTGAGAGCTTGCTCTATGGATATCAAAGGTGGTTGGGATCAACACCTACCTTTGGTGGAATTTTCTTATAATAATAGCTTTCACTCTAGTATTCAGATGACTCCTTATGAAGCTCTCTATGGAAAGAAATGCAGGACTCCAACTTGCTGGGATAAAGTTGGGGAAAGAAAGCAATTAGGACCAGATCTTGTTGATGAGATGGCAGAAAAGGTCAGATCTATTCAACAACACATAAGAGCAGCTCAGACTCGACAAAAACGTTATGCCAATAATCGAATAAAAGACCTAGAGTTTGAAGTGGGTGATAAAGTGTTCTTACGCACATCTCCCTGGAAGAGGGTCATGAGATTTGGAAAGAAGGGAAAGTTGAGCCCTAGATATATCGGTCCTTTTGAAATTCTGGATCGTGTTGGGAAGGTAGCTTACCGATTGGAATTTCCACCGAATCTCTCTCAAATTCACGATGTGTTCCATGTATATCTCCTGAGAATGTACATACCTGATCCTTCACATGTACTCAGCTCAGAAGTTGTACCGCTGGAGCAAGATCTTTCTTATGAAGAACAGCCGATAGAGATTCTGGATCGTAGTAAAAAAGTCCTACGGAACAAGACCACTCACTTTTTGAAAGTTTTATGGAGGAACCACCAATTTGAAGAAGATATATTGGAGATTGAGGATATGATGAGGGAGAGGTATCCTCATCTTTTTGTTACAAAGTGACGAATTTCGAGTTCGAAGTTCATTTTAAGGGTGGTAGAATGTAACACCCGATACTTTTATGAGAAATATTTTGTTTTTATGTTATATAAATCATCAAAGGAATCATTCAATACACACAACACTAGCTTGGCTTGCTTTAAACGCAATCACGACCATCCTCAATAGCTTGCGTCGTACGCAATACCGAGTTTCACTAAACAACCATATGCTATTAAAATATTATTAAAACTACCGGTATGAATAGTAATAACCACTTTTTTAAATTTTATTTTTCAAAATGGACTTCATTTTTGGATTTGTAATATCGAAATTATCCTAGGGTGAAATTTTGGTATTTTTCTGAAAACATTCAATTTTTGATGAATAGTGAAAACAGTAGGTTACTATTTAAAAACCGACTTTTTATTTAAATAATTATTTATTTTATTTAAATTTATTTTAGGTCAAAATTGATACATAATGCCTATAAAAGTTAAATTCAATTCATTGGAGTGATTTTATAATAATTTTTTATATATAAAAATTTTATTGAACTTTTCACCGTCTTTTACCCACCTCCTAGGAGAATTTGCAAATTTACATAAAAATTAATTTTACCACTACTGTGAGTGGAATTTCGAAAATTCGAGGGACACAGTTAATATAAAGGACTAAAATGTGGTTCAATGAGATGAAAATAATTTTTGGTGAATAGTAACTTTTTACTTTTTTTTACCACGGTTAAAAGTAAATAGGGTAATTAAGGGTAAAAATGTTATTATTATTACCCTAAAACATGTCCTAATTATATTGGATAAGTTTAATTCGACCAAAAACAACCTTAAGAATAAAATACGACCATTTAGGCCCACTTGGATTAGATTAGGACATTTAATAGTAATTTATTTAAAGAAGGGTTAAAATAGTAAAAATCAATGTTTAATAAGTAAATCATTTTTAATATAGGGTTATACATGAGATAAATTCGACTATAAATATTTATTAGAAAGATAAAACGATTTCCTACATAATGGTAGTTTATTTTAATTTTTATACATTAAATAAGTGAATTTATTTATGACACAATGATGATGCAGTAATTATCTTATTAATGAAATATTGACATAATTGATGTTATAAATACCCAAATAAATGTAATTTGAGACTTTTTATGAATTACAATAATTTTATATGTTAATATGACATGTTAGTATTGATTTAATTAATTGTTTTCGAACTAATCATTCTGTTATGATTTTCACAAAAATCAATTACCAAATAGTGTCAAAATTAACATAAAATAGTTTTTAAAAACAATATTATATTATTAATTGTTATTTTATTCCTAAAAATCTAAGGGTCATCCAAATGACTTAGATATGGTTATATATATTAATAATAAATAACTTTGGGTTCGTTTGTCTTGTTATAGTATGTTTATTAACCTTATAGTGTAAGAAAATAAGAAGACACGGTAAAAGTAAAATTATTTAACTTAAAGTTAAATCTAAATGATAAGGTTAAAATAGATACCTAAACTTGTCTAAATTATATTGGATGAGAGGATTTCGACCCATCCCCACCTTAGCTTTGAAATAAATCAATTTTGAGCTATTGAAAACCAAATATGACTTTATAATAAAATAATATTTTTAGTTTTTCCTAAGGTGCCCCTCTCCTCCCTTATAAAAGGGCACCTCCTCCCTCTCTTCCTCACACCACTTTGAGCCTTCAGGCTCGGCCAAACCCTACCAAATAATCTTTTAAACTTACCAAGAAACATCTTAGAGGTCCTGGTATTCTTCAAAGACCAATTTTAGTGCCCTAAGAGGTGGTCTCAAAGAGGCGCTTCAAAGAAGAGGTAATGTCCGTTACCGATTCTTTCAACTTTATTTCTTCCTCCACTTCTTCTTATTTATTTTTTTCATTATTAAGTAATAAAATCAGTATCAATCATATAATGGTATGTTATTATAAGTATTAAACAACCCTATTTCACCATCTATCCATCCTACGGAAAACGAAATCACCGCGCATGCGTACGTACGGAATACCGTCTCCACGCCGTGGTGTAATCTATTTTCCACCACCACCTTACTTGGATGGGTATAATGGTGTAAATAATAACTATATATGATTATTTTAAAGTGATATTGATTTTGAAATATTATACATACACTCCAATACAATTCCATGATCATGGGAACGATATCATCGCTCGTGCATACATACGGAATACCGTCTCCATGATGTGATGCGACTCTTTCAACATGATCTTAATTTCATAATGATTATATAAATGAATTTAATGAATTAATATGATATATATTAAAATAATACCATTATGGATATGAGTTATCTATAACCTAAAGAGAAGAATAAGAATTTATTCGACAAAACACGCATAAGAACAAAAAGTAATAAACACCCGAATAACAAGTAGCAATGAAATATTACTAATAAGAAGCTAAGAATATGGCCATATATGATATCATAACAATGAGTATGATTCTGGAATAAGTCTATGACATTATTTAAATCATTATACAGGAGGTTCGACCACTTACAAAGCAAATCAAACCTAAGGTAAGGGAAAATCTCGCAATCTCATTTTTATACGAGATTGTTTATACTTCAGAATTTATTGGGGAATATTTATCATCCACATCCATGTTTCCTCAATATGTAATATTTATATCCTTATACAATGGTTTATATCAAATTTTACCCTTCGGTGAGTTTTTAGTAAAAGATATGAAAGGAATCTTTTGTCATTTTTCGTATGAAGTACTTTTTGACTTTTCCGACAAATGTACGAGAAGAATGTTTTTTAACTTATACGACATGAATGGATTTTTAAAACATTATTTCCAAGAAGATTCCTTTACAAGTTTTCAAGTTTATTTTTAATCAACTTCTTTTAGTTTAAAATTGTATGACATGTTTAAGAAAGGAAAAATGTTTTTGAAGTAGAAAGGATATTTTCCTCAAGAATAGAGTTCAAGTGTTTTATCATAATTATTTTCCATCTAATATAATATAGGTTTCTATTTCTATACCTATTATTACATTGATTTGATTATGTTGTGATAGAATTATTTTTATTAATTCCTTTATCTTATATGAATTGTTTTATGATGTCACGATGTTTAAGAATCCCATTTTTATTACATGGGTTATGCAATGATGTATGATATTTTTTTGATTTTTTGGCACACATAAGAATGGTATCATTATGAGATGGGTGGGACCTATATCTACCTCTAATTAATTGGGTAAATATTTATATCTCATGAGATAGACATGGATGGAATGGCAGGTTAAACCGGTTCAGTGAAACAGGACTGAAACGAGGAGTGAACTCGGTTCAGAAATGGACTTTGTCCGCTAAGATAGTCTTGGCAATGAGTCTTGACTAATAAGAAATGATTCTCTATGATTATGTGTGTATGCGACAATGTTTCATGTTTTAAGTTATGATTATTGGTATTACATTGCACTACTATGATTTATCCCATGTTATGAAATTATGATCTCTTTTGCAGGTTAAGATTTCCAAAATGTTATGTTCTTATGAATATGATATGATTGATATTTCTTTTGTTTACCCTTACTGAGCATTTGAGCTCACCCTTTTGTATGGTTTCTTTCCCCAGGCCAGGAAGAAGTTTATTAAGTAGGATATTCCAAAAAGGGACTCTAGATATGATTAAATAAATGGGAGACAACGTAGATGATTTATGAACTAGTTGTTTATGTTTCCCAGTTTCTAAAGACACAATACCTATACGATCCTTTCATGGTTTTGTTATATGTTGTAATAAGTGTACTTCAATTTCGAAGTATTAGAAACTTATGTAAGGTATGGGTCGTTATAGAAAGCCTCTTCTACCTTCCACCCTTGCATCGAAATGCAAGGCCGCTAACTCTTCCATCGCTCTCTAAGCATCTGCAGATTCCCAAACTACTTCCTTCTGCGATTTCCTTCTCAGGGAATCAGCCAAAACATACCCTTTCCCTCAATATAATAGATCTAGAAGTCATAGTCTTAGAAGAACTCAACCCATCTCTGCTGCCGAAAGTTGAGATCCCGCTGGGAAAAGACATAACGTAAGCTCTTGTGATCTGAGAAGACCACAAAGCGCTCTCTGATGAGATGATGCCGCCACAACTTCAATGCGAACACTACAGCTGCAAGCTCTAGATCATGGGTGGAATAGTTACGTTCATGAGGATGTAACAACCTAGACCCATAAGAGATCACTCCTCACTGCTACATCAGCATACATCCCAACCCAAGGCTAGGAGTATCACAGAACACTTCAAACAAAACCCCTTCCTCTGGTAATCTGAGTACTGGAGCACTAACCAGCTTCTCTTTTAGGTATCCAAAATCTGTCTAGCACTGGTTGATCCACACGAAGGACTGTCCCTTCCTAGTTAATGCTATCAACGGAGCTGCAACTCGAGAGAAGTCGGGCACAAACCTCTGGTAATAGCCTGCCAAACCCAGAAAACTATGAACTTATGCAACATTCTTGGGTGCTTCCCATGAAACGACTGCCTTGAACTTCGACGGGTCTACTGCTATTCCCTTCTGAGACTCTATGTGTCCAAGGAAATGTACTTCTCACATCAATAACTTTCACTTAGATAGTTTCCCATAAGGATTGTGGTGTCAAAGGACTCCCAAAACTGCCCTAAGATGCTCAATGTGCTCTTCCTCTGATCTTGAGTAGATAAGGATATCGTCGATGAACACCACAATGAACTGGTCCAGAAACTCTCAGAAGACAGAGTTCATGAGGTTCATGAACATAGCTAGTGTGTTCGTAATGCCAAACGGAATGACCACGAACTCAAGGCGGCCATATCTGCACCTGATATCCGTCTTTGAGATATCACCTTCCTTCACTCTCAACTGGTGGTATCCAGACCACAGATCGATCTTAGAGAACCAACCTGCTCCCCTTAGCTGGTCGAATAGATAGTCTATCCTCAGGAGGGGGTAACGATTCTTGACCGTCACATGATTCAACCTTCGATAGTCTATGCACAGCCGTAGACAACCATCTGGTTTATTTACGAACAATACTGGAGAACCCCACGGTGACAGGCTGGGTCGAACAAAGACCTTCTTAATTAGATCGTCAATCTGAATATGCAACTCCTGCAACTTAGAAGGTGCCATCTGATAAGGATCCATTGAGATCGGGCAGGCACTAGGATTTAAGTCTATCCCAAACACAACGTCATGTCAAGGGGGTAGAGTCACAACCTCATCGGGAAAGACATCAGGGAATTATCTTACGACCTCAGGGACATCCATCATTCCTACGTCCGCCGACTCCACTAACACCCTGTCCAGCATAGAAAGGAGTGGCTCCACATGTCGACTCCCCACCTGATAACTCCACTCCCTAACAAAATCCACACATCGTCCATCCTCATTGGAGAATTCAATCATTCTCCAATAGCAGTCGATGATGGAATGCACAGAGAATAACCAGTGGATGCCTTAGAATGACATCGTATTACTGCATCTGCAATGAAAGAAAGTCTCCACTGGACTGATGCAGTCCCAACATCGGTCTACATCCCCGTAAAAAGTAAGATATGTTTATCTGACCCCCAACTGGTGTTCTCAACACTAGGGGAACAAAAAGTATCTCAGAATCCAGACCCAAAGCATGGGATAATTCGGGCGTAACAAAGGAGTGAAAAGCTCCTGAAAAAAAAGGCAGAAACAAGAGTGCTGAAAAGACTGATCATACCTCGAACAACCTTTAGTCCTACTGGAGCTACTAATTCTGCGACGTGCAACTGTCCATGCCCAGATCCCCTACCTCGCTGCTGTCGACCACCTCCCCTACCACGCCCTGGTCGAGGCCCCTGAGGAGAACCCTGGTGTCGGTCTCCTCCCGCAAAGTCGTCCCTCGGAGGGCCAGGGGCCTGCTTCTGCTGCTAGAAAGGCCTCACCGGCAACAGATGCTACTGATGTGGGTCCTGAAATTTCCCACCTCCACCATGTGGAGCTCGAGTCGGGCACCTGCTCTGGATGGGCCTGAAAACTCTTCAATAGAAACACTTAAGTCCTCGCCCTGTGGAAAAGGGGCGAGGTCCAGAAGCTCAAAACTGGAACTAATGAGGCCTAATCCCTTCTAGTCAAAACCTGGAAGGCCCTGTCGCTGGAGACCTACTGCCTACCGGCTTCCCCTTTGATGAACCCAGCTGGTTCCCCTCTCGTGGTGTGCCTCCCTTCAAGTGCATCCTCTCTACTATCTGGGAATTCTTCTGTACTACTAGGTACGTCGGAAGGGTGAAGGGGGTGAAAACGTACTGAAGAGAAGGACAGAGTGCCTCCACTAACCGTCTTGCCCAAGAATCCTCATCCGGAAAGAGATCCTGGGAAAAGTGAAAGAGATATTTGAACTTGATCCCCAGCTCCCTCGCTGACATTTTTCCCCACTGAAGGTAGAGAAACTCTTTTCTCTTCTCAGACTTTACCGTAGAGGAGAGGTACTCCTCACGAAATTCCTTCTCGAAACCGGTCCATAAAACCTCTGTCTCTGTCTTCTCTCTTAGGAAAAGCATCTACCATTGACACGCTGCTCCTCTTAGCTGGATTAAGGCCAAAAGAACCCAGTACTCACTCGGAGGACCGATCAAAGAGAATGTGATGGCTATCTCCTCGAGCCATCCCTCCGTCACTGAGTCCGAAACGCTGCCCTCATACTTCTCGAGGGTTTTTCATTGGAAGGTGCACAGAGTCCTCTTCCAAAAGTCATCCTCCTCACATCGGTCAACCCTCTGCTGTTCAACTGCCTCGATCTATGGGGCCTCAACTTCCCGAGTCGCTCGTGGATAACGTCCGGGTGCCACAGCTGCAAGGAAAACAGGGAATTCCTAATCCAGAGTAGCAAGGGGATTTTTTTCCTTAGTATTATTATTAAACTTTTATCCTAAAGATGCCCCAAATCTAGTAAAAACACAATCAGTATGATGCATGTACCTTCCCTAGGGTCTCTACCCTGCAATCAATGTAGTCTCACTTGGTCGTTTGATAGGCTCAGAGTCCTTGCATCAGATCACGAGTGGCGCTAAAATCCCGTGTCCTAGCCGGTCCTCCCTGTCCTATTTCTAAAACCAAGATCACCTAACATTGTTTCCCTACCATCCCATGCAATCCTCACTGTGCCTAACTCCAGACTTCATCCTATCCCTCAACCTCCGCCTCTGATACCATTCTGTCACGACCCGCCTTCGGCGAGATGATGGAAGGGGCGGTAAAGGTCCCCGCCCTTCCTTCATCAAGTCAAAGACGAGATAATTACCCCCGAGTCCCACCTCCAGTAGGACCCAGAGTGGCAACTAGAACCAAGGGTATAACATTTTCACAATATGGGAGGAATTACCCTTTTTAGTTAACTAGGATTGGGAGAAAGAATGAGTCAACACCAAACACCACCATGTATAGAAAACTAAAAAGAAAACCAAACCACATGCATGATATAATAATAAAACTGAACAAAGTACATGGATGCCAAAGTACAGAACCAAACAGGAAGGGAAAAAAGGCTAAGAAGAAACCAACAACGAACAATAGCAACTCTAACTTCAAGACTAGTATGGTCCCGCATGACCTCCAAAGTCCTCCTGGAAACCAGAAAGTAAACTTAGGGTGAGCATACAAAGTTTACTCAGTATGAAAACCTATAGCTCTCGTGCACAAGTGGGGAGACGTCCTAAAGACCCGTGAGAAGCAGAAGAACCAACATCTATCAAGGAATCTATCCATCCCACAACACCATCCACACTCACCAAAAACACAAGCAGTAAGGTAATAGTAAGAACAAAACATCTGGGTACCCCGCACCACCATTTCCCCCACCAGCTAGCTGCTCATACCTAATGGAAAACGTCCAGACGGTACCACGCTCTTCCTGCCCGCACACACATGGGCCTCACAACCATCCACATCCCTACCCGCACATAGCTGGGCCTCACAACCACACATCCCTTGCTGCACACACCTGGGCCTAACAACACGCTAATCGAAACCTACCCAAAGAGTTTTGGGTGTAAGGTCGCCTCCAGCCATCACAGCCGAGGGAAGAGGGAGCAGGAAGGAGAGTAACTTGGGGGAAACGCCCTTCCCCATAAGATGGGGTGTCCGACACTTATTTCCCAATGCGGGTGGGGTGAGAATAAACACCAAACATACAATTACATATATATATATATATATATATATATATATATATATATCAACACACAGCCCAACCCATGGCTCCTCAAACAGATACAAGCAGGTGCACAAGCACTGCTGCCTCAGAAAATAGGCACACAAAAAATAGTTCTCGATTTCCCTATTCAAGTTATCATTTCATAATAGTTCAATATGATTTAATCCATTCACTACTGGGAAACTAATAAGCACAAATATAGATAAAACCACAATAAATCAGGAAGGAAAACCATTAGGTAATTTAAGCATTCACACCCGGTTCTCTTGTGATGTCACAAGAACAAATGGATCAGTGAGATCTCTCAAAGTACAGGAACCAAAGAAAAACCCAACAAACCATTTGTTATCCCAAATTAATTCATTACCATTCCTCCCAGTTCATTATTAACTTTCCACTTATTCACGTTCACAACCCAACCTGCAACCCTGCTACCAAACACCACCATAGCCACGCAATAACTCATGCCATTCCAACCACACCATTCACAGCCCCGCTGTTCACCCATCCATATCTGAACCATCCCAACGATCATAATTCATTATTTTATATTATTTAGTTTGAATGGGGTGATCACACAAGATTATGGGCTTTCATATTCAACATTCGATTTTCACTGTTTAACCGATTCATACATGATTTCCAATCACCAGAAAAAGAATAAAACAGATCATAGCATAGGTGCACAAAAAAAGACCCCCAATGACCATGATTTTCAGTAGGCCTAATCCCATTAAATTCATAACGACATCATAGGGAAATCATGGATAAAAACATGTAACAACATTAAAAAACTTCCTCATCCTCATTCTTTAACTGGTTATTATCTTCATTACAGAATTGATTAACTACCTCGTGGGAACCATAGAACACCCACCCTGCATGATACACAAGGAGGAGAGACAAAGGTAAGATTCCTACCTGATTGATCAAGGATCAATGTTACGTCCTCGCATGGAAACTAGAAATCTGAAGTAGCAGGAATTCCACGGAACGTTATGAAGGAAAACTTCGTAACGGGGGTACAACTCGTCAGGAGGAAGGGTACTCCGAGCACAGGGTGAGAAAAAGAGAAAACCAGTGAGAAGAGAAACCTTTAGGTTATAAAGGCTGAGATACAACATTCCCAAGACGGTTAAGATATGGAGAGAAAAAAACTCAAAACCATGAAAGAAGCGGGATCGTGGGTTGAATATTCGGCTGGGCCACCCCACACGTCCAACTTAAAAGGTCCCCACCCTTTGGGTCAGTTAAAACCAATTCACACCTCCTTAACCAAGGAAGGACTCCTCACAGGATGCCCTATAGGCGTTTTTGAAAACACGGTTAAAGGAATGACCAATGAATGGTTTTTCATTTAAAGAGGGTACCTCACCAGTCATTTAGTTAATTGTCATTAATGGTATTTAAAACATTCTTAAATGGGTCAAAACACGGTTTAAAAACCAATTTGCGTAAAAAGGAGGCATTATTGAAAAAACCCATGGAGCAACCGGTATGCCGAGGCTACCGGTAGGACTAGGATACCGGTAGGCCGAGGAAACTGGTAGGCCAAGGCTACCACTAGGAGTCTTAAGCTTCACTGAGAAGCTAGGGTGGCCTTCCAGACCACCCAGAACACCTCAATATCAGATTTTCACCAAGAAATGGGTCCCAAAACCCCGGGCCATTACATTAGGAGAGGGAGTTATGATAATTCAAGGATTTTTAAAGAGTGGACTAAAATATTTCGTGATTCAATTATTCAAACAAAATAATTCAAACCTGGACAGAAGGTCATTCTATTTAACTCTTGACTCAATCTCTTTTATGTAAAACTTAAGTCCCAGTGGTCTGGACCATTTACTGTAGTGAGAGTGCTTAAGAATGGAGCTGTTGAAATTGTAGGTAAAGAAAATACACCCATGTTAGTTAATTGGCACATAGTGAAGTTGTATTTTGAGGGTCAACCAAAGGGCATGGCTGCCTTCACTGTGCTTGAAAACTGATTTGAAATAATGTTTGGATGAAGTCTTTAAAACTTAGCGCTGCATGGGAGGAAACCCACGGTTATTTTTGTAACACCCCGAGATTTTATGAAAAATATTCTTTTTAATTTCATTAATTTCTTGTGTTGTACGCTACACCAAAAGGAGTTTGCACAACACACATCCTTGACTTGCCTTTCACGCAATCGCGACCTTCCTCGATAGCGTGTGTAGTACGCAATACCGAGTTTCACTAAACAACGATATGCTATTAAAATATTATTATAACTAGTCGTTATGAATAGTAATAACCAAGTTTTAAAATTTTAGAAATTTTAGCTCTCAAAATGGACTTCATTTTTGGATTTGGAGTATCGAATTTAGCCTAAGGTGAAATTTTGGTACTTTTCGGATAACTTTCATATTCTGATGAATAGTGAAAATTACTAAATTTTAATTAAAAACAACCTTTTTAATCGAAATAATTAATAGTGATAAATTATTAATTTGAGTGGTTTTAAAGTATATTTAGAATATATTTTTACAATTCAATACAATGTTGGTCATTGGATGTAATTTCACATTTACACCAGACATAAACAAGTGTTAATCTTTTGATAGTTATTATCTCTTAAAAACATGCTACTTGTTGTGACAGCGGAAATTAATTATAAAATTAATTAATGCAACTTATATGTTGGAAATTTTGTAAAATAAAAATCATTTTTGAATTCGGAATATCAATTATTTCTTAGGGTGAAATTTTTGCATTTTTCTGAAAAACATCAATTTTTGATGAATAGTGAAACTACTAAGTGGTAGTTAAAAAAATTATTTTTTCATAAATCTTAATTTTACCGCTTCTGTGAATGGAATTTCAAAATTACGAGAGACACGGTTGATGTCAGTAAGTAAAATGTGGTTCAATGAGATGAAAATAATTTTTGGTGAATAGTAACTTTTTACTTTTATTTACCACGGTTAAAAGTAAATAGGGTAATTAAGGGTAAAAATGATATTAATATTACCCTAACAGATGTCCTAATACTATTGGACAAGTGTATCTCTACCAAAAACAACCTTAAGTGTAAAATATTATCATTTAGGCCCACTTGGATTAGATTAGGACATTTATTATTATTTAATTCAAAGAAGAGTTAAAAGAGTTAAAATCAATGTTTATTTACTAAAACATTTTTAATATAGGGTTATACATAATATAATTTCGACTATAAATATTCATTAGAAAGATAAAAAGATTTCCTACATAATGGTATTTTATTTGTAATTTTTATACTTTAAATAATTTAATTTATTTATGACACAACGATAATGCAGTAATTACCTTTTTAAGAAAATATAAACATAATTGATGTTATAAATGCCCAAATAAATGTAATTGGAGACTTTTTATGACTTGAACTAATTTTTTAGGTTAATATGAAATGTTATTGTTTATTTAAGTAACTTATTTTGAACTTATCATTCTGTTAGAAATTTCATAAAAATCATGAACCAAATAGTGTCAAAATTGACATAAATTAGTTTTTAAAACAAATATTATATTATTAATTGTTATTTAATTCCTAAAAATATAAGGTTCTGCCAAATGACTTAGATAAGGATAGATATATTAATAATAAACAACTTGGGGTTCTTTTGGCTTGATATAGTAAGCTTATTAACTATATAGTGAAAGAAAACAAAAAGACACGATAAAAGGTAAATTATTTAACTTAGAGTTAAATCTAATTGATAAGGTTAAAATAATAACCTAAACTTGTCTAAATCCTATTGGATGAGAGGATTTCGACCCATCCCCACCTTATCCTCGAAATAGATCAATTTTGAGCTTCTTAAAACCGAACTTGACTTTATAATAAAATAATATTTTTAGTTATTCCAAAGGTGCCCCTCTCCTCCCTTATAAAAGGGCACCTCCTCCCTCTCTTCCTCACACAATTTTGAGCCTTCAAGCTCGACCAACCCCTGCCATTTTCTCCTCTCCACTTCCCTAGAGACATCCTAGAGGTTTTGGTCTTCTTCAAAGACCAATTGTAGTGCTCTAAAAGGAGGTCTCAAAGAAGCACTTCAAAAAAGAGGTAATATCCATTACCGATCTTTTTCAATTTCTTTCTTCTTCAACTTCTTCTTCTTTAGTTGTTTCATGATAAAGTAATAAAATCAGTATTTATTATATACTGATATTTTATTATAAATATGAAACAACTCTAATTAACCTTTTATCCATCCAACGGAAAAAGGAAATCACCGCGTACGTACGGAATACCGTCTCCACGCCGTGGTGTTATCTATTTTCTGCCACCACCTTAATTGGATGGGTATAATGGTGTAATGAGTAACTATATATGATTATTATAAAGTGATATTTATACTTAAATAGTATACATACACTTCAACACAATTCCACGACCATGAGAACGATATCATCGCTCGTGCGTACGTACGGACTACCGTCTCCACGACGCGATGAGATTCATTCTCCACATTAACCATTCATGAATGATTATAAAGTATATATAATAAGTACTAATGAAATATATGACATAATAATGATACTGGATTTATGTATATTTATATGTATGTCATCTACTTAATTCCATTCAATTCAATAAGGAAACGAAAACAGCGTTCATGCGTACGTACGGACTACCGTCTCCATGAACGGTGTATTTCATTCCATTTATAGATATATTATATATATATATATTCTGAATATATATTATATATAAATCATGTTTTACATTCTGTATATAAGTAATCATGATCCAAGTAATCATATTAATAATTACAAGTTAAAAACACGAACGACCAATGAGACGATTTTACCCAAAACGCTACTTTAACATGAATTTACAAAAGAACGGGTAATATAAAGTCATAAGTGAACCATATATGATATAATAACAATGAATATGATTCTGGAATAAGTCAATAACATGATTTAAATCATTATACAGGAGGTTAGAAAACTTACAAAGCAAGTCGGACCTAAGGTAAGGGAAATATCACAATCTAATTTTTATCCGAGATTGTTTATACTTTAGTATTTACTGGGGTGTATTTTATCATCCACATCCATGTTTCCTCAATATGTAATATTATTTAAATTCACCTACAATTGTTTAAATCCAATTTTACCCTTCAGTGAGTTTTTAGTAAAAGATATGAAATGAATCTTTTGTCGTTTTTCGTAAGAGGTACATTTTTGACTTTTCCGACAAAAGTACGAAGAATGTTTTTTTAAAATTATACGGCAAGAATGGAATTTTAAAACATTATTCCCAAGAATCTTACTTTATAAGCTTTCATGTTTATTTTTAATCAACTTCTTTTAGTTTATAATTTTATGACATGTTAAGAAAAGAAAAGTGTTTTTGAAGTAAAAAGGATATTTTCCTCAAAGATGGAGTTCAAATGTTTTATCAAAATTATTTTCCATCTAAGATAATATAGGGTTCTGATTTTATCCCTATTATTACATTGATTGGATTATGTTGTGAGGGAATTATTTTTATGATGTCATTTAACTTATATGATTTGTTTTATGATGTCATGATGTTTCAAGAATCCCATTTTTGTTACATGTGTTATGCGATGATGTATGATTTATGATTATGTGGCACACATAAGAAAGGATTCATTATAAGATGGGTGGGACCTATATCTCCCTCCAATGCATTGGGTAAAGATTTTA
Organism: Viscum album; assembly: GCA_963277665.1. Lineage (NCBI taxonomy): Eukaryota > Viridiplantae > Streptophyta > Magnoliopsida > Santalales > Viscaceae > Viscum > Viscum album. The sequence goes on from OY728133.1 coordinate 1,863,736,792, forward strand.
TATCTCATGAGATAGACATGGCTGGAATGGTAGGTTATACCGGTTCAGTGAAAAAGGGCTGAAACCAGGGTGACTCGGTTCAGAAAGGGACTTTGTCCACTAAGATAGTCTTGGCAATGAGTTTTGACTAACAAGAAATGATGATTATGTGTGTATTCCACAAAGTTTCATGTTTTAAGTTGTTATTATTGGGATTACATTTCGCTTCTATGATTTATCCAATGTTATGATATTATGAGCTCTTTTGCAGGTTAAGATTTCCAAAAGCTATGTTCTTATGTATATGATGTGATTGATATTTCTTTTGTTTACCCTTACTGAGCATTTGAGCCCACCCTTTTATGTTTTATTTTCCCCAAGATATAAAGAAAGGTTTTAGGTAAAAAAAGGGAAGATCTTTATGGGAGATATTGAAGATCTTTCACCACGATTAGAAGATTACGTTCCGAGTTTCCAAAGACACTAAACTATTACGATCCTTGTGTGTGTGTTTTTTGTTATGTACTAAGTATTCCACAAATGTAATGTAATGTCCATGTACATCAGGCTTCGGGTCTCTACAGTTGGTATCAGAGGAAAGGTTTAGTCATCCTTTGGGAACTAGGATGCGAAAACGTTAGTGAGATCCCTAGAGATATTTCTAAGGTATGTCTAGGGATGTTCCTAAGGTTAATTATACGTATAGGTTATAGTACTAGAATTACGCTAACGATCATAGAATTAAACCTAAGATGTTAGATGTTGAAGGTACTCCCCCTTTATTATGTTGTTTTCCCTAGCATGATTTTTGCCTCTCACACTATTCTTTTTGGGTTTTAGACGATGGCTGGAACCCGAAGGAACTGTGTTGATCAATGCAATGGACAATGCAATGATTGTCCTCCTGAACAAACAAATGTTATGGGAGATGGAGTGCAAAATCTTATTGCTATACTTACACAAGCTATGAATCATTCTGGACTTCCAAATGAGTAGATAAGGGAACAATATTCTATTGAGTCCTTCATGAGGCAACGCCCACCTTCTTTCAGTGGGTCTTCTGATCCACTTGTTGCTGAACAATGGATCTGTACCACTGAAAAGATATTTTCAGTTCTTCAATGTTCTGAACATGATAAAGTCATCTTAGCAGTATATCGTTTGGAAGGTGAAGCTGATCAATGGTGGAATCTTATCAAGAATACGAGGCAAAGAGATGAAATTGAGTCCATGGAATGGGACGAGTTCAAGAACTTATTTTTCAATAATTACTTCCCTCGTATTCTTCGAACAATGATGGAGAAGGAGTTTCTTGAACTAAAGCAAAAGGATGATGAATCTGTTGGTATATAAGAAGCGAATTTTACAAGACTTGCAAGGTATGCATCTGGAATTATCATCCAACCTGAAAGAAAAGTTGATCGATTTTTCAGTGGATTAAAACCAAGTCTTCTAAGGGCATTATCTATAAGAGACTTCAGTAGCTATGAAGAAATTGTGCGTTGTGCTATCAAGGTAGAAATGGAAGTTGGTGTTACATATCCATCTCATGATTTTGACAAGAAATGAAAGATTGAGTTCAAGGAGAAATCTCATAATAACAGTGAAAAGAAGATGAATGTTTCCTTATGCACAAAGTGTGGAAAGAAGCATGGTGTAGATTATCTTAAAGGGACTAGAAAATATTTTTAGTGTGGAAAAGAAGGTCATCGAGCAGCTGAGTGTCGAAGTAATGGAAAAAGGGATTCTAATGATGTGAATAATGCAAACACTGTAGAGAACGCACCACCAACACTTCAATGATTCAAGTGCAAGGAAATGGGGCATTATGCTAATAAATGCCCTAATCCAAGGGTTAGTGATGATCAACATGAGCAACCACTGAATGCAAAGGACAAAGGGAAGTCACATGCGATCACTATTGGCGATGTTGAATATGACAACGATGTGGTGGAATGATTAAGTGTTTATGTAATGGGATTCCAAAATAATGTGGTATCATAAAGTATTGGAATGTTTATGTGTTGGTCTAATGTGTTATTAAAAGTGATTGAGATATTTTTTGGAAATAAGATGATATGTGCATAATGAAGGGAAAATGAGAAAATGAAATGTTTGACAGTATTCATGAGCTCATGATTGATATAAGGACTAAGTGATATCATGGTTTGAGTATATAGAATTTTGAGGATTTTGGTATGTGGAAGGTGTTAACTTCTAACTGCATTGATGTTTTCACTAAGGTTCAATGGGTATTCAAGAGAATACATGATTAAGGACTTTGAATGTTTGGAATATGACCAACAAAACATATCTTATGATATATGAGGATCAACGATGGTATTAAATCTCTGGTAATCGTTTTCACTGTGTTATGAGAGTGGACTGCAGTATTTTAGATAAGCCTAAAGATTGGAATGGATTATGTAGGACATAAGTTAGTATTGTTTAAGGATAGAAGTTTTTTCGATATTATTGATGGGATGTTATAGTAATATAGTTTTATAAAAAGGACAACCTGCAGGACGGGCGACAACCCATCACGTCGGACAAGGATGTGGGAATCGAACCCACAACCGAAGTGCGACTGGCCTTTATCTCCTACCACTGTCCTACAAGAAGTCCCTGTTTAGTAGAAACTAGTTTTATTTTATTAAGCAGTACGATATATAAAGTATAAGTCCATTGTAGGAACCATATATGATTAATCTCACTATAGAATGACTTATGTATATTTAATAACTTTTGCTAACCTTTTGTTTGAGACAGATGGAATGACTAGTCATTCTATCACATGATCTGCTAACACTTCACGAATAACAAATTCAACTTCATTTATTTAAGAGATGAAGTGAAAATTGTTCAAGGCACGAACAACAGTGAGATTGTACCAAAATAAAGTAAGTATTTATTCTAATTCAAATTCTTCAACTTTAGGGAAATGATCTTGAAAACCAAAAATTTTGTCTTAGTGATCTTATATCTGATGAATCAGATGGTACCTTAGATCGTCACAAATTTATGGCTTTGTGATTGCTAGATTTTCCATATCCATGTTCTCTACCACTCTCCATCAGAACATGATGGTTAGATTTCTCTTCAATATCCATATTTTCACCTATGTAGAAACCCAGTGATTAGTTTATTTGGGTAACCATTACGTTTCATACTTTTGTTTTTAAAGATTGGTTTTGGTATTCCTTTTTACGATGTGGGTTTCGATTAAAGAAACTTTCTAATAGTAAACCATTTATAACCCTGACGAATTTCGAGGGCGAAATTCATTTTAAGGGGGGTAGAATGTAACACCCCGAGATTTTATGAAAAATATTCTTTTTAATTTCATTAATTTCTTGTGTTGTATGCTACACCAAAAGGAGTTTGCACAACACACATTCTTGACTTTCCTTGCACGCAATCACGACCTTCCTCGATAGCGTGTGTAGTACGCAATACCGAGTTTCACTAAACAACGATATGCTATTAAAATATTATTATAACTAGCTGTTATGAATAGTAATAACCACGTTTTAAAATATTAGAAATTTTAGCTCTCAAAATGGATTTCATTTTTGGATTCGGAGTATCGAATTTAGCCTAAGGTGAAATTTTGGTACTTTTCGGATAACTTTCATATTCTGATGAATAGTGAAAATTACTAAATTTTAATTAAAAACAACCTTTTTAATCGAAATAATTAATAGTGATAAATTATTAATTTGAGTGGTTTTAAAGTATATTTAGAATATATTTTTACAATTCAATACAATGTTGGTCATTGGATGTAATTTCACATTTACACCAGACATAAACAAGTGTTAATCTTTTGATAGTTATTATCTCTTAAAAACACGCTACTTGTTGTGACAGCGGAAATTAATTATAAAATTAATTAATGCAACTTATATGTTGGGAATTTTGTAAAATAGAAATCATTTTTGAATTTGGAATATCAATTATAGCTTAGGGTGAAATTTTGGCATTTTTCTGAAAAACTTCAATTTTTGATGAATAGTGAAACTACTCAGTGGTAGTTAAAAAAATTATTTTTTCATAAATCTTAATTTTACCGCTTCTGTGAATGGAATTTCAAAAATCTGAGAGACACGGTTGATGTCAGTAAGTAAAATGTGGTTCAATGAGATGAAAATAATTTTTGGTGAATAGTAACTTTTTACTTTTATTTACCACGGTTAAAAGTAAATAGGGTAATTAAGGGTAAAAATGATATTAATATTACCCTAACACATGTCCTAATCCTATTGGACAAGTGTATCTCGACCAAAAACAAACTTAAGTGTAAAATATTATCATTTAGGCCCACTTGGATTAGATTAGGACATTTATTATTATTTAATTCAAAGAAGAGTTAAAAGAGTTAAAATCAAAGTTTATTTACTAAAACATTTTTAATATAGGGTTATACATAATATAATTTCGACTATAAATATTCATTAGAAAGATAAAATGATTTCCTACATAATGGTATTTTATTTGTAATTTTTATACTTTAAATAATTTAATTTATTTATGACACAACGATAATGCAGTAATTACCTTTTTAAGAAAATATAAACATAATTGATGTTATAAATGCCCAAATAAATGTAATTGGAGACTTTTTATGACTTGAACTAATTTTATAGGTTAATATGACATGTTATTGTTGATTTAAGTAACTTAGTTAGAACTTATCATTCTTTTAGAAATTTCATAAAAATCATGTACCAAATAGTGTCAAAATTGACATAAATTAGTTTTTAAAACAAATATTATATTATTAATTGTTATTTAATTCCTAAAAATCTTTGGTTCAGCCAAAGAACTTAGATAAGGATAGATATATTAATAATAAACAACTTCGGGTTCGTTTGGCTTGATATATTAAGTTTATTAACCATATAGTGTAAGAAAACAAAAAGACACGGTAAAAGTTAAATTATTTAACTTAGAGTTAAATCTAATTGATAAGGTTACAATAATAACCTAAACTTGTCTAAATCCTATTGGATGAGAGGATTTCGACCCATAACCACCTTATACTCGAAATAAATTAATTTGGAGCTATTTAAAACCGAACTTGACTTTATAATAAAATAATATTTTTAGTTATTCCAAAGGTGCCCCTCTCCTCCCTTATAAAAGGGCACCTCCTCTCTCTCTTGATCACACAACTTTGAGCCTTCAATCTCGGTCAAACCTTGCCATTTTATCTTCTCCAATTACATATAGACATCTTATAGGTCCTGGTATTCTTCAAAGACCAATTGTAGTGCACTAAAAGGAGGTCTCAAAGAAGCACTTCAAAAAAGAGGTAATATCCATTACCGATCTTTTTCAATTTATTTCTTCTTCAACTTCTTCTTCTTTAGTTGTTTCATGATAAAGTAATAACATCAGTATTTCTTATATACTTATATGTTATTATAAATATTAAACAACTCTAATTAACCTTCTATCCATCCAACGGAAAAAGGAAATCACCGCGCGTGCGTACGTACGGAATACCGTCTCCACGCCGTGGTGTAATCTATTTTCCGCCACCACCTTAATTGGATGGGTATAATGGTGTAATGAGTAACTATATATGATTATTATATAGTGATATTGATACTGAAATAGTATACATACAATTCAACACAATTCCACGACCATGGGAACAATATCATCGCTCGTGCGTACGTACGGACTACCGTCTCCACGACACGATGAGATTCATTCTCCACATTAACCATTCATGAATGATTATAAAGTATATATAATAAGTACTAATGAAATATATGACATAATAATGATACTATATTTATGTATATTTATATGTATGTCATCTACTTAATTCCATTCAATTCAATAAGGAAACGAAAACAGCGTTCATGCGTACGTACGGACTACCGTCTCCATGAACGGTGTATTTCATTCCATTTATCGATATATTATATATATATATATATATATTATGAATATATATTATATATAAATCATGTTTTAAATTCTGGATATAAGTAATCATGATCCAAGTAATCATATTAATAATTACAAGTTAAAAACACGAACGACCAATGAGACGATTTTACCCAAAACGCTACTTTAACATGAATTTACAAAAGAACGGGTAATATAAAGTCATAAGTGAACCATATATGATATAATAACAATTAATATGATTCTGTAATAAGTCAATAACATGATTTAAATCATTATACAGGAGGTTAGGACACTTACAAAGCAAGTCGGACCTAAGGTAAGGGAAATATCACAATCTCATTTTTATCCGAGATTGTTTATACTTTAGTATTTACTGGGGTGTATTTTATCATCCAAATCCATTTTTCCTCAATATGTAATATTATTTCAATTCACCTACAATTGTTTAAATCCTATTTTACCCTTCATTGAGTTTTTAGTAAAAGATATGAAACGAGTCTTTTGTCGTTTTTCGTACGAGGTACATTTTTGACTTTTCCGCCAAAAGTACGAAGAATGTTTTTTTAACTTATACGGCAAGAATGGATTTTTAAAACATTATTTCCAAGAATCTTACTTTATAAGTTTTCAAGTTTATTTTTAATCAACTTCTTTTAGTTTATAATTGTATGACATGTTAAGAAAAGAAAAGTGTTTTTGAAGTAGAAAGGATATTTTCCTTAAAGATGGAGTTCAAATGTTTTATCAAAATTATTTTCCATCTAAGATAATATAGGGTTCTTCTTTTATCCCTATTATTACATTTATTGGATTATGTTGTAAGGGAATTATTTTTATGAAGTCATTTACCTTATATGATTTGTTTTATGATGTCATGATGTTTCAAGAATCCCATTTTTGTTACATGTGTTATGCGATTACGTATGATTTATGATTATGTGGCACACATAAGAAAATATTCATTATAAGATGGGTGGGACCTATATCTCACTCCAATGCATTGGGTAAAGATTTTATATCTCATGAGATAGACATGGCTGGAATGGTAGGTTATACCGGTTCAGTGAAACAGGACTGAAACGAGGGTGACTCGGTTCAGAAAGGGACTTTGTCCACTAAGATAGTCTTGGCAATGAGTTTTGACTAACAAGAAATGATGATTATGTGTTTATGCCACAAAGTTTCATGTTTTATGTTGTTATTATTGGGATTACATTTCACTTCTATGATTTATCCCTTGTTATGATATTATGATCTCTTTTGCAGGTTAAGATTTCCAAAAGCTATGTTCTTATGTATATGATGTGATTGATATTTCTTTTGTTTACCCTTACTGAGCATTTGAGATCACCCTTTTATGTTTTCTTTTCCCCAAGATATAAAGAAAGGTTTTAGGTAAAAAAAAGGGAAGATCTTTATGGGAGATATTTAAGATCTTTCACCACGATTAGAAGATTACGTTCCGAGTTTCCAAAGACACTAAACTATTACGATCCTTATGTGTGTGTTTTTTTTATGTACTAAGTATTCCACAAATGTAATGTAATGTCCATGTACGTCAGGCTTCGGGTCTGTACAATTTTGTCTTTACTTTGTTTCATTTTTACCCTAGAAACATTTACTACTTATCTTCTCTTTTTTTGGGAAGTCCTTGCTACTGCTTGATCTTGGTCTCTTTGTTCTATTTCATAGTTATCAAGAAGATTCTATTTTGTCATTTAAGGGCTGGAATTCTCATGCTGAAGGAGTAATGAAAAATCTTGTCAGGGAAGTATCTTACTATTAAATGTTGTTTCATTTCTTTCCTCCTTATTGCTTTAAAAAATATACTTCTTGTCTTGCATGAAAATTATGTTCTATATATTGATGCTTTTAGAAATTCTAATTGAACTATATTAAATTATGCTACATGTCTTGATATTGAAATTAAAAAATTCTACAAATGTTTGAAATTTAACTCATATTGGAATGAAAATTGGTAGTATTTCACTGTGTAAATAAAAATCTTCATGTACTTTACTTATGAAAACAGAATTTCATTATTATTAAAATCTTCTCACTTCTTGAATAGAGGTGTGTGTGTGTGTGGGGGGGGGGGGAGGGGGGTAGATGTAGGCTTAAAAATTTTGTATTGAATCGGATTTAGGTTGGGGTGTTCTAGCATTCTTTTTTCTGCTCTATTGAACATATTATTGAACTCAATCTATTAAAATGATTACACCTTATACATAGTGCACTTAAACCTCACATGTTACTTTTGAGATGTATAGAAAATTATTTATTGGACATAAATGTTAATGCATGTATTTTCTAATGAACCTGCTGTTAAGTTATCCACTGTGTCAAATTTTTTTTTGGAACTTCAAAGAGACCCTTTATACATGTAATTGATGTACTAATTTGGAAATCTGTTTTGAACTTAAACTTTTAAATTGTTCTTCTCCACTTTAGAAGTCATATTTGGGGGAAAAGTTGGGTTTTAAATGTGGGGGAGGGGGTCGATTCTTGAATGTGATAAACTATGCTTAATTGAAATACCATCAATTACCAATGCATATTCAAACATTTTGTAAAAAATGGTTAATTTTTTTCAAAATTCTTGCTTAATTTTAGGGTTTTCACTGTTTATTATTTGGGTCTTGCCTTTGAATGATACCTAATTGGTAGTTAAGAGTTTCCGTGAAACAGAAATTAATGTTGTTGGATGATTACGGAGGGATTTAACTTATTTATTTAATGGAAATTTGGTTTTGGAACTACCTTTGAGAGTGGTATGGGAAAACTGTAGTGGATTTATGATCACAACCCTTGGAACTGGAAGTTAGAATTGATATTAGGGGCCTCGTTCATCTTTTAATTATAAAACATAATCATCTTAATGAGCCAATGTAAATGATTTTTATATAAATATTTTGAAACTGGAGTAGTTTGGGCATCTGAGATCCCATAGTGAATCTCTGAGACCCTAGATGCTGGGTGTGTTTCTTTTTAATATAATCCCTCTGTACACTTTGAATAAGTGCATTTAACTTTGCTTAGCACATGATACACAACTTGGAAAAAATAAAATAAAGTGTCTAGGGTCAAAAATGAGTTCATTAAGGTGAGGGGAATGATGAACACTAGACGAATAAAGGATCATCTGGTTTATATGGGATTCATTTAGGTTCCATCATTAAGGTGCTTCACAAAAAAAATTAATTATTCTTAGAACTTAAGAAAGAGTCAATATACATAGTTCTTGCTGTTATGTTCTTAACTTCATTGATGTTTTATCTCTTATCACTCTTGAATTTAGAACCTGGTCCTTGATTGAAATGAGTCACTAAGTAGTATCACATCTGAGGCATGAAATCATCATTTCTTGATGATTCATAGTTTTCAAGATTATCCTTTAATTATTTGTTTTAGGAAAGATTCATATGAGCAATTAATTTTCTAAAAGCCTATTTTTATGTTCTATACTCTTTTCTTAAGTACTGGACATGCAATAGTTAGAGTTTAATCATAAATACTATAATTTTTTTTCAATGATAACAAAATAAGAAATTGTTTGAGGATAAACAATACTTAAGTGTGGGGGAATTTTATGTGGCTCTATTTTTACATAGTTTTTCAACATATTTTTACTTAATTTTTAATGATTTAATTAATTATTTACGCACTTTTTACTAAATAATTTTACTTTTGTATTTTTATAATTATATTTTTTAATTAATCAGTTATTATAATTAATTAAGTATTTTTAGTCGTTAAATTAATTATTTTAATCTTACTCTTTTTTAAATTTATTTATTTCTTAATTAGTTTGGTTAATTAAAATCTACTTGAATTTTTAATAAATTAACATCTATTTTAAATAGTTATTTAATTATCGTATTTCTATCTAATTTACTTAGACTTTATTTTATTATTTTATATTGACTTCATTAATTAATATATTTCATCATCCGACTAATTAATTATGTTAAGAATTTTAGTTTAAAATTAAATGAAATAGTGGAATTTTAACTTTAAGCATTCACTTTGTTTTTTAATTAGTTAACTAAGAGTTTGAAAACATTAATACTAAGTAGGAAGTTTAATTATTTATTCATTAACATTTTTATTTAGTCTACCGGTGAGTCAGAAAAGAGCCATTGGTGACCTATTGAGTCACTGATGCTCTCATTTTTCACTCATTACTTACCCGTTAATTAATTTATAATAAATTTTAATTTTAGTCTTTTATCAACTTAGTTTAAAAATTATCCAGTTTTTAATTTAAGTGTTATCAATTTATAATCTTAATTGTAATCTTAAAAGTTTAATGTTTAAATATAGTACAGTTTTAATTAGTATTATTTTAATTTCTAAAATTTAAATCTTTGTATTTAGATAACTTTATTTTTAATTTTAATTTAAGTTTATGCATTTTTAATTTTTATCCCACTGTTAGACCAATTTTTTTATCTTTCTACCATTAGTATTATTTTCAGCATGCAACTGATGAGGATTAATTTCTGTATCGGTGACCCTTTGTTCTATCAGTGACCTTTTGCATCGGTGACCTATTACCATCGATAACCTTTTATTTTTATTAACCATCGGTGACCTTTTAATATCACTAATGGTATCCTTTAAATTTAGCCTAACAGTGAAATTTTTTGTTTAGACTAATGGTGACCACTTCTATTTTTTGTAACGGTGACCTTTTATGTCATCGGTAGCCTTATGCCCACCAATAACCTCTATTGTTCCACTTCTCCTCACTTGTTTTTCAATTATCAGTGACCCTTCCATTTTTAACTATTGGTAACCTTATTTTCTAAACCAATGATGACCTTCATTGCCGCTCCCTAGCTTCATTCCTCCTCTCTGATAGTTCATCTTTTCATCTCACCGACGTAATATATTTGACCAAAACTGCTCCCCTGTTCAGCTATCGATCCACACCCTGCTACCTATTCTTCCCCAGCCTTCTCACGAGACATTGAACCCATTTTCATCTACCACACCACCTACCTTATTGTTCCATTACAAATCCATAATGAAACAAGAACCAAACCATCATCTCAAACTGGTTTCAAAATCAAAATTAAGATTCAACACATTAAAATTACATCAATTCAAGACCAGATTTGATGAATAGAGGAGCTTCTGGTCAAGATCCAAACACCTCACGTCGCCATTGAAGCAGGACCAGAAAATAGCTGCCGTCATTCGACACTGCTTTTAGAGACCCTATACCACACTTGGATTTTAACTTCCACCGAGTCAAGAAGTTCCACTGGAGGAAGAATGTCATTTCTAGAACAAAGCCATTGCTGTTCCGAACTCGAGTAGGTGTGCCGTGCTAAAGAGGGGAGGAAGAGCCGGAGCACTTTGTTGTGCTAAAGAGTGCGTGCCATTGTAGGGAAGAACCTATCTCGCCACACTACTGTTGATGGATGTTTCCTGGTGAAGAGGTGTGCTGAGTTGAAGCCTTATCCTTCCTGGAGAAGGAACCAAAACCCTACCCCAATGTGTGCCGAATTTGGGGGCGGGGGAGGAGTGAATGTTTTTTAAATAAATTAATTACAAAAAAACTAAAAATTAAAAAAACTAACTAAGCCAAATTAATAATAAATAATAAAAATAAATAAATATTATTTTAATAATTTATCTAAATAGTTAATAATAATAATAAAATAAACTATAAAATTTATACTAATTTAAAAAATAAGTATTTAAAACTAGAGTAATAACAATTTATTAATAAGTTAATTAATATTGTTTAATAAGTTAACTTTTTAAATAATGAAATAATTATAATTATTATAGTAAAATTAATTGAATAAAATTTATTAATTCAATCTAATTTTATAAAATATTTTATTAAAAGGATTACTTATGATGCTTAAATATAATTTTTATACTCTAGTTGAAAATTGAATAATTCAATAAACTAATAATTATAATAATTAACTTAATTAATTTAATAAATTTAAGTTTTACCATAATATTATTAAGTTAATAAATTTATAAATATTATAAAAGTAAATATAATCTATTTATATAATTATTGATTAACAGTAATTAACTTTTTAATAAGTAATATAACAACAAACTTTTAAAAAATAACTATTTTACTTTCTTTGTGTTGATTTACTTATTCATTTTCCTTTTCTAACTGTGCAGGTTCACACAAGAGTTGAAAACACATCCAAATACACCCAACTAACTCATACAAAGTTTGTTATTAGGGAAAACTCAGTGTGATGTGCGGTTTGAGAAAAAACACACGTGTAAAGTGCTCGAGTGAGAGAACCTTGAAGTTGTTGGAAAGAATGGGTGACATGAAGTAGGTAACAGTAAGTTTAAAATAGAGCAGTGAGCATTTTTAAAGGGGGAGACATTTTGGAGACTGAATGATCCAAGTCCGAGTAGAGGAAGATTATATGGAGACTCTGGAACCACTTCTTGGAGATGGAGGAGTTTAGGAATAGAGCATCATCTCAAAAGTTTATCTTCCATCTTAATTCTAGTATTAGTACTCTATTTTTTATATTTCAAATCGCTGAAATGATAATGAATAAATTTTCAAGTTAAATTTACTAGTTTTGGGAGAAAGTGAAGTTCCATAGGTTATATTTTAATGTTCTTTTTCACTTCATCATTTGATGTATTTAGTATTGATTGGTGAGATCAATACTGAATTCATTCAATTTCTTGTTCCACCAAAAATAAATTTCAATATTTCATAGTCAATTGGAGAGATTTATTTTGAAAACATCTTTCAAAAGATAATAATTTCAAAATACTTCAGGACTTATAGTGAGTTCAACCTGTTGTTGTTTTCAAATAATGACTATCACAATTGATCCATTTAGTGTGGCGAACTCTGAATTTGATCAACCTGTCAGACTTAATTCATGGAGAGGGAGGTGAGTAGTTATCTTTAAGGTGGTACTCTGGAATAACTCTTAAGTGAATTGAAATACTTTTAAAACCATTATAATGGAGGTTTTTCTCCGAGCATTTTACTAGATTATTCATTTATGAGCATTATATATTTTTGTTTCTCTATGTTTTCAAATGTTTCTAGATTTAATATAGTTTAGATACTAGTTTTAAAAGGTTATGTCACTCTACTACTCAATAAAAAAATAACAAAAATATAAAAAGTAAAAAATATATAAAATCTACCCCACTAGTGACAATAGTGGGGCCTTTTAAAAGTTTTTTATAAGAACAACAGTCATAATTTCCTTCTTTGTGGGTTCGACCCAGCTTACCACATATATAGTAGTTAGTAAGAATATAAATTTTAAACTTTGATCAACTTCAATCATGGTTCCGATCATTAATCAATAAAATCATAGTGAGTATAACCATTATATATATTTTATAATTTCTTTATTTCTATTAATACCCTCTAATTCAATTTATTGGTCATAAATTTCATATTTAAATAATAATATTTTGTGGTTCATTTACGCTCAGTTTTATGTGTCATTTATTCTTTGGAATATAATCTTATTTTTTAAACCTCATTATGTTACATTGTCACCCATTTAATACGTTTCCCCTAAAAATTTGAACTTTATCTTAGTATTAAAGGATTTTATATTTGAAAATACCTTTTTAGAACCAATATAAAAAAATGGGTTATAAAACAATCTTTTGAAAAGAGGTAATGAGAAATATAAAGGTTGTTTGGAATAACATAGAACAAGCTTTCTAAATAAGGGAAAATTAGTGACAAGTAAAAATATATAGATGAAAAAAAATATAATGTCCAAATGATGTAATTTTATTGATAATTTTTTCTTTATAAAGTTAATGAGTGTAAAACCAATAATCAATTATGGATTAAGAAGACAAATAATTCATCCGAGATGACATTAATAAGATAAAATTTTTATTTTCAAGATTCTATTTCCCAAATTAAGGAATTACTTTACCATATAGATTAAGAACATGATTATATATACTTACTTGAAAATTAAAATTTCATCCAATAGTTAATTTCAACCAAAATCTCATATTTTTCCCCATACATTGAGTATTAAGTATATTTTTTTCATACCCAAAGCTCTATAATAAACATATGATGGATAAAATAATACAAAAAGGGATAATAATATTTTCTTAAAATATTTAAATATTAACAAAAACCAAATGTTTCGAAAAAGGTAATATAATATCCAAAATTAATATGCCGTTATCTGATGAAATAATAACTTTTATATCAAAATTTCCACAATAACACGAAATATTCAATTTAGATTATAAAAAAAATCCTACATTCCAATTAAACTCAACAGCCTCACTATTAATGAATGTTTGAACCTGAAATATTATATCATATCTATCAATTTATATACCCAAAATTTTAATTCAAATATTCTTAAATATTCTATCGTGTGAAACAACATGTTAAACCTAAAGTTTATATATACCTCCACCCAATGAAGCATTTCCCAAAATATCATTAAAATCCATAATAAATCACTATATAATATTATTATTTATTTTACTTCCCCAAATTATCCTGAATCAAGTCTAGATAATAACCGGAAAGGTAATACTTCGATTGAATTTAAATATCTCTAACAATATTTAATTATCAATGAGTCACTTTACAACCACAATTATTATGTATATCCTACTATCTAATAGAATGTAACTATCTTAACATCAAATAATATACTATCGCATAGGTTTATTTAGACCTCAATAGAATATTATTCTTAAAATTCAATAAAAGTTTCAAATCACCTCAAAATCTTATCACTTAAATCCTAAAAGGGGTATCTATGGATTTGAAGTTATGATAAAAATTAAACTTATAAACCCAAGAAAATATACATAAATCTTATGTTAACCCAACATAAATGATATATTCTTCTAGAAATTAACACAATCCTTATAAAATCAAAGACTATATCCATAAATCAAAAAAAAAAGAAAAACAATCCTCCAAGATGGCCTAAATATATTTTTCATCAAATCACTAAAAAATTTCAAGGTCACAAATAAAATTCCATTTACTACATCAATGTAAATAATCTCTTTATACATACTAAAAATCATTACCTTACCACTGAATCACTTTTCTTGGTTACTGGTACCCTTCAACATTCATTTTAAAATCATTAAATAAAAATTACTATAGAACAATCTTGAGACGTTTCATGATTCTAATATCTATAATATCAATAATAAGACACATATAAATCATAATTCGTGATTCCTAATAGATAAAAAATTCAATAATTTCACTTCTCTAATTAGAATAAAATAGGTTCTTCCTTGGTCTAGGATTTAACCCTTAGATAAGGTCACTGTCTTAGATAATGACAATATTCCCCACACATAAGGCATACAACTATAAATAGTAAATTAATATGATATTAATTTCCATTCATTTATATTTTTCACTTTCCCTCAGAAATTACCTTTACTATTCCATTATATTTCACACAATAAATAGTTTTTGTTTCCCCTGAGACATTTCCAGAGAGATTATTCCCACATACATGGCATGTAAGAAGATGAATCTTTTTCCCTATATGGTATTCTAAAAGAACCATTTTTTCTCTTATTTGGGGTGTTAGGAAACTCACCCAAGGTGTGATTTTTAATTATATAATGATATATATGATTAAAAATTTTCACAAGGTTTCACCATCCAAATCATGTCTTATTTGGTTTATAATGAGGATAATAATTCCATTATCCATCACATTATATGTAAAAAATGAATTATCATAGTTCAATCCATTGAATAAAAACAAAAGGTATAGTGTGAGGAACAATATTCATAGTGAAAAATCATATAATAAAGAAAAATAATTCACAGGATTCCTAAATCTCGAGACCTTATTTTTAATCCTTGAAACTAAATGATTATCAAATCTCATCGTTTATTATCATCTATTCAAATCCTTCATAATTGCTCATAATGTGAATTGATAGAAAAATATCCCCTTGGAGTTTCGAACCTGGTGTAAAATATGGTTACACTCACTATTCCTGAGAGTTATGGTTGATATAAACTTTGAACTACTCTTTTAAGGATTGTTTCCCCTAGATTTATCTATTCGAAAACCACATCCACCTATAGTTTCTAGGCATGGATGTATTTCTAGAGAAACCACATAATCAGTATCTTAAAAAACATTAGGATGCTATATTTTTATTCGAATTATCTCTATGGGTTTCAACAAAGTTATCTAATCATAGTCACTAATTTTTGAATAAAACTTTCATTTACACAAACTACTATAACAAACAATACATTTCATATATAAATATTACATCTTATTAGATAAATATTCAATATAAAACATAACGATCCATACCAGAATCATATTAGTTTAGTGTCTTGGGAAATTGGTGTACATAAATAACTAGTTTAGAATAGATATATGTTATCTCACACCTAATTTTTCATAACTAGTACCCTTATTATACATATCATACCTAAATTTTTTTGTTATAACACAGGTAAAGGAAACATAAGAAAGGGAGAGCTCATATTATCGGTAAATGTAAACTAGGGAGATATCAATGATCACTTAAGAATATCATGATAATAAGGGTATTAGAATATGGTAATAATAATTGAAAACTATACACAATATATAATTGATCATGATGTCGATTCATGGAATAATTCATTATAGTTCATGACATATAAATTATGATGGAATTAAAGACCATGAGTCATGAGAGAAAAACATTGGAATTAGAAATAAGTTTATGGAATACACATAAGAATATAAAATCAATTCCATATTCAAATATCACTACCATGTTTATCATAATATATTAGGTTCACACCCCATTGAATTATATCCTTAGTAAAGGTTCACTCGCAATACTATCATAGTATATAGAGTCTCCAACTGAATAGGGTTCACACCCCATTTTTATTCTTATTATCTAATGAGATATCAACATTTACCTAATTCATTGGAGGGTTTTATAATTATAGACCCACCCACTAAATAGTAGAAATTATAAATATGTGTGCCACAAGAACAAAAGACATTCATCACATCAAAACCCATTGAAAGGAAACTAGTTTCACAAACATTTCAACATTTCATCATAGCATAACCCATTGAAAAATAAATACGTTCCATAAAAACCACATCATTATAATCATAAATAATCTAGATAAATAATAATTATGGTATCATTGAATCACGTCCCCAATAAAGTATAAGGTATATAAAATTTTCTTCAAAAGATCACATGGAATGTTTCTTGAGAAAAATTCTATTTTCATTTGTAATTTTATTCTTTAAAATAAAAAAAATTCAAAGTATTTTAGAAATAAATATCATTGATAATAACCATGGAACTAGTATATGATGTTTTAAAAAATTGATTGGTCTTTATGGCATGAAATTATGTTCATACCATGTACATTAAAACAAAGAATCCTTCCACATGTTTAGTAAAATATCAAAAGAAACTTATTTATAAATCAATAAGAATATTCATTTATAAAAAAATTGTAAGTAAATAATGTATAAAAATTAATTTAAAAAATCATAGGGTAATAGTAAAAACATTCTTGAAATCATTTCCAGAAAACATGACATGAATAAAAAGGGATTTTCGACCAAAGAGAGAAATAATGTCAGTTTTACTTAAAAGTATTCTTTCAGTATCTGGGGTTATTAAAAAGAGTAAAATGAAACAAAAAAATTTAATCTAAAAAAATAAATAGTGGAAAATACAATTTAAGGTATGATTATGAGATATTCATAAAATTATATCATTGGAAAATTGATCATAAACAATCCCAATAAACATGGAGATTGTAACATAAATAACTTACTTCCATGGCCATCTATGTTTCAAAACCCCATGAAATAAATAACCTTTGATGTATTTTTAAATAGACCTAATTTTTATTAAATAATTATTATATAAATTCATGGGAATTAAATACCCTAAACAAAGAAGACAAGTGGTTAATATGACACAAGTCTCATAGAAATAAAAGTGAGATGAGAAACCCTTACCTCAAGTTCAAATTTATTCAAATGTTATATATATCTATGTATAATAAATTTAAATTTATTATAATTATATAAAAAACCATATAAATAATAATAATTTATTTTATGATCCACTTATATTCTTTTAACTATCATTTATTAATAATTCCTTAAAAAGTTTTTTTCTAGGTATTAAGTTATTTGTTTTTCATGGGTGTTTGGATTTGGTAGTTTTGGTAATTGTAATTTTTTTGTGATTCCCTAACATCCATAATTTTATCCCTGATAATAATATCATTTATATTATATATATATATAGATTCATACATAAATTATAGAGAGATAAAAATGAATGACATCATTGTTGGAGACGGTATCCAACACACACGCATGGATGCTGTTTTCATTTTTCAAATGATTGAATGACAGAAAGATAAATAATTATTTAATTTTTAAAATAATTATTATATAATATATATAATATATATTCATTAAATCTATCCTTATAACCATAAATTTAAAATTAATATGGAAAATGAATCACATCACTTCATGGAGGTGGCAGTCTATAAGTACACACGAGCAACATTATAGTTTTACACAGGTTGGAGAAGAAGAAGGATAGATATGATATTATAATTATATAAGAATAAATATATTATATATATCATATATAACAATTAGACCCATCTTAATAAGAATCCACGAAATAAGGTGATGAAAAATGACTTGTATCACTATGTTGAGGTTATAATCCGCACATACGCATTGGAGATACTCTAACATCCCATTTAATAGAACATTTAGTGAATAATGGGGATTAAAAACTAATAATAAATATTAATTATATTTATTATATTTAATTTATTATTTTATGATGATAAAAATGATTTAGAAGAGTAGAAGAAGAAATAAATTGAAAATGCTTGGTTAAGAATTACACGTTTTTGTTGGAACACCTCTTTTTTCATACACCTTAATCCTTGAACAGATATTATTATAGTAATAAAATAAGATATAGAATTTGGTGAAGGAATATATAATGATTTTATGTCAATAATTTCAAATATATGATTATTAAGCACTGTGAATAATTAAGGAGATGAGGTTCCTTTTAGACGTGAGGGGAGGGGAACCCTTGATATTACATAAAGTATTAAATTAATATAAATTAATTTTTTCCATAAAATGGACCCAAATTAGTATAATTATGATACTAGATGATTATTTTTCTTAATAATATCATAAAATAAAAATTTTACACATTTTGGTTAAGCTTTCACCCTTATCCATTAGTTATAATTAATGTTAACCCCTTTTGACAATTTCTAAGATATCAATGTTTTTTTTACTTTTTATGAGTCAAGAAAGTAACAATTAATGATAAAAAGACACAAAAATGGGACAATATTGATATTTTAAACCATATCCAACTAAATTGGATGAATATATGATTTTTATAGCTTTTAAATTATTTAATAAAATATTGTTTGTTATAAAATATCAATAATATCATTTTTGGATGTACATGAAATATTAAAACATAATATATGTCTAACTAAAGTAAAATAGTTAAAAATGAAATCGATTCAAATATAAATAATATATGGTCATAGTATAAGAATTAATTTTTTTACTTGTTTATATTTCATCTTAAATATTATATTTCATTCTAACCTCTTGGTTAACAAAATTTAACATTAACCATAGTAATGGATTTTTTTAATATTAAACAGTTAAAAATTTACTAATAAAGTAAATATAGACTCTAAATGGAAATGTAATGATATTTTAGACTATTTATAATCTTACTTGTCCTCGAATTTTTTTTTTATGATTTTTAAATAATTTAATAATGTATATTTAACATAAAATACTATTAAAATCATTTTAAGAATTAATCACATAACATGAAATTGAAAAAAACATTACATAAATGTAATTATAATTTAAACCATTTAATAATCTATAATATTATATATTTATCTTAAAAATTAATGGTTCACATTATCTCACCCAATAAATATTACTTCTTGTGTTTTTAAAAATAGTTTACGTTATTTTTTAAGAACTTTCAAAAGTAATACATCATTGTTGTGTAAGAATTTATGGTAATTATTTAATCAATAAAAATTATAAAAAAAATAATAAATAAGAAAAATATTTTAATATCTGTATAAACTTTTATATTCATAAAATTTTTATATTTAGTCACATTTATGCGAGGAAAACTTATTTTATATGTTGTTTTTTCTTTTCTACCATTGCACAAGAATTTTGATATATAAATTATTATGTAACTAAGAAATTGAAATATATCTATAAATATCATAAATAATACTTCATATTTATTAACCAATTAAATCAGTGACTTCTCTACTCTCAAATATCTCCATTAGGATAGAAAATTTAATTTTTCTAGTACTGGGCAAGAACTCCTTCAGAACTGAAAAAGAGTTTCATATTTATCATGAAATAAATATTGATTTTTTTTGAATTATTTTTATATAATATTTGTTTTATATTATAATAAATTTCTTGTTACATATGTTTAATAAATTTTTATATCATATTTATATCTTTTAGATTCATAAAAGATACCATATTTTATAAAAAATGTATATTCGTTCTATTCAAAAAAAATTTAGCATCATCAAAAAAATATCCAAAATTAATACTATGATGAATTAGACTTTATTAACAAAAAAATGAAGTCCATTTCATCAAATTAAATTATTATAAGAGAAAAAAATTACTTTTAATATAGTGACCTAGGCTTCTCGTACAGAAATATTACCTCTATTTATATGAAGATTCAATACATTACCCAAACAGACACCTGAAGACCATAATAGTTTAGTGCCTTTAGAGAAAAGGTACATAATCTACTGATTTGGTAAAAGATATTCAATTTATCTGAAAATTATATTCCCATTTTTTACTATTAATTGACATACACTACTTAAAACCTTTCTTTATAAACTGGGGAGTGAAAACATAATAATATGTGAGTTATGATGCTTAATTCGGGTAAAAAGGGATATATCCAAATAACACGAGCATGTGGAAATTAGAACATGATAATACGAAGAAAATGATTATTACATTTGAAAACCTGACCTAGTATTTCAAAAATCATAAAAATGATCCATGTCATAAATCTTGGTAGTTCATAAGACATGAATCATAATGTAATCAAAGAACATGATCCCTAAGAGAAAAAAATTGGAAGAAAACATAGGTTTTTGGAATAAACATTAGATTATAACATTATGAACATGTATAAATAGAGATCGGTTCAATCATTATGTTAATTAAATGAAAGAAATCTTTCATATAAACTTATGTACATGCAATTGGGTCCACACATGACATTATGGACATGAAATACAAGTCCACACATAATATTTTGACCATGTAACTTGGTTGACACATAAAATTATGAACATGTAATTAAGTTAATTTAAAAAATTGAGAAAACATAATCAATTTCAAAAATAACATTGTGAACATTTAATCAGTCTCATGCATAACATTATTATCATGTAACCTGGTTCACACATAACATATTTAGTCAGGTGTTATCCATATTTATCCAATGAATTTGAGGGAGATATAGGTCCCATCCATCATATAATAAAAATCATATATATGTGTGACATAATATCATAACACATTCATCATATCAGGACCCATGAAAAAATGGATTTTATTGACATTTCATAATATGAAAACCCTTGGAAAAGATAAATGTTTCATAATCATTTAATCATTTCATCATATTATAACTCATAGAAAAGGAAGTGGGATTCATGATAATTTTATCTTGGTATAACATATGGAAGATAAATAGGTTTTATAAAAATATTATCATTATAGACCATTCTAAAAAATAATAAAAAATTAATCCTTGGCTTATTTCCCTAGAGAAGAATAGTTACATCAAAGGATGACATCATAGATTGAAAAGGATTTTAAAAGGTAAATATCTTGGAACATTTCAGGAGGAAGATAAATTTTCTTTTACAAAAATTTTTAAAAGTAAAAATTCATAAAATATTTTGGAAATAAATTTCATTGAAAATAAACTTTATAAAATATAAATAATCATTAAAAATCATTTAAAAGATTTATTGAGGAAAATTATCTTTTACCCTTTGAAAAATATCCTTTAAAAACAATTTTTTTAGAAATCCGATTCATAGAAAAAACATTGGTAACTTGTAAATAAAACTTCAAAGAAATTAATGGTACTAACAGATTAAAATCCATTCATTCCATACATTTTAAAACAAAGAATAATTACACATTTTTTGTTAAATAAAAATGAGCATTGTTTGAAAAACGACCTGAAGATTCCTTTCAAATTTGTTTTAAAAAAGTTAAATATATGTAAAAATGTATTTAAAAAATTATTTTAATAATGTTAAATTTTTTATGAAATCCTTTTTAGAAAACATGGATTTGGAAGAAAATGCATTTTTTCCAAAAGGAACTATTATTCTTAAAAAACTTATTTTGAAATATTGAGTATATAAAGGGAAGATAATTAAGTGAACACATGTATTTTTGTGACGTAAATAGAGGATAATGAAATTCATGAGTTTCAAGATAGATGGATCATAATATTTCACCATCTGAAGCATAAAAATATAAAATCCCAAAAATCTATGAGATTTTACCATTAAATAATTACCACATTTGTAATATTTAATAAAAACCCCATGAAATAATGACATTATATGAAATTTAAAATATCAAGAGAGTAAATAAATTCAGGATATTACATGGAAATAGGGATCTATATACACATCATAAAATAATATAGGTGAATAACATGATATAAATCTATTATATAAAAATAATTATATATATTATACAATATATTATTTACTTATGACCATTCATTACCTATTTATTACCACTTCCTTGTTAAAATCTTGTTTTGGGTAATAATTGCTTTTTTTTTGTATATGTTCTGATTTGTTATTATTTGTCCTATTACTCTGATCATGTTTCTATAATCTATAGAATAATAATAATGAAATAATTATCATGTTTATATATCAATTATTCTTTTAAGACCAATAATGAAATATATTTTTGAGAAATTAAATATGTTATGATCCTAGAGAAGTTTGGTCGTATGCACACATGAGTAACGTTTCCATTTTACAATGATCACTATAGAAAAGAGGTAAGTAATATTTTTATCTTTCCATAATGATGATAATATCATAAATAAAATACTATATTTTATATATACATATACATAACACTAACATTTCATGGTTCCGAAATTAGAGTCACATCACTTTGTGAAGGTGGTTGTCCACATGTACACAAATGATGTTATCATCTTTCGATGAGTGAAAGTGGTAAGAAATAAAATGATCTATTATAAATTAAGAATGATAAATATGTCATTAATATCATAATTATTTTATTTATATCACATATATTCTTTAATCTCATTCTTATTATCTTATATATAAAGCATTATTGAAAGACAAATCACATCGCTTAGTGAGGCGGTAGTGCATCTTACACACAATCAACCTTATTATATTCCCTAAAAAATTGAAATTAAAAAGGTATAAATTATATAAGCAATAAATAGGTATAATTTTGTTATAAATATATTTTAAATACTTTCTATTCGTCATCATACTTGACCGTGAGATGTGTTAATGAAAAAATGAATGACATCGGTTCGCGAGGCTGTAGTCTTCTGTACACATTAATGATGATTTCCTAATAAAATTTATAGAAGTGGAGATGTTTTTTGGTCATTAAATTAACATTACGAAATATAAGTATTTTTAATAAAATGTGGTTATTATATCACAGTGATTTAATAACAATTTAAGGATGCATAGGAAGAAATAAAAAAAGCTTGTTGAATAATGTTACCTCTCCTTTGGGTAACCTCCTTAGTTTCGCACCAA
The DNA here is from genome assembly GCA_963277665.1 of Viscum album. Taxonomy (NCBI): domain Eukaryota; kingdom Viridiplantae; phylum Streptophyta; class Magnoliopsida; order Santalales; family Viscaceae; genus Viscum; species Viscum album. Next base: position 1,863,760,625 of record OY728133.1, read on the forward strand.
AATCGTTCCTAAGTTGGATTTATGACCAAAATAATTATTTTAGGATGATATTAGGGTATTTGCGAAGTTTTTTTTGTATTTATTGTCAAAATGAAATTTTTTGATGGTGTAAAGAGGAGTGGAAAGGCTGTGACCTTTTATTAGTGAGGTGAGTGACATAATTATAATTTTTGAAAAGAAAAATGTGTACCCATGTTTGTTTTAAAATAAGGTCCAAAATAGAGTATTATTGAGACTTTTACAATATGGGGTCGAAATATTTCCTTAAAATATATTTTATATATGTTTATAGGTCATTTTAAGGATTATATATTTAGTTTAACCCATGATAAGCCCATTTTTACCTTAACCACGGTAAATAATTTTTTCTGTTTTTACTATTCATTATGATAAAAAATTTAGTTTACCTTATTATATAATATAAATTTTTAAGATTCAAAATATGGAATATTTTTTTAAAAATTCCATTAATATAATTGAAAACATTTAATTAAAAAATAAACCCCATAGACATGATGAGAAATTGTGTATTCAAAGAGAAAATGTTCGAAAGTTAACAAGGTCTTTATATCAAAATTTAATTTGAATATTATTAAAATAAAATAAATTAAAATAATATATATATAGTTAATCTAATTTTAATTTAAAAACAATTTTAAATATAATTTATCTTTATAAATAATTCAATAAAAGAGATAGTTTTGTATATAAATTCCATATTTTTCACTATTCATTGTAATGTTAATAATTTCATAAAATTCCCAATTATTAACAATAAAATTATTTGGAAATGATGATTTAAAAATTGAAATATATTTTTTAAATTTTTTTTAAAAAAATCTTTTGATATTTGTTTTAAAATAAGTGTGGTAATTGGTGAGAAAACTGTTTTGAGAAAAATACAGTTTTTAAAAGTAAAATTGGAATTATTTTTATATATTTCATATAAAACACATAATGTGAATGTTAAATTGTGTATTTAATATATAATATATAAATTTCATTAATATTATTCACAAAAATTGGTTGCTTTAATTTATTGAGGTAAAATGTGTTTTCTTAAATATAGTTTTTCTTTTCATAAAAATATTTCATTAATTTTCAAATAGTTTTTATTTTAATTTTTAATTAATTGGTAACCAATAAATTAATTTTATATAAATGTTTAAACCATATATTTTTATAATTTAGTTATTCCTTTTCATACCCCTAGTTATAATGGCTAGCAGATAACTATCATTTAAAATAATAATATTTTAATAGTATAACACATTTTGTTTAAACTTAGTTTTTTAATTAATGCATGCTAAACACATTATTGTTAGTAACGAAATACACTAAAAAGATTAAATTTATTTTAAAAAATATATTCTAAAAAACACTGGGGTGCTACATTATACCTCCTTAAAATGAATTTTATCCTCTAAATTCATCATATAGGTACCAAAAACTAAGGATACATATTCCTTATTACACACTTATGTTCCCACTTAACATCATCAAATTTTTAGTTTCTCCACAAAACATTGACCATATGAGTGGTATTTTTTGTAGCAAATTCTCTGTTAAATCCAGAATCTCGACTGATTGCTACTTATAAGAAATATCTTGTTCCAGCAGTTCAATAACTGATTCAGTACATGTGATGAATTAGTTATGTACTTACTTAAGAGAGATTCAAGGAACACATCATGAACTTGAGAGAGCTTTAGTAGAAGCACCCAGAAATAAGAAATGGTCATAAAATGATCAAGAGTTTAAAAGAGACTAATAAACCAAGGGATTGTTTTTCCCATCATTCTTACATGAGTAAATTCATAGAAAGTACTTCTAACAAACATCTAATTCCAGATCACATATATGATTATAGTCATAATATTTTTCTTAACATTTTCTATACGTGTTTCGGAATGGATCTACCCTTATTTTAAATTTCATTATCTATATTAGGTCCCATTAATTTTATTTCTATAACTTCATTCCAGTACGATATATTTCTTCCCTTATTTATATAAAGGTAATTATAAGGATCCATCAGAATTCTCAAGTAAAAGTTATTATTGTAAGAAAAATACACTCAAGGATTGTATTGACCCCAAACACCTTTGAAAAACATATAAAAATATCTTATCATATCCTCTAGTGTTTGAATTAATCCTATAGAACCATCATATGTTTAAGGAAGATACATATTATTGAAACTCAACTTTGTTCAAGAGTTTGATTAAGTATTCTTTAAAACATCAAGTCAAAATTTTGTCCTAATCAGATATAATGGAATGTGGTACCCTATAAAACCTTACCACTTCATTAATGTATACTTTTATAAGAGTTTTTGGATATAAATATTTTCTATTATCAATAAAGTGTGATGAATTTATAAGGTGATAAAAAAACCCATAATTACCTCAACTTAAATGTTAAGATAAAACCTAGAGGTTAAATGACCATTAATTATATTATTACAAAGTGTAAAGGAATTACTCTTAAAATGAATACTAAAACATATAAAAACTAATGGTTTGAAATGAAATATGTTTCATATAAAATATACTTGATCTTGATAAAACACCATCACATAAAACAAAAAAAGCGGTGTCGATGACTTTGAACTTATGATCTTACTTAAAATAAAAAACCCATGATGATATCCATAACTCTTAAGTTAATCTTACAAGGTTATATATACACTTACAAATATTAATTCACCCTTTATTCATTATATAATATCGTACCTCATATAAAAGCATTTTCATTGGAATATTTGATTCATCCTTATATTGATGTAATAAGAAATTTGATTTCATTAATCCATAATCCATATAGAGTGAGATAATCACCTGATATTTCACTAATGGATAAAATATAAGATTTTCAAAGGGCTCATTCAAACAAAGTCAAACGTAAAATTCCAAACAAAGGAGGGGGGGGGGTAAGTTTGGCCTAATTATAATGATTTGCTTCATCCATTGTGATTTCATATTATTTCCCCTTTTCATTTTTCTTCAAAGGTTATTATTGATTATCATCCATATTATCCCCTGGATTGGGGTATTGATTTTAATAAGTCCTAAACTCTTTTCACATGAAAAACTAGAGTGTGGGTGTTTCATTCTATTGAGATATCTCTCTCTTAATTTCATTAACTATCGTTTTAACAGTAACTCTACATTATCTTTCTCAATGGACATACTTACCCCACTTGAAAAACTTTATTATTATTTTTAGCCACTAAACAATGTCCTCATTCACACAGTTTTGGAAAGTAGAAGTTTGAATCATTTTCTTCTTTCCATGTGGCATTACATTATAATTTCCATGGAACCGTAACTTCATTTTATTTTCACCAAAACCAAGAAGGTTTAAAACTTCTATGACCACTTTTAGTGTGTATATAACGATTTCTTCATATCATCCAAATTCCCTTATATTAACAATATTCAAATATTTGGTTTTAATCCATCAATGAATCAATTAACCATACATTCAGGATGAATGATAAAACCTAAAGTATACCTCACAATTGATATAATTGTTTTTTCATAGGTACAAATATATTAATTATCATTTTGATTAATCTTGAGGAATTTATTCTCCATTTTGGAAAAAGAATATAAGAAAATCACTTATTGAAAATTAATATTTTAAAATCATCACACTAAATGGATTAAATTCATTCTCACTGACCTGTATTCTTAGTAAGAGACTACTATTGATATGTATCACCTCCCAAACCTTAGACTACCTAAATGATATTTTCATACTATGAACATCGAAGAATAGAAAATATAACTTTAGTGGAATTGATATATTTCTCAGAAATTAGAGGATCAATAGAACCAAAGAAATAAGGTGAACATTGCCTCATAAAGAACTCACCAAAAGGTTGTTACCTTATTTTATCATTTGGAATTTCAATATGCTTCATTGCTTAATAAATTAGTGTGAGAATGGAAATTTGGTTTTTCATTTTGTCTCCCATAACATATGGTTGCTCAGAAGAAAAATCATTGCATTGTACTTTACATTCTACATTAACATAGTTTCTTCGGGATCTATCTATTGTATAAAAAAATTATAGTGTAAGGAACTATAATCATAGTAAGGAACCACATAATCATGATAAATAACTTATATGGAATCTAAATCATGAAAGCTTATTTTTAATCTATAAAGCCTTAGGTTTATCCTAGGTGTTTCATAACCATAATCTATTTAAATCCATCATAATGGTTCATAAATGGCTTTTTAATTTTTGAAGCATATCCCCTAAGAGTGTTAAATGAGGTGTGCATCAAGGCCATTTATCTTGAACAAGGTGACAATAGAATCAATCTCAATACACCATTTTTGGAGTTATAGAACCTATGAACCTATATTCTAGATCCACATCCAATATTTTATCTATACATGGATTTAATTTATTATAAACCAATCAGTCTATACTTTACCGAAATCCCATGACATTTTACTATACATTGACTCATCCTTAGACTCATCATTATACATTCACTAAGGATTCTCAATAAAGTTTTCTAATACTACTTTCCAAAGGTTAAATAAAAATATCCAATAATACCTACTATAGAAGCCAATGTTTCTTATACACAGATATTAAATATTTTTATATTAATATTCAATACATTACACAAATACATGCCTGGGGAGAAAAATATTTTAGCGACTTTGGGGACTAGGAAAACAATATTATAGTTTGGTAAAATATCTTCAATGTCTCCAAAAAATATCTTTCCACATAGTAATATTAAAATAAACACTGTAAATAAAAATATTCCTCATAACTGGGGGAGTGAAAACATAAAAAAGGGCGATCTTAGATTCTATGCAAGGGTAAACAAGGTATCTATCCATATAACATGAGAATATGGGTACGTGAATATGGTAATAACATCTGAAAGCCATACCCTTCATATCATAGATCACAAATATTAGTCATTGAATAAATCTTGGTAGTTTATAAGACATGAAACATAATGGAATCAAATAACATTATCCATGAGAACAAAACATTGGAATAATATATTGGTTTTTGGAATACCCATCGGCTTATAACATTGTGAACATGTATAAATAGAGATAGGGTCACCCCTTAAGTTAAGGACATAAAAATAGGTTACCACATAATCTTATAGACATGCATCCAAGTCCACACATAACATTATGGATATGGAAAACAGGTTCATGTATAACATTTTGTAAATTTGATTAGGTTCATGAATAACATTAGGAACATGTAATCAGGTTAGTAAATAACATTATGAACTTGTAACCAGGTTCACACATAAAATCATGAAAATTTAATTAGGTTCACAAATAACATTTTGATTATAAAATTCACACATAACATATTTACTCATGACATATTCATCTTTAACAAATGCATTGGAGGGAGATAGAGGTACACCATTAAAATAATTAAAATCATATGTATGTGTGCCATAAGATGATAAATCATTCATCGTATCATAACACAAGAAAAGAAATTAATTTAATAAAAATTTTATTATATCAAAACATATGAAAATGATATAGGTTTCATAATCAATTAATCATTTCACACTAGAATAACCCATTGAATAAGAAAAGGGTTTCATAAAAAAATTATTATGGTATAGCCTATGGAAAATAAATGGGGTTCATAAACATCTTGTACTCATTAACCATTTTTAGAAAGAATATTAATGGTATCCTTGGTTTATATCACTATAAAATAAAAAGTTACATTAAATGATGGAATATTAGAAGGAAAATTATTTTAAAAGATAAATCACTTTAAACTTTTGTTTAGAAAGATAAATTTTCTTAGAAAGTAAAATTTTAAAATAAAAAATTCATCATATATTTTTGAAATCATTTAATTTTAAAATAAACATGAAAAAATATAACATAAGATTCGAAAATCATTTAAAACATGCGTTGAGGAAAAGTATATTTTCTACTTAAAAAATAAATTTTTATAACATAAAACATTTTTAAATTCATTTTCTATGAAAATAACCTAGAAATTTTATTATGGAAACTTCAAAGAAAAATATTGTCCATAAAGGTGGAAATTCTGTTTATACCATACACATTAAAAAAATATTCCTTTCACATTTTAATTAAAATACAAATGAGAATCATTTGGAAAATAATATGATGATTCCTTGGAAATTTTTTTATAAAAATTAAAACATGGGTAAAACATTCTTTAATAAATCATTCTAATAAAGTTAAAATATTTTCAATTTTTTTATAAAACATGGTTTTGTGAGAAAAAGGGTTTTTAACTAAAAATATGGTTGTAATTAATGTTTTTGAAATTATAAGTACATAAAGGGAGAAAAATCATGAGAAGAATGTATTTTAAATACCTAAATAGAAGAGAATAAAGTTTATGTGGTTCTTGGGATATAGATAACATGTTTTCTCCATAATAAGCATAAACATAAACAATTCTGTTAAACGATGAGATTTTACCATAAAACCATTACCACTTTGGTAATATTGAATCATAATGACGATGAAAGAATAAGAATATATGAAACATAAATTATTAGTAGAATAAATAAATCATTTACAATACATGTCATTGATTCTTTATAGGAACCTTATAGAAGAAGATAAGCGCATACCATGATATATGTCTCAGAAAAGGAAATTTGAGACCAAAATCCCTTACCTATTTAGTAATCTTTAGAATAATCAGAGAAAATAAATACTAGAAATTTTTTTTACTTTAAATATCATTTTAATAAGTATATTAATAGTATAACATGTCAAATTAGTATTCTATACAAAAAAAAAGAAATGAGTAGAAAAGTTTCTTTGGTCTTGTAAAAATAAAAGAGAGAATATAAATCCATTATATTAAGAATTGACTTCTATCATACATGTTCGAACCTACTATGTAATAAATATAAGTTTATTTTAGTTAAATTATAGAGCAATAATTATTTATTATATCATATATGTTTTAATTTTTTCATTTTTTACATATTTAGTACCAATTCCATGTTAAAATCATGTTTCCGGTAATAACCACTATGTTTACCATATATATTCTGATTTTTTATTTTTGATCCTATAACATTGATCATGGTTACATAATCTATTGAATAATAAACATGATATAATAATAATATTTATAAATAAATTATTTTTTCAAGAGAAATAATGTAAGATGGTTTTAATTAGTGAAGTATGTTACGATCATGGGGATGGTAAGCTGTATGTACGCATGAGTAACGTTTCCATTTTTCAATATTCAGTATGGAAAAGAGATTTGTAATATTTTTACATTCAAATAATTATAATAATTCCATCGATATAATATTATTTAGTTAAATATATTTATACATATCATCTATCAGGTATGGCGATGAACAGAGAGAGTTTCATCGCTTTGTGAAGGCGAAAGTCCAAATTTACATGAACAAAGTTATCATCTTTCAGTTGGTGTAAATGTAAAAATTTAATTATATATTACCATTTAAGAATGATAAATTGGTAATTAATATCATAATTATTTCAACTATATCGCATATATTTATTAAATTTATACTTATTGTATTCTACGTAAAGCATTAGTGAAAAATAATCGTATCGCTTCTTGAGGTCATAGTGCGCCATACACACATGTGGTGTTCTAGAATTCCCTATGGAATTTAAAGTGAAGAGGTAAATATTATATAATTAAACCATAGGTATAATAATGTTATAAATATATTATATATACTTCAATCCATTATCATACCCAACCATGAGATGTGGTAATGGAAAAACGAATGACATTGGTTCAATAGGCGGTAGTCCTTCGTACCCACGAATGATGATTTCATAACCCATTTGATGGGAGTGGATATAGTTATAGTTAATTACCATAAAATAATAAAATATAATTATATGTAATATATTGACATTATTATATCAACTAAGATAAATAATATTTTAAGGGGGTGGAGAAATATATACCTTAAAAACAATCATTGAAGAACTATACCTCTTCCTTAGCTAGCCTCATTAATTTTTCACCCAAATCCTTACCTGGTCCAATTTCTACAAAAAAATTCTTAAAATACTATACAATTGAATTTTGGAAGTGATTTTTTCTAGGATTTTGGGAACACAATTGTTTTAAATGTGTGAAGAGAAGAGGAGAGGGGGTGACCTTTTATAATTGAGGTGAGTGACACACTTGTATTTTCTGAAAAGAAGAAGGCATACACACATTTTTCACAAGAAAAAAGGGTTCATGATGCAGACATCTCCTCTTTGAATAATGACCTCAATCACATTAAATGCTCCAATACCTGCTCTGATTTTTCTCTTTACCCCCAAACATGAAATCACTACTTCTTTGAAGCTTAACTCTCTTTTGAATCTCAAAGATAAAATGAGAAAACAAATCTTTAAAACCAAATAGATTTCATATGGTGATAGAAATACTAAATTTTACAACTCTCTTCAAAGAATCATGAAAACCTGTAGGCCCCTTGTTTTTATTCGAGTTGATGACATTCTTCTTGACACTGAGGATGCCATTGCTATCCATGTAGTGGATTACTTTCATAATTTTTTTAATGGTCTGGAGGCTAGCAAGGATCTTATCCCTGACATAATCCCTAATATGGTCACTGCTAAGGACAATGATCACATTTTAAGAATACCTATGGATCATGAAATCAAGGACACTGTGTTTAGTCTCAAACCTAATAGTGCCCCGGGACCTAATGGTTTCAACAACGGTTTCTTCCAACATTACTAGGATCATATTCATGTGGATGTATGTAAACTAGTTAAATATTTTTTCTCCAATGGTTTTCTTTGTAGAGACCCGAAGCTTGACTTACATGGACATTACATTACTTTTGCGGAATACTTAGTACATTACAAAAACACACACACAAGGACCGTAATAGTTTAGTGTCTTTGGAAACTCAGAATATAATCTTCTAATCATGGTGAAAGATCTTCAACATCTCCCATAAATATCTTCCTTTTTTTTCTTACCTAAAACCTTTCTTTATATCTTGGGGAAAAGAAAACATAAAATGGTGAGCTCAAATGCTCAGTAAGGGTAAACAAAAGAAATATCAATCACATTATATTCATAAGAACATAACATTTTGGAAATCTTATCCTGCAAAAGAGATCATAATATCATAAAATGGGATAAATCATAGTAGTGAAATGTAATCCCAATAATCATAACTTAAAACATGAAACTTTGTGGCATACACACATAATCATAGAGAATCATTTCTTATTAGTCAAGACTCATTAGCAAGACTATCTTAGTGGACAAAGTCCATTTTTGAACCGAGTTCACTCCTCGTTTCAGTCCTGTTTCACTGAACCAGTTTAACCTGCCATTCCAGCCATGTCTATCTCATGATATATAAATCTTTACCCAATGAATTGGAGGGAGATATATGTCCTACCCATCTCATAATGATACCATTCTTATGTGTGCCACAAAATCATAAATCATACATCATTGCATAACCCATAAAAATGGGAATCTTAAACATCATGACATCATAAAACAATTCATATAAGATAAAGGAATTCATAAAAATATTTCCATCACAACATAATCAAATCAATGTAATAATAGGGATAGAGAAAGAACCCTTTATTATCTTAGATGGAAAATAATTTTGATAAAACTCTTGAACTCCATTCTTGAGGAAAATATCCTTTTTTACTTCAATTTTTTTACCTTTCTTAACATGTCATACAATTTTAAACTAAAATAAGTTGATTAAAAATAAACTTGAAAACTTGTAAAGGAAGACTCTTGGAAATATTGTTTTAAAAATCCATTCATGTCATATAAGTTAAAAAAACATTCTTCTCATACTTTTGTTGGAAAAGTCAAAAAGTACCTCATACGAAAAACGACAAAAGATTTCTTTCATATCTTTTACTAAAAACTCACCGAAGGGTAAAATTTGATTTAAAAAATTGTAGGTGGATGAAAATAATATTACATATTGAGGAAACATGGATGTGGATGATAAAATACACCCCAGTAAATTTCAAAGTATAAACAATCTCGGATAAAAATGAGATTGTGATATTTCCCTTACCTTAGGTCCAATTTGCTTCGTAAGTGTCCGAACCTCCTGTATAATGATTTAAATAATGTCATTGACTTATTCTAGAATCATACTCATTGTTATGATATTATATATAGTTCACTTATGACTTTATATTACCCGTTCTTTTTTAAATTCCATGTTAAAGAGTGTTTTGGGTAAAATCGTTTCATTTGTCGTCCGTGTTTTGACTTGTAATTTTTCATATGATTACATAGATCATGATTACTTAATTATAGAATATAAAACATAATTTATATATAATATATATTCATAATATACATATATATAATAGATCAGTAAATGGAAGGAAATACACCGTTCATGGAGACGGTAGGCCATACGTACGCATGAACGTTGTTTTCGTTTCCTTATTGAGTTGATTGGAATTAAGTAGATGAAATACATATATATACACATAAATACAGTATCATTATTAGGTCATATATTTCATGATTAATTATTATATATACTTTATAATCATTCATGAATGGTTAACGTGGAGAATGAATCTCATCGCATCGTGGAGACAGTAGTCCGTACGTACGCACGAGCGATGATATCGTTCTCATGATCATGGAATTGTTTTGGAGTGTATGTATACTATTTCAGAATCAATATCACTTAAAACAATCATATATATTTATTATATACACCATTATACCCATCCAAGTAATGTGGTGGTGGAAAATAGATTACACCACGGTGTGGAGACGGTATTCCGTACGTACGCACATGCGGTGATTTCATTTTCCGTAGGATGTATAGATGGTGAAATAGGGTTGTTTCATACTTATAATAACGTATCAGTATACGAGTGATACTGATGTTATTACTTCATAATGAAACAACTAAATAAGAAGAAGTGGAAGAAGAAATAAAGATGAAAGAATCGGTAACGGACATTACCTCTTCTTTGAAGCACTTATTTGAGACCTCCATTTAGGGCACTAAAATTGGTCTTTGAAGAAGACCAGAACCTCTAGGATGTCTCTAGGAAAGTGGAGAGAAGAAATTGCCAGGGTTTTTCCGAGCTTGAAGGCTCAAAGTGGTGTGAGTAAGAGGAGGAGGAGATGCCCTTTTATAAGGTAGGAGAGGGGCTCCTTTGGAAAAACTAAAAATATTATTTTATTATAAAGACAAATTCGGTTTTAAATAGCTCCAAATTGATTTATTTCGAAGCTAAGGTGGGGATGGGTCGAAATCCTATCATCAAATATAATTTAGACATGTTTAGGTTCCTATTTTAACCTTATCATTTAGATTCAACATTAAGTTAAATAATTTTACTTTTATTGTGTCTTCTTGTGTTCTTACACTATAAGGTTATTAAACTTACTATAACAAGAAAAACGAACCCCAAGTTGTTTATTATTAATATATATAACCTTATCTAAGTCATTTGGCCGAACCTTAGATTTTTAGGAGTAAAATAACAATTAATAATATAATATTTTTTAAAAACTATTTTATGTCAATTTTGACACTATTTAGTAATTGATTTTTGTGAAAATCATAACAGAATGATTAGTTCTAACCAAGTTAGTTAAATCAATACTAACATGTCATATTAACATAGAAAATTAGTGGAATTTATAAAAATTCCCAAATTATATTTATTTGGGTATTTATAACATCAATTATATCAATATTTCAATAATAAGATAATCACTGCATCATCGTTGTGTCATAAATAAATTAAATTATTTAATATCTAAAAATTACAAATAAAATAGTAATATGTAGGAAATATTTTTAGATTTTTAATGAATATTTATAGTCTAATTTATCTTATGTATAACCCTATATTAAAAATTATTTACTTATTAAACTTTGATTTTAACTATTTCAACCCTTCTTTAAATAAATTAATAATAAATGTCATAATCTAATCCAAGTGGGGCTAAATGGTAATATTTTATTCCTAAGGTTGTTTTTGGTAGAATTAAACTTATCCAATAGAATTAGGACATGTGTTTGGGTAATAATAATATCATTTTTACCCTTAATTACCCTATTTACTTTTAACCGTGGTAAAAAAAAGTAAAGAGTTACTATTCACCAAAAATTATTTTCATCTCATTGAACCACATTTTAGTCCTTGATATTAACCGTGTCTCTCGGATTTTTGAAATTCCACTCACAGAAGCGGTAAAATTAAGTTTTATGAAAAATTCAATTTTTTAACTACCACTTAGTGGTTTCACTATTCATCAAAAAAATGAAAGTTTCCAGAAAAATACCAAAAATTATGCCTAAGATATATTTGATATTATGAATTCAAAAATTATGTCTATTTTACCAAATTCAAAACATATCAGTTCCATTAATTAATTTAAAAATTAGTTCCTATCGTCAAAACAAATAGCGTGTTCTTAAGAGATAATACTTATCAAAAGATTGACACTTTTTTATGTCTGGTTTAAATTTGAAATTACATCCAATGACCAACATTGTATTAAATTGTCAAAATATATTCTAAATGTACTTTAAAACCACTCAAATTAATAACTCATCACTATTAATTATTTCTATTTAAAAAGTTGTTTTTAATTAAAATTTAGTAATTTCCACTATTCACCAGAATATGAAAGCTATCCAAAAAGTACCAAAATTTCACCCAAAGCTAAATTAGTTATTCCGAATCCAAAAATGAAGTCCATTTTGAAAGATAAAATTTATAAAATTTCAAAAAGTGGTTATTACTATTCATAACGGCTAGTTTTAATAATAGCATATCGTTGTTTAGTGAAACCTGGTATTGCATACTACACACGCTATCGAGGAAGGTCTCAATTGCATGTAATGCAAGGAAAGTCATAGATATGTGTTGTGCAAGCTCCTTTTGGTGTAGAATTAAACAGAAGACATTAATGAAATTAAAAATAACATTTTTCATAAAATCTCGGGGTGTTACATTCTACCCCCTTAAAAAATGAATTTCGCCCTCGAAATTCGTCAGGGTTATAAATGGTTTACTACGCGAAAGTTTCTTTAATAGAAACCCAAATCGTAAAAAGGAATACCAAAACCAATATTTAAAGAAAAAAGTATGAAACGTAATGATTACCCAAATAAAATAATCACTGGGTTTCCACATAGGTGAAAATATGGATATGGAAGAGAAATCTAACCACAATGTTCTGATGGAGAGTGGTAGAGAACATGGCTATGGAAAATCCATCAGTCACAAAGCCATAAATTTGAGACGATCTAAGGTACCATCTGATTCATTAGATATAAGAGCACTAGGACAACATTTTTGGTTTTCAAGATCATTTCCCTAAAGTTGATGAAATTTGAATTAGAAGAAATACTTTCGTGATTTTGGTATAGTCTCACCGTTGGTCATTATTTGGACAATTTCTACTTCATATCTTAAAGAAATGAAGTTGAATTTGTCATTCGTGATGTGTTAGAAGATCATGTGATAGAATGATGGGTCATTCCATCTGTCTCAAACAAAAGGTTTGAAAAGTTATCAACAAATACATAAGTCCATCTATAGTGATATTAATCATATATGGTTCCTAAAATGGACTTATACTTCACATATCATACTGCTTAATATAATAAAACTAGTTTCTACTAAACAAGGACTTCCTGTAGGCCAGTGGTAGGCGATAAAGGCCAGTCGTATTTTAGTTTTGGGTTCGATTCCCACAGCCTTGTCCGACGTGATGGGATGTCACCCGTCCTGCAGGTTGTCCATTTTCTAAAGCTATTTTACTATAACATCCCATTAATAATATCGAAAAAAGTTCTATCCTTAAACAATACTAACTTATGTCCAACATAATCCATTCAAATCTTTAGGCTTATCTAAAATACTTCAGTCCAATATCATAGTATAAAGAAAACGATTACTTGAAATGTCATCAACCAAGCATGTGAATACCATCATTGGTCACATTCCAATCCTGTGAATACCTTAATCATGTATTCTCTTGAAAAATGAATACCCATTAAACCTTTTTGAAAACATGAATGCTGTCATAAGTTAACTCTTTCCTCATACCAAAATCCAAAAATTCTATATACTCAAACCATGATATAACCTTCTCCTTATATCAGTCATGATCTCATGAATAATATCAAACATTTAATTTTCTCCTTACCCCTTCATTATGAGTATATCATCTACATTCCAAAAATATCTGAATAAAATTTCAGGGATACTGGTACCATTAATCATACACTTTCAAAACTAAAAGAAAGACAACAGTGTAACAATCCTTTGATGTCTCTTTATTCCATAGTACCATGAGATTACTTATACAACATTACACTTGATAAACATGTAATCATTCCACTACCTTCTTAAACCATTGATCGAGCTTCAAGAATTCTTTCATCTCACATATCATTTGTAGTCTCTTCATTATCATCAACATAAATACTACCCATACGACCATACTGATTCTATTCATGAGACTTTCCCTTAGGGCATTGGTTTGCATAATGCCCGTACATTCCACATTTAATACATTTAACCATTGTTGATGTCGTAGAAATAAAATTATCCTCACCCATGGTGTTAACTGAACCTTTTCCTTTGCACTTATTGGCTTTATGTCCTTATTTTCCACACCCAAAGAATCTTCTAGTTCCCTTGAAACAATCTCCCCGATGCCTCTTCCCACATGATTAACATGAGGGAAATTGAACTTTCTTTCTTCTATGATCATCATGAAACTCCATCTTTCTCTTATTATTTGGGTCGGGAAACTTACCAAATTTGAGATTATTGATCATATTATGAGATTGCTGATTAGGCATAACAACGATGTTTGGAATTCCAAATCCCGTCTCAATTGGTTTCTCATGAAGAATATCATTCTATTGTCCATCATATCCTCCATTATCATGAATCTTCCTGTTTCCAGCCATTTTTTAAAACCCAAAAAGAATAGTGTGAGCGGTAAAAATCATGCTAGGGAAAACAACATAATAAAGGGGTAGTACCTTCAATATCTAACATCTTAGGTTTAATTATAATATCATTAGCGTAATTCTAGGACTATAACCTATACGTATACTTAACCTTAGGGACATCCCTAGACATACCTTAGAAATATCTTTAGGGATCTCAATAAAGTTCTCACATCCTAGTTTCCAAAGGTTGACTAAACCTTTCCTCTGATACCAACTGTAGAGACCCGAAGCTTGACGTACATGGACATTACATTACTTTTGCGGAATACTTAGTACATTACTAAAACACACACACAAGGACCGTAATAGTTTAGTGTCTTTGGAAACTCGGAATATAATCTTCTAATTGTGGTGAAAGATCTTCGACATCTTCCATAAAGATCTTCCTTTTTTTTCTTACCTAAAACCTTTCTTTATATCCTGGGGAAAAGAAAACACAAAATGGTGAGCTCAAATGCCCAGTATGGGTAAACAAAAGAAATATCAATCACATCATAATATTCATAAGAACATAACATTTTGGAAATCTTATCCTGCAAAAGAGATCATAATATTATAACATGGGATAAATCATAGTAGGGAAATGTAATCCCAATAATCATAACTTAAAACATGAAACTTTGTGGAATAAACACATAATCATATAGAATCATTTCTTATTAGTCAAGACTCCTTTCCAAGACTATCTTAGTGGACAAAGTCCATTTCTGAGCCGAGTTCACTCCTCGTTTCAGTCCTGTTTCACTAAACCAGTTTAACCTGTCGTTCCATCCATGTCTATCTGATGAGATATAAATCTTTACCGAATGAATTGGAGGGAGA
The DNA here is from genome assembly GCA_963277665.1 of Viscum album. Lineage (NCBI taxonomy): Eukaryota > Viridiplantae > Streptophyta > Magnoliopsida > Santalales > Viscaceae > Viscum > Viscum album. The sequence continues at coordinate 1,863,776,485 of OY728133.1, forward strand.
TATAGGTCCCACCCATCTCATAATGATACCATTCTTATGTGTGCCACAAAATCATAAATCATACATCATTGCATGACCCATAAAAATGGGAATCTTAAACATCGTGACATCATAAAAAAATTCATATAAGATAAAGGAATTCATAAAAATATTTCCATCACAACATAATCAAATCAATGTAATAATAGGGATAGAGATATAACCCTTTATTATCTTAGATGGAAAATAATTTTGATAAAACTCTTGAACTCCATTCTTGAGGAAAATATCCTTTTTACTTCAAAAACATTTTTCCTTTCTTAACATGTCATATAATTTTAAACTAAAATAAGTTGATTAAAAATAAACTTGAAAACTTGTAAAGTAATATTCTTGGAAATATTATTTTAAAAATCCATTCATGTCGTATAAGTTAAAAAAAACATTCTTCTCATACTTTTGTCGGAAAAGTCAAAAAGTACCTCGTACAAAAAATGAGAAAATATTCCTTTCATATCTTTTCTAAAAACTCACCGAAGGGTAAAATTTGATTTAAACAATTGTAGGTGGATGGAAATAATATTACATATTGAGGAAACATGGATTTGGATGATAAAATACACCTTAGTAAATTTCAAAGTATAAACAATCTCGGATAAAAATGAGATTGTGATATTTCCCTTACCTTAGGTCCGATTTGCTTCGTAAGTGTCTGAACCTCCTGTATAATGATTTAAATAATGTCATTGACTTATTGCAGAATCATACTCATTGTTATTATATTATATATGGTTCACTTATGACTCTATATTACCCGTTCTTTTGTAAATTCCATGTTAAAGAGCATTTTGGGTAAAATCGTTTCATTTGTCGTCCGTGTTTTGACTTGTAATTATTCTTATGATTACATAGATCATGATTACTTAATTCCAGAATATAAAACATAATTTATATATAATATATATTCAGAATATACATATATATAATAGATTAGTAAATGAAAAGAAATACACCGTTCATGGAGACGGTAGGCCGTACGTACGCATGAACGCCATTTTCGTTTCCTTATTGAGTTGATTGGAATTAAGTAGATGAGATACATATATATACACATAAATCCAGTATCATTATTATGTCATATATTTCATGATTAATTATTATATATAGTTTATAATCATTCATGAATGGTTAACGTGGAGAATGAATCTCGTCGCTTCGTGGAGACGGTAGTCCGTACGTACGCACGAGCGATGATATCGTTCTCATGATCGTGGAATTGTATTAGAGTGTATTTATACTATTTAAGAATCAATATAAATTTACAATAATCATATATATTCATTCTTTACACCATTATACTCATCCAAGTAAGGTGGTGGTGGAAAATAGATTACACCACGGTGTGGAGACGGTATTCCGTACGTACGCACGCGCGACGATTTAATTTTCCGTAGGATGGATAGATGTTGAAATAGGGTTGTTTTGTACTTATAATAACATATCAGTATATGAGTGATACTGATGTTATTAATTCATAATGAAACAACTAAAGAGGAAGAAGTGGAAGAAGAAATAAAGATGAAAGAATTGGTAATAGACATTACCTCTTCTTTGAAGTGCTTCATTGAGACCTCCTTTTAGGGCCCTAAAATTGGTCTTTAAAGAAGACCAGGACCTCCAGGATGTCTCTAGGGAAGTGGAGAGAATAAATATTCAGGGGTTGGACGAGATTGAAGTCTCAAAGTGGTTTGAGGAAGAGGGGGAGGAGGTTCCCTTTTTTAAGGGATGAGATGGGCTCCTTTGGAAAAACTAAAAATATTATTTTATTATAAAGCCAAATTCGGTTTTACATAGCTCCAAATTGATTTATTTAGAAGCTAAGGTGGGGATGGGTCGGAATCCTCTCATCCAATAGAATTAACACAAGTTTAGGTTCCTATTTTAACCTTATCATTTAGATTCAACATTAAGTTAAATAATTTTACTTTTACCGTGTCTTCTTGTGTTCTTACACTATAATGTTATAAACTTACTATAACAAGACAAATGAAACCCAAGTTGTTTATTATTAATATATATAACCTTATCTATGTCATTTGGCCGAACCTTAGATTTTTATGAATAAAATAACAATTAATAATATAATATTGTTTTTAAAACTATTTTATGTCAATTTTTACACTATTTAGTAATTGATTTTTGCGAAAATCATAACATAATTATTAGATCGAACCAATTTAATTAAATCAATACTAACATGTCATATTAACCTATAAAATTATTGTAATTCATAAAAAGTCTCAAATTACAGTTATTTGGGTATTTATAACATCAATTATGTCAATATTTCATTAATAAGATAATTACTGTATCATCATTGTGTCATATATAAATTAAATTATTTAATGTCTAAAAATTACAAATAAAATAATATTATGTAGGAAATATTCTTAGCTTTCTAATTAATATTTATAGTCGAATTTATCTTATGTATAACCCTATATTCAAAATTATTTACTTATTAAACTTTGATTTTAACTATTTTAACCCTTCTTTAAATAAATTAATAATAAATGTCCTAATCTAATTCAAGTGGGCCTAAATGGTCATATTTTATTCCTAAGGTTGTTTTTGGTCGAATTACACTTATACAATAGAATTAGGACATGTGTTAGGGTAATAATAATATCATTTTTACCCTTAATTACCCTATTTACTTTTAACCGTGGTAAAAAAAGTAAAAAGTTACTATTCACAAAAAATTATTTTCATCTCATTGAACCACATTTTAGTCCTTGATATTAACCGTGTCTCTCAGATTTTCGAAATTCCACTTACATAAGTGGTAAAATTATGTTTTAGGAAAAATTCAGTTTTTTAACTACCACTTAGTGGTTTCACTATTTCTCAAAAAAGGAAAGTTTCCAGAAATATAGCAAAAATTAGGCCGAAGCTATATTTGATATTATGAATTCAAAAATGATGTCTATTTTACCAAATTCAAAACATATCACTTGCATTAATTAATTTAAAAATTATTTCCCGTCATCAAAACAAATAGCATGTTCTTAAGAGATAATAACTATCAAAAGATTGACACTTGTTTATGTCTGGTTTAAATTTGAAATTACATCCAATGACCAATATTGTATTAAATTGAAGAAATATATTCTAAATATACTTTAAAACCACTCAAATTAATAACTCATCACTATTAATTATTTCGATTAAAAAAGTTGTTTTTAATTAAAATTTAGTAATTTCCACTATTCATCAAAATATGAAAGCTGTTCGAAAAGTACCAAAATTTCACCCTAAGCTAATTTCGATATTCCGAATCCAAAAATGAAGTCCATTTTGAAAGATAAAATTTATAAAATTTCAAAAAATGGTTATTACTATTCATAATGACTAGTTTTAATAATAGCATATCGTTGTTTAGTGAAACTTGGTATTGCGTACTACACACGCTATCGAGGAAGGTCTCGATTGCGTGTAATGTAAGGAAAGTCAAGGATGCATGTTGTGCAAGCTCGTTTTGGTATAGCATACAACACAAGAAATTAATGAAATTAAAAACAATATTTTTCATAAAATCTCGGGGTGTTACATTCTTCCTCATGGGATAAACGCTTAATTTATTACCCTTATTCCTAAAGTGGATAATGCTATTGAGATTCACCTTTTCAGAACTATTTCTCTCATAAAAACCCTCTATAAAATTATCACCGAACTCCTTGCTAATATACTCAGCTCTATCGCTAATAAAATTGTTTCTTGGAATCAATTTGGATTTATCAAAGGAAGAACACTTCAAGATTGTATTTTTATCGCCTTGGAATGCACTAATATGCTGAATAAGGTCACTAGAGGAGGTAGTGTGGCCATCAAATTAGACATCAGGAAATCTTTTGACACCATGGATTGGGGTTTCATTTTAAAGGTGCTCAAAGGCTTTGGGTTCAATGATAATTTTATTTCCATGATCCGCACATTACTTAATTCGGCTTCCATATTTGTTGTTGTCAATCGGACCCCAAAAGGCTTCTTTAAATGCACCAAAGGGGTTAGGCAAGGTGATCCTCTTTATGCCATCCTCTTTGCTATTGCTGAAGACTATTTAAGTAAACTTCTTGCGAGCCTTGCGAATCAAAACAAGATTAATCCCATTCAGGCCTCTAGAAATTTAAATGTCCCTACCCATCTTTTTTATGCTGATGATATTATTTTATTCTTAAATGAAGAAAGAAGGAACATCCAATACCTCAAAAGTGCCCTGGCCCATTATGAAGACATTTCGGGTCAAGCGACAAGTTGGAACAAATATTTTGTTTTCTTTGGGAAGAACTTTGCCCCCACTAGAAAAATTCACAACATTAATTACTTAGGAATGAAAGAAGGCTCTTTCCCCTTCACAAACCTCGGTGTTCCCATCTTTTGGGGAAGACCAAAATCCAGCTATTTTCACAACATTGTTGATCAAATTACCAATCAACTTTCATCCTGGAAGGGTAAATCGCTTTCTATGGCTGGTAGAATTTGTCTTGTTAAATATACGGTGGTCTTCAAGATGGTTTACTCGATAATGGTTTACCATTGGCCTACCCGTCTTCTCAATAAAATCAATGTTTACATTAAAAACCTTGTTTGGTCTAGTAGTATGATTGAAAGAAAACATTTCACCATTCCTTGGGCCACTTGTTTCAAACCGTTGGACAAGGGTGGTCTTGGTATTAAGAATATTAAGCTTTTTAATGAATCTCTTCAAGCGAAGATGACTTGGAATCTGATCCATAACAACTCTGATTATTTGGACTTCCTCAAGAAAAGATTTTTTACCAAGATTTGGAATGGAAAACTGGGTTACATCACTTCTTCCATCTGGCCCTCCATTAGACATTATTTCCTTAATATAATGAACAACTCTGGATGGATGGTTAGTACTAATTCCTCTTTGAATTTATGGATGGACAACTGGACTGGTGTCCCCTTAATCTCTATGTTGACATCCAACACTACTCCTGGAAGCACCAAATCCACTATCAGGGATGTTGTTAACTCCCATAACATCTCCCTTCCAAATCACATCAGTCACATCACTGACAACTATTCTTTTTCTAACACAGACTATTTCCTCATTTGGGAACCTGCTTTTAATGGAGTCATTGACTCCAAAAGTTTCTACAAAAACAACTTCAACAATTCTGTTTCTAATTTTGTTTGGTTGAAAGCCTTTAACAAACCTGGTATCAAGCCATCGTTGGCATGTTTCCCATAATAGGGTCCCCACCGATGTGTGCCTTATATCCTTTGTGATTCCTCTTTGCTCTAGATGTCATCTGTGCAATCAACACCGTGAGGATGCTAAACATTTTTTCTTGTCTTGTGCTACAACTGTAGCTCTTTGGAATTACACATTTGACATTTTTGGTTACAGATGGTCACTTCCAGCTACTATCCGCTCTCAATTACAGCATTGTGTTAATTGGGACTCTTCTAAGAAAATCAAGAATCTTTTTTTAACTATAGTAGAGGAACTCCTACATGTGATATTGTTTGATAGAAATAATTTTATTCATAATAATTGATCATTCAGTCTCAATGTAGGTAAAAAAAGTATTCTCATTACCATCAAGGATACTACCTCTCTTCAGAAAGATCACTGTGACAACTCTCTTGGTGATTTTGAGATCCTTCGCCGTCTTCGGATTGCGGGATCTTATAGGCAACCTCGATGCACCTTTGACGTCTTCTAGCATGCTCCGCTTCCAGGATGAATCAAAGTGAATGTCAAAGGCGCCTCTAGAGGAAACCCAGGTTCGGTAGGTTGTGGTGCCATTTTTAGAGACTTTCTTGGCAGATGCCTTGGCTGCTTCTTTGGTGGATGTGGTATGACCTTGGCATTGGAAGCAGGAATGTTTAGAGTGATTCATGCGGTGGACTTTTCCAAACAAAAGGGTTGTAACAAGCTATGGATTTAATGTGATTCAACCGTTGTTGTTCAAGCTATATGGAAGGGGGTGGTGCACCTTGCATGGATGCTTACCTCTCAATGGATGAAATGCCTTACTTTGCTCATGTATCTCAACTACATTGCCACTCATGTGTTCCATGAAGCAAACATGGTTGCTGATAGTCTTTCCAACAAAGGGGTCAACCAGGATATTACCTGGATGGATTATTTTCATGATGTTTCGCTCCCCTTTTATGATAAGTATAGTAATAAGATTCCGTCTTTCAGACTTTTGTAACTCCTCTTCTTTTTTGAGCAATAAATAGTGCCTTGGTCTTTGATTGAGCCACCACCTCTTATAAAAAAAACTACAATTATACATTATAGATTCAAAATATATTTATTAAATATATTCTATATATGTTTTTAGTTTCTTTTAACCTATATCATTTTAGTTTAACCGCATAGTAAACTAATTTCTACCTTAACCCCAATAAATATTTTTTATTCTTTTTAATATTAAATATGGTAAAACAATTAATTTTACACTAATAGATAATATAAATTAGTGTGATTAAAAATATGTAAACTATTTTTCTAAATTCCTTTCAAATAATTTGAAAATTTTAATTTAAAATTAATCCCGCAAATAAGATGAGAAAACTGGTTTCCAAAGAGAAAATGTTCAAAGGTTTACAAGAACTTTATATCAAAATGAAATATTACAATTATTACTAATAAATTAATTATATAAATAGACATATAATTGAAATAATTATAATATAAAAGTAATTTAAAACAAAATTTCACTTTATAAATAAATTAAACAAAAATATGTTTTAAATTAAAATTAAGTAATTTTCAATATTTATAAAAAATGATAATTTATATAAAATTACTGAAACATATCCTTGATATAATTTTGAGAGGATTATTTAAAAAATTAACATTGTTTTTTGTATAAATTTTATAGAAGTTTAAGAATTAAAAAAGGTGACAAAACTACATTTTAGAAAAATACAAGTTTTAAGTGAAAAATTGAATTTATTCTTATATATTTTCTAGAAAACACATAAGATGAATGTTAAATAGTTTATTTAATACATAATATATAAATTTAATAAAAATAATTCAACAAATGTGTTTTTTTAATTTATTGAGGTAAACAATTTTTTTTCTTTAAAATAGTTTTTTCAAAGAAAGTTTTTTTATTTTTATGTAGTTTCTATTATATTTTTTAATTAATTGGTCACCAAAGAAGTCATTATATATATATATATAAGATATATATTTTCATTATTTAGTATTACTATTCATAAATACCATTCTAATGACTTGGAGATGACTATCATTAAATACTAATATTTGAACAGTATGACATATTTTATTAAACTCAATATTGTGTGTGACACAATTTAAACATGGTGACATGGGTAATGAAAAACATAAAGAAGAATAAATTTATTTGATAAAAAGGATTAAAAAAATACTATGGTGATACCTTTAATATAGCTTCATAATATGCAACAAAATGATTTTTTTTAAAATGCATTTTACGCCCAAAATTGAACTTATTTTAAAAACAAAGTATATAGATAATTCTTATATAATTAAATATATTGATTAAAACTAATGGAGAAAAAAATTAATGTGATATTAATGTCAAATAATATTAATAATAATTATAAATGAAATTAAATAAGTTTTTTAAAATATGTATTATTCACTATTTAATAGAAAACCAACATTTTCATTGAAATCCCAAAATTTCACCGTACGAAAATTTTGATATGATTATTTTAAAAATTATTTCATTTTTATAAAATAAATTTTGTAATGGTTCATGAATTTAATTAAAATCTTCACTCACAAACAAAAATAAAAAACTATTTTGAAGAAAATATATTTTATTAATCATAAAACAATTTTATTAAAAATAGAGTTCTTATTTTCTAAAAACTAATAAATAAATTTTTATTCATTATGAACTTTATATATATTTCATAATTTGATTATTTCTATTCATTAATTCTAATTCCATAGGTTATAATGTTTATATTAAGATAATAATATTTTGTGGGGTTTTAATCTTGATGTTGGTGTTGTATACTGTACAATACATAGTTTTCAATTTAAAATATAGAGGTGTTACATAATCAAGATTACAAATTTTACATGGTTAATAAGTGAGTCCCATATCTACAAGATAACACTATTGATTCAATTTGTTAAATGTAGTATAAAAATATTATAATCTGAATAAAAAAATCAATAGATATTGGATCATCACTCTTATGTCTAGTAAATGTAATGTGGTCCCACCCTACTCTATATAATGAGGTATAGTTGGTCCACTGGTTCTACCAATTTTTTTGATTTATATGGGATCCACCATTGGTCTTTTTCACCCTGATTTCCTATAATACATACAAATTTCACCATTAACTTCTAGTGAAATGTTTATGCACCAAAAGTCAATCCTATTTAGCCATTAGAAAACCTATAGTTACTCTTACATGACCATATTTATCATTCTATGTATAATTAATTATTTACATCCATAATCCTAACCAGTCTTGGTTATGGAACATGTCATTCAAACCCTTCCATCATCCTACTTGTATTCTGTTACAATAAGACTCCCTCGAGGTCTGAATACTAAGTTCTATATTTCATTGTATAGACGTAGAGGATCAAGACAGGAACGAGTCTTGAAATTTCCTAGAAATATCCCACTTGAATATTTCTTTAAAGGAAATTGAATACTTATTTAAAGGATCAGGTTCCCTCTAACAATTAGTAAGATTTTAATCATTTCGACATATAGATAAATAGTTAGAGTCTCCATTCCACCTTTCAGATACCCCAGTATCATGGAGGCACAATGCTAAATTAGAAATTACTTGGTTAATATAGTGGTTATATTTTCATATAGTTTTAAAATTATACTGATCATCTATAACTTTGGAACACTATCTTGTAGAACCATCAATATGAAATGAAAAATTACCTTAATGAGAAGTATCTTTGAGGGAAATATCTGTGTTTTATCTAAATTAATTTTGATCTAAATTTCATAGAACCACAATCAAATTTCCTAACTCCTTATTAAATACTATAAGAAATACTTTATCATGGTCAATATATTTCTTTATTTTGTGATTGATGTATACCATGATTCTATTATAGATAGTGAAATATCTAGCTATAACCTTGACATCCAACTTATCAAAAAACCTATATTTTTAAACATAAACCCTATGAAACACTCTTATTTATCCATATATCATTGAAAATATACATTAACATAACCATGAAAGGGATTATCCATATCAAAAAATATGGATAAATCTTTTAAATCTTTGAGATATTGCTGAATCCACTTCATATATTCCAGACGATCCTTTCCCAAATTCCCCATGAACCAAGTAGAAACCCCCACTACATGTTTAACATATCACCTTATAAAAACCCCGATGTACATTAATCTACCAACATCTAATTAAAAAATGTTCACTACGTAATGACCTATATATTCTATTTTCAATTCATTCTCTTTGGAAAATCTTATATTTGTAGTTGATGGGCTCGACATGAGTTTAAATCATAAAATTATGAATCTTTTTTAATGAACATTAAAATTTATTATTTTTAAGAAAAAACCAAGTTTCTAATATTTCTATATCGTCTGATCCATATTCCCAATAATATTCCATTGTTCTTTAAGATTCATCATATCTGACCTTTTAGAAAAATTTGCTTATACCTCCCTAATCTGTTTCATGTTCCAATCTTCTAGTATCATGCCATCTATATATAAAATAATGATGATGTAACTCCTATAATTGAACCAATTTTTTAAGAAATAATGGTTATAGTTTATTTAGGATAATAAATTCTCATCTATAATGGCATCTAAATTCTAGTTCAATTATCATGGGACTTGATTTAGAACAAAATGGATTCCTTTCAGCTTACACTCATGACCGTAAATGTTATTTCCTATAAAACCATTCAACTTTTTAATATTAGTTTTATCTTCCAAATATCTATAAAATAGTGAATACATCACATCAATCTATTATATATGTAAAATGTTAGATGAAAATGGACAAAGGAATGTCCAGATGGGTGTGTTCTTGGAAATGAGTGAGAAAATTTCAAAGAATACCACTCTTTCCTTATATTAGAAACATTTTATAATTACCCTACCCATGAACCTATTTCTACTATATACATATATATTCAAACAAAAAACCCATTTGTTTTGTAGTGATTTAGTCCCATATGGTAATTTCCTTAGCCACTAGGTTCCGTTTTCATGCAATGAATCCATTTTACCTTTCAATGACAACTCCATATTTTTGTAATTTCTAGGACTCAAAAATTATTCTAGTATCTCAATCTCTCATTTATATGTAAGAAGAATATAGCTTAGATTTGTTATAATCCTAGAACTGGTCTTCACATTTCTGTTGACCTTTATAACTGTACATATGATTTATATCATTCTAGATCCATAATAACTGATTTATCACCTTATAGATATCTACACAGAGATTCCATAATTGTAGAGATATTTAAAACTTAATTTTTTCCATATGATACTTCTCAAATTTTCATGTTATCTGAAATTTATGAAGACTGACATTTTTTTAACTTTTTATGATCAAATTTTATGTGTTTAGTTTGTTATTTATTCTCAAATGAAAATTCTACCATGTTACATTGTTTCCATAATCCCTACTCATTAAATAGAACATTATAGCTTCTAATGATCTTCCAATTATGAATATATAATAAAAAAATCCAAATTTTTCATCACTATAAACTACTAAGATACATACATAGGTATTTTCTTCATTTCTTTCTCAATACATAGTATCAACATGGTCATAGGTAAGATTTAGAAAAATTTTCATATAGGAAACATCCCCAACATTTCAGGACCACAATTATTCTATAATTTCCGACTCCAATAGTGTAGAAAGACTCTTATTTAAAAGATAATATACACAATTTATTTATTCCTTACAAATGTCCTTTATAATTAAAGAATGTATTCGTATACTTAGATACTTACCTACAAGTATAGATTTATTCCAATTCAATACCATATTTTGTTCTAGTGTTCTAGGAATATTCTTGACAAAACAAATTCATTTTATTTATATAATCCTATGGAATTCCCTACTACATATTTCTATACAATTATCATAACTTAAGCACATAATTTTATTTATTCTATATTTTCCCACTATGTAGCTACATTGAACATGAAATATAAACACCGTGGATTTTATATAAGTAACTTAACCTATAATTTACCCTTTTAATCATCAATTAATATAATAGTGTATAATTACCCAATATAAAAATAGACTTACATGTGACTCTAAATATCCATTAGATTGAACTCTATTTATTGATATGTAGGTTTCCTTCCATTGTTAATAAATAAAACATTTATCTTATTTTTATGTATAATACTATTGATAATAAATCTAAAAATTCCATTATTTTACATCCTTTACATTATTTAACAAAATACATTTCATAAATAATAATAACCCAAGGATTGATAGGTTTGGTGTCTTTAAATTCTAGCTATATAATTATCATATTTTGTAATACTTGAGAAAATTTATCCTTAATGGAACCATAGTAAACCATATTATTGACATATCATTCATAAGAATCTTCCTTCATATATTGGGAATGAAATAATAAGAATAAGGTAATCTGAAATACTAAATTAGTGGTGAATAAACATTTCACAAAGGATATGTTCTTAATAATAAGTAAAAAAATTATAATAATACATATATAATAATATCTAATAAAAATATATAAGTGATCTTAAAAGTACATGGTATAAGAGCTTAAAGTCCCAAAATATCAACATGAAAACATAATAGATATAACATATCTTAGAAGAATTTAAAAAAAACCTTGAATAATGTGATAAAAAGAATATAAGTAATAACAACATTTAACTATAAAAAGACCATTATCAAAGGGAAAATTTACATTTGTGAGCCACACCATCACTGTTTGTGCTTAGGATAAACTACAATATACTCATGAATACCTGTATCATGAGATATAAACTATTAAAAAATTAATTGGACCACGATATAGGATATTATGAAAACATTTAGTATTCATCTTCTGAGAAGTTATATTTTTGATTCACTTTCAAAAAAATCATCCAATATATTTATGAAAAATGGAAATAAAATATTTTAAAAAAATTAATTTTGTACAGAAATATTTTCCCTTGAAACAAATAGGATATCATTAAAATTAGAAATTCCTGGAATTTGAAGTTCGATAATAAATTTTATTACAAAAAAACTTAGTTTGAGTAACCAAGTACCTTACCATTACCCTTCCTCCAATGGCCCGAAGGCCTTCATTTTTTTATTGATTTTTGATAATACACCTTTCAAGGGGTGAGGTGGAACCCTTATAAGGCCCGTAGGTATAAGTATTACATGGCTTGTTGGCCTTAAAGGAATTTAATGGCCATAGGATTTAAACATTACATACAACCTAGACTATCTACTTGGAACTTCTCCTCCCCAGAATCTTCATCGTGAAATAATCTCTCCACCTTCACATGGTTGTTCGGCTAGGCTATCCCGTGCATGCAAAGGCTTGCCCTGATAGCAGGTGTCATACCCTCTCATTCTTACAGTCCATTTAGCTTCTGCTATGGTAAAATATCCTTACTCATCATCCTTCTGAAGGTTGTTCCTTTTAGGTTATTTGGTTTTCACTTGCACTTAAGGTGGCCCAAAAGCCTTGAGGTGGCCCAAAGGCCTTACCATTACCGTTAATTTATAAGGATGTAAATTAACCTCCTACATTATATAAGAAAAAATAATAATTAAATATTTTAAAACTTTATTTATATAAATTTATATTTATAATATCTATTAACAATAATTATTTTTAGGTATTATATTTTTTGAATTTTATTTTTACATTGGGTGTTAATAATCTCAACCATTTAGAACTATGTTCATTGGAGACCTAAAAATAATTATTTTTATCCCAAATATCATCATTTAAAAACTATTAAAGGTTCTAGAATTTATGTTTAATAAATACTTAAAATGTTATAATTTCATTACATGGTATTTTGAGTTTTATTTTATGAAGTAGAAAATGAAGCTAAACTTATTTTAGGTTATTTAATGATATTAATGGATTACTTTATAATGAGTGTCACTTTTTGTGTTTTACAAAAAGAACAATTTTAATAAAATATATTACTCATATATATATATATCACATATATATAGAAAATATAAAATTTAACTACCCATGTTTGTATGTGAAGAAGAACAATACATGTTTATTCATGGAGGCGATAATCATCACAACACACGATTCATGTTTTCAATTTTCTTAATGGAGAATAGGAGGGTGGATAAATATTTTTCCAAAATTATAATAAAATAATTGTAGAATAGTGGAAATTATTTTATCATTATAATATATTGAAAAACAAATTTAGGATGAATGAAATCACATAAATAAATAGAAAAGAGAAAGAGACGTTAAGAACTTATACATCAATCATTAGACTGTCTCCCTTGTAAAGGTGATTAGACCATAGATATAATGAATTTTTAGAATAATAGAACCATTTTAAGAATATAATAGTGTGGATTATAGGGTTTTATTTATTTTGGGTTGAACATATGGGGTTCTTGATTGAGGGGAAGTGAGGAGAGGATTTCCCCTTTTATAAGTGAAAAGAAGTGGCATTTTTAGAAATACCAAAAATTATCAACAATTGAAAGTAACTCTCAAGTAAAATGGTTATAAATTTATAAGTAATAAATATAAGATGATATAAGGTTCATTAAAACCTATAAATTGTAATTAAAACATGGTTTTTAAAAATTTTCCCCCTTATCTTTTAGGTTACTCATTTCTACTATTTTGGTTTTCACAAAGGTAACTTGTTTGTACCTAGGTAATTTATACCTTAAGAAAAACAATAATGTAGAACATAATATATACATTGTAACTAATGATTCCAAATTTAAAATCCATTTTTTCAATTCAATTTTAAAAAGTGATAATTTAATTTTAAAATACTATATGCGTAATGTATTATTTTTTTTTTGAAAAATACAATGTAAATTATAAAATGTCAAATACCCATTTTAAAATTACATCCCACATTTTAAAATTATAAATTCACTTATTATATACATATTTTGTCATATAAGTTTCATTTTTTAAATTTACAATGTCATAAATGTCATGTTATTTATAGAAATATTATTTTCTTCACCTATAGATAATGTTTTATAAAAAAAATAAAAAACTCATCTTAAGATAATATTTCCATGAAACATCCAAGAATGATGTCATTTTTTTCAATTCATAATTAAAAAAACTATTATTTTTAATTAAAATATAGAAAACATATTTTTTTTAGAAAAATTACTATTTGTATATTAATAATTTCATTTCCAATAAATTTATAATTAATAATTTTTTAGAATTTATTAATATCAATAAAATATTTTAATTTCAAAGAAGTAAATTTTATAAAAATAATTTTATTATATTTGTAGCTAAATTAGGTAAGTAGATATTTAATTTTAACTTTATTCTGTTTTTTCTTCATATATATATCATAATTCTATTATCTATTTATACTATAAATTTCAATGGTTACCTTACAAATGAATCATGTCACCATAAAAACTCTCACAAGATCCAAAATCCATGTGAATGAACCTTTGTTTTCCATTAATTGAAAATAATCACATGTTATTTTCATTAGGTACCCAGGAAGGAAATGCTACAATTTTTGACCTTTAGTAGTTGTAATTCCAAAATTTTTTCTCCACATGATTATCCAATATGATACAATGTACCTTATTTAACTCCTTTGAACCCAACCATGGGACCCCAAGTAATATTCTATACTTAATGTGAAAAGATTTTTCCAAAAAATAATTTATATTGTCAACTAATAAAAATTAAATTCTTCCATAAAACTAGTATGGATCAAACTCTCTATAACTATATAAATCTACCATTTAAAATTTGTACTTTCACATCACCCATCCCCATGATATCGATAGCTTCATCATCAACAAGATGTAACTTTCCAAATATTTGGGATTCATATTTCACTAGCCATCCCTATTGACCACAAAATGTAATGAAGCCCCAAAATCAATAATCCAAAATTCTAATGGAATATTAATACTCAACATAATACCACTCTAACCATCAACTTTTTATTTTCTAGAACAATATCTTCTAAAATCACCCATTCTAAAATTCACAATGTGATCCATAAAATCCTCCTTCATGTGCCCCTTCTTCCCATAATGCAAAAATACGAGTCCGAGCCCAATCAAATTATCTTGAATTATATCTATTGATTTAGTTTTTAATTAAATTCAAACTTTTCATTCAATGAAAAATCCTTTACCTTATTAATTGCGTATGATTTTAGAAGGTTTGTAGACTTCATTCAGAAATAATTGAGATTATAAGTAACCCTAACATCCCATGATTCTTGAAGTGATAACAAGAATAATAAATCACATACTAAGATTCCATAGACTCACATATATAGATATATTTCTTAACATATATATTTTTCATACATCATATTAATTACAATCAACAACCTATAGCATAGTTCAGAGTCACTGGGAACTAGGTACATTTCGATCTTAGCAATGAATAGAGAGTACAAATCATATACAATAATTCTACTTACTTGAATCTATTTAATATATATCTATTCATATAAATTTATAGGAGATAGGGAAACATATGAAATTATTGAATCTAAATGAGGATAAAGAGGTACTTCATTAATAATGACACATAGATCATGAATCATATAAATACTTGATCATGAGATAAGTGGAATAATTAAGGGAATAAGACCATAAAGTCATAAGAGAAAAAAATGAGGCATGAGAGAATAATTATAAATCAAGGAATAAAACATTGGTGAGATATCATGGGAGTAAATACTCATAACATGGAATCAATAATGGAAATATAAAGTAAAAGAAAAGATGGCATGGGAGCATGATAATCCTAAAAACATATGAATGTTGCTCAAACTTAAAAGGTATTTCATCATAAAAATTTGTTAAGAACAAATTAAAACACTTCATTAAATTAGAGAAAGGATAACTACAAATTACCCAAATATAAAACTTTGGATGGGGTTTGATTCACTTGGAACCCACATAACATTATGGATGAGGTCCCCTGTACCAAGTGTAAACATTATGATATCATGTGATATTAAGAATCAACCAATTCATTGGAGGGATATATGACAGCCAAAAACCAAATATTGTTAAAACATACAAATGTGTTCCACATTAATTCAGTTATATATCTTATCATGAAAAAAATTTCAGAAAAATATGGGCAAAATTAAAATTTCAAATGGTGTCATATAATTTGAAATAAAGGATTTGAGCAGTCCATACTAAAAATTAAATCACCCAAAACAAGAATATCAAAAGATATTTTAAAATGATATTCATAAAAAATAACATAATTATATATATATATATATTATTTTTTTAGTGAAATGAAAATGGAAGGAAAATATTAAATTGATTTTTCTTAAATCTTCTACAAGATTGTTATAAATAAGAATTTATAATTCACATTCAAAATACATTTAAGGAGATGAATATAGACATTAAAAACCAAAATTTCTATATAATTTCCCACTATAAAATATTTAAGGTAAATAAATCTAGAAAAATAAATTTCACGTGGAATATAAAAAAAATTTAGTTGTGGAAAGAACAACCTTTTAGGATTTTTAAGTAGTTTTAAGAAATATCACATCGATAAAAAAATAAAAAATTACTTTTTGAATAGAGATAATGTGAAATATTAATGGTTTAGAAGTTTATACATAATTATTTTAAAAAATAAAAAAAATAAAATATTTTGGGTTAGGGAGAATATGGTCATGGAGGAGAAAAATTGAAAATAAAGAGGATGGGAATTCTTCTGAACAACATTATATTTTATAAAACAAAAAATAAATAAAGGAATGAGAACATATCCTAAAAATTTAAATTCCATAGACAGAAATAAAAATACAATTTGGGAAATATTATTTAATAATATATCAATCTTAAATCTTTTTTCATATAATAAATATTATTACTCAAGAAAAATAGAAAAATTTAAGAAAAACCCCTACAAAAAATTTTGTATGCGAACCATAAAGGCAAAATGGCAAAAAATATACCATAAATTTATAATAAATGAATTTAAAACATTAATTTATTCATTTTATGATATTTTATTTCATTAATAGAAGATTATATATGAAATAAAAGAATAATACTTGAAAATAATGGAAATGTTGAATGAAAACCCATATGTTGTGTCCTAGTTCACTTTTTATATCCCCTATTTTATTAGATAATAAAATTATATTATATATTTATTTCATTTAGGACATTTTTAATGTTATTTTACAAATTTTATTTATTTTTAATCATTTTTTTATGTTTCATTTATTTTCTAAATTTTTATTGTTCATGTAATTTTTTAAGGTCATATGGTTTATAATATTCAAAACTAATTTGATATAGTGGTATTAGTAAGAGATACTTATCCAATGGTACCATAATATCAATAATTGTTAAGGTACATGTTTTATTTCATTATAGAATAAAATAATTTATACTGGCCATGAAATGTTTTCAATTATAAAAATTATCACCAACAATTGGTTTTTTTGATTATTAAAAATGACTATGATTGTCTAACTTCAGTTTCCTTCTTATGATGAATTGATTAAAATCAAAGAATTACAATAATAAAATTTCATGAATATTAGTTTTATATTTATTCACTAAATATTTAATTAAGTTTATCCATGAAAGATACAGGTTTAAGAAGACATTTACTTTCACTTATGTTGCATAAAACCACTATGACATGCACTATTTTTCAAAAGAGTTTAAAAAAAGGAAAAACCCATTAAAAATTTTTGTTTAAAAATTTTTCTTCTTATTACCACAATATTTTAGTGTTACTTTTAAAGATTATTTTATTATTGAAAAGGGAATGGGGAGATTTGGAATAAAAATACAAGGTTTTTGAATCCTGAATTTCAATTTAGTAACAAACTATGAAAAAGGGTTCAGTTAGAATTAATGTGATTTATTTCATAATTTATGGATTAAAATTATCACAATACAATAATGATGGAGTCATGGTAGAAAAATATTTATAATTTTAAATGTGTTTTAATACAAAGAGTAAAAAATTAGAAAGAAGAATGTGGCTTGGAAACACTTACCTTTATTTTCAAATCACTACCTTTGGAGTGAGATTAATGTTTTTAGAGAATATAATTTTATTTATGAAATGAAATATGAATGTGAGTGATGTATATATATGTTTTAGTGTACCCGATAAAGAATAAAATTTCATTTTAATTAGTTTTGGAAATGTAATAATGAGTCTCCTTTTGTGGGAAAACTTTGATGGAATTTATGATTTTTCATTAATTTACAAAACCATTTTTAACAATAAATACTATAAATAGTAATTTTTAGGTAATTCTTTTAGTTTCACATTAAAAACATATACATAACTATGGAGTAATGATTCAAACCATTATATAATTTCAATAAAAAAATTTATTTTTTGAAAATCATGATACACATTAATTCATTGGAACCACGTCACCTTAAATATTGTAAAACCATCATTTTGGAATTCTCTTCTTCTTACACAAGTTCTACGACAACACAATGTCATATTTTTTATAATTATTCTATTATTATAACTAAAAAAATTAATAACATAAATATAATTTATTATTGATCATTATTTTCATGTAGTAAAATTAATAATATATTATTATTATAATCCTTATCATGAAAATTAATTTAAGATATTATTTTAACTATTCTCATCTTTCACTTGAACTCAGTATGAATTTGGATAGTTAAATTGTCATATAATTTTAAAATTAATAAATATACATTAACATAATTGATTATTCATCATATTTATCATTTTAATTCTATAATTTCCTTATCCATTGATATATATTATGTCTAAGAATCCAATTTTTTACTTTCTCTATGTAGAACAGACACTACATCAACACAGTTAAATGTTATCCTATTTATCATTAAGTAAAACATAATTTATATCGATTATTTAATAATTTTATGATATTTATAGTATATTATCATATAAGAATCATTACATACGTTTCATAAAAATTAAATTCTTATTTATATCATGATGACAGAATAAAAGGTATTTTTTTTAATAATAATCTAGTTTTATGATCAACTACAAATTTAGATTGTTTAAAAAAATATAAAAAAGTCACACTAATATAATTTAAAAAATATGAGAAAAAAGGAAATCTAATTTATCATATTCAAATTTTAAATTTATAAATTTATCATTTAAAAATAATCATAAAATAAATGGAAGAATAACTTCAATATAATAAAAAATATTCCTTTTATTATCACTGGTTACTTTTATGTATGTTATTTTATAATAATTATTATATGACTGATAATTAATAAATATTACATTTGAAACAAAAATATTTTAATAACTTATTCTTCTAATAAAGTGTAAGTTAACATTTAAATACATAGTTAAGAAAATAATTATAGTACAACAAACATTTACACCATACTTATATTGTTAGGTATCTAGTGATTTTTTATAAAAACTACATTATCTACATTTTATAACAATTGTATAGAATTAAGACACAACAAATACAAGGACTTTTATTTAAAATAAGAATTTCAAAATTTTATTTTATTATAAAAAACAAAACATAACATGTTGAAAATAAATTTCTAATATAATTAAACTTTTAAAATTAATATGATGAAAAAAATTTGGAAACAAAATGAACTATATTAAAAATTAAATATTAATAATAACTGATTATTTTAGTGTATAAATGATATATAACCATTTATTTTATAATATATTGTACATAAAATGTCAAATAACATTACTTTCCATGATAATTTATTAAAAATTTTTTGATTATGAAAACATGTATCATACTTTATTAGTAACTATACAACAATTTATTAACTACTATTTGAATGATCATATGAAAATGGAAATTTTAATAGAACTAAATTAGTTATAAAATAAAATTATCTGTATACAAATAACCATGATTTCTATAACTGTTCTTTAAAAAATGATAATTTTTTTATTGAGATAATTATGTTTTATTTGAAATTATTTTTGAGGAAAAACGTGCATTAAATCATGAATATAAATTATATTTTCATATCATTAGAAAAAAATAATATAAATTGACACACACACACACATATTATTTTGAATAAGAATATTTTTAAAAATATTTGATGAAAATCTTGGATATTACACACATGTATTCTCTAAATGTAACCTTTAATAATTTTAGATTGATTAAAATAATATAAAATACATTAACATGATCAGACAAAGATCTTCTTTTTAACACACTCTTATTGAATAAACTCCATATCATTAACAGTTTATTTATTCTTGTTGGATTCTCATATATACCTAAGAAGGCCTTTATCATAACAACTATGGTTTTCACCTCCATGAAGTTATAGGCCACATTCCATGTTAGTGCATCTATATCATTCCAAATGACTTCTTATCAAGCCTTTCCGATTCCAATTTTTCCATTTCATTATGTTTTACCACTTTCAATATAACCCCAAGGTCCGTCTGAAATAGATTTTCCTCCATCTAAGTCCTCTATAAACTTAATTAAATCCAATTAGATTTGTATATCTATACCTAACATTCTTACAAAACCATTCATTTATAAATATTTAATTCCATCCAAAATAAAAAAGAGTTCAAAAAATAATATTTTCTATATATTGATTTACTAAATGTATATATCCTTGCTAATTTAAAATATTTTATATCAGTTGTTGGGATTCATGTTGACTGACCAGTAAAAGAAAATCATCATAAGCTCCAATAAAGGAATAAAACATCATTTTTCTGACAAGATGACTTCCAAAAATCTAATATACTAGAACTATGAATAAAAAAGAAATATAGTCACCATTCCATATTGAAAACCATATATACTCAAGAAGAAAACAAAAATAAAAAAATAGAGACATGAAAGAAATTTAAAATATCGAATGAAAATAATAGATTTTACATGGTTAGACTTTAGTCCCAAATCCATAAGATAAAACTTCTACTTCATTTCATTATAAAAAATAAAAAAATAGTATAATAAAAACCTATAAAATAAATTAATATTATATCACCACTATGAATTTTTTGTAAAAGCTATCCATCCCTACCATATATAATGGGTATAATATAAACAAATTATCCCACAACCTTTTGAGATTTTAAGGGGTCCCACTATTTTTTATGCTCAACTTTTATTAATTCTATATAATGATTCCTCAACAATAAACATCCAGTGATTTTTTACCAGCAAGTCATTCTTATATAACTTTTGGAAAAACCTCTCGTAACCCAAAAATGACTATAAAAAAACCACACATTGAATAACATTCACATTCCCATCTTTCAAACATAACCTCATACACTCATAGTTCTAAAAAAATTTAATTTGGAACATGCCTTTCTCTAACTATACATCCACTACTACATGAATCCATTATGGTCCAAACCTCAAGTTCCAAAGTTCCTTCTTTAAAAAAACATAAAACATGAAATCAATGTCATATTTCCAAAACATATATCCATAAAAAGTGACCCATAATAGTCTAATAAGGGTTATTCTTGGATATCGGTAATGTAGTCTAACACCTAGTTAACATGGAAAAATGTTGTGCTTTGGGGGAGGATCGATTTTAAAAACACTATTTTGATTTTTTGGTTCTAGGGTGGTAAATGGAAAAGGAACCCCCTTTTATCTACGAATTCCACTCTTTCTTATACCTTATATAATAAGTGGTTAAATAAAATTATTTATTTAAATTAATATAATTTATTATTTTATATTTGATTTTTTATTTTCTTCCTCCCATAATTTTTTATTATTGAGTTTTTTATTTTATTATTTGTTTTTTAAAAATATTGGATATAGCACTATGAATGATGGATCCATAATATGAGATAAAAAATTAAGGTTAATTAGGATGTACATAGGTTTTTATCACTTATTCAATAGATTTATTTGACTCTATGAGATATCTTTTTTATTCTATAAATTTTGGAAAATATAAGAATAAATTTAAAAATATAAAACTATGAATTTTAGTGGTAGGGGTTCAACCATCATATTTGTGTTTTTTGGAAGATGATACTTGAGAATATTGAATTGTGAAATCATGTGGAGACATTCTCATGTTTCAGTATAATAATTTTATTTTATATTATATTTTGTAGCTGAGGGATTTTGGGATTTATGAGGAGATAAATACTTAGTATATTTAGGGATGGATTATGTATCCAAAAATAAATAAATAGATGTGTGATAAAATTTTGTGGATTTATGTAATTACTATTTTCCTCAAATCTAAATTTTATTTTTTAGTATTTTTATTATATTCGCGTGTCATTATTATTATGACCAATATGATTATGTGGCATAATTGACTTCATAAAATGTAGTATCCTCAAAAAAGACTAATAGAAACAAAAATAATTTCATAACTTGTCCAAGTGATCCATTTGCTCCTATCCTTATTTATTGTTTTTTGGTGGCCCACATTATAGTTTTTATGATGGTGTTAACTGATATTTTCGACGATTTTGTGAAAGAAAATTGTTCTACAATTTAAAACAATCATGTAAATGATAATGATTTTAAAACTATATTTCAATATATAAGGTAATTTAAATTTAAATACATTAAAATGATATTTCATAAAGGAAAAATGGTTGATTCCCAAAGATATATTTCCCTAGATTTTAGATATAGTAAATGGGTGTGTAAAATGATTTGGAATGCCTTTTTCTATGGGTTGAAAAAGGTTATTTTGATATATGTTTTGAAAAAATGATAGAGTTATTTTTTATATTAGGTGGGTCTAATTGACCTTGTGTGCGTGATTCCATTTTTTCATAGTAGACGTTATTGTGTATAGCTTCTTTATTGAAGGATTTATTTTTTGGCTTCACTAATTTAATGATTATAGTTTTTGATTTTTTTATCCCTTCTCTAGAAGTTGGGATTGTCAGAATAGGCCTGGTTATATGCCATGTCAAATTATGAATGGATTTTCATGGTACCTTAGAGGCTAATACTATGATTGTGATATATTCTAGGGCTCTTATGGTCTCTCACTACTAAATATAACTCATATAATATTTGGGATACTTGGTGAGTAATCATATATAGGTTGCGATAATGTTATGGGATAATCTTAAGAAATATGAGAGTCACCTTAAGATAGTTGTGGGATAGTGTCAATGGTAAACATAAAAATTAGTGGATGTTTTTACCTATCTCGGATTAAACATGTTGGTAATTTATTTGATAGTTAAATCCATGTTGGGAGATAGTTCATATTCTATTGTGATCATGAATTTGGATTGATATTAGGGGATACAAATCATACAATTTCCCTCCTTAGTATTGATTTTTTCTCTATCTTGAAAAATGTTACTACACACATATCCATCTATATTGGTATGTTTTCGGGATATACCTTAGATAACGAATTGATATCTTGGGTGTCCTATGGGACCATGATATGTCTTCGATAGTAAGATTATATCATAGTTTTCCTTAGGGATCATTAGTAAAGATTTTGGGTAGTTTGAATTGTTTACATCAAGTTTGACATTACATATGATGATTTGAATTGTTGATGAATGTTCTTATTCTAGATTTTCTCTTCCCACTGCTAGATGAACATTATATAATGAAGTATTTGGAATCAATTGAGTAGGGTGAATCCATTTTTGGATTAATTATGTTTATAAATGTGTGAGACACCTTAATATAGTTATGGAATAGTGTGAATAATCACCCTAATCCTTTAGGTAATTATTTAACTATAATGGGTTATACCCTTTGTTATTTTAGTTGATAGGTAATTATATCTTGGGAGATAGTTCCAATGTTATTTTTATCCTTAGTTTGGGATAGGATTGTGAGATATAATAATACAACTTTCTTTCATAGTATAATATCCTTTTTTACATCCTTGAAATACATTTCTATGCATCGAGGCTTAAAGGTATGTATCTATTAAGAATATACCATCAATAAGTAAGTGACATTTGGGATGAAGTACATGATAATTAAATTTACCAAACAAGAAAAATATGTTAGAGATGTCCTTATGGATCATCAGCAAAGATTTATGGTAGTGTAAATGGTTTTCAGCCTAAAACTAATGTCAAGATAAGAAGGCCTCTATGTTTCGTGGTGAAATAATAGTATATTGTTCCATAGCTTGCACCTTATTTGATAAATGAGCTTTACATTACATTACTTTTTTATAGTTACTAGATATCCTAGGTTTGGGTATAGAATATATTCATTGGTTGATGTATATTGACACGTCCTTTGGAGCTCAATCCTAGGGAATTCATCTTTGTAGAGAATTTTTCTTAGAGATCAGTGGTTATTAATCTTTATAGTACTTATTCATATTAAAATGAATATTTTTTACTAATTCTTGGGATGGTTGGTTAGTTCTATAACAAAATTTCATTGAATATTTCCATTCATGAGTGTATTTCACATCTCTTGAGGGAGATAAGTATTTTCACATTTGAGAATGGGGATTACAAGCAAGTTACGTTGGATCTGACATAAGAAAAAAATATAGATTACCACATATATTTTTATTTTAATAATGTATTATGATGATACAACCTATGATATTGATCATCCCTTGGTGGATCAATTCTATTAAATATTTCTTGATGACTTCTTAAGTTTCCACTGTAGAGATATGACGAGTTCAATATCGAGATTATATTGAGAGATCAATATATTTTTATTCCACATTATCAGATGGATTAGGAGAATATTAATTAATTTAAGGTTGTTATAGAGGATTTAGATTCCAAAGTATTCATTCATCCAAGTAAGTCCTCATAGGGACCCACATTTCATTCCATCAAGAAGGGGTATGACTTGTTTTAGATATGTACCAACTACTAGAGGTTACATCCAATGATTTTTAAGAACCAATATCCTCTCCCATATATTAATGACCTATTTTACAATTTCAGTGGTTTAAAATTATTTTTAAAGATTGAACATAGATCGGGGTATCACCAAGTAAGTGTGATCCCTTCATATGTGGCACATAATTAATTTTGTAGTGGGTATTGTTTATAAGAGTATCTAGTGATGCTGTTTGGATTGATGAATGACTAAAAAATATTTATTTCTTTGATGAATAAGGTTTTTATTATCTTTTGGACACTTTTTTTTTGTATTCGTGGTTTGAATTCTTGTGTACTCTAGGGTGATGGAAGATCATGATAAAAACAAAGAAATCATGTTGGGTACACTTTGGGAACTTCATATCTACATTAAAAATCCTAATTTTACACTTTTGGATCGATGATTTATACATTTTGGGTAGTGTTATTTCTTATATTGGAATATCCCTGGATCCTAAGAAAGTCCATGAAGTTGATTCTTCAAATTGACCCATAAATATATTATATATATAGATTTTTTATATAAAATTTTATAAATATTTATCCAAGAATTTTCTGACTGGAAGTTCCAATTAATGGATTTTCCAAAAAGGGATTGAAGTTATAATGGTATAATTTACTCAAGGAGGGTTTTCAGAAGCAAAAGGAAAAGATGTATAAAATAATGATTTAGAAACTTTCAAACATAGGTAAGGAGTAAATTGTATAATGTCATGGAACATGAGTCAAGATGGGATAAGTATTTATGCATGTATTTCATTTTGGTACTTATGGTTCTAGGTAGTTGAGACAACATGAGAATAGTTACCCAAATCATGACTTGTAGTTGGCTATTGTTGTGTATTACCTATGGTGTTGAAGCGACAACATATAGGGGGAGATATTTGTGATGTATAAAGAAAAACAAACGTAAAATACATCTCCTAAAAATAATAATTGATCCTATTACATTGGATGTGGTTCAAATATCTCAATAGTTTAGCATTGGGAATGATTAATCTCCTCGAAAATGGAATATAATTGTAGATTGTTTGGTCCAGAAGATGAAAACGTAGGTATTTTAGGAGTACTGTAGTGAAATAAATTTGTTGGATTTTTCAACTGAGATGAATTTTTATATTTAGGAATACTAGGGTAGATAGACCATTACATACCTTTCTATTCCCAATTTATTACTCATTAATATGAATAGGAGACAAATATTTGACCCAAAATGTGTATCCTTGAGATGTTATACATTTGGTGGGGTGTTGCTATCAGATTGGACCTAGGATGAGGATTATATTCTCTAAGTTCACATCCATGTCTTGGTCCCCATGGTCATGAATGAAGATATAATTACCACATCACATTTAAAAACATTTGTAATTTACCTTGACTTGATGAAGATTTACTGAGAAATTCACTAATAGTATTGGTAGTCTGAAATGAAAAAGGATTTCACAGGTTTTCTTTCCGATGGTCCAAAAACTAATAGGTGAATTTTAGCCACTATGTTCCTACTTATATTTTGCATCCATTCACCATTATAAAATGGAAATGGAATTATGTTACAATATATTTCAAGATGGGGTTTTAAAAAATGCTCAAATATAGAATTATAGTTTGGGTTATAGTAGACTGAATGAAGAAAGTGGATCATAATATTTAAATCAATGAGACATTTTATGTAGATCCACTGGGTAAGAACTATGTATGGGTGATAATGAGATTTCATGGGGTCCCTCAGACTATTATTTCAAATTAGAATGGTTGTTTTATACCACGCTTTTGGTAGGGGTTACAGAAAACATTATGTACATATGTAAATTTGAACACAAACTATTATTACTAGATCAATAGATAGTCCAATTAGTGAAAATATATTTCAATTTATATGATAATGGAAAGTTTACTTGATTTTAGGTGGTTAATTTGAGAACCACTTGGAATTTGAAGTGTTTAGCAAAAAAATATTTATCATGATTATACTCATATGAAACATTATGAGGATTTTCATGGTAGAACATACCACTCACCTCTATATTAGTTAGAGGTCAGTTAGAAATTGTTTATTGGGATATGTCTCATGTTCGAGACATTAGGGAATGTAGAGTTAATCCAAAAGTGGTTAGTAACTACAAAGATTAGTATGATATCTTATGAGGTATAGCATCACCAACCTCCTCAGTTCGAGTTCAGTAATTGTGTATTCATCCGAGTGTCACAGATGTTAGGGTATCATCTGATTAATAGGCATGAAAAATTGGTTCCTATGTTTAGGGGTTCATTTTAAAGAGTGGTGAGGATTAGTCTAGTGGATTACCAATTGGTTATTATATATTTTTTAGTTCTATGCATGATTTTTCCCACATATCACAATTGAGGCGATACCATCCAAATCTATTTCATGTAATTGAAATCAATGTTATTGATTTTTTGGATCATGAACCCTATAAATATAGTCTTCATTTTATAGTGGATTAGTGTGAGAAGGATCTTCAAGGAAATATGGTTCCTCTGGTGTGATTATAGTGGTAGTATGACCACAACTAAGAGGAGAATTGGGATTACAATCAGGAATGTAGACTTAGCGGGTGAAGTTATTTTCTAATGAGTTATGAGGGAATTACATAGTATATCTCTGGGATGATTTTCCATAAGGTCTGAGGTTTTAAAACCACGTTCTTAATTATATATCACATCTCAAGAATTATATTCTCTATTATAGGAGTTTTTAAATCCCACATTTTTATTGAGGTATATTCCTATTTATACCCCCACCCTTAGTTTGTTCCATTTTATTGTTTAATATAAAATGGATATGGTTATGGGTGATGGGATATGTTGGAGAGACATGAAAGAGTTATAGGCATTCAGATATGGAATTATATAGATATAATTGGGGGATCATGGTTAGAAAACTATCAGTTCGAATGGTGTGGCATACTATGTTGTCGGGAAGTGGTAGGTACATAGTTCTTTAAATAGTGTGGGTTTCCCTAGGAAGTAGTGAAATCCATATATTTCTTTTATAGTGAAACTTTATATGATTTGATCATAGTTTTATAAACCATGGAATCATATTTTATATCCAATAACACTAACATGGTTGTAGCATTGTTTTCCATACATTGCATCCTAACTATGTGGGGAGATCAATGACATATAAAATTAGAATTTTAATTTTAAACTCACCCAAAACCCATAATTTTCACTCCTCTTTATTAGGTTATTTAATTATAGCTCTCCTATTAGATATTTTGATGATTCATCACCCTATGAAGTCTGATATAACCAAATCAAAGAGAATTGGAACCTAGGGATCAAAGGTAAAAATTATGTTTATATTGTTTCCTCTTATTTATATCTTTTTTTATTTAGAGGAACCATATTTTAGGGATTTCATGAAAAATTATATGGGATTAGTTGTGTTTTTATATGTTTTATTTGATATTCATTGATGGAATAAAAAGCACTGCCTCTATCTATGAGGTTTTGAGTAAATCCTTCACGTTGAGCACTATCAAGGTAGGTGGTCCATAATTTTCATGCAAGTCTTAACCATTTTTTAGAATAGGGATTGTATGGTCACATTAGGTTACCATAAATTTGGACTAGTATTAATTTATATAAAATCAATATTGGAATTTATGATAAAAATTTCCATTACGATTTCTTTTTCCCTAATTGAAGTCAGAATAAGAGGAGTTATTGTAATGGAATACTTTTAGTATTAAATGTGTTAATTAAGGTGATGAAAGAGGAATTATTTGGAATCAATTTTAAATGAACTTATCTAAATTATTTAATTGTGAATGATATTAGTGTATTTATTCAATTTCAAAAGAAATGGGGTTTTAGTGAAATGATGAGGACATGGAGTGACAAGTGAGTGATTTAATATATTCGCCTTAGGGAATGATTTTGTGGTTGGTATTTTATTTTATTTTTATTTTTTGGTTTAGTGGTAGTTTTTCATCTGGGTGAGACCAATCTTTTCATAAAAGGAATAGTTACCCATCTGTGACTAATCTCTTAGAATGGGAATATTTCCTCACATGTGACTGTTGTTCTAGGATGAGAATATTTCTATAGGTGTGGCTATTATTTCTATATGGGTATATTTACCTTATTGTGACTTATAAACTAGGATGATTATATTTCCATGATGTGATTCCAATTATTTAGAGACATTCGACAATCACTATGGATGGTATATTTGGTCTTTGGTGTCATTATGGAACCGATATCAATGATTTTATATATTTACTTCCTGCTCTAATTAAACTCACACACATATATATATATTCCACTTATTCATGAACATACTTGAACTAGATATATTAATATATTTCATTGGTAGTGAACTACTGTGTTGTAGTCACACCCTGCTCGGGCCACCAATTGGTACCCAAAAAGACTTTATGATTCCCTGATAAGAAAAGGGAAAGAACCCTGTAGCTAATGCATGACTCCAAATTCTTGGTTGGAGCATGGAAGATTGATATTTCTAGGTGGAGTCTTTATGTTTTATCTATTCATTTTAATTCAAGATAGTATTTTTATTTACTCAATTTCAATGTGAAACTTTTTCATCTGTACATTTTATTTTATATTGTTTTGGTTATTACTATTTAAGGGACCTTTATTGGATGGTTGTGTATTTATTATTATGGATACCTATATCATTACCTTTATTTATTCTGTTATATTACTCTATCATGTGGGTATAGTCTCAACCCCACACCACCATAGACCTTCGTTGCTAGATTTAAACCTCTGATGTATGGGGATGTGGTCCCGAGATCATGTGAAGATCAATAGTATAAGAATCAATTAGTTTCCATATACTGAGGGAAGTTATAATAGTAATTTATGATGGTTGAGTAATTTTACACCCACTGTCAATGTTACTGGGTTTATACCACTAGATACATTCCTCTCCACAACTAACCTCCATTTTCAAGCATTGTAAAAAATGTATCCTCCTATATGAACTATTATTGCCTATGTTTTTCCACCCACATAAACTATTTCTACCAATACCTATATCCATTAAAACATAATGGTAAACTAGTTTTCCACATTTGGGGACTCTTTCTATTTCATAATGTCTACACATAGGGACTATTTTTACCAAAATATAAATTAACAAAATTGTATATGCATTGAAAAATATAAAAACTACCTTATATCAAAATAAATCATCATATAAAAAACACCACCCCATGATATCCATACTATCAAAATTTTAATCATAATACATTATACACTAATTTAAACCTCCACCAGACCTTTTATCTTCTCCCTAGATTGATCATAGAAATAATTATCTGAGCAAATATAGTTATATCAAGCTAATATACAAAAATAAAACCTATGTGAAATATAAATTAGTTTCTACAGAGTTGATTTACATATTTTTAATATTAATCTAATCCAATAAATCAACAAGTTTCAAAAAATCTTCACAATCCATATCATATTATGAAACTTTCTTTAAAAATATTAACTATATTATCTATATCCCTTCACAATAACTAATTTTTCATCACATTAGGGAGAACCATAATTCATATTTTTGAATGAACACTATTCCTTTTTTTTTCTTAACCTTGTGCCTATGTGGAATGGTCCTTGTATAAAATACCCCATCCCCTTGTAACACATTATATAAAATTCTACCATCCTAAATTTATAACATAGAACTCATAATATTTATCATTGATTTCATATAACTCACTACCAAATCACTCATTGATACTCTAAAATCTATGGAAAATTTTCCAGAATGTGGAATGTAACACAAATTGAACTGTCCTGACCAGTTCGAAATGTAATAATCAATATTATTTTCCTCTAAATGATTATTCACCTTATTTTTTATTATTTCTAAAACATCAAATTTAAATAATAAACAAATATCTATATATATATATAGCAATAAAAAAACTATCACCACAAATTTCATTATAATAAAAATATTATCATAAATTACATTCATTAAATATTCACAATTACCTTTATAATAATATATCTCACCATTAATCCACTATAAATAAATTAAAATAAACTTCTATAATCAAATAATTTATTTCCCAACCAATTAAAAAAATATTATTCATATTTTACTATTTCATAATTTAATCCCCCTTTCTTAAAAATTGAATCAAATATATATATATATATTCACCATATATTATTTTCATTTAACTATTATAATGTTCCACATAGATTATTAGGGATTATCTGACCATCATATAATGAAAAAATATGAATAAATTCACCTAGAATAATATTATATGATAAATCAAGTTACCTACCAAATTTACACAATGAAATAAATTAATTAATTATCAATGATCACCCATTCATTACCCTCCTTTTTCATCCACAATTTCTCTTGATCCAATAAAAAACATGGACTTCAATAAATTACAAAAATAGAGATGTAGGAATTGTTTTTAATGTAATAATAAAAAAATGTGTTATTAAAAGTCCACTAGCATTTAAATAGTGCATTAATTCTAAAATATCCCCTCTTTTACTTATATAATAGAAATTACACATTACGTTTCTCAATAGACTTATAGTCATTCCATTTGGTAATAAAAATATCCATTATACACTTCATATAATATATACTTTTTCATAAACCACCTCATATATCACATAATTTATATATAAAAAGTATCCACTAAAAACTAATTACTTAAAAAACATGTAATTAAAATAATACCATACAAGTCATTTTTTTTCAAAACAACCCTATATACTACATAAAATTATCAAAATTACCCACCAAATTAAATGTAACTTCTTGAATCAGATATTATTCGCTAAGTTTCATTATATGATATGTGTATTTAAATGTTATCCTTGAAATTCAGGAAAAATAAAATAATATTAGTACTTTCACAAACTTCCCATCAATGAAGTCATAAGCCTCTATATTACTCACACATTTAAAAATATTTCATCCTTGAAATGAATAAGATAAAAAGGTATTTAATCTCATTTATTTTAGATTCATCATTAGAACTAGATTAGTATAAAATATTTAACCTAAAATATTTAAAAAAAATTATATTGTACTCTCATTAATTATTCCTCCCTAGTTCATACTTCCACACCACCACGATTCAAAATAACCAATACAATTAAAATAAATTATATATATTAATTTTTTTCTCTATAATCCAAAATTTACACTGGATAATAAATAAAAGTAATATCCTTTTCAAGGTTCATAACCTCCAAATCAATAATTTATGAAGGGACATGATGATAATTTCGAATATATGATAATTTAAACATGTAATGAGTCACTTCTATTAATAGCGATTATATAAATCATTATGATTACTATATAAATTTTTATAATACTTCAAATGACCAAAAAATCTAGAAGTATTCATGATCCCCTTTCTAAATAACTGTTGTCAATACTAAGGATAAACTCATATGAATACATGATATCTAACAGTAAAACTCAACACTCAACTCCATCAATCCCATTGATACCCAAGGATTTATCTCTTCTCTGTCTAGTCCTCATGTAGTCCCTAATAACAAACACACACAATATTTTATCCGACACTATACAAATCTGATGCTTAACTGCATGAACAATGAGAAAATAATATATTATTTTTCCAATTATACACCCATTATAAGGCTAAAAACTGTATGATATTAATACAATAATCGTAATTTTTATTTTATAAAAAATAGATTAATTGTAAATGGTCTAACTGTGATAAAAAAAAATAAATGACAATTTCCATTAATATATCATACAATATCGAAATTTTCTATTCAGTTGGACCATATGTTTGGGGATGCATTATTTTGATAAAAAACAATTAGTTACCAAAAGTATTCTATATTTCCCTGCACAACCATAATGTAAACCAAGAACCAGGTAAAAAAATATTCTCATTTGGAACTCAATAATGTTTTACCACATCCTTTATCAAAATATTTGACATACTATCCCCAATGATTGATTCATTTATTAAAAGAAATTACCTGAAATTACCAATCTATCAACAAAAATACATATGATATCAAAACCTTTGATAATGATGTAATATAATAAAAACCCACTAAAATCAGACTCCAATTTTCACAAGAGAATATCCAATGTATATAACAATCATTCTAAAAATAATTCAATTTAACCTACTAAAATAAATGAATATAGATGTAATATAAACCAATAATATCTTTATCCCATACATCTAAAATTCATTCTCTAGAGCATGATACATCATTGAGATACCCATATGTACCACCAAATATTAACTTTGAAACTTAAAAAAAACAAATTTCCACATACTTTAATGAATTTATAGATTTCTATAAAATCATACAAGATGTTATTATTTCTTCAATAAACCATATAATCATCGCTATTAACTATTAAATATACCCATACATATACATTTGTGTCTCCAAAATAATACTCTTGACCGACTCACTTGAAAGAATATTTTCCTATTATATGTTAATATTTCTATTATCATCAATATTGTAAACATAAATTTATAAAAATTTCATTAATTTAGTGCTTTTTATTTTTAACATTATCGTATAGAAACATCACTATATGAATTGAAATAAAAAATTAGCTATCACATTATCCTTCCTAGGGGTATTTGAAATCTAAAAGTAATAATTGTGAAAAAATTTCTATAATTTACTTGAAATTAAATTCTCATCCTTCTTATAAAATATATATTTAAAATTCAAAGGATCACTATATACTATAAATAATTAACCTTAAAAATAATGTATCCAAATTTTAATCACTAAAAATTATGATAGTATGAAAAAATAATGAGTAGCATAGTTAAATTTATGAGGGATATAATTGTTTGGATATATAACTAATGAATCCCCTTGTGATATCCCGAAACACGATTCCACTGAAGGTGCCCCGAGCCTGGTGGGACACATGGACTCCAGCATATCTCCCAGAATTCTAAAAGCTTCTGACTAGTAACGATGGACATGGGTGTGTTTGTGGGAAAACTATTCCATCATTACCAGAGTTTATCATAGTAGAAAACATATAAGAACATGTAAATAAGTAGTGAAAGAAATATAAATAAATATATGACACAATAGAAGTAGACCAGAGTAATAAAAAACTAAACAACTGATAATCATATACAAAATATGACGATAATATGTCATATATCTATAGATCTAGAAAACATTGATACAAACGACATACAAGAAAGCTATACAAAAGTAGAAAAAAGAAACCAAAATCAGTCCCCAACATCCAGAGCTCTAGCCCCATTACCTACTACCAGCTTCATCTTAAATAATCAAGTGATCAAGTGAACGAAGCAACATAATTCCCTTTTTCAACACCTTCATACATATAATCTACCTAGTACAAATGGTGCCTAGATAGTGTGTAAGATAAATCTCATTAGGCCACCACTAATGATGTCTTTACCATCCTATCCATGTAATATAAACTAAAATAGTGTGAAATCATGAATATATAAATGTAAATAAATACAGTAATATAAATACCCTAGTACCTACTTCATCCCTTGGCTAGTTTCTAAACATATAACCAGTTTATTAATGAATTAAGATCCAGTTTATATATTTAAGTCATTTGAGGCATATCTTACACTGACATCACCTCATGATAATAACATTTAATGTTCTAATAAGTAATAAAGAAACCTACTTAATATTAACAATAGAAGGGTTCCAATGTAATGACCAAGGAAACCAAGATCAATATGATGTCTAATCACCATGATCAATGGAACCGAATCAAAGATAGAAAAAATTAATCATTCCAAAACTAGAGATAGAGGATCATCACATATTATTTATAATCAATTTAATTAAATAAAAATCATCTCTAAGGAATTATTTATTCATTGATGAATCTAGTGATAGATCTGTGGTGAACCATCATAGCATTATAGAAACCAAGTTAGGATTTCCTCTAGCGGTGATCCACATATGTTCTAAGAATATCTTGACATCGCCAAAGTAGTCTTTTGGTGCTATAACAAAATATACTTGTGCTTGCATAGTCCCCCATGATTTCCTTAAGAATTGCTTCCAATGCATTCTCCTTGATTCAGTAGAGGAGGATTGCTCTCCATTATTGGGAGCAACATTAGAGAAGGGAGATCTATAGTCTTGAGATAATTATCCAATATTGTTGTGCACAAACAAAAAAATGAACAAGCCTATGATAAAATAACATAACTGGTTATTAATATTTCTAGGATTACAATAAAATAACTGCACAAAAGCCCTTAATTATTTATTTAATCCTTGAAAATCCAAAAGTAAAATTATAATACTAATATTATTATTTATCAACGTGCACTTAACATTAAAATTCTAATTAAATATTATTTAATTAAATAATATTCATTATTATTATTTATCACCATACCATTAATATCGGTCCTCCATTCCTCCACAATATTTATCAGCCCTTGGATATTGTTTGTTTATTTAATAAATAAATATCTCTGCAGTATTATACAATAAATAAATAAATAAATATAATACATACTAAATAGTTAATGAGTATTTATATGTGGTCAATCATTCATGAAAAATTATTAAACCATGTATGGAAATAATATTTAATCATCCTATTAAATAATAAATTCTAATATATTATTTAACTCAGATTCTGGATATACTTAGTGTGTGACCCTTTATGCTTATTTATCAGTGGCATTAGATGATGCAGCCTAACACCAAAGGTTAGGATTTAGCAACACACCATTACACCCATATATAAAGAGGATAATTCCATAATGATATGTCACCTCATACAAATTCTTATTGTGTAATATTATCCCTTTATCAAGATATATCAAATAAAATAGGTTTCAAGTTAGTGCCATCAACCTATATGGTTGATGTCTCCTTCTATGACTTTCTAGAAATAAAACATGCATATAGAACACAATTTACGTTGATTTGTTTAGTATATATTATTTCCATCAAAGGGCCTAAGATATTAAATTATATTATCTAATAGAAGGGATAAATCCTTTCTTGCATTATTCATTAATGCAATATTACTCTCCACGCACCCAAACTGTCATACGTCGCTGCGAACATCTGTTGTAATCTTTTTCGTTAATAAAAATAATTGAATGAATCATAATAATAATTAATAATAATCTTAATGTATAAGAACCTATACACACATCCGTAGATAATAACATCCAATGAAACCTGTAAATGTGGATTTCTTATAGGTAGTTCTCATTCTCATAATATTTATACTGGATATTACCAATGGCATACACAATGAGATGTTTCCTCAATGTCCAATGAGTCTCCACCCTTAATATCCTATACCATTTGTGTCCCTAAAATTATATCATATAGAAATAGAACATATATTCAAGAATAGTGTCATATCACTATTGGGTTCTTATCATAGAAAGGAACTGCTATGACCTTTTAGTGGGACAAGTACTCTTAAGAAATTATCATATATTATGTCACATATAAGAACATTCATGATGTGATAATGTGTTTATTTATATTATAAAAAATGAATACAAGTTTATCATAAAGTACAAAGAAGTTGGTTCTAGGGCACCATCTCTAACAGACTCCCACTTTCACTAGATCCATGTGCTAACAACCTTTAGTTCAATATCTCTCACATGATACTCATGCTTCTACTAAGACAGACCTTTAGTTAAGGGGTCCACGACATTCTATTTTGTGTGTAAAATTCTTACTACAACTTCATCCCTCTGATCAAAATACCTTAAAAGGTGATACTTCCAGTGTATATTTTTTGTTCTTGGTATGACCTTAGATATTTTTCAAGAGCCAATGAAACAACATTTTAATAATAAAATGTGATAGGGTCTTTACTACCAGGTACAACATCAAGATCCTAGACCATGTTACGAATCCAAATGTTATCCTTGGATGCATCTAAAGCCTTTATATACTCAGACTCTACTGTAGAATCAGCGACAACAGGCTTCTTTGAACTCTTTCAAATCAAAAATACTCCATTGAGATAGAAATTTTTTTCCTAATTGTGCCTTCATATAATTATGATCTATCTAAAAACTAGCATCAGTATAACCACTGTTGACTAGCTCTTCATCTCCTCTACACACCAGGAACATATACTTAGTTCTTTTATGATATTTAAGAATTACTTTAATAGCTATCAAATTATGTTATCCTAAATATTCTTGATATCTTCCATCCATTATCATTGCATAGTCAACATCACGTCTATTATATAAAACGACATACATTATTGTTCATATGAAAAATTATATTGGATCTTAATCATTATCTCTTTCTCTTGATGTGTTTGAGGAAATATTTTTGTTGAAAGATGTAAACCATGTGACCCTAGAACCAATCTCCTCTTATATTGTTCCATACTAAATATCCTTAGTATCTAGTAAACATATATACTTTTAATTAGTCCAAGAAGCCACTCTTATATGTCAAAAATGATCTTAATCCCCATAATATAGGCTATATCACCTAAGTCCTTCATAGAGAAACACTGGTTTCAATAATTATTAACTAAGCATATGACTGGTATGTCATTTACAATAAGTAATATGTAATCATAATATAATACAAGGATATCAACTGAATTACCACCAAACATCATGTAAACACATGACTCAAATTCATTCTTAAGGAAAAAAAATTCTGTTATGGCTTTATCAAATCAAATGTTCCATTACCTAGATTATTACTTCAATTGATAAATGGATCTCTACAAATTACATATCTTTTTGGAATCACCTGGAGTAAAAAACCCTTGTATTTTTCTCATATAGGAATCTTATTAAAGGTTCCCATAAAGGAATTAAATTTTAACATCAATCTTCTAAGTCACATAGTTACGGTAAGGAGCTATGGAGAATAGAATTCTAATGGATTTAAAAATGTTAACTGGAGAAAGTTTTTAATTGTAGTCAATTCCTTGACATTGTTTAAACCATTTATCCACTAGATTTTCTTTATAGGTACTTACTTTAACTTCCATGTCTAGTTTCCTCTTAGATACCCATTTTCATATAAAAGGCTTTACATCAACTAGAGTATCGACAAGAACCCAAAATTGGTTCTAATAAATGGAATCCATTTCAGAATTCATGTATTATTTCCATCCTACAGATTCTGAGCTCTCTACTGCCTCCTTGTTAGAGAGAGGTCTGTCAATTTCAACCAATAATGAATCTCCATCTTCGTGACTAGAGAAAAATATCTCTTTTGTTCTCTTACCTCTCTTACACTCCTACATAATACTGGTGTTTCAAAAACTACTTTTCCATAGGGATCTTTGGATATGGTCATGTACCACCTCTTTTCTATCTTGAGAATCAACTTCATCAAAGTCAATATTTCTCCAAAAATCCTTTTTGAGGATGTTCCCCCTCTCAGTAAAGACAACTTTGCAAGTGGCATTCACTTTTTTATCTGAGGGGTTGTATATTTAGTGCCCATTTATTTCCTTTGGACTCCCTATAATGTTACACATCATACCCCGGGGTGATAGTTTGTCTCTTGTTAAAATCATAAAAAATTCATTGAAGTCCCATACACATGTATATGAGAAAATGAGTTTCTTTACACTCCATAAATCGAAGATAATTCCATTTTATACTTTTCTTGGTATTCAGTTTAATGTGTATGTCACCGTTTGTAATGTATATATCAAAAGGATAATGGAAGATATTGAAGACTCATCATCGAACATACCATGTATAGTAAGGTATGGTTCTTACTTTCACTAAGACCTTTCCACTATGGTTTATAAGGTATATTGAGTTTATATAGAATGACAAAATCCCATAGAATTTCATTGAACTCTTTGTTAATATATTCACCACCTCAATCCAATTGAATCTTTTTTATCTTCTAAACAAGTTGATTCTCTACTTTATTATTTAATTCCATTAATTTCTCAAAGGACTCATACTTATTCCTCATTAAATAGATATATTCATATCAACTAACGTCATCAGTAAATGTTATGAAGTAATAATATAAACCTCTAGATTTTTCCAGAAATGGTCCACACACATCAGTGTCTACCAATACTACAAGTTCTGTGGCCCTTTATCCCTATCCAATGAATGGTGGTTTGGTCATCTTTTCCTTATAAACAAACATGACATCTATCAAGTGTTTTTATCTTAGAAGAGTCTAAATTACCATCTTGATAGCACATTGTCAAACTCTTATCATTTACATGATTGAGATGGTGATGCCATATTTGGGTGTTGTATAAGTCATGTGAACATGATTCTCTATCAATTTACAACACATGGTTTTTATAATTTAGTACATAATGAATGTTATCTAAATGTTCCATACCATAACATATGTTGTCCTTATAAACAAAAAACCTTTATTTAGAAATTTCAAAATAAACCCATATGTATCTAAACTTGAAACCAAAATTATGTTTGTGGTAACTATAGGTACATAATAATAATCACTAAAAACCAAAATCATTCTCAATGGAAATGAAATGTGGTATTCAACAATGGCTAGAGTAGATAGCCTAGCACCATTGGTAGCTTGAAGATGCACATATCCTCTAGAAATATTCTATAATCTAATTAGTGCCTATATTTGGATATATATATATATATATATGTAAGCACCAAAAGTTGTATCTAATACCCAATGTGTAGAAATGGAATGATTGAACTCGATAACGAACAAAACTTTAGCTTCCCCTTTCATATGGGTGTAGTTCTTCTTCATGTGGTCAGGCTTGACAGATGCAGAGCATACTATATCCTTTTCTTTTCCCTACCTATGGATCTTCCCCTTCTTGGAAGGAATAATATTAGGAGATTTAGACATTTTATAGGTCTTGATCCCCTTTTCCTTGTTCTTACATTTCTTATTCACCATAAGGACCATGAGTTTATCACACCCCACATTCTTATCCACTTATATAATTAAGGTTATAATTTGCAAAATACTCTTCTCATTATTTCTCATTTTATAATTCACAATAATATGGGAGAAGTTATTGGGAAGTGATTAATGTATGAGATTCGTACATAACTCATATAGGAATTTAGTCCATAAGAAGTCCATGAATTCAATGTTTAGGATAATCATGACTACCAAAGTCCCATCTGTCAAATACTATCAAATCATAGTTATGAACAAAGCATTGGAGATTTCTTACCTCTCTTGTCTCGCCTTCTCTTGATAGAAATCCCGAAGTTGAGACATCATGATACAAGAATCCAAACCCTCATGTTGATTCAAAAGGTCATTGTACATGGATGGTAACATGAAGAAATAAACATATATAACATCATTTATATGTTTCTCATAGATAGATAGTTCCTCATCACTTGGCTCATATCCTGGCGCAACTATTAAAGGTTCTTCCAGCACATATGATTTTCTTTCATGGCGAAGGATTACATGTAGGCGCTTTTTAAACTCTTATATGTTTGTGTTTGTGAGAAGGTTTTACTTCTCAAGTATGGATGAAAATGATATTTTTGATGTCATTTTTTACTATTTCTACACAATATGATAAGTATAATTTTTGTACATTATCTGATAAAATTTTGACCAATAAATAAATATGTTATTTATTAGTCTCCCACTATTTTATCGAAACCTAGTAGACCTCACCATTTTCTTAGTAATATCCTATTTCATGGACATTCATGTCGAAAGGATCCATATTCCCCTTCTCATAATCTAATCATTGGTTGGTCAAGTAGAAATTCCAAATTCCAACTGCATTAACTTATAGTTCCCTGACCCACAGTGTGGACTCCCCAATCCTGAAATCCATTATTGGATTTCCTCAAACTTTTCCTACAAGTTACACAAAGTCCTTATTTGGAAGTCAACCCTTGATGTGAACCATGTTATGTCAACCCAAAACCTAATGTTGTAATTCCATGATAATTTAATGCACCCCCACTTTGGCTCGCGAAACACATTGAACTATGGTTCGATTTTAACCTAAGTAAATGAATTTTATATCAACCTAAAATTTTATTGAAGGATTTTAACCTTTTATGGATATATTTCCAATTATTCTCTTTATCAAACACATTTTAATATTAAGTGGGATTACATAAGTGATTAACCATGTATTAGAGAATATTTTCTCATAAGATGGTATATTTTAGTTCTATATTTCATGCTCTTTAATTAATTAATTATATGATCATAAAATGACTCCCATAATAAAATAACCATGCAACTAACATAAATAAAATTATAAATCAGTATGACCATGAGCTCTGGCAAGTGGTTAGTTTATCTCGTGATTGATAAACTAATCATTGACTGAGGGTAAAAAACCATAAATGAATAAAGGATCATGTTGTAGATTTCCACCTATCCACCTATGTATTTCCTTTTATTGGTTTCACCTCAGCTCCAAACTTGAACCACCTCCACTATCTTGGGATATCCATCCATTACATATACCTTTTACTCACACACAAGTCAGGGGAAAAGGAGTTTACATTAAAGAAACCATGGGTACAAATGCCCTATATAATAAAAAGGGAGAAGGCACAAAGTCCAATAGTATAATTTTGTAATAAATTCAATGAAAGTAATCACATAAAAAATGTATAGTCTAGATCATTATTATCCACATGCATGCAAAGAATTATGCATTTAATAAGACTAGCATTCAATTATTAATCATTCTTATTTACGATAAATCATGATCGAATAGATTAATTATTATATTTAATTAATATATCATTTTATATTAATTCTCATACAAATTTAGCTAATATTATTATCCATTATAATTTAAAAAATTAAATAAATTCATTTAAAATTAATGGTGTACATAACTTGTACCTTGGAGGCAACATGGTGAATACCCATCCGATTCTTCCCAACATGTATTATAATCAAATATTA
Source organism: Viscum album (assembly GCA_963277665.1). Classification (NCBI taxonomy): domain Eukaryota; kingdom Viridiplantae; phylum Streptophyta; class Magnoliopsida; order Santalales; family Viscaceae; genus Viscum; species Viscum album. Next base: position 1,863,818,510 of record OY728133.1, read on the forward strand.
TTTTACTCTTGTAACATATGTAATATAAAACATATCACATACTTTTACAATATGTACTTCATGGATGATAACATGAATTACATGATTTTTCGGTCATGTGTTATGCTCAAATGCATGTAGAGTGATAACTTGTAATACAAATCTTACATGATATATATATCTGAATGGAATTTAGATACTAATTAAACATTTAAATATTTATTGACATTAAAAAATATCACATGGAATGTCCTATCTTTATAACCACACACAAGTACATGTCTCAAGGTTTAAATAGTAAAATAAATAAATTTTAAATCTGTGTAACTTGGTATAAGTACACGGTATGTATATTCGAATTAAACAGTGTGTACACCTTTCACTGTCTATCCAAGGTACATTCATAGGGACTCAACATGTAATAATTACCTCAAAAAATTAGATTACATGACATGTCCAATGGGACACAAGATGTGTTGAATCCATGTTACACGTTCAACACTTAGGAAGACTGGGTATAGAATACATTGCTCATATCTGACCTAAAGGGGCTAAATTCCATGTACGTGGGCTACATGGCATGTAGTCTAGCTGGCCGTTCACCATTTAGTTTTGGTTAACACATGGAGCATGAAATGGTGTAATTAATGCAATAATTGGTGCATGATCCAGAATTGATTTCTGAATCAAATATTTATAAGTTGAATGTTATTACATGGTGTATAACTCTAGTTACATGGTGAGAAGTATGGTGTTTTCCAGCCATAAACCTTGACACCTTCGGATGAGTTCCTTGATTTTATTTTAATCAAAACATTAATCATCTCAATTATATCTATGAGAAATAAAGGAGGAAGAAGCAAATCTAACAGTTCATCTTCAAAAAATTAGTATAATTGAAATGAAAAAATAAATTACAAAATGCATAAATCACTAATGATCATTAAATAATTGAAAAATAATTATGGTACCTAGAACTGATTACACTTGTAGATTCCATGTTTAGTGGAAGCATACGATGGGTGGTGCCCAACGTTGCTTCCTTTTTCAAGATCAATGATCAATACTAGATCAATACGATGTAAAATTGCTGTGATAAATGAAATTGAATCAAAGATGGATAACATTAGTCACACTAGAAACAAAGATAGAAAGGATATTCAAATTTTATTTATAATCAATTTAATTAAATTAGAATTACCATTAAGGAATTATTTCTTCATTGATGAATCTGGTGACAGATCTACGGTGCAAAATCGTTGCGTTATTAAAACCAGGTTTATATTTCCTATAGTGGTGATCCACACATGTTCCAAGAATCACCAGACACTGTCAAATGAGTCTCAGTGTGATATCATGGAAGATCATTGTGCTTGATTTTTCCTCCTATATCTCCTTGAGAATCACTTCTAAATCATTCTCCTTGATCTTGTGGAGGAGGGTAGCTCACCATTCTTGGGAGCTTTCATAGAGAAGGAAGCTCTCAAGGCTTGAGAGGATTCTCTAAGATTGTTGTGAAATACAAAAAAAATCGCCCTTGAGAAAATAATATAACTATGCATTTATATTTCTAGGGTTAAAATAAAATAACTCCACAAGTGACCTTAATTATTTATTTATTCCAAGAAAATACCCTTGTCAAATAACAATACTAATATTATTATTTCTCAACATGTGCTTGACACGTGAAATATAATTAAATATTATTTTACAAAATAATATTCAATATTATTATTTATCCTCAGACCATTAAACTTAGTCCTCTATTCCCCCACCATATTTATTAGACATGGAATAGTGTCTATTTATTTGTTTAATAAATATCACTGTATTATTCTCTTATAAATAAATAAATATTATACTTACCAAAAAATAAGAAAATATTTATATGCGATCATGAATACATGAATAATTATTAAAAAAATGGGACTACTATTTATTCAACCTATTATATAATTAATTATAATAATGAATTTAACTATGATTTTGGATACACTTAGTGTGTGACCCTACATGCTACTTTTTCAATGTAATTAGGCGAAGAAGCATAAATTACAAGGTTAGCATCTAGAAAAATACTAAGGCACCCATAGAAAAAGTGGTTATTGTTGTAGTGACCTATAAAATCATAGGAAAACATACTGTCTAATATAATCCTTTTATCATGATATATCGAATAAATTAGGTTACATGTCATTTCTATCAACCTATGTGATCAATGCCTCTTTCTTTGACTTTTATAAAATAGAACTTGCCTATTGAACACCACAGACATGGATTTTTTTAGGCGATATTATTTCCATCAAAGGACATGAGATATTTACTTCCCTTAAATAAAATATGAGATAAATCCTTTATCAAATTATTCATTAATGTAATATTACTCATGACACACCCAACGCATCCTACCTCGATGAGAACATCTGTTGTCATCATTTTCATCAATACATGTAAGTGCATGACTCATAACAATCATAATAATAATCATAAAGTATAAGGATCAATATACATGTCCATTTATTAGAACATCCAATGACACATATAAATATGGATTTCTAACTAGCAGATCTCATTATTATAATATCTATACTAGATATTACCATGGTCGTACATCATGAGAAGGTTCCTCAAAGTCCTATTCGTCTCCACCCCTAATATCAAATATAATTTTTAGCTCTCAAATGATATCATACAACTATAGAACTTATATTCAAGAATAGTGTCATTGTACTTCTATGTTCTCAACATAGTGGGGAACTGCTTTGAATTTTTAGTGAGACGACTACTCTTAGGACATTATCACCTATTATGTCACACAGAATAACAATCATGATGTGATAAAAATATTTCTAATATTCAAAAAAATGAATATGAGTTTATCATAATGTAAAAATAAGTTGGTTCTAGGGAACTAGCTGTAATAATGTAATAGTCATATCATTTGATAAGTTCATCTGGATCAAGCCTTGACTTTCATTAGTGTGATAAGGGCAAGGGTTATGATACATTTATGATAATTAATTTAAGTCATAGAAATTACACTTGGTTCATTCTGTTACCTTCCACAACAAGTGAAAAGGGGTGATATGGAATGAAACCCAACATTATATTACATCAATTAGGCTAGGTCATTCCTATGCAATAAACTTTCCATTTTTATTTAATCCCAATTCATTAAATTGAACTCTTACCTTAGGAGGGTTATATGAAATGCATACATAATTTATAGTCAATCAAATTCCCCAATTAAATAGTCATAAACTAAATAAATGATTAACTTTAGAAAGGTGAATCTAAAGAACACTCGAACATGGAGAAGAAACACGTGTCATAGAACTAAAATCCCAATTATGGAAAATACCATACATGGGGTAATCAACGTTATCAGAGTAACAACCAAAATTAATAGAATTTATGTCATGGTTCTTAGAACATGGTTCTAATAAATAAATAAAAGGAATGTTTATTAAACATATGATTCCCAATAAAATTGGTGTGACCACATGAAAATTTATCAAAAAACAAATCTTGAGGAGTGTGTAATAGACCACTGTCATTATACTCATACAACTCTCCTTAAGCAGTATCTGCCTATGGGTTTTATTAGATTAGATTAAATATGAATAATGTATCAATGAACAGAAATTATTTTATATTATCCTACATATAAATAGCATCATTTATGGGTGAAATAGTGATGAAATATCAAAAAGGAATCTAGATATTATCAGTGTACATCTAACGAGATGAACGAAGTTCAAATTATACTCCTGACTGACGCTTGATTTGAAATCCAATATTAGGGTTGAAAATCACTCGATAAAGATGAATTTGGTGGGGATATCTATTAGAAAGGAAAATTTAAGGAGGGATCTGATTTAATTAATCAATTGAGGGGAAAACTGTAAAATCAACCAAATTTGGCTTTCTCACAGTTTGGCGATGTGGATTTCCAAACCGTTTGTAAATCATGCATGGTCAGCTATAGGAATGGGAACCTGCATGGTTAAGCTATGTTGTTAGGAAATTGTAATCCAACCATGAAAACCCACTATTCAATAATTATGCAGTTTTGGCACAACCGTGCGACCGAAATTGCACGGTTAGATCAAAACCGTGTTTCATCCTATCACTCATTTTCTATCCTCACGCGCTTAAAACTAACCATGAAGCCTGACTCACATGATTTATTCTAACCATGTGGAAAAAAGTTTTCTCTAACCAACTAGGATTATGAGCTTGGATGAAGCCCCAAACACCCCAAGACATTTACTAATTCATTAGGCATACACATTAGGTCTATAAAAGAGAGTTAGACAAATATTAAAAGGATCCATACTTGATTAAAAAATTGAGTTCTTACATTATTCCCCTCATTAAGAGAACTCATCCCTGAGTTCAACTTAAAAGGGAGGAAAACACTATCCGAGAACAAATATGGACACTGAGCATGTACTCCGACTTTCTAGTCCAAAGTTTCATCCTGTATATAAGACGAGTACCTAGTAGTGTTGCATCTCCCATATCTATCTAGATTATGAGTGCATGGCATGAAAAACTGTATAAGTCCTCAAAATAATCCATCTAAATTGAATTATAAAAGTTATTATTATAAGAAATATTTATGAGAGAGATATGATCCTCTCCAAAACCACCAAAATCTTATGAGAATGCTTGGATAATGTCTTCTTAAAACTATATCGTCCATTCTGATTCTCCATCAGTCTATGTGTTAAAGGTTGTGCTCTGAAGTACCTTTGTACCCATATCTTCCTAAAAATTCATCAAGATCCATGATCTGAAATGAGAATCCCCATATGAAATGATAATACGAGGGACCCAATGTAGTTTAATTATCTCACATATATACAAACTTCTTAGATCATCAACTGAGAAAGTACCCTAGATTGTATGGAAGTGGGAAACATATTTCACTCTGCCAATAACAACCCATATGAAATTTCTCCCTATTGGAGACCTAGGTAATATAACTACAAAGTCCATAACAACATTTTCCCATTTCCATTTTAGGCCTGGAAGAAGATGTAACAAGCTTGCATATAGCGACCCTTACTTTTCATACATAGACATTACATAACTAATGTGGAATATATAAAACATTTTACAAATAGATTCCCAAAGACCTTACTAGTGTAGTGCCTTCGGGAAAACGGAAACATAAACACTGGTACATAAATGAGATAAATTATCTCTCACAAGGTTCTTCTTAACTATAACCATTATTAGATACATTAAAAATGCCATATATCTTTATAAAATGTGGAAGGAAACATAAAAATGGGAGATCTAAAATTCTTATTAATGGTAAAAAAGGTATATATGTAAGCATAATCATGACCATAAGGGTATGATAACATGATCTCAAAAATATATGATCATACCCCACATATCAAAAAACATATACATGAATCATGGAATAAATCTTAGCATTTCAGAAGGCATGAATCATAATTAAATAAAGAACATAATCCATGAAAGCATAACATAGGAATAAAATGGGTAATTTTAGATAGAACATAATCATATATAACGATTTCCATAGTAGTCAAGGAATTACGGTTGATACCATCTTAGTTGAAAAATTCCTTTACTGAATCGGGTTCACGCCTCATTCCATCCCTGTATTAATGAACAAGGTTCATTCCTCATTCCAGCCTTATAATACTAAACTAAGATCATTACTCATTCCAGCCCCATAATACTGAACAAAGTTCAATTCTCATTCCATCCATGTCTATCTCATGAGATATAAATCATTACCTAATGAATTTGAGGGAGATATAGGTCCCACCCATCACATAATAAAATTATACATACATAATAAAAAAGATTGTAAATAATCATATCATAACCTATGAAATGAAATGGGTATTATAAACATGTTATCATATCATAACCCATACAACTAATAGTGGTTTCATAATCCTATTATTATAAATATAAATCATGAAAAGAAAAGGGTTTCAAAAGCATATAACTCATAAAAGAGAAACGTGCTTCATAAAAATACTACCATAAAAAAATATTCCATATTGAGAAAGAATATGAATAAAACACTAAATAATTTTCCTAGAAATGCATGAGTAACACCATGAGATTTTTTCTTAGATGGGAAATAATTTTTAATGATCTTTTGAAAACACTTCTTGATGAAAATATCATTTCTTCTTTGAAAAAAGGATCATTAAAACATTAATAACTTTTGAATACAATTTTCATGAAAATAAACTTTAATGATCATAAATAAAGATTTGAAAACCATTTAGAAACTTTTTTCATTGAAAAAACATAAAGAGATCTTGGAAATGTTTTGAATTTTTTTTTACTTGAAAACTTATAAAATAATATAAAAAACAATTTTACTTGAAATCATATAAAACATGATTAAAAACATTTTGGAAACAATTTTACTTGAAAACATATAAAAGAATCAAGATATTTTAGAACTATTTTCCTTGAAAACTTATAAAAGAAGTATGAAATAATTTTTGAAAATAATTTTCCTTGAAAATTTATAAATGAAGTTTGAAAACATTTTGAGAACAATTTTCCTTGAAAACTTATATAAGAAGCAAGAATTTTATTTTGAAAACAATTATTTATGATAATTTATAAAATAAGATTGAAATAATTTTGAGAAAAACTTTGTTGAATGTATATTTTAAAAATATTTTCATAAAAATGTACCTTTTTAACATGAAAATAAACTTCAAGGAACTGATAGATGGTATGCTATATGAGGAAAAAAGAAAATTCCTTTTCCACAGAAAAAATGTTAAAAAATTCCTCAATTAGAAAGAAATAATAATATTCATTTAAATAAATTGATAAAATATAAAAAGGGTAAAAATTTATATTAATTATCATAATATATTAGTAGAATATTCATGGAAACCCTTTTAAGAAAACTTGTTTTTAAAAGAACCCTGGTTTCCGACCGAGGAGAGGCTAAAATTGGGTTTTGTTAAAAAAAAATTATTAACTATATTATATACCTAAAAATGTAAAAAATAAACTAATATATCATGAATAAATATAATAGAAGAAAAATAATGAGATTTTTTAATGGGCGAATCGTAATATTTCATCAAAGGAAGAAAAAACATAAATAATCTTGAAAAGCGATTAGTTTGTTTCAATATACTCTTAACACTTGTTAAATTTGAACCATACTACCCATGTTATAAAATGGAATTACATGAGGATGAAAGTATAATGAAAATATAATGAAAATAATGGGATTGATGATATAACATTTCAAAGGTAGTGTATACCCCTCATGAAAAAATATAGGATCATAACAAGGCATGTGTCTCAAAGAAGGAACATTGAGAGAAAACTATTTTACCGATTTGGTAACATTTGAAACCTAAAACCCATTAAATAAAGATAATAAAAGGGATATTTAAACATCCATAAATTTAAGTATTATAATTGTTGAATACATCTAGGGGTAATATACACACAAAAGGAGTGAGTGGTTAACAATTCATGTATCTCATGGAAATAAAAAGTGAGATGAATTCCAATTAGAATGTGTCTTTACTCTCTTTGTACTCATTCAATCCTCACGTATAATAAATATCAATTTATTATAAATCTATAAAATATTTATATTATTAATTTTAATACCATATAGGTTTTGATTATGGAATTATATTACCAGCTTGTTTCCAATTCTATGTTATGGTTTCACTTCAGGTAATATCCCCTTTCTTTGTCGCATATGTCTTAATTAGTTATATCTTTGGTTCATATAATTATATCATGATTTAAAAAATATAAAACATAATTTAAATATAATTAATATTCAGTATATATTTTTTATAATAAAAAATAGAATATATAACTATGAAATAGAATACACAGTTCATGGATACGGTAAGCTTTATGTACGCATGGACAATATTTCCATTTAATTGTCATGTTGAATGAAAAAAAGTAAAATAAATATATGTATGTATATGTATATATATAATTATTGTATTAGGTTTATTATACCATATATATATCATATATATTCACTAAACACATCCTTAATAAATTACATGTAGTGTATGAACGAATCATATCTCTTTGAGGGGTCGGTAGTCCACACTTCCTCAAATGAAATTACCGTATTAACACAAAATGGAAAGTATAAGGAAATGTGTTGTAAAATAATTTCATAAGCTTAAATATATAATAAATATAATATATAAAATATATTAACATAGTGTCAATAATAATTTCCTCCATGAGAGGCAGTAAAGGAAAAATGAAAAATCATCATTTTGTGAGGTGGTAGTTTTCCATACATGTTAACAACATGTTCGTTAGCCATTAGATGAAGGTGTGTGAAATTTTTGGTAAAAAACATAAAATAAAAACATCATAGTATATTTATTATACTGGATTTATTATAAAAGCATTGAATAAAGAGAGTTTAGGTGGTGCATAATTAAAATAAAAGTAAAGATATTGAGAGACTATATTACCTCTTATTCGGGTAACACCTTTTGGTTTGTGCCAAAAGGATTACTTGACTTTATTTCTTCCAAAAGGTAGGATTAAAGGAGGAATGTAAGAACAATTGGAGGCGAATTGCGAAGATAATGGATTAACCTATGTGGTTTTATAGGTGTGAATAAGAGTATTAGGTGGTGTCCTTTTATATGAAAGGAAAATGACACACTTGTCATTTTTGAAAAGAAGTTATGTGTACCCACGTTTTTAACTAAAAAAATCATATCAAAGCAATAAAAGTAAAAATTTTAAGTTTAATGGTTGAGGAATGGATAACCAAAGTTTTTTGTACAATTTTATAGGTTGTTTAGTGTTTTAAATTTAAGGTTTAGTCCTTTATTAACAGAATCTTTCTCTTAACCGTTGTAATTAATTTTGATAACTATCACTACTATTTTTGGTCAAAAACATAGTTGACATTATTATAAATTATAAATTAAGATTATTAAAAATATGTAATCCTTTTTTAAAAATTCTAATCAAATAATTGGTAGAAATTAATTTACATGTAAACCTGCTGATGAGATGACACTTTTAGCTTTAAATGTAAAAACGTTCCAACTTTTGCTATGTTTTTATACCCAATATCGAAGTGAAATTGATTTCAATGACCTAAATTGGATTAATTGATAAAAATATAATCACTCAAATATTTAAAACGAAATTAAAATATAATTTATCTTTATAAAAAAAATTATATGAAAATTTACTTTTGAATTAAAATCGTATATTTTTCACTATTCATCGAATATTGAAGTTTCTCATAAAAATAACAAAAATTATCCATAAGATATTTTTTAAATTATAAATTAAAAAAAGAATTTTATTTTATAAAATTAAATTTCTAAATGTTTCTAAAATTAATTTTATTGTTTTTCATAGAATGGTAGGAAAATTAGTTTATTTTTAGAAAATAATATTTTAATACATATAAGGACTTTACCAAAAATTAAATATTTCATCATAAATATGTTTTATTTATATAAAACCATTATAAAAATTTTGAAAAGTAGATATAACTATTCATATTAATATGTTTAATGACTATATTATAATTGTATAATTTAAATAATTATAACAATAGAAAGATGTTTAATAGAAGATTAGTGTTCTCTATGACATATACCAAGTCAGTGTTGCATGTTGCCTACAACGAGTCGGTGTTTCATGTAACATATAGAAAATTTTAATATAACATCAATGTTCTGTGTATAATTAACTAAAATATATGTTGTGTGTGGTTCTTGATTAACTTGGTGTTTCTTTTAACAAAAAACCATAGTTATTTAACATAAAATATACTATTTTTAATGTTACATGAGATAAAAAATATTACAAAGGTTAAATTAATTCAAAAACTAATAATTCAAAAAATTTAAGGGTTTTTCATTATTCACCCCTCAAAATGAATTTCACCATTAAAATTTGTCTGGCTTATCAAATGTTCAATACTTTAATGTTTCATTCGTAGAAGTCCACATTGTAAAAATGGATACCAAAACATCCCTTAAAATGGGAATGTTGGAACCATAATGGTAACCCAAAGTTATATATAAATATGTTTCCACAAAGGACTGCATATTTTGGGAGTAAATATCATACATTGAGGAAAATCATAAAAATTTATTGGGAGTGATTAAGGTCATCAATCATAAATAAGTTATTGATTAAAGAAAAGTTGAGGGCCTGAAAGTCATAAATCTGTGATGATTTAAAAACCCATCAGTTTAAAAAAATTATGTTATTATAAAAACACTTTTTATTTTGATCAATATCCTAATATAGGGTAAGTATTTTATTGGAAAAAATGTAAGAAAATATACTTTAAATATTTATATAAATTTAATCTCTTTCTTATGTTGTGATCTTATCAATTTATAATTCATCAATTACTTCATGTGATGGACACCTAAAAATTAACTTTGACACCTAAAGTTCTGAAATAGAATTTTAATAGATCTTAAGACCCATAAAATAATAAAAATATACCTATATATCTATAATTAGTCATTAAAATAAATATGGTTAAAAAATTAATCTCTAAAAATAAAAAGAAACACTGCTATTTTATCAAAAATAATTATCCATAAAAAATAATTATAAATTTACCAGGACATCGTATAGGCCAGTGGGAGGTGTGAAACCATTATCGTTCTTCTGTCATGGTTTTAAGATACTCAACCTTTCCATAATTGATTGGTTTTCACTTGAAATACAAGATTTATTTTTCTAAGAACAAAATAATCTAATTTCTAAAATATTATGGACATCCATGAAATAATGTAAATCAGTAAATATCATTTTATCCAAGGTTTTCAATATAATATCAATACATACATACTTACTCCGAATCATATATTAAACTTTTCATGAATGGTCAACCTTATAACCCTTCAAAAATATGAAAACCCTATAATTTAGAAAGAAATTCATGAAATCAGTTTAACATTGAATCCCCAATATATCATAAAGTAACATTTGGTTGTCACATTCCAAATATGAATACAGTCATTATATATTCTCTTGAAGCATGGTAATAAATTGAATTAAAATAAATCCCTTTTGAAAACATTCGTAATTCTTTAGTCAAAGTATATTGGATTTATTCTGTGAATCCAAAAATGTTGTAACCTTCATCAATGATAGCATAAACCAACTTTCAACAAGTACTTAATTAGTTCCAAGGTAATCAGTAACTTCCAATTTACTTATTCATATCCCACATATCATTATCCCAGACACATTATCATAACAGAAGGTACATATTAAGGTTCATCTTTCCCATAATCATTTGTTTTATATAGAAATAAACTTACTGTTATATCATTTTTCTATTCCAACATAACCATTCAACATGTTCTTATAAGTACTTAGTCAAAAACATAAATTGAACAATCCTTATATATTTCACCTTTTATATAACATTATTATTGAATCCAAATACAAAAAAATATTTTATTATTCCACTTCATCCTTATTCCATTAGAAAGGATTCTTCATCCAATTACACAATGCCTCTTTCCTATAACATTTTATCGTATTATCTTCATCATCAGCAATGTAACCATTACTTGTAAAACCTTGCTGATCCTCTTCAAGAGATTTCCTCTTGGGGCATTGAGCTGCAAAATGTCTATTTATTTCATACTTAAAGCACCTAACCTTCAATTTTGTCTTAGGGAGACCAATATTCTTGTCCATTTAATTAACCAAACACTTAATTTTTCTCTTATAGTCACTTTATTTATGTCCCTTTTTTCCATAGTAAAAAAAACTTCTTGTTCCTATAAGACATTCACTTAGGTGGTTCTTTCCATATTCATGACATAAAGGAAACTGGATATTCCTTCCTCCGTGGTCTCCATTAATTGAACTCCCAGAAAACTCATTTCTCTTCCTGGGTGAGCCCGAGAATTGGTTACGGTGTACATTGTTAGTCATGTTATGTGAAAATAGATTAGGCATGTTCACAACATCTTTTAGCCCAGTGATCATCCCACCTGGCTTCTCATCAGAAAATCATCCATCATATTCAATGTTATTCTAGTTACATCCAGTTACTACCACTAACTAAAACTAGAAGTATAGTGCGAGCATTACATATCATATAAGAAAAACACATAGTCATGAAATTAATTACTTATAGGATATCTAAGTCATGAAACCTTCCTTAATATATGACACCTTAGTTTCATCATAGGTTATTCCTAGACAACTTATATTTCAATCCTTCATTATGATTTGTGAAGATTTTGTGAATTTACAGACCATATCCCTCATAAGTTTCAAACCAGGTGAACAACAAGACCCATTTACAGACCATGAGGGCTACATATCCTCAAGCACATCTCCCTATATTCTAGAGTCCACTTACTTTAATTGAGGGCCTATTCTCTTTATGTGGGGAGAATATTACCTCATTAACATATTTTTTCACAGTATATAACATTTAAGAACAGGTAAATAAGTATTGAAATCAGTATAAGTAAATAGATTACACAATAGAAGCAGACTAGAGTAATAAACAACTGAACAACTAATAATCATATACAAAAGCTAATGATGATACACAATGTATAAATTAAAATTGAAAACATTAAAATAAAGTAATAGATAAAAATTCTAACAAAAGTAAAAAAATGAAACCTAAAACTATCCCCAACATCTTGATCTCCAACATGGTCATCTATTACCTGATGTATCATAAACAATCAAGCAATCAAGTGTCTGAAGAAAACACTTCCATTTGTGAACACCTTCATAAATAAAATATTCACATGTACAAATGGTGCCTGGATAGTGTGCGATATAAACCTTAATAGGACAAAAAATGGTATCTATAACAAGTTTTCATTTTAATATATACTGAAATAGTGTGAAAGCATGAATATATAAAAGTAAAATAATATAATAATGTAAATATCCAAGTATCTACTTCAGGCCTTTGTTGGTTTCTAAATATGCAACTAGTTCATTAATTAATTAGTTTCCAGTTTATATATTTATGTCACATGAGTCATGTTTAGAACAAACATTATCACATGATAGTAATATTAAAGGTTCCATGATGTAATAGGTAAACCTATTTAATATTAATAATGGAAGGGTTCCATGGTATTGAACAAGGCAACTGAGACCTCAAGTGTCTCCAACTCAGTAGTCACTACAGCCTAGATAAATGGGTAAGAGTGTAACCTAAGGAGTATCATCCAAGACATTATAAAATATTAATGATCTATCCAAGTCCAAGGAATACATCCAAGGTAAAATGGGATAAGCAATGACTACGCCCAAGAATGTAACCAAGGCATGTCATGTCTGTAGAAGCTATGATGGATCACAAGAGTTTATCCAAGACATTCTATAATAGTAAAGGAAGGATCTCGTGCTATGATAATAGGCATCCAATGATAGATGAGGATTGGGTTCCATGGTGGGTCCCGACTAAGGAAACCAAGATCCTTGAATCAGAATAGAATCCTTGAGCACTCAAGAAATTCCATTTGGAATCCAAAGGACAATATGAGTATGACCATTAATGTAATGTTTTCAAGGTCCATATGTAATTAGGAACCATATAATGATTCATTTAATAATTAATGCCATGTAACAGTCATATAATTTAACATGATCATTTGGTTCAATACTTTCCTTTCATTTGTGTGACAATGCCAAGGGGCATGCAACTATTATGAAAATTCATTTAAGTCATAGTCACTGCACATGGTTTATTATGATACCTTCCACCATAAGGGTAAAAGGGTTCTATAACATTCAATGAAGCATTGAATTACATGAATTAGGATAATCCATACCTATTAAATATACTTTCTATTTACATTTAGTTCCCATTCATTAAATTGAACACTTACCTTAGATGATTCAAGTAAAAGGAATACACAATGGCTAGTGAATCCAATTCAACAATTCAATAGTCATATAATCAAGGTAGGATAACCTTTAGTAAGTTCAAGCTACGACACAACCGAATGGTGGCACAGACATAGGTGTCATAGCATAAAAATCCAAATTATAGAGGATACCCTATATGAGGTATTCAACATTTTTTGAATAACAACCACCAATGAATAAAATTTATGGATTAGGTCTTAAAATACAGTTATAATGACTAAAAGCAAGGAATATTAATTAAATAGATGAAACTTGATAAAATTATCATGACCACATGGTAATTTATAGAATTATGAATATTTGAGGAGTGAGTTATAAACCACCTACATCATACTTTTATAACTCTCCTCACACTACAACAAAACTGGCCCCTAGCGGTGTTTTTTTTCATTTGGCGGCGGTTTAAACCGCCACTATAGGGTTTGGCGGCGGTTTACAAGAACCTCCGCGAAATTGGGCGTCAGCAATCTATTAGCAGTGGTTTTTACTATTTCGCGGCAGTTTAAGAAAAGTGTTGTAGATGCCTCTTTTCATGACGGTTTTTGTCCATTTCGCGGCGATTTTATGCGTAGATGATACTTTTTTTTCGCGGCGGTTTTAACCACCGCTATATTCTGGAATTTGATGCGCCTATGTCGTGGCGGTGAAAACCACCGCTAAATTTAAACATAATACATTTAGCGGCGGTTATAACTGCCGCTAAATACTGACCAATAAGGCATTAGCGGCGGCTATAACCACTGCTAAATTCTGACCAGTAAGGCATTAGCAGCGGTTAAAACCGCCGCGAAATGTAGACCTGAAAAAAAAAAAAAATTTCTGCTCCTACCACACCACTGCCCTGAAAAACAAATCAAACCAGAATATTTAACAGGAGACACCATTCAAACAAATAACATGGTAGTATTCATTGAAAAATAGGATATGATCAAATGTTGTATGTTATGGAGTCCAACCCAAGGAAAGGTATGTATCACAATTTGGTGAGTAACCAATCCATGTGACCCCCAAGATGTATATGTGTTTTTAGGTTCTTTAATTTCTTATGTGTTTTAAGAAGGGTTGATTTATATTATATGGATACTAATACTCTATATAATAAATGGTTATGAATTTTGATACAATTTATGTGATCATGCTAACCATGGTGATGTGTAATGATATGTAATTGGTTATGCTCTAAGTTGGACGATATAACATCCATGGGTGGATTGTGATATGGGTTGGGTTTTTTTTTACAATGGATTTTGTGTTATAGGATAGAACAAATTATGTTTATATGGGTATAGAATTTGTTCCAAAGATGGATGTTTGAGTAGTTATAGAATGTATGTTATGGTATGGTTTGTTGTGTGTTTTGGGTTGGTTGTTAATGCCTACTATAGAAAATGGGTAACTTGTGAATTGGTGTGTGTTTTAGGTTGGACAACACGCTAACCGTGCATGGTGCTTGAGAGAGTATGGTTTATGATCTTGTAGGTTGTACATGATTCCTATTGAGGATTTGGGTTATGTCATTAGATATGAGATAAGAGTTTCATGTATACATCCCAAGATGGTCATCATGTTGCAGGTTGGATGGGATGCATCATGATATAGTTGTTATTGACTTTGTTAAAGAAAATAGGTTTGAGTTTTTTAAAATTTCAACAACTTATCTAATGTTTTCCTAAATACCTTATTGGTGGAATTATACTTAACCAAACCAAATGATATTGATTTTTCACAATAGTTATTATCATAAGATAATGTCATTAATATATATGTGCATGTATGTGATCTTTATCCTTCAGGGGATGTATGGTGTGTCGATTTCTAGTTAAAATTAGTAACCTATATTTCATAGTTGGATTGGGTATGGGATTTGTGATATGCATGAGAACCCTCGAGTGGGTATATTGGCCTATGATTTTCCTTGTGATATTTGATATGGGTTCATAGATGCTTCTCCATGAGTTGTATTCTATATAGGATGTGACATGTGAACTAGGGTTGATAGAGACTAGTAATATTGAGATGTATCTTGGGATATTGGTGATTGGAGTGTTCTAATCAAGTGAAATAGCGATTCTCATTTCCACCCGATGAGGGTTTTCTTGTATGTATGTAATCCAAGAGAGGACTTATCCTAGGTCTATGAGTTCATTAAAAAAATGAAAGTAAGTTTAGACACTTTTTTCTATAGTGATGGTATATAGGTGGATTGTGGCTTGGTATTCAGTTAGTAATATCATTGTATTTGGTATTGTTAATGTAAAATCATGGGTAGTGCTTGTGTTTTGTTAAGTATAACATGAATAATTGACATGGTTATTTGGGGGATAAGTTAAGTTAAACTATGATTATTTGGATGTTATTGTAATGATGCATATTAGGTGTTTTAATAGAGTGTATACATGCTTAGATTCATGTTATACTGATAACGGTTAAATTTAGGTATTGTGGGAGGCTTCCAAGATACACTCTTTCCATGTCAGTAAGAGCGTGAGTTCTTTATCAGCATAATTGGTATGTTGGTTGTATAGTCTAAGATTAGCCTGTCAGGTGGGAATTTATTCATGCCTGTGTAATGTGTTGTGGCTCATTGGGCCTTGATAGTGATGGTATGAATTGGGCTTACACAGCTAGGATACCCAGGTGCTGCTATGGAGAAACAATGATATGAATGGGACTTACATAGTTGGACTGCCTAGGTACTTCTATGAATCAGTTATGGTATGAATCGAGCTTACACAATGGGGCTACCCGAATGCTGCTATATAGTAGAAATGGTGTGAATATGGGTTACATATATGGTATTCTCATTGGATGTGGTACCAATTCAAACATAGGCCTAAATGGAATGATGTATACCACACTCGAGAAATCAAGACATAAAATGAAACATCATAAATAAATAAAATGCATAGAAGAAAACATGAGAAATCAAAAAATGTTAGGACATGGAAATGTTTGGTGGAAACTATGTGCCATATACATGTTACATATACAAACCAACTGTTCTCATACTTGTTCAACACATCAACAACACTACTACTCATCATCTCATGCTGCATCGTCACCCTCTCCACCTTCATCTCCACTACCTACTGCCACCTATAAGAACATTATATTGAAAATTAAATATTGATGCATATTTATAATTAAACTTAAAACCAATAAAAGTGTAAAAACTAAATGATTTTGATTTTTTTGTGATTTACCTGCTCACCACTAGCCGATGCACTACCACCGGGGGGCATATCTGCTCATATGCTGACGTATTTCAAGCAACTCTTTCTGCAAAGCAGATATCTGATCCCCCTGCTGGTGAACTGTGTTTCGTAGAGAAGAAATCTCCCTCTGAGTATCTTCAAGTATGAAATGACTATAAACAGGAGTATATGTAGCCGAAATCCCTGATGGACTGCCAAAGACTTCAGATGGTACAGGTCCAAAACTCATCCCGCGCACTCTACCAAGATGCTCCTTCTCAAGGACTTTAACAACCGGGTCATCCTGGGAGACTGAGTAGGATTGCTCAGGATTGACATCCCATATTTTTTTAATTTTTACCTATAAATCAAATATCAATATATATTAACACAGTAAAAACTGATAATAAGTTATTATAATAAATAATTGACTTTATACCCCAACTTCTCTGGCAGGTTCATTAACAAAACTTCCATCTGTTTTTTTATGAACATCCAGCCACAGTTCTGTTCAGGATGCTTCATGCCCTAAACTCTGTGACTGCATTAAACAAAGATAAATCAACAATTAAATATGTTAAATAGATAATATTTTCTTATAAATATTTAAACTAATTAAAAGATTACCAATGACATTCGGCTTCTAGAAAAGCTTTTTGAGCCCGCAGTGTGTGGGATGACTTGTTTTTCCCGGTTTGATGCATTCTGTCTTGAGAGATCCTGAAATAAATAAAATTCAATTTAACAGTAATGTATTCAATGTCTATCTCCTATTCATGTACATGTATAAATGTAAAATGAGGATAATATAATAATATATATTTCAATACCATCCGCTTCTCATCACGATGGCTATCGACAAAAACTTTCCACTGTTCTTTCGGTACCCCACTGGGTAGCTTCTCATACATCTGCTGCACGGTCAACGAAGTATCATTGGCATCACACCACAACCTCCATTTGAAATCTTTCAATTTTTTCCAAGATTTTTCAATGTCCACTTCCGTGCTATCACATCAGCAACGGTAAAGTGGAAGAACATATGTATACAGAAATTCATTTTGAATATATTAGTAACATGACATTCAGTTAAACCATAAAGTAATAAAATTACCTTTATCTGAGAATCAAAAACTTCATTTTTCCAGTTT
Organism: Viscum album; assembly: GCA_963277665.1. Taxonomy (NCBI): domain Eukaryota; kingdom Viridiplantae; phylum Streptophyta; class Magnoliopsida; order Santalales; family Viscaceae; genus Viscum; species Viscum album. Next base: position 1,863,836,772 of record OY728133.1, read on the forward strand.
GGAGGCATATGCCTCCAATCATCATATGAAATAGGCAGGGAAATGGGCTCTGCTGCCAGCTGACCTATAATCTGACCAAGTAAACCTGTGGCGTCATCCGTCGGGACCCCATAAGAATCAAATTGCACCACTATATTCTCTCCATTCATGTTCCAAACATCAGAACTTTTTAAGTGTTTTTCCACGGTTGCATTTTTTTCATCTTCAATTAGAAAACAATTACTATAAACAAAATGCAATAAATTAATTTAATTAAAATTTGTACCTATGACTGTGACCCTCCAGAATGTCCGTGATGAACTGGAAGGGGCATGTCGCTGCCCCGCTGCTGAGGCTCCTGTAGGGGGAGGCGATGACTCATCCTCTAATGAGACATCCACTGATGGTGTCAGAGATGGTGCAGGGAGAGATGATGCACGGATGTAGGCAGCTGCTGCCTCAGATGCCGTGGGGACAGACGGATCGTCATCTGTCACAGAAGTAGATGAAATGGTATACCGCTTCTTCCTTGGCATTATTGTCATTTAATAAAATAAAATTAAGTTCAGAATATATATTTCAAAAAATTTATGCAGAAAGAAAATTAAAAATGATAATAGATGCACAGTACTAATAAACAAAATATATATAACAATGATAATGAATGACTACAGAAATGAAACAAGTGGTTGCTGAATGAATAAATAATTGTACATACAATCATTTTTCCCTTCAATCATGTCGGTTTCCTACTCCATTGCTTCATCCACTTCATTCATCCTTGCTAGACTAATATTTTCAATATCATGATGGAAAAATAATTCTGCTTCCTGTTGATGATGAAATTCAATTGCAGAGGTCAAATCTTCCACTTCATCACCCATATCATACAAATCTCTTTGTATTACGTGAGTAACTACACTCCACCCTTCATCCACAACATCATTCACATAATATACCATTTTTTCCTGCGATGCTAAGATATATGGATCATGCAGTTCACGATCACCAACATCCATCAAGCGAGAGAAGTTTACAGAAGTAAATTGCAAGGAATCTCTTTTAACACCTCTGATAATATAGACCCATTTTCATTTGAATAAAACAATAGATAAATGCCCGTGGTAGTTTAGTTCAATAATATCATGTAACTTTCCATAGTATTCCACTTCAGCAAATGTAAATATACCACTATTCTGTGTTTTCAAACCCATTTCTCCATCGACTGTACGAAATCTAAAACCATTCACATTATAAGCGTCGAACTTTCTAACTTGTTTTATAGGACCTCTAGCAAGAAACTTCAAATCTTCTGACAAGTCTGCTCGAGTATCAGTATTCATGATCTAAAAAATAAAAATATAATTTAATAGATTTGAAAATTGTATGTGTCAAACTAATATTCGTATTTATTGCAATATTTATAAACTTACACGTCATGCAAACCATTCTACCAGCTCTTTATTCACAGCTTTCGTTATATCTTTTTCATTTCATGTTCGGCCTCTCATTCATCTCTTTGTTTGTATCCTAAACTCTTCAATAAATGGATCTGAAATTTCACTATTCAGTATCACATATCTATGTGCCTGTAATAACTCCAATTCTGTCAGTGTCGCGTATGAGGTCCTCCCAACTGATCGGCCAATAGCAGGAAATATTTTTGATTTCTGATGAATTTTAGATTGAGTTGATGTGTCATCAACACGTCCAACTTGATTAAATCTTGTCTCAATATCATCCAAATATCTAGAACAAAAGGAGAGACACTCCTCGGCCAAATAGCCTTCAGTAATAGAGCCTTATGGTTGAGCTTTATTTCTCACGTATTCTTTCAAATGCCCAAGATATCTGTGAAAACAAATAATAATATTATGCATTTATTTAAATTCCAAATATTGTTTACTTAACTGGAAACATATAAATAAAATACCTCTCAATTGGATACATCCATTGATAATGAACGGGGCCTCCTAATTTAGCTTCATCAACCAAATGCACAGTTAAATGCATCATGACAGTAAAAAACGATGGAGGAAAGATCATCTCCATTGCACAAAGGGTCAATACAAACCTCTCCTGTAGGTTGTCAAGCTGTAAAGGATGTAGAGTATTCTCACATAATTTCCCGAAAAATGTGCATAATTTTAGTACAACATCAGTAACTTTTTCAGGTAATAATGTACGCAATGCCAATAGTAGTAACTGTTGTAACAAAACATGTGAATCATGACTTTTCAATCCATATAACTTACGATTCTTCAAATCAACACACCTCAAGATGTCACTCGAATCCCCATCAGATACCTTCACATTCTTTAAAATTCGAAGGAACGCATATTTATCACTATTTTTCATTGAAAAAATGGTAGGATCATACTTTTCATTCTCATCTTGCTAGAGATCACGTTTTATATTCATTACTTGTAAGTCTTTGCGAGCATTGAGATGATCCTTCGACTTTCCATGCTCATTAAGTAATGTAAAAATCAAATTATCACATACATTCTTCTCAATATGCATCACATCAAGATTGTGGCGCAAAGAATTAAATTCCCAATACGGAAGTTTGAAGAATATACTTTTTTTCTTCCATTATTGCATTCTGATTTCACTTGACGATGCACTTCGCACTCGTTTTCCGCTATCAGTCAAATGATGAACCTTCCCAAATTCCGTTTTAACATTTTCAAGCTGTGTCAATATTTCAGAACCGGTTAACAACTTTGGAGGTGGTCTACGATCAATGGAACCATTAAATTTTGATTTTTTCAGCCGAAATCTATGAGATGCATCAAGAAATATTCGATGACACAAGAAGCACCATTTTCTACTGTGAGGTAGCCGTTTGGGCTCGAAATCAAAGTTACAAACAGGACAAGCCAAACCCGTATAAGTGTTCCAACCAAATAAATTCCCAAGCCCAGGGAAGTCACTAATGGTCCACATTAAAGCAGCATGCATTTTGAACATTGTTTTAGAAGAAACATCAAATGTCTCAACACCGTTGCTCCATAACTCCTACAATTCTTCAATCAAAGGATGCAGGTATACATCAATATCATTTCCAAGCATTTGTTTTCCAGGAATAATCATCGAAATGATAAAATATGTTTGTTGCATACACATCCATGAAGGCAGATTATAAGGGATCAAAACAACTAGCCAAATGCTATAACTCGTACTCAAAGTCCCAAATGGGTTGAATCCATCGGCAGCCAATCCCAATCGAACATTCCTAGGATCATCTGAGAAATCTGTATGTAATGAATCAAATTTCTTCCACGATTGGGAATCTCGTGGATGTCTCATTAACCCATCATTGTTATTATCTACAGAATGCCACTTCATGTGTTTGGTGGTTTTTGATGACCTGAATAATCTTTGCAATCGAGGCTTCAAAGGAAAGTAATGCAAAACTTTTGCAGGTGTGTTCCTTTTCTTCTTCTCCATGAAATTATGTTCAGTCATACTTCCAACATCACCTTTTGACTGCCATCTAGAAGAAGAACATTTCTTAAAATCCTGTCTACTTGAATCCTCTCCCTAGTAAAGCATACAATCATTAGGACACACATGTATTTTTGTATAATTCAGACCAAGCTTGTTTACAACTTTTTTCATCTCATAAAACTATTCTGGGATTTTTGCTTCAGGAAATGCATCACGAATCAATTCCAATAACATGGTCATTACCTTATTTGTAATTCCACATGGACATTTGATATGGTACAACTTTAGTAGAAATGAAAGCTTTGAATATTTCAAACACCCACTATACAACTCTTGATTTCCATCATCAAATAAATCATGAAATTCATTTTCCTCACTGAAGTTTTCCCTTAAATTTGGCTCCACAGAATCAAGAGGAGGATCCAATGATATGTTACAATCTTGATCTACTTGTGTTACAGTCTCAAAAACATCACTTGTCACGTTGCAATTTGTAGCACCCTCTTCTGGTTGTTCTAATATGTTTTGATGCTCATAGTGGTGTCTTGTAGTGCCGAATGCATCATTTATGAGGTTTTTCATTTCATTTTCCATTGGAGACAAACTTGGGACCTCATTCTGTGGATTAACATTAGTCCTCAATCTTTCTGTATTGTTTGATTCTCCATGCCAAATCCAACAAAAATATTGATCAGGGAATTGCTTCAGTATTAAATGTTCATAAACTTCATCTCTCTTCAACCATGTTCTAAATTTACATTTAGGACATGGACATCTTATTCTCCCTTCAACGGATCGATTAGAAATTGAAAAATCTAAAAACTCATTCAAACCCTTAACATATTGAGGTGTGTTCCTCGGTAATGTGATCCAGCTTTTATCCATGTATATCACAATGTGCCTACACAAAATATACGATAGTGTAAGATTATAGAAACATAATATAATAAAGATGAACCATTGATCATAATGTATGCATAATATAATAAAGATGGTTCATTGATCACATTTACCACTTCAGACCAACCGAACAAGTCTGGTCCATAAGAGACGGCATCAACACCTCATTGAGGAGAAATAAGAATATCGGGTTACACACTTATCATAACACTATCTACCCATCTATTTTTTATGGTTTCCAATGGGATATGTTTACAGAACATGAAGCACCAAATTAATTCATTATCTATGATAAGACATGTCGTTATGGACCAAATTTACAAGGGAGAGAAGTCACATGGATTTTTGTAAAATAAAACATTGGAATTGAAATTGGTCTATAGGATGGGATTTAATCTATTGAACATATCTATATTCTTGGAAAGAGTTGAGGTGTAAATAATATTAAGTGATATCCCAAAGGAACCAACTGCTCAATATAAATTGCAATAAATTACTCAAATTGTGGATGAATATTCTCACTTTTAGTAATGAATACATGAATAAATGTAGGAGAAATATATAAACCACAAAAATAAATAATCCACAATTACTATGCATGACTTATCCGTCGTTTATGTGAAGAAATCAAAGAATCAAGGAAGAACTAAAAATTACCAAAGTCAAAAGGGGTCGCGGGGGGCACTGGGGTGTGCGGGGGTCGTCGGAGGCCACGGGGGGCGTGGGGGGTGTCGGGGTCAATAAAAAAATTACACCCATGAAAATACATTAGAAAATTCTCACTAAGCATATACCTAGGTATGAAATCCATACTATAAAACCATTCATGGAAAACCCAATACACATAATATGAAATCATACCTTCTTTAAATAAAAAAATAAAGATAAAGTGATGGTCAAGGTTTCTATAATGACATGACCTTTATAATTAACTACATCATGATGAATCTCTGAGAAAAGTAATATAAATTTACATTCATCTTTCGACGTACAAACTACATGCACTTGATAATTTATACTTAGAGCATCAATAATGAAATTTCAATTTCTTGGAGTATAATTAAAATCCAAATAAAATGACTAAATATATTCATCCCATATCCTCTATCATAAATTTTTATCCCTATGATAAAATATTTACTACATGTTTTTTTATTTGTAAATGCCACAAAATTCTCATTGAATAACTAATTTCATAAACATTGGAGGGCATGCATAACCATGACTAACTCAATATCATGAGTTGGATAATTTTTATCATTTATTATAAGTTTCAAGACCCATTTACTAAAACTCATTCCTCTATATCAACATAAATATTAACATCACATTGGAGGCCTCATTATTGACCTTATAATGTATCCTTGGCTTTGGTCAAATAAGAATAGGTGTAGGTGTCAATATATTTTTTAGCTCATAAAATTAATCTTTTTATTTATCATCCCACTAGAAATTCACTCCATTCCAAGTCAATACTATATTTTTAATGAATATGTGAGAAAACTCCAAGATAATGCAAGAATAAGAAACCACATTACCAATGAAAATATGAATCTCAACAATATTTGTATGAATCTGTTAAGAAATTATAGATTCTACTTTCTCAATATCCCATAATATCCTAGATTTAGAGAACTCACGACCAAAAAATGTCACCTATTTATTATAGAAATAACATTTCAATATATTGGAATATAAATTATGATATCTCAATGTGTCTAAGAACATAAACAACTATTCTTCATGCTCCTCATAGGATCATGCTCATACTGATATATCATTGATAAATATAGTCCCAAATGAAAAAAAGGATAAAAAATGGTTTATCAAAGTTATAAATACATATGGTTTCTCCATTACCCTAAATAGAATTACCAAAAACACAAAATTACTATATAGTGTTTGAAATTCTATCTTGGACACACCTTTAGCTCAAACCTTTAACCGCTGATAACCTAATCGATGAAAAATCTTCAAAATCCATAAAGAACCTCTAAACTGATTGAATAATCATAAATTCATAGAAAAGGATACCAATTATTAAGAGTAACATGATTTAATTTATAATAGATAATATAAAATCAATAACTCACTCTCGCAATATTGGTAAAAAGAAATGGATAACCCTATGTAGATACACTCAGATTAATAAATCCATTGGATTAAAGATCTCCCAACTAAATATTTATCTATCTAATATCCCATAGAGATATATAGTAATGGGATATTGTGATAGTCTCGATACCTTGTACTAATTCAATCATAAACTCCACCTCCATCTCTAGAGGTAACATTATAAAGTCCTCAAAAAAAACATTCTGATACTTATTAATTGTAGGAGGAAAACAACACTTGAAACACCATTAACTAACCTGAGATCCATCCATACCACTAGAGATATAGTAATCCCCATTTTCCAATAATCATATCTTGATCAATTGGAATTATAATTTTATTCACCTAGAATAACATATGATTTATCATAAGATGGAGAGAATTTCTCTCTTTTCTAATAACAATAAATATATGCTTTAAAATGTGATAACTAGTCTATACTAAAAATTACAATGAAATATTTCATCACTATAATGACCAATTTCCAAAGATATACATATCCAAAAATATCAGCTACATAATTTAGGAACTTCTAATGGGCTCCTCTATTTTTCCCAATGAATTATTTAGAGAGAAAACTTTAAATAAAAATTCAACAATCAAACCTATGTTGGATACCAAGCAAGAAGACATAAAATAATTAGAATAAATATAATCAAATAACACACTGAACAAGGTTGAGGTATCAATTAATATGCATGACTTTTAGTAATAAATACATGAATAAATGTAGGAGAAATATATAAACCACAAAAATAAATAATCCACAATTACTATGAATGACTTATCCATCGTTTATGAGAAGCAATCAAAGAATCAAGGAAGAACTAAAAATTACCAAAGTCAAAAGGGGTCGCGGGGGGTGACGGGGGGTGTGGGGGTCGCCGGAGGCCACGGGGGGTGTGGGGGGTGTCGGGGTCGCCGGATGGCACGGAGGGCGCGAGGGTCGCCGGTGGTCGAGGGGGGTGCCGGGGGGTGCGGGTTTCACCGGAGGGTGCGGGGAGTGCTGGGGGTGCGGGGGTCGCCGGAGGGTGCTGGGGGCACAGCGGTCGCCGAGGCCGGGGGGGGATCGAGGACAAGGGTTTGGGAACGCGTTCGGGGTGGGGGAAAGGGACTTGGTGTTTTAAAAAAAATTGGGTTTCGCGGCGGTTTATTAAAAACCGCCGCAAAACCTTCACCGAAAATGTTTAGCAGCGGTTTTGTGAACCGCCGCCACAAAACCGCTGCTAAACCCAGTTTTTTTTGTAGTGTCATCTAGTATCAGTGTATGGTTTTCCCTGTATTGGAAGATATCTGAAGAATGGATCATTGCTATGAAATTGGGGCATATGATCCTACATCTAAATGGAATCATATTTGGAAATAATAACAATATAATATTTAAAAATTAATGAATATTTTAACGATACAGATCTAACGAGATGAACGATGATCAAATTGGACTCCAAACAGACATTTGATCTCAAATCCTAGATTAGGCTTGAAATGTGCTCTAAAGAGAGGAATTTTGAGGGGTCGTCCACTTAAAATAAAAACGAAGAAGGGGTTTGATTTAATTAGTACATTATTTGAAAAACTATAAAATAACCTAGATTTTTCCTTCACACGGTTTTCCAAACCATTCACCAATCATGTATGGTCAACTATAGGAAAGGTGCACCTACAAGGTTAGACCACATGGTTAGGGAAACCATGAAAAAATAATGAAAACCCACTCTATAACTGGTATTTAGTTTTTTCATAGATGTGTGGCCCAAATCACATGTTTACGTTAAAAAACTAGTTTCTGTCCAGCCCTACCCGACTAAAATGAACAACACAATATAATTCACACAATTTATTATTACTATGAAACATGCCTTTTTCTTCCACTGATTGGGCTTTTGAGCTCCAAGCGAGACCCTTGACACTCCTAAACCTTTACAAACTCATTAGTCATCCAAATGAAGTCCATAAAAGAGAATTAAGATGAAATTAAAAGGATCCATGCCTGAGTAGAAAAACTATTTTCTTACACTCACACTTGTATCAAGACTTATATAAACACCTAATTTTATTTTTTATAATATAATTTATTAGAAAAACCCATTTCAGGTAATGAATTTTCATCGCTGCACTGAAATTATTCTGTACCTTGAAATGTAACATGTAAAAATAATATAAAATTTTAATAATTAACATTCCTTATCAATGTATAAAATTGATATAAAAGATAAAAATGTGATTAGAAACCTCCTTTCATTACCAAAAAAATTCCATGAAAGTATAAATCCTTAGAGTATTTCTTTATTTGGATTGATTTAATAACTTCATCATCCTTCACTTGATCTATGGCTACACAATTATAAACAAATAACAAAACCAAGAAAATTAACATCACATGTCCAGAATCAACTCTTTTACATCCTCATATACAACTTATATTTTTAGAGTAACACGAAAACTACTAGGACAACCTCTTTATGATAATAATATACATTTAACTAAATAATATATTATTAATGAATAATATAAAAAATTATTCTTGGTAGGATTTAATCACTCTATTAATAACCCTTATAAAAAAACTACTTCATTTATTATTCTAAAATAGATTATTAAGATCTCTAAATGACCATAAAAACACTAAAAATAATCATCAAGGATATTTTATATGGGGAACATAATTTACAATGATATTTTTGAGTTAATGATTTGATGATTTTTACCCCATGAATGGAGGCTTGTTAAGGTGGCAGTTTGTTGAACTGAAGTAATAATTAATTGGATATGGTTCATAACCTTTTAAATCGCATTTGAAATCAATTAATTTTTAATTACATCAATCATATTAAATATCATGCGATTCATGTAATTTTCAATTGATGGGAAGTTGTTTTGGGAGTTTTAAATAATGTGGAAGGCGATTTGAATTGAAAATAAGGAGTTTTTTATTCAAGGAAAAATCACACCACAACAACAACAATCACGTCATAATGTGATACCGTTTTATCATGAATCTACTCCATGATATCCCTATTTTGAGCAACTGATGTACTCCATGGAATACCAAAGGTGGGTTCTTTATTTCTATAGGCTTGCAACTAGTGAAAGGGTACGCAAGAACAATATATGGGAATTATTTCACCCTCTATATAGGTATAAAAAATACAATACAACAATCAAATAAAGAAATAGAAAAATAGAGAAATTCCATAAACTAAACCATAAGGGAAAGCGACATATCATCAGCAAACAATAATAAATAATAATTAAAATACAAAATAGTGGAATAAATAAATAAAAAGAAGAATATTTGGGCTACAGGCTTATACGTACATAACCCAAAAGGAAAACAAAATAAAATCTAAAACATAGACTCTACCAAGATATCAATGTGACACTTCTTCCTTCTCCATTTAAAAATATATCTAACATCACATGAATTAAATATTCCAATCCGAAAAACATAGTTAAATTAGTAGAAAAAAATCTATAAGAGTTGAATACACCATTAAAATTTTTTTTTTGAAAGAGTTAATAACAATATAATGGTGATAATCATGTTGTTATTGATTTGTTTTAATCTAATGAAGTTATTTATGGTCATTTGTGCCATATAGATCATACTGAAATGATTAATCCTAGATTTTTCATGTTTAAATTATTTTGAGAGAGTACTTGGTTTCACTGTGAAGCAAGAAGTCATGTCGTAGGTCACGTAGAGGAGAAATATTAATTTTATCATACAAGTGAATGTTGTTGAGTAAATAAGTTGATTATTCCATAGAGCCTAATGGTCATTATGTAATATTGAGGCTATAAGAATTTGGTTATGTTTTTGGATGGAGATGTCCATTGGATATTCTAGAATAAGAATTTTTATTCCGTAGGCTATTTTTATTTTTTGAAATAGTTATAGTGGGATGATGTATTATACTGTAGTGTTTCTTATTGAGATATAAAGACGAGGATCACATCACAATAATGATAACCAAACTATGATAGAGTAAAATTGGTATAATTTGAGTCGTTTTTAATATATCATAGTTATTGATTCAAGGGATTAAAGAAATCATCATTTCATGTTTCTTAAACACATCAACAGTGATAAGAATTTCAATGTTGATCCACAGTAAAAAATTAATATTGGATAATTTAAAGAGTTATTTTTGAACATAAAATTGAAATTGAAATTATATTTAGAATAAAGTAGATGAAAGTGAATAGTTTCCATAATAGAGGGAAATAGGGTATGTATTTAATGGTTGTATTGGGAAGTAGAAGAGCTGTCAGGTGGGATCTGTGGGATTATTTCTGATTTGTTGTGGCGGTGTCAGTTGGTTTGATGTGGCGCTCGTTTTTATGGGTTGTTTTGTGTTTTGGGTGGGTTTAGTCTAGGATAGGATTCCTTGACTGACCATCTTATGGATTTTTATGGCTTTATCCATTTTTTAGTTCTCAATTAAAAGTAAAGTTATTTTAAATTACAAAATATTTTTTTTGGAGTATATAAAATTATATTACTAATATAGATTTGATAGATATTAAATGAAGTTGAATAAGAAAAATAATAGGAAGAATTAAAACAACTTTATGTATGTTTACTTTGGTTGAAGTCAATACTATTGTCAACATATCATATCATCTTTCATATTTTTTTATTACCACACATAACACAATTTGGGATATGAAATATTTATTAGGAGACTGTGCATATACCCTAATCACTATATGTTACATGTTGAAACTTATAGATAATGTGATCAAAAGTGTTACTATATCCTCAGAAGGATGCATCAACTTATTTTGAGTGGTTATCCTTTTAAAAATTTATTATTGCTACTATGTTTGTGCGTTGGTGTTGGAGGGAGTCCTAGAAATCATTTAGTTTATTCACTCTAATAGGATTCTAAGTATGTATAAATTAGAAATCTAAAAGAATCCACATTAATTTATTCACCCCCTCTTTGTGAATACTATGTATTTCTATGGGACATTTCCTATTCATATTTAACCTTTATCAGTCGATATAACGATATTAAATGAATCAAAAAACAATAATTAAAATATTATTTTGATATGGTTTTTGAATGTTTTTTTTGTTTCAAAAGATAATATTTACATATTTTCATAATGTAAATTTTAGAAATATATTTTTAATTTTATTATTTAAATATGGAATTTTCACTATTCAAATAAATTTTATGTTTAATTTTTGATCTTATATTGATAATTTCTTAAAGTGTGTGTATTTTATTTAGAATTATCAAATGTGTTATTTCCTATTTCTATGTATGTGTGAAATGATAAAGTTTTATACGAGTGCCTCGGGTGAAACTTATGATTGGAGAAGTTATGAACAAGTCTTGTGAAGCATGTACGTATGAGTGAAATGTTGATCCATATGTTTTGTTGTCAGTAAATTGAAATAATAGATCAGTGAACAGTAATAACATATGATTAAAATAGAGTGTAAACAATGTTAGAGTCACTACACCAGAGTAGAAATGCTTAAATTAAATCTAGCATGAATAAAAAGAGTAAGCCGAGAATATAGAATCTGATCAAGATTTATAGTTTGTGAATATTATTAGCAAAGAGAAGTTAAATAAATTTATATAAGATTATAAGGTTTATAGAGTTTCATGATATTAGATTAAATAAAAAGGATCCATTGAGTCTGAATATTTGGAAAACAAGGTGTAGCTAGAAGGAAGGCTCACCAAAACTGAAGAACCTATGGATTGACATTGAGTTAATAGTAAGTTCATAGGAACCGATGCTTAGATAGATTGAAGAATCCAAACTAATATATTTTGATTATTCAATGTCATGTTCATGTGGATATGAGTAGATGATAATGTGGGTTTCTAGATATATTCCAAATTATTATTGATTAATTCATATTATACTGAAAAAACCATAAGAAAATTATGTTCTTGTTTCTGGAAACGAATATGTTTTTCAAGGGCAATTTTCATTTTATATGATTGAATCAGTGAAGAAGAATTTGGAATTGATTATACCAATTTATATGGATATGAAGAAGTATATGAATGCATAAAAGGTGATTGAAAAATTACCTAAGTGAACTCAATTGGAATTTATAATGAAAACAATAGTTGATTGTAAAGATTTAAAAAATCCATCTTTAAACAAAGAATGATTGTACTACTAAAGTTAATCACTGATGAAGATCAACATAAGCTAAGTTAGAAAGTGAACTCCCCACTTGATGAAGAATCCATAGTCACTATATGATGAAACTAGGAAACCAAAAGTCAGTTCATTAATAAGACATGGTATTTCACTAGGTCCTGAAGAGACAAGAGGATCAATGTTATAGCTCATTCTCCTACAATGGAAGAGGATGACCAATCTGGCTACAAATGTTCCTAAATCTAAATAATTGAAAATTAATATTAAAATTGGATGATTTCTTATAACAATATATATTGGATCTAAATATAAAGAGTTTTATAGAATACATGAACCCATAAACTAGGATCTAGTGAAAAAAATATAATCATTACATTTCTGTATTTTTTTCTAATAGACATGACCTACTTTTTTCTATAGAAACAAATTAAATAAAACAGATATATTGGATTACTTAAAAACCCAGAAACCTTTTTGGTTTAGAGTTTCATATAATTAATAAAAACTATTATATAATAATACCCATCTCTTATATTTTCAATTTTCACATTTGATAATATATTGATCAGGACACACGTGCTTCGTTCAAAGTAACTTCCATATTTGGAACACTAAAATTATTATCAATAATAAAAGACCACAATACCTAGGATAAATAATTTGGAAACATGGGGTGAGAAAATAAAATACCATTAAGGGATATATAATACAAATAAAATAAATATGTTTGTCCATTTCAAATCAATGAGATTATATAAAAGAGTTTTATTTTAACAAAATAATAATTTTGCTCAAAAAATATTTTAATTAAATATGAAATATGCTTAAATGGACATGTTTTTTCATAAAAAACATTATAATAAATCATAAATGAAAAATCATAATCCTAAGGGTTTCTTAAAAAAATGGGAATCCATGACTTTTTTTCTTCTAAAAAACATACATTTTACCTTTAAAGGGAATAATCAGTAAATTAAAAAATTATAATTATCTTACCTTATGAAATAAAAACATTTTAATATGACATTATTAGAAACTATAGATAATTCATTAATATTAACTAGGAAATCATCTTTATATAACCATTACAAGAACCCTTATAAGTGGAATAACATATTCAATTGATTTGAACATAATTATCTAGAGAACATAATAATTACCCAATGTATTAACGTTCTATAGCATGATACACTATCATCATAAATAATATAAAATGACTATAATATTCATTAAAAAAATTAAATATTCCATTTACATAATCAAATTCATAAAAATATTCCATTTAACTTATACAAAGAATGTATCACCCTGAGATTTTATGAGATATATTATTTTTAATTTATTAGATGCCTTCTATTATACATTACACCAAGATTATCTTGTACTATATGCAACACCATATTAGCTTGCAGTATACACAACACTATTCTAGGCTCATGTTACACACAATTTCAAGTTCGTTTTGTGGAAATTATTCCACGCAACATTAAGTATAGATTTTGTTTAATGTATAAATGAAATAAGTTTTTATTATATTATACGCAATACCAAATGGAGCTTTCACTACACGTAGTCCTGACTTGGCTTGCATTACACTCAATCCAGACCTTCTTCGATAGCGTGTGTAGTACGCAATACCAAGTTTCACTAAACAAGATATTATTATAAAATTATTATGAACTAGCTGTTATGAATAGAAATACCCTATTTTTAAAATTTTATAAATTTTATCTTTCAAAATGGACTTCATTTTTGGATTCGGAATATCAAAATTAGCCTAGGGTGAATTTTTTTGTATTTTTCTGAGAATTTTTGTTTTTTGATGAATAGTTTAAACACTGGGTTACTATTTAAAACCCGACTTTTTATTTAAATAATTATTTATTTTATTTAAATTTATTTTAGGTCAAAATTGATACATAATACCTTTATAAGTTCAATTTAATTCATTGGAGTCATTTTATAATAATTTTAGATATATAAAAATTTTATTGAACTTTTCACCATCTTTTACCCACCTCCTAGGAGAATATGAAAATTTACATAAAACTTAATTTTACCGCTTCTCTGAGTGGAATTTAGAAAATCCAGGAGACACGGTTAATATTAAGGAGTTAAATGCGGTTCAATAAGATAAAAATATTTTTTTTGTGAATAGTAAATTTTTACTTTTATTTACCACGATTAAAAGTAAATAGAGTAATTAAGGGTAAAAATGATATTATTATTACCCTAAAACATGTCCTAATTCTATTGGATAAGTATAATTCAAAAAAAAATAACCTTATGAATATAATATTATCATTTAGGTCCACTTGGATTAGATTAGGACATTTATTATTATTTAATTCAAAAAAGAGTTAAAAGAGTTAAAATCAATGTTTAATAACTAAGACATTTTTAATATAGGTTTATACATAAGATAAATTTGACTATAAATATTTATTAGAAATATTAAAAGACTTATACATAATGGTAGTTTATTTATAATTTTTAGACATTAAATAATTTAATTTATTTATGACACAATGATGTTGCAGTAATTACCTTATTAATGAAATATCAACAAACTTGATGTTATAAATACCCAAATAAATGTAATTTGAGACTTTTTATAAATTAAAATAAATTTTTAGGTTAATATGACATGTTATTATTGATTTAATTAACTTTTTTTGAACTAATCATGCTGTTATGATTTTCACAAAAATAAATTACCAAATAGTGTCAAAATTGACATAAAATATTTTTTAAAACAAATATTATATTATTAATTGTTATTCTATTCCTAAAAATATAGGTTTCGGCCAAATTACTTATATAAGGTTATATATATAAATAATGAACCACTTGGGGTTTTTTTGGCATGTTATAGTACGTTTGTTAACCATATAGTGTAAGAAAAAAAGAAGACACAGTAAAAGTTAAATTATTTAACTTAGAGTTAAATCTAAATGATAAGGTTAAAATAGTAACCTAAACTTTTCTAAAACCTATTGGTTGAGAGGATTGCGACCCATACATACATTATCTTCGAAAGAAATCAATTTGGAGCTATTATAAACCAAATATGACTTCATTATAAAATAATATTTTAAGTTTTTTCTAAGGTGCCCCTCTCATCCCTTATAAAAGGGAACCTCCTACCTCTTTTCTTAACAAACTTTTCAGCCTTTAAGATCGGCAAAACACTTCCCATTTCCCTTCTCAACTACCCTATAAACATTATAAAGGTTCCTGTATCCTCAAAAGACCAACCCTAGTGCCCTAAGAAAAATTTTAAAGGAGGTGCATCAAAGAAGAGGTAATATCTGTTACCAATTCTTTCAAATTTATTTCTTCTTCTACTTCCTCTTCTTTAGTTACATCATTACGAAGTAATAACATCAGTATCACTCATATACTGATATGTTATTATAAATATTAAACAACCATATTCCACCTTCTATCCATCCTACAGAAAACAAAATCACCGCGCGTGTGTACGTACGGAATACCGTCTCCAAACCGTGGTGTAATCTTTTTTCCACCACCACCTTACATGGATGGGTATAATGGTGTAAATAAATAAATATATATGATTATTGTAAAGTGATATTTATTCTGAAATATTATACATACACTTCGATAAAATTCCACGATCATGGGAATGATATCATGGCTCGTGCGTACGTACGGACTACCGTCTCCACGACGCGATGAGATTCATTCTCCATGTTAACCATTCATAAATGATTATAAAGTATATATACTGAATAATAATGAAATATATGACATAATAATGATACTGGATTTATATATATATATATATATATATATGTATGTCATCTACTTAATTCCATTCAATTTAATAAGGAAACGAAAACAACGTTCATGCGTCTGTACGGCCTACTGTCTCCATGAACGGTGTATTTCATTCCATTTGTCAATCTATCATATATATGTATATGATGAAAATTTATTATATATAAATCATGTTTTACATTCTTAAATTATGTAAATCAGGATATAAGTAATAAAGAACAACAAGTCGAAACACGTACGATAAATGAAACGATTTTACCCAAAACGCTGCTTTAACATGGATTTACAAAAGAACGGGTAATATAAAGTCATAAGTGAACCACATATGATATCATAACAATGAATATGATTCTGTAATAAGTTAATGACATTATATAAATCATTATATAGGAGTTTCAGATATGAACAAAGTATATCAGACCTAAGGTAAGGGATAATTTTGCAATCTCATTTTTATCCGAGATTGCTTATACGTAAATATTTACTAGGGTTATATTTTTCATCCATGTCTGTAAAATGTTTTTCATAAAATGTTTAATATTATTCCATGTATGTTTGAAGTCATTTTTACCCTTATTTGACATTTAATTTGTGTTATGGATGGAATCGTTCTTTTGTTTACCATATGAGGTACTTTTTGACTTTTCCGTTAAATGTACAAGGAGAATGTTTTTTTAACTTATACAGCATGAACAGATTTTTTTACGGTTTCATAAGACCTTATTTTCATGAATCTTACTCTAAGATATTTCAAAAATATTTTCAACAAAATCCCTTTCTTTTAATATTGCATGGCAGTTTGTATAAAGAAAATGATTTTGAAGAAGAAAGGATATTTTCCTCAAGAATTTATTTCAAGTGTTTTATCAAAACCATTTTCCATCTAATATGACATTATTTCATATGTATATGTTTCAAGTATAATGTATCTATGATTTACATGGTTTCAATTTTCGTATGACGAAATTATATCCATTTTGTTATATGGATTATGTTATGATGGGATGATGTTTATGAAACTCGTTTTATTCTTTGGGTCATAATGAATGATTTAGGATTATTTTGTGGCACACGTAAGAATGATTTCAATATGAGATGGGTGGGACCTATATCTCCCTCCAATGCATTAGGGAAATATTTATATCTCATGAGATAGACATGGCTAGAATAAAAATTTAATCCAATTCAATGATACAGGACTGGAACGAGGAGTGAACTCAATTCAGAAAGGGACTTTATCCACTAAGATGGTCTTGGCAGAAATGCCTTGGCTACTATGGAAATCATATCATGCGATTAATGGTTTGACATAATTAAATGTTTTATTCCCATGCTATTTTATCATGATTGATGTTCCTTTATGATCTATGCCTTACGTACTTCCATGTTTTACGTCATTGCTCAAGATTTTGATGTTTAAATATTATGTTCATGTTTTGAAGTTCAAATGTATATGGTTTATTTTATTTTCTCCATGCTTACCCTTACTGAGCATTTGAGCTCACCCTTTATATGTTTTCTTTTCCCTAGGATATAAAGAAAGGCTTTAGGTAAGAAAACAAAAAGGGGAAGATCGTTATGGGAGATGTTGAAGATCTTTCAACATGATTAGAAGTTTATATTCCATATTTCCAAAGACACTAAACTATTACAATCCTTGAGTGTTTTTTTGTTATGTATTAAGTATTCCACAAAATTAATGTAATGTCCATGTATGTCAAGCTTTGGGTCGCTAGAGTTGGTATTAAAGGAAAGGTTTAGTTAACCTTTGGAAACTAGGAAGCGAAAACTTTAGTGATATCCCTAGAAATATTTCTAAGGTATGTCTAGGGATGTCCCTAAGGTTAAGTATAAGTATAGTTTGTAGTCCTAGAATTACGATAACGATATTAGAATTAAACCTCAGATGTTAGATGTTGAAGGTAATCCCACTTGATTATGTTATTTTCCTTGTATGATTTTTGCCTCTCACAGAATTCTTTTTGTGTTTTAGTCAATGGAGGGAACCAGAAGGAATTCGGTTAACATTGAATCCAATGGACCAATTGGTTACTATGAGCAACGAAATTGCATAATTCCCAGAGATAATGATATTTTGATTATGCCGAATCATTCCTTGCGATATATGATTAACAAGGTGAAATTTAGTGGTATTCCTAATTCATCAAATAAGTGGAAGATAGACTTTTATGCATGTTTGCATGTTGAGGAGCATAAAGAAATGAATATTGAGATTTCTAAAGAAGGGAAGAAGAACCTTGATGAATACATAAAATGGAGGGGAATATGTTATATGTTTGGAGAGAAGGGTCATAGAGTGACTGATTATTATGGAGTTCAATGTCTTATCTGTGGAGAACATGGGCATTACCCAACTCAATGCCCCGACCTAAGAGGTTACTTTTAAATCAAGGATGGACTTATTCCATGACAATCATTGAAGAGGATGGATTGAAGTGTTTATGTATTGGTGTTAAAGAATAATGTTGTTGAGATACTTTTATGGTATATTGGAATATCTATGCATTGGTCAATTGTGGTTTTCAAAAAGAATATGGTACTGGAAACCATGAAAAGTGACTGAAATATTTTTGGAAAGCAATTGATATGCGCATAATGAATAGATAATGAGAAAATAATATGTTTTATAGTATTCATGAGCTCATGACTAGTATAAGGACAAAGTGATATCATGGTTTGAGTATATAGAATTTTTGGGCTTTTGGTATGTGGAAAGTGTTAACTTTTAACTGCATTCATGTTTTCACTAAGGTTCAATGTGTATTCATTTTTTCAACAGAATACATGATTAATGGATTCAAATGTTTGGATTGTGACCAACAAGACATATCTTATGATATATGGGGATAAATGACTATATTTACATGCTTGGTAGATGACCTCTCAATCAATCTTTTACCTTATACTGTGTGTTTGGGTAAGCCTAAAGATTGGAATAGATTAAGTTAGAAATCAGATATTATTGTTTAAGGCTATACCTTTTTGATATTATTTTTGTAATGTTATAATAGTATAGTTTTAGAAAAAGGACAACCCGTAGGATGGGCGACAACCCGTCGCGTCGAACAAGGATGCAGGAATCGAACCCACAACCAAAGTGTGATAGGCCTTTATCGCATACCACTGGCCTATAAAGAGTCCTTGATTAGTATAAATTAGTTTAAATTTATTATGTGCTATGATATACAAAGCATACATCCATTTTAGGTACCATATATGATTAAACTCACCATAGATGGACTTATTTATATTTAATAACTTTTTCTAACCTTTTATTTGATACAGATAGAATGACCCACCATTCAATCACATGATCTGCTAACGCTTCACAAATGACAAATTCTACTTCATTTCTTTAAGATATAAAGTGGAAATTGTTCAAGGCACGAACAACGGTGAGATTGTACCAAAATCAAGTAAGTATTTCTTTTAATTAAAAAATTCTTCAACTTTAGGGAAATGATCTTGAAAACAAAAAAAATGATGTCCTAGTGTCCTTATATCCGATGAATTAGATAGTACCTTAAATCATCACAAATTTATGGCTTTGTGATTGTTGGCTTTTTCATATCCATGTACTCTACCACTCTCCATCAGAACTTGATAGTTAGATTTTTCTTCCATATCTATATTTCCATCTATGTTCTCCTATGTGGAAACCCAGTGATGAGTTAATCTTGGTAACCGTTAAATTTCTTACATTACTTTTTAAAATTAAGTTTTAGTATTCCTTTTTTGATTTGGGTTTTTACAAATGAAACTTTCAAGTAGTAAACGATTTATAACCCCGACAAATTTCGATGGTGAAATTCATTTTAAGGGGGGTAGAATGTAACACCCCGAGATTTTATGAGATATATTATTTTAAATTTATTTGATGTCTTCTATAATACACTACACCAATATTAAATTGTACTATACGCAACACCGTATTAGCTTGCAGTATACGCATCACTATTCTTGGCTCATGTTACACACAATTTCAAGTTTGTTTTGTGGAAATTATTCTCTGTAACATTAAGTATAGATTTGTTTAATGAATAAATGAAATAAGTTTTTTTATATTATACGAAACACCAAACAGAGATTTCACTACACTTAGTCCTAACTTGGATTGCATTACATGAAATCAAGACCTTCTTTGATAGCTTGTGTAGTACACAATACCAAGTTTCACTAAAAGAGATATTATTATAAAACTATTATGAACTAGCCGTTATGAATAGAAATGCCCAAGTTTTAAAATTTTATAAATTTTATCTTTCAAAATGGTCTTTATTTTTGGATTCGGAATATCAAAATTAGCCTAGGGTGAATTTTTGGTATTTTCCTGAAAATTTTCATTTTTTGATGAATAGTGAAAACACTGGGTTACTATTTAAAAACCGACTTTTTATTTAAATAATTATTTATTTTATTTAAATTTAGTTTAGAAAAAAATTGATACATAATACCTATATAAGTTCAATGAAATTCATTGGAGTCATTTTATAATAATTTTAGATATATAAAAATTTTATTGAACTTTTCACCATCTTTTTACCCACCTCCTAGGAGAATTTGTAAATTTACATAAAACATAAGTTTACCTCTTCTATGAGTGGAATTTAGAAAATCTGAGAGACACGGTTAATATCAAGGAGTAAAATGCGGTTCAATACGATAAAAATATTTTTTTGGTGAATAGTAACTTTTTACTTTTATTTACCACAGTTAAAAGTAAATAGGGTAATTAAGTGTAAAAATGATATTATTATTACCCTAACACATGTCCTAATTATATTGGATAAGTATAATTAAACCAAAAACAACCTTAGGAATATAATATTATCATTTAGGTCTACTTGTATTAGATTAGGACATTTATTATTATTTAATTCAAAGTCGAGTTAAAAGAGTTAAAATCAAAGTTTAATAACTAAAGCATTTTTAATATAGGGTTATACATAAGATAAATTCGACTATAAATATTCATTAGAAAGATAAAAATATTTCTACATAATGGAAGTTTATTTATAATTTTTAGAAATTAAATAATTTAATTTATTTATGACACCATGATGATGCAGTAATTACATTATTAATGAAATATTAACATAATTGATGTTATAAATACACAAATAAATGTAATTTGAGACTTTTTATAAATTAAAATAAATTTTTAGGTTAAAATGACATGTTATTATTGATTTAATTAACTTTTTTCGAACTAATCATGCTGTTATGATTTTCAAAAAAATTAATTACCAAATAGTGTCAAAATTGACATAAAATAGTTTTTAAAACAAATATTATATTATTAGTTGTTATTCTATTCCTAAAAATCTAAGGTTCGGCCAAATGACCTAGATAAGGTTATATATATTAATAATGAACCACTTGGGGTTCTTTTTTCTTGTTATAGTAAGTTTGTTAACCATATAGTGCAAGAAAATAAGAAGAGACAACAAAAGTTAAATTAGTTAACTTTGAGTTAAATCTAAATGATAAGGTTAAAATAGTAACCTAAACTTGTCTGAAACCTATTGGTTGAGAGGAATGCTACCCATACCCACTTTATCTTTTAAATAAATTAATTTGGAGCTTTTATAAACCGAATATGACTTTATTATAAAATAATATTTTAAGTTTTTCCTAAGGTGCCCCTCTCATCCCTTATAAAAGGGCACCTCCTCCCTCTTCTCTTTAAAGAATTTTGAGCCTTCATGCTCGCTCAAACCCTACCCATTTCCCTTCTCAACTACCCTATAAACATTATATAGGTTCCAGTCTCCTCAAAAGACCTACCCTAGTTCCCTATGAATAAGTTTAAAGGAGGTGCATCGAAGAAGAGGTAATATCCGTTACCGATTCTTTCAAATTTATTTATTCTTCTACTTCCTCTTCTTTAGTTGTTTAATTATGAATTAATAACATCAGTATCACTCATATAATGATATGTAATTATAAATATGAAACAACCCTATTCCACTTTCTATCTATCCCACGGAAAACGAAATCACCGCGTGTGTGTACGTACAGAAAACCGTCTCCACGCCGTGGTGTAATCTGTTTTCCACAACCACCTTACTTGGATGAGTATAATGGTGTAAATAAATAACAATATATGATTATTTTAATGTGATATTGATTCTGAAATATTATACATACACTTCGATACAATTCCAGGGTCATGGGAATGATATCATCTCTCGTGTATACGTATGGACTACCGTCTCCACAACGTGATGTGATTCATTCTCCATGTTAACCATTCATGAATGATTATAAAGTATATATACTGAATAATAATGAAATATATGACCTAATAATGATACTGGATTTATTTATATATATATATATGTATGTCATCTACTTAATTCCATTCAATTCAATAAGGAAACGAAAACATCATTCAGGCGTACGTACGACCTACCGTCTCCATGAACGGTGTATTTCATTCCATTTATCAATCTATCATATATATGTATATTATGAATATCTATTATATATAAATCATGTTTTAAATTCTAAAATTAAGGAAATCAGGATATAAGTAATAAAGAACAACAAGTCGAAACACGTACGATAAATGAAACGATTTTACCCAAAATGCTTCTTTAACATGGATTTACAAAAGAGCAGGTAATATAAAGTCATAAGTGAACCATATATGATATCATAACAATGAATATGATTATATAATAAGTTAATGACATTATTTAAATCATTATATAGGAGTCTCGGATACGTATGAAGCATATCAGACCTAAGGTAAGGGATACTTTTGCAATCTCATTTTTATCCGAGATTTCTTATACATAAATATTTACTGGGGTTATATTTTTCACCCATGTCCATAAAATGTTTTTCATAAAGTGTTTAATATTCTTCCATGTATTTTTAAATTCATTTTTACCCTTCTTTTACTTTTACTTTGTGTTATGGATGGAATCTTTCTTTTGTTTACCATACGTGGTACTTTTTGACTTTTCTGTTAAAAGTACGAGGAAAATGTTTTTTTAACTTATACAGCATGAACTGATTTTTTACGGTTTCATAACACATTATTTTCAATAATCTTACTCTACGAGATTTCATGACTATTTTAAACAAAATCCTTTTATTTGAAAATTTCATAGAATTTTGTATAAAGAAAATGATTTTGAAGAAGAAAGGATATTTTTTTCTCAAGAATTCATTTGAAGTGTTTTATCAAAAACATTTTCCATCTAAGATGAAATTATTTTATATGTATATGTTTCAAGTATAATGTCTCTATGATTTACATGTTTTCAATTTTCGTATGATGAAATTATATCCATTTGTTTTATATGGATTATGTTATGATGGGATGATGTTTATGAAACCCATTTTATTCTTTGGGTCATGATGAATGATTTATGATTGTTTTGTGGAACACGTAAGAATGATTTCAATATGAGATGGGTGGGACCTATATCTCCCTCTAATGCATTGGGTAAATATTTATATCTCATGATATAGACATGGCTAGAACAAAAAGTTAATCCGGTTCAATGATACAGGATTGGAACGAGGAGTGAACTCAATTCAGAAAGGGACTTTTTCTACTAAGATGGTCTTGACAGCAATGCCTTGGCTACTATGGAAATCATATCATGTGATTAATGGTTTTCCATAATTAAATGTTTTATTCCCATTCTATTTTATCATGATTGATGTTCCTTTATGATCTATGCCTTTTGTATTGCCATGTTTTATGTCATTGCTCATGATTTTGATGTTTAAATATTATGTTCATGTTTTGATGTTCAAATGTATATGTTTTTTTTTATTTTCTCCATGCTTACCCTTACTGAGAATTTTAGCTCACCCTTTATATGTTTTCCTTTCCCCAGGATATAAAGAAAGTTTTTAGGTATGAAAACAAAAAGGGAAAGATCGTTATGGGAGATGTTGAAGATCTTTCAACATGATTAGAAGTTTATATTAAAAGTTTTCAAAGACACTAAACTATTATGGTCCTTGAGTGTTTGTTTTTGTTATGTATTAAGTATTCTTACAAAGTAATGTAATGTCCATGTACGTCAATATTTGGGTCTCTACAGTTGGTATTAGAGGAATGGTTTAGTTAACCTTTGGAAACTAGGATGTGAAAACTTTAGTGAGATCCCTAGAAATATTTCTAAGGTATGTGTAGGGATGTCCCTAAGGATAAGTATAAGTATAGGTTATAGTCATAGAATTACGGTAAAAATATTATAATTAAACCTAAGATGTTAGATATCGAAGGTACTCCCCCTTGATTATGTTATTTTCCTTGTATGACTTTTTCCTCTCACAATTTTCTTTTTGTGTTTTAGTCAATGGAGGCAACCAGAAGGAATTCAGTTAACATTGAATCCAATGGACAAATTGGTGACTATGAGCAACGAAATTGCGTAATGCCTAGAGAGAAAGATATCATGATTATGCTGAATCAGTCATCGTGATATATGATTAACAAGGTGAAATTTAGTGTTATTTCTAATTCATCAAATAAGAGGAAGATAGACTTTTATGCATGTTCACATGTTGAGGAGCATAAAGAAAGGAAGATTGAGATTTCTAAAGAAGGTAAGAATAACCTTGATGAATACATCAAATGGAGGGGAAGATGTTATCTGTTTGGAGAGAAGGGTCATAGAGTGACCAATTGTTATGGAGTTCAATGTCTTATCTGTGGAGAACATGGGCATTACCCAACTCAACGTCCTGACCTAAGAGGTTACATCTAAATCAAGGATGTACTTATTCAATGACAATAATTGAAGAGGATGGATTAAAGTGTTTATGTATTGGTGTTAAATAATAATGTTTTTGAGGTACTTTTATGGTATATTGGAATATCTTTGTATTGGTCAATTGTGGTTTTCAATACGAATATGGTACTGGTAACCATGAAAAGTGACAGAAATATCATTAGAAAGAAGATGATATGTGTATAATGAATGGATAAGAAGAAAATAATATGTTTGATAGTTTTCATGAGCTCATTACTAGTATAAGGACAATGTGATATCATGGTTAGAGTATATAGAATTTTTGGGATTTTGGTATGTGGAAAGTGTTAACTTTTAACTGCATTCAAGTTTTCACTAAGGTTCAATGGGTATTCATTTTTTCAAGAGAATACTTGAATAAGGCATTCGAATGTTTGGATTGTGACCAACAAGATATATCTTATGATATATGGGGATAAATGACGGTATTTACATGCTTGGTAGATGAACTCTCTATCAATATTTTTCCTTATACTGCGAGTTTGGGTAAGCCTAAAGATTGGAATAGATTAAGTTAGAAATTAGATAGTATTTTTTAAGGCTATAAGTTTTTGATATTATTTTTGGAATGTTATAATTGTATAGTTTTAGAAAAAGGACAACCCGTCGCGTCAGAAAAAGATGTAGGAATTGAACCCACAACCGAAGTGTGATAGGCCTTTATCACATACCACTGACCTACAGAAAGTCCCTGGTTAGTATAAATTAGTTTCAATTTATTATGTTCTATGATATACGAATTATACATACATTTTAGGAACCATATATGATTAATCTCACCATATATGGACTTATGTATATTTAATAACTTTTTCTAGCCTTTTATTTGAGACAGATAGAATGACCCACCGTTCTATCACATGATCTGCTAATGCTTCACGAATGACAAATTCTACTTCATTTCATTAAGAGATGAAGTGGAAATTGTTCAAGGCATGATGAACGATGAGATTGTACCAAAATCAGGTAAGTATTTATTTTAATTCAACAATTCTTCAACTTTAGGGAAATGATCTTGAAAACAAAAAAATGTTGTCCTAGTGTCCTTATATCTGATGAATTAGATGGTCCCTTAAATCATCACAAATTTATGGCTTTGTGATTGTTGGATTTTTCATAGCCATGTCCTCTACAACTCTCCATCAGAACTTGATGGTTAGATTTTTCTTCCATATCCATATTTCCACCTATGTTCTCCTATGTGGAAACCTAGTGATGAGTTAATTTGGGTAACTGTTACATTTCTTACTTTACTTTTTAAAATTATGTTTTAGTATTCCTTTTATGATGTGGGTTTTTACAAATGAAAATTTCAAGTAGTAAATGATTTATAACCCCGACGAATTTCGAGGGCGAAATTCATATTAAGGGGGGTAGAATGTAACACCCCAAGATTTTATGAGATATATTATTTTTAATTTATTTGATGTCTTCAATTATACACTACAACAAGATTAGCTTGTACTATACGCAACACTGTATTAGCTTGTAGTATACGCAACACTGTTCTTGGCTCGTGTTACACACAATTTCAAGTTCGTTTTGTGGAAATTATTCTACGCAACATTATGTATAGATTTGGTTTAATGTATAAATGAAATAAGTTTTGATTATGATATACTTAACACCAAACGGATCTTTCACTACACGTAGTCTTGACTTGGATTTCATTACACGCAATCAAGACCTTCTTCGATAGCATGTGTAGTACGCAATACCAAGTTTCACTAAATGAGATATTATTATAAAATTATTATGAACTAGCTGTTATGAATAGAAATGTCCACTTTTTAAAATTTTATAAATTTTATCTTTCAAAATTGACTTCTTTTCTGGATTTGGAATATCGAAATTAGCCTAGGTTGAATTTTTGGTATTTTTCTGAAAATTTTCATTTTTGATGAATAGTGAAAACACTGGGTTACTATGTAAAAACCGACTTTTTATTTAAATAATTATTTATTTTATTTAAATTTATTTTATGTAAAAATAGATACATAATACCTATATAAGTTCAATGTAATTCATTGGAGTCATTTTATAATAATTTTAGATATATAAAAATTTTATTGAACTTTTCACCATCTTTTACCCACCTCCTAGGAGAATTTGAAAATTTACATAAAACATAATATTACCGCTTCTGTGAGTGGAATTTTGAAAATATGTGAGACAAGGTTAATATAAAGGAGTAAAATGTGGTTCAATAAGATAAAAATAATTTTTGGTGAATAGTAAATTTTTACTTTTATTTACCACGGTTAAAAGTAAATAGGGTAATTAAGTGTAAAAATGATATTATTATTACCCAAACACATGTACTAATTCTATTGGATTAGTATAATTCGACCAAAAACAACCTTAAGAATATAATATAATCATTTAGGTCCACTTGGATTAGATTTTGACATTTATTATTATTTAATTCAAAGAAGAGTTAAAAGAGTTAAAATCAATGTTTAATAACTAAAACATTTTTAATATAAGGTTATACATAATATAAATTCGACTATAAATATTCATTATAAAGAGATAAAGATTTATAAAAAATGTTAGTTTATTTATAATATTTAGACATTAAATAATTTAATTTATTTATGACACAATGATGATGCAGTAATTACCTTATTAATGAAATATCAACATAATTAATGTTATAAATACCCAAATAAATGTAATTTGAGACTTTTTATAAATTAAAATAAATTTTTAGGTTAATATTACATGTTATTATTGATTTAATTAACTTTTTTAGAACTAATAATGATGTTATGAGTTTTACAAAAATCAATTACCAAATAGTGTCAAAATTGACATAAAATAGTTTTTAAAAAAAATATTATATTATTATTTGTTATTATATTCCTAAAAATATAAGGTCTGGCCAAATTACTTATATAAGGTTATATATATAAATAATGAACCACTTGGGGTTTGTTTGGCTTGTTATAGTACGTTTGTTAACCATATAGTGTAAGAAAAAAAGAAGACACAGTAAAAGTTAAATTATTTAACTTAGAGTTAAATCTAAATTATAAGGTTAAAATAGTAACATAAACTTGTCTAAAACCTATTGGTTGAGATTATTCTGACCCATACCCACTTTATTTTCGAAATAAATCAATTTGGATCTATTATAAACCGAATATGACTTTATTATAAAATAATATTTTAGGTTTTTCCTAAGGTGCCCCTCTCATCCCTTATAAAAGGACACCTCCTCCCTCTTCTCTTTACAAAATATTGAGCCTTAAAGCTCGGAAAAAGACTACCTATTTCCCTTTTCAACTACCCTATAAACATTATATAGGTTTCAGTCTCCTAAAAAGACCAACCCTAGTGCCCTAAGAAGAATTTTAAAGGAGGTGCATCGAAGAAGAGGTAATATCCGTTACCGATTCTTTAAAATTTATTTCTTCTTATACTACCTCTTATTTAGTTGTCTCATTATGAAGTAATAAAATAAGTACCACTAATATACTTATATGTTATCATAAATATGAAACAACCCTATTCCACCTTATATCCATCCTACGGAAAATGAAATCACTGCGCGTGCGTGCGTACAAAATACCGTATCCACGCCGTGGTGTAATCTGTTTTCCACCACCAACTTACTTGGATGGGTATAATTGTGTAAATAAATAACTATATATGATTATTTTAAAGTGATATTGATTCTGAAATATTATACATACACTTCGATATAATTCCACTATCATGGGAATGATATCATCGCTCATGCGTACGTACGGACTACCGTCTCCACGACTCGATGAGATTCATTCTCCATGATAACCATTCTGAATGATTATAAAGTATTTATAATGAATAATAATGAAATATATGACATAACAATGATACTAGATTTATTTATATATATATTTCTATCATCTACTTAATTCAATTCAATTCAATAAGGAAACGAAAACCGTGTTCATGCATACGTACGACCTACCGTCTCCATGAAAGGTGTATTTCATTCCATTTATCAATCTATCATATATATTTATATGATGAATATTTATTATATATAAATCATGTTTTAAATTCTGAAATTAAGGAAATCAGGATATAAGTAATAAAGAACAACAAGTCGAAACACGTATGATAAATGAAACGATTTTACCCAAAACGCTGCTTTAACATGGATTTAAAAAAGAACGGGTAATATAAAGTCATAAGTGAACCATATATGATATAATAACAATGAATAAGATTTTTTAATAAGTAAATGAAATTATTTAAATCATTATATAGGAGGTTCAGATACGTTCGAAGCATATCGAACCTAAGGTAAGGGATAATTTTGTAATCTCATTTTTATCCGAGATTGCTTATACATAAATATTTACTGGGGTTATATTTTTCATCCATGTCTATAAAATGTTTTTCATAAATTGTTTAATATTATTACATGTTTTTTTAAAGTCATTTTTACCCTTCTTTGACTTTTACTTTGTGTTATGGATGGAATCTTTCTTTTGTTTACCATACGTGGTACTTTTTGACTTTTCCGTTAAAAGTACGAGGAGAATGTTTTTTAACTTATACGGTATGAATGGATTTTTTACGGTTTCATAACACCTTATTTTCATGAATCTTACTCTACAAGATTTCATGACTATTTTCAACAAAATCCTTTTCTTTTAAAATTGCATGGAATTTTGTATAAATAAAATGATTTCGAAGAAGAAAGGATATTTTCTTAAAGAATTCATTTCAAGTGTTTTATCAAAACCATTTTCCATCTAAGATGACATTATTTCATATGTATATGTTTCAAGTATAATGTCTCTATGATTTACATGGTTTCAATTTTCATATGATGAAATTATATCAATTTGTTTTATATGGGTTATGTTGTGGTGGGATGATGTTTATAAAACCCATTTTATTCTTTGGGTCATGATGAATGATTTATGATTGTTTTGTGGCACATGTAAGAATGATTTCAATATGAGATGGGTGGGACCTATATCTACCTCCAATGAATTGGGTAAATATTTATATCTCATGAGATAGACATGGCTGGAAGAGAAAGTTAATCCAGTTCAATGATACAGGACTGGAACGAAGAGTGAACTCAATTCAGAAAGGGACTTTATCCACTAAGATGGTCTTGGCTGCAATGCCTTGGCTACTATGGAAATCATATCATGTGATTAATGGTTTTCCAAAATTAAATGTTTTATTCTGATGCTATTTTATCAAGATTTATGTTCCTTTATGATCTATGCCTTACGTACTGCCATGTTTTATGTCATTACTCAGGATTTTGATGTTTAAATATGATATTCATGTTTTGAAGTTCAAATGTATATGGTTTGTTTTATTTTCTCCATGATTACCCTTACTATGAATTTGAGCTCACCCTTTATATGTTTTCTTTTTCCCAGGGTATAAATAAAGGTTTTAGTTAAGAAAACAAGAAGGGGAAGATCGTTATAGGAGATGTTGAAGATCTTTCAACATGATTAGAAGTTTATATTCTATGTTCCCAAAGACACCAAACTATTACGGTCCTTGAGTTTTTGTTTTTGTTATATATTAAGTATTCCACAAAAGTAATATAATGTCCATGTACGTCATGCTTTGGGTCTCTACATAGAATCATTTTTTAATTATGTAAAAAATTGATAAAATCATGTTTCTTTGAAAAGTCATTAAATAATTAATTATCAAAAGAATAAAAAATAATATATTATTTAGAAATAAAATTAAAAATTATTGGAAACTATTTTTAAATAATAACACTCATGATGATAGGAAATTATTCTGATGCCTTATACATTTAAAAAATATTCCTTTTAAACTTTTGTAAAAATGGAAAAAATAACCGATTTGAAAAAAAAAACTAAAATTACCATTTACAAAAAATCACAAAGAAATTAAAACATGTTTTAAAATAACAATAAAAATAAATTTAATTATATTAAATTCCTAATTTATACATAAAATTT
This sequence comes from Viscum album, assembly GCA_963277665.1. Taxonomy (NCBI): domain Eukaryota; kingdom Viridiplantae; phylum Streptophyta; class Magnoliopsida; order Santalales; family Viscaceae; genus Viscum; species Viscum album. Next base: position 1,863,867,931 of record OY728133.1, read on the forward strand.
ATATGGAGGAAGAATATAAGAAAAAGTTTAAAACTTTTAAAATAATAATTTAACAAAAAACCATTAAGACTTGATAAATTTTGAATAAATGAATAATTGAAGTAAAGAACATTGTATTAATTTCTAAAAACATTATTTTTATATAATAAGGATAAAATCCATTGATATTGGATTTTATATACCATAAAAAAGAAAACATGGGGTGAAAATAGTTTAAGTCTCATGGAAGGAGAATTGAGACAAGAAAACCCTTTACTTTAGTACCACTTATAATATAAATTGATTAAATCCTTTAAAATAAACAATTATATAATATCTAATTTCATAAGAAACTTTTATATTTTTATATATTATAATTAAAAAAATTATTTCATTTATTTTAGTGACATAGTAAATTATATAATTAGTCAATTTCACGGCATATTTTTTGATTACATTCTTTTTCATAAGTTGAAAGTGGCTTTGATATATAGACAATTGTCAATGGGGACATTATTAAAAAAATCTAAAAACAATAATAATTGAATATTTTGGAAGATACAAGATCCTAAAAACAATTATATAAGGATATTTATAGGAGTTTTTAGTGTTTTTCTTATATTAGTGTCTCATCGTGCTGTGAAGAGTAGATGAGAGGCGGTGTCCTTTTATTGTAAAGGAAATGACACACTTGGAATTACTTAAAATATTTAAATATAATGAATTTCTTTTCATGTGACAGTTGAACCATGTGGCCAAAATTTGAAATAAATTTAGTTTAAGGTTGAAAAACAATAAGCCAATTAATTTTTTATAGGTTTATACAACATTTTAAACCTTATCATTTTGTTCAAGCCCTTCATGAACCAATTTTAATCTTAACTGTGATAAAAAAATTTCATCACTGAAGTGTTATAAAATTACAAATAGGGAAGAAAGTGGAAAAAATATTAATGGAATTAAATTTTATACCACATCTAATCCCCTCTATTCTATTTCAATATTTTGAAAATTTTTATGTCATTTCTAAATATATTTTTTAGAATAAAATACCATTAAAGTGATTTTAAGAACTATTCAAATATTTTGTCTTTAAAGAAGTCAATGTATGTTTTGAATTCATATATAAATAAGATAAAACCGAATTATACTTTATTAATAACCTTAAAAATTGTGTTATTGAATAATTATTCAAAAATAAATTATTAATGTTAATGTTTTTAAACTAATTTACTTTTATTTCTCATTTTTTCACAAAAACATTGTGCCATCAATGTGTAAGCATTTGAGGTGATTATACAATCACTAAAAATTAAAAATAAATAAATATAAAATAACTAAATTAATTATTTTTAAAATAAACTTTTATATTCATCCACAACCCCTTTTTATCCTTATTTGAGTATATAAGAGAAATTAAAATCAAGAGAGTTACATTTTGGAATTTTTCTTTACTTTAAATAATAAAAAAATATTTATCAATGGAAAATAGAACCAACTGGTAAAATTTTATAATATATTGTGTTATTTATAGAATTAATATAAATAATTTTGGTATTATATAGATTTTAAGGCTTTCTCACAGTATTCTTAGACATAATTACCCAATTTACCCTTATCAAGGTGACAAATATGTACCCTGATTACCACTCATTATGAAAAAATATAGTCAAATTATTTACCGAAATTGAAAATAATGATTCAAAATATTTAATTTACTTTTAAAGATTCAATATTTTGAAGTGATATAAATCTGTTTTAATATAATGGCGTAAAATACAACCCAAATTAGTTTTTAGAAAAATTTATTTTTAATCTAAAAAATAATCTTATAAAAAATTCAGTATAAATATTATTTATATGAAATTGATAATAATTATTATAACTAAAGTAGTCTTATGTTAATTTATAATGAAACAAAAATCATTATGGGAATTTTCATTGAAATTAAATGATAGTTTTACAAAAATCATTATTTACACTATTCACTGAAAAATAAATATTTTCATAAAAAACAAAAAAAATACCCAATATTATTTTGATATTATAATTTAAAAAATGATTTAATGTTAAAAAAATTGGTATATATTAAAAATAATATTCACTACACAAATAAATTAAATCAATTTTTGAATAAAACATATTTTTAATCATAAAATTGATTTACAGAATATTTAGTGATTATTTTCAAAGAATTAATCAGAAATTTTATTTTTTGAGAATGAACTTTATATATAAATTTAATAATAAGGTTACTCATATTCACACATTAAAATTAAATAGATAGGTTATAACAGTCATATTTAAGAAATAATATTTCATGGTTGTTAATGCTTTGTGTTACATGTCATGTATGCTATCCAACATATTGTTAATTTAAAATTTAGGGGCATTAAATTCTTTTGGAAATAATGAAGTTGTGTCCTAATAGTTTTATCTAATTCTTAATAAAGGGGATTAATTTTTTTAAAAAAAAATCAATTCTTGGGAGTGGAATATAAAACATATTATTATTAGTGAAAACCCCATTTCAATACAAAAAATATAATTATTGAGAAAATACATCTTAAAAATGGATGATAAAATATTCATTAGAAAAGAGGTAAAAGAAAATAAGAGGGAAATATACAATAAAAAATAGATAGTATTCAAAATAAAAAAACATTAGTGGGAACTGAAATTATGAATGTGCAATAGAAAAGTAATATCCAGGTAATTATGTAAAGTGATAGAGAATACGATCAAGAGAAAGATGATGAACAGAAAACCATAAATCAGTATGGGATAAGGAAAACTATAAAATAATAAAAAAATTGAGGAAAAATGATAAAATTTTAATTTGGATATCCTTTTGCTAAATTTTATGTATTATTTTACCATCATGATAGATAACATGAGAAAATATACTTACTTTATTTAGTACCATTTCATAAAACCCATTTCTTCCTTTGGTTGTGATTCAATAAATTTTTTTCTTCTATACCACCTCTTAATCCATGTTATGAGTATGTAAAATGATTTTTTCATGCCTAAAAAGGTGAAATAAAATTCTAATTGATCACATGATTTAAAATATTATAATAATTTATACCTCATGTCTTTAGTCTTTATCAAGAAACAAAATTGTTCGCACAAGGTAAATTAATATATATTGTTAATAAACCATCATAAAATAAAATACAAAATTAATATAAATTGCATGAAAACAAATACACAAAGTTAAATGTAAATAATTTGATAAATAATTGACCTTAAAATTCTTTAATATATTCATGACCATGATCAAAACAGTAAAATCAAAAATATTTGATCACATATTCTTCCAAGATAGACATCACAATTTTATAAAAATTACATAGATCACTACTATTGTCACATACTAAAAATGTATATTCCTTAATTATAAAACAACCAAAATATACTAGTCTTTTACATAAATAAACTAAATTAACATAAATACAAAATAAAATTATATATACTTCTAAAAAAGAATTCCACATTTATTCCTCATATAAAAATCTATCTTAAGAAAAATATCTTCTATTTAAATTAATTGTATAATTTTCCCAAAATAGAGAAATTATTAAAAAATATTAATCCTATAGTCAACAAATAAATTTTCAATCCATTGGTTATCTATATGATTAATAATTTATTCACAACTTAAAACAACTTTTTTCCCAATTATCCTTAATTACCCAAATGTCAATGATCATTCCATTATTAATGGTTATAAATACTTTTAAACTTATTCCCAATAAATATAAAAAAATTATTCCTGAAATAAAATGTTTAATAAAAAAAATAATAAAACAAAGAGTTTTATTACCATAAATATCTCCCAAAATACTCTTAATCTTATTAAACTACTATCACATGAAACCTCAAAAAGGGGTACCTAGGTCGTTAAACTTGTGATTAAACTTAGAAATATTAACCCCTGATGATGTACACAAATCATAAATTAAACATTCATAGAATAATAATAATCTATTATTGTATCTAATCCCTAATCTAATACCTTCTATAATAAATCCCAACCCACACTACTAGATTTATCGCAAAAAACATAATATTCAGATTTCTGGTTTTGATATAGATAAACATGACCTAATTTTATCCATAATAAAACATTAAGACAAAATTTAAATATATTATCACTTGAATTCTCAATTAAATATTATTTTTATAGTTTTATATAATTAGGAAAAAATCATACATAAAAATACCCATGTCCCTAAATGTAAAGGCCTGTAAAATACAAGGGAAATTTTTTCTAAATTTTCTTTGGAATTTTACAAGAGCGCAGTTTCTGACGGCACCTGATTCCGAGGCCCGGAGTGCCCGGAATCAATTTCCGAAGTTTGGCTTGGGTACGTTCAGTGAACGAACAAGCGGGAATTTCTAACTTTTGATCTGGTGCTCGGAATTGAAATCCGAGGGCACCGATGAACTCGCAGTGCCGATATTCGCTTAAGGAGACCTTTTCCGAGGTTGCGTTTTATGCGGGATGAAAGTTAGTTTTGGGAGAAATTGAAAGAAGTTAAATAAAAATGCGGAAACACTTTTTATTTTTATTTTGTTGGTTAACTTCTCCCAAAGGGAGTTAAAGGTGGGACCCACATCCACTTAACCTCCCTTGGGAGGATTATGTGTGGTGGGGCCCACACGAACCCCAACTCCTCATCTTCTCTCAAAACTCCCCTATAACCCCCTTTAATTAATGTTTGACAACTTGGTTTAATTAATTATGGTGGGTTGTTTTGAATTTCAAACCTTTGAAATTCAAGTTGATGTTTGTGTAAATAAAATAAGCCTTAGCTTATTTTATTTTGTTTAGCCATCTTGAGAGGATTTGGGAGCTCCTTCTTCTTCTTCAACTTTGATGAAGAACGCGAAGAACCTTCGAGCTCCGATGAAGAACGCCGCTCCTCTCTTCTTCGTAGCCGGTTTGTTCCGAAGATCGACGACGCCTTCCGTGTCAATGAAAGGGAACACCGCTTCCTCCTCAGACTTTCTTTGTCGGCTTACGAAGATTCACCAACGACGTACCTCTTCTGACGTACCTCTTTGTCAACGGAATTGACGAACGATTACCGCGACGCCCGACCTCCGCGACGCTTGTCTTCCGCGGGTCGTTGACGATCATCGTTCTTGAACCGAGGTAGGGGGTTGTTGTTGCTTATTTATTTATTCTCGTTCTTGGTTCTAGCTTGACAATCTTGAGGTTTATTGTTAAGTGTTATCGACTAACGAGAGGGGGGACAGACCGCACAAACACGGCCGAATCCCCCCTCCTTTGTTCTTGAATATTATTTCCTTGCGGATGAACGAGATGGCGTGGTGTCGTCGCACCACGCGGGAATCGCAAGGCTATAATCGCGCGGCGCCATCGCGCCGCGCCACGGAAAGTTTATCATGGACGCGACGCTGTCGCGCCGCGTCGAAGGGAACTGAAGGCGCCGCGGCCGGAGAGGGGCCGCAGCGGAGGGGCGCGGTGCCGTTGCACCGCGCCGAATGACGAAGGTCGCGGCCGGTTCCGGGCCGCGGCAGGACGAGAGGACCGGCGGCTAGCCCGGCGGCCGGTGTCGGAAGCCGGAAGGGGACCGGCCCGTTAAAGAAGAACCGGCCGGCCAGGTGGGCCGGCCGGAAGGGAACAAACCGGGGGAATTTAATTCCCCCGGCCAACATGAATGCCCCCCCCCAATTAAGAGGGGGGGGGGTTTCATAAAGGGGGGGCAGGCGGCCCCCCGTTTCCCTCAAGGCAGGCCCCCACGTGGGGGGTCGGTTTTCTCCAAAGGCGTGGTTTCAGTCGTGCCGCCGCCGGCCGGGCCGCGCCGCCGCGCCGCCATACCGGACCCCGCCACTGGCCGGGCCGGGTCGACCCGGTTCGGGCCGACCCAGGGGGGGTCGGGCCGGGTCGGCCCGGACCCGGACCCCCCGTTTTCGAATCAACTTCGGTCTTTTGGCCATAACTTGAGCTACGTACCTCCGATTGACGAACCGTCAGCGGCGATGCGATCCTTGGATTGAGACGGTCGATTTGTTATATCTCACTCAAAGTTTTGAAATACTTTGAGTTCGGCCGGGTTGGTTCGTACACGAAACCAACCGGGCCCTCGGAGCGGAAACGCTCATATCTTGAGCTACGGACGTCCGATTGACGCGCCGTCAGCTTTGTTGTGTTCCTCTTAGTGAGACGGATCTTTTGGCATACTATGCCCGAGGTTTGGACGCAGGTGGAGTACGGTCGGGTTGGTTTTTCCTTAAAAACCAACCGGGCCCCTGTGACGAAAAAGCCAATAACTCTAAGACCGGGCGTCTAATCGACGCGCCGTCTGTTGCGTTGAGTTCCTGTTGACGATACGGAACTTTTGGATACATCAACTCTGGACTTTGTGACAGTTGATGTATCAGCCTCTCGGCTCGTGGAGCGGACCCTCCCGAACGAGCTTGCTGTGTGCGGGAACCCTAGTGCTGGCTGCGACTGCGACCGTGACTGTTACTACGACTGTGACTACTACTGCTACTGCTACTGTGACTGCGACGACGACAGTACAGAGATCCTTTGTGGATTCGACAACGACTACAGCACTCAGTGATCCTACATGGATCAGTGCTACATGTCCTGTGTGGGCCCGATCCTGTGTGGGTCCGATCCTGTGTGGGTCTTTGCGCTCAGCGGTCCTGTGTGAACCAGCGCCTACAGGTCCTGTGTGGGCCCGATCCTGTGTGGGTCATTGCGGGAGTTAGTTACCTATCGATCCTTCGTGGGTCCGACGACTTAGATGGATCAGAGATCATCTTTATCGTCTTTTCGAAGAAGTATACCTGTATGAGCTGAATCCTATTGCTTTCCTGTGTGGATTGAGTTGTGCTATCTGGTGTGGATTTCGTTTTGCTTTCCTGTGTGGAATACGTTTACTTACCTGTGTGGACTGAGTTGTACTTGGGCTCAAAGGTTGGAGCATATTGGAATTGATGACTTAGGTATATGTATGGGAATATACCTAAGCAGTGTCGGTTGTTACTTCGTGATTGTATCTTCCTTTGTGGTTTATCCTTTGTGGATTTTGGGAGACCTTCAGGGGTCTCGGGGTCCTTACTGAGTAGCTTATACTCACCCCTACACGGGCTATGCCCGCACTATGTTGTGTTGGTTGCAGACGACGGACAGCGTTGATCGTGGTTGAGGATTGCAGAGCAGAACGGTACCTGGAGGTGGACCACTAGGCGGGACGTGCCCGGAGCGGACGGCGGGACCCGAGGAGCAGTGGAGCTATCTGTACTCACCCTTCAGGTGGGATTTCCAGTGGACAGCTCGGAGTAGCGGCCTTTACCTTACAGTTGTTGTTTCCCTTTCGAGTTGTACTTTACTTTCAGTTTGGGTTTGTATACTGGCCCATTTACTTTTCCTCACTTTCAGTTGTACTCTGTTCTTAATTAGTGTTTACTTTTCCGCTTTCTTACTCTGTGGTGGTTGTTTACTTTTCAAAGGCAATGCCTTCCCTTTTTGTTGGGATTTACGCCTTGGTGCTAGTCGCCAGCCCCTGGCCTATGGAAGGCGGACATGGGGTAGTCACGACACGAGCCCCGAGGACGGGTCGTGACAAATTGGTATCAGAGGAGTTCGATTCTACCGCGAACTCTGATCTTTTCTATGTGAAGCTATAATGTTTAGTGTATTGAGTGTGGTTATCAGTCCAGGGAGTCCAGTGTTGGTGCGGTGGCCGACGTATCCGTACACCAGGACCCTGACTTCTGATTTCCGACTTAATGCACGAAAACATTGATTGCGTGTGTGTTTCAAAGTTTTCTTTGTGATTACTTTGTGTCAGCTCACCAGGTATACTGTTTGACCATGGCGCACCTGTTCCTTTTCCGGATGGCCCCACGACGGCAGCCAGCTAGGGTTCTGAGAGTCGAGTGTGATGACAGCCCACCGAGCGACGAGGCCTCGGTGCAAGGCCCTTTGTCAGCAGTGGCACCGGCGTTAGCTCTACCCGTCGAGCCACCGATGCTTCCAGCACCAGCCGCTGACGATGCACGTCGCCTCAGCGCACTGCGTGAGTTTCAGCGCCAACGACCGCCCAGGTTTTGTGGGGAGACGGACCCCCAGGCAGCCGAGGACTAGCTGGAGGAAGTGGTACGAGTTTTTAGGATAGTGAGGACACCTGCAGACCTCATGGTGATCCTCGTTGCGAGCCTACTGCACGCAGCAGTGGGCCGATGGTGGAGATTGATGCTCCAGGTGCACGATGAGGCATCTCTACTTTGGACGGAATTTGAGAGCCTCTTCCGCTCGGAGTTCGTCCCAGCCACCCTTCGTGCGGTGCGTATCCAGGAGCTTCTTCAGCTGCGGCAGGGCAACATGACGGTCCGTCAGTACTCGGCGAGATTTACTGATCTCTTGCGCTACTCGACCGACATGGTACGGGACCCATTCTTCTGGGCCCGGACCTTCGAGCAGGGTTTGTGACACGAGATCAGGGCATCGCTGATCTCCCTCAGCATACCGACTCAGACAGGAGTACTGGAGCGGGCCCTTTTGATCGAGAGTTTCCTTGCTGAGTCTACACCAGCACCGAGACCCACCGCAGGGCGACACGTGGCAGAGTCATCTGCAGTAGGCAGTCGACGGATGACTCAGGGGTCCAGACAGACCAGACCTTCAGGCAGACGACCTCAGGACACTGGCTCAGTAGTGCGGGGCACACAGCGCGGAGCCAGTCTTTCGAGAGGCAGACAATGCTACTCATGCGGTGGGCAGGGCCACATGGCTCGTGACTGCCCGACCCGCCGTGCCGAGGAGCAGTAGTCGGTTGAGGGACCACCGAGGCAGAGGCAGAGGGTTGACCGTGGCGGTCCGCAGGGAGGAGGCGGACGAGGCAGAGGAGCTGGACGAGCAGCCGGTGGTGGACGACGCTTTGAGGCTCTACCACCACCACCACCAGGAGGTCCACCCCGACCACAGGGAGCTGGCGGGCAGAGACAGGCACAACTCCAGGCAGTAGAGGCCTACGACCATGGCGCACCCGAGATGATTCGAGGTACTATCTGTGTCTATTCCACCCTTGCTGTAGTACTTATAGACACAGGGGTGAGTCACTCTTTCATAGCCGCTGCCCTTGTTCGGAGCTCGGAGATTCCGACAGAGCCGTTGGCTCGATCCTTACGGCTAGAGACTCCTACGGGAGCAGACTCGACGATTACGCACTGGTGCCGACAGTGTGAGCTTACTCTAGGAGGCGAGAGATTTGGCTGGGATCTTCTTGTAGCAGCGTCGAGGCCTTACGACGTCATCCTGGGCATGGATTGACTATCTACGGTCCATGCACAGATTGACTGTTTTAGGCGCATTGTGCGATGTGTACGCACCGATGGGAGCATGTTCACCTTCACCGGCGAGAAGGGAGCCTTTGCAGCATAGGATGGACTTCCACAGAGGATAGGACAACCCATCACTCATCAGTTGGCTAGCCTCATCCTTGGAGCAGTTGACGTGAGTAGTCCTGGTTTTCCTGTAGTGGTGGATCAGTTTGCGGACGTTTTTCCCGACGACGTTCCAGGGCTACCTCCTCGCAGAGAGGTAGACTTTTATATTGACTTGTACCCCGGGACATCCCCGATATCGACTCCAGCATATCAGATGGCCCCCGCCGAGCTTCGAGAGCTACGGGTACAGTTGGAGGACTTGCAGGGCAAGGGGTTCATCCGACCTAGTGTTTCACCCTGGGCTTCCCCGATATTGTTTGCCAGGAAGGCGGACGGGAGCTTGTGACTTTGTGTTGACTATCGTCGCCTGAACCAGGTGACAGTGAGGAACAAGTATCCGCTACCGAGGATTTATGACCTCTTTGATCAGCTCAAGGGAGCACGGTGGTTCTCGAAGATAGACCTCAGGTCAGGATATCATCAGCTCAGAGTCAGAGACGAGGACGTGCAGAAGACGGCCTTCAGATGTCGGTATGGCCACTATGAGTTCTTGGTTATGCCTTTCGGTGTAACCAATGCTCCAGCAGTGTTCATGGCTCTCATGAACAGGATCTTTCAGCCATACCTCGATCGGTTTGTCGTGGTCTTCATCGACGACATTCTGATTTACTCGACGACTGAGGAGGACCACGCCTATCACTTGCGAGTTGTACTAGACACACTCCGAGAGCACCAGCTTTATGTTAAGCTCTCAAAGTGCCAATTTTGGATACATGAGGTCCACTTCTTAGGACACGTCATCTCTGAGGCGGGAGTTGCAGTGGATCCCGCGAAGATCGAGGCAGTGCTAGCTTGGGAGCCACCCAGGAGCGTGACTGAGGTTCAGAGTTTCTTGGGACTAGATGGATACTATCGGAGATTCGTGCCAGACTTCTCTAGAGTTGCGGCACCACTCACAGCTTTGACGAAGAAGGGGAAACCCTTCGTGTGGTCAGACAGTTGTCAGCAGAGCTTCCAAGAGCTGAGACAGAGATTGACCAGCGCACCTATCTTGAGGCTGCCTGAGGAGGGAGTAGGGTACGTAGTCTACTGCGATGCATCAGGGACCAGAATCGGATGTGTTCTGATGCAGGAGCGGGCAGTGATCGCCTATGGATCACGTCAGTTGAGGCCGCATGAGCAGAACTACGCTACCCATGACCTGGAGTTAGCAGCAGTGGTCTTCGCTCTGAAGACATGGCAACATTACCTGATGGGCGAGCATTTTACAGTCTTTTCTGATCATCAGAGTCTCAGGTATATCTTCTCGCAGAAGGACCTGAACCTGAGACAACGACGATGGATCAAGTTCCTCTAGGACTATGACTTTGAGATAGTCTATACTCCTGGGAAGGGGAACGTAGTAGCCGATGCCCTCAGCAGGAGGACGGACATTCAGCTACTTGAGGAGGCGACGAAGCAGCTAGCCTCTTTGCAGATATCCTTCGTGGATAGAGATGGAGCAGCCTTCCTCCATTCTCTCACAGTCACCCCTCCACTACTGCAGCGGGTCAGAGAGGCACAACACGAGGATGCTGACTGTGAGACACGACGTGCACAGATATCCTCGGGACAGGCACCTGATGGTTTCTCCTTTAGAGCAGGGCACGACATCCTTTTTAGAGGACGTACTATGATACCAATCGCTTTACAAGAGGAGGTGATGAGAGAGTTTCACACTTCTCCTTTGGCAGTACATCCAGGAGTGGCAAAGATGTACCAGGATCTCAGACGACAGCACTGGTGGTTGGGCATGAAGAAGGCTGTAGCAGAGTTCGTTTCTCGATGCCTCACCTGCCAGCAGGTGAAGGCAGAGCATCAGGTACCAGCAGTCTTGGTACAACCCTTGGAGGTCCCGGAGTGGAAGTGGGACGGGATATCTATGGACTTCGTGACTGGACTTCCACGCACTTCCAGAGGTCACGACTCCATCTGGGTGATTATTGACCGACTCACCAAGTCGGCACACTTCATACCCATCAGAGAGCAGGGCTCAGTGGAGAGCTTGGGACGTCTCTACGTTCAGGAGATTGTGCGGCTCCACGGCGTGCCATCATCTATCGTCTCCGATCGAGATGGTCGCTTTACTTCCCGACTTTGGAAGGGGTTACAGGAGGCGTTCGGGACGCAGCTACGTCTGAGCACAGCCTTTCACCCTCAGACGGATGGTCAGATGGAGAGGACCATTCAGACTCTCGAAGACATGCTCCACGCATGTGTCCTCGACTTTGGTCGTAGCTGGGAGGACCACCTACCCTTGGTGGAGTTTGCGTACAACAACAGCTACCACTCCACCATCGGGATGGCACCGTACGAGGCGTTGTACGACCAACCTTGTAGATCTCATTTGTGCTGGACAGACCCTGGGGAGTCAGCACTTGTGGGACCGGAGATGGTCCAGGCCACGACAGAGAAGGTCCAGGTCATCCAGGAGCGGATGAAGACAGCTCAGAACCGGCAAAAGTTATACGCTGACAGGAGGCGGAGGCCACTAGAGTTCGAGGATGGCGACCACGTCTTCTTGTGGGTCTCACCTCGACGTGGTATACGGAGATTTGGCCGAGGTGGCAAGTTATCTCCGCGCTTCATCGGACCCTTCCAGGTCCTCAGCAGGATTGGTGAGGTGGCTTATCGCCTGGCTCTGCCACCTCAGTTGCACCGGGTGCACGACGTCTTCCACGTATCTCAGCTGAGGAGATACGTGCACGACCCGACGCACATCATTGACCATGGGGAGCTTGACATTGATGATGGGGCGACTTTTACGGAGGTCCCGGTGGCGATCGAGGATCGACAGGAGTGGGTCCTACGTGGGTGATCGATTCCTCTTGTGCACATCAGATGGCAGCACGGGAACCTCCAGGAGAGCACACGGGAGCGGGAGGCTCAGATGCGTGCTCAGTACCCTCATTTGTTTCCCTAGTTTTTGATGTATCTTTATGGGGACGTAAAGCCCTGAGGTGGGAGTAATGTAAAGACCCGTAAAATTCAAGGGAAATTTTTTCTAAATTTTCTTTGGAATTTTACAAGAGTGCGGTTTCTGAAGGCACCTGATTCCGAGGCCCGGAGTGCCCGGAATCAATTTCCGAAGTTTGCCTCGGGTACGTTCAGTGAACGAATGAGCGGGAATTTCTAACTTTTGATCCGGTGCTCGGAATTGAAATCCGAGGGCACTGATGAACTCGCAGCGCCGATATTCGCTTAAGGAGACCTTTTCCGAGGTTGCGTTTTATGCGGGACGAAAGTTAGTTTTGGGAGAAATTATAAGAAGTTAAATAAAAATGTGGAAACACTTTTTATTTTTATTTTGTTGGTTAACTTCTCCCAAAGGGAGTTAAAGGTGGGACCCACATCCACTTAACCTCCCTTGGGAGGATTAAGTGTGGTGGGGCCCACACGAACCCCAACTCCTCATCTTCTCTCAAAACTCCCCTATAACCCCCTTTAATTAATGTTTGACAACTTGGTTTAATTAATTATGGTGAGTTGTTTTGAATTTCAAACCTTTGAAATTCAAGTTGATGTTTGTGTAAATAAAATAAGCCTTAGCTTATTTTATTTTGTTTAGCCATCTTGAGAGGATTTGGGAGCTCCTTCTTCTTCTTCAACTTTGACGAAGAATGCGAAGAACCTTCGAGCTCCGACGAAGAACGCCGCTCCTCTCTTCTTCGTAGCCGGATTGTTCCGAAGATCGACGATGCCTTCCGTGTCAACGAAAGGGAACGCCGCTTCCTCCTCAGACTTCCTTCGTCGGCTTACGAAGATTCACCAACGACGTACCCTTTCGGACGTACCTCTTCGTCAACGGAATTGACGAACGATTACCGCGACGCCCGACCTCCGCGACGCTTGTCTTTCGCGGGTCGTTGATGATCATCGTTCTTGAACCGAGGTAGGGGTTTGTTGTTGCTTATTTATTTATTCTCGTTCTTGGTTCTAGCTTGACAATCTTGAGGTTTATTGTTAAGTGTTATCGACTAACGAGAGGGGGGCCGGACCGCACAAACACGGCCGAATCCCCCCTCCTCTGTTCTTGAATATTATTTCCTTGCGAATGAACGAGATGGCGTGGTGCCGTCGCACCACGTGGGAATCTCAAGGCTATAATCGCGCGGCGCCGTCGCGCGGCGCCACGGAAAGTTTATCATGGACGCGACGCCGTCGCGCCGCGTCGAAGGTAACCGAAGGCGCCGCGACCGGAGCGGGGCCGGGGAGGAGGGGCGCGGTGCCGTCGCACCGCGCCGAATGACAAAGGTCGCGGTGGGCGAGAGGACCGGCGGCTAGCCCGGCCGCTGGTGTCGGAAGCCGGAAGGGGACTGGCCCATTAAAGAAGAATCGGCCGGCCAGGTGGGCCGGCCGAAAGGGAACAAACCGAGGGAATTTAATTCCCCCGGCCAACATGAATGCCCCCCCAATTAAGAGGGGGGGGGGGGTTTCATAAAGGGGGGGGGGCAGGCGGCCCCCCGTTTCCCTCAAGGCAGGCCCCCACGTGGGGGGCCGGTTTTCTCCAAAGGCGCGACTTCAGCCGCGCCGCCAACATGGAGAGGTGGGGGCTCTACCCCCCGCGCGTGGCACCGAGCGGCGCCAGGCCGCGCCGCCGCCGGCCGGGCCGCGCCGCCGCGCCGGACCGCGCCGGGCCGCGCCGCCGTGCCGGACCCCGCTGCCGGCCGGGCCTGGTCGGACCCGGGTCGGGTTGACCCAGTTCGGGCCGACCCAGGGGGGGTCGGGCCGGGTCGGCCCGGACCCGGACCCCCCGTTTTCGAATCAAATTTGGTCTTTTGGCCATAACTTGAGCTACGTACCTCCGATTGATGAACCGTCAGTGGCGATGCGATCCTTGGATCGAGACGGTCGATTCGGTATATCGCACTCAAAGTTTCGGAATACTTTGAGTTTGGCCGGGTTGGTTCGTACACGAAACCAACTGGGCCCTCAGAGCGGAAACGCTCATATCTTGAGTTACGGACGTCCGATTGACATGCCGTCAGCTTTGTTGTGTTCCTCTTAGTGAGACGGATCTTTTGGCATACTCCGCCCGAGGTTTGGACGCAGGTGGAGTACGGTCGGGTTGGTTTTGCCTTAAAAACCAACCGGGCCCCTGGGACGAAAAAGCCAATAACTCTCAGGCCGGGCGTCCGATCGACGCGCCGTCTGTTGCGTTGAGTTCCTGTTGACGATACAAAACTTTTGGATACATCAACTCTGGAATTTGTGACAGTTGATGTATCAGCCTCTCGGCTCGTGGAGCGGACCCTCCCGAATGAGCTTGCTGTGTGCGGGAACCCTAGCGCTGGCTGCGACTGCGACTGTGACTGTTACTACGACTGTGACTAATACTGCTACTGCTATTGTGACTGCGACGACGACAGTACAGAGATCTTTTGTGGATTCGACGACGACTACAACACTCAGCGATCCTACGTGGATCAGTGCTACAGGTCCTGTGTGGGCCCGATCCTGTGTGGGTCCAATCCTGTGTGGGTCTTTGCGCTCAGCGGTCCTGTGTGAACCAGCGCCTACAGGTCCTGTGTGGGCCCGATCCCGTGTGGGTCTTTGCGGGGGTTAGTTACCTATCGATCCTTCGTGGGTCCGACGACTTAGATGGATCATAGATCATCTTTATCGTCTTTTCGAAGAAGTATACCTGTATGAGCTGAATCCTATTGCTTTCCTGTGTGGATTGAGTTGTGCTATCCGGTGTGGATTTCGTTTTGCTTTCCTGTGTGGAATAAGTTTACTTTCCTGTGTGGACTGAGTTGTACTTGGGCTCGGAGGTTGGAGCATATTGGAATTGATGACTTAGGTATATGTATGGGCATATACCTAAGCAGAGTCGGTTGTTACTTCGTGATTGTATCTTCCTTTGTGGTTTATCCTTTGTGGATTTTGGGAGACCTTCAGGGGTCTCGGGGTCCTTACTGAGTAGCTTATTCTCACCCCTGCACGGGCTATGCCCGCACTACGTTGTGTTGGTTGCAGACGAAGGACAACGTTGATCGTGGCTGAGTCCTGCAGAGCAGAACGGTACCTGGAGGTGGACCACTATGCGGGACGTGCCCGGAGCGGACGGCGGGACCCGAGGAGCAGTGGAGCTATCTGTACTCACCCTTCAGGTGGGATTTCCAGTGGACAGCTTGGAGTAGCGGCTTTTACCTTACAGTTGCTGTTTTCCCTTTCGAGTTGTACTTTACTTTCAGTTTGGGTTTGTATACTGGCCCATTTACTTTTCCGCACTTTCAGTTGTACTCTGTTCTTACTTAGTGTTTACTTTTCCGTTTGCTTACTCTGTGGTGGTTGTTTACTTTTCAAAGGCAATGCCTTCCCTTTTTGTTGGGATTTACGCATTGGTGCTAGTCGCCAGCCCCTGGCCTATGGAAGGCGGGCTTGGGGTAGTCACGGTACGGGCCCCGAGGACGGGTCGTGACACTAAATATGCACTTTTCCCACTAAACAATATCGTTATAAAGAAACACGTTCATTTTTCAATGTAATTCCTTTATATGGAACTCTTCATTTTTTGACATTTCTACTCATCCTTAATCCCTATGAATAACCTAATGAAAATTTGGGATGATAAAAACAAAGTTCAATAAGATACATATACACAAAATAAATGAAACCAGCTAGTCCATTTCAAAACCATAGGATCATTTACGAGACATATCATTTAATATAATAATCTTTGAGATCAATGAATAATTTAGTTACACATGAAATAAGCTTCAATTTAAAATAATTTTCATTCAACACTTCATAAGTAAACATAAATGAAAAATCATTATCATATGGGTTTCTTAAAAACATGGTAATTCGTGAAAATAATTTTCTAAAAAACATACCTTTTACCCATAAAGGAGAAATCATTCCTTTAAATAAAATATAATTATCTTAACTTATTTAATAAAAATAGTTCAATGAGAAATCATTATAAATTATATATAATTATCATAGGTTTCTATGTACATCATCTTTTTTATAGCCTTATAAGTGGAATAATCCACTATTCATATTCCCGCACAATTCTTCAAAGAACATAATAATTATCGAATCCATTGATTAGCAATATCATGATCATCCATCAATATAAATAATTTATAATGATTATAATTTTTTTTGAAAAAAGTTAAATATTACATTAATATCAAAATAATTAAAAAAATATTTTTTTTAACACATACAAAATCATTTTTGTGATTTAAATAAAAATAAGGATAAACATAATTTTTCTTTGAAAAATATAGAAACAAAAATTCCTATAGGAATGGGAAATAGGATATTATTTTTAAAAAGACATGAAAAATTATAGGTACATATTATTAAATAATAATTGTTATGATGGTGGTCATTTCTTCTCATGCAGTATATTTTTAAAAAATATTTTTTATACACTTTTGTGAAAATATAAGAAAAAAACGGTTTGGAAGATGGTTAAAATATTTCTTATAAAACCATAACCAAGAAAGTAAAAAATGGTTTAAAATTATTTTTAATTAAAATTATAGTATATTAAAAATAAATTTGAAATATTCTAAAGAACATGGATATAGAGTAAAAATAGAAGAAAAACATTAAAACATTTAAAATAATGTTTTAAAGAAAACCCCATTATGACTTGATTACATTTGAACCAGAGAAACCTCAAGAAAATAACATTAAAAAAAGTTTCTAAAAATTAATTTTTTTATACTATAATGATAAAATATATCCATATGGTAGTTTATGCACCACAAAAAAATATGTGGTACAAACATCTTAAGTCTCAAATACAAGAAATTAATAGTACACATCCCTCACCTTAAGTCTAACATATCATCAACATTATTTATCTCCCAAATAATAAAATTATATTAATTTTTTAATTTCATAATAACCTATTCTGAGTTTGATAAATTATTTTTAAACACTTTATTTTTTTAATTTTAATGACATATTAAATTTCATAAAAATTTATTACCATGTGAGATGTTTTGATCATATTCAATTTTTAATTTCAAAATGAATTCAGTATATTTTTTGTTGTTAAATTGTTAATTATTAAATTATATAATGAATAATAATAATAATGGAACAATTATCATTTTTATGCATAAAATATAATTTTAGAACCACCCTGGTGATGAGGATATGAAAAAAATTACATCACTTCTTGGTGGTGGTATTCTACACATATGGAAAAACGACAAGATCATATTTTAAAGGGTGGAAGGATACAAAGGTATGGAATATATTTTATTTACAAAATAATAATTATTTCTTGAATACAATATATATTAATTAAATCTATCATAATAACATCTCATTTGAGGTGGTTGTAAAAAATAAAATTTATCATTTTGTGGAGGTTTTAGTCCACATTTACACATTAATGAGGATTTAGTCTCCCATAAGATGGATAATGAGATGAATAAAGATGATAAATTTAAAAATTATCCACTCAGTATTTTTTAGATATTGATTTTATTAAATTTTTATCATTACAAAATAAGTGATGGAGTCTAAAGAATAAGTAAAATGAAGGAGATTGGTTAAAGCTGTTACCTCCTCTTTGAGATTCCTCATTTGGATTTATTCTTAAGAACATTAGGGAGAAACTTATAATGATAAGAGAACCTCTATATCATATATATAAATGTTGGGAATAGGATTTGGAGGTTTCTGGCCTAGTTAAGTGGCTCATTTTTGTGTGATTGATAGTGGATATGCAGTGTCCTATTATAGTGAAAGAAAGGACAAACAGAAAACGACTTATAATATCTAAATATAATGAATTATTATTCTTTCACAAGTTGTACCAAGTGGAATAAAATTAGAATATAAGATTTATTTAGGTTGGAATACTTTCAGTTAATAAATCATATATTGTTTTATGTGGGATTTTAAATCTTATCATTGCATTTAAACAATTCTATAACCAATTTTAACCTTTAACATGATAAATAATATTCCAATAATATTGGGTATTTTTTTAATTATAAGATCAAAATTTGTTGAAAATGGTCAAGGAATAAAATTTTATTACACACCCCTTCTTCCTTGTTCCCATTTAAGATTTTTATGATTTTTCAAATCATTTAATAATAGATAATTTAATATAAAATACCATTAAATTCATTTTAAGGACTACTAAAGTATTTCGACTTTAAAGAAATAAAAACAGTTGTGTAATTAAAGTATAAAATCACTAAATATAAATAATAAATTATTATTAACCAAAAAATTAATGTGACACCATAATTAATAAAAAAATATATTTCTTTTTATGTTTTTAAAATCATTTCCTTAATTTTTCAATAGTTTTCAAAAGAACTACGTCGGTGTTGTGTAGTCATTTTAGATAATTATAATATAAATAAAAATTAAAATAATTTTACATAATAAAAATAAATTAATTTTGATAAAAAAATTATATTCATTCTTAACAATTTCCAATCACTCTATGAACATATAAGAGAAACTTAAAGTAAGAGACATAAATTTTGGAATTTTCCTTTTCTAAAAATAATATATAGGTATTAATCAGTGAAAAATGGAACCAAAGTGCAATTTTTTTATTATATATAGGATTTGAATAAAATAAACTCATACCGTTGATATAATACACGTGTTAAATATATTTTTAAGTTATTATCACATTATTTTTAACATTAATTACCCAATTTACACTTATTAATGTGAAAAATATTTACCAAAATTACTATTTATTATAACCAAATATAATGGTAGAAAATACCCTAAAATATGAATCCATTTCTTATAAATATTTAATCCAATTTTCAATATTAAATTTTTGAAATTAGATGAAATCAATTTTATTATAAATGAAAAAAATTAAATTGAAAGTATTTTTTTGAAAAAAAGGGTTTTTCAGTCCAATAACAAACTTATACCAAAGTAAATTATAAAGATAATACATATTTAGTTAATTAAGATAAATAGTAATCTAAATTTATATTAAAATTCAAATCACTGTGGTGCTGTTCAATGAAAGGAAATAATATTTTAACAAAAATTAGTATTTTTCACAATTCACGAAAATATAAATCTTTAAAAAAATTATTTGAAACATCGATTATTTTGATATATTGACTTCATTAATAAATTAAAATTTCTTAAAGTGGAATAAAATAGTTATAATATTCTCTCAAAAAAATCAATTAAAACAATTTAGGATGAAAACACATTTTTAAATCATAAAATTTCTTTACTGAAAATTGAATATTTATTTCTTAAGAATTAATAAATATATATGTATATATTAAGTAGGACCTATAAATATATATTACATAATAAATTTTCTCTTATCAATACATTCTAATTCAATAGATAGGTTATAACTATCATACTTAAATAATAATATTTCACGGTGCTTAAATATCATTACTACATATCATGTATGTTATAAAAAATATCGTTCTTTTAAAATCATAGGTTATTACATCTATAGAATGAACTAAGGATGGAGAAACAACCGCTAAAGCTGGTTGAAATTAATTCCAACATGAAGTTATAGAATTTTAATAGGATAGAATTTGGTTGTAATCAAATTATTTGGAATCATTGGTAGGGTTGATAATCTCATTGATTCTGACATGAAAAAATGATTCAGCCAGACAAAAATATATTAAATAGTCATTTAAGAATTTATGGTATAATTATTCCAGCTAAAATGATATTTTGGACACATGGACCATGGCTGTAAAATCAAAGTAAAATATATAGATCAAATTAGAGTGGTGTGATCCTTCCCTTCTGCTAAAGGATGTGCTTCCCATCTCTGTCTCACCTAATGTTTTCAGATAACTCCATTATTTTCATTAATGAATTTAACAAGTCTTTGCACGGCTTGAACAGAGCATTGGAGTCATATCGTCTTTTGAGCAGTCAGATCATCAATAAGAGTAACATCAACTTCTATATCTCTAACACATACTATGATATGTTTATACTTAATGGGGGTCGTATTCTGGGAATACACAAAGGTAATCATCCCATGTCGTTCCTAGGAGCCCCTATCTCGCTGAGGCCTCTGCATATTCAAGATTTTGATTCGATCGTTTTTAAAATCACGGAGAGGGTTCCCAACTGGAAGAGTCATCATTTGTCTGTTGGAGGCTGGATCGCCTTGGTGAACAACGTTTTTATGGCTATCCTGATTCATGCTCTATCTGCTATTAAGGACCTTAAGGGGTGTTTTTGTAACCTAGATAGAATATTTTATAGCTTCATTTCAGACCCCATAAATGAGGTTAGAAGGAATTTGGTTTCATGGTGTAAGAAGGTGAGGCCTTTCAATAAAGGTGGTATCAACGTTCGTAATCTCAGTGATGCCCTTAACTGCATGCATGTTAAAATGGACTGGGAAGTGCTGGGGAAGCGGAAGTTATGGGGAATGTCCATGCATTCATGTTATGTTGGGAATGGGGGTGTTAGGGATGGGCATGCTTCCCCTCTCTGGTGCGAGATTATTCCTCTGTTGAACTCACTCGGGCCTCATGCTCGCTGGATCATCAGAATAGGGGATGAATATTTTTGGCATGACAACTGGTGTTGGGAGGCCATTGGTTACCCAAGTTTCCCTATGAAAAAATTTTCTTCATGGAGGCTAGAAATCATCTACCTTTCATCAATGGTATTTTGGACACGAACAAGAAATATTAGTTTCACCTCATCGAGCTGACTATGACTCCCGATCAGTGCGTGTTCACCTCATCTTCATCATGCCTCTTCACATCCAAAGATTACCATTGTGTGTCTGTCATGAAAGTAACAATGGATGTATAGAGAGATTTTTTGTGGAATAGGGCCATCCCCAAAAAATTAAATTTCCTTTATTGGAGGATTCTTCATAGGTAAATTTCTACAAATGAGAATATCAAGCGGTGAGGGGTGAGCATGGCCTCAAAAAGCATTTTCAATAAGCGGAACAAGGAGGAAACCTCAGATCATTTGTTCTTCAAGAGAGATTGGGCGAAGGAGGTTTGGATGTTTTTTAGTGATTTCACTAGATTTTTTATTCCAACCATGACAGACCATTCCATCCACGTCGGTTGGTTCCGTGACTCGGGTGCTGAGGGCCTGGAGAGAAGAGCACATTCTCTAGTGTTGCACATAATATGATGGTGCATGTGACAGGCATAGAATGAGTATCTTCATGAAGGGGAGGATTAATCTATATGAACTATCATTTTTTAACTAATAGCCTGTTACTTTATATGGTCCGTGTTATCAGCACCTGGAGGGAGGATCCCACGCTAAAACGACTTCTTAATATTATGCACAATCCCCCTCTGGTCCACGTTTCTTCCTATGGAAATTGGGTTCGATGGAACCTCCCCAATTTTGGTTTCAAGCACAACACCGATAGCTCCTATATTGTGCACACCATGAGTGGTAGGGGTCGCATTTATGATTGTAATGGCTCGATCATTCTCACCTTTTCTATCCTATTGGGTCATGGTACATCACTTCTGGTAGAGGCGAAGAGCGTGCTGGAAGGTCTCCTTTTGTGTATCCAATGTGGAGTGGAACCAGTAGAGGTGGAACCCGATTCCATGCTCATTTCTAACGCTCTCCAGGTCCTTAGTAGTGTTCCTTGTTCTATAGAGTGTCACACCCTGACCTCAGATGCCTATTTATTTTATTTTATTTTTCTTATTTACTATATCCCGCATCATTTGGATGAGGTTTAGTTGGGTCCCGATTTGAAATTTTTGATGTTTGATGTTTTGGTGGATCTTGGGCCGGTGTACAGTCACCACACCATTAGCGGCGATTGTGCATTTGGTCCTCGTGAATGCGCGGTGGCACAAAACTTCAAATAAATAATAAAATAGTTAAATCAATCAAGTTAATTGAAATAGGAGCCTAAATAAAATTTTATATCCATAAAACAAGGACAAAACAATAAATTAAAATAATTTTAAATATTTAATAATGTTTATATATTATTATATAGGAGAGAATTATTACCATTATTATTATTGTATCATTGAGATTGATATTATAATTAACACTTAAAATAGAATAGATAAGAAATAGTTATAAATTTTGGTTTTGTTAAAATTTATTGGTTTTATTATTATTATTACATTATTATTATTGTTTTTTTTCTTTTTTTGCTATCAAACCCTAAGGCTACCCCATTTCCCGCACTCCCCCCACTCTTCCCCCCTTGTGCGAGCAGCGCTCCCCTGGGCCTTGCTCCCTCTTGCACGTGGCTACCAAGATAGGCAACCTCCCCTTCGGGTTTGACCTCCCCTCACCGTGTTCCTAAAATTCATGTCCGGCTTCACCACTCACTGACGCCACCCCACTCTGGCCAGACCACCACCTCATGTCGGCCCCCTTGCATGACCCTGTTTGATGGTGCCCCTCCCTCCTCATGCGAAACCCTCCGCCTTTCCCTACTCCCCAATCTAGCGGCCCCTGTACTCTGCCTCTCACACAACAGTCTCCCTTATTTTCCCCCCTATTTGCAGCACTGTACCACACTTCCTGGTGCGATTCTGGGAAACACAAACCCCTTCTCTATGAGATTCTTGTGAACCCAGCCCCTGCCATTAGACGATCTTCCGGCACAAACCTGACTCCCATTGCGCAGCGCCTCTGCGTTGCTCTGATGTGGTCGTGAATTCCCTCACCGGGTTTGCGAAGGGTGTCCCGAGTCATGTCGGACTGCATCCCTTCCACCGCCGCTTAAGGCGAATCGATTACAATCACTTTAGACCACTCTCTATTATTCGAGGGGCACGTTTGGTCTGGCCACATGTTTTGGGTTCGACACCACCATCCAAGGTAAGAGTTCTTTTTTTCTAATTTTTTTTATCGCGAACACATTTAATTTAATGTCGTTATTATGTCATGAAGTCCTATTCTTTTTATTTGGTTGTGATCTGGTCCTCACTACATTGGCTTTGGTTGCCTAATATTGTTAGAGCGTGGCAATAATATCTAGGTGTGTGTAGCGAGCGAGATGTTTCTTGAGTTGGAAAGCTTGGGATTGGTCCTACTCTTGAGGTTGGCATTTCCATATTTTCTCTCATTTGGAGTTTTCCATGTTCACTTGCTTTATTTTCATTTAATTTATAAATTTTTTACACACCTTTATAAGTGTAATATTTTATTCATTCTAGTGTTTTTATGATGGTTAAAATTGTTAAAGATAGCTTTAAAATAGTTCCTTGATTATGTTTAGGTGTTTCCATGCCATTTCCCCCAGTTTTAATCCATTTAATGTTTATATTTTCTTAATTAAATCTTGGATTATCTTTTTCACCCCTATTTTTTTCATAGTTAACTTATAGTAGTGTTTTGATGCAGAACGATTTGAAAAAATGGATTTTTGGATGCCCATCCATTTATGCACATGTTTATACCTTGCCAACTTTGGTTGAAACTAACTACCTTTTTTTGAAAATGGTACTTTTGGACTTTTTGAGTGGTATTTTCCTATAGAAACATTTTATGGAACTTGTTTGTCCTGCGTTGGTTAGTTTTATAGAAATTTTTGTTATTGTAGAAATGATTTCGCGTCTCTTTGAATTGGTATTTTTATCGAATCCTTGGTTTTAAAAGAGGCTCTTGTTTTCTAAATGATGCAGGTCTCTTCGGGCGGTTATTTAGATTGGATTGAAAAGAAATCCATGTGTATATGACCATTTGGCTTTTGGTGTATATATTTTGTTGAGTGTGTGGTGTAAAGCAACGCTTGGTTTGTTTTTACAAAATTGATCGTAGTGTCACCAAATAATTTTATGGAAATACTTTGAAACTTGGAACCTAAGGGCCCATTTGGATTTTTAAATACAAAAGTGGTGTTTAGAGTTGTTTTAGAAGAGCTTGTGAAATGTTTTTACAAAGGCATTGATTATGTAAAACTAGAGGCCCGATTTACAACTCTATGTGTTTAATAAAGTGGTTTTGATAATCAAATGATGTGACGACCCTGTTAGAACTTTGTATGTTTGAAATGTATTCATATATATTATTGTATGGGGTGCTCCTATCTAGGTTATCCCTTTATGGGTGAAGGCATAGTAAGCATCCATGTTTGGGGTAGGCAAGTGCGGTGAGATGAGTCATGCATGCGAGGGCCTTCCTACTTACACAACATTATTATAACCACCATGGGTTCCTAGGAATCTTTTAGATGATCGAGTGACAGTTGTTGACCAAACCTGATTAGACTGATTGGTACCCCCTGGATTTGTTTATTAGGCTAGGTGGGATTTTCCACTGGATTGGTCAGTTAGGGCGACTAGGTGGTTATAAACATAGGAGCTTCACCATACGCCGACAGGTGGTTCCAAAACCGAGTATATCCAGGGGTCTTCTAGGGATGTTTATAATCACCGATGGTTACTGTATTTATTTACATTGTTTTATTTTACTTTTCGTTCACTATTTTATTTTTAGTTTGCACTCTTTACTTGTTTTACTGTACCCAACTTCAATATTTTATATTTCAGATTTTATTTATAAAATGACAAATGATTTTGGAAATGGTATGTAGCTTGCGGTGGGTTTTTAAATGGGAACAATGAGTTTCTTATTATAAAATGTAAAAACCCTACATTTATATCAGTATTTCAAACTTGTGTCAGTGGACTATTTTGGAAAAGAGAATTTTTGGATTCAGTGGTCTATTCTTGGCACCCCTACTGAGCATCTCGGTGCTCACACCTATTATATCTTCCCAGTTGCAGGTTCATTTTCTCATACAGGTTCATGGTTCAGTTTCTCAATGTTGGAGTAGCGTTCTTTGGAGTTGGGTGGTGACCTAGGATGTTAGAAGGATGTATGTTCATTTTTATTTTCTTTCCTCTGTCAGTTTTTATTTTTATCGTCAGTTTTTTTATCTGCTTATCTTTTTCTCATGGTCCAAAGCTTTCCCAACAGTTAAATTTTGATGCCTGGAACTGGTTTCCAGCCCGTGGGGATCGGGAATGCCCTTCGAGTCATGTTGTGGACCGGCTTGGGTGACCGGCTCAGGGTTGACCCAGGTTGGTTCGTAACAAAATGGTATCAAAGGAGGCCATGGTTATTTGGGTTGTCTGGTAGAAGGATATTAGGACTGTTGGGGCTCAGGAGGTAGGTTTCGGGTCAGTGCTGGATCACCACCACTCACAATGAGACCTAAGTTACCACGGTTATTATGGGATTCGAATCTTTTGTCTTTGGTTGTTTTGGATTGAGGGATGAAAATGGGGGTGAATCGGTTCAGGTTTTGGCCTCACATGGAGTGGTGACCAATGTGGAGTCCATGTGCCCGGTTTAAGGACCTCTTAGTGTTATGACTAAACTAGGGCATGGATCACAACCATGTTTCCGAGTTAGACACAGACACTAGTTCCTCATTCCTATGATTTATAGTTGGTTGTGTTTTGTTTTGAACTCAGCTGATGTGAGTGTGTGTTAAAAATGAAAGTGATTTGGAATGAAAAGGGGGTTTCTTCTAAATTGTTTTTGAAATTAGTAAAGTGGGTTTTTTGAAGAGATAGTGTATCGGTTTGGAAAAAATTGGTATGTGATTGCATTTGGTATGGAAAAGAAGTGTTTGAACCTTGACACTTTTTATGGAGGGTCACATATACAAGGGTATATATGGAGAGTGCATGGGGGAACTTGTTCACAGATGATGTGAGTGAGATTTAATGAACGCACATGTGACGATTCATAAGGTTCCATAGGTGAGTTTAAAAATTTTCAATAAATAAAGGTTTTGGAAAAGTGATATATTATTGTGTTTGTTTATGTTTGTCTTATGTTCATGTTGCCCATGGATTCGACTATTTCATTGATTGAGCATTGGCTTGATACCGATCACAGTTGCGTTGTTTGTATTGTTCTGAGTTTGTTGCCAAGAAGGGTCGCTAAGGTTGCCAATGAGTCATGCCCAATTTTTGTTTCTTTTCATGTTGTCTATATATCAAGGTAATCAAAGTCCATTAAAGGCAGTTGTGTGGTTTGGATAATTAGGGCGGGCCTTTGGGTTCTTGGGAACTGCTATGTTAGATAACGTTCGTTAAGTCCCAGAGTTATTTGATGGTTCAGTTCTGTTGAGTCAATAAGGTTTTCTTTATGACTTATCTATTCATTCATACTTGGGGGAGATTGTTGAGTCAATAAGTTTTCTTTATGACCTGACCATTTCTTCTTGTTTTGAAAATCACAAACACCTTATCTCAAGGAAAATATCATTTTACCCTATGTTTTACTTCTATAAGGAAAAATTTCCTTCCCCAAGGAAATTTATCCTTACCATGTTTTCATTGTTCATTATCTTGCCTAAGTGTAAAATTTGGTTTCATATCTAAAACCTCTGAATCATATAATACTTAGATAAAGAAAATTCTGTTTTCAGACTCTGAATTCAAGCTTAGAGTTCTCTCAATTCAGCCTCCAAACTCTTATGAGTTCTGACTCCGAATTCTCTGAATTCAGACTCCGAACTCTTCTGAGTTCTGACTCAGAGTTCTCTGAATTCAGACTCAAAACTCTTCTGTGTTCTGACTCTGAATTCTCATGAATTCTGACTCCGAAATTTGTATGTACAGACTCCAAATTCTCAGGAATTCTAACTCCAAACTTTGTGAGTTCTGACTCTGAATTCTCATGGATTCTAACTCTGAACATTGTAAGTTCATACTCCAAATTCTCATGAATTCTGACTCCAAATATTGTAAGTTCTAACTCAGAATTGTCATGAAACTTGACACCAAAATTTTTATGTTCCGGTTTCTAATTCTTGGGAATCCAGATTCTGAATTTCCTTGAAATTCAGACTCCGGAATTCTATAGATTTCAGGTTCTGAATTCCTTAGAAAATAGAATCCGAATATCCTTGTATTATAAAATCCGAATGTGATTTTGGTTAGAGTCTGAACTTTTATTTCCTTATATTCGGAATATTTGATTTTGGTTATGTAACTATATTTTTTCTTACACTTATTTTTGTTATAAAACAATGTCGTGCATTCAGTTACTAACTAACCATTGTTTGAGTGACACATGTATAGGTCCCTTCAGAATTCAAGGAGAAATATGACCTTTGGAAGAGGGAGCCGACCGTTGGATCTGTGCCTATAAACAGGATCTCATTAGAATGAGCTCAATACTGTTCTATGACTCTAGAGATTACATGTTGTTGATGTGATTTCCAGAGAGAGGTTGTCATGCCTAGTGCGTACTGAACATCTTGTTTAGATTACTTCATGCGACTCCAATTTTTGCTGTATACAATCAAGGGTTTCCAGGGATAGGAAGACAGAGGTGCCGACTACATTGAAGTTGATGGCTTCTTTGCTGAGGAGGAAAGAGGTGCCGACTACATTTATGTTAAGGGCTTGCAGGGATAGAAAGATAGACTCCGATCTTCGTATCGAGGGCTTACCCTGGTGTGGGTAAGACAAACTTTTTTGAAAGTATAAATCAAGGGACTTTTATCCAAGGTTTTTGGATACCCTTCTCTTTGGGTTAAAAGATTTACTACTTGTTACTTGTATTGTTACAAGTTTTCCAATGCATTTCATTTTTTGAGGAAAGTATAACTATTTTATAGTTTCTTATACTTGTACTTTGATTTTGTAAGATTCTATATGCTTTAAGTTAGAATATTTTTCATTGTAAACATCCATTAAGTTTCATTTTCCAGAACCATCTTTTCAGAATCACATTCTCAGAATCATATTTTTGGAATCTATAAAGTGTGTAGAACTAGAGGTTTTGTGAATTACCTTGTTTAACCTTCTTAAACTTAACCATCTCTAAAAGTTCCAAAGGAATTTTTTAAAGTATACAATTCACCCCCTATTGTATTTTGAGCATCATTAGATACTACATAAACTATCTATATTATTTTGATCTTATATTTGGTATTATAGAGTATATCATACTCCACATACCATCTCAACAATTAGTATCAGAGCATTGGTTCAATCTGAAATAATCTCCCGATTAGATTCAGAAGAGAATTCATCTTATTATTATTTTCAGAATCATATTTTCGGACTCATAAAGTTCAGATTCATTTTTTATTAGAGATACTCTTGTTCTATATTTTTCATGCTGAGGATTATATTCCTTGTTTAAAAACTTTTTCTATTGACAAGTTCTTGTGGAAATATTTTTTCTTTAAGATGGAAGTAATCAATGTTGGTTCCATAGACAATATAATCCTACAAGACCACCTATCGTTGATGAGAATTTTTACGAATATTGGAGAGATCACAAGAAGACATTCATTGTCAATATTGGAGTTTATAATTTTGTTATACTTACTAGAGGATATAAAATCCCTAAAAAAGAAGTTAGTACCTTCACCAATAAAGAAAAGCATGAATATCAACTGAATTATAAGGTACACAATACTTTGATTTTTTCTATGACTAGAAATATTTATAGCCAAATTTCATATTGGGAAGTAGTAAATTGTATTTAAAAGAAACTAGAAGTTACATACTTTGGAACTTCAAAAGTTATTGAAACTATAAGAGCCATGCTCAAAGCTGAATATCATGATTTTTTCTTTCCTTATAGATAACCCATATGTAAGGTGCAACAAATATTCATGAATATTGTTAATAGTTTACAATCTATGGGTGAGAAAGGATTAAATGATGAGGCTCTTTTTGATATGATCATAGAAATCATGCCCAATGAGTGGGAATCCAAGAGAACTTCTATTGATGAGAATAGGAAAGTTACTCAGATTTCTCTTAATGAAATTTTTGGAACTCTTCTTCAACATGAAACTAGAATGAAGAGAGATACTGATAACATAAAGGAAAAGAATGGGTATGGAAGTGTTTCTTTTACAATAACCTCAAATCATATGAAATCCAAGACTCCTGAGAGAGTTACTAGATCCAAATCTAAAAAGTTTGTTATCCAATCCGAATCTAGTGGAAGTGAATCTTCAGAGAATGAATTTACCAATCTTGCTCAAAGGATGAACAAGATTTTTGGACAGAAGAACTTTCAATCCAGATATAAGAAGGAAAGGAAAGATAAGAATGATTCAGAAGTTACATGTTACGAATGTAAGAGAGATGGAGATATAAGGCCTAATTTTCCCATGTTTAAGAGAAAAGAAAGAAAGGAAAATAATTCTAAGAGAAATAGAAAGAAGTAATATAAAGTTAAATCTAAGAATGTCTTGAATGCTAATGACACCTAGAGTGCCAGTGGGGGAGAATCTTCAGATGAATAATCATATTACGAATCTTCTGGACAGAAGAATCTTGGACTAATGGCCAGACTACCTATTGACAATCATTGATTAATGGCTATGGTACACAATGTAGAATCAATGACCAATTTTTATTTAAATGAAAATTATAGTAATGATAAATATTATGAATCTTCAGATGAAGAATGTTCTTATAATGAAGATAATACTTTACCTACCTATGAAAAGGTTTCTAGGATTTCCATGATACTTGAGAATGAGAACTCAAAACTCATTAGAAAACTTGATAAGGAAAATTCTAGGAATACTATTCTTACTATGGAAATATCAGATCTTTATATAGATATTGATAAGAAAAATGTTGATTTTGAAGGTATTTCAAAGTATCTTGAGGAAGTAAATTCTGAGAAGAACAAACATTATAAGAATCTAGAAAATGTAATTTCATAGAAAAATGTTTTCGAGCCTAACTCTAGTTCAAAATCAAATGTTTTGGAAGATAATAACTTAGTTATCAAACTTAAATCCGAAATTTTTTCTTTGAAGAAGTGTTTTTCAAACATTACCTTAGGGAAGGAAAATTTTGATAAAATGTATTCTCAAATACGACCTCTAACGAATAATTCCGGATTTGGATATACTTGTTCTAAACCGGTTTTCAGTAACAATTACTTTGTTCATCAAAGTGCTCCTTTCTGCACTAAGTGTCAGTGTGGTGGAAACATGGCAAGAAATTATTCCTTAAATGAAACTCAGTATTTAGGATTTCATAAAGCCTATTTTTTCTAAGAAAATGTGGGTGCATAATATTTTGTTTTCTGAGATTTCCGGATCCAAGAAAGTTTGGATTCCGAAAACCTAACTTTTTCTTATTTTTAGGAAAATAGAGAAATTAAAAACCACAATACATGGTACATGGATAGTGGATGTTCCTGACATATGACTAGTAACAAAAACTTCTTTGAAAAGATTTTCAAGATGAAAGGAGGGAAAGTAACTTTTAGAGATAATGCTCAGGGAGAATTATTGGTATAGGTAACATCATTATTCTTGTAAAAACATTGATTTCAAATGTTTTGTTTGTTAAGGGTCTTAAGCACAACCTCATTAGAATAATCCAATTATGTGATGAAGGCTACCTTATGAGTTTTAGGAATGATAATTGCTTAGTACACAATTCAAAGGAAGAGTTTAATCTTTCTTCCCATAGGAAAGAGAATGTATACACACTTAAATTAGAAGACCTTAGGAGCCAAGACTTACCTTGGATTAGTGAAATGAAAGATCATTCTTGGTTGTTGCATAGAAGGTTAAGACACCATAACCATAGAATCATGTGTAAAAATTCTAAGAAAAGACTAGTTAAGGATCAACCAAAGCTTATATTTGATTCTTCAAAAGTATGTGATCCTTGTCAATATGGAAAGCAACATAAATCATGTTTTCAGTCAATTGTTGAAGTCTCAACAGCTGATGCATTACAGTTAGTGCATATGGATCTTTTTAGTCCAATAAAACAGGAAGCATTAATGGAAAATATTATGTATTTTTCTTAGTTGATGATTATACTAGATTTACGTGGGTCTATTTTCTAGCAAATAAGTCTGAAGTATTTTCATATTTTAAAATTTTTAGAGGCCAAGTGAAAAATGAGAAAAATATTCCTTTGAAAAAAATTAATAGTGATCATGGGGGAGAATTTCAAAATTATGATTTTGAAACTTTTTTTAGTAAAAAAGGAATTAATCATAACTTCTTATCACCAAGAACACTTCAAATATATAGTGTTGTTGAATGAAGAAATAGAATTATTCAAGAGATAACAAGAACCATGTTGAGTGAGTATTCAATAGCCAACATTTTTTTGGCTGAAGCTGTAAGTATTGCTTGTTATACGATAAATCAACTTTTAATTAAACCTTTTATTAATAAAACTCATTATGAGTTATGGAATGTTAGAAAACTTAGACTTTCCTACTTTATGGTTTTTGGTTTCAAGGTATTCATTCTGAATACTAAAGATAATCTACAAAAATTCACACCAAAATATAATGAAGGAAATTTCTTAGGCTAATCCAAAACTTCTAAGGATTATAGAGTTTTCAATAAAAACACTTGTACTGTTGAAGAGACATTACATGTGAAATTTTATGAAACTGATCTCTTTGTTTTTAAACAAACTCAACCTATATATTTGGATGTGTTTTCAAAAACTGATTATAAACCTTTGTTAGAAGATTTTTCTGATTAAGAAAATGACCAAGAAAATGTTTGTGAAGAATTTACCCCAGAATATTTCCTACCCTATGTTGATGAACAGGTTTTACAAAACCCAAATCAATTATTTCTAAAGGATCATCCTAGTGATAGTGTCATTGGTGATGTGAATTAACCTGTAAGGAATAGAAGTTCTTTAAGAAATGAAGTAGAGCATCTAGAATTCCTTTCCCAATTAGAACGAAAAAGCACTGAGGAAGCTTTAGGTGATGATGATTGGATTAAAGACATACAAGATGAACTAATTGAATTCAAAATGAATAAAGTCTGGACCTTGGTTGAAAGACCTAAGGAAAATTATATTATTGGAGTAAAATGGGTCTTCTGAAATAAGTGTGATGAAAATGGAATCATAGTAAAAAATAAATCCATATTAGTTGCTAAAGGCTATAATTAAAAATAGGAAATAGACTATGAAGAAACCTATGCTCCAGTATCTAGAATTGAATCTATTCTCATTTTACTTGCCTTTTCAGCATTCTTCAATTTCAAACATTTTAAAATGGATGTGAAATGTGCTTTCTATAATGGTTATGTACAAGAGGAAGCTTTCGATGAAAAACCTCCTAGTTTTGAAGTTACAAAACATCCTGATCATGTTTTTAGACTTACGAAATCTTTGTATGGACTTAATCAAGCCCCTCGTGCCTGGTATAATAGAGTTACAAGATTTTTGCTTCAAAATAATTATGTTAACAAAAATGCATAACCAACCCTTTTTAGAAATAAAGATAAGAAAAATGTTTTGATTGTTAAAATTTATGTTTATGACATTATATTTTATTCAACTTATAAATCTTTAACTAATTCGTTTGCGGATCTAATAAAATCTGGGTTTGAAATGATTATAATGGGTGAGTTAACATTTTTCCTTGGTTTTCAAATTTCCCAAAAACCAGAAGGAACCTATATATCTCAACATACGTATATTAAAGATCTTCTTAAAAATTATGGATATGAAAACATTAAGAGTATAAATACTCCCATCAGTACCTCAAATACAGTTGATCTTGATGAAGCTGGAAAACCAGTAGATCAATCATCTTTTAGAGGTATGATTGGAAGTCTACTTTACTTGACATCTATTCATCTAGACTTAATGTTTTCGGTATGATTATGTGCAAGATATCAATCCAATCCTAAGGAATATCATTTAAAGTTTGTGAAAAGAATTTTTCACTTCTTATAGGGAACCATGGATTTAGGTTTATTTTATACTTCTGGAAATGATTTAGTTTTAAAAAGTTTTTTAGATGATGACTTTGGTGGATGTAGAATGGATAGAAAGAGTACATCCGGAGCATGTCATTTCTTAGGAGATTCATTAGTTTCTTGGTCATATAATAAGAAACACTCAGTAGCACTTTACACTGTTGAAGCTGAATATGTAGCAGCTGGAAGTTGTTGTGCTCAAGTGTTGTGGATGCAACACACACTCATAGACTATGGTATGAGTTTTACCAAAACATAAATTTTGTGTGATAAAAAAATGTCCATTTCCCTTAGTAAAAACCCTACACATCACTCTTGTGAAAAACACATAGATATTAGGCATCACTTTATTAGGGATCACACACAAAAAGAAGATATCATTCTTCAATTTATCGGAATGTAAGATCAACTTGCTGATATTTTTACAAAATCATTACCCTCTCATAGATTTGAATACATTAAATAGAAGTTATGAATGATAAACATAAGGTAATATTCCTTGTTAAATTTTTGTTGAAACCAATCTACTTATTGTAATAAACTCCTTTTCATTGGGGGATTATATTTTCTTGCTAGCTTTTCAACTTTTTCTAAAAAAAATTCGGAGTCAGTTCTTATAAATTTTGTTTTTGTGGATAGCTTTTATAGAAATTTTTATAATGAAGTCTTTCATATATGAAATTTTCGTATTGAATATTTTTGTACATGAAATATTCGTAATGAATATTTTTTTACTTGAAATTTTCGTAATGAAAATTTCTCATAATGGAGATTTTCATTTTCAAATTTGTTTTTCCTATACAAACTTTTTCAGAATCTAAATATCTTCAAGAAGAATATTATCTATTACGAATGATCTTCCTAGAAATCCAAAAGTTATTATTTCCTTTCTTAAGTTTTTGTAGTCATTATTCTCTTTCTGGTGTTTTTTTGTATTTTAAATCTTTTTTTTGGATTATAGTATCCTTAAATACGAATGTTTTTATTAAAAAACCTCAAAAGATCGGATTCTACCAAAGTTTCCTTGTGGCTATAATTTCAACCGTCAGATCTAATCAGAATATTTCTCAACCGTTGGATTGACTTTGGAAGATCAACTATCGCTTCAAACGCCTATATAAAGGCCCCCCCCGAAGGTGATCCATCTTCATATTTCAAGCCTTTGTGTGCCAAATATCTGCCCCTCTTTTTTAAGCCCATTCCAATCTTCCTAGAGTTTTCTCAATTTTGAATGTCTGCAGAAGAATAATCTCAGAAAGATATGGCTACTATCAAACCAATTCTGGAATGGCAGGTATATAGAGAAAGGCTAGTGCATCTGAATTTCTCCAACAAGTATGATTCTATTATTTATAATAATATAAAGCTGAATGGATGGGAAAACATTTTCATATCAAAGCTAGGAGCTCAAGATGTAGTATATCCGAATTTCTTGTGGAATTTTATGAATCTGTATGTTTTTTCAAAGAATAAAAGAGGAGTAAATTTTCTTCCAAAATATATGGAAAAACATATGCCCTTTCATACACCATGGCTACTAGCTTGGTTGGGTTGTCTTATAAAGGGGAAGCTGAATTCTGTTCTCA
Source organism: Viscum album (assembly GCA_963277665.1). Classification (NCBI taxonomy): domain Eukaryota; kingdom Viridiplantae; phylum Streptophyta; class Magnoliopsida; order Santalales; family Viscaceae; genus Viscum; species Viscum album. The sequence goes on from OY728133.1 coordinate 1,863,902,647, forward strand.
TAAATTGTTATATGTACAAGGAATTTTTTTCAAGGTGAAAGGTATGGAGTGTCTTGGACTTTCTGATGTCAAGACTCAGAATATTTCTCATTTTTCTACAAATAATTGGATCCTTGAATTGTGGGTTCAAGGTTTTATCATTCCGAGAAAAGGTGATAGGGACACCTTAAAGAAGAGTGACATGTTCATCCTATATTTTCTGGTGAATCTGAGGAAGGTAAACTTGATGATTCATATTCTCATTACGATAGAGAATATTAATAATGGGAACTTGAAAGCTCAGATTATCTTGTACCCAGCCATCCTCTCTATGTTAATTGTTCGGTGCTTAGAGTCTTTCAAAATTTCTTACAGTTCAAAGTCGAGGAATTGGAAAGTCTTGCTGATTACTGATGATACCCTAAAAAGGATGAAAGTTTGTTTTTCTGAGGAATCGGGGGAATTATATGACTTACCAAAGGAAGAGGATGAAGCTATTCTGAAGGAACAAGAAGTTCTTGAACCATCGAAAAAAGGAGGAAATAATCGGAAGTAGAATGAAGTAGTAGTTGAAGTTAAAACTCCACAGATTAAGGAACCCAATCCGCACATCCAAATCCTAAGAAACAAAAATCCTATCCAGATGAGGTTTTAGCCAAGTGGAGGGAAGACAAGAAAAATTGGAAGGAAGAAGAGCCACAATTTGGCTTGGATCCTGCAGAAGCTAAGGCTTTAAAAGAAAAGACAACTGATGGGCTTGAGAATCAAGCTAAAGAGAAGAAACAGAAGTAGAAGATGTCGGAGGCTGAAATTGTTCAATACCTTCTGAGGGATACTGAAATAGCATCCAAAAATATCCATGTACCAAAATCCTTCTTGGTAGGGGACTTACCTGAGACTCTAGTGAATAATTTCACGACTCTGGAAAAACCACAAGAGGAGGATGTTGAAAAAGAAGGTGTTAAATAAGTAGAAGAAAGAAGCTGAAGAAAGAAGCTGGTGGATCTTCGAAGATGAAGCTTGTTGAGCTAGAGAAAGATCCCTCACCAAGAAAAGTTTTAGATTCAGAATCATCTTCTCTTTGACATTATTTTGTAGTCCAATCCTTGAAGAATATTGTTGGGACCATTCTGGATTTCACAAGAATAGATTCCAGATGCCAGATGCTTCAACATACATTGAACCAAAAATCGGATTCAGTGTCCATGGTGATGGAAAAGTGTGTCAAGCTGGAGGCATAATTCAAATCTTTTTTTATAAACTATGAATCCCACAAAAGATCTTGTAAGAAATTGGTTAGATGGTCAAAGAATATAGATGAATATTTTAGAGATCTTGATGAGTTTCATGATAATGTTAAGGAAGCCTTTGATACTAAAGATGGTAAAATCAAAGATCTCATGACTAGCTTTAAGGAAAAGATAACTCTTGAGAAGAATACTCGAGGTAAATGATCTGAATGGAAATCTATATTCTATTTCCCAAAGTTGGAAGAGAGAAAGGGATCTTCGGATCGAGATTGAAGAGAATCTAGTGAATCAAGATGAGTTGTTGAATACCCAATCAGAGGATCTGAAGGCTCGGGAAAAAAAGATGAAAGCCTTAGAGAAGCAAGAAGAGGAAGACCACAATGAGCTAAAGAAGCTGAAAACCATAGTGAAGAAATTGATACCCGAGGAGAAGGAAGGAAAACAAATCCAATCCGATCTTTTGTTGTATTTTCTTCCTTGTACAAATTATTTCTATCCTAATGAAATTTTGGTTGCTAGTTTTTGATTATATGTTTTGTACTAATATTTCAGGTACTATATTTTATTTTCCATTCCCTAAAATTATTTTTGAAAATCACAAAGGGGGAGAAAGGAAAAATAATACTATGTAAATAAGAAATATTCCTAAGTAAGGGGTAGTTTATCTAAGGGGGAGTTTTTATTACAGAGATTTCTGTACTTGAGATAATGAAAAATATCATTCCAGAAATCTAGAATATGATCATTTGTGTTCCAAAGACTAAGGGGGAGTTAGGCATATTCATCCTTGCCCATTTGATGAGGGAGATAAGTTTTATTTTCAAAGTCTAGAAAAGTATTTTCTATGTCCTTTTATTCTTTTTTGTAAGGATGTTTCTGCTTTCCAAAAAGGGGGATATTGTTGAGTAAATAAAGATTTACTTATGGCTTTTCCATTCTTTCATACTTGGGGGAGATTGTTGAATCAATAAGGTTTCCTTATGACTTGAACATTTCTTCTTGTTTTGAAAATCAAAAACACCTTATCTCAAGGAAAATCTCATTTTACCCTATGTTTTCCTTCTATAAGGAAAAATTTCCTTCTATAAGGAAAAATTTCCTTCCCCATGGGAATTTATCCTTAACTTGTTTTTTATTGTTCATTAGCATGTCTATGTGTAAAATTTGGTTTCATATATAAAACCTCAGAATCATATAATACTTAGATAAAGAGCATTCTGTTTTTATACTCTGAATTCAGACTCTGAGTTCTCTGAATTCAGACTCCGAACTCTTATGAGTTCTAACTCCTAATTCTCTAAATTCAAGCCATGAACTATTCTGAGTTCTGACTTTGAGTTCTCTAAATTCAGACTCTGAACTCTATTGAGTTCTGACTCGGAATTCTCATGAATTCTGACTCTGAAAATTATGAGTTCTGATTCTGAATTCTCATAAACTCCAACTCCGAACATTGTAAGTTCAGACTCCAAACTCTCATGAATTCTGAATCCAAATTTGTAAGTTCTGACTCCAAATTCTCATGAACTCTGACTCCTAACATTGTAAGTTCAGGTTTTGAATTCTTTTGAATCCAGATTCCAAATTTCCTTGAAATTCAGACTCCATAATTCTATAGAGTTCAGGATGTGAATTCCTTATACAACAAAATCAGAATATCCTTGTATGATAGAATCTGAATGTTCTTTTGGTTAGAGTCTGAAATTTTATTTCCTTACATTCCTAATATTTGATTTTGGTTATGTAACTATATTTTTTCTTACACTTATTTTTGTTATAAAACGATGTCGTGCATTCAGTTACTAACTAACCGTTGTTTGAGTGACACGTGTACAAGTCCCTCTGAAATTCAAGGAAAAATATGACCGTTGGAGGAGGGAGCCAACCATTGGTACTGTGCCTATAAATAGGAGCTCATTTGAATGAGCTCAATACTGTAGTATTACTCTAGAGATTACATGCTGTTGAAGTGATTTCTAGAGAGAGACACTCATGCCTAGTGCATACTGAACTTCATGTTCAGATTTCTTCACGCGACTCCAATTATTGTTGTGTTCAATCGAGGGCTTCCGGGGATAGAAAGACAGAGATGTTGAATACCTTGAAGTTGAGGGATTCCTTACTGAGGAAGATAGAGGTGTAGACTACCCTGAAGTTAAGGGCTTGCAGGGATAGCAAGACAAAATCTGATCTTTATATCGAGGGATTACCCTAGTGTGGGTAAGATAGACTTTCTTGAATGTATAAATCAAGGGACCTTTATCCAAGGTTGTTGGATACCCTTCTCTTTGGGTTAAAATATTTACTACTTGTTACTTATTTTGTTACTAGTCTTCCACTGCATTTTATTTGTTGAGGAAAGTATAACTATATTATAATTCTTTATACTTGTACTTTGATTTAGTAAGATTCTATATGCTTTAAGGTACAATCTTTGTTGTTGTAAACTTTCATTATGTTTCATTTTCCAGAAACATCTTTTCGGAATCACATTCTCAGAGTAAAATTTTTGGAATCTAGAAAGTGTGTAAAACCAGAGGTTTTGTGAAGTACCTTGTTTAACCTTGTTAAACATAACCATCTTTAAAATACCCAAAGGAATTTTTTAAAGTATATAATTCACCCCCTCTTGTATTTTGATCATCATCAGATACGACATACAATATCTATATTATTTTGATCCTACATTTGGTATTATAGAGTATGTCATACTCTACATACCATCTCAACAAGTTCTGGAGTAGTAAAGTTGGGATGTATCATCGTCGTTAGTGCCTTGGGTGTTGTTTGTGGGGGTCAGCTCTTGAAAATGTTCTCTATCTAGCAGGGAGTTCATGCTAGAGGAACCTGTCTCCAAGAAGATATCTCCCTCTGTAACGACTCCTAGTTTGTCAGACCGTTCTCATGCATGCCACTAGTATGGCCGGTTCAGGCAATCTAAGCCACCTTGTCACATCCCTCAGAAGTCTTGCTACCGTGCGACTGTTCAGGCCACCGGGGAGAGTTCTAAAAGAAGAATCATTCAAGAGGAAGGAGCTAGGAACAAGAAGAAAAAAATGCGTGACTGTGAGGTAGGAGATGCAATAGCCGTAAGGGCCCCATCCACAAGTCTCGGTTTGAAGCACATGCATAGTCAGGAGTTACCGAGGGTATGTAGAATATTGGATGGGATAATGTTTTCGACTTTATGATGGAAATATCCAAAAAAAATTTGTTCTATTTTCGTCGCTATCGTATGCTCATCTTTTTTGTGGTGGCATAATGAGATCGCTCCACCACAATCAATGTGGTCTTTTATGAAATCAATGCGGTTTCTAAATCGTTCAGATTCCTTAAAGGGCCTTATTCCTATGAATAAATACACTCGTTCTAATTTTTAGTTTAGTCTCAATTGTGTTCATTAGGGGGATGATTGTTTTCATGAAATTAATGGACGACTTTTTTGGCTCCTTACTTAGTTCAGGACGCTCTCCGTAGGCTTTCCTTTAGTGTGTTTGGGTTTTGTAAGGGATTCCTCTATCCCAGTGTCCTAGTGTGCCGGTTTCCCCATAATATATTTTTTTACTCCTTGTGGTGGAGTTGTTCTGTTAGTGTTGAAAACACGATTTGAGTTTGGTTTGGGAGTTCCCGCGTTGCCCCCCAGGGGGGGGGGGCGTTCGAGTTTCAAGGGTTTCTGTATTAGTGACTTATTGTGGTGGGGAGAACCCTGTCATGTCCTCCCCTCAATCTCGTGCAATGTTTTTCCTTGAATTGGTTGGGTGTGATGTTTGTTGGGAATGGTCACCGAGAGGTTCTCAGTTCTCTATGTTTTTGTTTGGGTAGAGACTCCAGTTGTGTCAAATGTTGTCTTGGTGTCTTTCTGGGGGCAGAAAGTGTCTTTGGTGGGGATAATTATCACACCCCAACCTCAAACGCCTATTTATTTTATTTTATTTTTTTATTTACTCGGTTCCACGTCATTTGGACGAGGATTAGTTGGGTCCCAGTTTGAAATTTTTGATGTTTGATGTTATGGTGGATCTTGGGATGCTGTATGGTCACCACACCATTAGCAGAGACCGTGCGTTTGGTCCTGGTGAATACGCGGTGGTGTGACACTTCATAGAAAAAATAAAATAGATAAATCAATCAAGTTAATTTAAAAATGAGGATAAATAAAATTTTATTTCGATAAAACAAGGATGAAATAACAAAATAAATGAATTCTAAATATTTAATAATGTGTATATATTATTATGTTTGAGAGAATTGTTACTACTATTATTATTCTAAAATTGATATTGATATTATTATTATCACATAAAAAAAGGATAATAAATAATTATAATCTTTGGTTTTATTAATATATATTGGTTTTATTATTATTATTACATTATTATTATTTTTTTTTCTTTTAAAACCTGAGGCTACCCCCATTCCCGCACTCCCACCATTTTTCCTCCCTTGTACGAGTGACGCTCCCCCTAGATCTGATCCCTATTGCACGTGGCCTCCAAGGCAGGTAGTCTCCCCTCCTTGTTTGACCTACCCTTACTGTGCTCCCCCCATTCGTGGGTGGCTTTAACTCTCGCCGAGGCCACCCCACTCCGGTCGGACCACCACCTCACATCGGCCTCCTTACATGACCCCATCCGGCAGTTCCCCTCCCTCCTCGCACGACGGCCTACGCCTTTCCCTCCTCTCCGGTCCGGCTGCCCCTGCACTCCACTTCTCACAAGGAAGTCCCCCCTGTTTCCCCTCTATTTGTATCACCACACCACCCTTACCGATGCGAATATGGTGAACCCAACCCCCTTCCCAGTGCGATTACATGAAACCTGACCCCCTTCCCAGTGCACTTCTGGTGAACCCGACCCCTACCATCCAACGATCTTCCAGCACAAACCCGACACCCATTGTGCTGTGCCTCAATGTTGCTCCGGTGTGGCCGTGAATTCCATCACTGGTTTTGCGATGGGTGTCCTGGGTCATGTAGGACCGCATCCCGTCCACCTTCACCGAAGGTAAAGAGATTCAGATCACTTCAGACCTCTTATCGTTATTCGTAGGGCTCTTTTGGTCTGGCCGCATGTTTTGGGTTTCCCACCACCAACCAAGGTAAGAGTTTTTTTAATTTTCTTATTGTGTACATGTTTAATTTAATGTGGTTATTATGTCTTGAAGTCCTTTTATTTTTATTTGGTTGTGAGCTGTTCTTCACCGCACTAGATTTGGTTTTCGAATGTCGTTAGGGCATAGCAATAATTTCTAAGTGCATACAGTGAGTGAGCTGTTTCTTGAGTTTTAATGCTTTGGCTTATTCCTGCTCTTGAGTTAGGTGTTTCCCAACTTTCTCTCATCTAGAGTTTTCCATATACACATGAATTATTTTCATTTAATTTATAAATGTTTTTTCACGCCGTTATAAGTGTAATATATTATTCATTGTAGGGTTTTTTATGATGGGTAAAATTGTTAAAGATAGCTTTGAAATAGTTCCTTAGTTAAGTGTAGGTGTTTCCATGCCCTTTACCCCAGTTTTAATCCATTTAATGTTTTTGTTTTCTTAATTAAATCTTGGATTATGTTTTTCACATCTATTTTGTTCATAGAATACTTATGGTAGTATTTTTCTGCTAAAAGATTTGAAAAAAAATGGATTTTTGGATGCTCCTCTATTTATGAACATGCTTATACCTTGCTGACATGGTTGAAACTAACTGCCTTTATCTGCAAATGGTACTATTGGATGTTTTGTGTGGTGTTTTCTGGTAGAAACATTTTATGGAACTTGTTTTTCCCGCGTTGGTCAGTTTTATGGAACGTAGTGTTATTGTACAAATGATTTCATGTCTCTTTGAATTGGTATTTTTCTCGAATCCTTGGTTTTATAAGCAGTTCTAATTTTCTAAATTATGTGGGTATCTTTGGGCGGTTCTTTAGATTTGATTGAAAAGGAATCCATGTGTATATGCTCGTTTGGCTTTTGGTGTATATATTTTGTTGAGTGTGTGGTGTAAAAAAACAATTGTTTTGTTTTTACAAAATTGATCATAGTATCACCAAATACTTTTATGGATATGCTTTGAATCTTGGAACCTAAGGGACAATTTCAATTTTCAAATACAAAAGTGTTGTTTAGAGTTGTTTTAGAAGATATTGTGCAATGGTTTTATAAAGGCATTGATTATGTAAAACTAGAGGCCCGATTTGAAACTCCATGTGTTTAATAAAGTGGTTTTTGATAACTGAATGATGTGGAGTCCTAGTTGGCACTTTGTATGTTTCACATGTATGCATATATATTAGTGTGTGGGGCGCTCCTATATAGGGTAGCTCTTTATGGGTGAAGGCATAATTAGCGTCCGTGTTTGGGGTAGGCGAGTGCAGTGAGATGACTCACACGTGTAAGGGCCTTCCTATTAACATAACATTATTATAACCACCATGGGTTCCTAGGCATCTTTTAGATGATCGAGTGACGGTTGCTGACCAACCCCGATTAGACGGGTTGGTACCCCTTGGATTTGTTGATTAGGCCAGGTGGGCTTTGCCACTGGATTGGTCAGTTAGGGTGGCCAGTTGGTTATAGACTTAGGAGCTTCACAATACGCCGACAGTTGGTTCCGAAACCGAGTACGTCCAGGGGTCTTCTAGGGATGTTTAGGATCACCCATGGTTACTGGATTTATTTACATTGTTTTATTTTACATTACGTTTAATAGTTTATTTTTATTTATCACTCTTTACATGATTTACTCTCACCCAGCTTCAGTATTTTATGTTTCAGATTTTATTTATTAAATGAAAAATGATTTGTCAAATTGTATGTATCGAGTTTTTGGGTTTTAAATGGGAAAAACATGTTGCTTATTTTAAAAAGTGAAAACCCTATTTTATATATGTATTGCAAACATGTGTTCGTAGAATGTTTTGGAAAAGAGAATTGTTGGATTCAGTGGTTTATTCTTGGCCCCCCTACTGAGAATATCGGTTCTCATGCCTAATATATATTTCCAGTTGCAGGTTTAGTTTTTTCATACAAGTTAATGGTTTAGCTGCTCAATGTTGGACCACTGTGGTTTTGAGTAGGGTGGTGACCTCGGAGGTCACAAAGAGGTATGTTCAGTTTTATTTTCTTTCCGATGCTAGTTTTTATATTTATCATCCGTTTGTTTATCTGTTTATCTTTCTCTTAGGGGCCAAATATTTCCCAACAGTTAAATTTTGATGCCTGACACTGGTTTCCAGCCTGTGGGGATTAGGAATTCCCTTCAGGTCATATCGTGGACCAGCTCAGGTGACCTGCTCGGGGTTGACCTAGGTTGGTTCGTGACATCGAGTATATCATTCATAATTGTCATTGTATCCTTGGAGTCAACGAAAAAATGTCCCATACCTAGAGATTGGGAAATAAACCTATAGATTACCTAGCCTCACATGATAGTTCTGGCCTGGAGGATCTTAGATTTCACACCTTTCAATGTCTAAAACCAATGGGGATCAATATTATTAAAGGGGATTTCCTCGGCCTTCACCATTTTAGACCACAATATTCTCTTTTCCCTCGACCTGATTTTGTGGCCCCTGGTGTGTTCCATTTCTTCTCTTTGAGTAAGAATTTGAATTATGATGATGATGATAGGTAAAGCATCATAGAATTTTCACATAAGTTTGACTTAGCACAAAAAATATCCAATCGAAATTTATGTTTCCTGCCTTTTTCATTGGATGAATTATTTAAAAAGGGGGTTTCACTATAATTATCAATAAATCATGGGATCAAATAATAGACACATACTTAGAATATCATCGATTTTAAGAGTAGAGGGGAAAGAACATTTAGGGTGATGTAAAGCCAGTGCTTTAAGAAAAAATAATGATAAATATGTATGGGGACCTAATATTATATCTGAATATAGAATGATCACTTTTATTCATTGTTCAGTTTATATTATTTTTCTTTTTTCAATTTCTTTTTCTTTCATTTTTTATTTTTATATATGTACTGCAACCAAATTATTTGAAGGAAATTGATTTTCCTACTTGGTAAATTCATTTTTTTTCTTTATTTATTCGATAATATCCATAATTAATTCTTCTGGTCCATATTTCATTGGATCCAATATTGATCTTCATTGATGGATTGATGAAAATTTCCCAGTTAAATATATTAATTGACTGAGAATATGGTACTCGAAAGAATGAATATTCATGATCAAATGATTGTTTTCCGCCTTTACTGACCCCATTTATTGATAACCCATTTTTAGTAGAATAATTAATTTATCAAGATACTTCAATTTAACATCCACTAAATCATCTTTTTATGTATATCTTAACCATAACACTTGTTTCTAACACTACTACACTCCACAAACAACCACCTCTTTCACAGAACCCCATCAATTTCATTATTAATATCCACTACTTTTACTAGATTATGTTAAATAATACGTTATAATATTCACCCTACTTCCCATAGGTTTCAACCATCACTGTAATACTAGTATAAGATATATAAATGAAATTTCTGTGGTTGTTTCTTGAGAATTTTTCTTCTAAAGTGTGGAAGAATTTCATATTCTAGTATTTTATTAAATTATCGATGAAATTTTGATGGATTTGTATGTAAAGTGTTATTTAATTGAAAAATAAATTCTTTTTCAATATTTTTTACTGGTGATTTTAGTTACCATCATATTTTAATTAAAAATAGTTTTTTGGGTGATAAATGACTTAAATATTATATATTTTAAATTCCATATATCTTAAGGGCACATTTTTCGAATGTTTTTATCTATACATTAATTGAAATTATATTTTGATGTAGGTTTGAAGGGTTTTGGTTTTTGAAGTTAATATTTAAAAGTTCTATATTTTCTTTTAAATATATTTTTTTGGATTTTTTTTATATTTTATTTTTAAATCAACAATTTTGTTGTTCAAATATTTTTGAGCTTTAAATTTTTACCTTACATTGATGGATTTAAAAAGTGTTGGTCTTTTGTGAAGTAGAAGAGAAATATCCCATCAATAATCATTGGTTTGAGAAGAGACCAAGATACTACTAACCTTATGTGACATATCCAAGGCACCAAAGGCTAAAAATAAATATAAAGGGCTTATGAGAAAATTAGGGGGATGATTTTCCTTAAGAACACTAAAGCCTGTCATGAAATACTTACAACCAACAAAAAGTATTTGGTTTTAGGGAAAATAAATTCCAAAACTAAATAAAATACCAATAAAACTATATTAGAGTAATACTGGAAAAAATAATTAAGAGTTCAAGGAGAAGTCATTAAAAGTAAATACTTCAGAACCAATGTGGAACCACCCAGAACAAGAAGTAGATACATCATTTCCCTAGTTCCACTATCTAAAATAGCAACATCAAAGAGCACGACTTGAGAAGAAAGAAACATGTACCTTAAATATATTTCAATTTACAACATCTGAAAACATTCCAATGTTCCCAAAAATGTGGAAATCATAAAACTCAGTTGGCATTCACATATATTTTAGAACACATGACAATAAGACCAGAACATGGTAGAACATTTTTATATAAATCAATGGGTGAGAATATAAAAAATCCTCATATATTTTATAAAGAAAATTGTTGCACTATATTAACATGTTCATTATTTCACTTCCACTTAGAATAATCATCCATGTTCCATAATCACACACATATTCATGCGGAAAAAAAAATATATACTTGGGAGAGGTGATATTTCCATCACATAATCTTCTCTGGGTGATATAGATATTTTGCATTTCCATGGCACCAAACACCAAATCTATATAAAAAGGGCTCATACAATGTAATATGAATATACACCACCATTTATTCCAAGAGTGTATTCCACAAAACATTTCTTTAAATATAAATTTAATCTTTCAAAACCTACCATTTTAAAATATCATCAAATAGGGGATCTATAAATCAATTTCCACAAGTATTTTTATCAAGGCATAATAATTTTTTTGAAAATATCACAACATCATATTATAGAGTTTTGAAGTAAGAGGGAATCCACCCACCTCAAGTTTATTTGACATGAAATACCTAATAAGGTTCTATAGATTAGTCCTATTGCTTTCATCCCTATTTAATTATAGAATTTAATACACAATGAATATTTAGAACCTAATTTCAAACAATGTAGATTGCTAATACTTACCAAGGATATCCCAGGAAGACGAGGAGAAGAAATAAAAAAAATTAATGAGAAATTTAAATATGCACAGTTGGATAAAACTAGATAGACCCAAAATAATTATTGACATGAATTATTAATTGAAATCATGATTTCATCCTGAGGAGATATGAAGCTAATAACATATTGAATTTTTTTCTAGAACGAACCTAATCATTCCATGATCCTATTTGAAATCCTGTGTCACCTAATCTTTACACCCAAACAAATTGTCACACTGTGAAAAATGTTCACGGAATATTCCCTAGAAGATTCACATTGTGAAATTACCATTCACAACGTGAATATTTATTTCCAAATTTCATGTAATACGATTTTCTCTCATTTAAACATCCTCACACTTCAAGATACTTAAAACAAGACTCCCACATAAAATAAAACGCATAAAATGGTAGCATAAATAAAAGTAGGTGTGCTATATTATCCCCACCATTAGGTTCTCCATATTCATGGAGATAGATTCCAAAATTTCCTTTGAACATATCAGGATATTCCCACTAAATAATTTTCCCATTCCCATGTTTCCACATGAAACTAACCATACTTCCATAAAACTCACATCAATTGAATAAATCTCCCTTACAGGGAATTTTCTAATCTATCTAGAATCTGAACCAGTTCATCTATAAAGGTTTAATTGGTATCAAATATAATGTGATCTCAATTGATCATATGAAGAATATTGGGGGTGATAATTAGTCATTATAGAAATAAGAAATACAATATGAAATACATTGAACCTCACTTGTAAGGATAACTGATACATAACAGTTCCAATATGTTCAATCAAATCAAACAATTTCACATACCATCGTTCTAACATCCCTTGTTTTTCCAATAATCATTGAAAAAGTCTCAATGACACTTTATATAATATATGGTCAATCACATAACAAAATAAATGCCATTAATGATTTAATACATATGATTTATATTTTCTTTAAGACATAGACATCCACTGTTAGATAATCTAAATCTTATCCATAGACTTGTAGACACGAGTCTATCCAATAAATGATGTCTCTCCTATTTCCAACCAACAGAATATAGAGGAAAAATGTTAATTATAAAAGCATAGTATACGGCCATTTTATATTCACCTCATATTTAATATTATAGGATAATTCTATCAATTGAAAATGATCCTCCCATGATCCTATGAAATCCATTAATCAAGCTCTGAGCATATCTTCCAATGTCTAAATTTTGCATTCTGACTACACATCTATCCATGGATGAAATTCATTAACATGGTCAACTATCTATCAAAAACGCATTATAATGTTCACTAGATTCTAGAAGTGAATGTATGGACTCTTTTATACATATTAAAAAATGTAACATTGTGAAAATTGATAATGTCTCTAATAAAAAACTATTCTAATTCCTCTAATATGTTAAACACTACAATATGGAGAATCTATGATAGCTTGGTGAGTTTATTCAAAATCACCAAAATAAAATTTTGCTTCCATAAAATTATATGTAGACTTATGAAAAAGTTAATTTCAATAAGTTGCCACTTCCAAATAGATTTAAGCATAGACTGAAACATACCAGTTGGCTGTTGAAGCACGAATTTTACCAATGTAAATTTAATCATTTAACAAAAAATCTATAATGTCTCATATTATACCAAAAAACTAGAAATTATTTTATATCACCTTGAACATTTTATGAATTCTTGAATTAATAAACCATATTAAATAGTGTTATTTTGAAATAAACCATTCCTGAATATATTTAGGAACAAAAATCCATTTCCAAAAACCAGAACATGAAGTTCCCATCATTTTCCAGCAATCAAAAGTCTCTGTACTATTTTAGTTGTAACTAATAGTGACCTAATGAGAATATACTATTTGAGATTAATTCACAAAATTGATCTAGTCAGGAACAAGATGAATTGGGATGAAAACATCATGCTTATCCTAGGTAGTAATATAAAAATTCATGGCAAAAATCACATTTATTAGATACCATCGGTCATGAGACTTTCTTAAAAAATCACTATATTATTTCCAAATGATCGCATATTCCATATAATTCCTTTTAACAAGTTTGTATACCAAGTGAAAATAAAAAAGTGGGAGGTACTCTATCCATGTTTTTTTCCTAAAGCTCAAGTGTATTTGAGAAAATATTTATTTTTTACACTTATGGTCATTAAAAACATTGAATTTTTCCCCGAAGGGCTAATGACACCATGTTTTTAAAGAATGGATAAATTCAAATAATTATATGTCATGGGTATGATTGTTTTCTCGTATATTCATAACTACCTCAAAAAATTGGCATAATAGTATATCCCTTTAGGAGAACATAACCACAGATGAATCCAGATACATTACAATATACCACATAACCCTAACTTGGTTCTATAAATATTAGGATAGCGGATGAGACGAGATGATCTTTATGACCTAAATATATTTTTGGACAATCATTATTACAAATGAAAATACCACACTTTTATAAATCAAGTTATTGGTGAATCAATCCAAGAGAAATCCAAAGTGAATTAATGATAATAGTATGATAATCCCAAAAAACTGCGTATGTAAAAACATTATTTGGTTTCTACCAAGATATAAATATTTCTATTTTTTAAGGTTCAAAGAGTATTCCTTATTCAAAAATGAAATTCCTAGGGAAACAGACTTCATGGATTAAAATGTTGCATTTAGAAAAAGTTTCATAAAATGATGATCCAATAATGCACTCAATACAATTTCAGTGTGTTCCTCATGGTAATTCCTAATTCTAGAGTAAACTATAAAATCATTGACTAAAAAAACAAAAAAATAATGTCAACGTACTTTTGGAAGATATGGTTCATCAAGGATATTAATATTATTGGGTCATTCATCAGTACAAAGGTCATGAAGATATATTCATAATTTCCATATCTAGTCTGGAGTGATGTCTTTAGAATATATTCTCTCATAACTCTAATATGATTATATCCTAATCGAAGATAAATCTTAGAGAATAACTTGAATCCCTTTAATTAATGAAACGTGTAATCTATTAAAGGATGAGGATATCTATTTTTGATCATAAAAAGACTCAGATTATGATAATAAAAAAATAATCTGAGTGAACTATCCGTATTATTTGATAATAATACTGGTTTATCCCATGGTGAAGTAATAGTTCTAATAAAACCTATTTCTTATAAATGTTCAATCTGGACCCTTATCTCTCTTAACTTATTCGGATCCATTATATAATATTGAATCATAATATAATTTTTCCTAGGAGTTTCTCGATATAAAATTTGATTTCCCATTTGGGTGGAAGCCTAAAGAAATTATTCGAAAATAAATCTAGGTATTGATCCAATATAGTAGCAGGAGTATCATTTCCTATACCATTAGCAACTGTGAAAGTCATTAATGCTAACTCACTAGAGATAGTTCCATCCACTATAACTTAATGTCCTTTTCTACCTATGTTTATATTCGAATCCACATTGAATTAATGAAGAGATCCATATAGGGATATTAATGTCAATTGACAAGAATATAAGTTTTTATGGTATTTAAATCTCAACAAGAAATACATACATAATATTAAATAAAAATCTTCTATCTATAGGACTATAAACTCTTAAAGAAACTACACAGTATCAATGGCAATATAATATGCAATGAATTTAAATCCTTCTCATTTTGGATATCTAAGTGATGTTTGGATACCCATGGAATGAGGCATACATTGCATGTGTAATCCCAATTTTTTAACCATTTAATATGAAATTAAGATATATTTTGTTTTAATATCTATCATGAAGTGTATAATAGTTCAGTTCAAAAGAATGGTACCTCACACTGTTGATGGAGAAGTTGGATCCTCCAAGATCATTTTCTATACTATATAAAATTGATTAGTTGTACCCACTTATTCCTTGAATCCATGTTGTGATTATATTACCTAATAAAATTGAGATGTATTTAAACTAATAGACTTTGAAGTTCTATGATAATAACATTAAATATGTACCATCTGATGAAATTTGTGACATTCTTATGGTGGCGTTGTATAATCTCATTTCTTATGTGAATTAAAAACCAAATTAGAAACATCTAAGATTTATATTAGGTCATGGTTAAAAGTTAACTAATAAAAAGGTATGATTTTGTGGTTATCTACCTCATCATGTATAGGTTTCCCTCTTCCACTTATACTCAATGTTAGTGTTATCACCAATTCTCATGGAGATAATAATACTTCCTCTAGTTTGATTTCTAGTAGTATCTCTATCATCCACTATCATTCTCTTCACTATTTCCATAAATTCATTAATTCAAATTACATATATCATAGAATGAATATATTTTCACATCTCAGACTCAAAATATTGAAAAAAATAGAATGATTCTCTAAAAATGATGTTGAATAACTTGTGTCTCAGGCGTAACAACATTTTCCACATCTAATTCTAGATAGTTTCTATTAAGTAAACATGGTACCATTTTCTATCACTAGATAAAATTTCATTTTGAAATCACTCTCTAGGAAATAAAGGCATATAAAATTTTAAAATCTTTATAAAACCATCATTTCCATTTTCTTGTCAAAATAAAACTATTTTAATAATTTTAATAATTTTATGGAAATCTTTAAGAAAAATTTAATCATGAATTCCCAGTGGGATGTCTAAGTTCTAATGCATTAAATGATGCATCGATTGGATAAAACCTTGATAATGTGAAGGAAATTTACCCATATATTTCATATAACACTTTTGTACCCAAACCAACATGGTAACTTGTATTTAACAAAAAAGGTTAACTATTTATTTTTATGATATAGATTTCATGTTTGGGTATTCCTTTGTACTTGCTACCAACCAAACTCAATGAATCAAAATTAGTGATACCATTTTTAATATATCACCTAAAATCGTTGGATTGAGAATAGGTATAGGTAGTACCTATAGTGACCCTATCCTTTTACACATATTATTATTTGATATTAAAAATAATTTTACATTAAATACAATCAAGGATCATAAATTCTAGTGTCTTTGGAAGATTAGGTACATAATTTGAAGACATAAAATCCAAAATAAAAACATATTTTAATTAATCTCTATAATGATATCCAAAAAATTGAGATCTTATATATTCATTGGATAACAGGGCAAATACATGAACAAAAGTGATGTGCTGAAAATCCAAAAAAGGGAATATGCATTGGAATAAAACATATCACATGGGATAGACTGAATAACATGTTGACATAAAGGCAAGAAATGAGAATAATTATAAGGGAAAATAACATGTATAACACGGGAACTTAAAACTATTAAATCATAGGAATGAGGAAATATAATATAACATGACATAATCATGAGTCATGGATAACAACCAAGACTATATCACAAGGTGGAAAAAGTCCCAAAAAGGAATCAGGTTCACTACCTATCCCAACCTGAAATATCATGATACTAAATATTTCTCAATGTGTTGGAGAGATATCTGTGCACACCGATCATAAAATGTTCATGAATATGTGTGCCACATGAAGAACTAAACATAAACACAAGGGTAACCCTGTGAAAGAAATCTGTTTCATAATCATTTCATAAGGCATAAAAAATGGAATATCATAATTGTTTCCATGAAAGAATGGTTATAAATAATACATGTATATTATTAGGGTAAGATAAGAATATATAATTATAAGTGAAGTCAATATTAAGTGAAGACTTTTAAAAAAATGTTTAAGAGTCATTACAAGTGAATCATTTTATTGCGGTTTAAGGAAAATATTAAAGAGTGTTTAAAGAGGAAAGGTAATATTTTTTTTCTCCATAAAACCATAATTACACACGCTAGTTTTTAATGATAAAATAGGTGAATTTATAAAAATAACAGTAGATTAAAATATATTATCATGTGAACATAAAAATGGGTAAGAAAACTAGATGTTCTGTTTAACTAGACTTGTTTTATAGGATAAATTTAGAAGGAAACCTTTTTAAAACATGTATTTACCTTTAAAATAAGAATGATCTTATCTATATACATGATATTGGAACACATAAATAGAATATATAATATGTATATAAAAATAAATAACTATTACATTGGGGTAATAGAGATAAAGTGTAACCCAAAGTAAAAAATGGTATTTCTTAAAGAATCTATTCCCTATGTTTGAATGTGTTTTTTACATGATCTTAATGTACTGGATAGTCAAATTAAATTAAATAATTAATTAATAACCTTTTAAGCGTTTATTTTATTTATTATAATTTTATTATTCTCATTAATTCCTCTTTTGATGAGGTGTAAGATACAATTTCATCATTTTAATGCTTTCATTTCCTTGGTTTTCATGATCGAGTACTTCTATAAATGAATGGAAAATCATGTAAAATGAAAATTGTTGTACATAATTGAAGTCATATGTTATTAATGAACAACTAGGTGATTATATGTTTTAATAATTAATTTTTTATTTTGGGGGTGAGGATGAATCATAAGATAAAATGTCAGTGACAATTGTTTAGATTATTTTGGTGGTTTTTTGATCATCATTAGCTAGTGTTGTATTATTTATTAATAATAACAAAATAAAATGTTTAAATAACAATAAATAGGATTAAATAAATATATTATAATATTTTTTAATCATAAAATTTTTCTTATGAGCTGTCTTGATGTAGGGAAGTGTAATTGAAAACTTTTCCATCCATGAATGTGATAAATTAACACACAAAAAAATTATGTATTTATTTTTAGTACAAAAGGAGAGGGGGAAGAAATGAAGATGGATTATTACATTTGAATAATAAAATTCCCATATATGTAAGGTACTTGAGTTATGATACTATTTGGATGACGAGAGGTGATGATAGAATAAGAAAATAAAATAACAAGAAAAAAAATTTAAAGAAAAAAAGAGTATTTTACCTCTTAAATCTTTCTTCTTGAGAACCTCCTTATAGGGATTGGATGTGGTATTTTGTTGAGACCAAAGGAACATGTAAGTGGGGGATGGTATTGGTAAGATATATTAGAATAATTTGGACAATGCTCAATGCATGAGAGGTGTGAGTAGAATAGGTTTTGAGGGGTGGTATTAATAGGGGATGAGAGGGGTGTTTTCTAATTATTTAATTAATTAGTTTGTTCTTTTGTATCAAGACTATGAATAGTTTGAGAAGTATAACTAAATATATTAAAATAAAGAATAATATATTGGTATTATGGTATTAAATTATCCATACATCATATATGACTCAATAATTCTTGTATTTGTTAAATACCATAAATTTTAGTATTTCTCTATTCACAAAAAAATCAACTATTTTAAAAGAACCCCAAAAAATCACTCTTACCATTTTTCAATTTCTAGAATTAAAAAATTATTTCCATTTTATAAATTTAATTTTCTAAATATGAGAATGTAATTTTTTAATTGAAATCATCATTTACATAGAAAATATTGATTTTAAATTTATAACTGATTTTATAACACTTTGAAAATTTAATTAAGGTCTCATAGAATTATATTATAAACATAAAAAAAATATCAATTTAATAAGAAATTTAATGAAAATATTTTTTTAAATAATTATATTAATTATAAATTTATAAATAAGTATTTATGATTTACAAAAATACTAACACTATATTTATCATTTTCAAAACATTTATTTAGTTATATTGTTATATAAATATATCAAAATTTTATTTATAATATTAGTAACTTTTATTAATACATTCATAAGTGAGGTTACTATTTGATAGGCCAATTTACTATTCTTAACAGTCACTTTACTATTCTAAAAGTCAAGTTATTATTCTTTTGGTATATGTTCCTTAACTTATAGAAATATCACTTGTTACATTAATTATTCATTTATAAAGTTTTTATTTTGTTATTTATGTGATTTTATGTGATTTAAACTATATGAAATAATTATAACAAGGGAAATTTCATTGATATAATTTTGGACCGTTACATTTTTCCCCCTTATGAAATTTCCTCCTCGAAATTTCTTTTTAAATTATAAGTTGATAATAGGTGGGGGTACCTCTCCTATTTCCTACCATTGACTAGAAAAAGAATTAGGAGGCTTGAATACTTTTATAATGATTCTATAAAAGAAATAATTTAATATAAAAGGATAACCATGTAAACAAAAAATTATATCCTAACTTTTCATACACTATGTTTCAATCAAAGTTATCCATGATGATGGAATTATCCCAAGGGTTCTTACTAATGTTTTCTAGTCCTAATATCTAAAAACACATGACCTTGCACTTATACCAACTATAGAGACCCTATCTATTTAGACCTATTATTATATGATTTTAAGCAAAATTTAATGTCAAATACAACTAAGGATATAAAGTATATTGTATTTCGAAGATTAGGTACACAATTTGAAAACATGAAAACCAAAATGGAAAAATATTTTCTTTAATATCCATAAATATTTCCTATGTTCTATTGAGACCTTACATCTGTATAGGATAACCTGGGAATACATGAGAAAAATGGATGAGCTATAAATCCAAATAAGGGAATATGCATATGAATAAAACATAACACATGGGTTAGAAAGCAAAACATGATGACATAAAGTCATGGATCATGTATAAAAACATGGAATAATAACTTTTATAAAATGGGAACATATAAACATGACTTCAAAATAATATAGAAACATCATATAACATGACATAAAAATGTTTCAAGTCTAAAAACCAATACTATATCACATGGTGGAAAAAGTCACATAACGGAACCAGGTTCATTCCATCTATCAACATGGAATTTCATGAGACTAAACTCTACCCAAAGCATTGTAGAACAATCCAGATGCACCCATCATAAAAGTTTTATGAATATATATTCCACATTAAGAATCAAATATAAACATAAGGGTTACCTATGTAAAGAATTGGGTATCTTAATCATGTTGTAAGGATGAACAGATTGAAATATCATTATTGTTTCAATTTAATAACGTATTTATATAAAAATAAAGAAATCAATAAGGTAAAATATGAATATATATTAATAAATTATGTCAATATTAATAGAAAACTTTTAAAAATAGTGTTTAAGAGTCATTATAAATAAAACATTTTAGTACAGTTTGTGGAAAATATTAAAGAGAGTTTAAAAAAGAAAATGAATATTTGTTTTCATAAAACCAGAAATGAACCTAGATAGTTTTTCATGATTAAATTATATAATTCATAAAAATAATTTTATATTAACACAAATTATGGAGTTCCCTTAAAAATGGTTAATAAAATTGGAAGTTCCCTTTCATTGGGTTTGCTTTTCAGAAAGAATTGAGAATGAAACCTTATTAAAACTTGTATTTCCCAAAAAATAAAAAATGTACTCATATCTATACATGAGTTTCTAACATATAAAAATAATTTAAAATAGTTATATAAAAATAATTAAGTGTTACATTGCGGTGAGAGAGAGAGAGAGCGTAACCCAAATAAAAAAATAGAGGTTGAGAAACAATCCTTAACTTATGTCTGAAAGTGTTTTGTAATTGATCTTAACTTCCTGAATAATAAAATTAATTCCATTAATTAAACTATTAATAAACTTTTCTAATTTTACTTTATTTATTATAGTTTTATTATGATCATTTACAACCATTTTGATGAGTTATATGATACTATTTCATCATTTGGTAGCATTCATGTCCTTCGTTTTCATGATCGGTTACTTGTGTACATGTATATAAAATCATGAAAAATGTGAATAGATGTCCAAAATTGAAGTTATATGTTAATACTTAATCTCAATAATATTAATTTCTCTATAACCCATTTTTTAATTTTGTGTGAGGTTGAATCATAAGATAAGACGCTAGTGATAATCATTTAGATTATTTTGGCGGTTTTTCCATCATCACAGACTAGTTTTGTTTAATTAATTAATAATATATATATAAAATTATTATATAACATTAAATAGTAATTAATAATTATATTATAATTTTATTTTACCAAAAAAATTTTCTTATGATAATTCTTGAAGAAGGTAATGGGAATTAAAAACTTTTTCGTTCTTAAATGGGACTAATTGACACAATTCATATGATGTTTTCCTTTTTAGTACAAAAAGAGTGGGGAATGAACTGATGTTAGATTATTAAATTATCATAATAAAATTAAATTTTATTTATGGTAAAAGAGTTATCATACCATTTCCATGATGGTAGTTGAGGAGAGAATAATAAAATAAAAGTACTTGAAAATAAATTAAAAGAAAAGAAAGAGGATTTTACCTGTTGAAACCTTATTCTGGAGAACCTCTTTAGGGGGATAGGTTTTGGTAATTTTTTGAGAAAAAAGGCTTCTACACATGAGTAATGGGGTTTGGGAAGATAATTGAGTAAAATTTAGACAAGGATCAAAGCTTGATAGGTGTAAAGAGAAGATGCGGCGAGGGGTGGTATTTATAGGGGAGGAGGGGTGTTTTCTCATTATCTAATTCATCAATTTATTATTTTGGCTCAAAAATATGAATTGATGGAGTATAAGTGTTAAATATATTAAAATAAACAAGCATAGTTCCTTATTAAAAGCCTAAAATTTCGATAAATCATTTATGTGATGAGAAATCTTTTATTTTTTATATAACGTAAATTACCATATTTAACTATTTCTGAAAAATTGATATATTTTAGAAAAATTAAAATAAAACCTAATTTTTTTTATTTTTATAATTGAAAAATTAACTCCATTTAATGAAAATAATTATTTAAACATGATAAATTTAATTCTTAATTAATATTATCATTACCTGTGAAAATATTGATTTTAGAATTATAGCTTATTTTATAATACTTTGAAAAATTAATTAAGGTCTCATAAAAAATTTATTATAGACAAAAGAAAAAAATATTAATTTAAGAAACTAAATATTGAAAATAAATTTTATTTTAATTCATAATATTAATTTTAAAATTATTAATAAATATTTATGTTTTATAAAAATACCAACATTTGGTTTATCATTTTCAAAACATTTACTTAATCACATTGTGATATAAATATATCATAATTTTATTTATAAGATGCTTAAATTTTATAAACACATTAATAGGTGATGTTAATATTCTATTGGATGATTTACCATTCTTAAGGGTCAAATTACAATTTTAACAGTCTTGTTACTATTGTATTCAAATTGGTTTTTTAACTTCTAGAAATAACTATTATTCCCTTCATTCTTTATTTATAATGTTTTATTATTTTTCATATGTCATTTTATGTGATATATACTATATGTAATAATTATTAGAAGAGAAATATCATTGATATAATTATGAGTCGTTACACTAGTTACCATATGTTACATACCTAAGGCACCAAAGGATGAAAATAAATCCCAAGGGATTAATCGATCATTGGGTGATTATATTCCTTAAGAACCTGACAACATATTAAGAAATACATAAACCCAAGAAAAATTATATGATGCCTGAGAAAATAATCCATATAACTCAATAAAATAACCATACAAATATATCAAAGTGAAAATATAAAAATAAAGACTAACAAAAGGTTATGAAACATAAAGTAAAGACTAACACGAAATTGCCACCACTAAGACAAAGATGTAGATACTCCATTACTGTAGATCCACTGTAAATAATAGAAATATCAGGGAAAAACATTGGAGAAGTAAGAAAAATATCGATGAGCTTCATCTCAATAGAAAACATCTATTAACCCAACAATATTCCCATGTAGTGGGTGAGAATATCACTCAGTAGGCATTCCACATAAACATCCCAAAACACACCACCCAGACAAGAATAATTTAACACATTTAAATATAAAATAAAGGGTGATGATACCAAAATAATTTATCATAATAAAATTGTTTAAGAAACACTATTTAACTAATTCAACATGTCTATTCTTTCACATCTACATGAAAAACTCATCCATGCTCCATAGTAACACACACACATGGCGAGTGAGCATCCTTACGCATGTGAGCCTTGAATCTTCCTTATATGTATCATAAATAGGTGATATAACCCTTTTTTACTTTCCATATTGTCTCTAAGAACTATATATATTTCAACAAGGCCTCATAGAATGATATATAAACACACAACACAATATAATTCAAGACCGTATTCTATAGTTTTAAAAAATATCTTGTTTTAAGACCTATCATTTGGAAATTGCATTAAATATGGGTTTTTAAAATCAATTTAATATATAATTTCTATCAAGGAATAAGAGAAATTTATAAAATCTCAATCCATGATGTTCCAAAATAGTTAGTTGAGAGAGAATAAATCTAAATCATGTTTATTTGGAATCAAAATACTAAAATGATTCCAGGGATCAAAAATATTCTTTATAGTCCTCTTTTTTTTACTATAACTGAATTCACAACAAATCATTTCAATCAGAGTCTAGAAATGAAGGATCTCTAAGAATTTACTAGGGTATCCTTAAAAGAAGATAAGGAAACAACAAAAACAGAATGAGAAATGATAATCTATGTGATGGGATAAAATTGGTTGGAATTGAGTTAATTTATAGTGTGAATTATTAATTTACATTGTGAATTCCAAGATAGATCATATACAAAAAAAATCATCATTCTTTATATTTTTTTATATAAAAACCAATTCACATTTTAAACCTATTTCATCTCATGTATTGCCTCATATGTACATCTTGTGAAACATTCTGGCTATGAAATCATTTAATGACATACTTATAAGTTGATTCACATAGTTATTCTACTATTAATTAAATGAATATTTTCTACAACATTTCTTGCAACTATATTATAGTACTTTCTAGCATTTATACATATGAATACTTTCATCTACAAAACTCATGACTCAAAATAGAATAGAAAAAACATAAAATGGAGGTGTACCTCAAATGGGGGGGGGGTGCTAAAAGATGTTTAAGAGTTATTTTATATTGTAATATATGAGTGAAATGATATAATTCTATATAAATAACCATGATGAAATTTGTGAGTGAAGAATAAATTACCTATGATTCATATAATGAAAGTGTATATGAGTCAAATTTAGCAACATATCTGTCGTTATGAGTAATACTTAGTAACATAGAAGTTTACCTCATAAATGTATAAGTAAAATAGAACTTAAACCATATATAAGCAATCACTCCTAAGTGAAACTATTTAAAAAAATTAATGAATAAAGGTAGAAATATGAGTATGTTGAACCCAATTAAACTTCTAAGATCAATGCTATTTTATGCCAAGTGATGTTTAATAAGGATATTAAAGATTGGGATGTTTTTGGAGGAGCATGATATAGGATAATTCAGAAGAATCACTTGAGTTAGGTGGTGGGAAAATCTAGGTGTATCTCAAATTATGATCGATTGAAACTGAATTGCCTATGGGTTAACATTGAGTTGATGGAGAGGATTGGGGAGTCAATATTAATCTAGACTGGAGAAGCTAAACTTTCAAGTGAATATTCATCAATGTCACAACCGAGTGGATCTCATATGATAATAATTATTTCATCTATAGATGCGTTGAACATTTTTTTTGAAATATTTATCCCAATATAACAAATCCATAACAAGAAAAAGATATTATTTTTGATATTAAAGACGTCTTCACTAGATATTTTTAGTTTATAGGATAAAATAAATGAAGATAAAGGGGTCATCAATATTTCAGATGGCTATGTATGTGAGGAATAAGATGGTTTCACAATATGTTCTAGGTGGATTACCTTATAAAGCTCAGTTAATGGTTATACTTGACACAATAGTTGATGGATGTTCTTGATGCCACCCATATACAACCAAAGAGAGAACATTTGAAGGATGTGAGTTCTTGATGAAAATTTTCAAAAGTAAAGGCTATTAATAAAGTCCCCAACTAACGAAGAATCCATGATCCCTATTCAATTAAATAGGGTCACTCAATCTAATTCCATTAATAACACTATCCATTCAATTAGGTGTTGTAGGGTCGAGTGATGATTTTTCCCAACTCATTCACTCAAGATGAAAGAGGATGTCCGATTAGGTTGGGTATGAACATGAATAAAATATATTGAAAAGATAAATTGGCATTAAATTATTATGATTAACAGTTTATACTAGAGGTAAAGTTAAAGTGTATAGAGTTTACTATTAATAATGTCCCAGAAATGAATATTGGTTAACATTGATGCCAATAGTGGATATAAAAATTAAAAGATGATAAAAGATAGTTGTAATTAAAGAAGTTAGGATCATTCGAAGGGATGAGATGATTATTAAATATTAGTATTAATAATTATTTAACCAATCATATAAAATAAAAAATATTCATTGAACAATTCATTGAAAAAGTATTACAGGGAAAATATATTTTTCAACACCTAGAATGTAATGTAAAAAGTAGAAAAAATATATATCAAATAGGTGTTTTCTAAATATAGAAGTGAAATGACTATGAATTTTTATTTGGAAAAAATTATAAATAAACTTAGGAGAATTATTAATGGTTGGATAGGTAAAGAATCATAGAAGTTTTGATAAAAATTTGTTGATGTACCACAGAAAGATGCAGAATACAATTAATTTGGTGGAAAAAATATTTCGAAGGGGTTTCAAATAGAATAATAAATTTATTTTGGTATTTACTAATATACATATACTATTATTATGTTTGAAAAAATTGTTTTTTATATCATGAATTATTCCTAAAATATTTTTGTGGTTATTGAGATCGAATGATTCAAGATTGTGATTGAGGTATTTTCTTCTTTTATATCTTTCCCTGAATATTTAGAGGCCAATAATGATTTTTAATCTTCAATGATTTCTTTTAATCTTTGAGAATAATTTTTTTTGGTTTTCCAAATCTGATGAGTGGTTTTTTCGAGGGTTCATTTAGTGTTAACATGAGGGTAGTTTTCCCTTAGAGGTTCAAAATCTCATGTAATTAAATTATCACTTAAAACATAAGGTATATCTACATTTATTGTTTTTTTATAAGAAAAAACATCCTCCAAGTGACTATGTATATTTATTAAGTAAATTATATTTGAAGATAATAAAAATAGAATTATATAGGAAGAAATCTAGGGTTCAATAAATTTATACTTTTTTCTTTGAAATAATTATCCATCAAACTTTTCTTTATGTAGCTATAAAGTATCATTTCCCCCCAAATCACCTCTGCAATCAGTTTAAATGTAACATATTTTCTATAGAAACATCACCCAAATGAAGAAACAACTCAATTTTTTTAATGATAAAAGTGAAAAATGATTTATAATTCTTTATTCACTATAAAATCATTTTACTCACTAGTTGTGATAATTTTTTAAACAAATTAATTTATACAATTTAAAACTTCTTAGTTATACTTTTAGATAATTTTAATGAGGAAAGCATAGGGATATATCACATGGAAAATATGGTCACTATAGATTTGTGAAATTCAAGGTCTAGGGATTCTATATCAAAGAGTAATTTCTTTAATTATTTTAAATAATTTTTTTCTCAATTGCAGAAACTGTTGCACATATGCAACAGTAATTTAAAATCTAATCAGTGAAAGATCCTATGTTTTTGTGTGTGTGTGTGGGGGGGGGGAGACTATATAAATTAATTCTAAATTTATAATGAATTTTTATTTCCATGATGAGTTCTAACCTTAATTTAACAGATTTTGTTGGAAATTATATAAAATTTGGGTTGAAATATTGTTTTAGCATCCTAAAAAATGTATTTTGATTATTTGAGACTTTTAAAAGTAATTATAAATAATTTAATATCTATTTATGTGAATGTGAACATTGAAAGTTATTTTTGATTTTTTTTTTCATGTTGAAATCATCTGTAAATTCCTGCTGGTCACTACCACCTCTTTAATGTATTTATCTACTAAAAATATGGTATGAAAGGAGGTGTTTTATTACATTATGAAAACCATTTATAAAAATAAAGTGTTAGATTTTATATTTAATGAAAATCATGTATATATACTAATGTTTTTAATTAAAATCCTAGTTAAAAACTTTTTATGTGATTTCAATTTGTCTTTTGACTTTGTTTTATGGAAAATAGGAAAATTGAGCTACCTTACAACCCTTGAAACATGTTATGAACTACAAAATTTCAAAATTGATTGAAATTAAAACTATTTTAATATTCCTTCCTACTTAAATATCAGAATTAAGAATAATTATGTGTATTAAGTGTTGAGGAAGGGCATTTTATATATTAAATTGTAGTTTATGAAATATAAATTATGATTCCTAATTTTATTTTAAAAACCAATGGTTCTTAGTAAATTATTATCAAAATTATTTTTTGTAATTTTTTCATAAATCTAGATTTAATTATAATTTTAGGGGATTAATCAATTCTATTTAATCATAGATTCAATTGGGTAACATGTTTTCATTTCACTCTTGAATACATTTGTTTTTTTTGTTAAATTATCATTTTATGTTTTTGAGTTTTAATTGAAATTTAATTTCATGATTTGATTTAAACTAAAATTTTTTGCAAAAAATTTGAGTGAAAAGGAAATAATAATCCTTTTTGAGTTTTTATTTTTTATGTTAAAACTGTTAGATGATTTGATTATTCTATATTTCTAAAAATTAACACACCCATCAATTCAGTGGTATCTAATTATGCTGTGTGAAATATTTTGTATGATTACTCACTAGGATAAAAAGAGTAATTTGAAAGAACAACTGAATAAAAAATTAATTCGGTTATATTTCTTTAAATAATTTAAAATTCAATCATCTTTGTTAAAATATTATGCCATATTTTTTCCAAGAATTTTGTTTTGAATGGAGGAATCATCCATTTTTAATTATGTGAATCCATTGATGAAAAAATCATAGGAAATTACGTCCTAGATAGACTTAAAATCATTTAATTTTAAGATGAATTTCCTTACAATGAATATGTTTAATTGATTACTTGGGAAAAATGCCTTTTTTTGGGGAAATTTGATGTGGTTTTATATTAATAAATTTTTGCGACATCTGTTGGATGATATTTGAATGATTTTGTGTTAAAAAATATATTTAATAGATAAATATTTTATTTTGGATCATTTTGTGTGGGGGGAATCGTTCAATCCATATTTCAATGAAAATGACTGTTTTAAAAGATTAATTGGTTAAATATATGTGTTTGTAATTCTATAATTTTTATAACAAATATTTTGTATGTTTTGATAAAAATTTAAATGAAATAATATTTTGACATGTTTTTAGATGTTTTTTCTTTTGAAGTTAATATTTTCAATTTATAATTTTGTTAATATCAATTACTAAAAAATTTGTTATTGTTTTAACACTATAATTTATTTATAAAAATCTTTTTGAAGTGGAATTTTTTATCATTTATTGATAATGTTTACAAGATTTTTTATTTTGTGATGTAACAAATTATGAGTTAAATTCATCAGTTCCATATGAGTTCCCCTGGTGGAACAAATATGTAAATTTGACATAATGCATGTTTCAAATTAAACAATTCCATAATAGTGAAACAGAACTGTGTATGATTCATGGTGAGTAAACTATAGTAATTTATGATGTTACCTCTATAACATATGACCCAAATGGAGCATAAACAACATAGATTTCATCACCTTCAACAATAACTTATTAAAATAAAATCAACATGACTAAATAGGGTAAGTTAGACATGTGTAATCTGATTAATCTTTAAGTGCAAGGATATCGAAAGACATAGAAAGTAAAATGAAGATGTTAATGATTTCATGGTTTAAGGATTAACTTTTCCTTGGATTTAAAATAAATTCTTAATCGAGTAAGTATAATGGTAAAACTAGATTGAACAAAAATGAAGATTAAAAAAATCTAAAGTTCTTTGGGATTAACAATGATTTAATAGAGAGATTTGAATAAGAAAAACTACCTTGTAAAATTTCATAAATAAGTAGATATCAATATATGAGATTTATTTAACCTAGTTCATTTTCAAACTCTTATTGACCAATTGATGTATGACTAATAAATACATAGTAAGATGATGCTGTTATTAAAGATAACCTTTTTCGCTAGAAATTTTTAGTTTAATGGATTGAATCAATGAATACAAAGGGGGACTCATTACTCATTATGTCTAAGACTATTTGGAAGAATATTAATACACACCATCTATGGGATGTAGTGACTTTGTGAAAATTGTTGATGTTTTTTTATTGATACAGAAGTCGATGGTAGGGCCAAAGGCCAACCATCTATAATTAAAGTGTGATCAATTTATTGAAGTGATTTCTGGTGAATCTCTACAAAAAAAAGTTATAAAGTGAATTCAGTACCTGATAAAGAATCCATACTCACTTTTTAATAAAACTAAGTCACCTATATTAGAATACTAATGTTGTGCCAAGATATTCTATTTTCTATAGGTTTTTATGACTTTAAGTACCCTTCCTACTTTATGGATTTATTTTCTAATTTTTCGTGTGTTCGCCAGGTTTTATCTTATATCCACACATATTTTTTTTAATTTCATTAAGTATGAAATTCGAGATGTTTTGTAGAATCATTAACATCTCAGGAAAAATTTTCTACATAAATATTTCTGATATATGGAGAAATAAATATGTGATTATTCAGCTTTGTAGATTCTCTACACAAAGTATTTGCCTATGTAAATTGGTTGTACCACATAATCACCAACGCAGTAATTTAAAACAATGATAAGGTCATATATGTGAGAAATTAGATGTGTAAATCAATTTGTTTTGTAAAAGATTTATAAGATAAATCAGTTATGTAAATCTGATTCATGGTTAAGGTAGCTATAGTCTCTTCAGAGACATCCGATTAAATTGGAATGATATAGAGAAGATTAGCATGGCCCCGACGCAAGGATGACACACAAAAATGGTTAAGGTAGCTACATCATTTCTTTTAGATACATAAGTTTTAGATACATGAGTAAAAATTATAAGAGGTTATTTTTGGACATGTAATTCAAATATTCTACATGGATTCAAAAGTAATAATTGACTAAATAATAATCTTAGAATCAGATATGTCATGCTATAATCATTATTTATTATGGTTAAAGCACTAAAGTGAAATTTTAATATAGACATAAAATCATTAAATAATGAATTAACTCTGTATAGATAAATTGATTCTAATAAGATTCAAGTACCAAGACCTGATACAAGTAAAAGGATAGCTATATATCATTACTATTGATAAGGTATTTTCATGAAAAGGACTTATCTAAGATCTCTAAATTTTCGGATCGTGTTCTATGTATACAAAAGACTATTTTTTCATTCATTTTTATGTGTTTATTCTATAATACAGATGAGATCAAGTATAAAAAATAAAATTTATATAGAGAATAATATAATTAACTGTATGCTAGTATATTTTTCATGGAATCTAAGAAGATTTTTAACATTATACCATATTGGAACATTAACCATTTGTGATTTCATTTGGAAAGAACTCCCCAGGATGACTTATTTTCCTATCATGTGTCATGAAGATTTGTTTCTTAATCAGTTTTATCTTATAACGATGCACTACACTTATAAATAGTTTGTTATATTATTTTTTATAAATATTTTTGATAAAAGAACCTAAAGGATGATGTTTTTATAGACTTATTTAATCATGGTTTAAAGATCATATGCATTTTAATCAAGTTTCAAATGATTTCATTTAGTCATAAAGTCCTTGGATGAAGTACAAAGTGTCCCATGAAAAAGGTCTTGTCTAGTGAAAATAACCAAACTATTAGAGAAGAGGGTTGGTTTTGTGACTGAGGGGACATATATTCCATGAAACATTATAAATATATGTCTATAATTATCTTATATATTATTTTATTTCATAATTCTTCCTGTGATAAGGAAATAACAAAAAGTTTGAAATTACTTAATATGGTGAGTTTCTAGGTAATGTTTTTTAAGAGCTCAGTTCACCGCTCTTGAGTCCTTTTTAATCCATACCAACCAGCAACCCAAAATCATATGATTTTGAATATAGGAAATTAATGTAGGTTATGTGGAGCATATAAAACCATTTTAAAGATAATTTACCCATGATAAAAGTGGATGAGTGATCATGTTATCCATGATTCTGACTATAATATATTGAAAATAAAATGTGGCATCAATTTATTTCTCATAATAGTAGTTACTAGAGTTAGATAAATAATGTATAGAGTGTGATGAGAATAAAGTAATAAACTCTAAAAATAAATAAAATTCATTATAATAATGGTTCATGAAATTATAATAGGAGAATAGTTGTTTTTAATTGATATAGTTTGGATCATTGTTTAAGATGAGATTCTCATTGAAGAATAAATTCATGAAAGAGATAACTGATCAAATAAAATAATAAATAGTCATTAAAGAACATATAGCATAATTATTTTAGGGGGTCATGATATTTTTAAAAAGATGTATGGTGGTGTTAAAATAATAATAATAAATATAGAAAAAATTAGAGTTATATAACGAAATCAGTAAAGTACCCTTTACTTTTTCTCTAAACTAAGAATAGAACAAAACTAATGTCAAGGACAACCTATTGGTCAGGTATGGTAATTTAGTATTTTCATTATCTTTTTTAGGTAACTCAATATGTATATCCAATGGATAGTTAATTCAATGGACTAAGAGGGTGGAAAAATTATTAAAATTGATGAGTTGGAGAAGAATAATAAATTGATTATATTATTGACTGACTGACACTTACTGGGATTGGAATTGACTTATAGAGTAGAGAAAAATTAGTGGTTTTTGAGGCATGAAGCTAGTTTTTAAAGAGAAAGTAATGAAAATATGAATGGGTGTAATGATATACTATCTTAATAAAGAAGGATACCTTTCCTTTATAGTTGACTTTTAGATTTATTTTTTATTTCAATTTCTTGTGATTTCCATTTCAATTTTCAATGATGCAATATAAATAAACTCATTGAGAGGGAATTGATTTTTTTTGGTATTATAATTAATTTATGTTATTGATTTCTTCCTTTAAATATATATTTCATTCTTCTTGTAAATAATGGTTTTGATTTAGTTTTGATTTTTTTTGTTTCATCGATGAATGAAACAAATTTCAAGATTATTTTGTATCAAATTTCCCTATATAATATGTAAAACTATTGTATATATAGGATTTTAAAGAATTATAATGGATAATTGAATTAAATGATTCTTTCATGATTTTTTCTCTTTGTTTTCATCTAATAATAAATAGTATTATTCATTTAACTAGATATTTTAATTGAACATCAAATCAATAAACTTTTTCAATGTGTCTTCCCATGATATTAGTATTTTATAGTATAAACAATGTAAAAATTTCCAGCTCTTTCACACAACCCATTCATCATCATCATTTCTACCCCCTGTTTTTAGTTATTAGGTTAAACTATCCCTTATAACATTCATAATCCCTCATTTTGGTTTGAACCATCATTTAAATGATATAATATCATATATTAATGGAGTTTTTTAATTTCTTGAAGACCTCAATAGATATTATATGACTTTACTCATAATAAACAATCCTATAAAGGAACATGGTGCTCATACCCTCATTATTTCAACTAAAATAAAATATTAACATATCCATACAAATTTTGGGGCCCATAAATAAAGAAATATACTTTATAATTTGATAGATTTCTTTTTTTAATGTTATTTATTTCAATCAACCAATCCTGTATAAACTTTAGGTATATCTTCCTTTTTAGATCCTTAGGTACCTATTGCACCTCCTATTGTTGAAAACAATGATGACGCCACATAAATATAAAAAAAAATCGATAAATAAACAAAATTCGCCACATGAATATTTAAAATAGTAATTTCAAGGAATAATATTACTTCCTTTACATATAATAGAATCATTACCCCGTAATCAACTCATATAAAAATCATGATGTGAAACTAAAAAATGTGTAAACCAATGCCTATAATTTGACCCTAAAATTAAAGGGGGCCTTTATTATCTATCCATTTTATTTTCTATAATTCATATACTAGTTTACTTAATACTTATACTATTTTTACCTTTGCAATTATTAGTAGTTCCTAGATCAAAAATCATTTAAAACATAATCTTTAATACCATTATTTCATGAAGAAACCCCAATTAGAATATATCTAATAACAAAACTAGATTGAATATGATCCCCCAAGATCAATTTTCAAGATGAAATGGCTTGGTGGCTGGGGAAAACAATATACTATCATATATTAAATTATCCACATCACTATCATGATAGAAAATGAAATAATCAACCGTATAATTATAAATAATAGAGAATAAGGTGCTTTTCATATCATAAAATTCTAAACCAAATATTCCTAGAAACCATAAATTCTAACAACCACTTTAAAAGAATAGAAAAATAAAATGTTAGCACATCCAAAATGAAATATATTAAATTATGAGATGATAAAACCTAAATATATATATATATATATAAAATAGTTAAATAAAATAATATATAATGTAGGAAAAGTCATATAAATTTACTCAGTACTTTTATCTTTTGAACAACCATGTGTCCATGTGAAATGAGGTATGATAATTCATCTGTGATTAAAATAAATAAAATAAGATAATAAATAAACCATCCCCAAAGTCAATCTTTTGATCCACCGAAATCTCATTCATCATAGGTAATATAAACCATATACTAAAAAATGACATAACACCGACAATAACATTACTTTTTCGTCAAAAACCATATCCACTTAACTATAATATATAGTGTGTGAGTTACTATCGAAATATATCAACTCTCATCATTAGAAGATGTTGACCCACATCGAATCACTAAAATGTAATCCACCTTTTTCTTTAATTAATAGTAAGGAATTGATCCATCCATACGGATTATCATATTTTATAGATGTACACTTGAAGGGAATCTATGAAAATCAAACTATCTCAATTGTAACAAAATATTTTGGCAGTCGTAATTCTATATGGAATCTGATTATGCTTATATGCCCACTCATAGGGACACTTCCTACTTAAACCAGAATCAATATTAAATTACCAAAACAATATATCACAACAAACACCTTATTAAAAAACCACTATAGAAAGATAACCACAACATTAACATCCTTATCGTCAAGTATTTTAAATAGAATCAGATATTTACTAACCAATTCTCTCTCATCTCAGATAACAACATATATAGAGATACATGGGAATATAATATGTTATGTGTATTTTTTATGGTCTGACCTAGGTCTACTATAAACAAGATCTAATGTATTAAATTTTAATATTATTAATAATCTTTATATAAAAGGTATAAAAAATTTCCATAACCTCTTCACTAGAAATATCATATCTTAAACTTGATTAATACATAGTATAACTATTCACTATATATATTTTTACTCAATAATATATCATTACATAATAGATAACCTAAAGTTCACAATTTTCAAATCACCCAGAATGATTTTGCACAACCCTATTATTAAGTATAACAACTCATGTGAATACTAATCTACTGTGTGCATGTCACTGCATAAAATTTTGTGTTCACTAGTATGTGGAATGACCACTATTCTCATTAGAATAAAAATCCTATAAATAAATCCTACATATCCTAATATTATTCCATCTTCTAGTGAGAAATTTTAAGCAAGTGGAATTAAACCCATACAGAATTAAGTGGCCCATGAAAACAATTCATAAATCATTACTCTAAAACATTTAAATACATTTCCCAAACATTTCTCTAAATTATTCCCAATAATCCTGAAATAACATAATATTTAGACACATACATAGAACCACTCACACACACATATATATATTACAAAATTATTACCACCAATTTAAGAAAAATAAATTTATAATCATAATTTCCATTATTTAAAGAATCATAATTCTCTATCATAATATAAAATTATATCATTAATCCACCTCTATTGAATAAAATTAAATTTATATAATAATTTAATATATAATTCACGAATTATAAAAATATTTTCTATTATTCACCATTTTATCCCTTATTTCATTATTCATCAATTAGGTTATTTCAAACAATAATATCTATGATATTTATTTTTTATATTAAATTTATATTAACCATTATAGTATTTATATGAGATTATAATGTACTATGAAAAGATAATATAATGAATTTATCCACTTAAATTCATAAGGAATAAAAATACAGAACATTTTGAGTCACCCACCTCAATTCTTATATGAATGGTATTATTTAATTTCTATCAAGCATCCATATATTCTAATTATTATTAAACAAAATCTCTATATCAATCCTAAAAAACACAATTACTCCAATCAAATAATTTACATTAAAAATTGAGATATGTGACTGATGTAATAGTATATAAAAGTGTACATTCATGGTCCACTACTATTAAAAATCCACAAATTCAATTATTGCTCTATTTTTTACTAATTTATTCAAAACCATATATTAATTTTCAAACTGGGCCACTAATCATGTCATTGACTAAAAAAATATTCATCATCCACTTTTAATAATATATCCATTCATAAAAATTATGACATATATCTTACAACTGGTTCATAAAAATAATCAACAAAAATAGAATTACTAAAATAAATAAATAAATAAATCAATACTAGAAAATTATTACTTTTACAAAAATTTTGATACATTTTTAGAATTACGAAAATCATGGCTATGGGTTAACATCATGTCTCTAATCTAAAAGAAAAAGAAAATTTATTTTAAATTCCTATAAATTTAACATATTACCATTTAATTTTTGAATGGCCAAAATGACCAAAATAATTTTAACACCTCTAAAACATTAAATTTAATTCCCTTGTATATTTAATTTTGTATGGACCCATTATTTTTTTTATATTTTTCTTTTATTATACTACTATTTGTATAATCATTCACTTCATTGGGCCCTCATTGACTTCCATTATGGTTTATATTTTTATTTCATGATTTCTCTCCCAATAATATTTACTATCCCAAAAAAAAAACTAAATATCTCACACAATTGAATTTTAAAATTATCCACTAAAAATGAAATAATAAAATAAATAAATAAAGAAATAAAAAAATCAATACCACCAAATTATTAATTTTATAAAAAAATTATAACATATTAAAAAATTATGAAAATTATGGCCATTAGTGAAAATCCAGACTTTAATACTAATGCCTACACATAATTTCTTTTCAAGACTAATAAATTTATCATTTTATCCTTTAATGTTTTGAAGAAATAACCAAAATAATTTCAAAAACTCTAATACATCAAATTTCATTGTCTTTATATAATATTTTTCTTTAAGCCATTATTTTTTATAATTATTTTTTATGAGACTACTATTATTAAATTTATTCGATTCTTTAGGACTACATCGAATTACCTTGTGGTTTTCATTATTTTGACGATTTAATATTTATAGTTATCCCATAATTAGTTATATGTTATTGGATTTATTCTTGCAATAAATATTTAAGAAGATATTTTGTGTTTTGGTTATTTAAATGTAATGATATGATCAATTGGTTTTTTGGTCTCATTTGACTATGATTCATTGAATATTTGAGGTGAGACCCATTAATGATCATTTTTTATGTAGTTAAAGAGTATGACTACACAATATCTTAGGGGTGGGATCTAAATAAGTTGATATTCATTGATATGTAGGTCTGACCATTCAGGTAGTTGTGTAACACTAGTGTATATATTTTGGGGAGTGTATATGATTTATTACATGATGGAATCCAAGTATGATGATATTACATGAACATGTATTATAAATTATTTGGGTGTTTCGAGTAAACCTCCATATAAAATTGCACATGTATCCACCCAATAACTAGTACATAATGACTAGTAGTGTGTAGTAGAATTCTATTTGGTTATTAGAGCTCCCTACTAGTGTGCCTGATATGAATTTCGATGCATATGAGTATAAATTCATGTTTTGAGATTTATGCATCCTCAAAAAGATTTATATATTGCTCGACTTGAGTAGTGTTTTGGAGGTTTTCAATTCAATAAGAGATATTATAATGAGTTGAACTATGGAAAATTATGGAATATATATTTTATAGTAGTATATATGTATTGGATATAAGTAATCACTATATATCTATATGAATATTCTCTATCATTTAAATATATATTAAAATTATGAATATATGTATTATACAGACTATTTATTATATATATTCGATCAAGGGATTCCATTATTGGATCCATATTTCTCTTCCACTATTTTTGGGTATGTATAATATATACATGGGTCATGAATTTTATTTATATATTTTGGATTCACACTTTTATGTTATCCTTGAGTTCAAAGTATACACATGATTGATTTAGGTTCGTACTAATAGTTGGCAGCCTCTGTTGTATTGGAAGGTACTCTTAAGGAACTATAGAAATTCATCTTGGGAATTATCATGTGTAAACAATATAAAAACACCAAATCAAAATTTATTAGGGTTCCATAAGAATTTGTTGTAGGGGAATCATCGAATGCATTTTTTATGATGGATTTAAATCAACCTTTTTCATTGGTTAATAAGAACTAAAATCCGTATATATTTCAATCATTATTTATTAAAAATTAGTTGAATGATGTTCATATATTTAATTTAATAGACTATATTGAAAATCTATACCACCATAGTGAACATATATATCTTATTGAGTTACCAAGAAAAACAATTATATATATATAAAATTAAAATATATCATCCATCCCATACAATTCACTGTCATTCAACATGTACAATAATAATGGTTTATACATAAATCCATATGAATACTAATGTCACATAAATGATAAATTTTCTCCTTTATAAACCAAATACAATCCATTAATTATAGGATAAATCTTATATTTAACAATAATAAGAATAAAAAATTGATATAAGTAGAGAAAAATTTTCTTTTTTCCCAATTTAATAACAAAAACATTAAAATTTTGTGATTGAAAAAAATCTATTTGTTCTCATAAAGTATTTCTTCTACTTATACAAAGTTATCAAGATGGGTAAATAAGTGTCAAATCATAAAAAAATGAGAAACTAAATAACACCATATATAACTAATGCAGTCTATCAAAATCAAAAAATCATTTTTTAGTCTTCACATTATAAAGATTCATACTTTAATCATTATAGTGATGAAAAACTATATTGAACTTATTCATAAATATATTTCTACTTTTTCTATTCTTTCGTATTCTACTCTTATATATGTTTATTTAGACCACTCTATCCTACAACTTCCATACATATCTCCAAGATTTAATTTTAAATTACTATACAAATTAAAAATCAATATATTGTTCTATTGTCCTCTACATTAACATCAACCATCAGATCAAATATATACTTTACATCACCATATAAATAAGCATTGGTCATTTTTTTGAGTTAAAGCATGTTACTATTATTAGGAAACATCATAAAAATTACCTAAACCAGAAAATATACATTAAATGTAGTAGTTTTTTCTAATGTATAATTTATGTAGTTTTAAAATGATTTTCCACAGTATTATATGAAATAGGTTCTTTAAAAAAAATACTTATTCAAAAATATTTGTTATTTTTCCTCACTTATTCTATTATTGAATTTTTTACATCAAATAAAATCGCAATAATTTTTCTTATAATGACCAATGGAACATAATTTTAATTACATTTTTTTGTTATGACATAATTTCTTATTAAATTTCTTAAAAAATTAATCTACATCAAATCAAGGATTCAAATTATATTATAATTTAACCTTCATGATGATATATATTATTCCCTTATGGAGTAACTATCTCCCTATAATAACCAACATGAATTTATATTAATTATAGGATACATCATGTCACATAACACATATGTCGTGAAGAACAAAAAATCATCTTCACCACCTATGTCCAAATTTGGAAATAATATTCTTATATTATAATGTGATGTTTATGAAGTCTATTTTTTTACATAAAATTTTAAAAAAAAATATTACACCCTAACAATTATAGTCATGAAATGATTTCTTTTTCAATACAAAAATACCATTATACATTTCTCTGATACTACTAATCAGACTATTATATCCATTAGACCTTCTTTAAATTTATATACAACTTTGTTCAAATTATAATTTTTAAAATTTCAAGAATAATAAAATTTTAAGGGTTTAAAGGGTACCAAAAAAAACAAATTAAATCAATAATGTTAAAAAATAGATGAATATGGTGAAATATTCTGAAAAATATTGAATGTGTTAGTACCTTGTACCCATTGTAAGCTCTTGTCAATATCAAATTTCCTTAACAATGGTTATTGTTGACTGAGATCCTCAAATAAGGATGTCATGCTACCCCAATCCTGAATATATTCCTCTAAATTTATTTTTTATCTTATGAAATTATACACCAATATAAGAAAATTAGTTTTTATATTATATGTTTATTCCTCATTAATATTGATATGAATCTACCACTTTATGTATTTTATTGGCTCCCTCTAGAGAGGCATTGATTGAATAATTTTCTTCCACAATATCCCCTAGGGAAATAAAAATCAGATCAAGGATTGGAGAGACATTATCCTATTCTTCCCTCTCGCTTCCTACTCATATTATGTCTTTCTTCTAAGGTTGAATTTCTTAACATATACCAACTACAATTGATTTCTTTGATTCTTTAATTACTTTTTCCTATATTTTTGTTCCAACAGAAATTTTATTGTGCTGTTGGGATATGGATTCCTTGACCAAGGTCACTCTTATTCCTCACCCCATGGATCCATTTACTTTACCCACCAACCTAGTAGTCTCTTGTTTTGGTAAGTTTGAATAATCCTTATGTGTTTTGGATTTATTAACATAGATTTTTTTTAAAGACATCAAGGAATTTGAATCACTTAATTTATGGGTTGAAAATATTTTTTTAACAGAAATAGTAGGAATCAAATTTACTTCTACTTAATAAAAAACAATCTCCCTCAATATTCTTCTCCTATAAAAAATTATCCTCAAAACTAATTTTTTTTAATAAAAATAGAAAATTTTGAATTTTTTAATAGTAAAAATATATAAATACCCTAAAAAATAGAAATCAATCATTACTAAAAAATAATAAGAAAATATAAGAATTCATTTTGTAAGATATAAAAACAATGAATAATAATAACAATAATATTCAATCGAATAACATAGATTCACTTCCAATCATTACCCAATTTGTTTATTCTCATCCAACCCCCTATCTATATCCAATATTTATTTTATTCTGATATATTCACCATACATAGAAAAGAGTTCCTAAACCAATAAAATAAACACATATTTATATTATATTTCAAAATAAACACACCCTAGAGTACCCTAAAGGGATAATATTTCCCTTTTAAAAACATCCAAAAATTTATAATTACCCTTAATAAATATATATACCATATTAAGAAAAATAAATTAATCATAAGACAAAATACTAAATCCAAAAATGATAAAAATATATCCAATAAATTAGTGATAAAAGTAACTAATACACCATAATTCAACCTTGATATTGATGAACATGACCTCTTATTATAGAATTCATTTTTTTAAATTATCTTTAGTTAATAGTTTCCAAAATATATCAATCTACTGGTAAATTTAAAGATGAAAATATATCCAATAATACTTCTTCCAATTCTTCTTATAAAATGTTACTTTATATAAATGTGCCTCAATCAAGAATATTAATAGGATTTCATAGAGGATTCATGAAAAAATGATTATCATAACACACTATCAATGGTAACTTCACATCCTGTTTGAGATCCTAATGTTTTATCTTCATCCACATCATTTGATATATTTATTATTTGGATGAAATATATTTATTATCCATTAGACTCAAGTTAATTGAATTAATATTATTTTTATTCCATCACAAACACCTATAAATAATAAAAAAACTCCAGTAGACATTGCATTTTATTCATCAAAACTATTATGCCAATCGTTATTAGTATATCCAAAATAATAATTCTTTTTATTATTTTTATAAACTAATACCTTACATTTATAAAATTTAATGATATGTAAGATTTAATTTGAACTTATTAAATGATATTATTTTGATGAACTTTTATATGTTGTACAAATTATAACAAAAAAACAATATATGGACTTAAAACCATCAAACAGAGAAAACCCTAATCAATTTTATAAAATTTTTAAGATCTACATACTTATTATGTTAATTAATTAAAAGTTTTTTTCAATATATATTAGAGTAGAGACCATATTTTTAACCTCTATTCTAAATATCTTTATAATTTATGTGTAATATATATCTTGATAAAGGGAAAAGTTTCTTTCTGATGAGATATTTAAATTCCAAACAAGTAATTCATCTCTAAAAGAATTTATATATAAATTTCAGCCTTATTTTGGGTATAAAATTATCTACAGACATCTTATTATTTTTTTGTAAGTACAATATCATTAATATATATGTTAATAATTATTTATTTTACTTAGATATTATTGATGAAGAGGAATCTATCCAATATACATTTTTTAAAATCTAAAATATTTAGAAATGAGTTATTATTGTAGTATCAAGCTCTCATATCTTGTTTTAAACCATATATTTTTTTATTTAACCTATAAACACAGGTATCAAAATTCCTAAGGAAAATATCCCATGTGATTCTAAGAATAAAAGTCATCTTAAGTTTTCCATTGGTACTTGATGAATTGATTTAAAATATCCCCTATAACCCCTTGGGATGATATTGGTCAGTATGCCACTAATATTATGAGTTAGTTCCCCGAAACTAATGTATGACAATGAATCCCTAGGGGTTAGTAATATCATGGGGAAAAATTTAACAATATATATAAAATAACTCATGGAAGACCTCCCCAAGAAAATGTATGACAATTATGCATCAAAAAAACAATCCCAAACTCCAAAACTTCATGTGCCAATATATAAAAATAAAAGCGGAACATTTATTATCCATACAAATATTATAGAACTAAACATTCCAAAAGGAAATACAAGGTTCCCTCATTTGAAAAACCAATTATTGAAAAGATATATACCACTAAGATCCCCACTACATCCAAGTATACAACATCAAAAAATAATATGTGAATGTGGGAGGTCATCCCCTTACATATGTCATCATGAATGACTTTATATAAAGAAATGTGAATATGTAGTTGGTTAGTATATCAAATCAATAATAAATCCACCAAAGACATCCCACACACACTCTATTAAGATGAAAATGTATATAACATTTATATAAACTAGTAGAGAAGATTAATTCAATTCAAAAACCAACAAAATAATAAAGATATGTCATTACAAAACCACTTTAACTTTGAAATCCATATTTTTTCTCAAAACAACCCATCCTAAAACTTATCCACACATAAAATAAACACAAAAAACCAATAAATTAGTACCCCATGAAATAAAAACATCCATAACAAACCCAAACTCATGAGTGTAACACTTTCCCTCCAACCTATGCCATCACTTAAAAGAGTAATGTCCCAATTCTCTTCATATATCAAGATAGGCAAGTATAAATTAGTGAGGCCTCTCCCATATGTTTCATGAATGCGAAATAATTCATATCAAAACAATAATCAAATTACCTTCATTGTTAATTATGAACCAATGAGTCCACATACACACAATTTATGAATTCATGCCAAACCATGCAATAATGATTTTACAAAAAAACTCTTGAAAACCAATTAATAAGAGATGTGATTTAAAGATAATTAATTAGA
Organism: Viscum album; assembly: GCA_963277665.1. Taxonomy (NCBI): domain Eukaryota; kingdom Viridiplantae; phylum Streptophyta; class Magnoliopsida; order Santalales; family Viscaceae; genus Viscum; species Viscum album. Next base: position 1,863,945,901 of record OY728133.1, read on the forward strand.
GAATTTCATCAAACAGAAGAACAACCTTTAGATACAAAATCCAATAAATCTATGATAGAAGTGTATGGGGAGGGAATACACCTAACTCTGAAATTTTATTCTACTATAGACTAGGATAAAAAAGTTCTAGAAAGGATAATTACACAAATCCACCATAAAAATGTGTCAGTTTTGAGATCCCTCTCAGTGGTATAAATAATGAATGTTTTTTTTAGAATTTAACAAAATAAAAAAAGTTATTATCCTCAAAAATTGTTTTACTTGGTTCTCATCAAGGAACATATCTCCCCTATGATATGTTGGTTTATTTATCCATTTTAAAAACAAATTTCATTTCCACCAGGACTTGGACCATGGTACAGTTATTTCTCCCTTAAATTTTTGAACAATCCATACAAGGTCATCCCCAAAAACCACCATAGGAAACCACTACGACATTGGGAGAAGTACCTAGACATTTCACTACACCACATCATAGACCATGGTGTTGTGAAACATCTCCAACCCTTTTCTAACTCACCCATTCATCTTTGCTACCATTCCTATTGACTTACCACATATCACCCTCACCATTTTTTCCTTCTTATTTCGCCAAATCGTATTACCAATTCACCATGTTCGACTCACCCATTACTATTACATATGGAATTTCATGGATTTCTCCCACAAGGATCGTATTACTCATCACCCGCTATATATACCCTTGAACTACGACAACCAATGCTCTGGTCACGAGGCTTTCCTAATTTAAAATATCTTACTACCCAAAGAAAAAACCCATAGCCAAGTCATCTCACCCTATTTGGTTCACCAAATCTGTAATGGTTGGACACTATGCCCCCAATTCCCAACACATGTAAGTCCAAAAAACTAGAAATGGATTCTATAATGATATAATAAATCCCTAGTAACTAAACATCCCTTATCAAACTACACACCCTTTAAAAAAATTTGAGACCTACTTAAGACCCCTCATATTAAAGTAAAATTACATAAATAAGGGTGTGAAATTATCCCCACCATCTACTTATCCCAGGAAAGGTGGGGTATGTGGTGAATAGAAAAACTATCAGGCCACTTTTCAAACTAATAGTGTCTCAATCCTTAAACTCATACTAAACAAATATATTATATAGTAACTCACATAAAATTTGTATGAATGGTTATTACAAGATATTATCATACCTATTCCTATATCTTAATTATTGATTGAACCAATAGAAAAAATATTCTACCACATACACAACATTTTCGGACTAAAATTACCACCATTAGGATAAAAGAGGAAAAGTCACATGTACTTTTCTATGAGAGGGGTAATTTTAGACATTAAATGGGCTCAGAGATATGGTGTAAAATCTATATGTGACCAATATAATAAATAACTATGTATCTTTTCATACCCAAAATTATATATCCCTAATAAGGGGACTGGAGGTCAACATAAATAATATAAAAACATTTCGAATATGGCCGTACAAATAATTATGGATAACTAAAGACTTATGAGAACTTTATAAAGGAAATAAAAATTTATTACCCCCAAAATATCATAAAACACCTCTTACAAGACTAATTATAACATTATATTTCCCTCCAATAGAAAGTTTTATATTGTACCCATAGATATCCAGGACCATAAGGGTAAATAAAAAACCCAATAATTCATAAAATAAAACTAGGTCTCGGTTAATGATGATGATAATTAGTAAGACACGTTAGGTTAAAAGTTTCATAACATACCACAACAACAAAAAATCATAGGATCTACCACTAAATTACATTGAACTATATCATCTTGATGTATTGGTTAAGTACAGTTATGATATATTAATCAACCATCCACTATAAACACTCATGGAATAAGGATAAAATAGAGTTTGATCCTAACACATAATAACGGATTTACATCATCTACCCATCCTTCAATGTCTCCCCACCATTAAGGTTTCTCCTTGTGGTATCAATATCAAAATTAACCCACTTAACTTATAAATAATTGGATTCTTAAATCTATAAAGAGGGTCACCTGATGAAAAACCACATAATCATCCTAGTATGTATAACCCAGGAGAATGAAATAAATATAACCCATGAATAATCAGTGATCGAACATTCCAACAAAATATTTCTTAGAGACCTGTGAATTAATGAATCCACTACCCAATTGATTAAGAACTATACAAACTAATAATATATATCATTATTGATACTAGATATGATAAAAAAATGAAAAAGTAGTAGGAAATAAAAAATATGTATAGAGTGTAACAATCTTTTAGGTTTCTATAAAATTCACCATTAAACTATTCTATGAAAAAATATCTGACATTGATAAATCCTGAGACATGGGCGTGTACACATACATACTCCAAGAAGCGTCAAAGGTGGTTATGATTCCGGAAACTACATCCAATGAATCAAAACTAACTGAAAACATCAACCATGTTACTTCCTAAAAAATAAATTTAATTTTGGTTTGAAATCTCTACAACCAAACATGTAGTTAAAATAGTTTAGTTGATCGATTAGAAGATATGGTTCAAATATTATTCAACTAATATAGGATGATTCATATTTTATTCCCCTTTGATCCATATCCAAATTAATCAAAAGTTAATAAAGTGAATCATGAGGTGAAGTTATCAATATTGGTCTTTGGTGTTGAATACCCTTCCTACCCCAAACTTATAGAATATACCCACCTCTCGAAATAGGAACACCAAATTTAACATATTAGAAAAATTCTAGTTAATCATGGTGACCAATATAGATCCTATAATATCCCGTTACTATAATGACTAATCTTTTCTCCAGTTTAATTTTTATAAATTTATTAGTAAAATTCTATGAATAGGTAATAAGATAACGTGTGATTCTGAGGCCCGGTGTTCATGGAAAAAATAGATGAAAAATGTCTAGTTTTTAATAAAATATGTGAGCATGTTTTCTTTGAATATGAATAACTTCTAAATAGGTGTTTGGATCATAAATCTAATGGAACCATTAGATTCAGAATAGTGTGTTTACCGTAGGCAAGGCCTATCATTGGCTAGTGCGGGTCATCCGTGGGAACTAGTTTTTGGACGTATTGGTAATAAAATATTGACTAAAAATATTTTATTTTGATGCAACAACTCTTTTCATTATAGTTGATTTTGTCATAGATTCAAACTTATCACCATAACCCAAGAATTCACCTGAAATGAGGACAATGATATTCTCTCGATGACGACGAAGGATCAAAGAACAAATGATTGACAAATGATGATGACGTGGATTAACCCTTGGTCAAAAACTAATATAAAACCCAAGTAGGGTGTTGTTTCCTTGTTATTTGTTCCCCATTTTTATATTTGTTGATGAATGCAGATGAAACCTTAAACAAATTGATCTGTGGTTCAATCACTTGTGTGATGAGAGTTATCATGAAAGAATTAAATGGGGGTTAGATCAGTGTGATTGCTTCATTCTTCGTGATCCCTCTAACAAGGATGAATCGATGAAAACATGAATAAAGGGTAATATTATCCATTTGGGTGTTTTTTCTTCCTTTTCTTCCTTGTTCATTGCATTATATGAGTTCTTCATGAGTGTATGGGCGGATGATTGTTTGTAGAGACCCGAAGCTTGACGTACATGGATATTAAATTACATTTGCGGAATACTTAGTACATAACAAAAAAACACACACAAGGATCGTAATAGTTTAGTGTCTTTGGAAACTCGGAACGTAATCTTCTAATCATGGTGAAAGATCTTCAATATCTCCCATAAAGATCTTCCCTTTTTTTTACCTAAAACCTTTCTTTATATCCTGGGGAAAAGAAAACATAAAAGGGTGAGCTCAAATGCTCAGTAAGGGTATACAAAAGAAAAATCAATCACATCATATTCATAAGAACATAACTTTTGGAAATCATAACCTGCAAAAGAGAGAATAATTTCATAACATGGGATAAATCATGGCAGTGAAATGTAATCACAATAATCATAACTTAAAACATGAAACTTTGTGGAATTCACACATAATCATAGAGAATCATTTCTTGTTAGTCAAGACTCATTGCCAAGACTATCTTAGTGGACACAGTCCCTTTCTGAATCGAGTAACCCTCGTTTCAGTCCTGTTTCACTGAACCGGTATGACCTACCATTCCAGCCATGTCTATCTCATGAGATATGAAATCTTTACCCAATGCATTGGAGGGATATATAGGTCCCACCCATCTTATAATGAATCCTTTCTTATGTGTGCCACATAATCATAAACCATACATCATAGCGTAACCCATGTAATAAAAATGGGATTCTTAAACAACATGACATCATAAAACAATTCATATAAGATAAAGGAATTCATAAAAAATATTCCATCAAAACATGATCAAATCAATGTAATAATATGGATAAAAACAGAACCCTTTATTATCTTAGATGTAAAATAATATTGTTAAAACACTTGAACTCCATTCTTGAGGAAAATATCCTTTCTTCTTCAAAAACATTTTTCGTTTCTTAACATGTCATATGACTTTAAAATAAAAGAAGTTTATTAAAAATAAACTTCAAAACTTGTAAAGGAATCTTCTTGGAAATAATGTTTTAAAAATCCATTCATGCCGTATAAGTTAAAAAATAACATTCTCCTCGTACTTTTGTCGGAAAAGTCAAAAAGTACCTTATATGGTAACCAAAGGAAAGATTCCATTCATACAATGTGGTAAAAATTAAATAAAGGGTAAAAATGCCTTTAAACATCCATGAAAGAATGGTAAACATTTTATGAAATCATTTTTAGAAATCATGGTCATGGATGATAAACATAACCCCAGTAAATACTTACGTATAACCAATCTCAGATAAAAATGAGATTGAAACTTTATCCCTTACCTTATGTCCGATTTGCTTCGTAAGTGTCCGAACCTCCTGTATAATGATTTAAATAATGTCATTGACTTATTACAGAATCATATTCATTGTTATTATATCATATATGGTTCACTTATGACTTTATATTACCAGTTCTTTTGTAAATTCATGTTAAAGTAGCGTTTTGGGTAAAATCATCTCATTTGTCGTTCGTGTTTTAACTTGTAATTATTCATATGATTACTTAGATAATTATTACTTAATTCCAGAATTTAAAACATGATTTATATATAATATATATTAATAATATATATATATAATATATCAGTAAATGAAAAGAAATACACCGTTCATGGAGACGGTAGACCGTTCGTACGCATGAACGCTGTTTTCGTTTCCTTATTGAGTTGAATGGAATTAAGTAGATGACATACATATATATAAACATAAATCCAGTAGATTTATAATGTCATATATTTCATTATTATTGCTTATATATACTTTATAATCTTTATTAAATGGTTAACATGGAGAATGAATCTCATCGCGTCGTGGAGACGGTAGTCCATACGTACGCACGAGCGATGATATCATTTCCATAATTATTGAATTGAATTGGAGTGGATGATACAATATATTAGAATCATTATTATGTTATAATAACTATGTATAGTTATTCTTTACACCATAATACCCATCCATGTAAGGTGTTGGTGGAAAAGCAGATTACACCACGGCGTGGAGACGGTATTCCGTACGTACGCACGTGCGGTGATTTCCTTTTTCCGTAGGATGGATAGAAGGTTAATTAGAGTTGTTTCATATTTATAATAACATATCAGTATATGAGTGATACTGATGTTATTACTTCATAATGAAACAACCTTAGAAGAAGAAGTGGAATAAGAAATAAAGGTGAAAGAATTGGTAACGGAAATTACCTCTTCTTTGAAACGCCTCTTTGAATCCTCTACTTAGGGAACTATGATTGGTCTTTGAAGAAGACCAGGACCTCTAGGATTATTCTAGGGAAGTGGAGAAGGGATTTTGGCAGGGGTTGGCCGAGCTTGAGTGCTCAAATTGGTGTGAGGAGGAGGGGGGGAGGTGTCCTTTTATAAGGGAGGAGAGGGGCACCTTAGGAATATCTCAAAATATTATTTTATATTAAAGTAAAAATCGGTTTATAATGGTTCCAAAGGGTCTTATTTCGAAGCTAAAGTGGGCATGGGTCGAAATCCTATCATCCAATAGGATTTAGACAAGTTTAGGGTATTATTTTAACCTTATCAATTAGATTTAACTCTAAGTTAAATAATTTAACTTTTACCGTGTCTTTTTGTTTTGTTTCACTATATGGTTAATACACTTACTATAACATGACAAACGAACCCCAAATTGTATATTATTAATATATATATCCTTATCTAAGTCATTTGGCCGAACCTCAGATTTTTAGGAATAAAATAACAATTAATAATATAATATTTGATTTAAAAACTATTTTGTGTCAATTTTGACACTATTTGATATATGATTTTTGTGAAAGTCATAACAGAATTATATGTTCGAACCAAGTTAATTAAATCAACACTAATATATCATAGTAACCTAGAAAATTAGTGGAATTTGTAACACCCCGAGATTTTATGAAAAATATTCTTTTTAATTTCATTAATGTCTTGTGTTGTACGCTACACCAAAAGGAGCTTCCACAACACGCATCCTTGACTTGCCTTTCATTACACGCAATCACGACCTTCCTTGATAGCGTGTGTAGTACGCAATACCGAGTTTTACTAAACAACGATATGCTATTAAAATATTATTAAAACTAGCCGTTATGAATAGTAATAATCACTTTTTGAAATTTTGTAAATTTTATTTTTCAAAATGGATTTCATTTTTGGATTTGGAATATCGAAATTAGCATAGGGTGAAATTTTGGTACTTTTCGGATAACTTTCATATTCTGATGAATAGTGAAAATTACTAAATTTTAATTAAAAACAACCTTTTTAATAGAAATAATTAATAGTGATAAATTATTAATTTGAGTGGTTTTAAAGTATATTTAGAATATATTTTTACAATTTAATACAATGTTGGTCATTGGATGTAATTTCACATTTAAACCTGTTATAAACTAGTGTCAATCTTTTGATAGTTATTATCTCTTAAAAACACGCTATTTGTTTTGACGACGAGAATTAATTTTTAAATTAGTTAATGCAACTGATATGTTTTGAATTTGGTAAAATAGACATCATTTTTGAGTTCATAATATCAAATATAGCTTAGGCCTAATTTTTGGTATTTTTCTGAAAACTTTCAATTTTTGATGAATAGTGAAACCACTAAGTGGTAGTTAAAAAAACTGAATTGTTCATAAAACATAATTTTCCCGCTTCTGTGAGTGGAATTTAGAAAACCCGAGAGACACGGTTAATATCAAGGACTAAAATGTGGTTCAATGAGATGAAAATAATTTTTGTTGAATAGTAACTTTTTACTTTTTTTACCACGATTAAAAGTAAATAGGGTAATTAAGGGTAAAGATGATATTATTATTACCCTAACACATGTCCTAATTCTATTGGATAAGTGTAATTCAACTAAAAACAAACTTAGGAATAAAATATGACCATTTAGGCCCACTTGGATTAGATTAGGACATTTATTATTAATTTATTTAAAGAAGGGTTAAAAGAGTTAAAATCAAAGTTTATTTACTAAAACATTTTTAATATGGGGTTATACATAAGATAAATTCGACTATAAATATTAATTAGAAATATAAAAAGATTTCATACATAAGGGTATTTTATTTGTAATTTTTAGACATTAAATAATTTAATTTATTTATGACACAATAATGATGCAGTAATTATCTTATTAATGAAATATTGACATAATTGATGTTATAAACACCAAAATAAATGTAATTTTAGACTTTTTATGAATTACACTAATTTTCTAGGTTACTATGATATATTAGTGTTTATTTAATCAACTTGGTTCGAACATATAATTCTGTTATGACTTTCACAAAAATCATATATCAAATAGTGTCAAAATTGACACAAAATAGTTTTTAAATCAAATATTATATTATTAATTGTTATTTTATTCCTAAAAATCTATGGTTCGGCAAAATGACTTAGATAAGGATATATATATTAATAATAAATAATTTGGGGTTCTTTTGGCATGTTATAGTAAGTGTATTAACCATATAGTGTAAGAAAAAAAAAGACACGGTAAAAGTTAAATTATTTAACTTAGAGTTAAATCTAATTGATAAGGTTAAAATAATAACCTCAACTTGTCTAAATCCTATTGGTTGATAGGATTTGGACCCATCCCCACTTTAGCTTCGAAATAAGACCCTTTGGAACCATTATAAACCGATTTTGACTTTAATATAAAATAATATTTTGAGATATTCCTAAGGTGCCCCTCTCCTCCCTTATAAAAGGACACCTCCTCCCCCTCCTCCTCACACCAATTTGAGCACTCAAGCTCGGACAACCCCTACCAAAATCCCTTCTCCACTTTCATAGAATAATCCTAGAGGTTCTGGGCTTCTTCAAAGACCAATCTTAGTTCCCTAAGTGGAGGATTCAAATAGGCGTTTCAAAGAAGAGGTAATATCCATTACCGATCTTTTCAATTTCTTTCTTCTTCAAATTATTCTTCTTTAGTTGTTTCAAGATAAAGTAATAACATCAGTATTACTTACATAATGATATGTTATTATAAATATGAAACAACCCTAATTCACCTTCTATCCATCCTACAGAAAAATGAAATCACCGCGCGTGCGTACGTACGGAATACCGTCTCCACGCCGTGGTGTAATCTATTTTCCATCATCACCTTACAAGGATGGGTATAATGGTGTAATGAGTAACTATATATGATTATTATAAAGTAATATTGATACTGAAATATTCTACATACACTTCAACACAATTCCACGACCATGGGAACGATATCATCGCTCGTGCGTACGTACGGACTACCGTCTCCACGACGCGATGAGATTCATTCTCAATGATTAACCATTCATGAATGATTATAAAGTATATATAATAAGTACTAATGAAATATATGACATAATAATGATAATTTATTTATTTAAATTTATATGTATGTCATCTACTTAATTCCATTCACTTCAACAAGGAAACGAAAACAGCGTTCATGCGTACGTACGGACTACCGTCTCCATGAACGGTGTATTTCATTCCATTTATCGATATTATATATATATATATATATTCTGAATATATATTATATATAAATCATGTTTTACATTCTGGATATAAGTAATCATGATCCAAGTAATCATATTAACAATTACAAGTTAAAAACACGAATGACAAATGAGACGATTTTACCCAAAATGCTACTTTAACATGAATTTACAAAAGAACAGGTAATATAAAGTCATAAGTGGAACATATATGATATACTAACAATGAATATGATTCTGGAATAAGTCAATAACATGATTTAAATCATTATACAGGAGGTTCGGACACTTACAAAGCAAGTCGGACCTAAGGTAAGGGAAATATCACAATCTCATTTTTATCCGAGATTGTTTATTCGTAAGTATTTACTGGGGTGTATTTTATCATCCACATCCATGTTTCATCAATATGTAATATTATTTCCATCCACCTACAATAGTTAAAATCCAATTTTACCCTTCGGTGAGTTTTTAGTGAAGAATATGAAAGGAATCTTTTGTCGTTTTTTCGTACGAGGTACTTTTTGAATTTTCTGACAAAGGTACGAAGAATGTTTTTTTTAACTTATACGACATGAATGGATTTTTAAAACATTATTTCCAAGAAGCTTCCTTTACAAGTTTTCAAGTTAATTTTTGATCAACTTCTTTTAGTTTATAATTGTATGACATGTTAAGAAAAGAAAAGTGTTTTTGAAGAAGAAAGGATATTTTTCTCAAGAATGGAGTTCAAGTGTTTTATCAAAATTATTTTCCATCTAAGATAATATAGGGATCTGTTTTTATCCATATTATTACATTGATTTGATTATGTTGTGAGGGAATTATTTTTATGAAGTCATTTACCTTATATGATTTGTTTTATGATGTCATGATGTTTCAAGAATCCCATTTTTGTTCCATGTGTTATGCGATGATGTATGATTTATGATTATGTGGAACACATTAGAAAGGATTCATTAAAATATGGGTGGGACCTATATCTCCCTCCAATGCATTGGGTAAAGATTTTATATCTAATGAGATAGACATGGCTGGAATGGTAGGTTATACCGGTTCAGTGAAACAGGACTGAAACGAGGGTTACTCGATTCAGAAAGGGACTTTGTCCAATAAGATAGTCTTGGAAATGAGTCTTGACTAACAAGAAATGATTCTCTATGATTATGTGTAAATTCCAAAAAGTTTCATATTTTAAGTTATGATTATTGTGATTATATTTCACTGCCATGATTTACCCCATGTTATGAAATTATGATCTCTTTTGCAGGTTAAGATTTCAAAAAGTTATGTGCTTATGTATATGATGTGATTGATATTTCTTTTGTTTACCCTTAATGAGCATTTGATCTCACCCTTTTATGTTTTCTTTTCCCCAGGATATAAAGAAAGGTTTTAGGTATAATAAAAAGGAAGATCTTTATGGGAGATGTTGAAGATCTTTAATCAGGATTAGAGGATTATATTCCGAGTTTCCAAAGACACTAAACTATTATGGTCCTTGTGTGTGTGTTTTTGTTATGTACTAAGTATTCCGAAAAATTAATGTAATGTTCATGTACGTCAGGCTTTGGGTCTCTACAGTTGGTATCAGAGGAAAGGTTTAGTCAACCTTTGGAAACTAGGATGCGAGAACTTTAGTGAGATCCCTAGAGATATTTATAAGGTTTGTCTAGGGATGTCCCTAAGGATAAGTATACGTATAGGATACAGTCCTATAACTATGGTAACGATCTTAGAATTTAACCTAAGAAGTTAGATATTGAGGATACTCCCCCTTTATTATGATTTTTGCCTCTCACACTATTCTTTTTGGGTTTTAGAAAATGGCTGGAAACAAGATGATTCACGATAATGGAAGATATGATGGACAATGGAATGATATTCTTCATGAGAAACCAAATGAAATGGGATTTGGAGGTCCAAACATCATTATTATGCCGAATCAGCAATCTCATAATATGATCAATAAAGTAAAATTTGGTAAGTTTCTTGGCTCAGCTAATAAGAGAAAGATGGAGTTTCATGATGATCATAGAGGAAAGCAAGTTCAATTTCCCCTATGTAAATCATGTGGGAAGAGGCATGAAGGAGAATGTTTCAAAGGAACTAGACGATGCTTTGGGTGTGGAAAAGAAGGACACAAAGCCAGTAAGTGCAAAGGAAAAGGTTCAGTTAACACTAGGGATGAGGATAATGGTATTGCTACAACATCAAAAATGGTTAAATGTTTTAAATGTGGAATGTACGGGAATTATGCAAACCAATGCCCTAAGGGAAAGTCTCATGAAGAAAATCAGTATGGTCGTATGGGTAGTATTTATGTGGATGATGATGATGAGACTACAAATGATATGTGAGATGAAAGAATTGTTGAAGCTCGGTCAATGGTTTAAGAATGTAGTGGAATGATTACATTTTTATCATGTGTAATGTTGTATAAGTAATCTCATGGTACTATGGAATAAAGAGAAATCTAAGGATTGTTACACTGTTGTCTTTCCTTGAGTTTTAAAAGTGTATGATTAATGTTACCAGTATCCATGAAAGGTTATTCAGATATTTTTGGAATGTAGATGATATGCGCATAATGAAGGGATAAGACGATAATGAGATGTTTGATTGTATTCATGAGCTCATGATTGATATAAGGACTAAGTGATATCATGGTTTGAGTATATAGAATTTTGAGGATTTTGGTATGTGGAAAGTGTTAACTTTTAACTGCATTCATGTTTTCACTAAGGTTCAATGGGTATTCAAAAGAATACATGATTAAGGACTTTGAATGTTTGGAATGTGACCAACAAAACATATCTTATGATATATGGGGATCAATGATGGTATTAAATATCTGGTAATCGTTTTCACTATGTTATGAGAGTGGACTGCAGTATTATGGATAAGCCTAAAGATTGGAATGGATTATGTTGGACATAAGTTAGTATTGTTTAAGGATAGAAGTTTTTTTTTCGATATTATTGATGGGATGTTATAGTAATGTAGTTTTAGAAAAAGGACAACCTGCAGGACGGGCGACAGCCCATCGCGTCGGAAAAGGATGTGGGAATCGAACCCACAACCGAAGTGCGACTGACCTTTATCGCCTACCATTGGCCTACAGGAAGTCCCCATTTAGTAGAAACTAGTTTTATTATATTTAGAAGTATGATATATGAAGTATAAGTTCATTTTTGGAACTATATATGATTAATCTAACCATAAGATGGACTTATAACTTTTGCTAACCTTTTGTTTGAAAGAGATGGAATGACCCATCATTCTATCACATGATCTGCTAACACATCACGAATAACAAATTCAACTTCATTTCTTTAAGGGATGAAGTGGAAATTGTTCTATTCACGAACAACAGTGAGATTGTACCAAAATCATGCAAGTATTTCTTTTAATTCATCAACTTTAGGGAAACGATCTTGAAAACCAAAAATGTTGTCCTAGTGCTCTTATATCTGATTAATCAGATGGTACCTTAGATCGTCACAAATTTATGGATTTGTGATTGCTATCTTTTCTATAGCCATGTTCTCTACCACTCTCCATCAGAACATGATGATTAGATTTCTCTTCCATATCCATATTTTCACCTATGTGGAAACCCAGTGATTAGTTTATTTGGGTAGACGTTACGTTTCATACTTTTGTTTTTTAAAGATTGGTTTTGGTATTCCTTTTTACGAGGTGGGTTCCTATCAAAGAAAATTTCGAATAGTAAACCATTTATAACCCCGATGAATTTTGAGGGTGAAATTCATTTTAAGGGGGGTAGAATGTAACACCCCGAGATTTTATGAAAAATATTCTTTTTAATTTCATTAATGTCTTGTGTTGTACGCTACACCAAAAGGAGTTTTCACAACACGCATCCTTGACTTGCCTTTCATTACACGCAATCACGACCTTCCTTGATAGCATGTGTAGTACGCAATACCGAGTTTTACTAAACAACGATATGCTATTAAAATATTATTTAAACTAGCCCTTATGAATAGTAATAACCACTTTTTGAAATTTTGTAAATTTTATTTTTCAAAATGGATTTCATTTTTGGATTCGGAATATCGAAATTAGCTTAGGGTGAAATTTTGGTACTTTTCGGATAACTTTCATATTCTGATGAATAGTGAAAATTACTAAATTTTAATTAAAAACAACTTTTTTAATAGAAATAATTAATAGTGATAAATTATTAATTTGAGTGGTTTTAAATTATATTTAGAATATATTTTTACAATTTTATATAATGTTGGTCATTGGATGTAATTTCACATTTAAACCAGTTATAAACTAGTGTCAATCTTTTGATAGTTATTATCTCTTAAAAACACGCTATTTGTTTTGATGACGAGAATTAATTTTTAAATTAGTTAATGCAACTGATATGTTTTGAAATTGGTAAAATAGACATCATTTTTGAGTTCATAATATCAAATATAGCTTAGGACTAATTTTTGGTATTTTTCTGAAAACTTTCAATTTTTGATGAATAGTGAAACCACTATGTGGTAGTTAAAAAAACTGAATTGTTCATAAAACTTAATTTTACCGCTTCTGTGAGTGGAATTTCGAAAATCCGAGAGACACGGTTAATATCAAGGACTAAAATGTGGTTCAATGAGTTGAAAATAATTTTTTTTGAATAGTAACTTTTTACTTTTTTTACCACGGTTAAAAGTAAATAGGGTAATTAAGGGTAAAGATGATATTATTATTACCGTAACACATGTCCTAATTCTATTGGATAAGTGTAATTCGACCAAAAACAAACTTAGGAATAAAATATGACCATTTAGGCCCACTTGGATTAGATTAGGACATTTATTATTAATTTATTTAAAGAAGGGTTAAAAGAGTTAAAATCAAAGTTTATTTACTAAAACATTTTTAATATGGGGTTATACATAAGATAAATTAGACTATAAATATTCATTAGAAAGATAAGAAGATTTCCTACATAAGGGTATTGTATTTTTAATTTTTAGACATTAAATAATTTAATTTATTTATGACACAATAATGATGCAGTAATTATCTTATTAATGAAATATTGACATAATTGATGTTATAAACACCAAAATAAATGTAATTTGAGACTTTTTATGAATTCCACTAATTTTCTAGGTTACTATGATTTATTAGTGTTGATTTAATCAACTTGGTTCGAACATATAATTCTGTTATGACTTTTACAAAAATCCTATATCAAATATTGTCAAAATTGACACAAAATAGTTTTTAAATCAAATATTATATTATTAATTGTTATTTTATTCCTAAAAATCTAAGGTTCGGAAAAATGACTTATATAAGGATATATATATTAATAATAAATAATTTGTGGTTCGTTTGGCATGTTATAGTAAGTGTATTAACCATATAGTGTAAGAAAACAAAAAGACACGATAAAAGTTAAATTATTTAACTTAGAGTTAAATCTAATTGATAAGGTTAAAATAATAACCTCAACTTGTCTAAATCCTATTGGTTGATAGGATTTAGACCCATCCCCACTTTATCTTCGAAATAAGACCCTTTGGAACCATTATAAACTGATTTTGACTTTAATATAAAATAATATTTTGAGATATTCCTAAGGTGCCCCTCTCCTCCCTTATAAAAGGACACCTCCTCCCCCTCCTCCTCACACCAATTTGAGCACTCAAGCTCGGCCAACCCCTACCAAAATCCCTTCTACACTTTCCTAGAATAATCCTAGAGGTCCTGGGCTTCTTCAAAGACCAATCTTAGTTCCCTAAGTGGAGGATTCAAATAGGCGTTTCAAAGAAGAGGTAATATCCATTACCGATCTTTTCAATTTATTTCTTCTTCAACTTCTTCTTCTTTAGTTGTTTCATGATAAAGTAATAACATCAGTATTACTTACATACTGATATGTTATTATAAATCTGAAACAACCCTAATTCACCTTCTATCCATCCTACAGAAAAATGAAATCACCGCGCGTGCGTACGTACAGAATACCGTCTCCACACCGTGGTGTAATCTATTTTCCATCATCACCTTACAAGGATGGGTATAATGGTGTAATGAGTAACTATATATGATTATTATAAAGTGATATTGATACTGAAATATTCTACATACACTTCAACACAATTCCACGACCATGGGAACGATATCATCGCTCGTGCGTACGTACGGACTACCGTCTCCACGACGCGATGAGATTCATTTTCAATGATTAACCATTCATGAATGATTATAAAGTATATATAATAAGTAATAATGAAATATATGACATAATAATGATACTGTATTTATTTAAATTTATATGTATGTCATCTACTTAATTCCATTCACTTCAATAAGGAAACGAAAACAGCGTTCATGCGTACGTACGGACTACCGTCTCCATGAACGGTGTATTTCATTCCATTTATAGATATTATATATATATATATATATATATTCTGAATATATATTATATATAAATCATGTTTTACATTCTGGATATAAGTAATCATGATCCAAGTAATCATATTAATAATTACAAGTTAAAAACACGAACGACAAATGAGACGATTTTACCAAAAACGCTACTTTAACATGAATTTACAAAAGAACAGGTAATATAAAGTCATAAGTGGACCATATATGATATAATAACAATGAATATGATTCTGGAATAAGTCAATAACATGATTTAAATCATTATACATGAGGTTCAGACACTTACAAAGCAAGTCGGACCTAAGGTAAGGGAAATATCACAATCTCATTTTTATCCGAGATTGTTTATTCGTAAGTATTTACTGGGGTGTATTTTATCATCCACATCCATGTTTCATCAATATGTAATATTATTTCCATCCACCTACATTAGTTTAAATCCAATTTTACCCTACGGTGAGTTTTCAGTAAAGAATATGAATGGAATCTTTTGTCATTTTTTCGTACGAGGTACTTTTTGAATTTTCCGACAAAGGTACGAAGAATGTTTTTTTTAACTTATACGACATGAATGGATTTTTTAAACATTATTTCCAGGAAGCTTCCTTTACAAGTTTTCAAGTTTATTTTTGATCAACTTCTTTTAGTTTATAATTTTATGACATGTTAAGAAAAGAAAAGTGTTTTTGAAGAAGAAAGGATATTTTCCTCAAGAATGGAGTTCAAGTGTTTTATCAAAATTATTTTCCATCTAAGATAATATAGGGATCTGTTTTTATCCCTATTATTACATTGATTTGATTATGTTGTGATGGAATTATTTTTATGAAGTCATTTACCTTATATGATTTGTTTTATGATGTCATGATGTTTCAAGAATCCCATTTTTGTTCCATGTGTTATGCGATGATGTATGATTTATGATTATGTGGAACACATAAGAAAGGATTCATTATAAGATGGGTGGGACCTATATCTCCCTCCAATGCATTGGGTAAAGATTTTATATCTCATGAGATAGACATGGCTGGAATGGTAGGTTTTACCGGTTCAGTGAAACAAGACTGAAACGAGGGTTACTCGATTCAGAAAGGGACTTTGTCCAATAAGATAGTCTTGGCAATGAGTATTGACTAACAAGAAATGATTCTCTATGATTATGTGTAAATTCCACAAATTTTCATATTTTATGTTATGATTATTGTGATTACATTTCACTGCCATGATTTACCCCATGTTATGAAATTATGATCTCTTTTGCAGGTTAAGATTTCAAAAAGTTATGTGCTTATGTATATGATGTGATTGATATTTCTTTTGTTTACCCTTACTGAGCATTTGAGCTCACCCTTTTATGTTTTCTTTTCCCCAGGATATAAATAAAGGTTTTAGGTATAATAAAAAGGAAGATCTTTATGGGAGATGTTGAAGATCTTTCATCAGGATTAGAGGATTATATTCCGAGTTTCCATAGACACTAAACTATTACGGTCCTTGTGTGTGTGTTTTTGTTATGTACTAAGTATTCCGCAAATGTAATGTAATGTTCATGTACGTCAGGCTTCGGGTCTCTACAGAATTCATAAAAAGTCTCAAATTACATTTATTTTGGTGTTTATAACATCAATTATGTCAATATTTCATTAATAAGATAATTACTGCATCATCATTGTGTCATAAATAAATTAAATTATTTAATGTATAAAAATTACAAATCAAATACGATTATGTAGGAAGTCTTTTTATCTTTCTAATAAATATTTATAGTCGAATTTATCTTATGTATAACTCCATATTAAAAATGTTTTAGTAAATAAACTTTGATTTTAACTCTTTTAACCCTTCTTTAAATAAATTAATAATAAATGTCCTAATCTAATCCAAGTGGGCCTAAATGGTCATATTATATTCATAAGGTTGTTTTTGGTCGAATTACACTTATCCAATAGAATTAGAACATGTGTTAGGGTAATAGTAATATCATATTTACCCTTAGTTACCCTATTTACTATTAACCGCGGTAAAAAAAAGTAAAAAGTTACTATTCACCAAAAATTATTTTCATCTAATTGAACCACATTTTAGTCCTTGATATTAACTGTGTCTCTCAGATTTTCGAAATTCCATTCACAGAAGCGGTAAAATTAAGTTTTATGAAAAATTCAGTTTTTTAACTACCACTTAGCAGTTTCACTATTCATCAAAAATTGATGTTTTTCAGAACAATGCCAAAATTTCATCCTAAGCTATATTTCATATTCCGAATTCAAAAATGAAGTCTATTTTACCAAATTCATAACATAGAAGTTGCATTAATTAATTTTATAATTAAATCCCGTTGTTAAAACAAATAGCGTGTTTTTAAGAGATAATAAGTATCAAAAGATTGAAACTTGTTTATAAGTAGTTTAAACGTGAAATTACATCCAATGAACATTATTGTATTAAATTGTAAAAATATATTCTAAATATACTTTAAAACTACTAAAATTAATAATTTATCACTATTAATTATTTCGATTGAAAAAGTTGTTTTTAATTAAAATTTAGTAATTTTCACTATTCATTAGAATATGAAAGTTATCCGAAAAGTACCAAAATTTCACCCTAAGCTAATTTCGATATTTCGAATCCAAAAATGAAGTCCATTTTGAAAAATAGAATTTACAAAATTTCAAAAAGTGGTTATTACTATTCATAACGGTTAGTTTTAATAATATTTTAATAGCATATCGTTGTTTAGTAAAACTCGGTATTGCGTACTACACACGCTATTAAGGAAGGTCGTGATTGCGTGTAATGAAAGGCAAGTCAAGGATGCATGTTTTGCAAGCTCCTTTTGGTGTAGCGTACAACACAAGGCATTAATAATATTAAAAAGAATATTTTTCATAAAATCTCGGGCTGTTACATTCTACCCCCCTTAAAATGAATTTCGCCCTCGAAATTCGTCGCGATTATAAATGGTTTACTATTCGAAAGTTTCTTTAATAGAAACCCACATCGTAAAAAATAATACCAAAACTTGGATTTAAAAACTAAAGTATGAAATGTAACGATTACCCAAATAAACTAATCACTGGGTTTCCACATAGGTGAAAATATGGATATGGGAGAGAAATCTAACCATCATGTTCTGATGGAGAGTGGTAGAGAACATGGCTATGGAAAATCCAGTAATCACAAATCCATAGATTTGTGATGATATAAGGTACCAAATGATTCATCATGTATAAGATCACAAGGACAATATTTTTGGTTTTCAAGATCATTTCCCTAAAGTTGAAGAATTTGAATTAGAATAAATACTTACTTTATTTTGGTACAATCTCACTGTTCTTCGTGCCTTGAACAATTTCCACTTCATCTCTTAAATAAATGAAGTTGAATTTGTTATTCGTGAAGTGTTAGCAGATCATGTGATAGAATGACGGGTCATTCCATCTGTCTCAAACAAAAGGTTAGCAAAAATTATATAC
Source organism: Viscum album (assembly GCA_963277665.1). Taxonomy (NCBI): domain Eukaryota; kingdom Viridiplantae; phylum Streptophyta; class Magnoliopsida; order Santalales; family Viscaceae; genus Viscum; species Viscum album. The sequence goes on from OY728133.1 coordinate 1,863,964,939, forward strand.
ATAAGTTGATCTATAGTGAGATTAATCATATACGGTTCCTAAAATGGACTTATACTTCATATATCATACTACTTAATATAATAAAACTAGTTTCTACTAAACAGGGACTTCCTGTAGTCCGGTGGTAGGTGATAAAGGCCAGTCGCACTTCGGTTGTGAGTTCGATTCCCACAGCCTTGTCCGACGTGATGGGCTGTCGCCCGTCCTGCAGGTTGTCCTTTTTCTAAAGATATTTTACTATAACATCCCATCAATAATACTAACTTATGTCCAACATAAACCATTCCAATCGTTAGGCTTATCCATAATACTGCCGTCCACTCTCAGAGATTTAATACCATCATTGATCCCCATATATCATAAGATATATCTTATTGGTCACATTCCAAACATTCAAAGGCCTTAATCTTGTACTCTCTTGAATACCCATTGAACCATAGTGAAAACTTGAATGCAGTTAAAAGTTAACACTTTCCATATAGAAAAATCCTCAAAATTCTATATACTCAAACCATGATATCACTTAGTCCTTATATCAATCATGAGCTCATGAATACTGTTAAACATTTCATTTTCTCATTTTCCCTTCATTATGTGCATATCATCTTATTTCCAAAAATATCTCAATCACTTTGAATACCACATTAGACCAATACATAGATATTCCAATACTCCATGATACAACATTATTTTGGAATCCCATTACATAAACACTTAATCATTCCACCACATCGTTGTCATATTCAACATCGCCAATTGTGATCGCATGTGACTTCCCTTTGTCCTTTGCCTTAAGTTGTTGCTCATGTCGATCATCACTAACCCTTGGATTAGGGAATTTATTGGCATAATGTCCCATCTCCTTGCACTTGAAGCATTGAAGTGTTGGTGGTGCATTCTCTTCAGTGTTTTCTTTATTCACATCATTAAAAACCCTTTTTCCATTACCTCGACACTCAGCTGCTCGATGACGTTCTTTTCCACACTTAAAACATTTTCTAGTCCCTTTAAGACAATCTCCACCATGCTTCTTTCCACACTTTGATCATAAGGAAACATTCATCTTCTTTTCACCATTATTCTGAGAATTCTCCTTGAACTCCATCTTTCGTTTCTTGTCAAAACCATGAGATGGATACGTAACACCAACTTCCATTTCTACCTTGATAGCACAACACACAATTTCTTCATAGCTACTGAAGTCTCTTATAGCTAATGCCCTTCGAAGACTTGGTTTTAAGCCACTGAAAAATCGATCAACTTTACTTTCAGGTTGGTTGATAATGCCAGATGCATACCTTTCAAGTCTTGTAAAATTCGCTTCATATATACCAACAGATTCATCATCCTTTTGCTTTAGTTCAAGAAACTCATTTTCCATCTTTGTTCGAAGAATACGAGGGAAGTACTTACTGAAAAACAAGTTCTTGAACTCATCCCATTCCATGGACTCAATTTCATCTCTTGGCCTCATATTCGTGATAAGATTCCACCATTGATCAGCTTCACCTTCCAAACGATATACTGCTAAGATGACTTTATCATGTTCAGAACATTGAAGAACTGAAAATATCTTTTCAGTGGTACTGATCCATTGTTCAGCAACAAGTGGATCAGAAGACCCATTGAAAGAAGGTGGACGTTGCCTCATGAAGGACTCAATAGAATATTGTTCCCTTATCTGTTCATTTAGAAGTCCAGAATGATTCATAGCTTGTGTAAGTTTAGAAATAAGATTTTGCACTCTATCTCCCATAACATTTGTTTGTTCAGGAGGGAAATCATTGCATTGTCCATTGCATTGATCAAAACGGTTCCTTCGAGTTCCAGCCATCGTCTAAAACCCAAAAAGAATAGTGTGAGAGGAAAAAATCATGCTAGGGAAAACAACATTGTAAAGGGGGAGTATCCTCAATATCTAACTTCTTAGGTTAAATTCTAAGATCGTTACCATAGTAATAGGACTGTATCCTATACGTATACTTATCCTTAGGGACATCCCTAGACAAACCTTATAAATATCTCTAGGGATTTCACTAAAGTTCTCGCATCCTAGTGTCCAAAGGTTGACTAAACCTTTCCTCTGATACCAACTGTAGAGACCCGAAGCATGACCTACAAGGATATTACATTACATTTGCGGAATACTTAGTACATAACAAAAACACACACACAAGGATCGTAATAGTTTAGTGTCTTTGGAAACTCAGAATGTAATCTTCTAATCATGGTGAAAGATCTTCAATATCTCCCATAAAGATCCTCCCTTTTTTTTACCTAAAACCTTTCTTTATATCCTGGGGAAAAGAAAACATAAAAGAGTGAGCTCAAATTCTCAGTAAGGGTATACAAAAGAAAAATCAATCACATCATATTCATAAGAACATAACTTTTGGAAATCATAACCTGCAAAAGAGAGCATAATTTCATAACATGGGATAAATCATGGAAGTGAAATGTAATCACAATAATCATAACTTAAAACATGAAACTTTATGGCATTCACACATAATCATAGAGAATCATTTCTTGTTAGTCAAGACTCATTTCCAAGACTATCTTAGTGGACAAAGTCCCTTTCTGAATCGAGTAACCCTTTTTTTAGTCCTGTTTCACTGAACCGGTATGACCTACCATTCCAGCCATGTCTATCTCATGAGATATGAAATCTTTACCCAATGCATTGGAGGGAGATATAGGTCCCACCCATCTTATAATGAATCCTTTCTTATGTGTTCCACATAATCATAAACCATACATCATAGCGTAACCCATGTAATAAAAATGGGATTCTTAAACAACATGACATCATAAAACAATTCATATAAGATAAAGGAATTCATAAAAAATATTCCATCACAACATGATCAAATCAATGTAATAATATGGATAAAAACAGAACCCTTTATTATCTTAGATGGAAAATAATTTTGTTAAAACACTTGAACTCCATTCTTGAGGAAAATATCCTTTCTTCTTCAAAAACATTTTTCCTTTCTTAACATGTCATATGACTTTAAAATAAAAGATGTTTATTAAAAATAAACTTGAAAACTTGTAAAGAAATCTTCTTGGAAATAATGTTTTAAAAATCCATTCATGCCGTATAAGTTAAAAAATAACATTCTCCTCGTACTTTTGTCAGAAAAGTCAAAAAGTAACTTATATGGTAACCAAAGGAAAGATTCCATTCATACAATGTGGTAAAAAGTAAATAAAGGGTAAAAATGCCTTTAAACATCCATGGAAGAATGGTAAACATTTTATGAAATCATTTTTAGAAATCATGGTCATGGATGATAAACATAACCCCAGTAAATACTTACGTATAAGCAATCTCAGATAAAAATGAGATTGAAACTTTATCCCTTACCTTAGGTCCGATTTGCTTCGTAAGTGTCCGAACCTCCTGTATAATGATTTAAATAATGTCATTGACTTATTACAGAATCATATTCATTGTTATTATATCATATATGGTTCACTTATGACTTTATATTACCCGTTCTTTTGTAAATTCACGTTAAAGTAGCGTTTTGGGTAAAATCATCTCATTTGTCGTTCGTGTTTTAACTTGTAATTATTCATATGATTACTTAGATAATTATTAATTAATTCCAGAATATAAAACATGATTTATATATAATATATATTAATAATATATATATATAATATATCAGTAAATGAAAAGAAATACACCGTTCATGGAGACGGTAGACCGTTCGTACGCATGAACGCTGTTTTCGTTTCCTTATTGAGTTGAATGGAATTAAGTAGATGACATAAATATATATAAACATAAATCCAGTAGCATTATAATGTCATATATTTCATTATTATTGCTTATATATACTTTATAATCATTCTTAAATGGTTAACATGGAGAATGAATCTCATCGCGTCGTGGAGACGGTAGTCCGTACGTACGCACGAGCGATGATATCATTTCCATAATTATTGAATTGAATTGGAGTGGATGATACAATATATCAGAATAATTATTATGTTATAATAAATATGTATAGTTATTCTTTACACCATAATACCCATCCATGTAAGGTGTTGGTGGAAAAGCAGATTACACCACGGCGTGGAGACGGTATTCCGTACGTACGCACGCGCGGTGATTTCCTTTTTCCGTAGGATGGATAGAAGGTTAATTAGAGTTGTTTAATATTTATAATAACATATCAGTATATGAGTGATACTGATGTTATTACTTCATAATGAAACAACCTTATAAGAAGAAGTGGAAGAAGAAATAAAGGTGAAAGAATTGGAAACAGAAATTACCTCTTCTTTGAAACGCCTCTTTGAATCCTCCACTTAGGGAACTATGATTGGCCTTTGAAGAAGACCAGGACCTCTAGGATTATTCTAGGGAAGTGGAGGAGGGATTTTGGTAGGGGTTGGCCGAGCTTGAGTGCTCAAATTGGTGTGAGGAGGAGGGGGAGGAGGTGTCCTTTTATAAGGGAGGAGAGGGGCACCTTAGGAATATCTCAAAATATTATTTTATATTAAAGTCAAAATCGGTTTATAATGGTTCCAAAGGGTCTTATTTCGAATCTAAAGTGGGGATGGGTCGAAATCCTATCATCCAATAGGATTTAGACAAGTTTAGGGTATTATGTTAACCTTATCAATTAGAGTTAACTCTAAGTTAAATAATTTAACTTTTACCGTGTCTTTTTGTTTTCTTTCACTATATGGTTCATACACTTACTATAACATGCCAAAAGAACCCCAAATTGTATATTATTAATATATATATCCTTATCTAAGTCATTTGGCCGAACCTTAGATTTTTAGGAATAAAATAACAATTAATAATATAATATTTGATTTAAAAACTATTTTGTGTCAATTTTGACACTATTTGATATATGATTTTTGTGAAAGTAATAACAGAATTATATGTTCGAACAAAGTTAATTAAATCAACACTAATATATCATAGTAACCTAGAAAATTAGTGTAATTCATAAAAAGTCTCAAATTACATTTATTTTGGTGTTTATAACATCAATTATGTCAATATTTCATTAATAAGATAATTACTGCATCATCATTGTGTCATAAATAAATTAAATTATTTAATGTCTAAAAATTAAAAATAAACTACCATTATGTAGGAAATCTTTTTATATTTCTAATGAATATTTATAGTAGAATTTATCTTATGTATAACCCCATATTAAAAATGTTTTAGTAAATAAACTTTGATTTTAACTCTTTTAACCCTTCTTTAAATAAATTAATAATAAATGTCCTAATCTAATCCAAGTGGGCCTAAATGGTCATATTATTTTCATAAGGTTGTTTTTGGTCGAATTACACTTATCCAATAGAATTAGGACATGTGTTAGGGTAATAGTAATATCATATTTACCCTTAGTTACCCTATTTACTATTAACCGCGGTAAAAAAAAAGTAAAAAGTTACTATTAACCAAAAATTATTTTCATCTCATTGAACCACATTTTAGTCCTTGATATTAACCGTGTCTCTCGGATTTTAGAAATTCCATTCACAGAAGCGGTAAAATTAAGTTTTATGAAAAATTCAGTTTTTTAACTACCACTTAGTAGTTTCACTATTCATCAAAAATTGATGTTTTTCAGAACAATGCCAAAATTTCATCCTAAGCTATATTTCATATTACGAATTAAAAAATGAAGTCTATTTTACCAAATTCATAACATAGAAGTTTCATTAATTAATTTTATAATTAAATCCCGCTGTTAAAACAAATAGCGTGTTTTTAAGAGATAATAAATATCAAAAGATTGAAACTTGTTTATAAGTGGTTTAAATGTGAAATTACATCCAATGACCATTATTGTATTAAATTGTAAAAATATATTCTAAATATACTTTAAAACTACTAAAATTAATAATTTATCACTATTAATTATTTTGATTGAAAAAGTTGTTTTTAATTAAAATTTAGTAATTTTCACTATTCATCAGAATATGAAAGTTATCCGAAAAGTACCAAAATTTCACCCTAAGCTAATTTCGATATTCCGAATCCAAAAATGAATTCCATTTTGAAAAATAGAATTTACAAAATTTCAAAAAGTGGTTATTACTATTCATAACGATTAGTTTTAATAATATTTTAATAGCATATCGTTGTTTAGTAAAACTCGGTATTGCGTACTACACACGCTATCAAGGAAGGTCGTGATTGCGTGTAATGAAAGGCAAGTCAAGGATGCATGTTGTGCAAGCTCCTTTTGGTGTAGCGTACAACACAAGACATTAATAATATTAAAAAGAATATTAGTCATAAAATCTCGGGTTGTTACATTGTTGCACCTTCATTTTGGGGTGCAACAACTCAAGATCGAATATCAGACACCCATACAACATCGCTGAGGCGCGATGGTGAATAGGTGATGTTTTTGGTCCAGGAGGAGCATGAGGGCAAGGTGGAGGGATGCCCGAGGTGGTAAGATGTGGCCTGGTGGGGTCAGTCTAGGGGGAGAGTTAGGGTGAGGCCACCGGTGGTACGACCAACAATAACATAGGACGGCCGGTTAGGGCCGTGTCGGAGTTGACTAGTCGGCGAGGACAAGCCATGGTAGAAGGTTGTGACATTGATCAGGTGATGTGGCTTGGTTCCATGTCAGAGAAACCCATGGTGGAGAGTCTGTGGGATATGCATTACAGTGGGCCAACCGCGTGGAACACAACACGACACCGCGTCAGCACGGGGGGGTACGCGATTGGCGCAGACCACATGCTACATAGTGAACTATCCCGCAGTGTGGGACGAAAAGGGAGTTTGGCTGCTCCAGCAGGCCTGGTTGGCCAATCCAGTGGGATGGGCCTATTCGGGCCATGCCAGACCCATCCGGGTGAGGTTTTTTGGACCAGTACAGGATGTCTGTTAGGTTGGGCCGAGTCCGGCGGTCTAGGTCAGAACTTCTTATAAAAATAGCCATATCTTTTAAACTGTTTGTTTGTTTGATGATACATTTTTGGCATTAGGACCATTGAAAAGATAATTGAATATTTAGATACATTATGATTATATTTATGGATGTTGTAATAAGACCTACTGGACATAGGAGTAAGTTATCCAGAAACAAGCATGCCATGAGTGGAATCCTTTGGCTGGCTGTGATTTTGAAATTATGTGACTTGAAGACTATGTGACGTTCGGGTTGTGTGAATTATCTTGAATCTGTGTCTTACTGATAATTCATGTATTACTAAGACTCCATGTATTATCAAGACTTCATGTCTTACCCAGACTCTATGTCTTATGGATACTGGGAGTTATGTAGACTATGTTTGATAATCCTACTTTCCGTTCTATAGACTAATACATGTGTGATTTGACCATGTTTTCCATTATGTTATAATTCATGTATTTACTTGTGGTATAATTCATGTATTTCATTGTGGTGTACTTAATTTATTTCATTGTAGTATACTTCGCATTTTTCATTATGTTATTCTTAGTGTATTTCATTGTGGTTTAATTTGTGTATTTCTTAGTGGTATTCCTTTAATGTTTTGCGGTGTCCTACTGAGTATTGTATTCACCCCTTCAATGGATTTTCCCACACAAGTCGTGTCTTGTGAATATGATCAATGATTTGACATAGTTCTAGGTGGACCAAGTCTAGATGGTGTTTAGAGTGATTTGATAGACAAGGTGCACTCCTACGACTTCAAACATCTATCCTACACCAAACCTTTAAGTATGGGTTTCTATGGATGAGTCTTTATGAACCTGTGAATTCACATTGATAGTCTCTTTATTTTAATGTACTTGTATTCTAGAAGTATTTCTTTCCAATTTTTTACTATCATACTCTATTGTTGGTTTCTTAGTATAGGAATTAATTATTTACTGACAGTGTTTACTTTCTATCATTTTCTTCTTGTAGATGTGTGAGTGTGTACATAAACTTATCGAAATTCCTCCCATTATTGGATATGCCTACTCACTTCTAGTATCTATACCTTATCCTATTGGAGCAGGCTTGAGTTAGTCCCAGTATGGGCCCCTCTAGGATGGGTCAAGACAGATTGGTAATAGAGGGATGTTCGGTTCTACTTATGGAGTGGTAGTCTGTGAGATTGGTTTGGGGAAACAGTGTTAAGTATTTTGAGTTCAGATTTTAGGCTAGGGAATTCAGTGTTGATGTGGCAGATAACGTATCCATACACAAGGACTATGGAGATATTCTTTTTGGCTCAGTAAATGAAAACACTTGTTGTAGGTAAAATTAATGGTACATGCATCATATATGATTTGGGTGTGTTCTCATGTCCTTCTTGAGCTATATCACATGGTATACTCTATTGAACATGGACTATATCGATCTGTTTCAGGATGTATCCCCTTAGATATCTAACCAGGATTATATTGCATTATCATAAGAATGATACACCTAGGGATGATGCATCAGTATAGGGTCATGTTCTAGAGAGGGCACCTCCAGGTGGTTTGCTGGTTGTAGTGCCACCTATCAAGCCACAATTACTACCTTTGCTACCAAATGAGGTTGTATACATACTTAGTGCATTTCATGAGTTTCATAGGTAGTGAAATCCCAGAAGTAGGGGTGATCCAGATCCCCCAAGTTGCTGAGGATTATCTAGAGGCAATTATTAATGTCTTCTACCTGGTGAGGACACCTATTTAAGAGATGGAAGACCTAGCCGTGTATCTTCTTTAGGGACCTAGTGGGGCGATTGTGGATCTTAGTGAAAAAAAACATGATGAGGTGACTCTCTCATGGAAAACATTTGAGCGAATCTTCAGAGAGGAGTTCTTCTCGAATATGTTTTTCTCAATGTGCATACAAGAGCTCATGAATATGTATTAGGGTAGTTAGATTGTGGCAGAGTACTCGGTAAGGTTAACTGATATTTTTCCCTACTCCATGGATATGGTACAAGACCCATTCTTTAAGGAATGGAACTTTTATTAGGGTTTATTCTAAGAGATCTATGAATCCATGATATCCCTTAGAATTTCTATATATGTTGGGGTACTGGAGTGAGCTCTCCTTGTGGATAGATTTTTGGAGGAGTAAACACCAGCACTGGGAGGAACCAGTAGGCACCAGGCAGTTGAGTCATTAGACGGAGATAAATAATAATAGTTAAAGGGTCTCAAATAGATCAATCACTCTAAGGAATAACCCCAGAACATGATATCAGTAGTTCAGGTATCTATGGGAAGAGGGAGTGAGTTGAAAGACAAGTTGTATTACTCATGCATCTATCAGGGACATATGGCACGAGATTGACTAAATCGTTGTACAAACGATCAGAAGATAGTCAAGGGACCTCTAAGGTAGAGGAGGATCCATGGAAGGGTACTCTATAGGGCGAAAGACATGTAAGTGGAGTTTGTAGGGTAGTAGGAGGTGGGAGGAGGTTCAATTTATTACCACCACCACCCCCATGTTGTCCACCATGGGCTCAGGGAGCTGGTAGACAGGGATGGGGACAACTGTAAGCGATGGAGTCTTATGACCCCAGTGCTCTATGGATGATTATATGTACAATCTATTTTTTTCTAGCGTATCTTATTTTTCGATAAACACAGGTTCTATTCATTATTTTCTTTTTATGACCCATGTTTGGGGATCAGAGATTCCAATGGAACTATTTACTTGATCCTTAAATTTATAGACTCTTACATGATAGGATTAGATGATCACCCACTAGTTTTGATAGTGTGACCTCACTCTTGGATCCAATAGTTTCAGTTGGGAACTAATCATAGCAGCATCAAGGCCTTATGACATCATTATTGAAATGGACTAGTTACCAATAGTCCATGCTCAGATTAACTGTTTTAGGCGTAGAGTGCGATGTGTTCATGGTGATGGTACTTGGGTTTCCATTGTTTCTAAATGGGAAACACATGAAGTTCTAGATGGAATTACACATAATAGGGTGTAGCTGATTACCTATCAGTTGGCTAGGCTCACCCTCAGTGCAGTGGATTATAGGAGTCCTTAGTTTCCTATAGTGGTGGTGGACTATGAAAACTTCCTTGTCGAGGATGTCCTAAGATTACCTCCCCATAGAAATTCATAATTATGTATTGATTTTTACCCTTTGAAGACACCAACATCTACACCGGAATAATTGATGGCTCTCGTAGAGCTTCATGAGTTGAGGGTACAACTGGGGGTCCTGCCAAGGAAAGGATTCATGAGACCTAGTTTTTCACCCTAGGAAACCCCATTATGGTTTACAAGTAGTAAATGAGAGATCAAGGTTATGTGTGGACTTCAGGAACCTGAATCAGGTGACTGTGAGGAGAAATTATTCATTAAGAAGGATTGATGACCTCTTCAATGAACTGAAAGGAGAGAGGTTGTTCTCGAAGATTGAACTCCGATTGGGCTATCACCAGCATCATTTACGTGATTAAGATGTACCAAATATAGTATAAAGATTTCAGAAAATACACTAAGAGTAATTAGAGATTCTATTTGGAATGAATAATTCTCCAATAGTGTTCATGGGACTCCTAAACTGGATCTTCCACCCTTACTTAAACCAGTTCATGGTGGTCTTTAATGATGACATCCTAGTCTACTCTATGATCGAGGAGGATCATTCAATACACATGAGTATGGTCCTGGACACACTCAAAGAGCACAAAATTTAGGGGAAGCGCTAAAATTGTCAATTTTTGGATTTGATACGTCCACTTTCTGGGACACATCATTTCATAGGTTGGAGTCGTAATGGATTCGGTAAAGATTGAGGCGATGCTTGCTTGGGATCCACCAAAGAGTGTTACCATAGTGTGGAGTTTCCTAAGTTTTTCTTGTTACTATAAAAGGATTATAACTGAAATTATAGATTAATAACACCCTTGATGAGTTTTACATGGAAGGGGAATCCCTTCAAGTTGAAAGAAAAGTTCCATAAGTGCATTCAAGAGTTGAGACATTGGTTGACGAGAACTCCCATATTGAGACTACTAGAGGAAAGAATTTGGTATGTAGTGTTCTATCATGTATCAAGGACTAGGATTTTTGTGTCATGATATAGGGGAAATCAGTGATTGCATATGGTTCTATATAGTAGAAAAATCATGAGAAGAACTATATGACCCATGATCTAGACCTAGCAGTGGTAGTCTTCACATTGTAGATGTGGTGACACAACCAGATGAGTGAGTATTTTTCCACCTACTCTGACCACTAGAGTCTAAATTATATCTTATATCAGATGGGTATGAACTTGATATAGAGGTTATGGATAGAGTTCTTTTAAGACTATGAATTTGATATTTTCAGTACTCCTGGGAAGGGGAATGCAGTGACAGATGCTCTCAGTTGGAGATCCCACTTGTAGTTGATGAGCAAGGTGTCAGAGTAGTTAGCCTCATTTTATATATCCATTATATATAGATATGGAGAATATTACCTACAGACGAGTTTCTTCACCCCTCCTAACTTACAACGAGTCAGGGAGGCACTGGTAGGGGATATAGACTACGAGGCATGACTTGCTCAATTTTCCACATTGCATGCACCTGATGGATATTTGATAGGTGGGGAGCACATATTTATTTAAGAGGTGGTCCTAAGGGAGTTCCATACACCCACTTTGGATGTACATCAGGATATGTTAATGATGTACTAGGACCTCTGATGTAATTTATGGTGTCCGAGGATGAATAAGGTGGTGGTAGAGTTCATTTCTCGATGCCTCACTTGTCATCAAGTGAAGGATGAGCACCAGGTTCTAGAAGGCTTGTCCCAACCACTTCATGTGCCAGAGTGGAAGTGGGATGGTATATCTATGGATTTTATGATATGTTTACCACATACATCTAAGAGACACGATAATATTTGATAGATCATTTACCAACTCACCAAGTCAGAACACTTCCTATCGATCTTGGAGTAGGGTTCAATCGAGATCTTGGGACACCTCTATGTGCAATAGATATTTTGAATTCATAGAGTTCCATCAATGATTGTTTCATATCACAATGCTCATTTCAAATTATGACTATGGTTGGGGATGTAGGATTTATTTGGGACTCAGTTAAGCTTGAGCATTGTGTTTCACCCACAGACGAATGGCCAGACTAAGCAGACCATTATGGTTATGGAGGACATGCTATGTACTTGCATTGTAGAACATGGCCACAGTAAGGGGGATCACCTACATTTTTTTTAGTTTTCGTATAAAAATTCTACCACTCGACCACTGGTATGTCACCATTTGAGGCCATGTACGGGTGATCATGCATGTCCCCACTTTAATGGATTGACCGAGGAGGGTCAGTACTGATGATCCCAAAGTTGGTACATGCTACCACTGAAAAGGTTTGGATCATTGTGGAGTGGATAATTATTGCACATAGATTGCAGAATTCATAAGTTGACAAGAGACAGAGGCCTCTAGAGTTTGAGGAAGGAGACCATGTGTTCCTTCAAGTCTCACCTCGATAAGGATTTTAAAGACTTGGTCATAGAGGCAAGTTATCTCTAAGATACATATGACATTTTTAGATTCTATGTAGAGTTAGTTAGGTGACATACCACCTAGATCTAAATGAATAGTTTAATTGAGTACATTATGTCTTTCACATTTTGCCGATGAAGAGGTACATGCATGATCCATCACACATCATCGACTGGGGAGAGCTTGACATTAGTGAAGCAATTTTTTACAGAGTACCCGATGGGGATTGAGGATTGGAATGAGAGGGTTATTTATGGGTAGTAGATTCCCCTGGTTTACATTCAGTGAAATCATGAGAATCTTTAGGAGAGAACATGGTTGAGGGAGGCTTATATTCATGCATGGTACCCTCATCTTTTTACTATGTTTCCTTTGTATTGGATTTTGAGGATGTAAATACCTTATGTGGGGATAATGAAATGGCTCAGATTTTCTATGGTTTTATTTTTATAAATAAATTGGGAAAACTCATATACCCAGAGCTGAGACAGAATGTGATTATAATTCCCTTTGTTTCAGGTAAACTCGATGAAAATCTTCTATTTTTAATAAAATCAGCAGGTGGTTTTTCATTAAAATAGAATAACATCAAAATGGGTCTCCATATCATAAATCTAAGGGCACGATTGTGTTCAAAACAATGATTTTACCCTTGGTTTAGCCAAACATTTTTCATTGTGAGTCAACTATGGAATGTAGTTTTTTGATGTATCGGAATAAAAATATTTAATAAAAACATTTTATTTCGATGTAGTGACTATTTTCATTATGTTTGAGTTTTCTAGGAATTCGGGGATATTAAAATAACCTGGTAATTCTCCTAAGATGAAGAGAATGATGTTTTATTGATAGTGATGATGGATCCAAGATCGATGGATCGACAAACGATGACGATGAAACTTTTCCCATCGTCAAAAAGTGATCCAAACCCTAGGTAGGGTGTCATTTATTTTTGATTAGTTCCTCATTCATAAATTTGACGATGAACATGGATCAACCCACAATTAGGTTGATACATGGTTCAATCTGCTTTTAGATGGATGTTATATTTGGGGAATTAAATAGGGGTGAAATCTGTGCGATTTCTTTGTTCTTTGTGATCCCTATAAAAAAGATGAATCATGTCCGACATGAAAAATGTAATGATATAACATTCAAGTGATTTTATGATTCTTTTTCTCTATTATTGTTTTAATTCTTCACATTCTTCATTATTGTATCGGTGGATTATTCTTGCGCCATTGTTTTGGGGTGAAATAATTTGAGACCGAAGATCTGAAACCCACATAACATTACGGAGGTGCAATAGTGAAGGCGCAATGCTTTCGGTCCAGGTGATGCTTGATGAAAAGATGGCGGGCTGCCGATGGGGAGACTGATAGTGGTGGTAGGAAACATCTTGATAGGGTCGGTAGATGTAGAGTGTGAGTGTGAGGCCATTAGTGTGGCGGCCGATGGAGGTGGAGCGCGGAAGACGGGGGCCGTGTTGGAGCCAGTGTGGCCTGTGGGAACTGGCTGGGGTAGGAGGCCGCCACTTTGAACTGGGGATGCAACTTGGTGCCAGTTCCGAGAAACCCATGGTGGTGAGGCCATCTAGAAGGCGGTGTGGTGTGCTGGCCGCATGAAACGAATCATGACACCGCGTCAGCATGGGGGGCACATAGTTGGGACATACCACGTGCCACATAGCAAACTGGCCCACAGCGCGGGTTGGACCCAGTAGGCCGAGACAAAGGGCCGGACTGGTTTAGAACCAGTGGGATGAGGCTGGGTCGGGTTTGCGAGACTAGGTCAGGTCTGCTGGCGGATCGGCCCGGGTCTGGTAAGCCGAGTTGGACCCGGACTAGACTCAGGTCAGAAAGTTTTATAATAACAGCCGTAACATTCCAATCATGTGTCAGTTTGACAAGATGATTTCAGCATTGGGACCCTTGTGACAATATGGTCCTTTTGAGATTCTCTAAGGGAGTTATTGTGGAAGTATTAATATGACCTATTTTCTTGAGGACTAGGTTCTCTAATAACAAGAACACTAAGAGTGGAATCCTATGGCTGGCTATGATCTTAAAACTATGTGACTTGAAGAATACATGACTTTGGGACTACGTGGCTTTCCAAGACACTATGTCTTACCTAGAATCTGTGTATTACTAAGACTCAATGTATTAACAAGACTCTGTGTCATACCAAGACTTCATGTCTTATCGATACTAGGTGTTCCGCAGACTACATCTCATAATCCTACTTTCTGTTCTATAGACTAATACATGTCTGAGTTGATTGTGTTTTCATTTCTATTATAATTCATGTATTTTTTTTTGATATACTTTAAGTATTTATTTATGGTATAATTCATGCATTTGTTTGTGGTATATTTAAATATTTTTCTATGGTATACTTCATGAATTTTTTTTGTGCTGTACTTCATGTACTTCTTAATGGTATTCCATTGTAGTTTTTGGGTGTCCTTATGAGTTTGTTTTACTCACCCCTAAACCAAAATTGGCCACACATGTCATGTCTTGTAAAGATGATCAAAATTATGAGAGTTTTAGGAGCAGTAAGACCAGTTGGTGCTTTTAGTGATCAGATAGACGAGGTGTGATCTTACATCTTCATAAAGCTGCCCTAAACCTACCCTTTAGGTAGGGTTTTATTTGAATGTGTCTTCAGGAACATGTGCATTCAATTTGAAAAACTCTTTCTTTTGAAGGAATTTTATTCAGGCCCTGTTTTCTTTCTAGTTTCTTACTACAGTACTCTGTGGTTGGTATCTCAGTGTATGAAAGCATTTTTTACTTACGTTTTTTACTTTCTAACATTTTTGGCTTGGAGATGTTTGTCTGTGTATAGGTACTTAGGAAAATTCTTCCAATTTTGGTGCTAGTCACCATCCCTTAGCCTATAAAAGGCAGGATTGGAGTAGTCTCAACATATTCCCCTTTGGGAAAGTTCGTGTCAGGTACCCATGAGGTGTTATAATTCTTATCCCATAAGACATCATTTCAACCTGAAACTTCAATTTTTACAACCATGTATCGTGTCTATCACTGAAAAAAAACAACCAACCTTATAGAAAAATGAAGAATAAATAGTACACATGTATTATTAGTATAATATTCATAACGATTATATCAAAAAAATTAATGAAAAACAATATAAGAATTATACCATGATAATACCCAACTACCTATTCCCCAGTTAAAATAACCCATTGTTTCACATTCTAGAAATCCAATATAATGTTACTAGAAACCAATTCACCATAACATAATAATACCAAATCCACATGAAAAAATATATTTTTTACAATATAATAAAAAGGTTTTCATTAGCCACTCCCATTTTTTAATAACCAATTTAAAGAGACCTATCTAAAATTTACATAGCCATAATTTTTTTTTTCAGAAAATATCTTTTTAAAACATCTCATTGAATTATGACATATAAAAATTCCACAAATATAAAACAAAATTTTTTAAAAAAGGATAGTATAGATTTATAAACAATATTATTTTACATTTCACAAATTATTTCCCAAAAAAATATTTTGAAAAAAAAACTATTTTAAATACCAAAAAAATAAAAAACAAATTCTAATGAAATTCATTAAATTGAAATTTTGTTTATCTTCAAAACATTTATCATTAAACAAGGTCACATAAAATAATCAAAAAATTATAAACATACCATTATGTTATACATTAACCTTATAAAATAACCATTTCATCATTTTGTAAGAATTATCAATTTTAGTATAAAATCATGATCCAAAAAAGTGGATAATTAAAAAACTATTTACATTATTTTCATAGAATCAATAGCATGCTGATTTATTTAAAACCAAAGGAAAATATATTTTTATAATAACAACTATTTTTCCACTTTAATGCCGTTATATTATGAAGAAATAAATTTTGTTGAAAATATTTAATTACCGGATAAGGTTGATGAATAATTTAAATAAAACCACTGACCAAATTCAACCTATTATTGATTTCCCACATGTTTTATAACTATAAATAATAGCCATAAGTGTATAAAAACAATTTAAATATTTAATATATCTAACCCATATTACATATATCCATTTTACATACTATAATACCCTTTATAAAAGAAATTATTTTTTAATTATATATAAGCCATGGGATAAAAAATATGCTATTTTTTTCTATTAATCCAAAAAGAGATTAAACATTGTGGATTTTATTATGTCAAATTTATTGTGTGATAAGTATCAAATTATAAAATTTAAATTGACACATGGAATGATATAAAAACATAAACTATAAGGTTGAAAAAATTATTGAACTATGTATATAACTATTTTGGAATATGATCATGTATCTAATAATTAATAAATTTTCATAGTAAATAAATAATCAATATTTTCAATACAAATTTAAGAATCCATATCATTTCTATGAAATCATAATCATTTCAATTATTATTTATTCAATAATTCCCAACTAGAGTCATAACTAATTGATTTGTAAATTCCAACCCAATTTCATTCTTCTTTAATTGATAAAAGAAAAAAGAAGACATAAAGACATTAATTTATTGTAAAAATAAAAATAAAATACAATGAAAAAACATATTTTATGATGTTCTGGGAAACATTTTTTTGAAACTCTCAGTTTCATCCAGATAAAATATCAACATGTTCAAGAAAAAAAAATCATCTCTTTACATTTTTACTGATGTAGAAGAAATAAAACACCCTGTGAATGATGAAATCCCATTGATAAGTCTCTTTAATTATTCATAACACCAAAATCTCATAAGATAATACAACAAAGATCTTACAACATGCCTAAATGTTTGTAACAATACTATTTTTACTAATACCACCCTAGTAAATTCATGTTCAACATAAATAGGTTATATATTCCTTTTTGACCTATACTTTTCATGTCATGACATATCCTATCTCCATGAATACCTTCTAAACTAATTACACTTTAAAAAATAATACCATTTTTAATATCTCAGCATCAACACAATTCCCTTGGAAGGGGAAAAGGGCCACTAACCTTCAATGAAATTCCTCAGACACTATAGAACTGAAATAAATTCATATGGTTTAGTAATATCATGGAGAATGAATTGATCTTACATATAAAATAAATCATTTTAGGTCACACCAATAAAAATTGTGAACAAGATGCATTAATGAAACAAGATCAAACTCAAATACATAACATGTTTATATATAATTATTGTGGTACATAAACCAATAGTAATAAATTTAATATAGGAGTAAAACACCCAATATTAAAGACAAAGTTCCCATATAGAATAATCCCATGATCCATAAGAAAGCTTTCAATAAGATACATGCTCTATCATAGTATATAAATTCAATACATCAAGATAACATTTGAGATATCTTCCCCGTACATACTTCATCAAGAGAAATGACACCAAATTCAAGAAATTGTATATGCAGGGGGTGAGTATATCAAATCAGTAGGTAATACCCCAGTTACATTCCACACAATTAACATAAAAAATTTAGCTAGAATTTATATAAAACAATAGATAATATTTGTATATTAAACTATAAAAGAAAAGAAAATAAATAACTCACAGTGGAAAAAATTTTCTTTTGAAAACCATAGTTTTTTAAAACCCACTCACAGTTTCCAAGAACTCCAACCCCAAATTCATGCATCCCTAATTAAATTAGAACTCCTAAAAAATACCCAAACCTATGAGAAAAACCCTAATCCTTAGAACCAATCCATCATTTGCTAGATTAATAT
This sequence comes from Viscum album, assembly GCA_963277665.1. Classification (NCBI taxonomy): domain Eukaryota; kingdom Viridiplantae; phylum Streptophyta; class Magnoliopsida; order Santalales; family Viscaceae; genus Viscum; species Viscum album. Next base: position 1,863,983,181 of record OY728133.1, read on the forward strand.
GAAAATTTCCCATAGATGGCATGAAAACCAAGTCCAAATTAATAAGTCCCCTTATATATACATTATTGCGCATAATAACCCATGTAAACCCAATGTTCCCATTAATTTTGACATCAAATGCAAAGTATGAACCAAGAGGACATGAAAATTCAATTTATAAATGAACCCCAACCCATTCGGTCAATTTTATACACACTAAACACATATTCTTAAAAATATTGGACAAGAGAAATGATTTCAATATATTTAAAAAGAATATTTCATAAAACAAAACTAGAGACATTAGATAAATAATTATAATTGATTGAGAGATGATTATAGGGGTAGAGAATCCACATAACTCTAACCAGTTCATTCAATAAATACAAATATTAGGAACCTTAGGAAGGGATAATATTCAAAATTCAATTTAGGAAAACATCTGTTTTTGAGAGCGCACTCCATAAGAGGAAGAATGGTTCTTTATCTAGAATTTAATCTGGTAAAAAATTAAATAATATGTAACATACTATTTCAACTCTTATTAATTTTATCAATTTTTGATTATATATTTTTTTGTATATATCTTAAGGTTTTTTCACACTATTATAGTTTTTTGAATGTTTCATGGATGGTTCCAAGTTGGAGCATTTTTTAGGGAAACAAATGTGGGTAAGACTAGGAAATTGCGGAATGTTTTTAATATTATAGAGTAGGGAACATTATTAGGCACATGGATTGTGTAAACAATTATTCCTAACCCCCTAAACATGTGGTTTGGGATAGCATAGAATGAAAAATTAAAGAACAATTGGTAATATATTTTTTTCCAACCCATGAGTCTATTTCCAGTGTCCTAGGAGGGGGTGAAAGATTATCCTATTATTTAGGATTGAAAAAGAATATGTATCTAATCAATTACAAAGTGGGGAGGCTGAATGGTATTTTTAAAAACATCCCCTTTTATTTCTAAAAGGAAATATATGTTTAATAAGGTTAAACAAGTTAAATTCACAAACCCTCTTTGGTTATTACTTAAAAGGATAATTGGAAGGGCGTCGGTCCAATTATATGAAACCTAAACATAATCAAGAAAAACATAAAGAAACATGAGAAGGTTTTACTTAGAGAAAGATTCTACCTTAAAGAGTGTAGAATCTTATTTATTTTAGAGTTAAAATAGTATAATAATGTATAATAATTCTATACATTCCTTATTTAACAATATATAATAGAAATCAAATATGTAACAAAAAATAGGTTAGAAATATTTTGAACCAAAGAGTAGGGTATCCAATGAACTTGGATAACGGTCCCTTGATTTATACTTTCAAAAAATTAGTCTTACCCACACCTGGGTAATCCCTCGATAGGAATATCAGAGTCTATATTGTGATCCCCAAAATCCCTCGAATATTAAGGTAGTTGGAACCTCTATCATTCTATCCCCGGAAGTCCTCAAGATTTAAGGTAGTTATAACCTTTGCCTTCCTATCCCCGGAAGCTCTCAATTGTAATCTGCAGAAATTGGAGTCTCACAAAACAAGTTGAACAAGTTGTTCATTGCTGAACAAGACGTTTACAAATCTCACAAGGCACGAGAGTTTCTATCTCTCTAGAAATCACTTCACAACATGTAATATCTAGAATTATACAATGATAATGATCTTGTTTAAATGTGTTCATGTTTATAGGCCACGATTCAAATGGTCTGCTCTCTCCTCCAATGATCATATTTTTACCTGAATCTCGGAGGGAACTATAAACATTTCAATCTACCAATGGTTAGTTTGAAACAAATTATATGACATCATTTCATTATAATAGAATCACGTGTAATGAAATGTTATCATGTAAGAAAAAAATTCTTATACATAAGTAAAATAGGAGACAATAAAATTGGAACAATATTTTTTGAATGTTAAGTAGATAAAAAAATATAAATAATCATAATCTATAAAATATATAATTTGGAGTCTAAATATATGAATAATTAGATTCTAGAAAAATGAATATTTGGATTCTAAATTCTGAGGAATTAAGAGTTTTAATTCTGATGAATTCAGAGTCTGAATTATTAAGAATTTGATGTCTGAATTATAAGGAATTAAGAGTTTAAATTATAAGGAATTGAGAGTATGAATTTTATATAATTTAGAGTCTTAATTTTAGAGAATTAAGAGTCTGAAGTTCATGGAATTTAGAGTCAGGGTTTTATATAATTCACTATCTGAATTTCAGAGAATCCGGAGTTTGAATTTCAGAGAATTCAGAGTCTAAATTTTAGAGAATTCGGTGTCTTGATTTCAGAGAATTAGGAGTATGAAAATAAAAAGAATCAATATCCAAGACACTATAATATTTCTAGGTTTTAGATAAAGATCTAATTTTTTGACTTAATAAAAATAAGATTAGACTTAGTTTTGAGAAGACATTAAATAATACATTGAAAACCAAGGTAAGGATACAATTGTTTTTAGAGAAATAACATTTATCATAAAAAATTATTTGAGAAAGAAAATTTTACTTATAAAAATGTTTTTCTGATTTTGAAAACATAAAGGAGTGGAAAAGTCATAAGAAAACTTTTTTGACTAAACATATGGTTTATAAAATGGTGTCTCAAAACCATGTGATTGGAATTTAATCCTATGAATTTATTAATGAATATCCAAATATCCCCACTAGAGGTTAATGTGATTTTTCTATAATGTTGAACTCTAGTGAATGGATTTAAGTTAAAATCTCATTTATTATCAATATTTTCAAGTATTAAGATACTAAAATTGAAATTTCATAATATATCCCTCAATAATTTGATCAATTTTCTTATCATATGGTTTTTAATAAAAGAAAATGGTTTCCCTTAATTTTCCTCACATTATGTACTCAAGATAATGAAAGAAATGTTTTAGGGAAAATTGACTTTATTTCTCTCTTTAGTTGAAAATCATTTTTATTCTGTATTGGTATTTTCTAAAAATGTTTTCCAGAACAATTTTAATATTATCATATTTATTTTCAATAAATTCTTATGTATGTTATACTTTATAAAATGGTATAAATGGAATCTTCTTATAATTTTTTGAACAAGGAACCTTTTAATTTTACTAATGTTTTGAAAGAAATATTTATCTTAACAAACATTTAATAAATTAAATTTCAATATTTCATCACTGCTCAATTATTTGAATTATCCTTTATATATTCCCAAATTTATTGTGAAATAAAATATTTTCTATAATATTTTTGTAATTTTAATTTTTTAATATATAATCTAAAAATGAAAATGGTATTTTCCTCTAGAAATATCATAGTTATCTTTTAAATAAAATTTTTATCTATGATTAAATACATTGATGTTACATATGGTTTACTAGCAATGCGATCCAGTGATACCATATTTATTCTTTCTGTGGATGGTTTATAGTTTTGATGATGAAATGCCAATGAAGACCATTTTCTTTTCCATGGGTTATGTTATGATGAATTTCTTTACGATCATATGGTACATAATGGAATGGATTTAATATTATTTAATGGGTGGGCCTAGAATTATATATCCCTAAAAAATTATGTAAATATTATTGTTTTGTGAGATTAATGTTAATATAAGAGGATATCCAAAGCCAGAAAATGAGGGCAGACACAAGAGGTTATGCCCATCCCAAAAGTGGGTAAACAAGAGGTTATCCCAAGCCCAAACGAGGTACATGGGTGGTTTTTCCAATCAAAACAAGTTATGAATGCCTTTGTGGGTAGCCTTGACATAATATTTATATGACTATTTTAATTCCACACATTATGATACTATTTTATAAAATGATATTATTCTAATGATATGTTCTTGTGGATCATATCATTTGATACTTTTAGTATTCATGTCTTTTGAACAACCCATATTTATAACATGAATCAAGTTTATGATCTAATAATTGATTGGTATGAATTTAAATGTTTAAGGTAATGTTATTGTACCCTTTATTATCATGTTAGGCTTAAATTATCATTGATATGTCACCTGTTTACCCTTACCTAGTATCTGATCTCACCCTTTATTATGTTTTATTTCCCCTAATATATAAGAAAAGTTTTAAAAATTATTTCTCTAGAAAGGGAAATAATTATTTTGAACTATATGGGAGATAATGTAGATATTTTATAAATAATTTTTTATTTATCCATGTTTCTGAAAACACGAAACCTATATGGTCATGGAATGGATCATAATGTTAGGTATTGAATATTCATATAATAATATGTGTTATTTAAATATGAAATATAAGGGTCAATATAGTTGGTATCATTGCAATGTTTAGTTTCATTTGGAAACTAGGATGAGAAAATATTATTGAGAAACCATAGGATATCATAGTTATAAAGGGGAACCTCCAATTTTATTTTAGAGAAATGAGATTTGATTTATTAGAAAAACATCTATGGTTGGATACTACAATTAATTGTTTTCAGTATCGTTGAATCTATGAGTAATAACCCTAAAATGAGTTAGTAGAGTATATATAAGCCATCATCTTAGTTCATAGTGATTGCTCCCTTACTTCTCACCTAATTTGAAACTTACGAGGGATATTATTATGTTAATTCACAGTTTCTTTACAAACCATTAAAAATGTTTTGAATAGATGATATTCTGGGATGACCTAGGCTAAAATATAGTAGTCATAAGCTGAAAAAGGTATCAATATTTATATATCAAACACATTATTTTTTATGATTTATCATTTTGATTCAAGATACATGATTATAATTATATCCATTTTGGTTTTAGAAATGGATTAATGATAGAAAAATGATGTCAAGGTGGAGATATGTATAATCATGTATTGAAGTTTATTATATGATATTAAATATATAAATTCACTTATAATATTAATAGTCTTAAGGAATATCAATTTATAACATCAAAATTTTATGTTTAATTAATGTGAAAACCCTTTAATAGTATGATTATTGCTTCTCAAGTCTATGATTCATCTCCAATTGATGTTTATGAGAACGCAATTCTTATAAATGTCATTATCCTCCATCTAGTTTAATTTTACGTATTTTATTCATGAATTTTCATTATTTACATAAACCCCACATCAATTATTAAGGAAGGAAAGTCAAATTAGATATCCAAAAACAAACTATGAAAGTCTATCAGTGTGATGATAAAAATGAATGTTTGATGGAAACCACATCCATTATATGGGTCTTGATTCATATTCGAAATGTTTGTTCCTCTTAAATGGGTAGAGAGAAACTCAAAATTAATTATTTTCCAACTGTATGGGAGTTTATTGTTTCTTTTACAAAATAATTTCCTTATCTTCTTCCAAATCACAAAGTTGAGATTTTAGAGGAAATATTACATAATTTTAAACCTAATTGAATGTCTCCATATATAATCATCACAAATGATTTTCATGAATTTAATAAGAACGCATAGAAGAATATTGAAAAGAGATTTATTTATTCAACTGTTCAAAATCAAGAATAAGTATCCCCTACCTCATATTGATTATTTAGTTGATAAATTAAATGGAGAAAAATATTTTTATGAGTTTATTATTTTATCTGGACACTCTCACTTGAGTGTCAAAATAGAATACATACACAAGACAAACTCTAATTTTAGGTACAAACACTATGAGTCTACATTGATTCACTCTTATCTTACTAGTTCTACAACAATATTCCTAGATTTAATGAAAACATACTTTAATGATTACCTTGATCAATTTTTGGTAGTAATTATAAATGATATTCTTATATATTCAGTGATCAAAGAATAACATGAATATCACTTTATAATTGTGGCCAAGACCTTGAGGAAGGATATTTTTTTTAAAAAATTAAAATTTGACAATCTTGGCTACAAAAAGTAAAATTTTTGGGTCATATAATCTCCAGAGAGGGTATATAGGTTGATCATTCAAAGATGGAAGTCATTGATCATTGTCCAAGACCAAAAACTATGACCAAGACCCATAGTTTTCCTGGTTTTGTGGATATTACTGAAGCATTGTGGAATATTTCTCATGACTATCTAATCCACTCACTATGTTAAATCTAAAGGGAGAAAAGTTCCATTGTATATATGAAGGAGAATAAGATTTAATAGAACTAATGAGAATGTTAGTTTGTACATCAATTCTTTGTTTAACCTTCCATGGAGAAGTGTTTGTGATCTATAGCGATGCATCAGTGAAGGGACATGGATGTATCCTTATATAGAATGATATAATCATAGATTATAATTTAATAAAATTTATGTTTTAATAGAAAAATTATCCAAATCCTGATTTGGAATTACTCCTAGTAATTTTTTCATTAATGATATTTAGGAATTATCGTAATTTAGAATGATGTGATATATATAGTTTTCATAATGGTTTAATGTGTATATTTTCTCCAACCAATCTAAATATGAACCTAAAAATATGATTGGAGTTGATTAAATATTATGAATGCACATTAAATTTCCACCCTAGAAAAGAGAAAAAGGTGCGTGATTCTTTGAGTTGAAAGGATCATGATAGCTTATCTTTTATGAGGATCACAAAAGATAAATCATTTCAGGATTTGAAAATAATGGATCTAGAAATATTTAAAGAAGGGGAAAAATATTATATTTATTAAATATATATTCATCCACTTATCTAAGTGTTGATTAAAGAGGCATGAAATGAAAATGTAGAGATTCAAAAGAAAGGTAGAAATGTTCCTATGTTACATATTTATTGTGATTGAATAATAAGTTTTAGGATCCAGGTATGTGTCCCTCCATAAAATATTTGAAGAAGGAGTTGTGGGATAAAGCTCATTTTCCATCATTAATTATTAATCCAGGGAGTATGCATATGTTTAGTGATATAAAAATTCTTTTTTGTTGGGATAAAATGAAAATATATATTCAAGAATAAGTATATTGGTGTACGGTATGTTTGTAAATTATGTATGAGATACATAATTATATTTTTATTTTATGACCATTGCCAATAATAGAATGGAAATTTGAAAACATCACCATGGATTTCGACATCAACCACCCCAAAATGTCAAAAGGCCATAATGATATTTTGGTTGTAATAGATAAAAATATTATGGAAACACAATTATTTAATATTATAGAAGATTTGTTTATTGATCCAATTTATAGGACATAAATTTTGGAATCGGTAAGGTAAAATATAGTACCACATTCTATTATATCTAATCCAGATCTGAGGATTTTCTCAAAAGATATAATGAAGTTTTCAACAAGATCTCGATTTAGAGTTACATTTCAATATTTATAATCTTCATCACATATATTTTATGTCTAAGATAACCCTTAAAACCCTATAGGATGTAATGAGATATTTTTCCATGTATTTGAATGATATTTAGGATCAATACGTTCCTCTAGTAATGTTTTCATATAATAATACCTTTCACTTGCTTTTTCTAATGGATCCTTATGAATGCCTCAATGTAATGAAGTATATAAATTCAAATCATTTAGATGAATTTAGGGAAATAAAACTATTGGAACATAACTTAGATGAATAAATTTTTAATAATGTTAGATAAATTCAGTAGCAGGTCAGGGTTTTTAAAATTTTATAAAAAATTTATAATGACAATAATCAATAAAATATGGAATTCAAAGATGGTGAGAAAGTATTTCTATGAATCCCTCCATGGAATAAGGTTATGAATCTAAAAAACAAGAGAAATATAATCCCTAGTTATATTAGTCTATTTTATATTATTGATTGAGTACAAATAGTATCTTATCACTAGGAACATCCACCAAACCTATGTCAAATTCACAATGTCTTCCATGTATCTCTAGAGAGGATTTATATACCAGATCCTTCACATGTACTCAAATCATAGAGATTACTTATTGATAATGAACATAACTATGGATGAAAACCTACAGAAATCTTAAATCACTGTGATAATATTCTTGGGAACATGACTACTCACCTGGATGAATTTTTCTAGAGAAATAATAAATTCTAAGAAGCTGCAATGAAATAAATATATCTTCATTTTTTTATTATAGTGGTAGATTAATTTGGTCATTGTTCATTTTAAGTGGGGGGGGGGGTAAATGTTACACTCTAATATTTAATAATATATTTCTCAAAAAATACACTCGATTTCTTTGAGAGCTTCCTTTACACACAACTGAAAATTTAAATAAACTATGATATACTTTTGAAATATTTCTATTTAATGTAATAATTATCACTAAGTTATTAGATTTGTGAGTATTAATAGGGATAACTAAATTTTGATAATATATAATTTTTTAAATTTTTAAATAAATTCATTGGTTATTAAATTATTATGAATAAAAATAGTGGTGTTATAAGGTAAATAGATGTGTTTTTTTTGAAAAATGGTTTTTTAGGACTATAATAGTTATTTATTTAAAAAAATTATATTAATATATATTGATGAATTATTATAATAAAATTAATGTATAACATATTCAATAAAATCTTTTAAAATTCATATAAATGTTTGTTCTTTCCATTGAATAAAAATATATCGAGTTTTATGTACAAATATGAATTTCTTCAAAAAATGGGTATGTCGCGTTTCTCACAGTTATTGTAAAATGCATTTATACGACTTATTTGAATATAATATAGAGAAATAGATAAAATATGTGGAATTAGTAGTTTAAAATTTGGTAAAAATATCCCTTTTGTTTTTAGTCATTGTGAATAATAATTTTGTAAAAGATTTATCACCTTGAAAAGGGAAAATGGGTAAACTTGGCTTAAAACCATGAGTTATGGTCTTAAAATCAACCAAAAAATTTTCCTTGTTAAATTGGGGGGATTATATTTGATAATAGACATCCATAATTCAAATATATAGAAATTTGGTGCCTTTTTCCCTTTATGATAAATTTTATATTATTTTAAGTAATGAAAATCCCCAAATGTCATTGTTTTGAATTTAATATCTCTAAACATTTTACATAAGGGGAAAAGGGGATAGGTTTGGTTCCAAATTTTATCTTAATTATTAGTCATTTTTTAATAATGTTAATTTATTTTAAATTTGGGTTTTGAAAAAATTACCTTAAATGATTAAACAACGCTGACACAACACTTCTGCAAGCAGTAGATGAATCGTGTATTTTTTAAAAAACACATAAATTAATATTTTTTGGGTGACTTAAAGATACCCATGGGTTTTTAAGATTTATATAGCATATTTTGGATGTTTTGAAGGTTTATATTCGAATTAAATTACAATCCTCATATCATTTGGGTCAAATTAAATGAATAGTATCAAAAATTAAATTAATGATATGTTATGTTAAATAATATTTTATTTAATTATTTAAAATCATTAAAATATAATAAGATGAAAATTATGATGATAAATGATTAAAAACATACACCCTTGTGAATTTATGATCTAATTGTTAACTTATAAGTAAAATTATAACTATTTGCTTTTTAAAAATTCTATACCACAATTAAGATTCAAATTTGTTAACCAAGGGGGTAAAACAAAATAAAGTGGTAAAAATTACACTAAAACATAAATAAATATAATTGGATGATGATATTTATACCCTATTATTTTTTTTCATTTTCAATCTCAATAATCTTTTTTGTATTTTTAGTGATAATGAACGAACTATATTTTAAACATTTTAGTAATTTTGGTTGTGTCCCTTCCCTCCCATATAAAATGACACTCATTATCTCTTTTATTTAAACCACCTTGATCCATATATCTCTACCAAATAATAAAAAATTATCTTTTAAACAATCCTATACATGAATTATATTTTTTGGTATTATTTAAATTCCATTCCATGTGTTCTTAAGAATGGATCTAATGGAGGCATACCGAAGAAAAGGAAATCATCATAAATGACTTCATTCAATTTTTTTATTCTTTTGAGTCATCTAAATCTATGGTATTAATCAAGAAATAATGATTTCAGTATGATAAATTTAATTAATTATTATTATGATTATGTTACCAAAAATATCTCCCCTCTATTCCTTCAAAAAAGAAGTGAAATATCGCTTGTGCTTATATGTGGACTAGCTTCTCCATATAGTGATACAATTAATTTTCATTCACCATATCTTATAAATGGTTATTATGATAGGATAGAAATTTATATTTGATATATATAATATAGTTATTATTATTTAACTGTAATATCATATCTACTTTCTTACATTTCTATCTGTTAGAAAATGATAACGTCGTTTGTGCGTACATGTGGACTACTGCCTCCAACAAGGGATGTGATTTGTTTTTAATTTCTGATTTAAATAGGTGGTAATAAGTATTTAATAATGAATATATATTATATTTATCATAAAATAATTATTCATTAAATCTTAATTGTTAATTAACTTTATATCTTTTCATTCGTTGAAAAGTGAAAGCAACATTCAAGCGTACATGTGACTTATCATCTCTAAAAAATAGTGTAATTGATTTTTCTATATATATATATATTATGGAAGATTAAAAATATGAATATAATTAATATATATGATATATATATCATAATAAAATTATTGATATAAATTAACCATGATCAATGTGTATAGACCAAAACTACCAAACAAAAATTTTCATGAAAAATGAAATTGTTAAGACCTAGAAACAATTATTTTAATAAATTGGTGTTGAAATGTTATAAGAGGATAATATATGATATTTTAAGTATTTAAATAAAATTTTATAGTATTATAATTTATGTAATTTTATTATTATTTTTTCAATGTTTTTTCAAATTTAGTTGAACTCATGGTCAGATGGTTATTTTACAGTCTCATTGTTTATAAGATTTATTGATTATTATGTTTTTGATGATGAAATATCGTAATATATCTATCAAAAATAAAATTATGTTTTATCTCATATACTTTTTCTTTATAAAAAATTTATTCATTTCATTTTCCACACATTAGGCACGTAAGTTACCAAAATAACATTTTAAAGATAAAAAAATTTATTTTTCTATTTAGTAAAAAATATTTTTCATTTCATATCCACTATTTCTCAAAAATAAAATAAAATTAAATTTCGTATTTGAAATTTTATTATAATTTTTTAGATCAATTTTACCCAAATTTAAATTTTTAAAAATTTGTTTAAAAGGAATATTCCTGTCATTTTTTGAGTGATGTACTTTTTAATTTTACCAAAATGTGTAAGGAATATTTTTTTTAACATATATGACATAAACATACTTTCCCACCATAATGACCAATCAATGATTTTAATATTTCATTACGACTTCTCAAAATGTTTTCAAAGAATGTTTTTGCTTATTATTTAGGAAATTTTTATATTTTAACATACGATCAACAAAATGAAATGGGTATTTTCCTCAAAAATATCATAATGATATTTTAATGGAATTTTTCATCTATTATAACATAATACGATGTTACTTATACTTTAATGGGTATGTGATCGAATGATAACATTTTTTTATTTCCCAAAATGGTTTATGCTTATGATTGTGAAATGTCAATGAAACTCATTTTCTTTTCTAGAGGTTAGGTTCTGATGAATGTTTTTATAATGTTGTGGTATAAATATTAATGTATTTATGATTATATAATGGGTGGACCATAAATTTTATAGACTAAAAATGAATTGGGTAATGATTAATGTAATATGTTCTCAAATTTTATAAGAGAGTTTAACCCAATCCCATAAAAAGTGGGTACATGATAGGTTATACAATGACCAAAAGAGGAAACATGAGAGGTTATCCCAAGCCTGTTGTAGGTTGATGGGAGGTTATTCAATCACTAACATATTATGGATGTCATTATGGGTAGCATTGAAATAATATTTCTATAGTTATGATTATTCCACACATTATGCCACTCTTTTATGACATGATTTTATGCCAATATATCGATCACAAGGATCATGTTTTTTGATCCCTTGATGATTTATATATTTTAAAATTCCATGATTTATTCTTAGAATCATGTTTATAATTTAAAAATTACTGGGTATGATTTTCTAAGGTAAATCTCATGTTCTCATACTATTTTATCTCATTTTATGTTTAAATGATAAATGTTATATCCATTTTTTACCATTATAGAGATTCTCAGGACAATATTTATTATCTTTTCGTTTCCATAGGATATGAAGAAAAGATTTTAGTATGTCATTTTTAATTAGGGTGATGGTTATGAAGAACATAGAGGAAAAAATATAGATATTTTTTAAATTATATATCGATGTTTCCAAATACACTAAACCTTTATGGTTATGTAACTAAATGTAATCTTATGAATTTAATATTCAAATATTAAGATTTGTGATTTATGTCTAAAAAGGATTAGTTTATATATTTTCCATGAGTTATATGGTTTTATTTAAAACTTTGGTTTTGAAAATATAAATATCTAATCTCATAAAATGGACTTATTTTTGTATATAAACATATAAAATTTAGTTTAAATTGTTTATTTTTGTTTTTTTGAAAATATTGATTTTTTGGTGAAATGTGAAAAAATGAAGTTTTTAAAAAAGTCTATCATTTATTTTAATTTATCTAATGACTAAAATAATTTTTCAGATTGGTTATAAAGTAAATTTAGTCCCAAATGACTAAAATACCAAAATAATTCTATATTATTCATCATTAATGTTTATATGGGTATAAATTCATATCTAGGCTAAATAATGCATTTCATGATGAAATTTTGTTTGTTGTTTTTTGCAGAATTGAATTAAAACTAATTTCTTCCACATTAAGAAAAGAGTCCTTTAAAATGCATTTAATATTTTGAATATGGAGTTAAAAATTTAGTAAAGAATTCAATTTCACTTTCATTCTTAATGAATAGTTAAAAATAGAAATTTATTATCTTCTCGATAAAGGTTAAATGGGTTAATTTGCATTAAACCACTGTGATAGGGTCACAAAATGATATCAAAATTATATTTGGATGAGGTTATTTGATCCTAATCATCTTTTATTTTTAATTGATTGAATTTTATTCTAATTTTATATGAGTAGTGAAAATATAATAATTGAATGTTTATAATAATTACAAGTGTTCTAATCCACTCAATTATAAAATGAAACCTATTTTGGTTACTTCTCCTCACCACTTATGCAGTTTAGCTACACTAAGTTCAATAGAAACACAAACCCAACTATTATACCCATGACTGGAGGATCTTTTCCTACAAAAAAACCAAATTTTATGGCTTATGGAATAGTCTAAATGAGGTTTTCAAAATAAGAGGAGTTAAATAATGTACATGTTGAGTCCAACTCGTGGTAAGAGTTTTTTCTTTAAAAATATTATTTTAAATGTTTTAATGTTTTTATTTTATTTTTCATAAATAAAAATTTTATCTATAATTTTTTGGGTATTTTATTTGTTTAATTCAATATTTGTTGAATTCCATTTTTAGAATGGTTTTAATTTATTTATAATGGTTTTAAAAGAAGTCATTTAATGCTTTCAAGTGAGTTATTTTTGAAATATTAACAGAAGTATGGAAGGAATAATTCTTTAACATATGCAGCAAGAGAATAATTTCCTTCCATCACGACTATTATTCCTTAACAATCTTATTATAAAATATTCATTGGTTTTCAATTAATATATATACATATTCTTCTAAGGAATTTTCATTTTAATCATTTTCAAATAAAAATTATTTTTATCACTGTTTTTATTTGAATCCAAAAAGAACATCTACATATTTGTTAAATAGCATAATTAATTTTATTTTTTGATATAAATGCATTAATTAATGAGTTTTATGTATGCTATAGTCCTTGTATACTATCCATGATGAAAGGTGATCTCTATATATCTCTCTACTCCATTGGGTTATTATTTTATTCATTTGGGAGTATATGGTAGAATCAACCAAGTACGTTATTACATTCATAAGATTTATTATAAGAATAATTGTAAAAATTATATGAATATAATTTTCCAATGAAGCTATATGAATTTTATATTTTCATAAAATTATTTTCATGGAATAATTTTGATTTCATAGGTTAGGATAATGAGAATATTTTTGAAGGATTTCTTTTAAAAGAGATATGTATCCTTTTCAAAAAATGTTTCCATGAGTACTCATGTTTATTAAGAAACCCTTATGATTTTGTTTATTTATGTTAATATTTATTAAGATATTTTTTATAAAAATATTTGTGTATTGAAGTTTATTTATTGATTTTGTAAATGTTTATTTATATCTTTAAATTAATTTTATAGAAGTTAAATTTTTTATGTGATTTCAGGATTTTTAAAACCAACAAATAAGTTTCCTTCTATATATACCTTAATGATATATTTTTTGTTTTTTACATGGTTTCAAATGTTTTTTACAGGGATGAAGTATTATGAAATATTATTCTATCAACCCATAAATTTGAGTTTAACAATAAGAATTTGATATTTTTCATTCCCATTATTTTTTTTCTTTAGAGTTTTAGAGAATTTAGAAATATATTACATAAAAATGTGGACACATCCATATAATGTATATTTTTTCCACAAAAATATAGAATTAATATTATAACTTTATTTTATTCCAGAAACATTTTATTCTTTTAAGATGCTTATATATCATAATGTTTGACAATTCTTATCATGAACCATCCCAGGTAGACCCTAAACCAGTCACCCGATCTGGCCTGCGACAAGGCTTGAGAAAAATTTCTGATCCTCCAGAGATGGAGAAATGAGCCAATGTAATGACAAATTACTGATGGGAATGATTTATCCATTTATATAACCAAAATGTAGTGGATATCAATAGATAATCCCAAAATAAATCAAAAAATAGCTGAACAAAATTTATCAATGAACTAAAAATACCACACAGTCGAATGTCAAAACCCAAAACAAACCTAACAAAAACGAAATATCAATGTCACACCATGTCCAAACTCTAATCCCAAACCAAAATATTCCCATGGTAATAAAAATAAATATGGAACCTGTACCTGAGACAAAAAAGGATATTTAATTATAGGAGTGAGTTTCAAAACCCAATATGCATGCCCGAATGATCTATTACCAATTAATATCCTATAAAAAAAGAATCAATAATTCCAGGTTTCAAATAAAATATATAAAACATAGGGTTTCACACATTTTCTCTTTAAAGAAAAAAATGATCCAATACCCTTTTTATTTAAATAATAATTATTTTCCATGAATAAGGATTATGTGTTTTAGAGAGAGGGAGAAAGAGAATAAGTGATAATGTTTCCATTTGAAAAGGATGTGAGGGTTTAGAATATACTAAAAACATTTCCATAAAACACTTAAAAACAAATTATCAACATTTCAAAAAGTTATATTACATACAAAAAGAGAAGAAACGATGATCACATAATAAGGGAAATGAATAAAATAACACATATGATTAACCTACAAACAAAAGAACGTAAATCATCCACCAAATACAAATATGTTCCATGGGTTACATGGGAGTACCATGGAGGTTGGTGGATAATCTAGAACATACTGATACATAAGTCATCCTATAAGAATTCCTCTTCCAATGATATTATTCTTCCCACACGCTATGTCTTTCCAAACATGGCCTAACCAAGGGGAACAACCCCATAGTAGAGAATGATCCATTCAAAGGGCCACTATCCAGAGAATAGAACTATGATACTGTAGTAACCATTCTCATAATATTCTCTAGCTATGTCAGGTTCCCTTTCAATGACTAATGTGGGGTGGTCCAGTCAAAACCAATGAAGAAACCAACTATATATTCATGAATTACACATAAGAAACAGACACAAGCTTCACACCAAATCACACTAGGATACAATCACTTTCCTTTCGACAAATAGTTCACGAGGGATCAAAACCCCAAGGACCTCCCACACTATTCAAAAAAATTCAATATGATAAATCTAGTATAGTTTTAAAAATAGGAACAATATATGAATGTTCCAAACGATATTTGAACAACCATTGAGTGACAAATAACTTTTGAAAGGACCGAACACACCATCTAAAAAAGGTGTAAATACACTATTTGTAGATGAATTTTTTTACAAAGTTCATTTTAGAAACCAAATAATATTTATCAACTAGAAACATACATTATAAATGAAAAATAAGAAATAGTGTTCAACTGGGAAATTGGTCAAACATGTGTTGTGTGAGTTTTAGTAAAAAAATTCAAACACTTAATAATTAAAACAAAAACATATCATTTCATAACAAAAAAATATATTATAGTAATTCCACATCAGTAATTAACATCAAACTAAGGTTAAAAAGTAATAAATAAATTATTCTTAAATTTAATTTCTATGTGAAAAGGGAAACCTATCTCAAACCGCATGTTTTTTAACAACAACCACCTAAAACCACTCCACAGAGGTTCAAGAAGGAAAGAGAATCAACAAGAAATATTAAAAACAAAAAACGCCTAATATAAAATCAAAGGAACATAAAAAATAGACCCATAATACTAATGGAGAAGAGGAACGAACAAGAAAATGGAATAAGAATAAAGATGAAGAATAAAAGCAAAGGATACCTTGAAAAATCACCCCAAAACTTGAATAAATACCCTTGGATTCACCCTTGGAAGAGGAGGGAGGCGTAGGGGAGAAGGTTTGTTCCCCCTATGGGTTGCATGAACCAAATGGGAAAAAATGGAGGATTGTTTTTTTAAAATTGGAGGAGTTATAAATGTTACTCTACATTTTATGGCACATGGGAACAATGAATGGTTAGGTAGAAGATTTTTACAAATAATGCTCCAACCGTGTGCCCCTTTATGGATAAACTGGACACCCACACAGGTTGGTAGAATGGGTTGGGAATATCTATGCCAACTTTGAAACATTATTCTTTAAAAAATTTCATATCCAGGTGTAATACTCCCACCGATTTGGGTATCCAAGAATAGGGAGCGACCCTTTACTAGAGACACCCAGCGATATGCACAATTTATCCTTTGTGCCACAATGTTTGGATCAAAAAATGTTTCACATGTGTTACTCATACCTTATAAGAATAAAATGAATTTAAAATGAGCACAACATCATAAGGCTATAAGTTTTCTTCTTAACAATGCACCTAAACCATGATTGAGAAGAAAGATAACAAAAGCTCGAGTGATGAACCATGAACAAAGACATAAAAAAAAGAAATAATAAAAGAAAATAAAAACAGAGGCACAACAATTATACCCACCATTTTTATTTCTTCCACCATAAAACATAAAAATTTCTTATTGATCAGTTTAAAGACAAAGGTTCAGACACTCTCTTGGTTCAACTCCTAAAACCATAGAACATCTCAACAACCGTAAAAATAAAACTCACAACTCTTAACTAAAATGAACATTTAGATATAACTAATTAAGCCAGCGACGATGAAAAACTTCAAACCTATATTATAACACCGTACTACAACCAATAACATCATACCTACTCTAATCTTCCAATGTCTACTATGGGGAGAATAAGACAAAAATTACATGAATAGAAATGAAGACTCAGAAAATTCATTGTAGGAAGCTAGAGTGGAATCCCCAACATTGTTTAATTCATCTTGCTCAACCAACCAATAACTTATAAGAACACCGAGATTTCAAACTACACAAGAACACAAAAACCCTAAGAGGAATCAAATATACACAATATAAAACAAGACCCACTTTTCACTGAGATAATGAAATTAATTTTTTTTGAGAGGCGAATCCATTAAAACAAATATTCCCAAAAGTTACAAAATATTCCATTACATCCCAAATAAAAGAAAACACCCTGACGAACCACTATTACAATAATAGTAACATTTACCTCAAAACTAGATTCTAAACTGAATCTAGACCAGTACCCTACTCTTGCAAATGGGTTGGGTATATTTCAAAGAGGAAGATCTCAATCTATGTTGAATTCTAGAAACTCCATGAAAAAATATTCGTAAGTGACCTAGGATTACACAAGTATGATGAGTATTTTGAGTACTCAAACACGACATATTCTTATGACCTTTCCTTCCACATTGATGACATAGAAGAACACTATTCCTATAATAGAATGAAAAAAGATCAGGATGCCTCTTAATTATGATACCAACATCACCGAATTTAGCAAACTTTCCAAACACTATACTAGAATTCCCTTCACCAATTCAAGAGATTGAAGGATGGTTGGATCTCTAAAAAAACTTGCTAGAAAAACATTCACCAAGTAATGTTGACTTTCCATTTTGGAAAAGGCGGTTAAGATGAACTATAACACCCTCAACTAAAAATCAAGACGAATCCCATTCTCAATATTTGGAGCCATTAGAGAACGAACTTCATACCACACTAGGAGATAGGGAACTAAATCCTAAAAATGATGAACAAAATGCAACACTGATCCATCCCCTTTATGAAGGCCTCACAACTATTTTTATGCATTTCCTTTATATCTTTTAAAAAATAATATCAAATGAATGAAGACATGAAAGATTCCCAGGTAATATCTTCCCGAGGATTGGTCTTAATGAGTAACTTCTCCCACTTCCTTATCATGCCTTCAAGAACAAAGGTATTTAGTTTAACCAATAGATACACATGAAACTCATGGAAAGTAAAGATCCTTTTGATTTTCCACATCCAGTATTATAGTTTAAAAGGATCCTCTTGACCATTTAAGATAGGGCGGTGGTCAACTTATGAAAATTAAGAAGGAAATGTTTAGGTTAATCAACTGGGGGTTCCTCTAATAGTGTACCACCCATATCTTTACAACAAACATCCATTGATAATTTTTTGTGGGCATATAATAAACAGTAATCGAACCAATAAAACTATCAAAACCAACTCAAAAACAAGAACTCACCAAAAGAAGCACTAGACACAAATTAAAACCAACTATCAAAATTCCCAAACCCTCATCAAAAGAATACTAACCACTAAATTAAAATAATTTTTTTACAAACTATACACTTAAATCCATTCCAATACAAATGAAATACTAGTATTTATATGAAAAAAAATCCAATTATTCAGTGTCAAACCATTTCTATAATTTTTTTTATGAAAATTATTTCTTCAAAATTATTTTTTTAAAAACCCATTTTATTGGAAATAAATTTATTTAAAAAATGATTTCAAAAAAATGCCTTGAAATATATCTCAAAAATCAATTACCATTTTCAAAAATTAAAACATCGCTTCATGAAATCAGGTTTTATAATTTAGAAACAACATTATAAAAACAACCTCAAAACCAAGAGGACTCAAAACTAGATCATGAATGTGAAACTAGTGTTGATGGGTGACATAGACATAAGATTTGTGGCCATATTACCATCAAACCACCATCATAGAGAGTCATCCAGGTTGATGTTCCCCACTCCAAATGGTTTTCCAAGACATATGAACTCATTGATATGACTATCCTACCTCCCATTTTGGTTCCCCAAACACCAATCAACCACAATAACTAAACAAGTAAGAGACAACTATAATTTTTATGTTATCACATGGATCAACACAAAAAGTTTTGGAGAAAAACTTCCTCATACATACACTACATGTTCTGATAGTCCTACAATATCTACCTTGAAAACCCAAATAAAAATGGGCACTTTGAAATCTATGACCTTAAAAAACCTGGTCTGATACCATTTTATCATGAACCAACTTGAGCCAACCCTAAACTAGTCACCCGACCCGACCAATGATAATGCCCAATAGGTGTTTTTGATCCTATCAGTCTAGAGTTAAGAACAAATGGAATAGATGAGATCCAATGGGAACCATTTCAACCAAGATAATACACCAATGTATCACACTACTACAAAAAAAGGCTAGGGAAGCACCACCTTTTATCTGTGCTAAGAAAACAATACTGATAAAGGATCCCTTTATCTGCAAATTTTTTTTTAGAACTGATAAAACCATAGTCCCATTTTATAAAACGTGGTGCACAATGCCCTCTGTTTATCATGACCTCATGCTCTCACAGTACTGTACCCCTGTGACAACTCCCCTCCCCCCAATCTTCTCTTTGCCGGACCACCGCCACTTTCCCTACTCCACTGCTATCCCTACTCTAATGTGAACCCTACTCCTTATCCTCCCCCTCAAATAAATTCCATATATCCTCCTCCTAATAAACAATACTTATCCTCCTCCCCACTGGACCCTACTCCCCACGAACCCTACTTCAAGTGTTCAGGATTCCTTTCGACGAGGTTTAATTCTTAGCTTCCCATCTTTGATCTTTGGTTATTTCTCAGCTCATCCTCATCCACTTCATTTTGTTCTTATTCTAATATTCACTATGGTGTTTTAGATTGGTTTGGGATGTTTTGTGTTTTTGGACTATGTTTCGAGGATTTTTTGGTTCAGTAGGTTGATTAGTGGTTTCTCATGGTGCGGTTGTGGTTGGAGGACGTTTCTTTTTTACCTTGTGGTGTGCAATGAGTTGTAAAGATTCATTGATGTATGGAATCCATAATTTCTCTTTATTGTGTATCATGCCGGAGGGGTTTCATCTCATTTTAATCTATAAAAGATAGTTGTGATGGCTTAGTAATAGATAAGGAATTTAAAAATTGAAATTAAATGGTAAAGGAGTTTTATTTTCATGTTTTTACTCGCATATTATTATTTTTGATATTGTGATTTCACAAGATAGATTGTCCACTAAAAATAATGGCCATTTGGGGATTTATTTACACTCAATGATATACTATGCAATTTATGCTTTTGTTGTCAATATTGTGATATCAAACTAATATGGAAATTAGCTAACCACTTACATTTATATAATAAAATGATTTCCCTTAGATTATGGTTTGTTTGAAAAATCACTTAAAAATAAAGTGGAATGTGATCAAATACCCTTTGTAAATATGGAAAATGATATTTTTTTGTTGTGATGCGTGGCCACGCTTATGGGGTGGCAATGTGTGGTAAAGAAATGTGTGGATGATGGTAGTTGGTTGTGATTTTGGGTCAGCGTGGTGGTTTTTTGGGTAGTGAGGTGGTTTGTTTGGCCGTGATTTTTGAGGTTGTGAGGTGACGATTTATTTGTGCTTAATGATTTGGTAGTGATGGGATTAATAATTATTTGATGATAATTTAAATGGAATGGTCTTATTTGGTTAATGGGATGAAATCAACTGATAATTAATTAAATGGTGGGTTGTGTGGTTAAATGTGGATAACGCTAAATAATGAAATGAAATGGATGGATAATGTGAATTTTTTGGAAATGTGAAATGAGGACTGTGTATTATTATGTACTGTTATGCATTTAGAGGTGGAAAAAATAGTGGAAATGTTGGGAGTTGGTTAGATTTTGGTTGTAAACCCATAGTATAGGCTTGTGTGTGTGGATATATGTATATACTTGTATAATAGTCATGATTTATGTATACATCCTACCCATGTCAATCACTATGTTTTGAAACCCAAATAGTCACGTGACTAGTGGTTTTCCTAAAATCCAGTGAGGAGGACAAATGTTTGGGGTGCCTGCTCTTTCCCACTTTCTCTTCCAGGAGAGGTTGGTATTTCACATGCTATGATGGCTAAAGGTTTGTTAGTTCATTAGATGGTGTTTGTCGTAGCCATTTTTTTCAGGGGACATGTGACCTTGATTTTGGGGTGGTGGCCCATGTGTTTTTCGGTGAGATGTGACCTTGCTTGCGGGGAGGTGGCCTAGGTGTTTATAGGAAAGGTGTTATATGATCATCTTTTGGGGAGGCATTAGGTAGGGTCCGTGAATGGTAGGAGGAGGGAAAAAAGTTGATTTCATACAGGTTCATAATACCCTACAACTTTGGTTATGATAGTGATTATGATTTGATGGCCCTGGTGTCTATAGGCGAGATCTGATGTTACCATGCTTGTGGGTTGGTGTGGTATATAAAAGAGTTGAGAGCACTAGTATGTTTTACGTTTGGGTGTGAGAGTTTCATACCCACATGAAAGTGGTGTAGGGAACCATTTATTGATATTCATCTATTCATATTAATTACTTGGTTTGCATTATTTTGTGAATGTGACTTGGTGATTTTTGGGGTGGATAGTTGACCTATTTAGGTGCTATTGGTTCTATTATTTTTCATGCCTATGTGTTTAAAATGAATTTCTATAAAGGAAATGGTTATGTTTTTTGTGTGTTGTAATTTAATACTTCTTAGAAAGGGTGTTATGGGTTGTTTGAAAGGTGTGAAATATGTTTTCAAAAGCACTAGAGGTGCGAATGGGTTTGGGTGTAGGTTTTAAAAAGGAAACATAATAATTTATCATGTTTGGATTGTTGTGAATTTTTAAATATGAGGTGTAAGTTACTCAAATTTTTAAAGGATGGTTTTGAAATTATTCTTGGTTTATGTTTCGATTTGAAAATGGGGCTCGACCCATGAAGTTGGTTTATTAACTATATGCTCTTTTTCTGTTTCAAAAAATGGAATTTTTCAAATGTGTGGGTAATGGAAAATGTATTTGAAAGGGGTCTTAGTGTGAGTCAAAATAGAAAATGGTTTGTTTTATGGAAAATTGATATTAACATAAAATTCTTGGCATTGAGTTTTAGAGGAGTAGGGTTCATGTATCCTTCTTTGGATTGCTTCATATTTAAACGAGATAGGAAAAATATTTAAATGATATCTTGGAAATGTTTTTATGGTGTGATTGTGATTCTAATAAATTTTTAATTTATATTAAGTGAGGATTTATGAAGTGTGAACTGGATTGGAATTATATTCTATTGTTTATGGTAAATGTCTAGATAACACATTATATATTTTATCTTTTAAATCTTTCTTGGTCCTCTTGGTTTACCCCTGAACAATTCAACCCTTTATGAAGGATCTTTTATCATTATTTTATACTTTTATCCCATCATGTGTGAGTTTTTTAACACTAAGGGATTGTTTTTTTATCCCTTTTTATGGGAATGTGATTTTTTATAGAATGGATGTAAGACATGTCTGTGGATATTAGTTACAAGTTTGGGGAAGTTGAGGGAGAGTTATTTCATACCCTTTTGATGTTCATGATAGAATTTATGTTCAATAACCCAAGTTTTTTATTTCATATGTTAATTTGGGTAACAAAACCTATGATATTCGATAATAATTTTGAATAAACCTAGGTTGTTTGTCTCCCCTGAGAGCCCCTTTGTGTTTGAAAATGTATCTACTGTATTATTTTTCTCCTCAAAATTGTATCCTTGTGTCCATTTTCTTTGAGTTTGGTCACTAGTTTTTGGCTGTTTAATTTAATTATTTTATTATGAAGGAGGTGGATGGTAGGTGTGGTTAATAGGATGTTTAATGTTTTTCTACAAGGGTGGTGGGTTCTAGAACTATTGGTAAGGGTGCTGGAAAGTGTGTTGATTTTGATGGGGGGTCTATCCTTATTATGTTGATTTCCATATCTTTATTGGAAATGGTCTGGTTCAATTAATCTCTATTTTTATGAGGAATTGGTTCTCTTATACTATATTGGGAAGTCTTGTTTTGTATATTTTAATAAAAAATAATAATATTTTAGATTCAAATTGGATGGAGATGAATAAAGATTGGATGGATGCTAATCGTTTGACAATAGTGTATGAGAATGGAGTGAAAGAGTTCATCACGTTTGCAAAGGATCACACAAAGGATCCTTCTCAAATCCTTTTTATGTGTTTACGTTGATGTTATTCTAGACTAATTACTCTAGAGAAGTTGGAAGAACATATTATATGTCACAGAATAGATTGGATTTATAAATGTTGGAATTAAAAAGCAGAAAAAGTGAATGTAGCTACTTGTTGGGATAAAACTGCATTTTATGGATCATAAGATATGATTACAAATATGGATAATAAAGAACACCGCATTGAGGATGTGATTATAAATGTCAATGATGATGAAGATCGTATTGTGGAAATGATAAGGACAAATGAAGATGAACTCTGTGATTTCCCAAAATTTATTGAGAAGTTATAGAGTTTTTCAAAGACACCATTTTATGCTGTTTGGACTAAATATAAAGAAATGTAAGTTATACGCAAGTTGTATTAATTGAAAGAAAGAAACAAATGGAGTGATGTCAGTTTTTTGGAACAAATTTCTCTCTTGAATGAAAAGATCCCGGAGGATAATGATCTCCCATGCCGGACATATGATGCTAACTGAAATCTATGCACAATGGGAATGATTTCTGAAAGAATACATGCTAGCCTGAAATATTGTATATTGTTTCACAAGGAGAACAAATCACATACAGAATGAACAAAGTGTAGTTTTTTCGATAAAAGAAAGCTGAATCCATTCATACAAAAGTTATATGTTACTTTCTAATCATTCCATGGTTTAGGAATCTATATGTAAGTAAAGAAACTACAAGACAATTGTTGTGGTGTGTATATAAAATAAATAAATATGGGAAATTACATCACTGGTCCGACTCTCCTCAATGGAATGGAATTGATCATGAGTATCCTGAATTTGGTAATGAGTTGAGAAATTTTCGTCTTGCGTTACCTAAAGATGGAGTGAATCCTTTAGGTTTTCAAACTAGCATTCATAATACAGGGAATGTTGTGTTGATAAATTATAACTTTCTACCCTGGTTATGTATGAAACAGAAACTCATCATGTTATCTATGTTTATATCAGGACCAAAACAACCAGGTAACGATATTGATGTTTATTTGGCTCCTTTGATCAAGGATTTGAAGTTATTGGGTGATTCAGGTGTTATGTTGTATGATTCTTATAAAAGTAAATAATTCACATTGAGAGTGATGTTGAATGGGATGACAAATGATTTTCTTGGTTATAGAAAATTTTCAGGCTATAACATTTAAGGAACTCAATGGTGTCCCATGTGCGAAGAATATACATAATCAATAAGGTTGAGAAATTCATCAAAATCCTTGTTTAAGGGACATCGTTGATTTCTACCTTGTTGGCATAAGTAATGTTCTTGGATGACATCATTCAATGGAAGTTCAGAAAAATACACAACACCCTCTCCACTAATAGGTGATCAACTATTTGAGAAAGTAAAATATGTGAACACTATTTTTGGTAAAACATTTTCAAAAAACCATATGAAAATCAGTTGTAAAAATAGATATGTTTTTTTTCAATTACCATACTAGAATTTTCAATACGTCAGGCATTTTCATGATGTGGTGCATGTGGAAAAAAATTTATGTGATAGTGTTATCGAAACATTGCTAAATCCCCCCAAAAAACAAAAGATTGAATTAAGGAAATGTTGGACATGGTTGAAATTGGAATACGAGAAGAGTTGGCTCCAGTGAAGGGTGAAAATCAAATGTTTATTCCTGTAGCTGCTTACACTCTTCCAAGGGAGGAGAGATATAAGTTTTTCAATTTATTCAA
Source organism: Viscum album (assembly GCA_963277665.1). Classification (NCBI taxonomy): domain Eukaryota; kingdom Viridiplantae; phylum Streptophyta; class Magnoliopsida; order Santalales; family Viscaceae; genus Viscum; species Viscum album. The sequence goes on from OY728133.1 coordinate 1,864,008,554, forward strand.
CGATGTAAAGGATCGAGAGGGGTATTCATCAAATATCAGGATCATTATGTCAATGAATGATTTAAAGTTAAAAGGATTGAAATCATATGACTACCATGTTTTGATGAAATATTTAATTCCTATAGCTTTACGTTGATTTTTTCCCAGGAATGTTCATCATACATTAACCAAACTTTGTTTCTTTTTTAAAGCTACAAAAAGCAATATTTTAGACCCAGAGAAATTTCCATCTATGGAAAGAGAAATTGTCATCATATTATGTGAATTAGAAATGTTCTTCCCACTATAATTTTTGATATGATGTTTTATTTTATGGTTCATTTAGTGAGAGAGATTCTACTTTGTGGTACTATGCACTATAGATGGATGTACCATGTTGAACAGTATATGAAGATTTTGAAAGGGTATTTCAAAAGTCGAAGTCGGCCAGAGGGTTTTATTGTGGAGTGATATATTATTGAGGAATCCATTTAATTCTTTACTGAATACCTATATGATGTAAAAAATCATTGGTCTCCCAAAATCTCATCACACTGGACGCATTGAGGGTGAGAGAATTTCTGGAAGAGATGTTGTAACAAACAATATTATAGATCGGGAGCAGGACCACCTTTTTGTTTTCCATAATAGATGGGAGGTTGATCCATATATTGAAACCCACAATGAAATTCATATACACTTGAATCCATCAAGGGATGAAAAATGGATATCAAATACACAGAATCCCCAGTTTATAGGATGGTTTTAAGACCATATTTTTAAGGAGTTAGATGAAAATAGAAATTCAATTTCAGAACGACTTCAATAGCAAGCCACGAGACCAAGTGTGTATGTATTATCTTACAATGGTTATTTAATTAGTGGTTATATATTCTATACAAATGAACCTGATGAAGATAGTTCCATGAAAAATAGTGGAGTTACACTTGTGGCTAAAGTGAAGCATGTTTCTGGTAGTATGGAAATAAATCCAATTTATGTGAATATGTCATACTTTGGCATTATCAAACAAATATGGGAGTTGGATTATACGTCATTCCATTTTCTGATTTTTCAATGCAAATGGGTTGATAACAAAAATGGTGTTAAAATAGATGAATTTGGATTTTTGAAAGTTTATTTTATTAAATAAGGTTACAAAGACGAACAATTTATATTGGCACCACAACTGGTATGTGTATTTTATGTTCCAAATCCTACAAAATGAAAGTGGTCGATTGTTCTATTATCTTCCAAAACTACAGAAGGGTCTTATGAAAATTCAATTAAGGATGATCTTTTCAGTGGTACATCGCTATCATTTCACAGTAGTCTGAATGTAGATGACGTTTTGTATGTTAGAGGAGACCACAATGAAGGTATTTGGATAATCGATAGAGGTGTCAAATACTTTCAGCCTTTGAAAAAAAGAAATAGAGTTCAACAAACAGGTTATATTTTATTTGTGATATAGAAATTATTATCTCATGTTATTATCTTATCATTACTGAATTTATGTAATCTAAAGTAACATTTCATCCACTTTTGTAGATAATGACTTTGGCACATTCTAGTGCTCCTAGCCTCAAGGCTGAATATGTCTCTCAAGCAGCAGCAGCAGCTGCTCACAGTGCAGAGCAACAAAAAGTTTCTGAACCTGTTGCTCCTCCTAGTGTTGAGGTCCAACAAAAATCCGAACATACTATTTCTACCATTTTAGAAGAACATATTGATGATATTGATATCAATGAAATGGTCGGGGATGAAGGACCGATGACCCAGAAACATAGGTGCGTCGTAGTTTGATGGTGTTATCCAATGTTCTTAAGGTGAAAAGAAAATGCATCAAATTTGATGTGGGATGGAATGCACGAGGCCAACATGAGAATCCCAACAAGGCTATGTTTAGTAGTTACATTGGAATTTTCACTAGGAAACGCGTGCCGATTGACACAGATTCATGGAACCATGTCGCGTCCAAGCTGAATGTTGTGATCTGGGAATAAATTACGGTAACATTATGATATTATTTGTTTAATTTACTAGAAAATAAATAATGAAACAATGTCTTAATCTTCTCAATCCCTTGTAGAGTACATTTATAGTATATGATTCACACAAGAATTATGTACTAAAGCTTGCAGGAAGGATTCATTGATGTTTTCACACTATTATAACAAAATGTCACTAGAAAGATTCCAAAGGTAAAATAAACCCTCAACCACTCCTTGTATACACTCCCATGATATCCCAAGAAACATGGGATGCATTTATTGGTTACCGTGGGTATGAGAAGTTTGAGGTACATTGTGGATGATAATATGTTGTTTGAGGATACATGTATTCATCAGTTTGATTGTCAATATTTCATTTATGAAATAGTAACTCAGAATTGAAATAATGAAAGTGCATCAAAACCAACATACCCCTATCGTAAATAAAGGATGGGGTATGATTCATTAGAAAAGAAAATGGTACGTATTTTAAATTTACAGTAATATTTTTATGTGCTAAGAAACAACATGTTGGACTCACCTGTTTTGATAATCTAAAATATGATTAGATATGTTCTGATAACCCCAAATCTTGCTTATTTATATAATAATTATGTTTTCTAACTGTGACTTTATCTTCTAGAGTTAGTATGGATGTCAAAATAATCATATAATATCATGGAATATATTAATCAATGCTTATTTATGTTTAACAATGATGAAGTATGATATTAATTCAATCTATAACTAATATGCATAGAACAAGGTACTTTGTATGCATTTAAACTTTTAAGTCACTGATATTTATAATTATGACTGATACAAACCTGCTAACTCATAAAAGTTCGATGTTAGAGAAGTCCACCAATAGACTAAGTATACTGATAGGCAAGGTCACTGATATACAAGTTTACCAATACAAGTCCACTGATACAAGCTACCGATAGAATGAAGCTACTCAAAGAGGAAGATACTGATAGAGAGAGATACCGCTACTGATGATAACAACTACTGATAGCGAGGAAGAGCTACTGAGATAAGTTTACCGACACATAGAGCTACAAATAGATGGAGCTACTAATACATGAGCTACTACTACTAGATCTACCGTTACAAGTCTATGGACAGAGAGCTACTGATGGAAGATGACTGTTAACCAGTCACTGTTACTTAAACTCTATACTTTGTCAATATTATTATTATAATGGTAAAGGTCATATTTTCTTAATTCAATACAACTGATATTAATAAATCTGGGTTGATGGCATATCAGGTAACCATACCTCGTACTTGTAAAAGGAAATCATTCCCATTGTTGGTGATCAAGGAATAAAAGGAATATCGATCTACTGGAGAATATAGAGATATATACACAACGAAGAACAAATAAAAACTACAAGACTTATACAAGAATATACACACTACATGTAGGGAAGATCACTCAAAGAACATTAATATCACTCATACACATCGCAAACAAAAGTTCAAAGAGGAGATTCAAGTGCTACAAGGAATACTCTCACATTCAAACTGAACACCTGTAATGGAAGTGAAGGAACAAAACCACAACACTCTGTTTTCCAGACAACTTCCAGAGAAGGACTCAAAGCTTCATCAGCATTAATCCAAAGGAGTGTAGAGTGGCATTGACATCACACAAGAGCATTCTAAATTCATCTCCATATTATTGCACTGCTGTGATCATTTTTTTATAACATTACAAGAAGTGTGTGCTTCTGTCTGTTTGGACGCACACTGACTCCTATGAAGAACTAGAGGATACTGAAATCCCAACACCAAAATCTTTATAAATTTGTGTATCCCATGTAGAACTATGGTAGAGGTCTGAGGACCTGGACAGCCTGTGTGCTGTTGTTTTTTCTTTCCCACGTAGAACTATGGAAGAGGTCTGAGGACCTGGACTGTCTGAGTACTGTTGTAAACCCCAATCCAGGGTGTGGATCAAAGATATATATAAACTGTTTGAGAGGAATAAGTCTCAGCCTGAGACTGAACCTCTTGGTTAAAACTGTTGTGCATCTTATTTTAGTTTAAATATTTTCAATATTCTGGTGCTAAACTCTTTGAAATATAAAACTATTTTTTAAAGTAACTCTCATAGTTAAAATATAAAGTGTTTGTAATTATTGTGAACCAGTAGTTTTGCTTCAAAATCTAACTTAATCTTCAGATTAATGTTAACTTAGATCTAATCAATCTTTGAGAAACTATGTGAACCTTTACAATCATTATAAATTCACAAAAGTTTAACTTGTCTTATGAATTAAGGGATCTCAATATAACTCATTTAAAAAGAATTTTTTTTAATAGGAACATAATTCACCCCCCATCTTGAGTATTCCTCTATGATACCATTTGGTATCAGAGTGAGTAGATAAAAGTTTTTCAAAACACTCTTTTTGTGAAAAGTTTTCAACTGTGATTTTAGTTGTATCGTAAAGATCTCAAAATTTCTATTAATTCTATTTTTTTATCTTTATATATATTTTTAAAAATTAGTTATTATGGATAACAGATTATAAGGCATAGCTACTAACAGACCACCCTTATTTAATGGTGTCAATTTTTCCCAATGGAATATAAAAATGAAAATCCATATAGAAAGTATGGGATTTGACATCTAGACTGCTATAGAGAATCCGTATAAGATACCAGAAACTGTTAGAACTACTTAGGATAAACCTATGAAAGCTTCTTACAATAATAATTGTAAAGAAATGAATGCCCTTTATTTTTCCCTAGGATATGAAGAATTTAATCGAATATCTGCTTGTATGACTGCTTATGAAATTTGGGATATTTGGTTGTTTCCCATGAGGGAACAACCAATTTTAAGGAAATGAGACTAAATACATCAACTATTAAGTTTGATAATTTTAAAATGAAATCAAAATAATCTATTTATGATATGTATCTTAGGTTTAATGAGATAGTTAATACATTGAGCTCATTGGGAAAAGCTGTTCCAATAAAAGAGAAAATCATGACGATACTGTGATTCGTACTAGACAGATGGAGAGGAACCTCTCTCTCTATATGAGAATCATGTGACATTGGAAAGATACTAGTCAAGGAGATGATTGGAAAATTGACGATGTATGAAGAAGAGCTAAAATTGAATAAATAGGAAGATGTTGAACCCAAGAAGAAGTCTGTGGAATTTAAGTCTACTGATTCAAAGTGAAAGGACAAAGAGAAGGTTCTACTAACTGAAGAAAGCTCAACTAGTGAAAATTCTAACTCAGGCAGTGATGAAGAGATGGTTCAGATAGCCAGAAGATTCAATAAATTCTATATAAAGAATAAATTATTTAAAAAATATAATTATAAGTGTAGTATTATCGATGAGAAATTTGGAAGAAATACTTGAGGAAAACTAATAAAGATGATGGAATAATTTTTTATGAGTGCAAAAGAAAAGGTCATGTCAAAGCTGACTGTCCAAAATCGAAATTTAAGAAAAATTATGAATAAGAAATCCATGAAAGCTACATGGAGTGCTTTGGAAGACAGCTCAAGTGGATCTGAAACTTTTGATTCTGAAGAAAATAATCATGCCATCATGTGTTTCATGACTGGAACATCTAAGGTAACACTTAATTCCCATATGTACAATGATTATTATTCTTGGAATGAAATTGATTCAAATAATGATGATAATATGTCTAAATATGAATAATTTTAATACTTTAATATGTTAGATGGTACTCGTAATGAGCTAAAAGATAAGTAAAAATCATTAAAGAAATAGTATGCTTTGACTAGTATTGTTAATTCTCATCTTAGTATAAAAAAGGAAAAGAATGATCAACTCTTGATGGAAAATACTGAACTCAAATTTCTTAATGAGAAACTTAGAAAAGAATTAGAGAAGTTTGAAAATGGAAAACCACTCTCAATCAAATGCTTGGAAAAAAAGTTGCACAATAGTATACTATTGGTATATGTTACCAGCCTAGACAAAGAAAGATTGTTAAAAATAAATTTATTTGAAAATCTGGACAGTATGCTGCTAGTTCAAATTTTTTCAATTATTATGCTTTATCTAGCTATTCAATTTCTTATAGACTAAAATAAGTTTATTTATCAAATTTTTTTGAATCTGTTAATTATAGGAAACCTATTAGATAAATATGGGTGCCTAAACTTTTACTGGATAACCTTTCTAGACACAAGAAAATCTGGGTACCAGAATTATCTTTTGTCTAAATTTATTTTGTAGGAAACTTGCTAGAAAAGTTCACGTAGGAAGATATGGTACTTGAATAATGGATGTTCAAGGCATATGACAAGAGACTTGTAACACCCCGACCCCAATTACCTAGAGTCGGTGAATCATTTTCATACATTGACCTGATTACAAGGAATGAAGTCCTGAAGGACCGATCAGTTTAGCAGTCTTGGAAAAATAGATTACATACATGAATTTTACATTACACTTTATAATATACAAAACAACATAAATAATCCTTTATGAACACCATTATTCCCTTGGATTAACCCTGCATATCAATCATAATACAATTCTTGGAATCCTGGGAAAATAAAACATAAGAAAGGGGTGAGCTCAAACGCTCAGTAAGGGTAAGCAATACTGCAGAAACATTCAAAAATATGCATAATCATTTAATGCAATGTATAAAACTAAAAAAAGCCATTTAAACATGAACTTCAGCATAATATGGAATAAATAAAATAAAATAATTTCATTTACTTATTCACATAGATATTCTACTAATCGAATAATCACATTCAATATTAATAACCACTTTTATAACGATGGAATGAATAATGCCGAACTTTAATTTCGGTGTCAAGGCCTCATGCCAATACCTAAGGGATAATTGTAACCAGAACCCAACTCGAAGAGCCTCTGTAACTGGACTCCATCCCAGAGAGCCTCTGTAACCGGACTCCAACCCGGAGTGCCTCTAATAACCGAACACCAACCCGGAGTGCCTCTAATAACCAGACACCAACCCGGAGTGCCTCTAATAACCGGACACCATCCCGGAGGGTCTGCTGTAACCGGACCCCAACCTGGAGGGCTTACTTTTACTAGTCCCCAACCTAGAACATACTATTCCAACACATTAATCTTAAGAAGAGGAAGAAATATAACATAAACATTGGTATTAAAACTAGCATACGAAATTCCAAAACATTAATCATAAACCATTAATGGCATAAAAATAACTCATCCATATTCAAACATATCACAAAAACCTTCAACACCATATGGAAGATTTGTATCATGATAAATCAACTTCAAAACAAGTTTAAAATCCATTAATGTATTTTGATGTTGATGAAAATGATTTGTAAAACTCTTTGAGAGAAATACCCCTTTTTCATGAAAACATCTAAAAGTCATCCAATTTGGAAAAGAAGTCATTTAAATAAATTTTTGAATCAAACTGTCCTATACAAATTTATAACTTTTTAAAGGAATTAACATTTTAAAAACATTAATGTCCATTTAAATAAATCCTTAAAACCCATTTTGAAGACATTGACATTAATGAGAAAGACTTAGAATAATAAATATTTAAAACATTTGAAATGATGTTTTAGTAAAAAGTCCCTTAAAATAACCCCTTTGATAACTCTTTCATAAAACATGGAGATGGATAATAAATGTGTCCCATTAGATACTTACATAAAAACAACCTCGGATAATAAAGAGATTGTGAAATTAACCCTTACCAATTTGATAACTTATGAAACATACACCCCATGAAAGAGGTATCATACAATGAATATTTAAAAAAAATTAATGTGTATTAAACAATGAATACAATTATGGGTAGTACATACACCACAAAAAAGGTAATAGTGGAAATATGGCATGAATCTCACATGAATAAGGAGTGAGATGAAAACCCCTTACCTTGCACTTTCCTTTAGTCAAGGGTACGTTTAGCCTCCTGTATGAAGACTATAGTATGCTATTAAATTATACCAGAACCATATTAATGTTTATGATATAATACATAATTCATTTATGACTTTATACTACCCACTAAATAATAATTTCCATGTTATATTAATATTTCGGGTAATAATCGCTTTCTTTATCGTATGTGTTTTAACTTGTTACTTTTGATTGTATCACTTAGATCATGATTTAAATACATCCAGAATATAAAAAATGATTTATTTATCATATATATTTAGAATATAAAAATTTATAATAGACGTATATATGAAATGGAAAACACCGTTTATGGAGACGGTAGTCCGTACGTACGCATAAACACTATTTCCGTTTTCATAACGTATTGAACGAAACTAAGTGAATAAAATATTTGTAAGTACACACACACACACACAAATATATATATATATATATCTCCAGTAGCATTATTATGTCATATATTACAAAAATATTAGTAATATATATATATATTTTTATAATAGTTGATGAATGGTGAATGTGGAAATGAATCTCAACGCATCGTGGAGACGGTAATCCGTACGTACGCACGAGCGACAATATCATTTCCATAAAGGTGTGGAATTGGATGGTATATTAATTTTACAGAGACATTATTATGTTTTTTTAATTATTTATATGCATATTACCCATCATTATATATATCCAAATAACATAGTGTTGAATAACAAATTACACCACGGCATAGAGATGGTAAGCCGTACGTACGCACGTGTGGTGAAATTATCAATTATTAGATAGATAGAATAATGAATATATTTGTGAAATATTTATAATAAAATCACAGTATATATAAGATACTGCAATTATTATTTTATAATGGAAATAACAAATAATGGAGAAGTGGAAGAAGGAACTTGAAAGAGGGTGGTGAAATCATTACCTCTTCTTCGGGTTCTTCTCTTTGATTTAATCCAAAGGGATTCTTAGGTTGGCTTTATGATCAAAATAAGGCCTCTACGTTTAAGGTAGTATAGTTGAGAGGTTATTTGGTCAGGGTTAGGCTGAGACAAATGGCTTAGAAGGTGTGAATTAGAGAGAAGGGGGAGTGCCCTTTTATAAGAGGGGTGAGGGGCACCTTGGGAAAAACTTAAAATATTAATTTATAATAAATTCATATTCAGTTTTTAATGGATCCGAAGATGATTTAATAATGTATATGGTGGTTATAGGTCTAACTAAACTCAACCAATTAGTTTTATACATGTTTAGGTTACCATTTAAACCTTATCATTTAGATTTAACTCTACGTTAAATAATTTCTCTTTTACCATGTCTTCTTGTATTCATACATTATATGGTTAATAAACAAAATATATACTACCAATCGAACCCCAAATGGATAATTAATGTCATATATATTATTATATAAGTATTTTGGTCGAATATTATATTTTTAGAACAATTATATCAATTAATAATATAATATTTGTTTTAAAAACAACTTTATGTCAATTTTGACACTGTTTGGTATTTGTTTTTTGTTAAAATAAAAACAACATTATTAATTAAAAAAAATACATTGAATCTATAATAACATGTCATATTAACCTAGAAAATTCGTGGATGTCATAAAAATTTTGAAATTATATTTATTTTAATATTTATAATACCATTTATTTGATTCTTTCATGAATAAGGTAATTACTGCATCATCATTGTGTCATAAATAAATTTATTTATTTAATGTCTAAAAAATATAAATAAAATACCATGATGTAGGAAATATTTTTATCTTTATAATGAGAATTTATAATCTAATTTATCTTACGGAAAACCCTATATTAAAAATGTTTTAGTTATTAAACATTGATTTTAACTCTTTTAAGTCTTCTTTGAATTAAATAATAATAAATATCCTAATCTAATACAAGTGGACCTAAATGATAATATTTTATTCCTAAGGTTGTTTTTGGTCTAGGTAAACATGTCCAATAGAATTAGGATATGTGTCAGGGGAATATTAATATCATTTTTACCCTTAATTACCCTATTTAATTTTAACCGTGGTAAATAAAAGAAAAACGTTACTATTCACCATAAATGATTTTCATCTCATTGAACCAAATTTTACTCCTTGATATTAACCATGTCTCCCGGCTTTTCAAAATTCATCTCACAGAAGCGATAAAATTATGTTTTATGTGAATTTGCAAAAGCTCCTAGGAGGTGGGTAAAAGACTGTGAAATGTTCAATGAAATTTTTATATATCTAATATTATTATAAAGTGACTCTAGCGAATTTCATTGAATTTATATAGGTATTATGTATCTATTTTGACCTAAAATAAATTATTATTTAAATAAAAAGCTGGTTTTAAATAATATCTCAATGTTTTTCACTATTCATCAAAAATTGAAAGTTTTCAAAAAAATACCAAAAATTCACCCTAGGATAATTTCGATATTCTGAATCCAAAAATGATGTCGATTTTACCAAATTAAAAACATATAAGTTTCATTTATTAATTTAAAATTAATTTCTGTTGTCAAAACCAAAAGGCGTATTTTTACGAAATAATAACTATCAAAAGATTGAAACTTGTTTATGTCCAGTTTAAATGAGAAATTGCGTTCAATAACCAACATTGTATTAAATGGTCAAAATATATTATAAATATACTTCAAAACCACTCAAATTCATAATTTATCACTGCTAATTATTTCGATTAAAAAAGTTGTATTTAATTATAATTTAGTAATTTTCACTATTCATCAAAATATGAAAGTTATCAGAAAAACAAAAAATATTTATTGAAACTAAATTCTTATGCCCCAATTCAAAAAAAAAGAAGTTTATATTGTCAAATTGAATACATAAAAGTTTCAAATATTGGATTTAAAAAGGGTTCACCATTATAAGGCGGTAAAAGTGCATTTTTTGAAAAATAATTCTTTTATCTAAAAAAATGAATTAGTTCTTACATTATGTCTAAGAAACTCATAATATGAATTATATAATTATAAGGATTATATATATAGTTCAAAATTTAGTTAATTCCATTCATAACCACTTTTGAACAGCTCGTTTGGTAAGTTATGGTGTTCTTGAACTCAGTGTTGCGTGCAATGCAAGTTATTGAATTACACTGAAGAAATAACATTCTATGAAATCATGGGGTGTTACATTATTCCTTCTTTTAATAAATTGCATCCTCGAAATTTGAAATTGTTCTTCAAAAATAAAAGGTTGAATATAGAAAATACCTTTGTGGGAAAACCCACATCAGAAATTGGGTTAATAAAATTGAGTCTTAATAAGAGGAAAAGGGGAATGAAAAAGTCACCACCAAATTATAATATCGATTAGGAGAACATTGGTGAAAATTAGTGACACAGAATTGGAGGAAAAACATAAATATTTATGGGGAGTTATTGAGGTCATCAGTCACAAACAATTGTAGAATTGTAGGCCTCAAAGCCACCAATCTATGATGATTTAAAATACCACCAGTTCAACAAAACGTAAGGTATTAGGATAACAAAATTTTGGTTTTAAGATTCCTTACCTAAAGTTTAAGAATTTATCTATTCACAGAATAAGGGAAGAAAATAAATGTATACTTGTCAAGTATATTTCCATCCTTTAACTAATTTCTACCACAAACTCATCTTTCACTCCATAAGATTTCAAAAAACAAATCTATTTATCCTAATCATATAGGGTTCCAAAAAAAATGAATTTATAGTTCATTTATCAGACTATTTTAAAAAAATAAATTATAAAAACCAATATATCATGTAGTCCAATCGTCAGTGATGCACCCTTGTCACTCTTTGGTTGCGAGTTTATGTCTCGCGGCCTTGTCAGACGCGACTAGTTTTCACCTGAGCTCTGGGTTGTCCTTTTATAAAAATCCAAAAATAACCTTAACAATAGTATCCAATTCCAAAATTAATCCATTCCAAACATTATAATTATCCAAAATACTTATATCCAAACTCTTAGTCCAAGGTTTATAAGGAAGTTAAACATAATGAGGATCCTTTTTTCTAGGTAATAACATGTGAACGCCTTCATCGTGTTTTCCTTTACAACACCACAACATCATGAATTACCAAAATCAACCATCTCTTATTCTAAAATCACTACCTCATTGTCAGGACCATATTAAGGATTAAATTTCCTTAAACCATTTATTTTCCGAAAATTGTAGCTTACTATTAAGACACTTTTCTTAGAACTATATAATCTCAAATCCTCAATAAAATAGTAGTGCAGTACAATCCTTATTTATCTCCATAATTCATGTAACCAATATAATATTGATACAACACTCAATGAAATAATTCTATAATAACAACATAAGAACACTAGTCATTCCTTTTTATCTGAGGTAGTATCATAACTTGATTATTATCCAATAGATTCATTTAGTGTATACTCTGATGATTTGGACATTGGTTCGTATATTGTACCAAATCCTTTTAGATGAAGCATTGTACGTTTGAAAACTTTTTCTTACCCTTGAAATCACATACTTGGTGTCCTTTTTATCAAAACTTATAACAAAACTCCCATTCCCTTCAAGAATTTAATAAGGTGATTCATTCCACATTTATCACATATTGGAAAATCCTTCTTTCCCATATTCCCTTTATCTATATTTCTTTATACCATCCTTTTATTCTCTGGCTTCCCTCCAAATCCACAGGACTCCAAAAATTCTTTACTTATCTTATCAACATATGATACTATTTCTTCATATGATGATAACCTGTGGAGACTATTTCCCTTCTAAATTCTGGCTTAAGACCATGAATGATATGATCTATCTTACTCTTTGGGTCATGCATATTGCTGGAGTTCTCATTCCTTCTACTAGGAACCATTTATAAACAATGGCATATAGTAGATTAGTTTTTGAATAGAAATTCCTAATACCAAAATTGTAAAACACTTAACATAAATTAAACAGTTTATGGATATAATCCATAATCATAAAAATGTCTTCTTGTAGGAAGTATATACTCATAAACCCTTCAAAATGGTTTGTAAAGAAAATGAGAGTTATCCTAAGCATATCGCTAGGGAGTTTCGTAACCAAGAGTGTATCAAGGCCCGTTGTTGTGCACCAGTTCCCATTTGAGTCTAGCTCAAAGAGGTGTTTTCAGGTTTCACCCCTAGGTACATCTGTTCCAGAGCCACCACTACCTACTCGTATCCAGACAAGGATGTATTGCTCGAAAAACTCACAAAAACTCTGAAATATCAATATTCTAGTAATTTCTTCTCTACTAATCCTCAAAGTATATCTTAGGGATATGTTCTCTAATCAGAGTTTATCTAAATCTAGCTTCCAAGGTTATTACTAAACTTCCTCTAATACCAACTGCAATGCCCCGACCCTAGTTACCCAGAGTCGGTGCATTATTTTCTTACATTGCCATGATTACAAGGAATCATGTCCTGAAGGACCGATCAGTTTACCAGTCTTGGAAAATAGATTACATACATGAATGTTACATTATACTTTATAATATACAAAACAATATAAATAATCCTTTATGAACACCATTATTCCCTTGGCTTAACTCTGCATATCAAACACAATACACTTCTTGGATTCCTGGGAAAATAAAACATAAGAAAGGGGTGAGCTCAAACACTCAGTAAGGGTAATCAATATAGTGGAAACTTTCAAAAATAAGCATAATAATTTAAGGCAATGTATAAAACTAAAAGAAAAGCCTTTTAAACTTGACCATTAGCATAATATGGAAGAAATAAAATGAAATAATGCCTTTTACTTATTCAAATGGATATTCTACTAATCGAATAATCACATGCAATTTCAATAACCACTTTCATAATTATGGAATGCATAATGCCGAACTTTAATTTCTTCTTCAAGGCCTCGTACTAAGACCTAAGGGATAACTGTAACCAGAACCCTACCTGGAGATCCTCTATAACCGGACTCCATCCCAAAGAGCCTCTGTAACCAGACTCCGACTCGGAGTGCCTCTAATAACCGGACACCAACCCGGAGTGCCTCTAATAACCGGACACCAACCTGGAGTGCCTCTAATAACTAGACACCAACCCAGAGGGTCTGATGTAATCGTACCCCAACCCGGAGGGCTTACTTTTACCGGTCCCCAACCCAGAACATACTAGTCTAACACATTTATCTTAAGAAGAGGATGAAATATAACATAAATATTCATATTAAAACTAACATATGAAATGCCAAAACATTAATCATAAACCATTAAAAGAATAAAAATAACTCATCCATAGTCAAACATATCACAAAAACCTTCAACACGATTTGTAAGATTTGTGTCATGATAAATCAACTTCAAAGCAAGTTTAAAATCCATTAAAGGATTTTGACGTTGATGAAAATGATTTTTAAAACTCATTGAGAGAAATACCCCTTTTTCATGAAAACATTTAAAAGTCACACAATTTAAAAAAGAAGTTATATAAAAACATTTTTGAGTCAAAGTGTCCCATACCACTTTAAAATTTTTAAAAGGAATTAACATTTTAAAAACATTCATGTCCATATAAATAAGTCCTTAAAAACCATTTTGAAGATATGGAAATTAATGAGAAATATTTAGAAGAATAAATATTTCAAACATTTTAAATGATGTATTAGTAAAAATTACCTTAAAATAATCCATTTTAAAACTCTTTCATAAAACATGGACATGGATAATAAATGTGTCCCAGTAGATACTAACATAAAAACAACCTCAGATAATAAGGAGATTGTGAAATTAACCCTTACCAATTTGGTAAATTACGAAACATACACCCCATGAAAGAGGTATCATACAATGAATATGGAAATACATATAAATTAAAGTGTATTACACAATTAATACAATTATGGGCAGTACATACACCACACAAAAGGTAATAGTGGCAATATGACATGAATCTCACGGGAATAAGGAGGGGGATGAAAACCCCTTACCTTGCACTTTCCTTTAGTCGAGGGTATGTTTAGCCTCCTGTATGAAGAATATAGTATGTTTTAAATTATACCAGAACCATATTAATATTTATGATATCATACATTATTCATTTATGACTTTATACTACCCATCTAATAATAATTTCCATCTTATATTCATATTTCGGGTAATAATCGCCTTCTTTATCGTATGTGTTTTAACTTGTTACTCTTGATTGTATCAATTAGATCATGATTTAAATACTTCAAGAATATAAAAAATGATTTATTTATAATATATATTTAGAATATAAAAATTTATAATAGACATATTTATGAAATGGAAAACACCGTTTATGGAGACGGTAGTCCGTACGTACGCATAAACACTGTTTCCGTTTTCATAACCTATTGAATGAAACTAAGTGAATAAAATATTTGTAAGTACACACACACACACACACAGACACACATATATATCTATCCAGTAGAATTATTATGTCATATATTAAAAAAATATTAGTAATATATATATATATTTATAATCGTCGATGAATGGTGAATGTGGAAATGAATCTCAACGCGTCGTGGAGACGGTAATCCATACGTAACGCACGAGCGACAACATCATTTCCATAATGGTGTGGAATTGTATGGTATATTAATTTTACAGAGACATTATTATGTTATTTTCATTTTTTATATACATATTACTCATCATTATATCCATCCAAATAACATAGTGTTGAATAACAAATTACACCACGACGTGGAGACGGTAAGCCGTACACACACACGCATGGTGACATTATCAATCATAAGATGGATAGATTAATGAATATAGTTGTGAAATATTTATAATAACATCACTGTATATATAAGATACTAGAGCTATTATTTTATAATGGAAATAACAAATAGATAAGAAGTTGAAGAAGAAAGGAACTTGAAAGAGGGTGGTGAAATCATTAGCTCTTATTCAGGTTCTTCCCTTTGATTTGATCAAAAGGGCTCCTTAGGTTGGATTTATGATCAAAATAAGGCCTATAAATTTAAGGGAGGATAGTTGAGAGGGTATTTGGTCAGGGTTTGGCCGAGCCAAATGGCTTATAAGTTGTGAATTAGAGAGAAGGGGGAGTGCCCCTTTATAAGAGGGGTGCGGGGCACCTTAGGAAGAACTTAAAATATTATTTTATAATAAATTTATATTCGGTTTCTAATGGCTCCAAAGTTGATTATTTAAAGTATAATGGGGTTATCGGTCTAAAAAACTCAACCAATAGGTTTTAGACAAGTTTAGGTTACCATTTTAACATTATCATTTAGATTTAACTCTATGTTAAATAATTTAACTTTTACCGTGTCTTCTTGTATTCTTACACTATATTGTTAATAAAATTATTATATACTGCCAATAGAACCCCAATTGGTTCATTAAATTCACATATATTCTTAGATAAGTCTTTTGGACGAACCCTATATTTTTAGGACCATTATATCAATTAATAATATAATATTTGTTTTAAAAACTACTTTATGTCAATTTTGACACTATTTGGTATTTGTTTTTTGTTAAATGAATAAGAACATTATTACTTCAAAAACAATACATTGAATCAATCCTAACATGTCATATTCACCTAGAAAATTCGTGTATGTCATAAAAACTTTTAAATTATATTTATTTTAATATTTATAATACCATTTATTTGATTCATTCATAAGTAAGGTAATTACTGCATCATCATTGGATCATAAATAAATATATTTATTTAATGTCTAAAAATTATAAATAAACTACCACGATGTAGGAAATAGTTTTATATTTCTAGTGAATATTTATAATCGAATTTATCTTATGTAAAACCTTATATTAAAAATGTTTTAGTTATTGAACTTCGATTTTAACTCTTTTATCTCTACTTTGAATTAAATAATAATAAATGTCCTAATCTAATCCAAGTGGAACTAAATGATAATATTTTATTCCTAATGTTGCTTTTGGTCGAGATAAACTTGTCCAATAGAATTATGACATGTGTGAGGGTAATATTAATATCATTTTTACCCTTAATTACCCTATTTACTTTTAACCGTGGTAAATATAAGAAAAAAGTTACTATTCAAAAAAAATTATTTTCATCTCATTGAACCAAATTTTACTCCTTGATATTAACCATGTCTCTTGGAGTTTCTAAATTCATCCCAAAGAAGCGGTAAAATTATGTTTTATGTGAATTTGGAAAAGCTCCAAGGAGGTGGGTAAAAGACGGTGAAAAGTTCAATGAAATTTTTATATATCTATAATAATTATAAACTAACTCCAATGAATTAAATTGAGTTTATATAGGTATTATGTATCTATTTTGACCTAACATAAATTTAAACAAAATAAATTATTATTTAAATAAAAATCCGGTTTTAAATAATAACTCAGTGTTTTTCACTATTCATCAAAAATTGAATGTTTTCAGAAAAATACCAAAATTTCACCCTAGGATAATTTCTATATTCCAAATCCAAAAATGATGTCTATTTTACCAAATTAAAAACATATAAGTTTCATTTATTAATTTAAAATTAATTCTCGTTGTCAAAACCAAATGGCGTATTTTTAAGAAATAATTACTATCAAAAGATTGACACTTGTTTATGTCCAGTTTTAATGTGAAATTAAGTTCAATAACCAACATTGTATTAAATGGTAATAATTTAGACTAAATATAATTTAAAACCACTAAAATTCATAATTTATGACTACTAGTTATTTCGATTAAAAAAGTTATTTTTAATTAAAATTTAGTAATTTTCACTATTCATCAAAATATGAAATTTATCAGAAAAACACCAAAAATTTATTGAAACTAAATTCTTATTTCCCCATTATAAAAAATAAGTTTATGTTTTCAAATTGAATATATAAAAGTTTCAAATATTGGATTTAGAAAGGGTTCACCATTAAAAGGGTGTAAAAGTGTATTTTTTGAAAAATAATTCTTTTATCTAAAAAAATGAATTAGTTCTTACATTATATCTAAGAAACTCATAATATGGATTCTAAAATTATAAGTATTATATATATATATAGTTCAAAATTCAGTTAATACTATTCATAACCGCTTTTAAACGGCTGGTTTGGTAAGTTATGGTGTGCTTGAACTCAGTGTTACGTGTAGTGAAAGTTATTGAATTACATTGAAGAAATAACGTTCTATGAAATCTCGGGGTATTACAAGACTACTCATTCTTTAAGAGCATAATCAAAGTTTATGGGGGACATGTCACCTTTGGGGATAACTCAAATAGAAAAATCATCAGCTTAGGCCAGATTGGTAACACTGATTCAATTTTAATTTCTAAGGTACTATTTGTTGATGGATTGAAATACAATCTGTTATGTATTTATCATTTGTGTGACGATGGATTCAATGTAAAATTTGAAAATTATTCATGTAATGTTCTTAATCTTAAACATGTTTTTGTTTTTACTACATTAAGAAATGAATATGTATATGTTGTAAATTGGAATTCTTTAGCTAAAAAAATGTTACTTGTTTAAATGCTTTTCATAAATAATCCTAGATAAGGAACAGAAGATTAGGAAACTACAATGTTAATTCACTTAGGAAACTAACTAGGATAGTTTTAGTTAGAGACCTGCCCAAACTAGAATTCCCAACAGATAATGTTTGTAATCCTTCTCAAACGGTAAAACAACATAAAGTTTCTTTCAAATCAAAGAAATAAGTTTCAACTTCTCAATATATCGAGTTAGTTCATATTAATTTATTTGGACCATCTTGAGTTTCTAGTTTAAATGGGAAGCACTATGTCTATGTCCTTGTAGATGACTTTTCTAGATATACTTGGGTAAAATTTCTAGCTCAAAATGGTGAAACTTTTCTTATTTCATTAAATAATCCAAGTCAGTAGAAAACCCAAGTGGAATTAAGATTAAGACCTGAAGAAGTGACCATGGTTGTGAGTTTGAAAATCATGAGTTTGAAACTTATTACTCACATAATGACTAAAGTCTCAATTTCTCTGCCCCCAGAACACCTCAACAATATGGTGTAGTAGAAAGAAGAAATAGAACACTTCAAGAAATTGCAAGAACCATGCTTAATGAATATGATCTACCTGTTTACTTTTGGGTTGAAGCTGTCAACACAGGTTGTTAAATTATAAATAGAGTATTGATTAGACCAATTCTCAAAAAGACCCCTTATGAGTAATGGAATAATAGGAAGCCTAATGTTAATTACTTTAGTGTTTTTGGTTGAAAAGTCTTCATCCTCAATACTAAATATAATCTTGATAATTTTGCATCCAAAAGTGATGAAGGAATATTTCTAGGTTATTCTATATCTAGAAAAGCTTATAGAGTATTTAATAAGAGGAACATATGTGTGAAAGAATATGTACACATAAAATTTGATGAAACTGATCCACATGAACCTAAGACCCCTCTAGAAAATCTTGATGAAGATATGTCAATTCTAAACCTTAATAACAAAAATAGTTAACCTGTTGTTAAGATAACCAGTTCTAGAAACTTTCCAGAACCAGTTTCTGTTAAACCCAAACCTATAAATGAACCTGAAATTAAAAGCGCTACCTTCACTAGAACAACTTGGACCCTTAAAAACCATCCTTTAGATGCTTTAGTAGTATATTTAAATAGAAGAACTCATACTTGGGCTTCTATAATAAATCAGGTTGAACATCAAGATTTTCCTTCACAATTAGAACCTAAAAATATCAATGATGCCATCAATGATGAATTTTGGGTGATGGATATGCAAGAATAATTAAATCAATTTGAAAGAAACAAAGTCTTGGATTTAGTAGATAGACCTAAGTACACTTTTACCATTGGTACAAAATGTGTTTTTAGGAATATAGTTTTTGAGTCTGGAAATATAGTTAGAAAAAAAATCTAGGTTAGTTGCACATGAATATAGTCAAGAAGACGGAATAGACTATGTGGAAAAAATTTCACCTATAGCTAGGTGAAAAGCTATTAGGATTCTACTTGCTCATACTGCTCATATAAATTTCAAGTTATATCAAATGGATGTTAAAAGTGTTTTTATAAATGTTTTTATAATTGAATATGTTTTTGTTGAACAAACAGCTGGATTTAATAATCCTCAATTTCCAAATCGAGTTTTTAAACATTATAAAGATTTGTATGGTTTAAAACAAGCTCCATGATCTTGGTATGATAGGCTTAGTAATTTTTTTATTTCAAAATTTTTTATTAAATAGATTTTTGATCCAACTATTTTTCTCAAAAGTATTTCCAATGATGTTATGATATTACAAATCTATGTTGATGATATTATTTTCGGATCTTCTAAAAATTATTTGTGTATTGATTTTTCAAAGAGTATGCAAAGCGTAATTGAAATGATTTTAGAGGGAGAACTCAAATATTTTCTTGGATTTAAAGTCTTTCAAAATGAAAATGGTATTATTTTAAATCAATGAAAATATACAAAGGATCTTTTAAAACATTTTGGTTTGGATAGTAATAAGGAAATTTATACACCTATGAGTACCACTTATAAATTGGATGTTGATAAAACTGGGAGACCAGTGGATCAAACAAATTATAGAGGTATGTTTGGGAGTTTAATTTTTCTTACTGCTAGTCGACCGAATATTATGTTTAGTGTGTGTATGTGTGCAAGATTTCAAGCTAACACAAATGAGTAACACTTGGTTACTGTTAAAAGGATTTTCAAATATCTTAAACATACTACTAATTTAGGATTATTTTATCCAAAAGGACAATCATTCGATTTAATAAGTTATTCAAATTTTAGATTTTTTGGTTGCAAGTTATATAGGAAGAGAACTTATGGAACATTTAATGTTCTAGGTAAGTCCTTAGTATCATGGTGTAGTAAAAAGTAGAATTCTGTTGCATTGTCTACTACTGAAGCAGAGCACATAGCTGCTGGTAGTTTCTATACACAAATTTTAAGGATTGAACACACTCTATTAGACTATGTATATCAATTTAGACATGTATCTATAAATTGTGATAACACCAGTGCAATCAACATTTCCAAGAATCTTGTGTCTCACTCTACGACTAAGCACATTGATGTAAGACATCACCTTTTAGAGATCATTATCAAAAAGGTGATATAAATCTGGAATTCATTGGTACTGAACATCATTTGGCTAAAATATTTACCAAACCATTAAATTCAGAGAGGTTAAATTACATCAAACATGAATTAGGAACGATAATTTGTTTCCTAACAGTTTAAGGATACCTCACTGGTATGGACCTCAACATTATACCTCAATGGTATGGACCTCACCGTTGTACCTCACTGGTATGGACCTCACCATTCTACCTCACAGGTATGTAACTCACCATTATACCTCACTAGTATGGATCTCACCGTTATACCTCCCTCGTATGGACCACACCATTATATCTTACTGGTATGGACCTCACTGTTAGAACCTCACTGTTAGTGGAGCTCAATGTTAGGAATCCTCACCGATATAATTTTCTGATATTTTGCGCTATATTAACCTTCATGTTATTTAGCCAATAGAATCTGTATTGTTTTTATTATATTTATTATGTTTCATTTATTTATTTCATGATTCTTAAATGATAAAACATTAGTCCTAACATCATTTCAATCCACCTCGAACCCATTACCTTCCAACCTTAGATCCCAAACCTTCGTTTCTCTCGAAACCTAAGCCTCACGATTTACAGAATAGAAATGGTGAAGAGACCAAATGTCCGTGAAGAGGGTGATGAGCTGAATTCCAAGAGAATCAAAGGAGAGTCAAGTGGTGGTAGTGAAGTAAAGAAACCAATAACACCGCATCTCATAAAAAGAGAAATAGTAGCTGAGAAAGAGCTATGCTTGGTATGGTTGATGACCAGTAAGTCATTAATTCTAAGTGTGCTTGAAGAGAATGAATGGGTTGAGTGCTTCTCAAACAAAAATGGACCATATTATCCTAAGTTGGAAAAATATTTCTATGATTTTCCCAAATTTGAAAAATTGGATAATGAGAATCAGGACTTCTCATTTGTTAATGGAAATGAAACTTCATTCTCCTCAGTGGGATGGGATGACTGTCCTAGGGTACCCCATTAAGGTATATTCAATTTTTATTCAAAGTTTTCCCCTTTCTAGCGATTAATTTGAGTATGAAGCTACCTTAGTTGAACTCACTGGAAATGGGACATCAGGAAAAGTGGTTGCTGTAAAAATGAATTGTGAGAACAGATTGCTGTTTATGATTGTCGAGCAAGTTTTAAGTCCAAGAAGAGGAGACTCTGAAAATCTAATGTTTCAAGACATTTATTAGCTATATCATCTAAGACGTGGAGTAAATGTAAATCCGTGTAGGCTGTTAATGGTACAAATAGAAGATATGACTAGGATGAAATCAAAAACAAATTCCTTGTTCTTTGCCAAGTTGATATCTTTAATGATTAAAGTAAAGGGAATAGATGGGTATCAAGATGAGACTGTAGTTGTGAAGGAAAACTACTGTATTACCATAACTTTTTTCAAATACATGAAGATTAACGGGAACCCATGGAGAAGAAAATGGGTATGTGATAATGAGAAATTTTATAATAAATTTAACCCTTTTGATCATCCACATCAGCCAAGAGATAGAAGAGATCTCGGTCTAGGACCTGATGAGGAGGAACCTCAATACAACGATGATGATGCAAAAAAGGATACCTCTATTTAAGATTCAGGGGATCCTAATTTGCCTCTAATCCCAGCTGCTGAAAAGGTATCGTATAGAAAAGCAAGTCCACATGTGACCCTTCTAAGAAAGGAAGCAGTTCTGGGAGAAAGTGTTGAAGAAATATCTATGGATGAGGAAGACCTTCCTAGATCAAATCCTGAGGAGACTGCTCCAGATTCTAGTTGTAGTGATGATGAAGAAGAAGAATTATATGAAAATGGAAGTACCTGCTTAACTCTTTGTCCTCTGATTGAGAGCTCTTTCATGCCTGTTGAGGAGGTTCTTGAAGTGGATAGACCAGTGCCTATTTCTAATGTACCTCAACCTGTGTGACCTAGTTTTTATATAGATATGGTTGTAGATGACTCCTTCAAATAGGAGATGGATGCAGTTGGTACTAAATAGGATGAAGCTCCACTTGTGGGGGAGCAACCTGTAAGGATAGGATCAGTTTTTGTGACCTATGAAGTGGAATATTGGTATGTGGATCTATTATTTGTTGTATTGGGACTAGACCATCCAAATTATGATGATGAGACATCCATTAGAAGGCATCCTATGTCTTATGATATTTTCTCAGAGGAAGTTACTGCTCAACTAGTAGCTCCTCTAGCTCTACCCAAAGACATTTTGAGAAAAGGAGATCTTGAGGCACTGAAATCTGAATTTAAAACCTATTTTGTTGATGAGATATGTAATATGGAAAGTTCTTGGGTATCTTCTCTGGGAAGTGTTTTGTCAAGTGCTGTGACAGAAGTGATGGATGATGTAAAAGAATGTCAAAATCAAGATAAACATTTATTAGAGGTTGTTGACTCTCTAAGGAAATCTGTTGATTTATTTGATACCTTCATGAGGTCTAAATATCAAGTTGATATTGAATAAAACTAAATTCTAAGTGTTGTGAAATAGTTTTTGGATGTGTTTGACTATTTTAAGAAGGCCATAAAAATGCATATCAGTACTCAGGATTTTGTTGTGAAAAAATTTGATAAGTAATATGACTCAGTCTTACAATAAAACTGTAGCTTTTACTGTGGAACCTCTTGGTGCATCCAAAGTATTAATTGATGTGGAATAGTTTAGATCTATGCTGAAAGAAGAACTTGGTCAAGTTAGTTCTAGTAGCTCATCTGATTCTCAGGTGATTACTACCACCAGGGATATTTGAAAAATCATCCATGATTATATGAGAGATGCTACTACAGCCCAGAAGAAAATCAAAGACAAAATTGATTATTATTTTCAGAGAGTGTATACCAAGCATCAGCTAAACAATAATTTCAAGCTGCTGTTAGAGAATCTAAAACTACCCCCAGTAAATCAAGACTTTAAAGAACAAGTTAGTAAGCTCAGGGAGTTTACCCCTACTTTGGAAAAATTTACGGATAACAAGGATGATTTCATCTCTTCCATGGAGAGAGGGGGAGGTATCATTATGGATTTCAAGAATCTCTTACTACTATTCATGTGTGTGGAAAATACACCTATCATCATGCCTCATACCTTACCTTCCACTAGTTCTACTGGTTCCACACCTCAAATGACTCATGCTCAGGCAATCAGAAGCTTGAATCCTATGATCACATAGAGGAGTACTCATTACAGACCTGGCTGTGTTTCAGTAGCTGAACCACCTTTGATAATTACTAGATTAACCAAGCCTGTATCTCAACCTACCCAACCTCAGTCCTCAGATCCTAAAGGGAAATAAAATGTGGACATCTAGGAGGTAGATTGAATCAGGCCAGAGATTTTGATAGGAATATTTGTACTTCTTGTATATCTTTTGTACAATATCAGGTAACATTATCATGGGAAATGAAAATGTATGTTTTCTCTCTTATTATTTTATGCTCTGAACCATTGTGTTTCACTTTTTTCTAATCAAAATGGGGGAGAAAAATTATAATATGGGGAGAACTTCAAATTTTGGGAGAACTTACACTAAGGGGGATAAAATTATAATATGTGTCTTTTTGGGAAACAAATATTCTATTTCTTTTTTACTCTTATGTTTTTCCATAGTTTAACTCTGATACATTTGAGAGTTATGATCTGAACACACATAGAAATTCCATTAGATGTATTTTACTCTGATTCATTAAAGTTTATTCTGGATTATAATACTATAATTTTTGATTATCAAGAAGTGGGAGATTGTTGGAATCACATGTTTTGATAATCTGAAATATGACGAGATATGTTCTGATAATCCCAAATCATGCATATCTATATAATAATTATATTTCATAACTATGCCTTCATGTTCTAGAGTTAGTATGGATGTCAAAATAATCAAATAATATCCTGGAATATATTAATCAATGATTATTTATGTTAAACAATGATGATGTACGATATTAATTCAATATGAAACAAATATGCATAGAACAAGTTACTTTGTAAGCATTTAAGTTCTTAAGTCACTGATAGTTATAATTATGACTGATACAGACTAGCTCACTTATACAAATTCACTGTTATACAAGTCCACTGATATACAAAGTCTACTGATAGACAAGGTCACTGATATACAAGTTTACCGATACAAGTCCACTGATACCAGATACAGATAGAATGGAGCTACCGACAGATGTTTACCAATACATAGAGCTACCGAAAAATAGAGTTACTGATACATGAGCTACCACTACAAGAGCTACCGTTATAAGTCCACCGGTAGAGAGCTACTAATGGATGATGAATTTTAACCAGTCACTATTACTCAAACTATATACTTTGTCAATATTATTAATATAATTCTAGCAATCATATTTTCTTAATTAAATTCAATTGATATTAATAAATTATGGCTATTAGCATGTTAGTGAACCATACCTCGTACCTGCAAAAAGTAATCATTCCCATTGCTAGAGCTCAAAGAATAAAAGGAATATCAAGCAACTAGAGAATATAAAGATATATACATAAGGAAGAACAAAAGACATATATGAGACATATACAAGAAGATACACACGTACATGCAGAGAAGAACACTCGAAGAACTCGAAGAACACACATACACATCAAGAACAGAAGTTCAAAGATGAGATTCATGTGCTACTAGGATTAATCTCACATTCAAACTGAACACCTGTACTGGAAGTGAAGGAACAGAACCACGATACACTTTTTTCTAGACAACTTCTAGAGAAGGACTCAATGCTTCATCTGCTTCAATCCAAAGGAGTCCAGAGCTGCATTGACATCACAAAAGAGCATTCTAAATTGATCTCTATATTATTTCTCTACTGTGATAATTTTTTTGTTACTTTACAAGCAGTGTGTGCTTCTATCTATTTGGACACACACTGACTTCTATGCAGAACTAGAGGATACTGAAATCCTCACACCAAACTCTTTATACCTGTGTGTATCCCACGTAGAACTGTGGTAGAGGTCTGAGGACCTGGAAAACCTAAGTACTGTTATAAACCCTGATCCAGGGTGTGGATCGCAGTTATATATCTACTGTTTGAGAGGACTAAGTCTCATCTTGAGACTGAACCTATTGGTTAAAACTACTTTGCATTTTATTTTAGTTTAAAATATTTTCAATATTCTGCTGGTAACTTCATTGAAATATAAATTTTTTTAAGTAACCCTGATAGTTAAACTAGAAATTTTTTTTGTAATTATTGTAAATTATTAGGTTATTTTCATAAGCTAACGTAATCATCAGATTAAAGTTAACTGAGAACTAACCAATCTTTGAGAAACTAAGTAAACCTTTACTATCTATATAAATTCACTACAGTTTAACTTGTCTTATGAATTAGAGGATTTCAATATAAATTGTTTAAAAATATATTTATTTAATAGGAACTCAATTCACCCCCTCTTGAGTATTCCTCTGGGACAACTCAACATCCTTCTCATCTTTCTATACTTATGTGTATATTGATGAGTCTTACGCCAAAAACAATTCTATCTGACATCATGTGCTATGGAATGAGGAATGTGTGAGTAAGGAAGAGAAACTAGTAGATGAAAACACACAAGTGTGAGAAATATGTGTAAGTATGACATGATAAAAAGATTTATTTTAAATTGCTATTATATAGTAACAAATACTTATTTTACAATATATGATAGTCATAGGAATTAGAAACTCCTGTAGTAGATGCAGACCTTTTATCGACGAATTTGAAGTGTCCAGAATAATATGGTCATGTCAGAAGTGTAGGGTTTGGGGTGACACCCTGAGTATATTTTGATTAAAAAACCGATGGTAGAAATGTAGAAATGAAACAAATAAGCAAAAGACTAGAAACTCTTGAAGAACAATTTCAATGACAGGGAGAGTTGATAGAAACTTTTATGTGTGCGAAGAAAGGAGAAGACACAAATCAGGAAAAACCAGTGCGTGAAGATCCCGCCCCACCCTCACCAGCATTGAGGCGAGCCATTCCCCTCAAAGCTTTATCTTAGCCATGGTAATAAATATTCTAATAATTCTTCCCATGAAATGTGAAACAGACAAACATTGATACTTTTCCTGTACTGATCTTCTACTGGGTGATAATGAATGTGATTTATATCTATCAACACCCACCAATCACCTTGTAGTGAGGGTTATGGTGTCCAACATTCCAGAGTACAAGCTACATAATAGACCACTTCCAACAGATCATCTGAATGTGATGATTACTATAGCTCATGAGCCAAATGTAGAGCTACCTATTCCACTTGATGATGATGATATTCATACTGTTGAAAAGTCTATTGGGACATTCATTACATGGCCGTCACAACTTGTAAGAGTACATGTGGACAAAGAGGTATTTATTTCCATTTTTTTCAAGATAAACCTTTAATAATTAATGAAAAAGGTCTGAACCAATGAATGTTATTATAGATAAAGAAAGGGATGGGGTGACAAGAAACGTGGGGTCAAAAACATCTAAAGTATTGACCAACTTATCCAAAAGATCTACTAAAATCCCAATAACACCACCTATCCTCTATCCATAATTACTATCATTGAAGACTCATGTGGATACACAGATAAAAAGTGACAGTATTCATAGAGTTTTTTTGAAAATAATATATACAGAGAAGAAATTCAAGATTTTGTTGTTGATAAAAACTTAAATGACATCCTTGAATATGTTTTTCTAGGATTCACAGTTATAAATTTATATATGAGGTATATTTTCATGAAGTGGTCCTCTAAAATCTGATATAATGTGCTAATTAGACTAAATGCATTTTATATTATTGGTAGGTGTATATATGAAAAAAAGTTGAAGGAATTTTTCCATCAGCCAAAATTTGGACTCGTTAGTCCTCTTACCACATCAACACAACTAAAGAAATTGGTGCCATTAAAATGGGATGAAATAGTGAAAGGCTTGTTAAAAATCATTTAAAAGACATATTATGGATGACAGATACTTCCTATTACCAACCATGTAGGTGTAAAACTCTATGATTAAATCATATAAATTATATTTTCACTTCTTTCACTACTTATTCCTTTTTGTGTTTTTAGGCAATATTATATGCTAATTGCGGTGAACTTGGATACTCCAAAGATTTATTTTCTGGATTCAATGCATGGAAATCCAACAAACTGCCCACACATGATGGTGTTTTGGAATATGCAAGACACTACATCCTACATTTTCGGTCTAATCATCATGTTATATAATTTATATTATCTTTTACTGAGGATTATATTATGATTGGGCGGTGTATCAATAACGTCTAAAAAAGGAATGAGGACATGGGCTAAGCATAAAGAGGCGAGAAAGTACTATGTCTTGACAAGTATCAGGGTATATATAATAAACGTTCCCTATCCAAAAACATATCAAATCAAGTTACTCATTCTATTAATGATCAAAATCTTTTCAGCATCTAAAACAAACAAATTATAATGATTGTGGTTACTATGTTTGTAAATTTATCAGAGAGATCATTTTTCATCAACAAACTAGAATCCCTAAAGAGATATTTTCAAAAACAACTACTATTAAATTTAAATTATTTATTATTTATTTATTTATATATTTTTTAGTACTAATATGAGTATAAAAAATCCTCAAATTCACGGGAGGATATTTATTTGTTCAGAAACAAGTGGGTTGTATACCTGATGGAATATTGTACACAAATAGCAAGAAGATCTGACTTGGGGACGTGTACAAGTGGCTGACATTTTTGAGAGGGGATCACGGATATTAAAAGATGAAACATTATTGTATGTAAATGTTCGTATGAAAACTTTAATTGTTATTAAAAAAACATACTTTATCTAATGATTCATTTGTCCATTTTAGCAGATGAAATGCACCAGCAACATGCAAGAATGATGAACCACTTTTCCTTGGGCTTTGGATAAGAAAAAGTAGTAAAATATCCAAAATACCTTCAAATCACAGATGCCTACTCACATTCAATGAAAAGATGAGTAAACGTATCTGCCCTAAATTGATTTTAGTATGAGCATCAAGATTCAAAATGGATTCCAATGCATTGAACATTTTCATTGGTAGAAATAGTATGTTTTATGATTATCCATAATAAGAAAATGAACATTGTTGGAACCTCTTTCCTCCATATGTTATACCTTCACACATCCTTGTTTTCAATTTTTCACAATGATCCATGGGTAATTTTTGACGTTTATGATTCAAACCCACCTCAATCTGAGGCATAATGTGACCAGTATCACTCAAAGAATCTGTTTTTTTAAAAAGCGACATAATTTTAAGTGGAAACAACAACTGAAATATGGAAAACCAACTAAAAAAATTTGGATTATGGTGATACATTAGGCCAATTATCCATGGGTCATGTGTGATGTGTAAGATTCAACCTCGCCTCAATTCGAGGAATGGTGTGGCGGATATCACTCAAAGTGTTTCTCTTTTGTTTAAAATAGACAGAATTTTAAGTGAAAACAACAACTGACATAACAAAAACCAACCAAACACATTCAGACTGTGTTTATACTTTAGGATAATTATCCATGGGTCATTTTTGACATGTACGATTCAACATCGCCTCAATATGAGGCACAGTGGGGCCGTTATCACTCAAAGTGTATGTCTTTTGTTTAAAATGGACAATATTTTAAGTGAAATCATAAACTGACATGCAAAAAACCAACCTAACACATTAATATTATGTTTATACTTTAGTCCAACGATACATGGGTCACATGTGATGTGTGAGAGTTAACATTTCCTCAATCAGAGGCACGATGTGACCAGTATCAGTCAATGTGTCTCTCTTTTGTTTAAAATGGACAAAATTTTAAATGAAAACAACAACTGACGCACGAAAAACCAACCAAATACATTCAAATTGTGTTGATACTTTAGGATAATTATCCATGGGTCATTTATGATGTGAATGAGTCAACACCACCTCAATATGAAGCATAGTGTGACCAGTATCACTCAAAGTGTCTCTCTTTTATTTAAAATGGATTGAATTTTAAGTGAAAACAACAATTGACATATAGAAAACCAACCAAACACATTCAGATTGTGTTGATACATTAGGATAACGATCCATGGGTCATTTTTGATGTGTAAAATTCAACCCTGCATTAATATGAGGCATGGTTTGACCGGTATATATCAAAGTGTCTCTCTTTCATTTAAAATGGAAAGAATTTTAAGTGAGAATAACAACTGACATACAGAAAACCGACCAAACACATTTGGATTGTGTTTATACATTAAGAAAATGATGAATGGGTCAATTTTGGAATTTAAGAGTCAACCCTACCTCAATATGAGTCCCAGTGTGGCCGATATCACTCAAATTAGCACTCTTTTGTTTAAAATGAACATAATTCTAATTGAAAACAATAACTGACATATGTAAAACCAATCAAATGCATTCGGATTGTGTTTATACATTAGGATAACGATCCATGGGTCATTTTGGATGTGTATGAGTAAACCTCACCTCAATCCGAGGCACGGTGTGGGTGGTATCACTCATAACGTCTCCCTTTTGTTTTAAATGGAAATAATTTTAAGTGAAAACAACAACTAACATACAAGAATACTGAAAAAACACATTTTTATTTTGTTGATAATTTAGGCCAATGATCCATGATCCATGTGTTATGTGTAAGAGTCAACCCCACCTCTATCTGAGGCATGATGTGACAGGTATCACTCAAAGTGTCTCACTTTTATTTAAAATGGACAGGATTTTTAGTGAAAACAACAACTAACGTATGGAAAACTGACCAAATGCATTCGTATTGTGTTGGTACTTTAGGAGAATGATCCATGGGTCATGTGCGAAATGTAAGAGTTAGCCCTGCCTCAATAAAAGGCATGGTGTGAATGATGTCACTCAAAATGCCTCTATTTTGTTTAAAATGGGCAGAATATTAAGTGAAAACAACAACTGACGTACAAAAAACAGAAAAAACAAATTCAGATTGTGTTAATACTTTAGGAGAACTATCCATGGGTTATTTGTGACATTTAGGAGTCAACCCCACCTCAATATGGGGAATTGTGTGGCTGGTACCACTCAAAGTGTCTCTCTTTGGTTTAAAATGGACAAAATTTTATGTGAAAAAACAACAGACATATGAAAAGATGACCAAACACATTCTTTTTGTGTTGATAATTTAAAAAAAAGATCCATGGGTCATGTGTGACATGTAAATTTCAACCCTGACTCAATATGAGGGAGGATGTGTCTGGTATCACTCAAAGTGTCTCTCTTATGTTTAAAATGGACAATATTTTAAGTGAAAACAACAGCTGACATAAAAAAAACGAAAAAAGCATTCATATTGTGTTGATGCTTTAGGAGAACTATCCATGGGTCACTTTTGATGAGTATGAGTCAACCCCACCTCAATAGAAGGCATGTTTTTACTGGTATCACTCAAAGTGTCTTCCTTTTGTTTAAAATGGACAGAATTTTATGTGAAAACAACAACTGATATACGGAAAACCAACCAAACACATGCGTATTATGTTGATACTTTATTACAACAATACGTGGGTCATTTTTGTTGTGTAAGAGTCAACCCCGTCCCAATCTGAGGTATGGTGTGGCCCGTATCACTCAAAGTGTCTCTCTTTTGTTTAAAATGGACATAATTTTAAGTGAAAACAACAACTGACGCACGAAAAGCTAACCAAACTCATTTCTATTGTGTTAATACATTAGTATAGAAATACATGGGTCATTTGTGACGTGTAAGCGTCATCCCGCCTCAATTTGAGGCATGGTGATACTGATATCACTCAAAGTGTCTTTCTTTTGTTTAAAATGGACAAATTTGTAAGGGAAAACAAAAATTGACATATGAAAAACTGACAAAATGCATTCATATTGTGTTGATAATTTAAGAGAATGATCCATGGGTAATTTTTGATGTTTATAAATCAACCATTCTTCAATCTAACACAAGGTGTGGTTGGCATCACTCAAAGTGTCTCTCTTTGTTTAAAATGGACAAGATTTTAAGTGAAAACAACAAC
Organism: Viscum album; assembly: GCA_963277665.1. Taxonomy (NCBI): domain Eukaryota; kingdom Viridiplantae; phylum Streptophyta; class Magnoliopsida; order Santalales; family Viscaceae; genus Viscum; species Viscum album. The sequence goes on from OY728133.1 coordinate 1,864,040,643, forward strand.
TAACATATGGAAAACTAACCAAATGATTTCATATTGTGTTGATAATTTAGGAGAACAATTCAAGGGTCATGTGTGACGTGTAAGAGCCAACCCCTACTCAATTTGAGGCATGGTGTGGCCGGTATCTCTCAAACTGTCTCTCTTTTGTTTAAAATGGACAGAATATTAAGTGAAAACAACAACTGACATATGAAAAACTGACCAAAACAGATTCAGATTCTGTTGAAACTTTAGGCCAATAATCCATGGGTCATGTGTGATGTGTTCGAGTCATCCCTGCCTCAATCTGAGGCATAGTGTGGTAGCTATCACTCAAAGTGTATCTCTTTTGTTTAAAAAGGACAGAATTTTATGTGAAAACAACAACTGACATATGAAAAAATGTCCAAATGCATTCAGATTGGGTTGGTAATTTAGGATAATGATACATGGGTAACTTGTGACGTTTATGACTCAAATCTACCCCAATATGAGGCACGGCGTGACCGGTATCACTCAAAGTGTCTCTCTTTCATTTAAAATGGACATAATGTTTTAGTGAAAACAACAACTGACATACGAAAAACAATCTCAAAGTCATTATATATGACATAATACACTTAGAAAATCCTCATAGAGTCTCAATTAGTCCTTATACAATAAATCCCCATTAATAATTCATCATAAACCCTAAATATAAAACTTTTTCCCTAGAGTTCATGGAGAGGGATGAAAACAAATAGGAAAGGGAGAGGGAGAAGAAAGAATGGTAAAGAAAAAAGAATAGAGGATTTAAAATGGATTAATTTTAAAGATAAAGGGCTCTTAGACTAAGTTTCAAGAATGGTAAGGGAAGAAATAGGTTTAAATCCCTTAAATTATTCCATATCATCGACAACTTTCATGGTCTGGTTGGGTAGTTTTTCAAACCGTTCACCATCTTTTTGGGAGCCATTGGATAAGAAACCCTCTTCTACACAGTTTGGAAAAATAGTTAACTAACTGTGTTCCAATCATTCAAAATGACATAGTTCAACTATATATCTTTACCACACGGTTTCTCCTAACTATTAACAACCCGTGTTCCTAACAACTCCCTCAACAAGTTATGTTTCATGGTTTTCACTTGGAGTCATACACCCTATCCTTTTCCTATGTATGTAAAACAATAAAAGTTCAAAATGAATAGGAAACTTCCCCATGAAAGTGTACCCATATGGGTTCTTCTAAATTGTGTCCCCAAATAAAATCACTACATGAATTATAATCAAGAGTGTATTATGGAAAAATAATAATCATATATCTCCCCACCATTTATAAATTATATAAATGGCGTGAAAAGAAGACAACACACCATAAAATAAAGGCATCAACCAGAAGAACACATTTCCTTAAGTGTCCAAAGAATCCCACAAATCCATCTACCATGAAGAATCTACAAGGTAAACTCTCTAAGTCCTAAGGCAACATATGCCAAATGGAACTCAAAATCTATAAACAAATTCCATATGAAAGCTTTACATGAATCTTATCCACAAAAATCATGAAGAATAACTCACATGCAAGCCTTAATAAAACATTTCTTATGGTTCTGACATTAAACAATCTCAATATATTTTATCTAAAGTAATGTGAGATTTCCTTTGGAAGATATAGTATTTAATGGTACTTTTTATAATCATAATGAATAATTAGTACATCATAATCGTTATGGATTTTCCCAGTGCTTGCTCCCAAATTGACTACCACTGCATATTTTATCTATGTGAACTACTTGTTTGATATATTAATTTTTTTGTAGGTCTTGGTTTTTGTGTGCTACTACTGAATTTAATGTTACAGTAGGAAGGGCATTTATCAGTGCTAAAAATTCACTGATAAAGGGATCATTTTATCTGTGCTAAAAAAGCATTGTTAACGAGCCCTTTATCAGTGCTTTTTTAGGGCTGATAAAGGACCGCTTTATCATCACATTTTGAGCGATGATAAAGGAACCCTTTATTAGTGCTAAGCATTAAAACACTATTAAAGCCCATTTTGAGTGCTGATAAAGTCCATTTTTGTAGTAGTGATGATTGATCAAAATAGAATTCCAAAATAAAAAAATAAACTATTGAATAACATTTATACATGAACTAAAAATGCAACAAAGTGGAAAATCAAAACCCAAACCAAAACCGACAACAACTAAATATCGATGTTACCAAATGGGTTAATCTCTAATAACAAACCCAAATTCTTCCATGGTGATCAAAATGAAGTTGGAACATACATCTGAGTCTAAAAACAAGAAATAAGTATATTCATGAGTATTAAAACTCAGTAGATATACCTGGATGACCCATTCCCAATGTATTTCCTATAAAAAATCCTCAATTCTAGGTTTGAAATAAAATATATGAAATATAGGGTTTATCAACTTTTCCATATAAAAGAAAACATGGTCTATTACCCTTTTTATTTAAAATTATATTCTTTTCCTAGAATAAAGAATAATGTTTTTAAATGAAGGTTGAAAGAGAAGAATGGAAAATGCTTCCATTTAAAAAGTATGATATGGGGTAAACTATTCTTAAAAAATTTCTAAAAAACATTTCAAAACACATTACAACCTTTTAATATAGAGATATACCATAAAAAAATGAAGGAACAAGAATCACACAATAAGGGAAATGGAAAAATTAAAACACATGTGTAACCAAACAAACAAAGAAACTCTATCATCCACCGCAAACAAAATGGTTTCATGGTTAACATGGGAGTACCTTGGAGAGTAGTATATAATCTATAACATAATGAAACCAAAATAATCCCATAGGTATGACTCACCTGCTAACATCAATCCACCCACACACTCGGTCTTTCCCTACCTAGCCTAACCGTGGGGCATAATCCCACAATAGAGAAAGGTCCATACTAAAGGCCACTAACTTGAGCGCAATCCTAAGCTAGTGAATAAACTAATCTCATAAAATACTATAATTATTCTATATTCCAATGTCAAGACTAATTTGAGTTGAGACAATAAATATCAAACAAGAAACCAACCGTATATAAATGTATCACACTGAATAAAGACACACATGCATCACTCCGAATCAACCCAGGGAACAATCCATTGCATTCAAACCAATTGTTCATGAGGGAATCCCATAATAATGACCTCCCACACCATTAAACACAACCAAGGAAATTTTATCATCTAAACAGAGTTATCAAAGGAGTACCGACATATGATAATTTCAAATATGCATTAAAACAACAGTGACTAGCATACCATTTCAACAATGACCGAAGACACCTATAAAAAAGGTTTATAAAAAAATTTGTAAATAAAAAACCATTAAGAATTTAAATTTATGAAACTAAATCATCTTTACCATCCAAAACCATACTATAGAAATAATAAATCAATTAGAAATTCTAGATGGGTATTTTATAAACACTTGGTGTGTGATATTCAGTAAAATTGTTTACTAAACATCATAACTAGATGAAAATCCTATCATTTTGAAAAAAAATTATTATAGTAATTATATATCACTATATAGCATCCATGGAAGGTATAAAAATTATGAAATCAATGATTCTTAATCATAAAGGGAAATTGAAATGGTAAAACTACCTCAAACCACAAGTACTTCAACAATGGGCACCCGAAACAACTGTATGGGGGTCCAAGAAGGCAAGAGAATCCTCAAGGAACATTAACAACACAAAACCCCTAAATCAAACTCCAAGGAAAAATAACCCTAGACCCAAATGACTAAGGGAGAAGAGGAAATAATATGGAAAAAGGAACATGAAGTATATGAGCAGATTATACCATAAGAAATAACTACAAAACATGAATAAATCCCCTTGGTTTCTCCCTTTTAAGTGGAGGGATGCATGGTGAAGAATAGAGGAGCCCCCCATGGGTCACACGAACCAAATTTGGAGAAAGGTGGTTTTTGGGTTTCAAATAAGAGGAAAATAGAAATATAATTTCACAAATTTAAAACACATTGGAATAATGCACAGTTTCCCAATCCATACACCAATCATGTGCATCTTTTTGGATACACTATATACATATTTGGTTTGGATTCTTGATTTGGGAATCTGTGCAGAAAATGTGAGACATGATTCTTTCAAGAATTTGCGAGCCAAGAGAATTCTTCCTATAATATTTGGATAACCATTTTCAGGCTGCGAACCCTTGAATAGAGACACCTAAGGACCTACATGATTTCTCCTTGGATACACATGGTTTATATCACACCATGTGTAGCCTATAAAATACAAACCATTAAAGAATAAAAAGAACTAAAAAGGGACTCATCATTAGGATGACACATAGTTTCCACTTATCCATGTTCCTAAACTATGAAACATAAAAAAACAACTGAAACTAGATATATAAACAAAGAACAAAGAGATAAGGAAAAATAAATGAAGAAAATAAATACAATGGCATGACAGAGATACAATTCATACTCATCCCAATATCATGTTAATTATTTTTAAAATTTGGGATTGAATAAAAAATATCATTAAGGGATATTAAAATAAAGGATTCCTATTAGTCCAATTAAAATATGAAAACCAATGAAATTTTTTACCATTCTCCCAATAAAATATAGAGAAAATAATTAAAACACTTCCATATATGAAAATAAACCTTTTTTCAATTAATTTTTTTAGAACCCATTATTAATTATAGGAAACCCATGAATTCATCTTATGGCATGTGGGAACTTCCAGAAATATTTCTTTAAAAAACATACCTTTCACCATTAAATGTTTGAAAACATTCCTTATCTCATTAAAAAAAACACTTCCATAAAAATCCTTTCATTTCAATCATATCATTGGTATCTTTGAGAATTATAATCACAACCCATTTTCACTAATGTTTAACTAATGTGAGAATAACTAGAGCCCTGTTACTCATATATGGGTAAGCCCCAGATTATGTAACCCTTTTTTCATTATAAAGAAAAAATAATTACCCAATGCATTGAAGTGCTATATTGGGCTCACCTGCTGTAATGAGTTATATCTGGCTCCTTCAACATCATATATAATTATCAAGTACTTTATCATGAAAAAAATCAATTTTATGTTTTCAATATTCATTATAAAACCATTGAAAAAAACGGTTTTACCCATAATTAAAAAAAATTCATTTTTGTATAATCATAAGGAGAAATATTATTTTTATTTAAGAAATCATTAAATGGAAAAATTATAAGAAGTGTGAGATATGATATACTTTTAAAAACCATGTTAAATTTTATAGGATTAATGGTAACTAATATTGGCTATGATTTCATGAAAATTAATAAAATATATATACGTTAAAAAAATTATTCTTTAACTTTTTTAAGATGTAAAAAAATCCCACATCAAAAACACTGAAAAGAATAATTTTTCATTTTTTTAAAGATATTCAAATAAAGTAACAAATGAAATTTATACACTATTGAAGAAAAAATAATAAAATTATTGAGAAATTTAAAATAACCACAAGATGGATGAGAATTTTATGGAACGAAAACATTTTAAAGATATTTTCCAAAACAATTATCCTATATTAAGCCCCATATAGATTTGTACTTTCTATAAATCCTAAATAATAAAATTATATGAGTTAATAAATTAAATTTATACAATTTTCAGGTTCATTATATAATGATTATTACATTTATTTCATTTCTACCATTATTTATTAAGTTACTAAAATGTTAATGTTTTTCTTGGATGTTTTGGGGTTATTTAATTTATAACCACAATAACATTAGTGATTTAACTAAAGAAAAATGGGTTGTACTCCAATTCCATCTAATATCATAAAAAAGTTATAATTTTCATTTTTATACATTAAATTGGATTTTAAATCCAATTGTGAAAGGATTATGAAAAAATAAACTACATTATTTCATGAAGATGATAATTTATATATACCCATGAAAAATATTTCCATTTTTATATTGCCTAAAATATTAGATAATATTTTAATTTTACTTAATCATCAATATTTTTAATACATATCCAATTTATTCATTTTTTCAATCCTTATTACAATCCTTGTAAGGTGGAAATGGAGAATGAATCCCATATCTTCAGGGAGGTAGTCGTCCACACATATCCATGAGCGATGTTATCACATTATAACTGACGGATGGTTAAGTAGGTATGTAATATAATTTTACAATATAATCATTACTATTTAATTAATATCATATATATTTATTTGATTAATAATTTTACCCGCTATATGATCTGTTGATGAAAAATAAAAGACAATGCTTCTTTGAGGTGGTAGTCTATATGTATTCACTAGCGATGTTTTCATTTCCCATAGGATGGAAAGTGAGATTAAAAAGGGTTTTCCCATAAACATAATAATATTTTACTATATGAATGGTAATAATGTTATAATAACATAATGGTAAAAGGATATTTTAAGGAGGTATAATAAAAAGTAAACATGAGACACAATTTTTTGAATTATTCTCTGGAAAACCTCCCTTAACTTACATTTTAAGACTTATAGGTTAATCTTTTGGTGAGAAAAAAACATCCAAAAAATTGTGAGGGATTTAGGTAAGGTATTTGGGCTATTATTGGTAGATATAAAGTAATTGAAGAGTATAAAAAATTTAGGATAGAAGGATCCAAATTATATATTAGGGGAGTGATTCACAACCTGTCCCAAAGGGGCCCATGCTGTGACTACCCCATGCTCACCTCCGATAGGCCAGGGGTTGGTGACTACCATGGAGTAGGAAAATCCCACAATGGGAAGAATTATTCCAAGTACCTGTACACACAAAGACATGTTGATTCCTAAAATGATGGAAAGTAAAAAACCCTATGTAAAAAATGAATCCATACACTAACAGACCAACCATAGAGTATAATAGTTTGAAACTGGAAAGAAAACATGAAAAAATACAAGCCCACCAAAAAATGAGTTTTTCAAAGTGAATGCACAAGTTCAGGAAGAGTGATCCGTAGAAAACCATACATAAAGGGTGGGATTATGCAATCTGTTTGAAGCCATAGGAACACACCTCATCTGTCTGATCACTATAAGAACCACATGGTCTTGGTCCACCTTGAACTCTGTCAAATCATTAATTTTCTACACAACACACACCACATGAAAAAAGTACCTTGAAGGGGTGAGTAAAAAAAATACTTAGTAGGACACCCTGAAACATCAAAGAAGTACCACTAATAAATACATATATTATATGACAATGAAATACATGAATTATTCCACTAATAAATACACATAGTATACAACAAATAACTACACCAAGTATACCACAATGAAATACATGAATTATACCCCAAATAAATACACAAAGTATGCCACAAAGGAAAAAATGATTAGAACACATAAGTATTAGTATATAGAATGGAATGTAGGATTATCAAACATAGTCTGCAAAACACCATGTATCAATAAGACATAGAGTCTCAATAAGACACAAAGTCTCACTAAGGCATAGAGTCTCGATAAGAACTAGAATATCGGTAAGACATGGAGTCTCAGTAAGGCATGGAGTCTGGGTAATACATAGAGTCTTAATAAGTCATATACCCCCAAAGTCACATAGTCTTCATGTATCAAAGTTTCAAGATCCTAGCCTACCATATGATTCCACTCGTAGTTATATTTATTCTGGAGAACCAACTCTTGACCCAATAGATTGTATGAAAAATTCTAGAAAGACTCACTTAGATAATCTAAAAATGATCATCTCATCACAGTGGTCCCAACACTGCACACGACTCATCAAATGAAGACACGATTTGAAACATAATGCTATTTTAAGCCGCACCTAGTCCCCACAGACCGCGTGCCCCCCGATGCTGACCTGAGGCCATGCAACATTCCATATGGCCGGTTCGCCGCACTTCCTGCCTTGTATTCTTTCCATCATTGGTTCCTGCGATGTGGCACTAAGCTGCATACCCTAGTCAATTCCGCAACCTCCTTCCACAATATGTGCCCACCAGCCATGCTGGCTCCGACGCGACACCTCCCCTGCCCTGCTCCACCTCCTCTTGCTGACCCACTGATATAATTTCCATCACACTCTTCCTAGACTGACCTCACCAGGCCACATCCTTTGGTCACTATCAACTTCCCTACCGGTGGCCCTCCATCCTTCCCTCTTTCTCCACCTAGACCCAAAGTGTCATTCCATCACTGTAACAGAACCGCATTGTCGTGGGGGTGTCAAAACATTGATCTCGGATTTCTTCACTATGAAAAAAAAGTCTCAACAATGATATTCCCATACAATTGTGAAAAACAAAATGAAAATGGGAAAATAAGAATCATAAATTCACATAAAAGATAGATTATGTCATTTTTTCTTGTCAGGATCGATTTTTATTTGTTTGAGCGGTCCTAAAGAATGAATAAATCACAATGATCTATCCCTCATTTAATTCCCTCAAGAGAACTCCCATCCCACAAACAATCACTATAAGGATCAACCTATTCCAAGGTAGGTCTATATTCATAGTTTAATTTATGAACGTGGAATAAATCACAACAAAACAACACCCTACCTGGGGTTTTTATTGGTTGTTGATGAAGGGAAAACCTGTTTCATCATATTTTGTTGATATTCGATCCAAGTTCAGATCTATGATCCACAATCAACATCAAGTGAACTTTATGCTTCTCATCTCAAGTGAATTCTAGGGTAATTGGGATAAATCTAAATTCTTGGAAAATCCAAATATAAGGAAATGATTCACTACATTGAAATAAAATATTTTTATTAAATATATTATTACCAATATGTCCAAAAACTAATTTATATAGCTGACCCACACTGGACAATGTTAGGCCTCACCTAGGGTAAAATCATTGTTCTTAATGCTACAAAAACCTTATATTTATTATCCATACACATGTTTAAAAGTTATATAGTTTTAAAGAAAAAAATACACATGTGTTTTTTTTAAACTAATATTTTTTCATCAATTTGTCCCGGGCATTCCAAGACTTGAAATCACATGTAGTATCAGTGACTTGTCTCAAAATCATTCTAATTAATTTATAAAAATATAACTAGAGAAAATATGAGTTTTTACATTCTCAGAACCATACGGATTTACATCCCTGGAAGGTAAAACAAGTGCTACTCAAAAAAAATAAGAGAGTAATGAGAATGAATATGAGCCGCCAACCCCAAGTTCTCTCTTGGAGATTCCCATGCTATCACAGAACATGCACCAAAATAATCATCCCCCAAATAGGATCCTCTCCTATAGATCCTAAATCTCCACTGATTACACCACAAATATATTCCCAACGTCAATGTCCAACTCTCCATAGTCGATGACATGTGATGGATTGTGCATGTACCTCCTCGGCCACAACAAGTGGAAGACATCATGTAAATAATGCAAATACGAGGGTAGAGAAAGGTGGTACACCACCTTACAAACTCTACGTAGAATCTGAAAAGGGATAATGTATCTCAGAGAGAACATGAAACCCCATCCAAATCTATACAATACTAATGGAGACGAGACCCAAAAGAATACATGGTATCATTCCTCAAACTATAATGGCCTCTATATCCTTTTATCATACAACATCTTATAGCTATGTGCTATCCTCATCCACTCTTGGATGATATGCACCTTCTCAGTTGTAGCACGTACCAACTCTAGGTGCATGAGTGCTGACACTCCCGGGATAGTCCAAAAAAGTTGTGTCCTTAATGGTCCCACATAAAAGGCCACAAATAATGACATACCAATGGTAGAGTGGAAGCTATTGTTGTACGTAAACACCACCAAAGGTAGGTGATCCTCCCAACTTCAACAAAAGTCTATGATGCAATCACATAGAGTGTCCTTTAGAACCTAAACAGTCTGCTCTGTTTGGTAGTTATTTAATGGATGAAATGACATGGACAAGCGTTACTAAGTCCCCAATGCCTCATGTAACCCCTCCCACAAACTGGATGTGAAAAAAGAATCACGATATGAAATTATTTTTGATGGTACTTTATGAAGCCGAACTATCTCTAGCACATAGAGTCTTTACAAGAACTCTACTGAACCCTACTTCTAGATTGGTAGGAAGTGGGCTGACTTAGTGAGTTGGTCAACGATCGCCTAGATAGTATCATGTACCCAATACATGCATGGTAAATCCATCACGAAGTCCATCGATATTCCATCCCACTTCCACTCTTGCATCTCAAGTGGTTGGGTCAATCCTACATGAAACTTGTGCTCAACCATCACCTGTTGACAAGTGAGGTCTTAAGAAATGAACTTTTCTGTCACATTTTCATCCACGACCACTAGAACAGACATCAGAAGTCCTGGTACATCTTTTCGACACCTAGCTGTAATGCAAAAGGGGATTTATGAAATCCCTCAGAAACTCCTCATGTAATGCCACTGGTACAACTGTGTGCCCTCTAGAAAGAATGATGTGATCCCCAACTTTCAAATAAACATAATGTTTATTTCCTATAGAAAACTGAGCATCTCGGGTCTCATAGTCGGTATACCCAAGATATGCCTCCCTAAATTGCTGTAACATTAGAGGGGTGAGAAACATCACCAGGAGGTAATCTGCTCTATATCCATCCCCAATGGAAATCAACAATGAGGCCAACTTCTCCAATGCCTTATTCAGTAACTATAAGTTGTCTCTCCTATTGAGTGCATCTACCGATACGTTCCCTGTCACTGGAGTATAGAAAATCTCAAAATCAAAATGGCAGAAAAACACTAGGCATCACCTCTTTATCATGTTTAGATCCTTTTGAGAAATTATATTCTTCATACTCTTGTGGCCAGAGTTGACGATAAATTACTCACCCATCAGGTAGTGTCTCCACATTTTAATGCAAAGACTACCACTTCTAGCTCATGATCATGGGTCACATAGTTCTCCACATTATATCAAAACTAGCATGAACCATAAGAAATCACTAATTTTCCCTGCATTAGGACACAACCAAGCTCGAACCCGGATGCATCACAAAACACTACAAACCTGACGCCCTCCTATGGTAGTCTCAAGATGGGAGAGATTTTCAACATTTTCCACATCTCCTGAAGTAAATGATTCAATTTATCTATCCATACAATGGGATTCCACTTCCATGTAAATGATTTAAAGGGTACTAAAAATCTAGAAAAATTGGGTAAAATCATCCGATAGTTCCCAATAGGACCCTACAAACTCCACACTCCGGTAACACTATTGGGTGGCTCTCAAGCAAGCACCGCCTCAATCTTCTCCAAATCCACTATGAATCTTGCCCATAAAATGGTGTGTCTTATAAAGTGGACCTCCAAAATATAGAAAAGAAACATTGAGAGCCTCACAAAATCTAGTGCTCTCAGAGTGTGTCCGGGACCATCCTCAATTTTTTTGCTTGCTTCTCTTCAGTCGCCGAGTATACTTGGATGTCATCAATGAAAGCTACCATGAACTGGTCTATGTTTGGGTGGACGATCTGGTTCATGAGTCCTGTGAGAACTTCTATAGAATTTATCCTGACAAAAAACATAACTAAATACTAATAGTGGTTATATCAACATATGATTTTTTTATTTGGTACATCTTCATCTCATACATGTAGCTGGTGATAGCTAGATCTAAGGTCAATTTTCAAGAACCACCTCGCTCCCTTCAACTTATTAAAGAGTTCTTCAATATTTTGTAGTGGATAGTTGTTCTTAATGATCACAAGTACCAACAGAACCTCAAACTCATGTCTTCCTTCTTTTCCAACAAAATTGGGGCCTCCTAGGGTGAAACAATGGGTCTCATAAAGTCTTTCCTTTGATAATCCTCCAGCTGTACCCTCAACTCCCGAAGCTCTTCAAGAGCCATCTGATATGATGTTCTAGATATCATTACTGTCTCTGGGTACAATTCAATGAGGAAGACTACTACTATATTGAGAGGTAATTTGAGTACATCCACATGAAAGACGTACTCACACTCTTCCACAATGGTAGGAAAATTAGGACTCATATCATCGACTTCACCGAAGGGGAGGCTAGAAAATTGATGGGTAATCAATTTCACCACCATATGAGTAAGTCCATTCTGCACTGTTTGCATTTACTTTTCACAGACAACAAAGAACCAGGTCCCATCACCACATACACACATCACTCTGTGCCTAAAACAGTAAATCTAAGGATGGGCTGCATATTAGTAGTCCATACTGAGAATGACATCATAAAGCCTCGATGCTTCTACCAAGAGATCCCAACCAAAACTCTCTCCTATAAGTGTAAGGTCACACTATTGTCACTGTTGTGTGATCATATAATCCCATCTCATAGAAGATTCTTATGGTAAGGGTCGAATCAATATTTAAACCAGAATCTCCATGTTTAAAACAAGGGTCATGGAAAGAAAATAATGATTACCACATGTGTCTATCAAAACTATATCTAGTATGGAAAAGACCCAGATCGTACCTATAATATTTTATAGAGCACCGATGTATTATGAATCGATCACCTACAACTATTCTCGTTCTTATCCTCCACCTCCCTGAGCCAATGGTGGACCAATTAGAGGTGGGGGTGGTAATACATCGAACCTCTTCCCACCTCCTGCTACCCTACTTGCTCCACTTCTATGTCCACCGAATTTAGGCCAACTATGTTCATGACTTCTCATCTACCTTGGATATCCATCAACCATCTCTAGATTTTCCATATGGTGGGTCTGGTAATCTCATGAATGATAATCTCAACCACCACATGAGTAACATACCCTATCCAATAGCTGACTTGGTCTGCCCTAGGAGCCCCACACCACTAATACCATGTCCAAGGGTCACCCTTGTAATTTTTCACCCATTTGGGTCCCTTTGACTACTATCATTAACCTACATTTGAAGACTCAGCTTCCTGGTGCCCGCTGGTAGCTCCCACTAATGGAATCTACTTCGTCAAAAAGCTCTCAACCAGTAGAGCATACTCTAGCTCCCCATCATATGGGAGAATGCTATGGGATATCATAGATGACCTGATCTACCGAAGTAATCCCTACTCAATATTTAGGCCATGAAAGAATAGGTCTTGTACCATATCTGTAGAGTAGAAAGAAAGACTAGAAAACCTCCCCATGTACTCTTCCACAGTCTGATTTCCTAGTGTAGATGCACGAGCTTCTGTATGCGCACTGATCATAACATGGATTAGAAAAAATCCTCTCTGGAGATTAACTCAAAGTATGACCAATAAATAGTAACCTCATAGTATTTCTGTGTTAATAAACTCCACCATCACTCCATAGATCTCTGAAGAAGACTCATAGTTTGGACTGCCATTTGGCCGGCATGTGTCCTCATAAGGTGGAAGACATGAGTAACTACCTCCAACTAATCATCATATACCTAGGGGTCTAGCACACCCCTAAACTAGGGATGTCTCTACTTATGGAACTCATGGAATATGCTTAGTATGTGGGTATCCTTAGATGGAATTTCTTGATGTTACTGCTACTCGACGAGTGAAACTAAAATAATAAAGCCACAAAGAGGTTCCATCTCTAAAATAGGCCCCTTGTAATGATGCCTCATATATTGGCAGATCATCCTCACGATCCTTAAATAGAATCCTAGATGGAAATCTATGGGGAGGAATCCTAAAATAGATAAAGATGGTCCATGGTTAATAGAGTATATATGGAGAGATGACATAAGAAGGGCATGAGAACACTCCCAAATCCTATATGATTAAATTACATTTAATTTTCCACACAACCAGTGTTTTCATGTACCGAGCCAAAAATCAGGTGTCCAGAGTCTTGATGTATGCATATGTCGACTTCCGCACCAACACTGGATTCCATGTCCAGAAATCCATACTAAAAAACACTTAACAGTGTTCCCCCAAACCAACCTCATAGACTCTTGGTCGTTATATATAACCATACCTCCATATGATACCACTCTATCAAGACCCATAACAAACCTTCTCATGCCATGACTACCATAAGCATACCTCTGATAGTCCTGGGACTGGGGACTAGCATCAAGTATGAATATACCACAATAGTATGAATTTTATTTTATACATATACACATGAACACATATCCTATCCCAAAATATTGTAAAATAAAAACACTAATTAATAAATGCATACATATACTAATATACCAACACAAAGTATGAGAGTAGGAAACTGAAAGGAAAATTGGGCCAGAATACAAGCCCACTAAAATAAAGATTCTGTCAAAGTGGATGAAAATGTTCTTGAAGACTCCAACATAGAAAAACCAGCTTGAAGGGTAAGTGTATGACATCTATCTTATGTCCTAGGAGAACACATTGTCTGTCTGATCACACTAAGATCCACCTAATCTGGGTTGACATAAAACTCTATCAAAATGTTGATCATCTACAAGAGACATGAAACATGCAGACAATCCCCGTTTAGGGGTCAGTAAATCAATACTCAATTGGAAACCTCAAAACCTCAAAATAAATACCACTAAGAAATACACGATGTACACCACAAAGAAATGAAAAATGTATACCCAAAATAAATAACCAAAGTATACTACAATTAAATACATGAAGTATTCCACAAATAAATACAAGAATTATACCATAAATAAATACACAAATTATACCAAAATGGAAACCAGAGTTATCTCACATGGGTATTAGTATATTGAATAGAAAGTAGGATTATTATATGTAGTCTGCAGAACTCCTTGTATCGATAATACATGGAGTCTCGGGAAGACACATAGTCTCGATAAGACACGAATTCTTGGTAAGACATGGAGTATTGGTAAGACACAGAGTCTCAGTAAGTCATGAATCCCCAAAGTCATGTAGTATTCAAGTCACATAGTGTCAATATCACAACCAACCACATGATTCTTCTTTTAGAATTATTGTTTCGGGAGAACCTACACCTTTATCCAATAATTCATATGTGAACATCCAAAAAGAATCATTGAGAGTATCTCAAAGGGACCATATTGTCTCAATGGTCCCAACGCCACAAATGGATCATCAAACAGACACACTGTTTGAAATTTACATCTGTTTTTATAAAATGTCCAAACCCGGCTCTGGACAAGGTCCGAACCGACCCGCCAGCCGACTTGACCTGGTCCAGCCACCCAGAACCAGCCCGGTCTGGCTCGTCCTAAACCAGACTGGCCTATTGTCTCAGCTTGCTGGTCCACTGGGTCAAGCCCACTAGACCGCTGGAGTATCCTGACTCCCCTATCTAGCCTATGCCTTTGGGCGGTTCACTACGCCACATGTGGCCTGCCTCTACTGCGTGCTTGACCCCCCCATTTAAACACAGTTTCATGATACATTCCATGTGGCTGGCACACCACACCACATTCCATGTTCCCACACATTTATGGGTTCCTCTAATGTGGCACTAAGCCACATCCCCCTGTCAATGTTGTGGCCTCCTTCCATGGATCATGCCCAATGGGCACACATTCTCCAACATGACCCCCACCATCCATGCTCCACCTTTACCAGTCTCCCCATCGATGGCATCATCCTCACGATCCACTTAGACCGACCCCACCTGGTCGCATCCTAGGTCCACTACCGTCCACTCCACCAGTAGCCTGTCATTCTACCATCACACTATTCATGGACCGAAAGTGTCGTCCCTTCACCATATCACCTCCACAATGTCATATGGGAGTCAGATATTCAGTATCGGATTGTTACACCATGAAACGAAGGCATAACAGTCGTATTCCCATACAATCATGAAGAACAAAACAAACTTGATGAAAAAGGGGAAAAAGAGAATCACCAAATGACCAGAAGGATGGATATTATATTTTGTTCCTGTCAGCCTGGATTCATCCTTGTTATATGGATCATGAAGAAAATATAAATCATGTAGATCTAAGCACCATTTAATTCATGCAAGATAACTCCCATCCCACAAGACATTAAACCATAGATCAACCTGTTTAGGGGTTGGTCTGTATTCGTCTTCAAATTTATGAATGGGGAACGAATCAGAATGAAAAAACACACTACCTGAGGTTTTGTTTGGTTTTAGAGGAAGGGCGAAGCAACATCATCATCGTTCGTCGATCCATCGATATTCGTTTCATGTCCAGATCTCTAATCTATTATATTCGTCTAAAGAACATTATTCTCCTCATTTATGGGGAATTACATGGTTATGGTGATAACCCTGAATTCCTAACAAACTCAAATATAAGGAAAAGAGTATCTATGTTGAAATAAAATATTGTCATTAAATATGTTATTACTCATATGTCCAAAAACTATTTTCCATAGTTACCCCGCGCTGACATTTGATAGGCCTCAACTAATGTAAGTTCGCTATTGTGAAGGCAATAGTGCCCTAAGATTTCAGATCGAGAATAACATTTCAAAATTATTTAGTTTTAAATAAAAACTTCCCACACATTTTATTAAAAATTTATAAAAATTATCAATTTGTCCCGGGCACACCATACCTCCGATTTACATGCCATCTTAGTGCCTGGTTTTGGAAAATTTCCAATAAATTTAAAAAAATAAAACTATAGAAAATCCGAGTTATTAAAAAGCGGGACACTTATTTATATTTGAAACTTTTATATAAATTATATGCCTTTTTCAATGGAAAGATAAACAAAAATAAAATGTTTTAAATTTTTGTTGATAATTATTTCAATAAACTAATCCAATCAATGTTAAACAAGAATTTTCAATATTTTTTTCATTATCTCTACTTTTAACTTCTCATCATCTATTTTGACTATTACCATGGTGATAAAGTTTACCAATGTTCTATTCATAATAACAAAAAATGAAATTGAAATTAATAAAAAATTTAAAGCATATTATTCCAAAAATGAAATCCATTTTACCATATGAAATGTAAATATATTAAAAAATATATTTTTAAGATAAATACAAAAACTAAATCAAAAAAATATTTATAAAATTCCATTTTTTGGCATAAAGATGATTGTAAAAATAAATAAATTATAATAATGGCTATTATGGTATTAATTTCATTATATTTTAAAAAATTTAACTAATTTCACATTCAAACTAGTCAAAAATAATATATTAACTTTTAAATACTTAAAATTTAATAATGCCTTTAATAAAAATACGTATTTTCACAATTCAATAAAAAAAATTTCAAAACAAATCCTAAGACATGACTGAATGATAAATGAGGTAAGGGGAGTCAAAAAATGATGTAATTTTTTTAAAATTAAGATTCCAAAAATTAGAAAATTATTTTTTAATTAAAACCATGTAATACATGGAGAAAATATTTAGTTAAATAAAACATACCCTTTTTCGATTGAAGATAATATAAATTTATTTATAAAACTGAGATTAATTTAATTTCCCAAAAATGAATAACTTATAAATCTTAAAATTTATTTATATCTAGGATTAATTGGGTTTTCACATTCTCCCCCTATAATACATTTCATCCGTGAAATATTACTGGTTACTTAAAAGAAACTCAAATATTTTTCATAAAAAAACACTATATGATCAAGAATTTGAACCATATTTTCCTCATAAAAAAATATTCTAGTCTAATTTAAGTACATAATTGATCAAGACATGACATTAATTTGGTATATATTTTTATAATAATTAATCATGAAATACATCGTGTACCTAAGATAAAATCAAAGGTAACGACAAATTTTGTGCAACTAATCCCACTTTTTTATTAATTTCTTATATTATAATAAACCAATGACATAACATTACCTTTTAACTAAAACAAATAACAATTTACATGGAGATAATTTATAAAAAAACATGATCTTCTTCCTCAAATGAGATAACTTTTCTTTAGATATCAACATAAATTTCATTCCTTCAATAACCTACCCTTATATGGTTCAAAATCCTCATTGCCTTATTAAACAACTATTATACTAACTATAGTCCCAAATACTTCCTTTCAAAAAATTAATGCCAACATAATGGAGTTTTAGTCAACTTTATGTAAAATACATATAATGTTTCATCTATATATTGGAATGAGAAATGTTATTATAAGAAAATTCTACTGGAAAATGATATTGAACCCAACTTATCTAATATTCCAAAGAGATATATCAGTGCATATTTTTGAAAGTACTAATTTTTTACTCTAACTATCTATAATATTGATGATTAAAATTTTCATTGAATCTTAATTCAGTAACAATTTATATTTTTAATTCCTTTCCCAAAATTTGAGGTAAATCTAGGAATATTGTAATGACCGGTAACCCAGTATCCTTGAGTTAGTGGTTAATTTAGTATGTTAGAATATGATACTTAATATATCATCCCATATTACTTGATAGTTTATTAGTCTTGTAGAACTAGATACATTCGTGAATTTCACATAAATCTGAATAATTAATATATAAGAATGTATTTTATTTCAGATCATCTTTATTCCCTCTACCATGTCCCAGAATGTCAATGATAAAAACTTTACTAGAATCATATGGAAAATCAACAATACAAAGTGATGAGATCTAAGTCTCAATAAGGGTTATGTAAAATAGAATTTATCAAAAATCATTAAGAAATAACCAAATTGGAAAGGTAAATAACAGAATACACATACAATTTAAATCAATAAAATAATAATTAAATGCATCTCGAGATAAAATCATTGGAAAAATCTCATAGATAATAATAAATGAATTATTCAATGAAGGAAATTCTTAATTATTGGACTTGATATATCTAGAACATAAAATACTACATTCATGAACTTTCATAAGACGATTTAATCTATAGTTAAAACCGTATTTAATTTTATATTAATTGAATTGTCCCATGATACTACTGATTCAGCCAGGGGATCTCTATAACTGGGCCTAACCTGTATCATCAAGTCTAAATCATTCATCATATATTTAATAATCTATTTAATTAATAATAATTACCATTTCCATCAAATATCCATATTGAATAAAAGATATATTTTTATCAATATTTATAAGATTTATCAAATAATTCTCAAAGTAAATAATATTTTTAATAATGGAATATGGTTTTGGATATAATAATATCAATAATAAAATAATAAAAATATTTATGATAAATTTAATGTCCAATGAAAACTTATTAAAATAATTTTTTAAAGATAATGTTAATAATCCCAAAAGAGAGTGATATAATATAATAATGTGAATCACTTGGTAATTTTAAAGTCAAATCTACTTAGATGAAATAATATAAATTGAAATATAAATTACACATATGAGTTAACAATTAATGATATTACATTTTAATTGAACAATATATACACCGCCTATAAGCGGATTGGTGGATAACAACAAATAAGTTTGAATGGAATGTAAATTGAGATGGAATCCCTTAAAAATCTGTAATTAGTTAAATTTTATGCCCAAAAAAATTAATAATTATCAAATAAAACATAAAATAAAATGAATATAAAGATATTCATGATTTAATATTTCAATAAGTATTATATACATTACATAAAAGAAATAAGTGGTGAATAAGGCATATATCCAACACAATTTAAATTTAGATGAGAAACCCTTACGTTAAGATTATATTTGGTTAAATTTGATTTATCATCACATATAATGGGTTAAATCAAGTTTATATTTTATAATAGAACCATTTTAGGATTTATTATATCCTATATGATCCTCTTATGTCATTTTATCACCCGTTTGTTAATAATATTTCATTATTACCCCTATATAGGTTGTTAACTACTTTATTTTTCTATGTATGTTTTCTCATGTAAGAATCAGTTCTTGTGAATAGGATATACTTTTGACATCTCCAGAATTATATTTAGTTCATAGATAAATTTTTTAGATATTATATACATTTTTATAATCATTGTTGAATGTTGGATACAAACAATTAATCACATAGCATGATGAAAATGGTAGGTTGTACGTATTCATGAGCGGCAATATCATTCCCTTATTGGTTAAATGGTAAGGATGTGGATGGTATATTAAATTTAAAAGATGAAGTATAATTTTATAATAATCATATATATATATATATAATATTTCTATCATTATACCCATCCTTATAAAGTGTTTATGAAACAAACATTACACCACATTGTGGAGAAAATAAGCCATATGTATGCACATACGATGCTTTAATTTTTCAGTGGATGGAAGAAAGGTATAAAATGATTGTAACATATTTATAATAAAATATTTGAATATTTATTATACAGGCAGTACTAATTTATAATATAAGAAATACATAAATAAAAAGTATAAGAATAAACAAACTTAAAAGAGATGATAAATACTGTTACCTCTTCTTTGAAATACTTCATTTATAAATTCTTCTATAAAACATTGGGTTTGTCTTTTGGAAGTACCAAATACTCTATAACTTGTATAAGGATGTTTAAAAGTTAAATTTTTATGGTTTTTTCATGTTATATGTATTAATGTGGTGCCGAGAAGTGGGAAAAAAGGTTTCCTTTTTTATTTGAGGTAAGGGGCACATTTGGAATCTCTCAAAATATTACATTATTATAAATTACTTTTCAATTAATAATTGACCCATATGAGTTATTTTGAATAACATAAGATTAAATTTTGAAATCAACTCATCCAAAAATTTTTATACAACTTTAGCTCACATTCATTTCCTAATTATTTATCTTTAACCCTTATATAACCCATTTAACCCTCACTAGGACAACATGGTTTGTTTCTTTTTGAGGGTTAATATATTTATAATAAAATTCTAAATTAACCATAAATGGATAGTTTATTATATTTTTAATCTTATTCCAATGATTTTGAATAATTTATTTGTTTTAAATGTTATATCATTTAAGAAAATATTTATTATTTTAAAATATCCTTAAAGTCATTTTTGACACGATTCATTATATTTTTTTTACAAAAATCAGTAAAATAATATATTTTCGAAAAATTATTTTAATAAATCCCCAATATTCCATGTCTATAAGTTAGTTAATACTATTAATAACAACCAATTTAATAACTAATTTAAAAAGTTTCATTTTAAATTATACTATTAATAATATATAATTCTTTGTTTAAGCTCGGTGTTGTGTGCAATGTGGGCCACCGAATTTAGAAATAGACATACTATAGAAACATGGGGTGTTACATTATCCAATCCTTTAATAAATTTCATACTTTTAATTTATACATGGGATTGGTAATCACGGAGTCTACATTTTAAAATACCCTTGTGTAATTCCCACATCGTAAAATGGGTTAATAAAGGATCAATATAAAAATATGGAATGGAAAATATAATGTTCATCACAAAAAGTAGTTTCAAATATATGAGAAAATTAGTGGGAAGTGAAAACATAGACCTGGAAAAGAAATTTGACTATAAATTTTTCATCCAATGTGGTAGAGAATGTGGTAATTAGTATTTTTATCAATAAAAAACTATAAATCTTTGATTGGTTAATAGGATATTGATTTCATTGTATGAAAAGTAAACAAATAATGTATTTCATCAAAAATCCTTACCTAGAGTCAAGGGACTATTTTACTATACTGATAAATCACTTGAAAAAAATAAACTTCCAAGATTAATTTTCATTTCATAAGCATAATCTTCACCTTTAGTTGTTCTTAAATCTAGTTAAACTTTATCTTTTAATCCCTAAAAAGGATGTTCCTGGTGATTTTTTATTCCATAAGTCCATTTAATGAATCATGAGATCCAAAATCCATTCAGTCATCCACTAAATATTTAATAAAAGAATTATGGTTTGCATAAGTTATCCACAAATAATATCCAATGATCAACTTAATCCTTTACATAAAAAGTTAATCTTTAGAATCATACAAAATAAATATATCCAAATTCACAATCCAAAACAATTTTGATAGAAGGTCACTAATTATACAAAATAAATGTAACAATAGATTCTAAAAACATTAGAATGCATCTCGAATAGTCACATAACAAATATATTAATACCTTTAACACAATAAAACATTAATGAAAACAGGAATGAATATAAAAATAAAATCAATAGTTATCAAATATATTCCTTAAATCCAAACATGTAGTAAACCATTAAAAGAATACATAAACAATAAAATCAGTAACACTTTCAGAAATATATCCTTAACCATAATATAATATCACATGTTTTCCAAATAATCAAATTTCTATAAAATAACTTTTCTTGGTCATCGATTTCATTCAATATACTCTCTTAAATGATTTAAGAAACAATACTGTAAAAAATACTTATACATTTCATGATTATAATTATCAAAATATAATTTATAAAATAATTTAAAACATAGTTCTTGTATCGAAACACAAGAACATTGTTCATTCTGCTACATTTTTAAACCATTAACTAATCTTCATTTCATAATTTCTCATTCCTTTAATATATCATTCGTAGTCTTATCAATATTAGGAGTATAGCTATAACATATATAACATTTATGATTAACTTCACAATCCTTCACCCTAGGAAATCGATGTTCATAATGCCCATACCTTCCAAATTTAAAACATTAAACCGTAGATTATTATTTAGTGAGACCACTTTTCTCCTCCATTTAATTAACTAAAGTTTTTATTTTTTTTGGAAATTACTACCTTTGTGTCCTTTTAGATAGCAAAAATATTTCACCATTCCTAAATGGCATTAAATTGGCTGTTTCTTATCAGAGTCATGACGTATAGGAAGTATAATCTTACTTTCCCAAGATCTTCACCATTAGATAACTCATCAAACTCTAAAATTCTCTTCATTGGTGAGCCTTATAGTCAGTGAAGGTGCTTGTTTTTAATCATATATTCTGAAACTGATTATGAGTAAACAAAATATCCTTTACTCTATTCACCATCCCATTTTGTTGATCGATCACACGTTTTATATAAAATTCAATGTCTACCTAGTTCTTTATGGTTCCTACCATTGTCTAAAATAGAAACTAAACATGTTATCATAAAACTAAATGAATCATAATGATCTAAAATAAATAAAATTAAGTGTAAATAATGAAAATTTATTCTCCATATATGATTCTTTATATTTCACCTAGTATATCAATGGTCATTAATAAATCTATAGGAGTTTATCCTATATTTATAAATTCCCTCACTGTTAGTATTACTGTTATATTCCTAAATCTATGTTTTTTAACATCTATTTCCCAAGGTTTCTAATAAAATTCCTCTGATATAAACTATATTGAACCTGACCCCAGTATCTGAGTGTTGGTTGATACTTTATTACCTTGGAATAGTATATAAGGAATAACATCCCAAATGATCAAATTTTTTATTATTATTGGAGAACTAGATACATATGTGGATTTCACATAAATTGTAAAAACAATACGACAATGTATTTTCTTTCATATTATCCATATTCCCTCTATCATGTACTAGAATATCAATTATAAAACATTTACAAGAATTCGGGGTAAAATTAACATAATAAAAGGATGAGCTCTAAAGCTTAGTAATGTTTTAGTAAAAAGGAATTTATCATGAATAATTAAGAAATAATTAACTTGGTGAGGTAAATAACTAAATACACATTCCATTTAAGTTAATAAACTGATAATGAAATTCATATGGAAATAATATTATAGTGAAAATATCCTATAAAATAATAAATGAATTATTGAATAAAGTAAAAACTTAATTATTGGATATCATGTCTCCATAACATGAAACCGTCGAGACCTTTCACAAGATATTTTAATCTCTAAGTAAAAAACTATTTAATGTTATCTTAATTGATTCATCCCATAAGAATACTAATGCATTGAGGGGAAATTTATAACCAAGCCCCAATTTTTTTTTTCACCTAAAAAATTCCTCATATATTTAATAACATATTAAACTAATAAACAATTTTATTTATCATAAAATATATTTATTGAAAAATATACATATTTATAAATGTATCCAAAATTAATAAAATACCTTTAAAAGTAAAAAATGTATGTCAAAATTCAATATGATTTAGTATATAATCATATATATCATTAAAGAATATGGGTAATTATGGGAAATGTAATGACTAATTAAGAATTATCACAATAAATTGATTTTTACAAGATAATGTTAATAGTCAAAAAAGTTATATTGTAGACTAAATTTTATCACATTGTAATTTTATATTGAAATCTTATTGGATGAAATAATTCAAATTTAAACTCATAATACCATGAATAATGTATAAATAATGATATTAAATTTCAATGGGAAAATATATAAAAAATATATAATTTAATTGGTGGATAATAAAAGCAAGTATGAATTGAATGTAAATTGGAACAGAATCCCTTACCACTTTGTAATCGATCAAAATCATATGCCCTATAAAATTAATAAAAATTAAATGAAAAATTTTGAAATATAAATTTAAATAGATTCATGATATGATATATCAAGGGTTAGTATATACACCACAAAAAATAAATAAGTGGTGAATAAGTGAAATATCTCACAGAAGTAAAACTGAGACGAGAAACACATACCACATGATTTCATTTTATTGAATGTGATTTGACAATCTTCAGGACGGTTTAAAGAATGTCATTAATTTATACTAGAACTATATTAATATTTATTATGTTATGTTTGATCCTCTTTTATAATATTATCATCCATTTGTTAATAATATTTTTCCATCACCCTTATTTTAGGTGTTATCTGCTTCGTTTTTCATTGCTTGTTTCCTCATGAAAGTCCTAATTCTTGTTCATAATATGTAGTTATTTAATCACCATAATATATCATTCTTCATTTAATCTCAGTATTGTGTGCAACATATGCTACCAAATTTAAAAAGGGACATACATTTGAAACATGGGGAGTTACATTATCCCATCCTTTAATATACTTCATAATTTTAATTGAAACATATGATTGGTAATCAGTGAGATTTCATTTTAAAATACCCTTTTCTAATTCCCACATAATAAAATGTGTTAATAAAGAATCATATTAAAAAGGGGGATTGGAAAATGTAAAGTTCACCACAAAAGTTGTTTCTAATACATGAGATAATTAGTGGGAAGTGAAATCATAGACCTGGAAATGAAATTCGACTATCAATTTTTCATGGAATGTGGTAGAGAATATAGTAATTATAATTTTTACCATTATAATACTATAAATATTTAATAGGTTAATAGGATATTTATTTCATGGTAAGAGAAGTAAACAAATAATGTTATTCATCTAAAATATTTCCCTAAAGTCAAGGGATTATTTTACAATACTGATAAATCACTTGAAAAACATATACTTACTAGATTTATTTTCATTTCATAAAAATAATATTAACATTTAGTTATTATACAATATAGTTAAACATTAACTTTATTCCATGAAATAGATATTATAGGTGATTTTTTATTCCATATGTCCATTTCATGAATCCTATAATCCAAAATCCATACATTCAGCCTCGAAATATATAATAAAAGAAAAAATATTTTCATAAGTTATCAAAAAATAATATCTAAAGATAAACTTAATCCTTTCCATAGTAAGTTAATATTATGAATTATCCAAAAAAAATTCACAGTCCAAAACAATTTAGAAGGAAGGTCACTAATTTTCTAAAATAAACTTAATAATAGATTATACAAACATTATAATGCATCTCTGATTGTTGCATAACAAATATATTTATAACTTTAACACCATAAAATATTAATGAAAACAAGAATTTTTATAAAAATAAACTCCCAAGTTATCGAATATATTTCTTAAATCCGAACATGTAGTAAACCCTTCAATGATTACATAAACTATAAAATCAGTAACTCATTCATAAATATATATTTACCTATAATATAATATCATCTTTTTTACAAATGATTAACTTTCTATAAAATAAATTTTCTTGGTCATTGATGTAATTTAATATACTATCTTAAATGATTTATGTAATGGTATTGTATTAAAATCCATATACATTTCTTGATTATCAGAACCAAAATATAATTGATAAAATAATTTAAAACATAGTTCTTGAATCCAAACACAAGAATATTAATCACTCCAGTACATTCTCAAACCATTAACTAAGCTTAATTACTTAATTCCTCCATCCTTTTATATATCATTTATAGTCATATAATTATTAGCACTATAGCTATAACATGTATAACGTTTATGATTCTCTTTACAATCATTCACCCTAGGACATTGATGTTCATAATTCCTATACCTTCCAAATTTAAAACATTCAAATATATATAATTATTTAGTGAGACCACTTTTATCCTCCATTTCATTAACCAAATTTTTTAGTTTTTCTTGGAAATTACTACCACTGTGTCCTTTTCAACACTGAAAATATTGTACCATTCATATAAGACATTTAATTGGGCGTTTCTTCTCACAATCATGACATGTAGAAAACATAATATTATTTTTACCAAGATCTTCACCATTAGAGAACACATAGAACCCTTACATTATCTTCATTGGTGAGACTTATATTCAGTGAAGGTGAATATTTTTAATCATATATTATGATAAATGATTATGCATAAATACAATATACTTTACTCTATTCAACATCCCATTTTGTTTCTCGACCACCCATTTTCTAGAAAATTTAACATCTACCCAATTCCTTATGGTTCCTACCATTGACTAAAATAGAAATGAAATTTGTTAGAATAAAACAACATGAATCAGAGTGATCTAATATTATTCAAATTATTTGTAAATAATGACTCTTTATTCTCAATATATGTGTATTTATATTTTACCTAGTCTATACATGGTTGTTAATAAATCTATAGGATGTTATCTTATATTTATAAATTCCCATAGAGTTAGTAATAATTTCATATTCCCGAATCTATGTTTTCTAAAATCTATTTCCCATGGTTTCTAAAAAACATCCTCTGATATGAACACTAAAAAAGTGACCCCAGTAGCGAAGTGTTGGTTGATACATTATTACATTGGTAAAGTATCAAAGGAATCACTTCCAAAATGATTAAATTTATTATTATTATTGGATAACTAGATACATACATGAATTTTACATAAATTGTAAAAAATAAAATACATCAAGGTATTTTCTTTCAGATCATACTTTTTCCCTCAATCATGTACTATAATATCAATTATAAAACATTTCCTATAATTAGGGGTAAAATTAGCATAATGAAGGGATGAGATATAAAAATTAGTAATGGTTATGTACAAAGAAAGTTATCATGAATCATTAATCTATAATAAACTTGGTGAGGTAAATAACTAAATACACATGCCATTTAAGTTAAATAAATTGATAATTAAATGAATAAGAAGATAATATTATAGTGAAAATATCTTATATAATAATATCTGAATTATTGAATGAATTAAAAAATTAATTATTAGATATGATGTCTCCAGAACGTGAACCCCCACTGTCAAGAAATTTCACAAGATTGTTTAATCAATAATTAAAAACATTTTTAATGTGATATTAATTGATTCACCCTATAAGAATACTGATGCATTGAAAAGAAATTTATAACCAAGCCCCAAATATATTTGTAAGCCCAAAAAATCACTTATATATTGAATAATTTATTTAACTAATAAAAAATTTTCTTTATCATCAAATATATGAATTGAAAAAATACATATTTATCAATGAATCCAAAATTAATAATATTACATTAAAATAAATAATGTATGTAAAAAATTTGTATGATTTAGTATATAATCATATATATCATTAAAGAATATGGATACTTATGGGAAATGTAATGACTAATAAAAAATGATCACAATAAATCGTTTTTACAGGATAATGTTAATAGTCACAAAAAATTAATATTGTAAAATAACTTTTATCACACTGTAATTTTAGATTCAAATCCAATTGGATGAATTCATTAAAATTTAAACTCATTATACCATGAGGAATGAATAAATCATGATATTACATTTCAATGGAAGAATATATAAACAATATATAATGGAATTGGTGGATAATAAAAATAAGTCTGAAAGGAATGTAAATTATAATAGAATCCCTTGCCACTTTGTAATTGATCAAATCATATGCCCTATAAAATTAATAATAATTAAATAAAAATTGTAAAATAAAAATTTAAATAGATTCAGGATATATTATATCAATGGTAAGTATATACCCCACAAAAAATAAATATGTTGTGAATAAGTGATATATCTCACAAAAGTAAAAGTAAGACAAGACACCCTCACCTCATGATTACCTTTAATTGAATGAGATTTAACCTTTTTTAGAACAGTTTATAGAATGATATTATTTTATAATAGAACTATATTAATATTTATTATGTCATATAATATCCTATTATATAATCTTATTATACATTTGTTAATAATACTTTTCTATCACCATTATTTCTTATGTTATCTTTTTCATTTTTCAATGCATGTTTCCTCATGTAATTTCAGATTATTGTTCATAGTTTGTAGTTTTTTCATCTCCAGAATTATATTAAGGTCGTAGATATGATATTTATTCATTTTATGCATTTTTATAATTGTTATTGAATGCTGTATATGGATATCGAATCGCATGACATCATAGAGACGGTAGGCCGTATGTATGCATAGGTGATGATATCATTCCCTTATTAGTGAAAGGGTAAGAATTTGGATGGTATATTAATTTTATAGATTTAAGATAACATCAAAATTATCTTATATATCAATTATTTCCATCATTATACCAATCCAATTAAATTGGTGATGAAGAAAAAATTATACCATGACGTTGAGATGGTAAGATGTACATATGCACACACAATGATTTTGTTCATAGGATGAATAAAATGTATAATATGGTTATATAATAAAAATAATAATGTATCAGAATATATATGATACTATATTTTTTAATTTATAATTAAAAAAACACATTAATAGTATGTAGAAGAAGAGATAATCTTAAAAGAGTTAGTAAGATGATTACGTCTTCTTCGGTGGAATTATTTATAATTTCCCTTAAGGACCATAAGGTTTGTATTTTTGAAGAAAAGAACCACTATAACATGGATAATGTTTTTTAGAAGACAAATGGGGAGTGGAGGGTTGATCTATAAGGCTAAAAGTGGTGTTAAGAAGTGAGGGAGGAGGTTCCCTTTTATAATTGAGGCGAGGGGTACTGCAAAATATTAAATTAATTTAAAGTAAACTTCAATTAAAAATTATTTCAAAAGGAGTTATTTAGAATATAATATTATTAAGGGTTAATTTTAATTTTATCCAGAAAAAATTATTCATGTTTATGTCATATTATTACCCTTATCTTTTGGTTCAAACCATTATTTAATCTCTTTAACTCTTACCATAACCAAATGAATATTTACGTTTTCAGGATTAATGTAGTTAATATAAAATAGAAAAATAAATAAATGGGTTATTTATAATATTTTTAACTTTATTAAAAATAGTTGGATTTTTTTTAAATTTTTTTTCTTTAGTAAAATATTATTTATTTCAAAATATCATTATTGTCAATTTTGAAACTATTCATTACTTTGGATTTTAAAAAAATAAATAAAAAAATTTTATAATCCAAATAACAATTTTAATATATAAAAAACATGTCATGTTATTCTATGAAATTCATGTATGACATTAATTATCTCCAATTATATTTATTTTAATAGTTTTAATATCATTATTTATTTACCAATTAATAAAATAATTATTTCATCTGCGTTGTGTAAGCATTTATTGTAATTATTTTATCACTAAATTTTAAAAATACATTTCCTTGATGTGGATAAATATTTAATATTAAATATTATTATTTATAGTAAAATATATATTTCGAATAACTACATATTAAATTGGTTATAATTATTAAAAACTTTAGTTCAAAAAGTTTGAATTTTGTAAAAATAAAGTACTATAATGGGAATAAAGTCATCCAAGTAGTTATAATGGTTCAAAAACTAGGAAAAATGATTATTTTTAAATAAAATATATAGAATAAAATTTGGACAAGTGTTAGTGTAATTTTGTTATCCTTATCATAATTATTATTTCCCATAATTACCTAATTTATCCTTAATCATGGTAATAAATTTTTTATGCTTTCGATTCATATTGTCCAAAAATAAAAGGAACTTATTTAATAAACATGTATCTTATAAATGAAATTATTTCTTCCATTTTTAAAATTTCAAAAATATTAGTGGGTAAATGAATTTAAAAATTAATCTTATTGATGGGATGAGAATGTTAGTGTTTGTAATTAAAATATTTAAAGGTTTAGTAAGTGTTTTATCTAAATTGAATATAAAAATGATTCCAATGACCTAAATTAGTTTAATATTTTAATAATTGATCTAATTTAAATTTTAAACCAAATTAAAATATAAATTATCATTACAAATTATTTAGATGAAATGTCAATTTTCAATTAAAATTTAGTATTTCTCACTATTTATAAAAATGAATCCTCTCAGAAAATACCAAAAATTCAATAAAGGTAAATTTTTATATTATGATTTAAAAAATGAAGATAATTTGTTCAAATAATATTTATAAAATCATAATAATTTAGGTTTAGAACAATTTCACTCGTAAAATCCGGGAAAAATGGCTTTAGAAAATTATAGTTTTTAATGAAGAAAATGTATGTTTTTCTTAACTTATACATATAGAATATATTGGATTAAAATGTTTTATGGAACATATAATATATAAATTTTAAGATGATAATTCCCTGATAGAAATTATGTTACATTATATGGATAAAACACCTTCGAAAGACAATAATAGTTTGTATAAGAAATTTTATAATATATTCATTTTTTTTATCTTTATTTATATTTAATTGGTAAAAAATGAATTAAATAATATATGATAAATAATTAGTTAATCATATTCATCACCATCAATTTAATTATTTTTTGTAAATTTTTATTTTAAATAATAACATTAAGAGTATATCTAGGTTTATTTAATCCTGGTGTGGCATAGAACATTAGATATTAAATTTAAAAAGAGACTTACAATAAAATATTAGGGTCATACTATTATGATAAGATATAATAGAGATATATGGATCCATGTAATATGAATAAAAATATAAGATAATGTTTATAAAGTTCATCCAAAGACATAGTGTATTGTATAAGACAAAAATACACTGATTTAGTCAAATGATCAAGAACCACATAAATCACATTATTACGTTGATAAATTATTGGCAATACCACCAATTAATTCCAGGATATATTCATACATTTCCATCTAGGAACTATAAAATATTAAATCATCTCCTTCAATTGTTTTTAATCTACATTTACTTACTAATAATTTAAACATTTCAGTCTAAAATCATTAATTTATTTCTTCACTCCACCCCGCCAATAATACCCATGAAGGTCCATATACATTTTAGAGATTGTGGGATGAAAACAATATAGGTTTATGAACATTAATTAATAATTCCTTCTCTTGTTGAGAATAAGTTTGCATAAACATCCTCTATCAAAATCTCAAAACACATACTTTTGAAAATCAAAATAAAAAAAACACACTTCTTGACCAATTCTACCCTTTGTTAAAAATCATGATCTTATATTTGAGAATTAGTAATTTTATATAACAACGATGTATGTAGTTAAGCATGAAACAAATTAGAGGGAGTTCTTACATAATTTTTTTTGGGAAAACAATACTCAAATATTTATGAAAAATAATAATTTCTAATGATAACATGATTAACCATTCTTTATATTTTTCAATCATGGCATCAATTATATTGTATCTTTACATGGATGATAATGAAATGTGGACTCATAATACATTATCAGTTCAATGATATTTTATTCCTCATATTGAAATCTTTTTATGTTTACATATAATTTAAAATTTTATATGAAGTATATATTTCACATTTTACCCCACATACAATATACATGTAAATTAATATGGTTATAAATTTTATTGTAAGATGAAGAGCTCATGTAGCGTGTTTATACTCATAGATTTTTAATTTGTGTGAATCGTCTACAATTATCCAACCATATTTAATTAACATATAAATATTTCCCTTCAATAAAGAATCACTATAAATATCATATTCACCATTTATTTTTAGAATTGATAACACTAGATAATTGGAAAAAAAATTATTTCAATTCCAAAAAACTTAAATCATAATTATTTTTTCAGATGAATTTAGGTCATTATTTTTGTTAACATAGTTGGAGGGATAGATAACAAAGTAATGATTAAAAAACAATTAATAATAAACTGATAATCAAAGAAAACATTAAATCAATGTGACATTGTAGGTAGGGGTAACTCTTCAAACATTTTCGTTTTCAAAGGATAAATATATATGTCATCTTTATAAATAGTATGTCCAAATAATGAAATATTATATTACAAAAATTTACCTTCACTAAATTTCCCATATAATATATTTTATATTAATGTTTTCAAATAGTTAAATAGGTTTTTATCATATTCCTCATAACTATTAAAATAAACCATAATTTCATAAATTAAAACCATTTTTTCCAAATAATCAAGAAAAAATATAATAATAAGATACATAAATATATAAATTCCATTTATTAATCTGAATTACATAAACACAAAGTAATAATAGACATACCTAGTACAGAATGGATTCATTGGATTTTATTCCTCCTTCACCTTCAGCTGGTGACACCTTGATATGAGATTAATATTAAAAATATACTTAGCACCCAGATGATATTCAAAATTGTCATCATTATAATGCGATATACACTTTTTCCTAAAAACGATGATATAGAGTTTTTTATAATGATATAATAATCTCATGAAACCATCCATATTTTTTATGAATAGGATAAGATCACCTCAAAGTGATGTTCTATGGAATATAAAACCCTTATAAATAAAAACATGAAGAAAATGTTATAATTAAAAATTTTCTACCATAGACATTCCGTATGGTGTTTTGAAATTGAATTAGAATTATTCACAAAGTCAATAATAAATACAATATCCCAATTAGGAATAACACGACTAAAATCATAAGGAAATAGTACCATATTCTCATTTACTACCAGTACATCACTAATTGAAATAAATCCTTTTTTTTCAGTAATAGGTGAATGATTACTATCATTTCCATATTTTATGAATTTCTCAGATTAAGGATATGTTATCAAGAGTATGAAATAATTATTATATACAAAATGAAACTAATTTTGAAAAAAATAATAATTATTTATATAATATATATTATCATGATATTCTAAAATGAAATCTATAACTAGAATAACATGAAACTCTAAAATGGGAAACATAACTTGTTTTGAAGTAAAAACCATTCCACAAATGATAAAATAATGGTTTTTATAAAATAATGATATTTTTTTCTACCCTATATAGTTTTTACGATGAGTTATAACTTCAATTAATAAGATGGTATTTCAATTTTACTTTCGAATTTCATAGATATAAAAGAAAACAAAGATCCTGAAAAAAATTGGAATAATATAAATAAGCATGTATTTTACCTATCACAACTTCATTTTATGTTCTTAGATCTTTCTCTATAGTACGATAAATGTTTTCTTCTCTTTTATGTTTCTAACTATGATGATTTACATTCTAAGAGGGTATCTTTAGAAATGAGTTAGTAAAATATACATATCATTGAAATTAAAACATATTATTGTTAGCTAACTTTCTGTTTTT
The DNA here is from genome assembly GCA_963277665.1 of Viscum album. NCBI lineage: Eukaryota > Viridiplantae > Streptophyta > Magnoliopsida > Santalales > Viscaceae > Viscum > Viscum album. Next base: position 1,864,074,342 of record OY728133.1, read on the forward strand.
CCATTAATTTTTTAACCAAAAATATTTTCTTTACATTGATGATCTAAATAAATGAGTTTACCACATCAGTAATATTCTTATTCTTAAAAAACATTATACGAAATATATTTTATTCATATTTTCAACATTTGGGGGAATTACTTCAACATTTCATAGTTTATTGATTCTAATTTTCTTTCATAATTAACCATTTTCTAGCAATATTTTCAAAAAGTACTTATGTTTGAGAAAACCCAATCTCAAACATCTTATAATATTGAAATACCTCCTCATAACATTTAAAATAAAAAGTTCCAAATCTCTTTATAATTTTTTTAGACCTATATAAAACTTTTCAATTTTACTCTCATCATCTGAATTATTTTTATACCTAGCTTGTATAATAAAATTTTATTCATAACCAGTCATGAATTTATATTTCATTTTCTTTTACTCTATAAATTTGGTTTTCTTTATCAACTAAAGTACTTTAAGGAAGTACTTCTTACGAAACATTTTTTGAATCCCATCCACTTCTTGACATAAATATCATCCACTTAATTGGTATTCTTAATTAGTGACCACCATCGATCGAATTCCCCTTAAGAATAAAAAAATTAAAGAATTATATTTTTATTTTTCATACATACCAAAACATTAAATATCATCTCCAATGAATTTATCCATTATTACTATTTTATCAGGTTGAAAATCCCCCAATAGCCAGAGGGTTCTCTTTCATCAAAATTCACTACTATCAATATATTACCCTGTAGAGAATTAAGTTATTATCTTACTTTGGTTCAAACATTATAGACCATTTTAATTTTTTAACACAGCCACAAAATATTTTATTCAAATTATTCAGTGAAATTTATTTAGATGGTTATTATCATCTTGATGCCAAAATTTTCTATTTTTGATTTGGAAAACCATTCTAAAAATAAATAGATTAGAATAAGTAACATGGGAATCCTTAAAAAGCTATATCCTTATAATATAAATCAAATTAGATTACCATTAAAGTGTCTTTTGACATTGAACTAAAATTAAATGGTATCTAAACCAAAATTTGATATCAACTATAATAATAACTTAATTTATTAATCCAAATATAGGAGTGGAATAAATATTATTTCACATTCATTTTTCTGAACTTTTGGGTTTGTAATTTTTGAGAATTAGAAAAAACACCACATAATAATGTGGACACTTACAAAGAGTGTATAGTTTCATCTATTATAAAAACATTTCTCTATATTTACATCCATTATTCAGTAAGAAAAATTTTCTTATTTTATGATGAGTTCAAAGAGGAACCTTTGAGATTTCTTTAGTTCCTACTCATCCTTGGATCATTCAAAATGAATTTTAAAATATAGGATGATAATGAAAGGACTAGTAAGCCAGATAAAACTAATGGAATCTCCTTATTCAAATGAATAAAAGAAAGCTAATTAAAATGTTTACCTTTTTACCAAAAAAAGTTGATCACATGAATAAAATATTTCAACATATAAAAATAAACTATTTATAGAAAAAGTTTTATATGACATACTGAAGCATAGGAAAACCATGAAGGAATCCTTAGTCACATGGAAACTTAAGGAAACATTTCTTTTAAAATTAAACCTTTTATTTTTAAAAGTTAATAAACTACAGTCAGCTCATTAAAAAAATATTTCAATAAAAATATTTTTGCAAGTATAATACTACTATGTTATTAAATAAATTTTATACCTAGTGGTCACTCATGTTTAACCCATGTCAAAGTAATTATAGCTAATTTAATTCTAATGGACAACTAAACTCATTATCTCCAAAATTTTCACCTTTGAAGACTAAATCTTTATCCAAATCATTTGAGATGTATATTGTGATCTACCATCATCATTATCTATATCGAATTCACTCACCATCATCTAAAAATATCACTTTTTGAATCATGAATAAAAAATTTGTATGTATGATTTTTTTCATCATAAAACCATTGAAATATAATATGAAATCATATGTGAAACCCTTTTCATTTTAACTTAATAATAATAAGAAATATCATTTTTAATTGATAACTAATTATAATTATATATTCTAAAAATAGAGGTAATGTGATCTACATTTAAAAAACATGATAAATTGTAGAGGAATCTGGATAATGAATAATGTCTATAATAGTGGGAAAAGGCAGTGAGGCCATATGTTTTGAAAAAATTATTTTTATCACTTATATCTCACAATAAAAACATTTAAGGTATTATTTTTTAATGCTTTTTATATAGTGTTATATATTATACAAAATGACCTTTATAAACCATTTAAGAATAGTTGTGAATTGTTTTTGAAACATTTAAATGAAACCCAATATATCAACCCACACACAATAGTCTGATAAATTACTTGATTTATAGCATATATTTTATAACACACATACCATTTTAGTTTTAGTTTTATAGTTTAAGATAATAAAATATAAATTACATTAAATGTGGACAGTTCCACATAGAATCTATTTTTATCTCAAAAAAATGTTCTTTTTAAACACCCACATTTTTCTGTCAAAGTAACTCCCATAACATGAACTATTAATTTATTAAAATTTTACTCATCCTTATGAACTATGAAAAACATTTTAAAACATGGGATGATAAAGAAAACTTATTAAGGGATAAAATAGAATCAAAACATGTTACACAACATGTAAACCTAAAAAATTCATAATAATATTTTCCATTTCATAAAAAAAATTTGATCTCAAAGATATATTTAATTATCCTTGAAAAAAAACTATTTCTCAATTACATAAAAACATTTCTTGTGAAATCCTAAAGGAAAAAATCATAATCATAAGGGTTTATAGAAAAATATGAAAAATAATAAATAATATTCCTTGAAAAACATTCCATTTTACATTTAAAAAAGGTTTTAAACTTTCCATAAAATCATAATATCATTTTTTTACATTTTGAAATAACTGTATTTCATTTAAAAACCATTGAATAAATATCATATAGGTATCTTGGGAAATTATCCATATATCTAACATTATAAATACCCATAAAAAAGAATCAAGTTATTGGATAATTAACATATATATTTGGGGTAACATATCTTTGAAAAAATCTATCACTTTACCATATGTGTTGTAGAGTTATTCAAGTCTTACCCATCATCAGAGCTATATTAGGATCACCCATCATTAAAATAAAATATCCAAGAACCATATCATGAATAAAAAAAACTTAAAACGTTTTCATTAAGTATAAAAATATTTCAAATTTCCATTAAATCCTATAACAAATAACAGATTCAGTTACTCATATTAATGAGAAGAAATTTCCATTTCCAAAAATAATGTTTACAAAAGTAAAAGTTCCCAGTAAATTGAGAAAAAAATCATTGAAAATACCCCTAGAAAGTAATAAAGTAATATTAAAATAAATTAATGGTCATGATGATGGATAAATCCATTAATTATATAATCACTAAAATAATGATTCATTTTTAATTTTGTTATCGAATATCAAAAACAAATTTAATGAAAAATGTTAAAAAGAACCATTTTTAATGAAAGTAAAAAAATTTAAAATGAATTATAGTAACCATTCATTAATAAATAATAACATATTTTAAATATTTTAAATATCCTATACATTGATAAAAAAAGTTGTAAAGTAGAATATAAAAATAATTTTCTAAAAGAAAGTCCCATACCTCTAGTACAGAAAGGTTTCATTTATATGGCTACTCTCTTGATTTGATAAATTATATTTGTTTTATAATTTATTAATAAAATTTTTATGTTCAATAATTTAGAATTAATCACTTCATGTCCTTTTTACCATGTTTTATTTAGTTACTAAAATTGTTAAGTTGATGCTGGGTGTTTTGAGGATGCTCTGTTTATAAGTCTAAAATAACATATGTTGGTTGAATAAGGTCAAATAGATCATGATTATGTCATATCATGAATCTTAATCATGAAAATAATTATTTTTAATATATTTAAAACAATTTTATAAAAATAAATGAATTTCAAAGATGAAAAAATGAATCACATCACTTCATAGAGGTGGTAGTCCACACATATGAATGAGGAACATTACAATTTTCCAACAGATGGACAAGTAAGATTGTAAGAAATATATAATAATTAAATGTTAATAATTAGGTCATAAATATCCTTTATAGAAATTCTATCCATAATTTTAACCGTTTATACGATCTGTTTATAAAAAATGAGACACATCACTTTTGGGGGATGCTAGTGCACACGTATGCACGAGTGAAGGTTTCATTTCCAATAGGATGAAAAAGGTAACGAAAAAGGGTTTTACCATCCACAAAATTAAATTTTAGTATAATTATGATATTTATTTTTTCATATCAACATTTTTTAATAATATTTTAATGAGGAAAAATTTTAAATATATTTATGAAAACACCTAGTTTACTATTATACATATTCTTGGAAAACTTCTTTTGAATTACACCTTAATCTTTCTAGGATTGGACCATAGGTGAGTGTTGGAAATCTTGGACATTGATAGAGATTTTGGGAATGTATTTTTTTAGTTATTAATTGATTCAAATGTCCCAATTGGTGTCAATAATATTAGAGACATGGTTCCCTATCATAAGTTATGGGAGTGGAACTCTTGTAATTATTCAAAGTCTTAAAATAATAAAAATTCTTATTCAATAAAACGTTGATCATAAACAATTAAAAATTTAAGATAACAATGTAACCACTAAAGGTGTTAAAAATAAATTGAGATAAAAAAACACTACATCTCTACATAAAGAATCTTTATTTTGAGGAGATAGTTATAAAGTAGCCGTTAAACTTAATTTTTCTGCTATAATGATATTACATTAAAATAAATAATGTATGTAAAAATTTTGTATGATTTAGTATATAATCATATATATCATTAAAGAATATGGATACTTATGGGAAATGTAATGACTAATAAAAAATGATCACAATAAATCGTTTTTACAAGAGAATGTTAATAGTCACAAAAAATTAATATTGTAAACTAACTTTTATCACAATGTAATTTTAGATTCAAATCTAATTGGATGAATTCATTAAAATTTAAACTCATTATACCATGAGGAATGAATAAATCATGATATTACATTTCAATGGAAGAATATATAAACAATATATAATGGAATTGGTGGATAATAAAAATAAGTCTGAAAGGAATGTAAATTATAATAGAATCCCTTGCCACTTTTTAATTGATCAAATCATATGCCCTATAAAATTAATAATAATTAAATAAAAATTGTAAAATAAAAATTTAAATAGATTCAGGATATATTATATCAATGGTAAGTATATACCCCAAAAAAAATAAATATGTTGTGAATAAGTGATATATCTCACAAAAGTAAAAGTAAGACAAGACACCCTCACCTCATGATTACCTTTAATTGAATGAGATTTAACCTTCTTTAGAACAGTTTATAGAATGATATTATTTTATAATATAACTATATTAATATTTATTATGTCATATAATATCCTATTATATAATATTATTATACATTTGTTAATAATACTTTTCTATCACCATTATTTCTTATGTTATCTTCTTCATTTTTCAATGCATGTTTCCCCATGTAATTTCAAATTCTTGTTCATAGTTTGTAGTTTTTTCATCTCCAGAATTATATTAAGGTCGTAGATATGATATTTATTCATTTTATGCATTTTTGTAATTGTTATTGAATGCTGTATATGGATATCGAATCGCATGACATCATAGAGACGGTAGGCCGTACGTATGCATAGGTGATGATATCATTACCTTATTAGTGAAAGGGTAAGAATTTGGATGGTATATTAATTTTATAGATTTAATATAACATCAAAATTATCTTATATATCAATTATTTCCATCATTATACCAATCCAATTAAAGTGGTGATGATGAAAAAATTATACCATGACGTGGAGATGGTAGGATGTACATATGCACACACAATGATTTTTTTCATTGGATGAATAAAATGTATAATATGGTTATATAATAAAAATAATAATGTATCAGAATATATATGATACTATATTTTTTAATTTATAATTGAAAAAACACATTAATAGTATGTAGAAGAAGAGATAATCTTAAAAGAGTTAGTAAGATGATTACGTCTTCTTCGGTGGAATTATTTATAATTTCCCTTAAGGACCATAAGGTTTGTATTTTTGAAGAAAAGAACCACTATAACATGGATAATGTTTTTTATAAGACAAATGGGCAGTGGAGGGTTGATCTATAAGGCTAAAAGTGGTGTTCAGAAGTGAGGGAGGAGGTTCCCTTTTATAATTGAGGCGAGGGGTACTGCACAATATTAAATTAATTTAAAGTAAACTTCAATAAAAAATTATTTCAAAAGGAGTTATTTAGAATATAATATTATTAAGGGTTAATTTTAATTTTATCCAGAAAAAATTATTCATGTTTATGTCATATTATTACCCTTATCTTTTGGTTCAAACCATTATTTAATCTCTTTAACTCTTACCATAACCAAATGAATATTTACGTTTTCAGGATTAATGTAGTTAATAAAAAATAGAAAAATAAATAAATGGGTTATTTATAATATTTTTAACTTTATTAAAAATAGTTGGATTTTTTTTTAAATATTTTTTTCTTTAGTAAAATATTATTTATTTCAAAATATCATTATTGTCAATTTTGAAACTATTCATTACTTTGGATTTTAAAAAAATAAATAAAAAAAATTTTATAATCCAAATAACAATTTTCATATATAAAAAACATGTCATGTTATTCTATGAAATTCATGTATGACATTAATTATCTCCAATTATATTTATTTTAATAGTTTTAATATCATTATTTATTTACCAATTAATAAAATAATTATTTCATCTGCGTTGTGTAAGCATTTATGGTAATTATTTTATCACTAAATTTTAAAAATACAATTCCTTGATGTGGATAAATATTTAATATTAAAAATTATTATTTATAGTAAAATATATAATTCGAATAACTACATATTAAACTGGTTATAATTATTAAAAACATTAGTTCAACAAGTTTGAATTTTGTAAAAATAAAGTACTATAATGGGAATAAAGTCATCCAAGTAGTTATAATGGTTCAAAAACTAGGAAAAAATGATTATTTTTAAATAAAATATATAGAATAAAATTTGTACAAGTGTTAGTGTAATTTTGTTATCCTTATCATAATTATTATTTCCCATAACTACCTGATTTATCCTTAATCATGGTAATAAATTTTTTATGCTTTCGATTCATATTGTCCAAAAATAAAAGGAACTTATTTAATAAACATGTATCTTATAAATGAAATTATTTCTTCCATTTTTAAAATTTCAAACATATTAGTGGGTAAATGAATTTAAAAATTAATCTTATTGATGGGATGAGAATGTTCGTGTTTGTAATTAAAATATTTAAAGGTTTAGTAAGTGTTTTATCTAAATTGAATATAAAAATGATTCCAATGACCTAAATTAGTTTAATATTTTAATAGTTGATCTAATTTAAATTTTAAACCAAATTAAAATATAATTTATCACTACAAATTATTTAGATGAAATGTCAATTTTCAATTAAAATTTAGTATTTCTCACTATTTATAAAAATGAATCCTCTCAAAAAATACAAAAAAATTCAATAAAAGTAAATTTTTATATTATGATTTAAAAAATGAAGTTAATTTGTTCAAATAATATTTATAAAATCATAATAATTTAAGTTTAGAACAATTTCACTCGTAAAATCAGGAAAAAATGGCTTTATAAAATTATAGTTTTTAATGAAGAAAATGGATGTTTTTCTTAACTTATACATATAGAATATATTGGATTAATTTTTTTATGGAATATATAATATATAAATTTTAAGATGATAATTCCTTGATAGAAATTATGTTACATTATATGGATAAAACACCTTCGAAAGACAATAATAGTTTGTATATGAAAATTTATAATATATTCAATTTTTTTATCTTTATTTATATTTAATTGGTAAAAAATGAATTAAATAATATATGATAAATAATTAGTTAATCCTATTCATCACCATCAATTTAATTGTTTTGTGTAAATTTTTATTTTAAATAATAACATTAAGAGTATATCTAGGTTTATTTAATCCTGGTGTGGCATAGAACATTAGATATTAAATTTAAAAAGAGACTTACAATAAAATATTAGGGTCATACTATTATGATAAGATATAATAGAGATATATGGATCCATTTAATATGAATAAACATTTAAGATAATGTTTATGAAGTTCATCCAAATACATAGTGTATATTGTGTAAGACAAAAATACACTGATTTAGTCAAATGATCAAGAACCACAGAAATCACATTATTATGTTGATAAATTATCGGTAATACCACCAATTAATTCCAGGATATATTCATACATTTCCATCTAGGAACTATAAAATATTAAATCATCTCCTTAAATTGTTTTTAATCTACATTTACTTACTAATAATTTAAACATTTCAGTCTAAAATCATTAATTTATTTCTTCACTCCACCCCACCAATAATACGCATGAAGGTCCATATACATTTTAGTGATTGTGGGATGAAAACAATATAGGTTTATGAACATTAATTAATAATTCCTTCTCTTGTTGAGAATAAGTTTGCATAAACATCCTCTATCAAAATCTCAAAAAACATACTTTTGAAAATCAAAATAAAAAAAACACACTTCTTGACCAATTCTACCCTTTGTTAAAAATCATGATCTTATATTTGAGAATTAGTAATTTTATATAACAACGATGTATGTAGTTAATCATGAAACAAATTAGAGGGATTTCTTACATAATTGTTTTTGGGAAAACAATACTCAAATATTTATGAAAAATAATAATTTCTAATGATAACATGATTAACCATTCTTTATATTTTTCAATCATGGCATCAACTATATTGTATCTTTACATGGATGATAATGAAATGTGGACTCATAATACATTATCAGTTCAATGATATTTTATTCCTCATATTGAAATCTTTTTTATGTTTACATATAATTTAAAATTTTATATGAAGTATATATTTCACATTTTACCCCACATACAATATACATGTAAATTAATATGGTTATAAATTTTATTGTAAGATGAAGAGCTCGTGTAGGGTATTTATACTCATAGATTTTTAATTTGTGTGAATCGTCTACAATTATCCAACCATATTTAATTAACATATAACCATATCCCTTCAATAAAGAATCACTATAAATATCATATTCACCATTTATTTTTAGAATTGATAACACTAGATAATTGGAAAAAAAATTATTTCAATTCCAAAAAACGTAAATCATAATTATTTTTTCAGATGAATTTAGCTCATTATTTTTGTTAACATAGTTGGAGGGATAGATAACAAATTAATGATTAAAAAACAATTAATAATAAACTGATAATCAAAGAAAACATTAAATCAATGTGACATTGTAGGTAGGGGTAACTCTTCAAACATTTTCGTTTTCAGAGGATAAATATGTATGTCATCTTTAAAAATAGTATGCCCAAATAATGAAATATTCTATTACAAAAATTTACCTTCACTAAATTTCCCATATAATATATTTTATATTAATGTTTTCAAATAGTTAAATAGGTTTTTATCATATTCCTCATAACTATTAAAATAAACCATAATTTCATAAATTAAAACCATTTTTTCAAAATAATCAAGAAAAAATATAATAATAAGATACATAAATATATAAATTTCATTTATTAATATGAATTACATAAGCACAAAGTAATAATAGACATACCTAGTACAGAATGGATTCTTTGGATTTTATTCCTGCTTCACCTTCAGCTGGTGACACCTTGATATGAGATTAATATTCAAAATATACTTAACACCCAGAAGATATTCAAAATTGTCATCATTATAAGGCGATATACACTTTTTCTTAAAAACGATGATATAGAGTTTTTTATAATGAAATAATAATCCCATGAAACCATCCATATTTTTTATGAATAGGATAAGATCACCTCAAAGTGATGTTCTATGGAATATAAAACCCTTATAAATAAAAACATGAAGAAAATGTTTTAATTAAAAATTTTCTACCATAGACATTCCGTATGGTGTTTTGAAATTGAATTAGAATTATTCACAAAGTCAATAATAAATACAATATCCCAATTAGGAATAACACGACTAAAATCATAAGGAAATAGTACCATATTTTCATTTACTACCAGTACATCACTAATTGAAATAAATCCTTTTTTTAGTAATAGGTGAATGATTACTATCATTTCCATATTTTATGAATTTATCAGATTCAGGATATGTTATCAAGAGTATGAAATAATTATTATATACAAAATGAAACTAATTTTGAAAAAATAATAATTATTTATATAATATATATTATCATGATATTCTAAAATGAAATCTATAACTAGAATCACATGAAACTCTAAAATGGGAAACATAACTTATTTTGAAGTAAAAACCATTCCACAAATGATAAAATAATGGTTTTTATAAAATAATGATATTTTTTTCTACCCTATATAGTTTTTACGATGAGTTATAACTTAAATTCATAAGATGGTATTTCAATTTTACTTTCGAATTTCATAGATATAAAAGAAAACAAAGATCCTGAAAAAAATTGGAATAATATAAATAAGCATGTATTTTACCTATCACAAATTCATTTTATGTTCTTAGATCTTTCTCTATAGTACGAAAAATGTTTTCTTCTCTTTTATGTTTCTAACTATGATGATTTACATTCTAAGAGGGTATCTTTAGAAATGAGTTAGTAAAATATACATATCATTGAAATTAAAACATATTATTGTTAGCTAACTTTCTGTTTTTCCATTAATTTTTTATCCAAAAATATTTTCTTTACATTGATGATATAAATAAATGAGTTTACCACATCAGTAATATTCTTATTCTTAAAAAACATTATACGAAATATATTTTATTCATATTTTCAAAATTTGGGGGAATTACTTCAACATTTCATAGTTTATTGATTCTAATTTTCTTTCATAATTAACCATTTTCTAGTAATGTTTTCAAAAAGTACTTATGTTTGAGAAAACCCAATCTCAAACATCTTATAATATTGAAATACCTCCTCATAACATTTAAAATAAAAAGTTCCAAATATCTTTATAATTTTTTTAGACCTATATAAAACTTTTCAATTTTACTCTCATCATCTGAATTGTTTTTATACCTAGCTTGTATAATAAAATTTTATTCATAACCAGTCATGAATTTATATATCATTTTCTTTTACTCTATAAATTTGGTTTTCTTTATCAACTAAAGTACTTTAAGGAAGTACTTCTTACGAAACATTTTTTGAATCCCATCCACTTCTTGACATAAATATCATCCACTTAATTGGTATTCTTAATTAGTGACCACCATCGATCGAATTCCCCTTAAGAATAAAAAAATTAAAGAATTATATTTTTATTTTTCATACATCCCAAAACATTAAATATCATCTCCAATGAATTTATCCATTATTACTATTTTATCAGGTTGAAAATCCCCCAATATCCAGAGGGTTCTCTTTCATCAAAATTCACTACTATCAATATATTACCCTGTAGAGAATTCAGTTATTATATTACTTTGGTTCAAACATTATAGACCATTTTAATTTTTTAACACAGCCACAAACTATTTTATTAAAATTATTCAGTGAAATTTATTTAGATGGTTATTATCATCTTGATGCCAAAATTTTCTATTTTTGCTTTGGAAAACCATTCTAAAAAAAATAGATTAGAATAAGTAACATGGGAATACTTAAAAAGCTATCTCCTTATAATATAAATCAAATTAGATTACCATTAAAGTGTCTTTTGACATTGAACTAAAATTAAATGGTATCTAAACCAAGATTTGATATCCACTATAATAATAGCTTAATTTATTAATCCAAATATAGGAGTGGAATAGATATTATTTCACATTCATTTTTCTGATCTTTTGGGTTTGTAATTTTTGAGAATTAGAAAAAACACCACATAATAATGTGGACACTTACAAAGAGTGTATAGTTTCATCTATTATAAAAACATTTCTCAATATTTACATCCATTATTCAGTAAGAAAATTTTTCTTATTTTATGATGAGTTCAAAGAGGATCCTTTGAGATTTCTTTAGTTCCTACTCATCCTTGGATCATTCAAAATGAATTTTAAAATATAGGATGATAATGAAAGGAATAGTAAGCCAGATAAAACTAATGGAATCTCCTTATTCAAATGAATAAAAGAAAGCTAATTAAAATGTTTTCCTTTTTACCAAAAAAAGTTGAGCACATGAATAAAATATTTCAACATATAAAAATAAACTATTTATAGAAAAAGTTTTATATCACATACTGAAGCATAGGAAAACCATGAAGGAATCCTTAGTCACATGGAAACTTAAGGAAACATTTCTTTTAAAATTAAACCTTTTATTTTTAAAAGTTAATAAACTACACTCAGCTCATTAAAAAAATATTTCAATAAAAATATTTTTTCAAGTATAATACTACTAGGTTATTAAATAAATTTTATACCTAGTGGTCACTCATGTTTAACCCATGTCAAATTAATTATAGCTAATTTAATTCTAATGGACAACTAAACTCATTATCTCCAAAATTTTCACCTTTGAAGACTAAATATTTATCCAAATCATTTGAGATGTATATTGTGATCTACCATCATCATTATCTATATGGAATTCACTCACCATCATCTAAAAATAACACTTTTTGAATCATGAATAAAAAATTTGTATGTATGATTTTTTTCATCATAAAAACATTGAAATATAATATGAAATCATATGTGAAACCATTTTCATTTTAACTTAATAATAATAAGAAATATCATTTTTAATTGATAAATAATTATAATTATATATTCCAAAAATAGAGGTAATGTGATCTACATTTAAAAAACATGATAAATTGTAGAGGAATCTGGATAATGAATAATGTCTATAATAGTGGGAAAAGGCAGTGAGGCCATATGTTTTGAAAACATTATTTTTATCACTTATATCTCACACTAAAAACATTTAAGGTATTACTTTTTAATACTTTTTATATAGTGTTATATATTATACAAAATGACCTTTATAAACCATTTAAGAATAGCTGTGAATTGTTTTTGAAACATTTAAATGAAACCCAATATATCAACCCACACACAATAGTCTGATAAATTACTTGATTTATAGCATATATTTTATAACACACATACCATTTTAGTTTTAGTTGCATAGTTTAAGATAATAAAATATAAATTACATTAAATGTGGACAGTTCCACATAGAATCTATTGTTATCTCAAAAAAAAATGTTCTTTTTAAACACCCACATTTTTCAGTCAAAGTAACTCCCATAACATGAACTATTAATTTATTAAAATTGTTACTCATCCTTATGAACTATGAAAAACATTTTAAAACATGGGATGATAAAGAAAACTTATTAAGGGATAAAATAGAATCAAAACATGTTACACAACATGTAAACTTAAAAAATTCATAAGAATATTTTCCACTTCATAAAAAAAATTTGATCTCAAAGATATATTTAATTATCCTTGAAAAAAAAAACTATTTCTCAATTATATAAAAACATTTCTTGTGAAATCCTAAAGGAAAAAATCATAATCATAAGGGTTTATAGAAAAATATGAAAAATAATAAATAATATTCCTTGAAAAACATTACATTTTACATTTAAAAAAGGTCTTAAACTTTCCATAAAATCATAATATCATTTTTTTACATTTTGAAATAACTGTATTTCATTTAAAAACCATTGAATAAATATCATGTAGGTATCTTGGGAAATTATCCATACATCCAACATTATAAATACCCATAAAAAAGAATCAAGTTATTGGATAATTAACATATATATTTGGGGTACCATATCTTTGGAAAAATCTATCACTTTACCATATGTGTTATAGAGTTATTCAAGTCTTACCCATCATCAGAGATATATTAGGATCACCCATCATTAAAATAAAATATCCAAGAACCATATCATGAATAAAAAAAACATAAAACGTTTTCATTAAGTATAAAAATATTTCAAATTTCCATTAAATCCTATAAAAAATAACAGATTCAGTTACTCATATTAATGAGATGAAATTTCCATTTCCAAAAATAATGTTTACAAAAGTAAATGTTCCCAGTAAATTGAGAAAAAAATCATTGAAAATACCCCTAGAAAGTAATAAAGTAATATTACAATAAATTAATGGTCATGATGATGGATAAATCCATTAATTATATAATCACTAAAATAATGATTCATTTTTAATTTTGTTATCGAATATCAAAAACAAATTTAATGAAAAATGTTAAAAAGAAGCTTTTTTAATGAAAGTAAAAAAATTTAAAATGAATTATAGTAACCATTCATTATAAATAATAACATATTTTAAATATTTTAAATATCCTATACATTGATAAAAAAAGTTTTAAAGTAGAATATAAAAATAATTTTCTAAAATAAAGTCCCATACCTCTAGTACAGAAAGGTTTCATTTATATGGCTACCCTCTTGATTTGATAAATTATATTTGTTTTATAATTTATTAATAACATTTTTATGTTCAATAATTTAGAATTAATCACTTCATGTCCTTTTTATCATGTTTTATTTAGTTACTAAAATGGTTAAGTTGATGCTGGGTGTTTTGAGGATGCTCTGTTTATAAGTCTAAAATAACATATGTTGGTTGAATAAGGTCAAATAGATCATGATTATGTCATATCATGAATCTTAATCAGGAAAATAATTATTTTTAATATATTTAAAACAATTTTATAAAAATAAATGAATTTCAAAAATGAAAAAATGAATCACATCACTTCATAGAGGTGGTAGTCCACACATATGAATGAGGAACATTACAATTTTCCAACAGATGGACAAGTAAGATTGTAAGAAATATATAATAATTAAATGTTAATAATTAGGTCATAAATATCCTTTATAGAAATTCTATCCATAATTTTATCCGTTTATACGATCTGTTTATAAAAAATGAGACACATCACTTTTGGGGGATGCTAGTGCACACGTATGCACAAGTGAAGGTTTCATTTCCAATAGGATGAAAAAGGTAACGAAAAAGGGTTTTACCATCCACAAAATTAAATTTTAGTATAATTAGGATATTTATTTTTTCATATCAACATTGTTTAATAATATTTTAATGAGGAAAAATTTTAAATATATTTATGAAAACACCTAGTTTACTATTATACATATTCTTGGAAAACTTCTTTTGAATTACACCTTAAGCTTTCTAGGATTGGACCATAGGTGAGTGTTGGAATTCTTGGACATTGATAGAGATTTTGGGAATGCATTTTTTTTAGTTATTAATTGATTGAAATGTCCCAATTGGTGTGAATAATATTAGAGACATGGTTCCCTATCATAAGTTATGGGAGTGGAACTCTTGTAATTATTCAAAGTCTTAAAATAATTAAAATTCTTATTCAATAAAATGTTGATCATAAACAATTAAAAATTTAAGATAACAGTGTAACCACTAAAGGTGTTAAAAATAAATTGAGATAAAAATAACACTAAATCTCTACATAAAGAAACTTTATTTTGAGGAGATATTTATAAAGTATCCGTTAAACTTAATTTATTATTTTATTTTCTTAAGGTTATTAGATAATGAAATATGGATAAATTTTTCAAGGTGGTATAAAATGAGTTATTGTTTTAAAATTTTAATTTTTGGAATAAAATATGATTTTATTTAAAAATTAAATAAATCATATTTAGAATTTCTTTCTTCAAAAAATGGAGTTCATTTATGAATTCTACAATCTGAATAATGGTTATGGTGTTTTTTGGGATTTTTTTGAAATACATGATTTTTTGGTGAACAATGAAATACGACAATTAAAAAAATATGCAAAATAAATTAATTTCTGCATCATGATTGAGTCATGGATGATGTAAATGGCCATTTTCTCGATCTCACATGAACTAATTACTATTTTGGGTCACATAAATCAAGAATAGTTAATGGCAATAACAATAATATTAAACTAATTATTAAAATAATGTAAATCCCCTCCTCTCATCCACTACAAATAACACCCTCAACCACCTCTTTCTCTCACAACACTCAAGCTTTGATCCTTGTATATGTTATAAAAAAAACTATTCCAAATCCCCTACCCCACTTCCAAGACCATATAGTCTCACCAAAAGACTGAAAACAAGGGCCTTAAAGAGGATGTCAAGGTGTTGATATCAAGTGGTATTGATCCGATTTCATGCTCTTGTGTTTTCTTTTCAATTATTTATTTTCTAGTACTCCCTTATCATCCAATTAAACAATAGGATTAAAAGATCTAGTTATATATATATATATATATATTCTGTATTTTTATCTTGTTTATTAAAAAATTAATTAACATACTTCTTTTCATCTTCCTCTTATTCTGAAAATAAATACACCATCCATGATGTGCCTATTTACCGACACTGTGGAAGATGGGTCTTAAACATCAATTAATTCCTAAAAAACTAGTTATTAAACCATTTTGAAGGTTGAAACATATTATAATGTGTATTATATACACTCTTTCATGTTATGGAGTTAAAATACATGCATAATATTATGTTATATAATGAATCTAGTTCGTGATTATCAATCAACCGCCAAAATGAACTAAACAGATACAACTAATGATTTATCGAATGATTCATACTCAAATCATGTAACCAATATTATTTAGGAAATAATTTAATATTATTTATAAATACTAATAACATTTCATTCCACTTATGTAATTTCATTTCTGTTCAACAAGAAAATCAAATATAAAGTGTCTATGTGAATCATGTAATGAATGCACCAGAAACAATAGAAGGAACAAAATACTAACAATTAAATATTGAAATGATGTCACTAAATGATGATATAAGGTGTTATAAACATTAATATGATTATTTAAGATATTAATAACACTTTTTTAACCATTATATAGGAGGTTTAAACATGTTATAATGAAGAAAAACCCATGTTAAGGGAATTCTTAACCCAATTTCCATTCATTGGGTTTACCATTTACTTCATTATTTATGTGGTACTAAAATTGTTTGTGTGATTTATTTTTTTAATATTATGTTAAATTATGTCTAATTATAGTTTATATACATATTATATCTCCTTTATTAAGTCTCTCTTAAATAATATGATATTTATATGGGGGTTTTATTTTAATATCCTCCTTTAAAATTCTGTTTTACAAAATTCAAAATAAAATTTTGTATGCAATATTCATGTATTATGATTATATTTTGGATCATGATATTTTTTTTATGATGAAGGGTGGCACAAATATCTTCCTCCAATGCATTGGGTATGTTTAAATGAGAGGTTGGATATATGATTACTCCAAGTGTAACAATAATGGTTTCACAATAAGGTAGCCCTGAGGGTTACATTGTAAGGTAGTCGTGAGGGTTACATATTATAATTCATTAGAGAGGGTTACATGATTATGTATTTAATTCCCAAAGAAAAATTTATTATTCTATTTATGTGTTTTTTTAATCTCTTGGAAATATAATGTATCATAAAGTAAGTATACATGGGTGACAAGAATGAATGTTTGAAAATGATTTGATAGGTTTATAAGTATGCGTAGACTAATGTTTTCTTTCTATATTTTTATATACCTTAATGGGATTTTTGTGATCCTCCTATGATTTTAAATTATTTTCATAGGTTATAAATAAGTGTAATACAATGAATAAATTTGTGTTAAATGTTATGATGATTTGTCAAAGAAACAAGTTTTATTTGAAAATTTTTATACTTCTGAAGAAATGGATACTATTTTTGTGGTATCCACAATCTCTAAATGAGGAATGATATTTTTGGTATTATATAATATTTATCTAAAACTATAAACTTGAAAATATCATCAATGTGAATGAAAGTGAATTCTTGACTGAAATTCAGGATTATGTAATGTTTAAGGTTGGGACATTATAGTTGGTATCAGATGATGGTTTAGATAAAATTAGGGTTTATAAGGATGTTAAAAGAACACAATTAATGAATTTTATTCTATGGGTAATTTTAAATGTTATATAATTTTAAAATTTCCATTTTTCTTGGACTATGATATGTTTGTTCAAAATGATTTTTCATTAAAGAAACTGGGAAGCAAAAGTTGAAAGGCACCGAAAAATGTTATCCTTATGAATATGGAGCATGGAATTGTAGGGATTGAAACAAAGAAGTTTGTGACATTAGTGGATCAAGTGACACATGAAATAAGTGGAGGTGGCATCCCTGCAAGAGAAAAACCAGAGCTACCACAAAGTTACATGACGACAGTGGAACATTTTATGAGGCCGCACCCACATCATTTCAGTGGATCTTCTCACCCAATTGAAGCTAAAGGATTGATTAAATACCTTTACAATATATTTGATGTTATAGGATGTTCAGATAATCAAAAGTTATGTCTTTCCATTCATTTTTAAGGTTAATCTAGTCAGCAGGGGCCAATGGTCAAGAATATAAGTTATAGAGAGAAGATCCAATCCTTAGAGTGGGATGAATTTAAAATTATTTTCCATGAAAAATATTTTTATAAGGAGTTTAGACTTAGGATGGATAATAAATTCCATGAATTGAAGAAAAAAGAGTACGACTCCATGGCTATGTATAAAGAAAAATCATCCTAACTGGAAACATATGCTCCAAATTATATTCTAGATCTTGATTACAAAATCAACTGTTTTTACTCAGGATTAAAGCCAAGATATCGAAAGGCATTGGATTCCCACAAGTTCAATAGTTTTGAGAAAATTATTCTATGTGTTAAGAGGTTTAAAATTTAGTTTTCTGATGATCACATGAACTTTGAAAATAAGGAGAAGAACAGGTCCATATGGATAATGATTTGTAAGAATGAATCCAAGTAATATGATGGTAAAAAAGTCCAATTTCTAGTTTGTGAAAAGTGTGGAAAAAATCACCCTACAGAATGCCTTTGAAAAAATAAGAATTGTTTTTGATTTGGGATATTTGGACATAAGGCCCGAGATAACAATGAAAATGATCCTAAAACTAATCCTGATATGAAAACTGTGAAGTGTTTCAAATTTGATGAGATGGGTCATTATTAAAATACCTACCCAAAGAGTGATCTGAATGATGCAAAGAATCCATAGTATTCGTAGAAATGTGATGTGAGAACCTTTGTAACTATATTAGTAGACATCAGGCCATCTAATGAATTTGTATCAGGTAACATTTTTTTACTCAAATTTTCTAATGTTTAGTTTGAAGTTAGGTCTACACATTACTTTATTTTTGAGAATGTTTTTGGTAAATTGGAAATACCACCTCAAAAAATTATAATGGAACTTTTTGTTAAAAAACCAGGGAAAAAATATAGAAAAGTGGAATTATAATGACATTTCTATTATGTTCTGTGTAAATACTTTTCCTATAAACCCTATTGTTTTTCCCTTTGTAGAGTTTTATGTCATTCTGGTTATGGACTAGATTTCTTTTTATCATGAAAAAACTGATTGTTAATCTAAAGATGTTTTTTTTGAAAGAGTTTCAGTTTCTATACAATAATGAACCCATAAAATTGATAAAATATAAAAAATGAAGAGAAACATAGATAAATGGAAATAGAAGTCTTTTTTCTCATTTTTTTGAAAAGAAGGAAAATATTATGATTAATGATGTGTCGGTTGTAAATGAATATCTTGATGTATTTAATGATGATTTACCCAGTGTTATAACTAATAGGGAAGTTGAATTTACAATTTATTTACTTCCCGATGCTAAGATAATTTGAAAACCACCTTATCGATTGAATCAAATAGAACCTACTGAATTGAAAAATCACTTGCATCAGTTCCTTGATAAATGATTTATTCATCTTAGAAATTAACCATGGGGTGCTCCAGTTATTTTCAAAAAAATAATGATGGTTACATGAGAAATTGCATTGATTATAGAGTTTTGAATAACATCAGTGTTAAAATAAGTTTCAAGTTTTTCATATTGATGAATTATTTGATCAGCTCTAGGGAGGAAAATATTTTTTGAAGGTTGAACTGAAGTTTGTGTACCATTATTTGAATTAAAATAAATATTAAATCACAAAGAATGTGTTTTATTCTAGATATTGGCATTATGAATTTATTATTATTTAGTTTAGGTAAACTAATGAACTTATAATATTAATGGATCTTATAGATAGAATATTTCATGAGTTATTGGATAAAATTTTAGTTTTTTTCATTGATGACACTCTGAAATTTTTTAAAATTAAATAAGAGCATGAAAAACACATAAGTGTTGTTTTTCCAACCTTACAAGATAAGAAACTGTTTGAAAAATATAGAAAGTGTGAATTTTTGTTACAATATATCTCTTTTATTGGGAATATTATAAATAGGGATAGAATAAATATTCATCCTGCCAAAACAAAAGTGGTTGATGAATGGATAGGACTTAAAAATGTTACAGAGATTCATAGTTTTCATGGAAAAGTAGGTTATTACAAATCGTTTGTTAAAGAAAATTCATAGTTATCTATCCAGCAAACTAAATTAACACAAAAAGTTGTTAATTTTGTTTGGATAGAATAATGTGATGTTTGTTTTGAGGAACTAAATAAGAGGTTCCAATTTTGGCCCTGCCTTCCAGAAATGAAATTTTTTTCATTTACAACGATGCTTCATTAAAGGGACATGGTTGTGTTCTGATGTATAATAATAAAGTAATTGCATACGATTCTAGAAAACTAAATCCTCATGAGTTAAATTATCCCACACATGACATGGAATTAACAGATTTTGTTTTTGTTATGAAAATTTAGAGGCATCATTTTTGTCAAACCAAATGTAATGTATATATTGACCATAAAAGTTTGAAGTATATATTTACATAGAAGGAACTAAAAATGAGGCAGAAAAGACGGATTGAATTGATAAAGGATTATTATTACACAATAAATTACCATCTGATAAAAGCAAAAAAAGTTGCAGATACCTTGAGTCAATAACATCATGCATCCTTAACTATGCTATGATTGGAACATGATCCTTGGATTAATGATTTGATGAATTTTATCTTCGATATTGTTGATGTAGAAAATTCCTCTATTTTATTGTAGGTTTCGGAGTAGTCATATTTTTCAGACAGAATTATACAAGTGCAAATGGTAGATGAAGACCTATATAAAAAGATATAATTTTTTAAAATGGGTATATTTTCCAAAATTTAACACTGTAAAATATTGTGTTTTGAGATTTGGAAAAGTATTGTAACAACCATGTGATTCTCAAATGAATAAATATTTGCCGTGTAGAGGCTATAGTTATTTATATTCAGTTTATCCTTGTAGCTAAAATATGTATAGAGACCTTGAAAAGTATTATTGGTGGGATGGAATGAAAATATATATTGTAAAATTTACTATGAAATGTTTGATATGTCAACAGGTTAAAGTAGAATGTAATTTATCCAACTGGATGCTTTATTCTCTACTAGTGCCAGAGTGAAAATGGGAAAATATATCCATGGACTTCATTATAGGGCTTCCAAATACTTATTGAGGTTATAATGAAATTTGGGTAATGGTTGATCTATTAACTAAATCTTTCCATTTCCTTCATATTCCAGATACTTTGTACTTAGACCGACATTATCGATTGAACCTCAAAGCAATTTTTAGCTTGCATTAAGTTCCTCATTCCATTGTATCTGACCATGATCTGAGTATCAATTCTATCTTTTGGAAAGGACTTCAGAATTCCATGGGAGAAAAATTAAATTTTAGTAAAACCATTCATCCTCAATCATAAGGGCAGTCATAAGAGATGATTAACACTTTGGAGAATATGCTTCAAGCTTGTTTAGTGGATTACCGGGGATGTTGGGATCAATAAATTTATTTATTTTAATTTTCTTATAATAATATTTTTTATTCCAGTACAGAGATGGAACATTTTGAAGCATTATATGGGAAGCATTGTCGAACTACATAATTTTGGAATGAAGTTGGGGAAATGAAGTTGATGAGACTAGAATTAGTAGTGGAAGTGGTTGAGAAAGTGATGATGATCTAGATACACATGAAGAAATCTAAGATCAAGAAGAAAATTTATATAGATAATAGGAGGAAGAAATTTTATTTTGAGGATGGTGATCATGTTTTTCATATAATATCACTATGAAAAGTATTATGAATTTTGGTAAGAAGGGGAGAATAAGTTTAATGTTCATTGTACTTTAAGAAATCTAGAAGAATGTTGGACCGATCATATACCAAGTATCTTTGCCTTCATGTTTATCTCAGGTAAACAATGTTTTTCATGTTTCGATGTTGATAATTTATGTTATAGATTCATCTCATGTTTTGATCCTAGAAGCTGTTTGGTTAGAAGAGATCCTTTCTTATGAAGATAAACATGTTCATATTATTGTATGAAAAGAATAGGTATTGTGGAATAAATTAATCCATGAGGTAATGGTTTTGTGGAGAAACCGAGCTACAATGTCTTCTAAACCCTACTCTCATACCAAATTTAATGACCCTCTCATAAGAGTCACATAAATTGTAGGGTTTTGGCATATATTTTACCACACACATTCAAAATATAGTTTTTAGGTTTATAGGTTTAGATAATTGATAAATAAATTATATTGGAAATTTTAAATTTCAATACTGTTTCTATTTGTTTCAAAAAACATGTTCTTTATAAACATGAACTATCTTAATTTAAGGTAACTCCCATGACTAAATCCTTGATTTCATAATGATCCTACCGATACTTATGGTCTGTTAAAAATAATTTAAAATTGGGATGAGAAAAAAAAACACAATAATGTACATAAATGAAAAAAACATTATTCTTTTTGTAAAGATGAAAAAATCCTTTGAAAGATTTATTTTTTCATAATAATAAATTTATCTCAAATATTAGTGAGATTTTACAAGAAAATAAATTAATTGATTTTTATATTTCATAAAAAAATTAATATTCAATCATAAATGAAAAAATAATCATCATAAGTGTTTCTTCGAAAAAATAAAAACTAATGAATATGTTTCATATAAAAATAACAGTTTTATCCTTTTTAAAAAAAATTCATACACATTCCTTAAAAAAAGAAGTTCATTTTTTTAACTTATGAAGTCAAAATAAATCATTTTATATTTTTAAAGAATATAATTTTTCATATCTTAAGACATTATCATTACAATAACCCTTTCGTGAACCATTATAATTGTGTCACCTAACTACATAATCCCAAAATCTCTTAAGAGTAACCTATCACTAGTGAATTAAATCACATTACCCAATGCACTAGAGTGTTATTCTTGGCTCACCCATCATAAGAACTATATTAGGCTCATCCATCATTAAAATAAAATTTTCATTGACCATAACATGAATAAAACACGTATATATTTGACTCTAACCATAAAAATCATTATTATTTCCACTCAATCCTATAAATAATAAGACAACCAGTTATCTCATATAAATGAGAAGAAATTTATATTTCCTAAAAATTAATATCTTAAAATTCACATAATATCCTTAAATTTATTTTCATTTCAAGTAAAAATATAAAATTGTAACCTAATATTCAATGAAAATAACACTCATGACTAAAGGAAATGCTGATAATTTAATAATATTTTAAACAATTATTATTTTAATAGTTGGATAAAGAAAGATAAAAATGAATTGTAATAAAAATATTTACAGGATTCAATTTTTGAAATTCATAACATTAGAAAATTAAACGTTACCATGATTTTAATTATAAATATGATCATTCTTAAAAAATATAAAATATCTTCGACATGGAATAAAAAGTGTTATAAGAACACTCTAGAAAAACATTTTTAAAATAACTTTCCTAGCCTTGAGTCTTGAGTAATATTTTCTATATGTCTACACCGTTGAGAAAAAATTATAATTTTTTCACTATTTTATTAATAACCCATTTAATATTCATTCCATTATCTCTATTAAATTGTTTTATTTGTTACCAATATTAATTTAGTTAGAAAATTTTTTATGTTTACCTTGGATGTTTTGAGGATGTTCTGGTTATAAGTGTGAAATTTCATTTGTCAGTTTAATAAGGTTAAATTTACAATTTTTCTTTCATATAAAGAATCTTAAAAATCAAGAAAGTGTTATTTTTTTATAAATTAAAATTATATTTATAACTAGCCATGGGAGGAGGACATGGAAAATGAAGTCACATATCTTTATGTATGCAATATTCCACACATATATAAAACTTATTTATGTAATATATTATCTTTTAAAATAATAATTATGTCATAAATATCATATAAACCCATTTTTAGTCATTTAAACAAGAAATGTGAGATGATGAAGAAATAATAAACACATCACTTTATGAAGGTGGTAGTCTACACATACACATACGTGAAGTTTATATTTAAAAATGGATAAAAAAGGAGTTGAGAAAGGATTGAGACATTAAAATAAAAATATTTTAGTATATTTATGTTGATTATGTTATTATATAGTAATGTAATAATAAAGTTTCAAGGAGGTATAAGAATAATTAATCATGAAAACACTCATTTAAGAGTTATTCCTCTTCAAAGAAATCTTATTTTGGCTTACAACTTTAGCCTTTTAGGGTTGATTATTTTGTGAGATAAAAACATATAGGAATTGGGGATTAATTTCTGTATGGTATTCATAAGACCTTTATTAAGATAAAAAGATAAATTGGTGTGATGAAAATAGGAGAGCATGTTCCCTTTTATAAGTTATAGGAGTAACAATCTTATAATTATTCCACGTTTTAAAATAATATAAATTCTCATTCATGGGAAAGTGGCTATAATGAAATTAAAATTATAATAAAGGTGATAATTTTAGATATAATCTCATCCCATGATAATTATGATAAGATTTCGTGACATTTTCACATATTTTTATTCCCAATTAACCTGTTTTATCCTTTTACTATTGTGACAATGTTTTTCTACCAAGGTTAGTATTTATAATGAATAAAATAAAATTATATCAATTAATAAATTTGAAACCACTGATTAAATATTATAAATAATTTTTTCCTATATTAAATATTTTTAATAATTACATATTATTTAAACATAAAAATATAAATGGACAGAAAACCTATTTTTATAAAAAATGATTTTTTCCAAAAAACTAAAATTTTACCAAAATTAAAAATAGTGCAGATTCAAGGGAAATTATTTATATGATGTTAAATAATATGTATTTTATGATAATTTATAAATTAATATAATATATAATGATACTTTTAAATTACTTTTTCTGAAGAAAAAAATTGAAAATTTTTCAAAAAGGAAATTTCACTATTCAAAATAAAATCTCTCATTTTAGTAATATTTTAAAAATTCACCCTAAGATAAATTTGATTTAATTAATTCAAAAATAATTTAAAAACATTCAAATTAAATTTATAAAATTTATAAATTAATCTTTTAATTAAAAACATATAAATTATGAAAAAAATGTTTTAAAAAGCTATTACATTTTTGTTGACAAATTATGTAAAATTAGTATTTTGGATATGTCACTATAAAATATAATCATGAATATTAATAATAAATAAAATATATTTATTATAAATAATAATAGGGATTTTCAGTACACATGGAGGATAAAGAGTTGGATGAAAAAATTTGGAATAACATTTTTAAAAGAAAATCACTTACCTTAAGTATTCTCCAGATTCGTATATTGACCAACTCCTAAATAATAAAATTATATTCTTTATTTAAATTTTATGAAAATTTCCAAGATAATTACATCATCATTTTCTTCTTTATTTTTTTAATTTTAATGTTTTATTTAGATACATAATGGTTAAATTCATGTTGAAGTTTTGGTATCATTCAATTTTAAAAGTTAAATCAACATTTGTGTGCGGACTGTGGTTCCAGGGGTTTTGGTCCCATTACATAAATTACCTTAATAATTTTATAATTATCATTTTTATTAATTAAATTAAATTTTAAAACAAACTAATTATGATGCTATGGAAAAATGAATCACAACATTATGGAAAACAATAGTCTTTACGTACACATGAACAATGTTTCAATTTTTCCACTACGTAGAAAATAATTAAAGTATAATATATTTTAGTTTTAAAAAATATTAAAAAATTTATACATTTCATATTTATTTTCTTGTTGAAATTGTTTTTACCATCCTTGTATTTCTGAAATGAAAAATGAATCATATCTCTTCATGGAAGTGGTAGTCCATAAGTATACATAAGAGAAATTACCAATTTAAAATGGATGTAAGTGTAATCTGGTATGTAATATCATATCATTAATTAATTATATTTATTTCATAAATATCATTTATTTATTTATTTAATCATGAATTTAATCAACCATATGATCTGGTAATGGAAAATGAAACACATCACATAATGGAGAAGGTAGTCTACACCTACGCCCAAGTGATGTTTTCTTTACCCATAGAACTAACAAGGAGATGAAAATTGTTGTAACAAAAAAATTATAATTATGTTTAATACATTAATAATATTATAACATCTTGTTTAAATACTATTTTATGTATATAGAATAAGAAACAAACATGAATCACTAATTTATGTTCTATACCTCTTCATGAAAAAACCACAATTGGCTTATAACTTATGACTTGTTAGATTTTATTTTTGTTACACCAAAACTATATAATTTTTAAAGGGATATTTGGGAGGTGTTTTTTCAGGGATAATCAAATGTAGAGTTCTCAATTTTTGTGAAGAAGATAGGAAATAAGGTTCCATTTTATAAGTAAGGGGACTGAGACACTTGTAAATACAAAAAATTGTTAAATACATTATATTTATTTCTTAGTGGAATGTTAGCAATTACATATTTAAAATCTAGGAAACGGTTCAGTATAAATACAGTCATATAATAAAATTAATACATGTTTTTATAGTTTTTAAAACTTTTCTCAGAGTTATAACATCTTTATTTTGTTTTTTAACCCTTACCAAAGCGATAAAGTTTTATGGAGTTTCCAATCCATAATTAATAAAATTAATCTTTTTAAAAAATATCATGATTACTAATATTAAATAAATTTTACCATATTCATTTTCCAAAACTGTTAAAAATTAATTTTCATATAAATACAAAGACTACAATGAAATTATTTTTTAGGTAGATTCAGTTTTTACGAATAAAAATTATTTCATACCTAAAATTAATTATAATGATTAATACTATATAATTAATTAAATTAAAATTATTAAAATGTGAATAAATATAATTTATATCAAAAAAATTTTACTTTTTAAATACATTAAAATAAAATAATGTTGTAATAAAAAACTATAATTTTCACTATTCACCCAAAAAAATTCTTTTTGGACAAATTAGAAAAAACTTCCATAAGTTAAATTCGTTATTCCTAATAAAAATAAAAATAATAATGTGAAAAATTAGTGTTTTCTCATTTCAAATAATGTTGAAATATCTTACACCTTCATTAATTTTATATAATAATAAATTTATTTATAGGTTTTAGTTTAGAAACTTGATAAAAGATATAAACAATGTTAATCACTACTGTTATAATCCATTTTAGTTTTATTTTTTAAAATCCACTTTGAGGTTTATTAGGAACTTCACATTAAAAATACCCATAAAACAACACCAAATCTTGAAAGAACAAAAAATAGAGATCAAAAATCCGAATTCAAAAATGAAAATAACTTCTCCAAAAAAACCTAAATCCATGAATTGAAATTCTGAAAAAGAACCTCAACCCAAAGGAAAGAGGAGACCAAATGTAACACCCTAATATTTTATGAATTATTATTTTTAATTAATTTATATTTTTGATATTTTTCATTTTATGTGACACAAAAAATAGATATATATATATATATATTAAAACACTAATTCAAACTTTTATTTCATGTGGATCTAACTTGGCTTGCACTACATGCAATACCGATATGGCTTATGCTACCTGCAAAAATGGTTTGACGTACATTACACGCGACACAGAGTTTTTATGAAGCATAATTTTATAATATTATTTAAATGATATAATTATAACATATCCACTAAAATTAGTTATATGAATATTAATAAAAAATATTCAAATATTTTTTGTAATGATTTATTAGAAATAAAACATATGGATATTGAAACATGTAACTTTTGGTAAAGTTCTTATATGTTTAAAAATAATATGAATTACACTTTCATTTCAATCTATTTAAAACAATAATATAAATTTAAGACACATATATAAATTTATTTTGATAAAATAAAATATATTTTTGAATTTATAATTCTAAAATTATGTTAGGATGATTTTTTAGGGATTATTATGAGAAACATCATTTTTTGATTAGTAGTGAAAAATAATGCTTTTAAGTTAAAACTGGCCTTTAATTTAAATAATTATGAATATTAAAATATATTTTAAATAAGTGCTCAGGTAAAATTAGATCAATTATAAATCTATGAATACCACATTTTTTCTATAGAACCAATTTCAAATTCAAATTAAATATAAAAACTTAATAAACTTTTGAACTTATTTCTACATTAGAAAGCCGTGATTTCATTCAATCAAAACGATTAAAATTAATCTCAATTTTGTAGATTTTTTTAATTTCATTTATAAAAAAACAAAATAAAAAATTTTATTCATTATAATATTTATATTCTAATAAAATCAACATATTTTTTACCAAAATTATTTGTAAAAGTGAATAAAATTAATCACAGTGATTCAAGTCAAATTAAGCATAATATGGTACTAAACCATAATATTAGGGGCCCAAATGACCTAACCATTTTTCTAAAACACGTTTTATGTACATTTGTCTAATATAAATCTTCTATTTTTTATTTATGTAGGTTTTTATGAATTTTTTTATGTAAGAACATTTGTACACCGAACTTGTTTAAATTATTTTCAAATGAGTCATTTTCTTTCCTTACAAAAGGCCATCACATATGTTAGTTCCTCACACCTCTCAAACCACTGAAGTCTAGGAACAATTGGAACAATAAACTTCAAAAAATCCATCGTTTCTTCCTTCAACATACTTTTTGGAAGAAATTATTCCGAGGAATCCATTTTGATTCAAAATAAAAGGATTTACCTGATTAAGAGGTAATATCTTCTATCAAGCATCTTTATATTATTTTATTACTAAAATCCCTAAAATATCTATTTTCCCAAGATTGTATAATTATTTTTATTAAATAGACTATTATGTTTTTATTTTATGATTTCAACCTAAACTTACACACACCTTCATCTAACGGGTAACCAACATACTATTTACATGTACTGTGAACTACCACATCACTAAATGATGATTGTTCATTTTTGATTACGACGTATCATAGTGAATATTATGATTTAGAATATATTTATATATGTAACATATTATATTAATTAGGTATTTATGATTCATTATTACTTTTAAAATATATATCTTTTTTACATTCTATTTTGTGATAATACGACAGTTTCGTTTGAGGAAGTGTGGACTACCACCCACTCAAAACGATGTTATTTGTTCATACACAACATGGAATGTAATCAAGATAGGTTTAGTGAACATATAAGATATATATTATATATTAATTAAACTTTAATAATTATATATATATATATATTCATATGTTATTAACCTTCTTCCTTTCAATACGACAACAAAAAACAGAAACAACGTTTATATGCTCATACGACATTCCATCTCCATGAATACTGTATTCCAATCCATAATTATATATTATATAAATTATTATAATAAAAATATAATAAATATAAATGTAATTTATATCATTAATTACATTCTAGAAATCATGATATATTATAATGACTTAATATATATCAAATGAAGAAACATGGGAAGAACAAAATGATTTTACCTGAAGTGAAACCGTAACATTATATTTATAAAAAAGGGTGTAATATAAATTCATAAGAAAACCATATATGATATTAGATATAATATTATTATTCCATAAATTATTTATAAGAAATATATATTTATTGTACATGTGGTTTGACCGAGTACGATGAAGGTCAAGACACATGTTAAGGGGATCTCTTCTCACTTTTTTATTTCCATAAGATATATACTTTATTCACCACCCATTCATTTTGTGTGTTTTGTATAATTACCATGGATGTATTCAATGATTATTATATATAAATTTATTAGTTTTTAAAAATCCAATCAATGATATTTATTTCATAGGATTTTGGTTTCAAAAGATACAAATCTGTGAAATAGTTTGGTCTCAACTTTCCTTCTTTCAAACTCATGTTTTGTTATGAACCAAAATTATATTTAGAAGTTTATGTAATTAAATTTTACATTTTATATAATTAATTAAATTATTTTTAGAAAAATTTATCTTTAATTTAATTTTCTTTTATTACAAATAGATTACGATCCCAAGTTACCAAGTTATACGAGTTTATTGAGACCATCTCATCACTATTCAAAATTGTTTTTATTTATGCATCATTTTTTTGAAACTTATGATCCATATCAAAAGAAAATTCCTGAAATTTATTTCCCAATATTAATTAATTATTTACTCATATATTAATACCATTTATTCTAATATTTAGCACATAAGATATTTAATATAGTGTTTTAATGAAATCCTGACATTACCCTCTCTTCGGTCATAAATATATGCTCCCTCAAAAACATTTTTTTCTAAAAAGGACCTCCCGGAATATTATACCATTTTCCTTCAATATTTAAATGAAATTATTACCCTTTTTTCATTTACCAGTCAATTCATAGGAATCTTGTTGACACTTTCTGAACAACGCATCTTGTTGGAACTTTTTACCATGAAAAAGGAATGTTAAATTTACCCCGTACGACATGTATAAAGTAACCCTCCATCTCTCCTTTGAATCATACTTTTCATTTTAAGAACTTTAATATTTAAGAAATTATTTTTAAATGTTATTTTTATGTAATTATTTTATTTTTTATTTTTTATATTATTATATAAATATTCAAATAATTTTTTTTGAAATATTTTCAACCCCTTTTTATATTTTTTTTGAAGTATTTTAATGGAAGAAGGTTTTCAAAAAAATTCATGATCCTTTCACATGGATTCATTTAAATTTTTTTGTAATGATTTTAGTGATTTATTTATAGTTTTACAGGGTATTTTCAAGGAAAAATGTTTTCAAAATGTTTTTAAGCATATTATATATGTTTTCAAGGAGAAATATTTTCAAATTGACTTCATGTGTTACTTATATATTTCCAATGTAATTTATAAGAAAATTATTTTTTAAGGGTTTTATTTATTAAAATCCCTTTTTAAATTAATAGATGATATTTTCATCCAGAAAATTTTCAGAAATATCTCTAAAAAATATTTTCCCTCTAGGATGACATCCATTAGTGTTACTCATGCCCTTATAGTAAGTGATATAATTGATCCATTCATATTATTTATATTAATGTGTTATTCTTAATGTAATGGTCAATATGAAACTTATTTCTCTTTCATGGGTTATATTTTTATAAAATCCATTTCTCTTTCTAGGTTTATGATTTTGATGAAAGGATTATTAATGCTATCTTCTTTTAATAGGTTACGATATGATTACATATTTATAATACCCTATTAATTTCTTGGGTTATGATATGATTATCTATGATCGTGTGGAACATGTTTGTACTATTTAATTATGGTATATATGGGACAAATATCTCCCTTGAATGCATTGGGTAAGGATTTATATCTAATGAGATAAACTAATATAGTCTTGGTAATGAACCTTGAGTAATAATATATCCATTTGAGTAAACCATGAATACCATTATGGTATGTAGAGTGAACTCATGCTACTAAGGTGGCCAAGGGAGTGGATGATAACATCCAAGATGGTATTGGGAATGAACCCATATTACCAAGATGGTATTGGGAGTGATTCCTTTGCTACTATAGAAATCATGTTATATGATTTTTTGTTTTCCATAATTCCATGTTTCATTCCTATGTTATGATTTCATGGATTATGTTTGTAATTTCCTTATGATTAATGTCTTATGAAATTCCAATAATTATTATGATTTTAATATGAAGGGTTTGATATTAAAATTTTATTCTCATGTTCCATACCTTTTTGTTCATTTTATACATACATATTCCCTTTATTTACCTTACTGAATATCTGATCTCACCCTTTTCATATGTTTCCATTCCCCAGGATATGAATAAATGTTTTATGTAGATGTACAAAAGGTGGAGATATTGATGGGAGGTGTTGAAGATCTTTCAATAGGATAGAATATTTTTGTTTCCAATTTTCCTATGACACTAATCTAATATGGTCATTAGGCATGTTATTTGTAATGTACAGATTATTCATCTTAAATGATTTAATATCCATGTATATTAATCCTATGTATTAATTGTTGGTAAAAAATGAATTATTTTGTCATCCTTTGGGAAGTTGGATTGGAAAATTTAGGTATATCTAAAGGTATATTTCTAAGGACATGTTAAGGGATGTCTCTAAGGATATGTATAAGGAAGTATTAACATTTAGGGTAAGTGGTTTCCTAGAAATAAATCACTATCTAGATACTACAAGTGGATATGGCTCTTTCATAGATTTACCTATGGGTAACAACACTGGCAAGATGTTTTGTCTCTGAATCTGGTAATCTAGTATAAAAAACAGGCTTTATTGAACACTAGGTTTGACACTATCTGTGGATATGATTCGGGAATTCATACTCTTTAGAAACCATTATAAAGGATTTAAATGTAAGTTGGCTATGAAAGACCTGGGATGAACATAGAGTGTAATAGATTATGGAATGTGTCATGATATTGGAATCCTATAAGCAATTCATTTCATGACTATGTGGTTTTCTACTATGATAATTATTGATCACAATATTCTTCTGGTTTTAGTCAATGATGGGAAATAGGAGGAATTAGATTAATGTTTAATGAGATTGATTATTTAATGATTATAAGTCCAGTGGGATGATCACTGGATTGAAAGATGTTGGGATAATTCCTAATCAGTTTTCACTGAACATTATTAAAAACATGTACCTTAACCAACTATTTAGACTCAATAAGGAATATAAATAGGGATTTTATTGAGAGTTCAAATAATAGAGACCCTGGAGGAAGTAATATTCATTTTCATTTGTGTCATGAATGTGGAATGAATAACCTAATTTAATGTTTTTAAGGAACAAAAATATGTTTTCACTGTAGAAAAGAAGGACACAAAGCAGGTTACTGTTAGGAAAAAATGAAGAGTTCTATTAATAAAATGGATGAAAATATTGGTCTCCATAATAAATAATATAATGGTATATGTTTTAAGGGTGGATTAAATAGTCATTATGCAACTCAATTTCCCAAGATGAATTCTCTTGTTGGAAACTAGCAAGGTGGTGTGAGTAATGGTTAATTTTATGATGATGAAGAGTCTATTGATAAGTCGTGAGGTGAAATAGTTTTTTTTGTAATAGGATGATGTATCATTATTAATAAAAGAAGGATTAAGTGGAATAATAATTTTTGTTATTTGAATTATACTTTTTTTTATATGGAAGGTAAAATATATAATATTTTTCTGTTAATGTTTTTTATACACATTTATAAGAAAACATTGAATGGTTCTAATGGAATAGAAAAGTGATTTAATGGAAAGGTGATGTCCATGTAAAATAAATGATTAAGGTAATGATAACCCTTAATATTTTCCTTATGTTACGAAAATTATTTTTCAATAAAAATATGTGTGTTATGAATTAGTAATTTGGATGGTAATGATTACCTTAGAAGTAATTTGGACCTGTTGATATGTAATTCCTACTATCATGGATAAAGTTTACATCTTCTTAGATTAATGGAATATATCGAGTAATCAATAGAATACTGAATCTTTTATGTTTTCAAAAAAGATTTATGATAATTTAGTTCATTACCATGTTACAAGTGAATTTACCAAGAGGGTATTAACATGTTTGGAATATGACAACCCATAGACACTTTATGATATATGGGGGAATCAATGTTATACTAATTTTATGAATATCATTATAAAATTTTCTTTATTTTAAACATTAATAAGGTTTATAAGGTTAAACATTTTTGGAATGTTTACATTAATCATCTAATATAGTACTTATGCATTGGGATTGTATTGAAAATATTGGATAAAATTGTATTTAATGATTAACCAAATTTTAGGGATGTCCATCATATTTTGGAAATTACAATAACAGTGTTTTAAAAAACAACATCATATATATCGGGTGACAACTAGTCAGGTCTGCCAAGGCCATAGGTCTTAAACTCACGACCTTAGGACAATAATCATTTCACACCTACCACTGGCATATGTGATATCTCAGTTGAGGTATTATATTTTTTGATGAATAATTATTTATTAGGAAACAATAGTTTTAGTTTTTATGTTTAGAGGTTAATGTATTAATTGTATTTGTTTTTATGAATACTTATACATAAATATTTATACATTTCGTTCTTTTTTGAGCCTTAAGATCTGATAAAAATTTATTTTAGAACTTCAGTCATAAAAGTTGATTTCTGGATGTCCATTACATAATGTATTGGATGGATTAAAAATTGATAAAATAACAACTATAGAATTATTTTTCAAAAAAATATAGGAAGTAGAAATATTTCTTGATATTATTGATCAATAAACGTATTACTCAACATTTGGATAATGATCAAAAGACAATGTGTTTTACTAATACCTTAATGTTTTCGAACCAATTGGATTTTAGTTCATCACAAAATTATGAATTTTAGGCCCTAAATATTTATTTTATCAATCACTTATATGATTTATTACCTAAATCAATCCCCAAAAATATTTACACTTTTCCATTATGTCTCATATTCAATCCCAACTACGTTCTCTTATGTGGAAACATAGTTATATGTTAATTTGGGTAACCGATATAGTACAAACATTCCCTTCTATAGAATATTTTAGTATTCATTTTAATGATGTAAGTTCATATGATTGAATCTTTCTAGGATTAAATCATTGATAACCCAGCAAAATTTTAAGGTAAAAATTAATTTTAACAGGTCTCTAATGTAACACTCCATGATTTTGTGAATTATTTTTTCGAATTAATTTAGTTTTTTTATATTTTTAATTTCACATGACATTAGAAGTAGCTGTATATATATATATATATATTAATACACTAATTCAAATATTCCTTTAAAAAGACACTGACTTGGTATGCGCTATACAGAATACCGAACTATACTACGCTACCCATAACACCGAGTGGGCATCCGTTACACGAAAAACTGATTTTCTGTGAAGAATATTTTTATTATAATTTTTTAAATTCCATAATTATAACTTACCCATTAAAATTAGTGATATGAATATAAATAACTACTTTTGAAATATTTTTTAGAATGGTTTTATAGAAATAAAACATATTGAGAATGAAAGATAGTGTTTTTGGTAAAGTCTTCATATTCTTAAAAATACCATTAACTACAGTTCGTGTCCTTCTATAAAAATGATAAAGTTAATTTTAGACACTTAAAAAAATTAAGTTGTTATAATAACTTTTAGTTTTGAAATTATAATGCTGAAATTATATTATGTTTAATTATTGTGAATTTTATGTGAAACTTCATTTCTTGATGAATAGTGAAAAGTATGGCTTTTTAGTGAAAAACAATATTTTTGTTTAGAAAATTATTAATGTTAAATTAAATATTAAAATTTTTTGGGTCCATATTAGATCAATTATATATATTAATACTATTTTGGTCTTTAAAATCATTGTCAATTTGTAATTAAAAAACTAAAAAATTTGGGATGTTCTTTCTACTTTAAAACCCCATAATTTTGTTTTGTCTATTTGATTAGAATTAGTGTCAACTTTTCCACATCCGTGAATTTTAATTAAGATAAATAAAAAATTTTAATCAGAAAAATATTATTTGTCTAATAAGATAAACATAATTTTTGACCAAAAAGATTTATAAAAGTGATTAAAACTAATCCTAATGATTAAGATAATATTAAGCTTAAAGAGGGACTAAAATGTAATCTCAGGGGACAAAATTACATAGAAACTTGTCAAAAACCCATTTGTAAGAGATATTTCTTCCATAAACTCTTATTTATTTATTTATTTTTTTGGAATTACTTTTTTTATGTAAGAACTTTTGAACACAAAACATTGTTTTAAAAAATTCGAAAGTGAGTCATTTTCGTTCTCTATAAAAGGATTCCACCTTTCCCACATCCTCAAACCTATAAAACCACTAATGTTTGGAAAATATCTTCCCAATACCCTTCTAAAAATCCCTAATTTTCTCCTTAAATCCTATATTTTTGAATAAATACTTCCAATGGAGCCTTTTGGTGAAAACCAAAAAGAGTTACCCGATTAAGGGGTAGTGTATTCTATCAAGATCCTTTATTTTATTTTATTTATCCACCGTCCACATTATTTTTTACATGCATGAGGTTTATTGGGAAACTCACATTCTAAATACCCATAAAAAAACCAAATCTTGAAATTAGAAAAAATAAAAAGTGGAAATCCGAATTCAAAATTAAAACTAACATCTCCAAAACAACCCAAATACATGAATTAAAATTTTGAAAAAGAACCTCGATCAAAATGAAGGGGGATATGACATGTAACACCCTAATATTTTATGAATTATATTTTTAATTAATTTATATTTTTGATATTTTTCATTTTATGTAACACTGGAAATAGTTATCTATATATATATATATATATATTAAAACCCTAATTCATACTTTTATTTTACATGGAACTAACTTGGCATGCACTTCATGCAATACTAACATGGATTGAGCTACCTGCAGCAATGACTTGGCATACGTTACACACAACACAAAGTTTCTATGAAGCATAAATTTATTATAATTTTTTAAATGATATAATTAAAATCTATCAATTAAAATTAGTTATATAAATATTAATAAAAATGATTCAAATATTTTTTATAATTCTTTTATAGAAATAAAACATATTGATGAAGAAAGATATAATTTTTTTAAAGGTATTATTTGTTTAAAAATACAATGAAATACACTTTCATTTTAAACTATTAAAAAAATAATATAAATTTAAGACACATATTTAAATTTAATTTGATAAAATAAAATATATTTTTGAATTTATAATTCTAAAATTATATTTGGATTATTTTTTTGGATTTTTCTGGAAACATCATTTTAAGATGAATAGTGAAAATAGTACATTTAAGTTAAAACTGGCCTTTCATTTAACTAATTATGAATATTAATCTATATTTTCAATTTGAATTTAGGTCAAATTAGAACAATTATAAATCTATTCGTATGTCTTTTTTCATTAGAATCAATTTTACTTTTAAATTAAATATAAAAAACTTAGTAAAATTTTAAACATATTTCTATATTAAAAACCCGTAATTTCATTCAATCTACGAGATTGAAATTAATATAATTTTTTTAGATGTTGTGAATTTAATTTATAAAAAAACAAAATACAACTTTTTACTCATTATATAATTTAGATTCTAATAATATCAAAATATTTTTTTACCAAAAAGATTAGTAAAAGTGATTAAAATTAATCACATGGATTCCAGTCAAATTAAGCTTAATTAGGGACTAAACCACAATATTAGGGCCTCAAATGACATATAAAATTTTACAAAACAAGTTTTATAGACATTTTTTTAGAAAAAATTTTCCATTTTTGATTTATGTCAGTTTTAATGACTTTTTTAGGTTAGAACATGTGTACACCGAACTTGTTTTAAAAATTCCAGATGAGTCCTTTTCTTTCCCTATAAAAGGCCTCAACCTCTACTACTTCATCAAACCACCCAAACCACTTAAGTCTAAGAACAATTGGAACAATAAGCATCTAAAAATCCATCCTTTATTCCTTCAAACTCTTTTTGGGATGAAATCATTCCGAGGAATCCATTTTGGTTCAAACTAAAATGAGTTACCTGATTAAGAGGTAACGCCTCCTATCAAGATCCTTTCTTTTATTTTCTTAATCTATCAAATAAAATATATTTTAAAATTTTTTTTTATAAAAAATGATTTTAAAATATACTATTATGTTTTTATTTTATGGTTTCAAACTAAACATACACATACTTCAATCTAATAGGCAACGAACATACTATTTACATATACTGTGAACTACCACCTCATTAAACGATGATTGTTCATTTTTTATTACCACGTATATTAGTAAATATTATGATGTAAAATATATTTATATATGAAATATATTGTATATATTATGCATTTACAATTCATTATTACTTTGAAAACAAATATCTTTTTTACTTTCCATTTGGTGTTAATACGATAGATTCGTTTGAGGAGGTGTGGACTACCAGCCACTCAAAACGATGTTATTCATTCACACACTACATGGAATGTATTAAGGGAGGGATTAGTAAACATATATATGATATATATGATATAAAAATTAAAATTTAATTATTATATATATATATATTCATATGTTTTCTACCTTTTTTCCTTTCAATACGACAACAAAAATGGAAACAACATTCATGCGTTCATACGTCTTACTGTCTCCATGAATGTTGTATTCCAATTAAAAATTCTACATTATATAAATTACTATAATATAAATATAATTAATATACATGATTTTTATATCATGATTTACATTATAGAAATCATGATATATTATAAGGACCACTATATAACAAATGAAGACACATGGGAAAAACAAATAGAATATTACCTGAAGTGAAACCTTTACAGAATATTTCTAATTATAGTATAATATAAAGTCATAATAAAACCAAATATGATATTATATATAATATTATTGTTCCTTAAATGATTTTTAAAAAAACTATATCTATTGTACAAGTGGTTTGATTGAGTATGAAAAAGGCTAGGACATAAGTTAAAGGGATTTTATCTCACTTTTTTATTTCCATGAGATGCATATTTTATTCAACAACCATTACATTTGTGTGGTGTGTATAATGCCCATGGATTTATTCAGTCATTATTATACATATATTTATTGTTTTTTTTCATATTCATTCTATGATCTTTATTTCATAGGATTTATTTTTCTAAAGTAACAAATCTGTGAAATAGTTTGGTCTTAATTTTATTTCTTTAAGACTCAGGTTTTGTTAGAAAACTAAATTATATATAGAGGTTTATGTAATTTCATTTTAAATTTTATATAATTAGTTTCAATATTTTCAGAACAATATCTATTTTATTTAATTTCTTTTTCTTATAGAGAGAGTATGATCCCAAGTTATTAAGTTATACGAGTTTATTAAGACCATCTCATCATTTTTAATTTTTTTTTATATTTATGCATCCTTTGATGGAATTTATGATCCATATATAAAGAAAATTATTGAATTTTATTTTCTAATTTTAATTAATTATTTATTCAATATGGTACCATTTATCCCAAAATTTAGCGCATAAGACAATTAATATATTGTTTTCATGAAATCCTGACATTACCCTCTCTTCGATCAGAAATATATGTTATTTAAAAACCATTTTTTTCTAAAAATTACCTCCATTAATATTATAACATTTTCCTTTATTATTTTAAAGAAATTATTACCCTTTTTATATTTACAAATCTATTCGTGGGAATCTTCTTGACACTTTTTGAACAAGGCATCTTTTCTAACCTTTTTACTATGCGAAAATAATGTTATTTTTACCTCGTACGACATGTATGAATTTACCCCAATATTTTCTTTGAATCATACATTTTCATTTTTAAAAGTTTAATTTTTAAGAGAAGTTATTTAAATTTTATTTTCATGGAATTTATTAATTTTTAACTTTTAATATAGTTTTATAATTACTCAGAGAATTTTTTTTTCAAAATATTTTCAATTTATTTTATATGTTTTCAAAGTATTTTAAAATAAATGGTTTAAAAAAAATCATCATCTTTTTACATGGTTTCATGTAAAAAGTTTTTAAAAAGATTATCAGGTTTTCTTTATATGTTTTTAATGTTTTTTCAAGGAAAAATGTTTTTAAAATGTTTTAATCTTATTTTCTATATTATCAAGGAGAAAGGTTTTAAAACTGATTTCGAGTATTATTTTTAAGTTTTCAAGGTATTTTCTAAGAAAATTATTTTCTAAAGTTTTTATGTATTAAAACCACTTTTTAAAATAATAAAAGATATTTTCATCAAGAATTTTTTTGGAAAGGTCTCTAAAAAATATTTTTCATGAATGATGAAATCCATTAGTGTTACTCATGCCCTTATAATAAATTATATAAAGGATCCATTCATATTCCTTATATTAATTAGTCATGCTTAATTCCATGGTCATTATGATACTTGTTTCTCTTTCATGGGTTATATTTTTATGAAATCCATTTCTCATTCTTGGATTATGATTTTGATGAAATGATTATGAAAGATGTACTTTTTTTATATATTATAATATGATTACATGTTCATAATACCCTATTAATTTCTTGGGTTATGATATGATTATTTATGATCTTGTAAAACATGCATGTAAGATTTAATTATGGTATATGTGGGACCTATATCTCCCTCCAATCCATTGGATAATGATTTATATCTAATGAGATAGACTAATATGGTCTTTGTAATGAAACTTGAGTACTAAAATATCCATGGGAGTGAACCATGAACACCATGATGGTATATAGAGTGAACTCATGTTACTAATATGTCCATGGGATTGAATGATAACAACAAAGATGGTATGGGGAATGAACCCATACTACTAAGATGGTCTTGGTAGTGATTCCTTTTCTACTATAGAAATCATGTTATATACTTATGTGTTTTCCACAATTCCTTGTTTTATTCCTAGGTTATACTTTCATAGATTATATTTCTAATATCATTACAATTAATTTCTTATGAAATTCCAATCATTATTATGATATTTAATATGTAGGGTTTGATCTTAAATTTTTTTCTCATGTTCCATACCCGTTTGTTGATTTGTTACACACACATTCCCTTTATTTACCTTACTGAATATCTGATATCACCCTTTTCATATATTTCTATTCCCTAGGATATGAAGAAATATTTTAGGTATATTTACTAAAGGTTGAGATATTTATGGGAGGTGTTGAATATCTTTCACTAGGATAGAATATTTTTGTTTCCAAGTTTCCAATGACACTAATCTAATATGGTCATTAGGCATGTATTTCTATAATGTACTTGGTATTCATCTTAAATGATGTAATATCTGGGTATATTAATCCTAATTCTATATTGTGGGTAGAAAATGAATGATTTAGTCATCCTTTGGAATTTTGGATGGGAAAATTTTGGTATATCCTAGGGTATATTTCTATGTACATGTCAAGGAATGTCTCTAAGGATACATATAAGAAAGAATTAACATTTAGGAAAATGTCTTGGAATTTAGGTAAAAGATCTAGTAAGTGGTTTCCCAGAAATACATCCCTATCTAGATATTATAAGTGGATATGGATCTTGCATAGATCTACCTAGGGGTAAAAACTCTGACAAGATGTTTTGTGTTCGAATCAGGTAATTTATTACACAAAAACGGGCCTTGTTGAACACCAATTTTGACACTTTCAGGGGATATGCTTTGGGAATTCATAAAATCTTCAAAACCATTATGATGTATTTAAATATATGTTGGATATGAAAGACCTAGGATGAACATAGGGTGTTAAAGATTATGGAACGTGTAATCATTTTGGAATCCTATATGTAATTTATTCTATGACTATATGGGTTTTTGCTTTGATAAGTATTGATCACAATTTGCTTCAGGTTTTAGTCAATGGTGGTAACTAGAAGGAACTAGATTAATGTCGAATGTGATGGTTTATTTGATGATGAGAAGCCAAGTTTGAGGATCACTAGAGTGAAAGATGTTAGGATCATGCCTAATCAATTTTCAAAGAACATTATTAACAACATGTACCTTAAAAAACTATTCAGAATCAATAAGTAAGAGAAAGTAGGAGTTCACAGAGAGTTCAGATAATAAAGACCCTAGAGGAATGAAGATTCAGTTTCATTTGTGTCATGAATGTGGAATAAACAACTTAAGTGAATGTATTAAAGGAACAAGAATATGTATTGACTATAGAAAATAATAACACAAAGAAAGTGAATGTAATGGAAAAATGAAGACTTATGATTAAAAAATAGATGAGAATGTTGGCCTCCATAATAAATAATCAAATTTTATATGTTTAAAGTGTGGATTAAATAGTCATTATGCAACTCAATGTCCCAACATGAATGCTCTTGTTGGAGACTAGAAATGTCATGTGAGTAATGGTTACTTTTTTGATGATGAAGAGTCTATAGATAAATCATGAAATGAAATAGATTTTCTTATAATAGTATGATGTAGAATTGTTAACAGATGAAGTATAAAGTGGAATAATAATTGTTTATATTTATTCGAATTATAGAATTTTGTTATATGGACGGTGAAATATATAATATTGTTCAGTTAATGTTTTTTTACACATTTTCAAGAACACATTGAATGGATCCGATGGAATAGAAAAGTGAAATAATGAAAAGGTGATGTCTATGGAAAATACATGATTAAGGTAAAGATAACCCTTAATAGTTTCCTTGTGTTATGATAATTTTTTTGGATAAATATATGTCTGATATGAATATGTACATTGGATGTTAATAATTACCTTGGAACTAATTAAGGACATATTGACATGTAGTTCATGCTATCATGGATGGATTTTAAATATTCTTAGATTAAGGGAATATATCTAGTAATCTATAGAATAATGAAACTTGCATGTTTTCAAAAAGTATTTATAGTAATTTTGTTTGTTACCATGTTACAAATGAATTTAGCATGAGGGTATTCA
This sequence comes from Viscum album, assembly GCA_963277665.1. Classification (NCBI taxonomy): domain Eukaryota; kingdom Viridiplantae; phylum Streptophyta; class Magnoliopsida; order Santalales; family Viscaceae; genus Viscum; species Viscum album. Next base: position 1,864,117,459 of record OY728133.1, read on the forward strand.
CATGTTTGGAATTTGAAAACCTCAATATACATTATGATATATGGGGAATCAATGTTATACTAATTTCAAAAATCTATTTATAAAACCTTTTTATTTTCATCATTAAGAATAGTTATGAGGTTAAACATTCATGGAATGTTTATGTTAATATTTGAATGGAGTACTTATGCATTGGGATTGTATTGAAGATATTGGTTGAAATTATATTTAGTGATTAACAATATTTTAGGGATGTCCATCATATTTTGGAAATTAAAATACTATGGTTTTAGAAAATTACATCATGTTTTTCAGGTGACAACTAATATTGTCTGGCAGGGCCATAGGTCTTAAACTAACGACTTAAAGAGAATAAGGGTTTCACACCTACCACTGGTATATGTGATGTCCCAGTAAAGGTATAATATTTTTTGATGAATAATTAATTATTAGGAAACAACAGTGTTAGTTTTTATGTTTATAGATTATTGTATTAATGGTATTTATTTTTAGGAATAACTATACATTAGTAGTTATACATTTCATTCTTTTGTGAGCCTTATGATCTGATAAAAATTTATTTTTGCTCTTTAGGCATAAAAGTTAATTTCAGGATATAAATTTCGTGAAGTTATGGATAAATTAGAAATTGATTATATCACAACAATAGAAATATTTTCTAATTAAATATAGTAAGTAAGAATATTTCCTTATATTATTTATCAATAAAAGTATTACACAACATTTGGATAATGATAAAAAGAAAATGTGTTTTTCTTATACCTTAATTCTTTTGAATCAATGGGCTTTTAGTTCCTCACAGATTTATAAATTTTTGTCACTAAACATTTATTTTATCATTGAATTATTTGTGATTGATGACCTTAATCAATCCACATTAATATTTAAACTTTTGTTATATATCTAATATTCACTCCAAACCTGTATTCTCCTTTGTGGAAGCATATTTATATGGTACTTTGGGTAACAAATATAGTCCCAAGATTCCCTTTAATGGAATTATTTAGTATTCATTTTTATGATGTATGTTCCTATTAATGAAACTTTCTAATATTAGAACTTTGATAACACAGAAAAAGTTTAAGAGAAAAATTCATTTTAATGGGGCTTTAATGTAACACTTCAATATTTTGTGAATTATATTTTTGAATTAATTTAGCCTTTTGATATTTTTAATTTCACATGAAATTAGAAATAGTTATATATATATTTATTACTAAACATATTAAAACATTCCTTTCACAAGAAACTGACTTGGGATGCGCTATACAGAAAAAAGATTTATCCTACGCTACCCGCAACACCAACTTGGCATACATTACACACAACCCTGAGTTTCTGTGAAGAATATTTTTATTATAATTTTTTAAATTATATAATTATAACTTACCCATTAAACATAGTGATATGAATATTAATAAATACTTTTAAAATATTTTTTATAATGGTTCAATAGAAATAAACCATATTGATAATGAAATATTGTGTTTTTTGCAATGACTTTATATGCTTAAAAAGGCTCTTAACTACATTTCATGTCCTCCTATAAAAAATAAAATTAATTTTAGACACATTTAAAAATTTTATTTTTTACAAAAGAATTTATTTTTGAAATTAGAATACTGAAATTATATTAAGATAAAATTTTGTTATTTTGATGAGAAACATCATTTCTCGATGAATAGTGAAAAGTACAGCTTTCTAGTAAAAACAACATTTTTTTTAAATAATCATTAAATTTAAATTACATTCAAAAACATTTAGTGTCAAAATAGATCAATAATATATATATTAATACTATTTGGATCATTATAATTATATTAAATTTTAAATTTAATAAAAAACATAAAAAACATTAGATATTCTGTCTACTTTAAAAACCCTAAATTTTGTTCCGTCTGTTCGATATTCATTAGTCTTAATTTTTCTGCCTCTATGAATTGAATTTCAAAAAAAATACAACATTATTATCAGAAAAATATTTTCTATCTAATAATATCAACTTTACTTTTGAAAAAAAAATTAGTAAAAGTCATTAAACATAATCACAATTATTAATGAAAAATTATGCTTAATGAGGGACTAATCCTTAATCTTAGCAACCCAAATTACATAGAAACTTATCCAGAACACATTTTTTAGAGATATATAATTGATAAAACTTCCATCATTTTTTAATTTTGGGTTTTTATTACTTTTTTAATGTAATAACAGGTATACATATAACTTGTTTTGAAAAATTCTAATTGAGTCATTTTTCTTCTATATAAAAGGACGCCACCTTTCCCACATCCACACACCTATAAATCCAATGTTGTTTTGAAAATATCTTCCCAATAATCTTATGAAAATCCTAAATTTCTCCTTGAATCCTCTATTTCGGAATAAATCCTTCTAATGGAGCCTTTTAGTGCAAACCAAAATGAGTTACCGAATTAAGAGGCAATACCGTCTATTGAGCTCCTTTATTTTATTATATTTATCAACCCATCTACATTATTTTTTACATGATTATATAAAATTAAAATTATATTCAATATACTAGGATTTTTTCTTTATTAGTTTTAAACTTACACTTAAAAATACCTCCATTTAATGGGTAAGTAACATAATGTTTACGTGTATATTGAACTACCACCTCTCTAAATGATGATTGTTCATTTTTCCTTATCGCATCACAATTTGAAAATCATGATAAAAAATATGTTTATATATATAATATATTATATTTTTTATGTATTTAATATTATATATTAATTTAAAAATACATACCCTTTTTGCACTCCATATGGTGATTATTTGATAATTTTGTTTGTGTATGTGTGGACTACCACCCCGTCAAAGAGATGTGATTAATTCAAAAACTACACAGAATGTATAAAAGACGGGTTTAATGAACCTATATGATATATATGATATAATAATGCAACTCGAATCATTATATATATATATATATAATTTACCATTTTCCTTTCAATATGACTATAAAATCATAAATAACATTCATGCATACGTACGACTTACCATTTCTAGGAACAATGTACTCCATTTTATAATTTTAAATTATATAGATTATTATAATAAAAATTTAATGAATATACATTATATTTATATAATTATTTACATTATTTTTATCCTGATATAATTATAAGGCCCAATGATATAACTAATTAATACACATGCAAAGAACAAAGTGAATAGTACCATAAGTGAAACCTTGACATAATATTGTTAACAAGCGCATAATATAATTCCATAGAAAACATATATGGTTATATATATAACAATATTTTTCTTTAAATTATTTAAAAAAAATTAAATTATTATATAGGTGGTTGGAATGAGTACGATAAAGGTCAAGACACAAGGTAAGGGGATTTAATCTCACTTTAAATTTCCATGACATACATAACTTATTCACCACCCATTCATATTATATTGTTTGTAAACTGACCATGGATATAATCAATTATTATTATAATTAAATTTATGGGTATTTACATATCCATTATATAAGATTTATTTCAGGGGATATATATTTCAAAAGCTACCAAATCGGCGAAATACTATTGTCTCAATTTTCCTTTTCTGAAACTAATGTTTTTTTGGCACCAAAATTATGTTTTGAGGTGTATATAAATCCATTTTAAAAGTTATATCCTGAATTTACATCATTTAATTATCTTTTATGGTTCTTTTAATTTAAATTTTTTACATGGAGAGTATAATCCCATGTTACCGTGTTATTATAGTTTATTGAGACAATATCATCTCCTTTCAACATTTTTTATGTTTATGATTCCTTTTAATAAATCCTATGATCCATATCTAAATAAAATTAATGAATTTTATTATCCTCTGGTTTTTAATTATTTCTTCATATATTGGTTCAATTTCATCAACTCTTTGGTATACAATATAGTTAAGATACTATTTTCCAGAAATCCTTACTTTAGTCTCTATTTGGTTAAAAAGCTATGTTCCATCAACACCATGATCTCTAAAAAAGTTCTCAAAGAATATTGTACCATTATAATTTAATATATAAAATAAATTTTTACCCTTTCTTATTTTACCAATCTCTTTAAATGAATTTTCTTGTCGCTTTCTAAACGAGGCACATTTTCTTACATTTTTACTGTAAAAAAGGAATTCCATTCTTACGTTGTACAATATGTAAGGATTTACATACATTAATTCATTTGAATCTTCCACTGAATTATTAATTGGGTAATTTTTAAGATTTTTTTTAAAATTTATATTCACGGAAAATTGTTTTAAAAATGTTTTCAACTATCTTTTATAAGTTTTTATAGAAAATTATTTTAAAAACGATTTCAATCCTTGTTGGTATATTTTCAGTGAATTATCAATGAAATGGGGTCTCAATAAATTTTTTAGCACCTTTGACGTATTTTAATGTAAAAAGGTTTTCAAAAAATTTTAAACCATTCATTATATTTTTTCAATGTGTTTTAAAAATAAATGTTTTTAAAAATGTTTGATGATTATTTTTTATGTATTCTAATAAAATGGTTTTTAAAATGATTTCAAGGATTTTTAATAAGTTTTCAAGGAATTCTTTAAGGAAATTATTTTCAAATGATTTTAGGTATTGAAAATAAATGTTAAAAGAACAAAAAAATATTATCCTCAAGAAACATCTTTAAAATATATTTCAAAATTATTTTCTGTCTATGTTGAGATACTATGATGTTACTCATGCCCTTCTAAAAAGTAATCTAAAGGTTCCATTCATATTCATTTCATGAAAGTTTTATTCTTAATATCATGGTATTTATTAAAATCTGTTTCTCATTTATGGGTTATTTGTGTATGAAATCCATTTCTCTTTCATGGTTTATTCATTTTATGAAATGATTATGAAACCAATCATTTTTTACAGTTTATGATATGATTACATGTTTATAATACCCATTTAATTTCATTGGGTATAATATGATTATTTTTGATCTTATTAAACATGAATGTATGATTTCCTTATGAGATTGGTGGGACCTGTATCTCACTCTAATTAATTGGGTAATGATTTATATATCATGAGAGAGACTGAGATGGTATTGGGAATGAACCATGACTACTATGTAACCATGGGAGTGAACTATGACTACCAATATAGTGTGATGAGGGAACACATGGTACAAAGATGGTCATGGGTGTTAACCATTACTACCTAGATGGTATGGGGAGTGAATCCATACTACCAAGATGTTCTTCAAAGCGATACCTTGGATAATATTGAAATAATATTATATTCTCATGTTTTTTTATAAAATTACATGTTTTATTGCAATGTTTTTATTTAATGAATAGTGTTAATTATTTACTTATGATTCATGTATCATGAAATTAAAATCTTCATTATGATATCTAATTGATAGGGTATGATCTTAAAATGTTATGATCACATTCCATACCCTTTTTTTCTTGTTAAACTTACACATTTCCAATATTTATATTATTAAGAATCCGATCTCTCCTATTTCTTATATTTTCTTTCCCTAGGTTATAAAGTATGGTTTTAGGAAGACATAAAAAAGGATGAGATTTTTAAAGGGATAAATTGAAGATTTTTCACCGGGATATAAGATTTCCATTAAATTTTTCCAAATGCACTAAACTATTACGACCCTCGGGCATGAGTTTTTTTAATGTTCTAAATATCCATCTAAATTGATGTAATATCCATGTATGTTTAGACTAGGTCTCCATACCAGCAAAATTAACCTCTTAAAAATCTATCAGCCTCTGAAATAGAACATCGGAAAACCTTATCTATAACCATCACCCTACACCAACATAAAAGGGGGAGATGTGCCTTGGAGTTAGGGACGAGTTGGATCAGAAAAAGAACACTACAACAAGACACACCTGTAGAAACCACCAACATTCCATGGGTCCACCTCAATTTAGAAGTGACCACCACTATCTACTTGAAATGTAAGGGTTAAAAACGAGAGGCCAAAATCTTGGATGAATACAAATATTGTATCCAAGGTTTAACCACTTGTAAATCCGACACACTCAAACAAAATATCCCATGAATTCCACCAGAATAATTTCACTAGATAGACATAGAATGTGATAAACCTAACTAAAATAAATATTTGAGTTTTTAAGGGATCTAGCCTAAGCGAGCTGCGAACTTCAGCAGTATAACCAATCCCTTCAAAAAAATGAACAAACCATAAATCAAACTAACATTATGAGAAACAAGAATGAGGTAATAGAAATTCATCAGTGGTGATGAACACCTTAAATTATTAATAATATTATCATTCATACACATAACTGGATTCTTCCTAATTTATATAAATAATAATACATTATCCATTTAATTATTTATCATCCCCATTAATTTAATATAGTTTTCATTAATACTAATACACTTCTAATGAATATTATATCATGTTCACTTCAATCCTATCAATTTATTTACATGATATATTATCATATTATCCCTTCTATTCAGTAGATATCAAAATATATACCATTGAAACATTTTTTAATTAGAATAATGACACTTAAAACCTATAATTTTTTAATACTAGGGATTTAAAACACCCTGAAATATTTAATGATTTTGGTATTGTTATGATACAAATAAAATGGAAACATAAAATTATTATATGATACAAAAAACTATTTATAATATGACTCATTTTACCAATTCCTTTCTTCTGAAATAAATAATAAGTCCCATATTCTTCCAAAATAATTATTGTTATATTAATTAGAATGTAATTTATCCTCCTAAATATAACATTTTGTTATGTGGCATATGATACAAAATACTATTCCTAATATCCATTCTTGTCTTAATATTATTTTATCCATTCGCATGAACATTCAAAAATGTTATTTAAAGAGAGCCTATATAAAAAATAACCTCATTCCATTTTAGTTATTCTTTAAACAATTTTTAAAATATTATATTTCATTCACTTCTTCCTCATTAACATTATATATGTGATCCCTAAAAAATAATAAATAATAAAGGTAAATTATTTATCTCCATTAAATGTGTTCTATTGTATTGGTGAATTTATTTCTATATGGATAGGTTTTAGAGGATGATTTGATCATATATCTACTAATTTTGTGTCATAAAGTAACAATATTTCCTTGTTGATATATAAAACACACCCAGGTTTTGTCTCTTTTATGAAATAGAACATCAGGAACATTGATTATCTATTTCACTTCTATTTAATTTAGATAATTTGGTAATTTATTACATTTAATAACTCATTTTACACTTTCATGGGTGATTAATAAAAAATATAGTTTTTACCACTTTTAATAGGTTACTTATATTCCATAATCATTGGATTATAACAATATAATTTTCAAATAAATAATTATATATTTATCTATAAAAAAAGTCACATAATTTACACCCTAATATAATTGTGAAACAATCAGTTGGTTATTTTTGAAGACATCAACCAAAAGAGTACACTTATACATTTAATTTTTTCCCCAATCACCCTTGAGAAAACCCATATAATTTTGTATGATACAACTATATTAAATTTAGAATATCTTTCCTTTCCATTCTTAAATCCTTTGAACATTATCATATATACATTCTTATGATGTTACAACTCATTTTTATGTATCAGAAGGAAGTTATTTTGAGATTATTTTAAAGGAACTTTATCAACAAATTACTCTTGATTTTGGGTTAATTTTTCTTTTAAACTTTTGAAGGATAATTAACGATTAAATTTTAGTATTCTTTTCTGAAACTCTCACCAATGAGATGTTATTGATAATATTATACAAATATTTTAGTTAAATAACATAATATAATATAAATTGATCTCCTAAGTTTTTAGAATCACACAATACTTTTCTTATTTGACTATATAGTATCACCCTGAAATTATAACTTAAAATTTTTATATTATTTAGAAAATAATTTATTTTTAATAAAATATCCATTATATATTTTAGTTTTCTCTATAGAGACTAACAATATTATTAAAATGAAAATCGTCAATTTTAAATTTTTTATTATCTCGATTCTAACACCACATGTGATTCTCTTTTTAAAGATAGATATAAACTAAATTCATTTAAATAAATTATATGGTATCGTAGATTTCATACCCTATATGTTGGAACTTTCTATTGAATTTTGACATTTCTAATTGTATCTTATTTCTTCTTTAAGTTATTTTTTTAATATTTGTATAATTTTATAATTAACATATCGATGAAACATTTTTTATCATTCATATTGAATTATATTATGCTTAATTAACAATAAATTCATAACCTATTTCATCTATAGAACTGATTAATTTATGATTAAAATAGTTAATATTATTCTTTGATACATAAAAAGTTTTATCAATGACTTTTGAACATTTAGGATGTTCTCACACAATTTGTTTAATATAAAAAATTGTCTTATTAAACCTTTTTTCTACCACTAACCCGAACTCATTGGTATATTAATATTCACCTCAATTTCCTTAAGTTATATATTAAAAATAATTTATTTGTTTTTTTTCTCCATCATATCCTTTACTATAGATATTTTCTCCATTCACATTTTCATTAAATAATTTTTGATAGTGCATTACCTTTGATAATGTGGTCATATTTTTCTTTTCTTATAGACACTAAGGTCATAAGAAATAAACCAACAAAAGTTTTTCCCAATAAGGTTAAATAGTGTAATAAAATCATTCATCTCCTAAAAATAATTTTCCCAACATGGATGGATATTCTGAGGAGTGATCTCCCCTGGTGTCTGTAATGCAATGATTTTACCTTAAGAAAGTTATCTCACTGCTCATAGAGTATAATTGGATTATATTTTCATTGGTTGTCTTTACATTTCATATAATTGTGATTTCATATTTTTTCCCTAGGATTAAGTGAAATATAACATAAAATCACATATAGTGGAAGATGATTCTCAATATAATATTTGTGAAGAATTAGATTCTTCATTAGAAGATGTTATTTCTAGCTTATCAAGAAAGAAAGTAAATGGTGTTATTGTGTCTTCCTCTATGACTAATGTGATTTTATCCTGGTCTATTTCTAGAGATGGTAAGAGAAAACATGTGTCTCCTCTTTCAATTTTCAATAAATAGAGAGGGTTATGGGATTTAGGTTATCTTGTTTTCCTTATTGGTCACTGTGAAATACTTTTAACTCATTTGAGATTCAATTAGATATGATGCTCTTGGGAACCATGATCATAATAGAAAGAAGTTAAATAGTAATGGTTAGTAGATAAAGTTATTTAATATTGTGATCATTCTAGTATTATTGATCAGAAAGAAATTGGTTGATGTGTTAGGTAGAACCTTTACCGATTCTTCTAATAAGTATTTTGAAAAATGGTTGATTACTCTATATTCTACTCTAAATTTGATACTTCTAATTATTTTGATATTTTTTATGATGATGTTAATTTTGTTAGAAATTTTTATTACTTATCTTAACACTACTACATGTTTGACCTTTTAATGAGTTCCCAATCCTCCCAAATTTGATTTTTGAATAATGAAATAAATTTTAATTTAAAATATTCTCTATTATTGCCTTCACATTCTCCTTTAATCATTATTGGAATAATTTTTTCTTTATAAATTTATAAAATCTATTTTATTTTCCATTATAATGATATTTAGTCTTACTAAATTTTTAATTCTTCATCCTATAGAACTTCACTGATGGCTCATCATAATATTAACTTTTATCATACTAAAACAATATATTTTTATTATAAATATACAATTCCTCAATAAATAAAATAATTAAATCATTCTTTTTCACAATAATATTGTTTTTATTTCAAACACTTCTTAAAATTAGTAAAATGATATTATTAACACATATATCAACACATTTAATTGAATATTTGCCTCTATATTTTCCATCAACATGTTTCAAATTGTCCCCATTATTTAATGATTTAAAATAACTTTCATTATACCATATATAAATTTAATTAAAATAATCTATTTTTCTACATATAAAATGGCACCAATGAACAATAGAAGTTAAATATCTTAAATAAATTTAAAAAATTAAAATAGTTGGATCTTTTATATCAAACTTGTTTAGTATTATGTCTACTAATATCTTGAAAATCATAAAATAATCCAGTGTTTCTAAAAAAATCAATTTGATCTCATAATTTAATTCCTGTTAGTAAATATATAATCTATTAATTACCATTAAATCCTACTAGTGTATTAAAATTAAAAATAAATAATAATGAGCTTTTCATCCTTCAATATAACTTTACCATAATATACATTTTATATATTGTCTTAAATATTTTTCATTGTTTTGATTCTTATATGTGATACATTGATATTGTTCCATGAAATTCAATCTAACTCAATTTTACTTTCAATTAAACATATTTATCAAATAACCATATATTAATCTTATAAAATAATGAGTTTTAATGAAAAAAAAATCCTTACCTAATAAGATATATTTTGAAAAATTTCCTCCTTTGAATAAATAATTATTTTCCACTAATTTTCTAATTACTGAAAAAATGATCTAATATTGATATAAAAATTTCTAACCAATGTTCCATTAAAAAGGCAATGGTAATTAACACATTAAATTTGAAATAGTTTTATTATCTTAGATATAGAACTTGGGAACTACTCTGAAACCAAAAGTAGAAACATTAACATTAATTTTACTGAATCAAAACAAGCATTCACTAAGATGGGGGTCACTAAGTGACTATATTTTTTTTATTTTTTCATACTAACTTTTATTTTTGGATAAGATTAATTAAAAAAATTTAAACCATTATGTTTTCTTTTAAATTTTATTAAATAGTGTTAATAAATTTACATTGGTGTAATATATCAAATATGTGTAAAACAATATTTAAAATAATTATATACATGGTTCAACATTTAAAATTATTGGCTTCATCCTTATCATGGAATGATAACATCCATTTCTATAAGATCCACAAGTATTAATCATTTGATACAGTGGGAATGGTTTATTAATGAACTCATGTTAATACAAATATATCTCAACTAAATAAATATAATCTAAATAAAAAAATATACATCTTCAATGATATATCAAATAATGTGTTGACTTCCATGATGAATATATAAATTACTACCAAATCTATTCAAATATGTGTCTTCTTATTCAATAAATGATGATCTAACATATAGTAAATGAACAATTAAAATTAATACCTTCATATCTTATATATAAATTAACAATGATTTATTGATGTGAATTTTTTTATACCATCAAAAAATATACGGAAAATTAAGAGAGACTTTCACAATCAAAGTGGTCTATCATCCAATTAAATGTCATTTTGTAATATTTTAATTGTAATAATTAACATTCAAAAATAATATTTTTATTAAAAAATTCACATTAATGGAGGCAGGGACATATATACAAAGAACAAAATAAATAAAAAAAATATTCCAAATATAATTTATAATACTTTATTTACATTTCATAATCATTATTCACTAAATAAACATCCAATACCACAATTATGATTTCACATCATTGAATGGTTCATGGATTTATCAAACATATACCCATAGTTATCCAGTAAGATACCCTATTATTTATCTTTTTCTTTATTTCATAATCCTTGAAATTTTCTTATTTCAAACTATATTTTCTCATATTTAATCTTCTTTATCATCTAGTACATGAAAATGGATCTATATTTCCACCAATAAAGGTGATGGATGAAACATTTCAAATAACACCTCATAAACATTATGATAATCCCAGACCATTGAAATTGTCACACAAAATTTATTATCCATGTAATTATAATATTCCTCTTAATAATTTATTACCAAATCATTTCAGTTATTAGAATTAAGAGAACCAGTAAAATAAATTTGAATTTCAACTTCTTTAACATACCATGGGAACCTTGAATTAAAATCCCTGGATATTTTGTGGCAAAAGATAATCTTAAAAATCTAATAAAAAACATAGAAGAAATGAAATGTGTAATTTTAGAGGAGGACCCATATTTTCCACTAATGTTATGATTAAAATATCAATACTAAGTCATTATTATTTATCTATATAGGGATATATATTATCCTAGTAAAGTATCTTATTTTTATTCTTTGAGGTAACATCTTACTATATAGTTGATTTTACCACTCTAAAAAAGGAGTGGTCTTTACTCATCATTATCTTACATACAATTCCATACCCGGTGTTCATGAATCCTCACTAATACTAAAGTTCTTATACATACTTTAACCTTTATAGTGATTGTATTCCCTGATGGTTTAAAAAATACTAAGGAAAATGGATTATAGAGAATAATTATTGTACACGACTAGATATTTATAAATTAATTTTTGAAATAAATTTGATATTGTGATATTTTCATTACAAACTGCACTACGTCTAAATTAAATGTGTTGTACTATTAAAATATTATTATTTAAAATAACAGTTATCTCTAATCCATTGGAATTTCATGTATTAAAAGGATGAATAAAATTTTGGATGTAATGATTAGAAGTTATTCATAAAATACCATAAAATATGTGTGAACTATTATATTTAATTTTAAAGGGGATATATGTACACTATATAAAAGAAATTAGGGTTATAAAATTACAATATGGATTAATGAAATGAAATTGAGATGAAATACCTTACCTCATACTTTCATTTGGATGAAAATTATTTAAATTAAAGTACAATGAATTTAAATTTGTGTTTAACTGAAAAATATACTTATTAATATTTATAATTTCATATATGATCCTTTTATTACATATTATCACTTCTTTAATAATAATATTTCATTATTTTCAGTGTTTCAGGTGTTACTTGCCTTATTTTCTCATTATTTTTTTTGTCATGAATGTTATATTTTTTTTTCTAATATAATATAATTTAATCATCTCAAAAATAGAAACCATGAAATAATTATCAAATTTATACAAAAATAGTTCTTTTAAATCTATTCATGAACTCCGGTTATGAAAAATAATGTATGTTACGATCATGGATATGGTTGGTTGCAAGTAAGCATAATTAATTTTTCCATTTCTCAATTATCAGTATGGAAATGAGGTAAGTAATATTTTACCCCTAAATAATTATAATAATATCATAAATAATATATGAGGTTTTTAATAAAATTATATATAACATCATTATGGTATAAAGATGAATACAAATTTACATCGCCTCATTTAGAAGGTAGCCCCACATAAACGAATGATTGTATTATCTTTACAATAGTGAAATAAAAATAATAAAATGATATTTTTTTACAATATTATAATTATAAAAATATAATTAATATCATAATTATTTTATTTATATAAAATAAAATAATTAACTTTTTCCTTATCACCTTTCATATAAAGCATTAGTGGAAGACATATCACATCGATTCGCGGGGCAGTGTTCTGTCATACACACAAGCGACGTCATCATATCCCCTATATAATGGAATGTAATGAGGTATAAATGATATTATGAATTAATATGTATAATAATTTTATGAATATGATATATATATATACATATACTATATATCAATTGGCATACTCATCTATGATAGGTGGTAATGGAAAAATGATTGACAATAGTTCACGAGGTGGTAGACCGCAACACACACGAATGATGATTTCTTAATCCATTCGATGGATGGGGAGATGTCTGTAGGTGATAAAAATATAAAAAAATATTCCTATATATTTAAGATACTTATTTTATAATAAAATCTTGTATTAATAACTATTGAAGGTGGTGGAAAAAAATATAATATAAAAATGCACATTGGAGAACATTACATCTTCTTCAAGTACACTCATTAGTTTTGCACCAAAGACTTCCTAGGATGGATTTAATCCAAAAAATAAGGTTTCTAGGATGATATGATATAATTTATGAGGTTATTTTGTGGAGTTATTTTCTCATACATTGTGGATTGATTGAGTGAATAAGGGAGGAGAGGGGGTAGCCTTTTATAAGTTGGGTGAGTGGCACACTTGTAATTTTTTTAAAAGATTCAATAATACAAGCATTTTTTATCTTGAAAAATGTATAAAATTTGTCTTTTTAAGAAACAAGAATATTTAATGTCTATTATTTCTATGAAATATTCATTTTTAAGTTTCTAGGTCAATTTAAATATTATTCTCATTTTTTAATCTCTAGTAAATCAGCTTTTATCTTAAATATGGTAAATATTTTTTACTATTTTTACTTTTTATTTTACTCCGAAATTAAATTGAAATTATTTTAAATTATAAATTATTATGATTCCAAATAGAGAATATAGTTGTTAAAAATAAATCCTTCAATGTGGAAATTTTTATTTAATATTAATCCCTCATACATGATGAAAATGTAGAGTTTTAAAGAGAAACTGTTCAACAATTTAGAAATATTTTATATTAGAATTACAAATGAAAGTTGATTAAAATGACCCGAATTTGATTAATTGATATGAAATTAAATTATATTTACTTTAAAACTAATTAAAAATATAAATTTACATTATAAATTAATAAAAGTAAAAAATCATTTTCTAATTAAAATTTTGTCTTTTTCACTATTCATCAAAAAATGAAGCATTTTAGAAAAATATGAAAAAATATACCTAAATAAATTATTATATAATGAATATATATATATATATATATTCAAATAATGTTTATAAAATTCATAAAATGTAATTTTAAATCAAATTTTCTATGAATGACTAATCTATGTTTTATTTTAACTGAATGTTGTGTGAATTTAAAGATAGTAAAGAAATTAAACTTATTCTAAATGAAATATATGTTTATGCATTGGGTTAATAGAATATTTTGTCATTCAAAAAATATTTCTATGAAATTTTATGGATATTTCAATCTAAACAAAATATGGTAGTACTTTTTCATAATATCCTCTGCTTTCCATGTTCCATACTCTATATTGCGATTTCACTAATGTACCATTACTATATGTGTCATCATATTCCTCAATAATTTCCCTCTAGTATCAATAATCCGGATGGGTTCTTCATACAAAGATATACTGGGTTCTAATTATATTTTGTTCCAATAGAGAACATGTTTTTGGTCTTCCATGAACTTCCTGAATAATGATATATGAAACAAATCATGTACTTTTGAGATATTTAGTTGAATATCAAAATGAAAAAACCCATTACTTTATGTATTTATAAGGGTACGATATACCTAGGTATCTATTTCTTTTTATTACCAAATCTTATAACACCATTCGGTGGACATAATTTTAACAAGACATGATCTCCCACTTAGAATTCTAAATATTTAATCTGATTACCTACATACCACTTTTTCATACTTTGAGATAATTTAATGTGATATTGAATTTCATTTAACTATATTGATGTATATTAAACATGTTATCTGCTTAAATTCTCCTCTCTCTTATTTCATCCCAACATGTTTGTGTAGGACATATCTTTCTATATAATTAATCATATAATGCCATTTGAATACATGAATGGAAACTATTATTATTGGTAAACTCTTCCAAATTAAAATAATGATCAAAATTACCTTGAAGGTCATGTGGTCATGAACTTAAATTGTATTAAAGTGTTTTAATAGTATTCTGTAACTAAACATAGTTTTCGGATGGCAGGTTATTCTTAAATGATTCTCATTAACAAGATATTTCTGAACACTTTTCCAGAACATTGATGTAAAAAAGGGATTTCAATCAGACAAAACGAAAATCCATTCACCATGAATTCTTACAAATTTAAAAATACAGATCCTTGTGAGGTGATCAAGAGGTAATTATTCTCTTATAGTGAAGAAATGGGTAGATTTAGTTGCATGATTAACAATAACCCATTATGAATTATTCTTTCTAGATGACTATGTAGTCTCTTGGAAAATTTCACAGTAATGTCATCCCATTTTTGAAAATGAATAAAAAGTTATCAATGAATATTGTAGGATGTTGTATCGTAGCATTAACTTGTTAAAAAAGGAAGCATTTATACATGTAATCTGCATTTTATGAATTCATGTTATCCCACCAAAAATATTCCTTGAAATCAATATACATATTTGTTCCAATAGTGTGTGTAGTGAAATTTAAGCAATATGTGTTATCAAATAATTACCATTTTAGATCAAGTATAGACGGAACACATAATTTCATTGACAGTTTCATAATACCATCCTAAAAAATAAACACTTCTAATTTCCCATCATTTGAATATTTAATTTTCTTATGAAAGTTCTGATCATAATATTGATATTTTATAATCTTATCTAATAATGATAGTTTTTCAATAATATGATAACTGAGTAATGTATTCCTTTTATTAGAAATTCCCATATCTATCTTCACTAGATACATGATCACTAGATCCCTATTTATCCTAATTTGGGTTATAAATCTATGTTCTTTTCTATTCAAGGACTCTTCTACCTTATTTTCATTCACTATGGGGTAGTGTATTGAGAAATCATAATCGTCGAGCAGCTCAAGACATATACTTTGTATCATAATCGTCTCTTTTGGTTAAAATATGTATTCACAGTTTTATGTTCCATTTTTTATCACACATGTTACACTATTTAGAAAATTTCTCCATTCCTTCGAAGAAAATAGTATAGATTCAAACACAATACCACGTATTGGATACTTATGTTCGTGATTCTTAAATTGAATTGACTCAAAAGAAATAAATTTATCATATTCCATTAGGTTACAACCTACTCATTTCATTTATTTACCATTATATCTAAAAAATCTATCATTTACAAACTGTAGAATCAAAATATGAGCATTTAGGAATTTACAAGGTTATTAAGGCATGATTTGGACTATATATGTAATCAATGGAGAAATATTAAGCATTTTCATTGGGATTAAATTGATCCTTCAAAGGGCACTAGACTTCCAAAATTTCTCATTATATGAGGATATAATAGCATGTGAAATAAATATAGAGAAATAATTCTAAAATTATTATAGATTCTAATGGAAGTAAGATACAAAGAGGATGGAAGAGTAAAAGTAGGCAATGAGATGAAGGGAAATAATGAATTTCCCATATATGATACTTGTTCAAAGAAGCACCTTAGTAAATTCCTAAAAAGAAATGGATTTTTCTGCAACTATGGGGAAAAATGGAAACAAAATATTGAATTAAAAGGGAAGGGTGAAGAACTAAAATTATAGTTCTTTAATAATATGGAGATGAGGCACTATTATAACGAACCCCCTATGCGTCAAGGGAATATATACTTTAAGAAGAAGAAAAGTGCTCATGACCAAGATTATGATATTCCTAAAGATGACGTGGAATGATTAATTTTCTTATGTATTTAGATATAACAAATTTTTTTTAAAATTATTTTTCTGATAATACTATTGTGATATGAATCAATAAACAAACTAGGATTATAGTTTAATAATATTTCTTTTATTTTTTGAAAGCATGTGTTGAATCATACCAAGAAAAGTGATTCTTCAGATAGTTAATCTTTTTGGAGAAGAAATGATTTACAAAAGATAATTCCTAATTATTTATTTATATTCATATAATAATTTAAATGATATGGTAATGGTATTGTATTTGTGAAAATGAAGATTTTTAGTGATTTTATGGTTAATGAAATATTTGATAGATTTTACTGAATGTTTGGATCTATTGATAATATTGAATAGTGTAATATTTTATTATTAGAAGCATGCATGTTTTAATTAATGTTTTATACTGAGAAAGGAGTTCACACATTTGGAATGTGACATTAAAATCCAATTTATATTTGCTGGTGAATGTAATATTGATTTAGTGAACTTTTTTTAAAAAATTGAATATGAATTTGGAGAGATAAATTTTGGACTTGTCTTATGTTTACCTTTATATAGAATAGATTATGTAAATATTTGTGCTTATTACATAA
Organism: Viscum album; assembly: GCA_963277665.1. Taxonomy (NCBI): domain Eukaryota; kingdom Viridiplantae; phylum Streptophyta; class Magnoliopsida; order Santalales; family Viscaceae; genus Viscum; species Viscum album. The sequence goes on from OY728133.1 coordinate 1,864,135,419, forward strand.
CATTACCTACCCATTTTGATTTTAGAAAATATTTAGAGACCGGAAGAATTAATTGGCATTCAAGTGATCTGTTAAATGTACTTTGAGCATATAAATAAATTTTGGATATTCATTTCATGTAATAAGAAATTAAAGGAGAATTGATAAAGTAATAAACAAATGATAAAATAGTGCCTATGAAATATAAAAATATCATGTATGTTAATTTTCATGTGTTCTCAGTCATTATAGTAAATGATTTCCCGAACTTGAGGAAAATGATGTTGAAAAAAATGTTATCCAAGTAACTTCATTTATGATTAATTAAATGGTCCCTTAACTATTGCATATTTGTGGGTTTTTGGTCACTAAATTTCTTTTAGTCCTTATAATTATTGAGATAAATTCCTTCTATAAACCTCAATCATTATTTAGGGAATTATTCTTTAGTTTTATGTCAGTATATTAACTTCCCACCCAAGTTTTCTTAAATGGAAACCTAGTTATGTGACTATTCCATAGAACCTTTTCACATCCTGTTATATCTTCTAAAGAGGATTTTTACCCTTCTCATGATATAGGATTTCCAAAATGGAGTTTTAAAATTTCAAAACTTTATTATTGAGATCAATATTATGTTACGAGGATGTAATTTATATTAGGGGGTAGAATGTAAGGCCAAATATTTTAAAACACAAATACCATGTTCAATAGTGTGTATGAAACAAAAAAATAAGCCTATAATAAAATATAATTCATTTATATTTTATGATATATATATATATTTTAAATAATTTAATCATCTTGATTTCTTGTGATTCATAAAACACCAGTTTTAAATAAAACATGACACTCTATTAAAATAATATTCTTTAAACCGGTCTATTATAACCTAACCATTAAATTGAAGGGTATTAATAGGGACAAAAATCACGGAAATTATATGATTTAAACATGTTAAAAAAATTTAATTGTTATTTATTTATTTTATATAGAATAATAACAATTCGGAAGAGAAAGAAATGTTTTCTAAAAAACTGTATTTGTTTTTGAATGGTGAACTAGTGATGCGTTGTGCACAGAATTTTAAATTATTTTTTTCTCCATTAAAAAATTTTATTCAAAAAATATAATCATTAATTTTTCAATATATATACAAAATTTATCTTTGTGTGATTTTTCTTGGAATTGTTTTAAATGAATAATTTTTTTTGATGAATAGTGAAAAATATTGAATTTTAATTGAAAATTTATATTTTGTTTAAATTATCTTTGAAGTTAAATTATATTTTAAATTTTTTTACATTAAAATTTATTTAATTATATTAATATTTAACTAAATAATTTCAATTCAATCAAGTTAATATTTAATTTTGATATTAAAACATTATATATATTTGGAAAATTTCTCCTTGGAAACACACTTTTTATCGCATCTACGTGTAAAAATTTTAATTTGACTATGGGAAGTCTTTTATTTGAATTTCAAAAAACAGATTCCATATTTGTATTCATAATAATTTATATTATATAATAAGTTCAAATTAAGTTTTTTTACTATTATAAATTCGAAAAAGTAAATATTTATTACCACGATTATGTTAAAAATGGGTTTCCAGGGTATTAAATTAAAAATATTAGAGTTAGAATGACCTAACATTTTGTCCAAAACTCAATTTATGGACTTATATAGAACCTTAAATATCTATGGTTCTATAAATACCTTTTTTTGTTTCTTTTTAATGATTTATATTTGAGTCTAATTGATTACTTTCAAAGATACTATATGTTTCCTCCCCAACTTATAAAAGGCTACCCCTATCCTCCCCACTCCACACGCCGAAATCCCTTTTGTTTGAAAATTATGAAAACCAATATCATCCATAAATACCTCCAAACATCTATGATTCCTTGTTATACATCATAAATCTAATCTAGAATGACTTTGGGTAAAACCTAAAGAGGTTTCTTATAGAATATCTAATTTTTTTAACTGTGTATTTTCATTTTAATTTTTTATTACTCTTTATAATATTTTACAAACATGATAACACAATAGAAAATAATATAATAGTTAATTATATTTTATTATATTAATTTCATAACCTATATCTATATGCACATCCATAACATGGAAAATGAACCCATCGATTGTGTGTATGGTAGACTTCCACCTCGCAAACCAAGGTAGTTTTTCCCTCACCACCTTTAAAAGACAGATTTAATAACAAATTTAACGTATTTTTAATATATTTATGATATCTTTATAAATTTATATCTATAATATCACATATACATTCTTATTTTCCATTGCTCTAGGGATACTACAGCATCACTCATGTGTACGATGGACAACCGCGTCACAGAGCGATGGGATTCTTTTTTCGCTTACTCATTACAGGGAAGGTAATAGTGATAAAATTCAATAAATAAATGTGACAATTTTTATCTAGAAATAAATTTCGAAATATAATATCACATATAACTTCTTACCTTCCAATCTATTATAAAATAGTAACATAACTCATGTGTAAGTGTGGACTATCTCTTTCACACAATGATGAGAAATGTTATTCGTTTTATGTTTAAATAGTTTCTTATAAGGATTGAATTTAGAAATATAGATGATATATATAAAATAATAATTATTCTATAATGTTTAATTAAAATTTATTATCATTTCATTCCATACATCAAGAAAAAATGAAACATCATTCTTGCGTATGTACGACTAACCGTGTTCATGAAAGGTGTAATCAATTTTATATCTCTATGTTTTATAAAATACTTTATTAAAATATAAAAATAATATATATGATAGTTATATCATGGTTAAAATTATGCATATGTTTTTACCATTATAAATTTAAAATACTAAAAATAACGAATCAAAATATACATGATAAACAAAGCAATTGTCAGACCAAAATAGTGATTTTAATAAATAATTTCCAATAAACCAATTAAAAAATAAGATGAAATAATAATATATTGTTTGAGATATGTTAATAAAATTATTTAATGTCCATTTAATAAAAATATATTCATTATACCAAAGTTTCATACACATATGAATGAATTAAACCAAGTGGTAAGTGTTTCTTGTCTTACTTTTACATTCATCAGACATATAATCAACAATTATTCCTTTATATGATGTATATAATATCCATTTTAAAATGTTATATCATGAATATATTCCTCATCATGTTAGGTAAATTTTAATTTGATTTTATTTCTTTTTTGGGGCTTATGATTCAAATGTAAACTATGTGATAAGGGTTTATTTCACAATCTCATCATTATTTGGGACTGTTTTTTTATATGGTTAACTTGGGGAATTATTTGATATCTCTATATTAAATACATTATAATTTTATACTATTCTTTTCATTAAATTTTTCATGTATAAGTTTCATTTCCCTCTATTAGGTACTTTAAAGTATTAAGTAAATTTTTTAAGAATGTCAGAGTTTATTTCTTTCTTTAGTCGAAACCTATTTTTTTTCAAAATCGATGTTGCCAAAAATTAATTCAAAAAATATTTTTTCCTTTTAAAGATGAATTATTGGTTTTTTTTACCCATTTTAACTTTGTAATTTTTTTGGAAGGAATATTCAGGTTGTTTTCAATATAAGGAACATTTGGGTTTTACTAAAACTGTTAACAAAATATTTGTTTTAAAGTGTAAGGGATGAATAAAATTTTCTGTCATCATGGAAACTATAAATTTTAATGATTTTTTACAAGTATTAAAAGGATATTTTCAAAGATATAAATTTTCATAATATATTGGGATCTTTTAGTTTAAAATTTATTTACAATGTTTAAAGATTACACTACTTCAAATAAGGTTTAATGAAATTTTTATGGTATTTATTTTCATTAAATACATCAAATCATTATTTTAATTTTTATCCACTATGGATATCAGGTATAGATACCATCCTTATTATTTCTCTGTATTCTTAATGACCAATTTGAAAGGGGATGTACAATTTTATTACCATTCAGCATATTACACTATGTAGTTTATGATTATGTTTCTTAATTGGGTAAGTATTGAAATTTCATATGTATGATTTTAAATTTGAATATTTATATTTATTATTAATAGGAATTAATTGGTCTTAATATGTATAAGGACCCTACCTAAACATCAAATATTCTAGTAAATTTCTTCAGAATTTAGTTCTATACATCCCAAAAGATCTTTTCAGTTTAGTGTTTTAGAAAATTAAGAAATAATTCAAACATATCGACCAACAAGCATTACAAGTGGGTACAAATAATTAAATATCTATATTTTCATAATAATTTTTTTAATAAATATATGAAATATTTTCAGGATAAAACATTACAACATTCATCTTAAATTCTCTTTTCTTCATTCCCATGCTTAAACCCAGTGAAAACATTTTTAAAACATGGGATGAGGAAAACATCTCAGTAAGGGATATAAAAAGAATAATAGAAACCATTAGTTTATGAATACTTAAAACATATGAAATCATTTTCATAAAGTCATACTTCTTACTCAATAAGTATTTTATAGTTACTTGGTCAAAATATGAGATTTCCATAAAAGATTGAAAACAAAAATAATTCCATAAAGGTAACATGGGGAATTAATTACATAACATTATAACTCTTTTGGATAACATATGAATTTTTAACTCTCACAGATGCATAAGAGCATCAACCCAATTGGTGAGGACTCGATATATGCATCCAAGAGACCCGAGATCAAATCCAGGTGGAGGCATATTTCCGGTTTACTATAGAAGTAGTGTAGCATGAACTGTTTAGTACTGTAGAAGACGGAACTATTCATCCATCTGGGCCTCCAGGCCACCTGTTTAGTTCTCAGGTCCTGCAAGGCTTTCAGGCCACCCAAGACCTTTGACCCAGTTGATTATCAAGGCCTTCTGGCCACCTTTAGGCCTTAGAGCCACCCCAAGGCCTTCGGGCCACATGAATGAAGGCCCCAGACACACTAGAAAAAAAGAGCAGCCCTAGAAGAGGATTCAGAACAGGTGCACTCACCAGAGAAGAGAAAAATGGATTGTAAGAATTAGAGGGTACAACTATTCCATCGGTACCAGCCTGTGCTTGCACGGGAAGCCTAGATAGATAGTCATGAAAAGGTGGAGAGCTACTATCAAGATGCAGATGCTGGGGAGGGTCAGTTCTTTGTAGATAGTCTGGTTGAATTCCCTAAGACCTTCAGGTCATGTAATCTCCTAAGCCTACGAGCCATGAAATCTCTGAGCCTACGGGCATTGTAAGGGTTCCCCCTCATCCCTTGAAAGGGGGGTTATCAAAAATCAATAAAAATTAAGGCCTTCAGGACATTAAGGTGAGGAGATCTCTCACAGATACCTTACAATGTAACCCTCAGGACTATCTTATAATGTAACCCTCACGAGTACCTTATGGGGTAATAATAGTTGTTACATATGAAGTAACCATACGGTTGAACTATAGCATAAACATACCAAAGGAATTAGAAAGAGATATAGGTCCCAAACATCATCATAAAAATTGACCCAGAACTAGAACATAATCATAAAATAATAATACAAATATCATATAAATCATACCTTTTTTAAAAAAATGGAAATAAATTTATTGAGGATTTTTTAAATAAAATCACCACTCTAATATCATATATTTGAAGTGAGAATCGATAATGAGTATGAGATATGTGTATACATTATAAATCCAAAAAATAAGAAACATATAATCAATATTTTTTTCAAAAATAGTATTATTAGCACAAAATGAATGAAGTAGAAGGTTAACCCAATGAATGGAAATTGGGTTATGCATTCCCTTACCTCAGATTCGTCTTACATAAACGTGTTAGAAACTTCTATATAATTATTTAAAGAGAGTTATTAATATATTAAATATCTATATAAATATTCATAATTACTTATATGACACTCTAATAACATATTTCCACCCATTTATAAATAATATGTTGTTATTTTTATTTTTTGGGGTGCATTGATTTTTGGATATCCATGGTGGGCACATTATTGATTTTGGAGTCAAATGGAAGAAAGCCCATAGAATTGGATTAAAATGGTGTTAATATGTTTCCATAATTTTATATTATTACATATATTATTTTATTATTTAAAATTACATTTAATCTTTAGATAAAAAATTATCAAGAATGCTTTAAATTATATTTACAGTCTTCATGATCATCACAAACTTATATCATTTTATTCAATATTATGTTTACTTATTGGTTCTAGAACATTAAATAAATTATAATATTTATAATAAAATATTATTTAACCATAATAAGGGTTTTATGACTAAAATTTATGGTGATAATGAAAAATTAAAGTGTATCATCCACTATGGTGGTAAATCAACACATCTTAGAAGATGTTCTCTTTTTTAGAATAAAAGGTAGTGGAGGAGAAGATTGACGATGAATTTTACAATAATAATTATAAAATTATAGTATATATAAGATAGTGGATTTCTCATTCCAAATGGATAATTGAAGGTGAATATTTTATAAGAAATGAAAAAGAATTGAAAGGAATATAAAAGAAAATGAAAGAGGATTTTACCACATAGATTACCCTCCTTCAGAACCTCCTTAAGGCCCATTGGTTTTTCCCTTTTGGTGAGACCAGAAGGTTATGGAAGTGGGGAAGAGTCTTGGGAAGGGAATCATCTAGATCTTATACAATCTATAGGTATATTTGGTCTGAGGATAAGTGGTGGTGAGGGTTGTATTTATAGAGGACGGGAGGGCTGTTTTCTCAATATTATATTCATTAGTTTATTATTTGGAACAAGAAAATTAATAGATTGAACATTATCATAAAATATATTAAAATAATAAAAGTATATTCTAGATTGTTCTACCTATATTATTCATGAATCAATGAATAGTTCATTTATCTTACAATGTATATATATTGTAATTTATTATAATTTACTATTCACAAAAAATCAATTATTTTAGAAAAATTATAAAAAATCACCCCAACCATTTTTAGAAGAATATAATTCCAAAATGTACTCATTTTTTTGAGAATAATATTATATATATTAGAACTTTAATTGTTAATTAAAATCATAATTTATTCAAAGAATTCCAATTTTCAAACTAGAACTAATTTTATAACTCTCTGGAAAATTAATTAATGTCTCATAAAATCACCTTATAATCATAAAATAACTAAATATTAATTTATGATTTTATATTATGAAAAAAAATTTCTTTTTAATATTTAAATTATTTATAAATTTATAAATAAACATATAGGTTTTATAAAAAATCCCAACACAAAATTCATCATATTTAAATCATTTAGTAACATATACAATTTAATAATTATATATTATATTTTCATTTATAAGAATAATAATCATTATTTACACATTATTAGGTGAGTTTACTATTATTTTGGCCATATTACTATTTCTAATGGTCATGTTACTTTCATTAAGGTCATTATAATATTCCAGAAGCCTAAATTATTTAATTTAAATAAGTACCACTAATTTCATTATACATTTATAATAAATTTGACTATTTTTTTCTAGAATGAAATGAAATTAATTTATAAGTACCTGGTTTGTACATTAACCACAAATTCCTAAAATAGTATCCTCGCTATTTTTATTTTCTTATTAAACAAGATACGATAACCTTCCCTCATAAAAAGTTCAAGTTCCCATGTTGATTCTTCCACTATGTGGGTTCTCCGAAAAACCATAACATCAGGAATTACAATATTCCAAAAAAAACTACCTCTATGAACAAGAATATGAATAGTTTTTTATTGAAGGGATTTTTTTTATTTGAGATAAACTACATATTGACTTGAAACATGAGATGAATCTATCACATACATCCTCAAAATCGCAACATTAAAAAAATTGGGTACCTGAGATTAACATTTATGCAATGATCCATGGTTGGAAACTAGTCTAACATTTTATAAGATTTCATAATGTCCAATAAACCATGGAAATGACTTTTCTCTTTTAACATAACTCACAATACTATTCCATGGTGATATCTTAAAAAAACATGATCACCTACCTCGAAATAAAATTCTTTCCTCCTTTTATCTACATTAATTTTCTTCCTTCTCTAAGATATCTTCATTTGTTGCTGGTTTATTATCACATTCATTGCCACCTACTCTTCCAATTCTAGTCCCATAAACTTCCTTTCCATTTATTTATCCAAAAAAATATAATGTTTGAAACCGATTTTGTAAAGGCCCATAAATTTCAAGGAATTTTTTTTCATAAATTCTTTGGAATTTTAAGAGTCCGTAGTTTTGGACTACGGCTGATTTCGAGGCCCGCTATTCCCGGAATCAATTTTTGAAATTTTTTTCAGGTACGTTCAGTACACGTACATGCAGGTTTTTCTATCTTTTGAACTAGTTCTCAAAATTGAAATCCGAGGACACCGAGGAACTCGCAGTTCCGGTATTCGCTTAAGAGGACTTTTACCGAAGTTGCGTTTTATACAGGATGGATGTTATAAATTTGGGTTTATGTTAAAAATTAAAGATTAAAAAAATATGTGTGTAACACATTTTTATTTGAAGGTGGTTAAAGTATTTTGGTGGTGGTCATTTTCTCCAATGGGAAGTTGGATGTGGGTCCCACCCCCACATAACCTCCCATGGGATGATATTGTGAGGCGCGGCCCACATGAGCACCTAACCCTTTAACTCCCCTTTAAACACCCCTTTGAAACTCTTGGACTCCCCTTTGAATTAATGAGGCCACCTATCTTCTTTTAATTTTGAAAACTTTCAACCTTCCACCTTCTCATATTAATGTGCCAACACCATCAAATTAATTAATTAAGCTCCCTCATTTATTTGAATAATTTGAATTATTTTTAAATTCATGGAAATATTATAATATTGGGGAGCCTATTATTTTATTTTCCTTGGAAAATATTTTTCTTTGAGGAATTAGGAGGACATCACCCTCTCCAGTGAAGAACACAAGGAACTTCTTCTTCTCTCTTCTTCAATCGAGGCAAGAATGTGAGGTGACACCCACGAGGAATGCCGTCATCCTTCCTCTTCCTTTGCATCAAGGGAGAAGATGCCGCCCATGAAGAACGTCGCCAACAATGATGCTTCCTCCCCGGACGCACCCCGACGTCAACGAATAGACGCTGTCGAAGATGAATGAACCTTGAATCAAGGTAGAGGATTTTTTATAGATTTAAATGAATAAAATTAAACCTTTTTCTTCGATAAATGTTTGTGTTCGACTTTGGCCATTTGATATCGCCTAACGCAAAGGGCGCATGCTGAACAAACACGGCCTGACAACCCTCCATTGATTCTTGATTATATTGGCGATGAAGGTGGTGTTGGAAAAGTAGAATGTGACTGATGTCAGCATGAGACCAGAGGCGGCGGCAACCGGAGGTAGCAGAGGCCGTGCGCCAGCCTCGTGAAGAGACCGAAGGCCGCTCGGGCCACCCAGACGCAGGACGACCGGCCGGCCAATCTGGGCGGCCCGCTGGGAACCGCGCAACCCGCAGGTGCTGCCCAGAGGGAACTGCAGCCCGCAACTATGGGCCCCTTGAAGGACGAACTTGCCAACTACGATCGACCGGGTAAAATAATCGTGGATCTTGCAGGCGCAACGCGATGGGAGAACCGTGGCCCGCAAACACGGGCAGTTTGCCGACGAACCGGCCTTCCGCCAGCTTTCCGGGCTGAAGGAAACTGCGAAGCCGCTTGGTACTACATAGGAGGAACCACGACCCACTGTGCGGGCCGCTCACGCCAGACAGAACAAGACGGCTTTGGCAGTCCGGGCAGGGAGAGGCGGCACCACTCGGTGCAGCCGTGCGAACCGGACCTGCCTGCACCGTGGGCCGGGTCCGCGAGTGGGCCGCGCCCCACTGGGCCAAGCCGACCCCCCCCCCCAGCCGGGTCGGAGCAGCCAAAATGGGTCAGGACAACCCCCATCCGGGTCAGACCCAACGAACCAGGTCGGGCCGACCCGCCAGCCCATTGGGCTTGATGAACTTGGCCCGTTTCACTTAAATGAGGATAAATTCTAGACCGCGCGTCCGATCGACGCACTATCTACAACACTGGGAACCTCACAATGAGGCGGTCCTTTTATGATACTCTATGTGAGTTTTTGATAAATTTTGAAAATGGCCAGGTTTGGATCGGGCATAAATCCAACTAGGCCTCTGGAACAGAAATGCCAATAACTCTCAGACCGTGCGTCTGTTTGATGCCCCTTCGGTCGCGTTGGGTTTATTTTAATGAGACGGAACTTCAGGATACATCAAATCAGGTCTTCTTGATAGTTGAAGTATTGAAACGTGACTCAAGGAGAGGACCTTCCTGAAATCGAACATGCTGTGTGTGGGAACCCTAGATCCGGCTGAGTCTGCAATGATAACTACCTTACTGGAATCCTCTGTGGGTTCGATGACGATAAAAACTGTACCAGAATCCCATGTGGGTTCGACAGTTCTGACAGAGTTGCTGGTCATGTATCCTACGTGGGTCTGAAAACTTAGATGAACCATTGATTACATCTGATCATCTCTATTACTCTAAAATAGTCGTCCTGTATCCTGTGTGGGTCTGACAACTTAGACGAGATAACTGGCATGTATCTTATGTGGGTCCGACAGCTTAGACGAGATAGTTGTCATTTATCCTATGTGGGTATGACATCATAGCTGGCCTGTATCCTGTGTGGGTTCGACAACTTAGATGATCCAGTGGCTACATCTGATCATCTATATCTCTCAACTGTTGTGGCATACCTGTGTGAGTTGAGTCATGTCTTTAAAACATTATCATCGTGGTGATTGAATTTACTTCTTATGTGGACTGGGTTTCATTTGGGCTCGAGAGTTGGAGTCGGGCTGAGATTGGTAACTTTTTTATATGTATGGGCATATACCTAAGTAGGGTTGGTTGTTACTTCGTGGTGTTAACTTTCTTCTTTTTTTATCCTTAGTTGATATTGTGAGACCTTGCAGGTCTCAGGGTCCCTATTGAGTATCGTTATACTCACCCCTGCACGGGATATACCCACACCTCGTTGTGTTGGATAAGGATGATGGATAGCGCTGATGGAGGCCGAGAGCGCCACGACTTGATGGTACCCGGAGGCGGACCTTGTGACGAGTCGACACACGGAGGAGACTGACGAACGTGAGTGCTGAGGTGGCCATCTCTACCTACCCTTCAAGTAGGAACCCTGGAGGACGATCTCGGAGCTTCTCATTACTTCCAGCTATTTTTCCATTTTTACTTGTACTTGTTGATCAATTGGGTTTGTAAACTGACCTATTTACTTTCCAGCACACTCTTCTGTATTCAGTTTTACTTAATGTTTACTTCTTGTTGCGTACTCTATTGTGGTTGTTTACTTTTTTAAAGGAAATGCCTTCACAACTTAGGGAATTATGCCTTTGGTTCTAGTTGCTAGCCCCTGGCCTATGGAAGGTGGGCTTGAGGAAGTCACGACACGGGCCCTGAGGACGGGTCGTGAAAAATTGGTATCAGAGGGATCAGTTCTACTGCAGAACATAGGACTCTGATCTGTCGTACTATGAATAAATTGTGCTAAGAGTATTGAGTGTGGTTTTCAGTTCAGGGAGTCCAGTGTTGGTGCGGAAACCGACATATCCATACACTAGTTCCTTGATATCCAATTTCCAACTCAGTGCACGAAAGCACTGATTGCGAGTGTGTTTTCAAGAGTATTCTTTGTGAACTCCTGGAGTCATCTCACCAGGTATAACTTATTGACTGTGGAGCATCATTTCCTTATCAGGATGCCGCTGCATAGACAGCCAGCTAGGGTTTCCGAGAGAGTACATGACGACGGCCCACCGAGCAACGAGGCTCCTGTTTAGGGCCCTCTTACTATGTTTGAACCTTCGGGTGGTGTACCAGTAGCACCACCACCCATTGGGAAGCATATACCACCAGCCACATTGGAGGTTGGTGCATACTGTCTGAGCACATTGCACGAGTTCCAGTGGTAGAGGACTCTGAGGATTCGAAGTGAGACAGATTCCCAGGGAGTAGAGGACTAGATGTAGGCAATTACTGGAGTTTCCCGCCTAGTTGAGACACTAGTATAGCAGATGTTGATCTTAGCTACTAATTTTTTTTTTCAGTGAGTGACCATTAGGATGGTCTGCATAGTGATGAGTTTTCGATACTGGGACCGTTATCTGAGATGGTACCTTCAAGCAGTGTGCCAAATATATCACTACCAGTTGGTCAAAAAACATAACCAATGGTACCTCTAAAGGACACTTGTAGGATTAGTTCCTTACATGTGTTTTAGCACCAGATATCCTTCAAGTTCCGAGGTAATCCCAGCTCACAGGCGGCTAAGGACTGGCCTGAGGAGGTGGTCGAGAGTTTCTAGAGCTTATATAGCTTCGGAAGGATGACGTGTCGGTAGCTGAGTATTCATCGAGGCATACCGATCTTTCCTAGTACTTGATGAATATGATATTATCAATGATTTAGATCTAAAACCTCTGAAGGAGGTGTGTTTAAGGATATTTGAGCCAACACTTTTTCCTCTACACATTTCTACTTCTGTTAGGGTTCTAGAGAGAACATTTGTGGTTGAAAGTTCATTGGATGAGCGAATACAACCAGTGAATATTTGTAGTTGGAAAACATGAAACTGTCGCCAGTATCAGAGACTTGAGCATGTAAAATTTTTTAGGATGAGGATGTGTTAAGGACAGATAAATCAGTAGGGCAGCAAACGTGGAAGCAGAGCTAGGAGAGCCGCATGAGGTGGTGAACATTTCGACATGTTACAACCAACAGCCTGTGTAGTCCCCACTAGGCTTAAAGAGCTAGAGGGAAAGGGAAGAGAATAGATACATGCGGTCAAGGAGTGTGACCCGAGGACTCTAGGAATGATTTGAGGTACTGTCTGTCTTTACTACAAGCTGCCGTGTCAGTAGACATAGATACGAATCATTCCTTTCTTCCATGAATCTTGTCGTAGACCTAGAGTATCTGGTTATGCCATTGACTTGACCCTCATGTCTAGGGATACCTTTGTGAGGAGACTCGATAATCACACTTACGCTGATGGGGTGATCTAACCCTTAAGGCGAGAGTTTCGGTTGGAACCTCTTGGTGGTAGCATCAAGGCCTTATGACGTTAGTTTGGGTATGGAATGGGCAACCAAAGTTCATACACAAATTGACTGTATTAGGAAAAAAGGGTTGTGGTTTATCTAAAACTTTGGGATGGGGTTTTCCATGGTCGGAAAAAAGGAAAACCCAGGTAGCACAGGATGGAATCATGCATAAGAGGGAGTAGTCGATCACTCATGAGTCGGCCAGACTTAACTTTGGGCCAGACTTCTCCAGAGTCGTAGCACCACTATCACCTTTGGCAAAGAAGGGTAAATCCTTCTTGTGCTCAGAGATATTCCAGCAGAGATTTCAGGAGCTGAGGGAGAGGTTGACTAGTGCACCCATCCTGAGGCTATAGGTGGAGGGCGTTGGGTACGTAGCTTACTACAACGCATCAGGGATCAGACTCGGGTGTGTCCTGATGTAGGAGAGAGCAGTGATCACGTATGGTTCTCGGCAGTTAAGACAACATGAGAAGAACTACGCTACCCATGATCTGGAGTTAGCAGCAGTGGTCTTCGCCTAGATTATGTGGAAACACTATCTAAGGGGTGATCGTTTTACAGTCTACTCAGAACACCAGAGTTTCAGGTATATATTCTCTCAGAAGGACCTGAACCTGTGATAGAGATGATGTCTCGAGTTCTTCCAGGACTATGACTTCTAGATAGTCTATACTCTTGGGAAGGGGAACGTTGTAGCATATGCTCTCCGCACGAGATCAGAAATTCAACTGCTAGGAGAGGTGACAAAGCAGCTGACCGTGTTGCAGATATACTTTGTGGATGAGGATGTAGCAGCCTTTCTACAGTCACAAACAGTCACCCCTCCACTTATTCAGTAAGTCAGAGAGGCACATCGTGGGGATGTTGACTGTGAGACGCGACGTGCTCAGATATCCTCAGGGAAGGCACCAGATGGATTTTCTCAAGATGGGGAGAGATTCATCCTCTTCAGAGGACGTACCATGGTACCAGTTGCACTACAAGAGGAGGTGTTGAGGGAGTTCCCCACTTCCCCACTACCTGTACATCCAGGAGTGGTGAAGATGTATCAAGACCTCAGACGACAGCACTGGTGGGTAGGTATGATGAAAGGAGTAGAAGAGTTTGTCTCACGATGCCTGACCAGTCAGTAAGTGAAGGTGGAGCACTAGGTTCCAGCAGGCTTGGTTCAGCCCTTAGAGGTTCCAGAGTGGAAGTGGGAGGGGATATCCATGGATTTTATGACGGGACTTCCACGTACATCCAGAGGACCTGACTCTATCTAGGTGATCAAAAATCGACTCACCAAGTCAGACCACTTCCTACCAATCAGAGATCAAGGATCAGTAGAGAGCTTAAGATGCATCTACATTTAGGAGATCATATGACTTCATGGTGAGCCAATGACTATCGTCTCTGATCGAGTTTCTCATTTCACTTCTCGGCTATGGAAGGGGTTACATGAGGCTTTTGGGATGCAGCTTCGCTTGAGCACTGCCTTCCATCCTCAGAAGGATGGTCAGATTAAGAGGACTATTCAGACTCTCGAGGACAAGCTCCGTGCTTGTGTCCTTGACTTTGGTTGCAGCTGGGAGGATCATTTACCCTTGGTGGCGTTTACTTACAACAACAACTACCACTCCACCATTGGGATGGAACATTACGAGGCACTGTATGACCGAACATGCAGTTCGCTTTTGTGCAAGACTGACCCAGGGGAGTAAGAACTTTTAGGACTAGAGATGGTGCAGGCTATGACTGAGAAGGTGTAGATCAACCAGGAGCAGATGAAGACTGCATAGTGCAGACAAAAGTCCTATGCTGATAGGAGATAGAGACCAATGGATTTATAGGATGGAGACCTTGTCATCCTACAAGTCTCACCTCAACAAGGTCTATAGATATTTGGCCGAGGTGGTATGTTATCTTTGCATTTTATCGAATCGTTCTAGGTCCTCTTCAGAGTAGGCGATGTGGCTTACCACCTGGCCCTTCCACCTCAGTTACATTTGGTGCATGACGTCTTCAACATATCCCAGTTGAGGAGATATGTGCACAACCCATCCCACATCATTGACCATGGGGAGTTGTCCATTGATGACGGGGTGACATTCATGGAGTTTCTAGAGGAGATAGAGGATCTATAGGATCAGGTCCTATGAGGATGGACGATTCCTCGGGTTTGCATTCGCTAGAAGCATAAGAACATCCAAGAGAGCACATAGGAGTGGGAGGCTCATATGCATGCTCAATACCCCCTTTTGTTTCCCTAGTGTGTGTTGTAGCTTTATGGGGACGTAAATCCCTATGGTGGGGGTAATGTAAAGACCTGGAAATTTCAATGATTTTTTTTCTTAAATTCTTTGGAATTTTTTGAGTCCATAATTTCTGATGGCACCTGATTCCGAGGCCCAGTGCGACCAGAATCAATTTCTGATGTTTGGTTTATGTAATTTCAGTAAACGTACGTGCAGGTTTTTCTATCTTTTGAACTGGTGCTCGGAATTGAGATCCAAGGACACCGATGAACTCACAGCGCTGATATTCTCTTAAGAGGACTTTTACTGCAGTTGCGTTTTATACAGTTTGGAAGTTATAAATTGGGGTTTCTTTTAAAAATTAAAGATTAAATAACAATGTGTGTGTAACAAATTTTTATTTGAAGGTGGTTAAAGTATTTGGGTGGTGGTTGTTTTCTCCAATGGGAAGTTGGAGGTGGGGCCCACCCCCACATAACCTCCCATGGAAGGATATTGTGTGGTGGGTCCCACATGAGAACCTAACCCTTTAACTCCCCTTTTAACCCCCCTTTGAAACTCTTGGAGTCCCCTTTGAATTAATGATGCCACCTCTCCTCTTTTAATTTTAAAAACATTCAACCTCCCACCTTCTCTCATTAATGTGCAAAAACCATCAAATTAATTAATTAAGCTCCCTAATTTAATTGATTAATTTGAATTATTTTGAAATTAGTGGAAATATTATAATATTGGGGAGCCTATTATTTTTTTTCCTTGGAAAATATTTTTCTTCGAGGAATTGGGAGGACATCACCCTCTCTAGTGAAGAACACGAGGAACTTATTCTTCTTCCTTCTTTAATTGGGGAAAGAACGTGAGGTGACGCCCATGAGGAATGTCGTCATCCTTCATCTTCCTATCCGTCAAGGGAGAAGATGACTCCCGCGAAGAACGTCACCAACAAAGACGCTTCCTCCTCGAACGCGCCTGAACAACGAATGAACCTTGAATCGAGGTAGGGGGTTTTGTATAATTTTAAACGAATAAAATTATACCTCATTCTTCAATGAATGTTTGGGTTCGACTTTGGCCATTTGTTTTCGCCTCATGTAGAGGGTGCGACCCAAACAAACCTGGCCCGATGACCCTACATTGATTCTTGATTATACTGGTGACGGAGGTGGTGTTGGAAGAGGTGACAACGACTGAAGTCAGCAGGAGACTAGAGGCGGTGACAACCGGAGGCAGCGGTGGCCACGTGCCAGCCACGTGAAGAGACCGGCGGCCTATCGGGCCGCCCGAATGCGTGATGACCGGCCAAAACACTGGGAACCATGACACCCGCAGGTGTCGCACGGAGGGAACTGCAACCCGCAACTGCATGCCACTTGCTGGATGAACCGGCTAGCTACAGCCGGTCGGGCCGAAGAATCACAGCTCCTGCAGGCGCCGCATGGTTGGGGAACTGTGGCCCGCAACCACGGGCCTTGCATTGGCGAACCGACCGACCGCTTGCTAGCCGGGCTGAGGGAAACCTCGACGCCGCTCAGCGCTTCCAGGAGAACCGGACCTACCTACTTCACGGGCCGAGCAGACCACCCCCAGCCATGCCGGACATGCCAAACTGAACCAGACTGACCCATATCCGGGTCGGATTCTCCGAACCAGGTCAGGCCGACCCGCCAGCAAACTGGGCTTGACGGGCCGAGCCCATTTCACTTAAACGAGGATAACTTGTAGACCACGCGTTCGATCGACGCGCCATCCATGAAACTGGGACCCTCATGATGAGGCAGTCCTTTTTCGATACTCTATGTGAGTTTTGGATAAATTGGAAAAGTGATCAGGTTTAGATTGAGCATAAATCCAACCGTGCCCCTATAACGAAAATGCCAATAACTCTCAGATCGGGCGTTCGATTGACGCGCCGTCTATCGCGTTGGGTTCCTTTTGATGAAACTTAACATTGGGATACATAAACTCAGGACTTCGTGATAGTTGATGTATTGACACTTGACTCGAGGAGCGGACCCTCCCGGAATCGAGCATGCTGTGTGCGGGATCTCTAGAGCTGGCTGTGTTTGCGACGATGACTACCGTACTGGAAACCTTCGTGGGTTTGACAACGACAACAACTTTACCAGAATCCTGTGGGGGTTTGACAGTTCTAACAGAGTATCTAGTCCTAGATCTTATGTGGGTCTGAAACCTTAGATGAACAAGTGATTACATCTGATTATATCTATTACTCTAAAATAGCTAGCCTCTATCCTGGGTGGGTCCAACAACTTAGACGAGATAGCTGGCCTGTATCCTATGTGGGTCTGAAAGCTTAGACAAGATTCTTGTCCTGTATCATGTGTGGGTCCAACAGTATAACTAGCCTATATGTTGTGTGGGTCTGACATCTTATATGATCTAGTGGCTACATCTGATAATCTATATCTCTATACTATTGTGGCATACCTATGTGAGTTGAGTCATTTCTTTCAACCATTATCATTGTGGTGATTGAATTTACTTCCTGTGTGGACTGGGTTGTGATTGGGTTTGAGAGTTGGAGCTGAGAAGAGATTGGTAACTTAGGTATATGTATGGGAATATACATAAGTAGGGTTGGTCGTTACTTCGTGGTTGTATCATTCTTTTTTTATCCTTAGTAAATATTGTAAGACCTAGTGGGTCTCGGGGTCCCTACTGAGTATCGTTATACTCACCCCTGTATGTGTTATTCCCACACCTCGTTGTGTTGGATGCAGACGACAGACATCGCTGATGGAGGACGATTTCGCCACAACTGGATGGTACCTGGAGGTGGACCTTGCGACGAGTCGACACACAGAGGAGACTGACGGACGTGAGGGTTGAGGTGGCTATCTGTACCTACTATTCAAGTAGGAACCCCGGAGGATGATCCAAGAGCTACTCATTACTTCCAACTGTTTGTCCCTTTTTACTTGTACTTGTTGATCAGTTAGGTTTGTATACTGTCCCATTTACTCTCCAACATACTCTTTTGTATTCATTTTTACATAGTGTTTACTTCCTGTTGCGTACTCTATTGTGGTTATTTAATTTTAAAAAGGTAATGCCTTCTGAGCTTAGGGAATTACGCATTTGGTGATAGTCTCCAGCCCCTGGCCTATGGAAGGTGGGATTGGGGTAGTCACGGCACGGGCCCCGAGGACGGGTTGTGACAGCTTTCCGTACAATGCCCCAAAAGGTTCCATATTTTTACTAGAATGAAAGCTATTGTTATAAGAAAACTTATATAAAGAAAGGTGTTTATCCTAAATTCTCTGTTAGTCCATTGAAAAATAACAAATGATATCATTCATTTTCAAAATAGTTATCTTAGCATCTCTATCAGGTTGTTCATGAAATGCAATGTGGAAATTTATTTCTGTTCCCAAGAAAAGAAATCCGATGTTGCCAAAAATCACATTTTCTATATTTTTTGTATAACTTCTTTTCTATAAGAGGATTCATGAAAATACATAACGGTTTTTCATGATCATCTTAATGTTTTTAAAGGACCAAAATATCATCAATAAACAAAACTTATCCAAATATTTATGGAATATTCTATTCATAAGATCCATGTATACAGTTGGGAATTTTTCAAACCAAAGGGCATAACATGAAACACATAATTCAAAAATATAATATGAAAATATATTTTTAGGATGTCATCCTCCATCATCTTTATCTTATGGAACCCAGATATAAAATCATTCTTTAAAAAATACTGATCTTATTGGAGCTAATCAAAATAGCCATTAATATTAGCTAGATAAAACTTATGCCTAACATTAATCTAATTCAATTCTCTATAATAAATGTAAAGTCTCATGTAACCATCATTATTTTTATTGAAAAAACTAGATCCCCCCATGTTGAGGTGTATGGATGAATTATGTCTTTGTCAAGAAACTCCTGCAACTGATTTTTTAATTCAACAAGTTCCACTTGAGGGTTCCAAAATGGGTGTTTTAAAACTGTCTTAGAAATAGGAACACTATCAATAGTAAATTAAACATCCTGATCATGTATAAAATTTGTATAATCATTAGGAAAAATATCTATGAATTCATTAAGTGTTGGAACATTAGTAATCTGAATAGTTCCATTATTTCAAAAAATATGAGCAAGAAACTTTAATTTCCATATTTTAAAAGTTTCTCATCATTGTGATATGTTATCAATTGTATGGGTTCATTCTTATTTCCAAACTAATAATATTTTTGAAAAACAACTCCTTTTTCTCTATAATCAATCATATAATAATAAAAATAAATCTAATCCACACCCAGAATAATATAAAACTCAACTATTGAAAAAATAACAATGTTTCTAGGTAATGTCTTTCCAGAGAAAACAACAGGAAGATTCATATAATTTCTTTTTTCTATAATACTCCACTTATTTTATTAAACATAATTCACATTCTCATTTCCTAAGATATAATTTTCGATTTACCAGAACCTTTATTAAAAATAATGGAATGTGTAAACCCATATCAAAAAAACATCAGAAAAATATGAGTAAATAAACAAAGTACTTGATACCACATCATTATATTGCCCAACATCTACTAACTTAGTCAGAAAGGATCTCACAACACCTTTCTGATTATAATCATGTTTCTTTCCATCATTGAGATATTTATTTGGGTATATTTTTTCATAATGACCCATCTCACGATATTTAAATTAATTTACATAAAACGACCTAAGAATGAAAAAAAGGACATTAAATTACATTTCTATAATACTTAGTACATTAATAAAGTATATTCCCAAAGTATAAACTTATTAGTGCCTTTAAAGAGGAAAACATTAATATAATTTTATGAATGATCTTTAAAATATCCCATAAATATCTTCCCCAATAGTTTTCATACCTAAAATCTGTCCTCATATCCCACAGAAAAGATAAAATATGAAAAGGGTGGGATTGGATTCTCTATATGGGTAAATAAGGAAAATATCAAACAAAACAAGAACATAAGATTTCAAAAATATGGGAAAACCAATTTAAAATCATACCATGTATAACATATATCAAAATGTTGAGTCAAGAAATAAATCTTGGTATTTCATAAGGAAAATATCATAATGGGACATTATCTATAAGGAAATAGAATTGGAATAAAATATGAAATTGTGAAAAAAAAGCATAGAGAATCAATTCAATATTTTACAGGCCCCATTTCCCAGACCATCATAGTGGACAAAGAAATTTTATAAACCAAGTACCCTACTCATTCCATTGTATTACTAAACAAGTTTTACTTACCGTTCAAGCCATATATTCTTAAATTTAAATAATTTCCCTTTCCAACCCTGTGTCACTGAACTGAGTTTACTTATCGTTAAAGCATTGTATTATAGAAATTATATCACTTCTCATTATAGACCAATAATACCAAACTAGGATTACAATCCATTCATTCCGAATAATACATAACCAATATTGTTTCCCATTAAAGCCCTGTATTACTGAACTATGTTTACTTACTATTCCATCCCAATATTGATGAAATTATATCATTTCCCATTCTATTTAGGTATAACTCATGTGATATAAAACATTACCCAAATGCATTGGATGTAAATATAGGTCCAACCCATCTCAGAATGAAATAATTCTTATGTGTTACAACAAAACATAATTCATTATTCATAGCATATCCAAAAGTATTAATATGGGTTTCTTAAACAATATTTCATCATAAAAAATCCATGGTAGGAAATTGGATTTCATTAAATGAATTACTTTACAAACACAATCAAACCATAGTAATAAAAGGGATATTATACATGAAACATAGCCCTATCAAATAATTTTATCTTAGATAGTTTACATAAAATACTTGAAATTAATTATTTAGGAAAATATCCTTTATTCATCGAGAACATTTGATTTTCAAAATATACTGTGAAATTTTTAATGAAAAGAATTTCATGGAAAATAACCTTGAAATATTATAAGGTAAACTTCATGGAAATAATTCATTATAAATGTGTAAAAATCCATTCATGTCTTATAAGTTAAAACACATTCTTCTTGTACTTTTGATTGAAATGTAAAAAGTTCCATCTTTGGAAAATAAAAGAAAATTTATTTTCAAACCATGTAGAAAAAGTCACAAATTTTTAAAAATGACATTAAACATCCATAATATAATAGTATAACATTTTAAGAAATATTTTTTTTAAAAAAATGGACGTGGCTGATAAATAATACCTATTAAATACTTACATATAAACATTCTTAGATAATAATATAATTGAGAAATTATCCCTTACCACATTATAATCAGTATAGTAATTTGTCTCATAAAATAAAAATAATTATATGCATATTTAAATACTATATCCTACATAGTAATAATCATAAAATCATTCATGGGTAGCATAAACCCTGCATAAATGAAACAAGTGGTGTATAAAGTATTTGTACCATAGAAATAAAAGTGAGACAAAATAATCCCTTAACATAGGTTTGGGTTCCTTCGTATATATCAAAAAATAATATATAATTTTTTAAAGAGTGTTAAAAACGTAATCCAAAACCATATTTATATTTATGAAATCATATGTGATCATATTACCGTCTATTTAATGGTATTTTATTATTACTCTCCTTTTCTAGAGTAATATACAACATATATCATCGTATAAATTGAGGGTTTCTTCATGAGGTTACATTATATCATATATATAATAATAATAATGTAATATATATAACATTTATTCATTATATTCACTAGTATAATCAAGATTTAAATGAGACCATGAAAAATGAATCACATTGTGTCGTGGAGATAGTAGGTTGTACACACGCACGAGCGATGATTT
The DNA here is from genome assembly GCA_963277665.1 of Viscum album. Classification (NCBI taxonomy): domain Eukaryota; kingdom Viridiplantae; phylum Streptophyta; class Magnoliopsida; order Santalales; family Viscaceae; genus Viscum; species Viscum album. Next base: position 1,864,157,663 of record OY728133.1, read on the forward strand.
CATTCTTCTATTTTTGAAATTTTCTAGAAGTATATGGTATATATGTGGTTACAAGATAAATATCTTATTATTATAACCATATATTTTTATTATTTCCATCATTACTCCCATCCGATTAAAGTGGTGTTGAAAAATAGATTACACTATTGTGTGGAGATGGTAAGTTGGACGTATGCTTGCAAAATGATTTCATTTTTCATAGGATTAATAGAAGAGGAAATTTTGTTGTTACATAATCATAAAAACATCTCAGAATATATGTGATACTATATTTATTACTTTATAATGGAAACCACTCATTAAGAGTCTGTAGGAGAAGAAATAATATTGAAAGTATCGGTAGATGAGAATACCTCTACTTCAGTGAGATCCCTCACAGTATCTTCTTAAAGGATCTAAAGATGGTCATTTGAGAAAAAAAAACCATTAATATTTGACTAGGGATGTTAATAATGGAAATATGTAGGGTATAGCTGAGTTTCAAGGCTCAATGTGAAGTGTAGTTATGATGAAGGATGTGACCTTTTATAATTGAGGTGAGGGGCACTTCTGGAATCTCTAAAAATATTAATTTTCAATAAAATAAAACCACATCTAAAAACCTCAAAAATGTCATAGTTTAAAATATTATAATATATATGGTTGTAATATCATCATCAAATAACTTTTACACATGTTTTTATGTGAATTTAAACTTTATATTTTTTAACCAATAGTTAATATATTTTAATTTTAACTATCGTAGGAAATTATTCAATATTAAAATAAAGAAATTTTTATTTTTTGAGTTTAATTATACCTCACATTAATAATATTTAATCTTTTGGATTATATAATAATAATTTAATAATATTAAAAACGTATTATCACTTTTAAATAATGTAATAAATCAATATTCAGACATAATATCAATAGTGTCAATTTTGACAATATTCAATCAATGGATTTTTAAAGAAATCCAGATAATATGTTATCCAAGAAAAAATGGTTTCCAATATCCATATCATGTCAAGTTCGTATTTCAATTAAATGAATATATAAACTATCCCAAATAATATTTATTTTAATATATTTAATCATATTAATTAGATATTTATAATAAAAAATAATTACTACATCAGTATTGTGGAATTATATAATATACTTATTTGATGACAAAAAATAAATAAAATTCTATGATGAAGATAAATAAAATAAATTTAAAAAGAATACTTATTATTGAATATAAATATTCAAAAATTCTACATAAAAATATATATATGTATTAAAACATGAATGTGACCACTTTAACATCACTCTAGATAAAATATTATAAGTGTTATAATATTTTACATATTGCTCAAAATGGTCAATTAGTAGACCCTTGGATGATTATAGTCAACATATACTTGACCAATAATTTTTTTCATGTTTTTTGTTCTTCTAATTGTAATTATCATTTTAATAAAAACTATTTCATTGAATTTTCTGCAATTAAATAATTTCTGCAACATAAATGAATAAGCCTTTATAGAATCTATTTGTTTCTAAAAAATTATAGATAAATTACTATGATAATGAAAATAAGTTTTTGTTCCAAATTAGTATATATTTTCTAACATATATTTTTATAACATATATTAAAAATTTAATAGTTATTAAAAATTAAGTAAGACATATTTACCATTTCATTAAATAGAATATACTAAATGTCCTAATATCAATCAAGTGCCTTACAAAGGATAAAAACTAAACCCAATGAATATTTAGGTCTAAAATAAACAAATAATGATACTATGAAAAGTGTTTGGTAAATTGTAAAATATTATTTAACATTAATTACTCACTTTTACTTTTTACCGTATTAATAAAAACTTCTGAAGATACTATTCAAAATGCCCAAAAATAATGGAAATATATTTACTAAATTTGGACACACTGAGTCCAAATATGGAATTCATATTTCAAAAATTCAAAATATATAAGTTTCAGAAATTAATTTCAAATTAATCTCGTTATTGGAATGAGATGACATGTTTTAAATGTTAAAATATACAAAAGATTGAAATAATTTTAAATCAAAATTAAATGTAAAAGTAATGAATTTGACCTACAATATATTAAATCATAAAAATATAATCTATTTATTCTTTAAAACATTAAAATATATAATTATAAACTATAAATAAATATGATGAAAAATTAGTTTTCATTTAGAATCCATTATTTTTAACTATTCGTTAAAACATGAAAGTTGTCATAAAAATATGAACAAACCAGCCAAATCAAATTTGGATACACCGATTTCAAAGAATAAGCCTATTTTGAAAAATATAATTTAAAAAAATGTTAAAAAACTAGATTTATAATGTGTATGCCATCAATATTTTTCAAAACTGTATTTTTTTAAAAATACTTTTTCAGCCAAAAAATTGAATTTGTTTTTATATCATATCTATAAAACATATGAGATAAATATTAAACATTATATTGAATATATTTAATATTTATTTCATAAATTAAATCCATTATGGTGATTTTTTTTATAAAATCACATATTTTCATTTAAATAGTTTCTTTCTGAAAAAATTCCTTTTATTTAAAAGGGTTTCATTTTCATTTATTATTAATCCGTACAAAATAATAAATTTTATATACATGTGTAAATATTATTTTCACAATTTCTGTTAATATTGTTCATACTCTATTATAATTTCCATCCTATAATGTTACATAATAATATCGAGGTGATCAATTAAAATCAATCTTGTCTGAAATGAAATCAATCAAAAGATCTAGATATTGTTTGTAAACCTAGTAGGGCATAGTTTACTTTATACCATAAGATAATATGGTTATGTGGATAGGGAATTTTTATATTTGTTTAGAGTACAACAGAAGAATTTTTATTAAAAAAATTATCTTACAAATGTATTGGGGAGTAACATTCTCCCCCCCTAAAATAAATTTATCCCTTTACATTTGTCTAGGTTATAAAAGGAATAATTCTTGAATGTTTATTTAATAGAAAACCCCATAGAAAATTAATAATAAAATTAATTTTTAAAAAGAAAACATAGAACCCAATCTGTTACCAAAATTAACTCATAAATGGGATTCCACATAAGAGAACACAGGTGGAGAGTTAAGACAAGGATATTGAAGAGAAATCAAACTACCATATTTTGAGAGAGAGAGAGAGTGGTCGATAATATCATTTGGAGAAAGTTAAAAGTAAAAAACCATAAATCTGCAATGAACTAGGAGACCATCTGATTAATTAATAAAGAAGGTACCAGGACAACATTTTTGGTTTCAAGATCCTTTCCATAGAGTAGAGTAATACAAAAAAATACTTACTTTATTAATTATAATTTCATACTATCATTATTCGTTGATTAATTTACACATCATATCTTATTCTAGGAAATGAATGGAGATTTTTCATTCATTAAGAATTATCAGATCATGAGCCCATAAATATAATGTCTATTAATAATTTTTTGTACTTATCATAATAAAAATGGTTAGTGAAAGTTATCAAATATGAATATGTCCACATATAGTAAGATAATAAATTAATCTGACAAACTCAATCGAAATATTAACTTATAATTTACATAAATTGATTGCTTGAAAATATTTATAAAATATGAAATTCCAAAAAATTAGAAAGAGGTTCACTAACTAGGATTTAAATTTATTTTCAATATATCATACTGTTTCACTTGCTGGTCACATTCCAGAAATGTGAACACCTTCATCATGTATTCTCTTGACTCTTGGTAATAACCTAAATTACCATACATCCTTACTGAGAACATATATTTGTCATTATTCCAAACCATATTGGAGATATTCATTAAATCCCAAAAAATTTTATACTTCATCAATAATATCACAATCCTCTTGAAAATATATCCATAATTAGTTCCCAAGAAACTAATATCCTCTGATTTACTTATTTATATCCAACATATCTTTATCCAAACATCATTGTCTTATCATAAGGGACATATTAATAGTAATCATTCCTTTAATCATGTCTCCCAAAAATATATCACATAACCCTTAAATCAATTTTCTAGGTATTTTTAAATATAAATCATATTATTTCCAATCCTTAAAGAAAAAAGTTTACTGAAATCACATATATATTTCATGATTTGTATAATATAATCTTTAAATTCTGAATCATAGACACCCTAATAATCCAAAAGTATTCTTAAATAATTACTTAGGATTCATCATCTTAGTTTTTACAAAAATATGAATCATGTATTTAAGTTACTCAGACTTAATATAACCAAGATTTTTAGGATTAATGTAAACAATAATTATAGAAAATTCCATAAATATCACATAACATTTAAAATCTCTTTTTCCACAATATTATGAACAATACTCATACAACTATCATGATTATCTTCAAGATATTTCCACTTTAGAAATTAATTTTTATAATACTCATACTTTCCACATATGAAACATTTAATTTTTACAATGTTATATATTGTTCTAGCTATTGACTATGAATAAAAAGTAATGTGTGATAAACAATAAACATATATGAAAATATCAATTACCAAATAAATTATATATATTTTCTCAATCTGTGACTCCTTATGTTTAATCCCAGGTTATTTATGATTAGAACAAAAAATGTAGGATTGTAATCTATAATTAGAATTATTGTTAGGGATATCCTAAGAAATTTATTAAGAAATATATATAGAAGTCAAACTAATATTTTTCCATCTTAGTTTCCAATGGTTAACTAATCCTTTACTTTAAAACTGTTTCAAACCAGTTAAGCGTGATATATATGGACATAACATTACATTTTCAAAATTATTAATATATTACTCAAATACAATCCCAATGACTATATTATATTAGACCCTTGGGAAATATAGATCACATTATTATAATTTAGTTAAATGTATTAAAAATCACCCATAAAAATAACCCCCTTTAGTTTTCTTCAATAAAATTATTCTCTATATCATGGGGAAAAGAAAAAATTTGAAAAGGGAGATCTCATATACTTAGTAATGGTAAATAAGGAAAATACCAAATAAAACATGAATATATGAATGTAAAAACATGAACATTACTTTTGAAAATCATACCACATATAAAATATATCAAAATATGGAGTCATGATATAAATCTTGGTAGTTCATCAGGGAGAAATAATTAATTAACATGATCCATGAGAAAATAGCATTAGAATAAATAATGAAATTGTGGAAAGAAAATAATAAATGAAATTAATTTAAATATTATCCAAGGATCATTGAGAATACCATCATAGTGGAAAATTTCCATTACAAAATTTAGTTCACTCCTCATTATTGCCTTGTATTATTCACTCGGGTTTAATTATCATTCCATCCCTATATTACGGAACTCATATCATCTCCCTTTCCATAACTGTATTACTAAATTGAGTTTACTTAATATTAAAGGCCTATATTACTAAAATGATATAATTTATTATTCTAGTCCTTTATTACATAACTGGGTTTCTTTACGATTACATCCCTATATTACTAAACTGATATCAGTTCCTATTCGTTCCATGTATTACTGAATCTGGTTTAAATACCATTCTAGAACTGTATTACTGAACAAATATCACTTCCTATTCAAGTTATTTTTTTCAAATGAGATTTAAATATATTTATGATAAATTGGATGAAGATATAGGTCCCACCAATATTATAATAAAATCATTCTTATGTGTTCCACAAAAACACAAATCATTCATCATTGCAAATCCCAAGGACTAAAATGTGTTTCTTAAACAACATTTCATCACAACACAATCGATGTAAAACAAATGGATTTCATAAATATAACTCCATAATAAACATAGTAAAATTATTAGAAAAATAGATAAAATATACTTGAAACAAAAAATATTTAATAATTCTATCATAGATGGAATATAACTACGATATAACACTTGAAATTAAATCTTGATGAAAATATTCATTCTTCTTCTAAAATATTTTCTTTTCCAAAAATACCATGAAATTAAAATAATAATTTCTTGGAAAACAACATCAAATATATTAAGTGACGCTTTAAAAAAATATGGTGGTAGGAGGGATTAAAAGTCCATTCATTCCATATAAGTTAAAAAAATATTCTCATATATTTGTTATAAATGTCCAAAAGTACCTTATTTTGAAAAAGAAAGAAAGATTATTTTTAAACCATCTATTATAATGTTACAAATGGGTAAAAATGAATTTATGAATCTATAGGATAATATTAAAACATTTTATGATATATTTATTTGAAAACATTGACATGAATGATAAATAATTTTATGTAAAAACTTACATATAAACAATATCATATAATAATCAGATTGAGAAATTATCCCTTACCACATTATAATAAGTTGAATAATATTCCTAATAAAATAAAAAAATTATATGCATATTTAAATACCATAACCTTCAAACTATGATTAAAAAACACACATTTACAGAATGAACATCGCATAAAATAAAATAGTGGTGTATAAGGCATATGTCCCACAAAAATAAAAGTGAGACAATATAATCCCCAGCATTAGGGATGGGTTCCATAGTATGTATTAGAAAAATATTTATAATATATTAAATAGTTTTTTAAACTTGATCGACAACCATATTTATATTTATGAAATCATATGGGATCATGTTGACATTTTTTTAAAAATATTTTGGTATTACACTTTTCCATGTGTTATTTACAGCATGTTTTCTATATAAATAACAATCATTCATCATGGGATTATACTATATCATTTATATAATGATTATAAGATAATATTTATCATATTTATTCATTATATTCATTTACATAATCATGATTTAAATGTGATCATGGGTAATGAATCACTTCGCATCGTGGCGACGTTCTTTCGTATGTACGCACAAAAGATTATATCATTCATCTAATTATGAAAGGATTTTGAATTGGATGGTACATATATTTTTATAGAATAAATATATTTTTATAATAACAATAGGTTGTTTTTATTTCCATCATTATTCCCATCCAGGTAATGTGCTAGTGAAAATAGAGTACATCATGACATGGAGACGGTAAGCCGTACGTTGGTATGCATAGTGATTTCATTTTTCGAAGGATGGATAGAAGTTGTAATATTAATGTTTTATAAAAATAATAACAACTAAAATAATTGGTGACAATGTAGTTAATACTTTATAATGGAAAACCTCAAGAATAGGAACTAGAAGAAGAAATATGTTTGAATGAATCGGTAGAGGAGATTACGTCTTCTTCGACAAGGTCCCTCTAGATTTCCTTATAAAATCACTAGAGTTGGTAATTTGAGAATAAAATAACATTTATAATGTTATTAGATACATTTTTATGGGAACTTTTCGAGGGATATAAATTCTAGATAGCTCAATGTGAAGTGATATTATGGGGGATGTTTTGTCCTTTTATAATTGATGTGAGGAACACTTTTGGAATCTCAAAAAAATAATTTAAAATAAAATAATACCACATCCAAAAACAACCAAATTATATATTTTTAAAAAATTATATTATATAAGGTTGTAATATCATCAACATCTAAATTTTAGGAATGTTTTTCAGTAAATTTGAACCATATCATTTTTATTAATCCTTAGTTATTCTATTTTAATTTTAAATATTGTAACAAATAATTCAATATTAAAATAGTGCATGTTTTAAATATTTTATTTCAATAAAACCATGAAAAATATAATTATAAAATTCTATACCATATGTTAAATATTTTATTTTTTAGATATGTAATATGGTTTTTAAATAAATTAATAAAACATTATTTTGAAAAAATAATAATAGTGTCTATTTTGACACTATTAATTTCACTGATTTTAAGAAAATATAAATATAAGATTGTATCCTCAAAAAAATATTTTATCCATATGGGGTCTAGGTAATCAATAAAATTTATTGTATATATTAATTATCCCATATTATGTTTATTCAAATATTTTTAATAACATTAATTTGTTATTTCCATTAATAAAATTATTACTACATCATTTTTTTGTAATTATTTAAAATACTTATTTGTGAAAAAAAAATTAATAATAAAGAATTTATAGTGAATATAAATATACTATATTTTATAATAATAATAATTGTTTAATATATCATCTAGAAAATCCTACATTAAAATTTTTATATATATTAAAACATGAATGTGTCTACTTTTACATAACTTTAAATAAAATACTATAAATATCTTAATACTTTACATATAGATCCAAATGGTGAATAACTCAACCCATGGATAATTAAGGTCAATATTTAATATACCAATAATATTTTTTCTAGTTTTTATATCTTTTCAGGGTTATTATCATTTTAATAAAATATATTTTATTGATTATTCATCAATTAAATAATTTCTACATTATCAATGTATAAGACATTAAGGAAATCAATTATTTCCAAAATGTTTAAAAAAATTGAATGATAAAGAAAAAAATTATCTTTAAAATGATTATTCATATTTTAACTTATCTTTTTTTTAAACTTGTATTAAAAATTATAGTCAATAAAATTTTTGAAAGACATATTTAACTTATATTTAAATAAAATATATTAAATTTCTCAATATCATCCATGTTTGTCAAAAGGATTGATTTTAAACCCAATGATGAAATATGTTGATACAAACTTATAAAATTATATTAGGAAAACTGTTAGGTTAATTATATAAAAATATTTTTACTCTTAATTCATGATTTACCTTTTTACTATATTTACAAAAATTACTATAGTTACTATCAATAATGAAAAAAAATTAAATATATTTATATAAATTGAATACACTAATTCTAAATATGTAATCCAATTTTTAAAATTCAAATAACAGACATTTGAGTAATTAATATAAATGAAATCCCTTTTTCAGAATGAGATAACGAGTTTTAAAATTTAAAACATGGAAAAGATTAAAATATTTTTACATCCAAATTCAATGTAAAATTAATAAAATTGACTAAAATTATATTAAATTATTATTGTTTTAAAAAATAAAATATATAATTTAACACTATAAATAAATTTTTTTAAAATATAGTTTTCAATTAAAATGCATTATTTTTTATTATTTATCAAATTGTGATAATTTTCAAAATAAATAACAAAAATTCAACCATGATAAAATTTATACAATGATTTCATATAAGTACTTTATTTTTTTAAAATATAATATAAAAATGTTTCAAAAACTATATTTAAAATGGGTGCGCCACAAAAAGGTAGAAACTGCTTTTTTTGAGAAATTTTTCTTTTATATGAAAAATTGAATTTGTTATTAAATCAAGTCTAGAATAAATATAAGATGAATTTTAAATATTATATTGAATATATTACATATATATTTAATTAATAAAATATCAAAATAGTTATCTTATTGTTGTATATACTCATTGTTTTCACTTAAATAGATTCTCAGATAAACATTTCCATTTATTTAAAAAGGTATTTATTTTAATTAATAATTAATTTCACACCAACGAATTAATTATATATACATATATGAATAATATTTTCATAACTTAGTTAATACTATTCATGCACTCCATTATAATGTCTAGGTTATAAGGTAACATAATAATATTAATTTTTTCGTTTAAACTCCGTTTTACATGAAATGAAATCTATCAAAAGAACTCGAAATTGTGTGTAACAAAATCCAGACATAGTGTTGCATATATGGAAAGTTAATATGATGTTTCATATAGAGAAATATTATAATGTTTTAGTGTGCACCACATGAAATAAAAAAATATATCTTATAAAAATATTATGTTGTTACACTGTAGTTTTCTTATTAGAATTTATCCTAAGATCATTTTTATTACCATATATGGCCATATGTCAAAACATACCACATCAAAAATACTTCCCAATTTTGTAATGGAATTCCCTAGGTATCTTTTTTCCATACTTTTTACAATCTATAAGATGAAAATTGTTATCTATAGATTTATTTTATTGATTATTATCTATCACTTTCCATCTAGAACTCTTCTTCTACTTCTTGGAAAAGTACATGTGATCATCGAAAAACTCCACTTCTACCCTCTCATCCTATTTAAAAAGCTTATCATATATTTTTAATTTACAGGAGGCCAATTACCTTTGATATCTTTTCTATAATAATGAGTAAAAATTATTGATATTACTATTAATATCCTGAATAATATTTAGAGATTACTATGAGATTTAGGTGAAGTTTTTGTCATACACATACACTGAATCCTCCTCCCTCTATTTCAATTCATGGAATTTATTTTCCATCCAATGTTGTACCATATTTGGGAAATATTTTTCAACTAAAATATTTTTATATTTATTCCATTACAAGGAATTAATCTCCTCACTATATCTGATATTTTTGACCATTGACCACCAATAGTCAACATCACCTTATAAAAGATGAATAGAATGACTAAAACTTTGATTATCTAAACACCCCATAAAAATGAATATATTTCTAATGGATTTAATGCATCCTTCAGAAACCATAAATTCATATGATCCACTAAAAGTAAAAGGGTGTTTCCAAATTAAATATTCTACTATAGTCATGTTATTTTGTGGTAGCTCTGGTTGTTCTCTTGCATGGATTACACTGCAATTTATATCCTATGTCCTCTAAGAAATTACTATAAAAAACAGTTTGCTTCCAATTCCCACTATTCCAGTTATTAGATTCAGAGATATATCATCCTCTTGGGGCCTTCCTACTTCAGGTTCCCTAATTCTTATAAGTAAAACCATTCTGAAAAAACATATAATGGAATAAAGAAAAATGGTAATATTAATATTATATACTATTTCAAAAAAAACCTAGGTTAAAAATAATTTATAACTTCCTATTAACATAATATTAACCGCTAAAGGAACCAAAACCATACTCTGATAAAAACATTAAGGAGATGGCCTTAAACATTACATAATCCTGTAAATTAATTTATAATGACCTTCTTTACATTAACTATGATATTTTTAGTTTTGAGTTCATGAAATTTTTTGAAATAATTCAAACATATCAAACCATACGAATACAATGTTTTTAAAAATAAAAAATATCCAATTTTTCATAATAAAATGTTTTTTTAATAATAACATGAAATATTTTCATGAGAGGTGTTCACAACATTCTTCTTGAATTATCCATATATCTTACCCATTCTTAAACCCTATGAACAATATTTTTAAAACATAGGGTGAAAAAAACCCTCTATAATAGATATAAAAATTTGGAGAGAAATATATATTACAAGAATAACTAAAAACGTATGAAATCCTTTTTAAAATAGACAAACTTATAAAAAAAATAAGTATCATATAATTACTTGGTGAAAAAATTATATTTACAATGTAACACTTACAACTACCGTATGGTGTAACCACCGCAGTTACACTTAGAGTAACCATACAATCAATATGAAACATAAACATACTCAATGAATTTGAGGGAGATATAGGTCCAAACATTCATTATAAATAATTCCCAAAACCTAAACATAATCGTAGAACAACAATACTTACTTTGTAATAATCATTCATTTTTTAGGAAAAGAAATGAAATTAATAGAGGATTTTAAAAGAAAAGTCCCTTCAAAATATAATATATTTGTAGTGATAATTGATAAAAAGAATGGGATACATATATACACTATTAAAACACATAATAAAACATAATATAATAAAAATTAGTTTCACAATAAAATATTAGTACCACATAAACAATAAGTATATGTTTAACCCAATTAATGGAAATTGGGTTAAGAATTCCATTACATTGTGTTCGATTTACTTAAGAATTTTAAAATATATTGAATAATGGTATAAATAGTGTTATTAATTTATTAAGATACCATAAAAATAATTATAATTTAATTTACTTTTTTATTATAACATATTTCAACCCATTTATTAATATTATTTTTTTTCATTTTTTTAGGCGCATTTATTAAATGGTTTCCATGGTCGGTTCAATATGGATATTCTTTTTGAATAGAAAGAAAAATCCAGAAGGAGAATGAAATGGTTTTAATATGTTACCATAATATTAAAGGTTATCAAATATAATTTTTTATGAAATGAGGATGAGTCATTTTATGGAACATTATTTAGAATGATTTAATTTATTTGGGCAGTTTTTATGATAATCATGAACTTATGTCATTTTATTCAATATAATGCTTCTAAATTGGTTATCTAATATTAAATAACTTAAAATATGTTTAATAAAATATTATTTTAACATAATAATAGTTTTATGAAAAACCATAATAGTGGTAATTAAAAATTAATGTGTATCGTCCCTGATTGTGCTAAATCGACACATCATAGATGAAATTTTTCTTTTTTGAATAAAGGGAAGAGGATAATTATTTTGATTATTAATTTTACCATAATCATATTAATATATATATATATATCTTATAATATAGTTTTCATTCTACTTGGATAAATGGGATGCTATGAGAGAATAAGAAACAAAAATTAATTGAAAAGAAAATTAGAAAACAAATTGCCGAGGATTTTACCTCTTGAATTCTCCTCCTTGAGGACCTCTTTAAGGCCCATGGTTTGGAAATTTTGGTGAGAAAAAGAGTTTTTTGTTATGGGTAAGAGGATTTAAAAGGACATTGAGTAGAAGTTAATCAATACACAAGGCTTTTAGGTAATAGTAGAAGAGGTGGTGAGGGGTGGTATTTATAATAGAGGAGAGGGGTGTTTTCTCATTATTATATTCATTAGTTTATTATTTTCATCAAGTATATGAATAGTTTGAGAATTATCATAAAATTAAATAAACCATTTAAGGGAATTATAGATTATTATTCCAATATAATTCATGATTCAAGGAATAGTTTACTTATCTTATAATTTTTATATAAAGTAAATTACCATATTTTACTATTCACTAAAAATTCTAGTATATCAAAAAAATCCCAAAAATCAACCCCAAATTTTTTTGACATGTTGATCTAAATAATGAAAATTATTTTTTTAATAATATTATTTAAATATGTGAAATTTAATTTTCATTAAAATCATAATTTATTTGAAAAATACCAATTTTAAAACTATAACAGATTTTATAACAATTTGAAAAATTAATTAATGTATCGTAAAATTATCTCATAATCATAGGAAAAGAAATTATTAATTTATGATTCTAATATTTAAAAATAAATTTTATCTTAAATCATTAAATTAGTTATAAAATAATAAATAAATATTAATGTTATTAAAAAAATATGAAGACTATATTTTTCATTTTTAAAACATTTATTTAATTATACATCGAAATAATTTTATTATACTTTCATTTATAAGATAGATTAATTTTATTTATATTTTCTTAGGTGATGTTACAATTATATTGTCCAGATTACTATTGATAATTGTCATATTACTATTAATAAGGTCATATTACTAATTCATCATTATAAATTAATTAATTTCTATAAATACATCTTATTTCATTATCTATTTATAATGAATTTTACTATTTAATTACATAATGAAAACAAATTATTTTATAAGTATGTGGGTTGTTAAAATATGAGATGGATGTGGCCTAAAATTATATAGCTCATTGATGCATCAGTTGGTCCCATGAGACAAATTAGTATGTGTATTTGGATGAGGAATTACCCTTTAAAGAGAGAGGGCTAGAAAAAAGACCTTGATGTTAAACCGTATATGAATGGGGCCTTAATGAAATGTTTAATATGTATTCCATTATTTATATCTTAATTAGAAATTCTGTCATTGATATTCCATGTGATTTTTCAATTAGTTATAATATTTAGGGTTATGTTTAAAGATCATGTGATTATTTATATTGAATTATTTGATCTTTATTTATTCACTCCGTATTATTCTTATGTTTTTTATAAGATGGAGTGTTTTTCTTTTATTTACCATAACATATTATTCAAATGCTATTTATTCATTTTATTCACAATACACATACCCTTACTAAGAATTTGAGCTCATCCATTTCATCTGTTTTTTTTCACTAGGATAACAAGAAATGTTTTGTGATTGACATGATAGGATAAACTAACAAGAAAATGGTTATCTTAAAGAAAATTCTTTTTTATATTATTTTTTAATATGAAATGTGTATTAATTTTTTTTATCTAGTTCACCCAAACTATTAAAATATTTAATACATTTGGATGTTGTTTCTCCTGTCTTATAGAAATGTAATAATATAAAAACTAGCTTCAAAATATATGGGATGGGGTCACTGTAATTCTTAATGGATGGAAGAGAAATATAAGTTCAACAAGAATGATAGTTATGGATGGATCCCAGTTAATGTTAATATTTAAATACTGTTTAATAATATAGATGAAGGACCCATACATGTTTTTGAATCCTTAGAACAAGATAGTTCCATATATGCTTCAGATGCGAATCAAACAAGGGACAATAACAGATTTAATAGAACCATGATTACTTTATAAAAACCCCCAATATCCAATCAACTTCTTATTAATGAAATAAATATGTGGTCAATGATGCTCAATTATTACAAACAAGACTCCATAAAAAATATAATAAAACTCAGGCAATTCAAAAGGAGAGGTATGAACTATCAAATGAACATTAAAAAACCCATGGAACATTGGTAAAACCATGATATAACGAAAATACATTGAATATTTGGATTTTTTCTTGGGGAAAAAAATTCAATATGAATACACCATAAATATTTAAAACAAAATATAGGAAAATGAAAACCATTATGTGTCGAAGATTTTCAATTGAATATCCCCTACCCTAATTGTGGAGGAGGGTTAAAAGTAGGCTATACATTTGATTATGGAATTATATCACTTGATTGAAACAATGTTGCAATCATTTTGAATACAATTAATTTTAATGATTCAACCTTTAAAAATTATACTGGTGATGATATAGACTAATACACCACTTTTATAAGTGATGCTCCCTATACCTACACTCCCCAATAATGTGCTAAATAGTTTTTCTATAAACACATGATTTGATATATTATGTGATGAAACTATCTTTATATTACATCATTTACACAATCTAAACATTTAATATACCAAATAATCACACAATCCCATGAGCACAAGGTTTAGTGTCTTTGAGGACCAACTATATTGGAAACATATTTTATGAAACCCATGAACATTTTTCATAATCATACCTCACTAGAACCCCTTATAAATGTATCATAGGATATAATAATCTTCATAAAATATAGAATAAAAACAAGTGAAATGAGTGACCCCAAACACCCGTTAAGTGAAAAACTAAAAAATTTATAATGTTTTATATTAAAATTGTATAAGGAAACATGATAAAGGGATAAATAAAATATTACAAAACCTTGTACAATATGAGTTACCCATAAGTCATGATAGAAAGAAAATTAGCCTCAAATGAAAAAACATATACCATGGGAAAAGATTACAGAATATTGAGATAATAAGCATGATCCATGGGGAATAATCATATGCATATAGATATATATAATATAACTTAAACATAACATAATAATTCATTTTTATATAAACACAAGCATATAAAATCTTGTGAATAAAGATACTTGTATCATTTTTATGTAATAAATACACGAACAAAACTACTCACATCATGTTCACCGAAACTATTTCTGAACAAATCTACTTGCATCATACTCATACATTAAACATGTGAATAATGCTTCCAATATAAATTTCACATATAATGTTTCTGAAAACATATACTCGTTTCATGTTCACACTACCTACTTGTGAAAAAAGTTGCCTATATCACATTCATGCAACAATTCATTATATCATGTGACTTGAAACCTTAACCATTTAATTGGAGTTATATAATGGAAGCCACTCTCTAAATATCCATATATATATGTGTTCCAATAGGAAAAAATCATTTTTTATATCAATAAGAACCTATACAAAGAAAACTATGCTTCATAACATCTGTAGATGGTATCCCAAAAATTGACCACAAATATTAAAATGGTTGAAAACAAAAATATTATCATTAAAAAAGATAATTTTATAAAATATTTATGATGAATAATGAAAAAATTCAATTTAATTAATACCTTTAGATAAAAAAAAATTAATCTTAAATCTTAAAATAGTTTTTTGAAAGATCTTTTATTTTTGGCATAGAAGATGCCTTTAAAATCATGTTAAAATTCATTTTTCATATTGTGAACTGATTTTTTTAGAAAAATATTTACTTTTATGAATCCTTTCAATAGTTTATACTTGAAAAATAATTATAAATTTAAAAAATAAGATGTCAAAACATCTTGAAAACATTTACTTTTCAAAATTAATATCAATAATAGATCCTTAAGAAAATAGAAAACAATATCTAAATGATGATGTGAAAACATTTTAGAAGAATTTATTTTTAAAAATATTCTTTATTAATATATCATTGAATATTAATAAAATATTTATAAATTTATAACATATTTAAATATAAAACTTATTTATTAAATGATGGAAAACCTCTTTAATATTTTGAAATACCATTGTTGAAAATCCATGTCATTAAAAAAGGTAACAAATCTTCCATTAGAAAATTATTAATGGAAAATAATAAATTCAGATAATTAAAAACATATTTTGATATCAAAGTATGAATGGAATATATTTTTCTAAATAATTAACTTAAAAATGACGGAAATATATCTTTAAAGGGGTTGATATTTTTTCTTAAAATCATTTCACTTTTATGTGAATAAAATTCATTGAAAAAACATTATTGAGTTGAAAATATTATTTTACCTAGATATTAAAGAGGGAATATTTTATTAAATATGATATAAGAACATTTATCAAACGTAGTATAATTATTCCGAAAGAATATTATATTAAATGAAATAAATGAAGATTGACTAAACTGAAAATTTTATACATTTAATACTTCTAAAATAAGAATAACTTTTCAATAGTGTTTTATGTGGTAGAAATGTAAATAAGTTGAAAAAATAAAAATAATACATAATAAAATAAAATATCAAATTGTACAAAAATTATATCATGCAATCTGGGGAAGAAAAATCACAACTCAATAAATGATAATTGAGTTATGAAAACCCTTGACTCGGTAAAATATTTTGAACTGAAAACCCATTAATGTTTGATTATGAGATTGATATATAAACAAATTATATTAAATGAAAATTTATAATAAAATAAATCAAATGTTAATATTTAAAACCAAAAAATTAATCATGTGGTTAATACATATCATATAACAATGAAGTATAATTGAGATGTCGAAACATTTATGGTAAATTAAACGTACGAATTAAAACAAATTAAGAGGGATTCTATTGAATAAACATTAAAATATCAGTAAATGAAATATAATCAATGTACATGAAGGTAGTATGGTAGTGAATACTCTATATAGAAGAAAAATGGTGCATAATATCAAACATTTCATATAAAATATAAAATATAAAAAAATAACATTTACCTAATGTCTAAATTTGTTTTTAATGTGTACCAATCATCATAAATATTAATATTAATTTTGTTAAAAACATTATTTAGAACCTTTTACATATATATTTCAATTTATTTTTCTATTTATAGTCATATTTTATTTATATATTGAATATAATTTTCTTATATTGGTTAATCAAGTTGGTTCTTTAAATTCCATTGAATCTTCCTTGTTATAGTGACTATGGTAAAATGTGTTGTAAAATTGCAACATAATCTATATAAAAATATATTTCTAGGTGTTTTACTATACCATGAGTATAAAATTTGTAATTTTCTATATGTTTTCACAAAATAGACTCAAAATAAGAAATTTTCCCCGATATTTTCACTTAAAGAGATTAAATTAACTATTAAAATTTAATGATAATGCACTTTCAAAATTTATAATATTATATTTATAGAATATTAATAGCGTCATAAGATAATTTTTATATATTAAAAATATTTTTAAGGACATCCTTGTTAGATGGTAACTGAAAAAATATGATTACATGGAGGTGGTAGGTCACACATACACACTAAAGTCACTCTCATTTTTCCTATATTAAGATACAAATATAATATAAAATTATATATCTTATTAGAATATTACAAATTTTATAAATATTGTATTTTTTCTTAGAATAGATATTTTGTACAACCAATTTATTCTGGTTGTGAAAAATATAACATGTTGTTACTGGATGTCGTAGTCTATACCTATACATGACGACCTCTTTGTTTTTTCAAATAGTTTTGAAGGAATGTATAAAAATAATATTATATTATTATAATAAACTTTTAAAAAAACTTCATATAGATTTTATTATACATTCATGTATAGAAAATATTTTATGGGTTGAAAATGAAAATAAATAAGGGCACTAAGTTGAGAGAATTTTGTCTCCCTTTAGATGATCTCCATTATGAAACACCTTGAGGATCCATGGATTGGTGTTTTAGAAAGACAATGGAATATTGGACATATATAACGGGTTTGAGAGATACTAGGGAAGAGTTTTGGTATAGATAAAATTTTCTTTTGGGTGGAGAAATATGATGGGAGTGATCCCCTTTTATATTTGAAGAAAATGATTCTTTTGTAAATATCTAATAAATTTTCATTGATGGCATGAAACTATTCCAGGTTCAATGAATAAAAAATTGACAATTATTATGTGTAGGGTGTTATATGACTGATAAAGCTTCTATTTTTAATTTTTACACATGTTTTAAACATGTATCAAATATTTTACCACTGTGTTTTAACATTTCAATTTTTTGGGTTTCTATATTTGTCACTTGTTTATACCCAAGCAACA
This sequence comes from Viscum album, assembly GCA_963277665.1. Classification (NCBI taxonomy): domain Eukaryota; kingdom Viridiplantae; phylum Streptophyta; class Magnoliopsida; order Santalales; family Viscaceae; genus Viscum; species Viscum album. The sequence continues at coordinate 1,864,176,528 of OY728133.1, forward strand.
TATAATTTATCAGAAATATATGGTAAAAACTTCTAGGATATATTTATTTTATAAACATGACATTAATATCCCAAAAAATGTATTTTATTTGAAAATATTTTTAAATAAACTTTTAAATGAAAATAGTTAATAAAAATACAATATTTTTTAGAGGAATGTTGTTTTTACCATTTAGCGTTCTTAATCATATATATCATTAATTACCAGTTTAATGAGTGGTAATTTATTTTCATACATGTGTATATATAATATAAAATGTATCATATAATATATTTTAATTTAATTTATTATATAATCATGTCCAAGCATTAGTTAAAGAATTCAATTTAAATAAATCTTTCACCATTATCATAGTCGTTAACATCAATTATAATTATCATATTTGTTTTCCAAAAATTGAGATTTATCTTACAAAATAGAAGTAAACTGTTTATCTAATATTTTAAATCCATTTTTTAATAAATTTAAATAGGTGATGAAAACATATTTCATAATTTAAGGGAATAAAAATAGTTTTTATTGAAAAATATTACATAATATTCTAAAACATTAAAAATGTGTATTAAAAATTAAAAAAATTATTAAATGAAAAATGGTACTTTATAAAAATATATTTTATTGAAAAAAATGGTTTAAAAACTTTTCATCCATTCTAGAATTATGATAATTTCAGATTAGTGACAGTATTAATATAATCAACATTTTTCTAATATTATCTTTCAAACAACAATTTTAAAAAAATAAAATTTATAAATTTATAAAAAAACAAAAAAATAAAATTCAATAATTTATAAAAAAATATATGAAAATAGAATTTATTAAAAATACTTCATTATTTGAAAAAAATAATTTTTCAAAATTCAAAGTGTTCTTAATATTATGTCTATTCATTTTTAATTAATGACAATATTCTTATTTAATAGTGATTTTATTATTCGTTAATTTTTCATAATAATATTCATTTACTATTTCATGGATCAATTTATTTTAGTCTGGATTTTGAAGAAAGCTATAAATACAATGTTTAGTTAAAGGAAAATATGTTTTGAAATCACATGGTGTTACATTCTCCACATTAAAGAAATTGTATACTTGTAATTTTTAATTATCACTTACTAATAAAAATACCTAAGGGTATCTAAAAGATAATATTGACTCAAGATATTAATTTTAAATAAATAATATACTTTTTAATCTTAGGTAAGACTATGTAATAACGTTTTTCCTTTGTATTTGGAATATGTTAATAATATCAAACAATTTTTCCAAATAGGTATCTCTAACCATTTATTCAGAGTTTCTAGAGTCATATCATTCCCAACTTAATTTTCAAGATCCTATTTCCATCCAAATATGAAAACCAAAATGATATTGACACTATCTAATTAAATTAGAATAAACGATCATATTTATATAAAATATAAATCCCAAAATGTGTTCTCCAATGAAATATTCATTTCATCCTATGAGTCTTTTGTTTAAAATAAGATATAATTGCTTCATCCTATAACTCCTTACATTTTACTAATGTTTTCAATGGTCATATTTTGATTTGGTTCTTCCACCTAAAATAAAGATGTGGTAAAATCCTAATAATGTTTCATATATATAAAGTGATCAACTAAAATATTTCTCCTAAGAGTGTTTATCCAGGAGTGCAGTCTTAGGCCCACTCATCATACAATGAGTAAATATTGAGTTGATACTCAACCAAACTTTTCTATTGTGATTACATCATGGTGTAACTATTCTATAACAGCATCCAATCACATGTATCTAGTTATAGATATAATTTCTAGGAAAAAATGTAGTCAAAACATTACACAAATTACAGAATTTTAACTTATACTTATTCGTATTCTTATGGTTTTCACTATAGGGTTTTTATCCTACCACCAGAAATAACTACACTAGTACTAAAAATTAACTAAAACCTACTATGATACCATGTGATGTTTCATTTACTCGTACACATGGATTTAGTGCTAGAAAATATTTTTTAAACACTGGATTTGATAAATTGGTGAGATGAACCATACATTATTTTACACCATTTCCATATATTATAAATTCAAACTCATAAATAATCACAGAATCCCATGAAAAGAGAGGTTAATGTCTTTTATGATCATCTATGTAATAATAATAATTTCTAAGTACCCAAGACCAATTAACCATAATATAACCTCACTTGATCCCCTTATATACTACTAATAATTTATATTAATCTTCATAATATGATGAACAAAACATGAGAAGACAGGTGATCATAGATTCTCATTAAGGGGAATATTTAGATCATTTCATAAATTGTTAGACTATTAGTGTATAAGAAAACATAATTAGTGGTGAAATATATTATTAAAAATAATATCGGATAATAAGAGTTTCACACAAGTCATGATAAAATGGAATGAAATATCAACTGAACAAACATATAACATTGAAAAAGTATTTAGAATACTGGTTTAATAAACATGGTCCCAAAGGAATAATAATTTTCTTGTATAAAGAAGGAATGTAACTATAACAAAACTCTATAAAGAATTATGACACAAATATAAACATTTAATTTTTTTTGAAGATTTCCACATACATCGTGTTCACACCCAAAACCTTTGAACAATTCTACCCACATCCAAATCACCCAATAATCTAGGGAACAAAGAATACATAATGAAATGAACACAAAAAAGCTAAGAGAAATTATACCCAGTCCATGTTCACATGAAAAACTTATGAAAAAATCATCCTTCAACATGTCCTCACTTTTTTTTGAAAAAATAATCACACCAATGTTCATGAAATAATTAATCATCTCAGGTTATTTGAAATCCTAAATAATTCATTAGAGGAATATATTAGACCCTTCCCTAAAAATTTCCTATATATATATATATATCTGTGTGTGTTCCAATTGAAATCAATAATTTATTACATCTTTAATAACCTTATGGAATAAAAATTATTTCTTAATATTTCCCGATGGAATTACCAAAATTAAGCAATAAGATTTTAAATGGTTGATAACTAATAAATAATAAACCCAAAAAATTATTTTATAAGAATATTTCTAAGGATAGTCATTAAATCTAATTTATAAGTAAATATATCCTATATAGATAAATAAAAAAAGTATTTTAAATAATTAATGAATTTTTAAAAAATGAATCTTTATTTTGTATGATAAATAATGTTACCCTCTATTTAAAAATTCATTTCTGAACATTTGAAGTGTTTATTTAGAAAAAAAAGATATGTATCAAATAAAAATAAAAATATGTGTTCAATAAAAATGAAATACATATTTAAAAAAGGTAATGGAAAAACATCATTAAAACATTTAATTTTTAAAAAATAATCTTTACTAACGGATCCTTGAAAAATACAAAATGGTTTAAAAAGGTGAAGTGAAAAAAATTTGGAAACATTTACATATAAAAATAGTATTCAATAATAGTGATATTAATAGATACAAAGTATTTTCCAATATTATATAAAGTGTAAGAAAAAACATTTTATTCTTATATGATGGAAAACAATTTAACATTTTTAAATACATTTTTTTCAAAATCAACATCGTAAAATGAGGTATTAAAATAACCCTATAAAAAGAGGCTATAGAAAATAAGAAACATAGATGAGTATACACATATTGGTATTTCAAAATAAGTATGTAATTATTTTTTAAAATAATTAACAAGTAAATTGATAAAAAAATTTCATTAATGGTGATGAGATTTTTTCATAAAATTACAACACTTTTATGTGAAATTAATTCATCGAGGAATTTTTTTGAGCTGAAAATTTAATTTTACCCTGATAGGAAAGTGAAAATATATTATGAAATATGATTTATATTAATGTATTAAACATATAATAATAGTGCTAAAGAAATAATATTTTAACCATAAAAAGTTGAAATTAAAGTGAACCAAATCCCTTATGGATATCATAATTCATAAAGAAGAAGACCATTGGAAATGGTTTATATATTGAAAAACTCTATAGACCTAGGAAAAAAGATTAAATACCAAATAATACAATTATATAGAATAATATTCCCAATTTATATGAAATATGATTAAGAAGAACGATCATAAATCAATGAAAAATAATTCAGTTATCAAAACCCTTACATCATCGATATATTTAAAATTGAAAAACCATGAAAGGTGAAACATGAAATGGATTTGTAAATACATTATATTTCACATGAAATTTTTATAATGTAAAACAACACCAAATATATATGCTACAAAAAGGAAACAAGAGGGGAATACACAAAATATATAAATAAAGAATAATAGATTTGAAAAACCCTTTTGGTAATTAGAACATATGAATAAAATAACCTAAGAGAGTTACCATGAAATAGAAATCCAAAAATCATGAAATTAAAGGTATTGATTATAAAAGAACTCAATAGGGTAGGGAATAAAATGTATAAAATTAATGATGGTGAATAATAAAAAACAAGTTTGTGGAATTCGAAATAGATAATACTAGCCTTATCATTGGGTCCTGGTTCGTAATACACATTATATAAATGACTTGATTAATCAAATTATGTTTTATAAAAAAATAGGATAGAAAATTTTACATATATATTTAATTTTCATTTGTTTATTTAGTCTAATATATTTTATCTTGTTAAATATGTGTTTATTATTATTGTTACTCAAGGTGGTTTTATCAATTTCAATGAAACATGGTATATTGACCATGTTCAAATGTGTAAAAAACAGCCCCAAGAACCCTAGTAACCCAATAATTGAGATAACCATTATATATCCCAAATCACATTACTGATACCCATGGATCAGTGACTAGCACCTAGCATCATGTGAACTGATGTGCGATTTAATTTTCCCACAAACAATTTAGAAGAAAAAGAAACAAGACAATATGAAAATAAAAAAAATCAATTAGGAATAGCATACCAGATGTTAAACAAGCATAAAAAAGAAAATCTACTACAACCATTTACAAAAAATCCAGAAAAACCAGAAGACGAACTACCTATATAGAAAAGGACGAAACTAACCGTGTCCAATATTTAACAACTATATCCACCTATAATTGATCCCTTTCTGTCTCTCGAACATAAAGGGAGATAATCCACAAAAACCAAAAATAATGATTATGTTGTGAGCCAAATAATTTAAATATTTCACCGAAATATACCATAACAAGAGGCCAATATAAAATTAACCAACCAAATTCTTTCAATTTTAAAATAAATATGTTTGGAATTTCAAAATCAAATTTAAAAAATGATTCCTTAAATTTTAAATGATGGAAATAATTTTTCAATTTATGATTTCTATTTTAAATGATGGCAATACATTTGAAAATATTGAATTACCTTTCAACAAATGGTGATTTTCACAAATATAACCTTTCACAAATTATATAAATAATGAATTTTATATAAAATAATTTATATAAATTCACAAGGAATGATAAATAGTTTCCAATAATAGAATAAAATAATTTAAAATACAAACAAGGGAGAAACATAGTTATAATCCTAATATGTATGATTGTTCCAGTATATATAGATCCAACATTGTGAAGTGAAAAATATATATATATGCCCCTTTGGCCTATGGAAAAGGGGACCCATACCCATCACCTAAGGGATGTGATTTACTGATATGAAGTTTTTGAATGTTTTATGTAATCAAGTGTCACCCAACATAAATCATTAACCAACTAAAGATTTCTTATGCTCTAGTACAAAACAATAATGAGAAAATTATTTCAATACTTCATAAAATATTGTTAAATCCCATTATCCATTTCAAATATGCTAATTTTCCATTTGGAAACCACAATAAGATTTTTACCAAAATCATATCTTTTCACAATGATAACGACGTATGGATTAAATGAAAATATTTTTTTTGAAAATATTAAAAAACAAGTATTTGAAATAATTTCATTCACTTTCACTATCAACATTGAAAAACTATATTCAATAATTTATGTTTCCAAATTTTTTTATAAATTTCATAACAAACCCCAAATTCAATAGAATTGGGGTTTTTTTATTAATTTTCCATCATTTCCATTTCCTCAATTAAATTCGAAAATTTAATTAATTAAATTTATATTAAATATACAATTTAAAATAAAAACATAAATTTCCACATACATATATATACTCACCCAAATTCAATGGAATTGGAGGTTTTCTAATTTCATAACGAAACCCATTTTTTTCAAATCCCCAAGTCAATTGAGTTAGATTTTCCCAAAAAATTGAAATCCATTTAATAAAAAACAATCAATTTCATTTAATTGAAACACCTGAAATTTAATAAATCAATTTATGGTTAATATAAATTGAGAATCTTAATTCCAACGAGCCCGTAACCGAGTGGTAAGGGCTCCTTCTTGGCATCCAAGAGACCCAGGTTCAAAACTGGGTCGAGGCAAATTTCTAGGATATTGGAGTAGTATAGCAGTAGTACTTTAGCATTTATTGCAGTAGTAACTATTGCATTCAGAACTATTCATCTGATTTGGGCCTTCGGGCCACCGGTTTGGGCCTACGGGTCTCAAGGTCCTTCAGGTCAACAAAGGCCTTCGGGCCATAGGGACATCAGGACACGTAGACCACAGAGTAGCCCTGTTCACACAGAACAATCCCCAGTAGAGGATCAAAACATCAAGAGTCGCAGCCACTAGAAGCAAAGCTTACCGGAATGGAAGAATGAGAGGGTATGTCAACCACCATCGGGACTAGACACCATGCAGCTTTGTATAGGGCAGTGCTAGCCGATCAGTAATGCAAGGTGGGTAGCTAGGTGATCAATGACGTAGAAGTTGTGGAGGGGCAGTTCAAGTGGGGTGGGCCTACGAGTCATGTATTGGGCATGGTATGCCTCTAGGCCTACAGGTCATGTAATGAGGGTCTATGAGGCCTTGTTCCTTGGGACTATGGGTCCTATACGGGTTCCCATTCAACCATTAAAATGGGGATTATCTATATTAAATTAAAAAAGAAGGCCTTTGTGCCATTTAGTATATTGAGAATCGTAATGGAACCACCCACCTTAGGATCAATGGGTCATGAATCCCAATGCCTTAACCTGAAAACTTCATTGAGGAATTATATCAATAGGGTCTATAAATAAAATCATTATTTAGATAAAAAAATTTATTATATAAAAAAACCAACATTTGGATTCATGTAACCTTAGGTAGTATAAGAGAGACTATGTTAGAATGTGAATGGAAAAAAGGATACTAACCGCAAGAAGATTGAAGGCCATTCCTTACGAAATTGGATCACTTCTATGAGGGATCAGATGGGATAATAATATTATCTGGGATATCCAAATATAAGGAAAACTTGTTTGGGTTGATGGAGGTCTATTGGGGACCTAAATGTAGGGATCATGATTTTTTTTAAAAAAAAATTGGAATAAAGTAATACACGTCTGGACAATTTCCTAGGAACTGGCACACAACTTAATCAAATCATGCAGAAGTCATGAACCAATTTCATATGGACCACATGGTTTCTTAATGAAGTGTTCAATGTTTTTAAACCCATATTCAAGTCATACGTATCCCAATTTCCAATTTTTCCAATTTTCTGTAGTAGTGTGCTTGATTTAGAAAACTATGTGCTAGTCGTGTACCAAGTATGCACTATCCCAAAAAATTTCAAAATGAAAATATATTTCCACAAAATTCAGTCCCAAATGAAACACAACCAATTAAAGTTCAATAATATGGGTTTATAAATACATTAACATAGTAACAAGTTGTTAAAACCTCCCCACCATCGAAACATTCTATCCCTAAAAATATTATATCAATGCTTCCATGTCAAAAATGATGACAGTGCGTTCTCATGAGTGAATCACTCTCCCAAATCTCATGCGAATCAGAACTATGATATTATATAACAAGAAAAACATATATTATCCACCCACAAAGTACCTTGATTTTAGAATCAACTATCTAGACTGGTCGTTCAGTCACAGATAAATCTGGTTCAACATTAAGATCACTCTAGCTTCGAAAAAGAGATCGATTAGATAGATACTTTTTTACTAAGACACATGAAGCATGTTATGGATCATCATGAGCTACATTGGTAGTGATAAACAACATAGGTCTTTCGCCATCAACTCAAAAACCTCCAAAGGTCCCACAAAATGAGGAGAAAGCTTCACCTTCCTCCCAAGCCATCAATGACCCATATAGGTCAAAATTTCAAAAACACCTTGTCAGAAACTATGAATTCAAAAGGACTATGACGATGATAAGAATAAGACTTATGTCTGCTATATACCATTAAAATTATCCATTAAATCAACTAGAACATTATGTTCGTCTCTTATAACATGATTGATCCAACCATGGAAATTTTACTATGTTCTAAGTAATATAATGGATATTTACAATGTCTGTTATACAATTCCTCAAAAGATTCCATCCTTATTGTAGACTGGGAACTGTTGGTATAAGAAAAATCCACCAGCCTCAAATGATCACCCCAAGACTAACCAAAGTGAAGAAAATAAGAATGAATCATTTCCTCAAGAATATGTATGTGTATTTATATCTGGACATCTGACTGTAGATGGTATGTCATACTAAAACAGATGTGAGGTCGCACTTCCTCCGAAAGGTCTCTACAAAAATCATAACTGAACAAAGGATACCTCTCAAAGACTATAGCATATGAAACTCCATGAAACATAAGAATCCATTTCACATTAATATTTCCCAAATCCTCAACATTGGTTGTATCATAAGTGGGTATAAAGTGTTTTCATTTAGTCAGCTCGTTGATCACAACCCATATCATTTTTTTTCATTGGGAATATTGAAACCTAGCCATAGTTTCCATTGAGAACTCACCACCCTTCCATGTAGGAACTAGAAGTGGCTAATGTAAACCAAATGGTTTTTAGTTCTTGGACATAACCATTGGGCATGTATAAAAATGAGACGCTAATTCAGAAATGCATCATCTCAATCTTGGACACCAAAACTACCCCCACATGTCATAGAACATATTAACAGTTACTCGGTGTACTAGACACTAAGATTTATTACAACCCCCAACATATTTTTCCTTACCAAAGACAGTACCATCAAAAAACATTAATAGAATGGAATGCCCTATTTGGTGAATTACCAATGGGAAAATATGTCCCCATAATAAATAGAGTCTCTAAATCCAGGGAACACATCATAAAGATATTTAACTAGAAGAATAAATTTGAGAAGAATGCATGCAAACTAAATACTAGTCAGGTAAACCTTGGACCATTTTTCTTGAACTCCAATATGCGACTGTGCAATGTGAGACATCAAATTCCATTATTCTGATGATTCTTTCACTGTCTGGACCAGAAGTTTCTTGCTCGAAGCATCTGTAACAGCATTCCTTTCCCACTATGCTTAGGGAAGTTTAGAAATTGAATGATTATAGATATTCTACCCTACATATCTAGCATAGATTCAATTACTTTTGAGAGAACATACACCTGATGATCTTGTGGTCTGAAAACACATTAATCATTTCTCCATAATGTTAATTACATAAGCTATTAATAACATGAATCATAGTTTTCTGTTTTAGAACAATGGTAAAATAATTATTCTCATGTTCCATAATATAACAATATTTATAATAAATGATATGATCACCCTTTATAATAACACATCCAAATCATGAACCCGATGCATCACAAAAGACCACACAGCCCTTCTAGTCATTTGAAATAATCAAGACTGACATAGTTGTCAAAAGACATTTCATCTTAACAAAATTACTCTAACATTAATCATTCATGAAATATTTAAACCCTTCTATGAGAGATCAGTCATTGGAAAATCTTACTTTGAGACGTTCTTAACGAACATGAGATAATATCTGGCTTAGCCCATGAAGTTTCATATCATGAAGAAATTTCATGGTTTTCCCAAGGCATAATAGCCATCGCTTTCTTTGGATTTATTTATATTCCATGTTTTGACACCACGTTCCCCCAGAACATCATTTACTAAATCTAAAAATCACATTTTAAAAGCATGAAATAAAGTGAGTGATTTATAATCAAACTCAGAACTATTCTTAGATAATGCACATCATCATCCTGAAACATAGAGTTAACAAGGATTTTATCAATAAAGTCTACCACATAGGTAACTAGATACTCATGTAAAATCTTGTTCGTTAATTCCTTGAAAATTGTATGAGAATTGGTTAGACCAAAGGGTATGATATGGTACTCGTGATGGCCAAACCTTCGTTGAAAGGCTGTATTATGATTGTCAGAATATTTTATTCTCATTTGATCATAAATATAACAAATATCAATATCATAGAACAACTTCAACTATTTAAACTGATCAAATATATCATCAATCTTTGGTAACAAATATTTTTTCTTTATCCTATCTCATTTTAGCATTTAGTAATCAATACATAGGAAAAGTGGATCATCATACTTCATAGCCAAGAGAACATGCACTACTAATAGTGACACACTCAAGTGTATAAATACATTCCCAATAAGATCATCTAGCTGTGACTTCATCTCATTCATTTAGCTGGTGTCATATAGTAATAGGGGATATATAATGGTTGAGTTCTAAAAATTAAGTCAATAGAAAATTCTACCTCCCTTATTGGAGGAAAGCAAGAGATGTTTGAACGAAATAGGTTAGAAAAATCGATGACCACTCGATGAATATCATAAATCAAATAGTCTAGCTCTAGATCAAAGAAAACATATATGTCACCTCCCCAAATCCCAAAAATAAGCTCTGACTATGCTTGACCTTCGGTCCCTTTATCCTTAGAAGTCATGAAACAAACCACTACGTGTAGTAAATGGGAACCATCGAAGACATCAATAAATCAATATATTATTGGAAGTAATATAATCTATCTTAAAAATGACATAAATATATTTCATGATGACAAAAAAATCAAGATCAATATTAGATAGAGTGAAAACAAAAAATAGGCTATAAAGACCCTTATCTCTCTTCATAACAAGGGGTGTTGTAATATTCATTCACAATAAAAAATAGCCAATGAATTATTAAGAAGATTAACAAAAAAGGTTGACCAAAATGAATGAGATTCCCTAGTATCAAATAGAGTGGTCACAAATGATTATGAAATTGTAATGTTACCTCTTACGGTTTCTAGACCCTATTTACTTCCTATGGAGACTCTTCCACTCCATGAAGAATATTTGTTCCAGATGTATGTGGTTATAATGAATTTCCACTTAAAGTATCAGGTTGTTCCATATTTTTAGAAGTTTTATATAATCCCATTCTACTATTTGGAGAAAAATATACATGGTTGAACATATGAATGAAACTAGATGATTAGAAGAAGCTACAATTATTGGGTTAATCAGTAAAACATTATTTGATTTCCATAGATTTTATAACAACCCTTCCCTTTATTTCACACTAAATAATAATTTAATACATTAAATATTTCCTTGATACAAAATATAGGATACAAATTTCTATTGTATTTGGGGATTAATAACATTACATAAAAGCATAAAACATGAAATACACATCTTTATTGAAAACTTATTTTACTTGACCACACACATTCCATCGTACCTAGTATTGTATGGGATTACCTGAGAACATGCATAAGAAAAGGATGAATTAGAAATACCAGTAAGGGAGTAAACAAGGAATAACACAATTAATACAATACCTGTTAGGCAATAGGAATATCAATGGAGGATAAGAGAAACATGAACTTAAAGACATGATATAGCATTATTATCATAACAAGGAAATATGGCATCAACATTTAACAAATATTATCTTGAGCAAAGTCTCATTGCACATGGAGCATGAGTGAACCCTCATTTCACTTGAATTATCATGACTAAACCCTCATTACACTAGACATATTATGATACTAATTGTTATCCAATACATTAGAGTGCTATCAGGGCGCACCCATTATAAACATTTCATTTCATTCATAAGTGTGCCAAATGGATCATAGAACATGTATGCATTAAAATACATAATTTATTCCCCTAATAAAAGATGTGGAATACATATATTTATGTACTCAATCCAAAATTACTTGTTCATAAAGCTGAATACCCTTGTTATAGAAATGGGTATGGTATTCACTTACACGATGATATTGGCATGTAAAAGTTTGGTGTAACTTCAACAGCATATCGACGTCAAATAGAAATTATAAAATGGGTTGATGAGAGATAGATGAGACTCTCGGAATTAAAAAATTAAATATAATATATGGGGTGATATAGATAAATTTCCAAACGTATGTAATGGAGTTTATATTAATAATACAAAATAATAGCGTGATTGTAAATGAGGAGAGAGAAATCCCTTAAATAATTATGGCATGGTAACAGGTGTATATGAGAGGAATTAATGATAGAGAAATTGTTTTATCATCATTAAAACATATGTATGTAATTATGGTGGATGTGAGAAATCATACCCCAAAAATAGTAATTTGAAAGACAAGGGTATAACAACATAATAGAACATGAACAAAAATGAGAGAGGAAGAAATCCCTTATGGAATTTTAGAATGGTAACAGGTGTACATGGGAAGAATAAATGAGATCTAAATGGGTCTAACATCATTCAAAAATAATAAGGACATTATGAGAGAGGTGAAAATAAAACCCCAGTACTTTTAATTCAAAATAAATTGGTATAACAACATAATGAAACATGGAAAAAAATGATAAAGGATGAAATCCCTTACTGGGAAGTGTGATCCCAAAGTCTTGAGAGAGTCTTGATAGATTCTACTTAGGATATTGGAGTTCCTTGGGAGGATTATAGGGAGAGTAGGAAAGTGGTTTTTCAAGATCCAATGGCCTTTAGTGAAGAGGAAATGGGAGTTTGGGTGGGTTTATAAAGGAAAAGAGAGGGAATTATTTATTGTTTAGGTTTTGGACACCACACATTAAACTTATCAAAACTTGATACCAAACCATGGTTTTTTTCCAATGGTTTTTTCTAAAGGGGAGTTTAAAACATTATTTTATAATCCCAAAGGCCGAACTTCTTAAAATATAATGCCAATTTCTGTGGAGGTGTGTCACACTCTCAAGGATATTATTTGAAAAGTTAAAATGTATTATATGTCTTGGATGGTCCACTAAGGCACCATAAAATTAATCAAAAAAATCTAAAATCCCTTTGTTTTAATGGTAAAAAATATATTGGTCGAAAATCCTATTTATAATATTTTATTACATTTCTATTGGGTCATTATGATGTCATAAAAATCATTATATATTTAAACAGTATTTAATATTTACCCAAAAATTCGACTGTCTCAAAAAATTATAAAAAATTCAACTTTATCTAATTTTGACATCCTAATTCCAAAAATAAAATTCATTTTATCTATTTTTTTTAAATTTTGTAATTTTTACTTTTAAAATAAAAATAGACATTTGTCGAAAATTAAAAGTTTTTAGAAAAAAGAGGTTTCAAACCTTAATAAATATTACAAATGTATTCATAAAAATTATATGATAATTTATATTTAATATAAATTAGTTTAGTAATAATATTTTATTATAATATTATTTAATTCAAAAATCCATTAATTCATCAAAATATATTTCTTAATTGAATATTAACTAAAAATATTATTGGTGCTTTAAAAACTATTTACAAAGTAACAATAATAAAATGAATGTATATTCGTTATTCTATAAACAAAATTATAGACCTAATCATAGCGATAGGGTCTTTTTATATGACCCCTTATAACACCCACATAAGACCTAAGGGTATGGTGTGCGATTTTGAAGGACTCTTCAGGTTGTTCAAATAACATCGCTTGGGTGGAAATCTCCATCAACTTCCACTTTTCCTATAGGCTGTTCCGTTCGAGTTTAACATGTTGAATCACGGCATGGGCTTGGTCAATAACGAAGTCCAATGACGCCACCTCATTTCGGAGCTCTGAAAAATGTGCTTCGTATAGAGAAATTCTATGGAATGAGGTCATCACTTCCTTTGTGTGAGTAAATTGGATTTGTAAAAGAACTATATTTATACTCAATATGTGATCACTGTCCAATGGAAATATTATCAATGATAACAATTCTTAACTGTATTTTGAAATCCAAAATCATAAAACCAGAGAATTGCATATGTTATATAACTATTTTAGAAAATGAGACAATAAATTAGATCAAGACAAATTTTCATTAATAAAAGTTTGGGGTGTTTCAATATTCCCTCCTTAAAAAAATTCTCCCTCAAAATTTTGTTTTATATTCTAAGACAAAAACAAGTGCGGGTAATTTTTCTTCATTTCATGGAAAACATCTTTATTTTTTCTTATTATCATTTCCTTTATGCAGAGAGGGTTCATGAATCACAATGGTACCTCAGGATATTTTCAAAATCATATACTTAATTTTCCCAAATACACCACATGAATCTTAGTTTATATTGATTGATGCATCAACAATTCATTAAGAAGGTGGTTCATATATACAATTTTCAAATATCTTATTGAACTATTTTTTTTCTAAAAGCAATTTACCGACTCATTTTAAAATATTTAAAAATAGGGTTAGGTAAATCTGTTTTTGTATTTCCCCAAAGATAAAATTATATAATTTGGTACATATAGGCTGCTCAGAGGTCTCCCAATTTTTCAGAATATAAAAAAACGTTAGTGCTTCATAATTTTAAAATAAAGAGATGATTTTGAAAATACCACGATGGTACTTCCCACACATAGCTTGTTACGAAAGTTGAGCGAGAAATAATACCCAATAGATTGTACATGATACTTGAAATAATCATTCCATGGTTGAGGTATTAGATGCCTCATAAAGATTTTTGTAGGTAACTTGGATATTTGAAAAAGTTTAAATTTCATCTGAGCATGACTTTAGGATGATATTTCCAAGTAGTTCTTTAAGGAGAGAGCGAAGATCTGTTTCTGATCTTCCTCCTTCGGTATTTTAGAAATGAATAAAGGAATACATTTAGTGGGTTTGAATTCATATTTATTGAGCATAAAAAGGTAACTTTGAACATAAAGGATTAACTTGTAATGGGAATGTATATCCTATAATGTGACTCCTTAGGTTTAAATCTAGGTTATCCTTCATCTATATCTTAACTTATATACTTATTTGATTTTTTATTCCCTAAATAATGGTTTGTACTATTCTCATGAATTTAATAAAGCATATACCCAAGGATTTTCGTAGCCAAAAGTGCACTAAAACCCATTGTCATGCACCAGTTCTCATTATAGTATAGCTCAAAGTGGTGTTTTCAGGATTTACCCATAGATACATTTGTGCTAGAGCTGCCTCTACCTGCACGTATCTAGAAATGGATGTATTTTTATGATAAACCACATAATCAATACTCACCAAAATTTAGGTATTTTTCTTATTATACATATTCTAACACCTAAGGAATTCATTAGGGTTTTCTAATCCCAATCCAAAAAATAACTAAAACTATTCTCTCATACCAAATATAAAACCCTTATCTTTATTTCACAGATAAAATAATTTATTTCATAAAATCATTACTTGATACAATATAGAATATCTAGAGGTCTAGTTTCTTTAGGGCTTAGGAACATTACATAGAAATTTAAAACATGAAATACACAACTTTATTGAAAAATTATTTTATATGTCTACTCAAAATCCTTCGTACTTAGCATTGCATGGGATAACCTAGAGGCATTAATAAGAAAATGGTGAGCTATAGAGCCCAGTAAGGGAGTAAACAAGGAAAAACATGAAAAATACTGTACATGTTAAACAATAGGCATATCAATGGAGAATAATAGAAACATGAACATAAAGGCATGATATAGCATGAATATCATAACATGGAAATGTGGCATCACATTTTAATAAGATATTAGCATGATCCACGGATCATAACATTTGGATCCTGAGTAAACCCTCACTAAACTAAAATTATAATGAGTATTACCTCATTGAACATGATGTATCATGGTACTAATCTTTTCCCAGTTCATGGGATCACTATCAGGGCACACAATTTATAAACATTTAATTTCAATCATAAGTGTTCCACATTTATCATAGAACATTGACTCATTAAACATTGTAATTTATTCCAAAAATAAGAGATGTGTAATACCTAAATGGATGTACTCAATGAAAATGTATATATGCATAAATTTGAATAACCTTTATAGAGAAATGGGTATGGTATTCACTAATATGATGATTTTCGCATGGGAAATTTTTGTGTGACGTTGGCAGCATAACGACGTCAATTAGAAATTTTAAAATGGGAAGATAAGAGAGAAAGTGGTCTCTTATAATTAATACATGAAATGTAATGTAAAGGCTCATATATATACATTTCCCAATATATGTAATGGAGTTCATATTCATAACGTAATAGAATAGATTGAATGTCAGTGAGGAGAGAGAAATCCCTTATGGAATTTTGGTGTGGTAACATGTGTACATGGGAGGCATTTATGAGAGAGAAATGGGTATATAATCATTAAAACATAAGGAAATCAGTATGGGGTATGTGACATTTCATACCCCAACATTTTTAATTAAAAATACCTGGGTATAACCACATAAAGAAACATGGACAAAAATGCGAGAGGAAGAAATCCCTTACGGAATTTTGTCATGGTAACAAGTGTACATTGGAGTCATTAATGAGAGAGAAATGAGTCTCTAATCATTAAAACATAAGAAGCGTAGTATGGGGAGGTGGAAATTTATACCCCAGAATTTTTGTAAGAAAATATAATGGTATAATAACATAACTAAATTTGGAAAAAATGAAAAAGGAATAATTCCCTTACTTGGAAGTGTGATCCCAAAGGCTTGGGAGAGGCATGAGAGAAGCTTATTGGGAGCTTATATAGAATTTATTGGATTCTAGGGAGATATGGGAAGGGTTTGGTGTTGGAAACATGGTCTTCTATTCATGATTTGGAGTATGGTTTTTGTTTGTTGTCAATCCGAAAATGGATGTTCGGATCGTGTACTAGCAAAGAGATCATACCGTTCAAGCAGACAACAGAATTGAAGGTGGCATTGTTTCCCAGTGTTTGCCAAATTTTTGGGGTCCAAAATTTGGAATTTGGTGAGCATAGCGAAAATAGGATTTCAATGAAGAGAATAATTAAATATGGAAATGGCATGAATTTCGCGAAGAGTGGCTTAATGGTTTGGAATTCGCAAAGACCAAAAGTATGGAGGCGGCGATTCTTCATGGTTACGTCAAAGCTTCGTGAACGGAAGAGGATGAAGATCATCGTGGTGATGAAGAGCTTTGCGAGGGAACTTTGCGGCGAAGGTCTGAAGTAAATGACGGAACGCTCCGTGATTACGACGAGCTCCACGAACGGAAAATTGCCGTAGTGCTTCGTGATTTGGAGAGAATATCGGCGGGAACATCGGAGCTTCGCGATTTGAGCTAACGTGGAACTGACTTCACGAGGAAGGGTCGAGGGTTGGTGGAATCACTTATAAATAGAGGCCGACCCCCTCAAGAGAAGTAGCGAGAATTTCAGAGAAAATCCTTTGCTCTCGGTTCGTAAAGGTCACTTGCGAAGGCAGTGTGCTTCGCGAAAGAGGAGCTTCGCGGCGGCTATTCTAGCTCCGCGAATGTTGTGCGCCCCACGTTGGCTCAATGATATTTGCGAAGAGGCACTAGCTCCGCGAAAACCAAGTATTGCGAAGTCTAGAGTATCATGAGAGTGCTTCACGATTGAGCTTTGCGAAAAGGCAGGGACTCCGCGAAGGCTTGTTTGAGCTCTGCAAAATTGAGAGCCTTGCGAAGTTGGGTACTTTGTGGATGTAATTCCCCGAGTTTTATGAAAAATATTCTTTTTAATTTCATTAATTTCTTGTGTTGTACGCTACACCAAAAGGAGTTTGCACAACACACATCCTTGACTTGCCTTGCACGCAATCGCGACCTTCCTCGATAGCGTGTGTAGTACGCAATACCGAGTTTCACTAAACAATGATATGCTATTAAAATATTATTATAACTAGCCGTTATGAATAGTAATAACCACATTTTAAAATTTTAGAAATTTTAGCTCTCAAAATGGACTTCATTTTTGGATTTGGAGTATCGAATTTAGCCTAAGGTAAAATTTTGGTACTTTTCGGATAACTTTCATATTCTGATGAATAGTGAAAATTACTAAATTTTAATTAAAAATAACCTTTTTAATCGAAATAATTAATAGTGATAAATTATTAATTTGAGTGGTTTTAAAGTATGTTTAGAATATATTTTTACAATTCAATACAATGTTGGTCATTGGATGTAATTTCACATTTACACCAGACATAAACAAGTGTTAATCTTTTGATAGTTATTATCTCTTAAAAACATGCTACTTATTGTGACAACAGAAATTAATTATAAAATTAATTAATGCAACTTATATGTTGGGAATTTTGTAAAATAGAAATCATTTTTGAATTCGGAATATCAATTATAGCTTAGGGTGAAATTTTGGCATTTTTCTGAAAAACTTCAATTTTTGATGAATAGTGAAACTACTAAGTGGTAGTTTAAAAAATTATTTTTTCATAAATCTTAATTTTACCGCTTCTGTGAATGGAATTTCAAAAATCTGAGAGACACAGTTGATGTCAGTAAGTAAAATGTGGTTTAATGAGATGAAAATAATTTTTGGTGAATAGTATCTTTTTACTTTTATTTACCACTGTTAAAAGTAAATAGGGTAATTAAGGGTAAAAATGATATTAATATTACCCTAACACATGTCCTAATCCTATTGGACAAGTGTATCTTGACAAAAAACAGCCTTAAGTGTAAAATATTATCATTTAGGCCCACTTGGATTAGATTTGGACATTTATTATTATTTAATTCAACGAAGAGTTAAAAGAGTTAAAATCAATGTTTATTTACTAAAACATTTTTAATATAGGGTTATACATAATATAACTTCGACTATAAATATTCATAATAAAGATAAAAAGATTTTATACATTATGGTATTTTATTTGTAATTTTTATACTTTAAATAATTTAATTTATTTATGACACAACGATAATGCAGTAATTACCTTTTTAAGAAAATATTAACATAATTGATATTATAAATGCCCAAATAAATGTAATTGGAGACTTTTTATGACTGGCACTAATTTTATAGGTTAATATGAGATGTTATTGTTGATTTAAGTAACTTAGTTCGAACTTATCATTCTGTTAGAAATTTCATACAAATCATGTACCAAATAGTGTCAAAATTGACCTAAATTAGTTTTTAAAACAAATATTATATTATTAATTTTTATTTAATTCCTAAAACTATAAGTTTCGGCCAAATGACTTAGATAAGGATATATATATTAATAATAAACAACTTGGGGTTTTTTGGGCTTGATATAGTATGTTTATTAACCATATAGTGTAAGAAAACAAAAATACACGGTAAAAGTTAAATTATTTAACATAGAGTTAAATCTAATTGATAAGGTTAAAATAATAACCTAAAATTGTCTAAATCCTATTGGATGAGAGGATTTCGACCCATCCCCACCTTATCTGATAAATAAATCAATTTGGAGCTATTTAAAACCGAACTTGACTTTATAATAAAATAATATTTTTAGTTATTCTAAAGGTGCCCCTCTCCTCCCTTATAAAAGGGAACCTCCTCCCTCTCTTCCTCACACAACTTTGAGCCTTCAATCTCGGCCAACCCCTACCATTTTCTCCTCTAAAGTTCCCTAGAGACATCATAGAGGTCCTGGTCTTTTTAAAATACCAATTGTAGTGCTCTAAAAGGAGGTCTCAAAGAAGCACTTTAAAAAAGAGGTAATATCCATTACCGATCTTTTTCAATTTCTTTCTTCTTCAACTTCTTCTTGTTTAGTTGTTTCATGATAAAGTAATAACATAAGTATTTCTTATATACTGATATGTTATTATAAATATGAAACAACTCTAATTAACCTTCTATCCATCCAACGGAAAAAGAAAATCACCGCGCGTGCGTACGTACGGAATACCGTCTCCACGCCGTGGTGTAATCTATTTTCCGCCACGACCTTAATTGGACGGGTATAATGGTGTAATGAGTAACTATATATGATTATTATAAAGTGATATTGATACTGAAATATTATACATACACTTCAACATAATTCCACGACCATGGAAACGATATCATCGCTCGTGCGTACGTACGGACTACCGTCTCCACGACGCGATGAGATTCATTCTCCACATTAACCATTCATGAATGATTATAAATTATATATAATAAGTACTAATGAAATATATGACATAATAATGATACTGGATTTATGTATATTTATATGTATGTCATCTACTTAATTCCATTCAATTCAATAAGGAAACGAAAACAACGTTCATGCGTACTTACGGACTACCGTCTCCATGAACGGTGTATTTCATTCCATTTATCCATATATTATATATATATATATTCTGAATATATATAACATATAAATCATGTTTTAAATTCTGGATATAAGTAATCATGATCCAAGTAATCATATTAATAATTACAAGTTAAAAACATGAACGACCAATGAGACGATTTTACCCAAAACGCTACTTTAACGTGAATTTACAAAAGAACGGGTAATATAAAGTCATAAGTGAACCATATATGATATAATAACAATGAATATGATTCTGTAATAAGTCAATAACATGATTTAAATCATTATACAGGAGGTTAGGACACCTAAAAAGCAAGTCGGACCTAAGGTAAGGGATATATCACAATCTCATTTTTATCCGAAATTATTTATACTTTAGTATTTACTGGGGTGTATTTTATCATCCACATCCATGTTTCCTCATTATGTAATATAATTTCAATTCACATACAATTGTTTAAATCCTATTTTACCCTTCAGTGAGTTTTTAGTAAAAGATATGAAATGAATCTTTTGTCGTTTTTCGTACGAGGTACATTTTTTACTTTTCCGACAAAAGTACGAAGAATGTTTTTTTAACTTATACGGCAAAAATGGATTTTTAAAACATTATTTCCAAGAATCTTCCTATATAAGATTTCAAGTTTATTTTTAATCAACTTCTTTTAGTTTATAATTTTATGACATGTTAAGAAAAGAAAAGTGTTTTTGAAGTAGAAATGATATTTTCCTCAAAGATGGAGTTCAAATGTTTTATCGAAATTATTTTCCATCTAAGATAATATAGGGTTGTGTTTTTATCCCTATTATTACATTGATTGGATTATGTTGTGAGGGAATTATTTTTATGTTGTCATTTACCTTATATGATTTGTTTTATGATGTCATGATGTTTTAAGAATCCCATTTTTGTTACATGTGTTATGCGATGATGTATGATTTATGATTATGTGGCACACATAAGAAAGGATTCATTATAAGATGGGTGGGACCTATATCTCCCTACAATGCATTGGGTAAAGATTTTATATCTCATGAGATAGACATGGCTGGAATGGTAGGTTGTACCAGTTCAGTGAAACATGATTGAAATGAGGGTGACTCGGTTCAGAAAGGGACTTTGTCCACTAAGATAGTCTTGGCAATGAGTCTTGACTAACAAGAAATGATGATTATGTGTGTATGCCACAAAGTTTCATGTTTTAAGTTGTTATTATTGGGATTACATTTCACTTCTATGATTTATCCCATGTTATGATATTATGAGCTCTTTTGCAGGTTATGATTTCCAAAAGCTATGTTCTTATGTATATGATGTGATTGATATTTCTTTTGTTTACCGTTACTGAGCATTTGAGATCACCCTTTTATGTTTTCTTTTCCCCAAGATATAAAGAAAGGTTTTAGGTAAAAAAAGGGAAGATCTTTATGGGAGATATTGAAGATCTTTCACCACAATTAGAAGATTACATTCCGAGTTTCCGATGACACTAAACTATTACGATCCTTGTGTGTGTGTTTTTTGTTATGTACTAAGTATTCCACAAATGTAATGTAATGTCCATGTACGTCAGGCTTCGGGTCTCTACAGTTGGTATCAGAGGAAAGGTTTAGTCAACCTTTGGGAACTAGGATGCAAAAACGTTAGTGAGATCCCTAGAGATATTTCTAAGGTTTGTCTAGGGATGTCCTTAATGTTAAGTATACGTATAGGTTATAGTACTAGAATTACGCTAACGATCCTAGAATTAAACCTAAGATGTTAGATGTTGAAGGTACTCCCCCTTTATTATGTTGTTTCTTCCCTAGCATGATTTTTGCCTCTCACACTATTCTTTTTGGGTTTTAGACGATGACTGAAACCCGAAGGAACCGTGTTGATCAATGAAGTGGACAATGTAATGATTGTCCTCCTGAACAAACAAATGTTATGGGAGATGGAGTGCAAAATATTATTGCTATACTTACACAAGCTATGAATCATTCTGGACTTCCAAATGAGTAGAGAAGGGAACAGTATTCTATTGAGTCCATCATGAGGCAACACCCACCTTATTTCAGTGGGTCTTCTGATCCACTTGTTGCTGAACAATGGATCAGAACCACTGAAAAGATATTTTCAGTTCTTCAATGTTCTGAACATGATAAATTCATCTTAGTAGTATATCGTTTGGAAGGTGAAGCTGATCAATGGAATAATCTTATCAAGAATACGAGGCAAAGAGATGAAATTGAGTCCATGGAATGGGATGAGTTCAAGAACTTATTTTTCAATAAGTACTTCCCTCTTATTCTTCGAACAAAGATGGAGAAGGAGTTTCTTTAACTAAATCAAAAGGATGATAAATCTATTGGTATATACGAAGCGAATTTTACAAGACTTGCAAGGTATGCATCTGGCATTATCATCCAACCTGAAAGTAAAGTTGATCGATTTTTCAGTGGCTTAAAACCAAGTCTTCGAAGGGAATTAGCTATAAGAGACTTCAGTAGCTATGAAGAAATTGTGCATTGTGCTATCAAGGTAGAAATGGAAGTTGGTGTTACATATCCATCTCATGGTTTTGACAAGAAACGAAAGATGGAGTTCAAGGAGAAATCTCAGAATAATGGTGAAAAGAAGATGAATGTTTCCTTATGCACAAAGTGTGGAAAGAAGCATGGTGGAGATTGTCTTAAAGGGACTAGAAAATGTTTTATGTATGGAAAAGAAGGTCATCGAGCAGCTGAGTGTCGAAGTAATGGAAAAAGGGATTCTAATGATGTGAATGAAGCAATCACTGCAGAGAACGCACCACCAACACTTCAATGCTTCAAGTGCAAGGAAATGGGGCATTATGCTAAAAAAATGCCCTAATACAAGGGTTAGTGATGATCAACATGAGCAACCACTGAAGGCAAAGTACGAAGGGAAGTCACATGTGATCACTATTGGAGATGTTGAATATGACAACGATGTGGGGGAATGATTAAGTGTTTATGTAATGGGATTCCAAAATAATGTGGTATCATAAAGTATTGGAATATTTATGTGTTGGTCTAATGTGGTATTCAAAGTGATTGAGATATTTTTTGGAAATAAGATGATATGCGTATAATGAAGGGAAAACGAGAAAATGAAATGTTTGACAGTATTCATGATCTCATGATTGATATAAGGACTAAGTGATATCATGGTTTGAGTATATAGAATTTTGAGGATTTTGGTATGTGGAAGGTGTTAACTTTTAACTGCATTCATGTTTTCACTAAGGTTCAATGGGTATTCAAGAGAATACATGATTAAGGACTTTGAATGTTTGGAATGTGACCAACAAAACATATCTTATGATATATGAGGATCACCGATGGTATTAAATCTCTGGTAATCGTTTTCACTGTGTTATGAGAGTGGACTGCAGTATTTTAGATAAGCCTAAAGATTGGAATGGATTATGTTGGATATAAGTTAGTATTGTTTAAGGATAGAAGTTTTTTCGATATTATTGATGGGATGTTAAAGTAATATAGTTTTAGAAAAAGGACAACCTGCAGGACGGGAAACAACCCATCGCGTCGGACAAGGATGTGGGAATCGAACCCACAACCAAAGTGCGACTGGCCTTTATCGCCTACCACTGGCCTACAGGAAGTCCCTGTTTAGTATAAACTAGTTTTATTTTGTTAAGCAGTACAATATATAAAGTATAAGTCCATTTTAGGAACCATATATGACTAATCTCACTATAGAATGACTTATGTATATTTAATAACTTTTGCTAACCTTTTGTTTGAGACAGATGGAATGACCAGTCATTCTATCACATGATCTGCTAACACTTCACGAATAACAAATTCAACTTCATTTATTTAAGAGATGAAGTGGAAATTGTTCAAGGCACGAACAACAGTGAGATTGTACCAAAATAAAGTAAGTATTTATTCTAATTCAAATTCTTTAACTTTAGGGAAATGATCTTGAAAACCAAAAATGTTGTCTTAGTGATCTTATATCTGATGAATCAGATGGTACCTTAGATCGTCACAAATTTATGGCTTTTTGATTGCTAGCTTTTCCATAGCCATGTTCTCTACCACTCTCCATCAGAACATGATGGTTAAATTTCTCTTCCATATCCATATTTTCACATATGTAGAAACCCAGTGATTAGTTTATTTGGGTAACCGTTACGTTTCATATTTTGTTTTTAAAGATTAGTTTTGGTATTCCTTTTTATGATGTGGGTTTCGATTAAAGAAACTTTCAAATAGTAAACCATTTATAACCCCGACGAATTTCGAGGGCGAAATTCATTTTAAGGGGGGTAGAATGTAATACCCTGAGATTTTATGAAAAATATTCTTTTTAATTTCATTAATGTCTTGTGTTGTACGCTACACCAAAAGGAGTTTTCACAACACACATCCTTGACTTTCCTTGCACACAATCGCGACCTTCCTCGATAGCGTGTGTAGTACGCAATACCGAGTTTCACTAAACAACGATATGCTATTAAAATATTATTATAACTAGCCGTTATGAATAGTAATAACCACGTTTTAAAATTTTAGAAATTTTAGATCTCAAAATGGACTTCATTTTTGGATTCGAAGTATCGAATTTAGCCTAAGGTGAAATTTTGGTACATTTCGGATAACTTTCATATTCTGATGAATAGTGAAAATTACTAAATTTTAATTAAAAACAACCTTTTTAATCGAAATAATTAATAGTGATAAATTATTAATTTGAGTGGTTTTAAAGTATATTTAGAATATATTTTTACAATTCAATACAATGTTGGTCATTGGATGTAATTTCACATTTACACCAGACATAAACAAGTGTTAATCTTTTGATAGTTATTATCTCTTAAAAACACGCTACTTGTTGTGACAGCGGAAATTAATTATAAAATTAATTAATGCAACTTATATGTTGGGAATTTTTTAAAATAGAAATCATTCTTGAATTCGGAATATCAATTATATCTTAGAGTGAAATTTTTGATTTTTTCTGAAAAACTTCAATTTTTGATGAATAGTGAAACTACTAAGTGGTAGTTAAAAAAATTATTTTTTCATAAATCGTAATTTTACCACTTCTGTGAATGGAATTTCAAAAATCCGAGAGACACGGTTGATGTCAGTAAGTAAAATGTGGTTCAATGAGATGAAAATAATTTTTGGTGAATAGTAACTTTTTACTTTTATTTACCACGGTTAAAAGTAAATAGGGTAATTAAGGGTAAAAATGATATTAATATTACCCTAACACATGTCCTAATCCTATTGGACAAGTTTATCTCGACCAAAAACAAACTTAAGTGTAAAATATTATCATTTAGGCCCACTTGGATTAGATTAGGACATTTATTATTATTTAATTCAAAGAAGAGTTAAAAGAGATAAAATCAAAGTTTATTTACTAAAACATTTTTAATATAGGGTTATACATAATATAATTTCGACTATAAATATTCATTAGAAAGATAAAAGTATTTCCTACATAATGGTATTTTATTTGTAATTTTTATACTTTAAATAATTTAATTTATTTATGACACAACGATAATGCAGTAATTACCTTTTTAAGAAACTTTAAACATAATTGATGTTATAAATGCCCAAATAAATGTAATTGGATACTTTTTATGACTTGCACTAATTTTCTAGGTTAATATTACATGTTATTGTTGATTTAAGTAACTTATTTAGAACTTATAATTCTGTTAGAAATTTCATAAAAATCATGTACCAAATAGTGTCAAAATTGACATAAATTAGTTTTTAAAACAAATATTATATTATTAATTGTTTTTTAATTCCTAAAAATCTAAGGCTCGGCCAAATTACTTAGATAAGGATAGATATATTAATAATAAACAACATGGGGTTCTTTTGGCTTGATATAGTAAGTTTATTAACCATATAGTGTAAGAAAACAAAAATACACGGTAAAAGTTAAATTATTTAACTTAGAGTTAAATCTAATTGATAACCTTAAAATAAGAACCTAAACTTGTCTAAATCCTATTGGATGAGAGGATTTAGACCCATCCCCACCTTATCCTCAAAATAAATTAATTTGGAGCTATTTAAAACCGAACTTGACTTTATAATAAAATAATATTTTTAGTTATTCCAAAGGTGCCCCTCTCCTCCCTTATAAAAGGGCACCTCCTCCCTCTCTTCCTCACACAACTTTGAGCCTTCATGCTCGGAAACCCCTGCCATTTTCTCCTCTCCACTTCCCTAGAGACATCCTGGAGGTCCTGGTATTCTTCAAAGACCAATTTTAGTGCTCTAAAATGAGGTCTCAAAGAAGCACTTCAAAAAAGAGGTAATATCCAATACCGATCTTTTTCAATTTCTTTCTTCTTAAACTTCTTCTTCTTTAGTTGTTTCATGATAAAGTAAAAACATCATTATTTATTATATACTTATATGTTGTTATAAATATGAAACAACTTTAATTAACCTTCTATCCATCCAACGGAAAAAGGAAATCACCGCGCGTGCGTACGTACGGAATACCGTCTCCACGCCGTGGTGTAATCTATTTTCCACCACCACCTTAATTGGATGGGTATAATGGTGTAATGAGTAACTATATATGATTATTATAAATTTATATTGATACTGAAATAGTATACATACACTTCAACACAATTCCACAACCATGGGAACGATATCATCACTCGTGCGTACGTACGGACTACCGTCTCCACGACGCGATGAGATTCATTCTCCACATTAACCATTCATGAATGATTATAAAGTATATATAATAAGTACTAATGAAATATATGACATAATAATGATATTGGATTTATGTATATTTATATGTATGTCATCTACTTAATTCCATTCAATTCAATAAGGAAACAAAAACAGCGTTCATGCGTACGTACGGACTACCGTCTCCATGAACGGTGTATTTCATTCCATTTATCGATATATTATATATATATATTCTGAATATATATTATATATAAATCATGTTTTAAATTCTGGATATAAGTAATCATGATCCAAGTAATCATATTAATAATTACAAGTTAAAAACACGAACGACCAATGAGACGATTTTACCCAAAATGCTACTTTAACATGAATTTACAAAAGAACGGGTAATATAAAGTCATAAGTGAACCATATATGATATAATAACAATGAATATGATTCTGGAAGAAGTCAATAACATGATTTAAATCATTATAAAGGAGGTTAGGACACATACAAAGCAAGTCGGACCTAAGGTAAGGGAAATATCACAATCTCATTTTTATCCGAGATTGTTTATACTTTAGTATTTACTGGGGTGTATTTTATCATCCACATCCATGTTTCCTCAATATGTGATATTATTTGAATTCATCTACAATTTTTAAATCCTATTTTACCCTTCAGTGAGTTATTAGTAAAAGATATGAAACGAATATTTTGTCGTTTTTCGTACGAGGTACATTTTTGACTTTTCTGACAAAAGTACGAAGAATGTTTTTTTAACTTATACAGAAAGAATGGATTTTTAAAACATTATTTCCAAGAATCTTCCGTTATAAGTTTTCAAGTTTATTTTTAATCAACTTCTTTTAGTTTATAATTGTATGACATATTAAGAAAAGAAAAGTGTTTTTGAAGTAGAAAGGATATTTTCCTAAAAGATGGAGTTCAAATGTTTTATAAAAATTATTTTCCATCTAAGATAATATAGGGTTCTGTTTTTATCCCTATTATTACATTTATTGGATTATGTTGTGAGGGAATTATTTTTATGAAGTCATTTACCTTATATGATTTGTTTTATGATGTCATGATGTTTCAAGAATCCCATTTTTGTTACATGTGTTATGCGATGATGTATGATTTATGATTATGTGGCACACATAAGAAAGGATTCATTATAAGATGGGTGGGACCTATATCTCCTTCCAATGCATTGGGTAAAGATTTTATATCTCATGAGATAGACATGGCTGGAATGGTAGGTTATACCGGTTTAGTGAAACAGGACTGAAACGAGGGTTACTAATTTTAGAAAGGGACTTTGTCCACTAAGATAGTCTTGGCAATGAGTCTTAACTAACAAGAAATAATGATTATGTGTGTATGCCAAAAAGTTTCATGTTTTCAGTTGTTATCATTGGGATTACATTTCACTTCTATGCTTTATCCCATGTTATGATATTATGAGCTCTTTTGCAGGTTAAGATTTCCAAAAGCTATGTTCTTATGTAGATGATGTGATTCATATTTCTTTTGTTTACCCTTACTGAGCATTTGAGCTCACCCTTTTATGTTTTCTTTTCCCCAAGATATAAAGAAAGGTTTTAGGTAAAAAAAGGGAAGATCTTTATGGGAGATATTGAAGATCTTTCACCACGATTAGAATATTATGTTCCGAGTTTCCAAAGACACTAAACTATTATGATCCTTGTGTGTGTGTTTTTTGTTATGTACTAAGTATTGGACAAATGTAATGTAATGTCCATGTACGTCAGGCTTCAGGTCTCTACAGTTGGTATCAGAGGAAAGGTTTCGTCAACCTTTGGGAACTAGGATGCGAAAACTTTAGTGAGATCCCTAGAGATATTTCTAAGGTATGTCTAGGGATGTCCCTAAGGATAAGTATACGTATAGGTTATAGTACTAGAATTATGCTAACAATCATAGAATTAAACCTAAGATGTTAGATGTTGAAGGTACTCCCCCTTTATTATGTTGTTTTCCCTATCATGATTTTTGCCTCTCAAACTATTCTTTTTGGGTTTTAGACGATGGCTGGAACCCGAAGGAACTGTGTTGATCAATGAAATGGACAATGTAATGATTGTCCTCCTGAACAAACAAATGTTATGGGAGATGGAGTGAAAAATCTTATTGCTATACTTACCAAGCTATGAATCATTCTGGACTTCCAAATGAGCAGAGAAGGGAACAATATTCTATTGAGTCCTTCATGAGGCAACGTCCACCTTCTTTCAGTGGGTCTTCTGATCCACGTGTTGCTGAACAATGGATCAGTACCACTGAAAAGATATTTTCAGTTCTTCAATGTTCTGAACATGATAAAGTCATCTTAGCAGTATATCGTTTGGAAGGTGAAGCTGATCAATGGTAGAATCTTATCAAGAATATGAGGCAAAGAGATGAAATTGAGTCCATGGAATGGGACGAGTTCAAGAACTTATTTTCAATAAGTACTTCCCTCGTATTCTTCGAACAAATATGGAGAAGGAGTTTCTTGAACTAAAGCAAAAGGATGATGAAACTGTTGGTATATATGAAGAGAATTTTACAAGACTTACATGGTATGCATCTGGCATTATCATCCAACCTGAAAGTAAAGTTGATCGATTTTTCAGTGGCTTAAAACCAAGTCTTCGAAGGGCATTAGATATAATAGACTTCAGTAGCTATGAAGAAATTGTGCGTTGTGCTATCAAGGTAGAAATGGAAGTTGGTGTTACATATCTATCTCATGGTTTTGACAAGAAACTAAAGATGGAGTTCAAGGAGAAATCTCAGAATAATGGTGAAAAGAAGATGAATGTTTCCTTATGCACAAAGTGTGGAAGGAAGCATGGCAGAGATTGTCTTAAAGGGACTATAAAATGTTTTAAGTGTGGAAAATAAGGTCATCGAGCAGCTGAGTGTCCAAGTAATGGAAAAAGGGATTCTAATGATGTGAATAAAGCAAATACTACAGAGAACGCACCACCAACACCTCAATGCTTCAAGTGCAAGGAAATGGGGCATTATGCTAATAAATGCCCTAATCCAAGGGTTAGTGATGATCAACATGAGCAACCATTGAAGGCAAAGGACAAAGGGAAGTCACATGTGATCACTATTGGCGATGTTGAATATGACAACGATGTGGTGGAATGATTAAGTGTTTATGTAATGGGATTCCAAAATAATGTGGTATCATAAAGTATTGGAATATTGATGTGTTGGTCTAATGTGGTATTCAAAGTGATTGAGATATTTTTTTGGAAATAAGATGATATGCGCATAATGAAGGGAAAACGAGAAAATGAAATGTTTGACAGTATTCATGAGCTCATGATTGATATAAGGACTAAGTGATATCATGGTTTGAGTATATATATTTTTGAGGATTTTGGTATGTGGAAGGTGTTAACTTTTAACTGCATTCATGTTTTCACTAAGGTTCAATGGGTATTCAAACGAATACTTGATTAAGGACTTTGAATGTTTGGAATGTGACCAACAAAACATATCTTATGATATATGAGGATCAACGATGATATTAAATCACTGGTATTCGTTTTCACTGTGTTATGAGAGTGGAAAACAGTATTTTAGATAAGCCTAAAGATTGTAATGGATTATGTTGGACATAAGTTAGTATTGTTTAAGGATAGAAGTTTTTTCGATATTATTGATGGAAAGTTATAGTAATATAGTTTTAGAAAAAGACAACCTGCAGGACGGGAGACAACCCATCGCGTCGGACAAGGATGTGGGAATCGAACCCACAACCGAAGTGCGACTGGCCTTTATCGCCTACCACTGGCCTACAAGAAGTCCCTGTTTAGTAGAAACTAGTTTTATTTTATTAAGCAGTATGATATATAAAGTATAAGTCCATTTTAGGAACCATATATGATTAATCTCACTATAGAATGACTTATGTATATTTAATAACTTTTGCTAACCTTTTGTTTGAGACAGATGGAATGACCAGTCATTCTATCACATGATCTACTAAAACTTCACGAATAACAAATTCAACTTCATTTATTTAAGAGATGAAGTTGAAATTGTTCAAGGCATGAACAATAGTGAGATTGTACCAAAATAAAGTAAGTATTTATTCTAATTCAAATTCTTCAACTTTAGGTAAATGATCTTGAAAACCAAAAATGTTGTCTTAGTGATCTTATATCTGATGAATCAGATGGTACCTTAGATCGTCACAAATTTATGGCTTTGTGATTGCTAGATTTTCCACAGCCATGTTCTCTACCACTCTCCATCAGAACATGATGGTTAGATTTCTCTTCCATATCCATATTTTCACCTATGTAGAAACCCAGTGATTAGTTTATTTGGGTAACCGTTACGTTTCATACTTTTGTTTTTAAAGATTGGTTTTGGTATTACTTTTTACGATTTGGGTTTCGATTAAAGAAACTTTCTAATAGTAAACCATTTATAACCCCGACGAATTTCGTGGGCGAAATTCATTTTAAGGGGGGTAGAATGTAATACCCCGAGATTTTATGAAAAATATTCTTTTTAATTTCATTAATTTCTTGTGTTGTACGCTACACCAAAAGGAGTTTTCACAACACACATCCTTGACTTTCCTTGCACGCAATCGCGACCTTCCTCGATAGCGTGTGTAGTACGCAATACCGAGTTTCACTAAACAACGATATGCTATTAAAATATTATTATAACTAGCCGTTATGAATAGTAATAACCACGTTTTAAAATTTTTAAAATTTTAGCTTTCAAAATGGACTTCATTTTTGGATTCGGAGTATCGAATTTAGCCTAAGGTGAAATTTTGGTACTTTTCGGATAACTTTCATATTCTGATGAATAGTGAAAATTATTAAATTTTAATTAAAAAAAACCTTTTTAATCGAAATAATTAATAGTGATAAATTATTAATTTGAGTGGTTTTAAATTATATTTAGAATATATTTTTACAATTCAATACAATGTTGGTCATTGGATGTAATTTCACAATTACACCAGACATAAACTAGTGTTAATCTTTTGATAGTTATTATCTCTTAAAAACACGCTACTTGTTGTGACAGTGGAAATTAGTTATAAAATTAATTAATGCAACTTATATGTTGGGAATTTTGTGAAATAGAAATCATATTTGAATTCGGAATATCAATTATAGCTTAGGGTGAAATTTTGGCATTTTTCTGAAAAACGTCAATTTTTGATGAATAGTGAAACTACTAAGTGGTAGTTAAAAAATTATTTTTTCATAAATCTTAATTTTACCACTTCTGTGAAAGGAATTTCAAAAATCCGAGAGACACGGTTGATGTCAGTAAGTAAAATGTGGTTCAATGAGATGAAAATAATTTTTGGTGAATAACAACTTTTTACTTTTATTTACCACGGTTAAAAGTAAATAGGGTAATTAAGGGTAAAAATGATATTAATATTACCCTAAAACATGTCCTAATCCTATTGGACAAGTGTATATCGACCAAAAACAAACTTAAGTGTAAAATATTATCATTTAGGCCCACTTGGATTAGATTAGGGCATTTATTATTATTTAATTCAAAGAAGAGTTAAAAGAGTTAAAATCAAAGTTTATTTAATAAAACATTTTTAATATAGGGTAATACATAATATAATTTCGACTATAAATATTAATTAGAAAGATAAAAAGATTTCCTACATAATGGTATTTTATTTGTAATTTTTATACTTTAAATATTTTAATTTATTTATGACACAACGATAATGCAGTAATTACCTTTTTACGAAAATATTAACATAATTGATGTTATAAATGCCCAAATAAATGTAATTTGAGACTTTTTATGACTTGCACTAATTTTATAGGTTCATATGACATGTTATTGTTGATTTAAGTAACTTATTTAGAACTTATAATTCTGTTAGAAATTTCATAAAAATCATGTACCAAATAGTGTCAAAATTGACAGAAATTAGTTTTTAAAACAAATATTATATTATTAATTGTTATTTAATTCCTAAAAATCTACGGTTCGGCCAAATGACTTAGATAAGGATATATATATTAATAATAAACAACTTGGGGTTCTTTGGTCTTGATATAGTAAGTTTATTAACCATATAGTGTAAGAAAACAAAAACACACGGTAAAAGTTAAATTATTTAACTTAGAGTTAAATCTAATTGATAAGGTTAAAATAATAACCTAAACTTGTCTAAATCCTATTGTATGAGAGGGTTTCGACCCATACCCACCTTAGCCTCTAAATAAATCAATTTGGAGCTATTTAAAACCGAACATGACTTTATAATAAAATAATATTTTTAGTTATTCCAAAGGTGCCCCTCTCCTCCCTTATAAAAGGGCACCTCCTCCCTCTCTTCCTCACACAACTTTGAGCCTTCAATCTCGGCCAACCCCTGCCATTTATTCCTCTACACTTCCCTAGAGACATCATAGAGGTCCTGGTATTCTTCAAAGACCAATTGTAGTGCTCTAAAAGGAGGTCTCAAAGAAGCACTTCAAAAAAGAGGTAATATCCATTACCGATCTTTTTCAATTTCTTTCTTCTTCAACTTCTTCTTATTTAGTTGTTTCATGATAAAGTAATAACATCAGTATTTATTATATAATGATATGTTATTATAAATATGAAACAACTCTAATTAACCTTCTATCTATCCAACGGAAAAAGGAAATCACCGCGCGTGCGTACGTACGGAATACCGTCTCCACGCCGTGGTGTAATCTATTTTCCGCCACCACCTTAATTGGATGGGTATAATGATGTAATGAGTTACTATATATGATTATTATAAACTGATATTGATACTGAAATAGTATACATACACTTTAACACAATTCCATGACCATGGGAATGATATCATCGCTCGTGCGTACGTACGGACTACCGTCTCCACGATGCGATGAGATTCATTCTCCACATTAACCATTCATGAATGATTATAAATTATATATAATAACTACTAATGAAATATATGACATAATAAGGATACTGGATTTATTATATTTATATGTATGTCATCGACTTAATTCCATTCAATTCAATAAGGAAACGAAAACAGCATTCATGCGTACGTACGGACTACCGTCTCCATGAACGGTGTATTTCATTCCATTTATCGATATATTATATATATATATATTCTGAATATATATTATATATAAATAATGTTTTAAATTCTGGATATAAGTAATCATGATTCAAGTAATCATATTAAAAATTACAAGTTAAAAACACGAACGACCAATGAGACGATTTTACCCAAAACGCTACTTTAACATGAATTTACAAAAGAACGGGTAATATAAAGTCATAAGTGAACCATATATGTTATAATATCAATGAATATGATTCTGGAATAAGTCAATAACATGATTTAAATCATTCTAAAGGAGGTTAGGACACTTACAAAGCAAGTCGGACCTAAGGTAAGGGAAATATCACAATCTCATTTTTATCCGAGATTGTTTATACTTTAGTATTTATTGGGGTGTATTTTATCATCCACATCCATGTTTCCGCAATATGTAATATTATTTCAATTCACCTACAATTTTTTAAATCCTATTTTACCCTTCATTGAGTTTTTAGTAAAAGATATGAAACGAATCTTTTGTCGTTTTTCGTACGAGGTACATTTTTGACTTTTCCGACAAAAGTACGAAGAATGTTTTTTTAACTTATATGGCAAGAATGGATTTTTAAAACATTATTTCCAAGAATCTTCCTTTATAAGTTTTTGAGTTTATTTTTATCAACTTCTTTTAGTTTAAAATTTTATGACATGTTAAGAAAAGAAAAGTGTTTTTGAAGTAGAAAGGATATTTTCCTCAAAGAAGGAGTTCAAAAGTTTTATCAAAATTATTTTCCATCTAAGATAATACAGGGTTCTGTTTTTATCCCTATTATTACATTGATTGGATTATGTTGGGAGGGAATTATTTTTATGAAGTCATTTACCTTATATGACTTGTTTTATGATGTCATGATGTTTCAAGAATCCCATTTTTGTTACATGTGTTATGCGATGATGTATGATTTATGATTATGTGACACACATAAGAAAGGATTCATTATAAGATGGGTGGGACCTATATCTCCCTCCAATTCATTGGGTAAAGATTTTATATCCCATGAGATAGACATGGCTGGAATGGTAGGTTATACCGGTTCAGTGAAACAGGACTGAAACGAGGGTGCCTCTGTTCAGAAAGGGACTTTGTCCACTAAGATAGTCTTGGAAATGAGTCTTGACTAACAAGAAATGATGATTATGTGTGTATGCCACAAAGTTTGATGTTTTAAGTTGTTATTATTGGGATTACATTTCACTTCTATGATTTATCCCATGTTATGATATTATGAGCTCTTTTGCAGGTTAAGATTTCCAAAAGCTATGTTCTTATTTATATGATGTGATTGATATTTCTTTTGTTTACCCTTACTGAGAATTTGAGCTCACCCTTTTATGTTTTCTTTTCCCCAAGATATAAAGAAAGGTTTTAGGTAAAAAAAGGGAAGATCTTTATGGGAGATATTGAAGATCTTTCACCACGATTAGAAGATTACATTCCGAGTTTCCAAAGACACTAAACTATTATAATCCTTGTGTGTGTGTTTTTTGTTATGTACTAAGTATTCCACAAATGTAATGTAATGTCCATGTACATCGGGCTTCAGGTCTCTACAGTAGAGGACCTTTCCAAAGGTTGTTTTCCCAGTGGACAAGGGAAAAGGGGGTATTTATCAGTGGATGGAATTTGGTCTTTAACAGAGCATCAACTCAGGACTCTGATGTAAGAAAAGTATCATGTTGAACAAGAGACAAAGAACTTCATGTCTATCTATTGAAGATACCTTCACATCTATAAACTGAGTGAGACTTAACCAACGACAGTGAGCCAAGGGGAGTCAATGGGAGTGACCCGAGGGACGTAGTGATCTATCCCTAAACTTTTGTAAAGGTAGTGATCCTGGGACACAGTGACTATACTCGAACCTTTGTAATCTACAGCTAGTGAAGCATAGTGGATTTAGGTACGACCGACAACCTGTCAGCATATGCTCCTTGGTCGTAGACCTTAGTGGTGAACCAAGTTAAAATAGCTGTGTCATCTCTCTGCATGTGAATGTTTCATTGCTGATCATATCCATCATAAAGATTTAAGTAGTTCCTACCAATGTGGGAAAAGATCCCCAACTTTAAGAAGAAAAAGTTGACACCCTGATTCACCCCTCCCCTCTCAAGGTGTCCCGGGGACCTACATTTGGGAAGGCTCAAAAGTATTTTATTGAATAGGAATTTGGACAATTGGTGGGTTTATACAGGTAAAGAGAGGGGATTATTTATTATTTAGGTTTTGGACACCACAAACTAAAGTAATAAAAACCACAATCCAACCCCTGGTTTATACCCACGGGTTTTTACAAATGGGATAGGAAAACATTATTTTATAAGTCCAATATCCAAAATTCTTAAAATATTAGGCTTTCTTATGGGGAGGTGAGTAACATTCTCAAATAAATCATTTTAAAACTTAAATTATTTTATAAGTATTGGAGAGTCCACTAAGGAACTATAAAATTCATCAAACAAATCTAAAATCCAATTATTTAAATTATAAAACATATAATAGCCTAAAATACCATTTAATAGTATTTTATTACAACCCTATTAGTTCATTATGATGTCATAAAACACATTATATATTTAAACAATATTTAATTTTTACCCAAAAAAATGACTGACTCAGAAAAAATGATATATTAACTTTTTAATAATTTTGAGGTCCTAATTACAAAAATAATATTCATTTTATATAAAAAAATTTCTAAATATGTGAATTTTTATTTTTAAAATAAAAAATGACATTTATAAAAAATTCATGGATTTTGAAAAAAACGGGTTTCAAACCTTTATAAATATTACAAATGATTTAATAAAAATTATAAGAGAATTTATATATAAAAAAAGTAATTTATTAAAAATATTTTATTAAAATATTATTTAATTCAGAAATCTATTAATTTATCAAAATATATTTATTAATTTAATATTAACTAAAAGTACTATTTGTGATTTAAAAACTATTTACAAAGTAACAATAATAAAATGAATATATATTATTTATTGTATACAAAAATAATACACATAATAATAGTGATAGATTCTTGTTACATAAACCATTATAACACCTGTATATGACTAACAGGTAAGGTGTGAGATGGTGATACACTAATAGGGTGGCTCGGATAACGACGCTTGGGTGGTAATCTCTATCAACTTCCACATCTACCATAGGTAGTTCCATTCGAGAACTTCAGGTTTAAGATCTGCTGGGGAATATTCAAGAGAGAATCCCAATGATGCCACCACAATTCAGAGCTCTGAAAAATGGGATTTGTATAGGGCGATTATACTAGATGAGGCCTTCGCTTCCTTTTTCTGAGTAAATTGGATTTGTTAAAGCCCTATATTTATACTAATCATGTGATCAATGTTCAATGCCTGTATTAGCAACTGTAAAAATTATTAACGGTATTTTTAAATCAAAAATCATAAAACCAATGAAGTGCATTTGTTATAAAACCATTTTACATAATAATAAATATAATTATATGAAGATGAATTTTCATTAATAAAAGTTTAGGTCATTACATATTTCCACACTATTAACACCACAAATGTTGTATTACATGAACTAAAAAATGTTTGGAAAAACTATACCATCAAGAACCCCCCTAAGAATCATCACTGCCACTATATCATGAACTAGACTAGATACCCGTGTAACAAAATAACCAAGATGACCCTGACATATTCCAAAGGTTATTCCTGATCCACAGGAGTCAGAAAGTATATTTTAGAATCATATATACTAATGTGGGAATAATATTTCCACAAAAAATGAGAAAGAAAAAGAATAATGATAATATTAATATAAAAAAACTCCACCCTGTGTAGTTTACTAGATGTCAAACTGAAATTAACATGCCCAAATAAAATAACCATGAACTAGAAAACTTAATAAACTTATAGAAAAATTTTCCATTTCCAAGAGGACTCAACTCACCATGTATATGATTCAACAGCTAGAACCACCACTAAGTGACACCTTTCATTTTCTCAAAACTAGAAGGAGATTATCTTGATACACCAGAAGGAACAAGTAGAGTGTGAGACAAATCCCAAAAATATTTAACCCAAAGATTCCATTACAAGATTACAATATCAAATTAACTATGAAAATGAGTTAATATTTAAATTTAATAGCTTTGGATTTTTAAAATCACATTTAATAAAAACATACATTACATTTCAAAATATGTAAATACATTATAAATTTATGATTCACATTTAGAATGAAGGAAATACTTTTAAAATGATGTAATTTCATTTCAACAATGGTTTATTTACCCAAATAGAACATTTAACAAATCTATTAAATAAAAACTTTGATATAAAACAATTTATATTAATTCACAGGGCACATAAGACAATTTTAAACAATAGAATCTATTCATTTTAAATACAAACAAGAGAGAAACATGCTCATATGCCTAATAAGTATGATACTTCCAACCTATAGGGACCCGAAAATGTGAATAAAAATATATATACATATGCCCATTTGGGACTAGGGGAAAGTGGACTCATCACCATCATCTGTGGGATGATATGTTCGGATATGAAGTTTTGGAACACTATAAGTTAGAAGGTTCCTCACCAAATATCTCAATAATTACCCATGTATTACATATCCCATATAGAAAAACATTGATTGTCAATTTATTTCAGGACTCCAAAATATAAAATTAAATCTCATTATCCATTTCATATATTCCAATATTCCTTTTAAAAACCATAATGAGATTTTATTAAAAATAATGAATTTTCAGAAATATAAAACTCTTAGGTTTCGATAAAATAATTTCAATCCAATTTTTACAAATGTGTATTTTAAATCCGATTCATGTAGTTACAAAATCCTACATAACTAATGGAATTCAATAATTAAATTTTCATACCAATCCCTTAAATTTCATAACAAATCCTCAATTCAATAGAATTCATGTTTTTTCACAATTTTCCTTCAAAAAAATTTCCAAAATAAATTTATGCAACATAATTGAGTAAATTTCCATCAAATCCACAATTTGAATTAAAAATTTTATATTTCCATAATCATATATAAACAGACAGAAATTCAATTGAATTGGGGGTTTCACAATTTCATACCAAAAGTATAGTTTTTTTAAAAACCCAATTCAAAAGAATTTGTTTTTTTTCTCAAAATATAATTTAAATCCATTTAATAAAAACCCAATAAAAATAATTTAAATTAATCAATTTAAACTAAACAATTAAATTTAGGGTTAATAAAAATTGAACATCGTAATGGAACCACCTACCACGGTATCAGTGAACCTAAATCAAAATGTCGTAACAAAAAAACTCCATTGGGAAATGATGACAATGAGGATCAATCAATCTAACTCAGTTTTAGATCCAAAATAGTAGGCATTAGATCAAAAATCAAACAAGGGGATTTATAGAACCATGATAGAGGATAAATGACACTATAGGAGAATAAGAACCAAAAAAGGAAACTAATCATGAGAAGATCTATTTCCATTCAACAAGCCTCTGATCACTATTGAGAGGGTTCCTAGGGGATTAAAATATTTCTTGGTATCTCTAAGGAAGGGAGAAACTAGTTTGGGTCAAATGTGGTTCGCT
Source organism: Viscum album (assembly GCA_963277665.1). Lineage (NCBI taxonomy): Eukaryota > Viridiplantae > Streptophyta > Magnoliopsida > Santalales > Viscaceae > Viscum > Viscum album. The sequence continues at coordinate 1,864,216,464 of OY728133.1, forward strand.
AGGGATCTAAATTGTGGGTTCGATAATTTTTAATAAATATGTAAATTAATAAAAAATGTTTTTGCATAATTTCCAAGGTTTATGTGAAAAATTAAGTAAAAATGTGCCCAATCCATGTTCGTATTTTATATAGGACATAGAATATCCTATAATAGGGTGCATTGTTTTTAAAACTGTGTGAAATCCATACGAAGTTGACTATCCAATTTTTTAAATTTTCTATAGCAGGGTGAAAAGTTTGGAAAATTGTGCGCTAGCCGTGCGCTAACCGTGCACTATCCAGGAAAGATAAAAAAAAATCAGAATCTCAATTGATTTAACCCTAAACAAAATCCATCCAAAGTATGTGAAAATATGGCTTTAAGAATACATCAATACGTCACCAAGATGTTACAAAATATGTTGTAAAATAGATTTCAAATATCAATAATTTTTTATCTATATTTATTTTATTATTCCATTATAAAATAATATGCACATTTTTATTGGGGTTCCCAAAATGGAATCAAATTAAGAATGGTTCCTTAATATGTTCATTTAAGGTGGTTAAGTAAATAAATACCATTTATTGTTTACATCACGTATATAATGCCAAATGTTATCTTTAAAAATATTATTAGGGTCATAAATATAATTTTTATAGATAAAAAATATCTACAATTTCCTCTATGTTATGTTATAATTGGAAAATATATATATCTTTCTTTAGAGTAGGTAGTCTAAACGTACACAGGGGAGATGATATCAATTTTCATTGAACATGAAGGATGCAAAAATAAAATAATTTTTCATTTAAAAATCTTAATCATGTTATAAATATTATCTTATTTTATTTAATAAAACTTTTTATCCATCGATGTAGGGTGGCTGTAAAAAATTGTACACTCCGTTTAAGGAGGCGGTAGTCCATATGTTAAAATGAAAATGACTTCATCTTTTCAAAATATTTTAAAGAAATGTATAACAGTGATATTATATGAATATAACAATATTTTAGAATATTTATAGGAATTATTGTATCAAAATTTATGGAAACATATTATAGAGGTTTTAGAATAGAATAGACAAGAAATCTAGTTTGAGAACAATATTTCACACATTGTATGTTCTCTCACTGGTAACCCCATAAGGTTATTTAGCCTGGTGTATTTCGAAGGAAAAGGATTATAGGAAATGGTGAGAGGTTTAAGATGAGACTATGGTAGAGTTTTTTAGATATTAATCATTGTAATAGGTGGTGAAATTTTGTAGGAGTAATCCACTTTTATAAGTGAAGAAAATGATATATTTTCAAATACCCATTATTTTTCAATGATAAAATCACAATATTCATGGTTCAATGTCTCAAAAGCATAAAATAATAGTGTGGGGTTATATAAGTTTAAAAAATCATGAAAAATTAAATTTAAAAAATATATTAAGCATGATTCATGTATTTACCACTATATTTTTACATTTAAAATTTTGGTTTTTAACATGGTAACTTCTTTTCCCTAGGAATTTATATTTTATTAAAAATATAACGTAACTAATGTTACCTAATTATATTGTTATAAACCTATATTTTATACCTAATTATTATGTTATAAACCTATATTTTATCTCTATATAATATTATTCAATTTATGAATAATTTAATATTAACATTTAAATTGAACCATTAAAATATATTAAAACTATTTTTTAGAAAAATGTTATTTTTACCATTAAATATTAAAAATATTAAATAAAACTAGTCTCAAATTAAATTAGTGATAATATATTTATTTATATGTTTATGAATAATATGTAAGTCACTGTATAAAATAGATCAATATAATTTATTATATAAACATTTCATAATATTAATGAAGCATTTCATTGGAAATAACTCTTCCACCATTATCATGGTAATTAACATTAATCATTGTAACCGTACATTTATTCCAAAAAATGAAACTTATCCAATTAAACAATAAGATAACATTGCTATAAAATATGAAATACATTTTTTAATATTCAATTTGTATATGGTTTGATATAAATATTAATATAAATGAATAACAAATTTTCCTGAAAAATATTACTTATGTTCAAAAAGTATTAAACATTGATTTCTAACATCAGAATAATTCTTTTAATTAAAATAATTTTTTATTATAAGTTCAAATTTCATTAAATTTTTTTTATCCAAATCGTGTAAAATAATCTTTATTATGAAAATGTCATAAAGTATGGCTATTAGCAAAATTAGTATTTTTTCACTTTTCAATTAAATAACCAAAATTTCAGAAAAATACACAAAAATAACCCAATTGAAATTTTATCATGATTAGTCAAAAAATTATGTTGATATATTAAAATAGAAATTCTAAAATTAATAAATTTATTTTTCAAATGAAAATAAAATTTTAAAATATTTGTTTTAATTAAAAATTACATGGTTAAAAATTTATATGTTCATAATCCTATTTTTAATTTAAAAATTATTATGATGTTTTTATTTAATTTAGGTTTTATTATTATGAAATATTTATTAATAATATTTAACAAATATGTCATGTTAATTTTTCAAAAAAAAACTAGTTGATAAAATATTTATTTAAAGAATAATATATTCTGAAATTTGAGGGGTGTAACAATTGTTGTCTTCCTTATCTACTCCAATATATTCATACCATTTATATAAAAATAAATTATTCCATTATTTATTTATCAATATATGTACAACTTAATCTTTCAGTTTTATTTTGAAAATGAATAAAAATATTCCATGTTATTATGTTTACATATTCACTCCCATTTCAATTATTATATATAATATTTCCTTTAAAACAGTTGTATTTTATGAATAAATGATGGTGTTTAATTTGGAGGATCCCTATGTTGTTCCAAAGAGTCCACATAATAAAAAACACATAAATTTAGAATTTTTTTTTAAAAAAGTTATTATTGTGTATATTATAACATAATAATCATTATTATGAAATTTCTATCCTCAAAATCCAATGGAATCGATACTATTACAACTCTTATAAACTGATAAGATTTTTTATTCTGGCATGATGTTTTCTCTTCTAAAATTATACATTCAATTAATGTAGTAGTCAAATTTCTGTGAAGGAGTGGAAAAAATTTTGTTTTTTGAAAGCCATTTGTTATTGAATTATTGTGTATTGTAATTTTTGGAAACTTCATCTCAATTAAATTAGGATTTCATCTTAGAATTTTATTGTAAAATTTATAAGATAAAAATTTTCTCTCAGCGAGTAATTTTCTCCACATAATAATGAGTTTGAATAGATGTAAATCACCTAATGATTCACTATGTCACAAAAAATATGTCATTAATATTGTAATAAGTATCATTATCTCCAACAACCATATGAAGGAGTAATATTTTGGAATTATTGATCTATATTTATGTTGAAATTTTTATCTATATATTCAAAAAAAATTAGAATAAGGAATATCAACATTTAGTGATTTCTTCCGCAACACAAAAACTTCTCTATAAAAATTATTTATAATTCCATTCACTCCAAAACAACGATTCGCCCTTATAAAAAATATACCACATTTAATTCAAACTTCTCAACTAATTTGTATTGGTGTACATAAAAATACAATAACAACACTTCAACTCATATCTTCTCCAACTCATTAAAAAAATATCTCCAAAAAATTATTATTCAGACATAGAAATATCCCAAAAACACTATATGTGGTCACAAAAAACAACCTAATACATTACAAATATAGTTTAAATCTATGAAAGAAGCCACTAAATTAGGGAAATCAGTCATAAAGTTCTAATAATGTTCTTTTAGAATTTCTATGGGGACCATTCACAATTCTAAACCATAGTGATAACCAAGGACTACTAGTATTAAAATTATTCTTATCTCTTATAATTATATATATATATAGTATTTATATCAATATATTCCATATTATATTTTTTTGTTTGTTTATGTATTTATATGTTATATAAATCAGAATATAATTCAAATAAAATAAATCAATAGTTAACAATGATATAGATTTTGAAATATTTCGAATTATAGACACATATAAATATAAGATAAATTATATATATTATATATATTATTTTAATTTATAATAAATATGAGTCTGTTTTTGAGTTTGTGTGTGTATAATTCACTTAGATCAGGTTATAATATTAATTTTATTTACATTGTTCTAAATATATAATATCTATTATATAAACGATTTATTGAAACTGAAACTGAAAATATAATTTAATTTTATTTTCATATTTGTGTTTGTAATATGTCATTTTATTAGTAAAATTATAATATTGATTTATATATTAAAAAAAAAAAAATTTATATTTTAAATACAGAATTTAATTGAAAATTTAAATTTAAATTTATATTTTTATAACAAAATGGATGATTTTTTATAGATTTATAAAAATAATGATTGATATTTGAATATAATTAAAAATATATTTATTTATAATATTACATTTTAATATTTTTATTTAGGAAAGAAATATATATACATATATATATATCTGCATATTGTACTTAGATAAAAAATATATTGCATATATATAAAATATGTGTCTCTGTATGAAAATTAAAAATTAATTTTAATATTAGATATTTTTTGTATCAAACTAATATCTAAATATTCAATTATAAATAGTATAAAATAATTGAGTACATATATAGGAATATATATATATATAACAGATAAATAAGGGTAAATAAACAGGTTAATGTTTATATATTAATATAATGAGGAGATATATTTTTATATTTTAAATTATGTAAATAATATATATATATATATATATATGTATGTATTTTTGTTTGTGTGTTTGTGTCTTTGTGTGTATCTCCCTCTCCATGAGTGTGTGTTAATATAATAAAACATGAAAAATAAAATTCACATGTATATATATATGACTACAATGTACAATCACAAAAAAACAAACAGGTATAAAACATTTGAATATATGTATATGTATATATGTGTGTGTATGTATATTGGTTATTTTCTACATTGGATTATCTCTATATGCTGAGTGATTATAGAATTATTCCTTAACATGAGCATATATGTTTGGCCTATAGAAGACTCCCAAGGATCCATGTTTCTTTTCCATTATAAACCTTTACCCATGATAAAAAAGGAATTATGAAAGGTTTGAATCCTCATATGTTCTATATATACCGTTGAGAAATGATATTTTATTTTAATTTTAATATAAAAACAACCTATTCATTTTAATCACTAACTCAATCACCACTGTTTAAAGCTTCTCATTTTGGTTAATTTTTTTATTTCATTGATGATTTTATTTTGAGTCATTTAGTATAGAATCAAAATTTATTTTTATAGTAATATCCTATAGAACTATGTTGACTTTTGGTATAAATATTTATTATCTCCATTGGTGTTTTTATATATAATGTATTATAATATTTCTAAACACACAATATACCTATAAATATATGTGTGTGTGTTCATGTTGGTGTGTTTGTATGTATATTTATATTTTTGTTCACAAACCCTCTCTCATTATATATATAGACACACATACAAACATACATAAATATATATATATATATATATTGGTATATGTATTTTTATAAATTTATGTAACTATATATATTTGTGGGTGTGTTTTATTTTTATATTTCATATGTATACATTGTGAAATTTGTAATGTATATTTTATAAGTGTAATTTATATAATTTATAATATGTTTAACTTTATATGTATAATTTATATATGTATACATTATACAATACATATATATTGCATATGATTTATATTTATACGTTATACAATTACCTATGTATATATTATACATTTTGTGTATACCTTTTATACATTATATATATATATATTATAATTATGATATATCTTCTTTATATGAATATGATATATAATTAATATATGTAACCATTATAACTCATATGGATTAATTTTATTTTTATTTCTATATAATTTATTATATATATGTGTTTGTCTGTGACTATATAGAATTTCTTACATGAGTGATTTTTTCAAAATTAATTATTTTAATGAAATATGAATATTTTTTAACAAATGAAGGTTAATAAAAATTAAAATAGATGAGTGTATATTAATAAAAAAATAGAATGATTATGAGGATATATAGTTCATTATATTTACTTTAGACCATGAAAATGACTCTTTTTATATTTTTTTCCACGAGTTTTTTACACTATAGGAATTTTTCCAAATGAGTTGGAAGGGAAGATAAATTTTTATTGAAATGATTATAATTATAAATATTGGGTTAAACATGATGGGGTACTAAATGTATATAGTGAGTAGAATAACAGTATGTTTTTCAATCAAATAGGTATTTTTTCTTGTGTTAATGAAAACATAGTTCATATTGAGTAAATTATATCATTTGTTAAAGGTGAACATTGATATTGTCTAAATATATTTGACTCATCATATAATTGTAAAAATATTTCACTGTAATTTTTTTATCAAATATAAAATAATACTTACAATACTAAAACTATATATTTTGTATGTGGGAAAAATTTGGAGTTATATAAATTTTCTCAATGATAACTTCTCCATTTAATGATATGTTACATGTTAATGATGATATTTATTATTAAATATTTAATGTTAAATGATTATTTTATTTCAAATATATGATCTATAAAATTATATAAATCTATCATAGGGACTACAAAACATTATAAAAGGATTATTGTTCACTTAAAAAGCCCCCTATTTTTGTTGTCTCTTAATACTTGTAAAGAGAATGATCTATTAGTACTTTTGTGGTGAAATTATAAAAGATAAAAAAATATGATGTGTGTATAAATTATTTGATTGTTCATGATATTTAACATGGAAAATTGATTAAAAAATATTACATATTACATAAATAACAAGAATATTCTATGTAGTAAAAGATAATTTATAACTGGACATGAATCCTCTATGTTTTTTATCTATAGATAGAATGAATCATTTGGGTTTACAAAGAAACTCTCAAAATACATGTTTAATTATGATAAAAAATTATAACTTACCCACAATGTAATTTTTTTTTTGAATGTTTTTAAGACAATAATATGAAATATCACGGGAAGGTTATAATGTTTTTGATAAAAAGATGGTATCTAACCCTAACAATAATATAATAATTTTTTAGGTACCTTATGCCATAAATTCAGAACATTATTAAGGGTTTTTGAGTTATTATATTTGAGGCTAATTCATAAGTATTTTCTGGTTTATTTAGAAAATTTTAATAGGACATTAAGGGGGTACACTTTTGGCACATTTTTAGGGGAAAAAAATTTTACTTAGGAAACCATGCAACTTGTTTAGTTAAGGACAATGGTTGACTCAACGTTGGAACATAGTTAGAGCTGACCATGTGACATTACCCCTAAAAACATTATGGCCTGGGATAAAGGGGAAATAATACATGGTTCATTGTTTACTAATCCATGAATCCTGACAATGTTGGTTCCCAAATGAGTAAGATAGCCTCACACGGTGGGTAAATGGTTCAGAAATCCTTTTGAAAAAAATCATATAAAATATTTTAATTAATTTTAATATTATTTATACCAGAAACCTTTCCAAAACCCCTCATTATTCTTTTAATTCCAATATATATTAAATATAGGGACTACTGTGGTGATTCAAGGTGGTTCATCTCCCTCCGTAATCTATATCTAAATGGGATGTAGTATTGAATTATGTGGATTCCAGGCAAGATATTTTTTATTTATTTATTCATCATTTATATCCTAGATCTCCTCTTTCACTCTTGAGATGAAACACAAATCCATAAAACTTTCTCTAGATCTATAAATTATATCGTTATATAACATATAATTTCTATATCATTGTAGGATAACAACCTTTATCTATTTATAATTGATTCATATATGTCAAACGAATCAATATCTATGATTGACCATGAATCCTTTTAGGTAAGATGATATCAGATTCACCAATATTAATTATTCCTTCCTTTAATACCAATATCGAAGGTTATATTTTGACAGAATGAGTCATTTTGTAGGGAATTTTGGTGTAGGGACATGATCTAGGTATCATTCCTTGATAGATAATGGATTTTGGGAGAGATGTATTAATGTTAGGAAGCTTCATATCTTATGGAACCCTTTTATATGATTGTTGGCGTAATATTCTAGCATGTTCTCATGTAACCCATGAGACCCAAGTCTAATACTAATAACTTGTGTGTGAATGTGTAACTCTTGAGACTATGATTTGACATTGATTTCTATTGTGTTTGTGTGGACACTGATACTCTTGATTGATATAATATTTATATCACTTATGTGATAAGTCATGTGGTGTGTGAATATATAGACTTTTGAGGAATTATGATTGTAGAAACTGATATGTGTGGAATGGTGGATTAGTTATCACTTATAAGGGGAGAATGTGTGACATGTGACAGTGACAATGATGGGATGAGACCTAGGAAGGGTTACAATGACCTTGTGGACTAAATCCTGGGAGTGCAAGGATATAATGACCAAGTCACCCATCCCAAGGTAGAAGTAAGGGTACAATGACCTCTTAGGTTGACCCATGTTAGAGATGGGGGTTGATAACACTATGGCCAAACCCAATACTTGTTTTATTAGGGATAGTTAGAGATATACGAGGTGGGATTGTGGTCGAGCCATGTTTACTAATTCTATTATGACTTTTATTCCAACATGATTCCATAGTAGGAACAACTACGGTTCTTTATGGCTTAGCTAACTCAAAAATTTTCACAACATGTTTTATTTTTATTGATTTATATTTTCCTTATAATAATTAAATACACTTCTTATTCATGTGAACATATGTTAAGGACTGGTTGGTGGTGTCCCCAAGGGTTATACACACACCTTGAACATTCGTCCAAGTATACATAAATTCTTCAGGATCAGGGATCTAGTGAACTGAAAAGGACCAACAGTATGTTTATAAGTAGATCTGAGTTATGGATGGATATGGTAATGGGAACAAATATATACAACTACCACATATAATTTTATTTATCTTCTATAGTTGTACAACTTATTCTTATTGACATTCGACACTACATATCCATTTATTATTATTTTATGACTAGAAATGACATATTTTGTAGGATTTTTCATGTTATCTTTTTTATGTTCTATTGTTGGGTTATGTTTATGTTTATTTTGTCTAGTGCAGGGATATGAATATATAGGGCATATTCTACCCTAGTCCCTTTAGATCATTATTTATAGTTCTAATCCTCATGAATATGCGGAGACACAAAAATTTCTTTGTGATGCTTCAAATCATACCTAGTAATTTTAGTTGGGGGTGTTATAAAATGATATGAGAGCCTTTGTTTTTTCTTTTATTATAAAATGTTCTAGAAAATAGTATAAGATAGTTATGATGCTCAGAACATCAGCATAGGAGCATCCATATACCTATCCATATCATTTGTAACAAACCTCCAAGTTATTATGATTGGATTACAGTTACCTATTAAGGTAATTGGTTGTGTTCATACACCATGAAAATGTATATAGTATCACATGTTATATATAAACCTATTATGCGAGGAATATTAGTTCAATAATTAAATACCTTTATTTGTGTAATCAGATTAGATATATATCCTTATTCCATAAATTTCTAAAATATATGTTATTTTATTAGTTATTTTAACATATTTATAATAGATATATATATGGTTATGTAAAATGTGTAGTTACATTATTCTAGGAATGATCCCTAGGTAGATCTAGGAGGGTTATACCTTATACATGGGTATTTTCTAGGATATACCTTCATATATGAATCTCCTATGTCTTCCTTATAAAATATTATGTTGTACTTATAGAAAATTTTTATTGTGTTTTTAATTTTTTTATATTTAGGAAAAAATATGTAGCCTCATATATTATTTATAGGAACATCTATCAAAGAAATAATAAGTGACCATTTCAAGAGATGGTGGGGTGTTATAGGAACAATATTCATGAGTGTGGGTATTATATGGAAGGCCTTCATGGTGAAATTCATGGAGGAGTTCATTCAAAAATAAAGCTGAATTTTGGCATGGGAGAATATTTTATTGAACATAAGCAGGGTATTTTATCAGTTTCCTCATATTATGATCATTTTATGGAGTTGATATTCTTTTATTATCTTTTGGAGAGAAATGAGGCATATAAAGGGATGAAGTTTGAGATTGTCATTTTTTTAGTGTTTAGGCATCATTAGAGGAACACTTTTCTGTTGTTATACAAAAGGTTGATTCTCAAGGCCTTGAAGATCGAGAAAGGCCTAGAGAAGGAGATTGATACAATATTTTTTTCATACATTACTACAATTATGATTTTTTACAATGATGTTATCATGGTTTCCTCTTTTAGTAGAATTTAGAAGAATGTAATTGGTATGTTTTATGGTGTTGGCAGAAAATTAAAATAGATTAGGGTTTTTTCAACCCCTTCTTTTTGAGTTACAGATCTATAATGTTTCAACTATCGATTGAGTGTATATTTTCTCATTTTTTACCCAAAACAACATATTAATTGAAAATGATGTAGAGTTATGGGGAATCCTCAATAGTTCAATGGATGGTAATTATTGATAGGCTCTTGTTGTGGGGAGAAGAAGACCTAGACCACTTCCCAAAGATCTTTTTAAGGTCTTTATCTATACAATTTTACCCCATATAATTCAATATCCTACGAGAGTTATGCACCCCAGGGGAAGGAACGTGGAGCTATGGAAGGTAGAGAGTATATAGTGGATGATTTTCCAACCATCAACGTGGATAGAACATCTATAATTATATGTATATGTTGAATTCCCTTTTCTAACTATCACATTGCATGCTTTTTATAATATTTAAGAGTTTCATATTTTTATAAGAATTTCATAATTAGATATAGGTGATTCAATTTTTGAAAAGAATGAATCACTGTTGAGGTTGAGACACCACTAAGGATGAGTCATCAATGTGATAGACTCCCCACCGAACAATGTATCATGACCACGATGTCATACCATCGGAACTGAATTTTAACAATTTATGAAACTCCACAAAAAAAGTCTCACCATTGTCTTGAGTCACAGTTAAGGATGTAATAATTCCAAAGTATAAATTTAAAAAAGTATGGAATGACTCACCACCAATTATGTTAAACAATTGAATCATAAATTTTCAAAATAGTGAGACACCACCATCATACCTACCATTAAAGGAGTCAATTCGAGAAGGATGACTCACCATCAGGTGAAAAAACCACCAACATATATTTTTGTAAAAGTATGAAATGAAACACCACCATTATGAGACACCTCTATCAACGTGACTCCTTTCCAATGTGTATCCACTAGATAATGATATTCTTACAAATATACACCATTATTAATATACACCACCATAGACTTCTCAACTTTCCAATACTCAATTCCAATATTTTAATTTAGTTTGAAATGATTTCTCTAATGACTATATTATTGAATTCAATTTAGACGGTTATTTTAATTATTTTTTCTTAATGAACCATCAAAATGAATTAAAGGATGTGTCTGTATAGAGATTGAGGACACAAAATATTCGGATTCTTATATGGATACTCATGCATCTTTCTAATAAAAAGAGAAGAAGAATCCCACATGCAATAGTGCAATGCACATAAAGGTGATGTGCTGAAATAGAAACACTCTCAAAGAGATGTACAAAATGAGTGTTTTAGACCTTGTCATGAAATTACATGAATAAAACCATCTGAGGAAGCAAGATAACAATACATATATAGTGTCTTCGTATAGTTAAGAATATAATGGGTCATTGAAACTCTGTTCAACTGAATTTTTCAAGATTTCCCAACTCAATATTAACTTCAAATCAAAATCAAGTGTCACGAGATATATTGCATAACAAATCCAGAATATTTATTACTTCTTAATTTTAATTGTTCAGTTTTCTAATTTTAATTTACATTATGACCAGTGTATGCGTTTCTCTATTTATTTTAAAACACATTTTATCTTTCTATAACTAGAATATACAAATATATATTCTTAAAATTTTTTATACATGTACTATCAAAAAAACTATGGAATAGGTCTTGTGTGACTTATTATATTTTTTACTCCCACAAAAACTGTGGAAGAGGCCTTATGTTTTATATATAATTGGTATATTTTTGTAAAACATGATCTAGTTTTTGGATAAAACTATTTAATTATATAAAATTCTTGGTTATGGGTGATCACCAAGTGGAGAGGACTAAGTCTGAGCTTGATATTGAACCTATTATTATAAAAATTCCATTTTGTGTTTTATTTTGATTTATTTTTAATCTATTATTTAAAACTATTTTTTTAAAAAAATGAATCAAATAAATATCATGGATAGTAAACCTTAATTATAGTTTTATATGATTTTTATTGAGTATATGTTTTTAATGGACTAAATAATATTGTATATTATTTACCCAAGACCTAATAAATCTACAAAGAAATATTTTGAAATATTGAAACATGTGACAATATAATAATTTGGTTAACTACTCTTATTTTAAATTAATTTTGGGAATCAATTTAATTCCATTTTAAAGAGAATTTTTTATTGGGAACTCAATTCCCCCCATCTTGAGATAATCACACTGAACAACATTTAATATAAGTGGATATTTTATTTCATATTAATGTTTTTAATTTATTTTATCTATTATTTATTTTATTTAAATATCTTAAATTTATTCTATCTCTAAATTTGTTTCATTAAATCATTTATATACTATAATTTTCAATTAGAAATAGGCCTCCCTTTTTAATGGTAACAGTTATTCCCAATGGATAATATAAATGAAAATACCTATTAAGAGTATGGGGTCCAAGATTTAAAAAACTATAGAAGATAAATATGATATTCATATTGATTATAGAAAGTATTTGTTTAACTCTAAAAATATTCATTACTGTTACAATTTTAAAGCAATGAACTCCCTTTATTATGCTTTAGGAGATGGAAAATTTTATAGAATATCTATCAGTAAAACAACGTATAATCTTTGGGATACATTATATGTTTCACATGAGAGAATAAATAAGGTTAAAGAGTAGAGACTTAATATATATACTATTTTGTATGATAACATTATGATGAATCAGGATGAATCCATTTTTGACAAGAACCATAGGTTCAATGAGATTGGGAACACAATGAGATCAATTGGGAATCTGGTATCTGAAAAAGACCAGATCATGAGATTGGTTAGATATTTACCAAAAATATAGAGATCCATATCTATGAAAATTAGAGAGTCCTATAATAGTATAAAACAATATTTCAAGGAGTTGATTGGTAAAATAATGATGTATGAAGAACTTTTAAAGGTCAACAACGAATATGATGAAGAGTCAAGAAGAAAAATTATAGCCTTAGGACTACTGAGTCAAAATAAAATTAAAAATGGAAAGTTCAAGATTCAAGATCAAGTGAAAATGAGTCACTTCCAAATAATGATGAGGAGATGGCCCATATGTCTAGGATAATCATGAAATTTTAAAGAAATTAATTGTTTTTTCACAATGACAAACTATGTAGGGAAATATAACCCTAAAGTGAATCGAAAAATATAAAGAAATATGGATGAAAAATACCTAAAGGTGCTTTCTATGATTCCAGAAGAAAAAACCATGTGATAGATTAATATCCAAAACTAATGTACAAAAATAGTTATGATAATAATGATAGATGATATGAGAAGTAAATGGGGGAAACATAGAGTAATTCTTAGGACAACTCCACTAATTCTGACTCTACACATGGAGAAAAATATGACGAATCCAATATTCTCATTATAAGAGAATTAAATAATGGTATAGAAAATTTCACACGTATCTTAGGATAAAAAGTTGATCTTAAATAAGTTACAGGTCTAGGATATCATATTGGACAGAGGAGAGTAGTAAATATTTTTGTTGTATATCCATCAAAGTCAAAAATTTCTACTGCTACAAATTATTCTAGTTTACCAAAAAATGTGTATATTTAAAAAAGCATTAAATAAATCTATAGGAAACATATAAAACAAATTGGGGTTCTTAAATATTTAATTACTAACATATCTAGACCAAAACAGATCTAAATAAAAATGTAATTCTTTATATAACAATCATTTTGTAGGAAAAATGATTGAAGACATCATGTAGAAGTCTGTGGTATTTGTAAATGGGATGTTTAAGACACATAAAAGTAGATTATTCATTATTCCAAATAATTATTATGATTTATGGTTGTCATGTCACCTTTAGTGACAATGATAATGTAAAAATTATTGGCCTTGTCCAAATTGGTAACATAAATTCTGTTTTAATTTCTAAATTTATTATTTGTTGTTGTTTTAAAATATAAACTACCAATTATTTCAAAGTTTTTTGATGATGGTTATTAAGTTAAATTAGAGAATGATTCTTCCAATGTATAATATGCTGATAATAATTTAAGGAATATTATTATTTATGTTATTTATTTAAATTCATTAATTTACAAAAATGCTTCCTTCTTGAGATATATTCATTAAGAATCTTATCTTTGGTATAAGAGACTATTCCATTTCAACATTCACTTAAATAATAAGATTACTAGAATTGGATTAGTCCCGAATCAACCAAAAATAGTGTTCCATGATGATAAAGTCGGTAACCCCTATAAAAAAGTGAACAAACACAAAGATTATTTTAAATTAATGAAATAAGTGTAAACTTCTCATCCTCTAGATTTGGTTCCTATAAATTTTTATGGACAATATAATTTTTTTTTGAAAATGTGAAGAAAAATTTCTATATTTTTTATATGTATTTCTTAGGTATACATGGGTGTTATTTTTAGATCACAAAAGTGAAGCATGTTCATATTTCACCATGTATGATTGATCTTTAGTGAACTTAAAAGGAATAGCGTTAAGACCCTAAGTAGTATCCATAACTTTGAGATTAGAAACTAAGACATTGAATCATTTTTCTATGAAAATTGTTATAGTAATAACTTCTCTTATCTTATAAACCCTCAATAGAATGGAGTTGTTGATAAAAGGTATACAACCATTTGTGAAATTTCTTGGACTATGCTTAATGAATATGGTATACATATCTATTTTTTGGAAGAAGTTGTCAATATATCTTTCTATATAATAAAAAGAGTTTTAATTAGAACAATATTAATGAATACCCCTTATGGGATTTGGAATAATTACAAGGATTAGGTTTATTAATTTATAGTTTTTTGTTGCATTGTCATTATTCTAAACACTAAGGATAATCTTGAAAAATTTTCTTACAAAGGGATGAATGAATTTTACTAGTTTATTGAACATCTAGTAAATCCTATACAGTTTTTAATAAAAGAAAAAAAAAGGTGGAAGAAATTTTTTATGTCAAATTTGATGAGACAAACCCACATGAACATAATATA
Source organism: Viscum album (assembly GCA_963277665.1). Taxonomy (NCBI): domain Eukaryota; kingdom Viridiplantae; phylum Streptophyta; class Magnoliopsida; order Santalales; family Viscaceae; genus Viscum; species Viscum album. The sequence continues at coordinate 1,864,231,937 of OY728133.1, forward strand.
TCTTTTGAAATTTTGGAGGCTGATTTGTCTTATTTGGACATAAATCCTACACCATTTGATTATATAGTGAAACATTAAAGAAAAATCATGTAGTTATAAAGTGTTTCCCAAAATTCATGAAACTGAACCAGTAGATAATCTTAATGTGATCATCTATACTTTTATTAGAGCTACTAGAAATCTTAAGTACCATCCCTTAGATGTTGTTGTAGTAAATCTAGATTGAGGTATATAGATAAGATATTCTCTTAGAAATCATGATGAACATTAAGCCTTATTGCCTCATCTCAAACCTAAGAACATTAATGAATATATTAATGATGAATTTTAGGTAATATATATTCAAGAAGAATTAAATCAAATTGAATGAATCAATGTGTGTGAACTGTTGGATAAATCCAAGGAATCCATACCTATAGGCACTAAATGAGTGTTTATAAAAAAGGTTGATGAGTGAGGAACTATAGTAAGAAACATGTCTAGACTATTTCACAAGTTTATAGTCAATAGAAAGTAATATAATTTTAATAATCCCTTTCACCAATTTCTAGAATATAATCCATTTAAATTATTCTTACCTATGTAGAAAATTTATATTCAAAACTTTACCAAGTGGATAGAAAGAGTTCATTCATGAATGATTTTATAATTGAAAATATTTAACTAGAATAATCTATTAGTTTTCAAAATTTTGATTTTCCAAATAGTGTTTTAAAATAAAATATTGTTTTTTACTATTCAAAATTGGATTCTAGAGCTTGGTATGATATTCTTAACACTTTCCATATTTCAAAAGGTTTTTCAAAATATATAGTTAATCCTACCATTTTTATGAAAGTTTTTTTGGTTGATAAATTTTATTTACAGAGTATTATATTTGGATCATCAAGAACTTATTTATGTAATGATTTTTAAAAAATGATAATAAATGAGTTTGAAATGTGTTTGAAGTGTGAACATAATTTAATTCTTTGTTTTCAAAATTTTCAAAATTAGAAAGGAATAATTTTGAATTATATAAATATAAAAAGGAACTTTTAAAATGTTTCAATATAGAAAATAGTAAGAGTAGTGATACACTTATGGGTACAACCTATATATTGGATTTTGATGATTCTAAGAAACTAGTGCATCAAACCAGTTATAGAGGTATGATTAGAAGTCTTTTCTACATGACTGATAGCCAATATGATGTAATGTTTTGTGTGTTGATGTAGGATCACTTTCAATATAACCCTAAAGATTCATATCTAGTTTATGCTTATATAATTTTTAAATACCTAAAAGAAAAAAAATAGGATTGTTTACCAAAGTGGACAATCATTTGATCAGGTTAGACATTTTGATACTAATTTTGGTGGATATATGTTAGATAGAAAAAGGTCTTTTGGAACATGTCACTTTTTAGGAATGTCTGTAGATTCTTGGGGTAGTTAAAAATAATATTCTGTTTCATTTTCAATTACTGATGATGAATACATAGCTGGGGGTAGCTATTGTGCGGAAATTTTGTGGATGAAGCACACATTACTAGAATATGGATATCAATTATGACATGTCCCCATAAATTGTGATAATACTAGTCCTATGCATATTTCTAAAAATCGTATATCACATTCTTGAAAAAAACATACTAATGCAAGATGTCACTTTTTGATAGATCATTTTAAAAAGTGTTATACGACTGTTGAATACATTGTTATAGAACATTAGCTACCTGATATCATTACAATGCCTTTTAATTCTGAGAGAATGAATTACATAAAACATGTGATATGTATTATTAATTATTATTATGTTTAATTTTAGGATGCAACATAATTGGGAATGACAAACTGTTGGGTATAACATACCATTGAGTATGACACCCCATTAGGTATAACACCCCGTCGGGTATTACACACCGTTGTGGTTGTCTCACCATTATGGTTGTCTCACCATTGTAGTTTTCTCACCATTGTGGTTGTCTCACCATTTCAATTATCTTACTATTTTGAACTTTATAATATTGGTTAAAATTCCATTTCATTTTTCTTCTTCTTAATTGTCTATCCACTGATTTTTTATTCTTACGGTTAATTTTATTTTTAACCTGATGCAATTGTTTTACTGTTTTCAATTTCTATTTTACAAGTATTATTTAAATTTTTATTTTTTGAATACCGTAATCTCATTTTATATAAAATAGAAATTTCTATAAATCTAAAAACTTATTTTCTTTAGCCATTCTTTCCACTCGATCCCATAGTGACCATTTGTCTCCCAAATCTCCACCCTGAAACCTTCAAATCACATTCGATCGAGAAAAAAACTATATGAATGGATAGATTAAAGAGACCATAACTATATTCTCTAATAGAATCACATAATTATAAGATGATGAAAGAATAATCTAGTAGTGGAGTTTCTGCCTCACCTTTAAATCTAGTGATTTCCTAAATAGGTGTAGTACCTGAAAAGGATGTTGATGTTAAATGGATGCATTCAAGTATGTCATTGGTACTCAATGTTCTTCAAAACCGAGGATAGTTAGATTTTTTATCATTAATTAATATAAAATTTTATAATAAGATATTTTATGGCTTCTATTTTTAGGTGGAGTTACGTTTTTAACAAGAGGAAGAGTACTAATTATGTAGCTGAGTTAATGGTCATAAAATTATTTTTTCTTCCACGCTGTGGGTAGAATGATTGAAAGTCACACATGAAGGTTTTTTCAATGATTATCAAGGAACCATCCCAGAGGATGGTGATAATTCCATTTATATAGAGGCACTTCCCTAGTTTAACGGTGATTGAATAACCAGAATACATTTGTCTTATGAGTTTGATGTGTAATGAATACTATTTTTTTATGTTTATTCAAAAAATCATGTATGATAAGAAACATTATTTTTCCTCCATAAGGTATCAAGATGCCAACTTTTTTTAATGAAAATGGGAAAAATATCAAATTATGAAGGTATATTACAGTTCATTTTTTTTAAATGACCGATCCTACTTCAAGATATATCTCCCAGATTTATCCAAAGGTGATTTATACTATGTTGAAATATAGAAGGATTATTTATGAAAATGACTTGGCCACTGTGGAACGTAGTGGTTTTGGTATCTCAAAATAGATTTCTTCCATGACGAAGATCATCTAGAATCATTATAAGAAGAAGTGTCTAGTTGTTAGTGAAAAAATTTATGTTGATTATCTCTATATATACCATCCTTCATGAGAAAATACCTTGTTGTTACTAGTTTGGGAGATGATGATATAGTGTAGTATTCATATGGGGAAGAAGAAGTTTTTGTATCCATATATTAAGAAGATATTATCATGTTGATGAAGTTAGTGATCTAAATATCTATCATAAATCTCAACATATTACTTATGGAGCTCGTATTCCTCTAAGGAAACATCCTAAAAGAATAAAATTAGTAATAAGTGATGAAAAAGAAATGGACGTTTCTGGAGAAGAAGTGATAAAGTGTAGATATAAATATGTTGATTATGATGATGATGATGAATATGAAAGAGTACAATATAATGATGAGAGTTTTTATAAGAATAGATAAAGAAAAGGAATTGAAAATGAATATTCTTATAAAGGTTATGATTTGGATAATAAAGGTTCTAATGGTAATATTAGAAGATAGTATGTTGTAACTTCTCTAGACATCTTATGTTCTCCTAATGAATCTATTTCCAGATCTGAGGATATACATAGTATTTTTTATAAAATTTTCCTTGCACTCAGAGAAGAAGAAGATAATTTTGTTGATAGTGAAGAGTACCCAAGTCATAAATTTATTTATGAAGCGGAAAATATGGTTGTTGTGTAACATTTTGATGTTATTGTTTTTGTTGAGTAGCATGTGTCTGAAAAAATGGGAAATTCTATTTTTTAGTTAAATATTTTTAGAAATGTAAAATAAGAACCAACATTTGATGTAAAATTGGGTGAATAAATTTATTTTCATGAAAAAACTATTTATATTTTAGATAATCCCTCTATTGATGAGAATAATGATGTTGAATCAGTTCCTATTGTGAAAAAAAAATTTAACATGGAAGAAGAACTTGATACCTATTTTGAGCGGGTTGTTACTGCATAGAGAGAAGATAATCTTAGATGTGTTTAAATCCTATCTATTGTACCTACGGTAGTTTCACAAACCATTGTTGAATCTTCTGTGGTTAATGTTTTTGACCGTTGGATTTATCCTATGACAAAGGAATATGATATGTTCATGGATATAGTTAAAATTCCACCATATAATGGTAGAACTAATCTTAAAAATTCAAGGGAATGTAGTTGATCATTAGTTAATCAAATTTATGTTTTAGGGTAGTTAATGATGTTTTATTCTAATAGAGTTCCCATAGTTTCTACTCCATCTCTTGTCATTTCACATGTCCTAGTGTATATAGTCACTGAGTGTGACATGGATGTTTTTAGAGAGAATATGATTTTATATTTATATAAAATTTCGATGAGTCAAGAACCCCATATTACTAAGATAATTGAAAATTATGCGAGGTATTTATTTGAGATGTTGATCTATCATATTCAACCTAAAATGATGTATCATATTAGAGAGACTAAAATTGAGAATAAGAGAATAAGTGGTGAGTTAGAATCCATGAAGTATTTGTTGGAAGGTATTAGGTCCTCCTATGATGATTCTATGTATGTTATTCTTAAGATAATCGAAGATGGCTCCACATATACCACAACTGGTGAACCTAATGTTGATTCTCACCTACTCATAACTATTTTTAGGGAAGGAATTTTTTCTATCTCAAGTGGACTTTCCAGTGGTGAACCTGCCATTCCTTTGGAAATTTAGAGGATGTTTGAGTAAAGAACATATCATGATCACATGATGATAAAAAATTAATAAAAATAAATGAAATCATATATAGAGACTATAACCAAGTAAATTAAGCAGTATCTGTTAAGGATATGTACTTAGAATTCCATGGATTCCAATTTCATGTTTTTGGCTGAAAATCGAATAATTACTCCTATTTCCCTAGCCTTATAAGAACAAGTTAGGATGTTGGAGGAGATGAGTCCAATGTTATATTTTTTTGTGTAAGCTAATGGTGAATTTTTCAATTCCATGTATATATGAGGGATGATCATTAGGGAATACTACCATATTATACAGCCTTTTCTTTATGTGAAAGAGATAGTTGTTGTAGATCAAGAGGTCTTACTGATGACTTCCCATTTATCTCCTTTAGTAAAAACTCTAGGAGATGATATAGAATTATCTCTTTGGCCGGAACTAACTAGATATACCCTCCAACCTCTTCTAGATAATTTTCATCTATTTAGTTAATCTCATGTAGAGGATGTATGGAACCACATAACCATATTTACTAGAGAGCATAAATCTCTGATAGCTATTCCTACCACTCTACCTCGATCCGAACCTTCTTCCTTAGATGAGAGCCTAGACAAGGAGAAAGAAAAATCACTGATAGACCATTCTAGGACACCTTGAGATTATTGGTGGATTAATTTTTTTGATGATAATTCTTTTTTCACAACATTGAATGAATTTTGTGTGCCTCTTTATGTTATTCATTTTTTATTAATATTTTTGTTTTTATTGAGAACATTTTGATAATCCAAAAGGGGAATAAATCTTGTATGGAAATTGTTTCTTTGTTTACAAGTGAATTTATTTCTTTAAAATTGATAACACCTATATTAAATGGATTCATTTATCTTTTATTTCTTGTGAATGATATGTCATGATTTATATTTTAATCATACATTTGATTCTATGATTTGTGATCATCAAAATGGGGGTGATTGTGGGCCTCCTTGGTTTGATGAGAAAAAAATCAAGATTTTTATAATATTAAAATGTTTCATGTTTCCTTTAAGAATATTAAAATCTAGGATATGTGGTGGAATTTTCACTAGGTACAATTGAACATTGAGTTTGAGACACCGCTAAGAATGATTCGCCAACGAGACCGACACACAAATAGACAGGGTTTCACTTCCAGGATATCATACCTTGAAAACAGAATTTTGAAAAAGAATGAGACACCACCAAAAAAGTATCAATGTCATATTAAGACCCCATTAAGGATTTCATACCTCTAGAGTCTAAATTGAGAATTGTATAGAGTGAATTTCTATTAGCTCTTCTATACTGCTTAATCATAAAATTGGTAATGTATGAGACACTACGAGTCTGGTCTACAGTCAGAGGAGTCACTTCCAGAATGATGAATCACCTTTCACAAAGAGACCAACAATTTTGAGTTTTGGATAAGTATAAAATCTCATACAACATGTATAACACACCACCAGCAATGTAACACTATTTCAAAATATCTCTTCCATACATAGACACTGCTACAGAGAGACACTGTAACATATATACCAAACTATAGTCTTTTCCCCATTCCAGGACTCACCATTGATATTTTAATTTATTTTTACATAATATATATAATGGATATATTATTTAATTTAATATTTATTGTTTTATTAAGGATTTTTAAATAATGAATTGACAAAATGAACCGAAGGATGCGTCATCCCTAATTATGAGGATACAGAATATGCAGATGCTCACATGGATACTCATTCATGATGTTAAAAAAAAGAGAATAACTCTCTATAATAAAATAAAGTGATTTCCAAAATGGTTATGCACTGAAATTGGAACACACAATAATCCATACACAAAACAAGAGTTATAGATCCTATAAATAACATACACAACTACAACCAATTGATGAATTTGAAGAACAATACATATCTAGTGCCTTCCTATAGTGATGAATGTAAGGATACTATGATAATATAATTTTATGATTTTTTCATGAGAACCCTAATTGATATTCCCTTCAAATCAAAATCAAGAGTCATGAGATACACTTCATAAAAAACTGAGCATCTCGGCCCTTTCAATCTTTTAATTGCATCATTCACTTATTGTATTTTACATTATGGGAAGTGTGTGTGTTTGTCTATTTATTTCAAAACAAACTATTTACTACTATTACAAGAAGATACATAGGTACCTCCTCAACACTTTTACATGTTTACTCCCACATAAAACTATGGAAGAGGCCATGTGGGACCTGTTATATTTTTTACTCCCACATAAACCATTGAAGAGGCCTTGTGTGGTATGAAAAGTTAGTACACTATTTTAAAACTGAATCCATGTTTTAAATAAATGTTTTATATATAAAAAATTTCTGGTGGAGGGTAATCACCAAGTGGGGTGGACAAAGTCTTAGATTGAGACTAAACCTTCTGTATTCAAAATTTTTTAGGTATTTTTTTGAATCTATTATTTAACACTGATATTGTTTTAAACTATATACGAAATCAATAAGTTCATAGTTAACCATAATTAGTGTTTTGTATGATTTTGATTATGTAAATTTATTTCATAAGAATATGTCATATTTTTATTTTATTCACACACAACCTATTCAATCTTATAATAAATATTTTTAAGGATGAAACTTATAAAAATATTCTATTTTGGTTAACTGGGTCTATTTTAAATTAATTACAATAATCTATTTAAATCCATTTTAGTAGGAAACTATTTTAGGAACTCAATTGACTAACCTCTTGTGATACTAAATCCAACTGACATTATACTACTGATTACCACTATGCTATCTACTACTTTTTTAGATAAGGGATCTATCCATTCTTTCATATCTACTAAATTCATTATTAGACTTGATTTATTGGGTATGTTATATTTTGATTATATCCCTCATGACATATCCTTGGGTAATAAATTAAACCAACTCTAGTGTTTTCCTAAGTGTCCCATAGTTATTTATGGAAACAAATACATGTGACATATTAATATTAGTGATGAATAGTTTCATTGTGATATTCATATTGAACCAGTTGACTATATATTGGGCTCATATGGAATGATATTAGTGTCATCTGTGTCATAAAATTTATAAATAAGAGAGGTTCATAGTGAATAATGATTATAATATTAGATCAGCAATGATATTACAAGATGTTGAGAAGAAAATTTATTACAAGATGTAATTATATGTTTGGCCTCTTTTTATAGAATCAATAGTATCTCCAGGAATAATTCCTCCAGTGCCGTAACATTATCTAGATGAATTCCAAGTTGAGCTCTCTCATATTCCTTCAGACATAAGATTTTTTTTACATTGATATTATAATAGGTGAAAAACCAATATCGACTCCTACTTTTTATATCACACTAGTTTCTTTGAGAGAGTTAATTGTTGAATTAGAGGATTACAAGGTGAAAGGTTTTTATAGAAAAATCACTTTTTCTTAAGGTGTTGAAATGGTGTAATTCAATCATGTTGATGGAATTATACATCTTTGGGTGAGCTACACAAACCTAAATATAGAAATTGTAAAGAACATGTTCAAATTTATCAGAATTGATGATCATTTCAATGAATTATACAGTGAAAAATAGTTTTTTAGGATTGATCTTCATCCAGGATACCATCATCCATGGGTTCGAGAGGTTGATATTATTATAATTTATTTTATGAGTAGATACAGAATATATGAGTATATTTTAATTAATCATGTGTTTAAAAATTATCTAATATAATTCATTTAACTAATGGACATCCTTTTTCATCAATAATTTAAATACATTATTTTTTTATTGATGGATGATATCAGGATATATTCAAGGACATTAGATATCAATTATGGTAAAAATGAGTTTTTATTGAGTACACATTGAGCACATTATTATCATTCTAGAATGTGGATGTTTCAATTTAGGATTTAGGAGGAGTGATTCCTTGGGAATGTGATTAAGAAGGAGGAAATTTCTATATACATAGAAGTCACACAGGATATTATGTCTAAGTGACATTCCAAGAATGCGTTTGTGATAAATAGTTTCATTACTCTTGTGGGGTACTATGGTCTTTTCATCTTGGGATTCTCATATTTTTCAGTGATGAAAATATTTATAAACAAAGGTGTCAGGGCTTGAGTTTTAGTGGACTAATCTATGTAATGAGGCCTTCCAAGAAATTAATATGAGATTGAAAAAAAATTTAGTTTTAATTTCTTTTGATCTTGGGATTTGATATGTATTAAACTATGAAACCTCCGGTGTTGATTAGGGAGATTTGATTATATAGAGAGACCATGTAGTAAATTATGGATCCTGAGAATTATAGAGCCATGAGTAGAATATCCTAATTCATGACTTAGAGTTAGAGGCTTTGGTCCACTCTTTAATGTGTTTGTGACATTATCTTTTTTGTTGAGAGGTTTATCCACTATATGGACCATAAGATATTTTTATGTATCTTCTCTCAGTGTGATCTAGATCTAAAGAATAGGTGTTGGATAATATGTCATTATACATATAAATTTGAGATGATATATTCCTAGAAAAACGTTAATGACATTGAAGATACTCTTGATAGGAAAATCTGGTGTTATAAGATCTTTGATAGAGACATTCATAGGAGGAGTGGATTGTGATTAGTATGATTTATGGGTGGATATTGGATTTATATAAGGGAAGTGTAGTTCTGAATTTTTTACAAATAGTTATATTTTTATATTTAGTTGACAGGGTATGGTCATTCCAGGATTCAGAACATGAATGTGTAGTGATGCGGGATAGATTGTGATGAAATAATTAAGTCCCCCGGTGGTCCTTAGATGAAGGAAGCATTATTTATGTTCATTGTATGTTTGTAGTTCCATGTTTCTTAATAGGGTATCTAGTGATTGATACCACTTATTTTAGATGGATATTACATATTTTGTTGAGGAAGATGTACCAGGATATATGATATCAATTTTGGTGGTCAGGAATGAAGAGAGACATCATCAGTTTTGATTCGTGATGCATTCCATTCTAGAGGATAAAGTTCAAGAAAAAACATATTGGTGATTTTATGGAGTCACTTCTAGATCCTAAATAGATTTGTGATGATCTAATGTTAAACATAATGATTATAATCCTATTACCCCAATGAGTCATGATACTATATGGGTGATAGTCGATCTGTTAATGAATGTGGTCTATTTTTTGAAGATTTGTGTGAATATGTTATTAGATCAGTTAGGAAATATAAATGTATTTGAGTTTTTTCACTTACAATGATCTACTTTAAGAATGTTTTCTGAGAAGGAATTTTGGTTTACATCTTTGGTTTTTAGTATGTACAAAATCCATCAGGTACCCAAAAAAATTAATTACAGTACATCGTCCGCATAATGATGGATGGTTAGAGTGGATGTTCCAAATATTATAGGATATACTCGTGGAATTATTTTTATACTATTATGGATTTTTGGATTATAACAAATCCTTTCTTGAGTTTTTATAAAGTAATAACATCTATAAATCTATTAAGATGAAATATTTTGAGGCCATTTGAGGCTTTCCATAATCCTCACCACTCTATTCCCACAAGGCTAGTTAGGTATTAGTTATGGGTATTTTCTTGGTATATGATTCCATCAAGAGAGTGTAGTTGTCCCAGAAGTGGTTAATCAACACTCTAAGTTGAGAATGATCATATTCTGACAGGAGAGGTGGAATTTGGTGTTCATTATGAGAGACCACGTATTCATTTAGGAAACTCCTTGATTGGTATATTGATGATTACCGAAACAAGGAAAGCTTGTGGTGATATTTGTTGGATCATTCAAGATTACCATCCATGTTAAGAAAATGGATTTGAATTTTGTTTTTCCTCCATTTTTTGAGGTTTTCATGATGGTTTCCATGTTTATCAGCTTCAAAGGCACATGAATAGTACTATGCTTATGATCGACTTTGAGGATGTTGATGTAGGTCATAATGCATCTTTTGTGGAGTCACTGTTGTAGATAACAGAACAAGGCGATGAAGTGTTGTGAAAAAAGGAAATTCCACTTTTCAGAGTCTTATGGATGTTTTTGATGTATCTATTGGGTGGATGAATATGATGAAAATGCTAATTGAATTATGTGGTTTGTACAGGAACCCAAGGGGAACTTCTTGGGGATGATAAGTCATTTGAGTGGATGATTGTAATGACATAGAGTTTATTCAGGTAAGTTAACCCTAACATCTATCCCTTCAATTAGTGTATTTGAGTCATTCTTTTGTAGGGTTATGTCTCTTCTTTTGGTATATTTTAGAGGTTTTTAGGGGACAGTAAGGTGGTGCATGGTTGGAACATGGTTAACAAGACCTATTCTATTCTACATAAGAAAAAATGTCATTTTTTAGGAAAATGGTTGGCACAAGGTTGGTGCATGGTTAGATATAATTGTGATAAATTTACCAAGAGAACTATGAGTCTTGGGAAAGGATAAAATAAGATGGTTGAGGAATGGTATACTAAACAATGTGGACAAAATGTTAATTTTTAGAGAGTATAATGAACGCCTCACATGGTTGGCCCATGGTTTTTAAACTCTATGGTCAAACCATGCACATGGTTTTAATTAATGAATAATTTTAATTATAAATGATAAACCTATATAAAACCAAAAATTATTTCTTATATTCCTTGGTATCTCAAACCTAGGGGCTCCATTGATGATTCCTATAGGTTTCTCTTCCTCTATACTCCAAATATGAATGATATAGAGCCTTGGATCCTATGGATTAAAGGCATGTGGTTATTTATTTCCCTTTTCATGAAGTCTACACATGATCTCTACTCAATCTCTTGAGTATAATCATGTATAAAAGTTATTTTGGATTGATCTATGGATTCATTCATAATATAATACAGATTTCCTGGATCATTGAAGTAGAATAAATCAGATTTATTGATAATGACTTCTTCTCCCTCAAATTTATCTAGATGTAACCTTGGAAACAGATCCATTATCATATGTTGATGTGGGTTTAACCCATTGGTATGATTTATTCCTTGAATTCCAATCATAGAGACTATATATTGATTGATTTGGTATAATTTTAGTTAATATATGTGTGAAGACATGATCTGAGTTTCATTCCTCAGCAGATGATTGAATTTGACATCGATTCTTTGACGGTTGGAAGCACATTTCCATATAGATTACTCATATATGATTTTTTGCATGATATGATGTTATTCTCTTGTTTAGATCATGGTACCAATGTCCAATATTGTTCATGTATCTGTGTAGCCTGTATGAACCATATATGTTTTTATCACATGTTTTTATGTGGATGAATACAAATACTCATGTTTTATTTGATACATTGTACCCATATAAATAATATAGTTCTCTATATGAATGTTTGACCTTTAGAGGAATTTCATTCTGTGAAAAAAGATAAGTAGAACATCATGGTTTGGTTAGTTGATAGAGGGAGATAATTTGAGACATTTGATAATGATATTGATTGACTGAGGCATATAGAAATTGGATGATATCCTTGTGGCCTTATTTAAAGTAGTGTCAAGATACAACGTTGTTTCCTAACCCGAGATAGAGGAAAGTTGTGTAGATAGCTTATTTACTCACCAGTGATAGTGAAAGTGGTTGAAAACCTTATAGCCAAACCAAATAATTTTTCTTCCTATGGATATTCCATTATATATATAGTGTCCTTGTGGTCAATCAATGACCATGACTTCAATTATGATTACTCATCCAACATGGTGTCAAAGTAGGCATAGTTGGGGTTTGAAAAGGCATAATTAATGAATGATTGGTTCTCACATGATTGCCTATTTCAATATTGTGTTTTCCATAATATCACAGAATTCCCTTATTATGATTGTGTACTTATGAAAACGAAACATTAGTGGTGTACTTATAGGTTATACTCACACCTTTCACTAGTATTAGGGGCACATGAAGACATCACGATCAGGGATTCAGAGATGCTCTAGGGCCCAACCATATGTTGAAGAGTATCATGGGTCAAGTGATGGATATAGGGAATGGTACATAGTCTCAATAACTACCACAACAAATTTCAATTATCTTTTTCAGTTGTACTATATAGGCTTGTTAACCTACCACCAAGGGGCCTTTTGTTATTTATTATATGACTTGAATTGAAATATTTTATTTTGTTTATTCATGATTTCTTCTTATTTGTTTTTAGTTTGGGTAATGTTTATGATTATGTTTTTTGACGTATATCTATGATTATTGAGGTTAGGGTTTCCCCACACAAATTTAGACCCTCTCCACTACTAGAAACCCTCTTGTATATGGGGAGATTCACATGATTACACATGGTACTTCATCTCATAAATTATGATTCTAGTTGGGGTTTTACACTAACAAGGCCAATGCACATACCCAAATTAATCCTCCACACATTCCTTTCTACATCCAATGAATATTTATCTGTTTTACCTAGAATATTCCCTAGACCTATAAAATGTGCATGATGTGAGCAAAGGATGGTTTCTTATAATGTTAAAAAATTTCTTTGGGAACAAAGGGGTTCCTAAATTATAAAAGTACCTAACAATATCTTTCATAGACAGAGATAGATTCCAAATAAATAGAGTTCATGTATTCTTTATCTACATTTTAAGGTATTCCATGATCACTCAGAAGTGACTTTCAAATAAATTTCTAAATGGTGGTTATCGAAAAATGGGGTACTTTTATTATCTAAGGGATTATATTATAGATACCTTATAAAAGACAAGCCCACCCATATATTTACACTGAATTGGGAAAATGACCTCTTTTAAGGTGATTTTATGGTTGGAAATGTGAAACTCCAAATCATCTATGTCCCTATAGTATAGGCCTCTAATGAAAACCCATTAATGGTAATCATGGGAAGCACTTTTTTTAGATCACATAAAAGGTAAAATAAATTTTTTCCTTATGGATTCAATGTATTATTTGGATCCATTTTACCCAATTCTTCCACTTATAATTACCTATTCGACCAACCCTAAACCATGGACTCTGAATATACTTGTATAACAACCCAACAAAAATTTATGTTTCAATATGTATATATTTTTTAGAAAATATATATTTTTATCATTTCATATTGTTAGATTTATTGGGAAATTGTAGGGGTGGATTTTAAATATTTAAAATTAGTGTATATCTTCTAACTGAGAGATACTCTACGTCGTGTAAATTGTGTCATAGGCTAGGTACCTAATGGATTTATATACAGAGGAGGGTGTACCCTATGGGTAACTGAGTAGGTAGCGTCCCTAGATTGGGTCCTCTATAACTGAGCAGAGTTTGTCTAGTATATCCCTCTCTGTGTTTTTTAAGTTATATATATTTAAAATGATAAAAAACATTAAAATTAATAATCCCATATCATCTATCAAATTTGGTGACATAACACACATTCCCATGATTTTATTTTCTTTTACCATATGTGAGGTATCTCAATAATTGGTGCCCTATTTAATAATTCATCTATACCCTTAGATTGATAAAATTAAGGATAATATTCCTCCACAATATATTTATTATATAAATTTATGATATATATTAATTTTCCAGAAATATCTACTTCTAGAGGATTATAGAATGTTTTGAAATTTATTTTAATTGGGTGGATTCTTCATACGATACATGATTAGCGGGGTTTTATGACTACAAGGGAGTTGGTCCATATTAATACTGAAATTTAATATGCATTCATTATTTTATGTTACATGAGAAAAAATTGGCATGTGTGAAAATCATAGAGAGAAACTGATCCCATGATCTTTGGTTATTAAGGGGTGTTTATGGCCTATCATTCTTGTGATAAACCATCCAAAACATTTTCATCATATGAATGGTAAGCAATGAACATTTTTTCTAGGAAAATTGGTGACCAAGATGCTTCTTAGTACCCAAAAGGATTTACCCTAAATATGTATCAATGGGTGGTTATTTATATCGTTTTTTGTGGGTTCCTTGTTAATAAAAATCCCTTCGTTTGGTTAATCTAGTAGATTGTTATCCCCACCATGCGAATTTGAGTAAAATTGTTACATATCAAGCCTGAACATTATGAGGAAGGGTTAATATAAGATCATATCCATTCTAGAAGGGACTAGGCAAAGCCTATTATTCAAAGAGATAAAACATCCATGGTGTACTTATCATAGTTTGTAGTATTGGATTTCTGAAACCAATTACTATAGTGATAAAAAATCAACAATAGTTTTATACTATTATTTTTATTTGTGATTTACAACACAAATTTTGTTATTATTATGATTTGTATTATTATCCATTCATTTATTTTTTTGGTGTGGTTAATAGTGATACAATGTTCACTTGTTGTTTTTGATGGAAATATTTAAAAAATTATCACTTTGTTATATGTTTAGGTATATAGTAATACATTTTGAAATAAATAATAGAATACATAATGAGATAATCCAATCCAATTATTGTAATAACATATCTATGAAAATATATTTATTTGAATTGATGTATATTATCGGCTACGAGTCTATTCAATATAGTGTCATCTTATATTTATGATAGACACATAACCCAAGTAAGGGATATGGTGAAAGCCATTAATCCCTAGTTTCTAGTGAAGTATATAGAATCAAATCCTTCATACACCATATTCCATGGTGATAGTTAGTTTATCTTATGTTATATTATAATGATTACCAATTTTTTTTATACCCATATGTATTGGTGTTAACCCAATCAGCTGATATTTTATTATACCAATTTTTTATTCACATAATGTTGTCAGGTGGTGGTAATAATACTACCCATACTCTATTTGATGGTGATAGATCATTCATTTTATATTTTTTGATGGTGATAACTTATTTTCATTTTAATTTGTGATGGTGATAAATGATTCACTATATGATATACTAGGGTGATATCCCATTGAAATAGAAACATTTTATTATTATATGATTAAAGAAATCATTATAACTTGAAAATGTGTAATCCTATTCACCTAATGATGGAATAGGGTGGAAACCCTTTAAACTAACTGGGTGTTAGGAGTGATGGAATCTCAATCACCAACACTCAATCGAAATGGTTAAATTATATTCAATAGTTATATTGTCAATAGAGATAATATTCAATTAATTTTCTATATATATGGTGACATGATATTCACTAAGTTTGGTTTTTCGGACCTGATTGTTTCCTCTTTCACCTTTCATGTTCAAAATACGTGTAGATTTTTTTATTCCCGCAATGTATGATGTAGGTATGATCATGCACGAGGGTGTCTTTATGTCACCCTATAAGATAATGTTTTATATGATTTTTTATTGTCATCATATCATATTTTTCATGTACCCATATATTTTTTGGATTTGTGAATGGGTATTGTTATTAGTGACATATAAATAATATTTTTTACACCCTATAGGGTAGCCCAATTCACATAAAAATATCATGTTCAATGATGTTGGGATGAGAAAAAGAAATAACTAGTGATTATTCCTGGGCTTCATGGATGTAGTCTGATAAAAGGATCTGGAAGACTCTCAATTCTATTTTTTAGTTGTTTTCTTTAATATTTTTCATATTTTGTATCCTATTTTATATTCAAGATAAATTTCATGGTCTAATTGTTTATGTATATCTTGTATAACAATATATTTTAACCCATTTTGTTATAGATTTTAATGTCTATTTATTATTATTATCTTATCATCATTGATTCTATATTATATTGCTATTTTTGTTAATTCTTTATAATTTGTTTAATTTTTATTTATGCTATTATATAGAAGGTATAATCTCCCCATGCATTATTTATGATCCCACGTTGTTAGTTGAAATCCCATGATGTATCGGAAAGTATTATTTAGGTAACGTGGAGACCTTAACTCGGTAGTGTTTGGGGATAAGGATGAGTTATTCCTAAAAAGCTTTATCAAAACCTTATTTTAATTATTTTACTGTTTGGGAAATTGTTGACTGGAGATGTGATTTTTTCATAACATGAGATGGTTCATAAGAATTTTTCATATTAAACTGTAGGAATAGGAATGTGAATGTCATTATGGATAAGAATATTGTAATTTATTTTTTTCGATATTTTAATTATAAATCAATAATGGGATATGATTTATGGATAATGGTTTATTGTTTTTAATTTTTCTAAACATGTTAATGGGGCATGTATTCCCATGCCAAATTTCTTAATTAGGATTCATATGAATTTTATTTAACTATTTTTGATTGACAATCTAATTTTGAGATGAGATTAATTTTTAATGTGTTTATAAAAAATACATGTATTCTTAAATATCTTAATTGCGTAATTTTACACAACCTGACCATAATTACTAGTTTTTATTATATATATGATTATTTTCCTTATAAATCTATTTTTATTCATATTTGGACTAATAATGGGTAGTTTGGACTAGAAATTTTTCTAAGATATCAAAGTCCCTTATGACATAGAGTGTGTTTATTTGTTAAATTAGTGCTTTACCATTAATGGATTATCTTAAATTGAGATAAAAAGATCCATGATAGACATTTTTTAAGCTAAAATATTTTTATTATTGTATCATACAAAAATAATAGGATCCTATTGATGACTAAAATGGGAAACAATCATGCCCACTGGTAATGGATCTGTAAATTCCAATTACACCAATGAATCCTATGGAGGAGTAGCTTAAAAAGACCCTGTTATAAGTCTTAATGTCTATGATACATGGGGGACAATAACATTAACATAAAAATTAGATTTAACATGGATCTTTAGTTGTGTCATGCACCTCACCTTACTTGTTTGGGATCAAATTATATAATGTTCTTGATAATGTCATTATAGATGATTTTTGATCATATTAAGACACCCTAGAGTGAAGAGTGAGATTTTCCAAGATTCTTTAAGACGACACATGAATAACTGGTTGTATGTATTTGTACAATAAGAATCACATGTGGGTCTATAATGGATAGACATTCAGTCTCCATTCTTTAAGGTGTTTTTCTAGGAGAGTCTTATGGTGTATAGGGACTATGATTTTAGGCATGTTATTTAGGGAGGCATAGTAAGGACGGGCTTTGACACCTAATTTATTATTATTTTTAGGATCTCATCCTTGTTAGCTTGTAATGTGTACTCCAAGGGTATATTATTTTAGACATATTGGGGTATGTTTTATATACATATGTGAATATATTCCTCTAACCATCATTTTAAATGTGATAAACATATTACAGATTCTTAGGTAGAATCAATTTGAGGGGAGGAATTTTGAGAAACATTATTCCTTTCCATAGTCTAATATATGGTCTTATAGTAGTAAGAAGTAGAGTTATGATGGTTTTCACTAGAGAAGACATATAAATTATTGTTATAGTAGGGTTTTGTATCATCTTATGTGAGGGAAAACTATTATAGAGTGATACCATTGTGGTAAGATATGGAATCTATGGGAAAATTAAGATAAAATACAAAACGTGATTCATTCTAATGGTTATATTGGAAATCAAAAAAGTTATATAATAGTTTATCTAGATTTTCATGAATTTTATTCTTTTTTGACTCATGGTAAATGATTAGGTCCATGAATATTGTAATAGAGTGGTAGTTAGAGTTTAGCTGGATTATCATATCAGGAATGTGGAAGTGTTTTCTAGGGGTATGTGGACCAACATTCCAATGGTCATTACCCTTATGGGAGCTATGTGATTAGATATCAAGTATGGAGAGAAGGTCAGCAACATGATATTGTGAAAACTTAAAATCATAGAGAGGGCCTCTCATTTGTAAAATCATTATCATATGGAATAAATGTTCGTATTTTTTCAATTTTACATGGGTGATTAATTTTCATTTATTGATAATCATTTGATTAGTGATCAAGGATTAGTGGTGGAATACATGATAGGGGTAATATTCATCGATTCACCCTAATAGGTGTGATATGATCATTTTTAGATGTGTTCAGGATGCCCTATCATTATAAGTGATTTTAGGAAACCTTGGGGATTCTTTATATTATGTATACACTGTCACAATACGATCCTTGGTATGGGTTGATTAACTCACTATCAATCTCCCATCAACAATTATTATCAACTACTGTATTTCATGTATGATGATGATCATTTTTGTTCATTCATTGTAGATTTTAATTGTTAGGTAATATAGTTGAGAACCTTTCATTAGTATATAGGGGTGATTAATGCCCAATCTATGAGTGATGTTTGATGGGAAGATGGAATGATAGAGAATATGGTCATTTCTGATTTCATTGATTTTTTGTAAAACATTTTTCTTTTAGGAATATAATGATTTCCACTAGATCGAGAGATCAATTTTTTAGTTGACTAGATATATTATGTGAATCAAATAAAAATATTATATATAGGGTGGCTCACATAAAACATAGACAATTGAATGTCTAGTTGGAGGAACACGAGGGAAAGGGATTCAATCACCTGATCACATCATCTTATTATTATTATTTTTTGTTAACCAAGAAGAATTATTATTCATTCTCTTCATATGCAAATTACTAGCGGTTGATGTAACTCTCCACTATATAGAGACCACTCCACTTTCTACAGTGTTGGTATCCATGAGACCTCATGTGTGCCTCCCTATACACCAATGGATCCTATATAATAGTGAGGGTGTAATGTTTTACTATGGGGAAACATAACCTTGTATCAGAGAAATAAAATGTAAATAACCAAAATCCATTCATAATAAATAATCAGTGTACACATAACCCAGTAAACTAGAATCAGGCTATAAAGATTTTTTATGGAATCATACTTACATATATCCCAACTAATCCGTAGCTTAGAGAATCACTTATATAAATAAACCAAATCATTAAAATACATAATTGTCTCTAATTCAATCCCCCAGCTAACCTCATACCAATATCCATCCAAGGTGTTACGCTCGATCACTATATATTTTTCCCATACCATACCCAAACCTACTATCAATGATGACTTTTGGGTTAAAATGTTCCATGGAAACTCATGAAGGGTGTGAGTAAATATTATAAGGACTCAAACAATGGTGCAACTATTATAAAAATAAATACAATTTTTGAATGATGTGATATTCCTATAATAAATAAATAAAATTTATAATCTCAAAAAATAATTCAACATCGATACTAAAATTATAAGGAGATATCCATGATCTTCTATACATTATTTGGATAGTTGAAATACCTTTAATCATAAAGAATTTAAAACAAGGGGAGATAAGTCCTTCCATATAATTATAAGTCTCATATAATAATAAACCTAGGGGATTACAATAATTTTCACCCAGAAAATGTATATTCTATCATCAATAATATTTAAGAAGACTCTCCCTATAATGAAACAATGGATAATGTTATTTGGATCTTAGGGAAAGACTATCCACAACCTATAATCATGTAACAAATCATTATTAATATAGGAGAAAACTCTCATAACCCTAGAATAACCAATAACATCACCTCATTAAGAACTCAGTGTTACATAAAATTTAATGCTTAGAAACATAGTACATCTTTATGAACCTATGGAATATCCTATCATCACATATAAACATTTTCGAGTCAGCTAAAAATCAATGTAATACACACTCAAACCCAAGAATCACGTTTCATATCATTTGTAACCCGAGGTAATTAAACATCACCACCAAGGAAAGGTAAATCATATCATCTTGAACTTGAGGCCATTTATTATTCCCATTAATGAACCACAAGGCATATTATCTATAACATGGGAGAAATACACACTCTTCACATGAGAAACACAATAATGGCATTTAAAACCTTAGAGAATAAAAACTTCCCACTCATAAAACATGGATGATTATGGGGATTTAACACCCCAATTTTGGATCCATAAATCACATAATCATCACATTGGTTATAAATTGACCTGAAACAATCAATCGTCTATTAGTATATCCATTCAATCACAAAACCTAATCTCGTTATTGAATGCCTAGAGAACTCGACGAATGAAGTTTCATCCCCCAACCTTCCTCGTATAATGATTTCCCTCATAACCATACATACTACATAGTAAAATCCCACCAAACCCATTGAAACACATATCATTCCATTATGGGAATCCCCTAGGGTTCCTAAGACAATTCTCTGTCTCTATTCCCTATAAGAAATGCATAACCAACAACTGCAATGATCTCTTATCATATAGGCCATATTTGGCCAATGATTCATGTTTATTGTGTAAAACATCATAAAAACATCATATCAATCCCTGGACAAACTAATTAATAGTCGAATTCAGCTGTGCACACTAAGCCTCATGGATTCCCTATACCATATATTCATCATACTATCAGGATCCTTGATTATGATTATCCCACTTCTCCCCCAATGATTATACAAACCATCATCATGAAGATAACTTCACTATCACATATTCAACAGTCTCAAATATCCTTATATTTATCATTATAATTAAAAATTTGGAAATCCACCCTCATGAGGGTATTTCCTATCCTTTGTGAGAAGTATGGATGTACAAAGATTACTCTTATATAAAATCTTCTCTTACCCTACCCATTATCCTTAGGAAACTGAAATTCTCTATTCACATCTCATATTGAGCATTATTATATATCACTATCTATTATGAATCCAATAGTTGTCCTTTACCCATGGAAATATCATAGCTGAGGGGGGGGATTCATTTACACAATTATACCAAATCACCAATTCCAATACTAGGTTTCCCAAGAATCCAATTATATCTAAGACCCCATCCATGTTTGATCGAGACATTACACTAATGTCACGGGTCAATGGTGGCCCATGATTCATTGTTCATTCCATTGGGGGTAAAAAATACATTATAGTTTACATGCATATCAGTCATCGGTGGAGAGTATATATATCATATTACATAGAATAATTCATAAACATATAAAGATGTTTAGGGACTATATACATTATACACATAATAACTCTATTTGAGTAATATTTCCCATCCTCACATAAGAATTTCCTTCCGTAACTAGGCTGGTATCAACCACTATCAATATCCCAATATCCTATCTCAAAAAAATTCCATTCCCAATATTTAACTATAACCAAATATTATTAAATATTAAATTTAATATATATATATGGGTAATTTACAAAAGTCTCACTGGTCTATCTCCTTATATAGACATTTTAACAAACATCAATTACAAGGTCTGTTTCATACACCATACACATTCACAGGGAAAATAACTAAATTTTTCCTTCAATTCCTCCACAAATTAAATTCCAATTTAACTACAAACCTTAAAAAATTCATTAATTATTGAACTTATAACCAAACAATTAGTAAATATATTTTTTTTATCTTTACGAGGTATCCTCAATCCATGCCTAATGAAACCCTCATTTTTGTGGGATTATTCTACCATTCTCCAATGGGGATTCTAATAGAACCCCATCTGAAAACATTGAAAATTAGTGGTCATTTTTTGAGGATAAGGATGGATGGAGAAATAAGAAGAAATCACATAAAATTACAACATATTCAATAAAGACCCCGCCCTAACAAAGGGAAATAGAAGAAAGGGAAGTGGAAGTGACATCCCCTAGTTCGCCCCCATAAGAGGGAGAATAAGGGAGGGGGAAAATAAAAATGGGTTGGGTAAAGAAATTAATTTCACATTTTTATGAAATTTTTTCCATTCATATGGTTTATCAACATAGTTTTCCACATCATGCGCTAGATACACAACTGAAATTCTATAGATCATATCCACTCAAATGTTTTGTCCACACGACTTACTAATTTGATCACTAACTATGGATCCCTATTTATGACTTCACAACACTAAACATTGTTTAATTATATAGTTTTATGTAACCATGTACATGTCATGCTCCCCACCCCATGTGAAATACCATCATGCATGTTTTTCTCCACACACCCACACAATTTCCCATAATAGTGAAACAACCATGTATAAAGGGAAAACCTTCTAAAAAATTAAATCATCAACCCAAACACTCCCAACATTCATCATAGAATCTTAAAAACCCCATGGGCCTTAATAAATTTAAAAAAATCACTTTGATATTCTTCAACATTCAAAATTATCATTAAAATCAGTTATTTTAAAAAATTTCCCTACCATGGGATAAAAAAATTAAATTCCATCTAAATTTTAAAAACAATAAAGATGTGGATATTTACAACCTCTCTACTATAGAACATCACATCTCTGAGAAGCCATTATGGTACTTTATCCATTAATTTTAACTTACATCGACTGTTATGTCAATATTAAGTCATTGTGTCCTTAAAATGAATGAAAAATGATATTCGTTTGTGAATCACTGAATATAATGGCACACTATTAATCGATATCTAAGCTACATGCTTAGAACTATTAGTATTACTAATACGATGTCTAATTACACACTTCAATCATGATATAATGATGCATCTTCAAATGATTTATTTCTTGTATTATTGTGGTCCCCAAAATAAGTCTTTATTCATAATGTAAAATTACAAAACAAAACTCTCCCCACCATAAGAATTTAGAAATTATAAACTATTCTCAATAGTAAATCACCATGTTTGATTAAATATACGCCTTGAAACACACAATTCAGTTAAAAATAATCAATTGGTGGTCCTATACCTGAACTTTCCAAAAAAACCCTCCCTTTCCATCCATCTCGCTTTCACATCATTCAATCAAAATTCCTTTACTCTTGAAGGAATCCTGAGATCCTTTTGTTCCCTTCCAAATGTACCAAACTAAATCTCAACATAATTAAATAATTTTAATATCAAATAGAATAATATAATGTCTTAATCTAACATGGAGGATCGATGCGCCTATGATCAGACTTATTCCAAGATAATACCCTATTCTCTCTCAAGCCCAATTCCATGCATGGAAGCCATAAAACACCAAATCTGAATCTCAAATATCAAATTTACCAAGGAGATAGATAAATTTTACATCACACACTAAATGGCATTCCAATTCCTAATCGATTATCCACCAACTGGTCTCACAAGATCCTAGACCATATCTATAGAAGGGACTTATCCGTTCGACTTATAAGATGATCCCCCCAAATAGGATTATACCTATTTTATGAAATATAAACAAAAAAAAGATCTCATAATCTCACATTATATAAATTATTATATGAAATGACTAGACATTTCCCCCATACTCATACTAGAGGGATAATTAAAAACTCCTATCGATACCCATTCCTCACTAATCAAAATCATCATCCCTAATATAAATAGAAATTAAATTCTTTAAGAGGGTCACATATAACAAAATATAGTTTTTTATACCCAACATAATAATTACCTTTTATCACTCATTGACTTGATCCTAAAATGTTTATATCATTGCACATCATTCACTCCTCTTGTATTGTGATCAACTATCCCAATAAACCCATGTAAAGGACTGGTCTCCAATTGACCACTCAACCGCACTCTAATCCATTCATGAGGTCATAGATCACCAAAGAGTGATACATATCATTATAATCAATGACACAGTCCACCATTTCTGCAATAATATCACCAATCTATTGGTCCTTGACCATAACATAATTTTTTATTAATTCAAAACTCAAATTGAAATATTTAATACATAATGCACAAATTTCCATTATGCATTGAGGCCTTTCCCCAAGAATGCATTCCCACTATCTTGCTCATCTTCTATGGTAGTGTGACCCACTAAATTACATTCTCAATGATTCTCAGTAACTGTTAATCTTGATATCATTCAATCCCAATAAATTTGGGCTCCCCCACCACTCAGTGACACTACATAAATCACACTCTTATGAAATTCATCCCACAAAGTCAAGGATAACATACCTGAAAATTTTAATATTACCACTATATTTCATCCTCTAAAAAATCACCTCAATGATTTATTTTTAACAAGATAAATATATCACCAAGGCCACCCCAATCGCAAGATTACATGATACCCATGCATCATTACAAAACTAGAACCATCTATACATTCTCTACCCATCCTATATATGTTCATATATGACCACTTTATAGAACACATTAAGACTATATAGTGACCCAATCCTAAAAATAATGGTTCTAGTGTCTACTACTATTATATTATATTTATTAAAAGGAATAAAATACCAAATTACAATTGAGTTGAGTAGTATTGGTAAACCAAATATACAAATGATTCTTGTATTAAAAATTAATATAGTAATTAAAAAATATTTTTTTCATTCTAGGATTATATTATTCTATCTAGTATATCATTGTATATTTTGCATAGTTTTCTTATTTGATAACATGGTAAAGGAAAAAAATAATGGTTATCTCAAATTATCATTAAGGGTAATGTATTATAGAGGCAACAAAAATTATATGTGAATAATAATAATGGCATGGTAAATAAATGAACACACATACCATGTAATCATCAGACTGATAAGGAAGTTTATAAACAATATGGAATGGTAATAACTAGAAATTCATTCCATTAAAATAACTATATAATAAAAAAACAATATGTAAAGGTAATATACAAGATCACATTCCATTTAATCAATAAACATATAATTAAATGTATCCATTAATTTTATCATATAAAAACCTCATGAATAATAAAAACCATAACTAAAATATATATTAATGAAATTCTTAATTATTGGACTTCATGTATAAGGAACACACAAACCTATACAATCAAGCTCTTTCATACAGAAATTTTAAAACTACATGTAGAAATTAATTTAATTTTTGAAACTACATTATTATGGTAACCTATCGATGCATCTATGAAATATATAATTTCTAGGCATCACCAATAATTTAATGTCCAATTAATTATTCATATCAAGTAATAAATTTAATAAAAAAAATATACCATATAAAACATCCTTATTGAATAATGGTTACAAATTTATAAATATTTCCTAAAATAAGGGAATAATTATCAATGTAAAAAACATATAAAAAATGGCATATAGTTCAGGAAATAATCATATTCATGAAAATTTGCATTATTATTTTGGGGAAATTCAATGTCAAATGACCATAGGATGATTAATATTTCAATAAGACCAAAAGGAATTATGAAAGTGAATGTTTATAATATCCTTGTATAAATCAATCATAAATCATATGGATGAAGAATAAGTATGGTATTAATACAATGTATCCCAATTGGATTAATATAAAGAGATATTTTTTTTGTTTAATGAAAATATAATAAAACATTATTTTAAGGACATTCCTCAGAATGATATCAATTTATATTGAAAATCCTTTTAAAAATATATGTCTCTGAAAATAACTTATGAAATTAGTTAGTTTAAAAATAAACCTTTAATACAAGAAAAGGAAGCATCAATGAGACTATGTTGGGTAAATCTATAAATATCGAATGAGGTAAAAACAATATTCCTTTTTCATGGAAAAAAAGTTACAAAATTCCTTTTTTGGAAATAGGCTAGAAGATTACATTGAATTCATTATTAGAAGATAAAAAGAGTAATTATTTGAATTAAATAGTTTTTTAGAGTTTAAATGTATTTTAAACCATTTTAGAAATTGGTTTTTAGAATAATATATATTCTCTAACTAAAGTGAGAAAAAAGTTGGGTTTTCTTAACAAAAATTAATACATTATGTACCAATGAGTGGAAAAATGATTCTATTATTTGACAACGTTCATGAATATCTAGAGGATAAAAAATGAATGGATACATTATAAAATTTAAAAAAATTACTTTATTTTAAATTATTGTGTAAAAATTCCAGAGAAAATTGAGATTGTTATGTAAACCCTTGAAAATATTATAAAATTTAAGTTAAAATCCATAAAGGAGTATATTATTTGTATCACCTATAAATACAAATAAATAAGTGTAAATACATCAATAGATTGTAAAAGTAATTATACACACTATTATAGAATATTAAGGAAAATAAGGTAGTAGTATGACCCAAAGAAAAGAAATTGTGTTAGGAAATTATTTTACACCTGGAATCTTTTTACTCAAATCATGTTAGATGAAATAATTAAATTTGATACTTAGTATGTCATGAGAAATGAATGAATCAAGATATTATATGACAATGTGGAAGTATGTACACCATATATAATAAATTAGGTGAAAAAAATAAAGTTACTGTTTCAAGGGAAATTTAACAATCAAAAAACTAAGTGAGATTACAAATATTATCCTTAAAAATATTCATGAGGAGAATAATATTTAAACATTCCAATATGTCCCATTCCACATTGAAGCATTTGAATCATAATCGTCATAAATTGACAACATTAAATGAAACTCATGATATAATTATAATAATTATATTCCAGATATAAAATATCAAATGGCAGTATATACACAAAATAAAAGAAACTAGGTGCATAACAACATATAAGTCTTAAGGGAATGTAAAATGAGAACAAATCCCTTACCCAACATTTAATTTCAAGTGAACATCTATTAAGAAATTTTATGAGGGTTTTAAACATGTTAAAATCTTATGTGAGGACCATATTCATATTTATAATATCATATGTAATCTTATTATAATATGTTATTACATTTTTTTAACAATCATCCCTTATTTTCACTATTTGAGGTGTTAATTTCGTAGTCTTTTTAACATGCTAATTTCTGATATACTTTTGTCGATAATGGTTTAATAATCTCCAGAATGAAAAAAATTATTCAATAATCGTATATATTAATTATAAATGTATTTATAATGATTTTTAACATTTAAATATAATAAAGTAAATGCACTATTCTTGGAGATGGCAGTTCGTACCTATGCTAGAACGCTACTTATATTTATTTGTCATAATAAAATAATGATGATAAAATTATATATATTTATATTATAATCCTATTAAAATATCTATGTTATATATGGTACATAGGTTTGTTAAAAATTCATAAATATATTCCATGTATACTGTGAATGAATCAAATCACATTAATGGGGTAATGGATGACATTTCCACCAACGATATTATCACAATTACAAAAAATTGTAAGTATAAATGATAATGTTATAAAGTAATTAAGTAATAATAAATACATAATAAATATCATATATATCATATGTAAACAATGTTTCAATAATAATTCACACCGTGATAGGCTATAAAGGAAGAACAGAGAACATCATTTATCGAGGAAGCGGTTCACTATTCAAATAAATTGTAGGTTTGTTATCCATTTTGATGTTAGTGTGTGTAAGTGTAGATTGAAATACTATAATAGAAATATCTAAAAATATCTATGATACTAGTGTTTTTATATAATCCTGTTATAATAATATTTAAGGGGTGTTTAATGGAAATAAAAGTTAAGATCGTGAAGAAGGATGTTACCTCTTAATCGGGTAACTCCTTTTGGTTTCCCACAAAGGGATTCATTTGATGAATTTATTCCCATGTTGAGGCTACTAGAATGAGGGTTGGGATATTGTAGATAAATTTGGGATGATATTGGGTGATCCAAAGTTTCTTTAGAGGTGTGAGAAAGCAGGATGAGTGAGTTCATTTTTACAGTGGAGGAGTGAAACTATTGTCAATTACATAAATGAAAATACCACCAAAATATTCTCCATTGAAAATGGTTCCAATAATGGAATATATTTTTTCCAAGGGTTAGGCACAATATATGATAGGAAAATTACTTTTGGAAAATAATTTAGGCCATTTTTCTCTTTATTTCAACTTTTAGTCTCTTGTCATTCTTAATTTCACCTTAATCGATGTAATTTATTTTAATTACATCAACTAATATTTCTTGTAAAAAACTAATTTTAACATAGTAAACATTATGAATTATTCTAATTCCAAATATGGAATCAATTTTTCCAAATTTCAGTAACATAAGTGTTATAAATTAATTTAAATTTAATCATGCAGGCAAGATGATAATGCTGATTTTTAATGTAAAAACGTTCAAAAGATTACTATGTTTTATATCTAATTGGAAAGTGAAATTTATTGAAAAGGAATTAATCGTATTAAATGAAATTAGTCATATTAAATGGAATAATATTTTTCTAATTATTATTTAAAGACAATAATAAATATAATTTCTCCATATAAATAAGTTTTGTGAAAACTTTGTTTTGAATTAAAATTCAGAATATTTAACTATTAATTAAAAAATGAAACTTTGCTAAAAATACAAAAAAATCACCCAATACTATTTTTTTGTTTTTATTTAAACTATTATGTGTATTTTTACTTATAATATTTATTAAATCTCCAAAAATTTTATCTAAAATAGGTTCACCATTAAAATGAAGTAAAAACGCCTTAATAAAAATATTGCTTTTAAGTGAAATATTGTGGGTTTCCATATCTTATATATATAAAATATATTGGATAAATATAAAATAAATTTAATTAATATTATATATATATATCTATATATATTGGATTAATATTACACACTAATTGTAAATAATTTAATATATTAAGATAAAAAACCCTTTATGAGCATAAAAATACTTTATATAAAATAATCCATTTTTTCAATTAAGTCATTAATGAATTTTTAATTAATTTTTAATTGTTGAATTATTTTTATATTTCTATAAACTATAAATTTTCATAATTTAGTCAAAACCATTCATAAATTCAAATTTAAGGGCTAGGATATATCTTATTATATTAAATAAAAATGTTTTATTAATATAAAGTTGTTCTGTAAAACTTGGTTTTGTGTATTACACAGTTTTCTGAAGAAACTCATTTTTGAGAGAATCATATTGTAACTCATTTTAACATGAATTATAATATATACAATATATTTAATTTATTTAAAGTATTAAATATCTTATAAACTTTTGGGATATTAAATTCTATTATGTTCTCGGTGTTGTGTGTCATACCTGATATAAAATATAATGTCCCTAAATTATATTTATAGAGAATTAAATTATCTCTACCTTAATTAAATGTCATCCTCTCAATTAAAAAAAATAATTGTGATAAATGATTTGATATTTATTATGTTTAAAATACCACATCACGAGAAGGGTTCGTAATAAATCATTTTTAAAAGAGGGAATGAGAAGTAGAATGTTCACATATAATAATATAAAACTAGACCTCTAAGTTAGCGATCATTAGTTGAAAGTATAGATTCATATATGGATGAAAAACATAAATATTTATATGGAGTGATTGAAGTCATCAATAAAAAAAATATTGATATAAGGAATGTTAAGATCCTAAAATTCACAAATCATTGATGATTTTGAAGGCCATCAGTTCAAAAATTATTATGGTATTATGAACATGATTTATTAGATTCCTTTACTTATATTGATAAATTCCTTTATGGGCTATAAATATTAGTTAATTCAATTGATGATACATATTAATTTATTATGAAAATTTCCATATTTTGGTTGATTTTGATCAAATTTTAATTAAGATAATAATTAAAAAAATGGGTTTCAAAAAATTAACTATGACCCCTGAAGCACTAAAATAAACATTTAATGCACTATAAGGCCCATTAATGAGGGAAATGTCTTTATATTTTTCACTAACTATTGTTTAAATCCATTATGGTTAATAAATTAATATCTAAACTAGAAAATGCACACTAATATTTAATAATTAATATTTATTCATCAAATTGTTCCACTAAAAACAATGAAATTTTAACTAGCACAATGTATAGGTTTGTGGTGGTAGTTAAACCCTTATCTTCCTTTGGTAATGTGTTCATGTCCCATGGCTTTTCCTAATTTGATGGGTTTTCACTCATTATATTGGTTGTACTTTCTAAAACCATATTGATAAAATTCCTATGATATTTCCAAAAGAATGATTGACTTATTTTAAGTAAGGTTAATCATTAAATTACCATTTATCTTGGGTTTGAATATAACATATATTATTTTTAAAACCAAATAATCTTATTTTAAAATTATTAAAATGTCAATATTTATTATAATAACACTAAAGGTTATAAATTCCTTTTAATTTGTGGTATTCCTTAAATATCATTTCCACTAGTACAATTACTTTCAGAAAATGTTTCCAAAGGCTACTTGATATGGGTTGAATATCATTATATAAAACCTAATGGATATGTTTAGTAATTAGATATTTTGATCAACCTCAGTTTCATAATCCCATGATGGTATATATCACTCAAAATTTAATAAAGACATATATGATTCTAAAATCCTAAACAATACTTAGATATATCATGGTTATTATAACTAAAATAATATATGTAAAAATACCTCAAAAATTTAATTATATAATCCAAATAAATACATCAACCATTTTATTGAATCATAAGTCTTTCCATGGCCTATGGTTTAAACATATTAATTCATTAGGATTATCTACTCAAATCCTTTATAATGGTTTGTAAATAAAATTGTAATTATCCTAAGTGTATCCCTTGGGAGTTTTAAACCAGTTTTGTAGTAATACCCATCATCATGTACCAGGTTATGAAAAGTCTGGCCCAACACACCTTTCCAGAGTTGGTACTCTTTTTTATATTTGTGCCAAAAACATATCCTCATGTAGTATCCATATAGGGATGAATTGATATGAATATCTATATAATTTCGACCTTACCAAAGTTCTACGGTGTTCTTCAATTATTATCTATAAATTATAACTTAGGGGTTTGTTATGAAATCTATCTATTCATAAATATAGTACCAAGGTTTCTAATAAAAATCCTTTAATACCAACTATAGTGATCGGGCCCAAAAAATCCCAGAGTTGCTGTTTAATACCCTTAAATCAAAATAATTAAATGGAATCAAATCAAGAAGGTCTAAATAGTTTAGTGGTGGTGTTAAATGAGATATAATTGAGTCATGTATTACAAATAAATACACAAATTACAATATAATTTTTTATTTCGACGAAAACATTATTCCATCAACTATATCCTTATATATCATTCCTAAAAATAGAAACAAAATATGCATGATCTGAAATGCATTTGTACGTGTAAATTATTTTGTAAGAAATAATTAATAAATGAGAATAATAATAATGGAATGAATAAAAAATACCCACATACAATGTAATCAATATAATGGGAAGGATGTTTATAAAAAATATGGAATGGTAATAACTGAAAAAAACCATTTATATGACTATATAAGGTAATATGAATATATATGTAATAAACTTAAAAACATTAAATTTAGTCAATAAAAAGAGAAATAAATGCATGAATAGTTTTCATTATATAAAATCCTCATGGATAATAACAATGATAGCTAATATTTATATGAATAAAATTTGGAATTGTTGGTCAACATATCTAGGCACATGAAAACCAACAATTTCAAGATCCATCTTACAAGAAGTTCAAAACTATAGGTAGAACTTGTTTTCTTTGTGCATATACATTCTCATGAGAACATATTGATGCATCAAGGGGAATTATAAATTTGGTTCCCACCATCATGTCATGTCCATGGAAATATTCATATCGAATAATGGATATAATTTTTAGACAATATGTGTTATAAGATATCCGTATTAAACAAAGGATACAAATTTATCTGTATTTTTAAAAATATTTGAATAATGTTCAATGTAAACACATTATAAAAAAATGGTATATGGTTTATGAAATATCCATATCAATGAAAAATTATTTTTATATTTAGGGGAAATTCTTATCAAATGATTATTGAAATTGAATATTTTGAGGGGACTAAAAGGAATCAAGAAAGTGAATGTCAATACAACCCTTAGACAAATAAATCACTAGCCATCTAGAAGAAAAATTAAGATGGTATCAATATAACATAAATAATTCATAGTAAAATAAAGGGTTATTGTCTTTCATTAATTAAAATATTATAAATATATCTTTTAAAAATATTCCTGAGGAAATATATAACTTTATATCAAAAAACACGTAGAGAAAAATTTTCCATGAAAATCTGTTCCAGAAGTAGTTTCTTTAAAAATAAAACTTTTAAACATGTTAGTTATTCTTCAAATAAATTAGAGCGGTTAAATCCATAGATTTTATATGAGGTAAAAATAACCTTATTTTTGGATGGTAAAAATATTACCAAAATTCTATTTTCTGAAAATTATAAGAAAATTTCATTGAAAACATTTAAAAACAACAAAAGGGTAAAATGTATTTAATAAATCATTTTTTGAATGAATAAAACAACTTTTTTAAACCTAGTTTGAAAAGATTTTTTAAAATAAAAATGTTTCTCTGAAAATAGAGAGAAACAAAATTTGATTTTCGTAAAATCATTTTCTAATACATTTTACATTCTAAAGCATGGAAAATTTAACTTTTTTTTATAAATTTCAAGAATAACCGGAGGAGAATAAAATTAAAGGTTCTATAATACAATGATAAAATAATTTCCTCTAATTGAAAATATGGTTTATAAAATCATGAACAAAATGATATTTTGATGTAATCCCTTGAAAATATTAAATTATTAAAGTGAGAATATATGGATATGTAGATTATTTGTGTGAAATATAAATCCAAATAAAGAATTGGAAATACAATAATAGATAGTAAAATAAATTATAATTGTTATAATATAATACTATAGACAATGAGGTAGTATTATAAACTGATTAAAAGAAATTATATTATGAAATTCTTTTCCATTAGGTGACCATTTTCCCAAATCCCCATAGATGAAAAATTCAAATTAGAACTCATAAAATCTAGAAGAATTAATGAATCATGATATTATATGACAAATTGGTAGTATTTAAACAACATATAAGAATTTATTTGGAAAATAATAATGTTATTGCTTCCTGAGAAAGATAGTAATCACAAAAGGAAGTGATATTGCAAAGATAGTCACTAAAAACATTATTGAGGAGAATAATCTTTAAACATTTCAAAGTATCCCATACCACATTGAAACCTTTTAATCATATTATTAATGAATTAATAAAATTAAATAAATTATATAATATCATGAGACTAATTATATTCATAATATTACATATCCAAGGGTTGTATACACCCTATATAAAATAAACATGGTGCATAACAACAAATAAGTCTCAAAGGAATCCAAATTGAGGTGAGATCTATTACATTGCATTTTGTTTTCCATGACCATCATTTAAAATCCTGTATAAGTGTTTCAAACATGTTAAAAAATTATACTATAAACGTAATCGTATTTATAATATTGTATATTATCTTATTATAACATCTTATTACCCATTTGTTAACAATCATTCCTTATTTTCACTATTTTGGGTGTCAATTATCTAGTCCTTCATGTTTGTTTTGACTTGTTACTTGTTTTTATACATACCTAGATCATGGTTTAAAATTATATATAATTTATATCATTATTTAATTATCATAAATATTAATTATATATGTATTTAGAATAATATATTACATTTAGAGATAAGAAATGAAACACCCCATTCATGGAGACGGTAGGTCGTACATGCACATGAACAATACTTTTATTTCTTTTTTGTACTAACAAAATGAAAAGAATATTATATATGTTTATATTATAATTCAAGTATAATATCTATTTCATTTATTTTACCTAGGTTTATTAAAATGATCTTTTATACATTCCATGTATAGTGTGAATGAATCACATGGCCTTGTTGGGCGGTAATCCACACTTCTAAAAATGATGTTCTCATATTTACACAAAATGGAAAGTATATAGGTATGTATTATAAAATAATTAATGAAGCATAAATACATAATAAATTACATATATATCATACATAAAAAAATTTCAATCATAATTCTCACCATGAGAGGTGGTAGAGGAATAATGAAAAACATCATTTTGCAAGTCAGTAGTTCACCATACTTGGAAACGGTAAGTTTGTTTACAATTAGATTGGACTATGTGTAAGTGTAGGTTGATAAAATTGTATAAAAACATATAATTTTATTTAAGATACATTTTTAATTATATATTCATTGAATAATAATAGTTTATGGGGTGGGGAATGGGAATAATACTAAAGAGCTTGAGGAAGGATGGTATCCCTTAATCTTGTAACTCCATATGGGTTTCACCAAATGTATTCCATAGATGGTTATATTTCAAAGGTGATTATTAAAGGATTATTTTATGGATTTTGAGAATCTATTTAGGTTTATAATTTTCAATCAAAATTGGCTTTAGAGTTTTGTGGAAGTGGGTGGTGTGAGTGCCTTTTTATAGTAATTTTGGAAATGGGAACTCTACCCATGTTATTCCCATTTAAAGTGGCTGAAATCATGGAACCAAAATTTTTAAAATGGAGTATAGGGTCTAAATATTAGCATAAAATTAATGATTCACAATTTTATAGGTCATTTCAGGCCTCATTTTTTAAGGTTTGGTCTCCTGTTTAACTTAATTTCACATTATCCATTGTAATTAAATTTAATTAATTTCACTAAAAGTTTTCATAAAATATTATGTTGAACATATTAGATGATATAAATTATTTTTATTCCTAATGTGAAATCATTTTTTGAAATTCTAATGACATAAATGGAATATATTAGTTTAAATATATTCCAATAGATGAGACTATAATCATGGTTTTTAATTTAAAAAATTTCAAATGTTTGTTATGTTTTTATATCCAATTTCGAAGTGAAATTAATTCCAATTACCTAAATTGTATTAAATTATATAAAATTGAAATAATTAAGATTTAATCCCAACAAAAAAATATAATTTATATTTATGAATAAATTTAATGAAAAAGTAGTTATGATGTAAAATTCAATATTTTTCACCATTTGTCAAAAAATTAATATTTCCAAGAAAAATAACAAAAGTTAAAACTAATAATATTTTTATATTAAAATTTAAATCATTAAAAGTGGTTTTACATATAATATTTGTAAAAGTTTTGAAATTTATTTAAAATATGTTCCCCATTAACATGAGCTTAATCGTATCTTAATGAAACTAGAGGTTTTATACGAAATATTGGGGTTGTTTTTATCTTCTTCTTAACAAATACATTGGAATAATATTAAATTTTTTTGATAGAATATAACATATATATGTATATATATTTTAAATTAATAGCCATAAATAATTATAATTAAATTTATTTATCAATATAAAATAACTTTGTGAGCATAAAAATAGTTATCTATATTATATTCCCTTTATTTTCATTTAGTATTATATTAATTTCTAATTTATTTTAACCAATGTATTATTTATATATATTTGTTTATCATAAATTTTTATAAGTTAGTTAAAAATATTCATAATCTTTAATTAAACATCTAGATTATATCTTAATATATTAAATAAGAATATTTTATTAATATATTGTTGTTTATTAATTATCTCTTTTGCGGAAAACAAAATCCCTTTAAGAAACTCTTTGTTGAATGCAACAT
The DNA here is from genome assembly GCA_963277665.1 of Viscum album. Classification (NCBI taxonomy): domain Eukaryota; kingdom Viridiplantae; phylum Streptophyta; class Magnoliopsida; order Santalales; family Viscaceae; genus Viscum; species Viscum album. Next base: position 1,864,268,244 of record OY728133.1, read on the forward strand.
ACACTAACTATGGGGTTTTCCATTGAAGGATATAAATAATATTGAATTTATTTAAAATTAAAAAAAATATTGTAAATTCTTAGGATATTATAATCCCAAATTTTCTTGGTGTTTTGTTTCATACATGCTATCAAATACAATGTTCATATATTATATTTTATAGGCATTACATTCTCCCCACCTTAATTATATTTCATACTTGTAATTTAACCATAATCATGGTGATATATTGTTTCATATTTCGTATGTTGGAAATCCCACATCATGAAAAGGGTTCATAAAATATAATCTCAAAATGAGAGAATGGGATGTTCATATGTCACTTGGAATAACATATAACATGTTCTCTAATTATGAGATCACTAGTGGTAGGTAATGATAAGTACAAAGAAGAAAACTATAAATATTTATAGGGATTGATTGAGGTTATAAATCACAAATAAGTTAATTATCAATGAAATTTTGAGAGCCTAAAATCCATAAATATGTGATGATTTGGAAGACCACCACTTCCACAAATTTAAGGTATTAGAGAAAAAATTATTTTGATCTTTTTCCTTATATTGAGAAATTATTTTACTGCCTATGGATTATATGGAATTTAACATACATGATACATTTTAATTTCATTAGATCAATTCTATATTTTTTTATTCTTCAATCAAATTATAATTCATCCATTAATTTATGAAATGGTTATCATAATATTAACTTTGATCCAAGAATACCTAAAATAAACACTTAACTGATTATACGAACCATAAAAGAGTAATTTTTTTTTAAATTTTCCTATATATATTCTCTAATGAAAATATAGTTAAGAAATTAATCTCTGAATATAGATGTTTACACTAATGATTCATCATTAATAATTATTCATCAATTTTTTAAAATAAAATCAATGGTAGGTCAACCAAGACATTACATAGGTTAGTTTTTGTAGTTAAAAACATATCGTCTTTGGGTCATGGGTTAAACTCTGACAACCTTGCCGAATTTGATGAGTTGTCACTTAAATTTTTTTTCTTCATTTCAAAAAGCATATTTATATAATTTTTATAAAATTTACTAATGTATGAAGGAAATCCTTGAAATAAGGTTAGTCACTAAAGAGGTGTTTAATTAAGTTTTTCAATAGAATATTTTTTTTTCAAAACTTAATAATCTAATGTCACTATTATTTAAATTTCAATAATGATAACAATAAAAATAAAGGATAGAAATACCATTAAAGTCGTGTCTCTAAAATATTTGGGTATTATTGCTGAAATAGGTTTTCTACAAGAACATATACATTTCATAATTTTCATAAAATGTCAGGAATCATGGTTGACTCTCATTATATAAAACCTGAAGGAGATGTTTTAGACTTAGAAATTATGATCGACCTCAATATCATAATCCAATGATGGTATCCACCATAATTATGTAAGTTAATACACATTTGATTCTAAAATTTTAAACAATTTTTATATGTTTTAGGATTCTAATAACTGAAATACTATTGGTAAAAATACTTATATAATACAATTATAGAATCAAAATAAATATGTTAACCATTTTATTTCCGCAAAATTCATTCCATGGACTATATTTAAACTTATCTACTTCATTATCATTATCTATTAAAATTATTTATAATGGTTTGTGATGAAAATAAAAAATATCCTTCGTGTATCCCCATGGTGTGTCAAACTAGGTTAACATTAATGCTTGTTTTCATATACCGAGATATACAGAGTCCATCCCAAAACCACATGTCAGAGTTGTTACTCCAAGGAACACCTATTCTAGAACTAGATCCACTTGTAGTATCCAGATATAGATTTATTTCTATTAAGACCCACATAATATCTAACAAACCAGAATTCAAGGATGTTATTGTATAATTATCCTAAAATTATACCATTGGGTTATGTTCCCTGAAATATATTTTCCTAAATCTATTTCCCATGGTATCCTCTAAACACAAATTATTTCAAACTATATATGAAAATACTTCTAAATACCATAACCTATATTTAATACCCTTATATTTTCATGATTACAAGGAATCAAATCCCAAAGTAAACTCCAGTTTAGTAGTCTTGGTGGACCAATTAAATAAATGTGGGGTTTTCTTAAAACTGAATACACTAATTACAAAATAATTTTTTTCAAGGGTATCATTATTCCAATTAGTATATCCCTAAATATCATTCATAGTATTCATATTTAATTCTTATGAATAGAAAGAAAGGCTCTACTCAAATACCCAGCATTGGTAAATTATACAAGATAGATAAATGAACTAATTAGAATAATAATTATGTTATGGTAAATTACTATAAACACATACCGTGTAATCAATAAAATAATAAAGAAGTGAATAGAAAATTTTTAAATGTAATAACGAGAACACATTCCATTCTAATAACCATAGATGGAATAATAAATATGGTAATGTATGAAAATAAAACATATTCAATTTAATAAGTAAAATATGAATGAAATGCAACCATATAATTTATCAGATTAAAACCTCTTGGTTAAAAACAAGGATGTCTGAAATTTATATGAAAGAAATTAATAATTATTGGTGTTCATGTCAAAGGCATATAAAATCCTAAATCATCAAGATCCACCCTACAAGAAGTTTAAAACTAGAGTTATAAACTTTTTTTTGTCTAATGAGAACCTATTGATGAATCAAGGGGATATATAATGTCTTTTACGAATCATTAAATATGTTTCCAATGAATTTCTTAATAATGAGCAGTCAATTTAATAAATAGACTATATGTCTTATCAATATCCTCATTATAAAAAGGCTACAAATTAATGATTTTTTCTGAGAAATAATAAAATAACATTCTATGTATACACCACATGAAAAATGGTATATACTTATGAAATAATTATATCTATGAAAAATAACATGTATATTTAGGGGAAATTCATTATGAAATATGCATAGGAAATTCAATATTTCAAGGGCATTAAAAGGAATCATGGAAGCGAATGTTAATAATATACTTTGACAAATAAGTCATAAAAATTTTAAATTAATAATATCAATGGTATCAATACAACATATCCTAAGTGGAGTAAAATAAAGGGTGTTTTCATTGATGAATGGAATGATTATAAAAAGATCTTTTAAAATAATTCTTTAAGAAAATAATTTTTTCATATTGATAAAGACATTGAAAATACTTTTCATTGAAGATAACTTTTGAGAAAAATAATATTTAAAATATATACATTTAAACATGAAAAGGAATCATCAAAAAAATTAAGGTGGGATGATCCTTACCTTCAATATGAGGTAAAAAGAATATTCCTTTTTCATTGTAAGAAGTATATTAAAATGCCTTGTTTGGAAAGGGAAAACAAGATTCCTTTGAAAAAATTGGTAACAAAAAAAGGTAAAAGAAAAAAATGGTAAATGTATATTTAATAAATTAGTTTAGAAAGGATTAATAAAAATTTGAAACACACTCTAGAATCAGTTTTTTAGAAGAAAGTATGTTATCTTACAAAAGAGAGAAATGATGTTTTCCTTTCTTAAAAACATTTTCTAAATCATATTATATTCCAAATAGTAGAAAATGGTACCATTATTTGATAAAGGATATGCTTGACTAGAGAAGATTAAAATTAAAGGGTTTATTGGAAAAGAAAAAAATAATTTCCTCTCACAGAAATTATGGTATAAAAAATCACTAACAAAATGATATTTCAATGTAAACCCTTGAAATTATTACAACATTGAAGTGAGAATCAATCAATGACAAGATAATGTGTATCGATTGTAAATTAAAAAAAATAAGTGAAAATAAATCTATATATAATCAATGTAATTATACACATTATTATATAATATTAAAGATAAATAGGTAGTAGTATAACTCAAATAAAGGAAATTGGGTTGTGAAATTCTTTTCCACTTTTTAACTTTTAACACAAATCCTATTTGATGAAATAATTCAAATTGAATGTAAAAATATCCTAAATCATGAATAAATCCTGATTTTATATGACAATGTGGTTGTATGTACACCAAATATAAAAAATTAGGTCTGTACTAATAATGTGAGTTTTAAGATAATGTAGACAATCACTAAACTAAGTGAGATTGAAAAAATAATCATTAAAAACAATCTCGAGGAGAACAATCTTTAAACATTCCAAAGTATCCCAGACCACTTTGAAATATTATAATTATAATGTACATGAAGGAAAAACATATAATTTCACATATTGTATCATAAAATTAAATATATTCTTGATATAACATGTCAAAGTGCTGTATAAACTCCATATAAATTATAGTAGGTGTGTAACATTAAATATGTCTCGATGGAATGAATATTGAGAAGACAAAATATACATTGTATTTACATTTAGGTGAAAATACTGTAATGTACTTTATAATGGTTTTAAGAATGTTAATAACATATACCATAAGCATAATCATATTTATAATATCATATATTATATTCTTATGATATCTTTTTACTCGTTTGTTAATAATCTTTCATTAATTTTATTATTTTTGATGTTAATCAGCTAGTTATTCGAGTATGATTTGACTTGTTATTGTTTTTATTCATATGTAAATCACAGATTCATATTATCCATAATTAAAAACCTTATTTCATTATAATATATATACGTTTAATATATTTATAATAATCTATAATGCTGGGAGATAATAAATTAAATGCACAATTATTGGAGACGGTAAGAGGTACACACACATAAACATGACTCTCATTTATTTTGTATATTGAAATAATTGAAAGAAAAATTATATATATGTATATTATAATATAAGTATCATATATATGTCATATATATTACATAGGTTTTTTAAAACCATCATTTATACATTCCATGAATAGTATGAAAGAATGACATCACTTTGAGGGGAGATAGTCCATACTTCTACAAATGATGTTATCATATTTATTGAAAAAGGAATGTATAAATTTATGTGTTATAAAATAATTTAATAATAATAAATACATTATAAATATCATATATATAATATATAAACAATTTTTCCATATTAATTCTCATGTTGAGAGGTTGTAAAGGAATAACGAACAACGTCAATTTTCAAGGGCATAGTTCACCGTACACATAAATGATAAGTTCATTACACATTATATGGAAGGGTGAGTAAGTGTATGTAAAAATCACAGAATAAAAAAATATACTTTTATTTTTGTTTCCTTTTTAATTTTATAATAATTTAACAAGAATATTTTAGTGGGTGGAGAAATAAAAGAAAACTAAAGAGCTTGGGGAAGGATGCCACATCTTCATACGGTAACTCCTTTTAGTTGGCACCAAAGGGATTACATGGATGGATTTATGCCCAAGTGGATGCATCTAGGATGATGTTATGGATTGTTATTATCTATATGGGAAGATATATTTGGAGAAAATGTGTTTTTTAGTGTGAGGATGTTTGAGGGGGGAGTGTGTTTTTTAGTGGAGGTGGGGTGGCAGTCTTGTAATTTTTAGAAAATGGAATTCACCCATTTATTTCTCATTTAAAGTGGATAAAATAATGGACCAAATTATATAAAAGGGGTTATATAGTCAAAATATTACATTAAAATGACTTTTCAAAATTTTATAGGTCTTTTTGGACATTTTGTTCAAGGATTAGTCATTTATTAAGCATAATTTCATCCTGATCATTCTAATTAATTTTAAATGCATTTGGTAATATTTTTGATCAAAAATTATGTTTAACATATAAGATATTATAAATTATTATTATTACAAATAAGGAATCCATTTTTCTAATTTATAATTATATATTTTACAAAAATTATTTTAATTTTAGTCTAATTGATGGGAAAACAATGTAGTTATTCAATATAAAAACGTTCAAAAGTTTTCTATGTTCTTATATACAATTTATAATTTAAATCGATTTAAATTTCATACAATGTATTCAATGATATAAAATTTATCTATTTAATATTTATATCCAATATAAAATATAATTTATACTTATAAATAAATTATAAAAAATAATTTGTGGATTAACAGTCAGTAGTTTTCAATAATCATAAAAAAATAAAACATCATAGAAAAATACAAAAAATTTACCCAAAACTCATTTTTATGTTTATATTAAAAACATAACGTTTATTTTTTACATTTAAGAATTATATAATTTAAAAAATTTAATTTAAAAAGGGTCTTCATTAAAAGGCAGTAAATGTGGATTTATAAAAATATGTGTTTTTATGCGAATTATTGGGTTTGTTATAATATTATTCTTATAAATTCTAATTGATTTATATAAAAAATATTTATTGAAATTTATATATTGATTTATAACTATTATAAATCAATAATTGTAATTAATTTATTTTATTATGATAAAACACAATTCGAAGTATAAAAATAGTTTTCTATAATATTTTCCCTTTATTTTAAATAGCGTCTTCTATTCTATTATAATTAATTTATACTCAATGAATAATTTTTATATCTGTGTAAAAAAATATTTACAAAATTTATTTAATACTATCCATAACCATTGATTTAATCATTATGATATTTCTTATCGTATTAACAAATTATATTTTATTAATATATTGTTGTTCAGTAAAACATGGTTTGGCATGTAACACAAGGAATTGTAGAAACTCATTATTTCATGTGACATACTCTATCTCAATTTCATTTTAATTTCATGTTATAAAATAAATAGAATTTATTTAAAATAGTAAAATTATTATAAATTTTCTAGATATTATATTCCATTACATGCTTGGTGTTTCATGTCATACGTGATATCAAATACAATGTTCCGAATATAGATTTTTAGGTTGTTAAAGAATTCCCATTCCGTCACCATATAACTAATATTACTTCATGTGCATCATCCTGATATAAAAATCAGCTACCTATGATTCCCATATATAAGGGAAATCAGAATCCTTTGATAACCCCTCTCTTAGGTTATCTTTATATATAGAAAATTATCTCAATAACAACAATGATATATAATGCTACTCAATCATAATACTCAACTCATGGATACCATGAGAAACATTTAAAATAAACTGGGATCTCCAAAAAATTCCATAAATGTTTTTTATAGATTTTATATGTCATGAGGCAATATCCTTGATCTTGTTAACAATATCTCATGTAAACACATGTAAAAACACACACTATCAATGTGTCTCAGACATACCTATTATGAATCTATGCGAAATCACCACCCCTACGTGGACACTGATCCTTATTAGAAATCCTCATAGAAAACACCCTTACTCATGTAATAGATCATGTCAATTCATATAACAAAATCATGTTAAAATAATTCATACTGAGAAAAATCAGAGCCATTTGGTTTAGTTATTTATAATTTCACAAAGAAGTTATATTAGAAAACAACATATATGTTTTTTTGAAACATTGGCAATTAAATCCAATTTACAAAATCCGAAACGAGTGATAAAATATCATAAAATGCACCGATCACCAAGGAATCCAATTCTTTTAACAAGAAACTAAGGGTCTCTATACATCCTTTTTACAATTGGAATATATATCCATCGCTAGTGAATATCCCATCATAGGATTTAGATAGACTTTCATCATATAAAATAATATTTCATAGATAAGTGCAATTCAACAAAACAATCTATAGTAAAATACCATAATTTTTTTAATTAATAAAACAAATGAAACCCCTTTCATAAGTGATTCCAATCACTCAAGAACACAAAAAAATAAAGTGAATCCTATGAATAAAATATGATCCATGTACACATTACTATTTTCTTTTGTGGGACATGATCCAAAACTATAATAAAAATATCAAAATTACATATCATACTTGAAAAATATCTCAATCATTTAAAAAAACTATGATAATGAATCTCAAATATCTGGTAACATGGACTTCCCATAAAAAACAATGTTCACGATGTGCTAGTCCAAGGTCCATCAAAAGATCTGACACGTCACTATTCCCTATCTAGCATACCCTAAATACAAATAAAAATAGAAATACACTCTGGTTAAACTATTCAAATCTCTTCAATTATAATTCCAGTCATGTTTCGAGGTCAGTAGTTGAAGGAAGACCTCATGCCACCTTCACACATATATAAGGCTACCGACATATAGTGAGAGTCTATGATGTTAATGTGGGGATAATATATATTTATATAAAAGTGAAATAAGAATTGAAATAACATAACAATATATATAATAAATAATCAGTGTATTTAAATCCCAAAAAAATATTCGTCTTATTAAAATAAATAATGAAGAAGTACACAATACTGAATCTTATCTAATAACTCACCATGTCGATTAAATATAAAAAAACATAAAAGTAAAAATAAATAAGGAGATAAAGTTCTATCAGTAAGACTTACATTATCCTAATATCCATCCAATATATCTTTATAAGGCCCCAGCCTTAAACCTTACATAAACTTGAGTTATTACAAGATTACACATTGAGGATCTTTTCAGGTTTAGAGTTTTAGAGAATTAGATCATGAAACTTGCATTACATTCCACATTTAAGCAAGGTGGTTACATAAAATACAATATTCATTCTTCCCATCAATGGAAACCTATTTAAAATAAAACACAGATTCTTTCTTGACACATCCTTGACACTATCGTCACATCATGTACCTTTCCATTGACCTGTGAAAAGCATTTCAAAAACATGGGATGAGCATAAAAAGCTCAATAAGGGTTATAAAAATATGGAAAGGAAACATGAGTTCATATATACATAAGAATGAAATCATACTTTACCCATAAAACATAGGCATATCAAATCATGAATAAATCATAGAAAACATAAGACATAAAGGTAACTTGAGGAATTCATAACATTCTTACGTAGGGAGTAACCCTCTTGGTTACGTTTGGAATACCCATCACAGTATATTCCCTAAATCTCTTCGGAGAAACCTTAACGTTTCACTCCTTCGTGTTACCCAATGCATTGGAGAGCTATATCGGGCTCACCCGCCCTTAGTTTATCACGGAACCACCCGTTCTTCATAACAATGCCCAAGAACCATAACATAATCGTATCACATTAACATGAATAAAGGAAACATAACATTTCCACATTTCAATCACAATATAACATTTTAGGATATTGAAATAATGAATCCATTCAAAAAGAAACCATTTAAAACATTTAATAAAGAGATTTTTGAATCAAAGTGTCCCATACCACCTTGAAGCTTTAAACATTTTAAACCATTAATATCCATATAAATAAATCCTTAAAACCATTTTGAAAACATGGATATTAATAAGAACAAATAATTAAAACATTTAAAACGATATTTTGGTTAAAGGGGTTTTACCAAAATTAGAGACACTTGAATACAATAATCGAGGAATAACATTTATTCAGAACTTTATAATATCATGAGAATAAATGGATTCATGATATAATACTCCAAAGGACAGTATATACACCATATAAGAGTGAATTGGTGCATAACAACAATGAACCCTCGATAGAAATGTCAAATGTGATGAAATCCCTTATAAAGAAGGTATCCTTAAATTAAGGACAAATAAATCTCAAAAATATGTGTGAAAAATATATATACACCCCATATAAGTGGATATTAAGTGTAAAACAATAAAATGTCATTCACACATATTCAATGGATGACATATTCAATGACTACCAGTTGAACCCAATGAAATCGAAATTGGGTTAAAAAGTTCCTTTGACAGCCTAACGGCATCACATCAAAATGAGTTGATGAGAGATAAAAAGTGTATCTCATCACTTGGACATAAAATTCACATCAATAAGGATGTATGAGAACATATCCCAACATAAAAATATGTAAATTAAAAGACCCAATAAAAGAAGTCTTTTAAAAAAGAGGAGGGTGAAAGGTTCCCTTACCGACTTGGGTATCTTTCAAAACATACACCCCATGAAAGAAAGAAAATAGGTCATTGATGTAAATACTCATAAACGAAAGTGTATTACACAAAGAGTATAATAATGGGCAGTACATACACCACTCGATGGAATTTGTGGCAAATGTAGCATAAATCTCACGGGAAAAAAAGTGAGATGAAAAAACCCCTTACGAAAACACGGCAGCCTAACGGCGCCACAAAAAACTTCCGAATATGGATTGATGAGATCAAATAGAGTATCCCATCATATTACAATAGAATTTACAGAAATTGTAATATAAAAGATCATCCCAATAACAAGAAATATGAGCTTTAAAAGGAATGACATAAAAGTGTGCTCTTAAAAAGAAAGAGAGGAGTAGGATCTCTTACCTCGGGTCCGACTTGACTCGATCGTTCTTTAATATCCTGAATAATAAACTTGAGTTAATTTATAATTCCTTAAGAACCTTTTTCAAGTTCATTATTACTTTTATACCACTTATTACCATGTCATAAACATTATGTAATCATTTAAGTTAATAATATTTGTTTTGCCGATATTTGGTTCTTAAGTCGAAAGTGGACTTCTTACAATTACATGTTGTTCGTGTGGACAAATATTTATTATATCCAGAATTGTATTCCTTATGTAGATATCATATATGTCATATATATCCAGTACATTCAAGCATTTATAACATTACATAATCATTTAGAGGTAAGAAATGAAATGCACCGTTCATGGAGACGGTAAGCCGTACGTACGCATGAACGCTACTTTCATTTCTATTTCGTATTTTATAGAATGGAATAATAATGATATATAGGTATATTATAATTCCAGTATAATATAATATATAATATCATATTTCCATCCTTTATACAACCCACATATGGTATTTAACGAATCAAATCACTTTGAGGGGGCGGTAGTCCACACTTCCTTAAATTAAGATATCGCGTATACCCATAATGGAAGCCAGAAAGGTAAGACAAAAATGAAAAAATACAGAAGCATAAATAAAACATAAACATATTATATATCATATATAAAAATAGTTACATCATAATGGCCACCTTTGAAGGTTTTAAATGAGTATTGAACAATCATCGTTTCGGGAGGCAGAATTTCACCATCCACGGAAACCGTATGTTCTTTAACCATTTGATGTAGTTGTGTGAGAGTGTAGCTCGAATAAATCTTATAGCAACATCCTAGTATATTGAAGATACTGGTGTTGTTACAAAAGAAGTAAATAACAAGATTTTAGGGGGTTGGAGAAGCAAAATAAAACAAATGAACATGAGAGAATGAATTACCTTTAAAAGTGTAGCTCCTTTTGATTTGAGCCTAAAGGCTTCCTTTGAAAGGATTCTGCCCAAAGGGAATCCTCTAGGATGAGAAGAGGGATGTGGAGAGAGTAAATGGGCAGGGGTTGGACGAGCCAAAGGCTTTAGGAGTGTGTTAAATGAGGTAGAGGTGGGGGCCTTTTATAAGAGGAGAGGAGGGGCACTTTTGGAATGTAAAGAAATATTACATTATTTGAAAATGTGTTTCGGTTTCAAAAGGTCCCACATTGCTATAATTCGTGGATAAGGTGATAAGGCTTTGAAATACACTCATCCAATAAGTTTTGGACATGTGTAGTTCATAGATTTTACATTATCTTTCCATTTTATATAAATCGTCAAATAATGATGTCATCGCTGCATGATTATTATGTCATAAATAATTTACTTTATTTAATGTCTAAAAATTATAAAAAAAATACTATGATGTAGGAACTATTTTTAGCTTTCCAATGAATATTTATAATAAAAAATATGACTTGTATAACCCTACTTAAAAATTGTTCTAGTAAAACATATCATGTTTGTGTCAATTTTACTTTTACATTAAATAAAATGTTATTTATGTCATTTCCCAACCAAAGTGGATCCATGGGGTCCCCAAGTTGACCCATGGCTTGTCTTGGTCGTCCATGATACAACCAATGAGGGTAAGACATGTGTCAAGCTCATCTCAGTTTATTAAAGCATTATTTTTACCTTAAACTACACTAATTACCACTAACCGCGATTAAAAACTTAATAAGTTACTATTCACCAAAAAATTATTTTAATCTCATTGAACCACATTTTACTTCTTAATGACAACCATGTATGTCGGATTTTTGAAAATCAAAACACAATGATGGCAAAATTTCATTTAAACAGAAAAATCAGTTTTTATAAGTACCACTTAGTGGTTTCACTATTCATCAAAAATTGAAGTTTTTCAGAAAAATCCCAAAAATTCACCCTAAGCTATATTTGATATTCTGAATTCAAAAATGAAGTCCGTTTTACAAAATTCAAAACATATAAGTCACATTAATTAATTTAATAATTAATTCCCACTGTCATGACAAATAGCGTGTTTTATGAAACAATAAGTATCAAAAGATTGACACTAGTTTAAGTCTGATTTCAAAGTGAAATTGATTCCAACGACCACTATTGTATTTAATGGTAAAAATATTTTCTAATTTCACTTTAAAACCAATTCAAAATATAATCTAATCATATAAATAAATTAGATTAAAAAGTGGTTTTGAATTAAAATACAACATTTTACACTATTCATTAAAAAATGAACTTTATCGGAAAGATACCAAAAATTTACACAAAGTAAATTTTGATGTCCCGATTCTTAATAAGAGTTTTATTTGGTCCAAAATAATGTTTAAGAGTGAACAAAACTATATTTAATGACGGTTCTCCATCAAAAGGTGATAAGTGAACCTTTAGTGAAAACTAGGGCATATATGCCTAAAATTGAATTCTTTCTGTATTTTAAGTTTTTATCTTTTATTGTATAAATGTAAAAATATTTAAGAACATATATAATCATATTTTAGTTATTTCTATACATTCCCGCCATTACAACGACTACATGTTAACTACCATTTAAAATAATATTATTTTATTATTAGAGTGCAACGTAAGATTCCCAAGAAACTCGTTGTTGCCTGTTGGGTACGCCATCGAGCATAGCGTCCCCTTTAAAGACATATTAATATTTTATTCACAAATATGGATAAATATGAAAATGTCATATTCCTTATTTACCTGGGGTGTTACATCCTTCCCCCTTTTGGGAATTGCGTCCTCGCAATTTTAAAATTGCTCTTGGAAACATCCTTGAACGTCCCACATCGGAACAAGAGTCGGTAAAACAATCACTTTAAAATAAAGAAAGATAAGCACATAGGTCACCCGAGTTAACCCATACTAGGATCCCAACTATGAAAATATGGACATGGAGGAGAAAACATAGGGTCATGTTCCGATGGAGAGTGATAGAAAACATGTTTAGGAGAAAGTTAACAATAAGAAAATCACAAACTTGTGATGGGTTAAACGGTGTTGGGTTCCCCAGTAGGAAAAGTTAATAGACAACATTTTTGTTTTATGTTACTTTTTATTGAGGAATTTATTCATAAGGAAGCATAATCACTTATCATGTTGACTTTCAACTTTTACTAGATTCCTTAGTCAAACTCATATTTTTTCCAAAAGACGAGTATTTAGGGAGACTTGTTCGCATTAAGAGTACTATAATCAACTTCTAGAGAATCACCTAATCCCCAAAAGAGAACTATATACATCCCATGTATTTAGGCTTTAACCAAAACCAAAAAGGTTAGTACAAGATCAGATAATCCAGAAAAGGATAACCCTTTATAAAAAGAAAATCTATTCTTAATCTCCAAAATTTGTCCAACAAAACCCAAAGTTCAACGAGGACCATCCGATAAACAATTTGTCCATAAAATTCATCAATGTAAACCACTATAAGATTGAAACCCAAATATTTGAAGGATTTAGTCACATAGTCTTCCAAGTTAAATCGTAACATTTATCTCCAAACAACATCAGTTTCTCCTAAAGTCTCACATTGAAAAGTAATTATCCTAATCACATATCCTCCAAAATCAACTTACTCTTAATTCATAAAATAATATAACTAAAAAGAATCAGTCAAACTAACCAGGGACTTCACGTAGTCCAGTGGTAGGCGATAAATACCAGTCGCACTTTGGTTGTGGGTTCGATTCCCGCAGCATTGTCCGACGCGACGGGTTGTCACACGGTCTGTGTGTTGTCCTTTTTCCAAAACTATATAATTGTCAAATAATTACCCAAAAAGGGATAAAATCATCAAAATAACCATAACATAATTTAACCTCAATTTTATCTCATGCCTTTCACTTCAATCATAACATATGGTAACCCATAATTACCTCAAAAGTATGGATCATATAAACCCAAATGGTTCTTTATAACTATGTCCACAAAAGAAAAGATAATTATTACTTGAATAAAATTTGCCTATATTAATCATCAGGGTTACACATAATATAAAAAGTCTTCTAATGTAACCCCATCATCAAAAGAGACTTAATACTCTTAATAATTTCACCCTAACTCCTGAATCCCCTTATATGTTGACATCTTACTCATTCAACATTCTTCATGATCCATTATCCATTCCTTTCCAACTTATTCCGAAATAACTCTTTCCTACAAACAAAATCATGAATCATATCCTAAGATTCCAAAATAAGAAAACAATAGTCATGAAATAGTACATACCTTTGATTGGTCATTGTCAGTTTCTTCATCCTCAATCGGAATGGCATTAGGTATTGGTAAACGAATATTGGTATGCTCTTGGTGACCCCATTCACGAAACTTCTTCATAGGACATGTGTTTGCATAATGACCATGCACACCACATTTAAAACATTCAATTGATCCCTCAGAAAGAACTTCTTTCCCTTTCCTCGAGTCAACTGTATGCTTCCTTTTTCCATGGAAGGTTCTTGCTTTATGACCTTCATTTCCACATCTATAGCATATTTCTGTCCCTTTGAAACATTTTCCTAGGTGTTTCTTTCCACATCTTTGACACATAGGTTTTTGAACACACTAACCTTTATGATTATTACCTGTACTTCCATAGGGATTTGTTTCTTGCATATATGATGCCTTAGAGAAATCTCGAAGGTTTAGGTGGTCAATCATGACTCCAGATAGTTGGTTGAGGATAATCAAAAGAGTTCTCATTGCAGCTCCCATATCATTCAGTTGCTTGCTCATCGAACTGTCACAGTTTCCTTCACATCCACTGTTACTTTGGTGCCTGCTAGATCCAACCATTTACTAAAACCAAAAAGGTCAGTGTGAGTATATCAACAAAACCATCATGTACTAATGAGTAAGATAGAAAATAAGATATACTTACTCATTCACTTTATCTAAAACTAAGACTCTTTCTGAAATCCTAACCATTATGGTAATTGTCAATTATGCTTAAAGAATACCCTAACATCTAAAGTTATCTAAACCGACCTTTGATACCAACTATAAGGCCCCAGCCTTAAAACTTACTTAAACTTGAGTTATTACAAGATTCCACATTGAGGATCTTTTCAGGTTTAGAGTTTTAGAGAATTAGATCATGAAACTTGCATTACATTCCACATTTAAACAAGGTGGTTACATAAAAGACAATATTCATTCTTCCCATCAATGGAAACCTATTTAAAATAAAACACGGATTCTTTCTTGACACATCCTTGAAACTATCGTCACATCATGTACCTTTCCCTTGACCTGTGAAAAGCATTTCAAAAACTTGGGATGAGCATAAAAAGCTCAATAAGGGTTATAAAAATATGGAAAGGAAACATGAGTTCATATATACATAAGAATGAAATCATACTTTACCCATAAAACATAGGCATATCAAATCATGAATAAATCATAGAAAACATAATACATAAAGGTAACTTGAGGCATTCATAACATTCTTACGTAGGGAGTAACCCTCTTGGTTACGTTTGGAATACCCATCACAGTATATTCCCTAAATCTCTTCCGAGAAACCTTAACGTTTCACTCCTTCGCGTTACCCAATGCATTGGAGAGCTATATCGGGCTCACCCGCCCTTAGTTTATCACGGAACCACCCGTTCTTCATAACAATGCCCAAGAACCATAACATAATCGTATCACATAAACATGAATAAAGGAAACATAACATTTCCACATTTCAATCACAATATAACATTTTAGGATATTGAAATAATTAATCCATTCAAAAAGAAACCATTTAAAACATTTAATAAAGAGATTTTTGAATCAAAGTGTCCCATACCACCTTGAAGCTTTAAACATTTTAAACCATTAATATCCATATAAATAAATCCTTAAAACCGTTTGGAAAACATGTATATTAATAAGAACAAATAATTAAAACATTTAAAACGATATTTTGGTTAAAGGGGTTTTACCAAAATTAGAGACACTTGAATACAATAATCGAGGAATAAAATTTAGTCAGAACTTTATAATATCATGAGAATAAAAGGATTCATGATATAATACTCCAAAGGACAGTATATACACCATATAATAGTGAATTGGTGCATAACAACAATGAACCCTCGATAGAAATGTCAAATGTGATGAAATCCCTTATAAAGAAGGTATCCATAAATTAAGGACAAATAAATCTCAAAAATATGTGTGAAAAATATATATACACCCAATATAAGTGGATATTAAGTGTAAAACAATAAAATGTCATTCACACATATTCAATGGATGACATATTCAATGACTACAAGTTGAACCCAAAGAAATCGAAATTGGGTTAAAAAGTTCCCTTGACAGCCTAACGGCATCACATCAAAATGAGTTGATGAGAGATAAAAAGTGTATCTCATCACCTGGACATAAAATTCACATCAATAAGGATGTATGAGAACATATCCCGACATAAAAATATGTAAATTAAAAGACCCAATAAAAGAAGTCTTTTAAAAAATAGGAGGGTGAAAGGTTCCCTTACCGACATGGGTATCTTTCAAAACATACACCCCATGAAAGAAAGACAATAGGTCATTGATGTAAATACTCATAAACGAAAGTGTATTACACAAAGAGTAGAATAATGGGCAGTACATACACCACTCAATGGAATTTGTGGCAAATGTAGCATAAATCTCACAGGAATAAAAGTGAGATGAAAAAATCCCTTACGAAAACACGGCAGCCTAACGGCGCCACATAAAACTTCCGAATATGGATTGATGAGATCAAATAGAGTATCCCATCATATTAAAATAGAATTTACAGCAAGTGTAATATAAAAGATCATCCCAATAACAAGAAATATGAGCTTTAAAAGGAATGACATAAAAGTGTGCTCTTAAAAAGAAAGAGAGGAGTAGGATCCCTTACCTCAGGTCCGACTTGACTCGATCGTTCTTTAATCTCCTGAATAATAAACTTGAGTTAATTTATAATTCCTTAAGAACCTTTTTCATGTTCATTATTACTTTTATACCACTTATTACCATGTCATAAACATTATGTAATCATTTAAGTTAATAATATTTGTTTTGCCGATATTTGGTTCTTAAGTCGAAAGTGGACTTCTTACAATTACATGTTGTTCGTGTGGCCAAATGTTTATTATATCCAGAATTGTATTCCTTATGTAGATATCATATATTTAATATATATCCAGTACATTCATGAATTTATAACATTACATAATCATTTAGAGGTAAGAAATGAAATGCACCGTTCATGGAGACGGTAAGCCGTACGTACGCATGAACGCTACTTTCATTTCTATTTCGTATTTTATAGAATGGAATAATAATGATATAAAGGTATATTATAATTCCAGTATAATATAATATATAATATCATATTTCCATCCTTTATACAACCCACATATGGTATTTAACGAATCAAATCACTTTGAGGGGGCGGTAGTCCGCACTTCCTTAAATGAAGATATCGCGTATACTCATAATGGAAGCCATAAAGGTAAGACAAAAATGAAAAAATACAGAAGCATAAATAAAACATAAACATATTATATATCATATATAAAAATATTGACATCATAATGGCCACCTTTGAAGGTGTTAAATGAGTATTGAACAATCATCGTTTCGGGAGGCAGAATTTCACCATCCACGGAAACCGTATGTTCTTTAACTATTTGATGTAGTTGTGTGAGAGTGTAGCTCGAATAAATCTTATAACAACATCCTAGTATATTTAAGATACTGGTTTTGTTACAAAAGAAGTAAATAAAATGATTTTAGGGGGTTGGAGAAGCAAAATAAAACAAATGAACATGAGAGAATGAATTACATTTAAAAGTGTAACTCTTTTTGATTTGAGCCTAAAGGCTTCCTTTGAAAGGCTTCTTCCCAAAGGGAATCCTATAGGATGAGAAGAGGTATGTGGAGAGAGTAAAGGGGCAGGGTTTGGCCGATCCAAAGGCTTGAGGAGTGTGTTAAATGAGGTAGAGGTGGGGGCCTTTTATAAGAGGAGAGGAGGGGCACTTTTGGAAAGTAAAGAAATATTACTTTATTTGAAAATGTGTTTCGGTTTCAAAAGGTCCCACATTGCTATAATTCGTGTCTGAGGTGATAAGGCTTTGAAATACACTCATCCAATAAGTTTTGGACATGTGTAGTTCATAGATTTTACATTATCTTTCCATTTTATTTAAATCGTCAAATAATGATGTCATCGCTGCATCATTATTATGTCATAAATAATTTAATTTATTTAATGTCTAAAAATTAATAAAAAAATACTATGATGTAGGAAATCTTTTTAGCTTTCCAATGAATATTTATAATCAAAAATATGACTTGTATAACCCCACTTAAAAATCGTTTTAGTAAAACATATCATGTTTGTGTCAATTTTACTTTTACATTAAATAAAATGTTGTTTATGTCATTTCCCAACCAAAGTGGATCCATGGGGTCCCCAAGTTGACCCATGGCTTGTCATGGTCGGCCATGATACAACCAATGAGGGTAAGACATGTTTCAAGCTCGTATCATTTTATTAAAGCATTATTTTTACCTTAAACTACACTAATTACCACTAATCGCGATTAAAAACTTAATAAGTTACTATTCACCAAAAAATTATTTTAATCTCATTGAACCACATTTTACTTCTTAATGACAACCATGTATGTCGGATTTTTGAAAATCAAAACACAATGATGGCAAAATTTCATTTAAACGGAAAAATCAGTTTTTATAAGTACCACTTAGTGGTTTCACTATTCATCAAAAATTGAAGTTTTTCAGAAAAATCCCAAAAATTCACCCTAAGCTATATTTGATATTCTGAATTCAAAAATGAAGTCAGTTTTACAAAATTCAAAACATATAAGTCACATTAATTATTTTAATAATTAATTCCCGCTGTCATGACAAATAGCGTGTTTTATGAAACAATAAGTATCAAAAGATTGACACTAGTTTAAGTCTGATTTCAAAGTGAAATTGATTCCAACGACCACTATTGGATTTAATGGTAAAAATATTTTCTAATTTCACTTTAAAACCAATTCAAAATATAATCTAATCATATAAATAAATTAGATTAAAAATTGGTATTGAATTAAAATACAACATTTTACACTATTCATTAAAAAAATGAACTTTATCGGAATGATACCAAAAATTTACACAAAGTAAATTTTGATGTCCCGATTCATAATAAGAGTTTTATTTGGTCCAAAAGAATGTTTAAGAGTGAACAAAACTATATTTAATGACGGTTCTCCATCAAAAGGTGATAAGTGAACCTTTAGTGAAAACTAGGGCATATATGCCTAAAATTGAATTCTTTCCGTATTTTAAGTTTTTATCTTTTATTGTATAAATGTAAAAATATTTAAGAACATATATAATCATATTTTAGTTATTTCTATCCATTACCGCCATTACAACGGCTACATGTTAACTACCATTTAAAATAATATTATTTTATTATTAGAGTGGAACGTAAGATTCCCAAGAAACTCGTTGTTGCGTGTTGGGTACGCCATCGAGCATAGCGTCCCCTTTAAAGTCATATTAATATTTTATTCACAAATATGGATAAATATGAAAATGTCATATTCCTTATTTACCTGGGGTGTTACAATCTTACTCAAAAATCGAACAATACTCTTATTCTATACAGGATTCATTGATCAATAAGGACTTATTATGTAAAAGTGGTCGGGCTGCCTGAGACGGATTTTAATAACACTTAGTAAACCACCACCAATGGTTTTACCAACATAACCATTAAAAATGGTGTATAGAAGATGCGATTTAACTAATATATATAAATAATATATTGAATGATAATAAAATAAATCACCATCAATCAAACATTTCTAAGGAAAAATCTTAAATTGTTCATACCTACATCATCTAGTACCAAATTTAATTGGAAATAAATTATACCCATTTGGGGACCACATGTATTCTCCCAGAATTAAGAGTCACATATCAACAAAAACTCTCTGTATACCACCCCCTCCCTGAAAAAATATATCCGTCTACGAGGAACCTAGGGGAAGAGTCAAACTACCCAAGAATCATGTAACATATCATGAGGAACCTAGGGGAAACTTTTTTACCCTTTAATCATATAATAAATCTTGAGGAACTGAAGGCAAAACTATCCAACCCAATAATCACCAATAAAATCACATCGTCAGGAACCCAAGGGAATACTCAGTCCATGTGTTAGAAACAAGTCTAATTATCTTGAACCAATAAGAATACAGACTCATTTTTAGGAATCATAAATCATATCATCTTAAACCTAGATTTAAATATGATCCCTACCAAGGAAACAGAAATCATATCATCTGAAACATTAGGGAACACACACTACTGACTCAGGATCTATACAAAATATCATCTGGAATGTAAGGGGTATACACACTCCCATTTTAAGAAACAAATAAAAAATATTTAAAATCTGAGACAATATACACTTCAAACTCATAAAATATAAAATAGATCAAGGACCTAGTTCCCCATTATTAAAACATACATCACATCATCCTCAATAGGGTTTCAAACTCACTCAATCCCATAAAATATTTCTTAGATTATACTCTTGTGAATTCAGTCTAAACTCAATAATAAGGGATTACGTTTCACCTTGAAGAATATATTATCTTATAACTATATTCATAGTAAGATTCACCTCAAAATGGCCTAGTTGGACAATTGAATCATTCTGAACCCATATACAACCTCATCTCATCCTTTGTGGGAATATAGTAGGGATTCTCAGACCACTCTTGATTTCTACTAGATGAAACCAACCCATAACAAACACCTGTAGTATTCTCTAAGCCCATATGCTCCATACAAAAATAATTTCATGAGTTAAATTCAAAACCTCAGCAAAATCCCATATCATATTCTGACCCTATTAATAGAGAAATATCTCATTGTTTCCTCTTGTCATCCATGTGCAATATCCATAGAAACACCCATGAGCTATGATTAGGTCCAATTCCAAATATACCATGGATATATTATAAACAATAATCAAGAATAGTCCCTTCATATAAACCACCATAAAGTCCATATGTATTTAATATAACACATCGATATTTTATGAAATATTTTTTCAAATAAATTTAATTTATTTGATAGGTTTCATTACAAGAAACATTGGGTTTTATTGAAATGAGGTATAAAAATAATATAGTATTATTTAATATGATAGTTATAACCTAAAAATTGTAATGGTCGAAATGAATAGGATTAACTAAATTATGAAAATATATAGTTCACACACACACACACAAATATATATATATAATGAATTAATTGGTTACTAATTTCTGAGGCCTATACATTATAAAGTAAGAACATTGTATTGCTTAGCCTTTATGAAACATAACACCAAGTGTGTAAGGGAATATAATATACCTAGAGAATATAATATATTTATTATTTTAAATAAATTTAATAGCTTCCAATGAACACAATACTGATTCTTCTTGCGTTGCCCAAAACAACAGTTTCTTTAATGACTTGTGTTACACGCAAGGCTGAGTTTTAACAAAAAAACAATTTATATTAAATTTTTTTAATATAATAAGTTAAAAACTAGTTTTTAAATTTTATTAATAATAGTCTTAAATAACATATGAAATTATATTGTTTTATTTCGTGGAACCCAATTAAATAGAAATGAATATAAGAACCAATTGAATATAATGGGAATATTATTATCTCACAAAGTTTTTTTATCCTAATAAATAAAATTATATAAAATTATTGAGAGATACTAATAATATATATATATATATATATTATTCCATCACATATTTTTTATATTCATCTAATAGATTTTATAGGAATAAAATAAGAATAAAGAAAATATAACATAAAGAAATCAATATTTTTATAAAATTAGGTTTTCAGATTTTAATGTGGAACCAAATTTAAAAATAAATTTTACACATTAAAAAATCTAATACGAAAAAATAAAAATCATTTTTGAAATATATAAATTATTATTAGGTTAGCATGATTTTTAGGTTTTTTTTGAGAAGTTTCAATTTTTGCTGAATAACAAATAATATTAAATTTTAATTCAACATGAATTTTATAATTTATTTATAAGGTTAGTTTATGTTTTTATTGGTTTTATGAAGAATTAAAAAAAAGTATACTGGTTAATAACATTTATGTTAGTTTAATTAATTTATCTTTGATGTTTGATATAAAAACAGAGAAAAATTACGAATGTTTTCACTTTAAAAACCCTTTTATTTAATCATGTCTGTATGAATAAATTTAAATTAATTTATGCCACTTTTTCTTATTTTAATTTGAAAAATTGGATTCCATATTTAAAGTAATAATAATTTATAATTTCTAATAAGTTCAACTTAGGTTATGATAATTATATTTTTGAAACAAATTATTGTTAATTATAGCAATTAGGAGAAAAATTAGTTTAACTTGGGACTAAAATATAAACATAAGACCAAAATAACCGTGAGACATTTAGAAAATCCATTTGATGTTAATATTTTGACCTTTTAATACCTTGGATATAATTTTTTCTGATATGTGAGTCAATTGATTTAAGAAAAATGCTGATGGAATTCATATTTCCAAAACTTATAAGAATGTCACACCTCCACTATAAAAAGGATGTCACCCCTCCAACTTTCTCACACAACTAAAAACCCATTGGATCAACAAATTTCTACCCAAATATCACAAAAAATCCATACCCTAATCCTATAATCCTTCCTTTTGGATGAAATCCATCCATAGAACCCCTTTAGTGCAAAATAATAGGAGTTACCCGAATAGGAGCTAACATCCTTCCTCAAGATATTTAGTTTTATTTTATTTATCCACCCCTAAACTATCCTATTTTAAAATTACATAATATCAATAGTATCCTAAATATAATAATTATTTTATTTTATGGGATTGAAAAGAACTTATAAAGACTTCTGTATCATGGGTAATGAACTTACCATTTGTGTTCGACAAACTACCGCCTCACGATGCGATGATTTTTCATTTTTTCCTTTACCATTTATCATGGTTATGAATTATGATACACATGATAATTTTAAATTTTATATATGGTATTTATAACTCCTTTTTACATTTTTAATAATTATATATCACACACCTTCATGTATTCCATTTTTTGGGAATAATATTTTATTCTTTGTGGTGTGTGGAGTACCGCCTCCTCAAACAGATGTGATTTGTTCATGCTATATATGGAATTTATAATCGATGGTTTTAGTAAACCCATTTTAATTATATTAAATATATATTAATATAGAATAATAATATACCTACACATATATATCATTTAATATTCGTTATTTTAAATTTGGAAAGGCATCAAAAGTAGTTTTTATGCTTACGTACGATATACCGTCTCCATGAATCATGTATTTTATTTCATATCTAAAAATTATATGAAATATAATTTTCAAATATATAAATAATATTTATAATATTTACATAGTTTTTACATTTGGTATATGATGAAACCATGATCTAATTAATAGTAACACTAAGTAACAAGTCGAAACATACTTGGAAAACATGACAATCAACACAGAAAATGATAAAAATAATGAAATATTGATAGAAAATGATTAATAATATATTATAGGAAGAAGATATATGAAATTATAAATCTGATTATGGTTATGGTATAAGTTATTAATTTTTTTGAAGTTGTTATACTGTAGGTTAGACTGAGTTCACTTGAAAGGAAACCCGTGGTAAGAGATTCTTTTCTCACTTTTTATTACATGACACATACAACATTTTCAGAACTTATTTTTTTGGTGTATCTACTTCCACTTTTGATATCATAAATGATGAATTTGTTTATCTTCATGATGAATAGAAAAATTATTTTATGTTATTTATTCCTGAGGTCTATTATTGAGATATTTTAATGTGGTATAGGACACTTTGGAATGTTTTAATATTGTTTTCCTCTATAATAATTTTAATGACATGTCAACGGTATTTCCATTTATCAATGTCATAAATACTTATTGTTTCTTATCCTACACTTATGAAATAGAGAACCAACTTTTTCCATTAATTAATACAGATATTTGATAATGCACTATGTATATTTAAATGGATAATTCGATATATGTGGTTTGATTTAGACATTAAATATACAGTTTGGGGACAAATTAATGCAATACCTATAGGATGGGACTTGTTAATTAAAGTAATATGGGTTGGGGTACATTTAAATTAATCCCAATGATTTATTGATAGTCTCATGGGATCGATTAACTTATAAAAACACTTCATGTATTTAACCAGTATGTTATAAACTATCTTGTTCAATTTTTGATAGAAAGGTTAATGTTAGAAAATGAAAATTAGTTTGTAAATATTATGTTTTAAACCTTCTTTTGAAATGCATTGATGTAAATTGTTCCATATAAAAAAGAAAAAATGGTGTCTAATAATTAATAATTTCATTCATTTTTGATTCAGAATTAGTTGTTAATGACATTTTCTTTCGACATATATATGGTTGCATTTCATTCTCACTTTTAGTGATTAAATAGAATGTGTTATTTGTTTCTAAAATTTTTATATCGATTTCTCCATATCTAGTTATTAAAATTTAATTTGTTATTAGTTTTTTTCTTTTCTATATTCTCTACCTTTACATACAGTTTAATCACATCCTTCTATGTTTATTTATTACATAGAATGTGTCTTGAGTTATTAAATTTCCAGATTTACTTTTATCATTGATTTATATTTTATTCCACTATACATTACCCTTACAGATCATTTGAGGTTTCACTTATTGGGTTTCATTTACCCAATATTATATAATGTGTACATAGAAGTATATGTAGGGATACTCTAGATGTAATAAATTTATTATCCCAAAAAAATAATATTTTAAATATTGAATTGATTTGTACCACATAACTCTTGCATATTTCTCATATAAAAAAACTAATAAATTGTTAATCCCTTTGGTAAATTAATTACTTTTATCTTATTACAATGCAATGGTAGTAGACACCAACTCTAGGTTGCAGGGGTTTGGTCGCTACTATTTGTATCAGAGAATTTTTAGTACTAACCATGGGAATTAAATTTATGAAAACACATAATTGAGAATAAAAATCAATGGTATAATATGATGATTAATATATAAGAACAATATATAATTTTGCTTTAGTTGATATTATAGCAGTCTTCCTAGAAATACATCCCTGACTTGAAACAATAAGTGGATGCAGTTCTGAAATAGATGCACCTATGGGTAATAACTCTGAAAAGGTGTGTTGGGCCTAAATCAGTGTAACCTAATAGAAAAAATGTGCCTAACAGTGTTCCTGGTCTGAAAATCCTTTGGGGTATGCTTAGGATAATTCCAATTTTTATTATAAACCATTATGAAGGATTTGAATAGATAACTATAATGAATGAACAAGGTTTAATCCAAGGGGTCTTAGATTGAAAATAATGTGTGAAGATTTATAACTCATAAAAAAGATTATACATGTGTATTCAAATATAATAATTTATCCTCATACTATTTTATTTTGTTTTAAGAAATTCCCTACTCTATAAGGCCTTACCTGTGGGTTTTGATGCACAATATTCTTCATCGCTTGAAGGGTTATATGCAATCATGGAGGAATGGGAGACCATGTCACTGGAAGGATCCAGATCAAATATTGAGGGGAATATCTCTATTGGAGTCACATATAGGAGAAGAATGGGATAATATTATCTATGAAATTATGGTTCATAAAATTTCTTCTTTATTAGAGTGATTTCTAATATAGGAGAGGGATTCTATTGCTCATTCCATGGCTTTGTCAATTAAAGAGGGGGTGCAACATGACTATTTTTTCATACCGGCATCAAGGAGAATAACCTCTTTATTAGTCGAAATATTTCTCTATATAATGGAACATATATATGGCTGGTCATATAATCATTAAGGTATGGATGCATATTTTTTTTAGGAATATTCTTTTTGATGTCAACCCAAGCAAGACGAATGGTTATAAAAGTGGGAACACGAACATTTGTGACTATATTCCAAGTGTGGTGTATGGTCACATTAATGGTATATTGGGTGATGTATTGCTGGAGTGTGAGTTATGGGATGATATTAAATCAATCATCCTAGAATGATACCTAAAACAGATGGTTTCCTTGTGTCCATATATGTTTTGGATTAGGATATATTTAATAATGATCTCATTGAGGCCATCCAGGGCATCTTTAATGGATGGAACCTTCAACGTTTGTCTTGTTCCACCAACTTAGTCCTCATCTGAATGTTCAAAGATCCATAAAATATAAATCAGTCATGGAACATTATCATTTTCAACTACACATAAAAATTCTTTACCAACATTCTTAGTATAAAATTTTCTTCTTTCATCCCCACATAGATAATTGGAGGATATAATGTCTTTGTAAATGGTTTATCCATTCATGGTCATATGGTCCTTGAACGAAATGGTAGGGGACATCAATGTTAAGTCACTAGGGTATATTATTTTCATCAAAACATCTAGGTAAAAATCATACAATAGGCTTGAATGGTTTTTCATCCTTAATGCTAAGATTTCTATGGGTTTTTTATATTGGGTGTCTGATGTTATTTTTAGGTGCATTAGCTATACGTGGTTAGCTATCTCCATCATGGACAAGTAGTATTACTTCTTGAAAAAGGTTTGAGGTTTTAAGAAAGGGGACCTAATGTCTTCCAAATTTTATTCTATATTTGGATTCCATAAGTAGGTTTTTTAATCATAATATTCTCACTGATAATATTTCATCATTTTCAATGAAGGAGTGAATATACTAACATGTCTCAACCTATTTCTATAGAAGATATGGTGTTTTTTCGTTACCAGTAATAGGTAGTCTCCTCAATATTTTGATAAAATTATTAAATAGTAATGTAAATGGAGTGGGTAATGAATCAATTATGATTAAATAAATGTTTTCCTCCCACCCTCCAGTGCCTCGAGAAGTGGAACATTGATTGAAGAATTCTTGGGTATCCATTGAGGATGCTTTTTTAGAGTATCTTGGAGCTTTTGTCTCTTCTGGGAGGATTTGTATCCATAATTTTGAGGGATTATTTAAAATTATCACTAAATATATTATGAATTGGATGAAATTATTCCTCTAAATCTGTGGGAGGGTCACTTTTTTAATAACATATTCTAATCCATTCCCATGCACATTCTGTCATCATGAAAGGTACCCAAACTAGTGAAAAAATAGAATTAAAGTCATATTCTATCCTTAATTTGGGATTCCAATTCTGAAGGAAGTATTCATTGGGACTATTGGGGTAGACATTATAGGCCACATGATGAAGGTGGTATCAATCTAAAGTAGGTATCAAGCATGATACATAGCATGCAAGAAAAGATGGCATGGGAAGCCATTAAGGGTTAACCTCTTTTGGGAATCCTCAACAAAAATAATAATAGATGTAATTGATACAAGAAATAGGTATATTATATAGATTTTCATGTAATATATAGGTTACTTTATACTTATGTAGAATAATTCTTATTTAATCATTGATTTTGGTGAGATTGACTTCTAGATCCATAATTTGGATGGGGATTTGGTTGGTTTACCGGTTTTCCGGATCTAGGATGTTTCTTTAAAAAATAATGGATCCAATCCTATAGTTGTTTATGTGGTTCTTAATGACCAATAATAATATATTTTATAAAATATCATTTTGATCTAGAAGAACAATATTTGTCTTCTCATGAAATCTTTGTCATGTGTTTTTTAGGAAAATGGTTATCACTCTATTTAGCACACCAATACTATTCCTAATATAGGAGAATCATGTATTTGGTGCAAGGACCTTCAGAGTAAATAAATATTTCAGGTATGGAGGTCACAGAACTATATATATCCCATAAATTATATTATCAAAAGGAAATGTATTTAGGTTTTCTATAAATAGTCTTATTGTAGAACCCCCACAAATAATCGATGGTGCTTTATTTTTTTGATGGTGAATATGAAGTCTATTTGTGGTGCCTGTATATATAATTCAGTAATATCACCAACGATTACTATAATGGATATTATTTTTCGAATATATATTTTACCAGTGCTGATAGTAGGGGTTCTAGAAGTAAGGGTAGTTCTTCTCCTTTTATTGGTTGTTTCTAGAGTATTTGAAAGGTGAATACCTAGCACAATATGGGAGATTCATCACTTCTTAATAAAGTCTAGTGATTGTGGTGATGTTATTGGTGGTTGAACTAGTTCCTCTAAATAAATTTATGGAGTTCGATACCTTTCTCAGGTGCATCATAAACATTGGTGATATTTCCTTTAGAAGGCATGATCATTCTTCTAAGTTCTATTTGGTCTGTTTGGTTTCTATCTCCAACGGTCTGAAGTTAAACATCGATGGTCTTTGGTTTGATGGATCTGTATGAAGAGTTGGCCTAGTGCACGACCCCAGTGTCTTGGTCCTAATTTTATTTTAATTCTTCCAAAATCCCAAGTGATTTTCTAATGGTAGATGCTTGAGCTCTACATTATGAGCAGGAGAGTTGTGGCAATAAAAACATTTATTTTTCATATGTATAGATGGATTTGAGATCACTATTCAATCAATTAAGGGTATAGAATAGTGTAATGGTCTATTATATATCTCATTATATGATTAGACTCCCTTATTAATGATTGCACTATCCTACTAAACACTTGGAATAAAGGGAATATGGATTCATATTTTCTGGCTTCCTGGGTTAGTTTAAAGGGATTGTGTATTTTTTTACTACATTTTGGTCCCTCCCACTTGGCTTCCTGTCCACGGTGAGAAGTTATTCCCTAAGGATTAATCATTTTAAGCCCCCATTATTTTTTTTACTATCATAAAGTTTCTCTTTTAAAGGCTTACTTTACAACTAAGGATGCTTGTATGTGGAAATAAGTGGATGATGAATTCATGTATTGATGTAGTATTGAAATTCTTAGTTAGAGGTTTATTTAGTTATTACCCTTGTTTAAATGATGTTCCTCAATTTTTTTGAAATTTTATAAGAATTATATTATTATAGTTTTAGAAAAGGATGACCAATATTTCATATAATAACCCATCAAATCTGAAATGGCCATGAGACTTGTACCCATCATCGAAGGATGATAAGGGTTTTTTATATACCACAGGGCCACAAGATGTCTTTTTAATGAGTAATTATTTTAGTTATTAAATTTGATGAATAAATATTAATTATTTAGTAGTTGGGATACATTTTAGGTTTATAGATTAATGTATTAACCATATTGGATTTCATGAATAGTTAGAGACTAATAGTTATACTTATCACCCTTTTACAAGCCTTAATATATGTTAAAATTCTATTTTAGTACCTTATAACTGAAAGGTAATTTTTGATTTAAATTTCATTATTTAAAGGATCAATTGAAAATTTATTAATGCCCAAACAAAGGATGACATTTTGTTTTCAAAAATATATCAAGTAAGTATATTTCCTTATATGATTAGGTAATAAAAAATTCTTCAAAATTTGGAAAAATATCATTAAAAAATATTGTCATGATACATAAATTTTTGTTGAACTGTTGGTCTTATAAATTATCATAGATTGATCTATTTGAGGTAATATGATATCCGTTTACCATTCAATTGTTTCGGATTTACGACTTAAATTACTACCTATAAAGTTTTATTATTTTCCTCTATATGCATACCCACATGAAACTAATGTTCTCCAAATTTGAGACTTAGTTACATGATATCCCTTGTGACTTTTTAAATAGAATTATCTCCTTTCAAGATGATATTTTACAAAACCTTATAAAAATGTGGGATTTAACTATAGTAATTAGCAAACAATATATTAAAAATATATTGTTTCAATTATGAGTACTCAATTTAGTTAAGGTGTGGAGAATATGATGCCCCAAAAATATGAATTAAAAACATTGTATTTGATATAGTGTTTGACATAAATGACTTGGGTAATAATAGAATATTATATCCATGGAATTTATAATAAATTTAATATTTTATATAAATTTAACATATTGAAATTCACAAAATAATGGGTTATCATGCATCACAAACATCAATGACTTTCTACTATTCCTTGTGTTACATGAAAGACCAAGTTATACCCAAAAAATATACAATTGAAACATTTTTGTTTAATATAATAATATATAAACTATGTTATAATTTTATCTTAAGAATAATATTAAAAAATTTATTAAAATCGATAGATTAATTCATTGGTTACCAATTAATTAGAAATATATATAAGAACTAATTGAATATAAAGGTAAAATTTTTAATATCACAAAGCTGTTTTATCATATTAAATTAAATTAACTATAATTAGTCAGTGATATTAATTTAATAAATAAATATATATTATATTATAAATTTAATTAAATATTTTTTATAGTCATCCAATAGATTTTATATTCTTAAAATTAGAGTAAAACCAATATTACACACAAAAAACATATATCTTTATAAAAGCAATTTTTAATAATTTCAATGGATCACCTATATTAAAAATTAATTTCAAAATAAATATAAATATATTATGAAAAAAGAAACTAATTTTTTAAAATAAAATATAAAAATTACTTTCTGGTTAATTTACTGTAATTTTGAGAGAAATTTAATTTTTTGATGAATCATAAAAAATATTAAATTTTAATTCAATACTTCATTTTTGTCTAACTTATTAATAAGGTAAAATTATTTTTTATTATTGTTTTTAAATATTAATTTGATAAATTTTATATAATTTAATTCAATTTAGGTAATTGGATGAAATTTCACTTTTTAACTGGATATAAAATAATATTAAACTTTCGAATGGTTTTACAATAAAAACTAGCTTTTCATCACATGTGAAAAATTAAATTTATAATAATTTATTACAATTATGTGATTGGGATTTAGAAAAATGTATTCCATAGTTGTAATAATTTTTATTTATAATTTATTATAATGTAAAATTATGTTTTTACTAGAAATATTTGTGGAAGTATGTAATGTTAATTATAGTGATTAAGGGAAAACTTAGCATAACAAGGAACAAAACCTTAAAATTTATTTCCAAAATGACATATAAACTTGTCCAAATCCATTTTATTTTTATATTTTGACACTATGATTCCTTGAATCTAATTGGTGTCATTATTTGAGCCACGTGACATGGAAAAAATAGGGTTGGAATTCCCTTTTTAAAAATCTACTAGAATGCCACTCCTCCACTATGAAAAGGCACTCAACTCTCTATCTTTCTCACACCAATTAAGAAACATTGGAATAAAAAATAGCTCACAAAATAGCTCCTCAAAATACATCCCCTATTCTAATAATCCTATATTTTTTATGAAATCTATACATGGAAGAATTTAGGTGCAATCTAAAATGAGTTTCCTGAATAAGAGGTAACATGCTTCCTTGATCACTATAGTTTTATTTTCATTTTACACCCTATCAAATATTCATAGTACTTGATTGAATAATAACATCAATATACTAAATAAACTAAAATGTATTTTTATTATTGTTTCAAACAAAACTTACAGACACTTCCAACTAATGGGTAACAAATATACTGTTCATGTACGACGAAATATCGTCTAGCGAAATGATGACGATTCATTTTGTCCTTTACCACCACAAAAGGTTTTGAATGATGATGCACATGAAGATTTTATACATAATATATGATAATTATAATGTATTTATATTTATTTAATTATTATAAAACACATATACTCATATGTTCTATTTTTTTGTAAAGCGATAACATCGTTTGGGGAAGTGTGGACTACCACCTCCCCAAAGCGATTTGATTTATTCACGAAACACATAGAATGTATAAATGATAGTTTTAATAAAAATATGTGACATATATGAAATAAATATTATAATATTATAATATATATATATATTTATCATTTACTTTTCATTATTTTATATATGTAAAAGAAATGAAAGTAGTGTTCTAGTGTACATACGACCTACCCTCTCCATGAACGATACATTTATTTTTCAATATCCAAATGTCATGTATTATTTGAAGTAAATATTTAATGAATATTACTAATATTGAAATCATTATTTATATTCTATATTTTATAAAACCATGATCTAATTAAATGTACCAACAAGTAAAAAATTAAAAACATACTCTGAAAAGAAGATAATCAACACCTAAAATGATGAAAATAATGAATGATTTATAGAAAAAATATGATAAGATATTATGAAAAGTCAATATATGATATTATAAATATGATTATGGTTCGTGAATAAATTAATTTTATGTTCAAAACTCCTATAAATGAATTTAAAGGATGTTCACATGAAATGAATCATAAGGTAAGGTATTGTTCTCTCTCTTTTCTTTTTGTGATGCACACTCCACTTTCACGAGATACATATTTTTTGTTGTGTTTCTAACACATTTTATTGATATTTTATATAATTATTTTTTATATACATGGTATTTAAAACATTAATTTTATTTTATTAATTCATGAGGCTTATGGTTCAAATGTTTCAAAGTTGTAAGGGACACAATAGAATGTTTAAAGATTATTTTCGGCTAGAATTATTTCAGTGGTCTTTCAGTGGCATTTACATTAATCAATGTAAAAAAATAGTTATTAATTATTCTAAACATAGAAAATCTTGATAAATCTATATTATATACTATACATGGATATTTTATAGGGCACTTTGTTTTATTAAATTGACTATTCGATATATGTGGTATGCATTAGACATACACTATATGGGTTGGGGACTAGTTAATTAATTCCCTCTGGATTGAGGACAAGGTAATGCATGCAGTATGGGTTGGAGAAAATTTAATGTAATCCCCATGATTCATTAGTAATCTCATGGGAAAAATGTTTTATGAAAAACCATTTATTTTTTAATTAGTATGTTATAAACACTGTTGTTAAAGGTCTTGATTTTATATTTAATGTTGTACATGTCTAAGTATTTAATAACTAGTATGTTTTAAACAGTCTTGTGAATGGACATGATTGTAATGGTTCTATGTAACTAGGGAACATAACATCTAATAATTAATCATTTCTTCCATTGGATTTACTATTAATTACCCATGTTATTTTATGTTGATATATATATTGATGCATTTAATTATTAATTTATTGATTAAATTGAATTCGTTTTTCCATTTAATACCTTGAAATATTTAATTTTAATTATCTATATATTTAATTGTAATTTGTTTTTAGTTATTTAACAATATATATATTTTAATAACTTTCTTCTCAGGTTGTTTATTACATGGAATGTGTCTTGAGTTGTTATCTTTCAATATTTTCGATTATCATTGATTCATTATTGCTTCCATTGTACATTACCCTTATTATTTTTTCCTTTCACCAGGATTCCCTAAAGCATACTAATAATGATATGAAAGGATACACTATATGGAAGAAATTTACTACCCTTGAAAAATAATTATTTTGTAATTAATGTATTAATTTGTAATATTGGACTCATGTATGTATTTGTTTTACCAATACTAATAAAATAATTGGTCATTTTGGAAGTGATTTACTTTTATCTTATGCCATTTTAAGGGCAGTATAAATTAACTTTGGGTTCATGGGGTGAGGTTGCTACACAATTAATTAGGGATGGAAGTAAAAATTAAATGAAAAAATGGATTTATTTCTATGAAAAAAACTTTTAGTGAATTATTTAAATAAATTTTATATTTTATATATTTAATAAAAAAATTATATTCCTATTATATGTTTTCAAGTAATAAGATAAGATTAAAACCAATTTTATACCGAAAGACTATTTTTATAAAAAATCAATATTGTCGCATTTATGAACTTTTTTTTAATTTAAAATTCATAAGTTTTAATTTTTCATTAAAAAATATTGAAATAGTTTTTTAAATCATAATTTAGAAAATATGTTATTAGTAATCTTTGAAAATTTTCTGAAAATATAGTTTTTATGATGAATAAAGAAAAATACATGTTTAAAAAAAAAATTATTTTCATTCAAAGAACATAAAAGTTCCATTTTATTATAATATAGTTTTGAAAGTTAATTTAGTTAAATTATATATCTATTAATCAAATTTAGGTCATTTTAATTAATTTATCGTTTAATGTTGAAATTAATCTTTTATATATTTTTGAAAATTTCCTCTTTGGGAAACCATTTATCCGTCATATGTGGATGATTAATCTTAAATTATATTCTTCCACTTCTGTGATTCCAATTTAGTAGAATTGATTTAATATATTTGAATAATAATAATTTATAACATATAATAAGGTAAAATAAATTTATGGACATAAATATTAATAAATGAAGAAAAATTAATTACTATTATGAAGGTTAAAACGGGATTTTGAGTGTTACATGCACATGAGTTAAGAATAATTTTCAAAAAACATTGTACATTTATATAATTAATTGGTGTTGTTTTTTTATAATCATTTCAATTTTATCATTGAAAATAATTTTATATCAAAATAAAAATATAAAAATAACTATTGTGAAACCAAAATTGCAAAAATTAACTAAAATTAATGTCTATGTAATAACATGTTTTAAAATGTGTTTTTGTGTGTTGTGGAGGATTGTCTCTACCATATAATATAACCAATATATTATTTATCAATATTTATGAACATGGGGTGAGGGTGACTTCCCAATATTGAATAGTTTCATGTATTTACCAAAAGTTCCCCAATGCCCCATTATAAAAGGCCACCTCATTCAATCAATAATACACATCTATTAAGCCACTAGGATACAAAACCCAACATGAATACCTCCAAAAATACTTAATAATGTTATACATATTAATTTTGTTCTCAAATACAACCCATAGGTTCCTTAATAAGAAATATAAAAGAGGTTTTCTAAGACACAGTAATTGTCTTCAAAGAGCTCTTCCTTTATAATTCTTCTCTTACCACCTTCATTTATATTGTAGTGATAACAATATAAGAACAATAGAATCATATATTTTATGATATTTTATTTTTTGGATGTAATCAAATATATATTTATAATCTTCCATCAAATGTAATACGAAATCCTCATTCGTTTGTACGACAGACTACCGCCTCACAAACTGACCATATTCCATTTCAATCATCTCCTCTCACAGATGAATATAATGATGGATATAATGTTTATATATGATATTTATGATATAATTATATCTATTTATTTATAATAACACATATACATTATTAACTCTCTTCTCTTTTTAAAATAATAATGTCACTTGCATATATGGGAAAACCACCTCCCGAACCGATGTGGTGTGTTTATCATTTCAGTTTTACATGGATGGTAATATGTATATGTTATATGAATTGATAATACATTTTTTCACATAATTATTCTTATTTGATAATTATTTCACATATATATTATTATGCTCTATTCCATGGGGGATATGAAACTGTCTTTCGTGTGTATGGCTAACTAACACCTCACGAAATCTTGAGATTCGTTTTGCAATAATTCATCATTTAAAATTTAATAATGGATAATTTAATTAATACTTGTGTATATGTAAAATAATAATTACTCTATAAATTTTAATTGTTATTTACCATCATTTTTTCCAATTATCAAGAAAATAGAAGCAGTTTTCATGTGTTCGTATGGCTAACCATCTCCATGAAATGAGTATTTCATTTTCTGCTATTAAATTTTATTAAGTGATATAAATATATATATAATTAATATATATTATATTTATATAAATAATAATATTATGTAGATAAATTAACCATGATAAAGTTATTATTTCTAAAAAGAAACAATCAAAAAAGATAAGAAAAACAAAGTAGTTATTTCCCGAAAAGGATTTTAACATAGAATTTTTTATATTCATGTAAAAATGGCCATAAGTAAATTATATATTGAATGATATATATACTTACACTACAACAAAATCGGCCCCTAGTGGTGGTTTTTTTTATTTCGCGGCGGTTTAAACTGCCGCTATAGGGTTAGGCAGCGGTTTACAAAAACCGCCGCGAAATTGGGCGTCGGCAATCTATTAGAGGCGGTTTTTACTATTTCGTGGCGGTTTAAGAAAAACATCGTAGATGCCTCTTTTCGTGACGGTTTTTGTCCTTTTCGCGGTGGTTTTATGCGTAAATGATACTTTTTTTCGCGGCGGTTTTAACCGCCGCTATATTCTGGCGTTTGATGCGCCTATGTCGCGGCGGTGAAAACCGCCGCTAAATTTAAACATAATACATTTAGTGGCGGTTATAACCGCCACTAAATATTGACCAATAAGGCATTAGCGGCGGTTATAACCACCGCTAAATGCTGACCAGTAAGGCATTAGCGGCGGTTATAACCGCCGCTAAATGCTGACCAGTAAGGCATTAACGGCGTTTAAAACCGCCGCAAAATGTTGACCTGGAAAAAAATAATTCTGCTCCTACCACACCATTTCCCTGAAAAACAAATCAAACCAGAATATTGAACAGGAGACACCATAAAAACAAATAACATGGTAGTATTCATTGAAAAATAGGATATGAGAAAATGTTGTATGTTATGGAGTCCAACCTAAGGAAAGGTATGTATCATAATTTGGTGAGTAACCAATCCATGTGACCCCCAAGATGTATATGTGTTTTTAGCTTCTTTAATTTCTAATGTGTTTTAAGAAGGGTTGATTTATATTATATGGATACTAATACTCTATATAATAAATGGTTATGAATTTTGATACAATTTATGTGATCATCCTAACCATGGTGATGTGTAATGATATGTAATTGGTTATGCTCTAAGTTGGCCGATATAACATCCATGGGTGGATTGTGATATGGGTTGGGTTTTTTTAACAATGGATTTGTGTTATGGGATAGATCAAATTATGTTTATATGGGTATAAAATTTGTTCCAAAGATGGATGTTTGAGTAGTTATAGAATGTATGTTATGGTATGGTTTGTTGTGTGTTTTGGTTTGGTTGTTAATGCCTACTATAGAAAATGGGTAACTTGTGAATTGGTGTGTGTTTTAGGATGGACAACATGCTAACTGTGCATGGTGCTTGAGAGAGTATGGATTATGATCTTGTAGGTTATACATGATTCCTATTGAGGATTTGAGTTATGTCATTGGATATGAGATAAGAGTTTCACGTATACATCCCAAGATGGTCATCATGTTGCAGGTTAGATGGGATGAATCATGATATAGTTGTTATTGACTTCATTAAAGAAAATAGGTTTGAGTTTTTTAAAATTTCAACAACTTATCTAATGTTTTCTTAAATAGCTTATTGGTGGAATTATACTTAACCAAACCAAATGATATTGATTTTTCACAATATTTATTATCATAAGATAATGTCATTAATATATATGTGCATGTATGTGATCTTTATCCTTCAGGGGAAGTATGGTGTGTCGATTTCTAGTTGGGATTAGTAACCTAGATTTCATAGTTGGATTGGGTATGGGATTTGTGATATGCATGAGAACCCTCGAGTGGGTATATTGGCCTATGATTTTCCTCGTGATATTTGAGATGGGTTCATAGATGCTTATCCATGAGTTTTATCCTATATAGGATGTGACATGTGAACTAGGTTTGAGAGAGACTAGTAATATTGAGATGTATCTTGGGATATTGGTGATTGGAGTGTTCTAATCAAGTGAAATAGCGATTCTCATTTCCACCTGATGAGGGTTTTCTTGTATGTATGTAATCCAAGAGAGGACTTATCCGAGGTATATGAGTTCATTAAAAAAATGAAAGTAAGTTTAGACACTTTGTTCTATAGTGATGGTATATAGGTGGATTGTGGTTTGGTATTCAGTTAGTAATATCATTGTATTTGGTTTTGTGAATGTAAAAGCATGGGTAGTGCTTGTGTTTTGTTAAGTCTAACATGAATAATTGACATGGTTATTTGGGGGATAAGTTAAGTTAAACTATGATTATTTGGATGTTATTGTAATGATGCATATTAGGTGTTTTAATAGAGTGTATACATGCTTAGATTCATGTTATACTGATAATGGTAAAATTTAAGTATTGTGGGAGGCTTCCAAGATACACTCTTTCCACGTCAGTAAGAGCGTGAGTTCTTTATCAGCATAATTGGTATATTGGTTGTATAGTCTATGATTAGCCTGTCAGGTGGGAATTTCTTCATTCCTATGTAATGTGTTGTGGCTCATTGGGCCTTGATAGTGATGGTATGAATTGGGCTTACACAGCTAGGATACCCAGGTACTGCTATGGAGGAACAATGATATGAATGGGACTTACACAGTTGGACTGCCTAGGAACTTCTATGAATCAGTTATGGTATGAATCGAGCTTACACAATGGGGCTACCCGAATGCTGCTATATAGTAGAAATGGTATGAATATGGGTTACATATATGGTATTCTCATTGGATGTGGTACCAATTCAAACACAGGCCTAAATAGAATGATGTATACCACACTCGAGAAATCAAGACATAAAATGAAACATCATAAATAAATAAAATGCATAGAAGGAAACATGAGAAATCAAAAAAATGTTAGGACATAGAAATGTTTGGTGGAAACTATGTTCCATATACATGTTACATATACAAACCAACTATTCTCATACTTGTTCAACACATCAACAACACTACTACTCATCATCTAATGCTGCATTGTCACCCTCTCCACCTTCATCTCCACTACCTGCTGCCACCTATAAGAACATTATATTGAAAATTAAATATTGTTGCATATTTATAATTAAACTTAAAACCAATTAAAGTGTGCAAACTAAATGATTTTGATTTTTTTTGATTTACCTTCTCACCACTAGCCGATGCACTACCATCGGTGGCATATCTGCTCATATGCTGATGTATTTCAAGCAACTCTTTCTACAAAGCAGATATCTGACCCCCTACTGGTGAACTGTGTTTCGTAGAGAAGACATCTCCCTCTGAGTATCTTCAGTTATTAAATGACTATAACTAGGAGTAGATGTAGCCGAAATCCCTGATGGCCTGCCAAAGACCTCAGATGGTATGGGTCCAAAACCCATCCCGCACACTCTACCAGGATGCTCCTTCCCAAGGACATTACCAACAGAGTCATCCTGGGAGACTAAGTAGGATTGCTCAGGATTGACATCCCATGTTTCTTTAATTTTTACCTATAAATAAAATATCAATATATATTAACACAGTAAAAACTGATAATAAGTTATTATAATAAATAATTGACTTCATACCCCAACTTCTCTGGTAGGTTCATTAACAAAACTTCCATCTGTTTTTTTATGAACATCCAGCCACAGTTCGGTTCGGGATGCTTCATGCCCTAAACTCTGTGACTACATTAAACAAAGATAAATCAACAATTAAATATGTTAAATACATAATATTGTCTTATAAATATTTAAACTAATTAAAAGATTACCAATGACATTCAGCTTCTAGCAAAGCTTTTTGAGCCCGCAGTGTGCGGGATGACTTGTTTTGCCCAGTTAGATGCATTCTGTCTTGAGAGATCCTAAAATAAATAAAATCCAATTTAACAGTAATGTATTCAATGTCTATCTCCACTTCATGTACATGTATAAATGTAAAATGAGGATAATATAATAATATATATTTCAATACCATCCGCTTCTCATCACGATGGCTATCGACAAAAACATTCCACTGTTCTTTCGGTACCCCACTGGATAGCTTCTCATACATCTGCTGCACGGTCAACGAAGTATCATTGACATCACACCACAACCTCCATTTGAAATCTTTCCATTTTTTTCCAAGATTTTTCAATGTCCACTTCTGTGCTATCACATTAGCAACGGTAAAGTGGAAGAACATCTGTATACAGAAATTTATTTTGAAAATATTAGTAACATGACATTCAATTAAACCATAAAGTAATAAAATTACCTTTATCTGAGAATCAAAAACTTCATTTTTCCAGTTTGGAGGCATATGCCTCCAATCATCATATGAAATACGCAGGGAAATGGGCCATGCTGCCAGCTGACCTATAATCTGACAAAGTAAACCAGCGGCGTCATCTGTTGGGACCCCATAAGAATCAAATGGCACCACTATCTTCTCGCCATTCATGTTCCAAACATCAAAACTTTTTATGTGTTTTTCCACGGTTGCATTTTTTTCATCTTCAATTAGCAAACAATTACTATAAACAAAATGCAATAAATTAATTTAATTAAAATTTGTACCTATGACTGTGACCCTCCAGAATGTCCGTGATGAACTGGAAGGGGCGTGTCACTGCCCCAATGCTGAGGCAAATGTAGGGGGAGGCGATGAATCATCCTCTAATGATACATCCACTGACGGTGTCAAGGATGGTGCAGGGGGAGATGATGTAGGGATGTTGGCAGCTGCTGCCTCAGATGCCGTGCAGACAGACGGATCGTCATCTGTCGCAGAAGTAGATGAAATGGTGTACCGCTTCTTCCTTGGAATTCCTGTCATTTAATCAAATAAAATTAAGTTCATAAAATATATTTCAAAAAAATTATGCAGAAAAAAAATTAAAAATTATAATAGATGCCCAGTACTAACAAACAAAATATATATAACAATGATAATGAATGACTACAGAAATGAAACAAGTGGTTGCTGAGTGAATAAATAATTGTACATACAATAATTTTCCCCTTCAATCATGTCGGTTTCCTGCTCCATTGCTTCATCCACTTCATTCATCCTTGCTAGACTAATATTTTCAATATCATTATGGACAAATAATTCTACTTCTTGTTGTTGAAGAAATTCAATTGCAGAGGTCAAATCATCCACTTCATCACCCATATCACACAAATCTCCTTGTATTACGTGAGTAACTACACTACAACCTTCATCCACAATATCATTCACATAATATACCATTTTTGCCTGTGATGCTAAGATATATGTGTCATGCAGTTCACGATCACCAACATCCATCAAGCGAGAGACGTTTACAGAAGTAAATTGCAAGGAATCTCTTTTAACACCTCTGATAATGTCAACCCATTTGCATTTGAATAAAACAACAGAAAAATGCCCGCGGTATTTTAATTCAATAATATCATGCAACTTTCCACAATATTCCACTTCATAAAATGTAAATATACCACTATTCTGTGTTTTCAAACCCACTTCTCGATCGACTGTACGAAATCTAAAACCATTCACATTATAAGCGTCGAACTTTCTAACTTGTTTTATAGGACCTCTAGCAAGAAACTTCAAATCTTCTGACAAGTCTGCTCGAGTATCAGTATTCATGATCTGAAGAATACAAATATAATTTAATAGATTTGAAAATTGTTTGTGTCAAACTAATATTCGTATTTATTGCAATATTTATAAACTTACACGTCGTGCAAACCATTCTACCAGCACTTTATTCACAAATTTTGTTATATCTTTTTTCATTTCGTGTTCGGCCTCTCATTCATCTCTTTGTTTGTATCCTAAACTCTTCAATAAATTAAACTGCAATTTCAATATTCAGCATCACATATCTATGTCCCTGTAATAACTCCAATTCTGTCAGTGTCGCGTATGAGGTCCTCCCAACTGATCGGCCAATAGCAGGAAATATTTTTGATTTCTGATGCATTTGAGATTGCGTTGATGTGTCGTCAACACGTCCAACTCGATTAAATCTTGTATCAATATCATCTAAATATCTGGAACAAAAGGTGAGATACTCCTCGACCAAATAGCCTTCAGCAATAGAGCCTTCTGGTTGAGCTTTATTTCTCACATATGCTTTTAAATGCCCAAGATATCTGTAAAAAATAATAATAATATTATGCATTTATTTAAATTCCAAATATTGTGTACTTAACTGGAAACATATAAATAAAATACCTCTCAATTGGATACATCCATCTATAATGAACGGAGCCTCCTAATTAAGCTTCGTCAACCAAATGCACAGTTAAATGCATCATGACAGTAAAAAACGATGGAGGAAAGATCATCTCCATTGCAAAAAGTGTCAATACAAACCTCTCCTGTAGGTTGTCAAGATGTAAATGATATAGAGTTTTCTCACATAATTTCCTGAAAAATGTGCAAAATTGCAGTACAACAGCAGTAACTTTTTCAGGTAATAATGTACGCAATGCCAATGGTAGTAACTGTTGTAACAAAACATGTGAATCGTGACTTTTCAATCCATAAAACTTACGATTCTTCAAATCAACACACCTCGATATGTTACTCGAATACCCCTCAGATACCTTCACATTCTTTAAAATTCGAAGGAACACATCTTTATCCCTATTTTTCATTGAAAAAATGGCCGGAGCATACTTTTCATTCTCATCTGGCCAGAGATCACGTTTTATGTTCATTACTTGTAAGTCTTTGAGAGCATTGAGATGATGCCTCAACTTTACATGCTTATTAAGTAATGTGAAAATAAAATTATCACATACATTCTTCTCAATATGCATCACATCAATATTGTGGAGCAAAAAATTAAATTCCCAATACGGAAGTTTGAAGAATATACTTTTTTTCTTCCATTGTTGCATTCTGATTTCACTTGACGATCCACTTCGCACTCGTTTTCCGCTATCAGTCAAATGATGAACCTTCCCAAATTCTGTTTTAACATTTTCAAGTTGTGTCAATATTTCAGAACTGGTTAAAAAATTTAGAGGTGGTCTACAATCAATGGAACCATTAAATTTTGATTTGTTCAGCCGAAATCTTTGAGATGCATCAAGAAATCTTCGATGGCACAAGAAGCACCATTTTCTACTGTGAGGTAGCCGTTTGGGCTCAAAATCAAAGTTACAAACGGGACAATCCAAACCCGTATAAGTGTTCCAACCAGATAAATTCCCAAGCCCAGGGAAGTCACTAATGGTCCACATTGAAGCAGCATGCATTTTGAATATTGTTTTAGAAGAAACATAAAATGTCTCAACACCTTGCTCCATAACTCCTGCAATTCTTCAATCAAAGGCTGTAGGTATACATCAATATCATTTCCAGGAATTTGTTTTCCAGGAATAATCATCGAAATGATAAAAGATGTTTGTTGCATACACATCCACGGAGGCAGATTATAAGGGATCAAAACAACTGGCCAAATGCTATAACTCGTACTCAAAGTCCCAAATGGGTTGAATCCATAGGTAGCCAATCCCAATCTAACATTCCTAGGATCAGCTGATAAATCTTGATGTAATGAATCAAATGTCTTCCACGATTGGGAATCTCGTGGATGTCTCATTAACCCATCATTGTTATTATCTAAAGAATGCCACTTCATGTGTTCGGCAGTTTTTGATGACCTGAATAATCTTTGCAATCGAGGCTTCAAAGGAAAG
This sequence comes from Viscum album, assembly GCA_963277665.1. Lineage (NCBI taxonomy): Eukaryota > Viridiplantae > Streptophyta > Magnoliopsida > Santalales > Viscaceae > Viscum > Viscum album. The sequence goes on from OY728133.1 coordinate 1,864,311,999, forward strand.
TAACGCAAAACTTTGCAGGTGTGTTCCTTTTCTTCTTCTCCCTGAAATTATGTTCAGTCATACTTCCAACATCACCTTTTCACTGCCATCTAGAAGAAGAACATTTCTTACTATTCTGCCTACTTGAATCCTCTCCCCAGAAAAGCATACAATCATTGGGACACACATGTATTTTTTTATAATTCAGACCAAGCTTGTTTACAACTTTTTTCATCTCATAAAATGATTTTGGGATTTTTGCTTTAGGAAATGCATCACGAATCAATTCCAATAACATGTACATTGCCTTATTTGTAATTCCACATAGATATTTGATATGGTACAACTTCAGCAGAAATGAAAGCTTTGAATATTTCAAACACCCACTATACAACTCTTTATTTCCATCGTCAAATAAATCATGAAACGCATTTTCCTTACTGATGTTTTCCCTTACATTTGGCTCCACATAATCAAGAGGAGGATCCAATGATATGTTACAATCTTGATATGCTTGTGTTACAGTCTCAAAAACACCACTTGTCACGTTTCAATTTGTAGCACCCTCTTCTGGTTGTTCTGATATGTTTTGATGCTCATAGTGGTGTCTTGCAGTGCCAAATGCATCATTTATGAGGTTTTGGATTTCATTTTCCATTGGCGACAAACTTGGGACCTCATTCTGTGGATTTACATCAGTCCTAAATCTTTCTGTATTGTTTGATTCTCTATGCCAAATCCAACACAAATATTGATCATGGAATTGCTTCAGTATTAAATGTTCATAAACTTCATCTCTCTTCAACCATGTTCTAAATTTACATTTAGGACATGGACATCTTATTATACCTTCAACGGATAGATTAGAAATTGAAAAATCTAAAAACTCATTCAAACCCTTAACATATTGAGGTGTGTTCCTCGGTAATGTGATCCAGCTTTTATACATGTATATCACAATGTGCCTACACAAAATATACAATAGTGTAAGATTACAGAAACATAATATAATAAATATGAACCATTGATCATAATGTATGCATAATATAACAAAGATGGTTCATTGATCACATTTACCACTTCAGACCAACCGAACAAGTCTGGTCCATAAGAGACAGTGTCAACACCTCATTGAGGAGAAATAAGAATATCGGGTTACACACTTATCATAACACTATCTACCCAACTATTTTTTATGGTTTCCAATGGGATATGTTAACAGAACATGAATCACCTAATTAATTCATTATCCATGATAAGACATGTCGTTATGGACCAAATTTTCAAGGGAGAGAAGTCACATGGATTTTTGTAAAATAAACCATTGGAATTGAAATTGGTCTATAGGATGGGATTTAATCTATTGAACATATCTATATTCTTGGAAAGAGTTGAGGTGTAAATAATATTAAGTGATATCCCAAGGGAACCAACTGCTCAATATAAATTCCAAGAAATTACTCAAATTGTGGATGGATATTCTCACTTTTAGTAATGAATACATGAATAAATGTAGAAGAAACATATAAACCAGAAAAATAAATAATCCAAAATTACTATGCATAAATTATCTGTCGTTTATGAGAAGCAATCAAGGAATCAAAGAAGAACTAAAAATTACCAAAGTCGAAAGGGGTCGCGGGGGGCGTCGGGGGGTGCGGGGGTCGCCGGAGGCCACGGGGGGCGTGGGGGGTGTCGGGGTCGCCGGATGGCACAGGGGGCGCGGGGGGCGTGGGGGTCGCCAGTGGTCGAGGGGGGCGCCGGGGGGTGCGGGTTTTGCCGGAGGGCGCGGGGAGTGTGGGGGGTGCGGGGGTCGCCGGAGGGTGCGGGGGGCGCAGGGATCGCCGAGGCCGGGGGTGATCGGGGAAGAGGAGGGTTTGGGTAACGCGGTCGGGGTGGGGGAAAGGGTCGTGGTGTTTTAAAAAAATTTGGGTTTCGGGGCGGTTTATTATAAACCGCCGCGAAACCTTCACCGAAAATGTTTAGCGGTGGTTTTGTGAACCGCCGCCACAAAATCGCCGCTAAACCCAGATTTTTTGTAGTGTCATAAAACTATCTACCCAACTATTTTTTATGGCTTCCAATGGGATATGTTTACAGATCATAAAGAACCTAATTAATTCATTATCCATGATAAGACATGTCGTTATGGACAAAATTTTCAAGGGAGAGAAGTCACATGGATTTTTGTAAAATAAACCATTGGAATTGAAATTGGTATATAGGATGGGATTTAATCTATTGAACATATCTATATTCTTGGAAAGAGTTGAGGTGTAAATAATATTAAGTGATATCCCAAAGGAACCAACTGCTCAATATAAATTCCAAGAAATTACTCAAATTATGGATGGATATTCTCACTTTTATTAATGAATACATGAATAAATGTAGGAGAAATATATAAACCACACAAATAAATAATCCACAAATACTATTCATGACATATTCTTCGTTTATGAGAAGAAATCAAAGAATCAAGGAAGAACTAAAAATTACCAAAGTCGAAAGGGGTCGTGGGGAGCTCCGGGGGGTGCGGGGGTCGCCGGAGGCCACGTGGGGCGTGGGGGGTGTCAGGGTCGCCCGATGGCACAGGGGGCGCGGGGGGCGTGGGGGTCGCCGGTGGTCGAGGGGGGCGCCGGGGGGTGCGAGTTTCTCCAGAGGGCGCGGGGAGTGCGGGGGGTGCGGGGGTCGCCGGAGGGTACGGGGGGCGGAGGGGTCGCCGAGGCCGGGGGGGATCGGGGAAGAGGAAGGTTTGGGGAACACAGTAAGGGTGGGGGAAAGGGTCGTGGTGTTTTAAAAAAATTTGGGTTTCGCGGCGGTTTATTAAAAATCACCGCGAAACCTTCACCGAAAATGTTTAGCGGCGGTTTTGTGAACTGCCGCCACAAAACCGTAATTAAACCCTGTTTTTTTGTAGTGTTATGGTAATTTTATTTATATATAATAATTTTTTTATAATATTGGAGGTTCAAATTTTTACAATGGGTGATGATACTTAAAGAATTGGATTCTTGTCTCAATTTGTCTTCTTTGGGACACAAATTATGTTATGACCCTATCTTCATTTATGATGTTTATATAAAGCACATTTGATTGGAAATATGATAATTTTATTTTTTATCCTAATATTTTATATTTCATTTAATGTTGTTCCTTCATGGGGATTCTAATTAAATATTTCCAAAGAAGTAATGGTTTTTTGACTCAAACACCTAGTTTATTATGATCTATTATATTAATGATTATAATAATGAAATATTATGGAATATCTCTCAAGATAATAATGAATTATATTATCCTGTTGTTATTTCTTGAGTATAAATGTTTTCCCCTAATTTTAATCACTTTATTTACTCATGATATAAAAACAATGTTTAAAAAAACTGACTTTATTTGTCTCTTCAGTCAAAAATCATTTTTATTCCATATCCATGTTTTCTAGAAATATAAATAAAAATTAATAAACGTTCATTTCAGATTTATAAAGACATTTTTACACTTTATTACATTTATAAAAAATTTAATATTAATATTCATGACATTTTTAAAATAAGACCCATTTTTTAATTACAAAAAATGTGAAAGGAATATTTTTATTATGTGTACAAAATTTCTCGAAGTCATGAGCACAAAATGTTTCAATGATACATAATATGTGAAAATTTATTTCAATGAAAATTATTTCCAAAATGTTTTATGAATTTTTAGTTTTAAAAAATGATTTTTAAATAAATTTTATTTTTCTCATGAAATGTTTTGAATGATCATTTAAGATTACTTTATAGGTTTCCATGGATATTATAATATTAAAGGAATTTTAATATATTTTCATGAATTTCTTGTTTTGAATATTCTTTTTAAAACTGAAAAAAATATTTTCCTCAAAAAACCTCCCAAAAAATATTTCAAAAGAATTTTTTATCTAGGATGAAATCCAATCATTTTACTTTTTCTTTATGGGTATTTCATCGAATGATACCATTATTATTTCTCTGAATGTATTATGTTTATAGTGTAAATATATATATGAAACCCATTTATCTTAAACATGTTATATGATTCTAAAATTCTTATAAACCCCTCTTATTTTTTCAATGGGTTATTCTATGATTAAATGATTAAATGATTATGATACTATATTTTTATCCACATGTTATTCTATGATGAATTTTTTATAAAACCGATTAATTTTCATGAGTTATAATATGATAAAGGTTTTATGAATTTTGAAACGTGTACCCATGATTTTAATTTTTTGAATGGTGGGATCATTATCTAACTCCAATTAATGGGGTAATGATTAATGTTATTTGAGCTCTAAGGGTACATGAGAAGTTATCCCAAGCCTAAAAGTTGATAAATGGGTGGTTATCATAATATCAAAAAAATGGTACATTAGAAGTTATATGAAGCCTAATGAAGGTACACGAGTGGTTAGACAACGCCTAACATTTTATGAATATCTTGGTTGGTAGCCTTCACATATAGGGTTTTATTTTTATGTTCATTCTATACCTCGATGTCATATGAAAACATTATGATCTCATGTATCATGTTATTTGATTTACTTATGATTAGTGTCTTATGAAAACAAAATATTTATTCCATCACATAATAATTTTATCTTTTATATGAAGGGTAAGGTATTCATATGTTAATAACTTTTTATCATATACTTATGCTCATATTATATTTATATATCTCAATAGTTTACCCTAACTGGGCTTCTAAGATCACAGTTTCTTGCATATCTTCTACCAATGTTATAAAGATCGGTATTACATGTGATATATCAATTAAGGGTTATAGTTGTGAAGAATTTAGTGGGAGACAATGTATAACTATTTTGGACAATTGTTTTATGTATATAGGGTTTAAAAGAATACATACCATAATGATACCTAGGATTTGGTTATGAAATTTTTTGTTTAATATTCAAAAAATATGTAATATTTATGTATGGGAAGCTTCAGTATCAACATTTGGTACCAAATGATAGGTTTAGTCATCCTTTATAAATTAGGAAGAAAATATTTTAGTAATATATCTAATTATGTGTCTACGGATATGACTAAGGATATGTATAATGATATGTATAAGGATAAGTTAACTCTTAAGAAAATTCCCTTAAAATATGTGGATGGATAGAGAGAATGGTTTCCACAAAAGTTCAACAATTTTTGGATAATAAAAGTGAATATAGATATGGTATAGTTTTACCTACTACTAATAAATCCAAAAGGGATCATTTTTCTGGACTCAATCATCACCTATTGTAAGAAAATGGTACTTGATAGACACCTAGTTTAATAGTCTCATGGTATTTAGTTTAGAAAATCACAAACACATTACAAACTATAAGAAATGATTCGAAAATATAATAATGAAGAATGATCCATGATAACCTTATGTTCTCTTTTTTTAAGACAAGGCCTCATGATTTGAATAACCTTTAAATTTTTTGAAGTTATGTTGCTTCCAAATTTTATTATTATTTATAACTCTGTGATATTTGGATTTAGTTAATAATGGTAATATTAAAGAATAATGTTAATGATGAATGAGATATATAAAATGTTGATGAGAAAATAAATGGGATGATAAATGTAGTGAAGGATATTGTGATTATTCTTAATCAGTTATCATGATGTATGATTAAAAAATTTCAGCATACCCATCTCTTAGACACTACCACGAAAATAAAGGTGTAGTTATCTAAGAGATTGGGTGGAGGTTACAAAAGAGGAATATAGATTTAGTTTTTGACATGTCATGAATGTAGGAGGAAACACTCAAAAGAATGACACAAAATAATGCGAATTTGTTTTATATGTGGAGAAAAAGGGTAAATATAAATAAATTTAAGAGGAAAATGTAAAGATCAATTAACGTAATGGGTGGGAATATTGGTCTGCCTATGGTATTATCAATAAATTAATTCTTTAAATGTGAAAAGTATGGGTATTATGGAAATTTATGAACTAGGTGGAATGAATATAATGGGAATCAGTAATGGGGTATGAGTAATAGTTTTAACACTGATGATAAAGAGACCACAAGTGATACATGAAAAATTTGAGATATTATAATAATATTTTTCTATATTAAACATGAGAAACATGATCAAATTGTGTTTGGTGAATATAATGATAATATTTATTAAGTCACATTGATGCAATGATTTATTAAGGAATATGATGATGAAGCCAAGATAATGGTATAAGAATAAAATTGAATGATATATTTTTTCGGTATTGTAAGTAAAGAATTATAAAATATATATAGATTTTTCTACAGAAAGTTTTCATAAATGATTTCAAAGAATATGTTGAATAAAAATGACAACATAGAAAATTTAATTAATGTCATGGTGATATTTTATAGAAAATATATGATTAATGAAATATTGTCCATAATGTGTTCCTAATGCTTTACAGAATGGTAATTATTTTCTATAATGATAAGATTGATATGGATAATGTAAATTAGGTAGTATTGATGATCACATAACTAATTAATGATTTATTCACAATGAGGTTAGGTTATCGTTGATGGATTCTATAAAATTTTGGATTTATTGAATGTATTAAATAATATATATTTCTATTTAATTAATGAGGAGGAATTAATGATTTCATTAAAGTTTCATGGTAGTTATAGTTTTTACCATGCTTATAGGGAATATATGTCCTAGGAATTCACTTATTTGGTATGTAACCATTATGATATACCTAATTATATTTCAGAGATAAATTTTATGGTGATATTGAAAAATTTAGTGACCATATTTATAATTTTTAATTTTGGAAGGGTCTTAAGGTTATCCATTTATTGAATGGTTTATGTTGATCTTAGGATTATGTTTTATAGATTAATGTATTATTTAACTATATGAATATTATATATTATTTTATAAACTATGATAAAAATTCTATTTTTAATAATATTAAGATATTTAAGGAATTTATTTTCATTCCTTTATGTATATTGGAATATGTTAGTGCTTCAAGAATAAAATATTTTACTCCTTGAGTAAGAGATAAAGTATAAAATTGATCAAATCACAACGAAAAGTTGATATTATTCTTATAAAATAGAATAAAATCATGTATATATATATTATCATGAAAATCCATCAAATTTATACAAATGATCTTGAAACAAATATTTTATCCTGGTATATTTAGTTCCAATGAACCGATGACCTTTTCACTCATCAAACATTTATAGCATTGTGCTCGTTAATTTTTTTTAGATCATTAGATTTCTTATTAACAATGATCATTAACACTCTTCATAATTTTTTATGCTTTAAATAAATTTCATAATATTAACTATCCCATTATTTTATCCAAATTAGAAACATAGTTATGGGTTATTTAATATAGCCTTCATAATTTCTTTTCCCTACTATCAAGAGGTAGTTATATTGTCTCTTTTTATGATGTCAGTTTTCAAGGAATGAATTCTCAAATTCCAAACCCATGAAGAAAAAATTATTATTGAAAGGATGTAATTATTATGGGGTTAGAATTTAACAGCCCAATATGTTATGAAATATATATATTTACAATTATATTTAATTTAATTTATATCTTATGTTTCACACAACACCCAATTTTAAAGTCATTAGACAAACTATTACAATATTATTATATAATAAGATAATTATTCCGAATACTTTTGAATTAATGGTTTGAATAGTATTAACTAAATTAATAAAATATATTTCTCACAAATGTATATAAAATGTATTCATTGGTTACCAAATAATTAGAGATTAAAGTAAAAACCATTTGAAAATAAATAAAATATTTTAATGAAAAAATATTTTGGTGAATGATTTTGATGTAGTTTATATATTATATATTCAATAAAAAATTTAACATTCAACTTCTATTTTTTCAGGTCATAAATAATAATTAATCTAATTTTATGCCTAGAATTTTTTTTCTAAATGGATGTTTGCCAAGATTTTTAAACATATTTTAAAACCAATGTTTTTCATTTTTAGAAAACATATTTGAAAAATTAAACATTATTTTATATATTAGAATGTAAAAATTATATTACAATGTATTTGTAATAATTTTCTAGAAATATTGGTTTGGATTAATTTTGAAATAAACCTTTTTTTTTGAGAAAAACCTCATTTTCATTTACAGAAATTACAAGATAAATATTTAAATATATTTTTAAATAAAAAATTAGTTGAAACATATATTTATTAATACAATTTAATTAGTTTTAATATTTTTTTAATATTTTATATAAAATCATTCTTTGTTGTTCAATACTTTTACCATCGAAACCTGTTTCTGTCAAATCTGTGGGAATAATATCAAATTCAGTTCTTCCACTTATTGATTTAAATTTGATAAAATTTATTAAATAATTTTAATCGAATTTTTTTTTAGTTTATAATAAGTTCAAATTAATTTCAATTCATACTGATTAATAATTATTTTCTTCAATTAAGGTTAAAATGTGATTTTTCACTTCACATGCTCTTCTATTTAAATTAATTTTCCACACATATAGAGTTTTTAATTCAAAAAAATCGGCTTAAAATTTACAGCTATTTGTTCCTCATTATGTAATAAGTATCATTTTAATTTTAGCATTAAATTATAAATTACCTAGGTAAATAAAACGATAAAAATTAACATAGGGAAAACATGATTAGTAAAATGAAGTAAACATAATTACTAATGAATAATTTTCATTAAACATGTGATTTTTTGTGGAGGTTAGTATAGACCGTATAATCTATCCACTACATTATTTATTATTTTTTAGGCACTTGTGGTGAATTTTACTTCCCATTATTGAGTATTTTTTTGTGTATTTTAAAATACTACTTTTCCTACTTTATAAAATGCCACCTACTATCCTCACATATTCATACCATTTAAGAAATTTTGATCATCAAAAACATAATAATCCCTCCAAAATATCGTTATCTATTTTTAGATCTTATTTTCATCTTAAAATCAAACCGTACGATCCTTAATAAGATATCCAAAGGGGTTGTTCTAGGAAAGGGTAATTGTATCAATAAATATATTCCTTATAACCTCTTCAATTACCACCTTAATCCATGATTTATAAATTCAAAAATGAAAAACACTATTACATATAACAATATTGTGTTATGATCTTGTAATATCCTATAACGATATACTTTTATATCAAAATGGGATACACAATCATTATATCTCTGTAAGCTAGACTACCACCTCTCAATCTATTGTATTTTGTTTTCCATCACCACCTATCACAACTAGATATAATAATATATATTCATTATATATGATATTGAAAATATAATTATAACTATATAATTATCATATTATATATAAATTTTTTACCTCCCAAACAATTAGAATATAATAATATCGCATGTGTGTACGGTGGAACACCGTGTCATGAACAGTTATTATTTTTTTCATTTATGTTTTACTTAATTTGTAACAAGGTTATATTAAATGAATATATATTAAAATTTCAAATTAATTAAAATAATTCAATTATTATATCACATATACCATGGTAATTTACATTCCATGGGGGATATGATGACATCTTTCATGTGTATGGAAGACAATTGTCTCACAAAATGATGTGACTTTTTTCAATAATGCATTTCATGGAAGGTGATAAGGATAAATTTAATGAATATATATTAAATATTAGATAATAGTTACTATTAAAAGGATATTTTTTATGTGTCTTCCTTTTTTCCATCTATCGAGAAATTATAAACAGTGTTTATGAGTATGTATGACCTACCATCTCTACAGATAATATATTACATTTTCTATATCATAATTTTATGGAATAATTAAAATACATATATAATTAATCTATATGATATTTTTAGCAATTTTATCATTTTTTATATGATTAAAAAATTATCAAATTGGGAGGAACAAATAGAAAATTAAAACTTACCTGAAAAACAAAAGAGTTATTGTGTGAAACTTGATTTTATCATGGATTTATTAATAGACAAGTAATAAAAGGTTCCTATTAGGCAGTGGAGTTGTGTTAAGGGATACTGGTCGTAGAAAAGTAATTTATTTGGAGGTATGTGGTTCAAAACCTAAGAGCCTTCACTTGGAGGATTTCCACCTCCATTAGTCTGCTGGCTTTCCCGGTTCACCTAATGATGCATTATGTGGGCGGACGGCTGCAACCCAACATGAAGACAGATTACTATGTTGAACCATCACTAATCATTATTTTATTCCATTTGATACTCTTTTATATTGGATGTTAATGAATCCTTTCTAGATGGGACTATCATTGGAGTGATAACTTAATTTGGAGGGGGGTTCCTGGGGTGGAGGGATAAAAAAGGCCACTCCTAGGAATTCCCTTTTAACAAAGAGTAATAAATGTTCATAAGTAAAACATATATGGATATATATATATATATATATATATTTTTCTGGTTCAGAAATAGTTTTATAATAAAATTATATTTCGTAAATTGGATGTTCCAATTTGTATGAAGGAATCATTGAATTAGGGTAAGTTATTATTACCTCAATTTCCCTTCTTTGAGACAAATGTTATGATATGTACATATATACATTTAATAGGTTTATATACATCCCATTTTTCATGTAATATCATGAAATAATTTATTCTCAATATATTATAATTTTCATTTAATTTTATTCCTTCTTCAGTCTTATGATTTAAAGTTACCAAATTGGTAAGGGTTTTCTAATACAATATCATCATTTTATGGGATTGTTTATTTTTATGCTTTTAATAATGAAATAATGTAAATTATATATCATGAAACTTATGAATTTTATTCTAATAAAGCTATTTCATATGAATACATGTTTTCCATTCATTTTCATCACATTATGTTCTCCTAATTCCAAAATAATGTTTTTAATGAAAAGTAATTTTATATATCTTTTCGATTGAAATATCTATTTCCATCCAAATTAATGTTTTCTAAAAATGGATTAAAAATGTTTTAATGTTCCTTTGGGACTATTAAATGTCAATTTTAATATTTTTTATTAATTTTTAAAATATGTTTGAAAATGTATCTTCATGTCATTTTGTGAACAATGGAAATATAGATTTTACCAAAAATTTGAATGGAATCATTTTTTTGACATGTATGATATTTCCCACAATCTCGAGAACTAAATGATTTTAGGGAACCATTTTAATTTCCAATGTTTATTTTAAATTATGAGGATTTAAAATATTTTTAATTAATTTTATATTTTAAAAATTCATTTTCAAATAATTTTTATTTTTATCTACAAATTTTTTAAATGATTTTGAATTTTTTTTACAATTTGACACCAATATTTTCAATGAAATTGATTTTCAATTTTTTTATTAATTTTATGTTTTCAAAATTTATTTCAAAATTTGAAAAACTATTTTTTCATAAAAGATTCTATAAGTGATATTTCAGTATTAATTTACATCTAGGGTGAAATTATTTGATGTTAATTCTGATATACTAGGGGTATTATTCAAGGATAACATTATCATTCGTTTTTTAGATAGTTTATTTTATGTTGAAAATGTATTAATGATACATGTTTCTATTTCAAGGTTTGTATGGTGATAAAATTATTATGAAACCTAATTTATTTTTCATTGGCTATGCTATGATGAAATGATGAAATTATGATGATACTTGCTTATTTTCCACAGGTTATACAATGATGAAATGTTTAAAAAACCTATTCCATTTCAAAATATCTAATATGTTGAATATTTTTGATCATGTTGGACACATATTAATGATTTTCATTTTGTTCTTGGAGGGGCCTTTTTCAATATCTATGAAATTAGGTGATTATTATTATTATAGGAGCACAAAGAGTAAATATAAGGTTATACCAAGCCAAGAAAAGGGTAAACAGGTGGTTTTACCTAGCTTGATAAGAGGTTAAATTAGATTTTATCCTATGTTTAAAGAAGATACATGGGTGGCTATACCAATACTAACATGTTATGAATATCTTGGTGGGTTTACTTGACATTAGTTTTTCTATACTTATGTGTTTCCACAAATCTATATCTTATGATGTTTTTGTTCTCACATGGATCATGTTATTTGAATTCACTATGATTCATGTCTTATGTACTTTAAATATTTATGCCTCAATTTAATATTTTGATCATTGATATAGACATTTTTATTTTAATATGGTATGCTCATGTCCTCATTCCCTTATCGTCAGGTTATGTTTATGTATATCCCTTTTTACCCTTAATGAGTATCTAAACTTACCATATCTTAGGTTTCATTTCCCTATTTTATAATGATATGTATTACATATGATATATATAAGAATGGTTCTAGTTACTAGGAACAAATGTAGATATAGTTTAGAACTCTTATTTTCATGTTGTTTGTATATCTATGTTTCCAAAGTTAATATAATTTTATGTTCTTAAGCCATGTTACTAAGTAATTTTTTAAGCATTCAGTTAAAAATTATTTTATATTTATCTATAAGAAGTTTGGTTTTCAATATTTACCCCAATCTATTTCATTACAAGACCTGTGACACCCCAAAAAGTTTCTTTTATATTATATATAAGATGTAGGCATTTACCACCACCCCTAGTAGGAAAAGTGCTCTCTCAACAACCCTATTATTCTTAGGATAACCCCTATATTATAAATATATCATCATAATAAAAATGAATATAAATTTTCTTATAAATTATACCGACAAATTTACCCCTTGGTGATATCACCACTATTAAATTATATTACCACAATTATCTGAGAAAAAAATCCCAACATAATTGTCTCAAGCCATATTTTTATTTCCAAGACCATTTCCATTAGTTTTGGAGGCATCACACAAGTGTCCTGGGTCCATCCTAGATATTATATCTCTTATAGTTCCACCACACAATACAGAAAATAATAGCAGGAAATATAAAAATGAGTAGGTGAAATTGGAAATTTATCACTATTTATGAATATACAATCAACAAAGTAGGTTGGATAATTATTTTACCAAACCTTAAAATAACTATATTTCTCACAATATCTGAATACCTACAATCAATCTTATTTTGGCTACATGGTTTACCAATCTATACAACCAATGTACAACACAATTTGATAAATCGTAGTACTATTAATGGATTGATCACAAGTTACATCATAATTGTGTATGAAAAATGAAATTGAACCCGAGAGGAAAAAATATTTCACCCAATTTTATATAGATATATGCATGGTTTTTTAGCAAAAATGTATCCTTTTATAAATGTAAAATAGTTAAAAATAAACCTATAATGATTAATCTTTTTATATTCACCTCATCACCAAGAACATATCTCAAGGATTTATCCATATAAAAAACATCTTATTGTGATATTAAAATATTCCAAATATTGATTTGAATACCAATTATCATAATGTATCATGATTTAAGGAAAAAAAGGTAAATAAATTTTGAATGTTACAACTCAAAAAGATGTGGGTCTTTATTTTTTAACTATGGGATAGTAAATAAATTACATACCATTCATTGTATATATAATATTCTTGATCAATTTAGAGGAGATAAGTGGTCTCTATTATATATATGAGGTTTGGATATAACTTATTAATGGTGGAACAAAAACTTTTTCTCACAATTCTTTTAGGAGAAGATATGGTGTATATAAATTTCAGATTATGTTATAGGGATTGACAAACAAAATGAATGTGTTTAAGGCCCTAGAAAATTGTGTCTTGTATCCATATTTGGATTAAATCCCGGATGTATTGAATTATTACATTTCGGTATACTTATAGACATTAGAGGATATATATTATTATCTTTAGGATGTCTTTTGTACATTGAGATAGAATATACAGAATATGAGACTCTTAATGTGTTTTTTCTATATCGAATAGGTTTTTTATTAGGGAATGTTATATCAAAGGATGGAATTATCAATAAGTTTGAATAAGTCTTTAGATATGGTTTAATGTGAGTAATATAAGAACCTGATAGATTTGAAATAACATCCTGGGATTGATAAGATAATATATGGGATTCAATTTATACTTTTTCAGATTAGAAGAATCTATGATACCCATAATAAAAAAAATAAAACATAATGTACCATTATCCTTATGATGGAGTCTTCTAAGAAATAAAGGGTAAGTGGATGCTTGTGCATATTTTTACCTTTACACATAGGATTCATAATTATATTCAATATTTTTATGAATCAAGGGTTAGTCTTGTAAAATTTCTAATATAATATGGGAATATTGTAACTTATGGGTTCGTATTGTTGAGGAATCATGATTGGTATTATTCAATAAATAATCTATAATTGGCTTTGGTGGTGTTTATACTAAGATATTGGAGTTACTTTTTTGGTATGTGATTTTTGGTGTATATTGACCATTATAGTCTAAGATATATCTTTTCACAGGATTGATATAACCTCTGATGGGGAAGGTTGGTAAAGTATCATAATTCTCTTAACATAGAGATGCCTTTTATCCTTGGTAATGTGAATTATATGGCTGATATAATATGATGGAGGTGTCAAGAATAGGTAGTGTGAGATGATAGTATTGAGGGGTGGATTACGAGTATCTTCTCAGATATTCACATTGATTTCCATGTTTTTTAAAATAATGTAACCCATAAAAATATGAAAATTAAATATTCAGTTATTTTTATAGTGGAAGAAATGCAAATTTTCATATAAGATTATTGGATTCTAAGGAATAAAATATATGGTGAGAATCATTCAAAAACATTTAAATAGGATGATGATAAGATAATTTATTTTCAAGGTCTATTATGAGCCCTCAGAGAAATTTATAATAAATTATATTGTTTTAAGATGCCATGATATAGTTGTTAACCTAAGGCCTACCGTGCCATGTCTTAACATCAATAAATAATATTAGAGGATTTTGATAATGAAGGATATAGTGAAAGTTTTTTTCATGGAACTTCACTGGAAAATAGGTGAAGGAAAACAATTAGTGACCCTCTATCCTTCTTCAATCGCTTCATATTCTTGAGTGTACAATGAGTGATGTCAGGAATTGTTTTGTGATATGATTTATAAGGTCTCAACAGGGAAGTGATGTGGTATAATTAATTATTAAATAGTTGATTAAGGTTTTACCATTCCTTATAGTCTACAAGGCATAATTTATTGATATGATGAGTCATATTTATGTGTTTTAAATAATATATATATAAGGTGTGACTAGGTGCATCATATCTAATTTTTATTTCCGATTAAAATTATTATTCTAGAAAGGATTTCATAAGACACCAGATACATATTTTTTTTAATTATAATTAAACATGATTATAACAATGAGAAACTAGATCATACAATGTAAATATTAGAGGATATGATTTAGTTATGTATTTTTCATTTTCGGTTTCATGGTAGTTAAATCTATATTTTTCATACTTCATCAATAAAAATATATTTCATGCTTTTATTCTTATCGATCCTTTTAATGAATTATATAGAAGGGAAAACCAATCATCTCTTTAAAAGATATAGTAATGTTAGTCTTCTATTATAGAACAGAGTATCATGAATGAGATGGTAATGTATATTTATATGATTCAAAAGTTGTTTAGAAATAACTCATAATATATAGAAATATAATTTCACGTAGATATTATATCCTCTATAGTTTTAATTCACTGATCGAATATTCATTACAATGCTTCCATAATAGTGAAACAAGTAGATACAATAGATGAGAAATTGAATACCATGTTTTTGGGATCATTCATAGTTATTAAGATGTTTTTTGTGTAACATATATATTATTGATTTATTTGAGATTCAATGTGTTTAATGATTTATTTAAAAAAAATTACCTTTTAGATATCATCAGAATATTTTTTGATATTCTTATCATTGAAAATGTTGATTTTTCAGTATATGTGTATTTAATGAAATTACATGAATGTGTATTGGATCAGATAGATAGTATTATACAATAGAATAAACTACCAATGGGACTTGTGCAATGGTATCATGGATGTAACATGGAGTATACATGATAGCAGGGGGATGATAATGAAGTGTAGTAGAATTGATTATTTGGAGAGTCTTAGTGACCCATATTGAGGTTCCATTTTAATATTATGGGGAGGTTCTAACACCCAAAATATTCAATGGTATGTTTTTGACTTTTCATTATATAAACATATATAATTTGACTATTTCTAATTTTATTGTAGTCATCATAGGACAGTGAATGGATTTGATGTGTTATACTCATTGTAAAGTGTTTTTTGGATACAATACAATGATTACTCAATCTAGTAAACCATGTACTCAGTAGAATTAGGTAGAGTGGGTTCCTTATCTATAGAGATACCATGTGTCTGTTTACCCTTGGGAATGTAAAGAGGCAAAGAATATTGGGTATCCTATAGATCTTGTAGGGTATATTATAAATTTTTTAACTAATTTAGCTAAAATATTAACCAACATTAAAATAATCCTTCCCATATAATTTTTCTCACCTAGTATCACAATTTACACAACCATTATTTTTTGTTTATTATCCATCAATATTTTGTGGGTCTTCTATTTGTGCCGCATTTTTTTACCTATCTCTCATGGTGGTTCACTATAAGTTAAGTGAATTTTCCTCTAATTAATATTCCTAATATATTTCCATAGGTCTCATTGATGGAGATCCATAGTTTTTTGGATTATATATGTTTTTTTATTTCTTCTCGTTGGGTGAGATTCCTTGGATTATTTAAGATGAGAAGGATATTATTACTTTGATATATCTGGTGTCAAACTAAATTAACCATTTTATATGAATTATTTTGTTTTATTGTATGTAGGTGGTACCATGTGTTTTCTAAATTCGATGTATAAAGTCTAAAATCATTTCCTATATTATTGAATGGTTTGTATGATCTATCAAGCCTATGATAAAAACATTCCTACCATTGTTCCTATTTTTGGTTTACAAAGTCCATGTTTCAGTGAAAATTGTTTTGATGAAGTACTTGGAAACAATGTTAGGTGAGGCTCCCCATACCCCACTCATAGACTTGGTTATAATAAGGAAATATTTAAATGTTTTCATTGATCAAAAAAATACAAAACAATAACAAATAAATTATTTCACATTAACTAAACATTATATATCTTAAATTATCTCACTATCCCATGAATTGAATGCTTAAGGTCACTAACGACTAGTAGCATAAAAAACAGGTTATTTGTAATACTTTTGATCATTTATCCATAATCTAACAAAATTTTAATCACTTATAGAATTCTCAAAAGGTATAATCATCTTTATATCATGTGGAATTTAAGAATAATAAATTTCTAATCTAAAATACTAATTATGGGAAAACATATTCATTTCATCAAAAGTTATATCATAAGACTTTGATAAAACATGATAATGGGAGAAAATTTATATTAAAAAGAATAATTAAAAATAAGAGTTATAAAAAATTAATTATTATAGGTAATGTCATATAAATTGAAAAAATGTCACATGGAATAATTTTTAATGATAATAAGCATGTTCTATAATGCATAATTATGTAATATTTCATTGAAATGTGGCATGTCGTTGAAACAGAGCATAACAAGGAATGATATAAAAAAGATAAGCATATAAAATTATAACATTGATAGATTACTCAACTAGTAGCCCACATTAAGTTGTGAGTAAACCCGTGAGGTACACACATTAGGTTGTGAAAAACCAATGAATAACACACATTATATTTTAGAAAACCCAGTATTTCCCACACATCACTATCAAATGAGATATAAGCCCTTATGAAATTCATTTTAGGGTGATATGGGATCCCAACCAAAAATATAAATACATATGTTTTCCATATCAATATATTATCATAATATGAGAAACCATCAAACTAAAAAGGGTTTCACATCATTTCAAAATGATATCACATGAAAAGATATAAAAACCAGTTCAAATGATATTTAAAATTAAATCACCCAAACAGATTATTTCATAATAGAATTTATAGGTTTATTTATTAAACATAACTCCATTGTTTATATATCATTTAGTGTTTAATATCAAATTTATTTTAATATTAAAAAGGATTTTTGTGAAACATATCTTAAGAATATTGAAAAAATAAGAAGTTATGAGTCCCTTTCAAAAATATCATTTTTTATAAAAAATAATGAAATTTTTTCAAGAAGCATTTAGAATTTAATTTCACTAATGAATCCTTGAAAATCGATAAAGTTAATCCAGTGTAAATATGGAGTGAAAGATGAAATATTCCATTTGGAAAGGAAAACAAATTTCTTACATTTTAAGAATACAATATACATCGTAAAAAAGAGTGATAAATAATCCATTTATAAAGAGGTAAATAGAAAATATAAAAACCCTAAAAATAATACATTTTTTTATTTAAAAACAAAATCATAAAATTGGTTGTATAATTTCTTATTTAAATGGTTTAAAAAGATTTTATTTGTTTTATATATGAATCATTCATAATAATTTCATATTTTAGAATAGTTGGATATGCATAAAGACATGGATGCATTATGATAAAGAAGTATCTTCCCATAGATAATATAAAATGTAATTTGGAATTTGAAAATTAAATTAAAGTATAAAAGTAATAGATCATATTCATGAAATGAAAAAAACAATTATTTTATATGTATTTCTTTTTAAAGGGACTTTAAGTATGCATTATCATTCACTACACTTAACTTTGAGAAAAAATGAACCATTATATAATATAACTTTTTAGACTAACCATTGTATTTGAGAATATAAATAAGACTAACCATATTATAAAAAATATTTATAATGTTTTTATAAAATTAATATTTAATGATTATAACATATTAAATAGATAATTAATTTTCGGTAAATCCATTTTCTGCTTCAAAAAAATGGTTTCCATAAAAACAATTTTTATTGAATTTTGTGCATGGATATTGTAATATTTTCTTCTACAACTAGAAATTTTATTTTATAAAATGTTAATAATTTCTGAAATTACTATATAAAAATTATCATATGATTAAATTTTTGGATTTTTCTTCAATTGCTTATTTTTTTAATGAATTCTTAAAAAATAATGATTTTATAGAAAACCTTATTATCCATTAAAGTGTTAATAATGTTCCATTATATTTTGAATTGATAAGAAAATGGAATTAGTACCTTTTGATTAAAAATAATCCAATAAATTAAATTTTAATATAAATTATTCAAAATTTTGGAATAAATTTTTTTATTGGTCAAAATGAATTTTTAGGAAAACAATTTTTCATCACGTTTTGAGGGGTTTTTTCAAGTTATTTATGAATTATATAGAAATTTATGTTGATAAAATGGATAGAATATTTGGAATCATCATTTATAAGTTTATAAATTATTCCACTTTCATTTTTTTGTATTAAATAGTAAAAATAGTAAAACATTATCACCACAGTTAAGGTAATCTGTTTTTAGGGGGAGGGGGTTAAAAAATGATTAAAGGGTAATATTTACAATTAATCATTTCTAATTATTAATTTATAGAAATATTTAGACCCTATATTACAGTTCGTTATTCTCCCATCCCATTTGGAAGTATTTTTGTTGAATAATATATTAATTATATTTTAATATTTTAATTAATTCTAACTGTGTGCTCTCCTCCAAATTTAAATGGGAACCTCCTATCCTATAATATTCTTGAATTTGGTGTTTCTATCTTGTCCAGACCATACAATAATATCATCTTAGATTACTGACCATTATTATAGATGTATTATACTTCTCTTAAGATCATTTTTATGTCTTCATGTGTAATCCAAATAAAATTTCTCAATGAAGAGATATTACTTTTAAAGGAGTAATTTAACTTTTATTTATTTTTACAACTTCTGTAAACCAATTGTACCTCATCATAAAATTATTACTCTGGTATGATATGTATATTAATATTTTATTTTGATGATGGAACACATTTTATCCACCTAGGGATGTCCCAGGTCTAGTTCACCCCTAAGTAACCAAACAGGTTGGCTATATGGCCTCAAGCATTCCTCCCAGTACGCAAGAGGATGAAAACTATCAATGAAAGAACAAGGGTATAATATTTGGGAGACTATTAGATCTGTTAAATGTAGAAAATATAGGAAATTTAAATTATAAAATAGTGGAAATATAAAGTAATTATCTACTATAACTTTGTAAGAGATAAACACACAGATAAGGTAAATAGAATAAACAATAATAGTTATAACTATATGAAAAATTATGTCAATGCCATGATTCTCTAAAAAATAAAACAAGAAAAATGAGAAATTTCAACATATATAATATATACATATCAAATTTACAAATTAAAAAAACTGTATATAATAGCATTATGATCCTTTAGTTTATTGTATCCTCCAAGATCTTATATTATATGTAAATAAATCATATATGGTATGGAATATTCTATTGTCCCTACCTGAATCCATGAAATGTTTATGGTTACTAATAATAGTATATAAATGCATGAGACATACTCAATAGGTCATAAAAAATTGTTTCTATACCAAATACATACCATTTATATAAATCTAATGGTTTAAAGGTATAAGAATAATCAATGGAATAAAATGTGTGAAATAATTACATTTTTGGAATTGAAATCCAAATAGGATACTTCAAAAACCATTCTTTCTTCATCCTAGTCCATATAAATCAAAATATATAACCTATAAATGGATAGGGTCTGAATAAAATAATAATTATTTCCATGTAAAATCAGTTGTAATGTTAGACCAAAGGTAAAACCAAGGCGTTCAATAAGTAATAATTGAACTGTACGACTTAATATAATACTATATTTTCCATGACCATTGTAGGACAATCCGACTAATAGCTATAAAATTATTTCATAGCTATATGGGATAATTTCAATGCATGGTGTACACCCTCAACATTTAGTTGGAAAATATTTTAATAGAGTTAATGTAGTAGGACTACATAAAATCATATGCTAAGAATTACTTGACCCTAATGAGAATCGTGGGCATTGAATGTCCAAGGACATTTAGATAAATACAAGGAGATATTTTGATAGATTCTAATATCTTGAGAAAAAAATGATTAAATCATTGGAACCACTTTACGGAATTCATATACTAATACAAAAAAGAAATAAAATCCAAGGATGGAATCTCCCTTGGAAATTGTATGAATGAATAGAGGTGGCATCCACTAGGTGGTCATGACATTATTTCGAGAATCCAATGAAATCTCAATTCTTACTAGTCCATCAATATGAAAAAATCCCATAATGACTATTGAAGAATTTAATTTATAAATATAATTTCCCATGTCAAAACCTTGATAGTTCATTCACTATATTCAATTCAAACCTTTTTCTTTTTATTCAATCTTGATAAAGGTTTATAAGAGGTTTTATGACATTACCATTTCATTACTATTTTTTATGATCCATGTGAAACATAATTTCTTATTCATAAATTATCATTTCATCTATTTAAATAATTATAAATCCATTTTAAATCCAAACCAAACACACTGAATGATGTTCTGGTTAATAATATATAAAGGGTTATATTTTCATACACTAGTAACAGCCAAAGGCCGACTCATTTTGAAATCATTGACCTCTAAAAACAGAATGGTGGTCTATTAGTGTTTTTTAATTGAAAATTTGGAATATTATTTAATGAAGTGTTATTTTATTTGAATCTTGTGATAATTTTGGTGAAGAAAAATAGAATCAACTATACTTGGGGGAACATTATAGACCAACAACTTTATGGCGGTTTATAAACCCATTTCCAATATCAACTACCAATTTAGGAAAGAAATAATGAAAATATAAAAATATAAAAATATCCAAAATTATAGAATATTAACCTACATTGAAATGTCAAAAATTATTTTTAGATAAAATGAAGAAGTATTGTAATTAATTGTAGAACAAACCATTGTCTAACCAACATTACAGACATCAGTCCGATCAGAGTCTGATTAAAGGAGATGCTTCAATGCATAAGAATAAGGGATAATGATTACTTAAGGGGAGGGTATTCTATGTTTGATATGTGGGGTATGAATATAGGGATTTTATATTTAAATATGGAATGGGAAAATTGCAATTTACCATATATTTTTTTGGGGAACACAGTTTTGGCCAAAGCATGTTCCAGACGTGTGGAACCTCAACCGAAGTGGATTTAAGCATGCGAGCTAGGAACTTGGTTTTTCCATTTTTGTGTCACAAATGAGGATCCCCAATTGAACTCCTATATATTTTTTTCACATGATCATGAATCCTTCCTCACATGTTTAACTAAACATGTTCATCCATATATGGGTTGCATATTTGATCCACAGAGTTACTGTTAACTATGAACCAATCATGCATGTCGTGAAGATTCTCAAAAAGCAAGTCTTTATAGCCCAAATAAGCCCGATATTCTCTTGACACCACCAAATTCTCATTAGTAATTACCATATGGAATAAATTAAATATCTAAACTGAAATTATAAGGTCACTTACCTCATCCTAAAATTCACGATCTTTTAACCTCTTCCACTTAAGTTTTCTTGTCCACTAGTTTCCCTTCTGACGGTGGTAAATCATCATCTAGGAATAAATATAGCCAATGAACACATATATTGGCCACATTATATTTGGTGACATTCTATATGGAAATGTGCTACCATAGCACCTTGAGTAGTGGAACTGACATGCCTTAGAGAGACTCCATGATCTAATAAAAGAATGTATATGATTATCCTCAAAGAATGTGTCTACCTCTAACAGAACCTCATTAGGATAAAGATCATGATATGGGTCTTAACAGTATAGATAAAATTGAGATACATGGAAGATGTTGAGAATGGATTAATATATATGAGGTAACCAAAGAGGATATGATACCATCTTGGATCACTCTAAAATCTCAAAGGGTCCAACGAAACATGGGGATAACTTACCCTTCCCCGGAATCCATAAATGCCCTAGCCTAATTAAAACATGCAATATGACCCAATCCCCAACCTCAAACTCCATCAGTCATCAAAAAAAATTAAATGAAGAGTTACCACTAGGGTTTTTAGATGTCATATGATTCTTGAAAAGATATACTATCTATGTTGTCTCTAAAATAAGATGAGGTTTCACCAGCTCTTCCTCTCCTACCTCTGACTAGCACATGGGTTAGAGAAACAGTCTACTAATTAATTACTCATATTAGCCATCTGTATTGTAAACTGAAATATATTTTTATAGTAAAACTTATCATAAAGATTTTTCATTTTCTAGATCCTCAAAAATCAGGGATTCATGCTCAGATAATTCCCTTTAACACTTATATAATATAGTAAGAATCCATGTTGGTCAGTGGGAGATTATATATACTTAGAAGTACATGTGAACCCATTTCCATCTAAATACTTTTCCATAATCAAGATATTAATTGAGAATTTAAATTTAATATGATAGTTCATGGTACCCTAGGAAGTAATATAATTTCCCAATCATATAGCCTCCCATGATAATATACTAAAAAGGTTTCTCAGATATGTAGTAAGTGATTGACCATTGTTATACTATTGATTACCAACCATACTTCATCACAACCTCGAGAAGATATTTTTAATCCATTAATGAAATCTATGATGAACTTTTTCCATTTTAAATATAGAATTGGAAATTATTATTAAATCCCTAGTGGCCACTGATAATCTACCATCATTGGATGGAAGGTGGAATAATGAGTAAAAAAATCAATGTATTCTTATTTTTATCCATGACCACTAATACCAGTGGCATAATTTATGATACATCATAAAAATCCCTATGTGTACCACACAGCTATAGCATGAAAATCCATCATCATTTCCAATAACATGTCTCCTAGAACCACAATGTTTACATAGATATAGAATATCTCTTATCTATCAATGATCTAATATGGATTTAGGGTATTTTTTAAAATAGTGCCCCTTAGTACTAATCCCATAGGAATTAAAAGTCACATCATCTTAAATCTATCTAGAATTGAAGATGTTACTTCAAAATATTAATTTATAGGTTATCCATGAAAGTCATAAATCTATATAAAGATCATAGAATATAGGGCCACCAGTTTCCACTGTCTACTAGCCTCCAAATCTATAGGTGTCTGATTCCTCTGTCTCATAACATCAACCAAAATATTTTTCTTACATTGGGTATAAGAATGGTAAAAATTGAAGGACTATATGTATTCAACCAAAAAATTTATATTAGATATATGTTTCACTAAGTAAAAAATGTATTTGAGGATTTTTTTTCTCTGTATACACTATATAATACTCCACCAATATATGATGATTCTAAAAATTCAAGGCATTAATCACAATTGCAATCTTGAGGTCTTATATTGGGTAATATTTTTGAGAGGCCTCAATTGACATGGATTGTATACCAAAAATCAATTATCCTATATTTGGAATACTCTCATACTAATACCTGATGCATGACAACAAATTATAAATATTCTACCCAAATATAAGAGAATCAAGATCAGCACTAAATTCAATATTTTTTTTCAACACCAAAAAGGCTATATACCATTTTTCGGACCATAAATACCTAACACCCGTTTTATTAAAGCATATAATAGCAGATTCTTTGAATGAATGTCTTGAAAAATTAACATATAATATCCATATAACCCTAAGAATTTTAATTTATCAAAACAATCATTGGGTTGTGGCCATGAAACTAATACCTTCACAAATTATGGATCAACAAATATTCATATCTTATAGACAATGTGACCTAGAATATGTACCTTATCAATCAAAAAGTGACATTTATATAGCCTAGAAAATAGTTTGTTCTCTCTTAGTATACTAAAAATTATATAAATATGTTTGGAATGTTGATGTGTATTATTTCAGTACCCCAAGATGCCATCTTATAAAACCATCGCTAATGAATCCAAATATTAATAGAAGACCATATTCATTAAATCTATAAAAACTGTGGGAAACATTATGAGACTGAACGACTAACTGAATACTCATAAAGTCAATATATACATCGAAACATTGTACTAGGTATTTCTGACGTCATAAATCATTCCTGATGACAGAGTGAACTAAAATTGATCATTAATAAAATTATATATCCTCATCACTGGTCAAAGAGCTCATCTATGAAGGGTAATAGATACTGATTCTTCACTGTATGATAATTCAATTTCCAAAATTTTATTCAAATTATGAGTGTCCCATCCACCTTATTAGTGAATAGTATATGTGAACCCTAAGGAGAGGTACATGGGAATATAAATAACATATATTCCAAATCCTATAGTTGTTTCTTAAATTCCTACAACTCAATAGTAGTAGTCATGTAAGGAGGAATGAATACTAATGTGGATCCAACCACTATATTGAGAATAAAACATCACATACATAAATATAAAATAATTTTAGATGAATATTTATTAAATTACACCAGACAAACACTTAAAAATCATAAATTTATAGATCTATTTGAAGAATGGATACATAAACAAATTGTTCATAAGAGTTATACATCATCTCCTACTTAATTACACATAACAAGCACAATTCCATGAAATATAACATGTAATAACTATAATCATATCATAGGAAAAATATTCATAAAAATGGGTTATCTTCAATTCTCACAAGAGGTAAAAAAGATAAATATATTAATATAACTTGATCATAAGGGCATGATAACCTGATTATGACATTTGAAAACCATACTGTGCATATAAAAGATTAAAATATTATGTCATAGACTATATATTGGAAGTTCACAAGACATGAATCATAAAAAATCAGTTAACATGGGTAATGATAGCACAACATTTGCATGTTACAGAGTTGTGGAAACCACTATGCATAGATAAAAAAATATGTAAATGTAACCCACCAATACATTCATAACACGGTAGGATTGGGATAATCACCCTTGTACCTACTTTGAGATTGGAATAATATCCCATGTACCATATTTTTAGGCTTGTTAGCATCCTCTGATGTACTCTCTAAGCTCATGGAACATATATCAGTACCAAATTTATTTGAGGGATATATAGGCTCCTCACTTCTTCGATTATAACATAACCACCATCATGGGTTACAACATAACTACCATGAAATAATGAAAACCATACATAAGTGTTTCACAAGATCATAAAACATTAATCATATCATAATACATAAAATTAAATGGAATTTATAACACATGTATATTATCATAACCCATGAAAATAAATGTTCCTCAAAAATCATTCATCACATGACAACCCATGAAAATAAATGGGATTCATAAAACATTTATCAGAGTATACCATTGGGAAAAGAATGGAATTTCATAAATATCTCTTCATCATAAAAATATACCACCTATAGAAATAATAATAATATTATCCCCATAAAATATACCATCAGAATTATATGTAACATAAAATTATTTCATCTTAAATAGAAAATGATATTAAAATATCACATTGTTATTTTCTTGATAAAAATATCCTTTCCACATTAAGAAACAATTTTTGAAATTATAAAACATTATAAAAAGAATTTTTAATGAAAATAACCATCGTATAATTTTAATAAATCACTAAAAATAATTCAAATGAATCTCTAACTCATTGAGAAGTCAAGAAAGAACATAATACTATTCATGCTATGTACGTTAAAAAATGAATCCTTTCATTTTCTTGGTAAAATAAAAATAGGCCATATTTTAAAAACGAAATGAATATTCTATTAAATTTTTTTAATTAAAATAATGGTAAAAATGATATTATGAAATTCCATAGGATCTTTTAAAAAAAATTAAACATTTTTATATAACATAGATATGGGTAAAATGGATTATTGAAAAAAGAGATAAATAATGGAAATTCCATTTCAAAAAAAACTATTTTGGAATAATTACTATATAAAGAGGGAAATATTATTGGAAAACATTTATTATCTTAACAGAACCCATATATAATAAAATTAATTAGTTTCTTAATATCAGAAATAAATATTTCATCATTTAAATCATAATAATAAACAATCTCAATGAACACTGATATTATAACATCAAACCATTATCACATTGGTATCTTTTGAATCATAAGCCCTATTAAAGAATAAAATCATAATAAATGTAAAATATCATTAATCAAATGATATTAATGATATGATATGTCAAATGGGTTCTATATGCATCTCATAAAATATGGTAGGTGCATAACATAATGTACACCCTAAAGAAGTAAAATTGAGAAAAATATCACTTTCATTAAGTCTCTTTTTCATTTCTACACATTTAATATTCATATATAATAATTATAATTTTATTAAAATATTTTTAAGAAACCATACTTATACATATGAGACTATATATGAATTACATATGACATTTTATTATATTTTTATTAAAAATTAAATGTTAAAATCACAAGTTAGGAAATAAATGATATTTTTCTTGAAATTTTAGATATTTTATTTTTTGTTCCTATTGAATTAATAATGGTCACATCATCTCAAGAATATTAACTATGATATAAAAATAATATATATTCAGTGTATATTTATATAAATTATTCCATAAAAGATAGAGATAGAACATGAAATATACTTTTCATGGAGACAATATTCCATATGTACGAATGAATGGGATTTCTATTTTCTAAATGAGTGAAATGAAATAAAGGTAAAAAATATGTTGATTTTTCTTAATAATATTTATGTCATATATATCACATATATTCATTAAATATTCCATAGTTACCTTCCATGGAAAGAATTATAGTAAACGAAGCACATCGCTTCGTGTGAAGTTAGTCCACCACAGGCATGAAAGATATCATCATATCCCCAAAAATTTAATAAACGATGTTATATTTTACATCATAATACCATATGATAAATATTTTAAAAATTTAATTTTTATTTTGTTAATATATCTTTATTACCATCCATGTAAAATAGGAATTACACACATAACACAATAGTTTGTACGATGGTAGTCTGTCATACACATGTGTGACGTTATTATTTCTAATGTATAGGGAGGTAAGAAGGTATATCAGGTATTAATATTAAGTAGGTATACAAATATTATAGATATCATATAGAAATTTAAAAAATTCATCATTATATCTATCCATGAATTACCTTGATGGAAAAAGAATAACCTCGACTCACACAACAATGTTATTTTACACACATGATCAACAATTTAGTTTCCATTTGATATAAGTGGATATAGATACATTCTAGGAAATTAAAATACAAAAAAATCTTTAAATTTGATATATTGGTTTTATTATTTCTGAATATGTTAATAATAATAAAAATGGAGGAATATTAAATAAAACAAAAATGATTTTCTAGGGCTTTTACCACTTTTTTGAGGAGTCCCTTTAGGGTTACAACTGAAGACTTATTAGGATGGATTCATAACCAAAATAATAAATATATAAAGTTGGTATTGAATTAAAGAATTTATTGAGGTAGTTATTTCCCTATCCAAATGGTTTTTGATGTGTGATTTTGAGAGGAGAGGGTGGATCCTTTTATAAGACGGGAGAAGAATCACATGGAATTTTTTGAAAATAATAAAGTGTTCCCATGTTTTTAACATGTAAAAATGATCCATATTGAAAACATTTAGAACATTATTGCTATATAGGTTATAATATTTAAAAAAATATGGTTCGAGAAATGTTCTAGGTTATTTTTATCTTATAAATTTAGTTTAACCCCTGGTAAACCCAATTAAACATTAGCCATGACAATAATTTTTACTATTTTTACTATAATTTATGGTAACAATATAATTTAAATTTATTATATAATATAATTTATTCTGATTATAAATATGGTATTCAATTTTTTGAATTCCATTCATATAATTCGAAAATATTAGTTCAAAAATATTTAGGCGGATGTGAAGAGAGAGCTGTTTACCAAAGAGAAATGTTTAAAAAGTTAAAAAAGTTTTTATATCCAAAATCAATGTTCAATTTATTAAAATGATCTAAATGGATTAATATATTTATAATTTAACCAATATTACTTTTAAAACTATATTAATATAAAATTTATCATGATAATTCATTGAATGAAAATACAGTTTTTTTATAAAAAACAAGTATTTTCACTATTCACTGGAAACAATATCTTTTGAGAAAATTTTTTAACCATCACCACAATATAATTCTGAAATACATATTAAAAAAAGATCATTCTATCAAATAAATTTTCTCTAATTTGGAAAAAAAAAATTTAAAACAATTGTGCAAAATGGGAGAAAACTTCTTTTAATAAAAAACAATTTTAAGCATAAAATTGTTTCTATTCATATATATTTTATTGAAAAGAAATAAGTTGAATAATAAAATATTTATAGAATATATATTGTATAAATTTCAATAAAATAGTTTCAAAAAGTAATTTTTTTAATTTATTTTCATAAAATTTGTGTGTCAATAAAAAATATTATTCCAAAAAATATTTTCATTATTTTAAAAATGATTTTATTTTCATTTATAATTAATTAGTCACTGAAGGGTTCATTATATATAAATGTTTAAATAATTATTTTAATAAATTATTTCATCCTCATCATAACCAACATTCTAATGGCTAGGTGATAACTATCATACTAAATAATAAAATTTTAATAGTATGTTGGGTTTTAATAAAACTAGGTGTTGGGTGTTGGAAAAACTATCCAGAGATTAAAATAAACTTAAATAATATATTTCATAAAATATAAAAGTGTTGGAAACTAGATATTTTCAAATTATACCACTCTCATAGGAGGTATTCTAAAAATTTCATTATGTAAGATTTCCATAAACTACCATACCACATTATGGAAATTAGCCCAACATGTTCTCAGACCATCCATATAAATTATAGAAATTTGATATGTCACTCCTCTTAGCCCATAGTTCATAGGTTCATATTGAATCTATTTAATACCCCATTAACAATTATATACATAGCTACCACCCATGGGTGAAGAGAAGGATACTCTATGGTGATACTCCGACTATTTTATTTTTATTTTTAAAAAACCACTTTTTGGGTAAGTGGAAACCATACAAAGATAAC
This sequence comes from Viscum album, assembly GCA_963277665.1. Lineage (NCBI taxonomy): Eukaryota > Viridiplantae > Streptophyta > Magnoliopsida > Santalales > Viscaceae > Viscum > Viscum album. The sequence goes on from OY728133.1 coordinate 1,864,342,141, forward strand.
CACTATTACAAGCATATCCCACATCCACAAAAACCATTACACACCACATTCAAAGTTCAAAAAATTCAAAAATTCAAATTTCCAATGGAAAATACAAATGAACCACCGCATCCACCTCAAACCCTGAGTAAACCCATATCAATCAACAAATTATCAGCCATCCCTAGGATACCTCGATCCAAGAGAGCTGGTCACGTCACTACATTTGACATCGTCAATGTCATAGTCATAACTGTCTTTATCGCCAGAGAAGAAACTAACAACCATCACTGACCATATATTTGGCACCGTCATGGACCCAAAATCACAAAAGTCACTGGAAAGACCTTCGTAATCACAGTAAAATAACAACAACATGCCATCGCAAACTAGGAACATCCGAAACACTAGTACATTTCAAACTCACTTCATCAATGTAGTCATGATATGTAACCAACTATCCCATCAAGGAAATTATATTAACACCCATAATCATGAAGATGAAGAGGCTCCCTAGAAAATGAAAATCACAATACATAAGGGGGATCTATCTTTAATTTCATCTTATTTCTATCTATAATCCCAATGGTGTGTACAAATTCATCACTACAAAGAAATACTATATCTTTAAGTCATGAATTTCCATAATAGTCATATAGGGAAAATAATTTGAAGAACCTATGTCAAATAGGGGAGACATTAAAATAGAGTCTAATAAAACTATACCTCATATTGTACAATTCCTGACACCCTTCTCCTCAGGTATAGGGTGTACCATATATATCTGGACTAATCCATGACCCTGAGATGCAACCGTACTACCCAGAGTTGGTTTACATATCTAGAAATGCATGTCTTGAGTATATCATCCTTGAACAAGTCCACCTTCTAAACCATTACAATCAGTGGTAGTCCCCCTTCTTGCATGGTAATGAGCTACCGATGCTACTCCAGAAGTTACAGGTTTTGTGGATCTTCACCCACAATTAGACATTTTGGAAGTCCAAAAACCCTTTAAATATGGACAATTCGGCCACACGCTCTACATTCAAATGGGTCAAGATCTCACTAAGGATTTATGTGACCCTTCCATCCAAAATGACTTTTTGTTATAGAACTACCAACATGGTTACTATGGCCTCTGCTAATCTATTCAGAACCCTCAAAGTAATTTTTTATGATAATGGATTAATTATTTCCTTTCTTCATTGATGAACCACCATGCCCTATACATTCCTCTTCTCACAAATTGGGTTATTCCATTATGGATTAGTTCACAATCTCCCGAATTATAGTCAAATGGAGTAAATTTATTTGAGACCAAATGGAAAATCTATGTCCATTCACAATGTGCCTATTTTGTCCCATGAAGGGAGGTAAAAAATACTAGAGATCGGTAAAATTGGAATGAGTGATCCATAAATATTTGGGATCCTCTCATAAAAGGCATAAATACCATAATTGATCATCCCTAAATAAAAAAACATATATTAATTAGAAGAATAATGAAAATAACTCTAGATCATATCACATTGAATATCATTCTTAGTTATTATATCCCACTAATTTTTGGAAAAAACATGAAACATATATTTGGAGAGCTCGGTAATGCTCTCTAGAGGCATCTCCAGATGCTCATGGAAAGTTATCATGACTTCTACCCTTGTCATAGTTGCATGGAGGCCCACATTCCTTTATTATTTTGGTGGAATATTCTGTTATAAATATCATGTAAGCACTACCATAGTAGTATTTTGGACATGACGCTTCTGAAAATCCTTCATAATCTATAGGAAATTATTTCGAAACTAGACATAAGTTCAAATTTTTGGTTTTACATGATGTGATGCAAGTGTCAGTACTTTCAGGCTTGGGCCCATCGCCTTAGGATCATAGTTATTTCCACCTTCTTGGAAAATTATACTAGTATGTTACAAATGCATATGTCTATAATTTATATGAACATTCCTATGAAATTTATAGGAATTGATAGGAAGTTCACTTGTGTAATGATATACATAATGGTGCACAATCTTAAAAATATGAACCCAACTACCAATGATCTATAGTTAAAGTGATGGTCAGATTCCTTGTTTATAATCATAGCAGTTTTGGTATATTATGTTTCAATTACAAGATATAAAGGAAAACAGATTTTCAGTTTTACTAGGAATCCCCATTAACAAAAACTACAAAATCTCTTTAAATTTTCAACTAAATGATTCATAAGTTCAAAAAAGTGTATATAAATAAATATATAATTATATCAACATCTAGTTAGATGTATCTGTCATTCCCAAGTGATATTGTCATGTGGTTAATAATTTTAAATTTAAACTACATGTAATAATACATTGAATTTTATAATGTCTCAATCATATGGATCACCATTCAAAAAAAAGGGGCACACACACCGTTTAAATTATAACTGGAATCCATGTAATTGGATCAAACATAGATTTCAACTCATGTAACCAACATTCCATGTCTTAAAGATTCAATAATTTCATAATTATTCTTTCACTATCAACCTATATGGGAAAACAACTTTTAGGTTATTTTAGACACTTTAATTTATCCAAATATTTTATCCATGTTAGAAGTATTAGTAAATTTATAATATAACTGTGATGGAACAAAGAACATGATACAGAAAATACAGACATTTAAAAGGATATGGCATGGAATATAGATGAAATATTTATTCTCATGTGCCTATAGTGATGGATGATATGATACCTAATTTCTGTACCTTTTCCTGGTTAAAATAAAACATACAATTTTATTAAATATCACAATTCTTATGAATCAGTCAATAGTATGATCAATACCAAAATAATAGGCGTAATCCAGAAAAATAAGTCCCATCCAAGGTAATTTTTATTTTTCCAAATATATGGGATAACTACTTCTTAGTACATGCTCAGTACCCAATTATATCATTTTTCAATCTTTTTTCTAACTATTCCAAAATAGTATGGTAATGAAAACAAATATTTAATTCCACTTTATTACATCCCAATCCTAGTTCACTAATATGTTTTCGTAACTACTTGCCCACTTGTCCTTAAGCACACCCCCTCGTATTTTAGAGGCTATTATCCAGTAGAGGGAGCCTTGGGTGTCTCCATTGTGAGAATATTCACTCTGGTTAGAATAGAACAAAAAATAAATATAAAATATGAAATAAGAAAAAAAATGTAATAAAGTAATAGTGAAATACATAAATAACCACATAATATAAATGGGATGAATAAATAAAATCAACCCTATAATAAAATGATTTAAATTTCCTGATGTTATACAAAAGGAAACATGCATACTTGGAAGTATCAAAATATAAAATACATGTATATAAAAAGGAAAAAATAACAAAACCATCTATAATATCATATAAATCCTAAGATCATTCATGTGCTCAAAGCACCTTTTATATACAAATGCCACGAATCCATAACAGGGTGCTTTCCCTTACATCTACCTATATCTATGAAATCTTCCAATGTACTAATCAGCTACCTGAATAGGGTTCAATATATTCTCATTAGGCCACCAGTAATAGTTCTTATAAATAATGGAGTCTATGTTTATTAATTTAATAGTGCACTAGTATTGGTATATGAAATGGAATAAAATATGTGAAATAATAAAAATTTCCGGATCGATCTTCCCATGGAATTATTGAAAACCCATACCAAATTTGGTCCATGTTAGATAAATTTTAAAATGTGACCATTTAATTATTATCATTTGAATAACATCACCAAATTTTCCATATAGAAGGAATAGTAATGATGAACCAATAGTGTAACCAAGGTGTCCAAGATTTCATAATATAACTATTTGAACCAAGATAAAAACAAGTTTTCCCTGGCCTTATAAGGCTGATCATGATCACACCCATATACCATACAACATAACTACTTGGACTATGTGTAATACAAGGGGTAAACCCTCAAAATTACACTGTAAAAGAGATGAAACGAGTCTATAGAACACGAGCATAGTAAATATCATGTTAATAATGACTAGATCCCAATGGAGTGAATTCAAGGTGTAACATGTCTGATAATGTCAAGATGGATCTATGAATATAATCTAATGGATACTAATATCAACATATTTAGTGAGTGAATATTCAAATGAACATTAATGAATTTACACAACAACATGAAAATGACCAAAATCCAATGTGGGCATATCCCTTGGTGACTTGTTAAGTGAATCACAGTGGATTCCACTAAGTTCTTAATTTATTTCTTCATGAATACGAAGCTATATCCACTCTAAATACTCTTTTAAATCTAAAAATAATACATGGTAATTATAGGAACTATGAATTTATAAATATTCAATGGTAAGGTGAAAACCACTCCACTTCATTCACTTTATTCTATTAATATTGTTTCATTACCATTGGAATATGAAAAGTGTTTTAATAAGTTCTAAATTATATAATATTTCATTAAAAATTAGTAATATCCTAGTGAAGAATATATTCCCATTTATAATGTATCATTTTATATATTTAAATTAATTAAAACACTATTTAAAATCAAAACCTAAAACAGTAAAAGGTGTTTTGATTAATAATGTACAAAGGTTCATATAATAATATACATGGTACCACCAATGGGTGTCCAACGATGAGTTCATTAACCTCCAATAATAGAAGGGGGTTTATTATAATATTTTAGTTTCAGATTAGGCAACTAATTTAAGGATAGTTGATTTTAGTTGTGAGACATGATAAAAAATTAATGTGACACCATAGTGGAAACTATAAATTATAATACTTGAGGCAAATATATACACCACCTACATTTTGTTGGTAAAAAAACCCTTATCCTGTATCATATACCGATTTTGGCTAGAATAGAGGAAAATAAGGGAATAGGTAAAATTACTAAAAATATGTATTAGTATCTTGTAGGAATAAACACTAATAATGATGAAATAAAAAAAATAAAGGTATCATATTAAATCACCTAACAATCACTAGTAAATTTAAGTGATAATGATTCTATCAGTGACCAATTGATAGAGGTTGACTAACTCTTAGGAAAATGGGAGAAAATGCTCTTTGGTGGAGGGATTGAGGTTTGTGAGATGTTGGTGGAGAAGACAATGAAATTGGATTTGAAGAGGGTAGTTAAGATTTAAATTTGACATATCATTTATGGGGTTTATATTTTGGATTCCCATTTGGGATAAAATTAGCACCAATAGTTTTCCACCATTTCCATTGTGGAAATAAATGTGACGGTAAGGGACATTGTTTTTCTAACCATGTGCAGCCTATGGGGGCTCCCAATAAAACTCACTTGAATTTATTTTCATGGTTTTAAATATATCAGAACATATTTTATCAAACCATCCTCCTCAGTATATGGTTATTAGGGTTGATTTGAATAGTTTCTACTAACTATGTACTAAATAGGCATCTCGTCTATATTCTCAAAAAACCTTAGCATTGGGCTCTTAATAAGCACCAAAATCTCTTCAAAGCCCCATAAACATATTATTAATTTCCATAAGGAATAAAAAAATTTTATAAAACAATATTATATGAATATATTCTTAATAATAAAATCTATCATCTTACACACCTCTATTCAATAAAATAGGAAATGAAAGTATTGCTCACGCATATGTGTAGACTACTGCCTCCGCAAAGGGATATGATTAATTTTCCATCAACTTCTCACATAAATATTTATAAAAATGTATTATATATATATATGTATAATATTTTTATGATTTAATAATGTTTCTTTAATAATAAAATATTATTTTTCATTCTTTCATTATTATTTATTATAAAATGAAAATAGTGTTCAGGCATATGTATGAACTACCAAATACACGAACAATATAATTAATTTTACTATTTTAAAATTTTATAGATGATTATAAATATTTATATAATGAATATGTATGATATTAATATCATTATTTATATTATTTATTATTTATCCAAGATCAAAATACAAGGACTGGAACTATCGATCTCAAACATTCTTGAAAAATGAAATAGTTCACACCCTTGAAAAACATTTTCAAGAATAAAATATTAATAAATGGATGTTTATTTATTTTAAGTAAAAAAATATGGGACAATAGGTATGAATATTTTTATTTTATAAATTATAATTGGTGTTAATTTATTATAGAGGAGTTTATAGATATTATGTATAAAGAAATTTGTAAGGTATGTATTTTATGTTAAATTGTCATTTTTATTGGTATTCATTAAGATTAAATTTTATGTGATAAAATAATTTGATTTATCTCCAAAAAATCACATTTATTTTCTCATATTATTTTTATTTATATAAAAAAAGTATTTTATTTTTCATATTGTTAATTTCTCAAGAGACCATCATAATATTGTAAAGTAAAATCCAATTTCGAAATCGCTTCACCATTAATTCCATTATAATCATTATCCATGTTTTATAAAATATCATCAAGAATGATGTTAATAGTATAAAATGGTTTTTATATTAATTTTTTAACATTTCTATATATGTGTTTTTAAAATAAATAATATTTTCATATTTTGAATGAGTAAATTATGAATTTTAACTGAAAATTTGGAAGGATTATTTTTTAGTGTACACCACATGAATAGAAATTCATGCAATACTAATAGCTCAATATATTAATGATTCCTTATCATGTAAGAAATTTTAATTTCAAATAAAATGGGTTATTTAATATTCTAGAAGTTTTTGTATTTTCAATAGGTAAATTCCAAATAACAAGGTTATTTTCGTTAAGAAATTTCCCATGAAAATTTAAAAGGAATATTTCATCCATGATAAAATATTTTAATGTTACATATAATTAAATGGGTATATTATTCCATGATATCATTCTTATTCTTTCTATGGATTGTTTATGGTTATGATGTTATTATATTAATGAAATATGTTTTTTCCATGAGTTAATTTATGATGGAAGGATAAATGTTTTCATGATTTAATGGAATAAACATGAATAGATTATGAATATGTAATGCTTGATCCAAAAACTAAATATCCCTCTAATTCATTGGGTTCAAATTAATGTATCATTATCACAAAAAGAATGTAGGTTGTTATAACATGTAAAAATGTTGGTACATTGGAGGCTGTCCAAAGCTCGAAGTTGGTACATGGGTGGTTGTCTGAACAACTAACATGTGATAAATGTCTTTGTGGGTATCTTGGACAAAAGATATATATATGAGGGATTATTACACAATTTATTCCACTTTCTTTTTCCATTATCATATGCTAATGTTATGCTTTCATAACTTATGATCGTCGATTCCTTTAGGATTCAGGTTCTATAAACTACAAGGATTTACACCATAACTAATGATTACAATATATGAATTACTAGGTATAACTTCCCAATTTTATGTTCAGGTTCTCATACACTTATAAAAATATTATGATTAAATGATCATGTATATCATCCTTGTTTAATCTTACTATGAATATGAGATCACTCTTCACTATGATTGTTTTTCACTAGGATATAACGAATGGTTTTATGTATAATATATCTTAGAAGTTTTCCAATTATGATGAAAATAATTGGACTTTATATTGATATTTTATGTAATAGTTGTTATGTATTCATGTTTACAATGTCACTAAACCTTTATGATATTTTCATGGATCATTATGTTATGAAATGTATATTTTCTTAATAATATTTAATATTTATGTGTGAAGTTATTATGTCATTGTAGTTGGTAATAGATAATGTATTAATTGTTTTCAGAAACCAATATAAGGAAACATTACTGAGAAAATTTTGGATCAGCTTATGTATAAAAAAAATTGTATGTTATGTAAAATAGATTATTATGGATTTCCTAGAAAACAAATCACTATCTAGATACTATAATATTGATGTGGTTATGGAATTGATGAACGTTAGGGTAACAACTTTGAGAGGTGATTATTTTATATTAACTCCATCTTCACCGGTGTCAAATTATTGTCATAAAAATTAACACGGGGATAGAAACTCCCTAGGGATATTCATGTGTTAATTCTTATTTTATTAATGAAATTTTTTTTGGATTTCAATATATGATGATCATAGATTACATAGGATAAAATTAATGCATAATTGATTAAAAATAAAGTATAATTATTTAGATTCTCTATTAATTATTTTTATAGATTATATTGTTTCTTTGTATGATTATTATTTTCCGTAATATTATATATGGTTTTTTAGTTGTTATAACCCAAGGTAACCAAGATAACATTTAACGTGATGAAAATTGAAATCACTTTCCTATATAGAAACCAGAAGTTATGATATTTGGAATGCAAATTCATGTTTACATTATTACAAAACATTCTCAATATATAAATCATTCCAAGAATTCATATTAGAAATAGAGGAAAATGTTATATTTTGTCCTTCATGATAAATTATCCAAATTATTTTAGTTGTTCTAGTAATCCGTGAGATATTGATAAGTGGTTCAATTATAAAAAAAATATTTTCTATTTTATAGTGCTTGTATTATGAATGTTTTTTTGGTTCTTTATCATTTAAATGTTGGAGATGTTAAATGGAATATTCCCTTATAGGTCACAAGGTGGCATGAAAAAATTGACTCTATATATTTACATGATTTTAAAAGGTTATTTCCCAATAAATAAATTCATCTTATTCTTCATATTAAAAAGTTAAATTAATTCCTTGAGATTTGGGATAAGGAAGATCAATCAACTAGTAAATATTATATAAATATTGTATGGTAGGTGATGTATTCATTCGGTATTATCATTTAAATAGAAAGTAAGATATTCATTTCATCAGTTCCCTAAAATAAAGACTACAAAGGGGATTAATCATAATTGAATTATGTATATATGAAAAAGAATTGATGTGCTACCGAGGTAGAATTTGAAATTGGAGTTACCCAACAATCACTAGGGTCGGAAAAGAAAAACAGTTGTAATTCAAATGAAATAATAAAAAACAAAAACCATATAGATTCAGTATTCCCGATATTCATCCTACTCCAAGACTTTATTCAAAATTTTCTTATTTGCTTCTTTGTTTTTATACCTTTCCAATAAAAAAATATAAATTTGTTGTCATAAAAAAAATATTTAATAAAATGAGTATTCTCTTATTAATAAAGTAGGGAATGATAAAGGGAGTAAATTATCTTTAGAGGACTAGTAAATTCATTAAGCATAGACTGGAATTTCATCAGGAAATCAAATTCTATTGTGATTTGAATATGTTATTTAATAATGAAAATAAAGAGAAAGATACAAAATATGGACTACTCACTTTGTAGTGTTTCAAATAAAAGAAGAATTAGAATTATTCTAATAAGTTCTTCAATCTGGGGGTTAATGATGACGGTGGATGTGTCCAACCACTTCTGTTTAAAGATAAAGGTAAATCTCATGTGACAACTATTTAAGATGTGGTGTAAGATAAAAACTGAAAAAAATTACACTTACTATCCATTTTAGAACACTGAATGTCTTATTAGATTCTGGATATACCCACTCTTTTATATAAGATTAATTTTATATCGGTATCACAATACCATAAAAAGTATTAGATTTTGAATAAGTAGTAAAAACATTTGATGGTCTGACTATCACCTCTCAAGTCTACAAATATTCTCTAATTTATGTTTGTGGTAGTGTGATTCATAAAATTATCAATATTCTCCATCTAGTTGAATTTGATGTTTTTTGTGTATTAATGTTATTTCATTATATAAATTCCATACCAATTTCAATGGAATGGAAGTCACAATTGATATTCAAAAACAAAATATGATCATTTATTAATGAGAGGATATATAAAAACTACCAATGGAAATTAAATCCATTTTATTGGTTTTAATTATTATTAAAAATGAGGAATTTATATTAGATGGTTGGAGAGAAACTCAGTATCGAATATATTCATATTTTGTGAGATATTTTTGAAGTATATCTGAATATTTTTCTAGTATTACATGTAATCATGAATATTAGTATTTAGGATAACTCATCATTAGTGCCACACATGATTTAAATAATACATATTGAATGGTTTAATGAACATAAGAGTAAATAATAGAAGATTCATAATAATTGATTCATTAAAAAAAGTGTTTCAATGTTGTGTAAACATGTAATTTTTGTTAAGAAGAATAATTAAATAATGTGACCCTTTATTCATTAATTATAACTTTATAGGAACACAATGAATAAAGAGTATCATTATGCCCATATTATTGATTTGTTTGATAATTTTAAAGATATCAATATTTTTAACAGATTGATCATTGATCTAGATACAATTATTTGAAGATCAAAAATAATTACATACTCAATAATGAATTTTTTCTTAGGTATGGAAAATTAGAATTTAAAAGATGTTATTTGGTTATAAAAATTTCCCAACTATTTTCATGGATTTAATTAATATAGTCTTCATATATTACCTTGATCATCATGGGATAGTCTTTATAGAGGTTATTATTATATATTCAATGAGAACAGAAAATCATCACTATCACATGAGAATTATACTAAAGACATTAAGTTTGGTGAAGTAATATGAAAAATTTACCAAGAGTGAATTTTTTCTATAGATGGACTATCTTTTGGTTCATATAATGTCTAGTGAGTGTTTATTAGTGGATCCGTCAATATGGAAAGTTACAAATAGTTGGACAAAATACCCACGTTGAATGAGATCAATAGTATTCATCGAATGGGAGTATATTATAAAATAATTGTGAAGAATATCTCATGAAAAAAATTCCTCTCACCATGTTATCTCAAAATGGAATAAATTTCATTTGGACTGATGAATATGAGAAAAATTTCAAGAAAATAATGAGAATATTGAGAAACACACATATAATCAAACTACCTAGTTATCGATTAATATTTTTATTAATATTGATGATCAATGAAGGTGATATGATGTGCTATTATATAGAATTGTTTAGTGTTAACTTATTCCTCACCCAAATTGAAGGTTCAGGAGCTGAATTACCTGACTATGATGTAGAGTTAGATAAGTTATTGTTTTCCAATAAATATTTTGAAATTATCTTTTAGGATAACAGTTTGACATAAATACTTATAATAAAACATTGATGTATATATTAACTTATAAACTCATGAATATATGACAAATAATATAGTTGGAGTTTATTAAATATTATAATAGCTCAAAACTTTTTCACCAAGGGAAGGAGAATAAGGTGGTTGATTATTTGAGTTGAATGGATCGGGGAATATTTTCTATTTTTAAGAAAAAAATTTCAATAAATTTTGGTTCATAATGTCACGACCCATCCTCGGGGTTCGTGCCGTGACTACCCCAAGCCCACCATCCATAGGCCAGGGGCTGGAGACTAGCACCAAAGGCGCAAATCCCGATAAAAAGGGAAGGCCTTTTCTTTTATATAAGTAAAAAAACACAATAGAGTACACAAGAGAAGTATGCACTATGTAAAACTGAGTACAAAAGTAAGTTCTGAAAAGTAAATGGGCCAGTATACAAACCCACCTGAAAGTACAGTACATCTGAAAAGGAAAGTACAACAGAAGTAAAGTAAAGCTGCAACCACTGAGTCATCCTCTGGGAATCCCACATGCAGGGTGGGTATAGATAGTCTCCTCAGCACCTCAGGTCTGTCTGCCCGATCTGTGCATGCCTCACTAGGTGTTCCACCACCTACTGCCATCCAGCTCCACAATACATCTCCACGATCAGTGTTGTCCGTCATATGCATCCTACAAAACATAGTGCGAGCATAGCCCGTGTAGGGGTGAGTATACGATACTCAGTAGGGACCCCGAGACCCCCGATGTTCTCCTAGAATCCACAAAGGATAAACCACAAAGAAAAGATAAAATCACAAAGTATTAACCAACTCGACTTAGGTATATTCCCATACATATACCTAAGTTATCAATCACAGTTCGGCTCCAGCTTCTGAGCCTAATTATAACCTAGTCCACATAGGAAAGAAGTCAATCACATCGATGATAATGATTGAAAGTCATGAATTATCTCAAACAGGTATACATCTTTCGTAAAGTGATAGAGATGATTATATGTAGCCACTTATTCATCTATGCTATCGAAACCACATAGGATACAAGACCAGCTAAGCTGTCAGCCCCACATAGGATATAAGACCTCCTACTCTACTAGACCCACTCATGATACAAGTATAGACGACAAGCTGCCAGACTCACGTACGATAAAATAACAGTAGTCATCCCTATCGAACCCACAGAGGATCCCAGTACAGATGTCATCGCCGTCGAACCCACGAAATATCCTAGTATGGCAGACGTCGTCGTTGAACCCACGGAGGATCCCAGTACGGTAGTCGATGCAGTCGCAGCTAGACCAAGGGTTCCCGCACACAACATGCTCGATTATGGGAGGGTCCGCTCCTTGAGCCAATGAGGTCGATACATCAAATGTCACGAAGTCCAGAGTTGATGTATCCCAAAGTTCCATCTTGTCAAAAAAACCCAACACGACAAATGATGCGTCAATCGGACACCGGGTCTTAGAGTTATTGGCCTTTTCGTTCTAGGGGCCCGGTTGGTTTTTAAGATAAAACCAACCCTACCATACACTAACTGCATCCAAATCTCAATTGGAGGATTCCAAAATAACTGTCTCATCAAAAGTAATTCATCGAAGTTGACGACACGTAAATCGGACGTCCGATCCTAAAGTTGTAAGCGTTTCCCCTCTAAGGGCCTGATTGGTTTCGAGTATGAACCAACCCGGCCGTACCCAAAATTCGTCGAAACCTAATGTAATATTCTGAAATGACTGTCTCAATCCAAGGATTCCTACACAACTAATAGTGCGTCGATTGGATGTCTGTAGCTCAGGTTATTGGAAAAAGACCGAAAAATAGTCCGAAGTGGGGGGTCTGGGCCCGGTCCGACCCAGCCCAACCCACCCTGGGTCGGCACGAACCTGGTCGACCCGACCCGAGTCTGGGTCTGGCCCAGTAGGGCATGGCCCAGCCCAGATGGGCCTTGCCTGACCCGACCAGCATGGCCCGGTCCGTGTGACCCGCCCCGGCCTAGCCGGGGGGGTGTGTTGGCTCGACCAGCTGGCCGAGCATGGGGCACGGACCCCTATTCCATGAACGGGGTTCCAGGCTGGCGCCGCTTGACTCCCCAGATCCCACGTGGCCGCGGGATCCGCTGCTCGCCACTAGGGTCTTCCGCGGCCCACCAGAGTCATTCTGGTGGTCCGTTTTTTCTTCTGTCTGCGCCTGCGGTCATCTTGGGATCCGAACTCTACTACGAAGTCCCCAAATTTCCATTGTGGTCCCTTTTCATCATTTCCAAACACCCCATGCATTAAGAACAAAATAGAGGTGTGTCCGGACTTGTTCGTTAGTCCGTACCCACCGCGTCAGTGGTTCAAATCATCACCAAACAATTAAACTCCATGTTTAAGAGTATAAAACACATATATGAAATATAAAAATCCCCCCTATGTCAAAGTTGTTGTTGTACGTCATCGATCCACAGAAGATGAGCGTCGCGGTAGATGGGCATCGCAGAAGAACGGTGTCGTTCTGTCAACTATGGGGGAAAGGTCTTTGTCATAGGCGACGTAGGCTCCTTGACTTTTAGGTGCTTCTGAGGAAGATGCGTCATTGGAAGAAGTTATTAGCGTTCTTCACTGGTGGCATTCTTCATTGAAGAGTGGCAATCTTCGTCGATGAATAAAGATATTTTCCAATAAAAGGAAATAAGAGGCTCTCACATTAATAGAATTATTATGCAATTCATATTAATTCTAAAGCGGTTCAAATAAATTTAACGTTGATATTAAATTAATAGGTTGGCACATTTAATGGGATGAGGGAGGTAGGAAGGCTCCACCATAATGAATTTGTGCAGTTGTCAACGTAAACAGACGAGAATTAATGGGGAGTTGGAGGATAGTTATTGGGGGGTGAAGGTTGGGGCTCATGTAGGCCCCACCTCACAAATATCCACACTTGAGAGGAAATAACCTATTCACAAATAAAATCATGTACCACACAATTTTATTTAGTTTTAGATTAAGCCCCAAAAATTAACATTCGACCTGCACAAAACGCAACTGTGGTAAAGGTTCCCTTAAGAAAATACTGGTGCTATGAGTTCATCTGTGCACTTGGATTTCAATTCCTATCACCGCTTCAAAAGATAGAAAAACCCGCTTGTTCGTTCACTAAACATACCCAAGCTAAACATCAGAAAATTATTCTGGGCACACCGTGCCTCATAATCAAGTGCTGTCAGAAATTACGTACTCATAAAATTCCAAATAATTAATGAAAAAAAATTCCATGAAATTTACAGGTCTTTAAATTACTCCCACCTCAGGACTTTATGTCCCTGTAAAGCTACAACATGCACTAGGGAAACAATAGTGGGTACTGAGCACGCATCTAAGCCTCCTGCTCCCATGTTCTCTCCTAAAGGTTTCTGTGATGCCAACGAACACGCACTAGAGGAATCAATAATCCAATAAGGACCCGATCCTATCGATCCTCAATCTCCACCAGAACCTCTGATAATGTCACCCTGTCGTCGATGTCCTGCTCCCCATGATCGATGATGTTGGTCGGATCATGCATGTATCTCCTTAGCTAAGATACATGGAAGACGTCATCCACCCGGTGCAACTGAGGTGGAAGTGCCAGGCGGTAAGCCACCTCACCTACTCTACTAAGGACTTGGAAAGTTTTGATGAATCGTGGAGAGAACTTGCTGCCCCGACCAAATCTTCGTAGTCCTCGTCGATGTGAGACCCATTTGAAAACATGGTTGCCATCCTCGAACTCCATTGGTTTCCATCTCCTATCAACATAGGAATTCTGCCTGCTCTGTGTAGTCTTCATCTAATCCTTGATGATTTGAACCTTCTCTGTTCTAGCCTGAACTATCTCTAGTCCTACAAGTGCTGACTCACCAGGGTCAGTCCAGCATAGAGGTGATCTGCATGGTCCGTTGTATAGTTCCTCGTATGGTGCCATCCCGATGGTGGAGTGGTAGCTGTTGTTGTATGAAAACTCTTCCAAGAGAATATGATCCTCCCAAATATGACCAAAGTCAAGGACACATCCACAGAGAATGTCCTCGAGAGTCTGAATGGTCCTCTCCATCTGGCCATTTGTCTGAGGATGAAAGGTAGTGCTCAGGCACAGCTACATCCCAAATGCCTCCTATAACCCCTTCCAAAGCCGGGAAGTAATGCGAGCATATCGATCGGAGACGATAGATGATGGAACACCATGAATTCGTACGATCTCCTAAACATAGATGCGTCCCATGCTCTCTACCGATCCCTCCTCTCTAATCGGTAGGAAGTGGGCCGACATGGTGAGTCGGTCTAAAATCACCTAGATAGAGTCGTGTCCTCTGGAAGTACGTGGAAGCCCCATCACGTAATCTATGGAGATCCCATCCCACTTCCACTCTGGGACCTATAAGGGTTGTACCAAGCCTACTGGTACCTGGTGGTCCGCCTTCACTTACTGGCAAGTGAGGCATCGTGAAACAAACTCTACTACAATCTTCTTCATACCCGGCCACCAGTGCTGTCATCTAAGGTCCTGGTACATCTTCTCCACTCCAGGATGTACCGCCTGAGGGGAAGTGTGAAAATACCTCATAACTTCTCTATAAGTGCAATTGGTTCCATGGTACGTCCCCGGAAGAGGATGGCGTGCTATCCTCCTTCAAAAAATCCATCAGGCACCTACCCTGTGGAAATATGAGCTTTTCACGTCTCACAATCAATGTACTCACGTTGTGCCTCTTTGACCCACTGAATTAGCGGAGGAGTGACTACGAGAGATTTTAGAAAGAATGATCCATCTCTATCGATGAAGGATATCTACAATAAGGCTAACTGCTCCGTCACCTCTCCAAGTAGCTGAATTCCCGATCTCATGCTGAGAGCATTAGACACAATGTTCCCTTTTCCAGGGGTATAGACCATCTCAAAGTCATAGTCCTGGAGGAACTCGAGCCATCACCGTTGTATCAGTTCCAAGTCATTTGGAGAGAATATGTACTTGAGACTCTAGTGTTCATAGTAGACTGTAAATTGCTCTCCCATCAGATAGTTCCGCCACATATTCAAGGCGAAGACCACTACAACTAACTCCTGGTCATGGGTAGCGTAGTTATTCTCTTGCTTCGTCAACTGACATGAACCATAAGCAATCACTGCTCACTCCGGCATCAGGACACACCCGAGTCTAGTCTCTGATGTGTCATAGTAAACTATGTACCCTACGCCCTCCTCCGGTAGCCTCAATATGGTTGCATTGGTCAGTCTCTCTCTCAGCTCCTGAAAGATCTACTGGCATCTATCTGAACACACAAAGGGTTTCCCCTTCTTCTTCAAAGCTGAAAGCGGTGTTGCAACTCTAGAGATGTCTGCCACAAATCACCGATAGTACCCAGCCATACCTAGGAAACTCCGCACCTCCATCACACACCTGGGTGGCTCCCAAGCATGTATTGCCTCGATCTTCACAGGATCGACAGAAACTCCCGCCTCCGAGATGAAGTGCCCCAAGAACTGAACCTCTCGAATCCATAACTAGCACTTTGAGAGCCTACCATAAAGCTGGTTCTCTCGGAGTGTGACCAGTACAACCTGTAAGTGGTAGGCATGCTCCTCCTCAGTAGCCGAGTAAATCTGTATGTCCTCAATGAAGACTACAACAAAACCATTGAGGTAAGGCTAGAATATCCTCTTAATGATACTCATGAACAATGCTGGAGCATTGGTCATACAGAAGGGCATAACCAGGAACTCGTAGTGGCCATACCGACACCTGAAGGCCATCTTCTTCAAATCCTCGTCTCGAACTCTGAGCTTCTGATAGCCTAACCCGAGGTCTATCTTCGATAACTATTGTGATCCCTTGAGCTGATTGAAGAGGTCTTCAATCCTCGGATGTGGGTACTTGTTCCTTTTGATCACCAGATTCAGGTGACGGTAGTCGACACACAGCCGCAATCTCCCATCCGCCTTCATGGAGAACCGAATTTGAGAATCCTAGGGTGAAACACTGGGCTGGATGAATCCATTTCCTTTCAATTCCTCCAGCTGTACCCGCAACCCACAAATCCTGGAGAGAGAAATCCAAAATGCTGGAGTAGATATTAGTGTTGTCACGGGGTATAGGTCTATGTATAAGTCTACCTCTCTTCAAGGAGTTAGTCTTGGAACGTCTTCAGGGAAAAGGTTCAAATACTGATCCATCACAACCAGAAAACATAGACTCCACATGTCAACTGCTCCGAGGATGAGACTAGCTAACTGAGGTGTGATTGGATGCCCTCTCCTCTGCGTAAGTCCATCCTGCGCTGCAAAGGCTCCCTTCTCACTGGTGAAGGTGAAGCTTGTCCCATCCGTGCAGACACACGTCACTTTGTTCCTAATACAGTCGATCTGGGCATGGACTATAGATAACCAGTCCATACCCAAGATGATGTTGTAAGGCCTAGACGCCACTACAAGAATATCCCAACTGAATCTCTCGCCTCCTAGAGTTATCTCACACTGTCAGAACTAGTGCGTAATCATCGAGTCTGCTCACGTATGAGTCTCTAGCCGTATGGATCGAGCCAACAGCTCTGTAGGAATCTCAGAGCTCCGAACAAGGGCATCAAAAAAAAAAGAATGACTCACACCTGTGTCTATAAGCACTTTAGCATGGGTGGAGTAGACACAGATAGTACCTATAATCATCCTAGGTGCACCGTGGTTATAAGCCTCCACTGCCTGGAGCTGAGCCTGCCTCTTCCCACCACCATCCTGTGGTCGGGGTGGACCTCCTGTGGGTGTTGGTGGTAGAGTCTCGAAAAGTATTCCACCACCCGCTTCTCAGCCTGCTC
Organism: Viscum album; assembly: GCA_963277665.1. Taxonomy (NCBI): domain Eukaryota; kingdom Viridiplantae; phylum Streptophyta; class Magnoliopsida; order Santalales; family Viscaceae; genus Viscum; species Viscum album. The sequence goes on from OY728133.1 coordinate 1,864,360,059, forward strand.
CTCTGCCTTGCCCGCTTGCTCCCTGCGGACCGCCACGGTCAAACCCCTACCTCTTCCTGGGAGGTCCCTCCACTGTATGCGGCTTGTCTGCATGGTGGGTTGGGTAGTCACGAGCCATGTGGACATGCCCACCGCATGCATAGCACTGTCCACTCCTCGTAAGGCTGGCTCTGTTTCATGTTCCCCGCACAACCAAACCTGTATCTTGAGGTCGACAACCTCATGGCCTGGTCTGCTTAGACCCCTATGAAATATGCTTACTGCTGGCCACAGAAGACTCTGCTATGTGTCGCCCTACAGTGGGTTTCTCTGTTGGTGGTTGCATAGCGAGAAATCTCTCCACTAAAAGGGCTCGCTCTAGCACCCCTGCCTACGTCAGGATGCTAAGGGGAATCGTCAAATACCTGATATCATGCCTCAGTACCTGCTCGAAGGTTCGGGCCCTGAAGAACGGGTCCCGTACCATTTTTGTGGAGTAGCATGAGAGGTCAGTAAACCTAGACAAGTACTAATCTACTGCCATACTGCCCTGCCACATATGAATAAAATCCTGTATGCCCACCGCACTGAGGGTGGCTGGAACAAACTCTAAGAGGAAGAGACTCTCGAAGTCTGTCCATAGTAGAGATGTCTTGTCATGAAACATGAGCATCAGGCTCCACCATCTACCTGATGCTACATGCAGTAGACTCGCGGAAAGGATAACCATAAGGTCAGTTGGTGTCCTTACCAACTTGAAGACTCTGGCGATAGCCTCCAACCAATCCTCGGATGCCTTAGGATCCCTCTCTCCGCGGAACCTGGGCAGCCTCTATCGCTGAAACTCGTTCAACACACTCCGGCAGTGGGCACTCTCCGCTGTTGGGGTTAGTAGCAGAGGTGGCTCAGTGGGTAGTGGGACCACTCGTGCCTCCGCTATAATGGGGCTATGCACCGAGGCCTCGTCGCTCGGTGGGCTGTCGTCTCTCACATAACTCAGAACCCTGGCTGGCTGCCTTCGTGGGGCCATCCAGAAAATAAACAGTTGTTCCATAGTCAAAAAGTATACCTGGTGAGCTGACACAAAGTAATCACAAAGAAAACTATTGAAATACACACACACAATTCGTGTTTTCATGCATTGATTCGGAATTCAGAGGTCAGGGTCCTGGTGTATGGATATGTCGGCCGCCGCACCAACATTGGACTCCATGGACTATAAACCACACTAAATACTCTAAACTCTATAGCTTCATAGAAGGGGAAGATCAGAGTTCTGAGTTCTGTGGTAGAACCGAATCCTTTAATACCAATTTGTCATGATCCGTCCTTGGGGCCAATGCCAGGACTACCCCATTCCCGCCTTCCATAGGCCATGGGATGGCGACTAGCACCAAATGCGTAAATCCCAATAAAAAGGGAAGGCAATGCCTTTTATATAAGTAAACAACACAATAGAGTACACAAGATAAGTATGCACTAAGTAAAACTTAGTACAAAATTAAGTGCTGAAAAGTAAATGGGTAAGTATGCAAACCCAACTGAAAGTACAATACAACTGAAAAAGAAAGTACAACAGCAGTAAAGTAAATACGAAACCACCGAGTCGTCCTCCGAGAATCCCACGTGTAGGGTAGGAATATATACTCTCCTTAGTACCTCGAGTCCGTCTGTCCGCTCCGTGCACAGCTCACTAGGTGGTCCACCTCTGGGTACTATCCAGCTACACAAGACTTCTCCACGATCAGTGTTGTCCGTCGTCTGCATCCAACACAACGTAGTGCGGGCATAGCCCATGCAGGGGTGAGTATAAAATAATCAGTAGGGACCCCGAGACCCCCGATGGTCTCCTAGAATCCACAAAGGATAAACCAAAAAGGAAAGATACAATCACGAACTATCAACAAAATCTACTTAGGTATATTCCCATACATATACCTAAGTTATCAATCACAGTTCGGATCCATCTCCCTAGCCCAAGTACAACCCATTCCACACAGGAAAGAAATCAATCACATCAATGATAATGATTAAAAGTCAAGACTCACCTCACACAGGTATACACCATTCATATAGAGATAGAGATGATCATATGTAGCCACTGATTCTTCTAAGTTGTCGGACCCACAAAGGATACAAGACCAGCTAAGCTGTCGGACCCACATAGTATACATGAATAGCTACTCTTCCAGACCCACTTAGGATACAAGTACAGTGGTAAAACTGCCAGACCCACGTAGGATACAAGAACAGTAGTCATCACTATCGAACCCACAGAGGATCTCAATAGATATGTCATCGCCGTCGAACCCATGAAGGATCCTTGTATGGTTGACGTCATCGTCGAACCCAAGGAGGATCCCAGTATGGTAGTCGAAGTAGTCGAAGCCATCTCTAGGGTTCCCGCACACAACAAGCTCGATTCCGGTTGGTTCCACTCGTCAAGAAAAGGGGGTCGATACAGCAACTGTCAAGAAGTCCCGAGTTGATGTATCCTAAAGTTCTGTCTCATCAAAAGAAATCCAATGAGATAGACGGTGCGTCAATCGGGCGCCTGGTTTGAGAGTTATTGGCTTTTCCGTTTTAGGGGCCCGGTTGGTTTTTAAGATAAAACCAAACCTAACATACTACAGCTATTTCCAACCCTCATGTTGAGTATTAAAAAAGAACCGTCTCATCAAAAGGAATTCAACGTAGTTGACGTCACACCAATCGGACGTCCGGTCCTTATGTTATAAGTGTTTCCGCTCCAAGGGCCCGGTTAGTTTCGGGTTCGAACCAACCCCACCATATGAAAACATTTCCGAAACCACTTTTGTAATGTACCTAAATTACTGTATTGATCCAAGGATTCCTACGCATCTAATGGTGCATCAATGGGAGGTTCATAGATCAGGTTATGGGCAAAAGACCAAAAAACGGTCCGAAGTGGGGGGTTTGGGCCCGGTCCGACCTGGCCCAACCCACCCCAGGTCGGCCAGAACTGGGTCTAGGTATGGCTCGGAAGGGCGTGGCCCGGCCTGGCTAGGTGTGGACCATACCGACTAGAACTGCCCTATCCACATGACCCGGCCCGGCCTGGCCGGGGGGTTGTGTTGGCTCGGCCAGCTGGCCGAGCGGGGGCGATACCCCCTGTTCCGCGAATGCGGCACAAGGCTAGTGCCGCTGGACTCCCTGGATCCCGCGTGGATACAGGATCCGCTACTCTCCGCCACATCCAGTGCCATGACGGCTCCTGTTGGTGGCGCGCTAGGGCGTCGCCGCCTATAGGCCACCGACCGTTGCCGGCTGCCACCTCTGTCCGTCGTTGCCGCCGTTGCGGCCATGCCGGTGACCCGCGCCGCTGGGGTCTTCCATGGGCCACTTGAGCCATTCCAGTGATCTGTTTTTGCTTTTGTCTGTGCCCATGGTCATATCGGGATCCGAACTCCACTGCGAGGGTCCCAAATCGCCGTTGTGGTCCCGTTTCATCGTCGCCAAACACCCCGCGCATCAAGAACAAAATAGCTGTGGGTTCGGACTTGTTTGTTAGTCCGTACCCAGCGCGTTAGTGGTTCAAATCACAACCCAAAAATTAAATGCCATGTTCGAGTGTATAAACCACATATATGAAATATACAAATCCCCCTACCTCGATTTTGTTGTCGTACATGGTCGATCCGCGGAAGACGAGCGTCGCGGTAGACGGGCGTCGCGGAAGGACGGTGTCGTTCGGTCAACGATGGGGGAAGGGTCGTTGTTATAGGTGACGTAGGCTCCTTGAATTCAGGGTGTGTCTGAGGTAGATGCGTCATTGGAAGAAGTTCTTCGTGTTCTTCATTGGGGAAGTTCTTCGTTGAAGAATGGTGTTCTTCATCGATGAAGGATCACCTCTCCCGAGTCTTTTCCCAAAGAGATTTTCCAACAAAATGAAATAAGAGGATCCCTAATTAATAGAATTGTTATGCTATTCATATTAATTCCAAAGAGGTGAAAATTAATTTAACACTGATATTGAATTAATAAGTTGTCATAGTTAATGGGATGAGGGAGGTAGGAAGGATCCACCATAATGAATATGTGGAGTTGACAAAGTAAACAACATGAAATTATTAGGGAGTTTGAGGAGAGTTATTGGGGGGTGAAGGTTGGGGAATGTATGGGACCCACCTCACAAATATCTAATCTAGGTAGGAAATAACCAATTCACAAATAAAATTGGGTACCACACAATTTTATTTAGTTTAAGATTAATCCCCAAAAATTAACTTTCGACCCGCACAAAATACAACTGCGGTAAAGGATCCCTTAAGAATATACCGGCACTGTGAGTTCATCAGTGCCCTCATATTTAAATTCCAATCACCTCTTCCAAAGAGAGAAAAACCCGCTCGTTTGTTCAATGAACGTACCCGAGCTAAACTTCAAGAAATATTTCTGGGCACACCGGGCTTCAGAATCAGGTGCCGTCAGAAACTGCGTACTCGTAAAATTACAATGAATTTATGAAAAAAAATTTCCTTGAAACTTATGGGTCTTTGCACACAAATTATGGATATGGAAACTTGGGTAGAATTATTGTTTTTCTCAAATGTGTGTTCAAAAATCTATCCCAGTGATGTCTAAAGAGGAGAATAACGAAGATGTAGAGTTGTAATATAGGGTCAAAAGTTTTCCTAAGATAGACTATAATTTTTTTAGAATGGTAAAATTCAGGATCCAAGTACATGGCCCATAAATACCAAACATAAATAAGGGGCTATTTAATGAAGCACATAGCTCATCATTCACTTCATGTCATAGAATTTAGCAGTTTCATAGAGATCATAAATGGAAATTTTGAGGGGATGGAATGAGGAGATATATTTATGTCTGTGTATCTCAGTTCTTTATATGTCATCATTTCAATGTTTATATGTAAAAGTTTTAGAGTAAGTTACAACCATTACCCATACTAGAATGGAAAGGTGAAAACATATCATTGTTTTTCATTATCTGACTCCGGAAAATGTCTATTGTACATAATGTTATTTTTGTTACAATATATCTATTTAATAATTGTTTAAATTTCATTACCATCAGGGAAAAATTATCTCGTGATCATATTTTTAGAATATCTATTATGTACAATGGTAGAATTCATAGAGAACCAAATTTTGTTGTATCTGATTGAGATCCAATGTTTGCATAAATTTTATATAGAAGACTTCAACATGCATTGTATGTACCGATTTATTTCAAAATTTCATATCATCCTTAGATATATTATTAGACTAAGTGAATAATTTAAACCTCATGGGGTATGTTTAGATCATGTATTTTTGATTTCAATGGTAGTTGGGATCAATACTTTTCAGTTGTTTAATTATCTTATAAAATTAGCTTTCACTTGAGAATTCATATATGTCCTTATGAATACCTATATGAAAATAAGTGCATAAATACTATGTGTTGGTATAAATTTATATAAATATATATTTTGGGAATTTATCTAGGCAATGAAATTTAAATAAATGTTAGATCCATGAAATATCACATCTTTGTATTTTAGAGTTGATAGAATCTTTATACTTTCAATCATAATTGATATCTGGAATTTGACGTTGGTGATATGGTATTAATGTTAATTCACCCATCTAATAATGTTATGAAATTACTATATAAGGGGATTTTGACCCCTAGGTATATTTCTACCTTTTATATATTTCATCAAGAAAGGATTATAGCGTATCCCGTGGCTCATCCCCCAAAAATCTTTCATGTTCACGATGTGATATATAAATCTATCTATGAGAAGTAAATATATAATTCTTCACAAGTATTGATATAATTATTCTTCCAAATAAAAATGTGATTTCCTTTGAATAACAGATGGTATAATTCTAGGATCATTATGATAAATCAATAGAGAATAAGAAAACTCACCTTATTAAAGTACTTTAGTGGAATAAGAAATTAGTAGAAGTTACATGGGAACCATTGATTGTGATAAAATACATATATTCTAATTTTGTGTAGAATAAAGGTTATTTTTAGGTGAAATTTAATTTTACGGATGTTATAATGGAACAAACCATGATTTTCTATGTATTTCCTTTGAAATAAACATGAATTATTCAATAACTTGCTTTAAATGCAACCTCCAGACTAAATGAACAGTGATATTGTATAGATTTGTAACCTAGAAACTTTATTTGAGGGAATGAATAAGATTAAACAAATTATAAAAACATTTAAAATGGGTTTATATAATTCTTATATATTGATTAATGCATAATAAATAAGTAACTAATTTTTAATAAAGTCATTTTCTGCTCAAATATACATTTTCATAAAAATTATTTCATAGGTTTTTTCTTAAGGTATTATAATTAATTTACACCAATTATTGAAACTATATTATAAAATGATATAATTACAAAAATTTGAATATTATATTTAGTCGGAGGATTTATTATTTTTCTGAAAAAAGTTTATTTTTCAGTGAATAATGTGAAGAGAGAGTATTTGTAAAAACATTATTTTATTTTCTTGTATTTAAAAAAGTACAATTTTATTTCTAAATGACATTAAAATTTTATTAGTTACATTTTATTAAATTTTATCCAATAAATATCATGGGAATTCAAAATATGGTGAATTTTGGCATGAAAAAATATTTACACATGATAAATCATTTTTATTGAGTAATTTTTTTCATCGTGTTTTTTAGTTTTATTATAAAATTGATTTCTACCACTCAAATAAGTTGAATTGTATAAAATATAATCCATATTTGGAATAAAAATGTGTTTATTTATTGATAACAATTTTAGTTTTTCAATAAATGAATATTTAAAACAATAAAAAATAATAACCATTGTTAAGGTCAAAATGATTTTACTGGGGGAAAATCCAATATATATATGCTTAATAATTCTAGTTAATGTTGAATAATTCTTAATTTTTAGAGGTATTTATAACCTATTTTATCTTATTTTCTAATACATGGAATTAGTTTCATTTATCTTGATAAATTCATTAATTATAGTTAAATGTTGTAAGTAATTGTGTGTGTAACCTCTCCATCGCATATAAAAGGAAACCTAATATCATCCATTATTCATTAATTTTGAGAAATTGATCCTTAAAAATATCTACCATAATACCTTCTTAGATTCCAAATATGAATATCATATATTATTTGGAAATTTATGAAGATTAATCATTCAAGGCTTTAATTATAGGATAAAAGACGTTTATCAATGAAGTGGTATACCTATTAATTGAGCATAATCAATTATATTTCATTATAATCCTTCCATAAAAAAATTTTATCCCTCTTAAAATGATCATTAATGTATAATAAATACAAAAATATTTTATTATGAGGATTAAACAAACCTTTTCAACCTTCTATCCATCAATATGAAAAAGAAAGTATCGACCAATCATACTTATGGACTATCATCTCCACATAGTGATATGACTCATTTTCCAACAAGTATCTCACATAGAATTATATAATGCTGTATATAATAAATATATATATAATACTTGTGATATAATAATTATTTCATAATGATAAAATATTATTTATCTATCCTTCCTTCATTTTGTAGGAATATCCCAGTAGTGTTTGTGTGTACATAAAGACATCTATCTCCATGAATTGTGTAATCATTTTTCAATATATATATTTTATTAATGATTATAAATATATATATAATGAAAAGTTATGATATTAATATAATTATTAATATTATCGAGACTATGTTACCAAGCATAATGTTGAAGGACCAAAAAAACCAAACTGAAACGTTGACGAAAAAATGAATCTATTAAAACCCTAATTTTTTAAATAAATAATTATTAATAAATCGATTCTGAAACATTATTAATGAACTATATATGCTATTATGGGTAATAATATGGTTTTTATAGAATTATAATAAATTTAAATGTGTTAAAAAGCAGGCCATATTGCTTATGATGAAAGACAGACTTGAGATATGGTTTTTAGATAATAATCACATTTTTATCAGGTTTGTTTGAGCATAAATTTCAATTGTTGAAAATATATGATATATCTTTTATAAACCAGATATATTTTATTCTTATATTTTTATTTCTGGAAAATACATGTTTTAATGCCATTTTACACAATTTAAATACTCAATAAACTAAATGAATATTTGCATTGAAAATAAAATTTATTTATCTCTTCGGTCGGATATATTTGTTCTTCCATATCCAAGATTTATAAAACGTTTTCAAAATTTTATTCACTAATATAATGTTATTTATAAAAAATTTTACCATTTTTTATCATTTTAAAAAATGATTTAAGAGGAATAAAATTAAAATTCTATGAAGGAGGTAATTTTGACTTTTTACCAAAAATGATAAAGGAATCATTTTTTTATCATACAAAACATGAATATAATTTCCCACCATATTGACTACCCAATAAATTGAATTTTTAATGGTTCTTTAAAGTAACTTTTTTCATTATATTTTTTATATTTAAATGTTTTAAATAATACATTTCAAAATTATTTGAGTATTTTCATCAAGAAATGTTCTAATGACCTTTAAAAGTCATTTCTCATCAATAATAACATCTTTTGATGTTACTTATGCATTAACAGGGATATGATTCCATGATAGCATAATAATTATTTATTCGAATGGTTTATGGTAACGATGTTGGAATAAAAATAAAACATGTTCCATTTTCAAAGGTTTTTGTTATGATGGACAGGGAAATGTTATCATGATATGGTGAATAATATATCAACGGATTATGAATATCTTATTAATGGGCCCAAAGTTTTTTATCACCCTAATTTTTTTGGTAAATATTAATTTTTTATGAACATAAAGATTAAGCATGATGTTATCAAAATAAAGAAATAGGGTACATGATAGGTTTTTCCAACCAAAATATAGGGACATAGGTGGTTAGGCCAAGCCTGACACGTGATGAATGCCTTTGTGTGTATCATTGATATAGGATGTATATGATAACGATTATTCAAATATTGTAGAAATATTTTATGACATGGAATTATTATAATGTTATGAAATAATCTATCATGTTATTTGATTCATTTATGAATCATGTCTCATGAGATACAAATATGTATTCCATGAATCCTGATTATGATCTGTGAATTGTTAAGAATAATTTTTTATTGTCAGGATCATGTTTTTATACCATTATAAAAATATTATTTTAAATGAACATGTTTAGTTATATTTTTTACAATTAATAATAATTTTACTCACCTTTATTAGGAATATTTTACCCTACGATATGAAGATATGATTTTGGGATGTTATGTATTTTAGGGTTTCAAGATATAAAGAACATAACGGGAGATTATGTTAATCATTGTTGTGCCAATTGTTTATATATCTATGAAAGAAAAGACACTAAAACAATTTGGTTTTGGAATGGATCATAATGTTAATTAATGAATATTTATTTAATAATATGTAATATTAATCTCTGAAACTCTTTATTTTTTACAAGAATGATAGTTCAAGAATCTATAAAAGGAAATTGTGTCAATGAAAAAACCTTATGATTGCTCCTAACTTCCACAAATATGATTTGACACCCTAATAAATCAAAAAAACTATCTCAATAACTTCTTTCAAAATATTGTGCACATATATTCCCATATATACTCTTTAATATATATTATTTATTACGAAATTATTAGATTATCATTGTTTATTTTTATTACAAGATTATATTTATTTTGATTACTTCCTGATGGATTTAAGAAGATGTTTTTTATTAACATTATTTGATTCCAAATTAATAATTCTTATATTATACATATCAATATAATATATTCTTTATAATTATTTATAAATGTATTTTTTCATTCCATGGGGGATAAAGTCATGGTTTATAATGATAGAATATATGACAAGCTCCTTTCAATGAATTTTGATAAATAAATAATGGTATATTAATAACACCTTTAATATTAATGTAAAATTAATAGAAAAATAATTATTTTATATAAAATAATACATTTAGTAGTTTCATAGAATCATCATTTTATGGTGGTTAGGAAAAATGAAATAGGTTATTCCATGGGTGTGGTTGTCCATAATTACACATGGATTCCATTTTCAATTTTTATTGAATGGAAGGAAGGTGTAAATTAATTTATCATTTCATAAAATTAATTGATTATTAATTATAATAATTAATGATTAAATAAAAAAAAATTACAATCCATTTATGTAGGTGATAAAAAATAAAACATCTTGTCGTTGGAGTTAGTATTCTGCATGTATTCATAAATGATTTATTAATTTTTATAAAGAGAATACTGGGAGGTATAACTGTTTTGTTCCAAAAATCATGTATTACATAATTATGAAAATGATATTTATGTTTTTATTTTATGATCATATAACAGAGTTTTAGAAAGATTTATAATGAATAAATAAATTGAAATTAAAATGAGTGATTTGATAGTTATTACATAAATCCACTGAATAATTTATTAATTAAATGTACTAGGTTTTTAAGGGGTTATATTTTGAGAACACTATATCATAAAAACCATGGATATATGTTTTTTCTATGGATTTGGATAACTATTGTTGAAATATCAATCTTATGGTTTGAGGTGTTGTGGGGTGGTGAAGGGATCCTTTAATAAGTAGCATGAGTGGTATATCTATAAATACAATTCTCTAATATAAAAAATAAATCTTTTTCATAAGGGAAGTTAGATCAAATATAGACAAAAATAAAGGTTAATATAATTTAATGCTTATAAAGTCTTCAATATCTCATTTTTATACCAGTTTTAAACATGATTTACATCTTGTAACCCATTGATTTAACTATTTTACTATTTTTATTTTGATCATGGTAACTAAATTTAACCTAACTTATTTATTTTTAATTCCTAAAAATTGAAACATTTTACAATATCTAAAACTTATTATTCTATATTTTAAATCCATTTTATTTGAAAAAATTAATAATTTTGATAAAAGTCAATTAAAAGATTAATAATTTTGGACACATTATAAATTGGTTGACAGAAAAATATAACTTATGTTATATAATGTAAAATATATTATTTAAAATTAGAATTAAAATTTTCAAGATGTATAATTGTACTTATAAAATAATTTTTTATTAAAAAAATTCTAATATTTAATTTTATTTTTATATATTAATGATTTAACTAAGTTATCTTATTTGTAAAAATGGTATATTTGACTATTTAAATAAAAAAATCAATCCTTTCAAGAATGTACCAAATATTAACACCAAACTAATATTGTTATTATAAATCTAAAATTTCTATTAGTTTTTTTAGAATTTATAGTCTAAAAATTAGTTATTTAGCTTTGTAATGGAAAAAAATATACTAAAATCAAATTTATATGAAATTGAACTTTTCAGATATTAACTCTTTTTAATCATATTTCTTATAAATTTGTAATTAAATTATTTTAAATATATTATTCATATCCATACTATATTTTATTATAATTTTACGATAATAAACATAGTTCTTTGATAAAATTCACAACACATGGATAGAATTTTTTTAAAAAAATTAAATTTTAAGAATGATATTGGCTAATTATATTTCAAACTATACTAATTGAATTTAATCAAGGAATTAGTATTATGTGTGACCTATATTTTTATATCATCATGAATCATATAATGCGTTTTTCTCCATTTATACTCACTAGTATAATTACTAATTTAAAAGGGTTATACTTATCTTAATAAGATATATCCCAATTCATTTTTTTGGTGTTGTATACAAAAGAAAATATTTTCCAAAAAAATTATTTTAATGTGTAATATAAAATATTATGAATTTTAATTACATGGGGTTTTCTATATTCTTATCAATTTTTAGATACTTCCAAGGCATGCTCAATTATTCCATTAAAACTAATAACATATATTTTACTTCGGTTAATAGTGTATTTTCCACATCCTAGGATTTTTAATGAGAATATACCCTCTCTAGTGTAACCTTTTTAAGATATGGGTTAATATGAGTTCATATCAATTATAAGAGGGGAAAGTAATGAATTGTGAATATCAATTGTATGTCATCCATCATATGGGTGGACTAGTGAATATTATTCTATTTGGGGGACCCATTATTAGGGATACAAACCACTCCCCCTAAGTTTGACATTAATAAATTTTTTGGTTATTGAATTTTCTATGATTCTTAAAATTATTCTTTTTATTATTCACTTGTACTCCTAATGGAATTGTGTTATATTATTTTATAGATTTTGGGATATGGTGATATATATTTTTCCATATATTTTTAAATGTTAGTGATAATAAATTTATCACTTACTTGATTATGGTGATACCCTATTCACCTATGGTTTTTTTGTGGTGATGGCTTATTTTCGAAAATATTTTGTGATGGTGATAACCAATTATCCTTATGTTTTGTGATGATGATAGGTAATTATGATTTTTTTTCTAATACAGTGAATCACCATTCACCATATTATGGTATGAGGTGATAGGTAATTCACCTAGTCACAAGTAATGAGTGTTGATATCCCATTCAACATAGGTTTTTTATAATCATAAAGTTTCTACCTTATGATGGACTATGATGATAACCCAATCACCTAGTTGTGAGTTATAATTGACACTATGATGATGATATACTATTCACCAATTATATAATTGATAGATATTTTATACAATTCAAATGAAAATTTGATGGGGATACCCCATTAACCTATTTAGAATTTGAGGGAGATAATAATATTTTCATTCAATATTCATAGAAAATGATTACATCCTCTAATTCCAACATAGTAAAACACATGTATTATAATTTTTGATTGTGGTTGTCGAGTAGTCTGTGAGATGAGGATTAATATAGTTATTGTCACTTTTATAATATAATATTATACATTAACTAATAAATTACTCTATTTAATTTATATGAACTATTGGTAGTGGAATACTTAGTATACTTATAAAAATTTATATAGGAATCTCTATGCACTTACCAACTTTATAGTCTATGAAAATATAAGTAAAATAACTCTATAATTGATAGTAGAGCTACAATTGGCTAAAAGGGATTTGGAAAAATGACAGGGTGGGGTCTCATGTATAGTTATTTTGGAATTTTTATCTATTATTTTTATTATTTTGGATATTGTTATATAAAATTGATCAATTGGGTGTTCTTATTACAATTTTATCTATTATATTACATTTTAATATATCTCATTTGTTTAGCACGTGATGATTTTATATTTTTCTCAAAAATGGGCTATCATATAATTTTAGGGTATTATTTTGGTTAATAGTTTATACATTATTTTTTCTATTATATTTTTTATCATCTAGTGGTTATAATATTCCTATATAAATTTCATTTTTATATCACTTATAGTCTCTAGGAATTGGTATATAGGGAGTCTTACTTGAGTTCGAATGGAACACATGGTTTCGTGTTTGTTAAAGACCTGGTAGAGTTTTCACTTCAACAATATTTCTGAACATTATATATCCATATAGCAATGAAATCATTTATTATTTTGATAATGTTAATATATCATCCAACAAGAGATATCCCCAATTGGGTTCCTCAACCTAGCATGATTCTTCTTAGTAAAACTATTCATATAGTCTATTGATAACATGGATCTCTAAAATGAAAGAAGTATTTAGCATATATCTTATCCATTGTTTCATATCTTGGATACCCCATAATGTTACCCATATCATTATGTCCAATCAATGTTCTAGAGATAAAAATTTTCTATCATTTATATATATATATATATCCCTCTATGGAGTTAGCAAATAATTCAACATGGAAAAACTAGAAGGGGATACACATGTACAAGTTCCACACAAGAAATATTAATAATAATTTATCTCATAATGTAATTAGTTATATGACAAAAAATATATCGTAAAAATATCCAAGGTTCATGACCAAAAAATATAATAACACAAGTCTTAGATTTATATTATTAAAAGGAATAATAGTATTCATTGATCCATAGAAATAAAAGGGAAAATAATTGTCCCTGATGAAATACCATTAAAAGAACACCAATTTTTACTAGGAAGATATCTTATTTGGATTGAGGTTCATTATTTTATTCATTAATAGGTGTAGTTAAATTACTTATGTTCGATAAATATGGAATAAAACTAATATATATTTAATTAATATAAGATAATTAAGAAACTAAAATACGAGTTTCTCTCAAATTGAAATTGTGAATAAATAAGTTTTATAAAATTGTAAATAATATTTTTATAGGGATGTATTTCAAAAATATGGGTAAATTTTAAACAGAGTCCCATAAAAGACCATAAGACCCAATATGGAATGATTCACCATTCCATCCTCCCTATTTTGACATATAAATCAACAAATAAATCAAAACAAGGCCAAATATTCTCATAAGAAGGGATAAATCATAATGAAAACCCGGGAATGTTATATAAAAAACATTACTTGTAAAAGTTATTTATTCACTGTGAATTTTATTTCATAATACCAGAAAAATGGTATATATGTTTTTATGTTCCCTCTAGTATCCTAATTTATTTGTCAAAAAATTTAACTCATTGAATAATGATACCTTTTCTTTCCATTAACTATCACACAGAGGTGTCCCAAGCATAACATAAATAATTATGACATCATTTAATATAAATATTCAATAGATATCATAATCATACTTTACCTGGGATTAGGAAGTCTTAGTGTCTTTTTAGACTAGATACCTAATAATATAATTTCATGAAAGATCTCCAATATATCTCACAATAATCTTCTCATAGTGTACAATTCATGGACATACTATGCTAAAAACATTTATCTATAATAGGGGAATAATTAACCTAAGAAAAGGTGATCTTTGATTCTTAGTAAGGGTAAGCATAATATAATTCTTTTAATGATTGTAAGTGAGAATAATTAAAGAATAAGTGTATGTGCACATGATCATAAAAATAAAATATATTATCCAATTGATCAAAGATCATAAAACAGAAATCATTCAATATATATTTTCTATTAAATAAGAAATATTTTATAATGGTTTAGTATCATAAAAAAACAACCATGATCCATGATAACATACCATAATAATAAGACATAAGTTTTTTAATGTATATAAATATAGAAAATCATTTCCATAGATAAAGAACAAGACCAAGATTACCATATTGGATTGTGTTCAATAACTATTCCATCATTTCTATATCCATGGTTCACTCCCAAGTATATCTTACTGGAAACATCCCCTTACTTATAACGGTTCACTCCCCATTATATTCATTATTGTGTAATCAAATATCTTTAATTACCCAATTTATTGAATGAATATATAATACTAGTCCCTCCATCAGACAATAGAAACTGCACATATGTGTACCCATGATCTATTAACGTTAATCAATTTGTTATATTATAACACATAAAGAGGAATCGAGTTTCCAGAAATTTCCATCATTTCATTATAGAATAAATAATGGAAAAGAAACAGGTTTAATAAACATTACATCATTTAATTATAGATGAACTTTTGGAATGGTGACATGTTTCGTAATGATTTTATCATAATTAATAAACATATAGGGAAATAATAGGTTTTGTATAATCATCCTAAAATAATCATCAACATATTCTATTTATAGATATAATGTCTTTTTTTGTAATTATAGCATATCCCTAGTGAGGAATAAAAATCCATAAAAGATGTTCAAAAATATAAAAAGTGTGTTTAAAATAACTTTCAATAAATTATTTGAAAACATTAAAAAAACATCCATTTATTTTGAAAAATTCATAAATTAATGCACCTACAAATTTATGGAAGATATTTTCACTAAATATAAATATGGATCATTTAAAAAAAAAGTTTATATAAAATAACATCGCTTAAAACTTGAAAATCCATTCATACCATATGATTTAAAATAATATTCTTTTCACACTTTTGAAGAATGTAAAAAACTACTTCTTTGAAGAGAAAAATTTAAAAATATTTTTTTTTAAAAATGTAAAGAAATTAAAATGTAATAAAAATTAAATTTTTATAAATTTTTATTTATAGGTAAATTATTAAATAACCCAGTTTTGACCAATGCGTGCACATAATAATAAGTTCTATAAAAAGAGGATCAAAGGTAAATCATAATTTTAAAAACATTTAACTCTGAATTATAACCACAAAGGAAAGTAAAATCAAACAAATAAATAAGAAATATATGAATAATTATTTGAGAAGAAAATAGGTGTGGTTTAAAGAATAATATACATATATTATTATTATAGATATCAAGCATAAACAATTTCAAAAAGAAATGAGATTGTAACACAAACCTCTTACAACAAGTCTTCTCTTAATTAATACATGTTCAAATATGCAATAAAAAAATATTGATTTATAATAAATATATTATATTTTAATATTAAGAAATTACTTACTATGTATAACTCCTTTAATATTGCAAATTATCCTTTTATAGAAAAATTTATCATTAAATTGATCATTCCGGTGAAAACTAGTCCAATTTTATGAAGGTTTCAATTTGGTAGTTCCTCCAAATTAATTTCTATAAGGGTACCATTATATTTAAAATCATAATAAAGTCATAATTAATATATTTAATCATTACTTTGTCATGACCTGGCCTAATGATGCTCAATTCGAAACTACCCTAAAATTGCCTTCATAGGCTAGGGTTGGTGATATGTGCTGAAAGGCTTAACTTGTATGGGAGGGATTTTTCTACAATACATGTATTCAAACACCAGAACATTTTACTACATAAGTGAAGTGGTATAATAATCAAAATATGGAATATATAGAATATAACCATGCATATGAAAACAATAAGGTTGTACAAGAGTACGAGTGCATAAATTGAATGTAAAGGGAAAAAATAAACACCCAACCCAAAAGATGTCCCATGATGATAATAAGGGAATGTAAATGTTCTAAGAGAAACTAGATCTTGACCTATAATAATTGACCACTATACATGATCTAATTCACCAGGTATCCTTATGCTCCTCTATATTCACTATTGACCTATCCGTCTCCTTCATAAGAAACAACACGTGTGGTAAAAGCCTTTGTAGGGGTGAGTATATACATACAAAATAAGAAATCCTGAACTATGGATGACTAGAAGTAAGAGCCATGATATGAATATATAAAGAGCATATCACCCCATTAATAAATTATAAGAAAATCCAACCAGAAGGAGTTCAACACAACATGTAGGTGGACTACACGTCATGTCTCTTCCACCCATTGAAAGAGATTAAAAAAATATTACAACATGTATATATATATATATATATTATAATACCAAAAAATACAATAATTATTGATAATGGGGATCTAAATCTCACAACCCGACATAGGAATAGAGCACCATCAATTCAAAAATTCCATCTTCAATTCCCAATATCTTGGTCATATTCATAGAAAAAAACATCCATGTCAAACCAAACCTCACCAAATATGCTTTATAGTCGATGGAGAATAAAACATAGATAAAGGACCCATTCACAACATGAGGATTCCACTTAGTAAGTAGTAAGATGACCCAAGCCCTATCTCGATAGGAGAGCTCTACTCATGTAAATGTTGGAGGACCCATTCCATTCCAAACTTGAAGGTTACACTATAATATTCGATAGAGGGCACATGACCTATCCCAATATGAGGGTGCCATAGTAGGGGTTGATTGAGGGTCCATGACCAACCCAGATGGAGGGTACCCTTTAGTAGTGGATAGAGGACCCATTAATTTCCATGCTGGGCGTTCCACTCTCATAATCGGGGTACTATTTCTAAACTCCATAAGAGGGTTCCACTTGGTGGATAGGTATAGGACCCATGGCCTATCATAGTAGAAGGTTAAATTTTAATAATATATAGACCACCCATTCCATATCCCTTAGGAGGGTTCCACTCTATAGATAGGTAGATAACCCATACCCAACCTAGTTGGAGGGTTCCAATCTATATTCCTGGTAATCCTGCCTAATCACAACCATCATTGAGAATATCTTAAGAAGTGTCCCAATTAGATCAACTCATATAATATCTCAAAGGATACTAATGATTCCCCCATCACTTCTTACTTGAATAAACACAATGGATATGCTACAAAATAGTAAAAATCTCAGTTCAAATATATGAGAAACAAGAGGATGGAGTTTTATTAAAAGGAAATAAGGGGTATACAACATGTGGGGGATCCAAATGGTTTTTGGTCCTTCTCTATAGCATGGTTATGTCCTTGATGTTACATATATTTATACTGATGTAGGACTACACATTATGTAGAGGATATACATAGTGTTCTTGAGCCACTTGGGGTCCTTCTTGTTCTCCAAGGTCATGTCAGTTTATTTTTCCCATGGTTGTAAAAATTGGTACATGGTGTATCTCCCCACATAGGGTTCCACCAAAGTCTGTGGCCATGTCCATGTATCTCATAACATGGAATTTTCATGGATTTGCATATTTCCAATGAATATCTATGTACAGAATGTGTCTCCATGACATGTTCACACAACGTATGGGGTTCCTGTTGGGTGTGTGATCCTTATAATCTCGTGAAATCCTACACACCGTAGCCAAAACCCTACACACCATGTGTTCATCAAACTACATGGATGTAGTTGTTTTTAATAGAAATTTATATAGACTCTATGGCATTCCAGAACTAGTTTCTATTCTACGGATCTGTCCACCTGCCACCCAATATCAGTGGAATCTGTATATGGACATCATTTTCAACTATCTGGTAGAAGGAAATCAGATATCAAATTTATCTATACAAAGACACACATTCCCTCACAACTCAAGGTGTATCTGGTGCCTTACCAATTTATATTTGGATTTGAGATCAATATTCCATTGACCAACAACCCTAAAATTATATGAATTTAACCCTAATTCAACATTCCATTTAACACATGCATAGACTCTATATATTAGAGGGTTTGATCATGCTCAGTCCCACCAAAAAATATTGAATTATGGATTTATGGTTCAACAATGACTAGAAAATAATTTTGGAGATAAGTACATAAAGAATGTTTTATCCAATTTTTCCAAGTGTTATAGGCCAACAAACAAGAACAGTGATATCCAGGTTAGAAAATTATAGAACAATCCACATAATTTGTACAAGGGTTCTTGAAAACACTTGGAATTGGCACCAATTAAATAATGTGATGATCACTCCAAAAATATTTAATGAATAATGGAATAATTAATGAAAAATAAAATTCTACATAGATAATGGATATCTCTTCATCGAATAATGATCTCATCAATGAAGAATAATTAATGCATTTGTTGTGTCTTTCTCTGCATGGAACTAGAGTCCCGTCATCATTGAATCTAGATTCACCAATGATGGAGAGGATAATGTCTCAGTTATCTCAGGGTTGTTTGATTAACCTTTGGAAAATATACATAAAATTTTATTACAGAATATCTATAATTAGCTTAATTATCATAATAATTAATTTAATTATTTAATTACCAATTTAATGAGAATCCCACGATTGTGATATATGAACCCCCATGACAACCAATTCTAGGTTTCATATAGTGTAAAAATCACATTCTGGACTCAATCGTGCTATTATATTTCTGATTAGTGATTAATTTTAGGAGTCATCACATTTTTATCTAATAGATTATTAGTGTTTAATATAAAAAAATTAAAATTTTATAATATTCATTATGGGAAAACAAGGGCTCCAAGTTGTGAGGAATCTCATCTCCAGTCTTCTAGATTATATATAGAAATATTATAATGTATTACTAGGAGAAAACAAGGTCACTATATAAATCCATCATTAATTATTTTCATCCCTCATAAACAAAACATAAAATCTCTAGAAACTGAGCCCACATCTAGCTCTCCCACTACATGGAACTCCCCTACATGGTCTCGTGCTACCACAACACATGAAAAAATGGAATGGTCTATCCATGATGGGTCTTATCCTTTTTATTATCAATCTCCATCGGTTGACCCAAAAAATTGGCACTATCCTTAATGTATAGTTTACTGTAATCAATAATTATTTTGGTTCATTCATATATATACTCACCTACAACATGAGGAAGAAGTTTTGTACCTGCTTCATATATGGGTAGTGTGAGGCATCAATTAACCATGTAAACAACTCTCAATATCTCGAATGGATCAATGAAATTCATGTACAAATTTCAACCTTCTGTGAATTTGGGAAATACTTTTTGTGGGGAGCCACTTAGGAAAACACTCTCTCCCTACTAGAAATCCATGTGTATACAATGTGGATCTGTGTAAGATTTATATATACTATATATTGTCCTCATTTTATCAGAGTTAACCTAAACCATCTGCTTCATTAAATGAACCATCCCTAGTACCAAAAGTGAACCCTAAATGATCTTTTACCAACATAAGGGTGACCTTTAGGGATCTCTCATATAGGACATTGAATGGATTCATTCCAATATTTTAGGGGAATCTATTTTTGTACTCAAAAATCTACCAAGATAAAGTGATCCTCCTAGATCCAAAGAATTTCTAAAATTTAGGAATTTATCATATCCTTCAACACATGGATACTGCACTCGATCTTCCCATCTATTTGGGCGTGAATGGCTATAATCATTCTCATTTGGCTCCTAAATGGATCATACTGGACTATACATAGCCATAAAATAAATTGCACATCATGATCAAAGAAAATATTTGAGGAAAACCCATGAAGGTCAACAATATTCGATACATAAACCATAAAAAACCTCCACCAAACTATACTCCTTGGTATCAAGGAAGTGCACTAGATTCATGAGATGGTCACGTATCACCCAGATGGTGTCATGGACCTTCACTATCCATCAAATCCATCTCATGAAGTCCATAGATCTTCTATCCCATTTCCAATTTTGGATCTCAAGGGGCTACATCAATATTGTCAGAATCAAGCGCCCATCTTTCACCTTATAGCTAGAATTAAAATATTCGGTGAACTCATCAATTCTTCGACTCATGTCAACCTACCAAATTTTCCATAAGAAATATTTCTACATATTCCCTACCCAGGGTTATATAACCAAATGATAAGTGTAGATGTCTAACATCACCTACTCTCGAATAACGATAGAGACTAAAATCCATCCCTTGAATATGATGATGTTATTTAACCTTTCATCAATTCCTTTTGTTTTCTATCTTGAGGATATCTGGTCATGCAGGACCTCAAGGTCAACATCCCCTAATTAAGACTCTCAATCCTACATTGTAAGTGGAGAAGTCAATGCCATTGGATGAATAATGTTTCACCATCCTTCTCAACCATGGTAATCTATAAAGAAGCCATCTACTTTGATACATTCAACACCAAATGAGCATGTGACTTCCTTTTTAGGGAATCTACTAACATTTTTACCTTCCTCGTAATACAAAAAAATCTTTATTTCATAGTCCTATAACAACTCCAACTAGTTTTGTTTTCTAAATTTCAAATTTCTATGCATGAAAACATTCCTAAGACTCTAATTTTCTGAGTAAACAACACATTTCTCTCGCTGAAGATACTACCTCTACATCATCAGGTTGAATACTAAAAATGGTATCACTTTGTCATAAATTTCATAGTTATTCTCATGGGTTCCCAACTACCACTTCCTGTATTTGATAACATCATATAGCTCTATTAACACACAGAAGATAGCTTCTCCTACAGAATCATAATAAACTACATACTCCACACCCACCTCTTGCAGTCTCAAAACTGTTGGACTCGTCAGCCTCAACATCAACTCCATAAAGGGCCTCTTGAACTTTTCAGTCTAGGTAAAAAACTACATTTTATACTTTAGTAAGTTCAAAGGGGATGGAATCTTTGGGAGTTCTACCAGAAACCTCAAATAGTACCCTTTCAAGATAAGATAACTCTTCACCTATGAAACTCTTTTGGGTATCACCCATGAATGAAATACATCAATTTTCACCAAGTCCACAATTATGTGATTCTCATAAATTTCTTTCACAAAGAATGAATCCCCATGAATCTTGATCTAGAACTTCAATATCTTATTATAATGTTGTTTATAATGAAGAAAATATTGGACCATCCTCAAGTGCTCTAACTGATACTCTTTTAAGGCAGAGTATATGAGTATGTAACCATTGAAGAGAACAATAAAAAATTCCTATTTTGGATTGATTATTTGGTTCATCAATTCCACAAACATAGATAGTGAATTATTTACACCTAATTAAACAACTATGAACATATAGTGTCCTTAGAAATACCAAAATTCAGGTTTTATAATATTAGCATCGCAAACTCTCAACTAGTGTTAGTCAAACTAGAGATCATTATTTGAGAACTAGATCACACCACATAACTGGTCATAGATGTTATCAAATCTCATAAAGGGGTACTTTTTTGTATCATGGTCGGTTTAAATAGATGAAAATCCTCAAAAATATGAATGTGTACATCCACAATTTTCGTGAACCACACTAGAGCCACCTAGGTGGACACACTGGCCCAAATTAATCTATTCTCTGAAAGGATCTTTTTAATGTTATCTGTTATTGTGTCTGATGTACATGGATGAACATAGAGGTTCTAAAGAAATCCATAAATAATTTTTAAAATTAAAAAATATAACTTGGTAGTAGTAGGTCCTCCAAATTAAGCCCCATCCCAAGGATCTCATCAAGGGGAATCCGATATTCCACATAAGATATGTGATTAGTCCCGATATTGAAGTCGATGGAAAAATATATCTCCCAACTCAGAGGTAGTCTTTAATGTCCCCAAGGGAATACTTCTCTAAATCCTCCACATCTGAAGAAATCAAGATGCATTAAGAGCCTACTAAAAAATGGATATACTCACAAACTGATGGGCGATAGGCTACGTCCTCCTACATACAAAACCTAATAATCTCTCCATGAGACCTCTCTCATCCATAAAGGTGAATATCATCCAATCAGTATGAAGAAAAATAACTTGACTATCATGGAATTCAATCCTGTCATAGTACATGGACAAAAAATCCACACTACATATGATGTCATAGGGACCAATATTGACAAAAAAGGTCCCACCAGAACCGCCCTCAACAAATAGATATCTCACACTACCATAAGATAAAATATATTGAAGATGTGTTCCCAGTAGATATATAGAGGCAAAACTACTGGTCTAACGCCTCAATTGGAAGCACAATATCTTGCTGAAGAAGTAAATATATGAGGTATTGAAACACTAATGAGAAATGGAATACTGAGAAAAGGGAATAATAAACACATATAGCACCTATAATCATATTTTTTGTCATTGGGTAATAATCCCCCATAGTATAAAGCTATATAAAGCCCCAAACACCAATCCCCTAAGCCTGATGTGGGACACAGAGTATAGGTGGGGAAAAGATATCATATTATATTCCACCGCAAAATGTTTCTCCTACTGAAGCTCCACCTACTAACCATCTAGATTTATCTCCTAGGTTACAACCATTCACCCTCTTGGGTTATCCTTGATCACAATGCTATCTATATTGTGGAGGTCTATAATCTATCTCCCTAGGATCCTCAAAATGTTTTCTCTATATTTCATATTCTATGTGACCTATCTTGTGAGAACCATATTAATGCCCATTTATGGGCAACCTTGTTCCTCTGTGCTTCCCCTAAACACTGGCCCAAGCATGATCTTAGGAAGATCTCCTGTGTTGATATCAATTCAAGTATTATCTACTAGTTTCTATAGATTACTATGATCTAAAACACCTATTTCAATCTTCAATTACCTAGGATCCCTCTAGAGAGAATTTCTATATCACCAAAACCTACTCCAACAGACCATTATAGGTGGAAATTAATAACGGTACCATAATATAAAAAAGATCTCTTCAGACTCTATACTCAAACATTAATGCTTAAAACTGTACATCCCAAATAATGTCAAAGGAGTACCATGTATGATCTGTGAACCTCGTAACATACTCATGCACTATTATTCCTCATTCCTAAAACTCTAAAATACCCTGAATCAGAGTTGAGTGAAATATGGATGGGTAGTTATGATCACAGAATTACTACATGAATTCGATCCATGAGAGTGTGGAATCATCATTCATTTGGGGAACAAGACACCACCAACAACCAGTTTCTCAGTGGAAAAGGATAGCTACTAGAAAAACAAATAGATACTACAGTGTATGAGTAATTTTATATATATGGACAGTTTAATCTGGTCCATCATCTAATTCTATGGGATTTGGCTTGCTTCAGAACCTCAACAGATGCTAGCATTGGAATTCCAAGGGTGTTTTATGATTGTGAATATCCTCAGTATACCCTAAAAGAATAATATTCATCTAAATAGGTGGGTGTGTTGCTACCTATCCACTTTGAGGATGTATATAATAGGATGCACCCTTAACTAAAGCATTATAACTCATTTGATTTCCATCATGATATTGAACTTTTGAACTGGATTGTTGTCATCATGGAGGGTTCATAAAAATTTAATAAAGATGTACCATAGTCAAAAAGGAATATATATATATATATATATAATGTGGAAATAAATCATTAAGGGATGAAAAATAATCAATAATATTTGATACATTTACAATTGATTCCTACAACCAGTGTCTCAGTATGCTTAGTCAACAAGAAGGTAGTCACAGTCTAAGTGAATGGACATGTCGACCGTCACAAAAATACTAGATTCTATGTCCTAAAAGTAGCATGAGATAATCTTTGACAGTTTTTACTAAATAAAAACTGAATACTTCTACATGGAATACTCTGAAACCATCCCGAGGAATGAATTTCATTGATAACAATCTATCATGTCCCGATCCAATATGGCTTCAACAGTAACTACCCCCACCCCACCTCCATAGGCTAGTAAGGTATTGATACAATTAATGAAAGGAATAAATAGTAATGGAGGAAATTTCCAAAATTAGAAACAAAAACACACACTCGACCATATAAATATATAATTACATTGGAATAATAATAAAATTATACAATAACTAGAATATAATCATGAATCTTAAATCCACTAATTTGTACAAGAGTATGATAGTGAACATTTAATGTAATTTTGGAAAATACACACCCAACTAGAAATATTTCCCAACTAGACCGAACTAGATTGTAAATGTACTAAAAGAGCCCATGTCCTGCTCTCCATCTCAGACCATAATATTTAGTCCAGGGCACCAGGTATCCATATAGTTCTCTGTAGTCATCGATATCCTATACATCAATTGGATAAGAAATTTCAAGTATGGGTAAAGCCTATACATGGGTGAGTATATAAATACACTATAGAAAACCATGAAAGATAAGGGGAGATATGTACAAGTTGGGATATGAATAAGTAGATAAAAGCTCTACCCATTGAAATATTATAACACGATCTTACCATAAAGGGCTTACCAGAACTTGTTGGTGGACTACACATCATGTATCTTCCACCCACAGAAAGAGAGTAACAAAAACCAACAACCTAGATACACACAAACACACACAAAACTATATATATATATATATATTAAAACCAATGACTCCCAAAGTAGAGATAATTTAGATCTTCATCTCATACACTAGCCCTGAAAAAGAGTTTCATCAGTTTCAGAAGTCCTTCATCGATGCGCAATATATCGCATGTCTTTCGAGAGGAAAACATCAATGTAAAGTCACTCATCACCACATTAATGCATAGTAAAAGGGAAATAATATAAAGATAGTGTACCTATTACCTAGCACAACCTGATGGGATCACTCATTATATTTCTATAGGAACTATTCCCTATCCTAGTAGGAGGGTGATACTCAAGTAAATGGTAGGGGACCCATGCCTATCCTAGCTGGAGGGTACCACTCTAATAGTTGGTAGAGGACCCATGTCATATCCGAGTATGAGGGTTCCACTATAGTTATCAATAAAGGACCCTGG
Source organism: Viscum album (assembly GCA_963277665.1). NCBI lineage: Eukaryota > Viridiplantae > Streptophyta > Magnoliopsida > Santalales > Viscaceae > Viscum > Viscum album. Next base: position 1,864,386,050 of record OY728133.1, read on the forward strand.
AATATTATAAATAGAGGGTTCAACTCTAGTATTCAAAAGAGTAATCATTCCCATCCCAATTAGAAGGTCCCACTCAAATAATAGATATATGATCAATGCCCAACCTAGCTGGAGGATGCCACTCTCATAGATGAGAACACCAGCCCTGACGATGTCGTAGGCTTCCACATAGTGGATTGTTGTTCCACTCATTCCTTATGATAATAATTGTGTTCTACTATAATATTTTATAATGAACCCAATCATTATCCCATAGGAGGATTCCCTTTTATATATTGGTAGGGGACCCCAACCCATCATAGTGAGGGAGTGACACTCTAAATCACTAGTCATCCTCTTTGATGACTTCCATTGTCAACGTTTTTTCAAAGAATAACATTTACCAACTATAATAGTATATAAAAAAACACTATAGATAATTTTACTACATGAAATGTGAAAAAACCCTCATGATAGGCTAATCACGGGCCAAAATCTGAGTCCAAACAAAGGATATATGAGTGGTTGGATATTTCTCAAAAGCAAATTAGGGGTACAAGGTGTGTGAGGGGACAAACACAACTAGTAACCCCACTCCATAGACTGGTTGTGAGCATTATGGTACATGGATATCCTCACATGAAGAACTATAGGGTGTGTAGATTGTCTACATGTTTTGTCTGTGCCACTCATGCTCTTGACTATTCTTCTTGGTCATGTCTGTGTATCATGGATTTGTTTATACACTTCGTTACATGGAGTGTCTTTCTACACGAGGTTCTTACCATGTCACAATACATGTATGTGTATCTAGGAACATGGAATGTGCTTGGAAGTTCCCATGCATGCAAACTCTCGAAGTACATGCCGCCTCACAAACAGAAGGTTACCCGGTGGGTGGGGGTCCCACACGACATGTGATTCTTATAATCTCACAACACCCTAGCCACCACATCCAAATCCATGAACAATGTGTTTTCATAATACTACATGGAATGTAATCATGTTTTTTAGGGAAACTCATATCCACTCTGAGGTATTCCAGATTTGTTTCAGAAGATATGGATCTAACATCTGGCCACCTATAATCTGTGGAATCTATATCTGGTCACTTTTATTGACCATATGGTGGCTATAAATTGGATCCCTAGTTCATATTTATGAAGTCACACAAACCACCACCACTCTTGGTGACACTCAGTCTATTCTATGTCCTGATATGGATCCATAATCAACAAACAATTAAATTTTAACCCTCAATGGCTCTGAATCCGGCCTTGAATTTTTATCCCCTTAACTCCATTCATAGTCATCGTGGATAAGGGGATCCAATCATGCTCAGTCCCACCCATTAGTTTCTAATAGTTTCCCCATGGAGCTATATAGAATAATGTGAAGTATTTTGAGAGAAATAGATCATAAACCATGGTTTGTGTGTGGCTTGTTGTCGATTAAACAAGGAGACACATGGGGTTGATATGGAGGGACCCCAAAATCATCAGTTTCTATCCATGGAAGATGCACGATGGTCAGACGGATGAAGGTACCTTGGCAGATGTCGTGGGGAGGTCAGGTAATGTTTCCATAGTGATACAAGGACCCATTATGTACAACAATGGACTTAGATGGTTTTTTGGAGGTAAACCATAGTGGCGTGAGTGATGGCGGAGGTGGTAGGGGGCATCGACGATGTACTGTAACAGGAAACCTGTGAAGAAGATGAATGAAAGCGGGAAAAAGCCCACCATATTTTTTGACGGAATTAGTGGCTGCCATTGGCGGTTGCTAATACCCCATTTTGCGACCGCCAAAAGCGGTCTCTAATGATTCCAGGCGCAGAAGCCTAGATTTCTAGTAGTGATTACATGTTAGAAGAGTTGTTCCAGATATATTGGATCATCATGGTTACTACCGAGGATTATTTTGTTTTACATTATGTTGTTTCAGTCTATATAAGACATTGCATTAATGTATTTAGATATAATATTAAATTTGGTAAGGGAGTTTGTTTCTAGGTTTAATCATCTAATATCTTATTAGTTAATCTCATATTGATAATAATGAATCCCTTATGAATCATTTATATACCCAAGGTTCCAGTCTCTAACCATTGTCATACTAAAGGAATTGTTTGATGGTTATTATCTATACCCCTTAATTGTAATTCTAAATGGAGTACCTTTGGTTAGAGTGGTTAATTGGAAAGCATGTGGAATGAAACATGCTTGAAATAAACTTGGTTTGTTAAATAATATGTTGAAAAAACTATATGGAAAACTTTTTGTAAAAATAAATGAGATAAATAAGAGAACTAAATTAGTATAAATTATCATTTTACATGATCAATAACAAAAATCATTCCATAAATAAGCCGATATATTTTATTTTCGATCATAAATTTGGATAAAATATATTTTCATAAAATTCCTAACATAACTCTGTTAATAATTTTTCCTAATAATCTATAATATTTATAAAAAACACATTTTTATTATTTACATGTTTAAAAATATAAATTGTAAAATTTAATTTTTCATATCCATGAACAACAACAAACAATTTAAATATAAGAGTTATGGAATATATAAATAAACCTGAAACATATCAAATTTTATATTTCCCATATGATCCAATAATAGCTTGGATTTTTGTATATTATAAGCCAAGAGATGAGATACCTCTTCACCATGGTTATTATGGCATTAAAATTAATGAAAATTAGTTTATCTGATACAAAGTACGCACAATATATCATCAAAATGCACATGATAAAATACGGCAATGTTTTTATTCATCTTATAAAATTTTAAATTTGATTTATGACTATTGAACAACGTTTAGGAAACATTATACAGTAAAATGTGGGAAAAATAGTGGGACAATGATATCTAATAGATTTTTCATAGGATAACAAAATCACTAAAAGGATATAAAGTTTTTATCATGAAAATATTACACTGATGTGAGGACGTTAACTATTTTTTTGGATAAAATGCCTGAAAATAGTTATAATTATTACATTTTATTCTAAAAAATATACTTCCAACAAAAACTAATGAATTTTATTTCATTAATGTATTATTGAAATTATTAAAATCCAAAATCTAGGAAGATTCATCATAAATTTATATATCAGATGTTTTATGTAATTATTTTATATAATTATTGAATTATACTTTTTCATAGAATTTTAAAATAGTATTATTTTATACACTTATATATTTATTATATAGTTCGATAAAAATTCAAAAGTCTTTTAGTATTTTAGATCCTCCATTGTACTTTTTAGAAAGAGGAAAAATAATAAACCAAATTGGTGGTTTCATAAGAGAACACATTGTTATAATGTTCTCTAAAATTCTGTGGGTAAAAATCTATTTCTAATAACTACAATGAATGTTTAAATTATAAATACTGTAATAATATTTAGGATTTTAATATTTAACATATTCTATTTAATAATTTTATGGTTTTAGGGAATATTATATTTTTATTATTATAAATATAGATATCTTGGGGATCTATTTTAAAGATACAATGCTTAAATATCTAAAAAAATAAATTCTTTTATAATAATTCATACAATATTGTAAATATTCTACGAACAATAATTCAAATATATATTATTATAATATGTTTTAAAAATATTGTTTTATTTGGTAGTATACTTCCAATGTACCAAATTTTACATTGTTTAAGGATAACAATTTTAGAAAAAAATCTACCTAATTAATAATATAGGAGATCTGTTAAATGAAACATATTAATATTTCACAATTTTCATATATATCATAAAAAAGTATTATTTTTCAATGTTTTTTGTGTGTACACAAGAAATAATATTAATAAAACTATGCAATTTTTAATTTATGAATGATGTAACAAATTCCATTAAAATCATTACCCTTAAAACAATATATTTTATATGAGTCTATTTTGAATTAACTATATTTTTTCTGATTATATTTATTATCAATATATGTATATTTATATATTTTGAAAAATATAGGTATAATAAATAGAAAATAATATTCATATACCATAATAGATCTACATCAGAATCAATGGGAAAAAATATTAATGTTAGAATATTTTCAAACATCTCATGGAGACTATTTTCTTTCAATTATTTGATTATTATTATTTTATAACATTACCACAACAAATTTAAATTACATTAAATTATATGTTATTATTATATTTCAAAAGTGAATATTAACAAATAAAAATATATTTATATATATACACAAATTAATATTGCGTTCAAAAATAATAAAAGAAATATTATTGTGACATAAATCATTAATAATGGAATTCACTTCATTTGTGACTTATCAGAAAAATGAATACAATAATTTATGTCAATGTACAAAAAAATGAACGAAAATTTTCTTTTAAACTTATTATTTATTGTTTTATTAAAAAAAATTTAAGCAAAAACATTGTAAATGAAGTAAAATTGTAAAAAAAATATCCTAGAATAATATTTTATTCATTTCATACATTTATGGGGAAAGAAAAAATTATATTGACATTTGATCTTCCATGAATAAATAAATTTTTTTCCTTTTAAAGTTAAATTTCTTTAATATTCTAATAACATGAATCAAGGGATTAATATAAGAATGATATCAAACACATATTGTTGATAAATTTAGTAAAATAGACCTAAATTAATTTCAAAATGTCATGTATGTAACACAAAGTATTTTGATTTAATTGAAATGACCAAAAGTGGATTTTTACAATTAAAATTATTTTTGTTCTACTAAAATGTTTCAAATGAACAAAAAAAATATAACGATACATTATTATATTCAAGATTATTTTCATGAATTTATTTACGATAATTAGTAAGAAATATAATTAGGATTTGATGTGTGACATTCCAATTACTATTTCAATTTAATTTTTAGAACTAAACTTCATTTATCTAATTTAAACATTCATACAATGATCAAAAAAATGAATTTGGATTTATATATATAGAGAAAAATAAAAATTGATTAATTTATACTATATAGAAAAACCTTACCTAAAATTGATATATAATTTTCTTCAACTAATAAAAAATGGATTTTTTAGTGCAATTTGTTTGTGTTGTATATGTATATGTCAAATAGTTATGATTGAGAAAAATAAATTTTTGAAAAATATTTTTATAAAAAAGAATTGATTCATTTGTGGTATATATTATGAAATTTCAAATTGATCTAACAAATGATTTTCCCATAAATATATAATGTTATGTTTTATATAAAATATTTTATGGCCTTTGAAAATATATTACGTAATCGATGTTCCATAGGAAATATAATATTCTTATAAAAATTCTGAATAAGATTGTAAAAATTCATTTTAAAACATAATAATAAAATTAATTTAAATCGGATCTATTATATTTTGGGATAATTAATAGTTCATATTAGTTTTTAGATTATTTTATATTATATAAACACTTAAAAATGATTAAAACATAAAAAGTCAACACATATTTCTGTAACATTTAAGTAAATATATTTTCAATTCATTTTTGTGTTTTTCCCTTATATGAAAAAAATTATCATCAATTTAATGTGATATGTGGAAATAATGACAGAAATTATAATATTTTAATTAAAGGTAACTAGTGTTCAATAAAAAAATCATAAAATTGTGAAAAATAGCTAGCAATATTAGAAAATTTTAACATAATGATCATTGATTAATTTATAAATTATCAATAGAAATGACATATTTATCTAAGGTGTGGTTATATCGGGATTTATAAAAATATATTTTTATATATTATGCCTTTTATGTTTTAAAATCCCAAAACCTGTGATGAAAATTTAGAAAACAACTGTTTTTTTTCAAAAAATATTTCAAATTTTTTTTTTCAAATTTCAATTTTTTGGAATATATTAAACATCAATCCAATATGAAAATAATTACAAATAATCCAATGTGTCATTATACAATTATTATGTTTTTATGTTTTTAAGATGGTATCCGATTACTAAGATGAGTAAATGAGAATTTATTATTTTTGAAATTTTCTAAAATTATCAATGATTTAATTTGACGCATAATAACAAACCTCAGACCAACCCAACAAATTATCATTATGGAATTATTTTATGTGACATTTTATAATTATAAATTTTTAGGTTCCAGAAACTTATCATATGATTATAATAAGAAAAAAATCTCTTATTTTTTTAAAAAAATTATGAAATTAGCCAGATAATATTTCATTAAATGTGTGAAAAAATCCCATCCAATCTAATCTATTAATTTACTAGAATGATTCAAAGTAAATTTTTAATTAATAATTTTTATTATTAGATTGTTTTTTATTATATTGTGAACATCTTTTTATCATTTGTTTTTATTGTTTGATGTTAGTTATTATATCATTCTTATATGTTAATTGGGTTATTCGTATATGATAATAGTTTAAGGGTTATATTTTTATTTTTGATTTTTCTTATCTATTTTTGAAAAATAGATTTATTTATATTTGAGTAAAACACTATTTTTGAAATGTAAAATCCATTAATTTAGTTCTATGCGAAGATTATATATATATATATATATATATATATATATATCTTTTTGTGGAATAATTAATGGGATATTTGTAAATAGTCTCTCTTACGATAAAATAAAATCTTATAAATTGTATTTGAATAATATAATTGACACAAACACACACACACACACACACATATATATATATGGATTTTTTTTTTCAATGAAAATGTAGAAAAATTATATAAGAAAAATTTAATTGTATAATAGTGTATAATTTATTATCGTGTTTAAATATTTCGTTATAACTATTAATTTATAATCAAATTATATTATATGTAATTATAAATAGTGAATTTCATGGGATGAATTGTTCATTAATTTTAAGATGAAAATTCACACAAAAAAATTTGTATACTTTTCTTTTTTAATATATCATATCAGGTATTGTAGACGCAAATATTTATGAATTACTTAAAGACCATTATATAATTAAATTATAAATCATCTATAGTTACTTTTCAAAATCTATGTAGTATTAATTTATTGAAATCTTTAAATTATTATTTATATATTGAATGTTTATTATTTATATGAGCACATGTATGGTGTAGAGAAAGAATATGACTTCTAAATCCATCAATAACAAAATCTAATTCACTTGTTAGAATAATTTGTATTTTATATATATATATATATATATTGAAATTGAATTGTATACAATATATATATATATATATTTTATTGTAATGAATTACATGTAGTTTTTGTAAGTGAATCTATAAAAATATTATAACAGCATAACCAATATATTAAATAATTAAAAATATTCCAATATAACTAAAGACAATTTTATTGTTTTATAATATATTATTATTATATAATATAAATTAATATATTTCATTATTCTTTTAGGATACATTATTTATTTGTTATATCACAGTAAACAAAAATAGCAAAAATTATCCTTTCACAAAACTATAGTTAAACATTTACAAATTCATTCCTTTATCAATGATAAAAAATAAATAACTGGTCATATTTCTAAATGGTAAAATAACACTAATAATTTTCCATCTTTATTAATGAATTTATATGAATGTTAAAGGGGATTTATTTTTCTAGGACCATAAAACATGAAAATCTTTGAAGTACTTACAATAGAAATATTTGATTCTAATAAATGACCATACTTTTTTAGAATTCCTCTAATGATTAAATCTATATGATAAAGAAATCACTAGTTATGAACTATATATAACTTATTGTACAGTCTAAATCTACACACAGAGGAGATAGAGTATTTTTCAAAAATTAATATCCATATTAGAATATAATATGGAGAATTGTAGTTTTAAATATCATATGAAGGAAATAAGGTGATATATTGTTTAAATATATAAAGGAATCTAATATTTTTATTTATAGTTTATGTAAATATAATAATATTATAATGAACTCTATTATTAAATACAATATAGAATGAAATTAAATTTTTATTCCATATAGGAAGGTTATATGGTTCACTATAGTCTAACTAAATATAAGAAACCAATAAATATCTTTGTACATTAAATTTGTAATGTAGTCTCTTGGAAGACTAAATCTATATTAATGGAATTTTATAGTTCAAAATAATATATATAGGTGATAATGGGAACCTTTAAATTGTTTTGTTCTGAGGGGAGTTAATTTAGGGATAATGAAAAGTGAAATATAGTTTATTTTAGGGAACAAATAATGATAGTCGTTTATAAAAACATCCCATTCTTGGTCCATTGTGATTATGTATTTTCTCAAAATTATTAGGGATAAAGTGAATCATTTTTGACTTTGTCTGAATATTTATGTGGCTTTCTAAGTATCTCATATAGTGGGAATCAATTAAGGAGTTTTTTTAATTCTTATTTTATAACATGAATCTATGTATCGAGGCAATAAAAAATCCCATGAAATTATCCATGCTATTTTAAGACCAATAATGAAAGGAATAATAATCTCATATAATTTTTTTTCAATAAAATTATAGTATATACATGTTTATAAAGAAACATATGTGTAAAATAACAATCATGATTAAATATACTCACAATAAGGTAATATAATCTAGTCTAATTCCTAATCCATTGTAAATTGTACTATTTTGTTTAATTTCATGTAATAAAGAGGGGAAACCATATTTTATATCCCTATTCTCTATGGAAAATAATCATACATTTTTCATCATTTATTATGGATCATAAACAAATCAATTTATAGTCATTTGTTTTTTAAAAAGACCATGAATTTAATATCATGAGATATAAAGCATAGAGTATTTATTTTTCCATTATATTTTACAAATGATAATCCAAGAAATTTAATATCATATAGTATACGAGATTTGATACATGTGTGTATAATTGATTGATGTAGACATAATAAAAATATATTGAAAACCCAAAAGGTCTAGAATTAGTGTGAGGTGGCACATTTGGGCTAATTGGAATATTCTAGGAATGGTTATCTTGTTTCCCACAATTTTGGTTTATGTATATAGAAATGGGATTTCCTATATGAAACACATAATATTTCTAGTATGATATCTTCAATATTAAATCCAATATCTTGTCTTATGAAACAAATAAATTATTTAAAAGATGAATTATTCAATAATGTAAATGTAATATATTATAAAAAAAAGTATGTTAGAAGTTAAAAAATGGAACAAAATTTAGAAAATTAAAAATTGAATTAAACATGAGTAAATACAAATAAAATAGGTTTGAAATATTTCTCATCGTGATATTTATTGAGGACCATTCCATAAACAATAACTACGGAAATAATGCAACATGTTATAAAAATTATAACTATATATAGAAATAATACGAGAGAATGAGATGAATGATGTTGATAAATTCTACAAGGATATAAGTAAGAATATTTTATATCCATTATAAATATTGTAATTTTTATTATATCAAAAGAGGACTAATATGGACATTAGGATAATACATCCATAGATAACATAATTATATTTCGGAATTGGTGGTAAAAATTTAAATTTTAATGGTTAGGGAATTTTATTAAAAAGTGATTATCCTAAAACAACTCTAAAATTAAAGGGTTTAAATAAAATCATAAACATTAAAAAAATCTCTCATGTTTAACTTTAACATATATAACTTGTTTTAAATATTGGGTGGGAGTTGTTTATGATAATAAAATATCTAACAAATTCATACAAGCTTAATCACTACCCAGGAATAACATCACAGATTCTATTATCCTAATGTTTTACGTGAATGTCTTGATGTTTTTACGTAATAATTATGAAGATATAAACATATTTTTATTATTGCTATTAATTTTATTCTGAAAAAATATATTTTTTCATTACTTATATATTTGTAAACATTTGTATTTTTTATTTTTAATAATTACTTTTTAAAAATATAAATCATTTTTCAAAAAAATTATTAGAAATAATAAATATTGTTTTAGCCATTAAATAAGAAATATTAATAAAATAGAAATAAAATAATTTAATGTTACAAATATGATTTTTTGGATATTTACTTTTAATCTGTAATGTATTTTTTAACTTAATTCTATTAATAATGTCTAATAAATCATTTTGATGAAGATTATTAATAATATATAAATCCAATTATCATAACATTAATCCCATGATTAATAGATTTTATTGAAGAAGAATAAATTCATTTTAATGATAAAAAATAAATTTTTTAATAAGTTTTCTATTAAATGTTATGGTTTCTTATATAGCAATTAAATTTTATCACATTAAAAAATTTGAGGATAAAATGGATTTCAAAATTGCAATCATAATTTTTTAAATATTTTTTAAGGATTATTTCACATTTTCCAAATATAAGTTATTGAGGTAATAAATTAAGTTATTAATATGAAGGTGAAAGGATGTAAAAGGGATAAATTAATTTGTAAATCACTATCAAATCTCTATAATTATAGATAAATTGGAGGGATGAAGGGATTCAATAACTATCCCCTAATATTTTTCACTTCAGATCCACTTTTTATGTGAAATTACCTTCCTTACAATTAAATGAATGGGTATATATTTAATTTCAAATCAAGATTACCTAAAAACGCACATACACATGCTATACCCTCCTAAAATCCCTCATTTCATTTGTTTTCACCTTAAATACCTAAAAATATAATCTCCCAAGAAATCATATCACTTTTTTTGGTAACCAATGGTTATAATAATGAGTCTCAATTCATTTATTTCTAACTGGTTCTCTAAGAGAACATTAAAGTCATCAGCATCAGTTTCAGCCACTACCTAGTCATTTTCCTTTTTCTATTTTGTCCACATATTCTCTAAAAAGACTTGCCACATTAAGACAATTTTTATCTAGAAAGTTGTTATTATATAGAGGGTATATTATACCTATAGAAAAAAACTTTCATATTCACTCATTCTTTATAATAAACCTATTTGAGTCGATTCCACCATCATCCTGAAATATGCTATAATGTTTTTAAGATGAATTATTTTAAAAAATACTAGTAATATATATAAATAATTATGTATTGAATATTTTTTCATAATTCAATAATGGTAATACATATAAGTATATTCAATGACAAAATTAATTCTTTGTATCGAATTGAAATTCAATAGAATAGCATATTGTAACTTCCCTTTACCAAACACAATGATAAATTCCATAAAACTACCACAAGAATTTATTTCAATGTCAAATAAATATATATCATCATCATAAAAACTCTATGTTTAATGAAAAAAATAGTGATGTGATTGGACAAGAACTTCTATACCAAATCCATCACAGAACAAACATTAACATTAATGTTAGAATAGTATTTTAAACATGAATTGATTAATAAATTAATATTGAGAAATTAGAAATTAAGAATATAGTGTAACATTAACATAATAATGTTAAAATTTAGATGAATTGAAAACCAAAATTGATTATATAGAATGTTAGAGTACTAAATTTCAAGTGGGAATCGATGGTAAAGGTTGTTTTTCAAAATTTCTATTCATTGAGACATATTTCATATTATACACAAACATTATTTTTTACGATGTACTTACTAACCCAATTTTTTCTTTTCATCAAAAGTAACTTTTCATTTATTGTATTTAGAAATCTATATCATATTGTCTCCTTTAATTTATTTTTATTCATTCATTGATGATGTTGTATGAGTGTTTCTCAACCCAATCACTCGTTCATTAAGTGGTATCATTTTTTATATGATAATATTATACAAAGATGGATATCTTTATCCCTTATATATTTTATATTTTCTCATTTCTTAATTCTATGAATGTAGATTTTGTTATTATGATATTTCACTATTGTTAATTTCACTGTTCATAAATATATTATAAGGTTAATAATACTTCACATTCATTATATTGGATATTTTTTATCTATGTCTTGGTAATTCTATTACATAAATTTTCTATTTTATTATTTTTAATGAAATATATTTATTTCTTCAATATAATTCAAATTTTATTTCTTTTTTTTCATAATTAATTTTTATAATTATTTTATAAAAGTTCATTTTTATTAAATTATTTTAAAAGGCCCAAAAATATATACCCTTCCACATAAATAATTTTGGTATCCTTAATTCAATATTTATTTTAAGTTTAATTTAATTATATTATATCTTCCATAGTTTGGAAAATTTTTCTTGAAACATTATATAAATTATTATTTTAACCTTTGGAAAAATGATTTTTAATAACACATTAAAGAATTATTTTTATGATTTTTTTAAATATAAAAAAAAAATTCATTTTATGTTTTTATTTACATTCCCTCTATATATTCATATTACGTTTCTCCATCATATCTATTATTCATATTTTACCCTCTAAATTCTATTATGATATATTTCATTTTGTGATGATTCAATATTTTGTATCTTCTTATCAAATTATTCAATAATTCAAATTTAATACATCCAGAAAATGTAATGTAACCCATTTTAATTGTGGGATTTTTCAAATATTCTATATGATTGATTTTATATTGTACACATATGTTTGATGTATCATTATGTGAATGATGGTTTTGATATATCCTTATAATGCATTATGTAAAGTCTAAAATCTCATGAGATGTTGATGCAATGTGTAGATAAGATTTTTATTTTCTAAGATCAAAATTTTATGCATAGACAATATAACAGTAAATGATGTTCATAATATTATGTATCAAAATTATTATGTTTAAATTATCTCAAAAAATTATATATGGGAATGATGTGGTTTAAAATGTTAAAAACATTTATTTCATATGCTTATATTTGTGCCACATGGAATTGTTATGCTTCATGGATTACTCTAATGATCTGATTCTTTCTGGATTTTATCTTTATATATTTTCTGAGTTTGATGTGTCTATAAAATATTTCAGGTCATATGGAGAAGTGATATTGGTGGATTACATCTAGGTGTTGGTTTTAAGTTTTCTTATGGAGGTTAGTGTTGGTGTGTGGTTCCTTTGAGCTCCATAAGGGTGGTATGCAAGTCGATATAGGGGGTTCTTCCATTTTAGTAGCCCCTAGAATTTGGTTCACATACATTACTATTTTTTTGGTTAATTTACATATTTAGATTAAGGTAATTCCAAAAGGATTATGGTGTCATAAACCCCACTGCAGTATATATATTATGGGTTTTGATTTTGTCATTATTCTATTTTTGGTGTAATTTCACCATGGGACTAATGCTTTATCATGGTTTGTCTTGAAGGATTCCTTATAGTCTGGGTAGGCATAAGTCTCAAAATGGTGATGTCCATTATATAACAATTCTCCACCAGTTGTATCAAATTTGGAATGTTTACTTAGTCTATAAGGGGACATATATCATATATATATGACATGGTTTCTAGAGATTGGATCAAATTAAACCCATTGTGGTGTGGTATCATCCTTTGAATATTTGTTTTTTGATTTCTATGTGTGTTATAAAATTAAAAAAGTCACCAGATGTCATTATATATAGTTCCATTCACTATACCACTGGGATACTCCCATGTGATATAAGGAGATCCTTTAGTGATCTTTTTATTGTATTTGTATTGGGTTACTTGAGATTGATTGTTTTCTATCAGTTCATTTATATTTATTGGTTCACCCCTTCCATCCAATTATATGTTCTTGAAAAAACGTCTTATTCAAACTAACGGCTCTCATACTATGGTGTAGATGAGAGATATAGTGATTTTAGGTGGTTGAGTCATCCTTTTACTTAATTTTGATTGTTGATCATCAATTTCTGTCCAATTTTCATGAAAAATGAATTTGGAGAATTTATTGTGGTAATATAATTGGAAGTATGATTTTTTGAATAGTGTGGAAGTAGGATTGAGACCTCACGAACCAGATTCACTCATAAATAACAAAATCTGTTTGGACACATGGCCTGAAGATCACGTACTCATATTCTAATGGCTACCAACTTGAAAGGATGGTCTATAATTGAATGGCTGGGAGATTATATACTAATGATCAGAGTGAAACATGGTGTTATACAATTACAGTATGAAGTAAAATAAATTAATAGTTGATCTAAAGGATCACAATTCATCCAAATATAATAAATTGAAAGAAGTGGAAATAATTTCACATATAAGACAATCCCATGAATGTATAATATAAAAAATTGAAATTCATAGATGTTGGGAAACATGCATATACAATATGCTATACAGAATGACAAATAGAAAAAATTAATCTCTAATAGCATCTAGAGAATAATATCGGTCATATACTCAAGTACTCTATTATAGTATAGATGTTTAGACATCTAAATATGGACACTTCCCTTTATCCCTATCAACATCCATAAGATCTATTCTAGTACTAATCAATTATCCAAAATTGTGAGATATAATCAGTAGGAAACCACCAATTGTGTCTAAAACTATCATATTCTATTAATATAAATTGAGTTATATTTATGTAGTAATTAATGTATATCAGTAAATAAATATATTTCACATTTGTCCATGTACCAAATAGGACACCCAACCAATATGAAGTCCTTTGACCTATGCCTGGATATATTAGAAAAGATGAAACCAAATATATATATATATATATATATATAAGAAAATTATATGTATATATATAACTCATACACATATGAAAGAATATGTTTATATATATATATATATTAATAATAATTTACATGAACCAAGTGGTGTGACCCAGGTGTCCATGTACAATCACAATACGTTCAATAATTCTCTTGGAATATGAATGTTGGAAGAAATAATAATGTAGTATGGAAAAAAATGATAGAATAGATAGACTACTACTAAGATATTTAACTGGGAACAAACATAAATTCATTAAATTAATTTTCATCAATAACTCATCCAATGTGTTCTATAAAAAATGATCCCAGGTATCACTCAAGGAGCACTATAAAAACCCATCACCTTAGGTGTGTGTCCAAGTTTTTTCTATATAAAAACATAGGCATCACTCACGACATGGTATCAAGTGATAACCCTCTTATATCATTCATGTTTTACCAGAAAGGGAGTTAGGTATCACTTGTGGCATGGTATAATAAGATTTCCCATTGATCCAATCCATGATAATCAACTTAGGGAACCTAGTATCACTCATGATATAATATAAAGGCATCCTCTTTGTGAGGCCATTCAAGGTATTCTTTATAAGAACCTATATATCAATCCTGGTTGGTTATAATTCATTTAATAATTATCCACTATTCTCCCATTGACATATATCTAAATAATAACCCTCATATCAACCATAACAATACATTCAAGATGGTAATGGTTAGTGCATAACTAATACCACTAAAATATTTCACACTATTTAATTGGGAATTTAATTCTCTAACCATTAATCAACCAACAAACAATAATAAAATGGAAATAAGAACATTTATAACCATTTTCATTTCATCTAATTCAAATAAAATATCATTCAAAAGGGATAAATAAACCTAATTTCGTTGGTCAATATAATTCTTGGGAAGAAGGTTCATCTACTTTAATAGAAACAAATCCTAAAGTGGTGGTCTGTGTCAATGTGGATATCCTATGATGATAGAATTTAGTTTCCTCAGACTACCCCATATAATGAGATACCATTTCATTTAATTAATTTTTCATTTAGAATGTGTAAAATGGAATTTATAGAACACGACACAACAACACAAAATATAAACACCAAGTCTTAAGGGAAAATAACTAGATGAAATACCATATATATTTAGTACTATCCTCTCCCATTTTTGATGTTTAATTCATGATCAAATGAGATAAATCAATGAAACAGTAAAATACATTTAAAAGATGGTATATTAGATCATACATATTTATAATTTCATATGGAGAGATAAAAAAAAGGAATAGTCTTGAAGTTATTTTAGTTAACTATCGAAGGCATTTGGTGTAGAGTGATTTTTGATAAAATGATAGAGATTTCAAAATACATAGGTGGAGAAGGGGGATCTTCATACATGAGTGAGAGGTTATAAAGAAGGAAGAGAAAATAGTGTTAATATATATATATATATATGAGGCATTAAAAAAATGATAAATTCATCCAATCTGAAATAGTTCATAGTTTTGCTCAATCAGTTTCCAACCATGAACACCCACTCTTTATTTTTCAATAATCATTTTCGTTAGGAACATATTTTTGGAAATTCCAATGTAGCCCATGTACCTTATACAAAAACACTCATGGTTCACCCAAACCATGTGACCTCAAGTTCTTGGAATAAATAAACCATGTGTCCCACCTATTACCTCTAAAAGTTTGGGCACCAAGCTGTGAACATGGTTAGAACACTCTTGAAATGTACGTCAATATATTAGGAACCTCTATAATGATTAAAATAAATGATAACATAATAATTTAAAGAATATGTACCTAATAAGAAAATTTGTTATCTTACAATATCCCCTCCTTAAAATCAATCATCCTTGAATTTCCCTTCGGAATATGGTAAAGATTCATATGAGAACTGCTCTGGACCGAAATAACATATATTAGAGTCACTCTCATAATTCACATATTGTACATGACCATACTACTATTACACCCATTATATTAAAACATGCCTACCTTCGAGAACCTTCATTCTTTGATCAACAACCAAAAAAAGGTGGTCCTCAAAATAATCATCAACATATAACAAATAATTATTAGGATGAAGGACATGAGATAGGTATGAGTGAGAATGGTGAAGCTGTGAGACATAAAACATAACTTTCATAGACTAATACATCTGTGGTACTAGAAACTGATAGGATACTAGACTGATTCACATCAAAATCTCGAACATCCCAATGTAAAAAGGTGATATCTTCTCTTAGTGTTGAATCCCTATATGCCCCAAGTTATGAAAATCATGTAAAAATAGTCAACCCCAAACCTCAAACTCCATAGTTCATTAAAAGTAATAAATAAATGATTTATGAAAATACTGGGATATATTCATACACTTCAAGATAAGATAAACCCACTCCAATGTATCCTAAATGGTATGTGGCTCATTATCACTACCTATCCTACATCTTAATTTCAGAGAAGTTAACGGAACATCCTACCACATAGGGCCTCATAAATATCCATCTTTATAGTTTCCTAAAAGTTATAATTATATGAAAATTCGGAAAGGGTATGTTTTTTCTCCCATGAACCACTAAAATTGATAAAAAATTCTCGAATCATGTCCTTCAACACCTGTATGATATGAATGGACTTCCCATCAATTTGAGGGCTAAAGGATGTACTCAAGATTATCTGTGAATAGAATTCCATTTACAACCCATTATAGAACCGATATATGAACCTGGAATATCAGTATTATATGTTGGTACATGGAACTCTATTAAGGTGTATGATCTCTCTGAAATATATATTTCTTATATAATCTACTAAAAGGTTCTCTATAATGGATTAAATGTTAGCGACATTTCATATCCTATAGACGATCAGCAATACTGCATTGAGAACATGAGGGGATCATGAAAATAAATCCACAAAATCCTCGGTGAAATAGTTATATTTAAACAGAAGATTTGTGAATGACTAAAGAATATTTTGTGGTTTCCAATGTTATGACTTCACCTATAAATCGTTGGAACACTGGGTAACAAAACCAAATATCTATATTTTCTTCCTCAACCATCAGTACTTGTAGTGTATGTCATGGTACATAATGGTAAGATCAGTATGTTGTTCCCAAGAAGAGTAATGTGACTCTCTCATCAATTACTCTTAATTTATAGATAGAACCAAAATATTTCTATGAATGGGAAAGATCTTAGTGCTGTCATCAACCTATCTTAGAGGATGGTCCTCATATAAAATTTCTCTCGAACTACATCTGTTTGAGTCTTCTAGCATAGAGCATCAACAACAACATTGCCATTCCAATGAGTATAAAAATATTAAAAAGTAAAACATCGACATGTACTCCATTAATATTAGTTGTTTGAGATTCAATTGACACTGTGAAAATATTTTCATGAGGATTTTGTGACTTTTTTACCCCACAAAATGAAATTCTAGTATATATTGACACCAAAAATGGAAGACGTGAACAAAAATTTCTAATTATGGATCATTCATTCAATAATTATTCTCATGAGGCCTCATCTACCATGACCTATATGTAGAAACATTATTTCCCTACATCAGAACTATTTCTAGCATGATACAAGAATCATCAAAAACAACTATATACCATTTTTATAACTCCAAAAAATCAGGATTATTATTGAATTCAATCATTATTTCAACTATAGAAATTGTTTTTCATAAGTTTTAGACCAAAATAAATTAATAACTTTCATAGTCATGAAAATAATATTGAATATAGGTCTGAAATTTTCTTTAGAAAATCCCTTTAATATACAATTATACTTGAGGAAATATATATGTAAAATATGTTCTTAGTATTCTCCCAAGAAATAACAACTCACACATTCTATGGGTAAAAAAAACATGCTTTCCTCTGAGATGATGTGTCCTAGGAAGAATCTTTGTCAGTCTATAAGTGGAATATGGTGAGATTATCATAAAGATGGTGCTCTATCTATGTATTCAGTATGATATAGTTATTATTGGCATGCCCATTTTAATTATGGTAATGCAAAAATATTTAATATATGAAGATAAACTCAAATGAATCTAGATATATTGGAAAACCATATTTATTATATCCATGAAGACTGGGTTAATGTTCGTGAGATTGAACGACATGGAAACATACTTATGTTGGCCCAATCTACTATGAAATTCAATACATTCTATATATGATGGTCCCAACCAGTCTTGGTGATATCGCAACCTTAAATCAATCATTCAGAATATTAAATCTCTTTAAAGTAGGATGAATTGGTCATCAAAATATGGTATAGGATATTGGTTCTTCTCCATCAACGGATTTAACATTTCACAATCCACACAATGATAGAGGATATTGTATATTTTAATAGGGAAAGGGGAATGAAAACCCTTGTAGGAAGTACTCAGCCATATAAAAACCTTATAATAAAATCCCTTTAACTTCTTCTTAGGTTCTTGAAGCTCAATAGCTGACCCCCAATAAGGATGAATGGAAAATAGTGCTCCTCTAGGAACTAGCTCAATAATAAACTCAATATATCTCTCTCAAAAGTTATTCTAGATATTTCACCAAGGAATAATTCTTTGAAAAGATCCACTATTGTAGTAAATTCAATATGTTTCATTTTCTAATTACTCAGAAAAAGGAACATAGTACATTGATTGAAACTTGGCATAGCCCACAATGATCAGGTCCATCTTGACTCTCATGAACATCCCATTCCTAGTATTGAAAATAACAACCACCTACTAGTGATACGAAATACACATTTCAAGGATAGAAAACAACCATATAATGATTGGGTATTAACATATCCATATTGGTTATGATATTGAAGCCGATCATCTAAAGGGAAAATACATTCTATGAAAAAATGTAATTGATTCTTTCAAGGGGGAATTCCTTACATCGAGATACACTCTCGAATCAAACCCCAATGTTTTTTTCATGATTCATTAAACCATATATGTTATCATTCTATAGACTGGGAGATTATATAATAGTTATGATGATTAAGGAATATGAATTATATATTTCAAATAAGGTTGATACTAAAGTCGAGGCAACTAGAATAGTACCTCAAACTGTAGAAGGCTTGACACTCTAATCCTATAGTATAGGATGTACATCATGTTTCTTTCTATGTCGATGGACTTGAGCTATAACCTTGTTAACTAGAGAAGACTTACTATGTCGTTATTGTATCTCATATGATTTTTTTCCATAGCCACATCCAATTCCTTGTCCTGGTCATCCTTTACTATCTTAGCCCACCGCTTGACATGGAGCTACTAATCCTGTACCGAAATGTGGAATCAGTGTAGATACCATCACATTATGAACTATTGGTAATGTTATGAAAATTAATTAAAGGTTCATCATCTTGTCTCTAGATCATCTCTCAATTGGGTCCTTGAAATACTAGGTCATATCATGTCCCGAACTACCACACTGGTTACAAAACACTTCACTATTAGTGTATGTCATCTAACTTCCACTACCCTCATGAGTCGAATTGAAGTAATGTTTCCAGCCAATGGAAAACCTACTCTCTTATATCAGTGATGCAATTCCAAAACATATTCTATCATCTTCCCTTATGTACTACTTGGTGACAAGTTCCCAGTTTAAATCTCATAAATGGTAGTAAACTGAAAGGAATTAACATGAAATCAGATGGAATACACAAGCCCATCCTCAAACTATCATGATGTCTTTAAGTCATCACCAAAAATATTTAGTGTGAATAAGTAATTATTAGTTAAATGACATGAATAACACATCATAGACATAGAATTCCATTTAACGTTCAAAAATTCTGTATTATTTTTCACTCTTAGTGTTTGAGGGAAAACTAATAATTGAAGAACATTTGTAAGTATGACCATACTATATCCCCATAATGACCAACATGGTTATTCACATCCCACAAATTCATGTAATACACATGAATTATATAATTTGGGAGCTTGAGCCACCATTTGGAGGCTTTTTTAAATACTCAAAGATGGTTAACATGGTCTCTAGCAATGAATCAATAGTCTGTGGACTACCATCCCCTAAAACGGTTGCAGGATGAAACTACTATAATACTCAAATCATCACTACCATTGTGGAGAAGGGAATTTGGATCTATTTATTGAATATTCTAGTTTATTGAAACCCTCTAATAACTTATCATTGATTCCCAAAATTGGAATGGTATGAGGTTCCAAAATAGGTATTACAAGAGGTAATACTAGTGGCTAAGGGCCCACCACCTCTATATTTTGGTCATGGTCATCCTCATGGAACACAAATCGAGGATATCATGATATCATATTTATAAAAAATCCATGTTACTACCACGAATAATGTTTAAAAATTGATAATATCATAGATAATAAAATGGGATTACTACATGAATCCCAATAAAAGAGTCACACCCCACTACATTCATTAAATGTTAAGTCAGGTAAATGTTTAAGAGTATAAATATTATCAAGAGAGACTACATACTTCACACTACTAAGGTCAGGTTAGGGTAATGGTTTCACATCACATATCAAAGGTCCTAGTATAAGGATTTTAAATTGCAAGGTATTGAGGAAAACATCATTAACATTGAAATTAGAATGTCCATTTAATGTTAAGAATTTAATTTTATAGTTTAAATTTATTTCAATGGATAATTATTTATATTTATATATGTATCACAGTTTTAATAGACGAGTCATCGTTCCCATGTTATAAAGTCAATACATTATAGGATTCAATTTCAACATCATGTAACTATAAAATTACCATTTTATTCAGTACCAGGACAAAAAAGGTTGTATAAAATTATTTAGTTATATCAATAATCATTCTAAATTTATTATACTACATGCTTCTTGAATTTGAATTATCATTTATGTAAATATATAAACTAACTTTTCTTTCTATGTGACTAGTGTTCCATTGGTCAAACATGGAATAATGTGTAAATTAAGGTGACACTATCCATCAATATAGGAAAACATATTTTAGGTTAGTGTATACACATTAATTAATCCAATTATTTTATCACATTATGTAATGTTAACTGGGTCTTGAATATTACATTCATGTAAATAGTAATATAAAGTAGGAAATTCAAGTAGTAATATAGATATGGAATGAAATATGTTTGACATGTGAATCCTTAGGTCCCTATATTGATGCACTAAATGATACCTACATACCATAATAGGGTATGGAAAAGAGAAAAATAATTATAATGATAATGATAATAATTTCAAAAATAATGCGAATAGTTTAATGGTGAATTCTGAAGAACTGAAATAGGAAAAAAAGAACAGTAATATCCCACCCTGGGTAATTTGGGTTTTCTGTATATTTCTGTTAGCTACTCCAAGGAATATGATCATTACGAAATTTAGACACATTACTAGTCTCCTATGTAATAAACCAAACAGTACAATATTGTAAAAAGTAGTATTAATGCCACATTATTCCATCCTAGACCTACATCCCTCATAATTACCCAAAACTGATTGGCCACATGGCCTCAAGAATTCCACACCATAGGCTTGGGTCATTTGACTTGTTTTGATTTTCTGTGATGGTGGAGTGGTGCATCTATACCCTCATGAATATATTGCATCGTAATGGAATATAAGAAAAGTAATAAGTTCAGAAAAGATAATAAATTTCCTTCTGGAGAATAATTCATCCATATAAAATAATTAGGAAGAAGAAACATTATCTTTTATAAAATGATTTCATTGATTTATTCTACACAAAATGGAAATATATTGATGCAAAGAAATATAAATTTACATTATGAAATTCAAATGATGAAAAATAAAAACAACTATCTTCAATAGAATCATTATCATATTATCAGTCCTCTACACCAGTACATCATTTTATTGTATAATATCATGAATCTAAAAATGGATGTTTCACATTTTCCTTACCAGACCCATAAGATATATTTGGGTATTATTCATTGGCTCGAATAGGGCGCAAGATATTCTCAGTAATCCCCAACCAATGTTGTTTCGAACAAACTAGTGAGTTCCTATAAAATGATCATTTTCTAAGTAATATTAAATGTGTAATAATAAATAAAAAAGTTTCAAAATGTTTTAAGTTCTCTAGGTGACGTGGGATTGGTGCCACATTAATCGTCCAAATAAGGGATATGTATTAAAATATGTGTCCTTATATTTATATATATATATATAGATTTAGTAAAGCATGTGAAACATTTCCCCACACATACATACGAAATTATATTAGTTTACATATTGATATGTAAAAATAACTAGGACCCAAGGCGTATTCCCATGGAATCCATGCATAATAATAAGAGGTTCCATAATTCTCCTAGAATATGAATTTTAGATGAATGAATATATTATGATGACATTTTATTAAAGCTTAAAATGACTCCAAATTTTACATTTACATGGAAGACATATCAATACATTAAACTAATTTCCATCATGGTCCCATACAAGGCATCCTATTGAAGGGGAACCTAGGAATCACTTATAGATTACTAGAAAAACCCATAAACAAAGGAGTCTATACAATAATTTCTATATTATAAACCATGAATCAATCTTGAAATAGTATAATGGAAAAACCCTTTAATCCTATCCATGCTATAAAAAAAGGGAACCAATATCTCTTATGGAATAATACAGAATCATTTCCCATTGAGTCGGTCTAAGCTAATCCACTTAGGGAACCAAGTACCATAAATTTGGTAAAATAAACACATCATCCTATGGACCCATAAATGATATTCTATGTATGAACACATGTATCACTTCAGACAAAAAATATTTCATTTAATTATTATGATCAATGATCGCATCCATGGAATTGTTGATAGGAATTTTCATAATTCTCTCAGTATGACATGTGGGTTGGACATGGATAATGTTTAATATATACAATTATAAAAAACATGCTTAATTAATTTTGTCATTTTATTTCAAAAGAATAACACTAGCTATAAAAACTAATATAACTTTCCAGTGAACCAAGACAACCAATTTTATTAACATTAATGAGATTTAAATTTTATTCACAAGGTTGAATGAAACATATCTAAATTAGTTGTTAATTTTAATTATGAAAAAGTATCACAAACTTAAATGAAACACAACCTAAGGGGGTGACTGTCATTGAAGTAGATATTCCATGTTGATATAATTTATGTTTTTAGGAATAACCTAAGAAAAGTGATATCACTTCATTTTAATTATTTTATAATTATGAGGTATCTCTTGGAATGTAAACTTCATAGAAAAATGACACATAAGATAAACATAAATAATTTACTAAAATATAACGAGACAGCCTAACTTGGACAGAAAGTACTATCATCATAAATTTTGATCTTTTCAATCAGTATATAAGTGTAGAAATCACCAAATTAGATGAATGACAGTAAAACATGTTATATTATATAACACAAGTTTATCATTACATATGACGATATAAATGATGAATGGAAGGGAGAGGATCGATTATCTTACTGTTATTTATTCAATGCAACCGATGAAAAGTGATTTTGAGATCAGATGATGATGCTATCAAAATTCCTAGAAGGAGAGTAGGGAGAGTTTCATGGGTGGGTGAGAGGTAGTGAAACATTAGGAGGAAAATATGGATAAATGTTTTAAAGGATATATGGGGAATGTGAAACTCACCCATTTTAAATGGCTTCGTCATTTGAATACATAGTTTAGACAAGACATGCACCAACTGTGCACACCCATTACCTTTGTGGCACTAATCAAGCTAGCTAGGCACATAGTATGGGAAAATTGTGCATATCCTTTTCACCCTTCTCCAATATCTCTATAATTCCTCACATTATATCCCTAAAAAGTATTTCCTCATGTGCCCAATTTAAATAGATTATTTATCCCAATGTTGTAATCTAATGTTTGGGGTTATAGTCTTTGAAAAGGCCCCACACACTCCTAGAAGATTCCAAAATCTCGTAGGAACCTCTATAATGATAAAAAGTTATGTTTAAACTGAAATTTAAAGGATCCATACAATATATGAAGATCTATATTATTATAATAATCCCTCTTTCCCATAAGGGTGATGGTTTGAAAAAAATAATGATGACTTTGAATCATAAATAACGAAATTTTATTGTAATGGGATAATTCACATGAACTTAACTTGATTCGTGGTGGTTCTTGATTTAATTATTGTTATCATTGAGGGTTTTTTTATTAAATGTGATTATTTTTTGCTAAAATTGAGTGATAAAATAAACATTCATAAAAGGATAATCATTTAGATATGGAACTTAATCAATTGTGTGTAATTGGGAATTGATTTTTTTCATCTCCTAGAAGATATGGTGGATTAATTTTAAAGAATGTTAAAAGACTTTTTTTGTGGGTATTTAGATTCATGAATTGGGTGTTATTATTTCTATTTCACCTTTTATTGTTCGTATGATTATTTTGGGATGGGTACTGGATTGTTTTGGCATGGTTTTAGGGATTTTTCAATGGGTTGGGAAGAAAAAGCTATGATAGATTCCATTATTGACATATAAGGATGTAGTTATCGATGTGGAAATGAAATGGGGATTGTTACATGGGATGATTATAAAAATTTAGTAGATGTGGTTGTTATTGGCTTATATTATGATATTTTCTTTGTTCTTGATGTTAATTATTGTCTAATATATGGATGGTAATGGTGAATATGGTAATTGAATGTGGGATTTAATTGAATAATTTAAATATTATAAATGAAATTTAAATTTCTAAAATGGAAGGGTAATTATTTAAATTAATATAGATGATGGCTAAAATGTGGGGTTTTATTGAATATAGAAATTAATTATTAGAGGAATAATATATCGTTAATTATATAGAAAATATAAGAATAGTTAAATAATATGATATAATGGGAATTTTTTAATAGTTGCAGTCTTTTAATTTCGTGGGATGCAGGCTGGTATGGTGTTTAGTACATCACAATAATGGTCTCTATGTGGACGTATTAGATTATTGTTATGGTGGATGTAGTAGTGTGAATTTGGTAGGAAACATTTAGGATGGAATTGTGCATTGTTATACCATATGATGATTTTTATTGTGATTTTCATGTTTAACCTATCCAATAATGATGTGATTTCAAAAAACAATTATTGGGTTTAGTGTAATTTCCCCATCACTCTAGGTTAGTTGGGGAACAAATGGTTTACTACTCCATCTTCATTATTCTTTATTATGTTTATGGAAATGTTATTATGGCCTACGAATTGCAAGAACATGATGTGATCATAACGAGATGATGAGGTGGTATATTGAAGGAATCACTCATTTATAGAGGAGGTCAATATGTTTATTTCTGTCATGTTCGCAATACCATACTATTATTGTCAGTGTTGTGTAGATAATATATCGATATGTGGTTGTGCATATAGATTAGTGGGAAATAATCAGTAAAAACTATGGATATTGCGGTAGGTAGGGATATATTCTAAAACTCATTAGATATAACATGATATTTTGATATGTTTGTGATGATATTGAATATAAATGAGTTCTAGGAAGTTTTTCTGGGTTATGAAACTGAAAACCAATTGGGGAAGTGGTGCAAGGTACCCTTTTTAATTTATACTTAAATATTGTTCTATTATACTTCATTGTGATTTTTTAGAGTGACACTTCATTATGATAGGTGAAAGTTAACATGAGATGTGTTATTTGATCTATTATTTTTTCTCCAACTAATTAATAAGGATCTTCCACATTTTCATGAGTGGTCTTGGTGAAGTCTGAATGGATTGTTATTGATTTGGAGACAACATTCTAACAAGAAGGGATATAGATCTCCTTTATTCTGATTATTTCAAGGGTGAAGAATTAGTTTCTACTTGATTTTAGTTAATGTTTGGGAGTAGATAGGTAGTGGTGTATCTTGAATCTTATGGAGTATAATTATGATGATGTTTCATGTGATTTTTTAGAGAAGTTGGTTCAAACAGGGTTGATGGCTTCAATGATTTTGGGAAAAAATATATAAGTGATTATCTCTCATCAGTAGGGGAGTTTATGTTTATGTAACCATGAGATAATGTTTAAGAACCTTATTTGTTTCACTCCATATCATTTCCTTGAATAATATTGTAGACCTAGGACAACAGATAAGGAATGACATCTAGTTATTCAGTATGTTGTCACCACATTTAAATTTTCAATAGGTTTGGAGGTTTAGAAGAAGGATTAGGTTTTTTTAGGATTCATGTGATTCCATGATCATCTCAATATGAGATTCATCTATGATCCCTAAGGAAAGGGTTTATTGTATTAGGATAAGACATATATGGGTTCTTGATGTCTTAACTAGTTGGGATCCAAACTCAATAGTTTTATTCTCATTTTTTTGAATAGGATATTATGATGCCTAAATTGAGGAACAAATCTTTTACTATTTTCATTTGGTAGTATGAGGGTAAATGATATCTATTCTATATAGTACTTTGGGTTCATCATGGTGGAGGTAGTTAGTTTTCAATATATCCTTAGTAGTAGCTGCCTCAACAATCCTATCAATAGACGACTATCAAAAACAATCCACATTATTACACATTAATATAAGTTATTTTACATTAAAATAAAAATAATACAACCCAGAATATCAAAAACTTTTGTGTTTTTGTTAATTAGATAAATATCATAACTTCTTGAACATGGGATACAAAGACATTATGGAAAACATACTTTATATGCTTTAAAAATTCCATTAATTTTAAAACCACATGGGATAACCTAGGGAAATTCAAATGAAAAGGGTGAGATATAATTTCCAATAAAGAAATAATATTTTTATAAGGTGAAACATGACAAAAAATTGTCATATCAATGGGGAATAAAAATATTAGGAATAATAAGGGCTGATATAGGAGGATAATAATAACATGGGAAATACAACAAAAACACCATACACTGCACATAAAGATAGGTTAGGGATAAATTACAAGAAATCACGATAGAAAATATTCTAGAATGTAATCCATTTCACATAATTTCCCAAAATTAAATATCATGAGAATAATTTTTCCTCATTCTTCGGAGTATTCTAAAAATTCAGGTGCGCGCGTCACATTTAGTCCATTCTCATGCTTAAGTTTACCAAATAGATTATAAAATATTGATTCATTAATCATAATATTTCATTAAAAGTTAACGGAGTATGGAATAAATAAATTTATGTATCAATTAAAATTGGTATACATGTATACTGTTGAAAACAGTTGATAGGAAATAGTTATGGTATTCATTACATAGTTGTTTTTGCGTGGGAAAATCACATTGAAATATCTTCAACATAACAATGTAACATAGAAATCCATCAAATCAGATGATTAAGAGGAGTGGGTCTCTCATAACAAGGAAATGAAATGTGTTGTAATATATAAAAAAATATCGTATCTAAAGGATTTTGAATAGACATTATATGATAATGAATAAACATGAATAAGAATGAAAAATAAATGAACCACTTACTTCAGTGTGTGACTCTAAATGCTTCAGAGGTGATTCATGAGAGCCTTGGGAGCCTTGGGAGGACTCAATAAGGGTTAATTAAGAGTTTGGATATGGTTTAAGTATTTTTATTTAAGGGGAATGGGAGCTTGGCTTGGTTTATATTGGAAAAATGTAAGGATTTATTTAATATTTTCCCAGCAATGGGTTTGCACACTATATAATAAAATTACCAAAACCAAAAACCTTAACATGGGTTTTCCAATGGTTTTTATTGAATGGGAGTGTATTTAATAATTTTAAATGGATTAGGGACTAATGAAATTAAATAATACCCATTCTTATGTTGATGTGAGTCATGCTCTTAAAAAATATATTAAAACATTAAAATATTTCTATGGTTTTTGGGGATTCATAGTGGATTTATAAATTTATTAAAATAAACATAAAATATAATTACTATAATGCCTTGACCCCATAATTTCAGAGTCGTTGCATTATTTTTATACATTGTCATGATTACAAGGAATCAAGTCTCTATGTACCGATAAGTTTAGTAGTATTGGAAAATAGATTACATACATGAACATTACATTATAATTTCTAACATAAAATACAGAGTAAATAATACATGAAAATTACATTATTACCCTAACATAACCCATCATATCAATCATAATACACTTCTTGGGATCCTGGGAAAATAAAACATAAGAAAGGGGTGAGCTCAGTTGTTCAGTAAGGATAAGTAATTTAGGGGAAGCTATAAACTTTTAAGGAAAAATGTGTAATAAAAACAACAACATTTTAACCATAAAATTAAACATAATATGGAAAAAATAAATCATGCATTACCATATAGACATTCACATGGATATTCTACAATTCAAATAATCACATGTAATAACTAATTTCAAAATGAGAGAATGCAAAATGTCGGACATCATAACCACATAGTCAATGCCTCATGCCAAGAGTCCAAATAAGATTTTTCAAGGCCTTATTCCATGACACTAGTTTTTTTCATCAGACCTGCTGATTCATTGAGGAGATATAGTCGGCTCCACTTGTCATATAATATGTCCAATGTATTCTTAATATGAAAAGGTTGAAATGTAACATAAAAATTCATATTAAAACTAGCATACGAAATGTTATTACATTAACCATAAACCATGAATGGTATATAAATAACACATCCACAATTAAACATATCAAAAAAAGTTCAATACATTACCAATTATTATATCATAATAAATCAGCATCACACAAGTGTAAAATCCATCAAAAGATATTGCCATAGATGAAATAAAAACTATTTGCGGGAAATATATCTTCCTATTTTGAAATCATTTAAAAGTAATGTAATTATCAAAGAAAACATTTATTTTTAAAATACTCTTATAATCATGTCGGGGAAGCTTTGAGGGTGCTATAACGGTGGAAAATTTCTGCATCCACCGTACAAGTTAAAAAAACATTACCACCCTAATTTTTCGAAAAGGTCATGACGTACTATTTTTGGAAAAGGACATAAAAAATTCTTTCAACCCATTTTATAAAATGTAATATGAGGGTATAAATGAATTTAACCCATAGTCTAGTAAATTGTAAAAATGGTTTCAAATAAATTTTTACGAATCATGAATGTTGATGATAAAGAGGTCCGAGTAGATACTTGATCTGAATGGCCCGAAAGCCTTCATTTTTATTTATTTTTGATTACCCCCCATTAAAGGGATGAGGGGGAACCCTTACAAGGTTTTTAGGGTCAGATATTACATGTCCTGTAGGCTGAGGAGATTACATGATCCAAAGGTGTTAGAGAATTCAACCAGACTATCTACAAAGAACTGCCCCTCCCCAGCATCAGCATCATGATAGTAGCTCTCCACCTTCTCATGGACATCCGGCTAGGCTTCCCGTGAAAGAACAAGCTGGTCCCGATGGAATATCCATACTGTCTCATTCTGAAAAATCCATTTGGCTCTACTCTGGTGATTGCACCTGCTCTAAATCCTCTTTTGGGGCTGCTCATTTTTTAGTCTATATGGGGCAACTATATGATGCATGAAGTCCTTGAAGTGGATTGATGACCTTAAAGGAGGCCCCAAATCCCTACAAACATGAGGCCCTGGGAGGTCCAAAAGCCTTAAGGACTCTAACCCAAAATCGGTGGCTCAAGGTGAATAGTTCTAGCTACTACATTACCGAATAGTACGTGATACAGTAACTGCTACAGTGTCTGCTATAGTACCCACACAATGTACATTACTACTATAGTACCTGCACACTGTACAGTCTGCTATAGTACCCGCACATTGTATAGTCAACTACAGTACTACTACAGTGCCTGCTACACTACATGCTACAGTACTACAATAGTACCAGAAATATGCCTCTACCTGGTTTTGAACATGGGTCATATGGATGCACTTTAGGATACACCAACAACTTGGTTGAGCTCATGTGCCCCAGGTCCTAGTAGATACTTACATATAAATAATCTTGGATAACAAAGAGATTGTAAAATTAACCCTTACATTGTACTTTACTTTAGTCTAGGGTAAATTTAACCTATTGTATAATGACCAAAGTACATTATTAAATTTTAATATAATCATATTCATATTTATGATATCATATTGATTCATTTATGGCTTTATACTACCAATATAAAAATAATTTCTATGTTAAAATTACATTTCCGGTAATAATCGCTTTATTTATCATACGTGTTTTAACTTGTTCTTCTTGATCGTTTAACTTATATCATGATTTAATTGATTCCAAAATATAAAAAATTATTTATCTATTATATATATTCATAATATTAGTTTTTATAATAGATTCATATATGAAATGGAAAACACTGTTTATCTAGACGGTTGGTCATACGTACGTATAAACAATGTTTCTATTTTCATATTGTATTGAATAGAAGTAAGTGAATGAAATATATGTATATATATATATATCTAGTAGAAATATTATTTCATATATTACATACGTATTAATAATATATATATTTATAATCATCGTTGAATGGTGAACATTAATCTCATCACATCGTGGAGATGGTACGCCGTACGTACCCACAAGCGATGATATCATTTTATTGATAGTGAAATCATATGAAATTGGAAGGTATATTATAGATTCAGAATAATTAATATGTTATATATATTATTTAAATCCATTATACTCATTATTATACCCATCGAAATAATGATGTGTTGAATAACAAACTACACCAAGTGGTAGAAACGAAAACCCCTACGTACGCACATGTGGTGAATTTTCCATTCATAGGATGTATAGAATAATGAATATGGTTGCACCGTATTTATAATAACATCTCATTATGTATAAGGTAAAATATTTTTTATTTTAGTATGGAAAAAACAAAGATATATAAAGTGGAAGAAGAAAAAAACTTTGAAAAAGTTGATGACATAATTACCTTTTCTTTGGGTGCTTTTTTTAAATTTGATCAAAAGGTATCCTTAGGTTGGAATTATGATCAAAGTAAGGCCTCTTGGATGAATTGATGGTAGTTGGTAGGATATTTTAGCTGGGTTTGTCAAGATAAATGTCTTTGGAGGTGTGATTTTGATAGAATTGTATTTACCCTTTTATAAGAGATGTGATGGTCACTTTAGGAAACTTTTCAAATATTATTTTATTTTATAGTCATATTAGGTCTATAATGGCTTGAAAAGGAGTTATTTAGAAGCTAAGGTGTGGATAGGTCAAAAAAAAAACTCCACCAATAGGTTTTATATATGTTTAGGTCACCATATTAAACTTAAATTTTAGATTTAACTCATAGTTAAATAATTTTTCTTTTATCATGTATTCTTGTATTATTATAATAAATAGTTAATAAACATACTATAAAAATCCATGAAACCCCTATGTGGTTGATTATATATATATATCTTTATCTAAGTCCTTTTACTTATCCTAATATTTTTAGGAATAATATATCAATTAAAAATATAGTATTTGTTATAAAGACTCATTAATGTCAATTGTGGCACTATTTAATATTTGGAATTTTTGAAAGTCATTAACAATTGATTACTTCAAAAAAAATACAATAAATCAACCCTAACGTGTCATATTCATCTAGAAAATTTTTGGATGTCAACAAAAGTCTCAATTTACATTTACTTTGATATTTATAATATCAACTATTTTAATATTTCATTGATAAAGTAATTACTGCATCATCATTGGGTCATAATTAAATTTAATTATTTAATATTTAAAAATTATAAATATATTTGAATGATATAATAAATCTTTTTATCTTTATAATGAATATTTATAGTGAAATTATCTTTTTTATATCCCTATATTAAAAAGATTTTCGTTATTAAAATTTTAATTTAACACTTTGAAATCTTCTTTAAATAAAAAAATAATAAGTCTCTTATCTAATCTATTTGTATAAAAAATGATCATATTTTATTAATAAAGTTGAATTTAGTCGAAAATTACTCATCCATTAGAATTAGGACATGATTCAGGGTAATTATAATATCATTTTTATCTTTACTAACCATATTTACTATTAACCGTGGTAAATAAAATTCAAAAGTTACTATTCACAAAAAAATAATTTTCATCTTATTGAACCAAATTTTACATAATTATGTCATCCTTGTCTCTCATAATTTTTAAATTTAATTTATAGATTCAGTAAAATTACATTTTAGCCAAATTTGCAAATGTACCTAGATGGTGGGTAAAAGATGTTAAAAAAATCAATAAAATTTTATACCTATAATCATACTATAAAATGACTCCAATGAATTATTTAAACAAATATTTGTATTATTTTTATATTTAGAATTTAAAACAAATTCAAATAATAATTATTATTATTTTAATTTAAGTCGGTTTAAAACAATAACGCAATGTTTTTCAATATTCATAAAAAATTGAATATTTTCAAAAAAATACAAAAAATTAACCCTAAGATAATTATGATATTCTGAATCAAAAAATGATGTCTATTTTATCAAATTCAAATATATATGAGTTTTAATAATTAATTTAAAATTATTTTGCGTTGTCAAAACCGGAACACGGGTTAAAAAAATAATAAAAACTATCAAAAGATTCACATGTGTTTATGTCCAATTTAAATGTGAAATTACATATAGTGACATATATTGTATTAAGTGATAAAAATATAATCTTATTATACAGAAAAACCATTAAAATGTTAAATTTATCACTATAAATATTTTTTATTTAAAATGTAGATTTCAATTAAAATTTAGTATCTTTCATTATTCATCAAAATATGAATGTTATCATAAAACACCAAAAATGTATCCAAATTAAAAATTTTATGTCCTCATTCTAAATATGAAGTTTATTTTGTAAAATTTAATATATAGAAGTGTCAAATATTGGGTTTTAAAAGGGTTCTCCATTAAAAGGTGAGAAAATTGCATTTTTTTAAATATACTTATTTTATATAAAAAATTTAATCTGTTCTTATATTATATATAGGAAACACCTAAAGTAGATGTTAAAATTATATGTAGTATTCAAAATTCAGTTAATACTGTTCATAATTCTTTTTGAATGACTACTTTGGTAATTCATGGTGCGCTCGAACTCAGTGCTGCATGTAGCACCAGATATTGAATTACTTTTAAGAGATAACGTACTATGAAATCTTGGGGTGTTATATTCTACCATCCTTCAGTAAATTGTGTACTCAAAATTTGAAAAAAGTTCCAAAATAAAAGGATTAAAATAGAAAATACCTTTGTGGAAAACCCAAATAAAAAATAGGGTTAATAATGTTAATCTTAATAAGTGGGAAAGGGAAAAGAAAAATTCACCACCAAATTAGGGGTTTAAATATGAGAACATTTGTGGAAATTATAGACACATAATTAGAGGAAAAATATAAATATATATAGGGAGTGATTTACGTAATCGATCTCAAAATAGACATCAATAAATTGAAAATTGAGGGCCTCAAAGACATAAATCCGTGATGATTTAAAATATCATCGGTGGAAAAAAACATTGGGTATTAGGATAACACATTTTTGGTTTTGAGATCATTTACTTAATTTTTAAGAATTAATCTATTCATAGAATAAAAAATACTTGAAAAGTAGAGTAACATCCATCAACTAATTTCTACCACGAACGCATCTTTCTCCCAAAAAAATAATAGAACTCAAAAATATTCTATTAAAAATAATCGTATAGGGTTTCAAAAAAATAAATTTTTAATTCATCAATAATAAAATTTTAAAAAAACTACATTATAAAAACCAGGACATCATGTAATATAGTGGTAGGTGATGTACCCTTGTCACCCTTTGGTTGTGGGTCCCAGTCTCACAGCCTTGCTGGACACGACGGGTTGTAACCTGACCTCCTGGTTGTCCTTTTTATATCAATACAAAAATAATATTATGAAATGATTTAACCATAACAATAGTATCCAATGTCAAACTTAATCCATTACAACCTTTTTCATTATCCAATATTCTTTTTCCAAACATATAGTCCAAAATTTATTGGGAAGGTAAACATAATGAAGATCATTTTTTCCACATAATAACTTTTTAATACCTTCATCATGGATTTTTTTCAAACAAAGTAACAACCTTACATACCATAAAACCTTGTTGATTGCATTAATGCTCCCCTATTCATTATAGAATAATGGATATACTCCTTGTATCCACAAAAGTTTTAAATTCCAACAATTATGGAATAAAAAACAATTAATCAGTTTCATGGAAGTCAAGAATATCGAATATAATTTATCCAAATCAATCATATCTTATTCCAAAATCACTACTTTAGTATCAAAACCATATTAAGGTTTTTCTTTCGTTTAACCATATATTTTCCAAAAAATTTAACTTGCTATTGAGTCACTTTTCTATGAACCATATAATCAGAAATCATCAATGAAATAGTACTGCAGTGTAATCCATATTTAATTCCATAATTCATATAACAGTACATCATTGATAAAAAACTCAAATGGAACAATTATTTAATTACAACATAAGATCACTATTCATTCCTCTTAATGTGTGGAAGTTTCATAACTTGATTATTATCGAATAGCATCATTTGGGGCATACTCTGATGACTTGGACAGTGATTCTCATAATGTCCCAACTCCTTGCATATGAATCATTATACATTTGAAACCTTTTTCTTACCATTAAAATCATGTACTTGGTGTCATTTTTCTCCACACATATAACAAACTCCCATTACATTCAAAAATTTACCAAGGTTATTCTTTCGACAGTTATCACACATTGGAAAAACCTTCTTCCCCATATTCCCTTTATCCATAGTTCTCTCTATCTTCTTTTTCTTCTTTTTTGTCCCATAAAAGCCATAGGACATAGGGAATTATTTACTTATCTTATTGAAACATGATACAATTTCATCATATGATTAGAATATATGGGAGACTATTTCCCTACTACTGTTTTTCTAAATAACATGAAATGTATGATCCTTCTTACTCTTTGGATCATGCATATAACTGGAGTTCTCATTCATTCTACTGGGCACCATTTCTAAACAATTACATAGACTAGGATAGTTTATGAGTAAAAATATATAATTCCAAACTTTTAAAATACCAAATGTAAATTAAAAAGTTTATACATATAATCTATAATCATAAGAAAAGTTTTCTATGAGGAAGAATTTAATCATAAATACTTTATAATGGCCTGTAAAAGAAAATGTTAATTATCCTAAGGATATCCCATGGGAGTTTCCTAACCATGAGTAGAAAAAGGCCCATTGTTGTGTACCCGAATAGCCTAGGTCAAACCCAAAACTCCTTGTTAGAGTTTTCAATACTAGGTACATCTGTTCCCGAGCCACCTCTGTCGTCTCATATCTAGACAGTGATCCTTTTCTTGGAAAATTCATAAAATATATACATTACCATAATTCTATGATGTTCTTATATACTATTTCTAAAAGTCTATGTTTGGGTAATGTTATCTAATCAGAGATGCTAGAAATATGGTTTTCAAGATTTTTTATTAAACTTCCTTTGATACCAATTGTAATGCCCCTACCCTAGAATCATGGATCTGGTGCATTATTTTAATACATTGGCATGATTACAAGGAATCAGGTCCCGAAGGACTAATCAATTTAGGAGTCTTGGAAAATATATTACATACAAGAACTTTACATTATAATTTTTAATATAAATCATGGAATAAATAATCCTTTGAGAATGACATTATTCCCCTAGCTTAATCCTGAATATCAATCATAATACACTTCTTTGGATCCTGGGAAAATAAAACATAAGAATGGGGTGAGATCAGATGCTGAGTAAGGGTAAATAAATTAGTGGAATCTATAAACTTTTATGACAAGATGTGTAATAAAAACAAAAGCCTTTTAAACATAAAATTGAACATAATATAGAAAAAATAAATCATACATTACCATATAAACCTACACATGGATACTCTTCAAGTCGAATAATAACATGTAAAAGATAATTACATAACGAGATAATGTAGAATACCAGACATCATAACGACATAGTCAAGCCCTTATGCAAAGACTACAAATACGATTTAGTCAAGGCATTGTGCAAAGAATATAGTTTTTCTCATGAGACTAAAAGATACACCAAGGAGTTATTGTGGGATCCACCCATAACTTACTAAGTCTAATTCATTCTTCATATGAAAAGGATGAAACATAACATTAACATTCGTATTAAAACTAACATACGAAATGTTAATTCTTTAACCATAAACCATAAATGTTAAAAAAATAAAAAATCCACAGTCATTAATATCACAAAACCTTCAATACAATATTGAAGATTTTATCATAATAAATCAGCTTCAAATAAGTTTCAAATCCATAAAAGGTTGTTTACTTGGATACAGTCAGAACTATTGGAGATGAATAACTCTTTTTATTCTAATGTCATTTAAAATTGACGTGATTATTAAATAAAAAAATTATTTTTAAAAATATTCTATAAGAATTAAGGAAATATTAGAGTGTGTTATAATGATGAAAAATAGTTTCAGTCTCCATATAATTTAATAAAACATTCTTACCTTAATTTTTTAAAAAGGTCATGAAGTACAAAGTTTGGAATATGATGAAAAGATTCCTTTCAAATCATTTTATAAAAAGTCAAATGGGGGTAAAAATGAATTTTACCCAAACTCTAGTAAATAGTAAAAATGCTTTGAAATATATTTTTATGAAACAAGGATGTGGATGATAAAGTGGTCCCAAATGATAATTACATATAAACAATCACAGATAATAAAGAGATTGTAAAATTAAACCTTACCTTGTACTTTACTTTTGTCGAGGGTACGTTTAACCTCAGGTATAATGACCATAATAAGTTATTAAATTATTAAATAACCATATTCATATTTAGGATATCATACTTGATTCATTTATGGAATTATACTACCTATTTAATTATATATTGTATATTAAAATAACATTTTGGGTAATAATAACTTTCTTTATCATACGTGTTTCAACTTTTCCTTATTGATCATATAACTTATATCATGAATTAATTGACTCCAGAATATAAAATTTTATTTATGTATCATATATATTCAGAATATAATTATGTATAATATATTTATATATGAAATGGAAAACACCATTTATGGAGACGGTAGCCTGTACGTCAGCAAAAACGCTGTTTTGGTTTCTTATCATATTGAACCGAAGTATGTGAATGAGAAATATGTAATTAAATATATATATATATCTATCTATATATTTACAGTTGAATTATGTTTTCATATATTACATACTTATTAATAATATATATATTTATAGTCATTGTTGAATAGTTAACATGAATGTAATCACGTTGTGGAGACTGTAAGCCGTACGTACGCAAGGGGGAAGATATCATTGTATTGATGGTGAAATCATATGTAATTGGATGGAATATTATATATAAAGAATCATTAAAATTTTATATTTATTAGTTACATCAATTATAATCATTATTATACACTTCCAAATAATGACGCGTTGAATAACAAACTGCACCAAGACGTGGAGACGATAAGCCGTACATACGCACCTATAGTGACATTGTCATTCATTGGATGGATACAATAATGAATATGGTTGTACCATATTTATAATAACTTCTCAGTATGTAGGAGGTACTGGATTTATTATTTCAGTATGAAAACAACAATGAAAGCAGAAGTGGAAGTAGAAAAGAACTTTGAAAGAGGTGACGAAATAATTATCTCTTATGCAGGTGCTTCTTTTGGATTTGGTAAATCCAGCTCCCGAGGTTGGATTTCTAAAAAAATTAAGGGCTCTAGGTTGAGGTTATGGTTGTTGGGAGGATATTTGAACAAGGTTTGGCTGAGATAAATGTCTGTGGAGGTGTGATTTTGAGAGAAGGGGAAGAACCCTTTTATAAAAGAGGTGGGGGTAACTTTAGAAAAAGTTGAAATATTATTTTATTATACCATCATATTATGTTTATAATGGCTCCAAAAGAAGTTATTTCAAGGATAAGGTGTCTATGGGTTGAAAAAATCTCAACTAATAGGATTTATTCTAGTTTATGTCACCATATTAACCTTAACCTTTATATTTATCTTTTAGTTAAGTAGTTTAACTTTTATCATGTATTCATGTATTATTATAATAAATAGTTAATAAACATACTATAAAAAGCCAAGGAAATACAAAGTGGTTAATTATTTTTATATATATCCTTATATAAGTACTTTGGTCAATCCTTATATTTTTAGGAAAATTATATCAATTAATAATGTAGTATTTTTTTTAAGAACTCATTTATGTCAATTGTGACACAATTTAGTATTTGGTTTTTCTGGAAATCGAAACTAGTTGATTACATAAAAATAAATACATTAAATCAACCCAAACATGTCACGTGCACCCTGAAAATTAGTTTGTGTCATAAAAAGTCTAAAATTACATTTATTTGGATATTTATAATATCAATTATTACAATCATTCATTGATAAAGTAATTACTACATCAACATTGTGTCATAAATAAATTTAATTATTTAATATATAAATATTTTAAATAAAATACAATGAAATAGTAAATCATTTTATTATTATAATGAATATTTATAGAAGAAATTAACTTATGTATAACCCTATATTAAAAAGATTTAAGTTATTGACATTTGAACTTATCACTTTTAACTCTTCTTTAAATTAAATAATAATAACTGTCCAAATTTAATTAAAATGGGTAAGTAAGGATTATATTTTATTTATAATGTTGATTTTGGTCGAAAATCACTTAAATAATAGAATTAGGACACGTGTTCGGGTAATTATAATATCATTTTTACCTTAATTACCATATTTACTTTTAACCGTGGTAAATAAAATGCAAAAGTTACTATTCATGAAAAATTAT
This sequence comes from Viscum album, assembly GCA_963277665.1. Taxonomy (NCBI): domain Eukaryota; kingdom Viridiplantae; phylum Streptophyta; class Magnoliopsida; order Santalales; family Viscaceae; genus Viscum; species Viscum album. Next base: position 1,864,425,665 of record OY728133.1, read on the forward strand.
TTTCATATTATTGAACCAAATTCAACTTATGGATGTCAACCATGTCTCTTGGATTTTATAAATTCAATTCACAAAAGCGGTAAAATTACGTTTTATGCAAATTCAAAAATGTTCCTAGAAGGTGGGTAAAAGACGTTAAAAAATTCAATAAAATTTTATACATCTAATTTTCTTATAAAATGACTCCAATGAATAATATTTAACTATTATAAGTATTATGTGTGTATTTTTTCTCTAAAATATATAAAAAAGTAATAATTATTTAAATAAATGTCTGTTTTAAAAATAACACAGTGTTTTTTTATTATTGAGCAAAAATTAAATGTTTTTAGAAAACATACTCAAAATTAATTATAACATAATTTTGATATTTCGAATCTAAAAATGATGTCTATTTTACAAAATTCAAAACATATGATTCTCAATAATTAATTTAAAATTAATTTGTGTTGACAAAACCAGAAAGCATGTTATTTAAATGTTATAAACTATCAAAATATTGACATGTGTTTATGTCCAATTTAAATGTGAAATTACTTATAATGACCTATATTATATTAAATGATAAAAATATAATCTAATTATACTTCAAACCAAGTCAAATTTATAATTTATCAATGTTAATTATTTTGATTAAAAAATTAGTTTTAAATTAAAATTTAGTTCCTTTAACTATTCATCAAAATAAGAAAGTGATCAGAAAACATCAATAATATATCAAAACTAAATTTTTATTTCCCGATTCTAAATAAGATGTCTATTTTTTCCCAATACAATCTATAAAAGTTTCAAAATTTGATGTAAAAAAGATTTCTCCATTAATAGGCGATAAAATTGCATTTTTTTGAAAAATACTTCTTCTATCTAAAAAATTGAATTTGTTCTTATAATATGTCTATGAAATTCATAATATGGATTTAAAATCATATGGACTATTCAAAATCTAGTTAATACTATTCATAACTACCTTTTGAATGGATAGTTTGGTAAGTCGTGGTGCGCTCGAACTCGGTGTTGTGTTTAACCCAAACTATTGAATTACTTTATTGAGATAACGTAGTATTAAATTTTGGGGCGTTATAATTACTTTAAATAAGAAATATATATTTGTTTGTGTATAACTTTAATTGTTTTCATTACATCATTCTTTAGTCATAATGATGTCAATATATGCTAAGTCAATTTATCTGGTATTTAATTTTTACCTGATAATTAAACTAGCTTAAAGAATAATGAAAAATTCACCAATGTATAATTTCTATGTTATTTTTCAAAAAATAATATTAATTTTATATAAATAATTTCTTAAATATTTTTATCTTCACTTTTAAAATAACATATTGATATTTATTGAGAAATGCTATGTTTTTTTACAATTATAGTTTTTTCATCACATATAAAAAATATATTTTTAATTTAAAAAAATTATATGATTATTTAAATTTAATAAAATGTAATTAATAATAATATTTTTTATGCAATTATTTATTTAAAAATTAATAGATTCAATCATTGAATGTATCCTATAAATAGATTCAATCATTTTTATGTTTTCGGATATAATCATGGGATTATCCTAGGGGAAATCCCAATTATTATATCTCTATCACGAGCTCTGAAAAATGGGCTGCATAGGGTATGATCATCTTATATGAGGACATCACACTTATTGTTTATTCCAATTAGATTTGTTAAAAACCAATATTTATACTAACCATGTGATATTTGTTGAATATATATATTATCAATGGTAAATATTCTTAATGGTCATTCACATTTAATAAAATCCAATATGTGTGTTTTTTTCTATACCTATATTACACAATGTGACATTTATTAAATCAAATAGAAAATTTTATTAATAAGAGTTTTAGTCATTGACATTTTCCCCCATTACTGATTTTCTACCTCTAAATTTTATTTCTCACACTAAAACAGATAAGGGATACTCTGTTGTATCACCTCATCTTGTTCCCATGTTGCATATTCCAACTAGTGGTTTCTCCACAACCCTTAAACCAGGTGAATTAGTTCATTTCCATTGAACTTTACCTCAATTTTCTAAGATATTCACCAGTTACTCATCATAGGAAAGGTCATTATCCAATGGATCTACATCTATATTGACTAAATGTGAAGGTTATGTTATATAAATCCTCATGAGGGATACCTATAATACATTAGGTACTTAAAATTGGTTAGGTGGGAGTGCATGATGGTAGGCCACCACTCTGGTGTGATCAGGGATCTTAAAGGGGTTGACGTATCTTGGACTAAGATTTCCATTATTATAAAATATATTTGCTTTCATCCATTGAGATATATAGAGGAAGACCTTGTATCCAACATCAAACTATATTCCTCTTAGATGATTGTCAAGATAGCTATTTTGTCAACTCTGAGCAGCCTTGACATGTTGTTGAATGGTCATAAACTTTTCCACCATTTCCACAACCATTTTAGGAAATATTAGTTTTCCTTCCACAACATCACCCCATCATGCAGGTGATCATCACCTCTTCACATAAAGGGATTTATAGGGATCTAGTTTGATTCTCGAGTGGTAACTGTAATTGGGATGGAATTTTATGAGAGAAATGTGTTGTTCATAGTCCTCTTTGATGTAAATTGGGAATTCTCTAAACATGTTCTCAAGTGTTTGGATAGTATACACATATTGTCCATCATTTTGAGGGTGATAAGACATGTTAAAGTTCAACCAAATATTAAGATCAGGTTTGAGACTCTTCCAAAACATAGAGGTGAAACATGGATCCATATCAGATACAATCGATAGTGGTACTCTATACTGCCTTACCACTTTTCTAATGTTTGTCTGTGTAAGTTTATACAATGAGAAATATTGTCAAATCCCAATTAAGTATATTTTATTTTTAAGATTATCCACCACAACCCATATATAAATATTCAATATTGTTATCTTTGGAAGACAAGTGACAATTCCCATGATGATGTTTCTCATTTCCATGTAGGTACGGGTCATTGATTCACGATCCTCTTGGATTTTGTATTTAATGAATTGATTTTTTGATATACAAGATTTTGGGATGTAGATATTCATGATAGAATTCTTCATATTTTCCCACAAATTGTTTTCTCTGAGATCTTGATACATCATTGAGATACTTGTGTGGGTAGAGAAGGTTTAGCTATGTTCATTATCCAACAGCTCCATTAACGTATAATTTTATGGAGCACATAGTCTTGACCAAATATCACAACTCCTTATTTATTATCATTTAAATCTAAGGATTTAACTATTCATTTAGTTTTAACAGTATTCTGAATTCCCACATCATATATTTAAGAATACATAATCTTATCAACAAGGGAAACATGAGAAATCATTTGTGAATGGATTGAAAATGTTACTTCCTTTATGATTCCCATTTCCATCCATTCCCAATCTAATAAGATCACATCCCTCCCAATTCACTTAATTTATAGAATTGACGGATCAATTTACTTAGATCATATTCCACTATATTTTCCCTCCCTATATGGTAGATAATTTGGAATCTAGGGTCATTTATTAACACAAACCACTTTCATTAGCGTAAATTCAACTATTTATTTTTGAATATATACTTAAGGCTTTTGTGATTCGTATATATTTCAAAATTCTCCATAATGAGATAATGACACCATATTTTCAAAGTTAATATCACTATATCCAAGTCTATATCATGTTCTCATTAGTTCTATTCATGAAAATTCGACTACCTTGAAGCATACACTTGGACTTTTTCCATCTATATTAACACACAACCCAACCCATTATTCGAATCATCACAGAATATTGTGTATATCTATCCAATTGTGGTTATTATGACTATATGTTTAGTGAAAATAATTCTATACAAATCCTAGAATATCTATTCATATTCAACATTCCATGAAAACTAGACTCCCTTCCATGTTATCTTGGTTATATGGTTTTACAATAGTGAGAAATTTCTCACAAACTCAAAATAATACCCACCTCATCCATGGAAACTATGGAAATTTATCTTAGACGATGGCCTCAACCATTATTCTATTTATTCTATTTTTTATGGTTCTATTGATATCCCATTAATGGTGATTATATTCAAAAATATTGACATATCCTTCAACCATAACTCAAATTTTCTGTACAGGTCATAGAGTATCGCATTATGTAATCTCTTTATCACACTGAACAAATGCTCCTCATGCTCCTCCTTTCATTGGGACTATATTTGAATATTATTTATAAATACTTCATCAAATTTTTATTGGTTATATAAAAATTATATATTATTTAATTTTATGAATATTTATGCAGAATTAGTGTTCCCAAAATGAATCATTTTGAACTCATAGTGCTCATATGTTATATGAAAAACAGTCTTGGTAATATTTTCCTTCACCCTAACATGGTAATATCCCGACTATTGATCAACCATAGAGAATTATTGTGATCCACATATCTAATCAATCAATTCTTCAGAATTAGATAGTGTATAATTGTTATTTATCATGATCTTGTTGATATGACGATAATCATATCAATGGTGCATTGAACCATCCTTCTTCTAGATGAAGGGGACTCGTGAACCCCAAATTGAAGAACATGGGAATATAAAACCATTATATATATTATCATATAGGTGTTTCTAAATCTCCCCAATTTACACAACATCCATTATATATAGATTCGTTGATAATGGCAATGCCCCTAGTTTAATGATGATTAAAAATTCTACCTCTCGACTAGGAGTAGAACTAGGAAATTCCTCAGGAAACACATTAGTGGGTTCCATCACAATATGCATTTATTTGAGTATTTTTCTTTCCTTAAACTCAAAAATTTGAGATATATATTATTTCCCATATGGAAATAATTTTTATTCTTGAGATTTTAGTGATAAAGAAGATTTTTATTCAACTTTGCACTTGTATGGAATCAGGGGTCAATTATCAGTAGAGAGAGTGATTTCCATCTTATGTAAATTAATGTTTTATCTATATAGGTAAATCCATTCCATTCAAATAATCATTTCATGTTACAGAAAAGGATGTATGGTAGGGTTTTTTGGAAAGTTCAACAAAAAAATTATGATAGGGGTGGAGTTATATACATGGGATACAATAATTTCCCCATTTTATATTTTCATCAACAACTCCAATTTCATGTTTTGCAGTGGTGTTTGAATAGTTCTTCTAAAACATTGTAATATAAATGAATTCGTAGAACAAGAATCATAATGTATGTTAACTACTATTTAATGAATAACTAACATACCTTTCACTAATTCATTTTCGGGATCCACCATGGTGGTTATGATAGAGAAATCCCTCCCTTGCTGTGTTAGAGGTAGTTGGTTGTCTCTAAAAACCCATGCCTCAGTGCATTGGTTTGAAATGTTCCTGGGTTCAATTATATTTTAGCGACAAACAATGTTATAAGGGTAAAATGATGAATTCTAGTCCTCCATCTCATGAGTGTGTTTCTCATTTCGAAATTTTTATCTAGTTTTCCATCATTCCCGCACCTAATGCATCTATCCACCCCCCTTTGGAAATTTACTGGATGATTATTTACACACCTTTGACTTGTTGGATGTTGAAATTTATTGGATCCTATTGATATCTCAATCAGACCACCATAATTTAATTCTTTTTTACACTTCTTATCCCAGTAATACCCATGAGACGCATCAAACTCAATTTATTCTTTGTGGGAACATCATAAATTTTCATCATAACTATCAAAGTCACTGATCAACATGTAAATTAGTATAATAGGTTTTATCCTATAAATAAAGTTGTAAACGTAGTTTTATAGGGTAATGAAAATGCATTATGTGTATCATGATTGTCTTGTGATGTTATCCACGCATGACATGATAGATTCATCTTCTTTTTGCTTGATGGAAAGGAGGTCCCATACATTTTTTAGTCAAAGAGTGGGATGGAAATATTAATCAAAATAATATTTTCTAAAATTTCATCCACACCATCACATTGATATCATCCTTAGGATCTATATTACTGATCGATGTACATGAAAAATTATTTTCTCCCACCATAAGATAAACAAATTATAATACATTTTCATGTTAAAATCATTGAAGGATGGAGAATATCTTCTCAATGTAGTTGATGCATTGTTCCCAGATAAAGTGTTTAGATGATCCTTTAAAAGTCATGGGCCTTTGTCACATATATTAATCAATATTAACTCGTTCTATCTTAGTGGGATTGTGGCACTCCGCTAATCAAGGGTTCTATTCAAAAACAGATTTAGGTGAGAGAGGATCACCATAATGTTTTCAATTCATCCTTCCATCAGTCTTCATATCTCATTGGTGCAGTCATCACATTGATAGTTTAACTAATTCATCCTTCTTCAAACATTTTTCTATAATAAAAGGAAAATTAAAGATGTATATTTTTAAACTATAAACCATATAAATGGTAGTTTAATGACAATCAAGGAATGATATATATCTTAAATTTATTTCATTGACTTATGAATTTCTATGAATCAATATATGTTATCCATGATCTATTTACTAACATATACTCTTATTTCAAGTTTTTTCATAATAATGGATCATAATGAGATTATGAATTTACCTATTCATATCACTTGGATGTTTCCAACTAGGTGTATAGTATGTCCCCTTTTCATGTACCAAGTTACATCGAGTCTGGATCGACGCAAATTGTACGAGTTGTTACCCAAAGGTATATCTATTCCAGAACCATGTCATCTTCTAGTATCATGGAATGGATGCGTTTTTTGATTAAAAAATAATAATTAATTAAATAAAATTAAGGATTATTTATTATACATTGTATTATCCATAAGAAATTCACTATAGTTTTCTAATCCAAATCCATAAAATAACTAAACTATTCCATTGATACAAACTATAATAACCCATCACTTTATTAAAATTTAATACTTGGTGTATTACATAAAATTAAATGAAATAAGACATGGAAGATTGACATGTAGAGTTTATTATGGAATTTCATGCATATAATAACTTCTTAGACATGGTATACGATGACATTATTGTAAACATATATAATATTATTCTAAAATTCCATGTAAATTAAAACCACACGAGATAATACATAAGAAAGGGGTGATCTATAATGCTTTAAAGTGAATAAACCTAGAATAAGGTGATACATGACAATACAAAGTCGTATAATTGGGGAATAAAATGAACATTAATAGTAAGTCAAGATAAAGCATGATGATCATAAAATGGGAAATGTAGAAGCAAATTAGAACATAAAATCATAAACATAGTTCAAGACTAACTGGAAATACATCATGATGGTAAAATGTCCCATAATGTAATCTAGTTTACCACATATCCCAATATTATATCTCATGAGACTAAACATTACTCAAATGAATTGGAGTGGTATATAATTATTAGCTAACCCATCTCTTTCATTTCATTCCTTTTCTTAAGTGTGCCATATAGATCATACAACTTGGATTCATTCAACATCATATTTAATTAAAATATCAATGATTGTGAAATAAATTAAAATATTTCCAAATTTAATGTGTTTTATTTTATATAAGTGAATACCCTTTGATTATAAATTTGTATGGTATTAACATCATTATTTTTTTGGTGTGTAAAATAGTGGTGAAATTTTGGTAGCAAGATGGTTTCCCATAATAATTCCTAAAATGATTTGAGGAGAAATAAATGGTAATATAATCATTTGGTAATAAAACTGGAATAAATAGTAACATGAAAAAACATATCCCATTAAAGGTAATTGATGATATAAAGAATATGATAATGAAAAATCTTGAATAAAGAGGGGAATGAAAAGAACCCTTACGTGAGTGTGTGACCCCAAATGCTTCGAAGGGGCTTCTTTGGAGGTTGGGGGATCCATAGAAGGACTATAAAGAGGTGATCATAGTGTAATGATGTTATTAAATTATTTTTAGTTAGGATTAATCGTAAATTTTTTATGTTATTATAGGACAGTAGTTGTAATTTCATTAATATTTCCTAAACGTCGGGTTTTCACACAATATAATAAAATAAAAAAACCACAAATAAACCCAAAATTTTCCCATGTTTTCTTCCTAAGGTGTTTTTTAAATTATTTTATATGTCCATGGTCCTAAATTAATTAATTAAATATATATACTTATGTGGAATAAATCATGATCTTCATGAAATGATTTTAAAACAATGAAATATATTAATTATTTTTGAAGCATTCATAATGGATTTATGAATGTAATAAAATAAACATATAAATATAATTATTTTTAGGAGTAAAAATATATTTTTTCATATATTAATTTTATAGAATTTATTTCATCACTTTTTGGTCAATATGATGTTATAATACAGGATGAATATTTATCCGATATTTAATTTTTACTCAAAAATTTAACTATCTCATAAAATTATAAAAAATAAACCATTATAAAATTTTTATGTCATAATTACAAATATAATATTATTTTTTTAAAATAATTTTCTAAATATCTTTTTTATTAGTTTTAAAATAAAAATCAACATTTATTGAGAAATGATGGATTTTTTGAAAATAATTTTTTTTTGATTCTATATAAAAAACTATAATTAACTTCATAAAAATTATATCGTAATTTGTATTTAATAAAAGTTATTTAATAATAATATTTTATTAAAATATTAATTTTTCTTTTCAATTATCCATTATTTTATAAAAATAAGTTTTTTCATTGAATTAAAATATTACACAAAAATAATAATTTTGTTTTATTGATTTAGAATTACAATTCATCATAAAGTAATAATAATATAATGAAAATATATTAATTATTTTATACCAAATAATCTAAATAATCATATTTATAGTTTCTTTATTTATATCCATTTAATACCCCAACAAATTCCCAAAGAGTAAGGTGTACGATGGTAGAATATCCACGGGTTGTTTTGATAAATACCGTTTGGGTCATAATATCAATGAGCTTAAACATATCCCGTAAATGATTTATCTAATTATCAAGTTGTTGGGTCTTCTCTCGAGCATGGTTAAGGAAAAATATGAGTGATTATATATCCATCAATGTCTCTGATAAATGGGGTTTATAAGGTATTCTCATATTGTTTGAAGTCATCACTTCCTTTTTTTGTGTTATCTGGTTTTGTAAAAACCCAATACTTTTAGTAATCATGTGATCATTGATCAATTTATAAATTACCATTATAAATAATATTAATCGGTATTCAAATATAATAAAATCAAACATGTTATTTTCTTTTCTATAACCATATTACATAATAATTTTTTTAATTAAATCAAAATGGGAATTTTATTTATAATAGTTCTATAGAGGCCCATGCATATCATACATGGATACTAATCCATTTTAGATGAATATTCATTACATTAAAGAAATATCTACCTAAGGACCATTATAGTTTAATGTATTTTGAATCAGGGAAAACAAAATATTTTATCATAGTGAATGATATTGAACATCTCCCATAATCTTTACATTTATTACTTCTACTAAGAACCATTACTCCTAACTTGGGGAAAGAAAACAAAAAGGGGGTGAGTTAAGAATCTAAAAATGGTAAACAAGGGAGAAATGTAAGAATAAACATGACCATAGGGGTATGTGAACTTCATTGTAACATTATAAAATCATAACCTGTATATCAAAGATCATAAACATCAGTTATGGGAAAAAGCTTAGTATTTCAAAGGACATGAATCATAATGAAATAACCATCATGAGCCACAAAATAGTTATTGAAGAAAAATATATAGTATCCATGACATACATAGGAGAATATTAATTTTATTTCATGTCTAATTACAAAGGCCTTTATAACTTGTTAGGTGTAGACTATGACCTATGTACCATCTGTGGAATTAGACTAACAACCTGCATAAACTATTAATTTTTGGTTTGGGATACAACACATGTACCTTATTGTTTTTGTCTTAGGATACAACCCATATACCCTATTTTTTTAGGATTGGTCTACAACCAATGAACCTTATTTTATTTAGGATAGGGCTACAACTTATGTACCTTATTATTTCTGGTCATGAGCTACAACCCATGTACCATCTTTCTTTTAAGATTGGGAAAAAAACACTATACCTTATTACTATTTGGATTCATCTACAACCCATGTACCGTATTTATTCTATAATTGGGATACAACCGATGTAAATTCTTGTTTTTGAGCTTGGTCTACAACCCATGTATCTTTTGGTTTTTAGTCTTCTCCTATGGACCATGTACACTCTTTCTTTTAGGCAAGGGTTACAACCCATGTACTCTTTTTTTCTGGAATAGGATATAACCTATGTACCCACTAAACACATATACATTTTATTATTACCCAATTCATTGGAGGGAGAAATAGGTCCCAACAATCTCATAAATAATCATTCATACATGTTCTATAAGATAATAAAACATTTATCATATCTTGAACCATAAAAAGAGATTTATATTATAAAAATTAAATCATAACCTATGAAATGAAATTGGAATCAATATCATTTCATCTAATCATAACCTATAAAAATATATAGGTTTCATAATCACATTAGAAAGGTATAAACCATGAAAAGATCTGGGTTTCAATAGCATAAATCATATAGAAGTGAAACGAGTTTCATAGGCCCCATTCCAAAAAATGATATACCATTCAAGAAAAAATATTAATGGAACCTTTGGATCATTTTTTATAAAAGAATAACTAATGTAAATTGATCTTATCTTATATGGAAAATAAAATGGAAGGATATTTTGAAATCATTTTTGGAGGTAAATGACATTTCTTCTTTGAAAAAAATCATTTAAAAATAAGACATTTGAAAACCATTTTCATTATACACTTATAAATTATTCTTGAAAATGTTTTAAAAAAATTTTCCCTTATAAAGCTATAAAATATGTTCAGATAACTTTTGAAACTCATCTTCCTTAAAAACTTATAAATAAAGCTCAAAAACCATCAGAACCCCATTTTCCTTAAAAAATATTAAAATAGTCATGAGATCCTTTTGAAAACCATTTCCATGAAAATGTATTTTAATTATTTTTAAAAATTATCCTTCTAAATATGATAATATATATTTAAGAAATTAATGATTGGTAAATCAATACATATTGTATAAGAAAAGAAGAACATTCCCTATTCACGGTATGAAGGGTAAAAAAATGACATGTTTGTAAATTGATATGATTTTCACTATGAAGAAATTTTTAAATGAAAAAATGGGAGATTATTTCATTTAGATATTATAGGATTATAGAATAATATACATTTAAAAACTTTTTTAAGAAATCATTTATTTAGAATGATAAAGATTATGTGGCTTTTAGTTCTAGATTATTGTAGTGTTACATATATCGCAATCCAATAATAGTTCATTAATATAAAATACATCAATCAGTGTTGCTTTAAATGAAAAATATGAAAAATATTAAATTAGTTTGAAAAAAATAATTCACAAAATCTTAGGGTATTAAATGCTTGGTTCGTTACAAGGGTAAATAGAACATTATTCCACCTAGAGGATATAGATCTAGTAGGGAGAGGCCTCATTATGTTCCCATTAATTAGGTAATTTCTTTTAATATGGGAAATGGTGTTGGTATTCGTTAGTGAGTTACAGGTACCAAACACAGTTGGTTGCATGATATATATGTGCCAGCACTAAAGGTTTTAGAGATTGTACAATGTGTCATCTATTTATCATCCACCTTGTATTATGGTTTATTTTATTTTTATGTTTATTAATTACACCATCCATTATATATTCATTAAGACTCATTTCTTAGATGATTCTAATTCCCCGTGTTTTGACAACGTATGTTAATGGTCATAAAAGATTTCTAGATGTTTTTTAGCTTAGTCAGTAGATTATGGGTAAGAATTAGTAAATGGTGTATTTATTTATACAATATATATAACCATACAAGGTCATTGTAAACATATAATAGTCATATTATATCCAATATGATATTAATTTATCTATTAGATTATTGTTTAATGTGATGTAAGGGTAAGTGTTCTATGTTTTTTGTCAGTGAGATTATAGGATGGGCGTAAGAATTCAGATCCTCTAATGTATTATCTTTTACTTTCATGTATGGATTTGGTAGAGTCATAGTTTGTAGTTAATCCAAGATTCATATTGTATTTTTAATATATAATATATTTATAAGTTGTTACTCTACCTTCTTGATGAGGTATAATGTTCAGGATATAGTTATCACCTATTGTCTCTAAACTATCTTTGAATATTTATAGGTTTACATCTTCTATGTTATGATATTTGTATATAATGATTGATATTTTAAAGTATATGAGTTTTGTTTAGGATGATTTTTTTTAAATATTGAGAACTAGAAATATTCACCATGATTGAAGAGGATTTTTTGAGGTTTTCTGTTGATTGTCGATGACTGAATGAGGTGATTCTCAAGAACTGTTACCATCATTGAAATATTTATTATTTATTAGACCCATTGATGTGATCAAAATAATATATATATATATAGTCTTTATACCAACATTTTATGGTTAACAATAATGATATCTTAATTATTTCTTTTAGGTGTCTATGTGGGAACATTAAGTTCGTAGTTATTCAATTCGATGTCGTGATTTCCACAAAAGCTTTCCTAGGACACGATAACTTCACGTTGAGTGAGTTAATGAATATTTATGGTATTATTCATTGGTCAAATACCAATATTATATTATTAATTGGGGGATATTCATAAAAATATTAGTTATATTTTTCATGTCATTATATAATAGCAAGATATATGTAAAATTAGACATTTTAATGATTTAGACATGTGAGGTGAATTTCCATTGGTATATGTTGTCTCAAATGGGAATAGTAGTCAACCATTTGAAGATCAATTTAGCCTCTATTTGGGTACCCCCAAATAATTATATACATCTTCCTTGTTTCTGGGGTCTCACATGATATTATAATAGGGTTTTATTCAATTTCTCATGGAACTTAAAACCATTATAAACATTGACTATGAAGGACCATATCCAATTTTAGATTGATCTGTGTTATGTCACATTCAATAACCTTAATGAGAAATTGATTAGTGATCCCATCTTTCTAATTATATATGAGATAGTGTTTTCTGAGTTTTTTTGTGATTTTTATCAACATCTATGGGTATATTTATCTATATATAAGAGTTTAGATTTGTCATATGTGTCCGTGAAGTTACATTCACATGAGGTTACCTATTTCACCCATGATCTAGAGTAAGATGAAATTATATTATCTCTAAATGTATAAGGGAATAAACATATTGGAGTGTTATTTATGATCTTAAATGATCACAGAATAATTCGGTATATTTTCTATTAATGGTTTCTATATTTTCGTGAATAGCTATGAATGTAGTTATTTGTGGACTATTATATTGAGATCTCATAAGCAACGGGGAAAATGAATATAGTTCGTGATTCGTTGAGAAAGAATTCATATATATAAGTATTTTTTGGATTTTTTTATTCTTGGAGATCCAAATTTGATAATTTAGTGATCTACATAATTGTAGAGGTTGATGGTGGTTGTGGTTATATATTTTACATTACAGTGAAGTCATCCTCAAAAATGTTAGCGTAGGAGTTTTAGTAGGGGAACTCAAAGGCTGAGGTGATGTGGGGTTGTTTCATCCAAAGTGACCTTACTGAGGGATGGTTAGAGTATGACCAACTATAATGATGCATCGGTTGGATTGGAAGTAGTTCTATTTAATCCTGGTGTATGAAGTATGCTTGGGAGACTAGAAAGAACATTGTATTTTAGGCGCACAGGATTTGATGAAAGGATAATGAATCCACCAAAAAACCAAGCCATGTGGTATTATTTGAAATGAATTGAATTGGGAAAGGTATAATTATTTTTATTCCTATATAAATTAAGTGATATTTATGAAATTAAAAAAGGAATATATTAAATAAACCATGATAAACTTACATGAATCCATAAATAGGGTTTTATTTAATTTATTAGTAATATATCATAGTTTTCATCAATGTGAAGAATCATGAATAATTGGTTCAAAAAGATGATTGGGTTTTTTACTGGATGGTAGAATCAATGGAGCATGAATTTTCATTGCTATGGGAATTTCATAACATTCATTGGTAAATTTTGGGAATGTATGATGGGTGTGTCTTGGACATGGAGGCAACAAACTGGATGGAAAAGCCATATTGTTTTTGTTTTAATTCAATATTATATTGAATTTTGGATACAATTATAAATTATTTGGTTGTGTGGAGTAGTGTATCAATAGTGGATGATGTATCTTGTTTATCCAAAGAAGGAAGATATATCATTATCAAATTTAAAAAAGAGTTTCGAAAGTAAATCTAAACAATCAAGATTATGCGTGCGATGTGGGAAGAGATTATCCTGTATTTTTAAGGGATCCTGGGAGCATAGGATCTAGGAGTCAATTTCAAGTACCTTATGTATTTTTATATTATTAAATTATAAAATAGGATTCTAGAGAATAACATTTGGAGGAGTTTGTTGTCCTAATTGTTATATATATCCTTACCCCCATTAACACTTATTACATATTTGGGGCTGTAGAAAGTGGTGGTGTTTATTGGGTAGATTCATTCAATATGGGTTGTTCTTTAAGAGGGTGTCCACTAAAGAATATTGGGGAGACGTTATTCTGGTAAATGATCACATATATCTATTCATATGGGGTTTTGACTTGTGGGAAACTGACCTCAGTAGGCCATTGCATGTCATTTTATGATTTTTCTCTCATAATAATCCATAGAGGGTTTTCAGTTATCTTGTTAAGACTATAATGTTCATGGATACCTTCCAGATTTGTGTTAGATAGATCTATATGGTCAGTATCATATCAGTAGTTAGGAACCTTATAAGTATTATATACACTTTCCTTCGATGAATTATATATCATATGATCTACTAGCATCAGTTTAATAGCTGGCTTTAATGTATTTTTTTTATCCAAGGGAAGACAAAGTGGCAGTGAGAATCCTCAAGGTGGTCTCATCCTTATGGACCAACAACTAGGCATGGTTATGAAGGACTTTATGAGATAGGAAAAATATTTTGGAATGGTAAGAGTCATGTGATGGTTGTACCATCTATAGTAGGAAAAGTGGTTGTTCGAGGTTCAATCGGTTTATTTTCTTCTTTATTTTATGGATTTTTTTAGTTCAGGATCAGGAAACTCTTTTCCTTCACCTAGTTTTTCTACGATCCTTCACATGAAATTGAGAGACTACTAGTTCCACTGGTGTTATCCAAAATATTTAGAGGTTTGACTATATAGTTTGATGTGTGTCAAATATATTGATATGTTATGTGGAAGCACTAGACATTAGATGATATCATACAACAAAAGATAAAACAACCTGATGTTTTATATATAATTGTTTGGATTTAATATATGCATACAATCATCAGTTTAATTTACATGTGGGTTTATTTTTTGATCTAGAGTTTTAGTGATTATCGTCTATTGATGGGTGGATTTTTCAAATGGGTAGAAGGTATGTAGAGACTATGTTTTCTTAGTAAAAAACCAATCATTGGAATATCTGAAAGAGTGAGTTTCCAGGGATTCAGGGGAAATTCCTATTGCCATTATTTATGGGGTTTTGATGTTATCCCCTTCATCATGATTTCATTTTGGGGTACAGTTACTATTAGAATCTTTTTTTATCTAAGTGTGTCCTTTTGAAATGGTTCTTGCTGATTTTGATGGGTTTTTGATGTAGATTGATAGTTTTATATAGAATAACTGAATATAACCCATTGTATATCCTTGCGGTTCCCTAGCATTTCACTCTAAGTGAAAATATGGTAGTCATATGTTATTAATGGAAAATTAGATTTTGAATTTGTTGAAGTTACATAATCCTTACCCCATTATAAATATTAATGATCTCTTCAATAATTTAATGGGATCTAGTTTTTTTACAATGATTATTTTATGGTCTAAGTAAGATTAGAAATTTTTTAAAGATCGTGATATCCTAAATATTTCATTCTGATGGAGGTATCAGCACATTGAGTTAATGGCCATTCCATTTGGTGTAAAAAATGTACAACTTATGCAAATGATTATGACGAACTCTTTGTTTATAGAAGACACAGATGAAGGGAACTAACCTTAAACATGTCATATTATAGTGAATATAAATTATAATTCACATTACTATAATCATAATGATGATTTTCGTTTAGTGTTTTATAGAATCATAACTAACACATACATTAGAACCCTTTAATTACTGTGGAAATAGATAAAAAATATCATTTTTCTCATGAAACAAAATTCATTAAAATAAACATGTTTTCTATTCATGAAAACTATTGAATGTTTTCCCCCAGATCTCATACATGTCTCTAGTCCAATTTAAATCCTTTGAAAAAAATTAGAACATTGTATGTGCATTAATTCTTAGTAATGTAAGTAAAAAAAATACACTATTAGTTCTATGTAACCTCATATAAATGGTTTCTAAAAAAATCAGTTTTTACCACAAGAATGGAATTATCATTTCTGAAAATCATTATCTTATATTTTTTAAATTAATATATTTTTATGAAAACTATTAATAATGAATATAAAATATAATAATTTATCTTGGAATATCATTTTCCTTATTACTCTTTAAAATATATTAACCACTAGGGCTAACCCACAACTCTAGAGTGCCCAATGAAGTAAAGGATGTAACCTAACCACCCATCCTTGGTTTATCATGAAACCACCTATCCTTGGTAGAAAATGTGACCATAAATCCTTGTATTATCACAAAACCACCAATAATTGGTTTATAAGGGACCAACCCTTGATTATTAATTAATCTTAAGAACTATAACATTAACATAAATGATGACAACCTACATTACAATGTAACCTATGAAGGAAATAAACATTAAGTTATGAAAATTTGACATTTTAAAACTACGCATGTACAATGAATTGTTTTAAGCGTAAAAATATAGAACTGTAATGTAAGATAAAAAAATTAGGCACCAAGAAAGCTAATTATCTAGTTATTTATATATAAGAAAAAAAATTCTATTGAAAAAGAAACTTTTAAGAGGATCATTAAACGAAACTCCCTTATCTCTATTTCAAATTCCCCCAAACATGTTCAAACCACCTACATAATTATTTAAATTATTTTATTCATTTATTAAATACTTATATTATTATTTATAATACCTTATAATATATTTTTATAACATCTTTCTATACATTTATTAATAATATTTTGTTATTTTTATTGTTTTGGTTTCATTTGTTTTATGGTTTCATCATCGGTTCATTGTGGAATTTCTCATAAAATATAAATAATACCTCAATATTGGAATAAAATGGTACTAATGAAAATGTAAAATTTTAAATGATCCCATATATGCTTTTTATTTTTCCCAAATGTGTATGATTAATTTAATATAATTTTATGATAGTTGGTTAGTTTATTATAGAATTTTTTCTGACCCTCGTGAATTAATTACATTTTATTTAATATCATCCATATATATTAGTTTTAAAACATTTAATAAGTTAAAATATAATTATTAAAAAATTATTAACTGATAATAATAGTTTTATGACCAACATTGAAGGAATTAGTAAAAAACTCATTATCCATGTAGAGGGTTAATCGCCGTAATTTAGACAATTGTTTTTTTCATTTGTCAGATCAAAATAGAAATTAAATAGATATTAGACATTACATTATCAAAATTAAATAATTCTATATACATGAAACTATAGTTATTATTTCTTCATGGATGATGGAGGTTATGAGAAAATATATGACCAAAAAGAAATAAAAAGGATGTGGTTTGAGAGAATTACCTCATGAATATCACTCCTTGAAAGACCACTTATAGACCATAGAATTGGTCTTTTGGTGGGAATAAACCTCTATAATATGTCTAGGGGTTGGGATAAAAAGTTTTTTTGGAGAATGGTTATGCTATAAGGCTCAAGGTGGTGAAATGAAGGTACGGAACAAGTTCCCATGTATAATTGAAGTGAAGGGATGTTAGGAATTTCCTGAAATATTAAAATATAATTATTGTTATTCTAGAGGAAAAGACTTACAAAATGACTATAAATAATAAGGAATTAAATTTAGGAAAAATATTATCCCATTATATATTGTTAATTTTTTTTATTCTTGAAACATTGAATAAAATATTATATTCATGAAATTTCATTATTATCAAATTTAATATTATTCATTACTATGTCTTTAAAAACATAAAAAAAATATTTACATTCAAATGAAATATATTATTATATTATATAAATTTCATATATATATATATATAATTGATATATAGACATTATTATATACAACTATATTTATTTTAATATTTATAACATTAGTAATTTAATTTTCCATTAAATTTAATAATTACAGAATCATCTTTGTAAAATCCTATAAGATAATCATATCATTACTATAAATCAAAAATAAATTATCAAGCTTTTGATAATTATTTTATATTTTAAATAAATATTTTGGATCAATCGTGTATTCATGATAAAGATATATTAATAACGTTCTACCTACTAAAAACCATTGGGTGAACAATTTTACATTCCATTAAATAATATATTTTAAGAAAAATAATGTTAACCACGTGGATCCAATAGATCCTAAATTCATCTGAAGTATTGTTACGACTGAATAAACATCATCAAATTAGATTATCCATATTTTTGGGTTATATAAGGGTTATTATAATTCTAATTACATTATTTTTTTCTACGTGTACCAGCACTACATCAATGCGGAAAAATAATTAAAGATTATTATTTCATATAAATAAATGAAAATAATTTTCTATCATAAAAAATAATTAAGAACAATATAATACTTTATATAAGTTCATAATAAATATTTATTCATGTCAATTTCAATAAAACGTATTTAGTTTGTATGATTGAATTTTCCTTTATTGTGAAAGCATTGCACACGCATTTGGAAAAGAATCAAGCAATATAAATGTAAAAGAAAAAAAACATTATTAAACATATTCAGAAATAAATATTAATTAATTATATATTCATGAAAATACTTATTATCACTAAATTATCATCTATAATGAAAATTTTTTTACTTTTCTAATACTATGCAGGTACTGCGCCGACATTGAAAATGTTTTTTAAATTATGATGTTATAAATTGTAAATTACATGTTCTAAATTATTTTGTTATAATATTTCTATTATAATATCATAATTTAGTCCTTCCATAATTTTAATAAATTTTTTATGATTATTATTCATTGGTGATGTCACAAAGGATACCGTATTTTATAAAAATCCCGTATTATTTACTATTCACCAAATATTTAACATTTTCAGAAAATTTTCAAACTTTCACAATAGACTAATTATAATATTCTTATTTATGAAATGACTTTTTAATTAATAATATATAAATTTAAAAATAAAATTTTATATATAACCATATATTATTTATAATTAATTAAATAAAATCCTTTTTTAATTTAAGAATTATATAACATATTTATAATGAATTTACCTATTTAATTATAAAATACGGACAAATAAAAAAATTATTTGAGTACCAAGGTCGTTGAATTCCGCCCCCACTCACTTCTGGAAATTTCTTCCTCACATTTTTATTCACATATTAACCAAATATGAATATCTTTTTGTTATATAATTTTCAGATTCCCATGTTATTTATTCCACCATTTGGTTTCTCCTCAAATCTGTAACCTGGTGAATTAAATTGTTTTAAAATACAAAAAATATATTGTCAAGAATATGAATAGGTTTTCCCCCATAATAACTTTTCTCTAACAACTAAAATACATTAGTGCTTAAATAGAAAGATGAATATGGTACATAATTTTCATAGAACCATGAAAACATTGTGTACTTGGGATAAAATCAGAGGAAAAGACACTCGCTAGGAAAAAAGTACAATTTTTTTATAGGATTTAATTTAGTCCAATGATCCATGTACTTAACATTCCCTTACTACCAAAATGCATAACACTTTTCTATAGAGATAATTTTGTAAAAACATGATGAAAAACTTCAAAAAGAATATATTTACTCCTCTTATTTGTGTGACGTTTTTTCCTGCTCTGAGCAGTAGTGATATTTTTTTGAATAATTTTTACCTTCATTGCAGTCTCCTATATAAATCATTCACTTATAACAATTATTTCATCAAAATAATACCAAAATTATAGAGTATGACACTGATTTATATATAGTTCCTCAATTTGATCCACGTATATATTAGAATAAAAATTGATATTATAAGAATCATAAACTAAAAAATGACACAGATCCCAAATTTGTTAGTAATACATTAAAAAACCACATAACATGCCTTCTATGGAATGAATTTTCTATTCTTACTATTTATAATACTAATGATGGAAGGCTATGCAGAAATTTAATTTAGTTCCCAAGAACTTTAGAAGGCCTTCCAGAAGTTAAAATTGAACTCCAGGTCACAGGTAGATACCATTGAGAGAGGAAATCCATGTAAATAGACTATATCTTAAATATAAACCCGATAAAGTTGATATAAGGATAGGTAATCATGAATGGGAAGGAAATATTAATATTTAGTTAGTCGAACTACAATTAACCAAATTTCATTGTTGCCTCAATATGTATTTGGGAATCCCACCAAGAAATACATGGATATATTTTCTCATTTTTCATGTCACACTAGAAAAGGATGAAGCATCCCATGTAGTTATTGTAATTAGTATTTAATATTTTTACATGTTAGTGATTTAATTTTTAATTCATCAATATCTATTTTAATACCATCCCATGAGTACTATTCTCGAAGGTATATATACATAATTGTGTTTTCAAGATGAACTGAATGTGGATAACTATGAGTTCACATAACAATTATTTCATAATCTGAGAATGACATGGAAAATATAATTTCTCCCAAAATATGAAAATACTTTCTTTATCAATTTTAAATTCTATATCTTACCCTTGTTCACTAATTCCTTCATTTTATAAAATTTGTAATAGTAATTTTGATCTTTCTTAATTCCTTTTGATAGATAGGATTTCAATTACACCTAAAAAAAATTCCCATCACTAAAAACATCCACACCAAAATTCATAAAATCAATAATCAAAGGGTCATTTTTTAAATAGAACACTATTAATGTTGCATTAAATCTTTGACTCAAAGTAGCAGATAATTTATTTTATTTTCTCATATGGTTATATATCATGGAATAGTAATCCTTAATCAGTTCTAGCCATCACCCCTACCTCATGTTTAACGCTTTCTAAGTGAATATATACTTTAAAAACATTTGATCTATATATTTTTCACACATTGATGAAAATAAATAATGCATGCAATTTCTTTTAAAAAAACAATAGAATATAACTCCAATTCATGAGTAGGATATTTTAACTCATGAGGTTTCAGTTTCCTTGAAGCATAAGAAATTAGAAGATCATTATGCATCAAAACTAAACTCTGTCTCTTCAATGAAGAATCATTATAGATGAAAAAATCACTATTTCATGAGGGCATATCCAAAATTGGTGCATTCACAAGTAAACTTTTTATTTCCTAAAAAATTCATCACATTATTTTGTCGAGATAAATTTAAATCCTTTTCACATTAACATAGTTGGAGGGATTGAAAAAATTGGAATGTTTTCAAAAATCTACTGCAAGTATAATGTTAATCCTAGTAATCATATAATATCAGTAACAATTGTAGTTCTTTTCAATTAATCAACCACCTTTTTTTCGATATCAAATGTTATTCCATCATTAGTTAAAATGTACCTAGTGAGAGAAATTTATTGTTACCAAAAATAGAATTTTCTATATTTTCCTTATAACATAATTTATTTAAGTGTTTTTTCAAGAACCGTTATATTTTTTCATGATACTAAGAAAATTATAAATCACATTATCATAAATAAAAACAACAATAAAGTTATCCAAATATTTACATAAGATTCAATTCATAATATCAATAAATTCCTAAGGGTAATTTATAAATCCAAAGGACATTAATAAAAACTCGGGTTTCCTATATCTAGTAAGGAATGTTTTTTTAAGGTCATCATCCTTCAACATAAGATAAGAGTACCCTAATATTATGTCAATCATAGAAAAATAATGTGTTTTTGGGAACTAATCAATCAATTCATTTAAATGTGGAAAAAATACATATTCTTAATAGAGAGGTTTTTTATATCACTATAATAAGTGAAAGCCATTAAGTAACCATATTTATTTTTAACAAAAAAGGAGCTACCCATGGTGATATAATAGGTTGAATAAAACATTTATTAAGAAACAAATGCATTTTTTTCAATTCTATAATTTACATTTGATCCATTCAATTTGGAATTTTCTTTAACATTATGGACTAGGTGAATTGAAATATTAATATCCAAATTCGGAATGAATATAGTAATGTTTTCAGGAAAAAATAGAGTATTCATTAACAATTAGAAAATTTCCTATCTAAATAGTTTCACATTTTAAATGATATGTGAGAAGTAACTTTACCTACAATTTCTTATCAATTTATTTTCCACTTATGTGGATATTAACAGAATGAAATAATTAAATTAGACTTTATTTTCACTTATATTTTACTTATAATGACTAACTTACAACTAATGCATAAAAAATATAATTTTAAACTCCATTATATATAGTCCAAAAAGATTTGTAGAAAATACTATTTCATTGATAATAGTAGGAATGTTCTAATAATTCATTGTTGATTTAACTCTTCCACCTTATGTTTTCAGAAAAATTTCATTCAAACGTTCACAAAGTAATATTTTCAGTATTCATTCAAATGTACTTTAAAAGAAAAAAAATGAGAAGATACATAATCAAACAGGTTATGGGAATAATTTAAGTGGATATTTAATAAACATATAACCAATTCATTTGATGTTCCATAATCAATTGTAGTAGTAGAAAAATATTTCTCCACACCATTTTGTTTTTTGATCTTGTTGATTTACCGATTGAGTATCCATATTTAGACACATGTTATCATAATTTATAAATGAATTTTATTTAAAAAATATTACCATCAAAATTTCATTAATTTTCTTCTCTCTTTCATTATATATATGAACCATGGGTGTATGATTAAAAAATAGATATAATTTCCCATGTTTATGGAGACAATCCCCCTGGTTCATCTTACCATACTTTTCAAAAGAAGGGAATTTAATTTTCTTAACTCAAATTTTATTTGATGAATTATTCCACAATTATGCCAACCTGACTGATTCTTATTCTTATTATCATGAGGAACATACATGTAAGAATAATCAATATCTACTTTTTTAGAAAAACAATCAAGATTCTAATATATTTTTAACTACCATGAAACCAATATTCTTCATAAAATTTGATTCATATGTACCTACCATATCTTCATCCTTCTGCCTCATTTCAAGTAATTGTTTCTCCATTTTGAGTCAAAATATTTTTATAGAAAAATACTCATAAAATCATCCCCTTACATAATATACATATCATATTTCTCTCTATAAATCTTTATTGTAGACCATTGTAAAATCGATTAACCTTCAAAATGATAAATGGATTTGGTTACCTTTTGAGGTTATAAACATCCACAAACATAGAATATATTTTCTAGAGAAATGATTCATCCATTAACTACCACTGATTTGGTGGTTCCACTGAATGCATGAGGATGTTTCCTTGGTAAACTCTCTACTAATAACATATTACACAATGGCTGATCTGGATTATCCCTTGTATGGATACCACCACAATTTATAGTTTGTTTCAACTGATCCATCACTATGAAAAACAGTTATTTTCCAATTAAAACCATATTAGGGTGTGGATTTTGACGGAACATTCCTTTTAATGACTTCCCACCATAACTTCTCTATTTTCTCTATGGAAAATTTTTCTGAATAGACACATGTTACCAAAGTAATATGGTAATATTTCATTTTTATTTTATTTAACTATAATTAAAAAAAATTAATGGCATTCTCTAATAATAATACCAATATCAAAATTAATTTAAACCATGATGTGATTCCACTTATAATGACCCGACCATAAATATTACATTTTCTCATGATTTCGAAATAGAATTCACATTATTAGAATCCCAATGATATTTTAGGACTAGTATTTTTTATAATTATGAATAACTAATAAAAGGTATCCCATACATTACAAGTGTACACATATTAATAGTATCATTTTTTATATAAAAAAAATTCATTCAAATAAACATGTTTTATCATCCTCAAAAGTATTTACAATTTTCCCATTTATATAATCCTTGCCTCTAGTCCCCTATAAATACATTGAAAAAACAAATTAAAACATGGTAATAGAATGAAATTTATGTCTGGAAATAAATGAAATAAAACTATAGGGCCAGTGAAACCCCCATTATTTTATTTTCAAAATGACATTCCATTTTACCCTAAAGATAGAATCTTCATTTCCAAAAAATCATTCTCTTACCTTTTGAAAATAAAATGAATTTCATGAAAACTCATATAAAATCATATAAGATATAAGTATGTAAAATGGAAAATCATTTTCTAGATAACTCTTAAAAATAGTGTAACCAATATTGTCAACCCCCAACTCTGGATTACGTAATGTATTGCAGGTTATAATGTAACCACCTGTCTTTGGATTATCACAAAAGAACACTTCATTTGTCAATAACGTAATCGTGCTTCCCTGTTTTATCATTGAACCACAAATAATAATCTTATAACAAAAAAAACCCATCATCATAAACAATTCCATTGTACAATATCATGAATATAGATCCAGTAATCTTGCATAATAAAACATTCTTTCTTGAAAACAAACATCCATTTTAAAAATAACTCATTTTAAAACTATGTATATATAGTGGAAATTATTTCATTTATTATAAACTATAAAAATTTGTTATAAATATTCTAAATATTAATTTTACATGAAACAAATAAATTCTATTCAAACCATATATATTAAATACATTTATTTAGAAAAGGAGACTTTAAAAAATTAAAAGAAATTCCCTTAACGTTGGATTGAATTCCTTAAAATATGTTCCAAAATCAAGTATAATTATTTAAATATTGATATTATGTCAATAAAATCCAATATTAGTACTTATAATACCTTATACTATCTTCTTATAACATATTTCCCACCAATTTAATAATAATATTTCATTACATTCTTCTCTTCATGTTTATTCGTTATGCGGTTTCTTTTTCAGTTCATTATGGATTTTCATATTAAATGGAAATAAAAAAGTAGAATTTAAATGAAATGGTTTTAATCCACTAAAAAATTTACATCATCCAATATATACCTTTTTCTTTTTGACATGATAATTATTTATTTGATAATACGTTAATGATAATTATTTAGTCTATGATTGTGTTTTCCCCAAACATCATGAATTAAATTCATTCGATTTGGCATTATGTCTATATATTATTTCGTGAGAATGTAATAAGTTAAAATATACTTATTAAAATCTTATATAACACTAATAATAGTTTTATGACCATCTTTGAAGGTTCTAATGGAAAATTGAAACAGATTATCTATGGAGACATTTAGTCCCCAAAATTTGGACAATAGTTTTGTTACATTTAATAAGAGATATAGAGTAAATTATATAAATTATATATTCCATTAGAAACGTAAAATTAAATTATACTTATGATTATATAGTTATTATGCATTTATGTATGAATTAGGTGAGGATAAAAATGTTGAAGTAATAGAAATTAGGAGATGTGTATTGAGAAAATTACGTCCTGAATATCACCTTCTTGTGGACCCCTAAAAGACTATGGAATTGGAATTTTGGTCCTACCACAACAACAATAATGTTAATAGATAACTATAGAAGGAAATTTTATATATTTTTTTCAATCTAGAAGGCTCATAGTGGTGAAATGAGGTGATGAAATGAGTACATTTTATAATTGAGGTGGGGGGAATTTTATGAATTTTTAATATATTAAAATATAATTAAGGATAGTCTAGAGAAAAAGACATCTAAAAGGGATAAAAGAATATTTGATTAAATATTTGACTAGATAATATCCCATTTGTTTCTATATTTTTATAAATTATAAATAATTCAATAAAATATTATAATCATTAAATATTATTATTTTCAAATTTTACTGTTTTAATAAAAATGAAATTAATGAGACTGAAAAAACATTAAAATTTAAAAAAAATTAATTTATTACATTTTATAAATTTCATATTTCTCTATATAATTCAATAATTATATTAATTATTTGAAATTAGTTTTATTTCAAAAAAACTAGTTTCATTTATTTGATTTTCTAATTAATTTAATAATATCTCCATCACTATTGTGCAAGATTTTAGGGTAACTTTTTTTCCCTAAAAAATTGAAAAAAAAACCATGATTAAGATAATTCTTCGATATCTCCTTATATGATTTATGATAAAACTTATCTTTATGAAAAAATATATTAAAAATCTTATAGTAATTAATCAAAATAGTATATAAAGTTTAACTATATTTTAAATAAATATTATAAGGGACGTAATGTCATCCATGTGGATCCAAAATCCCATAAATTAAAAACAAGTATTATTATAATCAAATAATACTTATTCAATAAGAGTTAACCAAATTTTTTGGTCGTATAAGTGTTATTATATTTTTAATTAAAATTATTTTTTTATTTTTGTTTCAATAGAACTATATCACCATTGCATAAGAATTAAGGTAGATTTTTTTTAAAAGGATGGGGCCGAAACCTCAATTTTTTATTTAAAGCAAGGACCTCTTTAGACTCGGTATAGGGGTACCCATTACATTGCCCGAAGGTCCAAGGGCAAGTGGCCGGAATACAAGGCTTGAAAGGCCATTTTTTGCCCAAGGGTACCATCGGTGAACGGTACTGCTACAGTACCCGCACAACTATAGTACCTGCTATAGTATCGCAGCCACTTTAGTACCTGCTACAATCCCTCTACTACTACAGTGTCTCTGCTGCTACAGTTCTACCACTGCTACAATACATCTCTAGTGCCATGCTACAGTACTGCTACAGTCCCTCGAAAATTCTCTCATGCCTGGATTTTATCCTGGGTCTTTTGGATGCCAAGCAGGAGCATGTACCACTAGGGTACATGATCGTTGGCAAACATGTTATTGAGTAACAAGGTATTGGGTTGGCCTGCCCACCTGCATGCTGCACATCCCTAGCAAGGCCCAAGGTGGCCAACGGTTGGGCTTAGGCTAGTTCCCAACGGGGTAGAGGGGCCCAAGAGTGGTTTGTTAGCATATAGTGTGCATTGCCTTGCATGGACTCAAACCCGAAACCTCGAGGTCAGGACGCCACTGTCTTTAACCAACTCACCCGTGCCCCGCAGGAACAGTTAAGGTAAATTATTTAATATATTAATATTTAAAATAAATTAATATAATAAAATTGAATTAGTTAATATCTATAAAATCCTCTATATTCATTCATTAGTATATTTAATCATATCCAAGTCAAAAAAAGGTATTCTATTCTTTAAGTTTGAATTTTCTTTCCATTAACATGTATTAAAGAAGAATTTTAATAATATCTATGTTATAGAACCCTAAAATTAAAAAATATCTGTCAAAAAATCATTTATAATTTTTTTCAAATATCATAAAAATTATTTTTAGAACCCAATTATTATCTATAAGGAACCAAATTTGACTTTGACAATGTTGTGCAGGAACTTCATCGATAGTGAAAAAATATTTATATATATATAATGAAATATTTTATAATTTACATGTTATGAATTATTTTTGTAATATATTTCTATTATAATATCATTATTTTTACAACCACTATTATTCTAAATTCTATATTATAGTTATTTTATCAAAAAAAATAATGTATTTTTTAAAATTGTTTTTTTTTATTCACAAAAAAATTAACATTTTTCAGAGAATGATCAATATTTAACAACTAACTAATTTTTATAATATTATTTCAAAATTAAAATTACTTTTTTCAGATTAAGTTTTGATAATTTTAAATTTAATATTTTATAATTAACAATATATAAAACATGTTTAATAAAACTATTTTTTATTTGTATTAATGAATTTATTAACATATTTTTTGTGAATACCACTATTTAATTAAATAATATTAAAAAATATGAAAAAAAGACCTATTTGTACCTAGTTTTTTATAATATACTAATTAATATTCATGTTTCGTGATTAAATCATGATTTACATGAAGTTAGGGGAGATGCTTTTAGAGGAGGTTTAAGGAACGTTCGACGGAGTTTGGGGTGAATTTTTTATTATAGTATTTTTTAATGGTGGGATCTAATGTTCATAAAATGAATGGTTGTCTATGGATTGGAAGTTTTTTATTCATAGATTAACATTTTTATTTTAATTATTTAATTAATTAATTGATGATGTCAATGTTGTTTTAATGGAGAGAATGGAATCTAGATTATGGTTCATTTAAATTGAATGGATGGTTTTATGTTATTAATGTGAAGGAATTCACATCTTGAATATATTTAATGGCCTTAATTATTTGGATTCTAACAACTTCATGACATAAAATATTATTCCCCCCATCAATGTGTTGACTTTTGAAATATTTGTAACTTTTAGAATTCTATTAATTTACCTAATACCTATCTAAATCATCTCATGTTTATGATGAACAAAGTGTTGTTTTATAGAATCCTACATCCCCTTTTTTGTGAAATAATCCATGTATTTTAGAGTTTGATATTTGACACTCATTGGTGAGTCCTTTTATCTTACCCATCTACTTCCTCATATTCATACCGTTTTAATGTTCTCAACAGTTATGTTTTCTATTTGATTTGTTGAGTGGTTATGTTATAATTTTGATAATATTATGGAATGATTTTTAGTAGTCTAGGGTTTCCTGGTGTTGTCTTAATCTATTAAGAGTTTCTTCTTCTCCCAACTAATCATGGTGATTCAAAAAGCATCATTGAGGAAAGGGATTCTCATTCCCTCCTCCTTTACTTGATCATATATGGATTTTATGATTTTTAATTTCATTGCGCGAATGGTAAGGTTAATCTTTAGAAGTTAAATAAATTTCATTAAATAAAATAGGTGGTAAATGGATTATTTTAATGTATTCATTGATTTTGTGATATTTCCAATTTGATGATATTTTTTTGAATATTTTTCTAAAAATAACAGTCATTGAGATCTATTCCTGCATTATTGTTGTGGTTAATTAAGATACCCTTGATATTGTTGTTTTATTTAGTTCATCATCATGAAAACGTTTAACAACATATATGTGTTTTTTGAATTTTTCACCCTTGGAAAATTTGAATTGTTTGATAATTCCAATGATATGTATGGATGTAATGTGATTAAATTGTTTTTATTGATTTTTTTTTTTGAAATTTATAGTTTCTATGACGTTTTAATGTTATATATGTGAATAAATTATAGTATTTGAACTCTATATGTGATTTTATAGTGACGGTGGTGACTAAATTGAGTATGGAATGTGTAGGGAACCAACAAGGTTGATGGTTTTCATGGGATGTGATGTTGGCTAATGTGCAATGGTTGGATTATAGTTTTTTAAAATATATTGTTGGTCCATAGTGTTGACTTTTCATATGTTTTTTATGGTGATCATGGATAATATATGTGTGAATTGTTATGTGGTGTCTTTTTTAGTCACCTGGTTAGCCATAGAATTAAATAAAATCCGGAATTTTAAAGAACAAGGTTTGAAATTTATAATTGGAAATTGGATTAAGTTAATTCAATGATAAGTGACATAGATTTTGAAATGAATGATGTATGCAAATAAAGTTATATATGAGAGTTGGATTTTTTGAAATGTAAATTAGTGAACTAATGAAAACTTGTTATTTATGGTTGAATATGTGGGTTTATGTGTGGTTTTTTGTGATGTGTAATGTATTTAGTGGTGTCAAGTTGTGTAACAGATGTTGTGATCTATAGTGGTGGAGTTGTGGGGAATATTATTGTAGTTGATGTTAAACCATATGTTAGGTATTATGCTCTAGCTATCTACATTGATATTTTGTAATAAAACGTTCATCCCAAAAGAGTCAGATAACCTAACCAACAACCAAATGTTTTGGGTTTCCATTTTTCTAAAAAATTGTGTTTGGTTGTTAATTGGATGGATAGATACCCTCATTTCCCCACTATAAATTCAATTGTCACGATGATTTCATGGGTTATTGTTTTATATTTCCCTGGAAATAGAGTGTGTTGGTTTTGGAAATTACATATCAGTGTTTAAGATGTGATAAATGGTAGGGTTTATCTATAGTAGAAGGTGGAGTTAAGGTTAATGTATTTGGAATTAATAATCACCTACATCACTAGGGGTGTTGATATGGTTTTTATGTAATAATGATAAATACTAACACTAGAATCTAATCCTTGTTCGATTAGAGAATATTAGGATGCATCCTTACCCAAATAAATCATGGATTGATATGTGATAACATATTCATTAAATGTATGATAGATCATGATATTGGGTATTGGGGTGTGAGATCATCTAATAAGAGGTAAGAATTTTCTAAGATCCTTTGTTTTATATTCTTTTCAAAATATATAAAAAATAGCCATAATTTAGTTATCATTCCATAGTGATATTAGTATTCATTAGTTGACATGTTTATGAGAATATTGGTTATAATTTTTAATAATTGGTTCATTTTTATTCTCTTTTATCAAGTTCCAGATAGAAATTGGTTATGATCTTATAGAGTATACATGTTATGATCACTCTATATATATATAAACTATTTGTAGGGTGTTTAGTGGATTTTAGGAAAAAATATGAACATTTCTATATTAAATGTTGGAGTTACTTTTGGTTCACTTATATAAAAAATTTCCTTTGGGTATTTTATTTTGATACATTGCTTATTATTTTTCAATATTGTTCAGGCATTGCAGAATGAATATGTTTTACATTTATATTAATTTGATGGAGTTTTTAGGATGTTTATTTATTCTCTATATCAATCCATATTATGTTATTAAGGGTAATACAATCCATGTGTGTGATATTTATAACATTGGATCTTGTCGTCAACTCTGGTCCCGCCAATGGGGAGACTTGGTGTTCACTATCTATCTTCATACTTTTCCGACCTGGGATGGATACCTTTTAGTGGAGGGGGATGTTCCAAAGTGGTTTTAAAGGATATGGATTAGATATATGATTGATTTTAGATTTAATAACATTTATGACTTGATGGTTTAGCAGGGAGAAAATTCTCGATGATTTAGGGGTTTGATACTATCTAGGGTGATTTTCTAGGACAAGGGATTTTAGGACCCCCATGACCTAATTTAAGGACCACGTGTCTTTCGAATAACCAATTAAGGTGGTGATGTTTACTGGGTAAAGACATATAAATCAACATTTACAATTATTTTTTTAATTAAAATATAAATTATGGGAGCAATGGTATATTAAACTAGCATTTATTAAATAAATTTGATAAAATTTCACACTACATGGTTTATGGGTTCTGTTTTCATTTTTTAGAATGGATCTTAGTCATCTTCCACATAAAATGCAAGATGTAGAGGCTCAATTGGATGATCTAGTTGATCTATGAATGGTTAACCTAACTAAAGAGGGTGGGTCATAATAGAGTTTTATGCATGTATTTTAGTGGATTAGATATGGAAATTATGATGGGGAATCACTAATATAGTGAAAGAGCACAATTTTTTGAATTTTTATATTTTTTTAATATTGATTTAAGAACAAGAGTATTTTTTGGTGAAATTCATGGTTAGTTAGATATGGGTAGTTTCACATCAGTGGTGGATACTATTTCATAGTGATTAGATGGAGGGAAATGTTTCATATTAAAACTTCAAGGATTTTACCATTGAACTATTATCATCATCATTTAATGTGACAAAAATATACAGGAAAATATCCCATTATTAAGGAATCCTGAGTGTATGATAGCTTGGGGTGATGTTCAAGGACCTCCAATATTTTTATCTTGATATCATTGAAGAATATGAGCCTAGAGTGAAATGTTTTGATTAGTTATTACACCCAATATGTCAAATATGTGGTCATTTCATTTATGATTCAATGATATTTGGTTGTTTTGTAAAAGTGAGTGGTTATTGGATGGATGCATTCAATCGGCGGTGGACATTGAGAGGTTTTCCAGTATAGGGTCTCGAGGATAAGGGATTAAAGTAGCGGTTCATGCATTTTAAGGTAGTCTGATTATTGAATGGTGAGGAACCAACTTCTTAATAGATTTTCATCTCATTGTTTGGTTGATGGATATCGATAATCTATCAATGGATTCTTTTTTTCATGATACATCTATAGGGATTGAGGTCATCTTCTAGATTAATTTTCATTATATCATAACGATCATTATCAAGTGAGTGGTCAATACCGTTTTAAAACAAATCAATAGTTTCCATTATGTAATTATCATCCATAGGTATTGCCAAACTTTTTTCAACAACTTTTGAAGATAGATTCTTTTCCATTAAGGGAAGCTTGATTTAGATGAGGGATACCTCACAATAAATCTCATCATTAGTGACATCTATGATAGCATGGTTTTGGATCCCCCAAAAGAGATATAATTGAGCTTGGTATGAGAAGATTCATGTGATAGTGGTGAATGCTCCATCAATGTTAGAGGTAGTTAAAGGTATGATCATTCCATCATCATCCTAATTTTTTATGTGTTTTATTTTGTATTCTGACACACCTTTACTTCTCCGATTTTGGTCCATGCATTGGGACAGGATGTGTTCAGTATTCTAATTACACAAGTGTTACCCACACAAGTTAGGGGTTAGGTTTAATTGTCTGATGTGTGGCAGGTAGGTAAACAAATGATGGGATCTACCACTCATTGATGTATTTATTCTTTCTATAGATTTATAAATAAAATGTTATTCGAGGTTTATATTTTCTATATTCATTATGTGCAGTCATCGATTTATTTTGGAGGAGGTATTTTTTTGGATGTGTTGGTACAATGATTTTTTCTCATTTGTGAGCATATTTAACAATTGGTAAAGAGGGAGGTGGAGTCTCTGTTACCTCAATTAGATGAGGTATTAGTGGAAGCTTATGTTAAAATTGTTCTTAGAGTATTTTGTAAATTTTATGATGTATTTATGAATGAGTTTGTGATTATAACCATAATTTTGATTTAGATATTTGGTTGATTATATTGTTGGCAGATTATCCAATATTAGTGGTTCCTTATGGAAAAGTTCATTTGGGGATGCATGAGTTGAGGTTGGAGATTGATGATATAAGGTAGATGGGTTTCATCCTACCTAGTTTATATCATTAGGTTGGTCTATTTTTTTCTCTAACAAGGCAGATGGTAGTCCATGGTTGTGAATGGATTAGTGGAGGTTGAATCATGTGATGATAAAAACCCCTTTTATATTTCTATGGATTAAAACTATTTTTGACTATTTGGAGGGTTTAAGTGGTTTTTAAATATATATTTCTCTTGTTTGGGTATCATTGTATGAGTATGAAAGATGGGGATATCACACAAATTTCTTTTAACTGAAGTAATGAGAACATAAAATTCATGTTTATTACATTGATATTCAACAACTAAATATTTTTTCATGGGGTTCATGAACTCTATATTCTATGAGATCCTATATAAATTTTAAGATATCATTATGGTTAAAATATTAACATACTCGAAGATAAAGGATGATCGTGTTCATTATCTATGATTTGTAATGATAGTTTTAAAACAACATAAATACTATTTAAAGTACTAAAATTTCATGTTCTGTACATGAGATGTGCATTTCATTAGGAATATGGTGTCACAAAAGGGTGTGTCCATGGACCCATCAAATACTGTAGTACATTTTTCATTGGAGGAACCTTATATAATGGAAGAGGATAATAGTTTCCAAATTATTTCAGGCTCTTTCCAGAGGATTTTCTCTAGATAGTTCATTTTTAGCCTCATTTATGAATATCAATGGGAAAAAATGATTTAATCTAGATAAATCAATATCTAGTGAATTTTTAATACCTTAAGGAAAGATTGGTTAGTTCCCTAATGCATTAATTCCTCAATTAGGGTGTGATTTTTTAGGTGTTTTGTGATGAATCCCATTTGGGAATGATATATATCCAAATAAAATAGAGATATGTAATCTATTTTGGGTTTAATAAGTTACACCCCCATGACTCTAACTATGAACCTATTATCATCAGTTAATAGTGGATATGTTTGTGCTAAAGTTGTGTGTACTTTTCCTCAATAGTGAGTGTGTTTTGGTCTTCACATATAACATGTGTCAAAAATGTTCTTTCTCTTAAGAAATCTATGTTTACATCATAGGATGGGGATTATGGTTTTCCTTGATTATGATTCTGGGATCACCAAAAGTACTCTAAAGTTGAATACAATTCTAAATCTACTATGTTGGAACTCCCAACACGATGTGTTTTGGGAGTTTTTATATATTTGAAGATGAATGAAATAAATAATAATGAATAATATTTATATGGGGAGGTAGTACTAGAGGTTTTCCTTATCATATTATGATGGAATAATCCATGATTCATTCAGTAGAAAAGTCTCCATGAGGATACTCATAGGAATAATAGATACAATATCATGTTGTGCATAGAGATTCATTAATGGTATAATTGGATGATGGTTAGAACCATATATTGTTTCAGGGATGGTTTTTAACTCTATTGGTGATGTTTTAAATATTCTATCATGTGTTTCAAAATCCAAACTAATAATTATTTCTAGGTTTTTCCATGATATATTGTTTATAGGAGGTGCATTTGATATGTTGTGCAGAAGTAGTCAGTGGGAGTGTTCATGGAATGGTATTTTGTTATTCAGTTGGTGAAAGATGAGCATTGTGTTTCTGGGTGATATTTTATATTGTTTTACACCCTTGAGTGGATGTGGGAAAATATTTCAATATATATAATCACTGGGATAACCCCAAATAAGGATGACTATGATGGTGTTTGGGTGGTACGTGGATGATTATAGAATTTAGAAGAATTTCAAGTGATTTTAGAATCAATTGTTATGGAAATTTTATAAACTAATTATAAATATGATGTTGTTAGGGTTTATGGGATACCAATGACCATAATCTACAATGATGATTGTTATATAACTTCATAGGTCTAGAGTGTATTATAACATGATTTTGGCTCATAGTTTCACCTTCATACATATTTTTATTTTAGTAAATATGGGTATATGGATCAAACCATCTAAATTATGGAGGATATGTTAAGATATTTGTTCTAAGATTATAGTCAATTGTGGGAAAGGAAGCTACCTCCGATGGATATTTCCGATAATAACAACAATCACTTTTCAATCAGAATGTCCCTATTTATGGGGTTTTATAGGCATTCGTGTCATTATCTAGTATTCTTGACTGAGGTTGGAGGGTTATAATTCCATGGTCCTATTGTGGAACATATTATGAGTGAGATGAGCCATATATTTCTAGAGTGTATTATGGTGACATAAAATTGTCATATGGTTTATACTCATCATTGGTAGAGGCCCCTATAATTTGAGTCTATTTTCCATAAGTTCTTGATTATATCCCTACAATGGTTACTACAAATGTTCGGAAAAATTAATAATCCATATCACCATTTTTGAGAAATTTTATGACATTTAGATGTTTTTAACATGGATATATGTCTGGTTCTCCCACAAAAATTGGGAAAGATCCATGAAATCTTCCTTGTATCCCAGCTTTTTTAGTATCTTCATGAAGACTCCCACATCATGGAATGGTTAGTGTTTGATATCAAAGAACAAAATAAGTTCATGGAGTGGAAAATATAGATTCAATATCATGAAGAAAAAAGAGATTCAATATTAATATTTCTTTTGTTCATGATTTTTATAGGCATGTAGGATTCGAGGAAAGTACTTGGTAATATAAGATATAGAAGACCACATAGTACCTTTATTTGTTTCATTTATTTATTGTATTTTTGTGATTTTTTTATTTAATGATGTAATGTCTGTATTATTTAATATTTATGATATGTAACTTTTCCCGAATTTGTTACACGTGTTGGGTGGTGTGTTTTACATATAACAAGGTTCCTAAGAGGTTTCCCTAGGTATAGTGTGTCAATGACCTGATTATTGTACAATCCTTTTTCTTAATCTAGGATCGTATTTCAATTACAAGGATTTGGGCTAGTTTATTGATATATATTTTAGTGTTATGCACCTTTACAACATACTATATTTCATGTTTCTGGGTTGGAGGTCTTTAGAGGAATGTTCCATGGAATTCATGGAAGGATTTCTTATATCAAGGGTTGTTCTTGGGTCAGCCATTATTCACAATCTAAATGGATGTTCATGTATTATAAAACTGTAATTCATGTATTATATTTTCAAAAGGAAGTTATATTCTTAATGAATTCCCAATGTGAATGTAGTGTTGATAGTTTGAATGGAATCTATATTGAAAACTATGGATTTCAGTTGATGATCTTCAAGATTTGAATTTACAGAGTTCTTGGATGGAATAGATTTCAAGGCTTGGATTAGGGTGGTTCGCACAAATTCATTATACGAAATTTTATGTGATGTTGTTCATATGTTGAGTTCTAACTTGTGTATTAATTTTAGGATCCCCCAATCTACCTCATTCATATAATTTTATAGGTAGACACTATATGGTTTTAGAATATATTCCATCCCATATTTTCTGTTACAATACCTCCTAGCCCTCACTCTAAAATCTAGTTTAAAAACCAAAATCTATACATTTATTGATTTGATATAGATAAATGTGACACAATTTTAGCCATCCAAAACCTAAATCATCAAATGGAATGATAGAATCACATTTTTACCCAAGGGTCTTTTAGTTTTAGAGTTTTAGTTAATTTGATACAAATAATACATGGAAACTTGGATAAAAAAATCATGTTAATAAAAGTATATGTAATCACTCACTAAATTATTTACATCATCCCTTAATATTTATAACAAATAATTATACATTATTTATATCCCATGGAAAATGGAACATAATAAGGGTGAACTCAAACAATCTGTGAGGGTAAACATAATCAATAACAATTGAATGAAATTATTGAATAGAGGATTAGAATATGACTACAATGATATAATAAAAATGCATTAAAATAACATAAGATAATTCATACCCTGAAATCATGGATCATAAATGATGAGAAATTTCACAAAACATTTGAATCATTTAAGAATCATATAAATAAACAATCATGATCCGTGTGGAAAAAATCCATGTGAAAATGATCCATTATAATATCAGAAAAATCATAGAAAAATGTGTTGGTATATGAAAAAAAAATTCTTCA
The DNA here is from genome assembly GCA_963277665.1 of Viscum album. Taxonomy (NCBI): domain Eukaryota; kingdom Viridiplantae; phylum Streptophyta; class Magnoliopsida; order Santalales; family Viscaceae; genus Viscum; species Viscum album. The sequence goes on from OY728133.1 coordinate 1,864,463,214, forward strand.
ATAAAACATTAAAAGGGACCCCTATATATGGATTAAATACTCCTAGTTAGTAGTAATAATCTGTTTTAAGTAACCTGTTTATTGGTTATGTCTTTTTTCTATTATGAGTGACTCCAATTCTTTCTACTCAATCATAATTGCCCAATGTATTAGAGGAATATAAAAAACCCAACTATAACATATTAGAATATTACATTTAGGATATTGGTTCACTCCCCAATCACTCATTCATTAAAAATTGAAAATTTTCATATCATGAGAAAAACAATTACAAGCTTTTTATTTTCAACATCACAATAACGACGATTCATTCATTTATTAATTTAACCATGAAAAATAAATAGGATTCATGAAAATATCATTATAAAGAATAAAAACCAATTAGGGAATGATTTATTTTTATATCATCACAATAAATACCAATTAATAGATAACTAATATCAAGGGGTCTTTACTATGGTAAATTGAAATTCGATTAAATGATTATTTAATTAATTTTGAAACAAATCACTTCACTATAAAAATAAATTTTTAAAAATACAAAAGAACATAATATTATAAAAATTATATTTGTTGAAAAAAAACATAGAAACATATAATGTAATCTTGGAAGAAAAAACCCATCATGGTGAAAGGTGAATTTTTTCATGTTGTCGATAATAAAAAAACATTCTTTTTAGAATTTTGTGAAGTGGCTAAAAATATACCTATGAAAAGAGTTTTAGGAAATCTACATTTAATTCATCGAAAATTATGTAATAGATCATGTAATATATCTTTATGAAATCATTTATGCATTGAAAATAACATCCTATAAAAAAGTTTAGATAACGTGGGTATGGAACTGAAATATTAACTATTCAAAAAAATATACAATATCATTGTCACATACAAAAAATATTCATGATGATTCATAATTAATTAAAGTATTAATTGGAAACTATAAATGTTAACCACATTCATAACTAGTGAAAAATAATATAGATTTGGATTAATAAGAAAATAGAATATGTTCCTCCAAAAGGAACATTTAACAAATAAAATCTGAAAATAATATGATATAGTATAATAAAAATATTTACCATTTTCGTATCTTTTCAATCTGAATACCATGAATGAAATGAATTCAAATATATCATTAAATATGATGAATATAATAATATATATGATATAATATGTCATTGAGTGTTATATAATCCACATAAAATAATATATTTGCATAACATAAACATATGTCCCAATAAATTAAAATTGGACACACATAACCCTTACAAAGATCATATCATTGAATATGAGAATTCATTAATGGAGATATTATATAAAAAACACAAATCAACATAACATTATTTTGAATACAACATAAATCCAAAAGTGTCAATTTTACACATAATATCTCTATAATAAAATCAATGAAGGTGTGATATAACCAAACTAACGAAAATTGAGTTAATAAATCTTTTACTGCTTTGGTATCTTCTAAATAAAAGTCTCACAGATTATGTAACAAGAATTATGACAAAAAATACCATCATTTATTAAATACTGATGATATAGAAATTATCAGGTAATAAAATATACAATATAGATTAAATTGTTGTGGAACACTAAAACACGCCTCAACAATGGGACATTGAGACAAAATCCTTTTCCTTGAGGATTTATATTCCATCTATGTCCTTTAAATATAATATATTAAACATATATAAATTAATTAAATGTTTAATATCCTTTTAATAGTTTATTATTTAATCATCAATTAATTTTTTCATTTATTTCACGGAATATTATAATTAATCAATCAGTTATGTCAAAATAGAATATTTTGAGGATATTTGGTTCATAGTATCAGAATGCCTTTGGTATGATGACCATGGACAATAAGGTCATTATTAAATCATGAAAATAATTATAATATTTTAATATTATTAATTTTATAAATTAATTTTGATTTTAAAACAAATCGTGCAGTGTGGTTATGAATAATTAATTATACTACAATCATTGAGATGGTAGGTCGTTCGTACACATGAGTAATGTTACAATATTACAAGGAAAATCAGGGAAACCAGGTAAGTAGTATTTTATATTTATTGGATAATAATTTTGTCAGAATTATTATATTACAACTTTAAATACATTATATACACTATTAATGTGATGTGGTGATGAAAAACAAATAACTTCGCTTCATGGAAGTGGTAATACACACGTACAAAAAAACATTCCTTATCATTATTTAATTTGTGGGAGTATAAGGAAATTTATAATTTAATTTCATTAAAAAATAATGATTATTTCATTAATATAATATTCATATATATATACATGAAATATATCATTATAAGCAACTGTGAGAGGTTGTGTTGGAAAACAATTTAAATCAGTTTGTGAGGCGGTACTCCACCGTAAAAATGAACAATGGTTTCCTTTTAAATTTTACGTAAAAAGGGGATGTATTAAGTTTTAAACATTAAAATAATAACATATTTTTCTATGGGAGATAATGATATTATCATATCATAAATTCTTGATGAGTTTTAAAGGTGGTATATGAATAAAAAAAACCAAAATATATCATTAAAAGGTATATTTTTTCATTGGACAACCTCATTTTCGGTAGACAATAATTCTTATAAGGATGGTATTATACATAAAAAATCCTTCTAAAACATGGTAATGGATTTTATGAATGGATTTTGTTATTATTAGACTATCTAATGTGCTCAAAAAGTTTGGAGAAGAGAGGAGAGGAGCCTCCCCTAAATCAGTGAGTGGAGTGGAACTCTTGGAATTAGATAATGTATTAAATTAACAAATATTTAATTTCATGAAAAATTTAAAAAAAGTGATACATTTAAAATATAGGATGATCATGAGTCCAAATAATCTCGAAACCTAAAATTTTGAAACTTTTAAATGATGTTTTTATCATTAACTCATTATTTTACCCTATATTATCTCTTTTGATGATTACCACGATAACAATGTTTTTCACACTTCAGGTGTTAATAAAGATACAATATAATTAATGATCAAACATATGTGGAGCATGGATGATATTATAAACCACATGAAATCCAAATTTCTGAAGATAATATTTTTTTTTTCATTTAAGTCATTTAATATAATATTGTTTATTATAAAATATCATTAATGTCTATTTTCGAAACTATTTGTTTAATTTGAGATAAATCCATGATTTGATGAATTTAGTTCTAATATAGAATTATGAAAGATATATGATATTTTATATCTATATATGATATTTTTTAGATAATATAATTCACCCAAAAAATACATTTATTGTTTTTAGAATCATTTAATTAATTTTTCCCAAAAAGATATTTTTATTCATTAAAACCCAGTTTTTACCAATATTTGAATATATAATAGATATTTAAAGGCAATAAATTGATTTTTTTTATTTTTCATTATAAAAAAATATATAATTTATTTTGAAATAAAAATTGAACAAAATTTCAATAAAAAATAATCATGAATGATAATTGTGTATAAAAACACATAACATATACTCAATTAATGATTATTTTTTATTATTAGTCCTTGTCATATTATTTTTACACATAATTACACGCTTTAGCATAACTGATGTAACAAATATTACTATATGTACTATTAATAATAGAGAAAAATAAATAGTACTTATTTTCCAAAATAGAACATATTGATTCCAAATATTAGATATATTCTTAAATATTGAGTTCATATGAGTGGAATAAATTAGTTTTAAATTAAACTCGTAAAACACGATAAAAATGGGTTTTTACCCGAATGGCCTGAAGGAATTCATTTTTATTGATTTTTGATAACCCCCCTTTCATGGGATGAGGGGGAACCCTTATAATACCCGCATGATCAGAGCTTACATGGATCATTGGCCTAGAAGATCACATAACCTGAAGGGATTAGGGAATTCAACCAGACTATCTATAAGAAACTGCCCCTCTGTAATGGCCTGGACCTCTCCGGCCCATTCCTTTGTCAAAAAGAAGGCCACGAAGTGTTCTAGACAGTAAAATGGACGTTTCCCACACTTTCCAGAATTTTGAAACTACATGTCGTGTAGTTTGAGTACACGTCCTGTACCCTCTTGCTGGGTATACCCCGTGTGGATGACCGTGTCCTTGTCGCGTGAAGAAAATGAGTACACGCTGTGTGTCCAGTACTACACGCCGTGTATTCCCTCCCCGCGTATGCGTTACCGTGTGTTGACCAGTCGTCAGCCGTGTGCCATGTGAAGGTCGTGTCCTTGCCATGTTCAATAAATGAGTACATGCCGTTTGTCCAATATACACGCCGTGTAGTCCTTCACCGCGTATGCGTTACCTTCAAACTGTGTGTTGACCAGTCAACGGCCGCAGAACTGTGTTGGAGGCCGCGTGGAGACCGTGTGAAAACGGTCGAGTACACGCAATGTACTATAAGTACACACCGTGTACTTTTGCTTTTCACGCCTATAAAAGGAGGGGTCCCCTCCTCCTTTCAACTCACACCTCTCCTCCCCTCTCCTCTCAGCAGAGCTCTCTCAAGAGACTCGAAGGCTCTTTCGTCCATAACTTTTTCATCCGAGCTCCGATTTACAATCTGTCAGCAGCCACGGAATCGTAACAACGAGGTGGAACTTCCGAGCATGGATTCATTGTCTTTCCTTTGGCCCTTCCTTTCCACCCGAGGAGGGTTTTCCGGGATGATGACGAACGTCTTCTAAAGTTGATCCGGAGGAGCGTTGCGATCAAGAACCTGTTGAGGTAGGGGTTTTACACTCGTCTCTCTAATTTGTGCATCATGCGGGGTGGGTATCCTTTTTGTTTTCATGAGAAGTGGTTGAAACGTTAAATAAAGATCATAACTAGTTAATGAACGGGGATGGGAAGTTTGTGATTGCTGTTACTTTACCTTTTATATCCTGTGATATTGTGTTGTGAAATGAATAGGCTTATGCCCACTGAAAATCACGGTCGTTGGGGGCCTTTGATTGCACAATTAAATGTTTCCCTATCTTTCTAGACCATTTTTGTGGGTGGAACTTTGTTGAATGTGGAATTGGATAACCATGTAAATTTGGCTGATTAAATGAAAATCTTGAACCCTTGTGTGATCACCCCAGTTAAAAAAAAATGGAATAATGAACTTGTGGGTGTTGGATTGGTTACGTGGCACGTGATGGGGGAGTTTTGTGGGCTGTTGTGGTTTGGGTGAGCAGCGGGGATACGGTTGACTTGGTTGTGGGAAGGTGTGAATGTTTAATGGTGTTGGGTAGAGGGGATGTAATAAGTGGTATTAAAGGGATAACGATGTGTGGTGTGGTTATGGTGGTTGGCAGCGAGGCTGCAGGGATGAGTTTAAATGTGAACGGACTATGAGTTGTGTTTAATAAATAAATAAAAGTGGAAGAGTTAATGAATTGTGGGGATTGGTAATGAAACAGAAATAATAATCAATGGGTTGGTTGGTTAATAAGAAGGGTCTTGCCGTGTTGCTGTGTTTTCCTAACTTGCTTTGTGGTTGGCAGGGATATGCTTACGAACGGTTGTTGTCGTTGGTTGTGGATAGTTGCCCAGTAGTTATGGAACTAAATAAGCTAATTTCTGCTGAAACGTGAAAACCTTAATGGGTTTGGGGTTTTTTGTTGTATGCATGCTTCGTGCTAGCAGTGCCGAGGCACGTGCTCAGTTTCTCGTTTTAGAATCCATAAGTTGGGCTGAGTGGTTGCTATATATATATCTGTATCTTTTGTGTTTTATCGCACTGCACCCATGATGAGAACATAGTTCCGAACACTCCCATTTCATGGGAGAGAGTGTCATCCCATAGTTACTAGCTACATCCTTCTCCTTCTCCCCTCGGCTGTGATGGCTTGAGGCGACCTTTCACCCAAGACTCTTCGAGTAGGTTTCGATTGGGGTGGTTAGGCCCAAGACTCTTCGGGAAGACTTATAGGCTGTGATGGCTTGAGTAGACCTTACACCTAAGACTCTTCAGGTAGGTTTCGATTTCAGGCCCAGGTTTCTTCGGGCGAGAGTTTTGATACCATTACTATTCCCAAGAATCTTTGGAATGAGGCCCAGGTGTCTTCGGGTAGGGATGTGGTTGTGGTTGTGAGGCCCAGGTGTGTGCAGGCGGGATGTGTGGTTGTGAGGCCCAGGTGTGTGCGGGCGGGATACGTGGTGGTGAGGCCCAGGTGTGTGCAGGAGGGATGCGTGGTTGTCAGGCCCAGGTGTGTGTGGGCGGGGAGAGTGTGACAGCGTCAGGACGTTCAGATAACTAATGGGAAATGGTGCGGGGTACGCAATGCTCTGGTTCTTATACTACTACTACCAGTTGTGATTGTGTTTTGGTAAGTGTGGCTGGTGAGGTTGGGTGGATAGTTTTCCTTGTTAGGTTTCTTCTTTTGTTCTCACGGGACATTAGGATGTCTTCCCACTTGTGCACGAGAGCTTTAGGTTTCCCTATTGAGTATACTTGTATGATCACCCTACTTTTACTTTCAGCTTTCCAGGAGGACTACCAGGGCCATACGGGACCCTACTAGTCGGGCAGTTGGAGTTGTTGCAGTTGTTGTTCTCTTGTTTTCTTTGGTATTGTACTTTTGAGCTTCCTTGTACTTGTACCTTGTTATAAAATTGTTTAAACATGCATGTGGTCTTGGTTTAGGTTTACTTATATACACTTGTTCTTTTCCCTTTTTGTTGGTTTACTTGTCCTATTTCCCGATCCCAAATAATAAAAAGGTTAATGCCTCCCATATTTTTAAAACTCATACCCTTGGTGCTAGTCGCCAACCCGGGGCCTACTGGAGGTGGGACTCGGGGGGTCATTATCTCCCTTTCGCCATTGCCATCTTAGGAGGGGCATCTTTGGTGGGAGGGGGTCGTGACAGAATGGTATCAGAGGTGATGGTTGAGAGGTAGGATGGAGTCTTGAGTTAGGCATAGCGAGGATTGCATGGTATGGTAGGGAAACAATGTTAGTTAACCTTGGTTCGTGACATAGGCTAGGGAAGACCGGCTAGGACACGGGATTTTAGGGCCCCCCGTGATTCGATGCAAGGACTCTGAGCCTACCAAATGTCCAAGTGAGACTATATTGATTGCAGGGTAGAGACCCTAGGGAAGGTACATGCATCATCAGGATTGTGTTTTACTTTATTTGGGTGTTCTGGGAACGAAATTGAAATAAAATGATAATTAAAACTTTGAGAAATTTTTTTACTACTTGGGCTTAGGCGATCCTTGTTTACCATACAACTATGGCACCTAGACGTCGTCCCCGAGTGGCTCAGACGACCGAGGCCCAGCAGATCCAGGTGGTCGATCAGTTGAGGATTGATGGAGAGGAGGAAGATAGCTAGTGGAAGAAGGATATATGTTCCTTCCAGCGGCAAACCCTCAAGAAGTACGAGGGTAGTACTTCAGATACGGAGACGGAGGGGTGGATTTAGAAGGTAGGGATTTCTTTTACCTTGATCAGTGCTCCGAGGGAGTACTGGGTTCTCCTAGCAGTCAGTCAGCTGAGAGGTGTGGTGCGAAAGTGGTGGATGCTTTACCTCAGAGAGAGGATAGAGGCAGAGGTTCCGTGGGCTGACTTTGAGAAGGAATTTTGAGAGGAATTCTTTTCTTCCATGATCAAGGTCGAGAAGCGGCAGGATTTACTCTCCCTTCAGCCGGGGAGTATGTCGGTACGAGAGCTAGGGATCATGTTCAAGGATCTCCTGCGCTTTGCTCGGGATCTCTTTTTGGACGAGGAGTCTCGGGTGAGATGTTTGGAGGAGGCGCTTCATCCTTAGCTCCAGTATGCTATCACCCCCTTCACCCGTCCGACGTACATAGCAGTGCAGAAGAAGGCAGAGGTCATAGAGAGGATGCACTCGCTGGGAGGTGCACCGCGCGAGGTGTTTTAGCCAGGTTCGTCGAAGGGGAAGGCAGTCAGCAGCAGGTCTCCGACAACAGGACCTTCCAGGATCAGGCCAGAGGGGAGCAGGCCCCAGTAGTTCTAGTTCAGATCGTCAGGTCCTCGTCCCTTTTCCACTAGCCCAAGACCAAGTTGTTTTTCTTGTGGAGGTTTCAGGCACGTTCAGAGTCGGTGCCCGACCCGATCTCAGTACGGTGGAGGTGGGAAGGTCCAGCGCCCACCACAGCAGCACCAGTTGTCGGCGAGGCCCTTCCAGCAGCAGCAGGACCATGCTCCTCCAAGGGAAGACCTTGCGAGAGGAGGCCGACCTCAGGGTGCTCCTCAGGGACCTCGACCAGGGCGTGGTCGAGGAAGTGGACGACATCAGAGAGGTAGAGGATCTGGGCATGGACAGTTGCACGTAGCAGAGTTGGCAACTCCAGCAGGACCAGAGGTGGTATGAGGTAGGATTTGTTTGTACAACACTCTTGTTTCTACTTTATTAGATTCAGGAGCTTCGCACACCTTTGTTACACCTGGTCTAGCCCATGCTTTGGGACTAGACGTAGAGAGACTTTCCATACCACTAGTGCTGAGTACACCAGTTAGAGGCAAGACCAGCGTATCGTTTTTTTTTTCGGGGATGTGGGCTGACGTTGGGACCACATCGATCTAGTGGGGACCTTCTTCTATTACAGATGCAGCCAAACGATGTCATCCTAGGCATCAAATGGTTGTTTTCTGTTAGTGCCATTGTCGACTGCTTCTGGAGAAGAGTCGTGTTCTCTGACGTGGACGGGCAGCACGTATCTTTTGTTGGCGAGAGGAGCTATCAGGTGGGAAACCGGCGTATGGAGCCCCTCCTTTCTTTGTTAGGCGGGTTATCAGTGGTTCTAGCTGATACAGAGATGATGGATGTCCCGGATGTTGTTGGGGAGTTCCTTGATGTTTTTCATGAGTAGTTTGTGACTCTACCCCCCCCCCCCCCCCGATGTGACGTTGAGTTCGGGATAGACTTACAGCCAGGTGCCCGTCCAATTTCGATGGCCCCTTATCGGATGGCGCCTTCGGAGTTGCGGGAGTTGCAGATTCAGATTGACGATCTGATGGAGAAGGGTTTTGTTTGACCCAGCGTGTCGCCATGGGGTGCTCCAGTTTTGTTCGTGAAGAAGGCAGATGGTGGTCTCAGGCTATGAATAGACTACCAAAGGCTGAACCAGGTAACAGTCTAGAACTGTTACCCCCTTCCAAGGATAGATGTTCTCTTCGACCAGCTGAGGGGAGCAGGTTGGTTTTCTAAGATTGATCTACGATCAGGATATCATCAGCTGAGGGTGAAGGACAATGACATCTCGAAGACAGCTTTGAGGTGCAGGTATGGGCACTTCGAGTTTGTAGTGATGCTGTTTGGAGTTACGAATGCACCAGATGTGTTCATGGTACTTATGAACTTTGTCTTCCGAGAGTTTCTGGACCGGTTCGTCGTTTGTGTTTATCGATGACATCCTGATCTACTCAAGAGAAGAGGAGGAGCATGTTGAGCATCTCAGGGCAGTCTTGGAAGTCCTTTGACACCACCAGCTTTATGGAAAATTGTCGAAGTGTAATTTCTTGACACAAGAAGTAAAATTCATTGGGCACATGGTGTCTCATCATGGAGTATCGGTGGACTCTTACAAGGTGGAGGCAGTTGTTTCTTGGGCAGCACCCAAGAGCGTGGCAGAAGTTTGTAGTTTCCTGGGGTTAGCAGGTTTCTATCGGAGGTTCATTTCGGACTTCTCTCAAGTTGCTACCCCATTGATAGCTTTGACTAGGAAGAATCAGGTCTTCCTATGGAGTGATCAGTGCCAGAAAGCTTTCGAATACCTGAAGGAGAAGTTGGTTAGTGCTCCTGTGCTCAGGTTTCAAGTGGAAGGGTTGTTATATGAAGTGTTTTGTGATGCTTTCGGACTTGGTCTGGGGTGCGTGCTATTGAAAAATAAGGGCGTGATTTGTTATGGGTCTAGGCAGTTGCGCCCTCATGAGCGTAACTATGCCACCCATGACCTGGAGCTTGTAGTAGTAGTGTTCGCATTGAAGTTGTGGCGACATTACCTCTTTGGGGAGCGCTTTGTGGTCTTCTCCGATCACAAGAGCCTGCATTATATCTTCTCCCAGCATGACCTGAACATACGGCAGCGGATATGGGTCGAGTTTCTCTAAGACTATGACTTCGAGATCTCTTACACTGAAGGTAAGGGAAATGTTGTGGCTAATTCCCTGAGCAGGAAGTCACATAAAGAAGTGGTTCGGGAATCCGCTGATGCTTGGAAGGCGATGGGAGAGTTGGCTGCCCTGCACTTAGATGCAAGGGAAGAAGGTGTTAGAGGCTGTTTGTTCCATATGATGGTGCAATCCTACTTGTTGCAACAGGTGGAGGAGTCTCAGTGGGGGGACTCCGAGGTAGAGGTGATTCAGGATCGTGTCGATCAGGGGAATGCTCCAGAGGGATGGTCAGAGGACAACTGACATCAAATGCTCTTCCATGGAGGGTTGTTTGTCCTAGAGGCGATGCATGAGGGAGTTCTCCCTGAGTTCCATAGCTCAGCCTTAGAGGAACATCCAAAAGTTTCAAAAATGTACCGAGGCCTGAGGGATCAGTTTTGGTGGCCTGGGGTGAAATGGGTAGTGGCGGAGTTTATGGCTAAGTGCTTAGTGTGTCAGCAAGTGAAGGCTGAACACCGTGTTCCCTGTGGTTTGTTGCATCCTTTATATGTCCTAGAGTGGAAGTGGGATGACATCTAGATGGACTTCATCACAGGACTACGCAGAGCTTAGGGTGGTTATGATGCTATCTAGGTTGTGGAGGATCGACTAACAAAATCGGCTCACTTCTTAGCAATCAAGGAGTCGGGCCCGGTGATTACCTTAGCACAGAGGTACGTAGACGAGGTGGTGTGTTTGCATGGAGTTCCGAGGACTATCATCTCAGACTTGGATAATCGGTTTACCTCACGAGTCTGGAGGGGGCTACAACATGCTTTTGGCACCCAGCTACGCCTTTTCGCTGCTTTCCACCCCCAGACCGATGGGCAGATAGAGCGGACTATCCAGACGCTGGAGTACATGCTGCGAGCATGCATACTGGATTTCAGAGGATCATGGGTACGACACTTTCCTTTAGTAGAGTTTGCCTACAACAACATCTTCCACTCTACTATTGGCATGTCACCATTTGAGGCTTTGTATGGATGGACATGTCGTTCACCCATTTTCTAGGCAGAGGATGGTGAGACAGGTGCTCTTGGGCCAGAGGTAGTGCAGACCACCATAGAGAAAGTCCAGATTGTACATGAGAGGATGAAGGCAGCTCAGGACCGACAGAAGTCTTATGCTGATAGTTGGAGGAGGCCCATGGAGTTCGAGGTGGGAGACCATGTGTTCTTGAAGGATTCCTCTCGATGGGGGCAGCAGAGGTTTGGGAAAGGGAGAAAGCTCTCACCTTGGTTCATCAGACCTTTTGAGGTGCTGAGGCAAGTCGGCGAGGAGGAATATCAGCTGGCCCTGCCACCTCAGTTAGAGAAAGTTCATGATGTCTTCCATGTCTCCCAGCTGCGTCAGTACTTACACGATGACTCTCACGTTATCGACTGGGGAGAGTTGGATATGAGAGACAACGCGACCTTCGAGGAACGACCAGTCAGAATTGAGGACCGTTAAGAGAAGGTGCTCAGTGGACGAACCATTCCCTTGGTTCATGTGTTGTGGAGGCATGGTGGCCTCGAGGAGAGCACTTGGGAGCGGGAGACCCAGATGCCCGCTCAGTACCCAGAGTTGTTTTGACATGTGTTCCCTTGTTCTTTTGAGCTTTGTGTTGATGTTGTACTCTATACCTTTGATATATGGAATGCTTGGCTTGTCAGCTGTGAGACCTTTTTGTTTTCTTGTTCCCTGGTAATGTGTAACATGTCCGAATGCGTGGGAATGGGGAAAAAACCTGACCCTTAATCGAGACGCATTAATATGGATGCAATTGAACCCGTGCGGGCAAGTCAGTGCTGCCTAAAGCAGATAATATCTCAACATAGGTGAAGAAATTTCCCAAACCCATGTGTTCGGGTAGTGTGTTGGTTGTGTGGTGTTGGGGTTAGTGCGAGTTGAAAAATCCTAATACATGAAAGTGGTAAGACCCAATTATTAATCGAGATGCATTAATGAGGTTGCGATTAAACCCGTGCGAGCGAGTTAGTGCCGCCTAAAGTGGATAATATCTCGACATAGGAGAAGGAATTCCTAACACATATGATTAGGGTTGTTGGTTTGGTTCCTGTTATAACGAGGGCCCTAAGAGGTATCTTGTTGGGTTCCCCTAGGTTGGTTTTGAATTCTCGGGGACGAGAATGTTTTAAGAGGTATCTGATGTAATGGCCCAGACCTCTCCGGCCCATTCCTTTGTCAAAAATAAGGCCACGAAGTGTTCTGGAGGGTAAAATTGACTTTTCCCACACTTTCCAGAATTTTGAAACTACACGCCGTGTAGTTTGACTACACGCCGTGTACCCTCTTGCCGGGTATACCCCGTGTGGATGACCATGTCCTTACCTCGTGAAGAAAATGAGTACACGTCGTGTGTCCAGTACTACACGCCATGTAGTCCCTCCCCGCGTACGCGTTACCGTGTGTTGACCAGTCGTCAGCTGTGTGCTGTGTGAAGGTCGTGTCCTTGCAGTGTGAAATAAATGAGTACACGCCGTGTATCCAATATACGCGTCGTGTAGTCCTTCACGGCATATGCGTTACCTTCAAACCATGTGTTGACCAGTCAACGGCCACAGAACCATGTTGGAGGCCGCGTGGAGACCGTGTGAAAACGGCCGAGTGCACGCCATGTACTATAAGTACATACTGTGTACCATAAGTACATGCCGTGTACTTTTTCTTTTAACGCCTATAAAAGGAGGGGTCCCCTACTCCTTTCAACTCACACCTCTCCTCCCCTCTCCTCTGAGCAGAGCTCTCTCAAGAGACTCGAAGGCTCTTTCGTCGATAAATTTTTTGTCCGAGCATGGATTTATGATCTGTCAGTGGCCACGGAATCGTAACAATAAGACGGAACATCCGAGCTTGGATCCGTTGTCTTTCCTTCGGCCCTTCCTTTCCATCCGAGGAGGTTTTTCAGAGACGCCGACGAACGTCTTCTAAAGTTGATCCAGAGGAGCATTGCAATCAAGACCCTGTTGAGGTAGGGTTTTTACCCTCGTCTCTCTAATTTGTGCATCATGTGGGGTGGGTATCCTTTTTGTTTTCATGAGAAATGGTTGAACATTTAAATAAATATAATAACTAGTTAAAGAACGGGGATGGGAAGTTTGTGATTTCTGTTACTTTACCTTTTATATAATGTGATATTATGTTGTGAAATGAATAAGAATATGCCTACTGAAAATCACGGTCGTTGGGGGCCTTTTCTTGCGCAATTAAATGTTTCCCTATCTTTCTAGACTGTTTTTGTGAGTGGAACTTTGTTGAATGTGGAATTGGATAATCACGTAAAGTTGGCTGATTAAATGAAAATCTAGATCCCTTGTGTGATCACCCCGGTTAAACAAAATGGAATAATGAACATGTGGGTGTTGGCTTGGTTACGTGGCATGTGATGGGGGTGTTTTGTGGGCTGTTGTGGTTTGGGTGGGCAGTGGGGCTGCGGTTGACTTGGTTGTGGGAAGGTGTGAATGTTTAATGGTGATGGGAAGCGGGGCTTCCATAAGTGGTATTAAAGGGATAACGATGTGTGGTGTGGTTATGGTGGTTGGCAGCGGGGCTGCAGGGATGGGTTTAAATGTGAACGAACTATGAGTTGTGTTTAATAAATAAATAAAAGTGGAAGAGTTAATGAATGGTGGGGCTTGGTAATGAAATGTAAATAATAATCAATGGGTTGGTTGGTTAATAAGGAGGGTCTTGCCATGTTGCTATGTTTTCCTAACATTCTTTGTGGATGGCAGGGATATTCATACAAATAGTCGTTGTGGTTGGTTGTGGATAGTTGCCCAGTAGTTAAGGAACTTAATAAGCTAATTTCTGCTGAAACGTGAAAACCTTAATGGGGTTGGGGTTGTTTGTTGTATTCATGCTTCGTGGTAGTAGTGTCGCGGCACGTGCTCAGTTTCTCTTTTTAGGAGCCACAGGTTGGGATGAGTGGTTGCTATATATATATATCTGTATCTTTTGTATTTTATCGCACCACACCCATGTTGAGAACTTAGTGGCGAACACTCCCATTTCATGGGAGAGGGTCTTTTCCCATAGTTACTAGCTCCTTCTTGATCCTTCTCCCCTAGGCTGTGATGGCTTGAGGCGACCTTACACCCAAGAATCTCCGGGTAGGTTTCGATTGGGGTGGTTAGGCCCCAGACTCTTCGGGCAGAGTTATAGGCTGTGATGGATTGAGGTGACCATCCACCTAAGACTCTTCAGGTAGGTTTCGATTTCAGGCCCATGTGTCTTCAGGCGAGAGTTCTGTTACCATTACTATTCCCAAGAATCTTTGGGATGAGGCCCAAGTGTCTTCGGGCAGGGATGTGGTTGTGGTTGTGAGGCCCAGGTGTGTGGGCGGGATGTGTGGTTGTGTGGCCCAGGTGTGTGCGGGCGGGATACGTGGTGGTGAGGCCTAGGTGTGTGCGGGCGGGATGCGTGGTTTTGAGGCCCAGGTGTATGCGGGCGGGGAGATTGTGACATCGTTAGGACGTTCAACTAACTAATGGGAAATGGTGCGGGGTACCCAATTCTCTTGTTCTTATACTACTACTACCGGTTGTGATTCTGTTTTAGTGAGTGTGGCTGGTGAGGTTAGGTGGATAGTTTTCCTTGTTAGGTTTCTTCTGTTGTTCTCACGGGAAATTAGGATGTCTTCCCACTTGTGCATGAGAGCTTTAGGTTTCCCTACTGAGTATACTTGTATGCTCACCCTACGTTTACTTTTTGGTTTCTAGGAGGACTACCAGGGCCATACGGGACCCTACTAGTCAGGCATTTGGAGTTGTTGCAGTTGTTGTTCTCTTATTTTCTTTTGTATTTTACTTTTGAACTTCCTTTTAATTGAACCTTGTTATAAAATTGTTTAAACATGCATGTGGGCTTGGTTTGGGTTTATTTATATACACTTGTTCTTTTCCCTTTTGGTGGATGACTTGTCCTATTTCCTGATACTAATTAATAAAAAGGGTAATGCCTCCCGTATTTGTGAAAACTCATACCCTTGGTGCTAGTCGCCAACTCGGGGCCTACTGGAGGTGGGAATCGGGGGTCATTATCTCCCTTTCGCCATTGCCAGATCAGGAGGGGAATCTTTTGTGGGAGGGGGTAGTGACACCCTCCCAAGCATCTGCATCATGAGAGTAGTTCTCCACCTACGCATGGTTGTCTGTCTAGGATTCCCGTGCAAGAATAGGCTGGTCCCGATGGCATAGTCATACCCTCTCATACTAAAAAATGTATTTGAATATACTCTGGTGAGTGCACCCACTCTGAATCATCTTCTAGGATTGTGACATTTTTTTGTCTGTTTAGGGAAACTACAAGTGGCCCGAAGGCCTTGAGGTGGACCGATTCCTTAAAGGTGGCCCAAAGCCCTAATGACCTATAGGCCTGGGTGGCCCGAAAGCCTTAAGGACACCAAGCCCAAACTGGTGGCCCAAGGTGAATAGTTCCTACAGCTACAGTACCAAACAATACCTACTATAGTGTCTACTATAATACCCACACAGTGTACAATTCTGCTACAGTACGTGTACAGTGTACAGTTTTTCTATAATACATGTATAGTTTACAGTCTTCTAGAGTACCAATATAGTGTACAGTCTGTTACAGTACCCACACATGGTACAACCTCTACAGTGCCTGCTACAGTACTACTATGAAATATGAATCTACCCGGATTTGAACCTGGGAAATCTCGATGTACATAAGGATACCTCACCAACTGGGCTGAAGCTCATGTGCGAGAAAAACAGTTTTTTAGAAAAAAGTATTTTTCATGCATTAGATGGCCTTAAATTTAAATTATGATCAGAAATAATTATTATATGAATAAAAAGTAAAATACAATGAAATATAATCTATAAAATTATTTTAAATCATTTATTATTACATATTATTTTAATTCATTAAATCAAAAACTTATTTTTCACTTAAGAACAACATTATGAAAAATGCATTTTAATCCCAAAAAAAACGTATACACAAATTTATTATAATAATTATTAAGATATTTTTAAATAGACTATATATAATTTGTTTTTTGTTATGTTAATTTATTATCTAATAAAATTCATAATGTGTATTTTTTATTAAAATAAATGAAAGTTAAAAAAAATGTATATTTCAATATTCCCAAAAAAATCCATCTTTTACGAAAAATCCCGCTATTTAACCCTAATATAATTTTGATATTATATATCAAAAAATTATATAATTTCTATTGTTTAAAATTTCTATTATTATTAAAATTATTTAAAATATTTTATCAATAAAATCAATAAATACTTTTTTTATGAAAATTTATTATTAAATAATAAAATGACTACTAAAAATTGAGTGCTCATTTCTTAAAGATAATAAAAAATTTGTATTGAGAAGGACCCGAATATATATATTATAATAAATTTACTTCTATTCATATCCACCAATTAAACAACTATGTTTTATCGTTAATATTTAAATCATAATATTTCATGGTTCATAAGCTTGGTTTTTTGTATTCTATACTCACTCGATCATAGTGTTCATTTTAAATATATGAGTGTTACATTCTCCCACCATTAATAAAATCCATCCTCAAAATTGTTACATGATATTGTTAATCAATGTGTTGAAATTTTATAATACATTTATTTAAAATGAACATCGTTAAAAAGGTTAATAAAACATCATCTTGAAAAGAGGGAAAGAAATGTACGAAAGAGGTCTAGAATAACACATATCTAGGATTTTGAATAGGAGAATATTACGGGGAAGTGAACACATAGACATAGAGATAATAAATGAATTCCAAAATAATGAGATAAAGTATAAGAGAATATTAATAATAAGAATGTGAATGATCATGATAAATGTAATGACCAAAAAACTATAAATAAATTAGGTGTGAAAGAGGACCATCAATCTACTAAAAATGAAGGTAATGTGAAAATGTTTTTATTCCAAGATCTATTTATTAATGTTAAGGAATTTATTTACCATATAAGATATTAAATAATTAAATAAAATTAGATGAATCTATGCAAATCCATAAACATAATTTCATCATTCAGTTTCAGTTTCAATCACTTCCCACCATTATCGGATCTTTTCCTAAAAATAAAAAGTATGAATATTTAATTACTGAACTACTATAATCAAACATCTAATTTACCATGAGTTATATAAATCATTTAATACATATTTTTCTTGTCATGAAAAAAATAATTAGGAATAGAACATGATAAAAAAATTGGGAAATTGAATAAACCATTACATGAATAAATAATAAATTAATCACATAGATTCAACAACAACCCCAACTGTTCAATGTAGATAATTCCATAATAAAATTACCATATATAAAAAATAACATTAAGAACAAATATATATTAAATAAATTATTTAAACTCAAAATGTATCTCATAAATATCATAATACATCACCAAAATTAAAATATAATTCTCCCAAAATAATTCATTATGTTAAATATAACGTTTATATATACATAAACCTAATAAACCATCCCCGAAAATATAATTGATCGCCACAAAATCCCATCACATAAAACATAAAAATGGGTTTATAATTCATTGAAGATGAGATAAAACATAAAATTACAAACCCATGATAGTATCGAAAAATCATAAGTATTCATTACAATAAGACATCCTAATCTCCAAATTTATATATACCATGCTCTGAAACCATCTATAAGAACCCCAACTCACACTACCAGATCTGGTTCTAAAATATAATATCTACATTCCAATAATTGATGTTGATAAAAATTATAGGATTATGTACATCAAAATCGTTCCAAACCAAATTGAAATATTTAGTCACTTGTATACCCCATGATCATTTCGGTTTACATATTTAGATATTTATTAAAAATTATTACATTGAAAATCATAAACATTTACAAATGATTCATAAAAATCTATATTATCTTCCACTAATTTTCTTACATCTTGTATCCTTATTTAGAATAACATATTTAATAACATTTTTTACAGCCTTGGTAAAAGTAATCATTAGAATGGAAAACTCAAATGCATGGTAAGGGTAAATATTAAATTTAACAATTGAATTCCATCCAAGAGTTTAAGAGTATGATGACATAATAAAGGTATATGATCATAACACAATGTAATTTATATCTATAAAACCCAAATTATAAATACTAAATCATGGTATAAATCATTAACATAATTAAATATTCATATATTTCAACAATCATGATGTTTTGGGAGAAAGTCCTTGAGAAAAATATCCCTTAGAAACTGATTTAAAACTTGAAGAAAATTTATTGGTATCTTGGAATTTTTAATTTTTAACCCCTTAAAGAAGAATTATATATTTTATAAACTTACATGGATAATACCCCTAATATCATAGGTGTTACTAGTTAACACATTACCCTTTTCATTTATTAGGAGTTACGTTTATTCAATAATATTTGTTATTGGTACTTAATATATTGGAGTGCTATCGCAGAAAAACCTATAACATATATTACAATTTCAATTAGTTATTATTGTTAAATCCCCAATCCTTCCTTCATAAATTACTTCCATGTAACATATCTGACGTTAAAAATTAAAATCATGAGATTTTAAATATATAATTAACCATTTTCCATTCATATTATGATTTACCCATGAAAATGAAAAATGTTCTATGAAAATATCATTAAAAAATCACAATTCACCAAGAGAAATAAATAGGACAGTATAATTACAATATATCCAAAGTGAATAATAATTAAATTTAAGGGTTTTTGTTGATGGTTAATAGGAATACAATTAAAATATCATTAAAAACCTCATTTATGAATATATAATTCCTACTTGGAAAATAACATTTAGTGTCTAAAATTCATGAAATATTAGGAAATTACATTTATTAAAAAATATATTTGGAAATATATAAATTAATATTTAAATAAAAAATTATCATTGTGATTGGAAAATCCATTCATGTAAAATATGTTAAAAATAAACATTCTATTCAATATCTTGGAATGAGAGTTAAATGTGATCTATGTAGAAAATGTTAAGAAGTTTACATGAAAACACTTTTAAAATAAGTTCAAAGATAAGGTAAAATAAATATATTATATTTTTTATGTAATTAAAATTAAATTCATAAAAAATATAATATATATATATATATAAGAGAAATTTTATCTATCTAAAAGAAAACACATGATTTGTATCACATACAGAAAATTTCGTAAAATTTCATTATTAAATAAAAGATGAATTTTAGAATAAACATGTAAACCACATTAATAAATAAGAAAATATTAAAACATTCATGTTTCAAATATAAGATCTTTTGATACCTCCCAAATTGATATTTAATATAGAAAATCCTCAGATAATATGAGATCGTATTATAACAATCCTTAAAATTTATTTATATTTCATTCATAATAAAATGATATGGATGACATAAAATGTAACACTTAATTACCTGAATATAATAAAATAAAGGGTGTAACATTTCGAGGGTTATTATTCAAATATTATAAAGAATATAGGAGTAAAAAACATATATCCCAAAGAAGGAAAATTTAAGATAAATAACCCTTATAAAGATCATTTCTCTTAATTTTATATTTAATTAATGGAGTGATTATTTACAAAAAAATTAGATCCAGATAAAAAATTATAAACAAAACATAAATAAAAAATATTTCATTTAATAGAAATTATTTATGCAATATTATAAATTAAGAAGTGATATCACCAATTGAATTAAAATAGAGTGAATAAATGCCTTACTAATATTGTAACTTTTGATTCAAAACTAATTCTATTGAGTAAAAAAATTGTAACATAAATACAATAAATTTTGAATTATTCATAATATAATACATAAAAGAGAAGAATGAAATCAGTATTATGACTGTGGAAAAAATGTAATCATTACATAATCTATGAAATTGTAATCATAATATAATTATAATGTGTATAAATTAATTATACTTTTAAAATAAACCTTGAAATGTGGTTAAGAAAACAGATTATATTACAATCATGGAGACAAATACCATACATACACAATAGTATCATTTTATTTCTTTTCAAAAAACATTAGGGAAAGAAGGTATGTTTTATTTTACCATTAAAAACTCATTATTATATCATAAATATTGTTTTACATAAATTAATACTTTATATATACCATCCATATTCTTCATTGATGAAAGAATCATTTCCCTTTCATGGTGGTGGTAATCCACACATACTAAAAAAATGATGTTATTACTATTTAATGCATGCAATGAAAATAAAATATATGAGATATTGTTATTATATAATGATAATTATATCATTAATGTTATTAATATACATTAAATACATGATTTTAACCAGTTGTGAATGGTGGTGATGGACAATAAATTTCATTGGTTCCTGAGTGACATGACATGCCTTTACCAAGATGAGAGAAGGTAAGGAAAAATTCTAAATCCTTTCATCTTCAATTTGATGGAGATATAATGACCTCCGAGTCTGGCCTTCGAAAGGGATCAGAGTGGTGACTATCACCAAGGGTATAGAGTCACAAATAATTTTCAAGGCATCAGCCTTTTTTAAAAACAAGATCAAGATATAAGATGGTAATTCCCAAACAACTCCAAAAGATGAGAATAAAATTAAAGCCCAAAAAACCATTCCCACACCCATTTGTAAAATAATGTAATATAATGTACAAGAAAATCCAAAGGAACGTACCAAAAGGAAAGGAAAGGCTAAAACAGAAACTCTCATTCCCATGCTTGTATGGCCCGGGACAATTCTCAAGGTCCCCCTGGAATCTTATAATAGTTTTATAAATGTATGATGAGTATAAAAGTATAATCAGTTGGGAAAACCAAAATCTCTTGTGCCCATGTGAGGATTAATTATAATTCCCCATGAGAAATAGAGATAACCAAATCACCTAGCAAGGAAACTATCCACCCATCCTTACCAAGACACACTCTGTAAATAACGCAAGTCATGTAATGTAATAATAATAGCACTTATATATTTGGATAACATGCACAACTTTTCCTATGGTTTTTTTAGACATCCTACACATCATACATCCTCCACAAGTTCCACTATAGTCCCACTGCCACCCCAACAACAACCTTATGGGTTATCATAACCAGGCATCTTTCTACAGACACTTGGGCCACCCCAACCACACATATCCCATCCCATAGACACTTGGGACACAACCACTTCCATTCCCGGAGACACCTCGGCCTCATCCTGAAGACAGTTGGGAAACAAACATACCTATACACACCAGGTCTAACCGCCACAACACACCCTACCTGAAGGTCCTTTACCATAATGACCCTTAGTCCATCACAACCTTCCCAAAGAGTCATTGACTACCCTATAGAGGGAGTATAAAAAAGTTAATAACTAGCCACTACTAAGAATGTTTGGAAAAACACCCACCCCATGAAATGGGGGTGTTAACAATTATGTGCAAAATGTAGGTGGGGGTGCATATAAGAAACACCATAACTACATTTTATACATTTAAGTAACCAAGAACGCATCCCAACCTAAGGGTCCCGATGTAGACAAGAAACCTGTAAACAAACCCTCTTGCTGATATCCCCACAAGAAAAATGCACCGCAACCTTAACCAGAATGCAACACATTCCTAGAAAATAGTCTCCCAATAGAACCCATTCTTATTATCATGTTCGTGTTATTTCGTTGAAAATATCTCTCAACTACCTAGAAATTGACAAGCACAAACACATGTGAAAACAACACTATACTAATGTAGAAAATGTCCAAGATTCAATTTAAGCATTCACACCAGGTTATCATGTAAAGTCACAACAAAAAAAGGGATATATGAGATCCCTCGAAGTACTGGAACCAAACCGAGCCCATATATACAGGTTCCGCACAACCTCAGATCCACAAACCAACAACATAACAACAAGAGATCCCATCCCCATCTATTTCACCCCAGAAACATCAATGAGAGGAACCATGCATACCACTGGAACAGAGAAAGGATTTCTTCAGATTTAACCATCACCATTTATGAACTCCCTTATTTCTGTTTAGTTAGCTGAGGTAATCACATAAGGATTATTTTTTATCAAGCATCCATTTAATCACCCATGTTTATATTGTTTACCAATTTCCATGTTACAACCATTCGATCACCTGATTATCTAGATAATAGATGTTCAATACTGAACATGAAAGGACCACCAAAGTCCACGATTTTTGTGTGTACATAAACTCATAAAATTCACACCCAAAAATTAAGATAAAATAATACTATAACATCATCATAATTCACACCACATTATTATTAAATGTCTATTTTTTATCTTAATTAGGGTTTGGTTCCATCCATGTCATGTGGGAAACATTATCACACCCAACCCGCATGATTCACAATAAAGATATATCGAAGAAAAAACCCTACTAGGATGATCAAGTGTCGAAGTTTTATCCAAACATTAAGAACTAAGGATGCATGACTTGTAGGAATGTAAAATTCAAGGGATTCAATGCAATGTGGGAAGATATCCAACAAGGGTGCATGATTAATATCTGGTGTAAGTCTCAAGAATACATAGAGATATTGGAAGGAAAAATGATTCGAGGATATTAGCTTAATAAAATTCTAGATTCTAAAATCAACGATATTATTTTGAAGTAAATGAAGTTTTATTGTGGCTTGAAAACGTGTTTATGTGGTTTCACACGTAAGGATTAATTTTTATTTAATTATTCTCCTCAGATATGATGGAGATAAAGGGTGTGAGTTAATAGATATCATCTAAATAGAGAAAAAACACATTATAGGTAGAAGCTAGAATGCATAGGGACGGGTGTGACACTAAGGAAAAATGCCACACAATTTTGAAAACTAAAGGGTTGCCTAAGTCTGGGTGTTTTAAAAAATATTTTACTAACTTTATGTGACTTTGAAAAAACTATTAAAACACTTTAATGTCAAAAGATAAGTTTCCCAGGGAGGAACTGGAAAAAACAAGAGGAAAGTGGAAAAAAAATTGGAAATGGGGTGGGATACCATTTCGGTGTGCAACCATGAAGGTGGCACCATCACATTTCCATGGTGACTGGTGTCACCCTTATAGTGCCACCATTTTGGAGGAACTGAGTTTTGTGCGAAAAAATTAGGCATGAAGCCACGTGACCCCTAGGAACACTATATACAATATATTTTCACATAGTAAAAGGCTGGGGAAAACCGGGTTATTACATCAGATACCTCTCAAAATATCATTGCCCTCTAGAATTCTATAGTAAACAGGGTGAAAAGGGAGAGGTTCAAACAACTACCCTATATGATACCTCTTAAGGATAAACCATCCCAGAGTTGTTCAAAAGATGGAACAAACCTTGATATCAAGGAACACATATAGATTATATATCTCCTGAACAACTACAGTTACCCTACCACTCCTCTCCCCCATGTGTCCACACAAAAAAATAAAGGTCACACCATCCACATTCAAAAATTATGGAGTCTCTTTTCCCATGTCATGAATCTATCATCTTTGGGCTACACTGACTCACTCATAAGAGTTTAATCACATCCACATTAAAACTTCATTATTAGGGATTAGATCCTCCCCTCCCCATAGACTTAAATAATTACACACATTCAGAAAAAGGAAAAAAGCACATAGCATAATTTTAAAGTTATAGAATTACATCAAAATAATGTACAAAAAAAACACACACAAAAACATTAAACAACTCTGGGTACTAGGCATGCGTCTGCTCCTCCTGTTCCCACATACTCCTCTCGAGGACACCATTCCTCCCAACACACGAACCAAGGGAATGGTTCATTCAAAAATCACCTTCTCTTCATGATCCTCAATCCTCACTAGTGGCTCCATGAATGTCTCATTGTACTCGATATCCATCTATCCCTAGTCGAAGACGTGTGAATCATCATGTAGATGCCGATGGAGTTGAGACACAAGAACGATGTCATGGACCCTCAGTAGCGGCAGTGGTAGTGCCAGCTGATATGGCACTTCGCCGACTCGCCACAACACCTCGAAGAGTCCATGAAACCTTGGAGAAAGGATTATACCCCTGTGAATCCTCTTATACCCATAGATAAGGGTGGCCATTAAGAATAAATGTTCCTCAAAATAGAACTCTAAGGCTCTCCTCCCATTATCGACATATGATTATTTCCATTCATGATCCACCTTCATCCTCTAATGCTCTAGCTGAAGCTTCTCTGTCTTTCTCTACACTCCCTCCAAGATAAAAAAACCTACTTCCCCAACATTAGTACAACACATGGGCCAATGAAAAATCCTTCCATAAAAGGCTTCTAAGGGACCCATTTCAATGGTTCAGTGATTGCTACTTTTGCAAGCAAACTCTAGTAGAGGCATGGGTCATTCCCCTGATCCCCGGAAGTCCAAAACACATGATCTTAACATATCATTCATATTATAGATGATCTTATCTATTTGTTTGTCTATCTAGGGTTGGAATATAGTTCTAAGGCATAGTTGAGTCCCAAAAGCACACTAAAACCCCTTCTAGAATCAATAGGTAAACCATGCATCCTGATCCGAGACTATGGACCTCATAACTCCATGCAACCGCACTACCTCATCCACGTACCTCTGTAATAAGTCATACACAAAACTTGACTCCTTGATTTATAGGAATTGGGATGATTTCATCAGCTGCTCTACCACTACCCATATAGCATCACAGCCTCCTTGAACCCTGGGTAGTTTTATGGAGAAATCCATCGAAATTCCATCCAACTTCTACTCCAGGACATCTAAAGGTTGAAATAATCCTCCAAGGACAAGGTGTTATGCCTTCACCTGATGACATACTATGCACCATGACACAAACTCTACCACTACCCATTTCTCCCCGGATAAGAAAATATATTCCATCATGCCTTGGTACAACATGGATACTCAGGGTTGTACAAATAGGGGGAGTTATTGAACTCAAAGAGAACCCCATCATGTATCATCTTTAGGAAAAACATATTCCTATAGAAAAGTATCTGATTCTAGAATTCTACTGGGCATACTTTTAGAGGATTTCCTACACATCACTTTTTCCTCTATTTCCCCCCAATTAGACCCATCCACCTTCTATACCTAGGAAGACTGCACTGTCATCTAGAACAGACAGCTTCTACCAACCTCCAGTCTCATGATTAGATGTTAAGAATCCAACTCCTCCATTTTTTTCCATGAATCTAATTAGTCCTGAACCACATCCTTCTGAGACCTCCTTTTTAAGGTATTATCCTCCACTCACTCCTTTCCTGGGGTGTAGGAGATCTCAAAGTTGTAGTCCTGAAGAAAGTATGTCCACCTTTGTGGCTGCAAGTTCAAGTCTCGCTGGGAGAAGACTTACCTCAAGCTCTTGTGATCTGTGAAGACCACAAATAATTCCCCAATGAGGTAATGCCTCCACAACTTCAGGGTGAACACAATTGCTAAAAGTTACAGGTTTTGGGAGGCATTGTTACGTTCGTGATGACATAACATCATAGACCCATAAGAGATCACTCCCCGCTGCTACATCAGCATACACCCCAATCCTAAACTAGAAGCATCACAAAACACTTCAAATGTTACCCCTTACTCTGGAAACATCAGTACTTAGGTAATGAAAGGTTTCCCCATCAGATAACTAAAGGATTCCTATACCTTATCACTCCAAATGAAAGTATGGTATTTCTTGGTCAAGGATGTCAATGGAACTACAACTCAAGAAAAGTCATAAATGAACCTCTAGTAGTAACCGGTAAGACCCAAAAACTATTCTCCTAGCCAAATTATATGGTACTACATGAGAAAAAATATCTTCGACCTTCGAGGGGTCTATTTTAATTCCTTGTTCGGACATCACATGTCCAAGAATGTGCACCACTCCTGTTCAGAACATGCACTTCGACAAATTACTGTAGAGATATAGGTCAAAGGACATCCAAAACTATCTTCACATCCTCATCATGATCCTCCCATAATATTGAGTAGATCAGGATTTCATCAATAAGCAAGACTATGAACTGGAATATATATTTGTGGAAAACAATGTTCATGATCCCCATTAAAATAGTTGTGGTGTTCATAATGCCAAATTACCTGACCAGAAACTCAATGATGACATATCTTCACGAGAAAGCATTCATTGAGATGTCACTATCCTTCACCATCATCTGGGGATATCCTAAAATCAATTCAATATTAAAGAATCAACCATCTCCCTTCAACTTGTCAAAAATTTCGTCGATCCTTGGGATGGGGTAACGATTCTTGACTATCACCAAATTTAGTCTTCGGTAGTCTGCACATAGACTAAGCCCACCGTATGCCTTCTTCGCGAAGTAAAATGGATCACCCCATGTTGACACAGTTGGTTGGATAAAACCCTTGTTTATCAAGTCAACAACATGGATCTATAACTCCAAAAACTCAGAAGGAGACATCTTATAGGGAACCATCGAAATCGGACGGGGACTGGGTTTGAAGTCTATCCCAAACAGAAATCACATTGAGGGTTTAGAGTCCCCACCTCTCCATGGAAGACATCCAAGAACATGCTGATGATCCCCGATATATCCACCAATTTTGTGTTTTCTAAATCCACTGACAGATCATCTAACAAGGATTGAAGGGGATCAACTCACTGGCTACCCTCCTAGAAACCCCACTCGCCAACGAAACATACACGATGGAAGACCATATCTAAGAATATGACCCTTACAAAGAAGTAGTTTACAACAAAATTTATGGAGAACATCCAGTTGATGTATAGGAATACATTGTATGGATGAATTTATTGTATAAAGTTATCCCCACTAGATAGATGCAGCCCTACCATCAGTTGAAAACCTCGACAAACGTCAAACCGACTGGTCTGATATTCAACTAGTGTACTCAGCACAAGGGGAATGGATATTATCTCTATGTATAGGCCTATGTAATGGGCTATATGGGGTGAAAAAAAGAGTGTTATTATTTTGAATCATAAACAAGATGTGGAAAAGTAACAATGAAGATGATCATCCCTCGAACGACCTCTGGCCCTACCAGAAATGCTGCCTCTACGGCGTGCAATCACCCACACCCAGATCCCCGGTCCTTGGGCTATTGACCGCCTCCCTGAACTTTCCCTGGTTGAGGTCTCTAAGGAGAGACCAAGGTTCAGCCTCCCCAGCCACATCTTCCCTCGGTGGAGCGAGAGCTCGCTGCCTCTACTGCTGCTACTACTGCGGTTGAAATGGTGTGACTGGAAATGGTTGTTGTTGAGGTGGGTGCTAAACCATCTAACCTCCACTATACTGCACTCAGTTCAGGAACTAATTTTTGATATGGCAACAACTACCCCAGATAAAGAACCTAGGTCCTAGGAACACAGTGAAAGGGCGAGGAATGGGAGATAGAAACTGGATGTTCTGGGGTACACTCCCCGCCGACCAAAACTCGGATGGCCCGGATACTAGAGGACTACTACTAACAGCCTTCCCATTCGATGAGCTCAACTAGCTCCCCAATCATGGCACACATCCCATTCTGTGATTCCTTTACCCCACATAATCCTTCTTCTAATCCACCATGTATGTCAGTTGAGTGAAGGGAGTTACATCATACTGAAAGAATGTTCAAAGTGCCTCTTCTAAGCATCTTGCCTGTGACTCCTCATCCAGGAAGAGTTATAGAGAGAAAAGAAGGAGATCATTGATCTTGATCCCCAATGCCCTCACTCACATAACCCTCTTCTAGAGGCAGAGTAACTCCTACCTAATCTCAGACTTCATTGTAGAAGAAATGAATTCAACCCGGAACTCCCTCTCGAAATCGGTCCACCAAACCTAAGATTACTTATTCTCCCTGAAATAGAGCATCCACCACTTATTCACCGCTCCCCACATATGAATCACGACCAGAGGAACCTAGTACATTGTCATAGACCGTATCAATCTGAATGTTATCATCAGCTCCTTGAGATAACACTCTATCTCCATGTCCGAGATGCTTCCCTCGTACTTCTTAAGGGCCTGTTGCTGAAAGGCACAGAGCATTTTTTGCTACTGTCCGTCCTCATCCTCCCGATCATCCCTCCATTGATAAGCCAAATCAGCATCCTAGGCCTCAATGACCTGCACTACTCATGGATTTTGTTTGGGTGCTATAGCTATAATGTAAACAAGGAATACTGAAGCCTGAGTAGTGTAGATGATTCCTTTCAAATTTTGCTTAAATGTTTTTTATTTTAAATTCTATAAACACCCATGAAACATATGAAATCATGTAATTATGATGAATATACATTTCCTAGGGTATCTAACCTACAATCAGTATAGCCTCACCTAGTCGTATGGTTGGTCTAGAGTCTTGCAATTGGATTACAAGGGGACCTAAAATCCCATGTCATAGCCAGTCTTCTCTACACTATTACATGCCCCAAGATTTCCAAACAATATTTCCCTACCTTCCCATAAAATCCTCACCGTGCCTTACCCATAACTCCATCCTATCTATCAACCACCACCTTTGTTACCATATTGACATCACCATCCTTCACCAAGATGAGAGAAGGGATATAAATCTGCCAAACCCTTCCTTCTTCAAGTTGAAGGAGAGATAATGACCCCCCGAGTACTTCCTTTGATAGGCCCTGAAGTTACAACTAGAACTAAGGGTATATAATCACACCAGATATGGAATTAATTACCCCTTTTGTAGAAAAATGTTTGGAAATAAGATGGTAAATAGCAAACAACTCCAAATGCTGAGAATAAATGTAAATCCCAACAATCCATTCCCACATGCATGTCAAAAATAATCTAATACAAAGTACATGAAACATCAAAGGAAAGTACCAAAAGGAAAAGAAAATCAGCAGAAAAATCATTTTGTTCCCAAGATAGTTAGGTTTTTCATGGTACTCAAGGTCCTCATAGAATCCTGAAAGTAGTTTTATATACTTAGGGTGAGTATACAGGTATACTCAGTAGGGAAAACCAAAAAATCGCATCCACAAGTGGGGAGGAATTCGAATGCCCTGTACAAAATAGAGATAACCAAAGAACCTAGAAAGGAAACTATCCACCCATCCTCACCTAGAAACACTACCCAAACAATGCATATCAGGTAATGTTATAGTAACAGAATATAGATATTTGGGTACTGCGCACCACTTTCCCACCAGTTTTCTAGGAAATCCTACGCATCAGACCTCCACCACAAGATCTGTTGCTCTCCCATTGCCACCCCAACAATAGCATTATGGGATATACAAACCATGTATACATAAAATAGAAACATGGTCAACCATAACCACACACATCCCCTACCACAAAATCCTTGCCCACAACAACCATAGCCCTACTCGAAGACATATAGGCCTCATCCTAAAGACACTTGAGAAACAACTCTTCCAACACAATCCTGGGATAACCAACAAATAACACCATGTCCTAAGAGGCTTGGTCCATAATGAACCTTAATTCATCACAACCGGATTGAAGCATATTGGGTTACTAGGGAGAGGGATTAGAAAAGAGCTAAAAACCATACACTCATTGAAATGCTGGAAAAAACACCCACCCCCATGAAATGGGGGAGTTCACCACGAAGTTCTCAACATAGGAGGGGTGCATATATGAAAAGCTGGAAATAAATTTTATAAATATATGTTATAAAGTACTCATCCCATACTAAGCATCCAAAAACAATCAAATACCCTGTACACAACCACTGTTTCTTCTGTCCTTAGAAGCAGAAATTCAATGCAACCTCAACCAGAACAGAACCCATTCCTGGAAAACTATCTCCTGATCGAACCCATTCTTGTTATCATGTCCAAGTCATTCCTTTGAAAATAATTATCCACTCCTCGGAAACTACCGAGAAAATCCACAAGTAAAAACAACACTATAATGAAGAACAAAATGGCCATGTAGCAATTTAAGCATTCCCACACAGTTCTATTGTAAAGTAAATGCAAAAAAAGCGATCTGTTAGATCCCTCGATGTACTAAAACAAAACCAAACCCCAACATACCAGCTCCACATAGCCTTTGATCCACAAACCAACAACTGATGAATAGGAGATCACATCCCCAACCACATCAACCCACAAGCATCAAGGACAGCAACCATGTATACCACCAGAAAAGAGAAAAGAATTTTTAAGACTTAGACATCACCATTTATTATGTCCCTTATCTGTGTTTAGTTATCCGAGAATATCACACATGGACTATTATTTATCAAGAATCTATTTTATCAACCAAGTATAGATGAATAACCAGTTTCCATGTTATAGCCATTTAATTATAAGATAATCCAGAAGATATAGGTTCATTAGTTCACAAGAAAGGACCACCATTGGCCTTGATTTTTAATGGGAAGAAGCCCATACAATTCAAAACTCAAAAAAAAAAGAATTAAGATAAAATAATACATCAACATCATCATCATTTACTCCACTTAATATTTAAATGTTTATTTATTATCTTTGTTAATGTTTGGTTTCATCCACGTCTTGAGGGAATCATTATCACACCCAAACCACATGATAAAAAGCAGAGAAAGACAAAAGAAAAAACCCTTCTTGGATGAACAAGGAGGAAGTTTTATCCTCTCATGTTGAATTTAGGATGCGCAACTTGTGAGAAAGGGAAAATCATGGTCTTCAAGTCAGAGAGTGCTAAGATCAAGCAAGGGCTCATGGTTAATCTCTATATTAAGCTTCTAGGCATACTTCAAGAAACTGGAAGGAAAAATGAAGAAATAATCTATGCTTATAAAAAGTCCAGATTCTAAAATTTGGGAGACAATTTCAATGTACATGAAGTCATATCATGGCTTGACCATGTTGTTGGGATGTTTCACATGTCATCATGATTTATTATTTAATAATTATCTTCATAGATGGTGAATTTAACTTTTGTTACTAAAAATGATATATTCTAAATAGTGAAAAACCATATAATAGGGGATAAGATGGAACAAATGGGGAAGGGTGTGACTCTAAGGAAACAATCCACACGTTTTGGTAACTGAAGGGTCTCCCAACACTTGGGGGTTGAAAAAATATTTTCCTGGATTTAAATGGATTCAAAATGCGTATTAAAACACTTTTTATTCAAATGATACGTTACTCGGGGGGGACTGGAAAAACTCGAGAAATGGGGAAAATTTTGGCAAAGGGGAGGGACATCGTTTGGTGATACACCGTAACAGTGCCACCATAACGGTGACACCAGTTCATTGAGAAACTATACAAATTTCAACCATTTCAGTGTGTGATTGTGATGGTGTGACAGTGACAGCACCACAATCAAAGTACGCCCAGGACCGGTGGAACTGTTTGGTTGAACCGAGTTTTTGGAAAACTCGAAGGCAAGAAGCCTCATGACCGCAAGGAACACAACTAGAAGTAGATTTTCAAAATGGAAGGTCTTGGGCAGCCTAGGTTATTATAGTGAGGTAGTATCCTACCGTTCACATGCACAATGGTTTTCTTTTTAATTTTATGTAAGATGAAAGTGGATTAAGTATAAACCATTAACAGTGAATGTAACATTAAATGGTAAATAAGGATATTATTATATCACAATAGTTAGAATATTTTCTAGGGTCTACAAGTAGAAATAAAATCGAAATATTTGATTAAATGTTATTCCTCGTCGACAAACAACTTCCTTTTCTTTTTACCTCAATCCATTTATATCTTGTATTATTTCTTAAATAATACCCATATGTAATGTTTATGTATGTTATTAATGTATTTTTTTGATGTTTTTGATAAAACGTAGTGTTAAAATATTTTGAGGAAAAAGGATTGGAAGTTTCCTTTAATACGTGACGACAGAGGAACTCTAGGAATTAGTTATAGTGTTAAATTAATATATAATAAATTTCTTGTAAAATTTGAAATTAAATTATACATTTATAATATAGGATGATTATTATATAATTTAATATCATAGAATAAAATTTTTATTTGTTTAAGTGATTCTTTCTCCCATATCTCTTTCTTTTTATCCTCGTTAAACCATTTGATGATTACTGGTGTATCAATGTTTTAAATACCCTTTAGGGGTAATGAAAGTGACTATAAAAGTAAAAGTGAACCATAAATGTACAATTGTAGAAATTATAAACTATATACCATTTAATTTGAATTTTTTTTTAATTGTAAATTATTAAACAATATATTTTATTATAAAATATTTTTAATGTCATTTTGGATATATTAATTTAATTTTACCTTAATGGAATCAATATAACAATGAAATTGGATTATAAAATTTTGAAAAACATTATATTTTAAATATATCTATCATATTAATGGGATACATTAAATAACCTAAAAATTCTATTACCATTTTGAAAGCCATGTAATTGATTTTTCTATTGCTTTACCAAGAACTATATCATCATTACATAAGCATTTAATGTTATTATTTAATATATAAAATTATAATATAATTTATAATCATAAAAATAATTTCATTATGATTAAAAAAATCCTTAACATTTATTATCACCTCATTTTATCAATATGTGCGTAAATAAGATAAAATTTAAATTAATATAGTTACATTTTGTATTTTTTTTTATTACATAAAACTATATATATGTCATATTAAAATATAAAAGGGGAATTAATTTTATATTTTAGAATATTTTATTATTATATTAAAACCCCAATAAGAAAACATTTTAATGGAATGTTTTAGGGTTATTTTTAGTCCTTGTCTTATTATTTCTACCCATAATTACTCTATGTACCATCACCACTATGAGAAATATTTAATATGGTTACAATTCATAATAACTAAAAATAAAATAGAATTATTTGACCATTTTTAAATCTCAAATTAAAAATATGGGATCCATTTTTCAGAATGAATACCCCGAATTCTTTGAAAATAAATTAAAATTATACCACTAAAATAAGAAGAAAAATGGTTTTTAGGGGGATATAATTTTCAAGAATAAGAAGACTATGCATTAACATTTTGACTAGTATTAATCATTATATGTATATACATTCATATATATATAGATATATAATCAAAAAAATTATTTTAAATCATTCATCAATTTGTATTATTTTAAATAATTAAAATGGAAGTACTTTATGCTCTTAAAAATTGTTTTTTGAATGATGATTTTGAAAGAAAAAAATAAACTAGTAACAATATCAATCATAAGGATCATTAAAATTTATTTATTTATATTATATTTGATTAAAATATAATTATTTTAACTTTATATCAAAATAAATATAATGGTACTTTTTAATTAATAATATAAAAAATTTACTAAAATCAGAATTTGTCACTATTCAATAAAAATTAATCTGTTCAGAAAAATCTATAAATTTCATGGTAATAAATTTTTTATATGCTCATTTCAAAACAAATATACCCTTTTATCAGCTAAAATTTAAAAAAAAAATCAAATATATTTATATAATTTTATCATATAAATCAATAATAACTCTATTGGAAGGAAACATATTTGTGAAGAATAAGATGGTTGTACTAAAAAATTAAGTACTTATTTCCTAATAATTTATAATTTAATGAAATTTGAGTATAACCACTATAATTATATTTAATTATTTAGTTACACTTATTCAAATCTTTTGATTCAATTGATATATTATATAATTCATATATAATATTTCATTGTTTATTTAGTCATAGTGTTTCATGTTGTATATACTATCAAACATAGTGTTCCTATGAATTTTCATGGATGTTGTAAATAGATTTGGTCACTTTCTTCAACAGTTTGATATTTTTAAATACATGTTTATCCCTTATTATTTCCCCTTACATTTCCCAATATTATATTATTTGAGAAATTCTCAGTAGTGACTTTTTTTTCTATGAGGGGTTGGTTTTTTATTCTGATAATTCTATGGAATAATTAAGATAAATATAGTGGTTCCTTGTTTAGTTATAGTATTTTAACCATTTATTATTCACCCAATTGTGCATGTTGAGTCATAAATATTCTTTTAAATATGGTATCCTCATTCATTACATCTTTATGTGCAGGTGTTGGGGATGAATTATTTTGTGTTTTTTTGTCGATGGGAATTATTATCTTAAGATGTAAATTAATTTTATTGAAAAAACATTTATGGTAAGGAGAGTGATCATGTGTGTTTAATTATTTTGTGATTTTCCAATTTGATGAAACTTTATTTCTGCTATTGAATAGTTTTTTTGGAATCATAGTTGTTCTGTAGTTTGTTGTGAATTGAAAAAAACTTTTAGTGTTTTGGAAAAATTTCACCATGCATGAATGATGTTAATCATGTGCATTTGGATAATGAATTGGTCCACTATGGAAAACTATACATGTGTGATCATTTTTTATTATGCAATGATGTAATTAGATTAAATATTTTTTGTTCAATATAAAAATGGTGTGGTGAAATCTATAATTTCTTCTTCGTGTTGATGTGGTTGATGTGAACACATTTTGGTTTATGAACCGTATTGGGGGTTCTACGATGGTGAAAGTGACTGTATTATGTGTAGAATATTTTGGGAAGTAAATTTATTGTTGTTTGGAATGTGATGTGATGTTTGATAATGTGAGGATTTTGGATTCTTTTTGTTGTAGTGATATATCTTGGTCACGATGATAGATCTTCATATGATTTGTTGTTTTGATGGTGTTTTTAAGATGGATGATTTGTTCTATGGTTTGTTTGTGTCAATATCTTAGTTATCCATGAAATTAATTGAAATGATAAAGATGAAATATAATGGGCTAAAAAAATATGTTGAAACTGGAGTAAATTAATTTAATGAAAAATGATGTGGGAAGGTAAATAATTAGTGTTTGTGTTGAGATTTATTTATTAGAATTTAATTTTTAATTTCAACATTGATTAACTAATCTATTTATTTAATTGAGTGGGGAAACATTGTTGCTAGGTGTGGTAATTTTCTGGAGTTATGAATCTAGTTATAAAAATCGTTGTATATTATGTCAAGAGGTATAATGGTTCTTGATGATAGTGATTTTCGGATATATTTTGTTATTCCTAATGTTGTGGGAATGACATTGATAGGTCACAAATATTATACATTGGTTCTTTCTCATTGATAAACTTTATTACATGGTTAATACATATTATCTGATGGATAAATAAAAAAATATCTTTTAAACAACATGAAATAGTTTAAAATAACTCATGATGATTTCATGTTTAATGTGGTATAATAGTTTGAGTCTTAGGGTAAACAAATAATTACTTAATGATAAAATGAATGAATATTAAAACTAGTTGGGTTTTTTGACTATTAATAAAGATGATATACATGTGAATATAACCATGTTAAATTATGATGTCAAAGGAATACGATTACACTATTTATGTGTTAAAAATATGTATAGTATAATGAAAACTAATTATTTTCTAAAATATTAGTCAATAATGAACTTTTATTACTTGGGTTTGTGATTTAAAACTAAAATATAGTAGTGGAAAATGATTTTTCTATGAAATAATAATAATGTATTATTCTAATTCTAGGTAATTTCCATTAGTGTGGTTGTGCATGATATTATTTATATGCTTTGATTTCATGAATTACCCCACCCATTTTGGTAGGGAAACTAATGTCCAAATGTTTTGGGGGTGTTTTCTCCCATATACATGATAGTGAGGTAACATATGATTGACTTCTACCCCTCTCCTCACTCCCTTCAATTGTAATTGGTGTAGGCATGTCATGGGGTTCAATGGGTTATTGTATAGGGTCTATTCCTATCCATAATGTGATGGATCTAAGTTTTACTATACATTTTAATGTGGGATGTAATGTCTTGAGTTATAACACATACTTTTATAAGTGAATATTAGTTATGAATTACTATGGGTTTACATGAATGGGTTATAGTGGATTGATCTATAATACATTTATAGGGGTTATTGTGGTGATTGATAGTACACTTGGTCACATATAAGATGATGATAATTGGATGAATATATGGAGTAATTATATCATGGGATATTAGGTCATGTGTCGTATTGGGGTTGGTAGGAATAAGGATTCACACACATCAGGGATGAATTTTTATTTTTAAGTGATAAGTATAGGATGTGTGGAATTTGGGTATGGAATAGACAAAATAGTGTGGAAATGAAATAAATGCACCTTCATTAATATTTATATATACTTATCTGTGATTTTGAAAGGGAAGGTTTTACTTCTTTTCATAACTTGGTGAGTAAGACATTGTGAGGAAGAGAAAATATTATTACATATTTAGTTGGAATGTTGGTTTCATTTATTTTTTCATTCATCTTTACTATTATTTTTTCACACATTGTAATATATGTTTTTGTGTTGATACTACTAATTATAAATTTAAGGAACATCATATATATATATATATACTATTTTTTATGTCCATCATATTTCTTTAGTGACAAGGCTTGGTATTACTTATTTTATGACTTTTTTTAGGATATTATGGAGCATCATGGTATTTTTCAGGATTATTTATTTTTACTTTCAAATTTATAATTTTTGATATGAAATTACATTAATACTTTGGGATATATTTTTATTATGTGTTGGATTTTGTTGTAGGTTTCTTCTCATCCTATCTCTTATTCCCTAAATTCATATTGAGGACCATAACACCCATGTCTGTGATTTATAAACAATCGATTATATTTCTTAACCGATATACTTCCAGAGGTTGGATTCATAGATAATTATATCCCTTTTTTGGCCACCTTAATTTGAGGTCTAGCTTTGGTGGGGGTGTGTTATGGAATAGTAATTTTACCTATTTAATACAAAAATTGATCTAAAAAATCATTAGTTAAGACGAAATTCTAATGGTTTTTTTATTAAAACATGAAAAAAATCTCTTATTAGAGGGTTTGTTTTTTGCATTTCACATTGTGAATAATTTAATAAAGAATACGGAATGACTAATTTTGATAATAAATTCAATGTATTAGATACTATTTTGAAAAAAATATATATTAAAATTTATTCACAAAATTATAAGAGATAAATAATGTAATTACGTTGTTATAAATTATCAATGAATTGAAATTATAAAAATCATCTCACAAATAAACACATCTATGATATTATCGATCATAGAATTAGAGAGAATATATTTTATTTAAATTCCAAACATATCAAAGTAAATCATTTTACAATATTTTATCAAAATTTAAAAAAAAATAAGAATTGAATATTTAACTATTTAAAAATGATACATTATCAAATTGACTGTCATTTATATTTATCAACACCCAAACACCACCATATTTTTAGTTATAGTATAAACCAACTAAGTTGACACATATCACAACACACAATTACCATTTGATCCTATGAGAGCTAGGATACAGGTTCATTAGTAGTTGAGAGTCCATATACCTATAATTCTTGAGGAATATTTTAATCAAAATTTATATCATTATTTTAGAAAATTTATAATATACAAAATATATATTAATAATACATTTGATACCACATTATAATACTATTTTTATCTTATAAAATATTTAATTTCTTTGATGATTACTAAAAATATTTAAAAATCGTTAATTACCTAAAAGAGATGAACTAATCACTGTTTCCAAGAAATGTAATAGATCTGTCACTTAATTAAAATATCATAATAAAGATATGTTATCTTTCCAATGAATGGATTTGACAAACATAGAGAACAAAATTATTTAATGATAATTGTGACATTCTATTTCATTAGAAAAATACAAGACAATGACCTATGACATGGTTGGTCATGATAGTTTTAATTTAATTTTTAAAAACCAATTTCTATGAATTTTCTTCATAAAATTATATATTAGTATTTTTATAATTATATTTTATAATTATTGATGTAATATTTTGGTTATGGTTTCAAAATAAGTTTATATAATACATTTATATATTGATTACATAGTCACATCAAAATCAGATAAAATATTATCCTTTCAGAGACACCTTCATACATTAAAAAAAGATAATAAATTATACCAAATGGATGGTTTTAGAAGAAAATAAATAGAAATGGAGTTGTTTAAATAAATTATGTGTAAGAATATATCTATTATTCCAAAAATTCTATGTTAAATTTATATACTCTAATTATTATTATGATTTTAAATAATAACATTAACTACAAAATATTTTTACCATATTGGGGAATATTATAATCTCATTTTTATAACTCTTTTTATTTTGGAATCTATATTATAAATTCAATACATATATATCAACAAATATTCCAAATAGGACAACCCTTTCAAATTATAAATACAGTATTTTCAATATTTTACGTATAGTCATTCAAATATATTTCTAATAATATATCAAGAAAAATTATTTTATTAGCTAGAATGGTGTTAATGTATTAAATAGGACATGGTATGAGGATATTAAATTCAGACAAAGAAGAAATTAATATATAAAATTGGAGACCTGTTAAAGTATATATATTAAAATTTCACTATTTAAATACATATAATAAAAAAACTGTATTTTTAAATGTTTATTTAGAGTCCACAATAAGAGTATAAATATGAATATAACAAAAAAAAATTTCATTTGTGAATTATATCATATAAAATCGTAAATGAAACATCCCCCAAATATTAATTTTGATAATTTTTCTATTTTATAATAGATATTTTTCGAAAATATTTTGAATCATAATTGATGTTACAATGTTTTGAAACAAATTGAAGAGCTTATTTACTATCAGTTTTTTACATAATATTCTTCTTTAATTTTACCTCAATTAATCCTTCATTTTTTATGTCATATGTTATATAATTTTATCTGAAGTAAAATTTTACATATCAAAGTTTCATTATATATATATATATAATCTCATCATACATTCAAAACGAAGGAAAAAATATTTTCATTTCACATAACTTCTTTATAGATATCTTTACTTCATTCGTGACATGTCATTAAAATTCACACAATAATATAATGTGTTGAATGCCTACAATTTTGGATTGAAATTTATTAATATTAAAATTATTTTATATTTTATAATAATGTGTCAAATATAATCAATAGATGAATAATTTTTAAATTGTTGAAAAATATCATATAATTTATCCTTCATTCATTTTAGGCAGTTACAAAAAAATGATTTAAATTCGATATTCTAGGAAGGATTTATTATTTTTACAGTTATATCTTTTTTTATTTTCTATTAACATGCATCAAGAGAAGAAAACCATGAACTAAATCACTTATTATAACAAAAACATAGTAAAACGAACCAAAATTAATTTAAAAAATTTATGTTTGAACGACATGTTAATTTCACATGAACAAAAGGACCAAAATTAATTTTTAATACTAGATTAATTTTAGGTTATATAAAAATGTTTCAAATGATAAAAACATATGTAATGATCTATGAGTGTAATTTTATTTTCGTAAAATGATCATCATGGAATTAATGAAAAGTAGTAACAAACTTCATTTTAATTTTATGTGTGATGTTACATGAATGATTTGAATTAATATTTTATAATTATATTTAATTCATGTTATATAAAATTTAATCAAAAGATCATAAACAATAAAATAATTATAGAGTACTATACAAATATTGAAAAAATCATTAAATAATTTTGGACTTATTAAAAACGATTTAACTAAATTTGAAATATAATTTTCTTAAAGGATTCTATGTTACATTTCTCAAATAAATATTTATAGTTTCCTATAAAATATAATCAAATTTTTACGAATTAGTAAAGAATATCAAATTTTATTAAATTCATTTTAACAAAAATCACAAGTTTATTTATGATATATATGATGAAATATGATTGTTGGAAAACCTATGATGTTCCCATAAATATAGACAAAATAATAATTTTAAATAAAACCCTCTTATGGTGTATAAAAATAACTTAAATTATTGAAACTCCATAGAAAATCTATGATTGTCATAAATAATCAGAATAATGATTGTTAATTGATTCGTGAAATATAACAATAAATTTAATTTAAATCAAATATGTGATGTTCCTTGAATGATAAAAGTTCATATTTTTTATTAGAGGACTTATTTATTTATATAAACACATATGAAAAGATAGAATACTAGAAAATGAAATCATTTTTTTAAAAAAAATTTAGGAAATATAATATCAACTTTTTTTAATTTTTTCCGTATTAGAATAAAGTTATTAAAAATATGATATGTGATATGGAAACATTGATACAAATTTTTTATTTTGTATTAATTTTATATATTGTTAAATAAAAATGATTCAATTTTTTTTCAAAAAAATGGAAACAATTCTATCAAAATTAGAAAAAATTAAAAATGTTATCATTGATTCATTAAATTTTTATTAGAAAAAATCAAATATTTACCTTACATATTTCCACGACCCGTCCTCGGGACCCGTGTCGTGGCATACCCCAAGCCCGCCTCCCATAGGCCAAGGGTTGGCGACTAGCACCAAGGTGTAAATCCTGAAAAAAGGGGAAGGAATTGCCTTTATAAAGTAAACAAACACCACAGAGTAAGCAAGCAGAAGTAAACACTAAGTAAAAATGGGTACAAAAGTAGTGCGGAAAAGTAAGTGGGCCAGAATACAAACCCAAACTGAAAGTAAAGTACAACTGGAATGAAAGTACATAAACTAAAAGTAAAGCAGCAATGTCGAGTCGTCCACTGGAAGTCCCACCTGAAGGGTGGGTACAGATAGCCTCCTCAGCCCCTCGGGTCCAGCCCTCCGCTCCATGAATGTTCTGCCCAGTGGTCCACCTCTAGGTACCGACTTGCTCCACAAGCCTCAACCACGATCAGCGTTGTCCATCATCTGCATCCAACACAATGTAGTGCGGGCATAGCCTATGCAGGGATGAGTATACGCTACTCAGTAGGAACCCCGAGACA
This sequence comes from Viscum album, assembly GCA_963277665.1. Taxonomy (NCBI): domain Eukaryota; kingdom Viridiplantae; phylum Streptophyta; class Magnoliopsida; order Santalales; family Viscaceae; genus Viscum; species Viscum album. The sequence goes on from OY728133.1 coordinate 1,864,504,318, forward strand.
CCCGATGGTCTCCCAGAATCCACAATGGATAATCCACAAAGGAAAGATACAATCATGAAGTAACATCCAACACTACTTAGGTATACACCCATACATATACCTAAGTCATCAATACCTGTTCGGCTCTAAAAACCGAGCCCAAGTTCGATCACGTACACATAGGGAAGTACAACCCAAACCACACAGGATAACACAACTCAATACACATAGGAAAGAAAGTCAATCATATCGAAGATATTGATTGAAAGTCAAGACTCAGATCACACAGGTATACTTTTTCGGTTATAGAGATGATCAGATATAGAGTCTGATTCATCTAAGTTGGGACCGACGTAGGATACTAAACCAGCCATGCTGCCGAACCCACAGAGGATTTCAGTGTAGTCTTCATTACCGTCGATCCCGCGAAGGATTTCAGTACGGTCTTCATCGATGCCGAACCCACCTAGGATTTCAGTGCAATATTCATCACCGTCGAAACCACATAAGATTTCAGTACGGTCTTCATCGTTGTCAAACCCACATAGGATTTCAGAGCAGTCTTCATCACCGTCGAACCCACATAGGATTTCAGTATGGTCTTCATCGCTGCGGAACCCACATAGGATTTCAGTGCTCTCTTCATCGCCATCGAACCCACATAGGATTTCAGTACGGTCGTCACAGTCGCAGTCGCAGTCACAACCAGCTCTAGGGTTTCCACACACAGCGTGCTCGTTTCCGGGAGGGTCCGCTCCACGAGACAAGGGGTCGATATATCAACGGACAGGTAGACTGGAGTATATGTATCCCAAAGTTCTGTCTCAACAAAATTAACTCAATGTGACAGATGGCGCGTCAATCAGATGCCTGGTCTCAGAGTTATTGGCGTTTTCGTTCGAGGGGCCCAATTGGTTTTTAAGTCAAAACCACCCTAACTGCACTCTATCGGCATCCAATCCTCAAGCGGAGAAATCCAAAAGGTCCGTCTCACTAACGAGAATCCAACAAAGTCGACGACACGTCTATCGGACGTCCGGAGCTCATGTTATAAGCGTTTCCACTCCGAGGGCCCGATTGGTTTCGTGTTTGAACCAACTCAGCTGTACACAAAGTTCTCCGAAACCTTGAGTGTAATATACTGAAATGACCATCTCAATCCAAGGATCGCATCACAACTAATGGTGTATCGATCATAGGTCTGCAGCCCATTATATGGGAAAAAGAACGAACATGTCCGTTTTTAGGGGGTTTGGGCCTGGACCGACCCTACCCAAGACCCCCTGGGTCGGCCCGAATCGGGTCGACCTGAACCGGGTCCGGGTCTGGCCCATTAGGGCGCGGCCGGTCTGGCCCAGGCGGCCGGTTGGCCCGGTGCGTGCACGCCCCACACGGCCAGCGCGGTGCTGGCCGTGTCGCTGCGGAAGGGGGGGGGGGGCTGCCCCCCTTGATTGAAGCCATGACCCCCACGTAGGGGCCGCTCCTTGCCAGCGGACGCAGCCCAGCGCCGCGACTCACGCACGTCTCGCGTGGTCGCGGGACCAGTCGTCTGCCGCCGCGACGGTCCTTCCTGGCGGCACGCCGGGACGCCGCTGCCTTTGGCCGTTGGCGCTGCCGCGCCGGCAACCCGCTCCGCCGGTGAAGTCCGCGGGCCACCAAAGTCGTTCCAGTGGTCCGTTCTTGCAACTGTCTGTGCCTGGGGTCGTCTTGGGACCCGTAGATTAGTGTGATGGCCTCCAATCACTCAACGGTCCCGTTTCATCGTCACCCAACGTTCCGCGCATCAAGAACAGATAATCGATGGGTTCAGACATGTTCGTGGGTCCGCACCCACCGCGTTAGAGGTTTAAAAGACTTTCAACAAATTTAATCATATATCAAGGATATAATCCACATTAATTAAATTAAACCAAATCCACTACCTCGATTAAGTCGCCGAACGAGGTTTGTCGCGGGAAAGGGACATCATGGAAGACGACATCGCTAAAGAGGATCGTCGGCGTCGTGGTACATGGCGTCACGTCGTCAATCTCCGAGGAACATGCGTTCTTCATCGTCTTTCGTCAGAGGCCGACGATCTTCATCATTCTTTGCGTTCATCAACAAGGAAGGATGTTATTCAAGACTGGAGTAATTCCTCCCCAAATCTTCTGTCACAACACAACAACAATAATAAAATAAGGCCTTTCCTTATTTTATTACTTATGCCATCTGTTTTTGAATATCAAAAATTAAAACACGATTTAATTATCGTGCATTGACCAATTAATGAGGCGTTTAATAATCCAATTAAACGAAATAGTTGACTTGGCATTAAAGAGGGGGGTGCGGGTGAGTTACCAAATTAAATGCACATGGGAGGTAAAAGGAAAAATAAAGGGGGTGGGGCTCGTGTGGGCCCCACCTCAATAATATCCTACCTAGGAGTTAGTGTATTAGTGGGTCCCACTACAACCACCATGCCTAGGTTAACACTACTTAGAATAAAAATAAAATCTGTTTCATAATATTTTATTTTATTCTTTAGTTAACCCAATAAATTAATAACCACACCCGAGCAAACACAACTCCAGAAAAGGTGTTCTTAAGTAATTACCAGTGATGTGATTCCATTGGTGCCCTCGGAATTCGATTCCGAGAACCGGTTCAAAATTTGGGAAACCCCGCTCGTTTTTTCACTAAACGTACATGAGCTAAATTTTAGAAAATGATTCTGGGCACACTGGGCCTCAGAATCAGGTGCTGTCAGAAATTTCATTCTTGTAAAATCCCAAAGAAAATTATGAAAAAAAAAATTCCCATGAATTTTACGAGTCTTTACATTACTCCCACCTCAGGTCTTTACGTCCCCATAAAGATACATCATAAACTAGGGGAACAAATGTGGGTACTGTGCACGCATCTGAGCCTCCCACTCCCAGGTGCTCTTTTGGAGGTTCCCGTGCTGCAATCTGATGCGCATTAGAGGTATCAAATGTTCACATAGGACCCGCTCCTGTTAATCCTCGATCTCCACCGGGACCTTCGCAAAATTCTCCCCATCGTCAATTTCCAACTCCCCATGGTCTATGATATGCGTCGGGTCATGCACATATCTCCTCAGGTGGGATACGTGGAAGACGTCATGCACCCGGTGCAACTGTGTTGGTAGAGCTAGGCAATAAGCCACCTCTCCTATCCTGCTGAGGACTTGGAATGGTCCGATAAAGCACAGAGATAACTTGCTGCCTCGCCCAAATCTCCATAATCCACGTCAAGGTGAGACCCGCATAAAGATGTGGTCTCCATCCTCGAACTGCAGTGGCCTCCACCTCATATCAGCATAAGACTTCTTCCGGCTCTGAGATGTACTGATCTACTCCTGGATGACCTGGACCTTCTCTGTCGTGGCCTTGACCATCTCCGGTCCCACAAGTGCTGACTCCCTAGGGTCTGTCCAGCACAAAGGTGATCTGCAAGGTCGGTCGTACAATGCCTCTTATGGTTCCATCCCGATGGTGGATTGGTAGCTTTTGTTGTACGTGAACTCCACCAAGGTGAGGTGGTCCTACGAGCTACGACCAAAGTTGAGGACACATGAATGGAGTATGTCCCTGAGAGTCTGAATGGTCCTCTCTATCTGACCATCCTTCTGAGGGTGAAAGGTGGTGCTCAGACGTAGCTGCGTCCCGAATGCCTCCTACAACCACTTCCAAAGATGGGAAGTAAAGCGAGCATCTCGATCGGAGATGATAGATGATGGAACACCATGATGTCGTACAATCTCCTGAATGTAGAGGCGCCCCGAGCTCTCCACTGAGCCCTGCTCTCTGATGGGTAAGAAGTGGGATGACTTGGTGAGTCGGTCGACAATCACCCAAATGGAGTCGTGACCTATGGATGTGAATGGAAGTCCAGTCTCGAAATCCAAAGATATCCCATCTCACTTCCACTCTAGGACCTCCATGGGTTTTACCAAGCCTGCTAGTACCTGGTGCCCTACCTTCACCTGCTGGCAGGTGAGGCATCAAGAAAAGAACTCTACCAAAGCCTTCTCCATAAGTGGCAACCATTTCCGTTGTATGAGATCCTGGTACATCTTCGCCACTCTAGGATGTACTCCTAAATGGGAAGTGTGAAACTCTCTCAGAACCTCCTCCTATAAAGCAACTGGTACCATGGTACGTCCTCTGAAAAGGACGACGTGCTCTCCTCCTACAGAGAATCCATCAGGTTCCTATCCTGAGGATATCTGTGCACTCCGTGTCTCATAGTCAGCGTCCCCATGCTGTGCCTCTCTGACCCGATGCAGTAGTGGTGGAGTGACTGTGAGTGACTGAAGAAAGCCTGCTCCATCTCTACCCACGAAAGATATCTGCAAAGTGGCTAGCTGCTTCGTCACCTCACCGAGTAGCTGAATGCCCGTCCTCCTGCTGAGGTTATCGGATACCACGTTCCCCTTTCTAGGAGTACAGACTATCTCAAATTCATAATCCTGGAGGAACTCCAGCCATCTCCATTGTCTCAGATTCAGGTCCTTCTGCGAGAAGTTGTACCTAAGACTCTAGTGGTCAGAGTAGACTATAAAGTGCTTGCCGATCAGATAGTGTCACAACATCTTCAAAGGGAAGACCACTGGTGCTATCTTTAGGTCATGGGTAGTGTAGTTCTTCTCATGCTACCTCAACTGACGTGATCCATTGGCGATAACAATCCGCTCCTGTATTAGGACACATCTGATTCCGGTCCCGGATGCATTGCAGTAGACTACGTACCCCACTCCCTCCTCTGGTAGCCTCAAGATAGGCGCACTGGTCAATCTCTATCTTAGCTCTTAAAAGCTCTGCTGACATCTGTCTAACCACATGAAGGGTTTCCCCTTCTTCGTCAAAGCTGAGAGTAGTGCCGCAACTCTAGAAAAGTCTGGCACAAATCTCCGGTAGTACCCAGCTAGCCCCAAGATGCTCCTCACCTCTGTCATGCTCCTGGGTGGCTCCCAAGCTGGCACTGCCTCGATCATCGCAGGATCTACCGAAAATCCCTCCTCAGAGATGACGTGTCCCATGATGTAGACCTCACATAACCAACACTGACATTTCGGGAGCTTTCTATAATGCTGGTGCTCTCAGAGTGTGTCTAGTACAACCCGCAAGTGGTAGGCGTGCTCCTCCTTAGTGGTCGAGTATATCAATATTTTGTCGATGAAGACCATGAGAAATTGATTGAGGTATGGCTGAAGGATCCTGTTCATGAGACCCATGAACACTGCTGGAGTTTTTCTTATGCAGAAAGACATAACCAAGAATTCATAGTGGCCATACCGACATCTAAAGGCCGTCTTCTGCACGTCCTCGTCTCTAACTCTGAGCTGATGATATCTTGATCTAAGGTCTATCTTTGAGAACCACCGTGCTCCCGTGAGATGATTGAAGAGGACGTCAATCCTCGGAAGCAGATACTTATTCCTCACGGTCACCTGGTTCAGGCGACAATAGTCAACACAAAGTCGCAATCTTCCGTCCGCCTTCTTGGTGACCAATATCGGGGAATCCCAGGGTGAAACACTGGTTCAGATGAATCCCTTTCCCTAAAAGTCCTCCACATGTACCCGTATATCTCGAAACTCAGCGGGGGCCATCCGATACGCTGGAGTGGATATCGAGGCTGTCTCGGGGTACAGGTCAATATAAAATTCTACCTCACTGCGAGGAGGTAGTCTTGGAACATCGTCAGGGAAAATGTTCGCGTAATGATCCACCACTATAGGAAAACTCGGACTCCGCACGTCAACTACTCCTAGGGTGAGGCTAGCTAACTGATGAGTGATGGGGTGTCCTCTCCTTTGCGAGAGTCCATCCTGTTCTGTAAAGGATCCCTTCTCACTGGTGAAGGTTAACCTACTCCCATCGGTGCATAAACACCACACCTTTCCCCTAATACAGTCGATCTAAGCATGGACTATGGATAACCATGCCCAAGATGACGTCGTAAGGCCTCGACACTGCTACAAGAAGATCCCAGCCGAATCTATCGCCTCCTAGAGTAAGCTCACACTGCCGGCACCAGTGCGTAATCGTCGAGTCGCCTCCCGTAGGAGTCTCTAGCTATAAGGATCGAGCCAACACCTCCGTCAGAATCTCCGAGCTCCGAACAAGGGCAGTGACAATAAATGAATGAATCTATCTTGTTTCTATAAGAACTATAGAAAGGGTGTAGTAGACAAATATAGTACCTCGAATCATCTCTGTTGCGCCATGGTCGTAGGCCTGCACTGCCTGATGCTCAGCCCGTCTCTGCCCGCCAGCTCCCTATGGTCGGGGTGGACCTCCTGGTGGTGGTGGCGGTAAAGCCTCAGAGCATCGCCTACCACCTGCTACTAGCCCAGCTCCCCTGCCTCGTCCTCCTGATCTCGGAGGACCGCCATGGTTGACCCTCTGCCTCTTCATGGGTGGCCCCTCAACTGTCTACTGCACATCTGCACGGTGGGTCGGGCAGTCATGAGCCATGTGGCCCTGCCCGCCGCATGCGTAGCACTGCCTGCTCCTCGGAAGGCTGGCTCTGGGCCCTGTGCCCTGCACCTCTGAGCTAGTGTCCTGAGGTCTTCTTCTTGATGGTCTCATCCGCCTGGACCCATGTGACATCCGTCGACTGCCAGATGCAGACGACTCTACTACGTGTCGCCCTGCAGTAGGTCTCGCTGCTGGCATAGGCTTGGCAAGAAAGCTCTCTATGAGAAGATCTCGCTCCAGTACTCTTGCATGTGTCGAAATGATGAGTCAGAACATCGATGCCCTGATCTCATGCCTCAGTCCCTGCTCGAAGGTCCGGGCCTGGAAGAATGGGTCTCGTACCATGTCCGTCGAATAGCATGAGAGGTCGGTAAATCTCACCGAGTACTGGGCGACTATCATGCTTCCCTGCTGCAGCTGTAGAAGCGCCTGGATGCGCACCGCATGGAGGGTGGCGGGGACGAACTCCGAGCAGAAGAGGCTCTCAATGTACGTCCAGAAGAGTGATGCCTCATCCTGCACCTGGAGCATCAAGCCCCACCATCTGCTTACTGCCACGTGCAGGAGGCTCGCTGCGAGGATCACCATGAGGTCAGATGGTGTCCCCACTAACCTGAAAACTCACACAACCGCCTCCAGCCAATCCTCGGCTGCCTGAGGGTCTGTCTCCCCACGAAACCTGGGTGGTCTCTGACACTGAAACTCATGCATCGCACTAAGGGGACGTACACTATCAGTAGCTGGGGCTGGTAGAATCGGTGGCTCGGCGGGTAGAGATACCGCCGGTGCCTCCGCTGTCAAATGGACCTGCACCGAGGCCTCGTTGCTCGGTGGTTTGTCGTCTCGCTCAATTCTCGGAACCATAGCAGGTTGCCGTTGTGGGGCCATCCTGAAAAGAAAAATGTGCGCCACAGTCAAACAGTATACCTGGTGAGCTGACACAAAGTAATCACAAAGAGAACTTTTGAAACACACATGCAATTAATGTTTTCGTGCATTGAGTCGGATATCAGAAGTCGGGGTCCTAGTGTATGGATATGTCGACCGCCGCACCAACACTGAACTCTCTGGACTGATAACCATACTCAATAGCCTTAACACTATTTCTTCACATAGAAGAAAGATCAGAGTCCTGAGTTCTGCGGTAGAACCGAACTCCTCTAAGACCAATTTTTCACGACCCGTCCTCGGGACCCGTGTCGTAACTAGCCCCAATCCCGCCTCCCATAGGCCAGGGGCTGACAAATAGCACCAAGGAGTAAATCCTTACAAAAGGGGAAGACGTTGCCTTTATAAAGTAACCAATCACCATAGAGTAATAAAGAATAAGTAAACACTAAGTAAAACATGGTACAAATGTAGTGCGGAATAGTAAATGGGCCAGAATACAAACACAAACTGAAAGTAAAGTACAATTGGGAAGAAAGTACAGCAACAGAAAGTAAAGAAGCAACGTCGAGCCGTCCACTGGAAGTCCCACCTGAATGGTGGGTACAGATAGCCTCCTCAGCCTCTCTGGTCTAGTCATCCGCTCCGTGTAAGTTCCGCCTAGTGGTCCACCTCCAGGTACCAAATTGCTCCACAAGCCTCAACCACGATCAACGTTGTCTGTCGTCTGCATCCAACAAAACGTAGTGCGGGCATATCTAGTGTAGGGGTGAGAATACGCTAATCAGTAGGGACCCTGAGACCCCCGAAGGTCTCCCAGAATCCACAAAGGATAATCCACAAAGGAACGATGCAATCACAAAGTAACATCCAACACTACTTAGGTATACACCCATACATATACCTAAGTCATAAATACAAGTTCGGCTCCAACACCTGAGCCCATGTTCGATCACGTCCACATAGGATAGTACTTCCCAAACCACACAAGATAACACAACTCAATCCACATAGGAAATCAAGTCAATCATATCGAAGATATTGATTGAAAGTCAAGACTCAGCTCACACATGTATACTTCTTCTGTGATAGAGATGATTAGATATAGCCTCTGATTCATCTAAGCTGGGACCCATGTAGGATACTAAACCAGCCAAACTACCGAACCCACATAGGATTTCCGTGTTGTCTTCATTGCCACCGAACCCATGGAGGATTTCAGTACGGTATCCATCACTGTCGAACACACATAGGATTTCAGTGCAGTCATCATCATTGTCGATCCCAAATAGGATTTCAGTACGGTCTTCATCGGTGCCGAACCGACATAGGATTTCAGTACAGTCTTCATCATCGCCGAACCCACGTAGGATTTCAGTACAGTCTTCATCACTACTGAACCCACATAGGATTTCAGTGTAGTCTTCATCGCCGTCAAACCCACATAGGATTTTAGTATGGTCTTCATCGTTGCCGAACCCACATAGAATTTTAGTGCAGTCTTCATCACCGTCGAACCCACATAAGTTTTCAGTACGGTGGTCACAGTCGCAGTCGCAGTCGCAGCAAGCTCTAGGGTTTCCACACACAGCGTGATCATTTCCAGGAGGGTCCACTCCACGAGCCAATGGGCCGATACATCAACTGACACGTAGTCCGGAGTTGATGTATCCCAAAGTTCTATCTCAACAAAATGAACTCAACGTGATAGACAAGCACGTCAATCGGACGCCAGGTCTGAGAGTTATTGGCCTTTTCGTTCTAGGGGCCCGATTGGTTTTTAAGTCAAAACCAACCCTACCACAATCCATCTGCGTCCAATCCTCGAGGGGAGTAAGACAAAAGATTCGTCTCACTAAGAGGAATCCAACAAAGTTGAAGACACATCAATCGGATGTCCTATGCTCATGTTATAAGTGTTTCCGCTCTGAGGGCCTGGTTGGTTTTGTGTTTGACCCAACCCATCCATACCAAATGTTCTCCAAAACCTTGAGTGTAATATACTGAAATGACTATCTCGATCCAAAGATCATATCGCAACTAACGGTGCGTTGATCAGAGGCCCGTAGCCCATGACATGGGCAAAAGAATGAACCTATCCGTTTTATGGGGTTTTGGGCCCAGACCGACCCGGCCCGAGACCCCCTGGGTCGGCCCGAACCAGGTCAACCCGAACTGGGTCCGGGTCTGGCCCTTTAGGGCGCGGCCTGGCCCGATGGGCGCGGCCCGACCCGACATGGGTGGCCCGGCCCAGTGCGGCCGGTTGGCCCGGCGCGGGCGTGCCCCGCAATGCCAGTGCAGTGCAGGTCGTGCGGCTGCGGGAAGGGGGGGGGGGCTGCCCCCCTTGATTGAAGCCACATACCCCACGTGGGGGCCACTCCTTGCCAGTAGATGCGGACCAATACCACATCTCCCTGGAGTCCTGCGCGGCCACGGGACCGGTCGCCTTCAGCCGCGACGTCAGCCGCGGCGCGCCGGGACGCCGCCGCGCCGGCGACCCGCGCCGCCGGTGAAGTCCACGGGCCACCAGAGCCGCTCCGGTGGTCCGTTCTTGCTCCCGTTTGCGCCTGGGGTCATCTCGGGACCCGTAGATTACTGCGACGACCTCCAATCAGTCAACAGCCCCGTTTCATCATCACCCAACGTTCCGCGCATCAAGAATAGAGAATCGGTGGGTTTAGACTGGTTCGTTGGTCCGCACCGACCACGTTAGAGGTTCAAACGACTTTCAACAAATTTATTCATATGTCGAGGATATAATCCACATAAATTAAATTAAACCAAACCCCCTACCTCGATGAAGTCGTCGAACGAGGTCTGTTGCGGGAAAGGGACGTCGCGGAAGATGGCGTCACAAAAGAGGATCATCGGCGTTGCGGTACACGGTGTCACGTCGTCGATCTCCGAGGAACATGCATTCTTCGTCATCTTTCTTCGGAGGCCAGTGTTCTTCCTCGTTCTTCTCATTCTTCAACGAGGAAGGACGTTCTTCAAGACTAGAGTAATTCCTCCCCAAATCTTCTCCCACAAGACAACAACAATAATAAAATAAGGCCTCCCTTATTTTATTATTCATGCAATCTCTTTTTGAAATTTAAAAATTAAAACACGATTTAATTATCTTCCGTTGACCAATTAATGAGGCGTTTAATAATCCAATTAAACACGAGAGTTGACTTGGCATTAAAGAGGGGGGGGGGGGGGTGCGGGTGAGTTACCAAATTAAATGCATGTGGGAGGTAAAAGGAAAAATAAAGTGGGTGGGGCTTGTGTGGGCCCCACCTCACTAATATCCTACTATGAGTTAGGGTATTAGTGGGTCTCACTCCAACCACCATGCCTATGTTAACACTGCATAGAATAAAAATAAAATCTATTGCACAATATTTTATTTTATTCTTTAGTTAACCCAATTAATTAATAACCTTACCCGAAAAACACAACTCCGGAAAAGGCGTTCTTAAGAAATTATTGGTGCTGCGATTCCATCAGTGCCCTTGGAATTCAATTCCGAGAACCGGTTCAAAAGTTAGGAAAAACCCGCTCGTTCGTTCCCCGAATGTACCCAAGATAAACATTGGAAAATGATTCCGGGAACACCGGGCCTCGGAATCAGGTGCCGTCAGAAACTGCGTTCTTTTAAATCCCAATGAATATTAAGAAAAAAATTTCCCTTGAATTTTATGGGTCATTAAAAATATTTTACTCCCATGATGATTAAAATAGTATTTTAGTTATTATTTATTTTATTTTTTAATAGCATTCAATGAGTGATAAAAATTGAGTAAATGGGTTTTATAATTTCCAAAAATAATTGACATAATGTTTTTATTAATGTAGGAATAATTTGAATATATTACACATAAATCACATATAAGAAGTCATCTATTATGTTGCAATGTTATTTTAACATTTATATATATTTTTATATTTTTTAAGTAGTATTCAATCTTTTAAAAAGACTAAACGAGGATCTATGTTTTATAAAATTTTAAAAAATTAACATTTATTTTTGTTACCAAAAAGAACAAACCTTACATTAACACAATATATGATTTTTATAGAATTATAAAATCTTTTTTTTATAATTTAATCATTTTTTCTACACACTTATCATATGGTGTTAATGAGATAAAAATGTATTATTAATATGAAAATTAAGGAACATATATATATATATATATATATTAGTTTATGACATCGGATAAAAAAACTCAGCATAATTTAATGTATACATTTACTATAATGATTCAAAGTGAATTTTAAAAATTATAAATTTTATCCATCATGGTTTATTTCAATTATTTTACAATCATATTTTTATCATTTATATTTTCTTGTTTTAAATTCAATATTATTTAATATTTGTTGGTTAACTGGTGTTATTCAGATATGATGTGAGTTTTGGGGTTTACCTTTTTCTTCTTGTTTATATAATCTATTATTGAATAAAAAATTTATTTATAAATGATAAAAATAATTTATTTCAAATGAAAAATAAAGGAATTTAGTTACTTGAGTTGATTAATTATATATTTGTATTCTTGGAGAAAATAAATGGAAACATGTAAATACTGTCTCTTCCCATTAAAGTATTATATGGAAATTAATTTTTCCATTATAAAGTAAAAAAGATATTTAAGAAAAATATGATCATATATCAAAGTATACTTTTTTTATCAATCATTGTTATTTATTGATTTCTAATAATTTGGAATAAAATATCATTATAATAAATATCACTATTAGAAATAGTTATTTTGATATGTTAACTCATGTGTTGTTATTAAGATCAAAATCCTAGATAATTTTTATACTCATATTTTTAGTGTCTTATATCACGTACTACAAAAATAAATGATTTTGAATCAGTAAAAACAATTAACTTATTATATTATAATTCTATTATATATTCTTTTATAATCTATGTATAATAAATAAATATTCATCTATTAGTATTTTTTAAAAAATTATTATTATTTATAGGATCCCATATATGGTGTATGAAAATTAAAATATTCTTTAATCCTTTATAAAATTTCCTACTCATGTTAATAGATTTATTATTATATATATTTTTATTATTTAAATTGATACAATATTTTGTGTTGTTTGTTATGGAAACTCTTTACTATTAACTATTGTTTGTGCGTGTTTATAACTACTATAATAGTAGAACTGATTCATTAAATTATATAAAAATACAAAAAAATAATGAAATATATTAGTTATTTGGAAATAAAAAAACTTTATATGGAATAAAAATCATAATTTTTTCTTCTTTTGGGCCACAAATTATAATTTTTCCATTAAAATAAAAGACAATTATTAAAATATCCATTCACAAAACTTTTGTTTAACATTGACAAAGTAATTCCAATATTAATTATTAAAATATGAATAATTACCAATTTTTTTGGAATAGTAACATACCGTTAATAATGAACGCCCTTTATTAATGGTCTTTTAGAACTATAAAAGGGGGTGGGTTTTTTCCATCCAATAAAATACCAACACCTCATAATTATTGATAAAGAATCTGTTGAGTGATAATAAATTCCCATTATGTAGTAGTGATTCAATATATAATTTCATTTCATTTTATAAGATTCTCAAAATGTAATAGGTATATATAGTTCACTATATAGTATAAATCTACAAAAGAAGGACAAAATGTATTTTTTTATTTAAATCCATATTGAAATGTCTTAAAGGAATCAATAGTTTCATTTCACACCTAAAATAACTAAGGAGTTATCCAGTCTGAATATATATACATATGAATAAAATAAGTATATTTTTATTTTAAATAAAAATAATGATATTCATTATTATTATATTTTATAAAACCATAAAGAATAAAATATATATTTTTCAATATAGGATGGTGATAAGGTTATATATGGTTTCACACAATACAATAATATGATATTGTTCTCTATAGTACAAATGTATAATGTATCCTCTTTATAGATTAAATATATATTGATGGAATTTGGTCATTTAAAACAATACATGGAGGTGATAAAGGTATATTTTATAGAGTTATATGTTGCATGAAATCCTTTTTAGGGTATAATTAAAATAAATATAGTGTCCTTTATATATTATATAGTGAATATTATTAATAAAAAATTCCCATAATTAAATATTTTAGGGTAATAATATTTCCAATATTATTGGAGAGAAAGGGAAACAATTCAGATTCTTTTAAATCATGATGTTTCTTCCTATATATCTCAAATAGTGAGAAACAATTACCATGGGATTGATAAAACTTTTACACTTTAAATCTATTCAATGAGGGAATAAAAATGTCACTAGAATATTATTTGATTTATTTTATTACCTAAATGAAGGGAAAAATAAACACACATGAAAGTTTTCCATACAGTTTCAACATATACACATATGGAGAAACTCATACGCTCAAATTAAAACCCACCAATAAATATCCATTTAATAAGTTCATATATTTTATTTTAGTTCCTAATTGTAAGTAAAATGTTCCATTTAGCTTAATTTAATTTAATTAATAAGAGAAACCGTGTTGTCAAAAATTATCCAATAAGAGAAATAAACGTAAAATTTTAATGTAATTTATTATTCATGAAAATATATTCAATTTAATGTAATGTGTTATGTAATAAATACCACTAATTAAACATTATGAGATATTGATTGTAAATCATTGTGTTTAACAGCATATTGCATAAATAAGAAACCCTGAAATTCAATAACTTATATTATAGAAAATTATATACAAGTGTATACTGATATTTGATGTCTAGACTATACATATAAGATAAAACATCAAAAATTATAGATTTAGTGTGATGTGGAACAATTCGGGTCAGTGAATGATTCTTGGAATAAGTATCTTATTTCCCATAATTATAGTTTATTTTGATGGACACGGGTTATGATAGTTGTATTACTGAATATTTATAGTATTTAATAATCCTTATTTTATCCAATATTTTTCTTAAAAAAACTAAAATAAAATAATAAATGAATTATTCCATTAATATATATTATTATAAAGTGAAAATACAAAAATAACCAGATAAGTAAATAAATAAAAACTAGGAAAATCTAAACAATATTACACCTAAACGTAAAAAACTACTGAAATATTGAAATATTCCTCATCATAATATGTGGGGAGGGTTATAACATGGATGATAACTATGGATAGAATTCAAAAGTATAGAAAAATGACAAACATATTTAGATATTTTATCAGAGAATGAGATGAACAATATTAATGATGTTAAAGACGTTAAATATTAGAATATAATATATGTATTGAATATATAATCATTCAGATTATACGCCTATTGGGATAATATGAACATTAGGATATTATGGTCATAGAAAGAATTATTTGATATGAGAATAAATGGTTAAAATATTAATTTAGCTGGAAAAATATATTGATTAAAGATTGATTGTTATATCATAATTTTTGAATTATAAGGTCGAAATTGAAGTAGACATTTTGTAAAATCTATGTAGAAGAGAATTGAAATCGAATAAATTAGAATAATTCCACATTTTGAAGATATTTTTAACAAGATTATATAAGAGGTAACATATGTGGTCAATTTTTATAGACCAAGGACTATATGAACATCAACAAGTACAACATAAGTGAATTCATCTGAGGGTGTTGTTTATGCTTGTGGAAATATCTATCAAATGTTTTCTAGTTGAATCACAAACCGAAACTACCACCATAGCTTTTTTTAACAATAATTTCTTTTGGGGATGTATTGATGGTGTTTTATGAATAAATGTGGATGTTATAAACATGTAATCATTATTTTATAGACAATTTATATAAAAAATATATATTTTATCATTACTAAATGTATAAGTACATATTTTTCCTTTTTTTGTATTAATGAATGAATTTAAATACATGACAAAACATTTTTTTAATAAAAAACTATTTAAAAAATTTATCTAAGTTTTAGTCAGTAAATAATTAATATTAATTATTTAGGAATAAAATCACTTAATGTTAAAACAAATCCATAGGAATTAATATTTATGCGTATTATATTTTTATAACCTATTTTTATTAATCACTTTTAATGAATTGAATTCTTTTATTTTTACAGATAATATATTTATAATTAATTTACTAATCATTTAAATATAAATAAATTACTTGGAAGAAAAATAAATGCATATTAATTTTTAGAAACACTTTCTTAAGGAAATATATTTTTTACACATTGTGAATTATTATGTCAAAATTAATTTTTATCAAATTGGAAAATTTAATGAAAAAGTGGATTTCATATTTTTTATTGCAATTTATAAATTAGATAGTAAATTTAGTTTTTATTTTTCCAAAATATATGCTGCCGAGTTAAAAATTAAGTTAGCAATGTAATGGAAAAAAGATGTAAAGGGGTCCAATTTTTGTGTAAAAGACTAACATATCTCAACCATTATATTTAAATTGTATATATAAATTTATTAACAGCATATCCTCATTATATTTCCTCTTTGGATCCTCTTTCTAGGAGAAATTACATTCTATAAACATAAAATAATGTTTTTCTTGAAATTCCACTCCAACTCACCTAGAAAATAAAACATTACATACCCACATCAAAGAACACATTTCATTTTTTTTCATCTTTAATACATAAAATTATTTATCCTAACAACCCTCTCTATTTTTTGGGTACCAATGTACATAATAAAAACTCCCCAAATACATTATTTCTAATAGTTTCTTTAAGAGAACATTCAAGTCTTCAACATTGGTGATATTGTCTCCCTAAACATTTTTCTTTATCAATTTTATCAACTTATTCTCCAATGTACATATGACCTCAGTATCATGTTTATCTAAATCATTATTAGCATATAGATGATATATTACACATTTACATTAACATGATCATATACATTTAACCATTGTAATGTTTTCTTGGTCATTTCCATAATCGACATGAATGATTATGTAATGTTTTTTCTGGAATGAAATAAAACATAATTTTAAAATATTGTAATAATTATAGATTTATGATATTTTATATAATAATTTAATTATAATATATATAAATATACTATTTAATAAAAATAATTATTCTTAAAAAAATTAATTTATAAGTAAATTATATTTTAACCTCTATTTATAAACAAAAAATATAAATTCACCATAATTAAAATTGAAATTAATTTCTATTTAAAATAAATCTATATCACTATCAAGAAAACACTGTATGTAATAAACATGAGAGTGAGAAACAAAGACCATAACTGATATACGTAAGAAATCATATAAAAAATATATTTGATTCTTGAATATTTATTAAAACATGTAATGATTAATAAATATCAAAAGATATTTTATAACTGGATGGTATTAAGTAAAACAAATTTAATCATATTATCAATTAGAAGAATTGTATTCTTTAATTGATAAGGTAGTAGGTTATAACATGGATGATCATTAGGGATTCCAATTTAAGTATTATTTGTCAAAATTTTCATTACTTGATACATATTTCATATTATGAACAAATTTATTTATGGTGTTAATAATGGCCCAATAAAATAATTTCACTATAAAATTTGTTTTGTTTATGGGACATGTAGTTTTACTTCATATCATTGTAGACGCCGGGAAAATCCATTGCTCCCAAACGAAGCTCCGGATGCGGAAAGCGAGGTCATATTTGGAGTTAGAAGCACGTTTCGAAAGGCCCGGAGGCCTTGCGCGGAATTTTGGAGGCCCGCACGCAAAGCTGAAGTGCAGCACGCAATCCTCCCGGGATGCGCGCAATGCGCCGGGCCGGCACGCAATTTTGCGCGCCCGCGGCCCGCGCGACTCCCTTGCGCGCAGGGGCCACGATTCCGCACCCGCGAAGGAAATTTCGCGCCCGCGCCATGAATTGCGTGCCGGCGGCGAGATTCCGCGCCCGAGGTTGCCTATAAATACAAGGCGACCCCCAACGTTTTGAAGGTTGCCGGAATTCGAAGGGTCGCTCGTGCGCGCAATCCCACCCCCACCGCGCGCAATGCCGATCTTCAGGTAACCTCCTTTATTTCGCGCAAGCAAGCCTCGGGGTTCGCCTTCGCACGCAACCCCTTTGGCTCCTTTCCTTTGACCAACTCCTCACCCGAAGGCCTTCGCGCGCAAAAGAAGCCTCTTGCGCGCAATTGCCCCCCGGGGTGCGCGCAATCCAGCCCGATTGCGCGCACCCCCCCCCCCCCTTACTAAGTGGCCATTCGTTAAAGAATGGGCCGTTTCCCCCACGTGCTATCAGAGGCCCGGTGCGCGCAATCTCCATCTTCCGCGCGCAAAGCGCTGGCCCAATTGCGCGCCAGCCCGCCCAATTGCGCGCCGACCCGCGGTATTGCGCGCCAAGCTTCTCTTTTGCGCACAAAACCGCCAGGGTCGCCCCCTTTGACCCCCTGAGGGTACCCGCCTGCATGGCGCCCAATGATCTTCATCCCGGGTGCCCGCACCGTGCGTTGTCTTCCCGTGCGGCCCTCCAGGCTCACGCGAAGTGACACGGACCCATCGGCGGCACCATCTTCGTCCGCGCTGCAAGACGTTAAACTACCAAGCATCCTCGCCCGCGCTGCAAGACGTTAAACTTTCAAGCGCTTCGTCCAACATGACGATAAACTGTACTTCGTCCGCGCTGCAAGACGTTAAACTGTCAAGCATCCTCGTCCGCGCTGCAAAACGTTAAACTGCCAAGCGCTTCGTCCAACATGACGATAAACTGTACTACGTCCGCGCGGCAAGATGTTAAACTGCCCAGCATCTTCGTCCTCAACACACGACGTTAAACTGTACTTCGTCCGGCAGGACGTTAAACCGTCCGCTTCGTCCTCAACACACGACGTTAAACTGTACTTTGTCCGGCAAGACGTTAAACCGTCTGCATCACCCGATCCCGTGCCCCGCACGAAGGGTCCCCCCGGTTTGGATGTGACCCCCACCCGCTCGTCTCTGCAGGGATGTCAGGATTGCCCCTCTTTAGGGACGATTCATCGGAGTGGTCTTCGCCCACGAGGGTAGGGTATTACAAACCCCTAGTTCCTTTTGGGGAACTGCACATGTGTATCTCCATTGTGCTTCCCCACTGCCGAAGCCAGTGGAGGGCGTGACAGGGATCGAGGTGTCTCTCTCCTTCGGCCCAAGTCCCTCTCCAAACTGAGCTTTGCCGCATCCGGGCTGCCTCAGTGTGTAAGTCCTGATAGAATGAACTACGTGGACTTTGATCCATGTCTCCTAAACAAGGTATGTAGGAAGCCTCCCTGAGCTTCATGCCCACCACCTGGTCATCCCGGTCGTATTCACGTCGGTTCGTCCATCAGTGGACCCCTCCCGGGTTCACATTCGCGTCGATTCACCTATGAATCCGCCCTTGTGGGGGACTGCACATGTGTATCTCCATTGTGCTTCCCCACTGCCGAAGCCAGTAGAGGGAGTGATAGGGATCGAGGTCTCTCACCTTCGGCCCAAGTCCCTCTCCAACTGAGCTTTGCCGCATATGGGCCTCCTTAGAGTGTAAGCCCCAAACACCAGCGTCCAGCATGACGAGAAACTGTGATCCACCCAGCCGTTCCATCCCCCTCTGTGCGAGGTGGTTCGGTTCAATCCTCCACCCGGCAGCCTCGACCTCCTTGTGAGTCGGCTTGCCAACGTCCAGCATGACGTTAAACTGTATATCCGAACTACGCTGACTTTGATCCGCGCTAATGCGCGGTACGTAGGACGCCTCTACGGGGTCCAAGATCTTCACTCCATCATCCATCCTGATCCTCACCCGGGCCGCCACATCCCGGTGGGGTTATGCCATTTCATTCCACTCCACTTCAATCGGGAAGCCGCCCATGTGCTGGCCCCAGCATCGGAGGTTCCCCGCAAGGGGTTCTGTCATCTGATCCACTCCTCGTGTTGATCAGTCCGATGCCGTCCCCGCTGGACGTTAAGCTCGCGGCATACCCCGTGTTAAACATGGGAAGCCGAGGAAAACCTCAGGTAACGCAGTTCCCCGTACCCAGCACGGGATGCCACAGGCCATCACGCCTTCGAGAATCCCTATTAGGGACGGAAGGCAGACATGCAGAGCCGCAGTGTTAAGACACGCCCCCAACACCCGGAGCTACCCGGTCTCCTCACCGCAGGTTGCTGCCCCGACCAGACTCCTTGGAGCGTCCGGACGGAAGCAGCGTAATTAACCGGTGTTCAGGAAGATATGGCGCCGGGAACGAGATTCACGAACATTCTTAAATCTATGAGGGAGACTCGGATTAGGCAACGAGTTCCGAGGAGACGTCCACGGAAGGAGGATCCGACATCCCATCATCCCGGTTTCGATCAAGGAGCAGACGTCCCTGAATAAGGGACGGATGCCGCCCGCCTTTGGAAAGCGGGACTGCGGGGCCACAAGCTGCGCTCCCATCCCCTCGGGTCGACGGGCGCACGCGCGAACGCGTCCTGGCGGAACAACGTCGGAATAGAATCCTGACGCACATCCGCACCGAAACAGAAAAATGGTGAACCCGACGTGAATCTCTTCTCCTCAATACGAAGACCGATGGCTTTCATAGGTGTTGGAAGATTAGCATGTTGCCCGGCCGAGCATTCAGCACTGGGGCACGGAACCCGCCAGGGGCTGGGGAAGGGAAATCAGGCACTCCGTCTCACGACGTCGATGGCATGGGTTCCCCCCATGGAAGGCGTCGTGGCACTAATGGTTGGTTGTCGATTCCTTTTCCTGTCAGTGTTAACAGGTTCTTATCCCTGCTTTCAGGAATCAGGTCGCCCAATCCAGTGCCCGATCGCCGCCCGCCCACGGGCGCAGGGGTAGTGGAAACACCGACGTGGCTACTCCGCGCGGTCCCGCCCGTTCCACAGCCGTCCCAGCAGCCGCAACTACGAGGCAACCATGCCCTCTCTCCCCCTCGGAGGTCATCCAAAGAAGGGTGATCAACAAATTTGTGCTGAGATATGAGGAAGAGGGAGTCATCCCCACCAGGGACATGGCTCGCCTAGACCTCGAGGAAGCTGCACCTCGCCACCAACGCCGACCCCGAGGGCCGCGCAGGGAGGCACCGCTGCCTACCTCGACGTCCAACCACTTCGGGAGTTTATCTCCAGAACACTCCGACAGCTCCTTCCCCTATGCGGATGAGGTGGAAGATGTCCGGGACCACCCTATCCGAGATTCGCTCTAGGGATCTGCGATAAGGGCTCCTGTCAGGCCACGTCGACATCGCCGCCAGGCCTCTCAAGTCGAAGAACGGTCTCTCCACCTGCCTGTGCCACTAATCCCGACTCGTCTGTCCCGACGCCAACGTCGGGCACGAGCGGAAGAGGATGCCCACCTTGGGGCCCTAGCAACAGCGGCTGCGTTGGCCCAAGCCACTGCTGGCTCCAGTCACCAGGCCCCTGCGCATCATGAGCAGGGGCACTTCTATGCCCGACCTGGATCGAGGCCCCGACCGCCCCAAAGGCAGGTTGGGTTGACTCTCCCGGTTGCTGGTACAGGCAATATCCACCGCGGACTACCTCGCGGTAGCACTATTCACCAGTAGGGTCTACTCCGTGCGGCCGATCCAAGAGGCATGGGTCATCCCACCTTCCGATCCCGGCCCGGAGGCCTGCCCGGAATCATCTCTCCCCACGTCCCCTTTGATATCTTTCCCGGTGCTCCTCGCACCTTGATTTCCAGTCCTCTTGGCCCCAGCACCGGTGCCAGAGGACGCCAGGACAGAGATCAGCCATGCCCCGAAGAACCACCCAGGGGAAGGAAGGCGAGGCGTCGACGTCGAGGGAGGAATGTTAGGGAATTCGGGACAGAGATCCGACCGGTTCGTTTCTCTGATACAGAGGCGGAGTACGATTCGGCGACAGAGCCCTCCCCCCGATCCCGCCAGTTAGGGGCATGGGTAGGAATGCGGCACGTCAGCCTCGTACTCCCCGAGAGCGAGATCGATGTGATCCTCGCTTCTCTCCAAAGGTATATCCGGAGTAGCGAGGGCCTGGTAGACCCCCAAGGATCAAGCTTGCGGTTGGTACCGGCCCCTCCGGAAGCGCCTTCTGCCTCGATCGGAGAAGCCGGAGACCTTTTCTGGGGACCGACGGTCGAGCCACGATCTAGTGGACCCTCGGCGAGCACCGACGCTACGGTAGGATGTTCGCCCGCCGGCCTGTCCTATCGTGATGTGGTAGCTGGGGCACCACCACCCTCAGAGGGCGGCCCGGGATATGGAGGCCAATCGGCCTGCTCGCCGTATTCACCGCCGGCCAGCCCGTCGGCCCGGCGGCCCGCCTCGGCACCACAGTCGGTTCCCCGTCCATTCCCAGTCGTTGAAGAAGACCAAGAAGACCTGGGTCCCGAGTTTGAGTCGTGGAGCTTCTGGACCGTCCTTGCAGAGGGCCACTTCCCTGAGAAGTTTTGGCCAGTCGCAGGATCGGACTTTGATGCACCCGAATCACTCACCCCGGATGAGTTCAAATGCTTCCGCCGAACTCTCCGGGAGACTCACTCCCATCTTCACCGCCTACAAATGCCATATCCCGGGAGTCAAGTGCACCTGGAGGATATTGGTGAGCAGTGCCGTCAGATTGACCTGGCCACGCTCCCCGCGGTTCGGCACCCCGGGTCATTTGGGCACCACGAGGGAGCCACCCCCCACGTGTATATCCGTGGATGGGGGCAGTACGCTGCCTTACGCTTCAGTGCGATTCGCCGACAACCCGATTCACTGGGTGGCCCTGAGGGTACATCCCTAGGGACGGAAACGGTCAATATGGATGACCTGTCGGGAGAGGGGAACGGCTTGGAACTTCTCGACGGGGGCTCTCCCCCCGAAGACAAGCCGTTGTTGGATCCATCGGTAAGAGTTACTCATCACCAGAGGAACCTCTTGGGTCTCCCCACACCCACTGAAGCACTGACGTTGAGCCGAAACGTCGGCAAAGGTAAAGAGCACGGCAGGGCTATAAAGCCCGCCGACCCATCTGCCTCCATGCAAAGGGCAGAGGAGGATCCCGAGAAGGCCACGCTACGTCAACAGCTCGCCGAGCAGAAGAAGCTAGTTGACCAGCTCCTCGCCGAGCGGGCTGCAGAGCAGCGGCCTGACTACGGTGATCCTAGGCCAGGACATTAGGGACAGGAACAACCACTCCTCGACGAGACTCTCCCGGGCAACCGTGATTACGCCGTGTTTGCCGACAGGGGAGAGGCCATTGCCTATGGCAATAGGGCGCGGTATGTTTCACCACACCCTCTCGAGCTGCGTGACTACCTGAGAGACCCTGCTCGGATTCCTCCCGCTGCCCCAAGGGCCGCTCCGCCCGCCATCCCACGAGCTGCCGAGTTCGAAGACCCGGTCGACGACCCGATTGAAGGGCCATGCAATGCGCTCATGGTTAGAGATCCTCGCCAGGACTGGAACCCATGTCCGGACGATCTGATGGCGGCACTCATCGCCCGCTTGGAAGCCTTGGAGACTCGGCAAGTGGCGATCCCACCGGATGGCAAGCCATACCCAGCATGGGTGGATGACATGCCGGCACCTCCGGGATTCGGGAACCCCACTGTCGCCCCCTTCAACGTGACTGGAGATCCGCCACAGCATTTGGCCCATTTCAACTCGAGGTGCGGGCCTATGTTGGGAACTCCGGCGCAGCAGGAGGCCGCTAAGCTTCGCTGCTTTGTCCAGACACTGGAAGGGCCAGCATTTGTCTGGTACAGCCAGCTCCCCGTCGGGTCGATAACTAGCTGGGAGGACCTTCGTAGACAGTTCCTCTACCAGTTCAGTTCCACGACCCGGAAGACGAGTATCTCAGACCTCTTCAAGTGAAAGCAAAGGCCTGATGAGCGAGTCGCGGATTTCATCGCCCGATGGAAGGGTCTCACGTATTCCCTTGACATGCCATTGACTCAGGAGCAGTTGCTGACAATGTGCGTCAGGAACGTCAAGACCGAGCTGGTCCCTTCCTTGATCACTCAGAATTACCCCGGAGGGTTCAGGGACTTCTCATACAAAGCTCAACGTCTTGAGGAAGCCCTGCAACAGGCCAGTCAGGCACACCCACTGCCTCCTATGATCCCTGCAAGGAGAGTCAGCAGGGATGAGCCCACTTTTGTTGCCCAGATAGAGGCCCCCAGGCTGTAGGAGCTGCTGCCGGTGAGGCCAGCTCCACAGCCTCACAGGAATCCGCCTCCACGGGCTCAGTTCCCGGCCCAGCAGCGGCAGCCCCAGAACCGGCCGACCCCTCCGCGTAATGTACCGCCACAACCCAGGCGAGATAATCAGGGTCCACCTCCTCGGAAGGCCCCTCCAGCCCCTCGTCAAGACCACGCTCCCAGGGGCCCGCGATACCTGACTTACTAATTTCACGAGGATCAGGTCCCCGGTTATTTCCGGAGCGCCCTAGAGCAGAGGATTGTACGACTGCCTGAGTGTTGGAGGCCAGAGGAGGCACATCTCACGGATAACCCCCGCTACTGCCCTTACCATCGGGCCCTGGGGCACACCATCCAGCGATGTTACATGTTTAAGGATTGGCTCCAAGACCAGATTAACAACAATGTAATCAGGTTGGGCCCAGCTCCAGCACAAGTGGCGGGTGTGTTCGTGGGACCAGATGACGATAGTGGCGACGAGGACGAATGGCAGCTGGTCTCCGACCGCGGATCCCAGAAGTATATTGACTGGATGGACCGCAAGATGATCATTCGCGCCCATGGAATCATCCTTGCGCGCTTGAATCAGCCTGAGCCCCCAAAATCTGCGGGTGCCGCTCCGGCATCGCCGTCCCAGCCTGCCTCTTCCGAGAAGAGAAAACGGCGGCGACGCAAGAAGGAAGAGCGCGCCCCGCCAGTTCCGCCACTATCCCACACTCTCGGCGATTTCATGCCCCCGGAGATGGGGGTCCCTCCTCGGATCCGCCCGGTGATGAATGATTCGTCCGATGACAGTGTTGGGTACGCTTCGGTTAATACCGTCGAGCTTGTAAATCCCTTTTCGGTTCCCGACATTGAAGAACACCAGGTGGACCTCCCTAGTGTCCCCGGTCGTCGCCACCGTCGGAGGAACCACAACAACATGAGTCGCTGGGGCACAACAGTTGGTACCTCCAGCCAGGCCGTGCATGCCACTGAGACTAGGCAGCAGGCTCAAAACCGAGCTCAGCGCGTGAAGCCCCCCCATCGGGGGATGACGGATTTGCCTCCGCCACCGTTTGTGGTGTGGGACCAGGCAGAACCGCCTCAGCTGTGCCGCGACCAGCTCCGTCCTGCCACGAGTCCATCCCGGCCTCCTGGGCCCAGTACGGTGACCACTTCCCGGGCTGTAACCAGTGAATAGCGAGATGCGCCAAGCGCCAGTCGGCCACCGGTCCAACCGGCAAGGCCCGTCATGCCTCCAACCGCAGAGCAACCTCCTGTAACCAGGGGATCGCGCTTGGAAAGAATGTATGATGTCCTGAAGCACTTGGCCGACATCCCAGAAAGGCTCTCCATCCTTGAGGCTCTGTGCCTGTCACCTGAGATGCGCGAGGCGCTCGCTGAATCCCTGAAGAGACCCCTCCAGTTTGAGACGGAGGTTGCGGCTGTAGAGGCCTTTCACGTCGAAACTATTGAGGACGCCGAATGTCAGGCAGTTATCTCGTTCTCTGGTGAGGATGAAGACCCTCCTATACAGGGGAACATTCGTCCGCTGTATGTTACTGGCCAGTTCAATGGCCTTGAAGTCCAGCGCTGTCTTGTCGACACGGGGTCTGGGATTAACCTGATTCCAACTCGGACGCTCCGGAGATTGGGGTTGTCTAAGGATGACTTGATTCCCTCCGACCTCATGATCCAGGGGTACGACCGCACCGAGAAAAATCCGGTCGGCAAGATACGTTTGAAGACCCAGTTCGGTGACCTGGTTGCCAACACCGAATTCATGGTAGTCTCTCAGGACACTGCGTACAACGCATTGATGGGCAGGCCATGGCTTCACCTTCATGCGGCGGTTCCCTCGTCATACCACCAATGCCTTAAATACTCCCTCAATGGTCGAGTAGGAATGCTTCAGGGAGATGCCTCTCCTTTTGCCTCATGTGAAGCCCGCTATCTGGATGCGGACTATTACAAGAGCAAGGATAAGCAGATCCTGGCAGGTGAGGTTGAGCCTGTCGCTGTTGCAAGTGATCCCTGGGCAAGTTTGGATGACGCTTACGTCCTCCCGATCCATCGGTTGGATGTAGCCATGGTCTCGACGGCCTGTGAGTCTCCTGATGAGATGACCGCGACCACCCATTCCAGCACCAGCGGCCCAGTAGGATCTAGTATCCCCAATGCAGTTTCCAACGCAGTCTCTCCCGTGGACGATCCCCCCCCCCCCCGAGTGGAGAGGACATGGAAGATGCACCCCCAACCTTTGAGGAGGGCGTCTCCTACACGGTCGATGAGTTAGTACAGGTGAACCTTGGAACCGAGGCAGATCCAAGACCCACATTGGTCAGTGCCGCCATGCCCTCTGAGGAGCGGCAGCAGTACGTGGACTTTCGCAGACAGCACCGTGATGTGTTCGCTTGGGGCTATGACGAGATGCCGGGGCTAGATCCTCAGGTAGCCGTCCACCGCCTTGGTCTCCCGGCGAACCATCGCGGGTTCAAGCAGCCTCCCAGGAAGATGCACCCATTCCACGGTGCGATGGTTGAGGCGGAAGTTGACAAGCTTATCAAAGCCAACTTCGTGAGGGAAGTTCAGTACCCCAGATGGCTGGCCAACATTGTGCCAGTCAGGAAGAAGAACGGGCAGATCAGAGTCTGTATCGACTTCCGCGATCTCAACCGCCACTGTCCGAAGGATGATTTTCCCCTTCTGGTGACAGAGCTGTTGATTGACGCCACGGCAGGGTTCCAAGCCCTCTCCTTCATGGATGGATACTCCGGATACAACCAAATCCGGATGGCCCCTGAGGATGAGGAGTTCACTGCCTTCAGGGCCCCAAGGTATATTTTGTTACCAGTTCATGCCCTTCGGCCTGAATAATGCTGGTGCCACCTATCAACGGGCGATGCACCGCATATTCAAGCCAATCATCGGCACACTGGTGGAATTCTACGTCGACGACTTGGTGGTCAAATCGCGCCAGCGTCAGGACCATCTCAAAGATCTTGAGAAATTGTTCGGCTTCCTCTGGTCTCGCTGCCTGAAGATGAACCCGTTGAAGTGTGCCTTCTGGGTCACCTCCGGGAAGTTTCTTGGCTTTGTGGTAAGATACCGGGGTATTGAGATCGACCCAGAGAAGATCAGGGCGATTAGCCAGATGCCTCCCCGAGGTAACATCCGGGAACTGCAAGGGTTCCAAGGCCACTTAGCCTATATATGCCGATTTATCGCGAATCTGGCTGGCATGTGTAAGCCCTTTTCTCGGCTAATTAAGAAAGGTGCCACCTATGTATGGGATAAGGAGTGTCAGACCACTTTCGAGGAAATCAAGCAGTACCTGCTTCAACCTCCGGTTCTGATGCCGCCTATATCAGGGAAGCCGCTGGTCCTTTATGTGACTGCCCTGGAACGGTCCCTTGGTGCCCTTCTCGCCCAGAAGAACAACGAGGGAACAGATAATAGCCTCTATTACCTCAATCGCATGCTCCTCGATGCGGAAATTAGGTATTCCCCCATCGAGAAGAGCTTCCTGGCGCTCGTATTTTCTGTACAGAAATTACGGCACTACTTGCAGCACCTTGAGGTACAGTTGGTTTCTCGGGTAGACCCGTTGAAATATATCCTGAGCCGGCCTATGTTGACTGGCCGTCTAGCGCGGTGGGTTGTGATTCTCCAGAAGTTCGACATCAGGTATGTGTCTCAGAAGGCCATCAAAGGGAAAACATTGGCATACTTTCTGGCTGCTCACCCGACCTCTGCGGATCAGCCGCTGGATCTAGGCTTTCCTGATGAGGTCGTCCTCTCGGTCGACCGTGCCAATCCATGCTGGCAGATGCACTTTGACGGTGCCTCCCGGAGCCCCACCGGTAGAAGACTCGATAATCCTAAGCTCAATAGAGTGGGCTTGGGTATCGTCTTCATTACCCCGGAGCAAGCCGTGCTGCCATACTCTTTCCTGTTGTCAGAGGGCTGTACCAACAATGAGGCGGAATACCATGCCCTCATCACTAGCCTCGAGTTAGATCTCGAGATCGACGTGCCCCACCTCTGTGTGAAAGGGGACTCCGAGCTGGTCGTTAGGCAGATCAATGGCGACTATGTTGTCAGGAAGCCGGAACTTGTGCCATTGCTGGAGTGCACCCTCCTTCTGATGGCCCAGTTCCCTTCTCGGCCAGAAATTGTCAATATTCCCCGGTCGCAGAACGGTCGAGCAGATGCTTTGGCCAGCCTTGCTGCGTCACTCGCAGAGCCTGAACAGGACAACCTGATCATCCGCGTGACGTACCGCAGGCTCATCGTTCCCGTTATCCCGGAGGGAGATTGCGGCCCGTCGGTAAGTAATCTCACCACGGTTTCCCCTGTGCCCGGAGCCCCGAGTACCACAGATATGGCAGTCGAACCATCCCCTGATTGGAGGACGCCCCTAGTTGAGTACCTCCAACATGGCATTCTCCCGTCAGATCGGGCCGAGTGCGAGTGAGTTCGACGCCGCGCATCGCAGTTTGTCCTCCAGAGCAGTCCCGGCCTGGAGCAGATCCTCTATAGACGCGGATTTGATGGTGTTCTCCTCCGTTTCCTTCAGGGAGTTGAGATCCCACGAGTCATGAAAGAGGTTCATGCTGGTTCATGTGGTGCCCACCAGACTGGGCCGAAGCTGTCCCACCAGATTCAGAGGTTGGGATACTTCTGGCCCTCCATGATCCATGACTGCATCAGGTATGCCAGGAAGTGCCATGCGTGCCAGGTTCATGCGAACTTTGTGCATCGGCCGCCGGAGCCTCTCCATACCACCAGGTATTCTTGGCCCTTTTCAGTCTGGGGGCTGGACGTTGTGGGACCTTACCTGCCAGCGACAGCTCGCCAGTGCTGGTTCATTCTGACCGCCACAGACTTCTTCTCCAAATGGGCAGAGGCGATTCCGCTCAGAGAGGTCAAATCCTGTTCTATCACTGACTTCGTGACCTCCAACATCATTTATCGATTTGGAGTGCCTCACGCTATCCTCACGGATAACGGAGCCAATTTCCGAGCAGCTGAGTTGAAGAAGTTGTACGCCAAGTACAACATTCGCTCGAACCATACATCTCGCTATCATGCGCTGGCGAATGGACAGATTGAGGCATTTAACAAAACCCTCTCTAACATTCTGCAAAATATGGTTGGTCAGAACAAGAATAGTTGGCTGGACAAGCTCCCCAACGCCCTCTGGGCTTATCGAACGACGACTTGCAATTCCACCCAGATGACCCCTTATTCCCTGGTGTATAGAGCTGAGGCCGTCCTGCCCATCGAGATCCAGTTACCGTCCTTGCGCACTGCGGTCTACGACCAGCAAGCGCCAGACAGAGCTGCTGAAGCCCGTCTAGTCGAGTTGGAAGCACTGGATGAGAATAGGCTTCGCGCTTTGCACAACTGGAGACGCATCAAAGTAGAATGGCTCGAGCTTTCAATAAGAAGGTTCGCCTCCGCTCCTTCCTGCAGGGCGACCTAGTACTGGCCCTAAGAGCACCAATGATCCCCGGTAGGAAGCCACCAAAGTTGGAGCCCAAGTGGGAGGGACCTTTTGTCATCCACAAGGTCTATCCCAATGGCGCGTACTCCCTAGCGACTATGGATGGTGAGCGTGTCACTCCTCCCACCAACGCTAGGTTCCTCAAGCAGTACTTTGCCTAAGCGTCCATCGTCCCGCATGACGTTAAACTGTACTTCGTCCCGCATGACGTTAAACTGCACTTCGTCCCGCATGATGTTAAACTGCACTTCGTCCCGCATGATGTTAAACTGCACTTTCGTCTTGCAAGACGTTAAACTGAACTTCGTCCCGCATGACTTTAAACTGCACTTCATCCCGCATGACGTTAAACTGCACTTCGTCCCGCATGACGTTAAACTTCACATCGTCCCGCATGACGTTAAACTGCACATCGTCCCGCATGACGTTAAACTGCACTTCGTCCCGCATGACGTTAAACTGCACTTCGTCCCGCATGACGTTAAACTGCACTTCGTCCCGCATGACGTTAAACTGCACTTCATCCGAGCTACAAGACGTTAAACTGTTCAGCATTCGTCCTGCATGTCGCTAAACTGCACCTCAAGAACTACGTGCGGCTTGATTCCCATCCTTATGGGATACGTAGGACCGCCTGAACATTCATGTTTCAGGCCCAGCCCCATCCTTCGGGAATTTCCATCCCATCTCGGGCCCTTGGCTCAAGTGCCTCTGGGTATGCGGCGTATGGTGTGAACGCGGGGCTATGCCCTCATTCACGTCGGTTTGCTCGCCACGATGTACGCCCCCCACGTTTGGGGATGCCTTTCGCTCCCCCCTTTCTTTTTTCGTCCTGCATGACGTTAAACTGCACTTCAAGAACTACGTGCGGCTTGATTCCCATCCTTATGGGATACGTAGGACCACCTAAACATTCATGTTTCAGGCCCAACCCCTTTTCTCGGGAATCTCTATCCCGCGTTGGGCCTCTGGCCCAAGTTCCCCTCCTTTTTGTGCGAGGCGTATGGCGTAAGTGGGGGATTATGTCCTCATTCACATCGGTCTACTGGCCGCGCCGTACGCCTCCTCCGTGTGTGGGACTACCTCACACCCCTCATCGTCCTACATGACGTTAAACTGCCTCTCAAGAACTACGTACGGCTTGATTCCCATCCTTATGGGATACGTAGGACCGCCTGGACGTTTGTGTTTTAGGTCTAGCCCTGTCTTTTGGTTGCTCTCAGGATGAGTCCTCTGACCATTTCCGGTGATCTGTTAACATGTTTTGGGTACTCCGGTCTATGACCTGTAGTGTCGGATTCAATCCCGACAAATCCTGTGTTACTTGTCAGGCCTCGCGCTTCCTCTTGTTCGAGCCATCACTCAAAGGGATCCTCGTTAGCGGTTAGGAAACGATGCCTCAGTGCTCTCCTACCGCTCCGGGTCGATTTACCGGCGGGTCCTGGGCCGCAAATCGATATGAATCCTACGCTTGAGCGGTTGATGCTCGTTTTCTTTCCTCATCCTAGGCTGACGCGATCGGATGTTGTGTTGCGAATATGGTCAGGGACATCCTTGATCGCCATGTCGGCTCTTTCAGGCTCTGAACATTGGTTGCGCAGTCCTCATCACACTCCGCCTCTGTGCGTTGTAGTGGAATCTCGAAACTCTCTCTCTTCATACTGACCTTCAGTACACCTCTACACGTTAGGCAGGCCAACCAGGGTAATGGTGTCTTTCGAGGCTCCCACGATATGAGCACCAAGGATATATGCTGATGTCCTCCCTAAGGGCCATGTGTAGCTAGACCCTTGTCCCCATGAGGAGGAAGGAGTCGCCCGAACAATCGCGTTCTGGGCCCAGCATAGCTGGAGGCTAGCATCTCTGCCCCTCAGGTGATAGACATATGCAGGCCCCTATCCCAGGATCCTTCTCCTGGAATTGTGCGTGACCGCAGGGCTGGGATGTGTCCCCACCTCCGCTGGGTCTGCCGTATCGCAATAAGCGGATTCCTCCATGGTCCGAACCACACGACCTTAAACTGTGTTGCCTGGTCTTACCACACGACCGTAAACTGTGATCGTCTTGGCCGCCCGACGAGAAACGGCACTGCATCGTGATGTTCTCCTCAGGGGACACTCACGTTGGGCACTGGTAAATAACCATGCCATTTATCAATGCCTTTCATGGCTTGATTATTGTGGCGAATCCAGGGATTTTTTAATCACAGGCATGTCGCTGCACAAAGAAAACCCATCCACCTTTAAGGATAATCAAGAAATATCAAATACCGCTTCTTCTGGGTGCGAGGGCCAGACCCACACCCCTCCCCACGCTGGTGCCCGATTGTGTTGTGTCGCACTTCAAGAACTACGTGTGGCTAGATTCCCATCCTTATGGGATACGTAGGAATGCTCGGATGTTTGAAACATCGGGTCCAGTCCCCCACCTCTTAGAGATTGCCCTTTCTCTGGGGAATCCGCCGCCTTCGGGTCACCCTCAAGGCATGTCCCTTGACCCCTTGGAGTGGTCCACCAGTGTCAAGAGTACTCTGGTTTATTGCTAGGGGGGTCGGTTTCAGCTTGGTCAGGTTCCTTCCACTTTTCAGGCTTCGTGCTCCCCTTCATTCGGACCCATCGCCTACGCCCTGGGTGGAACCCCCGTGAGCGGTCTGGATACAATGCCTCAGTGCTCTCCCACCGACTCGGGCTGGTGCCCCCAAGGGCCTCGGGCAGCAAATCGATATGAATCCTGCGCTTGAGCGGTTGATGCTCGTTTGCTGCCTCATTCCATAAACGGTCAGTGCGATATTGATACTGCTTTTCCGCCACAGTCAGCAGTACTCCCATATAGTTACGCCGGTGCCCCCAGTCCTTGAGTGAATGGCCGCATGATTCACATTACGTTTTCCACCTCCCATTCTGACCAGGCGAAACCTCGACACTCTTGACACTATCCCTCAGTGCATCTTCGCATATCCAGGGGATAGAACCACGATGTGGCGTACTTTGAGGTTCTTATGGTCCGAGCTCTAAGACCTTAAACCAAGATCTTCCCCTATGGTCCGAGCTCTACGACCTTAAACTAAGATCTCCCTAAAAAGGGTTCTACGTCCCCGCATGACGTTAAAACTGCACTCTCAGAACTACGTGTGGCTTGATCTCCATCCTGATGGAGTACGTAGGAACGCCCGGGCATCTCGACTCGGGTCCAGCCTCAGGGATCGCTAAGTCCCGCCCCTCCTCATCGCCGGCCGTCTGGCCTGGCTTCTGGTAGAGTGGTGCGGTTGTGATATTCTCCCCGATTCAGCTCGGGATGCCCCATTGCAATGATGGGAAGCGACCGTTTCCTCGTCAAAGAGGTTCTGTCTGAGAATTGGGGTGATTCACGGCCAGATTAGTGCATCCGCCTAATACGCTTTCCCCACGGTGGTGCAATTTTGGGAGTGTTAGATTCTGTCCGAACAAATCATCACTTCGCCCCACGCTTCGCATGCCCTTTTGATCCGGATTTCCACCCTTGTGTCTAAAGGAACCCCCAAAGTGGTATTGATGATGACATGTGATCCGCCTCCTGCAATATGAATGATGACCTTCGGTCCGTCTATTGCAGTAGTATGGTCGATTGATCCATTTTCCGCTTGCCGTCTTGGGCATTTCCTGGAAGACTGACCGTCTTGGATTTCTGAATTCAGGACACGCGATTCACCCTTTCTCATTTCCCTATGTTCGGATAAAATCTCAACGCCCCTAGCGTTGTCCCGCTCGTGTGCCAGAACAAGTTGGGGGGAAGGTACATTGATTAGGTCTGAGGTCTCCTTTCCGAGGAATGACCTCCCTCTTTTCCTTAGAGACCCAGGGCCCCTATTTATAGGTGAGGCCGGGATTCCGCGCCGCGCGGAAAGCGCTTTGCGCGACCAAGGCAGCGAATTTCGTGCCCGACGCCCTTTTTGCACGCCAAAGTCCCGCGCCACCCAGGACTTCGGCATTCTGGCGTCTCCCTCGGAACCCGATCGTTGCGACCTCTCGCCGATCAGATTCCGAGGGGGGGCTTTTGTAGATGCCGGAAAAATCCGTTGCTCCCAAACGAAGCTCCGGATGCGGAAAGCGAGGTCATATTTGGAGTTAGAAGCATGTTTCGAAAGGCCCGGAGGCCTTGCGCAAAATTTTGGAGGCCCGCGCGCAAAGTTGAAGTGCGGCGCGCAATCCTCCCGGGATGCGCGCAATGCGCCGGGCCGGCGCGCAATCTTGCGCGCCCGAGGCCCGCGTGACTCCCTTGCGCGCCGGGGCCCCGATTCCGTGCCCGCGAAGGAAATTTCGCGCCCACTCCATGAATTGCGCGCCGGTGGCGAGATTCCGCGCTCGGGGTTGCCTATAAATACAAGGAGACCCCAAACGTTTTGAAGGTTTCCGGAATTCGAAGGGTCGCTCGTGCGCGCAATCCCACCCCCTCCGCGCGCAATGCCGATCTTCAGGTAACCTCCTTTATTTCGCGCAAGCAAGACTCGGGGTTCGCCTTCGCGCGCAACCCCTTTGGCTCCTTTCCTTTGACCAACTCCTTACCCGAAGGCCTTCGCGCGCAAAAGAAGCCTATTGCGCGCCATTGCCCCCCGGGGTGCGCGCAATCTAGCCCGATTGCGCGCACCCCCCTTACTAAGTGGCCATTCGTTAAAGAATGGGCCGTTGCCCCCACGCGCTATCAGAGGCCCGGTGCGTGCAATCTCCATCTTCCGCGCGCAAAGCGCTGGCCCAATTGCGCGCCAGCCCGCCCAATTGCGCGCCGACCCGCGGTATTGCGCGCCAAGCTTCTCTTTTGCGCGCAAAACCGCCAGGGTCGCCCCCTTTGACCCCCTGAGGGTACCCGCATGCGTGGCGCCCGATGATCTTCATCCCGGGTGCCCGCACCGTGCGTTGTCTTCCCATACGGCCCTCCAGGATCGCGCGAAGTGACACGGACCCATCAGCGGCACCATCTTCGTCCGCGCTGCAAGACGTTAAATTGCCAAGAATCCTCGTCCGTGCTGCAAGACGTTAAACTGCCAAGCGCTTCGTCCAACATGACGATAAATTGTACTTCGTCCGTGCTGCAAGGTGTTAAACTGCCAAGCGCTTCGTCCAACATGATGATAAACTATACTTCGTCCGCGCTGCAAGACGTTAAACTGCCACGCATCCTCGTCCGTGCTACAAGACGTTAAACTGCCAAGCGCTTCGTCCAACATGACGATAAACTGTACTACGTCTGCGCGGCAAGACGTTAAACTGCCAAGCATTTTCGTCCTCAACACACGACGTTAAACTGTACTTCGTCCGGCAAGACGTTAAACCGTCCGCTTCGTCCTCATCACACGACGTTAAACTGTACTTTGTCCGACAAGACGTTAAACCATCTGCATCACACGATCCCGTGCCCCGCACGCAGGGTCCCCCCCGGTTTGGATGTGACCCCCACCCACTCGTCTCTGCAGGGATGTCGGGATTTCCCCTCTTTAGGGACGATTCATCGGAGTGGCCTTCGCCCACGGGGGTAGGGTATTACAAACCCCTAGTTCCTTGTGGGGGACTGCACATGTGTATCTCCATTGTGCTTCCCCACTGCCGAAGCCAGTGGAGGGCGTGACAGGGATCGAGGTGTCTCTCTCCTTTGGCCCAAGTCCCTCTCCAAACTGAGCTTTTCCGCATCCAGGCTGCCTCAGTGCGTATGTCCTGACAGAATGAACTACGTGGACTTTGAACCCTGTCTCCTAAACAGGGTACGTAGGAAGCCTTCCTGAGGTTCAAGCCCACCACCTGGTCATCCCGGTCGTATTCACGTCGGTTCGTCCATCAGTGGACCCCTCCCGGGTTCACATTCGCGTCGATTCACCTATGAATCCTCCCTTGTGGGGGACTGCACATGTGTATCTCCATTGTGCTTCCCCACTGCCGAATCCAGTAGAGGGCGTGACAGGGATCGAGGTCTCTCACCTTCTTCCCAAGTCCCTCTCCAACTGATCTTTGCCGCATATGGGCCTCCTTAGAGTGTAAGCCCCAAACACCAGCGTCCAGCATGACGAGAAATTGTGATCCTCCCAGCCGTTCCATCCCCCTCTGTGCGAGGTGGTTCGGTTCAATCCTCTTCCCAGCAGCCTCGACCTCCTTGTGATTCGGCTTTCCAACGTCCAGCATGACGTTAAACTGTATATCCGAACTACGCTGACTTTGATCCGCGCTAACGCGCGGTACGTAGGAAGCCTCTACGGGGTCCAAGCTCTTCACTCCATCATCCATCCTGATCCTCACCCGGGCCGCCACATCCCGGTGGGGTCATGCCATTTCATTCCACTCCACTTCACTCGGGAAGCCTCCCATGTGCTGGCCCCAGCATCGGAGGTTCCCCGCAAGGGGTTCTGTCATCTGATCCACTCCTCGTGTTGATCAGTCCGATTTCGTCCCTGCTGGACGTTAAACTCGCGGCATACCCCATGTTAAACATGGGAAGCTGAGGAAAACCTCAGGTAACATAGTTCCCCGTACCCAGCGCGGGATGCCTGAGGACATCACGCCTTCAAGAAGCCCTATTAGGGACGGAAGGCAGACATGCAGAGCCGCAGTGTTAAGACACGCCCCCAACACCCGGAGTTACCCGGTCTCCTCACCGCAGGTTGCTGCCCCGACCAGACTCCTTGGAGCGTCCGGGCGGAAGCAGCGTAATTAACCGGTGTTCATGAAGATATGGCGCTGGGAACGAGATTCACGAACATTCTTAAATCTATGAGGGAGACCCAGATTAGGCGACGAGTTCCGAGGAGACGTCCACAGAATGAGGAGGCGACATCCCATCATCCCTGTTTCGATCAAGGAGCAGACGTCCCTGAATAAGGGACGGATGTCGCCCGCCTTTGGAAAGCGGGACTGCTGGGCCACAAGCCACGCTCCCATCCCCTCGGGTCGACGGGCGCACGCGCGAACGCGTCCTGGCGGAACAGCGTCGGAACAGAAGCCCGACGCACATCCGCACCGAAACAATCATCTCCTTTAATTTATTTTAATTAATTCATTAAAAATTTGTTAATTTTTTTTCCTCACTCAATATGCATTTCATTTAGTTGTATCATTTTTTATAATAATGTTCTACAATGCCATATATCATTATTCCATATATATTTCATACTTTTCTCTTGTCACTGAGGAATTATCATTTTCTTAACATTATCTTACACATATATTTATTTCATGCTTCCAAAGTATATGACAAAATTAAGGATAATTAACATTCTATTTATTGTCTATTTTGCATTTATTTCCATGTAGTATCATTACTCAAATGCTTTATTTTCTTATTTTGATTGATATTTGTGTCTTTCATCAGTATCATCCTAATTTATATTTTTATATATTATAAAATCTAATTTCAAAATTCTTTTATAGATTTTGGATTTCATTAAATTAATTTAAAAATGCACATAAATATATTTTTATCAATATTCATATTTTTGTAATACTTCACAATAAATTAACTTTAATCAATATTTTATTACATTTGTGGTTTAATTTTTTTGGAATTTTGTTCTCAATTATATTTTATAATTATTTTTTCAAAATATATAGAAATTATTTTTTTAATTAAACATTAAAAAATAATTTAAATAAATTTTATAAAACACATAAACACCTCATTTATTTATTTTCCTGTAATTTTCATCCATATCTCAAAATTATTTGTCATGAATATAGTTTTATTTCATATTTTACCCTCTAAATTTTATTATTATATATTTATTTTTGGTGAATTCTTTTTTATATTCTAGTCTAATTATTCATTTGATAAAATGACATACTATATGAAAATGTCCATTATAAATTTTCATTCATGGGGTTTTTAGATATTATGTATGATTTATTTTATATGGAACGTATATATATGATTTATCACTATGTGAGATGTGGATATGATATATTTCCCCAATTATTTGGTTAATGATTTAAATTTCATGAGATAATGATGTTATATGTGTACATGATTATATTTTTTTATGTTCACTAACTTTTCCATGGAAAATTTGCAACTACTATGTTCATAATTTTATGTGTTGACATGATTGGGAAAATATTTTTTAATAAGATTACATATTGACCTGTGTGGTTGTAAATGATAAAAAAATTATGATTTTATATTCTTATATTTGCTTCACATGAATAATTTATGCTTCTTGGATCACTGCAATGACCAAAATCCTTCCATATCAACAAATTTTGTATTTTAGGTGTTGGAAGTTATAAGAGAATGTTTGAGGAATAAAGGTGGAGTGAGAGTTTATGACACGATATGGGGATTGGTTTTATGATGTGGTGTTTTATATTTCAAAATGGAGTTTAGTATTTATAAATGTAACCTTCATGCAATATCATTGTGGTTGGGGGTTGAAATCCTGGGTTCTTCTATTTGAGGAAAACATGTACCCTGGTTCCGTGACAACACTATGGTTTTGGTCTATGGATGTATTTTAATTAGGGAATTATATAGTATTATTTGGTTCATTAAACTAAAATATAGAGATTGGAGTGTTTGATTTATCTATTCGTCCATTTTGGATGACCTGGAACCATGGTGACAGTGCTGCATCACGGTTGGTATAGGGATTCATTTTATTTTTTATAGATAGGATTTTGTGACAAGGAGATATCCTGTACACCAAAACCCTCGCACAGTTTTATAATATTTTAAATTTTCCATGGTTTTATTGGTAATAGATTAGAGACATATGCGACATGATTTCTACTGATTTGTTTAACAAAAACCCATTTTTTTAGGGTTTCATAATTTTTCCTATATTTTTTTCTTCTATTATAACTACAAAATCAGGAACTCCTATAGATCACATTTTATTTTGTTTAATTCCTCTAAACTTTGGAAGAATATAATGTATTTTAGGTATATCCTCTAGTTAGAATTTTCATGGTTTTGGTCCCTAGATTCTAGTGATCAATTATTATTGATCTAATGGGAGTTCTTCCTTTCTCATTATTGATTAGTTCTGTTTTCTCCTTTATAAATTCTTGATATATGTTCTTGCTATAATTATGTGGTATTTTTCAATGGTTCTAATGAGAGAGGTAGATATTATAGATGATTGGGGATTCATTTTCCTAAACTATGGATTGTGATCATCACTTCTGTTCCTTTATCATTCACAACGACTCTAAATAATATAAAAATTTAGTAATTTTTGGAACAATCCATTATTTTCTGTGTATTGTGAATGTATAATGCATTTTTTATTTTTTAGGATGCGAATAATTAAAATAATTAGAATAATGAATCATAAATAAATAGACTTTAATAGAAAGGTATGATTCAGATGTGTTTTAATTCATTTTTGTATCTTCTAGATTAGTTTTTTTAACACTCAGAGATATTGATTATTACTATAAAACATGATTATTTCATTCTGAAATTGACTATTGAAATCAATTTTCATAACATTATAATCAGTTAAAAATGATAATGAATTATTTATGTGTAATTGGGAATTAATTTGTGCATGTTAATGGAAGAGATGTTGAATGATTTTGAAATCTTGTAAAATGAAATTTTTGCATGCATTTAGTTTCTTGAATTAGTTGTAATTTCTTCTATTTAACCTTATAATGGTTGTATCATTGTTATGGAATTGTAATTGGATAATTTTTTATTGGTTTCAGGGATTTTGAGTTGTTTTTTGAAGTTGGTGCTATGATAGATACCATGGTTGGCTTATTTTGATGTATTTATTGATGTGGGAATTGTAATTGGACTAGTTAAATGGGGAGTTGATGACATTGTGATGGGTATGATAGTTGTTGTCATGTATTATAATATAGTTTTGGGTTATTGATTGCATGTGTTATGTGAAATATTGCTAGTAATGACAAATATAGTAAAAAAATATGCTACAATTAAAAGTGTTAGGTAATATAAAGAAATATAATGGGTTATAATGAGAGGATTCTGATTTAATTGAAATACTTTTTATTGATATATAATGTTTTTTAATTGATTATGGAAATGAATAATATAATTAATGAAATGTGGCAGATAATTTGGAAAATATAAAATTGGTTAAATGATATTACCAAATGGTAATTTTAGAATAATTACTATTATTCATATCTTGGGTATGTGAGACTAGATTGATGCTTATTAATTGTTTATGAGAGTGTTTTTGTGTCAGTGATAATGTTATGGTCATAGTGGGTATAGTAGTATAGTTTTAGAAGGAAACTGTTGGGTGGGAATTGTGTATCTCTGTAACATAGAATTTATTTTATGGAAATTTTTATTAAAAAAACCCATTATTTATGTTCAAAAAGATGTCCAAATGATGTTGGTTTTGGGTATTTTCTCAGAATATCATGGTTAGTTAGGGAATAATGGTTCTACTATTATGTAATACATATTCTCTATTATGTACTTGGAAACGTAGTGATGGTCTGATTATTTCATGAACTTGTTGTCATATTGATGTGATAATGAGGTGGTATATAGTGGATTTCATGCCTGGTTAGAGTAAGTGAAGAGGATGATGTTATTCAGATTTATGATAACTTACTATTCTTGATAGTGATGTGTAGTTGAGATGTGGATTTGTTGTCAAAAATGTAGATTGGTTGAAACCCGATGTGGGTTGGGGTATGTTGGGCTACGGTTTGAAACTAAACAGATATGAACTAATATGCAGATATATTTGTAATGATAAGTAATGTATGTGATTTTAGGGACATTACCTTTTGGTGTGAGAGAGTAAAAAACTAGTGGGGATGTGGTGTGGGATACAATTTTTTATAAATAATTTAATATTATTCCACTTTATGTGGATGTGATATTTTTTGAGAGATCCTTTTTGAGGTTAGGAGAGAGTTGACATGAGAGTTTGTATGTGCTCTATTATTTGTTCACTGAAGAATTATTGTGCTTTTTCCATGATTTAATTAGGAGACTTGAGGATTATCCTACTGTGTATACATGTATTCTCACCCATATTCATAAAATAATTTGTATGTTTCTATGAGGTATTCAAAGATTAAAATAAGGAGCATAATATCACTAATAATCCTAGGTGAGATTATATAAATTAAAGGGTAGAGGCATAAGGAATTTAAATTCATCATCCTTGCTTGTTATTGTGTTTGAATTAGGGTGATTTTGGGAAAATTAAAATAAATATCATGAAATGAACTACATTAAATTCTATAACAACTAGCATAAGAATTTTTTCTTGATTTTAGATATACATACATTCCATTTTCCATGTGAGGCTCGAGTTGGAGAGGTTCAAAAAGATGACTAAGTTTATAACTATAGTGTTGACCTAGCAAAAGAAGTTGAGCTTTGAAGGAAGGAAATATGTGAGTTATAACAACAATGCTGGGAAAAGTACGATAGGATCATCATTGATTTGAAGATAGAGTTCTAATTATAGCATCATGAGTTCATCATCAATATGATTCATTCTAGTGTAATATGTCATTATATTCTAGCTATTATTTTGATTCATGGGGTAGGGAAATAAAGATGGATCATGTATCTGAGGGAGTGGAAAGAAGAATATGTTTCATGCAATTATATTGGGTTGACATTTCTTATGTTTTTCATATTTTTTATATGGTGATTAGAAAATAAGAAATTGATGATATCCATTGATGAGGGATGACTATGTCTTTGGAATCGTAGTATTAAATTTAAGGGCCTTCATCACTTTACTCCTAGTATTTTCACTGATGAATAGACTAGTTCCAAGTGATTATACGAGCCACTATGTCATATAATATGGTTTATATTTACCCTATTTAAATTTCCTATATATTTAATGGTGTGTAAGAATTTCGAGGATATTTTTAGGATGCATGTCCATCAAAGATCATCTCAATGGGGAATTTATCAGGGATCCTTGAGGAGTAGTCATATTATAAGAGGATAATATATGACTATGTTATTGAGTTTTTCACTTTGTAGGGAGGCACACTCAATAGTTTTCTTCCAATATTTTGGAGTAAAAAAATCCAATGAATACATTGACTATCTAATTTTATATTATTTTCTTGTATAGGGGTGGATAATAAATTTTTTCACTACCCGATATTTCACAGGGATCAATAGGTGGGGATAGTATGTTTCTGATCTAGCCCCAATATCATTTTACTCTATAATCCTTTTAACAATAGGGTCAATAGACCAATCATCCACCAAGATAAGATGAAACTGGTTGATTAAAACATTGTGATTTTCCTATTACTTTGGGTACAAGGGTTGATTGTTGTCATGTTGTTAATTGTTAATAGTGAGGCATAGGATTCAAACATAGACCATCGAATGCTATGGATGTGCCCACATCAAAGGGGATGGAGATTTCCCATGGTATTATTTGTTCATCTCATACCTATGACTATGGATTATCAGATTTTATGTGTCTCACTTGAAATTTACTTTTTTGTTCCTTTTTAATGAATTTAGATAGTCTTCAAGTTCCCCAGTTGTCCATAATGTATTACATATGATAGACATACTGTCTTTATGTTTGTTATGGATTTGTGCTAGTGATGTGGAAGCATCAATCATTGGGGGATATTTATTTTCATCATAAATAACAATAAAATTTAATTATCAACATATATTAGTTATATTATATGCATATATATATATATATATTCTATTATTTACATTGGATAGTGGTTTTCTCTAATGGAAAGGGCCAGTGTATAGTTTTTCTTGGTTATTGATATCATTGGATAAGACATAAAACATAACTCCATCATATATATTAACTATTAATTATATAATTAGATTCTATATATGTTTAGATAGCATTTTTTTAAGAGTCATATACGTGTTTCTTAATCTATCCCTTTAAGAGATTATAAAAATACAATCTTTGTGAGATATCGAGTTCAATATATATTTATAAATTATTTTCAATCTTTTATCAATGACTCCTTATTAGATGCATTATTTTGAGATCTATGATTCATAGATTTATAATGATGATTTTATGAAGAAATGTTTTATCTATTATTATGTATTTACATGGGGATATCAAATATTTTTCACTATGAAGAATGATGATAGTATGAGGTTTTTTGTTGATTATCAAATACTAAAGTAGGTGAAGGCCAATAATTATTACACTCTTCTATAGATAACCAATTTATTTAACACATTAAAGTGATACATTTAGTATTTGATGATATATCTATGGTATTGATACCACAATATTACGGTGATGGATGCAGATGTCATGAGTATTTAATTGAGGAGTCAATATATGAACTTGGAGTTTTTAGATATTCCATTACGTGTCTTTAATTCCCCATCTATATTCATGTGACTGGGGAAGTCTTTGTTCTGTGAGTTTCAAGATTAGATCACAATTTTATTAAATGAATAACACTCATAATCTTATAATTAAATGATTTAATTTTCAAAATATTAGGGTTATTTTGTAGGACCATTAACACTATTATCACTATGAAAATTTATCCATGTGAAGGAACCAGAATCATGAGTTACATTTCCTAAGGAATTTAGTATCTCAGTAGGGAGTGTAATTTTACCATACAAATATTAAGATGTTTTCTTCTTAGGTAACACCAAATAATGTTATATAGTTCTATAGTTTTTGGTGTCTCATGGGATATTATCATAGGTTCATTTTCAATTTCGCATGGATCATAACATGATTGATTACATTAACTATGAAGGATTGTGACTTCATTCCAAATGATTTGTTTCAGGTCTCATTTTATTACATAAAAGTGAAATTGAATAGTGATTTAATAATTTTCATGTCAAAAGAGGGAGGGTTGTTATTGGATTTACGTGATGTTTCTCATTTTCATTGTTTGGGGTGTGTTCTAAAGGAGTTGAGTGTAGTGTTCTTATATGGGTCTCGGTAGTCACATCTGCATGAGCCTAGATATTTTACCCAGTATATGAAGATAGAGATAATTTTATTTTCTTTAATTTATAGAGGTATTACCTCATCCACAAGTGATACATTATCTTCAAATATCACAAGATCATGGTATATATATTATTTTAATTGAATCTGTATTTTAATTAATTGTAATGGGTGATGTTATTTTTGGACTATGACTAAGATATCCCCAACAACCTCGATAAAGGGAATTCAGTTGTTGATGCATAAAAAATAAATTCATATATAGATGTTTTTGGGAATTTGGGGACTATGAATGATCCATAGAGGGGATTTCAGTGACTTATCTCAATGAAGAGGTGGTCTGAGGAATGTGTTTTTTATTTTAGCTTATAGTGTATTCCTCCATGATATAGTAGGTGGAGGATCCTCGGTGGGAGATCTCGGAGGGTGAGGTGATGTGGGATCATAAAACCCATGGTGATTCCTTGAAGGGATTTTCGAAGGACGGTTATCCCTTATGATTTAGGGTTTTGTAGGGAAATGGTTCCAAATTATCATGTCGAGTGAAATATTATAGGGAAACTAGATTTAAAATTACATTTTTATTCCCCTTTGATTAAATGGAATGACAGTGAGTCCACTATACAATCATATGATATGGTTTGTTTTGGTGGGTAATGACTTAGGAATTGTACATAGATTAATATAATGTGAATTTATATAGAAATTAAAAAATATCATGAACATAAAATAAGAATCAATTTAATAAACCCTAATAAATATTCATGATAATCATCTTATGATTTCTCTTAAATATTTTGGTAATGTATACTAGTCATCATCATTAAGAACATAATATGAAGTTGTTTAAAATGATGATTCAGTTGATTATTAGGGGTAGGCATGATAGAGGGGGATGTATCATAGAATTGAGAGATTCATTCATTTCAGTGGTAGAGCATGGGATTCAATGAGGGGAACATATCTAATCGAGAGAAAAGGAAATGGATTGAAGAGATTTAGATTTTTTTCATGATTCGATCAATCGGAAAAAATTGTGTCATTTGGCATTATTAGAAT
This sequence comes from Viscum album, assembly GCA_963277665.1. Taxonomy (NCBI): domain Eukaryota; kingdom Viridiplantae; phylum Streptophyta; class Magnoliopsida; order Santalales; family Viscaceae; genus Viscum; species Viscum album. Next base: position 1,864,548,298 of record OY728133.1, read on the forward strand.
CTTGGAGGATTTGAGTTTGTGTTGTATGTTTTATCTTGGTGATCAGAATAATGATGATGTTTCATATAAATATTTCCAGAAGTAAATTTAAATGGAATTATAAACATTAACCATGATGGGGGAAAATAACCAAAAGAATACCTCCATTAATAAGGAAACCTGAATGTGAAGGATGGGGGGGTGTTTAATTTCAAGGACCTTCTATATTTTTTAGTAGTTGTCTTCCTAGGGAGGAATTCCAGAATGTGGAACCTAGATGTGTGGTTACTCCTAAAATTTAGATATGGTGTAAACACATTTATTCTTCATAATAATTTGGTGGGGCATAAAAATACAAATATTATTTGGTGAATGAATTCTATGGGGTTGATCTATGATAGGGTTCCAAAAATACATATTGTGGAGTAGGTATTTAGGTATTGTATATCAGAAGTCTAGGAAGTTACGGTTCAGACCACTTGGGATGTAATATTTTAAGTCCTTTTCACATAATTATGGGGCTGGTGGATCTAGAGTATCTTCCAACGGATTCCATTTTCATTTTACATATTTTTGGGTAGCTTCTATTATCTGTCTTAGAGTTCGATAGCTCTAGGCGGTCAATATTAATTGTGTAGTTTTGATGACTTGAACATGAATGCCTCTTAATATGTTCCCTGATCCCATTGGGGCACATGGACTCAAGGGAATCTATCCAAATTGTAGAGGTTTATGACTAGTAGTGAGGGCCTAGGGTGTGCCCATGGGGAGACTATTCACTCATTACTAGAGTTTAACACAACAGATAAATATAAAAATACATAAATAATAAAAGAAATATAAATAAACTGAAGCAACAATACAAATTAACTAAATAAATATCTATATTATGATAATAATAATATTATTAACAAGATTAATTGATGATGATATGTCATGACACTACAAAATTGGAAAACATGGATATAATACTATAATAATAACGTGTTTCAAAAATGTATAATGGAAATTGAAAGACTATCCAAAGAATACCGTTCTCCGGATCAGTCAAATTCTATCAATATATATACTTTACAATAAGAAATTAAGTGGTTAGAGATGTATTCTTTCCATTATGAACACATGTATTCATGTAATCTTCCATCAGTACTAAACGGTTCATAGAGAGGTTCTGATATTAATATCAGTGGGCCACCAACAACAGTGTTTACAACATTCAACATGTGTAAAAGAGATGTAATCGTGTGAAAGCATGTATATATAATGTAAATAAGTACAATGTTACTAAATAACCTAGTACATACTTTATCCCTCAACTCATTTCTGAACATGTAACCAGTTCATTATTTTATTGTTACCACTTTATAAATGAGTCACATGTTGACAATACTGAAGGTACCAAGATGTAACAAGTAAACCCATAATGATATTTTTTTGTATTGAAGTTCCAAGGTAATAACCAAGGAATCATGGGCATGATGGGTCTCCAACGTTTTAACGAATTTACCCTAGCTGAGGGGTATAGTGTAATTGAGGGATCATGGTCCATTGAATTCCATAATAATATTCCGACCAAGTCCATGGATTTCATCCAAGGTAAAACAGTGCTACGAAAAGACAGGGATTGATGGGCTTTAACAATGGAACCTACTTGTCAATGTTGGATCCTAGGTGTGTAGCCAAGGAATCATTTAGTACTACAATATGGATTCTATAGTGTCATAATGGGATTCCAATGTTATAAAAATATCAGGTACTATGTTTTTCTCAACCTAACAATGCCATATCCTTGAATTAGAATGGGGTTCCTGAGTGCTCAAGGAATTACCCAATAAGAATCCAAGGTGAGAACAAGTCAGGTCACTACTATTTAGCAGTGATGTCATATAATATTTCATTAGGTTCAATCAATTCATTTCATTACTATGAAATATACATGTGTCGTGAAACTATTAAATCAATTTATAATTTATCAATAAGTCAATTTGGTTGAAGCATTTCCTTTCAGTAATGTTTCAAGGACAAGTATCAAACAACCATTATTAAATACATTTAAGGAATATTCAATAATTAATGTTCACTCCTCTACCTATATAAAAATTGTAAGGAGTTCTACAAATATGCAACCTATTATTCGTTCACTTTTAAATCTGGTCAAGTCATATACTTAGTATACATTCCAATTTTACTTTCACATTTAACTATGAATTTGAAGTTCTTACCTTAGGTGGGTCATGTTGAAGTTTCATTGTAGAGAGACAAAGCTTGACGTACATAGACAATACATTACTTTTTCAGAATACTTAATACATAACAAAAATAGACACCAATGGACCGTAATAGTTTAGTTTCTTTGGAAACCTGGAACATAATCTTCTAATCTTGGTGAAAGATCTTCAACATCTCCCATAAATATCTTCCCTTTTTTACCTAAAACCATTCTTTATATCATGGTGAATAGAATACATATAATGGGTGAGCTCAAATTCTCAGTAAGGGTAATCATGGACAAAATAAAACAAACCATATTCATTTGAACTTCAAAACATGAACATAAAGTTTAAACATCAAAATATTTAGTTGCAAAATAAATCCTGGCATTACATAAGGAATAAATCATAAAGGAACATCAATCATGATAAAATAGCATGGGAATATAACTCTTAATTATGGAAAACCATTAATCACATGATATGATTTCCATAGTAGCCAATCTATTGCTTCTAAGACCATCTTAGTGGACAAAGTCCCTTTCTGAATCAAGTTCACTCCTCGTTCCAGTCCTGTATCACTGAACCAGATTAACATACTGTTCCAGCCATGTCTATATTGTGAGATATAAATCATTACCTAATGCATTGGTGGGATATATAGGTCCCACCAATCTCATTATGAAATCATTCTTAATTGTGCCACAACATTAACATAAATCATTCATTATTACCCAAAGAATAAAATGGGTTTCATAAACATCATCCCATCATAACATAATCCATATAAAAAATGGATATCATTTCATCATAAGAAAAGTGAAACCATGTAAATAATAGAAACATTATACTTGAAACATACACATATCAAATATTTCCATCTTATATGGAAAATGGTTTTGATAAAAAAACATGAAATGAATTCTTGTGGAAAATATCATTTCTTCTTCAAAATCATTTTCTTTTCACAAAATTCCTTGAAAATTTAAAAGAAAAACAATTTGTTGAAAATATTACTTAAATCATGTAGAGTACGATTAATGAAAATAAGGCGTTATGAAACCGTAAAAATCCTTTCATTCCATATAAGTTAAAAAAATACCCTTTTCATACTTTTCACTGACAAGTCAAAAAAGTACCCCATAACGTAAAAAAAAGAAAGATTCCTTATATACCATGTAGTAATAGTCGATAATGGTAAAAAGGACTTTAAACATACATGAAACCATTTTTAGAAAACATGGACATGGATGATAAATATTACCCTGGTAAATACTTACGAATATACAATCTCGGATAAAATGAGATTGGAAAAGTTATCCCTTACTTTAAATCTGATATGATTCGTACATATCCAAAACTCCTGTATAATGATTTAAATAGTGTCATGTACTTATTATAGAATCATATTCATTGTTATGATATCATATATGCTTCACTTATGACTTTATATTACCTATTCTTTTGTAAATTCCATGTTAAAGCATCGTTTTGGGTAAAATTGTTTTATTTATCGTACGTATTTGGACTTGTTTTTCGTGATATTATTATTAATTATATCATGATTTACATAATTCTATAATGTAAATCACAATTTATATATCATATATATTCAGTATATATATACATATATTAGATAGATAAATGAAATGAAATACACGGTTCATGGAGATGGTAGGTTGTACGTACGCATGAACGCTGTTTTCCATTCGTTATTGACATGAATGGAAGTAAGTAGATGAAATATATATATACATAAATCCAGTAGCTTTATAATGTCATATATTTCATTATTATTCATTATATATACTTTATAATAATTCTTGAATAGTTAACATGGAAAATGAATCTCATCGCGTCGTGGAGACGGTAATCCGTACGTACGCACGTGCGATGATATTGTTACCATAATTATTGATTTGAATTGTAGTGGATGATATAATATATCAGAATCAGTATGATTCTATAATAACTATATATAGTTATTCTTTACACCATTATACCCATCCAATTAAGTTGGTGGTGGAAAAACAGATTATCCCATGGCGTGGAGACAGAATTCCGTAAGTACGCACGTGCGGTGATTTCATTTTCCATAGGATGGATAGAAGTTGGAATGGGGTTATTTCATATTTATAATAAAATATCAGTATATTAGTGATAATAATGTTATTACTTTATATTGAAACAACTAAATAAGAAGAATTTGTAGAAGAAAGAAAACTTGAAAGAATCAGAAGAAGAGATTACCTCTTCTTCGATGCACCACTTTTAAGCTTCCTCTTAAGGCACTAGAGTTGGTATTTTGATGAGATAAGAAAATATATAATATTTATAGGGAAGTTTAGAAGGAAAATTGGCAGGGTTTGGCTGAGATTTAAGGCTCAAAATTTTGTAAATAGGAGAGGGAGGAGGTGCCCTTTTATAAGGGAGGAGAGGGGCAACATAGGAAAAAGTTACAATATTATTTTACAATAAATTCATATTCGGTTTTTAAAGCTCCAAATTGATTTATTTAGAAGATAAATTAGGTATGGGTTGAAATAATCTCAACAAATCGGTTTTATACAAGGTCAGGTTACTATTTTAACCTTATCATTTAGATTTAACTCTATGTTATATAATTCAACTTTTACCGTGTCTTCTTGTTTTCTTACACAATATGGTTAATAAACATACTATAACAAGACAAAAGAACCCCAAGTGGTTCATTATTAATATATATAACCTTATATATGCCATCTGGCCAAAACTAAGATTTATAGGAATAGAAGAACAGTTAATAATAAAAATGTTTTTTAAAAACTATTTTATGTCAATTTTGACACTATTTGGTAATTGATTTTTGTAAAACTTATAACAGTATGATTAGCTTGAACAAAGTTAATTAAATAAATATTAACATTTAATATTAACCAATAAAATTAGTTTAATTCATAAAAGTTTCAAATTACATTTATTTGGTTATTTATAATATCAGTTATGTTAATATTTCATTAATAAAGTAATTACTGCGTCATCATTGTGTCATATATAAATTATATTATTTAATGTATAAAAATAATAAATAAAATACCATTATGTAGTAAATATTTTTATATTTCTAATTAATATTTATGGTCGAATTTATCTTATGTATAACTGTACATTAAAAATGTTTTAGTTATTAAACATTTATTTTAACTCTTTCAACTCTCCTTTAAATAAAATAGTAATAAATGTCCTAATCTAATGAAGTGGACCTAAAGTGTAATATTTTATTCCAAAGGATATTTTTGGTCGAATTACACTTATCCAATAGAATAAGGTCATGTGTTAGGGTTATAATAATTTCATTTTTACCCTTAATTACCCAATTTTGTTTTAACTCTGGTAAATAAAAGTAAAATGTTACTATTCACCAAAAACTATTTTGGTCTTAATGAACCACATTTTACTCCTTGATATTAACCGAGTTTCTCTGATTTTTTAAATTCTACTCACAAAAGTGGTAAAATTATGTTTTATGTAAATTTTCAAATTCTCATAGGAGGTGGGTAAAAGACAATGAAAATTCAATAAAATTTTTATATATCTAAAATTATTATAAAATGACTCCAATTAATTACATTGGACTTATATATGTATTTTGTATCAATTTTTACCTAAAATAAATTTAAATAAAATAAATAATTATTTATATAAAAAGTTGTTTTCTAAATAGTAACATAGTGTTTTCACTATTCATCAAAAATTGAAAGTTTACAGAAAAATACCAAAATATCACCCCATGCTAACTTCGATATTCTGAATCCAAATATGAAGTCAATTTTGAATGATAAAATTTATATAATTTTAAAAAGTGGGTATTACTATTCATAACTGATAATTTATATAATATTTTGAAAACATATCGTTGTTCAGTGAAACTCGGTATTGTGTACAACACACACTATTGTTGAAGGCCGCGATTGTGTGTAAAGAAATCAAAGTCAGGGTTGTGTGTAGTGTAAGATGCATTATTTGTTTTTTATAATGTAATCCAACTATATTTCATTTATACATTGAATATATATATATATATATACAAACACTCAATGTTGCGTAGAATAACTTCTGTCAAACGAACTTGAAATTTTGTGTAACACGATCCATGAATAGTGTTGTGTATACTACAAGCTAAAATGGTGTTACGTATAGTGAAAGTTAATCTTGGTGAAGCATACAACACAAGACATAAAATAAATTAAAAAGAATACTTATCATGAAATCTCAGGGTGTTACATTCTACCCCCCTTAAAATGAATTTCGCCCTCAAAATTCATCGGGGTTATAAATCATTTACTACTTGAAAGTTTCTTTCATAGAAACCCACATAGTAAAAATTAATACTAAAACTTTATTTTATAAACTAATGTATGAAATGTAATGGTTACCCAAATTAACTAATCACTGGGTTTCCACATAGGATAACACAGGTGAAAATATGGATATGGAAGAGAAATATAACCATCCACTTCTAATGAAGAGTGGTAGAGGACATGGCTATGAAAAATCCATCAATCACAAAGCCATAAATTTGTGATGATCTAAGGTATCATATGATTCATCAGATATGAGGGCACTAGGAAATTATTTTTGGTTTTCAAGATCATTTCCCAAATGTTGAATAATTTTTGAATTAAAAGAAATAATTATTTTATTTTTGTATAATCTTATCGTTGCTCGTGCCCATAACCATTTCCACTTCACCTCTTAAAGAAATAAAGTTGAATTTGTATTTTTCAAAGTGTTAGCAGATCATAAGATAGAATGAGAGGTCATTCCATCTATCTCAAACATAAGGTTAGCAAAAGTTATATACATAGGTCTATATATGGTGAGATTAATCGTATATGGTTCCAAAAATGGACTTCTACTTCATCTATCATACCGCTTATTAAAATATAACTAGTTTACACTAACCAGGAATTTCCTATAAGCCAGAGGTAGGAGATAAAGGCCTATCGCACTTCGGTTGTGGGTTCGATTCCTACAACCTTGTCCAACGTGACGGTTGCTGCCTGTCCGGCAGGTTGTGACTTTTTCTAAAACTACAGTATTATAACAATCTAGAAATAATATTTAAAAAAGTTCAATCCATAAAAAATACTATCTGATTTAAAACATAATCCATTCCAATCATTAGGCTTATCCAAATTTCATTTGTCCAATCTAAAAGTATAAAGAAATAGATTACTTTAAAGGTCACATAACAAGTAAGTGAATACCATCATTTATCCCCAATATATCATAAGATATATTTGGTTGGTCACATTCAAAACATGTGAAATCTTTAATCATGTATTCTTTTGAAATATGAAATACTATAGAACCTTAGTAAAAACATGAGTGCTGTCAAGAGTTAACTCTTACCATATACCAAAATCCCAAAATTAATATATAATCAAACCATGATATCACTTTGTCCTTATATCAGTCTTGAGCTCATGAATACAATCCAACATTTAGTTTTCTCCATATCCCTTCATTATGCACATATCATCCACTTTCCAAAATATTTGAATCACTTTTCATTGTTACTGATACCATATACGTATCAAAAACCACAATAAACCATATCATAGATATTCCAATGTTCCAAAATACTATAAATGATATACCACAACATTATTTTGGAATCCCTTTACATAAACACATAATCATTCAACCACATCATTGTCATACTAAACATTGATAATAGTGATCGCATGTCACTTCCCTTTTTCATTTACCTTAAGATGTTGTTGAGGTCGATCATCATTAATCCTCTGTATAGGGAATTGGTTAGCATAATGCCCCATTTCCATACAATTTTAGCATTGATGTGTTGGTGGAGAGTTCTCTATAATATTTTTTCTATTCAAATCATTAGCTACCTTTTCCCATTACATCGACACTCAACTGATCGATGACCTTATTTTCCACACTTAAAACACTTTCTAGTACCTTTTATACATTCTCCACCATGATTATTTCCACACTTTGAGCATAAAGAAACATTCATCTTCTTTTCACCACTGTTATGAGATTTCTCCTTGAACTACATATTTTGTTTTTTGTCGAAACCATGACATGGATATCAAACACCAACTTCCAGTTCTACCTTGATAGCACAACACAAAATTTCTTCATAACTTCTAAAGTCTCTTATCCCTAATTCCATTCGAAGACTTGGTTTTAAGCCACTGAATAATTGATCAAATTTAATTTTAGGATGGATGATTAATCCAAATGCATACCTTGGAAGCCTTGTAAGATTCGCTTCATATATACCAACATATTTATCATCCTTTTGATTAAGCTCAAGGAACTCCTTATCCATCTTTGTTAGAAGAATATGAGTGAAGTACTTATTGAAAAACATGTTATTGAACTCGTTCCATTCGATGGTTTCAATTACATCTTGGGGCCTTGTATTCTTAATCAGAGTCCACCACTAGTCTGATTCACCTTCTAAACGGTAAATAGCTAAAATGGATTTTTCATATTCTGAATAGGGAAGTATGGAAAATATCATTTCAATGGTACTAATCGATTTTTCAGCAACAAGTGCATTAGAATACCCATTGAAAGAAGGTGGACGTTGCCTCATGAAGGACTCAATAGAATATTGTTCCCTTCTCCACTCATTTGGAAGTCTAGAATGATTCATAGATTCTATAAGTATTGAAATAAGATTTTTCACTCCATATCCCATAACGTTGGTTTGGTCAGGAGGAAAATCATTTCATTTTCCATTACATTTATCAACACGGTTCTTTCGAGTTCCATCCATCTTCTAAAACACAAAAAGAATAGTGTGAGAGGCAAAATCATGATAGGAAAACAACATAATAAAAGGGGAGTACCTTCAATATCTAATATCTTAGGTTTAATTCTAATATCATTACTGTAATTCTAGCAATATAACCTGTACTTATAATTAACCTTAGGGACATCCCTAGACATACCTTAGTAATATATCTAGGGATTTCACTAATGTTTTCACATCGTAGTTTTTAATGGTCAACTAAACAATTCCTCTGATACCAACTGTATAGACCCAAAGCTTGACGTACATAGACATTACATTACTTTTTTGGAATACATAATACAAAACAAAAATAGACACCAATGGACCGTAATAGTTTAGTGTATTTGGAAACATGGATCATAATCTTCAAATCTTGGTGAATGATCTTCAACTCTCCCATAAATATCTTCCCTCGTTTTACCTTAAACCTTTATTTATATACTGATGAAAAGAAATCATATAACGAGGGAGCTCAAATTCTAATTATGGGTAAGCATGTAAAAAATAAAACAAACCATATACATTTGAACTTCAAAACATGAACATTAAGTTTAAACATCAAAATCTTGAGTTGGGAAATAAATCTTGGATGTACGTAAGGAATATGTCATAAAAGAACATCAATCATGATAAAATAGCATGGGAATAAAACATTTAATTGTGGCAAACCATTAAGAAAATGATATTATTTCCTTAGTAGCCAAGGCATTGCTGCCAAGACCATCTTAGTGGATAAAGTCCCTTTCTGAATCGAGTTCACTCCTCGTTCCAGTACTGTATCACTGAACCGGATTAACTTACCATTCCAGACAAGTCTATCTGATGAGATATAAATCATTACCCAATGAATTGAAGGGATATATAGGTCCCACCCATCTCATAATGAAATCATTCTTATGTGTGCCAAAACATGAACATACATAATTCATCATTACCCAACGAATAAAATGGGATTCATAAACATCATCCAATCATAACATAATCCATAAAAAAAATGGATATCATTTCATCATGGGAAAAGTGAAACCATGTAAATCATAGAGACATTATACTTGAAAGATACACAAATGAAATAATGCCATCTTATATGGAAAAGGTTTTGATAAAACACTTGAAATGAATTATTGAGTAAAATATCCTTTCTTCTTCAAAATAATTTTATTTTCACAAAATGCCAGGAAGTTTTAAAAGAAAATGATTTTTTTTGAAAATAGATATTAAATATTGTAGAGTATGTTTCATGAAAATAAGGTGTTATGAAACTGTAAAAATCTGTTCATGCCGTATATGTTAAAATAATATCCTTCTCGTACTTTTTCAAGAAAATTCAAAAAAGTACCGTGTAACGTAAAAAAATGAAATATTCCTTACATACCATATAGTAAAATTAAAAAATAGGTAAAAAGGACATTAAAAATACATTAAACCATTTTCCTAAAACAAGGACATGGATGATAAATATAACCCCAGTAAATACTTACGAATAAACAATCTCGGATAAAAACGAGATTGAAAATGTTACCCCTTACCTTAGGTCCAATATGCTTCGTACGTATCCGAACATCATGTATAATGATTTAAATAATCTCATTTACTTATTACATAATCATATTTATTTTTATTATATCATATATGGTTCACTTATTACTTTATATTACCCGTTCTTTTGGAAATTCCATGTTAAAGCATCGTTTTGGGTAAAATCGTTTTATTTATCGTACGTGTTTTGACTTGTTGTTATTGATATTATTATTACTTATATCATGATTTAATTAATTTAATAATTTAATTCATGATTTATATATCAAATATATTAATTATATATATATAATAGATAAATAAATGAAATTAAATACACCGTTCATAGAGATGGTACGCCGTAAGTACGCATGAATGTTGTTTTCCATTCCTTATTGACTTGAATGGAAGTAAGTAGATGACATATATATATATACATAAATCCATTAGCTTTATAATTTCATATATTTCATTATTATTCATTATATATACTTTATAATCATTCATGAATGGTTAACATGGAGAATGATTCTAATCGCGTCGTGGAGATGGTAATCTGTACGTACGCACGAGTGATGACATCATTCCCATAATTATTTATATGAATTGGCGTGGATCGTATAATATATAATAATCTGTATGATGTTATAATAACTATATATAGTTATTCTTTTCACCATTATACCCATCCAAGCAAGGTGGTGGAGGAAAAACAGATTACACCACGGCGTGGAGACGGTATTCTGTACGTACGCACGCGCAGTGATTTCATTTTCCATAGGATGGATAGAAGGTGAAATGGGGATGTTTCATATTTATAATAACATATTAGTATATCAGTGATACTTATGTTATTACTTTATATTGAAATAACTAACGAAGAAGAAGTTGAAGAAGAAAGAAAACTTTAAAGAATCGGTAGAAGAGATTACCTCTTCTTCGACGCACCACTTTAAAGCTTCCTCTTAAGGCACTAGCGTTGGTCTTTTGAGGGGACCAGAACCTCTATAATGTTTCTAGAGATGTTTATAAGGGAAATGGGGATGGTTTGGCCGAGCTTGAAGGCTCAAAATTGTGTAAAGAGGAAAGAGAGGAGGTGCCCTTTTATAAGGGAGGAGAGGGGAACCTTAGGAAAAACTTACAATATTATTTTATAATAAAGTCATATTCGGTTTTTAATAACTTCAATTTGATTTATTTAGAATCTAAAGTGGGTATGGGTTGAAATACTCTCAATAATAGGTTTTAGATAGTTTTAGGTTACTATTTTAACCTTATCGTTTAGATTTACCTCTATGTTAAATAATTTAACATTTACCATGTCTTCTTGTTTTCATACACTATATGGTTAATAAACTTACTATAAAAAGCTAAACGAACCCCAAGTGGTTCCTTATTAATATATATAACCTTATCTAAGTCATTTGGACGAACCTTATATTTTTATGAATAGAATAACAATTAATAATATAATATTTGTTTTAAAAGATATTTTATGTCCAATTTGACACTATTTGGTAATTGATTTTTGTAAAAATTATAATAGAATGATTAGTTCTAAAATAGTTAATTAAATCAATACTAACATGTCATATTAACCTATTAAATTATTTTAATTCATAAAAAGTCTCAATGTCCATTTATTTGGGTATTTATAATATCTGTTATGTTAATATTTCATTAATAAGGTAATTACTGCATCATCATTGTGTCATAAATAAATTAAATTATTTAATTTTTAAAAATTATAAATAAAATACCAATACATATTAAATATTTTTTATCTTTATAATTTATATTTATAGTCTAATTTACCATATGAATAACAATACATTAAAAATGTTTTAGTTATTAAACATTGATTTTAACTATTTTAACTCTTCTTTAAATAAAATAATAATAAATGTCCTAATATAATCCAAGTGAACATAAAGGGTAATATTTTATTCCTAAGGTTGTTTTTAGTCAAATTACACTTATTCAATAGAATTAGGACATGTTTTAGGGTAATAATAATATCATTTTTACCCTTAATTACCTTATTTACTTTTAACTGTGGTAAATAAAAGTAAAAATTTACTATTCACAAAAAATTATTTTTGTCTTATTGAATCACATTTTACTCTTTGATATTAACCGTGTCTCTCAAATTTTCGAAATTATACTCATAGAAGTGGTAAAGTTAAGTTTTATGTAAATTTTCAAATTCTCATAGGAGGTGGGTAAAAGACGGTGAAAAATTCAATAAAATTTTTATATATGTAAAATTATTATAAAATGACTCCAATGAATTAAATATAACTTATATAGGTATTATGTATCAATTTTGACCTAAAATAATTTAAAATAAAATAAATAATTATTTATATAAAAAGTCAGTTTTTAAATAGTAACCCAATGCTTTCACTATTTATCAAAAATCGAAAATTTTCAGAAAAATACCAAAATTTCACCCTAGGCTAATTTCAATATTCTGAATCCCAAAATGAAGTCCATTTGGAATGATAAAATTTATAAAATTTCAAAAAGTGGGTATTACTATTCATAACTGCTAGTTTATATAATATTTTAATAACATATCGTTGTTCAGTGAAACTCAGTATTGCGTACAACACTCACTATCGTGGAAGGTCGCGATTGTGTGTAAAGAAAGCCAAGTCGGGTTTGTGTGTAGTACAAGATTCCTTTTTTTGTGTATAATAGAATCCAACCATATTTCATTTATACATTGAATATATATATATACACTCAATGTTGCGTAGAATAACTTCTATCAAACAAACAATAAATTTTGTGTAACACGATCCAAGAATAGTGTTGTGTATACTGCAAGCTAATACAGTGTTGCGTATAGCGCAAGATAATCATGGTGTAGCATACAACACAAGAAATAAAAATAAATTAAAAACAATAGTTCTCATAAAATCTCGGGGTGTTACATTCATGGTACGTGACATTAAAAATTTCATGATATAATGATCATTTATTATATGAAAGCCTACCATTAGTGTAGTCATGCTTCAGCACATCCGATCGATTACACAAAAGTTTCAAAACACTAAAAACTCAACTATTGCATATCATCCAACATGGTATGTTGGTATTTGTGGCCATAACCACCAAAAAGTAATCAAATATTTGAGAGTATAATAACCCTCTGGTTTTAATGACTATTATCATGGCATATAAATTCTATAAATGGTAGAAAATGAAATCGACTGTCCCCACAAGAAAAATTAAAAAATCATCAAACATGAGGGATTAGTTATACAACACCACCATAGACATGTATGACACTCCACCTCCAATATCGACCTATAATTTAGATTTTATTATATTATATCTGAGTAAATGTAAAAACTCACAACCCATAATAAATAGGTTGAGAGCTAGAGAGTAGAAGAATGGATCGAATGGGCTCGATTACATATTGTTGTGCATCAAATGTGATAATGAAAACCTCTATCATATCCAAGATGAATGATATCACTTTATCCCATCGTTAGTCCTTAAAAATGATCCAAAATGATAGGAAAGGAGCTTAATCCCACTGGAATCTGTATTAGGGAGGATGGAGGGGCTTAATTATATCAATAAGTAAAAAGGGTAAAATTACCAAAAATTTAGCCTATGCACATTATGTCAACATGGTTTGAGAAACATTGTAAGAAACATGAACATGAACCTAGAGAAATAGGGGAAATACATGGTTAGGATGCATGGTTAGATAAATTGTGTTCCAACATTGCGATATAGCTCTTCCTGAATATGTAAAAAATCCCCATGGTTATATCTAACCTTAATCCCATTCTGCATGGTTTACACTGAGCGTGCGACATGTCCATTTTTATTCAAAGTTTGTTTTCAGGCTCCAAAAAATCCCTAGAAAGCCTTAGGACCCTCACTAAATCAAATTACATCAATATTAGGTCCAATATAAATAACTGGATACAAATTTAAAGGATTTATACCATAGTGAAAATTGGGTTCATATAGTCTTCCCCCTTAAAAGAACGCATCATCGAGTTCACATTCCAAGGGTGGTGAAACACTTTATAAGAACAACTGTAGCCACTGTGATGGTATGACAACATCCCACTCACAAGTCTCATCCTTCACGTGGTCATGCTTCCATTGAACCTTTACTAGAGGGATATACTGGCCTTGTAGAGGCTTCATGATCTGGTGAATGATGCACACTGGAAACACTTAAAATGTTACAATGAAATCGAACTCAACTTCCTAGGGATCGAAAGTATGAAATGTTTCCTCGTGATATTGGAAAAAACTGTTAAACATGGGGGATGTCAGGTATGGAACAATTACTTTGTGTTACTAGAAACTGATAGGATACAGTACTGACACTCTCTAAAATCTAAAACATCCCTATGTAACAAGGTGATAGCTTCCCTTACTTATATAACCATCTATTCCCTTGTCTAGGTGATACCCAAAATAAAACATGATCCCCAACCTCAAACTCTAGAGGTCGTCAATGGGGATTGAAAATAGATTTCTATCTTGGCCGAAATGCATTCATATGCTTCCAAATCAGTTGGACCTACTTCAATGTCTCTTGAATGAGATGAGGACTAGTAGGGCTACCTCACATACCTATTTCCAGTAGAAGGGTGAATGGAATAACCTACCATATAAGGCTCTAAGATGATCCATCTAAATTTTCACCTGATAACTATTTTTATATGAGAACTCTTTGGCAGGCATATTCTTCTCCCAAGAACCACAGAAATCAGTGACAAATTCTCACAACATAGATTCTAGAATATTTATTTTTTTTTCTGATTGTCAATCAGTTTGGGGGTAAAAATTTGTGTATAGAAGCTTCTTTGTTCTCAATTCCTTCTTTATTCCCTCCTAGTTCCGTGACATGAAATGATCATCCCAAATGAAATGATCATAAATGGGACCCCATGTAGTTGTATTATCTCATAGAAATACATTCTTCCCAACTCATCAATTGAGAAATTCTCCCAAATATGAAGGAATTGAGACACGTTTTTCAGCCTTCCATTAATAACCCGTACAAGATAGCTACCTATGGGAGACCTAGGTAAATTGACTACAAATTATATGGAAGCACATTTCCATTACTATTATGGGATTTGGAGCTACTGTAACAGGAATATAGGTCTCTGATGCTCCACATTCACCTTTTAGAAGTTGGAAGACATAGCGATATATCCTTCTATCTGACACTTTATCCCTAGCCAACAATAATGCCACCACACATCTCAATACATCTTCACGATACGAGGATGAAATGCCTTGTGAGAAGCATGTGTATTTCATATCAACTCCACTCTCATAACTATAGCAACCTATATATTTTCATGAATAGAATGGTTTTCGTATTAGTCCACGAACCAGTCATGAGGTGGGTCATCTGAGGATTTACTCCCACATATGTCCAAGACCTATAGATAAATTTTATTTCTACCCTTCACCTTCTCAACGAGAGAATATTTAAATGTTAAAGATGGGAGGTGAGAATACTAATGAATATGTTAAAACTATATATGCATCTTAGAGAAGGGGTTTGTTAACATATGATCATCAATGGCTTCCCATATGGCATGTGCTGAAATTTTCTAGCTCAACACATCCACTAATACATTTCCTTTCCAAGACATATATCCATGTTCAAAATCAATGTATTGTAGATATTCAACCCATATTTATTATATAAAGTTTAAATAACATTGTTTAAAGATATATTTTAGGCTCTAATGGTTTGTGTACACCACAATGTTCTCAGCTAATAGATAGTGTCTCTAGAAATGTATATCTTGAACAATGGTTTCTTGCTCAATGTCATGTGTTGGATAGTTTCCTTCATGAGGCCTTAACATTAGTTATCTTTATGTAAAGACACTATCCTCCTTCATCAAAACTACTCCTAGTCTGATTGCAGATGCATCATAGAATAAGGTATAACATATTCCTGTATCTAGAAGAATCATAATAGGTCTTGAGACAAGCCTTCCATTCAACTCTTGAATGGATTCATATCATGCTTATACCCAAGTTAACTTAACACCCTTCTTTGTAAGTAAAATAAGAGGTAAAACAATGTAGTAAAAGTCCTATATGAAATTAATTAAATATCTAGAGATCCCAAATAAACTTCTTATATCAAAAATGTATTTAGATTCTCTATGGATAATATAGTAGTAACTGTTTCTCGGTCAATAGATACTATTGATTCTGATATTATGTGACCCAAGATGTGAACTTTGTTGATCCATAAGTGGCACTTAGAGGGCTTAGAAAAAATATGATGATCTCTCAGTGTACTAAAAATGGTCTCAATATGATTGGAATGGTCATTATTTGTATGATAATACACCAACATGTCTTCCAAAAATACCACAATAATGTAATATAAATAGGGGTGGAACGCCCTATTCATCTATAAGGCCCTATCCTTAAACCTTACTTAATCTTGAGTTACTAAAAGATCACACATTGAGGATCATTTCACATTTAGAGTTTTATAGAATTAGATAATAAAACTTGCATTACATTCCACATTAAAACAATGTGGTTACATAAATGATATTATTCATTTTTCCCATCAATGGAAACATATTTAAAATAAAACATGGATTCTTTCTTGACACATCCTTGACAATATCATCATATCATGTACCCTTTCCTTGACCTGTGAAAAACATTTCAAAAACTTGGGATGAGCATAAAAATCTCAGTAAGGGATATAAAAATATGGAAAGGAAACATGAGTACATGTATACATAAGAATGAAATCATACATTACCCATAAAACATAAGCACTTTAACATACCTCATAAAATCATGAATAAATCATATAAATCATAAGATATAATGGTAACTTGAGGCATTCATAACATTCTTACATAGGGAGTAACCCTCTTGGTTCCGTTTGGAATACCCACCACAGTATATTCCCTAAATCTCTTCAGAGAAACCTTAACGTTTCACTCCTTTGTGATACCCAATGCATTGGAGAGCTATATCAGGCTCACCCGCCCTTAGTTTATCACGTAACCACCTGTCTTCATAATAATTCCCAAGAACCTCAACATAATCATATCACATAAAACATGCATAAAGGAAACATAACATTTCCACCTTTCAATCACAAGATTTCAATAAAACACATTGATATAAAAACATTATGAAAGCCATTTACAATACCAAAATAAAAGAAAAGTAAAACATGGTATTTATTTTTCTTTTCAAAAAAAGGTACGGCTTGTAGAGGAAGCCGAAACTCAAATAATGGTCATGGCGGCGGAGAAGTCATTGTCGCCGCATACGTACGTCAAAAACATTCCCTTTTGTCATTTAGTAAATGCTTCGTATAAAAAAGATTCATTTTGAATAAACGTAAAAGTAAAAGGGGTTTATACACCATATAAAAGAAGGTTGTGTATAAAACAAAATATGCCTCAATGAAAGGAGATTGAGACGAAGTCCCATACAAAGACGATATCCTTGGATTAAGGATAAATCAGTTACATAACTATGTGTGACAAAAGAATACATGAAATATAAGTGGGTATTAAGTGTAAAACAATCAGAGGAAATTCACACATAATCATAGAACTACATATTCATGGTGTACAAGTTTATCCCAAAGAATCGAAATTGGGTTAAGAAGTTCCCTTGCAAAAATTCGACAGCCCAACGGCGTCACTTCAAAATTCAGAAAAAGAGTTGATGAGTGATAAAAAGGGTATCTCATCATTTGGACATAAAATTTACATCAAAAAGGATATAGAAGAACATTTCCCAAAATAATATTATGTGAATTAAAAGACATAACAAAATAAGTCTTTTAAAAAAAGGAGGGTGAAAGGTTTCCTTACCGACATGGGTATCATTCGAAACATACGCCCCGTGAAAGAAGGAAAATTCAACATTGATGTAAATACTCATAAATGAATGAATATTACACAATGAGTAAAATAATGGTCTGTACATACACCAATCAAAGGAAATTTTGGAAAATGTAGCATAAATCTCACAGGAATAAAAGTGAGATGAAAAATCCCTTACGAAAACTCGGCAGCCTAACGACGCCACTTAAAACATCCAAAAATGGATTGATGAGATAAAATATGGTATCTCATCACATTAAAATAAAATTAAAATCAAGAGGAATATAAAATAACACCGCCCATCATAACAAAGAGGAGCTTAAAAGAAGTGACATAAAGGGGAGTACTAAAAGAGAAAGAGAGAGGTTAGATCTTTTACGAAAATTCGGCAGCCTAACGACGCCACTCAAAACATCCAAAAATGGATTTATGAGAGAGAATAGGGTCTCTCATCATATGAACATAAATAATTCAGTAAGATTAATATAAAAGAACATCCCAATAACAAGAAATATGAGCTTTAAAAGAAATGACAAAAAAGAGTGTACTTAAAAAGAAAGAGAGGAGTATGATCCCTTACCTCGGGTCTGAGTTGACTCGATCATTCTTTAACGTCCTGAATAATAAACTTGAGTTAATTTAAACTTTATTAAGAACATTTTTCTAGTTCATTATTCCTTTTATATCTCTTATTTCCATGTTATAAACATTATGTAATCATTTATGTTAATAATGTTTGTTTTGTCGATATTTTGTTCTTAAGTCGAAAGTGGACTTCTTACAATTACATGTTATTCGTGTGGTAAAATGTTCATTATATCCAGAATTATATTCATGATTTGGATATCATATATATCATATATATCCAGAATATACATTTATTTATAATATTACATAATCTTTTAGATGTAAGAAATGAAATGCACCGTTCATGGAGACGGTAAGCCGTACGTACGCATGAACACTACATTCATTTCTATGTCATATTAATGGAATTAATACCAAATGATAGGTAAGTATATTTTATTTCCAGAATTATATTCATCATTTATATATAACATACATCATATATAATAACTCTAAATCCATCCTTTATACATCCCACATATGGCATTAAAGAATCAAATCACTTTTAGGGGGCGGTAGTCCGCACTTCCTAAAATGAAATTATCGTGTTTACCCACAATGGAAACCATAATGGTATGCCAAAAAAGAAAAATACAGAAAAATAAACATATTATATATCATATATAAATATAGTTACATATTAATGTCCACCTTTTATGTTGTTATATTAGTGTTGAACAATCATCGTTTCGTGAGGCAGAAATTCGCCATCCACAGAAATAGTATGTTCATTAACCATCTGATGTAGGTGTGTGTAAGTGTAGCTCGAATTATTCTTATAAAAACATCCTAGTATATTGAAGATACTGTAGTTGTTACAAAATAAATTAATAAAAAGAGTTTAGGGGGTTGGAGAAGCAAAATAAACCAAAAGAACAGAAGTGAAGACATTACCTTAAAATCGAGTAACTCCCTTTGGTTTGAGCTCAATGGCTTCCATGGGAAGACTTATGCCCAAAGTGAGGCTTCAAGGAGTTATAGAGGTATGTGGAGAGACAAAATTGGTAGGGTTTGGCCGAGCCAAAGGCTTTGTAACTGTGGGTAAGGAGGTAGAGGTGGGGGCCTTTTATAAGAGGAGAGGAGGGGCACTCTTGGAATGGTATATAATGTAACTTTATTTTCAAATGAGTTTCGGATTTTAATGGACCCAAATTGATGTGTTTCGAGTATAAGGTGATAAGGGTTCTAAATCCACCCATCCAATAGGTTTTGGACATGTTTAGGTCTTATATTTTACATTATCTTTCCATTTTATTTAAATCTTTAAATAATGAGGTCATCGCTGCATCATCATGATGTCTTAAATAATTTAATTTATTTAATGTCTAAAAATTATAAAAAATATACTATGATGTAGGAAATATTTTTACCTTTCCAATTAATATTTATAGTCCAAAATATCATTTATGTAGACAAAATTAAAAATATTTTACTTAGGTGATACATTCTTTGTTACATTTAACATTCTTTAAAAATAGAAAGATAAAAAGTAACTTTCTCAAAAAAGTGATTCCATGGGGCCCCCAATTTTGGCACAAGGCATCTCATGGTCGGCCATGAGACAACCAGTAGCCTTAAGACACATTTTGTGGTCATTTTCATTATTATGATATTATCTTATTTTCTTTAACTACCTGATTACTCATTAATCAAGATAATTAAATATAATTACCGTCGTTACTATTCATAATGTCCAAAAAAAAGACTCTTAATTAAATAATTTGGACCTTCTGATTTCAAATATGTAATTCATTTTACCAAATTCCAAACACATAAATTTCAATAATTAATTTAAAAAAACTTTCCGTTGTCAAAACAAATAGCGGGTTTTTTGAAACAATATTTATGAAAAGTTTGGTACTTGTTTATGCCTAATTCCAAAGTGAAATTATTACCAATGACCACCATTGAATTACATGGTAATAATATATTCTAATTACACTTAAAAACAAATTAAAAAGAAAATATAACAATATAATTAAATTATATGAAAAAGCAGTTTTGATGTAAAATGCAGTATTTTCACTATTCATTGAAAGATGAACATTGTCAGTAAAATAACAAAAATTAACTAAAGGTAAATTTCAATGTCCCAATAATAAATAATATGTTTATTTTGAAAAATATAGCTTATAAAATTGTCAAAAAGTGGAATTAAAATGGGTTCGCTGTAACGGCCCGAAATTTTGAATAAATCTTGTTTCCTAATTTTATGTGTTATTTTATTTTATTTTTATACTCAACAAAAATGTTTCATTTGATAAAATGAGTATAATTAAAATTATACCATTGGTTTTTGACTGTTATATGACCACTGGTCAATATGACCGTTGGAAACTAAAAGTTTTGATTATTGTCTCTAAATACAAGTAATCTTGGTTTAATTAATATAGAAAGAAGATTCGATGGCCTCACCCAGTAGTCTTGGACCGATCGAAGCCCATCTAACAGAACTTAGGAAGGAGGTAGCACCACTAGGCTTTGCTCTAGACCAAACCCAAGCTGAACTTCATCGTGTGAAGCTAGAACGGGATCGCCTTCACGAGAAGTTCAAACTGATAGAAATTACTACTCGTGCGATGTTGGCTGAGACTCTCTCAGATTCTCTAACCATAGAACACCTTACACATAGGTCCTATACTGGTGTGATAAGGGTCTATGTAAGGAGACCGTAACTGCCTTGTGTAATACTTTGTTTTAAATAAAAATTGAGATTTCTTCTTATGATGAAGTTTATGAATTTTCAAATGACCGGATAAATATAGTATGCATATTTTTGATGAATTTTAGAAAAAGGATATTTTAAAAATGTTTATGTAAACCTTAAATAATTAAAAATGTGTAATGATTTTAAAAAAATGGTCTTCTACAATTATGTTCAGTACAAAATTTGGAGTCTAATAAGATCAAATTGATTTTTGATGAATAGTAAATTATGAATAGTGATTTTATGATTAGGATTAGTAATATGACCAAATGGATTAGTAATCTCACTTAAAGAAAGTTTTAAAATAATCTAGGCACCTTGATTAAGTAATGTGATTCAATAAAATGGTTAAATAACGGTTTCATAAATTATTATTCAAGTATTAGTTTTTTCGGGTGAATAGTGTTTTTTTAATTAAAAATTAAATTAAAAATATTTTGAAAATTATTTTTATAAAATGGATTTCATTTTTGAACTCAGAGCACCGATATTATGTTATGGTAATTTTTGTGGTTTTTTCTGAAAAAATGAATTTTCAGTGAATAGTGTATTTATTTAAAAAATAAATTAAAAATATTTAGAAAATTATTTCTATAAAATGGAGTTCATTTTTGAAATTAGAGCATTGATATTTTATTAAGGTGAAATTTTGGGATCTTTCTGAGAAAGTTGAATTTTCAGTGAATAGTGAAAATACAGTTTTAGGGTTTCGGTATGTTTAATGACATCATAACTGTGTCATGATGATGTAATGAGTTTTTTTAAGGGTTGGCCGGACAAGGGTGATGAATTATTGTGTGGGGGTCCCCATGTGGCCTAACTTTATGGGAAGTTCCATGGGAGGGCCCGTGCTTTTGAGAAAACCACTTTTGAGGTGTCCATTGGCCATTAATGCCTTGTCCCCTCGCTTTCCCTATAAATACCAAGCCCTACTCTCATCCATTAGACTCCCCACTCTTCCCCAAAGAAGTTCTGGTCTCATTAACTCCCAAGGAGTCCTCCCAAGGTTCCCCCAAGCCCTCAAGGTCCCATCCTTTGAGGTTTAAGAGTTACATTTTAAGGTAAGGGATCCGACCTCTCTTTTTTATTTCAAGTAATCTCTTTTATGTCATTCCTTTTATGCTCCATGTTCTTATGTTGGAGGATGTTCTTATATACTCCTCTTACTTCCCTTTTCATGTTTATATAATGAGAGATCCCCTCTTACTCTCATTATTTCGTTTTATGAAGTTTTAAGTGGCGCCGTTAGGCTGCCGAAATTTTTGTAACGGATTCTTTCTCCCTTCTCATTTTTCATGATCTATTTTCATGAAAAGTATTTCAATTTCATTTTTATTATGTTGTGTTATGATCTCTAAATTTATCATACTGATATTTTCTGATCATATGATGAGAGACCCCATTTTATCTCTTCAATTCAGTATTTTGAAGTTTTAAGTGGCATCGTTAGGCTGCCGAATTTTTAAGTGGTTCTTCACCCTTCTCGTTTTGAAGTTCTACTTTCATGTCAATTCTTTCAAGTTCCTTTTTTATTATGTTGGGTTATGATCTCTAAATTTATCATACTGATCTTTTATGATCATATGATGAGAGGCCCCATTTGATCTCTTCAATTCAGTATTTTGAAGTTTTAAGTGGGGCCGTTAGGCTGCCGAATTTTTAAGTGGTTCTTCACCCTTCTCGTTTTGAAGTTCAACTTTCATGTCAATTATTTCAAGATAATTTTGTTATTTTGGGGTATGATCTCTATATCTATCATACTGGAGTCTTATGTTCATATGATGAGAGACCCCATTTGATCTCTTCAATTCAGTATTTTGATGTTTTAAGTGGCGCCGTTAGGCTGCCGAATTTTTTAGGGGATTCTTTCACCCTTCTCATTCTTTTCAAAGTTCTACTTTCATGTCAAGTCTTTCAAGTTACTTTTTAATTATGTTTGGGAATTATCTGTAGATCTATCATACTGAACTCTTATTTTTACATGATTAGAGACCCTATTTGATCTTTCCAAATCATTTTTGTTGAAATTTAAGTAACGCCGTTAGGCTGCCGAACTTTCATAAGAGAAATATAGTTTTTTTCATCCTTCCATGTTTTTCATTTCATATGGTATGTCCTTGAAATTTCATTACCATGATCATTTATCCTTCTTATTCTGTCCATCTACTGTTTTATGGGTCATTTATGAATGTTTGACCCATTTTCCCTCTCTTTTTAATGTCTTCTAAAACCTCGTAACATAGCTGTTATGCTGCAGAATTTCCGTCTCAAAATGTCTCTCTCTTTTTCTAAAGTTCTTTTATATTATTAATTGAATACTCAAAGCTCTTTCTTTTAAAGGGGTATTCACATATATACCAAAATGTTCTAATTTAAATTCTGGGATTTACAGACATGAGACCCACCTTCCTTTTCTGTGGGTTTTAAAGTGACGTAAAGATCATGTCTCTAAAGCAGTTTTTAAAACGTTGTGATTATGAAATGAAACCCATTTATTTTATGCTATATGGGTTAATTATGAAATGTTTGATGATGATATATGTGGCTCACATGATAATAAAGGAAAATTTAAGGGTGCGCCCTGATAGAGTTCCAATGCATTGGGTAATGATGTAACCACTAGAGATTACAATTTTCACGATACCTTGGTGAATAACCTTGGTAATTTTCAAATGACACCTTGGGGATGGACCTTGGTGATATGTTCATGATTTTCTATGTTAAATTATGTAGCCACATATTCAAGTTATGAAAATTTTATTTTTATTATGATATGCCTCATGATTTCATTCTCATGCCTTAAAGTTCTTTTCATGACTTTATTGAAGTATTTCAAGTTCACATGTAAAATGTTTCTCTTGTTTTCCTTATTGGGCCTTCTGCTCACCCTTTCCTTTTATGTATGTCCCCAGGTTCTGAGATACAGTAATGAACCTAGGATGAACATATGGATAATCCTTTCAAGTGTTTAAGAAGAATGTTTTTTTTGTTTCATGTTTTAAGTTCCTGGTTTCCAAGACACTAAACCTTAAAGATCCTCAGTTTTGTAAAATGTAATGAAAGTTTATGTGATAAAAAGGCGGGACGCTATAGTTGGTATCAAAGGATGGTTTAGTTATTTGTGGAAATTAGGATATGAAAACTCTAGGAATAACCCTATAGAAAAGTTTAAATATAGGAAATCTTCCTGGTATTTTGGTGAGTATTGAGTAAGGGGTTTCCAAGAAAATACATCCCTATCTGGATACGAGCAGGTAGAGGTGGCTCTGGCACAGATGTACATAGGGGTAAAACCTGAAAACACCGCTTTGAGCTAGACTCGAACGGGAACTGGTACACGACAATGGGTCTTGCTGCACTCTTGGTTACGACACTCCCGGGGGATATGCTTTGGTAAATTCATAAGCTTAGTATGAACCATTGTTAATGGAACAAAGATAAAATAAAATAAAGATTCACATAAGAATATATGATCATGGATAACGTAGATGGGAACCTAGGGGATCACATGTTAGGGTATACTTTTCAACTACAAGTTATCCTTATATGCTTTAAGTTTCTTTTCATGATTATTGGCTAAGTATTTAAGCCCCTAATTATAGTTCTTTTCTTAGTTAATGGCGGGAAATGGAAGAACATGTCTCAACAACCAATGTGATAGGAAATGCTAAGAATGCCATTTTAATATGACAGAGATGTTCAGGGGATTAAAATATGATTTTTATTTTGGAAGACGTTCACTATTTTGGGGACCCTATATGATCGGGGTAAATAGATTACAACGGTATTTTCAATAAGGAGTAAGGTTGACTTATATTTGAAGAATCTATAAATTTAATGTGGACTTATAGTAATTTAGGTTACTTATGGGAATGATTAACCTATCTTGGGTTAAATATGTTTAGGTTAGATACTTTTGTTATAAGATGTTAGGAGTGGTTGATGTTGTTTGGAGATGAACAATGAAGTTTATTTTGGAAGACTATGTTATCAAATCCTTCTTGTATTTGGGTTTCAATCTTAGTTTGGTTTATTTTGAGGAATTTTAAGGACCGTTATTTATGGAATGGACTATGATGAAATTTGGGTAGTACCATGGAACTTTGAAGATTTAAAAGTAGTTTCCATTCCTATGGGATTTTTTTCTTTTTGAAGATTTGTTTTACCTTACCCTTTCGGTTTTTTGGATAATGTTTAAAGATGAAAGAAATATATAGTTAATCTTTTGTGGATTATGAGATTCTCTAGAAGATGATTCTTGTGTTTTGATGAGACCAAGTAGTTTTGAATGCTCATAGTTTAGAGAAAAGATTAGTTTTGGGTAGAAACTTATTAAAGGATGAAACTCTACATGAAGGTAGATATATTTCCTTATGATTTTGTTCTATGTTGTAAATTAATTCCTCAAAGTAATGAAAAGGAACGTAAAACAAAAACGTTTTTGGTTTACGTTTCCTACTAGGTAATCAAAGACTGATTGCACACATCATAATTTTGGGATTTTCTGGTGGTTAACTTCCTCCTAATCATGTTTTCTATCACTCTCCTTTAGGACGTGACCCATTGTTTTCTCCTCCATATCCATGTTTCCTACATGGAATCCTAGTATGAGTAAAATCGGGTGGCCTTTGTACTTCCTTTTCTTTCATTTAAAGTAATGGTGTCACAGACTCTTTTTCCGATGTGGGAATTTCAATGAAATTTCAAAACCCAATTTTTTAAAATTGCGAGGACGCAATTTCTTAAGGGGGGAAGATTGTAACGGCCCGAAATTTTGAATAAATCTTGTTTCCTAATTTTATGTGTTATTTTATTTTATTTTTATACTCAAAAAAAATGTTTCATTTGATAACATGAGTATAATTAAAATGATACGATTGGTTTTTGACTGTTATATGACCACTGGTCAATATGACCGTTGGAAACTAAATGTTTTGATTATTGTCTCTAAATACAAGTAATCTTGGTTTAATTAATATAGAAAGAAGATTCGATGGCCTCACCCAGTAGTCTTGGACTGATCGAAGCCCATCTAACAGAACTTGGGAAGGAGGTAGCACCACTGGGCTTTGCTCTGGACCAAACCCAAGCTGAACTTCATCGTGTGAAGCTAGAACGGGATCGCCTTCACGAGAAGTTCAAACTGATAGAAATTACTACTCGTGCGATGTTGGCCGAGCCTCCCTCAGATTCTCTAACCATAGAACACCTTACACTTAGGTCCTATGCTGGTGTGATAAGGGGCTATGTAAGGAGACTGTAACTGCCTTGTGTAATACTTTGTTTTAAATAAAAATTAGGATTTCTTCTTATGATGAAGTTTATGAATTTTCAAATGACCGGATAAATATAGTATGTATATTTTTGATGAATTTTAGAAAAAGGATATTTTAAAAATGTTTATGTAAACCTTAAATAATTAAAAATGTGTAATTATTTTCAAAAAATGGTCTTATACAATTATGTTCAGTACAAAATTTGGAGTCTAATAAGATCAACTTGATTTTTGATGAATAATAAATTATGAATAGTGATTTTATGATTAGGATTAGTAATATGACCAAATGGATTAGTAATCTCACTTAAAGAAAGTTTTAAAATAATCTAGGCACCTTGATTATGTAATGTGATTCAATAAAATGGTTAAATAACGGTTTCATAAATTATTATTCAAGTATTAGTTTTTTCGGGTGAATAGTGTTTTTTTAATTAAAAATTAAGTTAAAAATATTTAGAAAATTATTTTTATAAAATGGATTTCATTTTTGAACTCAGAGCACCGATATTATGTTATGGTAATTTTTGTGGTTTTTTCTGAAAAAATGAATTTTCGGTAAATAGTGTATTTATTTAAAAAATAAATTAAAAATATTTAGAAAATTATTTGTATAAAATGGAGTTCATTTTTGAAATTAGAGCATTGATATTTGATTAAGGTGAAATTTTGGGATCTTTCTGAGAAAGTTGAATTTTAAGTGAATAGTGAAAATACAGTTTTAGGGTTTCAGAATGTTTAATGACATCATAACTGTTTCATGATGATGTCATGAGTTTTTTTAAGGGTTGGCCGGCCAAGGGTGATGAATTATTGTGTGGGGTCCCCATGTGGCCTAACTTTATGGGAAGTACCATGGGAGGGCCCATGCTTTTGAGAAAACCACTTTTGAGGTGTCCCTTGGCCATTAATGCCTTGTCCCCTCGCTTTCCCTATAAATACCAAGCCCTCCTCTCATCCATTCGACTCCCCATTCTTCCCCAACGAAATTATGGTCTCATTACCTCCCAAGGAGTCCTCCCAAGGTTCCCCCAAGCCCTCAAGGTCCCATCCTTTGAGGTTTAAGAGTTACATTTTAAGGTAAGGGATCCGACCTCTCTCTTTTATTTCAAGTAATCTCTTTTATGTCATTCCTTTTATGCTCCATGTTCTTATGTTGGAGGATATTCTTCTATACTCCTCTTACTGCCATTTTAATGTTTATATAATGATAGATCTCCTCTTACTCTCATTATTTCGTTTTATGAAGTTTTAAGTGGCACCGTTAGGCTGCCGAAATTTTTTGTAACGGATTCTTTCTCCCTTCTCATTTTTCATGATCTATTTTCATGTAAAGTATTTCAAGTTCATTTTTATTATGTTTGGGTATGATCTCTAAATTTATCATACTGATCTTTTCTGATCATATGATTAGAGACCCCATTTTATCTCTTCAATTCAGTATTTTGAAGTTTTAAGTGGCACCATTAGGCTGCCGAATTTTTAAGTGGTTCTTCAACCTTCTCGTTTTGAAGTTCTACTTTCATGTCAACTCTTTCAAGTTCCTTTTTTATTATGTTGGGGTATGATCTCTAAATTTATCAATCTGTTATTTTATGATCGTATGATGAGAGACCCCATTTGATCTCTTCAATTCAGTATTTTGAAGTTTTAAGTGGCGCCGTTAGGCTGCCGAATTTTTAAGTGGTTCTTCACCCTTCTCGTTTTGAAGTTCAACTTTCATGTCAATTCTCTCAAGTTACTTTTTGTTATTTTGGGGTATGATCTCTATATCTATCATACTGGAGTCTTATTTTCACATGATTATAGACCCCATTTGATCTCTTCAATTCAGTATTTTGATGTTTTAAGTGGCGTCGTTAGGCTGCCGAATTTTTTAGGGGATTCTTTCACCCTTCTCATTCTTTTCAAAGTTCTACTTTCATGTCAAGTCTTTCAAGTTCCTTTTTAATTATGTTGGGGAATTATCTGTATATCTATCATACTGAACTCTTATGTTCACATGATGAGATACCCTATTTGATCTTTCCAAATCATTTTTGTTGAAATTTAAGTAACGCTGTTAGGCTGCCGAACTTTCATAAGAGAAATCTAGTTTTTGTCTTCCTTACATGTTTTTCATTTCAAATGGTATGTCCTTGAAATTTCATTACCATGATCATGTATCCTTCTTATTCTGTCCATCTACTGTTTTATGGTTCATTTATGAATTTTTGACCCATTTTCCCTCTCTTTTTAATGTCTTCTAAAACCTCGTAACATAGCTATTATGCTGTAGAATTTCCGTCTCAAAATGTTTCTCTATTTTTCTAAAGTTCTTTTATATTATTAAGTGAATACTCAAAGCTCTTTATTCTAAAGGGGTATTCACATATATACCAAAATGTTCTATTTTAAATTCTTGGATTTACATACATGAGACCCACCTTCCTTTTCTGTGGGATTTAAAGTGACGTAAAGATCATGTCTTTAAAGCAGTTTTTAAAACGTTGTGATTACGAAATGAAACCCATTTATTTTATGCTATATGGGTTATTTATGAAATGTTTGATGATGATATATGTGGATCACATGATAATAAAGGAAAATTTAAGGGTGCACCCTGATAGCGCTCCAATGCATTGGGTAATGATGTAACCACTAGAGATTACAATTTTCACGATACCTTGGTGAATAACCTTGGTAATTTTCAAATGACACCTTGGGGATGGACCTTGGTGATATGTTCATGATTGTCTATGTTAAATTATGTAGCCACATATTCAAGTTATGAAAATTTTAATTTTATTATGATATGCCTCATGATTTCATTCTCATGCCTTAAAGTTCTTTTCATGACTTTATTGAAGTATCTCAAGTTCACATGTAAAATGTTTCTCTTGTTTTCCTTACTGGGCCTTCTGCTCACCCTTTCCTTTTATGTATGTCCCCAGGTTCTGAGATGCAGTAATGAACCTAGGATGAACATAAGGAGAATCCTTTCAAGTGTTTAAGAAGAATTTTTTTTTTGTTTCATGTTTTAAGTTCCTGGTTTCCAAGACACTAAACATTAAAGATCCTCAGTTTTGTAAAATGTAATGAAAGTTTATGTTATAAAAAGGCGGGATGCTATATTCGCCATCAAAATGTGGTTAATCAACCTTTTAAAGAATATTAGAATGTTTACGCTTAAAAACTGGATTCATTTTCATTTTTAATCCTCTAAAATTTATTGTAAAGAGTAAAATTATTTGACAAACATATATAATAATTTTGTAGTTAGTTCTGTTCATTCCCGCCATTAAAACGGATAGGCGTTAACTACCATTTAAAAGAATATTATTTTATTATTAGAGTGCAACGTAAGATTCCCAAGAAACTCATTGTTGTGTATTGGGTACGCCATCGAGCATAGAATCCCCGTTAAATTAATATTAATATTTTATTCAAAAATATGGATAAATATAAAGATGTCATATTCTTTATTTACCAGGGGTGTTACATCCTTCCCCCCTATTGGGAATTGCATCCTCGCAATTTTAAAACTGGGCTTGGAAACATCCTTGAATGTCGCACATCAGAACAAGAGTCATTAAAACAATCACTTTAAAATAAATAAAGATAAGTACAATGGTCACCTGAGTTAACCCATACTAGGATTCCAAGTATGAAAATATGGACATGGAGGAAAAAACAAAGAGTCATGTTCTGATGGAGAGTGATAGAAAACATGTTTAGGAGAAAGTTAACCACAAGAAAATCATAAACTTGTGATGGGTTAAACGGAATTCGATTCCCCAGTAGGAAAAGTTAATAGACAAAATTTTTGTTTTAAGTTACTTTTTATTGAGGAATTTATTCATAAGGAAACATAATCACTTTTCATGTTGACTTTCAACTTTTATTAGATTCCTTATACAAACTCATATTTTCTACAAAAGACAAGTATTTAGGAAGACTTGTTCACGTTAAGAGTACTATAATAAACTTCTAGAGAATCACCTAATCCACAAAAGAGAACTATATACTTCCCATGTCTTTAGACTTTAACCAAAACCAAAACCAAAAATGTTAGTACAAGATCAGATAATCCAGAAAAGGACAACCCTTTATAAAAAGAAAATCTATTCTTAATCTCCAAAATTTGTCCAACAAAACCCAAAGATCAACGAGGACCATTATATAATCAATTTGTCCATAAAATTCGTCAAAGTAAACCAAACTAATATTGAAACCCAGGCATTTGAAGGATTTAGTCACATAGTCTTCCATGTTAAATCGTAACATTTATCTCCAAACAACATCAGTTTCTCTTAATGTCTCGTATTGGAAAGTAATTAACCTAATCACATATCCTCCATGATAGGTTAATAAATATCCATAGATGACCCAAAATCAACTTACTCTTAATTCATAAAATCATCTAACTAAAAAGAATCAGTCAAACTAACCAGGGACTTCACGTAGTCTAGTTGTAGGCGATAAATTCCAGTTGCACTTTGGTTGTGGGTTCGATTCCCGCAACTTTGTCCGACGCGACGGGTTGTCACACGGTCTGCGTGTTGTCCTTTTTCCAAAACTATATAATTCTCAAATCATTCCCCAAAAAGAGATAAAATCATCAAAAATAACCATAACATAATTTAACCTCAATTTTATCTCAGGCCTTTCACTTCCATCATAGCATATAGTAACCCATAATTACCTAAAAAGTAAGGATCATATAAACCCAAATGGTTCTTTATAACTATGTCTACAAAAGAACAGATAACTATTACTTGAATAAAATTTTCATATATTAAACATCAGGGTTACACATACTATAAAAATTCTTCTAATGTAACCTCGTCATCAAAAGAGACTTAATACTCTTATGAATTTCACCATAACTCTTGAAGCCCTTATATGTTGACATCTTACTCATTAAACATTCTTCATGACCCATTAACCATTCTTTTCCAACTTATTCTGAAATACTTCTTTCCTACAAACAAAATCATGAATCATATCCTAAGATTCCAAAATAGGAAAACAATAGTTATGAAATAATCCATACCTTTTATTGGTCATTTTCAGTTTCTTCATCCTCAATCGGAATGGCATTAGGGATTGGTAAATGAATATTTGTACGATCTTGGTGATCCCTTTCACGAAACTTATTCATAGGACATGTGTTTGCATAATGACCATGCACACCACATTTAAAACATTCAATTGATCCCTCAGAAAGAACTTCTTTCCCTTTCCTCGAGTCAACTGGATGCATCCTTTTTCCATGGTAGGTTCTTTCTTTATGACCTTCATTTCCACATCTATAGCATATTTTTGTCCCTTTGAAACATTTTCCTAGGTGTTTCTTTCCACATTTTTGACACATAGGTTTTTTAACACACTTACCTTTATGATTATTACCTGTAGTTCCGTAGGGATTTTTTTCTCGCATATATGATGCCTTAGATAAATCACCAAGGTTTAGGTGGTCAATCATTAATCTAGATAGTTGGTTGAGGATAATCACAAGAGTTCTCATTGTAGCTCCCATATCATTCAGTTGCTTGCTCAAAAAACTGTCACAATTTCCTTCACATCCACTGTTACATTGGTGCCTGCTAGATCCAGCCATTTACTAAAACCAAAAAGGTCAGTGTGAGTATATCAACAAAACCATAATGTAATAATGATGAAGATAAACACTAAGATATACTTACTCATTCACTTTATCTAAAACTAGGACTCTTTAGGAAATCTTAACCATTATGGTAATGTCACTTATGCTTAAAGAATACCCTAACCTCTAAAGTTATCTAAACCGACCTCTGATACCAACTATAAGTCTCCAGCCTTAAAACTTACTTAATCTTGAGTTACTACAAGATCACACATTGAGAATATTTTCAGGTTTATAGTTTTAGAGAATTATATCATAAAACATGCATTACATTCCACATTTAAACAAAGTGGTTACATAAAAGATAGTATTCATTTTTCCAATCAATGGAAACATATTTAAAATAAAACATGGATTCTTTCTTGACACTTCCTTGACACTGTCATCATATCATGTACCCTTCCCTTGACCTGTGAAAAACATTTCAAAAACTTGGGATGAGCATAAAAAGATCAGTAAGGGATATAAAAATATGGAAAGGAAACATGAGTACATGTATACATAAGAATGAAATCATACTTTACCCATAAAACATAAGCACTTTAACATACCTCATAAAATAATGAATAAATCATAGAAATCATAAGACATAAAGGTAACTTGAGGCATTCATAACATTCTTACATAGGGAGTAACCCTCTTGGTTACGTTTGGAATACCCACCACAGTATATTCACTAAATATCTTCGGAGAAACCTTAACATTTCACTCTTTCACGTTACCCAATGCATTGGAGAGCTATATCGGGCTCACCCGCCCTTAGTTTATCACGGAACCACCCGTCTTCATAATAATTCCCAAGAATCTCAAGATAATCGTATCACATAAAACATGCATAAAAGAAACATAACATTTCCACCTTTCAATCACAAGAAATCAATACAACACATTGATATAAAAAAATTATGAAAACCATTTGCAATACCAACATAAAAGAAAAGTAAAATATGGTATTTATTTTTCTTTTAATAAAAGGTATGGCTTGTAGAGGAAGCCGAAACTAAAATAATGGTCACAACGGCGGAGAAGTCATTGTCACCGCATACGTACGATAAAAACATTCCCTTTTGTCGTTTAGTAAACGCTTCATATAAAAAAGATTTATTTTGAATAAACGTAAAATTCAAAGGGGTATATACACCATATAAAATACGGTTGTGTATAAAACAAAATATGCCTCAATGAAAGGAGATTGAGACGATGTCCCATACATAGACTGTATCCTTGGATTAAGGATAAATCAGTTACAAAACTATGTGTGACAAAAAAATACACGAAATATAAGTGGGTATTAAGTGTAAAACAATTATAGTACATTCACACATAATCATAGAATTAAATATTCAAGGTGTACAAGTTTATCCCAAAGAATCGAAATTGGGTTAATAAGTTCCCTTGCAAAAATTCGACAGTCTAACGGCGTCACTTCAAAATTCAGAAAAAGAGTTGATGAGAGATAAAAAGGGTATCTCATCACTTGGACATAAAATTGACATCAATAAGGATATATAAGAACATATCCCAAAATAATATTATGTTAATTAAAAGACATAACAAAATAAGTCTTTTAAAAAAAGAATGGTGAAAGGTTCCCTTACCGACATGGGTATCATTCGAAACATACGCCCCGTGAAAGAAGGACAATAAAACATTGATGTAAATACTCATAAATGAAGGAATATTACACAATGAGTAAAATAATGGCCAGTACATACACCACTCAAAGGAAATTGTGGCAAATGTAGTATAAATCTCACGGGAATAAAAGTGAGATGAAAAATCCCTTACGAAAACTCGGTAGCCTAACGACACCACTTAAAACTTCCAAAAATGGATTGATGAGATCAAATAGAGTATCTCACCACATTAAAATAAAATGTACCACAAGAGGAATATAAAAGAACATCACCCATCATAAAAAATGGGAGCTTAAAATAAGTCACATAAAGGAGAGTACTTAAAGAGAAAGAGAGAGGTTAGATCTCTTAAAAAAATTCGGCAGCCTAACTACGCCACTCAAAACAATCCAAAAATGGATTGATGAGAGAGAATATGGTCTCTCATCATAGGAACATAAAAATTTCAGTAAGAGTAATATAAAAGAACATCCCAATAACAAGAAAGATGAGCTTTAAAAGGAATGGAAAAAAAGAGTGTACTTAAAAAGAAAGAGAGGAGTAGGATCCCTTACCTCGTGTCCGACTTGACTCGATCGTTATTTAACATCCTGAATAATAAACCTGAGTTAATTTCCACTTTATTAAGAACCTTTTTCTAGTTCATTATACCTTTTATATCACTTATTACCATGTAATAAACATTATGTAATCATTTAAGTTAATAATGTTTGTTTTGTCGATATTTGGTTCTTAAGTCGAAAGTGGACTTCTTACAAATACATGTTGTTCGTGTGGTCAAATGTTCATTATATCCAGAATTATATTAATGATTTGTATATCATATATATCATATATATCCATAATATACATTTATTTATAATATTACATAATCATTTAGAGGTAATAAATGAAATGCACTGTTCATGGAGACGGTAAGTCGTACGTATGCATGAACGCTACTTTCTTTTCTATGTCATATTAATGTAATTAAAACCAAATGAGAGGTATGTATATTTTAATTCCAGAATTATATTCATCATTTATATGTAACATAAATCATATATAATAACTTTAAATCCATCCTTTATACATCCCACATATGGCATTAACGAATCAAATAACTTTGAGGGGGCGGTAGTCCGCACTTCCTAAAATGATATTATCGTGTTTAACCACAATGGAAACCATAAAGGTATGCCAAAAAATACAAATACAGAAACATAAACATATTATATATCATATATAAATATAGTGACATCTTAATGGTCACCTTTTAAGGTGTTATATGAGTGTTGAACAATCATCATTTCGTGAGACAGAAATTCGCCATCCACAGAAACAGTATGTTCTTTAACCATTTGATGTTGGTGTGTGTAAGTGTAGCTCGAATGCTTCTTATAAAAACATCCTAGTATATTTAATATACTGTAGTTGTTACAAAATAAATGAATAAAAAGAGTTTATGGGGTTGGAGAAACAAAATAAAACAAAAGAACACAAGTGAAGAGATTACCTTAAAATCGGGTAACTCCCTTTGGTTTGAGCTCAAAGGCTTTCTTGGGAAGAATTCTGCCCAAAGTGAGGCTTCAAGGAGTTAGCAAGGGATGTGGAGAGACAAAATGGTCAGGGTTTTACCGAGCCAAAGGCTTTGTATGTGCGGTTAAGGAGGTATAGGTGGGGGCCTTTTATAAGAGGAGAGGAGGGGCACTCTTGGAAAGGTATAAAATGTAACTTTATTTTCAAATGAGTTTCGGATTTGAATGGTCCCACATTGATTTGTTTCGAGTATAAGGTGATAAGGGTTAGAAATAAACCCATACAATAGGTTTTGGACATTTTAGGGCATAGATTTTATATTATATTTCCATTTTATTTAAATAGTTAAATAATGAGGTCATTGCTGCATCATCATGATGTCATAGATAATTTAATTTATTTAATGTCTAAAAATTATAAAAAAAAATACTATGATTTAGGAAATCTTTTTATCTTTCCAATGAATATTTATAGTCCAAATGATAATTTATTTATACAAAATTAAAAATATTTTACTTAGGTGATACATTCTTTGTTACATTTAACATTCTTTAAAAATAAAAAGATAAAAAGTCACTTTCTCACAAAAGTGATTCCATGGGGCCCCCATGTTTGGCACAAGGCATCCCATGGTCTACCATGAGACAACCAGTATCCTTAGGACACATTTTGTGGTCATTTTTATTATTATGATATTATCTTATTTTCTTTAACTACCTGATTACTCATTAATCAAGATAATTAAAGATAATTACCGTCGTTACTATTCATAATGCCCAAAAACAAAAGAGTCTTAATTAAAAAATTTGGAACTTATGATTTCAAATATTTAATCCATTTTACCAAATTCCAAACACATAAATTTCAATAATTAATTTAAAAAAAAATTCCCGTTGTCAAAACAAATAGCGGGTTTTTTTGAAACAATATTTATGAAAAGTTTGGTAGTTGTTTATGCCTAATTCCAAAGTGAAAATAATCCCAATGACAATAATTGAATTACATGATAAAAATATATTCTAATTATACTTTAAAACAAATAAAAAAGATATTATAACCATATAATTAAATTATATGAAAAAGCAGTTTTGATGTAAAATGCAGTATTTTTCACTATTCATTGAAAAATGAACATTGTCTGAAAAATACCAAAAATTAACCCAAGGTAAATTTAAATGTCCCAATCATAAATAATATGTTTATTTTGAAAAATAGAGCTTATAAAATTGTCAAAAACTGGATTTAAAAGGGGTTCGTCATCAAAAGGCGGTTAATCGGCCTTTTAAAGAACATTAGAATGTTTATGCTTAAAAACTGGATTCATTTTCATTTTTAATCCTCTAACATTTATTGCAAAAAGTAAATATATTTGACAAAAATATATAATTATTTTGTAGTTAGTTATGTTCATTCCAGCCATTACAATGGCTAGGCGTTAACTACCATTTAAAATAATATTAATTTTTTATTAGAGTGCAACGTAAGATTCCCAAGAAACTCGTTGTTGCGTATTGGGTACGCCATTGAGCATAGAATCCCCTTTAAAGTAATATTAATATTTTATTCACAAATATGGATAAATATAAAGATGTCATATTTTTTATTTACCTGGGGTGTTACATCATCAGTTCAATGAAAATAGAGGGTGTGTTTGTAAGAATGAATGCCATACAAATATACTCATACAGACCATACCTGCTACATAATGATCTATGAGGTATGTATGATTGACTTACTCACATCCGATGATAACAAGATATTAGGATGATCTTATTGAATACATTAACTCCTCAGAGATGGTCGAAGATATCATCTACTGAAGGTAGTGGATACCGATTCCTGACCATATTTTTCATCAATCATCTATAATCCATACATAGATGTAAGGATACATCTTCCTTATTGTAAAAAAGAAAACGAGAAACCCAAGAGGATGTATTGGGCTGTAAAAATACCTTTGACTATAGATCCTCCAAATATAATTTGAGATTTTTTAGCTATGTAGGATCTCTCCCATAAAGAGGGATGGACACTAGAGATTCTTCTAGAACAAGATTCATCGTAAACTCTTCTATCTCTAAGAAAGTAAGACATAAAATTCATTGGGAAAGACATCCCAAAAATTTTCCACTACTGGAGGGAAATCATCTTGAAACTCGCAGTAATCATCATTGATTATATTTTCAATTTGGAAATTCAATCCTCCTATCCCATGATTCAATGGTCCCTCTCTACTATCCTGGACATCCCACAAACCCTTATGTCCATAACTGCTACCCTCTGGTGATTTTAAAGATAACTTGTGGTGATAGTAATATAAAGAGGTATTCCACTGAACTAATCAATCCAACCAAATAATTACATCAATTCATGTTATCTCAATAATGAAAAGGTTCTATAAGAATGGAAACTTGCAACCTCTAGGGGATAGTCCTTACATTGACATATTACCTCATACCACACTCCTAATGGAATATCTGGGGTCATTCACCATAGTCATACTATATCTAATGTCCATGAATTTCTCCAAGATTGATAAAAAGATAAAAAAATATTGAATTTGTTGTATCACATAAAGAAGATACTATAGTATATTCCACTAGAATAGTACATCATTCTGTAGATGGACCCACATCCAGATCATCAAGTATCATTTATAGTGCATGGAACATTTTTGATCCATGAAATTTTGAAATAGCCAGACTACCATGATCATAATATCCCAACTAGAATTTCTAGGGATCCAGAGTCTTACTACTATGAACATGACCTCCTCCTAGGCAAGTCCAGCCGGTTCTATGCCCACATCCCACCTGATGTGGCACAAAACAACCGACTCATGAAGGTGGATTTGGTGTGGATTATTTTCCACCCAAGCTAGGTGGAATGTTCCTATAGACCCTATGATGTTGTCTCATATGACCACAATATTGACAATCCATTGGGTCCCTATAACGTTTATGATTTATGT
Source organism: Viscum album (assembly GCA_963277665.1). NCBI lineage: Eukaryota > Viridiplantae > Streptophyta > Magnoliopsida > Santalales > Viscaceae > Viscum > Viscum album. Next base: position 1,864,587,084 of record OY728133.1, read on the forward strand.
ACCCCATCATCGACACTAATGAAACATAGCAGTGCTATTGAAACCGGTACTTTTGTTTCCATGTCCCAAAAGATAATCCTTGAGCGAGAACCTCATACCACCATGAGAACTAATGGCATGCTGCAATACTAATTCCTTATGCCCAGTGATATTTCCACCCCTCGGTGTATGATTGGTGATATTATTCTGAATAACTATTTTATAAAAATTTTGTACATAGGAAATTCACCAGTGAACGAATGGCATTGTTAGCACCAGAAAAATCATCCCCAAAATATTCCAAATATTTCTATACATGATCCAAGGTCGTAGACCATTTCACAAGATTTTATTTGGAAGGTCATAGGGCCCAAATGGAGTTACGTATTATGAGTAATAGAAATTTTATGTTGGGATCTAAAAATGGTTTGCGGAGCCCATTCGTGAAGCTCCCTCCCTCACAGAGCAAGGAGGCGGGATACTCCACGAACTGATTTGAGGATCTCAACCCAGCATGGAGCAATATGGAGGGATTATCTGTGAACCTATTTGATGTTCATGACCCACTGCGGAGTAAGGAGGCAGGATGCTCTATGAACCCTTTTCATTTTCGTGAACCCACGGCGGAGCAAAATCTATCTTCACTCTTAGGACCAATCGGGCCCTATATACCCTAAGAGGGTGGGGGGGGGGGGTGAATCAAGGAATGAATATTCTTTACTAAACATTTCTTTCCCCATTGGATCTTGACCTATTTATTACAAGGGTCACTTTTTTTGCACTTTTGTTTTTATTATGACCACTTCTATTCTTCTTTATCTGATTACGATGCTTTGAATGCAATGCAAGGAAGCTAGCAGGCCGACACAGAGATTTTTACTTGGTTCACCCTCACTGGGTTACATCCAAGGAGCATACAATGGTGATGTGACACTATACCAAATCCACTAAGGCTTACTTACATTAATCTTTGGTCTAGATCACATCTATACCCAGGCTCACTGCCTTTATAAGTTTTAGGGTCATCTCACTACTTTCCCAAGGTTCACTCCCTATTTCTCTCTCTCTGGAACACTGCCAGTTGAGAGGATCACATTCTGCCTCTTCCTTTGCTAACTTCTCCAGAAAGGATCCAGTCACAGTTTGTAGACTTATAGGTCTCTATATTTTCAAGAATACATGCATCCTCAACTGTTGATAGATTCTCTGTTGAAGTCCAGATTTCATCCACTAATGAATATCCCTTTCCCATGAACATTGGAAAATTCCCTTTGGAAACACCTTCGCAAAGCACCCAACTTCACGAGGCACCCAATTTCATGAAGCTCAAACAAGCCTACAAGAAGTTCCTTCCTTTTCGAGATGCTCACAATTTCGCAGAGCTCAGACTATCGCAAAGATCAATCCTTCACAATGCTTAGGCTGCCGTGAAGCTCAATTTGTCACAAAGAGACTTCCCACGCAACTCTCACTGAGCCAACGCGGAGCACACGACTTTCACTGAGCTAGAATATATGTTGTGAAGCTCTTCTTTTGTGAAGCATACTGCCTTCGCGAACTACCTTCACGAACAGAGAGAAAAGTATTTTCTATGAAAATTATATCTACTTCTCTCGAGGTGGTCAACCTCTATTTATAGGCGATTCCACCAACCCGTGACCCTTCCGCGTGAAGTCAGCGCCACTTCAGCTCAAATAGAGAAGCTCCTATGTTACCGCAAAAATTCACTCAAAATCACGAAGCACCGTGGAAATTTTATGATCATGGAGCTTTTCATAATCGCAGAGCATCCCATCAACCCTACACGCCTTCACCGCGAAGCTCCCTCGCAAATATCTCCACTACCGCAATGCTCTTTATCCTTTTCCATTCGCGAAGCTCGTCATAACCACGAAGCATCACCGTCAACATTCTTAAGGTCTTTGCGAAATCCAAACCAAGTAGCCCATCTTCACGAAACTAATTCCTTTTCCATATTTAAATATGATCTTCATGGAAACTCTATTTTCCTAATGCTCACCAAACTCCAATTTTTAGACCCAAAAAGTTGGCAATAATTGGGAAACAACACCACCTTGTACAACTCTTTTGTACCTCCTCCAGATCATTCGTTCCTTTTTCATCATTCTTTGTCAACATGGATTGTCCAAAATTTCCCTAGAACTCGATAATTCTCTATGGAAAAACCTACTTTTTCAACAATCACAATCAACCCAAAAATGCTGCAATGTTACCTTGAGGTATTTTTTCCGAACAATCTCCCCCTTTGGTTTTGTTGACGACTCTTCATAACTCTTCTCAGAATGATTTTCTGCACTTTGATACCTATTTGAAGCTCCTTCCAGATACTACCACCATTAACATCTTGAAATTCCTATAGAGTTCTAGGAATCATATTACACGTACTCTAAGCCAACATGAGCAATGCTCAGCGTGAGAAACAAGAGTAGTATGAAACGTTCATCAATGAAGAACATCATGTCAAACCCCAATTGTCTATTCCAAACTAATACCAATTTCTAAATTTATACCCTTTGTTGAACCACACAAATACCAATTTGTAATAGTTGGACACCTTATCTCACCATTCCAACATCACTATTCTTTATTTATCATGATCCTCAGCTGTCTTCATATCTATTCTTTGATCGATCACTTATAGCATCGTCAGATTTAATATTCTCCCCCTATCTCATTGCACTCCCCTTATCTCACTACTCCACCTGTCAGCTTCCCCCCATATCAATCATGAAGTATCAAATTGCCACACTGGCTCCCCCTTGAACAATCACTATTTTCTCCCCCTTAGTCGATGAACCAAAAGGTCACTCCTCTCCAGTTTGTAATAGAGTAGATAAATCATATCAGCACATTAGGGAAAACATATCATACCTCAAGTTGAGGGGGGTGTTCCACATCCACACATTTTTAAGTGCGGAGAGTCGACTGAACTCCCAGAGCCAGTCGATGCCTTTCAAAAGCATCCTTGGGTAAGGCCTTCATCATAATGTCTGCAACCTGAACTATGTAGGCACATAATCCAACATCACAATTCCATGCTCGACCTTATCCTTGATAAAATGATAATTTATCTCAATGTGAATTGTCCTTGAATGATGGATGGTATTTTTGCTAAGATTTATAGCACTTGAGTTATCACACTAGATTCCAATCGGAGACTTCACTTCAACTCCCATATCATCAAGAAACTGCTTTATTCACAATAATTATGTCCATGCTTGAGTGGTTGTAATATACTCAGCTTCTTGTGGTGATCAACGAGATTAAATCTTGGTTCTTGCTCAGCCAAGCAGTACATAGTCCACCGAGATAGAATTCACCTCTTGACATTGACTTCCTATCATCCGCTGAACCGGCCCAATCTGCATCAGTACATCTCAATAAGCCTGACTGAGACTTATCACAATAGATCAAGCCTAATTCCATTGTGCCCTTAATATACTGAAGTATTCTTTTCACTGCATGCATGTGGATTTCAATAGGATTACTCTAATATCTCGCTGCTTGGAATGTGGTGAATACAATGTCAGGCCTTGTTTCAGTCAAGTATAGAAAACTTCCAATGATTTTCATGTATTATGTGATATTCACTGCCTTCCCATCCTCATCTATGGAAAATTTCATCCAGGTAGCTACAAGATTCTTCATCTCCTTGTAATTTTCCATTCCAAATCTTTTCAAAACCTCCTTTGCATATTTGTATTGTGAAATTAATTTTCCATTCCTTCCTTGTGTCACCTGTAGACCAAGGAAAAATGTTATCTCTCCAATCATTGACATTTCGAACGCACTTTTCATGAATTCTAAAACTTTTATACACTGAGCTTCATCTGATCCCCTAAATATTATTTCTTCAACATTAAACAAGACCATCATCTTCTGATTACTATTTTTTTTAAAATAGAGATTGTAATCAACACCCCCAAACTAGAAAACAAACATTTTAAAGTACTGATCATGTCATGAGTAAAATGCTCTTGGTGTTGTTTCATCCCATACAGTGCCTTCTTCAGTCTAGAAACCTTGTTATCATCCTCATGAATGAGAAAACACTCTGGCTGCTCAATATAAACCTCTTATTCCAGAACCCCATTCAAAAATGCAGATTTGATGTCCTTCTGGAACACTTTGAACCTCTGTTGCATTACAATGTATAGGAATAGTTTGATTGTCTCCAGCCTTTCTTACAGTGAAAATGTCACATAGGCATCAATTCCCTCTATCAACTATTCTACATGTGAATTGGAATTTTCCACTTCTAATCCCCATGAGTCTCTTTCCACATCCTTACATTCAGCCGAAAACTTGTCACTATGTCATTGTTCAATGACATCATTTTTTGGAACTAATTTTCTCAGATTTTATGTTGACACACCTTTGGTTTTATCTCGTAGCTTCTTGGTATCCTGAAAGTAATCAGCTGATACCACATTGTTAGAACAAAATAGATAATCATAAAAAACTATGTGTTTCATCTTGTCCCCCAATCATTATTCATGAACATAAACATTCATCCTTCATATCCCATTGCGATCTTGCATCTGATTAGGATATAGAATGATCCCCCTGTGATATGCCACTCTTCCATTTGTTAGGCCCAACTGTGTAGATCCATAACCATTCTTCTCCTCATGCATATTTTAATTCCACTTCCCCGTGGATCGTATCTCCCTAAAATATAAAACACTTGAATCATCAGTTAATAGAATTTATATATATAGGGAGAGGGGTTTTCTTCTGGAATCCTCATGATGAGGAGAGTGGTTGATCCTGATGGTTAAACTCTTTTATTCTTTCTTGCAGAGCATCATACAGTTTCCTTACTTCTTCTAACTACCTAGCCAACTTCAACTGCTCTGGCCATATGACAAATCATTCATTACCCATATGCTGAGTCTTTCTCTGATATGTATATTCTGCAGACCTGACCTTTTTCATCAGTTGGGGTTTAAACCCACTAGTACTCATTTCATTCATTAATGTTACACCAAAATTCCATTTCACATGATTCCTTATCTATGTAGGAAGCGCTCTACTTGTCATTTTCCATTTCTTCTTCCACAATTGTAGGGGTCTTTCTCTTTTCTAAACTTCTCTCTGAGGAACACGATATGCTGATTTTTCGATGAATTATTTTTTCATCGTTCTTTTATCAGATATCTAAGTCACCACCATGTTTTTCATGGGTGGTGAGTCCTCCACTGAATGTACATTATTCTTACTCACAGATGTAGTGTTTCTTCCCTTTTCCTTCCATATTTGTTCTTGTTCTTTCTTAGAGTGAAGTTGTGAGTGTGACAGAGGAGGTGATTGATACAGCTTTCATTCACCTCCATGTGATTCCCCTGAGGCTCCAAGCCTATTATCCAATTTACAACCTTTTCTCCCAATGTAATATTTCTCTTGATACATCCCTGGAGTCAAGAATATCTTTTTGGGCTCCTATTACTTTCTCGTGTTATTCTTGCATCTATATCTTTCCAAATATCCATTACTAAAACATATGAAACATCTTCCATTAAATTCATACCTCATTTCATCATCTCCCAGCAGAGATGTTGATGATGTTTGAGTTCTTCCTCTGACATTGAGCTCTTGCGCTTCCTGACACATATTCACGGTGAGTCCCATTCTTCCACAGTAATAGCATATAATGAATGCTTTCCTATGAGAGATTCTTCTCTGTGATTTCTCTTGATGCTTCTTCGTATTCTCAGATTTATCAGTGTTTCTATTTTCACAGCCTGAAATGTATTATAGAGCCTCTGAACAGAAGCTTGATGTGTGTTCATGAATCTCGAAGAAATAGCACATGCCATCACGTCTTTTTGTAACTATCCTCTTAGGCCTATCTCTAGAACCTACAAGATTTTTTCCACATATGGAACTATTCACAACTCTCTTTTTATCATGCATGGGAGGTGATTCATCAAATCCAATACCAGTTTTTACTAAACTGTATTGTCTTTGAGCTGAGAAAATTTGTTCTTGCCTTATTTTAAAAATAGCAAATTTTCTTTTCATTTCATCATCTCCTGCTGAAGGATCAAATAGTAAGTGCAAATAATCCTTCATTTTAGGATTTCCTCAAGCATTGGATTTCCCCACATCCTTCTTCATTGATTCTAATTGTTCTTCCAACTTTTGAATCTTCAAATCCCTTTATTCAAGTGGGTCATTGAGTTCTCTTCTTAGATTCATTCCACAACTCATCTCATATTCTAGTTCTCGTGTGAGCTTTTCTACCATATCACTTTGCACATTTCCTTTTAATTTTTCCTGATAAATAGATTCAGAGACAGATGCATTTTCTTTTTGTATCCTTTTATTCATCTAAACATTTTCAAAAAACTGTGTTGCTAGATCACCATTTCTAGCTTTCAGATTCTGAACTTTGTCTGAATTTTGACACTCTTCATAATCATCATCCTTTTATTTTCCTTTCATTATAGGCATCTTTTGTAGTTATTCACTATAAGAATAATTATTCTCCCTTAGGTCAGTGGCCACATCAATAAGCCTTCGATTTAATCCTCTTAGCTTGTTGACCTCAATTTCTTGTACTTGGATCAAGATATATTTAGATTTTATCTCTTAATCAAATATCTAATACAATTCTTTTTCATTGTGGACAACTTCCACCTTTTGACTTCTTGGAGATTCGTCATCATCAGTGGTTCCAACATCACATGGAATATCATGTTCTTCACTCATTCCTTCAGAATCATTGAATGAGTATGTATTTTCACTGTATGATTCATCCAAACCATTCTTCTGTTCACTACATGATTCCTTTATCTGAATCACACTCTATCCATTGACACGTCCACAATGGGTAATTTCACCAGCCTTTTGCTTCTTCTTTGATGTTCTTCCCTTTTCCATGGAACAATATTATTAGAGAAGACTGGATCTTTAACTGGAGAAATCGACTGAACCAAGTCAGAGCAAAAAAATCTGATAAATGAAACATATCCCTCTGATTCCAATTGATAGGAACAATAGGGGCCTATATAACCTGAGAGGGGGGTTGAATCAGGGTATGGATATTCTATTCTAAAAATTTCCTGCCCCACTAGATCTTGACCTCCTTATTAAAAGGGTTTCTTTGTTTGCACTTGTGTGTTTATTATGGGCTCTTCTTTTCTTCTTTTTATGATGATGATGGTTTGAATTCCATGCAGGGAAGCTAGTAGGTATATATATAGATTTTTACATGGTTCACCCTCTCTGGGTTACGTCCAAGGAGCATACAATGGCAATGTGCCGCTGTACCAAATTCACTAAGGCTCACTTCCATTGATGTTCGGGCTAGATCACTTCTATGCTTAGGCTCACTGTCTTTACAAAGCATAGGTCCAGCTCACTGATTTCCCAAGGGTCACTCCCTGTTTTTCTCTCTCTGGCTCACTGGCAGTGGAGAGGATCACCTTCTTCCTCTTCCTTTTCTCACTTCTCTAGAAAGTATCCACTCACAGTTTATAGTCCTATAGGTCTCTTCATTTGCATGAATAAATACATCCTCAACTGTTGATATATGCTCTATAGAAGTCTAAATTTCATCCCCAGATGAATACCCATTTTCCCTTGAACACTGGGAAATTCCCTTTGGAAACACCTTCGAAAAGCACCCTACTTCGCGAGGCTCCCAATTTTGCGATGTTCAAAAAAACCTTCATGAAGCTCTTTCCTTTTCGCGATGCTCCTTCCTTTTACCGATGATCACAATTTCACGGAGCTCAGACTGTCGCAAAGCTCAAGCCTTCACAATGCTTAGTCCATCACGAATAAAAAGTCATCGCAAGGCGACTTCCCTCACTAATCTCACTGAGCCAACGTGGAGCACACAACTTTCATGGATCTAGAATAGCCACCGTGAAGCTCTTCTTTCATGAAGCACACTGCCTTCGCGAACTACCTTCACGAACTAAGAGCAAATTATTTTCACTGAAAATTCTCTCTACTTCTCTCAAGGGGGTCAACCTCTATTTATATGCAATTACACTGACCCTCGACCCTTCCGTACGAAGTCAGCGCCATGTCAGCTCAAACCGCGATGCTCCAAAGTTCCCACTAAAATTATCTCAAAATCGTGAAGCACCAAGGAAATTTTCTGACCATGGAACTCGTTGTAATCGTGGAGTATCCCATCAACCCTTCACTCCATCACCGTGAATCTCCCTTGAAAAGCTATTCACTGCCGCAATGCTCTTCATCCTCAACCATTCGCAAAGCATGTCGTAGCCAAGAAGCATCACCGTCAACAATATTCTGGTCTTTTTGAAATCTAAACTAAGAAGCCTATCGTCTCATAATTCATGCATTTTCCATATTTAAATATGATCTTCATGGAAATCCTATTTTCTCGATGCTCACCAAACTCCAATTTCTGGACCTAGAAAGTTGGCAAACACTGGGAAATGACAGCACCTTGTACTGCTATTTTGTACCACCTCCAGATCGTCCGTTACTTTGTCATCGTTCTTTGTCAACCTGGATTTTCAATAACTTCTCTGGATCCCAACAATTCTCCAGGGAAAACTACTTTGTCAACAAACACAATCAACCCAAAAATGTTGCAATGTTATGTTGACATATTTTTTCCCAACATTCACTCAGTGCACACTCTGCTTCGTGATGCCTCTCCCATATAAATACCTAGCTCACCCCCATTCCCCAAATGGTGACTCCGCCCCTTGGGCAGCCAATCTCCCAGTTCGTAGAGCTCTGATTTCATTCACGAAGCAGCTCCGCGAGCCCATGCTCTACGAGCAGCTTCCTCTAAGAAGCTGATCTGCGAGTCCATGCTCCATGAGTAGCTTCCTCCGTGATGATGCTCTGTTAGTCCACGATCCCTGAGTAGCATTCTTATCGATGCTTCTCCATGAGTCAATGCTCCGCGGGTCCATGCTCTGTGAGTCCTTGCTCCACAAGACCCCATGATCCATGAGCCCCTTTGCTCCGCAAAGGTAATTCAGAAAGACCTATCCTTTGAAATGTTCTTACCTTTGTGCCCACTTGTTCATACCGCGGGGATGCAGCCCTCACACCCCCACTCGGGGTCATTGTCGAGCTCCGATCCTATCCCTCCAGGACATTCCCATCACTTCTATCACTGACCCTCTACAAAATGGTGAGTTGAACTGTGATCTTTTCAGGCAGAGATGTCGACATCTTCCATTTCACCCTTATGTGAACCCACCATTCAACTATGAAATACAATTATTTGAGATACTCCCCTATAAACCATAAAACACCATGATTCAATATATTCATCTTGGTTTGTTTCTCATGTCATGATTTGAGATTCTCCTCATCAATTCCCCGAGTACCTTGAGTCGAACGATTCCTCAAGAAACTCATCCAAACCCTATCACGTTGATCCTATGCCATGTTGACATAGAAAGGGCTTCCCATGCGTAAGTCCCAAAACCAGCCATTTCAAGGCGCTTTATGCCTAATTGCCCCTCTACATGACTATAAACATTAGTTCACCCTTTGTTCCAATTATCGGATGCCTCTTGCCCTATACCAGAAATGCCTTATGATCCAAGAATAAGATGCCAACATTCCTATCTACATGAGTATAAACTCTGGTACACCCTTTATGCCCAATATAGAATGCATCTTGCTCTAAACAAGAGATTCCTTATGCTCCAAGCATTGTATGTCAATAGTCATATCTACATGACTATAAACTGTGGTACACCCTATGTTCCAAACATAGGATGCCTCTTGATCCAAGAAAGATATTCCTTGTTCTCCAAGCATAATATGCCAAATGCCATGATTACAGTGGTGTAATTTCAAAAGAATTGGAATCATTTAAAACATTCAATCACTCTACCTCACGCTTTTCATTTATTTCATTCAGATCCTCATCCATTTCATTGTCTAATGGGAACCCTAATGGCCTGGTCCCATTCCGCATCGGCACCCCTACCATCCTGGGACAACGCCCCTAAAGGCTTTGGACAACACATTGAGTTAGGTCATGTGTTTCGAACACAGTCAGTAGTAACCCTCATTTGTTATCCCCATTTTAGGCTAGTGCGATATGGATGAGGTGTTTCAAACATGGTCAACCGTTTTTCTTCATCTCCCTACCACCCTACCCGCATTCCGAATGTCGGGCATGTGATTCAAACTTTTCATCTCCCTTTGTTCGGATTGATTCCAACGCCCATCACATTGTCCATATTGTGAACTAGTGCAAAGGTGAAGGCCTCAACCCATCACTGGGTTTCGATGCCCTCATGACTATACATGAGGAATACATTACGGCCAACTTCCATACATAAGCCCTATCCACTATTTCCGCTCCATAGCGGCACCCGAGAAGCATCCTCGCGTAAGCCTCATACACAATTACTGCTCCATAATGGCACCCATACAGCTTCCTTGCCTAAGCCCCATTCACCATTTCCACTCCATAGGGGCCCCAAGTAGATTTCTTACGTAATCCCCATCGACCATTGTCGCTCCATAAAGGCACCCGAGCTGCTTCCTTGCGTAAGCCCTATCCACCATTGATGCTTCATAGCAGCACCCGTGCAGGTTCTTTGCGTAATCCCCATGAACCATTTTCACTATATATCAGCACCCAGGTAGCTTCCATGCATAAGCCCGATCCACCGTTGCCACTCCGTAGAGGAACCCGGACAACTTCCTTGCCCAAGCCCCATACACCCTTGGCGCTCCATAGAGACACCCGAATAACATCCTTGCATAATCCCCATCAACTATTTTCACTTAATAGCAGCATCCAAGAAACATCCTTGCGTAATCCAAATGCACCATTGTCGTTCCATAGCAGCACCCGGGAAGCCTCTTTGCATAAGCCCCATTTACCACCCTTCATGTATGCACCTTTGCACTGTGATTGTCAGGTCCTTGTTGCAACTTGTTTCTCACACTGAGCAGGAATCATGTGGGAATAGAGTAGTAAGCTTCAACCATAACATCCTCTATGAGTTGCCTAATGTGTAAGCCCCACGCCCAACCTGAACTACACGGTCATTGATCCTTGTAAATGTGATGAACTTAGGAAGCCTCCCTGAGGCTCAAGCCCAACACCCCATAAGTACCAATCACCTTCATGTTGGTTCCCACAACCTGAACTACGTGGTCATTGATCCTTTCCAAGGCGAGGTACGTAGGAAGCCTCCATTAAGGTGCATTCCCAACACCCCTTGGTTCTGACAACCTTCACGTTGGTTCTCACCATCTCAAATACGAGTTCTTTGATCCTTGCCAAGGCATGGTACGTAGGAAACATCACTAAGGTTCAAGCCCACCATCCATTGTTCCAGACCATTCTCACACAGGTTCACTAACCCCTTCTAAACTATGTGGTCTGTGATCCTTGCCAAGGATAGGTACAAAGGAAGCCTCCCTGAGGTTCATGACCAACACACCATTATTTCCGACCACCTTCACGTCATTTCGCCACAATTATATTCGAACTATGTGGAATTTGATCCATGCAAAGGAAAGGTATGTAATAAGCCACCACGAGGTTCAATCCCACTATCTATCTAGGCCCCAGGTCCTCTTTCATGTCGGTTCACCGCCGTCCTGCATGACATTAAACTTTGGACCTCAATCAACGGTAATTTGATGTTCCTCCATTCAGTGGAAATCCGTTGTCAACCTCATTCGGTGGTAAGTCATTAAAGTCCCCAATAGACGGTAAGTCATCGTCAGATGAAATATGTAGACATTGATTCCCTGCCACATGGATATGTTGGAAGCCTCCATGAGGTTCAAGCCCATCACCCATGTCTCATCCTGATCTATCCCTCGATCTCATGTGTTCTGAGAATATCTTGCCCCAACCCAAAGGTTCTAATTCTTCTGGGTCCCATCCATGCGTCCATTATCACGGGCTACCTCCTTAGGTGTCCCATCATCCCACCGAACTACACATAATTTCATTCCCTACCACGAGGATATGTATGAAGTCTCTTAGATGCTCATGAACAAAACTACCGTCACATTCACAATGGTCCCATATCATACCCCCTCCACTCCATTCAACCCTCCATCATCCATACTAATTCTCACCCGGGCAGCCACATCCTAGTGGGATCATGTCATCCACCTCCTCACTGCTCCTAGAAGAACTTGGGCTGCAATTCATGTGTAAGCCCCAGCATGTCTCTAGGCCGTTGTCCTTTGTGTTCACCCTGATTCGTCACCCATTCAAACTACATGGGGTTGGACCCTTGTCATCTACACATGGTACATAGAAAACCTCCATGAGGTTCAATCCCAGTCAATGGTAAAACTTGTGGTTCCCCTTTCTTTGGTGCACACTCCCTGATATTCCCTTAGTGGTGTCGTTATTAGCCTTCACGGTGTGACATCTTTCCTTCATGGGACACACTATCTTGGGTCTGCTCTTAATGGATGTTTTGGTCCATCCACCTAGTAAATCATAATGGTGTCCCCTCCTAGGGATGTACCAATATGAACTGTCTCTATGGGACATTAGATCAAATTTATTCCATCTCCACAAGACATTATTCTCATGGCCTAACTCGTGATAATCATGAGAAGCCTAAGGAAAACCTCAAAAGACATGCCTTTGGCGTAACCGTCTCTGCTAGAAGATAAACTTGCGGCATACCCTGTGTTAAACATTGGAAGCTGAGGAAAACCTCAGATACATTCCTATGTGATATGATTCCCCGCATTCGACGTGGGATGCCTTAGGTTCTACAGCTTTGAGATTACCTCTTATGAGGAAGAATACAGGTTCCCAAATGACCACGCATCTAGAGATTTCCTGATAGGCTTGAGGTTGTCATCTACTTCGACTGAAGGTTGCTACCATGTCAAGAGCCCATGGAATGTCCTGATAGAAGTACTGTAAGTAATAGGTGTCCACAAAGATATGAAACTGGGAATGATATTAATGAACCATGAATTAATATTTAAGGGAGACCCAGACTAGGTGATGAGTTTCGAGGTGGAATCCGCAGAAGGAAGAACTGATATCCCATCATTAGGTTTTGATCAAGGAGAACATGTCCCTGAATATGGAACTGATGCCTCCTTCCTTTGGAAAGATGGAATGCGGGAAAATAGCTGTGCATCCTCGCTGATGGATGAGAGCACCCCGGTGAAAGCATCAAAAGTAGGCATAATGAAGCCCATCCTCACAATGTATAGAATGAAAAAGATTATCACCATCTATAAGTGATGGAATGCACTACAAATCTATGAAAAGTGCTGAATATTTCATAACTGACATGGAAATATTCTTTAGACAAATAAACTGTTGAGATATATGAGCTCAAATCGTTTTACAAAGGAACTGATCGTAGAAAATTGTATTCAAGTCATCCCTCATTATGTCGAAATGGTGATCATCCTAGGTAACCATATCCAGCCAACACATGGTCGAATCTTGTAGCATGTGTGTAGCAAGCTTGAATCAACAATCTGGAGGCGTTTATATATGTTCAAAGATAGAAAAGATACACACTATCCAAGGCATATTTTCCTATAGATTACCATCCCTTGAGATTTTAGGAGGATTATGGTGCTAGAACATGCATGTATAGTCATCCATCGTAGGTTCAATCCATTGATCACTATGCACGGACTGCATCAGATGTAGGAAACTATTCTGAACTTGGTGATATGTGCCAGATCAGGTACAGAAGGCGGTACTTCAAGTGGAAGTCCTTGAGGTAATACTATTGGATTTAGGCCTACCCCATATAGGGAATGAACATCGCCACCATTCTAGAATGTGATATGGGGATGGTGTGGTGAAATTGGTCTACAATTTCCAAGCACACACCTCAGAACAAGCATTAACCTGATAGATAAAAACAGTATTGGATGCTAAATAAAGGAATCACTATATAATATATAATACCCAAATATCTACATAGACGCATAGTTAACAGTATGTTCTCATGTATAAGATTCATTTCATTTTACAATTAATTTCAATGTTTACTCCGTCATCTTTTATAAACATGAAAATACAAATGTAACGATGTGTATCCATTTCATTTTAAATTTGTGTTTCACTTTATAATTGATAGTAATTCCCATGGAATAAATTCCCATAAATATTATCAATAAAAAGACACCCATTTATCTTTATCATATTGGCCCAACATAGTAAATTACTCATCCAAACCCACAAGGGCCCATACACCTCATGAATTGAGACAGAAAATCACTCAATAACTACCAAGACCAATACAAGAATAAGATAACAATCACGTCATCACTCAATAATAATAGGCATATCATGAAATTAAAAACATTGGAATACACCTATATAGCATGGAAAAATTCCTGACATTCAAATTCTAGGCGCCTATAATAATGAATTTAAAAATTCTTATTGCCCTCATATCATCGGTCCAAGGATAAAAGAGAATCTAAATTAGAATAATAATCATTACCGCCACACATCATGTTAATGACCCAATGGTGAATTAATGAAAACTATAATAGGTAAAATATAACAACAACTATATTTGGGGGAACATGGTTTATACCTTGGACATGGGTTCATGATGCCCAAGCACGACTTATGCCCAGGTCCCCCAACCATGCTGACCGACAGTTGTGGTCCCCTGACCCTGGTCTTGCCAAATAATAGAAACACCTGTGGTCGACCATCATGGTGTGTGCACCCAAAACATCTTTAGTTGGCACTTCCCCAAAGTCGATAGTCTATGCAACGGTTGTGCGGTCATTGTACCTATGGTCAACCATCATGGTCACTGCACCGATAGTAGCTCGATCTACTGTAGCACCAAGATTGACTGTCATGGTCTTCCAAAATCAACCATAACATCGGTTTCCACTAATCATACATGGTCTTTCCCATCCCAGAAGCCTTACCCGATCCGAATTGTCTTTCCCAACACAACATGTCTAGCCCAACGTGACCCATGTGACCCACCCCACTCTGCTTCCACCACAACCATTGTTATCGAGTCCACCACCATACATGTATCTACATCCCATGGAACCAACCACCTCTTTGGGAAACTAACCACCATCGTGCACTGGATCCTACCACCGTGCTCTATCGCACACCTCCACATCCACAAGCCCCCATCGCCTCATACCAATGGTCACTTTTGAAGACCAATTTATCTCTTCTATTGTCTAAAAATAAAACAGATCGCATATATTAAGCTCAATGGATCTAATGAACAAATATCCGTCCTTAGTTTTTAATTCACCTCAAAGTTAGGGGGTTGGATCGAGTTCTGAACCACCTAAAAACATTTAGATCAGAAACACGGTTTTCCAACAGTGAATAATTTAAAAAACATAGAAGAAAAAACACAAGAAATAGTGTCTATCATCCTTTTCCAAGAGTTCGTGACCAACGATCATGATTGGGGGATTTTTTTTGAAACACAAGTTAACAATTCCCGATAAGCATAAAAAATAGTTTCTTCCTGCAAATATGATCGATCCTCAAGATAAACTATTCATGGATTAGTCCAACATATTCATTGTAATGAAGAAAATATAAGAATGGATTAAACCAAAATAAATAACTCAATTTGGATTGATTGTTGAGGAAGAATGAATATATTTCATTGTTGTTGGTGATATCCATTTTGACCGTGTTCATCAATCACTAATTTCATGCACTTCCATCGCCTTCTTGAGTGGGTTTTACAATGGTTTATTACATGTGTCTCTAGATAATTCCAAGGTTATGATACTAACAATAGTTTATTAAAAATGGTTTATTTAAAAATAATAATGTTGATACGTTGGTGAAGAATAATTATTTATTTAATTATATATTTTATTCTTTTATAATGTCTGAGATTAATTTCTACAATTAAACCGCATGGACCAATGATTGGTTGTGCCAGGGTTAATGCCACTATTTTTAACACAATAGTGCCCTCAAATATTTTATCCATTAACCCATTTAAGAGCTATTCAATTTTTTTGGGGAAACCACTTGTGGGTGATTTTATGTATTTTAAAAATCTTATATATTTGTTCATGGAACAGAAGTCATCAAAATTGCACCGCGTCTCAGCGCTTGATCTCAAAATCATCCATGTAAAATAGAGAAATAATTAACATAAAATCCAAGACATTATATGGCCCCACCCCTGTGATGAGGTTTTGGGTTTTAAAATCCTATTACAAAATCTAAGAAACATCCACAAATAATTTTATTTCCTTTAATTCCCATTACCCCTTGGTGAGTCTAGTATGATTATGGGATATCATTTAGTTTAATTCTGGTTAGTGGTACTCATTTTTTAGAGATTTAATGTAAGTGATTTGAGGTGAGTTTTTACCACTGCTTATTGGTTTCATCCCTACTATCGATTAAATAATTCTAAATAGTAGTGTTGGTTTGAATTATAAGCAATTGGGTTATAGTTCTAATGAAATATATTGTAATTATAAGTGGATGAGTATTTATTTCCTTGAATCAGGCAATTTTTTTCATCTATTCTATACCTTTATCTTGAAAAATGATTATGAATCATCAATTAAAGAAAATAATTTGGGTACACCCCTTTAAGTTGTGTAAAATGATGATTTATTATGCATATTATTCTTATTTTTGATGTTAAGAATTAAAATAATAAATATAATAAATCAAACTCATGGGAATTAAATGGAATGTAGTGATTCACATGTCTTTTACTTAATTGATATTACAAAAATATTTTTTATTGTTATCATTGACGGATTCTAATTACAATTGTGTTAAATGATTATTTATATCTAGAATTGGCTGATAATATCACATTTCATAAATTTTCATTCATTTAAATATTTGAAAAAATTGATTGTGTCAAATTGTGGATTTATTTTTGGTTGATCATGAAGGAGTTGTTGAATAATTGTGAAATCCTCTTAAAATAAATTATTGGATATGTTTTTTTGTTTTAATTAGGTTTTATTTCTGATATTAGTTGAAGTATTTGTGTTTTGATTTTTGTGGTTTTTCTTTTGGATATTGGTGGTTTCAATTATTTGATGTCAGAATGATTTGGTCTGCGAGTGATGTGATAGATGACATGGTAATCATTTGGTGGTGCAGTTCAAGATGAAAAATTTATAATGGGGAATATTACATGGTAATTAGATGGAATTGTGATAGATTTAGTTGTTTTTCTTATGTTGTGATATAGGGTTGTGTTCATGATTCTCTATGACGTTCAATATAACATGTACAATAGGGAATAAAGTAAATAAATGAGCAATGGAATAATAGAATTTAAGGATGATTATTAAAATATAAATGATTAATATGTATTGGAAATAAATGAATTAAAAGTGGTTAATGGATTTTTTTTATTAAATTAAAAAATGAATGATATAATCAATAAAATGTGCTTTGTAAAACTATAAATCTATAAATAGGGAAAATCATGACTTAATGGAATTTTATGAATAGTTTTTTGGAAATCAATTTTTTAATTTGGATATCATTTGGTTATTATTAACTAACCATGATGGTTGGTGTGTGGTACTGGTTATGTGATTTTTATTATGTGTGTAGTAGTGAAATTTTGGTAATAATCATTTAGGTTCTACTCATACGTTCTTATATAATATGTTATAAGTTTTTTTGATGTTCCAATGATTCCAACTAAATAAAAACAGTATTTATGGGGCCCATTTGTTTTAAGATATTAGTGTTTTCCCCAAAAATACATCTTAGTGAGGGAATATATGACTTAAAACAGTGTCTTCTTCATTGTTTCATTCAGTCATGGAAATTCACTAATTTCATGAGGTTCTTGTGCTCTTGATGTGATATGGATGGGATAATAAGGTGATATATAGTGGGTGAAATTCATGTTAAGAGGACAGAGTGAGGTTGATATCCTTCATTTTTATGATTCCTTACTATTATTGATAGTTAAGAGTGGATGAGATGTGGATATGGGGTTATGGCTATTAACTAATGCCAATGAGATTGTTGGACACCATACAAGTTGGGTTAGGTAGGTTAATTGATAGACTCATAATAGATATAACCATATATGTTGATACGTTTACTATAATATGTATGGGATGGAAGCTATAGTATGTATTGTTTGGGATTTAGACTGAAAATATAATTATCTACAAATAATTACCCAGATGTAGTGCTAAAAACCTATTCATTACAAACTGGATTTAATACAAATAATATAAACATATAACCTAATTAATTAATAATTATGTGTTTAACAGATGAGATTATAATAAACCATATTTCTATTATCTTTTTAGCTTAATGATCTAGAGAATTATCGAAACCATTACAAAAAAGTGGAAACACTAGCATAATACACATTTTTCCACAAAAACACATTATTATGTTTAAACTCAAATTTTATTCATGATTTTATCATTATTTTTATTGATTCAACAATATTTAATGATCGATTTTTATATTATTCCTAAACATCCTTAGGAACTTTGAAAAACATTTCAAATAGAGGGATACAAAAACTCATTAATAGATAAAAATGAATGAATAATCATTCTTCCATTGACAAAACATGAAACCCCATGTCAAAAATTGACTTTTTCAAATGATAAAACATTGATCTTATGAATAAAATATTACTACATTTAAAAAATAATATTTTCATAACAAAACTTTTAAAACTCATATAATTATTATAAATCCCATGAAGGTATCTTGGTATAACATATGAATCACCCGTTTCACTCTTGTTTATCCTCTAAGGAATTATGTAAAATAAGAAAATATGAATCATCATTTATCTAAAGAAAAAATAATTACCCAATGTATTTGGATGATTTATCAAAAAAACACATAATCTATTGTAATTTATACAAACCATTAAATGAAAAAACATAATAAATCTTTCACTTTTCATCATATCTCTCATTTGAACACATAATAAAATTACATTCAATCAAATTATAATAATAAGATAAAATATAATTTTTTATTGAGAACTATTAAAAAAATTCCCAAATAGATGGATTATAATTTAAATTATAATGTAATTAATACTTTTAAAAAATGTTTATAATGAATAATGGGGATTAAAATTTGAAGAACATGTCTTGTAGAAAACATTACGAAACATTTTTTAGCTTACAAAATAAATAAAATACTTTTTATATGAAAAAGATAATGAAGATTCGTTTTAAAACCATTATAACTAATTTCATCATCAACATAAAATGAACTTCTTAATTAATTTTAGTATAATTAATAAAATTATTATAAAATTTAAATAACATGGATTTTGTGGAAAAAGAGTTGAAAGTAACACATTAAAATTAATTTTTATTGAAAAATACCTTACATCGAGTGCCATAATGTTTCATACATGAATCCAATTTCCTACTTAATAATGTTAATTTAGTATTTAATTTCATCAAAATTGATGCATGTTTATTTTCATTATTGTAAATAAATTTATTTCATTTATTATCATGTTATAGCTATAAATATATAAATATAGTTTATTTAGGATATTTCTGGATTGTTCAGTGTTAATACAAATTTGGTATCATTATAATTATAAAAAGACTCTTTAAAATAGTTTTATACACTAAAAAAGTGTAATTGTATTTTATTCATGTTATTTTAAGAGAAAAGAAGTTCAATAATTCTGAAATTAGTTACTTTTTGTTGAATATGATTTTATAATAATTTTTAACTAAAAATACTAAAAATAGTTTACTTTTAATTAAATTATTATAATTTATTATTCATCTATTTAAGATCATAAATATATGACTAGTGTAATATTGAATTTATATAAAACAAAACAATTAGTTTTTAATAACATCGGTTGGAAAATTACCACTTAATTAGTTAGAATAAAACTTCTATATAGAGGGAAATTTTTTTAAATAATTTTAAAAAGAATAAATCACTGATAAGGAACCTATTTTTAAAATTATTATATTATAGATAAAATCATTTTTATAATTCATATCAAGAAATTTTTTTAATAATTCCTAATGATAGTTAAAATTAAAAGACATGGTACTTGAAAAAATATATTTTTTTACATGGTATTGGAATGTGAAAAATAGATTTGTGATATTTAATGGTAAATATTTCAAATAACTCAGCTTTAAAAATGCATGATAATAATAAAATTTAATTTTAGTTCATAAAAAATTAAAAAAATTACTTTTTACACATAAAATGATTATAGAACCTTGATTATAAAATAAAAATACCTTTAAATGTATTTATACCTATTTTCGTTTATTTTTACCCCTTTCAGATGGTATAAATCATTGTTGATTAATCCATCATTGTAATTATTCCAATTTTGAAAATTTTAAGAAAATCACTAACATAAAAACCTTTTAGTCAATGTAAATATTATTTTCTATAAAAAAGAAAATTGATTTTTTATCCTTATCATAATTATGAAAAATATTTACAATATTAATTGATAAAAAGTGAAGGTTTTTAAATATACAAAACAGAAAATAAAATAAAATTCTTTCTCTATATAATGTGTCTCCAGAATTGAAATAAAACAAAGATGATAATAAGTTTGGTCTATAATTTCCTCACACACCAATTCAAAGATATTATTTTGATATATTTATTTATTTACCCCTTGATTTTATTGTTTTACACATTCTAATCTTTACGGTGTGATAATACATTACATAGTTAACATATAAGTGAAAAATAAAAATATTCATCAATATATTTACAAATAATTTGTTAGTGGTCATTGTTTCTTTTTAGGATAAGATAATATAATCTACTCCAAATATTATCACCATGACATCATTTTCAAAATTTCTTCTCATGTGCATGAACAATATCAACAATGATAACTATTCACCTATTAATGATGGTATAAATCTTATTTCACAAGTTTTGAATAATATTCTCATAATATAAAGAGTGCATTATCATTCTTGATTCATTACATGCATTTTACAAAAAATTATTTCACATTTACAATATAACAATGTCATAATTTAGGTAAACATAAAAACTATGTTCTTGACTACTTAATAATAAATACTATTTGTGAGAAAATATATATAAATTTATCCATAAGTGAATTTAAATAATATGAAACCAAAATTATTTATATTTTATTAAATTAAATTACTAAAATTCAAAAAATTAATATTTCAAATGAAAATGAAAATTATAATGGAAAAATGTTCTTAAAGAATAAATGACTTTTAAAACATTAAGTGTACTTAACCATATTTCACATAATTCTATATTTATATATCAATGATCTAATTATATATCATCATATCCATCACTACAAATTGATAAATAATATTTATTGATGTAAAATATATAATAATTTAAAAATAATTCATTGAAAAATAAAAAATTTTAACATTTATATTTTTAATCAAATTAATAATTTTTCATATAGTCATTAACATTCATTACTATATTTGTATCAAATATTTATCTAAAATCAATAATAATAATAATAATAACATGGAAGGGTTAAATGAATTTTTTAATTTTTCTTTACTTTTATGTCTTACACACATTGTATATTTCTTAATGATTTTTGACACAATATAATGAAAATATAAGATAATAAAACGTACAATTTTTTTTGTTTTAGTACAGTGTTTCAGGTAAAATAATCTATCATACATATAATTATTTAATGTAATGACTATTCTATAATCATTGGTGGTTTCATTATCTGCACACAAAATAATTTATTTCCTCACAATTTATATTTTCGAGTGCTAAAAAATGATGTATCTTGACATAAATATAATCTCATATATATATATATATATTCATGATAAGTGATTTCCATGTTATTACTAAGAAACATTGAATTTAATAATTACATATTTCTAAAAACATGGATGTGATTTTATAAGACTCATAATTATGAATATTCTTTCAGTAGTACGACTTCTATAACTGTGTGATATTAAAAAACAAAATACATTGTAGATTTGTCTTCCTTTATCCTGAGGATTCATTTAACGATCGAGACAAAAAAACACAGTTTGTTTATTTATAGACAATAATCAATATTTAAATCATTTCTTATATCATTGATCATCTCTCACAATTGAATAATTTCATATTCCAATTATTAATGACCCAAATGAATTTATTCATTCATGATGCACAATGAGTCAACAATAAAAGGATTTAAAAATCCATAAAAATAATTTAATAAATTCTTCCTTTATCTATCATATTTTTTCATATAATAATGGTCTCATATATATGGATAATCCATTATATAAAAAAGTAGTAAATAAATCTCAAAAACATGAATATAAATAAAAAAATGTGAATTACATTATAAATCCTCACAGTTTTTTTAAAAATATTTAAAATATATATTTCCAAATTTAAAATAAAAATATTAGGAACATTTACTCACAAATTCATCATAAATATACATAAAAGTAATATCTAAAAAAAATTAATCACCCATAATGTCATATGACAATATTATATATGAATTATTCATATATTATAAAAAATATAGAACAATTTTCCAAAAATAACCCGAATCACCTTCATATATAATCCCAACAATATCATATACGATTCCCAAGGATAATTCAATCATTATTCGTCAAATAATATTATCCAATTTGATATATAATATCATTCTTCCCATAATTTTCCTTTCATTTTGATCTATAATATACCAACAATACAACATGATATTATTGCAATTAACCATAAATTTCTTAATATCAATTAATTTTTTAACCACAAAGGTAATTTATACAATTCTACAAATTTCCCCAAAAATAAAATTCAATTCCTTCCCAAATATCCTTTACTAAAAACTATTCAAAAACCAAAGTGTAATATATAAAATTCTACAAATGATATTATTTCAATTGACCATAAATTTCTTAATATCGATTAATTTTTTAACCGCAAAGGTAATTTATAAAATTCTACAAATTTCCCCAAAAATAAAATTCAATTCCTTCCCAAATATCCTTTACTAAAAACCATTCAAAAACCAAAGTGGAATATATAACTCAACCATTAATTAAACCCACATATAGTGAAGTTAATCCAATATAACAGTAATCACATAGTCTACAAATATATTTTAAATCCCCAAGTTAATCTATATATATATTAACAAAATCAATTGAATAATTTTCCCAATTAATATATCATAAAATCACATATCGATCCAAATTATTATCTATTAATAAATAAAGTATTATTTCTAAACCCCGATATAAATATACCAAAATATCATTAATCACCTCTTAACATAATCACATAATACCCAAAAATGATATCTATACCATTGAACTTATGATATTTTTAAACTTATCAGTCATTAAATAAAATTCCCTTACAATATAACCCTATAAACCCTATATAAAGACACTTAAATTATTCAATTTCAATTACTGTCATTTAACCATGTTTTTTAATATTAATCATTATTAACATATTAGTACAATTGAAAATATAATTTGGCTTATAATATTCGAAATTTTCAATATAATAATATTTCCATCATTAAAAATGAGAAAACAATTATAATTACATTTACATTTGATATTAAATTCATTTTTTCTTAATATTTTATATAATTGATTATGAATACATAGATCCATTAATAATATGATCTTGATGGTCCCATTATTATATTTTCCTTATAAGAAAAAAGTTTTTAAAATTACCCAAATCCAAAAAATTTAAATCATTCAACTCTGACATTTGGAGTAACTTCATTCCCCTCTAATTTGTTAATTGAACTCCACATTTTTATTTTATATTTTTATTGATATGTTCCATCATATTCCATAAATAAAACATTTTATTCATCCTATTAGACATTTTAATTTGGGTTTCTCACCATATTATTGATATGAAGTATTATATTTTTTTCCTCCATTTCCTTTATCACCCAAATTTGCATGAAAATATATTTTTAAATAATTTGGTATTATAAGTTTATTTTCTAGGTTCATAGTGTTATTTATAGATTGAGATAAAAATTTAGGATGAAATATATGATTCTTCACTCCATCATTTATCATGTTTTATTTTTTATCCATACAACAACCACATCGTCTTCAAACCCATTATTAATTTGGATACTATATATTCAATATTTGTATAAAATAGATTTTTGTTAGAAATTATAAAATTAAATAATAATAGATAATTTTATAATTATTAATATTTCATTAACAATGTAACCTTGTATTTTAATTATTCAATTTAACCAAACATACCCATAATTCTCCATTACATAAAAAATACATGTTTATATAATTCTTCTATATCAGGGTCCCATAACAAATTTTTTACCCCTATGGGTTTCTATTATTATAAATTATTCCCATAAAAAAACATCTTAACACCTAATTTTATCTAAACATATGCATTGATTATAACTGTAATTCCCAAAAATGATTTCCCAGATCTAGTTATAAAAACATATACTTTATACAATAGTGTAATACCTATTATAACATCTTGTATTTTTTTAAACCAATAATTATGATTTTTAAACAAATTATTTTACTTTATTTCATTTCTATGATATTTTATTTCTAATGTTTTAGTGAATTATGTAAAAACTATATAAAAATCTAGGTATATACACACAATGTTCTTTTTTTTCAAAAAAAAAAATGTTATTATTTTTGAAATTCTATTTCATTCTTGAAGGTTTTCATAAATAAATATTATTCAATAATAATGATACATAATAATTGATATAGTTATTTCAAATCCTTTGGCCCTATAATTTTTTTAAATATGGTATGAGAAAAACATTACCAAAAACCACTAGAGAAAATTTATTTTGGAAATAATAAAAAATTGAGATCATGAATAAAACATAACTATATGTGAAAAAGAATTCTCAAAGAGACCCATTTTAACTGATAACATTCATAGAAACATTGAGAACATATTTTATTATACCATACACATCCCTCTTGTTCATTTGGGTTTCACTTGTATGGAAAAACAAAATCCATTTAATTCATATCATAATTTATCTAGAGAATAAATCCTTAACAAATGAATTAAATGGTCTGATATCAATCCCATTAATTACCATATATAATTTAAAATAACTATTACATTTAAAATAATATATATTATTTCAATTTTCATTATACCACTCATATTAAAACATAATTCAATGCACTTTCAGTCATATCTTATAAATAAGATGAAATATCTGTTTCAATTAATAACACATAATAACCCCAAACAATGAGAAATTGAAATAATGAAAACATCAATGAAAAATTTATAGGTGAGGTTTTTAGTTAATAATAAACATTAATGTCTGAAATTTTGGTCATTTTTTGGGGTGCAAGAGTATTATTTTTTATCTTTTCAGAAGAATGTAAAATTGGGTTGTATAGAAAATTTAAAAATAATTACTTTAAAAAATTGAAAATAAAATAAATATATGTGGAAAAATATCTTAAATTATCTTTAGAATAAATAATAAATTTCTAAAAATATTTTAAATAGTAGAGATATTGACAAAAAATAGTTTTCTGTAACACAACAAAATATATCCAAAAGAAAAATTATTTTACCTCATGTTCTGAATCGATACTTAGGTGTTTCTACCTTAATAATAAATAAAATTATATTGATGATTTATTTTCTTCAAAACCATTATATTTTAATTTTATTTAATTTTATACGTTATATTTCATTTATCTTCGTTGTATACATTTTTAATAAATCAGTATAGTCCATGATAGTTGGTTTGGGGTTATTCAGTTCTAAAACACATACAGTATCATTATAATAAATGTATACCCTTTTAAAATAGTTTTAGTAACACCTAAATTTTAAATTTATTTTACTCAAATCAGCATAGGATTTTTTTAATAATTAATTGATAATTTACTTTTCCATGCATTTCCTTAATACGCTTGTTTTTTATGTAGAAATAATAATTTACCTGATAGTTTATTTTGGTTTCCATTATTTTGGTTTTTATTTCAATGTTATAAAATAGTAAATATTCAATTAAAAGAGTATGAAATTTACATTTTTCCATTAAATAAAATTTTAAAAACATTCATTAAACGTGCAATTTACTAACGACATCACTTCCCCCATAGGTAGCATGAGATGACCGTGTTGAATAATATTTTTCAATATTATTTCTATAGATGAGAAAACTAATAAATATTACTTCTTTATAGAAATAATATATTATTAATAAAATATACTTTTTCAAATACTTTATAAAAATATTACAATTTTTCTAAAAAAAGATTATGATTATTAATAAATAATGACATAGTTGTGAAAAGGCACATATTATTATTTTGTAAAGGATTATGACAAAAAATGTTTTTTGAGAGGGATATATCATATCATCATGGATGAATCAAAAACATTAAAATAAAAATTATATAGGACCATGGAATCATATTATGTGATTTTTTAAATTAGAATTTCAATACATTATCAAAAATAAGAATGAATATATAGTCTTGGAACACATTACATAAATCAATGAAACACCTCATTTGGATCGAGTCCAACACATTTGGGGATATGCGCTTTCCAAATATGAGAGCCTTATGAACATTTCAATAAAAGCCTGGAGATGTATTTTTATTGAATAATATAACAATAATTAACATGGAATATGGTTTCAGAATAGTAGAATGAGTTCCCTTTTGGATTAAAAATATTGAAAATACTTTGTCTTTAAGGGTGAAAAGATTACTTCAATAATAAAAAATGGATCCGATGTGTACCATGGACTTTATATTATACATCTTTACATCCCACCTTTCCTATTATGAAATTTTCACAATTTTACGATCAATTAATAAAATATGGTTTAAAATTAAATATCCTCAAAGGCATTTTCAATTATATTCTAATAAATTAATTTCAAAAACCATCAGGATAATAATGTTATTATGATTTTAATATTAAAAAAAATAATTACCATAAATTTTGATCCATTAAAATCATTAGATGTCTAATCTATTCCAGAACACATCACTTTTAATATTTTTAAAAACATTTTCTTTAATTTTTAATCATCTATCTCAAACACTGCCTCAATGACTTGTAAGAATTATGGAGATTATAAAATTATTTTAAATTAAAAAAATGATAATATACAAATATTGTATTCCTAATTTTATTTATTAACCATAAATATTCATATTTGTTATCCTTATAAGTATCTTGAAGAAAATACTTATATTATTATGTTAGAGAAAGTGAAATTTAGGTAAATATTGTTTACATAAAATATAGAAAAGGTTATTATCCATGTAAGGTTTCACTAAAAATTCCCCAGATGAAATATAATTCCAAATTTGGTAAAACATAACCTCATACACGCATTTATTGACAATATAATGTGTTATTTAATTATACTATTAGGATGATTTATCACTTTTACTCATTCAAACCATTTTTGTGGGATAATATTTCACCTAGGTAACTTATTCAGTATAAAAATATAAAATTAATAAATATATGGAAAACTAGTAGATTATTCATCGATATTGTCAGTTAGGTTCAATATAAGACTTCACAAATCCAAATATTATCGTTAATCCTTAAATTTTGACTTCTCTTATGATGCCATAGAAATGTGTCATCAATGATAATGTTGATCAAATTTATTTCATCCTAAAAAATATTTGAGATGAGAAAAATAATTTTTTTATTACTTTATTATCATGTATTATTCATATAAATTTTTCAAAAAAATTAATGATTCATTTATATTATTAATATTTCATTATAATCTGATATTCATAAAAACTATTTTTCTAACTATTCACTGGAAAATCAACTAACATCTACAAATCTAAAATATTAAATTCTTGATAATTTTTTTATTGAAAAACAAAAAATGAGGTCCATGTTATCATATTTAATTTATAAAATTCAAATATTTATATTTTTTATGAAAATAATAAATAAAAATAAGAACTATATTTATATAAAATTAACCATTTTAAAAATTATATATCCATAATCTTATTTATAATCATCTTTTAATTTATTTAATATTAATATATTTATACACAGATTGAAATATTACATATTATCATAATAATCGTTCAAGTGTGATCTATTTACGTAATTACAATAAAATACACAACACATTAAATATAATTCAGTGAAAAATATCACTTTTAACATTAAATAATTTTAATAATATACTAATAATAATTTACCCTACAATAAACAAATTTCATTAAATCGTTTATTTAAAATCGTCATTACATTAAAAACAATTCCTTGTAGAAAACAAGGAAAATACATTATAATGATGATTCACATTATAAATTTCATAATGATGATTCACACCTTGTGTAAATTTCATAGTGATGATTCACATTGTATTCTTATAATTTAATGTAATAAAATATAAAACAATTTCTTGTAGATTGGTTCGACATAAAACATATGCTATTGAAAATTGAATTATTTAAGCAAAAATACATTATAAAATTTTGAGGTGTTATAAACAAACTAGTGGGATGTGTTGAGACAAACCCTTTTTTATATAACCCTTGAAATTCTTATATTACACATGTATGTGATATTTAAAAAGTGTTTTTTGGAGAGGCTGGTTAATAGTTGTTTTTATAGGTTCTATTTTTTCTACTAATTTTTCACATTTTCATTAGTACTCTTCATCTTAATTTTCAATATAGTTCTTGAAAATGAATTTACA
Organism: Viscum album; assembly: GCA_963277665.1. Taxonomy (NCBI): domain Eukaryota; kingdom Viridiplantae; phylum Streptophyta; class Magnoliopsida; order Santalales; family Viscaceae; genus Viscum; species Viscum album. The sequence goes on from OY728133.1 coordinate 1,864,615,760, forward strand.
TGACATACAATGACCTGAATCCCCAGATCAAATCTGTAGAGTCACATGACCTCATGTGTTTTCCTAATATGCAAGAGGCCTCCATCATGAAGGGATGGTCCAAACATTGTTATTGGTGAGGTTATACCCCCAATTTCATGACATCACCACACACAATAATTATAAATAAAAAAATGAAAAATGAAAACTTATAGTTGTCATGGGGAATCAAAGTGGAAAAAATACCAGTCTAAATGACAAGTAATCATGGATCCTATTTTAGAAATCAAAAATAAATTATATTGAGTTAATGTAATAAAAAAATAAAACTGAGTAATCAAAATATTAATGTCCTAATACTAGCCCCATCTCTATTCTCCATGGCTCAACCATCTTTAATGAGTCTCTTTCCATTACATGGATACATATAAATAAAATATAAACATGCATTGAAATTTTCATACATGGTGTGAGTAAAAAAACCTTGTAAGACACTTCTAATGCATTATTAACATGAGAACACATTAATTAGAGGGTAGTCCACCTTAATAAATAAATTTTCATAGAATAAAAACCATGTTATCTATCATCTATTCACTAACCAATCTACCACAAAACCCGACCGACCAACTTTAGCATGATGTTGGAAAAACAATAATCTACTCATGTAAAAATTATAAGAAAAGGATCCATACTCTAGTATTACCAATAGAAATACATTTTTTGTGCCACTATATCTAACCACACTATTCTATCATACCTTATTATTATCCTTAAGGTAATGTACCATTGAACATAATGGCCAAAAATTACATTATGGGAGAGGTTATATAGATTATAATGCCCTTACAACAATCCAATGAGTATAATCACATATGATTACCATAATGTTATATTAGGAAACACAAGTCCATCAGTCCTCATATCATTCCCCTATCCAGTCATCATGTCCCATAAAGTGTGTAAACATGATCCGTCCCTTGTTTTTTTCAATAAATATTTGTCCAGTTATTACTTTTTATCAATTTATTGAACAAAAACAACAATATAATAGAATATATAATGTTATATATCAAGAATAAACAATGGAATCATATCATGTAACACATAACATATCAAGAATTTTAATGGAATTAAAAATATATGAACGTGTGATTAAAATCAATGTGGTCTTAATCATGACAACACACTTCATCATATCATTCTAATGAAAATAAACATATCCAATATATGTTATAGAACATCCTTAATCAATGTTTTCAATGGAAATTTACAAGTTTTTCATTAGTTTTATCTCCCGCACCACATTCACACATAAAATGTTATAATCTCAAAACTACTTAATCAAAGAATAAGATCCCACTAACTTGATATAGGTTCTATAGTAAGGCATAGAGGAAATATCCATGGGTAGAATCAACACTTACCAAATGATGAATTCCATCAATAGTAGAGTTTAAAACCAGTTTATATAATAAGTAATTATCTCTCTTGGATATTGGAAATTGATGAGGCAACCTTGAGAATTCAAATGATTTCAAAGAACACCAATGATCATCAATAACATCACTGACCCCCCCAAATTCCAAAAATTATTATGAATTAAAAAAACAACCAAGTCCTTTTTTGACTACAAATAAGTTCATCCCTGATGTTCCAATTAACTCCATAAAAAAACCATGTCCAAACATCCATTTCATGGAAATAGAAAAAAAATTTTACAAAAAAAATAAAGAGGGAGATTCAAATAAAATATAAGATGTAAGGAATAATATAAAACATCAATGAAAAAATAAATTTAGAACAAATAGTAGTGGTGTTAATAATGTCCTCTGTTAGGTAATGGAAATGTGAAAATGACCCCAAAAATGAGAGAAATAGTTTTGAATCAAGAAAACTTCCATGAATCAATGAAATTAGTTATTCAGCTAAAATCTAGCATTAGGAGTATAGTTTGATGAATTTAGAGGTATAACTCGGGTAGATGGGATTAAAATTGTGTTATAACTAAATTAAGACCCCCCATATTTGTGTCCATGAATTTTATTATAACATCATCATGACCTGAGTGCTTTTTGGGAATCAAATTCTTCAATTTTAGAAAACATGTCACAAAAATGTATTCCACCACACAATGGTGCATGACATAGTGTTCTTAAGTATCAATGATGAAACTACATGGGATAAATCGTGCACTGAAAAACTAGGCAACTTTTCCACCAATGATGGATTGAAAAATGTCTTTCTAATGAAATTTTAATTTTTTTTTGGATTGTGAGACATCTATAACCTTTTAGGGTCCCTCTAACAAATCCAATGGTCTATTAATGCTCACCTAAGAATTATTTAACAAAAAATAAAAATGGTGATGAAGGGAAATAATTATTTTTATTAAAATTAAAAATGATCCCTAATTTTACAATCTCCCCCTATAAGGAATTCTCATATAAGAGAATTATCCCAAAGGTTCCTTCTTAAATAATCCAGGCCACTAAAATAAAATATGAGTTTCAAAAAAAAACTATTATCCTTATAGAACTTCCAATGTTTTCAAAAGATCCAGACAGGTTGTATCATCTTCTATTAATAATTATTTTATCTATGGAGTAAAATATGCACTGATAACTCCTCATTTGAGGTGTTGGATCCACCTCAACATCCTTATTGTTGAGGACATGTGTGAGATCATGAATTTACATCTTTCTCTTAGGCATATGGAAATATCGTTTATACAATCATAGTGTGTAGAAAGATACATAAGAAAAACCACTAACCGAACATACTGAGTGATATTTTATGTCACAATATATGGGGGGATAACATTCTTTCCTTCATCACATTTCCATGGTCAAATTGATGAGTCACACTCACGAACTCCGAAAAATATAGAGGTATCATGTGTTTGGAATAAGATATTTTCTTAATATTATTGGTGACCAATCTCTTCTAAATCTGCTCCAACCCCTCTCGTGCCTCCTCAACCGAATTGGGTACCACAACTACAGTCTCACTAGAGTTGTTCCAACTATGAGTTGAACGATATAACCTCTCATAAATATCATCAAAAGGATCCATTTTAATTGAATTATATCAATGTTTTTTTTAATATAACTCAATCAAGGATAAATGACAATACCATACTCCAAAATAATATTGAACACAATCTTTAAGAATATATTCTAGTATAGATATCATTAACTCAAATTATCTATTTTATGATGTTGATACATTGCTCTCAGTCTATAATGAGTACCTACGGTCTTATATAATCTCTTGAAAACCATTTTTATGAAAAAATATATATCTTTTGGAAAATAATTTCAAGGGAACTCCATGTAAGCCCATTATCTCAATAAAATACATTTTTTCCATCACATTCACTAATTGAGTCTCACAGATTGGTAAGACATGAAAATATTTATCAAATGATCAAAAATCACCCTGAAAATTCTCTACAACATTAGAATCTATGCAAAAAATTTTAAAAATTCCATAATTATTTCCTACCACTTCCACATAGGAATATGAAGTTGCTATATTAAACCACTAGTACGATGATGATTATCCATTTCCCGATACAAGGAATGACATTAAAAGGAAAAATTAGTAAAGATATTAGTTATCCCAATACACTAGAACTATGTTATAAATGAATTATACTCATTTTTCACTATAGGATGTTCTTCCAATCAAGGGTGTGTATGTATCTCATCATCTCTTCCTTGATGAAACAAGAGGCAACCACTCTTCCATATAGGTAGATCAAATCATCATTGGCCAAAATTAATCTAGGTAATAGGTCAAAACATGTAAGCTATTCCCATGTCACATTACTCATAGGGTTTGATTCATGACCCACTTTCACTTGGATAAAAAAATCATATTTTCTCACCAATGGGTAACAACACATCGATCCTTGATCATTGAGGCATCCATCCTCTACTTGGACAAGAATGTCATCATGTATTACTGCTCATCAAATGGCCACTAACCATAAACCATCTCCACCTATGTCTTATGGATTACAACATAAGAAATGATGTGACCCTTACCTAGTGAATAGTACATCTCAAATAAAATGTATGTAGGTACTCATACCATTACATCTACCATAGATTTAGGTCCTGTATGTGTGATGATGTAACAAATGATATTGTGGTCCTTATAGACATCAAGCCTCTGACATAAAGGTAGTACGACTAACACATCAAATCATTGACTATAACTAATAGATCATTGTTATCGGTAGGATATATCCTCTCATGGGGTATAAAATGACATGGACCATAAGCTATACCTGATCTCCCTAAATTTGTACCACTTCTAGAAAAACTATCATAGAAACATAGTAAACCACATATCTAACACCCATTATAGGATGGATAAACACAAGAGCTATAATTAACATCCTCTTAATGTTGAGAAATATAAATCAATACCTATCTAATAAATTGATATTCACTCCCTTCTTTGACAGTTCTCTCATGGGTTATAATAAATGGGAAATGTCATGGATAAAATTTTGATAAAATCCAACTAAGGAAAGAAATCTCTTGAACTGAAACATGTTCTGGGGATGTGTCAAGGAATTCACTACCTCCACTTTCTTGGGGTCACTAGATATACAGACTTCTAAAAAGAACTTACTTTGGAATTCCATGTCATGAATACATAATTTAAACATATACATGTTTTTATAAATTTAGTTATCTTGAATTTTACTTGGGATGATATCAAGATATTTTTCATGCCACTCAATGGTCGATGAGTTAATGAGGATTTTTTCAATGAACCATGTGATAGAAAAGTCATAGTACATGTAGATGATAGCATTCATGAGAAACACAAACATTGTTATTACATTGTATAAAAAAAATTCATTAAATCATATAACTCATAAGTCCTCTAAAATTCCGTCATCATGATTACCAACTCTCAAACCTACTATTAATGATTTATTAATCAATTATCAATATAAGAGAACCATAAAGATCCCTATAATAGATCCAATAGAAAATCGATTAGGGTTAATGTAAGAATTTTCTCCACTGTGAAAATGTTTATAATTGGGTCATCTATGTAGATTAAAATAATACTTTCTTACATATTTGAGAAAAAACTAGTGTACCCCTTAAGTAACTACTCATCATAATAATTTACTTATCATTTATACCCTCATACAACAACATGATATCCTTCAGCTCAGTTGGAAGTATAAGATAAGTGTGTATCAATATTCAATTCCCACCCATTCAGAGCTATATCTCAAATAAAACTCCCCTATTAGGGGGATCCCTATGAAGTATTATTGAAATATGTCTTGATAGATATCCTCATTAAGAATAATATATTTTATGGACACCACTGATATATTTGAATGATCCAAGATCTCCATATGCACCATGAGCATCCAAGGCTGATTGATGCCTAGAAAAACTAAATCAAATTCCATATCCAATTCTATTTTCATCACATACCCCTCTCCCATTATTTATTTAAGTTATACCATTCTTTAATAGATGAAAATGTGATATATGATGCTAGTTATCCAATCCATAATGAAAATCACCTCAAATATATTCATCTCTATAATCATAAAATACTATACATGTTAAAAATGTATGATGACTATATGGTATTATATGAATCATTAAATACATTACAAATTCATTAAAAATTTAATTTCAAGGGAATGTATCATAAAATAAAAAAGACTAGTTTATATATATATAATTGTCTTCTGATGATATGAGGGAATTGGAATCATCTATATTAAAAAAATTAGTAGGTTAAGTATTCTTGATCAAGATTGTAAAACCTAAATGAGATGATACTTCACCATCATACACTATATTATGTCCCACTATGTAGAATATGATTACATTAGGTCCATCACCATATCCCTTATAATCACGACTCAGCCATGTTGTCATAATTTGGGCTTGCTGTTGAGGACCCCAACCTATCAGATGGAAAAATTCCCACGTCTCCCTCTAACCACCATAAGACCACATTCATAAGTACATAAAAAATATATAGATACCTCATATTAACATAATGGTGATACTTGGTCTTAGTTTTAAAGAGTTTAGTATGATAAATCACCCAATGTGAAATGTTATTGCTCTAAGAATTTCATTCTCCCAAAAAAGGTGCTAAAGTGTCTCTAGTCAGTTCTAACTATTTTTTACAAATCAGATGTGAATTATTCATATTCTCCATCGTAATATCAGATTTATCAATATAAATTAACCAAAAATTTGAATTAATACTGAATTATTTATATTTCACGAGTCCCACCTTGATCGTTTTGGTCTTATGAGGCACCCGGGTATATGTTGTCATGTTAATGTTCCAGACCTATTGTATCATCTTCTGTAGAAGACTTATCCATAACATACTATTTATTTATTCATCGCCATACAAGAGAAGATAAAATCATAGTTACTCTTTGGTGTTTTTTGTGTGAGATTTTATTATCATCATACCGTGATGAATCTCTAAGAACTATAGTTCTAAGTCCATATTCATTTTACCTTAGAATAATTCTTCAATCAAAATTTCATTGGATTTTATACATGATAGACCCATCCATCTTCTAGTAGGGTTCATAACATCCCACAAAATATCCTACTACAACCTTAAGTATAAAGGATTCAAGTTTCAACATCCAATTATTCATGGTCTCTATTAGGTCTAATATCCTCTACAAATACTATATCTAGTATTATGTGTCTCAGAAGATTCTAGTTCCGTATAGAATAAAGGATATTTGATCTAAAAGTCATGATTATATTCTACCATATACTATGTATGTCCCTCTACTTAAAATGATACTAGGCAGAGAACATGTAACTGAAGTGGTTGTTCCATTTTGACTACTAGAGACAATGTGAGAGTGTTATCTACATCACCCTCCCATACATTAGGTGGTTCCATCAGTCATGTATAAGGACACATCCTCTCAAACATGAATAAAACATTTATAACATTTAATATAATTCTAAACCATCCATTGGGACGATGAAGTGATTCCCCTAAAATTTCAACATTTACCAATGGTCTAACCATCCTAGAACTGACCATTGTTGTACCCAACTTCATGTTAGTCTTATATATATATATAAGATAATATAAGAATTAGGATCACATTATTAATTCAGAAAAATATATATCTTATCAAATAGGAAAAACAAATATATCACATGATCACAAATATAGGCCTATCCTAAATAGATAGTTAATAATGTTTATTAAATTAAAATTCTAGTATACAACCCAAAATTAGGTATACATATTTTATGTGATCCTAAAATCCTAATCATTTTGTACTAAAACAGCCCAAATATAATAAAACTAGAACAAAAATATTGTAAATGGTATCTCAGAGACCTGTTATATATGGACTGCTAGACACATGGAAACCATCCTACCCTTGTCCCACACATCTATCTCCTTTATACCATGTCCAATGTTTGTCCCAAAAAAGATACTATACTGTAGAACTATATTATAATTATTGAACATGAACCATCGAGTCTATGTTGGAGAGTAACATGACATCATACAAGTATCCCCATATGTAAGAGGCTCCTAACTAGTTGTGAGGGTCCTAATATCATTAGGGAAGACTACAAACTTAGTATCAGGTCCTTTTGAACATAATTTATTATAATAGTAATAGTAAAAATTAATTTTTAGATTAATTATAAAAAAATTGGATCGAATACTAGTCATACAAATAATTAAATAAGGAACCCATAGTGGAAATACAAACCAATATATATAGAGTTTCATTAATAAAAAACTAAAGATATAGAATCCTTCAGACTACTTCCTAGTACCACTCATATGTCCATTCTCTTTTCCTCTGCCATCTTATATGAGATTCTTGACCTTTCTTGAATCCCAATACAAGAAATCTAAACCTGTATTCAAATTCCCATATAGGTTGGGAGTAATAAGACCAATAAGACACCCCAATTCATCCCAAATATGATTCCACGTGCATAAAAAATTAATTAATGATTATTCTTAAGCACATACACCTGAAAAACAATTTTACCAAGATTATATACAATAACACAGAATCCATAAAAACTTATTCTACCTTCATCAAATCCTGGCCGAAAGAATAATAGTCTAGTAATGGATACATCAAAATAGAAACAACTAACCTTTATTATTCTCAATCGTTTTACATTCCTTAGTAGTTCATGTTAGACTAAAATATAACATTATACCATATTTCTATCTATTAGGTCAAGTCTCATAGACTGTCTTGTCCCCCTATTGGCTAATGGTATAGGTAAAATAGAACATAATTCCCCACTTTATTCCCATGGGATAGGTCAAAAATGATCATCGAGCCACCAATTCAGGCCACACAAGTCCATTATTCACCTTCATCTCTCTCATTCCAATAATTATGTCACATGAAAATATTTGAATATAATCTTCCTATATGGATACTGACCCAGTATGGGTCCACCTATTAATTTGTAACATGCATAAAACAACAACATCATACTATATAAAAATATATATCACAGGGACACAATGAAATAAAATCAAGGTAAAAAGGGGATACCAAGAGTGGAAATGAAATATAAAATATATAAACATGTGATAGAACTCAATATTGTTTAGAGAATGTCACGGTTATGATCATTAACATAGCCTCTACCAGGTATGTAATAAAAAAACTCATGTTTTTTAATTACAACATCAAGGTTTTTCATGTGTGTCCCACTTTCACCATGTTATTCCACTTACTTGTAAATGATTTCATGACAAAGAATCATAAAATGGGTTCCATAATACATAAAAAAGGGTAATTGAGTATGATGAAGAAGAACAATCCTTGTGTAGAATCTACACTTACCCAAAAATGACAACTGTTAATGGTATATTTTTATTCTAATTAACAGAAGAAGGAACTATATCTCTTATATAGAGACAAGAGAGGTGGTATCCAGGAGAATGATACAAACATCAAATAATTCCACCAATCAATGATAAAATCATCAATTTTCATGAAAGAAACCATTTTTTAGGAATTTGTATAGATGCTAAGAACATTGTTAGGAGGAGTCCATAGAAAAGACCACATTGAAGGAGTTAATAGTATAAGATAATGGTCAAAGAAATTAATGGTGTGAGAGAGTGATCAACAATATATGGTATATCAATGGGATGTGAAAAGGATAAAAATATTGAAATAATTAGTCAAATTCTAACCACAATTACAAGGATCAATGAATCTCATTTTTTATCCACAAAACATTCAAAGGAGAATAATTTGATGAATTTATTGGTATAACAAAATTAATATGGGTGAAAAATTAGATATTACTACATTAGGACCACCCATTTAGTTTTTCATGCATTTACACTTAACAAGGTCAATATGTATAGGGTTTGAGAAATTAATTTTGTAGTTTTGAAAAACCTCTTCGCAACAGCTTACACTGGATTGGAGAAATCCATAGTGCTCATGGGAACCTAGGATGAAAGAGGTTGGGAAATCACATGAGTCCAAAATTGATGACATTTTTTCTCCGCCATGGCATGGATAAATGTCTTTCCCATGTGGTTTTAAAATCAATTACTGACATTAAGATACAGAAAAACTTTTAAAACATCTATAAGGTAACCTGATGGAAACAATCCCTCAACTATAAATGACGCAAAAAAAATCTATGGAAGATGGAAAATAATTATTTAATTAAAGGAACAATAGTATTTTTATTTTATATAATTCTCAAATATCTACATTTCCTCACATTATTATGATGTGATCCTCTATGAATTAATTGGAATGGTCTTCCCTTACTGGGAATTTGAGAACACTCATTATTATGTTTCCAAATTTCCAAGCAACACATATATTTTTATATGATTAGAAGGAGGTCATATATGGGGATATTTGATATAGATATTGAAGAAATTATGTGTAATGATAAATTTATGTATATTATATCCAAAGAGTCTAAATCATCATGTTTCAGAACTATGTGACTTAGTTTTTAGTTTTAATGATTAACTGTGTTAAACATAATATTATATATGAATGCTTTCCGTGATTTATTTTAATTTTTATCATGCTCAGATACATTTATTTTATAGGATTAGGTTGTCATGTATATGAGTACTAAACATAAATAAACTGAGTTTGGGTCAAAATTATGATAGGGGAAAATGAGTGTTTAATAGAGTACGTCATCATAAGGTAAACATTTCATATTTATATAGTTATCAACTAAAAATATATAAAAATATTATAGTTTATTATTAATAGGTTAACTTCTGGTGATAGTATATATTTTTATTCAATTATAACTGAGATAAAAATTACTATTATGGAAACTGTTTTGATTATCACAATGAGAACTGAATGGGATGGGTGATAGACTATAAACTAACATCATTATCCTATTCTAGGTTATGAGTAATAACTAGATCCTTCTCAAGCCTGCGAACATACCATGGAAGGTGAAACTTGCTATAAATTTATTTTTATGACAACACCCGCCATCTGTTATTGGATCTTATGATCCATTAATTGAAGAGGAATAAATGAACATGACATAAAATTATATTCATTTATCCCTATAGTATAAAAAGAAGGCTACTTATGTTTATTAGTTCGAAGGTGATGTCACTCAATAGTGTAATTTGATCAATAACATGATGAAAATTTTTATATGTTAACACTATGGAATAGGAGCTTCATATGAAAATATTCATAATCAAATATTTTCATTAAAATTTTCATGTATAAACGGGGAGAGAATAACTTGAGTGAATAAAGGATGATGAACCAATTGGTCCATATGAATAATACAACATAATGAAAAAAAGTTAAGTCATTTTGTATATTTTTCACCATTAAAAAAATAATGTTCATTTCTTAAGTGGTTTGAAAAATCATTGAATTTTTTTTATATGGGTCATTGATATTTTTGATGAAATCCATTGATATTGATTAAAAGTGTATATTTAAACCAGAGAAACTCATCATTATATTGGATTTGGGGATATGAAAAGGAAATTTGTTTATAATGGATAACTAATAAATAACTTTCATGGAATAAATATAGTGTTCTCACGACATGAAAAGAATGTGGGAGGAAGCACATGTGAATCAGCCTCAAGGGAATGGGAAAATACTCCCAGTGTGGAATTGCACGACATCATGATCATGATTTTCAAATAGATAAGAAGTTGTTCGATTAAAATATGTGGGGAAAATGTTTAACCAAATAAAACACCTATTTTTCAATGATTCAAATGAAACATGATTTGGAATTATGAGAATCAATGCCTTATTCCATGGTGAAATATGAGATCAATATCCCCTAACTCAAATTCATTATGATCCTAAGAAATAACTATATCATAATTAGATTATGATATTGACATCGAGATTGGTACATTAATTATCCTCTAAATAACTATGAATGTATAATTTTATTATGAATCTTTTTATTCATTTATATAATTCATGTATGCACATGAATATGGACTCAGTCATTTTTAATCAAGATAAATCTCAATCTGAGTGGGAGCCTTCCAGTGACTCTGATTATGCAAATGATATGTCGTATTATGATATCTAAGCCTGTGTTAGGTGGATGAGGACATTTGTTTGTTTGATCTCATCCACCTCTAATCAGTACCTTTTTATTTCTTCTTAATAATTGGATAGAATCATTGCTTCTGACTAGACTTGCTTTGTATAATTCATGTATGGAAAAAACATTATTTCAAAACCATATTCATTGGATATTAAATTATTTTAGGGAATAGTAGGTTGTAATATAATTTCATCAAAAGTATATAAATTTCTCTCATATAGATTTATGGTAAAAATACTCCAAATGTTTTAGTAATTATTCAATTTTTCTAATTTTATGTTACATTGTGCATGGATTGTATCTCCCAACAAACACTCAAAACAATTTTACAGATAATTAAATCTAATTTCATATCCCAAATTATCATATGATCAAATATCATTGAAATAAGGTTTTGAAGACTCATTGTCAATGAATTACTAAATATGTATTAAATTAATAAATAATAATGGATATATGGATGTAATTTTTTGGGAGGGACTAGAAATTTGAAATATGAAAACTGTATATGAATACGGTGATGTATTTCCACAAGAGTAACCGAGTCTTCCACTGGAATTTTTGATCAGGTTTTCAACTGAAGACTTATATGATTTTATAGAACTATCGATGTTTCCTAATTGAAAATACGTTATTGAAGTAGTGGTAAGAATAATAAAATAAAATAAAATATAGAACAAGTTTGTATACCCAAATTCCATTAATCAATTTGGCACACCAATTTTATTTTTTAAAAATAAGGATGTTCAATGAGTATTTTTCATGATTATCATATTATTTGTTAAACCATGGTCATGAAAAAGTATCTTCTGCCATTTATTTATGATCACATGACCAAATATATGTGATGAAATACTTCTTTAAGGGTGATATTCTATCTAGATATCATTAGTAAAATGATAGCATGAAAGATATACGCAATATAACCTTCAACATAGAGTATGGACACTATATATTCATAGTGATTACATAAAACCTATAAATTCCTTTTTAATTTAAAGGATATAATTAATATTGTATTTGTATATTATATTAAAATATTATTGTTTGTTTTTATTTCTAATATTCTCATATATTCTAAGGGAATTAATGAACATGATATTCAATTTTTTATTTCCTTAAAGACCACAATAAAAGGTAATTCTTTTTCAAGTTTAAAATTATAAATTTTGGTTGTAAAAGAATCCTTCCAAGATTATGTGTTTATATGTAGTGATATATTGGTTAGAACTTCTAATATATTGGCGATTTAATAATGGAATATACCAATGTCTATTATTGTGATATGCATTTTTATTGATAGGATGGATGGTACTAACACTTTGTGAATCATTAATAAGGATTTTGAAATCCATTATCCATGTTCACATAGAAGTGTGTACTTTTTGTATGGGATAATAATTGGAATAATACATTATGGAATATATGAATAGGTGGATCATTAAACATGTACTCACACTACTATAATGTAGATATGGGTTTTTGATATATAATGGTTCCTTATAGAAGGGCTTTTTATATGTACTTATGAAGAATTAAAAGGTGTTTTCTTATGCCTCACTTTAATTAAATTCTCAGGATGAAAACTAACTGAGACATGATCAAGACTTGGTAGCATTAATTTTAAATTATTTATTAGGTGTATTTTTCCCATGGTGAAAAAATAGATATATATATGAATCCTATGGTAATAATATATATATTCCCATAGAAGGGGTTGAAATACCTCAATGTTGATGGTTAGTATTGATCAAATAATATGATTTCCAACTACATTAACACCATGGTAAGGGAATAAATGTGGCTGGTTCTCTATTTAGGTTCGATCACACAACCGTATACATGATTAGTTTGGAATGAGGATCATTAATCAAGGATTTTTAAATTAAAAACATGAAAATCATAAGGGATGGGATAAAATCTGACCCTTCAAAAATTATTTCTCAATCACAAATTTTTGTTATGATAAATGAGACATTAAATGAAATCATGGATAAAATAAAGTGTGTATATAATTTTTTTGCTTTCATCCATGAAAAATACGATCTTATAATATTTAGAAACTAGACATGTCTTCAAACTATCCCATAACTAAAGAATAAGTTTTTTTGATGATACACATTTCCCATCATTCTTTTTTCAATGAAAAAACATAATGATCTGTAGAGATATTAAGAGACATACATGGATGGTAAAATAAAAAATGAAAATTATGGAGTATATATTTTATTACTTGTACATTGATCATGTTGAGATTGAACACCAAATGTCAATGGATATGATGCCACTTTTACCTGTACCAGGGTTTAAAAGTGAGAACACCACCATTTATTACCACATCGATAGTCAAGATAATTCTAATGAAAATAATAATGTTTTGGGTAGTTGTGGAATGAATTATGAATTTTGTTATCATAATTTCAATATGAGTGGATTTTTCACTCAATAAACTCTCAAATAAATTAATATATTATGTGGTGTGGTTGTATGTAGTACCTTATTCAATCATGTATAATCGAGTCCCAATGATAAAATTGATGTTTTGAATAATTATTTAAATTATATAGACATAAAGGTCATATTTAAAAAAACATATTATCTTAAAACTGATTGTCATTCTAAATGGAACGATTATATTTGGAATATTTTATGAGATAATTCTCAATGGATTTCAATGGATGTTGGAATCAAAATCTTATGATTGTTTAGTTATCGCATAATTACAGTTCAAATGTAGAATCTAAATTAAACAATATGAGCCTATATATGGGTACAAATATAAAATACCTACATCCTAGGATGAATTTATAGGATGGATGAAATTGGGACATAGAATTTTTCAATAAACCTTAATAAATGGTTCAAACCATTCAGTGACATATCGAATTATTGCAATGTCAATGATAGAAATTGATACTAATTATTTATAGAATTTAGAGATTGAATGTGGTTTTAATTTATTTTGCTGAATTTCTCCTCTGAATAGGGTTTTGATATTTGAGGATAATGAAAAGATTCCCCATTCATATGTTGGACTATTGTAAATTATATATTATGTGGGTGCTGCACACCTCACATAGTATTTCTACCAAACCTCTCACTAATTCATGATTCATTCAATTTATAATTTTTTGGAAAGTATATATTAGACCTATAAAATACAATGAACTCATAATATTTTAAATTGTAAGAATATCTCTATTATTTTGAGCATTTTATGGAAATATTGTATCATTGTGATAAATTTCAATAAATGAATCCCATAAAACTAGTCCCGGTTTGGTGGAAACGTCATATGTTTGATAAATCTATGAGGTAACCCATTTATATAATGATAAAACAGTACCCTCATCTTTGTAATGCAATATTATTCTATGGATGAAATTATTTTTTTAAAGAGAATGTTACAGGACATATTTTTCATATTGAATTATCTTTATTAATTTCCATAAAATGTTATACATGCATCTCTAAAATAACAGAAACATTGAATTATTCCATTTTAATAGATTATTAAAATATTAAAAATATTTTTAATTTAATGAACCAAATTTTGAGAAATTATAAATGGAATAAAACCATAAGTAAATAATAAAAAAAAATATTGTAATATTCCTCTGGCTGATCTTCCTTGCTGACTATTTCATTTAGGATAACTATCGAATGCAGAGAATACATTAACAAAATGATAATTTTTTTTAATAAATGATACAATGGAATGAATTATTTTGATAAAATATCAATGATTATATATTGGAACATAATATAACTATTACAATTGTGGTCATTAATCTTACATAGTTATTGATAATTTTATTAATTGATGATTTTACAATGTATATTCATTTAAATAAATTATTGGTTAAAAATCTTGTTTGAAACATAACATTAAACTATAAATAAACCATGTTATTTATAAAAAAATTAATATATAATTTTAATGAAGTATAGGCCATCATAAAAAACAATAATAGTAATAAAACATTTTTAAATAAAAAATGATAATAAATTAAATGATTTATTATAAAAAATTTTATGTTTACTCATTAAAAATTATTATTATTTTTAAATAATATTTATTCAAATAAAAAATATAATACTAATTATTTAATTCCATTTAATTGATAAATAAATTATTTTAATTTGATTAAAATCATAAAATTTTAAAAATAATATTTTTTCAATGATTTATTTTTCAAAAAATATTCATTCTTATTCTAATAAATAATATTGTTCATTTTTAATATAATATATTAATAATATTTAAGTATTCAATTTATAAAAAAATATTGATATCTTTTTAATTATAAATTAATATAAAATAATTTTAAGAATACATGATGAATAAAAATGTTTATTCTTTTATAATAACAATGTTTCTATATTTTTTATTTTTTATACGAAAAGATAATTTTTTATAATAAGAAAATAAATATTTAATATTTAATTATTTTTTTTATTAATCATGATGAAATTATTGGAGGGTGCATTCCATTTTAATGAAAAACGTTAATTGGGTGAATTGAGTATTATAATGCTAAATGATAAAAACTACAATATACTATATTTTTTTAGAATGATGTAAAAAAGAAAAAAAAAGATAAATAAATATACCTATTAAATGTACTCTCTGATAGAGTTTGTAAACTACTCATAAAAAAATTTATATCCTTACTACATTCCTTTTATTACTCTACTAAACTATTTTTCTACTTTGGGATGAATTTTTCCTAAAGAGGAGGCCTAAATCCATCAAACAAAATAAACTTATTTTTAGAAGTAGTTGATTCCACAAGTTGAGTTTCTATGTTCTTTGCTAATGTTTTCATTTGCCTTCTATTTTTAATGAATTATAAATACAATTATATATTATAATTATATTATATTAACCATATTATTCTTCTATGAAAATGATACAACTTTTATATAACTCTATAATCTCACTTATTTATTATTTTAGATTATTTTTGTTTTGGTTAGTAAAGCCACCTACATGGATGACGTATAAAATCATTATTTTCTAAATGAATAAGCATGAGGAAAATTTTACTAATAATAGATGATATTAAAGAAAACTTTATGTCATGAATATTTCTTTTTATGGGTGATATAAAAAATTGTTGGTCATTATAAATGAACTTGTATTCATTGATAAATTATTTAAAACTTTCACATCATGGATTTCATTTTTAGTAACCAGAACAATGAAATCATTCAAGTGTACCTAGTAATGAATACATCATCTAAAAATAATTATTAAACTAACATTACAGATATTTTAATGTATAATATTTTGTAGAGGAATGATGATCAAATTATTTATTATGAAACTTATACATAACATTCAAAATTTTTAAGATGTGACGTTGAACATAAAAAATAACTGACTAATAAATGTGTAGATATTATTATAATTATTTAATATTAAAGATTATATAATATTAATGGAATTAATTTTATTTGAAAATAAATCTATGTCTCCCTCTTTCAAGAGGGTTTGATTAAAAATTTACCATAACCATAAAAGTTTCCTTTCAACCTAAATTTGAAATTTAAATTGTTTATGACTAAATTTTCTTTAAGGGAAATTATGAATTATTTCTCACTAAAATAATTATTTTTTACTATTTAGGTTATTTATGATTTTTCATTACTTTTTCCATGTCACATACAATTGGTTTATAAATAAAATTTTCAAATTCTTATATGTGGTTTCAACCATGTCTATACTCTTTGTTTGTGAATAATTATCCTCTATGTATGTATTTTTCATATGGTATTGTGGATATCGTTATCCCAAAATCTAAAATTTCATAATGTAATTTTCAATTTTCTTTTATTTTATTTTAAAATAAATGAAAGTGAAACCTATTGAACAAGTTATATAAAAATCAATTTTCCCACCATCATGTATAATTTTTAAAAAATCCTCTTTTTTTATATTTCTAAGGGTTTGGAAAGTATTTTTTTATAAAAATAAGCATTTATCAAAAGAAAATGATAGTTTTCTTATTTTAGATTTTCTTTATGTAATGTTTATATACATTGATTATGTTATCATACCCAAATATTCAAATTATGCACAAATATGATATTTAATTAATATCTCAAATTTTTACCCCTTACTAAATGTATGAGCTTAATCTTCCTTACGTTTCATTTTCCCTTAGTTATAATGAAGAGTAAAGAGTTCATAATGTGTATAATGGTATTTTTTATGAATAATAATTTTTGGATATTTCGAATAATAGATTTAAAATAAAATTATTCTGTATATAGTCTCTAGAGAAACAAAAATTATACGTTTTGGGGTGTATTTTAATAAGATATGTACTAAATAATCAAATAAAATGATATATTTGTTTTATGATGTTCTAGGGTTGTTTACATAGGTATTAAAGAAGGTATTGATTATTTTTAGGGATAATATTATAAATAAAGATATTATATTAGCTAAAACAACATCCGATGAAAAATAAATGATGTGAGATGAAAATAAAATGTTATAGTTTGAAATGAACATGTCTAATCTAGTAATGTTTTTGATCCATATTCATTATCTTCTAATTTTTGAGTCTAATTATTTACACTATATTCACACACAATCTTTTTTGTTTTAGTTTTTCTAATGAATTATGAGTAATCAAATTGATAAAGAGGTTTATGGATAACATAATTATTTTTCCAATGATTACCCAAACAAGATGGGATCTAGAGTACAAAATATTAGGACTATACATACCCTAATTTCTCAAGCTATGAACAATAACATGAATCATATTTAACAGTAAAACTATCTATGGAAGGAATATCTCTCTAATAATTCTTTCTTGCGCTAATGTCCCCCAACCATCAATTCTTCAATTCCCCTGTTCTTAGAGCATGGAAACATAATTTTTACTATTTATCTTTTCTAATGTTATGTTAAATAATTATGAAATATCATTAGGAATATTTGGAAATTGGATTATATCAACTGAAATGGATGATATTATTTTAAGATAATATTTTTCAATAAATACTTCTCCCAAAATAATCACACTAAAATAGAGAGATAATTCTTATTGGTGAAGAAACAAAAGGATATATATTGTGTTACCAATGATGAAACCATCATTATTATTTCATTTTATGATTATGGTTTCAAATTTTTTATTAAATCCAAAACCATCCATTTCATTAGTTTCTTAATATGAAGTCTCTGAAATTCAATGTGTATAATGTTCATTGATAGATATGAATAGTTTTTTTATATTCTACTAATGAGGAAATAGAAATGAGAGAATCTTATTATACATAGGGATTTTGGGAATAGATGAAAAAATTTGATTTCAGGGAAAAAAATCATAAATCCTTTATATAAAATAAGATTCATCTTCATTCATATCAATGATGTGGGAAAACACATGGTGGGATTTTAAAAAAGGAATAGAAAAATTATTCCAGTGTGGGAGGGAAGGATGCAATGATCAAAAATTTCAATGGGACCTGAAGAGGATAACCTATAAAACTGATGAAAAAATGATCAAATTAATGGACCAACCAATCTACAATGTATTAATCTAAATGAGTGCATGAATTTTTATATCTACTATAGTAAAAAATTCTTAATGATTATAATCAACAATAGAAACTTCTCAATCCCATTTTTAAAGTGAAATCCTACAAATTCATAACTACTAAAGTGGATAATAAAATTTATGTCATGAAATGTACACTAATCATCCAATACAGAACTGTAAATACTTCATTTTATTATAGATATAACCAATGATTCATATCTAGGATGTTTTATAAAATAATCATATCATCTACATAATGATTTGATAATTAATTTATGGTGAATTTTTTTAGTTTGTTGCTATTTGGAACCTATGTCTATAAATCCTCTATGATATAAGTTTAGGGGGATGTGGTTCCTAAAGAAAATATTTTATTTATGTGTGTCTTAATAACCAATAACAAAGGAATATTTTATTAACTGGTATGGAAGAATCTCAATATTGAGGATATGGAAATTGTAAAAGAATATATTAATTTTTTCATGAAGAGTTTCCATGTATTCCCATAGCTCATGAGGTTGATCTTTCTATTGATATCATAACAAAATATATGCCTAAATAAGATACTACATATATAATGTAGATAATATATTTTATGTAATTAAACATGAAACTCATGGTTAATCAGGATAATGTTTTGATATGCCTTAATGCTTCACCATAGTGTATAACAATCGAAATTTTTAATAAAAAAGGTTGATAAATGTATATCTATATGGATTACAGTGAACAAAATAATATTACAATCTTTAATGAGTATCCACTAACCCATATTGATGGATTTTTCACTCACGTAAGATAGAAACAATAATTCTCAATGATTGAACATTGATATGGATATCACCAATTATAGGAGAAATGGTATGATATACCCAAGATATCCTTTTTCACATGATATGGAGAATATAAATTCATAATAATTCCATTAAAACTAATAAATTCGCCACTATATTCAGGGATCTAATTAAAAGAGTCATTATATATTAACACAATCAGTTTTTAGTCTTTATATATGATATTCTCATATATTATAAGATAAAAGGGGATTATTATGATTTTTTAGGTTTATTTTGAATACTATGAGATCATATAAACTATATTCCAAATTTATAATGTGTGAATTCTAGAAATATATTTTATAATTATTTAGAAATATATTATCAAAGAAGGGTATATATTTGGATAATTATAACGTAGTGCTGATGTAGAGACCCGAATCCTGACGTACATGGACATTACATTACTTTTGCGGAATACTTAGTACATAAAAAACACACACACACATGGATCGTAATAGTTTAGTGTCTTTGGAAAATCGGAACGTAATCTTCTAATCATGGTGAAAGATCTTCAATATCTCTCATAAAGATCTTCCTTTTTTTTTAACCTAAAACCTTTCTTTATATCCTGTGGAAAAGAAAACATAAAAGGGTGAGCTCAAATGCTCAGTAAGGGTAAACAAAAGAAAAATCAATCACATCATAATCATAAGAACATAAATTTTGGAGATCTTAACCTGCAAAAGAGAGCATAATTTCATAACATGGGATAAATCATAGTAGTGAAATGAAATCCCAATAAGCATAACATAAAACATGAAACTTTGTGGCATACACACATAATCATAGAGAATCATTTCTTGTTAGTCAAGACTCATTGCTAAGACTATCTTAGTGGACAAAGTCCTTTTCTGAATCGAGTAACCCTCATTTCAGTCCTGTTTCACTGAACCGGTATAACCTACCATTCCAGCCATGTCTATCTCATGAGATATAAAATCATTACCCAATGCATTGGAGGGATATATAGGTCCCACCCATCTCATAATGATACCATTCTTATGTGTGCCACAAAATTATAACCCATACATCATAGCATAACCCATGTAATAAAAATGGGATTCTTAAACAACATGACATCATAAAACAATTCATATTAGATAAAGGAATTCATAAAAATAATTCCATCACAACATTAATCAAATCAATGTAATAATATGGATAAAAACAGAACCCTTTATTATCATAGATGGAAAATAGTTTTGATAAAACACTTGAACTCCATTCTTGAGGAAAATATCCTTTCTACCTTAAAAACATTTTTCCTTTCTTAACATGTCATAAAATTTTAAACTAAAATAATTTGATTAAAAATAAACTTGAAAACTTGTAAAGGAATCATCTTGGAAATAATGTTTTAAAAATCCATTCATGCTGTATAAGTTAAAAAAAACATTCTTCGTACTCTTGTCGGAAAAGTCAAAAAGTACCTCGTACGAAAAACGACAAAAGATTCCTTTCATATCTTTTACTAAAAACTCAAAGAAAGGTAAAATTGGATATAAACTATTGTAGAAGGATGGAAATAATATTAAATATTGAGGGAACATGGATGTGGATGATAAAATACACCCCAGTAATTACCAAAGTAAAAACAATCTCGGATAAAAGTGGGATTGTGATATTTCCCTTACCTTAGGTCCGATTTTCTTCGTAAGTGTCCGAACCTCCTGTATAATGATTTAAATAATGTCATTGACTTATCACAGAATCATATTAATTGTTATTATATCATATATGGTTCACTTATGACTTTATATTACCCGTTCTTTTGTAAATTAATGTTAAAGTAGCGTTTTGGGTAAAAACGTCTCATTTGTCGTTCGTGTTTTAACATGTAATTATTCATATGATTACCTAGATCATTATTACATAATTATAGAATATAAAACATGATTTATATATATATTCAGAATATATATATATATATATAATGGATCGATAAATGGAAAGAAATGCACCGTTCATGGAGACGGTAGGCCGTACGTACGCATGAACGCTGTTTTCGTTTCCTTATTGAATTGAGTGGAATTAAGTAGATGACATACATATATATACACATAAATCCAGTAGAATTATAATGTCATATATTTTATTATTATTGCTTATATATACTTTATAATCATTCTTAAATGGTTAACATGGAGAATGAATCTCATCGCGTCGTGGAGACGGTAGTCCGTACGTACGCACGAGCGATGATATCATTTCCATAATTATTGAATTGAATTGGAGTGGATGATATAATATATCAGAATCATTATTATGTTATAATAACTATGTATAGTTATTCTTTACACCATAATACCCATCCATTTAGGTGTTGGTGGAAAAACAGATTACACAACGACGTGGAGACAGTATTCCGTACGTACGCACGCGCGGTGATTTCATTTTTCCGTAGGATGGATAGAAGGTGAATTAGGGTTGTTTCATATTTATAATAACATATCAGTATGTAAGTAATACTGATGTTATTACTTTGTCATGAAACAACTAATGAATAAGAAGTTGAAGAAAATGAAATTGAAAAGATCGGTAATGGATATTACCTCTTCTTTGAAATGCCTCTTTGAATCCTCCACTTAGGGAACTATGATTGGTCTTTGAAGAAGACAAGGACCTCTAGGATTATTCTAGGGAAGTGTAGAAGGGATTTTGGCAGGGTTTGGCCGAGCTTTAGTGCTCAAATTGGTGTGAGGAGGAGGGGGAGGAGGTGTCCTTTTATAAGGGAGGAGAGGGGAACCTTAGGAATATCTCAAAATATTATTTTATATTAAAGTCAAAATCGGTTTATAATGGTTCCAAAGGGTCTTATTTCGAAGCTAAAGTGGGAATGGGTCGCAATCCTATCAACAAATAGTATTTAGAGAAGTTTAGGTTGTTATTTTAATCTTATCAATTAGATTTAACTCTAAGTTAAATAATTTAACTTTTACCGTGTCTTTTTGTTTTCTTACACTATATGGTTAATACACATACTATAACATGCCAAAAGAACCCCAAATTATTTATTATTAATATATATATCCTTATCTAAGTCATTTGGCCGAACCTTAGATTTTTAGGAATACAATAACAATTAATAATATAATATTTGATTTAAAAAGTATTTTGTGTCAATTTTGACACTATTTGATATATGATTTTTGTGAAAGTCATAACAGAATTATATGTTCGAACCAAGTTGATTAAATCAACAATAATATATCATAGTAACCTAGAAAATTAGTGGAATTCATAAAATGTCTCAAATTACATTTATTTTGGTGTTTATAACATCAATTATGTCAATATTTCATTAATAAGATAATTACTGCATCATAATTGTGTCATAAATAAATTAAATTATTTAATGTCTAAAAATTACAAATAAAATAATATTATTTAGTAAATCTTTTTATCTTTCTAATGAATATTTATAGTCGAATTTATCTTATGTATAACCCCATATTAAAAATGTTTTAGTAAATAAACATTGATTTTAACTCTTTTAACCCTTCTTTAAATAAATTAATAATAAATGTCCTAATCTAATCCAAGTGGGCCTAAATGGTCATATTTTATTCCTAAGTTTGTTTTTGGTCGAATTACACTTGTCCAATAGAATTAGGACATGTGTTATAGTAATAATAATATCATTTCTACCCTTAATTACCCTATTTACTTTTAACCGTGGTAAATAAAACTAAAAAGTTACTATTCACCAAAAATTATTTTCATCTCATTGACCCACATTTTAGTCCTTGATATTAACCGCGTCTCTCGGATTTTTGAAATTCCACTCACAGAAGCGTTAAAATTATGTTTTATGAACAATTCAGTTTTTTTAACTACCACTTAGTGGTTTCACTATTCATCGAAAATTGAATGTTTTCAGAAAAATACCAAAAATTAGGCCTAAGCTATATTTGATATTATGAACTCAAAAATGATGTCTATTTTACCAAATTCAAAACATATCAGTTGCATTAAATAATTTAAAAATTAATTCTCGTCGTCAAAACAAATAGCGTGTTTTTAAGAGATAGTAACTATCAAAAGATTGACACTAGTTTATAACTGGTTTAAATGTGAAATTACATCCAATTACCAACATTGTATTAAATTGTAAAAATATATTCTAAATATACTTTAAAACCACTCAAATTAATAATTTATCACTATTAATTATTTCGATTGAAAAAGTTGTTTTTAATTAAAATTTAGTAATTTTCACTATTCATCAATATATGAAAGTTATTCGAAAATCACCAAAATTTCACCTTAGGATAAATTAGATACTCCGAATCCACAAATGAAGTCCATTTTGAAAAATAAAAATTACAAAATTTCAAAAAGTGGTTATTACTAATCATAACGGCTAGTTTTAATAATATCTTAATAGCATATCGTTGTTTAGCGAAACTTGGCGTTTCGTACAACACACGCTATCGTGGAAGGTCACGACTAAGTCTAATTCAAGCCAGGTCAGAGATGTGTGTTGTGAAAGCTCCTTTTGTTGTAGCATATAACACAAGACATTAATGAAATAAAAAAGAATATTTTTCATAAAATCTCGTGGTGTTACATTCTACCCCCCTTAAAATGAATTTCACCCTCGAAATTCGTCGGGGTTATAAAGGGTTTACTATTCGAAAGTTTCTTTAATCAAAACCCACATCGTAAAAAGGAATACCAAAACCAATCTTTAAAAACCAAAGAATGAAACGTAATGGTTACCCAAATAAACTAATCATTGGGTTTCCACATAGGTGAAAATATGGATATGGAAGATAAATCTAACCATCATGTTCTGATGGAGAGTGGTAGAGAACATGGCTATGGAAAAGCTAGCAATCACAAATCCATAAATTTGTGATGATCTAAGGTACCATCTGATTAATCAGATATAAGAGCACTAGGACAACATTTTTGGTTTTCAAGATCATTTCCCTAAAGTTGATGAAATTGGAATTAGAAGAAATACTTTCGTGATTTTGGTATAATCTCACTATTTATTGTTCTTTGGACAATTTCTACTTCATCTCTTAAAGAAATGAAGTTGAATTTGTCATTCGTGATGTGTTAGCAGATTATGTGATAGAATGATGGGTCATTCCATCTGTCTCAAACAAAAGGTTTGAAAAGTTATAAGTTCATCTTATGGTTATATTAATAGTATATGGATCCAAAAATGAACTTATACTTCATATATCATACTGCTTAATAAAATAAAACTAGTTTCTACTAAACAGGGACTTCCTGTAGGCTAGTGGTAAGCGATAAAGGCCAGTCGCATTTCGGTTGTGGGTTCGATTCCCATAGCCTTGTCCGACGCGATGGGTTGTCGCCCGTCCTGCAGGTTGTCCTTTTTCTAAAACTATATTACTAGAACATCCCATCAATAATATCGAAAAAAAACTTCTATCCTTAAACAATACTAACTTATGTCCAACATAATCCATTCCAATATTT
Organism: Viscum album; assembly: GCA_963277665.1. Lineage (NCBI taxonomy): Eukaryota > Viridiplantae > Streptophyta > Magnoliopsida > Santalales > Viscaceae > Viscum > Viscum album. Next base: position 1,864,641,236 of record OY728133.1, read on the forward strand.
AGGCTTACCCATAATACTGCAGTCCACTCTCATAATATAGTGAAAACAATTACCAGAGATTTAATACCTTCATTTATCCCCATATATCATAAGATATGTCTTTTTGGTCACATTCTAATCATTCAAAGTCCTTAATCATGTATTCTCTTGAATACCCATTGAACCTTAGTGAAAACATGAATGCAGTTAAAAGTTAACACTTTCCACATACCAAAATCCTCAAAATTTTATATACTCAAACCATGATATCACTTAGTCCTTATATCAATCATGAGCTCATGAATATAATCAAACATCTCATTATCTTCTTATTCCTTCATTATGTGCATATCATCTACATTACAAAAATATCTGAATAACATTCCATGGTTACTGGTACCATTCAACATATACTTTCAAATACTTTTTAGAAAAACAATAGTGTAACAATACTTAGATGATTCTTTATTCCTTAGTACCTTTAACTATACAACATAACTCTCGATAAACATACAATCATTCCACTACCTTCTAAAACAACCGACTGAGCTTTAACACTTCTTTCAGCTCATATATCATTTGTAGTCTCCTCATCATCATCCACATAAATACTACCCATATGACCATGTTTATTATCTTCATGATATTTTCCATTAGGGCATTGGTTTGCATAATGCCCGTACATTCCACATTTAAAACATCTAATCATTGTTGATGTCGTAGCAATACCATTATCCTTGTCCATGGTGTTAACTGAACCTTTTCCTTTTCACTTACTGGCTTTTTGTCCTTCTATTCCACACCCAAAGCATCTTCCAGTTCCTTTGAAACATTCTCCTTGATGCCTCTTCCCACATGATTTACATAGGGGAAATTGAACTTTCTTTCCTCTATGATCATCATGAAACTCCATCTTTCTCTTATTAGTCGAGTCAGGAAACTTACCAAATTTTACTTTATTGATCATATTATGAGATTGCTGATTCGGCATAATAATGATGTTTGGACTTCCAAACCCCATTTCATTTGGTTGATCATGAAGATTATCATTCCATTGTCCATCATATCCTCCATTATCGTGAATCATCTTGTTTCCAGCCATTTTCTAAAACCCAAAAAGAATACTGTGAGAGGCAAAAATCATGCTAGGGAAAACAACATAATAAAAGGGGGAGTACCCTTAATATCTAGCATCTTAGGTTAAATTCTATGATCGTTAGCGCAATTATAGGACTATAACCTATACGTATACTTAACCTTAGAGACATCTCTAGACATACCTTAGAAATATCTCTATGAATCTCACTAAAGTTCTCGCATCCTAGTTTCCAAAGGTTGACTAAACCTTTCCTCTGATACCACCTGTAGAGACCCGAATCCTGACGTACATGGACATTACATTACTTTTGCGGAATACTTAGTACATAAAAAAAACACACACACAAGGATCGTAATAGTTTAGTGTCTTTGGAAACTCGGAACGTAATCTTCTAATCATGGTGAAAGATCTTCAATATCTCCCATAAAGATCTTCCTTTTTTTACCTAAAACCTTTCTTTATATCCTGTGGAAAATAAAACATAAAAGGGTGAGCTCAAATGCTCAGTAAGGGTAAACAAAATAAAAATCAATCACATCATAATCATAAGAACATAACTTTTGGAGATCTTAACCTGCAAAAGAGAGCATAATTTCATAACATGGGATAAATCATAGTAGTGAAATGAAATCCCAATAAGAATAACTTAAAACATGAAACTTTGTGGTATACACACATAATCATAGAGAATCATTTCTTGTTAGTCAAGACTCATTTCCAAGACTATCTTAGTGGACAAAGTCCCTTTCTGAATCGAGTAACCCTCGTTTCAGTCCTGTTTCACTGAACCGGTATAACCTACCATTCCAGCCATGTCTATCTCATGAGATATAAAATCATTACCCAATTCATTGGAGGGAGATATAGGTCCCACCCATCTCATAATGATACCATTCTTATGTGTGCCACAAAATTATAACCCATACATCATAGCATAACCCATGTAATAAAAATGGGATTCTTAAACAACATGACATCATAAAACAATTCATATAAGATAAAGGAATTCATAAAAATAATTCCATCACAACATTAATCAAATCAATGTAATAATAGGGATAAAAACAGAACCCTTTATTATCTTAGATGGAAAATAGTTTTGATAAAACACTTGAACTCCATTCTTGAGGAAAATATCCTTTCTACCTTAAAAAATTTTTTCCTTTCTTAACATGTCATAAAATTTTAAACTAAAAGAATTTGATTAAAAATAAACTTGAAAACTTGTAAAGGAAGCATCTTCGAAATAATGTTTTAAAAATCCATTCATGCTGTATAAGTTAAAAAAAACATTCTTCGTACTTTTGTCCGAAAATTCAAAAAGTACATCGTACGAAAAACGACAAAATATTCCTTTCATATCTTTTAATAAAAACTCAACGAAGGGTAAAATTGGATATAAACTATTGTAGAAGGAATGAAATAATATTAAATATTGAGGGAACATGGATGTGGATGATAAAATACACCCCAGTAATTACCAAAGTAAAAACAATCTCGGATAAAAGTGAGATTGTGATATTTCCCTTACCTTAGGTCCGATTTGCTTCGTAAGTGTCTGAACCTCCTGTATAATGATTTAAATAATGTCATTGACTTATTACAGAATCATATTAATTGTTATTATATCATATATGGTTCACTTATGACTTTATATTACCCGTTCTTTTGTAAATTCATGTTAAAGTAGCGTTTTGGGTAAAATCGTCTCATTTGTCGTTCGTGTTTTAACTTGTAATTATTCATATGATTACCTAGATCATTATTACATAATTATAGAATATAAAACATGATTTATATATATTTTCAGAATATATATATATATATATATATAATGGATCGATAAATGGAAAGAAATACACCGTTCATGGAGACGGTAGGCCGTACGTACGCATGAACGCTGTTTTCGTTTCCTTATTGAATTGAGTGGAATTAAGTAGATGACATACATATATATACACATAAATCCAGTAGCTTTATAATTTCATATATTTCATTATTATTTCTTATATATACTTTATAATCATTCCTAAATGGTTAACATGGAGAATGAATCTCATCGCGTCGTGGAGACGGTAGTCCGTACGTACGCACGAGCGATGATATCATTTACATAATTATTGAATTGAATTGGAGTAGATGATATAATATATCAGAATCATTATGATGTTATAATAACTATGTATAGTTATTCTTTACACTATAATACCTATCCATTTAAGGTGTTGGTGGAAAAACAGATTACACCACGACGTGGAGACGGTATTCCGTACGTACGCACGCGCGGTGATTTCATTTTTCCGTAGGATGGATAGAAGGTGAATTAGGGTTGTTTCAAATTTATAATAACATATCAGTATGTAAGTAATACTGATGTTATTACTTTGTCATGAAACAACTAAAGAAGAAGAAGTTTAAGAAAAAGAAATTGAAATGATCGGTAATGGATATTACCTCTTCTTTGAAACGCCTCTTTGAATCCTCCACTTAGGAAACTATGATTGGTCTTTGAAGAAGACCAGGACCTCTAGGATTATTCTAGGGAAGTGGAGAAGGGATTTTGGCAGGGTTTGGACGAGCTTGAGTGCACAAATTGGAGTGAGGAGGAGGGGGAGGAGGTGTCCTTTTATAAGGGAGGAGTGGGGCACCTTAGGAATATCTCAAAATATTATTTTATATTAAAGTCAAAATCGGTTTATAATGGTTCCAAAGGGTCTTATTTCGAAGCTAAAGTGGGGATGGGTCGAAATACTATCAACCAATATTATTTAGACAATATTAGGTTATTATTTTAACCTTATCAATTAGATTTAACTCTAAGTTAAATAATTTAACTTTTACCGTGTATTTTTGTTTTCTTACACTATATGGATAATACACTTACTATAACATTCGAAACGAACCCCAAATTATTTATTATTAATATATATATCCTTATCTAAGTCATTTGGCCGATCCTTAGATTTTTATGAATAAAATCACAATTAATAATATAATATTTGATTTAAAAACTATTTTGTGTCAATTTTGACACTATTTGATATATGATTTTTTTGAAAGTCATAACAGAATTATATGTTTGAACCAAGTTTCTTAAATCAACACTAATATATCATAGTAACCTAGAAAATTAGTGGAATTCATAAAAAGTCTCAAATTACATTTATTTTGGTGTTTATAACATCAATTATGTCAATATTTCATTAATAAGATAATTACTGCATCATCATTGTGTCATAAATAAATTAAATTATTTAATGTCTAAAAATTAAAAATAAAATACCATTATGTAGGAAATCTTTTTGTCTTTCTAATTAATATTTATAGTCGAATTTATCTTATGTATAACCCCATATTAAAAATGTTTTAGTAAATAAACTTTTATTTTAACTCTTTTAACACTTCATTAAATAAATTAATAATAAATGTCCTAATCTAATCCAAGTGGGCCTAAATGGTCATATTTTATTCCTAAGTTTGTTTTTGGTCGAATTACACTTGTCCAATAGAATTAGGACATGTGTTAGGGTAATAATAATATCATTTCTACCCTTAATTACCCTATTTACTTTTAACCGTGGTATATAAAACTAAAAAGTTACTATTCACCAAAAATTATTTTCATCTCATTGACCGAAATTTTAGTCCTTGATATTAACCGTGTATCTCGGATTTTCGAAATTCCACTCACAGAAGCGGTAAAATTAAGTTTTATGAACAATTCAGTTTTTTTAACTAACACTTAGTGGTTTCACTATTCATCGAAAATTGAAAGTTTTCAGAAAAATACCAAAAATTAGGCCTAAGCTATATTTGATATTATGAACTCAAAAATGATGTCTATTTTACAAAATTCAAAACATATCAGTTGCATTAACTAATTTAAAAATTAATTCTCGTCGTCAAAACAAATAGCGTGTTTTTAAGAGATAGTAACTATCAAAAGATTGACACTAGTTTATAACTGGTTTAAATGTGAAATTAAATCCAATGACCAACATTGTATTAAATTGTAAAAATATATTCTAAATATACTTTAAAACCACTCAAATCAATAATTTATCACTATTAATTATTTCGATTGAAATAGTTGTTTTTAATTAAAATTTAGTAATTTTCACTATTCATTAATATATGAAAGTTATCCGAAAATCACCAAAATTTCACCTTAGGCTAAATTCGATACTCCAAATCCATAAATGAAGTCCATTTTGAAAAATAAAATTTACAAAATTTCAAAAAGTGGTTATTACTAATCATAACGGCTAGTTTTAATAATATCTTAATAGCATATCGTTGTTTAGCGAAACTTGGTGTTTCGTACAACACACGCTATCGTGGAAGGTCGCGACTACGTCTAATTCAAGCCAGGTCAGAGATGTGTGTTATGAAAGATCCTTTTGTTGTAGCATATAACACAAGACATTAATGAAATAAAAAAGAATATTTTTCATAAAATCTCGGGGTGTTACATTCTACCCCCCTTAAAATGAATTTCGCCCTCGAAATTCGTCGGGGTTATAAATGGTTTACTATTCGAAAGTTTCTTTAATCGAAAGCCACATCGTAAAAAGGAATACCAAAACCAATCTTTAAAAACAAAAGTATGAAACGTAATGGTTACCCAAATAAACTAATCATTGGGTTTCCACATAGGTGAAAATATGGATATGGAAGATGAATCTAACCATCATGTTCTGATGGAGAGTGGTAGAGAACATGGCTATGGAAAAGATAGCAATCACAAATCCATAAATTTGTGACGATCTAAGGTACCATCTGATTAATCAGATATAAGAGCACTAGGACAACATTTTTGGTTTTCAAGATCATTTCCCTAAAGTTGATGAAATTAGAATTAGAAGAAATACTTTCGTGATTTTGGTATAGTCTCACTATTTCTTGTTCATTGGAAAATTTCTACTTCATCTCTTAAAGAAATGAAGTTGAATTTTTCATTCGTGATGTGTTAGCAGATTATGTGATAGAATGATCGGTCATTCCGTCTGTCTCAAACAAAAGGTTTGAAAAGTTATAAGTTCATCTTATGGTTAGATTAATCGTATGTGGTTCCAAAAATGAACTTATACTTCATATATCATACCGCTTAATAAAATATAACTAGTTTCTACTAAACAGGGACTTCCTGTAGGCCAGTGGTAGGCGATAAAGGCCAGTCGCTATTCGGTTGTGGGTTCGATTCCCACAGCCTTGTCCGACGCGATGGGTTGTCGCCCGTCCTGCAGGTTGTCCTTTTTCTAAAACTATATTACTAGAACATCCCATCAATAATATCGAAAAAAAACTTCTATCCTTAAACAATACTAACTTATGTCCAACATAATCCATTCCAATCTTTAGGCTTACCCATAATACTGCAGTCCACTCTCATAATATAGTGAAAACAATTACCAAAGATTTAATACCATCATTGATCCCCATATATCATAAGATATGTCTTTTTGGTCAGATTCTAAACATTCAAAGTCCTTAATCATGTATTCTCTTGAATACCCATTGAACCTTAGTGAAAACATGAATGCAGTTAAAAGTTAACACTTTCCACATACCAAAATCCTCAAAATACTATATACTCAAACCATGATATCACTTAGTCCTTATATCAATCATGAGCTCATGAATACAATCAAACATCTCATTATCTTCTTATTCCTTCATTATGCGCATATCATCTACTTTACAAAAATATATGAATAACATTCCATGGTTACTGGTACCATTCAACATATACTTTCAAATAGTTTTTAGAAAAACAATAGTGTAACAATCCTTAGATGATTCTTTATTCCATAGTACCTTTAACTATACAACATAACTCTCGATAAACATACAATCATTCCACTACCTTCTAAAACAACCGACTGAGCTTTAACACTTCTTTCAGCTCATATATCATTTGTAGTCTCCTCATCATCATCCACATAAATACTACCCATATGACCATTTTGATTCTCTTCATGATATTTTACATTAGGGCATTGGTTTGCATAATGCCCATACATTCCACATTTAAAACATCTAATCATTGTTGATGTCGTAGCAATACCATTATCCATGTCCATGGTGTTAACTGAACCTTTTCCTTTTCACTTACTGGCTTTGTGTCCTTCTATTCCACACCCAAAGCATCTTCCAGTTCCTTTGAAACATTCTCCTTGATGCCTCTTCCCACATGATTTACATAGGGGAAATTGAACTTTTTTTCCTCTATGATCATCATGAAACTCCATCTTTCTCTTATTAGCCGAGTCAGGAAACTTACCAAATTTTACTTTATTGATCATATTATGAGATTGCTGATTCGGCATAATAATGAGGTTTGGACTTCCATATCCCATTTCATTTGGTTGCTCATGAACATTATCATTCCATTGTCCATCATATCCTCCATTATCGTGAATCATCTTGTTTCCAGCCATTTTCTAAAACCCAAAAAGAATAGTGTGAGAGGAAAAAATCATGCTAGGGAAAACAACATAATAAAAGGGGGAGTACCCTTAATATCTAGCATCTTAGGTTAAATTCTATGATCGTTAGCGCAATTATAGGACTATAACCTATACGTATACTTAACCTTAGAGACATCCCTTAGAAATATCTCTAGGAATCTCACTAAAGTTCTCGCATCCTAGTTTCCAAAGGTTGACTAAACCATTCCTCTGATACCACCTGTAGAGACCCGAATCCTGACGTACATGGACATTACATTACTTTTGCGGAATACTTTGTACATAACAAAAACACACACACAAGGATCGTAATAGTGTAGTGTCTTTGGAAACTCAGAACGTAATCTTCTAATCATGGTGAAAGATCTTCAATATCTCCCATAAAGATCTTCCTTTTTTTACCTAAAACCTTTCTTTATATCCTGTGGAAAAGAAAACATAAAAGGGTGAGCTCAAATGCTCAGTAAGGGTAAACAAAAGAAAAATCAATCACATCATAATCATAAGAACATAACTTTTGGAGATCTTAACCTGCAAAAGAGAGCATAATTACATAACATGGGATAAATCATAGTAGTGAAATGAAATCCCAATAAGCATAACATAAAACATGAAACTTTGTGGCATACACACATAATCATAGAGAATCATTTCTTGTTAGTCAAGACTCATTGCCAAGACTATCTTAGTGGACAAAGTCCCTTTCTGAATCGAGTAACCCTCGTTTCAGTCCCGTTTCACTGAACCGGTATAACCTACCATTCCAGCCATGTCTATCTCATGAGATATAAAATCATTACCCAATGCATTGGAGGGAGATATAGGTCCCACCCATCTCATAATGATACCATTCTTATGTGTGCCACAAAATTATAACCCATACATCATAGCATAACCCATGTAATAAAAAAGAGATTCTTAAACAACATGACATCATAAAACAATTCATATAAGATAAAGGAATTCATAAAAATAATTCCATCACAACATTAATCAAATCAATGTAATAATAGGGATAAAAACAGAACCCTTTATTATCTTAGATGGAAAATAGTTTTGATAAAACACTTGAACTCCATTCTTGAGAAAAATATCCTTTCTACCTTAAAAACATTTTTCCTTTCTTAACATGTCATAAAATTTTAATCTAAAATAATTTGATTAAAAATAAACTTGAAAACTTGTAAAGGAATCATCCTGGAAATAATGTTTTAAAAATCCATTCATGCTGTATAAGTTAAAAAAAACATTCTTCGTACTTTTGTCGGAAAAGTCAAAAAGTACCTCGTACGAAAAATGACAAAAGATTCATTTCATATCTTTTACTAAAAACTCAAAGAAGGGTAAAATTGGATATAAACTATTGTAGAAGGATGGAAATAATATTACATATTGAGGGAACATGGATGTGGATGATAAAATACACCCCAGTAATTACCAAAGTAAAAACAATCTCGGATAAAAGTGAGATTGTGATATTTCCCTTACCTTAGGTCTAATTTGCTTCCTAAGTGTCCAAAACTCCTGTATAATTATTTAAATAATGTCATTGACTTATTACAGAATCATATTCATTGTTATTATATCATATATGGTTCACTTATGACTTTATATTACCCGTTCTTTTGTAAATTCATGTTAAAGTAGCGTTTTGGGTAAAATCGTCTCATTTGTCGTTCGTGTTTTAACCTGTAATTATTCATATGATTACCTAGATCATTATTACATAATTATAGAATATAAAACATGATTTATATATATATTCAGAATATATATATATATATATATATATATATATAATGGATCGATAAATGGAAAGAAATACACCATTCATGGAGACGGTAGGCCGTACGTACGCATGAACGCTGTTTTCGTTTCCTTATTGAATTGAGTGGAATTAAGTAGATGACATACATATATATACACATAAATACAGTAGCTTTATAATGTCATATATTTCATTATTATTTCTTATATATACTTTATAATCATTCCTAAATGGTTAACAAGGAGAATGAATCTCATCGTGTTGTGGAGACAGTAGTCCGTACGTACGCACGAGCGATGATATCATTTCCATAATTATTGAATTAAATTGGAGTGGATGATATAATATATCAGAATCATTATGATGTTATAATAACTATTTATAGTTATTCTTTACACCATAATACCCATCCATGTAAGGTGTTGGTGGAAAAATAGATTACACCACGACGTGGAGACGGTATTCCGTACGTACACACGCGCGATGATTTCATTTTTCCGTAGGATGGATAGAAGGTGAATTAGGGTTGTTTCATATTTATAATAACATATCAGTATGTAAGTAATACTGATGTTATTACTTTGTCATGAAACAACTAAAGAAGAAGAAGTTGAAGAACAAGAAATTGAAAAGATCGGTAATGGATATTACCTCTTCTTTGAAACGCCTCTTTGAATCCTCCACTTAGGGAACTATGATTGGTCTTTGAAGAAGACCAGGACCTCTAGGATTATTCTAGGGAAGTGGAGAAGGGATTTTGGCAGGGTTTGGCCGAGCTTGAGTGTTCAAATTGGTGTGAGGAGGAGGGGGAGGAGGTGTCCTTTTATAAGGGAGGAGAGGGGCACGTTAGGAATATCTCAAAATATTATTTTATATTAAAGTCAAAATCGGTTTATAATGGTTCCAAAGGGTCTTATTTCGAAGCTAAAGTGGGGATGGGTCTAAATCCTATCAAACAATAGTATTTAGGCAAGTTTAGGTTATTATTTTAACCTTATCAATTATATTTAACTCTAAGTTAAATAATTTAACTTTTACCGTGTCTTTTTGTTTTCTTACACTATATGGTTAATACACTTACTATAACATGCCAAACGAACACCAAATTATTTATTATTAATATATATATCCTTATCTATGTCATTTGGTCGAACCCTAGATTTTTAGGAATAAAATAACAATTAATAATATAATATTTTATTTAAAAACTATTTTGTGTCAATTTTGACACTATTTGAAATATGATTTTTGTGAAAGTCATAACAGAATTATATGTTCGAACCAAGTTGATTAAATCAACACTAATATATCATAGTAACCTAGAAAATTATTGGAATTCATAAAAAGTCTCAAATTACATTTATTTTGGTGTTTATAACATCAATTATGTCAATATTTCATTATAAGATAATTACTGTATCATCATTGTGTCATAAATAAATTAAATTATTTAATGTCTAAAAATTACAAATAAAATACCATTATGTAGTAAATCTGTTTATCTTTCTAATGAATATTAATAGTCTAATTTAACTTATGTATAACCCCATATTAAAAATGTTTTAGTAAATAAACTTTGATTTTAACTCTTTTAACCCTTCTCTAAATATATTAATAATAAATGTCCTAATCTAATCCAAGTGGGCCTAAATGGTCATATTTTATTCCTAAGTTTGTTTTTGGTCGAATTACACTTGTCCAATAGAATTAGGACATGTGTTAGGGTAATAATAATATCATTTCTACCCTTAATTACCCTATTTACTTTTAACCGTGGTAAATAAAACTAAAAAATTACTATTCACCACAAATTATTTTCATCTCATTGACCCACATTTTAGTCCTTGATATTAACCGTGTCTCTCGGATTTTCGAAATTCCACTCACAGAAGCGGTAAAATTAAGTTTTATGAACAATTCAGTTTTTTTAACTACCACTTAGTGGTTTCACTATTCATCGAAAATTGAATGTTTTCAGAAAAATACCAAAAATTAGGCCTAAGCTATATTTGATATGATGAACTCAAAAATGATGTCTATTTTACCAAATTCAAAACATATCAGTTTCATTAACTAATTTAAAAATTAATTCTTTTCGTCAAAACAAATAGCGTGTTTTTAAGTGATAGTAACTATCAAAAGATTGACACTAGTTTATAACTGGTTTAAATGTGAAATTACATCCAATGACCAACATTGTATTAAATTGTAAAATTATATTCTAAATATACTTTAAAACCACTGAAATTAATAATTTATCACTATTAATTATTTCGATTGAAACAGTTGTTTTTAATTAAAATTTAGTAATTTTCACTATTCATCAATATATGAAAGTTATCCGAAAATCACCAAAATTTCACCTTAGGCTAAATTCGATACTTCGAATCCATAAATGAAGTCCATTTTGAAAAATAAAATTTACAAAATTTCAAAAATTGGTTATTACTAATCATAACGGCTAGTTTTAATAATATCTTAATAGAATATCGTTGTTTAGCGAAACTTAGTGTTTCGTACAACACACGCTATCGTGGAAGGTCGTGACTACGTATAATTCATGCCAGGTCATAGATGTGTGTTGTGAAAGCTCCTTTTGTTGTAGCATATAACACAAGACATTAATTAAATAAAAAAGAATATTTTTCATAAAATCTCGGGGTGTTACAGCTGATAGAGGAATGTTGTGGATTATTTTTGTAAAATTATCTTTATTTATCTTATACTCACTTGATACTATAAAAAATGTGTTAGAAATTTCTCATAATCATCAAATACACTATGTTAGCAATATTAATGATCACGGTACATTAAATTAATTAATTATAATTAAATATTAAGGAACCTAAAAAATATTTTTTTTCACATAACCTATAATCACATTACTTTACGGTGGAGATGCATTTATGGACTGTTGTGATGCATCAAAGAACGGATTGTGATATTTCATCATAGAGAATTCCTTCTTGCATGCTTGTGTATCATACTAATTAAAGATACATGATCAAAATTACATGAAACATAATATACATGTAAAAAATGTAATCATATCCTTAATTATTTTGAGCCATTATCTCTATGGTGAAATGAGAAAAATATATAGTAATTACAAGATCTCGATGTATATATTCAAATAGGAGGTTTTGATCTTGTCCTAAAAAATATTGTTAGAGTCGAACAAGAATCATGAAAGATCAATAAACTTCTATTAATAGAGGGGAAAATTATTTGATGATTATTTTAGTAAGAAAGATCATGCCACATTATCAACAATGAGAACTGAAAGGGCCCAATTCTCATTGATTTAAAATAGTTAAACATCGAAATTATAAGGGTAGGGGATAAATCGTTTCATTTCAAAATGTATACTCAACCATCTATGATATGACTTGTATAGAATTAAATATGGATATGGAAATAGTGAGTAAGGAAAAAAATATTCCAAATTTCTTTTGAAAAATGAAGGAAATATAGTATTTGAAAAATTAATATGTGTTCTATAAATACTGGAATTGAAGAAGTTGTTGGATGATGCACATTGTTAATCATTCTCTGTCCATCCTAGAATAAAAATATATATACATATGTGAAAAATAATTTCTGATGGTGAAACATTAAAAGGGTTTATCTTAGAGTGTATATAATGATTATTGTTTTTGCAAAAATTTACAGATGGATTTTATAATTCTATATGGATGATGAAATAATAAACAATAGTTGTATGTAAATGGGGGCCAATAATTATAGATTTCATTGTAGGTATTACTAATACATATTAGGTCTGTAATGATTTTTGGGTTTTAGTTATTCACATTGTGAATTTAGTGATTTCCATTAATTTGAATGAATTTTTCTCTCTCTAGAAGCTTTATAGATTCTTTATAAGGGAAATTATACGGATATGTATTGTACCACCCTCAATTGTATCAGATCAGAATCTAAGGACTACCTCGTTTTTTGGAGAATTTCAATAAGTGAATTTTATACTTATTTGATATTCATCACTACTATTCAACTTGAGACTGATTCTCAATATGAAACGACATTTCAAACTCTAAAAGATATATTGAGGAGATGTTTAGTGGATTTTAGACAAGGCTAGTAAAAACACCATACACTTGTAGAGTTATCATATAAAAGTGGTTTCCATTGAATAATTTAGTTTATATTATATTATAATATGCATTAATTTTTTTAAACTGTAATAAATTATGATAATGTATGAGGAATCATTCTATTGGGATAGAATATTTTTCATGAAATGATATGTATGATTCAAACCAATCCATAAAAAATTTAGACTGTATAATGATAAAAAAGATCTATGATGATAATAATCTGTAATATTTTGAATTTTATTTGATAGAAAACGTATTCCTTAAAATATCATCCTTAAATAGGGTATGAGATTCGAGAGGAATGAATATTTTATTTATAGACACATTTGGAATTTTTTAGATCCTCAGTCACATGGGGATATTAGCTTTTCAACCTAATCTTCCACCAAACATATACCAAGTGAGTATTCTATTCTATATATCATTATTTAGGATTTATGTACCAGATATATCACATGTAATGAACTCAAAATTAGTAAAAATTGAAAATTAAATCTCATATGATAAGTAGTTAATAGAAATCATGGATCATAGGGATAAATTACAATGAAACCAAACCACTCACCTAGTTGAATTTGTGTCGAGGAATCATAAGATTGAGAAATATTCAAGGGAACCCAATAGTTTATTGAGGTCTATGTGACCACATTTTTTCAATTATATTAAAAATATTAGGTTATAATTATTTTAAGGGGGTAGAATATAACACCATTAGATTTTTGATTGAATTCTGAATTAAATGATTAATTTCATGAATAACATGTTTTACACACAATAATGAACTAAAATGTACCAATTTTTATGTTAATAATATTAATATCTTTGGGAGAGTTAAAACAACCAATTAATTTTTTTATATTTTTCAATAAACATAATTTCGTTGATAGTTTGTGTTACATGTAACACCATGTTTTACCAAACTACAACAAACAATTAGTATTTTAGATTAAACATGGTAATTATTACATAATTTTTCAATATGTTGGAATTAATAAGAATAAAAAAAATTATAAATATGATAATAATTGTTATATATAAAAAAACATGTTGATAAAAATTATTTTATATTTTTAATGTCTTTATATTCATCAAAAAATTATTTTTTGTCAAAAAAAATTGTTTGTATTTTTTTGAAAAAAATTGTCATAATTTTAGGATTATTTTGAAAATAACTATATTTTTAGAGTCAACATGTATAAACTTACTCAGGATGGTTTTATTGGATTTTATTGATGAATATTAATTTTTTGATTAATTGTGAAAAATAATTGTTTTTTTGGAAACATTTTTTCCATTTAACACATTTAAATGATTAAATCATTATTTAGAGAGGTTTTAAAATTAAAATTATCACAATTATGTTTAAATTTATCCAATATGGTTTTTTGGAATCAAATTCAGAAATATTTTTCTGAGAATAACATTTTATATTTTTGAACAACGTTTCGTTACGTCTGGTGGTTTAATTTTAAATTATAATTTTCTACTTATTTGAAGGGAATTTTGATAAATTAATTAAATATTTTTAATAAAATTGTTTAATATTATTTAAATATTTAAAATTATTTTTTTCAAAATGAATTTTATGAAGGATAAAATTAATTATTATGATTAAGGTTAAAACGACTTTTCTGGCAGTTAAACTAAAAAATTCGTATAATAACATAGAAACATCTAAAACAAACATTTTAAGAAAAAATGTGTAAATAATAACCAACATGGTTCTAGAATGAACTATTTTTTGAGCATTTAATCATGTAATAAATTTTCATAGACATTAATTGTTTAAAAAATTCCATGTGTACCTTCTCCCCCACAAATAAAATGCCACCCCCTCTCCTCTTCTCATCCAACATCCAAAACAATGAAGATATAAAAATCCAAAAAAATATATTCCTTAATTCCTACCTCATATACTATTTTTATTTTTATTATTATAAAACCTTCCTATGATGGATTTATGTATAAATCAAATAATGGTCTTCAATAAAGAGGTAAAATTTATAAGCTCGTGTTTTTTTGTACCTCCATCCACCTCATTAAAATAATCTTACTCTATTATAAAATAATAACCCAAGTATCAGAAATATATTAATATGATATTATTATAATTTAAGGACCTATACCTATCTCCTCTTCCATCAAATAATAAAGCAAACTATTGATCATCTGTACGGTGGAGTACCACCTTATGAAACCATGTTTTTTGTTTTTCATAACCACATCTCACTACTAGATATAATGATGAATTTAAAATTTATAATTAATTTGTATGATGTTATTATAATTATGGTTTTATAATATTAGATATAACATCTTACATTTTGTTTCATGGGAACACGTTAAAGTAAATCATGTGTTTGGAAAACTACTACCTCGTGAAATGATGTTATTCGTTTTTCATGTACAGTTTAATTGGAAGTTAGTAGGGGTATCCTTAAAGAATATTAGATAAATGATTGACATAAAAAATATTTTTTAAAGGTAATATATTATTTATTTTCTTCTCCTTTTATCCATCAAGAAAACAAAAACATTGTTCATACATACACACGATTTATCATCTCCATTAGAAATATAATCCATTTTATATATATAACATTTCTGAAAAACTATAAATACTTATTTACCGGATATATATTATATTTATATTATATTTTAAAAAAATAAAATTATTTAACCAAGGACTAAATAAACATACTATAGACACCAAACCCAAACATATATAAAAAAGAAAGAGTTATTACCTGAATCATTATTTTAATAAGGAATTGTTAATAAATGGGTTATAAAAGGTCACAAATAAATAAAATAATAAAAAATAACTATGATTATGGTTTTGAAATATATTTATAATAATAATGAATTTATTAAACATGATCTTATAACATCTACTATAGATTTTAGGACTTATGGTAAGAGGCTTTAATCTCACATTTATTTCTATGTTACATAAGCTATATTCCCCACTAGTTTCTTCTGTGGGGTTTATATAGTACCCATTAGTGTATTTTATGATTCATTTAATGAGATTATGGTATATAAATATCCACACAATGTTCTATATTTCATGGGGTTTATGATCCAAATGTTACCAAAGAAGAAAAAATATATATAAAATTATCATTGTTCATAACAATTGTTTATGATTGAGTTTATATTTATAAAATATTTTGACATATCACTAAATAAAATATGTAATTTTATTGTAATATTTTTATTTTTATGAAAATATATATGTAACCTAAATTTTCCTCTCTTAATGTACATATGTGTTTAATAAATATTTTATAAAAAAATTGTCTTTATTTATCTATTTGGATAAAAATAATTTTCTTTCCAAAATCATGTCATTTAAAAATGTATCAAAGAATGCGTTTACTGTTAAAAAATTAATGTTCAAAAAAATTTAACCAATTTTATTCTTTTGAAAACAATGAATTTTAAATGATTCCACTTGAAATTTTCTAATGATGTACTTTTTATTTTTTACTGAAAATGTAAAAGGAAAAATTATTTTAATGTACATGGAATGAATATATTTTTCCACCATCATGAATACTAAATCTTTTGAAGATTAATTTAAAGGTTTACTTGTTTATTTTTAGAGAATTTTTTTTTAAAAAGTTTTATGTTTGAAAATGTGAATTTGAATCTTGAAAGGAAATTTCCCAAAATAAATGTTCCATGTAATCATTATAAATAATTTTCCAATTATGATGAGGCCCATTGATGATACTAAATATTTAATAAGTTTAAGATATAATTTTACAATCATTCTGTTTTCCATGGATAATATATTTCATTGAAAAATATGTTTATGAATCCCATTTCTTTTCATGGGTTATGATATGATGAATAGTTTATAATCTCAAGGCACAAAAATATATGGATTATGCCATAGGTAGGACCTATATCTACCTCTGATGCATTGGTTAATGACTATTGTTATATCTACTAATAAGGTACAAAAGTGGTTTTCCCAATCCAAAAAGTGGTTAAATGAAAGTTTATCACTATCCCGAAATTGGGTACTGGGGAGGTTATCCCAAGCCCCAAGAAGGTACCATTGTGGTTAACCAAAGGATAACAAGTTATGAATTTCGTGGTGGATATACATGACATATTATTTTATATGTCTATGTGTATGTTGAAGGTTACGAGAACAGATGAAGAATGTGGTAGAAGGAGATGTATTAAAATATCTTTTCATGTTGAGTTTCTTGAATCCTAGAGTGATGATCTTGTATATAAAATTTATAATTTTTTTATATATTATGAAGATAAAAAATTCCTTATCAAGGAATTATATCTTCAATATATATATTCACCAACTCAAAATACCATTTGTTATTTCCTTCATTGCACTATGAGGATCCAATTACCGAATCCATTCAATGATGACCCACATGTGGTTCTTTGTTCGTTGAGAAAAGACAATAGATCTCTTAGTGATAGGATGGTGAGTGAATATCTTACATTTTCTTGGCCATGTATCACATTTCAATCATCATGGGTTCTCTTTTGTGTTTCTCTATATTGTGAGTAAGAGGGAATGGTGGAGTTGAAAGAGAGTTTCATTATGGGAAATGATTCTATTTTTTTTATTTTCAGATTCAATACACAATAGATATAGTGGTTTATATTTTGAGACAGGTTTTATATTAAAATTTTATTCTCTTTCATTTCAACCCTTATATAATATAATAACCCTTCATAAATTCTGAAAGAAAAAATAAAAATAGAATTATTATTATTTTATGGTGTGAGGCAGCATATAGAATAAAAAATATAATTTTACTGGATTGTTAATTAATATTTTCACCAGACACTATCTTGGTCTTTTTAAACTACTCTAGAATTTAGTTAACTCTATACTAAATGTAAAATTTATTTATTTAATTCATCTATAAAAAAATTCTATCTATAAAACATGAATACAATTATCCGATAGAATTTATTATTATATTTAATCTATTAATTCAATTCACATTGAATTTAAAGGAAATCACTAAAATAACTTATATTTTGAAACTCTAAGATTACATATCATTTGAATTAGGAATAACTACATAATGTCAAGGATTAAGGTAGAAAAATGATTTATGAAACTCAAGAGAATGAAATTAATCATGCAACGATGAAAGCCACACACAAGTGATCATTGTGTAATATAATCCCTTTTTTCTCAATATCTCTCTATGTAGTTTTCATACTTGTGTCATTGACCTATAAAATTGAAAATTATTTCATTGAATGTATAAGATAAAGGTATTATTTCAAAAGTTCTATGGAAATTATTTTTTCTGTTCTATTATAATAAAAGGTCTAAGGTATTAACTTTAATAATGTGGAGGGGACAAAAAAATTTTCAATTATCCATTAATACAAGGACAATTGTGTTACACCAAATTTTAATACCTCTTGAAGAAAATATAGCATTATTTTTTTATTTATAAAAGATTTGTTTATGAGTTATGACATGAATGAATAATCATTTTAATGTATAAGGACCATTACACAAACACAGGGATTGGAATATCTAATGGCACCAAAACATGTGAATGTCCTACTAGTAGGTATGTTCTCATAATCTTCCATTATAGAGCGTACCAAATGAAATCATCATGGGATGAAACCTCATCATCATATGAGAACTCAAACATGGTATTATATATACTATGTGTCCCATTATAGTACATTATCCGATCACATAACTATAATTAAGAATATCATAATATAACCTCATGGATAATCATAACAGGGAACTGACATAACCTTGTCAATGTAACATATACTCAAAGATATTTTTACATAAGATTTATTTTTAACAATGAATAATATTTATTAATATGTTTTTATAATATTCAATACCTAAAATATACAAGTAATCAATACAGAAACAGTTGTTCCTCAGACATTAACTCCAATAAAATCCAACTTGGACAGGATCCAACTACCTATAAATTTTAGTTTTCTAGGCCTCACATGAATATAATGTTTTTGGTGAGTTAAGGATTTGGTCAAGGGGTCTTCCATGTTGTCCTTAATGGAAATATTTCTGACTTCAACCTCACATATTTGACAAAAATCCCTCTTGAGATGGTACTTGTAATGTACATGATTACTCAATAAATGTCACCTTAGATCTTGTTGGAGATGAACCACTTAAATATTATCACAATATAGTGTGATATGATATTTAATTCTAGTTACTACTTCATTCAATTGGATGAAGTCGTGAATTTATACTACTTATTTAGCTACCTAAAAATTCATAATATACTAAGTCTTTATTGTTTAATTTAGGAGTAGAGAATTCATTGAGCTCTTCTATCTCATATGAAAACACCCCAAATTTATAAAAGATGTTCATTTTGGTGAATATCATATGTGGCATGTAACATTGAGCTTAAAAAACCCAGAAAATATATTTCTTTAAATATAATCTCTTTAATAGCTTGCAGAACACAGAACCCAATGTCTAAATAGATGATAATAAAGTATAATGTTATAACCTAGCCATTAATTTGGTCCATATGAATAATACTATATTAATTAAGAAAATTATGGTTTTCAATTGTTTATAAATTCAATAAATACCATTTAATATAAAAAGAAATTTTTTCTCCAAAACTGTATTAAATCTAATGGTCGGTTTACTCGAGCATTGCACATATGAATTTAAATTATTTTTACTAATTTTATATTTTTTTAAATAGATAATTTTTTTAAAATATAATATCATAATTATATTGAGGAAAATTATTTTAATTTTTATGAAATGTTTCATTTTTCAATTACTGGTGAAAAATACTAAATATTACTTGCATATAGACTCATCGTATAAATTTTTTTAATGTTAAATTATTTTTTAATTTGATTTTAAATTTAAATTAGTTCAGTTATATAAAAAATCAACCAACTTATTTTATTTGAATAATTTTTATATTATTTTATTATGAAAAATACTTGTAACGCATTGAATATTTTCTCTTTAAAAACTCATTTTCTCACCACATCTCCAATATTAATTTTATATTAAATTTTAGCCACTCTGTGAATTGAATTTTTAAATATGGATTCAATATTTGGATTCAGAATAATTAATATTATCTAATTATGTCAACATAATTTTGTACCATACTAAATTGAAAAATAAATAACATTATTTATTATGTTCAAGGTAAAAAGAATTTACAATGTAGCTAAACTAAAAATGATAGGGGTTAAAATGAAAAAAAGCACTTGTCCAAAACCTATTATCTATCCATATTTATATGTTATTATATCTATTTATAACTAATACCTAATTTTTGACACCACTTAAATTTAACTAATGTGGTTAAACCATTTTTATTTTGAAAATTACAAGTGTGCCCCTCACATAATTTATAAAATCCCACCCCATATCATCTCTTATTAACACCTTCAAACAATTTTAGATCTTCCAATACCTTTCTAAATACCTTCCCAAATGTCTTCCACACATCCTAGAAGCTTTTTTTGTAATAAATCCAACATATTAAGGCATTTGGGGAAAACCTATAAAGGATATCCTAGGAACTGATAACGTTCCTCTAGAAGAATCTTTATCTTATTTCTTCATATACATCCAACAATTATTATAAAAAATGATGATATAATATCCTATATAAATAATATATATATAGAGATGTTTTCAAATCATTGTGAAGACCTATAATCATCCCCACTACCATCAAATGGTTTATAAAATTATAATTCATATATAGGGAGGACTACAACCTCAAGAATTGATGTCATTATTTTTTCCATTATCGCATCTCATAGTTGGGAATTATATGGAAATAGAATATATTTATATTTAATTTATGATATAATAATACCCCTATATTCACTATATCATATATATCATCTTTTTATTACCATTCTATATGGGATATGATAATGATGGTCATGTATACAGTGGAACACCTCCTCATGAAGCGATATGGTTTGTTTTTCAATAATGCTTTATGTTGAAGGTAATATGATTAATCTTAAGAAATATATATGATATAAATTAAATAATTATGATATTAATGATATATTTATCAAAATTAAAATATATTATATTATTTTCATTCTCACACTATGAAATTATAAAATTGTTAATGTGTGTGCCGACTACCACCTCTATGATGCGATGTGGCCCCCTTTTCATCCAAACACCTATAAGGACCCAACCTTAAACATTTCATTAAATTGAATTAAATGAAAAACTCACATTTAGGATCTTTTCAGGTTTAGAGTTTTAGAGAATTAGGACATAACTATTACATCTCAAAAGATTACAATGTAGACACTTCTACACAATTTCCATTTTCTCATTAAATATAAACTCTTGAATAAAAGAGTCATGTCTAGTTCCACGTTTTAGATAGCATAAATTTTCCTTGATCCCATTTTTGACCCCATTCATCTTTATGTTATGTGAAAACATTTCAAAACATGGGATGAACATAACAAGTTTTGTAAGGGTTATAAAGAAAACAATGATAACATTTGTTCATAAATACATACAAAACCTGAAATATTTTACTTACCTCATGAAATCATAATATTTATGAAAGACAAACAGAAATCATAAATCATAAAGGTAACTTGTGGCATCTATATCATACTTACATTGTAGCTATCACATCTACATAGAGAGTTACTTTGGAATACCCATCATAGTATATTCTCTAAATCACCTAGGAGAACCATTCACCTTTACCTCCTTCATGTTACCCAATGCATTGGAGAGCTATCTCAGGCTCACCCACCCTAGGTTTATCACAGAACCACCCATATATGTAAATAATTCCCAAGAACAATAACATGATAATAACACATAACATAAGCGTAAATGAAAGATAACATTTCCACATTGCAATAGAAAAATATAATTTTAAGATATTGAAATAATAAATCCATTCTCAAAATCATTTTCAATTCCAAAAAACATAAAAAGTGTATGCGGTATTTATTTCCCCTTTTAAAAACATTCCGGCTTGTTAAGGATGCCAAAGATCAAATAATACTCGCGGCAGCAGAAAGGTTGTTGTGAAAACTTATATTAAAAAAAGACATTCCTTTTTGTCGTTTAGTAAAATGCTTCGTATAAAAAGATTCCCTTTGATTGAAATGAAATGTCAAAGGTGTTTATACAGCATATAAAAGAAAATCTTATATTAAAATATAATATGCCTCAATGAAAGGAGATTGAGACAAAGTCCCTTACCTCGTGTCCGACTTGACTCGATCGTTTTTTAATATCCTAAATAATAATATAATGTTAATTTCTACTTGTTTAAGAACCTTTTTAAAGTTTATTATTCCTTTTATATCAGTTATTACCATGTTATAAACTTTATGCAAACATTTAAGTTAATAAAATTCGTTTTGTCGATATTTGGTACTTGAGTAAAAAATCGACTTCTAATAATTACAAGTTGTTAATGTGGTCAATGGTTCAGTATATCCAGATTCATATTCATGATTTGGATATCATATATATAATATATGTCCAGAATATACATGTTTCGATAATAGTACATAACATTTAGATGTAATAAATGAAATGCATTGTTCATGGAGACGGTAAGCCGTACATACGTATGAATGCTACTGTCATTTTTATTATTTCAATGGAATTAAAACATAATGATACATATTTATATTTTAATTCCAGTATAATATAATACATAATATCATAACCTCTATCCTTTATATATCCCGCATAAGGTATTAACAAGTCACATCAATTTGAGGGGGCGGTAGTCCACACTTCCTCAAATGAGATTATCGTATTTACCCACTATAGAAAACATAAATGCGTGCTATAAATGGGAATTATAGAAGCATAAGAAAATCATAAACATAATATATATTTTATATAAATACAGTTCCATCATAAGGGCCACCATGATAGGCGGGTGGAGATATTTGAACAATCATCGTTTCGTGAGGCATTAGTTTTCCATCCACAGAAACATTATGTTCATCATCCATTAGATGGAGGTGTGTGTAAGTATAGTTCGAATCCATATCAGAAAATGATACTAGTATATTTAGGACACTGGTGTTTTTACAAAATAAAGGAATAAAATGATTTTAGGTGTTGGAGAAGTAAAATAAAAGAAAACAATTTAAGAGAAATAGTTACCTTTAATTTGGGTAACACCCTTTGGTTTGAACCAAAAGGACTACTTGATGTGCCTTCTACCTAAGGTAATGATTCTAAGAGTAGGGTAGGGATGTTGGGAGCTTAATTAGGAAGAGTTTGGACGAGCCAAATGGCTTGAAAGGTGTGAGGAATTGGATAGAAGTGGTCTTCTTTTATAAGGGAGACGTGGGGCTCTTTAGGAAAGTGTGAAAATATTATTTTATTATATAATGATATTCAGTTTCTAATGGACCAAAAATAATTATATTCGAAGATAAGATGACTGATGGTCGAAATAAAATCATCCAATCAGAATTTTACATGTTTGGGATAATATTTTATTCATTACATTCTTATTTATTTTTATCATTTATTAATGCAGTAAATACTGCATAATTACTGTGTCATAAATAATTTAATGTATTTTATGTCTAAAAATTATAAAAAAAATACCATGATGAATTAATTTTTTTTATATTTCCAATTAATATTTATTTTAGAAAATAGGACTAATATAATACCATATAAAAATTAATTACTAAATGATTTTTGTTAATGTCAATTTTGTCTTCACATTCAATAAATTAATCTAAATTGACATTATCACTCCCAAGTTGCTCAATGGGGTCCCAAAATCGGCCCAAAGATGAACAGGGTCGTAACTGACTCAACCAATAAAGTTATAACAAGTTTTAAGGTAATTTTGAATTATTATAATTTTTTTTAACCTTAAATTACCCTATTTACCTTTAACTGCGGTAAGTAAAAGTCAATAGTTACTATTCCTCAAAAAATATTTTCATCTTAATGAAGCACATTTTACTTCTTGATAACAACCATGTATGTTGGATTTTTAAAATTCAATTTACAGAAGTGGGAAAATTTCATTTAAATGAAACATTCAGTTTTTTAACTACCACTATGTGGTTTCACTATTCATTAAAAATTGAAGTTTTTCAGAAAAATACCAAAAATTCAGCCTAATATATATTTGATATTCCAAATTAAAATATGATGTCCATTTTTCAAAATTCAAAGCATAGAAGTGGAATTATTTAATTTTAAAATTAATTTCCATTACCAAAACAAGTAGCGCGTTTTTATGAAATAATAATAATCAAAAGATTGATACTTGTTTATGTCTAATTTCAAAGTGAAATTAATTCCAATGACCAAAATTGGATTAAATGTTAAAAATATATTTTAATTTCACTTTAAATCAAATTAAAAAGATAATCTACCATATAAATAAATTATATTAAAAGGCACTTTTGAATTAAAATACAATATTATTCACTATTCATTAAAAAATAAACATAATCGGAAAAATTCCAAAAATTTACAGAAAGTAAATTTTGATTTCCCCATTCTAAATAATTATATTATTTCGTCATATATAATGTATTAAAGTGACCAAAACTAGATTTAAAAAAGGTTCTCAAATAAAAGGCGGTAATTCATCCTTTTAATGTAAATTATGCTTGAAATTAGATTCATTCACATTTTAAGCCTCTAAATATTATTGGATAAATGTAAATATATTTAACAAATATTTATAATCATATTGTAGTTAGTTTCATTCATTCCCGCCAATAGAAAGGCTATGAGTTAACAACCATTTCAAATAATATTATTATATTATTAGAGTGCAACGTAAGATTTCAAAGAAACCAGTTGTTGCGTATTGGGTACACTATTGAACATTGAAACCCCTTTAATGTAAATTTAATATTTAATTCAATAATATTAATAAATATGAAATATTTCTTATTCTTCATTTACTTGGGATGTTAAAATCTTCCCCCTTTTAGAAATTGCGTCCTCAAAATTTTTATTACCTTATCAAAATAAGTGGGGGTATTTATCCATCGTACCATTTTCAGATTCCCACATTTCCTCTCCAATCATATGGGTTTTCCACAAAACCGTTACTTGGTGAATTAACTTATTCTGCAACACTTGCTCTCTACGGTCAAGAATCTGGACTGGTTTTTCTTCATATTAGAATTTCATTTCCAACTGAACTACCTTTGGGATCAAAACATGATATGGATCTGGTATATACTTTCTCGACATAAAAACCTGAAAATCATTTTGTACCTAGGATAAACATGGAGGTAAAGCCACTCTATATGCAACTAATCCAATATTCTCTAGAATTTCATAAGGTCCAATGAACCTCAGACTTAATATTCCCTTTGAACCAAAACACATCACACTTTTCCATGGAGAAACATTGAGAAAGTCATAATCACCTACCTCAAAAGAAAAATCCTTCCTCCGGTTATCTGCATAACTTTTCTGTCTACTCTGAGCAGTTCTCATGTGCTTCTAAATCAACTGAACTTTGTCTGCCATCTCTTCTACCAATTCTGGTCCCATCAGCTTCCTTTCACCTACTTCATCCCATAAATCCATAGATCGACTACTCTTTCAATATAATGCCTCAAATGGAGCCTTCTATATAATGAAATGAAACAGTTATAATATGAAAATTAAACCAACGAAAGATGTTGGTCCAAAATTCCCTGGTAATCCATCAAACAAGCACGTAACATATCTTCCTAGGTCTTAATTGTTCGTTCTGGCTTCCCATCTGATTGAGGATGAAAAACAGTAATAAAATTTAATTGAGTACCCAATGACTTCTAAAGGCCTTTCCAAATTTTACAAGTGAACCTAGGATCACTATAAGATACAATGGATAGGGGAATTCCATGCAACCTGACTATCTCTTTAACATACAACTGTGAAAGTTGATCTAGAGGCAAAGTTTCTCTAATAGGAAGGAAATGAGCAGATTTAGTGAATCGGTCAACTATAAACCAGATTGCATTATTACCTCGAGATGACTTTGGTAATCCCACAACAAAGTCCATGGATATATTTTCTAATTTCCACTCTAGCACCCGTAGAGGCTAAAGCCTCCCTTTCGGTATCTTTCGCTCTACTTTAACCTACTGATAAGTCAAACACTTCACACTAAAATCATCAATATCTCTTTTTATTCCATCCCACCAATACTACTACTGAAAATCTTTGTACATCATCATACTGCTAGGACGAACTGAAAATGGAGAACTATGAGCATTACAAAACAACACATTCTTCAACTGTGAATCACAAGTCAAACATAATATCTTTCCAAATCTCAAAACACAATCATTTTCAATGTTAAAATTTGGAAACATACCCTTCTGAACTAATAATAACTTTTTCTGCAACTCACTGTCTTCCTTATGCGCTTTCTTAATTCTGTCTAATAGAGATGATTTCACTGACTCATGAAACAAAACAAAAAAATTTCCTACAAAAAAAACTTCTATGCCAAACTTCATCAAATCAAAAACCAACATATCTCGTTCCAAACATATCATGGTTAATGAAGTATTACTTTTTCAACTCAAAGAATTAGCCACTTTATTTGCTTTTCCTAGATGATAAAGGATTGTGCAATCATAATCCTTGATTAATTCCAACCATCTCCTCTTTCTCATGTTCAATTTTTTCTGAGTGAATATATACTTCAAACTATTGTCATCAGTATATATTTCACACTTCACTCCATACAAATTATGCCTCAAAACTTTTAATGCAAAAACAACAGCAGCTAATTCTAAATCTTGTGTAGGGTAATTTAACTCATGTGGTTTCAAATGACGTGAAGCATAAGCCATTGCCTGATCATTTTGCATTAGGACACAACACAGTCCTTTAAAAGAAGCATCACTGTAGATAACAAACTCACCATTTCTAGAAGGCAGTTCCAAAAATGGAGCCTTCACCAATCTTCTTTTCAATTCCTTGAAAACAATCATCACATTACTTTTTCCAGATGAACTAAACACCTTTCTGAGTTAACTTAGTCATTGGACTAGATGACATTGAAAAATATTCAAAAAACCTCTGGTAATAACCTGCCAGACCATGAAAACAATGAATCTCAATTATATTTTTAGGTCTTGGCCATTTATCAACAACTTTTGTTTTAGCAAGATAAACAGTTATGCCATTTTTTGAAATAATGTGTCCAGGGAAAGAAATTTGTTGTAACCAGAACTCACACTTGCTGAATTTCCCAAAAAAAATCTTTTCTTTTAAGGTTTTCAGGACAACCCTTAAATGAATTTCATGTTCCTCTTTACTTTTGGAATAAAACAAAATATCATCAATGAGAACAACCAAAAAATTATCCAAAAACACACGGAAAATTCTATTCATATGATCCATGAATACAACAAGTGCATTGGTTAACCCAAAATTCCTAACTACAAATTCATAATGGCCATATCTAGTATGAAACGCGGTCTTCGAAACATTTTCTTCTTTTACATTCCACTGATGGTACCCTGACCACAAGTCAATCTTTGAAAAATACTGTGCTCCCTGGAGCTAATCAAACAAATCCTCAATATGAGGCAAAGGATGATTATTTTTAATAGTGATGTTATTTAATGCTCTATAATCAATGCAAAGTCTCGTTAAACCATCTTTATTTTTATCAAAAAAGTTAGGAACACTCCATGGAGATGTGCTAGGTCGAATGAAACATTTATCTAATAACTCCTTCAAATGATTCTTTAACTCTAAAAGTTCATTTTGATTCATTCGATATGGGGGTTTTGAAATTAGATTAACATTAGGAACTAGGTCAATAGTAAATTCAACCTCCCGATCTGGTATAATACCATGATACTAATTAGGAAAAACATAAAGTTAATCATTTATTACTTATACAACATTAATCCGAACAGTTCCTTTATTTTAAACAATATGTGAAACGTAATATTCATTTCCATCATTTACCAGTTATTAGACTTCCTGATATGTTATCAATGGCAAGGGTTCATTCTTGTACACAAACTGATAATCATTCTGAAAATAAACCACTTTAGCTCTACAGTCAATCTTAGCATGATAAAAAGAAAGCCAATCCATGCCCAATATAACATAAAACTCTACTAGAGGCAAAAAAATAAGGTTCGTATGTAGATTCTTTGTGCACAGAAGGACATGAATGTTCTTATGTTTTCTTTTTGTCTCAACATTTCCTCCAGGTGTTTTTACCATATGTTCTGTATTCATATCCTGAGATGGAATTCCCAATTTTCTAGAAAACTACTTAGAAATGAAAGAATGTGTAGACCCTGAATCAAACAAAACATTGGAATAATCTGAACAAACAAACAGTGTACCTGACACTACTTCATTTGATGGCCCGACATCTGCTGAAGTATTTGTAAAGGATTTCACCAACCCTTTCTTCTTGTTGTCTGGCAGCTTTCCATTGGTTGAGTTTTTTTTGGACACTAATTTTCATAATGACCCATTTCATCGCACTTCAAACATTTTACTGACTGTAAATCAGATTTTGTCTTACAATTACCCTGATCTTTTTCAGTGCAATTTCGAGCCTTATACCCAATTTTACCACATCATTAGCACTTACTAGAATTCAAAAGACATTCCACAATATGCTTTTTACCACAATTTTTTCAAACTCTAAACTAAAGTTTCTTATCGTCAGACTTTTTTGAAGAGTTATTTCTTTTTGCCTACCACCTCGACCTCTTATTCTGTTGTTTTTTAAAGAATACCTTGTCATCAACAAACTCCATTTCCACCTTGTCCACACAACGAACATGATTTTCATAACTTTTGAACTCACGAGACGCTAAATCCCTTTGGCATTTTGGATTTAATCCTAAGTAAAAAGTGTTGATTTTACCATCAAGATATCGTAAGATATTTGGAGCATACCTTTCAAGTCGAGTGAATTTTTCATCATAAGTAGCCACTGTGTCATCCTCCTGCCTCAGTTCCAGGAATTTTGTTTCCATTATATGATGAACCACCTTAGGAAAATATTTCTCAAAAACATACATTTGAATTCATCCCAATCAAGATCATTAATCTACCCACTGTCCCTGATATTTTTCTACATCGACCACCACTGATCAGCATCACCTTCAAAATGGAAAACATCAAGACTAACCTTTCGATTTTCTGAACAACCCATGAAATCAGAAATCATTTCCAGTGCTTTAATCCACCCTTCAGTTAGCCCAGGGTTAGAAGATCCTCTGAATGATGGGGAGCATTGCATCATGAAATTCTCCACTACTGACATGTTCCTCTGTGGTTGATTTGGCTGATCTCATACATGGATACCACCACTATTTATAGCCTAATTCAACTGTGCCATCGCAACAACAAATTGTTTATATTTGATTCCGACCATCCCAGGTTGCTGATTTGTAAGGTTGTCTTCCTTCTGATGTCGTCCCAACACAGCTGCCCTATTTCCTCTGTGGAAAACAATTCTCAACACAAAAACATCTTAGGCGAAGAAACATGGTAATCTGGAAATTCTATATGATGTTAATATTAACATAAATTACTTTATGGATATTACATTAACAATACCCTAACACCTAATGTTTTCTAAATCATCCTCTGATACCCACTATAAGGACTCGGCATTAAGCATTACAGTATAATGAATTAAATGAATAATTCATATTGGGGATCTTTTCAGTTTTAGAGAATTAGGACATAACTATTACATCTCAAAATATTACAAGGTAGTCACTTCAACACAATTTCCTTTTTTTTCATAAAATAAAAACAATTGAAAAAAGAGTCATGTCTTGTTCCATGTTTTAGATAGCATGACTTTTCTTTGATCCCATCCTTGACCCTATTCATCATTAAGTCCTGTGAAAACATTTCAAAACATGGGTTGAGCATAAAAAGCTCAGTAAGGGTTATAAAACAAAGAATTAAAACCTTTGTTCATAAATATATACAAAAAATGAAATCTTTTACTTACCTCAGGAAATCATAAGATTTATGAAATACACATTGAAATCATAAATCATAAATGTAACTTGTGGCATCCATATCATACTTACATTGTAGATATCACATCTACATAGGGATTTACTTTGGAATACCCATCACATCATATTCCCAAAATCTTTTTAGAGAATCATTCACGTTTACCTCCATCATGTTACCCAATTCCTTGGAGAGCTATCTCAGGCTCACCTGCCCAAGGTTTATCACGGAACCACCCATATATGTAAATAATTCTCAATAACCATAACATTATCATGACACATAACATAAGCATAATGAAAAGAAAACATTTCCACAATGCAATAGAAAAATATCATTTCAAGATATTGAAATAATAAATCCATTATCAAAATAAATTTCAATAGAAAAATAGCTAAAAAGGCTATATGGTATTTATTTTTCATTTTAAAAACATTCCGGCTTGTTATGGAAGCCAAAGATCAAATAATACTTGCGGCGGCGAAAAGGTCGTTGTCACCGCTTACGTTAAAAAAAAGACATTCCTTTTTTTCGTTTGGTAAAATCATTCTTATAAAAAGATTCCCTGTGAATGAAATTAAAAGTCAAAGGTGTTTATACAGCGTATAAAATAAAATCATGTATTAAAATACAATAAGCCTCAATGAAAGGAGATTGAGATGAAGTCCCTTACCTCGTGTCTGACTTGACTCGATCATTCTTTAATATCCTGAATAAGAAACTAAAGTTAATTTATACTTTCTTAAGAACCTCTTTAAATTTTATTATTCCTTTTATATCACTTATTACCATGTTATAAACATTATGAAAACATTTTAGTTAATAACGTTCATTTTGTCGATATTTGGTACTTAAGTCAAAAATGGACTTCTTATAATTACATGTTGTTAATGAGTTCAAAGGTTCATTATATCCAAAATGATATTCATGATTTATATATCATATATATCATATATATCCAGCATATACATGTTTTTATAATAATAGATAACATTTAGAAGTAATAAATGAAATGCACTGTTCATGGAGACGGTAAGCCGTACGTACGAATGAATGCTACTTTCATTTTTATTATTTCAATGAAATTAAAACATAATGATATATAGGTATATTGTAATTACAGTATAATATCATACATAATATCATCAAATATATCTTTTATACATCCTACATAAGGCAATAATGAGTCACATCACATTAAGGGGGCGGTAGTCCACAGTTCCTCAGATGAGATTATCATATTTACCCATTTTGGAAACCATAATGGTGTGCTATAAATGGAAAGTATAGACGCATAAGGAAATCATAAACATAATATATATCATATATAAAAACATTTCCACCATAAGGTCTACAATGAGATGTGGTTGGAGATATTTGAACAAACATTGTTTCAGGAGGCGTTAGTTTTCTATCCACAGAAACATTATGTTTTTTATCCATTAGATGGAGGTGTGTGTAAGTGTTGTTCAAATCCTTATCATAAAAAAATCCCAGTATTTTGAGGGCACTGTTTTTGTTACAAAATAAATGAATAAAATGATTTTAGTGGTGGATAAGTAAAATAACAGAAAACAATTTAAGAGGAACTCTTACCTTTAATTTGGGTAGCTCAATTTGGTTTGAACCAAAAGGACTTATTGAAGTGCATTATGCCTAAGGTAAGGATTCTAAGAGTAGGGTTGGGATGTAGGGAGACTAATTGGGCATGGTTTGGATGAACCAAATGGCTTGAGAGGTTTTAGAAATTTGATAGAAGTGGTCTCCTTTCATAAGGGAGAGGAGGGGATCTTTACGGAAGTGTGAAAATATTAATTTGTTATATAATGATATTCGGTTTCTAATGGTCCAAAAAAATTATATTCGAAGGTAAGATGACTCATGGTCTAAATAAAATAATCCAATTAGAATTGGACATGTTTTTGATAATAGTTTAATCATTATAATCTTACTTAATTAAATCATTTACTAATGTTGTAAATATTGTATCATTATTGTGCCATAAATAATTTAATTTATTTGATGTCTAAAAAATATAAAAAAAATATCATGTTGTAGTAAATATTTTATCTTTACAAATAAAATTTATAGTAGAAAATAGGAATTTTATAACACTATATAAAAATTAATTACTAAACGGTTTTTGTTAATGTCAATTTTGTCTTCACATTAAGTTAATTAATCTAAATTGTCGTTATCACTCCCATGTGGCTCAACGGGGTCCCAAAATCAACCCATAGATGCCCATGGTCATAACGGACTCAACCAATAAGGTTAGGACAAGTGTTAAGGTAAATTTAAATTATTATAATATTCTTTAAACATTGAATTACCCTATTTACCTTTAACCACAGTAAATAAAAGTCAGATGTTACTATTCACCAAAAATTATTTTCATCTTAATGAACCACATTTTACTTCTTGATAATGACCATGTATGTTGGATTTTTTAAATTCAATTCATAGAAGTTGTGAAATTGCATTTAAATGAAAAAGTCAGTTTTTTAACAACCACTCAGTGGTTTCAGTATTCATAAAAAATTGATGTTTCTCAAAAAAATACAAAAAATTCAGCCTAAGCTATATTTGATATTATGAATTAAAAAAAATGATGTCCATTTTTCCAAATTCTATTTATATAAGTGGAATTAATAAATTTTAAAACTAATTCCCATTATCAAAACAAATAGCATGTTTTTAAGAAAGAATAACTATCAAAAGATTGATACTTGTTTATGTCCAATTTCAAAGTGAAATTAATTATAATGACCAATATTGGATTAAAGGGTGAAAATATATTTTAATTTCACTCTAAAACAATATAAAAATATAATTGAACCATATAAATAAATTATATTAAAAGGAACCTTTGAATTTAAAATACAATATTTTTCATTATTCATTAAAAAATGAACTATATCTGAAAAATTCCAAACAATTTACAAAAATTAAATTTCGATGTCCCCATTATGAAGAAGGATTTTATTTGGTCATATAGAATGTATTAATGTGAACAAAACTAGATTTAAAAAAGGTACGCCATTAAAATGTGGAAAATAGGCCGTTTAATTTAAATTATGCTTAAAATTAGATTAATTCACATTTTAAGCCTCTAAATTTAATTGGATAAATGTAAATACATTTAACAAACATGTGTAATAATATTGTAGTTAGTTTTATTAATTCCCGCAAATACAATGTCTAGGATTTAAATACCATTTAAAATAATAATATTTTATTATTAGTTTGCAAAGTAATATTTTAAAAAAACCCCAATGTTCCGTATCGGGTATGCTATCGAACATAGAAACCCCTTTAAAGTGAAATTAATATTTAATTTAAAAATATATAAAAAATATGAAATATTTCTTATTATTTATTTACATGGGATGTTACAACACCACATGCATAATATATATAATTATATTTAAATATATATTATGTTATATATTATATTATTATAATTTCTGAAATATATTATATCGCATACCTTTCTTACATAATTATCATTGGAAAATGGGAATGTTACTCACATTTATGTACTTCCTGTCATCCACATGATAATAACTTATATAATTTCTAAAAAAAATAAATTTTATAATTCATATTAAATGTATAATTAGTGTATAAATACGATAATTTTATGCACTTAATTTTTGTATAATATTTATTTTATGTAACTAATTTCATTAAAATGGTTTATATACTACCACATATATATATAATATTAGAATTGCATATTAATACATGGTATTTGAAACATCAATTAAAATTATGTTATCCATTGGAATTTTAAATAAAAGTCACCAAGTGGTAAATAATTTTAGAAATCAATTTTTTCTCATTGGGATATATTGCATCATTGTTGACTTTGATACTATATATGTATGTGTGTATTGACTTTTGAATACATTATATTTTATATCTAGTTGTTTTATGTGGATTGAAATTTGACAAAAAATTGATTCATTTTTTAATTATTACTTAAATGTTATTATATTTTTAATTGATTACTTCACAATACCATTTCAATTGGTATTTTTATACTTTAATTTCCATGGGATGAAATTTAAAAATTATTTCTTATTAAAACTATTCATTTTCATCATGAACGGTTATTCAAAATCCTTTTCATGTAATATTACTTCTTTCCACTCTTTTCCACTAATGTAAATTTATGTAATGTTTTAATAAAAATGTAACTTTATTTCCCTCTTTGGTAGAAAATCCATTTTCATTAAATCCCATGTTTTATAAAATGGCTTTTAAATATATTTTTATCATTTTAGAAATTTTTTGTTGAAATTTTATCCCATTTTGAATCATTAGAAAATACATTTAAAGGAATATTCTTGTTGTTTTAAAAAAATGATCTTTCAATAATACTAATGATGTGAAAGGAAACATTGTTTTAACATACTTATCATGCATGAAATTTCTTAAAATCGTGACCACTAACTGATTTAAATCATCCTTAACAAGTTTTAAAAATTATTTTCAATGATATAGTATCTTGAAAATGGTTTTTGAACTTTTAGTTTTAAAAATTAATGTTCCAAATAAAATGGATATTTTCATCAAGAAATTCTTAAATCACCTTTTATGGTGTTTCTATTCATCAATGACAACACAACTTTATTGTATATATACATAATTGGGTACATATTATATTGACACCATCCTTATTATTCCTCTAGATAATTTATGATCATTTTTACCAATGACTCTATTGAAATAAAATTTAAATATTCATTTTAGTATTCATTAACTCTTCTTTGAAATATTCACTTTTCTATGATCATTTGAAATTAAATATCCCTTAAATACTCATCTTATTTTTAAATGTTTTTCTTATTTCATAAATTTTATCTCATTTCTACCGATGATGTTTTACATTCAGTGTTATTTTATTTACTGTGGAAATATAGATAATCAATATTATTTCTTCAAGATAGATATTTAATGGTATGTAATGTTTTTTCATGAATTAAATATATTATTTGATACATGAGGAATGCTTTAGAAATGAAATGTTGAATGGGGCCCATAATTTTATACCACCTTGATGCATTTTTAGTCTCTTGAGATTGGTAATTAAAAAATAATTAATTGGTTTTTTATATCTATTTTTAAACCATCATATGAATGGTCTTGGTGGTAGAGGTATCATGTGACTTAGAACATGAAATCAAATAAATAAGAATTTTTTTCATTAAGAATTTAGTAATTTTACTGAATTATATTTTTACGATGAAATTATCTCTGGACGGATTTCCTTCACCATTTATTTACTAAATAGAATTTTTTTTCAATTATTTACTTTTCCAAATTCATTATTTCGTTTCATATTTTGAAAGTCCTGTTTTTTAATTGGAATGGGTGTTCATATTTTTACATTCTATCTCAATTATTCATATTGATTCTAGATAACTTTTGTTATACATAACCCTTAATAAGTATTTTTTATCATTTTTTTTTATTTTCATAAGAATCCATGAAGTGTAATAAAATTTATCAGATAATATATTCTAGAGGAAATAATGTTATTCTTAAAAAAGTTATAATTTGTGTTTACAAATGTAATGAAAGCGTCATATATAAATCTAGTGTACCATGATTGATAAACTATTTGGTCCTATAGGAATTAATTCTTTGTATCTTACTCGAATACAAGAAAGTATGAAATTAGATACAATCTAATGGGTTCATGGTATATATAATTGGTATCAGAAGGAGGTTTAGTGGAATCCAAAGAAACATGATTTAAGAAAACATTGATAAGATAATTTAAACCTATGCTATATTTTGTGTGTATATATATAAGAAAAATAATTTTTTAAAGAGGATATTATGCCTTTTTCTCAATAAAATAAATCCAAGTTTGTTCACTAAATTGGACATGGTTTGAGAACATATTTACATAGGGGTAATTACACTTAAAGAGTGCATTAGAAATGAACTTATTATCATTTGGTACCCAATAATGCACCCTATTCTGCACTTTGTTCGACACTCATGCAAGATATGAAAATGATAATTAAGATTTTAATTACAAACTAATATGAATGATTTTAATTGATAATGAATATGAAGGACCTATGTTGAACCTATGGTGTCTTAGATAGAAAAAATGGTTTCATGATTTAAATTTCCAATAAATGATTATATTTTCTTCCATTATGAATGTTTTTTCTCAAAGTATAGTTCATGTATTTATTTAATGGAAAGAACCTAATAGATTTATGTTGACATTGAATATGAATGACATGTTAGTGACTTTGAGAAAAAATTGGATGATGATTGGATGGAAATATTTGATGATTATTTATAATCATTTATCCCAATATATTATTTACAATATATACATTAATCAACTCCCAGACTCACCCAATAACATATGTATAGAGTTCCAAAAAGCTCAAGTGGTGGATACCAGGGAGAAAATACTACTTTATTCATCTCTAAAATATGGAAGGAGACACCCATGAAATCATAATAATACAGTATGTAAATTCATTATCTTTGTAAAATAAGGACATATTGAAAATAATTTACAAGGATAATTTAGAATTATGATGTAATAAAATAAATCCCGTCCTAGGGATCCATTTTGGTTTTGTTATATTAAGTTTTGGGAACTTGTAATTTATCTGATTTAATTCCCTATTATAAATGTAAATAAATAGATCAAATATGTACTTATATATAAATAAAATATATTACTAATTATTGTATTTCTATACAAAAATAAATTTTTTTAATAATTTTTACCAATGGTATTTTTTTATTAGAATCCCGAATCAACTATAGTTTTGGTCAAATTTTAGAAACATATATTTTTTATGTTTATTATGACTTATTTACACCATCACATGTTTATAAGTTTAAGAATAATCATAAGTTAAAATTATTTAAATATATTTTTATGTTTTTTGTTATTATACTCTACCAAGATTAAGTATATTTTGGGATAAATTTATTATAATATAACTTGTTTATTTAGTAAATATTTTATTTAATTTTTTCCTTTAGAACTTTTATCATTAAATTTTATATTATTACTTATAAAGGTATTAATATCCTTTATGGTTAATATTACCATTAATGACATTTAAATAAAATTCATATAGTATTATTTCACTTGCTAAATAATTATGTTATATTAACAACCATTGTAAAAAGGTTGTTTAATGGATAATTTAATTTCAATGTTGTACTTCATATTTTATGGGAATGTTATATGAATTATATTAATATAGTTTTGATAAATACACAACTCCTATGATGGGTGAAAACCCATTTTTCCTATAAGGATGTGGGGCATGATCCCATGACCAAAGGATGTTACGGGTTTAGTGGATGCCAATGGAAAATGTGACATCTTAATTAATATATCATTATTTTTATTTAATTAATTTGAGGAATAAATATTGAAGACAACCCATTGATGTTATGTTTTTGGTTTCCAGATGAATATATTGTATGGAATAACTTGAAGTAACCATATTGGTTTTTGAGTATAGTTAGTGAAAAGATGAAAAACCTCTTAATATTTTATAGATCTTGTGATAAATTAAAATTTAATTTTAGTGTTTCAAAAATAAAACAGGCATTTTTCGATATTCATTTTTTGGAGTAATAATTAAATTTGAAATTAATCTAAGAAGTACAAAAGGATAAAATTATGCTTATAAAATAGAAATATATCCACAAACTATATTTCAATATATTCATATACTATAAAAAAATTTATCAAAATAAGGGAATGTATCTGGAAATAAAAATATTATCCTATTAAATTTATATATAATTAATCAAAATGGTCCTTTAAATCATCACATATTTTTTTTGGTTTTAGGTCACTTAATTTACAGAGATCATTAACATTCTTGAGTTCAATGACCCATAACATTCAATATAATTATTTAAACAATTCTTCCATGTCAACTCATAATATCACAAAATATTTATCATAATTATATATATAGCTATGTTTTATTCCATATGTTTTTAGTAATTACATTTTACCCTTATTAAGAATATATTTTATGATTTTTTTGGTGTGGGTTTTTCAACTATGATATTTCATAATATTAAACCCTTGATTATTGTGTTGAAGTATAATTTTATTGGAAAAAATTACATCAAATGGAGAAAATGTAACTACTAATATTCTGAAAAAAATGAAATAGTTTTCAAAATATTATATGACATGCATGAATAATCTTAAGAAACCCACATAGTATTTTTTTATAAATTTAATTAATTTGATAGCTTCTCGAACACACAATACCTTATCTAAGTGAACCATAATATAGTGTATCGTTATACCCCTAACATTAAATCATATAGTATGAATAATACAAAATTAATTATAAAAATTAAGGATAATTTTAATTAGAAATAAAATAAAAACTAATTAAAAGAAAACTAAATGTTTTATGAGAAACTATTTTTTGTCTATAAGATGGATCAGTCACACTTTTCACACATCATTTAAAATTAATTATTTTTTAATTTAGAAACATTATTTGGTAAAACAAAAATTATTTTTGAAATTATAATATCAAAATTATATTAGGATGAATTTTTGGGTATTTACATAAATGTTTCATTTTTTATGAATATTTGACAATACTGAATTTCAATTGAAAAATTACTTTTCATTTAAAGTATAATTAAAGGTAAATTAAAATTTAAAATTGGTTTAAATTATAATTACTTAAATTAAATATCTATTTATCCAATTTAGGTAGTTGGAATAATTTTCCATATTGAACATTGATATAAAAACATCGTAAACTTTTGAATATTTTATCATTGAAACCCTGATTTCTTGCCGTGTTTTCCGGATTAATTATAAATTAAAAATTTCCACCTCTATGAATTTTCTATAAATAAATTATTCCATTTTTGAAATCATAATAATATACATTATAAAATATGGTCAAAATATAATTTTCCAATTATTAATAGGGAAAATAGATAAAAATATTTTCCATGGTAGAGGTAATAATGTATTTAGTAAGGGTTAAAATTAACTAAAAACATTTGTAAAATATATTTTATGGAAATTAGTTTTTATTATTTTCCATAGAATTTATTATAATCCAATATGGACCCTTCATTATTATGAAAATCATGGGTACACCTTTTTATTTAAAAAAATTGCAAGTGTGTCGCTCACCTCACATATAAAAGGCCACACCCTCTCCTCTCATATTCACACCATAACACCATTTATTGTTTTTCCACGACATACCAAAATATATAAGCAATTCCATCCTATCATCCTATAATCCTTATATGAGGCACAAATCCTTCATAAGTATGATTTTGGTTTAATCTTATGGAGGATACCAGAAAAGTGGAAACATTCTTCAAAGAGTGTTTTTTTATTATTTCTTACTCCAACTCTAGAAATTACTATTAAAATACAATGATATAATAACCTATATATTATCTATATATAAATATATTTACTTTTTATGTTAGTAACTGACAACAATCTCCACTCCCATCAAATGGGAAACAAAATCATCATTCGTGTGAACAACGAACAACGGTCTCACGAAATGATGACATGCATTTTTATATTCCCACCTTTCAATGTTTGGTATGATTCTAGATATAAATAATATATATGATATTTATAAAATAATTATATTTATTTAGAAATTATATCACATGTATTTTTTTCCTTTCCACTACATATAGATACAATAATGTCACTTCTATGTATGAGAGACTACCACTTTGAGAAGTGATGTGATTCATTTTTTCAATAAGGATTTTCATGCATGTTAATGGGGATAAATTAAATGAATATATGTGATATATATTATATATGTATTATATTAATGACATTTGTATCAGTCTGAATTTATTATGGTAGTCCCCTATAGTTTATTAATAAAAAATCATGTACATTTATATCAAATCATGGTTCATTAAGTTCAAATATCCCAAATAATGTTTATATATGTTCAATTTCCTGTTTAACATATTCTATACTTATCTATATTACAGGACAGAGAGAAAAAATTGGATAATTAAGAGTCACCGATAGTTATTAGTTTTAGCCCCTAATATAATGAGTTACTGACAAAACAAATCACTCAATGATAGAACAAAGGAGTGACCAACATAACAAGTTACTCACTAATAGTCTAACTGACTAATAGATCATATGAGACACAAAAGTACCAAAGTACTCACCAACATCCCAAACCACATTATTACGCATGGGCCTACTAACATCATGACTCACTGATAGAAGGATTCACCATTAGTGTGATCTACCGATAGAAGGACTCATTGACAGTGTGACCTACTAACAAAAGGAATCACCTACAGTGTGGCATACTGATAAAATGACTCACTGACAGAATGTTCCAACTTTATTTACTCTATAAATTATAAATTTTTATGAAATGAGAATATTGTGTTATTTAATTCTACCAATTTAATTTTATAACTTTTTTTTGACATTGTTAACATGAATGTGAGGGGTATGGGGTATAGTACATTTCCCAATCATGACTGATGTTGGACGTCTAGAATAAAAAAATGGAGTCACTTGAGAAAAAACGGTAAAATAAACATGATAAACCATATCAATAGAGCTTATAAAGAAAATCAAAGAAAACAAATATCTAAGCTGACCAAAAATGAAGAATAAATTTTTGTGCATCAATGTTTTAATAAGAAATGTAGAAAACAAACTATAGAGAGGAAAATCATTGAATAATATCTCAATTTCATGGATACCAGAACATAGAGCTTCCACAACACTCTTTTTTTGGTTTTTGTTTCCATAAGAGGACTCGATCGTTACGTCTACAGAATTGAAGGAGTATAGAATCTTCAAGAACATCACTCAAGGAATTCTAAATATTCTCCCACTATTTCGTCTCTATTGTGTTCAATTTTATTACTTTTTGAGTAGAGTGTGTATATGTAGTATGAAATGCCTTTTATCATTTTCTAGATATAGGATACAAGATATCCTCACACTACCATTTTCATACACCAAATTTATCCCATAAGGAAGTATTGAAGAGGTCTCACTTTTCCATTGTTGTTATCTATTTCCCATGAATATCCCTGGTAGAGGTCTAATTTGACCTGGACAACTCTATATGGTACTGT
This sequence comes from Viscum album, assembly GCA_963277665.1. Classification (NCBI taxonomy): domain Eukaryota; kingdom Viridiplantae; phylum Streptophyta; class Magnoliopsida; order Santalales; family Viscaceae; genus Viscum; species Viscum album. The sequence continues at coordinate 1,864,682,832 of OY728133.1, forward strand.
AAACCTAGATACATGGTGTGGATAAAAGTTTATTAATTTAAACATCTTAGTGGTAGGTGATTACCAATTGAAGAGGATTAGGTCTCTTCATGATACTGAACATCTTGTTTTATTCTATTATGCTATTTCAAATTTAGTTTAATTTTTTTTCAGTCATATTTCATAAAACTTTGTTTTTATATAATATTTGATCTTGGATAGTAGTTATAACTATTTTGGTTTAGTAAATTTGTTTCAAAAGTTATATCAATCATTAAATTTCCTATAACTGATAATAAATCAATATTTTGAGAAATTAATTGAACAATAAAGCTATTATAAATTTATTAAATTTTTTTAAGTGAACTGTTATTGTTTTTATTTTCAATTGGATGATTTTTAAATAATTTTTTAATAGAAATTTTTATAGGAACATAACTCATGACCTCTTGATTTTCTGACTCTGATTAACATTTAATATCAGAGGATTATTTTTAATTATATACATTAAATTTTTTCAAATCATTTTGAAATATTTTCTTCTATGATGTCAATTATGTTTTAAAGATATCTATATTTATATTAATTATAAATTTTTATCTCTTGAAAAAAATTATTTTGTCTTTTTTATGGATAATAGATTGGAATGTTCTTCTAATATCAAACCTCCATTTTTGAGGGAAATAATTATTCTCATTGGAAAATTAATATGAAAATGCATTTAGAAAGTATTGTTTTTGAAATGTGGTTGACAGCTATTCTAGAATATATGATACTTGTTAGTGTCTAAAATACATCGGATGACCCATCCAATACTCCTTACAATAATAACTGCAAAGCTATGAATGCCTTATATTGTTCTTTATGTGATTAATAATTGAATATGATTTCTACAAGTTAAACTGAGCATGATATTTGGGATGCTTTTGTTGTTTCACATTAATGAGCCACTAATGTAATGGAAATGAGAACTAACACATATACATTTAAAATGATAAATTTATTGTGATGCCTTATATACCTATCTCTGAAATGTCTCTCAAATTCATTGAAATTTAAATAGTATGATTTCTTTTGGAAAGGATGTTACTACTAAATAAATAATCTCGAGAATTATATGATATCTACGAGATAGATAGAGAGGAATGTTAGTGTCAATAAGATAATCTTGGGATATCATTAAGGATCCAGTAAAAGAGTTAATGGGTAAGATGATGATGTGTGAGGAATAATTAATGGAAAAATAGAAGAGGATGATGAAAAAAATAGAATGTGAGTGGCTTTTAAAACCAATACATTGAAAAAATTACAAAAAGAAATAGATAAAAACTCATTTTGATAGTATATGTAATGAAGATTCCCCTTCAAATAGTATTTAAGAAATTGTTCAATTATCAAAAATGATTAAAAAGTTTCATAGAAATAAGATGATACTTAGGAATCCCAACTAAAAATAAAAATACAACAATAAGGGAAACTAGAAAAAGGATTTTAAAATGAGTGATAATTCAAATGAAATAGTTTGTTATGAATATAAGATAACAAGATATGGCAAGACTGAATATCAAAAGTAAAAATATTAGAAGTTATATGAGGTCAATGATAAAAGATACAATAAGGATATAAAGGCCACTTACAGTGCTTCTGAGAAAAACACTATTGATTAAAAATCATCTCATGTTGAGAAAAGTGACAAGGAGTACACAAGATTCATGAAAAACACATATGAGGTAACCCTTGAGACTCTGGTGAAAAATTATTCTTATTTGGGAGATGAATCAGTTTTTAAACATATGACTAATGATGAAATGTCTGAATACATCAAAAATATTGAAGACACTGGCCAATAAATTAAAAGATAAGTTTAAAATTTTGAAGAAACAACATTCCCTCTTCTATACTATAAAATCCGAGCATGTTATAAAGAAATAAAGAAAAGATAAATTTCTTGATGAAAATAATGAAAAAATGTTATCCAATGGGAAATGGAAACTAGGATTATGGAATTTTACCAATGGGGAAACTAATCTTATACAAATTCCAAGTAAACAAGTATCTTTTAGGTATACAACAGGTATATGATACCCACCATGAAATAAGAATATTGCAAAGAATAATTAAATATCCCAATATTGAAAAATAGTATTTATTGCTATAATTGACAATTTTTTTTGTAGTTTTAAAACTGGAAAACCTTCTACAACTTGTATTTTTTCTGGAACTAATAAATTTTATTTACCATATATTTGACAAACTACTTATAAGAGACTCATGAAGCTAGTATGGCTTCCCAAAGCATTTATTACAAATATTACTGGACCCAAAAATTATGTGTTGCAAAATATTCTATTATTTTTGTTTCTTAAGAAATATTTTTAAATAACTCCTCTATAAGTCTGTGGTATTTAGATAGTGAATTATTAACACACATGGTATAATTTTATTCATTATGTATGAATTTGATAATGACTTATGGTGGCAAGGTCCCTTTTTCGACAATTCCAAATGTAATATAATTGCTATTTTCCAAATTAGTAACTCTAATTTAGTTTTATTTTTCCAAAGAATTTTATAATTGTGGATAAATGTATAATCCTCTTTGTATCTATTAGTTTTGTGATGATGGGTTTAATATTGAATTATAAAATGATGTGTGTAATATTTTTAATTGAAAAAATATAATAGTATGTACTGCCTTCAGAAATGAAAATGTGTATGCATAAACATATATTCCTTAATGTCTCAAAATGTTTCATGCATATGCATCTTTCACAATGATTATTGGATCTGAAATAAGAGATTAGGAAATTGTAATATTCATTCACATAGAAATATTTCTAGGAATTTAAAAGTAAAGTATCTACCCAAAATTGAGTTTCTAAATGATAAAAAGAAATCCTTGTGAAAAGGGTAAATATCATAAAATTTATTTCAAACCAAAGAAAGAATATTCAACATCTCAAGATATTGAGTTGGTTCACATGGATTTTTATAGACTATCTAGGGTTTCTAGTCTTAATGGGAAGCATTATTTCTTTGTTCTAGTATATGAATTTTCTAGGTACACTTGAAATCTCATTCTTTCTCTCAAAATAGAATATTTCTCTTAATTCAATAAGTATGATGAAATAGTGGAGAATCTAAGTGGAATTGAAATTAAAACCTTATGAACATACCTTATCCATGTTTTTTAAAGCATCAAGTTTGAATATTTATACACACACAGTGGCTATTGTCACAACCAATCTACTCCTAGAAAACTGAATCCTATTGGTGTTATAGAAAGACTAAATAGAACATTATAAGAGATAACATGGAATATAGATAATTAATATAACTTACCAATCTACTTTTGGGTAAGAGCTATCAATACAACATGTCAAATAATTAACAGAGTCTTAATGACACAAATTCTTAAGAAGAAACCCTATGCGATATGGAACAATAGGTAACAAAATGTTAGTTACATCAATGTATTTGGTTGCAATCTTTATAACCTTAATAAAAAGGACAATCATGATAATTAAGAATCTAAAAGTGATGAAGAATATTTCTAGGTTGTTATATCTATTGTAAAGGCTATGGTGTATTTAGTAAAAGAATAATGTGTGTTGATGATTTTTTATATGTCAAATTATATGAAATAGAAACACATTAACCCAAGGCCTCTCTAGAAAATATTGATGTTGATCTGTCCAATTTGAACATTAATGCAAAATCATCTGACCCTACTGTTAAGAAACCTGTTAAATCATTTTATTCATGTAATTCTCTAGACTCTATTCATGATGAACCCGATCCTATTGAAGAAGATGAAATTAATTTCCCTTCTTTCTCTATACTGAAATGATTACTTAAGACCCATACATTAGATGTTGTATATGGAGACCTAAATATAAGGAAAAAAATAGTGATTCCTTAAGAAACCAGGTTGAAAATTTAGATTATTTGTCACTACATGAATCTAAAAAAATCAATGATTAAATAAATGATGAATTTGGGGTGATGGATAGGAAAGAAGAATTGAAATAGTGTAGAAAAAATGATGTCTGTAAACTTGTAGATAGAATCAAAGACGCATTGAATCTAGGTACTAAATGGGTGTTTAAAAAAAGTAGATGAAGGTGGTAAAATTTTTAGAAATAAATCTGGATTGGTTTTACAGGGTTATAGTCAATAATAAGGGATTTATTATGATGAAAATTTTCACCAATTGCAAGACAATAGGCCCATAGAATCTTGCTTCTATATGCAGCTCGCCTCAATTTCAAACTATATCTAATTGATGTTAAGAGTGCATTCCTAAATGGGAACATAATTGAGGATGTTTTTTAATGACCCCCAAGTTTTACAAACCCTCATTTTCCAAATCATGTTTTTCAATTTACAGAGGATTTATATTTTTTAAAACAAGTTGCATGAGCCTAGAATGATAGGCTCAGTACATTTCTTATTTCTAAAGGCTTTATAAAAGGATTAACTAACCCTACTAAATTATAAAAAGTATTTATAACGATGTTTTAGTAGTTCAAATCTATGTTAGTAATATTATTTTTCGATCTTCACGAAATTATCTATGTATTTATTTTTCAAAAATAATACTAAGTTAATTTAAAATGATTTTAATCTAAGAAATCATATTGGGTCATGGATTTCAGAATTTTCAAAATAAACAACGTATTATTTTAACATAATATAAATATACAATATAAATTTAAAAAAGGATTAGAGATGATTGTATAGAAATTATTGATACTCCAATGAGTACCACCTGTAATTTGGATCTTGATGAAAATGTATATCTGTTAACCAAACCACTTACAGAAGAATGATTGGAAGTTTACACTACATAACTGCTAGCAGAACTAACAATGTGTTTTCTATGTGTATATTTCTCACTTTCAAGCTAATCCTAAATAATTTTATTTAACTTCTCTTAAAACAATTTCAAATAGCTCATGTATACTACCAACGTATGGATGTTCAATACCAGAGGAAAATCATTTGATTTAGTTTGTTATTCTGAAGATTTTTTTCATGATTGTATGTAAGATAGAAAAAGAACCTCTTGAACATGTGACTTTTTTGTGCATGTATCTAGTTTATTTTTTGTAGTAAAAATAATAATTTGGTTGCCTTATCTACTATAAAATCTGAATATATAACTACTGGTAGTTGTTGGGATCCAATTTTTTGGATGAAACAAACATTACTAGACTATGGATGTCAGTTTACACATGTCCCTATAAATAGTGATATTACAAGTTATATTAAAATATCATAGAATCCCTTTTAATCATTCTAGAACAAAGAATTGTGTTATAAGAGAAATTTTTTTGAGAGATCTTTATCAAAAATGTGTTATAACATTGAAAATTATGGACAAATAACATCATCTTGCTGATATATTCCTTAAACCATTGAACTCTTAGGGTATGAGTTACATCAGACATGAATTAGGGATGATTAATTTTTAAAGAACACACTATAAATAAATCTATGTTAAAACTAATTGTGGATGCCCCCACTATAGTATAGATAAATTTCCATTCCATCACCGAAAGTGTCATGTTATGTCATGCCAACACTGATAGTGGCATGCTATGTCATGTCGACACTAATAGTTGTCTCACTGACATTGACACTGATGTCTCACTGACACCATTATCTTGTCAACACCAACACTAATGTCCACCATTGGCTACATACCAATAGAGTCTGATTTTCTGTATATGTTTTAACCAAATGAAATAGATTTACTTTTTTTTTGTTTTTAAAATAAACCATGTTATCCCATTTTCAATTTATCCATACATAAATGATAAAATTAAGCAGATCCATAAAATTTCTTACTATCGTACCTCCACTCTTACACTCACACCCTTTCTCTCATTAACCTCAGACCTTTCACCTTTCTATTATCAACTGAACCATTATAATGTATAGACTAAAATTCATATTAGTAGTATCTGATGATGAATAATGTCCCACTAAAAGGAAGAAAGGGGAATCAAGAATATCTAAGACTATTCATCCAAATCATAAAAACCATGTAGTAATACAAGAGAAGTATGATTCTACAGGATGGTTGTTATCAAGTTACTCTATCCTAAAAATATTTTTTCAAACTCAAGGGTGACTAGATTTTTTAAATAATTATTGGTCATATTATCATAATATTGTTCATGAGTTCCATATTCATGCTGAGTTCATTCTGGAAGGCAATTAGATGTTTTGAATCAATTTTGTTTTGAAAAAAAGAAGATTTTATTTTTTGTCAATGAATATGGAATAATACCTCATTGTACCATATGAAGGAGTTCTTGATGAATACTCGAGAAGTAGTGCACGTACATGTGAAATTTATTGTTCTCAGAAATCTTTGAGGGAGACTCCTAGTAATGAGGAACAAATGTGGCTAGTAGCTTCAGAGATGGTGGGAGAAATTTTAATTTCATTTATGTTTATCTAACATTTTTTCTGTCCTAAAAAAGGAGAATTTTCCTCACATTAAAATATGGATGCATATCTCTTGTATTTTTTTTAACAAAGTGCATAAACAGAATCTATATAGTCATTTGATAGTCCACATAAGTGAAATGATCAGGACATATTGTAAGTATAATTATTTGTTCTATCCAAGAATGATATCAGCCATGCTAAAGGATGAAGGATGTGTAAGTGATAGAGAAGAATCCATTTCTGATTGTAGTAGTTATTTTTTAATTAAGGAAATTTTCTAGAGAATTAAGATAATCTAAAATCCCTAATCAAGGGAGTGGGTTGGAGATAATGAGAAGCTGTATGAAAATATCAATACAATGGAATATCATATATGGCTGAGAGATATGACTTATCCTGGTCCAGGAATAGACACCGATGTTGTTTATTCTACAAATGCGGAAGTTGAATCTGCTATAGAATAACGTTCTATGATAGATGATATGAGTAACTGATATATTGTTGAATGTCAAAGGGGAATTTCATATGGTCCATTTATTCCGCCTCTAGCTCTTCCATCAATGTAACCTATTTTGATGATCATTATGATGAAACTAAAGAATTTAGTAGTCTGTAATATTAAGGTAGATAAAACGGTTCAAAAGAGGAATTTATTGAAGAAGAAGAAGTAGGTATAGGGGTGGAATAAAAATGATGTGTCTCTAACACTGAGGAATAAGGGGATGCAGAATCTGGTGATAAAGGATGAGAATGTGAAAATTCAAGTGGTGGAGAATAATATGGTCATGAATGTGATGAATATGGTGGAAGGGATAGTGACTCTGATCATCTTATTGATGACCATGTTCTAATATAGAAATTTCTTGTCCTGAGAATCGGAAATTGATTGTATAACCTCCTAGTCCTATAGATGTTGTTAGTGAGGTATAAGAAGTAATTGAGGTTGGTGATGCAGAATGAGCACTGGTAGAACTAGTAACTCATTGGGTGTATGCTAGAAAGAGACCTCAAGATGATAGAAGTGTAATAGGTGAAGAGAGATCATGCTTATGGGGATCCCCAAGCTAAAAAAGTGAGAGTTGATACAAAAACTCAGCACTATGTTTCTGTGTTATCTGAGTGAGAATAATTTCCTGGTTATATTGCTCTTAGTCTAGATTATCCAGATTTAGATGGTGACTAGAGGAAAACTGTTTCATGAGGATCAGTAGTTATAGAACCTCTAGAAATTATATCTTCTTCAACTTCTACACCCTTAATATTTTATGTCCCAAGTGATATATCACCAAATCATATTTTAATAGCATTAAGGAAGAAATTTTGCCTAATATGAGATCATTCCCTCCATCTCAACCTGCACTAGTGGCACCACATAGTCATAATGATTGATATTTGATTTTAGAAATAATTTTTTCAAATCTTCAACTTCAGTTGGGATCAGTTTTGGAATTTTTTGAGATAGGTATTGAGGAAATGATGATTATATGGTCAAGCATAAAGATTCTGTTATCCAACTAGTCTGTGAATACAAATCCAATGTGTACTAATCTCTGTAAAGTCATGACATCTATTCTAAATCCTCTATTGAGGATTATATTCCAACTCTATAATTGGCCCTTCTAAAGTCAGTAGTCAAGGATGTAGTGAATATATTCTCAACACATATGGCTACACCTAACTATGTTCCTCATGTTTAGTCTTTAGATAGTGAGGTTATTTTTACAGTTGTAAATAAATAACCTTAGTCAGTAATAGGTCATTCAGATAGTAAAAATCTAAGCCAGTTAAGACAATATTTTAGAGACATTGGGCATGGGGAATCTAGCTCAGCATCATGTGTATCTCACCAAACAGACAAAGAAATTTTAGGGGCATTAAATGGAGATGAGATTAGAACCATAATGGGTGGATATTTTGAGAAATTTCTATAAAAAACATGGTAGAATAGTGATCGTATTTAGGAATTGGTCAGATTATATTTAGAAAATTCTACATCTGGGCAACAATATATCACCATGATACTATATTTTTACATCAAAAGGATATATAATGAATCATTATGATAGTCACATCAAGATTTTATAAGAGAACCTGAGAATTCCTCCTGTGACTCAAAACATCATAGATCATGTGGCATTTCTCATTGATTTTACTGATATAATTACATATTTTATTGAGAATAAGGATAATTTCACAAAATCTATGCTATATGGTGGATATATAATCATGTATTTCATCAATCTTCTTAAGCCTTATCATCATTTCTAGAGTACTACAATTGTTTCCCCTCATACAACTCCTTTAAGTCCACCTTTAGAACCTACATGTTCTACACGTACCAGCATTCCTTCGTTGATACTAACTACTGATCAATCCATCAGACATATTCTTATTATAATGTTTATGAAAAATGTTGGCCCTATTGACTCACAAGTCCTAACTTGTCCCCATCATTATTTAATGGATTTATTTTCCCCTCTCTCAAAATTCATTTTGAACCTCCAACCACTGCCTCTACATCAACTACTCCTACACCATATTATTTTGATAAGGGAATGAAATTGACATACCCCTCCTTGTAAAAGAAGTATTTTGCATCAATTATTTTATAGTTATGGCTTTTGTACTTTGGTACATTGAAATAAACTTTAAATTTCATTATTAATCAATTATAGTAAATATTTGTTCTCTAATTTTTTTTTTCTACTTTGATTTTCATTAATTCTTGAATTTCCTCCTTTTGATAATCCCAAAAGGGGGAGAAATGATGAAAAATTATAGCATTATACACTATTTGGTTATGTGGGATATTAAGAAGAATATCTACTTTCAATAGAATGAATAAAATGAATATACATTAAACTGACATGATTAGTGATCATAAAAAATCAGTAGACTGTTGGCCCTTTGTAGTTTTAATAATCCCAAATCATATATAATAATGTCTATTTATGTCAAATCATGGCCAGATAAGCTCAAATATGTCTAATTATGTATATTCATTCAATAATAAGTATAGCATATTATATACATCCCTATATTATATGATATAAAGATAGAAAAATTGAATAATTATGAGCCACTGATGGTTATATGTCTGAGTCACTAATAGACTGACTCAGTGATAGAACAAATGAATCGCTGATATAGCAGAAGCGTAATCGACAGAACAAATGAATCATCGATTGTCTGACAAACCTACAGATCATGTAAGTCACCTACAACTCAACTCAGCTCCTAAAACATAGACATACAATTAGCATGAATTGTCGATAGAAGGATTCCTTGACAGTGCGATCATACGATAGAAGGACATACCGAATGTGTGACCTAAAAATTGGTCGGCTCTCTGACAGTGTGACTTACCATAAGGACACACCAATATACAGTTCAAATTTAATTTCTATATAAATTAGATTTTTTCCAACTGTCATATTTGGATATTTAATTCTTATAATGTACTTGTATAACTTTTTACATATATCATTAACATTGATGTTTGAGGTACGTGGTACAACGAATATCCCAATCATTCCCAATGTCAGGCCAGCAGAATATAAAAAGGGAATCACTCTAGAAAAAAGACTAACACACAAATGAGAAGAAAATTAAAAGGGCCTTGTAATGAAAAGAAAATAAAACAAACCTCATAGATGACTTAAAATTAAGAAGAAATTTATACTTATCAATGTTCCAATCAACCTTTCAAGAACCAAACTCTAGAGAAGAAAATCATTGAAGAATACCTTGATTTCCTTGAAACCAGAACATCATGATTCCACGACATCTTATTTTGGGGGTTTTTCTTAGTAGAGGACTCAAGTAACACTTATTTTACATTAATGGAATCCAAAAGCTTCAATCACAACACTCAAATAATTCTAAACCTTCTCTCATTATTTCCAATCTATTATGTTCAATTTTATTACTTTTTGAGCAAACTCTGTATCTGTAGTATAAAAAAAACATTATCTATTATGCTAAGCTTGGGGATACAATATATCTTAATACTACCATTATCATTAATTGTATTTCACCCATGAAGAACATTGGAAGAGGTCCCTATATGACCTGGTTGTAATCTATTGGCCACTAATATGTGTGGCTGAGGTTTAGATTGACATTAATAGAATTGTATATTGATTTAAACCCTGATCCATGGTCTGTATCAATTTTTATTAATTTAATCTTCTTGGTGGATGTGATCACCATGTGGATAGGATTTACTATTTTCATGAGAAAAAACCTCATGTTTTATTTTTTTGTACGATTTCAAATTTAGTTTAATTTATTTTCACTTATGTTTTGGGATAACAATGTTTTAATTTTATTGATCATCATGTATAATATTTATAACTATTTAGGTGTGGTAAAATTGATCCAAATGTAATTTCAATCACTCAAATTTCTATTACTACGAACTAATTTTTTTTTGAGATATTAATCGAACAATCAAACTATTATAAATTGATTAATTTGATTGACTGGCCTTTTTTATTTTAATGTTAAGTATTTTTAAATATGTTTTTAACAATTTTTTTTATAGAAAAAAAATTCACCCTCCTCTTGAGTGTCATACTCCAACAAATATTTAATATATTATTTTATTTCTTAAATTGAAAAACGATAACCTCATTTATGTGTGGGTGGATTACCTTATTCACAAAGCGATGTATCTCACTTTTAAAACCACATCACATGAATAATATATATAACTAAATTTAATTAATAAAAAATATATTTGATATTATGATTGTAATTCCTGGACCCCAGAATCCTGGAGCCGGTGCATTATTTTAATACATTGGTATGATTACAAGAAATCAATTCCTGAAGGACAGATCAGTTTATCAGTCTTGGAAAATATATAACATAAATGAATTTGACATTATAGTTTCAAACATACAAAATAACATAAATAATCCTTTTAGAGAACCATTGTTCCCTTGGCATAACCCTACAGGTCATTCATAATATACTTCTTCGCATCCTAGAAAAAATAACACAAAAGAAATCGGTGATATGAGATGCTCAGTAACGATAACAATACAGCAGAATCTATCATAAATAATTATAAACAATTAAGGCAATGTAGAAGACTAAAACACAATCTTTTGAAACATAAAATTCAGAATAATACATAAAAATTAAATCAAATACTTCTATTTAATTATTCACATTGATATTATACTATTCGAATTATCACATGTTATATTAATAGATAATTTATAATGATGGAATACATAATGCCAGACATCATAAACTCATAGTTAAGGTCTCGTGCCAAGAATATAAATAAAAATTTTGTCAAGTTCATGTGCCAAGACAATAGTTTGTCTCATGAGACCTATCGAAGCATCAAGAGGTTATATCAGGCCCCACCCATCAAATACTATGTCCAATGAATTCCTCATATGAAAAGGGTGAAACATAACATAAGAATTTGTATTAAAGTAACATACAAAATGTTAATACTTTAACCATATAATATGATCAAAATAAAAAAAGAACATCCATAGAAAAACATATCAAAAAACATGAATACACTGTGAAATGTTGTATCACAATATATGCAATTCAATAAAACAAAAAATTCTACAATATATGTTGACACAGATAATATCAATCCTAAAACTATTAGAGAGAAATATTTTTTTTATACTTTGAAATCATTTAAAAGTTTCATAATTATAAAAAAAATTATTTTGACAATATTATTATAAGCTAGTAAGTGAATCTATGAAGGAGTTATAATGTTGAAAATAACCACACCATCTGTATATATTAGAAAAAAATATTTCATTAATTTCTTTGAAGAGGATATAAAGAACCTTGTTTGGAAAACAACAGAAAGATTACATTAAAAATAATTTTAAAAAATAAAAACATGGTTATAAATGACTTTAAACCATATTATAAGAAATAATAAAAATGTTTTGAAATACATTTTTAAGAAACATAGATGGGTATGATAAAGGAGGCCCAGTTGATACTTACGTATAAACAACCACAGATAATGAAAAGATTGTAAAATTAACCCTTACCTTCAACTTTTCCATTTCTGAGGCAAAATTTTCCTCTTTTATAATGGTTAAATTATTATTTTTAGTTATAAAAGAACCACATTCATATATATTATACCATGTATGATTCTCCAATATTTCTTTGTTAATAAAATTTCTGGAGTATCATTATTTTGAATGTTAAATGAATCTTTTTCCTTTTTATGTTTTATTATGCATGTCATGTCTGTTATGGATTGGATGTATTTGATTCATATCCTGCCCAATATTAATTTCTCATGAATTATTTTTAGCCATCAAATGAAAATTATACATGAATGGTTATGATGGGGAATTAAATCTTATCGCATTGTGGAGACGGTAAACCGTACGTAAGCATGAGAAAAAATATCATTCTATTGATGGTAAAATCATATGTAGTTGGATATTATATTATATATAAATAATAATTATCATGCTATATTTATTATTCACATAAATTATTCTCATTATTATTACCATCCAAATAATGAATTGTTGTATAACAAACTACACCACGATGTGGAGACGGTAAGCTGTACGTACGCACGTACGGTGACTTTGTCGTTCATAAGATGAATATAATAAAGAATATGGTTTTACCATATTTATAACAACATAATATTATGAAGTATGTACTAGAGTTATTATTCCTGTATGGAATCAACATAGAAATAGTAAGTGGAAGAAGAAATGATCATGGAAATACAGGATGAAATAATTCCCTCTTCTTCACGTGCTTCTATTTGATTTGAACAAATGGGCTGCAGAGGATGGTTTTATGATCAATGTTAGGAATATAAGTTGAATAAAGGGTATTTAGGAGGATATTTGAGAAGGGTTTGGACAATTCATATGTATTTGGAGGTGAGAACTTCAGATTAGGTGAAGTACACTTTTATAAGAGAGGTCAGGTGCACTTTAGGAAAAGCTTGAAATATTAGTTTATTACAAAATACTTTTTAGTTTCTAACAGCTAAAAATAGATTTATTTCTAGGATAAGGTGGGAATGGGTAGAAATAATATAATCTAATAGGTTTTATACATGTTTAAGTCATGATATACCCATATCTATTTATATTTAACACTGGGTTAAATAGTTTAACATTAACCATGTCTCCTTGAATTTTATAACACATGGATAATAAACATACTATAAAATTCCAAGATAACCTAATGTTGTTAATTAATGACATAAATAACCTTATATAAGTTATTTTTCAAAATAGAATATTTTTAGTAATATGATATCATTTAACAAAATAGTATTTGTTTTAAAAACTCATTTATGTCAATTTTGACACTCTTCAGTATTTGTTTATGTTAAAGTCATAATAACATGATTACTTAGAAGAAATACATTTAATAATTCCTAACTTGTCATATTCACCTAAGAAATTTTTTGACGGGATTAAAAGTTTCAATTTACATTTATTTTAATATTTATAATATTAATTATTTTTATCCATCATTAATAATGTAATTACTTCATCATCATTTTTTATTAAATAAATATATTTATTTAATGTCTAAAAATTGTAAATAAAATACAATGATTTAGGTCATATTTTTATCTTTCTAATGAATATTTATATCAAATTTATCTTATGTATAACCCTATATTAAAAATGGTTTACTTATTAAACATTTAATTTAACACTTTTAACTCATTAAATAAAATATAATAAATGTCCTAATCTAACCTAAGTGAATAAAATAGGATCATATTTTTTTCTATGATTGATTTTGGTCGATACAATCTTCTTCAATAGAATCAGTAGATGTGTTGTGGTTATTTTATATTTATAATATATTATTTATTATTTTAATTACCCTATTTACTTTTAACTATTGTAAATAAAATTCAAATGTTACTATTCACCCAAAATTATTTGAATCCAATTGATCCAAATGTTACTTACAGATTTCAAATATGTCTCTCGGGTTTGTGAAATTTAATTCATAGATATTGTAAAATTACATTTTATGTAAATAAATTTTCAAATGTGCCTAGAAGGTGGGTAAAAGACGTTAAAAAGTTTAATAAAATTTTATACATCTAATTATATTATAAAATAACACAAATGACTTAAATTAGACTAATTTATGTATTATGTATCTATTTTGACTTTAAGATAAATTTTTAATTAAAAACAATTATTTATAAAAAAATGTCGGTTTTTATTTAATATGTAGTTTTTTTCACTATTTTTTAAAAAATGAATGTTTTCATAAAAATACCAGAAATCCACCCTAAGATATTTTTGATATTCCGAATTCCGAAATGAAGTATATTTTACAATATTCAATCTTTAGTTGTGTCTAAATGTACTTTTATTATTTTTTCACAAAAGGACCTAAAAGTAGTTATTTTAAGAAAATAACTTTTCTAAATATATAACTATTTTAACCAAATATACAAATTACATTATAAATATGATTTATTTATCTGATAACATTATAAATAACATTTAGAATTTATATGTTACTATTCATATTACAATATTAAATTGAAAAATAAATATATTGTTGAGATAATTATAATACTAATGTGTTGTTTTGAAGAAATGAAATATTGTATATAACGCAAGACATGTAAGTGTTGTGTGCTATATAAGCTATTTTATTACAAGAAAGATATAAAGTACTATGAAATCTTGGGGTGTTACATTCTCCCCTATATCAAGAAATTTCTTTCTCAAAATTTGAAATTGTTCATCGAAAATAAAAGTTTGAAAATAGAAAACACCTTTGTGGAAAACCCACATTGGAAATTGGGTTAATCAAATTTAGTTTTTATAAGAGAGAAAGGGAAATGAAAAAGTCACCTCAACATTAGGATATCGAATAAGAGAACATTTGTGGAAATTAGAGAATCATAAAAGGAGGAAAATCATGAATATTTTTATAGAACGATTGAGGTCATCAATCAAATACAATTGAACAATAAATGTAAAATTAAGGGCCTCAAAGAAATAAATCTATGAAGATTTAACGTATCATCATTTTAAAAATACATAATGTATTTGTATAACATATTGTTGGTTTTAAGATCATTTCCCTATTATTTTCGAATTAATTATCTTCATATAATAAGAAAAAAATTTATGACATGTAGTGTTCCATCCTTTAAATAATTTCAACAAAAAACTCATCTTTCATTCTAGAAGATAGTATAACTGAAAAATATTATAATTATTCTAATCATTTAGGGTTCCAAAAAATGAATTAATAATTCATTAGTCAGAGCATTTATAAAACTACATTATAAAAACCAGGACATCATGTAGGCAAGTGGTAGGTGATGCACCCTTGTCGCCCTTTGGTTGCGGTTTCATGTCTCGACGCCTCGTCAGATACGATAGGTTGTCACCCGACTTTAGGGATTTAATTTTTATAAAAATTAAAAAATAATCATAAGAAATTTTTTAACCATAAACAATAGTATCTGATTAAAATCATAATCCATTCCATCCTTTATACTTCTCCAAAATACTTTTATCCAGACTCACAGTCCAAAATTTATAAGTAATGTAAACACAATGAAGATATATTTTTTCACGTAATAACATGTGAATAACTTCATCACATAATCTCTTAAAACATGGTAACACCCTAAATTACCATAAAACCTTAATTGAATATGTATATACTTTCTAATTCCTTATGTAAAATGTAGAATACTTATTATACTCTTTATATCCAATAATTTTGTAACCTCCAACAATGATTGAATAAACAGACAATTAATTAGATTCATGGTATTCAAGAATACCGAATAAAATTTTTCCAAATAAACCATCCCTTATTCCAAAATCACTACCCTAGTATAAGGTCCATATTAATGTTTATCTTTCCCTCAGCCACATATTTTCAAAAAATATTATCTTACAATTAAGTTACATTTCATAGTACCATAAAATATTAAATCCTCAATGAAATAGTAATGTAGTACAATACTTATATACTATGTATTTATTATCACTAGTACATCACTAAAACAATACTCCACTAACACAATTATTTAACAACAACATATGAAAACTAATCATTCCTCTTCATCTGTGGTAGTATCATAACAAGACTATTATCCAATATCATCATTAGGGGTATACTCTGATTATTGGGAAATTGATTCGCATAGTGTACCAACTCCTTAAAGATGAACCATTATACATTTGAATCCGTTTTTTACCATTGCAATCATGAAATTAGTTTCCTTTTTCCACATTTATAACAAAAATTCATTCCCTACAAGAATTTACCATGGTGATTCTTTCCACAGTTATAAGATGTGGGAAAATCCTTCTATCCCTTATTCCAAATATCGATTTTTTTCTCTACCATCCTCTTATTCTCTTTATTCCCTCCAAAGTCATATGACTAAGAGAATTCATTACTTTTATTATTAAAACATGAAAAATTTTATTTATATTTTGAGAATAATTGGGAGATAATTTCCCTTATAAATGTTAGCTTGAGACCCTGAAAGATATTATCCTTATTGCTCTTTAGATCACGCGTAATGCTTTAGTTCTCATTATTTTTACCGAGTGCCATTTCTAAATGACAACATACATTAGGTTAAATCACATCATAATTTATAATCCCAAACCTAGAAAATCTACGAACATTATTAGAATATTTTCTCACATCTAGTATCATAATCATTAAAATGAATTCATTGAAAACATATTTATTCATAAATTCTTCATAATAGTTTGTAATGAAAATATCAATTATCCTAAACATATCCCCCAAGAGTGTCAAATAAGGTGCGCAGTAAGGACCGTTGTCGTGTAACAGGATACCCAAAGCCAAGCACAAAAATCCTTGTTGGTGTTTTTACACCTAGGTACAAATTTTCCAGAATTATTCCCACTTGTAGTATCCAGTTATAGAGGTATTTCTTGGAAAACAGATAAAATATCTATATTAAAATTTTTTGGATGTTCGTTTATACTAATCCTCAAGTTTTATCTTGGTGTAATGTAATCTAATAAGATCTTTTCTAAACCAATATCCCTGGTTATTTCTAATCTTCCATTGATACAAAATATAATGCCCTGAACCGTGAAGCCTAGAGCATATTCATTATTTTAATACGTTGGTATGGTTACAAGGAATCAAGTCCTGATGGACCAGTCAATTTAATAGTCATGGTGAATATATTAAATTCATGAATATTACATTACACTTTCTAACATACAACACATCATACATAATCCTTCGAGAACACTATTATTCCCTTAGATTAACCCTGCATGTTAATCATAATATACATTTTTTGCATCCTGGAAAAAATAAAACACAATAAATGGGCGAGATCAATTGCTAAGTAAGGATAACAATACAGGAGAATCTATTATAGATAAGTATAAACATTTAAGGCAATGTAAATGATGAAAAAAAAAGATTTTTAAACATAAACTTCAGTATAATATGAAATAGATAAATCAAATAATGCCATTTACATATTCACATGGATGTTATACTTGTCAAATAATCACATGTAATATGCACAGCTTATTTTATAATGATCAAATTTATGATGTCGTCCATCATAACCACATAGCCAAGGCCCCTTACCAAGAATATACATAAATGTTTTGTCAAGGACTTGTACCAAGACACTAGTTTTTCTCATGAGACCTACTGATGCATCTAGGTGCTATAACGGCCCCACTCATTACTTACTACATCACATTCATTCCTTATATGAAAAGGGTGAAATATTACATAAACATTCGTATAAAACACTCATACGATATGTTAATACTTTAACCATAAAGCATGAATGACATAAAAATAGAAAATCCACAGTTAAACATATCATAAATCATTCAATAGAGTATGGAATATTGTATCATTATAAATAAACCTCAATTAATCAAAAAATCCAGCAGTAGATGTTGATACCTATGAAATCAATCAAAAAAATATTTTAGAGAAATATATCCTTATACATTGAAATAATTTAAAAGTAAAATAATTATAAAATAAAACAATTATTCAGAAAATATTATTATAATATTATAAGGGATGTTTTAAAGTTGTTATAATAGTGTAAAATATCTTTACCCCCATATATGTTAGAAAATACATTTGTTCCATAAATTTTTCAAAAAGGTCATAAAGGACCTTGTTTGGAAATCAACAAAAATATTTCTTTCCAATGATTTTATAAAAAGACAAAAAAGGGTATAATAGAAATTCACCCATAGTCTAGTAAATAGTAAATATGTTTTGAAATACATTTTTATGAAATATGAATGTGAATGCTAATGAAGTCCTAGTAGATACTTATATATAAACAACCTCGAAAAATGAAGACATTGTAAAATTAATGACTTACCTTGTAATTTTTCATAGTCTAGGGTACATTAAAATACTATATAATGGTTAAATAATTTTTAATAAATTATATAAGAACCACATACATAAATATTATGTCAAATATGATCCTATATTATTTCTTTGTTAATAAAAGTTTAGAGGTATCATTGTTTTTGGTGTTAACTGATTTGTTTTCCTTTATATGTTTTGTTACATAAGTCATTATTTTTAAGGATATGATTTATTTAATTCATATGAAAAATTATATTAGGTTCTTAAACATTATTTTTAATCATCAAATGTAAATTATTCTTTAATGGTTATGATGGTGAATGAAATCTTATCGCGTCAGGGATACAGTAAGCCGTACATGCGGACGAGCGAAAATTTCATTCTAATGATGGTGAAATCATATATAGTTGGATGTAATATTATATATATCATGTCATTAACATGTTATGATTATTATTTAAATAAATTAAACTCATTATTATACTAATCTGAAAATGAAGTGTTGAATAACAAACTACACCACGACGTGGAGACGGTAAGTCGTACGTATGCACATTTGGTGACTTTTTCATTCATAGGATGAATAGAATAATGAATATGTTTGTACCATATTTATAATAACATCACATAATGTAGAAGATATTGGATATTTTTATGGAAACAATAATGAAATTGGAATTGGAAGAATAAAAGAACTTTGAAAGAGGTGATTAAATAATTACCTCTTCTTCGGGTGCTTCCATTTTATTTGAACGAAATGGCTCCATAGGTTGGATTTATGATTTATGTAATGAATATATGATGAATTTAGGGTAGTTGGGAGAATAGTTTAGAAGGATTTGGCCGAGAAAAATTGCTTTGTAAGTGTGAATTGGAGAGAAGGGGAAGTACCCTTTTATAAGAGACATGAGGGGCACTTTAGGAAAAGATTGAAATAATAATTTATTAAAAAATAATTTTCGGTTTCTAATTGATAAAAATGGATTTATATTGTGGATATGGTGGTGATGGGTTGAACTAGTCTCAACCAATATGTTTTTGACAAGTTTAGGTCCCCATATTGACCTTATCATTATGATTTAACTATTTGTTAAATAGTTTTAAAATTAGCATATTTTCTTGTATCATCATATTCTATGGTTAATAAACATACAATAAAATTCCATGAGAAGATAAAGTGGGTCATTAGTGACATATATAACATTATATAAGTCTTTTGGATAAATCTTATAATTTTAGGAATATTATATCCTTTAATAAAATTGTTTTTTTAAAACTCATTTATGTCAATTTTAACACTATATAGTATTTTCATTCTAAAGTCATAACAACTTGATTACTTCGAAAAAAACAACTTTAATATACTCTAAAATATTATATTCTCCTAGAAAATTCGTGTATTATATCAAATTATTTAATTTACATTTATTTAAATATTTATAATTTCAATTATTTTAATCTCTCATTAATCAGGAAATTACTACATCATCATTGTGTCATATATAACATCACTTATTTAATATCTATAAAATTATAAATAAAATTAAATAATGTAGGATATAGTTTTTTATTTATAATTTATATTTATAGTCTAATTTATATTATGAATAACTATATATTAAAAACAATTTTTTTATTAAACCTTGAATTTAATACATTTAACACTTCTTGAAATAAAATATAATAAATTTCTTAATCTAACCCAAGTGAAAAAAACAAATCATAATTTTTTCGTAAGGGTGATTTTGTTCGACAAAAAATTTTCCAATATCATTAGGAAATGTTTAGGGGAAACTTTATATTATTATAATATTATTTTTACTTTAAAATACCCTATTTACTTTTAACCGTGGTAAATATAATTCGAAAGTTACTGTTCAAAAAGAAATTATTTTCATCTTATTGAAACACATTTTAAATACTTATTTCTACCATGCCTCTTGGATTTTTTAAATTCAATTCCAAAAAGCGTTAAAATTACGTTCCATGTAAATTTTTAAATATTCCAAGAAGATGTGTAAAAGTCATTAAAAATATCAATAAAATTTTATACATCAAATAATATTATAAAATGACTCAAATGACTTAAATTAGTCTAATACATTTATAATTTATCTATTTTTAATTTATGATAAATTTTTAATAAAAAATAATTATATAAATGAAAATTCAGTTTTTATGTATTATGTAGTATTGTTTCACTATTTGTCAAAAAATTAAATGTTTTCAGAAAAATTACAAAAATTCATCCTAAGATAATTTTGATATTTTAAATTCATAAATTAAGTCTATTTTACCAAATTATATTTTTATTAATGTATAAAATTAATTTTACTATTGTTTATAAAATGAAATTCTGTTAGTTCTTTTATGAAAATAGTTTTTCTAAATATATTATTATTTAAAAAAACGTATACATTTAATTATAAATATGTTTTGTTTATCTGAAAACATAATAAAGAACATTTGAAATTTATATTATACTATTTATATTATAATATAGAATTTATAAATATATATATCATTTAAATAATTATAATACTAATGTGTGGTTTTGCAGAAACTCAATCCTACATAAAACACAAGCCATGTCGGTGTTGTATGAAATATAAGCTATTAAATTACATTATAGATATAACTTACTATGATAACTTGGGGTGTTACAATGATAATTATTTAATGAAAAAATAGGTCATAACTTCCTCCCACAATGATGGTTGGTCAATGGATGCATTACTCATGTAAATATATGTGCTACCTTCTCCATGATATTATATGGTAAGGAGTGTACTGAACTTTTTCTAAATTAGTTTATATATCCAATTATTTAATTTAGAAATAAATTTGATATACATAATTGATTCATTTGATAATTCCCACATTAATGTTATGATCTTTCGATGGGTATACATCACAAACCAATTTTAATTGGGAATAGTTACACTTAAATTTAAAATGAAGGAAATTATTTGATTATATTTTAATATAAGTTTCAAATTTTTATCCTACAATTTTTAATAATCTATTTAAAGTAATATTAAAAAATATTCTAAACATTGGTATGTAAATTCATTGGGAAAATTTCTTCCAAAAAATCAAACTTCATTTCTCTATTAGGTCGAAAATCTATTTTCAACTAGAAACTGGTTTTCTATAAATATTTTAAAAAATATTTTTAACCATTCTAAAATAATTTATTAAATAATTTTTCACCTTTTAAATTTTTTTAACAAAATTTTAAAGGATAATTGATGTCATTTTCAAAATAAGGTTTGATGGGCACGTACCGAAGATGTGTAAGGAATCAACATTTTGACAGACTCTACATGTACATGATTGAATTCCATCATAAACAATCAATTTTTTAAAAATTTGATTATAAAATTAAAATTTTATATTAAAATAAAATTTATATAACTTTTTTGAACATCTAGTTTAAAAAAAGGATTTTTGAAACTAAGAGGTCATTTTACTCAAAAACAATTTAAATTCCTTTTTATGATTTTTCTATTAATTAAAAACAAAAGAACATTATTTTATGTATAATAAAACATGGATATGTTTTATTGACACCATAACTATTCTTCGAGTAGTTGGTTTACAATCATTTTAACCATATAATGTTTTCATATTTTATATCTTAATTAATTATGGTAGTCATTAACATTCTATTTAAGTATACTCTTTCCTATGATCTTTAGACAATGGATTTTCCATAAATATACTAATCATTTATCTTGGATATTCTTATTTCATAAAACGCATCTCCTTTCAACAGATGATGTTTTACATTGAAGGATATTTCATTGATTGGTGAAATATTTATAATCAGTATCCATTATTAAACATAGATATTTAATTGTAAGGAATATTAATTCATGAATTAAATTGATTATTTGATATATGAGTAATTCAATGGAGATGTTTTGATAGGCGCATCCAAGATTTATATAGCACCATGATGCGTCATTAGTCTCAAGAGATGAGTTAGTAGGCTAGCATTAAATGAATTTTTACCTATATATTGAAATGCCATGTAAAAGATCTTGATAGTAGAGGTAGGATGTTCTGATAACCTAATGTTTAATTATAAAGAGTATACTTCATTCAGAATTAAATTATTATTATCCATGATATATTAACCATGATATTATAACTAGAAGTATTTTGTTCTCAGTATATTTACTAAATGGAATGTGTTCTTAATTTTTTAACTCACTATTTTAATTATGCTTTATCATATAATGATATTAATGTTATTTTAATGGAATGGGTGTTCATTCATTTACCATTCAATGTTTATTATGATTATTAATTCATTTCATCTTCTTATTGTACATAACCCTTAAGAATCATTTTAAGTCACCCTAATTTCGTTTTCTTTACCCAAAAAACCATGAACTATATTATTATTGATATGAAATGATAAGCTAAGTGAAATAATGACATTCTTGAAATAAAATTCTATAAATTTTGGTTTAAAATGTAATAAAGGAATTGAGTATGTATATAGTTTAAAAATATTTCTAAATTAATAGGTCCATCATGATAGAATTATTTATATATTATGCCAATGTAATAATTTATGAAACCAGTTCTAGTAAAAAAGGATCATGTTCTCTAAGGTTCGTAAATAAGGCAGGATCAGTAAAAGCCTTGGGAACTTGGTTTTGGGAATAATATATTAGGGGAAAACCATTGGATAAACATTGAGGATATGTGTAGAAAAACATCCTAATTTTCTTTGTAAGGAAGAGATAATGACATTTTTCTTAAAAAAATGATCACATTTGGGTTACTATATATGGATGGTGTCCTAGAATAGTTATACCAAGGGGTAATTACTATGAAACTTGAACATTGCTATTGACTTTAACTTCTACTTGTACAAGATAATGCACATTTCTATGGACCTGGTTTGACACTAATATGGGGATATTCTCTACATAATTCAAATTTTCATTACCAAACATTAGGTAGGATCTTAATAGATAATGAAAATAATTTACGTAGCTTAAACCACATGTGTATTAGATTGAGAAAACATTTTTATGATTGAAACAACATTTTAATAAATAGTTTTTACCATAATGATTATTTTTTACATAGTACACATTTTGGTTTCAGTTAATGGATGAAACCTAAAGGAATCATGTTAATAATGAATATGAAGGAAAATGTGGTGATCTTAAGAATCCAAAAGATATTATGATAAGAGTGAAATATATCATGATTATAACTAATTAGTTTTCCAAAAATATTTTTGATAACCTATATCATAACATATTAAGACTCACAAAAGAAGAGAAGGATGGATTTCCCTAAGAGCTCAATTGATGGAGACTAAAGAGAAAATAAAAATTGATTTCATTCATTAAAAAAAAAACGGAAGGAGACAACTAGGAATGATTGTAAATGTAATTTTCAAAATAAATTATACATGGATAATAAAGTAATAATGAAATAAGTTTATGAGGTAAAATAAAGTGTACGCTGGATGAAATAAATCGCATCATAGGGATACATTTATTGTTTTTGTCATAAATTTTGGGAACTTGGGAAATATATGAGTCTATGACCTCTCCTAAAGGTTAAACCATATGCCAATGAAGGAGCTATATAAAAATAAAATTTATTAATTATTTATATACTTTGATTAGATATTTACATTTTAGAATTAATCTTTCTAATTTTATTTTGGTTATAATAATCATGAAACAAATAATGATTGAGCACAATTTATAAAAAAAATTCTTTAACAACTTAAGGGTTATGTATACGATCACTGGTTTATGAGTTTATGAATAATCATAATTAAATAGTCTTGAAAAAAATTTGTTTTATTTGATTAACCTCTACTGATATTAATGATATTTTCAAAGAATTTATTGCAATACAACCCATTTTTTATGTATATTCTTTAATGATAATTGTATTTGAGGAATAATGAATTTACTTTTTATTGACATAATATTAAATGTGTTGATAAAATTTATGGTTCATTTGATCATTAATGACATTTTAATAATTGTCATATTGGATTTTAGACTTCAAAAAAATAATTTTTATTGAAAACCATACTCAAAAGTATATTTATTTATTAATTTTATTATAATTATTTCATTCATATAGTTTTATAATTGGGATATAAATTAAGCTAATATAGTTTTAAAAGAGTTACAACCCACTTGTTTGGGGAAATCGTGTTGCTCATGGAAAGGTTGCAGGGATTAAACCCATGACTAAAGGACAATAATGGTTTGACACCATCCATTGTCCTACATGATTTCATAATTAATATTTCATTATTTTAAGTTAAAACTTTGAATAACATTTATGTATGATAAACTAGTGGTTTCACTATTTAGGATTATAGATTATTGAATTTTATTTGATAACTTGTTCTAACCATATTTGTTATGGAAAATATTTCAAGACGGATAGAAATAATTTTCACTATTTTATGGATCATATGATCTGTTTTGTTTTAATTTGAGTTCATAATGAATAAAAAATTAATACTTCGATATCAATTTCTTGATGTAAGAGATTAATTTAGAATTAATTGAAGCATAACCAAATGATGATTTTTTATGTCAAATTGAAATATATCATGTTATCATATTTTCATTTATTTATATAAAGTATAATATTTTTTTATTTTAATTGATTGGATTTTGGAAATAAATTATTATATTAAATTAATATCTAATGAATCAAATGATTCTTTAAATAATCACAAATTTATGGTCGTTGTGTCCTTAATTTTACATTTATCATTCAATTTCTTATCATCAATGACCTTTATCATTCTCTTTGACTTTTTTTACATTTCATGAATATCCATATCCTCACATTCCACTTATTTTATATTGCATAGATACATAGTTATGGGTTATTTTATATGAAATTTTTACTTCCATTTTCTCTTGGGTTCTTATTAACTATTTATTTGAATGGGGGTTTTTCTATAATGTTATTTTCAAATGTCAAGCCCTTGTTTAAGAGTTCAAGTTTAAATTGAAAGGGAATAATTTAATTAATGTGGAGAGGATTTAATTTCTTAAAATTATAAATTAAGAACATTTTATTTGATATATAATTTTACATGTAACATCGAGCTCAAAAAACTCATGAAATATATTTCTATTAATATAATTTCTTCGATATCTTACAGAACACACAACCCAGAGTATAAACGAATAGAAATACACTATAATATAAGAACCTAGATGTTTAATTATTAGGTATAAATATTACTATCTAAACTATGATAATTATGATTATCTATTCATTATTAATAAAATAATAAGTATTTAGAAGATACATATTTTTTTTCTGGAAAACACTATTTTTTATAAAAGACGGCTTAGTCGCAAATTGTGAACATAATATAATGGTAATTTTTATATCCATTAGAAGATTTATTTGATAAAATTAGAATTATTTTTGAAATCATAATATAAAAATGATCTTATTTTTAATTTCTTTGTTATTTTTTAAAAATGTGTTTTTTTATGAATAATGAAAACGGTGAAAACTCATTGAAAACTACAATTTAGATTGAATTATTTATAAATATAATTTTTTAAAAACCATTTAAATAAAAAATTAGTTAAAAAATGTATAAATTAATATAATTTAGTTAATTTGAATTATTTTTTAATGAATTTTAATACGAAAACCTGGAAAAAGGTTGATTATTTTCTCTTTTAAACTCAACTTTCTCATCGTGTTTGGGTAATTAATATTAAGTTATTTTATTAAAATATTTTAACTCAATCTAGAATTTTTTTCCATATTTTCATTAATAATAGTTTATATTGAATAAAAAGTTTAAATTAAATTTTAAATATTATGACAAGTGAAGAAATGACAAATTATTTAAAGTGGTTAAGGTACAATTGAATTTAATATTGGTTAAACTCAAATGTTAAAGGGTAATATGAAATAATTTTTTTTCTAAAAATGTATTTTCATGGAAATTTAGACATTATGATTTCTAATCCTCAATAATTATCCATTTTGGACCCTTTTTGTCATGTGAAATATGAGTTTATACCTTTTTCTTCTCAAAAATTTAAAGTGCGATAATAAACAAAATTATAAAAGTCTACCTTCTGTCATATATTATTCACAACATCAAACCATTTTGTTTATGAAATAACTTCCAAAATACATTCCTAAATACCATAATATTATCCATGTAGCATTATTTTCATCATAAATATAACATACGATGTATTTTGAAGGAAACCTATGGATGATACCAGAAGAAGATGTAACATTCCTCAACGACTATTTTTATTATATTTATTCCTCCACATTATTATATTAATATTAAACCATACTGATATATTAAACATGTTATATTCCATATATGGATACATTTTTATGTTAGTTCCATTACATAATAGTATCCTCACTTCCGTCAAATGGGTTATGAAATTGTTATTCGTGTGTACGGTGTAATACTTCAACAAAAACCGATGTCATTCATTTTTCCCTTCCCTCTACTGAAGAGTGTGTTAAATGATGAATATAAATTATATAAGATATATTTTTAACAAAGTAATACCAATAGAATAATTTTAACCAATATATATTTATAATTTCTATTCCATAACGGATAGGATAATGTCTATCGTGTATGTGTTGGATTACTTCCTCGTAAAGGGATGCGATTCATTTTTTAGTAGATGTTTAGATGGACGGTATTATAGATAAATTAAATAAGTATATGTTATATAAATGGAATAATTATGATATTAATGAAAATTTTATCATTCTAATAATGTAATATATCTTTATATTTCTTACACCGAAAAATGATAACATCGTTCATATATGTTTGGACTACTACCACTATGAAGTAATGTGACTCTATTCTCATCACCACACCACATAGATGATATAAATATGTATTTATATTAAAATAAATAATATTCTATATATTATATTTTTAATATTCTATAAATATAATATAATACTTATATTCTTTCAATAATGATCTCTGAATATTTAAATTTTTACTCATTTGTTTGTACGACCTAGCATCTCAATGATCTTAACGTACATTATTTATAAAAAAACACCATTCAAGATTAGTATTAATTTATTCCTAAATATGAAAAATATGTCATGATTATTATTCGGGAAATTTTTTAAATATATAAAATGCAAAAGAACAAGAGAATTCATGACAAGTCATTCATGAGAAAATAATGCTATTAAAACCCAAAATAATGAAAACAATGAAATATTAACAAATAAATGAATCTAATATGTCATAAAAAGATAATATATATATTATAAATATCAATATGGTGGTATTATATTTTAATAACATTTTTAGAAGATCTATAAATGATTTTAAGGAATGTTGAACCATGAAGAAGCCGGTGGTAAGGGACTTCATCTCAATTACCCTTCATTGAGGCATATTGTAATGTTATCCACCTCATTTCTTTACTATGGTGTAAATAATGGCAATTTAAAATAAGATAAAATTATTCCTTTATAATTCATGGTATTTTCAGATTAAATATTAATTTTTTAATACATTGTAATTTGTCTTAAATGTTACTTAGTTGAAAATAATTTCATTACTCAATTTTCATTCAATGGGTTATTCTACTTATTCATTGTATTTGATATTCTATGTTTTGTGTGCATTGAATTTTGACAAAATTATGTCTTATATCTAATTATTTTATGTTTAATTTCATTTTATAAACATAATCATTTCGTTATACAATTCTCACATTAATGTTTTTATTTTTTCATGGGTTTACTTCACAATATCATTTTAGTCAAGACTTTTTGTACATGAATTTTTGTTTATGAAAATTATACGATCATTTTTTAATAAAACTTTTCATTTACTTATCCATTGTTTATTCCTTAATTTTATCAATTAATATTACCATTTTTCTAATCATTGGTACTTTACGTTCACATATAAGTGTCTGATCAATGAGAGGTGGATGGGGTGAATCAGTGATCCTTTTCTATTTTTAAAAATTATTACTTTTAAATAAAAATGTCATTGATGGTTAAATACTTGATCCAATATTCTTGTTCCTGTAATCCTTGACTCAAATAATTATGCAATTAAAAAGGTATTGAACACAATTATTTACAATGTTTGGTAAGAATACCAACTCTTTATCATGTTGGTTTTTCTCCCTAACTTGAATTCTCTATCATATTATTATAATAAATTACAATGGATGATAAAGGGTAACAGTTTATCTCTCCTAAATCAACACTTGTGGTTCTTTTTACCTCATTATTAAGTGTTATTAGAATCATCAATGAATAATTATGCTCCTGCATCACACAAGAGGCCTCTTTCTCCTGATTACATATAAGAGACATATTCTTTTATTCAAAGATTTATCCATTGTAGTTTTAACTATTGATATTAATCTATGATATTTCTAGATAAAAAATTCCCAGATAAAATTAACGATCATTTTTAAATATTATTTTAATTTCTTAGAACAGTATGGTCACCAATATTTGATCATTTTATTTCATGTAAAAATTTCTAGGGTAGTTTCTTTCTTTAACTGATGAATACCTAACCTCATTTATTATGTGAAAGAAATTAAGACATATTATTTATTAATATTTATATGAGACAAGTTTAATTAATAATATTAACTAACCAATCAACCTGATCCTTCATTCACCATTAACTGATATATATAATATTATGATAATTTTCCTGACATCAGTCCCAAAAAATATACACTTCTCATATAATATACCAATTTATTTATAGATGAATTAAATAATTATATAATAACATACATATTCTTATACATACTAGATGAAAAATAAAATATTTATTCACTAACTGACGACTTCACTTAAATATGTTGTCACATATTAACTACAAAATATTTTATTAACTTCATAAACAGGATCTCAACCAGGTTTGTGAAGAATGATTTTCTTTGAAAATTATTCTGTGATTAACTTAACCACCACTACTCACTATTCTATGTTTCTAGAAATATTTTTCATGTATATGTATATTTATTCATCCAATAATAAAAATTATATATATATATATATGCACATATGCATCATTTATTTTTTCCATTTATTGAATGATTTCTCTCTGACCATACATAACACTTCTATGTGGTTCATATGAGTTCAAAAATATTTCTTGCTACACCACTTAGGTGAAATACTATATAAAATTCTATTCATATCCACAAATAATCACAAAATACTTCTTGTAGATCATATTATATGAAATACATTAACTACATCATGTATTCTCAAAGGATGTAAACTGCTTGACTACATCATGTTCATTCACCACGAACTAAATCTATCTTACATGCAGACTACATACATTAATAATATCATGTGTGAAATTTTTTTCACCAAATAATCATCCATGAACTACATTAAAACCTATAAATCATCATCATAGTGAACTCAAATGAAAAATGTGTGGCTTGGGGCTTTATCAATGCAGCATTTTCCGTGAAGCACCATCGCCACAAACCATAATCAAGAAGAAAAATCATCCCTAGAGAAACATCGTCCACAATGGATGTCATTTGTATGATCTCAAGTTATTTTTATTCACTTTTATGTTCCTTCCATGATGGAAGTAAATTTTTCATCCTCGAGGTGTTCATCTCTAAAACACACTCATTAAAAAAAATAATTTCATTGCTTGACATAAATTTCATTTTGTCAATTTTTATAACATACAATGAATCTTTGAAGTTACCACACAATATTCGAGCATGTTAGAGATAGATATTTCAAACCCTAATATGTGAGGTGTCCACATGATATGTAATAGTTTCCAGGAGGAATGAGAATATATCTTATGAGATCTGATGGCTCTCATTCAATATTGGTGATTAAACCTAATAGTCAGCATTTAAAAATGTTTTTTAGTGCATGGTGAATAATACCATGTCTCCCAGCATCCAACATGAAAACATCCAAGCTCCTACATGTTCATTATAATAAATTATGTGCGTGGAGCTGCCTAGAAATATATCCCCTTCTCTCTTGTTAACACCCAAAATCGGTTCTCTTACCATCATGCCACACCACATGGGGGGGGGACCTCTATGCACCTTAGAAAAATGAACCTCTTTTGTAACTCTATTATGACCAATCATATTTCCCTTGGGCTAGATAAGGTTCTCTTCATATGGTTGAGGATACCATGGCTTCCAGTTAATTGGCACTTATTTTTTAATATGAGGATTATTTAAAAATGAAATCAGTAAATTCTATAGTCTAAATGAATTCCACTCAAATCCATATGATCTAATCATAAGAATACAAGAAACTATCTCAAATCCTCAAATTCACAATTCAACTCCTCAAAATGACTATTAATCATTATTCAGATATTCCAAACTTGGTAAAAAAGAGTCATTAGTAAAACACGTCTCAGATAAAGAAAATCAACACAATCAAGAATTATAATTAATTCAAAGAAGAACAGTACATTCTTAACAACTAATTATATGTAAAGTATAATCATTCAAGAGTAACATCCCATGATATTAGTAAAATCCATAAAAATTCTGCATAAATCACCACATGATCCATAACAGTTCTTCTTGTATTCCATCAACTTATATTGACTTTATTATATACTATAAAAATTTATTTATCATTCATGGAATTAATCATTTCAATATCCGCTTTTATTATTGGTTGATACTTTCTCATTTTATACAATAAATAAGTTTCTCTCCCTTATTGAAAATAAATTTAGAGGGAAGATGGTGTAGACAAAACTCATCAATGATCTCAAATAATTATCATCTCTCTTATATTAAAATTTCAACAATACTTGTATGAGAGGAATGATATAACATAGTTCTCTTTAAAAATGATCATTCAGTTAATCAACTATATAATTATGTGGGATAAAAAATTATAGAAAATGAGGGTGATAAAAAGAAGTATGTCTATGCAATACATAAAATAACATGTATATGAAATCAGGCTAAGAAGTTATCAATGCTCTTTAAATGGTTTTGAAATAATAATAATCATCAATGAAATATTATACGATCCACATACTTCAACAAAAACATTAGAAATTTAAATTGAAAATGATATCACTCTGATTTTATATATCTTGAAATAAATAAAGTAGCCCCCCTAACTGATATTACTAATGTAATTAATAAGATGGGATGAAAGTTTTAATGGAAGACTTCATCATCTAATTTTATAAATCTATATAGAAATTCCACATTTATCATTTAGTGATTATTTAACAGCTTCCTCTCATCAATGCTCATCACAAGGGATGAACACTTCTCTAATATTATTAGGAAGTAAGTAAGCGCCATGAAGTAAAATCTCATCATGTTTTTCAGAAGTTAAATCCTCAAAAAAATACATCAATTCACTACAGTTTTATTAAAAACTCAAATATATAAGTGAATAAGGGGAAACATTTTTATTTATAAAAAATAACATTCATATGAACAGATTATAACAAATATGGGATTATTCTTCATTTTTGATTCCATAAAAGGTGTGATTAATATTTACTCATTAGTGGAAACCTTAGATGTGGATTCCCTTTCCTTTATAGTATCAGATGAATTCATTTTTTATTACCACATATTTTTTATTGTTTCATTTTGGGTGTTTAATATTGTCATACTAATGTTTTGTATCATCCCTAGTTTTTTTAAATATTTCATACTTAACAGATTTTTGTTATCATATGTAGATGAATTCTTAACATTTGTAACTTCTTTATCTCGAACCACATGTTTTACTTTAACCTCATCATGTTTCTGATCTACCATTATTTTTTTGGACATAGACAATTTTTTTATCCAAGTAAAAAACCTTCTTTTTTGATTTTGTTAGATTTTTTTATTTTAAAAAAATCACTACTTTATATTGTATCCTTCACAAATTTTCTTCTCTTCATACTTATATTGTGTGGAATTTCAATTAGAGAGATAACTATATATTTCTAAAAATTATTAATCTCTTGGAAATATCTTCTACACACATCATTCAAGAATGAAAATTTGTTTTCATTTGATTGTTTAGATGGTTTCATGGTCACATTCCTCCCTTCTTGAGAAATTGATATCATTTGATCAAATATACTCTCCCTTGATTCATGCCTCATTACTACTAAGGAAATATTATACCAGCATGAATATGATTTATTACTAAATACTCCACATCATATATAGTATTATATGAACCTTGATCTAATAAATTGATAATAATACAAATATGAAAATTGTTTTGTTGTATATTCGTAGACTTTGGGTGTTTTTTATTGGGAATCTTTCAGAAAGAAATATTCCTGTTAAACATTGTAGAAGATGTTTTCTCATTGTTTTTTGGTATATTAGTATGTTTTCTTCTCTCCCCAGACATAATTTATAGAAATAACATACATACATTGAGATTCATTGTGAATATAATAAAACCTTTTTGGGGAGACTTCTTCTAAGAAACCTTATAAGATTCAACCATAATTTCAATATCCATGGAAAAGTCTTATTATATCTATTTAGACATTCTCAAAGGTGAAAGACTCATTGTTTTTGTATAAGATAATTCTACTTATTTCATAGAAATTTAGTCTTTAATATAATTCACCATTTTTATGGGTTTATTTACTATCAACATATTTTTTTCTATATTCCATGAATGATGTGTCATATTTGTTTAATTCCACTATTCTAGATGAATTTTATTCAAAATATTTGATCTTCCTTTCATGCTCATCTACATTATTTAGATATTCACATATCTCATTAATACGTGTCTCTTCTTCCTTGAAGTATTATTCATTTTTCTTTTTCAATTTTATTATCTATTTGTTGATCTTAATATTATTCTAATGATTAGCATCAATATCTATTTCAATAAATTTTCTATCATAGTTATGTCTTCACCTTATGCACGTTCTAATGTGCCTTTAACTATTATGGTTTTTCCTATAACACAAAAATAATTTCTAGAAGGTCATTGAACTTCTATAACAATATCTGATGACGACTCACAATATTCATCCTCATCAGGTTTAATTTATTTTAATAATTTTTAATTTTATATTATATCCACACTTTTGAATTTCTAATAATTTTTTTGAATTATTCATCTTCTTTATCCGATTCGATGACATTCACTTTCTTTATTGGAGTGTCATATGAAAAAATTTCCGAACCCATGATATTTGAAACACTTTAGTGGATTATATATGTTTTCTCTTCTATATTAGTTATACATTATAGTTAATAAGGATCCCATTTCAATGTATCCCTCATCGACTTCCTCAACCACAGAATCACACGACTCTGGTTTCCCTTCTAATATAACTTTAACTTTTAACATTTATTTAAAATCCAACTCATAATTTCTTTTTTTTCTTACAATCAAGTATTCTTCTAATTTCATATGTTGTGAGAATGTTATATTTTTTATCCAATGATAGATCTTCATAGTATTCTTGTGAGAATAATTTTGACTCAAATCAATCTGGGATGTTTCTCATCAACATCTTCATCACGGTTGAGTCATACATATTTTCTCCAAAACCTTTGATGATACTAAAAAAATCATTTAATCTTATATGTTATACATCAATGCATTAATCATAAACAATTTTAATATCATAACTTATTATTCTCTATATTTATATCTTACCTTCTTAGACATTATGTTTTCCTTCATAACTACTTCTCAGTTTTTCTCAGATTTCTTCTTCATTTTTAAGGCCCATAACATTAATGTATACCTTTTATGATAAATAAATAAAGATATAATTTTCAGCCCTTACATCCATATCTAGGTTTACATGATCTTTAAAATTCATAGGATCATTCTCAGCATACAATGAAATATCTCAATGTAACTTCATATCTCTCCTCTTTCCCAAGTGATAGGAAATATAATATCAACCAATTTTTTCACCCATGAATATTATCACAATTAAAGACGGGAATACAACTGATGTATACTTAATTTTTATTCTCCATACCGGGAATTCCATTGGAACATTCATATGTGAATTTCCTGATGATTCCAATTGATGATCCTAGATCAATGTGAGATCATTGAGTGGGGAGGGGGTGAATTATTTATCCCTTTTTGTTTTTAAAAATAATTTATTTTCAATTAAACCAATATGAAAAGGATAAATCCTCGACCCAACATTCATGTGACTCTCATAAATACCTTGACTAATTCTCTAAATAGAAAATATCAAAATTAATGGATTTACATGGTTTGGTATAAATACCAACTCTTTTTCATGTTAGTTATTCCCCCCAGCAAGGATTCTCCACTATAATAATATAATAATATAAAATATTCAACCTCGAATCACACATTTTCTCTCCAAAATCCATGTAAGATTTTATTTAACATGCATCATATAGTGTTTCCCATATCTTCTCTAACCTACTCTAGAATCCACACTGAAGACATTTAGTCTGGAATCACACAAGAGACTTCTTGCTCTTGAATACCCAAAAGTTTCATGTTCTTTTATTCATCGATTGATTTATTATAGGATGATCTTTTAATCTTCCTATATGACATTAATAGACAACACAATCCCATATACTCTTCAAAAGCCTTTGAAAATCTTTCTAGTCTTTCTCAGAACCTTTTGGTCAAATTTATTTTATTAGTTTTCTTAGAGAAAAAAGGATAAGTTGTTTCTTTCTATTTATGATGAAGAACTATCCTCACATATTATGTGTAAAATATTCACAAATATTATTCTATAATATTTATATACATGATTTTTATTTCTAAATATCAACTGAGTCAATCACCATGAATCCTCATTCACTATCAACTCCGATATATTATATTATAATATTTTTTCCAGATTTTGTCTAAAAACATTTTTTACTCATATTGGATGCCAATTTATTTTCTGATGAATTAAATAATTATGGAACAACATATTTATTATCCATCTTAATATCTAAAAAATTAAATATTGATTAATGGAAACACCCTTGCACTTCAATATGTTATCTCATATTAAGTGCACAATATTTATTTACATCATGGATTAGATCTCAACACTTTGGAGAGAAAAATAATTTTATCAGAAATATATTTTGGCCTTAAATTTAGTTATACATCTCACAACTCTGTGTTTCTCAAACTATTTTATAGATATATACATATTTCTTCATCTAATACACAATTTGATATTTATAACCAAATATCCATCGGCAATTTTTGCAGTTATCATATGATAACACTGAGAACGTATGTAACATCTTATTGCGATTCTTCTGAGTCAACAAAGATGTCTAGATACACCTCATTCATGAAACAATTTATTCAAAACTACTTATATCCTCAAAAAATTAGTCACATTTTTATTTCATATAATAATATCTTCAAGACATGATCTACTGCAGGCACTATCAAAGACCGAAAATATCTTGGCCAAAACATTTACATTCCCCTTGACATAAATATATCCACAAAGTGCACTACATCTATGAAGAATTTTATCCCCAAATAAATATTCTCCAATGAAACATCCCATAACTACATGGAACCTAATAAAATTATCACTGAAAGATTAAATGTGATCTAAATGTCTTAGAGCTTTATCCATGAAACATTTTCCACAAAAAAATATAATAGTGAACGATAATCACGTTGACACATCATCTGTGAAGAAACATTATACAAAAGGGATCTGTTTTTACTATTATCATGATATTTTAATTCTCTATCAGGTAAATTCATGTATGAAATTTACTTCTACATACATTGTGAATAATTTCACTTCTTCTCATAAATTGTCCTTGGTTTATTTTTTGAACCTTCATATGAGTCTTTGAAGCTGCCACATTGTATCCAATATTGTGGTAAATAGATCTACATAATCCTAATAGATGATGTGGTCATCCATGATGGAATAGTTTTCTAAAGGAATGATAATTACTCCAGGGTGATTTGATGGATATCATTGAAATGAGATAAATAGTTTAGATGGTCCACTTTCTGTTAGAGTTTTTAAGTGGTGGGTGAAGAGTACAAGAGTTCTCTCACATCAAATCATCCCAGTTCCTCCCCTGATTTATAAAAAATCAATGTGATGAACTAACAGGAAATATATTTCCCCTCCACTAGTACCACCTCGTTTTGGTTCTCCTTCGATTGTTTCATCCTGCATGGTGGTTTCACCTCTATAAACATTATATAGGTCTTCCTATGTGGGTGCACTACTATACCCACTCTTTCTTCCCATGGGATGACTATGGTTCTCTCCTTTGGGAGTGATCGAGTAATGGGTCCTGCATGTTACTTCAGTTGATGGTGCCATGGATTCCATGGGGTTGGACCTTATGTTTTAAGATGAGGCTATTTAAAAAAATATTAAATACAATATCAAAATTTAATTCTATTAAAAACATAGGAACTCATCATAAAAACAAAAGAAACCTTATCAACTCCACAAATTCATAATTCACCACATCAAATTCACATTTAAACATTCGTAAAATATAAAAAACATGTCCAAAATAATATTTCCATAGTAAAAAATTTATTATACATTTATTATATACTGACCCTATCTTTTTACACATATTATTACATGATTTTCAGTATAACTAACCATCAAATAAAATGAATGGTTACAAAGTGTTGTGTCTTTAAAATATTTGGTATATAAAATAATAAATATGGAAATACAATAAAACATATACAAATTAGTTGTCCATGATGAGAACATAACTTCCTTTTATCTCTTACATCAAAACAGGATGTCATGGGGAATACATAGACAAAAGTGATGAGTAACAAAACCCAATATGATAACTGAAATAGAAATAAAGAAAAACAAAAAGGTTAGAAGGCATTAGATGATGAAATAAAATGGAATAGACATGAATAAACAAAAGGATGAATAAAATATACAACATTATATCTTTTAATAATGGAAAAATTTAAAATTTGTAGAAATATATAACTTGACACAAAAAATATTCGATGCTAACTAACAAGTAAATATATCTTGGTGCACAAAGTCCCATAAATGAATTAGGGTTACTACCTACCCCAAAATGACATATCTTGAGGCTAAACATTACCCAATGCATTGTAGTGATATCTAGGTGCACCCATAAAAACATGTTCATTTATATTCATACTACATGAGGAATCAATCCAAAAAATAAATTTTACCCAAGGAAGGAAATGGTTATCAGAATCAAGTCATAGAACCTAACAAATGCGTGTATCATAACAGTTTCCATGAATGAATGGATATAAATCAGATGTTTATATTCATAAGATAATATAGGAAAATATCATGACATATTGTGTTTAACTGAAGTGAAAAATGTAATAATAGTTCATAAAAACTATATAAATGATCCACTTCCGTGTAGTTTAAGGGAAAATATTCGAGAGTCTTAAATATAAAAAAGATATCATTATATACATAAAAATAAAAATAAAATTATATAGTTTTTCATGAGAAAATAGTTATTTAATAATTTTATGGATGGAAAAAAATATATTATGGATTGTACATGAAACGTTTTAAGAAATTGCGATGATCCCTCAAAATGGGCATTCTTATCTGGGGAATTGAGAAGGGGACCTTATAAGACATGTTTTTCCCTATCAAAGAAAGAATAATTCCAATAGTTACATATATATTTAACATAAAAACAAGAATGTATGAGTATTTATTTGTAGTAATTAATAGTTATGTTGGGTTAAATAGAGAGAAAATGTATCCCAAATTAAATATGGAGGTTTGAAAAGAATCCCTTACCTTATGTCTGAAAGTGTTCTGTAATTGTACATAATGTCCTATATAATCAAATTAAATATATTAATTATTTAATTCAAAGCCTCTTATACAATTATCTAATTTATAGTAGTTTTATTTGGTTCATTGATGGAAACATAGTTGACATATTGTGCTTAATTTCACAATTTTTGGAGTGTTTTTTTCAAGGCTTCACATTCAGTTGTGTTGTGTATAATTATGAATGTTCTTGTCAAACAGATGAAAAGTATAGAACATAAAAGGGATGGTATTAATTTATTTCAAAATATTTAAATATTCCCAGATATCTTTTTTAAATAATATGAGGATTCGTCATAAGTATCATTAATGCAAGAAATGAATATATTAATTTTTAGGTTTTTATGACCATGATGAATTAGTGTGGTCTAATTCAATATTAGGTTTTTATAAATAAGTTTTCATAAACATGTTTTAATATGTTTTAAACATAAAAATGGTTTTATGACCAAACTTGAATGTAGTAATGAAAAAAACTCTTTGTACCTGAAGGTGGTGATTCAACATCTCCAATATGATGTTTTTTAGAACAAAATGGGAGGATATAATAATTGATGATATATATTCTATTATCAAAATAAATTACAATATTGATATATGATATTGTATTAATAATTTTTCTTTAGATAGGTTAGTTTATGTTAAAGATAAAAAATAAAATAAATTAAAAGAGAATGAGGGATGGTTTTACCTTTTGATTGTCGTCTCCTCGAGAACCACCTTATGAAACATAGATGTTTTCCTTGGGTGAGGCCAGTAAGAATAAAATGTATGGGAGACGATTTGGTTTGGAATTAAATAGAATATAAGAATTATTCAATTATTAGAATGTGTGAGGAGATGAGGAGGGAGGGGAGGTATTAATAGTGGGAAGAGAAGGGTGTTTTTAATTATTTTATTAATTTGATTATAATTTATACCCAAGACTCTCAGTTGAGTTGATTCATGTGAGTATTAAAAATAAGTAGATTACTTGAGTTTGAGATAACGGTAACTTACTTAATACATGACTCACCAATGAATCAAAAACTCTTTTATTTATATATATTGGTAAAAACTAGAAATTATCATCTTTCACAATTAAAAAATTTCAACTTTTATAAAGAAATACATAAAATTCACTCTAACAATTTTTTTTATATATAGATTTAAAAATATTTCTCCATTTAATGAAAATAATATTTATAATATTTGAAATATAATTTTTAATTAAAATAATCATTTACTCAAAATAAAATGATTTTTAAATTATAACCGATTTTATGACTCTAA
Organism: Viscum album; assembly: GCA_963277665.1. NCBI lineage: Eukaryota > Viridiplantae > Streptophyta > Magnoliopsida > Santalales > Viscaceae > Viscum > Viscum album. The sequence goes on from OY728133.1 coordinate 1,864,722,781, forward strand.
AAAATTAATTATGGTCTCGAAAAATTGTATTATAATCTAAATAACAGAAAATATTAATTTATGAATATATTATATGAAAACAAATATTATTTCATTTCATTATGTTAATTTTAAATGATACATAAACATGTATGTTTCATAAAAATACAAATACCTAATATAGTATTTTTAAAACATTTTTTTACTTATTCCACAAATTTGTTTTTGCTATTTTCATTTATAAGGTACCTACAATTGATTTTATTTTAATAGGTGATGTAAAGATTCTATTTTCCAGGTTTCTATTCTTAATGGTAATATCACTATTCTGACTGTTAGGTCACTATAACATCGATATCTATTCAATAATTTAATAAATGCCACTTATTTCACTATTAATTTATCAAAATAATGTTTTCATAATGTTTTCTGTATGATTTATGGGTTAATTATAATATAACATAATTAAAAGTATATGTATTTAATTTATAAAATTCTTGGTCATTACATTCTTCCCCCATTATGAAATTTCTCCAAAAAAATTTTGTTTCACATTCTTTATTTAAAAGTGGTGAGGGTGCTTCTCCTATTTCAAACCATTAACTAGATAAGAACAAACATAAAATTGGGGGACCAGAATACATATCTAAGAAAAATGTTAGAATAAAACTTTTAATATCACAGATAATCAAAGAAATGAAAATAATATCCTAGGATGTGATTCTATAATATTATGTCTAGTTAATCCAAGGATATAGAAATATCAATAAAATTCTTACTCATGTTTTATATTCCTGATATCCCCAAAATAACATGTATGTTCTTTGATACCAACTATAGTGGTCTAGAATTACATTTAGTTCACTATTTTTTATACATAAAATAGAACTCCATGGGAGGATACACCTCTTGGGAGGGACAAACCCCAATCCCAACTGGAATCCCTTTGGTCATGAAGCCCTTGAGATGAGTTCCCTACTTCTTCTAATGATCACAAGTACGATTTCTAGAGGATCAGATTCCTTCCATTTCTCTAACACCAATAATATCAACCCTAACATTTTAAAAATGATATTACATGATTTGAATCATAATTAACAATTATATACAACCCTTTGATAGTAATGTTTATTGTCTTTGTAACATTCGGTACATATAAACTAAAATATGGAAAGAGAATAAAAAATATTTTTATTAATAATCTTTAATGAGATCAAAACATTAAGATCATACCCCCTTATTTGATAACCTAGAGAATATGTAGACAGAAGGGATGATCTAAAAATCCATGTAATGGATTAAACATAGAAATAAAGCATAGAACATGGGTTAGAAGGCCCAACATGATGACATACCAATGGATGGAACATTAATAAACATATGGAAGATTAATATATATAACAATAGATCATGTAATCATTTAAACATATGAATGTGTTATAATTATATAACATGGAATATGTAAGATCCAAGGCTATATTCCAATACTATATAACATGGTGGAAAAAATCCCATAAAAGAATCAGGTTTTCTCCCTATACCAACATGATATCTTGTGATACTAAAAATTCCCCAATGTATTGGAGATTAATCATAAATCAACATTGATAACAGGTTCATGCATATGTGTTTCACATGAGGAATCAAACATACACATAAGGTGGACCTATTGAATTAAATGGGTATCATAATATTGTCATAGAACACAAAAAAATATATATAATAAATGGATCCATGAAATAATCGATTAAAATTATCAAAAAACATTAATAACAAATAATAGGCTATGATCACAGTAACTGATGTTAAACATAAGTGAAACATGTTAAAATATTGTATAGTAAACTTTATAAATGAGCCACTTCGATGCGGTTTAGGGGAAAACATATAAGACTGTTTAACGTTGTTGAAAGGATAACTATTTTCAAAAAAACCAAAAATTGAAGAAGATAGACTATCATGATACAAAGAGTTATTTATGAAAAGTATTTGTGTCATAAAATAAATTATGGAGTGTAGCATAAAATTTGTGTTATAAATTGGGATGTTCCCATTAATAAGAATTTCTTATCGAGCGGAATTAAATTATGAAACTTATAAAACATGTATTTCCTCATCATGGAAAGAAAAACTGAGGTAGTTAAATATGTTTGGAACATAAAAACAATATTTAGGTGGATTAAATAAGAAATATAAATAATTACATTATTCTAAAGATAGATAAAGTTTAACCCGAAGGAAATATGGAGGTTTGGAGATAATCCCATACCATATGTGTAGATAATCCCATACCATTTGTGTGAAAGTGTTCCGTACATGTAACTAATGTCTGAGATAATCAAAATAAATTGATTGATTAATTAATTAATAATTTCTTATATATTTATTTAATTTAAAATAATTTTCTTCGTCGCATTTATAGAAATTTTGTTATCATATATTGTTTAATTTTTTTGTTTGGTGACTGTTCGTTTTATAGTTTCATGGGTGGTTTGGATTTGAATAATTACGAAATTTATTGTAAAAAATATGAAAAAAAATCCTAAACTAGAATTATTTGGTGTTAATTTACTTCCATAAAATTGAATGTAACAATATATTTTATTAGACATAAGGATTATTCTTTATGTAAAACATGGATGAAAAAAATGATGAGTTTTTTTGTGGTTCTTAAAATGATCAGGAATTTATGTCTTTTTATTTAATACTATGTTTATATATTGATTGAAAAAATATTTAATAATTATAAATTCCCATATTAAAATCTTTTCTAACCATAAAAATGGTATTATAAAAATATAAATAGGATTTAATAAAAAATGAAAACTCCTTATCCATGAAGGGGTGAATCGACACTTCACAGAAGATGTTTTCATTTTTAGAAAAAAAAGGAGGGGATAAGGTGTTTCATGATGTATATTCAATTAAAAAAATAAATATATCATATATATATGGTAATGGAATTATCATTTTATTTTTGATAATGTAAAAGAGGGAAAAATAAGAAAAATATATATATTAAAATAGAAAGATGGAAGGTTTTACCCGTTGAGTGTCAAATCCTGGAGAACATCCCTAAAAAATTGGAAAAGATATTTTGGATTGAATATAAAGGAAAAAAGTGGGGAATAGGTATGGCACAGTAATTTGGTGAAATATAATCATGTTACAATGCTTAGAGGGTGTGCTAAGAAGAGGTGGTGAGGGGTGGTATTTGTAATGGGAGGAGATGGGTGTTCTTTATTATTTTATTCATTTTTATTACTCTATATCAAGAAAATTAATAGCATTGATTATTGATAATAAATATAGTAAAAATATCATGTGAGTTCTAGATAATGGCCACTTACATCATCCCTGAATCAACCAAGTCTAAAAATTCATTTATTAATTTTTAATATTAAATATAGTTAATTATTGTATTTCACTATTCACAAACAATTCAATTATTTTATAAAAATAATAAACAATCACAATAATAATTTTATGATATGTTTATTTCATCAATTATCTCCATTTTATGAAATCAATTTTTTAAATATGTGGAGTCTATTTTATAATTAAAATCATCATTTATTTGAAAAATAATAATTTTAATATGATTATCGATATTATGTCACTTTAAAAAATTGATTGTGGTCTTATGAAACTAACTTATTAACAAATGAAGATAAAATATTATTTTATTAATATGTTTTATGAAAATAAATTTACTTTTGAATCATAGTATTAATTATAAGTTATAAAAAACATTTCACAAAAACACTAATACTTAATTTACCATGCTAAAAACTTTTATTTACTTTTGACAAGATATAAAAATATCTTATTTTCTATTAAAGGAAATAGAAAATATATTTTTAAATTTAAAGGTGTGATTACTATTCTAGTGGATGTGAAACTATCATTAATATTATTCTTATTATTCCAATGGTTTGGTAACTATTAAATCAGTATAGGTTCCTTAATTTAAATAAATACCATTTATTTCATTCAAAATTCATGAAAATAATGTTTTTATTATGTTCTCTATTTGATGTTTTTGTTGTATATTATATAACATAATTATAAGAGGGGAATTTTGGTACATATTATTATGGGTTTTAACAGAATATCGACATTATCAATTAACATAGTTAATACATAGAAGAAATTCCCAATCATGACATCCAATTGCAAATATAGAAGAATTTTTCAAGAGTGACATCCAAAGCTATTTGATAAATCAATAAAAATTCTCCATGCATAACCACAACATCTATCATAATTCCCCATTTTTTCCTTCCAAATATATTGGCCTTATCATATACTAATGAAAAAGAAAAATTTCATTTATCATTAATGAACATGTATACTTGAATACATAAAATAATTTAAAAAATGTATTTATGAAAATCATAATTCATTTTCTCCATTGATCGAAAATAATTTTCTTTCCAAATACATTATTTTTCAAAGTTCTTTATTTTTTTAATCCATTTGAAAATGATTTATTTAAAAAACAAATTACCGATTTTGAGTTTTTGAGATAAAATTTTTATGGAATCCTCATTTTGTTTTAAAAAAGAACTTTAGGGATTTCACCAAAACTGGGATTGAAATATTTATTTTAGCATACTCAACATATAGGGAATTTCATATCTTCATGACTAATCAATTCTCTAAATATCCCTTTAAATGTTTCAAATATTATTTTCTATGAAAAATTATTTTCAAATTTTGTTGTGAATTTTATTTTGAATACTTATTTTTACAAATAAAAATATAGTTTTGTAAAAAAAATTAATTTCCTTTTTATGGAATTTTTATTCATTAATAGAAAAAAACTGTAATTTAAAAGATACGCCACTTGAGAAATTATTTATTAATTCAACTATTATTCTTCATCTTGATGGTCTATGATCATTTTAACCAAGGAATGTATTGAAATTCACTTTCAGGATTCATTTTTTAGTCATTAACATTAACCTTAAATATTCACATTCCGGTTATCATTAGATTTAAAATTTCCCCTAAATATTCATATCATTTTTCTAGGTATATTCTTTTATGTTATATAGTAACTCATTTATATATGTGGTGTTTTACATTAAAATTTATCCGATTTATTGGGGAAAATTGGTAATTTCAATTCATTCATCAAAATGGATATTTAATGGTAAGGCACATTGATTCATGAATTCAATCGACTATTCAATATAAGCAGAAATCTTTGAACATGCATAAATGGATGGGACCAAAGTTATATAGCCCCTTAATGCATCTTTAGTCTCTATAAGAGTGTTAGAAAGCTATCATTAAATGGGTTTTTACCTATATTTTTAAAACATCGGGTGAAAAGACTAAACGTTAGAGGTATCATATTTCATATAACTTGACATTAATTAATTAATCATTTCATTCACAAAGAAATCATTTATTTTAATCCATTATATTTTCACAGTGATATTATATATGGATTCATTTTTTCATTAAATTAACTAATTATTATGTTATTCTATTTGTTTACCTTTCCGTATTCATTATCAATTATGTTATCCTAAAATTAATGTTATTTAAATGGAAATTGTTTAGTTTTTGTTATTTTCATGTTGACAATGAAAATTCATTCATGATATATCCTACTATGATTAACCTGTAATAAGGATTTGAGGTCACCCTTATTTAGTTTCCTTTCCCCAAGAATCTATGAAGTATATTTTGAGTAATATGAAATGATATTCTAGAAGAAATACTACTATTATTTAAAGAATAGTTGTAGTTTTTTTTCAATATTTAATATAAGACACAACTATGTATCTAGTTTTCTATGAATACTAAACTATTCAATAATACCGTATGAAATTCCTTATATCTAATGAAAATGTAATAATAAAAGACAACAGCTCCGGGATACAGGTGTAATGGTCACTATACGCAACACATTCATTCGAAGTGAAGATGTGTCACATTTGTGACTTCATGCCATCTTGAAATATTTGGAAATTAGAATCCTCATATCCCCTAATGACTAGTTATTCATCTCATCAAAAAACCATGAATATTCCCTTACCATGACTAATATATGAATGGATAATGATGAATGTCATCTAATGATGGTCACATAGTTCGTCTTGATATATTCCTACCACACATAATGCATATGTGAAATATATCCTATTTCATATGATGACATACATGAATGACCCCATCACTTAATTATATAGAATATTTTGTAATATATTTCATTACTCATGTATATTAGGGAACATATTTTTGGAAAGAATGATGCCATGTGATGCTTGAAACAATGACCACTTGGATTATTCCAAAATGAATCTTTTCAGTTTCATTTCAATTTTGGTGCTTTGACTTAGGTCGAGAAGTCTCTCAGATATATTATGATAGATCTTGAGATCAAGAATATATTATACCTTAATGAATAAAATAATAAGGAAAAGTTTATTTACCAGTGCCTTCACATACTATAAAATTATTATTTCATTTTTAATAACTTTTATGTCATCAACATATACTATTAAGATAATGATTCAACTCATACTAAACTGTATGTATACATAATGTTCATAATCATTATTTATGAAAGGAAATTAAATTATGAATTTTTTAAAATTACTGTTCATGACATTGATACTAGATTTAATCCATAAATAGATTTTTAAAATTGTAGTAAATTTTTTTCATTATCTCATATCATAATCCATTTGATTCCTGTCATATAGAAATTTTTCTAAAGTTTAACATTAAGAAATTTTATTTTGCTATACATTTACCAAATATCCTAGAAATATTAAAATGAAATGAAATATATAATTCTAATGTATTTCATCATAGTAATTTTTAAATGGTTTTATCATAGTTTTTTACTTAATTCTCTTTAGAACCTTTTTAAACTATTCATGCCTTATTGGTGATGGATTTTCCATCTATATCAACTTTCTTCATGGATACCCATTTTAATCCAAAAGGATATACATCCATTACATGGTATACCAAAATCATGACTTGGTTTTGGTATAAGGAATCCATTTCAAAATCTATAGATTATTTCCACAATGAAGAATCTCTTGAATATAAGGAGTTTTTATAACATAGAGGATCACTGTTACAAACAAAAAATGAGTCATTTTCCTGAGTGACTAGAAAAACATAACATATAGCTCTATAACCTCTCTTGTACTTTTATATAATATTTTAGTCTCTTGAATAGTTTCCTTTTCCATGGGGATTTTTGGAATCTTTTCATGTGAAAACTCTTCAATACCTTGATCCTTGAAATCATTTATGTTTATCTATATCCTACTATCTATGTTATATATGTTCACTCTCTCCAGTAATATTGTATGTGCTTTCTCTATTACCTTCTTAAGGGCCATATAGGTAATATCTATTTTTTCTATTAGGGTATCCTTTAATGGTACAACTTTTTTCATGGGGTGCATGTTAGTTATCGAAAAAGGCCTTAGAAAAATATTCACAACCCCACAGATATATGTATGTTGAAAAGTGTTTCTTCCCATTCCATAAGTGGTATGGTATACCATATTCCACCCTAGAAGTAACTTGGTTAAATATTATTTTGTTGTTTTGGATTTTTATCCCCAATAAAATAATTGAAAACTCACATGACTCCTCACTGATCTCACCTTTTTAAAAATTCTACAGCTCCTCCTATCACTTAAACCATTCCACTAAGTTGTGTATGGAGAAATGAGTTGTGATATGATCTAAAAATATATTATGATATCTATTAATACTTGATTAACTTTATATCTACCATGTTCTAAGAAGTGTTTTTCAATGTTCATACCAATATGGTTCTCAACATCATTCTTGTATTCCTTTAATTTATCAGAAGAATATAATTTATAACTCATTATGTATACATAACCATTTTTATTAAAATCACTTGTAAAAGTCATTAATTATAAGTTCCCACACCTTGATTCAAAAGGAAATGGTATGTCTCGACCCATCCCCGGGGCCCGTGTCGTGACTACACTAATCTCGTCTTCCATATGCCAGGGGTTGGGGACTAGCACCAAAATTCATACCCCATAAAATGGAAAGACATTGCCTTTATACCTGTACAAACACATAGACTAATATTCAATGAGGAACAACTATGGAGTAAACTACTATTGTAAAAATGTACTGAATGTAATTGGGGAGGGAATACAAGCCCAACTGAAAAGTTCAATTACAACGGAAAAGATAATGCAGCTCCAAGACCGTCCACTGATAATCGTACCTGTCGGGTATTTAAAGATCACCTCCTCAGCACTCCACATCAGCCCGTCTCCTCGGCGTATCACCTAGTTTTGGATCCCTCAATACTCAGCCCACCTGCTCATCATCTACACAAGACAAGACAAGGTGTGGGTGAAGCCCATGTAGGGGTGAGTATAACAATACCCATTAGGGAGCTCGATACCCCAGAAGGTCAATCAGAATTCCATAATGGAAAACCACAAATCATTATCTCAAACACAAAGAACCATGCAATAGACACAAATCAATTAGTGTCTCATCTCAAACCATGTTTAAGTGATGAATATAAGTATAGATAATTAGTCGCGAAGCTAGATTAACTTATCCTATCAAGAGGCACTTCTTCTGACCATACGGAGTCTGGAACATACATGATCGATAGGTAACTAACCATACCAATGACCCACATAGGATCTGACCCATATAAGATTGGTATATTGCTGAACCACGAGAGGCCCTTCTAAGGCTGGTCCTCATTGGGTCATGAGGTGTTGATACATAGAGGATCGCTTGGTGCAGATCCACACTGGACCACTAGGTGCTGAGCCACACTGGACTACTAGGTTTTGACTCCCACAGGATCATTCGGCACAAACCTCTATATAGTCTATCTCAAACCTCCACCTCAATACAAAACACTGGATTCCTGCTCATAGAACACTTTAGTATTGTATTAACTACCCCTCGAGATATTGGACATACATCGAACTCTACTAATATCCTTAAAAGAGTAACCCAAATGATGTCCATGTTGAAGGGTTTAAATGTGACCGATGACACATAAATCTGATGCCCAATCAGTGAGTTATAAGCATTTTAGTTTCGTGGCCCTGGTAGGATATGGGTTCGACTCAACACTTATACAATCCTAAAATCTAAAAATATCATTTGGAGTATAACCAGGTGGATAGTCTTGATCCAAGGGTCCTAGCACCGTAGACAGTTTATCAAACGGACGCACGATTCCCATGTTATGGCCCTTTAATATTTCTGGCGCCGTTGGGGCCCGGGTTTGATCCAACCCTATCGGACTGACCCGGCCCAACCCGGACAGGTCTAGGCCACGATGGCCTCGGCCTGAAGGAGGGGGGGGGGGTGACCAACATGGGCATCCTGTCCTGTAAAAGGAGGCGACGTGGTTCGGCTGCGGCTCGGTAGGGTAGCGGCCCGAGAGGGCGGTGGCCCTGTCCATGGGGGACCGCGGCCTGACCCGAGGTGGGGCACGGTCCGGTATGATGGGAAGCATTTCCCTCTGTGGGGTATTCCCTAGAAATCATTTTGGGTGTTTCCCCCCGGTTTCCCGAACTCCTGAACGGTCAGAGGTCATTTGTTTTTCAAAGCGGTGCCACTGCGTAAGAGCTGCTCGGTCACCGCGGAACCCGCCAAAGGCGCGAGTTCGGCCTCTGTCGCAGCTTCGGCCACCGCTTCTACTCTCTGGCAGTGCACTGGTCATGTCGCATCTCACTCACCGAAGGTGTGTTGGTCACGCTGCCTTCCTTTCCAGCGCTGGATGAAGCGCCGGCCTCCTCCTCCGTCTTCCATGACTCACGAGTTGCGACCCACTGCTCACCGACAGAGTACATTGGAAAACTTCACCTCATCCACTTCAATCCAGTTCTAGCCACTCTGATCACTACCACAACTTTGTGTCGCATCCTCCTCTTGCGATGTGCATCTACAAGCTATTCCCAACATACCCAGTCGGTGTCGCCGCATTGGGGGTCTTCCACGGAGGGGAAAGGATAGCATGATAGCAGAGGGTTCAGGATGGGTTCAATTGGCCTGCATTGTCCATGTTATCTCATAAACATTAGAGTGATTAAGGATTTAATATTCAATTTAATTAGAAACAATCAAAACCCCACAGAGATACCCCTCAAAAACCTCCCACAAAAAAAGAATGAATCACAGATCAACCCGTTAGTTGGATAGTCTGCATTATTCATATTATTCCAGAACGGGGAAGAGAAAATCATTAAATATACATAATCAAATAAACCCCCTACCTCAAAACACCATTGGAGAGCGTCCCTTCTTGAAGGTGGATCATTTTCTCCATTCCCAAAAGTAGTTCCCAATGACACCACCCATACATCGTCCTTCGGTTCATGGTTCGGTGTCACCCGTCGCCACCCGCTGGGAATGGCTCCGCCCTCTAACAGTTCGGTGTCTCAACACTCCTTCAGCACTTAATTGCATGGAGAATCTCTGTAGATACCCCTCCATAAACTCGATATATATACGATATGGGAAGGGTAAGTAACGACGTGGAGAATTATTGGGGTCAAATAATATGGAACATTCCTAATTCCCCAACAACGTCGTTATATAAGATTGATAGGTCAAGCCATCTATTTTCATGACAAATCACTAAACCCACACTCCTCTTGTACATCGTTGCAGAAGAAATAAAATAAAATAATAAAATTATTTCATTTCTTTTCTTTTAAAATGTAAAAAAAAATAACTTTTTCTCCAGACCTACTACGGTCTTGTAATGCCTCCTTTAAGCGAATACTGGGGATGCCGTTTCAATGGTGCCCTCATATTTTTAATCAGACCAAGGTTTAAAAAGATCAAAAAGGACACTAATGCGTTTACTAAACATACCTGAAAAAATGTTCTGAAATTAATTTTGGGCACACTGGGACTCGGAATAAGGCGCCATCAATTTTCACAGACATGTAATAATTCCATATAACAAGAAAAAATACATGGAAAATCCAGGTCGTTACATTCTTCCCACCTTAGTGATTTTCATCCCCAAAAGACACAAAAGAGACTAATGAAACAAAAGGGGGGTACTGAGCACGAATCTAAGCCTCCCACTCCCATGGGCTCTTCTGGAGGATCCCTGGTAGCCAGAGAACATGCACGAGAGGTATCGACCACCCATGAAGGTCATTCTCCTACCAATTCTCAATCGTTACTAGAACCTTGGTAAATGGTTCCCCACCATCAATGTCCTTGTCTCCATGGTCAATGATGTGATATGGTCATGCACGCATCTCCTCACCTGAGATGTGTGGATGACGTTGTGCACTTTATCCAACTGTGGTGGATGTGTCAAGTGGTATGCCACCTCACCTATCCTCTGAAATATCATAAATGTTTTGATAAACCTCGGTGATAACTTTCCACCTAGTCCAAATCTCTATAGTCCCCATCGAGGATAAGATCAGAAATATACATGGTCCCCCTCCTAGAACTCTAAAGTTCTTTTTATTCTATCAGAAAAATAATTCTACCAACTTTGCGCAGTCCTCATCTGCTCCTTGATGATCTGCACCTTCTCAGTGGTAGACCATACCACCACTATACCAATAAGTGCTAACTACCCTAGGTCTGTCAAGCATAGAAGTGATCTTCAAGGTCATCCATATATGCCCTCGAATGTTACCATACTGATGGTGGAGTGGTAACTGTTTTTGTAAGAAAACTCCACCGAGAGAATTTTATCCTACCAACTTCGACAAAAATCATGAATTCATGCACAAAACATGTCCTCTAGGGTTGGTATATTCCTCCCCATCTAACCATCTGTCTGAGGATGAATGGCGTTTCTCAAACGTAGCTGAGTCTTGAACTCCTCCTGCAATCCCTTCCACAATCGGGATGTAAAATGTTCCTCACGGTCAGAGATGATTGTCGGTGTCACCCCATTAAGTCATACAATCTCCTATATGTAGAGGCATCCCAACCCCTCTACTGATCCCTACTCTTAGATAGGTAGGATGTGGGCTGACATGGTGATTCGGTCAATGATCACCCAGATAGAATCATGTCTTCTGGACATATGTGGAAGCCTTGTCACAATGTCGAGGGTGATTCCATCCCACTTCTACACTGGAACCTCTAGTGGTTATGCTCAGCCTGCTGGAACTCGATGATCAGCCTTCACTTTTTGAAAAGTGAGGCATCCTGAAACAAAATTCTATACAGCCTTATTCATATCTGGATACCAGTGCTGACGTCGAAGGTCCTATTACATCTTATCCAAACTAGGATGTACCACTAGAGGGGACGTATGGTACTCCCTCAACCCCTCCTACCATAGTGCCACATGGACCATGGTACATCCTATGAAAAAGGGGGAGTGCTCCACACCTTTAGAAAATCCATCAGGTGCCTTTCCTGAGGATATCTGAGAATGCAGAGCCTCGTAGTCAATGTCCCCAAGCTGCCCCTCTATGACTCGCTAAAGGAAAGGGGGAGTGACTGTCATAGACTGGTGTTAAGCTTCTCCATATCAATCCATGAATGATATCTGAAATGAGGCTAACTACACTGTCGCCTCACTCTGAAACTGCAGACCAGACCTCCTGCTGAAGGAATATGATACCACATTCCCCTTATGAGGAGTGTAGAATATCTCAATGTCATATTCCTGAAGGACTCTAGCCATCACCACTATCTCAGGATCATGTTCTTCTGAGAGGAGTTATAACATAGAATTTTTTGATTAGTGTATACTGTAAAACGTTCACACATCATGTAATGTCACCAAACCTTCATGGTGAAGACCACTACTGCTAACTCCAGGTCATGGGTATCATTGTTCTGCTCATGTTTTCATAGTTGTAATGATCCATAGGCAATTGTTGCTCGCTCCTACATCAGAACACACCCATGTATGATCCCTGATGTGTTCCAATAGACTAAATAAGCAACACCCTCTTATGGTAGCCCCAATATTGGGTCACTCATCAGTCTATGCCTCAGCACCTGGAAACTCATCTAGAATCTCTCCGTCCATATAAAGGGTTGTCCCTTCTTTTTCAACACTGACAATGGTTCCACCACTCTGGGAAAGTCAGGCACAAATCTCTTGTGGTATCTAGCCAACTCCAGGAAACTCCCACCACGGTCAAACACCTAGGTGGATCCCACGAATGTGAAGCCTCTATCTTATCTGGATCCTCTGTAATTCCAATTTCTGAGATAACGTGTCCCAGAAAGTGGTCTTATCATATCCAAAACTGCCACTTAGTGTGCTTACCTTAAATCTTGTTCTCTCAGAATGTATCCAGAACAACTTGATGATAATAGGAATGCTACTCCTATGTCGCCAAGAACACAAAGATTTCATCGATGAAGACCACCACCATGTGATTAAGGAATGGATGAAATATCAAGTTCATGAGTCCCATGAACACTTATAGTGAATTGGTCTGGCCGAATGACATATCCAAGAACACATTGTGCCATAACAACATCGTAAGGTTGTCTTATCCACATCCTCATCTCGTAACCTTAGCTGATGATAGCCTGACCGGAGTTATATCTTGGCAAATTAATGAGATACCTTCAGCAGGTCGAAAAGATCAACAATCCTTGGAAGTGGATACTTGTTCTTCACGATCTCCTAGTTCAGGCGACATCATTCCACATAGAGTCTCATACTTGTATATGCCATCTTGGCGAACAAAATCCGGGCTTCGCATAGAGAAACACTGGTCCATATGAACACCATTCTTTGCAATTATTCTAATTGTACCTGTAATTCACGATGCTCCAGCAGATCCATCTGATATTCTAGTATAGATATCATTGATGTCTCGTGGTGCTGGTCAATGTAAAACTCTACCTCCCTACTTGAAGGTGGTCTTGGAGTATCATTAGGAAAGGTATCGACATACTGGTCCACCACTATAGAATAGTTTGGACTCGGACCATCTACTGCTCTCAGGGTAAGGCTAGCCAACTGACATATGATTGGATGCACCATCCTATGGGAATGTCCATCTGGTGCTGCCAATGTTCCCTTCTCACTGGTGAAGGAAAAACTGCTTCATTCTGTGCAGACAGACCACACTTTTCTCCTAATACAGTTAATCTGAGCATGGATTGTGGATAACCCGTCCATACCCTAGATGAATTTGTAAGGCCTCTATACTGCTACTAGGATATCCCAACTGAAGGTCTCACATATTACTGTAAGCTCACACTACTGGCAACACTGTATAATCATAGAATCCTCTCCTACAGAACTCTATACATAAGGATCGATCCAACGACTCAACTCGAATCGCCGAACTCCGAATGAGGGTTGTAGCAATAAAAGATTGATCGGAACCTGTGTCTATAAGTACTATGACTAAGATGGAGTAGACACAGATCAAATGTGTAATCATATCCAGAGAATCGTGGATGTATGCCTTAACTACCTGAAACTGGGATTCTCCCAATCCACCTGCTCCCTATGGTCGGGGTGGGCCACCTAGCGGTGGTGGTTATAGAACCTTGAATCGCAACCCGCCGCCTGATGCACGACCAACTCCTCTTCCATGTCTACCACCTTGTAGACATCGTTGCTAAAACCTCTACCTCAGCTGTTCTATGACCATATATAGGATGTTTGTATGGAGGATCAGGAAATCACGAGCCATGTGGTCCTTCCCACCTCACATGTAACATTGGTTGTCCCTCCCCAGAATTCCTCTACCTCGCGAGCTCCGTACATCCAAACCTACATCCTGGGTTTTTTCAACAGAAGTTCTGGTCCCCTTGGACCTCTATTTAATCTTCCTACTTACTGCTATTGACGACTCTGCTACCTAACATCTAGTGATGTCTCTCACTGTGGGTGCCTGCACAGCTAGGAAGCTCTCCACCAAAAGCTCTCGCTCTAGCACCCCAGCCTGAGTTAGTATGTTGAGTGATACCATCGATGCTCTTATCACCCATCATAGACCCTTCTCAATGGGTCGGGCATTGATGAATGTGTCCCACACAATGTTGGTGGATTAGTTGAGAGATCTGTGAACCTCACCGAGTACTGGGCCACTGTCATGTTGGCCTACTATAAGTGAGTCATCTCCTGTATACGCATAGAGCGTATGGTTTCTAGGAAGAACTTTGCACAGAAAAGGCTCTCGAAGTCCTCCCAAATGAGAGTCGCCACATCGTGTATCTGGACCATCATACTCCACCGTCTCCTTGCTGAATCTTAAAAAAGACAACCTGTTTGGATCCTAATATGGTCAGCTGGAGTCCCAACAATTCAAAAAACTCTGGACACAGCCTCCAGCCAGTCCTCAGTTTCCTCCAGGTCCATCTCACCTCAGAACCGTGAAGGCCTCTTCCACTGAAACTCATGCAACATGCCCAGTCTACGTGCACCCTCTATTGGTGGGGCTGGTGGAAATGACTTCCCAATGGTTAGTGGTGTTGCTGGTACACAACCTGATGGTGCCAATGTCGTAAGAGGGACCTGCACCGATGCCTCATCACTCAGTGGGCCTTCATCATGTTCTCTCTCAGGAATCCTGGTTGGATGTCTATGTGCCAGCATCCTAAATGAAGACAAGTGTTCCAGTGTCAATAAGTTATACCTTGTTAACTGACTTATAAAGATCACAAGAAAAAATCTTCAAAAATACATGCAATCAGTGCTTTTGTTTACCGAGTTAGAAATCAGAATTCAGGGTCATGGTGTATTGATATGTCGGCTTCCGCACCAACACTGGACTCACCGAACTGAAAACCACACTCATAACACTTATCACTATTTCTGCAATTAAAATATCAATGTCTTGGATCTTGGGTAGAACTAAACTATTCAGATACCACTTTGTCATGACCTATCCCTCGATGCATGTGCCGTGAGTACACCACGACCACCTTCCATTGGCTAGGGGTTGGCGACATGCACCGAATTGCATACTCCCTAAAATGGGAAGGCATTGAATTTGAACCTGTACAAACACACAAAATAACATCCAATGAGAAGCATCTTTTAAGTAAACAGCTGTAGTAAAAAGAGTGTAGAATGTAATTGGGCAAGAATACAAGCTCAACTAAAAATTACAGGTACAACTGATAAGAGAAATCTTCTCCTGGATCATCCATAGAGAATCCTACCTGAAGGGTAGGAATAGATTGCCTCCTCAGCACTCCATGACCACACGTCTCCACCATGTACCACCTAGTCCTAGATCCCCAATCCTCATGACAACTGCTCGTCATCTAACAATACACAACATGTTGTGGGCGAAGCCCATGTAGAGGGTAGTATAACAATACACACTAGGGACCCCAAAACACCCGAAGGTCCCTCAAAATTACACAATGTAAAACCACAAAGCTTGATCTCAATATCAATGCTCAATGAAATAGACACAAACCAATTAGAGCCTCAACTCAATCATGGTTTATGTGAAGTATAAGAGTACAAATGATCATTCGTGAACCTAGATCATCTTATTCTTTAAAGAGGCACCGCTTTGGACCATATGAAGCCTGACCCACATAGGATCGATAGGTAACTAACCCTCACAATGAGCCACACAGGATATGACCCACACTGAATGGGTATATCGCCAAACTATGACAAGATGCTCTAAGGCTGGTCCTCGTAAGTCGTGAGGTCCTGATCCACAACTGATTTCTAAGTGTTGATCCACATTGGACTTCTAGATAGTGATCCACACAGGACCCCCAGGTTCTGACCCACATCGGATCACTCAGTCATGATCTCCGTATAGTCTGTCTCCAACCTCCGCCTCACTACCAGCCACTGGATTCCCACTCATAGCACGTTTGAGTCTTATAGTAACTACCCCTCCAGATATCGGTTGTACTTCAGAATCCACTAAGCTCCAAAAATGAGTAACCTAAAGGACCTTCTTGTCTTAAGGGTTCCAACTATATAGACGACGCGTCAATCAGATGCCCAGTCTGTGAGTTATGATTTTTTTAGTATAAGGGGGGCCTATTAGATTTCAGTTCGATCTAACCTAGTCATACTAAAAATATCTCCAGAAACACAATTAGAGTATTCCAAAAAGGATTGTATCAATCCAATGGTCCCATCACCTTAAACGGTTTGTCAAATGGATGGTCGGTTCCCATGCAATGGCCCATTAATGTTTATGGGCTCGGTGGTGCCCGGGTCTGGTCTGACCCTGTCAGACCAACCCGGCGGACCTGGTCGGGGCTGGGACTCGGTTGACTCGGGCCACTGGGCCATGGTACCACCTGGACTGCAAGGGGGATGACCCGTAAAGTGTGGCCCGCAAGGGGGGCCTAGTATGGCGGTAGCCTGCTTGGGTGGCGACCCGACCCAAGGGGGATCATGGCCCTACCCAAGGTGGTGTGTAGTCCGGTCCAGCGGGGAGTTCGGCCTACTATGCGGTCTAACCTAGAGGGTGTGGGAGGTGTGACCTCTAGTCTATCGAACTCCCGAACGGCCTGGAGGATGTTTGATTCTCGAGGTAGCGGCGCCGCGTGGGCGCCGCTCGATCACGGTCGGACCTGTCGGAGGTGCAGGTTTGGCATCCTCCACAGATTCGGCTATGGAATCGGATTACCAACGGTGTGATGGTCACACCTTCTATCAATTTTTGGCAGCACGGTGGTCACACCACATCCCTTTTCACGGCCATCTGAAGCCCCATCCACCTCCTATGTCCGCCATGGCTGAGGAGCTGCAACTTTCTGCTCAACGGTGGTGAGTGACAGCCCACCACGCCTCCTCCATGGCTGGCCAGTGCCGGCTACTCCAATGACCACCATATCATTGTGCTGAGGCCTCCCCTTGTGTTGTGTGTCGATGCGCTATCCTCAACGTATCTGGTTGGTGTCATCGCGCAGGCGGTCATCCATGGAGGCACAAGGATAGCAAGATAGCGGAGGGTTCAGGCTGAGTTTGATAGGCCTGCGCCCTCCGCGTTATCTTATAAACATGATGGGGATTATGGGATTAATAATCAATTGAATTAAAAAAAATCAAAACCCATACAAGATATGATGCAACGACCTCTTGCTAAAATAAATGATTTGTGGATCTACCAATTATTCGGTTAATTCATGTTCTTCGTTTTATTCATGAACAGGGTAGTGGAAATCATTTAAAATGCATAAAAAAATAAACACCCTACCTCAAAAACATGTTTGAGAGAATCCTTGCTTGAAGGCAGATCCCGTTCTTTGTTCTCACAACTGGTTCCCAACAACGTCACTCGTACTTCTTCCTTCAGTTCGTGGTTCAGTTTCACTCGTCACCTCCCAGTGGGATTGTCTCCTTCCTCTAAGGGTTCTATGTCTCCGCATTCCTTCTAGACATTGTTTCATGGGAAAGGTGTGATGATATCCCTCCCCAAACTCTATATATATATAAGAGGGGGAGGGAAAGTGACGACATGGGTAATTAATGAGGTTCATTAATTAGGAACCTTCATAATTCTCCAATGAGGACTTTACATTTGATTGATAGGTCAAGCCATTTAGTGTCTTGAAAAGTTGTTGGCCGCACACTCTGTTTGTCCATTTTGGGAGAAGAAAGAAAATTATATAATAAAATTATTTTATTTTATTTCATTTAAAAAGTAACCAAACATACCATTTTCTCAAAACCTACTATGGTGAATTAAATCCTCTCTTAATTGAATCTCGGAACTACAGATTTATTGGTTCCATCAGATTTGTAATCTGATCAGGGGTTCAAAATTTAGAAAATGTGACTGAAGAGTTTAATGAATGTACCCAAAAAAAGATTATAAATTAATAACGGGCACACCGGGCCTCAAAATCAGGCATCGTCAATTTTCGCAGAATCATAATAATTCCATATAATAAAAAAATTACATTGAAAATTCGAGTCTTTACATATTACACATAGAATTGTAAGAAATAATTCTAGATTATCTTAATAATTTTCCCATTTTCCACTAAATGATATTATTTTCATTTTTCCACGTAAACATGTGTGACATATACCATGTTGTGTGAGTTTAAAAATATCAAAATATCCATCTTGGTATAATTTAGTGATTTTTTTAATTTATCTAAACTATCTTGTGATTCCATTATTAGGTATGGTTTGAGTCATTTGAGGTTGTTTTGTAATCTAATTCTTTTACATGGTTCATGTAATCTTGTAAAAAATGATGTTATTTAAATTTTAATTACCATAAAAAATACAATATTTATAAAAGAAGAAATATTTATTTTTGAACATGAAAATAAAACAATATTTACCATGTCTGAATGTAGGAAAAAAAATTTCATAACTGATGACACATAATAACATTCCTTTTAAAACAATGTTCATTATATTCAGAAATGTGATGTGGTATTCCCTAATAGTGACACCAAAAAATCCAGCTCTATTAGATTTTCATAGATCTACCTACTCATTTTTAATCATTCCAAATTTACTTGGTTCTAGTATTTTAATACATATTTTATCACCATTGTTGAATCTAACAAAAAAAATAAAAAAATTGAAGAATTAAAATTTATAAAAAACAAACCTGAAGAATTATCTTGTTTCTTCAGTTGGGTGTAGTTTTTCTTCCAATGTCCCTTTTTCCACATTTCAAAAAATAGAATCTTGTTTATTTTCTTTCCACCTGATCTTTCTATTATTTGATGGTTGTGATGACAAATTAAGCGTATATATCTTCACTTTCCATTTTTATTTTTTTAGAATAAGGAACAATTTAATATCACACTTATTCTCATAATCTAATTCATGGAGAATAATAAAAAGATCTAGAAGAAACATCTCATTATTGTTCTTATTAAAATTCAAATAAATAATGGAGAATATCAAAGATATGCTTGATAGAATGTGACCAGTTCCTAGTTCAATGGGGTGTTTAAACCCTATAACCTCTGGATCTTAGTGTAACCAATAAACATGACAAATCAAGGGCCAAATGTGAAACTGTATCCATAAATACTCCAAATGAGTGACATGAAAATATCTAACTATTACTGTATTACTCTTTCCATGGAAATACCAAAGAGGTTATCAAACACTCTATATGAATCCATGCTTTCTTGATACTTGAGAAGTATATTATACATTGATGAATACGTTAAACATTGACAATTAAATGTGTCTCCAAATTTTTTCATATATGATGAACTCTTCATCACTCACCTCTTGTGTGGGTGGATTAGGATGAGATAATTCTATAATTTATGATTTCTATTATGTTGAAATATAACCTGAAAAAATTAGAACAACTCCTAAGTGTTACTAACAATGATGAATTATATGTATCTAATACTGATCGATGGGATACTGTGGATAAAAAACATTAATTTTATTTAATAATTGAAAGAGAGTGTGGTTATATTTTTTATGATTACAAATTTTTTCCCAAAATAATAAATTTACTGATTTAATTATATCTACCACTGTCTTATCAAGTCCCAATACCATCACTATTGAACATAGAATATATAATTTTTATGAAATTCAAGTTGAAATGATCCATATTTTCCTTCACATAATCCCACTTAGGTTTGGTTTGGATACTTGATGGTTTTTAGGTGGGAATGATTTTTTCGACTACATTCTTTGTGCTCCACGACCCATTGAGTTGACTCCCCAATAAAATATTCATAACTTCTATTTCCTCAACACTTGGATCCATGTGACTCAAAGTCTAGTGAGTGATAATTATGTTGAGTTAATGTGGTTATTTCAACCCATAACCTTCATAAGAACTCCATGTTTAATTTATGTGTCCCATTTAGTGTACCTCAAACACTTCTTTATAAAGATTTTATTCATAATAAATTGATGGAATTATATGTCTGACATAATATATATATATATATAATGGATTTAAATTTATTATGTTTAAATTTTATTTTGTTTTATCCATTTAAAGTTTTTTAAAAATTATTTGGATGTTAAATAATTAATTAACCATACTAGATAAAACATTAACAGACATTCAATTTTTATATTCTTTTTTCCACAATAATTCATTAATTTTTATGATCATAATATTTTATCCATAAGAACAAATAATTATTAAAATAAATAAATGACTCATTCATGAGTTTTATCTAATGGTTTATTTAATGATAACACATTAAATCAACCAATGGCCTAATGGAAATAACTTATGTTTCCATCATTGCCTTGAGTTACAGCATTCCACTAGTCCACCTATCTAACACCTGTGTTATTATAGTTATGGTTCTATATTGAACCACATATATGAATCATGTGAATCATCATTGACTACGAGTATTTATTAATGAAATGTAGTTGGGGGATCCAAATTATTAGTTAAAATTGGGATTACATAAATATACATGGAGACACATATCCTATATAATAATTTAGGTAGGTATTAATTTCATGTCAGGAAATTATATTTAATAAATAATAATATAAAAAACATAGTAAATTAAGATATATAAATTTCAATGCATAGACTAGTATTGCTGTATCTCTAGAAAAATCATACATAAAATGTATATGTAAAGTAAAAGAGATAATACACATTTTTTATCCATTATTTATTAGTAATATTGACACAGATTCATTATATAAAGTATTGATTGATTAATTATTTAATTCCCTTTCATTAAAATGACCTTCCAAAATAATTTGGGAGAAACCCAACATTACAATCAATCCTAGTATGTAAATAGTAGAACCAAAATTTTCCAATATTATTATAATAATTCAATTAACTATTTAAATTTATTTAAAAACCACTATTAAAATATAGATAAAAAATGGTGATAATCTATAAAAAGATGTTTTAGTGATGTATTTTTAAATTTAATCAAATTTAAATCAATTAATTTATTAGGAGAATACATGTACTGTAATATCTTTCTACATGTCATGTACCTTGTTTTTTCAATATATTGGGTTCATACCTGGGTGTACGGTGTCTACTATGACTGCACTGTATAGTGTGTACTAATGGGAAAAATAATATATGTTCCTCTTTATGGGTTCCCAAGAAATATTTTCATGTCTTCATATTATATCCATGTGGATTACATGGTTTCAATAGGATATATACATTTCATTTATTTTGGATGTCGTATTCCAATGAAACCTGTGAAAATTCTCAGTAAGTTCTTAAGAAAGATACTACATGACATGTTCACTCTTGTTATAAAACGTGTATATCTAATTTCACATGTTAATATTAAAAGGCCAACGACTCTATGTGTTTCTATGTGAGTTATGAGGAAAGATACTACATGAAATGTATTACGGTATACAGTATGTACTATGACTCCATGCCATGAAACCTTATCTTACTAGATAAAAACAGGGTAGTTCCCAATTGAATATTTGTTCATTATTCATCTATTAATCAGCCTTTATTATAATGAGACACTAAAAAAAGACTATCAATATGTTTATAACATTAAAATTTATGATATATTATATAAATAATATGATGTAATAACAATTAAACTATAATTTCGATTGGATCAATAGTAAAATAGATAATTATAAATTTAACCATAACCACTTTGATACCACATGATGGTTTCAGAGAGATTAAAAGCATATATTCTGATGTGATGTATTAAAATGTATTTTTAATAGAGTGTTTACCAAATTATTAAATGAGGATCATACAAGTAAAATTTATAATTAATTTAGTTTATATATATTGAAACAAAAAACCGGATTTGAGAATTATTTATTCAATGTGGGTTTCGATTGTCTAAAATGAACCTTTATATATCATTTGTTTCATTATGAGAATCCAAGGATAGAATAATGCTTGTGTTGATCCACACATGCTCCTTTTATCATCGAGCAATGCCAATTGATCTTTGGGTGCTATCGTGGTGAGTCAATTGTCTATCATTTTTTATTTTGATCATTTTTCATTCGATCTTGAAGGGATATCTATTCCATTTATTATTCCTAGGATGATGAAAAAAGGATTATTAGAGGGATATTTTCAATGTTCACAATGATTCTTATGTTTTAATTTTAAGGGAAATAAAAAATAGACAAAATGGTCTATTCATAAGGCTCGGGTTGAGGTTTAAAAAATTATTTAATTTTATATCTTCCCATAAATAATATAATATTCTATAATATTCCCCAATCTAAAAATAATTATAATAATATTTTTTTTTCATGACCGAACATCAAAAATGAAAAATATTATTTAACAATATTATTAATTTATATTTATCACTAACCTTGGTCATTGTCCATTTGAACTTCACTAGAATTTATTGAACTATAGGATAAATATTTAATTTAAATAATTATTTCATAAATAAACATTTAATATTGATAAAACATTATTAAAATTATCCCTCCTCTTTGAGAATAATATTTATTCAAACAATTAAATTCAAAGAGAACTTAATAAATATTATTTGAAACACATTGTTTGTGACCATTTAGGATTATTTATAATTGGTATTAGATGGGATTTCCAAAAGTCCAAGAATAATTTCTAGAAATGGTATATGTCACCCAAGATAAAAATCATAATGAATCAATGATGAATACCATATATGAACACTCCTTAATTAATATAATCCATTTGTCGCAATATCTTATTGAGAAGGTTTCATGTAAGTGTCACAAACCTATATTATCGTACATCATTCTTTGAATATCTCAAATAAACAAATAATTTCACCATATACATGGAATTTAATGTCAGTATCTTATTCTAATAGAAGGGTTTAGATATTAACTTCCAAAAGGTAGAAAGGAAAATCCTTTATTGAATTATCCATTACTAAAATTTTAATCATGATGCACTAGACATTCCCATCATTTCTGTGAACATATATCATAAAAAATTTCTTTAGAAATTTTATTTATGTGTAGCATGATATTAGTTAATGATAATAAAAAAGTATACAGACCATTACACTTGACCGTGTATTGGAATATCTGATTACACCAAATCATATGGAATTTATAAGGGTAGGTTTGTTATCATAATCTTTAATCATGTATATTACTAAGTGAGAACTTAATTAGAATAATCATCATCCACTTATGAGTACTCACACATAACCTTCAAAATATTATGGAACCTATCATATTATGTTACCCATACAAAAAATATATTTGATAATATAATCATAACACTTCAAGGTTCTCATCATATTGAATAAATTTTACGTCCTTATCAATTTTGTGTATAGTCTATGACCTTGTTACATTTGACTCATAAAAAATAATGAAAAATATATAACCATATGTTTTATTAATATTCAATACATTGAATATATATGTAATCCAAGTAAAAAATAGAATTTCCTAGGACACCAACTCAAGAATTTTCCACTAATTTATGTCTTATGACAATGTTATGATCTCATAGTGTATGTACTATGATTTATTTTTTATTTATATCTTAATAATAGCCATGATTTATTCTATGACTTGTGATTAATGTTACACATGGTATGGTTTTTAAAATTTTACTCTCATGTTATTATACCATTATTCTCATGTAATGATCATAACTCTCTTGATTACCCATACTGATCATATGAGAACACACGTTCTCATGTTTCCTTTCTGTACTTTATCTGGATATTTATTATGATTTATTTTTCATAGATGAATTTTATTTATGAGTATCCAACTGGGAGATAATGTATCCCATTAATGGACTAGTTGTTCATGCGTATAATTTTCAAATGAGCTTGACATAAAATGACCTTTTCATATATGGATATATTATGTATTTAATATTATTTTATTATGATTTTATATTTATGTATGATAATTTTGGGTATTTATAGTTGGTATCATATATTGTTTTACGTAACCTATGGAAACTAGGATGAGAATAATTTACTCATATACCTAGGGATATATCTAAGGATATGTTAATGGGTAAATGTATGTATAGGAATGTATCATAGAATATTTGTGAAGGTAATGAGGGTGGTATCTGAGAAATTAAATCCCTATCAAGATACTACATATATATGTGGTTCTATCATAGATGTACCCAGGGGTAAACAAATAATAAATATGCATGTTAGGCATTACTCGATCATAATAATGAATATGAAAAAGGACACTACTATACACCTATTTTGAAACTCTTGGGTGATATGCTTTTTCAATTCCCAAACTCTTTAGGAACCATTATGATAGATTTATATAATTAACTTGAATTATACAGTTTATGTATAAGGTTTCATATAATTAATAGAAGGCATCATGATTTATACATAATATAATTGTTTTTTATGATTTTTTGGTTTTCCACTATGATTATTTTTTCCTACATTATGTTTTTTTTATTTTATTAAATGCTTAAAACATGAATGAAAAGTTTAAATGATTAAAATAATGGAGAATTCAATGATTGTCCTCCAAAGTAGCCAATTGTTATGAAAGTTGAAATAAAAAATCATGTTTTTATTCCCAAACTACATTATCATGATATGAATAATTATTAACATACAAATGATCGCAGCATAAAATAATATTTTATCGAGTCCTTCATGACAAAAACTTAACTTTATTTTAGTGGTTCTACTAATAAACTATTTTCTAAAGGGATATATACCATATGAATGATATTTTATGTTGTCCAGTCCATGGAGAATGAAAATATAATTTTGTCTATATGTCTTTTGGAATGAGTGGTTTATAAATAGTGGAGTCTTATTAAGAATACAATACAATATGATAAAATCATCTACACGAAGTGGGATTTGTTTAAGATCTTATTTTTCAATAATTAATTATCTAATATTTTCTATATGAAAATGGAGAACTTATTAATCGAGAAAAAATAGAAGTATAACAAATAAGTAGGGACCTGTGATGTAAATATTACAATACTATTGAGGAATGATTCAGATGTTATCATCCAACCTAAAATTAACATTTATCAATCCATAAGTGGATTAAAACCACGTCTCTATAGAAATTTAACAACTAAATAATTTATTATCTATGATGAAATCATTCCATATGAAATGATGGTGGAAAAAAGGATTGGAGTTATCCCTAAATCACATGAATACAATAAAAAAAGATTTATGGAATTAAACATAATTTCTAAGAACCATGGAGAGTAGAAAAAATGATATTTTATTTATTCCTTTTGTGTGGAAGGAATCTTAGAGGAAATTGTCTTCAAAGGAATACTAAATGTTTTAATTATGGAAATAAATTTCCCTAAATAGATGACATACGAAGTGATGTGAAAATTTTAGATTACAATATAAATGCATATAAAGATCTAAAAATTTCACCTCCCACAATTCTATGTTTAAAATAGAAGGAGTTTTGTCACTATGATGAAAATTACTCAATTACTAAGGTTAATGACAATGATCATTGTCTACAAATACTTACGTCAATGGATAAGGTAAAATATCAATCAATACTTATTTATGATGAGGTGACCTATAACAACATGGTGAAATGTAATGTCACCATACATAATATAACAACTAATGTCATATTTAACTTGATATCTTCTAACTCTTTATCATATAAATAATTTTCACAGGGTATCAAGATTCCACCAAAACTATTATATTTTGACATATCAATGGAAATAAATAATGGTATTCTGATCACATTTAACATCTATGATTCTTCACTTGTTGAAAATTTTCAAAATTTTCTTTCTATAAACCTCATTATTAATCATATCGTTTCATTTGATGTTATATTAGGCGTGTATTGGATTTCCCTACATAAATTACAAAATAACCTTCCAAGGAATTGATTTTAAATTTTTTATTCCATACCAAACTGTGATCGTATATTAGCGTGGTGATAGATAAGAACATTAGATAGAGATCAAATCCATTGTATGGGTATTGATTTTCATTTAAAATGGGTGATTAACTCAAATGGTTTGGGAGAAACTCAATATCGATGATATGCCTATTGTTCAAGAGTTTATTGATGTATTTCCATAATAGTTTCCCAATATTCCATGAAAACCTTAACATTAATTCTTAGTAAAACTTATACCGAGTGTGACAAATATTTCAAAGACTCCTTAAATAACGATATCAATTATGTTTCAATAATTTAATATGTAGATGTAGTTGAACCATGATATGTGATTCATTTTTCCTATTTTGTCACCATGAAGTGAATATCTTCTTTTTATTCACAAAAAAAAATGGATTGATGTAAACCGACATTTATTGTCGGGATCTAAAAAATATCCAAATCAAGAACATGTAACTTAAACCTGATATTGATGACTTCTATGATCTACTTAATGGAACTCAATTCCATTCCATGAGTTAAATTCATTTTTCATATCATCTATTGAGGTTAAAGGAGGATATAACCAAGATAAAATTTCTTACAATGTATGAACACTATAATTATATAGTGATTCAATTCAGTAATACTAATTTTCATGATCTCGTTATATATTTAATTAAAAGAGTATTTAGGTAGTACCTAATTATTTTGGGATAGTAATTATTTAAGATATTATATTTTAATCAAAGATAAAGGAAGAGAATGAAGTTCACTTTAGAATTGTACTACATAACCCAAGGAAATATAAACTGTGTAAAAATTATACAATGTGTTTTTTTTTCTGTAACATGTTTTATGTTTTGGGTCATATAATAGGAATAAAATGAATATTGGTGGATCCATTAAATATATAGGCTATTGAGAATTGTCCCAGACCATCCATTGTTATAAATATTCCTAGTATTGTTGGTTAAGTTGGATATTATTGATAGTTTGTGGATAGTTTTTGATTACTATATAATTAACTCTATGATAACTAAGAAGAGGGTATACTTGAGAGATCTTCAGTCTCTCGCCGCGGCTGAGAGTTTCTCCTCCTAGGGTTTTCCTAGGTCCAGCGTCTCCTTCCTTGCTCGGAGTTCTGGATATGCGGCGTTAGTTTGGTTCCTTCAGATCTTCAACAGTTGCAGCGTTTTTCCCTCTGCCGCTTCCTCATTCCCTTCTTCTGTGCCGCTCCTCATATCCTCGCGGTGAATCTTCTGTTTCCGGTTGACTCTTGGGAGTCTCTGCCAGTTCCCTGAACCTCTTGTGTCGTAGAGGGTTTCAACATCTTCCCTGCCCGAAATCGCCTTTGGGTGAAGGTCCGGCCTCCCATGGGACCGTTCAATCCCTCCTGGCGCCATAATCCCTTCTCCGAGAAAATTTGACCAGTCCGATCTCTGTTTGGGGGTGTATTTCGCTCCTGCCTCGTGAAGACGGGGGAAGGTTGGGGGGGCGGGACTCAGCTTTTACGCTGGTGCGAAGCTTCGGTGTTTTGTGGTTTGAATCTTGCAGCACTATCCGTGATGGTTCACCGTGGCTGAGCGCTCGGGAAGAGGGTGTGTCGCGAAGCACACGCCGCAAAAGAGGTTGATTCGCGGAGAGGTGTTTTTCGCGAAGCGTCTGCCGCGAAGATTTGCGGCATTGTGTGTTTGCACTGGATTTGATTCGCGAAGAACCTAGCGCTAAGGCCTGAGGCACTGAGTGTGTGCGAAATTGCTGGTTCGCGTTCGTTTTCGAAGGTGCGGTGGTTCCCCGGGGCGCGGAGGGTGTGGACGGGAAGAAGAGCCCCTCGGCGCGCATGTTGGAGCGTCGCGCGGCCTGCCCGTTCCTCGAAGTTCGAGGGGACTTGCGCGAGATCAGATAGCTCTTCCCAGCGCGAAGGAAACTACCGCGCAGGGCTGGTGGTGGAGCGAGATTGTTCCCAGCGCGTTGATTTGGGCCGCGCAGGTCTTGGCGCGGCTTGCGGTCCTCCCCAACGCATTGCTCTTGGCCGCGCAGGTCTTGGCGCGGCTTGTGGTCTTCCCCAGCTTGGAGGATCGGGTCGTATAGGGCTGGCACGGAAAGAATAAGTGGCACGGAGCTTCCGGGCCGCACCTGACTGGAGGACTTATATCGGGCTGTGCCTGAACAGAGAAATCGTTGGGTTGGGCCGGACATGTGTGAATTATCGCTTAAATCCGGTCTGTGATTCTTTTTGTTGATTCCTTCCTAGAGGTTTGGATTGGGCCGGAGTCCCTGGGTCGGGGACCCCTTTGGGCTTGACACCCCTTGGATAGGGGACCTCTGTTAGGCCAATCCCTCCCTAGGAGTTTTCGTGGCTCTCAACATGGAGACGGATCTGCTGAACCAATGGAAGAACCTCACATTGACAGACAAAGAAAAAGAGCCACTTGCAACCCGTAGAAATGAAGACAACACTTTGACAAAACATATGGCTTTACTGGTTGTCGGAAGACTGGAGACCGAGGCACCATTTAATCTAAAGGCCCTCAGGACCACCCTTCAAAATCTTTGGAAATTGGAAGGTGGAGTAGCCATCCGGGAAATTGAGAACAAACTCCTTGTTTTTGAGTTCTTCATTGACAAAGACAAAGATAAAGTCCTCAGAGGACGACCTTGGTCCTTTGACAATCATCTCATTCTGATGGAGGAATTTAAAGGGGGAGACGAGATTCAGAACTGCACACTTACCCGATCCCCGTTCTGGGTAAGAATTAAAGGAATACCGTTCCATGGGAGATCAACACATGTGATGAAAGAAATTGGAGACCGGATCGGTCACTTCCTAGAGTGGGATTGCTCGGACCCCATACAATGGGGACCCTGGGTTCGAATAAAGGCTGAGATCGATGTTTCTGAACCCTTAATGCGAGGTATGTTCCTGAAAATTGATGATTCCAACACCTGGATCTCGTTCGAATTCGAAAAACTACCAATATTCTGCTTCCTTTGCGGATGTATCGGCCACATTGAGAAAGCGTGCGGGGCAAAGCCAGAGAATTCTGTCGAAAATATTACCCTACAATATGGTTCGTGGCTCCGGGCCAAAGCACACAGAGAGGCATATATTCCTGAGGCGGGAAGACAAATAGATCGGGACCGTCTCATTGCAGCCCATCTAAGGCGACCGGAATCTGGACAACCTTCTATTATAAGGATGGGACCCCCTGTCTCCCCTAAGGATTCCCCAGCTGAGCTTAGGGGAAATGGAAACGCCTCCCAAGAGATTATCGGCAGATGCAATGATGGGGCCTGGCAAGACAGTCACCTGATTCAGGGTATCACAAATTCCGACTTTGCTTTATCTGCACCGAATTTAACGTTCCTTACTTCAAATGAGCCGCTACCTAAACCAAAAGAACCTCCAGAGAAACTCCCGAGACAGAAACATGTTTCCTTGGATCCGCCTGAAGCTGAGCAGAGTCCAAATCGGATCCCAACTGATGCCCTTCTTCAAGCTGATTCTGGGATGACTGAAGCCTCACCTTCAGGACATGTTATTCGTAGAACCTGGAGAAGGGCACGCGGCGGTGGTAAAAGCGATTGCCCAGGGAATCCCAAACCAGGAGATCTGAAATGGAAAATCGAGTCCAGTGGTATGCACACCAGTCCTCCCAAAAGGAGGAAAGCATCAGGTACGTCATCAACCCCACAAGAGACAAAGGCGGAGGCGGGTCAGGCCCGACCCCACCTAGAGCAATGATTGTTTTATGCTGGAACTGCCGTGGGCTTGGAAACCCACGAACGGTTCGTATGTTCCAGCGCCATTGCGCTCAAAGTCGCCCTGATATGGTTTTCCTGTCCGAAACCATATTGGAAAACAAGGACATCACAAATCTTGCTCTAAAATGCGGTTTCCAGGGTTGTTTCTCGGTTCCCCGACAGGGTCATTCAGGGGGATTATGTCTTCTCTCGAAGGATAACATCGATGTTAGGCTCCTATCTTTTTCCCAGCGCCATGTGGCTGCATCCATTTGTGTTCCCCACAACCCCCCCTGGACTTTTGTGGGCTTCTATGGCTGGCCCTCCCAGTCTGAAAAGTGGAAATCTTGGGATCTTCTTAGCAAACTCCGTCGTGTTCTGCCAAGCCCCATTCTGTTTGGAGGGGACTTTAACGAGATCCTTTTCCAGAAGGAGAAAAAAGGCGGAGCTGTGCGCTCCTCCACGTCTATGTCTGATTTTAATGATGCTATCCTTAAGGCAGAGCTGATGGACCTGGGTTACACGGGTAATCCTTTCACTTGGTACCGAGGCAGTTCAGACGGAAATCGAATCGCTGAACGTCTGGATAGATTCTTTGGCTCAATGGATTGGATGAACCTCTTCAAAATGTACCATATCAGACACCTCACATTCAACTGCTCGGATCACTGCCCAATTGTCATTAACTGCACCCATAATGAGCACGTTACTAGTTCCAGGAAACCATTCAGATTCGAAAGCTTCTGGTCAAATGATCCCGAGTGCGAGGCGGTTATCCGTTCAGGCTGGAAGAATGGGCAAGCAGATGTGAGAACCAACCTTCTACGAGTGGCGTCTGATCTGAAGGCATGGAGCTACTCTAAATTCCGTCACCCGGACCGGCAATGCAATTTGCTTGAAAGGAAGATTGGATATCTTCTCAGCAAACCCCCGTCTAGTAGCATTCTCTCCAAAATTAGTGAAACCCAACGAGAGCTGGATGTTGCCCTGCGCAATAAGGAAGGTTTTTGGGC
This sequence comes from Viscum album, assembly GCA_963277665.1. Lineage (NCBI taxonomy): Eukaryota > Viridiplantae > Streptophyta > Magnoliopsida > Santalales > Viscaceae > Viscum > Viscum album. Next base: position 1,864,754,251 of record OY728133.1, read on the forward strand.
TATGCGAGTGCGTGATATTCATATAGCAGAAGGGGATGCTAATACCCGTTATTTCCACCAGAAGGCTTCAGCAAGACGCCGAAAAAACTTTATTTCTGGCATCCTAAAATCAGATGGTAGTAAAGTGTCTGACACAGGGGGAATCCAAGAAGCATTCCTGAGCTATTTTCAGACGCTCTTCTCTGCAGGCCATTCTAACATTTCTCCTGAGATTGAGGACTGCATCAAACCCGTGATTTCTGATGATATGAATAGACAGCTTTCTAAAGATGTGACGAATGACGAGACTCTTAAGGCCTTAAAGCAAATCCACTCTACGAAGGCCCCGGGACCAGACGGATTCCACGCCCTCTGTTTCAAGAATTACTGGCATATCATTGGTCCAGACATATGCAATCTGATGCGGGATATTTGGGCGGGGAAAACGGACCTGTCTTCTCTTAATGAAACTATTATTACCCTCATTCCCAAGATGAAAAAGCCGCAAGGGGTTTCGGAATTTCGACCTATCAGTCTGTGCAATGTTTCGTATAAGATCTTTTCGAAGATCCTGGAGAATCGGTTGCGTCCTTGGCTACCCGGCGTCATTTCAGAGAACCAAAGCGCTTTTGTGGAAAAAAGGTTAATCACTGATAATGCCATTATTGCTCATGAAATTTTCCATTCCATGAAAACTCAAACACGAGCAAAGAGAGGGATCATGGCTTGGAAATTGGATATGGCTAAGGCCTATGATAGAGTGGAATGGAACTTCCTCGAATTTGTGATGCTCAAGATGGGTTTCTGCTCAAAATGGATAGACATGATCATGCAATGCGTCTCGTCAGTATCCTTCTGTATTAATGTCAACGGGGTGCTCACCCGAGGCTTTTCCCCATCCCGTGGGCTTCGCCAGGGAGACCCTCTGTCACCCTTCCTCTTTATTTTGATGGCTGATGTGTTTTCTAGCCTCCTTTCTAGGGCAGCTTCGCTCTCCATAATTCATGGGGCGAAAGCGTGCCGCAAGGGCCCTCCGATATCCCACCTCTTCTTCGCTGATGATTGCCTTCTATTTTCTCGAGCTACCCCTAATGAATGTACTGCAATTTTCCAGGCGATACAACAGTATGAACGGGCTTCAGGACAAATGATCAACCAGAGTAAATCAGAAATTTCTTTCAGCTCTGGAGTCCCTCAGCCGAAAAGAGAAGATCTCTGCTCTATAGCACGCATTCCTGGGGTCGATAAGCACCAGATGTACCTTGGGCTCCTGACGGTGGTTGGACGGTCAAAGAAAGAAATCTGTTCAGCTATTGTGGATCGAATTGAAAGAAAAATACACGGTTGGACCCCTAAATAAATCTCCAAGGCCGGGAAGGAAATCCTCATCAAGGCGGAACTTCAATCTATCCCCAGCTATTTGATGTCTATTTTTAAACTTCCTGATGTGGTGCTCTCAAAGATTCAATCCAGCACATCTAACTTCTGGTGGGGACGAAAGGACGGAAAAAATAAAGTCCATTGGATCGCATGGACTACTCTCTGTCAACCAAAATCTGAAGGCGGAATGGGCTTCCGGGACCTTTCTCTGTTTAATGATGCTTTGCTGGCTAAACAAGGTTGGCGTATAATTAATAACCCTTCATCCCTATGCACGCGAGTTCTCCGAGCTAAATATTTCCCACATAAGGATTTCTTGGATTCCCATCTTGGCTATCGACCCAGCTTTCTCTGGAGAAGCATTTGGGGTGGTCGTAATCTGCTGAGGAAAGGACTAGGCTGGAGAATTGGGAATGGTATTACGGTCAAGATTTGGACTGATCCCTGGCTTATTGATCAGACAGGCACGAAGGCGTCATCCCCTATTTATCCAGGATCCGAACATGCCACAGTCTGTTGTCTTTTTGATGATCAAGGGGCGGGATGGTGTCTGGAAAAACTCTTCTCCTGGTTTAATGAGAGGGATAGGAGAATTATACTCAGTATTCCCTGTGTGTCAGACGCAGGGCCAGATCATCTCTTCTGGACAAATGACAGCTCAGGAGAGTATACAGTGAAAGCTGGCTACCGGCGAGCTCTTACTTCTCAAATTACAAAAGGAGATGCGAGGCCCTGGACATCAATTTGGAAGCTTAATGTTCCCCCTAAAGTTCGCTTTTTCTGGTGGCAGGTGTGTATTGGTATCCTCCCAACTAAGAGCCTCCTTGCCTACAGACACTTTTCAAACGGCAACTCATGCCCTTTCTGCCCCTCTGTGATTGAATCCCCTCTCCATGCCCTTTTTCAATGTCCCGGGGCTCAGGAGGTTTGGAATGGATGGGGATCAACTATAGAGCTGAGACTGGACGCCGCCTCAGATCTTACATCTCTTCTGATGCGATGGTGTTCCTCCTTTTCGCCGGCTAAAGAAGGCGCCCTGTGCATTTTGACTTGGATTATCTGGAATAGGCGGAACGAGGCCATTTTCAATCATTTCTGGAGGCCCCCCAGATTTTGGATTGACCGGGCATTGTCATGGACTGCGGTCTGGCAGAACCACCCTGAACAACAAAGGCTTTTAACCCCCCCTCCTCTTCCCCAACATTGGTTCCCCCCACCAGAAGGGATGGTTAAAATCAATGTGGATGCCTCTCTCCCTAGGGATGGCCCAGTTGGACTTGGTTTACTGGCCTGAGACAACCTGGGAAATCTCATTGCTGCCAAATACGAAGCACGTTATGCACTTTGGGAGCCCTCAGTCGCGGAGGCCGCCGCCATCCTTGCTGGGTTAGACTTTGCAAAAGATCGCGGTTGGGATTCCATTCACATCGAATCCGACTGTCTCACTGTTATCAATTCCATCAATCTCACTGACGGCGGGCTTCAACCTTTCGGCCCCATTATCCGGTGTATTCACTCGCGGAGACAAGGCTTCAATTCCTGCAATTTCTCATTTATTATAAGGGAAGCGAATGAAGCCGCTCACAAGATGGCAGGCATTGGCCCTCCTTACGAGGATTTGCTGTGGTTCAATCATTTTCCCTCGTGGTTATGCTCCTGTATTTCTGCTGATCTCCATCATTAATGGATCCGTCTTCTTTTGTCAAAAAAAAACTAAGAAGAGATCCAAGTCCCTTTAGAAATATGAATCAGAGTTAAATTTCAAGGAACTACTAAAAATATTACTCAGTGCACCTATGTTTACATTATACTATTTTAGATAAGAGCTTTGAATCTATATAATGCATTCAAGAAGTAATTGGGGTACAGTCTCATGAACAATGACATGATTATACCTTATGTATCATGAGATTTTATGTTTCATGAGAAAATTAATGCAAATCAACATTTTCATTTAGCTCTAATAATTAATTGATTACCTATATGGGGGAATTATCATTATGGTGATTGGTTTGATATTTATATTGTTCACATATGTTTAAAGTATATATTCACATTAAAGGATATCAATATGTTACAGATAATATGGTTATAGATGATTAAAGATTACGCCTAACTAATACAATACATACCTAAGAAATAAAACAATGTGGTCAATGCGTTGAGAAAAAACTATCATTCATGTTTATCCATGATGAGGAACTCAAACGATAGGATATTTATTGATTTCAAATGGATAGATCTTGAAATCATGATGTTAGTAGAGAAATCATATCATTATCGAGTACATATTCCACAATGTATCCAAATAATGATTAAATAGGAAGATTAAGAAGATAAGGAGATATAGAAGAAGGTGAGAGATCTTTCAAATTTAAACCTTGATTAGGATAGAATGATAAGAATTAAGAACCATGATTGTGTTCTATCCATATATTATTTTAATAATGTGTTATAATAAGTGGCTTATAGTTATTCATAGTTTATTCATCATAAAACTAAAATGATATATATGTATTTTAAAGAGTTTTTTAGTGGGATGGAATAAACAGTGATATCATATCATTTTTAACTATATTCATAGTATCCCTCTAAGATAAGACTAAGAGATTAAATTATAAGGGGTCACTAGAGCCATTACCCATAGCAGAATGGAAATGGGAAAACATCACCATGGATTTTATCGTTGGACTCCTACAAATGTATATAGGGACCAATACAATACGGGTAATAGTAAATCACCTTAAAATTTTTGAACATTTCATCATTATCAAAAAATATTTATTTCTGGATCATCCTACAATGAAAAAAATTATGGATGTGTTAAGGGTTCATAGAGTACCACATTCCATTGAATCAGATAAGAATTGGAGAATTACCTCAATGTTATATAAATGTATTCAAAAATCATTTGATATAGAGTTGAGTTTCAAAATAGTGTATAATTATTAGACAAATGTTCAGTCATAGAGAACTATCCAACCTAAGTGAAGAAGATGAAATATTTTTATATAGATTTTAAATCGGTATTGGATAAGCACCTCCTTAAATTTATGTTTTTATAAATAAATATCTTTCATTAAAGAATTAAAATGGTTCCCTATTAATAAAAATATGGAATGGATTTTATTACTATAATGTATTGGTATATAATTTTATAAATAATTATATTGGGACCTGTGATTGATGATGAAAATGAAAATAATGTTATAGTCATTTAGATAAATGAAATTGTAATAGAATGATAATAGAAAAGTTATGATATCAATCACTGGTGTGATTTGGAATTTTAATTTTAGACAAGGAGTTTGTATAAATTTATCCATTTAACAAGGTTTTGGAATATGGACAGAAGTTAAAATTATCCCTATCTAAATCTATCTCTTTGATATTATTTATTTTATAATACCGTAACATATCATTTTATGCTTCATCCTAACTGATCTCATGTTTAAAATGTATTCTATGTATCTATCATAGGAAGTATATACTTGATCTATCACAACAACTAAACATAGAGGTCATACCAATTGAGAAAGAAAATTATTATGATGAACAACCAATTGATATTCTATATCATGGAGATAAATTTAAAATAAATAAGTCCACTCACCTAGTCAATGTTTTATGGACAAACTAGTAATTTGAAAAATATATGATAGATCCTAAGGATATAATAAAGAATAAGTATCGCTATTTTTTCTATCAGAGTGTCACATTTTTAAGGATAAATTCATTTTAATTGAAGATAAATATAGAACAACGATAATTCAATATCTTTGTTCCATAAGTATAATATCGTCGATATCTTTCATTACATTTTAGAACTAGTTTTAACTAACCACAAAAACATATTAACAATATAATTTAAACATGACCCATATTACTTATCCTTGAAAATTGGAAAAATTAATAACAATTTAAACATTTAAAAAAATAATTTTAAGGGTTTTATATAAATAAATCGTTCAGAAAATAATGAACTTTATTTTTTCACATTCCTTCCTTTCTACCAAAAATACAATTTTCTCAAAAAAAATTAAACGTGTTTTTTTTTGTGAAAAATAATAATAAATTATTGACGCTATTATAAAAAATATTTGACATAAATAACTTAATTTTTGGAATCATCATGTTGAAGGTAGATTATGGTTAATTTTTTGGACTTTTCTAAATATATTATTTTTTTGACAAAAAATGAAAATACTAATTTTTTTTCATACTGCCTTTTCATTAAAAGAATTTATAAGATTTAATTTTGTTTTAAAATGGATTCACAAGAAAAATTTGGTAAAATTTATTATAATTAATTAAATATAGGTCAATTTAACAAATTTAATTATGAATTTTTATAAAAAAAAGTTTTTATTTTTTTGAGGATATCTCTTTGCAAAACTACTTTTCCATCGAGTCTGTATATTTAAATTAAAATAATTTTTTTTAATTTTTTTAATTTATTTATGAAAAATTTCATAAATATTTAGAAAAAAAATTTAATATTATATAATAATTTCAATATAATTTTTTTAAAATTAATTCTAAAAAGTGTAAAAATTTATTATCATGGTTAAAATTTAAATGACTTTATCATTATAGGATAATCTAAAATGATAAGGGAGAAAATGAACTTGAAATATGTCCTATAACCATTGGATGGAAATATATAGACAAAATCACATTTAATTTTCTAAAATTACTAATGTTAAATCCTTGTTTTATGTGAAATTTTCTGTTACACTTTATTCGTTTAAAAAATTCTTTGTGTATCCTCTACCGTAATTATAGATGGCCTCCCACTATAGTATCCATTCCATAAATACAAAACCATAATTATCAGTCAATAAATTCCAAAAATATATTACATAAATAACTCACCAATTTTTATTGGCCTTATTATGATAGCTAATCCCTCTTATGAAGGATTAGGGTATAATACTAAGGAGGTTCCCTGAATAAGAGTTAAAATTCTAAAAAAATGTCATTTATTCATCCACATCCTTAAAAAACATAAAATATGAAAAATTAATAATATAATTATTTACCATTTACTGATATTTTATTATGTTAATTTCATGACTTACATATATATCATCTTCCATCAATTCAGAAATAAACTTCTGCTCATGTGTACGGCGGACTACCACCTCATTGACTGATGATATTAATTTTCCACCACCAAAAACAATAGAATCATATATTGATTAATTTAATGATTATATATTATATTTATAATATTATTATACTATGAAAATTAATACATCTGATATAACTTATTAATTTAACTTCCATCGAAATATGATAGTTTTAATCCTGTGTACGGAGGACTGATTCCACACGAAGTGATGAGATTAAGTTTTAACATATAATTTACATAAAAGTTAATAAATGTAAATTTATTTAATATATACAATATATTATATACATGACTTTCGATTCATCAATCGAAAAGATAAAATAAATGTTTGTGTGTATGTATGAACTACTATCTCCCTTAATGGTGTAACTCATCTTCTATATACAACTACAATGGATTAAAATAAATTTTTATATATTGAATAGGTATGATATTAATATAAATTTAAAATTTTGTTATATTTTTAATTCATGATAAATATAAAAGTACTAAAGATACCAACTAAAAACATATATGAAAATGAATGAGTTATCACATGTAATAAGATTTTAACAAGGTATTATTGATAAACGAGTAATAAATGTTTAAAATTAACTCATATATGGTATTATAAATATGAATATGTTCAGAAATACAAATACTGTTAAATGATATTAACTAAATATGATTTTGGAATGTGTATGAGTTATGTCAAGAATCTGGTAAGGGTTTTCATCACAGTTTTATTTCCCTAGGACACATGTCATATCCATGACTCCTTTCATTTGTGTAGTGTATATACATCATAGGACTATATTTTTTGATTATTATCATGAAATAATAATATATATATATATATTAATGTTATTTTTTATTTCATGGTTTTTAGTACCCAAATGATACCAATGTTGTAAATGATTTATCTCACAATCTCATTTTTTATTGAGATTGTTTAGGATTACATTTACCATTATAAAATTTAATCCAATTTATTCCAATAAACTCATTAATATTATAAATTTTTTATATTGTTATGAATTTTTTTGTTAATCTAATTTTCTTCACATTATTGGTTCAATATATCAAAATAATATTTAAAAAAATTTCATTTTTTCCCTTCAGATGAAAATTATGTTTATTCAATATCCCTATCTTCTAAAAACGTTTTGATGAATGTTATTACTATTAACCAGTGAATTTTGAATTAAATTTTTACATACGTTTTATCTTTTCAAAAATTGTATTTAAATGATACTTCTTATCATTTTCTTGAATGTGGTACATCTGAAAAAGATGACATCTTTTAGGTTACATAATCATTGATAGGGATACTATCCAATTTTACCATCATTGTTCCTTCTTTGGATAGTTTATAACTATGAATAATTTTTTTTATTAGTCTCATTTATTTTCTTGGGTTATGATTCAATGAATGTAATATGAAATTTTGGAACCCAAATATGTGGTTTTTGTTGTAGGTTGGACATATATCACCTTCCAATTCGTTGTGTATTGATTACTGTTATATGAGCTCAAAGAGTTCATGGGCGGGTATCCAACAACAAAAATTGGGTACATGATAGGTTATCATTTTCCAAAATTAGGGTGCATTATAGGTTATCCTAAGCCTACCAGATGGTACATGTGATTTTATCCCAATACAGGAGTAGGTACATGTATGGTTATCCCAATTCTAACATGTTATGAATGACTTGGTGGATATCTTTAACAATATATTTAATATTCTTATATATATTCCAAAAATCAATATCTTATTCCAATTTTATGTTCTCATGGATCATGTTCGTGATTAGTTATGATTTATTTATTATGAAATGATAATATTTTTTCCATGAATCATGTTTCTCATCTATGATATGCATGGTATGGTTCATAAAATGTTAATATCATGTTCCCATTCAATTACACTCATGTTATGTTGATATCTCTCTTGTTTACCCCTACTGACCATCTAAGAACACCCTTCCTTGTGTTTACATTCCTCATGTTATGAATAAATTTATTATGTATGATAGGTATTATAAGGATGATATTTTTGAAGACCTTAGTGGGATAAGATATAACTCTCTTAGAGACATGTTGTTTAAGTGTTCGTGTTTCAATAGGCACTTGTATTAAATAGTTATAGAAAAAATCAATCTGTTAAAAAATTTGTACCAATCTATTAAGATGTAATATTTATATATCTATAGTTTGGGTTTTTAAAAATTTAATTTTAAATAACATTAATAAAACTACATGTGAAAAAAATCAATAATATATAAAAAGTTAGTAAATAGTTAAAATGAATTATTATGAAAATATATATTTTTCTTCATCGATTATTAATTTTATTTTTAATATAATTTATTTCAATGAAATAATTCAATATTAATGAATTATATCATTTTTGGAAAAATAATTTTAATGAAATCAGATTAAAATGACTTAATTCAATTTTTTTCAAATAATTTTTTTTTTAGAAATTGAAATTGTAAATTTTTTTATTACCATCCATTAAACTAGATCAATATCTCATGAACCATACTTATAAATTACATCATATGTACATGAGACTAAATAAATTATTATATGATCAAAATCAATACAAAGAGATCAAGAAATAAAGGCATAAGTAAAATGTAGAAGTTAATGAGATAAATTTGAGGATGGAGAAAATATTAAAAATGAAGTAATAAAACATACTGATATTAGACCATACAAATGAAATTGTTTGAGATTGAAATTAAATAAAATTATTGTAAGGATAAAAATTATCTAAATATTATAACATAAACCAATATGTAACCCCCCATTTAATCAATGGTAAAATGATCATGTTTAATATGGATGAATTTGTGAAATTGGTAAATGGATATAATGAATTGTTGGATAATAAAAATGAAGATATGTCAGAAACATAGTCATGGTAAATGCTATATTTTTAATAAATCAATTTCTAGAAATGATGTGTGATGAATGTTATGAAACCATAACTTAAATATCTCTGTTTACCCACACCTCTCCCCATGGGGAAATTTTAGGAAGATGGAACAAGTAATCTCATATAAATTTACCTACATGATAAGTTAAAATATATTTCTATTCAATTGAGAAATTAATTATCATACAATGATGAATCCTAAATTATGGATTAAAATTTTGAAAGGTCATGTTCATTAGATAAAATAAACTTTTTTAGTTAATTTTTTATAGAATATTGTTGCGATGTATTATGAATCTTCTCTCCCTATACTATGTTCTCATGTTTATACTTTTTAGGTTCCTACATTTTCCAATAAATTTATTTTGTAAATGAAAAAAAATTAATTTCATATCTAATTGACTTAAGAAACACCCTAGCATAAATCACTATATTAGTTTAGATTAAAAGAGATTTTTCACAATCTAGTGAAATGAATGGCCGATAAAATCATGTTGATTCTATATCTAAACAATTTCATTATAAAAATTATTTCACTAATTTTTTTTGTTAATAATATAATATTTAATTAGACTAAATCAATAGTATTAGTTATAAATATCCTTCAAATAAGGAATTGTAGTATTTCTTAAGAAGTAATATTTTTGAAAACAATTCACCCTCAATTTATAAATAGACAATAAAAAAAATGATTATATGGACAACTATTAGTCTAAATCATAAATATTTATAGGTAAATACTAATTTTTATGTGTAATCATTCTAAATTAATATTCATGTGAGCACAATAGTTCTCTACCAGGAAAATAGTATAAATATAGGGGGATTATAATGGGTATTAAAGGATATTGTTTTAGGAAATAATGATGAGAATGAAATTGATGTCCATAAAATTTATAATGTTAATGCTTTATTTATGTGTTGTAAATAGTTTGTGAAAGTTCAATATTTAAAGGACGTTGAGTAGGGAAAGAAAGATATATTAGTTAGGACACCATGTACTAAAAAATATATATCTAAGAAGGGGATTCACATGCCTCATGTGTACATCCCTATATGTTATAGGAGATTGATTATAAGTGAGGTCCTAAAGAATATCTTGGTTAGACTATACCCTCAATACTATGTAAAATCATATCATAATAATGGAATTGAATAGTATACAAAAAATAAATAATAAATAATAATAAATAATTTGATTAGAGATATATAAAAAATAATCTATTCCATTTTTTATAATGGAGTATCAGATACATAAACAAAAACTAATCAATGAATCAAATGTGTGACAAAAATATAGTAAATAAAAGCAGTATCTGAGATTTATCTCAAACTATATCCAAAAACACATTCTTCATCGATATATCTTACTTAATTATACATGAAAGGTTCCTTTCCATTAAATAGATCAAAGATCATAATTTCTACATGCATACAAAATTCATGAGTAGGGTGTGAGTACAAGACTTTCTATCTGGCCAACAATAGTCCATAACATAAATTGAATACATATATACTAGTGAAATTCATGAATGTAAATAGATTATATGCATGCGTTAATTATGTTAAACAATAAAAATTACCATTCTATAGTCTTCAGATAAAATCTATACCTACATTGGAACTGTGTTGAAAGGAACATTAATCAGTATCCTGACACATCCCACTAAATGGGGTAGTCCAAAATAATATCTATCTTATTGCCTTTGATGGGATTGTTTACATCATCATTACTACACATTTTCCACTTACCGCTATGCAAATTTTCTAATTGTCTCCACCTACATGCTAAAATATAGATGGCATAATATTATCCCTTATGATTTATGATATAAATGACAAATCAATATTAGATTAATTCAAGAATCATAGAAATCAAAATCCATATGTTCAAATAAAAAAAAATGTCACACCTATACCAAAATTCACCACATGTGATAAAGAATTAGATATATGTCTCACTTGGCTATACAAACAAACCAATTATCATGCAATGAAACCACATAAAACATGTTTTCATGTCAATATTTTTCTACCTTAGCTATAAATATGATTCGGATGCAAGGGCCACAATTTGAGTCTATAAAAAACCTGAAAACAAAGAACCATTATTGAATTAAAATTAGTTATTTTACTTGGATATTGGATGATAATAAACTATGAACTAATTATACATCATTCTCACACTTACCTAATAAGATATATTCATTAGAAATAAATGGTCTAAGGGTTTCCCAGACAACAAAACTGTCAATCAGAGTGTTGAATTTATCAATGATCAATAAACCCCCCATTTCACCAAAAACCAATATATAATGTAAAACCATTTATGATATAATTAGTTTTGATCATCGATGATTTAATTTAATTGTTATAAAAAAAATTAGGTAGTCATTTGAATGAAAGTGCATGACAGATTCATCATTCATGTAATGGACAGAGGTTTTGGATGGAGCTATGAGCACTCCAAAATCACCAAAGTGGTTTTTTAGGGTGTTGGGAGTTTATTAGGGTATGAGGGAATAAGTAAAAGAATGATCAGTTTTGTTTTTATGAAAAACTCATATAAACCATGTGTCCTCACAAGGATTCATTGAATTACAACATGAGCTAATGGTCTCCACTGGCTAGAGAGTTGGATCTATAGTTTTTTAATATATTTATACATACTCTATTAGTTATTTAGTGGATCTTTTTTCACTTTTGATGATACAAAAATCCCACCAGCCTTGCCCCTTTTTGATTCTGACTCCATTACACCTCTATCATCCCTCAATTTTTTTAATTCATATTCAAAAACCATGCACATGATAAAATATATGCACCTGAAAATATATGGTTTAAAATTACTACCCATTTATAAAATATCTTCCTAAAAAATAATCCCTCGAGGTATTATGAAAAAACTCATGCAACAATGCTTGATTTTTTATTTTCCGCTCTAAAATAATCTATTGAATGCACTCATTCTTCTATGGAACATGGACAAGATTAATAATCCTTCCTCAAAACACCATCTTCCATGATTCCACTATCTGAACTATTCAATCCATAAATGATGCATTGAGATCATTCTCAACATCCTCACAGTCTATAACATGTGTCGGATTGAGGTTTCACACCCATATATGATACATGTAAATCTTTTCATACATACATTGATACTGTGTTCGAATTTATAACTAATAGGACACCATCGCTAAGTGATTAACAATATCAAATGGCCCAAAATAGCATGAAACTTTCATTTCCTTTTCCCCTTAAACACCCTTTCCCTAGTTGCAGATACACCATAAAATATCCCTTACGTCCAAAAACTAATTCCAAGGGTTTTCTCCTCTAATATGCATAATATAGTTTCCTTTTATAATCCATAACAATAATTTTCAGAATATTCTTACCCAAATCATAGATCATCTACACCATGACTGGCCCAACAATAGAATATTTTCCTACCCCATGATAGGAGACACTTGAATGATAAGGGCTTCCATTCATATCCACACGTAAAGATGTATGAATTTTTTTTTGGAAGATATTATTATATGGGAACTCCATCTGAGGAAACTGATCATCCTGAGCTCCTACAAGTAAAACATACACTATTTAATCACATCTCATAAATTCTAGGTCATTAATTTTGACTTCTCATAGATCTATTTTTGAATGTACACACATGTAGTGGACTAAGACTGCATTTGATTCAACATAACCTTCACAAAATGTAATTAAAATAGGTTTCCTCTGATAGATACCATGATTTGATGTACACTATAAAGCTAAACAAACTCTACAATATAGATAATTCCTTTATCATCTTCAAGGTTCATCTCTTAGATTACTTTCTATTGAGCCAACTTTTTTAACTAGTTCACTACCACCGAAATAATTTCTCTACATATCAGGATTCCAGGTAAACCAATAATGAATTTGGTCTTCACATCATCCCACTTCCACAAAGGCACTAGAAGTGGCTAATGAGATACCTAAGTATGGGATGAACAACATTAACTCACAATCTTGTAACACAATTGGAGACAAAGATTCAATTTCCCTATTCATGATGGGAGACTATAAAAACATCATTATATCATAATGAATTTTTGGTGACCCTACATGCACTACCCACTATGAATCAAGAGAGGAACTCATCAGCTCCACTTGCAAGTAAGAAAGAACCATAACCCTACCATGAACTAAATACAGTCCCCATCTATCTAAATCACGAACTAATGTGGTACAATGGTTTTCTAACCTATCACAATTTTTTACAAACGAAGTATCAAGATCTTAATTAGAAATAAATCATTACAAAAAAAGATTAAATGATAACTAAGGGTGTACAATGTACTTCCCCAAAATCATCAATTATTCAAAACTTGAAGTTCACCGACAAGGTCATGAATTAAAATATTGCATCTAACAATAACTATCCAGTATTATGTGTTTTTCTACTCTACATATATAAAACTGCATGTACTTTCCCTAGAGAGTACTCCATATTGAAGGTTAATATATCCCTGTTATCTTCCCAATTCATCTAATGAATATATAGGACACACTAGGTGGAAATATACCATAAAATTTTATTTTTAGTATACATGAAAATTCTTTCAAATAAGTGTTATTGTCACTAGAATTCCAATGTCAAATACACAAACCTCAAAATCTATGTTGTTAGTATGGTAGTCCAACTTCGGCGGGGGTTCAAAAAAATTATACCCCTAAGAAATCATCTAAAAACTTATATAATTTCAAATACTAAAACAATTCCAGATTCATCAAATATTACTATATTGATAAATTGAGGCTCACATTGAATGTGGTCTACAGTTGATGTCAACTCCTTATTCAGCTCTATGGATACTTCATCACATTTTTTACTAAACTAAAATATTAATCGCTTCTCGATCAATGCATTCATAGGTTCCCCTATGAGAGTATTTTTTTTAATGAATTCCATGTAATACCTAGCCAAAACTATAAAACAATGAATCTATAACACAACCCATGGTCATTCCCAAGAAAGATCTTCATAAACATCCTTTGGATCAAGTAATATAACTTCTTAAGAAACCATGTCCCCATGAATTCGCACATTATGTAACCAAGAGTTACACTTATGGTACATGGAATAAATATAAGGTTCTTAAAGTAGACTCAATACAATATCAATGTGTCTAGAATGTTATTTTGATATCTTGGAATAAATTAGGTTTTAATCAATGAACATAATGACGAAGGTGTCCATATATGGGATAAAGATATTGATCATGAGGGCCCTGAACCCTAACAGAGAATTCATTGGTCCAATGCTCATAAAAATACACTCATAAAACATGTACCTTCACCTAAACACATTCTTCATGTTCAATTCCTCTCATTCTTGTAGCTGATAAAAATTGGATTGTAAATGAAAATTTGAAAACCATTGTCCGACCCTCACTTTATCAAATAAATCATATTTTATGGGCTATGGGTATCATATTTTCATGGAGATCAAATTATGAAAATAGTATTCAACAGATTTCTGAATACTACCATCCTCCTTTTTAGAAAGAAACACTTAATAACACTAATGATAAGTACTCAGTATAATGAATAGTTTTCCCATGAGATCATCTAGTGACACCATGAGATCGCAATTGATGTCATTTGATTCGACGTAAAAGATATTTTTTGGGCATCACGAAGGAGTTCAATCACCAACTCAACTATACTTTTTCGAGGAAATGACGAGAAATCCTTAAGAAATTCATCTTGGTATAGGTCTACCAGAATGGGAAAACAAGTTGGATATACTCTCTCATCCATTACATTGACCATTCCTATGACCTACACTAAAATTAATTCTTAGATGAAAGTTTGGTCAGACTTTTCCAACCTCAATGTTCCATTCATCAGTAAACCTGAAATGTCCACTCATACTTGCGTGAACATCACTCTTCTATGGTAATAGTTGATTTTTTTCATGATTTCTAGTGAACTAGACAATTCGAAGGACCACATAAAAAAACTAAAAGATCTATAATTGTGAATCTATGTATTTCTTCACTATCTAGCAACCACTGTTAGACACTCTGGATATATATGATGACAATATAATTATATTCTTAGTGGTGTATCAATAGATAAAATTTCAAAAGTTATTTTATCTGATAAATATAACCCTATATCCATTTCAGATGATATAAATTAATGGGATACTCATCTTTCAATCAATGAAAAATATAGAGAAAAAGAGATTAGGTCCATACATTAGACTATATAAATACGCTCTCCACCCCTAATGAATATTTACCAATTGAATAAACCCTTCACAAAACCAATCTATGACACCTTATAGGTTTATGAGTGATCTATTTTATCATCCCTTCTATATTTTTCACCTACTATTGAGGTCTTGTGCATTCCTTTTCATAGAATATCTATAAATCCCTAACACATAACAATATCATATACCTAGTATTTCTAGATTGGTGTGTTGTCTTGATAAAAAAGCATCAATATTTGAGAATGTTTCCCTTCCTCCCACATAAATATAATTTTCCAATGACATCTCCCATAATTCCAAATAATGAACCTATTCCCTACTACGACTATTGGCCATCAATATAGAAACCATCATCTGAATTTTTTTTCTTACACCTAGAATACGTAACTCAAAATGATCATCAGAAATCATCTTTCTCACCACAAGTTATAGAAAATAGACATTTAAATCTTTCATAATTAAATACATTTTTGATCGTCAATGCATTACGAAGCAATACTAAATACATTTTGGTAAAAAAAAATTTATGTCCTACCACGTTATCTTTGGGTGGAGACCAATTTAAAAAATTCTATTCTCATAATCATTGTCCACACCCAAGAGGGGATGAAATATAATTTCCTCAATAAATATTGTTAAATAATAGGATAATATCATTTTCCCATGCATTATCTCTATAATATTCTAATAGTAGTCTAGTTTCCATGTATCTAAAAAAATCACTAAAAGAAGAAATTCATAAAATTCCCCTAAGTCATACATTCATGTATACAACCCTACAATATCAAATCCCACAAATATCCATCAATTCATTGATGAAAAAATGTGACAATCATATTCTTCGTATCCTCTAGGGTCTCTAGTTGTTAAAAACTCCTCTCTATGAACTGCATCTATTAATGAATGGATTTTGGGTCACATTTTCCTATATGTATGCAGATACTAGAGTACGATGTTACATGTAGAATCAACTAGCACTAGCCCAACCCATTCTACCTAAACAAAAACTAGTCAAAAAAGACCCAGTTGGTTGGGTTCTATATCTTAACACATATTAGTAATTAAGGGAGCTTGCTCGATTTTATTATCATAAAAAACATGCCATGAAACATGTTTCCCAATATTATAATGTGAAAAAATATTCTAGAATACCAAACCAAACATAGGGGAATCAAGAACCTTATAAATTCATGAATAAGAAGACTTCTAATAGTTCAGAAGAACACATAGGGGTTAATAAAATTGTCCATCCTAAGACAATACCTATAAGAACAATGAATAAACAACTAAGCACTACCAAAAACCCAATTTCATGCCTCTGGTGCTTTTATATTAGTCCTATCTACTTATAAACATTCAATCATATTATACTATAGTCTAACATCGAATAATGAATGAAAAATTCACTAAAAAACATATCATAATTTAAAAATTAATTTGTTAATTTTTCTATAATATAATACAAGAAATATTTATATGGAATGTGATCCTACATTATTAAAATGATTGATGAACAAAAATTAAATCCCATAAACCAATATAACAATATCATGTGCATCAACCAAATTGAATTTAATCAATGATAACCTAAAATCGAAAAATAATTTTATTCTATTTCATGGAAACTCAAAAGTCCACTATACATTTCTAGCAATGTAATATCATTTTTATACTACAAAAGTCCCAAATATCCAATTCTTTGTATACCTTTTCCCAAACCAAGGGAAAATAGATGAAAAATATACTGATCCCAGTGCAATGATACAGTTTTGTAACACCATGACCCGAATCACCATATTTGATCTAGGGGACACATAAACTCATGTCTGCCTCTATATATACAAGAGGATGTCAACTAAGGGTGGAGGACTAAAAAAATCATGGGGATAATATTCCCTCTATACCGAGAAACAGTAGAGTATATTACTGGAGCTGAATAATATTTATAAAATAATGGATAGATAAATTATCAATCATTTGAGTAGTAATATTCCAAAAAAAATCCATCCCAAAATGTAATAGTACAGATGTTGGAAAAATAAAATAAAATAAACATGGAATAAAATACACAATTTAAAATTATTATATAAAAGTGGTAGTGTATATCTATTCTGAACACTTTCTAACTATGTCTGTATCCTCCTAAAAATTTACTCAACCATACACCATTGGACCCATTCCTTTTATCAGATACCTGATCAAGAATTCTATTAGTTAATCAAAATTATTATGTAATGTTTGAGTAAAAGATTCATTTAGACATAATCATGGACCCTTAACATTATTTCATTGATTATATAGTGTTAAATTCTGCGAAATTAATCAGAAATTATATGGGAAACAAGTATGTCACACAACACAAAATACCCAGGTTGGGTCCGTATATATTAGATCTACCTTCAATAGAACTATGCTGTTGAAATTTTAAACAGTTGTTTTAGAAAGCCCCCTCGATAGGACAGTCCCAAAATATTCATGACACGTCCCCTTTGAATAGAGTGTCCAATGAACATCGACCACTCACCTAACACATATATATAATTGTATTTTCCAAAAATATCCACTAACATGATCAATTATAGAAGATAAAATTATGGCACATATAATATGTGATGTAGATGAAATATCAATCTCACATAAAAAGGTATCATATTTATCACTATACACATACATGAAACTAAAGAACAAGTCCTGGGGATACAAAAGTACACCTCATGTTATCATGAATTAGAAAAAGGTATCACCAGTCTACACAAGAAAAACAATTACCATTCAATTAACCCTTATAAATTATTATCCAAAGTTAAGGGAATACAACTGTCGGGTAAATGGATATCTGGAAGAAGGTTCAGTGTACGTGTCTAAAATATCTACAGAATCCTGGAAAAATACCAAAATTAACATGATTTAGAGTACTAGGGTCATGGGAAAGAATAATCCACACCCTAAATGTATGGATATTTCAAACAAACCTAGCATGATGTTTTAGGGACAAAAATATTTGTCAAATGGTTTTATAGATAGTAAACCCCATAATCAAGGTTATAATTCTAACAACTAAAAAAACCCCACATTTTACCATGAAATAATAAATATAGAAACAAAAATATATTTTTTAATTATAATTGATTAGGGATAAAGAAGTGAAATGTTCTTGAATAATTTAGGGTTCACTAGATAGGAATATCACAATTTAATTATCTTTTAGGTGTCTAACAGTGGTGTTGGAAGGGGTATGAGAAATACAAAATCATCAAAGATATTTCCTATTGTTATTGGAATCAAAATGGGCATGAGGAAATAAGTACAATTTAATGGGGTTATGTTTTTATATAAAAACTCATATAAACACAGCATCATCATTGAGATCCATCACACACCACGAATGATCAAGTGGTCTCCCTCAGCGAGATGTTCGTTACTCCAAATAATCAGTAATACCCTAGATTCGAATCGAACACATAGAATAGCCCCCCAGTGAGTAGGAAAAACTATTTTATCTTTTCATGCTAAAATAATTCATACCACCATTCCCCTTTTTCTATTTTATCCTCTAGAATGACATTATATAGTCTCAAATTACAATAATACATGTTTAAATACTATATATAAAATCAATAATAGATATTCATAAGAATAGAGGTTTCACATTAGATATTTGGAGATATAAAATGGATATTTCCAAAGAGATTATAGAATAAAAAATGACATTAGAAGAAAAATTTATGACACATTATTTATATTTGAAAATAATGATAATAACATGTTTTTAACATATAACGGATTGATGATTCAGAAGAACTAAAAGAGGTGAGGGAGATATGTGAATGGTAAAAAACACATTATTACCATCGTAGTAGCTACAGTTGAAGTTATGTTGGAGATATTAAAAATTCAGGGAAATTTTTTTTAAATCTAAAGAAAAGATAATAGTAATATATGAAAATTTGATATATGAAAATAAATCCACTAAAAAATATATGAAGGATGGTGATATTGATGAGGGTATATCCCCTGATAAATATATTATTAAGTCAAGACTAGGATATGAATCTCTGTCAAATCATTATTTAAACTTTAAATTGAAGATTCTGTCTATTCGCATCATACATATTAATTATAAATAATTTATATGAAAATTATGGACAATATATGTAAGTACACAAAAATCTATGAATAAAAATTATTTTCATTTGATTAAATCTATTACAAATATAGAAGACAAATGAAATTTTTATTTTTTATATCCATTTGGATATAAATGATCATTATGTATAAAAACTATTGATAATATAGTTCTTGAACTATGATCGCATGACTAGTATAAATATAGGGTTTTTAAAAATCGTTATTGCACATACCAAGGATGTGATGGCCTAAAACTAGAAGGATATTTCCTTTCAAAGCCCATTTATCAGAGCTTCCAAGGGAGATAATATTTCTAGGATTTTCCCCAGGCCAGGACCAATATGAGATCCAACCACTTAATCATTAGAAAAAATGTTTATGGGGGATGTTCAATCTCATCGAGATTACATTCCATACCATGTTCATTGAACGACCCCATGAAATCCCAACTATCGCACACCTTACTTTTAGGGTGTATGTTGGTGTAATAAAGTGATATGTAACAAGACCATATCATTATTATTTTGTAAATTATTTTTTATAGAACAATTGATAATGTTTCATTCTATTATTGTTACCTTGTAAATGAGTTTTAAAGAGAAAATTATTTTTTGGTTAATATTCTAATTCTATTAATATATAAATTTTGATGAATTAATTTATTTTTGAAATTAATAAATTTTTAATAAAATATTATTATTAAACTAATTTTGTAAAATAAAAATGATCATATAAATTATATGATGTACAACATAATTTTTATTAAGGTTTGAAAACTTTTTTTTGTCAAAACCCATCAATTCTTAATAAGTGTATGTTTTTATTATTGAAAGTGAAAATTCACATAATAATAAAATTATTGAGAAAAATTTAATAATTTATTTTGGATCATTATGTCAATAATAACCAATGGTGAATATTTAAAAAAATTTATAGATATTCGAATTTTAGAATACAAATTAAATACTATAGAAATATACATTGTATTTTATGACATCGTAGTTATCAAATAATGATTTAATAAATAAAATAACCAGAATATTCATCCCAATAAATATTTTCCATTAAAATTATGTAATTTTAAGTTAATATGATTTTATTATAAATCCATAGTGATCCCTCTGAAATATATTTTTTATGATTTAAAAATAATTTACTTGAAAGTCTGACTGATATCTACATAAGAAATGGAAGTATTATCATATATTCATTCCTTAGTGTTATAAAATAACTTATACCAATTTTCAATTCTAGAATCCATGGAAAAAATCATTGGATGGTTTTTGGTTTTGAATATTTTATTATGTAGTTTATAAAACAAAAAAAATAAAGAAATACCTCTCTTTTTCTATATAAAACCACTAATGCTCCCATTTATTTTTACTCAAACTCTTTGAAACTAGACCACCCTATCCCCCATACACCCTATAGTTATCCAAATACACCCCAAAGCACTTAATATTCATATCCCAGGCCTTTGGAGTCACACATCCATGTATGGGATCTTCCACCATCCCCTTTTATCAAGCACTACTTTTGGGACACGACTTTTAATTTATATTTTCATATGTTGTGAGATAGTACATAACCCATTACTATACACTAGATTTATAAATAATTAGATCTTCCTTCCACTATCCTTAAGCCATTCATGATCCTTTATATACTCATGTTACCATGCAAAATTTTTTAATGGTTTTCTCCACCCACACTACCATTCAAGAACTTCTTTTATATTATGCATCTTAAATTCCTTTTCATGTGTTTGGGTATAATGTTACATGATCCCTTTATTATCAATTTCATGAATAAATTATGAGAAACCATTTTATCCCTCATCAACTCATATTATGAATTTCAATTTTACAGCATTATGCTACCGAAATTGTGCTACATTTTTCCATCGTATAGTGAATACAAAATCTGTTTATCTGCCTAGGGTATTCACCATTATGTTCATATACTTATTTATTAGCAGATTAAAAAAATTATTTTACATTCCATAATCATGGAATAAATTATAATTTTTAATGAATCACTGTAATTTGATCTATGTGGAATACTTATCCATGGAAAGAGATGATTATGAAGGTTTCACCCTGATAGAGCTCCAATGCATTGGGTAATGTTTCGTATCATGATACATCATGCGAAATGTGTGTATAATCATGTTAATTCATGTCAAATGTTGGTTTAAACATGCTAATTCATGGGAAATGTGGTTTTACTCATGATAATTCATGTTCAACAACCCATTCATCATGATAATACCATGTTGTATATTGTTTCCACATTTAAATGTTATAATTATCATTCTATATCATGCCTTCATATCAATTTTCCTTGATGTCTCGTTGATATTCCTTCTCTAACATGTATCATTATCCACATGTTATGCCATGTTTATTCCCTTACTGATCTTTATAGCACACCCTTTTATTATTTATGTCCTCTGGTTATCACAAGTAGTGTAATGTATAATGGAATGATGTGGTCATGTAAAATAAGCTTTGAATAAATATATTATATTAAATATTTTAAGTTGTCATGTAATGTTCCAAATTTATAAAGACACCAGACCACTCGATATTCAGAGTTGTATTAAGTGAAAATCAATGTATTAAATCATTTTTAAATGTAAAATAAATAGAATGGTTGTTATAGATTTTTTGATATGGTAGTTTTTTATTTTTTTTGTTTCAGGATTAGAAAACCCAAGATAAAACCCTTTGGGATTAGACATTGTATAACAAAACCGCCCTATTTTTTTTATTATAGAGTAATTGGTTTATCTTGAAAATAAAACCCTATCTGGATATGACCAAGTGGATGTGTCTATGGAAAATAAGTATCTTTGGGTAAAACACAAAAAACTTGCATTGAACTAGATTTAAATGGATACTAGCGCACAAAATGGGCTTTGGAGAACTCCTAGTTTGACACTCTTAAGGGATATGCTTTCATAAATTCATAATCCCATCATGATCCATTGTAAATTTAACAAAACAATTCCCATAAAAATATATGATATGAAGTATATCATGGATAACAAATAATGAATACTAAATACTCATTAATTTAAAAGATAAATGTAATTTACTACCTATCCATTTAATGTCATTGGATTCCCATTATGTTTATCACTTTTTAAGATACTCATCCCCATTTTCCTTTTATTCTAGAAAACGAATGGTAATATGAATAATTGGGTGACAACCGATCACAAGGGAAGTGTGAGAATTTCCCCAATAAGATGCTCAATCCAATGAGAATGGGAATTGAAAACATTGCTACAATACCATATTAGTTAAATCATGTTTTGAATGAAAAACTAGATCAAGAGGATCGCCCAGACAACCCCCCTCCCCTTAGAGATAGAATTCTGCAGTCAAGTGATTCAGGAAACAAAGCCCGCCTATGTTCAATGGATCATCTAATCCCTTAACCATGGATAAATGGATCAATTCAATGAAAAAGGTCATCATTATCCTTCTATGTTACGAATAGTAGAATGATCTATACGATGTTTATCATATGAATAATGATGCTGATTAGAGGTGTACATTGATCAAGAATACTAATCTTCTAGAAGAGTTCTCTATAATGGAGTGGAAAGAATTTCAGAAAATTTGTTTTGAAAAATATTTTTTCCGAACCCTCCATCTTTATATATAAATAGATTTCCTTGAACTCAAGAAAATTGGTGAATAATCTATTTAGGTGTATGAGTAAAACATTACTAGGCTGGTGTAATATACCTCCAGTTTTTTTATTAATACTAAATTAATGTTTTTCCGCTTCTTTGGTGGGATAAATCTGATCGGACTAAAATACATGTTAATATGGGACTTTAAAATCTATGAGGAAAATCTCTAATATTCCATAAAAATTATTTGGAGAGTAGAGAATCTTAGGGGTATAATGGGGGTAAAAATAAGAAAGTGGAATTTAATTCTAGTATTCCAATGGATAAATCCAATGATGCTAGGAAATTCTAGCACCCTCTTATCAATGGTTCGCAAAGGGGAACCCCAAAAATATCCCAAGAGGATCAAGGAAACTCTTTATGTGTAGAAGAATAATTAAACTAACTAATAGTTTATGAAAGGGGAATCCAATAAACTTGATAGAAGAACGTAATGCCCCGGTTGAACCTCAATTTCTTGTTATTTGGTTCAAGTAAAATTAACCATGCCACATTGAGAACTAGTACCCAAATCCTAAGGGATTTATGAGGCAACAGAAAACTTTCAAGGAATAAAAGGTGATCTATCTCCCACACTACCACAAAATTTAATCCCAACAATGATGTGGTGACAGGTACACTGTTTATTAATTCAATAATAGTGAACGTACATTTTTTATTCTACCTATACATATTTTTTATATTTTTAATGTTTAGTATAATAATCCAAACACCATCACAAAAATGTAATTACAGAAATTGGTGAAAATGGAAATTGGGTAAATTTTTACATCGTAAAAATTTTACTTCCCCTATTATAGTTTGTTGATTGAACTTCCAAAATATCCTTTTCATACATTCCATGGAGGAATTTTATGAAATTCTAGTCATGGATTTTCTTTCTCTATAAATAACCATCATTAATTTCCGAGATAGGGAAATCACTCTCCATATGAAAAATAGACCCCTAAATCTATACAAGTGTATTGTGGAGGATGAATATTCATCAACAATCATCCAAATTATGGATACTAAAAACCTATTATTACTAATATATTTTTCATATGACTATGTATAAAGAAGTAACCACCGTTGAAAACAGACCTATTATGAAAGAATTTATTAATCTATTTCCTGATGAATTGGAAGCTCTTATTCATAGAACAGATGTTGATTTATTGAATGATATTATACTAGGGGAATTTAAAATATCCTAGACTCCATAAAGAATAGATATGGTGGAAATTGACGATTTAATGAAACAAATACAAGAGAATATGGATAAATGGTTTATATGTCTCAGTGCATCACAATGTGGTGAATTAGTCCTCTTTTTCAAGAATAATGATGGGATAATGAACCTTTCCATTTTTTATCTTGAGATCAAGAAAATCACGATAAAGAAAATGTACCCTTTACCACAAATTGACGACTTCTTTGATTAGCTATGGGGAGAACAATACTTATCTAAGGTGGATTTTCTTTAGAGATATTAACAAGTATGGGTGAGAAAAGGGGATATCCCCAAGACTGCTTTTTGAATATGGTATGGAAATTATGAATTCATAGTGATGCAATTCAGAGTCACTAATTCTCTAAAAATACATTATGGACTTAATTATTAGAGTCTTTAGATATTACCTCTATATAATTGTTCGAGTATTTATAGCTGTAAGATAATATACTCCAATACTGAAGTGGTGCATGAGTAGCATCTAAGAATTATGATAAAGATCGTGAAAAATGATAATCTCTATGAAATGTACAAAAAGTTT
The DNA here is from genome assembly GCA_963277665.1 of Viscum album. Taxonomy (NCBI): domain Eukaryota; kingdom Viridiplantae; phylum Streptophyta; class Magnoliopsida; order Santalales; family Viscaceae; genus Viscum; species Viscum album. Next base: position 1,864,779,529 of record OY728133.1, read on the forward strand.
TAGTTTTGGTTAGAGAAAGTCTTATTTTTGGGGCATATAATCACATGAATTGAGTTATATTACGATCCATCCAAGAAAATGGAAATTAAGGGATGGTTGATGACAATATTTTTGACGGACATCTATAGCTTCCCTGGGTTAGCTAGATATTATCACCGATTATTGATAAATTTATCACGATTTTCAAACCCTCTTACCATGTTAACTTGGATGGAAAGTAATTCTTCATATAATGATGAATGTGATGAGAGCTTTATGGAGTCAAAAAAGTTTCTTGTCACTGCCCATATCCTCACACTACCCATAAGTGGGAAGATTTTCAATGTCTTCAACAATGATTCAAAGAAGGGATTGGGATTTGTGTTGATGAAAAATGAAAATTGAATTGCAAATATCTCAAGGTAGTTAAAAATTATTGACAAAAAATATTCGATACATGCTTTGGATTTTGATGTTGCTAACTTTGCATTGAAAATACAGTGGGATTATCTCTTTGGGGAGAAGAAGGAAATCTATAAGGATCAAAAAAGTCTAAAATATTTTTTCATAGAGTAAGAATTGAATACACGCCAATGAATATGGTTAGAGACCATCAAGGATTACGACTGCTCAATACACTACCAATTTGAAAAAGAAAACATGGTTGAAATTTCTATAATAAGAAAGGACCCCAAATTTTTCATTTATGATAATTGAAAAGGATCCAATTTTCATAGATGTGATGAAGATAGACATGTGAACCATAAATAAGGGATCATCGTCAATTGTTTTTAAAATTATTTCACATCCTTATCTTTTAGAAAGGTTAATGGATGCCCAAAAAGAAGATGAGGTAATTGAGAAGAAAGTGGAATCTTTCAGAAAGGTTAAATCCTTCGAGTCCAGTTTTAATGAAGAATTAATTTTTAGATTTCGGTCGATAAAATATATACCATCCAATATAATGTTAATGAAATAATGCTTGGATGATGAAAATTGTTCTAATTTATCCATTCACCAAGGAAACACAAATATGTATCCGGATATCTGGTAGTACTATTGGTGGGATAACAAGAAGAAAAATATTTCTAAATATACATCAAAGTGTCGGGTATGTTATCAAGTGAAGGTTAAGAGAAGGATATCTATGTGGATAATGAACCAATTACCCATACCAACATGGAAAAGGGAAGGCATCACCATGAACATTTTTACTAGACTTTTAAAGACATTAAAAGGAAAAAATCAATCTGGGTTGTTGTGGATCATCCTAAAAATAATACACACTTAATTATGATTGGAGAAGATTTATAAATGGATAAAATGACCCAGATATACATCAAGGAAGTGATAATCCTACATGAAGTACCACTATTGATTTTTTCTGATCCAGATATATGATTCACCTATATGATTTGGAATAGTCTCTAAAATTATTTAATCATTGAGAAGAACTTATGTGCAGCTTATCACCTTCAAACTGATGAACAATTTGAGTAGACTATACAAACACTTGAGGACATGTAGAAAGTTTACTCAATGGACTTCAATGGTGGATGAGACAAACATCTTTAATTGGTTTAGATCCATTAAAAAAATAGTTTACACTCATGAAACATAATGGATCCTTATTAAAAACTTTTTTAAAAGAAGTGTAAAATAATGGAATGCTGGGATGATATTGGATAACGAAAACTTCTATGTTCAGAAATGGCTGAAAAAATTACAGAGAATGTTATGACCATCCAGCAGCATATCAAAGTCACTCCATGTAGAAAAAATATCTATGATGACAATAATCGATGAGACCTAGAATTCAATGTTAGATACATAGTGCTTCTCTATATATATACATGTAACATAGTAAAGATATTTGGGAAGAAGGGGAATCTTATTCCAAGGAAAATCGACCGTTTTTAGATTCTTGATCACATCAGAGAAGTGTCTTATTAACTAGCACTCCCACCAAACCAATCAAAAGTGGATGATTTATTCCATTTATCCCTATTAAGGATGTAAATTCTAGACCCAACACATGTACTCAATCTAGAGGTTGTACAATTGGAGAATGACATTTCTTATGGGTATCATCCAGAGAAGATCTTAGATTACCGAGAAACAATGTTATGAAATAATACAATATCCCTCATCAAGATGTTGTAGAGAAACCCCAACATTGATGAAGCAATGTGGGAACCAGATGAGGTGATGAACTAGAGTTACCCCCATCAGTTTTTGTGAGGAAAAAGAAAAATTTGAGGGTGATATTTCTTAAGTGGGAAGTGTGTAACAAGCCGAACCTTTATGAATACAATTATTTTATTTGATTAATAAGCTTACTGATATAGAAGAAACATGAACTTATATAATTTATTATATCTGGTAGTATTTAAATTACAACTAGGTATCATAATTTTTGATAATATATATATTGAACAGTGATCCCACAACTAGTAAAAATATAGGGTTGTAATAAATACTTTTGGCATAGACGAAGGATGTGATGGCCTTAACTAGCAGTATTGTCCCCATTGAAGCCCTTTTATTAGAGAATTCAAGGGATATCATTTATAGTTTGTTCCTTAGAAAAATATGAGGGTTATATTCTAAAACATAAGAATAAATAAAATTGATTACTGGAGACGTTCAAGCTCATCAAGATCACAACTGAATTCATGTTCAATAAATGTCCCATGAAATCCCCATCATCACACACCTTACTCTTTATGAATATGATGGTTTAATAAAGGGATATATAAGAAGATAATATCTTTATGATTATGTACATTATTTTCGAATAGAGAAATGAACATACATTCATTCTATAATGGTTACCCTATAATAATTTTTAAATCAGAAATATTATTTTTGGTTAATTTGGAAATTTAATTAAAAAATAAATTTTATGAATTAATTTATTTTTAAAATAAATATTATTTTAAGAAAACATTATTTTTAAATTAATTTTATTTAATATAAATGATCATATAATTTTTATGATGTCAAATGTAATTTTTCATTCGGTTTGAAAACTGTTTTTTTTTTCAAAACCCATCAATTTTCAATAAATGTTGGGTTTCTTTTAAAAAGTGAAAATTAAAATATTTACAAAATTATTTAGATAAAATGAATATTATTTTTCGAATCATGACATAAAAATTTTCCAATAGTGTATTTTTCAAAAATTTCTGAGAGAGTTAATTTTTTTTGTAAAAATTAAATATTGAAGAAATATATTGTGAGTGTTATGGTATCATAATGGCCCAATAATAATGTAATGAATACTATAAAGGGTATTTTTAGAAAATTATATTTTTTTACTTTAAAGTTATTATATTTTATATTTATTTTATTTATCTTTTAAATCCATAGTATATCCTCTAAACTCTTTGATGCTCCACCACCCTCTGCCCCCAAATCCCAAAAGTCCATTCAAGGCTCTAAAAATCATTTAATAATCCACTCCTAAACCTTTGGAGCCCTACATCCAAGTTAAGGATATCCCAACATCCTCTTTTTTCAAGAAATCCTTTTAGGATATTCCTTTTAATTTACATTTTCATATGTTTGTATATGTTCATACATACTCCCTTTAATATCCATTTGATTTAAAATTAATTAGAACTTACAACCACTAAAATTAATCCAACCATGATCCATTATATACACCAATTTCCATTCTAAAATTCCATATGATATTTCTCTCTTCTCATTCTCATTCAAGAACATATTTTATATCATACAACTTATATTCCAATTTATGTGTTTCAGTATATGGTTCTAGTATTCCCTAATATTCAATTTCATGTGTAAATAATGAGAGACCCCTTGTCTCTCATCAACACGTTTTATGAATTTCTACTGACATTGTAATACTGTTGAAATTTCATTATGTTTTTTCCATCATGTAGTGAATACCAAACCCATTTCAGTACCAAGGGTATTCACCTTTATGATCATATACTTCTTGATTAGGGACTTACATGTATGTATTTGAAATTATGTGATCTTGGAATAAATTATTTTGTTGTATGAATCCATGTTATATGATCTATATGGGACACTTGTGCTAGAAATAAAATGTTTTTAAATGGTGCTCCCTCATAATTATCAAATGCATTGGTTAATGTTTAATATCATGATACATCATGTGCAACTATAGTTTACTCTTGATAATAAATGTGAAATTATGGTTTACTAATAATAATTAATGATCAATTAGGATTTACTCATTCTAATCCATGTGCAATGATCTTGGGCTCTTTCTAATATCATATTGTACGTTGTTGCCACAATTCCATGTTATGATTATCATGATCTATCATGCCTTTATTTTCATGTTACTTTCTGTATAGTTTATATTATTTGTTTAACATGTATCATTATCCTCATTTTATTCCATGTTCATTCTCTTACTAGGCTTTATATCTTACCCTTTTCTTATGTATGTCCTCATTTTATGTCATGTAGTGTTATGTACAACAGAATGTGGAGGTCAGGTAAAATAATTTTTCAATAATTCTATTTTATTTCTTATTTTAAGTTGTTGTGTACTATTTCTAATTTTCCAAAACACTATACTTATCTATATTTTGTGTTGTATAAAGTGGAAATATATATAATAAATCATGTTTAAATATTAAAAAAATAGAAGGGTTATTATAATACACGGATAAGATGAAAGTATATTATAGTAGTTTTATAATAGGGAATCAAATATATAATGAATACTTTATAATATCAACGATGATGAATGTAGTTATACCCTTTTATAGAAGTGCATCTATAGTGTTTGTATGAGTACCTCACATTTATAAAAATGGAAATTTTTGTTGTTAAATTGATATTATACTTCGAGCATTATAATTATACACATGAACTCATATGATATGTTTTTTGGAGATGAATGTCTGATTTATCTTAGCAATCCTATTTTTATTTACACATATATAAAGTTGTTCGAATGATCATGAGGATGTTATAATATGGAATAATTGTTATAGAAAACATATCTACTCCCCATTGTTTATAAATGATATTTTTATCAAGAAATAAATATATATTACAAAATATTATATTGTTTTATACACATTAAACACACATAGAGGCCAAAAATCATATTTAATCAATTAGAATTTTTATTAGTTGTCGAAAAAACCAATTAATATACTAAATATTAAAATAGAGAAAATATAAAAAACAAACACTATAATGGTAAACTTTGTGTCACACCAATCGACTAGAATCATCCCTCCCATGAAAAAAACTATATACAAAATTTTTTGTAAACCAATTGGCAATATATCAAATGAAAATATATAACATTGAGAGGAGTTGAGGTGAAAAATGAATTAAGGAATGAAGTAATATTTTTAGGAGGTAATGTGACCCCAAGAATACAAATCTGACTATTTGGATTACTCACCCAAACATTAGGAATAATAACCCCCAACTTCCATAATAATATTTTCTCAAAATAATTAAATTTATTATAAATAATTTCAATAAGTAATATATGAATTAAATATAAATATTACAATACCATAATATAATATCATAATTAAAACTCAATGTAAATATTAGATCATTTTTATAAATTATATTTTATGGTATCATAGAAATATCATAATTTTATCATTAAAAGATAAATTAAACACCTTGAGGAAATTTATCATATAAAATAATTTATTTAATTAACAAATAATTATTATCTATCGGTTATTTTTTGGTAATTTTCTAAAATACTTCAATTTTCATTTGAATTGTAGAAGTATAGTTATTTATTAACTAATGTGTCTTAAATTACACCATTACTTCTGAAATAACTACCCACTAATTTATAGAAAATAATTCTAAAAAAATAAATAATTTAAAAAATTATTCATCAAAATAAAATAAACATGATTGAGAAACATAATAATAAGATTCCAATAAGTAAATTATAATGTATAAAATTAAAAAACTATTTTTATCATTTCCAACTTTTCCTTTTGATTAAAATGGGGAATTATAATTATAATGTCTTTAAATGTATAAAAATATTTTATTTAATTAAAATATGGATTATAATGTCAAAATAATTACTATTACATGTTTCTCCTTAGATAATGTATCTTATAAAATATTTTATCTCAATAATACTTTTCTAATCATGTATAAATAACACCTCTCCTTCCCCATAAAAACCCACTCCTACAAAAATTTCTAAAGTCAAATATATTCCCAAATTCTATATCATAAGCCTTTTAAAATAATTATGGATGTTCAAGAGTAATCTAACTCCAATTATCATTGGATGCTAGTGTTGTGAAAGGGAAACATCATTGTGGAGATGGTATATTGTCCTTGACACTTCTTTGTGTTTTCCTCTTCTCTTATTATCATTCTATTTCCATTAAAAATTACTAAAAGACTAATTATAATGTATGATGAAATTATATTCATGATGTAAAACAACATTATAAACTATATTTTAAATTTATATATATTTTAGATATCCTATTCTCATCCATTAGAAAACACTCTTGATAGTGGTTGGGTAACCAGAAAAATGGACATTTACAAATTATTTTATGTCACTGACATTATAGAAGGTTGTTCAAAACTATTTAGAACATATAAATGCATAAATATATGTATTTAAACCTTCTGGAATAAATTCTATTATTTTATAAATTACAATGAACAAAATAGTTAAATTGGAAAAAATGGAATTTTTTTAAGAAAACATGATATTAAAATTTATTAACATAACCAAGGATGTAAAGAAATATATTTAAAGGATTATAATTAAAAAATAGTTCTAAAATTGAAAATAATTAAATTTTAGGCATGTGTTTTAATGTGAAAGTTTTAATTATTCCGGAAGTGGAAAAGCGATGAAATAAAGAGGGATTTAAGGTGAGGGGATTATATAACCCGTCTTCTTTTCTTTTGGTTAACCTTATTTCATGAAATCAATTATAAGGATATTACAATAATGTTACTTAAATATCATTTATATTTTGTTTATTTTTTCTTTTTGATTATATATATGTTTCTACTAATATTTTTAATCCGATTAGAATTATTTTTTGAAAAGACTTATCTTTCTATGAAATGCCATTATCCCATATTTAGTACTTTATTATTCACTCATGAATGATGATTTTTAGGGAAAATATGGTTTCCCTTATTCATTTAAGAATAACAAATTTTACAGATGAATATATTATTTTTGAAATCATATGAGACATAGTAATTTATATGGACTATTTAATCACTAATATTGTTATATGTTCTATGAGGCCTGCATGATCATGTAAATAATATGATGTGATGGATGGGAATATAATAATATATCCCTCTAATTCATTGTTAAATGTGATGTATATCATTATATTATTTGTATTATTCATTAATATTATTATGTTTTATGAAAATGATTATTTTTTATATTATGTACATATTTTGAATATTGAAATTATATTATATTTGTTCATAACGATGTGTGGTATTTCACCACTATGACTTAATGATAGATTTTTATACATTTTCCAAATTCAATGTATTTATTGAATATTTCCCTCATTGTGTTGATTATGATCACCCGTTTACTTTTTATTCATTTCCCTACATCCTCCTCTAACTAGGCTTTTATCTCACCCCTTTCATTGATGAATATCCTCAAGTGATTACATGTACTAAGGATAATGTGATATTTTATATGGATAATGAATGAATATTTAAATAAAAAAAATTCATGTAAAAGTTTTTTATGAGCCTAATTTACCCAAGATACTAAATATTTGGATCTTAGATTTGTATATATATTATGATGTTTATCTTATAAATGATGTAATACTCTTATAAGAAAAGGTAGGATCATTATATTTGGTATTATAGAGATTTTTTATTTAATTTGGGACCTAGGAATAGAAAATCATATTGAAAACTATTACAATACTTTTATGTATAGCTAAGACATCCTAAAAGATTCGTTTTAGAGTTTTACAAACATAGGGATCTAATAATATAAGCCCTTATAACTAATTGTGAAAAAATATTAAATTATTTATTCCTGAAATTTTACTACCATTTTGTTTAAGCCATTTATAGTTTAAAACTATGTTTTAATCAAGTGGAACCAGGACAACAAACAATTTGAGGAACAATGCAATTATTTTATGAAAAAAAATCACAAATTCTATTTGAAGTGGAGTGGAAAACATTATGACAATGCTTACCCTGATGTATCATGTAATGAACAATAACATTAAACACATGGACAATATTCCTCCTTTCATGAAGAAACAACTAGATATTGATTATTTTATGCATCAATATTCATTAACTTTTACTTGATATTTTGATCCTATTGTCAAAATATTGTATATTAACTCAATAGAGAAGATCATTTATATGTTCCACTAATTTGGGAAGGTGGAGGTTTATCTACCTCTCTATCATTCAGATGGATAATCTGATCAATAGTTGGAATTGATAAATAACATCAATAACAATAACTAAATAGAAGATATGAAGTGGTAAGACTTTATAAAATTATTTTATAAAAATTATTTTTTTCAAAGCTTTAAAACCAATATGTATAAATAATTATAAATGGATAAGAAAAAGGATTTTGAAACATTAATGATTTACAAATAAAAAATCCAAATCCATGAAAGATATTCCCTGAAATTTTTATTAATAATTATAGATTAATATATTTATTCATTAGTGGATTTAAACCACTTCTTTAAAAGAATACACATAATTGAGACCTAGAGAGTTATGAAGATGTTTTTTTGTGCTCTCAAAGTAGAGATACAGTTTATGGATTATTCCATTGGTCCTGGGGATAAGAAGGAAATTATTGATTTTCAAATTGGATGGTAAAATGACAAAAGGAGGGAAGAGGATCCAACCAACAACAATTAAATTTTTTTTGGAAGAAGCATAATGATAATTTTCTAAATAAAATGTGGAAATTATTCTTGTGTGTAAAAGAAGGAAACCATGCTCATTATTTCTGAAGAGACATGAAGAAGTTATCCATCATTATGTAAGAATGGATGGAATATCCTAATTCACCCCCTATGGTTTAATAGTAAACCTATATGGAGAAATTTCAATACTCATTCTAGCTCACCAAACTATGGGTCCTTTATGGTAATCAATTTTAGTATCCACTACATCCAAACAACTAGGGAACATATTATGTTTCTTTATTGCTGATGTGGAAGAAGATAATGATATTTTTCAAGGTATAATTACAATTCACTCAATAATGGAAAAAATATTAGTTCATTTTTTTGGAACACATTACTTTATATCTATGAATTTTTCTCGAGCTATTGAATTGAATACTCAAATCATTGATGTAGATATATATTTTAAAACACCTACTAGTGTTACCATTTAATCCCAAGTGTGGGAATACTTTATTATTAGCATATGTTGTAATTTTATTATATAAAATTTCATAAAATTTCCACAGGAGGAATTGAATTCTGTAATGGTCATAGATTGGATCATATTATTTACAGTGGAAATCGACTGTCAGGAACAAGAAATGACATTTAATATTCTAGACCATCTCACAATCATATAAAATTTCATGGAATAACATGAATATACATTATAAAATACCTCAATGGTGTGGGTTTTAATAAAATCTTTATATGAATATCATTCCCTAATGGTAGAGTAAAATGATGGTATCAACCATGAGGGAATTTCCGATGTGAGTGAATAAACTGTTGTATATTTTAGATGAGTTACCTAGACTAATCCCAAATCATGTGGTATATTTATTAGTAAAATTACTACTTGGAGACACTCATATATCTAAATTACCATATAGGTAGGCCCCGATCACACTATAGTAGTTAATGAACCAGCTACAAGAAAATCTGGGAAAATAGTTTATACTCTTATGTGAATTGCCTTGTGGGTGCACCATTACTATTTCTCATGAGAAGCATAGATAAATGTGGTTGTTTATCAATTATTGGGAGATTAAAAAAATCAAAAATAATAAAAAGTATCCCCTTTCATGTATTAGTGACATATTCCATCATCTATATATTGATTAGTAATTATATAATGTGTATCTACATTGTAGATATCATTCGAAGATGTTGATGAAGGATGATATTAAAAATAGTTCTTTGCATACAAGCTAGGCACACTATGAGTTCCAAGTGATTCATGTCATGCATAATTATTCCCTCATAATATTTATGGATTTTATTAATATAGACTCAATTAAAGACCATATATTTTTTTGGTAGTATTTATTATTGTAACCGTATTTTCTCTAAGAGCATGGAAGAACATGAAGAGATTTTATGGATTCTAATGGAACAATCAATGAAAAAGAAAATTTAAGATAATTCAATAAATTGTGACTTTTATATTTTCCAATTCACATTCCCATTCCACGTGATCATATGTAAGGTAATTTGTGTTTCCTTTCAGAAACAAATGCAATTGATAATGGACTAAACCCTATAGTTTCACATAAATCTATAGTTTTCATTGATTAGAAGGGTAAATCCAGTGTTTTGTGAGAAATTTATCAGGGTTGTGTTAACACATAACTAATTTAATATGAAAATGGATAATGTATTTCCATAAAAAAGGATCTTATATAAGATTTAAAGTGATCAAGAATAGTCTAGTCACTATGCTTGTAATCACACTACAAATAATTAGAGAATATTATTTTAAATAAAATGATTATTATGGAAATTGTCGGGTTGTGTACTCATTAAAAACAATAATTTATTAGAAAATGACCCATGAAAGTTAAATATAAACAGGTAAAACTACCTGATACATGATTTTGATCAAGAAGTTGGGACTTTTCCCTTGAACATTATCTAGATCCACCGTTATATAGATATGTGTGGAATTTATATGGATCAAATGAGTCTAAAGTATATCATTACATGCAAGGAGATCAGCATACATCAATGTAAATGGTTAGGGATAATCAATTACTATGATATATCTATTCACTACCATCTTGGAAAGGAGTACAAGGAATATTATTCTCTTAGAATGAAATCACCTGATAATATATCAATGATGTGGATAGAGAAAGAATGTATCTTCATATATATAAAAATGTTGGATTTGTAAATCATAGTGATATGAAAATAATCCAACCATTACTAATGATATTTTAACCATATATCTGTGAGAATATAAGGGAGACATAGTGGGATGATTTGTAGCATCAAAATAATGGGAAATATTTTAAGGAAGGGAAGCTTCGTGAATTCCAAATAGATTATAATGGTGTGATTCGGTTTAAAACTAGGAATTTGTTGATTTTATCACCCAAAAAAAATGTATCTATTGTATAATGAAAATTTCTAATCATTCAGATTTCATATTTGATGTAGAAAGATTTAATGTGATCTTTGAGATCACTGATGGTGGTAAAACATAAAAAAATGATTTTGGAGTATATATGAAGGTTATTACTATGGAAGAAAGTTGATGAAAATTGATATATGTCAAAGTGGATGATGCAACTATTTCTTATAACCATGTGTATATTTGAGTAAATCACCATTTATGTTTTCACTCATCTCCCAAAACATCTAAATTCAATAATTCAATATGGGTAAGGGTGGATTGATTTGCCAATACATCCCCCTTTATTTCTATATTGGAAGATTTTTCACATAAACACATAAAAATTATACATGTAAAGTATGAAATTAGGATACATGGGGGGACACTTTCTATCATCTCTGATCGTAATACAATGTTCAATTATAAATTATTGGTAACTCTACATTATGATTTAAATAATTAACTTCATTTTAGTATAGATTATAACACCTAAATAGATGACAAATAAGAAATGACCATTATACTAATCAGTGATAGAATGACAGCCTTCATAATGGAATTTAATGTTGGAGTTGATCAACATATCACATTAGTTAAGTAATCTACAACAATAGTTTCAACTCAAGTATTCAAATATATTTATATAAAGCGATCTAGAACTCCCATATAATTGGATGAATTTGTTTAAAAAATTATACATGGACTTCATCATGTTAAATATATGACATAAAATCTTTAGGGAACTCAACAACATATAAAATTAGCATAGAGTCAGAGAAACAAATACAATATAACATCCATCAAATATATTTTCATTTTAATGTCGGGGAAAAACATTTCATTCGAATATCAATATGATATAAAGTCATTTAGTTTAGAATGAAAGAAAAGCACATTCTAGGATACATTGGACCCTTTGAGATCATTGATCTCATATGATTAGTTCTCTATAAGATTAAACTTTCAAATAATATGGGTCAACTTTATGACAAGTTCCACATATATTTCCAGAGGAAGTACATAACTTAACTCTAATATGTACTAAACTAGGTGGTGATACAATGGGAGAATTACCCCTCCTATAATAAGAATCTACTGAACACTATGTACTATGTATAATTTTTTTACACAATAGAAAAATCTTTATATCATAAATTATTGGAGGTACCATATGAGTTAAGAGATGACATGGGATCTAGATGAAATAACTAAAAAAATGTACCCTCACTTATTTTCACCAGAGAATATGAGTAAAAATTGGGGTTGGTGGATTTCTAATATAGGGATGAATGTAACAACCTAGTTTTAATAAATAATATTTCATTCTTGAGATAAATGTATATAATATTATATAGTATAGTATTAAACCCATCCAATAGATAGGAAAATAAAAAATATTATTTCAACATTGAAAATCATTACATTAATCACTAACTAAACTTAGTAAAATTAATAATTTTTAAGGAATCAATAAATACAAATTACAAATATTAGAATATAAAAAAATTTGTCAGCCTAATTATCTGGATCATCTCACTAATTAAATACATTATGAAAATGAAAAAAAATGAGTAAACCAATTAAAATTATTGGAAATGGAAATTTATAAACATGAGAGCAAGTGACAAGATTAATAAATGAAGGAATGATGTAGTGTTTATAGGAGGTAATGTGACTGCTAAAATAGTATCAATAACATTGTGAATATTGATATTAAAATACAAATAGTAAATAGACTAACAGAATAGTAAATAAACCTAAAAAATAAAATGTAAAATATATAATAATTATTATAAGTAATTTATGAAAAATATAAATATTAAAATTCAATTAAATAAATATTGTGATTAAGATCTTAACAAAATATAAGAATTTTTTTAATAATTTGTATTTTACGGTATTTCGTAAAAATCATAATTTCAACACTAAAACATAAATAATAATATTATATAAAATTATTAGGGTAAAATTAAATTCATTTTAGAAATCATCATTTTAAAATTTTACAAGGGTGTTTTTTTGGTAATTTTTTTAAAACTTCAATTTTCAACTAACTTATAAAAATATTGTTTTTTTGTAATTGGGGTATTACAAATTACATTATTAATTATTTAATAATGACATAATGATTTATTAAAAATTAAAATTGAGAAAAAAATTTAATTTGACGAATGATTCATTAAAATATAATAAAATTTATTTCAGGACCAAAACATTTATTTCCAAATTCAAAAATCTTACATATTATATAAAAATAATACTTTCTCCTTTTATCCGACTTTCATTTTAGTTGAACGACTGTATTTAATTTACAAATAGATTAAATGTTTTAAAATAATGTTATTAATTATAATATGGTTTATATTTTCTAAAATAACTCTGTTACAAGGTTTAACATAGATATTGTCTTTTTTGCCATATTTTAACTCAAAAATCCCCTATTCACAAGTACAAATAACTACACTCCCAATTTGGAAAACTACAACTCCTACATTTTCCAAATCTATATACCTACCCAAATCCTCTATATTCTTCCTCTTATAATCCATATGGATTTTCAATATTACACCAACTCCAGTCATTAAGGGATTCTATTACAGTACAAGAGAACCAACACCAAGAATATAGTTTTTTTAATCAACTCTTCTTTGTGTTCTCCACTTCTCATACTCTATTTATGAATCCCTTTCAAAAACAATTGTACTAATATTAATTATAAATTTTTTAAATGTTATATTAATTATTTTTACCTTATTTTTAAATTATATTTTAATGTATTAATATTTTATATCTCTCTTTTTTCTCATTTGGACAATTTTTTTTATAACGGTCAGTTAACCTACAATAAGGAAATTTTTTAATTTTTTTATATCCAAACACATATGAATTATTATAATAAAATATTTAAAATATATAAAATTTATAAATATATTTATTTCATTCTTCTAGAATTAATTATAAAAAAATACATTATAATGAAATAAATAGGAAAATCGAGGATAAATGAGAAACTTTATTTCAAATAACCATATAAAAATGTCATTTTTTAACCAATGATGTTAAGAAATCTAATTTAACGACTATAATTACTATATTTTTGGAAACATGAATAAAATAAATTTTGTAATAGTGTTTTAAAAAACCAATTTTTCTTATTCAGGAGGAATAATAGCAATGAAATACAAAGAGATTTAATGTAAGGGGATTTGGGAGCCCAACAAATTTTTTGGGTTATCCATATTTCTAACATTATCATTGTGAATAATACATTGGTTTTACATAAATATCATTTAAATTTAATTTAATTTTTTTTGGGGGTATACAGTTTTTTACAATGAATTTTTAATCTAAAAAATATATTCCATTTAAAGTTTTTTTTTCAAAACACATCCTTAACTCATATTTTGTTGTTTTTTCCATACTAAATAATTATGATATTTATAAAATTTCAATTTTATATTATTAAATTTTGAACCAAAATGTTTTCCAATTAAATTATTTTGTAGGAAATCCTTATGAGGCACGTTTAATTCAATGAGTTATTTCATGACTTCAGTTTTTATATAATCTAAATTTCATGAATAAGTATTTGAGTATTATTATATGAAAGGTGGGCACATAATTATATATTCATACAATTAATTGGGTAATGTGATGTATATCATGATATTATGT
This sequence comes from Viscum album, assembly GCA_963277665.1. NCBI lineage: Eukaryota > Viridiplantae > Streptophyta > Magnoliopsida > Santalales > Viscaceae > Viscum > Viscum album. Next base: position 1,864,794,532 of record OY728133.1, read on the forward strand.
GTATTATAAATGAACAGGATGCTATCTTTTCTCACAACGATTAGGTTCTGATTTATTCACATATATCATGTATGGCCATGGTGAAAGATTTTTTCACAACTATGTGTGGAATTAGACCACTATGACATGCAGTATAATTTTTTTACATGTAACAGTTACATTTTTTTCTAAAATAATTCCCTCGTGATGTTTTGTTATGGTGTTATGGTTATGATATGGTGATTTTTATTTTTCTCACCCATTTAAATTTTATTTCTATCCAGTATTCATCCTTTTAATGGGATTTTAGCTTGCCCCTTTCATTGATGTATATATTCATGTGGTTAAATGTGTGAAGGATAATATGATATTTCAAAAGGATAAATAATAATGATTTAAATAATTTTTTATGTTTAATTATGATCAAGTTAAGTATGAGCCTAATTTTAACAAGAAACTAATCATTTAGATCCATTATTTGTATATTTATTATGTTTATATCTTAAAAATAAAGTAACAGTGATGTAATAAAATGTATGGTCATTATATATTTTAACCATTTGGATTATAATATCTTGATTTCTACATAGGGTTTCCTTAATAAGACTTAGTTTTTTTTATAAATACCTATTTATTATGGTACTAATGTGATATGATGACTATCTTGAGTAACATTTTCTGCATTTTAATATGAATAATATTAGTATAAGGGATATTTATGATACAATTTGTAATTTTTTGTTAACGAGGGGAATAAATATTTTTGATGGATAAAAAATAATTAAAACATCATATGGGAAGAAATTATTGTTTACACATATTAATTTTGAAGATGTTTTAAGTTGCATTGGGATATTGACAATAAACACAATGGGGGAGATTGTAAGTCCAATATGTGTTTGGTTGATTTTTTTTTCAATATGTTAATACATGTTTATATAGAATACTGATCAAATTGATGTTGATGGATTTGTGGAAGAACCATTTCTTGGGGATGTTGACAATGTTTCCTTACTATATTTGATGATGTTTAGATAATATTTATGTTCATGAAATCATAATGTTTCCCATGATCCGAGATGAGTTTGTTAACATTAGTAAACAAGAAATATAATTAAAAATGTTTTTATTTACAAATGAGGAAAATTTATACCCTGAGTTATAAAGATATATTAGTTTTTAAAGGATTTTTTCTTACTGAATTAATCTTCATCTAATGAAAGTTGATCGTATAGGGGATGTATTTTAAATTATATAAGATAGAGGAAACCCATATACTTTTGATCCAGGCTAATTATTAATAATTTTTACAAATAAATAGAAATTAGAAGCGGTAATGTACAATGGTGAAGATTTCATTATCTTGGTTATGAAGAGAACCTTTCGTTTTTGTGAGGATTTCTTTTTGAAGTTATATGGATTAGATAATGGATAATTAGATGGATGATAGATTTTATATGTTCTAAAATGGATGAAACCCACATATATTACTAGAAAATTATTTCTATGAAGATTCCATATTTTAAGGTCAATCAGTTATACACAAGAAATATCCACTAGGCATAGTCTTCTTGTGAAATATGGTGTAGAATTTGGAACGAACCAAATTGAGAAATATGATGGTACTATAGGAAAAGAATAATATAAAATGTTTATATTTATGTTGAGTATCACTTAAAAGAGAATACGAAGATCTCCTAGACTGAGAGAAATATACAATTTAAATGATATATTAGTTTTTAACAAAAAAATAAAATGTTGTTTTGGAAAATGGTAAAATAAAAAAATTCCATCAGATATAAATGTGCGAATCCATGAGATAAAGAAACATGTGATGAACTCCAAATTGAGGATGTCCTTGGAGTATACTATAAAAAACTCATAATTCTATCATCAAGAGATATGTTGACCATATTGAATGGAGTATTCCTAAAACAGATGAACAAGAAAAAGAAAAATTCAATATATATTTTTTTTGTGAGTACATCAGATATTGAATTTAGAAATTTGTATGTCTTATAGTGGATTTTATACAAATTTTAGTGGATAGAGAAATAATAAAATTTATTGATGTTTGAATGGGATTTACATCAAATTTATAATTTCATTAACAATGTTGAATTTATTATTTTCATTTAATATGTGATTGTCTGTTAAATTTATTGAATTTTGAGGTTTTTTGTCTACCCCTAAAATTATCAAATAATAATGAGATTCGTTATCTCAAATTTTATAAATATTTTGAGTGGTATCCCATTAAATTAAAATATGTAGGATGTTCGAAATTAATATTTTAAATGATAAGGAAAATAATTTTAGTTTCCTACATTTTATCCTAAGAAGAAAAGCTATACAAAGGGGAAACAGTATAGTAAAATGTTGGGGAACATTATACCTACATGTGTTGGATGGGACATAATAAAGGTTTTCTACCATGTGTATATGACCATGTTTCTAATTGGTTTCTGAACACAAGTTAGATCAAGGAGATTCGATTTAAAGAGAATCCGACTAAGATTCATCTAATGAAGATGAAATAATTTTGTGATTAGACAACTCGGTTCCTACTTAGTAGAAGGAGGGGAACCATATGGAGTATGAGCATTATACTAAGTGTCATGGAATTTATTATCAATAGAATGATGCCAAATTGGTACTGTAAATACCTGAATCCAAAATTCGTGTTTCAACTAATTCAAATCATGTGTAATTTTTTCAAAAATAAAATGAACTATACATAACGTTTATCAATTACCAAAAAATCTTCAAAATTATATTCTGTAGAATTAGATACATGACTTACAACATACCAACATTGTATAAAACAAAAAGTTATAAACAAAAATACTTTGTGTTCCCTATCTCCGTTTGAAAAATGAAAACCTTCAGAAAACTCTACAAAACATGTGAGAAATAAATTTAAAACATAGGTTGAGGAATTATTTTTTCCAGTAAGGGGTTTTATGAAAGTCCAATAGAAAATAAATTAAAAAATAACATTATAAAATATTATAATACCTTGAAATTTTTTTACTTTGAATATATTTTAAGAATGATCTACTGAATTTTGAAAAATATTAAGCAAGCTTGTGGAAACGAAACCACGAGCACCTTGAATCATTGAAAGTTATCTTGGCCTATCTACATTCATGAGGAATGGGTCTCTCCCTACTCCCTTTCATGTTTATAGTGTCCATATGCCAATATTTTATAAAAATGTTTTCATCTATCTTTACACACACGCACACACATATATGTGTGTTTTTTTTGAATTGGGTTTTCGTTTTCAAAATATTATCACACATTAAATACACATACAAATATATCTATATTTAAATGAATAAAAAATAACTTTTATTGGAAATAACATATTATACATGGTACAAAAAAATGTCATGATACAAAGAATTTTCATATTTACATGGAAGGTTTACATCCATGTACATAAAATTAAATTCATAATCTTAGAAAAATTCATTTTTTAAAGATAGTTCTAATAAATGAAATGTTTACTCAATATACATGATTACATGTATATATATATATATTTACAAATGTTAATTAATGAGACATCCTAAAAAATCAATTGTGTGTGTCTATAATCTTGATTTATTAATAAAATGTATATGAAATGATTCCATTTTATAATTGTGTTTTATTATAATCCATTATTTAAAAAAATTAGTACATTTTTTACCTGCATAAATAATCAAAATCAAAAAGTTATATGTTATGTAAATAATTCATATATAAATATATTGGAAATAACATGAAATGAGGAATAATATATTCCTATATAATATTGAAATTTATTAATTAGTGTGTATATATATATATCAATGTATACAAAATCCTAAGCAAGAAATTAGGAGTAAAGTGATCGTGAATAATGAATAATGAATATATTTTTATATAAAGTCATGCATATGAATATATATCTATGGGACAAATAAAAATATATATATATTACACCCCTAATAATAATGATTACATGAATTTGAAATAAATAAAAATAGAGTATGAAAAACAACACTTAAACATATATATATAGTGAGAATAAATAGAAAAATTTCATATATGAATAAATCATAAATCAAATTTATATGTTGTAGATCACATCAATATGAAATATGGGATTAAAAACTTCTTATATATAGTAGTTTTAAAAAAATTCCCTATTAAAATATAACATGAAAATAAATCATTTTAAATATAATCCATTACATCTAAGCATAAAATAAAATTATCTACTTGATTAAAAACAATTAAATGAACAAACAAATGCCTCACTTGATCCTCAAACCCCAGCTAGAGACATTCTTCTATTTTTTTATATTTTCACACTATATCACTCAATCAGGTAAAAAAATGGCTTAAAAATCAATTTTCACAATGAAATAATTCTTTTATAAAAATATATCATTATTTTACTACTTTATATATATATATATATCTATGTATAATCAAATACAACTAAAGAAAGGGTTTCAAGAAAATGTGGTTTAGTTTGGTTTCTTATGGAGTAAGCTCGGATGTAAAATATTGTAAGTATATAAATAAATTTTCATAGTATTAATTGAAAATACAATCATCCAAAGGTAGAGGAAAATATATTTTTTAGTTATTAAAAATAACAAATGTCAGAAAATCTAATTTAGAAATCGGAGAAAATTAATTCGTTGAATCTAAAATATACACGTGGATCAAAGATTTTTGATGATTCATCCAAAATGATAAATATTTCACAATAAATAAGAACTTGAATGAAAAATAGAACACCACCCAAAAATAATAGCATACATCATATAAAATAAGAAAAAAATAAAGAACTTGATAAATGATTTCAGCCAAATTGAAAAAAAAATCTATGAAATAGGTTAATGGAAAAAATTTGAAATATAGAAAGAAACAAACCAACTTACATTACCATGATCAATGACTAAGAATAGAGAAACTCACATGGATCTCCAGGATAAGAATTGTAATTTTTTATTGAGAAATCATAACCACTAATGAACCCCCATGACGAAGCTCTGATCACCCCCACTAGTGGTTGAGACATCCAAATACCATCATACCCATTGTCCAACCATTCTTCTTGTTAGGATTAGAATTCAACAACAACTGTTCCTCATAAAAAACCAACACATCTCCCCTAAAACCCTAGACTGACCTAAATAGGAAATCAGGATTTTGACTCCACTTAGGCCCCACTGGATACCCTATTCCCCCTTACAATTTCATGATTTTATTTCATTAAAAAATCAGTTATCAACATTTTATTTTTCATATATTTTGATATAAAATTAAATTTTAATTTAATAATAATCGTCCTAATTAAATTAATTAATATGTATGCATTTAAAATACAAAATTTAATAGTAATAATATACATATATATATATATATATAATAATTTCAATTATTATATAAAAATAAAACAAATTTATATTCCAAATAATAAAAAAACAAATTCAGTATAACAAAATAATTTATCAATACTTATATCAATATTTATAACAAAAAATTTTATGAATTAACATAATTGTATATTTATTTTTATAATATTTTCTTTTCTAAAAAATTATTCTATGAATAAATTCAAAAAAATGTGGATTTATAATATTTATAAACAACGCATAATATTCTTTAATAAATATCATTTCAGAAATGATTTTATTAAAACACATTTTAAGTCATTATAACTTAATAAAATTAACCAGTGAAAATATAATTTATTTGGAGTTTTATTTTATGTTTTTCATCATAATTATAATTATTTATTTACTTTATTTATTTTAATTATTATTTCAATGCATTTATATTCTATTTGACATATTTTATATTATAATATTATCAAAATATATTTTTATTTATTTAAATTATATATTAAAGTTTAAATTTAATACTTTACTATTTAATTATCATGTGATATAAGATCCCCCCCTAAAATGAAATTTTCTTCCCAATATTCACATCTTACTAAAGAAATTCTGAATTTTCAACATCAGAATTATGGAAAATAGAATTTCTATGAGGACTTATCTACCTATAAATTTTAAGGAAATTTTTGTCGTTTATATTTTTTTCACTAAAAATACAATATCTAATATCCCAATATTCCAAGAATTTTTCTATTATAATAACTATAAATCTCTGAACCCATGATTATGGGTTCATCTCACATTAATGCTCTTTAGTTTTTTAAAGGAACTGAACAAATAAAAAACATTTATTAAATATCAGGAAATTTTTTGGTCTAGGTTATGGAGAATTAGATATATTTATTTCAAACTAACCACACTTTAAAAAATAAATTCATATAAACAAATTATTCAAATGTACTATGTCCATAAAATAAATTAACACCGATATAAAACTATAATAAACATGTGAAAACTAAATTTAAAATGTAGGGGGAGAAATTATTTTTCATAGTAAGGGGTTTTCTAACAGTATAGTGAAATAAAAATTTTCAAAATACCATTATAGAATACTGTAATAGTTTGAAAACTACTATAATTTGAAAAAAAAATTAAAAATAATCCAGTGCTGTTTTGAAAAAATTAACAAAGATTTTGAAAAAAACCATGAGGCCAGTTGAAACATTGAAGGTTGTCTGCTCCTACCCACTTCTCTAATGGACGGGTTCAATCCTTGCTCCCATTTAGCTTTATAGTGTTTATGTTCCAATATTTTATAAATACTATTTCATATTTCCTTATATATATATATTTATGTTTTCCATTAGAGTTTTTTTAAACATATGATCACACATTAAATGCATATACATATATATTTATTTATAAAAATATAAACAATGTACTTTATAAAAAATCACTGGTTAATCCTGTAAAATGAATATCTCCTGATACATAGACTTTCCTTAATTTCATTTAAGGCTAAAAACTGTGTAATTAAAATGTAATTGATAATCTCATAAAAAATCATTTTAAGGTATATCTGATAAATGAACGGTTTATTCAATGCACATGCTTACAAGTATATACATTTATATTTACATATATTAATGTATGTGATATCATGGATTGTCAATGATGAATGGCCATAATAACAATTTATGAATGACATGCATATCACATGAGTCCATTTCAAAAAAGGTTGGAATTCTTAACCATTCTTTTCATAAATTAATAAATGTTTTTTCATGCATAAATAATCAAACCCAAATAGTTATATGATTGGAAAATAATGCATGTATAAATATACTTGAAATAACATGAATCTTGGAATAATCTATTTTGGTATAATTTTTACATTTAGTAATTTGTGTACACACATATATATATACATATAATCATAAACATGAAATTACTAGCAATGTGATCTTGAACATTGAATAATTCATATATATATATATAAATATATATATATATATATATATATATATTCGGGTATAATAAATTCAAAAAAATATGTATTAAATATATAATAATAATGCATAAATGGATTTGAAAAATAAAAAAGAAAAACGGATTATAAAAAATAATATGTAAATATATATATATATAGAGAATAAACGTAAAAAATTCATACATACATATGTTATGAATAAAAATTATAACATAGTGAGTACTTCTATATAAATCAAAACATTTAAACATACAAATATATATAATAGTTTTCAAAAATAAATTCACATTAAAAATACTACATGGAAATAAATCATGGTAATATTAATAATTAATCCCTTAATTTTATGAATAAAAAATATTATGTACATTAATAAAATAAATAATTTAAAAACTAATCCATTACTTGACATGTATACACAAGCTAGAGACCGTCTTCTTTTTCTGTAGACTTTTTTGCACTCTCAATCCCATTGGAAAAATAAATTTATTATAATTCCATTTTCACAATGATATAAAGATTTTATATCCATATATCATTAATTTATTTCTTTAAATATATTTATATATGTAATCAGATACAACTGGAGAAAAAGTATCAAGAAAAATGTGGCTGAGATGTGTTGTATTTTGAGAAATCTTGGATGTACAAAAGATCAAGAATATAAATATATTTTCATAGAATTAATTGTAATTTGATAATCTGATGGAAGAACCAATCAATGTTTTTAGTTAATACATGGAATAAAGGTTAGAATTTTTTTTCAAATTGGTTCAAATGGATTCATTGAATTTAAAATATACAGTTGGATCCACAATTCATTATTAAGAATAAAATATACTGATAAATGACAAAGAAAATAATAAAATGAATAAAAATAAAAACACCACATAAAAGGAACAATTGAAGTAGACTGTAAGATGAAAAAAATTAAGCAATTGAAAAAATAATACCATCACATTAAAAATTATATGTGATATAGTTCTATAAAAAATGTGAAATCTTAAATGAAAAACTATATCCTATATCCCTATGAACTAAGTCAAAGAAAACCAATACTCACTCAAAACCCATGAAATTGGATTTTGTTGTTTCATTCGGATACCCTAAAAACTGACGAACCACCATGATGATGTTCTATCCATCCTCACAAACTTCCAAGACTTCCAGAAACCCCCAGTCATGTGGTAGAACCTTGCTTCTTTCTTGAACTCGACTTCCTATACTACGGTTCCTACCAATGCCAAAATTCCTATATTATCCCAAGAATGAAATAGATGGAAATTACATCATTTTAGATTAATATTTAGTACATTTAAAAATACACACCTAAAGACCATAATACATTAGTGTATTTGGAAACATAGAGAAAAATTATCATTCATGGTGGAATATATTAAACATGTCCCATAAAGATATCCACCTTTTTTACTTCTACCTAAATAATTTCTTTATAACCTATGCAATGGAAGCATAAGAAATGGGTGAGATAAAATTCTCAATAAGGGTAAAGAACTAAAATATTTAAGCATGAAATGAAGAAAAGGGTATGGAACTTGGGTATAAAATTTAAAGATCATACACAACATATTATAGATCATAATAAGGATTGTAATTTAATGATACATGAATCATAAATAAATAATGAACAATATCCATGAATGTATAATATAGGCACAAAACATGGAATTTTTGAATACAATTAATCATATAATATTAATTCCATAGTTGCAAAGGAATTTATTCAATGACCAAAATTTTTGTATGTGGTAACTCCCCATTCATCCCGGTTATCATAGTTCACTCCCATAGTTATAGTAGTAGCATTAGATAACTCCACATACAATCTGAGTATTATTTGTTTACTCCCATGGCCATCATAGTAGCATGATTTCTACCCTCATACCTTTTTAGTAGTAATGGTTCACTCTCATGGCTGTCATAGTAGTTAAAGTTTACTCCCTTGACAATATTATTCTATCTCATGAGTTATAAATCTTTACCAAATTCATTTTAGGTAGATATTGGTCACACTTGTCTCATAGTGAAATCCTACATACATGTTCCAAAAAATCATAAATAGTCATATCTTAACTCATTTAATTAAATGTGTATAAAAGAATCATAATCAAATAAAAACATGTGGAAAAGATACATGATTCATAAAAATTTCATAAAAATTATAACTCGTGAAAGAGAAATGTTTTTTATAAAAAAATAACCCAGGAATGATAATCAGATTTCATAAAAAAAATAACACATTAAAGAGAAAAAAAATTCATAAAGACAATGACATTATGCATTACCCATTCATATAAATGATACTAATGTATCCTTTAGATAATTTCCGATAAGTACTTGAATAACACCAATAAATGTTATCTTAGATGAAAAATAATTTTGAAATATCATTCAAAAGCATTTCTTCAGGAAAATATACATAATTATTTGGAAAGTAATTTTTAAAACATAAAATAATTTGAACATAATTTTCATATAAAATAACATTCAAACATATAATGAACCCATGAAATCATTCTAAAACTTTTAAAATAATATATATAAAATAAGCTTTAATAATTTTAAAAAAAAATTATCTTTGTAAAAAAATTGAGAACATATATAAAAATCATGACAGCATTTTGAAAATAATTTTATTAAAAAAATATAAAATAATATTATAAACATTTGGGAAACGATTTTTCTTCAAAAATTATATAATAATTATGAAAATATTTTAGAAACCAATTTTCTTAAAATATATATAAGAATCTCGAAAACGTTTTGGAATTAATTTTTCATGAAAAATTATAAACTAAACTTGAAAAAATTATGAAAACAGATTTTCAATGAAAGTATATTTTAAAAAAAATCATATAAAATAACCATAAAAATTGAAAATAATTAATCATAAGGTTAACGGTATATAATATAGTACATTCCATATGAGGAAAAAATAACATCTTATTTTCACTGTAAAAAGGAATAAAAATATCATCATTCAGGAAGAGAAAATAAGATTCATTTGAAAGAATTTTTAAATGAAAAAATGGGTAGAAACATAAATTAATGAACATAAGATATTACAATAATATTCTTGGAAACCCTTTTTATAAAATTTGGTTTTGATGTAACACATATTTCTTACTGAAGAGAGGGTAACATCATGATTTCTGAGAAACACTTTCACAACTGTATTGTGTACCAAAGAGTATCAAATGGAAGCAATAAATTAATATTGAATTAATAACCATATTACAATAAAATAACTTAATTTCTAGAGATATATAACATAATAAATCATCAAAGGAATCATAAACCAAAACAATCTCTAAAAGTTTTTAGATTATCAAAATAAACACTTATAACTTGGTAACTTGGGATCATACTACCCATGAATGAAAAGGAAATTACATGAAACATAAAATATCATGAAAAAATGAGATTCATGATAGAAAATGTAAAATTTAAGTATATACAACTAAAAATATATGTTTAGATATATAACAAAACATGAGTCTCCAAGAAGGAAAATTGAGACAAAACATTTTAACTGATTGGGTATGTTTTGAAATGTAAAATCCATGAATGAAAGATCATAAAATAGATGTGTGAATACCGATAAATATATTTATAAGGCACATATAATACAACCATTGGATGTACATACACCACACAAAAGTAAATAGTGTCAAACCTAACATGTATCTCAGGAAAATAAAATGTAAGACAAAATCCCCTAACCATGTGTGTTGACTCTCTTTAAACCCATACACTATTTCTATATAATAAATATATGATTATTTAATATAGTTTAAAAAAATTTATTCTTATAAATAATTCCACATATGGCTTTATTATTTCTTTATATTACCTTCTTGTTAACTATCCTATTTTAAGGATTAACTTTGGGAAATATTTACTTTGTTCGTCCCATGTTTCTTAATTTTTTATATCATTATTTCATATAAATATTCCATTATTCAATAATGAAAATAACGATATAAAAATCATTTAATATTATTATATATTTATATGTGTTATAATAATATATATCATAATTATGTTTGAAATAAAATTCACCGTTCATGGAGACGGTAAACTGTACGTACCCATGAACGTTGTTTCCATTTTTATTATCATATTGAATGCAAATATGTAAAAGAAATGTTTATATATATGTAATTGAACTAGTATCCCTATTATTTAATATATGTTCACTAAAAAAATCATTAATACATTCCATTTGTTGTGTGAAGGAATACCATCCCTTCGAGGGGACGATAGTCCACACGTCCTCATATGAGATTATTATATTAACACCCAATAAATTGTTACAAATGTATGAGTTGTAAAAAGAAAGAAATAAGATTAGAAATATAATTAATATTATATATATGACTTATATAAACAGTATGTACATCTTAATATCCATCATTATTGGTGGTAAATGAAAAAATGAACTGGCATTTTTTCATGAGGCAGTAGTTCACCATACACAGAAATAATAAAATCAATATCAATTATATATAAGTGTGTGTAAGTGTAAATATAAATGTTATTATAAAAATCCATATTATATTTAGGATATTTTTTTCATTCAATAATGGAATAAATATAGTGGAGGGGTGGAGATAGAAATATAGGAAATGATATTGAGAGAACATATTACCTCTTAATGAGGTAACTCCTTTTGGTTTGTGTCTGAAGAATTCCATGAGCTGGATTATACCCTTAGTAAGTCTTGTATAAGGAGGGAGGAAAGCTGCGATATTATGTTATTAGATTCTGGGAAACCCTATGGGCATGCAAATAGACTTGAGATATGTGGTGAAGTGGGTAGAGCTGATGGCCTTTTATATGGATAGGAAACGTCACACTAGGCATTTTTTAAAACAAGTTTTGTATACCGATTTTTTTAACAAAAAAATCATAATAAAAAAATAATGGAAGGTTAATAGATGAATAATTTCTTTGTAATGGATGTTTTAGAATTTTCAAATCCATTTTGGTCTTATTTTTGTGGTTTAGTTCCTTATTAACTATATTTTTCTCTTAACCGATGTAATTTATTTTAATCGCATTTACTAATATTTTGGTTAAAAAACAAGGATACACATATTATAAATTAAGAAATTTTCAAATTATAAATATGGATTCATTTTTTCTTAATTATAATCCCAACTTTCACAAAAAGTAATTTATAATTAATCCTGCAGACAGGACGACAATACTGGTTCTTATTGTAAAAACACTTACATGTTTTCAATGTTTTTATATCAAATTTCAATGTGAAATTCATTATAATGACCTAAATTGGATTAATTGATAATTATATTATCCAAATAAACTACGAAACAATTTTAAAATATAATTTACTTTATAAAAAATTAGATGAAAAAGATGCGTTGGATTAAAACACAGTATTTTTAATTATTCCTTAAAAGATAAAACATAACCTAAAAATACAAAATAAATTGAACTAAAATAATTTTTATGTTTATCTACCAAAGATAAATTTTATTTTTAAACATTAATTCTATAAAATTTATAAAAAAGTATTTAAAATGGTTTTTTATTTAATGAAGAATAAATATCTTAATAAAAATAATTGTTTTTAAGCATAAAATTGGCTAGTTTTTTATCTTATATTTATAAAATATATTGGATGAATATAAAAAATATTTTATTGGATATATATAATAGTTATTATATTATTATTACTCATTAGTTATAATTAATTTAATTTATTAGGTTAAAACTTCTATGTGACTTTAATAATATTTTCCTATATATTCAATGAGTTTTCATAATCATTTCTAATTAATTGGTAACCTATGAATTCATATTATGTTTGTGTAAACTACATATTTTCATAATTTAGTTTGTAATATTCATTCCCATAAACATAACATCTAGGTTATTTCTAATTAAAGTAATAGTATAAATAATATATTAGAGTTAGGTAATACTCAGACATGCGTGTTCCAAAATTCATAAAGAAAGGTCAATATTGTTTGTAATGTGTGTTATCCTTTTTTTCCTTCTATGGTACATCATGTTGGTGTTCTGTGAAACACACTCCTAGGAGGATACAATTTAAAGGAATAATTGAATTAATGAAAAAATATTTTTAGTGTTTTGATAATTGATAAATATAAAGAGATTAAATTAATTCGAAATATATATTTCTCAAAATCTTGGGGTGTTACATTTTATCCCCCTAAAAGACAACTTTTCCTTCAAAAAACTTTTGATTTACCAAGGGTCTAATACTGGAATGTTTGATTCATAGAAACCCACATCGTAAAAATGGATACCAAAACATCCCTTTAAAAGGGAATGTTGGAACCATAATAGTTACCAAAAGTAACATGTTAAAAGGTTTCCACATAGGTGAACATAAGTGGGGAGTTAATATTGAACATGGAATAAATTCATAAGTATTTATAGGGAGTGGGTGCAGTCATAAATCAGAAACTAATGAATTATTAATGATAATTTTAGGACCTCAATGTCATAAATCATTGATGATTTCATAAATACATTTGTTTAAAAAAATTAAAGTATTGATAGGGCATTACTTTTTTAATCATATTCAAAATTTTGATTAGTTCTTGATATATTTCTATAAACAATATTTCCTTCATTTCTTATGCTCTGATCAATTTATAATATGATAATTACCTCACATAATGAATCTGCAGAATTTATCGTTGATTAATAATGCATTAAACTACATTTTTAGCGGATCTTATGCCCCATGAATGAGTGAAAAGTCTAACTATTTATCAATATTAATTATTATATAAAAAAAATAATAATAATATTGATTCATCATTAATATTTATTCATACTATATAAATACACATTAACAAGGACCTCATGTAGACTAGTGGATGGCCTGAAACCCTTAACCTCCTTCATTAAATGGTTCAAGACCCAAACACTTGTTGTACTTCATTTGTTTTCACCTGACATACAGGATGTACTTTTATAAAAAAAATTATAATATAATTTCTAAAATTTATAATATGGACTTCTTTTACATAAGGATAATCACTAATGAGCCTTTTAACTAAGGTTTTTAATGCAATCATAGTGCATAAATACTTCCTCGAAAGCATAAAATGAAATATTTATGACTGGTTAACCCAAAAACCCTTCTAAGAGATGAAAATGAAAAACATTATAAGGAGATTCATGAAATCATATTAACAATTATTCACCTATATATCACAATTTATCTCTTGGTTGTCACATTCCAAACATGTGAATACTATGATCATATACTCTCTATAAATGCGGTAATAAGATTAATTGTCATAAATACATTTAGAAAAAATGTATTATTTTTTATTCCAAATTATATTGGATATTTTCCTTAAATCCAAAAATGTTTTCAACTTAATTAATGCAAGGATAAACCACAAATCAAAAATTCCTTACATAGTTCAATGTTAATAATTATCATTCTGTTTATGTATCCACATCCCAGTTATATTCATATATAATACATTATCCTCCTATAAAGGACATATTATGGGTTACCTTTACCTAGTTAAAATATCATATTTTCATTAAATCTCTTTACTAGTCCATGAGGAAAATTCAACATAAACTAGAAAATATAGACTAAAAACATCAAAGTAGAAAAATAATAATATATTTCAGCAATCGTAACTTTTTTATCCAAATAAAAAAAATAATTTGTAAGTTTATCCATAATCCATTGAAAATGATACCTCATCCAATTACATAAAACCACTTTACATTAACTTTTCTTAAGTAGTCTCATCATCATCTGAAATGTATCCATTACTCTATCCCCATGAAGATTCTATTCTGGAAAATTCATATTGGGAAATTTTCGTTCATAATTACTTCATTCTCCACACTTAAAACCCTTAAAATTTGATGGGTTCTTAGGAAGGAAAAATATTCGCATCCATTAAAATAACGAAGCCCTTAATTTATTCATTGTAGTAACTTGCTTTGTGTCCTTCTTTACCATAATCAAAAAATCAACTTGTCCCTATTAGACATTCAACTATGTGCTTATTTTCAAATTCATGACACAAGGGAAACCAAATCATTTTTCCTATGTGGACTCTTTTACCTGAAATCTCATCAAACTCCTTCTTTCTCTTCCTCGACGATTCTGAGAGTTAGTTAAGGTAAGAATTGTTAATATAGTTACATAAAAAAATATTTTTTATGATCAAGAAGTATACTACTCTAGTAATCATCTCACTTTATTTCTCATTAGTACATTTTCCACCACATTTTACATTAATCAAGTTACTTATGGTTCCCACCATTGAATGAAACAAGAAGCATAATGTCATCATTACTTATCAAAGGATAAAACAACATTGTCATAAAAAAAGTACTTATATGATATCACATAACCTTCATTAATATAAAACTGTTTAGTTTAATACTAGTTTATTAATATCAAACTTATATTTATATCATTCCTGATGGATAATGAAGTGTTTTTGAATTTCCAAAGCATATCCTCGTAGTGTGTCAAACTAGGTGTCCAGCAAGGCTTATTTTTATGTACCAGATTACCCTGAGTTAGGCCCATAACAACTTGTTGGAGTTTTTAACCCTAGGTAAATCATTTCTAGAGGCACATACACTTATAATATCCAAATAGGGAGGTATTACTTGTAATCTACTCACTCTATACTTCACCAATATTCTAGGATTGTATCTAAAATATTAACGTATCCTTAGAGACATCCCCTAGACATATCCATATAAATATACCAAGGTATCTCACAAATGTTTTGTTATATTAGCTTACAAAAGTTGACTAAATGATTCCTTCAGTAACAACTATAGATACTCTGGCATGAAATTCATTGATGTTACATCATTTTAGATAAATATTTTTTACATTATAAAAATATATTTATGAGGTTCGCAATAGTTTAGTGTTTTGGAAACAAGAAAAATATTCTATATTAGTGGGAGATCTTCAACATCTCCCATAAATATCTCTATAATTAGTACTTCTACCTAAATCCGTTTTTCATAACCTATAAAAATAAAACATAAGAAAGGGGTGAGCTAAAATTATCATTAAGGGTAAATAATGGATATGTATAAGAATAACATTAACAAAAGGGTGTGAAACATTATTGTTAGATTTGAAGATCATATCCTTCAAATTATATATCATAATAAATATTGTAATTTCATAAGAAATTAGTCCAATATAAATAAAAATCATAATACATTAAAGCATTACATAGGAATAAAACATAGAATATTGGAAAACACATAAGCATATTATATGATTTACATAGGTACCATAAAATTGATTCTAAGCCAATCATGGTTGTATGGGATAACTCCCAATACCAATGTGGTAATCATGGTTCACTCAATTGTACATCTTAGTTGCAAATACCCGAAAATCTTGTGGAATTTGTTTTAATACATGGGATTTTTATGAGACTGGGAAAACTGACGGCGGGTGATTCTGAGGCCCGATGTGCCCAAAATCAATTTTTGATGTTTTTTCAGGTACGTTCAGTAAACGTACGAGCAAGATTTTATAACTTTTGAACCGGTGCTCCGAATTGAAATCTGTGGTCACAGTTGAACTCGCAACGCTTATATTCTCTTACGAAGGCTTTCACATTGACGACAGATGGTCAGGGATGAAAGTTTTTTATTTGGTTTTACGTGGGAATAATAAAATAAATTAAGTTCTTTTCTTCATTTATTTTAGTTGGTTAAAACCTCCAAGATGAGTTTGGAGGTGGGGCCACCACACCATAACCTACCAGGAGAGGATATGGTGGTGGGGCCCACTTAAGGCCTAAACACCTCTTCTTAATTAATTTGGGGGGGACCAACCGATGTTATAACATCTTGGACCCCCATTAAGTGGGGAGAAACCCCCTTTAACTACCCACTAATGGTGTCAAACCTCTTAATTAATAAATTGAACACATTCAATTAATTAATTTAAATGTTTTGAATTCTATTAAAATAATTTAATATGATTTCATTATCAATTTTTTGCTTGGAATTTATATTTTTAGTGGAGCATGGGAGGAAAGGAACTCTAATAATGAAGAACAATTCTCCGCCAACAAAGAATGATCTTCAACCGGTGCAAGGGTGAAGTGTCTTCCTTGAAGAACACCAACGACGAAGTCCTCAAATTCTTTATCTTATTTCCCGACATTAACGAATCGACGTCCTCCTTTCTGCGACATCATCAACAAACAACAAACTCGAGGTTGGGGATATATGTTTAAATTTTTTCCTGTTCTTTATCGTTCAAATATTGGTTTACGATTTGCCGATTGATATCATCATAATGTGGAGGGCCCGGACCAAATGAACACATCCCGACACTCCCCTTCCGCATTCCTCACTTTTTGATAGTGGTGACGGTGCAACGACGGCCGGTGTCGTGCCGGACGAGAAGGAAACTGGCAGCACAGGGCCACCAGGTTGTTGGAATGGTGCAGCACTGGCGCGCCCAACATAAGAGTATGCCCCAGCCGTTTTCCACAGTCCTGCACACAGGTGGTCACCATGCTGGAAGAGGTGGGTGCCGCCATCGCACCACGCAGAGGAAAAAAAATCTACAGCCCCATGTCGCGGAGGTGCACACGGGCGGCCTCTAGGCTGACAAAGGGGAATGGCGTTGTCGCACCGTGCAGACGAAGAAGTTGCAGTGGTGAAGCAGAAGTGGGTGGCAGGGCCGGCCGCCAGCGGAGCAGACTGGCTGGCCGCTCGGCTAGCCGAATGAGGCAAAACCCTCCTGGGTACCATGGGCTACTGAACCAATACCAGGCACCAGTTCCATTCAGGAGACGAGGGGCACGCCACCCCCCCCCCCCCCCGTATGCATCTAGGGTGGGCCCCAGAGGGCGCTGAAATACTCTGGCCATCCAGGCCATGGGGTCCGCCACCGCAGGCCACCTGGGCCGCCAGCCATGCCACGTGAGCAGTGCTACCTGCAGGCCTGGTCTGACCTATGGACTGGGTCAGACCCACGGACCGGGTCAGACCCCATTCCAGACCCGTTTTGGCATGTTTCCACCTTTTCGTCTATAACATGGGCTAGACTTGTCCGATTAATGAAAAGTCTACGGAGACAGAATTCTTGGAGCGATATGGTTCTCTTTGGATACCCCACTTGAGGATTGGACGTAGTTGGCATACAGTTTCGTTGGATTGAACCTAAATCCAACCGGTCCCTCTGAACAAAAATGTCAATAACTCTCAGACCGACTCCCCATTAATGCACCGTCTATCACGTTGTGTTCCTTTTGATGAGACAGAACTTTGGGATATATCAAATTGGTCTGACGTGGAAGTTGATGTATCGACTCTTGGCTTGAGGAGCTGACCCTCCTGTAATCAAGAATGATAGTGGAAACCCTGAGGCTGGCCATGAACTTTTGACTATTCCTGGATCATGTGTTGGTCTGACAGAATATCTGGTCCCAGATCATGTGCTAGTCTGACAGCTGTGACTACTATTCCTAGATCCTGTGTGGGTCTGACAGTTCTAACATCTGGTCTTGGATCTTGTGTGGGTCTAACATTTTAGATGATTTAGTGGCTACATCTGATCATATATATCTCTCTACAGAAGTTGTATTCCTATGTGAGATGAGTCAATAACTTTTGTTTTCTAGATGAATTTGAGGGATTACTAAATAGCTTAGGTATATGTATGGGCATATACCTATGTGGGGTTATCTTTTGATTTCATACATTGTGGTTTCTCCATGTTGGATGTTGTGAGATCCCAAGGGTATTGGTGTTCCTAATGAGTATCGTTATACTCACCCCTGCATGGGATATGTCTACACCTCGTTTTCTGGGATGCAGACAATGGACAACGCTGACTGAGGCAGAGTAGCAGGACTAGACGGTAACTTGAGGAGGAACTTACGACGAGTCAGTACACGGATGAGACTGACAGATGTGGAGTGATGAGGAGGCCATCTATACCTACCCTTCAGGAAGGAACCCCGGAGGACGACCTAGTGAATTATTTTCTTTTTCAGTTGTACTTGTTTTTCAGTTGTAGATGCACTTTCTAGTTGGGCTTGAATTTCAGGCCCCGTTACTTTTCATCACTCTTTTGTATACAGCTTTACATACTGTTTACTTTCGTCTTGTACTCTATTGTGTGTGTGTTTTCAGTTTATAAAGGAAATTCCTTCCAAGTTTTAGGGATTTACGCCTTTTGTGCTATTCGCCAGCCCCTGGCCTATGGAAGATAGGCTTGGGGTAGTCACAGTATAGGCCCCAGGGGACAGGTCATGACAAATTGGTATAAGAGGAGTCAGTTATACCGTAGAACAAATGACACTTCTCATTATTTTCTGTGAATCAATATTGTTAAGAGTAATGAGTGTGGTTTTTAGTATAGGGAGTCCACTGTTGGTGCAGAAACCAAGAGTGCATGCTGAATGAGCATGTTGCACGTGTTCCAGGACCAGAGGCCACCCAGGTTCATGGGTGAGACGGAACTACAGTCAGCTAAGGATTGGCTGGAGGCTGTGGTGAGAGTCTTCAGACTAGCTGGGACACCATCTGACCTTATGGTGATATTTGTTACGATTCTTCTTCAGGTAGCATCAGGAAGATGGTGGAGCCTGATGCTCCAGGTGCATGACAATGCGACACTTCTATGTGCAGACTTCCAGAGCCTACTTCAGGCGGAGTTCATCCCAGCCACCCTACATGGGGTACAGATACAGAAGCTACTGCATCTACAAATGGGTAGCATGATGATGGAATAGTACTCAGCGAGGTTCACTGATCTCTCGCGCTACTCCATAAATATGGTGATGGACGCACTCGTCAGGGCCCGAACCTTCGAGTAGGGGATCAGGAGAGAGATCAGAGCATCGATGATCTCCCTCAACATCCCGATACAGGCGAGGGTGTTAGAGAGATCCCTCCTAGTGGAGAGTTTTCTTACATTGTAGTAACCAACAGCAAGACCCATCACTAGTCGACATGTAACAGAGTCTTCTACCGCTGGAAGTAGACAGATGTCGTAGAGGTCCAAGTGGACCAGGCTATCCGGTGGATGACACCAGGATATAGGATTTCGTTTTGTGGGGAACACGAGATAGGGAATTTCATGCTAGGAGAGGGAAATGGTACTCTTGCGGTAGGCAGGTTCACATGGCATTTGACTATCTGACCCGTCGTACTAAAGATCAGCAGATGGGCAAAGGACTACCCAGGCAGAAACATAGATTCGATCGCAGCAGACCACAGTGAGCAAGTGGACAGGGGTGATCTCAGCTCTAGGAAGCTGAGGCATTTGATTATGGAGCTCCAAAGTTGATTTAAGATACTATCTATGCCTACTAAACCATAGTTGTAGTTCTAATAGACACATGTGCTAGTCACTTTTTCATTTTCACGGCCCTAGTTCGGAGCTCAGAGATTCCGACAGAGCCGTTAGCTCGACCCTTAGGGATAGAGACTCATTCGGGAGCATACTCGATGATTATGCACTAGTTCCCACAGTGTGATTTTACCCTACGAGGAGAGAGCTTCACCTGGGATCTCCTCGTAGCGGCGTCGAGGCATTACAACGTCATCTTGGGTATGGACTAGTTATCTACAGTCAATGCTCAGATCGAATGTATTAGGCACAATGTGTGGTGTGTCCACACGGATGGGACCAGGTTTACCTTCACCAGTGAGAAGGGATACTTTGAAGAACATGATAGACTTACTCAGAGAAGGGTCCAACCGATCACTAATCAGTTGGCATGTTGTACCCTTAGAGCAATTGATTGGGATAGTCCAAGCTATCCTATAGTGGTGGACCAGTACGTGGATTTTTTCCCAAATGATGTACCAGGTCTACCTCCTCATGGAGAGGTGGACATTCACATTGACATATACCCGGGACGACACCGATATCTAAACCAGCATATCATAGGGCTCTTATTGAGCTTCATGAGCTACGAGTATAGTTGGAGGACTTGCAGGGGAATGGATTCCTTCGACCTAGTGTTTCTCCATTGTTAGCCCCGACTCTATTTTCCAAGAAGGCGGATGAGAGCATCAGGCTTTATGTCGACTAACGTCACTTGAACCAGGTGACTATGAAGAACAAGTACCCACTCCCGATGATTGACGACCTCTTTGATCAGCTAAAGGGGCGCGGTGGTTCTCAATGATAGACCTCAGATCCGGCTATCACCAACTCAGAGTTTGAGACAAGGATGTGTAGAAGATGACCTTTAGGTGTCGGTACGACCACTACGAGTTCTTGGTTATCCCCATCGATGTAACCAATGCTCTATAATTTTTCATGAGACTCATGAATAGGATCTTCCAGCCCTACCGCGGTCGCTCTGTCGTATTCTTCATTAATGATATTTTGATCTACTCGACTACTGAGGAGGATCATGCCTACAATTAGCAGGTAGTACTGGGCACACTCTGAGTGCACCATCTTTATGGTATTATCTCGAATTTCCAATTTTGGATTCTATAGGTTCACTTCATGGGACATGTCATCTCAAAGGGTGGAGTTGTAGTGAATCTAGCGAAGATTAAAGCGGTACGTGCTTGGGAGCCACCCAAGAGTGTGACAGATTTGTAGAGATTCCTGGGTTTGCATGGATACTACCAAAGGTTCGTACCTAACTTATCTAGAGTTTCATCACCACTATCAGCCTTGACAAAGAAGGGGAATCCATTCGTGTGGACGAAGAGATACCAACAGAGCATCCAGGAGCAGAGGTAGAGGCTGACTAGCGCCCCCCATGTTGAGGCTTCCAAAGGAAGGCTGATGGAACGTAGTCTACTACAATGCATCAGGGACTGGAATCATGTGTGTCCTCATTCAGGAGAGATTGGTTATCACATATGGTTCTAGGAAGTTGAGACACCATGAGCATAACTACGCTACCCATGACCTAGAGTTTGCAGCAGTGTTCTTCGCCTTGAAGATTTGGTGACAATATCTTATGGGTGAACGTTTTACCATGTACTCTATTCACAAGAGTCTCAAGTTTATCTTCTCTCAGAAGGACCTTAACCTGAGACAAAAATGTTGGCTTGAGTTCCTCTAGGACTATGACTTTGAGAAATTATACACTCTTGGGAATGGAAACATTGTTGCGGATGCACTCAACAAAAGATCTGGTATACATATGCTAGGAGAGGCGACATAGCAAATTGCTGCGTTACAGATATCCATTTTGGATAGAGGCGGAGAAACCTTTCTAAATTCTCTTACAGTCACTCCCCCACTCTTTTAGCAAGTCAGGGAAGCACAACATGTGGACGCTGACTGTGAGACACGACATGCTCAGATATCTACAGGGTAGACACCTGATGGATTTTTTGAATGTGGGGAGCACGTCATCCTATTAAGAGGATGTAATAAGGTACCAGTGTATCTTTAAGAGTATGTTTTGAGGGAGATCCACACATCTCCTTTAGCGGTACATCTAGGAGTGGAGAAGATAGACAACAGCACTGGTGGCCATGTATGAAGAAGTCAGTAGTAGAGTTTGTCTCTCGATGTCTCACTTGTCAGTAAGTGAATACAGAGCACCAAGTAACAGTAGGCTTAGTTCATCCAATAGAGGTCCCAGAGCTGAAGTGGGTTGAGATATATATGGACTTCGTTATGGGTCTTCCACATACATCAAGGGGTCACAACTCATTTTGGGTGATTGTCAATAGACTCGCAAAGTTAGTCCATTCCTACCTATCAGAGAGCATGGTTTAATAGAGAGCATGGGACGCCTCTATGTGCAGGAGATTGTGTGGCTTCATGGAGTACCTTATTCTATTTTCTCCGATCGTGACGCCCGATTTACTTCCCGTCTATGGAAGAGGTTGTAAGGGGTTTTCGGGAAGAAGCTTCGTCTGAGCAAAGCCTTCGATCCTTAGACAGATGGTCAGACTGAGCGGACCATTAAGACCCTCTAAGACATGCTCCGTGCATGTATCCTCGACTTCAGTCGTAGCTGGGAGGATCACAGACCATTGGTGGAGTTTTCATAGAACAACAACTATCACTCTAACATAGGGATGAAACCTTTTGAAGCCTTGTGTGGTCGACCTTGTAGATCGCCACTGTGCTGGATAGACACAAGAGAGTCAGAACTAGTGGGACCAAAGATGGAACGGGCTACCACAGAAATGGTATAGATCAACCAGAAGTGGATGAAGACTACATAGAGTAGGCAGAAGTCATATGTTGAAATGAGAGAGAGACCTCTGGAGTTTGAGGATGGCAACCACGTCTTTCTACGAGTCATTCCTTGATGAGGCCTACAGATATTCAGCTGAGGCGGAAAGTTATCTCTGAGATTCATGGGACCTTTTTAGGTCCTCAGCAGGGTTGGCGAGGTGTCTTACGACTTACCTCTTCCACCTCATTTGTACCGGGAGCATGATGTCTTCCACATATCTCAGCTGACGAGATACGTGCATGACCCTTCTCATATCATCGACAATGGAGTGATGGAAATCGATGATGGGGAGACATTTACGAAGGTCCCAGTGGATATTGAGGATCGATAGGAGCAGATCCTACATGGACAGTCGATACCTCAGGTGCGCGTTTACTTGTAGCACGACAACCTCCCAATGAGTACATGGGAGTAGGAGGCTCCGATGTGGTCTCAGTACCCCAATTTGTCCCCTTAGTTAGAGTTATAGCTTACGGGGACATAAATCCCTGAGGTGGGGAGAATTTAATGACCCAAAAATCGCATGGAAATTGTTTTTATTAATACATGGGATTTTTATGAGACCGCAAAAACTGACGACGCATGATTGCGAGGCCCGGTGTTCCTGGAATCAATTCTTGAAGTTTTGTTTTAGTACGTTCAGTAAACATATGAGTGAGATTTTATAACTTTCGAACCGGTGCTCGGAATTGAAATCTGAGGGCACTGTTGAACTCACAACGCCTTTATCCGCTTATGAAGGCTTTCACATTGACGACAGATGGTCAAGAATGAAGTTAGATTTTGATTTTTACGTGAGAATAATAAAATAAATTAATTGGTAGTCTTAATTTATTTTTATTTGGTTAAGACCTCCTAGAGGAGGTTGGAGGTGGGGGCCACCATACATTAACCTCCCATGAGAGGTTATGTTGGTGGGGCCCACCTGATGTCTAAACACCTCTTCTTAATTATTTTGGTGGGGACCACCTGAGGTTATAACCTCTAGGACCCCCTATTTTGTGGGGAGAAACCCCCTTGAACTCCCCACTAATGGTGCCAAACCTCTCAATTAAAAAATTGAACACATTTAATTAATTAATTTAAATCTTTTTAATTATATTCCAATAATTTAATAAGATGTCATAATCTATTTTTTGGTTGGAATTTGTCTTTTTGGTGGAGCTTGGGAGGAAAACAACTCTCCAACGAAGAACACTTCTTCCCCCAACGAAGGACGATCTTCAACCGGGGAAAGGGGGGAAGTGCCATCCTTGAAGAACACCAACAATGACATCCTAGACCTCTTCATCACCTTTCTCGAAATCAATGAATTGATATCTGCCTTTCTGTGACATCATCAATGAAAAATGATCTCAATGTAGAGGATTTATGTTTGAATTTGATCTCGTTCTTCATCATTCAAATATCAATTTACGATTTTCCGATTGGTATCACCATAACGTGGAGGGCGCGGGCTGAACGAACATAGCCCGACCCTCCCCCTATGCGATTCATCGCTTGTTGACAACGGTGGTGGAGTAACGATGGCTCGTGTCGAGCCAGCTGAGAAGGAAACCGACGACCCTCATAGGCGGCCGCGGCGCCAGCGCACCTTGCAGAGGAAAAAAATCCATAGCCCCTGAACATGACGGTGCACATGGGTGGCCGCCAAGCCGCCTGGAGGGGTGCATCGCCATCACGCCGTGCAGAAGAAGAAGTCATGACCCTATGGCTGCGACAGTGGAGCAGAAACGGCAGGATGAGCCGGCTACCGGTGGAGCAGACCGGCTGCCCACTCAGCAAGCCGGACGAGGCAGGACCCTCCTGGGTCCCGTGGGCTAACGAACCGCCGCCAAGTACCGGTTCTATTCGGAATATGGGGGGTGGAGGGAACCCCCTTACGTTGTTAGGGTGGGCCCCGCAGGGCGCCGCCAACCGCTAGCCCCACAGGGCACACGTGCCCCTAGAACAAGCAATGCAGGCTGCCAACCAGGCCACTCGGGCCGCCCCGGCGGGCCAAGCCCCCCCCCCCCCCATGGGTCGGGTTATACCAGCAGACCAGGTCAGACCTACAAACCAGATTGAACCCATGGACTGCGTCGAACCCATGGACTGGGTCAGACCCCAGTCCGGACCCGTTTTGGCATTTTTCCACCTTTTTCCCATAACATGAGCTACATGAGTCCGATTGATGAACCATCTATGGAGACGGAAAGCGTGGAGGGAGACAGTTCTTTTGGAATACCCCAATTATGGTTTGAATGTAGTCAGTGTATGGTCAGGTTTTATTGAACCTAAATACATCCAAGACCTTGGAATGGAAATGCCAATAACTGTCAGACAGGGCGTCCGATTGACGCACCATCAGTTGCATTGTGTTCATTTGGATGAGAAAAAAATTTGGCATACATCAACTTGGGATGACGTGGTAGTTGATGTATCGAATCTTGGATTGGGGACCAGAATCTCCCAGAATCTAGCATTCTAGTAGAATCCCTGAGGTTGGCTGTACGCTGTTGATTGTTCCTAGATCATGTGTTGGTCTGAGAGTTCGGATGACTGTTCCTAGATCATGTGTTGGTCCGACAGTTCTGACATCTATTCATGGAACATGTGTTGGTCCAACAGAATAACTTGTCCTAGATCATGTGTTGGCCTGACAGCTCAGAATACTATTCCCAGAACTTGTGTGGGTCTGACAGTTCTAACATATGGTCCTGGATCCTATGTGGGTCCGATATCTTAGATGATTCAGTGGCTACATATCATCATCTCTATCTCTCTACAGAAGTTGTATACCTGTGTGAGATGAGTCAGTAACTTGTGTTTTCTTCATGATTGAGATGGATTACTAGATAACGTAGGTATATGTATTGGCATATACCCAAGTGGTGTTATCTGTTGATTTCATACTTCTTGGTTTATCCTAGTTGGATTTTGTGATACCCTGAGGGTCTCGGGGTCCCTACTTATTATCGTTATACTCACCCCTGCACGGGCTATGTTTGTACCTCATTGTGTTGGATGAAGAAGACAAACAACGCTGACTGAGGCTGAGTAGCAGAACTGGATGGTACCCGGAGGTGGACCTTAAAACGAGTCGGTAGACGAAGGATACTGACAGACATGGAGTTCTGAGGAGGATAATTTTAACTACCCTTTAGGTAGGAACCCTGGAGGACAACCTAGTTACTGCAATTATTTTTCAGTTGTACTTGTTTTTCAGTTGTACTTTCACATTCCAGTTGGGCTTGTATTTCTGGCCCCTTTTCTTTTCAACACTCTTATGTATACAACTTTACTTTGAATTTAATTTCTTCTTGTACTATGTTGTGTGTGTGTTTAAATTTTTTAAAGGAAACTCCTTCCCAGTTTTAGGGATGTACTCCTTCGGTGCTAGTCACCAGCACCTAGCCTAATGAAGGTGGGCTTGGGGTTGTCACGACACGGGCCCTGGGGGACGGGTCATGAAAATAGTAACTATATTTCACTCCTTATATAATCTTGGTTGTAATGGTTACCTCCCATGGCCATCTTAGTGGCATTACATTACTCCTCAAACCATCTTGGTAGAAATTTTTTTCTCCCATTTCCATCATAATAGGCAATGATTACTCCCCAGACCATCTTAGTCTATCTCATTTGATATATTTCTTTACCTAATGAACTGGAGGGAGATATAGGTCCCACCTCCCTTTAAGTGAAATAAAAAATTCATGTTCCAATAATCATAAACATTCATACTATATCATTTCCAATTAAATGGGCATCACAAATTAGTAATCATATAATAATCTGTGGAAATGATACATGTATCCCATAAAAATTCATCAAAATCATAACTCGTGAAAGAGAAATAGATACCATAATCATATAACAGGTGAAAAAGATACGTATTTCATAAATAACATGACATTAATCATTACCCATTCATATAATGTATTTTAATGAGGTCCTTATATGATTTCCTATAAGGGAATGTGTAACATCAACAGATTTAATATTATATGTAAAATATTCCTGAAAACATTTTTAAAAAACACTTCTTGAGGAAAATATCCTTTATTCACTGTAAATGATTTTTAATGGATAAAACCATTTGATAATAATTTTCATTTAAAATACCTTTAAAACTTATAAATATGACATTAAATCAACTGGAAACCATTTCCATTATAATGTATAACATATTATTCAAAAAAAAATTAAAAAATTTCAAAAACACATTGAAAACATGAAATGAATGCTTGAAAACGTTTCAAAAATAATTTTTTGTGAGAATTTATAAAATAATATTGACAATTTGGTGGAAAAAATTATTCTTTAAAAAATATAAAATAAGCCTCAAAATATTTTAGAGACCATATTTCATGAAAACATATAAAAAAATCTTGAAAATTTTTTGGATACCAATTTTCATAAAAACTTATAAACCAAATTTTAATACATTTTGAAAACCATTTTAATTGAAAAAATATTCTATGAAAATATAAAAAATATCCTTTTTAAATGAAAAATGAATCTTCAAAGGATTGACGAAGGATAAATCATTACATGTCATACTAGGTAAAAAGAACATCCTATTTTTCCAGAAAAATTTATATAAATTTTTATCATTTTGAAACCGGAAAAAATATTCCATTGAAAACATAGATAAAATAATAAAATGGTGAAATATTCAATTAATTATCATTTAAAATTATTATAATATTCTTGTAATCCCATTTATGAAATCATTGTTTTGAAGGAACAAAAATTTCGAATGAAGAGAGGGCAATGTGATGTAATCTTAGAAAAAAATTCATAATTATCATATGTACCGAAGAGTTGAAAAACGTACCAATACATGAATATAGCACGGATAAATAGATGATAAAGAAATTCATTAATTTATTTATATATGGAACATAATAATTAATCAAAGGATACATTAACATAATCAATATCAAATGGTGATGAGATTGTCTAAATATACTCCTATAACATGGTAACAAGTGATCATACTAACCATGTTAGAAATTAAAATTAAATAAATTTTAAAATATAATTAATAGAATAAAATTATTGATAGAATATGTAAAATGTTACTATAAACACCACAAAAAAGATTTTAGGTTCATAGCCTAAGATGAGTCTCAAATAATGAAAATTGAGACTAAACATTTTACCGATTTGGTAACTTTTGAAATTTAAAACCCATAAACTAAAATCATAAAGTAAACTTTTGAATACACATAAATTTTCATATAATATACATAGAACACAATCATGGTACGTATGTACACAACACAAAAGGAATGGGTGGCTAACATACCACGAATCCTAAGGAAATAAAAAGTGAGATGAAATCCTATTATATTGTGCCTTAACTGTCTTAGTAACCGTACAAGATTCAATGAAAATAAATATAAGTTTACAATAAATTATTTAAAGAAGAATATTATTATATATAGTTCCATGTATTGTTTTATTACAAACTTATTTAATCCACTTGTTAATGATCCTATGTTAATGTTCCACATTGGGTAATATTAGCTTTGTTCTTTGCATGTGTCTTCATTTTTTATATCGTTGGTCATTATATTTATATCCTGATTATAGAATTTAAATCATGATATAAATATAATTTATATCAATTATATTTATAGTATTATAATATATATCATGATTATGTATGAAATAAAATATATACTGTTTTGGGAAATGACAAGACGTACATACGCCTGAACGTTCTTTCAATTATTATTCTCGTATTTAAAGAATGTATGTAAATGAAATTTTAATATATATATATAATTATTATAGTATCATTTTTATATCATATAATTTCTTTAAAACCATACTTAATACATTCCATGGGGTCTGTGAATGAATCGCATAGCATTGAGGGGGTGGTAGTCCACACTTCTTCAAACGGGATTATCGTATTAAAATCAAATGGAAAGTAAAAGGTAAGAGTTGTAAATAAAATAATATTAAAGAGATATTTAATATTAAATATAACATATATAAACATATTATTCATAACAATGGCCCCCTTGATTAGTGGTAAGAAAAAAATGAAAAATCATTATTTCGTGAGGTAGTAGTTCACCTTACAAAGAAATAGTATTTCGATATCCATTAGAAGTAGGTGTATGTGAGTGTAGGTATAAACCATACAAAAAAACCAATTATATTTTGGATAATGTTCTTTTCATTAAATAATAACATAAAGTGATTTTAAGGTGTGGAAACGGAAAATATATATAAGGATATGGAGAGAAGATGTTACCTCTTTATTAGATAACTCCCTTTTGATTGTGCTAAAAGGAATATGTGAGTTGCATTTGGAGCAAGGTAAGAATTATAGTAAGAAATTAGGGGAGTTGGGAGGTTATTTGATATGTTTTCAGGTGATCTGACTTGTTTCAGAAGTGTGAGGAAGTGGGTTGAGGTTTTATCCTTTTATAGGGAAGAGAAAATACACCTGTGGAATTTTTGAAAACAAGTTAGGTGTATTCACGTTTTTACTTCAAAAAACACATACCAAAAAAAAGTAAGGTTCATGGTTGAATAATGGATAGCCAATGGGTGATGTAAAATTATCTCGGTCATTTTGGGTATTATATTTTCGGTTTGAAACTTTATTACCCTTATTTTTTTTTGAACTGCTCTAAATAATTTTAATAACATTCACTAATATTTTTGTTAAATGAAAAATTTGACCTTATTAGAAATTATAAATTATGATAATTATTAATACTGAATCTTTTTTAAAAAATTATTATCAAATAAGTAGTGTAAATTAATTTTAAATTAATCCCATGAACAGGACGACACTATGGGTTTTTAATGTAAAAACGTCCAATATTTTACTATGTATTTATACCCTAGTTCCATGTGTAATTTGTTCTAGTAAAATACATTAGATTAATTGATAAAAATATTATATTAATAAACTATCAAACCATTAAAAATATACTTTATCATTATAAAACAATTAGATGAAAAAGAAGTTTTGAATTATAATCTAGTATTTTTACCTTTTCATTAAAATATTAAACCCCATATAAAAATACCAAAACATTATCCTAACCTAACTATTTTTTTTATTCCAAATATAATGTTCATGTTAAAAACATTAATCTATAAAATTTATAAATTATGTATTTAAAAGTTTTTTCACTAAAAGAAAAAAAATACCTTAATAAAAATATAGGTTTTAAGCATAAAATTAGGTGTGTTCTTAAGTTATGTGTATCAAATATATTGGATGAATATCAAAAAAAAATAATTAGATATATATAATATTTTTTTAAATTAATATTAATCGATAATTTTAATTTAATTAATTTGTTATATTAAAATATCACCGTGACAATTATAATATTTTTCCTCACATTCAATCAGTTTTCATATTCATTTCTTATTAATTGGAAACCTGTGAATTAATCATATATTTTTTAATCCAATTATTTTCATAATTTAGTTATCAATATTCATATTAATTAACTTAATGACTAGGTTATATGAAATTATGAAAATATTTATAGTAATATATTATATTTTGGTAATACATGGACATGCATGTTAATCAATCCATAGAGGTAGGTCAATCTTGCATGTAATGTATGCTATCATTGTTATTCAATGCAATGTATACCAGGTCGACATTGTGTGTAACATATTCCAAGACGGTGTCAATTTAATGTAATGTTTGAATTTGTGAAAAACTCTTTTCACAATTTTGTGAAATGATAAATACCCAAAGATTAAATAAATTAAAAAAAATTCACAAAATATAGGGGTGTTACAACACCTCTCCTATAGAACCCTCAACACTCCTACATTAGATATCTAGATTTTTATTCCATCAAGGCCCCTTTAGATACCCTACACACCCTTATAATTACTTTAATTTCTTTTTTTTTATTTTATATTATTTTTTATTTTCTTAATATTTTGAAATAAAATTATATTCATTTTTTGAAATGAAAAATCATAATTATATTTATTAATTATTTTATAATTCAAAAATTAAAATACAATTACTATTATATTAATTTAATTAAAATTATTCCAGTAATTATTAAAAAAATAAAACATCCTCCTACTCCAAATTAATAAAAAATGTAATTCCTTATAAAATTTTAATTTATTAATACTTATATGATAATTTATAATTAACAGTTTTAGAAATTATAATAATAGAAAAATAAATTTAATTATTTCTACTAATCAAAAAAATATTTATACTATATAATTCAAAAATATATAATTATATAATATTTATAATCATCCTTTAAAATTCAATAATAAAAATATTTTCAGAAAATATTTTATTAAAACCTATGTTTAACTTTTTTCAGCTTAATAAAATTAACGGGTGAAAATTTTATTAATTTTATTTTTTATTTTAAGTGTGTCCGCATAGTTATAAATATTTAATTATTTTCTTTTATTAAATTATTATTTCTATGTATTATTATCCAATTTTACCAATTATACCCTATAATT
This sequence comes from Viscum album, assembly GCA_963277665.1. Classification (NCBI taxonomy): domain Eukaryota; kingdom Viridiplantae; phylum Streptophyta; class Magnoliopsida; order Santalales; family Viscaceae; genus Viscum; species Viscum album. The sequence continues at coordinate 1,864,826,598 of OY728133.1, forward strand.
TAAACAAGATAAATTTTGATTTATATTAATAATAAATTTTAATTTTAATTAAATTAAATAACTATTTAATTTGCGTGTGATATTATAGGTATAAATACATATTATGTTCAATGAGAAAGGATTTTTCTAAGGATAATATCATGAAAATGTCTTAAAAGGTTCTATTTAGTTTATCCTATCCATTATAAGATCAGTAATACTATCTTAGACCAAGAAAAGAAATTATTTTTGTTGAAAATATTGAATAATTTTTACATAAATTAATGTGATCCATATTTCATATGGGGAAATAAGATAAAAACAAGTGTAAGAGATTCAATATTATTATAAAGTAACCATTTAATGCATTAAACTCAAAACAGTACAAATGTACAGTACTATAAACTGAAATGTAAAACTGAAAAATACATGCCCAACAAAAATTGTGTCCCAAACATACAAAAAACTATAAAAGTAAATAGGTGAAAGATAGATCAGCAGATGAATCCAACGTTATTAACACCATATGTTGTCTAAGCACCTAGTTCCCCTAAGCTCCAAAGTATTCACGGTTGAACTATCAATCCTTTACATAAGACACGATACGTGCGGGAAAATACAATTCAAGGTTGAGTATAAACATACCCAGTATGACACCCCAAAAGATGAATGGGGAGTAGTAATAGATACAAGAGAAGAAAATGACAGTAGATAACACAAGGTATAGTGAAATAGCACAGATCAACTAGAAATTAGAGTGATGGTAACCTCATAAAAACACAAGGGGATCAAAACTATGAGTATACGAACTAATCATCAAGTCATCACCACCTATAGTCAGAGATTAGACTCATCCAACTATGAGAAGGTAAATGTAGAAAGAATGTGGAATACACTGCACAACATTTTCTATCCGAGAAAGAGAGTTTCTAAATCCAAGCTGTGGATACTGAAGAAGGATAGATATATAAATTCATAGTCAAAGATGACCAAAAAATAGATTAAGATGATCTCTATCTCACAGCTCATCCTAAAAAGATGAAAATAAAATAGTTCCAAACATCCATCAACAATGCCCAATATTTCATGTGTCTTTCTAGATGATGCCTTCAAGTCAAACCCTTTCTCATCACTATGTCTCACAACTGAGTGGGAACAAAAAGAATGTATAAGATCTACAGCCTAGTACGTTTGGGGAGATCAACTCAATAATACATCGAGGACACCACTGCTCGACTTTCCTTGAGGAAAAACATAGTATCCGTTGAGGATCCCGCTGCCCAGATCTATTGGATGGTTAACTCAGTATTGGTTGAGGACTCCACTACTAAGTTTTTATTATAGGGTCTACTCAGAAACTATTGAGGACTTCACTTCACATTTATTACTATAGGGTCTACTCAATATCCCTTTATGACTCCACTTCTCATCTATACTAGAGGGTATAATATGTATCTATTATGGTTTCCACTTCACATATAAGATGGAGGATCATTTCAGTAATCATAGACTACTACACTTCCTAGTTTCAATTGGTGGGTCTACTCGGAAAGTGTTGAGTTATCCACTTCACATCCACACTGGAGGGTATACTCAGAAGGTCTTTAGTGATCTTAAATGATCAATATCATTGTAGATCATTTCATATCCAGAAATCATACCAATAAAATTCCACATCAAATCATGATATATACAACAGAGGTCACCATAACATTCTATGTTGAAAAACACTAAAGATAGGACTCTCTCTGGCCAAAATCTGAGTCCAAACGTAGGTGATAATGATTGTGGAATATTCATAATGGATTAGTCGGTATGTAAGGAACTTACATGACATGTGGTCCAACTCTACTTCAAGGAAGTTTCCTTTATATAACATGTATTTTTTCCTTTTTTTGTTGCATGGCATTTAAGGGTACTACATGACATGTCTTTCCCAAGAGTCTGACGAATGCACGAGGGTCATCAGTTGTCTGAGGGAAAAAATATAATTTCAATAATATGACTCTTCAAACACATTATAATGGTTATGAAGATCACAATTTTTTGATAATTATGGAAAAACAATAGGGATATTGAATATTAACTTTCTTCAATCTGATACCCAGTGAAAAATTGACATTTCACTGTATCATGAATGAACAGTGGTATATGGGGTGAGACCATGAGTCTAAATTAAATACAAAAAATTGGTCTTGAAACATCCACATTTATTTCAGGGTCATAGTGTAACAGACCATTCATCATTTCAACAGATTTTGAGGAATATATGTTGGATTTTTGATTATATAATAATACTAATAATTTTATTGTTATTAGGGATTTCATTTAACTGAGGCTCAAGTTCAAAAAATTTATACAACATTAGTCTTAAAATGATAGCCACAATTCTGTGGTCACATTGGCACTAGCGGTTTGCAAATTCGATATCATAGGATGATGTTACAACCCAATTTTAATTTCACATCCAAAATAAATAATGATAATAATTTAATATTGTTATTTTTTTATTCCTTATTCAAACCACATACAATGAAAATATCATTGTCCTCCTCACATGAATAATTTTCGTTCAACCCCCATTATTAATAACATAGACATCATATAAAGTTATTTTCATTATTATAATAATTAATATTATTTTATAAATGTTATCAAGGGAGATGGTGGGGGTCCCGCCACCCACAACACCCCTCTCCAGGCTATGGGTACAGAAGTGAATCCCACCTTGCCATATTTGGATAGCTACAATTCAAGTCTCATATCATTTGATATGTAATAATTTCATCCCCATTAAATATATAAATTTAGTGGTTATGCTTATATTAATTCAATTTTCATATTCACCCCTTGCAACAACTGCAGCTAATGGGTATCGATCCATCTATGATTCATCTTCAATTCATGATTATTATAAATAAGAGTAATAATATAATTATTAAATATCATTAAATTAAACCAATATAAATTAATTATCTAACAACACTTTTAATTCCACTACTATATTCATCATTTAAAATAATAATAATGAAAAATCATCATTTCATTTTCTTTTACCCACAACCATTAATATTATTATTCCAAATAGTTATTAATGCCCACTGTATTGAAAAAATATGACCACCTTGTCAGAGATCTATGAACAACCATTATCACCTCAACACCGAGCATCCTCTTCCATGTGAATCTATATATGTTCTCATATCAAAATCAATCCCATAATACTACACGTTATCACCACATGCCAAATAGGAATATAGGGATCACCGATCTAATATCAAACCACATATGATAAAAAACACATAATAGAAGTTCAATATTGATCCATTCACCAAAAAAAAACATCACTAATTTTTCGAAAACATTCACAAACTGTTGATCCATGTGTCGTTCGTGCTACCACTATGAATCATGGAGTTTGATTGTGGTCAAAACTGCCCTAACAATGAAGAATCATGAGTATGTGGTAGAACGATTAATAACAAGAATAATGGACGGGGAAAATAATATAAAAATGGTGAAAACTTCATTTTCCATGTTTTCTTCCTTTAAAAATTTATATTGTAAAAAACTGTGTGAAAAAACATGGATAAGATAAATAATTAATTGAAAGAATAATTTATCCCGATACATGATATCATGAAATGTCTCAAATGGATACAAATCAAAGAAAAATAATTTATCCAAATAAATCATTTAATTATAAATGATGAAAGTTACATATGATGAGTCAGGAATCAATTATTGATCGATCATTGGTATTGAATGCATCTAATACCGATGAAGGTGATTTGTTGTGCCTATTATCTATCAATTCACATTGATCAAATCATAGATTTTTGTTTAGTCATCATCTTCTAATTAAGGAAACTTTCTTCCTCAGCATAGATCTCGCATGGATTACATGGAAAACCCTTGAATAATTATCAAAAGAGGGTATTTATAGATTACTTGATTGGTTATTCTAATATGAAAAACAAATAAATTGTAGAGACCCGAAGCCTGACTTACATGGACATTACATTACTTTTGCGGAACACTTAGTACATAACAAAAACACACACAAGGATCATAACAGTTTAGTGTCTTTGGAAACTCGGAACGTAATCTTCTAATCATGGTGAAAGATCTTCAATATCTCCCAAAAAGATATTCCTTTTTTTACCTAAAACCTTTCTTTATATCCTGGGGAAAAGAAAACATAAAAGGGTGAGATCAAATTCTCAGTAAGGGTAAACAAAAGAAAAAAATCCATCACATCATATTCATAAGAACATATCTTTTGGAAATCTTAACCTGCAAAAGAGAGCATAATTTCATAACATGGGATAAATCATAGTAGTGAAATGAAATCCCAATAATCATAACTTAAAACATGAAACTTTGTTTCATACACACATAATCATAGAGAATAATTTCTTGTTAGTCAAGACTCATTGTCAAGACTATCTTAGTGGACAATGTCCCTTTCTGAATCGAGTCACCCTCGTTCCAGTCCAGTTTCACTGAACCGGTATAACCTACCGTTCCAGCCATGTCTATCTCATGAGATATAAAATCTTTACCCAATTCATTGGAGGGAGATATAGGTCCCACCCATCTTATAATGAATCTTTTCTTATGTGTGCCACATAATCATAAATCATACATCATCGCATAACACATGTAACAAAAAATGGGATTCTTGAAACATCATGACATCATAAAACAAATCATATAAGGTAAATGACTTCATAAAAATAATTCCCTCACAAAATAATCAAATCAATGTAATAATAGGGATAAAAACTCAACCCTTTATTATTTTATATGGAAAATAATTTTGATAAAACACTTGAACTTCATTCTTGCGGAAAATATCCTTTCTACTTCAAAAACACTTTTCCTTTATTAACATGTCATACAATTTTAAACTTAAAGAATTTGATTAAAAATAAACATGAAAAATTGTAAAGGTAGATTCTTGAAAATAATGTTTTAGAAATCCATTCATGTCGTATAAGTTAAAAAAACATTCTTCGTACTTTTGTCGGAAAAGTCAAAAAAGTACCTCGTATGAAAAAAACGACAAAATATTCCTTCCATATCGTTTACTAAAAACTCACCGAAGGGTAAAATTGGATTTAAACAATTGTAGGTGGATGGAAATAATATTACATATTGAGGAAACATGGATCTGGATGATAAAATACACCCCAGTAAATACCAAAGTATAAACAATCTCGGATAAAAATGAGATTGTGATATTTCCCTTACCTTAGGTCCGACTTGCATTGTACGTGTCCGAACCTCCTGTATAATGATTTAAATCATGTTATTGACATATTCCAGAATCATATTCATTGTTATTATATCATATATGTTCCACTTATGACTTTATATTACCCGTTCTTTTGTAAATTCATGTTAAAGAAGCGTTTTGGGTAAAATCGTTTCATTTATCGTAGGTGTTTGGACTTGATGTTCTTGACATTATTATTACTTATATCATTATTTACTTACTTCCAGAATATATAGTATGATTTATATATCATATATATTCAGTATATATATATATAATAGATAGATAAATGAAATGAAACAAACCGTTCATGGAGACGGTAGTCCGTACGTACGCATGAACGCTGATTTCCTTTCCTTATTGTCTTGAATGGAAGTAAGTAGATGACATATATATATAAATTAATCCAGTAGATTTACCATGTCATATATTCCATTATTATTCATTATATATACTTTATAATCATTCTGGAATGGTTAACATGGATAATGAATCTCATCGCGTCGTGGAGACGGTAGTCCGTACGTACGCACGAGCGATGATATCGTTCCCATGGTCGTGGAATTGTGTTGAAGTGTATGTATACTATTTCCGTATCAATATCACTTTATAATAATCATATATAGTAACTCATTACACCATTATAACCATCCAATTATGGTGGTGGAGAAAAATAGATTACACCACGGCGTGGAGACGGTATTTCGTACGTACGCACGTGTGGTGATTTCCTTTTTCCGTAGGATGGATAGAAGGTTAATTAGAGTTGTTTCATATTTATAATAACATATCAGTATATAAGAAATACTGATGTTATTACTTTATCATGAAACAACTAACTAAGAAGAAGTTGAAGAAGAAAGAAATTGAAAAAGATCGGTAATGGATATTACCTCTTTTTAACACGCCTTTTCTTAACCTCCACTTAAAGAATTAAGGATGGTCTTTGAAGAAGACCAGAACCTCTAGGATGATACTAGGGAAGTGGAGAAGATATTTTGGCAGGGGTTGGCAGAGCATGAAGGCTCAAAGTTGTGTGAGGAGGAGAGGGAGGAGGTGCCCTTTTATAATGGAGGAGAGGGGCACCTTAGGAATATCACAAAATATTATTTTATATTAAAGTCAAAATCGGTTTGTAATGGTTCCAAAGGGTCTTATTTCGAAGATAAAGTGGGTATGGGTCGAAATCCTATCAACCAATAAGATTTATAAAAGTTTAGTTTATTATTTTAACCTTATCAATTAGATTTAACTTTAAGTTAAATAATTTAACTTTTACCGTGTCTTTTTGTTTTCTTACACTATATGGTTAATACACATACTATAACATGCCAAACGAACCCCAAATTGTTTATTATTAATATATATATCATTATATATGTCATTTGGCCAAACCTTAGATTTTTAGGAATAAAATAACAATTAATAATATATTATTTGATTTAAAAACTATTATGTGTCAATTTTGACACTATTTGATATATGATTTTTGTGAAAGTCATAACAGAATTATATGTTCGAACAAAGTTGATTAAATCAACACTACTATATCATAGTAACCTAGAAAATTAGTGGGATTCATAAAAAGTCTCAAATTAAATTTATTTTGGTATTTATAACATCAATTATGTTAATATTTCATTAATTACATCATCATCTTTCTGTCATTAATAAATTCAATTATTTGATCTCTAAAAATTACAAATAAAATACCATTATGTAGGAAATATTTTTATCTTTCTAATGAATATTTACAATTGAATTTATCTTATGTATATCCCTATATTAAAAATGTTTTAGTAAATAAACTTTGATGTTAACTCTTTTAACTCTTCTTTGAATTAAATAATAATAAATGTCCTAATCTAATCCAAGAGGGCCAAAATGATAATATTTTACACTTAAGGTTGTTTTTGGTCGAGATACACTTGTCCAATAGGATTAGGACATGTGTTAGGGTAATATTAATAACATTTTTACCCTTAATTACCCTATTTACTTTTAACCGTGGTAAAAAAAAGTAAAAAGTTACTATTCACCAAAAAATTATTTTTATCTCATTGAACCACATTTTACTTACTGATATCAACCGTGTCTGTCGGATTTTCGAAATTCCATTCACAGAAGCGGTAAAATTAAGTTTTATGCAAAATTCAGTTTTTAACCTACCACTTAGTAGTTTCACTATTCTTCAAAAATTGATGTTTTTTCAGGACAATGCCAAAATTTAATCCTAAGCTATATTTAATATTCCGAATTCAAAAATGAAGTCTATTTTAACAAATTCATATCATAGAAGTTGCATTAATTAATTTTATAATTAAATCCCGCTGTTAAAACAAATAGCGTGTTTTTAAAAAACAATATCTATCAAAAGATTGACACTTTTTTATGTCTAGTTTAAATGTGAAATTACATCCAATGACCATCATTGTATTAAATTGTAAAAATATATTCTAAATATACATTAAAACCACTCAAATTAATAATTTATCACTATTAATTATTTCGATTAAAAAAGTTGTTTTTAATTAAAATTTAGTAATTTTCACTCTTCATCAGAAAATGAAAGTTATCCGAAAAGTACCAAAATTTCACCCTAAGATAATTTCGATATTACGAATCCAAAAATAAAGTCCATTTTGAAAAATAAAATTTAAAAAATTTCAAAAAGTGGTTATTAATATTCATAACGGCTAGTTATAATAACATTTTAATAACATATCATTGTTTAGTGAAACTCGGTATTGCGTACTACACACGCTATCGAGGAAGGTCATGATTGCGTGTAATGCAAGGCAAGTCAAGGATGTGTGTTATGAATGCTTCTTTTGGTGTAGCTTAAAACACAAGACATTAATAAAATTAAAAAGAATATTTTTTATAAAATCTCGGGCTGTTACATTCTACCCCCCTTAAAATGAATTTCGCCCTCGAAATTCGTCGGGGTTATAAATGGTTTACTATTCGAAAGTTTCTTTAATAGAAACCCACATCGTAAAAAAGAATACCAAAACTTGGCTTTAAAAACTAAAGTATGAAATGTAATGATTACCCAAATAAACTAATCACTGGGTTTCCACATCGGTGAAAATATGGATATGGAAGAGAAATCTAACCATCATGTTCTGATGGAGAGTGGTAGAGAACATGGCTATGGAAAAGACAGTAATCACAAATCCATAGATTTGTGATGATATAAGGTACCATCTGATTCATCAGGTGTAAGATCACCAGGACAACATTTTTTGTTTTCAAGATCATTTCCCTAAAGTTGAAAATTTGCTTAGAATAAATACTTACTTTATTTTGGTACAATCTCACTGTTGTTGGTGACTTGAAAAATTTCCACTTCATCTCTTAAATAAATGAAGTTGAATTTGTTATTCGTGAAGTGTTAGCAGATCATGTGATAAAATGACGGATCATTCCATCTGTCTCAAACAAAAGGTTAGAAAAAGTTATTAAATATACATAAGTCATTCTATAGTGAGATTAATCATATATGGTTCCTAAAATGGACTTATACATAATATATCATACTGCTTAATATAATAAAACTAGTTTCTACTAAACATGGACTTTCTGTAGGCCAGTGGTAGGCAATAAAGGCCAGTCGCACTTCGGTTGTGGGTTCGATTCCCACAGCCTTGTCCGACGCGATGGGCTGTCGCTCATCCTGCAGGTTGTCCTTTTTCTAAATCTATATTACTATAACATCCCATCGATAATATCGAAAAACTTCTATCCTTAAACAATACTAACTTATTTCCAACATAATCCATTCCAATCTTTAGGCTTATCCATAATACTGCAGTCCACTCTCATAATATAGTGAAAACGATTACCAGAGATTTAATACCATCGTTGATCCCCATATATCATAAGATATGTCTTGTTGGTCACATTCCAAATATTCAAAGGCCTTAATCATGTATTCTCTTGAAGAATGAATACCCATTGAACCTTAGTGAAAACATGAATACTGTAAAAAGTTAACTCTTTCCACATACCAAAATCCAAAAACTCTATATACTCAAACCATAATATAACCTTCTCCTTATGTCAGTCATGAGCTCATGAATACTATCAAACTTTTAATTTTCGCATATCATCTAAATTCCAAAAATATCTGAATATCCTTTCATGGGTACTTGTAACATTAATCATACACTTTCAAAACTCAAGGAAAGACAATAGTGTAACAATCCATAGATGTCTCTTTATTCCATAGTACCATGAGATTACTTATACAACATTACACATGATAAACATGTAATCATTCCACTACATTCTTAAACCATTAACCGAGCTTCAACAATTCTTTCATCTCACATATCATTTGTAGTCTCTTCATCATCATCCACATAAATACTACCCATACGACCATACTGATTCTATTCATGAGTCTTTTCCTTAGGACATTGGTTTGCATAATGACCATACATTCCACATTTAAAACACTTAACCATTTTTGATGTCGTAGCAATACCATTATCCTCATCCATGGTGTTAACTAAACCTTTTCCTTTGCACTTACTTGCTTTGTGTCCTTCTTTTCCACACCCAAAGCATCTTCCAGTTCCCTTGAAACATTCTCCTTGATGCCTCTTCCCACATGATTTACATAGGGGAAATTGAACTTTCTTTCCTCTATGATCATCATGAAACTCCATCTTTCTCTTATTAGCCATGTCAGGAAACTTACCAAAATTTACTTTATTGATCATATTATGAGATTGTTGATTCGGCATAATAATGATGCTTGGACTTCAAAATCCCATTTCATTATGAATAATATCATTCCATTGTCCATCATATCCTCCATTATCATGAATCATCTTGTTTCCAGCCATTTTCTAAAACCCAAAAAAGAATAGTTTGAGAGGCGAAAATCATGATAGGGAAAACAACATAATAAAGGTGGACTATCCTCAATATCTAACATCTTAGGTTAAATTCTATGATCGTTACCGTAGTTCTAGGACTGTATCCTATACGTATACTTATCCTTAGGGACATCCCTATACATACCTTATAAATATCTCTAGGGATCTCACTAAAGTTCTCGCATCCTAGTTTACAAAGGTTGACTAAACCTTTCCTCTGATACCAACTATAGAGACCCGAAGCCTGACTTACATGGACATTACATTACTTTTGCGGAACACTTAGTACATAACAAAAACACACACAAGGATCGTAATAGTTTAGTGTCTTTGGAAACTCGGAACGTAATCTTCTAATCGTGGTGAAAGATCTTCAATATCTCCCATAATGATCTTCCCTTTTTTTAACTAAAACCTTTCTTTATATCCTGGGGAAAAGATAACATAAAACGGTGAGCTCAAATGATCAGTAAGGGTAAACAAAAGAAAAAAATCCATCACATCATATTCATAAGAACATAACTTTTGGAAATCTTAACCTGCAAAAGAGAGCATAATTTCATAACATGGGATAAATCATAGTAGTGAAATGAAATCCAAATAATCATAACTTAAGACAAGAAACTTTTTGTCATACACACATAATCATAGAGAATCATTTCTTGTTAGTCAAGACTCATTGCCAAGACTATCTTAGATGACAATGTCCCTTTCTGAATCGAGTCACCCTCGTTCCAGTCCTGTTTCACTGAACCGGTATAACCTACCGTTCCAGCCATGTCTATCTCATGAGATATAAAATCTTTACCCAATGAATTGGAAGGAGATATAGGTCCCACCCATCATATAATGAATCCTTTCTTATGTGTTCCACATAATCATAAATCATACATCATCGCATAACACATGTAACAAAAATGGGATTCTTGAAACATCATGACATCATAAAACAAATCATATAAGGTAAATTACTTCATAAAAATAATTCCCTCACAACATAATCAAATAAATGTAATAATAGGGATAAAAACAGAACCCTTTATTATCTTATATGGAAAATAATTTTGATAAAACATTTGATCTTCATTCTTGAGGAAAATATCCTTTCTACTTCAAAAACACTTTTCCTTTCTTAACATGTCATACAATTTTAAACATAAAGAAGTTGATTAAAAATAAACATTAAAACTTGTAAAGGAAGCTTCTTGGAAATAATGTTTTAGAAATCCAGTCACGCCGTATAAGTTAAAAAACATTCTTCGTACTTTTGTCGGAAAAGTCAAAAAAGTACCTCGTATGAAAAAAACGACAAAATATTCCATTCATATCTTTTACTAAAAACACACCGAAGGGTAAAATTGGATTTAAACAATTTTAGGTGGGTGGAAATAATATTACGTATTGAGGAAACATGGATGTGGATGATAAAATACACCCTAGTAAATACCAAAGTATGAACAATCTCAGATAAAAATGAGATTGTGATATTTCCCTTACCTTAGGTCCGACTTGCTTTGTACGTGTCCGAACCTCCTGTATAATGATTCAAATCATGTTATTGACTTATTCCAGAATCATATTCATTGTTATTATATCATATATGTTCCACTTATGACTTTATATTACCCGTTCTTTTGTAAATTCATGTTAAAGAAGCGTTTTGGGTAAAATCGTTTCATTTATCGTAGGTGTTTGGACTTGTTTTTCTTGAAATTATTATTACTTATATCATTATTTACTTACTTCCTGAATATAAAGTATAATTTATATATCATATATATTCAGTATATATATATATATATAATAGATAGATAAATGAAATGAAACACACCGTTCATGGAGACGGTAGTCCGTACGTACGCAAGAACGTTGCTTTCCTTTCCTTATTGTCTTGAATGGAAGTAAGTAGATGACATATATATATACATAAATCCAGTAGATTTAAAATGTCATATATTCCATTATTATTCATTATATATACTTTATAATCATTCTGGAATGGTTAACATGGATAATGAATCTCATCGCGTCGTGGAGACGGTAGTCCGTACGTACGCACGAGCGATGATATCGTTCCCATGGTCGTGGAATTGTGTTGATGTGTATGTATACTATTTCAGTATCAATATCACTTTATAATAATTATATATAGTTACTCATTACACCCTTATACCCATCCAATTAAGGTGGTGGCAGAAAATAGATTACACCACGGCATGGAGATGGTATTCCGTACGTACGCACGCGCGGTGATTTCCTTTTTCCGTAGGATGGATAGAAGGTTAATTAGAGTTGTTTCATATTTATAATAACATATCAGTATATAAGAAATACTGATGTTATTACTTTATCATGAAACAACTAAATAAGAAGAAGTTGAAGAATAAAGAAATTGAAAAAGATCGGTAATTCATATTACCTCTTTTTAACGCGCCTTTTCTTAACCTCCACTTAAAGAACTAAGGATGGTCTTTGAAGAATACCAGAACCTCTAGGATGATACTAGGGAAGTGGAGAAGAGATTTAGGTAGGGGTTGGCCGAGCTTGAAGGCTCAAAGTTGTGTGAGGAGGATAGGGAGGAGGTGCCCTTTTATAAGGGAGGAGAGGGGCACCTTAGGAATATCTCAAAATATTATTTTATATTAAAGTCAAAATCGGTTTATAATGGTTCCAAAGGGTCTTATTTCTAAGCTAAAGTGGGTATGGGTCGAAATCCTATCAACCAATAGGATTTAGAAAAGTTTAGGTTATTATTTTAACCTTATCAATTAGATTTAACTTTAAGTTAATTAATTTAACTTTTACCGTGTCTTTTTGTTTTCTTACACTATATGGTTAATACACTTACTATAACATGCCAAAAGAACCCCAAATTGTTTATTATTAATATATATATCCTTATCTAAGTCATTTGGCCGATCCTTAGATTTTTAGGAATAAAATAACAATTAATAATATAATATTTTATTTAAAAACTATTTTGCGTAAATTTTGACACTATTTGATATATGATTTTTTTCAAAGTCATAACAGAATTATATGTTCAAACCAAGTTGATTAAATCAACACTAATATATAATACTAACTTAGAAAATTAGTGGGATTCATAAAAAGTCTCAAATTAAATTTATTTTGGTATTTATAACATCAATAATGTTAATATTTCATTAATTACAGCATCATCTTTGTGTCATAAATAAATTAAATTATTTGATCTCTAAAAATTACAAATAAAATACCATTATGTAGGAAATCTTTTTATCTCTCTAATAAATATTTACAATTGAATTTATCTTATGTATAACCCTATATTAAAAATGTTTTACTAAATAAACATTGATTTTAACTATTTTAACTCTTCTTTGAATTAAATAATAATAAATGTCCTAATCTAATCCAAGTGGGCCTAAATGATAATATTTTACACTTAAGCTTGTTTTTGGTCGAGATACACTTGTCCAATAGGATTTGGACATGTGTTAGGGTAATATTAATATCTTTTTTACCTTTAATTACCCTATTTACTTTTAACCGTGGTAAAAAAAAGTAAAAAGTTACTATTCACCAAAAAAATATTTTTATCTCATTGAACCACATTTTACTTACTGATATCAACCGTGTCTGTCGGATTTTCGAAATTCCATTCACAGAAGCGGTAAAATTAAGTTTTATGCAAAATTCAGTTTTTAACCTACCACTTAGTAGTTTCACTATTCATCAAAAATTGATGTTTTTCAGTTTAATGCCAAAATTTCATCCTAAGCTATATTTCATATTCCGAATTCAAAAATGAAGTCTATTTTAACAAATTCATATCATAGTAGTTGCATTAATTAATTTTATAATTAAATCCCGCTGTTAAAACAAATAGCGTGTTTTTAAGAAACAATATCTATCAAAAGATTGACACTTGTTTATGTCTAGTTTAAATGTGAAATTACATCCAATGACCACCATTGTATTAAATTGTAAAAATATATTCTAAATATACATTAAAACCACTGCAATTAATAATTTATCACTATTAATTATTTCGATTAAAAAAGTTGTTTTTAATTAAAATTTAGTAATTTTCACTATTCATTAGAAAATGAAAGTTATCCGAAAAGTACCAAAATTTCACCCTAAGCTAATTTCGATATTACGAATCCAAAAATAAAGTCCATTTTGAAAAATAAAATTTACAAAATTTCAAAAAGTGGTTATTAATATTCATAACGGCTAGTTATAATAACATTTTAATAACATATCGTTGTTTAGTGAAACTCGGTATTGCGTACTAGACACGCTATCGAGGAAGGTCGCGATTGCGTGTAATGCAAGGCAAGTCAAGGATGTGTGTTATTCAATATTCTTTTGGTGTATCATACAACACAAGACATTAAAAAAATTAAAAAGAATATTTTTCATAAAATCTCGGGCTGTTACATAAATAATCTATTTATTTTAATTAAACTTACCCAACCAGGGCCACCTCATCTGAACGTCTCGCACTGACCAATCTTAGGTCACGTACAGGTTAAATAATTCATTCTAAACTCATAAGTGGTCTCATATTTTCAATTTGAGTATCCTTATGTGCATTATTTATGGTTAGTGTTATTAGATAAATTAATTAAACTAATTAATTTATACAATTCACCCACCAATATCATACCCTATTAGAACATCCCATATTGAGTAACTTTAGGTCACACCTAGGGTAAACACTACATTTTGAACTCAACAATGGTCTCATATTTTTTTATATGAGTAGCCTTATTTTAGTTACATAGGGGTATGTTTATTAAATAAATTAGACTAAATAATTCATTAATCAAATGTAGAAACCAAATAATTCCCCATCAGAACGTCCCATGACTACTAACATTAGGTCGCTCCTAAGGTAATTTTCAAATTCATTATTCAATTTTGATCTCAGTTTTATAATTTGAGACTCCATTTATGAGATATTAGAATTTTTAAGGAGGGGATTGTGAGTGTATTAAAAATAAATTTAATATTTTATAAAATTTATTTCATGCTCACCGGGCCTCAGAATCACATACCCTATCCATAGATGTCTCCGAAAATATTATAGAAATATTCCAATGTTTTAAAAGAAAAAACCATAATCTCTAAATCATTCCTTTATTAAACTATTTTTGTGTCTAAAAATATCCATATAATTACATAGTGCGTAAATATGTATGAATCTATAATTTACATTCATATTTTTTAAAACAGGACGTACATTCTAAGTAGATTTGTAAAAATCATTCATAAAATCGCCCAATAGCTTTACCAAAATCACTAATTTTTTTCTAAAAATAGGATGACATGATTCCATTCATAAAAAATTCATTAGGTGAAACTCTTAAGGATATCTAGTCATTCAATACCTCATATTCAATGTTTCCTATAAATTTGTTCCTCCACATCCTCAAGAAGAAGACTTTTACTTCCATCTCTAAGTAGTGAGTCTCATAGTTCTGTTAACAGAGCCTTGACTACATCAACCCATATTTGATATATGTCTTCCACTGAATCGAGGATGACAGTGATAATGAAATATTACCAATGAGAAAGATAGGTGATTATACTTGTCCAACCATGAGAAGATTGACATAGAAAGAACATGGCATACCCTATGCGATTTCACCGCTCTTGGAAGAGGAGTATCGCCAAACCATAAACATTGCCATATCCACTAGAAGAGTCTTAATAAAAATATCCCATGAAGAAAAACTCCACCATAAATTCGATCCCACTCCCAAACCCCATCAAAAAAAATCTCCTTGAACAGTCTTGTCTAGATAACTTGTTCTCCAAATCTCAAAACTATCCTCTTTGAGTGACACTGAATTGACCACACAGTTATGGATGCATCATAAAAATATGTCTTGGTGGGGGAATTATCACTCTTCCTCATGAAAAAAATATATGTCTAACTAAGTCACATCAAAACTATGATTATTACATACAAACTAACACCAAGTAAATTAGTGTACTAAATAATTCTAAATGACTTCCCAAACACTCAACTAGGTCTTATCGAACCCTATGAATGATAAAATCAACACCTCACATGGCCCCAAACATTCATGTAAGAGGGATTCATCCACCACACCTCTATACAATCTTCTTTGGGTGGCACTGAATCACCTTTACAATTTTTTTCAAATCTCAAAAACACATATCAGTGGGAGAATGACCCCTTTTCCTCTTGCATTTGAAGTTATGTTGAACAACACCAGCATAGGGTTACACCAACATCCCATGTCAACCCAATTTAAACCAAAATCAAGATGCAAAAAAGAAACATGTACCTTGTGCAGTGTCTAACAACTAATGATAAAGTATTTATGGCATATGTAATACCCAAAACCACTCTCAAGCCTCTCGTCCTGATGTATCATCTACGAAGATCTCATTCTTTCCCTTTCCTACCTACTCTCCTCAACATGTGCCTTCTCAGACACCCCACCACATCCACACATCATAAAGACACATGTAAAAGGAAATCCTCCCCCACACCTCGATATTATCCTTTTAGGAAGGGAACTATATCACCTTAATGTTTTTTAATTACACCACATGATGCATCTTGATGAGGGAAGTGTCCCACTTCCATTCATGTCTGATTCCAAATTAAAAAAAAAATCTATCACATTTATCTATATACTCCCAATTTCATCATGGATATGTCTCACCATGAGGATCAATATC
Source organism: Viscum album (assembly GCA_963277665.1). Lineage (NCBI taxonomy): Eukaryota > Viridiplantae > Streptophyta > Magnoliopsida > Santalales > Viscaceae > Viscum > Viscum album. Next base: position 1,864,843,455 of record OY728133.1, read on the forward strand.
AAAATAGATTGTAAAGGAGAAATGCATTCAATGAATAGGATTGGGCCAGAGCTCAACCACTAGATATGGGAATCTGGTTCAACACAATACCTTGGTGATAGCTTTTTTCAAAATATTATATGAACTCTCTATAAAGGTTAATCAACTAATGGAACCACACAAAACTTTCTACTACTCTATGAAGAGAACTGGTTAAAAGAGAAACCATTTGACCAGTTAGGATCTGCACAATACTAAAAACGTGGGTCACCAAATCAATCCAATCCTATCCTGACTTGGGATTTGGCTCATCATGGAACCTCAACTACCTCTAGTGTTGGAACTGATAATATGCTCTATGACTAGGTACATCCTCATCCTACTATACTGGTACCAACTATTTCATGATAGGTGGGTGTGCTGCAACATACCTACATGGAGGATAAGATCTAATGGTATGGACAAGGAATTATTTCCCCACTACTAATCTGATCATTTCCATGATCAAGAAGTTGATAACCTCGCCCGTTGTATTTTTCGAGGCATCTCAAAAGTGATCAATACATAAAACTATCACATGAGAATATATATATATATATATGAAAACAATGAGGATCTTACTCAATAAGGGCAGTCAATGACTCAATCCTATATGATGTGTCTACCATAGATCCCAACAAGAAGTGCCTTGGCATGCTGTGTAAACAACAACGTAGTCAAGGTCTTGTTGAAGAGAAACATTAGCCACTACACCACCATTGGTTTAACTTACTACGATATAAACTCAAGAAAAATTAAACTATTTTCCAAAACATATCCAAATCATTTTAAGTGGATTAAACTTGACAACATACTATGGAATAAAATTTTTCTGATACCCATCTATCAAGACCAGACCAAGTCCGGGGATCAAGCCATAACTACCCCATTACTACCTTCATAATCATGGGGCTGGAAACCAGCACCGATAAAATAACTAATTGTAGGAGGCATTTTCATTTGATCATGTACACACACACAATCATCTCAATGTATAAGTGAAAAGGAAAATAATAAAATACACAAACAAACTATAAAATAAACCCTGAATGCTTGAACATCTAGACTGTACAAAAGTATGGAAGTGTAATGTAAAAAGTAAAGGGGAAAAATACACACCCAACCAATAAATATTCCACACATGATAGAAAACCTAAAATGTAAATAGATGGAAGAGGGAACCTCTAATGAATCTCACGTTGTGACCACCATAAAAGTTCCATGCAGCCAGTATTCCTTCGATCTTCTGTAGCCACATTCAACATAACAGTTGTCTTCATAATTTATGATATGTCTGGGAATATCCCATGCAAGGATGAATATAAGGATACACAATAGGATGACCTAAATGATGATGGGGGAGTATTAATAGATATAATAGAAGAGAAAGACATTAAATATCACAACATACAGTGAATGTGTACTACTCAACCTAAAAAATAGAGTGAATGTAACTTCATCCATACACAAGGGTACTGACACATTGAGTAGATAAAATACTCGTATATTCTTCACCATCTATAGTATGAGAGTATACTCATCCAACCTCGAGATTGTAAAGTCAGAAAGAAAGTGGAATACCCCGCGTGTCTTTGCCTTCCCTAGAATGAGAGTGTCCAAATCCTTGGTGTTGAAACTGAAGAAGGATAGATTTAAATTCTTAGTCAAAGAAGACCATACAAGAGAGAAAGGGGGAATACATCTCACATCTTATCCCACGAATAAGAGTCACCAAAAATTCCAAAATTCAATCAGAGATGGGAATTATCTCACACATCTTCCCAAAAGTAATCGTATAAGTCAACATCACTCATCACTATGCCACATAGATGAGTGGGTACAAACTCAATGTTTAGTATGTGCGATCTAGTATGCCAGGGGTATCTACTTTATAATCCATTAATGCAACAATTTCCCAACTATGGTGGAGGATAAACTTGTTATTCATCGAGGACGCCACTACCAACTTTCTATTAGATGTTCTATAAGAAAAATGTCAAGGACTCCACTGGCCAGTCTCTACGGTAGGCTCTAGTTGTTATATATTGAGGACACCATTACCCAACTATGCTAGTAGTTCTACTGCATATTCTATAAGGATTCCACATCCTAGTTAAGCTACATATTAATCATAGTATGCATCAAGGATTCAACTTTCTTGTCTTTGTTGGAGACTCATGTCTGAAAGCGACAAGGAATCCACTACCAAGTATTATTAGAAGGTATACCATGAAAGTTTCTGTTGGAACTGTATGATTAATACCACTAACGAGAATCTTCTAGCCGGACATTGTTACTAATAATTTTTAAATCACATCATTAAATCCACAATAGAGGGAACCATAATGTTTTCAGTAGAAAAACACTCAGGATAGTGTTCTCGTGGGCCAAAATTAGAGTATATACATATGAGATATTGATGGGTAAATATTCACAAATAAGTAGTTGCATGGTAAGTAAATAACATGGAATTTTGTGCCACAATTTGGTGGGATGGGTCCTTTATATCACACAGATTTCTGTCCATGTAGTACTACATGGCATGTAAGGGTAGTACATGACGTGTCTAGACCAAAAGTATTAATAACACATGAGGATATACATTGGTCTGATAGAAAATACATAATTTCTATAATATAACTCTTCAACTAGATCCCAATTGATAAATATATCTCACTATTGTGACCATAACAGTAAAATGATTAGGATATACTATTCACATTATTGAATCGAACAACCTGTGAAAAACTGACATTTCATGTCGTCACGCACGAATTGTGCTATATGGGTTGCTGCCACAATTTTGAATTCAATAACTAAAATAAGTCTTCAAATATCCTCCATAATTTTTGGGTCACATCATCATAGACGGTTCATCATTACAACACCTTATGAGGAAGATATATCAGATACTATATTCCATAATATTAATAATAATAATAATAATAATAATAATTTTTTGGAATTTCATTGACTAGAGATAGAAGTCTGAAAAAGGTATCCATCATTATCCAAAAAATGCCTATCTCAATTCCAAGGTCACTTTGGCATAGATGGTTTGTCCATTGCATATCATATAAAGAGGTTACGGTCGAATTTGAATTTGACATCAAAAATAAATTAGAATAATAATTTAATATTTATTATTATTATTTTCTTATTCCTTATTCAAACCAGGTACAAAGAAAATAGTCACATCTACTTCACATGAACTATAAGTTTTTCTAACCCATTGAATAATCATTTAAATTTTATATCAAATTATAATCATTATAATAATAATTAATATTATATCATAACAGTCATCATGAAATATGGTGGGGGTCACGCTGCCCACAACACCAATCTCCACATTGTGTACGATGGAGCATAACCAACCATGCATTAACTGGATAACCACTAGTCAAGTATAATAGCTTCTAATATTTCATCAGTTAGTCCCCTTCAAATTTAATAATTCAATTCTCATTATTAAATTAATTCCATTTTCATAGTCACCCATCTCCACAAATGCATGTAATGGGTATCGAGCCATATGAGCTCCACATTTAAATTATTATTATTATCATTAAGAGTAATAATAAAATTTAAACTCACATTAATTTAAAAAATAATAATTTCTTTTATCCAAACAGACTTTTAATTCCAGCACTATTATTAATATTTATTATAATAATAAGGAAAAATCTCCATTTCATTTTTTACTCACCACCATCATTATTTTTAGTTTTTATTATTATTAACTCCCACCAAATTGACCACATATTACCACCTCATCAAATATTCCCTCCCACCCACTATCACATCAACTTCAAGCTAGATCTACCATTATACTATGCATATGACCTCCATATAGAATGAATCGCATCACACCGCCTATAATCACCATGCTCCAAGCAGGAAAATGGGGATCACTGATTTGATCGCGAACCTCCTCTGATCCTAAATATCATACTCGTAAATCCATATTGATCCATTCATGAAAACTGTCCTATTTTTTATCAATCCATCCCCAAACATTCAATCCTTGTTGTGTTCATGCTACCACCATGAATAAGGGGGCTCGACCTTGCCTGAACCCACCCCACAAATTTTTATCGTGACTCTGTGGTCCAACAATGAATAATGATAATAAGCATGTGGTAAAACACTGATAAAATGGTTAAAGTATATCATTAGACAAGAGTTCATTCCCATTGATTTCATATAGGAGAAAATGGGTGACAAACAAGTCATTTAGAATAAATAAGTTAAAAGAATAATTCATTTCGATACACGGGCTCCTGAAACGTCTCAATTTAACACTGATCAAATAGAGAGAATTGATCATGATCAATATATTATATATTATGGAAGAAAAACACAAATAACTATTCCTACCTTGATTATAGATCAATCAATGGCTAATAAAACATCTTCTAGTGATGAAGGTGATCTGTTGCATCTTCTTCCAATCAATTCACATTTATCTGGTAACTGATCATCCTACAGTCTCCATATTCCATTGATGGATGCTCTCCTTCTCTTAGAACCAACAATGGTTAAGCCGAAAACCCTTGAATAATTTTCAAAATAATGTATTTATCAATGTTTTAACAGGTTTATTTAATATAACAAACAAATAAATTATTTTTTTATTTTAATTAAATATACTCACAAATGGCTGCCTCCTTCGAACATCATGTGTTGTGAAACCTTAGGTCACACATAGGGTGAACACTGCATTCTAAAATCAATGATATTCCTGGATTTTTGACTTGGTAATCCTATAATGTTTTATATTATTCTATAGTTATTATAAATAAAATTAATTAATTTATCTATGGAACCCACTATATGATGCCCCTATCAAAACGTCCCTCACCGAGGAATATTAGGTCGCACATAGGGTAAACAAAACATTTCAAACTCAACAGTGGTCTCTTATTTTCACTCAGAGACACCATATGTAATTTAGTTGTTTTAAAGTTTATTAAATAAATTAAAATAATAAATTATTTATCCAACACACCCACCAACGACTGCCCCGTCAGAATCTCTCGTGCCAACAAACAGTTGGTCGCGCCTTGGGTAAACTCCACCTTACAGATTCAAATGTGATATCTATTTTTTGACATGAAGCTCTATTTATAAGATATTCAATTTTTTAAAATATCTGTGTGCACAATGAAAATATATTTAATGTTATTATTAAATTATTTCGGAGCTCAGCGGGCCACAAAATCATGCACCTTCTTTGAAACTACAGCCGAAAATATTATTAGAAATATTCCAAATTCTTACAAAGAAAAACCGTATTATCTAAATTATTCCACCCCTCAATGATTTTTATCCTTGAAAAAAATAAAATTATTAATATTTTGTGATACTCAATAATAATAGAAAATTTCAATACATCTTACATAAACTGTGATGTATATCCAAAGAGTATCCCGAAACTCATTCCTCAAATCCTCTTGTAACATGACCAGAATCACCATTAATCCCTAGAAAAAAATAATGTGATTCTACTATTTATAAAATAAATCACGTAAAACTTATTAAGAGATCTATTCACACAATACCTCACATTTTATGTCCACTAGAAGTTTGTGCCCCCACATCCTAAAGACAAAGATTACCAATGCTATTTTTGGGTAGTTATTCACAAAGTTCTATTAATGGGGTATCAAATTCATCAACACATTGTTGATAATTATTTTTCATTTCATCAAGGTTGATGATAATCATGCAAGGATACCAATGAAAAAGTCTAGTGAATAGACTTGTCCAACAAGTGGAATATAGACATGTAAAGAACATGGGGTACCTTGTGCACTTTTTACACTCTTGGAAGAAGAGTAACCCTAAACCAGACACCTCGCCACACCTACTAGTGGAATCCAAAGAAAAAACGTCAATAAAAATAACTCCACTAGAAATTACCTGACATACAAAGGCACTACGTCATAAAAACTCATCCTGAAAACAAAATTTTAAGGAACTCATTTTCATACCTCTATAGTATATTCTTTGGGGGGCACTGACTTTCCTACATAGTTTTGTTTATGTCACAAATACTTATGTTTGTGGGGAATGTTCCCCTATTCCTCAAGAGCCCAAATCATGTTCAACTTCATCATGTCCTCCTTGAGTTTCTTGCATAAAAGATGATTTCAAGTGCATTAGGTTACTAATGAATAATATAGGTCTTCCAAAAAGCTCAATTGGGACTCACTAGGCCCTATTATTATAGTCACAAACACATAACTCAACACTGAACACACATTACATAAGAACTAATCAACAAAAACTTAATTCAATATAATTTAGGTTACACTGAATCTCCTTCATGGTTTTTCTCGTGTCTCAAAAACACATCTCAGTGGGGGAAGGACCCCGCATCCTCATGCACTCAAATCTACATCGAACAACACTGACATAGGGTTACACTGACAACCCATGTCACACCAATTTAATCCATGATCTAGAAGAAGAATGAAAAGTGCACCCCATCAAATGCACATATCATGAACACACAAGTCAATGGAACTCCTCAACTAGGTCATTATTTTACACTCCGTAAAATCTACATATCTTGAATGCACAAGTCAAAGGAACTCCCCCACCACCCATTGATACTATATGCTTTCAGACGACACTATATCACATGCATGGTTTTCAATCATGTCACAAGGACATCTCTTATTGGGGAATGTGTTCGTCTTCCATTCATGTATGATTCCAAGCTAAAAATTTCAAATCAATATAATCGTTAGATTCCCAACATCATTATGTTGAGGTATCAACATGAGGACCATAATCATATTTGATCATAAAAAAGCATGATATACAAAAAAAGGATTGGGTCGGAACATAACCACTTGAGTAGAGAGTATTGCTCAACAGAACACCATAGTGATCAGTATGTTCAATACATTCGATGGACACATAGTATAAGGGAATCATCTATTAATACCACTAAAACCAACTACTAATCAATGAATAGAAATGGTTGTATAAGAAACCATCTGATTAGTCAGAATCTGCCCAAGTCTAAAAATATGTTTCACTAAATCATCCAATCCTATCTTGCCTCTGGATTTGGCTCATCATTTATCCTAAGCTACCTATTGTGTCAGAAACCATAGGGTTCACTAAGACTGTGAACATCCTCTTCCTTTTATGCTTGTACCAACTACTGCTTGTTAAGTGGGGGTGTTGCTAGTTTCATGCCTGGGGGATTGATCTCATGGGATAGACCCTAAACTGTGGCCTCACTGCTCATAAAAATATAGTAACGATCCGGATTTTTATATCCTTGATTGGATTATTTGTGGATTTATCTCAAAATTGATCGAGGCATTCCATTTTCAAATGATCATTTATAAACATAACAAAAATGGGAATCTCACTCAATAAGGCAATTCAAATACTAAATCCTATATGATGCAAATACCATTGATCCCTATAAGGAATTCCTCGACATATTTAGTCCCCAAGAATGAAAAAATGACTTAGTCAATAGATACATGGTCCACTACACTACAATTGGGTTCCCATGACTAATATCTGCGCTCAAGAAACATTGAAACGGTTTCCCTAAACACAACCAAATGCTCATAAGGGAATAAATCCAAACAACATATCAGGGAATAAACTATCTATAATACAAATCTTTCATTACCCAACCCATTTTGTGGCTTCATATACAGCTACCACAATCCCTATTTCATAATCCATGGGATTGCTACGAGGGAAAAAAGAATAACTACCTTGAGAATGCCTTTTCCTATGTTCTTGTACAACAATATACTTACATAAACATCTCTATAAAGTATTGAAATGGGAAATAATAAATGATTCAAACTATAATCAAATAAAAAAATATTGTATGAAAATATATATAGAATGTAACATTGTAGTATAAACTGAATAATAAAGGGGAAAATAATCATTGAACAAAAAATGATTCCATACATGATTGAAAACACAAAAATTTGAATAGATGATTTTTATTTGAGCTCTTAAATCTTATTCTACAACCACCATTTGTGGTCTAAAAAATCAAGGAACCATAAGCTCGTATATAGTCATGTTGAACATATCCACCATCGTCACAAGAGATGATATGTGTGGGAAAATTTCATTCATCGGTGAGTTTAATGATACCAAATAAGACTCCCACAAATCTTATGGGGAAGTATAAATAGAAAATATAGAAGTGAAAGATAGTGGATAGCACAAGGTATTGTGAAAAAATATATATCAAACCAAAAAGAGAGTAAAGGAAAAATTTTCCTAAAAAGGGGCTCGACACGATGATAAGATGAACTAATCTTGGAATATTCACTGAATATATCATGGGATGAGATTCGTCCAACCATGAAAAGTTAAATATGGAAATCATGTGGCATACCGTGCACATCAACACCTCTCCTAGATTGATAGTGTATGAATCCCATGGGTGGATACCAAAAAAGGATTGATAAATATTCACAGTCTTTGAAAACCAAACAAGAGAGTTAGAGGATCTCTATCTCACAACTCATCGCAATAATAAGAGTAGGAAATAGATCTAAATACCTACCAACATTCTATAACATCTCACACATCTCCCCATAAGTAATCGTAGAAGTCTATCCACGCCTCATCAAAATTTCACACAACTTATTGGGCACAAACTCACAGTCAAGGATACAGATCCAATTGCATTTAGTGGGGTCCACTGGGTAAACTTTCAAGGATGCCACTGCACAATTATAATGTAGGGTCAACTTAGTATACATCGAGGACACAACTACCTAGCTATACTAGAGAGTCAAAACAGTATCTCTTAAGTACTCCACTTCCCAGTTTCGATTGGAGAGTCTAGTTGAAAACTGTCAAGGACTCCACTACCTAGTCTCTATTAGAGATTTTACTTAGTATTGGTTGAGGAAACCACTACCGTATCTATGATGGTGGGTTTACTGGATGTCTTTTGTGGACGCTACTACCCATTAATGTTGGATGGTCAACTTGGTTTATGTCAAGAAATCCACTAACCGATATCTTCTTGAGGGTATACATTGATAGCATTGATGTATCCACTACCCAGACCTTTTATAGGGTTTACACTAAAAGTCTCTGGTGATCCTGTGTGATCACTACCATCATCAAGCTTCACCTATCCTCAAATCATTCCCAAAACATTCCACATAAAATCATGAATTCCCCAATGGATGGAAAAATAAATTTTTAGGCAGACAACAAATCAGGACAAGTTACCCATGTACCATTATCTAAGTCTAAGAAAAGGATATATGGATGTTAAAAGATTTATATAGAAGTATCTTGTAGGTAATTTACCCAAACAATATATGGTCTCACATTGTGGTAGGTACGTGTCACTGATAGAACATTTATTGTTTTCCCTGTAGTACTACATGGAGTGAATGGGTACTACATAAAGTTTCTAAACCAAAACTCTGAATAACACATGAGTGTCATTGTTGGTATGAGGGAAAAAATTTCATAAATATACCTATTAAAATAGCGCTTGATGAGAAAAAAGATATCACTATTGTGATCATCACAAATTAACAAATTCGATAGACCATTCACTTTCCTTAATCAATAACACAGTGAATGAGTCTTATCTCACTAAATCCGAAAAAATGGTGCTTCATGGATTCAATCATTGAGTATAAATTAAATACCCATAATTGTTGTTTTTAAATATAACTTAATTTCATGGTTGTATTATCATAGATGGTTCTTAATTATTAAAACATATGAAAAAGATATGATGTATACCAGATTCTATAAAAATAATAAAAATACTAATTTTATTATAGATGCGATTTTCATTGACACGAGGAACCAATATATAAAATGTATCAAATATCCATCTTAAAAATGATCATCATTATTCTAGGGTCACGTTGTCGCTGAAATTTTTCCAATTAGCTATTGTAAGAAGATGTTATTACCACATTTTAATTTGACATTCAATATATATAATAATAATATTTTATAATTTATTATTATAACTATTGTTATCATATTCCACATTCAATCCAAATACCAAGGAAACTACTATATCTTTTTCACACACACCATATGTGTTGCACCCCCAGGAATAATCATTTAATATTTATATCAAATTATATTCATTATAAAAATAATTATTATTATATCATAAATGTCATCAAGGGAGATCGTGGGGGTCACCCCACCCACAACAGAACTCCACAAACTATGTGCACAAGAGCACATCCCAACAAGGATTCATTGGACAACCATAATTCTATATTCCTCTAATCATATATGTCATTATATAATCCGATTAAATTTTATTAAATTTAATTCTAATAATTAAATAAATACAATTTGTATGTTCACCTCTCATAACAAATACAGATAATGAGTATCATTTAATCTCATCTCTCTCTTCAATTCATGCTTATTATCCTTATGGGTAATAATATTTTTATTGACTAACCTTTACATAAAAAAATTAGTTTATTATCCACCCACACTATTAATTACCCCACTATTATTATCCTTTTTAATTTATAATAATTAAAACACTTTGATTAATTTTATTAACTCATCACCATTATTATTATTATTATTAATTATTATCACTGACCATGTTGAACCCATATCAACAACTCATCGATGATATGAGCTCAACCAAAATTATGTCAAAATCGAGAAGCCTCTTCTATGAGACTTTGGATGGCCTCCATTCATAATCAATACTATCACACCGTATGTCATCACCATATGGAAATATGGAAAATTATTATAATTGATCCAATCTCGAAGCACCTAGGATCACAAAGCTAACAAATTCCATTGCAAACTAATCCATTCACCAAACTCCATATTAATTTTTTATCAATCCATCACTAAAAGATCAATCTATGTGTCATTCATGCAACTACACTAAATCTTGGGGTCCAACCACACTTGAACGCACCCCAACAAAGTTGAAACCTAACTATATCATCCAATGATGAATAAAATGACGAACGTTGGGGGAAGACATGAATAATAAGGTGATAAACATCATTGTCCATGATTTCATAAAATAAATATTTCATATTGGGGGGAAATAGGTGGGAATCATGGAATAGAAAAGAAAGAAACTGGAAAAATAATATATCTCGATACACTGGTTCATGAAAAGACAAAAATTAAGGCTTATTACAAGGATAAATTTACTCAGGGTCAAAATTTAAATTATAAAGGCTAACATATAATGATTCCTACCTCAGTTTTGGGTTGATTATTAGTGATGATTTCATCCACTAGTGATGAAGATAATCAAATGATTTTGCTGCATGTCGATTCACATTTATCCAATCAGTGGTCATTGTCTAGTCCCCATATGCCAATGAAGGAAGATATTTTCCTCATCTTAGTTCCATGCTGGTATATGTTACCAAACCATGAAAAATCGTCATTAATGGGTATTTATAGAGAATTATTTTGGTTATTTAATTATAAAAATAAGTAAAATTTGTATTTATTTTAATTAAACAAACCTTCCAATTGCTGTATCAACTGAACCTACCATGCCGACCAACCACAGGTCACATAAGGGGTAAACACTAAATTTTGAACTCAATGGTAGTCTCATATTTTTTATTCAAGTATCTTTCTATAAGTTATTTTTTGTTAATATTATTATATAAATTAATTAAATTAATTAATTTTTCTGATGCACCCACCAACGACTTCCCTATCAGAACATCTCTCACCGACCAATATTAGGGCGCAAATAAGGTAAACACCACATTCGGAACTTAATGGTGTTATCTTATTTTCAATCTAAGTCTCCATATATAAGTAATTTGGGATAATGATATCTTAATAAACAAATTAAATTAATTAATTTATCCAATGTACACACCAAAAGCTTCCCCAACTGAGCGTACTATGCCGATAAACATTAGGCCACATCTTGGATAAACACCACATTTCAGAATCAAACATGATCTCATATTTCTGATTCGAGAATCATTTTAAGATATATTAATTTTTTGATGAAAATTGTGTTCATGTAATAAAAATATATTAACTTTTTTAATAAAATTAATTTTGGGCTCACTAAGCCTCAGAATCGAGCACTGTCTCAGCACCTAGCGAAATATTATTATTAGGAGTATTTTAATGTGTTAAATTGAAATAAACGAGTCTATATAGATAGTTATTTGATTCTATAACTATTTAAGAAGGATGGGGATATAATATGGATAGTTTGTGGTGTATACACAAATGTGTAAATGATATGATTACTAGTGGGTAGAGCCATGATTATTTGATGGATTGATTTCTAGGGGAGTAAAAATAGACACTTCATATTACATTGTAGTCTAAAAATCATTTAACAAAATAATCCATTTTGGGATGAATAACAAGTGTGTGAAGTAGTATTTCATTGTATCAAACCCCTAAAATATCATATGATTATATCTCTCTTAATATTACTTCACTCTAAGTGAGGTTGAGGGATATCCTAATAGTGGATTGTGAAATCTAAATATTATTACTATTTTAATTCATTACGAAGTATTTATAAAAGAAATTGATCCTGGATTAACTGTTTTCCCTCTAATTGGTCCTACACATATCTGGGATTTTATTTTTTTTTCCAACCAAATCGAGCTTTATATTTACACCAAAATTTCATTGAATAATTTTTTATTTTATACAGGATCTCAAAGAGTAATGGTTTACCATGATATATTTCATACCCATCCTTATGTATATTTAAAAACATGTGAAACCATGTTATGGCCAAAAAACTTGTAGTAAGGACAATTAAATTAAATTAATCTCATTAGTAGAGGGAAAAGTGCCGCGATCAGATAATGACAAAAAATAAATTATTTAATGGAATATGTTTTAAAGAGTTAAAAATGTTAAAAATTATTTTAATTATCATATGATAAGAGTAATACATTTTCGAGAGATTTTTTGGAATCATGGTTTTGAAAGAGAACATATTTGTGACTAAAGATTGAAATAATGTCAAACTTTCATAAAAATAAATATTGATCATATTAAGAGGCAATGAGTGAAAAAATTCTACAAATTACAATATATATCCTTTATAAGTATAGGAGAAAAAAATAATTATATTTTCTAAGAGATGGATCATAATTTTTCATCAATATTAGTATTATTGTAAACAATCCCAACAAATGACGAGATTCTAGAAATAAAATCATACAACTTTTCCGATATGGTACCATAATCCCCATAAGCAAATAACATTACATGAATCTTAAAATATCATTAAAATAATTATTTCTATTATATAACATGTCATGTAAAAGTATATACACCATGAAAAAGAATAAAGGCGCATAAAATAATATGTTCTAAATGAAAGAAAAATTGAGATAAAATTTACTTACTGATTTAGGAACTTATCAATCATAAATCACATGAAAGATAGTTCATCAAAGAGATTCCTAAATAAAATAAATATAGGGATAATAATAATTGAATAAATTCAGGGGTGTTATATACATCACAAAAATGAAATGAGTGGTGAATATGGCACGTGTCTCTCAAACAATAAAAGTGAGAGTCGAAAACTCTTACCTTAAGTCATGACTACCATTTTACACGTTCGAACCTCCTATATAATAAGATTACTTATATTATACATCATAATATTTACCATATTAATATATATCATACCATATAAAATTTTATTAGGACTTTATACTCTATATTTATTTATAACTCCATGCTAAAGTCATGTTTCAATTAATAATATTTTTGTTTTTCACATCGGTTTTGATTTGATATATTTTTGGTCCTAATACTTATATAAAGATATAAATAATTTTTACAATGATATAATTATAATATATATTAATTATATATATATACATATATAAATAATTAAAAAAAATTTTGAATTTCAAATTAAATACATCGTTCATGGATACAGTAGGTCTTACATAAACCTGAATATTGTTTCTATATTCTTGTCTTATTAAAAGAAAGGATGTATATAATATAGTTGTATGTATATGTTTATATTATAAATAAATTATAATTATTTTTTAGTATATAACAATTTTTTATTAATCCCATAATTAAAATATTTTACATATAGTTTGAATGAAATGAATCTCACTGAGGAGGCGGTAGTCCACATGTCTACAAACAATGTTATCTTATTCCCACAAAATGGAAATAATAAAGGTATATGTTATATAATAATTAAAAAATAAATAATATATCATAAATATAATATATATCATATATAAACTGTATGTTAAATATTATTCCCAACCATGATAAGTGGTAATGGAAGAACGAACAAGAACAGTTCACGATAAGGTAGTCTACTTTACCCACGAACCATTATTGTTTATCGCATTGGATGTATGTGTGTGTGATTTAAGGTTATAACCCAAAAATAAAAAAATATAAGAATATTTATTATAATTATGTTATTATATAATAATTTAAAAATAGTAATTTAGGGTGGGGAATTAAATAAAAAAATATCTCATAGAATAATGTTACCTATTATTCGGGCAATTCATTTTAGTTTCCACCAAAACACTAACATAGTTTTCTTTTTAAGAATAGTGGGAATTATACGTTGATAGGAGTGATGTTGGAAGATAATTGGGGAAATTTTGGACTATCCAAATGGATATAATTGTGTGAATAACTTATGGGGGTTGAGTTCCCTTTTATAGTAGAGGAGGTGTGACATTCTTGTAAATACAAAAAGGTAAAAAGTATTGGGAGAAATACCTTACATCATGTGCTTCCAGTAATGGTACATTTTGGATAAAATAGAATTTAGGGTATAAATATGGTAATAAAATTGATTTTCTTTACATTTCTCTAGATTATTTTTCACATTAGATTAATGTTTATCCACTAAGTATATTATTAGTTACCTTAATTTCTCAAATTAATTTTAATTACATTCACTAAATGTTTTTTTAAAACAATTATAAAACATTTCAAAAAGTTATTAATTATTCTAATTCCAGATATGGAATCTATTTATCAAAATAATTACAGATAATTATAAAAAATTTAATTTTATATTAATCTCATAGATAGGACAAGACATAGGATTTTAAAAGTAAATATGGTCAAAATATTGAACTATTTCTATATCCAGTTTCAATGTTAAATTAATTATAATGATTAAAATTGAATTTATTATAGAATAATTGAACTAATTAAACTTTAAAACATAAATGACATATTATTTAAGTATATAAAAACCTTAGTTGAAAATGTTTTATTCAATTACAAAAATGTGTTTTTAACTATTCATCAAAAAATGAAAACATTCTGAAAAATAAAAATCTATTCATCAAAAGTAAATTTTGACATTCCACTTTAGAAAATGATGTTTATAATTTCAAATAAATTTTGAAAAATTTTGAAAAATTTTATTCAAAATAATTGTGTGATAAAAATGTGGTAATATTACCTTTTATAAAAAATACATCTTTTAATTCATAAAATTTGACTTATTTATATATATTGTCTAGAAAACACAGAATATGAATGTTAAATAGTTGAGGAAATATAACATATATTCCACAAAAATAAATTATCAATTTTTTAAAAATAAACGATTAAGGTAGAACATGTTTGATAGATTAAATATAAATTTGTAGCACAATATTTCTTATATTTTTAAAAGTATTTTATTTTCATATCTATTTATTTGGTCACAAAATATTTCTTTTTATATACATGTGTAAATTATATTTTAATGATTTATTTAATCTAATTAATAACCTCTTTTCCAAAGGCTAGGTGGAAACCATGATAATATTTTAATAAAAATATTAATATTACTTTTTAGTTTGGTAGAACTATGTATTATCTGTCTTGAATGTTATTGAAGAAACTCGACATTGTATATAACATAATCCAAACATGGAGCTTCTGTTATCACAATCTAATCTAGGTGTTGCATGTAGGGAATGCTCGACATGATATTTTGTTCAAATCAACAATTACATTCTTATTTCATATAACGTAATCTATGTTCAGTGTTGCATAAACTGTATAATATTGAATATATTAAATTAATTAAAAAATATATTTCCCAAAATATCTGGGTGTTAAATGTTGAAACATAAAAAATAATGTTCATGTGTATGTATGACATGTCATCTCCATGAATGTTTTAATTATTTTTTCTATATATAACTTTTATTGATGAAACTAAATTTGTATTAAATGAAAATATATAATAATAATATCAAAATTATTTATTTAGTGATGATAGTAACGATATAAATATAGATGGAATGAAACTGATTAATTGAAATACACATGAAAAACGAAACAATTACCACTGCGAAATGATGATTTTAATCTAAATTATTGATAAAAGGTGGTGGTGAAATATTTTAGTGGGATTATATATGATATTATATGCATGAACATGACTATGGTATATATTTATAATAAATTTAAATTTAATATATACTAGGATATAGTTCTTCCAAATAAATGTAAACTCAAGGAAATGGGTTTTATGTTATAATCACATTGTTCTGCATGATTTCTGATGATTATGTTTTCATGGTAATGTATTATGATCAATCTATCATGATACACCTCAATTTTCTTATCCTCAAGTTATTTCATGAAAATATAGGTTTACATTCATTTTAATCTCCTTATGTTCTCAGGATACAGAAAATATATTTGTATGGAAAATTAACTTCATTTCTGTAACACCCCAAGCTTCCACGGTATGTTTCCCTTTAAATAATACAATATCTTGGGTTATACACAACTTCGAGTCCAAACACACCACAACCAATCAAAATAGACTTTTTGAATATTATTACAATCTTTTTGAAATTTAATAAATTATGTCTTTCAAAATGGTTTTCATTTTTGGATTCGGAATATCAAAATTAGCTTAAGGGTAAATTTTTTCTATATTTCTGAAAACATTAATTTTTGATGAATGCTGAAAAACACTGCGTTATTAGTTAAATACAAATTATTTATTTAAATATTTATTTATTTTATTTAAATTTTATTTTGGTAAAAATAGATACATAATACCTATAAAATTTCAATGTAATTTATTGTAGTCATTTTATAATAAGTTTATATATATAAAACTTTATTGAACTTTTTACCGTCTTTTACCCACATCCTTGGAGCATTTACTGTTGCACCCCTCTCTCTTGGATTTTAATAATCACAATCACTCTCATCGTGTTCTAAATTGTTTTCAAGTTTGTTTGATGATTGGAAAAAGGTTGCTAAAGAGTTGGCCCAAGAAGACTGGAAAAGGACTCTCTGAGTCCACCGGCCAACCGGTGGATTACCACCGGCCGGCCGGTGGTCTCTGGCAGAAGCAATGCTCTCTGCCAGGTGCCACCGGTCAGCCGGTGCCTGACCACCGGCCAGCCGGTGGAACCAGACAGTAAGCCTTGCCTACTGCCAGGTGCCACCGGCCGGTGGAACCCAGACAGAATGCTCTGCCTTCTGTCTGGAGCACCGGCCAGCCGGTGGCCAAGCACCGGTCAGCCGGTAAGCCCAGTCAAACTAGCCGTTGGGCTTTGACCAGACTTGTACTTTTGACCCACAACGGCTCCGGAAGCCCTCCAACGGCTATATTGAAGTATTTGGGGATATTTCTCCTATAAATAGACGAGGATGGATGCCGGGAACAATAACGATACATTGGAATGATATTTTGATCCCTTGAAGCTCTAACGACAAATCTCTAAGGCTACGTGTGATCCATTTCCATCCTTGAAGCTTGGGCTGCCTCTACATCAACTACTCTCACACTCTTGGCACTCAAGGCTTCCTCTAGTTTGTTATAATTTATTTATTTCAATTGTTTAGTTCTTCATTGGGTTTGTATTAAAACAAACCATCCTTTTCTTCCTCACTTTCATTTTGGGTTTCTTGCTACAACCATAATAAAAAAGCAATCTGTACAAAGGTGATCTAGCCTACCTTAAAATGGCTAGTGGGTTTCTTGCTACAACCATTAAAAAGCAATCTGAAGTATAAATCTCTCAACGGTTGAGTTGGGAGCGGAGACGTAGGCTTTGTTTTAAGCCGAACTCCGTTATCAAATTGTGTCTTGCCCCTTTTTATTTCCGCTGCACTTTAACTTTGTTTTAAATTGTTACTTAATTTTTAAAAGGAAATTCACCCCCCTCTTTCCATCACTCTCCGACCCAACAATTGGTATCAAAGGGACCTTTGTGTAAGACCTTAACCGGTTACAAACCTAAAATCCATAGTGATGGCTTCTTCCTCACAAGCACCCGAAGGGTATTCCATGACTCGGGCTCCATTATTTGATGGAACCGACTACACTTATTGGAAAACTCGCATGATTACATTTCTTAGAAGTATTGGCTATCCTATATATATAATTGTTATGCAAGGCTACACTCTCTCTAGTAAAGATGAGTCTAAATGGACCCCCGAAGACATTGCTAATTTTGAGCTTGATGGCAAATCCATGAATGCTCTTCATTGTGGGTTAGACCGTAATGAATTTAATCGTATTTCTACTTGCTCCACTTCTCATGAAATTTTGAAGCTTTTGGAAGTGACCCATGAGGGCACTAACAAATTCAAAGATACTAGATTAGATATGTATCGTCAAGACTTTGAAAGTTTCACCATGCACCCACACGAATCTATTACGGAAATGTTTACTCGCTTTACTGATGTGTGTAATGGGAGAAAGTCTCTTGGAGATGATGTTTCTGCAGAGACGATGGTCAAGAAGATTCTTTGGGTCCTACCAAGCTCATGGGCTCCAAAGGTGACGGCAATCCAAGAAGCGAAAGATGTCAAGAAAATGCCAGTTGAAGAACTCATTGGATCACTTATGACCTATGAGATTACAACGAAGAGGCAAGCCGATAAAGAAGGTAACATCTTCAAGGAGAAAAAGAACATATCATTCAAAGAAAATCAAGAAAGCTCCTCCGATGATAGCGAATCCGAGATTGCACAACTTGCAAGAAAAATGAGCAAGTTCATGAAGAAAAAGAAGAATTTTCAAAGGGCACGAAAGGAAGAGCCAAAAGCAGAAAAAGAAGTTACATGTTTTGAATGTGGAAAGAAAGGCCACATCAAACCGGAGTGCTCTCTTTTCAAGAAAAGGTTAAAGGAAAAGAAAAACAATAAAGCTTTCAAAGCGTCAACATGGAGTGCAAGCGATGGCTCCATGTCTTCAAGCGACTCAAGCGATGAAGGTGGAAAATGCCTAATGGAACTTGATGAGGTATCTTCTTCCGACTCCTCTTCCTCATCTTCTTCTTTTAATAATGACATGTCTTATGAAGATCTCCAAAATGCGAGAGATCAATTAGAGGAAGGTTTTCACGAACTTACCTCTAAATTTTTGGCCTTAAAAAAGAAACACAAAATTCTAATTTCTGAAAAAGATCAACTTCTCAAAAAGAATGAGGAACTTGCCCTTAAGGTCCAAGATATTCCAAATGTTGATTCTTTGAATTCAACTATTAAAGATTTAAGGGAATCTCTTGCCAAGTTCACCCAAGGTGAACAAAATTTGACCAAATTGATAGGTTCTCAACGTTCGGCTAGAACCACACATGGACTTGGCTTTAAAAAGCAAGCCACTTCTTCTAGAGCACCCACTACTTTTGTAAGGGGGATATCTCAATATAAATTTTGTAATTATTGTAGAAAAACCGGACATATGATTTATGAATGCGATTGTAAAAATGCTAGATATGGCCGCTCCAAAATCATTACCTACTCGGATGAATATCTTAGGATGTATCCCTCTAGACAAGTATGGGTTCAAAAGTCTCTTTTAGCTAATCATTCCGGAACCAAACTTATATGGGTACCAAAATCTATTCTCTCTTGATTTTGTAGGATAAAAACCAAAGAAGTAGGCCTTCGAAAGGCTCGTGGTATCTCGACAGCGGATGCTCGAGGCACATGTGTGGCGATCCCTCCGAGTTCAACTCCCTTGAAGAATTCGATGGAGGATACGTCACCTTCGGTGACAATTCAAAAAGCAAGATCGTCAGAATAGGTACCATTGGTTTTGGTAGCTCCTCCTTAATTAAAGATGTTTTATTTGTTAATGTTTTAAAACATAATTTAATTAGCATTAGTCAACTTTGTGATAGTGGTTTTTCGGTGAATTTTTAAAATGATTTATGCAATGTGTTTGATTTTCAAAACAAATTGATATTTTCTGCTTCCCATTTTCAAAATGTTTACATTATTGATTTAAAGTCTTTAGCTAGCCAAAATGTTAAATGTTTAAGTGCTCTTGACAATGAGTCTTGGATTTGGCATAGAATGTTGGGGCATTGTAGCTCTCATTCACTTCTAAAGCTTAATAAGAACAAGATCATCCGTGACCTTCCTAAACTTAAGTTTAAGAAAGATTTGATTTGTGAGCCATGCCAACTTGGCAAGCAACACAAATATTCTTTCAAATCTAAGAAGGAAGTGTCCACTTCAAAATCTCTTGAGCTCCTTCATCTTGATCTTTTTGGTCCTACCCCTGTAGCAAGTCTAGGTGGAAAATCATATACCTTTTTCCTAGTAGATGACTTTTCTCGATTCACTTGGGTTTTCTTTTTAGCTCATAAAAATGATGCTTGTAGAACCTTTTTGAAATTCTCTAGAAAAGTAGAAAATGAAAAAGGATATAAAATTATATCGCTCCGTAGTGACCATGGTGGTGAATTCGAGAACAAAGAATTCGATGAATTGTGTTCCTCTCAAGGATATAATCACACCTTATCTGCCTCTAGGACTCCACAACAAAATGGAGTGGTTGAAAGGAGAAACCGAACTCTCCAAGAAACTGCTCGAACCCTCCTTAGTGAATTCAATCTTCCTCAATATTTCTGGGCTGAGGCAGTAAAAACTGCTTGTTATACTATCAATAGAGTCCTTGTAAGACCCCTTCTTAAGAAAACCCCCTATGAACTTTGGAAAGGAAAATGGCCCAAAGTTGGTTATTTTAAAGTGTTTGGTTGTAAATGCTTTATCCTTAACACAAAAGATAACCTAGGGAAATTTGATGCCAAATCCGATGAAGGTATTTTTCTTGGGTACTCCAACTCAAGCAAAGCCTATCGTGTCTTCAATAAACGTTCAAAAACCATAGAAGAATCATATAATGTCAAATTTGATGAAACTCTTCCTAAACCTCACCCGGTCATTGAAGATGTTGAAGATAATCTTGATAATCTTCATTTGAATGATTGCTCTTCTCCTCCCAAGGAGAATGACCATCAAGAACCCTCTTCACCTTCTTCGCCTTCCACCTTGCCTAAGGTTTGGAAACCTTCTAGAGACCATCCTTTAGAAAATGTTATAGGTGATCTTCAAGCCGATACTCGAACTAGAAGATAAATCCTCAACGAGGTTGAACATCAAGCCTTTCTTTCTCAACTAGAGCCTCAAACCATTAATGATGCCATTAATGATGAGAATTGGGTTCTTGCAATGCAAGAGGAACTAAATCTATTCTCTAGAAATGATGTTTGGACTCTTGATGAAAGACCCAATGATCATCCAATTATTGGCACTAAATGGGTTTTTAGGAACAAACTTGATGATCAAGTAAATATAACCAGGAACAAGGCTCGCCTAGTAGCTAAGGGCTATAATCAAGAAGAAGGAATTGATTATGGTGAAACCTTTGCGCCCGTTGCTAGATTGGAATCCATTAGGATCTTGTTGGCATTCGCCGCTCACTTAAATTTCAAACCTTTTCAAATGGATGTTAAAAGTGCCTTTTTAAATGGTTTTATTTCAGAAAAAATCTTTGTTGAACAACCCCCCGGTTTTGAAGATCCAAAATTTCCAAATCATGTTTTTAAGTTAACCAAGGCTCTATATGGCTTAAAACAAGCCCCTCGGGCTTGGTATGAGCGGTTAACAAAATTTATTTTAGAAAATGATTTTAAAATGGGTCAAGCTGATTGTACCCTATTATTAAAACACACCTCCAAAGATCTTTTAAATGTCCAAATTTATGTTGATGACGTTATCTTTGGTTCAACCAAAGAATCACTTTGTTTTTATTTTTCAGATTTAATGAGAAAAGAATTTGAAATGAGCTTTATGGGGGAATTAAAATTTTTTCTTGGTTTTCAAATCCTTCAAAATTAAAATGGTATTTTTCTAAGCCAAGGCAAATACACAAATGAACTTTTAAGTCGTTTTGGTATGGATCAAGTAAAGGAAATTTGTACCCCCATGAGTACTTCTTGTAAACTTACGTTAGATGAAGCCAGGAAACCGGTTGATAACAAGCTTTATAGGAGTATGATCGGGAGTCTACTTTACCTAACTGCGACCCGTCCTGACATCATGTTCAGTGTTTGTCTTTGTGCTCGTTTTCAAGCAAACCCCAAAGAATATCATTTTAAATCGGTCAAACGAATTTTTAAGTATTTAAAAGGATCTAAAAACTTTGGTTTGTTTTATCCCTCTAATACTTCTTTCGAACTTTCTTTATATTCTGATACTGATTTTGGCGGATGTCAATTAGATCGTAAGATTACTAGTGGAACCTGTCATCTGCTAGGCAAGTCCCTTGTTTCATGGAGTAGCAAAAAGCAAAACTGTGTTGCTCTTTCTACTTCTGAGGCTGAGTACGGAGCAGCTGGTAATTTTTGTGCCCAAATTATTTGGATGCAGCACACTCTCTTGGATTATGGCCTTTCCTACGATCATGTCCCTATACGGTGTGACAACAGTAGTGCCATTAGTATTTCTAAGAATCCAATACAAAATTCTAGGACAAAGCATATATATTTAAGGCATCATTTCCTTCGTGACCATTTTCAAAAAGGGAATATCACTTTGGACTTCATTTCTACTGATTTCCAATTAGCTGATATTTTTACCAAACCGCTCCCGGTTGAACGTTTTAATTTAATTAAGGGGGAGTTAGGAATGATTTGTCAATGAGCACTATTAAATATTTGACTCTTTTTGGCTTGTCTTTGTATTTGTATTTTGAACTTTCTATGTAACGTTTCATCTTTTATAAAATTCAAGTTGTCTTATCTATCAATCCTTTTTTTCATTGCTTACATCCTTATTATTGTTTTTCTAATTTTCTTTCATACTTTTCCTACTATTTTGATAATCCCAAAGGGGGAGAAAAAATCTCTATTACATAGTTACTTATTTCATTTAATTAAGTGCTCTTTTTAAAAGTTCAAATTTAAGTTATTACTTTCATCAAAATCTGTTTTTAAATGGTTAAGTTATTGATTTCAGTTGTTTCTTTTAAATGACCTATGGTTATAATTTCAAAATTAACCATTCTCTTTATCT
Organism: Viscum album; assembly: GCA_963277665.1. Taxonomy (NCBI): domain Eukaryota; kingdom Viridiplantae; phylum Streptophyta; class Magnoliopsida; order Santalales; family Viscaceae; genus Viscum; species Viscum album. The sequence continues at coordinate 1,864,866,798 of OY728133.1, forward strand.
CAATCCTTTCAAGATTAAAATCTTTTTCAATACATGAAACATCTATGAAATTCTTGTATGATCCCTAAAATTTTCCATGTCCAAGTTTCTTATTTCTTTTTTTACTTGGCATATCCTTTTTAAAAGCTTTCTCATTTGTGATTGTGATCATCAAAATAGGGGGAGATTGTTGTACCCCTCTCTCTTGGATTTTAATGATCACAATCACTCTCATCGTGTTCTAACTTGTTTTCATGTTTGTTTGATGATAGGAAAAAGGTTTCCAAAGAGTTGGCCCAAGAAGAATGGAAAAGGACTCTCTGAGTCCACCGGCCAACCGGTGGATTACCACCGGCTTGCCGGTGGTCTCTGGCAGAAGCAATGCTCTCTGCCAGGTGCCACCGGTCAGCCGGTGCCTGACCACCGGCCAGCCGGTGGAACCAGACAGTAGGCCTTTCCTACTGCCCGGTGGCCCAGCACCGGCCCGCCGGTGGAACCCAGACAGAATGCTCTGCCTTCTGTCTGGAGCACCGGCCAGCCGGTGGCCAAGCACCGGTCAGCCGGTAAGCCCAGTCAAACTAGTCGTTGGGCTTTGACCAGACTTGTACTTTTGACCCCCAACGGCTCCTAAAGCCCTCCAACGGCTATATTGAAGTATTTGGGGATATTTCTCCTATAAATAGACGAGGATGGATGCCGGAAAAAATAACGATACATTGGAATGATATTTTGATCCCTTGAAGCTCTAACGACAAATCTCTAAGGCTACGTGTGATCCATTTCCATCCTTGAAGCTTGGGCTGCCTCTACATCAACTACTCTCACACTCTTGGCGCTCATGGCTTCCTCTAGTTTGTTATAATTTATTTATTTCAATTGTTTAGTTCTTCATTGGGTTTGTATTAAAACAAACCATCCTTTTCTTCCTCACTTTCATTTTGGGTTTCTTGCTACAACCATAATAAAAAAGAAAGCTGTACGAAGGTGATCTAGCCTACCTTAAAACGACTAGTGGGTTTCTTGCTACAACCATTAAAAAGAAAGCTGAAGTATAAATCTCTCAACGGTTGAGTTGGGAGAGGAGACGTAGGCTTTGGTTTAAGCCGAACTCCGTTATCAAATTGTGTCTTGCCCCTTTTTATTTCCGCTGCGCTTTAACATTGTTTTAAATTGTTACTTAATTTTTAAAAGGCAATTCACCCCCCCTCTTGTCATCACTCTCTGACCCAACATTTACAAATATGAATAAAACTTAATTTTAAAGCTTCTATGAGTTGAATATCAAAAATATGAGAGACCTAGTAAATATCATATGTAAAATGTGGTTCAATAAGAATTAAATATTTTTAGGTGAATAGTATCTTTTTAATTAAATTTACAACGATAAAAAGTAAATAGAGTAATTACGGGTAAAAATGATATTATATTTACCATAACACTTGTCGTAATTCTATTGTATAAGTTTACTTAGACCAAAAAACCCTTATAAATAAATTATGACCCCCTTTGTTCCACATGGATTAGATTAGGACATTTATTATTATTTTATTTAAAGAAGAGCTAAAAGAGATAAATTCAATGTTTATTAACTGAAATATTTTTAATATATGGTTAAATACAACATAAATTAGACTATAAATATTCATTAGAAATATAAAAATATTAACTAGATAATTGTATTTTATTTATAATTTTTATACATTAAATAATTTAATTTATTTATCACACAATAATGATGTAGTAATTACTATATTAATGAAATATTAAAATAATTATTATAAAAAATATCCAAATAAATGTAAATTGAGAATTATTATGAATTCCACTAATTTTATAGGTTCATATGACCTGTTTGGGTTGGTTATATAAATTTTATTTGAAGTAATAATGTTGTTATTTTTTTCAAAAAAATTAAATACTAAATAGTTTCAAAATTGACGTAATTGAGTTGTTAAAACAAATAATATATTATTAATTGATTTAATATTCCTAAAAATATAATGATTGGTAAAATGACTTATATAATGTTATATATATTAATAATGGACCACATGGGGTTTATTTGGCATGTTATAGTAATTTGGTTACCATATAATATAAAAATACAAGGGGACATTGTAAATGACAAACTATTCAACAAAGAGTTAAATCTAAAAGATAAGGTTAATATGATGACATAAACCTATAAAAAACCAATTTTTTGAGATTTTTTCGACCCATAAATACCTTATCCTTTAATTAATTCATTTTCAAGCTATTATAAATCGAAAAAAAATTATTATAAAATAATATTTCCAACATTTCCAAAAGTGACCCTCACCTCTCTTATAAAAGGGAACTTCCCCTTCTCTAATATTCACACCATCTAATCCATTTTTATTTTCCATATTCTACCCAAATTTCCTATTAGTATTCCTCCCTTAATCCTAGAGGCCTTCCCCTCGTAAAAAATCCAACATATGGATCCCTCTGGATGAAATCAAAAGGAAGAACCCGAAGAAGAGTTAAATATTTCATCACCTCTTTCATGTTCTTCTCTTCTTCCACTTCCTCTTTATTTTTTGTTTCCATTATAAAATAATAACTCTAGTCTGTTATATATACTGTGATGTTATTATAAAAATGGTACAACCATATCTAATATTCCTTCCATCCTTTAAATGATAAAGTCACCATACCTGTGTATGTACGGTTTACCGTCTCCACGTCATGGTGTAGTTTGTTATTCAAACACTTCCTCATTTGGATGGGTATAATAATGAGTATAAATGATGTGATAATAAATATGACATGTTAATTATTCCTTATATATTATATACAATCCAATTATATGTGATTTTAATATCAATATAACGATATTGTCACCCGTGCGTCCTTACGGATTACCGTCTCCACGAACACGAGGAGACTCCTTCCCCATTGTATCCATTCCAGAAAAATTTTCATTTGATGATTAAAAATATAATATTTAAAGACTTAATATCATTAGGAATATGAATAAGATACATCATATCCCAAACAAACATTGTTTACGTAACAAAACATTAAAATGAAAACGAATCAGTTAACACCCAAAACGATGATACTACTAAAATATCATTTACAAACCAAAATTATAAGATCGTATATGATATCATATTAATTTATAAATTTTTTTATAATTTAATAACAATTATTTCTCTATTATGCCAGAGTTTAACCTACCGTCGACCAAGGAAAAAGAACATGGTAAGGGTTAATTTCACAATCTCTTTATTATTTGGGGTTGTTATTAGGTAAGTATCTACTAGGACCTATTTATTTTCCAGGTCCATGTTTCATTAAAGAGTTTTAAAATGGATTATTTTTTTGGGATTTTCTTACTAAAACATCATTTTAAATGTTTTAATGATTTAATATTTAAAACCTTTCTCATTAATGCCCATGTTTTCAAAATGGGTTTAATGATTTATTTATATCGACATGAATGTTTTAAAATGATAATTACATTCAAACATTTCAATGTGGTATGAGACACTTTGATTCAAAGATATATTTTAAATAAACTCCTTTATAAATTATGTAACTTTTAAATGATTTCATTTAAAGGCATATTTCTCTCAAATAACTTTACTGATCATTTTAAACTATGTTGACATCCTTTACATTATATTATTCTAGATATAGGTAGATTTATTATGATACAAATCATCAATATTGTATTTATGTTTTTGTGATATATTTTACTGTGGATGAGTTATTTTTATACCATCCATGGTTTAGGGTTAAAGTATTGAAATTTTGTATGCTAGTTTTAATAAGAATGTTTATGTTATGTTTAAACCTTTTCATATGAGGAATGAATTGGACTTAGTATGTGACGGGTGGGGCCTGCTATAGCTCATCAATTCATTGGTTGGTCTTATGAGACAAACTAGTGTCTTGGCATAAGGCCTTGACAAAATCTTATTTTTAGTATTGGCACAAGGCCTTGACTATGTGGTTATGATGTCTGGAATTATGCATTCCATAATTATAAAATTGGATATTGATATTGCATGTGATTATTCGACTAGTAGAATATCCATGTTAATAAATAAATTGAATTATTTGATTTTATCTTTTCCATATAATTCTAAAGTTCATGTTTAAAAAGATTTCGTTTTAGTCTTACATTTCATTAAATGTTTATGCTTATTTATGAATGTTCCCGCTATATTGTTATCCTTAATGAGCATCTGATCTCACCCCATTCTATGTTTTATTTTTCACAAGATGTGAAAAAATATTTTATGACTGACCTTAATCGATGGATTAAGGGATATGAGTGTGGCCTATGGGGACTATGTTGTTTTGGTTTTTCATTTTATAATTTAATGTAAAACTTATTATTGTATCTAGTATTTCCAAGGCTAATAAACTGATCTATCATTCAGGATAAGATCCCTTATGACCATGGAAATATTATGTAATAATTCACCAAGTCATGGTAACTGGGGCCGGGGCATTACAGTTACTATCAAAGGATGTTTAGTAAAAACCGTGTAAGTTTTATTTAGAAAAAATCTGATTAGAGAACATTACAATAACAAAGACTTTGAGGATTAGTATAGAAGAACTTCATAGAATTTTGGTGATTTAGAGATTGTTTCATTTTTCCAAATAATACATCCTTGTATGGATATGAGCTGGTAGAGGTGGCTTTGGAACAGATGTACCTAGGGGTAAAACTCGAAAAAACCAATTTGAGCTAGACTCGAATAGGAACTTATGAACAAAAATGGGCCTTGATGCACATTTGGTTACGACACTCCCGAGGGATATGCTTAGGATAATTCCCATATTCCTTACAAACTGTTATGAATGGTTTATGAGTATATACTTCATCAAATAAAACATTTTAATGATTATGGATTATATCCATAAACTGTTCGATATATGTTAACTATTTTACATGTATTGAATTATGTATTGTTATTCATAAACTAATCTAGTGTATTCCATTGTTTTGAAATGGAACCTATTGGAAGGATTGGAAACCATATCAATGCAAGTAATCCATGTAGGTATTCTCCTCCTACTCATGATAATTATAGTTGAGCTGGAGAAGCAACTGATGTTGATCAGCTTATCAGAATACTTGGAAAAATCACTCATGTTATGAATAATTAACTTACCCATATGGATCACCTTGATCCACAACATGGAGGATAAATGTTAGACCAATTCATGAGGTAAAAACCACCAAAATTCAATGGGAGTACAAATCCATTAATAACTGATCAATGGATAAATTCAGTAGAGAAAATATTTCATGGTTTTGGGAGTATGGAATGGGAAAAATATGTCATGGAATTTTATCTTCTCACAGGAGGAGTAGATCAATGGTGATCATTAATCCAAAACATACAGTAAGATGAAGATGTATCGAACAAGGAATGAAGGGAGTTTAAAGAGTTTTTCTTAGAAAAATACTTTCCTCAAGACCATCAAGTGGATATGGAAATGCACCTTCTAGGTCTGAGGCCAAAGGATGATGAGAAAGTCACAAAATATAAAGCTAACATTACTAGGATAGCAAGGCATGCATCAAATTATATATGTAACCCAAGGAGCAATATTGATATATTCTTTGATGGGATAAAACCATTTCTCCATCAAGCATTGGTCTCACAATCCTTCTCATCATACAATGATACTATCTCATGCACTATCCAGATATAAAAAGAATTCTCTATGTCTTACTACTTTAATGCAATGCAAGAGATGAAGAAATCTACTGAACACTTACGAGATGAAAATAAGGGGAAGAAGGGAAAAGTTTAATATCCATCATGTGGTAAATGGGGAAAGAAACACCCTAGTACTTTCTTAGAGGGAATGGGATTCTGTTACAAGTGTGGTGAATAAGGTCACCAACATCATGATTGCAAGGTTATAAAAGAGGCTTTTGAATTCTATAATTATAGAGAAAGGGACATTAAGCCAATGAATATCCTAGGCGCCAAGGGAAATTACCTCAGAAAAGGACAAGGGAGAAAGTGAAAGCTTATGCGATCACTACTGGTGATGTTGAAGCTCCAAAATGTGTGGTGGCTGGTAATTTAATGGTTTCCTCATGTTTAGAAAATGCTTTACTTGACTATGTATCATCGCATTGTTTTATATATTCCAATTTAGCTAAGAAAATTAAATATTTTTAATTTTACATAACAAGGGTTTTGTCAGTCAAAACACCTCAGGGAAGTATCATCGCAATAATGTTTTGTGAACTAGTTTCCATTATGGAATATAAATGTTCTTTATCCGTTAATATAATAGTGATACCCGTGATTTAACTTTACATAATCCTTGGAATTAATTGTCTATGAGATCATGACTTGAAAATTTATTTTAAGAAGAATGAGGTTACAATTTTCTATGATGATAAAGAGTACCTTATCTTTAGATCAGAAATGTCACCACCTGATTCTTATCTAGATTCACACCCAGTAGGTGTACTAAATATTATTATTATGGAGAAATAGAATGATATAACTATGGTTGAGGGAATTAATGTTCAAATAGAGTATGCGCCTATTGTGCAAGAATATGTTGATGTGTTTCCAAAATATTTACCTAGACATCCTCCAGAACAAGAAATTGAGTTTTCTATTTATTTAATTCTTGGTATAAGGCACATATCAAAGACCCCTTATAGAATGGACACTATAGAATTAGTTGAAACAAATAAAGAACTAGAGAAACTAAGTAAAAAGGGATTTATTTTACCAAGTGTTTCTCCATGGAGAGCCCACGTTATTTTTGTTAAGAAGAACGATGGATCTAGGAGGTTGGGCATTGACTATTGGGAGATCAATTCTATGACAATAAATAAAAAGTATCTCATACCTCACATTGATGATTTATTCAACCAAATTAATGGAGGTCAATATTGTTCAAGGATTGACCTTCGATTTGGATAATATCAGTTGTGTCAGAAGAAGGAATATATTCAGAAAATAGAATTTCGAACTAGGTACGGGCATTACAAGTTTACAGTAATGCCTTTTGGATTTACTAATGCACCCTATGTTTTCATGGATGTAATGATCTGAGTTTTCAAGGACTATTGTAACACCCCGAGATTTTATGAAAAATATTCTTTTTAATTTCATTAATGTCTTCTGTTGTACGCTACACCAATAGGAGCTTTCTCAACACGCATCCTTGACATGCCTTTCATTACACGCAATCGTGACCTTCCTCGATAGCGTGTATAGTACGCAATACCGAGTTTCACTAAACAACGATATGCTATTAAAATATTATTAAAACTAGCCGTTATGAATATTAATAACCACCTTTTAAAATTTTAGAAATTTTATCTCTCAAATGGAATTCATTTTTGGATTCAGAGTATCGATATTAGCTTAGGGTGAAATTTTGGTACTTTTTAGATAACTCTCATATTCTGATGAATAATGAAAATTACTAAATTTTAATTAAAAACAACTTTTTTAATAGAAATAATTAATAGTGATAAATTAATAATTTTAGTGGTTTTAAAGTATATTTCAAATATTTTTTTACAATTTAATACAATGTTGGTCATTGGATGTAATTTCACATTTAAACCAGTTATAAACAAGTATCAATTTTTTGATAGTTATTATCTCTTAAAAACACGCCATTTGTTTTGACGACGGAAATTAATTTTTAAAATAGTTAATGTAACTGATATGTTTTGAATTTGGTAAAATATACATCATTTTTGAGTTCATAATAACAAATATATTTTAGGCCTAATTTTTGGTATTTTTCTGGAAACATTCATTTTTTGATGAATAGTGAAACCACTTAGTGGTAGTAAAAAAAATTAATTTTTCATAAAACATAATTTTACCACTTCTGTCAGTGGAATTTCAAAAATCCGAGACACACGGTTGATGTCAGTAAGTAAAATGTGGTTCAATGAGATGAAAATAATTTTTGGTGAATAATAACTTTTAACTTTTTTTAACCACGGTTAAAAGTAAATATGGTAATTAAGGGGAAAAAATGATATTATTATTACCCTAACACATGTCGTAATTCTATTGGATAAGTGTAATTCGACCAAAACAACCTTAGGAATAAAATATGACCATTTAGACCCATTTGGATTAGATTAGGACATTTATTATTATTTAATTCAAAGAAGAGTTAAAGGAGTTAAAATCAATGTTTATTTATTAAAACATTTTTAATATAGGGTTATACATAAGATAAATTCGATTGTAAATATTCATTAGAAAGATAATAAAATTTCCTACACAATGGTATTTTATTTCAAATTTTAGACATTAAATAAGTTAATTTATTTATGACACATAAATGATGTAGTAATTATCTTATTAATGAAATATTAACATAATTGATGTTATAAACACCAAACTAACTGTAATTTCGGACTTTTTAAGAAATAAACTAATTTTATAGGTTAATATGAAATATTATTATTGATTTAATTTACTTTGTTCGAACTAATAATTCTTTTATGATTTTCAGAAAAATCAATTACAAAATAGTGTCAAAATTGGCATAAAATAGTTTTTAAAACAAATATTATATTATTAATTGTTATTTTATTCATAATAATCTAAGGTTCGGCACAATTACATAGATATTGTTATATATATAAATAAAAAACAAATTGGGGTTTTTTTGGCTTCTTATAGTAAGTTTATTAACCTTATAGTATAAGAATACAAGAAGACACTGTAAAAGTAAAATTATTTTACTTAATGTGAAATATAAATGATAAGGTTAAAATAGGAACCTAAACTTGTCTAAATTCTACAGTATGAGAGGATTTCAACCCATCCCCACCTTATCTTCAAAATGAAACATTTTTGAGCTATTTAAAACCGAATTTGACTTTATAATCAAATAATAGTTTTAGTTATTCCAAAGGTGCCCCTCTCCTCCCTTATAAAAGGGAACCTCCTCCCCCTATTCCTCACACCACATTGAGCCTTCAAGTACGGCCAACCCCAGACAAAATCCCTTCTCCACTTCCATAGAAACATCCTAGAGGTTCTGGTCTTCCTCAAAGACCAATTTTAGTGCCCTAAAAGGAGATCTCAAAGAGGCGCTTCAAAGAAGAGGTAATGTCCATTACCGATTCTTTCATCTTTATTTCTTCTTCCACTTGTTCTTCTTAGGTTGTTTCATTATGAAGTAATAACATCAGTATCACTTATATACTGATATGTTATTATAATTATGAAACAACCTTATGTCACCATCTATCCATCCTATGGAAAACAAAATCACCGCGCGTGCGTACGTATGGAATACCGTCTCCACGCCATGGTGTAATCTATTTTCCACCACCACCTTACTTGGATGGGTATAATGGTGTACATAATAACTATATATGATTATTTTAAAGTGATATTGATTATTAAATAGTATACATACACACCAATACAATTCCACGATCATGAGAACGATATCATCGCTCGTGCGTACGCACGGACTACCGTCTCCACGACGCGATGAGATTCATTCTCCACGTTAACCATTCATGAATGATTATAAAGTATATATAATAAGTAATAATGAAATAAATTACATTATAATTATTCTGGATTTATGTGTATATATTTGTATGTCATCTACTTAATTCCATTCAACTCAATAAGGAAAAGAAAACAACGTTCATGCGTACGAACGGTCTACCGTCTCCATGAATGGTGTATTTCTCTCCATTTACTGATCTATTATATATATATATATATATTCTGAATATATATTATATATAAATCATGTTTTATATTCTGGAATTAAGTAATCATGATCTATTTAATCATATGAATAATTACAAGTCAAAACACGGACGACAAATGAAACGATTTTACCCAAAACGCTCTTTAACATGGAATTTACAAAAGAACGGGTAATATAAAGCCACAAGTGAACCATATATTATATCATAACAATTAGTATGATTCTGGAATAAGTCAATGACATTATTTAAATCATTATACCGGAGGTTCGGACACATACGAAGCAAATCAGACCTAAGGTAAGGGAAATATCACAATCTCATTTTTATCCGAGATTGTTTATACTTTGATATTTAATGGGGTGTATTTTATCATCCAAATCCAGGTTTCCTCAATATGTAATATTATTTCCATCCACCTACAATTTTTTAAATCCAATTTTACCCTTCGGTGAGTTTTTGGTAAAGAATATGAAAGGAATCTTTTGTCATTTTTCGTACGAGGTACTTTTTGACTTTTTTGACAAAAGTACGAAGAATGTTTTTTTAACTTATACAGAATGAATGGATTTTTAAAACATTATTTCCAAGAAGAATCCTTTAAAAGTTTTCAAGATTATTTTTAATAAAATTCTTTTAGTTTATAATTTTACGACATATTAAGAATGGAAAAGTGTTTTTGGAGTAGAAAGGATATTTTCCTCAAAAATGGAGTTCATGTGAATTATCAAAATTATTTTCCATATAAGATAATATAGGGTTCTGTTTCTATCCCTATTATTAAATTGATTTTATTATGTTGTGATGGAATTATTTTTATTAATTCCTTTTTCTTATATGAATTGTTTTATGATGTCATGATGTTTATGATTCCCATTTTTATTACATGGGTTATGCTCTGATGTATGGTTTTCTGATTTTGTGGAACACATTAGAATGGAATCATTATGAGATGGGTGGGACCTATATCTCCCTCCAATTCATTGGGTAATTATTTTATATCTAATGAGATAGACATGGCTGGAATGGTAGGTTATACCGGTTCAGTGAAACAGGACTGAAACGAGGAGTGACCTCGGTTCAGAAATGGACTTTGTCCACTAAGATAGTCTTGGCAATGAGTATTGACTAATAAGAAATGATTCTCTATGATTATGTGTGTAAGACAAAAAGTTTCATGTTTTATGTTATGATTATTGAAATTAAATTTCACTACTATGATTTATCCTATGTTATGACATTATGATCTCTTTTGCAGGTTAAGAATTCCAAAATTTTATGTTCTTATGAATATGATGTGATTGATATTTCTTTTGTTTACCCTTACTGAGCATTTGAGCTCACCGTTTTATGTTTTCTTTTCCCCAGGATATAAAGAATGTTTTTAGGTATAAAAAATGAATATCTTGATCGGAGATGTTGAAGATCTTTCACCACGATTAGAAGATTATATTCCGAGTTTCCAAAGACACTAAACTATTACGGTCCTTGTGTGTTTGTTTTTGTTATGTACTAAGTATTCCGCAAAATTAATGTAATGTCCTTGTACGTTAAGCTTAGAGTCTCTATAGTTGGAATTAGAGGAAAATTTTAGTCATCCTTTGGAAACTAGGATGCGAAAACATTAGTGAGATCTCTAGAGATATTTCTAAGGTATGTCTAGGGATGTCCCTAAGGATAAGTATATGTATAGGATATAGTCCTAGAACTATGGTAACAATATTATATTAAACCAAAGATGTTAGATATTGAAGTTACTCCCCCTTTATTATGATTTTTTCCTCTCACACTATTCTTTTTGGGTTTTAGAAAATGGCTGGAAACAAGATGATTCACGAGAATGGAGGATATGATGGACAATGGAATGATATTATTCATGAGCAACCAAATGAAATGGGATTTGGAAGTCCAAACATCATTATTATGCCGAATCATAAATATCATAATATGATCAATAAAGTAAAATTTGGTATGTTTCCTGACTCGGCTAATAAGAGAAATATGGAGTTTCATGATGATCATAGAGGAAAGAAAGTTCAATTTCCCTTATGTAAATCATGTGGGAAGAGGCATCAAGTAGAATGTTTCAATGGAACTGGAAGATGCTTTGGGTGTGGAAAAGAAGGACACAAAGCCAGTAAGTGAAAAGGAAGAGGTTCAGTTAACACCAGGGATGAGGATAATGGTATTGCTACGACATCAAAAATGGTTAAATGTTTTATATGTGGAATGTAAGAGCATTATGCAAACCAATGCCCTAAGGGAAAGTCTCATGAAGAGAATCAGTATGGTTGTATGGGTAGTATTTATGTGGATTATTATGAAGAGACTAAAAATGATATGTGAGATGAAAGAATTGTTGAAGCTCGGTCAATGGTTTAAGAATGTAGTGGAATGATTACATGTTTATCATGTGTAATGTTGTATAAGTAATCTCATCGTACTATGGAATAAAGAGACATATAAGAATTGTTACATTGTTGTCTTTCCTTAAGTTTTGAAAGTGTATGATTAATGGTACCAGTAACAATGAAAGGTTATTCAGATATTTTTGGAAAGTAGATGATATTTGCATATGGAAGGGATAAGGTGAAAATGAAATGTTCGACAGTATTCATGAGCTCACGATTGATATAAGGACTAAGTGATATCATGGTTTGAGGATATAGAATTTTGAGGATTTTGGTACGTGGAAAGTGTTAACTTTTAATTGCATTCAAGTTTTCACTAAGGTTTAATAGATATTCATTATTCAAGAGAATACATGATTAAGGTATTCACATGTTTGTAATATGACCAACATGTATATCATTTGATATATGGGGGATAAATGATGGCATTCACATGATCATTTTCTTTATACTATGAGCTTTGACTGAAGTATTTTAGATAAGCCTAAAGATTGGAATCGATTATGTTAACCATAAGCTAGTATTGTTTAAGGATAGAACTTTTTTTGATATTATTAATGTGATGTTATAGTAATGTAGTTTTAGAAAATGGACAACCTGCAGGACGGGCGACAGCCCATCACCTCGGACAAGGCTGTGGGAATCGAACCCACAACCGAAATGTGACTGGACTTTATCGTCTACCACTGGCTTACATGAAGTCCATGTTTAGTAGAAACTAGTTTTGTTATATTATGCAGTATGATATATGAAGTATAAGTCCATTTTAGGAACCATATATGATTAGTCTCACTATAGATGGACTTATGTATTTTTTGATAACTTTTTTAAACTTTTGTTTGAGATAGATGGAATGACACATCATTCTATCACATGATCTGCTAACACATCACGAATGAAAAATTCAACTTCATTTATTTAAGAGATGAAGTGGATATTTTCCAAAGAAAAAAATGGAGAGACTATACCCAAATCATGAAAGTATTTCTTCTAATTCCAATTTCATCAACTTTAGGGAAATGAACTTTAAAACCAAAAAGGTTGTACTAGTGCTCTTATATCTGATTAATTAGATGGTACCTTATATCATCACAAATTTATGGCTTTGTGATTACTGGCTTTTCCATAGCCATGTTCTCTACCACTCTCCATCAGAACATGATGGTTAGATTTCTCTTCCATATCCATATTTTCACCTATGTGGAAACCCAATGATTAGATTATTTTGGTAGCCGTTACGTTTCATACATTTGTTTTTATAGATTGGTTTTGGTATTCCTTTTTACGATGTGGGTTTTTATTAATGAAACTTTCGAACAGTAAACCATTTATAACCCCGACGAATTTCAAGGGCGAAATTCATTTTAAGGGGGGTAGAATGTAACACCCCAAGATTTTATGAAAAATATTCTTTTTAATTTCATTAATGTCTTGTGTTGTACGCTACACCAAAAGGACCTTTCTCAACACGCATCCTTGACTTGCCTTGCATTACACGCAATCACGACCTTCCTCGATAGCGTGTGTAGTACGCAATACCGAGTTTCACTAAACAATGATATGCTATGAAAATATTATTAAAACTAGCCGTTATGAATAGTAATAACCACCTTTTAACATTTTAAAAATTTTATCTCTCAAAATGGAATTCATTTTTGGATTCTGAGTATCAAAATTAGATTAGGGTGAAATTTTGGTACTTTTCGGATAACTTTCATATTCTGATGAATAGTGAAAATTACTAAATTTTAATTAAAAACAACTTTTTTAATCGAAATAATTAATAGAGATAAATTATTAATTTGAGTGGTTTTAAAGTATATTTAGAATATATTTTTACAATTTAATACAATGTTGGTCATTAGATGTAATTTCACATTTAAACTAGTTATAAACAAGTATCAAACTTTTGATAGTTATTATCTCTTAAAAACACGCCATTTGTTTTAATGACGGGAATTATTTTTTAAATTAGATAATGTAACTGATATGTTTTGAATTTGGTAAAATAGACATCATTTTTGAGTTCATAATATCAAATATAGTTTAGGCCTAATTTTTGGTATTTTTATGGAAGCATTCATTTTTTGATGAATGGTGAAACCACTAAGTGGTAGTAAAAAATGAATTTTTCATAAAAAATAATTTTACCGCTTCTGTGAGTGGAATTTCAAAATTACGAGTGACACGGTTGATGTCAGTAAGTAAAATGTGGTTCAATGAGATGAAAATAATTTTTGGTGAATAGTAACTTTTTACTTTTTTTTACCACGGTTGAAAGTAAATAGGGTAATTAAGGGTAAAAACGATATTATTATTACCCTAACACATGTACTAATTCTATTTGATAAGTTTAATTCGACCAAAAACAACCTTAGGAATAAAATATGACCATTTAGGCCCACTTGGATTAGATTAGGACATTTATTATTATTTAATTCAAAGAAGAGTTAAAAGAGTTAAAATCAATGTTTATTTACTAAAACATTTTTAATATATGGTTATACATAAGATAAATTCGATTGTAAATATTCCTTAGAAAGATAATATGATTTCCTATACAATGGTATTTTATTTTTAATTTGTAGACATTAAATAAGTTAATTTATTTATGACACAAAGATGATACAATAATTATCTTATTAATGAAATATTAACATAATTTATGTTATATACACCAAAATAAATGTAATTTCAGACTTTTTATGTAATAAACGTATTTTATAGGTCAATATGACATATTATTATTGATTTAATTTACATTTTTTGAACTAATAATTCTTTTATGATTTTCACAAAAATCAATTACAAAATAGTGTCAAAATTGACATAAAATAGTTTTTAAAATAAATATTATATTATTAATTGTTATTTTATTCCTAAAAATCTATGGTTCGGCCAAATGACTTATATAAGGTTATATATATTAATAATAAACATCTTGGGGTTCGTTTTGCTTCTTATAGTATGTTTATTAACCATATATTATAAGAACACAAGAAGACACGGTAAAAGTAAAATTATTTTACTTAATGTGAAATCTATATGATAAGGTTAAAATAGGAACCTAAACTTTCCTAAATTCTATTGGATGAGAGTATTTAAACCTGTCCCCACCTTATCTATGAAATTAATCAATTTTGAGCTATTTAAAACCGAATTTGACTTTATAATCAAATAATAGTTTTAGTTATTCCAAAGGTGCCCCTCTCCTCCCTTATAAAAGGGCACCTCCTCCCCCTCTTCCTCACACCACATTGAGCCTTCATGCTCGGCCAAACCCTGAAAAATTCCCTTCTACACCTCCATATAAACATCCTAGAGGTTCTGGTCTTCCTCAAAGACCAATTTTAGTGCCCTAAAAGGAGATCTCAAAGAGGCGCTTCAAAGAAGAGGTAATGTCTGTTACCGATTCTTTCATCTTTATTTCTTATTCCACTTCTACTTCATAGGTTGTTTCATTATGAAGTAATAACATCAGTATCACTTATATAATGATATGTTATTATAATTATGAAACAACCTTATTTCACCATCTTCCCATCCTACAGAAAACGAAATCATCGCGCGTGCGTACGTACGGAATACCGTCTCCACGCCATGGTGTAATCTATTTTCCACCACCACCTTACTTGGATGGGTATAATGGTGTAAATAATAACTATATATGATTATTGTAATGTGATATTGATTCTGAAATAGTATACATACACTCCAATTCAATTCCACGATCATGAGAACGATATCATTGCTCGTGCGTACGTACGGACTACCGTCTCCACAACGCGATTAGATTCATTCTCCACGTTAACCATTCATGAATGATTATAAAGTATATATAATAAGTAATAATGAAATATATGACATAATAATGATTCCGGATTTATGTGTATATATATGTATGTCATCTACTTAATTCCATTCAACTCAATAAGAAAAAAAAACAGCGTTCATGCGTACGAACGGTCTACCATCTCCATGAACGGTGTATTTCTTTCCATGTACTGATCTATTATATATATATATATATTCTAAATATATATTATATATAAATCATGTTTTATATTCTGGAATTAAGTAATCATGATCTAAGTAATCATATGAATAATTACAAGTCAAAACACGGACGACAAATGAAACGATTTTACCCAAAACGCTCTTTAACATTGAATTTACAAAAGAACGGGTAATATAAAGCCAGAAGTGAACCATATATGATATCATAACAATGAGTATGATTCTGGAATAAGTAAATGATATTATTTAAATCATTATACAGGAGGTTCGGACACATACGAAGAAAATCAGACCTAAGGTAAGGGAAATATCACAATCTCATTTTTATCCGAGATTTTTTATACATTGCTATTTACTGGGGTGTATTTTATCAACCAAATCCATGTTTCCACAATATGTAATATTATTTCCTTCCACCTACAATTGTTTAAATCCTATTTTACCCTTCGGTGAGTTTTTGGTAAAGAATATGAATGGAATCTTTTGTCGTTTTTCGTACGAGGTACTTTTTGACTTTTCCGACAAAAGTACGAAGAATGTTTTTTTAACACATACAACATGAATGGATTTTTAAAACATTATTTCAAAGAAGAATCCTTTACATGTTTTCAAGTTTATTTTTAATCAAATTTATTTTGTTTATAATTGTACGACATATTAAGAAAGGAAAAGTATTTTTGAAGTAGAAAAGATATTTTCCTCAAGAATGGAGTTCATGTGCTTTGTCAAAATTATTTTCCATCTAAGATAATATAGGGTTCTGTTTCTATCCCTGTTATTAAATTGATTTTATTATGTTGTGATGGAATTAATTTTAGGAATTCCTTTATCTTATATGAATTGTTTTATGATGTCATGATGTTTAAGATTCCCATTTTTATTACATGGGTTATGCTATGATGTATGATTTTATGATTTTGTGGCACACATAATAATGGTATCATTATGAGATGGGTGGGACCTATATCTCCCTACAATGCATTGGGTAAAGATTTTATATCTCATGAGATAGAAATGACTGGAATGGTTGGTTATACCGGTTCAGTGAAACAGGACTGAAACGAGGAGTGACCTCGGTTTAGAAATGGACTTTGTCCACTAAGATAGTCTTGGCAATGAGTCTTGACTAATAAGAAATGATTCTCTATGATTATGTGTGTATGCCACAAAGTTTCATGTTTTATGTTATGATTATTGGGATTACATTTCACTACTATGATTTATCCCATGTTATGATATTATGATCTCTTTTGCAGGTAATGAATTCCAAAATGTTATGTTCTTTTGAATATGATGTGATTGATATTTCTTTTGTTTACCCTTACTGAGCATTTGAGCTCACCCTTTTATGTTTTCTTTTCCACAGGATATATAGAAAGGTTTTAGGTATAAAAAAGGAAGATCTTGATCGGAGATGTGGAAGATCTTTCACCACGATTAGAAGATTATATTCCGAGTTTCCAAATGCACTAAACTATTACAGTCCTTGTGTGTGTGTATTTGTTATATACTAAGTATTCTGCAAAATTAATGTAATGTCCTTGTACGTTATGCTTCGGGTCTCTATAGTTGGTATCAGAGGAAAAGTTTAGTCAACCTTTGGAAACTAGGACGCAAAAACGTTAGTGAGATCCGTTGAGATATTTCTAAGGTATGTCTAGGGATGTCCCTAAGGATAAGTATACGTATAGGATATAGTCCTAGAACTATGGTAAAGATATTAGATTAAACCAAAGATGTTAGATATTGAAGTTACTCCCCCTTTATTATGATTTTTTCCTCTCACACTATTCTTTTTGGGTTTTAGGAAATGGCTGGAAACAAGATGATTCACGATAAGGGAGGATATGGTAGATAATGGAATGATATTCTTCATGAGAAAACAAATGAAATGGGATTTGGAAGTCCAAACATCATTATTATGCCGAATCAGAAATCTGATAATATGATCAATAAAGTAAAATTTGGTAATTTTCCTGACTCGGCTAAAAAGAGAAAGATGGAGTTTCATAATGATCATAGAGGAAAGAATTGTCAATTTCCCCTATGTAAATCATGTGGGAAGAGGCATCAAGGAAAATGATTCAATGGAACTGGAAGATGCGTTAGGTGTGGAAAAGAAGGACACAAATCCAGTAAGTGAAAAGGAAAAGGTTCAGTTAACACCAGGGATGAGGATAATGGTATTGCTATGACATCAACAATGGTTAAATGTTTTAAATGTGGAATGTACGAGCATTATGCAAACCAATGCCCTAAGGGAATGTCTCTTGAAGAGAATCAGTATGGTTGTCTGGGTAGTATTTATGTGGATGATGATGAAGAGACTACAAATGATATGTGAGATGAAAGAATTGTTGAAGCTCGGTCAATGGTTTAATAATGTAGTGGAATTATTACATGTTTATTATGTGTAATGTTGTATAAGTAATCTCATCGTACTATGGAATAAAGAGACATCTAAGAATTGTTACACTGTTGTCTTTCCTTATGTTTTGAAAGTGTATGATTAATGGTACCAGTAACCATGAAAGGTTATTCAGATATTTTTGGAAAGCAGATGATATGCGCATATTGAAGGGCTAATGATAAAATGAAATGTTTGACAGTATTCATGAGCTCATGATTGATATAAGGACTAAGTGATATCATGGTTTGAGGATATAGAATTTTGAGGATGTTGGTATGTGGAAAGTGTTAACATTTAACTACATTCATGTTTTCATTAAGGTTCAATGGATATTCATTCTTCAAGAGAATACATGATTAAGGTATTCACATGTTTTTAATTTGACCAACAAGATATATCTTTTGATATATGGGGGATAAATGATGGAATTCACGTGGTCATTTTCTTTATACTATGAGCTTGGACCGAAGTATTTTAGATAAGCCTAAAGATTGGAATGGAATATGTTAACCATAAGCTAGTATTTTTTAAGGATAGAACTTTTTATGATATTATTTATGTGATGTTATAGTAATGTAGTTTTAG
The DNA here is from genome assembly GCA_963277665.1 of Viscum album. Taxonomy (NCBI): domain Eukaryota; kingdom Viridiplantae; phylum Streptophyta; class Magnoliopsida; order Santalales; family Viscaceae; genus Viscum; species Viscum album. Next base: position 1,864,885,930 of record OY728133.1, read on the forward strand.
AAAAGGGACAGCATGCAGGACGGGCGACAACCCATCGCGTCGGACAAGGCTGTGGAAATCGAACCCACAACCGAAGTGTGACTAGCCTTTATCGTCTACCACTGGCCTGCAGAAAGTCCCTGTTTAGTAGAAACTAGTTTTTTTGTATTATGCAGTATGATATATGAAGTATAAGTCCATTTTAGGAACCATATATGATTAGTCTCACTATAGATGGACTTATGTATTTTTTGATAACTTTTTTAACCTTTTGTTTGAGACAGATGGAATGACACATCATTCTATCACATGATCTGCTAACACATCACGAATGACAAATTCAACTTCATTTATGTAAGAGATGAAGTGAAAATTGTCCAAATAATGAAAAACGGAGAGACTATACCAAAATCACGAAAGTATTTCTTCTAAATCCAATTTTATCAACTTTAGGGAAATGAACTTGAAAACCAAAAATGTTGTCCTAGTGCACTTATATCTGATGAATCAGATGGTACCTTAGATCGTCACAAATTTATGGCTTTGTGATTGATGGATTTTCCATAGCCATGTTTTCTACCACTCTCCATCAGAACATGATGGTTAGATTTCTCTTCTATATCCATATTTTCACCTATGTGGAAACCCAGTGATTATTTTATTTGGGTAACCGTTACGTTTCATACATTTTTTTAAACATTTGTTTTGGTATTACTTTTTACGATGTGGGTTTCTATTAAATAAACTTTCGAATAGTAAACCATTTATAACCCCAATGAATTTCGAGGGTGAAATTCGTTTTAAGGGGGGTAGAATGTAACACCCCGAGATTTTATGAAAAATATTCTTTTTAATTTCATTAATGTCTTGTGTTGTACGCCACACCAAAATGAGCTTTCTCAACATGCATCCCTGACTTGCCTTGCATTACATGCAATCACGACCTTCCTCGATAGCGTGTGTAGTACGCAATACCGAGTTTCACTAAACAACAATATGCTATTAAAATATTATTAAAACTAGACGTTATGAATAGTAATAACCACCTTTTAAAATTTTCGAAATTTTATCTCTCAAAATGGACTTCATTTTTGGATTCGGAGTATCGAAATTATCTTAGGGTGAAATTTTGGTACTTTTCGGATAACTTTCATATTCTGATGAATAGTGAAAATTACAAAATTTTAATTAAAAACAACTTTTTTAATCGAAATAATTAATAGTGATAAATTGTTAATTTGAGTGGTTTTAATGTATATTTAGAATATATTTTTACAATTTAATACAATGTTGGTCATTGGATGTAATTTCACATTTAAACCAGTTATAAAGAAGTATCAATCTTTTGATAGTTATTATGTCTTAAAAACACGCCATTTGTTTTGACGACGGAAATTAATTTTTAAATAAGTTAATGTAACTGATATGTATTGAATTTGGTAAAATAGACATCATTTTTAAGTTCATAATATCAAATATAGTTTAGGCCTAATTTTGGTATTTTTCTGGAAACTTTCATTTTTTTATGAATAGTGAAACCACTAAGTGGTAGTAAAAAAACTGAATTTTTCATAAAACTTAATTTTACCGCTTCTGTGAGTGGAATTTCAAAAATCTGAGAGACACGGTTGATGTCATTAAGTAAAATGTGGTCCAATGAGATGAAAATAATTTTTGGTGATTATTAACTTTTTACTTTTTTACCACGGTTGAAAGTAAATAGGGTAATTAAGGGTAAAAATGATATTATTATTACCCTAACACATGTCCTAATTCTATTGGATAAGTGTAATTCGACCAAAAACAACCTTAGGAATAAAATATTTAGGCCCACTTGGATTATATTAGGACATTTATTATTATTTAATTCAAAGAAGAGTTAAAAGAGTTAAAATAAATGTTTATTTACTAAAACATTTTTAATATACGGTTATACATAAGATAAATTCGATTTTAAAAATTCATTCGAAATCTAATAAGATTTCCTACACAATGGTATTTTATGAGTAATTTTTAGATATTAAATAAGTTAATTTATTTATGACACAATGATGATGTAGTAATTATCTTATTAATGAAATATTAACATAATTGATGTTATAAACACCAAAATAAATGTAATTTCAGACTTTTTATGAAATCAACTAATTTTCTAGGTTAATATGACATATTATTATTGATTTAATTTACTTTTTTCGAACTAATAATTCTTTTATGATTTTCACAAAAATCGATTACAAAATAATGTCAAAATTGACATAAAAAAGTTTTTAAAACAAATATTATATTATTAATTGTTATTTTATTCTAAAAAATCTATGGTTCGGCCAAATGACTTAGATAAGGTTATATATATTAATAATAGACAACTTGGGGTTCTTTTGGCTTCTTATAGTATGTTTATTAACCTTATTGTATAAGAACACAAGAAAACACGGTAAAAGTAAAATTATTTTACTTAATGTGAAATCTAAATGATAAGGTTAAAATAGGAACCTAAACTTTTCTAAATTCTATTGGATGAAAGGATTTTGACACATCCCCACCTTATATTTGAAATAAATCAATTTGGAACTATTTAAATCCGAATTTTACTTTATAATAAAATAATAGTTTTAGTTATTCCAAAGGTGCGCCTCTCCTCCCTTATAAAAGGGCACCTCCGCCCCCTCTTCCTCACACCACATTGAGCTTTCAAGCTCGGACAACCCCTGACAAATTCTCTTCTCCACTTCCCTAGAAACATCCTAGAGGTTCTTTTCTTCCTCAAAGACCAATTTTAGTGCCCTAAAAGGAGATCTCAAAGAGGCCCTTCAAAGAAGAGGTAATGTCCGTTACCGATTCTTTCATCTTTATTTCTTCTTCCAATTCTTCTTCTTAGGTTTTTTCATTATGAAGAAATAACATCTGTATCACTTATATACTGGTATGGTATTATAATTATGAAACAACCTTATTTCACCATCTATCCATCCTACGGAAAACGAAATCACCGCATGTGCGTACGTACGGAATACCGTGTCCACGCCGTGGTGTAATCAATTTTCCACCACCACCTTACTTGGATGGGTATAATGGTGTACATAAAAACAATATATGATTATTCTAAAGTGATATATATTCATAAATAGTATACATACACTCCAATACAATTCCACGATCATGAGAACGATATCATCGCTCGTGCGTACGAACGGACTACCGTCTCCACGACGCGATGAGATTCATTTTCCACGGTAATTATTAATGAATGATTATAAAGTATATATAATAAGTAATAATGAAATATATGAAATAATAATGATTCTGGATTTATGTGTATATATATGTATGTCATATACTTAATTCCATTCAACTCAATAAGGAAAAGAAAACAGCGTTCATGCGTACGAACGGTCTACCGTCTCCATAAATGGTGTATTTCTTTCCATTTACTGATCTATTATATATATATATATATATATATATTCTCAATATATATTATATATAAATCATGTTTTATATTATGGAATTATGTAATCATGATCTATTTAATCATATGAATAATTACAAGTCAAAACACGGACGACAAATGAAACGATTTTACCCAAAACGCTCTTTAACATGGAATTTACAAAAGAACGGGTAATATAAAGCCATAAGTGAACCATATATGATATCATAACAATGAGTATGATTTTGGAATAAGTAAATGACATTATTTAAATCATTATACCGGAGGTTCAGACACATACGAAGCAAATCAGACCTAAGGTAAGGGAAATATCACAATCTCATTTTTATCCGAGATTGTTTATACTTTGCTATTTAATGGGGTTTATTTTATCATCCTAATCCAGGTTTCCTCAATATGTAATATTATTTCCATCAACCTAAAATTGTTTAAATCCAATTTTCCCCTTCGGTGAGTTTTTGGTAATGAATATGAAAGGAATCTTTTTTCCTTTTTCGTACGAGGAACTTTTTGACTTTTCCGACAAAAATACGAAGAATGTTTTTTTAACTTATACGGAATCAATGGATTTTTAAAACATTATTTCCAAGAATCATACTTTACAAGTTTCGAAGTTTATTTTTAATCAAATTCTTTCAGTTTAGAATTGTACGACATATTAAGAGAGGAAAAGTGTTTTTAAAGTTGAAAGGATATTTTCCTCAAGAATGGAGTTCATGTGCTTTATCAAAATTATTTTCCATCTAAGATAATATAGGGTTCTGTTTCTATCCCTATTATTAAATTGATTTGATTATGTAGTGATGGAATTATTTTTATGAATTCCTTTATCTTATATGAATTTTTTTATGAATCCACGATGTTTAAGATTCCCATTTTTATTACATGGGTTATGCTATGATGTATGGTTTTCTGATTTTGTGGCACACATAAGAATGGTATCATTATGAGATGGGTGGGACCTATATCTCCCTCCAATTCATTGGGTAAAGATTTTATATCACATGAGATAGACATGGCTGGAATGGTAGGTTATACCAGTTCAGTGAAACAGGACTGAAACGATTAGTGACCTCGGTTCAGAAATGGACTTTGTCCACTAAGATAGTCTTGGTAATGAGTCTTGACTAATAAGAAATGATTCTCTATGATTATGTGTGTATGACACAAAGTTTCATGTTTTATGTTATGATTATTGGGATTAAATTTCACTATTATGATTTATCCCATGTTATGATATTATGCTCTCTTTTGCAGGTTAAGAATTCCAAAATGTTATGTTCTTATGAATATGATGTGATTTATATTTCTTTTGTTTACCCTTAATGAGAATTTGGGCTCACCCTTTTATGTTTTCTTTTCCCTAAGATATAAAGAAAGGTTTTAGGTATAAAAATGGAAGATCTTGATCAGATATGTTGAATATCTTTCACTACGATTAGAAGATTATATTCCGAGTTTTCAAAGACACTAAACTATTACGGTCCTTTGTGTGTGTTTTTGTTATGTACTAAGTATTCCACAAAAGTAATGTAATGTCCTTGTACATTAAGCTTCGGGTCTCTATAACTATCTTGATGACTTTTTAGTGGTATTTATTGATGATATCTTGGTATACTCTAAAAGCTATGAAGATCATGAAAATCACTTCCGCACCATTCTGAAAACCCTGAGAAGTAATGATTTATACCTAAAGTTTAGTATCTATGAATTCTTGGTTCAGGAGATTTATTTTCTTGGTCATATTGCCGATAAGGATGGAATCTTCATTGAACGTTATAAGACCAGGGCAATCCAAGAATGGTCAGAACCGAATAATATAACTTAGGTACACAATATTATTGGTTTAGCTAGTTATTATCGGCATTTCGTCCAGAATTTTTCCTGATTGGCTAACCCATAAACCAAGATCAAACGTAAAAGGGTTAATTTTATTGGGACAAAAGTGTGTGATGAATTTTTTGAATAATTGAAGATAATATTAGTCAATGATCTTATCTTGAATCTACCATCAGGGAATGATGGGTTTGTTATTTATAGTGATAAATTAGAGAAAGGACATGGTTTTGTCCTTATGTAGAATGATAGGGTTATTTCATATGCATCACGACAGATAAAAAATAATGAGAAAACCTATCCTACTCATGATATTGAGTTAGCTTATGTAATAATTTCTTTGATTATATTAATTGATTATCACTATGGTGAAAATGTGGGATATATACTGTTCACAAGAGTTTGAACTATATTTTCTCACAAAAAGAACTCAACATGAGGAAAAGGGTATGGATTGAACTACTCAAGGATTATGATTGCACAATACACTACCACCCAGGGAAAGAAAAATAAGGTGGCAGATGCATTGAGCAGAATGGATCACGGAGTTTTGAAAAAGATGAGAGTTGAAAGGGATCCTATTTTCATGGAATTAGTGAAAATGGATATTGGAAAAATCATGGAAGGTGAAACATAAATAATTTATCAAATCGTTTCAAATACATCTTTACTAGAAAGAATAAAAAGTTCTCATACTGATGATGAGGAGTTTTAATTGAATATTAAATCTATGAATGACTGGAGATTGAGTGACTTCAAATATGAAGATAGAATTTTGAAATATGGGAAGAGACTTTGTGTTCCTAATATACCTGATCTAAAAAGGGAATTGTGGGATGATGCTCATTGATCCAATTTCCTTATACTCCCTGGTAGCACTAAGATGAATAGTGATATGAAGGAACATTTTTTGTGGGACTACATGAAGAGGTAGATTACTGATTTTTTGTCAAGATGTATGGTTTGCCAACAAGTCAGTGATGGAGGGAAACATCCTAGATGAGTCATGACACCTCTTCCCATACCTGTGTGGAAATGGGATAATATTATGATGGGCTTTATCATGGGGATACCAATGACTCTTAGAAGGAATGATGTAATATGGGTCATTTTTTATCATCTTAACAATTCCATACATTTTCATGCTATAGGGGAAGATTTACAACATTAAATTATTTAAATATTATATAGTAATGAAGTGGTGAGACTTCATTAAGTACCCCTATAGATTGTTTCTGATCGTGAACCCCATTTTACATCATAATTTTGGAAAAATCTTCAGAAATCCCTAGATACTGAACTTCGTTTGAGCACTGCCTACCACCCTCAAACCGATGGACAATCAAAACAGAATATTCATACCTTAGAAGACATGTTGAGATCCTGCTCACATGAATTTCATGGTATGTGGGATCAATATTTACCTTTGGTAGAATTTTCCTATAACAATAGCTTTCATTAAAGTATTCATATGGAACCATATGAAGCGTTTTATGGAAAGAGATGTCGCATGCCAACTTGTTGGGATGATGCTTGTGAAAGAAAACTTGTTGGCCCAGAACATGTTGCAGAAATGATGGAAAAGGTAAAGGTTATCCAAAATCGAATCAAAATAGATCAATGTAGGCAGAAAAGATATGCTGATAACTGAAGGAAGTATTTTGAATTTCAGGTAGGAGATCATATTTTCATGAAGGTATCTTAATGGAAGGGAGTTATACATTTTGGTAAGAATGGTAACTTGAATCCCAGGAACATCAGACCTTTCAAAATTATAGAATGAATTGGAGTTTAGCTTATAGTTTGGAAATGCCTCCAGGTCTCTCCAAAGTTAACATTGTATTCCATGTATCACTATTGAGAGAATACATGTCGGATCCAATGAATGTACTCACCTATGAGGATATTGAACTTCAACCTGATGTGACTTATTGTGAAGAGCCTATGAAAATTCTAGATACCAGAAAACAAGTGCTGATAAACCGGACGACTTGTCTGGTAAATGTTCTATGGAGAAACCATAAGATGGAAGAGGCAATGTGGGAACCAGAGGAAATTATAATGAAGAACCACCTGAATCTTTTTATGCAGTAATATTATATAAATTTTGAGGTTGAAATTTTATTAAGGAGAGGAGAATGTAACACCCCAAGCTTCCACGGTACGTTTCCCTTTTAATAATACAATATCTTGTGTTATACACAACTTTAAGTTCAAACACACCACAACAAATCAAACTAGCCGTTATGAATAGTAATAACCACCTTTTGAAATTTTATAAATTTTATCTCTCAAAATGGACTTCATTTTGGGATTCGGGATATCAAAATTAGCTTAGGGTGAATTTTCTGTATTTTTCTGAAAACATACAATTTTTTATGAATAGTGAAAACACGAAGTTATTTGTTAAAACTGAATATTTTATTAAAAAAAAAATTTATTTTATTTAAATTTATTTTAGGTCAAAATAGATACATAGTACCAATATATGTTCAATTTAATTTATTGCAGTTATTTTATAATATGTTTATATATATAAAATACTATTGAACTTTTTATCGTCTTTTACCCACCTCCTCGGAGAATTTACAAATTTGTATAAAACAAAATTTCACTGATTCTATGAGTTGACTTTCAAAAATCTGTGAGACGCGGTAAATATTAGTAAGAAAAATATGGTTCAATTAGATTAAAAAATAATTTTGGTGAATAGTATATTTTAACTTCTATTTACCACGTTAAAATGTAAATAAAGTAATTAAGGGTAAAAAGTATATTATAATTACCCTAACACATGTCCTAATTCTATTGGATAAGTTTAATTTGACCAATACATCATTAGGAGTAAAATATGGTCTCCTTTGGTCTACTTGGATGAGATTATGACATTTATTATTATTTTATTTAAAGAAGAGTTAAAAGAGTTAAATTCAATGTTTAATAACTAATCCATTTTAAATATAGGGTTAGACACAATATAAATTCAGAAATATATATTAATTATATGGATAATAATATTTTCTACATAATGGAATTTTATTTATAATTTTTATACATTAAATAATTTAGTTTATTTATGACACAATGATAATTCAGTAAATACCTTATTGATGAAATATTAAAATAATTGATATAGTAAATATCCAAATAAATGTAAATTGATACTTTTGATGAATTCCACTAATTTCATATATTAATATGACATGTCAGTGTTTTCTAAATAAATATTATTAGATGTGATAAAGTTTTTATAATTTTCAAAAAAATCAAATAGTAAATAGTGTCAAAATTGACATAATTTTTTTAAAAACAAATATTATATTATTAATTGATATAATATTCCTAAAATTCAGATGTTTGGCCATAGGACATAGATAAGGTTATATATATTAATAATGAACATCATGGTGTTCTGTTGGCATGTTATTGTATGTTTATTAACCATATAATAAAAAAATACAAAAAGTCATGGTAAATAACAAACTATTTAACAAAGAGTTAAATCTAAAAGATATGGTTAATATGACAACATAAACCTATCAAAAACCTATTGATTGAGAGGTTTTTGACCCATACCCACCTTCTCCTTTAAATAATTCATTTTGGAGCCATCATAAATAGAAAATTAGTTTATTATCAAATAATATTTCAAGTTTTTCCTAAAGTGACCCTCACATCTCTTATAAAAGGGAACTTCCCCTTTTCTCAAATTAACACCTCCAAGCCATTTGGCTCGTATAACCACTACCCAAATATCCTCCCAAATTTACTCATTTCATTCAAGAGGCCTTGATTTGGTCAGAATGCCAACTTAATGATCCCTTTGGATCAAATCAGAAAGAAGAACCCGAAGAAGAGGTAAATATTTTATCACATCTTTCAAGTTATTTTTTTCTTCGACTTCTTATTTCATTGTTGTTTCCATTATAAAATAATAACTCTAGTATATTTTATATAATATTATGTTATTATAAAAATGGTACAACCATATTAATTATTCTATCCATCCAATAAATGACAAAGTCAACATACGTTCACACATATAGATTATCGTTTCCACGTCGTGGTGTAGTTTGTTATTCAAACACTACATCATTTGGATGGGAATAATAATGGGTATAAATAATGTAAATAATTAATTTAACATGATAATTATTCTTTATATATGATATACCATTCAATTATATACGATTTTAATTTCAAAATAATGATATTGTCGCTCGTGCGTACGTACAGATTACCATCTCCAAGAACACGATGAGATTCATTCCCCATCATATCCATTTAAGGCTAATTTTAATTTGATGATTAATAAAATAATGTTTAAAGACATAATATCATTAAGAGTATGAATAAGATACATCCTCTCCAAAACAAACATTACTTACGTAATAAAAAATATAAATGGAAACGAATCAGTTAACACATGAAATGATGATACTAATGAAATATCATTAACAAAGCAATATAAGAAGATCATATATGATATAATATTAATGTATATGGTTCTTATATAATATAATAACAATTATTTCTCAATTATATATGAGGTTAACTTACCCTCGACTGTGGAAAAGTACAAGGTAAGGGTTAATTTTACAATCTCATTATTATTCGAGATTGTTTTTACCTAAGTATCTATAGGGACATATTTATTATCCATGTCCATGTTTCATAAAAGAGTTTTAAAAGATATTTTTAAGGGATTTTTTTACTAAAACATTATTTTAAATTTTTTAAAGATTCATTCTTCTAACCCTTTCTCATTAATGTCCATGTTTTCAAAATTGTTTTAAGGATTTATTTATATGGACATGAATGATTTAAAAAGCTAATTACATTAAAAAGTTTCCAAGTTGTATGTGACACATTAATTCAAAACATTATTTTAAATGACCTCCTTTAAATATTATGTGACATTTAAATGATTTCATAAATATGGGATATTTCTCTCATATATTTATACTTATCATTTTCAACTATGCCAACATGATTTACAAGATATTTTTCTTGATCAAGGATGATTTATTATGATACAAACCTTACATATTGTATTGAAGGTTTTATGATATATTTTAATGTGGATCTATTATTTTTATACCAATCATGGTTTAATATTGAAATATTGAAATATTTTATTTTATTTTTAATAAGAATTTTTATGGTATGTTTAAAAATTTACATATGAGAACTGAATTGGACTTAGTAAGTGAGGGGTGGAGCCCACTATAGCTCCTCGATTCATCAATAGGACTCATGTGACAAACTATTATCTTGGCAGAAGGCCTTGAAAAAATCATATTTTTAGTCTTGTCATATGGCCTTGACAATGTAGTTATGAATTGTAGAATTATTCATTCCCTTATTATGAATGTGGTTATTGATATTGCATGTGATTATTCAACTTGTAGAATATCCATGTGGATATGTTAAGGGAATTATTTAATTTTATCATTGCCATATTATGCTGATGTTAATGATTAAAAGGATTTTATTTTAGTCTAACCTTTCCTCAAATTTTTATGAGTAATTATGAATGTTTCCACTATATTGTTATCCTTTTTGATTATCTGAGCACACCCCTTTCTATGTTTTATTTTTCCCGCCATGCGAAGATGTAATTTATGACAGACCTACAGGGATAGTCTAAGGGATATGAGTGTGGAATATGGAGTCTATGTTGTTGTATTTTTTCATTTTATAGTGTAATGTAAAACTTATTAAGGTATGTTGTTTTTCCAAGGATACTAAACTGATCGGTATTTCGGGATTTGGTCCCTTGTGGTCATGCCAATGTTATGTAATAATTCACTAACTCTAGGTAACTGGGGTCGAGGCATTACTATTTACCACCTTAGTTAAAAAACCATTTTCCCTTATACATGTTTTCTAAAAATGTTTTAAAAAAAGTTTTTCTATTCTACTATGACTTTTAAAGTCATTGTAATCCACATTTTTCATTTCAAAAAATTTTTTAAGATGAAACTTCTTGTCATTTTTCGAAGTTCATACTTTTTGATTTTTTTTCAATGGATTAAAATAGATATTTTAGAAAAAATTATATATAATGTATCTAATTTCCTACCAAAATGAATGCTCCATTCTTTGAACATTCCTTTATAAATTTCCATTATTATTTTGATATAATATGTAATCTATAATATTTTATAAATTTATATATTTAAAATTAGTTATTTCCAAACTGAAAGAAGATTCTTCTCAAGAATGTTTAATGATATTTAAATAGTATTTCTATTCATCGATGACAACAATCCTATATTTAACGTATTCTATACTTTGAATATGATACAAGGATACTATCCAAAAAAAATTATATTTTGTTTTGTTTATTATTTCAACCTGTGTGTGAAATCAATTAATTTTCCTTGAGTTATACAATAATGAATTGTTGAAATTTTAATGAAACCCATTTATTTTCCATGATATTTTTAATGAAGAAATGTTTATGACACATATTTATTTACATTGTATTTTATATGATGAAATGTTATTATCTTTTGGACTGCATATGAATGATTTTATCGATGTGATGAGTATGACTATATCGTCATCCAATGCATCTATTAATGACATGTATCTCATGGGAAAAATAGGAATGAAATTTAAGTGAACATATTTATGTTGGGTAATATATCCACTATGATATCATTGAGGCTAAATATTTACCACTTTGATGATTTTGGGAGTAAATCCATTCAACTAGGATCGTCTTGGTAGAAATCCATTACTATTAAGGAAATTATTTTCAATGCCTATGTTTATTCCACGATTCCATTTTGTATACCAATTTCATAATCTCATGGATCATGGTATTTGATTCCATTATGACCCATGTCTTATGAACATCCACAATTTATAGAATGGCTTAATATTAGGCTCTTTGATTTGTAGGGTATGGTTTCCAAAGGTTATAATCATGTTTTTATAACATTATTTATATATGATAATTGATATATCACTTATTTATCCTTAATTGTAATATTATTTCAACATTTTTTAATCATTCAATAACATCGTCTATGAATAAATGTATTCTGTATTAAATTTTTAATAAGGGAACTCATTTTGATAAAATATTTGGTAGAAGTAGTAATATTCTATTAAACTGTTTTTCATGTTTCCATGTTTCTAAATATACTATACCAATAATATTCATGAATTGAATGCAATATTATGTAATAAATATTCATATATTATGACGTGATATATACATATGAAATTCATGGGTCACTATATCAGATGAATCCTTATTTCAACTAGATACAAACACATGATAGTTATAAGAATTCATTGATATGAGATATTTCCTTTTTTCATCATGATATATAACAAGCTAGTGCATATCCCTTATAAATATTTATAATATATAGTAAAACTAGTGCATGTTAACCTATTGATAGTGGATAATTTTATAGACCTATAATAAATGGTTTTCATTAATATATATTAACATGTGTAAAGTGGACATCTCTATTACCGTAAAAACCTTGACAACAATAAATACGATTCTATGTTAATTTTATTACCTTGGTACAAAGAAGAAAAATTAATAACCCATAATATCAATCCATTAAGTAATATTAAGATAATAGATAAGATCATGTTCCACAAATTAAAATCAAAAAAATGAAAGATTTCTCAAAATTACAAAGATAAAATTATTATTTATTTTATAATATCCTTGAATCATTAAAAATTGACTTCAGGGAACCCTACATATAGGTAAAAAAGTTTGAAGTCATATTCTTGGTAAGGGGAAGAATACAGGGGAATCTATCACATAATAAACATGGTATGAATAATATGGAAGGTATATTCAATAAGAAGATATTTTAATTAACTAATACCATGAAAGAGTAATAAATTTTAGATAACCAAATAATAAATTTCATAAATATGACATCATTATTGGTGAATTTTCAATATATATGAAATTTTCACATGCTCAAATTCTATAATGGCCTAGTGAATAGATACATAATCAAATTATTTCTAAAAATATTTTCAATAATACAATAAATTACTCCATATTAGTGCCTTTATATACTTATCTTATAGAGAACATTATATCAAAACCTGGGACAAGAATATATAAGAAACCGTGAGCTTATATGTGTAGTAAGGGTTAATATAGAAGATATCAGTCCACTATCCTAAATAATCCTAGGTATATGATAAAAATATCATAATATAGTAAACTCATAACCAATCAATTCATAGATCATTAGTCATGAGTTATTTTATAATGCCTTATCATAATTAAAGGAAAAAAGGCCAAAGACTGAAAAATCAAAAATATTCAATCACGATTCATGATAGTATATAATTAAAATAATAATTATGGAAAAAGAAGTTTTTTAAATTGTAAACATTTATAAATTGTAATTGGTTCACTAATTATGTTTTTTTCATAAAATCTAGTCCACATATAAACATATATTTATGAAACCACGTCTACTCATAAACTTATATACATGAAACTAGGTTCATGCATAATTTTATGAACCTAAAATTAGGTTAACACAAGAATGTATTTAGTATTGATTTTTTATATTTACCCATGAAATTAGAGGGATATAATTGACCAACAAATCACATAAAACTAAACCATATATTATCCACATGATCATAAAAATATTCATCCTTTGGCCATCGTATAACCCATAGAAATGAAATGGGATTCAGAAATATTTCTACTTAACATAGTAAACCTATAATGATTTTGTGCATTTGATTGTATCATCCCTAAAACATCAGTATCAAAAACTAACCAGATTAGATAAGTGGATTCTATCAATGAATTATATCCCCCTGGTTAATCCTAAGTAACATTAAATAATGTTAAAAAGATAAAAAATTCCTCACAAAATTCAATAGAAAATATTTTTAGGTTGATACACTTTTGATATTGAAAAATCTAAATCTAAATTCAAAAATAAAGAAATATTATTGAAAATAATTTATTAGAAAAAATCATAGATTCATTCTAATTAATCTTGAAATCAAATATTGGAAATGATGCAAGAAATAGTCCATTATGTTGTATATTTTAAAACAAAGACTCTTTTCACACCAATCATACAATGAACCCCATTCAGAAATATAATAAAAAAGATTCATTTTAAACTAATTCATATAATATAAAATATGGGTAGAAATTAATATTGTAAATCATTTTAGTATAGTTAAATATTCTTGCAATATATTTTAATGAAAAAATGGAGTTGGAAAAAAAATTATTCCGGACAGAATGGTAAATAGGTTCAATTTATAAAAAATTGTTTCTCTATTATTTTATGGTGAAAAACAGTAAAATGTTTCTATTACATAAAAATAACATGAATAAATATTGGTTAATAAAATATATGGGTTTATAGGTTATGGATTATATAATTTTCCTCAATCAAATATAAAAAATACAATCCTAAAAAGAATGATTTTATAATTTTAATCACTTACCTCTCATTGTGTCATGCTTCATATGAATTAAAACGTCATATATAATAAATATTTATATACTATAATACAACTAAAAAACCATATATATACATATATTTAAATAAACTATTTACTATTAATATCTTAGAACATATTTATTCTCAATTCATTAAGTAAATATATATTTTCTATGGGAATTATTTTGATTTTCATGCATGTTTCAATTCAGATGTTCTAATACTTGTACCTTAATCATGGTTAAATCATATTAAGGAAATCAATTATTTAGTAAGTAACAAATATTACCATTATAAACAATATTTTAACTACTCATATAATGTTGAGATGAAAAAATGAACTACATCACTTCATGGACATGGAAATGTGTACGGGTACATGAATGATATGTCTACTTATCGGTTGATATAATAAAAGTAAGGTGAATAATAATTAACCATAATAGAATATTTATTATATCATTAAATATATATATATATGTATATGTATATATATATTCATTAAATGTATCCTAATTAACATATGTGTAATGTGGAAATGAAAAAATAATCACAGTTCACAATGCTTTAGGATGGTGGTAATCCACTCAAACACACGAGTGACATTATAATTTCATAAAGGAATTGAAGGTAAGACGGTAGATTATAAGTAAAATACTATAATAATAATAATTTCATTAATATCATATATTAAATTAAATCAATTTTAATAACCATCCCTTAATGATGGTAACGGGAAATGAATCATATCACTACATATAAGTGGAATACTACTCATATACAAGAGAAATAATTTTAATTATATTTTTATGGAAAGGAGATGAAATAGTTTTTAAAATATTTATAATAACATCTCAAAATATGGTAAATAAATATTTTTTTATTTAATCGTGATTATTTTTGAATTCAAGGTGTAATTAGAATAAATAAATAGGAAAACAATCTGTTTAAAGTGATATGTCATATTTAGAAAGCCTTCTTAGGTTTATATATAAAACCTTATTATGTCAGTATTATGATTAACAAGAACCTATAAGACATGGAGATGGATTTTATAAAAATAATAATGTAGTTATTGTCATAGATGTGATGATATTTAAGTGTGGTGATTATAGGAGAGGAGGATTATTTTTTAAGGGAGGTAATGGACACTCATATAATATTTTAAAATTTTGATTATATATTAATGTTTTTATTGAGGAAAAATGATCCAAAATGACATATCATAATTGATTTTATGATATAGGATTGAAATATGACTGTAAAATTGGATTTAGAGATGTATTTATGTTATTTTAACAAAATTCAATTATGTTTATCCCTCTTTAATTGTTTATAAATTTTACCATAAAAATAAATTTTTACCTTAGTTATTAATCGTTAAGTAAAAACATTAAGTTAAAATTATTATATAAAATTAATTACGAAAATTTCAAATATGTAATCTATTTTATCAATTTAAATATTTATTACTTGTAAAAAAGATTTCAAAAATAAACTTAAAAAATTTGACTAAAACAGTTTTCTTGAAAAATTATTTTTTAAACATAAAACTTTTCTCACTCTTTCTTTAATAATAAATTAGATTTATGTGAAATTAATTTGAATATGATTAGTCCAAAGGGACTACTTAAAATTTTAAAATCAATTCAAAAAAATTTACTTTATTACTATGTTATAATAAAATATAATGTTCATTATAATGCAATATTATCTATCGGCCACCAAAAAATAAATTTTTTTTAAATGACATATATGTTACCCCACATTAATATTGGAACGATAATTTCAAAAAAGGAATTAATTTCTGAGAGTAAAATTTATAAAAATTGTAAATATTAATTATAATTTTGGTGCACAAAATGAAATACATGATTTCCAATAAAACATATTTTTGAAAAATAAAAATATTTTTCCTGAAATTTTTTATTTATGTGATTTGAATGAAAAAAATTTCTTTATCTAAAAACATTTTTATTTTTTTATAATATTATTATTGTTATTCAAACCTCTATATAATTGCAAGGTTATAATGGTCACATTTAAATAATAATAAATCAATAGTATATCACAGTTCATTTGAAATTATTATTGTCTGTAAAGAATAAAATCATTGAAATTAAATTTATATAATGGTAAATATATTTTAAAATAAAAATGTGCTACATTCTACCCTATTATTATCATCTAAGATTATGTTTATCCGATGTAAAATACTGAGAATAGTTCTACCTCATCACATCTTCAGGTACCCACACAAATTCCCCAAATTTATGGTTTCTTCTCAAATCATTGACCCCAAGAATGTTTTTATATTGGATAATGTACCTATTTGATCCATAATCTGCAATTCTTATTCCTCATATGAGAGACAATTCTCCTGTGATATGACCTATGGTTTCAGTACATATGATGGAACATGTATTTTGTCCATTAGTAACTATACATAAATCAAAGAGTTAATTGATAGAGATTCATCATAATCTAGATGAAATAAAAAACCATCTCAATCCAATCAATAATATAGAAGGAGTCTATCAAGACCTGACCCACTATGGCCTACATATGTTGAGATAAGTCAAATGTGACCACCTCAATCCCCCATTTAATATTCAATGTGTTTGAGACTGGAACCAATTAAAAATATCACACACAAGGGACACCCTATCATTTGGTACCTACAGACACACACATATCCATCATCATGAAATATTGAAAACATAATAATATACTTGACACCCAAATGCATGTATATTGCTCTCCTAAAATTAGTGTACAACAAAAGTACTGAAAGAATGAAAATGAAAAAATAAAATAAAATCCCACTAGAAATATATAATTGTTTCCATACTCTACAGTAGGAGGGTACTTTTGTCAAATGTAACCACATGTACACACGTCTGTCTTCCTTTCTAACTATTCTCCGCTTGTCAGGTGTCCTACTCGGACACCAGAAAAAAAAATTCATCTTTATAAGACATTATATTATTGGTAATATCCCTTGTATAGGCTAGTATAATAGTAACCATTAGGTTCCCTAATACTCAAAAAAGGAAACTGAAAAGTGGGGTCATCTCCCCCCATAGCCTGAGTGTAGAGAAAGCAAAAGAGAGAGAGAATATGAAACTCTATCCTGACCACTCCAAGACTATACTTGACTAATAATCTCATAAACAACTAATATGTCAATAAAATATCACATAAAATAGATGGAATCCAAGAAAATCACAAATATAATCAGCACAAACCTTAAGTCATATGGTCTCTACCATCTACCCTTATATAAGATTGTACTCGAGGACCAATGGTATCTATCAAATAAGATTAAAAAAGTCATGAGACGTTCTATCCCAAATAAAACTTATCAGAGATTTATCACTCATAAGGGGTCAATATGCTGATAGAACACACGCACCATCCTTGAAGTAATACATCTGAGGGTATACGCTCATTAGTATCTATAATAAAAAAGTCATTATATAACAAAGTAGATCACAATTCATAGTTAGGGGATCCAACCAATGTATTGTGTGTGTCTCCAAAAACACAACTGTATCTCAAAATATCTGAACACATAGATATGGGATCACTCCCAAGATAACTGGATAACACCACATACCTAATCTATAACTCTAGATACCATAACACATAGATTTTGGATCACACTTAGTATCACATAGGGATACCTGAAACCCTAATGATACTGAGAAAAAAACGAGGAATGGAGTTCATACCCTGAATACCTAAAAGGTAATGCAATTCCAATATGGAACTACTCGTTATGTATGGGATGATATAGATAATTATACTACTAAACATAATGGTTGAATAATCTATATCAGGGATCAATGGCCATTAATGAGGGTCACACCAATACTACAATACCTAATTAAGAATGAAGAAATGAAGATAAAGTATCCCCCATCATTCTATTGAAGGGGAAAAACATTATCAGATATAGACCCATAGATAGGATTACAATCATATTCTATGGACTTGATTCCACATTGTACCCTCAAGGTGATGGAGAAGGTTAACACACCCAACATATAATATACAAGAATCAGTAAAAGAAGTGCCCCAATGTCATCACCTTGTGTCACTTTTCTAATGCCAAAACCATGCCCAAAATCCCATTATATAAGGAAAATCACTCTGGATAGGCTACTTAGAGGTAGTAATATGATTGTATATTGCACCATGAATTATTCTTTTATTTCACCCTTACACCACTATATTAAATTGATTTTGTATTGTATATTTCAAATATAACAGTACATTTCACTTCATTTTCTATTCAATTATTTTGTATTAATCACTTTTAAAATGTTAATTTCAATTGTTTTGAGGATTTCACTATAGGATGATATGATTTATAGGGCCTAAAAGATGTTAATGAAAAAATTTCCAAATTGTGCAGGAATCCAAAAAATATATGGGGACTCAAAGGCAATCTATAACAAACCCCTGAATTTGGTTGGGTAGAACATTATTTATCTAATCCAAAACTCATTGGTATGTTACTAATTTTAAGAGTCCCAATCCCAATTAATTCATTAATTGAACCATAATAATTGATATGTCAATAAAAATGAATCATCCCTAATTCAAATGTTGGGTTCTATATATAGATAATATATATATTTTCAGAACCAAAATGATTAAATATTTTCATTGGAGATATTCATGGGTTGGGGAAACATGATTTTAGTTTCTTAAAAAGTGATTTATGACTTTATGTACACTCAAAACCATGGGCCAAGTGGTTTCAATAAATATGGGTTCCCAAAACTACATTCCACTTTCCCTATAAATTGGATCCTTCAAAACCCTTTTTTTTACAGTTGACCAAGAGGAAATGTGATGTTATTTCGGAGTAATCAATGATTCCTCTAATCCTTATAGAGTTTTTGTATCTTCCTATACTCATAGAGAGAACTGAGATGAAGTCGAAGTTCCACCCAATTGTCCTCCTCCTCTTGATAGCGAACCAAAATGTGATAGTTATTTGTGAGGGAGAATCACAAATGTCATGGGAGATATGAATCATATATTAGAATCTAGTTTGGAATGATTTGGGTTTGATAACATTAAATTACATGTACCATCTTTATTTAATATTTTAATTCTTGTTTTGATTCATGTGGTTGATATTCTTTTTATTTCTAACTGATCGATGTGAATTTTTGAGTGTTTGACAAGTGTTATTCCAATTAGATGACAGAAGAATCCTTTTCTTACCCAATTTTGTGAGATTTAAATATTTTTTGGAATCACTTATTACATGAATAAGTGTTTTAACTAGTGAATATTATAGCTATGTCAAGCTTTTCTTCTTTAATCATTGGTGTTAATTCCTAGAAATTAATTAGGATTTTAATTAATTTCAACCAAATAATTACTCTAAACATGAATGAATGTATATGAGTACTGAACATGAAATGTGTTTAGAAAAATCACAATGACCCCTTATTTTATATATTTCTAAATACACTTGATTTTTTCATCTATTTATTACTTTGAATTATGAAATTTTCTTAAAACTAATTTCAACCCCCACCCCACCATTTGAGTACTTTTTATATAAAATTTACACTATAAACCCAAAACAAAATCCTTCGAAGATGACCAAGGGCCGACCCAATTAAGTAAAATCATCATTTAATCATATTAAATTTGATGATTCCTGAAAACAAATTCAAATTTTAGCATCATTACTGGAGAGGGATTTGGTTTTTAGT
Source organism: Viscum album (assembly GCA_963277665.1). NCBI lineage: Eukaryota > Viridiplantae > Streptophyta > Magnoliopsida > Santalales > Viscaceae > Viscum > Viscum album. Next base: position 1,864,906,416 of record OY728133.1, read on the forward strand.
GTGTGTTTTTTGAAAAACAAAATTGTGTAATTTTTAATTATTTGTTCACTTATTTTCTTCTTTCATTTCATTACATTGATTACAAAAATATCCTTTTTAGAAGGCTGTGTGCACGATATGATCTTTACTAGAGGAACTAATTAATTTTGAATATGATCTAATGAGGATCTTGAATCCTAAACAACAATAAGCCCTATATGATTTATTAAATGAGGATATAAAAAACATTAGATAATTTCATGTTCCATCTACATCAAATGAAACCGACATGAAAATTGTAATAAATGTGTATAATACAATTGAAAATAACCTTATAAGGAATGAAGTAAGAAAACCTGATGTAGATATGTATCCCATATACATTCAAATACAAGGCGATATAAATAATTTGATCTTAAATATGATTTAATTCACTTATTACTAAGATTCCAAAGATTCACAAGAGAAGATCCATTAAGCAGAAAAGATAATTTCACAATATGCATTCAACATTAAATAATTCTAAATAATATTAACGAAATGTAATTATTTGGGAATTACCTTTTTCATTATAATACCCTATAAAGTATTTCATATATTATGTTACTTCCCCAACTAGAGGCTTGGTGGTCATGAATCACATTCTTCTAGAAAAATATATCCCATTCGCTTAGTCTATAATAATAAGATAATAAATTTTTGGGCTATTAAAATCACAAGGGGAATCACATTATGAATACTGTGAATGATTTAAAATAATTTTCTCATGTTTCCCACAACACCAAATAAGTGGTCAAATTTTAATATAGTATATTTCTAATTTATTAATTCATATTTATTAAAACATAAATGATGTTGATGCACGTGGTATACTAGTCGATAAAACCCCAATCCCTACAAGGACCCCCATTGAGAACATAGTGAAAAAATCAGAATAATTTTGTTCAAGGTCTTTTGTACCAATTAGAGGATTCCATGAGGTTCCATGTTTTGAGATTGAGAAGAAGGTGGGCATAATTTTATAAAAGGTTTTTTCACTTCTTATACAACTTTCTATTTTTCAAGGGAAATTCCTATATCTTAATCCAATGAAATGTGGTATTTTTTCTACTAAGATAGAATTTTATGAATAATTCCTTCTATTAATAGATACTTATAAGAGATGTGAGATAATATTTTTAGACCTACCCTATAACAAATCCATTAGGCAGGAACCATACTATCAATCCATCCCAGGGTGGAAAGACAACCACGACTAGAAGAGATACATTATTCAAACAAACCTCAACATCCATGGAACTAACTAGGTATGATTTATCATCTACCACCACCACCTAGATATCCTTGACCACCACAAATACCTCTCCAACCACCCCTAAAAAACTCGATCCTATCCCAGATTAAATGATTATAAATTTCTATAAATAACCTTAAATTCCAAAAACCACCCAAACAGCAATGTAAGACCAAAAAACCATTAGGCCAAAATTCCAACTCAATGGGGGTGATCCAAAATCATGGGTTGAATAAACTACCCACTCAACCACTAATAAACACATGGGATAGTGGAAATTCGATTTCAATCTCCCTTAGTTGTCCACCACACCATCAAATCCCAATGATCACTCCATCAAAGTCATATCCTCTAGAGGAAACCACCATCCATACAATTGGAAAATGTCAACATGAGAAAAACCTTTATCTTGATGAAAACCCTAACAAAGAGAAGTTAGTTTCACATGATGAACCATTTCTACATAAGATTCTAATTATTTTCCTAGGGATCCAACCAACCAAATAAACAGAAATAAACTAAATATGATAAATAAATCTTTGATAATTTCAAAAAAGGAATGGTTAACATCCCATTGAATGATGTTGTAATTTAAAATCCATGATATTCTAGGTTTTTGAAGGCAATATATAATTACCAAAGTATAATTTATGGATATTAAATGATTCATATGGTAAGGAACATATCAATATTGATAGATCCATCACTTCCCATCAAATGTAGTAATCTTAGAACATTTTTGATTCCATGCACCATTGGGGAGTCTTTCTTCTCAGATGCAATGCTTGATTTGGGTTCCTCAATAAATATTATTACTCATTCCATTTTCTCTTCATTTTAAGTAATGGAATTTAATACCATTGTATTGTGTCTAACTGGAAGATAATATTACTACACACCCTACAAGGGTGTTATAGTATGTTCTTTTGATGGTGAAATTGTAATGTTTCCTACATTTTTTTTGTTCCTAAAATGGATGATGATATGATGAATACACATTCCCCAATTATATTAGGGATGAATTTCATGAAAACTACAAAAAATGATCAATGTCCATAATTGTACATTATCTATGGATTTGGGGTCACATTTTCTACTTCAACATATATGATTCCATGAGGCACCACTTCAAATAACATTTCCCACATTCAGTTTGTTCAATTGATATAATACCTTCCCATGAAAAAATATTATTTTCTTTACCATGATCCCCTTTACGAGTTTACATTATTGATATACATTCTAGGTTATGATTCATGAATTTAATGTTGTAGTTGTCTTGAAAAAGTCGTGAATATTTATTATTAGATGGTTTCTTGAGCACTTTGGATCCCATGAACATAGATGCTACTGATTTGCTTACAAAAGATCATTATTTATCTGAGGATTTTACCATGGAGTTTTTAGATGAGATAATTGACCTCCCACATACACATTCACTTCAGTAAATCCAAAGTCCACCCAAAATTAGAATGTATAAAACATAATTATGATTTATAATATTATTATATTAAAAATAGAAACATGTTACCTTTCATCATATCTAGTTCACTCCCTACAGAGAATGAATTATAAAAGTTTAACATTTTGGTGAGTATACACATTCATTATGATATAAACATTCCCTCATTTTTGAAATTAGAACATAAATTTTCCCTCATCATATACTATTAAATGATGAGGATTAACTAGTGAGGAATTAACAATGTAAACATAACCCACACCTCTTAGATATTGTAAAAAAGAGGTTAACAATTATTTAGTTTTTGAATAATTTACCCCTTCTATGAAATATAGTGTGAAATTCCCGAGTTATAAGTTCCAAAAAAGTAAGTATAACTGAAAAAATGAAAACATCGAATTGAGTGAAACCCATGTGTGAAATAGTTTTCCAGACTATATAGATTATCTCTGACTAATCCTTCACACTTGAAATCATCATTTCCAATTATCCATCATTGACCTAATGATAGAGAGGAAAGTGGGGATTCCCACTACTATTCCATATATGGGTATTCTATATACTTTTAAATCTACATTTCCCATGATAATCATGAAAATAATTCCTTTACTTTCAAATTTTCCACATTTTAATATATAATGATTCCATTTGGTTTGTGTAATGCTCTAGGTACATTTCAGCGAATAATGGTTAGTATTTTTTAATACCTATATAATTTCATGGAAACATTCGTGTATTATTTCACGATCTATTGGTTTTTATGATGTTTTTATAAGTCTTGGTTATTTTATACATAGATTTATTAAAAATTATATTATATTAAATTATGATAAATTTAATTTCATTATGTGACAACATATAGCACTTGGACTTCTCATTTGGGGGGGTAATATCCAAGTAGATAATTCAAAAGTGGATGTAATTTTATCCCAATTTTTTTTTAAAAATGTGGGGATGTTAGTTATTTCTTAGTTCTTGAATAATTTTACCATCATTTCATTATTGACTTTAGTTAGATTCCACTCCCCGTTCCCTCTTATTATAAAAAAAATTAATTTTTGATAAAAAATTTTAGGATTCTTTAAAAAAAATTGAAACTAACATCACCCCAATAATCAAATCACCTTGGTGGGATTTACCCTTTGAGCTTATGGGTGAAGCCTATAAATATGAAATTTGGGCTATCTTATCATACTTGGTTGATCATGCTCCAAATGTCATAAAATATGACTCACACATGGTACACCCTACCCATAATAACGACAACACAACTAAAAAATAATTCATTTCCATTGTGTTTACCTTGGTTAAAATTAGTTCATTCCATAAAGGGTGAAAATATGAGGTGTTCTCAAACAATGTGACCCTCTAGTTCATATTTTGAAGCCATAACCCAAACAACATCTCCTTCTCTGGATGCTATTAATTCAAAATTTTAATCTAAAAATTATTTCTAATAATGAGCATAGTTTTTGGGGGCTGACCATATCAGTATGACCCTCCCATCATCAAACTTTGACTCATAACCATGTATTCCCATAGATAAAATTATTTTGGATCCAAAATTATACCACATGAATGATTTCATTGCTTGGTGTGATGAAATTGTCAATTATTATGTAGTGAACCACATCTGTCATCGGGCGTTGAGAAACAATTTTTCTATATTACCTAAGTATAGTCTAGTGATTATCCTTTGGTAGTATCCCAAACATTAATTCACACAAAATAACTTATCACAATTAATTAGTGGAAAATGGGATGTTTTTGAAATTGTTATGTTTTGAAAAAAATCAAATAGATAAAACAAAAGAAATAAATTATGATAATTATTTAAAAAATAGAAATGAAATTGATTGAAACTATTAAATGAAAAGGTTGATCGGGTCAGTGTAAATTTTTTAATTACAATTCTACCCTGGATCTATTTTATCTAATCGTCTTCTGCTAAATTGTTTTGAGTGATATTATACAATCATTTCCAATCACTCCCTTAATGAAATTGCGATGGTGAGATAAAAACATACTTATTTTTTCTTTTGGTATATTCACCTTCATCGTGATATAATGTTTCATGGAGAATCCTCAATTGACATATGTATTACCTGATCAGGTCTTTTTTATCCGAATCAATCAAAAAATCCACAATGTCGCCCACATATACAGATGACAGTTAATTATTTCACCATGAAGTCATAGTTTATTCCAACTTATATAAACCAAAACATAGTAGAGGGAGATAATGATAAATTAACAAAGAAAAAAATAGATAATGAAATAAAAAATCAATTAATATCTTAATATATAATAAAAATTATGACAGCAAATTTACACAAACATCAGAGAAGAGAGATATAGATTCTATTCAATTATGTGCAATAAAATAAGGATTAAAAAATTAAAAACCAACCCTTTTTAGTCAATAACAATTTTACCCCAACATTTTATGTTTAAGTTATAATAATTATAATGAAGAAGAAATTATAATAAATATAAAGTATAGTGTGAAAAAGAAGAAGTAGAAAAAGAACTCCTCTGAATAATGTATCTTGTTTCATCCAACAGATGGCTGAATATACTCATTATTTCTACTTATAATATTATATAAATTTAAAATTCTATCACAAATAAAAATTTCACATCCATTGGACACATATCATAGATGTTATGATAAAATTAATGAGTCACACACTTTCAAGATGAATGTTTCCTATATCATCATTCAATTTGGAGCATCCAATATAATCATTAATGAGAGAAAATCCTAATGGTCATTAATGATAAAACAAAAACATAATTTGATTTAAATTATATATATTATATCCCAAATTTGAGGACTTTATCCTAAGTAAATACTCATTTGTTATGGTGTGTCCACTTATTCATCTAGAAAAATAGTTCAACAGGATTGATTTTTCTATACATTTTGATGTTCGAATCATATCATGGTCCATTAGAAATAAATAATTCCAAAAAATCATGGAAACCTAAAAAATAATTACTAAAATTGGATTAATGTCATGGCCCATCCCTCGGGGCCCGTGTCGTGACTACCCCAAGCCTGCATTCCATAGGGCAGGTCCTGACGACTAGCACCGAAGGCCTATACTCTAAAACATGGAAGGTGTTTCCTTTATAACATGTAACAGACACAACCAAGAACACAATAAGATAATAAATCAAATAAACTAAATAGTAAACAAAGTGAGTATAGTATGTATAAAGGGGCTATAATAGAAGCCCAACTAGAAAGTACAAGGAAAAGTGGAAAGTAAAAGTAAACTAGAACAACTCATGTGAACACCTGCCAAGGATCCTACCTGAAGGGTAGGTACAGTTCTCAATCGGTCAGCTCTATGGTATGTCACATCTATGGTCCACCACCAGGAATTGTCTAGTATTGGTCCTCTCATCCTCAGTCTGCATTGTTCGTTGGATACACCAAAAACAATGAAGTGCAGCCATTGAATTTTCAGGGGTGAGTATAACGATACTTAGAAGGTACCTCGACACCCTCATGGTCTCACAAAGGATAATCCACAATGCAAGAAATCAACTTACAACCAAAATTATGTATTGGACAATACATATACCTAAGTTATCATGTATACCCATCTCAATCTTTAGGAAACACAGAGCCCAACTCAAAAGCCCAAAGCTCAACTGTTCCACAAAGGATGGAACACCACGAAGGTAAGTACCACACAGGTACGCCACACAGAAGAATACCACCAAGGTATTACCATAATGGAATGTACTGATTAGGTACAGACTCAGCTCATACCAAGTATAGCTTAGGTACAGTAGTAGAGATGATTTTATGTAACTACGGAATCATCTTACATTATTAATAGGCAGACCCACGAAGGGTCCCTAATTGTTGACCCACACATGAATTCTCGGTTCTGACCCACACATGGTCACTCAGTGCTGACCCACATAGAATTGCTCAGTGCTGACCCACACAGGATCTCTCAGTGCTGACCCACATAGGAAGGCTCGGTGCAGACCCACACAGGATCACTCAGTGCTGACCCACACAGGATCACTCAGTGATGACCCAAAAAGGATCCCTCTTAATTCTTCATGTCATTGCTAGCTATTGGATTCCCGCACTATCATTTATCATCTCCAAGAGAGTCCAATCTTGAAGCCACTATTCAATAGTCCAACTTCCACGAAGTCCCATTAAGAAGAATCTCAAAGGACTGCCATGTCATAGGGGTCTCAACGCAACAGATGGAATGTCAATCAGATGCCCAGTCTGTATGTTATGTTCCATTTAGTCCCGAGGGCCAGGTAGGATTCATGCTCGATCCAACCCGACTATAATCCAACTTTATCAAAATCTCTAGTGGGATATACTCAAAAATACCATCTCTCTCCATGTTTTCCAACGCCACTGATGGTTTATCAAACGGACGTCTGGTGCCAAAGTTATGGCCAAATGATCGTAAATGGGTCGAAGTGGGTCAGGGTCTAGTCCGACCCTGTCGGACTGACCAGGCCTGACCCAGCCCACGACGACCCAATTTGGGTCGACCCGGCCTAACCCACTGGGTCCAGCCCAGCCTGCGCTGGGCAGTCTCGCCTGCTGAGTGGCCTAGCTAGGGAAACGCCCCACGGGGTGGTGTGAAGGCTGCAGAGGTCACTAGTGCCCATGGAAGCTGTGGGGTGATGGAGCGACGTGATACACAGAGGCCAAGAGGCGGTGGAGCACAATGCCGGCGTCAGTGGCCGACCTAACCGAACACCCTTCATTCATCACCTTCATCAAGGTTCTCATGTTCCACCGGTGCCAACCATCTGCACCGGTCGTCGTCCCCATTGGAAGGATCACAATAAAGATCCAAAATATTTGTGGGGGGGGGGGGGGGTTGGGGCATGATTGTTTGTTCAATACCCTCCGTGTTAGGGTGGTAGAATAAAACTCAAGAAAGATGATTTAATGTGAGATGGAAATTAACATTGGTAAAATGAAAACACACCCCTACTTTGATTGCTCTTTGATATCAAACAGGAGGGACGAACAGACATCGGTAGCATCAGCGTTTACTCAATCATCGGTTCATTTCTGTCAAAGATGTTCAACATTTGTTGCCTCCGCAAGGTTCTTCCAATCTGTCTCAGGGCCGGTTTCCTCGTTCAATGATCTCTGGTGGTCGTTCTTCATTGGGAGGTGGTGTTCTTTGTTGGAGATAAATTTCACCAATCTCCCCCAAGCACTTTTCCAACCCTCTTCCAAAAAAACAATAGCCAACATAATAGAATATGTTGTCTATTTAGTTTGTTGGTATATTTTCAAAATTAATTAATTAATAAATTGATATTTTATAATTAATCAAAGGGGGTGGCTCCATTAAGGTGGGAGGATAAAAATGGTTATCTCCCATTAATGGGGAGTTCAAGAGGTGTCTCTCAATATGTGGGTCCGGGTGGTCCCCCCCTTTAGCATTAAAAAAATCAAGGGTTTAAATCTCGGGTTATCCCCACCACCATAACCCATGTGGGAGGTTTTAGTGTTTGTGGTCCCCACCTGTAAAACATACACATTGGAGGTTCAACAAAAATAAAATAAAAGATCATATTATTTTATTTCTATTCCCAAGAAATACCGAAATACTAACTTTCACACTCAACCAACTGTCATCAAGGTTAATGTCTCTTTAAGTGAATACCGGTGTTGTGAGTCCAACAGTGTCCTCAGATTTCAATTTCGTGAATCAGTTCAAATGTTAGAAAATCCCACTCGCACGTTTACTGAACGTACTCGAAAAAAGTTCATAAATTTTTTCCGGGCACACCGGGCCTCAGATTCATTCATGATAAATTTTTGAGGACTCGTAAAATTCCCATTTAATGAATGAAAAACATAAATGGAAATTTCTGGTCTTTACATTCTCCCGACCTCAGGGATTTGCGTTCTCGTAATCCACCACTCAAACTAAGGGAACACACGGGGGTACTGAGCATGAATCTGAACCTCCGGCTCCAATGTGCTCTCCTAGAGGTTCCTGTGATGCCAATGAACGCACACCAGAGGTATCTACCACCCACGATGGACCTGCTCCTGTCGATCCTCAATCTCAACTGGATCCTCCGAAAACGTCGCCCCATTGTCAATGTCCAGCTCATCGTGGTTGATGACATGGGAAGGGTCATGCACGTATATCCTAACCTAGGATACGTGGAAGATGTCCTATACCTGGTGCAATGGAGGTGAAGAGATAAGCGATAAGCCTCCTTTATAACTCTGATGTGGACCTAAAATGGTCTGATGAACCTCGGAGATAACTTTCCACCTCATCCATATCTCTAAAAACCTCATCGAGGTGAGACCCATAGAAAGACATGGTCTCCATCCTTGAAATACAACGATCTCCATCTCATGTCGGCATAAATATTTTGCCTCAATTGTGTAGTCTTCATCCAGTCCTAGGTGATCTGAACCTTCTCTGTGGTAGAATGTACCATCTCTGGTCCCACTAGTGCTGACTCCCGTGGGTTAGTCCAGTAAAACGTTTATCTGCATGGTCGCTCATACAATGCCTCAAAATGTTCCATCCCAATGGTAGAGTGATAGCTATTTTTATTTGAAAACTCCATCAATGTAAAGTGATCCTCCCAGCTGTGACCGAATTAGAGGACACACGCACGCAACATTTTCTTGAGGGTCTGAATAGTCTGCTCAGTTTGGCCATCAGTCTGGCCATCTATTTGAGGATAGAAGTCGATTCTCAAATGAAGTTGCATCCCGAAAGCCTCATTCAACCAATTCTAGAGAAAATAAGAAAAATGTGCATCACGATCAGAGATAATCGTTGAGGATACTCAATGTTGCTTCACTATCTCCTTCACATAGAGGTGTCCCAAGCACTCTATTAAACACTTCTCTCTGATCGATACGAACTGTGTCGACATGGCGAGTCGGTCGATGATCACCCAGATAGAATCATGACCTCAGAATGTACGTGGATGTCCTATCACGAAGTCTATGGATATCTCATCCCACATCCACTCTGGGACCTCTAAAGGCTGAACTACGCCTACTGGTACCTAATGTTCTGCCTTCAATTTCTGGAAAGTGAGGCACCGAGAGACAAACTCTACTACAACATTCTTCATTCTCGGCCACCAGTGCAGTCGTTGAATATCTTGGTACATCTTCGCTACTCCGCGATATAACCCTATAGGGAATGTGTGGAACACCCTCAATACTTTTTCCTAATGTGATACTGGTACCATGGTACGTCATTTGAAGAGGATTCCGTGCTCCCCACCTTCAGAAAATCCATCAGGTGCTTGTCTTGTGGATATGTGAGAAAGTCGTGTCTCGCAGTCAGTGTCCCCACACTATGCCTCCATGACTCACTGATTAAGTGGGAGAGTTACTGTAAGAGACTGAAAAAATATATTCTCCATCTCTATTCAGAATGGATATCTACAAATCATCCAGCTACTTTGTCGCCTCACCTAGCAGTTGTATACCTAACATCCGACATAGTGCATCTAATACAAAGTTCCCCTTCATAGGAGTATATACTATCTCTAAGTCATAGTTTTGGAGGACCTCAAGCCAATGTCGTTGTCTCTAGTTCAGGCCCTTATAAGAGAAGATATACCTGAGACTCTTATGTTCAGAGTATAATGTAAAACGTTCACCAATCAAGTAATGTCTCCAAATCTTCAATGTGAATACCACTGCTGCTAACTCGAGGTCAGTGGTAGCGTAGTTCTTCTCCTACTGTCTCAGCTATCGAGAACCATAAGAGGTCACTGCCAACTCCTTCATCACAACACATCCGATCCCGGTCCATGATTCGTCGCAGTAGACTACGTAACCTATGCCCTCCTCTAGAAGCCTCAAGATGGGGGAAGTAGTCAGCCTCTGCCTCAGCTCCTGAAAACTCTTCTGGAATCTCTCTGACCACACGAAGTGTTTCCACATAATTTTCAACGGTGATAGAGGTGTTGTAACTCTGGAAAAATCTATCACAAACCTCCGGTAATATCCAGCCAAACCCAGGAAACTCTATACCTCTGTCACACTCCTGGTTGGCTTCTAAGAAAGTACCACTTTAATCTTCCCTAGATCCACTACAACTCCAACATCTGATATTACATGTCCTAGAAAGTGGACCTCTTGGATCCAGAACTAGAACTTTTAGGGCTTACCATAAAGCTGGTGCTCTCAGAGTGTGGCTAGTACTACATGCAAATGATAGGCATGCTCCTCCTCAAAAGTCGAGTTGATCAGAATGGCGTCAATAAAGACTACTACAATACGATCAACGAATGGCTAAAAGATCTTGTTAATGAGTCACAATAACACTTCTGGAGCGTTTCATACTCCAAATGTCATAACTAAGAACTCGTAGTGGCCTTACTAACATCTGAAAGTCGTCTTATACACATCCATATCTCGTACTCCGAGCTGGTGATAGCATGATCTCAGGTATATCTTCGAGAACCACCGTGATCCCTTTAATTGATCAAAGTGGTCTTCAATCCTCAGAAGTGGGTACTTGTTTTTCACGGTCACCTGGTTTAGCCATTGATATTCTACACTAAGTCTCAATCACTCATTTTCCTTCTTGGAAAACAAAATCGTGGCTTCCCATGGGAAAAAACTAGAATGAATGAACCATTTACCCTATAAATACTCTAGATGTACCCACATCTCACGAAGCTCCGCGGGATCCATCTGATGCGCTGGTGTAGATATCGGTGTCTTCAGGTGGTCTAGGTCAATGTAAAAGTCCACCACTCTATGAGTAGGCAGACCAGAAACATCATCACAGAAGACATCAGCGTACTGGTCCACCACTACAGGATAACACAGACTCTCCACATCAACTACCCTGAGGGTAAGGTTGGCCAATAGATGAGTGATCAACTACACTCTCCTCTGGGTAAGTCCATCCTATAGTGCAAAGGCTCCCTTCTCACTGGTGAAGGTAAACATGGTTTCATCAATGCAGAAACACCATACCTTGAAACTAATATAGTCAATCTTACCATGGACTATTGATAAACAGTCCATACCCATGATGACGTCGTAAGGCCTCGACACCGCTACTAGGAGATCACATCCACAACTCATGCCTCCTAGAGTATGTTCACACTACCGGCTCTAGTGCGTAATCATCAAATCTACTCCCATAGGATTCTTTAGATGTAAGGATTAAGCCAAAAGTTCCGTATGAATCTACATGCTATTAACGAGGGTAGGGTAAATAAAATAATGACCGGAACATGTGTCTATAAGTACTTCCACTAAGGTGGAGTAGACATAGATCGTAACTTGTATCATCTCTGGAGCACCATGATCATAGGCCTCAACTGGCTGGAGCTGAGCTCGCCCCTGTCCTCCTACTCCCTGTGGTCAGGGCGGACCTCCTGGTGTTAGTGGCTATAACATCTCAAATCATCTCCCACCACAAGCTACACAACTATATATTCAGCCATATCTATCTTCTCCCTGCGGACCTCCTTGATTGAATCTATGTCTCTTCCTGTAGAAGCTGGGAATCAAGGATCACCATGAGATTGGCTGGTGTCCCTACCAGTCAAAATAATCTCACCACAGCCTCTAGCCAATCCTCAGACACCTGTGGGTCTGTCTCTCCATTGAACATGGGTGGCCTCTGGTGCCAGAACTCATGCAACATGCTCAAGCGGCCTGCACCCTCTACTACTGGGGATGGTGGCATCGGTATCCGAATGGGTAATGGTACCACTAGTGCCACAACTGGTGAATCTACTGGGTGAGTTCCCCGCACCAACTCATCTCTGAGTGGGCTATCATCGCGTACTATATCCAGAACCCTAGCTTGAAGTCTACGTTAAGGCCACCTGAAACGAAACAGGTGTGCGACATTTAATAAGTTATACCTGGTGAGCTGACATAAAGAGATAACAAAGAAAACTCTTCAAATCACACAAACAATTAGTGTTTTCATGCATTGAGTCAGAAATCCAAAGTCTGTGTCATAGTGTATGGATACGTTAGGCACCGCACCAACAATGGATTCCCTAAACTGATAACCACACTCACTTCACATAACATTATTTCCGTTAAAAAAAGATCATAGTCCTATGTTTTATGGTAGATCTGACTCCTCTTATACCAATTTTTCACGACCCATCCCCCGAGGCATGTTTTGTGACTGACCCAAGCCTTCCTTCCATATGTTACGGGTCGGAGACTAGCACCGAAGGCGTATACCCTAAAACTGAGAAGGCATTGCCTTTAGAACCTGTAACACACACTACCAAGCAAACAACAAGATACAAACTCAAGTAAACTGAATAGTAAACAGAGTGAGTATACTAAGAAAAAAGGGGCTAGAATACAATCCCATCAGCAAAGTACAAGGGTAACAGGAAAGTACAAGTAAACTGGAACAACTCCTGTGAACACCCACCATGGATCCTACCAGACGGGTTGGTACAGTTCTCGATCGGTCATCTCTGCGATAAGCCTCTTCTAAGTTCCACCTCCGAGAACCATCATGTCTTGGTACACCCGTCCTCATTCAACGTTGTCCGTCTTCTACACTATACACAACGAAGTGCAGGCATAGCCCATGTAGGGGTGAGTATAACGATACGCAGTTGGGACCCTGAGACCCTCAGGGTCTCCCAAAGGATAAACCAGAAATCCTAAAATCATTTGAAAAACTTACTTAAGTTTATGACCATACATATACCAATGTTATCAAGTATACCCATCTCAATCATGAGGAAACACAGATTCATACTCAAAATCCCAAAGCTCAACTATTCTACAAAGGAAGGAACACCACAAAGGTAAGTACCACACAAGTATGCCACATAGAAGAATACCACCAAGGTATTACCACAAATGAAAGTAACACTCATGTAAGGACTCATCTCAAACCAGGTATAAAATGGGTACAATAGTTGAGATGATTATATATAACTACTGAATAATCTTGCTTTGTTAGGAGGAAGAACCACGAAGTGTCCCTAAGTGCTGACCCATAGAGGATCGCTAGGTGCTGACCCACAGAGGAACGTTCCGGGATGACTGACACTGGATTGCTAGGTTCTGACCCACAGAGGATCACTCAGTGCTAACCCACACATGATCGCTTGGTACTAACCCATAAGGGATCGATCGATGCTGACCCACACAGGATCGCTCTTCATTATTCTTGTTACAGCTAGCTACTTGTTTCATGTAATACGATTTCTCATCTCTAGGAGAGTCTTCTCTCCAATCAACTTGTCAATACTCCAACTACCATGATGTCCCATGAATAACTATCTCAAAGGACCTCCATGACATAGGGGTCTAAACGCAACAGATTGCGCGTCAATCAGACACTCGGTCTGTACGTTATTAGCATTTTAGTCCCGAGGGCCCGATTGGATTCATGCTCAATCCCACCAGACCATAATTTGACTTTATCTAAATCTTCAATGGGATATACTCAAAGGGGCTGTCTCACTCCATGGCTTCCACCTCCACTGACGGTTCTTCAAATGGACGTCTGATGCCAATGTTATGGCCAAAAGAGTGTAAATGGGTCGAAGTGGGTTTGGGTCTGGTCTGGCCCGATCGGACTGACCTAGCATGACCTGGCCTGGGCTGATCCGCTTTGGGTAGACTTGGAACGTGGTGTGGCATGGCCCGCGCTTGGTAGCCCGAACCGCGCTGGGAAGCCCGACCTATGCCGGGCGGCCTGGCATAGGTAGCGGACTGCAGGGTGGCGGGATGACCATTAAGTTCATGACGACGCGAAGGCCGCAGGAGGGGGAGCACCACGTGGCGCGGAAGCTGCGGGGATGTGGGGAATTGTGCCTTCACCGGTGGCCGGCTTTACCAGACACCCTTCGTTCGCCACCTTCGTCATGGTTCTCGAGTTCCACCGGTGCCAACCGCCAACATCGGTCGTCGTCACCTTCGCGGTGATCACACAAATGATCCAGATGTTTTGTAGAGGGGTCGGGCCATGTTTATTTGGCCCATACCCTCTGTGATAGGGTGGTAGCATATGACTCAAGGAAGATGATTCAATGAGAGAGGGAAATTAACATAGATCATATTAAAACATAGTCCTACCTTGATTTCTTGTTGACGTCAAAGAGGAGGGAAGCACATACATCAGTAGCATTGGCGTTTCCTCGATCGTCAGTTCTTTGTCATCGAAGACGTTCTACGTTGGTTGCCTCCGTAAGGTGATTTCTATCCGGCTCGGGGTCAGTTTCCTCATTCTAAGATCTTTGGTGGTCATTCTCCATTGGGATTTGATGTTCTTTATTGGAGATGAATTTCTCTAAGGTCTCCCAAGAACTTTTCCAACCCTCTTCCCAACAAATGAATAGCCAACATAATAGAATATATTGTCTATTTAGTTTGTTGGCATAATTTCAAAATGGCTTAATTAATTACTTGAGTTTGTATAATTAATAAAAGTTTGTGGCACCATTAAGGTGGGAGGATACAAAAGGTTTTCTCCAATTAATGGGGAGTTTTAGAGGTTTCTCTCATTATGTGGGTTCGGGTGGTCCCCATCTTTAGGATTCAAAAATTGGGGGTATTAATCTCAGGTGGTCCCCACCACCATAACCCATGTGGGAGGTTTTATTTCAGTTGGTCCCCACTTGTGAAACATCCACAAGGGAGGTTCAAAAAAAATAAAATAAAAGATTATTTTATTTTATTTCTACTCCCACCGAAAACCCAGATACTAACTTTCACCCTAGACCAATTGCCATCAAGGTGAAAGTATCCTTAAGTGAATACCGGCACTGCGAGTTCAACGGTGTGTGCAAATTTAAATTAGTATTTCTGGTTCAAAATTTATAAAATCCTACTTTCATGTTTATGGAATGTACCCAGAAAAGTTCAAAAATTCATTCTGGGCACACGGGGCCTTGGAATTACGTGCCTTCAATTTTCTCAGACTCTTAAAATTCCAATTTAATTAAAAAAAATACAAGAACATTCCGGGTCTTTAAAATTAATATTTAAAAATCAATTATCAACATAACAATATTATTAAAATCTATCTAATTTCTCGAATTAAGAAATTTACATATTTGATCACATAACATATCATATATACTAAATTGAAGCCAATAATATCAAATTGATTATATGGTATTGATTAAATAATTTATATGCGTATAAAAATTGATTAAATATTATATCTATCAATTTCCAAAATCATATCACATGGACTACTGGATAGGTATGAATCAAAATAATATTAATGAAAATCCAAAACACATACCGATGATCATGCCGAAAAAATACCTACCTCACATGAATTTTCTCTGATATCATAAATTGTAATTTTCTATCAATGATTTTCCGATACAATATAAGAATGTTTCACCACTGGTATTATAAATTCCTATATCTACACCTAATGTTAGTCAAGAATATGTGATTATAATAATATATTTTTTTGTTGTTCTTTGGATTATGGGTGGAGGGATTTTTATGTGAAACATTCTATGGCCGAATAAGGGGGGATTTGATTCTATTTTAAAGAAAATTTGGATGATTCTAATTTTCACTCAAGTATGGTGTCATCCTGACTAACTATAGAAGAAAATATTCTAAAAAATAATATTAAAATTTGTTTCATTGACATCCCACACAGTCTTAAATTCTTCATCTTAATTACAAAAAATGCTTCCCAAAAATTATGTTTTTTTAAACACTATATGAACAACATTATATCTCCTTTGGAATCTCCAAAAAGACACAAATTCTATTATTATGAATGCTTCACAAAAGAAAACATTTCCAAAAATAAATTTTTTAATATTAAAATAATTTATTACAAAGTGATTTTCAACCCAATGTATCGTCGAAAGTGGTAGCACAACGCAAGAAAGAATCCACACACACATAAGTTCAATGAGTTCAAGAAATGTAACCTCAAGATGAGGTTGGATATGGAAAATTTGCATTTATTATTACCTAACTAATAATATATTCATAGAATATAAGGTATAAAATGATTAAATTTATAGGGATGGCCACAATAAAATGTATTCTAATGAAGAAGATGGATTTAAAACATAATAAATTCCTTATTTATTTAAAACAAATGTACATCAAACCGTCATGTTTTTAAAGGAATTGGTAAAATTTTGTTTAAATAAAACGTAGATTTTTACTCCCAATATGTTATATGAATTGATAGAATTTTACAGAAGGATGATAACTCCTCATGGGGAAGTGATTTCGAATATAAATTCAGTGAATTGTATCTTGATATTAGAAAATTAGAGGATATTTTGTGAAATTCAACAATTTGTTTTTCTTGAAAAATAGTCCTTTTCAAAATTCATTTAAGTTCATTTTCATGAAATAAATTTTTTCAATCAAGAACACAGGCTTCAAATAAATGTAAAAGATGACAATTTCATCACACAAGATTTAATACACACTCAAAAATTGAAAAAGAAACACAGATAAATATTCAAAACATTTTTTTGAATAATAAAAAATAAAAAATAAAATAGAAAATCCAAAAACACAATGGTTCCCCCAAACATAAATTTTGAATTCCCCTGAATGAATTAATATATATTTTTTAACGTATATTTTAAATATAAATCACAATAATTATGAAATTTTTATGGAGAGGTACGACCTGATGGATTTTATTGATAAACAATTTAGAGGAGTGTAATCTTCTCCAATGGATGTTATTGAATGTTATCATGGAATTTAGTTATCCTATATACATTAATACTTATGTTCTCATTATATATATCATTTATAAAATTGATAGTACTAAAAGGATATACATTAATAACTATAAAAATACCTTTACATCTGGAATGAAGTTTACCTAGCATCAGCTTGAGTCTTGAGTCGAATAATATAATCTTTTATCTAGGGTGTATGTCTTTTAGTTTGATAATATTTTCATGATCTAATCATGGTCTCCATTTCTAAGTCCATGAATTTCAAAAGTATTCCCATCTAATTTACCCTATCACCTATAACTACAAACTTATCTCTTTTCCTATACATTCAAGAACCAAATTCACCTTTCTCACAGTCCAATATTCTTTATTCTCCTATTCCACATTATGGTGACATGATTTCTCATACATGGAAATATATGAAATAATTCCTTTTAGGTGTTTTAGGATTTACTATAACCCCATAACATATCCTACAATTTTTTGATCAAATCCTTTTTGATCAATTTAATAGTATTTTAATTTTTTTTGATTTCCTTGTTGTAGAATTTATCTAGAACATTAATCTATAGATAATATGTAGTTGATGTTTCATGAATCACCCAATTTTTTTAGAAAAAATCATTTATCCAATTGAAATATTTATTCCCTTGATCACTAATGATTTTTTTATAAACTCCAAAACAACAAAATATGTTATCCATAAATAATTATTAAAAAATATATCATCACAAGTCGTTATCGCCTTTTTACACATTAATTATGAAAAATAATCTACAAAAAAAGAACATGTAATTATTTAATTATAAAATTGGGATAAGTACCATAAAATATATCCCCATAATTCAAATATCCATAAAAAATATTAGGTGTTTAGGTATTTATTTCCTCAATGAAACATTTCTAGTGAATTGGCTTTTTGCACACCATTTTTTGAATTTATGAGAATATTCAAAAAGGCTTGGTTAAAAAATTCCTATTTCTAAAATTGTGACATTTTCATTGATTGTAAAAGTGTCCTCTACAAGATACTATGTGTCAATAGTCAAATAAAAATTTAATTTTATTGTTATGAAAACATCATATTTTAATCATATCATTGAAAATACATAATATAATGGATCACCGAAAATGAAATATCAAGATTTGTATTTTAGTTTTGATTTTTTTGAGAATTTATATAATATGGGACCTGTGATGTTACTAGAAAAATGAACATGTCATTATAAAAATGAAGTTATCATTAAATAATGTAAAACTTTTCTCCTTGAATGTAATCATTGATTAGGTATTTGTCCAAAATTTCAGCTTCAAAAGTGTAGTGAAATCTACTTATGTGATAGACCACTTGGTTTTCATCACCCTCCATGTCTTATATTTCTATTTTGAACTCCAACAGTAGTATCATCTACCTCACTATCCTCATTTTATGATAATTATTCTTCATTGATTACCTAAGAGCATCATGATTAGAAAACAAAGTGATTATAGTTACAAGAAGATATGATCTATATCTTTATAAACTAGAGAAATGTTCTTAAAAAATCATTTCAATGGTAATCTTATTGAGTTGAGCTATATATAAGGATATAATGTAATAGGAAATGAAATGTAGTACTCCATATATTTATTATGAAAAGAAACCTCTAACTACTTATTTTGAAGTATCAAAAAATATCTAAAATGTTTCTTTCCAATTTAGTGGTCACATCCCAGGTGTTATGATCGATCTCCACATTAAACCATTGAAGGCTACCATAAATTCACTATTTAAATAAATATCATCATGATTCGATACAAATTTAGAGAAATGTAGTGAAATCTTATAGAAATATATGATAAACCTCCGGTAATAAAATATATGTCTTAATAATGATATAACATGTATCACACAATCTGGGTATGGTAATGAATTTATATCTTCCAATATTATTTTATCCACTTAAATTGAATTTTGAGAAATTAATGTCCCAAGGATGATTCCTCTCTCAACAATTAAATGAAAATTTTCAAAATCCAAAGTAATATCTTTTTCAATGTAAGTTTTTAAAACCATTATCATATTTTTAATATAATGGAAAAAGAATCTCCAAACACTATGTAATTATTTAATAAAAATTATAATAATTAATTAATTTGATCTGAAAATATACCTACTATGCTCCTCTAAAATGTAACCAAAGCATTACATAATCCAAATAGAATCCTTTTATATGAAAAAGTGATTAAGGGATAAGTAATGATAGAATTTCTTTGAACCTTAAGAGTAACGAGTAACTAAAAATAACCTGATAATCCAACCAAAAAACAATAATGAGTTCTCCTTGAAAATATATCTAACATATGGTCAATGAATGGGATTGATAAATGATGTTTTTGAGTGATCAGATTCAACTTCCTAATATCTATTCAAACTCTAAAGGTATTTTTAATTATCACAGGGATTAATTCATTCATTTTATTCCTCATACTGTTTAGACTTTTTTTGTAACTATATAAATGGGGAAAACCTGTTTGAAATCCAAAATGGGATAGATTATCTCAACAACTAATAGAATCTCAATTTTATTCCTCATAAACTCCATCGAGGAGGGATTTATCCTCCTTTGAGAATGTCTGATGGGTATTAAATATCCCTAAAAATGATTTCTATGTAATAATATTATTAGTTTATTCTAGAGATATCAGTTGAACTCAAACCTATTTCATGAACATTCTCTCTCAAAATCCCAATAATTTATTCTACATAGGATTTATAATGATTATTAAAAATTATCACTGGATATTTATCTCCCTTCATAAGTTACACATATTTCGAAACAGTGAGAAGTGGTTTTAAATAATGATATTGGGTATTCTTAGGGAATGAAATTAAA
Organism: Viscum album; assembly: GCA_963277665.1. Lineage (NCBI taxonomy): Eukaryota > Viridiplantae > Streptophyta > Magnoliopsida > Santalales > Viscaceae > Viscum > Viscum album. Next base: position 1,864,926,727 of record OY728133.1, read on the forward strand.
TTAAGGTTCCCTATTTCTAATGATCTTACCTACTATACACAATTACTCATATCATCTTATTTATCATTTTTCAAATCAACAATAAAATTATATTTTACCTCTTCCTTTAGTATTAAATTATAATCTCCATAGTTTTGGAAATTCACATGTTTAGATAAAGTTTTAGCAAAAAAATCTATCATATGTCTATATATTAATGGAACACACGTAGTTATTCATTTAGTAAGTACCAACATAATGGGAAAGTATAAAGTGTGATTTATCATTTGATTTTTTCCGCATGGATTCAAAAATCTTTATGTGTATAATTATGTCTCAAAAATCCACAGTAAGTATCCCTTTATGAATATTGATGATGGTTTTATATGTATTTAATAAATTTCTACCAATAATTATTAGTTATTCTACTAGGATCCTATCTTCTAAAATATTCAGCACGTAGAAGTTAGTTGGGAGTAAGATATCATTGACATTCAGAATGAAATAATCCAAAACAACTGTTCTAAAAATTATGGATATGTTTAATAGTTATACCCCCATTCTTATGTGATTCATCTCCCTCATATTCAGTGAATTTTATACTAAGTGTGTCATTACACTAATTGAAGAACAAAATTAACATAAATAATTTTACAAATTTAATGATCCAATGGTTCATGGGATGGAAAACATCCATCTATCATGCTATTAGTATGGATTATGGGGGTGATATGTGCTAAGAAACCTTTTACAATGATGATCCAATATTTCCCCTAAATTCTTATCAAATTTCATTAATGATCCATCAAAAAAATTCATAATTTTTAATCATTTTGACTATTTCTATCAGGGATATTAACTTTCTATTTTTGAAAGGTGTAAAAAATCTCTAGTGGAAGTGATTCTTCCTAAAATATCATTAAATAAATAATATTTAATCAAAATTGTTAGTGTGTGTATTTTTTCTCCCTTGGATTCCATTATAATGGTGTTTATTTGATCCTTATCCCATCCTCCTCCTCCAACCCTTTCAATTTTTATTATTTTTGATTTTGAAAGAAATTTTACGAATTAACTAATTAATAAACTATCAACACAGGTGTTCATGTTTTAGGTACAACGGTGGATTATGGTGGGAGTTTATTTTCACATATTTTTTATCATGTGTACATTATATTTTTTATTTGGAAATATCTCCCCTGGTAGTTATACTTAATTCTTGGTTATAATTTCCATAAGAATGTCAACTAATTGTTTGAATTTTTTACTATCTATTCTATATCTTCCATCTCCATATCATGGTGGTTCTTTAGAGAACTTCTGGAGTGTTTTTATATGGTTTCTATTTGTATGGATATTTATAGGGTTGTTTGAATGGATAAGTGTTTCTTTAATGTTAGTGATGGAAAAAAGGTAAATTTTGGTATTGATTACAAAAAAAGGTCTATTCCAGTTCAATTGGAAACCATATCCTAATTATGTATATAGATGAGGTGGCTAATTGGATTAGAATTTAATTTTCTCAATGGAAACAACAAAATTTTGGTGCCCTAATCTTATAGACATTTATTAGTGTAATGATATATAGAAGTGAATAAAAAATATACCTGAGTCAGGACTTGTTGTTCTTTAAATTGGTTCATAGAAATATTTCACATCAAAAAGGTCATTTACTTATGTTTTTAATCATGTAATGGTGAGGAAGAATCAAAATTCCATAGATCATGGATTCCTCTTGTTCTTGTACCTCTAATGCGGAATTATTTTGATTTTTGTGAATTATTTTCAATCAGACCTCTAATATCTTCTGGTGAATTTTCAACCGAGGATTCTCAGGATAAAGAATTTATCAAATTTCAATAATTTTTAAGTATTCCGTGATTTAAGAAAAATGGAAGTGGGGCTTCACCAAAGTATGATGTGGGAAGCTAGTACAGTACTTGTTGAATTGCTCCCAGTACTCATTAAATTTCAATCTAGTTCATCAACAATTATCATATATATATGTTCGAATTGGCATACTTCTGGTTGAGGGAAAAAACATTGCATGAATAATATTTGTACATCTTCTTTATTGTGAACCTCACTTGGTTGGAGACTATAAAACCATTCCTTTTTACTGCCTCATGTGAGAAGGGGAATTTCTTCAACATTATTTGTTCTTTCGCAACTCTTCGGGGTTTGTAACTAGAGAACACATTTATAAATTCTAAAATATAATTTTTTTTGGGTCATCTTATAAAGAAACATATATTTTTGGTATAATTTTAATCATTTTAATTATAAATGCAAAATCATCCTCTAAGGCAGGTATTTATAGTTGTATTTTTTATATCAAATTATGGTGTCTTGAGATCGCGAAAAGTATAGTTGTCATTACCATACATTATTGTATGTTTATATTAATCACTGAATGTGTCACTTGAATTACTGAGGTGTATTTAATCATACTATATTTCAAAATAAAATCATCATTGGGTTATTTTTTTTCCATATTTATGATCAAATTCAATAATAAGTATATTTGAAATATGGTTTATTCAAATGAATTTTTAGTTATTGTTTTTATGAGGAACATTCCAATAGAAATGAAACCAAATTTGAGGCACTCATATCAGGGGGCATGTGATTGTTTTTATATTTCATAAATATGGTCTAGTGATTAACCTTATGTATTCTCCAAAAGAGGAGTGCACAAAAAAATCACTTTTAATTAGAGGAAATATGTTCTATTTTTAAATTGTTTTCAATTGAAAAGAAATAAGAAAGTGATTGAAAATAAATTCAAATTTCAAGTTATTGAACAATATTTTATGTGAATGTTCATTAGTTTTGGGTTATTTTTTCAATTTTAATGTTATCCTAGTTCTATTTTTTCAAATATTTTTCTTCTATGTCAATAAAAATAAAATTCCAAAATTGTTTCTTCTAACTCCATCTGTAAAAATGGTGATGGTGAGAGAAAACCTAAATAATATATAATTTTGGTCTACTATCCTTCCTTGTGTGATAGTGTGATAATGAATATCCTCAATTAACATAAGCAATACCTGATTGGGTCTTTTTTATCACAAATAATGAAGACCATCCACTACCCCTCCCACACATACTGACGATCATCGAGTACTTCACCACTATGCTCTGGTCTATTCCATCGTATATGAATAATAAACCACTTGAGGGAGATAATGATCATTTTATAAACAAATAATAAATAACATAATAAAAAATAATATATTATTATACATGACAATAAAAACCACTATATGAAATTGAAAGAAACTTCATAAAATATAGAAACTATTTTTTTTTCAATTATGAGCATGAACTAAATAATTGATAATTAGAAAACCAATCCTTCCAAAATCAGTCAAATTTTCATCCCACTATGGTAAGGGTAATAAATTGTAATGATGAAGAATAATTAATTACAAAACTAATATGATGTAATGGGGAAAACTATGAATATACAAAATATCCCCTCCAGAATCTGTTCTCTAAAGGATTTTCCCTATTTAATCCAACATATGGTTGAAAATTATCATGTGTCCATCTTATAATATTCTTTAAGTGTAATTTTCTATCAGCCATTAAATATTTAAATCTATTGGATGTGTATCATGGAATTTATGAAACAATTAATGAGTCACTCTTTCCCTCGAAATTCAGGGATGACCTCCTGGATGGGAGATTCAAACGTTCCGATTGGTTTCTATCGGGTTTGTTCGTAGAACCGGAAACATCGAATGATTCCACATCCATTTGGAACTACATTCCAAAGGTAGGCTCTCATTAGTTTGTGGACTAATGAGGCTTAGGAATTTTCATTGGTCGATAGGATGGGAGGTTGGACTCATCACACCTTTTTGAGGGGAATTATTGTCTACTCCAGGGCTCTCTTTATAGATTTAAGTTATGTTCGTGAATCCTTATTACATTACCAAGTATAAAATGAGCTTTCCTTTAGTTTTAAAAATCACTGATTAAATATGTAAGAAATTTATAGAATCTTTTATATGTATTCGAGGTTCTTCATCAATAGAGAATCATCTGTATCTATTAAGAGATTCTTGGTCAATGGTATCCTTCAAAACATTTATATAAAAGTCTCTTGGTCATTATGCTGACCAGGATGGTTTTAAAGCCACTCAGTGGGGCACTTGAAGTTTATCGTCATTCAGAAGGACATGGATTATTTCAGAGTTGGGATCGAACCCGCAGATGGGCTACCTACGTATCCTTTGTTTTGGAAAAGGAATCATAACCCACGTAGTTCGAGTGAGGGAGTATGATGTTTATGATTGAGGGCTCAAAGAAGGATGTCATAATTACTTTTACCCTCTATGATCAAGTGAGTCATGCTCGGTGTGAGAAACAAGAGGTATTGGTAATAAAATAGACAATTGTTCCATGAAAGATGTAATCATAAGAAATGGTTTGGGGATTATGTATGTATGACTGCCCAGATAAATGAAGGTTAGGATTTACTTTAGAGAGAAAATCTAGAAACAGGGTCCATAAATGTATATGTGCTTCATGGAGATTTGAATACTCTAACATGGGACTTATTCCTGAAAAGGAAACCCAAATTAGGAGATGATTGATAATTTGGTTTTACTCCTGATAAGGAATCCCATATCAAACGTAATTTAGGACTGGTTAAAGAGGATTTAAGGGACTTGGTGCTTACTCCTGAAAAGGAATCCCAAATTTATGATTGGGGCTTATTCCTAACAAGGAAGCCAAGGTTAGGGGACTTGGGAATTACTCTTGAAAAGGAGGCCCAAAATAATGACTGGGACTTATTCCTGACAAGGAAGCCCAGGTTAAAGGATTATGATTGGGACTTACTCCTGAAAAGGAGGCCCAAGATTATGACTGGGACTTATTCCCGACAAGGAAGCCCATGTTAAAGGATTATGATTGGGACTTACTCCTGAAATGGAGGCCCAAGTTAAGGGATTATAACTGGGTATTATTCCTGAAAAGGAGACCCAAGTTAAGGATTATAATTTGGGGCTTACTCCTGAGTAAGATGCCCAGGTTAAAGGAATTATAACTGGGCATTATTCGTGAAAAGGAGACCCAAGTTAAGGATTCTCTCATCATAAAGGATGAGGTTGAATGAATGAACTATCGATCTTTTAGTGACATAAAGATGTATAAATCACTATGTTTTAAGAGATATTCCACAGAATTCCTTTCAGATAAAGAAGTCAAATCAAGAAATCATGCCATAAATGGCTTTGAAGAGTGTCTTGAAGACTGAATCTTGAAAAGGAATGGTGAAATGGCTTAAGAGGGGTAAAATGGCCAAGATGGGAACCAAAAAAATAGGGGCACACATGTCTTGAAAGGCGTGCAAGTCTTGCGTGGGCGTGCAAGTATTGGTCGCGCAGGTATACCTGCGCGACATGTGGGGTACTTGAGCGATTTTCAACCAGCATTGAAATACTTGAGCGACTCTTTATTAAAACATTTAGAATCCTCTTGAGGTTCTTCCAGTAAAGGGGCGCAGAAGTTCTATCGAAGGAGTAAGGTGGCGCGCAAGTGTGGCCACTTCCCTTAAGGGCTGGCCACTCAAGCGCGCAAGTGTTGATGAGTTTCAACACATAGGACTTCCTCCATCTCTTTAGATCTTCCGTTCTAGGTAAGAAATTACCTTAGAAGTGTTCGGGAAGCTTTGAGAAGAGACTTGGGAGTCGGGAGCTTAAATATGAGTTTCTCGAAAAAATCCTTCCTTAATGGGGGGCCCACAGGGTCTATTTATAAGCAGGAGAAGACCCCAGGCGGTTACCGGGCGGTTATCAATTAGGTCGCTCAAGTCACTTGCGTGCCAAAGTGCGTTGGGCAAGTCCACTTGCGTGACCATGAGGAAACTTGCGCGGATTATGGGAAAATTTCTCCTTGTTCATCCCTTTGTCGATTTTTGATGTTTTCTTCAAAGGTCGAACCATTTTAATCTCAGATCTTCCCCTTTTCCAATATTGAGATTCTATGATGAAAGGAGTGTCGACAAAAGTCCCCCCTCAGAGTTGGATCCAGAGAGAAAAAGGGATTTGACTCTGAGGTGAGAGGAAATAAGAAATATGGCAGTTTAATGTCATGCATGTTGGACATAAAGAGGCTAATTATTACGATCAAAATAGCTTTGACCAAAATGGATTATAATCAACTCAATTCCTTGACAACTCATATGAAAACATAGTACCATACTCAAGTATGAGAGAAAAAATGTAAACTATGGCTTAAGAGTATTTGAATCTGAGGAATGATATAAAAAAGAGCTAAAAGGAATTAGAAGAAGTAGATTCCAAGAATGAAGTTACTATTATTTAATAAAACCTGTTAGGGGGTTGAATTATGCAGAGCCACCTAAGGGCATTGGCTGCATGGTCAAATAAATAGCATCTTTCGGCTGACAAGTCTGTTATGTGGACTGTTTATGCAAGGCCACCTACGGGCACGTGCTGCATAGTCAGGCAAAAGAACTCTCATAAATTTACTTTCCTTGTGCTAAAAAATAGTGAATGTTTATGGAGATTCAAATTTTCTAAAGTATAGTGTTTTCTGTATGGAAAGAGGTACTTGAATATGGAGAAGATATTTCCAGAAAAGATTATCGATGAACTGGATAAATATCACTCCTACAATGGTCTGACCCAAACGTAGGGAAGAAGAATAAACCATAGACTTGAATAATTTCTGATAATGAAAAAGGACATGAGACTAATATGTTAAGGATGGCTATTTTCATGAAGATCCCTACATACCATCATTTAAGAAAAATAAGGACAAAAGAGGCATTCTTCCCCAGAATGAAGTTACCATCATTTAACAAACCCATTAGGGGTTTGAATTATGTAGGGCCACCTAAGGGCATTGGCTGTATAGTCAAATAAGTAGTATCCTTCTGCTGACAAGTCTGTTATGTGGAATGTTTATGCAAGGCCGCCTATGGGCACATGCTGCATAGTCAGGCAAAAGAATTATCAGAAGTTTGACATTTTTGTGGCTAAAAGTCATGAAAAGGGTTATGAAGATCTGAAAATATTTTAGGTTAGGGTTATAACACATAAATATGGGTATTTTCCAATATATATAGAGATACATAGGTCAATGATAACCATAATCATGTTGTGGCTGGGTCCTGAATTGAAATTTTGTACTTCACTACGTATCTCATAAGAATGAGAATCAAGCCATACGTAGTTCTTAAAATGCAGTTTAATGTCGTGCAGGATGAATGTATGACAGATCTTAGTTTAGGTTCATAGAGTTCGGACCATAATAATGAATACACAGTGTGTGTTTTCATGGGGGCTTTTCAGCCAAGTGACTGAAAGTGAAATTTGGGGTTAGGCCCAAAAGACTTGGGGCTAGATTCGAGGGATACTCGAACGTTCCTACGTATCCCATAAGGATGGGAATCAAGTCCACGTAGTTCTAGAAATACCCTTTGTACAAATTTGGTTGGTACATGTGAAGGGTGAAAGGGGATTTTAGAACAATGATGGTTTAACCCGAAAATAAAAAATTTAGGTATTGCCATGTATGCATGTAGTCTTTAGAAATGAAACATGATTGAAAAATCAATGTAAATAATAGTTCCCTCTCAAATGAGGAAATCAAAGATTATTGTAGTTTATTGTCATACTGGACAAAAGTGTTGTATAGTTTAATGTCGTATAACAAGGACGAAAGTGAACCAATGAAAAGATATCGATTCTAGGGGCGGTTTCACGAATCAACATCGTATGAGATGAAGGTGAACCAATGTGAAGTGATTGATTTTGGGATTGAACCTTGGGAGGTTGCCTACATACCCATCCTGGAAGGCAATGATCAAAGTTTGCGTAGTTCAATTAAAAAATGAATTAATAATCAAGTTGTTATTGGGGACAACGACCTAAAAAAATGATGTTAGGATTTACACATGGTTAGTAGCCCAGAGAGAGTGTTATGGTTGACGTTTTCTCTAAGTTCACGTGAGTCATACTCATTGTGAGAAACAATAGGTAGCAACAACCATAACGATACATAGTTTAACGTCATGTAGGATGTATGAAGGGACTATGCAGTTTAAAGTCTTGCAGTTAGGACTACTGGTGCTGCACAGTTTAATGTCATGTAGTAGGGACAAAGTACAGTTTAGCGTCATGTAAGACGTATCAAGGACTTTCTGTAAAGTTTAGTGTCATGTAGTTAGAAATATGGGGGCAATACAGTTTAATGTCATGCTGGACATAAGTATAGTTTAAGGTCATACATGACATTTGATGGTTATGTAGTTTAACATCTTTCCGGACGGAAGGGACTTTCAAATAGTTTAGGGTCTTATGCATGGACCGTTGTTGTATAGTTTAACATCGTATAGTAAGAAAAAACTGGTGCTGCACAGTTTAATGTCATGTTGTGGGGACAATACAGTTTAACGTCATATTGGACGAAAGGGGGACTGTGCAGTTTTATGTCATGCAGTGAGTACAGATTAGTGTACCATTTTAACGTCATGCTGGATGCATTGGGGATTTTTTCCATAGTTTAATGTAATGTAAGATGAAAAAGGAACGGTACAGTTTAGCGTCATGTTAGATGAAAGTGCGAATAGTTTAAGTTCATATGCATAGACCGTGGATGGTGTAGTTTGAAGTCATACAGGGCCTTTTAGGGAACTTTTTCACAGTTTTACAACGTGTGGGATGAAGTTGCAGTTTAATGTCATACTGAACCATTGTTTTGTAGTTTAACGTCATATAGCGAGGACGAACTGGTGCCGCACAGTTTAGTGTCATGTTGCAGGAAAGAGAATTTTCTACAGTTTGACGTCATGTTGGACAAAAGAGACTTTTCTACAGTTTAACGTCATGTTGGACAAAATAGACTTTTCTACAGTTTAACGTCATGTTGGACGAAAGAGACTTTTCTACAGTTTAACGTCATGTTGGACGAAAGAGACTTTTCTACAGTTTAACGTCATGTTGGACGAAAGAGAATTTTCTACAGTTTAACATCATGTTTTACAAAAGATACTTTTCTACAGTTTAACATCATGTTGGATGAAGGAGACATTTCTACAGTTTAACGTCATGTTGGACAAAAGAGACTTTTCTACAGTTTAATGTCATGTTGGACAAAAGAGACTTTTCTACAGTTTAACGTAATGTTGGAAAAAAGATACATTTCTACAGTTTAACGTCTTGTTGGACAAAAGAGACTTTTCTACAGTTTAACTTCATGTTGGACGAAAGAGACTTTTCTACAGTTTAATGTCATGTTGGACGAAAGAGGCTTTTCTATAGTTTAACTTCATGTTGGACGAAAGAGACTTTTTTACAGTTTAACGTCATGTTGGACGAAAGAGACTTTTCTACAGTTTAACGTCATGTTGGACGAAAAAGGCTTTTTTACAGTTTAACGTCATGTTGGACAAAAAATAATTTTCTATAGTTTAACGTCATGTTGGACGAAAGAGACTTTTCTACAGTTTAATGTCATGTTGGATGAAAGAGACTTTTCTACAGTTTAACGTCATTTAGGACGAAAGAGGCTTTTCTACATTTTAGCATCATGTTGGCCGAAAGAGACTTCTCTACATTTTAACGTCATGTTGGACGAAAGATACTTTTCTACAGTTTGACGTCCTGTTGGACAAAAGAGACGTTTCTACTGTTTAACGTCATGTTAGAGGAAAGAGACTTTTCTACAGTTTAACGTCATGTTAGACGAAAGAGACTTTTCTACAGTTTAACGTCATGTCGTACGATAGAGACTTTTCTACAGTTTAATGTCATGTTGGACGAATGTATGAACCAATTGTAAGAATCATGGTTCTAGGGACCATATTTTGTGTTTATACAAAATATTTCTTCAAAAATCGGGCATTGGTTGGATTCGTGATGAGTTCTCCATCCATTGAGATTAATGAATACGCTCCATTGGAGTAGACCTTATGTATTGAATAAGGTCCTTCCCATTTTAGTTCATGCTTGGGAGGCTTCTTTCCTGGTATCATTGGTGTTCTGAGAACCAATACCAATTTTCCCTGAATAAATGAATGATGATGATCTTTTTTGTTAAAAGCTCGTGCTATTCGATTTTGATAGATTTCCAAGTGGTGCAAAGTGCACAATCTTTTCTCATCTAATTGTTCCAACTCATTCAATCGCTTTTGGGATTGCTCATTTGTAGATAACTGATCACAAATAGCTACTCTGAGTGAGGGAAGTCGAACTTCAATTGGAAATACTACTTCTGTTCCATATACCAAAGAATATGGAGTTGACCACGTTGCATTGCGGGTGGTAGTTCGATAATCTCATAAAGCATGAAAGAGTTTATCAGGCCATGAACTCTTATCTTTATCCGCCATCTTTTGTAATATATTTGAACGAGTCTTGTTAAAGGCTTCTATTTGGCTATTGGCCGCCGCATGATACCGAGATGAATGGTTGGATTTAATGTTGTATTCTTGATACAATTTCTTCACCTCAGAAGATCAGAAGTTGGTGCCGTTGTCCGCTAATATGGTATGAGGGACACCAAATCTAGTAATGATGTTAGACTTGAAGAAGCTAACAATGCATATAGAACTGACTTGTTTGAGAGGTACTACCTCTGCCCATTTAGAAACGAAATCAGTAGCAGTAAGAATCTACTTAAACTGCTTGGCCGTAGATGAAGGGTAAGGTCCCACCACATCCATTCCCCATGTGGAAAATGGCCATGAGTATTTAGCTGTATGAAGAAACTCTGGGGGTTGATGAATGAAGTTGGCATATACTTGGCATGAATGACACTTCCTTGTGAAATTAACACAATCTTGTATCATTGAAGGCCAAAAGTATCCAAGCCTTCGAATTTGATCAGACAATCTATGTCCAGAATGGTGGGCACCATAGACTCCTGCATGCACTTCTTTCATGACAACCATTGTATCTTCACCATCAATGCATCTGAAGAGAAATCCATCAAAACCACGTTTGTAGATAATTTTCTGTAGGTTGTTTGGGCTATCATAAAGGGTAAAATTGACCACACGTCGCCAGATTTGTTCTTTCTCGGCTCTATCGGGTGGAAGTGTTCCATTTTGAAGGTATTCCCTGATAGGTGACATCCATCCTGTAGTATGAACATATAGTTAATGAATGGGACAAATTTCATTAATTTCCTTTGTTCTGGCTTGAACATAAGGTGAAATCGCACGACGGTGGGCAATACTGATGGTTGTCTCGTCCCGGTTTGGATCAGCTAGAGCTATGGCTATATTGGCCAGCGCATCAGCTTGAGCATTTTGTGATCTTGGGACATAAGAAAATGTCGGTTATGACGGGAATTCCGCCATTAACTCTCTGATGTAATCATACAATGGGATTAATTCTTCTTTTCTGATGGAATAATCCCCATTGACTTGTTTGATTACCAGGTCTAAATCACCTTTCACCTTTAAGTGATTCACTTGTGCTTGAAGCGCTAACTCCATGCCTGTGATAAGACCTTGGTATTCGGCTTCATTATTGGTACCACCTTCACACAATAAAAAGGAATAAGGTAACACTGCCTTATTTGGAGAAATGAGCACAATTCCTAAACCAACTTTGTTGAAATTAGGATTTTCCATTTTCTTCCCTGTAGGACTTCTGGAAGAACCATCAAAATTCATTTCCCATGTTTGAGGATTCTCTTGAATAGAGAAAACTTCCTCATCAGGGAGTTCAATATCTGAAGACATTTCTTCCATTGAAGGATGTTCAGCCAGGAAATCTGCCAGATCTTGGCCCTTTCTCGCCTTTTTAGACACATACTAAATGTCGAACTACTGCAAAATAACTACCCACCTTTCTAGACGTCCTGTAACCATTGGATGACTAAGGAAAAATTTGAGCGGATTATTGTGAGATACCAATTTGTCCTCGTGATGTTTCAGGTAGTGTCTCAGTTTCTAAACTGCAAAGATTAATGCCAGGAAGCACTTCTCAATATTTGAATATCGGGTTTCTGCTTCAAGCATAGTTCTACTGAGATAGTAGAGGTCATTTTCATTCCCATCATTATTCTTTTCAGCAATAAAGGCACCCAATGATCGCTCTAGAGCGGTCACATTGAGGATAAGTGGTCTTCCTTTAACAGGTGGCATGAGTACCGGTGGACTCAATAGGTATTTCTTGAGAACATCAAAAGCTTCTTGACATTCTTCAGTCCACTGGTAAGTGACTCCTTTTTTCATTAATTTGGTAAAGGGTAAACTTTTTCCTGCCAAATTGGCGATGAAACGACAAATATAGGCTAAGTTTCCTTGAAGTCCTCTTAATTCTTTCAAATTCTAAGGAGGTGACATACTAAGGATTGACTTGGTCTTCTCAGGATTGACTTCAATACCACGATGGAATACAACAAAGCCGAGAAATTTTCTTGAGGTTACCCCAAAAGCACATTTTAAGGGGTTCATCTTCAAATTATGTTGTCGAAGCTTGTGGAATGTGACTTACAAATCTGCCAAGTGATTGGAACGTTGTTTGGATTTAACCACAAAATCTTCTACATAGCATTAAACAAACTTCCCTAAGAAAGGATTGAAGATACGATGTGTGGCGCGTTGATATGTTGCACGTACATTCTTTAAACCAAATGGCATCACCCGGTAACAAAACACACCTTGAGGGGATCTGAAGGCTGTAGATTCCTCATCTTCTGGGGCCAATCGGATCTGATTATATCCGGAATATCCATCCATGAAAGAAAGTACTTCATAGCCAGTTGTTGCATCAATTAAGAGTTCTGTAATCGGAACTGGGAAATCATCTTTAGGACAATACCGATTAAGATCTCTGAAATCGATGAAAACCCTAATTTGTCCCTTCTTCCTATTTACAGGGACAATATTAGCCAACCACTTGGGATACTGAACTTCTCTGACGATGTTATCTTTGATCAGCTTATCCACTTCAGCTTCAATATTGGAAGCATAAGTTGGGTGTGTTCTTCTCGCGGATTTCTTAAATCCTCGATGTTCTTTTGGTAAACCCAAATGATGAGTAGCAACATCAGGATCAAGCCCAGGCATTTCTGTATAGTTCCAAGAAAAAATATCTTTATTTTTCGTTAGAAAAGAAATATACATCTCTTGCTCTTCAAGGGTCATGGTAGCAATAATTAAAGTGGGGCGTGGATTCTACTCTATACCCAGATTTATTTCTCTGAGTTCATCCACAGTGGTAGACCCTCTTCAAATGCTGGAGGAGCATCTCTAAGATCTTCCTCTTCCTCTTCATCACATGCTATTTCTTCTGTTTCTACTTGCATAGTAGATGACAAAACGAAATTTTCATGACCATAAGAGATGTCACAATTTTCACATTTTGAAGAAGAAGCTTCCATTTCTGACCCTATTGATAATAAAGGGTCTTCTTTGGGAAATAAAGAGGGGTTGATGGATTGATAATTGACATCATTATTCACCTCCGATGTTGCTATAACTTCTTCTGGCCTGATTGGCGTAGTATAGACCTTTTGGATTTCAGCAGATGAAATGAAAACGTCGCCACTTATGCTTTCATAACTATTTGTTAGGTTACCAATTTCTCCCATGTTGTCTTGCTCGATTGCCGTAATTGACATTATGGATCTTTCTATAAGAGTATTTTGATTTGGGCCAATTTTGTCAATTTTACTGATATGTAACACATAATCTGTACTCACATGTGTAAATGGATTTATTGGAATCTTCTCCAAACCATATGGAGCATTAACTCTGGTAATTTCCTTTATTGTAGATTGCTCTCTTCCCTTCATGTGATAAAATTCCGCCACAATGTATTGAGACTCACATGTCTTGAACGGGGCCTTATCACCATAAAATGTTCCAACATGACCATTGAAATAGTATTTGAGACATTGTTGGTATGATGAAGGTATAACCGCATGTGGATGTAGCCAGGGTCTTCCTAGAAAGACATTGAAAGCTAAGTATTGATCCACAATCATGAAATCCGAATTGGATACAAGATCTAAAAACCGAGTTCTGAGTGTAACTTCGCCCAGTGGTTCTTGTTCATTTTTATCATATCCTTGTAACATCATGGTAGAAGGAGATAAATCAGATTCCGTGAGGCCTAATCGACAAAGCGTACGAATGTGCATGAGGTTGACTCTTGAACCATTTTCAATGAAGGTTCTTCGGATATCTACACTATTGACCTTTCCAGATATGTATAGATGTTTTATGTGCCCACGCACAACATCATATTCATCTCTATCAGTAAAAGATATCACTACATTGCATTCTGCAGGATTATTCTCTAGGTGATAAACTTCAGCTGCAGCAATTTCAGCTTCAAACTAATGAGGACTTGACAAAGCTTCGATGAGTGGTTCCCGAAGATCTTTTGACAGATTCAAAGCATCCAAAATTGATAACATGGATGGTACTTGGGCCAAGTGTTTCAATATATCATACTTTTGATCTAGAGGTCTGTATTTCCCAATAGGAATATGCGATTTAGTAGGTACCTTTGATGTAGATGCTTTGGAAGCTGATGCATCTTATATTGCGATAGAAGTTGGCAACATCCTTGGATTTGGAAGACTAGACTGATTATATCCATTTACATGCTATGATAAAGAAGATGGAACCTTCAATCGGTCTTATAAAATAACTGTGCCAAGACTTAGTTGGTTATTGACAGAATAACTTGCTTGTTCTTTTTGAGCTCGCTGAAGGGCTCTACCACGAGTTTCTACTGCATACACAGTGCTAGCAGGGGTAGAATTAGAGTAGTGGATTCGGAAAGATCCACGTCTTCCCCTGTATCCTGATCCTCTAGAACTTCCCCGGATTCCCTTGTTTGATACAGGGAATTCAGGCTCATTAAAATTGAAATTACGACTAGAATATGGATCTGTTAATTGAATCATATTAATAGAACCGAAGATTAACTCTTCGTCTGATAAAGACTCTGCCTAATTAGCCTGTTTAGGCTATGCCGTTCGATGGGGCGGTGCCCGTGGCTTTGAAGTAGATGGCATAAAATCTGCCAGAGTCAAAGACAATTTAGGCTTTGACACATACTCATCTTCTTCTGATTATTTTTTCTTCTTTGAATCAAGTCGTTTCTTTGAGGACTTTCCCTATGAGGAAGAGGGCTTTACCACAATATTCATGGTAGAAGTCACAATTGGTTTCTTTAATTGTGTTCACAAAAGGGCATGAGTCCGATTGATAGTCTTTCTGACCATCCAATAATCATACTTCTGTGCATTTCTGCTTTTGACTTCTTGCCATTCACCTTCCTCCTCTGGAACTGTAGCAGTAACACATGATACCTGAGTCGAAGAACCTTTCAACTTGAATTGTCCCAAGTCGACCATCATTTTCAGGAGGTCTTTGAAGACAAAACACTCCTGGATGGGATGCCCCAACATTTGATGAAAGGGACAATAATTGGGACGGTCTTCATCTCCTTTCTTTATTTGGCCTCTTGGGCACTGGTAAATGAACCAAATTATTTTCCAGAGCTGAAATGAAGTAACCAGGAACATTCTGATTTCAGAAAGAGCATGTTTTACTCTTCAAATCCTCAAATTGTTTTCTTAGTTGATCTTTTGATCAATTGGATGAAACAACCTTTGTTGTTGGCATTCAGGAGGTGGAGCCCTTTGAGAAGATAATGGTTTTGAAGTAGAAATAGGTATAAGAGCTTGTTTAAGCATAACTGTAACAGTTTCCACTTTACCCATTCTCCTTCCTGGAGCTGATGGAATTACACGAGATTTAGCCTTAGCCTGTATAAGGGAATCTTCAATCTGCTGAGCGATTGAAGTATGATCTCAAAACCCTCCTGCGTATTTCACAGGGATCAATGGCGTGTGTAATTCGTCACACAAATTTTCCACATATATTGGCAATATCTCCACATGAGGATGTTCTAAATTCAAGGAATATGTTAATCCCTTCCAGCGAGCAATGAAATCAGAGACTCTTTCATTCTCCCTTTGCTTGCAGTTTGTAAGATAAAAAACTTTCGTTTTTGGAAAAGTTGAGCTGAACTAAAGAATGAATTTTTGGCAAATATCCTTCCATCCGATGATTGACCAGTATTGCAAGCTTGTATACCAGAAAAAAGCTGGTCCTTGCAAGGTTCGCATGAAGCATCTGAGTTTCACGACTTCTTGCTGCTCTGGATTTCCCATCATAGGATCACAAAAAGACACGTAATGTGTCAAATGTTGTTCAGGGTCGCCTGATCCATTGAAAGTAGGGAAAATAGGGTTTCCAAAACTAGATGGAGGATAAATTGAATCTACCCATTCCGGGAAAACTTTCTTTTCTGGTTGAACTTGCGCTCGTTTCCCTTCCATAGTTTCTAAAAAAGCTGTTAATGACTCAATAATAGTTATCAACTTTTGAGAAACATCCAGTTGAACTTGGTCTTGGGTAGGTGCAATGAATGGATCTTGGACAGATGTGGTGGTTGGTGCTGCAACTGATGGTACCACTGCCAACCGTTGTTGCACTTGACCTATAGGATTAGACCTCTGAGGGTGTACTGATAAAGGAGGATATTTCTGATCCATCTCAGTAACTACAAAAAATTCCTTCGGTTGTCGGACTCCAGCATTCTTAAGAAAAAGTCTACTCTGATGTAGTTCTGCATTCAACCTTCTTAATTCTTTAATTTCTTCCTCCTGTTGTGCAAGCATTTTCTCTAATGAGAGCGATTGACCTTCTCCAGAGGAAGGATATGTAACCTGATTCTTTCCCCTCCATTTTTTGGATACTTTTTGGAGAGAGGGATGTGGATTACCTAGGTTCTGAGTAAATCTTTGACTTCGTGTATGCACACCTTCTTCATTTGTATCAGTGTGTACATTTTCTTGAGCAGGACACTCTTTATCTGAGTCCCCTGAGTGAACCTCCTCTGGTGGATTAGCAACAACGACATTGATGACATTGATTGATGCATAATGCATTGCATCCCTTCTATCAACATTTCTGTGATATTTTCATCTTTCATGTCGTTGATAAGACATTGGATTTTGTTGATTCAAATATTTAGGAACTTCTTGATGAGCTATAACTTGGATGTAGTCTCCTGATAATTTGGCTCTTCGTTCCTCTTGTGGCTTCTTCCCCAATCGATAAAAGACCAAAATTCTCTGAGGAGGGGATTGATGATTTGAAAGAGTCCTCAGTCTCATGAACTGGGGATGTTCCTGCTGTTTCCGTTCAACTCCTCGAATCCCATTTGTTGAATTTGAGGGTTGGGTTAAAGAAGTCCCCAGTCTGACAAGCTGGGGTGGCTCTTGACATGTTATATCTGAGACCTTATTAAAAGCTCTCTTGATCTTGCGAACCTTAGTTCGGAAACTAGATGGATGCATTAACCTGTATCCACTTTTTCACCTGGTTCAACAGACCATTGGATGATTTCCGAAACTTCTGTCATTTGATGATGTGTTTTCTCCATATGAGAGGCTTGTGCAATATTCTCTCCTGCTTGATGTAGGAGAAATTCAACAACTTGTTCCCTATATGCTTGATTTTGAGAGGAACTTGTTGAAGCCTATTCTTGAGAAAGCTTTTTATTACAAAAAAATCCCATTGACTGTGGCCGGCCATGGGCAATAAAATTGCATGAGAACATTTTCAGCGGGCTTTGTTGACTAGAAAGCACCGTGAAATGTAGTGCTCCGGGAACACCCCATCCTCTGATATGAGCACCAGATGGGGCATTGGCAATTAACTGACACAATTTTCTTACTGCGCCAAGGCATGAACATTGAAGGGTTCTCTACTGCTTTTCAGCCTTCAGATACCAAGAGACTGATAGAGATGCCAAATCAATCTGACGTTGTAGCCCTTCTATTATCTTAAGATGATTTTCATATTCATCATAAGATAATACCTTCTTTTTCAATTGACAAAGAGTTTTCCATATGTTGAGACGAACATCATGGATTCCATCATCTGTCAACATCTTTGGAATTTCATACTGGGAGTCATCCAAAGGCCAAAACATGACTGGTACCTCACCTTTCGCCAATTTTTTTCTCATGTTCAGCATTTCCTCTTCATCATTAAATGAAGATTCTTCTACCTATTTTGACCAGGGTTGGTGTTTCCTTGTTGCTTCATCGGATTCAACAATATTGGTAGAGAGATCATTGATCAAACTAGAAGATGCATGACTTAGGGGTGGTTCGGGGAATGACCTACACCCTGTGCTATCTTCAGATTGAGAATGTATTTCACTTTCTAGCGATAAAGATTCAGACATGACTAGTTTCGCATTTTCAAGTGCCTCATAATAAGAGGGATTTCTCGGCACTACATTGTCCACTGGAGTATTTTCCAGGCAATGTGAATCACTACTGTGGAGAGGACTTTCCCAGTGAAATTCATCATCATGGGGGGGACCACCATAATGGCTTACAACAATAGATGATATCTCTTGCTCCTTGGTCTTCTGACCACACAATGGGTTCCTGTGGCTCTCATCTGAAGACGAAACTTCAATATTGACCGAATTGTCATGAAGCAAGCCTTCATGAGAAAGTGTCTGTTGAAGACCTTCGGAATTAATGTTCCCATTATTGGTAACTAAGGGAGTAGAATCTTGAATTCCAACATATAAATGTCTGAGGGCTTCAAGAACTCCAGCATCGAGCAAGGCCTTGTTACAGATTGGCCTTTGATCTCCTGACTGTGCTGGGCGGATCTTTTTCTTAGATGCCTTCTTACTCGCTTAGGAAAACACTTGTTGAAGAAATTGATTGCTCTGAGAAGGTGTATGTGCCTGATCAGGAAAGATGGTCAGGTCAGGATTACGATCTTCACTCAAATCAGGTGTATGTTCCTGACTTGGTTGTCCGTATGATATGGGGGAATATTCCCCATAACCCTCTTGGATTGGAACAGATGTGTGTGTCTGTTTCGGAGTAAATCGTTGATGTGTAACTCCACTGCTAGGGATAGATTTATGTGTCTTTCCCTGAGATGATGCTGAAGCTGTTATGATATCCTGGCTAGCATCCAGAATATGAGTAGGAATTTGCTTCTTCTTTTTCACCATTGACAAAATATGCTTGGTGACTTCAGCTGCCGGAACGGGGATATACGTCCATTCCGAGCCTGGAGTAGGTGTATGTGACTGCTCCTAGCCTCCTTTTCCTGTCAATGAATCCTGACAGTACTCAAGTGTGGGGGCAGAGAGTTGAGTCTACCTCCTATTTATTGTCAGAGCTTTCCGACTGACTTCTCCGTGTGCTACCAAGCGAGACTGTTAGTAGGCTTGATTAGTATTAGCAGGTGTATGTGCCTGCTGATTACACTTCTCCAAACGTCATTGATGAGATCCATCATATGTAGTCAGATGAGCCTACTGACTAACTGATGATGTATAAGCAGTTGTATATTCCTGCCTATAGTACTCCGCTGGAATTTCCTGACGGGATTGGCGTGATGCTTCCAGACGAGTCTGCTGGACAGTGGAATTAAAATGGTCAGGCGTGTGTGCCTGCTCGTTGTTCGCCACCATGTTAGGTTGGTGGACTTCTCCGGAGATGGCAGGGTTGAGAACCTGCCCATTGTTAACCGGATTCCGCCTCTAGCGGTTCTTCTTGCCTACTCGGGTTCGAAGAACCTGAGCCGAACGCCTAGAGTCGGTACCCTCATCATGTTGAGGGCGCACTGCCGCATGAGTCTAGCGGCGATTGTTGATGGGAGCCCTCGTGAAGGACTCATGTCTTTTTGAATTACGGTCCTGAGGGACCTTCTCATTCTCTTCCTTAGAGTAAGGGAGTGAATGGAAATTGCGTTCCGAGGATAATGACCCGAATCGGTTGGAGATGGTAGTCAGCACCGCCTGCCTCTTGATCACAGGTCGTTGTTGTCCGGACGACCTGTGTGAGTTGTTCACTTGGAGGGCCTGTCGGGCAGCCTCCAGAGTTTGGATGGTACCATGTTGACGGTACTCCTTAACCAGCGCATTTGATACCTAGCGTTAAAGATGTTGAGTAGGTGATTTCATCCTCAGATCAGATGACGATCCAGTAAGAATAGCAGCATTGGTATTTGCAGTAGCAGTATTCACATGTGTGAATTTGAGAGCAGCCATTATGGAAATACAAAAGATCTTTGAAAAGAGTGCCTTTTTGATATAACAGACGTAATCAAGATAAATTCAGCCACTTCATCCTTTGGATGAGCACACATGTCAATGATTGTTTTTGTTAACCCTCTTACTGACTATTAAATAGGGGCTTTAACAAATTGGTAAAACATCACTTTAACTTGGTTAAGGATTCACGTCGGGTTTACCATTTTTTGTTTCCCTCGGAATTTGGGGATGACCTCCTGGATGGGAGATTCAAACGTTCCGATCGGTTTCTATCGGGTTTGTTCGTAGAACCGGAAACATCCAATGATTCCACATCCATTTGGACCTACTTTCCAAATGTAGGTGCTCATTAGTTTGTGGACTAATGAGGCTTAGGAATTTGCATTGGTCGAGAGGATGGGAGGTCGGACTCATCACACCTTTTTGAGGGGAATTATTGTCTACTCCGGGACTCTCTTTATAGATTTATGTTATGTTCATTAATTCTTATTAGATTACCAAGTATAAAATGAGCTTTACTTTAGTTTTAACAATCAATGATTAAATATGTAAGAAATTTAGAGAATCTTTTATATGTATTCGAGGTTCTTCATCAATAGACAATCATCTGTATCTATTTATAGATTCTTGGTAAATGGGATCCTTCCAAACATTTATATAAAAGTCTCTTGGTCATTATGATGACCAGGCTGTTTTTAAAGCCACTCAGTGGGGCACTTGAAGTTTATCGTCATTCAGAAGGACATGGATTATTTCAGAGTTGGGATCGAACCCGCAGATGGGCTACCTACGTATCCTTTGTTTTGGAAAAGGAATCAGAACCCACGTAGTTCGAGCGAGGGTGTACGATGTTTATGAATGATGGCTCAAAGAAGGATGTCAAAATTACTTTTACCCTCTAAGCTCACGTGAGTCATGCTCGGTGTGAGAAACAAGAGGTATTGGTAATAAAATAGACAATTGGGCCATGAAATATGTAATAATAAGAATTGGTTTGGGTCTTATGTATGTATGACTGCCCAGATAAATGATGGTTAGGATTTACTTTAGGGAGAAAATCCAGGAACAGGGTCCATAAAGGTATATGTGCTTCATGGAGATTTGAATACTCTAACTTGGGACTTATTCCTAAAAAGGAAACCCAAATTATGAGAGGATTGATACTTGGGTTTTACTCCTGATAAGGAATCCCATATCAAACATAATTTAGGACTGGTTAAAGAGAATTTAAGGGACTTGGGGCTTACTCCTGAAAAGGAAGCCCAAATTTATGATTGGGGCTTATTCCTAACAAGGAAGCCCAGGTTATGGGACTTGGGACTTATTCCTGAAAATGAGGCCCAAAATTATGACTGGGACTTATTCCTGACAAGGAATCCCAGGTTAAAGTATTATGATTGCGACTTACTCCTGAAAAGGAGGCCCAATATTATGACTGAGACTTATTCCTGACAAGGAAGCCCTGGTTAAAGGATTATGATTGGGACTTACACCTGAAAAGGAGGCCCAAGTTAAGGTATTATAACTGGGGATTATTCCTGAAAAGGAGACCCAAGATAAGGATTAAGATTTGGGGCTTACTCCTGAGTAAGATGCCCAGGTTAAAGGACTTATAACTAGGGATTATTCCTGAAAAGGAGACTCAGGTTAAGGATTCTCTTATCTTAAAGGATGAGGTTGAATGAATGAACTCTCGATCGTTTAGTGACATAAATATGTATAAATAACTATGTTTTGAGAGATATTCCATGGAATTCCTTTCAGATAAGGAAGCCAAATAAATAAATCATGTCATAAATGTCTTTGAAGAGTGTCTTGAAGACCAAATCTTGAATAGGAAAGGTGAAATGGCTTAAGAGGGGTAAAATGGGCAAGATGGGCACCAAAAAAAAAACAGAGGCGCGCAAGTCTTGAAAGGCGCACATGTCTTGCGTGGGCGGGCAATTATTGGTCGCGCAGGTATACCTCCGTGACATGTGGGGTACTTGCGCGATTTTCAACCAGTATTGAAATACCTGAGTGACTCTTTATTAAAGACTTTAGAATCCTCTTGAGGTTCATACAGTAAAGGGACGTGCATGTTCTATCGAAGGAGTAAGGTGGCGCGCAAGTGTGGCCACTTCCCTTAAGGGTTGGCCACTCTGGAGCGCAAGTGTTGATGAGTTTCAACACTTAGGACTTCCTCCATCTCTTTAAATCTTCTATTCTAGGTAAGAAATTACCTTAGATGTGTTCCGGAAGCTTTGAGAAGAGACTTGGGCGTCGGGAGCTTAAATCCGAGTTTCTGGAAAAAATCCTTCCTTAATGGGGGCCCCACAGGGTCTATTTATAGGCAGGAGAAGACCCCAGGTGGTTACCGGGCAGTTATCAATTAGGTCGCGCAAGTCACTTGCGCTCCAAAGTGTGTCTCGCAAGTCCACATGCGCGACCATGAGGAAACTTGTGCGGCATATGGGAAAATTTCTCCTTGTTCATCCCTTTGTCGATTTTTTATGTTTTCTTCAAATGTAGAACCATTTTAATCTCAGATCTTCCCCTTTTCCAATCTTGAGATTCTGTGACGAAAGGAGCGTCAACAGTCACCCTCTTCCATGCTAAATGTTTCCCAAATCATTCATCAATTCATACCATTTAATATCGACATTAATTACTGACAATATACATAATATATATTTTTCAAATAATCCATTTTTTTACATTTCAATTAGAGGAAGAATAATATCAACTGGAGGTCTCTAAAATGATTTATTCAACATTTACTATAGTGGGGTCTACTCATTTGACTAGAACAGTATTACAACATGATTGTTTTTTTGGGAAATTGTATATTAGAGTCAGCTCCAGGTCATGATGAATAAGTTGAAGCCCAAAAAATAATTGAATCATAAAAAATTAATCATCAAAATTTGATCAATAATTTTAATGTTATTCTTGTAATACTAATGTGTTTAAAATCTATGTAAATTATATAATAATGAAAAATTCAAATGGTCATCGAAAATATAACATAAATACAAAATTTATGCAGATAACTTCCAGTTGATAAATTTTCATGGATTAAATTATTTGAAAACATATTAAATATGGTGAAAATATTATCTTTATTAATTAGAATCTTAGAATTTTACTTATTTCAACCAAAACCAAGTTATTCCCCTAAAACATGAGTGTCATTGGTTCATTTGGAACGACCCATACTTTGGAAAACATGTATTGATAATGTACTCAATAATTATGTTTTTTATATTGAGAATATGTATTTACTTTTTTCTTCAACACACTTGATTTTGTGGGACACTTTTGTAGCCCATAAATTGCTGACAATGTCCTCGATGCAGGTCTCTTTTGGAAGAAAATATTTTTGGAAGCCCATGATTTTTGTAAAGCTTGTCCTCCCTATCAAATAATTATGAATGCCTCTAATTTAGATGAAATTCCCCAAAAACATTCTCTTCCTGGATATTTTTTATTTTAGGGAAATTGACATTATGTGTCTAAATTTTTGAGAAACCATATCTTTTATAGTTTTGGATTACCTACATTCATCATCAGTGAATAGGGTTCTCATTTGTGCAACAAAACAATGAAATAAATTATGCATTGTCATGGGGTCAGGAATCGAGTTTCTACTACATAACACCCACAAACAAATGGTCAAGATGAGGTGTCTAATGGATATGTAAAGAAATTCTTAAAATTATTAGTACTAAATTGAAAAAATTATAGTATTAGACTTAATGATTAGTTCTAGGATTACTATTTTATTTTTAAAGGTCTCATTGGAATTTAATATATCGTATTGTTTTTAGAAAGTGGTGTCACCAAAATTTTGAGATAAAGAATCGTGCTTGTTGGGACATTAAAAAATGTAATTTTAATATTTCTAGTGCAGGTTCTCAAGGGAATTTATAGATTTAGGAGATAGAGGAAATGATAAGGGATTCATATGATAACTCATAGATTTATAGGGAGATAACCAAATTTACCCTTGGAAGCCTCATCCTTCATCCTTAATTATACATTGGGGAGAAAGTCCTTCATTATAATATATAGTGGAAGTTGCATCCTGGCAAGATTCATTCCAACTGCTTTGGACCATACACATTACTAATGTATCTCAATTTACTATTTTTCATGTTGAAAATAAAGAAACAAAAAAAACATTCACTGTTAATATGAATTGACAAAATCACTTTTTCAAAGACATTACAGAGTCTTCATTAGAGGAAATCCATGTTGAAGAAGCAAATCACCATGGAAACCCACCAGATTTTATCCTCACCGCTCACATTTTCTCTTCTCATAATGAGGTCATTAAACTCTCGAGGTGTGTGGAGGGGGGGGGGGTACAGTCATAGGTAAATTAGCATTTTTTTATCTTTTTTATTTTTTCCATATTTTATCTTACTAAATAGTATGGTTACCACACCCGTATACTTCCTAGGTATATTCCACACCATGTTAGGAATTTTCATCCAATTTATTTATTTTTTTATTCTTTCCTTGTTGAGTAGTACTGTTATCTCCCATATCAATTTTCTACTATAATTAATTTTTTTTATATTTTTCATGCCAATATAATTATGGAAATTATCAAAAATACATGTGGAATTTCATTATTTTATGATGTTTTATCTTTTAGTTTTAAAAAAACACTAACATAATTTGGGTTTTGGCATGATTTGAATAATGAGGTGTGAACTTTTATTGATATTTGGTATTTTTGTCATATAAATTTTTATATAACTTTAATTACTTTGAAATGAAAGGTAAACTCTATGAGATTTGTTTATGAGAAATTTGAGTTACTTAATTTCTCCACACACATTTTTTCCCAATAATGAAGTGTGGATTTTTATTAATAAATATAAGTTAAATATAAGTCGAGGTAATATTTATTATCTTTACAAAATGATTTTTCTTATGTTTTTTTTATCCGATCATTTTTATTATTGTCAGGGATTTTACTTTATGTGTGTACCTCTTATCTGACTATTGTACACCCTAAAAAAATAAAAAAAATATAAAACAAATTAAAAACAAAAAACAAAAATATATGGTTTGTTCTTTGGGAATGTCAAAAACCAATCTTCCTCAACCTTTGATCTTCTTATAAATAAAACACATAGTGTCATGGGGAGATCAAACTAGGTTTGAGTGATGACTGTGAGATTTGTCCCTAGTCAATTAATTGAAATAATAATAATAATAAATATAATATTAATAATAATAAATAACGGGAGTGTAGAAATGTAAAGTATATGGGGATATATAGGATATGAGATTATGGTTTGAATTCATGGAATGCTTATATGAGTGGGTCTTGAAAATTTATAGAAAATTATATAAGGTATGTTAAGTGAAAAAAATAATTTAAGTAGAAAAAATATTAAAATAAAATAAAATTAATGGATGGGAAGTGGAAGGAATAGAATGAATGGTTTTCAGACACACTCATTGATAGTTCGTGACATTTTTAAATTGTTAATTATTTTCTCAAATTGGAATCATTCAACTACATGAATTTAGTTCTGATACAATTTATATGATATCTTTTTCCATGGTCACTGTGAATAACTCCTTAGTATGACTGTTTTATTTGATCACAATTCTATTATTATTTTAAATTAAAATGAAAATTAAATATTCATAAATTTGGTAATATCACAATGCATCATATATTAAAATCTTACTTTCCCGAGGAGTGAATTTTTTTTGTGGGGTGTGATCACACCACAATTTACTGATTTATTTCACCCTTACAGAACTATATTAAAATTATTCAGTTTTTTAATTTAAAAATATAAAAGAATAATACACATCATGTTAGATTTAATTTTTTTGGGACATCAATATTAAAAATTGTATTTTCATATGTCTAGATTATTTAATTATAGGTGGAAGTGATTTGGTGGGGCCCTTATATGTTGAAGAATAATGTTCCAAATTACGCATAAATTGAAGAATATATGTGGAAAAAACCGCATACTGATAATATTTCATTCATTAAATTGGGAATTTATTTTTTTGTATGATCCAAAATATGGTTGTATAAAACTCTTATGATGACAAATATCCCAATTCATTCATTAAGTGGTTTATCCTAACTAATTTATCCATTAAATTGAAAATTAATGAAGTCCAAACTTCTTTTCAGTATTTCATCCATATCTATAGATTTCTTCCTTTAAAAGAAGCCAAATATTTAGTTGAAACATCATACAGTTGGATAAAAAATTATATTGTTTTTATTAATGTAATTAATACTCTCTGAATACTGAAAACCATGGACCAAGTGGCTTCCTGAAATATAGGTTCCCAAAACCACCTTGCACATTCCCTATTAATTCGCTCCTTGGTTACCCCATTGGTATATTCAATCAAGAGGCTTGTTTAAACTATTTTCACGTTATCATGAAGTACCTAATATGTTAGGAGGTTCTAGAACAATCTATCCATATTGGGAGATATTTGATGAATTTGGTGTTCCACACAAGCTTCCTCCTCCTCTCGATGGTGGGCTAAACGGCGGGTGTTCGTTGTGAGAGAGCTACATAAATTTAATGGGAGTTCTAATGATTAAATTTGATAATAGTTTGGATTATCTTTTCTGATAAAACATTTAATTCATTTTTATTACATTATTTTATATTTCAAATATTTTTTATAGATTTCATTGATATGATCTCAATTCATATCTGATCGATGTGAGGTTTTGAGTTTTTACATCTTTTTTTCTAATTAGACAACACCATAATAATTTTATTTCCCACATTATTTCTATTATAATTTGATTTGGAAGATCTTATTCCATTAATATGTTATGGAGTTTGTAAAAGAAAATTATAATGTCTTTGTTAGGTTAATCAAGTGTTAATTTAAAATATTAATAATTAATTTGGTTTCCAATTAAATTCATCTAATGAAATACTCCCAAACTGAAGGAATAACATAGAAAAACTAACATTAAATGTTTTTATTGAAATAAAAATGACCCCTTTATCTCATATTTTTTGAAAATGAACTTTTTTTTTTCAACTATGAAACTATTTAAATTATGTTATTTTCATAAATATTTTTTAAAAACACACCAATTTTTATAACTTTTTTATTAAAAATTCACAGTCTAAACCCATCAATGCTCTTTGAGAGATGGCCTAGGGTTTACCATATGTTATAAAATAATTTATAAGTCAAAATTTGATAGATGTGTCATGACCAGACATTCAATTCCAAAATATGAAGATTCACATGGGGGATGTCTTTTTGGGGAATACCATATGTTTACACAAAATACATGACATTTCTCTCAGAACATCATCATATACCTATCCACGTATAGTACATTGCATGAATATGGATAGTACATTGTGTGTGCATCCATTTAACCAATGTGTAACCTCACCAGATCACCTGGAAAGTTTCTCACCTACATATGTCTTGGTTAGCCACAGAGACATATACGAAGTGTATAATAACTACATGAAATGTTCTTCTTAGACATGAATTATCCTATGTAATTCTCCATGCCAGTGTAAATGTAACTACTCCCATGTACCATATCCACATATCATTTATCTAGTCATGTCCTTTTTCTTTTGTACACCATGGGTCCAAGATTATTTTCTCTACACATCCATGTCCCTTTTGACATGGCATCTGCCCATGTCCTCTACCACATAGCCAAGCCCCACTACAATGAAAGTACATTATGTGCGTAGTGTGTAGTTCTAAGAGATCATCTTCCTACAATGGTATTAACATACACCAAGTTATACTATAATACACATCATTTATTCTTGATTTCCTATATATAAATCAATACAATCCCCTTCAAACCCCTTATTTTCATAAAATTCCAACAGAGATAGCCTTATATGATCTCTATGCGTCATATAAGGGATCCAAAAACATAAAAAATGTATAAGATGCGATCTTGATATAAATATCGTAGACCCAACAACTCTGTTGTTAAACTTATAATATTTATGTCTAATGTGTTTCCCAGAACCTACATTATAATGATCGGGTGTCAATCACCATCAATAATGGTATTTAGTCTCACCTCTCTCTCTCACCCTCCCCTAGGTCATCTATTCATCACATTAAGGGGGTCTCCCATTTTCTATTCATCAGGGAAATGATATAAAGAGAATTTTTGGGTTTTAGTATTATTAATTAATTTCTCTTTAATTAATAAACCTCCATCACTTGATACCCATCAACAGTTCTCCACTGGCCGGGAACTCGATGTCCAAAAACGTTATGTCACGCATAGGTTAAAACCCATGTTTCAAATATAAATATGGCCTCATATTTCTGATTCAAGATATTGTAATGTTTTTACTACACCTTCCCATAAAAAGTATGTGTGTGTGATATAAAATATTTATGATTATATATATATATACTAAGGAACTCCAGGACCAAAAATTCTACACCAACTAAGTTCCATGCTTCTGAAATATTCCAAGAAATTTTCATAAGTATTACAATGAAATAGAATATTCATTACACACTACCCCACATCAAGTATTTTTCTTCTAAAAATTTAAAGCCTATGTTCATGGTGAAATGTTACACTCTCAACCAGGTCTCCCATACTAGATATATCTCCATAGGATCTATTTGATGTCAACACACACACCATGGGGAACCAAATATGCACAGAGGGTCTCCTTTGGTCATATATTAAGAATCATTGAGTACCTTTAAAATACATATCCACACCCAATTCTATGCTCATACAGATTGACAACATGTAATGATGCATTCATAAGTCTCATCATCTATGATAGGTTGAAAAAAACCAGACACCCTCTCATACTACGATCATGGGGACTAGAATAATGGTACATCGCAACCCACATATAAATAAGAAAATGTACCTAAAAACCATGGATATGGACTACTAATCCAACTAACTCTCCAGTAGGCTCTACTCTCAAATAGGTATCAGGTGGGAAAACATTTTTAGCCGACCTATTATCACTGAGATATTGTGATGACCTCTCACTGATCATGAAAACCCCCATCAATAAAACCACCAGTTCACCACCCCATTTCTTATACCCTCTGGGAACAGTGTCCTCCATATATGAATAAGTAATACCTCATGAAATAAATCAACAAAAACCACCCCATACTTCTCCACCAAAACATGATTCTAACATATCTAGGCATAACTACCCCTCTCCTATAGAGGGAATACAACCTCATCAGCACCACATATCACTATGTGATCGGTGCCATCATACATCCTGGAACTAAAGATGTACACACCATCTTTAAACAATTAATAAAAATAATGTCTAGTGGACATCCGATCATGCATGACCCCATAAATAAAATCCACTTGTGTTGCTTCGCTTCCTTGATAAAATGATATGGGATAAAAAAAATTATTTAATATACAATACAAAATCCTTTTCCAAAGGGGACCACTATAAAGAAGTCAAATGATTCATAAAATATCTCAAAAATAACACAAATAAACTTATATATGAGCATCTAATACTACAGATACAACCTGTGGTGGCTCCTAAAATTGAATGGCCTCAACTTTGTCTGGGTATACTATCACTCCAGTGTCTGAGAGGTTACATCACAAGAAGTTGACATCCTGATTCTAGAACTGAATCCACATGAGATCCCCAAAAATATGGTACCCATATAGAAAGTCTATAAATCATCCTCATGTAAATCGTACAAAACTATAATGTACGGAACATAAGTATACTGATAAAGACTATAATTGACCAACCCAAATATGGTTTTGAGACTTGTTTCACTAGTCTCTATGACAACACCTTGGTAGAAAACCAAGAGCATCCCAATTTATCACATTTTCCATACCATAACCTACTTATATAAACCACCAACTGAACCTCAACTCATGGAGATCTATGGAGGCCCCCCCCAATATGCCGGGGAAAATATCAAGGAAGTCTCATAGTTAATTCCCATAAAGAAGTCAAAATCTCTGTAGAGAGGCTACCTATAAAATCATTATGAAGAATTATTATTACATCACTACCATTAGAGGAACTAAGATCTCATGACATCCACTCATCTAGGGGATAAATTAAGTAACATAAATAATGTATAACTTGTATTCATTGACATGATCTCATCCAGATCTACCTAGTATCAATCATAATC
Source organism: Viscum album (assembly GCA_963277665.1). Taxonomy (NCBI): domain Eukaryota; kingdom Viridiplantae; phylum Streptophyta; class Magnoliopsida; order Santalales; family Viscaceae; genus Viscum; species Viscum album. Next base: position 1,864,956,984 of record OY728133.1, read on the forward strand.
AATGGAGTAACTCTATTCAAAAATTGATAAACACGTCCCCACTCATCGGAGGCAACCATCTGATCTTGGATTTAATAAGACCAATCAAAACTAAGTAAATCACCATAGGATCTCTCTTCCTCTTTAGAAAGATTCTATATGTGGAAATCACTCTCTTATTTTTTTCACATTGCCAATAGGAGTGGATGAACTATGATACACTTTACTATAGTATCTATCACGAACGAGCCCGGGTCGACCCTGAACCGGTAACCCAAGCCAATCCGCGTCAAGTCCCGAGGGGCGTTCACGATCCCCCCGGGATGGCAACTAGTGACGGGCATCAAAAGTAAACTGGTAGGAATGATTTGGCCCAAAAGAAAACCAGAATCAGTAAAAGAAAGGAAACTAAACAAAATAGACAAACAAAACTACACAACCAACATACCTCCACATAACCCCATGGGTCACCACCCAACCGAAAACCTACCTCGCTCCAACACTGAGCGACTAAACCAGGAAAACTTGTACACAAAGGAGCCTGCAACTAAAAAGGGTAAAAGATAGGCGTGAATACAAAAATTACTCAGTAGGTGAGCCCAACAAGAAAATCCCAAAGCACTACCACTAAATAAAAAATCTATAAATTCCAAGTTTGAACTACAATGTATAAAAGTAAGCTTTCATAATGTATCACTTGAAGGTCAAAACACGAGACATTACTCTCATTATTTTTCAAAAGTTGAATTCCTTTCATTGGTTCCAAAATCATTCTAAAAGAGAAAGAAGTGTTACATTTTCAAATTTTGCCCAAAGAGAATAATTCATCTTCATTTTAAAACCATTTTCACAAGTATAACAGTATAATCTGTAAGAAAAAAAATTGACAGTAAACAAGCAAGGAACATTAAGTAAGAAAGGGTGATCCTAAACATCCCTAGAAAACCCCTGGACGTACTCGGGTTCAGACTACCTGCCGATATGGTACTCCTTAGTCAATAACCAACTGGCCGTCCTAACAACCAACCAGTGGTACACCCCACAAGGCCTTACCTACCAAGGGGGGATAACCCTTCTAATCGGGGTTAGCTAGTAACCGTCACTCGATTCTCTAAAAGATGCGAAGGAACCCACGGTAGTTTGAATAATACTGTGTAAGTGGGAGGCTCTCACATGCGTGACTCATCTCACCGCACATTCCAAACCCTTACAAGGACACCGCTAGATGACAACCCTTGAAGGGAAGTCCCTATGTAGAGATGCCCCATAAGTACGTATATTTGTATGTAGTCAGTTCACAATCAATAAAGTGCCAACCAGGCTGCCACATAATTTAAATTTAACCCATTTAATATCAAAGAATTTCCAAAAGATATGACACATGCCATCACATTGAAAACTAGAAAACATACTTAGAAACCCGTTTAATGAAAACCAAACAACCACGGAAAATTTCCAAAATCTAGTTTAAAGGATAAAATGATTTTCATCTATCCATGTTTTCAAGAGATCACCATTTTTATAAACGATACACCCGCTATATCACACACACAAAAATCATTTCAAAATACAGTTCAGCATGACTTGCACATTTCATAACGTACTCATTCAGCAAAAGCACAAGAACCCCACAAAATTAAATCCAAGAAAGATATTTTTAGTGCGACGCAGGAATAAACAGTTTCCAACTTCAGCAAGTCGCGATTCTACTAATAATTATCTAATACTTCATCAAGTTTACTGAAAAACAATGAAATGACAAGGAGTAAATAAATTCATAAATTTAAAGGTGAGTGTAGTGGGAGACCTACCTTGACGAGCAGCTAGTATGCGATGACACGACACGCCTCACACTTGCGCAGAAGAAAACGCAAGCGGGCAATTTCGATAACGAGAAAATATCTCGCGAACACGCTGCAACAAAAGTAGAATAACTAAAACACATAATCACCGATTTAAAAAATGTCCGAATGAATGATAATGAGAGAAGACAACGTGCATATATATACATATATATATATATATCTAAATATTGATATAAAATAATTTATGTAAGAAACAAAGGAAACCTCACCTTGATTCATAAACCGAACTTGACGACACAAAATAAATTGCATAGGCGCATACGCGCCCACCAGATGAAGACCTCAGCATTGCGGAATTATTCTTCCAACGCGCTGCAACAACACCACAAAACCAAAACCTCCAAACACGATATAAAAATAAAACAAAATACTAAATAAATAAAAAAACAACACAAAACCTACCTTGGCGCAGGGACGCGCTCGACACACGGGGTACGCGCCAGTAAAAAAATGGCTCACACTAGAAGGGTGAACTTCGGGGGTCGCACACCGATTACCGGGTGCGTTGCAGGCCGTCGCAAGGCGGCGACAGCTAGTCGGGCCGCCGAAATCCGGTATGCGGCTGGATGAAGGTGTGGCTGAGCTGACCAGAGCACTAGAAAGGGTCAGGGGACGCCGACAGGGCGGTATCGGAGTGGAGCGTGGTGCCGGCAGGGCTGGGGAACACCGACATGGGGCCGGAGGCCGCTAGCCGGAGTGGGGAAAGCTATCGGAGGGGCTCGTCGGAAGGGGAAGTTCCGCCGGACAGGTCGCCTGACAGGGGGGTCATCGCCGGACAGGGGGTCACCGGACAGGGGAGTGTTGCCGGAAAGGGGGGTCGCCGGACAAGGGGGGGGGGGTTATCGCCGGACAGGGGGTATCAGACGCAGCTGAGGTAGGGGGTGCTGGCCGCCGGAGATGCGGCCGACGGGCTGTGAGGTAGCCGGAGCCGGGGGATCGCACGAGGGAGCTGCGGAGGGCGCCGGGGCTGTTCGTCGGAATGGAGGGGGCAGGGCGCCGGGCGGAGCGGGGGTGCGGGAGGATGGCGAGCTGGCGCGGTGGGGCTGTGCGCCGGAGGAGGCCGGGACAGGAGGAGGGAGCCGCCGGGGCTCTGGGCTACTTTGCAGAGGAGGGGGGCTGCGGGGAGATAGAAGGACAGTAGTGAGAAGGGGGGGGGGGGGGGCAGGGTAAGGGGATAGATTAGGGTTTCTATAAAAAATAAATAAATAAATAAATAAAATATCTATATATATAATATGACAATATATATATATATCAATAATAATAATAATAATAATAATAAGATTGAATATGTTAATAAATAAAAATCAAACCTTACTAATAAAAATAAAACATCATAGAAATAAAACATTATAAAAATAATAATAATAGTAATAGTAGTAATTATCAAATTATAATAATAATTATTTTTAATAAAAAAATTGAATATTAAAACTGTTTGAAAATAAACATGAGCACGCACGTGCGCGCACGCCCACACACACATAAATATATAGACATATAAACATATATTTAAACATATATAAACACATATATATATACACATATAAACATGTACACTTCTATATAGACGCATATAATCATATATACATACATATTTATGCGCACATATATATATATACGCATATATATACACACACATATATAAACATATATGTATACATATATACAATAAAATAAACTTCCAAAATGACAACAACAATTTAAAAAGTAATAATAATAAAATATCAACATAAAAATTTAACATTTAAAACATAGGGCGAACACACGGTTACCCGGGCTGAACGCACCGTCACCGCTAGCGATGCGGTGGCCACGCAATGGTCCGAGACCCGCAAACGTAGATAAACTTAGAAAAAAATTCAAACCGAGACCAAGAAAAGATTAAAAACAAGAGCATCCCCAGTCGGGGTGTGATAATTCTCCCCACCACAGACACTTTCTGCCACCATAAAGTCACCATGGCAAAAGTCAGCCAAGATTCAAATCTATACCCAAATGGAACTAATGGAACCGAAGAAAACTGAGAATCTCAAGATGATCTCACCCTACAAAGGTCACACTCGACCGATTCAAAATAAAACTGGTGTCCGAGGTTGATGGGAGAACCCGAAGGGTTTCTCCACACCACAAGAGCTCAACTTGTGCAAGAAAACTTTTACCATCTAAATAGAAAACCCTAGGAAAAGGGGGGGTCGACACGTGAAATCCAAACCGATTCAAACCAACTCGTACAACACGATTAAAACGACACCTCTGTCGAGACGTTGAACCCTCGACCAATGTCAAAGACCTTCAACACTAGGGGGGGAAACCCATGGAGAAGACTGAACAAGACACCGAGTGAAAACATGACCCATTGAAATCCGAAAAACATAACCACATCTGATGATCATTGCTAAACCAAGGTCAACCCACCGAAGGGTCAAACAAACTTTTAGGAAAGACACACAATTCAAAAATTCACATCCACACAAACCAGACTGCTTGGATTATAATAGCCCAAGTCCATCATAACTTTATGGAAAAACAACACACTTATAACAATGTTAAAACTTTAATAGTAGAATAACACATATGAAAAGATTTTTAATTGTTCCACCGTCAAAACTGAATGCGAAACTCGGACCAAGGCCTCTCACCCTTGGGAACTCCGGACTGTGCGCCAGCTTCACCTTGAGACCTGTGGCTGGGGCTCCGATTGCTGAAGCATCTCCTGCCTCACAGTCAGGTACTGACACTCTCCTATCACAGCGCCCTCTTCAAGAGATGCTTCCTGCAAAACTTCTCCAAATGACCCAGACAACCGCAATGATGACACGTCTTCGAAGGGATGCGGTAGGAGGGATTCAAATGTCTGAAGCGACCACAATGATAGCATACCACTGAACGATTTGACAAACTGGGAGTTGGTACCAAAAGAGATAACTCCTTAGGAAGAGGTTTCCCTGGCATCCTTTCCTTGCCAGATGGAGAAACCTCATGAACAACTGGGTACGCTGGACTACCAACCACCCGTGCTCCGAGCACCAACTCAGCTAAAAATGCTTCCTCCACCAGCTTCTCGAAACGATTGTCTTTAGGAGGGAGGACACGCTCCTTGATTTCTGGACGGAGACCCCTGGTAAAAAGAGATGCCTTCATGATCTCATGTGACGCCACCTTAGGGGAAAAGGAAATTAGTTCCTTGAAATGGTCAACATATGCTTTCACCTTCTGTTTACCTTGTTGAATATGCACGAGATCTCCCTGTTTCTTTTCCTTCAATTCTTCAGGTATAAATCCTTGGACGAAGATGGTTTTAAAGACATCCCATGTCATTCCGACTTGCGTTGACGGTGGGGAAACCACCTTCCACTAGTCCAGATCTGGTCCTTCAAACCATCCCATAACAGCATGAACCCTAACAGTCTGGGGAGTTCCCAACATTCTAAAGACACTCTCCAGTTCTTCAAGCCACTCTACTGCATCTAACGGGCCTCGATCACCACGAAGAATAGGCAACGTCCAAGAAGGACCCGAAACTAGGCATGACTCATTAGAAACATTGAGGATCTTTCTGGGCGACATTCCTTGAACAACAAAAAAACACAAAGCCAAAAATCAGGATCCAATCAAATCTTAATCAAAAGGAAAATCACACACCAACAACTGGCTCACACGCCAAAAATCTACTTTCCAAAAAAACACCATTTCATTTCAAGACTACTTTCAAACACAAAATCCACTTTCCAAAACAAAATCCAATTCCCAAAATCATTTTCTTCTTTAAAAAATCATCTTATTAAGACAAGGTCAAACCTTTGGTTTCAAATAAACACCCATAGCATCTAATGAATCATCACATACATGTCCATCCATTCCACTCACGTCTTCCACGAATAAGTGACTCTCATGCACTTTTTGCACAAACCCACACATATGCGATCGTTCATAAGGAAAACCAAGGGTGGAACCCAAATCATTTCCTTAGCAATTCCAAGAAAAAACCCTGTATTGAAACCAGAACACCTCAAATTTGAAAAATCCCTTTACCAATTTAAACCCATTTTAAAGAAATCACCTCCATTTCAAAATTCAACTGTAATTTTTAGAAACACGATCACACCAACCAAAACCAAAAATATAACAACTTACAAAGAATCACAAGAATGAGGAACTAGCAGTTACGCTTAACCCGTCGACATGGTAGTGAGCCACGCCCCATGTAAGCATCAATAGTTAGGAGGAACTTAAACCGATTACTCGGACTCCACATGGGTCACTACTCCATGTGAAATCGCGACGTGATGCTGGCTCGTCTCCTTTTTAATTCCCCAATCCAAAATGAGGTCAAAAGACACAATTTACAGACTACCCCTGGTAACTCGATGATCAGCGCGAGCAAGAGTCCGCGATGCTCTTCCCGCACCTACCTCTCGAGTTCCGACAGTCCAAATCTCCTTCTACCAGGTAACCCAAATAATAAGAACACCAACTTCCTCTGATACCATTTTGTCACGAACGAGCCCGGGTCGACCCGGAACCGGTCACCCGAGCCGGTCCACGGCAAGTCCCGAGGGGAGTTCCCGATCCCCCCGGGATGGCAACTAGTGCCGGGTATCAAATGTAAACAGGTGGGAAAGATTTGGCCCAAAAGAAAGCCAGAATCAGTAAAAGAAAGGAAACTAAACAAAACTGACAAACAATACTACACAACCAACGTACCTCCACACGACCCCATGGGTCACTACCCAACCGAACACCAACCTCGCTCCAACAATGAGCGACTAAAACAAGAAAACCTGTACACAAAGGAGCCTGCAACTGAAAAGGGTAAAAGATAAGCGTGAATAAAAAAATTACTCAGTAGGTGATCCCAACAACAAAATCCCAAAGCACTGCCAGTAAATAAGGAATCTATAAATTCCAAGTTTGAACTGCAATGTATAAAATTAATCTTTCATAATGTTTCACTTGAAGGTCAAAACACAAGATGTTACTCTCATTCTTTTTCAAAATTTGAATTCCGTTCATTGGTTCCAAAATCATTCTAAAAGAGAAAGAAGTGTTACATTTTCAAATTTTTCACAAAGAGAATAATGAATCTTCATTTGAAAACCATTTTCACAAGTTTAACGGTATAAGATGTAAGAAAAAAACTGACAGTAAACAAGCAAGGAATATTAAGTAACCATGGGTGATCCTAAACATCCCTAGAAAACCCCTGGACATACTCGGGTTCAGAATACCTGCCGACATGGTACTCCATAGTCAATAACCAACTGGCCGCCCTAACAGCCAACTAGTGGCACGCCCCACAAGGCCTTACCTACCAAGGGGGGACAAACCCGTATAATCGGGGTTAGCCAGCAACCGTCACTCGATTCTCTAAAAGACGCCTAGGATCCCTAGGTATTTTTAAAAATACTATGTAAGTGGGAGGCCCTCGCACGCGTGACTCATCTCACCGCACTTCCCAACCCCTTACACAGACACCACTACACAACAACCGTCGAAGGAAAGTCCCTCTGTAGAGATGCCCCATAAGTACGTATATTTGTATGTAGTCAGTTCACAATCAATAAAGTGCCAACTAGGCCGCCACATCATTTAAATTTAACCCATTTAATATCAAAGCGTTTCCAAAAGATATGACACATGCCATCACATTGAAAACCAGAAAAACATACTTAGAAACCAGTTTAAGGAAAACCAAACCACCCATGAAAATTTCCAAAATCCAGTTTAAAGGACAAATGACTTTTCATCTATCCATTTTTTCAAGAGATCACCATTTTTATAAATGATACACCCTATATTTCACACAAACCAAAATCATTTCAAAATAAAGTTCAGTATGACTTGCACATTTCATAACGTACCCATTCTGCAACCGCACAAGAAAACCACACAATTAAATCCAAGAACGATATTTTCAGTGCGACACAGTAATAAACAGTTTCCAATTTCAGAAAGTCACCATTCTAGTAATAATTATCTAATACTACTTCATGTTTACTGAAAAACAATGAAATGACAAGGAGTAAATAAATTCCTAAATTTAAAGGCGAGTGCAGTGGGACACCTACCTTGACTAGCAGCTAGTTTGCGATGACACGACACACCTCACACTTGCGCACAAGAAAACGTAAGCGGGAAATTTTGATAACGAGAAAATATCTCGCGAACACGCTACCACAAAAGTATAATAACTAAAACACGTAAACACCGATTTAAAAAAAGTCTGAAAGAATGAGAATGAAAAAAAAGACAACGTGCATATACATACATATATATATATCTAAACATTGATATAAAATAATTTATGTAAGAAACAAAGAAAACCTCACCTTGATTCGCAAACTGAACTCGACGACGCAAAACAACTCGCACAGGCACATACGGGCACACCAGATGAAGACCTCAGCATTGCAGAATTATTCCGCCAACTCGCTGCAACAACACCACACATCCAAAACCGCCAAACACGATATAAAAATAACACAAAACAATAAATAAATAAATAAATAAAACGACACAAAACCAACCTTGGCGCAGGGATGCGCTCGACACATTGGGTCGCGCGCCAGTAAAAAAAACGTCTCACACTAGCAGGGTGACCATCGGGGGTTGCGCACCAATTACCGGGTGCCCGCAGGCCGTCGCAAGGCGGCGGCGGGTAGTCGGTCTGCCGAAATCCGGTATGAGGCCGAACGAAGGTGCGGAAGAGCCGACCAGAGCGCTGGAAAGGGTCGGAGGACGCTGACAGGGCGGTACCGAAGCGGAGCGGGGTGACGGCAGGGCTGGGGAACACCGAAGGGGGGCCGGAGGCCGCTGGACGGAGCGGGGAAAGCTGCCGGAGGGGCTCATCGGAAGGGGAATGTCCGCCGGACAGGTTGCCGGACAGGGGGGTCGTCTCCGGACAGGCGGTCACCGGACAAGGGGGGTGTTTCCGGATAGGGGGGGTTGTCAGAAAAGGGGGGTTGTCACCGGACTGGGGGTCACCGGACGGGGGGGTGTTGGACGTGGCCGAGGTAGGGGGTGCGGGCCGCCGGAGATGCGGCTGACGGCTGCGGGGTAGCCGGAGCCAGGGGTTCGCACGGGGGAGCTGCGGAGGGCGCCGGGGCTGTTCGCTGGAATGGAGGGGAGCAAGGCACCGGGCGGAGCGGGGGTGCAGGAGGACAACGAGCTGGTGCAGCGAGGCTGTGCGCCGGAGGAGGCCGGGACAGGAGGAGGGAGCCGCCGGGGTTCTGCGCTGCTGGGCAGAGAAGGGGGCTGCAGGGAGATAGAAGGAGAGTAGGGAGAGGGGGGGGGGGATGGTAAGGGGATAAATTAGGGTTTCTATAAAAATAATAATATATATATATATATAAGATAACAAATATATATATATCAATATTAATAATAATAATAATATTGAATAAGTTAATAAATAAAAATAAAACCTTATTAATAAAAATAAAACATCATATAAATAAAATATTATAAAAATAATAATAATAATAATAGTAATAATTAGAAAATTATAATAACAATTATTTTTAATCAAAAATTTTGACTATTAAAACCGTTTGAAAATAAACGCGAGCACGCACGCGCGTGCCCACACACACACACACACACATATAGACATATATACATATATTTAAACATATATATACATATATATATATATACACATATAAACATGTACACTTCTATATAAACGCATGTAAACATATATACATATATATTTATATGCACATATATATACGCATATATATATATATATACAAATATATAAACAAGTATGTAGACATATATACAATAAACAAAACATCAAAAATAACAACAACAATTTAAAAATTAATAATAACAAAATATCAACATAAAAATTTAACATTTAAAACACAGGGCTAACACACGGTTACCCTGGCCGAACGCACCGTCACCGCTAGCGATGTGGTGGCCACGCACTAGCGCGAGACCCGCAAATGTAATTAAACTTAGAAAAAAATTCAAACCGGGACCAAGAAAAGATTAAAAACAAGAGCATCTGTGGTCGGGGTGTGACAGTATCCATGTATATGGGTTGAGAAAAAAAGGTTCCATAGGTAATTATTGGCTATGAACATGGGTTATTCTTGGAGGGATGTGGGTAATGAATTTGTGCTAAATGTAGATGAAATAGTGATTTCACTTGTCAGACCTCAAAACATACTCGATCATCCAATATAAAATCTTATTTTTCATAAATATCATCCTTTCCCATTCCCACAATTTCACTAACACCATGTACTTCTACAATATATCAACACACCAAAGATCTCAAAACATTTAAGTAAGAGGAAATCATGTTCTGCAACTCAAAAGTATCACCATTAGGTGAAATTCACTATCCTAAATAGTGTTTTATCACATTATTAGAATGAATATTAGAGGCAGAAGAATCCATCATTTTTTTGAGTCCGAATCCACATGCAACATCACAACCACATTCCTCTACTGACACCCCACATCACCATCAAAAATTAACAAGAATGAAGTCTAAAAAGTAGATTAGCTCACAAAAATGTCTAAAAATACATCTTAATGGTATAAAAGTCATAAATATTACCTATAATCATAAAAAATCATCTAGTTCATAATCTTGTACTTCCCAATGCATTCCTTACCCCTCCCATAGATCCTTAATCTTGGTGAAAATCACATGGTGGTGGTGGCGTCAATAGAACAAACTATGTGCCACTTCCTCCGTCCCTCCCCACTCCTCTACCAAATCCATAATCATGAAGAACTCATTGATCATATTAGTGCCTTTTTTATGGATATATACCCACCGTCTCCCTTTTAGTGGAATAGTGGTCAGACCAACCCATGAGAGATATCAAAGACCATCACAAGAAAAAATAGTACCACTCTCCTAGACGAAAATAAAAAACATGCGATCCTTGATACATAGAAACACTATCCATTGATCATCTCATGAGTTATCTTACAATCCCAGATCTACAATCCTTATGTTGGCTACCACTATTGAGGTCTCAACCACCATGGGACCAAATCAAATAGTAATTATCTATATAGCCATAAATATCATCACTAATAAGGTCCACTCGAGCACTCTAACAAAAGTTGGAATTCCTAGAGATACCCCTGAAAGCCTAATATCTTAGATTAATCCATATATCAAGGTTTGTGATCATAAAAATGGTTCTCAAAACAAATTCATTGGGTATCATGAATTTTTAGAAAACTTCAATGTATAGTTTTCTAGGGTCACGGTGCCATACTAAAGTTGTAGAATCTCCTAAACACAAAGTCATGAAAACAGTTTTTGGAAAAAAATTAATGAAGTGACCAAAAGTAAGAGAGTATATAGAATATTAATCCATAACCAAAAGTAGATTAATACACTATATATTGGATCAAAATTCATGCATTATGTTTATTTTAATACCACAAAACTCACATAGTAAAGATAATGTAATGATAGAAGAACCCCCATTGTCTCATGAACAGAAACCTGAATATCAATCTGAACTAGTACAATAGAGATGATCACAATCATATACTAAGGATGTGATAAAACTTTGTAATCGGTATGAGGATGTAAAATGGGAACACAAGGAACTGATATTAGTGAAGCATCACTTAAAGAACCACCCCTCTCACATCACCTCAAATCACATCAACAATACCTAAAACATCGCCTCTATAATGTTTTACATGGATAATAACATTATATAGGATGCTCCTGAGGATCCATATGAGTGTTAATGATAGTGAAGCACATGAGAGATGTCACATAGGGGAATACACGATGTGTGACCATAGTACATGATGTGTCTCCTTTCACCACACCCTATCTAGGTCCCCTAACTGTACATGGACTGAATAAGAGAAATAGTCATCAGGTACATCTAGCTGCATTGAGTGTCACCTCTCTTGACCACATGAGCATGTCCTCCCTTACAAACTACTTGACTGTCCATGTCTCCCAATGTGGAACGTACACTATATACACAGTGTGTTCCTCTAGGCCCATCCTGAGACAATAACCATGGTTGTTCCAATATAAATGTTCCTATATACATGTACCTAGAAATGTCCTTCAACATGTGTAAATTGAGGGTCTGAGCCATCTTCCTCTACATGGAATATCCTTTTTTTCAAAATGGTATCTTCCCATTTCCTTAACCACACGTTCAGGACTCACAACACTATCGTTACCCCAAGTGCACTGGGTATTGTTCCAAAATTTAATCTTTCTCAAATGGAAAAAACACATGTCATGTGTTTTTATATTAAAGGTCATGAGATCAATATTTATAGTCCATATATAACTATTATCCTCTATAAACCTCCAATTTTCACTAAATCCCCGTAGATCGACCCCAAGGGATAAATATCAGCCATTTAATATCTATAAAATATTATAAAAACACATGAATGGGTATCATGACCTAAAAATTATAAATATTTCTACATCATAAAAAAATATATTCTTTGATTCCAACTCAAACCCAAGATCATTCTATTTTTTTATCACGTTTCTATTTCCATCAAGAGTAGTGTTTGATGGAGCCTCCTCTCTTTCCCTCTCATTCAAATCATTTTATTTTCACTACAAGGGGTAAATCTCTTTTCTCTATGAAACTGAAATTATATAGGGGGTATGTTTTATTTATGTTAATTTTCTTTTATAAAATTAATAATCCACATTAAATTAATACATTTTCAATGGTCACCTCTAATTAGGAACCCAATGTTGAAAAAATTTAGGTGTCATATATGGTGAAATCCATGTTTTCATTCATATCATGGTCTAAATTTTTTAATTTGAGACTCCAAATGGATTCTAGTCCAAATTTACATTAAAAATTTGATTCTTTATATAAACTATTTATTATTTTAAATATTATAGCACCGAGTCTTTCTAGGCCATGAAATTACATGCTGACTCATTATTTATCTTCATAAATATTCCAAGATATATTCTGATGTCTTATCTGAGAAAACTAGAGTCATTAGAGATTTGATATATTTTTGGATCGGCATTACCATCATTCCAAGTTTCAAAATCTTATTTGATTGTTAATTTTATAAGAATACATTTTAACCAACTATGAATTTGGTTTTTCCCAATTATTGTATATATATCTCATTAATTACCTATGATATTTCTTGATGTTTTGTTGAATGGATCTAACCATATCTTCCATTTTCAATCCTATAACATTTCCCAATATCTTTCATTCTACACCATCATCTCCAATCCTTGGATTTCTATACATCTTTCCCGGGAGGGATTCATACTGATCTGTCTAAATTATTGAGTGAAAGATATTTTTATAAGAAAAAATGACCATAGAAAGGTGTTGATCGCGAAAAAATTTAGAATCCATAAAACATATTCTAAAAAAACCTTATAGTGTTTGAATTTTCTATATAGACTAAAAGTATATATATGAGGATGATAAGCAGTGGTATTGTTCAACTATTTTTTCATGATTATTGATGTCCTCTCCAAAACATCATGATATACCTCAGAACCCATTATGATGTAATAAAAATTTGTACTCCATGAATACTTACCACTTACTAAATGTATATCCATGAAATTATAACAATATATAAGTATTATATAATGTATATATAATCATTTAATTTCATATGGTTATCAACTAAAAAGAAAATAGCATTGTTCTCTTTAGATGTTTCGGGAGTCTAATGATGAAATACCTGGTAATGTTATCCAATTTCCATTCTTTTATGGGAAATAATTATAACATCCTATGAAGCATCAATTTCTAATTTGTATATTATAGAAATAACAAGAGTTTAGGAACAAATTCCTCCATGTACCTTTCCATTTTATATCACCACAAATAATCTTTTAGATTACTACATGTAACATCCCAGGTGAACAAAGAATATGGATTTTCCATATTTATTAATATTTATAAACAAAATATTAATTTTACTTTAAAGGGGATTCTATGATTGATGGTGTACCTAATATGAAACAATGGGTTTCTTTAAAAACTTATGTTGCACAGAACATTGAGTTATATCGAAAAATAATAGAATAATATTATCAATTTAAATGGTATATAATGCCAAGTTGTTATATTGGTCGGATTGAATAAAACTAACTAAAATATGAATATATATGTTTCTAAAATGTTTTTACATTTATAAAATAAATTTTAGAAGCTTAAAATGTGAATGAATCCAATTTTAAGCATTAATACTCTAATATTCTTTAAAAGGATGATTTTTTGATTTTTAGTGGTGAAATATTTTTAAATCTAGTTTTTGTGACTTTTATATGTTTTATTTGACAAATTAAAATTCTTCTTTTGAATCAGATCATTAAAATTTACATTGGGTAAATTTTCTGTATTTTACTAATAAAGTTCATTTTTAATAAATAGTTATGAATACTTTATTTTAATTTAAAACTGCCATATAATATAATCAATATATATCGATAGAATATCTTTTTAAATGATTTTAAAGTTTAAACAGATTATATTTTCACCATTTAATCCAATTTTGTTCATTGGAATTAATTTAACATTGAAATTGGACACAAAAAAGTGTCAATAATTTGATAGTTATTATTTTTTTAAAAACACACATTTTGTTTTAACAATGAGAATTAATATTATCCAAATTTCTGTAATTTATATATTTTTAATTGGAAAGTATGGTTCCATATTTAAAATCAGGAGGTCCAAATTGTGTAAATAGGTAAAATTTATTTTTAGACCATTTGAATATTTACTTCATTAAATATTTTATTTACAATGGTTAAAGGGTAAATCGGTTAAATAAAAACAAATAATATTATAATAATATTAATTTTACCCTAACATGTGTCCTAATCCTATTCGATGGTACATTTCTGTCCATAGGGATCTTTGGGTCGATTATATGACCCCATAGAGCAACATGAGAGTGATAATGACACTTTATGTTAATTAATTAAACGAAATTAGAAAAATGACATAAGCATATATAGTTTAATAATCAATTTTTACATGAGGTTATATGTGTTATCTCTTTGATATTAATTATTCAATTGAAATCTAAAATTATTTTCTACATCATGGTATTCTATTTATAGTTTTTAGACATCAAATAAATAAAATTATTTATGACACAATAATGAAGCATTGTTTACCTCATTAATAAATGATTTAAATTAATAAGATTATAAATATTAAAACCATATCTAAAACTTTCCAAATTCTTATTGGATGATTTTATTTTGAATGTAATGCCTCGACCCAAAAATCCTAGATTCGATGCATTATTTTAATACATTGGGATGATTACATGGAATCAAGTCCCATATATCTAATCCGTTAAGTTGTGCTGGAAAATAAATTACAAACATGAATGTTACATTACATAGTAGAAAATAAAACACAACATAAATGATCCTTTGAGGAAGCCATTAATCCCCAAGATTATTCATACATATGAATCATAATATGCTTCTTGGAATCCTGAGAAAATAAATCATAAGAAAGGGGTGAGCTCAAATGCTCAGTACTGGTAAGCAATACAATAGAATATAACATAAACATTGGGCATGGTGAATAATTTAAAATACATGACATTACAAATAAGAAACATGTACAGTTTATGGCAGGAATATTAGATGAGTAAGAAATGCCATAATATAACACAACCATGGGTATTCTACTAGTGGAATAACCACATGAACCATCAATAATATTTTCATAATGAGGGAATGTATAATGATGGACATTCTGAAACATTTTGTCAAGTCATTGGCCAAGACATCAAAAAATGATTAAGGCCTCGGCCAAAACCATATATGAAATTTGGGAGAGGGCTCTACCAATTACACGTCTATTTGTCGCATGAGACCTACCGATGCACTGATAAGCCATAGCGGGCTCCACCCGTCACTTACTAAGACCAATACATTGCTAATATAAAATAGTTGAAACATAACATAAAAATTCATATCAAAACTAGCATACGAAATGTCATTACATTTATCATAAACCATGAATGGTATAAAAATAACACATACACGGTCAAATATCTAACAAAACATTCAATACAATAAGCAAGATTTGCATCATAATAAATCAACATCAAACAAGTTTAAAATCAATTAAAGGATGTTGACATAGATGGAAATGAATTGAAAATCTATTTGAGAGAAATATCCATTTTCATGAAAACATATAATACTTAAACATATATGAAGGAGGTAATTTAAAATATATTTCTGAATCAAGGTGTCATGTACCACTTTGAATCTTTTGAAATGAATTATCATTTCAAAACATTCATGTCCATATAAATAAACCCTTAATGTTATTTTGAAAGTGTTGACATTAATTTAAATGATTTAGAAAGATAAATCTATAAAAAATTTAAAATGATGATCTAGTTAAATAGACCATCCCATAAAACCGTAAAAGATTCCTTTTAAAAACATTTTAATGAAATGTGGGTATTGATTATAAAGATGTCCTAGTAAATAATTACATATAAACAATCTCGGATAATAATTATATTGAGGAAATAACCCTTACATTGCACTTTATTTTGGACGAGGGTACATTTGACCTCCTGTATAATGATCGTTGTATGTAAATAAATTATAATAGAAAATTATTCATATTTATTATATCATACATGATTAATTTATGATTTAATTATACCCATTTAATAATGATTTCCATGCTAAGTAAACATTTCATGTAATAATCGCTTTCTTTATCATACATGTTTTACCATGTTATTCTTGATCGTATCATTTAGATCATGTTTTCAATAATTCCTGAATATAAAACATGATTTATATTTAATATATATGTAGAATATTAAAATTTATTATATATAGATATATGAAATGGAAGGCACCATTTATAGAGATGATAGGCCATACGTACGCAAAAACGATGTTTTTGTTTTCATTTTGTATTGAACAAAAGTAAGTGAATAAGATATATGTAAGCACACACACACACACATATATATCAAGTAGAATTATTAATTCATATATTACATACTTATTAAGAATATATATTTTTGATAATCATCATTGAATGGTGAACGTGGGAATGAATCTCATCGCGCCTTAGAGATGGTAATCCATACGTACGCACGAGTGACAATATCATTATATTGATGGTGAAATTGAATGTAATTGGATGGTATATCATATATAAATAATTATTATCATGTTATATTTATTATTTATATTAGTTATACACATTATTTTTAACACCCTGATATTTTATGAAAAATATTCTTTTAATTTCATTAATGTCTTGTGTTGTATGCCACACCAAGATTACCTTGCGCTATACGCAACACCGTATTAGCTTGTAGTATACGCAACACTATTCTTGGATCGTGTTATACACAATTTTGATAATAGTTATTCTACGCAACATTGAGTATATATATATATATTCAATGTATAACTGAAATGTTATTGTATTCTGTTATACGAAACAACGAAAGATTCTTGCACAACACGCAATCCTGACTTCGCTAGCATTACACGCAATCACGACCTTTCTCGATAGCGTGTGTTGTACGCAATACCGGGTTTTACTAAACAATAATATATTATTATAATATTATTATGAACTAGCCGTTATGAATAATATTAACTAAATTTTGATTTTATAACTTTATTATTCATCTTACACATTTTCTAGAACATGGTATAAGAACGAAATAAATTTTTCGGGTAAAATAAGTATTTTTCAAAAAATGCAGTTTTGCCGCCTTTTGATGGTGCAACCACATTAATTCTAGTATTTGACATGTATATTAGTTAAATTTGACAATATAAAATTATTCTTTGGAATCAAAAAATAAAAATTTACTTTGGATAAATTCTTCAAATTTTTCTGGTAACTTTCATATTTTGATTAATAGTAAAAACACGCTATATTTTAATTAAAAAAAAACTTTTCATCGCAATAATTTATATGGTTAAATTATAATATTTAATGATTTTAAAGTATAAATAGAATATATTTTTACCATTTAATATAATGTATGTCATTATAATTGATTTTACATTAAATTTGTAGGTTAAATCAATTCAATATTTGCAATGTTTAAAAAAACCTGTTTTCTTTTGACAACAAGATTAATTTTAATTTAATTTATGCAACTTTTGTGTATTAAATTTGGAAAAATGGATTCCATATTTGGAATCAGTGGGTCCAAATTATGTTAATAAGCTACTTTTTATTTTTGGGAATTATGAATAGTAACTATAGTAAATTTTATTTACGATAGTTAAAGGTAAATCCGGTAATTAAGGGTAAATATAATATTATAAAATTACACTAAAACATGCCAAAATTCTATTTTATGGCTAAAAGTAGACCCATATAACCTAAGGGTCCGATTAGATTCATTTTATGGACTTTTGACCATGAAAATAATTTAATTATTATTAGAACCAAAGAAAGTGACAACATGTCATTCTCTTAAATCTTATAAGTATAATAATTTCAATTTAGTTATAAACATCATAAAACTTCGAACATGAATAGTATACAGAAATATAATAAAATTATATACATTATGATAATTTATTTAGAATTTTTAGGGATTATATAATTGTCATTAATGGTGATGCATTAATGATAATGAAATTATTTAATAAGTGGAAAATAAGTAATATAGTTCTTATTGAAATAATAATACCCATTAAAAGGCCCACAAACCTGACCAAAACTTATTGGTAGTGTATATATAAACCTTAATCATCCAATTTACTAATATATAACCGTTTCGAGGTTGATAAAAGTGATTATGACATTTATATTATTTTATTTTAAATGATGCCAAAGTTGTCACTTTCATAATTTAATAAATATAACAATTTAAATATTGTGATTTTAAGATGATAAATTCAAGTAAACGTATTATTGTGAAATTTAATAGATTTATCCGCATCATAGGATTTTATTTTAAATTTTTATGCAACAAATCAGTATATTAAATAATTATACAAAAATTTGTAGTAATTATTTTATTAAGAGATAAACCAAATAAATGGTTTTAAAAATAATAAAATAAATATTATATGAACTATTTAATGTGATCCAAAAAAATTATAGGTACATATGGCCTTTTATGAATCTATTAAAGCTTTTAGTTCGAACATATCTTCTGTATATATTTTATTTAAATTAAATTA
This sequence comes from Viscum album, assembly GCA_963277665.1. Lineage (NCBI taxonomy): Eukaryota > Viridiplantae > Streptophyta > Magnoliopsida > Santalales > Viscaceae > Viscum > Viscum album. Next base: position 1,864,976,016 of record OY728133.1, read on the forward strand.
AATGAATAGTTTCAAAATTGACAATATTGTTATTTTATAAAAATAACATATTATAAAATTGTTTAAAAATCACAAAAATATTTAAAAATTATAAATTTACAATTATATGGTCTATAGTGTTATAAAGTAAAAAAGTATTGAGAATTCACAACAAATAAGTAATTATTTGTTATAATATTGAAATTTAGAATTTTATTACCACAAATAAACTTAAATAGATTAAATAAGGATAAATCAAAATGATAAGGTTTAAAATAAGATCCAAACATGTCTAAATTTGATTGTATGATGAGATTACAACCCTATCTCACCTAATCTTCTAATATGAGTGATTTTTGGATTTTTTTAATTGGGGTTAGATTTATTATAAATTAATATTGTTATGAATTCCAGAGGTGCCTCTCTCCTCCCTTATAAAAGGGCACCTCCTCCCTCTCTTCCACACACCACATTGAGCCTTCAAGCTCAGCCAAACCCTACCCAATTCTCTTCTCCACTTCTCTAGATAAATCCTAGAGGTCCTGGTCTTCTTCAAAGACCAATTTTAGATCCCTAAGAGGATGTCTCAAAGTGGCGCTTCAAAGAAGAGGTAATTTCCATTACCGATTATTTCACCTTTATTTCTTCTTCCACTTCTTCTTCTTAGGTTGTTTCATTATGAAGTAATAACATCAGTATCACTAATATACTGATATGTTATTATTATTATTAAACAAACCTATGTCACCATCTATCCATCCTACGGAAAACGAAATCACCGCGCGTGCGTATGTATGGAATACTGTCTCCACGCCGTGGTGTAATCTATTTTCCACCACCAACTTACATGGATGGGTATAATGGTGTAAATTATTACTATATATTATTATTGTAAATTGATATTTATTCTGTAATAGTAGACATACACTCCAATAAAATTCCACGATCATGGGAACGATATCATCGCTCGTGCGTATGTACGGAATACCGTCTCCACGACGCGATGAGATTAATTATCAATGATTAACCATTCATAAATGATTATAAAGTATATATAATAAGTAATAATGAAATATATGACATAATAATGATACTGGATTTAGGTATATATATATGTTTGTCATCCAATTAATTCCATTAAATTCAACGAGGATACGAAAACAACGTTCATGCGTACGTACGGCCTACCGTCTCCATGAATGGTGTATTTCTTTCCATTTATCGATCTATTATATATATGTATATTATGAATATGTATTATATGTAAATCATGTTTTACATTCTGGATGTAAGTAATCATGATCTATGTAATCATATGAATAATTACAAGTCAAAACACGGACGACAAATGAAACGATTTTACCCAAAATGCTCTTTAACATGGAATTTTCAAAAGAACGGGTAATATAAAGTCATAAGTGAACCATATATGATATCATAACAATTAATATGATTCTGTAATAAGTAAATAACATTATTTAAATCATTATACAGGAGGTTTGGATACAGACGAAGCATATCAGACCTAAGGTAAGGGATAATTTTCAAATCTCATTTTTATCCGAGATTGCTTATGCGTAAGTATTTACTGGGGTTATTTCTATCATCCATGTCCATGTTTTATGAAAGTGTTTTCATGTATGTTTAAAGTCATTTTTACCCATTTTTTACTTTTACTACCTGGTATGTAATGAATCATTCTTTTGTTTACATTACGAGGTACTTTTTGACTTTTCTGGCAAAAGTATGAAAAGAATGTTTTTTTAAACTTATAATGCACGAATGGATTTTTACTGTTTTATAAAGCCTTATTTGCATGAAGAATCCTTAAAAAGATTTCATGACTATTTTAAACAAAATATCTTTCATTTAAAATAGCATGATGTTTTGTGAAAAGAAATTGATTTTGAAGAAGAAAAGGTATTTTCCTAAAGAATTCATTTCAGGTGTTTTATCAAAACCATTTTCCATCTAAGATGACATTATTTAATATGTGTATTTTTCTAGTATAATGTCTCTATAATTTACATGGTTTCAATTTTCTTATGATGAAATGATATCCATTTGTCTTATATGGATTATGTTATGATGGCATGATGTTTAAGATTCCCATTTTTATTACATGGGTTATGCTATGATGTATGATTTATGATTTTGTGGCACACATAAGAATGGTTTCATTATGAGATGGGTGGGACCTATATCTCCCTCCAATGCATTGGGTAATTATTTATATCTCATGAGATATACATGGCTGGAACTACAAGTTAAACCGGTTCAGTAATACAGGACTGGAACGAGGAGTGAACTCGATTCAGAAAGGGACTTTGTCCACTAAGATGGTCTTGGCAGCAATTCCTTGGATACTACGTAAATAATATCATGTGATTAATGGTTTCCACAATTACATGTTTTATTCCCATGCTATTTTATCATTCTTAATGTTTATTTATGATCTATGCCTTACACACTTCCATGTTTTATGTCATTTCTCAAGCTTTTGATGTTTAAACATTATGTTCATGTTTTTCAGTTCAAATGTATATGGTATGTTTTATTTTATCCATGAATACCCTTACTGATAATTTGAGCTCACCCTTTTTATGTTTTCTTTTCCCCAGGATACAATGAATGGTTTTACGTAAGAAAAAAAAGCAGAAGATCTTTATGGGAGATGTTGAAGATCGTTCACCACGATTAGAAGATTATGTTCCAAGTTTCCAAAGACACTAAACTATTACGGTCCTTTTGTGTATGTTTTTGTTCTATATTAAGTATTCCGCTAAAGTAATGTAATATCCATGTACGTCAAGATTTGGGTCTATACAGTTGGTATCAGAGGCAAAGGAGGTAGGATTGTATCCGATCCTTGGCAACTCTCACATGTGAGCATTGGATGAAGCATGGCTCTTTGCCCAAGGGCTTCATAGGGGGTGTCCCACCGCCCAGGGGGTGTAGCCGCCCATGGAGTTCCATGATAGGTATCAATTATAGTCCACTTGAAGTAATTCCAGACCGCTACATTATTATACCCATCCAAAAAATGAACCGTGTGTATAACAAACTACACCACAACGTGGAGACGGTAAGTCGTACGTATGCTCGTATGGCGACTTTGTCATTTATAGGATGGTAAGAATAACTAATATGGTTGTACCATATTTATAATAAAATAGTAATCTGTAGGAGGTACTGGAGTTATTATTTTGGTATGGAAACAACAAATAATTACGAATTGGACGATGAAAAGAACTTGAATGAGGGTAGTGAAATTATTACTTCTTTTTCGGGGTTTTCCTTTTGAGTTGATCAAAAGGGATCCATAGGTTGGCTTTATTACCCATATAAGAACTCTAGGTTGATTTTAATGATGTTTGGATGATATTTGGGTAGGGTTTGGCCGATCCGAATGGATCTGGAGGTGTGATTTTGAGAGAAGGTGAAGTACACTTTTATAAGAGAGGGGAGGGTCACTTTAGGAAAAGATTGAAATATTATATAATAATAAAATCATTTTCTATTTCTAATGGCTCAAAAATAATTTATATCTAGGATAAGGTGGTTATGGGTTGAAAACCACTCAGACAATAGGTTTTAGACATGTTTAGGTCACCTTATTAACCATACCATTTAGATTTTACTCTTAGTTAAATACTTAAAATTTTACCGTGTCTTCTTATATTATTACACTATATGGTTAACAAACTTACTAGAAACATCCAATAGAATATAAAGTGGATTATTAATGACCTATATAAAATTATTTCATCCCTTTTTCCAAACTTAGATTTATAAGAATATTATATCAACCAATAATATAGTATTTGTTTTAAACTTTAGTTTATGTCAATTTTGACATTATTTGGGTTTTGGTTTTTGTGAAAGTAATCACAAATTGATTACTTAGAAAAAAATACATTGAATCAAACCTAACATTTCATATTCACCTATAAAATTCACGTATGTCAAAAAAACTTTGAAATTATATTAATTTTAATATTTATAATACAATTTATTTGATTTTTTCATTAATAAGGTAATTACTGCATCATCATTTTTTCCTAAATATAAAAGACTTATTTAATGTTTAAAAATTATAAATAAAATACCATTATGTAGGAAATCATTTTATCTTTCTAATGAATATAAATTGTCAGATTTATATTGTCTGTAACCCTATATTAAAAATCGTTTAGTTATTAAACATTGAATTTAACACTTTTAACTCTTCGTTAAATAAAAAAATAATAAATGTCCAAATCTAATCCATTCAGACCTAAAGTATAATATTTTATTCCTATGGTTGTTTATGGTCGAAATAAATGTATCCAATAGAATTAGAACATGTGTTAGGGTAATTATAATATCATTTTTACTTTTAATTACACTATTTACTTTTAAAAGTGGTAAATAAATATCAAAAGATACAATTCACAAAGATTATTTTAATCTTATTGAAATAAATTTCACATACTGATATCGACAGTGTCTCTTGGAATTTTTATATTCATCTCACAGATGTTGTAAAATTATGTTCAATGCAATTTTTCAAATGGTCCTAGCTGGTGGGAAAAAGAGGTTAAAAAGTTCAATAACATTTTCTACATCTAATTTTATTATAAAATGACTCCAATTAACAACATTGAACATATATAGGTATTATATATCCACTTTGACTTAAAATAAATTTAAATAAAATAAATATTTATTTTAATAAAAAATCCGTTTTAAATAATAACGCAGTGTTTGTCACTATTCATAAAAAAATTGAATTTTTTTAGAATAATACAACAAATTCACCCAAAGATAATTTTGAAATTAGAAATTCGAAAATGAATTATATTTTACCAAATTCAAAACATTAAAGTACTTTTTATTAATGTAAAGTAAATTCTTATTGTCAAAACCAAAAAGAATGTTTTTTAATAGTAAAAACTATTAAAAGATTGACATGTATTTATGTCAACTTTAAATGTGAAATTACATATATTGAACTTAATTTTATTAAATTATAAAAATATATTCTAATTATAGTACAAAACGTAGAAATTCATAATTTATCACAATAAATTATTTTGATTAAAAAAAGTTATTTTCAATTAAAACATAGTATTTTCCACTATTCTCCATAATATGAAAGTTATCATAAAAGTAACCAAAATTTATCCAAACTAAATTTTTATGCCCCTATTCTAATTAAAAATTTAATTTAATTAAATTGAATATATAAAAGTCTACAATATTGGGTTTTAAAAGGGTTCTCCATTAAAAGGCGGTAAAATTTCATTATCTCAAAAATACTTAATTTATCTAAAATAATGAATTTGATATTATATGATGTTAAGAAACCGATAATATGGATTCTAAAATTATATGGATTATATAAAATTCAAAATTCAGTTAATAATATTCATAACATCTTTTTGAATGACTAGGTTGGATAGTCGTGGTGTGCTCAAATTCGTTGTTGCGTGTAGCGCAAGTTATTGAATTATTCTGAAGATATAACATACTATGAAATATTGTGCTATTACATCGAAAAAGAGTCATATTATCTTATACTTTATTATGTTCTTATCCCTTATAAACCAAAAATCATTATATAATAAAATAATATTTTCAAACATTCTAAGGAGCCCTTCCCCCCCACTTAAAAAAAGAACTCACCTCTAACCTATTACTCACACATCTCAAGATCCTTGGCTCATCCAAACTCTGCCTCATTAAAATCCTTGAATCCCTCTCTTACTACTATATTCCTTAACTTATGTAGAAGGAAATTCAATGAAGCGTTCTGGTTCAAACCAAAGGGAGTGGCCCGATTTAAAGGTAACATATTCTCCTAAGTTATTTTCTTTTATTTTACTCCTCTTATACCCTAAACACTTTTTAATCCTCTATTCTTTAACAAAAACAGTATCCAAAATATAATATGTTGTTATTATTATGTTTATTCTAACTACACTTACACACACCTCTATCTAATTGACACGAACATACTGTTTTTGTGGGCGGTGAACTACTGACTCACGAAATGATGATTGTTCAATTATCTCCTACCACCTCTCATGGTGGCCATTATGATGGAACTGTAATTATATATGATATTTATGATATTAATTTTATCTATATTCTTCATTAATTAAATTATATAACAAACCTTTATTGTTTTCATGTTGTATATATACGATAATTTCATTTAAGAATGTGTGGACTACAACCCCCTCAAAGTGATATGACTCATTCGTACCATAAATGAAATGTATAAAAGATGATGTTAATGAACTTATGTAACATATATATAATATTATATTATACTATAATTATAATATAATTTTGTTTAATTTTGTTTTCATACATTTAATATTTAAAAAAAGAATATAATGTTGTGTTCATGCGTACGTACAACTTACTGTCTACATGAACACTGAATTTCATTTCATATGTAAAAATGTTTGGGACTATTATATAGACATATATACTGGATATATATGGTTTATATGATATTTAAATCATGACTATAATTCTTGATATAATTTAATTTAGATCACATGGACAATATGTAATTTTAACAAGTTTTTTCTTGACTAAAGTTCCGAACATCGACAAAATGACTGATATGAACTCAAATAATTAAATAATTTTATAGCAAAGTAATAAGTGATATAAAAAGAATAATAAACTTTAAAATGGTTTTAAGGTATTATAAATTAACTTATGTTTATTATTTAGGATGAACATGGAATATATGAGTCATGTCAGACATGAGGTAAGAGGTTTCATATCTAACTTTTAATTTCATGAGATTTCAATTGTTCACATCTTATTTTTTGCATGTGGTGTATTAGGTATTTCCATTTTTTATATTTTATCATGAGTATCTTTATATTCATGGAATTTTGTTATTAATTTTGTAGTTATTAACTTTTGGTCATACGACTCAATTTTTTAAAATATGTTAAGGGGTTTTCATCTATCTTTTTTATTCCCATGAGATTCATGCCATATTTGACATTATTTCTTTTTGTGTGGTATATGTAAATCCCATGAATGTATTATTTGAGAAATATAATTTAATATTTTTGTATTTACATCTTCATTTTATGATCCTTATTTTAGGGGGTTTATGTTTCGTATGTTACCAAATTAATATGGGAATTTCTAATTTCAATTCCCACTCATTGGATTTTATGCATATTTAATTTATTATTTTACTCTAAGATTATGTGTGGAATAATTTTTTATTTATTTATGTAGTAATAAACACTATACGTTGTGTGGATATACTTATGATACACATTATCACTCCATTAATAAATTTTCAATTTATTTATATGAACATGATAAGGGTAATCATAACTCAATTTTTTTTCATTAAGTTAAACATCCATGTCATTGGTTTTGTTTCAAAAAAAAAACATGTGTGAATGTCCATTTGTTTTTTTACACTGAATATCCAATAATATTGAGTTTATTTATATTTTTCACACCTAATTATGTAATTTATTTATCCTTAATCTGAAGATATTATCTTTGTAAGGATGTTTGTATTAATTTAAATTCAGTTGAGACTTATTTGTTTTTATACACAAATTCACTTTTATATGGAGTATATTCATCCCCTTGACATATTATATCATTAATATCATTATTTTCATGATAGTTTAATCTTTTTTTTAATTTCATTCCTCTGTTATTTGTATTTAATAATCTCTCATTTGGTTAAGAACTGTTAAATTACAACATTGTTTAAAATGTTTTAATGATTTATTCTTCTAAATATTAATCCTTAATTTTGTTGTATTCAAAAAGGTTTGAAGGATTTATTTTTTATAGAAATTAATGTTTTAATATTTTAATTCTTTTAAACAATTAATATTGGTATGGGACACTTTTATTCAATAACAACTTTATTTATTTTTTAAAAGGTTTTGAAAATGATTTGATAAAACATTGATTATATCAATATATTGAAATGATATATTGTGTTTCCAATGTGGAAATTCAATCTTTTCTTTATTAATTTTTTATGTGTTATGAATATGTTATAGTTATTAGAAATAGTTTACATAAATGGTTGTTTCTGTGATAATCCTAGGGCATGTGATCCAGATATAGCTGTCAAATTCAATGGGTAACACGACAAAGGTAAACGTTAATTTTTCTCCTAAGAGATTTATGGAATGTGATGTGATAGGTATTCCAAATGTAACTACCTACATAGATATGAAAGATTAAATGTATATATGTTATGGATGGAACAAGTTACCATTATGATTTATGATTTCAAATTTTTATTCATAAATCTTATGATTTTGTGTTGTATGTTAATGATTGAAAAGAATAATTTCATTGATTTTTATGTATTGATGGACTAATGTTTTCTTTCATTGTTTTATACTGATTAATGTGATTTTTAATATCATCCCATGATTTGAAATGTTTTTCATAGGACATAGTGATGAATATGGTCAATGATAGGATTCAAGAAAATGTCATGTTGTCTAAAACATGAAACTAGACATGTTTTTTTAGATTTTTTATTTTCTAAAAAAATAGAAACGGAATATACGTGTCTACTTTGTTATTTTTGGGATGTAATGTAATAGTTATGTCTTAATTATATAAAATTCTAAACCTTAAATGATCTTCAATGTGGATTATTATATTTAATCATGTTTGTGTAATGTTTAGGTTCGGGTCATTATAGTTGGTATCCGAGGTCAGTTTAGACAAAAATAGGGACTAAGAGGTTTTTTTGATACATGCTAAGTCTCTATGTATGCTCTTTAAGATAAATCCTTATATCGTAACTTTTTCAGATAAATGAAATTTTGTTAAAATTGAAGGAGGAGGATCTCAAATGAGATTCATGTCTCTTCTTGATGACTTACTTGCAATAATTTTTGGAAAGTCATGTCCAGACGACTCTGAAACATTTTCGAACATACAACTCACTTACAACCAATCGTTTGTGATATAAAACACCACCACTATACCTCAATACCATCGTGGATCATGGGTTGTATTTAATAAAATATTATTTTCTCAGTATTCTCTTATTTTTAAGAAAGGTAAATATTATCAAGAAATTTTAAAATGTTTTACCTTATCACAAGATTTTGAAGAGAATTTTGATTTTGAAAAAGGTCTTGATGAAGGATACCATTTCAAAACTTATTTATATTTTTTTATAAATTATAGTCCATCAGTACATAATTATTTTATGTTAAAAGGAATATTGATTGAATGTTGCAACTCAAAATCGGTCAAACTGTTTTATAAAAAGAATGATTTATCAGATTTTTTGAAATTATATATCATACATGATTTTTTTTCCAGAAACTATTTTTCTGTAATAACTTATATGACCCAAGTAGTACGAGGTGTATTTGGATAAAGGAATAATATGATTTTGAAGGATATATAAATCATGGTTGCAAAGCATGGACAATCTATCTACATAAAGAAGAAGATGATGAATCCAAGTGGATACAATGATCAAGGTACACTGTTGTTTCTTTTGGAATAGTATTATTTTATAGAGGTAAAAATATTGTCAATATATATAAGACATCATGAATAAATATTTTTAGGTCATTATGAGTTGGGTTGAAAATGAGTGATATAAGAAAACTATTTAGGTTAAATCATGTTATAGTTATTTTTGAGTAGTTTATATCATTTTTTTGGAATGTAATAAAATTTTTTAGTTTTAGAAAAAGGACAACACACAGACCATGTGATAACCTACTGCGTTGGACAAGGCTGCGGGAATCTATCCCACAATCAATGTGCGATTTTGATTTAGCACCTACCATTGGAATACATGAATTCCTTAGTTTTTATGAATTATTCTTTATAGTTAAATGATTTTATTTATCAAGAATAAGTTTATTTGGGATATTATGTTTTATCAAATAGATATAATTAATATAGGAAATTATTTTTTGATTAAGTGATGATGGTGATTTTTGAAGAACTTCTCTCTTTTAGGGAAACACTATGTTCCTATAGAAAATAAAATACTTTGGGTTTTCAATTGAGGAGTAATTGTGGAATTTTATTTTGGAAGAATCATTTTTTTATAATGGACTAATATGTGTTTTTGGTTATTTAAGGAAATTATTATCCTATCATAGAGAATATGAGATTAGGTTAATTACATATCAGTGTGAGAATTTAAGAGTAGTCAATTTTATTTGGAGATAAAATTTTAAGATTTACTGTGGATGACGATGTGATTAAATCCTTATGAGTTTTGGGATTCAATATTAGTTTTTATTATAATTAAATATTTTAAGGAAAATTTTATATTGAATTTTCTTTGCTGAAATTTTGGTATTGTTTTTCAAATTTTGGGGATTAAGAGAACTATATATTTTTATAAATTATTAGTCTATTTTTGGGATTATCTAATCTTGTACAAACCATTTTTTTATTAGTGTTTAATGGAATTGGAATTATATATTTTATATTTTATGGATTATTTGATTCTATAGAATTTGATTCTAGCACTTAAGGTGTGACCAACTCATCTTGAATACTCATCATTAGGAGAAAAGATGAGTTTTTGGTAGAAACTTATTACAGGATGAAATTATACTTGAAAAATAACTATATTTCTTTATGTACTTAGTCAGTCCCATAAATAAATTCTCCAAATTTAATAAATTAAACTTTAATAAAAATGTTGTATGTTTAATTTTCCTACTGGGAAACCAATGGCCATTTAAACTATCCCATATTTTTGGTTTTATAGTTGTTAACATTCTCTAGATCATACTATCTACCATTCTCCATCAGAACATGAAACTTATATTTTCATCCATATCCATGTTTTCATGGAATCCTAGTATATGTTATATACAATGACATTTTTAACTTCTCTTTAATTCTTTTAAAGGGATATTTTTATTGGCTCTCTTTTTCTGATGTGGAACTTTTAATGAAGATCTGAGCTCAATATTAAAATTGCAAGGACACAATTCCCAAGTGGGGGGAGAGTTGTATCATCTCAAGTGAATAAAGAATATCGATTTTTAATATGTATCAATATTTTTAAATTAAATAATAATTTTACTATAAAGGGGATGATATGATTGATGGCACACCAGATAAGGAACATTGAGTTTCTTTGAAAACTTACGTTCCACACAATGTTGAGTTATACCGAAAAATAATATAATATTATTATGAATTTAAATGGTAGTTAATGTCTAGAAGTTTTATTGGAGTGAATGAATAGAACTAACTAAATAAGATTATATATGTTTATTAAATTTTGTTACATTAATCTAATAAATTTTACAGGCTTACAATATGAATGAATCCAATTTTAAGCATAAATACACTAATATTCATTAAAAGGACGATATACATATTTTTATTGATGAACCCTCTTAAAATATGGTTTATACACATTTATATATTATATTTAAAAAAAAAATTCATCATTAGAATCACAATATCAAAATTTACTCTGGGTAATTTGTTTGTATTTTTCTGATAAAGTTCCCTTTTAAAGAATATTGAAGAATAATGTATTTTAATTCAAAAATACCTTTAATGTAATTTATTTAAATGCAAAGATTAACTATTAAACTGGTTTAAATGTTTAGTTATATTATATATTTACCATTTAATCCAATTCTATTTATTGGAAGTAATTTAACATTGAAATTGGACATTAATAAGTGTCAATATTTTGATAGTTATTATGTTGTTAAAACACACATTTTGTTTTAAAAAATGGGATTAATTTTAAATTTAATTTATGACATTTAATTGTTTATAATTTGGAAAAATGGATTCCATATATTTAATATGGAGGTCCAGAATTTTTAAATAGGTAAATTTAATTTTAGACAGTATGAATATTTATTTCAGTAAATATTTTATTTACCATGGTTAAAGGGAAAATCAGGTAAATGAGGGTAATAAATAATATTATAATAATATTATATTTACGCTAACATGTCTCCTAATACTATTGGATGATAAATTTCCGACCATAGGCATTCTTGGGACGATTTTGGGACCCCATGGAGACACTTATGAGTGATAATGACACTTTATATTAATTAATTTAAAGTAAAGACAAAAATGATATAAACTTATATATGTCAGTGAATAGATTTTTACATGGGGTTATACAAGTGATAAATTAGACTAAAAATATTCATTATAATGATAATAACAATTAATACATCATGGTATTTTATTTATAATATTTAGACATAATATAAATAAAATTATTTAGGACACAATAATGATGTAGTGTTTACCTCATTAATGAATAATTTAAATAAATAAGATTATAAAGATTAAAACCGTATCTAAAACCTATATAAGACTTATTGGATAATTTAATTTTGAGTAATATTCCTAGTATCTTATACTTTAATATGTTTTGGACCTTTATAAACCAATATCATTATATAATAAAATAATATTTTTAAACAATTCTAAAAAGCCCCACCTCCCCCGTTATAAAAATCCATCACCTCTAACATATTACTCACACCACTCATGCCCCATGGATCATCAAACCTCTACACAATTAAGCTTAATAAATCCATATATTCCTCATAGAAACCATACTTTAGGTAGAAGGCACTTTATAGAAGTCTTTTTGTTCAAATCAAAGGGAGTTACCCGATTAAAAGTTAACATATTCTCTTAAGTTATTTTATTTTATTTTACTTCCCCAACCCCCATAACACTTATTATTATTATATTTTATAACACAAAATGTATCCAAAACATAATAGGTTGTTTTTATGAGAAGTATATGATCTACACTTTCATACACCTTTATCTAATGAAGACTAACATATTGTTTCTGTGGACGGCAAACTACTACCCCACGAAAAGATAATTGATCAATTATATAATACTGCCTCTCATTGTGGCCATTTTGATGGAACTGTAATTATATATGATATTTTTGAAATTTTTTTATATCTCTATCCATATTTAATTGTCTTTTAGAACATAAATTTTTGGTAATCATGTTGTATATATACAATAATTTCATTTGAGAAAGTGCGAACTACCGCCCATAAAAGTGATATGACTCATTCATACCAAACATTAATCATTTAAATGATGTTGTTAATGAACTTATGTTACATATTGAAAATATTATATTATATTGGAATTATAATATACCTCTATATCATTTTGTTTTCATAGCATTAAAAATGTAAAAATGAAATGAAAGTGGAGTTCATGCGTATGTTTGGCGTACTGTCTCTATGAATGGTGCATTTTATTTCTTATGTACAAATGATATGAACTGTTATAAAAACATATATATGAGATATATATGAATTTTATGATATCTAAATCATGAATAAAATTCTAGAGATAATGTACTTTTGACCACATGGACAATTTGTAATTATAACAAGTTCATTCTTGAGTAATGTTATGAACGCCGTAAAAATATCTAACATAAACTCAAATAATTTAATAACTATTATAGAAAGATAATAAGTTATATAAAAGGAATAATAATAATGAAAATGTTTCTTAATGAATTAAAAATTAACTTCTGTTTACTATTCAGGAATAACATGGAACATTCGAGTCATGTCGGACATGTGGTTAGGGGTTTCTTATTTGACTTTTAATTTCGTGATGTTTCCATTATTAACCAATTATTTATTGCATGTGGTGTATTGTGTCTTTTGATTTTCAATATATTATCATGAGTTTTTTTAATATTAATGGTAATTTATGACTCATTTTTTAGTTATAACTTTTGGTCATATGATACAGTTGATTACAATGTTGTAAGGGGTTTTCATCTCACTTATTTATTCAAGTGAGATCATGCCATATTTTCCAATATTTCCCTTTGTGTGGTGTATGTACATCCCATGATTGTATTATTTGAGTAATATAATTTAATTTATGGGTATTTACATATTCATTGTATGATCCTTCTTTCATGGGGTGTATGGTTCGAATGTTACAAAATCAGTATGGGAATTTCTAATTTCAATTTACACTTATATGATTTTGTGCATACATCCTTGATTATATTACTCCAAGATTATGTGTTGAATAAATATTTGTTTATTTATGTAGTAATTTACTCACCCCTTTGTGTTTATATACTTTTTATACACAAGATCGCTCCATTGATAAATTATCAAGACATTGATATGAACTTGATAAGGGTAATCAAAACTCAATTTCTGTTCATTGATCTAATATTCAAAGTCATCGGTTTTGTTTCTACAAGATCATGTGTGAATGTCCTATGATTGATTTACACTAAATATCCAATCATATTGAGTTTATATATATTTTCACACATAATTATGTAATTCATTTATACTTAATCCAAGGATGAAATCTTTGTATGGGACTTTGTCTCCAGTTACATTCCTTTGATACTTATTGGTTTTTATACAACAATAATCCTTTATATGGTGTATATACTTCCCCTTGACATATTATATCATGAATCTCCTTATTCTATTGACATTATAAGCTTTGATTCATATTATTCATCAATTATTAGTATTATAGCATCTCATATTTGGTTAGGAAATATTTAATTAAAACATTTCTCTAAATTTTTTAATGATTTATTTTTCTATGTATTTCTCATTAATGACCATGTTTTCAAAATGGTTTTAAGGATTTATTTTTATTGACATTATTGTTTCAAAATTTTAATTCCTTTAAATGATTCAAAGTGTTATGGGACTCTTTGATTCAAAAACCACATTATTAAATGTTTTAAATGGTGTTGAAAATGGTTTGATAAAGTAGTGATTATGTCAATATCATGAAATGATATATTGTGATTTCCATATGGAAATGTTATTTTTCCATTATGATAGTTTTATATGTTATTTAAATGAAAAGGTTATTGGGTATTTTGTACGTATATGGGTGGTTCCGTGATAAACCTAGGGTGGGTGAGCCTGAGATAGCTCCCCAACGCAATGGATAACGTGAAAAAGGTAAACATTAATGTTTCTCCTAAGATATTTAGGGAATATAATGTGATGGGTATTCCAAATGTAACTCCCTATGTAGCTGTGGAACCTACAATATTAATGTGTTATGGATGGCACATGTTACCTTTATGATTTATGATTTCCATTTATTATTCATAAATATAATGATTTTTTGTGGTAATTTAAACATTGAAAAGTATGATTTCATTGATTTTTATGAATTTATTGAATGATGATTTCAGTCATTGTTTTATAACCATTAATGAGCTTTTCAGGCTCAACCCATTTTTTGAATAGTTTTTCATAGGAAAATAAAAATGAATAGGGTCAAGGATGGGATCAAGAAAAAGACATGTAGTTTAAACATGGAACTAGAAATGTTTTCCTTTTTTAAGAGTTTTTATTTTATAAAAAAATGGAAACCAAGTAGAAGTGTCTATATTGTAATTTTTGAGTTGTAATGTAATACTTATGGCCTAATTCTCTAAAACTCCAAACCTGAAAAGATCTTCAAGGTGTATTATTTACTTAATTCAAGATTACATAATGTTTAATGCCAGGTCCTTATACTATAAATAGTTTTACATATGAGATAAATGGTGGATGAGTAGTTAATATCATCCTCAAATATCATCTTCTTAATTTCTGGTATTGATATGATACGTACATAGTTCATGGCCCTTATCATTTCCTTATGATCTTAGTTGATATTCTGAACATTAATTTCTTATTTTAATAGTTACCCACATTTCTTATACTCTTACTTAATCTCTATTAGGATGGGTGGTAGATAATTCATCTGAAATAGATACAGTGTGCCCCTATTCCTCATAATTTCAAGATCATTCTTTTTAAATGCCATTAATTTTAGATCACTTTCAATCCTCATCACAGAAAAAATAAGAAAAGAGGTTTCGAAGCTGAGTATCACCCACCTTGTTCACCTTCTCAGGTTGGTAGTGTATTGTGTAATCACAATAATTAATCCATTTCAACCATATCCTTTGGATAAAATTTAAAATTTCTATGTGAATGAAAAATTAAATATTTTTTAATCAATATATATATATCACATCTTCCACCAAAATTATAATGCATCGCTATTCTCAATTAAACAACTACACTCACTAACTCAAAATCATTAATCATGTAATTTTTCTAATGAATAATTAATTAGAGAATATAATAATCTATCCCCTTGTTGGTAAAACCCAGTCCCTTATTTGATTCATTGTAATAGATCAAAAACACTTCTACACTGCAATGTCTTAAACGATAAAATGCATTAATAATATTTTCTTCAGTTCTTTGAAACATTCGTTAATTTCATATTTCCTCCAGAACATGGATCCCTTTGACATCAACTTGGTTAGTTGATTTTATAGTAGTGGAAAATATCTAATAAAGAGTCGATATTATCCGAAAAACCATGAAAACTATATATATTGATCTCCAAGGTTGGTATAGGAATTTTCTCCATAACAGTTTTTTTGGATACATAGATATATATTCACATTAATATATATTAAAAATGAATTGCTGTTTATTTATCCAACATTAAAAATCAAATAATTTGGAAAGTGAATTATACATACTCATGTTCTTTAGTATAATACTTAAATTATATTCATTCTTTATCAGAATTGTTAAATATAAAATAATATCATATATAAATACTACCATACTCTGATCTCGATAAACCCTAAAGACCATGTTCATTAAATACATTAATATGTCAAGAGTATTGTTAATTCTAAATTGAATTAATATAAATTAATAATGATCATGCCTCATAGGAAATGTTTTCATGGTTATATACTCCTTCTACACACCTAGATATTTATATTGATGTCAATGATAAATATTGGAATAATAATGATCTCTTTAAAATAGATCTGAGAGATCATCAATACGGGGTATATGATTCATGTTCTTCATAGTGATTTTGTTATGTTACTGATATTTAATATAAGATTGTAGTGAACAATATTTATTCTTAATGAATATTATAGGTTCACTCCATGGGGAAAATGGGTTGAATGAGACCCTTATATAGATTCTTCTAGATTTTTTCGTAAATTCCCACATCTCAATTAGGGAAATTCTATAAGGTGTATTTCATATTAATGAAGAACAATATATTTGTTCTATTAAAGAATCCACTTCTTGATTTTGTGGAAGATCAGGATGGTCCTATATAAATACATCATCATATTCCCAAATAATATGAAATTTTTGAATGTTTTAATTCTCTCAATACATTTGAGAAAAATATCAATCATGTATATGTATTACAACCCATATTGTAAAAATAGATTACCTTATGTGTTATGGTTCATCCTTACCCTAATATATGATCACTAAATGTTTCAGAATATTTAATTGAACATACCATTCATAGTAATATTTATGGGAAATATACTAAAAGAGCTAGTCCAATCCCAAAAAAATCCAATTAACCTATTGTAAAATCTATATATTTGTTGGGAGAAAAATACAGAAAACATATATTAGAAAGGATCTACAAACATGATATGTGATCATCATACCATTAAGTGTTTTCATTACTAACACAACATATATTCATTTATGTGTGATAAGATAACCCTATATAATTTCTTAGATATAAAACAATGGATAAAAACGAAATCAAATAATACTATTGTAATTATAGATTGGATGATATGTTTACCTTCAAAAAATCAGTATCCTTGCCTACTTCAAAAGTAATTATTACAGAATAATTAAATTTTTTTTATTTAACATTATATTTTATGGAGACTTATTATCCTCATTATAAATTGTGTGATGGAATTTATTCACCTAAAGTGAAAACTACATCCATATAAAAGAGTGGTGTATGGGTGGTATATTTAGTTGATATTTCACAATATTCATTTAACTAACATTCCTCATGACATAACTTCAACATTATTTTTCATGATGGATTGGGATCCCCTCTTTAAAACATCTTCATAATCATTTTAGAAAATTATTCGAGTTCTCCTTCCCAAATATTTTGGAATATATTAGGTTGAAACCAATTCTTCCATCTATGTGAAATACCACTGGATCTCCATAAAAATTACACCTTTCTTTCTAATCACTAGAACCATTAAAATAATTGTATCCATATTTAATTTCATCTTCTCATGCACATCGAACACTCTATTCATTGATTCCAAAGCCTTTGATAGATATTTCCTTTTGAATACTTGTTTTTAAACAACTATGTAATTGACCAGTATTACATTATTAGTTTTTTTATAAAACAGGAATCATAAAAAAAGTTTATTGTGGTGTTTTAATCATAGTTATAGATAGTTTCATCATCCTTCATCTTCATATTTATAAATTACATCTCAATTTTAGCATGAATATTTTGGGGAATTAACAATTAATGATTACCCTCTTCAGAACCTCCCATTCAATGGAGATTATTTCCTTTAAATTCCGTTAAATCTTAAGATTAATTAACTATTAACAGTATACTCCTTCAAACTGACATACATTTTTGAAAAATATCTCATTCTATAAGCACTAAATAATGTAAAATATATGTTCCATGGAATTATTTCATTTCTACTAACAAATTGATCCAACGAGCCATAGAAATAGGGTAGGAGCCATCACATAAATGATTCAACTAAATGTTTCTCCCTCACATGGTGAATTTAAAAGTTCAATATGGTCTACATTACCCCCAATAGCAAGATAAAGTTTAATGATCATAGTCAGAAGATAATTTATCTCATCTCCCAATCCATTTGGTTTTTAATGAGTATTGACATTTCATTAGCTATCACATATATTTTTTAAATGATTCCATATAGTTCATACCATTAACTAAAACAAAAATACATTGTGAAAACATCAAGATACTATAAAAAAGTGAATAATCATAATTTTATAGGAATAATTTATGATATTTACTAAATTAAGACATCTCCTAATAATATAATGACACTTTTGGTTTACCCTAGTCTTATATGGTCAATATTAATTCATATCATTCTTAATATTTGATAAAGGTAATTTTGAATTAACCCAATCATATCACCCATGAGGGTCTAGAAAAATTTGCATACTTAGGTCCACTCATCATGCAACTATGATAATAAATTTGATAACAATTCAATGCATTTCAGTATTTTTGCCTCGAGATGACTTTGTTGCCTCGAGGTGACTTTGTTTCATAGCTACATCCACTTTCTAGTATCCGTAAAAGGATGTATTTTGTTGGGAATAACATAATGTATACTTTACCAAAACCATAGAATATTATAATATAATTAGTATTATCATAATAGTTATCACTAAATTTTTAGATTCTTAATCATTGAAAATAAATAAACCATTATCTTATATGTTCTAAGATAACCAAGTGAAAAGCTATGATAAATATTACATCATGTTATATAAATAATCAGTACATATCACAAGTTTACATATTTTAAGACTGTAAAAAAATTTCATTATAGATTATAAATATATTAATATTATTTCCTAAAATATCTTCAAAATAATAAAAAATATCTTCCAATTGATATCCATATAAACAGATCATATTTATAACAATCTATCAAAACCTAGAAATGGAAAATATAAAAAAGTTTGAGATTAGATATACAATACAGGTGAACATAATGTTTTCAATTATTGGTCCTAATTAATCATAAGGGTATGATAACACGATCATAACATAAGAAACGAATAGTCTATCAATTCACAAATCATTTATGATGAATCATAGTATAATATTTTTTTTTATAAAAATAAAAAATTATAAGAGAATTGAATAATCAATAATCAATCATAATTCATAAGAGTATATCATTAACATTGGAATATTGAAAATAATATATAATATTATAACATTTCGACCTTCTGTAAATAGAAAAAGTATTACTCATAAAGTCAAATTGATGAAATCATGTCCTTATATAAACTTATGTTCAACAAATTAGGTTCTGAAATAAATATAACGAAATGAAACCAAGTCAATGTATAAAGTTGTGAACATGAAATCAAGATCACCCGTAACACAATTATCTCATTTCATTTCCATATTTAAATAATTCGACAGTGGTATATATAATACCCACCCAAAAAATAAACCTAAACTATAAATCACCTCAAGATCATAAAAACAGTCACCATTTAATTATAATATAACAAATTGATAATAAAAGATTTTTGTAAAGATTTTATATTATCTTATAAAACCCATTGAAAAGTAATTGGTCTAATTAAATAAAAAATTAAAATCATCACCGTAAACCATATTCAAAAAATAATTGGATGCTACCATTATATCATATCCTCAACGAATTGTATGTAACATCAAATGATGTTATTATAAAAAATAATTCATTTAAATTATTTTTCAGATATTTATGGATGAAAATACAATTTTTATTTCGATATCTATTATAATAAAATCCAAAAATTGTGAAATATTAAGGTAAGAAAATTATTTGGAAACAAATATAGAATCTTTTATTGGTAGATTCAATGATAATAGTATTCATGATGGTGGGAAATTTTTACATATGGTATCCATTAAAATAAATAATTTATTCAAAACTTTGTTAAAAAGTATATTGTTTGGAAAATGAAAATTTGACTCATTTTTTAAAATTATTATAAAATATTTGATATTGGTAAAAATGAATTTAATAAATCACTATTGAGTAGTGGAAGAATTCTGGAAATCATTTTATAGAAAATACTGACATGGATGAAAAATATTCTCAACCAAAGAGTAAATATGGCTGGTCATTATTGAAATAATTTTATCAATAATTATTAGATAAAAAGAGTGTATAACGATAATTATAATTGAAAAATAAATTAATATTTAGGAGGAGAAAAAATATGTAATATTTAAGGGATAAAGACCCTATAATTTCTCTCACTAAAAATTTAACATAAACAATCACGAAAAGATTGAGATTTTGACATGAATCTCTTACCACAATTCTCCTGTAGATTTGTATGAATTCTAACCATGAGTATAATTAAATTACATTTATTATACATATCCAATAATACCATATTAAAAACTATGAAATCATATATTATTTACATATAACATCTGTAAACATGTTTTTTAATTATTCATTATTAAAATGTCTATTTCTGTTAAAAATTGTTTCATTTTTCATTTATTTTTTAATTTTATGAATATAATAAATATAGTTTTATCAGGTTTACATACTACATTGAATGTTTCCAAATTCATAATTATTATATTTATCCATTATATATAATTTCATAACCATTCATATAATGTGGTGTTGAAAATGAATTGTATCACCTTGTGGAGACGGTAATTCTTACATATATAAGAGTGATGATTCCACTTATCAGTTGATGGAATGAAATAAAGGTAATGAAATATTTAAATCTATAAAATCTATATAATATCATAAATATCATAAAAATTAAATAAATATATATTTATTACTGAATATGCAATGTGGAAATGGAAAATGAATCACATCACATAATGATGGTGTTAGTCCACACATATGCCCGACAGATGTTATTATTTTCCAAATATGGGAAGGTATAATGGTGGGTAATATAATATTATTAAAAAATAACCTCTAATTCATAAATATCACACACACATATATATATTATTCATCAAAATATTCATCCATGAATTATGGTGATGGAAGATGAATAAAATTTCTCTATGGACATGATAGTCCACACATGCAGAAAAGTGATAATTGAATTCATAGTTGATGAAAAATGAGATGAATAAAGTTTAATCAATTAAATAAATAGTATATATGAATATAGGAGATATTTATTTTATTTTATCATCATGGTTATTACATTATTGTATTAGATTTATTATGAACAAAATAGAACACTGAGTTAAGAACTATATCTCTTCTCTAGACAACCTACTTTGGTTAATACCTTAATACATTTTATGATGTTATTATGAATGAAAAATAAAATATATGACATGTTTTTGGATGTTATCAATGGAAATGGGTAGTTATTAGCAGATATAATATGCTCTTGGAGTGTGTAGAAGAGAAGAGATTAGGTGTCTTTTTTGAGGGAAAGGGAGGACACACTTGTAATAATACAAAATATTGAAATATATTAATGTATAAATCAATATCAATTGCTCAAAAATGAATAATATTTTAATAATAAATGATATATGTTCAAAATATGATTGGAAAATGATATTTAGAAAAGGGTTTGATCATTTTATCCCTTACCAATTAATTTAAACCTCGATAATCCTTTTTAACTTTTACTATTGTAATGACTATTAACCTCAGCTGATAATTATAATACAAAAATTAATTTAAATTTATTATATAATATTAATTTTATCATTATAAATATGGAATATATTTTACCAAATCTAATCTCTATAATTTTCAGATTTTCATTTTAAAATAAATAGAAAAAACGGGACCAAAAACTATTTTCCCGAAAAATGAATTTGTAAGTATAAAAATGTTTTCATTAAAACATTATGTATATTTTTTTATCAAAAGATATTAATTAAATTATTTTTAATAACAAATAAATTATAAAAATTTAAAGTTAATTCAAAACCAATTGTTCCGTATTAGATATTTGAAAATAAAATGTAGTTTTCATTAAAACCCATTATTTTCTACTATATACCATAATTTTTTTAATCCAAAAAATACCTTAAGTTAATATAGTATAGATTAAATGAAATAAAATATTTATTTCTTAAAATAAATAATACATAACTATATATATTTATTTTAATTTCCATGATCTAAATGAATTTTAGCATTGTTACCCCGAGCAAAATCTATTTCATTGCCACATCCACTTTCTGGTATCCAGAAAAGAATGTATTTTATTTGGAATCAGACAATATATTCTTTACCAAAACCATAGAATTTTAAAATATAAATATGATTATCCTAATCGTTAGTAATTCATTTTTATATTCTTCATATTTGAAAATAATGAAACCATTATGTGATGTGAACTAAGAAAACCAAATGATATGAATCATAAATATTACGTTATTCTATATAAATATTCAGTACATATCACAATATATACATTTTAAGACTATAAAAAACATTTCCTTATAGATTTTATATATATTAATATTATTTCATAAAATGTATTCCAAATAATAAATAAGATATTCAAATTAATATCCTTAACAACATATCATATTTATAACAATTTATCAAAACCTAAGGAAGGAAAACATAAGAAAGGGTGAGATCAGATACACAATAGGGGAGACACTAGAGATGTCAATCAGTGATCATAATTAATCAAAAGGGTATGATAACATGATCATAACATAAGAAATAAATAGTTTGTCAATTCAAAAATCATAAATGATGAATCATAGTATAATATTTTTTCTATAAAAATAATACACCGTAAGAGTGTGGAATAATAAATATTCAAGCGTGATCCATGGGATTATATCATTAATATTGTCATATGGAAAAAATATATAATATTATAACATTTTGAACATGTTTAAATAGTAAATGGATGAAAAAAAAGTCAACTTGGTGAAATCATGTCCTTAAATAAATTTATGGTCATGAAATTAGGTTCAGACAAAAAAAAAGGGAAATGAAACCAGGTCTATGTATAATGTTGTGAATATGAAATCTGGATCACCCATAATAAAATAATATCATTTCATTTCAGTATTTAAAAATTTCATTAGTGGTCTATATGATACCCAACCAACAAATAAACATCAACCATAAAACCACCTCAAGATCATAAAAACAGTCATCATTTCATTATAGCATCACTAATGGATAGTAAATAAGTTTTATAAAATTTTTATCAAATCATATAAAACCCATAAAAATGTAATTGGTATTATTAAATATACAATATAAATCATCACAAAAAAACCATCTTCAAATAATAATAAAATTGTCCCATAGTATCAAATCATCAATGAATCATAAGTAACATCAAAGGATGTTATTATAACTGAACCATTCATTTATTAGGTTATTGAAATATTAATTGATGAAAAAAAATTTCATTTTGGAATCAATAATATTAAAATCAAAAAATAATGAAATAATAAGGAAAAAATTTCATTGTAAACAAACATAGAATCTTTTGATGGGAGATTCGAAGAAAATTGAATTCAACATGGTGGGAAATCTTTAGATGTTGTATACAAAAAAATTAAAAATTTATTCAAACATATGTTTAAAATTATATCGTTTTGAAAATGAAAAGATGATTCATTTTTTTAAAATTATTATAAAATGTTTTATATTAGTAGAAATAAATTTAATAAATTATTTCTGAGTAGTTAATGAATTCTTCAAAACTTTTTATAGAAAATATAGACATGGAAGAAAAATATTCCTGACCCAAAAGTAAATATGTTCGGTATTTGTTAACATCATTTTATCAATCATTTTTAAGTAAAAAGAGTGTATAAAATTAATTCTAATTAAAAATTATATTAATAACTTTGAGGATAAAAAAATACATAATTTTTTAGGGATAAATACCATATAATTTATCTCAAAAACATTTAGCATAAACAGTCCCGAAAATATTGAGATTTTGACATGAATCTCTTACCACAATTCACATATGGATTTGTATTAATTCTGTCCTCGAGTATAATAAATATGTAGTTATAATACATATCCTATGATAACATATTCAAACCTATGAAAGCATATATTATTTACATATAATATCATAAAACCAGTTTATTAATAATTCATTATTAAAATGTCTATTTCTTGTGATAACTGTTTCATTTTTCATGCTTTTTTCGATTCTACGAATATGGCCATTATAGTTTTATTAGGGTCATGTAGTATCTAGAATGTAAAAAAATATAATAATTATCATATTTATCCATTATATATAATTTCATAACCATTCATATAATGTGATGATGAAAATGAATTGCATCACCTTATGGAGATGGTAATTCGTATATTTATAAGAGTGATGTTTCCACTTCTCTGTTGATGGAATTAAATAAAGGTAAGTTAAAATTTAAATATTTAAAATCTATATCATATCATAAATATTATAAAAATTAAATAAATATATATTTATTACAGGATATGAAAAGTGGAAATGGAAAATTAATGACTTCACTTCGTGGTGGTGTTTGTCCACACATACGCTGGACGAATGTTATAATTTTCCCCAGATGGGAAGGTATACAGGTAGGTAATATAATATTATTAAAAAAAATAAAAACTAATTAATGAATATCATAAATATTAATATAAATTATATTCATCATAATAAGTATCTATAAATTATGGCGATGAAAGATGAATCATATTGCTATGTGGACGTGAAAGTCCACACATGTTGACAAGTGATAATTGAATTCATATTTGATTAAAAATGAAATGAATAATGGTTTATCAAATGAAATAATAGTATCTAAAAACATAAGAGATATTTATTTTATTTTATCATCGTGGATTACAAATAATTGTAGGTGATTTATTAGGAAAAAAGGGAACACTCAATTAACAAACACTAACTCTTCTATAGACAACATCCTTTGGTTTATACCTTAATACATATTAAGAAGATATTATGAACAAACCATGAAATAACAAACAAGTTTTTTGAATTTTTCAAAGGAAATGGGTATGTATTAGCTGATATAATATTCTCTTGGAGTGTGAAGAAGAGAGGATATTTTGTGTCTTTTTTTAGGGAAAGGGAGGGCACACTTGTAATATTTAATAATATTAAAATATATTTACGTGTAAATAAATATAAATTGCTCCAAAATGAATTATATTTGAATAATAAGTGATATATGTTCAAAATAGTATTGGAAATTTTATTTAGACAAGTTTTTGGTCATTTTACCACTTATCTATTTAGTTTAGCCCCGATAATCATTTTTAACTTTAAATATAGTAATTACTATTGACCTCAACTAATAAATATACTAAAAAAATTAATTTAAATGTTTTATAAAATAACAATATTTCAAATTATAAATATGGAATCTCTTTTATCAAAACTAATCATTATAATTGGCATATAATTAATTTAAAATAAATGAAAAATATGGGTCCAAAAACTATTTTCTAGACAAATGAATTTTTAAGTATAAAAATGTTTTCATTTAAAAATTATGCATATTTATTATTCAAACTATATTAATTATATAATTTTTAATAAAATACAGATAATAAAATATTAAAATTAATTCAAAACAAAATGTTCCATAGTAGATATTTGAAAATTAATAGTAGTTTTCATTAAAACCTGTTATTTTCTAATACATACCAGAAAAAACATTTTACAAAAAACAAAATAAATACCATAAGTTAATGTAGAAAAGAAGACAACAAATAATGTATTTATTTATTAATGTAAAAGAGACATAAATATATAAATTTATTTTAATTTCTATTCTCTAAATTCATTGTACCACGTTTTTCAATAAAATTTTATTTCTACGCATAAAATTGCATCACATTAATTTTAATAATTATTTTAAATGAGTTAATGAAAAATTATTTATCAAATAAAACTACAAACCAAATGTTAATAATATGTCTATTAGAAATTCATACCACTAATTTAATTGATATATAATAATAATATCATTAAAATAATAAAAATCCCATAGTATATCATGGTTCATTTAAACTCAGTGTTGCATGTAATTAATGAAATCAAAGAAGTAAAATTTTGTTGAAGATAACTATGTGAAAATATAATAGGGGTTTCAATTAATATAGATGAAATTAAAATATAAATAATCAAATAGACAATAATAACTTGTTTCATAATGATTGAATTCATAAATCTAGACATATTAATCTTATAATCAATGCCTCATAATGAGGAATCATACAAATATATGTATGTAATATAACAAATTCGTAGGCTAGTATGTCTCACAATACCTACCAATGTATCTATGGGATAAATAATATCAGTTTATATAATCCACTAGAAAATTCAAAATCATTCCTTATGTGAAGAGAATTAATAAAAATTAAATTACAAAATCGAAATTCCAAAGTAATCAATAAACACCAATTTTAGAAAACTACCTTAAATAATATCTTAATATTACCGAATAATAAATTGGAATAATTATATAATGAGACATAGAGTGAGAGATAATGACATTTCTAATTATATTATATCTATATTGTATAATATATTCTATAAAGGATATATTATTTGATTAAAAACATTGTTATAAATACATTGAATTGTTTCTATGAATAGATGAAATGTTATTTTATTATGTAACATCATAAATGAATACTTTTTATAAAAAAAAGAAATATAATTTTTTTTAAAAACCCATGGTAAAATTTAAAGGAAAAATGATTAATAATAATGTTCATCATAGTGGTAAAATGTGGTCATGCAAAAAGTTATGAAAAAACATTCGTTTCTTAATTCAGTAAAGAGAGTCAAAAATTTCCGGTGATGAAAATGTTAAAAATATTCATTTAAAAACATATGTAAGTATATTCACTCCAATATTAAAGAATCATATGTAATAATATAGGTTTATAGAATTAAATTTATAAAACAAAATAAATAATATGGACATAGAATGGAATGATTCTTGACCAAAAATAAGAAATAATTACATCTTTTATTATAGACATTCTTTTATAGAATTTGAGTACCCATGAGAGTAATGATTTAATGTGGTTGTGAAAAATACATTAAATAATTTATGGGTATGAATTTTTTTATATATAAATATTTTATAAATAAGAAAATTAATATTTAAACATAAAATACACCATAAAATATGATTTTGATTAAATAAACCATTACTTGATAAAATCTATTTGTCATATGCACTCAAACTTTGATATAAAAATTAAATTTTTAATAATCTATATAATATAGTTAAATTCATATATATCCTACTTGAAGTCAGTTATTTATTATTTTCTATTATTCATTTACACAGAATTCACTGTTAAGATCATTATTTTGGAGTCAACTGTTCTATTCTACTTGCATTCTCTGGTTTTGTGACTTTAGTCCCCAATTTTTGTGTATGGATTCATTATATTTTTAATTTTATATATAATTCAATTCATGCGATTTATATATTTATAGATTCCTTTATTCATTTCATGGAGAATCTATTAATTGTTTTCATAGACAACGTAATAATTTCTTTCTCAATGATTATTGTATTAATAAAGGAATAATATTTATTAGTAACTACAATATTAAAACAACGCAATATTTAATTATAAAAATAACATAAATGTAACATTATTATTTATTATGGCTATTATTTAAAATTTCTTAGTCATTCGTGAGATCAAAATTATAACCATTTATATGTGTTTAGTAAAACCTCCCATGACAAGAATTCATTATAATGAATGAATGTGAAAGATTATATTTGCAAATTGTGATAATATATCATTTTGAAATGAATACAGGTTTCAATTTTTTTTTATTTTTGATAGGTATGATTTATGAAAATATTTATGAAGAATATAAATTACCGGGAATGTCGAGAAATTGTTAGATACATTGTGTCTCAGTACTCTAAGGTGGTTAAATTTTATGGTGACAATTAATTTTTAATATTATGAATAGAATAAATGATTTACCATTAAAAAAATTTAATCATCTTATAGATATAATATTTTTCTAACCAAAACATTTTTAGAACCATCAATTTATGGTAATGATAAAAATTGATATTTTTCATTCAGAGAGATTACAGTGCACACTAAACCGTAGCAGTGATATCATTATTCAAATAAATGAAAGGGAGGTAGATTATACTTGTTCCAAATACATAATGATTTTTTAGACTAATAATACAAATAAAAATATATTATTATGATTATAATAAATTTTTAGAATGTGAAAGATGAAAAAAATGTGAATGAACCTAGCTAAGATTATTACCGCTTGATTCGATATCCTTCTTCAAACCACACTTTAATCCTTCATAGATTGTTGTTTCGAATAAAACATAACCAATATGATATGGGAAAATAATATTTTATAAAAACTTTGTAGATTTTGATGGATCATGACATTTTTATGTTTTTGGGTGAGTGGGGTAGTTATGGGGTCCTTTTATTAGTGATGACGATGCCAATTTTGTAAATACTTATAACATTAAATTGAAATAAATATATTCTTAAGAGTAATTGGTACCTAATTTTTACAATTTATAATATAGTATTGAGTAGGCTGACAATATACTAATCTAATCAAATTTATAAATTCTTTTGTGATCATTGTGGCCTAATCCATTAGTTTGACAATTTTATTTCATATGAGATTTTTTCATGGTGATTAAATTTTATCAAGTAAATAATTTTTGACCAAACATGACAAAATATTATTACCTAATTTAAATATCATGATTCCAAATAAAAAAACCATTTACTTTTTCACATATCAATATATGGAAAAAAATAATTTAATATTAGTATAATTTATGTTATAAATTTTTTTTTTCAAAAAAATGTCTTTCAAGCATGAAAACTAATTTAAGCTAAAATTATAAATTTTAATGATTTCTAAAAAATTAAGTAATTTATTATTGCCAAATATAATTTTTTTAAATTTAAATTAAATAAAAGACCTAGTGGTATAGTTTAAATTCTTAATAAAATAAAAATATTCAAAAATCTATCTTATATTAAAAAATTCCATGAAAATATTTCTAAATTCAACAAAATGTTATAAAGTAAATCATTCCAAATTTTTAAATAAAAATTTCATTGAAAAAATGGTTCTTCAAACTTTTTATTTATGATTATATCATAAAATTCATTTTAAAATTTTTAAAAAATTTATATTAAAAATATAAATATATTTAATGAAATAATGAAAATTTACCATAAGATAATTTTGTAAGATTATTTACAAACTTTTATCCATCTAATAAAACTAACAATATTAAATTTCTAAACTTTAATTTAATTTTTTTCATAAAACTATTTCTATTTTACTATGAATAGTTTTTTCTTTATGATATAGTTCTGTGATGTTGTGATTTCCTAATATTGAATCATTTTAGGTATTAAATTCTCAACCATAATTTTTTTTTCTTCAAAAATATTTATATAATGTAGCCCATAAAAAATGTTTTTAATTCTTTATCCCTTCTTTCATGTGATCCTATATTTCGTCCAATATCTTTTGATTCATCTAGTTCCCTTTCACCAGTTATGTTTTAAATTTCTAAAACCCTTGTCCACTAGTTTCAATATCATGATCATTATCCCCATTATATTATAATACTTGTTCCTACTATATTTCTATAATTGTGTGAAAAATCATTGGGTTCAGTATGTAGTTCATTAACTGTGAAACATGGATTAAGGATTTCACATTATAGATTTTAGGTCTCATATCCAAATAGTAGGACACAACTCCAATTATATCTAAAATATAAAATGGCCTTTTTTATAGGAATTAGTTTCCATTTCCTACAAAAATGTATAACTCCAATCCATGGTGATAACTTTAGGAATGTAAACCACAAGAAATTCTATGTCCTCTATATGATTATACCCATAACATATTTTTCTTCATTAAGATACGTTGATATGGTAATAAATATCCATCACCTTAACAGTAAACTCCTCAACATGATCTGGGCCTACGAGAATTCTCCCATCATCCACATCATCTAAATTTTGAGTATGATATATTTTCCCAAATGATACTTATGATGGTTCAATATTAATTCTTGAATAGAATCTATTATTATACAAAAATTAAAAAAACGTAGATACTTGTCTTGTATTTCTTAAAAAAATGGGATAATGTTTTGAAGATTTCCTCAATGGTTATAAAATTTCATTAAGACTAACCATCAATTTGAGCATTATAGATGGTGCAACAATGTATTATAGAATCGAAAGACTTCAAAAGTCTCCCCCATAATTTAGATGTGAATTGGGGATCAGGATTAGGTATATTTGATACTTATTCATTATGAAGTCTTACCCCATCATTAATATAGAACTGAAAAATATGCTAAAAGGGTAGATCCTACCTTATTTCTATGACTTCTGCATTCTTGGTAGGACAATCCATATTGAAACATTGTGAATAATATCACCAAATATTAAGTGGAAGTTCACTGAAAAATTCATTTGTAACATTTTATCACTTCGGAATTGGTATATGGAGGTCTTTTCTGATTCCATTATGATGATTTATTTCATCCATTAACTATTATCATAAAAACTATCAAGACACATAGTCTTCAATATCTTATTTTATATCATTCCATAAGAATTGTTATATTAAAAAACTAAACTTATTTTTTATACTCAATTGTATAAGGAAATTTATGGTATTTGATTCATCTAATATTTCTTATTTCATCTAATAAATGGATAAAACACATATTCTCCATGAAAAGTTTAACTCACAATCTTCAAAGATGTCGTATTATAATATTTCCAAATTGAAGGATTTAATCATCCACTATTATCCATTATCATACAATAATGAAATATTTATCCTTTATCTAAAAGTTGGTTTAATGATTTCATAGAAATGAAATGATGTTTCCCCTTGCCACCAAATTACCATATCCACAATTACTAAATCATTTAATATAAGTTATTTTTTTTCTTCATCATAGTCATACTACTATTTACCTTCATATTTAATCCAATTTCCTCCATCGCTTCCTTTCAATGGTGGTATTTTTTTGATAATAAATTGTCTTCAATAAATTCTATTAATATATGTTTCCACTTGTTTATCTCTTTCTGAGATAATATATAATGATTTTTTTTGGTTATTACATATGTCCAATATTTCACCAATATGGTGTTTTCTCCAAATAATTAATGAAAATATTACTCTTACCCACTCAAGATCATGAGTTTCATATCTCTATTCATTGATACTCAACATCCTTTGTTCATAAAAAACCCAAAAAACAAATTTTAGAAACAACCCTAGTCGAATATTTTTAGATAACTATATATTACAAATGCATGATTTCCCTATAGTAAAATCAATACATGTTCACTTACCAAGATCCAATTTATCACCTCATAAAATCCGTCAATTTCCTTTAAATATGTTAATTTGACCCCATTACATATCAACATGTTTAACAGGTTATTCCATACATAATGGTTTTAAAAAAATAACCAATTATATGAAGAAAACACTGGGATACTACATTTCTCAGTAATATTCATCAGTGTGTTTCTTTGAATGATAACATTTTTTTTGAGGTATCAATATAGATTCTATCATATGAGGATATATTTCCTAGAAAAACTCCCAGAAATCAAAATTATGACTTATTTATTTTCCCATAGAACACATTTTTTATGGGACTCAAAATAATAATTAATAAATGATTTTTATTCTGTTCATATCATTTAGTATATATCAAGTTATATTAAAATAATACAACAATGATTTTATAAATATCATATTTGAATAATCTAGTCACCATATTAATAAATACAAATGGGTAATTTTTTCATCCAAAGCTAATTACCATAAACTCAAAATTCTATTACCCCATATGAATTATTTTCATTGTTTTCTCATCCTTTTTCACCATTAGTTGATAATAACTATATTGTTTGTTGATCATTGAATAGTTTTTTATTATAATAATTTGATAAAGTTAGTAATAAATTCATGGAAAATAATAAATCTTCTTTCGAGTAATTGAATCGATTTAAATAAAATCGATACCCAACTTCATGATTTTATTGTTCTTTTTTTGGAAATATGAATAGCGATAAAACATAGTGTTTTAATAAAATATCAAATAAATCTTATATTTTTTTCTTTAAATCAACAAATTATATTAGTTCCAATATATATGGATTCATAGATGTATATTTCCAATCATGGATGAGTTTAATGGAAAGCATAACTTCCTACTAAAGTGTATTTCCATGTAATAATTTTGAAATCAATTAATATATACTTAAAAAATATGTATATCCTAAACTATTTATATATATTTCTCATCAATTGTATAATTCCCACTTCCTACTATCCAATAATTTCATTATAACATGTTACAATTGGTGGATCTATGAAAATTCCTAGATAATAAAGTCTCTTACCCAAAAACAATTAATTATATTCTATGTCTAAAAAATAAAATATCACATCCATATGGTGTATAAGTGAATCATAAAAGAGACTTACTGATATATATATTTTTCAATAAGACATCCATAAAATTTCTATAAGAAAAACTCTGCTCCCAAAGTGTTAGGGGAGATTCAATGTTCTTATAATAGAAAAATGATTAAAAAGAGTGTACATATCTAAAAATATATAATGAATTTTATAAATTTATGTTAATGGTAAAATAACTTTTTATGTAATAGTTTAAAAATTAAGACTTATTTTTAGTAATTACATAATTTTTACCTTCCCCTATTGGCCAATTCTTAGGAAAATTCCCATAATAACTTCTAATTGGTTTGAATAGTGACCTATATTCCTATAGTTAATGAATTTTACATTGGAGGCCCCTCCCATTATATTAAATTCACGGTAATTATAGAAGTTTTCTCCACACATGATAAAATCTCTCAGTTCTTTAAATCATATATTTAATTGATCCTTTAAATAACTATTTCAAGATAAATATTTGACCCTACCATTTTCCCTTTTCCACACCTCTTTTTACAAATCAATCATATGAATTTTTATTTTCATTATTTTCATTGAATATGTAATAGATTTATAATTCTTTCTCAATATTGATGTAACATGATACTATATCCTTATATTAAAAAATATATATTACATCCTAGATAAATTTCAAGGGTATTAATTTTTCCACTTGAGAAGGTATCAATATTACATCATGTATTATTTAAAAAATTAGTGACATGTGTTATTGACCATGTATAGTCAACTTCATAATATATAACATTTTATTATTCCTTTTATCTTATGAAGGGAAATTTAATTTCCAATTAATATCTTTCCACATGAAGAAACTATTTTTTTGTAATATTCACATAAAAGTCTTACATTCAATACTCATTATTTCATTTTCCTCCTTAGAATTTTTAATTGTCAGCCAAAATTTGATCAACATGTACCTTTTGAAGATAAAATAACATGATCAATTGATCAATTTTACTAATTAACCAATCATGGAATATCTTCTATACAGAAATGATCAATTGGTCAACTATTAAGGGATCAGTAGTTCCACTTAATGGATGAGGTTTTCATCACATGAAATTTTATTACATAGTTTCACAACATTGCAGAATAGTATGTTACTCCATAATATAAGGATATTATTCATTAATTGAGCCATCTAATATAATATAATTACAATATTATTAGCTATATATTTGGCCTCATTGACATCAGTTGATTTCTCATGGAGGAAATAACTAAATGTTATACAAGTGTTTAAATGGTACTCATTAAATCCTAAATGTTCCCTTTCCAAACAATGGAATATACTAGATATATTCATAACAATATAAATATTAAATATTATAATATGATCTAAAAATATTTAAAATATTCTAGAAGCTTTTCATGAATATCATAAGGGTTTGTCAAAGTGTTTTCCATATCAAACCATGCTCTAATAAATTAAGTTCCCATGGATTTTACTATACATTCTAGGATACTTATTGAGGAAAAATCAACTCCCATAATATAGAATAATTGTATACATTATTTCATTGGGAAAAAATAAAAAATTTCACATACCATTTGATCTAATAGTTTAGTTGTTTTAATACATAAAATATATTACTAATTCTCATGATATATTTAATAACATGAGATAAAATATAATTTTATAGTGATAAAATTAATATTTCAACTAGTATAACTTTAAAATAATTTAATTTTATCTTATAAGAACCCTATAGATAGGAATAATAATAAGTGGTGTGATTAGATTCTATATATGGAGAACCATAAATCATAAGCTATCAAAGAATAAACAATTTCATTATCCTATAGATTGAAACAGTAATATATACATGGATGATATATAATCATTAATAATCACATGGAAAATAATAAATGGTTTCATAATGATTCAATGTATAATTCTTGACATCTTCATATCATTATCAAGAATTTATTCTAGGACAATATACATAAATAGTTTTTACATACAATAAATACATCGTATTATTAACCCCATGTGACATTTTAATTTCAAATAGTGGATATTTAATAAAAATCCCCGCCCATGATAAAATATTTACAATTCAAGATTCATATGTAAATAAATAATAAAAACACAATACATAATCTATATGTATTAGTAATCGATAAATATTTGTATTTCAAAAATAGTAGATTTAATGTGAGTATTTTTCATGCCAAAAAATGAATTAACAAGATTATAATAAATAATTATAAATAAATTTGATTTTATCATTATAAAATGTCCCTATTTTATGATAATATAAATTAAATTTTGATGAAATAAATGAAAACTACGTTTATAAATTCATTTTGATCATTCATTAAAAATAAAATGGAATATTTTTTTATTTTGTTAAATTTAGAAATTGAAAAATTCATAGAAAAATAGTAGTTGGATGTCCTTTTAAAATAAAACATAACATGTAATGGAATCATGAAAATGATGAATGTTCAGGTTGATTAAAAATGCAGTCATCTGTTAAGAATTTCAGAACCCTATTCATTCACAATTTATAAAGGGAGTAAAAATGATTTATATGTAAAATGATAAATAAATTCAATTCATGAGTTTTTTAAAGACACTTAAGGCCATTATAGAAGGACCTTAAGAGATTAAATAATTTTAGAGAACCACATTAATAATAAAACAATGAATATCGAAATTAATAGGAAATATTCTCAACCGAAGAGATTATATAAGGTCACGTTTTTAATAAACATTATATTGATCAATTTTAGTACCCAAGATATTAAAAAGATATTATATCCTAAAAAAGAGAAAATTAGAATATTTAACAAAAAATTATGGTGTTTAAGAGAGGAAGATTATATAATTCCACCAATTAGAATTTAATAATGTTTAATCGTTGATAACAATGAGATTGTTAAGTAAACCCTTGGCTCAAACTTCATATTAGTTAATGACACTATAAATTCCTTATATAAAATATTTTAATATGTTTCACATATATATCTGATAAATATTAATATTTATTGTACTTTATATCATTATTTTGAATATTCTTTTTACCCATTTAATCATAATTCAATGTGAAATCTATTTTTGGGTGTCTAACTATTCTTTCCTCATTGTATACTCCATTTTTAAATTTTTGGTCCTTACTTCATGTTTATGGTCTAATAATATACGAAATTTTAATGACCTATTAATTCATTTGTTTTATAAAATTTTTTATTTCTATTTTTATTTCAAGAAACATATATGGAATGTATTTATGGAAGAGTTTAAAATATCAATTTTTTGGATTATTGATGTAACAAACAAAATGAATTTATTAGTAAATATAAAATGAAAAAATATTTCTATATATTAATTATAAACACTTAATTTCATGAAATGTACATTTTATTACTAGTATTTATGTTTTCTTAGATATTCATGACATATATATTACAACAATTTTCTTCTGGGTGGTAAAACTGATGAAATAAAGAACATGTTATTTGGTTGAATGAGTAGAATCATATCATTGAATAATGATAATATAAATATTTATATAATATTAGTTGTTTTAGATACATTTTTATGGTGATAAATCAAATTCTTGAAGTTGTAGATGATGGGTAGAAATAAATTAGAATAGAGAGAATGTTTTACATAAAACATGTCATGGTGTTCTTGTTTTAGGTGGTTAAATATTGTAAAGAATATATATTTTATCATTTATAAATATAATGAAAAAATTTATGGAACTATAAAAATATTATAAAAAAATATCTATTCATTATATCCATTTATAAAACTTTTCATGTAATATAGTCATCGGAAATTAAAAACATCATTCATAGAGATGAAATTCCATTTGTAACTTTGGTGAAATTTTAATTTATGAATGGGATAAAGGGAGGAGGATAATAATTTCTCTATAAACAATATAAAATTTTAGTGTATTTATTATACTAGTTTTAGAGTATTATTTTTTCATAATATATTTTTATGTGGTGAGAGAAAATAACATGAAAAAACTCTTTCATGATAATTACACTTTCTATTTATATCCTCATGTTAATTACTCTTTAAGCCTTTTTAAATATGTATTTTTATGATAAAAGAACCTATAAGATATAATAAATAGTGTTTTGAAAATACATTATGAGGTTTCTCTTGATCGTTTTTGTTTTCAATGTTAGTATCATTGGGGTGGAGAAGCATTGCTTTTATAGTTGAGGAGGTTTCATTTTTGTAATCACATATAACATTGGAATAAAATACATTACCTTTCATAAAAAGTGGAATAATATTTTAATAGTTTATAATATATAATAATTGAGGTGGAAAATATACTCATCCATCAAAATTTTGGAAATAGTTCATGATATTTTTTGTCCTTGTTTTTCAGTTTTACCGTTTTACCACATTTTATCATTCACTATGGTGAATAAATTTTACCAAGGTAAATTATTTATTTATAAAAAGGAAATGGAACGTATAGAATAGGTTTTATACAGTGATTAAATACATGAAATTTATTTTATTTTATTAAATTCATATTGGATGTGAAAATAATTTTAACATAACTATGATTAACACAATAAAAACAATTTTGAAAAAAAACATTTTTATCTCCAAAAAGATTTTTAGACAAAATATTGACTTTTATTAATTCTCATTGCAACAATTGGTTTATTAATTAAAAATATAAGGGCATGTGACTTCAAATTTGAACATAAATTAATGTAATATTTTAGTTAAACAATTAAAGAAATTGTATAAAAATATATCATGTGTTCTAAAATGTTAGACAAAAATTTCGAAATTAAACATAATACTTTCAAATGAATTATTTATATTTATAAAAAACATTTTGGTTGAGTAAATGATTTTATAATGTTATCATTCATTAAAATATCCTTATTATCTCAGGAAATTCATGATATTTTTAGAAAATATATATTTACTCATCACATAAAAATTAACTTTTATTGAAAATTCTCAAAAATTCCCTCTATCTGAATTTTGAAATAAAAAATCCAAAATGAAATCTATAAAAAAATAAAACTATAAAATATAGTAAAATATCTTTGACACATATTTTATTATAAAAAATTACTATTTTACTGTGAATACAATTATAATTGTGCTATAATTTAGGGATTTGTTGATTAACTTCTTTTGTTGAATATCATGTATTAAAAAAATTCATACCTAATGTGGGAATACACAAGGGTGTCATGGGAATCTATTAAAATGATATTTATCATATTTATGTAACTCATGAATATGCCATAGTTTTTCCTGTCCTTGGATCTCCTTTGATCTCTACATTGTCTTTGTTGGCCACTTAACATTTATTGTATCTAACTGTGAAGAAGAGATATATTAATGTAATGAATATAGGAAGTACTAATTAAATAATTACAAAATTTAACCTAATGTGTTTCCCATGATATGAATTATTTGATGTGAACTTCTTCTATTTTAAAATCATGGTTCAGTTTTTGTTTTATTATAGTTATTTTAATAAATTTTGAAAATAATTTTCTTTGTAATGATTATGCCTTTAAATATACATTCCTTGATACAAATTTTTTATTCCTTCCCTTAATATTATAATTTATATTGTCACATGTAATATTTAATTTGATTTTTTAAATATATATTGATTGATTTGGTTTTTTATTTAAATTTCTATTTTTTCATTCACTCTGTTTGAAAATTAATATTTATTTTTAGATGTATTAAAGAAAGTAATATAGTTATATAAATTTATATATAATTGGAATGAAATTGAATCTCAATAGTTTTGGTTAAAATGTGTTGTCTCCTTAATTTTCAATTAAAAGTCTGCTTTTATTATATAATTTTATTAATATATTTACTCTAAATGATGGATACAGATTCATAAATATGATAAAAAAATTTATTGAATCTACAAACAATCACTCTCATGGTAAAAATCAATTACCTTTATTTATATTTAGATCGTGATAATTAATTATCAAATAAAAGTTACTGTATAGACCCTATGGTGAAATCCTTCATACCATGTGGTGCTCACACGATACCCACACCCATGGATGTAAGAAATTATTATATTTTTTTATAGATATACTTGTTATCTTTGTTATTATTGACTTCCTTCATTATATGTGTTTATAGATGTTTTGGGATGTGCAGGGGACCTCAAATCACAACTAAAATATCACATTGATTTATGTTGTATTACATTCATTGGGTTATTTTATATCAAACTAATCAATCACATGTTTAATTATAGTATCTTTTAAAAAGAATTTATTGAGTATTATTAGTCTTTTGTATTTTGAAAATAATGGATTTTTTTATTTTTATGTTAATAATGACTTGTTTTCGTGATTTTATATTTGAGAATATTTAATTCATTTTCCTAGAATGATAAAATATAGAAATAAAACACTATATTTTAATATTGATTAAACTAGTTTTTATTGATATATAGTGTGTAAAATTATTACCATGTTTTAATATTTGATACACTTTGTGGTTTTCAAAAGAATTG
Organism: Viscum album; assembly: GCA_963277665.1. Lineage (NCBI taxonomy): Eukaryota > Viridiplantae > Streptophyta > Magnoliopsida > Santalales > Viscaceae > Viscum > Viscum album. The sequence goes on from OY728133.1 coordinate 1,865,015,659, forward strand.
CGTGACCAAGATCCCTCTTTATACTTTTTCAAAGGCTGAAATGAGTGGAAAGGTCAGATGAACTACTATAGATCATGAAAAAGTATATCAAAGCCTTATAGTTTTTTGGAGAATTTTTCTAGATAAGAGATATGATCATTGTAACTCAAGATATAGGTCAGAAGTAGCTGCATGATCAATACCATCAAGATGAGTCATTATTTTCCACCATTAGTTTGGATAATTCTATATGAGTTTAATTTGACTATATTTTTAATAGATTTTATCTAAATTTTTTAAATTTTAATTTTTAAAGTAAATGTATAGTCATTTGGTAGTTTCCATGTTTTTTGGATTGAAATTTAAGAAACATTATCAGTTCCTACTTGGTATATATTATAGAAATCCCTAAATATGACCTTCCCATTTTTTTACCAAAATTCCCTGGATAATTACATGATTATAAAAAAATCTTACAAACTATGCTGCCAAACCATGCACATATAAAAACCCTATATATTTTTTATTTTGTATCTATTGATTTTTAAATTTTTATTATGTGTTTCATATGTATTTAATTAGGGTTAAAAATATTTTATACAGTTTTTATGTTTTTTGATAAAAAAATTATGATTCTCATTTCATATTATGTTACATGGTTTCTTGTTTCAAAGTATAAGTTTAGTCTGATAAGAAAAGGTTAATCCTTGTATTTTAAAGGAAAACAAGACTTATAAATAATTTTATGTGTTTAAATTTTAAATATTTTCAAAACATACCATGATATTAATAAATTTAAATATACAGTAATTTGAAATATAGGTGAATTATTTATTTTCAGTTAATTTCAATAGAAAATAAGTTTCTATTTTTAAAAGTTATATAAGTGTATTTTAACACTATTAAATATTTGAAAATATATATGGTTTTTACCCAAATCCTTTGATAAGATTGATTTTCTGAATTATTATTGGTTTTATAAAAATTTGTAATTCTATTTGTTAATTGTTTTTGGGTTTTTTTATTTAAAATTGAATTTTATTTTTGAAAAGTGTTTCAACTAGGTTTTTATTTTTTATTTTCACATTAATTCCGCAAAATGTAATAGCGACATATGGGAATTCAATTTAAAGAGATATTATAAAAGATTGTAGTCATGTTAGTTCTACCTAAGTCTCCCAAATGATTGTCTCTATAAAGGCTTGTAATAGATTGGTGGAGTCAATATCATTTTTCCATAGACCATATTATGGATTTTTTAAATCAACACCTATTATTATCCATGTTGATCATGTTATAAAATAAGTAATTGAGTGGTTAGTGAATATTGAATTAAAACTTATCTATTTCATCTTCTAGATAAAATTTCATGGGAAATATATAAAAATATATTTATTTATTGAAAATATCTTAATGATGTGAACGTAAAAGATGAAATGGTTCTTAAGAACATGTATTAGGTGGAAAAACACTATAAAGACCCATCCTAAACAATTACATATTCTAGTGTTTTTTAAAAATAATTAACCTTCTAATGATTAGAAGTACCTTTTGGTTTATATTTTATTAGAATTTGGAAAACCTCATACACAGTAAACCAATAAATTACATGTCAAAAATTATACTCCATATTCCATCCCCCTTATGAACATTTTATATAAAACATGGATTCTATTCAGTATAAATATTAAAAATTCTCATCTTAACATAATCATTTTACATAATCATTATAATGTTTTCTGAAAAAACATTTTAAAATCATGGGATGATAAAAAAAGATCATTAAAATATATAAACGAAAAAAATCTTATTGTCGAGGAAAAAACATGTAAATCCATAATATTCTAACTTTTATCACATTATACTTTAAGATAATGGAATAAATCATTTTAAAATGAATTTTTTTTTTCTAAAATAAAACTCTATAAACCCTTTGAAAACATAGATAAAATAAGTTGGATGCATAGGTAATCCTTATATAACCACTAGAGGTCCTTTGGGAATTCATTCAAAGTTATATTTAGATTATTACCATGGATTAACCAACACAAATACTCATAGATTAACCATTTTAGTTAATAATGGGATACAAATTCCAATATATTCCCATTATGTTTTAGTATAAAACTAATCGTTTAACACCACCTCATATATGAAATGACCATATTGTCTACTGCCACACCAAATGCATTATATGTTGTAACAGAACAACGTCTAATTGTTTTATCATAGAACCAACCATATTTTGTTGATAACATAACCACCCAAAAAAGGTTCATAACTGAACAACCATTAATTATATAAATTACCAAGAACCACACTATAACAATAAAAAATGAATGTCTGCATGATAAAAACATCTTAAAGAAAGTAAACATTTTCATTTTGAAATAAATTATTTTTTAAAAAACTATTCTCATAAAAAGGAAAAAATCTCTTTGAATATATCAATTTAAATTAAAAATTAATATTCTATGTAAAAAATGCATGACAGTGGTAAAATTAGTTCATGCATTATATGTTAAAAATATTCCATTTATACATTTATTTGAAAAAAATAACCTAGTTTTAAAAATGACAAAAATGATCCTTTCAAAAAGTTTTTTAAAAATAAAAACACATATTAAAATATCATTAGAAAATCTTATAATAAAATTAAACACATTATTAATATCATTATTATAAAAACAATCATATTGATGTTGAAGAAAAAGAATGATTTAAGGGAAACATTGAATGTTGATTTTTAAAGTAAAGTCTATTACCTTGATTCTATCTTGTGAGGTATAGTCTTTATCATGATGAATAATAAAAACAGGTCAATTTATACATTTTGAAGAACCATTTCCAGGTTTTTATTCATTTTCTATTACCATTACCATGTTATATTCAATTTAATCAATTAAATTGACATAAAACATTTTAACGATATTCGGTACTAACGTCTAAAAGGAATTTAGTTGGTTGACTATGGTCAAATTGTTCATTATTCAATAATATTATGAATAAAATTCATAAATAATTATCATTTTTATAAATTAATTTAAATGTTAAATAAACCATAAAATAATATTTAAAAAAAGACTATTTTATAGCCATGGAGTTGGTAGGTTGTGTGTGTACTTTAGTAACATTTCCATTTTTCAATGACCAATATCAAAAGTAGGTTTGTATTATTTTAACATTAAATAGTAATTATAATAACATAAATATAAAATTAACCTTTCCAATAAACTAATATATACCGACAATGTGATGTGGTGATGAAAAAGAATCACACCGCTTCATGGAGGTGATAGTCCACACATACATGTGAACAACATTTTAATTCTCTAGTTAATAGGAATTAAAAACTGTAGATGATATAATATTTTTTAATAATAAATATTTCATAAATATCATATATAATTACTAATTCTATCATTATAACCAGTATTAGGAGATGGTGATGGAAATGAATTGCATTGTGTCAGTAGGTGTAATCCTCCATACAAACAAATTATGAATTCTTTTTTCATATGATGGAATGAGATATGGATAAAGGTCATTAAAATAATATAGTATAATATAATTTTATATAATATATTTTAGTTATTATTTAAACATCATTGATGATGTTTTGAGGCATTTTGAAGAAGAAATAATACTAAAACATGTATATAAAACAATACCTCTTGTTTTGAAACCCAAATTTTTTTAACATCTTATGACCTCTAAATATGGTAATCATCCAAAAAAATGTTTATGAGTTAACTAGTTCTAGGAATGTATTATTTTAGGTATTTAGTGAATTAAAAGAGTTTTTTGTATGGTTTATTAACAAGAAGAGGTTCCCATTTATATGAGAAGTGATATAACCTCTTGGAATTCATTATATTATCATATTATTATAAAATAATTTTAAATTAAAAATAACTTAAAAGTGTGTTATTTCTAAATATTAAATTTTTATGGGTATACATAAACTCATAAAAAGATAAATAGACAATTTTATAATATATTTATAACAGTATTTGTGGTTTAAGTACCAATTTATCATTTCTAACTCTAATCATGACCACATGATTTTTTACACTTTAAGGGTTTATATAGTAATTCCAAAATAACAAATAACCCATAAACCTAATTTCATTAATTTTAAACCTTATCCTAATCATTGGACGTAATTTTTGACTTTTTTTAGTTTTATAACATTTAGTAAAATATTATTTATTATAAAATATCTTATATCTAATTTTTTAGAACTACAAAATATTTTAAATTTAATAATAAAAAAACCTCTAAAATTTGAGAAAATATTTTCTTATTTTTAAAAAATTTAATTTTCATATATAAATTTTTTTGAACAAATTAATTATCTCAATCTATATTTATTTTAATATTTTTAATATCTGTTTTTTCACTGATGGAATAATTAAGACATTTTCATTGTTTAAATATTTGAGGTAATTATTAATGAACTAAAAATTAAAAATTAATGCACATGATTAATATAAATATTTTATATATCAAAATAATATTTATAGTGGAAAAATCAACTTCTTAACACCATATTAAAAATATTGTACTCATTAAAAATAATAATGTGACGTGCTTGATGTTTCGTTAAATAAAATAATATTACATACATATTCTCATCCTTGTGGACCAAAAGATCATAAAAAATACACTTTGATGATTATTGGTGATATATAATCATATATAAGATTTAGGTCACTGTTAGGGTCATTTAATTATTCTTATATTTTTCCTTTTAACCTTTATTTACCTAATTTACCCTTTATTGTGGCTAAAAATTTACTCTGTTAACTATTCATATTATTAATAAATAAAAGGTAACTCTTTAAAAAAATTTCCCTAAATAATTCTAATATGTAATCAATTTTTAAAAAATAAAATGATATATCTTTAGAATTTATATTAAATTTAAATTCACAAAATGCATAATTTTTTTTCCAAAAAATTGTAATTTTTATATATATATTGATATTGTCATAAATTAAATTATAATGTTTATTTTGAAAACCAGAATTGGATGATTTTATAATAATATGAAAAAAATTATATTAAAAAAATCCAAAATTTATTTACATTATATATACATTAAAACAAAACACATTTTTTAATAAATCTGAATTTTTACTATTAATTAAAAAATGAATATTTTTAGAAATGTATAATAATATAATCATAAGATAATATTGAATTGATAAATTTAAAAATAAAAATAATTATTTAAAATAAAAAATCTATAATTTGAAAACTAAACATGAAAAAAAAATTATTTAATGAATGAGATTAGTAAAACTTTTTTAATTATGATTTTATGATTTATATAATATATATATAATTAATATAAATAAATAATTCAAGGAAACTAATAAATATTAAACATATTTATTCAATCATTACCTATGTTGTTACATTCTCCCCCTCCCCTTTTGAAATTTCACCGTCACAATTTTGATCCTAATCTTAGTAACCATGATTGACATTTTAAAATACCTTTATTAAAATTCCACATAACCGAAACAATTAATAATAAATCTACTTTATAGTAGAGAAAACATAAGTACAATGAAAATTTTGAGTTATACATATTAGGTTTGTATGTATGAGACCATAAGTGGGAGATTAAAATATGGATATAGAAGATAAAACTAATTCTTATTGACTAACATAGAGTGATATAGAACATAGTAATAAGAACGTTAACCACCACAAATCTGTAAAATTAGGACATGTAAAACGGCCATTGGTTTCATGGAAATAAAATTAAAAAAATAATGTTTTATAAAAAAACTCAAAATATTAGAATTTTTCCCCACATATATGAATACATATGGAAATATACAAAATAATAATGTATATTTTCATTCATTATTAAATTTCCGCCACAATCTCATCTTTTTATCAAAATAATGAGTATTGAAGATGAATATTTTTTAATGTCTAAAACATTAGATTCAATATCTATGATTCATATAATAAAAAATGAATAACCATCTATTGCACCTAAATTTAGGATTTAACAAAAAAATAAAATTTTTAATATAATATATGATTATTTCCAAGAAATAATAATACTTATTATGAATAAAAACTACATTTATTCTCCAAAATTTGATAGTAAAAAATTATATATATATAAATAAAAAATTAATTGTCATTAAAATTGAAAAAAATAGTAATGAGTGAGGTTGAATACCAAAAAATAGAAGAATTTTATCACATAGTCTACTAAGAAAAATTTAGTATTTATCCCCCAAAATAACATCAATCCCTCTTTTGTCTCATAAAGAAATATAATTTCAAAAATCACAAAATCTTTATGATATGATAATAATTTAAATAAATCACATCAATCCAAATAAAGAAACAGTGTGTCATATATTATTTCTAAAGTTAATTTAACATTTACTCTAATTATAAAATCCAAAAGTGTTTTGTTTAACATATTCCTATAATTATTCAAAAAAATATAGTGATCCTCTTCACAAATAACATTAATCTCTTAATCAACAAATCGATTTCTAATAAAAAATATGTTCCCAAATTGTAAAAAACCGTAATTACCTCAATAATAAATATAATATAAACCACTTAAGATACAAATACATTTAGGATTATTTCCATCAAATGTAAATGAATTTCTCCATAAATATACTTTTCTATATCATAAACAAAAGGTAAACATGTATAACAAAAAATAAACAAAACTCAATAAATGTCTCCTAGAAATTATCAACTCTTCACTACACCACATTTCAAAGTTATCCATTCAGTCTAACATAAGTTTCCAAATTATTTGAGAAAAAAGAATAATATAAAAAAAATTCTACTATTTTTTTGGATTCCAAAAACATTTTTAAAATACCACAGTATCAAAAATTTCAAAACTCGATACATAAACACAATATTACTTAAGATTCCTTCATAATCCATTAATATTTCTCCGTTATTTTATTCTTTAATATATAATTTCTATAAAAATATATAGGAATTATATCCTTATGATTCTTCAAATATCAGCCAAAGAATATTTTATACATAGAAAATAATAAATAATTTCATACATTAAATATAGACCTCAGGATTCCATTGATAACCCTTTGATCTTCTCCCATTATTCCTTACATCTTAAAAGAAAATTCTCATTTCCCTTAATTAATTTCCCATTTTAATAGTGTTGTTAGTTTTGGTATTTTAAAATTAAATAAAAAATATACCAAAACCCATATAAGCTTTCATGAAATCAATTTTATTCTTGAAATTCATGATGTTTAATATAGGATATTCAAATTCACAAAAAACTATTAATATCATTTGACCATGATTTTTTAATAACACTATTAATAAAATCATCTGAAAGGGGTAATATGGTTCTAAAATATCTCCTTCCTTTCATGTTCATAAACGATCCTAAATCTTTAGAATATAACATAATTAAAGCCAAAAAATAATTATTTCATGTCAAATTGGAAATGGTCCATGAAATGACAATACCCCTATAAATCACATAAAACTATTACAATCATATAATTTAATCCTAAATCAACTAATATTTGAAATCAAATATTCATAATACAATTAATCACCTCTATATCCATTACTTAAAATTACAAAATGGATTTATAAAACTTCAAACATATAATCAACCTTAAACATGTATACTTCTAATGCAGTCAAAACTCTTAAAAAGACCACACAATAAAACATTATAATCTCAAAAAAAAATTCTAGATAAACATAAAATATTAATAAATCATTAATTCATTGTGCATAAAAACATTTATAAGGAAAATTTTGTTTTTCATTTGGAGTTATTTCTTTGAATAAATTGCACACATCCAAAAGAAAATATTTTCCTTGAAAATATACTTGTTACCCTAAAATGGAATCATAAAATACAATATTATTCATGATAGTGTTAATGTCCACTCCTTTATAATAATTAAACAATCAATCCTTTTAGATTTTTTTAGGATAATCCATAAAATTCATTGTATGTAAAATAAAAAAAATATTCTTTTCAATTTTTTTAAAATAAGTCAAAATGGGTTAATATTAATTTCAAAAACATATAATCAAAATAATAACCTTGTTTAATTAATTTTTAAAAATAAATCAGTTTATATTGATAGAAATATATAATTTTAAGAGAAACATTTCATGATTATTTTAAAATAATGTATCTAAACCTGACTCTGATTCATCATTTACATTATTTACTATCATGAATAATAATATTAGGTTAAATTTAACAATATTAAAAACCATTTTCATATTTAATGTTAATTTGATATTTCATATTACAATTTTTTATTCACATACACAATCAAATAAGACCATATCATAATTTTTTATGATATAGGATACTTATATTAAAAATGACTTCGATAGGTTGACTATGGTCCAAGTTTCCATTATTCCATCATCTCTAGAATAACAATCATCAAATAATAAAAATTTATATAAATTAATTTAACTTCTAAATCCATCCATTAAATAGGGTTATGAAAAATAAATTATGTTTCAATCAAGGAGTTGGTAGGTCGTACATACACATGAGTAACGTTTCTAGTTTTCTATAATCATTATGGAAAGATGGTACGTGTTTTTTTATATTCTATAAATTATAATAATATCACATATATAATATTAATTCATGAAATAAACTTATATATGTCATCCATGGGTAGTGGTGGGGAAAAAAAGAATCACATCACTCCATGGATGGGCTCGTCCACAAAAACACACGAAAGACGTTTTCATTCTCTAGTGCATGGAAATATTATAACATTAATGAAATATTATCATTTATGAATTATTAATATGCAATTAATAAAATATATATTCTCTAATTACATTATTACAACCATTTTTAATAGACGGTTAAAGAAAGTGATTTATATTGGTACGTATATCGGTAGTCCTCTACACACAAGAATGGGGAATTTCTTTTGCAATTGATGGGATAGGATATGGATATAGTTATTGAAACTAACCTAATAAAATATAAATATATTTTTTATACTTTATTTTTTATTTTTAGATGTTTTAAAATTTTATGAGGGATGTTTAACAAGATACAAAACTGAAACATGCATGTAAAACTATACCTATTCTTTGGAAAAACGCTTTTTCTAAGCAACTTGAGACCTCAAAAATTGGTATTTTTCTTGAATGAAGGCCTGTAGAATAATTTTGTGTATTATATTAAGGTATTTTTGAAATTATTAACAAAAAATAGGGTTTAATGTTTTAAATAATGAGAAGAACATGTGATCTTATATATAAGATGTGAGGAGTAGTCTTGAAACTCCTCAAAATATGAAATTCTTATAAATTAATTTCCAATTAAAAATGGAACTAATGTGATATATTTAAAATATATTACTAGTAATAATATTAATAACCTTATAAAATAAAAATTAGAAATTTTTTGAATATATTTGTATCCTTATCATTTGGGTTTAACCCTTAATTAAGACATTTTACTCTTTCAATGACAACATGACTTTTTGCTCATTTAGGGTTAATATAGTAACTATAAAAGGAATAAACCGTAATAAATTGATCATTTATGATATTTTAAAGCTTATAATAATAAATTTTCCTAGTATAATATATTTGGGAATTTTATATCATTTCCTAAAAGATTATTTACTATAATGTATCCTTCATATCAATTTGTAGAACTATTCAGTACATTGACATTAATAGTTTGAAAAAAATCTCAAATTCAGATTTTTATATTATTTCTATAACATGGCATGGTCATTTATTAAATAATTTTATCATGTTATTTATCTCAAAAAATATTTATTTTAATATTTTAAATATCATTTGTTAGATTCTTTTGTTAATGGAATAATTATCATAACATTATTGTGTAAACATTTAATAAAATTAATTATTCACCAAAAAATAAACATAAAAAATCATGATGAAGATAAATATTTTATCATTAAAAAAACATTTATAGCGGCACATATCTACTATGAAACAACATACTGATAGTTTTACACTTATTAAAAAAAGAGTCTGACAAGATGGACATTTCATTTAAAGAAATACTACAAAGCAAAAAGTCATCTGATTTTCCCCAAATGGTAATAAATAAGACACTAAAATTATTATGGTCGAGATATAATCATAAAATAATATTTAGGTATGTGTATTGATCCAATACTTTTTCAAATAATTTGTTTACACTTAATTACTAGACTTACCTTATACAGTTATAAAAAAATTAATATGTTTACTATTCATATTGTCAATGAATAAAAGGGACCAATTTAATAAATTAGGACCGATTGATTCCAAATATAGAATACTATTATCAAAATTAAAATCACCAAAGTTTTAGAATTTTATTTAAAATTAATTATGCAAAACACAGTAAAAACCCATTTTTCGAAAAAATTCTCTTCTTAAATATAAATTTTTTTATACTATTATAAAGAATAAATTATATTATAAACCCATATTTGGATTATATTATATAAAAATGTAACAATTAAATGTAAAAAATAATCTAAAACATAATATAACTTTTCAAATACATTAAAATAAAATATAGTTTTCATTAAAAATAATTATATTTTAATATTTATAAAAAATAAACATTTTTAAAAAATTCATAAAAAACATCCTAATATAATTTTGAAACTAAAAATTTAATAATTTAATTCATTTTTTGGAATTTAAATTCATTATTTTGAACACCAATTGGTTTTAAAAAATTATAATAGATGAGTTTTATAAGAATATATCACTTTTGATTTGATGATTTAAATAATATGTTTATTATGAATAAAATTACATAATTAAGGATTAATAATAAATAATAAAATTATTTATTATACTATTATCTAAGTTCTTACAAAAAAAGTAAGTAATATGTTTATTGTTTTAATAATATCATACCATTTCATCCTGAGATATTGTTTAACGACTCTGTAAAGGATCGATTCTTTTAAAGTTGTATCTACCCATAAAATAGATAAATTGTGTGTCTTGTTGGAATAGTTAATTTCATTTAGATTGTTTACAAGGCTATGAAAATGTTATTTATTCATGTTATAAAACATATGATGGGGTTCATTGATGTTACATTAAGTATGAAAAAAGGATTTTTCATATTGGGAGTAACCAAATGATAATGAACCTCAAAATGAAATTATTTGTGGTATTGGAACTTCTAATCATTATATGATAGTTTCAATTGAAATTATGTGATATCTATACAAATTTTATTTTTAAAATAAAAGTAATTTTATTCCTTCATAATTATTATCTCCAATGATTTGTTGCTGGTGTTGTCATCTAGGTAATATAAAAAAAATTATAGATTTAAATATCAATAAAAACAACTATTATTATTTAAAAAATATTGGTAAAAATATTTCATGAGGTACCATATTCAAGATTTATTTATCATTTTTGAGTTATTAATTGGAATATTATCGAATATTTCATATATATTCTTCAAATATAATTAACCCATTTTATTAAATGTTATTAGATCATTAATTCAATCTTGTCTGATAGTTTTAAATTTAGATTTTAGCTTCTCTTTTCATAGTTATGTATTATATGGAATAGGGTAACTATAAATTGACAGTTATTTCCCTTAGATATTGTGATATTGTCTATTTAACAATATTAAGTTCAATCCTTCCATAGTAGGGAGACCACTAAACCATCTAATCCCTTTTAGGAATGAATCTATTGTATCATTTAACTTTCTATATGGTCCTGTAAGAATACAGTTAGATGTCCATACATATCATTCTATTGAATATTTTTTATTCCAATTGGTGATTTCATAAAATGATCATCTGATAGTCTTCAAATGGAGACATCCCAATAGAATTTTAATATTTATAGTTATGAACCGAGTTAATGTCTCATGTTTCCAAGTGGTATTAGTATATAAATCTTGTGGAAAAATTTTACTCTACATGAAATGATTTTGTGTCATAGAATATCAATATATTTAATGCCATCATTGTTTATGAAACTATATATTATCTCATATTTCTCAAAATCAGTTATTCATAATCTTCCATTTCAAACTTTTAGTTAATGAGTGGTGTTTTTAGACTTTAGGGCCTCTAAAATCCAAAAATAATGTTATAGGGATAGATATAGGAATGGTTTGGAGAATTATAACATCTTGGTGTAACATTTCATATTATTTTCAATAGTTACTGATTTTATATATCATTTTTGAAGTTATAGTTTTAATTGTTCATTATTTAATGAGATTTATTCGTCACATAGTTAGTGTGTGGTGTGATATTTGATAGTATTAATCATGAAAATTATTATTTTATATGAAGAATTCAATTTTAGTGTTTTATCATGGTTTTATGTGTATATTTTCTATCACATGGAAAATTTATGGCGTCCTCAATAGCTTGGAAGAATTTATGTTGAAAAAAAACTATTATTTATTTAACACATAAAATGTGTAAGTTGATCATAAGTTTTAATGTATAGTCAAATTATACTAATCAATGTAAAAAAATATTGGAAAACAATAGTAATGGATGTTATAACAACATAACCATAATAAAAAACGATACTAACTAAATAATCTATAATACAATAGTTTACAAGAAATATATCGGAAAACATGGACTTTCAAATAAAAAATTAAATACAATAATAAATCATGAATTTCAAAAAAAAACCAATTCAAGGAGCACATATGTTTAGTCCCAGGGAGTTATGTGTGATGGTAAAATAATCAAGTGTATCAATGTACCCCGCTAGAACACTGTCAAAATAACTCATAAAAAATTATCATGTTTTTCGATAAGAACATATTAGAAATCACATAGATATGAAGAAGATTTATCCCCAATATCCTATTTTATCATCATGATTAGAAACAAGTCCATTTAAATTTAATATGTTATAATATCCACATTCTAAAGTGGAAGGATATTTTCCCTATTGTCTCATTAATCTAAACGATTGGATGAAATAGATTCCATCCCCAAAATCTCATCGATCACAAATATAAACATTATTATGATTATAAAAGAAAAAATATTTATAATGAAAAATATCCCAATTGTTTCCCTTGGAGGACATGGAAGTATATTGAAATCAAAATAACTATATGGTAAAAAGTTAATTCACAACATCACTTGTAATCACCATTCTAGTTATTATGTAATACCACTCATTTCACAAAGTCCTTGAAAATATTTATGGACAATGTTTTAACAAACTAAAATGGTAAAATCAAAATATATTCATGTTTGGATCTAAAAATATCAAAAACTCACTCTATATTATAATGAAATAAATTCAATTCACATATCATATTTCTATGGTTTATATATACCAATTCATTTCATAGAAACATACATTTATACATTATAATATAATTATAAGGCAACTAAAAGACCCCAAATCAAATTAAATCCAACAAAATATAAAGGATAATTTAATTTTCAAAAAAATATTGAATATATGATACATGACTAATGAGTAACCGTATTAGTAAATTTCTTGATGTTTTTTAACCTTGATAGTGCTAAAGATTGATTCTAGTAAATTTTACAAAGTTGTATCATAGTTTAAAAAACTGTGCATTCTTATCATGAAAACATCCCTAGATAATTTAGCGAATCTTAATATGATGATAAAACATCAGGTATAACATTCTCCAAAACTATTCAACTTACCTATAAATTAAATTATTATATTAATATTTATACCTCTTCTAGAATTAAATTGTTTTTTCTTCCATATATGTTGAACCAGACACTTATTAATTAAATTTCATTTTTAGTGATAAATAATTTATTAATTAATCTATTTATAGAAACAACAAGAAAAATTTGGGTTATTTAATCTATAAAAAATTTTCCATTAAAATTTAAAATATCATTTTAAATATAATATTTTTATAATATAGTTTTTATATAGTGGTCATTAATTTTAAAATATATTATGTGTAATTATAAAGTATAATCGATATAGATGAAATAATTGATGCTCTTGACTAGTAAAATCATTCCCTATGAAGCCCAATTTTCTGATATTACATTGTAGATGGAATCATTAGGCTTTTCCCTGGACCAATCCCATCCTGAAATTCTAAAAAAAACAATAACAAAACTATTTGAGTGAGATATTCAAGAATATATAGATCGCAACCCAAACCGTGTATTATGAGGTTATGTATCTTGATATTAGAATTATTAATTTTATATTTTCTTTTTAAATTATATATTGAGTAAAATTTCCCTTTTTATGATTACCTAATAAATGATTTTATAATGAATTTGATAAAAAATATATTTTGATACAATGAAATCAACATTGTTTTTTGGGAAATATTTAATCTCATATAAGTCATTATTTTGATAATTTCAATAAATTATTAATAAAGGATATATTATTTAAATATATTTTAAATATTATTAATAAATAATATATCATTAAATATAAATGATAATATTATTTAATGAACTACAATTTAACTTTTATAAGGGTCATAAATTTTTTAGTATCTTCAAAAACTAGTATTTTTCTAAATAGTAGGGTTTTTTACATAAAATAAAATTATCAAATTTCAGAAAATATATTGATAAAATTAATATCATTTTTTAAATCAGAATGTTGAAGTTAGTTAATGGGGATTTTTTTCATAATTTTCTGAGATAATAAACATATTATGTAAAAATTAATAACGATATAAATATATGGTATGTATTATGAAGTTAAAATTGACAAAAATTAATGTAATAAAATATATAAATGTAATAAAATTTCAAATATAGTCTTAAAATAATATTTTCTTTGTTACTTGATTAATATTATAAAACCTTTTTAAATGCCCCATGTCCTATATTATCTTTTTTGGTTTTAAAATTATTCTTTATCAACATGAATTACATATAAATCAAAAATTGTATTCTTTTTAATAAATTTGTTTTATGGCATTATAAAATATTTAAAACCACTATTATATCTTAGAAACCATAGGAAATAACTACAACAAACCAGACATGTGATAAGTAAATATTACATCATTTTTTATTAATACTCAATACATTAAAAAAACATATCTTCAAGAAATTAAATAGATTAGTGTTTGTGGAATCTTGGAAACACAAACAACTCAACCATATGTAAACTAAGTCATCACCCACTACGATCTTCATAACTATCAAACTTCTTAGAAATATCATACATACAACATTTATTCATAACCTGAGGAACCAAAACAAAAGAAATAGTGATCTCATATTCTATTTAAGGATAAAAAATGGTTATATATAAGTATAACATGACAATAAGAGTATGAGATCCTGATCTTGTCATTTTAAATATACACCCTTTAAATAAAAGATATAAATCTGGAGTCATGAATTAATAATGGGAATTTTATAAGGCATGAATCATAAGTTAATCAAATAATGTGATCCATGGGACCATAAAATTTTCATAAGACATTGATTTGCGGAATACATATAAGTGTAGAATATCATTTAAATAGTAGTCAAAGTTCGCTTCATAGGCTATCATAGTGGAATAAGATTACTCTCTAAACCATCATAGTATTCAAGGTTTACTCTAAAATCCATAATATAAAAAAATTATCTTATTGAATAGGGTCCACTACCTGTTAAATTTATATCTATATCATGAGAAATAAATCATTACCCATGCATTGGACGGTGATATAGTTCATACCCATGATATAATGAAAATCATAAATATGTTTTAAAAAGAAACATAAAATTTTAATCATATCATAACCAATGAAATGAAATGGGTATCATAATCATTTCATCATATCATAACCTATTGAGAAAAGACATGTTTAATAATAATTTCATAATTTAATCAATGAACAATCCATTGAATAAGAAAAATGTTTTGTAATAATATTATAATGGTATAACAGGTTGAAGAGAAATGGGTTTCATTAACTTCATTCAATAATAAACCAAAAACATTTATATAAACAATTATAATGGTATACATGCATCATATTTCAAATATTTAGTAGGAAACATAAATATATGTATTCTTTTTTAGAAAATGATTCCAAATGGTCACTTCAATCATTTATTAAGGAAAATATACCCCCCAATTTGAAGACATATTTTTTAAAAATAAAACAATTTAAAAATGATTTATCTCAAAATATCATTTAAAACAAATAATTGAATACTCATTGATAATAATGTTCATGATAATTTTTTGTTTCCTTCATTTAATATAAGTAAAAATAAAAATTTATTCCACATTTTTACGAAAATAAGAACTATCATTATTTGGAAAAAGACTGGAAGATTCCTTTGAATTTTTTTAAAAAATTTATTCAATGTGTATGAATTTCATTTAAAATCATAGGATAATAATAATATATTTTAAAAATAACTTTTATAAACAATTATTTTTGAAGAAAACATATTTTCAACTAAATAGGGAAATAATTTCAAATTTTTTTAAAAAGGTTTCTCATTTATTTTAAGTACCAAATAGTGAAAAAATGTAACTATTACATTAATAGGTCATAAATAAAAATAGGATAAAAATATAAAATGTTTACCAAGTGATGGATCATAATATTTTATCATCATAAAAAAATGATAAATAATACAAATAAATGATGAAATTGTAACATAAAATCACCACCAATTGTGTAAATTCGAATCACAATCCCCATGAAAGAATACAATAAAAATGAACATAAAATATACAGAGTATAAATAAATTCATTATATTACATGTTAAAGGTGTTTTATACTGACCATTTGATTGAATATAGGTGTATAATATAATGTACATCTCAAAGAAGGTAATTTCATACAAAACCCCATATCGATTTGTAAAATTTTGAACCATAAGCCCCATGAAAGATAGATAACAAAGGTATATTAAAGAAAATTATAGAGAATAACCACTAATATTAATTCATTGGAATTATATACACCTAAATAAAAAGCACATGGTCAATTCAATTTGTGATTCATGGAAAATAAAAGTGAGACATAAATCATTTACCTTAAGTCATGAGTTCTGTCATACACGTGAAAACCTATTTAGTTTAAATACATGTGTATTATACATATTTTATAGAAGAATATATATATATATATCATGAAACATATAATTTTCTCATGACCTTTAAATACCATTTTATTAATAATTACATTTTAAAGTTATGATTTTTGAAATAACTTCTTTTTTCCTATATATTTTGACATGTTATTTTTTCCATCTATCTATAATAATGGGATCATAATATCAATAATGATGATTATATATATATATAATATATATTAGGTATATATTTATTTATAAAAATCCATAAAATTTAGTTATATAAAATGAAATACACCTTTCATGGATATGGAAGGTCTTATATAAGCATTATCCACATTTCCATTTTGTTTCTATTTTGAATGAAATACTGGTTAACTATATATTATCATTCTACAATCCTTTTAATGTAATATATATCCCATATTTTCAATAATAAAACCTTATTACATTCCATGTATAGAATAAACAATTCATATTGCTCCACGAGGAGGTAGTCTGCCATACCCAAGAGGGATATTATCGTATTCCCAAAAAATTAAGAGTATAAAAGTTTATGTGATATAAAAAATACATATGTATAATAATATAATATATATAATATATAAATAATAAATTAATCATTAATATTTTCCATCATAGGTGTTATGAGATAAAATTTGTGACATCAGTTCGCAAGGCGGTAGTCCTCTATAAAGACGAATGATGATTATATAACCAATTTTATAGATGTAGAGATAGTTGTAGGTATTTCCCATAACATAAATAAATATTAGTATATGTAACATATTGATTTTAATTTAAATTAATGGTATAATAATAATTCAATTATTTTGATGAAGAAGTTAAAAAAATACCCTTTGATGAGAATTAAGACTTCTTAGAGTATCCTTCTTAAGTTTGTACATAATGCCAACATAATTGGCCATTTTTTTAACCTAAGGTTAATAGGATATAAAGAAGGAATTTGGGAAGTTATTTGGGTAGATCATATCCAAACTAAAAATGCTTTAATGTGTGGATAAGTGGGGAGAGTGGGTGTCCTTTTATAAGTGAGGTGAGTGGCACACTTGTATTATTTTTAAACAAAAAAGGTGTACCCACATTTACTTCTTTCCAAAAGGGGTCATTGTAGATCATAGACTATACAATGTTTAAATATGACAATAAAATTTGTTTTTAAAGTCTTTGTGTTATTTTAAACCCTAAATTGTTTAGTTGGACCACTCACTCGGTAAAACCATTTTTACCTTCAAAATAGTTAATAATTTTTCATATTTTAACTATTAATTTGGGTAAAAACTTAAGTTGAATATATTTGATAATATAAATTTTATTATTAAAAATATGATCTCCATTTTTCTTTATTAAATTAACATAAGTGTAAAAAATAATATAAAATTAATTTTGTAGACATTACGATAAAGAGGGTTTTGAAAGAGAAAATGTTGTAAAGATTACAATGTTTTTATATCTAGATTCAACATGAAATTTATTATAATTACTTCAATTGAATTAATTAATCTATAATCAAACTAATGTTACATTAAATGATATTTGGAATAAAAATAATATTTATAAATCATTTATACACAAAGTTCATATTCAACTAATATTCAATATTTTTCACCATTTATTAAAAAAGTAAGCTTTTCAGTTATTCCAAAATTTTAACCCTATGATTATTTTGATTTCAAAAAAGAATTTTTTTAAAAATAATTTCCGAAATGTAAAAATTTATATTGATAATAATTTACAGAAAAGAAAAAATGTCATTTTTTTAGAAAATAGTAATTTCTAAACATATAAAGACAATACCGAAAATTATGTACTATTATATCAATATGTGTTACTTATATAAAACCATTATACAAAATAATTAAAATCAACTATATCAATCCATATCACTTTGATAAAAGACTATTTTATCACATCCATGTTTCAATAATATTAATGATATATAGTGTATTTATAAAACAGAGTGTCATGTTTAATGCTTGCTAACCTAGTGTTGTGTGTACCAAAATATTAACATGTTGTTTTATATAACTCAATATATCAAATAAATATAACTTATTTTAGAAAATAATAATTCATAAAAACATAACATGTTACATTATACCAACATATAATTTGTTTCTACCTCAAATTATGTCTCTCTGATACAAACAAATAAGGATTCTTCTGCCTCAACATTTCTTCATGTTCCTATGTAGATTCCTCAAATAGTTGGTTTTTGGAAAAATCATTGACCAATTGAGTGGTCTTATTTCATTAAACACTCTCGGTATGATCTAGATTATCAAATTTTTCCTCTTCATAAGAAATTTATTACCCCATTATTATAACCTCTATGTATATTACTTGTGAAGGGAAAAGTTTTTAATACCTTAGAATAAGTACATAAAACAAAATTAGGACTTGATATAGGATTAGTGAAACCACTAAGCGATATGATACTTTTCTAAAATGGTCAATAATTTCAAATGGATTGATATACCTTGGTCTCTATTTCAATTTCATCCATAATGTCATATCCTACCTCCATAGAGAAATTATTAGAAACACTTAAACACAAAAATAAAATTCAAAATCACACATGAGATTATAAAGATAACTTTTCCACTAATATAGAGTTTCCCTGTTCTATTTCATAAAATATCAAACCTTCTATGTCATTTTTATGCAATATCAGTTCACAACAATTATCATTCTAAAAAATCATTACAACACATTGGAGATCTATATTTCATTCCATATAGGGTTTAATAATGATACATGTGAATTAATTAATGAATTATATTGTTATAAGAAACCATAAATATAGGATTGTGTTAACCCCAAAAATAATTGAAATCCATATAAGAATATTCATTGTATCATCTACGGTTTAACTGCTCCCTCAGATAGACCATCTATATAGGGATGATATAAAATAATGAAACTGAACTCCATATCAAGAGATTAGTCAAGTCATCACTCGAACATTAAGGTAAACCACAAATCCCTATTAGATATAATAAAATGTGGTACTCTATAAAACCATAACACTTCTATAATGTATATCTAGGGAATCCAATCAATAAGTAAGACATTTATGATAAAGATTATGTGTACTTAGGGTTACCCAAATATATAATCACTTATTTCTATTATAATTATATGAAATCAAAAAATAAATGAAAAGTTATTGATAATTACAAATAAAAATACATTGGTTTCAATGTTAAAAGTGAAATTCATCATATATTTATCTGCATAAAAAACATTGAAATGGATGGTTTATTGGATATCTCTTAATGTGATAACGTGTTATAGTTTTAAAATTAATGGGTATACATTTTACATAAAAATAATGATTATAATAGTAATGTTAAATACAATGGGGTAATGGTCATTGATGAAGCACTAAATCTTTTGATTGAAATAGATAAAAACCCAATTTAATCCTTAACTAAATATTTTGAGTTCATTAGATACATGTGATTTAATAACTTACCCATATTAACAAATTGTTGGAAAATATTTGTTATGTTTTATTATCATAAAAATTATCATGTTAGAATTTTTTAATTAATGTAAAAAATGGGTATTTAGACATTCATTTCCATCATTATGTAGGAATATTCTGTTTAATTTTATAGGTTTGTCTACTGTGTAATAACATATGGATTTATAAAAAAAATACCCACACTACACATGTAATTAATTTATTTGGTATGAATATTTTTGTTAAATTTAAAAAGATGAGTAATTATACAATCACTGTTTACATAAAATTTGAATATTTTTTTTGTGACATTACTGCTTTCAGATGTTTCATGTTTATTTATTTTATTAAATTTAATGAATATAATAATTGTATTAATTTTCTTGTTTTCTCTTTGTTGGTATATTTTATTTTATTTTAAAAGGTTTTTATTATCCTTAAGTTAGTATAGTAGGCAGAGTACATAAAATATTTATATAATTTTTAAAGAATAATGTTATTTCATTTTTATATGTTATTTATTCCTATTTATTATTGTTTATATATGTATTTAGAATTGATAAATTAATATATTGGACATGAAATTATTCGACGGTAATAAATCACCACTAAATATTAATTATTATTCTTTTTTATTACCTTTAATGTGTATGAAAAATACATTTTACATGTTTGTTTTCAACGGAATATCTTATAACAAATTCAATTCTAATATTTCATTTCACATTTTTGATAATTATGATATTATAGGTCATAAATAATACTAATGTCATCTCTATTACCTTCACTTTGAAGGAAGAAGATGTTCCAAAAGTTCTATGTTTTTATTTATGTTATTTTATTAATTATATTACAAATTTATGGACATTGTATGAAAATAGTTATTATGTAGAATCTTTATATTAAAATTGTTCTCAATTTGAATATTAATTACATTACTCAATGGGTTCTTGATTTATTTGACCATAAATTCATTAATGCAGATGAACTTTTTGTATGATTTTCATGAAAATTATGACAATAAAATATAGTGTTTTGTGTAATCCAATTGGAATGGTACATGATAATTACATTGATTTGAAGCTGTGAGCGGTAGTGGAGCGTATTCCTCCCTCAAATCAGGGCATGAATTTTGTATAAAATTTTCAAATATAGGTTCAAATATGTTTTTATAAATTTCTTATTCGGCCAAGATTTATAATTTTGTATCTGAGGTATAATATTCAATTGATAATAAAATATATTGTGCAGTATCTCTTTACATAATAATTTGAGTTTTTCATAGGAGTTGATTTTCATATTTTTAACAACATTATTTATGAGTTTAAAATAATTAACATTCAACAGATATAATGATTATTTTATTAGGATTTTCAATAAAATATTCTTCTACGATGATTCAAAAATGATTACTCATTTTTTGTTATCATTTCCCTAGACAAATAGTCACCTTGATTTCCATACATTGGATGGTTTGTAAAATATACATGATCCATAAATATTAGTGAAGTAGGTATGAAAATATACCTATTTATGTAATATAATTTTCTATATTTTTTAAGAATTAATTTCTATTGATATACATGCATGGATGAACTCACTTAATGTAATCTTCTTAGTCATAGTAGGTTTGGGTAATAAAATTGAAAATTGTAGGTCTAACATTGAATTAGTATATGTTATGATATTCAAATACTATAGAATCTATTAAATATAAATATCCATAAATCCCCCCGAGTATATCCATCCTCTATGATTCACAAAGTACCAGTGCATAAGGTTTCAATGTGTTGAATAGAAATATTGAAAACTACTTCCAAATAACTAGTATAATAATATTCTACATTAATATTCATCAACATTCCAAAAAAAATTATTTCTTTTATACCTTCATGGAATTTTACTCTGTTTTTATCTCCCTCCTTGATAAATAGATCTCATGAATTATACCATGAAATCATCTCATCCAATATATTTTCAACCAGAAGTCATTACATATTAACAAATAGTAAAATAGTATAATCAATTAAATGATGGTGGATAGTTGAAATAAGTTGATTGATATTTTTTATGTAATCTTGGAATTTGTGTTTATTATAATTATTAGTATCCATTGGATAAGAAATACCCTTAAATCCTTTTAATATTTTTCAAAAAAGATGCCCAATATTGACTTTTTATAGTAGGATCCCATAATATATGTACAAATATCATAAACTATTACTGAATAATTTAAATACAAGAAATGAAAATGTGACGTATGGTTCCCTATAAAGTCTTAAGATTACACAAAATTTTAGAAGGATTAGACATTTCTATCATTATATGAGTAACACTCAACAATGAAAAATTTGATATGCTTTGCATATTTTACTAACTTCATTCAAATCAGTTCTAAATGAAATTAATATATCCTTTTTTACAAAATATGAAAATATCTCCATTATATCTAAGGTCCATGAGGAAATTACGGATAAAAATGAAATAAAATCATTCATAACTATCATTGAATAAAGAAAAAATTCTTTCTGTTCTGCCAGATTTGTAATGATCATAAAATATACCTTTATATTTATAGATAAAAGACCAAAATAAAACAAAAAAAATCCTTTTATATTTGACTGATATTTTATAACAAACATATAACCCCAATTAGATATATATGAATAAAAATTTACTTTATCAATTTTTCATATTTTTACTTCTTTTAAAATATATAGTTTCTTTGTGTTACTAGATACTTTGGATTGGAAACACCCCCATAATATCCCCAAGGAATGAATATTGGTGAAATTGGAATAAATATATACCTAATTTTTTCATATAATGGTCTATATTTATTAAAAAATCATGTTTTTATTTTTATTTTTAAGCAAAAACCCGCTTAATGTTATCTTCTCATTCACTAGGATCAAAGATTGTAATTGATAATGTTCATGAATCAACATTTCCATGTTAGGACCAAGATAATAAGGAAGAGTATCATATTAAGGTATTTTCATTTTTATTAAGGTAGATTGGGGAAAAACCAATCACCTTCCTTTGCATTAATTGATGATTGGATTAACAATAATATTCAAGAAAATTGATTCAAAATTATTAAACATTTCCATTTGATTATGAATTAAATATGTTGTTGGTTTATTTTAGGTCACAATACATTCCTTAATAAATATTTTAATTCTAAAGGTGGTTGATCAATTATTAAATATCATGAAGGACGTGGCTCCAGATGAAAGCAATCAATTGATTTTCTAATGAACTAAATTATTATATGAAGATGGTAGAATCATTAATGATATATCAATTTGTGGTTGATGAAAAATCTATACAACCATGGATAATTATGGATAGTGTTTCTAATGTACACTTTTCTAGTTGTTTCATTTCCTAGTGTTTACAAAATTTTTGATGTAAAAAATCTAGAGGAAGATGATAACATCATGAAAGGTAGTTTTTTGGGAATGAATCTTTATAAAAATTGTAATGTAATGGTCTTCTCAAAGGATGGGGTGGGATTTGAAAATATGTGGAGCATTTAGAATATTGACAGTAATCTCCTCGATTATGATTAGTGGAAAATTGCGAGCTCATGATGGTTTGAAAGTGATCTTCGAGGTGATGAAAAATATCAAAATGAGAATCACAAATGGTGTATTTTCATGTAGATATATTTTAGTGAACCAAAAAAATGTGGTAAAGTTTGTCGATCCTCATAAATGGGAATGAATATAAATATATGGTGAACCACAATTACTGATAGATGAAAATAACAAGGAATATTCAAAAATTTCTCCGAATTCATAACGGTAGAGGAGCTCAATGAGTCTGAATTTCAATGTGTGGTTGAGCATATCAAAAATACTAATTATGAATTGACTGATGCCAAATATTATAGGTAATGGGTGTTTTTTTACTATGATACATTCTAAATAAACTCAGTTAGTTCAATGAAAGAAGTGACGATGGGTTTCTTAATGATGTCTGTGAGTGTTACAAGGGATGTTCAAAAACATCAGTTTTGGATATCAAATTTAAGTGAATAGAGATTTCAAAGAACATCATAATAGGTCTACATTAACATGTAATTCAGAATGGGGTATAAGACTGAGTATCATTATAATGTTCAAAATCTTCTTACCAGCTTCTGAGTATGAATGTGGGAATTGTTTTGAACGATCAATATTTTTTTAAAGTTGATCAAGAAGAATTGTAAAATTATATTTCATTATTTTGTGTTATATAACAAATACACACTATTGGATTGTTTTCATATTGTTAAAAAAGTCTATATGAATATCTTACTCACTATATTCCATAGAAAATGATTGTTTTCTAGTGGATTTTGTGGAATTGTATTATTTCCAAACCATAACAAAGATATAAAAACTCTTATTGATTAGTGAACCTTATAAATTATTGTTTTATTGTGTATGTATTTGTAAAATGTTTCTAATAGGGAATGAAATTTTTAACAGGAGGTGAAGCTTGATTCATATATTAGGAAACATAAATGAAAATGATATCATTTATTCACCCCCTCCTAGTGATACATGAATCCTGATTGGGAAACATCATCCCAATGGTTGTATGAAAATTGTTTTATCAATTCGAAAGAGAGGATAATTATTTTACATTCATTTATTTCATTAAAGTACAAAATATTTATAGTTTTCTATTGATCAATAATGATTTTTATATGATAGATAAAATAACTCCTAAATACACCTTGAATGTCATTAATTTTTTAAATATCATGTTTTATTTTTTTAGAACTAGTGTTTGATGTCATTGAATTAAAAATTTACTTAAATGTTTAATGTTTAAAAATTAACTATAGGATTTTATTGAGTTGGTGGAGTTAATAATTTATTTATTTAGATTTATAATGATAAATAATATGTATTTTCAATAATAATATTATGTCTCAATAGGATAAAATTAATATTTATTATATATATGAGTGAAATTTTTTAGTTTAAAATGCTATATATTATTTAAATCTCATAGACACAACCATATGTATTCTCATAAGTATTATATTTTGACATTTTATGTCTTCTGATGGATCCTATTAAATCTTATCTCTCACACATTTTATGTGAACATTTTTTGATATGCAGTTTCACATATTTATTTACTAGTATATGAAAGTAAATGAGGAAATCTGTTTATATGGTTTATGATGTATTTGGGTGTTACTGTTGTAGGTAAAGTGAATAGAATCCAACATTGTGAAAGTGGATAACATTAGTAGAGGTATTCATGTTATATATGATTTGTGTCGATTACAATGAGTTAATAGGCTCGATGTTTGAACATTTTTACAAATATTCATATAGGTACAATTAAAATTCATCTAACAGATGAGAAATTATTTTTAGAATAGTGTTATTTTTTTAGTTTCACTTCTATTTATTTTTTAACAGAAATGTTTTATATTTTTGACATGGATTTTGATTTTAGGAATGAAATATATTAACAATTTCTTTTAAAAAATAGAAATTCCCCAACAATTATATTTTAAAAATTAAGTGTAATAAAAATTATTTCAGTTATTCTTAAAAATAGACATTGAATAATGATCTACAGAGGGCTTTTGGTGTCAAAAGTTTATGAATAAATGAAATTAAAAGAGGCATCAGACATTTCTTAATCTGAAGAATGGCATTAAAATTCTTAAGAAGAATCATTTTTATCATCGTTATTCACAAAAACAAGACTTTGAAGGTTTAATTTAAATTTTTTGTATTTTAAAACCTACATTGAAGGTTTTAAAATATTTTTCTCTGATTCCTATTTAATAATTAGTTATACGGGGAACCGACATCAAAAGTATGATTAGATAGTTTTCACATCAATTTGTATCTAAAAATGATGTGGTATTATATTTTCATTATTGGTTTAAGTATAAACCTACATTAAAAAATCAATTTTTTAAGATTTTAAAATTTTGTTTATATGAAAACTGAACACAAAAAATACTATTTTAAATGGTAAATTTATATACATCTGTTAAAAACCAATTTATGAAAATGTCGTTGAATAATATTTTCTAATTAGTTCTTGCATATATTGTATTTATCATGTTATACATGGATTATTCCCTAACTGGACATTATAACTCAACCATTAATATATATGTTGAAAGGAGATATCATTTAGTATTAGAATACCAATGGAATATAAAGGAAATTTTTGGAGATTTTAAATAATTTTTTTGAACCCATTCATCATCTTAAAGGGCTATATAAGTAATTTCCCAAAGTCAATAGGCATCATGATATTCTGGGATTTTCATAAGTTTGTATTTATATTAAAAATTATTAATTGAGGTATAATAAAGATATATGTTGTTATAGTAAGTATCAGAGTCAAGGTATTGTTATTTTTTGGAATTATAATTTAAAAATTAAAATCAAGCCTTAGGGATATGACAAGACATGGGAAAACATCCCTAAGTGATACTAATGTAAAGAGTTAGTGGTTTTCATGGAAGAAATCCATTTTATCATACTACATGTAGATGTGGCTCTTGAAAAGTTTCATGTATTGGGTAATAACACTGAAAATGGTGCATTGGGATATGACTTGATCGTTACTCGGTATATGATAAAGAGACCATGTTGCACACCTGGTATGACAAAATTATGGGTTAATCATTTGTAATTTAATAATATCTCTATTAAGAATTATAAAGAAGAAAATTTTTATAATATATAATATTTGGATATATATCATGAGTAATATATATTTAATCATATATTTTCATAGGTAAAACAATTTTTTCCATTTTTTATTTATCCCTTCAATGTTAATAGTTTCACTTTTAGGTGTTTAATATTTTAAAAATCCTTATCCCTATGTCTATTTTGGATGATGAAATTGATTTTAACTAGAATAAAATAGTGATATTCCGTCTAATTATCTATGGTTCTACTTATTATTTCATATCACACATGTTTAGTTGAACTATTAAAACAACACCTCAAAACATGAAATTAGAGCTATCAGTAAAATAAAATATTGGAAAAATTATTGATTCCCAATTATTTTACCTATTCCCTATCTATATTTTATGTATGAACATCCTAGAAAAACAAAAGATACTCCAATTAAAAATTTTTTATTAAATTACAGGTATGGATTGAATTTTATTATATAGAGATAACATAAATTTCAGAGTGAATAAAATCACCCTCTGTATCATAAATCAGTACCCAAATCAATATATGTAATAGGAGAAGGATGATTCTTCTTCTGTATCATCATCTCTATCATTGATATTATTTTATTATCAAAACTTATATCTAGATCAATTTATTAAGACTAAGTATAATATCAGTGTGAATGACATTACCACTATAAGAGAATACACTGATGTGTTTCTGAAATAATTTCCAAGTCTTCCTCCGAGACATGAGGATGAGTTCTCAATCAAGATTACACCTGAATATTTTGGAATATCCAAGACTCGGTATATAATTTCTACTATTAAACATTATGATATAAATAATTAACTACCATATAATCTAGATAAAGGGCTTATATGACCAAGTACATTACCATTTGGTGAACATGTTCTCTTCATCAAGAAGAATGATGCTTTAAGGTGCCTCTTCTTAGATTGCCAAGAGCATAAAATTTTCAGGATAAATAACAAGTATAATCTATCATTAAATTGGTAAATTGTTTTATCATCTGGATGGGGAATAATAATACCAAAAGGTGGATCTTTGGTTAGGATATTATAATTTAATAGTAGAATAGGAGGATATCCCCAATGATAATTTTTATACAATGTACCAGCACTAAAAGTTCATGTTCATTCCAATTGGACTCACTAATGATCTATAAATTTATACAGACCTAATGAATTTAGATGTTAGAGATTAGCTTCATAATTTTTTGGTTGTCTTTATTGATGAAACTATTTTCTACTATCAATGCATGAAGTTACATGATGTGTATTTAAATGTTATACGGAAAACAATGAAAAGGGAAAAGATATATGTAATATATAGTAAATAGTTGTTTCTGATGGAGAAAAAAACATTCTGGGTTCATTTTATACAAAAATGGGATATATATTGATCCTTTTAAAATTGAGGTAATTGTAGGGTAGCTCGAAAAAATATGTGTGATGGATATTCAGTGTTTACTAGAATTAACTAAGCACTCTCATAAATTTTTGATAAACTCCATATATTTTTTTTCAGTCCTACTAACCATATTAAATCAAACGGGTTATTTTTTTGAAATTATTAATGTCTGAAAAGGTTTATAGAGTTAATTAATAGTATAATAATCATACTTATTCTTTCATTACCCACCAGGGATAACGATTTGTGATATAGAGGGATGAATCCAAAAAGTTCTTGGTTTATGAACACATTAATGTTAAAATAGTTATATCCTATTATTCCCACCAATTATATATCCATGAGTATAAATACCTAATTCATGATATAATATTGGCTATAATGGTTATCATACTAATGGTTTGGTGACATTATCCTTATCAGGAAAAGTATGAAATATATTAAGATTCGAAAAACCAAAAGTATATACTCAAATAAAATGATATCTATTTTAACCAATGATGGAAGATATATCTGATCATAGATTATAATTATTCAATCTATTTCTATCCTATGAAGATGAAAAAATTATTCAATTCCCTAAGAATAAAGGATCCTACAACCCTATCCCTAATGTGGATTGCAAGGGATCCAATCACCTTTAAAATTTGACGGATATAAATTTCAACAATAAAAGGAGCTTTATCATATCATACTCAAATAACTACTTAACCATATATTAATGGGAGTCTCAACGTGATATAATATGATGATTTTGTGTTATATAAAATTCTATCGAATATTATATAGTTAAACATTTCTAATGATGAATTCATACAATTTTGAACCCTGACATGGGTTGCATCAAAAGTAGAACAAAAGAGGAAAAATATGGATGTTTAGAATAGATAACCCTTCCTTATTAATCAAAGAAACACTATGATGCATTGATAAATGAAGAATATATTCTAGTGATATATAATTAAGTGAGATATTTTCTAATTTTTAACACAATGTTTGGTATTATAAAATATTAAGAATGAAAAATATATAGTATAAGGGTATGATGAAACCACTACCCAGAGTAGTATAAAATTGAGAAAATATAACAAAGTATTTTATCATACCCCTCCCTATGAAAAATAATGTAAATAATTTCTTCTTGGGTGGTAGTTGAACACATTATAAACCCAACACATTTCATTTCTCTAAAAGAATATTTAACTCTCATGAAACTCTCCAATATATACATATGCGAAGAAGTAAAATGGAATGGAGTTCCACTCAACATTATAACTGATCGAGAAAAAAGTTTTACATTGAGGATCTGGAGAATCCTATAGCACACATTTTAGAGAGTATTGAGATTTAGTAAAATTATTTTCCAGAAATAAAAGTGAAATTTGATAGAAATGTTCAAACTCTAAAGGATATACTGATACCATGTTAAAAGTATTTCCAATTATTTTGGGATAGAAACACTCACCAATTGTTTTTTTCATATGTAAATATTTTCCATATTATAATTAAATTGAAACAATATCTAGCCTTATATAGAAGAGGTTATATACACCAAAAATATGGTATGAAGTTGGAGGGAAGAAGTGCAAGTGACATGAAATTATGTAATCGATGAAAAAGAATGTTCAAACTAGTTAGCATCATAATAAATCCACAAACGTAAGGTAGAAAATTTATGATGATAATCATCGATGAGACCTAGTTTTTGTGCTTTGTGATAAATTGTTCATTCTTCTATCACCCTGGAAGAATTTCATGAGGTTTATAATAGGGGTTAATGTTAGTCTAAGAAGCATGTACCCCACTATGATCTTTGATATAATCGGAGTTGTGTACTAAAAAATTGTACTCTCGTCTATATTATCTGAAGAAAATGATGACTTCCAAATATAACTATGAGGATGTAAATGAAATAACTCTCACATATACTAAATATAGACACGGTACCCATGGAGAATGATAATTCATTTGAGGAACATTTTATGAAGATCTTAGATTAGAGAGCCAATGTTTTACCAAACAGGACAAGTCACCACGAATAAGTGTTATGGAAGAACCACATGTTTGAGGATAAAATTTGGGAACTAAAAGATGTGATGAAATAAATGCACCCTCGTTATTTTTAGTATATGAAATGAAATATAATATTCGAATTTCTAAATGGAGAAGAATTCAACGTCCTGATGTTTTATAAATGAAATTTCTAGTTTTATTAAATAAAATATTTATTATGTAATGTATATAAAGAAAAAATTCCCTACTATGTAATTTTTTGGACATTATAAAATATATCAGGTAATATTTAAAATTCCATTATGAATTTGAATTGTTTATAATATAGTTGGTGTACATTAATAAGTAATATTAATGTATATTAAGGGTTATGATACAGTCTAATTGATAGATAACGAATATGTAATGGCACAACCAGTAGTGGTGTAGCCTATCAGGACCATTTATCATAGTTTATAAGGGATATTTAATCACTAGGTTTTCATATAACACGTCTCAGGCTAAGATTAGATAACAAATACATGAATAAAATTTTATACAAGATATGTTCAAACTAATCAATATAATGTCTCAATTATTATTTTTGAAATACCTTATGAAAGCACTACGATTTCAATCCTTACCCTTATGGTGTGTGAAAGTGTAATAAGAAGTCATGTATCAAGACTATAGTTATAAGAATTTGAAATTTTCATTTTATATGAAATTATTATGATATATATCCCCTTTAATTATTACGATATTTACGATTATGTTATTCATTTGATAAAATTTATATTTTGATATGAATAAATTAAAATTTTATTTTTGTTTAATATATTATGTCTATTTTGATAATATTTTTATAATTTAAAATGTTTTAGAAAAATACATAATTTAATAAAATAATAATTTTAAATACTATTTTTTTAAATATAAATGATAATATAATTTAATGAATTCCAATTTAATTTTTATAAGGGATATACTATTGATCATATAAAAAAACTAGTATTTCTTCAATATAGGAGGTCTTTTAAAAGATAAAATTCTCATATTTTGGAAAATATTTTTATATAATAAATATTATTTTTCAATTAATCACAATGAAATTATATAGTGGTGATTTTTTCATAATTTTCTGACATAGTAATATTTTTGATAAAATTTAAATATATTATAAATACTTAATACTTATTATGATTTCAAAATTCCCTAAAAGTGATGTAATAAATTAAATTAATGGAATCCAGGAAAAAATCTGATTTCTCATTTAAATTAATATGTTTTTGATGTTTTTTTAACTTTATACACCCTTAATGAATCATTTAAAAGCTATATTATATTTTATGATTTTAGAATCAATTATTTATGAAAATTAATCACATAAAAATATTAAGTTTTCTTATTTTATTATCCTAAGTTCATTTCCTCATATTAAATTTTAATCCACTCCTAATTTTAGAAACCATGGTTAAAACCATGAGATGGTTTCTAATTTTGAATATTTTTTTCCAATAGAGTCTAAAACCTCTGTTTATAAATGAATACATAATTATCCCCAGTTTTTCTATAAATTGAAACCCAAAATATTCCATCTCTTCACTAAAAACCCATTAAGAATTATTTTTGTTTCCCTCTACACCACTATATCATTCACAACATGTTCTGAAACAAAAATGGAACTTCATCAAAGCATTTGTAAGCACCCTTTGAAGGTATGAGGTCTTTCTTTATATTATTTTCCATTCAAGATCATTATTTATATTTTGCATTTTCAATATGAATTTATTAATTTATAATTTCATTATTAATATCATTTTAATTTACAATTATTTTAATGAATGATATATCAATTATCACATCTCTTTATAACCTTTAGCAAAGTCATTACTATGCAGAAATCATGAATTTTATCCTGTAAATATTTATTGAAGAACATTATTTGAGTTATTTCTTTGGATTTAAATTTTTTATATTGGAATGTGTTTTTACACATCCCTCTTATTTTCTATATTTTTTCCATGTAATTAGATACCAAATTTCACTCTCATTAAACCCTTCAATGATCTTTTATGTACATCTCTTATGCTACCAAAATTATCGTTTAATTTTTTATGGCAAACATTTTTATAGTGAATAACCACCAACATTTCCAATAAAGGGTTTCCAGTAGGATGTATATATTATTAATTAATGTATAATTCAATTATTATAATCCAAAATCCTTAATAATATATTTGAAAGTGATGAATTTCATTCTTATGTACTTTTATATAAGTTACACAAAAATGATAGTACTTGTTAGGAATGTGATGAGTGGGTGTAGGATTATATTTCTCCCCAATGCAAAGGGTAATTATTTATCCCAGTTTATAAAACATATGATGCACTAAAAATTAATTAACAACACTAGGTTATGATGCTTTGTTATTATCATTGACTTATTCTTATGATATTTGTTTTATTTTGGTTCAACATTCCTATGTTGCATTGATCTTATCATCATATATCTGGCTTCGATGAACCTTATATAATATTATCTCCCCTTTTATAAAACATTGATTTTCCTTGTGACTAAAATGAATTATATTCAACATTTTACACTATTATTATTCCCTTACGGGTATTTATAGATCATCTCTTTCTTATGAATATCTCAAGTTATCCTATGCAGTATTAGAAAATCGATAGAAATATAAGTGCCTGTTTGTAGTTTTTAAATAATTTCATTGAACTAAAAGTATATGTTAATCAGCTATTTACCAATTTTCCCAATGTATATTGACATCACGATCATTTTGGAATCTATTATGTGTTTATTTATGTTATATAACATTAATTAAAGTGTATTAATGATATAGGTTTTCTTACATTATATTCTTAATCCATTTAAATGACTCTATGGGAAACCCTAGTTTATTAAACACTTCTCTTTAATGGTTTATGCCCATCGCTCTTTAAAATATTGAATTTTTCTCTATGATAATAATCTGCACTTCTCTTCTTTTTCTTTAACCACTATTCTTTTTTATTCCTTTCTTCTTCTCTCTCGAATCTATACTTCTATGGTGGTTAATACGTTAATCTATGGTTTATCTAATATTAACAATTTTTTATAGTTAAGGTTGATTAATCCTACTAAATTATATAGATCTAATCATACTATATATTTATTTTACATCATTTACATAAGATAAACATAAAATCTCAAAAAAGTCAAAAAATTAAAATAATAAAATGTTTTGTATCATTGGGTGTTATTTATATATTCAAATTATTAAAAATTTATCCAAAATTAAACCACAATATACTCTCTTATAGAATTATCACATGTTATACTCATATGAATTCCCTAAGGATGGGGAAAATAAGAAAGGGGTGAGATCATATGATAAGTAAGGTTATTCATAAGAGATACTAATCAAATATGACAAGTGATCATAAGATTTTTGTATGTATATAATTAGGATACCTAATAAAGTAATACCCAACAATGTGTATATCATAAATTATGGCATAATGAATTAAATAAAAAATGTTACCTTGATAAAAGTTATCATATGATAGAAACCAGGTATACATTGATATCTATGTAAGAAATAAAATCATAATGAAATTATAAAATTGTGAACAAGAAAATATCCACTCTACATGTTCAGGGAAAAAAATTCTTGCTTCATGTTGTGAATAATCAAAATACCAATTTTATAGGTTGTGAAAAAAAGTCTCGTGTTACATATTTAGCACAAATAAAATATATATTCTATATTATTTTAATCAAAAAATTCATATGATTCATGTTTTAATAAAAATAGTGCCCATGGATCATGCTGTGAACAAAAAATACCACACTACATGTTATGAAATATGAAAACTCCCAAGCAACATTTTGAGAAAAGAAACAATTAGTGTAAAGACACGTAAAATTCAAGGGAAATTTTTTTCATAATTTTCTTTGGGATTTTACAAGAACGCGGTTTCTGACAGCACTTGATTCCGAGGCTCGGTGTGCCCAGAATTTATATCTGAAGTTTAGCTCGGGTATGTTCAGTGAAAAAACAAGCGGGTTTTCCTAAATTTTTATCCGATGCTCGGAATCGAATTCCGAGGGCACCGATAAATTCGCAGCACCGGTAATTGCTTAGGAATATGTTTTCCGAAGTTGCGTTTACATAGGTGGAATTGTTAAAAATTGTAGAAGGTAAAATAAAATTGAACTTCAATTTTATTTTATTTTCTATGAGTAGTTATCCATTTTGTGGAAGTTGGGAAACTGTCCTAGATAGGTTATGATGGTTGTGGGGCCCGCACGAACCCCACCGCTTCATATTCCCTAACTCCTTCAACTCACCATTTAATTAGATAACATATGTTAATTAAAGAAGTGAGTTTAATTTGAATGTTTGAAATTCAAATACTTAAGTCATGATAATATAATAAGTGAAGCACTTATTTTATTTTGGTTGGAACTTGTTGCGTTGAGAGGATTTTGGGAGAAAAGCTAATGGGCTTGAATATCTTCTTCTTATTTGATGAAAAACGCAAAGAACTCCGACCTCCGATGAAGGTCGACAAGAACGTCAGATCCTCGGAGATCGATGATGCGATGCTGAAGAATATTTTCTCCGCGACGCGACGATTCTCCTTCTGCGAAGCCTTCTTCCGCGACGGTTATTTATGCGATGAACCGTCGCTCAACGAATTTGAAGAGGTAGGGGATTTATGTGTTTCTACTCATGAATTCTTCTGTCATATTTCCTCGTACAATTGGACCGCTTGCTATCCGTTAACGAGAGGGGGACGGACCGCACAAACACGGCCGACCCTCCTCCTCGTTTTCTCTTCTATACCTTGTGGTGGATTGTAACGGGGACGATGCGATGTCGTCGCACCGCGTGGGGTCATGCAGAAAGGAATGCGCGGCTCCGTCGCGCCGCACCGTAGAATCGAACAAGGTCGCGGCGTCGTCACACGGCGCCGGAGAACCCCGAAGGTACTGCGGCTAGAGCAGGGCCACATCGGAGGGGTGCGGCGCAATCGCACCGCACCGGGAAGACCAAGGCCGCGACGAAGCAGTGACCGGCGGCCGGTTCCGAGCTTCTGGCATCGGATCAGGGGGACCGGCCAGCACCGGTCTCGTGTCGGCAGCAGCCGGTCGGCCGGAGTAGGTCGGACAGTCAGAGGAACAGCCAGGTGTTGTGACCCCCAGTTGTCTACACAAGAGAGGCTACCACATGGGGGCTGCAGTTATTAAAAGGCGGGGTGGATCCCCCCCCCCCCCGCACCCCCATCCCCTCGGCTGAAATGGCGGAGCCACCTGGCTAGCGCCAGTACGCAAACGCGTCGGTCCGTGCCCAGGCAGTTTTGGGCCGCGCCCAAGCGGGCCGGACCCAGACCCGGGTCGGGTCGACCCAGTTCAGGCTGACCTAAAGGGTATCGGGCCGGGTCGGACCGGGCCCGAACCCCCTAATACTGGACCTCTCATGGTCTTTTTCCCATAACATTGGTTGTAGAACTTCGATCAACGCATCATCACCTGCGATGCAATACTTGGATCTAGGCGGTCGTTTCGGTATATTACAATTATGGTTTCAGAGAACATTGGGTCTCACCGGGTTGGTTTGTACACGAAACCAACCAGGCCCTCATAGCGGAAACGCTTATAACATGAGCTCCGGACGTCCGAATGATGTGCCGTCGACTTTGATGGATTCCTGAGAAAGACATTTGCCTTACTCCGCTCGATGTTTGGACATAGTTCTAGTGTGGTCGGGTAGGTTTTGACTTAAAAACCAACCGGGCCCCTGGAACGAAAAAGCCAATAACTCTCAGACCGGGTGTCCGATTGACACGCCCTCTGTGACATTGAGTTCCTCTTGATGATACAAAAATTTTGGATACAACAACTCCAGACTATGTGTCAGTTGATGTATCAGCCCCTCGGCTCGTGGAGCGGACCCTCCCAAACGAGCTTTCTGTGTGCGGGAACCCTAGAGCTGGCTGCAACTGCGACGACGATGATGACTATACAGAAATCCACTGTGGATTCGACGGCGATGACTACAGCACTCAGCGATCCTACGTGGATCAGTGCTACCGATCTTGTGTCGGTTAGATCCTGTGTGGGTTAGCACTCAGCAGTCCTGTGTGGGCCAGCGCCTACAGATCCTGTGTGGGTCTGATCTTGTGTGGGTCTTTGCGGGGATTAGTTATCTATCGATCCTTTGTGGGTCATTGCGGGGGTTAGTACCTATCGATCCTTTGTGGGTCATTGCAGGGGTTTGTACATATCAATCCTGTGTGGGTACGGCGGATTAGATGAATCAGTGGCTACATCTGATCATCTTTATCGTCTTACGAAAAAGTATACCTATATGAGTTGAATCTTGACATTCAATCCTTATCTTCTATAATATTGACTTGATATCCTATGTAGATTATGTTATGCTTTCCCGTGTGGATCGGGTTGTGATTTCATTTGTAGAATGGGTTGTACTTGTGCTCAGATGTTGGAGCCGAGAGAGAATTGATGTCTTAGGTATATGTATGGGCATATACCTAAGTAGAGTCAGATGTTACTTTGTGATTGTATCTTTCCTTTGTGTATTATCCTTTGTGGATTCTGGGAGACCTTCGGGGGTCTCGGGGTCCCTACTGAGTAGCATATACTCACCCCTCCACGGGCTATGCCCACACTACGTTGTGTTGGTTGCAGACGACGGACAACGCTGATCGTGGTTGAGGCTTGCAGAGCAAGTCGGTACCTGGAGGTGGACCACTGGGCGGGACGTACTCGGAGCGGACGGATGGACCCGGGGAGCTGTGGATGTTATCTATACCAACCCTTTAGGTGGGACTTCCAGTGGACGGCTCGAGGTTGCGACTTTACTTTTCAGTTGTTGAACTCCCTTTTCATTTGTACTATACTTTCAGGTTGGGTATGTATTCTGGCCCACATACTTTTCGCACATACTATTGTACCCAGTTTTTACTTAGTGTTTACTTCTACTTCCTTGCTCTGTGGTGGTTATTTACTTTATATAGGCAATTACTTCCCTTTTTACCAGGAATTATGCCTTGTTGATAGTCACCAGCACTTGGCCTATGGAAGGTGGGCTTGGGGTAGTCACAGCACGGGCCCCAAGGACGGGTTGTGACAAATTGGTATCATAGGAGTTTGGTTCTACCGCAGAACATTGGACTCTGATATTTCTTCTATGTGAAGTAATAGTGTTAAGGGTATTGGGTGTGGTTATCAGTCCAGGGAGTCCAGTGTTGGTACGACAGCCGACGTATCCATACATCAGGACCCTGACTTCTGATTTCCGACTTAATTCACGAAAACAGTGATTGCATTTGTGTTTCATGGTTTCTTTGTGATTACTTTGTGTCAGCTCCCCAGGTATACTGTTTGACCATGGCGCACCTGTTTCTCTTTAGGATTTCCCAACGATGGCAGCCAGCTATGGTTCCAGGCGTTGTACATGACGACATCCCACCAAGCGACGAGGCCTCGGTACAGGGCCATTTGACAGTAGAGGCACTGTCGGTACTGCTACCCGCCGAGCCACCGATGCGACCAGCCCCAGCCGCTGACGATGCACGTCACCTTAGTGCACTGCATGAGTTTCAACGTTAGTGACCGCCCATGTTCCACGGGGAGATGGACCCTCAGGCAGCCAAGGATTGGCTGTAGGCAGTTGTTAGTGTTTTCAGGTTAGTGATGACACCAGCAGACCTCATGGTGATCCTCGCTGCGAACCTCCTGCACACATCAGCAGGAAGATGGTGGAGCTTGATGCTCCAGGTGCATGACGAGGCATCAATCCTTTGGACGGACATTGAGGGCCTCTTCCCCTCGGAGTTCTTTGCAGCCACCCTCCGTGCGGTGTGCATCCAAGAACTTCTAAAGCTACGGCAGGGCAGCTTGACGGTCTCCCAGTACTCGGCGAGATTTACCGATCTCTCGCGCTACTCGACAGACAATTTACGAGACCCATTCTTCCAGGCTCGGACCTTTGATCAGGGATTGAGGCATAAGATCAGGGCGTCACTGATCTCCCTCAACATTCCGACACAAGCAGGGGTACTGGAGCGAGCCTTTCTGATCGAGAGCTTCCTTGCTGAGCCTAAATCAACAGCGAGACCTACCGCAGGGTGGCACGTAGAAGAGTCTTCTGCAGCAGGCAGTCGACGGATGACTCATGGGTCTAGGCAGACCAGACCCTCAGGCACACGACCTCAGGACACTGGCTCAGTGGTGTGGGGCACTCACCGTGGAGCCAGTCTTTCGAGAGGCAGACAGTGCTACGCATGCGGCGGCCAGGGCCACATGGCTCGTGACTGCCCGACCCACCGTACCGAGGAGCACAGACGATTGAGGGACAACCCAGGTAGAGGCAGAGGGTTGACTGTGGCGGTCTGCATGGAGCAGAAGGACAAGGAAGAGGAGTTTCTGGGCAGCAGGTGGTGGACGACGCTTTTAGGCTCTACCACCACCACACCCAGGAGGTCCACCCCGACCACAGGGAGCGGGCGGGCAAAGACAGGCACAACTCCAGGCAGCGGAGGCCTATGACCACGGTGCGCCCGAGATGATTCGAGGTACTATCTGTGTCTATTCCACCCTTACTTCAGTTCTTATAGACACAGGAGTGAGTCATTATTTCATAGCTGCTGCCCTTGTTCGGAGCTCAAAGATTAAAACATAGCAGTTGGCTCGATACTTATGGCCAGATACTCTTATGTTAGCAGACTCGACGATTACGCGATGGTGCCAGTAGTGTGATCTTACTCTAGGAGGCGAGAGATTTGGCTGAGATCTTCTTGTAGAGGTGTCGAGGAATTACGACATCATCTTGGGTATGGATTGTTTATCTACAGTCTATGCTATGATTGACTGTATTAGATGAAAGGTGTGGTGTGTACGCACCGACGGGAGCAGGTTCACCCTTACCAGAGAGAAGGGACCTTCGCAGCACAGGATGGTCTCTCGCAGAGGAGAGAACAACCCATCACTCATCAGTTGGCTAGCCTTATCCTAGGAGTAGTTGACGTGCGGAGTCCTGGTTTTCCTGCAGTGGTGGATCAGTATGCGGACGTCTTCCCCGACGACGTTCCAGAACTATCTTACCACAGAGAGGTATACTTTTATATTGATCTATACCCCGGGACAGCCCTAATATCCACTCCAGCCTATCTGATGGCCCCCACTGAGCTTCGAGAGCTGCGGGTACAGTTGGACGACTTGCAAGGCAAGGTATTCATCCGACCCAGTGTTTCACCCTGGGCTTCCCCGATATTGTTCGACAAGAAGGCGGACGGGAGATTGAGACTTTTTGTCGACTATTGTCGCGTGAACCAAGTGACAATGATGAAGAAGTATCCACTACTGAGGATTGAATACCACTTCGATTAGCTCAAGGGAGCATGGTGGTTCTCGAAGATAGACCTCTGGTCACGCTATTACCAGCTCAGTGTTCGGGATGAGGATGTGCAGAAGACGGCCATCAGGTGTCAGTATGGCCAATATGAGTTCTTGGTTTTTCCATTCAGCGTATCCAATGCTCCAGTAGTGTTCATGACCCTCTTGAACAGGATATTTCAGCCATACCTCGATCGATCTGTCGTGGTCTTCATCGACGACATTTTGATATAATCGACCACTGAGGGGGAGCATGACTACCACTTGCGGGTTGTACATGACACATTCTGAGAGCACCAGATTTATAGAAATATCATGAAGTGTTAGTTCTGGATACGTGAGGTCCAATTCTTGGGACACGTCATCTCTGAGGCGGGAGTTGCGGTGGATCCTGAGATGATCGAGGCAGTGCTAGCTTGGGAGCCACCCAGGAGCGTGACGGAGGTGCAGAGTTTCT
Source organism: Viscum album (assembly GCA_963277665.1). Classification (NCBI taxonomy): domain Eukaryota; kingdom Viridiplantae; phylum Streptophyta; class Magnoliopsida; order Santalales; family Viscaceae; genus Viscum; species Viscum album. Next base: position 1,865,056,191 of record OY728133.1, read on the forward strand.
TGGGACTAGCTGGGTACTACTGGAGATTTGTGCCAGTCTTCTCTAGAGTTACGACACCACTATCACCATTTAAGAAGAAGGGGAAACCCTTTTTGTGGACATACAGATGTCAGTAGAGCTTCTAGGAGCTGAGACAGAGATTGACCAGCGCACCTATCATGAGGCTTCTGAAGGAGGGATTTGGGTACGTGGTTTACTGCGATGCATCATGGACCGGACTCAGATGTGTCCTAATGCAGGAGTGGGCTGTGATCACCTTTTGATCATGTCAGTTGAGGCAGCATGAGCAGAACTATTCTATCCATGACCATGAGTTAGAAGCAGTGGTCTTCACTCTGAAGATGTGGTGACACTATCTAATGGACGAGCGCTTTACAGTCTATTCTGATCACTAGAGTCTCAGGTACATCTTCTTACAGAAGGACCTGAACCTGAGACATCGGTGATGGCTCGAGTTCCTCCATGATTATGACTTTGAGATATTCTATACTCTTGGAAAGGGGAATGTAGTAGTCGATGCTCTCAACAGGACGGGAATTCAACTACATGGGGAGGCGTTAGAGCAGCTAGCCGCTTTGCAGATATCCTTTGTGGATAGATATGGAGGAGCCTTTCTTCAATCACTCATAGTAACTCCTCCACTACTGTAGTGGGCCAGAGAGTCACAGCATGGGGACACTGAATGTGAGACGCGACATGCACAGATATCATCAGGGCAGGCACTGCATGGTTTCTCTTTAGGAGGAGAGCACAACATCCTTTTCAGAGGACGTACCATTGTACCAGTTTCTTTATGGGAAGAGGTGTTGAGATATTTTCATACTTCCCCTTTGGCGGTACATCCTGGAGTGGCAATGAGGTACCAGGATCTCAGACGACAGCACTAGTGGCCGAGCATGAAGAAGGATGTGGCAGAGTTCGTTTCTCGATTCCTCACCTGCCAGAAGGTGAAGGTAGAGCACAAGGTACCAGCAAGCTTGGTGCATCCCTGGGAGGTCCCGGAGTGAATGTGGGACGGGATATCTATGGACTTCGTGACTGGACTTCCACATACTTCCAGAGGTCATGACTCTATTTGGGTGATTGTCGACCGACTCACCAAGTCGGCTCACTTCTTATCCATCAGAGAGCAGGGCTAAGTGGAGCGCTTGGGACATCTCTACGTTCAAAAGATTGTATGGATTCATGGTGTTCCATCATGTATCCTCTGTGACCGAGATGCCCGCTTTAATTCCCGGCTTTAGAAGGGGTTGGAGGAGGCATTCGAGATCCAGCTACGTCTAAGCACCGCCTTTCACCATTACACTGATGGTCAGACGGAGAGAACCATTCAGACTCTCGAGGACATGCTCCGCACATGTGCCCTCGACATTGGTCGTAGTAGGGAGGACCACCTACCCTTGGTGGAGTTCGCATACAACAGCAACTACCTCTCCACCATCGGGATGGCACCATACGAGGCGTTGTATGGCCGACTTTGCAGATCACCTCTGTGATGGACAAACCCTGGGGATTCATCACTTGTGGGACCAGAGATGGTCCAGGCCACGTCGGAGAAGGTCCAGGTCATCCAGAAGTGGATGAGGACAACTCAGAGCTGGCATAAGTCTTATGCTGACTGGAGATGGACGCCACTAGAGTTCGAGGATGGCGACCTCGTCATCTAGCGGGTCTCACCTTGATGTGGAATAAGGTGATTTGGACGAGGCGGCAATTTGTCTCTACGCTTCATCTCAACATTTCAGGTCCTCAGATAGATTACCGAGGTGGTTTATCGCTTGGATCTATTACCTCGGTTGCACCGAGTGCATGACGTCTTCCTCATATCTCAGCAGAGGAGATACGTGCATGACCCGATGCATATCATTGACCATGGGGAGATGGATATAGATGATGGGGAAAATTTTGCGGAGGTCCCGGGGGAGATCGAGGACCGACTGGAGCGGGTCCTATGTGGATGGTCGATTTCTCTAGTGCGCATCAGATGTCAGCATGGGAACCTCCAGGAGAGCTCTTGGGAGCAGGAGGCTCTGATGCATGCTCAGTACCCACATTTTTTCCCCTAGTTTTTGATGTATCTTTATAGGGAAATAATGAACTGAGGTGGGATTAATGTAAAGACCCGTAAAATTCAAGGGAAATTTTTTTCTTAATTTTCTTTGGGACTTTACCAGAATACAGTTTCTGAAAGAACTTGATTCTCGAGGTCCAGTGTGCTCGGAATTTCTATCTGAAGTTTAGGTCGGGTACGTTCAGTGAAAGAACAAGCGAGTTTTCCTAACTTTTGAACTGGTGCTCGGAATCGAATTCTGAGGGCATCGATTAATTCACAGCACCAATAATTTCTTAGGAACACCTTTTCCAGAGTTGCGTTTACACGGGAGAAATTGTTAAAAATTGTGGAAGGTAAAATAAAATTGAGCTTCAATTTTATTTTATTTTCTATATGTAGTTATCCATTATGTGGAAGTTGGGAAACTATCCTAGATAAGTTATGAGGGCAGTGGGGCCCACACGAACCTCACCCCTTTATATTCCCTAACTCCTTCAACTCACCATTTAATTAGATAACTTATGTTAATTAAATAAGTGAGTTTAATTTGAATGTTTGAAATTCAAATATTTAAGTCATGATAATAAAATAATTGAAGAACTTATTTTTTTTTGGTTGGAAGTTGTTGCGTTGAGAGGATTTTGGGAGAACAACTAAGGGTCTTGAAGATCTTCTTCTTCTTCGACGATGAACGTGAAGAGCGCTGACCTCCGAAAAAAGTCGACAAGAACACCGGATCCTCGGAGATCGACGATGCGACGCCGACGAATCGTTTATCCGCGACGCGACGTTTCTCCTTCCGTGATGCCTTCTTCCGTGACGGTTATTTCCGCGACGAACCCTCACTCAACAAATTCGACCAGGTATGGGATTTATGTGTTTCTATTCATGAATTCTGTTTTCATCTTTCCTCGTAAAATTGGACTTCTTGCTATCAGTTAACGGGAGGGGTCCGGACCGCACAAACACGGCCAAACCTACTCCCCTTTTTCTCTTGTCTACCTTGTGGTGGATTGGAACGGGGATGGCACGATGCCGTCGCACCGGGCGGGGTCATGCGACCTGGAATTTGCGGCACTGTCACGAAGCATCGTTGAATCGAACAAGGTCGCGGTGCCGTCGCGCCGTGCCGGAGAACCCCGAAGGCACCACGACTGAAGCAGGGCCACGGCGAAGGGGAGGGGCCCCATCGCGCCGCACCTGGCAGACCAAGGCCATGGCCATAGGCTGCGGCGGAGCAAGGAACGGCGGCCGGTTCCGGGCTACCAGCATCGGAGCAGGGGGATCGGCCAGCGCCGGTCCCATGTCGGCAACAGCCGGCCGGTTAGAAGAAGAGTCGGGGGGTTATGTCCCCCAGATGGCCAACAAGAGTGGCCCCGACATGGGGGGCCACAGTAACGAAAAGGCAGGAGGAAGCGCCCCCCCCCCCCCCCCCGCACCCCCATCCGATCAGCTAAAACGGCCGAGCCTCCTTACTAGCGTCAGCGCGCCGGGCCGCCGAGCCGGGCCACGCCCAAGCCGGGCTGGGCCGCGCCAGCTGGTCCAGGCCGATCCCAAGAGGGCCGCATCCAGACCATGGTCAGGTCGACCCAGATCGGGCTGACCCAGAGGGTATCGGGTCGGGTCGGGCCGGGCCCGAACCCCCTAATACCGGACCTCTCACGGTCTTTTGCCCATAACATGGGTTGCAGACCTCCGATCGAAAAAACGTCAGGTGTGATGCGATCCTTGGATCTAGATGGTCATTTTGGTATATTACACTCAAGGTTTCAGAGAACTTTGGGTTCAGCCGGGTTGGTTTGTACACAAAACCAACCGGGCCGTCGGAGCAGAAACGCTTATAACTTGAGCTCCAGACGTCCAATTGACGTGTCGTCGACTTTGATAGATTCCCCTTAGTGAGACAGACCTTTTGGCTTACTTATCTCAAGTTTTTGACGTAGTTTGAGTATGGTCGGGTTGGTTTTGACTTAAAAACCAATCGGACCCCTAGAACGAAAAAGGCAATAACTCTCATACCAGATGTCCGATTGACGTTCCATATGTGACGTTGAGTTCCTACTGACGACATAGAACTTTTGGATACATCAACTCCGGACTATGTGTCAGTTGATGTATCAGTGCCTCGGCTCGTGGAGTGGACCCTCCCGAACGAGCTTGTTGTGTGCGGGAACCTAGAGCTGGCTACGACTGCGGCGACGATAACGACTGTACAAAAATCCTTCGTTGATTCGACGACGACAACTACAACACCCAGTGATCCTACGTGGATCTGTGCTACCGATCCTGTGTGGGTCAGATCCTGTGTGGGTCAGCGCTCAGCGGTCCTGTGTGGGCCAGAACCTATAGATAATGTGTGGGTCCGATCCTGTGTGGGTCATTGCGGGGGTTAGTTACATATCGATCCTTTGTGGGTCATTGCGGTGGTTAGTACCTATCGATCATTTGTGGTTCATTGCGGGGGTTAGTACCTATCGATCCTATGTGAGTCTGATGGCTTAGATGAATCAGTCTCTATATATGATCATCTCTATCATCTTACGAAGAAGTATACCTGTGTGAGCTGAATCTTGACTTTAAATCCTTATCTTCGATCAGATTAACTTGATATCCTGTGTGGATTATGTTAGGCTTTCCTGTGTGGATCTAGTTGTGATTTCCTATGTGGACTGGTTTGTACATTAGCTCGAATGTTGGAGCCGGGAGAGAATTGATGACTTAGGTATATGTATAGGCATATACCTAAGTTTAGTCGGATGTTATTTCATGATTGTATCTTTCCTTTTTGGATTATCATTTGTCGATTCTGGGATACCATAGGGGGTCTCAGGGTCCTTATTTAGTAGCTTATACTCACCCCTGCACGGGCTATGCCCGCACTACGTTGTGTTGGTTGCAGACGACGGACATCGCTGATCGTGGTTGAGTATTGCGGAGCAGGTCGGTACCTGGAGGTGGACCACTGGGTGGGATGTACTAGGAGCGGATGGATGGACCCGAGGAGATGTGGAGGCTATATGCACCCACCCTTCAGGTGGGACTTCCAGTGGACGGCTCAAGGCTACGGCTTTACTTTTCAGTTGTTGTACTCCCTTTTCAGTTGTACTTTACTTTCAGTTTGGGCATGTATTCTGGCCCACTTACTTTTCCACACTTACTATTGTACCCAGTTGTTACTTAGTTTTTACTTCTACTTGCTTTCTCTATGGTGGTTGTTTTCATTATAAAGGAAATGCCTTCCCTTTTTACCGGGAATTACGCCTTGGTGCTAGTCGCAAGCTCCTGGCCTATGGAAGGTAGGCTTGGGGTGGTCACGGCACGGACCCCGAAGATGGGTCGTGACAATTAGACACTAAACATATTAGTCTCATGACATTAAAATCCTTATAAAATTTATTGGAGGGAGATGAAGGACCACACCGAGCAGATAATAATTATCCATATATATAAATTTCATTCAAACATGATCACACTCATACTTAAAACATGAGTTAATTAACACCAGCAAAAGAGGTCGTTTTCCAGAAAAACATTCCTAGAACACTCCAAAATACTTCTAAATAATGATGTCAGATGCTTGATTCCTAATGAACCTAATGTGACAAAATGATCCATAAACATTGATTCATATGTGTAAAATTATTTTTTACGATATATGGATAAATAACTTTAAGTATAAAGTGGAATAATCATATTTTTAATGTATAGAAAACACATTAAAATATTTTATTTATAAGTATAAACTTTTTCTTGGTAAAATAAATTAAAATGGTTACTCAAAAATAATATGGGGTTTTCAAACTAAATTATAATAGAATGGTAGTTTTAGACAATTACAATAGATGATGTGAAAATATTTTGGAAGTCATTTCCTAAAAAAAATCCTTTAAAACCCTTAAAAATTACTTTTAAAAATAAAACAATAAATTTATCAAAAACATAATAATATTTCCAATCATTTTAATAAAACATTAAGAGATATATTCATTATGGAATTTTTTTAAATATATAATGTAAAAAATATATCTTGGGAGGATGAAAATTATTCTTAAGAGTGTCATAATGTTATGGGGAATAAATTAATCAAAGAAGAATATTTTAATTTAAATATTTTTTTCATTAATAAAATGGTGTTTTCAATGAAATAACAACATAGGGTGTGAGAAATAAATCATTGAGGAATGAAATTTACGAAGAGGTATTATATCTCAACAAATGGTGTTGAGTTAACAAAAATTCATTTTCCTTTTGAATATTTTTAATCCATGAGCATTTAAAGAAATATTGTGATATAGATATTAGAATTAAATTAATTTCAATAAAATGAAAAAATTTATTCATTAGAAAATATTCACACCATATCAACAATATAATGGTTTTCGAGAGTATATATTTTTCATTAAATTAGAATTGAGAAAAATAACACATTATAGTAAAAAACCATACGAATCAAATGAACATATGAAAAATATAATGAAATGGAAAAAAAATACTTAAATGAAATATAACAATAATTTTTGAATTAAATTAGTTAGTTAATATATATATTAAAATAAATGTTGACATGAAATGTCCACAATTCCTCATGGAATTGGAAATGAGAGAAATAACCCAATACCTTAATACTTGACATCCCCAAAACAAATAGAATATCCTAATTAAAAAAAATACTATTTTAATTACCCATTTTAGAACCATAATAATATTCATATCATTATATAATTATCAATTAAAATTATTCTCTATAGTTATATTAATTTTTTATTGTCTATGTTTAGAACCCATTGTGAGTAATCTTCATTATTTTGAACTTGTTTAATAATGAAAGGGTTCTTATTTATTCATCTCCCAAACATTAGCATTAATATTTCTTGAAAGGAACTAGCATTTATGATTTTCAATTATTTATTTTGTTATAATTTATTTATATGAGATTATTATTATGATTCTTAATGATACAATCTATAATGAGTATTATTTTTTTAATGATAATATATTTGAATGTTTATTTAATGTGGTTCATATTGATGTTACCATTACAGAAAAAAATAAAATTAATATTTACTTGTTTATATATATTATATTATTATTAATTTAGTTGTCATATTCATCCATAATATTATTTTATAGCACTGTTCAAGTATGTGTTTAGACATACACAAACATGAACATATCCTAAATAGGGGATGGCATGGTTATGAAAGTGGATTTTTGGAATAATATACTTATTAAAGAATAATAATGAAAATTTCAAGATATATAGTTTGTGGTGAATCATATTATAAGATATTTTAATAAATAGGGATGGAAATATCTGAAAAATATGTTATGTTGCATTATATAGGTCATGGTCTGAACAAAAATGAGTTTACATTCTCATTTATAAAAAAAGGGTAATGAAGAGGGATTATAATTTTTCTATTCATAATAATAATTATATAAAATATTTTAAATTTATTCTTCAATTAATGTCCTATTACAAGAAAATAAAGTTGATGGTTAAAAATGGATGATGTCACTTCATGGATGAAATGGTCTTCACAAACAAATGAATGAAAATTTCATTTTTCTTAATGGAAAATATGGATGGTGTTCAATAGTTATTACATTAGAATAATAAAATTTATTATAATTCAATACATATTTTATTATTTATAAAATTTATAAAATATGTTTTGTTCAAAAAAAATAAAAGACATTAGTGATGAAAAAGTACACACATTGAAGACATTGGATTCCATTGGATGAATCATTTGAAATTGATTGATTAAGACCAATTATTCAGAATATATACCAAATTATGTGAATTATTATTCCATGTAAAAGAAATATGGATTTGGTTCAAGTGGGACATAAATTTGGGAATGATCATCAAGGGTTAGTGATAGGCCCCTTTTATATGTTGTTAGAATGAAATTATTGTAAATATTTCATCCTAATATAACTTGAAAACATGTTTATCTAGAAAATATGGTTCAAAATGAAAAATAATAGACTATGAAAAGATATAATGTCAATTATACGAGATAAATTCATTTTAACACAAGTTTTATTCCCATTTTAAGGCCTCAACTCTATGAATTTCAACTTATTCTATTTACTTTTTTACTATAGTAATTTATTTTTAACTTAATAATTCCATTTTAATGCATAAAAATAAAATGAACCATATTATTTTATTTAAACGAGCTGATTCAAAATATTAAATCTATTTTATCAGAGAAGATTTCAATGTTTATGAAAAATCAATCTAAACATTATCACATGTACCATGTAAAAACTCATTTTTGGAAAAAAGAGTATTTTTAATCATAAAATTTATGTGTCTATTAAAATAATAAATGTTATTTTATTTTCATGTTACAAATTGGTTTATAAATAAATTTCTTTCAAATAGTTTAACTCTTTTTACCAAAGTAATATTCAATTGAATTGAATTTTTTTCATTTTTTGGGAAATATTTCTCATGTTGAAAAACTGATTTTACAAAAATCTTCAAAATATTATTTCTAAATGTATAATTTTTCTTTATAAATACTTATTTTTCCATGAAAATTGTTTTTTAATATCATTTCATGTTAACATCTTGATATAGTTATAAATTCTATGATGTAGTAAAATTGTTATTTATCTACATTTTAATAAAAATAAAATATATGAGAATAATTGGAAAATAACACCCTTACATACTTTAAACATAATGTACTAAAAAAAGATCGTACAAAAATAATAATATTAATTAATTTATGAAATAAATTTGATAATAAAAATACATAATGAAAAATTGATTTTTTTGAAAAAATACTATTTAATATTTATGTGTTCTTAATACTATTTTAATGCACATATAATTGATTTAAATGATTATGTTTATTAGATACTTTTATACATACATTTTCTTAATAATATTCATCTAATATACTATAGATTTTTTTTCTTCAATGTTATGTTTCTATAATACTGTAGAACATAGAACTAATTTATATATATATATATATATATTCCAAAATGACTAAGTGTTTCATTCTTCCATCAAAAAAAATTGCATCCTCATAATTTAAAAAACTCATAAAAAATGAAATAGTTATTGGTTCCCATAGTATTCTGAATTTAATATCAATTCATGTTTCATCCTCACTAACCTTTATTTGACTACAAAAATATTATTTTCCCTTCTAACATGTCTATATTCAGATTTTGAACTACTCATTAAAAATATACCACTATATACACGGTTGAGAAGTTTTTAGAGAAAAACCTACAACAAGGTAATTTTCAAAAATACATTTCTAACCAAATATATAAAACATATTATGATCAAATCCCATAAAATCTTAAAATTTGTTCATATTAGTATTACATATTAATCCAAATCTATCTTTTATAATTAAGTCCTCATTTTAAAATTTGATAATATTTTATAATTAGTTCATACTATAACTCTCTTGGATAATCACAAGGTAGATTTAGTTAGGTTATATCATACATATTAACCCAATTCTATAATAGAATAAATCCTTCTTAATGTATTATATCACATATGTCATTAAGAAAATACTCCCCCCCACGAGTGTAAGGTTGAGTGTGAATTCTTAGGCCCACTCATCAGGCACCAAATAAAAGATTTATTTGATAGCCAATCAAATTATTTGAGGTCGAATACCCCTAAAAGCATTTATTCTATATCTGTATCGGTATTCCATAATCTATAAAATGATATTAATTATAAGAATCTATAAAATTTATACCTTAAAAAAATATAGTGATGTTGTCTTATGATTAGACATACCCCATATCCCTATTGGTATCACTGATTATCATCATCACTAATCCCAAAAAATAACTAATGTAATCCTTAAAAATAACTAAACCCAACTCTGAAACCATCTATAGTGACCCAAGATATACGTATAATTATTTTATATCATCACAATAAGTTAAACATTATATCTCTCCGAAATTTCACAAACACACGCACAAAAGAATTTAATTATAATTATTATGAGGGAAGATGAAAATTCACGAGTGCCCAGTCATGGGGTCGTATAAAAGAAAATTATATGAGAAAACCCTATAAAAAAGTCAACACGTCATAGAGAAAGGGTTAGTGTTTTTGGAATATACATGAGGGGGAACTCATATGAATCCCTTTCTTGCAGAATTTTGGAATCACGATTCCCTTCACTCCATGCATGGAGAATCCTAACACCATTGGTAATGAAGGGATTGCAATTAAAATAAGTAATCGAATTTTCAAGGATTAGATAAGTGACCTCCACGATTTTTCTGTATGATCATCCAAAAAATATCAATTATATAGAAATAAATGAGGTGTAAATGTTTGTTCCTTCCAAGTATATTACATTGATAATTTTGGTGGTTAGAGGTGTTTGAGGGATGTTCTGAGTGTTTTCAGTGGATACTAGAGGTGAAGTAGAGCTGTTGTAGGAAATAAATGTCGTGAAAATGTATTACATGATGTGTAATGGTGGTTCATGACTATTATGAGGTTGGTTCAAATCATGAAATAATTCAGGTGGTAAATCATTCCAAGGTATATATTTTTTGTTGATCATAAAATCAGAAAATCACAAAATATGAAAAGGGATTAAATGTAATGTAAATCCCCAATTTAGTGATGTTTAGATAATTGGAGCACTTGGGTGTTTTCGTAAACCCTATCTCTGACACACCATCTATCATTCTAGTTATTCAATGGTGTTCCATTGAGGCGTTATGAGATTTTATTTTTACAATGATTTGTTCTAGGATTCCCATCATCAATCTATGGTGATTCCACCTATTATTATCATATATTTCCATTCTCTCTTCTTCAGGGTTTCGCTATGGTGGTTCAGTTTGGTTTGTTTTGTGTGTTTGGTATGCATATTGAGGATCTTTGGGTGCGGTGTAGGTTGATTCTTGGGTACTCCATATATGTTAGTGGTTTGAATGCACTTTTTCTTCGCCCTATGGTGTGCAATGAGTTCGAAAAATTCTTTATAGTAGTGAATCCTACATTTATCATTATTGTGTATCATATGGGAGGGGTTTTATTTTTTATCTATGGGTTATTCTGGTTATGGATTATTCAAATATTAATAATTGGTTGAATTGAAATTTATTGTTAAAGGGGTCATATTAACATGCATTTACAACTTCGATATGACTGTAATATTTTGCATTGAATGGAATTTATGCCCCCCTAAATAATGTGGTTTTTGGGGATTTATTTTCATCGGATGATTTGTGTTCTAATTACTTCTTTTATTGTGATTATTTTATTATGACCCTAACATGGAAATTGGAGAACCACTAATAATTTGTTAGTTGAAGGGTGTCCTCTGGAGATTGGATTGTGTGGTAACAACCATAAAATAAAGTGGAATATTATTAAATCCCACTTGTATATCATTTAAATGATCTCAATTTGTTCTAATTTCTTGTCATATTTGTGGTATGATGATATATGTTTGAGAAATTTGGGGCTCAGGATTTGTTGGTTGTTCTTTTGGAAGGTCATATGGTTTTATTGTCATGATTTTGGGGCAGTGATGTGGGTTTTTAGTGACTTTCGTGAGGTGAGGTTATTGTATTACTAGGATTCTTGATTTCATATTTCTTATGTTATTCTAGATGGATGGAAAGTGATTGAATAAATAATTGTTTAATATTGTTTCAAATGACATGGATGGGATTGATTTATAGTTTTCAAATGGTTAATTATTAAATAAATATCGGTTTGTATGGTTAAATGTATATGGTTATTAATGATTAAATTAATTGGTTGGATAATTGATATTGGTGATAAATGTGTAATGGGGTTTTGTTGCCTGTTGTTCGGTGTTATGAATTTAGAGGAGGATGATAAAGTGTAGATGTTATGTGTTGGTTAGTGTTTGGTTTTGAACCCATAGGTTCTGATTTTCTATGTGGCTATATGTATATACTTTTATAATCTTTTTATTTTTATATGAACCACACCTATGTCAAGAACAACATATTTAAACCCTCATATTCATGTGGTGGGTGGTTTTGCAGTCATCATTTCAGGATGATAGATGGATGGGTACCTTCCCTTTTTCATTTTCTCTTCAAGGCGAGGTAGGTATTACACTGGCTATATATAACTACAGTACCATGATGAATATGAATAATTATTCCTTTTAGATGAATATTCATTCTATTTTACAAATTTACGCCTGAGGATCGTCACTATTTAGTACCTTTGGAAACTTGGAATACATTCTCCTAAATTGTGAATGATCTTTAACATATCCAATTATGATCTTCCCCTTTAGTACTCCTTCATAATTGGTTTTTTATAACCCAAGGAATGTTAACATATGAAAGGGTGAGAGTAGATGTTCAGTAAGGGTATGAAAACAATAAATGAACATATGAATGTAAAAAAAACCTGAACATTACTTTTAAATATCAAAATTTTGAGTAACGAAATAAATCATAAAATTTCATAAGACAAAAATAATAAAGGAACATTAACCATTATAACATAGAATTTGAATAAATCATGAACATGTGGAAAACACATAAGCATATAAATGATTTTCCATATTACCCAATGCTCATTTCCATGACCATCATAGAAAACAGATTCCATTTCTAAACCGAGTTTACATTTCATTTTCTCCCTATATTACTGAACCTGATTTACATACCATTCTATTCATGTCTATATCATGATATATAAATTATTTCCCTTTGTATTTTAGGGACATATAGGTCCCACACATCTCATAATGAAATAATTCTTACATGTGCCACAAAAACATAAATCATTCATCATAGCAAAACCCAAGAAATAAAATGGGATTCACAAACATTATTCTATCATAACATAATTCATAAAAATTATTCTTCTATCATCAAAATAACCAAATAATAGTAACAATTGGGATATAAACATAACCCAAATTAATGATAATCATCGTAGATAAAAAATAATTGTGATAAAATAGTTGACTTAATTATTGTGAAAAATATCCTTTCTTCTTCAAAAACATTTTAGTTTCTCAAAATGCCATGAAATTTTAAAAGAAATAAATTTAGTTTAAAATAAAAATGAAATTGTGTAGTGGAATTTTCCTGGAAATATGGAATTAATAATATATAAAAATTAATTCATTCCATATAAGTTAAAAAAACCGTCTTCTCTTACTCTTTTTGGAAAAATAAAAAAGTACCTCGTATGGAAAATGAAAGAAAGATTCAATCCATACCATTTAATAAAAACTCATCGTTGGGAAAATTTTACTTTAAATACTATTAGAATATTAGAAATAGTATTATATTTTTAGGAAACATGAAATTGTATAATAAATATACCCTATTAAATACTTACATATAATCAATCTCAGATAACAATGATATTTCAAAATTATCCCTCACTTTAGGTCTGATATCCTTTGTTTGTATCAAAAACTAATTTATAATGATTTAAATAACATTATTAATTTATTCTCGAATCATAATAATTTTTATGATGTCAAATATGATTATATTATCATCTGTTTTTTAGTAACATTCAATTGTCACTCGTTATATAATTGACACTCGTTATTCAAATATTAACTAATTATATCATATTTATTCATTTGATTCATTTATATAATTTTGGCCTAATGAAGATAATGTAGAATGAATCCCAATGCAATGTGGAGATAGTAGGTTATACGTTTGAATGAACGATGATATTATTAACTTAATGACTAAAAGACATGGAATTGGATGTAATATTTATAATAAAAAATAATTATATTGTTATATTAATTATTTAAATCCATTATACTCATCAAAATACCCATCAAAATTATTTATTGCTTAATAAAAAATTATACAACGTCTTGGAGATGGTAAGTCATATGTACTCACACATGGGGATATTGTTATTTATAGGATGGATAAAGGGTGTATAAGGTTATACCATTATTATAATAACATATAATATGATATAATATTATGTATTTATTACATTAGATTGGAAACAAACAAATAATAGGAAATATGAGAAGAAAATAATTTTTAAAGAGGAGATATAAGAACTACCTATTTTTCGAGTATCTCCCTTTGATGTGCACAAAAGGCCTCCATAAGATAAATATAATCCAATGTGAGGCCTAAAAGAGGGAGTTGGGATTTTTATGCTTATTTTAGTTGATTTTGGATAAGCCAAGGGGAATGAGAAGTGTGAGTAAGTTGGTAAATGTGGTTCTTTTTTAAGAGGGAGGAGGGGCACTTTAAGAAAGTCTTGAAATATTATTTTATTATAAATTGATCTTCGAATTAAAATAGCTCCAAATATATATATTTCTATGCTAAGATGATTATGGGTTGAAATCATCTCAAAATATTGGTTTTAGACATGTTTAGCTCACAAATTTAACCATATCATTTGGAATTAACATTTAGTTAAAAAATTATCTCTTACTATGTCTTATTTTATTTTTAAACAATATGGTTAATATATTTACTATAAAATTCTAAGGGAACCTCAAGTGTGTCATTAATTACATATTTTAATTATGTACTTCATTTGGGTTAATATTGTTTTATAAATATTATATATTTTAAAAAATAGTATCTTCTTTTATAACTAATAATGTCATTTATGGTATTATTTAGTAATTGTTTTTTGTTAATGATATAAATAATTTATTGATTAGAAAAAATAAATTAAACAAATATAAATTTCCATAATCATCCATAAATTTTTTTGATGGCATCAAAATTGTCAAATTATATTTATTTTATTATTTATAATATTATTTATTTGAATCATTCATTAATAAGGTAATAATTTCATCATCATTATTTCATAAATAAATTAATTTATTTAATGTACAAAATATATAAAAAAATACTATAATGTATGAAACACTTTTAGATTTCTAATTACTATTTATAGTTAAAGATGTCATTTATCTATGCCCACCATAAAATGGATTTGGTAAAATGTTACATGATTATGTTATATTATCTTTACATTAAATTAATCATTATAACATGACATTTTCATAGCCAAGTCATATAAGGCTTGTGTTATATTATTTTAATATTATTTTTACACATATTTACCAAATTTACCCTTTAACCATGTTAAATAAATTCATAATTTCAAAAGAAACTATTTATAATGTCCAATTATAAAATGAGCAAATATACATAATTTAAAAATTCTAATTAAAAATATGGAATCAATTTTTTCAAATTCAAAACAAAAACGTTTCATTAATTAATAAAAAATTAAATCTTGTTGTCAAAACCAGAAGGTATATTTTTAAAAATTAAAAACTATCAAAAGATTGACATGTGTATATGTCAAATTTAAATGTGAAATTACATACAATGAACAAAATTGGATTTAATGATAAACGAATAATCCAATTTCACATTAAAACAAAATAAAAATAAAATATAACTATATAAAGAAATTTGAGAAAAAGGCTTCTTGGAATTAAAGTGTCATATTTCTCACTATTCATTAATAAATGAAGATCGTCATAAAATTACAAAAAATTCAACTGATGTAATTTTTTATTTCCAGCTTCCAAATAAAAAGTTAATTATGTTACAGAAAACTTATAAAATTTCCACAAATAAGATTTAAAAAGGGTTCTCCATCCAATGGTGGTGAAACTGTATTTTAATAAAAAATATATCATTTATCTAAAAAAATGAATTTTTTATTTTATTATATCTAGAAAAAATATATGATGAATTTCAAATATAAAAATTTATATATTAAATATATATTTCACTGATAAAATCCAAAAATCGTGATTTTATTACTTTATACACTCACTTATTTTAATTATAAAAGTTTTTTAGATGAAATTTTATAATATTCATACCACCAATTATAATCACTAGGTTATATTATTTAGTTATCACATATACTCGGTCTTTCGTGAAATTAATTCTTTCAAAAAAACATTAAATTGTTTTTTACACAATCCAAGAATAGTTTTTTTAATACTTCAAGCTGATACGGTGTTGCGTATTGCGCAAGATAATCTTGGTGTAGCATACAATACAAGATATCAAATATATTAAAAAATATATATCACATAAAATATTGTGTAGTTACATTAAACCCAATTTAGCTGAATTTTCCCTTTGAAAGTTTTCAAGGTAGTCAAAGGTTTACTACTTGAAAGTTTCATTCATAGAAACCCACATCATAAAAAGAAATATTAAACCATCATTTTTTTAAAAGATTTTTAGAAACATAATGGTTAACCAAAGTAACTCATCCATTGGAATCCACATAGGATAACATATGTAGGAAGTGAATACATGTATTTGGTAGAAAAATCTAACCATTATGTTTTGATGTATAGTGACAGAGAACAAGGATTGGAGAATATTAATAACCAGAAATCCATAAATCTATGATGATTTAATGGACCATCTGATTTATCAGATAAGAATGTACTAATATTACATTTTTGTTTTCATGATTCTTTCCCAAAAATTAATGAATGTGATAAAAAAAAATACATACTTGATTTCAATAAAATATCACCATGGGTAATGCCATGACCAATTTCCACATCGTCTCTTATTCAAATAAATGGTGTTGAATTTATTGTTCTTGACGGGTTTCTAGATCATTTGATCCCTAAATTGAATGATAGGTCATTCCATCTATATCAAAAAAATGTTAGCGCCATTTATAAAATATGTTTTAGTCCACCTATAATGAGATAATACATTAGTCTAACAGACATCAACCAGAGTATAATGTATACTATCCATAATGGGATAATGTTACAATCATTCCAAAATTAGAAAAATACATCTTTAGAAAGAGGTGAACTAAATCGTTTAAACATTTATCTCCCATATATCATAAGGTAGTTGTTGATAGTCACATTCCAAACATGTGAAAACCATTATCAAGTATTCTATGGAGTCCGGGTAATAATATAAATAATACGATATCCTTATTGAAAAATGCATTTTTTATTTTTACTATGTCCAAAAAGTTGTAATATTCATCAAATAAAGCATAACCCACATGTCAATAAATCTTTAAATAGTTACAAGGTAACATGTATCATCTAATTTAATTATTATTATCCAAGATAACTTTATGAATATTTAATTATATTGACATAATGGGCATATAAAGGGTCATCTATCTGAAATCATGTGTTTTCCAACAACATCACCTTATTACCTTCAATAACATTTCATGGTTACTAGTACCACTCTACATATACATTTAAATACATGTATAAAACCACAGTGGACAACAAAATAGATATTTCATTATTCCCTAATACTGTAAAAGTTATTCTACTTCATTAATCTCGAATCCCATTACATAAAAACTCAAATATTCCACCATATCATTTTCAAACTCAAAATCATCAATAATGGTCACATGTGATTCTATTTTTTTATCTTAATAGGTTTTTAATGTTTACCATCATTTATCATCCTTGAATTATGGAATTGGTTATCATAATTCCCCATTTACTTGAAATTGTAGCATTTATGTGCGTTTGTGCACTTTATGTATCATTTTCTCTATTCACATAATTAGCTACATTTTTCTCATTACTTCAGTACTCAACAACTCAATGATCATATTTTAAACACATAAAACATTTTATTTTTTTTAAGACTATCAACACCATGATTATTTCCACATATTGGGCTTATGGAAACACTCATCTACTTGTCACCATTGTTTTGATATTTTATTTTGAACTCCATCATTCATTTCTTGTCAAAACAACGAGATTGATAAGTAACACAAAATTCAATTTCTACCTTCAAAAAACAATTCAAAATCTCATTATAGAAATTAACTTCTCTAATTAATAAGACCCTTTGAATACTAGGTTTTAGGCCACTCAAGAATATATCAACATTACATTCATATTGGATGATAAAGCCATAAGTGAACCATAAATGTTTTCTAATATATTTTTGTATATACCAATATATTCATAATTATTTTTCCTAAGCTCAGGAAACTCCGTTTCCTTTTTCATTTAATGAATAAAGGGAAAGTACTTATTGAAAAAAAAAATCAACTCATCTCATTCCATGGATTCAATTTCATATTTTTGACTTGTATTAATAATTAATGTACAATATTGGTACTCTTCTCCTTCTAAATATTAATAGACAGAATGACTTTTTCATGATTTTAATGAAAATGATGGAAAATATCTTTTCCATGTTACTGATCCATTGATTAGAAATAAGTGGATCAGAAGACCCACTGAATGAAGGTAGACGTTACCTCGTGAAGGAGTCAACAAAATTTTGTTCTCTTCAATACTCACTATGTAATCCATAATGATTCATAACATGTGTCGAAAAATATATAATATTTCTCATTCCATCTAACATAAAATTTGATTGTTCAGGAGGAAAATCATTTCATTTCCCTTTGCATCGATCATTAACATGGGTCCCTCGGGTTCATACCATTGTCTAAAACCCAAAAAGAATAGTTTGAGAAGAAACAACTAAACTAGGAAAGCAACATAATCTAGGCTTTTTATTCTCAATATCTACCATATTAGGTTTAATCCCAGGTTAATCATTTTCTTTACCATAATTCATAGACTGTAACATATAATTAAATATATCATTATGAAATCCACTAGAAATATCTATAGGGATCTCACTAAATTTTTTAAATCCTAGATTCGAAAGGTTGATTAAAACATTCCTTTGATACCAATTATAATGTATGAAGAATTATATATATGAATATTAAATCTTTTTAGATGAATATTCAATAAATTTTACAATTTCATTCAAGAGGATCGTAAATGTTTAGTGACTTCATAAACTTGGAAAGAATTATTCCAACTTGTAAATGTTCTTAAAATCTCCAATAATGATCTCCCCTTAAGTAATACTAAATATATTGTTTCATTATAAACTAAGGAATGTAATCGTAAGAAATGAGAAGCTTAGATGATCAGTAATGGTGTGAAAACTGTAGCTGGACATTTAAATGTAAAAAAATACGAACATAACTTTTGAATATCAAAATCATGTGTCATGAAATAAAATTTAGTAGTCAATAAGGCATAAATAATTAAGGAAAATTAACCATGTTATCATATCATTGGCATAAAACATATACTTGTAGGAAATACATTATCATAGAATATCGTTTCCATTTTATCCGAGGCTCACAGCCAATACCATTATAGTGGATAAAGTCCACTACTGAACTGGGTTTACTTGTTTTTATAACCCTGTATTACTAAACAAAATTTTATTTCCATTACAGTCATGTTTAAATCATGAGATATAAAAATTTACCCAATTCAATGGAGAGAGATATAGGTCTCTCCCGTCTCATATTGAAATAATTCTTACTTGTTCCAAAAAAACATAAATTATTTATCATAGGAGAACCAAATAAATAAAATTGGTTACTGAAACCACATTATATCATAGAATAATCCATATAAAATATCATTCCATCATTTATAAATAAAATAATTGTAATAATAGGGATATAAACATAACCATATGTAAATATCTTCATCTTATATGGAATATAATTTTGATAAAACTCTTGACCATAAATCTTGAGGAAAATATCCTTTCTTCTTCAAAAATGTGTTTTTATAAAAATTCCATAAAATTTTATAAGAGAAGTATTTAGATGAAAATAAACATTAAAAATCTTGGAGGAATCTATTTGGAAATACGTCATTATATATATGTCAAAATCCATTTATTCCGTATAAGTTAAACATACATTCTTTTCGTACTCTTGTTGGAAAAGTCAAAAAGTGCCTCGTATAGAAAAAAAAGAAAGATTACTTCCATAGAGTTTAATAAAAATTCCCCAATGGGTAAAATTAACTTCTAATCATAAAATAAGGGTATAATTAATATTCTATATTTAGGAAATATTTGCATGGATGATAATTTTACCCCCAATAAGTACTTATATATATGCAATCTCGGATAATAATGCGATTGGGAAATTATTTATCACATTAGGTATGATATCCATTGTATGTATAAAAACCTCTTGTATATTATTTAAATAATGTTATTAGTTTATTCCAGAATCATAAGAATTTTTATGATATAATATATATGATTATATTATTATCCGTTTGTTAGTAACATTTCATTGTCACTCATTATTTATATATTAACTAATTCCGATTCTTATGAATGTTTTATAGGATGAGTCCTTGTTCCACTTTATAGTATATAAATATATAATCTAAATAATGATATTATTATAATATATATCATATATACTCATTCCATTCATGTATAAAATTTCATTTTAATGGAGATAGTGTAGAATCAGTCACATCGCATCGTGGAGACGGTAAGCTGTACATGAGCATGATTGATGATATCATTACATTAATAGTTAAATGGTATAGAATTGGTTCATATAATAATTAAAAAAATTAATTATCATCTTATATTAATTATTTAAATTCTTTATACTCTTCATTGTACCCATCCAAATTTGGTATTGTTGAATAAAAAATTACACCACGACGTGGAGACGGTAAGCTGTATGTACACACACTTGGTCAAATTGTTATTTGTAGGATAGATAAAAATGAGGTATAAGGTTGTAAAATAATTAATATAACATCTCAAAAGTTATAAGTTATGATATTTATTAATTTATTATGGAAATAAAATTATACAGGGAATAATAATAAGATAATAATTCTGAGAGGGTGATAAAATTATTATAACTTTTTGGAGGATCACCATTTGATTTCCACAAAAGGTCTCCCTAGAATTGAATTATACCCATTGTGTGGACATTAATAGGAAGTGAGGAATTTTGGGTGACTATTTTATAATATTTTTTATGATTCAATGGGCTTGAGAGGTTTGACTAAGTGGGTAGATGTGGTTGACTTTTATAAGATGGTGGAGGAAAACATTATAAAAAACTTGAAATAATATTTTATTCTAAATTGATCATCAAATTATAGTATCTTTAAAGTGACATATTTTGATGATATGATAATTAGGGGTCTAAAACCTCTAAAAATATGATTTAGAAATTTTTATGACAAATATTTAATCTTATTGTTTTGTTTTAACACTTAGTTAAATAAATTAACTCTTCCCACTTCTTCTTGTGTATTTACACTATATGGTCAATACAATTACTATAAAATTTCAAGACAACCTAAAGTGGATCATTAATGATGTTTTTAATATTATATAGGTCATTCTGAGGATTCTTATATTTTTATTACCATTTCATCATTTAATAAAATAGTATTTATTTTAAAAATTATTATTATCAATTATGAAACTATTTAGTAATTGTTTTTACTAAATCTATAAAAACCTGATTGGTTCGGAAAAACTACATTAAAACAAATAAAACATGTCATAATAATCAATAAAATTAATTTATGGAATAAAAATTCCCAAATTACAGTTATTTTAATATTTATAATATCATTTCTTCCAATCATTCATTGTTAAGGTAATCACTAAATCATCATTATGTCAGAAATAAATTTATTCATTTAATGTATAAAATTTATAAATAAAATACCAAGATATACGAAATATATTAATATTTTTTTATTACAATTTATAGTCATATATATAAATTATATGTCCCCACTTCCAAATTTGTTTATTAAAAAGATAAATGATTATGTATACTTCCCTTTACATTAAATTAATTATTATAACATGTAATTTTCATAACTAAGTGGCTCCAAAATGACACATGTTGAGAATAATAATAGGTTTTTTCTATCATGTCTATTATAATAATAATATTACACATGTAAGGGTAGTTTTATGTTAATATAATATGATGTCTACCCTTATTTACCTAATTTATCCTTTAGCCATCGGAAAAAAAATTTAGTGAAATTACTATTTATAATGTTCAAAAATTAAAGGGACCTATTTAAATAATTTGAAAATTATTATTCAAAAATATGGAATATTTTTTTTAAATTAAAAAAAAAGAATTTGCATTAATTTATTTAAGATTAATTCCCTATATCAAAACCAGAAAGTGGATTTTAAGAAGTAAAAATATATATATATATTACCAAGTGTTTATATCTTATTGAAATGTGATATTACTTAAAATGGAAAAAAGATGATTAAATGATGAATCAATAATCCAATTACAATTTAAAAACAATTAAAAATATAATCTAACTATATAAATCAATAAGATAAAATGGTAGTTTTGAATTAAAATGTTGTATTTTATCACTATCCATTAAAATATGAATTTCATCAGAAAAAATAAACAAATATCAACCATGGATAATTTTGATGCCCATATTAAAAATTATATCTTTATTATATCAAATAAAACCTACAAAATTTCAATTAAGGAGATTTCAAATGGTTTCTCTATCAAAATGTGGTAAAAATTGTTTTTTGAAAAATAGTTATTTTATCAGAAAATTTGAATTTGTTCTTATATCATTTCTACAAAACCTATAATATGAATTTAAAAAGATACCTAGAATATATTAAATATATATGTTTCCACTAAAATCCATAAAAAGCGATTTTATTAATTTATAGAATCACTTATTTTAATTTAAATAGTTTTTTAGAAAGATGTTAATATAATTAGTACCCACCATTATAATGACTAGGTTATAATATTTTGTTATCACATATAATTGGTCTCGAGTGAAATTAATTCAATCATATTATTATGAAATTATTTGTAAATCATTCCAAGAATAGTGTTGTGTATATTACAGTCTAATACGGTGTTGCGTATAGGGCAAGATAATCTTGGTGTATCAAAAAACACAAGGAATAAATGAAATTAAAGCAATATATCCCATCAAATTTCTGGGTGTTACACAAATATTGTCAGAGTTCTTCCAGGTAATTAGATTGGGGTTTTGATATCACATGTGTCTTCGATCAATAATTGATAGTCCAAGTGTCTTTGGGTAGTTCAAGACCATGCATGCGGGGTGTTCCCAAATATGTTCTAGTGTGAGGTATGATATTATGGTTTTGTGGTGAGGACTCGATTGGGGATCATTTAAGATAGGATAAGTCCATGAGTTTTATGTCCTACATGTTCGTGATACCCGAATACTATGGTTATGAAAGTGGTTGTCATGTGATAACCGAAGTGCCTACGGTTGATATGAGATGTGGTCATGCTTGTTGTGTGGTGGGTCCAGCTATCTATATGCATGATGTTTTGTGACTATTATTGTTGGGAGGTCTGGTATACAGACAATATGGGGGTTCCATGATGTATGACATTGGGGTGTGAGAGAGGTACATCAGCATGAATTTTGGGCAGGGTACCCTTATCGATGTGATTCTTGTTATATTATATTACAAGGATTGTGTAATTTGGTGTGTTTTCCTTGGTGAGGGTTGGATGGTCAGGTTCCAGATTTCGATGTTGTTGGTTCTATTGTATTATCTCATTGGGGAATAACTATGATTCATTCACATGTGAATGAGAGACATGATATTATTACTGATTGTTCATGTATTCTCACCTTATGTAGATAAATTGTTTTCTGGATTTTAGGAGGATTACATAGATCATGATGGATGTTACTCGCTAAGACGTTGTATTATTTTTGTTTCACTTATTTTGCATTATAATTGAGTATTTTTTTTACTTTAACTACATTAATCGAAATCATTTTTATTTTAAATTTATTATGGGATGATAATGGATTTAATATTATATTATTTTTTCAATTTATAATATATTATTCATATCACCTCCTAAACCTACATTATTTAAAGGGAAATGTATCCCATCTAATGTAATTGTTATACCTTCATTGGTAGTCTCCATTCTTGGGGCATTAGGAGGAGGGTATCACGTGGTCATTATCTCTTTCCTTTCACTGCATTATCTTTGGAGGGCGAGTGTTATGATATAGTAGTATCAATGGAGTGTTTTATATATTAAATGGATATCACATTTAGTTGCATTGAGTATTGCATGAGTTGGTATAAAAACTATGCTATTTGACATTGGTATGTGACATAGCTTGGGAGAGCCCCTAGGAAATGTGATTTTGAGACCCCATGTGATCTAGTGCATGGACTTTGAAATTATTGAATGGAAATTTTTTTTTGTTCTAATTACTATGTAGATGCATAGGAGTGGTACATTCATTATGATGACTTGTGATCTTGTTTGAATCGAGTTTTTTAGGAATGTTAGAATAAATAATGTTAATTAAAATAAACTGGAAAAAAATTCTACACTAACAGGATAAGTATGTAGTTGTTTGGATTTTATCTATCACTCATGTTCGTCATCCCAGTATGAATCAAGTAGTTGAGGTTCAACCAGATAATGAAGGGAAAAAATCTATCAATGTGTCACCTCATTATATTTTGGGTGTGATTTTGTTTTTTGACAATTCCAGATGGCTGCTAAAGAGTTCTGTTGGTTTTTTCTGATGATGTGTTTTAAAGGTGGTGCATTTTCCCAGTGTTTGCCAAATTTTGGGCCTCAAAGTCAAGAATTAATATTTGGAAATTAATGTTTTTCTTCATATGAATGAATGACGTGATAAATGGAGAACAAAATAAAAAATAATGATTAAATTGGTTCTAGGGACAAGAACTATATACCATGTCTGGGAAGGGATCGTGGTTGCGTACCAGTCATCAGGAATAATACGTTGGAGTGGTTTGTTGAATCCAATATGGTTTCAAACAACGTTTTACGGTGAAGGGAATGTGGTATGCAGAAGGTGTAACTGTTTGAAGGTTGGAAGAATAGAATGGTTCCTCATTGGAGAAAAGAAAATATTTGAACTATAGTGAAAAATGGTTCATATAATCGGTGTGGTTCGCATTAGGAGAATTTGAATGTGGTGGAGGCTACACCAAAACATATATTTGGTAATTATTGGATTAACTGATTTTTTAGATTCCTTAACCCATATAAGGATTTTCATTCCCATTAAATATATTTTACAAGGAATATTATTAGGGAACATCTCTTTGCTTGGGTAATACAACAATATCTGAAGGTTGTCCATATAGAAGAAATTATTGTGAAGGATCTTACGTGGAACTAATGCATGGAAATGGAGAAGTGGTTCTTGTGGAAGGAATTCCATAGATGGTTTTTGTAGTGTGTTTTAGTCCACAATAGAAGAATTTATATGGAATAATGTTGTATTACTTGTAGGGGGAGCTATGGTATGTTGAATCGAAGGTAGTACGGGAAAAAACAATAGTTCACAGACAATGGGTGATTTGCAGAGGAGATTCACGGAGTTGGTACACGGAGGTGGTAAACTATAGTGAAGGTGGAGGTATTTTGTAATTTAAGGGAGGTTCTCGAAAGAGGATGTGGTAATTAGAAGAGGCGTTCCACTTATGAAACTCTGACATTGTACGTGGGAAGATTATGTGCTTCATAGAACACTCAAGGAAGCCATAGAAAGATAAAAATCAGTTTGTGAAAGTATTTATCAACATCAAAAAATACTCGGGAAGGTGGACTTAATCTATTGGTGAAAAAAGAACTTCAATAGAACATCTACCAAATGTTGAGGATGTAAGAATTAATACACATGAATATACATACATGTACATAAACTAGGTTTGAAATACATGTCTCTAAAATGTGAGTGGATTCCTTACCAAAAGTACTGAGCGAATGAAGAGGAAGACTGTGACACTTTCCACCAGTTGTGAAATAGAGAAATATGCAAAGGGAGTGACCTTAGGAATGTAGTGATTAGACACTAAATCTTATAACGTAAGTGTCCTTGGGCATATATGATCTAGCAAAAAACATCATACACATATTTGGAAGTGTTGCTTAATGAAATTGGTACATCCGAACAATGTCAATGTATGCTCCATGGACGTATCCATATGAGGGTGAACCATGTAATAATTATTGTGTGTCCTGCATGATTAATATTCTATTCAAACATTAAAACGGGAAAGTGTGAGGAGGGAGACTTGTTTAATTATGTATCAAGATCCGAATGGGAAGAAATTTTAATTTTTTATACCATGATTCTCACCCCCGCCTCTCTTAGTGTATTCGACCATGTTGACCTAAGAGATGATATGGTTGATCATTATTGGTTTGATCCAATAGAGGATTTTTACTACTGGTAGAGGTTGTTTTGATCTTTCTCGTCTCTGGATTTGGCACACTGTAAAACAAATGTTTTAGATGTGGAGATAGAGAGCCCAATGGAGGAGCTCGAGATCAAATTTAGTTTTGGATAGGCCTTAATAGAGTATTAGGTCCCATTAAAAGTTATCTAGATATGGGGAGCTATATGTTAGTATTTGACACTATATCTGGTATAATGGAAGTAAGTAGAAGTTTTTTTAGTGGAATTCCAGAAGGAGTTCTAGGCAGTGTCCCTTTCATCGACTATGAAGGATGTAAAGAAGAAGGATCTTGTTTCTCTTCAGTGAGTGAGTATGCTATTTTTTGATTTGGGAAACAAGTTTAATTACCTAATACATTTTCCCCAAATATAATTCCAGATAACAATTCTCATGCGAGACTTCTTGTTCAAGCTTTTCTCCCTTCCATATAGTATAAACCCACTCCCTTTACGATTTTATTGAGTTTAGTGGTTTAAAAGAAGGATGGTCTGATTGAGTTAATGAACTCCTGGGAAGGTATATAATGAGAGGGGAACCAATAGGGTTACTATAGAAATAAGGTTTCAAATGGCAGGTTTGAGGAACTAGGAACTTCAAGGTTTAGACCAGTGGGGAGTCGAACATAGCAGCTTCCCTTCTGGACCTCTAGATCCTTTGGTTTCAATGATTTTATTGTGGGATTTATGACAAACTTTTTTGGTTGTGGTTTTCATGTAAATCTAAAGAACCATCTTATATTTCTTCACTAAGATTAATTTGGTGGAGGTGGATGGGTTCAGTGCCAGCCTCCACAATAGTTGAGAGTGAGAGTTTTTCTATAGGAGGGGCCACCATCTTATGCTTCACTAATGGTAGATGGATCATATACAGGCCAACCTCATGATTTTCCACTTATTTAAGGACCTCAATGTGAGCATGGTCATAGAGGTGGTCATAAGCATAGGGGTAAAAGAGCTCATCATAGTTATTTATACATAGGAGATTCGGTAGAGCCAAAGGGTCTATAGATCATTAAACGAAAAATTTGTTTGTTTGGTACCCTTGTTTGTGCCTTTTTTTTGATTTAGGATATTCGAACTCCTCTGTAGTAGCTGTTCTATCCCATGCTTTTGGACTAGACATGTAGAGGCTTATCATTCATCTGTTGTTAACTACACACATTTGATGCCAAAACAACTTGTTTGATGTGTTTTAGGGATTTATACTAATGATGAGGCCACATTGGTCACTAATGGATCATTGAATTATATATATAAATCCATATAAGGTAATAATTGTAATTTAATGGTTGTATATTTTTCATGATATTATAAACTATATCTTATAGAGGGTCATTTTCTCAGATTTGGGTGGCTAGTGTGTGTTATTTTGTTATCATGTGGGTTTTTCTGTTGGAAGGATGGTGTGTTGAGGACCTTATTTCATTGTTGTCTGACCTTTATATGGAATCGTTGAATGCTGATATAATGGAGGTCCACAAGGTTATTGAGTGTTTTGGATGTTTTTCATGAGGATGTTTTGACCCTACCCCCTCAATGTGATGTTGAGTTAATGATAGTATTTTAGCACGGAACATATTTAATTTTAATGTATCCTTACTGGATGGAACCTTTTGAGTTGTGGGAGATGGGGATTTATATATATGATCTAATGTCGTAAGACGTTATCTATCCTTATGTGTCACTGTTTGGTGATCTGGTGTTTTTTCTCATAGAAGTTGGATGGTAGTTTGATATTTAATACATACTATTAGAGGATGAATCATGTGTTGTTCAAGAACTGTTACCCACTTACAAAAATAGAAAATATTGTCTACAAACCGATAGATGAAATTTGGTTTTTAGGATCTATCTATAGTCTACATATCACCAGTTGTTGCTAAAGTAAGGTGATGTCTTGAATACTTCCTATAGATGCATGGTTGAGAAATTAGAGCTTATAAACATGTAGTTTAGTGCAATGGATGCACCATCAAGGATCATGGGGCATATGAATTCTGTATCATGTGATTTTTTAAACTAGTTTATAATTTTATTCATTGATAATATCTTTCTCTAGTTGATTTCAGAGTAGGAGCATGTCGTGCACCTCATAGACAATTTTCTGATCCTTCAACGCCACCATCTTTATGTAATGTTTTCATAGTGTATGTGTTGGTCATGAGAGATGAATTTCATTAGGCATTTGGTGCCTCCAAGAGTTTGTTTATATTTCTGTTGAAGGCGGAGGAAATTTATTCTTGTGAAAAAGCTAAGAACATGGAATATGATTACAGTATATTTGGTCTCACATTATATAACCAAAGGTTTGTGTGTGGTTTCTCTTCAGTTTCATCCCGATTGATAGTGTTGAACTAGAAGGACTAATATTCTTTGTGGACCAATCAGAGTAAAGTATTTTTTGGTTACATGAATGAGATGTTGTTCAATTATTCTATGCAGTAATTTCCTAGGGATGGTGTGATGTTTGAGGTATTTTATGATTATTTACATTGGGGATTAGGATGTGTGTGGATGTAGTAAAGGGATGTGATCTCTTATGGGTCTAGGAAGATATGTCCCCATGATTTTAACTTTTCCACCCACGATATAGAGTCGGATGAATTGGTTTTTGAGCTAACGTTGAGGATACATTACCTCATTGGAGAGGATTTTTTGGTCTTCATGCTTCACAATATCTTAAGGTATATCATTTCCCCACATTACATTAATTTGTTCCCATGGAGGTTGATGGAGTTATTTAGGATTAGGATTTCATGATCTCTTACATCTCATGAAAACGAAATTTTTTTGGATGGTTATTTGATTATGAATATAGGGAAGTATGTTGTTCTAGATTCACTGTATTATTTGATATCAATGTAGGAGTTGTAATATTACCAATTATAAGAAAGGGTGGAGGGTGGTTGAGGATTTTTTAGATGATTGTTTAGTAATCACTAATGTATTTTGTGTATAAGGCTTAGTGGGTAAACTCTGATTCAATGTTGATACACATTCATGTTGGCTATGGTGATACACTATTAGGATGGCTGATGGATAGTCATAATTATATTTTTTTCATCGGATTTTGTTTTCTTCAATAGTGATGAATAATGATGTCCATAATGAGTTTTAAATATTACTTTTGGTTGTATATCGAGAATTTTCTAATAGTTTTAATGGACTGAGGATTCATGTATGGTGGACAGGGATGAAATTGGAAGTGAATGAGTTTTTTTGATATGTTTTCAGATTTCTAGTAGGTAATGGTCATGCATCGGGTTCTTGAAAGATTCAAAAAGACTCTGGATGTTCCCATGTTATAATAAAATGTCACTTAAAGGGATTTTCACATACGGATACCCAGATATCATGGTGTTTGTGATGCTATCCTATTAATCATGGAATAGTTTATGAAATAATACCACATCATCGCAATTATGGAGTCGAGTATAGTGGATGATTTATATTAGAGGTATGTGGATGAAGAGGTGAAGATTCATGTATTTATGAGGATTATTATATCATGATGGGAATATATTTTTACCACGTGTGTTTGGAGAAGAATACATCCTACTATTGGCACCCTTTTAGGCATCATCACTGCATTCCACCATCATACAGACCAGAAAAAGAGCGAACTATATATACATTACATGATATGTTCTGAGCATGTGTCTTAGACTTTGGTGGGTTTCTAGTATGAAACCTGCCTTTGGTTTATTTTTCTTTTCAAAATAGCTTTGAATCTTCAGTTTGAATAGATATATTTCTGGATTTGTATTGGAGGATTTTTTTCTCTCTTATGTTCGACACATATTGGGGAGGTAGCAATTCTTAGACCCAATGTTGTTCAGAGTAGGACAGAAATAGATTACTTGGTGTGAGGGAGGATGAAAGTAGTGCAAAACTAGAAAAAAGTATTACGAAAATAATGGTAGGAGGGCCTTGTAATTTTAGGTGGGATTATATTTGTTCTGCATATTTTCTCTTAGACATGGGTGGCAAAGGATTTGTAGTGGGAGTAAGATTTCTCCCATGTTTTTTGGAAACTTTTATGTGTTTGTCAAATTTGGTGAGGCGGAGTATCATTTAGAATTAATTCTATTGAATGAGAGGATCCACAATGTCTTTTTAATTTACCTACGTTACCGATATATTTATTATGAATCCCATATCATGGAAAATCAAGGATTAAATAATTAAGATGATGCGACATTTGTGGAGTGACTAGTATATGTCCAGGATCGTAAAGAAAAGGCACTGCATGGATTAAACATTTATCTAGTTCTTCTATTATGGAGGATAAATTTCTATAAGATTTTACTTGACAATGATATAGAATGATGTATGGCCACATCCTTGATCTATTTTTAGTTTTCCTTACAATATTTTTGATTGTGATGTGTTGTTTGGAACTTGTTTTCTAAAATGAGCTATTTTCCATATTTTTTAATGTGTGTGATGTGATGTGTGATAATGTCCTATGATATGAAAATGGGATTACATGATTCCTAATTGATACTCATTAATTTTTATTATATAAAACTCTTTCTGGAGAGTATGTTCTTCATAGAGTGCATAATATCTTGATTGGGATAATTGAATTTTCTGATTTGTTTGTTCAGGCTAGTATAGATGGTTGTTGATTTGTTATTTTTATAGGTTTTATGGTTTTGTGAATGTGGTATTTTTGTACTGAGTATGTTCATTATGTTTACATCCATCTAGTTAGGCATTGTTGGATGGTTGTAGCATATGATATATAACAAGATCCTTGAGTGGCATCTCTGGGGGTGGTAGATCATAATCCACTCCTTATACATTTGGTTTTGGATTATCATGGTTGAGAATAATTTGATAGGTATTTCATTTATTTTTCCATGCCTTCCCAATTTATCATTTCTCAAGATTTGTTTTTGTAGGTGTTCGAGATAGGTCTCAAGAGTTTTTATTTGAGGCTAGAGGTGCAATATAGTTGTTGTAGAAAATACTAGTCATCTAAATGTATTATAAGATGGGTAATGGTGGTTCATGGATTTTCTGAGGCAAAGAATTTTCTTGTAACATTTATCAGGAATTATACTCTGGGTGATTTTTTTTCAAAACAAAATAAAATCATGAAAATACATTACATGAGAGGTAATTACACATCATGTGAAGCCACAATGGAGTGTAGTTATAATGTATAGAGTGCTAGATGGGTTTCTCAAATACTATATCCAATACCCCCTATCTCATTAAAATAAAACAACGATGTTCTTTTGATGAATTTGGATATTACAGTTGATGGTTACTGCTTCTCATCTTCTCATCTTCGATCTGTGGTGAGTTATCCTCTCATTCTCATTTTTCTCCTACCATTATTATTTGGGGATTTTCCGTAGTGGTGCGATTTGGTTTGGGTAGTTTGTTTTGGATGTGTTTTTGTATATATTTGGGTGATATTTGGGCTTATAAATGTTTTCTAATGGGGTAGTTGTGGTTTTGAGTGTTTATTCATCACCATATAGTGCACAACAAGATAGAATGTTCTTTGAGGGAGGTAATCACTAGTTTTTCTTTATTATGAATCATGGGAGATGGTTTTTTCATTGTTAATCTATGGGTTATGGTTTTTCTGTTTTTATCAAGGATAAATAATTGGTTAAATTTAAATTTAAGGATAAAAGGTTTTGATTCTTATGCTTTTATGACATTGAAATGACTAGGATAATGTGGATTTTATAGTCTTGATTCCCGTTGAAAATATTTTTCATGAGGGGATTTGATTGTTCTAGATGATATGTGTTGTGACTACTTCTTTTGTTGTGATTGTTGTTATATTACTCGAAAATAGAAATTTCATAACAATTTATATATGGTTAATAAAATATTTGCCTTGGTATTTAGAATTTTGTGATAATTCCCCTAAATTAAAGTGGATTGTGACAAAAAAACCTTAGGAAATTTTAAAAATGATCTTGATGGGTCATCATGTGTGGTCATGCTTTTGGTTCGGTGGTGTATGGTTGGTAAAAGTGTGGTTGTTTCTTTATATAACATGATTTTTGGGTGAATAAGTGACTAGTTATCCATTTTTTGGGGTGGTTATGTGGTTTTTTTGGTCATTATTTTTTAGTGACAAAGTGGCGGTATAATGGGGATGTTTGAACAGCTTGTGGTTTTCTTGAGCTAGATGCTTGGGTAGTCATGGAAAAAATAATCACTTAATAATGTCCAAAAAGATGGGGTTTGGTTGGGTTAATGTGTAAGAAATTGTTGATGAATATATAAATATTGGGCTACGTGTTTAGATGTAGATTCCTCTTAATAGTGAAATTAATTTGATGGATAGTGATAATTTGTTGGAAATCTAAAATGTTGTCTATGTATTGTTGTGTGATGTTATTAATGTAGTGGTGGAAGAGAAAGTGGTGATTTTTTATTTGGTTAGTCATTCATTGTGATACAATATGTTGGCATTGTTTGTCTAGTTATATGTATATACTTGTGTATTCTTGTGATTTCTATAGGTATCCCACCCACATCAAGCACCATGTGTTGACAACTGCATACTCATGTGTGGATGTTTTTTCATCATCTAGTGATGCGGAAGCATGTCTCAATAACCTCTATTTTCCACTATCACTTCAAGGATAAGTTATTATTTAATATTCTTTTATGTTCGAAGTTCTTTTAGTGCATTAGATGGTGGTTTTTCTATTCGAGGATTCTTCGGGAAAGTTGTGATGGCCCAAGTGTTTTCAAGTGGGTTGTGACCGTGATTGCAGGGTGGTGGCCCAGGTGTTTTTGGTGAGGTGTGATATGACCATGTTTCTAGGGAAAATTCTGGTGGGGGTCTCTCATTATAGGAATAGAGCATGAGTTTGATTTCCTACATGTTCATGATACCCTACTACTCAGGTTATAATAGTGGCTCTGATGTAATTTAGAAATTGTTAGTGGGAAAAATTGGATGTGGTCATTCTTGATGGGTGATGAGCCCTGGTGTTTGAGGGTGTGATGTGTTGTGACCATTATTTTGGGGCTCTGGCCCATGTGTTTTTGAGTGAGCAGTGATATGACTGTCCATGTGGGAAGAATTTTTGTGGGGGTTGTTCATGGTAGGATGGGTTCATGAGGTAGATGTCTTATATGTTCATGATACCCAACTTCTTTGGTTATTATAGTAGTTTTGATGTGATATCCCATGTTTATGTAGGGGATATGATATTTTCGCATGCATTTGGGGTAGTGGGCCTATGTGTCTATGGTCATGTTTTGTTGTGATCATTCTTTTTGGGTGGGGTGGCATATTAAATAGATGGCAGAGATAGACCATACGATGTTGAGATATAATAGAGGAATACTATAGGGATAGTGGTGTGGGGTACCCTTATCAATATGATTATTTTTATATAATATTACATGGCTTGAGTTATTTGGTGATAATTCCCTAGTGAGGTTGGGATAGTTAGTTGACCAATTTAGGTGTTGCTGGTTCTTATGTTTTATCATGGGTGGATTAGTATGATTCTTTAACATGTGCATGATAGATATTGGTTTTTATATTGAGGATTCAAGTATGCCCACCCTAAGTATATAAACAATATTTCCATTTCATGGAGAATTATGTGGACCATTCTAGAAATTACTTTCTCAGAC
Source organism: Viscum album (assembly GCA_963277665.1). Taxonomy (NCBI): domain Eukaryota; kingdom Viridiplantae; phylum Streptophyta; class Magnoliopsida; order Santalales; family Viscaceae; genus Viscum; species Viscum album. The sequence continues at coordinate 1,865,090,007 of OY728133.1, forward strand.
CAATGATAGTTGTTGTGTTACTTCATTAGATTTACTTTTGGGTATTTTTTTAGAATAATATTTTTATATCATTTATATTTATGACAGAATTTTTGGAATTTTTTGGATTTTTTTATTTTATTTCATGGATTTGATTTTGGAAGATTCATCCTATCTCCCAATTCAACATTATTAAATTGTGAAATTCCTCCAATTTCGTGAGATTTATATACCGTACATGCTAGTAACCAACGTAGGGCCAATTGGAGGTGGAAATCAGGGTTCATTATCTCTATCCACTCATTAATTTGTATTTTATGGAGAATGTAATGATATTAATTTATGTTGGCATTGTTTAATGCCACCGATTATGGAATTAGGGTTCACAATAAGAGATTCATCTTTCCCAAATAATTCACAGAATGGAAATATATTTGATCCTATAGAGCCATGAATGATTTCATCACTATATATATATATATATCTAATACTACATTATACATCATTATTGATATTAATTCCATGGGTTGTTGGAGTATATAAATCCCAGTTTCCTGAGGGAGAGTGTGTGAGTGATGGTGAAGGATACCTTGTTTCTATAATGTTACTTCGAAGGTTAGCCTCCTCATTGTGTTTCGGAAGATGAATGAGCACTACAATGTGTTATATAGCCACCACCATTAAATATTTTCCATATTAAGGGGGGAATTTCTGACAAACCATATTCCTCACTTCCCAGATATACCAACATCTAGCCGAGAAGAGGAGTGCCCATGCCTTTCTCTGATGTTTATTGTCCCTACAGAACCAAAGATGATGGAAATATTCAAATGAATTCAGAAGCATTGTGAAACCAATGAACTCTGAAAATTTTCACCACAATAGACCCACCCACATACCTTGATAAAATATATACAATATATATTCCACCTTATGAACAGGGAAACAAAAGAAAATTGAGGCTGTGATAACTCCCTTACCTTTAACGGGCACATCAGTTAGTAACGCATGGTTATGAACTCAACATACTACTATTTGAATTTTTATGTAATATCATTGAACCATATGATACAACCCCAAACATCATGGTAATGGGATTAGTTAATCGGCCATCTAAAATACATAGAAGATAATGTACCCCATATAGATCCCATGAATATATAAACATCAAGGAAATCCTCCATATTTTTATATTAATTATGTATTTTTTGGTTGGGGTTCATGATTTCCTGATTGAAATAGAGTTAGAGGGTATATTTTTTGATTTTCATGTCTAGTGTGGGGAATCTTCGATATCCCAACACATCTCCCACCCTATTGTAGTCCCAGAAGTTAACATCCCCACATCTAATAATACAATGAGAATGGTTTTGAATAACTGGAATGTGTCCTTGGAAAGATATCCATTAAGGGGAGTAATTGCATATTGATTAATTCAGTATCATTCCAAATTTATCAATGATGAACCATATCTAAAAATAACACCATTCAATGACCTCTCATGAAATATTTTCTTATTTGTAGTACAATGCTTATCAAAAATTATTCTCACTAATACATTTATTCTCCACTATTCCGACAGCATGTTCATGGGGCCCATGGTAATCTCCCTTCTCTATAGGAATCCCAAATAAATGAATATAAGATGTTATCAATATAGTTACGAAAAACCATAAGAACCTTTAGAAACAATAGTTTTTGCGGGGGGGATGGAAGAGAAGTTTCAATTGAGGAGGATAATTATACCTCAAAATGAAATAAATCAGTTTTTCAAAATTTTTATGTGATTGGTGATCTTTTCGACCACTCCTTTTAAGTGAATGATTTTTATTCAATTTGGAGGAATTGGTAAACCCAATCAGTCCATGATAATTTTCATTCTACAAATTACCATAAATGATTCAAAAAAATTTACACAATGCCAAGAATAGAAGATTTATCTTCTTTATGGATCAACGAACTAAATAATCTTTTTTAAAACATGTCCAAAATTATAAAACTATAGACTCCATACTAGACATATTATAATTTTTATACCCATCTTCATTATGTGGTGAAGGATGGAAAATAAATGGATGATCATAGATTCTCGATATGGTTAATCATAAGATAAAACAAGAAAATATCATAAGTCATCATAAGATGGTTATATGGGAATAATAAAAATATATAAGAATGTTATACCCAATGAATCGGGTATAAAAATAGTGGAATAATTTAAGTCATAAAATCTGAATAAATCAATTAATGATGCATATCATATAAAAATAGCATTCCTAGAGAACTTTTGAACATACACTATTATATAAAAATTATAACATTCTGAAACAAAATTCATGAAACATGTTTTAAAGAAATAAAATGTTTATACTTCTTATTATGATGAAAAATCTAAATACACTATATTCTGTGAATAAAATAAATTCTTATGTTATATGTTATATAATTAATTTGATAATATATCTTTTCAAAAAAACAAAAATTCCATGATATAGGTTGTTAATAATGAAAAGGACTATGTTTCAAGATGTGAAAAAACAAATTTTCCATGTTGCATGTCATGAACTAACAAAATATCCTTGTTTGATATTGTGAAAAAATGTCCACTTGAAAAATAATTGTCTCATGATATATATATCATTAACCAATTCATTATAGAGTGTTATAATAAACCCCAGATCACATAATAATCATCCATACATATCTAATCCATTTGATCTTTAAAACAATTATACAAAAAAATAGTTATTTAACTCATGGAATATGTGTGTATCTGAAAAAATTCAAAGAACATTCCATATGACATCTAAAGAATAATGTTTTATTGTGTATTACAATTAACCACAGTGTAATAAGATAATAATTAATGATATTATTAATAACAAAAAATAATATGGAATACCCCTTTTTGAAAGGCCTGAGACCTCTTAAACAATTATTCTTATATAGTGGAATAAATAATATTGATAAAAAATTAAAAAATCATTGTTCAAAAATAAGTTTTTATAAAACAAATATAAGATAATTATTATTTCAAAAAAAAATATGATTGAAAAATACATAAAAAATACATTCTAATAATTCATGCCTTCTAAACCCCATTTAAAAATCAATAAATCCTTTTGAAAATATAATATTTAGTCTATAAAATATATATAATGATCTTATATTCCCTTTTTAAAATAATCAATTCTTAAAATCATTTTTGAAACAAATTCTACACACTAAAAAGATGATAATGTAATATCGTAAGAAGGATTATAATTATTTATAACAATTTTATGCTTTTTTTGTATGAAATTCCACCAGGTGGAAATTTTGAATCCAAACTACCATTTTTTCCCGAGAAAAAGTAAAATTACAATGAAATAAATTCATAGAGTTGAATAAACCAATCTTATAAGAATGAAGATAAATAAATGTAATTAAAAATCAATAAGGGGAGTTGATTTGGCAAAAAAACTATTAAAAATTAATATAATTTGAATTTATGGCCATTTAAATAAAAAACAAGATATATGACTTGAAACCCCATGGATTTCATGAATATTGAAATATAATATTATTATGATTTATTCACACAATATAAAATATATCACGGGGCATAATAATAATAATTTTTCATGAAAATATATTTCCAACGAGGAACCCCTTACTAAAATGGTAAAAAAATAATCAAAATAACATAATAAACGTACCATGAAATTTAAATTTAAATTTGAGTAATTCAAGGATATTCATTATACTTAATTTTAATGTGGTAGTTTATAAACAGTATACAATAACTTACGGTGGTAAATATCAAACATGTTTCATGGATTTGGAAATGTGAAAATGAATCCCTTACCTTAATTACCAACATCCACTAAAAACAAGAATATAATGTTTAATAAAAATAATTATCTCAATAATATATTTAAAACCAATATTAATATATATAACAATTTATACAATTCATTTATATTTATATTCTATATGTATATTTGTTAGATATTGTATATTATCAATATCTAATGTGAGTAATCTATATCATTTTGAACAAGTTTTGTAATAACGATGTTATTCATAATTATTATCACAAATTTAATCTTTACTATATCATAATATGTTTTTAAATTGATTCTTTATAATTACTTAAAATGTTATATTTTTATTTATTAACACCTCAAGTTAGGATCCTTTAATTTGAAATCGATGACGAGTACACTTTTGTAATTTTTAACAATTGGCCATTGATATATTAAATAATTAACTTAATATAAATGCCACAATTCTAGAAAAATAATCTATATTTACTTATTTATTTAATGAAATATCATTAATTAATTTCTTATAGGAATATAAGATATAATATTATAGCATTGTTAATATAGTTGGTTAGACCGACCCAAAAAAGAATATAAAATAATTAATGGATATGTATGGTTATGAAAGTGGGTTATTTTGAAATAATACCATATTTATAGAATAATATATATATATATATATATATATATATTGTTATGAGTCATATTTCAATACTATATTCAAAATTATGAAGGAACTAGAAAAAAAACAAGATATGTTACATTGTGGAGGTAGCAGTCCCCCACAACATAGGGTTAATGTTTTCATTTATTAAAGAATGAGATAGAGAGAATGTAAATTATAATTTTTCTCACTATAATAAAATTTTTATAATATATGTAAATTTTATACCTCAATAAAATATTTATAACCATAAAATAGTGGAAGTGGTGAATGGATAAAGTTGTTGATTCATATAGGTGGAAGTCTGAAAAAACAAATGAAAACTGATTTTTTTTAATAAAAGGTAAAAATTTTATGAATAGTTATTCCTTTATTATAAAAAATTCTATTATAAAAACAATGATTTCATTATATGGGAATTTAAAAAATTAAATTTGGGAATCTATGAAAGAAAAAAAAATTGGAAAAAATAGTACTAATGTTGAGGACTTGGAATTTACTTTAGTGAAATCCTAGTAAATAGAGGTGTTAGGATACATTATTTTGAAAAATGGATAAATTATGTGAAAGGGGAATATAGAGGATGGAAATAGGAAATATTTTCAATAGTGAACCAAAAAACATTTATTATCTTTACGGTGTGATGAGAGGCCCCTATTATAAGTGGTGTGAATGGCTTTTTGGTAAATATTTAATATTGAAATAAATAGATCTAATAAACTAAGTCAAGGATTCCATATCAACACAAAAATGACATTTCCCATAGTTGGAACAAATTACATTCATGATCTATAATATTTAGAAAGTAATTATTTGAAATCAATAAGCCTTTTTTTTAATAATTTAGCACTCCTTAAAAATATAATAACCCGTCAACTAAAACACATAAAAAATCCAACCAAAATGCAATAATGAAACATCAAATGAGCACAAACACAGAAGATGAAAGTAGATAAATAAAAATCCCATGATAAAAATAATGATACACATGAAAAAATAAAATAAAAGAGAAATAAAACCAAATTGTATATTACAGTTTACAGAAGGGACCCACATAAACTCATCTCATTCCACTCATCCATCAATGGTTGAACCTACCAATTAATTCAAAAAGACATGGGAACTATAAACCTACCTAATATCTATATTATCATGAGAAAAATTACTCTTTAGGCCACCACCCTCCAAGATTCTACAAATAAACCAAGTCATTCATTATGTAAAATAAAATATTGAACATAAAAAATCACATTATTTATAAAAAAAGTTCATTTAAATTCCACTAATATATTCAATAACAGAAACCCTATTATAAAATAAATCAGTTTTGATAAAACATTTGAAAGAAATAATTTCACACCAATAAAATAGGTTATTCATAAACCTTGGAAAATTATCAAAAAGATGTTTTATATATATTTCCAAAACATTTCATGAAATGACATTATTATAAAGAATTATACTGAAATACCATGTATTAAAACCCATTTAAGAAATAATTAAACATTATTACATTTTTAAATTCACCTTAAGGTATTTTTAAAACAACCCATTTTAATTTAAAATAAAATGTACAATGTGTTACATAATTAACACATAGTTACCAAAGCTTTAAAGAAATACAAATATAGAAATAACCAAAAAAATATTTTTTATGGTCAAATAAACTAGGGGAATATAGTAAAATCATAAATCTATATCCCCCAAAAGTATTTCTAAAAACAATATATCATCACTGAAATCATCCCTAGGCTCTAGTAATAAGACATAAATATATAACAAGAAATCAAGTTCGGAATTACTAAACCTATTTATGTATATAGTAGTCCTGTCATACCAACTAAAAATAAACAATCAATTTTACCATTATATAACATAGGAACAAAATACGATTGGTATCCTAAAGTTTTTCCAACCATTTCATTCTGACCATCTAATAGAATTGAGAAATTACTCCCAAGTCGAACTATTATATGCACTTGGGTTTCCCTCCACATAGATCATGAATTATATTCCATGGACTCGCTATAAAATTGAAATGTGGGTGAGAAAAAATAAAAAATAACATGAATCAAATAAAAATCCTTTTCGTACTGCACAATCATCAATACTAACACCCTCTCAAGAAACAACCCAATTCATTTATAACAGTTAAAAAGCATCAAATAAGGATACAACAACACCAAAACATCCCTTATGTTTTATTAATCCCCATAAGGTATAATAATTCTCATTTACATCTTCAACGATGGGAAAAAATATTACAAATCCAATTTTCCTAATGTGATACACAATATTCCCGAAAAAGAATGGTCATGAAACAAATATATTTTCACACCATTCCAAAATGGTTTTAAAATATCATTTTAAAACCATTGAACAAATTGTATCTTCAAATCCATCATAGAAATCCAAATATTTCCATAAAATCACATTAGAATGAAACAAAACCCCTTTAAAAAAGAATCTAATTGCTTCTAAGAAACCTATTATTTCCAAACCGCAACTGTTAATCCAATAATATTTAAAACCATCTCAATACAATAATTTCTAAAATCCAGATGAAGAGAATGATGGTTAATTCCCTTCAATTTCTAAATCATTCTTTTTAAACATATCATAAATTTTTAAATGTTTAAACAAGTGTTTTAGACCACATTAAATATTTAAATTGAATTACCAATATTGGTATAGAATTTTAATAAATAATTTACATATAACATAGATCCATAGTAAGTCTAATAAAATTTTCAGTCCTTAAAATAAAATTGTCTTTTATGGATAAATAATCTGATAGGAGTCTATTTAAAAAGCCTTGATTTATTTTATCAACGAATCCCCATGGTAATTATAATAATTTCTTGGTATACAAAATAGTTGTTCAAAGAAAAAACCAATTTAGAATTAATTTGAAAAAACTAAAGGCCATAAACTTGTTTATAAATACACTATATAGAATTTTAAAGCACTCAAATAATTTATAACATGCATTATAATTGATTTCAATTAAATCACCAATAATTGTTAAAGGAAAAAATTCAAACTCGATCACCTTCAATAGAGAATGCATAACAATGCTATGAAATGACCTCCCCAGCCCATGAAAACTAAAATCCATCTCATTATATCCTCACTGATACTCCAATATATCCCAAACAATGTTTATGGTTTGCATGACTGAGAGAGATCAAGTTAAATATCAAAGAAAGAAGGGAGGAGGAGAAAATTGAAATAAATGAGGTCATACAACTAAAACACGCATGTTATCCCATATTTTGAGAGATATGAATTGATAATTTAATCAAAATGTATTTCATAAGATACCATTCATGGTTTATCAAACCCTTTTTGTGAAAATAATGAATGATAAAGGAGGCCCTAACTATTAAAATACAAAAGTGGGAAAATATAAATTCATAATTTTAATGAATTCCATGTTGGCCGCATAATTTACAAAATAGTTCACTACCCATGAAGTGGTCTCTACCTAAAAAATAAAATATCAAATTATTCCCATAGATCCATAAAATAGATTAAAATACTATATGAAATCTATGAAAAATTTAAACATTAAAATATATACCTAGCTATCGTGGTGTCACAATGTTTAGATAAATATTTAGGATCTCTGTTCTAGTTCCCATACTAAAAAATGAATCATAAGGATTATTCTAGGCCTTGAAAGGTATGTAATGAAACATGATCCACCCATGTAATCATATATTTTCAAAACAAACTATCTTGATCAATACACTATGTAAAAGTGTCCATATGTTATTCAATAACAAGTGATTGAAAATCATGAACAACAAGAAGAATTGCAGTTTTCTTATGGTTCAGGATGAACCCACTTATAAATATTAAACAAAATAATGTAAACTAAAATCTTATAAAATAATAGATAACCATGATAGGTGGGTTTCAAATATATCACTATATTTCCACTTTATAACTCTAAAATTTGATAGACAGAATAAAATTGTAGAATACGGTGAAATGTTAACCACCACTTTATAGAATTGGTAAAATTGTGAAAATATCAAAATATACCAAGATAAACAAAGAATTAAATAAGGATTTTTATCTAAAAGACCAAATGAAATCATAATAAATCATGAGATACAATTAGAAGAAACCAATAGTGAGAATCAAGCATAGAATTCTAAAATAAGGGAGATCTAATATTTGTATCCCCTCGCTTTAAAACTTATTTAAACAAAGAAGAAATAAATAGATCCATCTAGAATGGGGATAATCACCATAAAAATATGATTCAGTAAAAACAAAAAAAGAAAAACAAGGTTCCATTAACTAGTGACATGCATAGATGAGATCATCTCTATAGGGAAGAATTTCCCATAATAAAATGTGGAACTAAAATCCAAAGATCATAAAACATCACATGATCAGTTCACAATAATGATTTATTACCATTCCATTTAATCATCCAATGCATACAATAATTGGTTAGAAATTCATTTCAACTTATAACAACCAATCCACATAGTGAAGAAAGACATGCCTTAATAATGAAATGAATAAAGCTTTATCATGGGATAATCATCCAAAAGAATGGGGGAACAAATCCCCATACACTAGATACCTTCTCATGGTATACATAAAAAGATTTAAACTGAAACCATCTAAAACATAATATCTACATGAATAATGACTATCCAAATAACGCAAAAAAATTACCCTATGTTTACGTCAAATGATAACAATGATTCCAAACCCTTTAATTGATCCCACCACATATCCCACATCAACAATATGAAAACCCAAGGCAAGAAGAACAATAAGATACAAGGAAAAATGAAACACACAATACTAATATATATTAATCAAAGAGTAAACATTGTGGACAGAAAAAACACACCTAATGTCAATATATATCTTAAATCTTGGAGACTATAACCTTACATCTCACCTTAAACTAAAAACCCTAAAAAATCAATCATTATAGATTCACCCAAGAAATTAAGCATGGTTAACCTATACTAGACTTCCAAATGACACTACTATATAGTTCACCACCACATAATCAGAGTGGATAACTACATTATTTATATCCCTTGGAACCAAAGTAAATTATAAGAACAAGGGAAGCACCGACCCTATAAACAAACAGTAAAACTTAACTATCACCATTATAGGAGGAATTCAACATTCATAATGAAATATATACAAAATATGTGAGGCTTACGAAATCATATCAAATCATACCATATTTTAAAAATGGGTCAAGTCTAAAAAACAAAATAAAACACTAATGATCATACACAAAAAATATCATTTAAAAAAAATACATTCCCAGGGGAATAAAAAATAATTTATAATAAGAAAAAATATTTTCAAAGGACATAATAAAATGGGAAAAATAATCTTTATTTTGAAAACTCAATTCCCTAACATATTTACACAAATCATTCTCCAAGTTTAAAAAACACCAAATCTTTTATCAATCATGGAAACCACATGATCTTTTCAAATCTCAATCTTTAAACATTTTTAAAACATATATGTTTTCATTATCAATAATTTAAAAACATAAGTTAGTAAAATTTTACTAATGGGGTACCAAATTTATTTTTAATTAATCATAGAAGACATTTTAAAAACAAATAATTATATTAAATTCATATCCAAATGAACAGTTTAAAATTTATTTAATAAAACATTATCCAAAAAACCAATTCAATTTTATACCCAACCACAAAGGATTAACCCCAGAACAGAATTATCTCATGAAATTGACACCAGTTTTCCAAAAATTCCCAACTTCTTCTTTTTAAACCATAACTAGTATATTTATGTCCTTTATTTTTATAAAAAACTTTTTTTACAAAATCATCATATCATAAAAGATGCAATCCATAATTACAAACAAAATTTGATCCACATGTTCAACATATCACAAAAACAACCTTAACTAGTATGTCACAATTGGGGATATCATGAGAGTGGTATAAGAAAAAAAGTCCATATGTATGTGGATGCATAACTATATCTACTATATGGTTTGAGGGGTTTTATGAAAATCAAACAATAATTCATATCACATTGGAATAATATGTTGTTAGGTCATTACCCCAGATTATCAATAATTTAAAACAAAAATCCTATATGGATTCTCTTTACATTCCCATCAAAAAATTTAATAACACCAAAAGTAAACTCACTCAATTTCAATGATTATACACAAAATATCAATGAAAAATCCAGAAAAATCACGAAATAAATTTAAACACCAATTTCAATGTTAACACATGTGTCGTTATGAAGGATGATGATCAAGAACCAACTCATGAACAACCACCTGGGTCCTGATAGAAATACAAAGTCAATAATACCAGCATAACCCAAATTGAAAAATAGTGACAAAACAAACATGGTCCTTACTAAGAAAAAATACTTGTAATTAAATTTTCAATTAAGCAGCATATAGATTCTATTTCAACTGAAACCATACTCAACCTGCCACAATCATGATGGGTGTTCCAAATATCTATTGGATAGAAACTAGTAATTGATTGTTAAAAAGGATCCTTCACAATGCTTTATCACTTTTTATAAATATAAAATTATCTTATAGTTGGAATAGATAAAAAATCAAACAAAAATGGTATAACAAAACCACCATCATCGATAATTGTAAAACCAAAATAAATATAAATGGGAAATTAGATACATCACAATACCATGAAAAAATTATGATATAACATCCCAATATAAGATATAATAAAAAAGCTCTAAAATGTCAAATAATATCCACTATTGATCACTTATCAGTGAACTCATACCATTAGTATATCAATCAATAAACCTAATCTAATGAAGTGGGACTGATTTGGGTAAAAAAACTATCAAATGATATATATTGGTGTGGCCTAATTATCCAATCAATTCACTACCCACAATAATATACAAATACCCTTAGTAATAATGTTCATATAATTATTGTTTGATCATAAAATAAAAAAAATTTATAACAAGATATAAAAAAAATACAATTATATAACACCTAAACATTAATAAATTACCAAAATTTTATAAAATCAAAATTATATGTTGATATATATTAAAAAAATAATTTCAAACTAAGTAAATAAAGCCTTATAATAACATAAAATTTGAACCAAAATATGATTCATCCCATTTTTAAAAATATTTCCAAAAAATCCATTTTCCATAAATAATCTACTAGAATAAATTGTTCCTAAAACATGTTTAAAAAATACTCCAAATTTTTTCTTTTTCATATAAAACATTCAAAAAATTTCAATAAAACCCATTTTAATATATTCCAATACTCTCAAAGTGTTAAATCACACATAGGATCCAATATTCAAGGAAATAAAATCCAAAAAACAACCAATAAATTCATTTTTTAGTCAATAAAATGATTTAATATAACTGAATCATGAAACAAAACCCTCCCAAGGTAGACTAAAAAGGATATAACATCTTGGGAATCGTTCTTAGGCTCTAGTAATAAAGAACTAAACTAGTAAAAGAGAAACAATAATAACCATATTAAAAAATTTAATTTTTTTGAATGTCCCATCAATCTATCTAGAAATAAACATCCTTTGTTTTCTTTCTATTTTATAGTAAAAACAATGATAATTATCATCATCATCTTCCATTGATTTAGTGCTAAACATCTTGGGGTATGTAGGAAACACACTCTAGTTGACCAACTATTTATAGTTGGGGATTCCCACAAAAATATCACTATATATTTTAATTTAAATCCATTGAAAATTTAATTATATGTGATCACAATTTAATAATCACATTTATAAAATTTAAAACATTTTAAAACAACCCACACCTCAACTACTGTACTATCTAGAGAAATATCTTGAATTATTTAAAACCAAGTAATTAAAAGAATGTAACGATACAAAATTATAAAAAACATCATATAATGGATGTAAATCCCCATAATTCATATTAATAGACACATAATTATTTTTCAAGGGTCTTACACATTTATAAAACCACATTTCATAATGTAAAAATATGGATTTTATAAAAACCACACATAGGAAGCCAATATGTCTTCAACCCATATGGAATCAGCATTTGAAATGTCCATTAAACCACAATAATGAAACCACACATTGAAATCAAACATAGAAATACAACTATTTCTATAAAATCAAATTATAAGACAACACATCCCATTTTTAAAAGAATCAGATTTATTCCAATAACAAATTTATTTCACAACAACTCACCGTTATTGAACATGTAAAATAATTATAAGACTCAAAATTCACAATCCCATTTAACGAGTAAGAAGGATAATTCATATAATTTTCCAAAACAGTCCTTGCATACAATACACAGATTCATTAAGGAAAAAATTGGTATTAAATAACCCTTTAAAAAATTATAATGATATTGAGGAGTTTTTTTGGAGTTTAGAAAAACAAATGTCATAACCATGGAAAATTCCATGTATTTACATCATATTAAATACATGTAAAATCAAAAAAGGTGTATCATTAAAAAAAATAATAAAAAAATTTAAAAATAATTCATCATTGTTTAAAAAACCACCTCATAAATTTTTATATGTTATGTCCATGAGAAAAATCTATGAAAAGAAAAAAAAATCATTCCAGAATCAATAATATCCTCTTATGATATTAACATATTATTCTAAGGTTATAATATTGAATTATAAAGTAGTTCTAAAATTTATAACATCATCAAAATGGAATTCAATATAAACACATACCTAATGTCAAGAAGAACATTCCAAATAAAATCACCATAAACATAGATTTCATAACAAGGATAATAATAAAACATCACATACCGTTAAAACTAAATGTAGCAATGTTTTAACATCCTTTTAATTTATATAATCAAGATAATGGTTAGGGTTTTGGAGGGTGGGAGGGATTATTGTAAATGTAAAGAAAAAATAGATGAGATTAATATATGATGAAATGATGGGTTTCAATGGAAAACTGCTTGAAATATGATAGATAATGATCTTGGAATCGATATGGGTGAGTAATAAATCATTCATTACATGAAACACATTTTCACCAGTGAGAATGTAACATCCCGAGATTTTATGAAAAATATTCTTTTTTAATTTCATTAATGTCTTGTGTTGTACACAACACCAAAAGGAGCTTTCACAACACGCATCATTGACTTGCCTTGCATTACACTCAATCACGACCATCCTCGATAGCTTGCGTCGTACGCAATACCGAGTTTCACTAAACAACGATATGATATTAATATATTATTAAAACTAGCCGTTATGAATAGTAATAACCACTTTTGGAAATTTTGAAAATTTTATTTTTTAAAATGGACTTCATTTTTGGATTCGGAATATCGAAATTATCTTAGGGTGAAATTTTTTTACTTTTCGGATAACTTTCATATTCTGATGAATAGTGAATATTACTAAAATATAATTAAAAACAACTTTTTTAATCGAAATAATTAATAGTGATAAATTATTAATTTGAGTGGTTTTAATGTATATTTATAATATATTTTTACAATTTTATACAATGTTGGTCATTGGATGTAATTTCACATTAAAACCAGTCATAAACAAGTGTCAATCTTTTGATAGTTATTATCCCTTAAGAACACACTATTTGTTTTGAGGACGGGAATTAATTTTTAAATTAATTAACACAACTGATATGTTTATAATTTGATAAAATAGACATAATTTTTGAATTCATAATATCAAATATAGATTAGATCTAATTTGTTGTATTTTTCTAGAAACTTTTTTTTTGATGAATAGTGAAACCACTAAGTGGTAGTTTAAAAAACTGAATTTTTCATAAAACATAATTTTACCACATCTGTGAGTGGAATTTCGAAAATCCAAGAGACACGATTAATATCAAGGACTAAAATGTGGTTCAATGAGATGAAAATAATTTTTGGTGAATAGTAACATTTAACTTTTTTTACCACGGTTAAAAGTAAATAGGGTAATTAAGGGTAAAAATTATATTATTATTACCCTAACACATGTCCTAATTCTATTGGACAAGTGTAATTCGACCAAAAACAACCTTAGGACCAAAATATTACCATTTAGGCCCAATTGGATTAGATTAGGACAATTATTATTAAATTATTTAATGAAGGGTTAAAATAGTTAAAATCAATATTTAATAAGTAAATCATTTTTAATATGGGGTTATACATAAGATAAATTCGACTATAAATATTCATTAGAAAGATAAAAAGATTTCCTACATAATGGTATTTTATTTGTAATTTTTAGACATTAAATAAATTAATTTATTTATAACACAACGATGATACAGTAATTATCTTATTAATGAAATATTGAAATAATTGATGTTATAAATACCAAAATAAATAAAATTTGAGACTTTTTATGAACTAAAGTAATTTTCTAGGTTCCTATGACATGTTAGGATTGATTTAATTTACTTAGGTCGAAGTAATCATTCTGTTATGAGTTTCAAAAAAAATCAACTATTGAATAGTGTCAAAATTTACATAAAATAGTTTTTAAAACAAATATTATATTATTAAATGTTATTTTATTCCTAAAAATATAAGGTTCAGAAAAATGACTTAGATAAAGTTATATATATTAATAAAACACAACTTGGGGGTCGCTTGGATGTATATTGTATGTTTATTAACTATATAATATAATTATACAAAGTGACATGGTAAATGTCAATCTAATTAACTTAGAGTTAAAACTAAAAGATAAGGATACTAAAATGACCTAAAATTGTCTAAATTCTATTGGATGAGAGGCTATAGACCCATCCCCACCTTATCTTTGAAATAACACAATTTGGAGCTATTTAAAACCGAACTTGATTTTATAATAAAATAATATTTTTTGTTATTCCAACGGTGCCCATCTCCTCCTTTATAAAATGGCACATCCTCCCCCACTTCCCCAGTCCACTTTGAGCCTTCATGCTCGGACAAACCCTACCAATTTCTTCTCTCCACTTCCCTAGAAACATCCTAGAGGTTCTGGACTTCTTCATAGACCTATTTTAGTTCCCAAAAAGGAGGTCTCAAAGAAGCACTTCAAAGAAGAGGTAATGTCTGTTACCGATTCATTCATCTTTATTTTTTCTTCCACTTCTTCTTCTTTAGTTGTTTCATTATGAAGTAATAACATCAGTATAACTAATATAATGATATGTTATTATAAGTATGAAACAACCCTATTTCACCATCTATCCATCCTATGGAAAAAGAAATCACCGCGCGTGCGTACATACGGAATACCGTCTCCACGCCGTGGTGTAATCTATTTTCCACCACCACCAAACTTGGATGGGTATAATGGTGTAAATAATGACTATATATGACTATTATAATGTGATATTTATTCTGAAATACTATATATACACTACAATACAATTCCACAATCATAGGAATGATATCATCACTCGTGCGTACGTACGGAATACTGTCTTCACGATGTGATGCGACTCGTTCTACATGATCTACATTTCATAATGATTATATAAATGAATTTAATGAATGAATATGATATATATTACACTATTAACATTCTGTAAAATAGGTATCTATAACTTAAAGAAAAGAATAAGAATTTCTTTGACAAAACACGCATAAGAACAAAAAGGTATAAACACCCGAATAACATGTAGCAATGAAATATTACTACTATGAAGCTAGGAATATGACCATATATGATATCATAAAAATAATTATGATTCTGGAATAAGTCAATAACATTATTTAAATCATTATAAAGGAGGTTTAAACACGTACAAAGCATATCGGACCTAAGGTAAGGGAAATATCACAATCTCATTTTTATCCGAGATTGTTTATACTTTGGTATTTACTGGGGTGTATTTTATCATACACATCCATGTTTTTTCAATATGTAATATTATTTCCATCCACCAACATTTTTTTAAATCCAATTTTACCCTTAGGTTAGTTTTTAGTAAATGATATGAAAGGAATCTTTTGTCGTTTTTCGTACGAGGTACTTTTTGACTTTTCCGACAAAAGTACGAGAAGAATGTTTTTTTAACTTATACGGCATGAATGGATTTTAAAACATTATTTCCAAAAAGATTCCTTTAAATGTTTTCATGTTTATTTTTAATCAACTTCTTTTAGTATAAAATTGTATGACATGTTAAGAAAGGAAAATGTTTTTGAAGTAGAAAGGATATTTTCCTCAAGAATGGAGTTCAAGTGTTTTATGAAAATTCTTTTCCATCTAAGATAATATAGGGTTCTGTTTCTATCGCTTTTATTAAATGGGTTTGATTATGTTGTGATGGAAATATTTTTATGAATTCCTTTATCTTATATTAATTGTTTTATGATTTCATGTTGTTTAAAAATCCCATTTTTATTACATGGGTTATGCAATGATGTATGATTTATGATTTTGTGGAACACATAAGAATGGTATCATTATGAGATAGGTGGGACCTATATCTCCCTCCAATGCATTGGGTATAGATTTTATATATCATGAGATAGACATGGCTAGAACGGTAGGTTATACCGGTTCAGTGAAACCAGACTGAAACGAGGGTGACTCGGTTCAGAAATGGACTTTGTCCACTAAGATAGTCTTGGCAATGAGACTTGACTAACAAGAAATGATTCTCTATGATTATGTGTGTATGCCACAAAGTTTCATGTTTTAAGTTATGATTATTGGGATTTCATTTCACTACTATGATTTATCCCATGTTATGAAATTATGCTCTCTTTTGCAGGTTACGATTTCCAAAATGTTATGTTCTTATGAAAATGATGTGATTGATATTTCTTTTGATTGCCCTTACTGAGTATTTGATCTCACCCATTTATGTTTTCTTTTCCCCAGGATATAAATAAAGGTTTTAGGTAAAAAAAGAATATCTTTATGGGAGATGTTGAATATCTTTCACCACGATTAGTAGATTATATTCCGAGTTTCCAAAGACACTAAACTATTACGGTCCTTTTGTGTGTTTTTTTAATGTACTAAGTATTTTGCAAAAGTAATGTAATGTCCATGTACGTCAGGCATTGGGTCTCTACAGTTGGTATCAGAGGAAAGGATTAGTCAACCTTTGTAAATTAGGATGCGAAAACTTTAGTAAGATCCCTAGAGATATTTCTAAGGTATGTCTAGGGATGTCCCTAAGGATAAGTATACGTATAGGATATAGTCCTAGAACTATGGTAACAATATTAGATTAAACCAAAGATGTTAGATATTGAAGTTACTCCCCCTTTATTATGATTTTTGCCTCTCATACTATTCATTTTGGGTTTTAGAGAATGGCTGGAAACAAGATGATTCACGATAATGGAGGATATGATGGACAATGGAATGATATTCTTCATGAGCAACCAAATGAAATGGGATTTGGAAGTCCAAACATCATTATTATGCCGAATCAGCAATCTCATAATATGATCAATAAAGTAAAATTTGGTAAATTTCCTGACTCGTCTAATAAGAGAAAGATGGAGTTTCATGATGATCATAGAGGAAAGAAAGTTCAATTTCCCCTATCTAAATCATGTGGGAAGAGGCATTAAGGTGATTGTTTCAAAGGAACTGGAAGATGCTTTGGGTGTGGAAAAGAAGGACACAAAGCCAGTAAGTTCAAAGGAAAACGTTCAGTTAACACCAGGGATGAGGAGAATGGTATTGCTACGACATCAACAATGGTTTAATGTTTTAAATGTGGAATGTATGGGAATTATGCAAACCAATGCCCTAAGGAAAAGTCTCATGAAGAGAATCAGTATGGTCGTATGAGTAGTATTTATGTGGATGATGATGAAAAGACTACAAATGATATGTGAGATGAAAGAATTGTTGAAGCTCGGTCAATGGTTTAAGAATGTAGTGGAATGATTACATGGTTATCATGTGTAATGTTGTATATGTAATCTCATGGTACTATGGAATAAAGAGACATCTAAGGATTGTTACACTGTTTTCTTCCCTTGAGTTTTGAAAGTGTATGATTAATTTTACCAGTATCCAGGAAAGGTTATTTAGTTATTTTTGGAATATAGATGATATGCGCATAATGAAGGGATAAGGAGAAAATTAAATGTTTGATATTATTCATGAGCTCATGACTGATATAAGGAGAATGTTATATCATGGTTTGAGTATATAGAATTTTTGTATTTTGGTATGTGGAAAGAGTTAACTTTTGACAGCATTCATGTTTTCACAAAGGTCTAATGTGTATTCATTTTTCAAGAGAATAAATCATTAAGGTAATCACATGATTAGAATGTGGCCAACAAGATATATGGGGGATAAATGACGGTATTCACATGCTTGGTTGACGACATTTCAAGTTATCATTTTCTTTATACGATGAGCTTGGACCGAAGTATTTTAGATAAGCCTAAATATTGGAATGAATTATGTTTTACATAAGTTAGTATTGTTTAAGGATAGAACTTTTGTTTTTTATATTATTGATGGGATGTTATAGTAATGTAGTTTTAGAAAAAGGACGACCTGTAAGATGGGTGACAGCCCATCGCGTCGGACAAGGCTGTGGGAATCGAACCCACAACTGAAGTGCGACTGTCCTTTATCACCTACCACTGGCCTACATGAAGTCCCTGGTTAGTAGAATGTAGTTTTATTTTATTATGCGGTATGATAAATAGAGTATATGTCCATTTTTGGAACCATATACGATTATTCTCACCATAAGATGGACATATAACTTTTGCTTGAGACAGATGGAATGACCCATCATTCTATCACATGATCTGGTAATGCTTCACGAATAACAAATTCAACTTCATTTCTTTATGATATGAAGTGGAAATTTTTCAATTCACGAACAATAGTGAGATTGTACCAAAATCATGTAAGTATTTATATTAATTCATCAACTTTAGGGAAATGATCTTAAAAACCAAAAATGTTGTCCTAGTGCTCTTATATCTGATGAACCAGATGGCACCCTAGATCATCACAAATTTATGGCTTTGTGATTGTTGGCTTTTTCATATCCATGTTCTCTACCACCCTCCATCAGAACTTGATGGTCAGATTTTTCTTCCATATCCATATTTTCACCTATGTTCTCCTACGTGGAAACCCAGTAATGAGTTAATTTGGGTAACCATTACGTTTCATACTTTAGTTTTTAAATCCAAGTTTTGGTATTCCTTTTTACAATGTGGGTTTCTATTAAATAAATTTTCAAGTAGTAAACCATTTATAACCCAGACGAATTTCGAGGAAGAAATTCATTTTAAGGGGGGTAGAATGTAACAGCCCGAGATTTTATGAAAAATATTCTCTTTAATTTCATTAATGTCTTGTGTTGTATGCTACACCAAAAGGATCTTTCACAACATGCAACCTTGACTTGTCTTGCATTACACGCAGTCGCGACCATCCTCGATAGCTTGCGTCGTACGCAATACCGAGTTTCACTAAACAACAATATGCTATTAAAATATTATTAAAACTAGCTGTAATGAATAGTAATAACCACTTTTTGAAATTTTGTAAATTTTATTTTTCAAAATGGACTTCATTTTTGGATTCAGAATATCGAAATTATCTTAGGCTGAAATTTTGATACTTTTCAGATAACTTTCATATTATGATGAATAGTGAAAATTACTAAATTATAATTAAAAACAACTTTTTTAATCGAAATAATTAATAGTGATAAATTCTTAATTTGAGTGGTTTTAAAGTATATTTAGAATATATTTTTACAATTTAATACAATGTTGGTCATTGGATGTAATTTTACATTTAAAGCAGTCATAAACAAGTGTCAATCTTTTGATAGTTATTATCTCTTAGGAACACGCTATTTGATTTGACGACGGGAATTAATTTTTAAATTAATTAATGCAACTGATATGTTTTGAATTTGATAAAATAGACATCATTTTTGAATTCATAATATCAAATATATCTTAGATCTAATTTTTGGTATTTATCTGGAAACTTTAATTTTTTGATGAATAGTGAAACCACTAAGTGGTAGTTAAAAAAACTGAATTTTTCATAAAACTTAATCTTACCGCATCTGTGAGTGAAATTTCGAAAATCCGAGAGACACTGTTAATATCAAGGACTAAAATGTGGTTCAATGAGATGAAAATAATTTTTGGTGAATAGTAACTTTTTACTTTTTTTTACCACCGTTAAAAGTAAATAGGGTAATTAAGGGTAAAAATGATATTATTATTACCCTAAAACTTGTCATAATTCTATTGGACAAGTGTAATTCGACCAAAAACAACATTATGAATAAAATATGACTATTTAGCCCCACTGGGATTTGATTAGGACATTTATTATTAATTTATTTAAAGAAGGGTTAAAATTGTTGAAATCAAAGATTAATAAGTAAATCATTTTTAATATGGGGTTATACATAAGATAAATTCGACTATATATATTCATTATAAAGATAAAAATATTTCATACATAATGGTATTTTATTTGTAATTTTTAGACATTATATAATTTAATTTATTTATAACACAACGATGATACATTAATTATCTTATTAATGAAATATTGACATAATTTATGTTATAAATACCCTAATAAATATAATTTGAGAATTTTTATGAACTAAACTAATTTTCTAGGTTAATATGACATGTTAGGATTGATTTAATTTACTTTGGTCGAATTAATCATTCTGTTATGTGTTTCAAAAAAAAATCATCTATTGAATAGTGTCAAAATTGACATAAAATAGTTTTTAAAACAAATATTATATTAGTAATTGTTATATTATTCCTAAAAATCTAAGGTTCGGCCAAATGACTTAGATAATGTAATATATTTTAATAAAACACAACTTGGAGGTTTCTTGGATGTATATGGTAAGTTTATTAACTATATAATATAAAAATACAAAGTGACATGGTAAATGTCAATCTAATTAACTAAGAGTTAAAACTAAAAGATAAGGTTATTATAATGACCTAAACTTGTCTAAATTCTATTGGATGAGAGGATTTCGACCCATCCCCATATTAGCTTCGACAAAACTCAATTTGGAGCTATTTAAAACCGAACATGACTTTATAATAAAATAATATTTTTAGTTATTCCAATGGTGCCCCTCTCCTCCCTTATAAAAGGGCACCTCCTCCCCCTATTCCTCACACCACTTTGAGCCTTCAAGCTCGGCCAACCCCTGACAATTGCTTCTCGCCACTTCCATAGAAACATCCTAGAGGTTCTGGTCTTCTTCAAAGACCTATTTTAGTGCCCTAAAAGGAGGTCTCAACGAAGCACTTCAAAGAAGAGGTAATGTCCATTACCGATTCTTTCATCTTTATTTCTTCTTCCACTTCTTCATCTTTAGTTGTTTCATTATGAAGTAATAACATCAGTATAACTCATATACTTATATGTTATTATAAGTGTGAAACAACCCTATTTCACCATCTATCCAGCCTACGGAAAAAGAAATCACCGCGCGTGTGTACGTACGGAATACCGTCTCAACGCCGTGGTGTAATCTATTTTCCACCACCACCTTACTTGGATGGATATAATGGTGTAAATAATGACTATATATGACTATTATAAAGTGATATTTATTCTGAAATACTATAAATACACTCCAATACAATTCCACGATCATAAGAACGATATGATCACTCGTGCGTACGTACGGAATACCGTCTCCACGATGTGATGTGACTCGTTCTACATGATCTTCATTTCATAATGATTATATAAATGAATTGAATGAATTAATATGATATATATTACACTAATACCATTTTGGAAATGATGTATCTATAACCTAAAGAAAAGAATAATAATTTATTCGACAAAACATACATAAGAACAAAAAGTTATAAACACCCGAATAACAAGTAGCGATGAAATATTACTACTAAGAAGCTAAGAATATGACCATATATGATATCATAAAAATAATTATTATTCTGGAATAAGTCAATAACATTATTTAAATCATTATACATGAGTTTCGGACATTTACAATGCATATCGGACTTAAGGTAAGGGAAATATCACAATCTCATTTTTATCCGAGATTGTTTATAATTTTGTATTTACTGGGGTGTATTTTATCATCCACATCCATTTTTTTTCAATATGTAATATTATTTCCATCCACCTACATTTTTTTAAATCCAAATTTACCCTTATGTGAGTTTTTAGTAAAAGATATAAAAGGAATCGTTTATCGTTAATCGTACGAGGTACTTTTTGACTTTTTCGACAAAAGTGCGAGAAGAATGTTTTATTAACTTATACGACATGAATGGATTTTTAAAACATTATTTTTCATGAAGATTCCTTTAAAAGTTTTCAAGTTTATTTTTAGTCAACTTCTTTTAGTTTAATATTGTATGACATGTTAAGAAAGGAAAATGTTTTTGAAGTAGAAAGGATATTTTCTTCAAGAATGGAGTTCAAGTGTTTTATCAAAATTCATTTCCATCTAAGATAACATAGGGTTCTGATTCTATCACTTTTATTAAATGGATTTGATTATGTTGTGATGGAAATATTTTTATGAATTCCTTTATCTTATATGAATTTGTTTATGTTGTCATGTTGTTTAAGAATCCCATTTTTATTACATGGGATATGCAATGATATATGATTTATGATTTTGTGGAACACATAAGAATGGTATCATTATGAGATGGGTGGGACCTATATCTCCCTCCAATGCATTGGGTAAAGATGTTATATCTCATGAGATAGACATGGCTGGAATGGTAGGTTATACCGGTTCAGTGAAACAGGACTGAAACGAGGGTGGCTCGGTTCAGAACTGGACTTTGTCCACTAAGATAGTCTTCGCAATGAGTATTGACTAACAAGAAATTATTCTCTATGATTATGTGTGTATGCCACAAAGTTTCATGTTTTAAGTTATGATTATTTGGATTTCATTTCACTACTATGATTTATCCCATGTTATGAAATTATGCTCTCTTTTACAGGTTAAGATTTCCAAAATGTTATGTTCTTATGAAAATGATGTGATTGATATTTCTTTTGTTTACCCTTACTGAGCATTTGAGCACACCCTTTTATGTTTTCTTTTCCCCAGGATATAAACAAAGGTTTTAGGTAAAAAAAAGAATATCTTTATGGGAGATGTTGAAGATCTATCACCACGATTAGAAGATTATATTCCGAGTTTCCAAAGACACTAAACTATTAGGGTCCTTTTGTGTGTGTTTTTAATGTACTAAGTATTCCGCAAAAGTAATGTAATGTCCATGTACGTCAGGCATCGGGTCTCTACATAGAATTGGAGAACAAATAATCCCTAATATATAAAAACATGAAGGAAAAAATGGGGAATTCATTGTTTTAATTATATCTGGTTAGTACCCAAGGTTTAGTCGCACAGTTTTCCAAACCACATCACTATCGTGAGGTGCTCCATAAAATTTCATATAAAAATATTAAATTATAATTTTTTAATATTCGTTACATAACATTACATTCCAAACCATAGCTATTATGTTTTAGTGTCTTTATAATGATGTAAACATAAAAAACAAGCACATGAATGATTTAACTCATCACCGAGTAAGTTATTCATTACCATCAGACTTTGTAGAAATGTAATACCTAAAACATTTCTTTATAACATGGGGAAATTTAACATAATAAAGGGTGATATTAGAAGATAAGTAATTGTAAAAAAGTAAAATATTGATGATAATTGATTCATAACATGAACATAATTGTATGAGAATATTAGATGAACAATTTAAAACAATACCAATATTTTCATTGATCAGAAGAAGGATTTATGTCATAATTATTTGGAGTTCATAAGACAAAAATAATTAAGGAATCAAATAATATGATCCATAAGAGAATAACATTAGAATATGTTTATATCATTAATAAGTCTCATAATCTATTTCATTATCATAATCATAAAAAAATATTATGTCAAAAATACCCAATAATAAATTCATAAAATTTTATTTTTGTATAACCAAACATGCGCAATATTTATGCTTAGTATAAAATCCCAATTAATCCACTTTTGTCTCGGGATAACATATCTGGTAAGCTCTTTTGGTTATTCGATAACCAATATTCATCATATTATGGAATTGAAAATAGATATTGTGTGTGCTTTTTGAAAATAAAAATTTTATTATTTATTAATTAGTTGGATTGATATAATGATCCCACCCCTCACATAATCATAATATATTCATATAGAGGTCACAAGATCAAGAAAATATTTAACGTTTTATCATAACATTACATGTGGATAAACAAATAGGTTTCATCTATATTTAATATTTATAAATATAAACCACCCATAAAAATAATAATGATTTTATCATGGTATGATATCCCTTGTGAATGATTAGTAACATTTAAATATTTCATCATTGATAAAAAAATTCCTATAAAAGATCACATGGAACATTTTGTATGGAAAATTCCATTTTCATTTTAAAATTACATATATTATATATAATAATTTCCCCATTATGAATAAACATAATTTAATTAAAATTATAAAATTATAATTATAAATTATTCATCAAATCAATAATATGATATGAAAATATAAATTTCCATTCAGGTCGTAGCCATTAAAATAAATAATTGTTTCACAATTTCTGTAGACAGCACCTTGTTCTGAAAATGGATAAAATACTACATTATAAAACATGAACTAAATTAAAAAATTGTAATAATAAATTTAAATTAATACTTTCATGGTATTAATTAATTTTTTTAATACATCTTTCAGGCCAAATGGATAGGGAAAAAAAATATTTCCGACCAAAGAGGGAAATCAACATTTCTTCCTTAAAAACATCATTTTCTTCCATTAAATACATAAAAAGAGAAAAATAAAAGGAAAATATGAATTATCAATAATTAAATAGTTGAAAATAAATTTAAGGAGGTGTTTGAAATAAAAATAATTTTAATTTGTCATCAATAATTTATGAAAAACCATTTCAGAAAAAAAAATTGATTGCAACATAACACTCTTACCTTAAGTTTGACTAATTTATTAAGAGATCTAAAATAATATATAATAGAATAGAATTTATTATAATTTAATAACATAACCATATAAATACTTATATTATAATATTTTATCTAGCTATAACATTTTAATACCCATTTATTAATAATTCATTATGAAAATTGTCATTTCAGGTTGCTAACTATTTTTTATGAATGTGTCATTTCTGCATTTACCATACTCGTACATTCATCATAGTTTTATCACACACACACACACATATATATAAAGAGTTAATAATTATATAAATATATTATATTTTAGTTATTTACATATTTATAGTAATATATTAAATATAGATATTGAAAAAATATTTACACAGTTAATGGAGATGGTAGTCCATACTTATGCATTTACACTACTTTCATTTTCTAACAAATGAAATGAATTAAAGATATATAAAATTTTAACATTATAAAATCATTATTACCTCAAAATCGAACATATATTCATTAAATATATCACTATTAAAATTCATGTGTGGTGGTGATGGATGATGAATCGTATCACTCTATGGGGTTGATAGTTTACATGTACACATGAGAGATACATTCCTTCCCCATCTGATGTAAATTTCATGAAAAATGGTTTTCCCATCATCATAATAAAATAAAAAAATATTAATGAAACTATATTCTTCTTATTATTAATGATCCAATAGGTTTATATAATGTATAAAAATAAACAAAATTGAAGGAGTTTTGTTAATAAGTAAACCTTTCCATTGAGAATCCTCCCATGGATTATACCATAAACATTGGAGGGAAGGTATTATGAAACAATAAGGACATATAGGACACATGGATTGATTTTAAGACAATATTTGGTATTAATATGTGTGTAAAATATTATCGGTGATCTTATTTTAAATGGTAGGGAGACGAACCACATAATATTATTGAAATGGAATAAATATAATAATTTATTACACAAAACAAATATTTGAAATGAATAAAATTAAAATATTAGATGATATATACCCTATATATTTTAAAAATTGTATTTCGACTCATTTATATGTAAATACTACCCATATTTATTGTTTTAACCCTTAGTAAACCTATTTTAACCGTAAAGTTGGTAACATAATTTTTATTTTTCTAAAACAAATTATGACCATAAATGAAATTTTCCCTGTATAAAAAATTGGAAATTATTGTTCCAAATATAGATTAAATTGTAAAATATTTAATATATTTAATAATAAAAAAATATGTTTCAATTAAACCTATAAAACATGGTGAAAAGGCTTTCAAAAAAATTGTATTTTCAATTATATAATTTTTTCACACCAAAATTTAGCATAATATGGAATAAAATTACAAATATTAGATTATTTTTAGTCAAAATTAAAAGATGTGTTTTTAAAAGATATTAAAAAAAATAGGACATTGTAAATACTTGAATTGAAAAGACTCTTTTATATCAAATCAGTATTTATTCACTATTTATGGAAAGTGAAACGTTTTAGAGAAATTACAAAATTTTACCATAATATTAGTTTGATATTAAGATTTAAATATATAAAAAAATTTATAAATAATTTTTTTAATGATTAATTATATAAAATTAAATAAAAAATATTTTTAAGAAAACATTTCTGGAAGCATAAAATAACATTACTATATTGTGAGTACTAACTTATTTTGAATATATAAATATATTAAAATTATATAATACATTTATATTTATTTTTAACATTTTTGGTATTCTTAATCACGCTTCCAATTCAATGGATAGGTTATAGTGGTACACAATATCAAGTATTATTTAGACTCATGGTTGTCTATTTTTTGAGTGGTGATAAATATAATTTTCTGGCATGTTAAATTATACCCCTTGGAAATTAATATAACTCCAAAAAATAATCATTCTAATTCAGTAAAAAAGGGATAAACCTTATTCATTATATCCTATGTTTCTCATATAGATTCTTAAAATATGTGATTCTTGTACAGAACACTAACTGGCTGAGTAATCTTAAACTATATAAATTTTCCACGTGGATATGATATTCTTACCGATTGTTCATCATTAGAAAGATCATTATCCAGTGGTACAACTTATGAGTTCAATACATGTGAAGGAACAGGTATGTACTTCCTTAGGAGAGATACATGGAACACATAATGAACATTAGATAGGTTCTATGGAAGCTCCAATTGATAAGAAACTATCCATAAAAAATCAACAAACTTAATGGGGAAAATATATCTTGGGATCACCGTTTGTTTCTTTTAAAATATCATAATCCCTTCCCAATGGATAAATTAATAAGAATAACTTCTCACTATCATCGAATTGTATAATTAACCAATGATTTCCAAATAAAATGTTTCTATCGACTCTAATATCCCTTGATGTGATACTAGATGGATATGAATTTCTCTCCCATTTTCCCATCTACCACATCTCCCAATAGCTTTCATTCTATAAAATCATCTAAACATGTTGGGGTTTTACAAGTCATTATATAAAAGGAATAATAAATACACATCAAATTTATTAATTGAAATCTATTAATGTATGAAAACTCAACTAGACTAATTTTTTGATGAAAACCAACATTTAAATACATATAATAGGATCTCAACATATCCTCTAAAGACTGATTGGTTCTCTCAGACTGACCATATCTATTAGGATTATAATCAGTAATGAAACATAAATTTTTATCCTGGTCTTGATGAATACAATTATTAAATGTCAATGAAAACCCTCATATATCCATTAGATACATAAAAATGTAGTACTCCATAAAAAATTACCCCAACCATATAATATATCTAGCTTTTTATTTGTAGAGAAATATTCACTAATAACAATGAAGTGTGATTACTTCTTATCATGATTGATAAAAAATCCATAATTATTTATCATTGTCAAATTTTTCTATGAGTCCAATATATAAATACATTTTGATTTATTCGCATATACTTTCTAGTATGGTTAATGGTTGTAACATCCCCTTGACATATATGTTTCAAAATTAACTTTTTTGTTTCATTCCAATCACAATGATTCATACTTTATAATTTTTCCCATCATGTTTTCCCCTCATAAATACTCTTTTAGGTCTATATACATCTTCATATTTCAATGATGAAGATAAGATGATGAACTATGAGCATTATAAAGTAAAAACTTCTTTATTTCTTGTATGGATTGGACACATAATATGTTCTAAAACCTTATCATTCCCCAACAATAAAGCTTTATCTCAAGAACATTTATCACATTCATTTACATCGTAATATCTTCCTCACGTGCCTCTTTGACAGCTAGATAAATAAGTAGTGGAACACTTATTTGAGAAATTATATTTCTTTCCTTACCTCATTATTACACAGTCCATAATTTGAAAATATTAAAATTTTAGATTCTTTAGGATACTCATTATTTATAAGCTACCATAATAATTTTGACCCAATCATTAGTCACCCTATTTATTTTCCCATGGTGGAAATTTATTTTATAGTCAAAACCATTAATTAACTCTTATATATCTCTTATTCTAAAAATTAAACTCTTTCAAGGATAATATATACTATAAACCTGTCTGATCCATATATATGACTCATATTTCTCTTTAAATAAATTGACTCTATATATTTAATGAAAATAATTCCACAGTAAACTCTAGGTCATGATTTGGGTTATTCATCTCATTAAAATTCAATTTTTTTGAGGAATATTATATTATCATATAATTATTCAAGACATTTCTTCCCCATACCTCACTGGATGTATCTCTGTAGATCGGAGACAATTTTCCACTAAATTTTAGAGTAAGAAAAATAGTTTAGACTAACCATCTTTTTATCTTTTTGGGGTTTCAATCACATTCATTTACCCAAAAGAAGTTATCCCCCTTTCAAGCTAACCTAAAGAGTAAATTAGATTTACATGATAAGTTCTTAACAAATAATTGATAACATATAGGTAATACAATAAAACTATGGATCGAAATCCTCATAGATAGTCCATGACAATATTCAGTAACATTACTCATTGAGGGGTACATTTTTATAATATCACCACAACTCTAAAAAAACTAGAGCTGGTGTTTTATTTATTACACTGGCATACGATATAAGGTGTCACAACCTAAATGTATTATCAATTTAGTAATCCTGGTAAAATTTATACTTACATAATTCCAATATTACATTTGATTAAAAATATTACAATATTTTTTTCTCAAGAATATCA
This sequence comes from Viscum album, assembly GCA_963277665.1. Classification (NCBI taxonomy): domain Eukaryota; kingdom Viridiplantae; phylum Streptophyta; class Magnoliopsida; order Santalales; family Viscaceae; genus Viscum; species Viscum album. Next base: position 1,865,119,751 of record OY728133.1, read on the forward strand.
ATATTCCCTCTAGAATATTTCTATATAACATTTTTATTAGACTTCATGGCTTCTTAGGAAAGGAAAAAAATGGAAGGATCAAATTGTTAATAAGGGTTATGTACATCGAAATCATACATGACATAAAAATAATAATCAATATGGTAAGGTAAAAAACCGAACACTCAAAACCATTTACGAAATAAATATAGAATTCCATTCATCCTGAGATAATATCAATGTGAAAATCTCATGGATAAGAGTAATTTAATTTTGAATCAATGTATTGATTAATTATTAGACACCACGATCTCAATAAAAATGATATATATATAATAAATATGTTTCATAATATATTATAAAAATACAGAGTACAAATTAATACAGTTTGTCCATCTATATATCTATTTTCAAGATATTTCACAATACAATTTAAAACTACTGGTTACACACACATAGGGTTTGGAAAAATAATTTTATATCATAATACATGATAATACATCAAGGAGTTTTTAATAAATGGTACCCACCAATGATATGAATGAAAAAATTATTCTTTATAAATAATATATTCAATTTAATTTATTAATAATGTTCCTTATCAAAAAAATATCTGTATTAAGTAAAAGAAACATATTTATCAATTTTTTCAAAGTTAATTAAATAACATTAAATGTAAAAAAATCTATATAAATGAGATTCTATTAATTAAATATGGATATCCTGGAAAATAATATGGATACATTGGGGAATTTTAAAATTTAAGGATCACCGGATGGATAATATTTCAAGGGGGAGTTAATGACTACAACAATGAATCATAGAAGTGAATGTAAACACCATCCTTAGAAAAATTTGTCACAAATAATCAATAGTATGAATAAGGATGGTATCAATATAAAATATCCCTATTAAATTATTCATAAAAAGGATTTTTTTGTAGAAGAATAGAAGAAACCATAAAAATATCATTAAATTAATTGTTTAGAAAAATATCAATTTAATATAGAAAAATACATTAAGAAAAACATTTTAAAGTTTATTTTCTTTTAAAAATAATTTAATATACTATTATATTCTAAAATATTGGGAAACATATTTTCAACAGAAAGAAAATTTAAAAAATTAAAATGAAGATTCAAATAAATGGATTTCAATATGAAGGTTAATTCTTTAAATTCAATACAAGTTAAAAATAATATTTTTTACATTATAAAAATGAATGAAAAGTTCCATGTTTGGAAAACGAAATAAATATTATTTTCAAACTATTTTTGAGAAAGTAAAACATTTGAAAACATTTCCTCAATAGATCATTTTTAAAAGGATAAATAAATTTTTTTAAAACATTTTAAGAATTAATTGTTCTAGATAAAAAATTTATTCCCACACATTATAGAAATAATGTTGTATTTTATAAAATCATTTTTTAAAAAAAATTAATTACCAAATTCTGGTAAGTTGGTACTATCACTCTAAAATATCATTACTAAATATAGGAGAAGAAACTTAAATGGATTCCTTATTAAATGGTCAAATAATTTCCTTCAACTAAGATTCAAGCATATTAAATCCTGATTAGAATGATATTTGAAAATAAACCCTAAAAATTATAATATCATTGATGTTATAGTTCATAAATTAAAATATAACAAGTGGGACTAAAATAATATATAGTAAAAATTCCTTCGAACATATTATTTTAATCCCAATGAAATTAAAGGAGAAATTAAATGTAATGAAATTAAATTGATTTTTGAAATTCATTACCACTTGGCTACTTTTATTTCTAAAACTCATTAGATGAATTATTTCAAATCAAAAAATAAATAACCATAAATAACCATTTATTGATAATATTACATGTCATATAGGCAAACTATACACCAAATAATTGAATATAGGTGCATAAAATTAAAATATGACTCAATAACTGAAATTGAGGCAAAATCTCATACATCATACATCCTTTTTGTTTGATAATAATTTAACATCATTTATAGTGGATTTAAACATGTTATTAAATTACACCATGACTATAATAATATTTATAAGATAATATGTGATCCTTTTATAACATATTATCTCCAATTTATTACAAATATATGGTTATTTTCATTGTTTCTTGTAAAAATTTCCTTATTTTGTTATATGTGTAATATTATAGATGACCTGGGTAATGAAAATCTTATATAGATTTATATAATTCATAATAATATTAATTAAATAATTCTCTAATTTATGTGTCTTGTATAATTTTAAAACAAATCATTAGATTTTTTTAGGAAAATGAAATATTTTGTCGATGTTGAGATTGTAGCTCGTAAGCATGCATGAGAATCATTTCCAATTTTCAATGATCATTATGGAAATAAAATAAGTAATATATTAGATTTAAGGAAGTATTATTATTTCATATATTACATATTATATACTTATATATATCATCCACATTATGTGGTTATGAAAACAAAGTCACATCGCTTCGTGTAGCTGATAGTCCACATGTACATGAATGATGTTATCATCATTAGGTTAGTGAAAAGGAAAGAAAGAAATTGATATATATTATCTTTTCAAATTGATAATTATTTAAATTATATCATAATTTGTTACATCACAAATTGTGTACCACTGAGTGGTGCCTTGAGCCACTTGGAAACATGACCTCAAGCGCACCTACCTGTACGCAAGAGGGTTCCGACTAGAATAGAGGCTCTGGAAAGTCAATATTGTAGAGAATATAAACTCTATTATCAGAATAACACACCAACAGAAGAAAATTAAAATATCCAAGTGAGGATGTGTATAAATAACCTGAAAAAATCAATTTCATATGATTACCAAATCATTAAAATACAATACACAACTAAAAGGTAAAACATGTTATTACAAAGAAACTGTCACATGTCAATAATTCAACTCAATGTAATGACACAATTACTCCATAGAGGGTCCCAAACCACATCTGGTTCCCTCTCCCATGAACCAATCCCAACAACAACCAATCCTAGGGACTTTCCTTTATCATGTCCTGCAATAACAATTCTAACTCGCGTTCTAGTCAGGAGACCCAAATAGGGTGTGATTACAACTCATTAGGCCACCACTGACACTATCTAAAAAGAGTCCAGTAACAATACAGTTCATGCAAATTTATGATGCAAAAAATATAATTAATAATTTAAATAGTTTTCACATTGTCATTTAGTCATAAATCCAAACATTAGGCTAATTTCAATTCATGTTCCCCATTTAAATCATCATTCATTATCATTATTCATTTGGTGTAGGATGTCATTCCCATAAAAAATCTCAGTTGAATCATCATTCATTATTATCATTAATTTCATGTAAGTCATCATGTATAGCACCACAAATCTTTTTGAACCTTAATTCAATAGTATTATCATTCATTTTTTGTATTTCATTATTCCTAACACCACATATCTAATTGAATGTACGTTGTCCTTCCATGCACTCCATTTAACATTTGGTGTATGTGATCTTGACTAACACCCCATAATCTCATTATTGGATTACTATTGGGGGGTAATGCCATGTTTATGTCACAATATCTAATTGGTCTATAACACTGTGTATAGAACCACAAATAATCTCATCCAAAATTCATTAATTCATATTATTTTCCCACATTATTCCCTTACCAATACAGAGATTATTTATATATTTTTATGTCCAATCGTTATTTTGACAATTAACTAAGCTCAAAATACATTGAATAATTCCACATTTATTTAATGAATAATTAACATTCCCATTCCATAATTAATTATTCCCATTTAATAATCCATATCAATACACAACATGTCATAATTAATTCTCAAAATTAATTAACTTTTAGAAAAACATGGCACATAATTAATTCTCTCAATTAATTATCTTTGGTGAACATCATGGTGCATAATTAATTTACACAATTAATTATCTTACAAATCCATACATAATTCCCTAATTAATTCCACCAAATTAATTATTTTATCACAATCAAATAAATATCTAAATTACAAAATCTCAACCCAATACAAATATCATAAATATCTATTAAAGAAGCCACCTTCATTTTTTCCATGATTCCACCATCAACTTACCATTGAGGCATCTCAATTCAATAAAATTTCTTAATTCCTCCAATTTATGAATTAATATACAGAGGGAATCTAGGAAATCATAATCTCACCTTTAAATATCATAAATCATGACTACAGTAGTTTGATATACACCATATACCTCAGTTTATTGACTTAAGGTTTCACATCAAAAATCCCCAAATTCTGAATGGCACAACGTCCTTGATCCGGATTCGGATCTAGATCACTAAAGAAAAATTAAGATCAATAGAATCAATATAATTCAAATATAGATACTGATCCAAAAACCTAGATTAAGATATCATCTAAAAGGTTTAGATCCAAGAAAACACTATAGATATTTCTTGAAAAGATTTATGAAATGTGGTAAAAAGAATGAGAGAAGCATCGAGATGAAATCCACATTCTGAGAAGAGAGATATCTTCAATCCGATATTTTGATATCGATTAACAATATTCGAATCACCTTGGAATCCCTCCGGAAGGATTTTAGAACACATATAAATAATCACAACATAGCCTAGGTCGAAATTAAGAGGTTTCAGGTGGTTAGAGTGGTTTTAAAACCAATTTTTAGAATAAACTAGGATGTTCACAAGGTTTCACATGGGATTCCACATTGTTTTTCCAATATATGTGCCAACTATGCATTCTTCCACCACCCACACGACTTGATGGCACACAGTTAAGCAAACTGTGCACCGACTGGGGTGACCTCCAATATCTGTATAGTTAGCTTGCACACAGTTTCTCCAAACCATGCACAGACCACGCACAACTTCCTATCTTCCATAATTCCATGAAACATAACCCATAAATACCTCAGTTCATACCCCAAGACTAAGGTACTTAAATAATAACAAAACTCACATTAAAATGTTCCCAATATTTCTTCAAAAAAGGTGGGGATCTTACAATATCCCTTCATCATAATAGATCTTCCTCGAGCTACACTCTCAGAAACCTATAAGATTCTAGGAAAAAAATATTCAGCCAAAGAGACCTCATGTATGCTTCATGTTCCCGAGTTTCCTCTTGAACACATTAGTGTCTCCATAGCCCATGAACTAACGACACTGTCTTTCCCCATAACTCTTTATCACATTGACCAAACACCCGTATCAGATGATCCTCTCCGAACACATCTATCCCAAGGTTAAACTCCTCTACATAAATCAAATGATAAGAGTCAAGGTGATACTTCCATTGTTTTAATAAATGTAAAATATAATGCATAACTCTTAATTATTGTATAAGTGCTAATCGGTACAACACTGACTCTATTCTCTCGAGCACCTCAAACGGTCTTAAAAACCTAGGAAAAAAATTTATATACCTTTGTATCATGCTTTGAACAAATCTAGGAGACACCAGAAGGAGTATAGGATCACCCTCTATAAACAATGGGGGTATTCTCCAACTATCATCATGGGGCTTCTGCCTACTCTGAGGTGTATCCATACATTTCTAAATCTACTAAACCTACTCTGATGTTTCCTGAATGAGACTAGGTCCCATCATATCTGACTCACTTACCTCTAACCATCATAGGTGTGATCTACAAGGTATACCATAATGTTCTTCACATGGTTCCATATTCATAGTTTTTATAACTTTTGTTATAGAAAATACCAATAATTCCATGTGCTTCTCCTAAGAACCACCAAAATCAAGAACACAAGCTCACATCATATCCTCTATCACTTGTACAGAATGATCGTAATTCCCATTAGTTTGTGGGTGGAAGGACATACATAACAGAACATTTTTATGAAGATCCTTCTGTATTCCCTACAAAAAGCATGATGTAATGCATGAATCATGATATATAACTATAGTTCTTGACACCCCTTGAAAACGAATTATCCCTCTCACAAAGAGCCTTCCCAAATGCTCTACATTAATGGTATCTTGAAAGGAAAGAATTGTGCTACCTTTATTGGTTAATCCAAAATAACCCAACTAGAATTAGTCTTCATACGAGTCTTTGGAATTCATACCATGAAATCCATAGTCATGTCATCCCACTTCCATTCTGGAATAAGAAATAGCTACAAAAGGCCTACAGGTCATTGATGCTCTGCCTCCACTTGTGGATAGGTTAAACATCTTATTACGAACCCTAATATCTCCCTTTTCTTTCTTATCCACCAAAACAATCATCATAGATCACAGTACATTTTTTTAAACCTATGACGTACTTCCCAAAATGAGTCATGAAATTCTCGCATTAGTTCCTCTCGCATACTCGTAGGCACAACAACCCCATTTTTCACATAGATGATCTTATCCTCATCTATAAACCTGTCAGAAGGTTTCTCCCATACTTCAAGGATTTACCTTAAGGATAAACACATTAGATCCTCATACTGCCTATTTGTGTTTTGTCTCAAGAGTGTATACACTATTTCCACAAAAACCAGAAATACTCTTTCCTGACTCTACTAAAATACCACATGCATTTCCAACAGAAAATTCATTATCTTCTACTATATACTCAACTCATGTACTAATTGAATATGAGTTATCCTACTAATGGAATCATACACAATATTCCCCGATTTTGGGGGTATATGCCAGTTCAAAATTGAAGGACAACATACACTCCACCCATCATCTCTACAGAAGATTCAAGTCGTGCTGTGAAAAGATATAGATCATTCTTTTGTGATCCGCAAAAACTGTAAACTTCTCATCCAAAACAATGTTTATCTAACACATAAGAGAAAAAATGACTACTTATAACTCGACATCATGTGTAGGGTAATTCCATTCATGTGGCCTCAATGTACATGACCCATAAGCAACAACTCTATCCACATGCATCAACACAACTCTTAGTCCTACCCCAGAAGTGTCACAATACACCATATACTCCACATCTGAATCATTTAAGATTAAAATTGGTGATGATGTTAAGTGCTTATTTAACTCCTACAAAGAATTATCATATTCACTTTTCCATTCAAACATTATCCCTTTAGTGGTCAAAATAGTAAGAGGTTCTTGCGAATGTGTAAATTTTTGGTTGGACCTCCTATAATTCCTAACTATCACCAAAATTTTTCAGGTGTCAAATTTTTTTTGATTTCATCCTAAGAAATCACTACATGTAGATTTTCTAGGTCCAATTATGCACCATCTTCTATGATGATGTTCCCCAATGAATCCTACTCTGTCAATCCAAAACTGATGTTTAGATATCATGGAATATATTCAATTACCTCTTAGTTTACCTAGGACGATGTCAAAATTTTGGGCATTATCTTCATGAGCCTTAGAGCACACCAAGATTTCATCCACAAACACCACTACATACTGATATAAATATGGGAAAAATATCATGTTTATAAATTCCATAAACAGTGTTGGAGCATTGGTTAACCCAAGTGGAATTACAAAAAGCTCATAAAGTCCATACCTACATTTGAAATCAATTCGTGGTATATCATAATTTTGAACTCTAACCTAATGATAACCTGATATCATATCAATCTTTGAGAATAAAAAATCCCCCTTCATTTGAGTAACATATAATTGATTTGTGTAAGGGGTTATAGATTATTCACAATCATTTTATTCAACCTCCAATAATCGACACACAAACATAATATCATGTCAGCCTTATTTTCAATCAGAACTGGTGATCCCTAGGATGACATGCTTGGATTGATAAACCTTTTATCCTCCAACTCCCCCAAATGCGTTTTGTGCCCTTGAAGCTCAGTCAGTTCCATTCTGTAAGGTGGAATAAATATCGGTTCATCCCTTGAAATGAACTAAATATTTAATTCCACATCTCTATCAGGTGGACACACTGAAATGTCATTAGGAAATATATCCAGACATAGTTCTATTACTAGTGGAAGGACGACTTTCCTACCACTCATCTTATCCAGAAAAATACTAGAAACTTGGGTTTTGAGCTCTCCCAGTTTTCGAGTAATTGGCCAAGCTCATCCTACTAGATATTCCATTCTCTATGAAGAAAATATTATTCACCCTTAAGAGATACAAAGGTCACTCTCATACGGTAACAATATCTGTGGGCTTAGTATGCGACTTTCCAGTCCAAACCCATTATTAGGTCAAACCTCGTTATATCAAAGAAATAGATATCCCAAAATAAATGATACTATATGATCTCTAGAGAACATACTTTGCATAAAAATATATCCATAGTCTATGTTTCCAATGGTGTATCAATAATTATCATCCCACTTACATACTCCATCTCCAGGCTGAAGCCATTAATATGGTCTTCAAATATAATCGAATTATAGGCTCTAATATTAAAAAAGGCATTATGTAAAATAAAAGATTCTATAATATTACCTCTCACTACCAATGGATCAACATCTCTCCCCCCAAGTGTAGGGTTCAATGCATGTAATTGTCATGCCCCTATTCTTTGTGGTGTCGTCTCACTCCCCTGAGCAACACCACTCTACTGATATGGGTGCCCATTCCATGAAGCACAAAACCCACTGCCTCAATCACCAAAGCTAGTTGAACACTATATTGCATACCTATATGGTGTAGAAGACCACCTTCCCACACTCTAACCCTGAGCTGCTTCTCTCTGAGTACTATCTTGTCGCTACTTCCAGCAGAACTTCTTTAGGTGTCCCATCATGCCATGAAATCGGCACTCCACTAGTGGTCAAGGGTAATGTCTATGATAGTGTCCCTACCTACCGCACTGGTGGAAGAGAACATGAGAAATATATAGTTCCAGTGCTCTTCATGACTGTCCCAATTTCTTTCCACTGTCCTAACTAATATTATCATAGTGGAATTTTATACTCTCAGAAGGCACATTGCCTGATTGTCCAGTGATAGCTACATGTCCAGTACTAGAAGCCTATTTTAGGTTCCCATCTAAAATTAGTGCCTCATTATAAATTTCATTGAATTTCATCAGCCTGATGATTTTCACCTAGGACTTAATTTTACACTTAAGTCCATCCTGAAATCATTTTTGGAAGAAGTCTTATCTTCCACCAAAGCTAGAGAAAAACTCTTTAAATTTGTGAAACATATAGATTATAAAATTATGGACATGCTTAATTGGGTTATATGAATAAACTCTAAACTATTATGTTGCCTCATTGTATCTGGATATATGTGATCTAACAACATCTCTTGAAAGACCATCCATAACATGTCATCTGTCTGTCCAGATCATACGTGAATGTCCCACCCGAACATTGTTGAACCCCATAGCACATAAGATGCTAACATGACCCTCCTCTTAGATATAGTCTCTAAATATAAATGTACCATCTCTATGGATTCAATTTAATATTCAACTACCTCAGGTCCAACCTCTCTATTTAAAGTTGGATGGTGCTACAGCTAAAACATCCTTGTCAACATACACTTTCTTTTCTGTTCCCGCCCTAGGTATCTATACATAAACTTCAGGGAATGATAAAAATTCATTCAGAACTATTCTCTTTCATCTTCGACATACACCAATGGAACCTCATGTTCCTTATCTAGAAGTTAGTTCTATTACGTACCCCTCGATCTCTCCCTTAATAAGAATTATGATGGCATATCTCTACAAATTTAAACACACATCTTAGGTCTCATAATATGACCTTAAATCATTTACGTAAGGTAAGAAACTAACAAAACATGATTCAGGAAATCCATTATCCCTTTTTCTCACAACATAGTCGACACTGAGACCTTATCACTACCCGTAACAACCATACTCCTTGTCCTTGGATAACAATGGTATTTTAATTTTCATTAATTAATCCAAACATTAATTAATCACATTATCTAAAATTCATAAATTCAATAATTAAATAATTTATCTTACTCAAATACATAATCATAGTTCTCATTAGATGCCCATTTATTATCAATTTGCATCATTATTTTGATCTCACAACAAGGAAAAATATTTCATGTTCAACATCATACCCATAACTAGTTTTCTTGTGGGTTCCTAGAATGATGTTTGTCACAACAACACTGAGAGGCAAAAATGATGCATGATGACTCAAGAATCGTTCATGTTTAGGACTCAAATGAAAATTCAAATGTTTTCACAACAATATTACATAACACATCAAGTGCATCACACAAGGTGAAATAATATACAAATGTTAAAAAAAACAATCACAAAAATCCCACCAGGAGAACTCAGATTTTCCCCCATACGTGGGTTTTCCACTCCAATGCATGAGCTCATTACCAAGCCTCGAATCTAACTAGTCTCCTATCTACCATTCCCAAAATAGTATGAAAAAGATGTAGAATGAAGAGAAAACTACTATGATACCACTTTTTCACATTCTGACCCAGGTTCCAATGAGAAGTCCCCCGAGCCAGTTGGCCACATGCCCCCAAGAATGCCTCCATATATGCTAGAGGGTGACGACTAGCAGTGAGGGTTTGGTAAGCCAATCATAGGGATATTATAACCTCCTTTATAAGAATAAAATACCAATAAAATAAAATAGAAATAACCATGTGCTGAAGTGTGTAAATAACCAGGAAAAATCCATGTCATATGAGAACCAAATCATTAAAATGCAATATTCAACTGAATCATAAAACATGTTATGGAAATGAAACTGTTACGTGTATACAATAATAATATTTTTAATGACACAATAACTCTAAAGTAGGTCCCAAACATTGTATGGTTCCCTCTCCCATTCTCCAATACCAAATGAATCTTATGTCAGGGCCATTCCCTTATCATGTCTTGCAACAACAATGTCTACATGGGTTCTGGTCAGGTGGGTCGAACAGGGTGTGAGTAAATCTCAATAGGTCACCACGAACGGTGTATAAAATGAGTCTATTCAAGAAATAGTCCATACAGTTTTATGAATAAATAAATACAATGTATATTTTAAATAGTTATCTAATTTTCATTTAATCTTAAATCACCCCATTAAGATAACTTCAATTCATGTTCTTGATTTGAATCATTATCAATATCATTAATGATTTGGAGTATGCCATCATTCCTTGCACCTGAAATCTAGGTTGAATCATCATTAATTATTATCATTCATTTTTTGTAGGTCTTCATGCCTAGCACCACAAATATCGTTGAATCATCAGTAATTATTATTATCAATATTTTGGAGCTGGTTTTCATGAAAAACACCATAAATTTCATTTAGTACAGGTCTTCAAACCTGGCAGACATTTTCACATTCGGTCTAGCTTATCATGCATTTCACCCTATATTATCAAGCTTGTATAACAATTAGGGAGGAACTTCAAGTCCATCTCCCAACGTCTAATCGGTCTAGAATACCATGTCTACAACGTCAAAAATCTCATCTATTTAATCATTCTTTATTTCATGAAATTTTTTCACATAATTCACATACTGATCCAATGATTAAATAGACATTTCTATAGAAATTATGTAATTCAACAATTAACTATGAACATAACCCATTAATTAATTCATCAATTAATTAATCAATCAATACCATTAACATTATATAATTAAATCTACATATATAATTATTCATATTAAAACCCAGCCTGACATAATTAATTATCATAGATTACAACATTGAACAAAATTAATTATCTCAATTAATTATATTTGGACAACATCATGGCATATAATTTATTCCCACAATTAATTATCGTACATAGAAAAATAGAATTCCATAATTAAATCCCTTAATTTATTAACTTATCACAATAAAATAAATATCTCAATTGCCAAATCTCAACCAAAAAAATATCCAAAAGTTTAATTTGGGATACTCCACTCTTTTTTTAAAGGATTCCATAATCAATTAACCACCGAGGCAACTCAATTCCATTCCAATTTCATAATTACCCCATTTCAGGAAATCATTTACCAAGGGATTCTAGAAAATCATAAAATCAAATTCTAAAATATTAAATCATGACTACGAGATTTTGATTTACACCACCTATTAGATTTTATTGACATATGTTTGCCCACCAGAAATTCCCAAAATCTAATTGGAACAACGTTCTCGATCATGCTTTGGATCTAGATCCTTCATCTAGAATTAAGATCTATAGCATCGAGATAATGAAAATCTAGTTCTAGGTCCCCAATCATAGTTCTATATCTCCACCAAAAGGATTCCATAAAATAAAATGGTGTATTTATTACATGAAAAGATTTATCAATGATGGAGGCAAGTACATGGGAAACATAGGGATAAAATCAACTTACCAGGAGGAGAGAGGAACTTTAATCCTAGATTTTAATCTCAATGAATGGTGACAGATCACGTTGTTATCCCTCCGGAAGGCTTTGGGAACACCTAAAAAATTTCAAGCCTGATCCTATATCGAAATAAAGAGGTTTCAGGGGTTCGATTAGTTTTAAATAAAATTTTAGGAATAAAATCGTCCAAGTGCACAGTTTCACCTAGGAATCCGCAAGGTTAGGAAAAACTATGCACCAGCTCTGTGGTCTTCTACTACTTGTATGGCTTAATGGTTCATGGTTAAGAAAAATGTGCGGCAACCGTGCAATCCTACACTGTATGAATGGTTAGATTGCCCATGGTTTTTCCAAACAGTCCGCAAACTATTCACAATTCCATGTCTTCCCAAATTCTATAATACATTTCCTAGACACACCCTAGGTCATACCCCAAGCCAAAGGTACTTAAATAAAAAAATAAAGAAAAAAACACTCAATAGATTTCTATAGAAATTTTCAGGATCTTACATAATTTTTTCATTTATATCACATATAATCATTAGCATTAACCATATTAGATTCGATTCAAAGAATTATAGAAAGATGAATCACATCACTTTGATTTACTGTAGTCCATCGTACACACAAGCGACATCGTCTTAGCACCTACGAACTGAAAATTGAAAATATACATATTATATATTGACTATATAGGTTTAATTATTTTTTAATATAATATATAACTTTATATCTATCATTATATCCAACAATGAAATGTGGTAATGGATGAATGAATGACCACAACTCACGAGGTGGTTGTCTTTTGTACAATAGAACAATGGTTTTGTACCCCTTTTGATGAAAGTGGCTATGCTTTGTGGTGATTAAAAAATTATTAAGAAAATCATAATATATGTAATACAAATATGTTATTGTATTATCATGGTTTAATAATAATTTAAGTAGGTGGAGAAGGAAATAAAATAAAAACACTCGTGGATTAATGTTACCTCTTAATTAATTATCATATTATGTTATGAACCGAAGTCCATCCTATAGTGGATTTAAACCCAAAATAAGGCTTCTAAGACGAGGAGTGTAAATTTTGTGATGTGATTTGGGGTAGTATTTGTTGAAACAAAATGTTTTATGGTGTGAAAAATGGACTTGAATGGGTGGATTTTTATAAGATATGTGAGTGGAACACTAGTACTTTTTTAAGGATTCAATAATACTCTCATTTTTATCATGCCATAGGTATCAAAAATTGGAAATTATATATTGGATAAGATATGTGGTTAAAATATTTCCATCTCATTGGTGTTTGACATTTATTAGGTCATTTTAACCCTTATCTTTTTAGTATAACCCCCGGTTAAATAAGTATTTACCTTAAATGTGGAAATTAATTTTTTATATTTCAACTATTAACGTTAGTAAAAAATTACATTAAATTTGTTAAAAATTATAAATTTTTATGATTCTTAACATGGAATCCATTTTTCATAATTCAATTCATATATTTTTATAATTTTAATTTGAAATATACAATACATACATGATAATGAAGTGGGGTTTTAATGAGAAATGTTTTTAAAAAGATTACAATGATGTTATATAAAAAATTAAAATAGAAATAATTATAATGACCTCAATTGTATAAATGTATAAATAATTTAAATAATTTTACATTAAAACCAATTAAAATTATCATTTATGTTTATAAATTTTTAAATGAAAATTGATGTTTTGAATTAAAATTTTGTTATTGTCATTATTCATCAAATAATGGATGTTTTTAGAAGAATACCATAAAAATATCCCTATGAAATTTATGATATTAAAATTTAAAAATAGAATTTTATTTTTTGAAATATTTTACACAAAATTTTAAGCATTATTTTTAAATTAGGTGCACAAAGCACGATTAAAGAATATTTTAGAAAAAAACACTTTTACTCAAAAAACATTTCTTTTTCTTTTAAAAGATTTTTACTTTGTTCTTAACCAATATATAATTATTGAAAATGTGTATACAAAGTGTTCTCATTAAATAGTTAATTTTATTCCTACCCTTTGTTCCAATGACTATGTTATAATTTTCATATTAAATTATAATCATATTATTATATTATTTTTCAATAAAACATGGTTTTACGTGTAACGAAATCTTTAGAAGAAAATCATTTTTGCATGTAAGATATGATAAACTATGTGTTTTAGGTAGTTAATGATATTGAACATATTTAATTTATTTGAAAGTAAATTTATTCTTATGTCATAGTGTGTTATATTCCCTCCTAAGCCTGGTGTTTCATGTCATACAAGTTATCGAAAAAATGTTATTATTCTATAATTTTTAGGAGTTACATTCTCCCCACATTGAATTAATTATATCCTTGATGTTTAATATTTATTTCATTAATCAGGGTTAAACATTTAAAAATTCCTTCATTTAAACCCTACATCATGAGAAGGGTTGATTAAAAATCCTTTTGATAAGAGAAAAATCAAAGTTAAAAAGGTCATGTGGACAAACACATAACAATGTTTATAAGTATGGGAAAATTCTAGGAATTTTATTATCTGGTCCATGAATAAATGTGTAAATAATTATAGGAAGTGATTAAGGTCATTGATAACATTAAATAGAATGATCAATTGGACATTAAGGGCCCCAATTCAATAAATTAGTGATGATTCAAAAGACCATATGACTCATTAGATATGTATTTAATTAGATAATATTTTTTATTTATTATCCATTTTTAATGTTGAGGAATTATTTTAATATATAATATTATATGGAAATATTTTTATGTGAAACTTCTCTATTTCCTAAGAATTATTTTTTCATTTTAATTTTATTTGGTCAATTAACAACTAATTCATTACTCCATTAAATTATTATAAAAAATATATATTTTCCAAAGCAATAATATTAAATCACATCATATAATAACATCCATAAATGAGTTAAAATTATTTCCAATTATATGTCAATATTTTTAAAAACCATTATACTATTATTGAGTTATCAGATAATATATATTATTCTCTAAATTGAAATGTAGAACCATTATTTAATCATTAATATTTATTTTTCAAACAATTTAATTAAATATAATTATATAATAAACAATACATCATTTATTCTAGTGGTAGGTGTTGAAAATTTATCATCCTTCATTCATGGGTTCAAGCCTCATGTATTTTCTGGATGTGATGAGCTTTCAAATAGCTTTAAGATTTTATTTTTTCTAAAAATATATTAAAATAACTTATATTATGTTCCGAAAAACAATATGATGTACATAATTAAAATATAATTAGTTATTAAATCACCTTTTACCAATATGTTTTGTATAACTCTTTTTCACCATGTCTGATAATCATATTTGATTATTTTACAATGTAATCAATTATTATATTATGAAAGAAGGTTATAAATTCTTTTGAAAATATGTCTATAAAATTTGAATTCATTATTCCATATATATGTTTTCCACTAAAACATATTCATTCCATAAAAATTTCCGAACATATTATTAAACTTCACAGACTCCAATAAAATAAAACATAAGAAAGAGTTGTTTAATACTTTGAACTAATGGTCAATATTAAACTCATCAATACCAAATGTTTATCCATAACTATTAACATAACTAATACATATATTATTCTAAAATTTCAAAAAATTAATATCTCATGATTAATATCGTGATGATTTCATTGGCTATAATACTTCTAAATAAAAATTCTTGATTCACATTATATAAATACTTCATTCATTTTATTTCATCATAATTACATCATTGTTGTAAGGGATCACTGAAGAACCCAATTTTTTTTGGATGTTTAATTTTTCTTCAATATGTTACGAAGATGAAAAATCAATGAGTTCTATTGAGGAAGATTGTACATCTTATTAATATTTTAGAAAACATGTGTCTTTGGATATTTAATGTGACACATTGTTTACAATAGATAAAGTGGGAATGTAAAATGGTATTTGTGGTGCATAATGATTTTATAATGTATAAATTAGAATATATTGTTGTTTTATCACTTAATAAGGAATATGGAAATGTTTTTTTAATGTAGTATACATCAAAAATAAAATACAACCACACAATCCAAGATGAAGGACTTGCATCCATTGTTGAGGTGTATAGGTTCAACCTTGGCCGGGACAGCATGGTGGAACAGGGTTTCAATAAAATATAAAAAGGAAATTGATAGTAGTGAGACACTGTTTTGTGGTGGCATGATATAAAAGAAATGTTCTTTTAGGGGACAGTACCAATAATTAGTAGGAGCAGTCCAATATGCAATTCATGATGGATAAAGATGTGTGTTATATTATTTGGGAGTGCATATCCAAAATTATTTTTGATGTATTATTATAATAAGTATAAATTATATATACTTTTTTGAAAAAATATATAATGAAACAATGATATTTTATTCAATATTTCAACACTATCCAATCAACTCCTACAGTTTCCTTCTTCATCGTGCAATGTTGGATACTCTTCTATTCTACCGTTTCTTCAACCCCATCGTCTGAATTATCCAATAATGATTTCATGAACCACTTTATTGTTATGATGATTTTAATGAGATAAATACCATGTGGAACTTCATTTTAATGTGTAAATGAAGTTCATTCCAATGAGATACGATATTCAGTAAAATGGTTTTTATTTTGATAGTGATTCCCATAATCCTGACGTGCGAGCTGAGGCATTGCATTCTTGTATTAAGTATGTGTTCCCGAGTTGATTCATTGTAATGTTGAATATAAATAATCAGGCGCACAATCATTTTTAGTATGATCTAGAACCATATCAAATAAGGTATTATGAGAGAACCTTGAAGAAAAAATAGACACTAAACAACCCTGTTTTTGTAAAGAGATTAGTTTATATGCATTCTTTATATGTATGAAGAAGCATAGAAACTACGTGGACTTCTACATGTTCATAGAAAACTCTTTCTATTTAATGAAGATATGATATCCATTATTAAAATAGTATAGAACTACTTGTTTCTCCTTGTATCTCAAAAATTAAACTGATGACTCACACTTTTTGTGCAATAGATAGTCATGCAACCGTGAAGAAATTGAACTACACGATTGCATTAAGAATCTAGAAATAATACCTGATTTGTGTGATCTGTGTGAGGAGGATGCATACATTACATATCTAAAGTGTTTTAGTTCATTCATTACTTTCATCTGGTGTGCACATAAGCTTTGAATGATTTTAGTGTTCGCATTTTCCAGTTTACACAAAATAAGAATTGTGAATAAGAAATATAGAAATATTGGTAAATTGTATCTTTGAAAAGACACAATGAAGTTTGTGTGTGCACATAAGGAAGTTTTTACGCACATGTATTAATTCATTCATAAATTGAGAAAACCATTTATATTTAAATACTTTCTTGATGGTCTAAGTATACATCACATGAAAAATAATATTCAAGAATTAGGTGTAGTGATTTGATATTGAATCCATATAATTATTTTTTAATACTTTTATATCGGATTTTATCAGTATTTAGTGAGGTTGGGTCTTTAATTGAAGAAATAATATTTATCCATGTATTTTTTAACTTAGGTATCTGACCATCTATAGGTGATCATTATTGTTTGATCAAGAACAACATCAGTGAAAAGATTCTTGAATTTTACATGGCCCAGTGTGATCTAGAAAAATCATTGAGGTAGATCATGGGATCCTCAGATTACTGTATCATATCTTCTGTGACTCAATATAGTGAAATTCCATACTTCAACTCTAATTTGGATGAATCATCCAGTGGAAATATGAATCAGGCTAGTTGAATTCTTGTAACACTATAGGATATAGTATAAATATGATCTTATGGGACTATGTTGTCACTAGTATCAGTTGGAACTTGTAAAATCTATTTGGAAACTATAGTGAAACACTATGTGACATAGTTTTGATTGTAATGGGACAGTCCATTGTTATAAAAATCTATATATAGTTAAGAATATCAGATCATGGGGTATTAATAGTTGTAGTAAGGACATATGTCTTAGTACCGAAACATGTAAAAATATTGAATTTTATGTTTCATTTACATTCTATATTACATAAATGATACACTCATCCTAAAAATTGATAGAGGATTATTGGGGGATAATTAAAAAATAATTCAAAAAATAATATGTCACTCCTAATTCAACCCTACCTATCTCTATGTGTCTACAAGATCCATTGGACACTTCAATTGGTATCAGATAAAATTCCACCTTTGATCGGATCTAATTTACCTTTCTACTTATTTTTCCTCATATGTATAGGATTTGAAAATTTGAGTTTGATGAAAATTTAGTAGTTATTTAGTTAGAAAATGATACCTCTACTCTTATTTTTAAAAATATAGATGTTTTATTCAAGACTAATAAAAAAAAATTCAATATTTGCAAAAGAAAATGAAGAATAACTCAAATAACAAAGTGGACATACTTTTATATGAACGAAATTAGAGTGGTAATTTTTTAGTGAAATACGGTCATTATAATTCTAGTCATTCAACTATAAACACTGATGAAGATATTATTAGATATAAAATTAGAGATCATCTGAATAATGTTTAAAAATAAGTGATCACATATATGATTATAGTTTTCAATTAACTTGGGTCTTATAAATTATAGCTAGAATAAGAGGCTAATGCTATTGACGAGGCATTGACTAAAAATATAACCATATACAATACCTTTACAAAACATTTAAAAATAGATGAAGAAAAAAATATCATTTCAATGAAAGATATGATGAATCTATTGAAGAAATGAAAATTAAGGTTTTCGATGAATATGTTTTTGAAATTATGTTTATAAAAGTTATCCATGATCTTGAAAAGATGAATAATATCATTATGAATGTCAAATGTGATCAGTTTAACGATAAAGCCAAAACAACCATGGTTATTGATAATTTGTTAATAATGAAAACATAGATGCATGAATTTTGATACCAAATATTATGATTCAATGATAATAAAGAATGAAATCATTTGTATATGAAAATAATTTCTCAATTTATTATGCCTTGAACTGGATGTAAAACTGATAAATATAGAAGTCACACAAGATGGGACATAACATGTTTATAATAAAAGAAGTATTTTCTAGGATTCATTTGATAATAGTCCAATTTCTAAAAAGACTCAACCCAGTGGAAATAAGCAGTTGATATTATCCAAGGATTAATCAACTGGAGGCTCATTAAAGAATTTATCCATTTGTCCAAATAATTCTTTTTGTACTAATGTTATTTTGATGACTACTGTAGATTTAACTTTATGATCTATAAAAACATGGGTGACTAAATAATCTCTTATTTCCATTATATCATAAAATATAGATATGAAAATGTTTTCAAATTCTTTTTCCCAAAATAAATAACTTAAGGAGAACTATTCTAACAAAAAGTATATAAATTTCAAATTATATAAGAATGTGTCACAAAAAAAACATTATTTTTTTACTATTATTGGTGTTGATGGATTTTGGAGAATCATGAATGTAATTGTTGGGAAAAAATTACATTTATTAAAAATTAAAAAAATTAATTCATTTAGGGGGATAAAGTTTAATAAAATTGGAATCATTCAATAGATAAGATGAACTCATAAAAAGAGTATCATTATATCAATAATATATATGATTACATTGAAAATTTCCATGATTTTTAAAACTAATGTGGTTTTTTATGGTGGGTTATGTTATATACTACTCATTCATAAATAACCTATTTAGGTGAATAGAAGACCATAATAAAAAAATAAACTTGTAATATTAAATAATTTTATGATAGCCTTGATTTGTGGACCAAAAAATAAGACAGTTAAAAAAACAACTTCCAGTAATATTGTGATGAAAGATCCGAAGAGTGTCACACTATGGAAATGAAGGTTTTGTTGTGGTAGGAAAGTTCACCTCATGGACCATTTTGAATTGGTTGTGAGCATCAATACTAAATTTGGGAAGCTTGATTCAATAATGAAAAAAATCCAAAAGAGAAATTAGGGGATTGATTTGGTGAAATAATTCATTTATGAAGAATCTCAAAAGTTTCCAAAAAAGGATAACATGATGTATGGTAATATTTTGTGTGAAAGGTGTAATATGTCATGAAATTCAAGTATTTTTTGACATGGTAACCTAGAAATGAATAGATCATGAATAAAAAGTTAAAGAACCAATGGATTTTATTATTTAAAAATGTAAGTCTACACAAAAAGTAATAATGGATCATGTTCCTAAAAAATGCTCGATCATATGGCCAAAATAGTTGGTAGAGGCAAGAGAGATGACAAATGTAAATAAAATCGAAACTGATTTCTTAGCCAATGTGAAAAATACTTTCTAAACTAATAAGATATCTAGGTTTAAAAGAAACACTCATCTATGTTTCTCTAACTAATAGGAATTGAATAACCAAATTATACACATATACAAAGTGTGTTTTTTCTATGTAATTGAATTTTAAGCATGAATTCAGGGAGTTTCCTAAATTTAATTAAATTTGGGAACATCTTATAGGTATAATGTCTTCTATCTTGGAAGACTATTGCATCATGTTTCCTCTTTTGGAGCATTAAAAATAATCTTAAATGATGTTTATAGTTAATTATTGAATAATGACAATCATGATGGAGATTTATTGAGTGTATCTCTTGACGGGGGGCATAGAAGATCAACAGCCATTTATTTATATCTTAGTTGACATCTTATAAATATCAAAAGTTCTGGAGATGTTGGAATCTAAGAATTCAATAAATTATAAATCTAATGATTTAAGATTGTCATCATTGAGGTATACTGGTAACATTATATAATTTTCATATTGAAAATTTAACTCCAAAATGGAATAAATTTATTAATTGATTCCAAATGAGAAAGTATAAAATTTATGTTGGAAGTAAATTTTTAAATTTGAATGTTTCTTGTATGTTTATTTATTTTTATGAGGTATATTAGGATGAATTAATTTGAAAAAATACATAATAAGAGGTTTTAGTGTTGGTATACCATAAAGGAAATTTATTGATGGCATTGATGTTAAATTTTCCCAATATTGTCTTCTATTTAGATCATTTCTCATATAGACCTAGTTTTAACTAATTTTATCTATTGTCTAATCTAGTATTGATTTCATCCTTCTCACGAGTAAATTTGATTATAACGGTCATAAAAATTGATTATGTACTTTAAATCTGAATTTCTATGATGATAATTCCTTCCCATTAATATATTGTTGGTTTTATTTCCATTAATGTGGATAATATATCATTGAATTTTAAAATGAAGTGGGTATTAACAAAAAATACAAAGTGGAATATTGAAAAACCCAAGTGCTTTATTGAATATTAAATGGTTTACAATTTGTTATGAAGACGAAATGTAAATGAGTTTTAATTGTGATTTTATTAAAGGTGATTAGTAATTCATAAAATATGTCACTTTTGTTCTTCAATGTTATTTTTTACTATAGTTAAAGAGGCCGTGTAAAATGGTTTTTTCATTTCATGAGTATTTTTTAATGTTTTTATCATAATATATAATTGTATTTAACCATTATATGGAATATGGACATTTTTAATGTATTTCATATTATAAATGTTTCCAACCACGCCTTCTAGAATGAGGGACACACATCAACCACTAAGATGGGTGGGTTCAACCTTTTTCTGGCCAGCATTGTGGTTGGGGGTTTGTGAAGTGTGCACATAGGAACAAATGAGTAGTGAGAAACCATGAAAGGGTGGAATGACGATCGAGAAAGGTGCTGGCATGGGGTAGTACCCATGAGTTGTGGGATTAGAAAAGTGACCAATAATGTGTTTCTATATATGCCTATTGTATTATATGAGTGTGTGAAGCCTATATGAATTTTGATGTGGGAAACCGAGAAGGAGACATTATGGATCCACATTAAAAAACATACAAATAATTGAGGTTATCTTATTTTACTTATTTCAAATGTCTGATGGAGTCTAGTGGTTGTCTTCATTATCGAGATTTATCGAATAATCTTTTTATTCACTGGTTTCATCAACCACATCATCCAAACAATCCAGGAAATTATCTTGAGGATTGTTTTAGTGTTTTTATGATTCCAATGAGATAAAAACTACATGAATATTCTTTTAAATTTGTAAATCAATATAAAACTAATGAGAAAATGTGTGGAGTAAAAAAAATTATATTGAAATTAATTCCCATAATCATGAAGCCTGACCCGAGGCATTGCGTGCTTGACATAAGTCGTTGTACATGAATTGGGTTGGAGTAATATTGCATATAAATAAATTGACGTGCACACTTTTTTTGTATGACCCAAATGAATATCTGAGAGAGTATTTTGAGAGATCCATGACAAACAAAGAGTCTTGAAATCACTATGATTTTATGTGGACAAGATTTTCTTGGTATTCACTATTTGTGAGAACTAAAAGTGAAATCGTGAGGTTATCGAAATGTTATTGTAACAGTAATTATATTTCATGAAGATCAACGATCCTTGATGAAATTGTGCTTTTGATACATTAATCTCATTATATTTCAAAATTAACAATGATAAATCTTTCTTAAAAAAAGGCATTTTATATAAACATTAAAATTGTGTACTAAACTATTGCATGGATAATCACAGAATCATACTTTGTTTGTGTGATCCTTGTGAGAATTAAAAACTCATTATGTGGAGAAGGATGTTTAGTTAATGCAATAAAATAAAGTGGTTTGAGTGAAGGATTTTCAAGTGTTCAGTTTGTTCGTATACTATTTATCTCGTAAGAATGAGATTCCTCAAGAAAGTAGGAAACATGTGTAAATGGTGTGTTTTCAAAGAAACAATGAAGTGTGTTTGTGTGAACAAAATTCATTTTTCATTTAGATGTATTAATGAATTCATAAATTTATAATTCCATTAATATTCCCTCACATTCTAGATGTTTGAATAGTACAACAATGGAATTATATATTTCATGTATTGGGTGAACTAATTTGAGACTGAAGCAGATGTATTATTTAAGATGAATTTTATATCTAAGTTTATCCGTATTTAGTGAGTTTGTGTCTTCAAAATAATAATGAATATTCACCCGAGCAGTGTTGTACTAAGGAAGATAACCATCAATTGGTGACCAATATTATTTGAATAATAATAACATCAGTGAAAATATAATTAAATTTTATACAGGTAAATGTGATCTAGAAAGATCATAGAGGAAGATCAGTAGATCATCCAATCAATGGTTCATACCATGTTTGACTCAAGATAGTGGAATTATTTAGAAAAAATCATAAGTTTAATAATCCTCAATTGCATCTCAAATTAAGGCCGATGGGAAGATGGTAACATTGTGGGATATAGTATAAACATCATCATGTGGGGATCCTAAGTCACTATAGTAGGTGGGACATAAAAAATCAAGTTGTATACTATATTTGAGCACTATGGGACTCAATGGTGATGGGAATGGGACTATCCATGGTTATAAACATCTATATATAGTGAAGATTCTATAACCGGGGTGTATAACAAGTTGAATCAAGTATGTATGACTTAGTACTAAAATTTGTTAAAATATTGTGGGATGTGTTTAATTAACATTGTTAATTGCATTCAGAATGCACTCATCCTAATAAATGATAGGATTTTTAAGGGGAGTAAGGATATGAAAGTAATTAAGTAAAAAAACTCACATATGGTTCAGCCCCATCTCATTGTGACTATATGATCCGTTGTACACATCATTAACCATTATAATAGGTCTATGACTAGGATCATTCTTATTTTATCCACATTTAGGAATATAAACTATAAATGGATCCCTAGGATGAGATTTATTTCCTTCCACAATACTCTTAATTTTTATTTATAAATTATTTACATCATTCCATTCATTTATACTAGTATAAAAATTCACATTCCTTTGAGACACATTATTTTCAATCTAAAACAGCTTATATATATGGAAGATTATTGATTTTCATAATCTATTTAAATAATTAAAAAATAATTATAAATAATGTGTCAAATATCTTATGAATATACCTTAGGAATGAAAACCCAGTTGTGCAATATTGATCATTATTATGCACTGGGTGATGATCTGGTCTATCCCAACGCACTCGTATTGGAGTTACCACCTATGGGTATCTCTTTGAGAGAACCACATCCACATATCGTATATAGAAATGGATTTATTGCAAGTAAATACCACATAATATCTACCATACCAAAACATTATGATGTTATTCTATGATAATCCTCAAATATTATTATAGGTTTATGTTCCTGAATATATGTTTTCCTAAATCTCATTTCCACGGTTT
This sequence comes from Viscum album, assembly GCA_963277665.1. Taxonomy (NCBI): domain Eukaryota; kingdom Viridiplantae; phylum Streptophyta; class Magnoliopsida; order Santalales; family Viscaceae; genus Viscum; species Viscum album. Next base: position 1,865,144,412 of record OY728133.1, read on the forward strand.
GTACTATAGTTCCTATGAAATCAATATTAGTGACCCAAATCTAGTAACTCCTAGATAGGGTATGATTTATTACATTGGAATATGATACAAGGAATCATATCTTAATGAATACTTCGATTTAGTATTATTTGTATACTATATATATATACATGATTCCCATATTGAATTTTAATACACAAATTATTACCTTATTATTTTTCAAGGATATCATTATTCAGTCTATAATATTCTTTCATATAATTCGTAGTACACTTCGTGAATTATTTGGAAAGGAAAAAAAGAATAATGGTGAGCTAAAATGCTCAGTAAGGGTTAAGTACAAAAGAAGCTATCATAAATCGATAAGAAAAGATAATAATTCAATCTAAATAACTGAAAATAAAAACCATATAACTAATAAAATAATAATTATATGAATCCATAGATAATAAAATTGTGAAAATTTCATCGGTATTAATTACTAAATTTGGTAAAAAGGTAATGCTCAATTATTTAATGCCCTGATTTGAAGAATAATGAAACCTCCACAGTCAAGACCTTTCACAAGAAGGATTAAATATACTATGTAAAAAATAATATGGTATGGACAACCATATCTCTACTATATATCCATTTCATAAGATAGTTTAAAACAACTCATCATAGAATCATATGTATTTTCCAAATGATTTAATCTCATGAGACTAAAAAATTGATCATTGGTATTTCTATAATCATTATTTCATGTGTCTTATTTTTCAAAAACATCCATAGTAATCTACATAATTTATTGAAAATGTTCCTTATCAAATAATATCTATTCTAAATATAAGATTCCAATTTAATAATATTTCCCTAGATAAAAAATTAACATTTAATAAACAACAATATATTTAGAACTAAAATATTGTGTATGAAATAATTATACACATGAAAAATAATGTTGATATTTAGAGGAAATTTAATTTCTAATGCTCATAAGAATGTTAATTTTTATAAGGTATTTTAATCACTCAAAAAATGAATCAAGGAAGTGAAAATAAATACAATCATTAGACAAAATTCTCATAATACATCTATTAGATTATTATGTATGATATCAAAATGGAATATCACCAGTGGGGTATCTGAAAAAATGAATATTTTTTCTCTTTTATTAATTGAAACATCATAAAAGGATCATAAAAACAATATTGAGAAAAAAAATCCCTTTAGAAAATAACTTTTTAAAAAAATAAACCAACTTTTAAAATAATTTTCTTGGAACATCACTTTTAAAAAATAATATTTTCCATAATATGGGGAAAATTATTTTAAATAAAATACACTAGTAAAAATAAAATGGAGTCTTCTGATAATATTTTTTCATTACGGTAGGTAATTCAAAATATTTCTCACAAGTTTAAAATAACATTCCTTTTTTAATGTAAAATGGTTCGAAAATTCCATCATTCGAAAAATTATTAGAATATTTTTTTAAAATATATTCTAAAAATGTATGAATGAGTAAAATATTAATTAATAAATATTTTCTGAAAATGTAAAATCATTTTGTGAATTTTTTAATAGAAAACATGAGTTTGGATAAAAAGAAATTCAGACAAAAGAGATAAATAAGGTTGGAATTTCTAAAAATATTTTCAAAATATTTTTAAGTACAAATGAGTAAAAATTGCTACTATTAGATGAATACATCATGCATATCCAATGGAGAATAAAATTAAATGGGTTTGTAAAGAAAGGTTTAAATAAATTCCTTCAACTCGAATTCAATATTAAACAATCTCTATTAGAATGAAATTATGAAATAACCACATATAGTGATCGTAACATTGAATTGAGAATTCAACAATTAATATATTATTTTTATTAGTTATAAATTCTAATAAAAAGTGACCATAAAATAATATAATGTTAAAAGTCATTACACATAAAATATTACAATATCAAATACTAAGAATGAGTAATATAACATAATCAAATGGAAATTAGTTATAAAAGTATTTAGTTATTGTTAAATTTTAATTTAAAAACCCTTAGATGAAATATTTCAAATTGGAATATAAAATACCATGAATAATGAAGTAACCCATGATTCCTTCTAATTGATGGTTATTTAAAATCATATATAGTGGTTCTAAAATTTTTATTAAATTGAAAATAAAAAATATTATCAGTTATAATTTTATATATGATCTTTTTAAAACATCTTATCATTTTTTCATTAACCATTTTTCATTATGTTAATTTTTTCCTGTGTTAATTGAATTGTTTTCTATTTAGTGTTTCATTAAAGAATTTATTATTATTTTATACATTATATAGTAATATATGATGAATAATAACAATCACTCTAAAATTATCATATTTATGATTCAATTACACTTACGTATTTAATCATAGATTATGGTTATGATAAATGAACTACATTAGTATCATGGAGATGTTTGGTCATATATACGCATGAGTAGTATTTCCATTGTTCAATGATATTTATAAAAAAAGGAAAGTAATATATTATCTTCAAATAATTATAATAATACCATATAAGCCATATTATAAAATTTTATATTTCATCAACAAGGTGTTGGGATGAAAAGAGAGCCACATCACTTTGTAAAGGCTATGGACCACACGAACACAAATGATATTATCATCCTTTGGTTAAAAATGTGAGAAATAAAATTATATATATTATAATTAAAGAATAAAATATATTACAGAAATATCAAAAAAATTGAAATTTATATCACATATAATTATTAAATTTACCTTATTACATTCTATGTAATATTTTATTGAAATATGATTCGTATCGCTTCGTGAGTAGGTAGTTAAATATTCAATCGAACGATAATATCATATCCCCTACAGAATGGAGCATATAATTATATATATATGTGAAATTTTGACTATAGTGGTATAATTATGTAGTAAATATCATATATATATATACTTTATATAGATCATCATGCCCTATCGTGATATGTGTTAATGGAGGAAGGAATATCATTAGTTCATGAGGCATTAGTTTGTTGTACAAATGAAAGATGAATTTTTAACCGGTTAAGTGGAAGTGGATAAAGATGTTGGTCATTACCTTATTATGACAACAAACCAAATTATATGGAATATATAAAGGATATTATATCATAATGGATTAATAAATAATTAATAAAATGGATGAGGACAAAAAATAAAAAAAAACATATTGAATAATGTTACCTCTTCCTCAAGCATCATTCATTGGTTTTCAACAAAATCATTAATTTTTGGGATTTAGACCCAAAATAAGGATTATATGATAGGGATAGTTAATTTGGAATTTAATTTGGGTAGGAATTTTCTAAATAAAATAGGTTTTATGGAGGTTAGAGGAGAGGCGATGGGGTAGAATTTTATAAGTGAGGTGAGTGGAATACATGTTTTTTCTAAAATATTCAATCATATTCCGGTTTTAATAGTGTAAAAATACACTAAAATGAGACATTTTTTAAACTATAAAATATATGTTCTAAATACATCTATCCAATTGGTTTTTACATAGTTGGAAGGCCATTTTAACTCTTACCCACTATGTTTAACCACCTAGTAAATGAGTTTTTTTCTGAACCCGGGTAATTTTTTTACTATTTTCTATATTCATTTCCTTCAAAACATTGGTTAGCCTTATTAGAAATTTACATTTTTTATTATTATATATATTTATTTCGTTATATAAAATTATTTTTACATGAGTGGACAAATTTAATTTCAAATTAATCCCATAGACAGTACGATGGTGTGGGTTTTTAATAAGAAAATCTTAAATACTATTCAATATTTTTATCTAAAAAGTTAATATTAAAAATAATAAAATATGCCAAATTTGATTAATTGATATAAAATTTAACAAATTTTAATATAAAAAAATTAAATATATAATTTAACATTATAATTTTTTAATAAAAAAATTCTTATTTCAATTAAAATTAAATATTTTTCTCTATTAATATACAAATGTTACTTTTCATAAAAATACAAAAAATTCACCGTAAGAAAAATTTTATACTGAAATTTAATAAAGTATAAATTTTCAAATTGTGTAAAAATTTAGTTTAAATTTAGTTTTGATAGCGCAACTTAAAATTCAATTAAATAGATTTTTTACTATTCAGAAAACACTTCTTTTTCTTTGGAATGATTCATATTTTATTTTAAATAAAAACAAACTAATAAAAATATTATACTATTTATATTCATAATTTAGTTAATTTTATTCATATATTACATTCCAATGGATATTAAATAATTGTTATATTAAATTTCAATATCAATATAATAGTGTATTTTGTTAACACTCGGTCTTATGTGTAACACATGCCTTATAAGAAACTCTATGTTTCATGTAACTCAAGTTAAATTGGTGTTGTGTGCAATGAAATAAAATGAAGTGATGTAATTTATTTAAAAAAATATGTTTACATCTTGTGGTGTTATATTCTCTTATAAGCCTAGTGTTTCATGTCATACACACTATTGAATACAATTTTATTCTTTTAGAATTTATAGGTGTTACAAATATACCCTTAGATGAAGATTATATGAATAAAAATTAATATTTTAGATCCAAAACTATAAATTTGTAAATTTTTTATACATATTATCTTTCTTTAGGGTCTCTGTTATAATCTTTATGTGATCATTGAGATCTTCCTTTCCATTGGAATATATAAGAATATCATCTATAATGAAAACAAAAAATTGATCATTGAAATCTCTAAATACCCTATTCAAGAAATATATGATGATATTGGTGGAATTATTGAGAATAAATAGAATTGCATTAAATTATTTTTTTCTACAAATCGTAAGAATTATTTTATTAGGTATGTATTATCTTTGTATTCTCAATTGACAGTATCTATATCGATGAACTTTCTTGGAAAAAAATAGATCTCTTCATAATTAATTGAATAAATTATGAATATGGGGAAAAATACTTATTCTGGATTTTGACCCTGTTTAGTTCATAATAATTAATTCATTGAAACAATAGTGCATCATTATTATTAATAGTAATAAATGATTCAAACTACGAGGACACAATTGGTTGAATGAATCCCTTAACAAGACTCTCCAATAGTTTCTTCTTTAATTTCTACAATATAGTCAGTGATATATTATACGAAGCCTTTAAAATATATGTATCACCTAGTTTGAGTTTTATTGAGAAAAGAATTCACAATTTAGAGGAATACTTGGCATATCATCCATGAAAACATCAACTAACTCTCGTATAATATTCATATCATTGTTATTGAGTATATCCACAACTATATGAGATAAAAACCCATTCTAAATATAATCCTAGACCTATATAATGGATGTAATTTCTATTGGAATTTCATATTTATCCTCACAGTACTATACAATAATATGATGGTTCTATATATCAAATGTCAGTTCTCTTCAAGATAAATTTATATGATATTTATATAAGGTAATTTAATCCATGAAAAAATAACATCAATTTAAACTTGACATAGAATAATGATATTTTCATGAATAACATTAGACATACCCATTTTCCATTTTTTTGGTGATCATGCATCTATATATCCTTCTTCTTAGATTTCTTCTCCTTCAGGGATGGATCCCCCACACATTCCCCTATTTTTGATGCTTTTGTGACTCCCTTGTTTCTCCTCTTTTGGTGCTCCCATGTCTCTTTCACCCACTACTAGGGTTTCTTCTCAATCAGCATCGGTTCACCCTATTTTTCTTATTTCTTTTAGTGCTCTTTCTTTTCATTTAGCAAATTACAGGGTTTATCCTCCTTCATAGATGGTTCCCCTTTTTCCCCCCAGTTTTATGTGCTTTCACATCCTCCTCGTCTTAGGTTTCTTCCCTTTCGTCATGCTCTAGTTCATTTCGTCACGTCGACGTCTTCTCCTACAAGGAGGTCCTGGGGTTTCGACGCTGGTTGTCTATAGAAGATGACCTAAGACGCCCTTTCCAAGCTCTGACCTCCTATTCCCTTGTGCCACTCCATGTTGGTTATGGAGAAGTGGTTATAGGTGGTTTTGGGTTCCGTGTCTTGGTGTTTGAAAGATCTCATGTTTTTTCTAGTCACTTTCACATTTTTTATTTATTCCAGGTTTTCTACCCATTTTTGTTGCCACCATTTGGAGATCTTGTCCGCTCAGCCACTGCTCTTACTTAATGTTATCTTTCTCCTCTTCTGGTTGGATCCAGAGTGGTGGTCACAACCTGGTTTTGGTAGGTGTGCTTCAGGGGCGACCATCATTCTAGACATGGCTCTTCTACGTAGGTTTGGGATTATGTTTTTTCGGTTTCCTTCCACATGTTTTCGAGGATGGTTTGTTTAGTTGGTTCTTGTTGGTGGCGTGTTGTTGGATTGTGAATTTCCATGAGGCTCTCTTTCTTAATTTTGGTTATGGTGGTTTGGTTATTACTAGTTTGATGGGATACGATTCCATGGTGTGATCGATTTTGTTTCCTGTTTGGAGTCAATTTCAATATATGATTTTGGTTTTGGTGATGCATGGTTCTGGATGATGTTGCGGCTGTCGGCGTTGGGTGGCCATGGAAACAAGCTCCCAGTCGAGGCCCAAGTTTGATTTCATTACACTTGCTCATTGATTCAACCAATCCATCATATATAGATACACGTAGTGGTTTCTCCGATGTTTTGGGTTCTGAGTTCGAGCAGCTGTTGGCGCTCTAGGTGGTGTCTTTTAGTGGATTTTTCACCATCATCAGGTTCAGCCCATGGGATGAGGTCCGATTGGTGCATGCCGATAATTGGAGATGATGAATTAATTCAGTGACGATAATGACAGTATGTATGGTGGTATCGACCGCGGTGTCTGAGAAAGCAGGTGTTGTGACTTTGGGGAGGAACATGTATCTCAGTTCAAGATCTCCTCGGTTTTTGTGAATTTTTTATTTTTATTTTTTGAATTGGATTCACGCTGTTGTTCACATGTGATGGTATGAATTTGATATTTTGGGTACCGCTCTGCCTCCATGTGGTCATTTTTGGAATCCAAAAAAAGACGAAAAATGTATTAACCATAAAATACATTAAAAAAATGGGTATATTTATTCTCAAATAAAACAACATCAGTTCTGAAGTGGATGCTATTTGTACACTTAACCACATCGTTATCATATCCCTCATTTGAAAAAAATTTCAAGTAATATTCCTATTTCTTTCTTGGATTAACTTATATTTGTTTTAAATCAACATCATTAACCCTCATATTTTATCCCTAATTAGTATATTTTCATTATAAAGTGCATTTGAATCATAGAATTATGGGTAGTAAATTATCTGGTCCTTTCTCTTGATTTTCATTATTAGTTAACTTACTCCAATAAATTTTATTTTTTATTACCTGCTGGTATTCATTCCCACACCAAAATAATTTACTATTCTCTTTATGATTATTTCTTATATGCTCCTTCCCAAAATCTAGAAAAATAGAAGGGTCATATTCATTACTCTATAATTTTTATTATTATAATTTTATTTTAATTCATCCTTTAATTTCATATCCAAAAAATGAGGTTGGTGGGAAACTATAATATATATTATCCAATGATTTAATCATATTTATTGATGTCCATTATTGATAACTCACTTTAGAGATAATATTTAATGCAACTAAAGAATCGATTGGTCTTAATTATAGTTCAGATTATAATACTAGAAGCATATTTCAAAAGTCATGTATGTTTTACATCATAAGTATTAATTGATTCATCATCCTTCTTTATTATCTCAAGGATTTCTTTATCCATTTTCATTTCAACAATATGAGGAAAGTACTTGTTAAAAAATATCCTTCTAAACTAAACCAATCGATATAATAAATTTATTAATTTTTTCTTTTGTTCTAGATATGAGTCTAACATTGGTCTACATCACATTTAAAATGAAAAAATAACATTTTCACGATTCAAATACTACAGAAATAAATTTTATTTTTAGTGGTACTGATCCATTTCAGAGCAACATTGATATCAATAAACTCGTTAAAAAATGGGGGATATTTCAACAAAAAAGTCTCAAAATATCATTTTTCCCTCCTTTGATGGTTTGGAAGATCCGAATTATTCAAGGCATGATAAATTAGTGTAATTATATCAATGATATTTTTCATTATATTTTCAATGACTTTTTTATTAGTAGTAAAGTCATTCCATTATCATTCAAATTTAGACTTAACAAGGCCCCATTGGGTTCTATCCATTTACTAAAATGAAAAAAATATAGCGTGATAAACTAAAATCATATTGAAAAACAATATAATAATGAAAAATAATCTATATTATATTTAAATCAGTACATCATATTTTCAATCTAGGACACCTATGGTTTAACCAAGGTTACCCATTCTTCCCATCTCTATAAATCCTTCATACTTGTTTACTATGATAATTTGAATTAACCAAATAACATCCTTAATGAGTAACTAGAATGTTTTGTAGTATTAGGCTCATTCAACATGAATTGATGATGAATGAGTTAATACCCTATCTTCCATATTGAGAATTTTTACTACTAATTGTATCAGTTCCAAAGACACACCCACATGATAGTATCCAAACATGTAATAATTTTATATCAAAAACACACTCATTTCATTTCCATTTCTTAAGATGATCACTTATATTTATCCCCATAATATGGGATCTCTCGAAACATTCCTCATTATATATTATAAAAATAACTAAACATTGTGAGGATACAACCCACGTTAAACTAAACATTATATATTAAATAATATATTATTATTTTAATATTCATTACATGTCAATACTATCCATTCATGAACTATAATGTTTTTTAGAATTTGGATGCTTGTATACCTAAAAAATTGGTAAATAACTTATATGAATCACCACAATATAATTTATTCATAACTAACACCCTTCTTATATATATAATTCTTAAAAACATACTTCATATCCTAGGGGAAAGGAAACATTACATTGAGTGATGTTTGATTCTCTATAAGGGTAAATAATAGAGATATCGATGTTCATTTATGAATAAAATGAAATTAAGGGTATGATAACATAAGCATAACATTTGAAAACCATACCCAGTATATAATAATTTATAATCATTTGTAACTGTATAAATCATGGATGTTTATAACAAATTATTGATTATGAAATCAAAGAACTTGAGGCATACGAGAATAATTTTATATTATGTTCATATCATAAAAGTGCGAAATAAAATATGGAATAATCATAATAATATAAATCTTATTTAATGGCTAACCAAAAATATTTTCATCACATTCTAGGCTTGATCTAACCATCCATGTAACACTTCAGGCATGTGATAACCACAAATAAACTATCATTTGGTCTTAGGATAACATCCCATGTGCCTTCTTTTGGGAATGGGAAAACCTGGTTTGTATATTTTTTCACATGGGATAACCTCTTGTATAACCCTTTATCTCATAAAACATTAATCTTGACCAATTTTAGTGGTACTATTATAGACCCACCTATAATATAATCATAATCTATTTATGTATTCCATAATACAATAAATCCAATTAACATTTCATCGTAACAGATCCCATTGAATTGAAAAAAAAAGAATCATAAATATTTAAACATCCTAACCATAAGGAATATATATAAATATTAATGAGGGTGTCACAATATCATATACCCAATGAAATATAATTAACAATTAATGATGTCATCTTAGATAAAAATTTCATTAAATGATCACTTGGAACATGTATTCATGAAAATACACTTTTGTTTTTGAAATAACTTATTAAAAACAAAAAATTACCAAATATTAATAAAAATATTATCATTCAGAAAATATCCATGTAAACTTATAAAGTATGATTCAAGTAATTGAGTGTTCATGTTTGTGGAAATTTTCATTTATACTATAATCGTTAAAATAATGATTTCAATCACACATATAGTTGAAATTACGTGGTTTAGAAAAAGAAAATAACATTACATTAAAATATTTTATTTAAATTAAAAAAATGGATAAAAATTAATTTAAATAAATAATTGTATAATAGTAAAACATTCTTGAAAAAATTATAATGAAAATATGATAATATATGAAAATGACTTCTTTGTGAAGTGAGAAATAACATTAGTTTTTCATAAAATAAATTCAGTCTCTTGAGTAAATAAAGAGATAAACGTGAAATTAAATAAATTATTATCGACATTAAACCATAATATAAAACAATTTATGATATATTTGAGTGATATTTCATATTATTTCATCATTGTAAATTTAGGGCTAAACAAGACTCGTAAAAATGAGACTACAATATAAGACCCTAACCTCAAGATTAGCTTCCTTCATAAGGGTTCAAACCAATTTTATATTAAATTTAAATTTATTATACATATATTACTTAAAATTTTACTTATCTATAATATCATATTGATCTAGTTATAAAATATTAACATTAATTTATTAAAAATTCAATATTAAAATCATCATTTGTTCGTGTTATCTATATTGTTTTTCATCAATGTTTTGGTTTAAAAGTTACTTTATTTATACGTTGATCATGGTTCAATAGTACCAATAATGACAATAATGCTATAAATATCATATATATTCATTATATACATATTTATAATAATCCATAAATGGTATAGATAGAAAAATTTGCTTCCATTCATAGAGATATAAGTTTCTATGTATGCATTAACTCTATTTTAATTTTCTAACGAAAAGAATGAAAAAATGATAAATAATATTTTATCATTTAAGAATAATTATTAAATAATATGTTTCATATATATTTATTAAAAACATTATTGTAAATAACCATGTGTTTTGTCTATGCAATATGAAACATATCGCTATGTTGAGGTGGTAGCTCACATTTACGCATTAGGAAAATATTCATTTCCCATTAGATTGAAAAGTCGTTGAAAATGTTTGTTCCATAACAAAAATATATATGTGTAATTTCATGATATTAGATTCATCAATTTATAATGGATATATCTTTTTTTAAAATGTTGAAGAAGAAATAAACATGAAATATCTCGATTAGGAACTGTACCTCTTCATTGAGAGACCTCCTTGGTCATAGAATGTAGGATTTTAAAGGATAATATAATGATCATAAAAGAAACTATAGTATATATATGGAGGCATTATAGAAGGATTTTGGAAGGTATATTCTGATCTTATATTTTCATTGTGTGTGTAATGTTTAGGATAAGGGGTATCATTTTATAACTGATGGCGATGACACACTTTGAATTTTTAAAAATAAAAAAATATAATAACATCTTACACAGAAAAATATTCAAATAGACACATATTCAAATATGAGATGATATAAGGTCTAAATATAACCATTCAATTATATTTATACATATTTATGTTGTAATATTTTCATATCTTATAGTTTTACAAACTGGTTAGACCATTTTAACCATTATAGTGGAAACAAAATTTTACTATTTTGTGTATCCAAAAATAAATTTGGGCTCAATATTTTTAAAAAAAATTATGATTCTGAATAATTTATTTTCATTAATTAAAATTTCAAAGTGTGTTATAAATTAAATTTAAAATATACCCTAAACTAATTAGACAAGGTTTTATTTAAAAAAATTTATGTATAAAAATGTTTTTAAATCAAAATGAAGCACACTGTGGAATAAAATTAAATTTATTGGACTATATTTAAAAAATAACTTTTGAAATTTTAAAATAAAATCCAAATATAATGGTAAATTTGATATACTTGAATGAAATCTAATTTTTTCTATAAAATCTGTATTTTTTTACATTTCACTGAATAAATAATCTTTTCATAAACATTTCAAAATAATAAATTAAGGTAATTTTCCATACTTATTTAAATAATTATACAGTATTTATGTAATAAAATTTCAATAAAAGTAAAAAATTAACGATAATAACTGTTCAAAAATCAACAAATTTTTCTTGAAGAAAATTGATTTTTTAGGAGTAAAATGAGTTTACTAAAAATTTAGTATATTTTTATTAGGCCTTAATGAAAAAATTATCATTATCTTAAAAATATATTAATATATATCATAATTTATTTTTTCTAATTTATACCTAAAATACAATGAATAGGTTATAATGGTAAAATATATTAGAGTTTATTTATACTCAGAATTTCATATAAAAGAAGTTATAAAATATTTCAAGTTTATTTGAAAGGGAGTTCATATAAATGCATGGGTTCTAAAAAACTGTGTTGTGACCACCACATTGAAAAAAATCCCAATGTTATCCAAGGAACCCTGCTCAGTTTGACTATATATATGAGAATCGTTCTAAATGGAACTTCCAAATTACAAAGACAACATTAACAATGCTCACTTAGTGTACTGGAAAGTATTAAGGAAATGTGTTATTTACTAACCAGGGTGTAACACAATAGGGCCCCAATATGATTCTATACATGTCCTCAACAATGCCTCCAAATATGGAAGAGGATTCTGAATAACATTGAAGGTCTAATATCAATCGTGGGAACACTATACCATCTTTATCAGAGTAAAAAAACAATAGAAATAAATAAATAATATCCAAATAATATTACCTTAATCTTAAAAATACAGTTACCACATGATGAAAAAAATAATAAAATACAATATCAAAATTAAACAGTAGATGTGCCAGGCCAAATTATATACAATATTTTGAAATAAAAACCCAAAATTAAAGACACTTACAACTCCCATGTGGGTCCTTAACCATGTTTCATTCCCTAATCCAAGATCAATCCCAAATTTTCCATCAAACATAGTGGCATATCCCTTACCTAATCATGCAAACATAATGTATATTCGGTTACCGATCAGGAAGCCTAAGTAGGATGTCTTTACAAATCTGTAGGCCACCACACACTGTGTATAAAACAATTCTAGTATATAATAGTGAATGCATCTTTATAAAGAATAAAATACAATAAATAATGTAAATTTTATAAATTTATTCAATTACTCATTTTTTGAACACATAACCACCTGGTTCATGAGGACCCCAAAATCTCAATATCTACTTCAGCATGTGTGAGAGTATGAACCATATCACATATTCAATTCATACATCATTATCAAAAATATGATTTCATTATTCATTTCATTATTAATATTTTATTATTGTTTATTTGATGTATAGTCCAATTCAAATATTTTGGGTTTAGAATGCCATGTCTAGAACCCCATTTTTAGATGAAGCATTATTCCCTCTCTCACACACCTTGGGTACTAGGAACATCTGTATCTATCCCGTACAATTTCCATGAATTCATTTTTTCCTAAAAAATCATTTCATGCACCCCATGAGTATTTTTAAATCAATCTCTGTATCACACCTCATGCATATTAGGAGCATGAGTCCTTGTCCCATTCAATTGTAATACTTTTTGGGGGTCCTAGAACATCATGTCTAGTACACCGTGCGAATTTGGAGCATCATTACATGTCTCACAATCACTTCTGAATAAAAAATATATATCATAGTATCACAATATCACATATATTCCAACAATCAAGTTTAATAAACATTAACCACATATCACATTTCACATCACAATATCACATTAATTAATTCAATAATTAATTAATCATAATATAAACAATGCATAATTAAATTATTCCTTTATTTAATTCAATAATTAATAAAACATATATATCCCTTTAATTAATTAAAAAATCAATTGATCATGTCAACAACATTAATTAATTCTAAAATTAATTAACTGTGTCAATAGTTTCAATCAATTCACCAATTAATTGGCCACAAAGAATCGATTAATTATTTCAATAACTTATTAATCTAATTTAATAAATTTTCAATTTACTAAAATATAAATTAATTAATTCAAAAATTAATTAATCATATTCCATAATCCCCTATATCTCCATAATTATTTAAATAGTTATTTATTCAAAATCTACATTCTCAATTTCCCCAATTTGAAAATCTGTTAATAAAATTAATTTAACAAATTAATTAATTGATTTTAGGAATGTTAATAAATAATAATATAATATAAATTATACAATTATATATACATATATTTAAACCAAACATTGGGATTAGAATATTGGCATCCAACCTCATGTTTGATGAGGAATACTCTCAAACCGATATACCAAAATTGAATGGAACAATGCCAAAGAGAGAGATCGAGATCTGAATCATAAATCAAAAATCAAAAAATGAAGATCCAATAATCATAGATCTAGTTTTTATAAACTATATATAGATAAAAATAATCAAATAATAACATCTCTTTCAAAATGAGATAATAACGGGAGAAAATGGGAAACAAATCTGTATAATGATCTCTTGCTTCGGGAGGTGTAGATCTTCAATCCAAACTTTGAATTTCCAAAAAACAAATGATAGGAGACCTTGTAATTCATATGGGAACATCTAAAATAGAGAGTAACCATTATGGGATGAGTGGGGATTGATTTGGGATTAATGTTGAGGTTTTTAAATTTTAAAACTACCTTTTGGGTTTATTAAAAATACTTGTAGAATTTTTTGCGAAGAGGAACATAGATTTACAAACCATGTTTCGGTCATGTGAATACCCACTACCTGGGTTGACATGGATTAATGGTCTTGGGTGGACGTTGTGGGAAAACTATTCACTTTCACTCTTCCTTCACAATTTATCAAATTTAATCCAAAAAATCCCCATGAAATAACCCAAAAAAGTTCTGAAAACTAATAAAAATGTACCTGAAACCTAGCCAAACACACATCCAAAAAATGTCTGGTTCTTATAATATACTATCCTTATAATATACCATCCTCGATTTTTACTCCCAAGAATCCCTAACATTTTGTGGTAAAAATTTCAGTATATTGAATCCCACATATCTTCTTAAATTTCCCATGTTTCATCTGGGAAATGCCTCTGTTCCCACAATAAAACATCAATCAGCAAAGTATTTCCATGTTGAACAATCTTAATGTGATCCAACACACGTATCAGATTATCCTCCAAAGAAACATCAATCCCATTCTAAACATAATCCACATCGATCAAATGATAAGGGTCGGGGTAATACTTCGAATGATGTGACTCATGGAAGACTTCTTTCATAGTGTTGTATCATTGTGGAAGAGCCAATTGGAAAGTCGTCGACCAAATCATCTCTACAACATCAAACAATTCAATAAAACTAGGAGAAAATATCCCTGCATATGTATGATGTGGTTACATAATCTAGGTGGCACAGATAATAATACACAATCACCATCTGTAAGAATACATTTAGCTTATTTGGATGTATTACTCCTTTTTTATTGAAATTATAATATAAATAATTCACTACATTATATTTTTTATTTACACTTACCTAATGTGTATTTAAATTTAACATGCATAATCTATTCATTTATTATTTCTCACATCAATGATATGATCATTGTAAGGGTATATTTCATAATTTCATTCTCATAAAGATATTTTTTAATTTTAGTTGAAAGATTTTTTTATAATAGTCTAATAATCCCATTTAATATTATTCCCATATAGTTACTCATTATATTTTTCATGTAATAGTAAAAAAATTTAAATTTAAAACATTAAATAATTGTGAAAATGTTTTTAACAAAATTCGTCTTCATTAATCTCTTTATTTGGGAATCTATTTTCTTCCAAAATTTTTTTATCTAAAACTTCTTTTCAAAAAATTTTATAATATTTTTAAAATTATTTATAAAATAAATTTTTACAGATATTTACCACTTAAATAATCTTTAAATAATATCCTTCTTTCCTCTTTATGAACAAGAAAATTTTCTTCCCTTTTATTGTACGAAAAAGGTGTTCTTATGGAATCTATGGAATTACCAACTAACATGACTATCAGTTATTTGAATTGTACGTTGATAGTTTATTGGGTTATTTAATAATTAAATTACTTCATCATATTCTGTAAAAATATTTCTTTTAAAAAATATTTTAATATGAAACGATTTTCAAAATGATTTAGGTTCTAAAATGTGATTTTCAAAATAAAAATGATATTTTTCACAAGAATATTTTTAAATATCTATTTATTATAATTCTATTAAAAATTAAAACAAACATTTACATTAAACATACATTATTGGGTAAATTTTGTATTGAAACCATCCTTATTCATAACCTATATGGTTTATGATTATCTTGATGGATGATAGATTAGAAATTCACTTCCTTGTTTCATTTTTGGGGTCATCAAATTCCCCTTGAAATATCCAATTTCATGTGATCATTATACATAAAATTTCTAGTAAATATCGATATTATTTACCATGGATATGGTAATTCCATAATCTATATATCATTTATACTTATAATGTTCCACAAAAAAATTCTTTTGTCTATCTAGAGACATATTGGAAAATATATATTAGTTAATCGATACCAAGAATTGATAATAAGGTGAATTTTTTACAAATTAAATTTATTTTCTATATATGAGTAATTATTTGAAACTATAGTTTATTATGGGTCCTAGTATTATATATAACCTTGAGGCATCAGCGTGACTAATGATGCAAATTAGTATACTATCATTAAATCGGGTTTTATCGATAATTCAAACCATCTTATAAATGTTTTTTATAATCTAAGTATCATGTTCTAATGATATGAAGATAAATAATTAATAATTTCTATCATTGTGAGTTAATTTATCATTATACATTACATTTAAACAATGATATTTTTCCTATATTCATTTCAATCCAAAATTATTGATTAAATGGAATGTGTGTTTTATTCTTAATCATTCCATATTGATAATTCATAATCTATTAAAGAAATAATTTTTTTATATGGAATTTATGTTCATTAATTTACATTTCAATATATTATTATTCTTTATTTATTCATGATAGCTTCCACTGTACTTAATCCATAATGGTAATTTGAGCTATCATTTATTCAGTTTACATTCCCCGTGATTCTATGATGTTTATTATGAATAATATGTTGGGATATTTTAGATGGAATTATGTTATTCTAGTAAATTAATTGTTTGAATTATTTTTTATATTTATTTTAAGACACATGTACGTATCTTGTTTAATAAGACTACTATAATTTTCAGTCCTTTGGGATTTTATTCCTTGTATCTTATACTAGTGTATAAATGTATGGCTTGGGCTCCGGCCAACCGGGTTCAAGGTCTCTACACTCATATAATTTTATTAGATTAAAATTGGAAAATAAATATGAAATATATAATATAATTATGATTATTAAGAGACAAATTATAATATACTAACATTCCCTATCATTATTTGAGAAATAAAAATGTTAGCCATGCATTTTTTTGACTACTTCCTCCATGAAGTATCATATCTCTTATTTAATATAGTCTCATTATTATTTATTAAAAATCATAAAATAAGATTTATAAAAATAAATTATCTATATAATTTCATTATTATTCTGTAATAATGAAATTATTCCACAGTAAACTACATTCTTAATCATAATCATAAATTAATTATTGTATGTTTATATTTTGGTGGGTCTAAAGTCCCACTAAGAAAATGATATATAATAATATATTAATATATATTACATTAAGAGATTAATTTTTGATATAAAATAATATAAATAATAAAATTAAAATGTTACTTTTTTCCAAAATGGAAATATTTATTTTAAATAAAAGAAATATTTTTCCATTGTCTGTTTTATCAAATTTAGTAAAAGAGCTTCATTACTGATTTCATCTTAATAAATTATAAACAAAACAAACAATGAATGAAATTGTATAATTAAAAATAATTACTAAACAAAAATTACCATACATTTCATTATCTTGGACTGATTATCTATAGGAAAATAATAAATAACATCACCCTTATTTTGAAACTAGTTCAAAACAATTAAGATTAGTCACACAAATTAAAAAAATAAATGTAATAAATAACGAATTTGATTATTGATAATAATTAATAAATCTCTTTATAAGAGTTTATAGATATTATTAATGTTCTAAAATATGTTATTAAGATAGTTATTTTAGACATATATGATATTCAATTGTTTTAGTGGAAGTTAAAAATTATGGTAAGGATTTTTTGTCTAAAATTTTCACCCATTAATATGTATTTCTTATTATTCATTGTGTTTTATAAGAAATAGTATATATAAATCCCCTATAATATTTTTATCACGAACGTATAAATATTCATGGTATTTAATGATTCATTGGAAACCATATCTTTCAAGTGGTTTTTTTTCTCAAAATTTTATGAGGTTGTAAAGGATTAGTTGTCTTTATTATAATTTCTTGTTGATAGGTTTCATATAATGCGCATTAATTTCATTTTTATAGTTTATTTACTAACCTATTTATTTAATACATTAAAATATATTATGTTTATTTACATTTCACTATGTATTTCATGATCTTACTCTTAATATCAATTTTTTATTGTGTTACCAATATAAATACATTTTCATCACCAATAAAAATTTCAAATATAGATTTATTTAGAAAGCTAATAAATCAATGAAATTTGTATAATATGATAACTAAAAAAATTTAATTTTATTATTCTCAATTCATTCTAAGGGTTTTACATGCCTTCTCCCAATTTCATTTTCAACTTTTCACCATTACCTATACATTAAAAGGAAACCAAAAATTTATTTTCTTTTTCATTGGGGTCATCCAATTTTATATCCATATTAATTTGATTAATTTGATAATTTCCTATATTTACTTCAAGAAAATATTAAATTAATTTTATTCTAATTTACTTTCATTAAATATTTTAAACATATTTTTTACATTTTCTGTGTGGGTAGAGTTCATTAACGTGCGAAAATCATGTATTTTTTATTTTTCTCATATGTACTCAAATTTTAACTAACATTATTATATATATAAATAATTTTATTTAAATTTTCACGGTGTTGAAATGGAATTATTTTCTCCTTGTTTTATAAGATATTTCACTTAAAATTCATTCAAAAATCACTGTTATTTTATATTTATGAAGTAATTTAAGAAAATAAATAAATACGTGTTAATCATCCAATAAATCAATCATTGAAAAATCATATACTTGATCATGTAAATTATTTATAGTACATCATACACATTCGTTGTTTTTAATTCTCATATTATTCACTTTTTTATCAACAAAATGATGCATTACTACCTTATTCTATCTTAATCATTAAAAAAATATAAACATAATTTGTTATCCATTTTTATATCTTGTACGAACACTTTTTATTTCAATCAATTGATTGAAGGGTGTTCATCATGTTGTCAAAATTTGATTGATTAGGAATATTATTTACATAATATCATACTCCATACTATATATAGTGATTTTTTATGTATGTTTACATATAAATCTATTGAATATATTGATTTGGGTAACATTAAAAATCTTTATACATGTTATTCTAGTGGATTTTAAGAAAATTGAATATTAAAATACTTTTAATTCCAATATGGATATTTATTTATTACTATGGAAATTTATTTTATTTTATTGTTTACTCGTTACATATCATGATGAATGAATTCGAATTAATTAATGATGAATGGGTGCCACGTTCTACCATTCTTGAATCGGTAGGTATCATGAGATAATAAATATTTGATATCTGGGAGTATTCCTTCAAAAAATACTTTATAGACAATAATACTTGATGGTATGACCATTATTCCTTACCTAAGAGAATGGTATTAGTTATCTGACATTACTCATTTCATTACTAAAGAACTAGTTTTTTATATTTCTAATATTTTAATTTCATTTTTATCCTAGGGAATATTATGCTTCCTATTTTATGCTATTATATAATTATTTTGGTTATGTATTTATTATATATAATTTATTCTCATATGATCTCACTTATGATCTTTGATTATTATCTCTTATGATTACCCTTTCAGAGTGTTTGTGCTCCACCATTCTTAGGTTTAAATTACCTAGGTTATGAAAAAATTTATTTCATATGATATGTCTAATATAATATATTGTATAGAGAATTTTTCAGATATATTGATTACTTATCATGAGATTAGTAGTTTATAATATATTAAAAATATTTCTTTTTTGAGAAATCCATGGGATTATTAGGAAATGATTTTTCATAACTATCTACATATACAAAACATAAAGGTAAAGGAAATGGATATAATGAAACTTCTTAATAAAATCATGTGATTATGGGGTATTTATGTTAAAAAATAATTAGTGTGTATTGAACCATATATTAAAAGTATGTGTTTTTAGCATCTGATCTATGAGTGTGGGTTGGGATGCTATATTTTGCATCATATAAGGGTTTAAAAAAAATAAAGATAATTAATTTTTTATAATATCTATATCATTACGGAGTGATACATAAATATTAAGGAAAATATCAAAGGTATAGAGAACCCTTAAGGTACTATTAAATATATTATGTTGTTTTCATATTATGATGAGTTAAAATTACTAAAAACCTAAAGGATAGATTTAGGGATAAGTCTAAATATATTATAACATCCTGATGTTTTGGTAAATAATATATTGTGAGTTTTTCTAATAAATTACATCCCTTTATAGAAACCGTAATGCCAGTGACATTGTTTCATTGATGCAACTAGTGGTAACCATATTGAAAAGGGTTTTTGAGTATCAAATCAATATAAAAAATTGTGTATGATGATTGAGACTAAGATAATAAATATAGATAGATTCTCAGGAATATATTATTTGGTTAATCACATTATACATTCAATCCATTACAATGGAATTGTAACATTAGGCAACTACAAAAACTAATATGAGTGAAAAAATACATTAATAAATCTATATTGAACATAGGGTGATTTAGGTTGAAAAAGATGTTGGTAAAACAATTTCAAAGAGTAAGAACTTTGGAAGTTTAATTTTTCATGTAATAATCATAAAATAATTCTAATATGATTCTTATCACACAAGTTAACTAATTTTGGATATTCTAATGGATATTGTTAGAAAGAATCAAGTTAATAATGGAATCTACCATAATTATAAATATTTTACCAACGAGAGACCTAAAAATATAAGTGATGAAGTGGGAAATATCTTGATTATTCGAATCTATCTATCAAGAATTATGATTAACAATGTAGAAATATTTGAATTCTTGATGAAACCAAACAATATAAGAATGAAATCTCAAGGATGTATGAGTTAAAAGAATGATAAATAAAGATTAATATTTTCCTTTTGCATAAAAAATGTGGCATTAATCACAATGTTTAATTTCTAAATTTAACTAGAAGATGATAAAAATGTGGAAAATTTTGTCATATATCAACAAGTTTCAAATGAATGATGAAAAATTCAGTTTACAAGAGGAAGGTAAATGGTGTTCATCAATGTAGTACATACTTTATTAATGAATCCACCTCATTTTGAATTATATATTGATATATATATATATATATTTGATAACCTTAAATTATTTTATTAGTATGTTAACATTAATTCTTCTTGTAAGATATGTTTTTAATTGTGCGATGTAATCTCATAATATTTTGAATTATATATTCACTTAAAACCAAATATATTTGATATCATGGGATATATGAAAACATGGTACCACATGCCAATATATATAATAGTTAAAATATAGTTTTATAATTGGCTAAAAAATATATAATAAATTTTTTATATATGTCTTCGAATAACAATAAAGTCTATTCAAAATACTGAATAATTGATAAAATTATTTTTATATAGCTTAATAATTTGCAATATAGAATTCTACCTGAAAATATAGTTTTTTTTATAAAATTGTATCTTTGAAGTGATTAATTTTAAAATAGTAAATTTATTCTAGATAAAATATATTAATGATACAAATAGTACAACAACATTAAATTTCATTAGTATATAATGGGAAATAAAAATGACATTATTTAATATTTCCAAAATATTATATTCTTATAGAAATAATTTTAGTAATTTTTTTATATTTATTTAAAAATAAATTCTAGAATTTTAAAATCTTAATTTTAAAAAAATACATGATGCTATAATATAAATATTCTTTTAATATGAATTGTAAATAACTTTATCAAATAATGTACTTTTAATATAACTTTAAAAAATTTAGTTTCTAAAAAAATTAAAATGGAATTTTTTAATATATCAAATTGACTTAGATGTTTATAAAAAAAATTAATTGATTAAATATTTATTTATAGATTAAAACTATGTATTATAAAATAATTTTCAAAATATTGAATTGTATTATTAATTATTAGATCTTAGGTAACATTTTACTCAGAATTAAAAAATTTTTTGGATCCTTTCATTAATTAAAATATTTAAAAATAGATATTCAGTTTAGGATTCATTTGGAATCCTAATATCTTTTATTTGATTTATAATTAACCAATTTATGTTTTTAAAATAAAAATATATGTTTTTTAGGTATATAAATTTTATGTATAAAAATAAAAAAATTTCTAAAAACATTATTTTATGCATTACATAAGCTAAATTTAAAATTATATATTCTCAGATTGAAATTTAATGTGAAAAAATGGAATTAATATTTTTAAATGTTATTTCAAAATTATCTTCTAATGAGGATTTTATTTGCAGTTTTACAAATTATTTATTTTGTTAAAACAAATTTACCAAAGTAAATGACGAATAGGTTAAATTAGTAAACCAAAGTGGTAAAATATGTAACATGTTAAAAAAAATTTCTAAGTGAGTTTTGTAGGTGTTTTGAAGATTTTTTTTTTCTAGACTAAATTATTTTCCTTTTTTTATTATTCATGACATTTGAAATAAGTGAACTCTTTATATTAATTTCAAATATTTATAAAAATTTCATTCTCACCACATATATAATAGAACTATCACCACTGATTAAAAAAATAAAAAATTCAATTTCCTCCTGATATAATTCACTTTTCAATCCCTTATAATAAAATTTATTCTCCAGGTGCCTTTGGTGATAATATATCCTCATAATACATCATTTTTAAATCAGTCTTCTAAGGGAATGTCAAAGACCTCAATGTGAATAGTTTTTTCAAAATATCATTTCTTTTGGTTATTAATTTCAAAAAATATTATATGGTAGTTTGTATATAAAGTATGAAATATTTTCTATATTGAATTTAATTATTATATGGGAAAAACGATTATCCATTGTTTCCCTTTTTTATTATGAAATACAAAACTGATATTCATGCATTATGCAGACTACATGTACATGAAGTGACAACTTCATCTTTTCACCACCGCCTATCGTATATAGTTATAAGGGTGAAATTGAAAAAAAAAATTATATTTATTATATAATTATGAATAAGGATAGATAAATAATAATCCACGTATATTTCTCCTCATTCATCAATAAATGAAAATTTTAATCATGTGTTGTGCAGATTATTTCCTCTATGAAGGGACATATCTATTTTGTCATTTAGTATATTAATTAATTATTAATATATCATACTATATTTATAAAAACATAAAAAAATATCTATATAAGATAATTATTATTTTCTAATAATGATATTATTCCCAAATAAACCACTTTCATATTCATAATCATAAATTAATTATGTTATGTTCATTCTTGGGTTGGTTAAACCATCTACCCAAAAAATTATATAATATAATGTCATGTATGAGTATAAGTGATTAAATATATTAAATATATTATATAAATATGAAATTTTTTTCTTTTCTTCTGTGATGGTATCATTAAATTTAAATTTGTCTATTAAGATACAAACATATGTTCTAGTAAAATCTCAGAAACCTGCTCATTCTTTATTTCATCTTTCTTTATAGTAACTAAAATATCCTATAATGAAATTATATAATTTTAAAAAAATTAGGCTTAAATGAATGTACCCTTTAAGAATTTTCTATTTCATACATAGAGATATGAATTAATAATTACAGAACTATTATGAAACATGTTCAGATCTATCAACATTACTCAAAACTGATATATAAAATAGTTAATAAATAACTGATGTTCAGGTATATAATAATTATAAATATTTTTTATAAAAGTAATTATAGAAAAATAATTATAATAAATAGGTTATTAATATTGTTTTTTACATAGTATATTAATGCACTTTAATCGATGATTTGAATTATTATAAGGGTTTATTTTCCTAGTATTTCCATACATGACATATATTTCTTATTATAATCCATGTTTTCCTTGTAATTGTTCATGTCCCCTATTTGAAATCATATCTTTATCCTCTATTTATTCGTGATATTTATATTTTATTTTAAAATCATATACATTCAAAGGGAATTGAATTGAATTTTTTTATCATTGTCTTGTTAATATTTCTATATTTTTTATTTCATGAGACTTGTTATATTTTTTACCCCATAATTTATTTTATATGGTGTTTTACTATTAATTTTCATTAATTTATGCAAATATATTCCATTTAATGACTTTTTAATGTTCATTTCTATGTCTTCCTCTCAATCTCCTTTGTTTCATTCATTACCCATATTATGAGGGTTTTTTCACCAATATCATTTCGAAATAAATATATACCAAAGAAAATTTTTTATTTTCAATATCATATTTAAAGTTAAAGTGAGAAACCACCACATTCATGCATCATGATAAATTACATTACCATTGAAAAAAAAATTATCCTACTAGAAGTATTATCCGTATAACGTTTCTATGATATTTAGGATACCCATTTGTATATAACATCATCTAATAGGTCTTCAAAACGAGATGGAATCTTGTGCCATGTTTTCATGTTCTCCTCTTGATTAATATTTCCTTCATTGTATCCCATTATTAGAATAAGGCCTTACTGGTCTGTCCCTGCACTCTTCTATTCATTGGTTTTTAATTTAAGCAACCTTCCCATCATCTTGATTACTTCTTCATAGGAGGCTTTAATCAACAAAATGTGTTCCACTATATCTTATTCCATATATAACAGTAGCTAAATGGATTGGTCATGGGCCGCACCTGACTCCCATAGTAGAAGGGATGAAACACCACGATCTACGGACTCATCATGGCCACTAGAGGTTTTGGAGTAACCTACAATCATCATCTCCTTCGACTATTTTGAATAACATGTTTCCATAGGTAAAGGTATGTTTGAATAGTCCATTTTCCCTTTCCCCTTCATGCTTTTACTGCTCCTTGGTTTGGGGGCCCTCTATCCTGAAGGTCAAAAGCAGTATCACCAGGTGAGAACTCAACAGACTCATCACTAGACATCCCCTAATCATTGGTCTGAGCTGCATCTATATCATGAACAGGAACATCATTCACCGGCTCCTCAAATCAGTTTCCAAGCATAATAGCTGGAACCTCCTTCATTGGACTAGAATGGATCGGTAGACCACCCCTTATATCCAATTCATATCCCTTGCTACCTAATAACACTCCATCACTTCCAATCATCTATGATCTTCATCTTTCACTAGAACAACTTCTTGCATGCACTTCCACTGCATAAGACGAATTCAAGGGATTCTTTGATCCAACATCGGATGCTGTCACTATCTCAACATCCAGAAAATTTCCATTGGCACATAGGACAACCCCTCCTTCACTCCCTACCAGGATCACATTGGAGCCCTCATACTACGAAGAATCATACAGAGTAACCTTATGAATCAGGTCCCTCTGCAAGTGTTGGAGTACCACAGACACCAATGGGTTTCCCCTGGTGAACCACTTTTCAGCTGCTTATTTCCAATTTGGACCGCTAATAGAATATGGCCACAAACACCCTAGACACCACCCAACCCCTTATTTTTATCCCCTAAACTCTCATTATTTTTATGATATAATTATTTCCACCCATGTTTGGAGACATTCATAGGGAGTCCCAGTTTTTTAATGAAGCATAAGTCAAACCTTTAATCATAGACCATTGGTTGATTGTGACATTACTCTTCATCCACATTAATCCACATGAACATGGGTGGAATTTTGGAGACATCAGTTTCCACACTTATCCAATGATAAACTTGGTGACAATGATCTTTGGTTCTAGAATCAGCATAATGAAATATTCCATCTTGGTTTCCTTACATTCTCTAAATCACGGGATTTTAAAATGGTAAGTGATGTTCTGGGAAACTATCCCAAATTGTAGCTGTAAAGGAGTCATGATTCATATGGAAATCACATGACAATTAGAAGAGGTAGAATATAAATCCATTGTAGCTACACAGAGCACAAGACAAACCCTTCACTAGATCCTCCTCTGATGCGAATGGAATCAGAATATGTCTGGCGTCAAGAAAAACATATGTTTCACTATCCAATAATATGCAGGACCAAATAATAATCTATTGAATTAATCATTAAAAGGAATCCTCTGCTAGAAACGTGAAATAAGGGAATGATTCAGATGGCCCAAAGCCTCATTGAACTTAGAGGTCTAGAGCACAAGGTTCGGAAATCCATTAATAAAATCTCGTACGTTAAGGAAAAGAGAAACCTAAGGAGAAGGGGTGATAAAGTCATGGCAAGAGAAAGGTGATGCAGATGAAGGTGCTCCCACAAATGACATCAAAGTTCCATCCCCCATCGGTGGAGGTGGGACTAGCTGGGAAGCTACCACTATCACCAAAGGGGGAGAGCCCTCACAACCTCAAGAACCCACCCTTACCCCATCTAGATCATTACATGGATAACTTCAACCCAAATAGATCAATCTTTTGAATGATAATCCATATTGTTAATTTGTATAAATATATCTCAAACCCCTTATTATGTTATTATCATTTTTCCATTATATAGATTTTGATTATAATCTCAAGTTTTTATTTTCCCCTGGGAACATTACGTACACAATTTATGGAAATCAAGAATTCCTTTTACTTTCATCTGAGGATGACCCTTTTTTAATTCCCATATTTATTGTATACATATGATAATTTACAATATATTCTATAATGATTGATTTATATCATTTTATACTACTTGATCATATTTTAATGTTTTGTAGGAATTTTTCATGGTTTCGGTATTGGATGTTTTTATAAAAGTGTTATAAACATCTCTTTATAATTTTTTTTATATGAACACATCTATCCACTAACATTATAGTTTTTCATGAATATTTCTTTAAAAATTTCCATTTTTTCAAATATAAATTATTTTGGTTCTTGTTTTGTAAATTAGTTCTCTTAAAAATTTTCAATATAATAATGATATTTCATATTTCTAATGTGATTTTTCAATAACATCTAATAAAGTATTTCATTTATGTTATCTATCTTTTATATATTTTATTCTTGAGATATAATATTTTTCAAATGATATTATCATCATTATTTGTCATACGGGTCATGTTATCATCTCCTCATTTAATTAAATGTTTCTTCATTTCCTTTATCCTTCATGGTCAGTGAGTATTTATAAATATAATTTTTCTTCAAATGTCTTTCCACTATGAATACTCTATATTTCCTTTATTTGATTAATGGTTTTCCACAATGATTTCATAAATAAATTTTTTTGGTGATATATTTTTTTAAATAACCATATACACCTTACTCTATACGAGGTTAGTATTAGAGATTATTACAAAGAAATCTATTACATTTATTTAATTAGGAACTAAATAAATCTGTATACTTATTATTCATATATAGATGTGTATTTATTTATATGTGAATTTTTTTTGAATTGTATATATTATTCCTTCCATTATATGATCAATGCATTTAATATAATTAGCAGTGTATGGGGCCTGCAATAGATCATTTAAGTATCAATAGGTCTCATGAGAAAAATATGTTTGGGTAATTTAGATTATGGAAGACCGGGGAAAAATATATTTCTATAAAATGGGGCTTGATAGTAAGATGATTATGTTTTGGTTCATGATATTCTGGTTTAAGTAATTTAATTATCTATCCAATATCAATCCTTTCATCCCAAAGGGACCAGTTATTCTTATCCATGATATCTTTTCTTTTAAATAGATATCCATTGGAATATTAGGATTTATTCTTCTTTTTATTATGAAATTATTTTTTTATGTATTCATTGAGTATTATTTATATTAATCTTATAATCACATATGATATTTGGTTGTTATCACTTATGGTTTCCCTTACTATATATATTAACTCACACTTTCTTATGTTTTTATTTCCTTGGTTTAGAAAGACTTATATTTATTATTATTTGTCAAACCTAATATATTATTTGGAGAATTTTTTAGAGATGGGAAAAACTTATCATTGATTATGTAATATTTTATATTATGGAAAAATTACCTATTAGTCAATAATCATTTTAGATTAATTAGTTTAAGATTTTTCCGAAATCAATAAATATATAAACCTAAAATTATATGGGATGTACATCATTTTTTTGAATAATATGTTTATGTAATAGTTATATCATAAAATCTATATATTTTATCTAATATAGTATATAAATTCAATTTTATTCACCGAATTTGGGATTTAGTGTATGGGGTGCTACATTGGTTGATAAGATTTCTTGGATGTGGATGCGACCTCAACTCACCTATAAATGATCATATTGATTTTATTTTTATTAATTTTCTCAAGATGTTTGGTATTATACTTCTCAAATTATTTTTTAAGTTGGGTATATTTTTATTGGATTTTTTAATTTATTTTGTGTAGTTTTTAATTTTTGAAAGATGGATTAGTTTACTTATATATAATTTATTCTATTTTAAGTTTTTGCTTTACTCAAAACTAGTTATATCATTTTCATTGATGTTTATCATTTGGATAAACCATGTAATATTATTGGTAATATGACACTACTAAATTACGATATTTAGGGTATTCAATCATTCTTTCATGGTTATATTTAATACTATTGATGGTTGTCGCCGACCTATGGTCATATGAAATTATCTTAGGTAAAAATTATAGGATGACATAAATATCATTTTTGGATGTAAATAGTTGGATTGAGACACATTATGATTTTACTAACCACCAATTTTTAGTTTAAATTTATAAAACTCAAAATAAATTTTTCATTTTATATTAATTCTGTATATATAATTTCAATTATATCGTTGGAATTTAATTCCATGATCTATAAAAAAAATTTATTATTATTTCTTAAGGTCATAACATTCAAACCATATTAATATTTATTTATTCAATTCATACTACATAAAAATTCAGTTTTTTTGTTAAAGGACATATTTCATCAATAGGATTTATCAATGGTATTTGTGGTCATGAATATTTAACTAATAGATTCATTATTTTTATTGTCAGGTATATCAATATAAAATTTCCTCTATAGTTTATGTTGATACAATAATTGAAATATATTGGTTATTAGTTCATTTTCATTAGCTCAGACAAAATATTACATCCAATTTTGTTGTCACACAACTATTACAAATATATTGTGTGTTTTATAACCAAAAAACATTCTGAATATTCCTTTTTTTAGTTTCACTTCATACATCAATTCAATCATCTTTGTTATAATTTACTATTATTATTCCTGATTTAGGTAAATTTTAAGGTGTTTAATGTCATATTTTGAATCTATTATTATCCTTTTTCATCAATTTCACTCAATTAGTGTGATCATACACCTAATAGTCTAACATAATGTAAATACCTGTAAAATCAAAGGGAATTTTTTTTCATAATTTTCTTTGTGATTTTACATGAACGCAGTTTCTGACGGCACCTAATTCCGAGGCCCGGTGTTCTTGGAATCATTTTCCGAATTTTAGCTTAGGTACGTTCAATGAACGAACGAGCGAGTTTTTCTATCTTTTGAACTAGTGGTCGGAATCGAATTTGGAGGGCACCGATGGAATCGCGACACCGGTAATTTCTTATAAACACTTTTTCCGGAGTTATGTTTGCTCGGGTGTGGTTTTTAAATTTTTGAGTTAAGTAAAGGAATAAAATAAAAATAGTGCGACCAATTTTTATTTTACATAATGTAGTTTAACCTAAGCTAAGTTTTTGGAGTGGGACCCACAATATCCTACCCACTAGGTAAGATATTTGTGAGTTGGGACCCACATTAGCCCCACCATTTCTTTCAACTTCCTCAACCCCATTTTAATTAAGGTAATGCACCCCCACCCATATTAAGTGGAAGTCAACCCTTGCGTTTTTCAGTTTATGAAACACCTCATTTAATTTGGTTGTATAAACATTGCAATTAATTAACTTAATTGATTGTTTCGTTTTTTAATTTCAAAATGCATGTCTTGAGAAAGAAAATAAGAAAAACTCTTATTTTATTGATTTTTTGGGTTGTGAGAGGCTTTGGAGAATTTGCTGAAGTTCATGAAGTTCTTCCTCCTCGACGAAGAGCGCAAAGAACGCCGACATCCGACGACGGACGACAGTGAGAGACGCCTTCCTCGGAGATCGACTTCTCGACAAGCATCAACTCGTTCATTCTTTCCGTGTCAATGTGATGGAGACACCGTTCCTCTACGACATGATGATCTGCCTTTTTCAGCGACATCCCTTTCCACGAAAACCTCATTCGATAACTACGCTCGAGGTAGGGGTTAATTTTATTTGTTTGTTCGTGATTAATTTCGTCGCTTTTTTCACTTCAATTTGATCCACCTCATATCACAATAACGGGAGGAGGTCAGACCTCATGACCATGGCCGACCCTCCTCCCCCTTGTTGGTTTTATTTTGTTGTGGCACGTGTATGGCAGCGCGGTGTCGAAGCAGCGTGCGGGAAATATTAAAGCAAGGGCGGAGAAGCGTGGCGTCATCGCGCCGTGCTGTTGAAAACGAACTAATCCGCAGCGCCGTCGCGCCGCGCCGCAGAACCTAGAATTAACTTGGAAGACACTACAGCCGGAGCGGGGCCACGGTGGAGGGGCGCGGCGCAGTCACGCCTCGCCGGACGGACCAAGTCCATGGCTCAGGCCGCGGCGGAGCAGGACCGGCGGCCGGTTCTGGGCCACCGGTGTCGGAGCAGGGGGACGGGACCGCCCCGGTCTCATGGCGGAAGCAGCCGGCCAGTCAGGGGGAAAACCGGGGGTTCATAACCCCCACATGGCCATCAGGTGAGGACCCGCAAATGAGGGCCGCGACATCACTACGCTAGGGGTAGCCCCCCCCCCCTCTTCGCTCGGCCGTAATGGCCGAGCCACCCGGCCGCCTGGCCACCCCAGCCAGGCCGAGCCTCCAGGCCGCGCCAGGTGGTCCGGGCCGTTCCCAAGACGGCCGTACCCAGACCCGAGTCGGCTCGTCCTGGTTTGGGCCGACCCAGAGGGTATCGGTCCAGGTCGGACCGGGCCAGAACCCCCTAATACCGGACCCCTCACAGTCTTTTTCCCATAACATGGGCTGCAGACCTCTGATCGACGCACTATCAGCTATGATGCGATCCGTGGATCGAGAAAGTTGTTTCAGTATGTTTCACTCAAGGTTTTGGAGGACATTGTGTTCGGCCAGGTTGGTTCTTTCACGAAACCAACCGGGCCTTCGGAGTGGAAACACATATAACATGAACTCCGGATGTCCGATTGACGTGTCGTCGTCTTTGATGTATTCCCCTTAGTGAGATGGTCCTTTTGGCTTACTCCGTTCGAGTTTTGGACACAGTTGGAGTACGCTCGGGTTGTTTTTGACTTAAAAACCGACCGGTCCCCTAGGACGAAAAAGCCAATAACTCTCAGAACGGGCGTCCGATTGACGCGCCGTCTATGTCGTTGAGTTCCTATTGACGATATGGAACATTTGGATACATAAACTCTAGAATATGTGTCAGTTGATGTATCAGCCCCTCGGATTGTGGAGTGGACCCTCCCGAAAGAGCTTCCTGTGTGCAAGAACCCTAAAGCTGGCTGCGACTGCGACGACGATGACAACTGTACAGAAATCCTCCGTCGATTCGACGACGACGAATACAACACTTTGCGATCCTACCTGTATCAGTGCTACCGATCCTGTGTGGGTCAGATCCTGTGTGGCTCAGTGATCAGCGGTCCTATGTGGGCCAGTGCCGATAGATCCTATGTGGGTCCGATCCTGTGTGGGTCATTGCAGGTGTTAGTTACCTATCGATCCTTTTTTGGTCATTGCAGGGGTTAGTTACCTATCGATCCTTTGTGGGTCATTGCGGGGGTTAGTACATATCGATCATGTGTGGGTCCGACAACTTAGATAAATTAGTGGCTACATCTGGTCAATTCTATCGTCTTACGAAGATTTATACCAGTGTGAGCTGAATCTTGACTTTCAATCATTATCTTCGATATGATTGACTTGATTTCCTATGTGGATTTTTTTGCGATATCCAATGTGGAGGTGATCGAACTTGGTCTTTGATGTTAGAGCCGAACTGGAATTGATGACTTAGGTATATGTATGGGCATATACCTATGTAGTGTCAGATGTTACTTCGTGATTATATCTTTCCTTTGTGGATTATCCTTTGTGGATTCTGGGAGACCTTTGGGGGTCTCGGGGTCCCTACTAAGTATCCTATACTCACCCATGCACGGGCTATTCCCACACTACGTTGTGTTGGTTGTAGACGACGGACAGTGCTGATCATGGTTGAGGCATGAGGAGCAGGTTGGTACTTGGGGGTGGACCACTGGGCGAGGCATACTCAAAGCAGATGGCTGGACCCAAGGAGTTGTGGAGGCTATCTGTACCCACCCTTTAGGTGGGACTTCCAGTGGACGGCTCGAGGCTGTGGCTTTACTTTTCAGTTGTTGTACTCCTTTTTTCAGTTGTACTTTACTTTCAGTTCGGGTTTGTATTTTGGCCCACATACTTTCTCGCACTTACTATTGTACCCATTTTTTACTTAGTGTTTACTTCTGCTTTCTTGCTATGTGGTGTTTGTTTACTTTACAAAGGAAATTCCTTCCCTTTTTACTAGGAATTACACCTTGGTGCTAGTTTCCAGCCCCTGGCCTATGGAAGGCAGGCTTGGGGAGTCACGGCACGCGCCCCGAGGACGGGTCACGTCAAATTAGTATCAGAGGAGTTCAGTTCTACTGTAGAAATCAGGACAATGATCTTTTTCCTTGTGAAGCAATAGTGTTAAGAGTATTGAGTGTGGTTATCAGTCCAGGGAGTCCAGTGTTGGTGCGGCGACCGACATATCCGTACACCAGGACCCTGACTTCTGATTTCCAACTTAATGCACGAAAACATTGATTGCATGTGTGTTTCAAGTTTTCGTTTTGATTAATTTGTGTCAGCTCACCAAGTATACTTTTTGACTGTGGCGCAGATCTTTCTTTTCAGGATGGACCCACAATAGCAGCCAGCTAGGGTTCCGAGCTTTTTGCGGGATGATAGCCCACCAAGCGACATGGCCTCGGTAAAGGGTCCTTCGACAACAGAGGCACTGGCAGTACCTCTACCCGCCGAGCCACCGATTCTACCAGCCCCAGCCGCCGACGATGCATGTCGCCTTAGTGCACTGTACGAGTTTCAGAGTCAGTGACCACCCAGGTTCCGCGGGGAGACGGACCTTCAGGCATCCAAGGATTGGCTGGAGGCAATTATCTGAGATTTCAGGTTAGTGAGGACACCAGCAGAACTCATGGTGATCTGCGCTGCGAGCCTCCTGCACGCGCCAGCAGGAAGATGGTGGAGCTTGATGCTTCAGGTGCACAACGAGCCATCTATCCTCTATGAAGAATTTTAGAGCGTCTTCCGCTCGAAGTTCGTCCCAGCCACCCTCCGTTCGGTGCGCATCCAGGATCTTCTATAGCTGCGGTAGTGCAGCTTGACGGCGGCCCAGTACTCGGCGAGATTTACATATCTCTCGCGCAATTCGACGGACATGGTATGAGACCCATTCTTCTGGGCCCGGACCTTTGTGCAGGGATTGAGGTAGGAGATTAGGGCATCACGGATCTCCCTTAGCATTCTGACACAGGCAAGGGTACCGGAGCGACCCTTCACATTGAGAGCTTCCTTGCTGAGCCTACATCAGCAGCGAGACTGACCGCAGGGCGGCACGTAGCAGAGTCATCTGCAACAGGCAGTCGATGGATGACTCATGGGTCCAGGAAGACCAGACCCTCAGGCAGACAACATCAGGACACTAGCTCAGAGGTGCTGGGAACTCATCACAGAGCCAGTCTTTCAAGAGGTAGACAGTGCTACGCATGCGACCGGCAGGGCCACATGGCTCGTGACTGCCCGAACCGCCATGCCGAGGAGAATATGGTGGTTGAGGGACCACCCAGGTAGAGGCAGAGGGTCGACCGTGGCGGTCCTCATAGAGCAGTCAGATGAGGCTGAGGAGCTGGCTGAGTAGTAGGTGGTGGGCGACGCGTTGAGGCTCTACCACCACCACCACCACCACCAGGAGGTCCACCCCGACCACAGGGAGATGGCGAGAAGAGAAAGGCACAACTTCAGGAAGCGGAGTCCTATGACCACAGCGTGCCCGAGATGATTTTAGGTTCTATCTATGTCTATTCCACCCTTGATGAAGTTCTTATAGACATAGCAGCAAGTCATTCTTTCATAGTCGCTGCCCTTGTTCGGTGCCTGGAGATTCCGACAGAGCCGTTGGCTCGATCGTTACGGCTAGAAACTCCTACGGGAGCTGACTCAATGATTACGCATTGGTGATGGCAGTGTGAGCTTACTCTAGGAGGTGAGAGCATATGCTTGGATCTTCTTGTAGAGGCGTCGAGGCCTTACGAAGTCATCTTTGGCATGGATTGGTTATCTATAATCCATGCTCAGATTGACTGTATTAGGCGCAAGGTGCGGTGTGTACGCACCGACAGGAGCAGGTTCATCTTCACTTTCCAGAAGGGAGCCTTCGCAGCATAGGATGGACTCTCACAGAGGAGAGGATAAAACATCACTCATCAGTTGTCTAGCCTCAACCTAAGAGCAGTTGACGTACATAGTCCTGGTTTTCCTGCAGTGGTGGATCTGTATGCCGACGTTTTCCCTAATGACTTTCTAGGACTACCTCCTCGCAGAGAGGTAGACTTTTATATTGATCTATACCCCGGGATAGCCCCTATATCCACACCAGCATATCGGATGGCTCCTGCCGAGCTTCGAGAGCTACATGTACAGTTGGAGGACATGCCGGGAAAGGGATTCATCTGACCCAGTGTTTCACCCTGGGCTTCCCCGATATTGTTCGCCAAGAAGGCGGACGGGGGATTGCGACTTTGTGTCGACTATCATCACCTGAACCAGGTGACAGTAAGAAACAAGTATCCGCTACCGAGTATTGATGACCTCTTCAATCAGCTCAAGGGAGAAAAATGGTTCTCAAATATAGAGCTTAGATCAGGATATCATGAGCTCAGAGTTTGGGATGAGGATGTGCAGACGATGGCCTTCAGATGTAGGTATGGCCATTATGAGTTCTTGGTTATGCCATTCGGCGTAAACAATGATCTACCAGTGTCCATGGGCATCATGAATAGGATCTTTCATCAATACCTCGATCGATTTTTCGTGGTCTTCATTGACGACATTTTGATATACTCGACCACTGAGGAGGAGCACAGCTACCACTTGCGGGTTATACTAGACACACTCCGAGAGAACCATCTTTATGGAAAGCTATCGAAGTGTCAGTTCTGGATACGTGAGGTCCACTTCTTGGGAAACGTCATCTCTGAGATGGGATTTGCGGTGGATCCTGCGAATATCGAGTCAGTGCTAGCTTGGGAGCCACCCAAGAGCGTGATGGAGGTGCAGAGTTTCTTGGGTCTTGCTAGGTACTACAGAAGATTTGTGCCAAACTTCTCGAGAGTTGTGGCACCACTCTCAACTTTTAAGAATAAGGGGAAACCCTATGTGTGATCAGAAAGATTATAGAAGATATTCCGTGAACTAAGACAGAGATTGACCAGCGCACCTATCTTGAGGTTACCGGAGGAGGGATTTGGGTACGTAGTTTACTGCGATGCATTAGGGACCAGACTCGGATGTGTCGTGATGCAGGAGGGGCCGTGTTCGCCTATGGATCATGTTAGTTGTGGCAGCATGAGCAGAACTACACTACCCATGACATGGAGTTAGAGGCAGTGGTCTTCGCTCTGAAGATGTGGCGACACTATCTGATGGGAGAGAACTTTAAAGTCTATTCTGACCATTAGAGTCTTAGGTACATCTTTTAACAGAAGGACCTGAACCTGATACAATGGCGCTGGATCGAGTTCCTCCATGACTATGATTTTGAGATAGTCTATACTTCTGGAAAGGGGAATGTAGTAGCCGATGCTCTTAGCTGGAGGATGGGAATTCAGCTACATGGAAAGGCGACAGAGTAGCTAGCCGCTTTGCAGATATCCATCGTGTATAGATATGGAGAAGCCTTTCTTCAGTCACTCACAGTCACTCATCCACAACTGCAGCAGGTCAGAGAGGCACATCATGGGGACACTAACTGTGAGACGTGGCATGCACAGATATCCCCAAGACAGGCACATGATGGTTTCTATTTAGGAGGAGATCATGACGTCCTTTTTCAGAAGACGTACCTGGGTACCAGTTGCATTATATGAGGAGGTGCTGAGAGAGTTTCACACTTCCCCTTTGGCGGTACACCCTAGAGTGGCGAAGATGTACCAGGATCTCAGACGACAGCACTGGTGGCCGGGCATGAAGAAGGATGTGGCTGAGTTTGTTTCTTGATGCCTCACATGCCAGTAGGTGAAGGCAGAGCACCAGGTACCAGTAGGCTTGGTACAACCCTTGGAGGTCCCAGTGTGGAAGTGGGATGGCATATCTATGGACTTCGTGACTATACTTCCACGCACATCCAGAGTTCATGACTCCATTTGGTTGATTGTCGATCGACTCACCATGTTGGCCCACTTATTACCCATCAGAGAGCTGGGCTCAGTGGAGATATTGGGACTCATCTATGTTCAAGATATTTTACGGATTCACGGTGTTCCATCATCTATCGTCTCCGATCGAGATGATCGCTTTACCTCAAGGAATTGGAAGGGGTTGTAGGGGGCATTCGGGACACAGCTACGTCTGAGCACCTCCTTTCACCCTCAGACGGATGGTTAGACAGAGAGGACCATTCAGACACTCGATGACATGCTCCGCGCATGTGTCCACAACCTTGGTCGTAGTTGGGAGGACCACCTAACCTTGGTGCAGTTCACGTACAACAACATCTACCACTCCACCATCAGGATGGCACCATACGAGGCGTTGTACGGCCGACCTTGCAGATCACCGCTGTGCAGGACAGACCCTGGGGAGTCAACACTTTTGGGACCAGAGATGGTCCAGGCCATGACGGAGAAGGTCCAGGTCATCCAGGAGTGGATGAGGACAGCTCAGAGGTGGCAAAAGTCTTATTCTTATAGGAGTCAGAGACCACTAGTGTTCGAGGATGGCGACCACGTCTTCTTGGGGGTCTCACCTCGACATGAATTACGGAGATTTGGCCGAGGAAACAAGTTGTCTCCATGCTTCATTTGACCATTCCAGGTCCTCAACAGGATTGGCGAGGTGGTTTATCGCCTGGATCTACCACCTTAGTTGCACCGGTAGCACGATGTCATTCACATATCTCAGCTGAGGAGATACGTGCATGAACCGACGCATATATTTGACAATGCGGAGGTGGACGTTGATGATGGGGAGACTTTTGTGGAGGTCCTGTTGGAGATTGAGGATCGACAGGAGAGGGTCCTACGTGGATGGTCCATTCCTCTTGTGTGCATCAGATGGCAGCACGGGAACCTCCAGGAGAGCACTTGGGAGCAGGAGGCTCAGATGCGTGCTCAGTACCCACATTTGTTTCCCTAGTTTTTATGTATCCTTACCGGGACGTAAAGCCCTGGGGTGGGAGTAATTTAAAGACCCGTAAAATTCAAGAAATTTTTTTTCTTAATTTTCTTTGAGATTTTACAAGAATGCAGTTTCTGATGGCACCTAATTCTGAGGCCCGATGTGCTCAGAATCTTTTTCTGAAGTTTAGCTCGGGTACGTTCAGTGAACGAATGAGCGGGTTTTTCAAACTTCTGAACCGGTGCTCGGAATCGAATTCTGAGGGCACCGATGGAATCACAAGGCTAGTAATTTTATAGAAACACCTTTACCGGAGTTTCGTTTGCTCGGGTGTGGTTTTAAAATTTTTGAGTTAAGTAAAGGAATAAAATAAAAATGGTGCGACCAATTTTTATTTTACTTAATGTAGTTTTTCCTAAGATAAGTGTTTAGAGTGGGACCCACAATATTCTACCCACTAGGTAGGATATTTGTGAGGTGGGGCCCACACGAGCCCCACCATTTCATTCAACTTCTTCACCCCCTTTTAATTAAGGTAACACACCCGCACCCCTATTAAGTGGAAGTCAACAATTGCATTTTTCTATTTACGAAACACCTCATTTAATTTTGCGGCTTAAAAATTTAAATTAATTCACATAATTGATTGTTTCGTTTTTGAATTTCAAAACGCATGTCCTGAGAAATAAAATAAGAAAAAGTCTTATTTTATTAGAGTTGTTGGGTTGTGAGAGGCCTGGGAGAATTTTCTCAATTTATTGAAGTTCTTCCTCCTTGACGAAGAACACGAAGAACACCGACCTCTGATGACGGACGATGGTGAGAGACGCCTTCCTCAAAGATCGATGACCTAATGCGCGTCACCTCGTTCTTTCTTTCCGCGTTAAAGGAAGGTAGACACCATTCCTCTGCGACGCGTCGATCCACCTTTTTCCGCGACGTCCCTTTCCGCGACAACCTCGTTTGAAGACTATGCTCGAGGTTGGGGTTTATTTTTTTTGTTTGTTCGTGATTACTTCCGTGACATTATTCTTTTCAATTTGAGCCGCCTGATATCACAATAATGGGATGAGGTCGGACCGCATGAACATGGCCGATCCTCCTCCCCCTTGTTGGTTTGGTTTTTTTGTGGCACCTGTAAGGTGGCGCGGTGCCGAAACACCGCGGATGAAATATTAACGGAAGGGAGGAGAAGCGCGGCGCCGTCGCGCCACGCCATTGAAAACAAACTAATCCATGGCATTGTCCCGCCAGGCCGGAGAACCTCGAAGGATCCTCGAAGACACCGCGGCCGGAGCGGGGTCGCGGCGGAGGGGCGCGGTGCCGTCCCGCCGTGCCAGATGGACCAAGGTCATGGCTGAGGCCACGACGGAGCAGGACTGGCGGCTGGTTATGGGCTGCCGGCATCGAATCAGGGGGACAGGACCGCACCTGTCCCGGGGCGGCAGCAGCCGGCCGGCCGGATCGCGCCGGCCGGTCAGGGGGAAAACTAGGGGTTCATAACCCCCTGTTGGTCAGTAGGTGCGGTCCCCCACATGGGGGACATGCTTCACTACGTGGGGGGCAGTGCCCCCCTCCCCCTCTTTGCTCGGCTGTAACGGCCGAGCCACCTGGCCGCAGGGCCTCCCAGGCCAGGCCGGGCCGTGCCTAGGCCGGGCCGGGCTGCGCCAGCCAGGGCGGGCAGTGCCCAAGCGGGTCGGACACAGACCTGGGATGGGTCGACCCGATTCGGGCCGACCCAGAGGGTATTGGACTGGGTCAGACCGGGCCCGAACCCCCTAATACTGGACCCCTCACCGTCTTTTGCCTATAACTTGGGCTGCAGACCTCCGATCGATGCACCGTCAGCTGCAATGTGAACCTTGGATCGATATGGTCGTTCCGGTATATTTCACTCAAGGTTTAGGAGGAATTTGGGTTCGGCCGGGTTGGTTCGTACACGAAACCAACCGGGCCTTCCGAGCGGAAATGCTAATAACTAGAGCTCCAGACGTCCGATTGACGTGCCGTCGACTTTGATAGATTACTCTTAGTGAGATGGACCTTTTGGCTTACTCCGCTCATGGTTTGGATGTAGTTAGAGAACGGTCGGGATGGTTTTGACTTAAAAACCAACCGGGCCCCTGGGACGAAAAAGACAATAACTCTCAGACCGGGCGTCCAATTGATGCGTTGTCTGTTTCTTTGAGTTCCTGTTGAAGATATAGAACTTTTGGATAAATCAACTCTGGACTATTTGTAAGTTGCTGTATCAGCCCCTCGGCTCGTGCAGCGGACCCTCCCGAATGAGCATGTTGTGTGCGGGAATCCTAGAGCTGGCTGCGATTGTGAAGACGATAACGACTATACGGAAATCCTCTATGGATTCGACGATGATGACTAAAGCACTCAATGATCCTACGTAGATCAGTGCTACCGATAATATGTGGGTCAGATCCTATGTGGGTCATCGCTCAGCAGTCCTGTGTGGGCCAGCGCCTACAGATCCTGTGTGGGTCCGATTTTATGTGGTTCATTGCGGGGGTTGGTTACCTATCGATCCTTTTTGGGTCATTGTGGGGGTTAGTTACCTATTGATCCTTTGTGGGTCATTGCGGCGGTTAGAACCTATCGATCATGTGTGGGTCCGACGTCTTACATGAATCAGTGGATACATCTGATCATCTCTATCATCTTATGAAGAAGTATACCTGTTTGAGCTGAATCTTAACATTCAATCATTATCTTCGATATGATTGACTTTATTTCCTGTGTGGATTGTGTTGTGCTATCATATGTGGACGTGATCAAACTTGGGCTCGGATGTTAGAGCTAAACTGGAATTGATGACTTAGTTATATGTATGGGAATATACCTAAGTAGTGTCGGATGTTACTTCGTGAATGTATCTTTCCTTTGTGGATTATACATTGTGGATTCTGGGAGACCTTCGGGGGTCTCGGGTTCCCTACTGAGTAGATTATACTCACCCCTGCACGGGCTATTCTGGCACTACGTTGTGTTGTTTGCAGACGATAGAAATCACTGATCGTGGTTGAGGAACGAGGAGTAGGTCGGTACCCAGAGGTGGACCACTGGGCGAGGCGTACTCGGAGTGGATGGCTGGATCCGAGGAGATGTGGAGGCCATCTGTACCCACCCTTCAGGTGGAACTTCCAGTGGACATCTCGAGGCTGCAGATTTACTTTTCAGTTGTTGTACTCCCTTTTTCAGTTGTATGTTACTTTCAGTTTGGGTTTGTATTCTGGTCAACTTACTTTTACACACATACTATTGTACCCAGTTTTTACTTAGTGTTTACTTCTCCTTTCTTTCTCTATGGTGTTTTTTACTTTACAAAGGCAATGACTTCCCTTTTTATCGGGAATTATGCCTTGGTGCTAGTTTCCATCCCCGGGCCTATGGAAGGCGGGTTTGGGGTAGTAACGGCACGTGCCCCGAGGATGGGTCGTGACACATAAAAATATTGGGTATAATGAAATTAAATTATGTACCAATTATTTTTTATAGTAAAAAAACCTTCCTTATAGTATATCACAATGTTATATGGTAGAATGAAATTCTATATATTTTAAATTAATGAGGTGATAATGAAAATATCTCATAAAATATATTAACATGTGTAAAGGTTGGATTAAATACCAATAATTTTAATTTCATATATTGAGGATGATCAACTACTATAAATTTTACATTATTTGGATATGTAATATGAATGACCTTATAATTCAACATCATTTGAAAAGGAATATCATATTCCCTTATTTTTAATTTCATGTGATTGAATCAATGAAAATTCTGTATTGTTTATCATCATGTGGTGATGATGATCATTTAAAATTATATTAAACATATTGTGGTGGTGAAGGCAAAATGTGTGTGATATGGCTTGATACTTCTTGTGGAATAATTTATTGTGAGGTTATGAGATATATTTCATTTAAAGGAAACTAAAGAATAAATATTATTGGAGTTGACTCCGTACATGTCCCATAATCCAGCCATTTTGGATTACCATTTTTTCTATTTATTCATAGTGTTAATATATATTTTCCATGATAACAAGACCCATCAATTAAAAAAATGAGTTCTCGTAAACATTATTTTATCGAATGGTCTGGTAACATGGTTTTAATTTCTCTTATGGATGTGCAACACTAATAGTATCTTCTCATTAGGGGTTATGAACTGATAATTACAAATATGGGAGAATTAGAAATATTTCAATTATGTAAAAATGAATTTTTATGAGGGGAAAAATTAAAATTAATTGTAAACTATACCTCATGGATATACATAGGGGAATATTTATTAAAATGTCTAGTGTTGTAGAATATAGGGTAATAGAATAATATTATATGAATATTTTATTAATATAGATATTCTTGTGAAAATCCCCAATCATTTAGAGAATATAATTTTTTTTGTTCAATGCATATAAAAAACTATTGGTAGCCACATGCTATTTTCAAAACTGAGTTGCAAGAGTGAATATATTTAATTATATACTGGGAAGTAAACCTAATACAATAATACATGGATTAATTTCACCATTTATTCATGAGGATGGGATAAGGAACCTAAAATATATTTATATTTTATAAGTCAAAAACTAATATAGGATATTATTATGGAATACATTAGGATTAGATTTTATTCCAATTTAAAGAATAATTTTGTTGATGTAATTTAGATCCAAAACTATAAAATATAATCTAGTGGTTCTAGTCTACTTATGTATTTACTCCCATGGTAAATAAAAAATAATAACTTATATGATAAACGATATTCAAACATTAGTGAATAAATTTGTGATAGATCTAGAAATCTTGGAACTATAGTGAATCATTACTCTAATTTTAAAATAAATAAAGATAAAAGTACCCATTCCTTTTTATTTGGAGAGTGATATTGATCGAATTATTATGTGAAACACATGTACCGTAATGAAATTAAATAATCACCTCAATAATATTCTTTCCATAAAAATATTTGTTAAATAAAAATTAAATTATTCTTATAAAATACATTCTTAGAAATTAAACCATCACAATGTAATAATTATGTAATTTTTTAGATGAATCTTGTTTTGATGAATTATATGATTTTAACAATATTTATATGAAAACAAATGTTGGAATCATTCAATATATAACTTCATTTTTTTAAACCAACTTGGGCCATGCCCATGGAATAGTGGGCTTAATTTAATAAAAATATTATTTGTTATTTTTTATGAAGGGGAATCCAATATACAATACACATATTATATGATAATTAATTGTTTTTTAGGGTTGATAATGGATATACTAAAATTCTCTAGTGTATTAACATACACATTTTATATCCATAGGATACATGAATCCTTTATATTAGTGGAGAAACGTGATGATCACTTTGAAGTCTATTCAAAAAGGCATATCAATTCATTCATCATCATTGTATAATCCATAATCAAATATTTGATCACTAACTCAATGTATCCCATTATATATAACTAGGAGATTTATATTTTAATGGATATCTAAATCCTATTTAACGGGATTGGTATTATACATCACTTTTAGATAAAATCTAGGATTTTTAATGATTAACAAGATATGTGAACCATTATAGGAGTAATGAAGATGACTCAATGGTCATCCAAATTAAACAAAATGTTATCTAAAAATGCCTAGTTTGTCTACGATAAGAACCATAAATATATATATCTTGTGACTATGTAGTTTTGTTAACATAGAATTTATCATCAATAGGGAAAATTGTGTTCAAGAGATAGTTAATCTAATTATTTGGTTAGTCACAATTTGTTTTTCAAAAACCCATCCCATAATTGACTTATAAGATATATAATAAATATAAAATAGATCATCAATCATAAAATATATTTTTGATCATCTAACCAACTTGTCGTTACACTTGATTTACATTAAGGAAACATTGAGGGAGATCAATTAGACATATGATTTTGTGGGTAAGTGAAAATTTTGGAACCACACAAACAATGGAATTGGATTTTTTCTTGATGAGGGTATATGTAACCATTGTATCTTAAATGATATAAAAAATATATTGTAATATATTATTCATATCTTCCTTCAATTTTTTTTGTCTATAAGTAAATTGGATGATTGATAAAGGGAAACATCATTTAAAGTGGTTTTTTTCCAATAAGTTTCATTATAACGAGTTTATATAATACAAAATGATAAATTATTACATATTAATGTTTTA
Organism: Viscum album; assembly: GCA_963277665.1. Classification (NCBI taxonomy): domain Eukaryota; kingdom Viridiplantae; phylum Streptophyta; class Magnoliopsida; order Santalales; family Viscaceae; genus Viscum; species Viscum album. The sequence goes on from OY728133.1 coordinate 1,865,188,425, forward strand.
ATTTTTAATTAAATATATACATTCCCCCAATTCTCATTATATTTATTAAATAAATGATTATACAAATAAGATTCTTGATATAGCATTTAATAGAGGAAATGAATATCATGAATCTTATCCACTATTGTATACAATGTAGAGGTGACATTTCATGGGCAACATTTTAATTAACATGATAATGAAAAATCTAAGAGTATATATGAATTCAAAAATTTAATATATATTTATATGTTGTTATAATGAAGGTAATTTTCTTTGGATCATCTATATGAAACCGACCTTATTTTATTACATAATCATGAATTTTGGTGAAGAACTCACTCCCTTCATATTAAGGATATTTTCATGTTTACATTTTTAGAGAACTTCGATATAACACATACATAACATTCCACATTAATATGTAGAATATACCATATAAATAGTATCATTTCTTCTAAAATATAATAATTTTCAAATAAAACATGATTTCATTGAAAAATCATCATAATATTTTACTTGGATTCTTTCTTTGTCATGCACAACCTTATATCATGTGAAAATCATTTACAAACAATGGATGTGTACAAAAATCTCAGCAAGGGTTATAAAATGAAAAAATAACACATTAGTCCATCAATATCTGTAATGTATGAAATCAATTTAATAAATACATACTTATCACACACATATATTTTGTGAAACATTAGATTTACACAAGATTCACACACAAAAATATTGAAAATAAATATGACCATAAATGTATCATAGTAAATTACATACATAATCCTATAACCCTTTTGGCTACCTTGTAATTTATAACCCTTTAAACTAACTTACAATTTGTATAGCACTCACAGTAACACCTGGAGTAACCATATGACCGACCTCTAACTTACAAATACCCTATGCATTAAATGGAGATATAGATCAGACCCTTCGTTATAAAAAACAATCAAGAACGGTAAAAAAATCACAAAAAATTAATAATTTCATAAAAATAATGATTTTGAATTTCCTAAAATAGTATTTGAAAAGGTTTTTTAAAAAGAAAACACCTTATAAATTACATATAATGGACAGGAGAATCAATATAATTAAAGGAATATGTGTATAACAATAAATCCACATAATAAAACATAATATAAAAAATCAATCACATAAATTATATTAATTCCACATAAATAATGAAGTACATGTTTATCCCAATGAATGGAAATCGTGTTATGAATCCCATTACATTGGGGTTTTCTTACTTCAAACATGTTTAATCATAATATTTAATGGTTAAAAGAGTGTTATTAATATCTTATAAAAACATATTCATATTTATAATATGTTATATGATTATTTAATTATTTTACCCTTTCATTGTTAATATTCTGTTCCTTGCATTGTTTTGGGTACCTTCATTACATGATTTACATGGCTGGTTTGAATTTGATTTTCCCATTATATGTAAATGAAGTTCCAAAAGTATAATGAAATGGTATTGATACATTTCCCTAATAAATAATGATACTTTAAATTTACTTTTTTTTATATATAATGATGGATGATTCAATAAAATATTAATGATGTTTGTTTAGATCATTTTTGGTGGCTCGACGATAATCAAGAACTTGTTTCATTATATAATTTTACTTCATGCATATATGTTCATTATAGAACAAAAAATTCATTACAACAAACACTTTAATTTTTTTTATCCATTCATAGGGTTTTATGATTATCTTTGAAGGAATTAATATAAATTGGAAACACATCATCCACGATTTTGGTAAACTGGCACATTGTGAGTGGTGTTTTTATTTTTAAAACAAGAGGTAGAGGAGATGAAGAAAGATGATGACAATTTTACATGAACATTATAAAATCATTAATATATAATATTATTGGATATTTCATACCACGTGGATAATTGTAGGGAGTGAGAGTATAAGAGGATAAAGTAATATGAAGGAAAACACATGGAAAATGAAGTGGAATCATACCTCTTGATGTATTATACTTGATATCCTCGTTGAGGCCTTTGGTTTTTGAATTTTGGTGACACCAGTATCTCCATGCAGTGGGGAAGAGGCTTAAGAGGTGTATTGGGTAAAAAATAGGAAACTATCAATGCTTGAAAGGTGTGGATGGAAGAGGGGAATGAAGGTGGGAATTATTGTGGGGGAGAGGTGGGATTCAACATTATTTTAATCATTATTTAATTATTTTTTCTTAAGAATATGAATAGTCAAGATTCATGTGACCCAAAATAATAAAACATGCATTTGAATTTGAAATAAGCAGGATTACATCATCCTTGCATCACCTATGATGCATTAAAATAAGTATTTATCATTTACAGTAATTTATCATATTATACTATTCATAAAAAATTCAAGAATTTTTGAAAAATCTCAAAAAATATACTTATCCATTTATCAATGCGTTGAAATAAAAAATGAGCTCCATTTTTGGAAAATAATTTTCCTAATATTATTAATTTAATTTGTAATTATAACCATAATTTATTCAAAAATATCAATTTTTAATTTATAACTTATTTTTTAACTACATGAAAAATTAATCAAGTATTAATTATCCTAATTATCAAAGAAAATAAAATAATAATACAATTTATTATTCATTAGGGTCGTATTACTTTTCATGTTACAATTCATAAGTGTGTGTTACTATTCACCAAAAATAATGCTGGTTCAATTTGACTCAATATAAATTACTAATCACAATTGTAGAAGACTATTTTTTCGAAATTAATAACATAGATGCAGTACAATTATGTTTAAAAGATAGTTATAAATTTCAACTTAGAAAATGGTTCAATTATTTCAATTTATTTTTAAAACCACAGGGTGTTACAAAATCCCCACATTTTAGAAATTATGCCCTTGCAATTTTATATAAATATTATAAAATTGAGTGTTCTATTACCTCATAGAACTTTCAGAGTCACATGTTGCTTCTCAAACTATGTGGTTCCTCCAAATAACATTTACCTATAGGATTACCTTATTATGAAATACGTTTTCCCTTCGATTAAGAATATGAACTTCTTTCTATTCATAAGAGAGGTTATCTTTCAGCTATACTATTTCTAACCTCAAAACATGAAACAAATCTTTTATATACATTCTCAACATTGAAACCTGAAAAACATTATGTTCATGGGATTAACTCGGAGGCAAAACATATCGGTAGGTAACTGTCCGACCTTTCTCCAGGATTTCATATGGTTCAATGAATACTGTACTTATCTTCTCTTTTATACTAAAATGCATAACACTTTTCCATGGTGAGATTCTAATGAAAACATGATAACCTACCTCAAAATAAATTCCCTTCTTTCTATTTTCTACAAAACTTTCTTACCTACTCTATGATATCCTCTTGTGTTGTTGGATCATCTTCACTTAATAATCCACATTCACTACTAATTCTTGTCTCGTAAATATCCATTCCCCTACTTCATGCCCCAAAGATATAGTTTTACACCACTTTCTATACAATGTATAGAAATGTGACTTCTCTATACTAGAATGAAAAATGTTATTATATTAAAAATCAACAAAAGAAATATGTTGACCACAAATTCCCTAGTAGTCCATTGAACAAGCTCAATGGATATCCTCCAAAGTCTGAACTGTTCATTCGTACTTCCCTTTTGATTGAGGATGAAAATTGATACTGAAATTTAATTCTTTTCCTAATGACTTTTGAATACCATTCCAAAAGTTAGAAGTGAAACTGGGATCCTGGTTAGATACAATAGAAAGAGGAACTCAATTTAACCTAAGAATCTCTATGAGGTGAAATAAAGAAAGGTGAAATGAAGACATTGTGTAAAAACCTGAGATTTTATAAGATATATTCTTTTTAATTTCATTCATATCATCTATTGTATGATACACCAATATTATCTTTCGCTATACACAAAACCATATTAGCTTGTGGTATATGCAACAATTTTCTTGGACCGTGTTACACACAATTTCAGGTTTGTTTGATATTTGATATTCTACGCAACATTGAATGTGTATGTGTATATATATATATTGAATTTATAAATTAAATATTTTTTTATATTGTTATATGAAAAAACAAAGCAGTCTTGCACTACACGCAACCCTAATTTGGCTTGCATTACACACAATCATGACCTTCCTCGATAGTGTGTGTTGTACTCAACACTGGGTTTCACTAAACAAAGATATATTGTTATAATATTATTATGAACTAGCCATTATGAATAGTATTAACTAAATTTTTAATTTTATAACATTATTATTAATCTTACATATTTTCTAGAAATGTTATGAGAACAAAATAAATTTTTCGGGTAAAATAAGTATTTTTCAAAAAATGCAGTTTTGCCACCTATTAATGGTGTAGGCACTATAAATCAAATATTTGACATGTTTATAAGTTAAATTTGAAAAAATTAAATTCTTCCTAGGATTAAAAATATAATAATTTAATTGGGATAAATATTTGATATTTTTCTGAAAACTATAATATATTAATGATTAGTAAAAACACGCTATATTTTTAATAAATACAACTTTTTTCATCATAATAATTTATATGGTGAAATATTAACATTGAATGGTTTTAAAGTATAAATAGAATATATTTTTACAATTTAATATAACTTATTTCATTATCATTGATTTTACCTTGAATTCATAGGTTAAATGAATTCAATCTTTTGCAATGTTTTAAACAAAAACCCGTTTTCTTTCCACAATAGGATTAATTTTAATTTAATTTCTGAAACTCTTGTGTATTGAATTTGGAAAAATGGATTCCATATTTGGAATAAGTGGGTCCATATTATGTTAATAAGCTACTTTGTATTTTTGGGCCTTATGAATAGTAGCTACAGTAAATTTTATTTACCATGGTAAAGGTAAATCAGGTAATTAAGGGTAAATATAAGATTATAAAATTACCCTGACACCTTCCAAAATTGTATTGGATGGATAAAAGTAGACCCATATCATCTAAGGGTCGGATTAGATTCAATTTATGGACTTTTTTACAATAAAAATAATTTAATTATTATTAAAACCATTGAAAGTGACAACATCTCACTTCTTAAATCTTATAAGTATATTAATTTTAATTTAGTGATAATATTCATGAAACATCGAACATGAATAGTATCCAGAAAGATAATGAAATTATCTACATCATATGAATTTATTTATAATTTTTAGGGAATAAATAATTATCATTAACTGTGACACAATAGTGATACAAAAAATGTTTATCTAGTGAAAAATAAATAATATAGTTATTATTAAACTTATAGTGACCATAAAAGGCACAAAACCCTGACCAAAACTTATTGTTCAAGTAAAGTTATACAATAATCATCCAATTATCAAATATGTGACCATTTGGAGCCATATAAAAGAGATTATGACACTTATATTATTTTATTTTGAATGATTCCAAAGTTGTCACCTTCATAATTTAATAAATATAAAAATTTAAATATTGTGATTTTAAGATGATATATTCGAGTAAATGTATTATTGTGAATTTTAATAGATTTAGATTCATTATAGGATTTTATTTTTATTTTTTATGCAAAAATAAGTATATTAAATAATTATACAAAAATGTTGTAGTAATTATTTTATTAAGAGATAAACCAAATAAATGGAATTAAAAATAATAAAATAAATATTATATGAACTATTTAATGTGCTCCACTAATTTTCTAGATACATATGACATTTTATTTATTTATTAAAGCTTTTATTTCGAACATATATTATGTATATATTTTATTTAAATTCCAATAAATGAATAGTGTAAAAATTGACACTATTGTTATTTTATAAAAATAACATATTATAAAATTGTTTAAAAATCACAAAAATATTTAAAAATTATAAATTTAAATATATATGGTCGAACATTTTATAAAGTATCCAATTATGGATAATTAACAACAAATAAGTAATTATTTGTTAAAATTTAAAATTTATAATGTTATTACCACAAATAAAATTAAATTGATTAAATAAGGATAAATCATGTTGATAATGTGTAAAATAAATTCCTAACAGGTCAAAATTTTATTGATGAGATTACAACCCTATATCATCTAATATTCAAATATTAGTCGTTTTTGGAGGTTTTTATGTGGGGTTATATTTATTATAAATTAATATTTTTATGATTTCCAAAGGTGCCCCTCTCCTCCCTTATAAATGGGCACCTCCTCCCTCTCAACATTACACAACATTGAGCCTTAATGATCAGACAAACCCTGCCCATTTCCCTTCTCAACTTCTCTAGAAATATTCTTGAGGTCCTATTCTTCTTCAATGACCAATTTTAGAGCCCTAAGAGGAAGTTTCAAAGAAGCATGTCGAAGAAGAGGTAATATCTGTTAACGATTCTTTCAAATTTATTTCTTCTTATACTTCATCTTATTTAGTTGTTTAATTATGATGTAATAACATCAGTATCAATAATATACTGGTATGTTATTATAAATATGAAAAAACCCTATTTCACTTTCTATCAATCCTACGGAAAACAAAATCACCATGCGTGCGTACGTATGGAATACCGTCTCCACGCCGTGTTGTAAGCTGTTTTTCCACCAACACCTTACATTGATGGGGTATAATGGTGTAAAGAATAACTATATATGGTTATTATAACATCATACTGACTTTGATATATTATTCCATCCACTCCAATTCTATTCAATAATTATGGGAACGATATCATCGCTTGTGCGTACGTACGGACTACCATCTCCACGATGCGATGAGATTCATTCTCCATGTTAACCATACATGAATGATCATAAATTTTATATAATGAATAATAATCAAATATATAAAATAATAAATCTACTGGATTTATGTGTATATATATATATGTATGTCATCTATTTAGTTGCATTCAATTCAATAAGGAAACGAAAACAGCGTTCATGCGTACGTACAACCTACCTTCTCCATGAATGGTGTATTTCATTCCTTTTATTGATCTATAATATATATGTATATGATGAATATATATTATATATAAATCATGTTTTATATTTTAGAATTATGTAAATCAGTATATATGTAATAATATCAAGGATGACAAGTCGAAACACATACGATAAATGAAATGATTTTACCCAAAACGCTGCTTTAACATGAAATTGACAAAAGAACTTGTAATATAAAGTCATTAGTGAAACATATATGATATCATAGCAATGAATATGATTATGTAATAAGTCAATGACATTATTTAAATCACTATATAGGAGGATCAGATCCATATGAAGCATATCGGACCTAAGGTAAGGGATAACTATTCCAATCTCGTTCTTATCCGAGATTAATTATTCGTAAGTATTTACTGAGGTTATTATTATCATCCATGTGCATGTTTTATAAAAGTGTTTTTATGTATTCTTAAAGTCATTTTTACCCATTTTTTACTTTTACTACAAGGTATGTAATGAATCTTTTTTCTGTTTACCATACGAGGTACATTTTGAATTTTCCGACAAAAGTATGAGAAAAATGTTATTTTTTTATCTTATACAGTGTGAAATTTTTTTTACTGTTTCATAACGCCTCATTTTCATGAATCTTACTCTACAAGATTTTATGAATATTTTCAAAAAAATACTATTATTTTGAAAGTGCATGTAATTTTGTGAAAAGATAATGATTTTGAAGAAGAAAGGATATTTTCCTCAAGAATTCATTTCAAATGTTTTATAAAAAACATTTTCCATATAAGATGACATTATTTCATATGTGAATGTTTCAAGTTTAATGTCTCTATGATTTACATGGTTTCAATTTTCTTATGATGAAATATCTATTTGTTTTATATGGATTATGTGATGATGAGATAATGTTTATGAAAGCCATTTTATTCTTTGGGTTATGATTAATGTTTTACGTTTATTTTGTGGCACAAGTAAGAATGATTTCATTATGAGATGGGTGGGACCTATATCTCCCTCCAACGAATTTGGTAAATATTTATATCTAATGATATAGACATGGCTGGAACGGTAAGTTAATCCGGTTCAGTGTTACAGGACTAAAACGAGGAGTGAACTCGATTCAGAAAGAGACATTGTCCACTAAGATGGTCTTGGCGGCAATGCCTTGGCTACTATGGAAATCATAACATTTGCTGAATGGTTGTAACAATTACAAGTTTTATTCCCATTATATTTTATCATGGTTGATGTTCTATTATAATATATTCCTTACGTACTTCCACGATTTATGTCTTTGCCCAAAATTTGATGTTTAACTTTCATGTTCATGTTTTTGATTTCAAATGATTATGGATTGTTTTATGTTCTCTATGTTTTCCCTTACTGAGTATTTGAGATCACCCTTTTTATGTTTTATTTTCCCCAAGAAATAAAGAAAGGTTTTAGTTTAGGAAACAAAAAGGGGATGATCTTTATGGGAGTTTTTGAAGATCTTTCAATATGATTAGAAGTTTATATTCCATGTTTCCAAAGACACTAAACTATTACAATCCTTGTCTGTCTATTTTTGTTATGTATTAAGTATTCTTCAAAATTAATGTAATGTCCATGTACGTCAAGCATCGGGCCTCTACAGTTGGTATCAGAGGAAAGGTTTAGTCATCCTTTGGAAACTAGGATGTGGGAACGTTTGTGAGATACATAGAGATATTTCTAAGGTATGTCTAGGGATGTCCCTAAGGATAAGAATAAGTATAGGTTATAGTCCTAGAATTGTGGTAATGATCTAATAATTTAACCTATGATGTTAGATATTGAATATAATCCCCTTTTATTATGCTTTTGGCCTCTTAAACTTTTTTTGGGTTTTTGAAAATGGATGGGAACAGTATGATTCACGATAATGGAGGATATTATGGACAATGGAATGATATTATTTATGAGAAACCGAATGAAATTGGATCTAGAGGTCCACATATCGTTTTTATGCCTAATCAGCAATCCTATAATATAATCAATATTCTCAACTTTGGTAAGTTTCCCGACTCAACAAATAATAGAAATATGGAGTTTCATGATTATCATAGAGGAAGGAAAGTTCAATTTCTATCATGTAAATCTCGTGGGAAGAGGCATCAATTAAAATGTTTCAAAGAAACTAGAAGATGCTTTGGGTGTGGAAAAGATGGACACACATCCAGTAAGTATAAAGGAAATGGTTCAGTTAACAATATGGATAAGGATAATTGTATTTCTACGACATCAAAAATGATTAGATGTTTTAAATGTGGAATGGATGGGAAAAATACAAACCAATGCCCTAAGGGAAATTATCATGAAGAGAATCAGCAGGGTCATATGGGTAGTATTTATGTGGATGGTGATGAGTATATGAAAAATGATATATGAGATGAAAGAAGTTTTGAAGCTCAGTCAGTTTTTTAAGAAGGTAGTGGAATGATTGTATGTTTATCAAGAGTTATGTTGTATAGTTAATGGTACAATGGAATAAATAATCGTCTACTGATTATTACACTGCTGTTTTTCCTGAAGTATTTTAAAGTATATGTTGAATGGTACTAGTACCCATGAAAGGATATTCAGATATTTTCTGGAAAGTAGATGATATGCGCATAATGAAGGGATAATAAGATAATGAGATGTTTGATTGTATTCAAGAGCTCATGACCGATATAAGGACTAAGTGATATTATGGTTTGAGTATATAGAATTTTTGGGATTTTGGTATGTGGAAATAATTAACTTTTGACAGATTTCATGTTTTCACTATGGTTCAATGGGTATTCATTTTTCAATAGAATACATGATTAAGGTATTCACATGTTAGGAATGTGACCAACAAGATATATTATATAAATGATGGTATTCCCATGCTTGTTATGTGAACTTTCAAGTAATCGTTTTCATTATACAATGAGATTGGACATATGTATTTTGGATAAGCCTAATGATTGGAATGGATTATGTTGGACACATGTTAGTGGTGTTTAATGATAGAACTTTTTTTGATATTATTGATGGAATGTCATAATGATGTAATTTTAGAAAAAGTACAACCAGCAGGACGAGCGACAAACCATCACGTCGGAAAAGGATGTGGGAATCGAACCCACAACCGAAGTGCAACTCGCCTTTATCGCTTACCATTGGCCTACAGGAAGTTACTGGTTAGTGGAAACTAGTTTTATTTTATTAAGAGGTATGATAAATAAAGTATAAGTCCATTTTTTGAACCATATACGATTAATCTCACCATAAGATGGACTTATAACTTTTTCTTACCTTTTGTTTGAAACATATGGAATGACCCATCATTCTATCACATGATCTGCTAACACTTCACAAATAACAAATTCAATTTCATTTCTTTATGAGATGAAGTGGAAATTGTTCAATTCACGAAAAATAGTGAGATTGTACCAAAATCATGTAAGTATTTATATTAATTCATCAACTTTAGGGAAATGATCTTGAAAATAAAAAATGTTGTCTTATTGCCCTTATATATGATGAATTATATGGTACCTTATATCATCACAAATCTATGGCTTTGTGATTGTTGACTTTTTCATAGCCATGTTCTCTACCACTCTCCATCAGAACTTGATTCTTATATTTCTCTTCCATATCTACATTTTCACCTATGTTCTCCGATGTGGAAACCCAGTGATTAGTTTATTTGGGTAACCATTAAGTTTCATACATTAGTTTTTAAAGATATGTTTTGGTATTCCTTTTTACGATGTGGGTTTCAATTAAAGAAACTTTCAAGTAGAAAACCATTTATAACCCCAACGAATTTCGAGGGCAAAATTCATGTTAAGGGGGGTAGAATGTAACAACTTGAGATTTTATAAGATATATTCTTTTTAATTTCTTTGATATCTTCTGTTGTACGATACACCAAGATTATCATGAGCTATATGCAACACGGTATTATCTTGCGGTATACGCAACATTATTCTTGGATCATCATACACACAATATCAGGTTTGTTTGATAGTTGTTATTCTACACATCATTGAGTGTGTATGTGTATATATATATATGTATATATTAAATGTATAAATTAAATATGGTTGAATTTTTTTATACGAAACAACAAAGGAGTCTTTGAGAACACACAACCCTGATTTGGCTTGCATTGCACGCAATCACGACCTTCCTCGATAGCGTGTGTTGTACGCAATACAGGGTTTCACTAAACAACGATATATTGTTATAATATTATTATGGACTAGCCATTATTAATAGTATTAACTAAATTGTGAATATTATAACATTATTATTAATCCTACATATTTTCTAGAACATGGTATGCGAAAAAAAAAAATTTCCGGAAAATGAAGTATTTTTTAAAAAAATGCAGTGTTGCCGCCTTTTGATGGCGCACCAACTTTAAATCTAGTTTTTGACGTGTTTATAAGTTAAATTTGAAAAAATAAAACTCCTCCTTGGATTCAGGATATAAAAATTAAATTTTTATAATGTTTAGATATTTTTCTGATTACATTCATATTTTAATAAATTGAAAAAACACGCTATATTTTAATTAAAAACAAATTTTTTCATCGTAATAATTTATATGGTTAAATTATAACATTAAATGGTTTTAAAGTATAAATAAAATATATTTTTACCATTTAAGATAATTTATATCATTATCATTGAATTTACCTTGAGTTTGTAGGATAAATCAATTCAATATTTTCCAATGTTTTCAACAAAAACCCGTATCTTTCGACAACAGGATTAATTTTAATTTAATTTCTGCAACTTTTTTTATTGAATTTGGGAAAATGGATTCCATATTTGGAATCATTGGGTCAAAATTATGTTAATAAGTTACTTTTTATTTTTGGGCATTATGAATAGTAACTACAGTAAATTTTATTTACCATAGTTAAAGGTAAATCGGGTAATTAAGGGTAAATATAAGATTATAAAATTACACTAACACCTGGAAAAATTCTATTGGAAGGCTAAATGTCGACCCATATCACATAAGGGTCGGAATAGATTCATTTTATGGACTTTTCACAACAAAAATCATTTAATTATTATTAAAACCAATGAAAGTGACTACATGTCACTCTCTTAAATCTTATAAGTATATTAAATTTAATTTAGTGATAAACTTCATGAAACTTCGAACATGAATAGTCTCAAGAACTATAATGAAATTATATACATTATATGAATTTATTTATAATTTTTAGGGATTAAATAATTATCATTAATTGTGACACAATAGTGATGTAGAAATTATTTATCTAGTGAAAAATGAAGAATATAGTTTTTATTAAACTAATAGTGACCAAAAAAGGCACAAAACCCTGACCAAAACTTATTGGACATGTAATGCTAAACCATAATCATCCAACTGTAGAAATATTTGACCATTTTGAGCCTTATAAAAGCAATTATGACACTTATATTATTTTATTATAAATGATTCCAATGTTGTCACCATCATAATTTAATAAATATAACAATTTAAATATTGTGATTTTAAGATGATAAATTCGGGTAGAAGTATTATTGTGAAAGGTAATAGATTTACTTTAATCATTGTATTTTAAATTTAACTTTTATGAAAAAATAAGTCTATTAAATAATTATACAATACAATTGCGGTAAATTTTTTATTAATAGATAAACCAAATAAATGTTTTTAAAAATAATAAAATAAATATTATATGAACTCTTTAATGTGATCAACTAATTTTCTAGATACATATGACCTTATATGAATCTATTAATGTTTTTGGTTCGAACATATCTTCTGTATATATTTTATTTAAATTCAAATAAATGAATACTGTCAAAGCTGACACTATTGTTATTTTATAAAAATAACATATTATAAAATTGTTTAAAAATCACAAAAATATTTAAAATTATAAATTTATATTTATATGGTATAAAATTTCATAAATTATCTAATTATGGAAAATTCAAAACAAATAAGTAATTATTTTTTATAATTTTAAATTTATAATTTTATTACCACAAATAAAATTAAATTGATTAAATAAGGATAAATCAAGTTGATAATGTTTAAAATAAATTTCTAACATATCTAAATTTTATTGGATGATGATATTACGACCCTATCGCATCTAATATTCTAATTTGAGTCATTTTTTGAGGTTTTTAACTATGATTAGATTTATTATAAATTAACATTTTTAAGATTTCCAAAGGTGCCTCTCTCTTCCCTTATAAAAGGGCACCTCCTCCCTCTCCTCTTTACAGAACATTGAGCCTTAAAGATCATCCAAACCCTGCCCATTTCCCTTCTCAACTTCCCTATAAATATTCTTTAGGGTCTTATTCTTATTCAATGACCAATTTTACAGCCCTAAGAGGAGGTTTCAAAGAAGCATGTCGAAGAAGAGGTAATATCCGTTACCGATTCTTTCAAATTTATTTCTTCTTCTACTTCTTCTTATTTAGTTGTTTCTTTACAAAGTAATAACATCAGTATAAATAATATACTGGTATGTTATTATAAATATTAAACAAACCTATTTCACCTTCTATCCATCCTACGGAAAACAAAATCACCGCGAGTGCGTACGTACGAAATACCGTCTCCTCACCGTGGTGTAATCTCTTTTTCCACCAACACCTTTCATGGATAGGTATAATGGTGTAAAAAATAACTATATATGTTTATTATAAAATCATACATATTTTGATATATAATACCATCCACTCCAATTCTATTCAATAATTATGGGAACGATATCATCACCTGTGCGTACGTACAGACTACCGTCTCCACGACGTAAAGATTTTCATTCTCCATGTTAACCATACATTAATGATCATAAAGTTTATATAATGAATAATAATTAAATATATGAAATAATAATTCTAATGGATTTATGAATATATATATGTGTTTCATCTATTTAGTTTCATTCAATTCAATAAGGAAACAAAAACAATGTTCATGCGTACGTACGACCTATCGTCTCCATGAACGGTGTATTTCATTCCTTTTATCGATCTATAATATATATTTATATGATGAATATATGTTATATATAAATCATGTTTTACATTATGGAATTATGTAAATCAGGATATAAGTAATAATATCAAGAACAGCAATTCGAAATACATACGATAAATGAAATGATTTTACCCAAAACGCTGATTTAACATGAAATTTACAAAAGAATGGGTAATATAAAGTCATAAGTGAAACATATATGATATCATAACAATGAATATGATTATTTAATAAATCAATGACATTATTTAAATCATTATATAGGAGGTTCATATCCATACGAAGCATATCGGACCTAAAGTAAGGGATAACTATTCCCATCTCGTTCGTATCCGAGATTGTTTATTCATAGATATTTAATGGGGTTATTATTATCATCCATGTCCATGTATTCAAAATGTTTTTTTATGTATTACTAATGTCCTTTTCACCCATTTTTGACTTTTAATACATCGTATGTAATGATTCATTTTTTTACCATACGAGGTACTTGTTGACTTTTTCGACAAAAGTACTAGAAGAATGTAATTTTTTTATCTTAAAAGGCGTGAATAGATTTTTACGGTTTCATAATGCCTCATTTTCATGAAGCTAACTGTACAAGATTTTATGAATATTTTCAAAAAAAATACTTTTATTTTAAATGTGCATAGAATTTTGTGAAAAGAAAATGAGTTTGAAGAAGAATGGATATTTTCCTCAAGAATTCATTTCCAATGTTTTATCAAAACCAATTTCCATCTAAAATGACATTATTTCATATGTGTATGTTTCAAGTTTAATGTCTCTATGATTTACATGGTTTTAGTTTTGTTATGATGAAATATCCATTTGTTTTATATGGATTATGTGATGATGGGATGATGTTATTGAAACCCATTTTATTCTTTGGGTTATGATGAATGTTTTAAGTTAATTTTGTGGCACAAGTAAGAATGATTTCATTATGAGATGGGTGGGACCTATATCTCCCTCCAATGCACTAGCTACAAATTTATATCTCATTAGCTAGAAATGGCTATAACGGTAAGTTAATCCGGTTCAGTGTTACAGGACTGAAATGAAGAGTGAACTTGTTTCAGAAAAGAACTTTGTCCACTAAGATGGTGTTGGCAGCAATGCCTTGGCTACTATGGAAATCATAACATGTGCTGAATGGTTTCCACAATTACATGTTATATTCCCATTATATTTTATCATGGTTGATGTTCCATTATGATATATGCCTTATGTACTTCCACGATTAATGTCTTTGCTCATGATTTTGATGTTTAAATTTCATGTTCAAGTTTTTGCTTTCAAATGTTTATGGATTGTTTTATGTTCTCTGTCTTCCCTTACTGTGCATTTGAGCTCACCCTATTTATGTCTTATTTTCCCCAATAAATAAAGAAAAGTTTTAGGTAAGGAAAAAAAGGGGGAAGATCATTATGGGAGTTGTTGCTGATCATTCAACATGATTAGAAGTTTATATTCCATGTTTCCAAAGACACTAAACTATTACGATCCTTATGTGTCTATTTTTGTTATGTATTACATATTCCGCAAAAGTAATGTAATTTCCATGTACATCAAGATTCGGTCCTCTACACATTGTATCTAAAATTGGGAGAACATGTGTAGATTAGTCAATTAGTCAACAACAACCCATATTTCATTGTTACCTTGATAATTATCATGTATTATAACCATGAATTACATCGATATATTATCTAGTTTCCATTATAGAACTTGAGGTGGATGAAGTATCCTCATTAGTATTCTATAACCAGTTTACATGTATAATATTTCTCTTCAAATTCTGAAATATCTATTTATATTCCATCACACTGCAAATAGTCTTGATTGTCTTTGTTCATCTTAGTTCTTCAATGATGATCAATAATTGGAGAGCTATGAGCATCACACAACAAATATTCCTTCAACTGAGAATCACAAGGAAAACACAAAATTTTAACAATTCAAAAAACTCAATATTAATCAAGGATAAATTATGGATACTTAGAAATTTCATCCAATACAACTTTTTTCTATGGATTTTGGTAGTCCTTCTATTATTTATTACTTTTGTATGACAACGTTAACTGCATTGAATCAAGGAAAATATATATATATATATATATATTTCCTAAACCGACATCTTTTAAGACAAAATTCATTAAATCATTAATCAAGGGGTCATATTTTTAAAACAACAGGGTTAATGATGCATATTGTTTTCAACAAATCTGCCACATTGAATACTTTTCCAAGATGGTAATTGATTGTGAAATAATAATTTATTATTAGTTCAAGACACCTTACCTATCCAATGCTTGATTCCTTCTATGTTATTATATATAATTCAAACGTTTTGGGTATGAACATATTTTTTAGTTGGCTCCGTATAAATGATTCCTCAAATGTTACAAAGAAAAAACCATAGCTTCCAATTCCAATTAAATTGTGGGAAATTTTAACTCATGAGGCATTAGTTGTATTGACGAATAAAAAATTACCTGATAATTCTACATGAGAACACAACCATGAACCTTCAACGAATCATCACTGTAGATATAAAACTCCATATTTCAGGAAGGAAACTCCAAAATTTGAGCGTTCACTAATCTCTTCTTCAGTTCCTGAAAAAAATCATCACATTTTTTATTCGAAATAAATTTTACCCCTTTTCTATTAAAATAGTTATTGAGCTGGATATTTGTGTAATTTTTTAACAAGCCATTGGTAATAACCTTATAATCCAATAAAACTATGAATCTCTGTAACATTTTTAGATCTTTGACATTCATCAACCACTTTTTGATGGGATCAACTATTATTCCATAAATATTTACAATGATCATAAGAAAAGAAATCTGTTGAACAAAAAACACCCTTACTGAATTTTCAACATAGTTTCTTTGTCTTTATGGTTTGAAAAAAACAATATATGTTTTTCATGCTTCTATTTACTATTTGAAAATAGAAGAACGTTATCAATAAACCCAATAGAAAACTTATCCGAGAACTAGTGAAATACTATTCTCATAAGATCCATGAATATAGTAGGTTAGTGTGTTAACCCAAATGCATAAACACAGATTCATAATGCCTATATGTAGTATGAAAAGATATTTTTTTTATCATCATCCTTCACCTTTAGTGGATGATATCCTCATCTCATGTCAATATTAGAAAAATATTGAGTGACCTAGAGCTGATCAAACAAGTAATCGATATGAGGAAAATAATAATTTTTTTAAAATTAATTTTATTTAATGATATATAATCATTTCAATGTCTAATGGAACCATCATTATTTTTAGCAAACAAAATAGGAGCACTACGTAGTGAAGTTCTAGGATGAATGAAGCTTTTATCAAAAAAATCCTACAACTGATCTCTCAATTCAAGAAGTTCCATTTAAGTGATTTTATATGGGGTTTTTTAAAATGGCTTGGCATCAAGAACTAAGTCAATTTTAAATTCAACCTCTGAATCAGGTATGAAACTATATAACACATCAATAAAAACATCAACGTAGTCAATTACCATTGGCACGTCATTAACCTCTATTGTTCCCTTGTGTTCAAAAATATGATCTTGATAACATTCATTTCCAACATTCATAAGTTTCTCAGCTTCTTGATATGTTAAAAATTGTATCTGTTCGTTAGTCTATTAAAACTGAATCTATCTCTAAATAAGAACTTCTTTATCACTACAGTCAATCTTAACTTGATAAACAGAATGCCAATACATTCCGAGAATAAAATCAAACTCTAAAAAGGAAAAAACAAAAAGTTTTGCAGTTAATTTCATTCAATAGATCTCAATAGAAAAATTCTAATAATTCTTCTTTACTATAATATCTCCCCATAGTGTTTTAATAATAAGTTCAAGTCTCATTTTTGGGGTGATATTTCCAATTTACATGAAAATTCTTCAGAAATAAAGGAATGCGTAGTCCCCATATTGAATAAAACTTTAGAAAAATCTGAGTAATCAAACAAGGTACCCGATACAACACTCTTGGATGTTCCAATGTCTACTAAAATAGTCTCAAATGATCTAACTACACATTTTTATTAAAGTCTGACTTATTTGAATCATTCAGATCTCTCATTGGTCAAACATTTACATGATGAACCATCTCACCATATTTAAAATTTATTATAGTTTTCATATAAGGATTCATATTAGATTCATTTTCATTATAATCATGGGCCATATTTCCAAACATACCTCATCAAAAAAACTTCCCATTTTAGGTAAGGCATTCCCCCAGGATAATTTTTCCACACATTTCACAAACTAGAATCTAAAATTTCTTTTGATCATATTTCATTGGTTCAATTATATCCATTTCATTCCATATGGACATCTTCCTACCCTTGTTATCAACGTGAATGTGATCACTAGAAAACTCTATCTCTACCCTCTAAATACATCAGAAAAGTTTCACACAACTTTTGAATTCACGGGACACCAATTCTCTTCGATACCATGTCTTCAATCCCATGTAAAAGGGGTTAATTTTTCTATCAAGATGCCGAATATGATTTGGATCACACCTCACCAACCAGGAGATGTCACTTCATACACGAACAATGAATCTTACTACTTTTACTTAAATTCAATGAATTACTTCTCTAGCCTATGTCTCACCACCATAGGAAAACATTTTTCAAGGAAATTACTATTAAATTCATCCAACTCTAAGACATTAATCTCCCCTCAATCTCTGATATTCTAGACCATCGACCACCACTAATGAGAGTCACCATCAAAATGATATATGGTAAGATATTTAGTTTTATTATAGGAACATCCTATAACATTATATTCTTTACATGGTCTTTAATCCGTTATAAAAATTATACTGGGTTTGAAGATCCATTCAAAGTAGAAGGGTGTTTTCTCAATAAATGTTCCACTATCATCATGTTCTGTTTTGGTACCTCTGGTTTTTCTCTTTCATGGATGCCACCCACATTTATTTCATGCATCAATAATGCCATTACATTCACAAAATACTCGATTCTATTCCATACCATTTTTGGATACCGATTACGAAAAATATTGTTCTGTCGGTGCCTCTGCACTTCATCTTCCCTATTTCTTCTATGGAAAACCATTCTGAACAAACATATCATAGATGAACTAACATGGAAATCATTAAATTCTATATCATTTAAAAATATACATGGATTAAAAATTATTTATAGTATTCTATTATCATTATCCTAAGCACAAATGTTACATAAACCATCCTATAATGCCAACTATAAGAACCCAACCATATTATATTACATAATCATGAATTTTAATCAAGAGGTGACTTCCTTAGTATTGAGGATCTTTTAAAGATTATAGTTTTAGATAATTGGGATATAATACATAATTAACATTCCACATTCTTATAGATAATATACCACATAAACAGTATCTATTTCATCTAAAATATAATTCTTTTCAAATAAAACATGATTTCCTTGACAAATCTTCGAAATATTTATCTTGGATTACTAATTTGTCATACACAACCTTATAACCTAGGAAATTCATTAAAATACTTGGTATGAGAATAAAATAATAGTAATGGATATAATAATACGAAAATAACACATTAAACCAAGAATACTTATAACTTATGAAATCATTTTCATTAGGACAAACATGTTTCCCATATACCCTAACTTTTGAAACATGAGATTTTCTCATGATTCCCACAAAACATAAAGAACATAAATTAAACTATAATGGAATATTAGTACATTAAATACATAATCATGTAACCCTATTTGCTACCTTATAATTTATAACCCGCATAGCTACCTTACAATTTCTGTAACCATCCCAATTACGCAAGTAGTAACCATATGACCATCTTCCAACATACACATACCAAATGAATTGGAAGTTGATATTGGTCCCACCCTTAATCTTATAAAATTACCAAGAACATGAAAAAAATCATACAATATGAATAATTGCATAAAAATATTGCTTTTGAATTTGATAAAACAATATTTTTAAAGTGGTTTTTAATGAAATGTCTCTTATAGATAACATATAATGGATATGAGAATCAATTTAATAAAATAAATATGTGTATAAACTATAAATAAAAATATTAAAACATAATATAAACAATAATTTATTAAATAAATGGTTTTAATACCACATAAGTAATGATGTAGATGTTTGACCCAAAGAATAGAAATCAGGTTGAGAATTCCCTTAAATCGGGTTTCTATTACATAGAACATGTTTAAACCTCATGTATAATGATTTAAAGAGTTTAATTAATATTATATAAAAGAATATTCATATTTATAATACCTTATATGATCATTTAGTTTCATCATTTCACCCTTTAGTTGTTAGTATTTAGTTCTCACATTGTTTTCGGTGTGTTCTTTATGTGATTTCAATTACCGGTTTGTAAATAAATTTATTGTTGTATGGAAATAAAATTCCATAAGTAGAATGAAATGGTATTAATATGTCACTAGAATATAAAATGATACCATAAATTAATTTTTTATCATATATGATGATGGATCATTAGATAAAACATAAAAGATGTTTTTGTAGATAATTTTTGGTGGTTCCTCGATAATCCCAAACTTATTTCACTATATAATTTAATTTCATTCATATATGTTAATTAAATATCATAAAATATGTTAATTTATACTCTTTACATTATGTTTCTATAATTAAAATGGTTTTATGACCATCTTTGAAATATTTTTTGTAAATTGGAAAGATATCGTCCAAGATTTTGGTATATTGGCACATCAAGGGAATTGTTTTTATTTTTAGAACGAAAGGTAGTTGCTAGGAAGGAATATGATGATAATTTTAAATCAAAATGATAATATAATGATTATATATGTTTCAGGATATTTCATACCTATGGGACAAGTTTCATGAAATAGATTATATGAAAAGATTGAAATTGGAAAGAAAACACCTAAAAATGGACGAGGATTCTTACCCCTTGAGCTCTTCTCCTAGAGATCATCCTTAAGTCCTTTGGTTTTGAAATTTTGGTGGTACCAAAATCTCTTGTAAATGGGGAAGATCCATTATAGGTGTATTAGGTATCATATAGGCTAAGATCAAGGCATTATAGGTGTGGGAGGAAGGGAGAATGCGGGTGGTATTTATAGTGGAGGAGTGGAGGGTTTTTACATTATTTTAATAATTATTTTAATATTTTTTCTCATGATTATGAATATTCATGATTAATTTAACCCAATATAGTGAAAAATTCATGTGATTTCCAAAAAATGAGTCATACAACCTCCTAGAATAACCTATATGATGTGGTAAGACTGGTATTTATCATTTATCATAATTTATAGTATTTGACTATTTATAAAAAATACCTGTATTTCATAAAAATTAAAATAAAAATTCACCATAACAATTTTACGATGTGTAGACGTAAAAAATAAACTCTATTATTGGAAAAAATTACTAAATATTATTTATTTAATTTTAAAATAAAATGATAAATTATTCAAAAATACCAATTTTAAAACTATAACTCATTTTTAACACCTTGAAAACATAATCACGTGCTCATTATCTTAAATCCTAAATAAAATTAATAAATTATATAGTTTAATATAAAATAGCGTCATGTTATTATTCATATTTATATTAGTAAGGGTATGTTAGTATTCACTAAAAACATTTTGGTTCTATTTGACTCCAAAAAACTTACAGATCACAATTATTGATGACCGTTTTTGAAAATTCTAAACATAGAATCTGTAAAATTATTTCTAAAGGATAGTTATAAATATATACTTAAAACAATGTTTCATGCATTAAAATCTATTTTTAAAATCTTGGGGAGCATCATCATCATCAACATGTATAGTAGAAAACTACAGAACACCACTTTGATATTGTTGATGAGATAGAATAATTAATGTTATTTTACGGCTGATTTATACATATAGAACTCCATGTTCAATATAATCCTTACACATATCACAGTTTTCCTTTTTTAAAATTCCATATTAGAAAGGATTTCGTTGTAATATTATGTAGATTTCCTGAATTATATGTTTAATTTTTAAATGAGTGTCTTCATTTTATTTCATATTTTACATCATTTAAATATATCATAACCACTGTAAAATTCCAATATTAAAACATCAAATTTTATTTAATTTTATATTATTTATGTTACAAAATATTTTCATCATATTAACCATCTAATAAAAAATCACAGAGGCGTACGTGCAAACTACCACCTTGTGAGAGGATGTATTTCATTTATGTACATAGATTATTGTGGATGAGTTTTTATAGGGGATCCATATTACAAAATATTATATATATGATATAAATTTATTTATTTACGTATAAATATATTATATTTATATTAATTAATAGTCCAATTAAAAAAACACTCCATGTATGTACGTATATACTTCTCCATAAGAAACCAATATATTTTATCTTTCATCACCACATGAAATGGAATGTATATATTGGTTTATTAAAAGAATGAATTTTATATTTAGGATTTAATTATAATTATATAATGGAAAAATAATTATCACATTCTTTCCCTCATGATATTTGAAAAATGAAAATGTTACTCATGTATACGTATAGATTATCTTCTCCATGTTGTAACATGATTAGTTTTTCACAACCCTTACACATGGTTTTTTATAAAACAATTAATCATTTAAAAAATGATAATTATAAAAAAAATTGTATTATTTAATTATATAATCATATTACATTTTACCTATGTCAATATACACAATCCATTTATGAATTATATGTTCTCAAAACATTTGAATTGAAAATAATTGAATATATAATTAATTATAACGTGAAAAAAATTTATATATAATTTTAAATAATATTGGAAATGGATATTAAGTAGGATAATAATTAACATAATTTCATTATTTAATAATATAAAGAACATACAAGAAAATACATACTCAAGGTGAGGGACACTTTACCATAAAACCTCATTCAAAATGTTTTGAATATTTATTTTTGAGTTTTTTTATTACATTTCCATTTTCATAAAATTATTTTAGTTATATATATATATATTGACTTAATCAGATTATAATGTTTATTTTATATCAATTTTAAATTTAATTCAAATTTATTCAAAAGGATTCCATCCTTGTTTTCTATATATAATTTTTTTATTTTCTTTATGAAAATTAAAATGTAACATTCGATTATTATATATAGGATGTTAATGAATTTTCCCACCACTGAAACCATTGTTTTATATTCGAATTCGGCTACCGGAATCTAAATTTTAATCAATGAAAAATAATATTTAACAATATTCATTTTATTTTAATTTAATAAATCTATTTTAATGGGAAAAAATAAATTAATATCCAAAAATTATTATCATTTGTTCCCAAGTATGTTTTATGAGTTTTATAATTCAATTATAATGATTTATGTGGTTTATGAATGTCATTGTACATAGAAACTTTTTATGATTATGGTGGAACCTGATATGTCACTCCAATTCATATGTTAATGACTATGTTATTTGAATAATTATGTTATAATTAATAGAGTATTATATTTCGTTAGTAAGGGATTTTTTTAAGGGTTGTTATAATGGTTCTATAAATATGATGAACCAAGTCACATAAAATACATTATTATAGAACAAAATTATTTTTCATTGAAACATTTTGATTTCCAATGTTCTAGAAACGATATTTTTATTATAGGACTAACTATTCCCTTTTAGAGTAAAAAATTATATTGGTATTAAACTTTTTTAAGTGGGTTCCATTATTTTTTATACAACATTCATGAAAAAATTTTTTTTATGTTTTATTATAATGTGTATTTTGAAATATTTTTGTAGTAATCCAAATTTCATGAGTAAGTAAAGTATTATTTTAGCACAATTATTAACATGTTAAACATAAACACACTTAAAAGGACATCAAGGTTTTCAAATTGACTGATGATATTCTATTATTCCTTTTCCATGTCCCATAATTATATTATTGTCATCATAAAACATTTTACATTGTATTTTACATGATTTTAACTATTGTATTCAATAGTTTTTACGTAATGTTTAAACTAATGAATATTTTTCTTGAAAGAATAATGTATTTCACTTTAAAAGTGTTCTATTATGAAAAAAACTGATTAATTGTTGAAGGGGAATAATTTTAATGCAATACATTGTAATTTTAGAGTTATTACAAAAATTAATGAAATTATTAAACATAAAAACGTCCTCTATAATTTTTAAAAAATTGAGTAATTTATTTAAAATTAAATTTTGTAAAATGTTCTATGGATGAGTCTTTATAGCTAGAAAAAGAGTTCGGTGATGAAAATTATAGAATTTATGATAATGTAATAAAAAAATTTAAGTTATTGAAAATTATTATTGTCATGATATATAATTTTAATGTTATAATGTTTCCTTATATAATATCTTTTTGTTCAGAATGATTTTCTATTGTGGATATAAAGATGCAGAAGTGAGAAAATACTAAAAGGACAATATCCTTTAATATCAACAATCTTGAATGGTTTGAATTGAAAAATAAATAAATTCATTTCTATGATATATCAGTTCACATTGGCTATAAGTGGTTTTGGTATCTATGTTTGAGAGAAAAAAATTTACTATATAGTTAGATTTTAATTGTAGAGAATTTCATGAAACAAAATCCTCTAATATACTTTATATAATCTTAATATGTAATATTTTAATGATGGGTTAAAACATTTGATAATTTTTTCTAATTCATGGGTTTTTTTAAAAAAAATATTTCAGCAATTTCTACATAATGATTTAATGGTGATGATGATCACTGGTGGTCAATGTTAGTGAATATTAGAGGAATATAAGATATTAATTCATTGAATGTGGTTGAAGTTTTTAATATTTTTTGATGTGTATTTTCATAAAGTTGGTGGAAATTGAAAAGAAAATTTATTATATAATTTTACGCAAATAGGTAATGATTTAGTAGAAGTAATTATATAATCATTCACCTCATTAGGATGGTACTTATAAAATTTTACTAGGATTCTTAATAGTAATATAATTCTGCTTTACGCAGGATTGAATCCAACAGATCAAAGATTGTATTCCTTTAATGAATAAAATATTAATGCGAAAATTATTTGATGTACTCATATGATAGAAATGGTGAATGTCGATGTCCATTTATTCCATGAAAAAAATTTGGGGTCCAATGAGTAGGTAAATGGGAAGCATCCATTGAAGAAATCCATATGTATGAAAATCAAGTTTCCATTCCTTGATAAGTGTGGTAAAAAAACCTACTGAATTTATTTTATAGACTGGAATGTTGTCCTTTATATCTAATGTTTTGACATATTCATCCTGAATTCAATGAAAAGGGATCATAGTCATTATTATAAAAACAATGAAAATCTTTTAGTATGATTCTATTTCTAATGAGAAGGTTTATAATATGAGTACTTGAAATAAGACAAGAATAAAGGATGGAAGTCATCAAGATCACAATCCCAATGGTATAGAAAAATAAATTTCAATTAATTTATAAGATTTTGCACAATCCATTAATATTGTGTTTGGTACATCACTTTTTATTCGTATTATGTTAATTTCATGTGTGATTTCTGGACTACACATTATCTCATTTATGATTTTTTTAATAAATTAGAATTCTAACCTTAAGAAATGCTTATTGAACCATTGTAAAAACTTATGTTGATTGTTTTAATAAAATATTACATTATAATAATCATACTCTTATTTTCTAGGGAATGAGATTACCTACAATCACTATTGTATTTCCACTTATAGAGTTTTATGTCATTCTAGGTATTGCTTGGCATTATGTTTAAAATGAATAGATAGGTTTATATATAGAGAATTATTTTTGTTTGAGTACCAATTCATTTTCAAGAATAAATTCATGTTTCTAATAACACCTATAAAAAGTTACAGATTAATTAACATTGGAAATAAATTTTATAAGATAAATATTTTTGGGAATAATGAAATTATTAAAAAAATTATATTCTACTACTAAATGAATATATAAATTTATTTCATGTTCATCTATCATGTATAACACCTCATCATGAAATTGAATTTAATATTTAAATAGTTCCTAATTATCATACATTAGGAAACCCTCCATATCATATGTCTATTTTAGAGATTTTGGAATTGAATTGAAGATAGAAGAGTTTCATAAAAGAGGTTTATTTGTAAAAAAATAATTACAATTTAGTGAGGAATTTCATTAATTATATATATTTTAATAACATCAATATTATCAATATATATATGTTTCACCATATCGATATCTTATTTGATCAGCTCCAAGGAGATTCGTAAATTCCAAAGGCTAATTTTAGAGTTGAGTACCATCACCTAAATATTAATGATGATGATATTATATGGTTTTGGTTATTCCCTTAAGGCTATAAACGTGGCATCACTTGATCTTCAATTATTGTATGTGAAAATTATGATTCTATAAAACTAAAATATAATTTAAATTGTAATATTTCATGCCACAAAAAGACGAATTTTATAGGATGAATATCAATTTTTATCTTACTTGTTCAAAATAATCCAATGAAACATTTATGAAATTAGCCCTTACAAACAAGAATTAATTAATAATTAATAATTTAGTATTTAACTAACCCTCTTCTTATTACTAATTAAATGTATGATTATGAATAATAAAAAAAACTAAATTCCAATTTATATATAAATATATATAATATCATTTCTATGTAAAAATTTTATTTTTCATAGAAAACATTATTTTAGAAAACAATGTTTTGAAGGTATAATGTCTATCTATTTTAATTAATTTATATAATTTGATGCCTCTGAAAAATAAAGATAGAACTTGATATTCTATAGAGTGTATGACATGAGACAACATGCGTGTAAGGTAATATATTATATGGATACTTTATAATATATTTAACATTTAAAAGGGATTCTATATATTTCAATTTTTGCAACATTGAGTTTGTGTGTGTTACCCGCAAGAGTGACCTTCTTCAATAGCTTTTGTTGTATGAACGAATGAGTTTCACCAAACAACAATTTATTATTACAATATTATTATGTAATATAATAAGATATTAACTTGGTGTTATGAATAGTATTAACTAAATTGTGAATGTATATTGTTTATATAAGTATAAAATGAATTCATGGATAATCAATTTTTGATAAATGAAAATAATAATCAATTGGATATAAAAATAAGTATTATTATTTTTCATGATTCCAATGGAACTTTATCTGAATAAAAATTTAAATTTTAATTATTAAATTATTTTAATGATATATATTCTTTATATAATAAAACGATTTTTTATATTCATCCTTTAGGATTGATATGCATTAGATAAGAACAAACGTTATTTTACCCAAAAAAACATATATTTTTATAAGGGATATTTTACCGCCATTTAATGGAGAATACATTTATGTCCTCATTTTAACACATTTATAAGGTATTTTGGATTACATAAACCTATTATTGGGAAGTGGTAGACTAATATTTACTTTGGAAGAATTTTCGGTAGTTTTTGGATAAATTTTATAATTTAACAATAGTGAAAAATACTCGATTTTAATTCTCAAATTCCTTTGGTATAATTTATTTAGGTGATTATATTAAAATTTAAATTGGTTGAAAATTTATAATTAATTTTTTTCATTTACTAAAACATTTTTCATTGAAATTGAATATAAATCCAATGGGAACAATTGAGCATTTTACATAAAATACTGGATTTCAAATTCCGTCAACAGGATTAATTTTTAAATAGTGTCTTAAAATTATTTATTTTTAATTACAATAAATCGATTACATATATGTAATCATATGATCAATATTTTTTAAATAGTTACATTTTATTTTTTTACATTATGAATAATAACATTGGTAATTATTTTTTTACTGCATTCAAAAAGTAAAACATGTAAATTAAAGTAAAAAAAATATTATAATAATATAAAACTACACAAAAACTTGTATGAACATTATTAGATGAGTCATGGATGACCAAGATGACCCATGATATGAAATTTTAGCCTTTGGAAACCACTTGGGAGTGATTACGACATTTATAACATTTAATTTTAATTAATGGAAAAAATATAATAAACATGTGTATTGTAACTGAGGAAATTTTTATACAAGGATATATATGCGATATCTAAAGATATAAATATTAAATAAAAATATAAAAATATTACATAAATCATGTAATTTTATTTATAATTTTAAAATATAAAATAATTAAATTTTTTTATGACACAATGATAATGAAATAATAGATGCATTATTGAAAGAATAAATAAAATGAATTTATAAATATTAAAATAAGTATTATTTGAATTATTTTATGTCATCCACCAATTTTATGGATTCCTATTTAATATTTGGATTTATTTAATGTATTTCTTTAGATGAAATGATATTTTTAATATTTGAAAATTTCTTGTATGAATAGTGTAAAAATATTTCATAATTTTTAATTAAAATATTTAATAGTTTATTAATTCTAATAATATTACTAAAAATATGATATTAAACAAATTGGTTAGGATAATTCCTAATATGTAATAAATGACACTTTTGGATGGTATTTTGACAAGATATGGAAACGAAATTTACACACAAAGTGTAAATAACATGATATTATTGTCTGATTAAAAAGGAAAAAATAAGGGTTGAACCAAAAAGATAGGGGTCACTAAAATACTAAAATTGTGTATAATATTAATTCTAGGATGTTTATTCGACCCAAAATAATGTTTTATTCAATATAAATGATATTGAGACCATTTTTTAACGAAATTAAATTTATATTAATTTAATATTTTATAAGTTACTAATGGTGCCCATCCCTTCTCCTTAAATAGGTACAACCTCTTCTCTAATACACACACTTGAAGAACCATTTTACACTACCAAAATATACCCAATAACCTTCCTAATATCCCTCCCCTTATACTAGAAGCATCCTTTAGAATAAATCCTCCCAATTAATTATTTTGGTATAAAGAAAAAGATTTCCAGATTAAGAGATAAGGTCTTCTATTATTCTTTTTTCGTTTCATTTCCATTCACCACTCCCCATACTCTTTTTATTATATGATTAAAAAACCACGCTATTATACTAAATATACTATTTTTATGCTATGGTTTATATATAAACTTACACACACCTCTATCTAATGTTTCATGAACGTACATTTTCTGTGTACGGTGAACTACTGTCTCACGACACAATGATTGTTCAATTTTCCGTACAACCATTAATGGGTCCATAATGTTGGAAACTATATTTATATATGATATATATTATTTTTATATTTTCCCAATTCTTCTTTATTTTTTATTTCTATCATACCTTTATGCTTTCCTTGCTTTGTAAATATTGTAATTTCATTTGAGAGAGTGTGGACTACCTCCCCCTTAAAGTGATATGACTCATTCATGACATACATTTAAAATATAACTGACTTTTTCAATAAATAAATTTATCATATATAAAATATATATTTTAATTTAATTATAATATACATTTGTATCATTTATCTTTTTTTTCTTTTAATACAACAATGAAATGAAATTAGCCTCAATTCCCACATATGGACTAATGTTTTCATGAATTGTGCACTTCATTTATAATCTCCTAATATTATAGAATATTATAAATACATATCTACTGTGTAAATAAGAATATAATATCATTATAATTATTCTATAGATATTATTTAACAACCAATTTGACCATATTTTATCTAACAATGTTTATTTTGATACATTAACTTAGTTTGGTTGAAACACCTGATATAAATATCTTTGTTTTATTAGTTGTACAAAACAATATAATACGTGAAATAAATAATTATAAAAATGAAAACTTTTATTAGTAATGTATAAATTTTACATAAGGTTATTATATATTGAGTTAAATTATGTTCACCTAAAAGGAAACTCAAGGTAATGATTCTCATCTCACTTTTTACATCTGTGAGATATATTTCATAATCACCACTTATTATTTTAGGGGCTATACCACCATAAAATTTTGATAAAATATATAATTAATTAATTTATATTCATGCTATTTAGATGTTTCAGTTGATGATTGTCACTTTTGGTTCTTTTGATTCATGTGTAAGAGATTTCGTCTCAATTTACAATGATTGAGGAATATTGTCATGTAATGCACCTAGTTTATTTTATATGGAGTATATTCTATCTTATTACTTATTATATCATGAATATAGTTATTTTAATGATATTATTTAACATTGTTCATTCATATTAATTAGTTATAAATTTTATATTATTCATTGAATAAGGTTAGTTGATAACTTATAATATTTATTGTGATTATTCAATATGATTAATATTTTTGACTAGAAATGATGGATGGAGTCCAGATATTATACAGCTCTTCGATTCATTGAAATATTCTCATGAGAAAAATATTTTTTCCAAATTAACCAGTTTCTACCATTGGTTTTAAACTGCATTTTTAAAGGTATTGATGATAATTGGTCTTCATGTTCATTATACATTGAGTTTGTTAAGAATTAATTTCCCTCACACTAGTTTTAGATATTATTCATCCACAATATTTTGTGCCGAAATATCTAGGAATACATTTCATTACATTTCATTAATTAATGGCATGCCATTTAGTCTTATAAATTGTTATATTTATTTTTTCTTATATATATTTTTTGAATGGCTTGTATTTATAGTTATTATCTTGTCTTATTGTTTATCTAGATACATGATAGTTTTTTGAATACATTGTATTTAAAATCCCAAAATTATTACCATCATTGATTAATTATTTATTCCTCTATAATTTACCCTTACATTGCATTTGACATTTCTCTTATTCGGTTTTATTCCCTAGAAATCCAAGAAGCATACAATGAAAGATATGGAAAAATATGTGTGATGGATTAGAGATTATCCTATATTTTTTTATTTCATAATAATTTTATATACTGTAATTAGTGAATTTATTGGTAATTAATACTCACTTATGTTTCTGGTTTACCAATAATACTAAATGGTTCTTTTCATCAGGGCTTGATTCCTTGTAATCATGCTAATTTAATTGATAGTAGACACTTGATTCATGCTATATGGGGTCAGGTCTCTACAGTTGGTATCATAGGTAGTTTGGCATGAACCTCGAGAACTAGAATTTTGAAACATAGGGTATAGAAAAAAACACTAACATAGAATATGATGATATTTATATAAGAAAGACCTATAATTTTGGTAAAGTATAGATTATGTGGGTCATCCTAGAAATATATCTGTTTGTATATTCTAAAACTGGGTGTGGATCTGGCACAAATGTACCTATGTATAACAACTTCGAAAAGGTCTTCCTGGACTGACTTGGTGTAACATCATACATGAATATAGCCCATACTAAGAACATGGTTTTACAATGTTGGGGGATATTTAATGGATAATCTATATTTTTTTCAACCCATTATAATTGATTTGAATAAATGATGAAAATAAATAACTTTGGTTAAACCTATAGTGTTTTAAATAGAATATAATGTTTAATGATTAGAAATCATACAAATGATATTATGTATAACTTGTAGTCCAATGAAGGAACTATATAGAAATAAAAAGGAATAATTATTGAAGATGTATTGAAAACCATAGTCTAAAGTCTATTTATAGATTAACATAATTTCACGGATTTACATCATATTTATTTTGGAAATTATATTAATTTGGTTTTATAAATGGAAGACATGATTATGGGTGACAACCAATCAAATCTAATATGGTTGTAGTTCTCGAACCCATCACCAAAGGACGATAAGGGTTTCATTCCAACCACTGACTTACATAATTTACTTATAAATATTTCATTACTTTTTGTTAAACAATTATATAAAATAAATGTAAAATATGAACCATTAGTATTGATTTTAATGATTTGGGATTAATTTATTAACCGTGTTATTTTTGTATAGTAGTTCCAGAAAAATAGTTATAATTTTAAGTCTTCAAATCCATTAAATGTATTTCTTTGTGATTCAGGAATAAGAAAACAAAACAAAATTCTATAATGGTATTTAATTTCTGGAAGTGAAAAGTTGAAACATAATTTGATTTAATCATAAAAAAATGAGTATTGTTCATATGAAATTTTAACCTATAAATTATGATTTTTTATATTCATGGTTTGTAAAATAATTACTCATCATTAAGAAAATGATAAAATATTTTTTTCCCAAATATATTAATTTCTATTGAACCAAATGCCTTCAAAATCATCTCAGATTTATGGGTTTGAGTGCCTAAAAATTCCATTGAACAGTCACTTGTTTGTGATTAATGACCTCATTCACTTCCTATAAATATTTTCACTTTTCCTATACGTATGTATCTCTACATTCCACTAATGTTCTCCTACATAGAGATATTATTATATTGTAGTCCATGTGGGATTTGTACTTTACATATTCTCTTATCTAGAGAATGTTTTATGAACTCTTCTATCAATGCAGGTTGTATAAAAAACCTATTACCATGATCAATTTTTAAGTGTGAACACCCAATTTAATTTTGGTAGGGAGAATGTGATGCCCATGAAAACTAATGTAAGAACCTTTTAATTGATAGCGTGCATGAGACCTATAAAACAATACGTAAGGGAGTATAATATCTAGATACTTTAAAATATATTTACTATTTAAAATAAATTGTATTTATTTTATTGCATGCAACACTGAGTTAGCATGTTTTATATTCATGTGTGACCTTCCTCGAT
The DNA here is from genome assembly GCA_963277665.1 of Viscum album. Classification (NCBI taxonomy): domain Eukaryota; kingdom Viridiplantae; phylum Streptophyta; class Magnoliopsida; order Santalales; family Viscaceae; genus Viscum; species Viscum album. The sequence continues at coordinate 1,865,221,286 of OY728133.1, forward strand.
AAGTAGTGTTGTATCCAAGACCAAGATTCACAAAACGAAAATATATTATTAAATATTACTAAATAATATAATTAGATATAAACTAGGTGTTATGAATAATATAAACTAAATTATGAAAATACTAGGTTAATATAAATATATAATGAATTGATATGTATCCAAATTATGATAAATAAAAATAATAATGAATAGGATATAAAAAAATATTATTATTATTATAAATCTAAAAAAAAGTTTTTTCTTAATAAATAAATTAATTTATGTTCTTAAAATTTTTAGAAGAAATTTGTATATTGTATACTAAAAAAATATTTTTGATAATAATCCATTACGTGTGATATGGATAATATTAGAACATACCCTATTTTACACATAAACCCTAAAATTTTTATATAGGAAATTTTACAACCTTTTAATAGATAACATATTTTAAGTCCCCATTTTAACACATTTATAAGTTTTTTTTGGGTAAAATAAACATCTACATTAGAATATGGACATCAATATTTAATTTAGTTGAATTTTGAAGTTTTTATGATAAATTTCAAATTTTAACAAAATGTGAAAAATACTGCATTTCAATTCAAACGTGTCTGTTAAACTAATTTATTTATATAGTTACATTATCCATTAAATTGTTTCTAATGTATAATTAAATGATTTTTTTATCATTTAATATAATTATTTTCTTGAATCAATTTCACAATGAAATTGAATATAAAAACTATGTGAACTTAAGAATGTTTTACATTAAAAACTCATTTTTTATTCCATCAACGGGTTTAAATTTTAATTAATTTATTCCAATTTTGGGTTTTAAATTTAGAAAAATGGATTAAATATTTTAAATTTGATGGTCCCAATTGTGTAAATATTTCCATTTTATTTTTAGACATTATGAATAAAAAAATTGTTACTAATTTTATTTACCACAGTTAAAAGGTAAATACGTTAAATAAAGGTAAAACTAATATTATAATAATATAACACTACCCTAACACGTGTCCTTAAAATATTTTATGATTCATGGGAAACTTATACAACACTGTTATTGACTATTTGTCCCTTGAACTCCACTTGGTTTTTATTAATACATTTATAACATTTAATTTTAAGTAATGGAAAAAATTGCATAAATATATTTATTATTACGGAAAAGGTTTTTAAGTGGAGAAACATAAGTGATAAATTTCACTATAAATAGTAATAATAAATATAAAATATTACCTATATAATGGTTCTTGATTTTTTATTTTTAATCATTAAATAATAATATTTATTAATGACACAATGATGATGAGATAATAGAATTATTATTTAAAGAATCAAATAAATGATATAATAAATATTATTTGAAATATTATTTGAAATATTTGACATCATTAAAGAGATTTATGAATGATTATTACATGTTATAATTGATTTAAATTATTTTTCTTGAAGAAATCAGGTTATGAATTTTAGAAAAAATCAGGTAGGAAGAGTGCAAAAAATTGACATAATTTATAACTTTAAATATAAAATAGATTATTAATTGTTATAAAATTTCTAAAAATCACATATAGTTCCATTTAGTTAGGATAATTCAATATATACATTAAATTATACTTTTTATGGTCATTTTTCATGTTATGGTTATTATATTAACACACTAAGTGTAACTAAATTGATATCATGGTAAGATTAAAGGTTTTAAAGTAAGGGTTATACAAAAAAGGTATGTATTAAAATAGATTAAAATGCGTCTAATTTTAATTTTATGATGTTTATTCAACACCAAATTTTCTTTTATTCAAATTAAATTGGGTTTCCACAATTTGGAAACTAAAAAATATTTATATTAATATAATATTTTTTGAGTTTCCAAGGGTGAACCTCCCCTCTCTTAAAAAAGGTACACTATCTTTTCTAATACTGACACTTCCTGAAGCATTTGGTTCAGAAAATATGTGATAAAACTATTACTAAAATTTATACTCTCATCTTAGAATCCTCCATTATATAAACAAGCCTCACACATAATCCTTTTGGTATAATCTACATGATGTTACCCGATGAAGAGGAAATGCATCATATCATGCTTTTTAGTTCCATATATATTATCCACTCTCTAAAATCTTATTATTATATGAATAAATAACAACATTAGTATCCTATATAAACTAGGTTGTTTTATTCATTTTTTTATCTGCACTTACACACACTTCAATCAAATTTCTAACGAACATATGGTATCTCTGTACGGTGAACAACTGGCTCAAGATATGATGATTGTCCAATTTTCCCTACCACCTCTCATGGTGGAAATTACGATGTAAAATATATTTATATATTATATATATTATAAATAAAAGATATCCATTATAACTTTTTATTAATATACATCACACCTTTATTCATTCCATATTGTGTAAATACAATAATTTCATTTGGTAAAGTATGGACTATCGCCCCCTCAAAGCGATATGACTCGTTCAGAACATACCTATAATTTATAAAGTATGGTGTTAAAAATAAAATTTAACATATATAAAATAGATATTATATTCATAGTTATAATTTATGTTTCATTCTTTTAATACAACAATGAATATAAATTAGCGTTCTTGTGTACGTACGACCTACCTTCTCCATGAACGATGCATTTTGTTTCTAATCTCCAAATATTTTTGACTATTCTAAATACATATTTACTGAGTATGTATGATAATAATATCATTATTATTATTCATGATATTATATATGATGATCCATTTTCCATAGTTGACTAAATAATGTCGATATATATACATGAACCAAATTGGGTTAAAACACTCAGCATAAAATTAAATGTTTATTAGTTGTAAAAAACATTGTAATATGTGAAATACATTTATTTATAAACCATAAAAAGGTTCTTAATAAGTTATAAAAATAACATATTTTTATTATATAATAAGTCAATTAATGTTTGCGCAAAAGGAAACACAAGATAAGGATTCTTATCTCTCTTTTTACATCATTGAGATAACTGTCATAATCACCGCATTCTAATTTTGTGTGGTGTACCCGCTGGACATTTTGATATATTATATCAAAAATTAATTCACATTTTTGTTATTTAGATGTTTTATTTTATGATTATCAATTTTTGATATTTTAATTCATGTTTAAGTGATTTCATCTCAATTTCATTTCATTGAGTCATGTTGAATTGTTATACACATAGTTCCTTTTATATGGGGTATATACTACCTCTCAACTTGTTACACCGTAAATCTCATTATTTTAGTGATATTATATAATATTATTCCTTCTTGGGAATTATTGATATAATATTTATTCTTCATTCAATACAGTTATTTAATAGGCAACATATTTTTGGTTATTATTCATTATGATGAATGTTTTGGACAAATAGTGACTAGAAGAGCCTGCAATTTATATTTCACCTCTATGCATTGATAGGTTATCATAAGAATAATATATTAAAAAAATTAAATGTGTTTCTACCATTATTTTTATACAATATTGTAAAAGTTCATGATGGTAATAGGTCATCATGTTCCTGAGGCTTAATTTCTATTAAGAAATAGTTTCCCTCATAGTGGTTCAAATTATTATTCATCCATGAGATTTTTAATCTACCCATATTTGGATACATTTCATTTGAGTTAATTAATTATAGAATTGTTTTTTAGTTTCATTCAATTCCATTTTTATTTTTCCTTATCATGTTATTTAATTTGAATTTATTTCCAGGTATTACCTTGCCATATTGATTATCAAGACACTTGATAGTTTATTAATGACGTGTTATTTACTATTCCAAAATTATTACTCTCATTGATTCATTATATCTTTTTCTATATTTTTCACATACTTACTGTTTGAGATCACCCTTATTATGTTTCTATCCCCTAGAATCAAAGATGCATGTAACGAATAGGACCAGAATATCCACCCGAACAGTGCTAAAGTGGTCAGGTGTTACTACCCTAGATGCTCCTCCCTGAAACCCAAAGGTTGACGACAAGTAGTGAGGGTATTATAGGAATAATTGTTTGGCTATACCCTCTCGGAGAATAATAATGGTACTGGTCTGAGTATAATAAATAAAATGAAGTGTAATAAACCACTAAGTAGACTTGAACCAGACCTGTAGTGAAAAAGCACATTCAATATCGATAAACAGCGGAAGAAATATATATATTCAACAAAAATGGAAAGTAAACAGAATATCATGATGATCAATTGTTAATAATACTGAACAAAAAACATGCATCTGAAGCATCTCATACATATCCATATCAAAAAGAGCGACAATGGCTAACCAACTGTACCTACAATAAAAGTATGTATGCTGATACATGACAGAATTGAAAATAATGTAATCTCCTGCTAGTCAATACCTCATGGTCCCTACCATCCCTATTTGATAGCTAATATAGTCTAGCTCTTGAAGCTGATCTGTTTCATACACATAAATCAATAAAGTCTGCAGGCATCCCAAAGGGCCCGCGTAGGGTGTGAGATGAATCTCAGTGGGATACCACCCAACAGTACACAACTAATATAAGTGTTTAAGCATTCATGATTTTATAAGTAAAAATAATAAATTGTACGATTAAAAAATAAACACAAACTCCACTGGTGCTCAGCAGCCACCATGGAGTGTCACTTGCTTCGGCCAATGCCATAATCTCTATCATGTATTCTGGCACCATCTTCCCCCTGACACTTCATGTCTCAAGTATAAACGTCCTGAGGGCACGCCCAAGAAATAGTAACTTAGAGGAACTGTGATGCCTGTCATCAATAATTAACCAGAGGGACAGTGATGTATTCCCTCAAAATAATGTAATCAGAGGGACAACATTGTATGCCCTCGAAAAATGTAACAGGAGGGACGTCGATGTCCACCTACAAATCACGACAATCTTATGCCTCCAACCAGATAGCCTCAATGCTATCCCCTTAAGGCTCCTAACCTTCTACATGGCTTCCTATGGAATGCACTCATAAACCAATGCTACCTAAACAGCATCTAATGATTGCCTCTACCCACACAAGTGGTCAAAACCACCTCATCAAAGAGTCTCTCTGTGTGCACACTACTCATAGTTCTAGGTGAGCGGTAATCAACAAAATAGTACTGAAGCCACAACACCTCTAACACCTCGTGTCTTTGCCACCATGACACTCAACTGTTATGTCCTCGCCATCCTAGTAACCTGGGCCATGCCCAAACTGACAGTCATCCTACCTCAAACTAACACCCATGATGCCCAATCCTGTTGTCCAAACAAACCAATGTAACCCCGTCCAAGCCCAAACTATTAATAACATCACTCAAGAATATAGGGTAAATTCCCAACACAACCCAAAGGTTCCAGTATATGAAATTCAGTAATTACTTATAAAACAAATATAAATAGGAAACATAAACAGGAAAACCCATCTAAACAATTGGATTTCACTAAGAAAGTGTTTTCACATACCAACACTAAGGGCTTTAAAGCATCTAACAATTCATATTAGGGTTTAATAAACTAATCCCAATGGTTTAATACAATATATTTCAATTATAAAGATTTTTTCATCCCCTAGCCAAAATTCCTGTTGACCAACATCCACATGCCTGACCCCGCTCAACAAAATAGGTAACTACGCATACACAAAGGCATCTCATAGGTAAAAGAAAAAATTAAACATGAAATATAAGGTAAAAAGGTGTATCTCTCAAAAATACCCAAAAACGCGTCATAGGCCGCTCCACACCAAGGTCTACGAAAACACAAACGAAGGTATGTACCACCTACCTGAGACACGTACAATGATAATCCTATGATAATAGCCTCTAATTATGCCTAAAACACTGTACATCTACAGTAGAATCAAAACAGCTCAAAACCCTACAACTCTGTATAGAATATAAATCATGAAAAATGACTCACGATGAATCCAGACCTTACTGGGAGGGTTCTAATGCATCTGACGGTGATCGAAATGAAGTTCAGATGAACTATCAGGAGAAAAAATGAGCTCTTCCCAGATCTCCCCACTCAAACCTATTTATGGGTTGAGTTTCTACCTCAAAACGAGGATACTTCACATTTTAGAGAAAAAAGAAAGTACCCGACATTTACTTATAACCACACATTGTGTATCATTTTGCTGTTCATAAGGCGGATGATATTTCTCCGAAGACTTTCCAACTAACTACACAGCATGTACATATAGTACACTATTTGTATCTCTTTACCCTATCGACATCCTAAACATGCCATGTATATCCCCATACATGGGCCCTCTAAACGGCGTGTACAAATAGTACACAATGTGAACATGCTAAAAAAATTCTACCCAGCCAAAATTCCTACACTCCTTGTATGGACTCTACATGGTCAAGGGAACCATGTGTGTCTATAACTACACACCATTTAATAAAAAAAATTCCTACACGGTCATCACAGGACATGTACTCGGCGAGAACCCTGTCGGTACTTTCCAAATCCATACAAGGTGTGTACTTTAGACTACATGGCCTATAGTCTTGAAATTTCTTGAACCTCCATGATTTTCCCAGTTCTATCATAAAAGAGTCAAAAATTCAAACTTTTTCAGAATTTGAACTTCTATAGAAACCCTAGTTCTTACAATCTCCCCACCTTAACCTATCTCATCCCCGAGCTATCAAAACAAACCCGGAGATGGAACCAATCATACCACCCCGATTTAAGTAACCTGGACTTCCTCGGTATCAAGGGTTCTAGATAAATTCCTCAAGGGGCTCCCTACAATAGGTATTTCCTATAACGGTCCCAACCCAACAGAAATCAACAATGAAAAGGTTCACCAATCCGTTTTCCAGCCGTATGGTCCCCTCATGACGCATCGTCACCCCTATGCCTCATTGGTACTCCCATATCAATTATGATAGCCAATGCATCTCACACTGCATCAGTGTCCGCCTCTAATAGGTCCTTCATCCCATGGAATCTCAAATAATACCTTATTCCATTCACCTCAAGTTACCCGCATCCTTGATGCACCGATTCCCAAAGCACCACAAGAAACCTGCATCTTCAATCCTCTGAGGCCCATGACACCTCATTTATCTCACATCAATGATGCCATAATGCCCATGGCACCTCAAGTAACCCGCATCCTTGATGCCCTTGATTTTACACACTCATATATATATATATGTATATATATATCATGCACTAGTTATGGCACCAATCCCACTTTCCAGCATATAGTCAGTCCACATAGATCATGTGCATCACAGTAACTCAAAACGGACATGCCCTTATAGTTCATGCAAAAAGGAAAACATGGAAATCATGGCCACAATCACTGTGCACCTCTATCCATCGTCGGATTACCATTATGTTCGGACTCTGGAAACTCCACGACATGAAAGTGGCTTGATATACGACTACCTGATGCCTGACCACCCGGCGGTGTTGCTACAGTCACAGGCCGCTGAACCATATGCTGGATCCTTCTGTCTCTATTAGGTCCTCCATGTGTAGCTGAAACTCACCTACCATCTCTTGGTACAGATAATAATCCAACTCCAGATTCCACTATATGTCCTGGTCCCTACCTTCTGACTATCTCAGAAGGCTTCCTATAGAACCTTCCAAGATGTCGGACCTGTCCACAAGCTCGGAACTCCTCTAGACTCCTGTCACACTAATTAAAAACATTTCCTGGTAGTCCTCACTAAAATAAATCCACTGAATAACTACTATGAGGATGTCTAGCTAATTATATGTCCTGACTACCCTGTTGGAAATCATCTCGTCCTCGCTTCCTGCGGTCAGAACCATCAACCGATGCTGTTGTCTCACCATCCTCAGGCATATCCCTCTGGTTTCCCTCTATTATGAGTGCCTGATTCACCACCTCTAAAATGAATCCAGCCAAAATTCAATCACATGGATCTGAATGGAATGTTGTTATCCTTACTTGAAGCGCCTCACCATTTTAGTTTCATCGCTTACCATACCAGGTGAAAAGTAGACAACTCAGTAAAAATAGCTTCATAGTATATGACGGGCATGTCTCCCTGCTGAAGGCTCATGAAATCATGAGATCTCTCTTATCTTAGTATCTCTGGGTAGAATTGTTAAAAAAAAACTTGTTATTGAAGTCTATTCATGCTAGGCCTTTGTGCCTGTGAGCCTGAACCTGCACATCACACTAGTGCTTTTCCAGTCCACGTAGTATGTACATCGCTAGCTTGACCCTCCACCTTGGATGCATCTCACGATGCTTGAAGATCATCTTTATGCTCTCTATCCAGTTTGCAGCCGCCAGCGGACCACCCTCAAACTAAAAAAGTGCCGGGTGCTACAACTGGAACTCTTGCATCAGATATGCCATATATGGTTCTGTACCATGCGCACCTCAGTTTATCCTCTGCAGGACACATTCCAAGCTAGATTGGAGTGGCTTGTCTTGCCATGGTCCGAATGCTACCAAACCTGGCTATTGTCTAGCCTACAATGGATCTTGAACCTGATCCTCTCCCTTAGCCTGTACCTGTGGCTCCTGCTTTGCCTCCACTAGATCCTAAACCTAATCCTGCTCCTGTGGAACTGTACCATCCACGACTAATGCTTTATCTGAGTCACCCAAACAAGAACACCCTGAATATCATAAATAGTCAAACAACCCACATACATAACAATTTATACATATATAATGTAGATAAGGAAATCTGTAAATGGAAGTGCATAACTACTACCCTTACCCTCCCCTCCACAACCATGCCCCATGGAATCTTGGAATCATGGCCTACTTACACTCCCTTAATAGAGCCACATATCAAAAGTAACTCCGGCCATGCCCGTCCTGACCACTAACGTTGCCACAAACCGATGACCAAGTAACCTGATCTTTGTGATCAAAATCCCCTCAACCATTGTACTTGCTTGATCTAATAAGATCCAGACCCAAATACCCATCCACATGTAATTCATCAAATATAAAAATACCTCGTATAGAACATTTTAATGACCCAGACCCAAAAAGCCACCTGAATAGTGGAAAACATGTCAGGTATTACTACCTTAGGCACACCTTTCCAAACACCAAAGGCTGCTGACTAGCATCGAGTGTCATATAGGTATAGTGGGGAGGTTATACCCTCTCGTAGGATAATACTGGTACTGATCATAGTATAATAAATAACATTATGTAGAATAAATGACCTAGTAGACTTGAACCAGACCCACAAAGAGAAGCACATTCAATATCGATAAATAGCGGAAACAATATATATAAACAACATGAGTGGAAAGTAATCACAACAGCATGCTGATCACTTGCAAATATTGTGGAAAAACAAACATGCATCCAAAGTAGGTCAAACATATCCATATGAAAAATGGTGCCAATGGCTATCCAACAATAGCTACAAAACAAGTAATCATGCTGATATAGTACAAAAAGAAATGCAATGTAAACTATAGCTAGGCAAGAGCTCAAGTTCCCTATAATCACCATGTGAAAACTAATATATTCCAACTCCGGAAACTGATCTCTTTCTAGCACGTAAATCCATAAGGATTGCACACGTCCCGATTGTCCCATGCAGGGTGTGTGATGAATCTCTACAGGATACAACCCAACAGTGCGCAATTAATATTTGAGATTAAGTATGCATGTATTTATAAGGAAAGAAATAAACTGTATGTTTCACAAATAAACACAAACTCCACTAGTTCTTTGTGGCCACCATGGAGTGTCACCTACTTCGGACAATGCTGGAATCATTGTAATGTAAAAAAGCACCATTTTCCCCCGCAGACATCGTGTGTCTCAAGTACCGACGTCTTAAAAGCATGCCCAAGAAATAGTAACCCGAAGAAATAGTGATGCATGACCTCAATAAGTAACCAGAGGGACATCGATTTCTTCCCTCAAAATAATTTAAACATAGGTACAGTGATGTATGCCCTCAAAATAATGTTACCGGAGGGACAACGATGTCTACAAAAAAATCACAGTGAGCCTCTACCCCCAACCTGATAGCATCAATGTTATCCTATGAAAGATTTTCACCATCCATGTGGCTACTATGGAATGCATCTCCAAAATAATAGTACATAAACCATATCTAATGGGAGACTCTACCCACATGAGTTTTCAAAACCACCTCATCACGACGTCTCCCTTTTTGCACACATCTCATAGTTCTGGGTGAGCGGTAATCACCCAAATTGTACCCAAGTCACAACACCTCTGAGACATAGTGCCCATGTGACCATGCCACTAATGTCTGATTGACTCGCCATCCCAGTAACCTAGGCCATGCCCAACCTGATAGTCATTATGCCTCAAACTCATGACCATGACACCCAATCTTGAGGTCTATACTAACAAACATAACACGGTCGATGCCCAACCTATGATTAGAATGAATCAAAATATTCGAGCCATACCCAACACAACCCAAAGGTTCCAGCATATGGAATTACGCAATTACATATATGAAATATATAAACAGAACCCATAAATAGAAAAAACAATCAAAATAGTTGTATTGAACTAAGGAAGTGTTTCCCATACCATCACTGATTTTTTTAAAGCCTTTAACAATTCATATCATGTTTTAATAAACTAAACTCAACAGTATAAAAAAAATTAAATTCAATTAAAACCATTTTAGCATCCCCCAGCAAAAATGCCCTGATGAGAAATGACCACTTTCCCATCCCATCTCTACAAAACATGTAACATGGCATGCCCAAAGGCATATCATAGGTCAAATAAACAATTAAACATGAAATAATAGGAAAAACAATGTCTCACTCTGAAATACATGAAAACACACCATAGGTCATGCCTCAAAAATGTCTATGAAAACACAAAAGAAGGTATGAACCACCTACATGAGACTATTAAGATGATACTACTCCAATAATATCCTTTAATTAGGCCTAAAAGACGGTAGATATTCATAATAATCAATATTATTAAAAACCCTATTACACTCTATAGAACAGAAATCTAGAATAACAGATCAAGATGAATGAAGGCCTTACTGAGGGGTTTTAATGCATCCAACGATGATGGATACTACGTTCGTACGGATTATCGCGAGAAAAAATGAGCTCCGACCGACTCTCCCCACTCATACCAAATTAAGGGTTTAGGTTCTTCCTAAAAACGAGGATACTGCCAATTTTATTGAAAAAAAGAAAGTACACGGTTTGTACTTATAACTACACAATTTTTATCATTTTACAGTTCATAAGGCCACTAATATTTCGCCGAGGATTTTCGGATTTACTACATGGCGTGTACCTATGGTACACAGCGTGTATCTCTTTACCCTACCAACATCCCCAACACGCCATGTCTATCCCCATACACAGCCCCTCTACATGGAGTGTACCAATAGTACACAACTTGTACATGCTAAAAACATTCAACCCAACCAAAACTCCTATACACCATGTATGGACACCACACATTCAAGGGTACATGATGTGTCTATAACTATATTCCGTGTAGTAAGAAATTCCTACATGGTCATCACACGTAATGTACTCAGCGATCACACAACCGGTACTCACCCAACCCATTCACAATGTGTACATTAGAGTACATGGAGTGTATTCTGAGAATTTCCAAAACCTCCCAGATTTTCCCAGTGCTCTCAGGAGAAAGACAGAAATTCAAATAAGGTTGGAATTTGATCCGCTATAGAAACCCGGGTTCTTATAAAGCGTACTATAAATGATTTGTATGAATATACTAGATGTATTGGAGATCATCTTCAATGTTTTTATTTAATTATATATATATATATATATATATTCATTATTGTATTCATTTGTAATAAAATACTAATTTATGTATCTAGTTTACACAGACTTCGAAACTGATTCTCCCTTCAGGTCTTGATTCCTTGTAATCATGCCAATGTAATTGATTGGAGACACCAGCTTCAGGGTGTCTAGGGTCAGGTCGCTGAAAATAATATCACTGCTGGATGGTTTAAATTAAATTAATAGATTATATATATATATAATATAATGTTAAATTTATATAATGAGGATTACTAGCCATATATTTAATGTAAGATAATCTCATGAACAAAAAAAATACCTTTATGAGATAATCAATTTTCGACACGATTTGCAGGTTGATTTTTAAAATAAATTCATAAAATTTTATGATTTGAATTTAGTAATAAAAAATGTATATTTAGAATCATCACAATTAATATAATTTAATTTTTAAAACATATATTTTTTCATAATTAATAATAAAAATTATCAAAAATTAACTACCTCAGTTATTGTTAAAATGAGTTTTTGTGCTTTATATCCTATTGTTTTAAAATTAATTTTTCTCACACATAGTCTTTTTAATTAAATTTTTTATTTTAAATTTACAATAATATTTTAAAAAAATTTCTTACGTATTCTTCTATTTTAATATTAATTTATTAATTACCTATTTTAAAAAATAAGTTACCGTTGTGAAAACTAAAATTATAAAATCATGAAAACATAAAGGATAAAAGAATAATATATTTTATATTTTTATATTTTTATGTGGTAGAGGTTAGGATTGAACTTAACCACCCAAAAATACTTTTTGATAGCTTTTTCAAGAAATTTGGGTGAGGGTGGCTTCTAATTATGAAAATGTTCTGGGTATTTAAGAAAATACCACTCCAATTAAAAAAGGGATCAACCTCCCATCACTTTTTCAAACATCTCAGCAGATTTTGGATCTTCCAAACCCTAAAAATATATATCCACAAAATCCATATACACATTTTAGAGGTTTTTGAATTTCCAAAAGGCGAACCTTTGTTTCCTTAATTAGATTTTCAAAGGAAATTTCTTTAAGATAAGTTAATCATTATAACAATGATCTATTTTTTTGTTTTAATCATGAATAAAAAATTTAAATGTAATAAAACTAGTATATTACATAATATGATATTTTACATTATTAATGTTATAATGTTTATTAATATCAGTCCCCATTAAATGGGAAACAAATCCAACGATGTTTTGCATGGTGGAATACCGCCATGCGAACCGATGTATGCTATTTTCCTTATCCAACACACATGGATAGTAATACTGATATTTATAATGAATATATATATATATATATATATTTATATGATATATATGAAATTATTTTATTTATATTAAATTAATATTGCATTCATTTTCATACCCTTTTCCCCCATTAAGATAATAATTTCTTCGTTCATGCATAGCAAATCCCAACCGTCTCTTCGAAGTATTGTGAATCATTTTCCATGTTCATCATTCAATAATGGTTCTTAAATGGTATATAAAGAAACAAAATTAAACATAATATATAATTTTCATTATTAATATTACTTATATTTATCACTTACAAATGAACCAAAAATTTTATGACTAACATGCATGAGAGAACAAGGAAATTAACATCTTAAATGAGGGTGAAAATGAAATATTATTAATGAATGGGTGATTAGATGCAATTCAATGATAAAATATTAAATTATAAATATTAATAATTTTTTAGCATAAAATAATAAAATATTTAAAACAATTCTACATGAGGTTAAATCAGGTCTATCTAATGGTAAGTGGGATGTTAACCATTGTATATCAATTGTTGTTCATATAGGTGCATTGGAATGTAACAGAACAATTTATTTTATGTGGTGTATATAAAACATACATATATGTAATATCATGAATCCTCTATACTTCATGATATTTTATATTTTAATTTGAATTATTTTTTCTATGTAAATTTTACTTGAAAGTCACCATGAGTAAGGTATTTCACCTCAATATCAATTTCATTGAGAAATATTTTTGAATAAACACCTATTCACATTTTTATATTTTATATAAAAACCCATTAATTTATTTTAACATAATTATTATTTATTAATTTGGTTTAATTTTTTAATTAAATTTCATTATTTGAAGAGGTGACAATATTTAAGGCTACCAATGTGTTTACAGTCTATTTTACAAACTAAATTTATTTTTGGATTTACTTAACTTTTATTGAAGTAATATTATAATTTATCCATCATAAGATCCAAACACATTTGTATGCTCTATATATTAAAGTAATTTCAATATTTTCTTCTATATTTTATTATCTTTTAATGTTTAGCCATGAAGATAAATTTTCAAAAGAAAATCAGATTTTATTTATCTTCATATCAGATAAATTTCCCTTCCATATCCATGTTTTTGAAAACAAAATGGTAAAATTCGTTTTAATAATTCAAATGGTTTATTTAGAACATTTAGGTTATACTTTTTATTAAAAAATGGATCAAAATGAATATTTATTCTATTTTTTTAAATATTTGTTTCAAAAAGACCAAATAAATGTTTGGTTAATTTACATTGATATAATGGACTTCTCTGCCACTATATCAATTTTACCAAATGTACCATATTCTACATGTTTAAAATGATTCTAAAACATATTTTATTGAAGTATTATATTAATATTTATCTTCCATTACCATTATTCTTCCAATGTACACCATTATATTGAAATACACTTTATTCTGTATGAACTGTTGACAACTATAAGGCCCTAACCCTAAAAATCACCTAATATTTATTTAAGTCAATAATTTGACTATAAATGACATAAAGGATAATTTAAGGATTATATTGTAAGAGAATTAGGCCATAACCATTTCATTAAATCACAAAATTTATAAAGTAGAATCTTCTACTCACTAACAATATTTTCACAAAATAAAAATCATTAAATAAAACATTAATTAATTTCATGATAAAAATATTCTTGAATTTTTCCTTTCTTTTACTCATCCTTATACCCTATGTAAATAATTTAAGAAACATAGGAGGATCATAAAAATCTCAGTAAGGGATATAAAAGAAAAATAGAAAACTTTAGTCCAAGAATACAAACAAACAAATGGAATCTTATGTTTCACTCATAAAACATAATATCATTAACATACCTCATGAAATAATAAGATCATAGAAATCAAAAATAATAAGTTTAAATTGTGTCATACATAATATTATTACATTGTATCGTTCACAACTATATAATAATAATCATCATGGTTACTTTTGGAATACCCATCACATTATATTATCTAAATCTCTTAGGTCAAAACATAACGTTTACCTTTTTCATGTTACCAAATGCATTGGAGAGCTATCATGGGATCACCCTCACTCATTTTATCATTGAACCACCCGTATACATAAGAAATTCCCAAGATCCATAACAAACTCATAACACATATAACATGCATAAAGGAAAAATAATATTTCCAAATTGAAATCAGAATTCATTTTTTCAATATCATGCACTCATAAATGAAATCACTTTATTTGAAAATAAAATTGTAAACGTATAAAGTAAACATCAAAACATTATAGTGTTATCAATTAATGAAATATGTTACATGACCTATATGTAAAATAAAACATTCCATGTTATTAAAATAATTAATATAATTTTAAAACACATTTAAATCATTAAAAAAGAGTTTTGAATCAATGTTTCACATACCACATTGAAACATTTAATGTAATAATCATACAAAAACATTAATTTCTATATATATAATCCCTTAATTCAATATTTAAAACAAGGACATTAATGTGAATGATAATGTATAATATATATTTATAACATTTAAAACATTGATTTAGTTAAAGAATCCCTTACAACATGATAAAATCACGAATAAAAATAATTAAAAAATAAAATTAAACCATATATTAAATATCATGATACTATATTAATTCATGATATAACATGTCAAAAGGGATTTATATACACCTTATAGAATAATAAAGGTGTATAACCTCGAGATATGCATAAATGAAATGAGATTGAGATAAAGTCCCTTACAAATGAATCGAAAGATCCAAAAGTGATAATAATTAAATGAAACATCTAAACGTAATTAATATAAATGAATTAATGATATAATGTATCAAAATAGGAAGTAGTAGAACCACACAAAAGAAGTATGTGGGGATTGTGACATTTATCTCACGGATGTAAAAAGCGAGATGAGAATCCTTACAAGGATGGTCTCATTAGACGAAGGACAAATAAATGACATAATTATGTGTGATAAATATAAATAAAACCAAAAAATTGGATATTTAGTGTAAAACAATGAGATTTCAGTAAAATATATTCTTGGATAAGCCAAACCAATGACATAGATATTTAACTTAATGAATGGAGATTGAGTTAGGATTTCCCAACATCGAATCCAACTTGTCTCCTTAATTCTTTATATAGTGAATAATGAACATAGGTTTATTTATACATTCTTCAAACCCGTAATCATTTTTATCATTCATTTTATATAACTTATTACCATGTTATATAAATTAGTTTATTATTGGAGTTCATATTGAATGTTTTGTCGATGTTCGGTACATGATTTAAAAACGAACGTGTTATAATTACCAATTTTCAATGGAGTCAAAAGTACATTATATACAGAATAGTATTCATTATTTAAATTTCATATATATCTTGTACATATTTATTTAATATAATCCATAATATTTAGAAATAATTAATGAAATTCATCGTTCATGGAGATGGTAGGTCGAATTTACGCATGAACACTAATTTCATTTCAATGTCATATTAATGGAATGAAAATAATGTTATTCATAGGTATAATATTATTAAAGTACACTATATATGATATATATGTTACATAATCTCATTAAATCCACACTCAATACATTTCATGTATGTAATGAATGAGTCACATCACATTGAGGTGGCAGTAGTTCACACTTCCTCAAATTTATTTATCGTATTTACACATTTGGGAAAGCATTATGGTATGTTGTAAATAAAAATTACAGAAATATATAGAATATATACATATATATATATATAATATTTCATATATAAATATTTTTCCATCATAATTTCCACAATTAGAGGTTGTATGAGAAAATTTACCAATCAACATTTGGTGATGCAGTAGTTCATCGTACACAGAAACTGTATGTAATTTATCCATTAGATAAAGGTGTGTGTAATAATATATAGAACTGATAGAAAAAAAATCCTATTATATTTAGGATACTATGTTGTTTATAAAATAATGTAATAAATAGATATTAGGTGGTTTGATAAGGAAAATAAATGAAAGGAGCCTACGAGAAAACATTACCTGTAAATCGTGTAACACTTTTTGATTTGAGACAAAAGGCTTCCTTGAGTTGAATTATAACCAAGTTAAGGATTTTAGGATTCATTTAGGGATTTCAAAGCATATATTTTCATAATTTTTTAGATACACTAGGCATGAGAGGTGTGTGTAAGTGGGTAGAAGTGGTGAATTTTATAAGAGTGAGGAGGGGTACATTAAGAAAGTCACCAAATATATATTTTATTATAAATATATATTTGAAATATAATATATGCAATGATATATTTTTCGAGTATAGGATGTGGATGGGTTTAAATTCTCTCAACCAATTGGTTTTTGAAAGGTTTAGGACAAAAATTTAACAATATTTTTTGGATTTAAACCATAGATTAATAAATTAACTCTTACCATGACTTCATGTATTTTTACTCTATATGTTTAATATAGTTACAATTCAATTCCAAGAGAACTCCATGTGGATCATTAAATATTTTTTTAACATTAACTAGGTAATTATCCATAATATTATAGTTTTATTTTGATTATATCATTTAATGAAATTGTATTTGTTTTAAAAACCAATTTTTATCAATTTTTATAATATCTATTAATTGATTTTTGATAAATCCATAACAACATGATTCACTTGAAAAAAAATTAAATGAAATATAAAATGTCATTATCATACATGAAATTCATATATTGCATCAAAATTTTCTAATTACATTTATTTTAATTTTTATAATATCATTTATTTGTAATTTTTTTTAAAAATTAATCACTACATCATCATAATGTCATGAATAATTTTATTTATTTAATGTAAAAAAATTATAAATAAAATAACATGATGTATTCAAATGTTTTATATTTATAATTACTATTTATAGAAAAATTTATCTATTGTATAACCCCAACATAATTTTTTTAGTAAAATGATACATGATTATGTTTTATTTCCCTTTACATTAAATTAATTATTATAACATGTCATTTTCACACCCAGTTAAAACCCAAATAGTAGCAGTTTGACCTATGTGTTGTTTTTGTCACCCATAAATCAACAAAAATATTAGGATACGTGTTAGGGTAGTGTTTTTTTAATATAATATAATTTATTCCTTTATTTACCTAATTTACCCTTTAATCGTGGTAATTAAAAATAATCACTGAAATAACAATTCATCATGTCAAAATATTAAACGTACCTATTTACACAACTTCAATATTATGATTTCAAATAGGGAATAAATTTTTCTAGATTCAAAACAAAAACATTTTAGTAATTATTTTAATAATTATTTCTATTTTCAAAACCCGAATACAGGTTTTCATAAAGTAAAAACTAGAAAATGATTGACATGTGTTTATGTCTAAAATAAAGTTGAAATTATTTCTAATGATAATAATTTATTTAAATGATAAAAACGTAATATAACTACAATTTAAAACTAAATAAAAATATAATCTATCCACAAAAATAAATGAGATGAAAATGTAGTTTGGAATAAAAATGCTATATTTTTACTATTCATTAATGACGAATTTGATCATAAATATATGAAAGCTAAATCCTTGTAATGTTTTAGGTCCTTAAACTAAATGAGAAGTTTATTTATTAAAATAGAACATATTATAGTGTAAAAAAATTATATTTAAAAATGTTTTACTACCAAAAGGTGCAAAAATGACATTTTAAAAATATTTTTTGTATTTTATGCTTAAAAATAGATTCATTCTCATATTAGGACTCTTAAATTAATTGGATAAATGTAAAAACAATTGAAAAGAATTCATAAAAATATTTTAGTTTGTTATAGTGATTCATTTTAATATAATAACTAGGCCTTAACACCTATTTAAAATAATAAAATTATTATTATTGAATTGGTTTTTATAAAACATATTGTTGTGTGCAATGTTAGATTTTAAAGAAACCCATTGTTGTGTTTCTAGTACACTATTAGAATATTAATCCCCTTTAATGTAACATTAATATCATATTCAAAAATATTTATATATATGAAAATTTATTATACTATAATTAACGAGGATGTTACTTCTTTTAACCCATTTCGAAATTGAGTTATAATAATTATAAAATTGCACTTGGTAACATCGCTGAAAAGCCCACATAGGAAAAATAGTCAATAAAACCATCACATAAAATGAAAGAAATAAAAGTAAAAAGGTCACCCAACATAACAAAAACAATTATTTCATGTAGGGAAACAAGTATATGGAAGAAAAACTTAACCTATTGTTTTGATGGAGATTACAAGAAAACATGATCAAGATAATGTTAACATTCAGAACAATACAAACTTATGATGGGTTAAACGTTATTGAATTTCAAAGTAGGAAAAGTAAGGAGAAAATATTTTTGTTTTATGGTCCTTTTCAAAATTATGGGGAATTTATTTACATGTGTGACTAAGAAAATAAGGAAACATACTATATTTTCAGGTAGAGTTTTACCCCATAAAGTATTTTTACCAAAAACTCAACTTTTCTAAAAAAATGTATTTTCAAGATGAATTGGTCACTCCTAATGCACTAAATCAACAACTATCGATTCATATAATCCAAAAAAATATCAGCTTTATATTCATCCATTCTGTAAACAAAACCAAATTATTTAGTACAAGATCTGATAATCCCCGAAATTGAATAATCCTTTATAAAGGGAATGACTACATTTTATATCCAAAATTCAACAGTAATATCCAAGTCCTTCATATACCATTCAACAAAAAAAATCTTATAATTCTCCAAAATAATCTAAACTAATATTGTGACCAAAAATTAATAATTATTTGATCACCTAGTCTTCAAAGATACATTTTTACATATATCTCCAAATAAAACTGATCACTCTTAATGTCTCATTACAAAAATTAATTAACCTAATAACATATTATCCATGAGTGGTTAATCATTTCCCTATATAAACCAAATCACTAAATATCCACAACAACAAAATAAATTCTTCCAAAATTTAATTCAACCATTACTCCACAAATGAAATATCTCAAGTTATTATATTTTTAATTGGCATATAAGATTCCAAGAATAGTGAAGTCCTTCCAAAATAACATTTATCACTTAATCCCAAAATAATTTACTAATACTAAGGATATATATATGATAAACGTATGTTCCCAAAATAATATTATTCTTATTTATAAAATTTCTTAACGAAAAAGATAAAGTAATACTAACCAATAAATTCACTTTGTTTAGTTGTGGGTGATTCACCCTTGTCACCCTTCAATTGTAAGTTCGATTCTCGTAGCCTTGCCAAATGTGACGGGTTGTCACCAATATTACTGGATATACCTTTTTATAAAACTAAAAAATGACAATAACATGTTTTAACCTTGATGAATATATTTTACCATTCCCTTTCATCCCTACTCATATTTAAATCAGTATCTTAATTCATGAAGTCTTATATATATTGAAATTTTTTTCACCTCCAAAAAATTTAATAAAACTATTCCCAGAATGAAAAACAGAGTACGTTGATAATGATGTCAACCTAGTTTCATCTTAATTTTGTTCACATAGGTAGAAGGTACTTGAATTGCAACATTTATTTAGAGACTCTTCAAAATAACATTCTTATTTTTTCCAAATAAACATTGTACAACATGTGTTATATAGATGATTGTAGAGAAATAGTTTAGTAATATAATCTTCAATGACATATAATTTCAAAAACATGAGAAAATGCTTTCTTTTTATAAAAAATTATAATAGATTTTGAGTTTAAACATTCATTGAATTTTCATTTTAAAATATCACAGGTATGTGATGAAATAATATAAGAAAATATCAACAGGTCGAGTCATGGTCTTCTTCTTTAGAAGTATTTTCAAAATCATAATATACATCATAATCTTGTAGTAGGGGAAAATATATTAAAAATCACTGATAATCCTAATGTTTTTTTGATAATATGAGAATATTACGAAAATTATATCTCATTAAAAATGACCCATGATCAATGATGTTATCATGGTACAATGGAGTTGTTTGATATAAAAAAATTTCTTGCAAGTGATTTGTATATTAAAAAAGTGTTAGAATCATCTGGAAACGACTTTTCATTAATTTTTTCAAGAAAGTCATCATGAATAGATATGATCGTTCATTGAGATCCTCCTCATTCTATTTTGAACCGAATTCCCAAAATCTAAAAAAGTTATATATCAAGGTTTTAACCAAAGTAATTGACATATAATGTTTCCATATATTTAACCAAAACACCTAATATCTATAGTTATGTAAACCGATCTTAATACAAACTATAAGGCCTTGGCCTTAAACATTACTTAATCGTGTACTAAGTCAAAAAATTTTCATTCAATCACTTAGAGTATATTTTTAACTATTTATTTCTAGATAATTATGCCACCAATATTACATTACATTTTAAAATTTACTATGTAGACTCTTCTACTCACAAAATGTTTTTTTTACAAAATAATACTCCTTAAAGAAAACATAAATTATTTTTTGGATAAAAATATTCTTGAATTCTTCCTTTCTCTTACCTCTACTTATAACATGTGAAAAATAGTTCAAAAACTTGTGATGAGCTTGAAAAGCTCAGTAAGGGATATAAAATAACGAAAGAAAACATTAGACCCTGAATATATAAAAACAAATTAAATCATAATTTTCACTCAAAAAGCATAAGATCATAAACATACCTCATGATGTAATAAGATAATAAAAGTCATAAATCATTAAGGAAACTTGTGGAATTCATAAAATACTTACATTTTATCTTTCACCTCCATATATGGAGTATCCTGCAGGGTTACATTTGGAATACCCATCACATTATATTCATGAAATCTCTGTGGAGAAACTATAATATATACATATGTCATGTTAACCAATGAATTAGAGAGATATCATGGTCTCATCAAAAATTAATTTTCAGAGAACCACCCTTATACAGAAGAAATCTTCATGAACCATAACATAATCATAACTCATTTATCAAGAATAAAAGAAAAATAAAATTTCCACATTCATATCAATTTTCAATTTTAAAATCCCTAGAACTCATAAATAGCATAATTTTATTTATAAATAAATGTTTATTCATTTAAAGAAAACATCCAAACATTAAAGTGACATAAAATTGATAAATTTGGTTCATTCACTATATGTTAAATAAATAATTCCAGGTTATTGAAATAATTAATCAAAATTTTAAAACACATTTAAAAAATTGAAAAAGATGAGTTTTCAATGAAAGTGTCCCATAACACATTGATACTTTTAATGGAATAATCATTTTAAAAAATTAATTTCTATATAGATAAATACATAAAAACCATTTCGAATCATGGTAATTAATTGAGAATGATTTAGTAGAATAAATCCTATAAGCATTCAAAACGATCTTTTAGTTACAAAATCCCTTAACACTTCAGAAACACATGAATAAACATATTACCAAATAACATTTAAAAGACACTAAATATCATAATACTATATTAATTCATGTTATAACATGTAAAATTAGTTTTATATACACATTATAGAAAAATAATGGTGCATAACAACAAGATATGACTAAATGAATGCAGATTGAGACAAAGTCCCTTAAAATGAAATGAATAATCTAAAAGTGATAATAAAAAAATGAAACATCTAAATAATATGAATATAAATGGATTTATGATATTATATATCAAAATTAGCAGAAGTTACACCACACAAAATAAGTAAGTGGTTATTATGAAATTTATTTCAATGAGGTAAAAAGTGAGTTGAGAATCCATACAAAGATCATATCATTAGATTAAGGATAAATCAATGAAATTGTTTTGTCAAAAAATATAACTACACATATTAGAACAGGATATTCAGTGTAAAACAATAATTGGTCATCCAAACATATTTTTGTACAAAAAAAACCAATAACATGATATTTAACTCAATAAATGGATATTGAGTTAAGGTTTCCATTACCTCGAGTCTAACAAGTCTCGTTCATTCTTTATGTTCCTCAATAATAAAAATAGCTTTATTTAGAGTCAAATAATAAAATTTTTCAAGTTCATTTTTCATTTTATATCATTTATCACCATGTTATAACAATTAGTTATTTATCTGTGTCTATATTGGCTATTTTGATGATGTTGGGTACATGGGTCAAAACTGAACATGTTATAATTAGTAAATTGTTGATATTGTCAAAAGTCCATTATATACATGAAATTATTCATGAATTAAATATTATATATATTTAGTATATATTTACTTATAATAATGAATAATATTTTAGGATAGTAAAGGAAATATAGGGTTCATGGAGACATTAGGTTGTACGTACGCATGAACGCTACATTCATTTCACTATCATATTAAAGGAAAGAAAAATAAATGATACATATGTATATTATAATTATATTATAATATATATGTTATATATGTGACATATGTTCATTAACTATATCCTTTATACATTCAATGTATGGAATTAATGATTCATATCACTTTGAGGGGGATGTATCCACACATCTTCAAATGAAATTATCGTATTTACACATTATGGAAAGCATAAAAATATATGGGAAATAAAAATTAAAAAATATTATAGGAAATAAAAATATAATACATATAATATATAAAAAAATCATCATAATGGACACCATGATAGGTGGTATGAGAAAATATGACAGACATCTTCTTGTGAGCTAGTAGTTCACTGTACACAGAATCAGTATGTTCTATATCTACTAGATAAAGGATTGTATAAGTGTTGATTAAACACTTATAATAAAAAAAACCACAGTATATTGAGGATAAAATATGGTTATAGAATAATAGAATAAAGATATGTTAGGGGCTTGGAAAGGGGTAATAAATTAAAATATCTTAAGAGAATATGTTACCACTAAATCGGGAAACACTTATTGATTTAAGTCAAGATGATTCCTATAGTTTCATTAATCCCATTTTAAGGCATATAGAAGAAATGAAGTGATATTGGGAGTTTATTTGAGTACGTTTCTAATGACCCAATGGGTTTTAGTGGTGTGTGTAAATGTGAAGAGGAGGTGGACATTTATAAGAGGGATGTGGGAAACTTTAGGAAAAACTTGAAATATTATTTTATTATAAATTGATTTTAGAATTATAATAGCTCCAGAGTGATATATTTAAATGCATATATAGGAGTGGGTCAAAATCCTATAATAAAAATTTATTCAAAAATTCTAGTTTATAAATTTAAACTTTTATTTTTTTCTTTAACCCTCACATAAATTAATTTACTCTAACCATGTGTTCTTGTAAATTTACACTATATGGTTATTATAATTACTATAAAATTCAAAGATAACCCCATGTGGATCATTAATGAAAATTTTAACATTATATTATTCATTTAGAAAATTTTTAGATTTTTAGGACAATTATATCATTTATTAAAATAGTATTTGTTTTAAACACACATTTATGTCATATTTGACAATATTGAGAAATTGATTTTTCTAATCCATAAAAAATGATTCATTCAAAAAATCTATATTAACTAAAAGTTAAAAGGTCATAATATTCTATAAAATTCATATATGGAATAAAAATTTTAAAATTACATTTATTTTAATATTTATAATATCATTTACTGGATTCTTTCATTAATAAGCTAATAACTCCACCACAATTATATAATAAATAATTTTTTTATTTAAAGGCTAAAAATAATAAATAAAATACCATGATGTTTGAAATAATAGTATATATATAATTAACATTTATAGTATAATATATCAATTATATAACACAACCTAAAATTTTTTGTATTAAAGAGATTCATTTTTATGTTATATTTCTCTTTACTATAAATTAATTGTTATAACAATTAATTTTCACAAACAAGTGGCTCCCAAATGCCAAATGATCTGTCTATGGAGTTTTTAATCGAGCATGACTCAACCAATATAATTATGACATGTTTTAGTGTATTTTTATACTATTATAATTTTATTTTTACCTTTATTTAACTAATTTACACTTTATCATTAGAATTTACAAATAATTAATGCATTTATAATTGATAATACCCTAAAAATGGTACCTATTTACACAATTTAAAACATTTTATTAGAAATAAGAAAACAATTTTTAAAAAATCTAAACAAAATAAATTTTAGTATCTAATTTAAAATTAATTATTGTTTTCAAAACTAGAAAGCGGGTTCTCAATAAGTAAAAACTATCAAAAGATTGACATGTGTCTATGTTTGATTTAAAGGTGAGATTACTTATAAAGAGAAAAATTCGATTAAATGATAAAAAAATAATCCTATTAAAAATAAAAAATATATATAATGAAACTAAATAAATAAATTATATGAAATAGTTGTTTGGAATTAAAATGATGAATTTTCCGTGTTAATTAAAAATTAATTTCATCCTAAAAATACCAAAATTAAACCAATTTTTTTATGTCCCTCTTATAATGAAGAAGTTTATTTTTTCAAAAATTTCATATAAATGGGATAAACTTAGATTTAAAAATGGTTCTTCATCAAAATTTGGTAAAAAACATTATAAAGATATTAGATTATTTTATGATTAAAATTGGATTTATTATCATTTTGAGCCCAAAAAATTTATTAGATAAATTTAAAAACTTTAAAAAAAATTAAACATATTTTTGTTAGTTCTTTTTATTATTTATAATTTAATGGCTAGGCATTAACAACCATTAAAAATAATAATATTATTGTAGTATTATTCTGTATAACTCGGAGTTGTGCGAAACGTAATATTTTAGGGAAATCTGTTGTTGCGTGTCGAGTACGCTATAAGACAATTCATCCCCATTAATGTAAAATTAAAATATTATTCATAAATATTAATAGATATAAAAACATATTATTCTATAAATAACTAGAATTTTACAACCACCCCTCAATTAAATATTAAATTTATTATAGAAGTTGTCTCTTTATACAATCAATTTCTTTTGATATTTTATCTTTGTACATCAAATTTACATAAAATATATATGTTCATTATGTCATGTTTATGATAATATCCTTAAAAATATACTGGTTTGTCGTATAATGATTGCGTTGATTTTTATTTGAGAAACTATAGAAAGATTGATAAATATGTACCCTTTACTCGATACAAATATTTGTTGAAAATCCATTTTTATTCAAGAATTAAATATTTCATTTTATATATGAGGAATGATTTGGAAATGAACTGATTGGTGGGGCCGAAAAATAAATACCCCCAATACATCAGTAGGTATCATTTGACAAATATGTTGGCCAAATTAAATGGGATTTTACATATAGTTTTAAACTATCAAGGAAAATGGTCATGATGGTTTAGATATCTTGGTATTTGATATCATCAGTTACAAAATTTAAAATTCCATTAGTTAATAATATATTTATTGATATAAATTAGATTATTTTCATTGATATTATCTATACATGGAATATTTTATGATTTTATTGATTAAATGTCATGTCTGTTTAATTATTATCAATGGCATAGATTTACATATCTAATAATTAAATTCAATTTATTGATTATATATCATATATGTTATGTAATATACCTTAACATATACATTATGATTTAATGAATCATGATACATTCCCTTGTGTGTATCCCTTAATGAGATTTTTATCTCACACATATTTTCTACTGTTTCCCCAGGATATGGATAATAATTCTTTTAATGAGTTCTAAATTGCTGAATTTTTCCATTATAACATTTTATATTTTTTCCTCAATGTAAAATGTGTTTTATGTCTATATTTCCCACTCCAATAATACTAAAAAGGTGGGTATATTGGGAATTTACCCGATAAATATATACCAATGTAATACAATTATTCCACCAGCTCATGGATATTGTATTTTGAGTTTTTTGTGGTTGGTATCAAAAAAATATTAGTAGATACCTGTAGAACTAGATTAAAGAGTAATAGTTAATAGAAAATAACATTATGATATAATTTGGGGATATGTATAGAAGAACGTCCTAAATTTTTGTATGTAAGAGATTCTGTATTGTTTCTAAGAAATTCAACCCTGTATGGATACTACGATTGTACATAGTTTTGGAACTATTGTATCCAGGGGTAATAACTATCCAAAGGGAACATATGAATTTAAATTAAGAAGAACATGGTTCATGATAAATGGCCTTACCAAACAACTAGTTTTAGAATACAAGTTAATGATCTTTAGATAATCCACATTTTTTTTACAAACCATTATGAAGGATATGAAAATACTACTATGATTTAAAATATCCACAAATAAATAATGTTTATGATTTTGAGATTAACAATGGGTAATTTTTTTTAATATTTTAATTATTGCATTAGACGTATAATTATAAATTATTATTTATGGTTCATATTGTTATGAAAAATTCACTATATTCTGTTGTTTACAAATAGTCCATGGAAAAAATGAGGGTATAAATACTCATAGTAAATTTAGAAATTTCACTATTTACCAAGTAGATATTAATGGTATTGGATTACTGAATATCAAGAATATATTATGGAAACATACTCATGTTACGATGTATACCATTACCCAAATAGAACTACCTTTTGTTCCACAATGTGACTTTATTTGGTTGGACCAATTCATGATATTGAATCCCCCTAATTTAGTAGGACTACAAGCCTAGTAGTAGCTATTAAAGGGACTAACTCTGATGAAAACATATTTCATACATTGTCATTTGATAAAAAGAAAAAATTTATACAACAACCATATTTCTTTAAGGGTGATACTGATCAATGATGGTCCTTAATCATGAATACTAATCCAGAATATGAAATTAAAACATATAATAGAGATATTTTAAAGAACAATTATTCAAAAAATAATTCCCATGTGAAAATATTGCTGAAATGTAGATAAAGTTACTCATCTTAATGAAATGTTAAAATATGTGTTTCTGAGTTTCAGGATACCATTACAAGGTTATCTAGGTATAATAAGGATTGCATACATAATAAATATGAATGATTGATCATTTAATTGAAGCGTATAATTATAATATCTGAAGGGTTCTGGTTCCTCAAAAAATTTCATCACACGATGAAATTGTTTTATGAATGACCTATTCAATGAAATAATTTTTTGTATCCTATATATTCAATGGTATTCAATTGAATAATAGTTATTTTGAACAAATAAATAGTATGCACATTAATGAAAAAATATGATATAATTTCCATTATGTGAAAATTGTGGAATGAAACATCTTATAAATATTTTGGTGCGAATGGGAGTGTATTACAAATGTGGAGAAAGGGGTCATGTGGGTCAGAAATTTAAGGGAATGAAGAAGACCAAAAATATCTATTTTCCATCCATAATTAAATGGTATATTATTCAAACCAATGACCCAACCATTATGGGAACATACCACAGAAATGGTCCAGGGGGGAAACTAAATCATATTCAAACACTACATATAAAGAGTAAGTTCCCAATGATGTGTTGGTATGCAATTTAATAATATACTCAGATTTGGAGTATGATTTATTTGATTTTGGATCTTCACACACTTTCATATCATTAATGTTTTCCTCAAAAATTAGATACTTCCATAGAATCGTAATAGAGGATTTTATATTCAAAACTCGTATTGAATGTCCCACCATAATAAATATATGTTATATAGTCCCCATTATTGAACATAAACATATCTTATTTGAGGAATTTATGATCATACATATAATTTTGATTGATATAATCATTGTTATGGACTGTATTTCAATATATTATGCAAAAAATATATATAATGGAGGAGAAAATTATGATTTGTGATGATGATATGAATTTCCTTATCTTTAGAGTGGATATTTCTCCGTTTGATTAATGTTTAGATCCACCCGTAGTATAAATATTGGAATTATACTCTTGGGGAAGAATAGAAAACAAAATCTATGGATGGAATGTTAATTTTCAAATAGAGGATGTACCTATTTTTTGGAATACATTGACGTATTTCATGAATAATTACATAGACATGCAGTAGAGTATGAAAGTGATTTCTCTATTGATTTAATACCTAATTAAATTTGTAGATCAAAGATTACCTATAGAATGGAAAATGTCAATTTATTGGAATTTAAGATAAAACTATATGATTTTCTTGATAATGTATTTATGTCCACTGGTGTTTCCACTTGCGGAGTCTGTGTTCTCTTCATTTTTAAGAAATATATATCCTTCATCCTATTAAAAAAATATTTGGAAATAAAAGATATTAAAATATGGAACAGTTGTCCCCTACATATTGTTGAGGGCTTATTTTATTAACATGATGAAGGTCAATTAAAATATTTCATGCATCATTTTAAGTGCATAATTTCTTACATTTTGGTTTACGTTCACATATTTCAGTTAAAAGAATGTTTTACGATTTTATAAGGTGTCTTAAGGGTGTTATTTGCGGGTTTGAGAGTTGAAATAAGGGAGAACATGGGATATCCTGTGCATGTCGCATAGTTTCCTCATGGTTATAGATAACTATACACCCTAACTGTGCATGTCTGTAGGAGGGTTGTAGGGTTTGAAGAAACCATCTATGGTGGAAAGACAACCTGTTAAGGCTTGAACAGATCTATCTGACATTGATTGTCAAGCTGTATAGGATCACCAGGTAACCATGTGTCATGGACCACTCTTGGCGTGAGGGTGGCATACTTTTAGACCATGATTTTCTCAACCATGTAGAAAAACACTATTCCCCCTATAAAGTTTAAATTTCATATCCCCCCTAAAGAATTAAGTGATTTAACTCAGGATTTTCCTCCATTATTCTTTGTAAAACCTTCAAATAGAACCAAAATCCAATATTCATCCCAAATCTCAATCCCTTTCGATTAAATATCATTTAGAGCACATATTATTGTGAATCGTAGCATTTGGTGAGTCTTAAACTCCTCTTGTTTCTTTTTTTTGGATTATGTCTTCTATAGTTTCCAAATAACAAAGCCCTAAACTCCTCATTCTCTTGTGTATTTTATGTTGAGGCATCAAAGGGTGATCAAATTTGAGTCGATGTCTAATTCTATGTCATATTTCATCTATAAAATAGACTTAGGTGGTCTAAAATTTATATCTCATTGTCTTAATGATTGGTTAATGTGATTATGGATATGCTTTTTTCCATTCTTATTGTGTATTAAGTGCCTTCAATTATATTTTGGAAATTCACTGTCTAAATAATGAATTCAATCCCTCATAATCCTCATGGGATTCAATGATGTTTATTTGACATGTTATAGGGCCAACCATAGGATGTGACATCATCCCAAACATGGAAAATTGTAATGATAAGTATAGAATTGATTGTGATGTAAAGATCATTATAAATATACTATCATGTTTCATATAATTATGGTATGGAATTAGTGTTAGTCATATTTAGTTATTGACATTGAATTTGTGGTTATTTGGGATAACTTGAAAGTGTTAAATAAATGAAAGGGAGATTTTTTATTGACTTATGGAATTTAATGGAAAATGTAAATGAGTTATGGCATGTCAATGACAATGTATAAATTGGTCAATTCCTAAATATGATTAATGTATCGAACAAAATATTTTTTGAATGTTATGTTTTTTGATCGAGTATGGGTTGTATAATGGTTTTTGTGAAAATGGTTATTATGAATTTTCACACGTCTTAGGGGATAGTGGGGTGTTGAATGATGTTCTTCACCTATGGGTCATGTTGGACTGAGTCTCTAAACTCCACCATTAGAATAAATGGTCTAGGCAGTCAGATTAAGTCTCTAATACCCTAATTGTTGCATTGGTTGAGACAACCTGGACATAGTGTCCATGGTATATTTGATAGAATTGAAATGGAATTGTTTTCCCAATTGTGATATGAAACAATAAATATCCCATTATGGATAGTAGTTCATAGGCATATGCTGGTGTGTTATAAATGAATTTCCAATCCCATGGATTATATGATGTAAGTGGATGAAGGGAATATTTTTAACTAATCAAATATTGTTTATCTATTGTTTATCTTATCATTATTTTAGTACATGAATACATAATCTGTTTAGACTATATATTTTGTAAACATCTTTCTACTAAGATGAACTCATACCCCTCTCTGACCTCCATTGAGAATACGAGCAGATTTCATGGTTGTGGGTCAGCACAGCATAAAAGGCCCTATGCTAAAGGATTGATTTACGAATAGATTGTTCGTGGTTGAGGATCCCAGACTATGGGTCAAAAGAAAATTTTGGAATTATTCAATTTTTCTTCATTTTGGAGTTTCCTTACACATTACACCATGTTGACAATACATACCATGTTTAATTTTGTTTGTGGGCTTTTACCCTGTTTTGGGAAGTGGGTTTGTATGTATGGTTCTAGTCTATTCAGTATTCATTTTATATTTTTATTTTTTGATGTTTATTACTCTTATAAATAATCATATAGTCTCTCTATGTGATCTATTATACCCTCACTACTATTTATAAGACTCTGGCATGGGGGAGGTGCTCCTGAGGTCATTTGGAAACCAGACTCCGGGCACCGTTTAATGGACTTCAGGTTGGGGACGTTACAATGTGGTATCAGAGAGGTTATTTTTTATTGCCTTAATTTCGATGGATTTTATACAAGATATTAATAAGTGTCATTCTTGGGAAATGATCTCATTAATTAGAGTAGTTAACCCAAGTATGAGGGAAAAAACATATAACCATCGGTGGAAATTTTTCTATTTTTGTGTGTTGTTACAGTTGAGTGATATTTCACTATTGGGTGACACACAATTTTTGTAATGATACTATTTTATGAAACTATTTCCCTAATCAAAATTGCATGATACTCTTCATTAATGCATAATTTTAGGAACCTAGTGATATATATGGAATGAATCCTAATAGACGCACATTGGGAGGATGGGTGGGATAGGAAGGATAAAATTTATATCTTGATTCATTGAATGTTTGACTGAAGTGTTTTCTAATTTAGGTAGTGTAAATGGGTAAATGGAAAAAATGTGAAATATTGTATAATGAATAGTGACTAATGAATTTTATATATATGTTATGATGTTTTTGGAAAATGGTTTAATGATGGAATGGTGTTGAAAAGAGGAATATTATCATTGTGAAAGTGAACGGATTTAAAAATGATGCATGATGAAAAGGACATGAGGATTTTTGTGTTGGTTTAACCCATGTTGACCATGAACATAGTGGGGAAGTCTACGGGTTTTCATAGAGGTGTGATGATATTCAGTGGGATAGTGTATTCAAGAACAGTTATTTATGGTTAGTGGAGAGCCTTATTTTTTTAAAAAAAATGTTGTAGTTTTATATTGTAAGTTTTGAGAGGTGCATTTGGAATTGTTGAGAAATTCAACCATGATGACATGAGATAGTGGGGAGAAAAGAAGATATCAATTAGAATGATACCCATATGTTGAGTGAGGAGCCCTAGATATTAATTGTTACAAATGAGAAGAGTATATTTGTGGTAATTTTTCCCATATAATGAAAATTATGGAATGAGACCCAAGGAGGTTTATACAGATAATTTTTTTTTCGGACCATATATTTTCAATTGTATCACCTTCCATTGTTTTCTTGAGAAGATGAACCAGAGGAAGCTGAGTTCTGGATTGATTCAATTTATCCTATTATTAACCACATAGAGACTCATATTGATAAGAGAGTTATATTTGAAGATTACATATTGGGAGGGAAGGCAATGTGTTGGGGGAATATTCTGGTTCAGACCTAAAATGATGATGGTATGACATGGAATGATTTCTAGGAAGATTCCTTTGAACAAATATATTTAGAGACCTTCATATAAGAGAAGGATTTTGAGATTATGAGGATTTATTGTGGGACTATGTGACTGATGGATTATGTAGGTTGTTTTACTAACATGCAGCTCCTTGTTCTAGCAAAGGGTGAGGATGAGGCATCTACCTCGAGAATTTTCTGGGATTAAAATCAAAATTATATTATGTCTTAGGTGAACATAATCCCTTTAAATATGTTTTATGATGAGGTGGAATAGTTTGGTATTTTAGAAGGGAATCTCATTAAGGCTTCAGGTAGTGTACATGCAGTTCTAGTTGGATAATCTAGTGGTGCATATTTCAATGGAATGAAGTGCCAGTTAGATAGTTTTCACCTTGGTGGTGGTTGAAAGAGTGTTCAGTATAGGGAATCCACCTCTTAGTGTACCGATCTAGTAATTTTTCAATCAGTGAGGTAGGACGGTCTACATGTGTGTCAAGTTTCCCCAACCAATAATTTATTGTTGACCATTTTGTAGGTTTTGGCATGTGTATTGTTTCAATAGGAACTCTATATGGATGGATAATTATGGAGGATCATGTCTGATGTATTGGGAAGGTAGGGGTATGTCACCCTACATCGTGTAGGAAGTTGAAGATCTACTGGTTGTGCAGGTCGATGTGGGACACATGTTACTCTAGGACGAGAGCATTATTTTCAGCATAGAAATGCAATACGAAAAATTTACGATGGATCTGAGGTTTGAGGGGCATGTTATCTTTATGAATTCCACCCATAAAATGGATGCAGAGAGGCATTACCCTCAACAGTTTGAGGTATGATTCATATAGATTCCACACTTTCTAGTGCATTATTTGATAATACTGCCTGACATTTTTCTCTTTTTTGTATTAATGTATTTTGGTTGATTACATTGTACATGTGTGTGGAGTTATGATTATTGATGGATCATTAGGGGTGAGAGAAAAGAATATACAACAATGAAATGGGTGTTCCCTTGAGGTTGGGGGTACCATTTTCATTGGGACTTGATTGGGATTGAGACTTCATCTTTTGACCAGATTTGAGGTATGTATATGCTGGTTCTGTACCAATTTCACATTGATTATCACCATAATCGAGTAACATTCACATCCCTATAAGGTGATAAATATATTCTCTATGTGGAATGTGATATTCAAGTAGGCCATTCAGGGCTAATCAACCTGTAGTTGGTTTAAGTCACAACAAAAGTTATTTTCCTTATAAATAATGGCTTGGGAGTAGAGCATATTCTCTTTCCACATGGGGTGGATCAGTCCCCAAATTTGTTCCTTAAGTAATTATTATGGATTCCTCCCAATATAATGTTGATTTCATTGAAGAATTAATTCTAGGAGCAGAACCATTTTCCCTTCCTCTATACAGAATTGCACCAAAAGAAATCCAGAAGATTAGAACTCAATTAGAGGAAATGGAGAAAAAAATGTTTATTAATAGTAGTTCCTCACCATATGGATCTATAGTAATATTTTACGATAAGTTTGATCAATCATTGAAAAATGTGTTGATTATAATAAGATTAATAAAATGATAGTTAAGAATCAATATTATCATGCTCAAATCGATAGTCATTTTAACTAGCTGAGAGACGATTCCTTATTCCCTAAGAATAATTTGAGATCAGGGTATCATAAAGTGAGGTAGAAAACATCTGATCCACCTTGGACTTTCTTTATAAGAATTTATGGGTTGTATTAGTTTTCTTTTAGGTCGTTCAGGTTGAAAAACATACCATAAGTGAATATGGCAAGATGAACTGAATTATTCACCCATACCATGATTAGTTTGTTGTTGTATTTTTTATGAAATGTGAGTGTCCTCCATGAATCATGATGATCATGAAAAACAAATTGAAAATATCAGGGGTACACTATTAAAGTATATTCTATTCACAAATTTATCCATGTGTTATTTATGGTTTGACAGTGTACATTTTTATGTCACATTATCTCATAGGCAATTTGTGTAAGTGAAATAAAAAAAGGACAAAGCCATTGTATCTTCATTGGAACCCATGAATGTTTTTGATGTTATTATTTTTCTAGTTTTGGTGGGATGTTGTTGAATTTTCATCAATTATATTTCCCATTTGGAAGCACTACTCTTAGGAAGGACCAAGAAGGGAATCATGATTGATTCATCTGAGGCATGTGATAATTTATTCAAGTTGTAGAAGAATCTAATGAATTTCGCACCAATTTCGATCCTAAATAAGACTAATAAAAATAATATATTTTTTTAGATGCATCTATTGTTGGTCCTCAGGCAGTACAGAAGGAAGGTAACTTAGTTCTGGTGTATGGTTCAAATAATTTGAGGCATCGTGAAAAAAACTACCATATGAATGACATTGAATTGTCCAAATTGGATTAAGATTTAAATTGTTGGAGGAATTATGTAGAGACCCTAAGCTTGACGTACATGGACATTACATTACTTTTGCAAAATACTTAGTACATAACAAAAACACACACACAAGGATCGTAATAGTTTAGTGTCTTTGGAAACATGGAACGAAATCTTCTAATCATGGTGAAAGATCTTCAACATCTCCCATAAAGAGCATCCCCTTTTTTTCTTACCTAAAACATTTCTTTATATCCTGGGGAAAAGAAAACATAAAATGGTGATCTCAAATGCTCAGTAAGGGTCAACAAAAGAAATATCAATCACATCATATTCATAATAACATATATTTTGGAAATCTTAACATGAAAAAGAGATCATAATATCATAACATGAGATAAATCATAGTAGTGAAATGTAATCCCAATAATCATAACATAAAACATGAAACTTTGTGGTGTACACACATAATCATAGAGAATCATTTCTTACTAGTCAAGAATCATTTCCAAGACTATCTTAGTGGAAAAAGTCCATTTCTGAATCGAGTTCATTCCTCGTTTTAGTCCTGTTTCACTGAACCGGTTTATCCTGCCGTTCCAGCCATGTCTATCTCATGAGATATAAAATCATTAACCAATGCATTTTAGGGAGATATAGGTCCCACCCATCTCATAATGATACCATTCTTATGTGTGCCACAAAATCATAAATCATATATCATTGCATAACCCATGTAATAAAAATAGGGTTCTTAAACAACATGACATCATAAAACAATTCATATAAGATAAATGATTTAATAAAAATAATTCCATCACAACATAATAAAATCAATGTAATAATAGGGATAGAAATAGAACCCTGTATTATCTTATATGGAAACTACTTTTGATAAAACACTTGAACTCCATTCTTGAGGAAAATATCCTTTCTACTTCAAAAAAAAATTCCTTTCATAAGATGTCATACAATTTTAAACTAAAATAAGTTGTTTAAAAATAAACTTGAACACTTTTAAAGTAATATTCTTGGAAATAATTTTTAAAAAATCCATTCATGACGTATAAGTTAAAAAAACATTCTTCCCGTACTTTTGACAGAAAAGTCAAAAAGTACCTCGTATGAAAAATGACAAAAGATTCCATTTATATCTTTTACTAAAAACTCACAGAAGGGTAAAATAGGATTTAAACAATTTTAGGTGCATGGAAACAATATTACATATTGAGGAATCACGGATGTGGATGATAAAATGCACCCGAGTAAATACCAAAGTATAAACAATCTAGGATAAAATGAGATTGTGATATTTTCCCTTACCTTAGGTTCGATTTTCTTCGTAAGTGTCCGAACCTCCTGTATAATGATTTAAATATTGTCATTGACTTATTAATGAATCATAATCATTGTTATGATATCATATATGTTTCACTTATGACTTTATATTACCCGTTCTTTTGTAAATTCCATGTTAAAGAGCGTTTTGGGTAAAATTGTTTCATTTGTCGTCTGTGTTTTGACTTGTAATTATTCATATGATTACTCAGATCATGATTACTTAATTCCAGAATAAAAAAAATTATTTATATATAATATATATTCAGAATATACATATATATAATAAATCATTAAATGGAACGAAATACACCATTCATGGAGACGGTAGGCCGTACGTACGCATGAACGCTGTTTTTATTTCTTTATTGAGTTTGATGGAATTAAGTAGATGTCATACGTATTTATAAACATAAATCCAGTATCATTATTATGTCATATATTTCATTATTACTTATTATATATACTTTATAATCATTTATTATTGGTTAACTTGGAGAATGAATCTCATCGCGTCGTGGAGATGGAAGTCCGTACTTACGCATGAGTGATGATATCGTTCTCATGATCATGGGACTATATTGGAGTGTATGTATACTATTTAAGAATCAATATCAATTTAAAATAATTATATATAGTTACTATTTATACCATTATACCCATCCAAGTAAGGTGGTGGTGGAAAATAGATTACACCACGGCGTGGAGATGGTATTCCGTACGTACACACGCGCGGCGATTTCTTTTTCCGTAGGATGGATAGATGGTTAAATAGGTTTGTTTGATACATATAATAACATATTAGTATATTAGTGGTACTGATGTTATTACATCATAATTAAACAACCTAAGAAGAAGAAGTGGAAGAAGAAATAAAGTTGAAAGAATCGGTGACGGACATTACCTCTTCTTTGAAGTGCCTCTTTGAGTCCTCTTCTTAAGGAACTAAAATTGGTCTTTGAAGAAGACCAGGACCTCTAAGATGTTTCTAGGGAAGTGGAGAAAAGAATTTGGCAGGGTTTGGCTGAGCTTGAAGGCTCAATGTGGTGTGAGGAAGAGGGGGAGGAGGTGACCTTTTATAAGGGAGGAGAGGGGCACCTTTGGAAAGTATAGAAATATTATTTTATTATAAACTTATCATCGGTTCAAAAGGTCCACAAATCATTAAAGATAAATATAAGATGACTCATTATCGAAATAAAATCATCCAATTTTAATTGGACATGTTTTGGAAAATATTTTAATCATTATAATCTTATTTATTTAAATCATTTATTAATGCGGTAAATACTTCATCATTATTGTGTCATAAATAATTTAATTTATTTGGTGTCTAAAAATTATAAAAAATATCATTATGTAGGAAATCTTTTTATATTTCTAATGAATATTTATAGTTGAAAATATAATTTATATATCCCCTTATAAAAATTAATTACTAAAAGATTTTTTAATGTCAATTTTGTCTTTACATTAAATTAATTAATCCAAATTGTCATTGTCACTACTAAATAGCTCAATGGGGTCCCGAAATCGACCGAAGGATGTCCATGGTTGGAAAATTCTTATCCAATAAGGTTAGGAAAAGTGTCAATGTAATTTGGAATTATTATAATATTCTTTTAACCTTGAATTACCCTATTTACCATTAACCGTAGTAAATAAACAAAATTATCGTAGTTACTATTCATAATATCAAAAAAAGAAAAGTAACCTATTAACATAATTTGGACCCACTGATTCCAAATATGGAATCCATTTTTCAAAATTTAAAACACAGAAGTTGCAGTAATTAATTTAAAATTAATACCGTTGTTAAGAAAACGAGTTTTAAAAGTTAAAACAGTGCGAAAGATTGAAATGTTTTTACCTATGAATTCAATGTAAAATTAATGCTAATGACATACATTATATGAAATGGTAAAAATATATTCTGTTTATACTTTAAAAAAATCAATATTATAATTTAACAATATAACGTATTGCGATGAAAACAGTTGTTTTTAATTAAAATATAGTGTGTTTTTAAGAGATAATAACTATCAAAAGATTGACACTTGTTTATGTCTGGTATAAATGTGAAATTACATCCAATGGAAAAATTTGTATTAAATTGTAAAAACAATTTCTAAATATACTTTAAAACCACTCAAATTCATAATTTATCACTATTAATTATTTTGATTAAAAAAATTTAATTAAAATTTAGTAATTTTCACTATTCATCAAAATATGAAAGTTATCCAAAAAGTACCAAAATTTCCCCTTAGGCTAAATTCGATACTTCGAATCAAAAAATGAAGTCCATTTTGAGAGATAAAATTTCAAAAATTTTAAAAGGTGGTTATTACTATTCATAACAGATAGTTTTAATAATATTTTAATAGCATATCGTTGTTTAGTGAAACTCGGTATTGCGTACTACACACGCTATCGAGGAAGGTCGCGATTGTGTGTAATGCAAGGCAAGTCAAGGATGCGTGTTGTGAAAGCTCCTTTTGGTGTAGCGTACAACACAAGACATTATTGAAATTAAAAAGAATATTTTTTATAAAATCACGGGGTGTTACAAATTATTTGCTGGGGAGAGGATTACCATGTATACCATTCATAAAATCCTAATGTACATCTTCTCCCTACATGATTTGAATATTCGATAAATAAAATCAGGGGAATACGATATTTAATTTTATTTTGAGCTGGTTTACAAACAAACAAAGGGAAATATAATTGTAGATTCTTTTAGATGGATGAATCAAAATTCGACAATTAATGAATATAGTTCATAGTGGATAATGATGGAATTTTTTCCCAAAATGGTCCAAGAATTATAAGATAGATAAGGGCACATTACACTTGTATCTATGGAAATTTAGAATACCCTTAAGAGTGATATCAAGTAGAGGAAGTATGAGGATCTATAGTGTTTTGATTTGATGGAAATTCATGAAGGTGGGGTGTTTCCTTTTAGTTGGACTGTTGGTGATGGTGAAATAATTTTTGTTATTTCATTTTTATGTGATTACATGTTTTCGGGATGAGTTAATGTGTGAGTTACATCCATAAAAGTGGTAAGTGAATCCTGGATTGAAGAAAGTTTATCGTAATATTCCTAGGTAGTATTGGTGACCACATATGAAGAAATTGGTTGCATGTTTCATAATGGGATGTTATTATTTGTCAGTATCTAATGAATTTGCATCAGTGACTACGTGGGTTGTTACAATCATTTCTCAGTCTATAATGGATATGGGATGGCGTGATGATGAATTTTTTGTAGTTATTTCTTGGTTTCATTTGAAGATTGATACTATCAAGTTATTGGTAGATCAATTGGCCATGGTTCTGCATTTCTTACCAATTCATGAGATTTTCACTCATGATCATTTTGGAGATTTATATGTTTGGGAGATATAATGGATGCACTAGGTTCCTAGAACTATAGATTAGGATCATGTATCATAATTTTATCACATTTCTAATAAGGTATATAGAAAGAACCTGGTACCTAGGTGTTTTTGAGTATGCATTTCCACCTGCAGACGGATGGGTAGTCAAAATATACTATTCAAGTGTTATAGTACATACTGAGGGAATGTGTCCTAGATTTTGGTGTGTTATTGTAGAGTCATTTTGTTATAGTTTTTCTATCCTATAAAAATATTAATCAGGCTATTATTCATATAGAACAATATGAGGAACTCCATGGTAGGTCCTGTAGATATATATTATGTTGGATTGAGGCTAGAGAATTAGAGTTGTTGGGGCTAAGTATTATATAATAGAAATTGGTGCATGTTAAATTAATCTAGAAGTGGATGACTATAGAACCACATATTAAGAATCCATATGACAATATTTGTTACTGAACCATTGATTTTTTTGGGTTATCATGTGTTTCATTGGGTGTCTCTATTGTTGGTTCGCCATTAGATTCCAAAATACCGCATGATGGCACCCGGTTATATGGGGACTTTTAAGATTGTGGAGGGGATCAGACCAGTGGTGTACCAATTGAATCTTATATAGTGATATAGTGGAATCCATGATGTTCATCATATATCAAATATTTGAATGTATCACCCTGATGCATCATAGGTGATTAATGTTGATTATGTCAATCATAAAGCTTATGCATCCTTTGAGGAGCATAAGTTTTTATTATGAATCATAGATAAAATGTCTTTAGGGGCATGAATGAGCCATTGGTTTATGTTTTATGGCAAGTGGTAACATTTAGAAAGAGGCATTGAAGAGGGATATGGATACATATTCCCAGTGTCTCAATATCTTTACCTAATAAACATGGCGATTCTAAGGAAGGGAGCT
Source organism: Viscum album (assembly GCA_963277665.1). Lineage (NCBI taxonomy): Eukaryota > Viridiplantae > Streptophyta > Magnoliopsida > Santalales > Viscaceae > Viscum > Viscum album. Next base: position 1,865,262,353 of record OY728133.1, read on the forward strand.
CGAGGATGGGCTATTAAATGGTGTGAAGGTTTTAAGATTGTGGAAATCATTTGAGGTACATTATTCACTATGATTTTGTTATATGTCCCTTTATTTTGTTAAAACCATTTTTATGGGTGAATAAGGAGTCTGGGGGTCTTTTGGGGATTCAGGTCAATAAATAAGGGAGAACGTGTACATCCAATGCCTATCACACAAATGGTACATGAGAAGTAGTTTCCTTGCACCCTAACTCTGCATTCCTGGATGAATGGTCTACAGACTGGTTAAAAATTCAAGGGGGTCGAAAATACATGAAGGCTATGATAGATACATCCCATATAGTCAATTCAAGGGTGGTCAAACCATTCATGGTCCCCATGAAACTATGTGACATGAACCCATCTTGGACCGAGGGTTGTACATTCTTAGTAAACAATTTTGAAAACCATGCAACAAAATTGTGAACACCCAAAAAGTGGAAATTTACAATTATTCACTAGAAGTTATTAAGTGATATAACTATGTATTTTCCTACATTATTCATATTATATCCCTAGTGGAAACAAAAACGTTTTATACTTCCCAAGGGTAAATCTCATTCGATTCTAAGTCATTTGGAGTACTATTGGTTGTGAATCAAATCACTCTAGGAGTCTAACACTATTCTTCATTCCCTTTTTCAGATTAAGGATAGTGTAGTTTTAAATCTACTTTTGAATCCATAAAATCCTTTTTATTTTGTTGGATCTTAGCTTGGTGAATGAAAACGTCCTTGAAATCGAGTCAAGGGTTATGGCTATGAGATCATTTCTATTCAAAATCTAGGTATGTTGTGTATAAGTTACATCCCAATGTCTTTATATTAGTATTATTTGGTAAATAAGTTGATTAAATGATGAATTGAACCCTTCATGATCCTCATGGGATGCATTGAGGTTTATTGGACCAGTTATAGGGCAACCCATGGGGTGTACCATCATCACGAACATGGAAAATTGTAATTATAAGAATATAATTGATTTTGATATAGATATCATGTTATAGTTGATGATATGTTTACTTGAAATACAAAAAAATATATATAGTAGTTGTATCTTGTTTTTGACATGGAATAAGGGGAGGTTTGGGTGATGAGAATCGGTTAATTGAATGAAAGGGAATGTGTTAATTTACCTTTGGTTTTTGAAATAGTAATATGTAAATGACTAAACACATGTTAATAAGAATGTTTAAATTGTTCTATGCATAAATATTATTTATGAATCAAATAACCTATGTTTTATGAATATTATTAGTTTTGATTGGGTATGATTTTGGTAAGGGTATTTGTAAAAACTGTTATGAAACATGTGCACATGTCCTAATGGTAAGAGGGGTATTGACTGATGTTATATTTCCACAGGCAGGGTTGGACTGAGGTTCTAAACCCCACCCCAAGAATAAACAGTTTTGGGATTAAGATTTACACTCTATTCCCCAAACTGTTGCATTGGATGAGAATAAATAGACTGATGGTCCAAGGTAAATGTGATATAATTTATATGAAATGGTTTTCTCAAGTGATATAGAGAACATAAATTATCCCCTTATTTATAAAAGATGACTGGAAAATGATTTTTATTTATAAATGAATTATCTAAGTTAAGGGTTAAATGACATAAGTTGTTTAAGGGAATATCATTACCTAAAGGTATCAAATATATCTTTTGCTTGTATTTTAATTACATTAGTACATTACTACACTATCTTTTAAGAATATATATTTTCTAAACACCATTTTTACCGACCTAATGAGTTGTACTCATACCCATCTCAGGACGTTATAGGGTATCTCAGAAGATTTCATGGTTATTGGTCCATAAAATGGGAAAAGACCTATGATATTGGGTTGATTTGGGAATTTAATGTGAATATACGAGGGACCCAGTCATGAAGTCATTACCCATTTTGTGGATTCTTCAATTTTAATTCATTTTAGGTTTTCCTTACACATGACACTGTATTGAAATTATATAGCAGGTTTACATTTAGTTGGGGAATTGCACTTTGTTTTGGGAAGTGGGTTTGGATGCATAGGTGTTAGTTATTATTTCTCCATTTTTTGTTTTTATTATCTAATGTATCTTTACTGATTAATAGGATATAGACTACCCACAATATTTATTAGGACCTTTCTACTAGTTGAAACCATCTTCCGTATGGGGAGTAACACCTGGGGTCATGTGGCGACCCGACATGGGGAATCTATTAGTGGCCTCTAGGATGGGAAAATTACATGATTTTTTTTAAATATTGAACTTTTTTCAGGGTATCATCATCTGTGGGTAAATATGGAATTAATTCTAAATAAAAAATTACATATGAAGTATGGAAATTATGATTTAATAGTAATTCCATTTAGAATGACTAATGAATTATCAGCTTTAATTGATATACTAAATAGAGGATTCGGGGAATATCTTGACAATTTTATTATGGTACTCATTAATGATATATTGGTGTATTTTATGACCTATTATGACTATGAGAGTCTTATTTGGATCATTCTTGAGAAGCTCATAAGAAAATAGTTATATAGTAAATTTATAAATTAAGAATTATTCTATCATGATGTTTTTCTTCATGGCTATACTGTCTCCTCGGATGAAATCTCAGTTAATCATATGACAAAAAACCCAGCAAAATCTTGGCCAACATCAACAAAAATCTAATGTACCTATTTTCATTCATTTTGGTGGTTTCTATCATAGATTAATTTTGAATTTTTTATGATCGGAAAACTCATCAAAAAAGAATACTCTTAATGTGGTTATGTTTATATGGATAAATGAATGTGAATAATGTTTTAAATAATTGAAGAGGATAACAGTTAATGTTATAATTATAAAAAATCATGAATTAATGCTTTTTTGATATTTTGTGTTTCATCAAATAATGTAATTGGATATATCCTTATTAAAAAATTATTAGTATTTAATATAAACTCATGCAGTTAATAACTGGTGAATAGAACTATCCAACCTACGATCTTGAGTCGGAAACAATAATATTTTCTATAATGATACGGATAAATTTTATCTACTAATAAATATGCAAGATATATAGAGAAAATAATATCTTAAATTATATATTTTCATAGAAAGATCTCAACATAAGAAAAATATGGGGGTTTCAGGCACTCAAGGATTATTATTTCTCAATACACTACTATATATAGAAAGTAAATAATGTAGTATATACATTGTGTAGGAAAAATAGTGTAGTTAAAACCCAAATGGGGATTCAGATGAATCCTATATTCTTGGATATAATATGAATAGTTATGAGAATTTTCATTGAAGGAAATATATATATCATTTTTCAAATTGTTTTGAAAACATCATTACTGGAAAAGATAAAAAGATATCAATCTGATGGTGGCGATTTTAAGAAGAAAATTAATACTATGATGTTTGGATATTTGAAGAATTAATTTGTAATGACGGAATACTCATATTTAGAATGATATTAGGTGTTATGGCTTCACCTAAGCTAAAATATAATTATTTATTAATGGTCATTGATTAAATTTCCCAATACACCCTGAGAGCACCTAGATGTATATAAATTTGTGGGAATATTTTTTGTTGGATAACATGAAGTGGGAAATTACTGAATACATTTCCAAATGTTTTGTTTTTCACCATGTGAAGTATATGAGACAAAATACTAGAGGATCCATGAAACTTATTCTTATTCCTATCTGTAAATGGTATGAAATTACTATGTAAATTGTAAAAGGACTACCCAATACTCCTAAAAACAATGATACAATATGGTTTGTTATGGATCTCCTTATCAGATCTTCATATTCACTCTCTCTAAGTGATGATTTACCTCTTCATCACCAGATAGGGATCTAAATTAATAATTTTCTAAAACATAATGAAGAACCTAATTCAATTTTTTTATCATGATCCCTAAATTACATTAATATTCTCCAAAATTCATCAAATGTCTCCAAATATGAAGATTCATTTGAGAACCCTTTAATTTCCCCAAACAAAGAGACGTGATAAAAGGACTATTCAAATATTGGAATAAAATTAGAAGTCATGATCACATGACTTTAATGTTTCGTGGTATTAGTATTTATCTCTCATATAATTTTGGTACAATAATAGTTTCCATTAAACATTAAAAATGTGGTTTTATAAAGTGTAAATTTTAAAGATATGTCTTACTCAAACTTGTCAAGATGATATTGGTGAAAGGAAACTTGTGAGTCCGTAAATTTTTTAAGAGACGATAGATAGGTTATAGAAATTATATAATCATACCAGTGTATCTAAAATGAGAAAAGTATTTACGCTAATAAATAGAAGAAATATTTGGAATTTTAAGTGGGATAAAAATTTTTATTAAATGTATCTCCTTGGAAGGGAGTCATAGAGTTCATTATTATGGGAAACCAAATCCCCCAATATAGTAATCCCTTTTATATTTTTGAATAAAATGTATTTTTGTCTTATAATTTTAAAATGACACATAGTTTCACTATATTAAATGATGTGTTCCACATATAAATTTTATGGAGTAATTTCTATACCCATTTCAATTTCTCAACTTATACAAAATAGAATTCGAACATGGTGTATCTTACTTTCAAGAGCCCATCAAGATTCATGATACTAGAGAGAAAGAATTAATGTATCATATGAATTTACTAGAAAATTAAATTTCATGAAATCCTAAAATAGATGAAGATAAATGGTAATTGGATGATGGTGTGGGTAATAACCAGCCCCATTTGTTTATAATGTAATATCCAAGAAATTATGAGTTTGAAATTTATATATGAAGAGATAGTGTTAATCCCGATAATTATTTATAATATGGGGAAATTAAATTTTAATAAAATTGTATTATAATGTACCTTTTTATATTTCATTTTTTCTAAATACTTATTTTATAGGATAAATATCAATTTAGAGTTTACTAGGTCATAATATACTGGGAATGAGTTTCAAAAAGTTATTCTTAGAAATAATATCTTAGGAATAATTAAAAAAAATTCTTCAAATTCATTAGAAAATAATTATTAATTTGTATTAATATTTATAATTAACAATTTATTAAATTTGCATTTTTTAGAAATAAATATAGGATATTTTGGAATAAAATATAATTTTATTAATTTTATTTTCTGAAAACAGTTTTTTTAATGAATAGTGTGAATATTTTTTTATTAATTACAATAATATTTGATGTATAATTATTTATATAAAATTTTAATATAACCGATCTATCTATTTGAATTTAAATCAATCTAATTATATTTATATAGTTAATATAATAACTTCAATTGGTTGAAAATTCCATTTATGAGAACAAAGTTTTTTATATGTTTTTTGGTTTTGTTTTTTAACCAAATTCTAAACATTTTGGATTATAATTTGATAAAACTTATTCTATATTTTGAAGTAGAATAATTAACACTATTAAATATGTTTTACTAGTTTTTTCTTTATGAATAATCAAAATTGTAAAAATTAACTACCATATTTATGGTTAAAATGAGGTATTTAACATTACATGTCCCAGTGTTATTTTTATTTTTCAACACACATAAAATTTTTATTTTATAAATTAAAAAAATATGAGAATTAACGTTTCTAATTTATATAATAAAGATCATTTTATTTTAAACTAAGAAGATTACATACGAATTATAAAGAATAAGTTACCATCGTGAAAACTAAAATTGTAAAAGTAAACATCAAGGATAAGGGAATAACATATCTACCACATTTATATTCATTTTATAGGTGTGGATACACCTAAACATCCTGTGATACATTATTTATCAAATATGGAATCACATGGGGTCATAGTGACTTCTCATTATTGAATAATTTTGGGTATTTACAAATATGCCACTCTTCGTCAATTATAAAACTGTACTCCCACTTCTCAATTAGTCACACATATCATGCCATTTTCTCCAAAAAAAACATTGAGGCAAATGTCCAAAAAATTCTTATCGACATTATATTGGATCTTTTCTTAAAAAAAGACCCAGCCTAGGGTCCATAATAACATATCCAACGATAGTATCTTTTAGAGAAGTTAATCATCTTAATGAAGATATTTCTTTTTCTTTATTCTTTTAACTCTGTAAAATTTCTATTAAATATTTAAATATATTAAAACAATATATTATATATAAGAAGATGTTATTATATTTATTTAATAATATATACCCACCTAGTTTACCCTCAAATGGAAAAAATATGCATTTCTTGTGTGTACTGAGGTTTACCACCTCGTGAACTAATGCAATTTTTTTTCATCACTAACTCACATTAAAAGTAATAATGATGGAAAAATTAATATATATTATACATGTGAAATGATATTAATTCATTAAAATTAATATTCCATCCATCTCATGGCCCTTTCACCCATTAATGCAATGATTTCATCCATCATGTAAATTAATGTCCTATCGTATCCACGAAGCGATGTGATTCATTTTCCATGTCCAACATTCAATAATGTCACTAACAAGTAATATAGGAAAAAAAATATTATATTTATTCCCTTAATATAATTATAGTGAATATGGATCTGTATCCCATACAAAATAACCGAAACATTTTTTACAAACATTAAAGATAAAATAAGTTAGTTAACACTAGAAAAATGGTTAAAAATGATATGTTATTAATGAATGGGTGATAAGATGATATAAAAGGATAATATATGATATTAAAAATATTAATATGTTTTGTTATAAATTAATAACATGTTTAAAAAATAATAGTGGAGAATAATTCATGCACCACTAAAGGGATTCATATGGTAATCCAATTGGTCTTAATTTAATTTCATTGAGGCACATTTGAATGATATGTAACAAATTATTTTATATGGTTTATATAATTCCATTTAACATATGATAAATTTAATCCTCATTACTTATTCATTTTATGATTCATTTTTATTTTTTTCACCCATGGGTATTTCACTTGAACATCACCGAGTTGGTAGGTGTTTCTTCTCAAATTCAATTTGTTGAAGATATATTTGTTAAAATGAACCTATTCACATTTTTATTGTGTACGTAATGACCAATTGATATATTTTACAACAATAAAAATCTATTAGTAATTTTTAATTTCATAATTCAATTTTAATTTTTTAAGGAGTTACAATTTGAAGGTTTTCAAAGTGGATATAATCTATTTTACAATCGCACTTTCTTTTGGGATTTATTTTAATTTTGTTAAAGGAATATTATCATTTATCTATCATAAGATATAATAATTTTAATATAATTTGGATATTTAATGACTTACAGTATTTTATTTAAATATCTTATCTGTTTCATACTTTAATCAATCAATGAAATTATTAAATGAAAACTAAATTTATTTCTCTTTATATATGATATATTTCCCAATGAAGTCCATTTTTTAATTTTTTAAAAGGTCATTTTATATATTCAAATTAATTATTAAGAAATATTTATGTTATATACATATTTTTTAAAAAATAAAACGAGTCTTTATATGTCCTTTTAAAGGTCATTAAAAAAACTAAAATGGGATTCGTTTTTATCATTAACTGTAATAATAGACTTCCCAACCATCATTAACATTTTATGAATTATAGCTTTATCAACACATTTACAATTTATTCAAAAAATAAAAATATATTATGATATCTTTATATTATATTTTACTACCATTCCCTTTATTATCATAACGCTCATGATTCTATTTTTATAACCTATATTCCAAATGATGAAATGGTGAACTCTCATTTCATGAATGTTTTTGATTCATTAATATATAATTATAAAATCACTTTCTTATTATTATTTATCATTTGAAATTAAATTTATCTTAAATATCCATATTTTATTATCATGGATATGATTATTACAAAAATAATATATCAAATTTTTACAGTACTTACTTTAATATTTATATAACTAACTAGAAAAATATTTTGAAATTTATATATTTTACTCAATATTGATATTTTTTTACATGGAATATTTGTTCATGAATTTGATTTACAATTATATATATCAGGAATTATTTAGATATATAGTGATAGGCTAGGTTCATAATTATTTATCTCCTAAATTTATTAGTAGGTCTTATGAGGAAAATCAATTTTCCAAAAATGGTTAGCACCCATAGTTTTAAAATGTATTTGTGTAAGGTATTCATGATATAGATATCATGATATTAGAGACCATGATTTCAATAATAAGAAGTTGATTCATTATGAATTCAGTTATTATTATCCAATATATTATTCTCATTGATATTGTCCATGGATACAATTTATGCTCTTATTATAGATTAAATGAAATGTGTGTTCAATTATTAACCTTTTCATATTTATTATGCCTTATCAAATAATGATAGTTTTTTATTGAATAATTTTTTTTTTCATTATTGAATTTACCAGTTTGATTATTCCTTATTTATTTATGATATCTTCTATTATACATTACGATTACAAAGTATTCGATAACACATTTATTTTCCTTCATTTCCCAAGGATATGACAAATAATTATTTGAATGAGTTCAATGATGACCAATATTTTCCATTATTATTTTTTATATTTTATACCCAAATAAAGACTCGAATAATTTTTTTATTTGGTTCTTTATGACTACTAAATGGGTTAGTCTGTTAGGATTTGAACACATGTACCTATGCCAATCTAATAAATTAAACACCTTATTTGGGTTGTTAAAGTTCAGTTTATTACAAATTCTCTAGCAATATTTATGGATATTAGGATTATATTTGTCTTTGTATTCTTTGATATATAATTTTTTCGGTAAAATGATTAAATTTTTTTATATTTGAATTGTTCTATGGATATTGAAAATCAATATCATATTATTTTGAACCATTACTGAAATGAATTTATATTAGAAATTTATTAAAAATTAATTATGGTTGTGAGAAAAAACAATTTATGTAATATATTATAAATAAGTATGGATGAAATATTGAACAAAAAAAACTAATTTCACTGAAGAGTGGATATGACATGAAAATTTCATAGATATTTATATATTTCATGGATTATGGGGTTACTAATGACAGTCTGCCGAAATCATTTCTCGGTTATTGAACCCACTAACTAAGTTAACATAAAAATGAGTTAAATTCATATAGATAACAGAGTATGGGTAGGGTTTCTTTGAATTTAATATAATATTAGTTATTATACCGTTCTTACCCATACACAATGACATGGTGTGTGTTTCATCTATAATAATGTTTCTTTAAATGGACAATTTCATCTTATGAGGAAAAATAATATGGAAATTACTTATGAATCATTTCAATTATAACCACAGATGGTAAATTATCCTATAGATAACCTCAATCCATCTTCTGTTGTTATTTTATTCTAAAACATAGATACATAATTTATATGAATTAACTTATCAAATATATGTTGGTCATAAAATATTAATGTATATATTCACATCAAGTGAGTTAAACTGGGGATAAGGAATATTACTAAGGCTAATTGAAGATTATAAGTGCACAATTCATTACCATTAAAAAAAATAAAACAAAATATTTGATGTTTTATGTTGGAATGATAATGATTGGTTAACTATGATGTTTTTGTAAAATAGTCATTTGGTAACCAATTTGATGAATTTCTGCCTAGAAATTTCACATATAGAAACACCCTCTAAGTTGATTCACATATCTGTTTAGTCATATTTCTTATAATGAATTATAAAATATCCTAATTATGATATTTTTTATAAGAGAACATATAATTGGTCAGCAAAGGTATGTTTCCAAAATTTAACATTTACAAATAAGGTGTTTCGAGATTTATAAAAATATTATTTGATCCATTTGATTTATAGTTGAAGTAATAATTTTGGAGTGAAACTCATATTTTTCCATTTTTTCATCCTGGCAGTACTAAGATGTATAGGGACCTACATGAACTTTATTATTGGGAACTATAAATGAAATATACAAATGAATTCACCATGAAATGTTTAAATTTTCTATATATTAATTCTGAATAACAATTATATAAAGGGAAGCTTCATCCATCACGAGATAATAAATAAGATAAATAGAATATATCTATGGATATTGTATTTTTATTTCAAGAGAGATGTAGGGAAAATAATTTGATATGTTTTATTGTTGTAAATTTGACTAAATACATGAATTTTCATCGATGTACAGATAATATGTATCTCTATCCTCTTATAAGAATATATATTAAAAATTTAATAAAATTTGTTTGAGGATGTATTTCTATGGTATATAATCAATACCTCAAATTTATGTCTCATAATTATAAAATCCTTCAAATGTATGTTGGTACTAAATTAAATTCCATTATATATTTTCATCCTCAATCTTACGAGTAGTTTGGTCAAAATTATTCATACAGTGGAATACCTACATTGATATTGTTTAATAGATTTACACAGAAGTAGGGATCATCGACATTCATTAGCTGATTTTTCTTATAATAAATTCTTTTACTATTGTCTACAAATTTCACCATTTAAAGAAATATATGGAAAGAAATGTCTAAATCAAACATATTATGATAAATTTGGTGAAACAATTATTTTGGAAATGAATTGGTATAATAAATTTTTTAGATGGAAAAGATGATTAAGAAGTATGTGAGTATGTATTAGAGTAGGAAATATATTTATACATATTATAGGAAGAAATATCTCTCACTAGAGGTATATGACAATTTTTTACTATGTGTATCTCTATATAAAACTGATAGCTGATTTTGGAAGAGGGTAATTTTTAAGTCCATGGTTCATCTAGACATATGATATTCATGAGAAGATTGGATCTACTGCTTATCGACTATCCTTTCCTCCTTCTTTATCCTAGGTATATGATGTGTTTCATGGTTCATTGTTAATGAAGAATTTTATAGTTGTATATCTTCTTCTTAAAAATTATGTTGTATAGTTTGATGAAAATATTTCATATGAGGAAAGGATGGTTCAGAATCTTGATCACATATAATTTTTTTTAAAAAAAAATAATTCAGAATGTAATGGTTTTATAAACAACCCATATTATTGAAAAAGGGACATGGGAATCTTAAATTTTTTTGAAGAAAAAATATCTGCACTTATTTAAGTAATGAATAAAATTGAATCATTGTATGTAATGTTCACAATAGAAAAATATAATTACATATAAATTCAGGATTTAGATGATTTAGAATTTTACTCAGTATATAAATATTTATTAATTTTTTTAAAAAAAAGAAATAGTATAATTTAAATACAAATTAATATAAATAGATTATATGATTTTATATAAAAAGATTAATTTCAAAATTATATAATTTTTAATTAAAATAATTGAATATCAATTGTTATATTATAAATTCAAATATATTTATAAGGGATATATTTTTATTTTAAAAAATATATATTTTTGGTGAATAGTTGAAAAGATAGAATCTTTTTAGGAAACTATGTTTTCTTTTCATGTATTTAATATTCCACATTTGATATATATTTTTTTAAAAATCTTGAGTAAAATTTTACTAAATATAATAAAATAAATATATTTTTAATAATCATTATACATGAATTTGGTATAATAATATTATTAAACAAAAAAATCATTTTCATGGAAAATTAATTTTTTATCTCTTATTATTAGTTTTTATTCAAAGTAATATCTACTAATTATAGAAATTAAATATGATAAAATTTAATCCAAATTTGGAATAATCATGTATACATATTTTAATAAGGTATCTTTTACTTTGGTTCATTATAAATAGTATGATTGGTATAAAAAGGTCGATGACATTGGTAACAGTTAAAAATCGTTAAATGGGATAAAACTAAAATTACTGGGGTGAATTGTCATAAAAACATATTTAAAGCCTATTTTATTGTCATACATGGATCCTATAACCTCCTAAATTTAAAAATTTTCCCTTTTCATTCCTGTTCTCTTGGTTAACACATTAATAGATTTTAATTTAAAAAAAAAATCCATGTATGTTATCTCCCACATTTATAAAAGGGCATCACCACTTCACAATTTTCCAAACATCAATAGTATTTTAAATTAGAAACAAATTCCTATATCCCATTATATAATTCATCCCAAAATATTATTTGCCTTACTTTAAACATAATATATTCCTAATAAGGATTTACGTATAAACATATGCAGGTTGTTCGATGAAGATGTATAGTTCTTAACCGAGTGTTTTCATTTTATTTTTTAATTTAGTTAATTAAAATATATTTCCAAAAATTTAATATAATAACTTAAGTGTCTAACATATACTATAATGTTATTATGTTTATGGTAAATCTCTTTTTCATCAACCTAACCATCTTATTTAAAATAAAAACATATCTCTTGCGTACTTGTTTACAACCACATCTCAAGATGATGTATTTAATTTTTCATCACCAAATCTTAAGAATATAAATAATAATCAACACAAATTAAATAATATGATATTTATGATATTTTTTAATTTTTTAATTCTAAATAAATATTATACATGTAAATTTACCATCCAATAAAAAATGAAATAATATCTTGTGTGTAAGTGCGGACTACCACCTCACAGACCGATGTATTTAAGTTTCTATCACCAACTCACAAGTATTTTATATATATTTGGATTGAAAAAAATTTATTTATCAAATAATTATAATATTAGATGTTTAAAATTAACCTTACCATTATTCACTCATGTTTTTTGAAAAATTGAAACGTTACTAATGCGTATGTACGAACTAACATCCCCATGTTTTAACAGAATTAATTTTTCATTTGCATCATAAATGGTTTCTTATAAAATTATAAATAATAAATAAAAATGATAATTATGTAATTATTTATATTCTTTAAATGATATAATCATGACTCATTTCACTACAATCAACCTACCTAAGACATTTCTAACTTATCAGATGAATGTTCTCAAATCATCTGATGCGAACATAATTGATTCTATAACTAAGCATAACATGAATATAATTTACATTAAGTGAATAATAATCATGAAAATGGTTATTAATGAAATATATAATTTAAATAATGTTAGTATTCTGTAATATATAGAATTTAGGTGGTGATTCATAAAGCAGGTAAGACACACTTTACCTTAAAACCATTTTTAAAATGTTTTAAATATTTTTTTATAAATCTTTTCCTCCAAGTACATATTTATAAAATTATTCTATAGAGGAATTTATATATATATATATATATATTATAAAGGATAATTTATCTAACTTTGGGATTTATTTCAATGGTATTCCAAAGGAATATATATATATATTTTATTTTTTAAATTTTTAATTTCATTATAAAAGTGTATAAGGAATATTCAATTTTAACATATATGAAGTCAATTAATTTTATGTACACCCCATGAAAAATATGGAATGTGAAATTCTTTATTAGATCTCATGTTTTATTCAAATAATAATTCTATTTCACTATGTTATAGGTATTATAGTTGTAAAAAAAGATTTTAATAGAATGTGATATATCCATAATTGAAAAACATATTAGTTATTGCATTGAACGAATAATTTATAAAGATTGATGATGTAAATTAAAGACTATATGTTATCTATTTATGTTATTATCCTAATAAATTTTTGTTGATGGTGTGTGATCTAGATATATCACTCAAATATATTGGGTATTGATTATTATCTATGGATAATTATTTTGTAATTAACTGAGTTGATTATTCAATTTTAAGTGTCGTTGTAAGGATTCTTTAAAGATGATTTCCTAAGTAGATTACTTTACATTACTGTTATTTTGAATGTGTTTTAATGGAAATATTATTGTTTCATGATGTATTTTCATGATATTTTGTTTAAATAAATTATTATTCCCATTATGGGAAAATAATTATGAATTTAAGAAAACAATTCACGTGTTCACATACTTTATAAGAATCCCCATAGAATATGATTTTTCCTTTAGGTTTTCATTTGAAGTGCATTATGGAAAACATTATGTAGTACTTATTTTTTTCATGTCTATGATAGTGTTTATTTTCGCTAAAAGTTTATTATATTAAAAGAAAACTCCCTTTTAGAATCTCATTATTTTAAAATACAATATCATGACTATTTTATTCTTTATTTATGTCCCTTACTATGATTTATTTCACAATGAATTAATTTAAAAATAATATTCATAGGTTTAAAGGATGATTATAAATAATGATGATGTTATGATCAAATAATAAATATTCTTCATGAAAATTACATGTGAATCATTTTAAATGTTTTGGACTGTGGAAAAAATAAATATTCCCACATTGAAATACACATGTTTATTATATAATAACTATGACCCAAATCAAGATAAATATATACCTCAAACATTATTTAGAAATATAGAATATTGAATTCTTAATTTCTTACCCAAGATTATGTAAGGTTTTATGGATGAGTTATTATAGTCCTGGTAGGACAGACTTCACAAATAATTTGGCCTCAATCTAACTAATGGAAAAGCATGGCCTTGGGATCCACATCACTCACTCTAAAATTCATATATTTTCATAATAATCCACACACAATAAAAAATAGGTCATGCATCCCATCACACAACCACAACATCTCATCCCCTCGGTGCAACTCACACATGTCCAATCCTCACAACATTATTTACAACTTATCATATATCCATACACAACAACTAATCCTCTCATGAATGAAAAGTAACTTGATGGTGGTACCATATCATATGGGATCTATATTAACCAGACATCAAGTTGATGGTCCACACATTCTACCACTTCCCACATCACAAAAAGCACTTAGTTAACTTCTCACATCACTCTTAGATGATATTTCAAGACTATCACTGGGTGGAGATATCTATATATCACAAACCAAAATATACTAGAGGTCTTTTTCTAACTCATATTAATTTTTAACACACAATACACACTAAGGATGGTTCTCCCCATAAGGTGTGATATGTACGACCATCTCTATAAGAAACAATGGCATAATACCTCTCTCACTTCCTAAAATGACTCAAACACATGGTACTAGTGAAGCATCTCACATCCTAAGGCATGCCTATGGTTTATCGTCAAATATTCGAACACTTTATACCTTCAGAAATATAGTCAATTAGTGATCTGGAGTAGTCAATGTGTTAATAGAGACAAATTCAAACCTAGGAAGGCTCAATTCCATCCTATGTAATTCTCTAGGATACCCTAATTCCCTATTCATTCTAAACAAACCCATTTAATCATTCATTCTTGAAATATTCATGCATAAACAAGAATATGAAATTATATTTTTGGGAACACATACCTCATAATTGTATCATCCATTCTCAAAGATCCCCCACACCACCTCAATTAATTTCATCCATGACTCGTCTATGTTCTCAATGCCCCCTATACATCAATATCATTCCATAAGACACAAATAAAGAATTATAAATAATTAAAAAAATATATTATGAAGGAATAGTCACTTTAGAACTCAACATACATCATCCCTTCATCAATACTATACCCAAAAACAAATTGTTAAACTTATTGGGAATCCCCTCACTAATCCATAGAAAATATTTATCCCCCATTCCTGATTCCACCTTGATGTAATTGAACTAGAGACGAATCCCTATCCAAAACCACACTAGAATTAATATGAAAAAAAGTGTTGAATAAAAACACAAGGAATAATATAAAATTAACAAGAATCCCTATTGAATATCTAAAAAACCATCCCCTTCCCAGTGAAATCAAAGGAGTAGAGTTGGAGGGGAGAGGTAGATAATTATGATCCCTCCAAATCCCCTTGCCCCTAAAAACTATGGAAGAACACCTAATAACTGAAGGGTTTCCGTTGAATTAGAAATGGAACAAAGTAATTTATTTTGAAAAGAGAAAGTTATCATGGAAGGAAATTTTACATAACCCAACATAGCCAAAGAGTGGACCTCTTGTTTACTATATAGTTACCTCTAGTAGTGGGATTTTCCATCACTCATACTCTGTCATGGTGAGACCATGGGATTGTGGTGTGACAATTATTTTTTCATAAAAAAATTAAATCACCATAAGAATACTTATAAACTTTCATATAAGTCATTATAATATCTTGACACCACCATCATTGCGTTACCTATTATATAAGATCCATATAATTTTATAAAATCTTTAAAACATTCAATGCTAAGAATCCCTTTTACATAGTGTGATACCTCTATATAATGTGTTGTAGTGAGATGTATGATACACACCATGTCCTAAAATGACATAAACATCTCAAAAAGTCCTCGAGGACATACAAAAATCTCAAGTATGTTGCTCAAAATATTACCAAACATTGATAATCATCCAAAAAATATATTTTCTTTGATGATCCAACTCTATGAATATAGATTGAAATATAAATAATTGAAATTACCACTTCACATAGATCAAAATTAAATATTCTTTTAGAAAGTAAATACCCTTAAATCGTTAGACCATAAAAAACTCCCCACCATAATTATTTTAATCCAACAGAAGTTAATATAGTCTTGAAGCCACCAAACATAACTTAATGTGACAAATAAAAAAATACAAGATCATTGTGTTATCCTATGAAATGTTTAATAAGATAATGTTGATTGAATATTACAGTAGGGTTCCCTGTTTACTAGAATGTGAGCCACCTACTCACCATAATCACTGAAACCTAAATGTTCTTCAAGTACACATGTCTATCTCAAGATACAACATTCCGGCCAATGTATTGATCATAATGCTTCCAGTTCTCCCAGTTAAAAGACTCTACTCAATAGGGTTTATTTTGCATTATGGTTCTCTGCAATAAATGAATTAACAATCAAAAAAACGCTTCCAATATTCATCAATCATTCTCAATGTGGTTTTTTATTCATTGTATATATTTCCACAAATATTTATAGGTTATTCCACTTTTGTATAACCCCTCCTAAAAATGATCAGCATCCACCATCACACATTACCACACCATCCCAAGGAGACACAACATTACAGTTCAAGATCATGAAGCTTTAGTTCCATAATGAATTATAGAATAATCCTCAGAACCAAATAAATATCCATAAATATATTTTAGTGTAACTCCATGAATGGATCACAAACCAACCAAAACATCTTTCATACTCTCATTAGGTTTCTCAGTGAATATTTGATCAAACTCACTATCTGATCATAGTTATACCACCTCAATTCTGATTCTATCACCTAGACTCCCACCAAAACCCACATTTTAACACTAAATCCTATGTTTTCCAGCAAACTAGATTTAATTATATCTTTACACACCCTAGTATCATAGTTTATTTATAAATATCTTACAAATTATCTTCCAACATCAAATACCATATTGATATGAGGTTCATACACCCATGGATGATCAAACAGTACCCACCATTAGATTACCATTATATTATCAATGATGAACCAAACAAAATTCTATATGTACCACACTCCACACATTAGATCATGTAATGATTTGGGAAGGATATCGTGATTATACCAAAGAGCTAACACAAAACAAAAATCCACCTATTCTCAGCTCACAAATAACATCACCCTCATCATTCATAAAAAATCATCTTCAATGAGGGTGATACCATCCAATATAAAATGGTGTTCCCGCCATCATGAAAAATCACATACAATGACCCTAATGCATTGAACCACACACAAGTCACACTACCTGATCCATAGTCCCCCATAAAAGGATACTACTCTCTAGGATGAAGCTATAATTGGTTAGACTATAATACCTTGATCATTCGAAATATCCTGTTTAATGGATATGTTATGTCGTATATTCTCAATAAATCCTGATGACACCATGAAGGCATGAATTTAACTCACCAAATTCCTCCTAATCCCATACATGACCAATAAATAATGAGAAAACCATCATCATCACACATTCATAGAAAACACCAATCTTTTCACATTAATATAGTCTCCTAAAAAGTAATTTCAATACTTACAATCCTCATGAATGTAGTTTTATCCCCCAAATAACCCACTCATTGAGTCATACTCTTTTTATCTACCTTGATCTTAACCAAGACCATAAATTGTATAATCCTTTGTTACCTTATCACATAACCCAACTCAGGATAATATGAGTTTCAGCTTATCAATCTAAGGCACACATGCCTTATAACATAAAATGATCAACTCTAATTCACCCCCACACAGAAATTTTATGCCATCTCATACATTCCATTGATAACTACATGATCACTCACCATATGTGAATCATTCCCAAAATAATGAGTGTCTACCCATTCTCACATTTTTATAATGAAGCACGTCCAAAAGTCAATAATTTTATGCATCAAACAAGTCCTACCATCTCAAGCTATCCCCAATAAATAGAATAAGGTATTCACATGAATCTTATTAATCATCTAAAGGTAATACACTTATTCTAGGAAACCCTATCATATCTTCAGATCACCAATAAGGAATCCAAATCAAGAACTGGACCCATTAGGGTTTTATCAAATAGGAATCCAATTATACACGTCCTAATAAGGGTCTATATATTCCCCTTGCATGAAATGACTATATATCCTTCTCTATAGAATGTGCTATTACAAAATAAAAATTTCCTATAATGAGAATGAAAATATCATCGATATTTTAATTAAAATGAATCCTATATATTATAAAGTAAAACACCATACTCGTTATTCTTGAAACATCTAATAATCAAACAGCATATTTATTGAATTATTCATTTATAAGATCATGTATTTACTTTGAATCCTATATTCCAACCATCAATCAGGTAACATGGCCCCTTAAAATGATCCAAGAGTAGACCCCATAAATAAATACCTCCTTCAATGCATAGTATTTTATATTAAGTATAACCATAATTATGGAAAATTCAAATAATAATATCAAAATCTTATTATCATAAACATCCCATCAAAAAATGTGTCCAGGGATAACCAGTTCAAGGTCTACAATAGGCTCCAACACATCCGTATTACATGCCCACAATACGCAAAATTTTAATATAAGAATCATGCACCCTAATACATCATTGTAGTTCTGAAGCATGATGACAACTCAATAGTTCCCTAGGATAATAATATATATGACCATAGGAATACCTCATAACATTATATAGGATGAAATTTTGTGATACAGTGTCGGTAATACATTTTGGATAAAATTACCATTAATTTTAGTAAAGAAAATAGAAAACAATGCGCAAAATTATATCCATAAAAAACATCAAACTATGGATAATCAATAAAAAAATATCCAATTAGAAATAATTTAGAATATTTTCATAAATCAACCGATCTCTTATTTTTTCAAATAAAATATAAAAATAAAATAAAATAAAAATGATACAAGAGGATTTAATCCCATCCCTAAGCCATATCCCCATCCCACTCTTAAATGTCATATCATGTTTTTTCATCTTGATCATACAAAAATTGTGTTGTATAAAATATAATTCAGAAACAAGGTATACACCTACTCTATAGTTCCAATGCAGGTTGTGAGAAATACATATCAATATGTTCTCAACAATTATCCATATTATAATTTTCTAAATCATTGTATTCATGAATAAAGTTACTTTTTCACAAAAGAAATTTGTAGATCATGTGATAACATGTTCATCATGACAATATGTGCATCATGTTATCATGTACTAATAAGTCCTCTATATAGATTGGTTATACGAGATTTAAAAGCATTCTAGAATACCTATTTTACCTCATTCTAGTATTCTTGTATCCTATCCCATACATAACAACGTTGGGTTTGGGTTTCCACCAAATATTGACCATTGCAAGAAGGTGAAGGTTAAGGTCCCACGTCCAAGTATTGTATTTGACTTCTCACTCATGTTTGTCCTTAAAACATTATAACATCCCAAGTAAGTAATGAATAATAAATTTTCATATCTATGTCTCTTTATGAATTAGTTAGTGTTTTAGAGTCTTAAAATGAGAATAAATTCAATCTTATGCATATAATACACTAATATTTTTAAAACATAGTTTTACCACCTTTTGATGGAAAACCATTTTTAAATATATCTTTTGACAATTTTATGAACTATATTTGTCAAAATAATAAATTTCATTAATATTGGGACATTAAAAATTACTTTGGATAAATTTTTGGTATATTTCTGACAATGTTCATTTTTTTAATGAATAGTGAAAAATAATGCATTTTACTTCAAAACTGGTTTTTCATCTAATTTAATTATATGTAAAGAATATATTTTTAATTGTTTTAAAGAGTAATTAGAATATATTTTTACTATTTAATCCAATGGAGGTCATTATAATTAATTTCACTTTGATATTGGACATAAACAAGTGTCAATCTTTTGATATATATTGTTTCTTAAAAGCACGCTTTTTGTTTTGACAACGAGAATTACTCTTAAACTAATTACTACAATTTCTATGATTGGAATTGGGTAAAATGGATTCCATATTTTGAATCATAATTTCCATATTATTTAATTAAGACTCTTTTGTTTTTGGACATTATGCATAGTAACGACGATAATTATCTTTAATGATCATGATTAATTAGTAATTGGATAGTTAAGGGTAATAAAATAATATCATAATAATATAAAATGACCCCATAATTTGTCGGAATCTGATTGTTTGTGTCATGGACAACCATGTACTACCTTGCACCACTATAGGGACCCCATGGAATAACGTTTGTTTGATAGTGACTTTTTATCATATTTTTTTAAAGAAAGTGAAATATATTAAAAGTATGTAATACCTAAGTAAAACAATTTTAATTTTTTTTATATAAATTATATCATTAACTATAAATATAAATTTTAAATCTATAATTATTTCCTACATCATGGTATTTTATTTATAATTTTTAGACATTAAACAAATAAATTTTATTAATGACACAATGATGATGCATTTACTAGCTCATTAATGAATGATTTAAACATATGTTATTATAAGTGTTAAAATAATTTTTTTTGAAATTGTGTATGCTATCCATGAATTTTATATATTATTATTACATGTAAAATATATGTTAATTAATTTATTTCTATTAAATAATACATTTATGCCTTTATCAAAAGTCAACTAACAATATTGTAGAAATTTTCATAAATGAGTTTTTAAAACAAATGTTATTTTTTTAAATGGTAAAATAGTTTAAAAATTAAAATATTCTTCCAACTGACATATAATATATTAGTAATATCATTATTGATACATTTATGGGACTATTAATAGTTTAAAGTAATTATTATGACCTTATAGTTTGAAAATTAAATAATGTGGTAAGATATATTAATTTTATCAAAGGGTTAAAATGAAAAGATAAGGAGACTTATATGACCTCCACTTGTATAAATCCTATTGTATGAGTGTATTTATACACCTTATCATAATTTCCTCGAAATATATCATTTTTTAACCTTTCTAATTTGGAAAACATTTTATTATAAATTAATATTAAATAACATTCCAAGAGTGCCCCTCCTCTCTCTTATAAAAAGCCCCCACCTCTACCCCCTTACCCACACCTCTCAGAACCTTTGATAGTCTAAAATATTCTCATATTATCTATCCATATCCCTATATTCCTCCTAGAAGCCTCAATTTTGGCAGGATGCATTTGAAGAGAGCATTTTCCTTAAATGAAAAGAAGTTACCCGATTTAGAGGTAAAGACTTCTCTCAAAAGCCTTTGTTGTATTTTCATTCTTCACTCTCCCTAACATTATTATTATTTGATTCCATAAAAACACCAGTATAATAAATATACTAGGATTTTTTTTATGAGATGGATTTAATTTACACTTAAACACACCTCCGTCTAATGGTTAAAGAACATACTGTTTCTGTGGGTGACGAATTACTGCTTCACGAAACGATGATTGTTCAATATTATTTTAACAAATTTCATGGTTATGAATATGATGGAAAAATATTTATATAAGATATATATTATATTTATGTCATCTTGATGATTCTTTATTTTATATTTAAAACATTCATTTATGCTTTTCATGTTGTGCAAATTCCATAATTTCATATGAGGAAGTGTGGACTACCGCCCCCTCAAGTGATGTGACTCGTTCATGCCAAACATGGAATTTATAGAGAATGTAATTAATGAACTTATGTTACCTATATACCATATATATTGTATTGTAATTATATTATATATATATTTCTCATTTAGTTTTAATTCCATTAATATGAAAAAGAAATGAAAGTAGCATTCATGTGTACGTACGACCTACCGTCTCCATGAACGGTGCATTTCATTTTTTATCTCCAAATGTTATGGAATAGTATAAAATCAATATATTCTAGATATATATGATATTTAAATCATTAATACCATTCTTGAGATTATTTACTTATAACTACATGGGAAATTCTTTTCAAACAAGTTCATTTTTGACCCATGTACCAAACATCGACAAAACATATTATATGAACCCACATAATTAACTAGTTATTATAACATGATAATATGCGATATGAATTGAATAATAAAATTTTTAAGGAAGTCCTTATGAATAATAAATTGACCAATGTTTATTATTCCGGAATATAATGAAACGAACAAGACAAGTCAGACATGATGTAAGGGACTTCTTCTCAATCTCCTTTTGTTGAGGCATATTTCAATTTATATACAGCCTTCATTTATTTTTTATATAATAAAACCTTTTAACTTTTAATTTCATTCAAATTGAATCTTTTTATAGAAAGTGTTTTACTAAACTACAAAAGGGAATGTTTTTTTCTTACGTATGCGGAGACAATGACTTCTCCGCCATCGTGACTATTATTTGAGTTTCAACTTATTCTACAAGCCATAAATTTTTTTAAACAAAAAATAAATACCATGTTTTAATTTTATTTTATTGTGGTATTTAAAATTGTTTTGATAATTTTTGGATTATATCAATGTGTTTTATTGATATCTTGTGATTAAAATGTTGTAATGTTATCTTTCCTATATGAATGTTTTATGTGATATGATTATGTTATGGTTCTTGGTCATTGTTTGTGATGATGGTTGGTTCCATGATAAACTAAGGTCAGGTGAGCCCAAGATATCTATCCAATGCATTGGGTAACGCGAAGGAGCTAAACAATAAGTTTTCTCTGAAGAGGTTTTGGGAATATTCTTGTGATGGGTAATCCAAACGTAACCATGATGGGTACTCCCTACATAAGAAGGTTATGAATTCCTAAAGTTACCTTTATGTCTTATGATTTCATTGAGTTATTAATAAATATTATGATTTCATGAGGTATGTTAAAGTGCTTATGTTTTATGAGTGAAGTATAATTTCATTGATTCTTCTTTATACATGGACTAATGTTTTCTTTCCATATTTTTATATCCCTTACTGAGATATTTATGCTCATCCCATGTTTTTGAAATATTTTTCATAGGTCAAGGGAAATGTACAATATGTGATGATAGTGTTGTGTAAGTGTCAATATAGAATCCATGTTTTCTTTTAAATATGTTTCGTTTGATGGAAAAAATGAATACTGTCTTTGATGTATCCACCTTGTTTAAATGTGGAATGTAATGCATGATTTATGATCTAATTCTCTATAATTCTAAACCAGATAAGATCCTCAATGTGTATTCTTGAAATAACTCAAGATTAAGTACTGTTTAAGGCTGGGGCCATATAGTTGGTATCAACGGTCATTTTAGATAACATCAAAAGTTATAATTCTATTAAATGATTATCAAAAACTATTTTCATACATTATGGTCAAATTGAAATGATATAGAATTTGAAGATTACCATGTTGCATCATCTAATACATGTTTGTTCAGAATGGTTTTCTGCAAAGGAAAATGGGATGTAGTGCTAGGAAGGAATACGTAATGAAATGACCTTCCAAATCAGGATCCTGAGATGGTAAGAATTGGAATAGAACAGTTTGTTGTAGTAATGGTGCAGTTGAATCAAGCGATAAATGGTGGTGGTATCCACACATTAGATCAGCCAGATCAATGGAAAAAGAACATGTCAGTGGTGGAACATTTCATGAGGCAACATCTTCCATCATTCAGAGGATCATCTAACCCTGTCCTAGTTGAAGGGTGGATTAAATAACTGGAGATGATTTTTGATGTCATGGGGTGTTCAGAAAATCAAAAGGTTAGTCTGGTTGTTTCCCATTTGGAGGGTGAAGCAGATTATCCGTGGTATATGGTTAAAAATATCAGGGATGCTAATGAGATTGATTCTCTTGACTGGGATGAATTCAAATGTATGTTCCTTGAGAACTATTTCTCTAAGGCTTTTAAACATTGGATGGAAAACAAATTCATGCAATTGGGGAAAGAGGACGACACAATGGCTGCTTATGAAGAAATGTTCACCCTATTGGCAAGGTATGATCCAAATTTTATCTGAGACATTGATAGTAAAATCAATCATTTTTACATAGGATTAAACGCCAAAATATCAAAGGGAATTACCTTCTTGTGAGTTCAAATGTAATGAAAATCTTGTTCGATTTGTTGAGAAGGTGGAAATGGAGTTTGTCGATGATCAAGTGTTCTATTACAATCAACATAAGAAGAGACCGAGGTGGAAGGAGAAAGGGAAGAATCCTTCAAAATCGTTTGATTGTAAGAAAACTATGTTTGCAGTTTGTTATGAATGTGGTAAAAATCATAGAGGGTAATTTATTTTGAATTCTGGAATGTTCTTCTGATGTGGTGAGATGGGACATAAGGCTCATGATTGTAATGTAAAAGATCAGGGTAATGGTGAGACCAAATTTGATTTGCAGTTATTGAAATGTTTCATGTGCAATGACATGGGTCATTATGAAAACGAGTGTTTGACAAAGAGCTCAAATGATTGGAAGCAGTCATACTACAATAAAAAAGGAGTTTTGAAATCCTTTTAAATTACTTCAGAAGATGTTGGGCCATCAAATGATGTGCAATCAGGTACTTTGTTTTTTTCTTCAGATTATTACAATGCATTTCTTGATTCAGGGTCTACACATTATTTTATCTCTGAAATATTTTATAGTAAATTGGAAATTCCATCTCAAGAAATAACTCCTAAACTTGTAGTGAAAACAATTATAGGAAATGTTGAGGAAAAAAGAATTTATAATAATATTTCTATACATATTCATGGGAAGTATCTCCTTGAAAACCTTATTGTTTTACCTCTAGTAGAGTTTGATGTTATCCTGTGTATAGATTGGCTCTCTGTTTACCATGATAAGATTGAATGTAGAGATAAAGAATTATCTTTTCAGAAATTCATTCCGTTTGGGTACAAGAATGAACCCTTACTATTGATAACATATCAAGAGGCTGAGAAACGTGTAAAAGATGTAAATGGATGTTACCATGCACATATTATTGAAAACAAAGTAACCATTCAGATTAATGATGTGCCAGTGGTAAATGAGTATCCTGATTTTTTTTCTGATGAGTTTCCAGGAATAATACCAGATCGAGAAGTTGAATTTACTATTGACATAGTTCCTGATGCTAATCTAATTTCAAAACCCCCTTATCTAATGGATCAAATTGAACTTTTAGAGTTGAAGGACCAATTAAACGATTTATTTGTGAAAGTTTTCATTCATCCAAGCACATCACCATGGGGTGCTCTTGTCTTATTTGTTGAAAATAAAGATGGTTCAATGAGACATTGCATTGATTATAGCTCCTTGAATAGTATAATTATTAAGAAGAAATATACATTGCCTCATATCGATGATTTGTTTGATCAGCTAAAGGGAGCTCAGTATTTTTCAAAGATTGAATTGAGATCAGGGTACCATCAGTTGAAGGTAAATGAAGTAGATATTCCGCAGACCGTGTTTCATACAAGATATGTCCATTATGATTTTTTTGTTATGCCTTTTGGGTTAACCAATGCCCCTACTGTATTCATGGACCTTATGAATAGAATTATCAATGAGTTCTTGGATATGTTTGTGGTTGTTTTCAATTTTGATATTTTGGTGATTTTTACAAGTAAAGAGGAGCATGGAAGTCATTAATTGGTTATTTTGAAATCCATAAAAGAAAATAAATTGTATGGGAAATTCAGTAAGTGTGAGTTTTGGTTGCAACCAATTTAATTCATTGGTATCGTTGATTCTAATGATGGAATAACTGTTGATCCTAAAATAAAAGGGCGTTGAAGAATGGCCAAGACCCACAAATGTGGCCGAGATTCGTATTTTTCTTGGTTTGGTAGGCTATTACTGAAGGTTTGTTTAACATTTGGTGTGTTTTTCCATAACTTTGACTGAGCTAACTCAGAAGGGTGTTAAGTTTTTCTGGACCAAATAATTTGATGATTGTTCTTAGGAATTAAAAAGAAGATTGGTGAATACTCTATTATTGGCACTACCTTCCCAGAATGGTGAGTTTTTTATCTACATTAATTCTTCATTAAAAGGACATGGTTGCGTCCTAACGGAGAATGTGTAGAGACCCGAAGCCTGACGTACATGGACATTACATTACTTTTGCGGAATACTTAGTACATAACAAAAACACACACACAAGGATCGTAATAGTTTAGTGTCTTTGGAAACTCGGAACGTAATCTTCTAATCGTGGTGAATGATCTTCAATATCTCCCATAAAGATCTTCCCCTTTTTTACCTAAAAACCTTTCTTTATATCCTGGGGAAAAGAAAACATAAAAGGGTGAGATCAAATGCTCAGTAAGGGTAAACAAAAGAAATATCAATCACATCATATACATAAGAACATATCTTTTGGAAATCTTAACCTGCAAAAGAGCTCATAATATCATAACATGGGATAAATCATATAAGTGAAAATGAAATCATAACTTAAAACATTACTCATTGTGGAATACACACATAATCATAGAGAATCATTTCTTGTTAGTCAAGACTCATTTCCAAGACTATCTTAGTGGACAAAGTCCCTTTCTGAATCGAGTAATCCTCGTTTCAGTCCTGTTTCACTGAACTGGTATAACCTACCATTCCAGACATGTCTATCTCATGAGATATAAAATATTTACCCAATGCATTGGAGGGAGATATAGGTCCCACCCATCTCATAATGATACCATTCTTATGTGTGCCACAAAATCATAAATCATACATCATTGCATAACCCATGTAATAAAAATGGGATTCTTAAACAACATGACATCATAAAACCATTCATATAAGATAAAGGAATTCATAAACATAATTCCATCACAACATTGTCAAATCTATGTAAAAATATGGATAGAAACAGAACCCTTTATTATATTAGATGGAAAATAATTTTGATAAAACACTTGAAATGAATTCTTGAGGAAAATATCCTTTCTTCTTCAAAATCAATTTCTTTTCACAAAACATCATACAATTTTAAAAGAAAGAGATTTTATTAAAAATAGTCATGAAATATTTTGGAGGAAGGTTCATGAAAATAAGGCTTTATAAAACCGTAAAAACCCGTTCGTGCCGTATAAGTTAAAAAAAACATTCTTCGTACTTTTGTCGGAAAAGTCAAAAAGTACCTCGTACGGAAAACCGACAAAAGATTCCTTTCATATTCTTTACTAAAATCTCACCTAAGGGTAAAATTGGATTAAAACTATTGCAAGTGGATGGAAACAATATTACATATTGAGGAAACATGGATGTGGATGATAAAATACACCCTAGTAAATACTTAGGAATAAACAATCTCGGATAAAAATGAGATTGTGATATTTCCCTTACCTTAGGTCCGATTTGCTTTGTTCGTGTCCGAAACTCCTGTATAATGGTTTAAATAATGTTATTGACTTATTACAGAATCATATTCATTGTTATGATATCATATATGGTTCACTTATGACATTATATTACCCGTTCTTTTGTAAATTCCATGTTAAAGAAGCGTTTTGGGTAAAATCGTTTCATTTATCGTAGGTGTTTTGACTTGTTGTTCTTGACATCATTATTACTTATATAATGATTTAATTACTTCCAGAATATAAAATATGATTTATATATCATATATATTCATTATATATATATATATAATAGGTAGATAAATAAAATGAAAAACACCGTTCATGGAGACGGTAGTCCGTACGTACGCATGAACGCTGTTTTCCTTTCCTTATTGTCTTGAAATGGAAGTAAGTAGATGACATGCATATGTATTTATATACATAAATCCAGTAGCTTTATAATGTCATATATTTCATTATTATTTCTTATATATACATTATAATCATTCTTAAATGGTTAACATGGAGAATGAATCTCATCGCGTCGTGGAGACGGTATTCCGTACGTACGCACGAGCGATGATATCATTTCTATAAATATTTAATTGAATTGGAGTGGATTATACAATATATCAGAATCAATATGATGTTGTAATAACTATGTATAGTTATTCTTTACACCATTATACCCATCCACGTAAGGTGGTGGTGGAAAATAGATTACACCACAGCGTGGAGACGGTATTCCGTACGTACGCACGCGCGGTGATTTCTTTTTCTGTAGGATGGATAGATGGTGAAATAGGGTTGTTTCATACTTATAATAACATATCAGTATATGAGTGATACGGATGTTATTACTTAATAATGAAACAACCTAAGAAGAAGAAGTGGAAGAAGAAATAAAGATGAAAGAATTGGTAACGGTAATTACCTCTTCTTTGAAGCGCCTTTTGGAGACCTCCTCTTAGGGAACAAAAATTGGTCTTTGAGTAAGACCAGAACCTCTAGGATGTTGTTAGGGAAGTGGAGAAGAGATTTTGGCAGGGGTTGGCCGAGCTTTAGTGCTCAAATTGGTGTGAGGAGGAGGGGGAGGAGGTGTCCTTTTATAAGGGAGGAGAGGGCCACCTTAGGAATAACTCAAAATATTATTTTATATTAAAGTCAAAATCGTTTTATAATGGTTCCAAAGGGTCTTATTTCGAAGCTAAAGTGGGGATGGGTCGAAATCCTATCATCCAATAGGATTTAGACAAGTTTAGGGTATTATTTTAACCTTATCAATTAGATTTAACTCTAAGTTAAATAATTTAACGTTTACCGTGTCTTTTTGTTTTCTTTCACTATATGGTTAATACACTTACTATAACATGCCAAACGAACCCCAAATTGTTTATTATTAATATATATATCCTTATCTAAGTCATTTGGCCGAACCTTAGATTTTTAGGAATAAAATAACAATTAATAATATAATATTTGATTTAAAAACTATTTTGTGTCAATTTTGACACTATTTGATATATGATTTTTGTGAAAGTCATAACAGAATTAAATGTTCAAAGCAAGTTAATTAAATCAACATTAATATATCATAGTAACCTAGAAAATTATTTTAATTCATAAAAAATCTCAAATTACATTTATTTTGGTGTTTATAACATCAATTATGTCAATATTTCATTAACAAGATAATTACTGCATCGTCTTTGTGTCATAAATAAATTAAATTATTTGATGTCTAAAAATTACAAATAAAATACCATCATGTAGTAAATAGTTTGATCTTTCTAATGAATATTTACAATCGAATTTATCTTATGTATAACCCCATATTAAAAATGATTTACTTATTAAACATTGATTTTAACTACTTTAACCCTTCTTTAAATAAATTAATAATAAATGTCCTAATCTAATCCAAGTGGGCCTAAATGGTCATATTTTATTCCAAAGTTTGTTTTTGGTCGAATTACACTTGTCCAATAGAATTAGGACATGTGTTAGGGTAATATTAATATCATATTTACCCTTAGTTACCCTATTTACTATTAACCGTGGTAAAAAAGTAAAAAGTTACTATTCACCAAAAAATTATTTTCATCTCATTGAACCACATTTTAGTCCCTGATATTAACCGTGTCTCTCGGATTTTCGAAATTCAATTCACAGAAGCGGTAAAATTAAGTTTTATGCAAAATTCAGTTTTTAACCTACCACTTAGTAGTTTCACTATTCATCAAAAATTGATGTTTTTCAGAACAATGCCAAAATTTCATCCCAAGCTATATTTCATATTCCTAATTCAAAAATGAAGTCTATTTTACCAAATTCATAACATAAAAGTTGCATTAATTAATTTTATAATTAAATCCCGCTGTTAAAACAAATAGCGTGTTTTTAAGAAACAATATCTATCAAAAGATTGACACTCGTTTATGTCTAGTTTAAATGTGAAATTACATCCAATGACCAACATTGTATTAAATTGTAAAAATATATTCTAAATATACTTTAAAACCACTCAAATTAATGATTTATCACTATTAATTATTTCGATTAAAAAAGTTGTTTTTAATTATAATTTAGTAATTTTCACTATTCATCAGAATATGAAAGTTATCCGAAAAGTACCAAAATTTCACCTTAGGCTAAATTCGATACTCCGAATCCAAAAATGAAGTCCATTTTGAGAGTTAAAATTTCTAAAATTTAAAAAGTGGTTATTACTATTCATAACGGCTAGTTTTAATAATATTTTAATAGTATATCATTGTTTCGTGATACTCAGGATTACGTACCACACACGCTATCGAGGAAGGTTGCGATTGCGTGTAATGCAAGGCAAGTCAAGGATGCGTGTTGTGCAAGCTCCTTTTGGTGTAGCGTATAACACAAAATAAAAAAAAGAATATTTTTTTATAAAATCTTGGGCTGTTACATTCTACCCCCCTTTAAATAAATTTCGCCCTCGAAATTCGTCGGGGTTATAAATGGTTTACGATTTGAAAGTTTCTTTAATAGAAACCCACATCGTAAAAGTGAATACCAAAACTTGGCTTTAAAAACTAAAGTATGAAATGTAACGATTACCCAAATAAACTAATCACTGGGTTTCCACATAGGTGAAAATATGGATATGGAAGAGAAATCTAACCATCATGTTCTGATGGAGAGTGGTAGAGAACATGGCTATGGAAAAGCCAGTAATCACAAATCCATAAATTTGTGACGATCTAAGGTACCATCTGATTCATCAGGTATAAGAGAACTAGGACAACATTTTTGGTTTTCAAGATCATTTCCCTAAAGTTAAAGAATTTGAATTAGAATAAATACTTACTTTATTTTGGTACAATCTCGCTGTTGTTCGTGCCTTTAACAATTTCCACTTCATCTCTTAAATAAATGAAGTTGAATTTGTTATTCGTGAAGTGTTAGCAGATCATGTGATAGAATGACGGGTCATTCCATCTGTCTCAAACAAAAGGTTAGCAAAAATTATATACATAAGTCGATCTATAGTGAGATTAATCACATATGGTTCCTAAAATGGAATTATACTTCATATATCATACTGCTTAATATAATAAAACTAGTTTCTTCTAAACAGGGACTTCCTGTAGGTCAGTGGTAGGCGATAAAGGCCAGTCGCACTTCGGTTGTGGGTTCGATTCCTATAACCTTGTCCGAAGCGATGGGCTGTCGCCCGTTCTGCAGGTTGTCCCTTTTTCTAAAACTATATTACTATAACATCCCATCAATAATATCGAAAAAAAACTTCTATCCTTAAAAAATACTAACTTATGTCCAACATAATCCATTCCAATCTTTAGGCTTATCCATAATACTGCAGTCCATTCTCATAACATAGTGAAAACGATTACCAGAGATTTAATACCATCGTTGATCCCCATATATCATAAGATATATCTTGTTGGACACATTCCAAACATTCAAAGGCCTTAATCTTGTACTCTCTTGAATACCCATTGAACCTTAGTGAAAACTTGAATGTAGTTAAAAGTTAACACTTTCCACATACCAAAATCCTCAAAATTCTATATACTCAAACCATGATATCACTTAGTCCTTATATCAATCATGAGCTCATGAATACTATCAAACATTTAATTTTCTCCTTATCCCTTCATTATGCGCATATCATCTTATTTCCAAAAATATCTGAATAACCTTTCATGGATACTGGTTGCATTAATCACATACTTTCAAAACTCAAGGAAAGACAACAATGTATCAATCCTTAGATGTCTCTTTATTCCATAGTACCATGAGATTCTTTATACAACATTACACTTGATAAACATGTAATCATTCCACTACCTTCTTAAACCATTGACCGAGCTTCAACAATTCCTTCATCTCACATATCATTTGTAGTCTCTTCATCATCATCAACATAAATACTACCCATATGACCATACTGATTCTCTTCATGGGTCTTTCCCTTAGGGCATTTGTTTTCATAATGCCCATACATTCCACATTTAAAACACTTAACCATTTTTGATGTCATAGCAATACCATTATCCTCATCCATGGTGTTAACCGACCCTTTTCCTTTTCACTTACTTGCTTTGTGTCCTTCTTTTCCACACCCAAAGCATCTTCCAGTTCCCTTGAAACATTCTCCTTGATGCCTCTTCCCACATGATTTACATAGGGGAAATTGAACTTTCTTTCCTCTATGATCATCATGGAACTCCATCTTTCTCTTATTAGTCGATTCAGGAAACTTACCAAATTTTACTTTATTGATCATGTTGTGAGATTGCTGATTCGGCATAATAATGATGTTTGGACATCCAAATCCCATTTCATTTGGTTGCTCAAGAAGAATATCATTCCATTGTCCATCATATCCTCCATTATTGTGAATCATCTTGTTTCCAGCCATTTTCTAAAACCCAAACAGAATAGTGTTAGATGCAAAAATCGTAATAAAGGGGGAGTAACTTAAATATCTATCATCTTTGGTTTAATCTAATATCGTTACCATAGTTCTAGAACTATATCCTATACGTATACTTATCCTTAGGGGCATCCCTAGACATACCTTAGAAATATCTCTAGGGATCTCACTAACGTTTTCGCATCCTAGTTTCCAAAGGTTGACTAAACCTTTCCTCTGATACCAACTGTAGAGACCCGAAGCCTGACGTACATGGACATTACATTACTTTTTCGGAATACTTAGTACATAACAAAAACACACACACAAGGATCGTAATAGTTTAGTGTCTTTGGAAACTCGGAACGTAATCTTCTAATCGTGGTGAAAGATCTTCAATATCTCCCATAAAGATCTTCCCTTTTTTTACCTAAAAACCTTTCTTTATATCCTGGGGAAAGGAAAACATAAAAGGATGAGATCAAATGCTCAGTAAGGGTAAACAAAAGAAATATCAATCACATCATATACATAAGAACATAGCTTTTGGAAATCTTAACCTGCAAAAGAGCTCATAATATCATAACATGGGATAAATCATAGAAGTGAAAATGAAATCATAACATAAAACATTACTCATTGTGGAATACACACATAATCATATAGAATCATTTCTTGTTAGTCAAGACTCATTTCCAAGACTATCTTAGTGGACAAAGTCCCTTTCTGAATCGAGTAATCCTCGTTTCAGCCCTGTTTCACTGAACCGGTATAACCTACCATTCCAGCCATGTCTATCTCATGAGATATAAAATCTTTACCCAATGCATTGGAGGGAGATATAGGTCCCACCCATCTCATAATGATACCACTCTTATGTGTGCCACCAAATCATAAATCATACATCATTGCATAACCCATGTAATAAAAATGGGATTCTTAAACAACATGACATCATAAAACCATTCATATAAGATAAAGGAATTCATAAAAATAATTCCATCACAACATAGTCAAATCTATGTAAAAATATGGATAGAAACAGAACCCTTTATTATCTTAGATGGAAAATAATTTTGATAAAACACTTGAAATGAATTCTTGAGGAAAATATTCTTTCTTCTTCAAAATCAATTTCTTTTCACAAAACATCATACAATTTTAAAAGAAAGAGATTTTATTAAAAATAGTCATGAAATATTTTGGAGGAAGGTTCATGAAAATAAGGCTTTATAAAACCGTAAAAATCCGTTCGTGCCGTATATGTTAAAAAAAACATTCTTCGTACTTTTGTCGGAAAAGTCAAAAAGTACCTCGTACGGAAAAACGACAAAAGATTCCTTTCATATTCTTTACTAAAAACTCACCTAAGGGTAAAATTGGATTAAAACTATTTCAAGTGGATGGAAACAATATTACATATTGAGGGAACATGGATGTGGATGATAAAATACACCCCAGTAAATACTTACGAATAAACAATCTCGGATAAAAATGAGATTGTGATATTTCCCTTACCTTAGGTCCGATTTGCTTTGTTCGTGTCCGAAGCTCCTGCATAATGGTTTAAATAATGTTATTGACTTATTACAGAATCATATTCATTGTTATGATATCATATATGGTTCACTTATGACATTATATTACCAGTTCTTTTGTAAATTCCATGTTAAAGAATCGTTTTGGGTAAAATCGTTTCATTTATCGTAGGTGTTTTGACTTGTTGTTCTTGACATAATTATTACTTATATCATGATTTACTTACTTCCAGAATATAAAATATGATTTATATATCATATATATTCAGTATATATATATATATATAATAGGTAGATAAATAAAATGAAAAACATCGTTCATGGAGACGGTAGTCCGTACGTACGCATGAACGCTGTTTTCCTTTCCTTATTGTCTTGAAATGGAAGTAAGTAGATGACATACATATGTATATATATACATAAATCCAGTAGCTTTATAATGTCATATATTTCATTATTATTTCTTATATATACATTATAATCATTCTTAAATGGTTAACATGGAGAATGAATCTCATCGTGTCGTGGAGACGGTATTCCGTACGTACGCACGAGCGATGATATCATTTCTATAAATATTGAATTGAATTGGAGTGGATTATACAATATATCAGAATCAATATGATGTTGTAATAACTATGTATAGTTATTCTTTACACCATTATACCCATCCATGTAAGGTGGTGGTGGAAAATAGATTACACCACGGCGTGGAGACGGTATTCCGTACGTACGCACGCGCGGTGATTTCTTTTTCCGTAGGATGGATAGATGGTGAAATAGGGTTGTTTTATACTTATAATAACATATCAGTATATCAGTGATACGGATGTTATTACTTCATAATGAAACAACCTAAGAAGAAGAAGTGGAAGAAGAAATAAAGATGAAAGAATTGGTAACGGTAATTACCTCTTCTTTGAAGCGCCTTTTGGAGACCTCTTCTTAGGGAACTAAAATTGGTCATTGAGTAAGACCAGAACCTCTAGGATGTTGCTAGGGAAGTGGAGAAGAGATTTTGGCAGGGGTTGTCCGAGCTTGAGTGCTCAAATTGGTGTGAGGAGGAGGGGGAGGAGGTGTCCTTTTATAAGGTAGGAGAGGGGCACCTTAGGAATAACTCAAAATATTATTTTATATTAAAGTCAAAATCGGTTTATAATGGTTCCAAAGGGTCTTATTTCGAAGCTAAAGTGGGGATGGGTCGAAATCCTATCATCCAATAGGATTTAGACAAGTTTAGGGTATTATTTTAACCTTATCAATTAGATTTAACTCTAAGTTAAATAATTTAACTTTTACCATGTCTTTTTGTTTTCTTTCACTATATGGTTAATACACTTACTATAACATGCCAAAAGAACCCCAAATTGTTTATTATTAATATATATATCTTTATCTAAGTCATTTGGCCGAACATTAGATTTTTAGGAATAAAATAACAATTAATAATATAATATTTGATTTAAAAACTATTTTGTGTCAATTTTGACACTATTTGATATATGATTTTTTTGAAAGTCATAACAGAATTAAATATTCGAAGCAAGTTAATTAAATCAACATTAATATATCATAGTAACCTATAAAATTAGTGTAATTCATAAAAAATCTCAAATTACATTTATTTCGGTGTTTATAACATCAATTATGTCAATATTTCATTAACAAGATAATTACTGCATCATCTTTGTGTCATAAATAAATTAAATTATTTGATGTCTAAAAATTACAAATAAAATACCATCATGTAGTAAATCGTTTTAGCTTTCTAATGAATATTTACAATCGAATATATCTTATGTATAACCCCATATTAAAAATGATTTACTTATTAAACATTGATTTTAACTACTTTAACCCTTCTTTAAATAAATTAATAATAAATGTCCTAATCTAATCCAAGTGGGCCTAAATGGTCATATTTTATTCCTAAGTTTGTTTTTGGTCGAATTACACTTGTCCAATAGAATTAGGACATGTGTTAGGGTAATATTAATATCATATTTACCCTTAGTTACCCTATTTACTATTAACCGTGGTAAAAAAGTAAAAAGTTACTATTCACCAAAAAAATATTTTCATCTCATTGAACCACATTTTAGTCCCTGATATTAACCGTGTCTCTCGGATTTTCGAAATTCCATTCACAGAAGCGGTAAAATTAAGTTTTATGCAAAATTCAGTTTTTAACCTACCACTTAGTAGTTTCACTATTCATCAAAAATTGATGTTTTTCAGAACAATGCCAAAATTTCATCCCAAGCTATATTTCATATTCCGAATTCAAAAATGAAGTCTATTTTACCAAATCCATAACATAAAAGTTGCATTAATTAATTTTATAATTAAATCCCGCTGTTAAAACAAATAGCGTGTTTTTAAGAAACAATATCTATCAAAAGATTTACACTTGTTTATGTCTAGTTTAAATGTGAAATTACATCCAATGACCAACATTGTATTAAATTGTAAAAATATATTCTAAATATACTTTAAAACCACTCAAATTAATGATTTATCACTATTAATTATTTCGATTAAAAAAGTTTTTTTTAATTATAATTTAGTAATTTTCACTATTCATTAGAATATGAAAGTTATCCGAAAAGTACCAAAATTTCACCTTAGGCTAAATTCGATACTCCGAATCCAAAAATGAAGTCCATTTTGAGAGTTAAAATTTCTAAAATTTAAAAAGTGGTTATTACTATTCATAACGGCTAGTTTTAATAATATTTTAATAGTATATCATTGTTTCGTGAAACTCAGGATTACGTACCACACACGCTATTGAGGAAGGTTGCGATTGCGTGTAATGCAAGGCAAGTCAAGGATGCGTGTTGTGCAAGATCCTTTTGGTGTAGCGTATAACACAAAAAAAAAGAATATTTTTTTATAAAATCTTGGGCTGTTACAGAATGATCATGTAATTTATTATGATTCATGTCAGTTGAAACTCATGAGATAAATTACCCTACACATGATTTGGAATTGGCTGCTGTTGTTTTCACTTTAAAATTATGGAGGCATCATTTGTTTAGTGTAAAGTGTGAAATATATACTGATCACAAAAGTTTAATGTATATATTCACTCAGAATGAATTGAACATGAGACAGAGGATATGGCTATAATTAATGAAGGATTATGATTGTACAATTCATTACCATCTGGGAAAACAAAATAATGTGGCTGATGCTTTGAGTTGAAAAATTAATTCTTCATTAGCCATGTTATGTTTGGAATGAGAGCCTTTGGTTTTTGATTTGATGAACATTGGTTTGGAAGTTGTTGGTGTAGGAAATTTTTCTCTTTTGTTTCAGGTATCAATTAAATCGTCTCTATCAGACATAATTAAGGAAGCACAGAAGCAAGATAATGACTTGTAGAAAAAGTTAGAGCTTGTTCAGAAGGTTATGTTATGACAACCCTGCTTTTATTAAAAACTAAAACATGATTTATTACATAAAACTTCACTTGATACAACAAAGAAGATCGAGAGGTTTTGTGTATTTGGGGCTTAGGATCATTACATATAAACTTATAAAATGAAATACTACATCTTTATTGAAAACTTCCTTTACATGACCACTACATTCACTCGTACTTAGCATTGCATGGGATAACCTGAGGACATGCATATGAAAAATGTGAGCTATAAATCCCAGTAAGGGAATACACATGGAATAACATGAGGAGTACAATACATGTTAGACATTACATATATCAATAGTGAACAAGAGAAACATGAACATAAAGGCATGATAAAGCATGATAATCATAACATGGAAATGTTGCAACAACACTTAACATGGAATTAGCATGAGCCAAGGATCATTGCACATGGAGCATGAGTAAATCCTCATTGTAAATAAATAATGAGTAATCACTCATTTCTCTTGAATTAGAATGATTAAACACTAATTTCACATGACGTATCATGATACTATACTTTACCTAATGCATTGGAGCACTATAACGGCGCACCCATTGTAAACATTTCATTTCATGCATAAGTGTGCCACATGGACCATAAAACATGGATTCATAAAACATAATCATTTATTCCACGATAAAGAAATGTGGAATTATATATGAAAATTTATAACAAATATGTACATGTGCATAAAGGTTAATACCATTGATGGAGAAATGTGCATGGTATTCACTACACAATGGCATTGGCTTAGAAAATCGGTGCGATTTCGGCAGCGTAACGGCGTGACATAAGAATTCATAAAAATGGTTCGATGAAAGATAAAGGGTGTCTCATCATATTTAAATGAAACGAAAAGTAAAGGGTTAATATGGATACATGTCCAAACAATTATAATTGAATTTAGATTCATGATACATAAGTATTGCTTGAATGTAAAAGAAGAGAGAGAAGTTCCTTTCGGAATTTCGGCATAGTAACAGATGTACATATGAGGCATTTAGTGAGAGAGAAAGGGGTCTCTTATCATTAAAACATAAATATGGATGTATGATGGAGGTGCAAAACCATACCCCAACATTTTTAATTGAAATTAAAAGGGAAAAACAACTTAAAGAAAATTGGGCAAAAAATGAGAAAGGAAGAAAAAACCTTTACTTGGAAGTGTGCTTCCAAAGGCTAGAGAGAGGCTTGTGAGAGGCTTCATGGGAGCTTAGGGCACCTTGAGAGGATTCTAGAGAGAGTAGGGAAGAGTATGGAAGAACTCCAAAGGCTTTTTGTTAGGAGGAAGTTGGAGCATCAGTGGGTTTATATTGGAAAGGTGAGGGAATTCATTATTATTTAGGTTTGGGTCCCCTTACATTAAATTAATCCAAACCACAAACCATCCCATGGTTTTTGCCCTTTGTTTTTTGCAAAGGGATGAGGAATAAAATATTTTATATGTCCAAAGTCTGAACATCTTCAAATATTAGGGTTGCTTATGTGGAGGTGAGTCACACTCCCATGGATATTAATTTAAAAAGTGAAGGTGTTTAATAAGTTTTGAGAGGTATATTAATGCTTTAAAAGTAAGTCAAACAAACCCAAAATCACATTATTTTAATGGTAAAACATATATTGGCTGAATATAATGATTATATTATTTTATTACATCACTATTGGGTCATTATGATGTCATAAAACACATTATATATTTAAATAATATTTAATTTTTACCCAAAAATTTTACTAACGCATAAAATTATGGAAAATTAACCGTTGGGTAATTTCAACATCCTAATTCCAGAAAAAATATATATTTTATCTAAATAATTTTCCAAATATGTAAATTTTCATTTTTAAAATAAAAACCGACATTTATAAAAAATTCACAGGTTTTGACAGAAATGGCTTTCAAACATTAATAAAAATTATAATTACATTAATAAAATTATAAGATCATTTATATTTAATAAAAATTAATTTCCTAATAAAAATAATATTTTAATAAAATAATATTTAACTCAAAAATCAATTAATTTAGTAAAATATTTTTCGTAATTAAATAATAATTAAAAACACTATTTGTACTTTAAAAATTATTTACAATGTCTCAAAAATGACACGGAGGTATATTAATTTGTATATAAAAATATAATATATATGAACACAGTACTAGCGAATCGTTACATAACCCCTTAAAATAGCCGCATATGACCTAAGGTTATGGTGTGTGATTGTGATAGACTCTTGGGGTGGCTCAGATAACATCGCTCGAGTAGTAATTTCTATCAACTTATACTTTTCACGTAGATGGTACTGTT
Organism: Viscum album; assembly: GCA_963277665.1. Classification (NCBI taxonomy): domain Eukaryota; kingdom Viridiplantae; phylum Streptophyta; class Magnoliopsida; order Santalales; family Viscaceae; genus Viscum; species Viscum album. The sequence continues at coordinate 1,865,302,350 of OY728133.1, forward strand.
TGACCTTGACATGATGAAGCTCATCTTGGGCTTGGTCAAGAGAGATGCCCAAGGATGCTACCTCTTTTCCGAGCTCCGACAAATGGGCTTCGTACGGAGAAATTCTACTGGATGAGGCCATCGCTTCCTTTGTATGAGTAAATTGGATTTTTAAAGTCTTATATTTATACTAATCATGTGATCATTGTTCAATGGCTATATTAGCAACAGTAAAAATTATTAACATAAGAACAATGATGTTGACATCTTATAAAAATATTTCTCATAAAGAGACATTTAACTGGATCTAGAGGGATTTTCCATTACTGAAACTTTGGGTCGTTACAATATTTCCCCCTTAAGAAATTTCTCCCTCGATATTTTCCTTTCACCACACTAAAACAAATGTGGGTAACTCAGCTTCATCATATCCTCCGATTCCCAAGTCGCTTCTTCAAATTTATGTTTTCTCCGCAAAACATTTACGAGGGGCATTGTTTTATTTCGTAGAACATTTTCTCTAAGATCTATGATCTTCACTGGTTACTCCTCATAAGAAAGATCATCTTTCAATTGTACCACCTCTAAAGAGAGTACGTGTGAATGGTCTGGTATGTACTTTATTAAGAGGGATACATTAAAGACATCATGTACATTGGCCATGGAAGGTGGAAGTGCTAGTCGATAGGCCACAACCACGACACGATCAAGAATCTAGATGGGGTCGATGTACCTTGGACATAACTTCCCTTTCTTTCCAAACCTCATGACCTCCTTCCATGGAGATATGCGTAGAAAACCCATGTCTCCAAATTTAAACTCAAGGTCTTGTCGACGATTATCTTCATAACTCTTGTGTCAACTCTGGGCGGCCTTGATAAGCTGATAAATGGTTTTCACATTATCCACCATTTCCTCGACCATTTCTGGTCCAAGCATCTTAAGTTCACCAACCTCATACAAACATGCTTGTGTTTTTCACCTTTTCCCATATAGGGCTTTATATGGTCCCATTTGGATGCTTGAGTGGAAACTATTGTTATAAGAGAACTAAACCAGAGTAGGATGTTGATCTCGTCCCCCTTTAATGTCCAATAAGAACGCTCTCAACATGTCCTCAAGTGTTTGGATAGTCCGCTCAGATTGGCCATCAGTTTGAGGATGATAGGCCGTACTGAAGTTCAGTATAGTATTCAGAGCATGTTGAAGACTCTTCCAGAATATAGAGGTGAATCTTTGATCTCGGTCAGACACAGTAGATATTGGTACTCCATGCAACCTTACCACTTCCCTAATATATATCCGTACCAGTTTTTCCAATGATAAATCCTCCCGAATAGCAATGTAGTGTGCAGTCTTTGTAAGACGATCCACAACAACCCAGATTGCATTGTTACCTTTGGATTTCCTCGGATGTCCGGTGACAATGTCCATGTTGATGTTCTCCCACTTCCATTCTGGTATGGGCAATGGTTGCATCATCCCCTTAGTCTTCTGCATGTCTTCCTTCACTTTCTGTCACACCAGGCACATTGATGTATATTCAAGGATATCCTTCTTCATATTATCCCACAAAATGATTTCTCAGAGACCTCGATACATCTTTGTTCTCCCTGGGTGAATAGAGAAATTCGAACTATGTGCATCGTCTAAAAGATCCTTCTTCAACTCCGGATTTTATGGAACACATAGTCTTTTCCCAAACCACACAATTCCTTCTCTATTAGCATTAAACTCCGAGGATTTCCCTTTTTTGGTAGCTTCCACTTTTTCTTGAATTCCTGCATCATCCGTTTGAGCATCCTTTAACTTTTCCCAAAGAGACAGTTGAGAAATAATTTGTGAAAGTATTGATGATGTTCCCTTCTCTATGAGTCCCATGACCATCTTTATCGAGTGTAAGAAGATTGGATCCTTCTCAATTCTCATCATTGATAGAATCACTGGATCCTTTCTACTTTGGGAATCTGGCACCTTGTCCGCTTTCCCAGGGTAGTAATGTATTGAATATTCATAATCCTTGATAATCTCTATCCATCTTCTCCGGCGCATATGAAGCTCTTTCTCTGTGAATATATATATTTAAGACTCTTGTGGTCTGTATATATCTCACATTTTTCTCCATAGAGATAATGCCGCCAGATTTTCAAGGCAAAGATCACAGCTGCCAACTCCATATCATGTGTTGGATAGTTTCGCTCATGGATTTTGAACATCCATGAGGCATAGGATATCACTTTATCATTCTGCATTATCACACAGCCTAAGCCCTTCTTTGAAGAATCAATGAATACCACAAAAATTTCCCCACTTGTTGGTAAAGTGAGCATGTGCGTAGTGATAAGCCTCCTTTTCAACTCCTTGAAGCTTTCTTTGCATTCATCACTCCAAGCAAACTTTACTCCCTTCCGAGTTATCTTGGTAAGAGGGTTGGAAAATGATGAGAAATTCCTCACAAATCATCCATAATATCCAGTTAACCCCATGAAGCTATGGATATCCGTTACCGATGATGGCCTTGGACAACCCTCCATTGCATCTGTTTTGGATGGATCCACAGATATCCTATTGGTTGTGATGATATGGCCGAAGAGTGAGACCTCCTTCAACCAGAACTCACACTTTCTGTACTTTGCATAGAGTTTCTCCTTGTGCAATCTATCTAGTACAATTTTTAAATGCTCCTCATGATCCTCCGTGGTTTTGGAGTATATTATAATATCATCTATAAATACTACCACAAATTTTTCAAGGTAATCTCTAAAGACTCTCTTTATCAAGTCCATGAATATTATTGGAGCATTGGTGACTCCAAAGGCATTACTATGAATTCATAGTTCCTATATCTTGTTCGAAAAATAGTCTTGGGGACATCTTCCTTCTTCACCCTTACTTGATAATATCCCAACAGCAAATCCACCTTGGAGAAGTATTGTGCTCCACGTAGCTGATCATACAAGTCATCGATTCTTGGGAGAGGATACTTGTTCTTTATTGTGATTTTGTTAAGTTCACGATAATCGATGCAAAGCCGCATTGACCCATCCTTCTTCTTGATGAAGAGGACTGGTGCACCCCATAGTGAAGCACCTGTGCATATAAACCCTTTATCCAGATTCTTCTATAGTGGTATCTTCATCTCTTCAAGCTCTACAATATCCATTATATATGGATTCTTTGATATTGGTAGTGCCCCATGTATAATTTTAATTGAGAACTCAACATCTCTTCTAGGAGGAAGACTAGGAAGTTCCTCGGGAAACACTTCAGCAAATTCCCTCACAATAGGAATTTCTTCAAGGATGGTTTCTTCCTTGGACTCAATCATCTGATCCAGATACGCTTGCTCCTAAGGTAGTAATATCAATTCTTGAGATGATGGAGCTAAATGAGATTCATCTTCCTCCAGACACTTATAAGGAATCGTGGGTCGATTCTCCATATGGAGTTTGATTTCCCTCTCCCGAAAATTTATGTTGGCTCCATATAAGGAAAGCCAATCCATGCCATGAATTGCATCAAATTACACCAGAGGTAGTTTGATGAGGTTCTCTGGGAAATTCAATCCACAGATTATAACCAGGGAGGACTTATATTCATGGGATTCAATGATGTCTACATTTTCTGAACTCACCAGCATCTTTACATCCATGATTTGTAGTAGTTCTGAAATTGTTCTACTAAAATTTTGAGATATAAAAGAATTCATAGAACCTGAATAAAAAAGAAAGTTTTCTATTCTTGAATGAATAACTAGAACACATGTGACCACTTCATTTCTGGGGTTCACATCAGAATAAGTGATGGAAAAATCTCTTCCATGCTGCCTTGGAGGTTGTTGGTTGTCTCTGAAAACCCTTTGATTAGGGCACTGATTTAAAAAATGACCTGGTTATTTGAATTTTTATCATTGAACAATGAATTGAGGTTTGAACAGAGCGTTCCTCTCTTATGTCATGGTCGTGGGTCTTTCTTGTCGACAGTTAACAGCAAGGTGACCTTCTCTTCAACACCTGAAACATTTTCTCATCCCCTTAAGGCTTTTTCCAGGGTTCTTCTTTCCGCACTTTTGGAAAGTGGGGTTTATGATCTTCTTAGCACTGTTGTATTTATCTATCAGACCACCAGCATTTAAGTCCACCTTATGCTTTTTGACCCCATGATACCCCTGTGATTCCCCGATGGCCATTTTGACCATGAAGGCACATCGAACAATCTCCTCATAGCTGTCGAAGTCACGGATCGCTAATGCTTTCCGTAGGCTAGGCTTCAGCCCACCAAAAAAGTGTTCAAACTTGCATTTGGGGGTACTGATAAAGCCAGAAGCGTATCATGCCATCCTTGTAAAGGATTCCTCGTATGCTCCAACAGATTTTTCATTTTTTTGCTTGAGGGAAAGGAAGTCTCATTCCATCTTAAGTCGGAGGGTGCGCGGAAAATATTTATCGAAAAACATCTTCTGAAAATCCTTCCATTCAAACCCCATTGATCTTCTTCTCAGGCTTCGTATTTTTTATCAACATCTACCATTGATCAGCTTCACCTTCCATACGATAAGCCTCCAGGAGAACCTTCTCTTGTTCAGAACATTGAAGGATGGAGAAGATCTTTTCAATGGATTTAATCCATTGTTCAACGATTCTCGGATTGGATGATCCACTAAAAGTAGGAGGCCTTTGTCTCATGAAGCTCTCGATAGAGACTTGTTCTTTCTTAGGAGGGGTTGAATGTTCCTCTTGACCCGTGTTTCTATTCAAAACATGAGTTAGCTGAGAGAGAAGCGTGAAAACGTTCACGATTCCCACTCCCATTGGATTTGGCATCTCATTAGTACAGTCATCACATTGATCATCACAACAGTTGTTAGCCCGAGTCCTCCAATTACCGGCTATTGTCTAGAATAAAAGGAAAGTTAGGGGTAACACATAAAGAGTAATCCAAAGACAAAAGTTGATGATTCATAAATAATCTTTTATTTCCTTACTCATGAGTCTATATGATTCAATCTAGTCTTTTCATGATATAATTTTTTACATATATTCGTTGGGGAATTTTTTTATTTCCCTTAATAAGGGTTCATACTAAGCTTGTAAATTTATCAAATCATATCCCCCTCGGAGTGTCATAACCAAGAGTGTAGCAAGGCCCGTTGTCGTGCACCAGTTCCCATTCGAGTCTAGCTCAAAGTGGTGTTTTCGGGTTTTACCCCTAGGATACATCTATGCCAGAGCCACCTCTACCTGCACGTATCCAAACAGGGATGTATTTTTTTGATAAACAACTTAATCAGTACTTACCAAAACATAAGGATATTTTTATTACACTTATTCTTGTATCTAAGGCTTTACTAAGGTTTCCTAGTCCCAAAAATAACTAAACCTATCCTCTGATACCAACTATGACAACCATGCTTTTATTACAAACATAAACATGATTTATTAAATAAAAATTCACTTGATACAACAAAAAAATTTATAGGATTAGTTTCTTTGGGGAATAGTATCATTACATAAAAACATAAAACATGAAATAGAATGACTTTATTGAAAACTTCCTTTACATGACCACTACATTCTCTTGTACTTAGCATTGCATAGGATAACCTGAGGACATGAATAAGAAAAGGGTGAGCTATAAAGCCCAGTAAGGGAATAAACATGGAATAACATGAGGAGTACAATACATGTTATACATTAGGAATATAAATAGAGAACAATAGAAACATGAACATAAAGGCATGATAAAGCATGATAATCATAACATGGAAATGTGGCAACAACACTTAACATGAAATTAGCATGAGCCAAGGCTCATTGTACATGGACCATGAGTAAATCCTAATTGCAAATAAATAATGAGTAAACCCTCCTTGCACTTGAATCATAATGATTCAACACTCATTTCAAATGACGTATCATGATACCATACTTTACCCAATGCATTGGAGCACTATAACGGTGCACCCTTCTTAAACATTTCATTTCATGCATAAGTGTGCCACATGGACCATAATACATGGATTCATAAAACATAATCATTTATTCCACGATAAAGAAATGTGGAATTATGCATGAAAATTTATAAACAATATGTACATGTGCATAATGGTGAATACCCTTGATAGAGAAATGTGCATGGTATTCACTACACAATGGCATTGGCTTAGAAAATCGGTGCGATTTCGGCAGCGTAACGGCGTGACATAAGAATTCATAAAAATGGTTCGATGAGAGAGAAAGGGTGTCTCATCATATTTAAATGAATCATAAAGTAAATGGGTCACATGGATACATGTCCAAACAATTATAATGGAATTTAGATTCATGATACAAAAGTATTGATTGAATGTAAAAGAAGAGAGAGAAGTTCATTTCGGAATTTCGGTATAGTAACGAGTGTACATAGAAGGCATTTAATGAGAGAGAAAGGGGTCTCCCATCATTCAAACATAATGGGGTCTATATGATGGAGGTTCGAAACAATACCCCAACATTCATAATTGAAGTTAAAAGGGAAAAACAACTTAAAGCAAATTGGACAAAAATGAGAAAGGAAGAAAAAACCGTTACTTGGAAGTGTGATTCCAATGGCTAGAGAGAGGCTTGTGAGAGGATTCCTGGGAGCCTGGGGCACCTTGGGAGGATTCTAGAAAGAGTAGGTCAGATTTTTGAATAACTCCAAAGGCTTTGAGTGAGGAGGAAGTGGGAGCTTTAGTGGGTTTATATAGGAAAGGTGTGGGAAATCTTTATTATTCAGGTTTGGGTCCCCTTACATTAAATTAATCCAAACCACAAACCATCCCATGGTTTTTGCCCATGGTTTTTGGAAAAGGGAAGAGGAAAACATTATTTTATAAGGCCAAAGTCCGAACTTATTAAAATATTAGGGTTTCTTATGTGGAGGTGAGTCACACTCCCATGGAAATTAATTTAAAAAGATAAGGTGTTTAATAAGTCTTGAGGGGTCCATTAATGCTTTGAAAAGTAAGTAAAAAAACCCAAAATAACATTATTTTAATGGTAAAACATATATTGTCCGGACATAATGATTATAGTATTTTATTACATCACTATTGGGTCATTATGATGTCATAAAACACATTATATATTTAAACCATATTTAATTTTTACAAAAACATTTTACTGTCTCAGAATATTATGAAAGATTCACAGTTTTATAATTTCGACATCCTGATTCCACAAATAACATTTATTTTATCTAAATATTTTTCTAAATATTTTAATTTTCACTTTTAAAATAAAAACTGACATTCATATGAAATTCACAGGTTTTGACAGAAATGGCATTCAAACTTTAATAAAAATTATAATTGCATTACTAAAATTATAAGATAATTTATTTTTAATAAAAAATAATTTAATAATAAAAATAATATTTTATTAAAATAATATTTAATTCAAAAATCCATTAATTTAATAAAATATATTTATTAATTAAATAATAATTAAAAACACTCTTTGGACTTTAAAAATTATTTACAATGTCTAAAAAATGACAAGGAGGTATATTCATTATTATATACAAAAATAATATACATGAACATAGTACTAGCAATTCGTTTATTAACCCCTTAAAACAGCCACATAAGACCTAAGGGTAAGGTGTGGGATGGTGACATACTCTTGGGGTGACTCGGATAACATCGCTCGAGTGTTAATTTATATCAACTTCCACCTTTCACGTAGATGTTCTCATTAGAGCTTGACATGATGAAGTTCCACTTGTGCATGGTCAAGAGTGAATCCCAAGTATGCTACCTCTTTTCCGAGCTCCGATAAATGGGCTTCGTACAGAGCAATTCTAATGGACGAGGCCATTGTTTCCTTTGTCTGAGTAAACTAGATTGGTTAAAGTCATATATTTATACTAATCATGTGATCACTGTTCAATGGCTATATTATCAATGGTTAAAATTCTTACCATAAAACCAAATAATTTGACATCTTATAAAAATATTTTTCATAAAAAGACATTTAACTAGATCAAGAGGGATTTTCCATTAATGAAACTTTGGTTCATTACATATGTTACCTGAATTCACCACTGATAATGATTGTGTTTTGAGATTTTGGAATAGATTGTGTGTGCCTTGTGATTCATAGTTGAAGAGAGAGTCGTTATGTAATGCTTATAGTTCTCTATTTTTAGTTCAACCATGCAGTACTAAGATGTATAAAGATCTGTAGGATACAGGTGGGATGGAATAAATAGATATATTGCTCATTTTACTATGAATTGTTTGAGTTGTCAACAGGCTAAGGCAGAGCGACTGTTACCAAAAGGGATACTTCAGCCTTTACTAGTGTCGCAGTGGAAATGAGAGAATATAACCATGGACTTCGTTGTGGGATTACTGAAGACATCTCAAGGTAATAATGAAATCTGGGTTATTGTTGATCGCTTGACTAAATCTACTCATTTTTTGATATACGAGATACTTTTTACCTAGTGTAAATTTCTTGTTTGTATCATAAAGAGATAGTCAGGTATCACGGAGTTCCCCTCTTCATTGTATCCAATTTTGATCCCATGTTCACTTATAACATTTGTAAAGGGCTTCAGAAGTCGTTGGTTACTGAATTAAATTTTAGTACAACTTTTCATCCTCAATCAGATGGGAATTAAAAAAGAAAAATTCGGACTTTGAAGGATATGCTACATTATTGTTCGATGGATTATAAGGGAAGTTGTGACCAACATATTTCATTCGTTTAGTTTTCTTATAATTAAATTTTTCATTCCATTATACAGATGGCACCATTTGAGGCATTATACGGGAAGCAGTGCCAAACTCTACCTTTTTAGGATGAAGTTGGTGAAAGAATGTTGATGGGGACAGAATTGGTAGAAGAGTTGGCAGAAAAAGTTCATCTGATATAGAAAAACATGATAACATCTCACAGTAGGCAGAAAAGTTATGCGGACAACAGAAGGAAGGATCTCTCTTTTGTGGTAGGTGATCATGTATTCCTCAAAGTTTCAGCATTTAAAAGTGTGATGCAATTTGTTAAGAAAAGAAAGATGAGTCCACTGTTTATTGGACCCTATGAAATTATGGAGAGAGTTGGAACAGTTTCATACCCAGTGGATTTACCTCTGAATTTATCTCAGGTACACAATGTTTTTCATGTTTCAATGTTAAGGAAGTACATTCCAGATCCATATCATGTTTTAAGTCTAGAGGTAGTTCAGGTGGAAGATAATCTATCATATGAGAAACAACCATGTCGAAATTCTTGACAATAGGGAGCAAGTGTTGCAGAATGAGGAGATTCATAAAGTAATGTTTTTGTGGAAGAGAAACTTGATTGAAGAGGGAACATGGGAATCTGAAAACGTGTTGAGAGATTAGTACCCCCACTTATTCAATATGTAAATAAATTGAGGGGAAGCAATTTCCTAAATGGGGGAAGGATGTATCATCCCATGTAAGTAAATAATAATAGATTTTCATATCTATGTCTATTTATGAATTAAATAGTGTTTTAGAGGATTAAAATGTGAATAAATCTAATCTTACGCATAGAATACTCTAATATTTTTAAAAGATAGTTTTACCGTATTTTGATGGAAGACCATTTTAAATCTAAATTTGGACAATTTTATAAGCTCTATTTTTAAATATAAAAATTTTCTATAGAATTGGGAAATTGAATTTTACTTTGGATAAATGTTTGGTATTTTCCTAACAATGTTCATTTTTTAATGAATAATGAAAAATACGGCATTTTACTTCAAAACAACTTTTTCATCTAATTTAATTATATGGATAGATTATCATTTCAATTTGTTTTAATGTTTAATTAGAATATATTTATACAATTTAATACAATGGTGGTCATTATAATTAATTTCACTTTTGAAATTGGACATAAACAATTGTTAATCTTTTGATATATATTTTTACTTAAAAACACGCTATTTGTTTTGACAATGTGAATTATTTTAAAACTAATTACTGCATTTTCTATGTTTGTAATTGGGTAAAATGGATTCCATATTTAGAATCATAAGGTCTAAATTATTTAATTAATACTCTTTTGTTTTTGGGCATTATGAATAGTAATGACAGTAATTATCTTTAATTATCATGATTAATTAGTAATCAGATAATTAAGGGTAATAAAATAATATCATAATATTATAAAATGACCCCAACATGTTTCCAAATCTATTTGGTTGGGTCATGTATGACCATGGACAGCCTTGGTCCAACGTAGGGACCCCATGGTATCTCATTTGTGTGATAGTGACCTTTTATTATATTTTTTTAAAGAAAGGGAAATATAATAAAAGTATGTAATACCTAAGTAAAAAAATTTATTTATGTTTAAATAAATGATATATCTGACTATATATAATAATTCAAAAGCTAAAAATATTTCCTACATCATGTTATTTTATTTAGAATTTTTAGACATTAAATCAATAATGTTATTTATGACACAATGATGATGGAGTTATTACCTCATTAATGATAGATTTAAATATATGATATTATAAGTGTTAAAATAATTTTGTTTTGAAACTATGGATGTTATAAACTATTTTTATAGATGATTATGACATTTAAAATATATGGCTATGCTTTTATTTTGAAGGAATAAATCTTTTTTCCACTTTCAAAAGTCAACTACCAATAGTGTAGAAATTGGCATAAATTAGTTTTTAAAACAAATGTCATTTTATAGAATGGTATAATAGTCTAAAAAATATAATATTCTTCCAAGTGACATATAATATATTACAAATATCATTATTGATACAATTATGGGACTATTGGCATTTTAATGTAATTATTATGACCTTATAGTTTGAAAATAAAATTAGACATTTTAGGAATTAATAATTTTAACTAAGGGTTAAAATGAAACAATATGGTAAATTATATGACCTCCACTTGTATAGATCTTATATTTTTAGTGTATGTCAACCCTATATACTCTTATCCTCGAATTATATAATTTTTAACCTTTATAATTTGAAAAAAAATTATAATAAATTAATATTTCCTGACTTTCCAATAGTGCCTCTCCTCCCTCTTATAAAAAGACACCACCTCTACCCCTTACCCACACATCTCAAGCCCTTGGCTCATCCAACCACTGCTAATATTATCTGTCCCCATCCCTATATTACTCCTAGAAGACTCACATTGGTCATTATTCCTTTCAATAGAGCCATTGCCTCAAATAAAAAGAAGTTACCCAATTTAGAGGTAATGCCTTCTCTCAAAAGCCTTTGTTGTATTTTCCTTCTTCACTCCCCGTAACATTTTTATTCATTTATTACATTAAATAAACAATATCCTCACTATCCTAGGATTTTTTTATGAGAATGATTTTATTTACACTAACACACACCTCCGTCTAATGGTTAAAGAACATACTATTTATGTGGGTGTCGAATTACTGCCCCACCAAACGATGATTGTTCAATCTTATTTTAACACATTTCATGGTGGACATTATGATAGAACTATATTTATATATGATATATATTATATTTATGTCCTCTTGATGCTTCTGTATTTTATTTTTAAAACATACCTTTTTGCTTTGCATGTTGTGAAAAAGTGATAATTTCATATAAGGAAGTGTGGACTACAGCCCCCTCAAGTGATGTGACTCGTTCATGCCAAACATGGAATTTATAAATAATGTAATTAAGGAACTTATGTTAACTATATAACATATATATTATACTTTAATTATAATATATATATATATATATGTCTCATTTATTTTTAATTCCTTTAATATGACAAAGAAATGAAAGAAGCGTTCATGAGTACGTATGGCCTACCGTCTCCATGAACGGTGCATTTCATTTTTTATCTACAAATGTTATCGAATAGCATTAAATGAATATATACTAGATATATATGATATCTAAATCATTAATATCATTCTGGATATGATTTAATTATAACTACATGGGAATTTTTTTTTCAAACAAGTAAATTTTTTACTCATGTACCGAACATCGAGAAAACATATGATATGAACCCACATAATTAACTAGTTATTATAACATGGTAATATGTTATATTAATTGAATAATAAACTTTAAAGGATTTCCTTAAGAAATTATAAATTGTCCAATGTTTATTATTCAGGAATATAATGAAATTATCAAGGGAAGTTGGACTTGAGGTAAGGGACTTCGTCTAAATCTCCTTTCGTTGAGGAATACATCAATTTATATACAACCTTATTTTATTAGTTTTATACTAAAACCTTTTGACTTTTAATTTCATTAAAAATGAATCTTCTTACACAAATCATTTTTATAAATGAAAAAAGGGAATTTGTTTTGTCTTACGTATGCGGCGGCAACGAATTCTCCGCCATCATGACCATTATTTGAGTTTCGACATCCTCTAAAAGACATAACTTTTTTTAAATGAAAAATAAAAACCATGTTTTTCTTTTCTTTTATTTTGGTATTGAAAACGGTTTTCATACTATCAATGTGTTGTATTGATATCATGTGATTGAAATGTGGAAATGTGATGTTTCCTTTATGCATGTTTTATGTGATACGATTATGTTATAGTTCTTGGGAATTGTTTGTGAAGTCGGGTGGTTCTATTATAAACTAAGGTTCGGTGAGCCCAAGATATCTCTCCAATGCATTGGGTAACATTAAGGAGTTAAAGGCTATGGTTTCTCTAAAAACGTTTAGGGAATATACTGTGATGGATATTCCAAACGTAACCATGAGGGTTACTCCCTACATAAGAATGTTATGAATGACTCAAGTTAACTTTATGTCTTTTTTGATTTCTATGAGTTATTCATAAATCTTATTATTTCATGAGGTATGATAATGTGCTTATGTTTTATGAGTAAAGTATGAATTCATTGATTATTATGTATGCATGGACTACTATTTTCTTTCCGTATTCTTATATCCCTTACTGATCTTTTTATGCTCATCCCAAGTTTTTGAAATGTATTTCAAAGGTCAAGGTAAAAGTACGTGATCTGATGATAATGTCGAGGAGGTGTCAAGAAAGAATCCATGATTAATTTTAAATATGTTTCCTTTGATGGAAAAAAAATAATATTTTCTTTGATGTAGCCACCTTGTTTAAATTTGGAGTGTAATTCTTGATTTATGATATAATTCTCTAAAACTCTAATCCCGAAAAGATCCTCAATGTGTATTCTTTAATTAACTCAAGATTATGTAATGGTTAAGGATGGGGTCTTATAAACACCCTCTCACTCAAGTTAATGCCATCTATATCTTGATCACTATCATATATTTCGAGGTGGGGTCTACCATAAAAGTCTCACATCACAAAAAATCACAAATATTTCTTCTCACTCAGGGAGGTTTCACGTCACATCCACCAACCACTCACATAAGATCGGTTCACAATCTAGACACAACCATTTTCTAGTGTGGGTCCCACATGAACTAGAGGTCCTATACCCATCACTGTGGGTTTTCCATTCCATTACCCTCTCAGTTTGGGAAAGTATATATCAGGTATAAATAAGTACAATATCACTTATGTTTATCCCAAAATAAATATAAAATTTACCCTCCACATAACTCATGTTAGCCTTATCTTTCCCAAATCACACAACGAGGTTATAAGACTCGATATACAAATCAACTACACTATGGGACATCACATATCACAAGTATATGAATGAAAAACATTTACCATATATCCCATCAAACAACATCACATGGTTATCCCCAAAGCACTAGTTACTCAAGACATATCCCCAAACCATGATGAATAACTCATCTTTTCTCTAGAATTTCTAGAAAATTGAATCAATACAATCTTGTTCACTTAATGATAATTCTACATCCCATAGGACCCATCTAAATCTATCCTTAGGAAGTTATTGTATAATATATACCAATTCCCACATTACAACCCTCACTCAGGATCCTTCTCACATAACTCTCAAAAGAGAACTCAAGGCCTTCAATCTAAGGATATTTATCTATATCAACACTACTAATACTATAGTAATAATACCACACATTATAGTAACCAAGTCTTAATCCATCCTCAGAATGGAGATTCTCACTTTGTTTGAGATGTTCAGCCCTTTCATACATTACATAATACATAATACCACTTTTTCTTACACAAATATCCTATGAAAATAAGCTAATATACTTGTGATGCATCTCTTATATTGAGTCCAACCTGATTTAAATCATTAACTATACCAATAGTTCCTCCCCTAGGTGACATAATCTACGATAAATCCTAAAAAATCAAAGTGAATAAAACACTCTTTTACACCCAATGATACTCAATTCCACACTATCTCTTTTTCTAGAATTATCATAGTCCATATTCATTCTACTAAGTTCCATAAAAACAATCAAACATACAATAATAATTCTTAAAAAATATTTGAATTTTTATTTTAGGGACCACCATCTTGAAAATGAAGTTTATATCCTTATTGAGCCTATGAAGCTCTTTGGTGAAGTCCATACATGCTTCATATAGTAATATATTTCCCACTGATTTCCTATCTCACACTATATCACACAAATAATTAATTATAATGTTTTCTAATCAATAATAAAAAATAATTCCAAAGGTATATTCTCTTAAAAATTATAATGCATTTGATATTCACTGAAATAATTCCCAATGATATGGAATTAGCATTATAAGATATTACAAATCCATATCACATAAAATCCTTATCTATGATGTCCATTTCAACCAGGATCTAATAGAGATGGATCCAAAACTCAACCCCAAGTACCATGGAAAATAATATGATTTCTAGTGGGGATGTATGGAAGATGGGAAAATTAATAATAATCTCAATAATATTGCTTCAAAAATAATCTCCAAACATAGGGTGTTTAAGGAGGGATGATGGATGGTATAACCAGCTAATTTGGATATCTCCCTATTCCCCTTGATTTTACAATATCTATGTGGCTAACCCCAAAATGTGGCTCTACACCTTTTTAAAAATGGACATTGATGAATTTGTTGTGAGTTGAATATGTGTTTGATGTTTGATATGATAATTCACCTAAAATAGTCATTATGTGACCCTCATAGTCTTCGTGATACAAAAGTGCTGATGCAAGGCCAATAGTTTTCCATAATATAACGAAGTGGAAGAATATAAGAGCCATATGTCCATGTTGTATGAATATTGGTCATGGTGTGACACCTCTTCATAGTGTGAACTATTTTTTAATAGTCCAAGACATTAAAAAAATAAATAAATAAATAAATACCATGAAATGATTCCCCCTACTACACTGAGTCTACTCTGTGTCATGAATTGTGGTGATACCTATGTGTAATGGTGAAATGTTCTTCAGTATAATCATCTTTGAAAGGCCTCTATGACATTCCCCAATGCTCACTCAATCACCAAAAACACTTCAAGGGCCAAAATATACATCCAGAAAAATATTCTTGAGAAATACAAACACATCATATCACAATTTGATTCCAAATTATTGAGAAAATATATTCTCTATGATCAAAATTTAAACATACGCCATAATTTAACAACCATAAAATTGAGGGTTTTTTGTATCTATCTTTAGATGAATTAATAATTCCTTAATAGGGATATGAAACTCATACATTTTAAACTATTTTTATAATTTATGATGTTTCTATAGACTATAATATATTTTTTCTTCTCCTTAACTACAATGATATTAGAAATTGATTTTTTATACTACAATTCTTGGATGCTTTTTTCATAAATAAAATTTTATTTGTCAATATAAATATAGAGACTTGGGTTAGTTTAATCGTTCTCATTATAGTCTTATAAAAACATTGGTTGTAATGACATGATTTTTTTTAATAAAATCACCCTTATTGATTTAATGAATTTTTGACATAGAACGATCATGCATTTATTTTGTTTTATTATTTCCAATTGAATTTATATTAATCCTAAATAAATTTATCATTGATTTAATATCCGTTTAACAGTGATCACATGACATGTATAAATAGATAGATTTAACAAATCCTTCTGGAACATATTAAGGGAGTGATGGCCCCAACCAGTAGGATCATACATTTTGAACCCCATTTATCATAGCATTTGCAGGAGATCGAATTTCAGGGCATTTTTTTAGGCAAATACCAAGATGAATCCAACAACTTAAATATTAGTTAAAATGATTAATTCAAAAATTCAAGCTCATTAAGACCTTCATCCAATACTTGTTCACCGAACATCCCCATGAAATCCGCATCATCACACACCTTACTCTTAGGGTTTATGATAGTTATATAAAGGAATATTTATCAATAGCTTATAATCTGAAAAATATACATTATTTGTATATAAAAATAAATATTTTTTCTTCCTATTATAGTTACTTTGAAAATGATTTTTATAAAACAAATAGTACCTTTGGTGTCTATTCAAATTCAATTTAGAAATACATTTTTATGAATTAATTTATTTAAAAAATAAATAGTATTTTCATAATATATTAAATTTTCATTTTTAAATATAAATGATCATATAATTTTTATGAAGTAATATGTAATTTTTTTTCATGTTTGAAAATTGTTATTGACAATAACCTGTCATTTTAAATTAATGTCTGCATTAATTTTAGAAGTTTAAATTCATATATATTTATAATGATTAAAATAAAATAAATATAATCTTTCGAATTAGTATTTTTACGTTATTCAATACTGAAATTTTCATAATTTTCTGATAAATTCAACTTTCTGCGTAAAAATTACATTCCATATAAATATACTGCTTGTTT
The DNA here is from genome assembly GCA_963277665.1 of Viscum album. Lineage (NCBI taxonomy): Eukaryota > Viridiplantae > Streptophyta > Magnoliopsida > Santalales > Viscaceae > Viscum > Viscum album. The sequence continues at coordinate 1,865,319,117 of OY728133.1, forward strand.
TATGACACCATAATATACAAATAGTGAGGTAATTAATTATATAAATGGTATAATCAGAAAACATATGTTTTCATTTAATATAATGTGATTTTAATGTGATTTTATTTATTTTATAAATCATTAGTGAATCCTCCAAGACATATTAAATATTATATGATTTTGAAATCATTTCATTGAAATTGTGACTCACTTCCTTATACTGAAGTGAAATATTTTACTATATTTGGACCATGTAGTTATAAAATAATGTATACCAATCTAAGTTTCTTGAAACCATTTGAAAAACCTTGGTATGGATTATAGATTTATATATTTTATTATATATTGTCCAAAACCCAAATAATAAGGAAATCCCTCACATTTCCTATATAATCCCACCCAAGATCCCATTTCTATTCACTAAATCTACATTTTGAATGACAAAAATATTCCATCTACACCCTAGAGACCTCCCTATGTAACCCCAATCTTCTAAGAAGCCTATCCTAAGCCTTTTGGGTAACCGATTCATGTAACATATTTCTCTCTTGTTATTTCTATTCAAGTAGTTCTTTAATATTATTCTTCATAAATTCAAATTTCATATGTCAAGATATGTTGCTCCATGATTCATTTACTTTCCATTTGATTTATAAATTATAATATCATCTTTTCAGTCCCTGTTATCCCACCCTATATTTCTTTCTGTACACCCGTTATTATGCCTAAATGTTGTACGATATTTTCTATATCCTCTTTTTTTCAAGTGATTCATTTATGATATTCCCTTTTGATTTCCATTTTCATAAGTTGGGATATATTCTTACCTATCCACCTCACATTAAATTTTATGTTTAATTGATTTAATACCCTTTCACTCTCATTTATGCGTGTTATGAACTCTTATGTACACTTGTTACTACGCAAACATTTGTAAGGAATTTTCAACCCTCCTCTTTTATCAATCATTCCTTTTATGTTACATCTTTTAAATTAATTTTTTTTATGTTGGGATATGTTATTAAATATCCCTTCTAATTTTTATTTCATTTGTAAAATATTATAGACTTCTTTCTATCTAATCAACCCATTTTAGGAATTTATATATGATGTTGTTATGATGCGAAAATTGCTCAATGATTTTCCATTCAAAAATCATCAAATCATGGATAACATACCCATTTCTAGATGAAGTGGTTTCACATTTGTAAATATACACTTGATTAATGGTGACATATATGTATGTATTCCATCTTCATTGAAAAAATTATGACTTTGAATGATTCCATGTTATATTACCTATGTGGAACACTTAACCGTGATAATTAAACAATTATGAAGGGCAATCCCTGATAATGATCCAAGGCGATAGGCCATAGTTAGTATCTCAATAAGTCATGTTGTGATAGTAGATTTACCTGATTCTTTTAGTGGACCTTTTTCTCCATGGGGACTTAATGGATTTAAAATTTATTAATTTATGAGGTTGTGTTTTATGTTATCTCCACATTTCCCATGTTTTGATTATCATTTTATATCATGCCTTATTATTCATGTTCTTTTTATGATCAATTGATATTTCTTTTGTGTAATATGTATTGTATTTCTCATGTTATTCCTTGTTTAAGTTGTTACTATGAGATATTGATAAACCTTCCATTTTTATATCATTAGGTTATCCCATGCAATATAAAATGGGAAAGAATATTTTGGTCATGTCAAAGAAGTTTTCAATAAATATTTTTTTTTCATTATTTAGGATTTTATGTAATGTACCATATTTTCAAAATATACTATACCTCTCAATAGTCTTAGTTATATTGTGTGTGATTTTATCTAATAAATAATGATTACATTCTTAATAAATGGAATGGTTCTTATAGTTGGTATCAATGGATAGGTTTAGTAATTTTTCAGGTTTTTATTTGGAAACCATATTCAAAACTATTAGAGATATAATTTGTGTAAGAAATAATCCCAAAATTTTGATGAGGATAGAGAAAGTGGATCAAGAAGAAAATACACCCACTTATTTATAATTTATGTGGATGTGGTTTTAGAAAAGATATTTCTTGGAGTAACAACTCGGACAATGTGTTCATGGCCTGACTCGGTGTAACTTAGAACACGAAAATAGGCCTTACTCCACACCTTTTTTCACACTCCCTAGGGTCATTGTTTGTTAAATTCATAAGTTGATTATTTACTTGTATTAAGGTAATATAATATACCATAATAATATGTGAAAGAATGTAGATCATGGATAATATTGACTGATGTATAGACAATCATATGTTAAGTAGATAAATGTTTGTTATCTCTTTAATGACATAGGATTCCCACTTTATGTGTTTAATATATTAGAAATACTTATCCTGAAGTCAATAAAATAGAACTACTATATAAAATTGAATGGTAGGGTTATCATTCATATTTCTATGCATTCATTTTTTTCAATAATGATTTGTTTATCTATTTAAAACCCACCCAAAATCATGGAAGTAGAGATGTTGCTGAAAATAGAAAATGATGAAAATATTTAATTTCAGGTATATAACTCCTCCACTATCAAAATTATGAATTGAACATCTCAGTGAACCGTTTCATAATTTCCATGTTGAAATTTGAAGCAATTATGGACATGGATTGGATTTCCCTATAAAGAGACAACATAAATTTCCAGATGAGGAAAATCACTCTCCATACGAAGAATTTACCCACGATTAAATACAAGTACAAGGAGGATAATTAATCTTTTTTATTACAATAATCTTAAGAATGGATATTCATTCCCAATGAATATTTTTATCTATCTCAAATGATTGAGTTTATGGAATTATCCATACTCAAAGACATGAATGTTGTGAGGAAATTTGTTGATGTGTTTACAGAGGTTTTTCTTGATCTTCACCCCAAGTAGGGAGGTTGAATTTTCAATCGAGCTTATTCATGGGGAATTGCTGATATCGAAAACACTATAAATGATGGATGTTGTGGAACCTTAGGATCTAATGAAAAAATTATTAGAGAATCTGGATAAAGGGTTTATATTCCCAAGTACTTCATCATGGGGTGCACCTGTTCTCTTTTTCAAGAAGTAGGATGGGTCAATGCACCTTTTCATTGATTGTCGTGAGCTCAAAAAAATCATGATAATTTATAAGTAATGTTACCACAAAGTTATTACTTTTTGATCAACTATGGGGGGAAAATACCTCTATACTGTGGATATTTGGTTGGGATATTACCATGTATGGGTGTAAAAAGAGTATATTCCGAAGAATAATTTCCGTACAAGGTATGAGTACTATGAGTTCATCGTGATGCCATTAGGACTATCTAATTATGTTGAAATATTTATTTACATGATTAATATAGTCTTTATACAATTAATCTACAAATATTTTCTAGTATTTATAGAATATTGTTTAATAAACTCAAAAACAATGTAGGATCATGAATAATATCTATGAAATGTGTTAAAAACCATACGAATGGAGAAGGTCTTTGATAAGTACAGTAACTATGAGTTCTGGTTGAAAGACATTTCGTTTTTTAGAAATAAAAACGTTGGAAAAAATATATATGTGGATCCTTAAAAGAAAAAAATAATTAATAGGATTACTCAGGTCAACATATGGGAAAGATATTCACAATTTCCATAGGTTATCTTGATATTATCACATATTTGTGAGAAATTACACATATTTTTCAAACCCCCTTACCAAGATAATTTTATAGGGAGTCAGGTTTTATTGGAATGATGATTGTAACTAATGATTCATGGAGTTGAAATGGAGGTTTATCACTACCCCTATGCTACCACTACCCACATGTGGGAAACATTTTGTAAATTTCAGTGATGATTTGAAGAAGTGATTGGTATGTGTGTCGATGAAAAATGACAAAATCATAGCCTAAGTCTCAATGATGTTTAAAAATAATGAAAAAACTATCACCCACATGATCTAGTGTGGTATGTGGTATTCATATATTTGAATATTTGGCAGTATTATCTCTTTGGTGAGAAGTGAAAAATATATACAGATCACAAAAGTAATTAATATATATTCACATAGAAATATATGAATATGTTCCAATGAAGAAGGTCAGATCTCATCAGGGATTAATATTTCTCAATACAATACCATCTTGGGAATGTGAACAAACAAGTAAATGCACTTTGTAGAAAGGATCCATCAATTCTATCATCAATGTGATTTTAGAAGGATTGAATCTTCTTATATTTAAAGTGAATGGACATGGGAATCATAAATAAAGGAACATTTTCAATCTTTTTAAAAATTATTTATCAACCACTACTTCTTGAAAGTATAATGGATTATCAGAAAGATGAAAAGGGATTTAAAAAGAAAGTGGAAACTATAAGAAATTCAAAATCCTCATATTTCAATATTAATGAATATGGAATTCTGAGATCTGGTTCAAGACAATGTGTTCCATAAAATCCTGAGTTAAGGAGGTAACAATTCGATGATGCCCATAGTTCAACTTTCTCCATTCACCCATGAAAAAATGAAGTATCGAGATCAAAAAAATCAATATAGGTGGGATAACATGATTAAGGATATCTCTAATTATACAACAATGTTATTATTATGTAATCAAGTGAAGGTGGAAAGGAAAAATTCTAAGGGGGCATGAAACCATTACCTATACCAACATGGAAATGAGAAGACATCAGCATGGTCTTTTTCACTAGACTTCCAATGACATCCAAATGAAACAATTATATCTAGGTTGTCATGGATTGTCTTATAAAGTATATACACATAATTGCGATTATAGAAGATATCTCACTGGACCAATCAGCAAAGATATACTTAAAATAAGTGGTAATTCTACAAAGAGTACCATTATCTCTTTGTCTGATGAATATCCATGATTCACATCAATGTTTGGGAAAAGTCTCCAGTATGATTTAAACATCGAGATGAACTTCACTATGGCTTATCACCCTCAATCGAAAGTCCAATATGAGTAAACTATACAAACACATTAGGAAATTTTGATAGCTCTCTCAATGGACTTCAATGGTGGATGCAACCAATATTTTCTTTTGGTGGATTTATCTTACAAAACAAGTTTCCACTCAACAATCCAAATGGCACCCAATGAACATATTTTTGGGAAGAGGTTCAGAACATCTTCATGAAGGGCTGAAATTGGGGAATGAAAACATCAAGGTCTTAAAAGGTTCTATGAAATGGTTATAAGATTAAGGCCATACATAAGCACGTCAAAATTTCATAGAGTCGAAAAAAGAGCTATGATAACAATCATCGATGAGACCCAGATTTTGATGTTGGATAAAAGATATTCCTCTGCATATTTCCCTGGAAGAGAGTGATGATATTTTGAAATAAGGGATAGGCTATTACAAGTTATAACATCCAATTTTGAGATCATTGATTACATCAGAGTAGTGGCCTATCGACTAGCACCCATGCCAATCTTTTTCCATGTATATGATGTATTCCATGTATCCCTTTTATGAAAACACATACCATAGCCACAACATGTACTCAATACATAGTTGGTACCATTGGAGAATGATCATTTTTATGAATATCAACTGGGGATGGTATTAGATCATTGATAAAATTTTCTATAAAAATAAGACGATGATGCTATTCAAAGTATTTTAGGGAAACCACAAGTTTGGATTATCAACATGGTAACCAAATGAGATGTTAATGCAAAGTTAACCACCTCTATTTTTGTGTGGGAAAAATGAAATTTCAATGGTGAAATTTCTAAAGGGCGGATGATTGTAACAACCCGAAATTTAATGAATAAAATCCCTAATTTTAATTTAATGTCTAATGGATATATAACTAAGTTTCAATTATTTTGTTTTATTTTAACCAATTGAATTTAAATTAATGTTAAGTATATTTACCATTAATAATATAGTCGTTGATTAGTGATAACATGACTAGTATAAATATATGGTTTTAATAAATCATTTTAGCATGGAAAAAGGATGTGATGGCCAAAACCAGTACGATTGTATCAAATGAATCCCATTTATTGTAGCTTTCAAGGGATATATCATTTTTTGGTATTAACTCAGTATAATCCCCAGATGAAAACTAAGAACATTAGAATGAGAGAAACCATTTATGGGATAATTTTAAGCTCATCCAAATACAAACACAACCTATGTTCAAAGAATGGCCCCATGACCCCCCCCCCCCCCACCATGAACCTTACTCTTATGGTGTATTCTGGTGTAATAAATAGATATGTATCGAGAATCTATAATTATGAAAATTAACAATTTTTTATTGAATAAAAAATATATTTTATTCTTTTTATTTTAATATCAAAAATGATTATTGAAGAACAAATTAATTTGATGGTTAATATTCAAATTCAATTTAGAAATATGATTTAATGAATTGAATGATTTTATAAATAAATCATGTTTTAATAAAATATTAAATTATATTTTTAAATTTAAATGATCATATAATTTTTATGAACTAAATTGTAATTTTTATTAGGGTTTGAAAAAATATATAGAAAAAAACATTCATTTTTAATAAATGTCTATTTTTATTTCGAAAATGAAAATTTAAATATTTATAAAATAATTAAGATAAAATGAAAATCATTTGTTGAACTATGATGTTTAAGTTATCCAATAGTGTTTTTTAGTAAATTTCTAAGACAATCAAGGTTTTTCATAAAAATTAAATTCCATATAAATATAGGATTTGTTTTATGACCTCATAATTTATCAATGGTGATTTAATATATCCTATAAAATTTATAATCAGAAAAATATAATTTTTTACTTTAAAATAATGTGATTTTATTTTTATTTAATTTTTTTATATAGCCTTAGTGAATCTTCCATGAATTTCAAAATATTTTTAGATTTAAAATCATTTCATTCAAAATGTGACTCGCCTCCACATAAGAAATAGAAATATTTTATTATATTCACTCCATGGAATTATAAAATAACTTATACCTCCCCAATTATCCATAAACAAATGATAAAAACAATTAGAGGGTTTGTGGTTTTGAATATTTTATTATGTAGTGTCTAAAACCAAAATAATAAAGAAATCTCCTTCCTTCCCTATATAAACCCAATGAATAACCCTTTTTGTTCACTAAATCTACTTATATAATGACCACACTCTTACCTCTACTCTCTATAGTCTTCACATGGCTCCCAAAGCTCCAATAAATCCTATATTAGGGCTTTAGAATCACACATTCGTGTAAGGGGTTTCTATCTTCTCATTTTCATTTAAGCACTACCTTTATATTATGTATTCAAATTCCATTTTCATATATTGGGATATGATTTCTCATGATCAAATTACTATCCATTTTATGCATAAATAATGATAACTTCTTTTCATTCTCATTAGTCACACATAAAATCTTTTATGTACACCTTTTATTATGTTGAAATTCCATTACGAATTTTCTTTCCCCTCTTTCTATCATGTGATTCATTTATGATTTTCCATTTATATTACCATTTTTTTAATATTGGATACATTCCTAAATAACCCTTATTATCATTTTTAATTTTAATTTTTGGTATACCATTTCACTCTCATTTATCCCTCTCATGAACCCTTAGGTACACCCCTTACTTTTCCAAAATTATTTAGGGAATCTTCCACCCTCCTCTTTTATCAAGCATTCATTTTATGTAATTTCATTTAAATTCCAGTTTTTTATGTTGTTATATATTATTATAAATCTCTCTTACTACCAATTTCATGTCTAAATTATGACATACATCTTTCTATCTTATCTACCCATTTGATGAATTTCTATATGACGTTGTTATGGTTCCGAAATTGCACCACAATTTTTCCTGCCGAAATCATAATGTAGTGGATACCATACCAATTTCAATATCCAGGGTATTCACCTTTAGGAACATGTAATTGTTTAGTTTTGAATTATATGTATTTATCCGACCTTCCTTTATAAAATTATTTTGTTGAATTAATCCATGTTATATGATCTATGTGTCACACATAATCAAGAGAATTAAATTATTTTGAAGGATGATTCTGGATACTAGTCTAATGCATTAGGTAATATTTAGTATCATGATACATCAGGTTGTAATATGATTTTAACCTAATTCCATTATGGAAATTATAACCACAACAGAGTCTTGGAAAATTGATTCCAGATCTATTTATGGGGCATTTTTTTGAGTTGTCACATCATTTTTCATGTTATGATTATCTTTTTATATCATGCTTTATTATTCATGTTCCTTTTATTCCCCATTTATATGCCAATTTTATTACATGTATTTTATTCCTCATGTTATGCCTTCTTAATTACCTTAATGGGATTTACAGCACACCCTTTTTTAGGTGTTTCCTAAGGTTATCTCATGCAGTGTTAAGTACAAAGGAATGTTTTGGTAAAGTAGAATAAACTTTCAATAAAGATGTCACTTTTCATGTTTTAATTTGTTATATAATGTATCTAATTTCACAAAAAAAACAAGACCCCTCAATATTATGAGTTGTATTAAGTGTCATTATGACTTTTCCTTCTTGTTTAAATTTTAAATAAAGAGTAGGGTTGTTATATTTTTAAATTTCAATATTATGAAAATGAATATCAATATGTAAATTTAACCATTTAATTTTAAAAAATGCCCCCTTCATGAATTTTTAGGTTATGTTCATGGATATAACCTATCAAGAGTTGACCTGAAAGGTTCAAGGAGATATGGGAGATTGATAAAATGAATATTTACAATGATTGGAAGAATATATTCTCAATATCAATATTAAATACAAATCAAACCACAATAGTATATATTACATAAAAAATTATTTTATTAATATATGGAGTGGAAAAGATGATATATGGTGATCTTCCCATATGATTAATGTTCCACATTAAAAAGAAGTTTGTAATATGAATGGTTAGTAAATATAAATTTTCAATTATTTTCACCATGTAAAAAATATATTGCTTTGCCCTGAGATTTTACTATATATATTTAGTTCTTTTAAAACCTATTGTGTTAAACCATTTTCTTCACAAGAAATACCCAATCAAAACAATTAATGAAATGTTATATAACCCTTATAAATTTGTCGTAGATTTAGTGGAAAAAAATAGAGGTAAATGATTTATAAAATATAAGAAGAAATGATAATAATTCATCTTATCAATGTTAAAACAAATAAAATTCATTTCAAATAGCTGAAGATCTAGAATGACCATTTTTGGATGAAAATGTGTTTTTCAAAAATTTGATTTAAATACTGTTTATTTTGAGATAATATATATATTATAGATAAAATACATTTTCTTTATGCATAATTTATTAACCCTAATCTAATTGGTAATCAATATAGAATAAAAATATCAATAGTTGAAATGTTAAAAATAAATTTTCTTATGAATTTAATTCTAAATATATTTTTATTTAAAACTAAAAATCATAGATATTAAAATATAATTTTGAAAAAAATCACTTCTTTTAATTTAATTTTAATAAAAAATTTATCTTGGTATTATTTTTTAATCTTTTTGATGTAGATTATTTTTGGGTTAATTATGAGAAAATAAAAATATTGCAAGAACCTTCACTTTTATGAAACTATAATACTATTAAAAATTCATAAAAGTTTTAAAAAAATTATATAAAATATATATATTCATAATTAAAATAAAAAATATAAAAAATATTATTTTTATAAAATCCATTTTCCTTATTTTGAAAACATAAGTAATATTTTAATTCAAAAATTTATTTATTATTTTATATTAAATAATCAGTTTCCACCACTAGTAGATATTATTTTGAAAAAATTTGATTTTATATTTTACATCAGCATGATAATATTCTATAATATGTTTAATATAATTTGGTATATATGAGTATGATTACTAATATTTAAGTTGATGACATTGATTATATAAAAACTGTTATTTTCAATGAATTATTTATTACGATTTTTAGACGATTTATACAATAAAATAAATTAAAATATTCTCAAAATTGATATTAATGTAATTGTTAATAAAATATTAAAATAAGTTATCACTCATTAAAATAATAATCCACACAAAATATTATTAAGAACACTTAACGGTGAATACAACATTTTGTTACAAACAGATTTTCTATATATAAAATAATTTAATTTAAATATAAAATTTATATTGTTTTGAAATTGAATTATATTAAATGGAGATTAAATTTAGTTTCATAACACCTATATTTTTCAACCTATTTTATTTTAAATTTTTAGTAAATCATACGATACATTGTCAAAAACAAATTTCTTTAATAAAAACCAAAAACAATGTTCATATATAAGGAAAAATAGATTCCAACATGAATAAAAAATGTGGAAATAGTTCTATGGGGCTTTATTGACCCATTATCTCCCAAATATCCATTATTTTTCGAATTTTGATTTTTTTACTCTATATTATGGTAATGATATAATTGGAATCAAAAATATATTCATGAAAGTGATAATTTATTCACTTATAAATGGGAGAATTCCTTCCCTTAATGAAACATCAATTACATAGAATGACATAATATAACTGTTCCATTTTTACCCACATATAATCCAATATCCTATTTATAATCCCTTGGCTTTAATTATTTATCATGATCCCATCATTTATATAAATACATTGAGGATTATATTTAAGGTACCAAAGTTAGTATTATTTACTCCTAACCTTTTTAAATAATATTTATTTTAAAAAAATGACCAAAATATTGCAATATGGTTACTAAGTCTAATTAGTTCACTTATGTGTTAATATAATAATCATACCACCATTATTTATTCCTTTCTATCTACTTGTAAAAAAAATAATGTTAATTGTTCATTGTCAGGACTGTAACGTCCATGAAGTAACATTTTTTTCATCTTGATATTCATTATTTATCCAAAACAAAGAAAATATGATTCACTAACTGAAAAATATATCAATCTTGTAATTATTATTATTCAACAATGTTATTATGTAATTTTTAACCATATTCCCAAATCAAGATCTTGTGTGTTCTTGTTTTGGTTGGTTTGACTACCTACATGAAAAATGTCATAATGATATATCATAGATGACTATAGAAACATAAAATATAATATTTTATAATTTAATAATAAATAAATTATTCTTAGGGTTATTTCAGAGATATATTATATATTTTACAGAATATTTAAATATCATATCTGATCAAACAATCACCTGGATTAAGACCAAACTGATTCAGTTTTCACATAAAATTAAGAAAAAAATATATAATAAATATGTTGAGAATGATGGTAAATAATAAATATTAAAATAAATATAGAATTAAAATTTATTTATATTATAACTAGAAAATTTTATTTTTTAATTTATAAATTTTTTCGTGTGTGAAAATCGAATCTGGAATAATTTAAGTGGTTCTTGTCTCAATTTTCACCCATTAAGATATATTTCTTATTACACACCATTTTATATATAAAATTTATTATCTAATTAATTTTAATATTTTTAGTTATTATTCTCTTATATACCATGATATTCAATTTTATACCTAATTTTTTTTCTCAAATGGAGTTTTGATTCACACATTTCAAAAGATGTTATGTTTTTTCCTTACATAAATTCATTATTGAGTTATAAGGATTTATTTTTTTCTATGGATATACAAGATGAGATTAATATTTTATTTGATGATAATATAATACATCTAGAAGTGTAATGTATCATTTTTTACATAAATTATTATCTTGATGAATTTACCTGTCAAATGTAACTTTTATTGAGAAGAATTCATATCTTACAAAATGAAAATCTACACTCATTATCTACAAATTTCATCTCATTGATGTTATCCATTATAATTGAAAAATTAATCTTTTTTTAATCTTTTTTTTAAAGGTTGGGGATGAAGCCTCATTTTTATTATTAAATCAAAGCAAAGTCCTCTTTTTAACTAGGTAGAGGGAAACCCATTACATAGCCCGAAGGCCCAGTGGTCTTGTAGCACATTACATATCCCGTAGGCCCAAATTCTAATGCCAATTCACATTGTGTGAATAGTAACCTGCTGCTACATTACCGCTACAGTGCCCTGTCGCCGCTACAGTTCCCTGCCGCCGCTACAGTACCCACTGATGAACAGTGCCGCCGCTGCTACAGTGCCGCTACAGTAGTACTACAGTAACCTGCGCCCCATGGGTTTTGAACCCCCATTTTCAATGTAGTATTACGGGGTGCTTACCACTAAGCCAAACCCCAACTACACTAATCTTTTTTTATCTCTTATAACATTCATATTTCAATTATTCTCTTTTATAAATTATTTTCTAATTAATATTATTATGATATGGGTTTCCAATAATGTTAATTTAAAATATAAGAAAACTTTTCCATACTTTCAAAATAATATACATTTTCATCCAGTCAACATTTATTTTCATAAGAACTATTATATTAAAGGTTCTATTATTGTCGTTTTATTTTAAAATTTAATATTTAACAATGTTTTCACTGCACTTGATTGAAACCATCATTTATTTTCATGGTTCATTAATTAAAGATTCTTTTTAAAATTTAAAAGTTTTGTAAAAATTTTCACATCAACATTCTGAAAACTCTATGAATATTAAATTATTTTTTATTTAGATATCATCCAAAATATTTATTTTTATAAGTATTTTGTTGTTAAATTTTTAAAAAGTGACATTTTTAAAAATAATTTTTTTTCATTGTTACATCTAACTTAAACACATATGAAAAAGTTAAAATCATTTTATAAAAATACAATGGCTATTTCACTACATGTTTTCCACATTTTAAATAAGGTATCAATTTCCATGGAAGATTTTTTTCATGAATACATATTTATATTCTTATTACAAAATTTTAGGTCATGTGATTTTGTTTTGATATGTGGACCATGTATATATATAATTTCTCAACACTCCTTTTTAAGGTATATTTTGTTCTTTTAAGATTATACTCACATCCAACCAGACTTATAGACAACACTAATTTTTCTATGTTCTTACTAATAATATATTTATTTCATAGTCATGCTTTCCCTCAATATTATTATCAATACCTTGTGGTAATGATTTTGAGTTCTTCCCTTACTAATTTTTTAAGATCACCCCCTTTTTATGTTTCTATTCTCCATATTATGAATAAATGTACATCCTTTTTAAAGAGTATATGTGAGTCTAGTATGGTCCAATTTTTTAGAAATGCTCACATGTGTCCTAAAATATGTATCTTGTGTAGGTAATCTTCAATGCCAATAAACCTTACATTCTAGGTAGTTTGTGATTATTATCATATATAAAATTTTCAATCATATAAATGTTTTAAAAAAACAAATTTTTATATTTTGTCATTATAGTTTTATTTAGTGTAAGTTTTAGTCATTTCTTATCAGTAGTATAGTTCATTGGAGGATTGATATAAGTAAAATTTAGTTAAAACCCTAGGGATAAGTCAAAGTATTATTTTTGAATATATTATAACATTGAAATTTATTTGTAAATTATAGATTATATTGTAATAAAATCAATTAAATCTTTATATAGATATAAGAATTTGGATCAAGCTATAGAATAGATACATCTGGAAGAATTATCCCGAAAATGGATGGTTTATTATCAACTCAATATTCAAACTGGTTCATGATAATTTCACCTAATACTGTACACCTAGATAGACACTCCCATATGATATGCTCGGGTTAACATAAATTCTCTTTATGTGCTATTATGAAGGTTTTTTATATATAAGTACTTCAGTAAAGAGAATAGCAATGTATAAATTACAATATATCATATTTATTAATATGTTAGGATATACCAATCATTTATTACTTATTTCTTCTATTTTTATAGTTTCCATTTTATTTATTTATTAATTTTCAAATAAAGTAGCCTTAAATTATTTTATATACAAACAAATGAAATGAGTGACCAATATAATAATTGATATTAAGGATAATGTATTGATTGTCTCAAAGATAATCCTAAATGGAATGAAATTGGACTGAATACAATTATGGAAAATTGTACCCAAGTTTAGTTGTAATAAAAACCCATTTTGTGGTCCAAAAAACACCACATATGAAAAAACATATAAATGTGTCATTCAGGAAACAACGTCAACCCACTTTTAGACGATCAGAAAACCCAATAATTTATAAATAAAGGATCAATATAATTGAGAATATATTTTTTCCTCTAATTAAAAATTCATTATAAATATGTTTTGGATGTTTATTTTCTATAAGGTGAGCTTAAAAAATAATGAAATCTCATCAATAATACAAAAAATTAGAACGAAAATTAATTTATTGAATTAGAGGAGTACATGGAAGTATATTTATGTTATATATATTACCCAAAATATTTTTAAAAAAATAGAGAGATAATTCATAGTGTTGAAATAGGCTAAGGATGATTTAGTTAATACCAATAAAGAAAACATCATGAGACACTCAAGGCATGCATAATTTTTTTCTTTTAACATTACGTGTAATATCAAGAATTTATTTATTTTCCAAAAACAATATCTCTAAATGATAATAACAATAAGATAATTTTTTAGATATTAGGATTATGTTTTATGTGTATTTAAGGGGGGATTTGGTGTTTTTAATCTCATTAAAAAAACAATATTACAATTCAAGAAGTCTAAAATGGAGAATATAATATTGGAATGAAATTTTAATCTCAAATATGAAAAAATGTGGGAGGAATCACACGTGAAATTTCTTGAAATAAGTTAGGAAATGAATCATGTATGGTAACTATGGATATAATGAGCATGATTTTTGGGTGGGGATGAAGGTGATAGAAAATGAAATGCATGAAAATAATTTTTAGTGATTAAAATGAATTGATATTGTATATTATAAAAATAAATTTCCTAACCCAAACTCTAATGAGGGTAACAGAATATAGAAACCTCATCAATATTGAATAAAAGAAAAATATGAGTAATGAATACCAAATATATGGATCATAATAATCCTGAAAAAACTATTCTTAACACTATAATTATTGGCTCCTTCTCGGTTTATGATTTTATACACCCTAATATATCATGTAAGCTTTCGAATAACATTAATTCATGTCCCAAATGATTTGATTTTTGAATAAAATTTGTATTGTATTCTATCCCAAGATGTATTTTATGGGTTCTTTTCTAGTGAAAATGTTATCTTAATATAGGTTTATGAATTTAATATTGGATTCATTGTATATACAAAAAGGAAGGGATTATTTGAAATAAAGAAATCATAGTAATCCAATGTATCCCACTAATGAATGAAAATATATGAAAACCATTTTGAATAAAGTTATATAATTTTGGAATATATATATAATTATTATAGGATATTCTGTCAAATTATTATACAAAAGTCATTCATAGGGGAAACAATATTTTGAGGGAAAAAAGGTTTCTAATGGTTTCATTGTTGATATCTCTCTAGAAATTGTTTATGTAGTCACATATAGATATGTGATACCATTTAATATATTCATTATTATATGATAATTATAAAATTGATGAAACAATTTATTTGTGGGTGAGGGGTTTGTAATTCCACTATATTTTACTATATGGTTTTTTATATGATGTCCTAATGTGTTCAATTTCCTGCTTCGCACGCAAAAAAGAAAGAAAAAAATAATAAAATATCATACAACTGTTAATATAAACCTATATAGTTAGATTTTAAAAAATAGAGATAATTTACCTAATAAATTTATGAATAAATATAAAAGTTCATTATTAATATTATAGAATGAATACAATTCCATTAAAATACATATAAAGTTAATATTAACATTTTATGTTAAACATATATTTTTCTATAGTTGGATTTATATTTTATTTATTTTATGAAAATATATGTACTCTAAAAAAATATAGTGTCTATATGAATAATTTACTTACCCAGATATAATTAATTATTAATAATAAATAATAATAGTAATATTTTAAAACTAAAAAATTATTTTCCTGTCAAAAAACATTAGCAAAATATTTTAATTTAAATGGTAAATTTACTTATTTTAATATTCAAATTTTACCATAATTACATCATTTTTTATTAAAAAAATATTATCATAATAGGATTTATTTTTATTTTTCCAAAGTAGTTGGTTTTCATGTTAATAGTTAGAAAATTTCATTATTGAGAAAATTGTCACTTTTATTAAACTATAAAATTATAAAAATGGAATAAATGTTTGGAAACATTTTTATATAAAAAATATATATATTTTACTTGAATAAGTAATTTATAATGACTATTTTATATTTATAAGATCCATTTTTATCATTTTTTTTAAAATGTAAAATTTAAAACAAAAAAATAATTTATTCAATCATTCACAAAAATAGTTCAAATCACATAAGGAAATTAAATATAAAGAAATTTATTTAATATTTTAGATCATGATAATTATATTATTCAATAATTTCAATTTAATTTATGGTATAAATTAAGGATTTATGACACTATATTTAACCGCATTGATAATGGTAATACTTTTATTTCAAAGGATTTTTCATTAAATATTTTCTAATTTTTGTCTAGTAAATAATTTTAATCACCTCATGAAATTTAATTTAATATAATTTTTAAATCCATATTTAAATAAACCAACCTTCAATAAATTATTAATATATATTGTATAAAAATTAATTCTTTGAATTTTTAAAATAAGATTTATTTATAAAAACTATTTTCTTATATATAGACGCCATTAATTAAAAAATAATTTTGTATAAGTTATAAATTTTATTAGATTAAATTGGATTAAAATTTACATTCATAAGACCCATATTTGGAAGAATATTTATTTTAATTGTCTCATAAAAACTTATAACTTGGTTAACAATTAGTTACCCCAATTGAAACAAAACAAAATGTTAAATTTTAAAATATAAGAAAAAATGGCTTCCGTATTTTTCAAAACATATGAGGAAATACATGGTTGATTATTTTTCATCCCAATATCACCAAAAAAATGAATAATTTTTAACATTTGGAATAATTTAATCTTTAATTATGTATTGATATCATTTAAATTTATGGGGTATTCAAAAAAGTTTCTATTTGTTTACTTATAAAAGGAGACACATCCACTCCTTCATGTCAAACCCCTTCCTTCTAATACATTAAAAAATATTAATTTTTATCCTAATAGAATCCTATATCATATTAATAATACTCTAGTCTCAATTATTTACCATAACCAATTCCATTAGAAGGATACTTTCCAAAGAGATTACAGGGAACCAAAGTGAGTATTACTTTATACATATTAATCTTAATATTTATCATCCAAACCTTCACAAAACAATGTAATATTATGACCATTTAAATACTGGTATAATTAATTTTAATTACATAAGTATAATAAATATATATCCCTTGGTATTTTTGAATTTATTTTTTCAAATAATTTAAATTTCTTTGATATCATATGCCACACGAAACACTATGTTTAATGAACTACAACAAATAATTAATATTACCATTGAAAAAATTCTATTATTCCCAATGTGTTAAACATGAAGATATTAATATTAATAACTAACCTATAAATAATAATAATTTTTTTAAAATAAACACATTGATAAAAAATTATTCATTTTTGAATAAAATTTTTATGTGTTTCAAAAATACTATTTTCTCAATAAAATGTTTTTATTTCCTTATGTAAATAATAATAAGAATAAATTTTTACACTTTTTTAAAATAAATATTATTAAATGAAAATATTTTTATAAATAATCATTTCAAAGTTACAATATGTTTATTTTTTGTCGATTTTTCTGAAAAGTTTTATTTTTATGGAAAGGTGAAACATATTGAATTATAATTTCGCACTTACTTTTAATTTAAATCATTCATAATCTTGAATTAAATATTAAATTGGTTTTATTGTAAATATAGTTCAATATATATCTATTAATAATATATAAGTAATTATAATTAATTTCATATTGATATATCATTTAAAAACAATGTAAACATTTAAATATTTTAACATCATAAACCCTCCTTTCCGTTGCACCTGTATGATTAATTTTAAATCAAAATTTTCCACTTATATGAATTTTTTTTGAATGTATGGATACTATATATGGAATTATAATAATTTATATGGTAAAATAATTTCAACTTAGTTTCATAACAAAATTAATACTGAACACAGTAAAAATTAATTATTGCGGTAAAGGTAAAAATTAGTTTACCAAGGGTTAAACTAGAATATATTTGTTAATATGACCTTAAAATTTTATAAAATATTTTTTAAAGGCTTATATAGATACTAAAAAGTCTTCTGATCTATAAAACTCCATTTGGATGCCTTTTGGGCTTATTAAAACGTTGGTAAACCTTTTTATTTCTGACAATTACAATTGTGTCACTCACCTCACTTAAAAAAGGCCACCCTCTATCCTCTTTTCTTTACACCATAAAACTATATTTTTTCAAATACCTTCAAAAAACATCCTAATACCCCTCATATCATCACATAATTTTTTTAGATATAAAACCATCCTAGTAATGGTTTTTGTGAAATACTGAAGTGGATACAAAAAGAATATGTAATGTCCATCAATAAGAGTTTTTATATTATTTATTCCACCACATATTATACTCTTATTTTAAAATCATGAAATAATATAATCACTATAATTATCTAATAATATGTTCTTATGATTAAATCATGACCAACAGTAATATCCATTCCTAAGAAATGGATTACGAATCCTTATTTGTGTGTATGGTAGACTACACCTCATGAAGCAATGTCATTCATTTTTCCATCACCACTTATAATGGACGGACATAATGATGTATTTTATATATAAAATATCTATTATTTTATAGTATTTAATGAATTATTATATCACGCATACCATCATACTCTCTATTTCATGAGAATATGATAGAGTCGCTTCAATTTACGAAGGAATACTACCTCATGAATCTATGTGATCTGTTCACGCTTTATATGGAATGTAATTTGTAAAAATTGGGCCCTCCTATAATAATAGATAACCCACTATAACTTTCTCATAATTACATGGCCTAAGTGTTACAACTATATTTCTTATAGGCATGTATTCTTCTACTAAGGGCCCACTCACTTTCCCTAATAGGTAATCAGAATAGTGATTGTCCTGATAGGCCAACACATGTTCATTCTAGTTTGATTCTTCCTCAGTCACACACAACCTATAAAACATCCCATAATTACCCTCATCAAGACCACTACTCCAGTCCAACCATTTTTATGTGTTAATTTCTACTCTGGTAGGCTCCTGAAAATAAAGGTGTACACTATTAACAAAAGTCATATATTTTAGTCATTTAAAATCTTTTCATTATGGGGTGTTATAGTAAGAAAAATTGGTTTAATGATCCTCTGTGATATATATTAAATGAATTTTATTTTTTTTAATTTCATTCATATTTTATTCATTTAATACGATAAGAAAATAGAAACAAAATTCATACGTAAGTATAGCATACCATATCCATGAATGGTGTATTACATTTATATCAACTAATTTTATGAATTTATCAAAATAAAAAAATAATTAATATATATCATTTGTATACCATGGTTTATATTCTTGATATTTTGAACTCATGATGAAATTTAGTGTATTAAAATAAGAAATGAAAACATATATGAAAAACAAATTGATTATTAAACAAAAGGTAACATTAACAGTGAATTGTTAATTAATGGGTAATTAAAGTTTATAGTGAATTCATATATGATATGATATATAAAATCAATATTCTTTAATAAATTTATAAAAAACCAATATTTATTATACATGTTGTTTTAACTACCATAAAGGATGTCCAGACATAAGGAAAAGAATTTTTTTTCTCTATTTTCCTTCTTTGAGATGTATGTTATTTTGTACTTATATATTCCTTCATGTGGTTTATATACATCCCCACTGACATGTAATATTATTAATTTATTTATCCTTGGGATATTTTAATATACATTTTATGTTATTCCTTCAAGGGTTTTATGATCTAAACATTCCAGAGTAGTAATTATTTTATGTTTTAATCTAATAATTTATCAGGATTGATTATGATTATGTTTCCAATGATAAAATATTTTAATCCATATGTTATGAAACTCATTAATTTTATTATCTTTTGTTTATTAATGATATTTTCATGTAATTTTATCATCTACCCACACATTGGTACTTAAAATAATTGAGAAAATGTTTTTAAGGGAATCCTACATCAATTCTATCTTCACTCAAAAATCGATTTTTTCAAAAACAATGATTTGTAAAAATGTTTTCATTTTATTTATTATAATATTAATATGTTTAAAATAGGTTTTTACCCATGTTTTTATTTTTACAATTTTTTTAAAGGAATCTTCATATCAATTTTCATTCAATTGATAGTAATCTTTTACCAAATATGCGGAAGGAATCTTTAAATTAACATATACGACATGGATGAACTTTTTATTGTCATTACTATTATTTGTTTTGAATAAAATATTATATTTTTTAATATTTACATTCAAGGAAATATGATTTTTATAATTTTAATATCTTAAATGTTTTAAAGAAATATTTTTTTCCTAAAGAAATGTTTTTCATGATAGTTCATAAACATTTTCAATACATGATGACATATATTGATGTTATCTATGCCTTATTAGGGATATAATTTGAGGATAACATTCTTATATTTTTTATGAATATTTTATGTTAATGATGTAATGAATTTTGGAATCCTATTTCTCTTCCTTGGGTTTAACCATTTTAAAATTATTATTACACCATCTTTTTTTAACCTGGGTTATGATATAATGAAATGATGAAATGATTATGAAACATGTTTCTTTTCCAAACGTTACGATGAGATAAATATTTTTTGATACATATTTCAGTTAATTTGTAATGATCTGATGAATTTATTATGACTATAAGGAAAACATATATATTTTTTCATTATAAGATGAGTGGTACCTATATTCCCACTATTGTGTTTGGTAATGATTTTAATTTCATGAAATATACATGACTGGAATTTGGACAGAAACCTATTAATACGGTACACTATCTATTAGAGTTTCCTTGAGAGTGAACCTAGACTAAAATTATGTTTTGGGGAGTGAACATATTCCACCATGATATCCTTGGATGTGAACCTTCGCTACTGCTGAAATGATTATCTATACTTATTTGAATTCCACTAATCAATTTTTTATACAAATGATAAAATCCCATGGATCGTGTTATTTGATTATTTTATTATTCATGTCTAAATAACAACCAATATTTATTCCATGTGTCAATATTATGATCTTTGATAGGCACAGTATTGTTTTATAATATTATGGTCATTTTCTCATACCCATATTTTTATGTTATGCTTACGTATCTCCATTGATTAACCTAACTAAGAATTTGAGCTCAGTCTTTCTAATGTTTTCCTTCCCTAATTTGTGATGTAATATATTATGATTGAAGCATCTAATAATGGTTCTAGTTATTAAGATAATTGTGTGAGACAATGTAGTTTACCTATGAACCAGTTTTTTTTTACTCCATGTTTCCAAACACACTATACCTTAATGATTATTAGGTGAGTGTTTTTCAATGAATGAAATTTTCATAAAAATTTTGTAATATATATTTATGAAATTCATAGGTCACTAAAGATTCTATCAAAGGATATTCATAGTTATATTTTAGAAACTATAATGATATAAATTTAACGAGATCCTTAAGGACATATATAAGCATAACTCTAAGAATGAGTCAAAGAATATGAAAACATCCTGGAATTTTGGTAAAGGGTAGTGTAAATTGTTTGGAGATATTACATCCCTATATAGATACTACACGTGGATATTTATTCATAACTGAGGTACCTGGAGGTAATTACACTGAAAATGGTTCATTGTTCTATACTTGATTATCACCTAGTTCACAAAAATGAAGCTTTACTCGCTCTATGTTAGATACACCTATGGGATATACATTTGAAATTCACAAACTCTTTATGAATCAATATTATGTATTTAAATATATGTTGACTATGAATAGCCTAAGATAAACCTAATGTGTCATATTTTAAAATTTGATTCAATATTTATAGATCATGTACGCAGTTTTTATGACTATAAGGATATCAACTATTATTATTGTGCCCTACAAAATCCATTTTTGTTTTAGTAAATATATTGAACTTGAAGAAACCAGTTTAATGTAGATTTAAATGAAAAATAAAATTATGTTTCTCCTAATAAATCAACCATTACGGGATATGGAATAAAGAGATTATTGTTATTATCATAAAAACTTGATAATCTATGAATCTTCTTTGACATCAAAATTAAAAAAGGAGTGTACAAAATTATGTGGTGTCCTTCATGAGGAATTTTCCACTTTCTTTT
This sequence comes from Viscum album, assembly GCA_963277665.1. NCBI lineage: Eukaryota > Viridiplantae > Streptophyta > Magnoliopsida > Santalales > Viscaceae > Viscum > Viscum album. The sequence goes on from OY728133.1 coordinate 1,865,341,598, forward strand.
TGCGGGACATCAAATCCACTAGTTTCATAAAACATTACCAGCACCACTAAAAACAAAATTTTCCATCATTCAGTGTTTGAAAAATGAAATATAATTTTTTTTCTACCATTTCATAGGTGAGACGGTTCAATAGTGGACATATATTAAGAATATGGGGAAACATGTTGAAAGGGACTCTAGGTATTTTTATGAGTTTATGAAATTATTTTTCAATAAGTTATTTCGTTATATTCTTCACATGAAGATAGAGAAATATTCCTTTTGGTAAATCAAAATGATTATGAATATATCGGTACCTATATGGAAATTTTTACAAGACATATGTGGTAAACAATTTGTAAAATCATCCTACTGAAAATTAAGTTTAATTTATTCTTTACTAGCTTAAAACCTTGTATCCAAATGGAGTTATACATAAAGGACTTCATCACCTAAGAAGAGTTGTTTCGATGTGATATAAAGGTGGAAGAAGAGGCTATACATATGTATCAATATCAGGGATTTGATGAGTAGTGTAAAATTTTATTCAACAGAAAATATAAGATCCTTGGAGACAATAATGTGACATTTACTTTATACTCATATTGTGAATAAACATATAGGAAATTTTGTTAAGGGGGATGGTAAATTTTTAAGTTTATAAGGGATGGTTAACTTGAAATCTATTGTTGAAGTGAGGGAATATGTTTGCTATTGACGTGGAAGAAGAAGAAGATACTCAAAATTACCCACCCACACTCTAGTGTTTAAAATTAAAGGAGTATGGAAATAATGAAACCCGATGCCCAAATATGACGTTCAATGATGATGATTTATGTGAGAAACCTATTTAACCAATATAAAAAGGGAAATCCCCCGTGATAAATATTTCTAATTATAGGTTTGATAAAATTGTGGTAAAATGTACACTTAACATCCATTATATAACTTCTAATTTTTAATATGAATTTTGATCTTCACATTCCTTCATATATAAATTATTTTATAATGGTATCATTATGCCACAAAAATTATTAAATATACATTTAATAGTGAAAATACATAATGGTGTGAATATTTTATCTCATGTATATGATTCCTCTCTTATTGACGTTGAATGAAATGTGCTTCTTAAAAATAGTATGATTATTTTTCAGGTTGAATTCGGTTTTATCGTGGGAACATATTGGCTATATCTATATAAATATGACCTCAATATTTGATGAATGGAAGTTAAATTTTCTATTTAAAACTAGATTATTATTTTAAATCAATCTGATGATAAGTATAAATATATTTGGGAGATCACATCCATTGTATCGGTCTTAATTATTACATAGAGGGGTTTTTTATATCACATGGTCAGGGAGAAAATGGACATCATTGATATTCCTATTATGATGAATTGTTTGATGTCTTTCAGGATGAGTTTCCCAGCCACCCACTAAAAGAAGATATTGATTTATCAAAATAAATCATACATGATTCCTTAATAATATCAAAGACCACATATAAAATAGACCTAATTGAGTTTCCATAATTTAAGAATATTCTTATATAAAAAATTGACAAGGTATTGATTCCGCTAAATGTGTCACTATGGTGTTCACCTATTGATATTGTTAAAATAATGTATGGATTAATTTGACTCTCTAATGATTATTAGAAAAAGAAGAACATCACCACTAAAAACTAGTATCCTTTTCCTTATATTGATTACTATTTTGATCAAATAATCTGTGCTAAATACTTTTCAAATATTGGGCTGCAATCTAGATATCATCAATTGAGGGTAATGAAGTAGGATATACCCAAGTCATCACTCCATATAGGGTATAGACACTATAAATATATATTAATTCCATTCAGTTTTAATAATTCCATCATTATCTTTATGGATTTAATTAATAGAGGCTTTAATGATGGCTGTGATCTATTTTTATTATTTTTTATATTTGATATTATTTTATATTTGAATATAAATGATTTTCATCAATATTTTTTAAGAATTTTACTAAATTCAAAAAGTTAAAAAGAAAAAATTTACAAAATTTAAAAATTGTCAAATTTGGCTGAAAAAGGATTAATTTTTTGGGTCATATAATAACAATATAGGGTATATCCATAGATCCAACATAGATATAGGCTATTTAATGTTAGACCAGACCAACCACAGTGACTGATATTCATATTTTTCTTGGTTTATCTATATATTACCAGTTTTTTTCTGGGTTCATATTTTCCTTTGGATATATGAATATCGGGAAAATTTCAAGGAACTAATGTGAAAATGTATAAGTGAAATTGTTCTTACCCTACCCTATAGTATATAAGGTCATGTAATCTATAGTGATTTATCCAAGATGTTTTTGTTTTGTGTTATTATATAGAATGACATGGTTATAGATCAAGCCTTCTGAAAATTTAATAATCATGAGAAAATTTATTAAACACATGGTTCTGGGTTAGAAATAGTTATCAATGAATTAAATATATTAAGGAATTATATTTTTATTGAATATTGTGATTTATATACTGATCATAATATTTTGTAGTATGTATTCACACAGAATGATTTGAATATTCTCTAGAGAAGACAGTTAGATCTAGATAAAAATCATGAATTCTAAATACATTATCACCCTGAGAAATATAAAAAGATGTTCGATTCTTTGAGTGAAACAGATCATGCTAGGTTATCCATGATGTGGATCAAACAGATTTAATATCCCTCTATTTATAGTAGATTAATCTAGAAATCATGAATGAAGAATAGAAATACTATCTTTCTTAATGGAATGTCCAACCATCTATCTATGTGAAGATTAAATATGTGCAGATGAAAGATGTAGGGCTACAAAATATGGTCAGAAATGTTTCTATGTCTAACCATAATCTTTATGGAATGCTAACATTTAGAAACCATGTATGTCATATTTCCATACATTGTTTTGAGAAGTATTTATTAGTGGAATTTCATAGATATTCATTCTCTATTCATTATAGATGTACAAACATGTATAGATACATGAAAAAGTACTTATGGGGGGATAGACTAAAGAGAGGTATCACAATGTTTGTATCTCAGTGATTACTATTTAAAAAATTTAATGTTGAGGGAAATAGTTATAACAGTATGTTATAACCAATTACCATACCGAAATAGACATGGTAAAACATCACCATGGATTTTGTTTTTGGACTCCTAAAAATGTCTAAAAGGTATAATTATATATTGGTTATAGACGATCTCCTAAAAATGTTAACAAATATTATTGCTATTATAGAAGAATTATCTCTAGATCTATTTTCAAGGATTTATATTAAAAAGATGATAAATTTTAATGGAGTACATAATTCAATTATGTCGAATCATGATTTGAGGATTACATCAATGTTCTAGAGAAGTATTTTATAATCTATTAATATGTTGTTGAGTTTCATCATAAAATTTAATCCTCATAAATATGGTTAGTATGAGATAACAATTAAAATCCTAGAGGATTTGTTGAGATCCTATTATTTGGATTTCAAAGGTCATTGGGATCATCACATTCCACTAGATAATATTTCATTAAATAATACATTTCACTCAAGAATTTAGATGACTCATTATGAAGCCCACTATAGATAGAAGTCTAGAACATTAACGTGCTCGAAAGAAGTTTCATAATGAAATCTATTAGGACCTGTGATAACTAAATAAATATCAGATAAGGTTAGATTCATTCATCAACAATTCGTGGAAGATCAATGTTTGCTGTAAATTATTGGTGATAATTGTCCGCATGAACTAGAATTTTAAGTTATAACTAATTTAATTTTAAAAATTTATACATGGAAGAATGTTATGTTATTTTTGAAGAAAGGGATGGAACAAACCAGCCTTGGTCAACTGAGAACCAGTAACCTAATCCGGACTACAACATGTCCCAAGAAGCATTCCTAATCCCCCCATGATGGAAATATTACCGGGCATCAAAATAGACAACATGGAACATTTCAGCTCGAAGGATATTGAATAGTACTAGGTAGATAAATTAACTAAACTATTCACAAGAACCAATAACTAAACATAAATAATATTAATAAATCTTGGAAAATAAAATCAAATTCAACAAACTAAATATTAAAATACAAAACAAAAACTAAAACGAACTAATAGAATTTCTAACACATGATTTCTATGTGGCCTCTTGGTCACCTCAAACCACAAGACCATCCATGATCCAATTATGAAATCCTTATGTGGAAACCTGAACAAAAATGATCATACAAAACATCTCAGGATTAATAACACTAATTAGTATAGGTAGTGTGTGAGATAACTGCTCAATAGGTAACCACCAAATATTCGATGTCACATCTTCTCAAAAACTTTTCATCAATACATGATTGAAATAAATTAATAAAAACTAGGTTTTTATAAACACATTATTATTTCAAAACAAAAAACATTAACCATCACACTATTAATTTAAATCAATGTACAGGGAGGGAATAAGGGTAGTTGGCCATTCATTCTTAAAACAACCACTTTGAAATCATTTTTAAACAAACCATACATCCAAGGTTTTTTCCAATAAAAAACAAAACCAAGAAAGAAGAACAACTTTCTATACAAATAGGGAAATAGATCTAGGGATACTTGTAATGGGGAAACAAATGAAATTATGGAATCCTAGAGAATAACTAGATTGTATTATACATGTGACTCATCTGGAAGGCATGTCCTACATAACGATTTTGTTACACCATAACGCCCAACAGTCAACACATCTATCCTAGTAGAGGGGCCCAAACCCATAGAAATGTTAACAAAAAAATACACCATTTATGGGCCACAATCTAGTGCGTAATCTAATGTAGTGCTGCAATCATTCCTGGTAAGCCACATACATACATAACCACACACACCACAAAATATGTAACCACCCAAGACACCTCAATGGTGGTCCCTTTCAATCAAACATTCATTACACATGGTATGTCTCATACCGAGGACCCAACCATTTTCATAGATCACAAGACAAGGCAAGGAATATAACAAAATATGTTTTTTTGAAAAAAAAATTCAAAATGAAAAACAGGCCTTCAATTATACCCATCTTGGGTACATTTATCAAAGAGAAAGAAATACCTTAAAACAATTTCCAACCATAAGAAATTATGTTTCCACAAAGCCCTTGTTATTCATCCATTAGGTCTCAAACACAAAACCATACATGTCACATTTTACAAATGGGACCTTAAATCTAATGAACATTACCATATAAAAGTGTTTGAAACCTGGGAATTACACACAAAGGTTCCAAATGGGTTTTAGACAATTTTATGTGACAATAAACTAGTTATCAAAGGCCAAACATGTCATAAAACCTTTAACATAGTTTTGAAAAACAGCCTATATCACTATGTAATCCATGGAACCATTTATAAAAAGGAGAGGGAAATAAAATATTGAAGTCCTTTTTAGAAAACCATGGTCCGAGATAAGAGCCACTCTAAATGTCGTCATCATTTGAAGGCCCTTCCATGGGTTCACTATGTGCATCCATGGATATTCCCACGTCAAATAGAATAGAACAAGTGGTCTTACCCCAACCATTTTTATAGAAACCATATAAACATAATTCGTTATCACAGTAAACGATTTACATTCAAAAACAATGTTTCATAATTCCAACAAAACCAAAACAATCAACCTCTACAAAAATATTTATTTAAGTAAACACCACCAAAAATGTCCAGCATTACCATTTTGAAGAAAATCTGAAATTATCCCAACCCAAAGTCAATGCAGATACATGGTCATAAAAAATTAAACAATATAAAACATATTTTTAATAAAATATTTCAATAAAAAATGATTTAATTAATTAAATATGAATATAATAAGGGTGTGAAATATTTTTTTAGGATTAAATAATAATGTACAAGCATGACATGAAATGAAATTTGAAGAATGGGAATGGATACACCAACCTCAACATGTGTGAACATGACAGAACCTCAACAGAATGAAGAAAGATGGCCCACATATCAATCACACACACTTGACAATGTGGAAAATTCACCCAATAGAACACGATTCATTAGATTTTGGTTTAATTGCAAAGGGGACCCAAAACATGATGAAAACGCACTGATGAAGGGGGGTTCATGACTAGGAAGGGAACTATAGGTTAGGGAGGGGTGAAACCTTGCTGGAGGTAGGCAGACCAGGGTGTTCGGCATAGCTTTGGTTAGTCGTCTAGAGGTTTCTTGACCAGGGGGCTCGTGCTTGTGGGATCGTTTCACACTAGCAAGCAGGTGGGTGCACGGATGTTATAGAAGCACGTTTTCTTGAATGGGAGGTCATAGAGATGTATAGCTGCTAGATTTGGGTGGAGTATTGAGGTGTAGCTGGACATTTCTATTAGGGGGAATAGGCACAAGACGATGTGAGCGGGATGGGGGTGGTGACTTGAACGAGATATAGGGGAGGCACAAGATCCTAATTAGGGTATATAGGGTTATAAAAAAGGAAAAAAAGAAAATGAGTTATTATTACAATAATGTTAATATTAATAACAATAAAATAATAATAATAATGACGACAAAAATTTAATAATAATAAGAATAATAATTTTTATGATTTTAATTTTAAATAATTATGAAATTAATTACAATTTAATTATAATTATATTAATTAAAATTGAAATGATAAAAATATTATTACAATATTTAATAATAATATTATTACGATCTAAATAATAATAATAATATTAATATTATGTATCAAAATTTTTTCCTTATTTTATTCTAAAAAATATTTGTATTTTAATTAGTCGCGAACCACAAGGGCACCTAGGCCGACCACACGGTTACCTCCAATCGTGCGATTCCCATCCACTGGTGTAAAACTCATCAATATTATTAAACATCAAAACATTAGATCATATCTCAACCCACACCTTGACGATGCTAACCAAAGATGATAAATAATAAAATCAAATAAATTTCAATGTTCAAGGGGTGACAATTCTCTCTGCCACAGAACATTAATCCCTTGAAAGTCACCAAGGAAATAGCTAAGATAACACTAGACCATGACACGATGAAAAAAAGGAAACCAAAAGTATTGGGGTTATCATTTATGACACACATAAAACCCAACCAATTTAAAAAAACACACTGCCCGAGATTGAGGGGAGAACACGGGAGGGTTACTCCCACCACATGATTTCACAGATACACAAACCATGAAACCCAAACACAAATCCCCAAGGGGGGAAACACATGAACTCCAAAACCAAACTCATTCAATTTTAACTACATGGACTGAACAACACCCCAGATAACTATATGGATAGCATGCTACCAAAATGATCTGGCATCCTAAGGATGAGAAATTAACTCAACACCTCACACACCGACCAAATAAAATCCACACCATAACCGGAGACTAGGATGTTTGTAGCCTAAAATCAACACACTTTATCATTGATAATGGAAAAATTCCTCACTATGATTACAATACTTATGGGGAATACTGGATCATTGAGATACTAGGATAAAGGAATCTCTTAAAAAATAAAAACCCACTAGAGGAAACCCCATAGAGAGGTGCCCAGACTAATAATGCACTAAGAAACACCGCCCCTTAATTTCATGAAACCAAACATCACCCTAACGAACACAAATTAGAAAAAAATAGAAAATAGGTAAATTTATTCATTTCCCCAATAGACTTTAAATAATATGAATGATTTAGAAAACACACTATGCACGAGCTTCACCACGAGATATGTGGCTGGGGCCCAGATGGTCGAAGCATATCTTACTTCATAGTTAGGAATTTTTATCCGCTGGTCCTCAACACCTCCTTCCTCTTGATGATTCTAACTACCACAATAGTGGTACACTTTCAAAAAGATGAAACATGACTATTTAGAATGCCTGAACTGGCCATACTGGTGTCACATAAGAAAACGGCCCGATAAAACTAGGAGTTAACACTGAAGAATATTACTTCACTGAGACAGGTTCTTTCAGAATTCCCTCCTATCTAGATGGGGAACATTCATGAGGTCCAACCACCATTAGACACACCCCATACATCAATGATGGTGGGACATCCAACCTCCACTGGTCCAAAAAATAGGCCCTCAAACATACCCAAGACGGTATGAACCATAAAGACCCTGGGAGTTCCCAACAAACTACATACACATTATACATACAAAAACAACACAACTACCTCTAACCAATTTTTATTACCATGATAAACATGAAACACCTGAAAATAACTAGGAACTAGAAATGGTTTTTTGGAAACCATGGATGGACTTTCTAGGCAGGATATCTGAAAAACATGAAAAATCAACACGAAAACAGCATGAGGCCCATAACACAATCAAAATGAACACCCTAAGCTCCAAAATGTTGTATCAAAAGACAAATGAACTCAAGAACAACCAAAAACATATTTTCAAAAATCCATGGTCATAGAAATATTAAAAATGTCCACATTTATAAGAAAAAGTAAAAATATTTAAACCCTATTTTTAAACCAAAATCAATTTCCAAAATTTCATTTACCTTTAAATTTATCAAAATCACCTATAGTATCATATGAACCCTTACATGTTCACTCATCAAAGATCAATTACATCATCCATTAAAAATTTCCCTCCTACAAACTCTATACATATACATGCACATGTGACCCTCCATAAAGAATATAAAGGTCCGAAAATAACTTTTACCTATCAAATCAAAACACATTCCAAATTTCTAGATCAAAAACATCCCCTTTAAAACCTCAATTCTCCTATTTCAGAAAAATTTGAATGAAATCGCTTTTTCTATTACAAAAACACTTTCATTTTGAAAATATATTTTCATTTCAAAATCCCGCCTCACTTTCAACACACACTCACATCAATGAAAATAAAAACGAACACAACAATCAACAAGACACCAAAATGGGGGTCCAGGGCCTAAGCCTAACCTGGTGACATGGTGGTGATACATTCCCCAAGTAAGGCGTTACACTAATAAGAACGACAAATGAGCTCTTGGACTACACAATGGTCACCATCCCATGTGATTCAACAAAATAACTTGATTTTCCTCAATTTTCATAACTCAATCCAAAACATCCAATGAAAAAAGGATCATGTCCCAAAAAACCCTTGGTAAATTGAGGATCAATCGAAGTAAGAGTTCATGATGTTCTCCCAGGACCGACATCCAGTGCCTCGAAAATCATAATATCCTTTTATCAGAAACCCCAGATATCAAAAACATCCTCTTATACCATTTTTTCACAAACTTTCCATCCCTGAACCTGAACCGGTCACCAAAGTCAGTTTGTAACATCTCTCGAGTGTTAGTCCTGATCCCCCCAGATGGAAACTAGTGTCAATCGTCAAACCATACAAGAGGGAATGATTTATCCAGAATGAAATAAACTAGGACTTGATAGATAAAAAAACTAAACAAGCCACATGATCCATCAACTGAAAATAAATAATATAAATATATCTAGGTAAAATAATACATCTCAAAATGAATGAAACTTACATAAAAAATAGAACTAAAACGAATGAATTGAACTGTTAATTCATGATCTCCTTGTTCTCTCTTGGTCAACTCCAACTAGAAGAACTTCTATTATGCAATTACGAGCACCTATTAGGGAAACATGAAAAAAACTGAACCTACAAAACAAATCTGGTCCTCTGAATATGATTGGTATAGGTAGGGTGTGAGATAATAACTCAGTAGATAACCACCAGAGAATCCATGTCACTACATCCAAAAAAATTTAAATACTAGTTTCAAATAAATTAAGAAAAATTAGGTTTTTATATACATATTAAATTTTCCAAACAAACTATCATGATCTATTACACTCTTACTTGAAAATGATGTGAAATGAGGGAAAAGGGGGAGTTCTACTTTATCTTTCAAAACATCGACTTTAAAATTCATTTTAAGAAAACCATATATTTATGGTTTTTCTAAATATAAACAAAAATCGGGCATAAAGAACATTCTTCACCCCAAGGAGGGAAATATAACTAGTGGTACACGTAATTTAGAAACACGTGAAATCCTTGGAATTTAGAGGAAGACCAGAATGTACAATACATGTTACTCATCCTGAAGGCATGCCCTACTCAATGATAGCATAATTCCCTAACACCTGACCATTGCCTTTCCTAGCCTGGTCATAAGGGAAAATCCCATATAAATAATAATAAAACATCCCACTATTATGGTGCACTAGCTATTGCGTAATGTAAACTAGTGCAACAATCATTCTCGTTAATCCTCCTTGTTAGGATAAGTTCCTGTGTATACATCAAAAGGACAAGTTCCATGAAATTCAAACAATAAGCAACATTCAAACCTATCCACAACCCTAACACAATCTAGCACTACCAATGCCACCTCACGTGTGGTCCCTTTCTATCAAAAATTCATTACCCAATGGAGGTCCCCCACAGAGGACCCTCCAAATCTCATGGATCACCAAACTAAGAAAGGAACAAAACCTAAGAAGTGTTTTTCAAAAACCAATTTGAAAAGGAAAATGGTCATTTAGTTCTACCCAACAACTATACATTTATCAAAGGGAAATAAATACAATAAATCTATTTCTATCCTTACTAAATTTCTTTTTCACCATGCTCTTACAATTTGGGCTTTATGTTTCAAACACCCACCCAAACATGTCACATTTTCCAAACAAGACCTTACCTCAAATAAACATCACTATAATAATTATTTTGAAACACGAAAATAAACACCATTGTTCCAAATGGTAATTCAACCATTTTAAGAAAAAATTTCTTTGTTATAAAACACCAAACTTGTCATAAAAACTTTCACAAAATTTTGAAAAACACTATAAGTCACTTTGTAATCCATGGAGCAATTTATCAAGAGTATAGATAAAGAAGATATAGAAGTCATTTTTAGAATACAAATGGTAGTGAGAAGACCCACTCCAAATGTCATAATCATTTATAAGACCATACATGGGTGCACTCTATGCATCCACGGATGTTCCCATATCCAGTGGCATAGACAAACTGCTCTTCTACCATCCATTTTTAAGGAAACTATACACACACCATTTATTAGAACAATATTACATTTACATTCAAATAGAAAGTTTCAAAAATCCAACTAAAACAAACCATTCAACTTCCAAAATAATGTTTCTTCATGAAAGCACCACCGAACATGTCCGCCATAACCTTTTTGATGGAAAATGAAAATTATCCAAATGAAATGGAAAGGCACACACATGGGAATAAATAGATACACAATTTAAAACCATATTTTATTTAAATCTATAAACCTGAAATTACTACCATTAATTAAATATGAACAAAATAACAGGGTGAAATATATTTTAAGGATTACATACTAAAATTCATGCCACACATTGAATAAAATTGGAATAAAGGGTATGGATACACCTAACCCAACATGTGATAACATGGAGGAACCCCAACAAAAGGATAAACAATTCCCCATTGATAAATCACACACCCAATACAATGAGTAAAATGCACCCAACACACCTGATAAATTAGATATTGGTAAAATTTAAATGGAACCACCAAATTTTGAGGAAAAAACAACGTTGGAGGGGGTTCATGGCTGGGAAGGGTGATGTCAGTGAGGGTCGGGCATGGCCATGATCGAATAGGGTAGAGCTAGTAGGTCTTCAGGGTTTTGGTTAGCAAAAGTGTGGTCACTAAACTGGGGGGGTCACGCTAGCATGATCCACTCACAACGATGAGTTGGATGGCTCAAGGAGATCGGAGTAGTGGGTCGCTGGGAATGAGAGGTCGGGGCGAGGTCGGGCTGTCGGAGCAAGGTGGAGAGATGAGGAAAGCCTTCCGAGTGCTTCATGGGGGGGGGGCATAGTTCGACAAGAGGGGGGAAGTGGTGGATACTTGAACATGGTAGGGGAGGCGTAAGAACGCATTTAAGGTAGATTAGGGGTCTAAAAAAGAAAAAAATAAATATAGTTATAATAATATTAATAATGTAAATATTAATAACTACATAATAATTATAATAACAATAATAGTAATAATAATAATAATAATAATAATTTAATAATTATTATTATATTAATTTTTATTTTTATTCTGTTCCTTTTGAAAAATAATTTTTTAACTAAAATTAAATAATAATTATATAAATAAAAAATTATTGATATAAATATTATTAATTTTTTTACTAGTAATAATATTATCATCTACACATAAATATTATTATTATTATTATTATTATTTAAACATATTTTCTTATTTTATTCTCAATATATATTTTTATTTTATGTAGTCGGAAATTATAAGGGCTCTTGATTTGATCGCACAGTAACCTCCAATCGTACGGTGCCTATGCACTGGTCTGAACCGCTTATAAATTTTTAAATTAAAAAAAAAAATTAGGCGAGTTCTCAACACACACCTTGATGAGGCTAACTGATGCCAAAAAATAATAAATTAAAATCATTTTTAAAGGAAGGGGTGTGATAGGGGAACTAATCACTAGGTATATTAGTCCTTTTGAAATTCTTGATCATATTATAATGGTATCATATCGATTTTTTTCCCCATCAAACCTTTCTCATGTCCACAATGTGTTCAATTCTTCACTCCAAAGGAATTTTATACCTAACCCATCACATGTGTTGAACTCAGAGATTAAAAATTTTAAGTAAGATATTTCTTATGGGGGAAAATGGTGGATATTATTCATAATTAAGAATATTTAAATGAAAAAAACACTGACATATACAATGTGTATTGAATAAAACATAAGATTAAGGAAGCTACGTTGGAACTAGACAAAATGTGGTGGAAAAAGTATCCACATTTGTTTGTACTATAGTGAAAAATTTCAAAGGATAAAATCATTTAAATAGTTGTAGAAATAAATATTTTATGTTTTTATGAACTCACATATTTGAAATAATTAAACTTCATTGATAGATTACATCCACACAATAATGAGTTTTAATATGCTGTGAGAAATGTAAATATTGTTATTTAAACTAGATTGTTATCACCCAGAATTTAAACATACTTATAAAAATAGTAATAAATTATTTTAAAATATTAAGTATATAGTTTTTACATAAATTAATCATACTGATTAAAAATACGTACTTTTCAATTAAGCCTTTACATTTTTCCAGATCAATATTTTGTAAAAAAATATTTTTATTTCTTTTTGAGGAAAATATTTATTTTGATATTTTAAACAATGAAGAAATATTTTTGATTAAATATAATTAATTTTTAAAATCATAATGATAGAATCAAATTAGGGTGGGTTTTCGTTAATTTTCTATAAAGTTTCATTTATTTTGAAATAATGAAAAATAATGATTTTTAGATGAAAATTGCATTTTCATTTAACTTATTTATAGAGTTAAATATCATTTTAAATTTATTTTAATGTAATATTTGATAAATTATATATATATATATATATATTAATTCAATTTAAGTTATTATAATCCATTTACTATTAATATATGTGGTTGAATCTTTGTGAACTTTTGGAAATTTTCTCTTGGGAAACTCTCTTTCGCGTCATGTATGTAGGATAAATATTAAATCCAAATTATCCCCGAATATGAATTAAATATAGAAATATTTATTTAATATTTTATATAATTATAATACATATTATTACATAGGTTATACTTAAATTTTGACCAAAAATAGTAGTATAAAAGTATAAAAGTATAAAAACTAGTATAAAAGTATAAAAGTATAAAAGTATAAAAGTATAAAAGTAGTATAAAAACATTCGTTAGTGAGAAAAAAACTAGTATAAAAGGATGGACATATTATAATCCATCTTATAATACATTTAAGTTATTATAATCCATTTACTATTGATATCTTATAATCCTTATTTTGAGCAAAAAACTAGTATAAAAGTATTTTGGTGCAAACCTGAGGAGGATACCTGATGAAGATGAAACATTCATTAGTGAGCATTTTTGTTTTCTTTTGTCCTCCAGATCCATAAATTTTTATTTTAACGTGATGATAAATAATAATCAATATATTATATATACTTTATTTTTTAAAAAAAATTATAGTCTACAATGACCTCCACTTCAATCAAATGGGTTATGAAATCTTTATGTGTTTGTATGATAGACTACCGCATCTCGAACCGCTTTCATTTGTTTTTCCATTACCACCTCCAAAGGATGGAAAAAATAATGGATTTATTATATATATATATATATTACATATTATATTATAATATTTATTTACTTATCATTTCACACATACATTCACACTCTCAATTTTTTGGGAATACAATAACGAACTTTCTTGTGTAGGGAGGTCTATCATATCTCTAAGAGACTTGATTTTTTCATGCTGTATATAAAGGAAACCAGGATTTTCTAATGAAATCATTTAAAATATATGGCATAAAATTTATTCAATAAATATGATTTTACATTTATCTTTTTTTTAATTCTATAATAAAATGGAAACAACGTTAATGTGTACATACGACCAACCATCTCCATAAAATTCATGTTTCTTTTATATCACTAAATTTAATGGATTTTTCTATATAAATATATAATGAATATATTTGAAATTTATATCACATTAAAAATAATAGAGATTATTAAATCCGGATCAATCTAAGAGTTCAAAAAAAAATAAGAACATATTTGTAAAAGAGAGAGGTTATTACACAAAATGTAAAATTAACATGGAATTGTTAATTTACAGGTAATAAAATGTCGTAAAAACTAATATATTGTATGATATATATAAATATTTATATATAATATATTTATAATAAAACTATATTTATTATGAAGGAGTGTTGGACATACAAGATGGCAGTGAATACTTAAGTTAAGGGATTTTTGTCTCAATTATCCTTCTTTGACACGAACGTTATACTGTACAAATATATTCATTCATGTGGTGTATATATATCCTATAGAAAACTTAAATTGATGAATTTATAAATCGTAGTTATATTTTATGTTCCATATTATATTATTCTTTAAGGTTCGTATGATTTAATGTTAACAAAAAGTTAATGATTTTATGATTCAATCTCATAATTTATTATGATTATTTTTCTAATAATAAATTATTATGATACAACTCTCATGAAACTCATGATTTTTAACATCCTATGTTTATTCATGATAGTTTAAAGTAATATTACCAGTCTTCCACTATTTTGTATTCCAAATTACTAAGAAAATTCTATTAAGAAAATATATATTTATTTAACACTTAGGTTGAAAACCCATTTTCATGAAAAACCATGTTTCTGAAAAAAAAAATTAAAAAAATTATAATTATTATATAATTGTTTTTTAAAAAAACCCATGTTCAAATTTTGTACATTTTTTTTTGAAACGTATATTTATATCATTTTCTATAAAATTATTGTTTATCTTTAAATAAAAATGTGAAATGATTTTTTTAAAATGTATCACATGAATGAAACATCTTGTTATTAGGGAAATCATTTTTTTGAATCTTCCTTTATAAGATTTCTTGTATTTTTTTAATAAAAAAATATTAAAAAAGTTTTAGGTATTAAAATCTATTTTTCAATGTGGAAATTATATTTTTGTCATGAAATATTTTAAATGAATGTTTATTGTAATTTTTCAACTATGATGAAATTTACTTATGTTACGTATTCCATATAGGGGATATGATCATAGGATATAATTGTCATTATTTATCTTAATGGTTTATATTTATGATGTAATGATGTTTATGAATCCCATTTTTATTCCACAGGTTATAATGGGCTAAAATTCTATTGAAAATGATTCATTTTACATTGGTAATACTATGATGAAACGATCAATTTATTATGAAACATATATTTTCTATGTAGGTTATAATGTGATGAAATATTTATATAACCCATTACATTTAATGAGATACTATATGAAGAATGTATTATGATCCTTTTGTAAAAATAAATATGGTTTTTATTATAATGTGGTCATGACCTATTTCTACCTCCAATTTTTTGGGGAAAGAGTTTTATCTCATGAGATATATGTGATAAGACTGGGGAATAACCATGTTAAATAAGGGAATATTTTTACTAGATGGTTATGGGAGTGATCCTTGTCTACTATGATGGTCTGAGAAGTGAACCCATTCTAGTATTACAACCTAGGAACTGTTCCTTACATACTATGTAAATGATTTTCTATACTTATTAGTATAAAAAATTTGCAGTATTGTACCAATGGTATGATCTCATGGATCTTTTTCTTTTATTAGTTTATGATTCATATCTCATAAAATTCAAATATTTAATCCATGACTCAATATAATAATCATCGAAATAAAGGGTATGGTTTTCAAATACTATGCTCAACTTCTTGCTTCCTTATGTTCATGTTATGCTTAATTATTTCCCTTGTTTGAACATACTAGCCATCTAAACACGTCCATTATTATGATTCTTTTCCCCAATTTGTGAATAAATTTATTACATATAATATGTGTAATAAGGGTTATACATATAAAAATCATATTGGTAGATGATGTAGTTTACTTTTAAACCAATTTTTATGTCTCCATGTTTCCAAATTCTCTAAACCATTATTGTTTTTAAAAGTAAATGTCCTGGTCAAATACCAAGGCACATTTTGTTTAATTCAATAAAGGAAATTACATGAGTCTCAAAGGGGAAATTTTATTACAATATTTTTCATTGAGAGGGAGAAGGTCAAATGGAAAATTGTAAATCCACGTAATGTCCTCGTTGATTCCATTATTTTCAAGACCATCTTCCACAATATTTTCTTCACAATAGGCATGGGTGGAAATGTATTTAAGCACCAGAATTGAGTCAAGGCAGATCTTCCAACTCATAGTAAGAGGCCATGCAAGATAAACAAGACCATTCCAAATTGCATAAAAATTGGTGGTGGAGTCACTTTCAATATAGATGGTGTTCCAACATTTTTTTTAACAAATTTAATGGAATGAATCATAACCAACATCTCAGCTTCAAGGGAAGTGGTGAAACTGCAGTTTCCATAGAAACAACCATGACAATGACATCGAAAGTCTCTAAAAATGGATCCGTAGCCTGCATGCCCTGTGTTTCCTTTAGAGGCACCATCTACATTGATCTTGATGCATCTAGGAATAGGAGCATTCTAGAACACCACAAAAAATCATTTCAACTGAGTGAAGATTCCATCAATCCTACGATGTCGTATAATCACAAAGTAACCAATCGAGTTGTCACAATGAGATTTCTGGATCATTGCGGCATCCCTAATGGCAATCAGAATTCTCTTCTACCCTACAGTAAGGATAGAATAGTAATTATTATGAATAAAGACATTTATATAATACCAGATAACATGTAGAAGCTCCACAACAGCAGCTATGATGAGGTTCTTGATTTTTCTGAAGAAACAAGATCCACACAACTTTTTTACTAAGTAAAAATAGTGTTAGAAAATAACCATCTGTAATCAAACATGTCAGTGATAAAATTCCAAAGATCAAAGGCCATATCACATGAAAAAAATAGATGATTGATATCCCCTTGATGTTATTAATATTTTCATGACTTATTATATTCCCCCTTTACTGATTTTATATGAAATTTGCATAATTTGTGTGAAATATTAATGTTTTAATATTAAGTATAATTTTTGAGCATTTTTAGTAGTCCAATTGAGTCAGTTTAATGTTTTAATTATACCTATCCCTATACTGATCCAAATTGTGTGGTTCTTGTTTTTTAGGATTCTCCTTTCAATATACAACATTTAATTAGAAGGAACCATGATCCAATTCTGCCATTTGAAGGGTCATATGGGCCTCACAAACAAGACCAAAGAATCTGTGAACAAACTGGACCAACCATGAAGATTGATTTACTGGGATCAATACAGAAGTCCAAAAACTTTAACTCTCCACCATAATTTTGGGGACACTACATGTCATCTTTGATCAAAATTTTAGGTCCCAAATCCAAGTAAAAGGGGACCAAATGAAGCTATGAAGTCCAGCCCACCATTCTGTCCGAGAATTAAAATCAGTATACTATTCATGACATATCTCATTATATACGCATCAACTAGAGCTGAGATTTTTCAGTGTGAAAGAGGTGAAATAGGGGGACTACTTTGTTGAAGAAGTCATTCGGATTTGAAGGAATCTTCCTGTTCAAAAATCCATTCACATTTTGGCCATCGAAAAAGAATGGATAGAAATGGACGGTTTACCTTTGTTTAATAAAACCACCATAACTTTGCCTCCACATGTCCAAATTCCACCATATTTTTACAGTAGTCGGAAAAATTTATTATCTACAACTTGGAAGAAGGAGATATTTGGAGATTCGGCTGTCTGACTAGCCAAATTGGCGATGAAAAGGGAGGGACAGATTGGGAATGCAAACAGTCCACTCCTTGGGCTATAAATACTCTCCCCTTCTCTTCTTGGGAGGGGTTGGCATTTCAGAAGAGAGGATATCATATTGGCATGACCAATGCTTTTCCAATGTCTTGGGAGGACCTGCCATAATCATGTTTTTACTTGAGAGACCTTTCCTCCTCTCTTTGTTTTCACTTACTTTTGTGTTCTTCGTTTTTGTAATTTTGTAAGTCATTTCTTTGTAATTCAGTTTTAATGCAAGTTACTTCTTCAATATCTCTTATTCTCATCCACCTTATGTAGTTTAATATTTATTTTATTAAAATATTTTAAATTCAGTTCAATCCCCTTCCCTTGTTTTGCTTCCTCATTCAATCGAAAATCCATTTTTAATTATCATCATCATTCGTGTGTGTGTGTGTGTCAACATACCACTCTTTTCTAATCCCTTTCTTTTTCTTCAATTATTAATTTATCATCATAATTATTTTAACCAGAATATTAAAAATCAAAATGTCTGAGTAAATCTCTCATTGGTGTGAGTTATAATTCAGGGATGTTAAGTGATTGAGAGTTTTTCTCGATGAGTATTCTTTAAATTAATATTGTGTATGTTAAACTTAATATGTCATGGATTAATGATATGTTTTGTTTAACGAGTGGTTTCCATGGATTATTGGAACCATAAATACACTACAATAAATAAGTTTTGATTGATATTAGAACCCTAAGTTAAGTTAAGGCTTGGATTAAAGCCTTCACACATAGGAATTCCAATCAATGTTATCTTATGACATGGGTGTTAATTTAATGCAATACAAAGTAAGGCTCAAGGATATCACATGATTAACTCCCCAATGATGAACTCGCCCCAATATTTATCAATTTGGTAAATCAAACATCATCCATAAATCATTTCAGTTAAGCTCAGCAAACAAACCCCCCAAATCAAAATACAATCAACTAAAAACAAACGACTATTACAAAGTATCATCGTCGAGGATTCGACCCGAGTGCTGCTATACACATTAGCAGAGCACCGGAATTTTGTCCGGTCAATAGGCGACAATCAGCCGTGCGTTTCAAATGGCGTCGTTGCCGGGGATGGTGCTTTAAGTAGTCATTCGTTTCTGGTTATTGTAAAAAACCAAAAACAATCAAAATTTTTGAGAAATAATTGAAAAACAATCACAAAGAAAAACCCGTCTTCCTCTTAAATATCATAAAATGATAAAATAAAAAGGAAAACCCGTCTTCCTCATCCTTTATAAATTTCTCTAAATGCCCCGAAGCTTCCCAAACAATCCCTCGAATTTGTTTGACCCTGAAATTGATATAACTCTTCGTCGACTTAGGAGGACCATTAGGGATAACCAAATCACCCAAGAACCAATCATTGCCCTACCAATTGAATTAGATTTGGCCAATCCTAGGGAAAAATAATTGAAAGAACTTGCTGCCCCTGAAATGAATTACTAACCTCTTGGTATTCAATATCCAAACATTGAAGCTGACTTCGAACTCAAATCGGGTTTGATTCATCTTCTCCCTCATTTTCACGGGCTAGCCAGTGAGGATCCACATCTACACCATAAAGAGTTCCAAGTAGTATGCTCTACCATGAAGCCTCAAGAGGTTTCTGAATAACAAATCAGGCTTTGAGATTTTCCCTTTTCCCTAGCGGATTCTGCCAAGTCTTGGCTCTACTACCTCCCACCTGGTTCCATAAACTCATGGGTTGACATGAAGAGACATTTCCTTGAGAAGTTCATTCCCGCTTCCCGAACAGCTTCTATCCGAAAGGAAATAAGCAGCATCCGTCAATTCCCTAATGAATCACTCCATGCGTATTGGGAGAGGTCCAAAAAGCTTGTGGCAACTTGTCCACACCATCAAATCCCTGACCAACTCCTGATCCAATACTCCTATGAGGGGTTATTGACTATGGAGCGAACTCTCATTGATGCCGCAAGTGGCAGTGCTCTTGTTGACAAAACTCCTGCAGCTGGATGAGAACTCATAAGCAACATGGCTGTAAACACGCAGCAATTCCATACTCGAGCACATGCTCAAGTGAAACAAGACCAAGAGAATCAATCCATAGAGCCCGACAAGATGACTGAGTGGATGAGTGAACATACAGGTCTTGTGCGTCAACTAGCGGTGGCTACCAAAGCCCCAACCTCATCTTCTCCACAGTCACTATTCCCTGGACCTATCAAGAATTGTGGAATCTGCAACTCTCCATCTCATCCGACTGACACATGTCCACAACTTCAAGATGATCCATCTAATTCATCTAGTCCAATGGAGCTCAATGCGGCATATGCTCCGCGAAACATCAACCCTCAACAATCAGGTCAGTTTGTTATAAACTTCAACCAACCCCACTCTGAGCCCTTCTCTTCTACCTTTAACCCTCCTCTGAGGTATGGTAATCTGATTTCTCATCCTCCTCAGTTCCCTCATCAAAATCCAATCCTGTTCCAATATGGTCAAAGTGGTGGTAACATCCATAAACCTTATCCTCTTGTTCCTCAACCCCAAAGGAACAATCATCCTCCTGGATTCCACTATCCTAACGAGCCTTCCCAATTCCCCACCCAATAAAATCGCTTTCCCAAGAATCAAAATCAAGTCCAACCCTATTTGGGACAAGCCTCTTCTTCTAAACAACCATGGGAAAGTGCTGTAGAGGATCTTTCTTCCTTCACCCGTTCTAGCCTCAAGAACATTGAAACCCAAATAGGTCAACTTGCATCCCACCTTATCCAGCAACAACCATCCAATTCATCCCAACTCCCAGCTCAACCATTACCCAACCCTAAGGGTAATGTAAGTGCAATTTCACTTAGATCGGGAAAGAAAATTTCTATGCCCCATGCTGATTGCTCTACCTCCCCTTTCGATGTTGATTTAGAAAATAAAAAGAACAAAAAGCTGGAAAAGGATATTGAATCCACTCCTTCACCTCCTTCCATTCCTCTAAGGAACCCAATTCCTTTTCCTCAATCCATCTCCAAGCCTAAGAAGTCCTTTGAACCTGATCATGAAATGATTGACATGTTTAGACATGTTGAAGTGAACATCCCCCTCTTAGATGACATCATACAAATCCCTAAGTATCTAAGTTTCTTAAGGAATTGTGCACCCATAAGAGTCAACATAGTAACATTGAAAATGTTTCAACCCAACAGTCCATTCCCATGAAGTGCCAAGATCCAAGGACCTTCACGGTTCCATGTCAAATAGGGAGTTACAACTTTGATGATGCACTCATAGACCTTGGAGCCTCAATAAATGTCATGACCAAATCCATATTCTCCAACCTTGGTCTAGGTCCCTTGCACCCAACGGGTGTTTTCATTCAGTTAGCCAATCGAAGCACTGCCAGTCCTGAGGGGATAATTGAGGATGTTCTTGTTCGGGTCAATGATCTTATCTTCCCAACTGATTTCTATGTCCTTAACATGGAAGGTGAGATGACCTCTTCTCGATCTCCCCTAATTCTAGGAAGACCATTCCTCATGACTGCGAGAACCAAGATTGATTTCCATTCAGGTATCTTATCCATGGAATTCGGTGACCAACTGGTCAAGTTCAACATTTTACAAGCCATGCGATACCCATCTGAGGATCACTCTGTATTCTCAATCCATGCTTTTGAGGACACTTCTAAGATTCAATCGAACCCCAATCCACTATGTTCTTTAAGTTCTAATGATAAAGGATATTTGGAAATCTGCACCATGATTAACAAAGTCATAAATGGTGAAGTTGATGTGGACCTCTCATTCATAGACTCCATCAATCTAGAGGAACATGAAAACTCTCTTGAATCCCACATCAACTATGATCTCTACTGCTCCACCTTGTACAGTGTTGAGGAAAATGATCCAAACCCATTTGGAATCCCTTCTCCGGCTCCTAACTTGTCTATCTCTCAAATCAAGGCTGAAACTGATCTAAAACCACTTCCATCACACCCCAAGTATGCATTCATTTCCCATGATCCCTCCTACCCTGTCATTATCTCTGCTTCAATTTCTGAAACTAAGGAGTCCCAACTTGTTCAAGTGTTAGAGGAAAACAAAAATGCCTTAGGTAGGACCCTAGAGGATATTCTAGGAATCAATCCTGCCCTTTGAATGCATCACATCCATCTAGAGGAATCATCCAAACCAATTAGGCAACCACAAAGAAGACTCAATCCACTCATACTTGAGGTAGTTAGGGAAGAGATTACCAAGCTTCTTCAAGCTGGTATTATCTACCCAATTTCTGATAGTGAATGGGTTAGTCCAATTCAAGTCGTTCCTAAGAAGGGCGGGATAACAGTTGTCACAAATGAACATGGAGAAGTGGTCACAACTCGAGTGAAAAACAAATGGCGTGTGTGCATCGATTATCGCAAATTGAATGCTGAAACACGAAAAGATCACTACCCACTTTCATTCCTTTACCAAATGCTTGAGATATTGGCCAGAAAGTCACACTATTGCTTTCTTGATGGTTACACCAGCTAGTTCCAAATTCCAATCACACCTCAAGACCAAGAAAAGACCACATTCACTTGCCCCTATGGAACCTATGCCTATAGGCGAATGCCTTTTGGCCTTTGTAATGCTCCTGCAACATTCCAGCGGTGTATGATGAGTATCTTTTCTGAATTCATTGAGAATTTCATGGAGGTCTTCATGGATGACTTTACCATTTATGGTGAGTCATTTTAATCTTGCTTACATTCACTCTCTTTGGTCATTCAAAAGTGTGTCAGGTGAATCCTTATGCTGAATTTTGAAAAATATCACTTCATGGTTTCAAATGGGATTGTTCTAGGGCACATAATTTCTCAAGAGGGTATCCAAGTTGATCCAGCCAAAATTGAGGTGATCCAATCACTTCCTGAACCCAAATTAGTTCGAGACATTTGGTCCTTCCTTGGTTATGCCGGTTTCTATCGGTGATTCATTCATAACTTCAGCAAGATTTCCCTCCCACTCACTCGTTTACTTCAAAATGATGTCACATTCAATTTTTATGAGGCTTGCAAGAGAGCCTTCATTGAACTCAAATCTTCTCTCACATCTGCTCCAATAATCCAACCCCCAGATTGGTCCTTACCATTTGAATTGATGTTTAATGCTTCTGATAGGGCCATTGGGGCTGTTCTTGGTCAAAGAAGAGAAAACATTCCTCATGTCATCTTTTATGCCTCAAAAACATTGGATGAAACTCAATCACACTACACTGTGACTGAAAAATAACTTTTCGCTGTGGTTTTTGACCTAGATAAATTCTGGGCCTATCTCTTAGGTGCCAAAATCATCATCTTCTTGGACCACTCAGCATTAAAGTTCTTACTTAAGAAAAGTGATTCCAAACCAAGGATAATAATATAGATTTTAATGCTCCAAGAGTTTGACCTTGTGATAAAAGATAAACCTAGAAAAGAAAACCCTGTGGCTGAACACCTGAGTAGAATTTCTAATTATTCTCATTCTGAAATAATTGATCCTGAATTTCCAACTGAACACCTCTCATCTCTCACTCCAAAGATACCATGGTATGACCAAATTGTCAATTATTGGTTTCTGGTGTTTTCCCTGAATATTTTTCAAAAGAACAAAAAGAAAAGATGAAAAGTGATTCAATGCATTATTTTTGGGAAGATAATAAACTTTGGAAAACTGGGGCTGACATGGTAATTAGGTGATGTGTTGATGAAACTGAACAATCCTCCATCTTGGAATTCTACCACTCAATGCCTGGAGGTGGCCACTTTGGACCACAAAGGACTTCTCGAAAGGTCCTAGATTCTGGATTCTTTTGGCCTTCACTCTCCAAGGACTCACACGAGTTCTGTCAATCATGTCCCACTTGCCAAAAGTTTGGCACAATTTCCAAAAGAAATGAAATGCCTCAAAAGCCATTAATCTTCTGTGAGCTTTTAGATGTTTGGGGCATCGATTTCATGGGACCTTTTCCCCCTTCAAATGGATTATCCTACATTATCCTTGTTGTTGACTATGTTTCTAGGTGGTTCGAGGCCAAACCCACTAGGAAAGATGATGCTCAAACTGTGAGTGAGTTCATCAAAACCCATATCTTCCATTGATTCGGAACACCACGTGCTTTGATAAGTGACTTAGTAACTCATTTCTGTAATAGAACCATGGAGTCACTTTTGAAAAATAATGGGGTTGTACATAAAACATCCACTGCATTTCACCCTCAAACAAATGGAATGGCTGAACTTTCTAACAAAGAAGTGAAAAGAGTGCTTGAAAGAATTGTTAAGCCCACAAGAAAAGACTGGCCCGATAGACATGGTGAAGCACTTTGGGCCTATCGAACAGCCTATAAAACACCCATTGGGATGTCTCCATTTAGGCTAGTCTTTGGTAAAGCCTATCATTTACCAATTGAAATCCAACATAAGTCATTTTGGGCTGTCAAAACATGTAATTTTGATTGTGAAAAATCTGGTGAAGAAAGATTGTTGCTATTGACTGAATTGGAGGAGCTTCGACTTGATTCATATGAGAACTCCATTCTCTACAATGAAAAGGCAAAGTCACTCCATGACAAGAACATTCTTCGAAAGTTATTTCATGAAGGTGAAAAGGTAATTCTCTTCAATTCTTGATTTCGACTTCACCCAGGTAAGCTTAATTCTCGTTGGGAAGGTCCTTTTGTTATTACTAACGTTTACCCATTTGGTGCAGTGCAAGTCCAAGACCCCTCTTCCAAAAGGACATTCACGGTTAACACACATCGGTTAAAGAATCACCATGAGAGGTCTCACAATCTAGGAACCACGTCGACTTCCATCGAAACCCCATCCACTTCAATAGAACCACCACTGGATGGAGACCCGCCAAATCCAACCCAGGGGGCACCTATTTCCCATTAACTCTCACACTCCTCAATCTCTCTTCCCTCTCTTCTTATCTCTATTTCTTCTTCTTATCTCTATTTCTTCTTCTTCCTCTCTCCCTCTCATTTTTTACAACATTCTTCCACAACCTTTTTTTTCTATTTTCTCTTTTGTGTGGATGTGTCATTAAAAATAAAAAATTTAAGAAAAATTAATTAAAAAAATGAAAATTATCAAAAAAAGGGGTGTCATAATTACTCATCATCCAATATTAAAATTATGTCCAACCATTTTGGGGAGTCAAAAGGCTTGTTTTAAACTCAAATATATTGAATTTTTATCTCAAACTTGGGTAAACAATTTTGTGTCAATAACAATCATTTTGAATGAACAATTTTTGGTGGAAAATGATTCTCCCCTACTGTGAGGAATAACATTAGCCTTCATGCCAAGTTCATATATGGCCATCTTTTTCATTGTGTGTCTTCACCACTGATTGTGAGTCTTGAGTTTGTGGACCTTCAAGCTGAATTTCCTTCTTTTGTGTGCATTAATATGATAGAGGCATTTTCTAAGCTACATGAGAATCAAAATAGCCAAATAGCCTCCTGTTACCCTTACATTTATCCTACTTTTGAAATCCCCTTTGAGCCTATGAAAACCTATCTTTTGATAGCGACATTACAAGCCTAATACCTTGTCCCACCCAACATCTTCATGGATTTTCATTGTACAATTTATTGAAATTTAAGTGTGGGGGGGAATGGACTTCATTTTTGGGCGTACATTCATTGATTTACAATGTGTCATCATATGCTTGAGGGCAAGCATCCATTCAAGTGTGAGGGAGAGGTTGTAATTCTGTGAGCTTTGGGGTGTATATGTGTAATTGTCATTTGTACAAAAGTCATTGAAAAGTGTTCAAAAAAAATAAAAAAAAATTATATTAAAAAAATGAAAAAAAGGAATGGGTTGTGTCTTGTGTGGGTCAAAAATCATTCATCATCAACCTTTGATCTTGTTATAACTACTAAAATTAGTTTCATGAGAAGATCAAACATGGGTTGGGAGATGACTGTGAGACTTGTTTCGAGCACAACTTTCGAAAAAAAGAGAAAAAAGAGAAAAAAAAAGAACACTTGAATCATCTTGTATTGTGTCATTATTGGAAGTATTCAATGTTGTACATATTCCATCATCTCAACCTATTCCATTATCTATCTCCCTCACTTTTCATTCATGACACATTCATGCCCCTGTAAATATGTGTTTCTATTTCCTTTCAAATCAAATTTCAAAAAAAACGTGCCTTGATTTTTCCATGTTGGTGTTTTAACCCCTATTTTCCTTTGGAAATTATATACCTACCGTCCCATAGCCACTGAAAAACCCCTTAAATGACCTCTTGATTCTTTTACACATTAGATTTGGAAATGGAAGCTGAGAGCTCTTACAAACTCTTGATTTTTACTTTTTGTTGGTGAATGAGTGAACCTCCTAAAATACATTTTTATCATCTTGAGAGGAGTATGTTTTGAGTGCCTACATTTTCTAATTCAAATCTTGAACATGAAAAAATGAATTGTTTCTAATGAATTATTGTGAACCAAATATTTTATGGAATTCAATATGGATGAGTGAAATATTCAAAACCTCCCCTGATTGGAGAAAACAAAATTTTAATATTTGTTGTTGAGTGAAAATGATTTTTTTATATTTTTATATTTGTTTCACATGAGGACACACACAAAACTAAGTGTGGGGGAGTTGATGTTATTAATATTTTCATGACTTATTATATTCCCCCTTTACTGATTTTATATGAAATGTGCATAATTTGTGTGAAATATTGAAGTTTTAATATTAAGTATAATTTTTGAGCATTTTTAGAAGTAGTCCAATTGAGACAGTTTAATGTTTTAATTATAACTGTCACTATAATGAATCAAATTGTGTGATTATTATTTTTTAGGATTCTCCTTTCAATATAAAACATTTCATTAGAAGGAACCATGATCCAATTCTGCCATTTGAAGGGTCATATGGTCCTCACAAACAAGACCAAAGAATCTGTGAACAAACTGGACCAGCCATGAAGATTGATTTACTGGGCTCAGTACAGAAGTCCAAAAACATTAACTCTCCACATTAATTCTGTGGACACTACATGTCATCTTGGATCAAAATTTCAGGGCCCAAATCTAAGTACAAAGGGCCCAAATGAAGCTTTGAAGTCCAGCCCACCATTCTGTCCGAGAATTAAAATCAGTATACTATTCATGATATATCTCATGATGTAAGCATCAAATCGAGCTGAGATTTTGCAGTGTGAAAGATGTGATATTGGGGGCCGACTTTGTTGAGTAAGTCTTTCGGATTTGAAGTCATCTTCCTGTTCAAAAATCCATTCACATTTTGGCCATCGAAAAATAATGGATAGAAATGGACAGTTTACATTTGTTTAATAAAACTGCCATAACTTTGGCTCCACTTGTCCCAATTCCTCCATATTTTGAGAGTAGTCGGACAACTTTATTATCTAAAACTTGGAAGAAGGAGATATTCGAAGATTCGTCTTTCTGAATAGCCAAATTGGCGATGCAAGTGGAGGGACAGATTGGGAAAGCAAACCGTCCACTCCTTGGGGTATAAATACTCTCCCCTTCTCTTCTTGAGAGGGGGTGGCATTTCAGAAGAGAGGAGATCATATTGGCATGACCAATGCTTTTCCAAAGGCATGGGAGGACCTTCCATACTCATGTTTTTACTTGATAGACCTTTGCTCCTCTCTTTGTTTTCACTTACTTTTGTGTTCTTCGTTTTTGTAATTTTGTAAGTCCTTTCATTGTAATTCTGTTTTAATGCAAGTTACTTCTTCAATATCTCGTATTCTCATCCACCTCCTGTAGTTAAATATTCATGTTATTAAAATTGTTTAAATTCAGTTCAATCCCCTTCCCTTCTTTTGCTTCCTCATTCAATCTAAAATTTGTTTTTAATTATCATCATCGTTCGTGTGTGTGTGTCAAAGTACCACTCTTTTCTAATCCCTTTCTTTTTCTTCTATTCTTAATTTATCATCATAATTATTTTAACCAGAATATTAAAAATCTAAATGGCTGAGTAAATCTTTCATTGGGGTGAGTTATAATTTGGGGATGTTAAGTGATTGAGAGTTTTTCTCGATGAGTATTCTTTAAATTAATATTCTGTATGTTAAACATAATATGTCATGGATTAATGATATGTTTTGTTTAACGAGTGGTTTCCATGGATTATTGGATCCATAAATACACTACCATAAATATGTTTTGATTGATATTATAACACTAAGTTATATTAAGGATTGGATTAAAGCCTTCACACTTAGGAATTCCAATCAACGTCAACTTATGACATGGGTGTTAATTTAATGCAATACAAATTAAGGCTCAAGGATATCACATGCTTAACTCTCCAATGATGAACTCACCCCAATCTTTATCAATTTGGTAAATCAAACATCATCCATAAATAATTTCAATTAAGCTCTGCAAACAAAACCCCCAAATCAAAATACAATCAACTAAAAACAAACGACTATTACAAAGTATCATCGCCGAGGATTCGACCCGAGTGCTGCTATACACATTAGCAGAGCACCGGAATTTTGACCGGTCGATAGGCGACAATCGGCCGTGCGTTTCACCCCTCTATGTTGATGACATATATTACTGTTTGAATGGTGTTGGATACCAAAATATTGGACACATGTCTTAGTAGGGATACAGTTATGCACAATGTGCCAAATGATATTACGTCTTGATGGTTTAGATCAAGGTTTTTCAAATGACTTAAACCAGAATAATTAGACTATGAGTTTGAGAAACAAAGATTGTATATTTTTTGAGAATCCATAATATCAATGTGAGGGGGTTGTCAAATAAAAAAATCATCATCATTAGAGAAAGTTTAACCATCAAAAACCTGTATGATAGAGTCAGGGAGATCCAAATTACTAAATTAGATATCCTCCATTGCATAGAAATTGATGTTTTCCGGAGAGGTATTATTAGGTAACATGGAAACGAGGGGAGTTCATGTCTAGTTGTCAATCCAAAATTGAAAGTTGGAGTCCAAGATAACCTTACATCTTGAGTTATGCATGATGTGGACAAACTAGTTTCTAATGGAAGGCTAAAGAGAGGAGATGACAATGTTCAAATTCACTTTTTTGTGTCTCTCTGGGAATTTACTATGAAGGAAGGATATAGAGTCAGATTTAATAACGATCAGTCTCTATGTGAGTCTGGATTGTGGAGACTCATTGAACTTTTTGATATTTTAATACCTAGGACACCCTTCTCAAGAGGTTTTTAGTAGGATGGCAAGGGAATGGTAACAAGTTTCTGTTCGATAATACTTCATGTCCAAATAATGTTATTAATATAGGTATTTACTCTCTCTAGAAGACCAAGGGGACATGTGTAGATCATAAGGGATTAAACAATTTTGGTGACAATAGGGGATTTAACAAGGCATATCCTGCCATCCATGGATAGGGATTTCCATTTCCAAGAAGAAAGTTGATTAATCACCTGATCAACTACATTGTTGAAGTAAGTGGATTTAGGCCTACCCCAAAAAATTGGTACTCCCAAATATGTAAAAGGTAGGGAACCTTATTTGTTTATTGTATTTATTGTTCACAAAAATCATGCAATATATATGTATCAACATCCTAGGTTTCTATAAGAACCATTATTTTTTATCCATCCACTTTTTAAAAAAGAACAAACACTATGTGTTTCATTGGCTACCTCCTTCATGAAGTGATGTTTTTAGTTTTAAATCATGATTTTAATTCTTTGAAAAAAACATTGAATATGAACGACCAAATAAAAAATATAAATTATATCATTATTCTGATTCTTTAATGATATTATATACTTCTTTAACCATACTCACCCATCTAGATGTAGTGTGTTCTGGTTTGGGTTAGTTTTACAACCTACTTGATTATTGATATAAAACACTATCATTGATGAATATGGGAATATAGATACAAAAATGATTATAATTTAATAATAAATTAATTATTTTTTCTTGGAGTTTTAATTTTATATGAATATTTAAATTATTATTGAGATATCAGATTTAGTCAGCAAAATTTT
The DNA here is from genome assembly GCA_963277665.1 of Viscum album. Taxonomy (NCBI): domain Eukaryota; kingdom Viridiplantae; phylum Streptophyta; class Magnoliopsida; order Santalales; family Viscaceae; genus Viscum; species Viscum album. The sequence continues at coordinate 1,865,372,059 of OY728133.1, forward strand.
CAAAATATGTCTTTATTTATGTAATTTTCAGAGAATCATATCAAGAATATATATAATAAATAAATTTCATATGATAATAAATGGTCTGTACTAAATTAAATATTTAATAACTAGGTTCTTAGGAAAGCCTATAATTGAAATAATTTTATTATTAATGATATTAGTCTCTGTAATAGAATGAATTCGATATAAGGAAAGGGTTTGATGTGTTAATTTTCACCCATTGATGCATATTTCATCTTATAAACCATGTTTTGTTTGTAATGGGTTACTTAATTCTTGGAAACTTTTTTAATCTCTAGTAATTTATATTTTATCACATTAATCATTCTATTCATTTTAATTTATCTCATAGAGTTTTGACTTAAAATTTTCAGAATCTGAAAAGATTTTTCCAGACTCCACATATTTCATGGGTAATAATGATTTATTTTATTCATTTATAAGATGATACTACAATTTCTGTACCTTTGTAAAGTGGAATTTTTTATACTTAAAATTACCATAGTGAATTTATTTCAAAACATTATATCATTATTGAGTATAATTCTTATCCACATTAATGATGGTTTCACATCCTAATAAATGTTTTTCATCCCAAAATTGCACTCATTTATAATTGGAAACATAATTGCGTGTTATCCCAGGAGTCCTTAATATTTCACTTCTCATATTTTAAAAATTATTTGCTTATTACCCTTTTTAAAATTTAGTTTTTTAAAAAAGGTTATATCCAAAAATTTAAAAAAATCCCATCATTTTATTATCAAATGTTTTATCTTCCACTCTTAATTTCCACTATCATTCTTTAAGAATTTTCAATTATATATTTTTTATGTTTATTTTTAAATGCAATTATTTTTTAAATTTTAACATCGCATTTTTAAAATATTTATATATATTTATATGCTCCATTATTTTTGTATTTTGTAAATATAAGGGTTTTTAAAAAATCACATCAACATTCTCAAACTTCTAAGTATTTTCAAGGGTATATTTTTGAGATATATCTCAAATTATTTAATTTGTAAATGTTTTTTTAGTTTATAAAATTTTTCCTTTTCAAAAGATAACTTGTTTATAAAGTTTCTCATTACTTCTTTACTAGAACCAATGTTAAAGGTATTATCAAAAAACACTTTTACATTTTTTATTCCCATATTTAACTTTATCACTAAATTATTAATTTCCTTTGAGATAAATTTTCATAAATATCCATATAGATTCTCTTATAAAATATTTTATTTAGGTGATTTATTTTTTGATAGAAACTATTTTCCTTCTCAAAGAAAATTTTGGTGATACCATCATGAATTGTTGTGAAACCCAATTTTTTAATGGTCTCATTATTATTTGATGAATGAAACCAATTTTATTGCATATATGGTTTCATGATATATTTATGTAATAATATATTATTGGAAACATATGAGTTAATGTGGACATGTTATATCCTATATCACACTCAAATGCATTGGTTACTATTTTATACCTCATAAGGTAATAATGCAGATTGTAGAGATTATGTATATTCGACATGTTAATAATATTATGGATGTATATGTTGTTTATTAGTAACATTCACATGATTTTGTGTGAAAAGGATAAGTCCTAGATGTATTTAAAATATAGACAATGATCCCTGTAAAAATTAGAAACGTTCACAAGAGTGGGAAGGAATTCAATATTGTTATCTATGTTCACAACATCATGAATACCAATGCATATGTATGAGCTCTAATTCCTTTCTATGTGGTTAAATTATTCTCTATTGTACATATTTATTATGTCAGGCTTCTATAATAATTTTCCATGGTATATATTTTTCTTTTTCATATTAAATTCCATTCAATCATCACTTATTGACAACTATTATTATTCTATACTATTTATAGTAATATATTTATTTCTTGGTCTTGTTTTCTCTCATTATGAAGTTCTAACCCATGATTATGTTTCATTGGTTTTTTACTTTACGAGTGGTCAAATCACAATATTATTATACTTACATTATCTTATTTATTAAGATGTGTATAAAAATAGAAATTTTAGATCATATATATATATAGATAATTTTCAATGAGATGATTAGATGTATATGAAAAATAATTATCTTATATAGTAGATTCTAAATACATTAAATATATATTCATCAGATTGTGTGATTATTCTGAAATGTAGTGTTTAACTTATAAAAATTAATAAAAATTATATTGTTTTTCTTGGGACACTATATATAGGATCCTTAGCCATGATTCATGTAAGATATAGGGTGAAATTAATGATGTTATTATTTTTACCATAAATACGATCGAGTCATACAAATATTATTCAAAGTTCCTATCTATTATGTATTTAAAATATTCAAATGATAGAATGATGGCTAAAAATTTACAATAATTTATTGGATGATTTTTTTCCTCGTTATCAAATATAATTGAATATAAATGAGAATTAAAACATATATATTATCTCAATATTAAATATATATAATTTTTTAAAAAATATTTAAGAATGATCCTGAATAAAACATATATACTTTCATTTCATTTTGAAAATGAAAATATTTAATAAATAATGAATCATGATGTTATCTTACAAGATATTCAAGGAGATCCATCTTACTAATTAAGGGAGAACTTATTGATACACTATAATTAGTGAAATAAAATTATTGATTCATGAATATTGATACAATTTCTCCTAATGATTTAGGGAGTCTTCTATGTTACTGAGAGTAGTGAGTTCTTTATATTGGGAGGGTTTTAAATTAATATGTTTACTTTGGAAGTAATAAATAAAAATTAAATGAGAGTTATTAATAGCTAATTTCATACATCAATAGATCATTATTATACTATCCTTTCAAATAGAACTGTTTTAGGGAACCATTTAAAAATTATTATGTCTCCATCTATTTTGTTAATGACATCAAATACATTTTTAAGCTGATATGACTTCCTACTAACTATAGACCATGATCATTGTATTAGTTGATTTTAATAGAATCAATATACATAGATCCATTGCACCACTAATTGTATTTACATTTACTAGGAAATACTAGTGGTATTAGAGTGACATGTTCTTGGTCAAGATTCAGCCTTGAAAGACATGTAATTGGTCATCAATCATAATGGCCTTCTCACATATGATTATAATATTATTAAATTAATGAAAAATCAGAAAAAACACTATCTGATTTTATTTGGAATATTTTTCAATATAAATTTTATACATAGGATAGTATTCAATATGCAATGTAAATCATTATCATAAAATTTTTAAATAGATCTATATAAATTGTAATATTATTATTATGTTTGAGTGGGTAGTGTTTATAACACACTTAATTATAAGGTTACTTCATGAAGATATTTATAATCAATCGATGAAAAATTACTCAACGTCTATGAATTTGATTCTATGGTACATGAAGCTAAATTAAATGTTCTATTAATCACATATTTTGATTTAAGGATGCACCAGATTTAATCAATTGATTCATTCATTAATCAAGATATTTATATTGTGGTTTTAAATTTTTGAATTATAGATACTATAAATGATATTAAAATTATAATATGAATCCAATGAATATTTATACTCTACATCAATGAAAAATTAAATTTTCTCAAAGATAAGTACATAAATGAAGTTACACTAGATAGCCTTTATAATACATATACATCCTAAAAAATATGGAATAATGAAAATACATCATTTTAAAAGGAATGATCGCATAATTTAGAGTTAAAATTATTGAATAAAAAACATTGGAATATGATCCTAGTGATAGAGATGTTGACAGAGTAATGTCCTTTCATTCTTGAAATAGTAAAAATGAAATAGAAATTCAAATTCTAGCTTCCAATAGACTATTTAAGTATTGAAATTTTTTCCACCACATTTTAAATTGTCCTAGTAAGATTCTCGTTGGTTATCATTGTGATTCTCTTAGTAATAAATCCTTAAACTATAAAATAGCAATGATGATACACAAAACAAATCAAGAAGGAAAACTATTTTTCTCAAGAGTATGCTATCTCAGAAGAGAAATAAAAGGGTGATTTAAAGGACTCAATTAATAAGTCTATGTGGATATCATAGATAAAGCTAATTTGAAGGATATGGATGTAGAAACCCCTAAATTTAATGAAATATTGTACTTTAATGTTTATATATAATCAGTATTCAATGAAATTGATGATTGGAGTGCATAAAAAATAAATCAATTAATATTATTCATCATACCATTGAAAATTATATATTACATCATTTTAAAATATCCCCTTTAAATGCGTTAATGGGGACCCATACGAATAAAAATAATCTCTAATGGATTATACTCTAGTAGAAAGTACCATACCCTTCCAAAAAAATTATTGTATTTTAAAATTGATCCCAATGAAGGAACTATTGAATGAAAAATCATCCCACACAAACTCCCCTTGATTTATACTCAATAAAAATGATTCTAACTTATCCCAAGTAATGATATATGTAATTAAAATTTTCCTTCCATCACAATATCTATATATAAAAATATAATCTTTAATTTTAATCCATTCTTTTTGTTTATTATTTAGGTTAACCTGAGGCTTTCTTTCATATATCATATCAAAATATTCTTTATTAGATTTAACATAAACCAAATTCACCCACTCATTCATGAATATATAATTACTTAAATAGAAGGATATAGGTCGATTCATGACACCTCCTTTCATTTTATATCACATTTATATACAATTTGGAATCAATCAACCGGAGCCTTACATGTATCTATCAGATACATATTCATAGAGAATGTGTGGTTATTATTTTTTTTTGTCTAACCATGTCCCTGGAAGCATATTTATATAAATTCAATATCTATTACTTATTCCTGATTTCTTATATATCATCTTCCCTTATTCATAAGAATAATGTCATCTCTCGAATAATCATTGTTAAAATTAATAAACACTATGGACACACTAACCTTACCTTCAAGTATAGTTTTCATAGGATTTATAAATTGTTAATATTCTATGATAAAATTACTTCTTCATTGATTTATATAATAAAATCTCAATTCAAAACTACCTTTCTATTCATTCATCAACAATAGGTGAAAAAATACTCCAGCCTATCTGTTCTCCTAGAGGATAGAGGAAATATTGGATTTATATATTTTAGTTATAATAGTTAATCCGTTAGAACATAATAATTTAAAATTTAAATAAAACATATATTGTAACTACTCTCGATGTTATACCATGGCTATGATATAAATGGAGCCCTCAGCGTTTCCATAAATTTCCTCTAATATAATGTTGACCATAAGGGTCAAGTAATTTTTCATATTTTTCAACCATTTTGGTATTGTAAATTCGAATCCCTAGACTCGTTATTATCCTAATTATCATTAGATAAATTTATAAAGTCATTCTATTACTTAACTCTACCTTCCCACTTTTATTCATGAGCAATACAATCTCTTTCCTTGGAAAATAATTTTAGTTATAGTTGTTCCAATGAATAAATAGGATTCCATTGTTCTTAATTTCAAATATTTCTAAAAAATATGATATGATCCTTTTTTCCTTCCACTAACACCTCAAATAATGTATTAAATTCCAATTTGTCATCTTGATTTGGGGTTATGAGACCAATTTGAGACTCTAATCCACAATAAAATGATTTTTTATTTACCAAGGATAAAGGTAGTCCAACCATGGTTGCATTGAATCCACCTAAGATATAGAAACCCGAGCTTTTTATATAAGTCATTACCTGATTTTAATTATAATTACACATCACAGTACAAGGTAAGGATCATGAAGTATAGTGTCATTGAAGACTATGTCCAGAAAACAAAAAACATGAGATGAAGAAAAACACTTCAATATTTTGCCTTCCAATTGATATTCAATCTTCAATTGTGCTCAAACATATACATAGGGTACCCTAGGGAATAGATGAAAAAAGGAATAAGCTAAATAGTCAAGTAAGGGAATAACCATAGGAACAAATAATCAGCACAAGGAATAAAAGTCATGACATGATGATATAAAAATAAATTTAACATATGAATTATTAACTTATAAAACAGGAATCATATAAAATTTAAGTCATTGAAATATGGAAGCAACATAAAACAAGTCATTAATACAAGACCTGGATAATAGCCATGATCGTTTCACATAATAATACAAGCCAAGGCTAACTGCCAAGACCATCATACAAAACATCTCATTAGACATAACTGTACCCAATTCAATGGATCACAAGCTGGGTTCACCCATATTAACATTTTATGAATATTTTTTCTACATAAAGTACCATACATAATCAATCATAAAAAAGAATAAGGGTTACCCATAAACAAATTTGGTTCTACAATCTTGTTATAAAGCATAAAAATGGGTGTATCATTAAAGTGTCTTTAAAGGTAACGATCTAAAATATGAAAGAAAATTTATAAGGGAAAATAGGAATGTATGATGTTGAGTTATTTCAAGTATAAGATTCAACATGTATGAAAATTATTCAAGAAATCTTGGCATAAAAACATTTTCGTGTTTTAAGGAAAATAATATATAGCCTTTAGAATAGAAAAGGAACCAATAATATATGCAGAACAAGAAGTGTACCATGAAATATTTCACAGTAAAAATAATTATTTTATAAAGACAATTATGGCTTATAATAGAATATATAGTGCACTTGAAATTGGGTTTGAATTCATGTAGTTCCATTAAAACATGTTTTCTTATTGGATGTATAGAAGAGGTAATCAGTTAAAAACTTGTATATCCCTAAATGGGAAAGATCAAATGGTCTTCATAAATGAATTTGGAAAATGTAAACAGAATTTAAAATATGCACATAAAAAGATAAGATGACTTCATTTTGGTAAAAGAATTATAAGGAAACTCTACGGAATAATGGATGCTCATGTCAAATCCCTCAATGAATATCGACATGGTATAATATGTACATATGAGGGATTAATGAGATAGAAAAGGGATTCTAAACATTTAAACATTGTGAGGAATGTTTGGTGAGGTGTTTAAACATACCCCCTCACTAGGAATTACACATAAAATTGCATAACATAGAGTACAATCTTTAAAAAAGTGAAATAGAGAGGATCCCTTACCTAATTTACCATGGTGTTCTCCACATGATATTAATGACCTGAATAATCAACATTAGGTTCATTTATTAATAATTAAAGAAACATTTATATATTTAATAGAATTATTATATCCTATTATTATTCATTCATGAATGTTTTCTATGGTTTGAGTGGTTCAATTTCATTGTTCGGGAACATTTGTTTTCATGGTCTTTATGATCGGCCTACTTATTTTCATGAATGGATAAACATGTAATATTAAAGTGGTTTTCCATAATTGAATTTATATTAAATTAGTAAAAATATTGGATATTACGTGGTTGTAAATTTAATTTGGTTACTTGGAGTGATGTTGAATCATTATATAAAACATTAGTGACAACTTTTTAGGTTAATTGGAAGTTTGTTCCACAAGGAACATGTTTTGTTTTATAAATAAAAACCTTGTGTAAAAATGGATTATAGAATCATATATGAGACATAATAAATATATTATTGTCTGTTTAAACCATGAAAATTGTTTTATGACCATAATTGAAGATGGTAACCCAAATTGACAACCCATCATCCTTGAATGTGGTTAATTTACACATATCAGATGTAGTATTTACAACTAAAACAAAATAAGGGTAAATGGGAGATGATAACAACATATTACATTATCATAACAACATTAAATTACATATAATTTATTTGATTTTACATAAAATATTGAAGAGGAGAGTTTCAGATATAAATGTAAACAAAAAAAACATGAAGAGATAGCAAAAGAATTGAAAAGAGGAATTTACTCCTTGAATCAATCATCTCATAGAGACTCTTAGGGGAGGGGATTTGGTATTTTTAGGAGAAGAAGGGTTTTTGGAAATGGGTATGGATCTTTTGGAGATATTGGGATATAATTTAGGGAAGGAACAAGTCTTGAGAGGATTGATGAGAAGATGTAAGGAGGGGTGGTATTTATAGTTGAGGAGAGAAGGGTTTTCATATTATAATATTCATTAGTTTATTAATTTTCTATAAAAAACAAATAGGGACGATTCCATGAACAAGAATAGTAATAAATGCATTTGATTTATATATTTGGGTGCAAGAATCACTTATGATGACTAGAACAGTGGATTTAAATTATAATATATTTATATACAAAATTATTGTATTTTACTATTCTCAAAAAATTATATTATTTAAGAAAGATCCCAAAAATTATCCCTAACCATTTTTTGATGAGTATAATAAAAAAATTATATCCATTTTTCAAAAGTAATTTTAAAAATATATGTAATTTAATATTTAATTAAAATCATAATTTATTTTTAAATTTTTTTTTAATCATTTATTTACATATTCCAAAATATAGGTATATCATAATTTCACTTGATTATTATTTATATACTATCATATGTGATGTTATTATTAATTATTATATATCACTATTCATAAGGGTAACACTAAAATTCATAATTTTATGTTATTGTTCCCTGAAAATAAAGTTTGTCTTATTGGACTCTAAACATCTTACTGATTGCAACAGTGAATGTCAGATTTTTGAAATTCCAAACATAAAAGTCTATAAACTATATTTAAAGTTTACATAGTACATAGTTGTTCACTGTGTTTGGGTTTCTTATTATTATATTACATAATCATAAGTATGAATTTTCCATTTAAAAACATTGGGTTGTTACATTCTTTCCCCCTTATGAAATTTGTCCCACAAACAATCATTTTGAACTCTAGTCCACAAAATGTGTGGGTACTTTTCCTTCATTTTCTTCTACAGTTCACATGTTTCTGCTTCGTACTTATCATTCTTCCATAGTAAGTTTATCATGTGAGTAGTATTGTTATGTAGAAGTTTATCTGTATGATCCGTGATCTTCACTGGCTACTTCTCATAAGAAATATCACCCTCCAACTATACCACATCGGAAGAGAGTACATGTGAACGGTTTTTTATTTTCATCCTTAAAAGGGATACATGAAAGATATTGTGTACATTGGACATAGTATGTTGAAGTTCCATTCTATAGGTCATATCCCCGATATGATCAAGAACCTCGAAGGGGTCGATGTACCTAGGACATAACTTTATGTTCTTCACAATCCACATGAACATCATTCACATATATATGCATAGAAATTATAGGTTTCCAACTCTGAACAAAATGTCTCATCAACAAATATCTTCATAATTATTCTATAAACATTGGGTTTCCTTGATGTGATACTAAATGGTTTTCACCTTCTCTGAAATTTCATCAATCATTTCAGGTTGTAGCATCTTACGCTCTTTGAATTCGTCCAAAAATGTCTGTGTTCGTCACCGTTTCCTTAAAAGAGATTTATATGGTACCATTCAAATGCTATAGTGGATGATTTTGTTGTAGGAGAATTAAACTAGTGGAAGATTTATGTCCAATCCTCCTTTAAATTCCATAAAACTTGATCTCAACATATATTATTGTGTCTGAATAACTCGCTCATATAGGCCATCAGTATGAGGATGATATGCAATACAAAAGTTCAATTCATTGCATAGAGAATTTGGGACACTTTTCCATTAATTATAGGTTAATCTCAGATAAAAATCGGATACAATATACTGTGTTAATCTATGTATCCTTACCACTTCTTTGATGTAAATCTGTCAAAGTTGATCTAATGAGAAGTCCTCTCGAATTGCGATAAAGTGAGGAATCTTTGTAAGTCGAACCACAATGTCACATATAGAATTGTTTCATATGGATATCCCAAATGTCCAGTGATAAGTTACATGGGTATGTTACCTCACATCCATGTTGATATGGGTAGTGGTTTCATCATCCCCTTAGACTACTATATTTCATCCTTCACTTGTCGACAAACCATGCACTTTGATGTATACTCATTAATCTCTTTCATCATATTGTCCCACCAAAAGTTCTCTTGGATATCTTGATACATCATTGTGCTCCCTTAGAGAATAGATAAAGTCGAGCTATCTATGTCATTCAAAATATCATTATTTATCTCTGGATGGGATGGTACACATAATCATGACCCAAATCATACAATTATGTCCTTGTCAGTTTTGAAATCATAGGATTCACCATTTATGATTGGTTCCCCCCTTTTCTGAATTTCCACATATGTTCTTTGATCATCCATTATCTTTTACATGAGGGATGGTTGAGGAATAATTTGAGAAAAGATTGAGGATGTTCCTACGTTATTGATTCCAAATTCCATCATATAAAATTCTAAGATGATCATATCCTTTCCAATTATCGTCATTGATAAAGATTCATGATCATTTTTACATAGAGCATATAAAACCTTATTTTCTTCAAAGGGATAGAAGTGTATTGAGTATTCATAATCATTAATGAGATCTATCCATCTTCAATGGAACATATTAATCACTTTTTGTGTTTATATATATTTGAGACTATTTTGGTATGTATATATATCTCACTTCCCCCATAGAGATAATGTCGCACGAATTTTAATGCAATGATCATTGAATCCAACTATAGATCATGCGTAGGATAGTTTTCTCATTGATTCTTAGCTTCTTTGAAAAATAGGCTATCACTTTATCATTTTTCATTACACTCATTCTAATCCCTTGTTTGAAGCATCAAATTACACCATAAAGAGTTGTCCACTTATTGGGAGTGCGAGTATTGGCATTATTATAATATTTTTTTCAACTCCATGAATCTGCATACACATTACTAAATCTAGAAAAACATGATTTCTGTCCATGATAGCTTAGTCAATTGGTTTGAAAATCTTGAAAATTTCATCACAAATTGCTGATATTTCTCATCTAGACCCAGAAATCTATGGATCTACATTATAGATGTTGGAATGGGATACTATCCCATTGATATTGTCTTGGAAGGGGATATATATCACTTTAATGGTGATAAAATTACCTAAGAATTATAATTACTCCATCCAGAAGTCACGTTTACTATACTTTTCCTATAGATTCTCCCTTTGCAAAGTCTTTAACACAATATTCAAATTCTCTTCACGATCCTCCTTTCTCTTGGAGTAGATAATAATATCATCAATAATGATTACCATAAACTTTTCAAGGTAATATCTAAAGAATATATTCATTAAATACATGAAAATTATAGTTCATTAGTTATCTTTAAGGGTATCACTATTAACTCCTAGTGTCCACACCATGTTCAAGAGGAAGTCTTCGTAATATCTTCCATCCTCACCATTAATTGGTGATATCCCGATCAAAGGTCTACTTTAGAGAAATAACTGCCCCCACCACTGAATTTGATTGAAAAATTCCTCTATCCATGGTTGGGGATACATTTTATTTATTGTGATTTTATTTTTCTCATGATAATCAATGCAAAGGCCCATTGATCCATCCTTATTTTTGATGAATAGGACTAGAGGCCCCCATAGGGAAGCACCTGGGCGTATAAAACCCTTATCTATATTCTATTGTATCTTCTTCTTCATCTTCTCTAGCTCTACTATGTCCATTATATAAAGATTATTTGTTATATTCATATATCAAATAACGTGTTCAATTGAGAACTCAATCGGTCAATCAGGAGGAAGGCAAGGAAAATGCTTTCTAAATCCATCAGTGTAATCCCTCACGATGGGCATGTCTCCAAGAATGATTATCTCATCTCAATCATTTGGGCCAGAAATTATTTCTCAAGAGGACATAATATCCACACTTGAGAGAATGATTCTATAGGATATTCATCTTTCTCCTTACACTTATAATGAATTGGATGATTCTTTAGGATGTGAGTTGTTATCTCCCATTCCCGATTGTTTATGTTGGCTTTGTCTATGATGTTTGTGTTTCCCCTACTTCCCATGAAAGGGGTTTTATTAATTATAAAGACATTTAAGGCCTTCAATAAATTAGATGGAATTTATCATTGTATAAAGATATCCAATACATTCCCAATATAGGATCGAACTCCACTAAATAACGTATGATGAGATTTTCTAGGTGTTTTAATGAACAAATGTTAATTGGGGGAGTTATAAACCATGGACTCAATAATTTCTCCATTTTTATTCTCATAGATAACATATCCTCCAAATGTTGAGGTGGTGTTTGAGTAGTTATACTAATCATAAATGATATTAAAGAATGTGTGAAACCATAATCAAATAGTACATTATTTATTCTTTAATGAATAACTAGCATATATGTCACCACATCATTATCTGGCTACACCTCAATAGTGGTGATAACATAATCCCGTATTTGTTTCCTTATATGTTTTTATTGATTGCCTCTGATAAACCTTATATTAGAGAAATTATTCAAATCATTCCCATGATCATTATAGTTATAACCTTGCAAAACAGGTTGAGTGTTGATCTGAACGTTCCAGTTTTCATTAACATTAATAGTATTATTCATATCTTGCCGGCAGTTTTTTTCCAGATGTCCCAAATTTACAAATTTGAAGTAATTATTTCTTCCCATTATACATATCCCAAGATGCTTCTTCCAGAAAAAAAAATAAAAGTGGGATAGTCATGTTTCATTATATTATTTTATTTTTTTTAACCACCCATGTTGTTTTCTATTTTCCACTTATGGTAACTAGACCAACGAGACCAATAAAATTTTCCAATGTCCATTTCAACCATGAGTGAAAAATGTAATCGTTTCCTCATAACTGTTGAAGTCTCAAAACAACAATATTTTTTGTAGACTCATCTTTAGTCTGATAAACAAGTGACCCCCCATACATTCGGTGTTAATGGAAAAGCCATATGGATACCTTTAATGCCTTGTAATGTTTGTTCATATGCCCTGATGTACTCATCTTCCTTCTACTCGATTATAACAAACACTATTTTGATTATGAGAAAGAGGGTTTAGGGAAAATATTTTTTAAAAACATTTTCTTGAATTACTCACAATCCATTCAATCAATATCTTCTTGGGACATGGTAATCTGGATCAGTGTCCACCACTGATTAGTTTCCCCATCAAAACGATAAACTGACAATACATCTTTCTCTTCATCCTAGCACTGGAGGATATATACCCAGAAAACTTAGTTAGAGGAAAGCCTCTAACTATTTATTAATGACAAGAGAAATCCAAAAATCAAGTACAACAACATAAAAGGACATTCACATATCATAGTTGTTAGACCCATCACTAGATCCATGATAGATTGCATCCTCCGCAGTCGCTAATTCCCACTCTAAGCTATCTTGGTGCCTAAAAATCATGGAATACTTCCTTATGTGATTTAAAATTTCTAAAGAAAGAAATTCCTTAGAAGACTACATTTCCCAACCTTCCCTCCCAACAGCAGACCTGGTGGTCATTGGCTTTGGCAGATGACAATAATCCCGCCTCGGCCTTCTTCGCGGTTGGGCAGTCATCTCTTCCGCATTCCCCTGCACCTTGTATTTCCCACCTTGGACAACATCACTATATGATGTACGGAACATGACACGTTCATTTTCCTTTTCACTACCAATACAATCCCCCCATTTTATAGAGATTTTCACTTTATAGTAACCTTCCTCCACACCGCGTTCCAGCTGATTTTGGATGTTTGGATCAAGTATGACTAGACACTATGAATGACCCACAAGATCACAACCGACATTTGTCCCCATCTTCACAGTGCCATCAGTAGCAAAAACGTATAGAGAACTAATTCCATATTCATTGGAATCATCCTTCCCTTGTAATGGTGCACCATAAGCACCTGAATCTTTAGCACCTTGCCCCTCCGAGGCTTTCCCACCCAAAGACAAGATCCATCACGATCCAACACCAATTCGTCTATCTCCAAGCCATCAAAATATTTAATTAGCTCCAAACTAGCCACCTGATTCAAAGATTGCGGCCCGGTTGAGCACTTCACCTGCACACCACTCCCAACAGCAGCCTTCTCCCTAGTAGAGAGATTTTTCTACACCCCCTCCTCCAAAACACCTACATTGCTGATAACCACATCATGTGAGATAGCACATGCACTCAACTCCTATGATTTCCCTTCAATTACAGCAAAGTCTATAGCCACATACTTCAAACAATGCATCCCATTTGAGTACTGCAACTGCACACCACTTCTAATAGCACCATGCACCCCAGCAGAAGGATCCTTCTATGCCCCCTCCTCCACATCACCTACATTGATGATAACCACATCTTGTGAGATGGAACCCTCAATTTCCGTTGACATGGCCTCATGAAGCATATTTTTAGCATGATTGCAGCTCAACAATCAACCAGCAGTAGTGGGACTCCTGATCATCTCCTCCTGATCACCCTCTACAAATACCAAATGATCCTCAGTAAGAGCCGGCTGCAAATGGCAAGCACTTCCCTCAACCATAGACCTGGACTGAACTCCAAGATCACTCTTCAGTCTATCAAACAGTGGCATTACAGATGAGTTCAATGACACCTGCACCATCTTCAGCCCGCATGCAAATCCCGACATATCTTCAGGAGGAACTCACATCATCTCCCTCTCAGTACGATCAATAGGTTTCATTCCAACCAAATCGCCTTCAGGGAAAGTAGAGCTCAGAAGATCACTTTGCCTAGAAGCACCTCCCGGACTTCTACAGACACCGAAATCCATAGGGGAATTCTTCACACCTGCCCGAGTTATCCTCACAGCATCATGCACCCCACAGCCATTCCCATTCTTCCCATCCATCCCTTTCATGTTAACATCCAGCCCTCCCATACAGAAAATAGCCTATAAATTCCCAAACGGTCTACACTTCACTCATAACATCACCCATGACTCAAAAAAACCTATTGCATCCACATAAACTCCTTCTCATTAGTAATCCAAACACAACGCATTAGAGGTCTTGCAGTATCCACCTCAAAACATATACACAGGAAAATCAGGAGAGACACCAACTCAGTTTGTTGGTCAGAGCAATGAAATCATCCAATCATATTGCCAATTGCACAAAGAATCAAAGGATTTTTAAAAGAAAGGGGTAAACCAGGGATACATAACCATGTAGCAATCGAATAAGGTTCACGCTGCATATGAAAATCGAAACCCCATTGGAAAAAATAAATGGATGAGACACCGCACCTTCTAAGAGCCCGGGACCTACCGGTAATCCAGTCATCCTCTTATCCAAACCAAACCATTATGTGCCTTTGATCATGTAACCCAGTGACCGGCCACTCATGATGTTCCCACAATTTTGAGATGACCTGATAAAAAGCTTCCAGCGACGGTCGATGGGGATGAAAACATGCCACCAGGGTACACTTGCACAGATCAGCAGATCATTTTAACTCTATCGGAAGCAATGATAAATGGGGCGCCTCTCGAAAGAGAGCCCAAACCTTTGGAGAGATGTAGTTTTTAGGAAAGGGAGGATAAGGATCTTCCCTCCCATGGGACAACAAACATGAACCTCCCCCTCCGATAGATAGGGGAGAGAAGATCCCGACGACATGAGCTAGGTCTTCAGGAGGAGGAAGACTCAGGAGGAAGCTCTCTCTATTCCTTGGACTGGAAGATATATAATATCATTTGAATGTAGTTAATACAATGTTTTGTAAGGAGATGATCTTTCAGGGGAGGCCTTTTCCATATGAATGACTCAATGAAAACATGATCTTTCCATAGAGAATTGAGGTTTTTCAAGAAGATTACAATTATTATCAATAACTTCAGCCAGTTGTTCAAGTACATTCATAATGTTATGATCACCTGTTCCCATCATATCAGCCATATCATTATATAAGTCATTTCATTACAGATAAAATTTAATGTGGGAATGTGTTCTTAAATTTCCCTCCGTTAACTAAGAAAAATATTATACAATTATAGGTATCAAATACTAAGCTACTGAGCATTAAAAGAAATTTTTTTACATAAGTGAATAAAAATATAATAGAGAAGTATATCCTAAATTGTGATTCCTTTGGATTAAATCTATATTATCCTTCATATATTATTTAACATATATTCTTATTGGATTTTTTTCCTAAATTATTATTAGTACTAATATCATGAATTTACCTAGGCATATCCCCCAATACTGTCAACCCAAGAGTGAAGTATGGCCCGTTGCCATATAATAGGACACTCCGAGTCAGGCATAAAACTCTTTGTCAAAGTTTTCAATCCTTGGTACATATTTTCTAGAGCCGCATATTCCTATTTGTATCTAGACAAGGATGTATTTTATTGATAAACTACTTACTTTATTCTTACCAAAATTGGGGACTTTCTCTTATACTTTGTATAAACCATAAGGTTATTTATAATGTATTATATTCATAATATCTAAAATAACTATAATATCCTATAGTTCCAAATATAGTGACCATATCCTTTTACATAAGACTTTACATGAATTTAAGCAAAACTATAAATTAGATAACAAGCCAATGATCATGAAGTCTAGTGTCTTTGATGACTAGGTACATAAAACTAAAAAAATGACACCACAAAACACTTATTTATTTAATAATCAAATTGAGCTCCTAGATTCCATTATGCTCAAAAATCATTATATGGTACCCTAGGGAACATAAGAAAAATGGGATAAGCTAAGTAGATAATTAAGGGAATAACCATAAGAAAAAATCATTTGCACAAGGAATAGAAGGCATGACATGATGATATAAAAAATCATTTATCATATAAAATCATAATAGATCAACATTAAATCATATAAATATGGAGTTTTAAAAATGTGGAATCCACATAAACATGACTTTATTATGATTCTCGACTAACCTCCGTGATCGATTCAGATTGTAGCACAAGCCAAGACAAACCACCAAGATCATCACACATAACAACTCATGAGACTTAACATTACCCAATACATTGGATCTCTATATGGTAACAAATATCTTAAAATTTCATGAATATTTTTTCTATATATCATACCATACATCAGAAATCAAACATAAACATAAGGGTTTCCCATGGAAAGAATTGAGTACCATAATCCAGTCATAAAGCATAACAAATGGGTGTATCATAAAAGTGTCCATGAAATAAAGGAACTAAAATATACATGGACATTATTAAGGTAAAATAAGAATTTATCATGGTGAGCACTATCAATTATAAGTGATAACATGTATGAAATGTATTTAAAAATGTATTTAATAAGAAACTTTTTGAGTTTTTTTTAAAAAAATACTATAGTGTGTTTTAAATAGAAAAGGGGACAATGCATTATACACAACTATAAGTGAACCATGATTGTTTTCAAAATAAAATGACTGATTTTATAAATACAATGGTAGATTAATATATAAGATATAGTGCACTTGAAATCGATTAAGAATTCGAGAAGTTCCCTTAAAACAAGTTTTCTTATCACGATGTATTGAGGAGGGAATCACATAAAAAATGTATATCCTCCAAAGATAATGATGAAAAGTACCTGATAAATTAATTGGATACAAGTAAAAATAATTTATAATATGCAAATAAAAATGAATACGCCAGTGCTGCTCATAGCTATAACAGATCACTTTTCTTATTTTTCAGACGGTCTTACGACTTCCATATGAAGCGCGACTCCCTAGTTGTGGATACATGGGTAAGCTTTCTTGAACTACCTTTACCATTTCATAATCCATCTATCATTAGAGTTCTATGGAAAATATTTGGTATATTATTATGATCTGATAGTAGAACATGTTCTGTATATCACCCTGTTAATCCGAGAGTCTATGTGGAAATTGATGCGTCAAGATATCCTGCTGAGTATGTGTGGATTTCAGTGGGTGAAGAATCTTGTTACAGACATACTATTGTATATGAATCATAGGATGATTTTTTTCTCACTATAAGAGATTGGGACACACAGTGGCGTCCTTCTTGTGGGGCACTAATGACATCGATACGTAGACGAGTGTGCATGTTTGAGGCAAGGGAAAGGGCTCAGGGTCTAAAGGTGATGAGGCTATGTCTGGATAGATTACTCACGAGCATAGGGCCCTGAGTGGTTTTCCTAGTGAGTGTAGTAAGACTATGAATATGGTTTATGAGGGATATATTGATGGTTGTGAAACATCCCGTCGATACACTGGAAAGAATGCTGGAACTGTAGGTTTGGGTGATGTAGTGCAATAAATGAAAGTATGGGTAATACCTCCTAAGCTGAGTGTTTCAAGTATTTATAACAGGATAATGAAAGATTTGGAAATTCCCCTAGTGAAATTTCATGGGGTGTTCTGGCCAATACAATGGATGAAGTAAATCTACATACGCACAAAGATGAAGCTTAATCTCTATGTGAATATGTTGGAGCTGATATCTCAAATGCTAAGTGTGATGTGAGACCAATTTCTTGTACCTATGCTATGGAGGTGTGTTCCAGCAGTTATAACATCAGAGAAAGGGTGATACATCTGACTTGTGAGGGAAATCCTATGGATTATCAGGAGTGGGAGCATCCAACACATGGGGAAAACAGGAAGATAAATTCCAAACAGGGAACAGATATGATGAGAACCCTTGGCCATTTCAACATAAACAACCATTTTGAATGTTTGAGTATCGATGAAGGGAAAGATGACAACACCATTTGTCCCTCTGAAGCTGAGTCCAATGGAGAAGGACCACTCTCGGATGACAATAATATAGGGGGATCCAGTAAAGGCCTACATGGTCCAAGGAGGAATAAAGGAAATAAAGAAAAACAAGGATTTGGGGAGGTGCATTGTTAACAAGGAGCAGAAATCAAAAGGATACAAAGACTACTGATTTCTACCTTGGCCTATGGAGACATAGTCAGCCAAAAAATAATGGTAAATCAAAGGCACTTGAGACTTAGACTATGGAAGGTGGGGTGGGTCAGCGAGTATGAGACACCATTCCCCTATATCTTTCCAAGGAGGTTGCAATGACAAAGGGCCCAGAACGATTAGTGACCCCCCATAAGGATGGTGACAAGATATTTTAGGATATGCAAGGGAATATAGCTTTGCATTTAGAGAATGGGGTGATGGGAAAGGAGGATGTTTCCCCTCTCGGCCAACAGCGTGAGAAAGAACAACAAGAATATGATGCTATGATTTAACATCCTTTAGAATTTCATATGACCTTAGAAGAGGTAATGGTCGAATATATCCTAAAAATTAATGCTCAAAATGTAGTGGCTGAAAGAATGATGGAAAGGGCTATAATGGTTCCTCCCAATGTGGAGAAAAGCAACTGGAATGATAAGAAGTACTTGATTTTAATTTGAGGATTCAATAAAGGGATGTTAACCATAAAGGAGTATATCCATTCTTGGGACAAGCTGACATTCATAGTTTGAAGCTGTTCTAACAGAGGGACCAGACACTCAGGTAAAAACTATCTCATGGAAACTTTTTAGGGAGATTAAATCTGGTAGGATGCATTTCCATTTTATTGACTCAGTGTACTCTTTTTATGCTTGATCTTTTGGTTTCTCACTGTTGACATTAAAAGTGTTTGATAATAAAAAATTAATATTTAGTACTATAATATGCAAATAAAAGGATAAGATAACTTCATTTTTCTAAATTAAAGATAAGGAAACTCGAAGGAACAAAGGAGGTTTGTGTTAAATCCCTTACGGAGTATCGGAATGGTATCTTGTGTACTTAAGAGGACAGAATGAGAGATAAATGGGATTATCATCATTTAAAAAAAGAGAGGATAGAATGGGGGAGGTGAATAATCATACCCCATCACTAGGAATTACACATAAAAGGGAATATAATAGAGGGCAATATGGAATAAAAGTAAAATAGAGAGGATTCCTTACCTAAAGTCAAATGGTGTTTTCCACTTGATATTAATGACCCGAATAATCAAATTAGGTTCATTAATTAATAATTATAGAACCAGTATTATAATTAAAATATTTATTATAACCATTTAATGTTCATTCAGGAGACTTTCTGATTGGTTAAGTGGTTCAATTTCATTGTTCGTGTCTGCTTGTTTTCATTTTTTTATGATCAGTTTACATATTTTCATGAACAGATAAACATTTAAGATAAAATTGGTTGTCTAAAATTTATTTTATATCACATTAGTGAACATATAAGAGATTACATGGTTATAAATTTAATTTTGTTACTTGGTGCGAAGTTGAATCATTATATAAAACATTAGTGATAACCTTTTGGGTTAATTGGTGGGTTTTGTCCACCATGAACATGTTTTGTTTTATAAATCAAAACCATTTGTTAAAAAGGATTAAAAACCTTAGATGAGACATAATAAATATATTATGGTCTCATTCATCCATGAAAATGGATTCATAAAAATAATTTAATACGATAACTGAAATTGAAAACCCATCGTCCTTGAATGTGGTAAATTAACACATCCCAAATGGTGTCTTTACTACTAAAATAACAGAAGGGTGAAGAAGAGATGATAATAACTTATTATATTATCATTGAAACATTCATGTACATGTATGGTACTTTTGTTTTCATAAAAATTGGATGAGGGGGGGTATGGATAGAGAAGTAAACAAAAGAAGTTGAAAAAAAAGTAATAGAATTAGAAAATTAAATTTACCTCTTGAATCATTCTTCCTAGAGAGCCTCATAAGTGGAGTGGATTTTGACTTTTTAGGAGAACAAGGGATGTTGGACATATGGAGGGATCTTGTTGATATTTTTTCTCAGAATTTATTGAAGTCACAATGAATTTGAGTAGTGATGAGAAGAGGTAAAAAGGGGTGATATTTATAATGGAGGAGAAGAGGGTTTCATGCCATTATAATCATTAATTTATAATTCATCCATAAGACAAGAAATAGTGATTATTCCATGTCCATGAATAGTAATAAATGCATCTGAGTTTGATATTTGGGTTCTTACATTCCCTATGATGTTAGTAATAGTGGATTTAAATTATAATTTATTTATATCATAAATTAATGTATTTTACTATTAACCTAAAATTCAAGTAGTTTAGAAAAATCCCAAACATTTACCCTAACCATTGTTGGATGTGACAAATCAAAAAATGAAATCAATTTTACAAAAATAATTTTCTATGTACGATTAATTTAATATTAAATTAAAATTCATAATTTATTCAAAAAATAGGTTTCAAAACATTAATATACTTAATCAGAAATATACATACATCATACATTCAATTCAATATTATTTATATAAAATCATATTTAAGGTTACTATTAATTAGGTTATATTACTATTCATAAGTTTTTAATAAATATTCCAAATGGCATGTTACTATTCCCCAATAATTATTTTTTCCCTATTAGACTCAAAACTACTTATTGAACGCAACCATGAATGTCATATTTTCAAACATTCAAACAAAAAAGTGTCAAAATTATGTTTAAAGGTCGCATAGTACATATTGTTTCATTTTGTTGTGATTTCATGTGATTATAGGACGTAATAATAAGAATTAAATTTTCATTTCAATATATTGGGTTGTAACATAGGATGGGAATGTACCTGAACCAGACATGAGCAAAGTATTCTCCCAATTATTCTTTAAGAACCCATACACAAACATAGATGTACATTATGAATATTGAACCTAACCTACTTGAGTAAAAACTTTCATATTATCCTACTAGAATTCATAATAATACATGAAATTTGAATTTAACAAACTCTACTAAAAAATTTATTAAAAAAAATGTGAGATCCTTCATTGTTTGAGGATAGACTCCTCACATGACCATAATGAAAAATATTTACATGTTGGACCAAGAAAAACATAGAATGTAAAAAATCACACAATTAATCTAACATCACTCTATGAAAACACTAATATTCCTATTATATATAAATCTAAATTAGAAAATATAGTGTCTTAGTAAGATCAACATCAAAGTAAGATATATGAAGTTATGGGGTGATAAAAGTCCTTGGATCTTCTACTAGGAATCATAAAACTATATTGAATTTGAAATACAACATAATTCAATAATGGAATTGGAAAAAATACAAATTCTTACCCATATGGAAATAATCAAGACAACCATATTCATGTTAAAATTGTGTGCCCTATAAAATTGGAAGAATCAGATTTCATTTATGGGATGATGGTAAATGGACATTTTGAAGGTGAATAATTTTTCATTCACAAATCAAATTAAAAAATAAAAAGAGTCTAGTAACCCTAAAATTATACACTCCTTAAATCCCTAAGAAGAATTGATACGTCAGTTGAATGCTTCAATAATAATTCTACTCTGGATGAAACATAACACCCAAGGGATTTCATGGATGGAATTTTTTTTTTCAACTTCATGGTAGAGATTGGTAACATTTGAATGTTATCTTATAGCTGAGGTACCATTATGTAAAGAGAGATTCTTAGATATGTGGAAAGACAAGGGACTTATATGAAAGGGTTAAATAACACAAGTTATGATGAAAAATAATCAATAGAGAGTCCCTTATCCCACTTGATGATGGTAGTTGACACATGGTAAGGACATAGAATCTAGGAAATAAACCCAAGATAAGTTTATATTGGAAAATTAAAGAACTGGCTAGTTTATAAAATTTAAATATATTATGATGAAGAATAGAAATATGATTTGAAGGTGATGCTCAAATATCTCATATATATAATTCTAAAAAACCTCAGATAAGTAGTTCAAGAAAAACCACAATATTTAAGATCATGAATGAACCATAAATAACATGACTGATATATAGAATAATTGAGTTAAACAAATATATGAAATTGAAGTACAAATTATTATTTTATAAAGAATGGTTTATGACAAATAATGTATCCGTAGTCATATTATGACATTAAAAAAATGGAATGTATAGGATATAGATAATATATAAGAAAATATATACTTGTGAAATTAAAATGAAGGATGATTTACCATAAACAAATAATTTAAATGTATTGTGAAATCATAAGGGTTAATTGATTATGATGAAAAATGTAGTTATCAATAATAAAACACCACAAGAAATTGCACATTAATGAATGATAGACATGGGTGACTCAAAAAAGATCCAATTGTCTATTCAAATAGTAAATTAAAAATAAAAAATAGTCCAAATTTGTGGTGTTATTATTATAGAATGTTTTGATATGCTCAACTTGTGAGTACCATAGTAAATTTCCACATTAGGGGAATAAAATGAACAAAGAGTGATCATAAATTATTTTACTAATTTCGTTTTTAATTGTGATATTGTCATAGTAAATGTTATATAATCAATGCTATAAATTACTCAATATGAATGCATAAAATGTACCAAAATAGACATAGTAATGAATTTATTATTATCAAGAATAATCATTATATTGATTAAAGCACAAAACAATTTCATATCCATGAAATATGAAGATGATCTATAATATTGGTAGGTTGATGTAAAATATCCATCACTTAATGAGGTGTATCATTATACATGGATTATGAAATAATGAGTTCAGAAAGAATTTTTTTAGATAATTTAATTATTTTAATAGGTCTTCATGGAATGATGAAACATGAAATTCCATGAACTACCTAGATTGGGGAAAACAAATACATTTTTACATGATAAAAAAATGAAGGTGTTGTTCAATTATAAATTAATGAAGGTTTAAAAATTATTTCATTTGGAAAATTAAATATTTTACGAGAATATTTGAGTCAAATGGATGTATATTTTTCAATACATTGGTCAAAATTTTATATCTCTTTACTAATTAATATTCTCGGGTAATTTGATTATATTCACCAATATGTCTCTAAATATCATTAGAATAAATTTTGAAATTTTAATGTAAGGTAAGATCATAAATATGAATCGTTTTCTCAATACAAAAAAGTAGAATAAGTTTTTTCTCATTTAAGGATGTATTGAATAACTTTTCATATTAATGATTTAGATAATTGATCTAAAATTTTATGTAATTTTTAGTGAATATTTATAGAGATCTTGATATTATGAAGCTTACTCATAATTTTACTCACACACGTGATGTTTTGTATAAGAGAAAGATGATTATAAAGCCACGTTATATAATGGACAATAAGCAAAAAATATTTCTTGAATGATATCATGTTTATGTTTTTAGAAAAAATATCACCAAGATCCATCCATATAATGTTGTATTTTGTTTCATTTTATCATTAATATAGTAGGATGGAATGGTTGTTGTTAATTACAATAATTTCAAAATTGATCAATTTAATTTCACATTATCATATAATATTAGATAAGGTTATTTGGAAAAATATTTTTTCTATTTTATAATTACTATTGATGTGGGGTTACCATAACTAAGTGGTTAATTATTTCAATTAACATGGGATAACTCCCCAAGATTCAGTGGTAAATACTCATTAACAAAATTGTTATCATAAAAGATTAATTTAGTCATTAATAACATGTCTTGAACAATTATTTTTGAGATGATTTACTTGATAGGCATTGAATGTGATAAGTATTGAAATTAGTATACAATATCTATATGAATTTATTATATATTGGATAATAGAAAACTCCTTGAGATATGTGTTATGATAAAAAGCTAACGGTGAAATACTTTTTAGTAGTTTGAGGAAATTTTGTTTACTCACAACAAGTAAAAAGGGCATCAAAAGAATCAATATCATGTTTATGAGGGTATTTTTCTAGGTTAATCATCCATGTTTAGAGTGTAAAAATGATTTAATGTATGGTCAAATAAAATTTATAGGAAATGAATTAATATTGTGAAAAAAGGGTCTATAATTTCTTAACCAATGAGATTTTTTTGTTGAATGTTATTCCAAATCTTGAAACATATGATGATGAAATGTTATTGTATATGATCCATAATTAGAAACTTATGAATAATTGAATTAAACAACATAAATTGAAATATATAATTCAATAAGATGGACTAGGGTCAATGAAGGGAATATCATTGAAATCCAGGAAATTTGAATTCATATAATTAGGATCAATACTCTAGAAAACGCCTCATTCAAATCTTCAGTAAATTCCAAATACTTATTAAAATGCTACAAAAATATAAATTTGATCATAGTAATTTATAAAATGGCTAACCAAATTGAGAATAATATCACATGGTTAACTATTCTAAGTCTTTTTCCTGGAAAATATCATCAAGACCATATTTGTTTTAAATTTCTACATAAAAAAAGAAGGAAAGTCATTCTAGAACTGTGGATAGGTTGTTTTCTTGGATTCTTCATAAACAAAATTGATTCATATTTATGAGATATTTTATCCTATGAAATGGAATGATAATGTTTTAATTTTCTCAAAAATCATAGTTCAACAATGATTTATTGTAATCTATAAGGTTTTCCAATACTCATTTATTAATATGTTACTTAAAGATGTAGATTATTCTAATCAGATTGGTAATTTTCTTATTTATGTGGATTAGACCTATCTTTTTAGTTAATGAATGAATTTTATTTTCTGAAGAAATACCAAATAGAAAAATATTATTGACATGAAAAATGTCTATATATGATTAGTTTTGGTATGAGGAGTAAATATTAATCACTAAATCCAAAATATGAATTACAAAAGGATGATGGTGCTAATTTACATTGTTGGAATAATTTTTATAGGATTTAATAATTAATGAATCAATATGTTTTTTATTTCATGAGGCATGAGTTTGATATTTCAATTGTTATAGTATTATCACTTTTTCTTGGTTTCACGGTGAGATATGGAGGGAACAAAAACCTTATTTCATATGAGTAATATAAATATGTTGTACTAAAATTATTTTGAATTGAATATTACATGGTGTTAAAAACATTGGTTTCTACCTAAATGATTTTTATGGTATTTTTTAGGAAAAATTAATATGTGAAAAAATATTTTTAATTCATTGGGAACTTATTTCACTACAAAACAATAAGACCCAAAATTATGTTTTCCAGTTTCAAAGAAACATGGATCCAATGAAATTCCAAATAAATTTACTTGAATTTAATTAATTTAATTCTCTCATATATCAAAAACAAACTATGGGTATTGGAATATTTAAAAAATATTTTTCATATCATGAGTTATTTGTATTTGGGGATATAAATTTGGTAGGTTCTATGGACTATCAGAAGTTGACACCGGGAAGTGAATTATTTTTAATGGATTATATATTTCTTGGAAAAGAATTCATTTTATTTATTACTACAAATAATTGGTGAATTTCTGCTACTCAAATTTATACCCAATTGCAATGAATAAAACATAACATTGGTAAGGTTGTTGTTGATAAAAAATATTTTTTTCAATAAATAA
The DNA here is from genome assembly GCA_963277665.1 of Viscum album. Lineage (NCBI taxonomy): Eukaryota > Viridiplantae > Streptophyta > Magnoliopsida > Santalales > Viscaceae > Viscum > Viscum album. The sequence goes on from OY728133.1 coordinate 1,865,398,422, forward strand.
TGATTCAATGAGGTCCATCAGTAATATCATAAATTTTTTCATTACTAATGGATAAATAACATCAATATAAAGTAATATATTATTAATATTAATACTGAATAATGAAATGTGATGCTGAATTTTTTACCAACATAAAATCAATCTACTGACATCATTATAAATTCATTATCGAATGATGGTTTTGAGAGGTATCATTTAGAGATTTAGGTTTTATCATATACATTCTACTAAACATATTATAAATTGGTCCCCACTAAACTATGATGTTTTATATTCATACCAAGGTGTTATGGTAATCATTTATTAACTATATAATTATCTAATACTCTCTTTTTAACCTTTATAGAATTGATCATTGGGGTAATTTATAAATGGGGAGATGTTCTCCATGATTTAAAGATGTGTCGAATTGTTATCTCTTTTATATAATTTGGGAGAAATCACATCATATCATAGTTAAGAAAGGGTACATCACATTAATCTCTATTCATGGTGTGTTTAGTCATTATTTTTTAACAATTTGTGATGGCTAAAGATCATCATGATTAAATATGTTTTTTCATAAAGATATTTTATTTAAATATTTTCCATCTCATTAAACATGAATCACATGAACATACTAGGGTTGATTTGTAACTCATTGGTAAATTATATTTTCTAAAGGGCTTTTATTTTATTTTTATATGACATTTTACTGTAAAATGATAATTATTTCTTGGTGGATAGTCCAAAAAATAGTGATGTGTAAGATAAAATTAATATATATGATTTATGGAAATATTTTGTTGACCAAATAAGATGAGTTTCTTATTAAATTGATTAATGAGTAATGTGAATATGATACCCTAAAAAATGATGTGTTTGAAGAATCTTTATAAAATTTTACTATATGAAAAATATCATTTTGAAAAATTACTCATCATGCAATAGTTGATACTACAAAACCATGAAGAAAAATTTTAATATCTAGTTATCTTAATAGAAGATATGAGTTGTTGAATGTATGTTTTATCAATGATATTTTAAAACTATTCCATGGCATCATAAATTTATGTCTATGATCTAAAAATCTTATATTAGAAAGGATTTTTATTATGGTGATGAATTTGACTTGGAAATATTGTCATGTGAAGTAAAAATTATATAATTCAATGTTCCTAACTTTTAGGGATTTCATGAGACTGTAATTATTAATGGATAAGATAAAATTAATTATCTACGTGGGATGAATTTTTTTATTTAGATAAAAATAATTAATGATCTATTATAAGGTAATATTAAATATTATCATTATATTTAAGAGAATTCATTTTCATAAAAATTGAAAAAGGATCAAGAATAAAAGATAAACAATTATATATTTTTTATTTAAATAAAATAGAGAATAAATTATGGTCCCATATGCTACCTTTCTATCATATAAATATAGTTTATTGGGTGGATTAAAGAAAAACATATTGATATAGAATAATTAGTGTAGTCAAATTATTTATTCATGAGGATTGATATGACTTCCCTTGGAGAAACATTGAGAATTATGGGTGATTAAGAGTAGAAATTTCATAGTTTTATGAGGGTTGTGAAAATATATAGTTAGCGTGACCTCTAAAAATTGTAAATTAACAAGTAGATATCTTATTAAATTTAGTACAACATCACATCATTATTTTATAATCATTAGATACAGCCTGGTGAAAATTAATCAAGTAAATATTTCTTAAATATCTCTTTACTGGATTTAACTCTATATAATCATTGTGGAGGGAGAGGTGTTCCTATTATGTATGGAAATAGAAAAATGGTGATTATTATTTTAATATAATTAACATATCCCTATTAATCCCTCCTTATAATTTGATTTTAATTTTATAATACCAATAAAATTTTCTTTTTAGTTACATATTTTTGCATTGTATTGATCCATAAGTACCAGTGTCAATTGATATTAAAATTCTAGAGGAACAGAATGACTAATTATAAAAGGGCCTTAAGTCATCCATGGTCCCCATGTTTAATGATTATATCTCACTAATTGAGTCATGGATGCATTATTCATTAGTGGGAGGTTACTCATATAAATTTTCATCATCTATATTACATATTGTGGAGGCTAGTTCCATCTCTATACCAATTAATGTTGATGCTTGTGTAATATATCTCTCAATAAAAAAAGATTTATCAATGCAATGTTTATGAAATTATGGAACCACTAAAACAATTTTTGAAACAAAAAGTCATAAAACCCTATAAATTGTTATTCTTATACTCTTATATTATAATAAATTAGAATATCTATGTTCACCATGGTACATTCATTTCCATTACTCAGTACACCTATTTTATGCACAAATCAGTGTACATTTGAAAAATAAACTCTTATTTCATTATTGGTCATAGTTCAGGTTATATTTCATTTTCCCATCATATTATAAGAATGTATTTATATGAATTTCTACTAATGATAAGAAGACAATGTGACTTAGATGATATATAGAATATTGTTTAATTTTTTTGTTTTGGAGAAGGTCATATTCCATCATGTTATATTTAGGTTTTATTGGGTGTCCTTAAAGAAATTTTGGGTTTCCAATTATCTTGTATCTATGATTTGGGGAGGTTTTCTTATCTTTAATAAAACCTTATTTAAATGTAATGTGTTTTAGAAGAAGAAAATGTATTCACCACTATAGATCACTAATTCACATAAGCTAATATATTAGATCAACCCTTTATACTATGTAGATGATATGGCCATGATTTTTTTCTTCCATGGACATTTATGAAGTGAATTGTGATTAATATTGATATTGAGCACCATTAACTCAATATTTGATATCAAAAACCCTAAATAGGTTTTTTAATTAGATCCTCATTAAGATCATATTATTAGTTTTATCATATATCAGTATTTTCAAATACTATAGGGACTCATACATAATATGTGGACAATTTATATTTCATCAAATCATGGTGGTGTATTTTACACATCACTCTCAAACTCTTAAGGGATAAATAAATAGTCAATGATTGGTTCCTTAAACATTTAAAGAAAAGTAAATTTCTATAATTACATCAGGATGATTAAAATTTCTTAATCATGTAAAACTATTATATTATATGAATGTACCTAGTATAAAAAATAATTCTATTTTTTGAATAATAAAATATTTAGGGGGTTATTATGAAACACCCCCAAGGATTCATACGGTGATACTCAAATTTCTTATAATATATTATTATCAAGACATCTAAAATTTTGGATTTTTTCTAATTATACTATTTTATGGAGTTGATCAGGTATTTTATTTCATGTTTGGGGTGTTTTTGAGGATCCGATATTATAAAACCCCACTTATATAGATTTCAAGTTTGTATCTCCCATTATTTTACATCATATACTATAAGATCTTGGATGGATCACTTAGTATATATCAATCCTTGTATAGAAATTAATATTTTTTCTAACATAAAATATATATACTAGGAGGTAATTATTCATAAGACATGTTCTACCATGAAAATATACTTCTACAAGTAAAATTATATTAAATTCCAAATAAACAATCTTCTTTAAGGGAATCATTCAATTCAAGGTGGCAATGTGCCTTCCTTCCCATTATAGAGGGAATATATAAAATGATGTTTCTTGTGACCTAGACACCCAAAAAGGTTTTTCCTACAATTTATTCTGTTTTGATCCTATTTGTATCCGCTAAAAGAGGGACATGATGTTATGAGTTTCATTTTCAAGTATAATGAGGTAGCGAAGGATGTGACAAGTAGATTATGTTCTGCCTAAAAGACCCAATTTATATTTATGAATGATATGTGGTTCATCCAATCATTGAACATAAATGAAATATTATTTGAGATATATTTTAATTTACCCACTTTTTGCGAGAAAGGTGTGTTTATCTTATATTTTACCACAATTTTGAAATTTTAAATCCCTGACACACCTATATTGATAATAAAATAATGAAAATAAATAAAAATTTATTTTTTATACTATATATCTGATAATTTTGTTCTATGGGTAGTTATTTTTGTGTATATTCAAACATCCCTCCTTATAAATCATTATCTCTTAATTATAGAGTAGCTTATATTAGGTAATTAATGAATTATTTTAGAAAATTATATAACTCGGAAGAGTATAACTTGATTATTTTATGCCTAAAATATTGTCACTTTTGATCCCTATATACAAATTGACTAAATGAGACAGTGTGAATTTGCTTTCAATTAGGTCATTTTGGTTTTATTATATTGGAATAATGAATGCTTGTTATAGAGAGTTTTAGGATTATTACTAAATATAGAAATCTATATTTCAAGTACAATGTTGAGTTATGTTTTTTTAACAAATATAGAAATAGGTCATATGGAATTAAACATGAAATTGTTTGAAACATATGGATTCTTGAACTTTAATTATAATATTTTAGAATTAAATTTGGCAGAGTATGTAAGCACCACACTATAGTGGTGAGAACCATGGTGTGGATGATATAACAATAGAAATTTCTTCATATATATTCTCATTTTAAGTTTGTTTTATAAAACTAAAATTATAACACATCCAAATATGGATAACTATTTTGGGGTGATATCCTCATTTAAGAGGAAAAATGAGGTTCAACGTATTTTTATAGAGGGGTTGTGATTTTAGTTTCAGCAGATGGGGTATATTTTTACGATGATCTTGGAGATGGTTATAGTGAAATAATTATTGTGTTCCAAAATCCATATATTAAACGGGGAGTAATGAGATGGATATTTACCTAGTCATTATATTATTGATATATGATTATTAGAAACATCGATTTAAAGTTGTATATTCCAATGAACAAGTTGCAGTGACTATTAGGATTGGATAAATAAAATGAAAATATATTGGGGATCTCATTAGAAGACATAGAGCCAATTATTTTATCTAGAGTTTAGTAATGATTTGGATAGGAGAAGTATATTTTATTTATTATGATGATATGAGTGATTATGAAAATAAAAACAAACATAATTATTGATGTTTGGAAACAAAAATATCATATTATATATAGTTTAGGACTTAATTTAACATCACCATGTCAGGGATAGTGGATTATATGCCTATGTAGATAGTCAAAAAGAAAAACCCAATGAGTCTAGTTTATTGGGATAATAGATTTAATTTTTTTTCATATTATAGTATTTAATTAATTTATAATGGAAAATTATAATAAATCAATTGTTATAGATATTTGTAATTTGAAGAAGATTGGAATTGAAAGATAAAATGGATGATATTTGAATCCAAAATAAATATATTAAGGGATAAAAAGAGTTAGGGTGAAAATAATATATAGGAATAACAACAAAATTTTTAAACCTAAGAGAAGACATGTTTATAGAAAAAATGTCGACAATAAAAAATTTATTGTGGATTTGAGTGGAATGAAAACGTCTCTATTTCATAGTTTTAGTAGTCATGATAATATTTATTATGAGTTACCATCGTGAATTAATTCCTTTGATTCTTTATATTCAAATATTCCATGGAAATATAATAAGGGTGATTTAAAAATGTATTATCATTTAGAACATAAAATTATCTTCCAAAAAATAGTAATTCCTATGGTAAATTAACATACTATTTTTTCATCATCTTGGAGTAGACCTCTTTATTAAGCCTTGTATAATTAATATGTCTTTAATTTTTCCATTTCAATATGAATTTCTAATTTTTATATTTCATTTTCAATGCTTTATATCCGTCATAAAAACATCAAAATAAGAAAAATCTAAATATTAGTAGAATAAAAAACTATAAATTAATTAAACCCACTCATTTGGCCATTTTAGAACATTTATTTCCAATAAGTTGTCTTTGATTCACTAGGTTATTCGGAACTCTTTTTTTATGGATGTTTTTTTCATGTAGGACTCTAAAAATTTAAAAAAAAATCAATGATTATATTTATCAAATATAAACAAACATGAATAATTTCACATTAAAGTTTTCCTAAAAATAATATTTTCTTGTTATCTATTAATACAAACTATGAGATTGATTATCTGGATCTTTTAATGATGGAAGAAGATTCCAAATAATTCAGTGTTTGAATAACATGATAAAATGAATTTTCTAAGTCATTTTAAATGCTAATAAACATATATGTTCGAGATTGATTAATGAAATATTAGATTAATTGACATATATTTATAATGGTAATATAAAATAAAATTATGAAATATAAAATTTTTTCCAAAAAAAAATTATAATATAAATATGAGTTAAATGGGAAGCATTAAAAAAAATTTCAATCGAATAATTAAGGTCCTTGGATCTACTCCAAGACATTATGTTAAAAATTTTAATATAGACCTGAAGAAGAAAATTTTGTTAGTAATTCCAAAATTGAATAATCTAGTGGTTTAAATCCAAAAATAATTAACTCAAATCGAGTTATATTATGATAATTTACATAAAAAAATATCAAAATATATGAATATTGTAAAATAAGAATCTATGATGAGTAATTCATCAATAAATAGTGAATTAAGTCTACAAAAAAAATAGTTTATTCATGAATTTAGTAATAGATATGTCAATGTAATTGATAAATTTAATTAACTCATTGAATGAAAATTAATGTAAGGAAAATTTTTATTTAATGGAAAATTTCAAATGAATTTCATTCATTGATGAAGATTATGTCAAATTACTATAAGATGTGTGAGGAAAATGATTGTCATGATAATGAGTATGATAATTTTCAATGAAAGTAAATGATATTTCAATAAAAAAGAAACATATATCCTAGAAATAAATCTATATTGAAATTTTAATGAGTTATCATCGTGATATAGTGTAATGAATAATTTCCTCTTATATTTAATTAAATTAATGTTTTAGTTATTTTTCATGAATTATGTATTTTGACAGATTTTTTGCTCAAATTTGTATATTTTGTTGAGATTTGGGTTTATTTTTTTATTTGTAAGCCTACAATTATATTATTTTATGATTAAATATTGGGTATTATTGGATGGGTTTTAATATTTTGTTCGATTTTTGAGGGTTCATGTGTGGTTCCAACGGTGGTACAATTTACAGTTTAATAATATGTGTGGCACACTAATAAACTAATTGGAGGTACTAGGTAACTGATAAAACATATATGGGTGAGGGTTTCATAGGGGTGTTACCCAGTACATAGTGGCCCTAAAAGTGTTTTCCAATACCTCAAGACAATATTATTGTTAAAAATACAATTTTTAAATTTCTTAAAAAAACTCATTTATCATATTTCTCTCCCCCCTTCAACCCCTATTTTATCTTAAAATTTTAGAGGCCCTATTATGTCTCTATGGGTCTCCTCCTTCATCCCCATAATATATATGGTTCATGGTAGATTAAAGGAATATTTTATATATAATATCCAAGGAAATATATCCTTGATCAACTCTTATATCCTTTTCTTTCTTTATTATTTATTTTATTTCAACATGGTTACAAAATATTTTTTAAAATTTCAACAATTCATTATGAGATCACATATAGACTTCATGTTTCATTTTTTCATGGATAAATGGATTTCATGTGGTTTGATTTTCATCCAATGTATATTTTTCATATATAAAGATATTGATATGTAGTTTATTTATTCATTTAATGATTTCAAGATGAAGTCAAATGCTATATATACTTTATTAATTTGAATTTTAGGTTGTTATATTTTTACCAAAGATATTTTATCTGAATCCATGTATAGGATATATTCTTTCCAATTTCCCTTAATATTTTTTTTTACCAAAACATGGTGGAGTTGTTTTTTTTTTTGTAATGTTTATTTATATCTTACTGTACATCCTAAACAAATAAAATTAAACTTGTATAAAATAGTTTTATTACTTTGAAAATATATCTAATTCATACAAGAATTTATATAAAACATTAGGAGCTAATATTTAATTATATTTTCTAATTGAATTGTTAGTTATATGATCATTATCATTATTACAGGTAATCCAATAAGGCATTTTATCTTGGTTAATTTCACCAAATATAATGAGCCTATTTCAATTAATGGTTATGTTCTATGACCATTATTTTTTAATCATATTTTTCAATTTTCAATTTTAAGGCGACTAAATAATTAGATAACTTCTTGCACTATAAAAAGTTTGTGTTAAAGGTAAATGATATTAACATAAGTCGAGTTAAGAGTTGAATTTATAGTACGGAAATGGTTGTACAAGCTTGATGGGAAGAGATATTATCATTTATTTATATATATATTTCTTAAAATAAGTTCCAACATAAATTAAACTAAATTTATTGAAAAAAAACTATATTAGAATGAACCATACCTTTAAATTTGTGTGACAATTTGTCCATTATGCATTATTTTAATTCATTCATTTGTCAATATGTGAAATTATATTTTGTAACCAGAATTAGTAGTAACCAAAAAACTAGCTTATTTAAACTATACATAATACAATATCTTTGTAATCATGAAAAACATAATAGCTTGGCCATTTATGATCCCGAATTTGTTTTTTCACTTATTTTATTATAATTGGTAATAATTTCCACTAGACTATCAAAATGAAAATCTTATTCTCGGGATGGTGACATGTTTGGATTAATGAATTTTTTATATGTATTCTCATCATTTATACTTCATAACTTCAATTTTTTTTAATTAATTATATATAATTTAACATTCCCCTATATTGATTTGATATGTAGTGTAACATATGGAATAGTTTCAATAATTACAATTGTATTAAGAATAATGATTTTTATAATTGAAATTTATATAAAAATTAATACTGTAAAACCCCATGATTCGAATATATATTTTTATATAAATAAATTTTATATCATTTATAGCTTACATTACATGCACAACCATGTTTAAATGGATTTCATTATTCTATTAAATGATTATTATTTCATGTCATCATTATCCTCAAGTGGTTGGATTGGTGGGTGTAAATGTCACTAAATAAATATATATTATACATATATATGTAAATTGAAATCCTTGGTTGTCAATTATTTAAAAACAAATATAAATATTATCTTAAAATAAGATTTATTTATTTATTTAAAACGTCTTTAAACATGAAATATTTTTTTATCTTAATAAATATAATTATTAACTATTTTGGAATGATTTTAATAAAATAAATATATTATATATTCAATATTTTTAAAAAATCATCTGTTGTTTTTTCTATGAATGGGATATGAATAAATCTTGTTTCTTGCTTAATAACATACTTTTGAAGAAAAATTTTTTTTGGTTCCTTTTTTGAATTTATTTGAAAATTAATTTACTCCACTTATAAAAATGTAATCTTGAAAATTTGAATCCATATTTGGAATTAATCGGAAAATGTTTTATAAATAGTGTCCATTTACTTTGGGTTATTATGAATAGTAAACATGGTAAATATTTGTGGCCCCGATAAGTGTTAAATGGGTAAAATAGTGATAAATGTTTTGGATAAGGATTTAAAATATCTATAACACACATATTTATCCTCTTGGATTGGGGAATTTTTTCAATTTCAATAAATTTCTATAATATATGTCTACTTGTTGAAATATTTCATTTATTCTGAAATTTATATTAATTTATGAAATGAATAAATACTAAATGTCAGTCCCTTGGATTTAATATCCAAAAAAATTATTCGAGGATAAAAAGAGACAAATTTATATGTTAAATGATTAATTTAATGATAAATTATTAATTTTTTAACATTGTGATTTATTTTTTTATTTTTAAATATATAGCATAACTACTTATGTAGCGCTAAAAAATATTTATTCAATTAATTTAAATATACAATAAGGTATTATTGGAGTAAAAATTTTAATACTATTGGGAGGAATTATTATGTTATAATAATCTGATAAATTAATAATAAATAGTATATTTTTTTAAAGGTTAATATTAAAATCCGATTGAGGTCATGTTGTTTACAAATTCAAATTATGTGAATAGTTATTAAAATGGAATTAATAATATTTTATCACTAAAATATTGTATAAAATATTTTAAAAATATAAATATGAAAATATAAGAACAATGCTTTATAATTTTATTAATTTCAATTATAGATCATTTAGAATCAAATTTTTACATAACAAGTTAAATTATAAAACATTAATATTAACAATTCATTTACAGGGTTATGATTAAAACCTGTTAACCAAGGGATAAATCCAAAAAAATAAGGATTAAAATAGCACTAGAACCTATCAAAATTTCATAGGATTATATTATTTTTACCTTATTCACATTATTGTCAAATATATCACCAATGGGAATCATTTTTCATGAGAATGAGTTTTTAAAATATTAATTATTTTAGAAATTACAAGTGTGTCTTTTTGTCTAATATAAAAGAACACCCCAGCTCTCTTTATATTAGACTATTTTCAGTTATATAGATAAAAAACAAACCAAATACGCATACAAACATCCTTATCAATGAATTATACGTTATGTGATTTTTTAAAAACCATTCCAATATTACATAAAAAGGGATAAAAATAATGGTTACAAAAGGAGTGGTAAGATTCATACAAAACATCATTAAATTTATTATTCTTAAAAATACACTAGATATATTTTATTCAGAATAAAATAATAACATATGCATCCAAAATTTTATAAAAAAAATTATCATCATGAAGATCCATTATCCACCATATTTTACATCAAATGGGAGGTGAAAGGTTCTCTAAAGCATATGGTTGGACAACCAGCTCCACATAGTGATGCCATTCATTTTTAATCACCATATATCATGTATTTTTATTATGATGGGTTTAAATTTTGGATATGATATTTATAGAATCATTACTATTTTGGAATAAATTTTTCACATCTACCTTCTTACATGTTTTTTGTTGGAAAATAATAACACTACTTATTTGTATGTTAGAATACCACCACTTAAATTGATGTGACTCATTTTTTCATTTCCACAATACATCGATAGTAATAAAAATTAATTTAATGATTATATATGATATTAATGATATAATATTTATTCTATTATGCTGAATTATTATTTAACTATATTTCATTCAATCCACCAAAAAGTGAAAACTACGTGAATGTGTACAAACAACCTACTATCCCTTTGAAGGATGTAATTCATTTTTCAATATCTAAATTTTTAGAAAGTCACTAGAAATGTATATAGTGAGTATATAATATAAATATTTCACAATTAATTATATGTATAGAATATAACCATTATGAAAATACAAATACATTAACAAATGGATTTAAAATCTATTGGAAAAATGAAATAGTTAATGCCCAGAAATAATAATATTAAAAATGAGTTATTATTAAATGGGTAAACATCTTCTATAATTGGATCATATAAGATAACATAAGTGTGTACATGAATCTTGTATAGATGTATAATAAATTTATTTTAATTAAAATTTAGTTTTTATTTAATTTAGGAGGAAATGAAACTTTAGGTAAGGCATTTATGTTTTAATATTATTTTAATCTGGTTTGTTTGTGCTTGAATTTACATTTAGGTAAGTTATATGGCCCATTCTAGATAAATCAATGACATTTAACTAAAACATAGTTATTTTTGGATAATACATGTTTTTATTTCATTTTATTTATTTTTATTACTCATTTGGAAGAAATAACCATTTTATGGGAACAAACCTTATTTCATTATTAGTACAGAAATTATTTTTATTCCAAGACCATATTTTAGAAAAAAAATAATTTTTTTACAATTATCCAATGAATATTAAAATTCATTTTTTATAATTTTTAAATTTTTAAATACTGGATTAAAATAAATCATATTCATTATTTGTAAGTGGGGATACATTTGACTTATTATCAAATATGTTAATGGAATACTCATAGAAATCCATTTTTCTATGATTTTTAAAGTCCACTTTATAGTTTAGTGGTATCCTCATATCAATAAGATTCAATATAAATCACATCTTTAAAATTATAAATAGGGTAATTAATCAACAATAAACATTAATCCCAAATTTTAAATTAATATAGGTAAACACATCATATCGCATCTTCACCCAATCGACTCATGTCCACACATCTTATCGCATTCACCAAATACCCTTAGGACTCTGAAGCTCAAGAAGCAGCTGCCCCGAGACGCACCCACTATAGTCAAGTAAACCATTGCTTTCTCCACTTCTCCATCATCCCATTGAAGTGATTCACCAGTGAGAACCAACCATTAAAATCCATATTAATATTCATCTAAACACCATCGTCATCACCATTTCAAAACAGCCAGCATGTAAAAATTAACTGACCCACCACCACCATATGGAATGTAACAAACACAGCTAACAAAATTTCCCAAATAACATAACTATAACCACAAAATAATCTAAGAAATAAATCTATCCAATTAAATAATGACTTCAATATTCCTTTAATATTTTTAAGGTTGTTTTTAGGTAATGTGTTTTTCTTTAATATATAATAATTTTTTTTAATAATTTAACAGGCGACCTAAAAATGAAAATATTAATTTCCATAAAAGTTATTCTAGTGATATTTTAAAGGATTGTTTTATCAATGATAACATCCTATTATTATACAAAGGCTTCACTAGGGATATGATCAAATGATAGAATATATATTCTATTCCTAAATGGTTTATGGTTATAATTATGATATATCAATAAAAGCAATTTTCTTTTCCATGAGTTATGTTATGATGAATGTTTTATGAACATATGGAATAAATGTGAATTTATTTATTATTATGTAATGGGTGGGCCTAGAATTATATATACCCAAGTGAATTGGGTAAATATTAATGTTATATGGGTTCAAAGGGTATATATAATGTTATTACTTGTCCAAAATGAATTATATGAGAGTTTATCCCAATCCCAATAGAGGGTACATGGGTTATTAGACCAATCCTAACATATTATGAATGTCTTTGTAGGTAGCCTTGATATAAAGTCTCTATGATTATAATTATGCCACACTATATGCCACTTTTTTATAAAATGGCTCTATTCTAATGTTATGTTTTTATAGAATATGTTCTTCTATCCATTTATGATTCATGTATTATAAACCATAATTATTTTTTATAAGTCACATTTTTATGATCTTAGAATAATTATGTGTAATTTTGAAAGGTTATTCTCTTTTTTTCATACCGTTTATGCCCATTTTATGTATTAATGATCATTGATATCTCCCTTCTTTACCCTTATAGAGTATCAGAGCTCAATATTTAATATTTTTAATTTCCCAATAGTTATGAAGAAATGGTTTTAGCTGTGTATGTTTAATAAGAGTAATACGTTTGAATACCTTCATGAGATATTATGATGATATTTCATGAAGTAATAAATTTTGTCAAATTGACTCCTATGAAACTAAAACTATACACTAATGGAAGGGATAATAATGTTATATATTGAATATTCATATAATTTGACGTGATATTGATGTATGAATACAATTGGATGTAATAGTAGGAATAAAAGAAATAATTATTTAACTTTGGAAACTAGGAGGATAATAATTTAGTGATAAACCATAGGATATTCCCAAATATAATAGAGTGTCCTAGGATATTGTAAATAAATTATTGCAATTTTCCTTGATAAAAATTACATTCTAGATACAGCACATGGATGTGTTATTGGAATAGATTTATATAGTGGTAATAAACCAAAAACTATTTTTTGATTATATCTTGTTCAAGATTCTAGTGCACGGTGAGTGTACCCATACAATGAACCTAGTTCAATACTTCCAGGTGATATGTTGGTGATAATAAACATTTTCATTGTGATATGTTTTAAAGGAATTGAATAGATAATGTACATCAATGACCTAATATAAACTAATATGTCATAGAATCAAAATAAGGTTTCATGGTCTTTAAATCCTATAAAATATTTTTCTTGACTATGTGGTTCCTCGCTATTATTATTATTTCTCACACTATGATTTTTGGTCTTATTCAGTCACTCAATTATAAATGAATCTTTATAATAGTTAATTTGATGGATTATATAATGATTTTCAATCAAAGATAAAAAATTATATTATATTTAAAATAAAAAATATCATTATAATGGTCAGGATGCTCTCTCAATCGATGAATCATGGAGAGAATACAAACTTGAATAGAATAAAAAAAACAGGATGTTGAGTCCTTAATGAGGAATCATACAAATTCATTTAGTTGGTATGTTGATCCACTAGTTCCTACAAAATGGATTAGTACCATTGAAAATATATTTTTCATCCTCCATTTTTAGATAATGAAAATGTTTTTTATATATTTATCATTTGAATGGAGAATAAAATCAATGGTGATCATTCATCTAGAACCGGATAAAAATGTAAAAATTAAAACTATGGAGTAGGATGTGTTTAGAATTTTTTTTAATAAATACATTCCACATATTAATTTTACAAAAATGGAGAATATGTTATTGGAGCTAATAAATGAGGATGTTTATCCATTACTATATATGAGGAAAATTTTACAAGACTTCTAATATATAATCCAAGTATTATAATTCATCATAAAATGAAGGATGATCAATTCGTCAGGGGAATGAAACAAAGTCTCCAAAGGTCCTTATCTATTTGAAACATTACTATATTTGAATAAATAATATTTTGTGATATCATTATGGAAATAGTATTTATATTTTCCCATCAATCTTAGTGTTTTCAATAGAATAGGAATACGGGATTCATTGTAAAATATAATTAAAAAATTTATGAATAAAATCATATGAGACTTATATTATAATAAATGTGTGGTAGGAGACTTGGAAGAAATTTTTATAAGTAGACTACTAAATTATTTATGTTTTGAAAGTACGGTCACTGAGAAACTAAATGATGATGTGATGTGTAAAATTTTCCAAATGATTGAAGAAAAAAACCACATAATTCACCATGCACACTCTAGTGTATCCAATTCAAGGATTGTGACCATTACAATAACTAGTGCTCATATACAATGATGATTAATGATGGTTGATGTCAGCAAGCTCTTAATCATATATAAAGAGATAAATTTAATTTCATATCAATTTTGGTGTGGGATATGATAACAAATTGGTGAATGGTACACTTACCATCCACTCTAGAACTGATAATGTCATATTTAATGTCGTATTTTTCTACTATTTTAAATTAGAAGAATTTTATAATGGTATAAAAAGACAACATTAGTGATTAAATGTGGATTTATCAATGAAAATTAATAACGGTAGGATAATGGTGTCTCAAGGTAATTATTATTCTCCAATTTATATCTATGGGAATGTTCTTTTTGAAAATCGTGTATTATCAATCCAGTTGAGTTTGATGTGATCTAATGTAAGAATTACATATCGTTACATAAATACAACATTTATTATCTATGAACCAAATTCACATTTAACATTCCAACCTAATCTATGATAATTTTTTTTTCAATGATAAATATAAAAAACCATGGGAAATTACATCAATTGTATCAGTATTGATTTCAATTCAAAATGGGTGTCTATATCACAATGTTTTTTAGAAACTCAACATCATAAATTTTGCTATTGTATGAGAGTTTGATGATTCTTTCTAGAATAATTTCTTAGATTTATTCCTAATATTTATGTTCAAATTTAAATAAAACTCATACCTTATGATACACATACTTCAAAGGATCCATATAAAATATCACTGATTGAGTTATAAGAAATTAAGTAAACATTTGAAGGATAATCCTGAAAATGGACTCATTCAGATATGTGTGTCACCCTAGGCTTCCCCTATTATTTCTTGTTAAGAATAATGATTGGTCAATGTAACGTTGCATTGATTTTTATGAATATAACATGATAATAACCGATAATAAGTGTCCCCTATCATGTATTGATGATTTTTCCTATAAATTATGAGGATCCAAATATTTTTATAAAATTTAATTCCATTATATTAATCATAAATTAAGTATTATGAAGGTGGATATAGCCAATATAACATTTAGTACAAGGTATGGACACTACAAATTTATTATGATTCGACTTAGCCTTACTAATTCCCCCGATATCTTCATTTATTTATAGAACTATGCCTTTATATATTACCATAATCTATTTGTGGTAGTATATATAGATGATATTTTTATATATTATATGATCAATTAATATCATGAATATAACTATGGGATTGTACTAAAGAATATATGGACGGAGAAGCTATATGAAAAAATTTATAAATTTGAATTTTAGTTACAAACTGTTTCATTTTTTGGGTCATATAATCTGAAACTAGGGTATATAGATTGATCCATCAAAGAAAAAAGTTATTGAATGTTGGTCCAGAGGAGGAACCATTCATTAGGTGGAACAAAATGTCATTTTTTATAATGTATTCTAGTGGATTACCACGGACATCTCCCATAAAGAGTTTCATAGTCAATATATCCAAATTTCTAATTAACCTCATCTAATTAGTTTTTTTTTAATTATTTCATAAAACATTGTGATTGGTGTTTTTGAAATGATGTAAAAAAGAATAAAATATCATAGATTTGGATGAAAATGAAAACATAATTAAAATAGGGGAATGTTCTTGATCCTAGAGTTCACTAAATTGGGTTATTTTATAAATTGTTATTTTACTAAATTAAATTTAATTATTCATTTATGAAACCCCATAAATAAAGTAATTATATTTATTTTATTTAGTGTGGATCCATCGGCACACCAAAATTCACCTTTTTGAATATCAAAATTGATTACACCCCAACTAAGAGTTAAATTACAAAAGGACCCAACTCCATCGTACGTCATTTCATCTCATCTGGTATCCTCTAATTCACTACATGAATAGATTTACCATGTAATGTGAGGGAAAATAATTAAATTATAGAAAATTAATGTTAATGAATGAAATGTAGTGGGAGAAAATAATTGTACCACACAATTATCTCTCATCCGACACAAATATAATTATTATTATTTTTATAATATAAAGCGTAATAAATAAAGTGTTTCAAAACCTCCCACATGGAAACAAATATGTTTAATATGTATTCATCAATACAGGAATGAGATGATGATAGAGATATGTAAGAGAGAGAGTTAAATACTAAGGAAGTGAGATATAAAGATATATATAAAGGAGGTTGAAAAATTTTATGAGATAATATAATGAATTACATTGGAAATTAAAATGAAACAAAATAGAAACATGAATGAAAATCAAAAGAAAAACCCTAATAACAGTGTATCTCAATGATATAATCCCAAAATGGATACCTACATCCATTATCCTCTACAAAAATACTATATTTATATCTCTTAAAATCCTCCCAAAGCATCCTTTGTTTCATTAATAAATGAGTCACATGTGTTTCAGATAAATAATGGAGTCCATAAGGGTTTTCGGTATCATGTTCATAAAATCATATATTTTTAGGCCCCAAAAACGATTTTTAGGAATAATTTTTTTATCATTTAATTTTGTGAGGCCAAACCCTAAAATGGTTTACCAACAAAAATTATAGTCACTGGAAATCCGGGGGTGTCATGGAGTGAAAAATGGGGGTCAGCTCCAAAATTCCATTTTTCATATCTTCTTTCCTTATTATCACATACCTAAAGTATATTATTTCTCAAATGACTCAGTTAGGACATAAATCATTAACTTAAAGTAATTTTTTCTATTTTCCACCCAGATATTCTTTTTCAACCTCTACAATTAGTTGTCAACATGTCTTTTATGAGTCTACAAATTATTAATGTGGAATTCATCACTTTTTATCTCATTGGTAGGAATATCCTATACCCAACAATAATTTATTAAAATAATTAAATATCATTTTAATTAATCATTTAATTTATATAAAAAATTTAAATCAAACTAATTTTGAAAAATATATTTTTTTCATTAGACCAACCATTATGGATATGTTTGATTTTTTCCTAAGGTTTTTTGGATATTATCGACATTTTAATTCAATTTATCATTGTAATATAATCCAGTCCATATGATTGGTCAAAAATGATCCATGATTCTTTAATAAAATGAATGCGAATAAAATTTCAAGGAACATAGGAGGTGGTAATCCAGCAAATCTATGCTTACATTAACATATAGTGCATAAGGGTTTTTTATTTATAGTGATGTATAAAAAGAGAGAGTGGACTGTTCCCTCATACATTATGATATATTAATAGATTACTTCTAATTTCAATTTAAGGATAATAAAAAAATTACCCAACTCATGATTTGTAATTACATGTGGTTATTTTAGAAATAAATATATGGAAATGATATCATTATATAGAATTGTGTGATATATATTCTGATCATAAAAGTTTAAATTATATATTCACTCAAAAAAGTGATGAATATGCACCAATGTTAATGGTTGTATATTATTAATGATTTTTACTAATCAATATAATACCACCCTAGGAAATGGAATTAAGTGACTAATTATATGAGTTCAAAGGATGACGATATATTATTTATGATATAGATCATAAATAATCAATTTTTTTGGGTTTTCAATGGATGGATCTAGAAGTCAATAAATAATGGTTGAGATATTATCTTTCTCAAATGAAGGTTTAACCATCTTACAATGTGATTACATTATTGGTATAGAAGAATGATGTTGAAATTTTGAATAAGGTCAAAAATGATCTTATGTTCAACCGTAATTATGATGGAATGGTAATGTTCTAGAACTAAGTATGTGTTATATCTATAACAAATTTTAATTAGTTGTTGGAATAATCTCATAGATCATCATTCTCTATTCATCCAAGATGTATGATGACGTATAGATATCTAAATGAGTATTTTTAGTTGGAGAGTATGAAAACTTATACTATATACTATGTATCTATGTGATTTGTATGTCCAAAATTTTAGTTAGGGACATTGAATTTTAAGGGAATGTAATAACAATTACCCTTACAGAAATGTAAATGGTAAAACATCACCATGGATTTTTTCATCAGACTCTATAAACTGTTTAATGGTCATAATGTTATTTTGGATGTGGAAAATCCCTTTATGAAGTCAGTATAAATCATTACTATCAGAAATGATTTATCTCTTTATCATATTTCTATAATATACAACAAATAATATGTAGTGCTTCATGGAGTACCACATTATGTTATATATATTCTAGACCAATGGTTTACCATGTTGTTTTTTTAGATGCATTTAGCATGCTCTAGATACATTTTTGTGTTTTATTAATACATATAACTCATAAAAATATATTCAGTGGGAGAAAACAATTCAAAATATAAACTATATACTAATACCATGGTCTATGGATTTGAAGGTTGATTGGGATCAACACCATTAACTAAATGACTTTTCTTACAACAATAACAAAAAAATACAATTTACATTGTTCCCTATTAATCCCTATTTATAAATAAGTTTATAACTATATTATTGTGGGATGAAGTTATAGAATGATAGTTATTGGAAACATGATATCTAAGACAATAACAGAGAATGTCATAATCATTCAACATCACCTAAAGACATCTTTTAGTCGACTGAAATTTCATTCTATTAATAATTATAAAAATATATAATTTTATGTTAGTGGAAAGTTATTCTTTTAATTTCTCCATAAAATAATTTTATGATATTTTTAAATAAAGGTATTTTTATACCCAGGTATATTTTCCCCTTCGATATTATTAATTTTGTGGGATGAAATCATAGCACTTGTAACTTTCACTAAACCTCTCTCATGTTTATTATGTGTACTATATGTATCTCTTAAAGAAGTAAAAACATTGACTATTACATGTAATACACATAGATTTTATAGCACTATATCATGTTATTTTTTCTGAAGAAAAATATGTTGAAATATTGGGTCATATAGATTAAGTGATCCTAAACAAGACTATTCACTAGGTTAATGTTCTATTGAGGAATTATAAATTCAAATAAACTACTTTGGATCTCTATGATGTCTTCATATTATAATATCTTTATCCTTTTAGAACAAAGTGATATAATTTCAAGGCATAAATTCATTTTATGGTGGGTATAATGCAACACCGCTTGATTTAATAATATAGTTTTCTATAAATAAAATTCAATTATTTGATATAATACATTCCATAAAACACCAAGTTTAAATTAATTGTGTTATACTATATAAGTGTTATTATTTAATGTGATAGTAAACACCAAGCCAATGGAATGGTGGGTGTTAACAAAAAAAATTAATTATGTAACATTTATGGTTTACACATGTATACAATTAATTCAATGTTTATCAATTAATAATAACTAAAAATAAAAATTATTTTAAATTCAAAGAGATATTATTACCAAAGAATTCTAGTTCAGAGGCCCCATATATAAAGAATGTAATAATGATAAACCAATAAAGTGGATTATGGGGCAGATAATTAAACATACACTTTTCTGAAGAGAGAAACATACCAAATCAAAAGAGGCATCAATGATCATAATCCAGTTTATTAAAAGCCTAAAATTTCTCACTCCACTCGCCATAAAAAATTAATGAGATAAATTTATTAATCAATATCATCATATCATTATAAGATTATATGTTGATCATAATAGGCCAAATAAGGGAATATTCAGTCCTAGGCCAAGAATTGTTATGTGGAACTTTTTAGAAACCAGTGTCATCTTAAAAATGATTTAATAGTGAAATGAGTTTTTATATTAATATACTATATTAATCACTATTTTCCAACAATTTCAATGAAATTTATATATCATATATTCAACTAAATTTTTTGATATTACTCTAATTATTTTATTAGGAATGCGTTATAAATAATTCTAATTCTATTCCTAAAAATTAAATTCTCCAAAAATATTGTATCCACTTATAAACATATTTTAAAATTAATTTATAGAAATTATTAACAATAAATCCAAAAAATGGATTCCACATTAGAAATCAACAGTTAAAAATATGGAAAATTGGGTCCTCTTATTTTTTGTTATTATAAATAGTTACCTTTGTAAATATATATCTCCTCCAAAGGGGTAAAACAAGTAAAACAGTCTTAAGACATTGGGATAACACTTTAAAATTTAATGACAATTTTATTTATCTAATTGGATGGGTGGAGTCTATTCATTTCCATACATGTCTTGAATATATAGCATTTTCGGGCTATTTTTCTTTGAATATGAAAATTATATAAGTTTTACGAATTAATAAATAAAAAATGTCACTCTATTGTATTTAATTTATCTTAAATCATTAAAAAATAAGAAAAATATAATATTTTTAGTTTTAAAAGGTTGTTCGAAATATAAATTAATTATGTTTTTCTTTATAATTTATTTATAAATTTTCCTGGAGAAATATTTATGTTGAATTCTTAGACAATTCCAACACAATATTTAATCAATTAATTGACAAATAATTGATTTTATAAATATTAAAAGTTATAAAATTTTTGTTTATTATTATTTTAAAAGATTTTTATGGATTACTATATCATATTATAGATGTTTCAAGTGATTATATTTTTATTCCATTATTTTCATGTTGTATTCAAAGTCAAAATTTTTGAATATTATTTAAAATGACATTAGTATTATTTTATATTAAAAATATTTTATTAAACTATTTAAAAATAATAAAATTATTTGGACATTATTACTAGGTTGATAAATTCTCTAAAATATTAATATATTTTTTATTTATTAGAAAATTGTAATATTATATATATAATTAATACATAATAATATAATAATGTAATTATCCCAACTAAAATTGTATTTTTTTAACCAATGGTCCTAACCAAAACCTATATAAATTACATTTTATGATGATATTTTGACCTTTTCCACTTTTTTCTAAAAATATTCTCATTTGGAATCATTTTCCTTTATAATGCCATATTTATATTATAAACTTTTTAATAATTTCAGGCATATCCTTTACCTCCCTTTTAAAAGGACAGAAATTTGAGTCATCTAGATTACCAACCCCTACACAATTACCTTATAAACATATCTATAAACTATTTAAAGATATATTTATTTTTAAAACACCATTCCAAATATTCTTTAATGGATTTACTGGAGGTATGCTGAAGAAATAGTAATCATCATACCCAAATGGGTTTTCCATCACTATATTTCAAGGATGGTTATTATAATGGTATAAAAGTTTATATATGATATTTATTACATAATTATTCTTTAATAATTATAATATAATATCTACATTCCTACCTTCCTATTTGTTAAAAAATGGTAATGTTGCTTGTGCATACTTGTGGACTACTCCCTCTACGAAGTGATGTGAATGATTTTTAATTTACACTTTCAATGGATGGTAATAATGAATGAATTAATGAGTATATATTATATAATTTTTATTAAAATGATTTTGTAAATGTGAATTACTATTTCCTTTCATTAATACCATTTTTTTTACATGTGAGAACTACATTCATGTGTATGTACGACCTACAATCCCCATTAACTATGAAATTAATTTTTTTATATCTACATTTTATTTAAGAGTCTAAATATATATATAATTAATATATATGATATTTATTTCATAATAAATATTTTCATTATAATTTAACAATGATCAAATTAAAAGTTCGGGAACTACTGAACCATAATTCTAATAAAAAAATCAAATGTTAACACTGAGGAATTTAAATTTTAATAGTGAGTTATTAATAAATTGGTTTTAAAAATCTTATTAGCATATAATATAATATATTATAATTACATACAGGAAATATTTATTTTATTATAATAAAATTCAATATATTGTACATTATATTAGAGTTCCTTCGATTCATGTTGAAGATGAGGTAAGTGATTTATGTTTCAATATCATTTTATTCAGGATTTTATATTCTTGAACATTAACTGAAAAAATATATGAAACATTCCCCCATAAATAAATTCAATTATCTTCTACATTATTTATTTCTAGAGAATACATTTTTTCCTTTATTTTTCTCAATTATATAACTTATGAGACCAAAAGACTGTTATTAAGGAAAATTGAATTTATCACTCTCTTCTATCAAAAAAATATTTTCTTCTATATCAATGTTATATAAAAATAACTTTAATATAGTTTTTAAAATTTTAATATGAAAGATTAAATTCATTAAACCCATGATTAAATTTTGAAAAATTGTTTTATAATGAATCATCTTTTTGTTTTTTGAATGAGTATTTTCTGACTTTTGACTAAAAATACGAAGAGAATATTTTTTTTAACACATAAAACTTGAATAGAATTTCACAATGTCACTAATTCTCAATTATTTAAAATTCCATTTTAAATAATCTATGTTTCTTTTCAAAGAAAATTTTTTCAGTAAAATTCGTAAATTTTTATATTTTAATATGTTATTTAGAATTGTAAATCATATTTACCTCTAGAAATATTCTACAAATATTCGAAAAGAATTTTTTATCAGTGATACCATACATTGATGTTATAAAGTATTTAAAGTCTCTAGATCCATTGATTTCATTATTATTTGTTATATAGATGGTTTCTAGTTATGATAATAAAATATTGATGAAACCTGTTTTCTCTTGCACGGGATAAGTTATGAATGTTTTTATGATATTGTGGCTAACACGTGAATGGACTTAAAATTATAAGGTGAGTGGTTGTGAAATTATATATTCCTAAAATAAATTTGGTAAATAGTAATTTTCCATGAGATCAACAGGTATCTGAGAGTCTATCCCAATCCTAAAATCAAGTATTCTAGAGGATATCCCAATCCCTAAATAGTGTACACATGATGTTATCCCAATCCAAAAGCCTGTACAATGGTGATTATCCCAAGCCTAATTTTTTTTGAATTTCATGGTGGGAAAAATATATTTAAGATTTCTATGATTATGATTATGAAACACCTTATTCAACTATTTCATGACATGATATTATGCCTGTAACACCCCAACATTTCATAGTATATTTCCTCATTAATGTAATTTAAGAGCCTGCGCTACAAACAACACCGAGTTTGAGAACACAACAACGTAACAAACTGGCAATTCAAAAAGAGGTTATGAATAGTATTAACCACATTTTGAATCTTATAAACACTATATAATTTTAACATCCATATTATTTGTTTCTTAGATATAATATTAGAAAAAATTCACTATTTTAGATAAAAGAAGTACTTTTCAAAAATTGCAATTTTACCGCATTAAATGGTGAACCCTTTATAAAAACAATATTTTACAAATTTATATTTTCAATTTAGTGAAATTAAATTCTTATATATAAGATGGAAATAAAAATTTATTTTGGATAAAATATTGGTACTTTTCTAGTAACTTTCATATTTTGACGAACAGTGAAAAATACTATGTTTTAATTGAAAACAATTTTTTTAATAGAAATAATTTATAGTGTTAAATTATTAAATTGAAAGGTTTATAAGTATAATTAGATTATATTTCTCTCATTTAATAAAATTTAGATCACTATAAGTAATTTCTCATTTAAATTTGACTTAAATAATTGTCAATCTTTTGAGAGTTTTTATTTTTCAAAAACCCGCTTTTTTGTTTTTGAGAACGGTAATTAATTATAAAATAATTAATGAAACTTATATTTTATGAATTTGGTAAAATATAATTCATTATTTAATTTGGAATATCAAAATTATCTTATTGTGATTTTTTGGTATTTTTCTGAAAACATTCAATTTTTGATGAATATTGAATAACAATGCTATATTGGTTAAAACAAATTTTTTATTTAAATAAATATTTATTTTGTTTCAATTTATTTTAAGCCAAAATATATATATAATACCTTTCAAAGTTCAATGAAATTCATCAGATTCATTTTAAAATAAATTTAGATGTATAAAAGATTATTGAACTGTTTAACCTCTTTTACCCAACTTCTAGTTTCATTTATAAATTTGAATAAAACATAATTTTATCACTTCTGTGAGTTGAATTTAAAAAATCTAATAGACACAGTTTACATCAGTAAGTAAAATGTGGTTCAATAAGATGATAATATTTTTTGTGAATAATAACTTTTGACTTTTATTGAACATGGTTAAATGTAAATAGCGTAATTAAAGGTAAAAATGATATTATAATTACCCTAACACATGTCATATTTCTATTAGATTAGTTTAATTCTACCCAAAACAACCTTAGGAATAAAATATTATCTTTTTGGTCCACATGGATTCGATTAGGATATTGATTAATTTTTTATTTTAAGAAGAGATAAAAGTTCTAAACTCAATGTTTAATAACTTAACAATTTTTAATACAGTGTCATACATAAGATAAAGAAGACTACAAATATTCATTTAAAAGATAAAAATATTTCCTAAATTTGGTATTTTATTAATAATGATTAGATATTATATCATAAAATTTATTTATGACACCATGATAGTGAAATAATTACCTTTTTAATAAAATATTAAAATAGTTTATATTTTAAATTTTAAATTAAATATAATTTGAATGTTTTGAAGCCATCCACGAATTTAATCAGTTATTATGACATGTTATGGTAGATTAGATCTTTTTTTCGTAGTGATATGGTTGTTATAACTTTCACAAAAACAAAATACCCAATAGTGTCCAAATTGACCTAAATTTGTTTTTAAAACAAATACAATATTATTGGTTGATATATTATTCATAAAAATATAAGGATATGATAAAGGGAATAAATAATATTTTATATGTCATTAAGGAACTAATTTAAGTTTTCTTGGAAGTTTAGAATATGTTTATTAACCATATAGTGTAAGAATTCAAGAAGACACGATAAAAGTTAAACTATTTAACTAAGAGTTAAATCTAAACGATAGGGTTAAAATGGTAACCTAAACATGTCTAAAACCTATTAGTTGAGAGTATTTAGATCTATAAACAACATAGTATCGATAAAAATTAATTTCTATCAATTATAAACCTAATATGATTGTATAATATATTAATATTTTAGTCTTTCCCTAAAGTGACCCTCACCCCTCTAATAAAAGGGCACTTCCCCTTCTCTCAAAATCACACCTCCAAAGCCATTTTTCTCTGCCAAACCCTACCCAAATATCCTAAAAAATTTCCTCAAATCAACCTAGATTCTATACTTTGATCATAAATCCAACTTAAGAAGGCCTTTTTATCAACTCAAAAGAAAACTCCCGAAGAAGAGGTAATAATTTCACCACCCTCTTTCAGGTTCTTTTCTTCTTCCACATTCTTTTTCATTGTTGTTTCCATACCCAAACAATAAATCCAGTACCTCCTAAATATTTTAATATTATTATAAATATCGTACAACCATATTAATTATTCTATCTATCGTATAGATGACAAATTCACCGTACGTGTATACGTACGGCTTACTGTCTCCACCTTGTGGTGTAGTCTGTTATTCAAACACGTCATTATTTGGATGGGTATAATAATGAGAATAATTGGTGTAAATAATAAATATAATATGTTAAATATATATATATATGATATACCATCCCATAACATGCTATTTCACCATCAATATAAATATAATGAAGCTCGTGCGTACGTACGGATTACAATCTCCAAGAATGAAATAAGATTCATTTCCCATCGTAATCATTCAAGAATAATTTTCATTTTATGATTAAAAATAATATTTAAAAACATAATATCATTCTGTATATGAATCAAATACATACTATCCATAACAAACATTTCTTATGTGACCATGCATATAAAGGAAAACAGATTTGTTAACACCTGAAATTATGATACTACTTAAATATTGTTAAAAATAAATATTAAATAATCATATATGATATCGTATTTATGTATGTTGTTCTAGTATAATTTAATAACAATGATTTTACAATTATATATGAGGTTAACGTACTCTCGACAAGGGAAAAGTACAAGGTAATATTTAATTCTACAATCTCTTCATTATCCGATGTTGTTTTTACCTGAGTATCTACTTGGACCTCTTTATCATCAAAATCCATGTTTCATAAATATATATTCCAAATGAATATTTTATGATTTTATGGAATGGACTTTTAACTAGATCATCATTTTGAATGGTTTAAATATTTATTCTACTAAATCATTCTAACTGATGTCTTTGTTTTCAAAATGGTTTTATGTATTTATTTATATGGACACGAGTGTTATTAAATTGTTAATTCCATTCAAAATTTTCAAAGTTGTATGGGACACTTTGATTAAAAAATGTCATTAAATTTTTTCACTTCTAAATTTTGTTACTTTAAATTTTTTTATGAAATAGGTATATTTCACTCAAAGAGTTTTACAGATCATTTTCATCTATGTCAACATCCTTTGATAGATTTTGTACTTTTTTAGAGTTGATTTATTATGATACAAATCTTCAATATTGTATTAACAGTTTTGTGATATGTTTTACTATGAATGTGTTATTTTTATACCATTCATGGTTTATGGATAAAGTGCTTACATTTCATTTGTTAGATTTAATATGAATTTTTCAGTTATTTTTAAGCCTTTTTATATGAGGAATACAATGGACTTAGTAAGTGACAGGTGGATCCTATTATAGCTCCTCGATACATCAGTAGGTCTCATTAGAAAAACTAGTGTCTTGGCAGAAGGCCTTGACAAAATCTAATTTGTGGTCTTGGAACAAGGCCTTGACTATGTTGTCATGAAGGCTCGCATTACACATTCCATCATTAAGAAATTGGATATTGATATTCCATGTGATTATTCGACTAGTAGAATATACATGGGAATAAGTAAATGGAATTATTTGATTTATATTTGTCAAATTTTTCTTACATTTATGTTTAAAAGGATTGTTTTTTAGTATTATTCATTGTCTTAAGTGTTTATGCTTATTGTAAAATGTTTCCGCTATATTGTTATCCTTACCGAGAATTTGAGCTCAAACTTATCTATGTTTTTTTCAAGGATGCGAAGAAGTATATTATGACTAACCTCTAGGGATAATATAAGGGATATGAATCTGGTAAATGGAGAAAAGGATGTTTTTGTTTTTAATTTTATAATTTAATGTAACGTTCAAGTATGTAATCTATTTTACAGTACTTCTAAACTGATCGGTCCTTTGTGACCTGGTCCCTTGTGATCATGCCAATGAATTAAAATAATGTGCTGACTCTATGTAACTAGGGTCGGGGCTTTACAATTCCAATATTATGTTATCAGAGCTAATTTTCATTGATAAAATTTCAATTCATTCCATTTAAATAACCAAAATTTATTCCATGATTCATATATATTATATAATAATTCATTGTATAATTTTTAAAGTTTAATCTCATGTTCTCATACCCTTTGTGCTCATGTTATGTTTAAATGGCCATTTACATCCCCCTTGTTTATCCTTACTGAGCATGTAAGCTCTCCCCTTCTTCTGTTTCATTTAATAATGTTTTTTACGATAAATGTAATGACGGTATGTGCATTGAACCTTGATTTTAAAACAAAAAATATCACACTTTTTTTATGAATATTCAAAAATGATAAAATACACACCCATGGATCCTAATGGTTTTGTGCCTTTGGAGACTAGGTATAAAATCATCTTATTTGCAGAACGATCTTCAACATTGTCATGACCCGTCCCCCGGGTCCCATGTTGTGACTACCCCAAGCCCACCTTCCATAGGCATGGGGCTGGCGACTAGCACCAAATAGAATAATCCCCAAATTTGGGAAGGCATTTTTTTTATAACCTAAAAACACACACAACTAATCACACAACATGATATGAATACCAGGGAAATGTATTGTAACAACAGTGTATAAAGTATGAAAAAATGGTTCATAATACCAGCCCTACTGTAACGTACAAGAATACTATGAAGTAAAAGTAAAACTGGGTTGTACAGGTAAACTGATCAGCTCCTATGGACACCCGCTAAGGATCCTACATGAAGGGTAGGTACAACTCTCGAATGGTCATCTCTGCTGTACATCTTGCCTAATTTCCACCTCCAAGCTACCCCCAGTCTAGGTAATTGCATCCTAAGTTATAATATTCAATCGTCTACACTAAACACAAAAAGGTGCAGGCATAGCCCGTGTAGGGGTGAGTATAACGACACTCAGTAGGGACCTCGAGACCCTCAAAGGTCTCATAAACCCCAAAAAGGATAAACCACAAATCATGAAATCATCTAACAACCCTAATTAGTTATATCCCTATAAATACACCTATGTTATCAAGAATACCCATCTCATTCATGAGGAAAGACAAGGACCATCTCTTAGCCCAAAGCTCATCTGTTCCACAAAGGAAGGAATACCTCGAAGGTAACACCGCAATGATAAGTACCACAAATGTAACGCCACATAGAGAACAACCCAAAGGTATCACCATGAAGGTAAGTACCACAAAAAAACATCACATAGAAGAATACCACAATGGTATCACCATGATGGTAAGTACAACAAAGGTACACCACACAGAAGAATACCAAAAATGTATCACCACGAAGGTAAGTACCACAAAGGTACGCCATATAGAAGAATACCACAACGGTATCACCGCGAAGGTAAGTACCACAATGTTATGCCACACAAGATATTACTACAAAGGTAAAGACTCAGCTCACACTAGGTATAACATAGGTATGGTTGTATAGATGATTAGATGTCACTACTTAATAATCTTACTCTATTAAGTGGAAGACCCACTTAGGATCCAAAAAAATCAGACCCACGTAGGATTCAAAATCATCCGACCCATATTGGATCCTAGTACATCATCAGACCCACATAGGATCTTGGAATAGCAGACCCATGTAGGATCCTAGAGTAATCCCATGTGGATTCCTAGAGTGGATCCAAGTGATGCTCTAAAACATATATCCCCAAAGGATCCTAAGAACAGACCCACATCGGATAACATTCTCATGTTACAGCCAGCAATAGGGTTCCCGTACTAAGCTTGCTTAATTCCGGAAAGGTATGAACCTCAATACAACGGTTAATACTGAAAATTCCATGATGTCCCATGAAAATGTATCCCAAAGCACTGCCACATAGTAGGGGTATCAACGCAACCGAGGGTGCATCAATCAGATGCCCGGTCTGCATGTTATTATCCTTTTAGTCCTGAGGGCTCGATAGGATTCGTGTTTGATCCAACCCTGTCATACCCCAATATTATACAAAATCCTATTGGGATATAGAAAATGGACTGTATCGATCTAATATTTATGGAAGCATAGATGGTTCATCAAACGGATACCTGAAGCTCAAGATATATCTAAAAGAAAAAAAATATTCGATGTTGGTCCAGGTCCGGGCCAACCTGGTCACACCGACCCAGCCTGACCGAGGTCTAGCCCAAGGTCTGACACGGCCCGGTCTGCGGTGCGGCGGCATTTGGTGGTACGGCGGTCAGTGGTGCGGGGAGACCCGTGTTGCAGAAGCCCACCCCGGCTGGCCGGACAGCCAGCCCCCCTCCTTTGCGTGGCCCTGTCGCATGCCACACTTTGGCCTGAGGTCGGATGCCCTCCCTTTTGCACCGTGTCATAAGGTCATGGCTCTAGCTTGCCGGGTGGCGCAAATGCATGCTGGCGCCCCCTTCGTGTGACCAGCCTCCGTCGGACGTCATCCTTAATCCACTACGACCCTTCTACTATGGTGCTGCCATTCCGTTGCATTTGTCGCGATTGTCTGTGCATCATGCCGCAAATCCGGAACCCCACCAGTGTCAGTCAACATCCTCCTCCATCACAAAGAACACGTCAAGAACCCGAATGATTTGCAGAGAGGTCGGGCCATTTTTGTTTGGCATGTACCCTCTGCGTTAGAGCGGTAGAAAGTGTCTCATGGGAAGAGATTCAACGTGAAATATAATTGACGATTATTTATCAAAATCACAACCCTAGTTATTCGTTCGTTGGAGGACGTCACAAGGAAAAATGTGATGTCATTGGAGAATGTCAGTGATTGTTGCTCCCATTGGGCACTTCTGATTTGGGCTTGGTTCAGTTCCTCGTTCTTCACTGGAGAGGCGTTCTTCGATGGATAGGAAGAGTTTCTACACATCATTCTACAAATTCTCCTCTTTTCCAACAGTTCACCAACCAATCCAATCAAATGTGGAGGGGTGAAAACATAAATTAAATTAATTTTAACAATTTAATTTGTTGACACAATTAAATGGATTAATTAAATGGAACAATTAAATGGGAGAAATAAATTAATGGGGATTTGGGAGGTTTTTCCTTCATTAAGAGGGGTTCGGGTGGTGTCCCCCAGCATTGATATGAATTAGGGGTTTTCTAGCTCAAGTGGTCCCCACCACCAAGCACTCAATTGGGAGGTTAAAAATAAAATAAAAGTTATTCTTTATTTTATTTTTATTTACATGAAAAACTTGAAAAATAACATTCACCCTCAACCAACTATCATCGAGGTGAAAGTCACCATATGAGAATATTGGCACTGTGAGTTCAACAGTGTCCCAGAATGTCAATTCCGAGAACCAGTTCTATGTTACCAAAACTCACCTGCACATTTAGTGAACATAATGAAAAAAAGTTCTGAAATTCATTCCTGGCACACCGAGACTCAGAATCATGCGCCGTCAATTTTCACTGTCTCGTAAATTCCCATAAAATTAAAAAACATTACTTGGAATTTCCAGGTCTTTACATTATACCCACCTTATGGATTTTCATCCCCATAAGCCACATGTCAAATTAACTGAACATGAGGAGGTACTGAGCACTTATCTGAGCATCATGCTCTCATGTGCTCTCCTGGAGGTTCTCATGCTGCCCACATACACACACCCAATGTATCGACTGCCCATGAAGGACCCACTCCAGTAGATACCCAACATCCACTAGATCCTCCATAAACTTTTCCCCATCATCGATGTCCATCTCGTTGTGGTCAATGATGTGAGAAGGGTCGTGCACGTATTTCCTCAGCTGGGATACGTGGAAGAGGTCGTGGACCTGGTGCAACTGAGGGAGATGTGATAGATGGTAATCCACCTAGCCATCATTGATAAGGACCTGGAATTGTCCAATGAACCTTGGAGATAACATTACACCTTGGCCAAATCTCTGAAAAACATATTGGGATGAGACCCGTAGGTAGACGTCGTTACCATCCTCAATCTCTGTAGGTATTCGTCTCTTGTCAGCATAGGACTTCTGCCTGCTCAATGCAGTCTTCAACTTCTCCCGGATCACTTTCATCTTCATCGTGGTAGCCCGTACCATATCTGGTCCATTGAGTGCTAACTCCCCCGGGGTCAGTCCAACACAAAGGCGATATGCATGGTCGGCTGAACAAATCCTTGAATGGTTCTATCCCTATGGTGGATTGATAGCTCTTATTGTATGAAAAATCCACCAGAGGAATGTGATCCTCCAAACTGCGGCCAAAGTTTTATATGAAAGTAAAAATCATGTCCTTGAGGGTCTGAATGGTCCGTTCTGTCTGGCCATCCATATGAGGATGGAAGGCGGTGCTCAAATGAAGTTGTGTCCTGAAAGCCTCATGGAACCCCGTCCGATGCTGGGAAGTGAACTGTGCATCATGATCAGATATAATCACCATGGGTACTCCATGTAGCCACACAATCTCTTGCAAATAGAAGTGTACTATGATCTCTACTGAACCATGCTATCTGATTAGTAGGAAGTGGACCAACTTGGTGAGTTGGTTGAAAATCACCCAGATAGAATCATGACTTCTGGTTATACGTGGATGTCATGTCATGAAGTCCATGGATATCCCATCCCACTTCCAGTTTGGGACCTATAATGGCTGAACTGATCATGATGTTACCTGATTCTTCACCTTCACTTACTGAAAAGTGAGGCACCGAGTGACAAACTATGCTACTGCTTTCTTCATTCCCAGCCACAAGTGTTGTCATCGGAGGTCCTGGTAAATCTACACCACTCAAGGATGTACCGCTAGAGGGGACGTATGAAACTCCCTCAATACTTCCTCCTGTAAAGCCACATGTACCAGTGTACGTCATCTAAAGAGGATGACGTGCACCCCACCTTCATAAAATCTATCAGGTGCCTGTCATGTGGATATCTGACCACATCAAGCCTCACAATCAGTGTCCCCATGCTATGCCTCTCTAACTAGATGATGAAATGGGGGAGAGAGTGTGAGAGACCGAAGAAAACCAGCTCCATATCGATCCACAAAGGATATATGCGAAGCGGTGAGATACTTTGTTTCCTAACCTACCATCTATATACCAAATCTCTTATTGAGTGCATCTACTACTATGTTCACCTTCCCAAGAGTATAGACTCTCTCAAAGTCATAGTCCCAGAGGAACACAAGACAAAATAGTTGTCTTAGGTTCATGTCCTTCTAAGAGAAGATATACTTGAGACTCTTGTGATCAGAGTAGACTGCAAAACGTTCACCCATCAAGTAATGTCACCACATCTTCAAGGTGAAGACCATTGCTGCCAATTCCAGGTCATTGGTAGAGTTTTTCTACTAATGATATATTAGATATTGAGAACCATACATGATTACTTCTCTATCCTGCATCAGGACACATCCGAGTATAGTCCCTGATGATTCGTAGTAGTCTACGTGCCCAACTCCCTCCTCCAAATTCCTCATGATGGGGGGAACTAGTTAGCCTTTCCATCAGCTCCCGAAAACTACGATGTCATCTCTACGACCACACGAATGGTTTCCCCATATTCGTCAACGCTGATAAAGATGATTCAACTCTTGAGAAATATGGCACAAACCTCTGGTAGTATCCCGCCTAGCCCAATAAACATTGTACTTCCATCACACTCTTGGGTGGATCCCAAGAAAGCACTACCTTGATTTTTGCTGAATCCACCACAATCCCAGCCTCTGAGATGACATGTCCCAGAAACTGAACATCATGGATCCAGAACTGGAACTTTGAGATCATATCATAAAGTAGGTTCTCTCATAGTGTGTCCAGAACTATCTACCAATGATAGGAATTATCCTCCTCTATAGCCGAGTAGATCAGAATGTTGTTAATGAAGACTACTAAAAAGTGATCAAGGTAAGAATGGAATATCATGTTCATGGGTCCCTTGAACACTACTGAAGAGTTTCTCATGTTGAACAGAATAACCAAGAACTCATAATGGTTGTACCGACATCTAATGTCGTCTTATACACAACCTCTTCCTGTACACTAAGCTGGTGATAGCCAAATATGAGGTCTATCATTGAGAACCATTGTACTCCCTTCAACTAATCAAAGTGGTCGTCAATCCATAGAAGTGGGTACATTTTATTCACGGTCACCTAGTTTAGGTGATGATAGTCAACACAAAGACTCAAGCTTCCATCCACATTCTTGGTGACCAGAATCGGGGCTGCCTATGGAGAAAAACTGGGCCAGATGAACCCGTTCCCCGGTATGTCCTCCAGCTCTACTCGTAAGTAATTAAGCTCTGCAGAATCCATCTGATACAATGGTATAGATATTGGTGTCATCTTGGGGTACATGTCAATGTAAATGTCCCCCTCTCTGTGAAGAGGTAGACCTGGGACATCATAATGGAAGACATCTGTGTACTGGTCCACTACTAAAAGACTGAACATACACTCTAGATCTACCGCTCAGAGGTTAAGGATTTCCAAATGAAAAGTGATCTACTACACTCTCCTCTGGATAAGTCCATCCCATGCTGCAAAGGCTCCCTTCTCACCGGTTAAGTTAAATGTTGTCCCATCCATATGGACACACCGCTCTTTGTGCCTAATACTGTCAATCTGAGCATGAACTGTAGATAACCAGTCCATACCCAAGATGACGTCGTCAGGCCTCGATGGCACTACTAGGAGACCCCAACTGATGCTCTCGCCTCCTAGAGTTAGCTCACACTACCAGAAGCAATGTGTTATCATAAAATCCTCTCCCGTAGAAGTATATAGTTGTAAGGATTGAGCCAACTACTCCCCTGGAATCTATGAGCTCCTAATGAGGGTAGCGGCAATAAAAGAATGAGTAGCACCTATGTGTATAAGTACTAAAACTAAGGTGGAATGGAAACAGATCATACCTCGTATCATCTCTAGATAACCATGGTTGTAGGCCTCAGCTGCCTGGTGATTAGGTAGCCCCTGTCCACATTCCCCCTTTGGTTGAGGTGGACTACCTTGTGGTGGTGGAGACAACATCTCGAATCATCACCCACCGCCAGCAGCATGACCAGCTCCTCTGCCATGTCTGCTTACTCCCTACGAACCACCTTGGTTGAACCTCTGTATCTTACTAGGAAATCCTTTGACCATATACTGATCATCCGTACGTCGGGTCAGGAAATCACGAGCCATGTGACCCTGCCCACCCCATGGGCAACACTACCTACTTCTCATACGATTGGCTCTTTCTCCTATTCCCTACTCTACTGACCCAGAATCCTGTGGTCGGCCACCTTTAGGTCATGTCATATTGGACCTCTATGACATCTGTCTGTAGCCATCTATAGAAGACTCTGCTGCGTGATGTCTGATGGTGGGTCTCACTACTGGTGACAACTCAGCAAGAAAAATCTAAATTAATAGGGCTCCCTCTATCACCCCCACCTACGTCGGGATGCCATGAGAAATCATCGAAGCATTGATCTCCCACCTTAGCCCATGCTCGAAGGTCCAGGCCCTGAATAATGGGTCCCGCACCATATCAGTGTAGTAGCGTGATAGGTCAGTGAACGTCACATAGTACTGAGCCACGGTCATGCTTCCCTGATTCCGATGAAGAAGCTCATGTATGCGCACTACACGTGGAGTCTCCATGACGAACTCTTCCCAAAATAGGCTCTCAAAGTCATCCTAGAGAAGTGTCACCTCTTTGTGAAACTAAAGCATCAAAATCCACCATCTTCTTGCTAATACATGTAGAATACTAGAAACATGGATCACCATGAGATCAACTAGTGTCCCTACTAGTCGAAAGACTCTCATCAAAACCTCCAACCAATCCTCAGCCGCCTGCGGCTCTACCTCTCCACTGAATTTATGTGGCATCTATCAATAGAACTCGTGAAAAATGCTCAAGTAGAGTGCACCCTCTACTGCTGGGGCTGGTGGCATCCGTGGCCCAACAAGTAATGGTACCACTGGTGCCTCCGCTGGTGCCTCTACTGGAAGAGGTCCCCGCATCGAGGCCTCGTCGCTTGGTGGGTTATCATCGCATAATATACCCGGAACCCTAGCTGGCAGTCTGCGTGGAGTCATCCTGAATGAAAAGGTGAGCCACGGTAAATAAGTAATACATGGTGAGCTGACTCAAATAGTTCAAAAAGAAAACATTTCAAAACAATCATGAAATTAGTGTTTTCATGAAATTAGTTAGAAATCAGATGTCTGGGACCTTGTGTATTAATACGTCGGCCGCCGCACCAAAACTGTATTCCCTAAACTGATAACCACACTCACTGCACATAAATATATTACATTTAAAAATATTATAGTCCAATGTTCTATAGATGAACCGAAAAAACTGATAATAATTTGTCATGACCCACCCCTGGGGCCCGTGTTGTGACTACCCCAAGCCCGCGTTCCATAGGCCACGGGCTCGCGACAAGCACCAAAAGGCATATTCCCCAAAACTGGGAAGGCATTGCCATTATAACTTGTCGACACACATAACCATGCACTCAACAAGATATAAATACTAGAGAACTGTTTTTTAAAAAGTGTGTATATAGTATGAAAAAGGGGCCATAATACAAGACCAATTGAAAAGTACCAGAACACAGAAAATGACAAGTAAAACTGGGATGTACATGTAAACTGATCAACTCATATGGACACCCTCCATAGATCCTGCCTGAAGGTTAGGTATAGCTCTCGAATGGTCGTCTTCACGGTATGCCTCATCTAATGTCCACCTATGAGCTATATCCAGTCCTAGTACTCTCAACCTCAGTCTGCGTTGTCTATCGTCTACACCAAACACAACAAGGTTCCGATGTAGCCCATGTAGAGTTGATTATAACGATACTCAGTAGGGACCCAAGATCCAAAATGTCTCACAAAAGCCAAAAATGATAAACCAAGAAGCCTAAAAACATCTGACAAACCTACATAGATATATGCCCATACATATAACTAAGTTATCAAGAATAACCATCTCATTATTGAAAAACATAGGGCCAAAATCTTAGCCCAAAGCTCAAATGTTCCACAATGGAAGGAATACATCAAAGGTAACACCACAATGGTAAGTACCTAAAAGGTAATTCCGCACAAGGAATGCCACAAAGTTATCACCATGATGGTATGTACCACAAATGTACACCACATAGAAGAATACAACAATAGTACCACATCAATGGTATGTACCAAAAAGGTACGCCACAAAGAAAAATACCAAAAAGGTATCACCACGAATGTATGTACCAAAAAGGTATGCCACACAGAAGAATACCAGAAAGGTATCATTAGAAATGTAGGTACCACAAAGGTACACCACACAGAATATTACCACAAAGTTAAAGACTCATATCTCACCTAGTATAACATAGGTACAATAGTAAATATTATTATATGTAACTACACAATCATATTACTCTATTAATGGGCAGACCCATGTAGGATCCTAAATCATCAGACCCACCTAGGATCTCAAATAATCAGACCCACATAGGATCCTAGTACATCATCAGACCCCCATAGGATCCTAATACAGCAGACCCACGTAGGATCCTAGAGTAGTCCAACGTAGAATCCTAGAGTGGATCCAAGTGAGACACTTGAATAGAGACGCCCAAATTATCCCAAGCATAGACCCACATAGGATCCCATTCTCATGTTATAGCCAGCTACTGGGTTCCCACCCTTAGCGTGCTTGATTCCAGAAGGGTCCACTCCTCATGCCAATGGTCTATACTCCAATTTTCATGAAGTCCAAAAAATATGCATCCCAATGGACTGCCACGCAATATGGGTCTCAATTCAATAGGCGACGCATCAATAAGATGGATGATCTATAAGTTATTAGCCTTTTTTCTCGAGGGCCTGATTGTATTCATGTTCTATCCAACTTGGTTGTTCCCCAACTTTATCCAAAAACAAAGTGGGGTATACCAAAAGGACCTTCTTGATAGAGGGTTTCTGGTACTATAGACGGTTCCTCAAATGGATGCTCGAAGTGAAAGATATGGTCAAAAGGGCAAAAAATGGGTCGATGTAGGTTGGGGTCAGGCCCGACCCAGCCTTGCTCCGACACGACCCGGTTCAGGTCGACCAGGCAAGACCCGGGTCTGGTCCTAGGTCCAACCGGGTGTGCATGGTCCAGCTCGGCCCGCCGGTGTAGCCCATGCTGGGCGGCCAATGGTGCGGTATCCCACAGTGTGGTGGCCCGTAGTTATGCAGCCGTTAGTGGGGTAGGGCAGCCTGTGGTGCGGTGGCCCGCCGTGGCTGGGCGAACGGCCGAACCCCTCCTCTATGCGGAACAGTTGTGGGTTGCGCCTTCGCCGGTGGTCGGCTCAGCCGACCACCCGCCCTTCTCTGCTAAGACACAATGCGACAAGTCTTGCTCGTTGGGTGGCACGGATGCGTGCCGCAGCCCCCTTCATGCGGCTAGATGCCATCATTTCATCGTCACAGCTAATGGGCTACGACCCTTCTCCGGCAGTATGGTCACACCGACACCTTCTCCGTGGCTGGCTATGGTGTCGGCCACGGTTCCTGAGCCCCATCAGTGTCAGTGGTCGTCATTTTCTAGCGCCAATAACACATCAAGAACCACAAGGATTTGAAGAGTGCTCGGTGCATGTTTGTTTGGCACATACCCTCTGCGTTAGAGCGTTATCAAGTGGATAATGGGAGGAGATTCAACGTGAAATAAAATTAACAATGATTAATCGAAATCACAACCATACCTTTTCATTCGTTGGAAGATTTCACGGGGAATAAGATGAACTCGTTGGAAACGTCGACGTTTGTTGCTCCTGCAAGGAGCATCCAATCCGAGCTCGGGTCAGTTCCTCGTTCTTCATTGGAGAGGAATTCTTCATTGGAGAGGAATAGTTTCCCCACAACTTTCTCCAAATTATCCCCTTTTACAACACATTTCCAACCAATCCAATCAAAAGTTTAGGGGATCCAATATAAGTTAAATAATTTTTAATAATTTAATTTTTTGAAACAATTAATTGGATAAATAAAATTGAACAATTAAATCGGAGAAATAAATTAATGGCTATTTGAGGGGTTTACCCCCATTAAGAGGAATTCAGGTGGTCCCCACCACCATGGATTTGAATTGGGGGTTTTCTATCTCCAGTGGTCCCCACCAGAGAGCATTCCATTAGGAGGATAAAAATATAATTAAATTTATTCTTTTTTTATTTTTATTTCCAAAAAAACATGAAAACTAACTGTCACCCTCGACCAACTATCGTCAAGGTGGAAGTATCCTTAACCGAATACAGGGGCTGTGAGTTCAACGGTGTCCTCCAATTTCAATTCTGAGCACTAGTTCAAAAGTTACAAAAACAAACTCACACGTTTGCTGAACGTACTTATAAAATGTTCTGAAATTCATTCTGGGAACACTATGCCTCAGAATCACGCACCGTCAGTTTTTGCAGACTCGTAAAAGTATCATATAATTAAAAAACATTTACATGAAATTTTGGTGTCTTTAAAAACATCACCCATAATGATCTACTCAACCATTAATATTTAAAAAACATACTCTACATAAAACCTTTCTTCATAAACTAGTAAAAAAAATTATAAAGGGAGATCTCAATTGCTCAGTGAGGTTAAACTAGGAAAATAAAAAAATATAATTTCAGAATAAGTGTATGAGAACCTGAGAAAAAAATTTGAAAACTGTACCATGTATAGAAAAGATCGAAATTTAGATTCAAGGAATATTGATTAGAAGTTCATAAGACATGATTCATAAATGAATGAAAGAAAATTATTCATTAAATAATAACATAGGTATAACACATAGAGTTCTTGAATACACATAAGCTTATACAATTGTGAACATGAATAAATAGAAACAGGTTAACTAATAAATTTAAAAATGAAATCAGTCACTCATATAAACTTATTTATAAAGAACAAGGTCCACACATAACCTTATGAATCTGAAAACCAAATCCCTTCACAACACTATGAATATGTAATCAGGCTGACATATAACATTTTTAACCTGTTATCAGGTTCACATCAACATTGTGAACATTTTATCAGGTTCACACATAACATTTCGAAGATGTAGTTTGGTTCATTCATAACTTATTTTATCATGAGATATCCATATATAACCAATGCGTTGGAGGGAGATATAGGTCTCACCTATCATATAATCCATACAAATATATTTTAAATGATCAGAAAACACACATCATATAGTAACACATGAAAATCTGTCTACTTCCATTAAAATTTCATTATTGTATAACATATATAAAAAATGGATTTCATAATCATCTTTTCACGATAATCATGAAACATAAAACTAAAACAATTATTTAATCATTCTACCATATCTAATTAATTCTTGAGTAACATTAAAGGATGTCATCCTTGATGGAAAATGATTTTGAAAAATCACTTGTAACATCTCTTAGGAAAAATAGTATATCCACATTGAAAAATAACATTCAATGAATAAAACATTTTTTAAATAAGATTTTTTATTGAAATCAAATTGGAAACAAATAATGTAATATTTAAAACATTGAGTTGTCATGATGGTAGAAAATGTTGTACACATTAAAATTTAGATTCTTTTCAGATTCATGGAAATGTCAAAATGGTCATTGTTTCAAAAACATCATGAGGATTAATTTTAAAAAACATTGTTAAAAGTAAAAAATGTGTAAAAATACCGTAATACATCCTCTATGAAATGACGAAATATTTTTTAATTTGTTTTATAAAATCATGGATAAGGAAGAAAAAGGGGTTTCCATTGGATAGAGAAATAAAGTCAATTTTTTCAGAAAAACATTATTTTGAACTCATGGGTACATAAATAGAGTAAAATAAAGTGTAAACATGTGTTCTCATGAAAAACCATGAGTATTATAAAAATCATGAATTTCTTGAAATATCTATTATTTCAATTCTTACTCAGAAGCATAAACATAAACAATCTTGATAAATTATGGGATTGTTTCATAAACCCATTACCACATTGGTAAAATTAAATTGTAATCACCCATGAGAGAGATACCAAAAAATGGATATCTAAATATCCATAATATTCAGGAAACTAATTATAAAAGGTATTCTTGTGTATTATATACACCACATAAAAGAAATGGCAGTGAATATGGAATGTACCTCATAGAAAAAAGTGAGATGAAGATCCCTCAACTTAAGTATCTATTTACTTCTTATGTGTTCATAAATAAATTAAAATAAATATTTTTTGTTATAAATATTTTATAGAACCATAGTTTTATATATAATTCAATATATGATTTAATTATTAAATTTTATTACACATTTATTAATAATACCTTATTAAAATAAACTATTAATATATAACTTCTTTTTTTCATATTTGTTTTGATTTTTTATTTTTCATTACTAATACATTGATAATGGTTCCATAATATCGAAAATTTTCCAAATCATATAAATATAATATATATCCCGTATATATGAATTTATTGTAATCCCTATATTTATATATATAATGAAATAAACTTTTTATTGTGATGTTAGGCCGTATATATCCATTAACACAGTTAACATTTTATCAATTAAATTAAAGATATAAGGGTAAACTATATATTAACATTAAATAATTTTTTTTAATATTTCTCACAAATTTTTATTTATATATATCCTTATTAAAATCTATGTAAGGCGTTAATGAAAGACGAATATCGTCGTATCGTAAGGTTTTTATCAGTCGTACAAATGAACAAATTTATTATTCCCCCATGGAATTGGAAGTAAGAATTTATATGTTATATAATAATATCAAAAGTATAGTTATATAAAATATATCATATGTATTATTTTAATTTATCCTTATCATCATCCAAGAAAAAAATTAAAAGCAGATCATATTGATTAATGAGGTGGTAGTCTGATGTACACACGTGGAACATTATTTTTTCCAATGGGTTGGTAAGTAAAAAATTTAGATGTATCATTTAAATAAAAATTAAAATAATTTCATAAATATATTTTAAAATTTTTAAATACATAACTATATCTTGATGTAAAAGTTTGTTATTGAAAAATAATAACGTCGGTTTGTGAGGTGGTAGACCAACATACACACGGATGATGTTTTCATGTTCAATAAAATGAAGTGGATATGCATATAAGTTTTTCCATAAAAATAATAACATATTAGTATCTGTGATATTTTGGTGTTATTATTTTGTCTTAATTTTGAAATATGTTATCTAGTAAGTAGAAGAAGTAAAAAATGCATAGTTAAAAATGGCACTTCTTCTACATACAACCACTGTAGTTTTATCCTAAATCATTCATAGATTAGATATATGATATCCAAATGTCATATATAATTTTTTTTATTAAACTACGGAATTTATTTGGGAATTTATTTTCTTACAAAAAGGGTTT
Organism: Viscum album; assembly: GCA_963277665.1. Lineage (NCBI taxonomy): Eukaryota > Viridiplantae > Streptophyta > Magnoliopsida > Santalales > Viscaceae > Viscum > Viscum album. Next base: position 1,865,441,060 of record OY728133.1, read on the forward strand.
CTTAAGTGTGAAGTAGAGAAGAGAGTGGGTGTCCTTTTATAAGTGAGGAGAGTGGAACACTTCTAATGTTTTAAAAAAATGGTGTGACCATTTTTTTCACATTAAATAAGTCTCCAATATGGGACACTATAACACCATAGTGCTTATAACATAGAAAAATGGTAATAAAAGGTGTGTAGATAATTTTTCCAGGTCATTTTATATCTTTTCTTTTTAGTTTATCCCATGATAAACCCGTTTCAACCATAACAACGTTAATTAATTTTTATTGTAATTTAAATTAATTATAGTAAATCAAAATATACATTATTATATAATATACTCTATTTTTATTCAAAAAATAAAATATATTTTTCAAAATTACAATCATATTCATGGAAAATATTTATATGAAACTATTTACACAAACATGATTTGAAAGAAGTTTTCCATATAGAAATGTTTTAAATGATTAATATGTTTTTATATCGAAATTAATTATTGAGTTGATTCCATTGACATAAATTGCATTATTATATATATATACTGAAAATACTATTTCTTTTAAAACCTGCTTAATATAAATTTATGCTTTTAAGTGCATTAATTAAAATAAAAATTCTTAATAAAAATCTGTATTTTCTAACATTCATTGGAAAATTTATCCTTTCATAAATATTTCAATAGATCACTCAAATATTATATTTATAGTATTAATAAATAAATTACAAATATTTTTTCATATATAATTTCTATAAGTTTCAAAAATTAATTTTAAGATGTGTTAAAAAAATGAAAAACATTATTTTTGAATATTACTGATTTTAGTCATAAATTGGATTTATTCTAATCTCACATAAATAAAATACATAAGACAAACGTTAAAAATTTTGTTGAATATAATATATATATATATATATCATTAAAAAATCCTCAAAAGTTATTTGTTTAATTTATTGAGGTAAATCACGTTTATGTTTATAAAATTGATTTCTTACATAAACACTTTATTTCCGAATTGTTTTTGTTTTCATTTATAATTAATAGTTCACCAATGAATTAAATTTATATACATGTGTAAATCCTATAATTTCATAATTTATTTAATTCTATTCATGCCCACCATTCAAATAGTTTGATTATGAATGCCATATTAACTAATAACATTTTAATACTATGTCACATTTTGTTTAAAATCATTATTTCATGTAATGATATGTAAACATATGGTTTTTTGTAACACAATATTAACTATGTTTTGTGTGAAATTCAAGATAAAATCCATGTTGCGTGTAACCAAAAATATAAATAATAATAAATTTATTTGAAAAAATAATTCACATAAACTTGGGGCATAACATTTTACCCCAATTAAAATGAATTTCACTATTGAAAATTATCACTTGGGAACCAATATTTGAAGATACTTGACCTTATAAATTACTCATGGTTCCACATATCTTCCTCATGGTGGTGATTTTTCCATTAAACATTGACAATGATAGTTGTCTTTTTTCACAGAATTTTCATTGTATGATCCAGAATCTCAATTAGTTCTTCCTATTAAAACAGATAATGAACCAACGGTACAACCTCTGAATTCAGTACATGTGAAAGATCTATTATATACTTCCTCATGATAGATACATGGAACAAATAATTAACTAAATATATGTGTAGTGCATTCACTTATCGATATTCTACTTTCCTAATATGATCATGAATTTCAAAGGGACTAATTTAACTAGGGATTAGCGTTCCTTTTTGTTGTAAACATAATATTATTCATTGGTAGAGATTCAATAAATTTTTATGTCATATCTTAAAGAAATATATAAAGATTAATTTTTTTATTCCTAATGAACAAACAGAATACAATATCCCTCATAAAATGTGATGTTATTCCTTCTATCTATAGTTATTCTCACACACGAAATGGTTACAAATATAATCATGTGTTGAACTAAACATTAATCTCTACCACCTCATACAAAGTTAAACATAATCCATTCCATAAAAGGATATCCTCATAACCCTTCCAAATTTCTAATTTATAAATAATGTCTCTAAATTTCTTATAATAATCTTACTATTAGTCACCAAAATATCAAAAAGTATCTCTTAATGTCCATTAAAAATTTGTGGATAAATTGATCTTATATTATTTTGAAACATGGTAATATATTGAATTTTCACAATACCTTAATTAAAAAATGAATTCATTATAAAATTAACTCATTCATCATATAATGATATACTATGGAATATATTACATAAATCCGAAATGTTATAAAATTCATCAATGATAACATAAATCACTTTGTCATAATATAACTAATAATTTCCAATATAATCAATAATATCCAATTTAAATTATTCATATCCATCATCTCTTTATCACAATATCATTATCTCAAAACCAATAAAATATTAAGGGTATCCTTCTCCTAATCATGTGTTTTCCATAAAAAATCACTTTTCTATTAAATCACTTTTCCCCATCATCACTACAATTATACAAATTTTTCAAAATCATTAATTAAATACTAATTCTGAACATTCCCTATATATTTCATAATTTTTGAATTCCAATAAAAAAACAAATTAAATAATTTTAATTCATTATTATACCATTAACTAGGATAAATCATTATATTCTTTAAAACCACTTCTTGTACATATTTCATTTGTAGTCTCTTCATTATAATCAACAAAACCTTTACTTGTACAACCTAGCATGTCCCATTCTTGATATTTCCCCTAGGATATGTATTATTATGATTTCCATAATATCTACATTTATAACATTACACCATTGATGATGCCTTTTGGAAACTAATATATTTATGCATTTTGTTTACTGAGTATTTTATTTTTCCTCTGAAATCGCTTACACCATGTCATTCTCCACACATAAAAACCATTTTATTTCATCGAGTCATTCCATTGAGTGCTTCTTCCCACATTATCAATATATATAACGTTTAATCTTCATTCCTAAATATTCTCCACCACCCAAAATCTCAACAAAAAATATCATACTCTTCTTATGCGAGTTTGAGAGTGGGATAAGGTGTAATTTTTTAATAATATTTCATTATAACTAATTAGTAATAATAAAAATATCCTTTACTCTATAAATCATCTAATTTGTTTGATCATAAAAAATTGTTCTTTGGTATTCAATATTTATTCAAATCTATTTAGTACCCACAATTGAAAAAAAACAAAAAAAAAATTAACAAACAATAATCATATTGGGTGACATCATAGTCATGGAAAATGTAACGCCCCGACCCCAGTTAACCAGAGTCGGTGCATTATTACATAACATTGGAATGATGACAAGAAATATCAAGTCTTGAAAGACCGATTAGTTTAGTAGCCTTGGAAACACTAGATACAATCATAAAGTTTTACATTTCATCATAAAAAACATATTGTCTTCATATCCCCTCATACTATCCCTATAGGTCATTCATAATTTACTTCTTCATAATCCTCAGAAAAATAAAACATTGAAAGGGGTGAGCTCAGATGCTCAGAAAGGATAACATTATAGTAGAAGCTTTTATAGATAAGCATAAACACTTAACGAAATTTATAATTAAAAAAAAGCCTTTTAAACTTGAACCTCAACATAGTATAGAAAAAATAAAATGGAATAATGCAATTTACTTATTCACATGGATAGTCTACTAATCGAATAATCACATGAAATATCAATAACCACTTTCATAATGATGGAATGCATAATTCCAGACTATCATATCCACATAGCCAAGGCCCCGTGCCAGACTACAAATAAGATTTTTCCAAGGCCTTTTGCCAAGACACTAGTTTGTCTCATGAGACCTACCAATTCATCAAGGAGCTATACCGGGCTCCACCCGTCACTTATTAAGTCCAACGTATTCCTCATATGAACAGGTTTGAAACATAACATAAACATTCGTATTAAAACTAGCATACGAAATGTCAATACTTTATCCAAAAACCATGAATCATATATAAATAGCACATCCACAGTCAAACATAACTCATTCGATACAATATGGAAGATTTTATTGTATCATATTAACCTCAATCGAGAATAATGAAGAATATTGACATAGATGAAAATAATCTTCAAAACTATTTGAGAGAAATATCCACCTTTTTCTTGAAATCATTTAAAGTCACACTATTTGTCAAGAAGCCATTTAAAAATAGATTTTTGAATTAAAGTGTCCCATACAACATTGAAACTTTTAAAAGGAATTTTAATTTTATATCATTAATGTCCATATCAATAATTCCTTAAACATATTTTTTTAAACCATGGACATTAATGAGCATGATTTAGAAGAATAAGTCTTTAAAACATTTAAAAATCGTATTTTAGTTAGAGTTTCTAACCAAAAGAGAGTCACATGAATACAAATAATTGAGGTAATCAAAACATTGTAATATCATGAGAATAAGGGAATTCATGATATAGTATGTCAAAGTACATTATATACACCACATAAAAGTGATTTGGTGTATAACAACAAAGAATTCTCAATGGAATGTAAATTGAGAGAAATCTCTCATAAAGGCCGTATACTTTGGTTAAGGATAAATCAATGACATAATTATGTGTGACAAATATAAATACACTAAATATGATTGGATATTCAGTGTAAAACAATCAAAGGACATTCACACGTATTCTTGTAAAAACAACACCAACGAATTGGATGTTTAACTCAACAAATGGAGAATGAGTAAAAATTACACTTATCAAATTCATATCAATGACATGAGAAATTATCAATGGATTGATTATGTGTATCAAATGTATATCCACAGGAAGGGGAGTGGAAATTGTGACATAATCAAATGAATAGTGATTCCACACATATTCTTGGGGTAATATAATCAATGAAATATGCGTAAATCCAAATGAGTGGAAATTGAAATTTCAAATTCCCTTATTGATTAGGTAACTTACGAAACATACACCCATGAAAGAAGGATAATAACATGATGATGTAAATACCCATTAATTAAAGTATATTACACAATGAATACAATCATGGGAAGTACACATACACCACATGCAATAATTAAGTGGTGAACAATGGAATTCTCACGAAATTAAGAGTGAGTTAAGAAACCCCTTACCTTGTACTTTTCCTTGGTTAGGGTAGGTTATCCTCCTTTATAATGTTGAAATAATTGTTATTAAATTATTCATGAATCATATACATTAATATTAGATCATATATGATCTTTTAACCTTTCTTTTTTAATAATATCTTAGAATTATTGTCATTTCGAGTGTTAACATACTCATTTTCTTTTATATGTTTTGTTACATAAGCCATGTTTTTCATGGATAGGTTGTATCTTATTCATATCCATAATGATATAAAGTTCTTAAACAATATTTTTAAATCATCAAATGATAATTATTCTTGAATGGATATGATGGAGAATGAATCTCATTGCGTTCGTGGAGACTGTAGTCCGTACGTACGCACGAGCGACAATATCATTCTTTTGATATTAAAATAATATATTATTGGATGATATATCATATATACAGAATCATTATCATGATATATTTATTATTTAAATGAGTTACACATCATTATTATACCCACACAAATAATAATATATTGAATAACAATTACCCCACGACGTGGAGACGGTAAGCGGTACGTACGCACGTATGGTGACATGTTCTTCAAAGGGTGGATAGAATACTGAATATGGTTGTACCATATTTATAATAACATTATAGTATATATAAGATACTGGATATATTATTTTATAATGGTAATAACAAAGAAAGAAGAAGTGGAAGAAGAAAGGAAGTTGAAAAGGGGTGGTGAAAACATTACCGCTTTTTCGGGTTCTTCCTTTTGATTTGATCAAAAGGGCTTCATAGGTTGGCTTTATGATCAAAATAAGGACTCTAGGTTGTATTGAGGGAAGTTTAGAGAGTATTTGGACAGGTTTTGGCCGAACCAAAAGGCTTTGAAGGTGTGAATAATTGAGAAGGAGGATTGGCCTTTTAAAAGAGGGGTGAGGGGACCTTTGGAAAAGTTAGAAATATTAATTTATAATAAATTCCTATTCTATTTCTAATGGCTCCAAAGTTTATTATTCAAAGGATAAGGTGAGGATATGTCGAAAACCAATCAACCAATATAATTTAGACATGTTTGAGTCATTATATTAACCTTATCTTTTATTTTTAACTCTTACTTAATTAGTTTGACAATTACCATGTCACTTTGTATTTTTATATTATATAGTTAATAAACATACTATATACATCCAAGATACCATCAAGTGGTCCATTAATAATACACCTATAATGATATAAGTCTCTTGGTTGAACCTCAAATTTTTAAGAATTTAATATCAATTAATAATATAATATTTTTTTTAAAAACCCTTTTATGTCAATTTTGACACCATTCAATAGTTGATTTTTGTAAAACTCATAACAAAATTATTATTTCGAAAAAATTTAATTAAATCATTACTAACTTGTCATATTAGCCTATAAAATTAGTTTAATTCCTTAAAAGTCTCAAATTATATTTATTCGGGTATTTATAATATCAATTAATTTAATTTTTCACTATTATGGTAATTACTAGATCATCATTGTGTAATATATAAATTACCTTATTTAATGTCTAAAAATTATATATAAAATAACATTATGTAGGAAATATTTTTAGATTTATAATTAATATTTTTAGTTGATAATCCAACATATATAACCCTATGTAAAAATTTATTTTCTAAAAGCAATATGCTTGTGTCATGTTTGTATTCATTTTAACTTAATTGAAATAAAGTGTCTCTATCACTTACAAGTGGCACCATGGGGTCCCAAAATCGACCCATTGATGCCCATGGTCGGAAATGTATCAACCAATAAGGTTAGGACATGTTTTAGGGTAATTTTTTATTATTATAATAATATTTTTGTAACCCTTATTTACCGGATTTACCTTTTATCCATGGTAAATAAAATATTTACCGAAGTAATTATTCAAAATGTGTAAAAATAAAATTTACCTATTTAAAAAATTTGGACATCATGATTCCAAATATGGAATCCATTTTTCCAAATTCAATACACAGAAGTGGCAGAAATTAATTTAAAATTAATTCCATTTGATAAAACAAAAAGCGTGTTTTTAAAAAATAATAACTATTAAAATATTGACAGTTGTTTATGTTCGGTTTAAATGTGAAATTATATTCAATGACCCAAATTATATTACATGGTAAAAATATATTTTAAATATAATTTAAAACCACTCAAATTCATAATTTATCACTACTAATTATTTCGATTAAAAAATTAGTTTTTAATTTAAATTCAGTAATTATTACTAATCATCAAAATATAAAAGTTATCCGAAAAGTACAAAAATTTCATCCTAGGCTAATTTAATTATTCCGAATCCAAAAATGAAGTCTATTTTACCAAAATTAAAAACATAAAAGTTCAATTTATTAATTTAACACTTATTCCCGCTTTCGAAACCAAAAGGCGTATTTTTATGAAATAATAACTATCAATAGTTTGACACTTGTTTATGTCCAATTTCAAGGTGAATATACTTAAAATGACCATCATTGGATTAAATAGTGAAAATATAATCTATTTATACTTTCAAACCAATAAAATATATAATTTAACATTATAAATTATTTTTATTAAAAAAGTTGTTTTTAATTATTTTTCTCTATTCATAAAAATTGGAAGTTCTCCGAAAAATACCCAAAATTCATCTTACGATAATTTCGATATTCAAAAAAAAAATGAGGTCCCTTTTGAAATATAATATATATATAATTTTAAAAATTAGGTATTACTATTCATAACGTCTAGTTTGATTGGTTGTGGTGTGTTAGAACTCGATGTTGCGTACAACACATGCTATCTCATTATTCAAATAGAAGCGTACCGTAGAAGCTTGGGGTGTTACATTCTCCCATCCATCAATAAAATTCATCCTCAGAATTTTTAAAATTTTTCATGGGAAAATAATGGAAAGTCCCACATCGGAAAAAGAGTCAATAAAACTATCACTTTAAAAGAAATAAAGAGAGGTATAAAGGTCAACCAAGATAACCCATACTCAGATTCCATGTAGGAAAACATGGATATAGATGATAAACTAAGTGTCAAGTTCTGATGGAGAGGGATAGATATCATGATCAGGAGAAAGTTAACAATAAGAAAACCATAGGCTTGTGGTGGGACAAAAATCCATTAGTCTCCTAGTAGGAATGTAAACAAACAACATTTTTTTATTTTAAGTTACATTACATAAGGATGAGGAATTTATTTATGATATTGAATAGGAATATAAAGATATATACTTAAATTTTAAGTAGAGTCTCATTATTTATAAATTTCCACCAATAACTCATTTTTTTAAACGATGAGTATTCAAGAAGACTTGGTCACACTGGAAGAGCTAGAATAAACATCAATAGAATCACATGATCCATGCAGGATGAACTATATATTGACATTGTCTTTAAAGATTAATCAAAACCAAAATGGTTAGTACAAGATCTAATGATCCCCCAAAAGGATATTCCTTGAGAGAAATAAGAATTAATCTTAATTTCCAAAATTAAACCAACAATACCCTAAAGTTAAATAAATACCATTCAATAATCAATTGTCCTTAAAATCCTTCAATATAATCCAAACTAATATTGAAACCGAAAACTTATAAGAATGTAGTCTTCCATGTTAAATTGTATCTCCAAATGACATCATCTACTCTTAAAGTTACATACTTAAAAGTAATTAACCTAATCATATATTCTTTATTATAGGTTAATGATTTACATAAATAACCCAAATCACTATAAATCCACAATAGAAACATAGATAAAAATCCACCATTACTCCTCTAAGGAAATACCATAGTATTCTATTCTCTTTGGACATATAGTGTTCCCAACAAAGTGAACATCTTCCAAAATAACATTTATTACTTAATCACCAAATAATTTTCCTATAATAAGGGTATTCATTTGATAAGACATAAGGACCCAAAGCAAAATATAATTGATCAATAAAATCATTTAACTAAAAATAATAGTCACACTAACCAGGGACTTTACATTGTCCAGTGGTAGGCGATAAATCCCAATCGCACTTTGGTTGTGGGTTCGATTCCCACAGCTCTGTCAGACGCGACGGGTTGTCACACGGTCTATGTGTTGTCCTTTTTCAAAAACTATATTTTATAACATTACAAAAATGAGATAAATTCCTCAAAATAACCATAACATAATTTAACCACAAATGTTATCTCATACCTTTCACTTTCATCCCAAATTATAATAATTTGTAATTTCCTCAAACCCAATGATCATATAAAACCAAATGGTTATTTATAACTAAATCCAGAAGAGAAAAGATAATTCTTCCACAAATATCTCACTCACATGGAAAACGTTAGGGTTACAAATACAAGAGAAAATTATTCCAAATCAAACCCTTCAACAGGGATCACTAATAATTTTTAAACATTTATCAAACCATTTATTTCCACATAGCTTCTTCTCTGACCAAGAAAATATCCTATAGAATAGTACATTCACTCAGTTAATGGCCAGGTCCCCTACATTTACAGCAAATGACTGTAAATGGATTCTTGGGACCATTTTATCTTCTTCCATAGTACTCTTCATTTTTCTTCAGCAATTATTCACTTTATGTCCTTCCTTCCCGCACGTAAAGCATTTCTTTGTCCCATTGAGACACTTTCTAGGGTGTCTCTTTCCACATTTCCTGTATGATAGAAATTGAGGATTTCTTTCTCCATGGTCTCCACTACTGGAGCTCTTATTATTCATCACTTTTCTCTACTTTGTTGAGTCCATTAATGGGTTAATATATATATTGTTGATCATATTTTTGGAAAATTGATTTGGCATAAAGATGATATCTTTTACGCCTATCAACATTCCATTTTGTTGCTCATTTCCACCACCGTTCCCACCTTGTACATCATTCTCAAAGTCACTATGACTTCCTTGTAATCCATCCATTGACTAAAACCAGAAAACATTGTGTGAGTAATAGTATTCATACAATCATTTAGATATTACCATGTCACTATATTCTAAATTTGAAACACATTAGGATTAACCAAGGTCATTTAATATCATCTTATATATATAATACTTTAAATTGGTTTGTAAAGAAAATTTAAATTATCATATGCATATCCCCCGAGAGTTTCGTAACCAAGAGTGCAGCAAGGCCCATTATCGTGCACTAGTTCCCATTCGAGTCTAGCTCAAATCGGTGTTTTTGGGTTTTACCCTTAGGTACATCGGTGCCAGAGCCGCCTCTAACTGCTCGTATCAAGACCAGGATTTATTGCTCGGAAAACTCACAAAATATCTACAATACCAAAATTCTAGGAAGTTATTCTATACTAATCCTCAAAGATCATCTTAGGTCTACGTGCTCTAATCATAGTTTATCTAAATCTAGCTTCCAAGGTTTGTACTAAACATCCTCTGATACCAACTGTAACGCCCCGACCCCAATTACCCATAGTCGGTGCATTATTACATAACATTGGAATGATCACAAGAATGATCAAGTCTCGAAAGACCGATTAGTTTAGTAGCCTTCGAAACACTAGATACAATCATAAAGTTTTACATTTCATCATTAAAAAACATCTTTTCTTCATATCCCCTCATACTATCCCTGCAGGTCATTCATAAATTACTTCTCCATAATCCTCAGAAAAATAAAACATTGAAAGGGGTGAGGTCAGATGCTCAGTAAGGATAACATTATAGCAGAAGCATTCATAGATAATCATAAACACTTAAGGCAACTTATAATTAAAACAAAAGCCTTTTAAACATGAACATCAACATAGTATGGAAAAAATAAAATGGAATAATGCCATTTACTTATTCACATGGATATTCTAATAATAGAATAATCACATGCAATATCAATAACCACTTTCATAATGATGGAATTCATAATTCCATACTATCATAACCACATAGCCAAGGCCTCGTGCCAAGACTACAAATAAGATTTTTCCAAGGCCTTGTGCCAAGACACTAGTTTGTCTCATGAGACCTACTGATGCATCGAGGAGCTATAGAGGGCTCCACCTGTCACTTATTAAGTCCAATTCATTCCTCATATGAACAGGTTTGAAACATAACATAAACATTCGTATTAAAACTAGCATACGAAATGTCAATACTTTATCCAAAAACCTTGAAAGGTATAAAAATAGCACATCCACAGTCAAACATAACTCATTCGATACAATGTGGAAGATTTCATATTATTATATTAACCTCAATCGAGAATAATGAAGGATATTGACATAGATGAAAATAATAATCAAAACTATTTGAGAGAAATATCCCCCTTTTTCTTGAAATCATTTAAAGTCACACTATTTGTCAAGAAGCTATTTAAAAATAGATTTTTGAATCAAAGTTTCCCATACCACTTTTAAACTTTTAAAAGGAGTTTTAATTTTAAAACTTTAATGTCCATATAAATAAATCCTTAAAACCATTTTTTTAAAACATGGACATTAATGAGATAGATTTAGAAGAATAAGTCTTTAAAACATTTAAAAATGGTATTTTAGTTAGAGTTTCTAACCAAAAGAGAGACACTTGAATACAAGTAATTGAGATAATCAAAAAATTGTAATATCATGAGAATAAAGGAATTCATGATATACTATGTCAAAGTACATTATATACACCACATAAATTTTATTTGGTGTGTAACAACAAATAAGTCTCAATAGAATGTAAATTAAGATGAAATCTCTCATAAAGTCCATATCCTTAAGTTAAGGATAAATCAACGACATAATTATGTGTGACAAATATAAATACACTAAATATGATTGGATATTCAGTGTTAAACAATCAAAGGACATTCACACATATTCTTGTAAAAACAACCCCAACGAATTGGATGTTTAACTCAACAAATGGAGAATGAGTTAAAATTACTTTTATCAAATTCATACCAATGACTTGAGAGATTATCAATGGAGTGATTATGTGTATAAAAAGTATATCCATAGGAAGGGGAGTAGAAATTATTACATAATAAAATTAATATTGATTCCACACATAATCTTGGGGTAATATAATCAATGAAATATGCGTAAAGCCAAATGAGTGGAAATTGAAATTTCAAATTCCCTTATCGATTAGGCAACTTCCGAAACATACACCCATGAAAGAAGGATCATACCATGATGATTTAGATACCCCTAAATTAAAGTATATTACACAATCAATACAATCATGGGCAGTACACATACACCACATGCAATAATTAAGTGGTGAACAATGGAATTCTCACGAAATTATGAGTGAGTTAAGAAACCCCTTACCTTGTACTTTTCCTTGGTTGGGGTAGGTTAAACTCCTTTATAATGTTTAAAAAATTGTTATTAAATTATTAATGAATCATATACATTAATATGATATCATATATGATCTTTTAACATTGCTTTGTTAATAATATCTTAGAATTATCGTCGTTTCGGGTGTTAACTTACTCGTTTTCTTTTATATGTTCTGTTACGTAAGCCATGTTTGTCAGAGATAGGATGTATCTTATTCATATCCAGAATTATATAAAGTTCATAAAAATTATTTTTAAATCATAAAATTATAATTATAATTGAATGGATATGATGGAGAATGAATCTCATCGCGTTCATTGAGATGGTAGTCCGTACGTACGCACGAGCGACAATATCATTCTTTTGATATTAAAAAAATATATTATTGGATCGTATAGCATATAGACATAATCATTATCATGTTATATGTATTATTTAAATGAGTTACACATCATTATTATACCCACCCAAATAATAATATATTGAATAACAATTACACCACGACGTGGAGACGGTAAGCCGTACGTACGCACGTATAGTGACATGTTATTCAAAGGGTGGATAGATTACTAAATATGGTTGTACCATATTTATAATAACATCACAGTATATATAATATACTGGATTTATTATTTTAGAATGGTAATTACAAAGAAATAAGAAGTGGACGAGTAAATGAACTTGGAAAGGGGTGGTGAAAACATTACCTCTTCTTCGGGTTCTTCCTTTTGATTTGATAAAAAGGGCTACATAGGTTGGCTTTCTGATCAATATAAGTCATCTGAGTTGTATTGAGGGAAGTTTAAAGAGTATTTGGGCAGGGGTTGGCCGATCAAAAAGGCTTTGATGGTGTGAATAAATGAGAAGGAGCACTACCCTTTTATAAGAGGTGTGAGGGGCACCTTTGGAAAAGCTAGAAATATTAATTTATAATAAATTCATATTCGGTTTCTAATGGCTCAAAAGTTTATTATTCAAAGGATAATGTGGGGATTTGTCAAAAAAAATCAACCAATAGAATTTAGATAGGTTTGGGTCATTATATTAACCTTATCTTTTAGTTTTAACTCTTAGTTAATTAGTTTGACATTTACCATGTCACTTACTATTTTTATATTATATAGTTAATAAACTAAATATATACAACCAAGAGACCCCCATGTGGTACATTAATGATAAAAATATCATGATATAAGTCTCTCGGCCGAACCTTAGATTTTTAGGAATTTAATATCAATTATTAATATAATATTTGTTTTAAAAACTCTTTTATGTCGATTTTGAGACTATTCAATAGTTGATTTTTGTAAAACTCATAACTGAATTATTAATTCGAAAAAAGTTAATTAATTAATTACTAACATGTCATATTAAACTAGAAAATTAATTTAATTCATTAAAAATCTCAACTTATATTTATTTGGGTATTTATAATATCACTTAATTTATTTTTTGACTATTATGGTAATTACTGCATCATCATTATGTAATAAATAAATTACATTATTTAATGTCTAAAAATTATAAATAAATTTTAATTATGTAGGAAATCTTTTTATCTTTCTAATTAATATTTGTAGTCTAAAATAAAACATATATAACCCTATGTAAAAATTTATTTTCTAAAAGATATATGCTTGTGTCATTTTTGTATTCATTTTAACTTAATTAAAATAAAGTGTCCGTATCACTTAAAAGTAGCACCATGGGGTCCCAAAATCGACCCAAGTATTCCCATGGACGTAAAAGTATCAAAAAATAATGTTAGGACATGTTTTAAGGTAATTTTTTATTATTATAATAATATTTTTTTAACCCTTATTTACCGGATTTACATTTTAACCATGGTAAATAAAATATTTACCGAAATAATTATTCAAAATGTATAAAGACAAAAGATACCTATTTACACAATTAGGACATCCTGATTTCAAATATGGAATCTTTTTTTCCAAATTCAATACACATAAGAGGCCGAAATTATTTTAAAATTATTTCCCGTTGTTAAAACAAAAAGTGTGTTTTTAAGAAATAATAACTATCAAAAGATTGACAGTTGTTTATGTTCGGTTTAAATGTGAAATTATGTTCAATGACCCACATTGTATTACATGGTAAAAATATATTTTAAATATAATTTAAAACCACTAAAATTCATAATTTATCACTATTAATTATTTCGATTAAAAAAGTTGTTTTTAATTAAAATTTAGTAATTTTTACTATTCATCAAAATATAAAAGTTATCCGAAAAGTACCAAAATTTCACCCTAGGAAAATTTCGTTATTAAAAATCCAAAAATTAATTCTATTTTACCAATTTTAAAACATAAAATTTTCATTTATTAATTTAAAATTGATTCCCGCTTTCGAAACCAAAAGGCGTATTTTTAAGAAATAATAACTATCAAAAGTTTGACACTTGTTTATGTCCAATTTTAACGTGAAATTACTTAAAATGACCATCATTGGATTAAATAGTAAAAATATAATCAATTTATTCTTCCAAAACAATAAAATTTATAATTTAACAATATAAATTATTTTGATTAAAAAAGTTGTTTTTAAGTATTTCTCACTATTCATAAAAATTGAAGTTCTCAGAAAAATACCAAAAATTAATCTTAGGATAATTTTGATATTCCGAAACCAAAAATGAAGTCCATTTTGAAATATAAAATATATATAATTTCAAAATGTAGGTATTACTATTCATAACGTCTAGTTTGATTGGTTGTGGTGTGTTAGAACTCGATGTTGCGTACAACACATGGTATCACATTATTCAAAGAGAAGCGTACCGTAGAAGCATGGGGTGTTATAGAAAACCACTTATAAAACATCACAATCTTAACAATTTCTTATTAATCTTTAACACCTTATTCATATCCTGCGTCATTCATGTTCATTATTAAAATCCATCAAGATGGTTCAAAAAGTGTGATTTGATTTCCTAAGTTTATCCCCCTGGTGTTCAAACCAAGTGTGCGGCAAGGCATGTTGTCATGTATATGGGGAAGATATAGTCCATCTAATTTTTTCCTTTCTTAGTTTTTACACTTATAAAACTATATTCTAGATCCACATATACTTATAATATCTAGATGAGCTTGTAATTTCATAAAACCCACCTTCCATATCTTTTAACCAAATTCTATGGCATTTTCTTAAACATTGTGTGTGAACACAGATCACTTGTGAGGTACGGATCCATTTCCTTCCATCAATTTTAAGTATAAATGTTAACATATTACCAAATACGAATTACCTTTGGTTTCATTGAGGTTTTGGAATATCCATTGATATTTCGGACCACAGAACACAATGTTTGGAGGGAAAATGGTCTAACACACGGTTAAAGAAAATTATGTGGGGGCAGGATACATGTTTGGATAAAATCATGTGAGGCTGAAAAGTGGGGAGCTACTAGTTTCATCGTTAATTAAAATCATGCAATTTTGGGTGTTTGACTGTGAACCATGTATGCAATTTTTTTTGTTGTTTTTTCACTGTTTCAGCATGGTTAGTCACACCGTGTGACAAAACCATGTGAAGTGCCATTACATATAGCTGACCATGCATGTTTGATGCACAATATGGAGAACCATGAAACCAAACTATTTTATGCCCCATTTTGGTTTATTTTATCTTTTTACCCCTACTTAAATAAATTTCAATCCTAATTCTCTAATTTCTTTATACGTTGGAAAACCCTCCACTTTTAGAGCTCCCTTGGTCGACTATTCTTGGATTTTCCACTGAGTCCATATCTTATGCCATAATATAGGGTTGTTTGTCCTATTAGGTCCATGATATTATGATATTGTTTTATTATATATTATTCTGCGTTTTTTTGTATCAGCTACTTTATTTTGGTTTATGATAATTTTCTTTATTATAGATTCACTATCCATTCATTTATTTTCTCATGATTGGATTAGAATCAGGAGATCACAATGTATGAGTTATCCTATATGAACGTCTAACATGTGGTATTATTCCTTTAGATTAAATTTGAAGTGTTTTTATGGGGAGATGTGTCGTGCAACCCATTATCCAGTAGGCATCATTGAAAAATAACTTAGTCCTTGAATTTAATTGTTAGAGTTAGACTATGTAATTAAAGTGGATCTTTAATGAATGATTAATGGTTGATAACCTTCAATGGAACCAACCATTTGGGTGTGTTATATAATTAAATGGAAAAACATGGTTCTCTAGACTCATATACCTTAGGTTGTTTCATTTTTCCACATTCCAGGTGATGTTGAATATTAAATTGATAATAAAATTTAATTTAAATAAATAAATTTATTTTTTAATTGAATTGTAATATCATTTTTAATTAAATTTATAAAATAAATGGGTTGGATTCCATGATCCCAGACACATTCCATGTATTTTTTATTTAAGAATGATATTATTGTTATAAAAAATGTTTATGTGAGTGAGTTAAAGACTAAGCCTTCTGATCTCATCCAATCCTTTACCCACCTTTTGAGTTGAGGTCTTAGTTCGATGTTCTTATTATGGACTATGAAATGTTTAAATGAAATTTATTAAATGATATTTTTTAATGATTAAAAATATGCATTGGGTGACTAAGGGACTCAATGAGGAATTGCATAGATGTTGTCAATTGTCTTGTACCTTGCTTATGACCAAGGGACAATTGGACTCGTAATATGTACTTCCATGGAAAGACTCATAGGTTTTGACTATTATATATCAAGTGATTATTTGGATCTATATGGTTTTACTGGGACATACTCAAAGGGAATTAGATCATGTATTCCATGGATGATACTTATGCTTTCTTAGGGGACTACTAAGGATGGACTGGATTGTCAGCGATGTTATACCACACCTAGTGCGATGTGTGGGTACTTGTGATGGTATCTATGATTGGGGTTGAATGGTTTTGGTTTATTTTATACTTATAGTGATACCTAGATACAAAATTATGAATACCCTAGATTAGCTCAAGTTCTATATTGAATAATGAATGGAATGGCCAATATGATGTGTCATCCATTCCAATGAATAATATTGGATTTTTTTTATTTATTTATAATTTTGGGATAATTTATTTAGGATCCCATTGGTTACCTTTTTCCTGGGGGATTATGGGATACAATTCTGGTTATTAGACATATAAATTGAATTCAATTAAATTATTGAATGATTTTGATTGTAAATGAGAACCATTAATTTATAGGATGCTTACTTCCATTAAATTTTTTAGTTACTATATTACTAACAACACATTGTATTTAATATATATATTCACTAACTAATTATCACATCACCTTGGGTTGTTAATGACATGGATTGTATCTCAAAAATTGGTTGGGACTCCTTTGGGTACCCAAAAAGACTATATGATTGCATGTATGAATAAGGGAAAAGGACCTTCTATTGGTTCTTGATTGATTCTTAAGATTAAATAAGCATGGAATGGTGGTGAGGCTCATGATTCTAGCTTGATACTTTTTTTCTTTTTTTAATTCTATTACATTTTTTCTAGATATTCATTGTATACCTATTATAGAAAATATTTAGATACATTTGATATGTATCATCATCATTATATGTAAGCATCCTTCGGATATTTTCATCTATTCCGGCTCAGTATCCAATGGTTATAAAATTTAATACTTCTTCAACATGTATATAATTTATATTCCACTATGATATGCTCTGGTGATGAGATAATAGTCTCCTTATAGACACACCTATTTACTTTATGCTAGTCGGTAGCCTCTACCGTTGGAAGAGATGTGTTTGAGGCCATGCGACTAATCGGGTTTGTGTAACCATTCAGTGGAATCTGGGTCCAATACATTACAAAGTTGTATCGGAGCACTATTATTAGTTTTCTTTACTATTTGAAACAATATATATGTATAGGAAGGGACTATATTTTGTTAATGTGTAGTGCATGGGTGTAGCTGACCCATTTATGAAAAAAATAAAAAATTCCTCGAATTAAATTGTCGCATTACATATTTTGACTTTTATAGTGGACATGATTCCACTTCTTAGGGAAACACATAAATTTTTATGTTTTTATTTATATGATTATGGGTTCTATTCAACTTCAACCCAATTATATGAGAGTATGACATATCATGCATCATACTAGTCACATTATAGAAATCACATGCCATGAATTTTGGGATGCCATTTAGGATTCATTACTTGTCGCATGTTATTGTGGTAGGTATTGTGAAATGTGTTATAGATTGAATTAGTTGGAATCCATAAATAAATTCATGATAAGTATGGTCCCTCATGGATCAATTTTTTTGTGATCTGCTTGGTTTAATCTTTTTAATGTAAATGGGATATAAAAGTGAAATGAATTTACTACTAAAATGAATGTGGGAAAAAATGGAAACTGAAATTTAATATAGAAGAGAACATGCAACATACCCATCCATAGTATTTGGATGTAGGTAGTATATCGTTCTTTTATATGACATAAATGATGCCCAGACCTAGGTCATAGAACACGAGTATGGGTGTGAACAAATATAGTATGGATTGTACCTATCCTAATTAAATATTAGTGATTTTCATCTATGAACATTGATAAAAATATCTATCTATTTTATTTGTTTGGAATAGTATAGGCATGCATCCACTGCAACCTCTAGTCATATTCCAAGAGGTTGGAAATGACAAAAATCATATGGTGGTAGACCATGGAATATTTTTTGATCCTCTAGTAGTTCCGGTTGTAGCACATGTTTTTTTACTTCACACAAGTGCTAAGGTACAGTTCCATAAAGGGTTTATGTTGTTCATGATGACTGTTCATGGAGAACCAAGACCTTCCCCGATTATGGATGAGTAGAAATATGAGTTCAAGTAGCATCACCCTAGAATGTTTTTAGAGGATGGTGAACATAATCTATGGATTCATGGCTAGAGTCCATGCTCTCTAACTTCGATTTTCTTGAGACTGATTATAAGAGTAGGGTAAATATTTCTACCTAAATGTTGGGTGATTCTTCCATGGGATGGTGGGCATTCATAACATAAACGGATCATCATCAGGATATGTCCTGAATTTATTTTTATATGGCCTTCTATGATTAATTATATCTTGATACTTTATGGTCCAATATATCCCATGATTTAATTCATCTTTTGTAGGGTACGTTATCATTTATGGATTTATCTTCTCATTTTTCAGAGCTCTAATGATTCATACATATTTGGATGGGTAAAAAGTTTTCTTCCACTAGATAATTCAAGCATTGTCTTATGAATGACATCTTATAACAAGTAAATGCCATTCGAATCACTGTCTTTCTAGAATATTAAATCAGGTTTTTATAATAGAGTATAACCTGGGAAAGGATAGATATATTCACTAGTGTGGTTTTTCATCAAGACCAGGTACTACATCGAACAACACTATAAAGCATAATATCAATCTTCCATGTGGTGATATTAGTATTCAGAGCACGTACTTAGGTATCCGGGTGGTGTGATACATGTGTGATAGTCTGAGAAATTCAAGGACACGGTGTATGAAGGACATTGCCGAGTGCTGATCTTGCACAAAGATGAAACATCTACAATGATTTTGTAAAAAATTTCTTCCAAAAGGAAATGATATAGGGTCATCATTGAATCCACATTTAGGAAAGGGTTTAACAGCTTCTCATCAAGAAAGTATATGGAGAACAATTGGCCTATATAGTTAAGGTGGTGGTTCTGGATGTGGAAGTCTAACCCTAGTTTTATAGTGATAATAGAGTCGACCTACTAAAGGCATCCATGTATTATCACAGCACCTCTGTTCATGCCAGATATACTCAGTGAAACAAACATTGAGGAAAATGATCATGGACCTTCTACTATTAATAGTAATATTATACTAGCTTTTAATATAGCTTTCCCACTTTTTGATATAGGAGATTCTCCATGATTTATAATTTTCCCTCTTATGGAGTGCCTTGGTCTTAGTGTTCAGACCTATGATGGTGTTTTGATGTTTGACACTCTATTGAAGGTTAAAATGGAGTATTTTCATCACTTTAGGGAGTCCAACATCAGATTGGAATGGTGTCACATTATAAGGGACCTATTTCTCCTAATGATGATAGGTTATGACAACATTCTTAGGATGGACTAGTTTTTTTCACTTTCATGAATTTTATGGATCTCTATAGGAAAAGGGTGCCTTTCACATCATTGTAGGGTGGTGAGTTCATCCACAAGGGTGAATGGGAGGTCCAAGGGAGCTATACTAGACCCAGGCATTATTGGTTCGGAGGGATGACAACCCATATTGAATGTATCTATCCAGATGATCAGGGAACATGTCTTGAATATTTTCCTCTATTATATGATAATTTTATGAATGCCTTTAAAGATGAATTTTCTAGTTTACCTCAAACGAGTGAGTTAGTGTTCTCTATTGATCATATTCGAGGAGATATTTTAGTACATATTCCTCCTTATAGGATTTTTACAATTTAGATGTAAGAGCTCAATATGTAGCTATTTTTTTAGTAAAATGGGTTTATATGATAGAGTACATCTCTATGGAGTTCTTCTATCCTTTTTTATAAAAAATATATATGTAACTATGAGGAAAATTGTAGATTACCAGAAATTGAATCCTTTCACGATTAAGAACATGTATCTTCTTCCATGGTTAGATGATCTTTTCAATAAATATGAGGAGCTCAGTTTATCTCAAATGTTTATTTATTATCTAGTTATTATGAAGTGCATGCTAGACAATTAAAACATTACTCACCAGCTTTTCATCATAGGTATTTAATATATGTGTTTTTTGTTATACTATTTATTCTCATGAACGCATAATTAGTCCTCATCAAACTAATTAATGGAGTATTCCATCCTTATCATGATTCCTTTATGGTGGGTTTAATGGAATATATCTTGGTTAATATTCACAATTGACATGGCCATTACAAACACCTTGATATATTTTATAATAAACTAATACATCATTCATTATATCATAATCTATCAATGTTCAACTTTTGGATTGATCAGATTCACTTCCTGGTTGAAATTATATTATAGAAAGGAGTATTAGTAGACCCAGAAAAGGTGAGAGCTATATTTTATTAGGAAAATCCTAATAACATATTTGATGTATGGTGTTTCATGGTGATAGATGGATATTATAATCATTTCATGAAGGACTTATCATTATTATAAGTGATTTTTAATGTCTTGATTACAATTTCTGTGAATTATGTATGGTAATATACTTATGAGACAACCTTTTATGAGTGGAAATCTAGATTGACTTCAGCACCGATACTGATTTTTACAAAACCAGGAGAAGATTAACTATATATAGTGATGCATTAGTTATAAGGCTAAGAGTAGTCCTTATGCAGGGGGATAGATTCATGGAATATGGGACTCCATAGTTGAGGCTATGTGTGATGATTTCCCTGATTACTGATCTCATGGTAGTTGTAGTTGTTCATGAATTTCATGAATGAAGACATTACATACATTTAGATCATTTTTTGGTTTACACAGACCAAAAAATCATCAAGAACATATTTAATATATCTTGATCTAAATCTGAGGGACCAATGGTGAGTTGAGTAGATACAGTCTTTTAAATTCAATCTAGAATCTATTCCGGATAAAATAAATGTTGTGAATGATGAACAACTATAGTGGAATCATATATAGGCAAGCTAGTAGGAAAGTATTGAGTATAAACATGTTACCACATTCTTTGAGAAGTACTTGGAGGTTCATGATAGTCACATGAAGAGTTTTATATCATCCTTATATATTACCTCTATCATTCCGGATTGATTAAGGATGAGGAATCTATTAGATTTTGATGGCCTAGTCGTATGGGATTGTGTGGAAGGTTAGGACCCCCTCCTAGTTTTATGGTAGGTGAGGATGATTTTTTTATGTAAATAGTCACATATGTGTCTCAGTGGACATTAGTGAGAAGATGATGTGAGATTTTCATGCTAATTCATGGTCATGTTACCCCATCATCACCAAGATGTATTAGAATTTTCATCGCATGTATAGGTTTCCAGGTATGGAAAGAGATGTAGTAGGTTTTCTCAATATATGTTACCCCAATCAACTAGTGAATCTGGAACACCATCAACCATATTGACTTTTACATCAATTACCAATTAATGAGTGGAAACAGAATGATGTCTTTATTTATTTTTAGACTAGTTTATCGAGGATTTATTGAGGTAATAATGTTTTATGGGTCTTTTTGGATGTGGTCAAGAAGGTTTTAGATTTCCTAATGATCAAGGTATCCTTCAGTGTGGATGAGATTGGAATGTTGTATATAAGTGAGATAATATGACCTCATGGGGTCCCTCGTAATATCATTTTAGCTAGAGACTCTATGATTACTTCATAGTTCTAGAAATGTATGTATTGGGTTTTAAGTATACATGTGCCTCTGAGAATAGCATACCACCCTCAGACTAATGGTTAGTGAGAGTGAACAAATTAGGTGCTTGAGGAAAAGATTCAGGCATACATCTTAGATATTGGTGTCTCTTGTGAGATGAATATACCCATGGTTGAATTATCATTCAATTATAGGTTTTATGATACCATTCATATAATTCATTATGATTCATTTTATGGTATGACATGATAATCATCCCTATATTTGTTAGTAAAAGGATACGAAATAATCCATGAACCTCAACCTATTATGAAGACCTCAGAGCTAGTTTAGTTGTTTCCAAATTTGATGGCTACTATGTAGTCTCATAAAAAATCTTATTCTGATCACCATATATTACCTATAGAGTTCTCATTTGGGGATCATGACTTTTTTATTATTCACCAAGTCTGAGACATTGGGGGTGAGTAGAGAGGGTAAGATTTATTATGATATGTTAGTCTGTTCGAAATTCTTGAGAGAGTTAGGATGGTATCCTATCAGTTGAAGTTGCCTCTGAGTTATAGGGCCATGAACAACATCTACCATATAGATTAGTGGCTTCATTATAATTTAGGAATGTACAATTTTTTCATCTGGATGTGGATGAATTATAGGTATATTGGACATTTGAGGAAGATATGATATGTATTTTGGATCGTTGAATGATGGGTCTCCGAGGATGCTTTGTTCCACTAGTATGGTTGTTATGGAAGCATGAACACATAAAAGACAATACTTAGGAGAATGATGCTGATATATGAGCCTAGTGGAAGTAGTTATTCTAAGTTGATTCCTGACCTCCCTTGAGAAAGATATTCAGTGATGAATAACTTAATGGGAGATTTTTGAGAACCAGGTTCTTTCATGAGGTATATCCCTTTTTCATACATCATTTTTCAGTTAAAATGTTTAAATATGACATGATATGAATACCCTTTGGGGTCATGGAAGTGTCGAGGGTGTCTAGGGCTGGCTAGAAGCCCGTAAAGAAAACATTTTGATGAAAATTGAATGGCACAAAGTTTGAGAAAACCTTGCATGGATGGCTGCATGGTTATATAAAATTGTGTAAGGAAAGAATATGTTGAGCTACAAGTATCACAGTTAGATAAACCCATGTGATTCAAGGAACATGGTCATGTGACCATGTCTTCAAGTTTGATAGTGGATTTTTTCATGTTTTGTGCATATTTATTCAAATCATGTGAATTTCCCTTCCCTACAGCTTACCATTAACAGTTGGAACACTATTTTGAAAATTGTGGGTCAAAATAGTGTGATACCCAATTTTGGGTGATTTTACTATTTAAACCTAATTAAATATATTACAACACAAATTATCTCTTTTCATAATACGTTGGACAAACCTCAACTTGGGGGTCTCCCTTGAAAAATTATTCTTGGATTTTCCATTGAGACATCATCTGATATCAGAATCAATATTCATTCGTCTTGTCGGATCCACATGACTAATATCCAAAAAATTTTGTATCGACCCAAATATGGTTTTGTATAAGTTCTATTATTTAAAGGCAATATAATTTTCCTATTTTTAGGTTATCCATCCATTCATTTATTTGATCCTTATATGAATTAAATCATGAGCTAATACATGACAATATATTCAATATGAACATATGTTAGTTTGTATAGATCATTTTTTATGTAGAAGTAATTATATATGTTGTTGTTTCACACGTCCAATTAATAGAGAGACTACATTGAAATAGATCTAAATCCTTTAATTGGACTGTTAGGTATCCACTATGAAATTAATGAGGTCCAATAAAGAATGATTAAAAGTTACACACATTTAATGGAACTACAAATTTGGGTGTGCAGTATAACTAAATTGATCAACATGGTTAGATATAATCAAATGACTTAGGGTGTTCCATTTTCCCCTTTTCATGGGCTTTGGTATACTAAACTGATCATTATAGTAGAATTTTCATTTGAAAAATTTATTTTTAGATTAAATGGTTATATTGATTCTGAATTGAATATATATGTTGATGGGGATATATTCCATGATCTTAGAAATATTCCTTATATTGATTAATTAAGAATGATCTGATTTTAATAATGAAATTACCACGTGACTCAATGAAATACTAAACCTTCTAAACATATCCACGACTTTATCCACCTTTTGTGGTGAGGTCTGTGTTGGGTGATCTTAATATGGGGATTAATTTGTTTAAATGAGTATAATTAAATGATTTTGATAAATGATTATGAATATTCTTTTGGTGAAACATGGATTCAATTTCAAATGTAATCGACAAACTCAATTGCCTTATACCATTCTTATGCTCGAGTGATACTTGGACTCCAGATATGAGCATCCAAGGATAGACTCATTGGGATGATTATTATATGTCGAGTGATACTCGGAATCCATACGGATTTCATGGGATAGACTCAAAGTAAATTTGATCATGTATTCCATGGGTGATACTTCAGATCCAATAGTGGACTTCTAAGGATGGTCTTGATTGAAAGTGATATTACACCAAACATAGAGTGATACATGGATTCTTATTATAACATTAATGGATGGGAATGTATGGTGTTGGTTAATATAATACAGGGAGAAATAAATAGATTCAAAATTATAAATGTCATGGACATGCTTAGGTTCTAAATTAAATAATGAATGAAATGTGCTATATCACACGTCGGTCAAGACAAAGCACACACTTGGAATAATTATTTATTTATACTTTATGGATGACCTATTTGGGCATCCTTTGGTAAACGTTTTTTCATGGGGTTTATCGGGCTATGTCTCAGGTGTTGATACATATAAATTAGATTAAAATAAATGAATAAATGAATTTTATTATAAACGAGAGCCTGAAAATTTTTGGATGATTTCTTAATATTATTCTTTTTCCATATTACATTACATCATGCACACTTTTTATATATATATTGACTGACTGGATTGAACATTCCACTGGTTGGTTCCTTATAGGTATTATATCTCACACCATATTTAGGACACTTTCGGGTACCCATAAAGACTATAAGATTGCATTTATGCTTAAGGTTAAGCTCCTTTCAACCAGTTCATGATTCATTATTAAGAGTATGGAATAATGGAAATAGATGAGTGTTGTAATGCAAGCTAGATACCTTTTCCAATTTTTTTACATTAATACACGTATTTGACATATTCTATGTATACCAGTATTGGATTTTTTTAGAGATATATAACATGTATAATAATAAATGTATGTGAGCTCCATTTTGATAACTTAATCTATTGTTGTTGAGTATCCATTGTCTATACTATTTACTACTTCAATAACATGTATTATATTGATATTATATTGTGCAAAACTCTATTTATGAGAGCATATTTTCTTCATATACACACCTAGGCAATCACTTATAATCATAACCTATATATTTTGGAGAAATGCTCTTTACCCATGTGTCCATTATGGATTAGGGTACTTTTTAGTGGCATCTGATTCCAGGGAGTTACACCATGACTTTTCATTATATATGTCCATATGAATATCACTAGGGATATCCCTACTGTTTTATCATCCTGGTT
Source organism: Viscum album (assembly GCA_963277665.1). Taxonomy (NCBI): domain Eukaryota; kingdom Viridiplantae; phylum Streptophyta; class Magnoliopsida; order Santalales; family Viscaceae; genus Viscum; species Viscum album. The sequence continues at coordinate 1,865,467,503 of OY728133.1, forward strand.
TACAAGGGCCAAATTAACCTTTCCTCTGATACTAACTACAGATAACTAGAATTTTCATCATAAATATTACATATGTTTAACTAATCTCAACACATTTCATATATACACTCCCAATAACTATATTGGTATTCAATCTTTGGAGAAAATGTATTCAATCATCTTATTTAGTAAAGGATATTCTACATCATCAATAATTATCTTCAACTTTTGTACTCTTTATAAAAAACACAAATTTAAAACATTTTCATAACCTACAGAAAATAAACATATGAAAGGGTGATCTCAGATGATAATTAAGGATGAACACGGGAAATACATTAAAATAACATGAGGATAATGGTGTGATAACATGATTATAACATATGAAACTCACACACTATATACCAAAGATCAATATTTTATGTCATGGAATATATTTTTTTTTTCTGAGAAGACCTGAATCAAAAACAAATAAAAAACGTAATAAATGATATCATAAAAGATTAATAATTAATGGATTTGTGGTATACACACAGTATTATAGAATTTTGAACATGTATAAATAGAAACTAGTTCACTCATTACGTTAAGGGCATGAATTATGTCCCTCACAGTAACTTATGGACAGGAAAAAAGGTCCAAGATTAATCTTTTAAATTGAAATCTCGGTCTATGACTTACACTATGAACATGATATATGGTTCCCATATATCATTATAAACATTTCACCAGGTTTACACATATAAATATGAATATCCCATCAGGTTCTCACATAACAAAATGAACATATAATCCTGTACACGCATAAAATATTTACAACTAAGTTAACCATTATTACCCAAGATTTAGAGGGATTTATAGGTCCCACCCCTCATATAATCCATAACCATATGTGTCACAACATCATAAAATTTTCAACATATCAAAACATGTTAAAAGAGGTATTTCTCCATAGAAATCTTAAGATAGTATTACTAATGGAATGAAATAGGTTTCATAAAAATATTTTCATCCTAATTGTAAATCGTCAAAAAAATAATAAAGATGGTATCATTGGATCTAATACCCATTAAATTTTATGTTACATTATAGGATTTTATATTAGATGAAAAATGATTTGGAAAAATCATAGGGATAATTTATTAGGGAAAATAGACATCCATCATTAAAAACCCATTTCTTTACATAAACAAATTATAATCCTTTTATTTTAAAATAAATATGTAATCATATAAAATATTCAATAAAACATTGAGTCTTTATTATGGTGATAAATTAATTAAAAAATAAAAATTATATTCTCATTACCAGAAAAATCCAAATGAGCCTTATTTTGAAGAAATCATGAATATTAATTTTAAAAAAAATTATAAGAAGTAAAAAATTTATAAAAATTATTTATTAAATCCTTTTTATAGTGTTATAAAATTTGAAAATATTTTTCGAAAACATTTATATGGTTTAAAATGGGTTTACAACTGAAGAGATAAATAATGTCTGATTTTCATAAAAACATTATTTTCAACTTTTGAGTACATAAAGAGAATAAAATGAAGGAAAAAATATATTACAATGACATAAATATAGGACATGAAAATAATTTAGTTTCATTATATATGGATCACAATATTTCATCATCAAAATCATAAACATAAACAATCCTAGTAAATGATGATATTGTGTAATAAAACCATTACCACTTTGGTAACATTGAATAATAAGATCTATGAATGTGGGATCAAAAAATGTATATTCAAATCACCATAATTTTTATTTACATAATCATAAAGTAAATTCATTGGTATTATATAATTACAATAAAATAAATAGGTGTTGAATTTTGCATGTCTCTCATTAAATTAAAAAGTGAGACAAAATTCCATAACCTAAAGTCTTGATTTCCTTCATAAATGCATGAACCTTCTGCATAACAAATATAGTTTATTATAAATATATTTCAAAACCATTATTATATATATCAAACAATATATTCATTACTTGTGACATTTTAATACCCATTTATTAACATTTATAATTTTTAATTACCTTTTAAGGGAATCAACCACTTCATTTTTTGTGTATGTATTAATTTTTTATTTTTAGATACTATTTTTTTATCATGGTTATATCATATCCAAAATTTTAAAAATGATAAAAATATCATATATAATCAATAAATATTAATTTATCATAATCTATAAAATTCTGAGATAATGAAATACACGATTTATGAAGATGGTTGGTCGTATATGCACATGAACTTCACCTCTATTTTCTCAATAGAATGAAAGAAAGAATGGTAAATAATATATTATCATAACATGAAATTTTTTATTTAATATATATATATATAATTTTATTCAATCCTATCTATATTATCTTTTATTTAATGTGTGCATGAAAAAAGAATCACATTACTTCCTGAGGTGGTAGTCCATCATACACACGAACGACGTTATCGTATCCCCCACAGGATAGAATGTAAGAAGATAAAAGTAATTTTATAATTAAAAAAGTAAAATTATATTAAAAATACCCAATTTATTCATTTAATACATATTTTTATTACCATCCATGTCAAACAAAAAATAAAAACATCTCACATCGGTTTGTGAGGTGGTAGTCTGTCATATACAAGAGTGACATTATTATTTCCAACAAGTTGGGATGAGAGAAGGTAAATGTGTTACTATTCATATAGGGGTATAATAATATTATAAATATCATATATATATATATACATTAAACACATCATTATATATATTCATGAGAGGTGGTAATTAGAAATGAATACCATCGATTCGGGAGGGGTAGTCTGACATACACATGAATAATGATTTTTTGTCCTATTTGATTGAATTGTTGATGGATATAGGTTATTACATTATCATTATAAGATAACATTATGTAGAATAATTTTTTAATTATTTATTGTATTTAGAAATAATTTTATAGAGTTATAATAATATGTAAAATAAAAACACTTAGTTAAAAACATTATCTTTTATTCAGAGAATTGCATTAGGTTTAAAGTAAATCATTCCTAGATTGGAATTATGATATCCCCAAGGATTATATAATATTTTACTAATATAATTAATTCATTTTTAGTCTATTTATTAATTATTTTTCATAATTTTGAATAGGATCGGAGAGGTGGTAGTCTTTTATAAGTGAGGTGAGTGGAATACTTTAAATTTTGGAAGTGAAAAAGTTTTCCCCAGGTTTTTTACAATTAATAAATATATGTTTTTGTCCATTAACTAGTAATACTAATTTTAAGGTCTAAATATGTCAATATGAAGGGTTTTGAACCAGTTTCTATTCCTCATTTTAGTTTAACCACCAGTAATCATCTTTTATCATTGCCAAGCTATTTAATTTTTACTATTTTTACTATTTATTATGAAAAAAAGATGAACTTATTAGAAAATATAATTTTTTTGATTGCAAATAAGGATTCCTTTATTCTAAATCCCATCCACAAAACTGGAATTTTTTTTAAATTAATCCAACAAATGTGACGAAAAAGATGTTTTCCAAAGAAATATGTATCTAATGTTTAAAATGTTATCATTTTAAATTAAATATATAATTGATAAAAGTGAACTAAATTTAATTAATAAATGTGTTATTGTACTAATTCTACTTTTAAAATGATATTAAAATATATTTTTTTGTTTTTAAATATTTTAAACAAAATTACAATTCTAAATAAAAACTAATATTTTAAATAATTCATTAGAAAATTTGTATACTCAGAAAATTATCAAAAAGTCACCCCGAGATTATTTTAAAATTATTATTTCAAAAATGATCTTCATTTTTTAAAATAATTTTTTTAAAATTTGTAAAAGTAATTTTAAAATTATTTTTAAATGGGAAACAACATTAATTTGTAGGTAAATTCTTGTTTTTCGGGATAACATTAGATTTATTATTATATATTTTAAAGAAAATATAATAAGATTTATAAATGATTCATTAAATATATAAAATATATATTTCATTAAATTAATTCAATAAAATTTATATGTATAATTTATTGAGGTAAAACGCATTTTTGTGCATAAAGTGTTTTTTCCAAAAAAATCCATATTTTTAAATTGTTTTATTTTAATTTATAAATAACTAGTCACAAAATAATTCCTATTATATACATTTTTAACCTATATATTTTTATAATTTTTTAATTCCTATTCATAAAAACTATTACAAGGTTTTGGTGATAACTATCATATTAAATAATAATATTTTAATGTCATATTAAGGTTTGTTAAAACTCATTATTTCATGTATTACTAGATAAACATAGTGTTGCATGTTACATAAGATAAAATCAATGTTGTGGGAAATGTAAGATAAACATGATGTTTTGTGAAATGAAAAATATAAAACAGATTAAAATTATTTGAAAAACTATTTCATACCATCTTGGGGAGTTACAATTTTTCTAAGAAGAGTAAAATATTGGAAGATATTAGTGAATGATCTTTATGATATTTCATTAAATTAGTATCTTATGTATGTATTCTAAATATACACTAATAATATATGGTTCTAGATTGAATCATAATGATATATATGGAATATCCATCTAATAATATTTAATATTTATATACAGTAAGTCTGGGTATATTACATATATTTCATAAACATATGCAACATGTCAAACAGATATAGTCTGACCAATTATGATTTATTTGGTATTGTAAAAAATATATCAGGTTAGTACCTAATTGAATATTCTGACAACAAAATTCACTAATATTTGTATACTTCTTACCCCTATTCATATATGTAATGTGTATATCATGCCCTAACTCTTGCATAATCCTTCCCCATTGAATGTGATAGAAATTTTTTACACTTACTCCATAATTTGGAGAATTTCCCATGATATTATGTTGATAGAATAATAAATATGGTATCTCAGACATAGATGTCATAGATTTCAAGTTATATCATCAAATAAGGTATTTGTAGGCATACTTCCCCCAAATATTGGGATTCCATTATCTAACATCAAATTCATATATTAGTTTCTTCTTTTTAAGTAATCTTTTTCTTTAAATATGAGTTCTTATAGAAACATTTTCTTATAAATGTATGAAAATAAGTAATAATTCTCATAAATACACTTGTATATTTTCCACTATGTATAGGACTACAAGGATTTCCTACTAGTGTATATATATTCTAACACATTGAATATAAACAGTTGTCGATGGGTTGCTTTATTTTCTACCATTCATGTTTTGACATGTGTGTAGATGGTTATTTAATGATTTTATATGTAGTTTACAATTATCACATGTTCATGAGATTATTTCCATATAATGTTATATAATGAGGTAATGGTTGGATGGTGTGGTTTTGGCATATCAGTTATCCCATTCTATGTTATTAAATTTATTTTGTTGAATATTTATTTTCATTATGATTTTATTTTCACTGAACATATATGTTGGTTTTATTAATATAGATTTATATTATTCTACTTTTATTATTTTTGGAAAATTAATAATAATTTTCCTTATTATTTTTATTTTGTAATTATCAAGTGTTTTAACATTTTATACAGGCCCATTCGAGGAAATTTTTCTCCGATAATTTTATAAAACATTTTTTCTAAATCACTAAAAAATATTAAATGAAGACCGGATGGTCTAACCACCAATACCTATAGATTGTAGAATTCAATTTGGAGTAGAAGATTCCTTGATTTGGGTTATATTTGGGAATCTGGTCTAGGATCATTACATTTTGAGAGAAGGTGATAATGAAATATTATTAAAAGTAAGAAAAATTTAATTAATATAATATTCAAAGGATTAGATGATTGTGATGAATATGAAAACTAAATAAAATGATCTTAATATTAATCAATTAATTATTTTTGTTGACTATAGATATGAACTTGAAGTTTAAATCGAGATGTTGGATGCTCAACATAAGAAAAATATAAAGTTTGGTGGATTTTTAATGGATCATGTAGTGTTAAATGATCAACTCAAATAAAATTAGAGATAATTTTGGAATATCAATGTGATTACCTGGAATCATCTATATAAGTGGTTGATTTCAAATTTTAAGTTGACGAGCATAATAAACCTTGATTATTTTAATGTGTAATTAGTTAGATGGGGCGAAGCCTTTAAAAATTAGTTAGTCTCATTATGAATGAAATATGAATTCATAATGAAATTGAGTGCTTTAATAAAGAAGATATATGCTGGAACTATTTTAGCAAAGGTAAAAATTTATAGATAAGAATAATTCATGAGGAGTGTAGAGAATGTGTCAAATATTTAAATACCCATTTACATGGATAATGTAAGGACCATAATGGATAGTGAATTACCTAAAAAGAAGGATGACAATTAGAAGATTTAATATAAATAAGGTGAATATTGAATCTCAATCCTTATGATCATATTAAAAATTAGAAGCCACAAGAATGAATGAGAAATTTGGAGAGGTGGTAAAAATATATTTTACCAAATGAAGTTGAAATTTTATAAATACGTGGGTTATATTATGACATATTTAAAGGGGTTGAAATAAATCTAAATTTATTGGCACTTAAAATAAAAACATGTACTATAATAGAATATTCTAAATTAAAAAGGATGAACAGTTTCAATAGATATTAAATTTATTTCTATTACATTATCGGAAAAGAATTAATTAAAGGAAACAATGGAGGGTAATAACTAATATAGTAGACTGCAGAGAATTAAGATAATACACATTAATGGTATTTGGTCAGGAAAATATTTTTCCCTATTTAATGAAAAGGTATAAAAATATATTTCACATCAACAAAATAATGAGTAGAGACTATCGTATGTCTCTACATGAAAAGTAATTTCACAAAATTAAAAATAGAAGGATATCTTACAAGGGATTTCAATCAAGAAATAATGAACCAAAATGTTTCAATCAATTAATGTTGGTTCTCATCCAACATGACGAGGAAAAAGAATATTTTTTTTTGAATTTGAATAGACATATTAATGGATAAATTTTTTATGGATTTAATAGGGAATTAAAGATGATGGGAATTAGAAATATATATATATATATATATGAATTGAATATAATAAAAACTATTTACAGGGATGGATGTGGATTAATTATTTTTTTAGTGAACTCTATGACTTGGTTCACAAATTCATATTCAACCAAAAGAGATTATATATTAAAGGAAATTTTATAAATTCATTTATTATGTGAAGAAGAAATGATGAAAACTTAAAACTAGAAGATATCTTAAGGAATAGTTATCTTGTTAAGGTAGTATGAGAGACTAACATATATAATAAGATACCTCATAGTACAAATCAATAAAGCATGGAGAACATATTAAAGCTAATGGTTGAGTATTATTTTCTAAATATGATACTTGACTATGAGAAGACAAATGGTCATTGTTTTTTAAGGATGGTAATATTTAATACCAATTTAAAATTGCTATAAATGAGCATCAAATTCATTTTACATAATATATACCAATGTGTGAAATCCAATGACACGTCCTAGAACATGGTGTGAATAATATTTTATTATTTATTTTGATTATTATAATAAGACAGGATAAATTATGTTTTTAAAATCCAAGATGGTGGTTATGGAAGGAATTGATTTGTCTCATAAGTGACAGAAAATTATACTGAAAGGTCAATTAACGTTAACATGTCATGTAATGATATTTAGTGTACCTCAATAAAATTGTATTATATCATGAGAATCACGGAATCAATAATGAAATTTCAGTAGGTCCGATAACATAATAATTTTTTTGGGGAAACACATAATCAAAAATTCAATAAGGTGAAAAAGGAATTACTCAATAAGAGAGATATCATAAGGATTTATTTGAAGAAGTATTATAAGTTATGGTATACTCACAAAATTGACATTTTGTATGTCCCAGAGAGGAGAATACATTGTATAAAATGTGATACTAAAGAATTTTAATATTAAAACACTTTAGTGTCTTTAGAATAATATTATATATCTGTAATAAGTATGGAAATTATTTCAGGTAACTAAATATGGCTGATGAAGGTGTTTTATAAAAAATATATAACAGGTGATGCCTACAAGTTCATCAATAAGGGATTCTTTATAATTATTTGGATAAATAATGAATGTTAACCAATATTGGGATGAATATAAATCAAAATATTTAAATATTAAACAATATTTTGATACAGAATATGAAGATGGTATAAATTCAAATAGTCCTTAAAAATAACATTTATTGTGGATTTAAATTTGAATTAGAGGAATAAGATACTACAAAAAGATTTAAAAATTGATAAATAATATAAATATAAAAGTGTAAATTTTTGAGTAAAATCTTTTTGGAGAGAAAAAAATCCAATATAATATAGAGGGTGAAGTCTGAATAGAAATATTATATATTATCATAGGTGGACCATTTTTTGTTCTAGTAAGTGATAAAGATTGATTTATGCATTAATGTCATCAAAGAGATTCCTAAAAAATTGATAAGAAATAAAAAAATGGATATTGAGAGAGAAATAGAGGAATAAAATTTCATAAAAATAAAATGGGGGTTAAATAATTTATATAATAACAATTTATATGTGAAAACAAAATAAAATATAGTAGTGTAAAAAATTAATAAACAAATAAAAGACATAGATGTGGGATGGAATTTAACATTTTTGGTGAGGTATTATTTAGTTATACTTTTTAGATATATTTTTATATAAAATTAATATAAATTTTATCAAATATATGTGTATAATAGATTCTTAAATATGGTGATTGTGGATAGATTTTATATTTAGTTATTACTGGGTTTTTAAATCCTTGATGGTGAGATAAAGGAATGTCAATTGAAAAAATAATTTTATGGATTGAAACAAAAACCACAAACATAGTACAATCAGTTTGAAACTTACATGAGGTGTCTTATATTTATGGAAGAATATGCAATAAAAATACACTTTTTAAAATCACACAAGGAATTGTATGTTGTTCTATTGGTCTATGTGTAATATAAGATTTTTGGTGGAAGAAAAAATAAATCAATGTATGAATTTTCAATATTGATGAGATTTGAGTAGAAAAGGTCAATAAAATGAATTTAATTATTTTTTAATCTATGATTAAATCAAAAAAAATGTTTGCACTCTAATTTTTTTAAAAAAATATACAAGGGTGTTACTAAATATGTATATGTTAAGTGAATTTAAACTAGTTTTAACATAAATCCCTTTTTAAAAAAATATGAATCATGAGGTTCATATAAATTTAGATCCTAATATTCATTGATTGATTATTCGAGTCTTATTAGATTAGGTAGTTATGTGGATATACATTGTTATTTTTAAATATATGGGTGATGGGATTTAATGTAATCTAAAAGAGGAATACCTCACTATAGTGAAATGGATTATGGTTTTTGTAAAACCTACTCTTAATTGTGGATTAATTTTTATTGATGTAAACCCACATTATTTTATAGCTTATTTGGATATATACTAGGATAGTGATTTTGTAGATAAAAAATTCACTCATGGATACTATTTATTTATAAGGAATATATGTATTTTATAGAATCGAAATAATAAAGAGTGAATATTAGTTATCTTAGATGAATTATATTATATAGTGTATATAAATAAATATACTCAGTTTCTAGGGATAGAAAAATTAATGGGAGACCGTGGTGATTATTTGATAATGTCTATGGTGATATATCCTAACAACACATATGGTTTTCCATTATGGATGATTTAGTAAAGCACAATCACACGAATAATATCAATATCTAGTATCATTATATTGATTAATTGGTAGATAATGGGTTTTTAGGATGAATTATATTGGAAGAAATTTAAAACTAGGATACATTATGAAAAAATGGATATTCTAGTATTAGAAAATTATCAAACAAACGGTGGTTTTTAACCACATCCATCAAGATGAGGTGTTATTATAAATACACCCTCTAAATCAGATTATTTATTATGTAACATTGATTGTATCATTTGGTTACCAAAAATCATGTTCTTTTAACCCCTTATTTTCATCCTCCTTTTTTGAATCGTGATTCAAGTTGTATAAGTGAACTTTTTGAAATTTTTGGAGGTTTTGTGGGCTTGTCACTATTGTGACATTATTAATGAAAAGTTTTTGGGTTATCCCAATAAACCTTGTGACTCATTGGGAGGTTCTGAAGTGTGTAAATGGTTAGAACATACCATGTGTCCTCACCCTAATGCTGTGTGACTTTTGATAGTGGGGAATTCATGGTTGACACACCATTTCCTAATCATGTATCTAAACCTTGCACAATTGTCTAATATAATAGTAGAGAGAAAATGTTTGACACATAGTATTTCAAACTGGGTTTCATAACCATGCAATAAAATCTATAATCCAGGTAAGGTAACACAATTTGGACCAACGTTAGATCTAATCATGTGGCCTAACCTAGGAAACTATAAGAACAATGTTTTAGTCACCTATAAATTGTAATTAATCTCCCAAACACATCATTATATACTGTATACTTCTCATAATCACTAATTATTTGACCCATTATGTTTTAGAGGCTCTCTGGAGAAGACTATAACACTTCTAACAACATTCTTTACGGATCTAAGTGTTACTAGATTTGATTAATCTATCACTGGAATGTTTAACCCCAATGATTTATAATACTATTTTTTTCTCTTATACCATAAATTGAGAGTTATATATCAGCATATTTTTTGTAGAAATAATCTTAGATCTTCCACACCTTCGACTCTCAATTGGTGGTTCCTATTTTGGGTGATCGATTAATTGTAAAACTAAAGGAAGGTGGTTTCATAATGATTTTCCCTATAATTAATACATTTATTTCTCTCTTGATTTCAATTGTATTTTTAAATTATTTCTAAAATCATCTTTCATATGATTATATTATTATTTTTAAAGGCATGGATTTGTAAAATAAAACCCTTTTTATTTAATTTTTATTGAATTGTATAATTTTTTTATAAATGTTGGATTGAAATGATAACATGACATGATAAAATAATTTTCAAATTATTATTTAGAAAAATGACATAAAAGGGGAGATTATTTTGAAATGAATAATTTTGATGAAATCCCATGGTTTATTTTTCCATTAAATGGTATGTTGAAACTCAAATATATCATTAAAAGAACAAATGATGAATTGAATTGAAATAAATGAATTTTTTTATTATTGATTTTTTAATTGATTGATTTAAACAATTTTTGGAACTCAGTAGTTTTTGGGTGAATAAGAAAAGACTTCATAGACTCTGTATCCCTTGAAATGGATTTATAGTGATAAATCTAAAAAATTATATTACTACATGACTTTCCAAAATGAGGTTTTGATTAATTTTATCTTGAAGTCATAAAACCTGATTTTGTGTAAACATCTTGAGCCATGATTGACTAAATGAGTATTTAAGGGGTACTAGATCCTAGAACATACTAACGTCGCAGATTATGAACATATTTATTTTTCATTAATTGGTGATTACATTCCAGTTATTATAGAAATATTTTTTCAATTCCCTCCAATTTTACAAAAAATTGATAATTTCAACCATTTATTGATATATTTTTCATCTAATTTATATGAATATATGTTTTGAATGAAATTTTAAATGGATCTCCATGTCTTGTTATGATTTAAATTAAATTATAAATGATTAATTTGTTAGGAAACTACTGACTAATTTTTTTTGGAACTTTACAAGAAAATTATTCTCATACTCGAGCTTTTCCTTCATCCCTTTTATTATTTTCTTCTATCTAGTTTAAAAAATGAATGTTCAAGATAAATAATGTGGGGGTTATTGATTCATGAGACCATATGTGAAAATGGTGATCAGTGGAGCTATGTTCCAATTTTAAATGGGGATTCGGAGTTTTAATCGTGATGGATATTATGTCATATTTTGGGTAATGTACCATTTTGATCTTTATCTGTCTACTTATTTAACTTTTCTACCTATAAATTGTTTTGAGTGCCAACTATTCAATGAAATATCATTCAATGTTATATATAAATTTGTTTTTTCTTGGGTATAAATTGATTCCTCTAACTATATATTTACAATATGACCAAGGATAGTAGCCTTTTGGGATCAAGAATTCACTTTAGGTCATGTTAGTACTAGCATGGGTACCAGTGTACTATATTATATGGGTAGGTTTATTTTAAAATAGAATAAAATTTAGTTTTAGAATCAATTATTTATTTTGTTTTTTTGAATGAGGTGTCATAGTAGATACGAGGGAGGGTTTTTAGGACATAAGGTGTAGTTTACAAGTGAGTACATGGAAAACTATCATCATGGAATGACTTAAATATCCTTGGTTGTTTTGGAAAAATAATATTTTTGAAATAAATTAATTATATTATAGAATTTTTAAAAACATGTTCTTAGTAATTTGAGATAATATATATTTTAATTCCATAAAATTTAATTGATCTTCAAATATCTCATTATTGAGTTAGTAATTTGATTATCTTTTTTGTTTTCCTTGTTTCCCCATTAATGTTGGGTAGTACCATTCTCTAAGAAGACTTTTTAAATGACCTTAAGTTAGAGATTCTGATGAACTATTGAAGGAGAATCCTCATATTGATTAGAAAATTATTGAGATCCAGGGGTATATGGTCAATGCTCTAAGATATATAGTTACACCCATTCTAATTCATACTCTAGTAGTGGAACCTTGAAAGGATGATAATTGTGATTGTGGTCTATATTTTCATCAATAGAAACCTCCTTATATAAAAGAAACTAATTATCCTCAAGTGTCATATCAATCACTAAAAAACATTTATCTAATTTTTTATTTCTTGTAAATGATAGACAAAATAAAAGGTGAGTTGTGTTACTTTCATGAATGCAAGGGCTATCAAAAATTTATGGTGTCCAATGGATAAAGTGAATAAACAAATAGTATTAGAGTGTAAATACATATGATATCTTTTAAAATAATATTTATTTCTATAAAAAATATATTTAGAAATATATTCTTTTTCATAGCTTCCATGAAGGAGAGAAAAATACAACTCAGTATACAGACCACTTTGTTGAACATGTTAATCATTCCCATGAGGTAGTGTCAAATGTGAAGTTGTAGGACAAAATATTAAATATGGGTATTTGATATCATATTCGATCTTAATATATCAATCTTCAGGCCACATCTTATGAATATTACTTGGATAGATCTCTGATTGATGATCTTGGCCTAACATGTAATTCAATATTTAGAGGACTTCCTCTTACACCCTATGGCAGTTATATTGATTCATTTAAAGTAAAGAGGATGTTTAATAATTATAGTTTTCGATCACAATACATTAAATCATGTAGGAAATATAACATTTCCCTACGAATCCCATTTACATACATTCAGGGTAGAAGTTTTTGTAAATCAAATAGATTTTTCATTCATGCAAAAAATATATGTGGTATGTGCGGGTGCTATGGCCAACAGCAGAAGTTCGGTCTTTTATTTTCTTCACATTCATAGTAATATGGGATAAACATAACCTAAAGGTATAGTGGATAGTTATTATTCATTATAGACTATTGGGTTCTATCCATAGACATTTCAAACAAATATCCTTCACACTTTGGAAGAGTCTCCAAAGTAATTTGATCTCTATTCATCGATAGTTAGAGGTACCATCACTATAAATTTATCTTATGTTACTAGTATTTTTTATACTAATCAATCAAATACATTCATATCATATCATACTATGAATGTTATAAAACTTGATACGATGATCATGTCTTATGTGATAGATATTGTTATGCCCCTCTGAATTAAGAGATTTAAGGGTCTCAAATTCTCTTCACGTTCCTTCTATTTTTTATAGACAGATATCATATGGAAAATTCTTATTATCAACATGAATCCTTAATATATAATAATTGTGTAAAAATATCTTTTTCTTCGTAAATAATGGATTGAAAATTATCATTGGTTTGACTCCTTTACTACACTCGGTGGGGTGTTTTGTGTTTTTTAGGGAGAAGGGGACATGAGTTCGATCAGAGATGGACCTCACCATTTGTATTTTAAAGGTATATTTCTATGTATTAATTGGATTTTTAGAAAAACACTTTGTGTTATTATCTTCTTTAAGTGGCCATCAAGGTTCCCAACATGTTTCCATATGACATTTCTAGATTACCACTATTGAGGGAGGTAGAGTTCAATAATGACATGGTATTAGGTACCCAACCTTACTATATTCATTCATACTATCTTTTTATAGCTAAATTAAATGATTTAAAAACTCATTTAAATGATATTATTGTGAACGGATTCATTTTCCTTATTATGTCACCTTCGGAAGCACTGTTTCATTTTTCTAATATAACCAATGGAAATATTCTCTTTTATTAAACATAGACATGTCCCACTAATAAGGTAGGAAATTAATTATGGGATTCAAAATATCAAAATTATATTGATATTTTGATGTTAAATTTATCATCATCCCCATATTTTACACTTCTAATTGCTTGGGTGGGATATATTGTATTTCGTGATGTATTAGGATTGGTGTTGGGTGTTTTTTAATACAAGTTGATCAGGTAGTGGACTATAATTTCCAATTAATCAAAATCCACAAGAATAACTATCCAAGTTAGGATCTCAAACTCTAAGATAATAATTATTCTTGTAAGATTTGGTGGAATTAAATTTTAGGGAAACCAATTTTCATTAATTCTTTTCAAAAATTCCTTAGTTATATCCTCTATAAAACATATTTCACTATCAATTAAACGGGATGGGTGGAGTACCTATAATCATTTGATTTTAAAATTTATTACAACCCTTGATTGGGGAATTTTATTTCTCCTACCTTGAGTAAGAATCCAATGAACCATACCTTGAAAGAATCCTCAAAAGTGTGGAATTTAATGGATCAAATTTGTAGTTTTCGTTTGGTAGTTTGGGGGGAAACAACCAAAATTATGATGAAAATAGATTATTCGTCATCATATATTCTAGAGTTGATTCTTTAGGATGATAAAAAATGTTGATTTTTTGAATTAACGGATCTCATAATGGTTGGGAGACTATTAAAGAGTAGTTATTATATTCGGAGTGTAACCTTTCCTTTTGTAAATGTTACATAATACTGTAACCATTGAGAAAAATTTTATGGGGGATTTCCATAATTATTAGTCATTGGTACACCCTATAACCAAGAATTTTTTTAATATATGAAATTATTATTATGTTATATTAGTTTGAGATTCAAAACCCAGCTTTTGTTTCTCACTGTTTTACCTATTTCTGGGTCAACGAAAACACCAAAGACCATAAGGTTCACATCATCCTCTTCCCATACCTACATGTAGGTGAGATGGTATTTCTGTGCACTTCTTGGTTGGTGAACCACATAACCCTTTAGGGAAAAATAAGATATCTGTATTGATCTATCTACTTTCCAAACTGGATCACATTACTCCAATTTTTGATATTACCAAATCTAAGGACATGTGATGTCTCTATGTGTCGAAGATCATTAGGTTACATAGTGTCCCATATATTATTGTTTTTATGTGGATCCCTGTTTAACTACTCATTTTTTTAATGGATTAAAGGAAGTTATAGAATATTTATTTAGTTTGAGCATGACATATCATCCATGGATAAATGGAATGATAGAATAGTTTATATCGATTATTGAATACATTATTCATTATTGTGTTCTTGACATTGGGGTATCTTGGAATAGCCACATTGGAAATGATGATTTTTCCAATAGCACTAGTTACCATTCACCCACCAAGAATACATGCATTGAGGCCTTGTATGGATGATCATGTACGTATCTAATGTGTTTCTCTGATATTGGATAAGATTCCCTAGTTGGAACTACTTTCTTCCAATAGACAATAACAGTGATTGAGTTGTGTTTTCATATAATTTTGATGGAACTGATCTTGTAGAAACCTTATGTTGATCAACATCAACACCCTTTGGAATGTTTAGTTAGTGACCATGTTTTTTTAGAGTTTCACTTTAATTGGTTCTCCAAAGACTTGTGAAACATGGACTATTATAAATGATATATGTGGTATATGTTTTGGTTATCGATAATATTGGAAATGTGTTTTAAAATTTTTATTTTTGCCCACTATTGGTTTTGATTCATAACATGTTTCATGTGTCACATATTAGAAAGCATCTCTATAATGTATCTAATTTCTATCTATGGGAAGACCAAGATGTGAAACCTTATTTATCAATGATTGAACATCGAGTTTGGATTTTTTTTTATTATATGAAGACTGTTATTAATGTTAATTCTATATCATAGGTTATGGTGTTATTGAAACATGGTTACGATTTTAATGAGAATGGTGGGAATGAGGCACTGGTGAGAGATTTGTGGCCTCATTTATTTGATATGGATCCATTTTGAGAGGTTTCATAGGGGTATAAATTATTTTACATGGGTATATTGTAACATAATGTTACTAGAATTCATGTCTTTCTAACCCCTTATTTTGATCATCAATTGTTTTGATTTTTGTTTATGTTTTGTTATGGAAATGTTTGATAATTTTTGAATGTTTATATACCATTCAAATATTGTATATGGTTTGGAAAAACCATACGAGTTTTCCAAGCAAGCTGTATGCCTCATTTTGAGGTTTTAGTCGGGTTACTATTTAAATTTTTTTTGTTACCTCCACCTCAAACCAGTTTTATTGGAATAGTGGGGAATCCATGATTTCATAATGGTTTGGAACAGCCATCCACACCAATCTGGTTTCCCATGAGGGATCACATAAATGGTGCACAATATGTCTAACTATGTTTCATAATCTTGTAACACTCTCCAAAATTATTGTATGGGTACATTGTTAGTCATAAAGATAGATATAACCATGAGGACTAACTAGGGAAGAAATAAAAAGGGGGCTTTAATATTATGAAAATGATAATTAATATATCAACCCCCACAATCTAGATATCCTATACACCACTTAATCAAAAAATAATATTATCATTTGGATTTTGAAAGCTCTCTATATGGGACTTTAGAAATTCAAACCCCTTTCCTATCGAATTGATGTGCCGATGGTTTCCATTTATCCCTCTCCAATATGTGTATCCCCATTGACTATGAATCATATTATCTTCTCATGTATATTTCTTTTATAATGAGTTATCCTATGGTATTTGTTGGATCTAAACATTTATATGATGGATCATAATTTTGGGGAATCCTCTTTTCTCTTCCTCTCTGTTGACAATCCATTCATAGTTAACATTCATGGTGAGTTCATGATTCTTTGAATATATGTAGGAGGTTCTATTAGTCTTTTCCCTAAATATGATACTTTCATTACTTTCATGATTTGAAAATTATTTTTAATTTTTTGTGAATGTTGATTTGCGATGATCAGATGATTTTTTTCAAACAAATCGATTTATGAAATAATGTAATTTTTTAATAAAATTGATAATATTTGGTATATTTTTATGAAATTATGTCTAGAAATGAGAACATTATTTTATTATGTGATTGATAACGATTCTTTAGAATATTTGTTTTAAGTTAATGATTATTTTGAAATGCATGAACCTGTTAAAAAACTGAAGACTTGGTTTTGACATTCAAATGGAATGTTGATACTTGAAATTGGGAATTTGAACCAGGAATATTAAATTAAATTGAAATGAATTTATATCCCATGATTGATTGATGTAATGATTAAAATAACATGTGATCCTAACTAGCTATTGGTTTATTTGGATTGTTATTCATGGACTGTAACTCCCAATAAATGGATTTATGATGACAAATATAACTAAAATACATTCATTATGACTTTCCCTAACGGGGAGTGGATTGATTATATCATTGTAGCATAATCTATTGGGATATATGAACACCTTAATCCATCATTAAAGGACAATGTACTATAAAGTATCCTAGAGAATATAACTAACTAAACATTGGAAATGTGACCAGTGTTCTTTTTATTGACATGGTGGTTACATTCATGTTATAAGAGAAAATTGTTTATTCATTCCCTCCAGTTATATAAAAATGACCATTTCATTGATTTTTTGATATATTTTAAATCTACTAGATACGGAATTAGATTATTAATTAAATTTGAAATGAATTTACATTCCTTATTTCTATTTAATTTAAAATAAAACTTGTAATTTAATGAAACTTATTATGGAACATTTGGTGGAACCATATTATATTATTTTTATCACACACTAACATTGTATTTGGAAATTTGTATATTATATAAAACCAAGTATAATAAAATGTTAGGAAAAACATAGAGGTGTAGTGTGTTCTTGATATATGGGGCCCTAGGTGATGGTGGTGACCAGTAAAGATGTCATGCACTTATTACATAAATATTTTCTGTTTTCTTCTTAATGAATATTCGGACATCTTTTGGTTAATATACCATTTTGATAGTAATTTTTATTCTGGTTTTACTTTTCTTGTAGATGAATATTTGGAATATATTCTATTCATTTACTTATCTATATATGTTATATTTTTATTCTATTTACGGGGTCAAATCTTTTACTATGATCATTTACTGATTGACTGGAACTAGTTACCATCTTAATGCGGTAGGAATTAACTTCAAGTCAGGTTAATGATGGATCAAGTTCTTTTGTAACAATGTATTCATATTAGTTCATGACATGGATTCACTTATTTTATGAGAAATTACACTTTGGTTCTATTTTATAATGTGTAAAAATTAGTGATTGTTCATGAAATATTGAGTACTTTAAATATAGATAGATAATCCATATCTATAATCAAGGATTAAAATATATTGAGGTTTAGTTTACCATTACGGGGGAATAAAATTATAGATAAGGGAGAAACAATCCTTATGAATATTTTTATTAAACTATTTAGTTTAACAGATGTTAGGGATTACATTTTTTATAAAATATTTATATTGTATGAAGTGTAATTGTATAAATGGTGGCATAAAAAAATAATTAATATATTTTTTTATATACTCTTAAATAAACATGTTGATGTAAAGTAATATTCGAGTTATTCAATTAACTTTTTTTCCTATTATAGTATTAGTTTTGTTTAATTTCAGTTAAAATCTTTAATCAAACATCAAATTACCAAAAAAACCCAAAAATGTGAGTTGGAACCAAGATTTTCTATGGTGTAGATTTTTGAAATTATTAACGATTATCAAAATATAATATTTACAATAATAATTTTTTAATAAATGGTATATTATAATCATATATAATATTATTTTACTTTGAATATGTATTTAAAAATCTGGTGGGTTCCCTTACAATGTTTGACATAGAATTTGTTAGTTAATTCATCTATCACTCTGTAGTTATGATAAGAAAAAAAATTTGATACAACAATAATTATTTCATCTTATCCATTAATATTTTAGTAAGCCTTGTGTGAAATTAAAATTTTAATGATCCATAGTGTGGAGCTATACATATTAGTAGAGGCAAAAGTTTAGATGTAAAATAGAGGTAAACCCTTTTTGATTAAGATGTTATGATCATAGTTTTAGGGGATATAAAAAAATATGATAATGAACTATGACTTGGAAATAATTAATGTTATGGATTATTGAAAATTCATTTAATATTACTGGGGGTATTGAAATAGTACAGGGGTAGGCCGTGTATGTCATCATATTGGATTTTCCAAAACCAGTTTCTTAATTTGGTTTTACTATAGTGTTTATCATGGTATTTATCATGTTTACTGGAATAAATTGGAAAAGAAAAATAAATAAATATATATATGTATATATATATATTCCATGGAAAATTCATTTTACCTTGAGATGAGTTATGAAATTTTCGTGTTATATCTATGTCATGTTTTTTTAAATATGACATTATTAAAATGAAAATCACTTATCTTTATAAAAATATAGTATAATAAATTTTAGAGTAGGTGTATTTATGGTTTTTCCATGACATTAAAATGCTATAGAAATTGAAGTATATGTTTTAGTTAATATTAAAATAATAAAAATAAAAGAATCATTGTGATTTAGATATTATATTTTTTTGGGTTTTAATAGTTTACTTATTGAATTTAATGAGGATTAAATTGATGTATAATTTTGTATTGGAAAAATGAATTTAAACAGGGAATAAATTTAATGTTAAAATGAGAGATATTTAAAAGGGAAAAAAGACTTAGTATATAATATGATATAAAGGGAATATAAGAGGGGAGAATAACTATTATGTTTGGAAATCTTAGAGAAGAGATGATGTGAAGAACAACCTTGATAATTAAAATATTTTGGTGAATATTATGTTATTTGGAGAATTTAAAATCAATATAGTGAGGGATACTTTATATGATATTCATTATGGGAAGACATTGAAATTACATTCCTTGAATTAAATTATTTTAAATAGTTCCCAATGAAATAAACTAAGGGGTTAAACCATGTACTGACATAGATCCCTTTCTATACATTTTTAATCATAATAGTGGGGATTTATTCACATTGTATATATATAGATAATTGATATATTCCCTTTAGAGTATCTATTTATGTTAAACCATGATAAATTATCATCATTACACAATAACACATTCAATTGGGATACTTTTTTTGATAACGTTATTTAGAAGGGTTTATATCATTCCAGCCTGCATGAAAAATGGATTCAATTGAAGAAGTGGAAAATAAAATATTACACCCCAATTCACCCTATCATAGTTTTTGTACAGGAATTTTGGGTATATGATGTTTCCTAAATCCTTATTAGTCAAGTTACTAATGGGGCATCAATAATTTCATGAAATTGAATTATATAACCTCAATAATACAATGGAATATTTTATATGTTAGGTTTACCATAAAAATATTTTCTAAGACAGAAATAAGTTTTATTTTCAAATGCGTTTTATTTTTAGTGATCTCTTGTAATATACAAGGTTATTTATATTGAATTATTGATGTATAAAAATAATCAATGATGTTCTTGGTATATATTTTAAAAATATTTTTCCAACAGAGTTATGAGTTTAATGACTAGGTTAATATCTTCCATAATGTAGTGAAGTTATGTGACCCTTTATTCTGTCATTATTTACACATTAAGAGTTCTTAAGTGCTCATATTACTTAATTTTCAAATGAATTCATTATTTAATTACATATAAATTTTTAAACATTTTGATAAACATCACTTTCTAGTATTTTTTACTTGTAAAATACATAACCTTCTAGTGGATAAATTATGAATTTATTATTTATTATTTTCATTACAAGGATGTTTATAGAATTAGGTTTTAATAATAATTAAAATTAATAAGGATATTATTTCGATTTCCCATATAAATAAATTATACTCATTTTTTATTTTTTACATTCTATGATGAGGGATTTAAAACTACAAACTTGGGGTATGATTTGTTGGTAGGTTTTTTTAATAAACATTAAGCCTCAATGGATTCATACCCAGTGGTCAATCCATAAATCAACCCTTAATCATATAATTTTATTTTATTTTTAGATCATATTTTTGACTCCCTATAATTAGTGATTAATGACGGGATATTATTATGTATCAATAGAGTACGAAGATAGTCAAATTGAAAAGTTTCATCTTTAAACAATTATATAGATTGAATCAAATTATATGGATCTAGTGACTAAATTATATCAGGTGATCCTAATGATGTGGGGAACTTCCATAATTAAATAATCAAAATTATAATGACTTTTTATTCATAACCATTCAAAAATTATCTATTTATCTTCCTATACCTCCTCTATAAAGGTATAAATTTTATCCTCATATTTAATTGACTAAAAATGTTTACTAAATTTATGGTTTGTATATGTGGTGATTCATTTTCCATTATTACGAGTGTTTATGGTCAAAGGAAATAATGCATCATATAAGGAATATAATTCTAGGTATATCATTGAGCAACTTGGGTATTATTTATCTCTACAAAGTTTATGTTGTGGAGAATATTCCAATTGTGGATCATCATCACTAATCTCATCATTGGAACATTACTATAATGATTTAAAGGGATTTATTGAGAAGAAATTTATAAACATGAAACTTGAGGTTCCCAATTAATAATTGGAATCATTGAACTAAACGAGGCTATAAAAGTTTAAATGGTGGCTAAAATTCTTCACCATGGACATTTTTTGTGATAAACAAATGATTGGTATAAGAAAATTTACTCCCTTTTAACATTACATGTTTACTAATTAAAACATTATTTATCACATGGATGTGATAACTCACATTATAGACCTCAAAGGATTGAGAATTATTAGTTATAATTGTATAAAAAAAATTAAATGTGGTTTCTAGATCTATTTGATAGGTGATTTTGATTGTGTTACATTGATTATTCCACAAGAGTTATTTTAGAATGGATGAATGATAATCAGTCATTTATATGATAGACCCCATCTGGCAAAAAAAATGATTTCGGGAATATTTAGGGGTTATGTATCAATATTAATAATTAACTAGTTCTTGATTAATTTAATTTATTATAGAAGGTGACCAAAAAAATGGTATCCACTTTATTAAGGATGGTATGGCGATAAAATTTTCTGCATCATCCAACCAAAGCCTATAATTTACTTGAATACACATTGTACATATCTCTCTGAGTTTATGTACAGTGTATTTCTTTTAATTATAAATTCCATTATTTCTCCCCTATTCTTTAATGCAACATAGTGTGATAAAATCACATGTATTTTAAATTTATTGGTCGAAATATGTTGTTATCCTTACGCACATAGGGTTCCCTTGGTAGATGTATAATGGAAAAATGTGAAGTGTAAAACACTTATAACATTTTTAAATATATACTTGGTGCAAGATACCTATATAATTTACAACATAACTATAAGGATGCATTAACAAATATTATATAATATTTCATTATGCCTTTTGAAAATCAAAATCCATAATATGGTAAGTGCAGAAAGATCAACTATTAGACATTTTACATTATGGTATTAGACATAATTAGTGTTTTTAAAATATTTTATACTTCAATAGATATAGTGATGTTATATTTACCATGATTCATCTATAATATTAGCATGTTCTCTTTACCAAATAAATTTTGAATGGAATATTTAGGATTGGTGTCACATAATACTTTATTGATATCATATGCCTCGAAATGTCTTCCCTCATTTCGTTATGGGTAGCTTAAATATTACAAAAATTATTCATGTCCATTATTCCATGATAATATTTTTCCTCGAAAACATATAATTAGTGGAAACCTGATTATGGGAAAATTAATCATGACTCTAGTTTTCAAATCATATATCCTCAGTGAAAAAACATATTTGTATGTTAAAATTTCCATCAAATGTTATGTAAATATGTAATACATTAATTTTTTTAATAATTGGTTTCTAAATGGGAATAAATATATCATCTGGGTTGCCACTTGTTATTATGGTACCCATACATCTAATGGGGGTAGTCTAAAGTCTTTGTGGTTCAGAATGTTCTTTCATCTAGGATGGGGGATATTTTATGTTTTCTAATATGAAATGGGCTGCTCCATGGATTTAGTTAGAAGCAAAACTCATGAATTCCAAATGAATTGAGAATGTATGAATTTAATATATCTATCATATCTTTTTTATTATGTTAGATCTAAATATATTTTATTATAGATGGAACAAGAGACAACATGATTCTACAAATTATATGTTGTCAATATCTTGAATCTTGTTCTTTTTTATACGATGACTTTTTATAGATATTTAGTGATCATAACATGGATGTTGACTATTTTCCAGATGTATAGATTAATAAAATTTATTGTTTGACACCACATGTGAGTGTCCCCATTTTGATGAAAAATTAACTCCAAATAGGATTCATTAGTATCACATAGAGGACTACCATGATGGTTTATTTTATTATCACAATAATTGATACATACATATTTAGACTATATAGAATAATAATTTCCTTCATGGTGGTGGTTTCTAACATCACAAAGGGTATGAATTCTATAAAGGTTTCTTATTTCATTTCAATGGAAATCACCTCCTTGGTTGTTGGTTATGTCTTCTCTATGGAGATGACATTTAGGATGGTTCATTAGTTATTAATTATGTTAAATAACTCTATAGTGGGACTAAATATATTGAAATGTGCAATATTAATAAGTAAACAAGAAAATTCATATTGTTTTATTAAGGACAAAATCCTATAATGATTAAATACAACTTAGATCACCGTATACAGATAGAAGTGGATGACATGGAAAATAACTATAAAAATATTATTTAACTAAATAAGAATAATATAGATGCAATTTATCTAATTTTATCTCCTTCTTATAAATAATTAAATAGCCAATGATATATATTTTTTGGGTCAAATATTAAATGAACCGAGTTGTGGATGGTGGTGGTGACCATAATTATTACATTAGCACTTGTGAAAATAATATTCAGAAACCTAACTTCTATGATAATCCTCCCCCTAATACCCCAACAATTATATATCTAATTCATAATAATTCCTATGATTAAAATTAAATTTTTGGTTCTATATAATGATAGGTACTATGAAACAGTAGTGTATCCTCCATTGAGGAACAATAAATTATGGTATTTTAGCCACAATATTATCATAGTTATTCAATATTGTCATTATGATACATTCGAACATATAATATTATAAAATTTTATTTAATATATACTAGTTTAGTAGTTCATTAAAGGGGATAGGTATAGTGTAATTTAGAGTTTTGGAAAATTTGGAGTCAATGGTGTATCTTTATAAGATAATTATTTGATGATTCAAAAAAATCTACAGACATTAGTCACCTTTATATTTTCATAGATGTGATCAATTACTACCATGGTGAGCCATTTAATATAATCATGAATTATACTATTCAAATCCAATAATTAAGTAAAAAATAAGTGGTCATTATTTTAAGACTAAATAATTTTGCAAGATCAAGATACTACATCGATAGAAGACGAATGATTTCACATCAGTGGCACAATATTTTATATGAGTATTTTTTTCTTTTCCCCTCAAGATTCATCCATATATATTATTAGAAGGATTTATAAGCAATGTGTATAGTATGTTGAATCAACTTACAAATAATCTTATTTACATATATGGGACAAATTTATAGATTTAGTTTTACACAAAAAATTTGTTTTCAATACATCCTTATGATGAATGGTTAATTACATATCTATTTTTCACATGAATAATGAAAATATTATATTATTCGTCAATTTATGGATTAAATTTTATACCATTTGATAATTAATATGTGTTCTGTGGAGGTTTAATAAAATTTTGTGTTAAAATGGAATTGAAAGATGAGACCGTATAGTAATTCTTATAGTTCAGATTATGTTTTTAGGCATCATGAAACACATACTCATGCATTAAGATTATCCTACTATACCATAATTAATATACCAAGATAATTATATGTAACATTGGATAATAATGTTTGATTGAATTAATCCTAAATATATAGATCATGTTATATATTATGTGAAATTAAATATTATATTTACTCGTGTTTTTTATGGATAATAAGTTCCCACTGCATTATATTTGGTTGCAGTGAAACAACTAGAAATGATTGAATTGTATATAAAGGACACATATTGTATAATTACCCCATATTTTATGGATTCAATTTCTTTTTTTGGAAAATGATCTACATTGGGAAGATATCACTCATGCCGCAACATATGTGAGAGGGGTTTTAGAAGAACTGTTGATTGATGGATTTAAAACTAATAAAATTTTGAAAAAAAATAATACTTGTGACTTTTATTTAGTTTATATGATAATTGAGATGCATTAGACTATGATCAAAATGATGTGGAAATTTTGAATTAGTTTTGATAATTCTTTAAAGAATCTAATACTTTTTCATATATTGATTGTTTTCAGGCTGTTAAGTTGAATTTTTAGGACCCATAGTGGTGTATTTGAATCCCAATTAGGTGTAACACCTTATTAATTTTTATAAATTGTAATATAAATTTTTCTAGTGAAATTTTTATAGATTATGTGTTCATAAGGATGAATACATAATTCCGTCTGAGAAAATATCCAATGAAGATTGATTGGAATAAAAAAATTAATCTCTAGGTATGAGGGTTTGCCAATCAATAATGTCAAATGAGGAATATAATAGTATCGATAATGTATAAAGGGATTCAATATTTTCATGGTTATCATTATTGAAGAATATCTTATTAAACATTAATTATTGGAAATCAGTTCTTCAAAAAATTTATTGATACACATTTTTGAAATCTTTCATGTCCATCAAATATACCGTTGTTTGTCTTGATAATTACAGATTTGGCATTTGTTTTTGCAACATAAACCACCATAAAATATGTATGTAGTCCCCCTCATTAGTGAAGAACCAAAATAAATCTATAATACACATAATTTCCATTAATTTTTTTTTTGTATGTGGGATAATTTATTACCCATATGAATACATATTTTGATGGAAGAGGGAACGTTATTTACACAAATTAGAGCCATATATCTATGATTATCATGAATCTAATTTATCCTTTCAAATATTATTAGTGAAAAAAAATTCTAATTATGATATCTTATTATGGATGTCCCTAAATCATCACAACTACATCATTAAAAAATGTATTCCAAAATTTTAATGAAATAAAATAACTTTATTAGACATGATGTCCTTGAGTTTTTTCTTCACGTTTTTGGAATTATATGCTGATTGTTTCTTGTTCTAAATAATATTAAAAGAATTTTGTGAGTGATTAAGAAGAAATTAATATAATAATTTCTTAAATATCTTTTACACAATATATCCAATGTCATGGGATGTAAATGGAAATAAAAAAAATATTTGTACTGGAGACATAATGTTTATGGAATTAAAATTAAATATTGGTAGAATAAATTTTTGAAATTTGAAAATATATGAAGATGAATATATTTATGTGTCCTTTTCCAAAGATAATAGGTTATTCTACTGCATAAAAGGATATGTTGAATAAGCTAAACACTATAAAAAGTTGAAGCAACTAATGAAAAGTATTCTAAATAAGCTTAATGTCAATATCACATCTCTTGGAGTAAAAATCCTTGATGAATGCAGAATTTATATTCTCCAAAAAACTTATTCAATTTGATTAAAATATTAGTTTAGAGAATATAAATTTCTATAAAGGATTAAAAGTTTCATTTGAACATTTTAAAAACAAAATGATCAAAGATATGTAGGAGAATACTTTGGAAACTGATACTGTAGAAGGATTGGTTTAGTCTTTTTTTATTTCATTCAAGAAACTTCATATGTGGATAATCTATCTATCATAGTGAACTAATTTATAAATTTTTAATCTATTTTTTAATTCTTCACATTGATACCATGTACCCTTTTAGAATTATAATGGATGATTTAGATGTTTAATAAACCAAAGGATATTATAAGAAATGAGGGTCATTAAAAAAATACCTGATTATATTAAATGGGGAGAAGAATATATCATCCCAATTTTTTGAATAAATTTTATATTTATCAAGTCTAGACCTAGAAAGGATTTTCTAGATATCATTTGGAAGAGTTTGACTCCACATGAATGTATATATTAAGCCAAGGGATAGATACAAGTGTTGAGAAGGAATATCACACACATGAGATGCCTTAACCTATATACATATATAAATATACACATCTCCACACACTAGTATAATGTTGAAATGAAAGATACCAAAGATACCAAAATTCATGCATAGATCTATATCATAGATAATAGTATGACATAAGTAATGGAAATAATAAAGCACCAAAATAAAAGAACATCAAACAATAAATGTGTCCAAACTGCAAGAAATAAGGGGACTGCTATCAAATGAAAATTCTTGAACAATCCAGTCTATCTACCTAAACTATTATCTACCTACTCTTGGACCTATTAGTACTTTTATGAAATTTTTTTCATCTACATAAGAAACAACATGAGTGGGAATATCCTATACATGTGTGAGTCTGTACCTCACCTGTAGGACACCATGAAGCATACAAACATAGATAATTAAGAGATTAGTTAGATCATCATAAAAATGGAATGTCAATCAAAATATGTAACATAAAAATAAAAAACACTATAAAATCAAGATAGAAAAAAAAGAATCTAATTATGGTCATAACCATATTAACATCATAGGATTCTACTCGAGGCTTCAAATAAATGCTTGTCCTGGTGAACTCACACCATGATTCTAAAAAATAAATGATGGTTCTCATCTGATAGGTCATTACAATCAGGCATAAAAAATGTAGAAGTACACCCTAAAACTCATAATATAATAATACATAGATTGGATATATTATACAGGGCATGTGGGGCATGCATGACCTTATCTAGAGTAAACCCACTAGTATAGGTATCACACACCATAGATATTGGAAGGGGACTCTGAACCTAACTTAGTGAAGAAAGTTACATTATATGATTACACAAATCCCCACAAGGATGGATTCATGAATCTATTTATAACTAATCCCATAGAGTGAATCACATCCAATTATTAGGATGTAATACCATATTGTACCATCATAGTAATGTACCAAGGGGATTCACCCTAAAGATATATGTCTACAATAACAATAATGAGGACCTAAAAAAACCTTAGTTATTGTATACAACATGTATAGGGTATAGATTGAATTTCATTTCTACCTCGGTTCTACCCTTTTACTATGTCCCATTCTCGTGTTCATTGAATCATTCTCATGTACTTTAGCCTCTACCTGTTTACTCTAGTCGTTCCAATATACATAATTATGCTTGGAAACACTAGACATGTATATGTTCTTGTACAAGGATGTGCCTCTGTAATTAGTCCATAAATGTTCCCCAGGTTGTTTATATGGTAGTGTATTACAACGTTCTAAAACAATGAACTTGCATGTGACCACACAACATGAATTCCTTATACAAGTTAGGTGATATTTAATATTTTCCAAAACATTATCTACCATAGCTAGGGAACTACATAAATAGTTTTTTATAGACTAAACACAGTGTATATTGTGTTTTCAATGAACCATATAGTCTTCAAGTGGTTTCACTCTTACCTCCATGTCCATTATACTAGATTTAAATCTCACCCATTAAACATTGATCGATTTTTACTGAACTCTTACCATCCTCAGTGAATAGATTCCTTCCACTAATAATCACATGAATCATTATTATAGAACCATGTTATATGAACAGCTTATTCCATGAATGGATAACTCCTTGTATGATCCAAAATCATATGCCTTCATCATTCAACACAATTTCCATTGATCTTATACCCAAAACCACGATAATGGTATGTTGCACTGAATAATGATTATGTAATTATCATTTACCAATTATTTTTGGACAACCTACCAAAGGAAACACCAATGATGAATTTGGAATGAGCAATGGGATAAATTCACAATACAAAAAAACGGGGAATTGTTTTTCCATTTTTCTAGTTATCCTCAACTTGTTCCATGAGAACAATGAAAAAACAAATAATCAATGATTAAAAAACAATATTATTTCTTAATTAATAGAATAAGAAACCATAAACTCAATTAATTAATCAAAAAATGAATAAATGGATTTATAAATATGGATTCATATTTGATAAAAGAAATTAAAACTAAAATTAACACTATCATAAATGAAAACATTACCTCATGTTTAGATCGATCTTTCTTAAAGAACAGTTCTCTGTTAATGTCATTGGTGAGATCTATGAGCTCAATTTTAAATTTGGCCTCTGACCCTTGGTCTTTTCTTCTCCCTCTAAACGCACCTCGAAGAACCTCTCAATAATTCTAGGGTAATGTGGATAAACCAGGGGTTTATATATAGTGTGTATTATTTGGAATTTGATTAGTTCATGATTATTATATGACATATAATTTAATTATATAATTGAATTTATTATCTGTTCCTATGACTTAACATAAACGAAACACCTAAAATCTATAGATATTATTTAATGGAAATGATAAAACTTTTATTTTAGAATTAATTGTAGTCTACCGTATATTATTCGAAACTCCGTCCAAATTATATTATAATATTTTAGAAGAAATGTACTTGTGTGATATAATATATTTGATGTTAATATTGTCTCTAAACAGAGCATCCTCATGCCCCAATATCCAATGATGGCTCATCACCTAGCTTTACAAATAATCTTTATAATATTAAAAATATTTACATGGATGATATCAGAGTCAGTGCATTCTCCCCACCTCATGGATTTCAGTAACATCTCGTTATCGATCAGCCAGGTATATATATAACCTCATGGTGGTTTTTTTTTGCAATCTATATTGGTAGGAGAAGAAATTGATGGGATACTTATAATTGGGACATCATGGTTTTGTTGGACTCTTAGCTTTAACAAGATTTTTCTACTATTTGTTGGAGTATTTTATTTTGTGTAACTATGTTACACAGTGTGTAAGAGTTATTCATTTCTAGTCATGAAAGAGTTCACGGTATGAATGTTTACCCATAGTGAAGTGACATTACAAGATGTAATTTAAAAAAAAGGTCATAATTTTGACCCACGATGATGTGTTTTCTAGTATATATGGGACTATGGTAGTTAAACATCCTGTAACTGGGTTACACGTCATGTAACACCACACATAAAGTTTATAAATCATTCATGTGGTTGTTTTTGTTTCATATATTTTTCTAGAATTCCTTGCTCTTTACCCATGGAAATTCCCAGGTGATTTATGGATACATCGCACCTTCTAGATGGATCTGTTCGGCATTTGATCTCTGTTTCAGTTGTAATGCTTATCTCCAGGTAAGTGATATTTCAACATATTTTTTCTATTGATCATAGTAACTCCCTTGAGTTTTTTTATCAGATAGGATTCTCTAAATTAGTTTTTCTTCTTTTACTCATCCTTGATTTTTTGTGTAATTTCATTCCAAATGTTTTTCCATTATCAGTTGTGGTGAAAAGAGTGTTCATTGTTGAGCTATGTAGTGTTTCATCTTCTATTTTGGCCCCGTGTTTTCTAAATTTTATCAATATTGAAATGTGGATCGGATTCTAATGAATTTATTGACATTGTTGATTTTTCATTGTTGGTGGATCCTATTGTGGGTGTTTAGAACTCGGGTTTTGATGTAGGTGATTCAGTCTCTAGCCTATGTTTGATAAATCGTATTGTTTCATATATGTAAATTAGTTATTGAATAAATTTTTATAAAACTCGCATGATGGTTTGTATATGTTAGAATGATAAGTAAACAAAAATTTGTTTTCCTTGTTTTCTGATAAATGGAACGAAAATGGGTATTTTCAAAGAATTCTAAAATATGTTTTGAAATGGTTAGGAAAATATTTTTGAAACATTGAGATGATTGTAGAAATTAGCAAATGGGTTACCTTGGATACTAGGTGGAAGGATTAGATTTAGGTTATTGTCCATTGTGGGGGTTCAATTTTGGGGCGTTTATCTTGTCCTAGAGTGTATATTATTAGCTCTGTGAAATTATATGATGTTGGGTTTTCAAATTCTATGTTGGAGAGCTACTTTCTTGATGCAGA
The DNA here is from genome assembly GCA_963277665.1 of Viscum album. Lineage (NCBI taxonomy): Eukaryota > Viridiplantae > Streptophyta > Magnoliopsida > Santalales > Viscaceae > Viscum > Viscum album. Next base: position 1,865,499,182 of record OY728133.1, read on the forward strand.
TGCTAGGGAGGGGCAGTTCCTTGTAGATAGTCCGGTTGAATTCCCTAAGACTTTCAAGTCATATAATCTCATAAGCATATGGGCCATGTAATATCTAAACCTACAGGCCTTGTATGGGTTCCCACCTCATCCCATGAAAGGGGGGTTATAAAAAATCAATAAAAATGAAGGCCTTCTAGCGATTCGGGTATTATCAAGCCATTATTAGTTTAAAACGAAAATATTATAATTATTATACAGAGAATTTATATGTATCACTTAGGTGAGATCATATTTATCCTATTAGATCACACCTTTCTCATCTCTTCGGTGGTGTATAGACCTTTGTATATCTTCCAATGTAGTGAAAGTAATAGGTTTTTATTGAGAAGGTGAGGTTTCATGCTAGATGGTTTGGGTAGCTGGTGGTGAGATAATGGGATTTCTGCCTTACCATCGCACGAAGAAGCTATTTGGTTTTGGTTCTTTTTATATGGACTAGTACGTTTTAATTTATTGAAAATTTGACTATTTGTTTCTACTTACTTTCTTATACTTATAGAATATATTTATTTAATTTTCACTTTTACTTCTTGATTATTGTTTATATATGCCATGGGTTTGTTCTGGTTGGGAAAAATTATTCCCTCAATTATGTTGCTCCTTACTTGAATGCTTTTCGCCTGTTCGTGGGGATTGGGGATGCCCTTCAGGTAAGTGATATAAAGGGTTGGGTGCCAGGTTTGAGGGAAACTAAAGTCAGTCCATTAAAATTTTTTATTTGAGGAGTATTATCCAGAATATTTATTATTTAGGGACATCAATTAGAATTTATATAGGATATTTAGGACTTTAGAGGTCTGTTCTAACAAGTTACTAGCATGCTCAAGTCATTACCAGACTCATGTTTCCATGGGATGTTTGGGTACATGTATCTAGTGTTGGGTTTGGTTTTAAATCTCAATTGTACATAATGGTTTTCTTGTTTAGACTTTTATTTTTTCTATTATCTAATCATTCTAATATTTTTATATATAAAATTATTCCACTAAGTCATCTTTCATGAGTTTCTCAAGAGAGTGCAGTTGATGCTCTTAAAGGGATTCTAATTATAGATTATAATATCATAGAAACTATGGTATGTGCTATTCATGTTGTTGAACAGGATGTACCATGGGTTTAGAATTCATTCGTTTTGGTACAACCAGAAGCTAGAGGAGAGAGAAATAGGTCATCGAAATTCTTAAACAAGAAGAAAACATCTTTTAATGTAATGATTGAACCTCAAGATGCAGTGGACTGGCTGGATATGATCGACCAAATATTCGACTTCCTATAGACACTTGAAAATATCAAGGTTAAATGTGTTGTTTTTAGGATCACGGGTTCTGGCAAGAGATGGAGGGATTCTATGGTCTAGGTAGATAAACATGAGGACTTGGATGGAAAGGGTTTCAAAACCCTGTTCTTCCATTATTTTTTTCAAAAGTGACTGATACAGGAAAATTAAATTTAGTTATTTTCATTACAACCAAGTGAGCATTCAGTTTTGGCATATACTAACTAGTTAGCTGAGCATTTACGTTTTGCTTCATATGTGGTGAATATTTTCCAACATAAGGATTAGAAGTACCTATAGGGTTTGAAACTAGATATAATAATGTAGGTATTTATATTGAAACTCTCTACCTTTGAAAAGATTTAAGATAGAGCTATGATAATAGATATGGATATGGCATGAATGGTTGGTTTTCATAACCCTTCTCCTCTATCTTGTGGTAGTTTTTGTGGAATTCATAGAAAGATGAGGATATGGAAAGATCATCATAGAAGTGGCGGAGGTGGGTCTTAGCAGAGAGACTCCTCTTCACTGTCTGCTACAACTAGTAGTATGTTTCTAAAATTCTATCGGTGTGTAAGGTTGGATATGCTAGAAATTCTTATGTTATTCCCTTGAATATGTGAAGAATTCATGGTTGTGTGAGAAATTTAAAACACATCTGGCATGCTATGACTACACCGTGATATGTTTAGGGTTCTTCGGCTCCAAAGGCATCTGTGGTGCAGTTAGAAGCTTCAATGATTGTTTGTCTCTCGCCAAAAGCCTCAGAAATAATGCACTTTCATGCTATATATGAGTGACCAGGGGAAGTAAATTCATGTATGGTGATAGTGAGAGGTACTATACATATTTTATATTCCTTATATATTTATTTATTTGATAGTGGTTCCTCCCACTAATTTATATCTTCAAATTTTATAGATATTATTAAACTTCCAATGGAACATATGTCCATTATAATGTATTTAGTGACACTTCTCTATACGAGGAAAGAGCAGGGGTTTCAATGTCCTTCTTGTTCAATATAAATAGTTGATAAAAAGTTGGTCTTGGATTTTTGTATTATCGATCTAGATTTATTTTAAAAACATCACCATTATGTATTGGGATATTTCTCATCGAGATGAGGTTGATTTTTATCATTGTCTTGATTTTTTACTTGAATCCAACGAGAGCTCTCATATGTTTCAGGGGGACTATGACATGAGGTCAGGTTGTACAGGACCTTCCAACCTAGAGCTCATTAGTTTTCTTGTATCCATTGCAAGTAAGCCCGATGAAATCTATTCTATTGTTGATATTCCTTCTATTCTTTGGGACCTTTCTAACATTTTCCTATACATATTATCCATATTTATCTTTATAAAGGTAGAGATTACGATTGACATGGAGTGAGTTATGTAGCAGATATTGATATCTTCTTATCGTATGGCACCAATAGAGCCGAAAGAGCTCAAGATTCAGTTGGATGGCCTGTTAGAAAAAGGTTCCATTCACCATATAGTTTCTCCTTTGAAATACCTTATAATCATTTAGAAGAAGGAATGTGGTTCACTTCGACTGTGTTTGTACTATTTGAATTTTATTAGGGTAACAATCAAGAACATGTATCATTTTCCTCGTGAGGGTGATTTTTTTTAATAACTAGAGGGGAAAAGGTGGTTTTCACGGATGGATCTTTGTATGGGTTAACATCATCATAGAGTTCGGAAGCCTAATATAATAAAATCAGATTTGATGAGCAATTATGGCCATTATGAATATCTTCCAATCCCTTTTGTCTATCTATTACTCCTATAGTTTCTATGGATTTTAATAATCAAATAATAAATCAATATTTAACACTTCTATGGTATTTTTTGTGGATGATAATCTGTTTTAATCAAAATATGATGATGAGCATGAGCACAATGAGGAAACGAGAACTATGGTCAACATAGTCATAGAGGAGTCTCCAATAGGAAATGAGAACTATGGTCAAAAAATCATATCTTATCATCCACAGGAAAATGGTGAGAGAGAGCTAGTAATTCAAATCCAAATGGATATGTTTTGTGACTTTGTCTTGGATTTCAGGGTGTTAGGGGATATCCATCTGGGTTTGGTTGGAATTTGTTATAATTATAGTTATCATTCATTGATTAGAATAGATACCTTTGATGAATGTTTTGGTCGCTTGTGTAGATCACCTCTTTTATGGGCTGAGGTAGGTGAGGTAAATTTGGTTGTACCATGTTTGGTTCAAGATACATCCACAAAAATACAACATTTACATTGATGTCAGGTTATAGCCTAGATTTGAAAAATACTATTTTGTGGATCACCAAAGTCATCCTCTTGATATTTATATTTCTAACATGGTTTTCTGGAATGTTTCTCTTCAATTGTGTCACCTATGGCATCTAAAAGAAGGAAATAAGTTAGCATTTTTAGTTCAATTGATATGTATTCATGAAATTTTCCACATATCCTAGTTCGAGAAGTTTCATTTTGATCACACCCACATTCTATGTTATGAATAAATTGATATAGATCTAGATGTTTCTATTCTATAGAAACCAATTGGGATCTTTTATTATCAAGTGAATGTATTTCATGAAAATTTTATTAAATTGATTAGAGTTTTGGGGAAGCATAGAAAATATTCTCATGAGTTTTGGTAACATGAAGCATTAATGAGGGAGTAGTGGAATCATTTTTTACCTAATATTATATCTTCCCCATGACATCTCGAGGACTAAAATTCCTTATGTGGGAGAGTTTGTAACATTTTGTTAAAAATATGTTAGGTACATATTTAACCTAATTCTGGTTTTACTTTTATCATTTTCTGTATAGGGATGGGAAGTAATTGGATGGATACCTATAATGGTGAAGTCATAGTTTTGTTGTACTCTTATCATCAACCATCTTTTTATATATTATTCATGATGATTTCATGCTATGTAAATAGATTACATGATGTGTAAGAGTTTCTAGATGCAATTCATGAATGGCTTCACATTGTGAATGGTTACATGACCTGAATGTCCTTTACATATTATGATTTAATAAACGGTCAAAAATTTAACCTGAGGTGATATGTCTCCCTGCATATGTCACACATTCATATTTACATGTCTTGTAACCAGGTTACACATCATTTAATTCCCCATGAAATGTTTTTAAAATAGACGTACCACTGTTTTTGTTTATGTTCTTTCTCCAGACTCCCTTGTTATAGACATAGGGCAATTACTATGAGATTTTTAGATACTCCTCACATTCGTAATTAATCAATTCTGTAACACCCTAGGTAAATAAATAATATGACATTTTCATATTTATCCATATTTGTGAATAAAATATTAATATTACTTTAAAGGGTACGCTATGCTCGATGGCGTACACAAGATGCAACAACGAGTTACTTGGGAATCTTGTGTTGCACTCTAATAATAGTATAATATTATTTTAAATGGTAGTTAACGCCTAGCTGTTGTAATGCCAGGAATGAACGGAACTAACTAGAAAATGATTATATATGTTTGTCAAATATTTTTACTATTATCCAATAAATGTTGGAGGATTAAAATTAAAATGAATCCAATTTTAAGCATAAATCTTCTAATATAATTTAAAAGGTCGATTAACGGCCTTTTGATGGAGAAAACTTTTTAAATGTACTTTTGACAATTTTAGATGTTTTATTTGACAAAATAAAATCCTTCTTTATAATCTGGACATCAAAATTTACTTTGTGTAAAAAAAAATTATTTTTCCGATAAAGATCATTTTTATAGAAAATGTTGCATTTTAATTCAAAACTGCTTTTTAATATGATTTATTTATATAGATAGATTATATTTTTAATTTTTATTAATGTGTATTTAGAATATATTCTTATAATTTAATCTAATGGTGGTCATTGGAATTAATTTCACTTTGAAATTGGACTTAAACTAGTGTCAATATTTTAATAGATATTATTTCTTAATAACACGCTATTGGTTTTTCCAGCGGGAAATAATTATTAAATTAATTAATGCAACATATATGTTTTGAATTTATTATAATAGACATCATTTTTTAATTCTGAATATCAAATAGATCTTAGGGTGAATTTTTGTTATCTTTCTGAAAAACATCAATTTTTGATGAATAGTGAAACCACTAAGTGGTAGTTAAAGAAACTGATTTTTCATTTAAATGAAACTTTTCCACTTCTGTTTTTAAATTTTCAAAAATCCAACATACATGGATGTCATTAATAAGTAAAATGTGGTTCAATGATATTAATATAATTTTTGATGAATAGTAATTTTTATGTTTTATTAATCGCGATTAAAGGTAATTAGTGTAATTTAAGGTATAAATAATGTTTTATTAATAGGAAATGACCTAGACACATGTCCTACCCTCATTGAATGTGTCATGGCCGACCAAGACAATCCATCGGTCAACTTGGGGACCCCATGGAGCCACATTGGTAGGAAAATGACATAAATAACTTTTTATTTAAAGGTAAATTAAAAATGTCAAAAACATGTGTTGTTTTACTAAAACAATTTTTTTACAGGGTTATAAAAGTCATATTTATGACTATAAATATTAATTATAAATCTAAAAGGATTTACTACATCATGATATTTTTTTTATAATTTTTAGACACTAAATAATTAAATTATTTATGACACCATGATGATGCAACGATTACCTCATTAATAAAGGATTTAAATCAAATGAAAAGATAATGTTAAAACTATAATGTACACTTGTCAAAGACCTATTGGATGAGTATATATTGCACCCTTACCACCGTATCCTCGAAATACATCAATTTGGGACCTTTAAAATCCGAAAAGCATTAAATAATAAAGTAATATTTTATAACTTTCGAAGAGTGCCCCTCCTCTCCTCCTATAAAATGCCCCCACCTCTACCACCTTACCCACACCTCTCAAGCCTTTGACTCGGAAAACCCCTGCCCATTTAATCTCTACACATCACTTTCTTCGTCATTGAAGCCTCACTTTGGGCATAATCTTTTCCAAGGAAGCCTTTGAGATCTAATCAAAGAGAGTTACCCGATTTAAAAGTAGTGTCCTCTCTTGTGTTCTTATGTTTTATTTTGCTTCTCCAACCCTCTAAACTCTCTTTATTCCGTTATTTTGTAACAACACCAGAATATTAAATATACTAGTATTTTTTTATGTTATGGATTCTAGCTACACTTACACACACCTTCGTCTAATTGTTAAAGAATATACTTTTTCTGTGGATGGAGAATTAGTGCCTCACGAAACGATGATTGTTCAATATTCTTTTAACACATTCAAAGGTGGCCATTAAGATGTAACTCTCTTCATATATGATATATAATATGTTTATTTTTTCCTTAAGATTCTTTATTTGTTATTTATTTCATACCTTTATGGTTTCCATTATGGGTAAATGCGGTATCTTCATTTTAGGAAGTGCGGACTACCGCCCCCTCAAAGTGATTTGATTCGTCAATGCCATATGTGGGACGTATAAAGGATGGAATTAATGGTATTACATACGATATACTACTGGAATTATAATATACCTTTATATCATTAATATTTCATTCCATTGAAAACAATAAAAAAATAAATGAAAGTAGCATTCATGCGTTCGTACGGCTTACCGTCTCCATGAACGGTACATTTCATTTCTTATCTCCAAATGTTATGTACTATTATAAGTACATATATATGATCAATATATATTTAATATATTAAATCTAAATTAGGGATATCATTCTTTAATTATAATATATATATCTCTCATTTTGTTTTAATTCCATTAATATGACAAAAAAAGAAAGTAGCCTTCATGCATACGTACGGCCTACCGTCTCCATGAACGGTGCATTTAATTTTGTTTATCTCCAAATGTTATGGAATAGTATAAAATTAATATATACAGGATATATATGATATTTAAAATATAAATACTATTCTGGATATGTTGTACCTATAACTACATGGTAAATTCTTTTCCAACAAGTTCAATTTTTTACTCATGTACCGAACATCGACAAAAACATCTAATATGAACTCACTTTATTAACCAATTATTATAAAATTATAATATGTGATATGAAGTGAATAATAATCTTTAAAATAGGTCCTTAATAAATTATAAATTGTCCAAATTTTATTATACAAAAGATTAAAGAACGATCGAGTCATGTGAGACACGAGGTAAGGGATCTTACCCCTTCCATTCTTTTTTAGTACTCTACTTTATGTCACTTCTTTTAAGAACCTATTTGTTATGTTGGGGTATGTTATTTTATATTCCACTTTCTATAAATTTTATTTTAATATGATTAGAGACCCTATTTTATCTCATCAATCCATTTTTAATGTTTTAAGTGGCGTCGTTAGGCTGACGAGTTTTCGTAAGGGATTTTTTCATCTCACTTTTATTACCGTGAGATTTATGCTACATTTTCCACCATTTCCTATGAGTGGTGTATGTACTAACCATTATTATACTACTTTTGTAATATAATTCCATTTATTGTTATTTAAATATTCATTGTATGACACTTCTTCAATGGGGTGTACATTTGGAAAGTTACCCAAGTCGGTAAGGAAACCTTTCACCCTCCTATTTTTAAAATACTTCTTTTGTTATGTCTTTGAATTCACATACTATAATGTTGTGATATGTTCTTCTATATCCATATTGATATAAATTTTATGTCTATGTGATGAGATACCCTTTTTATCTCTCATCAACTCATTTTCTGAATTTTGAAGTGACGCTATTAGGCTGTCGAATTTTACCAAGGGAACTTTTTAACCCAATTTCAATATATTTGGGTTCAACATGTAGTTATTGAATATGTCATCCTTTTAATATGTGTGAATGACCTTTTATTGTTTTACACTTAATATCCACTTATATTGGGTGTATTTATATTTTTCACACATAATTTTGAGATTGATTTATCCTTAATTTAAGGATACATTCTTTATAAGGGATTTCATCACATTTTACATTTCTATTGAGACTTCATTGTTTTTATGCACCAATTCACTCTTATAATTTGTATATACTGTCCTTTGGGTATTATATCATGAATCCATTTATTCTCATGATATTATAAAGTTTTATTAAATTTTATTCCTCAATTATTATATTCAAGTATATCTATTTTTGGTAAAAACCCTTTAACAAAAATATCGCTTTAAAAGTATTAATTATTTGTTCTTATTAATATCCATGTTTTCAAAATGGTTTTATGGATTTATTTATATGGATATTAATGGTTTAAAATGTTAAAATCTTAAAGTTGGTATGGGACACTTTTATTCAAAAATCTCATTATTAAATGTTTTAAATGGTTTTGAAAATGGATTTTTTTAATAGATTCATTATTTCAATATCCTAAAATGTTATATTGTGACTGAACTGTGGAAATGTTATGTTTACCTTATGCATGTTTTAGGTGATATGTTTTTGTTATGGTTCTTGGGCATTCCTATGAAAACAGGTGGCTCCGTGATAAACTAAGGGCCGGTGAGTCCGATATAGCTCTCCAATGCATTGGAGAACGCGAAGGGGTTAAACGTTAAGGTTTCTCCGAAGAGATTTAGAGAATATACTGTGATGGGTATTCCAAATGTAACCAAGAGAGTTACTCCCTATGTAAGAATGTTATTAATGCCTCAAGTTACCTTTATGCATTATGATTTCTATGTTTTATTCATGATTTGATTAGGTGTGTTAAAGTTCTTATGATTTACGAGTAAAGTATGATTTCAATAAATCTTATGTATACATGTACTCATGTTTCCATTCCATATTTTTATATCCCTTACTGAGCTTTTTATGCTCATCCCATGTTTTTGAAATGTTTTAAAAAATACTTAAAGATGAATAGGGTCAAGGATGGGATCAAGGAAAGACATGATATCTAAAACATGGAACTAGACATGTTTCTTTTAAGAGTTTTTTTGGAAACATAGTAGAAGTGTCTACTTTGTAATCTTTTGAGATGTAATAGTTATGTCCTAATTCTCTAAAACTATAAACCTGAAAAGATCCTCAATGTGAAATACTCATTTAATTCGATATTATGTAAGGTTTAAGGCTATGGCCTTATAGTTGGTATCAAAGGACGGTTTAGATAACTTTAGAGGTTAGTTTATTCTCTAAAAATAAGTTACATTACCATAATGGCTAGGATTTCAGAATGATTCCTAGTTTTAGATCAAGTGAATGAGTAAGTATATCTTAGTGTTTATCTTCCTCTTTAGTACATGATGGTTTTGTTGATATACTCACACTGGCATTTCTGGTTTTAGTAAATGGATGGATCTATCAGGCACTGAAGTGAAAATGGGTTTGAAGGAAACTATGGTGGTTTTCTGATTAAGAGACTGGATGAAATGGGGGATTCAATGAGGAATCTCACGGTTGTTATAAACAAACTATCAAGGAGTCATGATCAACCACTTTAACCTTGGTATGTTTTGTAATGCATCATGTATGAGATGACCAATCGATGTAGAAGTTCAGGTAATAATTATAAAGGTAACCATTAGGGTTTATATGATCCTTGCTTTTTAGGAAATTATGGGTTACTCTATGATATGATGGAAATTGAAAGGCATGAGATTAACATGAGGTTAAAATATGTTATGATTATTTTTAAAGATTTTATCTCGTTTTGGGGAATGTTTTATGAATTATATAGTTTTGGAAAAAGGACAACACGCAGACCATGTGACAACCCGTCGCGTCGGAAAAAGCTATGGGAATCGAACCCACAACCAAAGTGCGACTGGTATTTATGGCCTACCACTGGACTACGTGAATTCCCTGGTTATTATGAATTATTCTTTTTAGTTAGATGATTTTATTAATTAATAGTAAGTTGATTTTGGGTTATCTATGGGAATTATTAACCTATCAGGGAGGATATGTGATTAGGTTAAATACTTTTTAATATGAGACTTTAAGAGTGACTGCTGTTATTTAGAGATAAATGTTAATTTGTACCTTGGAAGACTATGTGATTAAATCCTTCAAATATTTGGGTTTCAATCATAGTTTGGTTTAGTTTGAAGAATTTTATGGAAAAACTGTTTATTGAATGGTCTTCATTGAACTTTGGGTTTTGTTGGAAAAATTTCGGAAATTAAGAATAGATTTTTTTTATAAAGGATTATCCATTTTTGGATTATCTAATCTTGTTCGAACCATTTTGGTTTCAAATTTGGTTAAGGTCTAAAGACATGGGATTTATAGAGTTCTCTTTTGTGGATTGGGTGATTCTCTAGAAGTTGATTATAGCTCTCTTAATATTAGCAAGTCATCTTAAATAATCGTCTTTTGGAGGAAATATGAGTTTTTGTAAGAAATATGGTAGGAGATGAGAGCCTACTTGACAAGTATGCATGTTTCCTTGAGATCAAAAATAATTTCCTCAATGAAAATTAACTTAAATAAAAAATGTTGTCTATTAACATTTCCTACCGGGGAATCGAATACCATTTAACCCACCACAAGTTTGTGATTTTCTTATGGTTAACTTTCTCCTAGACATTTTTATTATCACTCTCCCTCAGAACATGACCCTTTGTTTTTTTCTTCTATGTCCATGTCTTCCTACATGAAATCCTAGTATGGGTTAACTTTGGTAACCTTTGTAATTCTCTTTCATTATTTTAATGTGATAGTTTTACTGACTCTTGTTCCATTGTGGGATTTTCAATGAAGTTTCCAAGCCCAATTTTAAAAATTGAGAGGATGAAATTCCCAAAAAGGGGTGAAGGATGTAACAACCCAGGTAAATAAAGAATATGACATTGTCATATTTATCCATATTTTTGAATAAAATATTAATATTACTTTAATGGGGATGCTATGATCAATGGTGTACCCAATATGCAACAACGAGTTTCTTGGGAATCATGTGTTGCACTCAAATAATAATATAATATTATTTTAAATGGTAGTTAACGCCTAGCCATTGTAATGGCGGGAATGAACGGAACTAACTAAAAAATGATTATATATGTTTGTCAAATATTTTTACTTTTTTCCAATAAATGTTGGAGGCTTAAAATGCAAATGAATCCAATTTTATGCATAAATCTTCTAATATTCTTTAAAAGGTCGATTAACCGCCTTTTGATGGAGAAACCTTTTTAAATATAATTTTGACAATTTTATATGTTGTATTTGACAAAATAAAATCCTTCTTTAGAATCTGGACATCAAAATTTACTTTCTGTAATATTTTGTTATTTTTCCAATAAAGATAATTTTAATTAAAAATGTTGCATTTTAATTCAAAATCACCTTTTAATCTGATTTATTTATATGGATAGATTATATTTTTAATTTATATTAAAGTGTATTTAAAATATAATTTTACCATTTAATCTAATGGTGGTCATTTAAATTAATTTCACATTGAAATTGGACTTAATCTAGTGCCAATCTTTTAATAGATATTGTTTCTTAAAACACACTATTTGTTTTGACAGCGGGAAATAATTATTAAATTAATTAATTCATCATATATGGTTTGAATTTTGTAAAATAGAAATCATTTTTTAATTCAGAATATCAAATATAGCATAGGGTGAATTTTTGGTATTTTTTTGAAAAACATCAATTTTTGATGAATAGTGAAACTACTAAGTGGTAGTTAAAGAAACTGATTTTTCATTTAAATGAAACTTTTCAACTTCCGGGATTTGATTTTAAAAAATCTGACATACATGGTTGTCATTAAGAAGTAAAATGTGGTTAAATGAGATTAAAATAATTTTTGGTGAATAGTAATTTTTAAGTTTTATTAATCGCGATTAAAGGTAATTAGTGTAATTTAAGGTAAAAATAATGTTGTAATAATATGAAATCACCTAGAAACATGTCCTACCCTAATTGGATGTGTCATGCCTGACCAAGACAATCCATGGGTCATCTTGGGTACCCCATGGAGCCACATTGGTAGGAAAATGACATAAATAACTTTTTATTTAAAGTTAAAATTAAAATGTCACAAACATGTGTTGTTTTACTAAAACAATTTTCACATGGGGTTATAAAAGTAATATTTTTGACTATAAATATTCATAAGAATGCTAAAACGATTTCTTACATCATGATATTTTTTTATAATTTTTAGACACTATATAAATTAAATTATTTATGACACCATGATGATGCAGTGATTACCTCATTAATAAAGGATTTAAATAAAATGAAACGATAATGTTAAAAATATAACATAAAATTGTCAAAGACCTATTGGATGAGTATATTTCGCACCATTACCACCTTATCCTCGAAATAAATCAATTTTGGACCTTTAAAATCCTTAATGCATTATATAATAAAGTAATATTTTATAACTTTCCAAAAGTGCCCCTCCTCACCTCTTATAAAAGGCCCCCTACTCTACCACCTTACCCAAACCTCTCAAGCCATTGGATCGGACAACCCCTGCCCATTTCATCTCTCCACATCCTTATCTTCATCATTGAAGCCTCACTTTGGGCAGAATCCTTTCCAAGGAAGCCTTTGAGCTCAAATCAAAGAGAGTTACCCGATTTAAAGGTAGTGTCCTCTCTTGTGTTCTTCTGTTTTATTTTGCTTCTCCAACCCTCTAAACTCTTTTTATTCCTTTATTTTTTAACAACACCAGAATATTCAATATACTAGTATTTTTTTATGTGAAGTATTCTAGCTACACATACACACACCTTTGTCTAATAGTTAAAGAACATAATGTTTTTGTAGATGGAGAATTACTATCTCACGAAATGATGATTGTTCAATATTCTTTTAACACCTTCAAAAGTGGCCATTAAGTTGTCACTATATTTATATATGATATATAATATTTTTTTTCCTTAAGCTTCTGTATTTTTCATTTATATCATACCTTTATGGTTTCTATTATGGGTAAATGTGATATCTTCATTTTAGGAAGTGCGGACTACCGACCCCTCAAAGTGATTTGATTCGTTAATACCATATGCAGGAACTATAAAGGATAGAATTAATGGTATTACATTTTATATCCTACTGGAATTATAATATACCTTTATATCATTATTATTTCATTCTATTTAATTCAAAAAAAAGAAATAAAAGTAGCGTTCATGGGTACGTACGACTTACCGTCTCCATGAACGGTACATTTCATTTCTTATCTCCAAATGTTATTTACTATTATAAGTACATATATATAATGGATATATATGTAATATATTAAATCTAAATTATGGATATAATTCTGTAATTATAATATATATATCTCTAATTTTGTTTTAATTCCAATAATATGACAAAGAAAGAAAGTAGCGTTCATGCGTACGAACGGCCTACCGTCTCCATGAACGGTGCTTTTAATTTTTTTTATCTCAAAATGTTATGGATTATTATAAAAATTAATATATACGTGATATATATGATATTTAAAACATCAATACTATTCTAGATTTTATGTACCTATAACTACATGGTAAATTCTTTTCCAACATGTTCTATTTTTACTCATGTACCGAACATCGACAAAAACGTCTAATATGAACTCACTTTATTAACCAATTATTATAAAATTATAATATGTGATATTAACTTAATAATAATCATTAAAGTAGGTCCTTAATAAATTATAAATTGTCCAAATTTTGTTATTCAGGAGATTAAATAATGATCGAGTCATGTCGGACACAAGGTAAGGGATCTTTCACCTCCCTTTCTTTTTATGTACTCTCCTTTATGTCACTTCTTTTAAGAACCTATTTGTTATGTTGAGGGATGTTATTTTATATTAATCTTGTTGTAAATTTTATTTTAATATGATGAGAGACCCTATTTGATCGCATCAATCCATTTTTGAAGTTTTAAGTTGCGCTGTTATGCTGCCAAGTTTTCGTAAGGGATTTTTTCATCTCACTTTTATCCCCGTAAGATTTATGCTACATTTGCCACCATTTCCTTTGAGTGGTGTATGTACTGCCCATTATTATACTCCTTTTGTAATATAATTCTCTTTATGGGTATTTAAATATTCATTTTATGACACTTCTTCAATGGGATGTACATTTCGAAAGTTACCCAAGTCGGTAAGGTAACCTTTCACTGTCCTCTTTTTCAAAGACTTCTTTTGTTATGTATTTGAATTCACATACTATTATGTTGGGATATGTTCTTATATATCCTTATTAGTGTATATTTTATACCCAAGTGATTAGATACCCTTTCAATCTCTCGTCAACTCATCTTCTGAATTTTGAAGTGACGTCCTTAGGCTGTCAAATTTTACCAAGGGAACTTTTCATCCCAAATTCGATTTCTTTCAGTTCAACATGTTGTTATTGAATATGTCATTCTTTGAATATGTGTGAGTGACCTTTTATTGTTTTAAACATAATATCCACTTATATTGGGTGTATTTATATTTTTCACACATAATTTTGAGATTAATTTATCCTTAATTTAAGGATACCTTCTTTATAAGGGATTTCATCACATTTTACATTTTAATTGAGACTTCATTGTTATTTTGCACCAATTCACTCTTATATGGTGTATATACTTTAATTTGGAATATTATATCATGAATACATTTATTCTCATGATATTATAATGTTCTGATTAAATGTTATTCCTCAATTATTGTTTTCAAGTGTCTCTAATTTTGGTAAAAACCCTTTAACCAAAATATCGCTTTAAATGTTTTGATGATTTGTTCTTATTAATATACATGTTTTCAAAATGGTTTTAAGGATTTATTTATATAGAGATTAATTGTTTAAAATGTTACAATCTTGAAGCTGGTATGAGACACTTTGATTCAAAAATCTCTTTATTAAATGTTTTAAATGGTTTTGAAAATGATTTTTTTGAATGGATTCATTATTTCAATATCCTAAAATGTTATATTGTGATTGAAATGTGGAAATGTTATGTTTCATTTATGCATGTTTTATGTGATATGTTTATGTTATGGTTCTTGGGAATTGTTATAAAAACGGGTGGTTCCGTGATAAACTAAGGGCGGGTGATCCCGATATAGCTATCTAATGCATTGGGTAACACGAAGGGGTTAAACGTTAAGGTTTCTCCGAAGAGATTTGGGAAATATACTGTGATGGGTATTCCATACGGAACCAAGAGGGTTACTCCCTACGTAAGAATGTTATGAATGCCTCATGTTATCTTTATGCCTTATGATTTCTATGTTTTATTCAAGATTTTATAAGGTATGTAAAAGTGCTTATGTTTTATGTGTAAAGTATGATTTCATTGATTCTTATGTATACATGTACTCATGTTTCCTTTCCATATTTTTATATCCTTTACTGAGATTTTTATCCTCATCCCATGTTTTTGAAATGTTTTACACATGACTTAAAGATGAATAGGGTCAAGGATGGGATCAAGGAAAGACATGCTATCTAAAACATGGAACTAGGCATGTTTCTTTTAAGAGTTTTTTTAGAAACTTAGTAGAAGTGTCTACTACATAATCTTTTGAGATGTAATAGTTATGTCCTAATTCTCTAAAACTCCAAACTTGAAAAGATCCTCAATTTTAATTATTCATTTAATTCAATATTAAATAAGGTTTAAGGATGGGGCCTTATATATTCAGTATTTCATCTCTATTGAAGTTGTTTTCCATCTCTCTGGGTAAGTGATATATCCAGGTTTTTGTTGCCACTGATCATTGTATTTCCATATAGTTGTTTTTATCAAATACATTGATCTAAATTGGTGTTTTTTGTAGTCGTATTCAATGAAAATTTATTTTTCTCATTTTGGAGGATGTTACTTAATCTGTTGTGGTGTATTTAGTGTTTTTTACTGAGGTATGTGGTGTTTCCTCTTTTCTACTAAACTGTTTTTTCAAAATTGGATCAAGCATTAGATGTGGATTGGATTCAAGATCCTTCACTGACATCGTTGTGTTTTTATTGTTAGTGTGTCCTATTGGAAGAATTTTTCCCCAAGTTTTTAGGATGGTGATTTGGTCTCTGTCCAGTTTATGATAAATGATATTTTACATTTTTTATAAATTTGATATTAAATATATTATCATGAAATTGAAATGATTTTTTGTGTGTGTTGGAAATATATTTTGAATGAAATTTTCTTTTCATTTATTTTTTATTAATGGAAATAATTGGAATGGATTTTGTTAAATGATTTCTAAAGGATTTTTGAGACACTGAGATTAATTTGAAAGTGATCACATTGGTAACATTTCGTACTAGGTGGAAGGTTTACCTTGAGTCCCTCTTCCATTATGAGGGTTCAATTTCCTGGATTTCCTATTATACTGGAGTCTAAATTATTGGCTCCATGTACATATATGATATTTTTGTTTCACTTTATGGGGTGTTTCCCTGTACATGGAGTATTGACAATTGGATTCATGTATCACAATACACATGTTCATAAATTTTTGGATAAGAATATTCTACTTCCAAACCTATTGTATTCCTAGGTGTTTTGATGCTTGTGTTGCTACTATTTTTTTATTTCTCGAGTTTTTACTTATTTAGAATTGATATTTATGTCGATTATTGTAAATTAGGATATGGAAAAATGTATTTTGAAATTGATATACTGGATTTTCTTTTAGAACTGTGGTAAAGTGGAAATGGTTGCCATGTTTTCCATAAAACCTCTAACTGGTTTTCATTCCATGTTTTACTTAAAATGAGAATACAATAATTTTTATACATATATTTTTCATATAATACCAAGGTGGAAACCTATTGACCATGTTAATTTCCCATTTGAGAACCTTTTTTGTGGTGTTAAGACCTTTTTTTGACTTGTAATGTAGGAAACAAAATGTGCCATAGTGAGGCAGTGAAGTTTCATTCCATCTAGGTTTGGTATATGGTGTTGAGGTGGTAGGAGTTCGTCTATGCCATAACATAGAGTAGCTATTTGGTTTTTTTAGATTGTAGATGGACTAGTATTTGGGAGAGTTTTACTAGATTTATATTCATTTTTCTATGTTTTTCTTAGAGGTATGGAATATATTTATTGGGTTTCTTCTGTTCATTATTTCTTCATGTATATATATTAATTCTGTCTGTTCAGGATGGGAAAAATTGTTCCCTCTGGTTTTTTGTTCGATACCAAGGTACTTATCACCAGTCTATGGAGATAAGGAATGTGGTTTGGGAATTTGATTGATCAGTTCGGGTTCCTAGTTTGACGTTAACCCAGGATAGTTCATTACAATTATCATCGTAGAAAGAAAAAACCTAATCGAATAGGTGAGGGAACTTAACTTGAATGTTGTTATCCCTATTTCATGTTCTCTCATGAAGTGTCTCATGCATCCACAAGAGACACACCAAGGAAATCTCATGCCCATATAGGATATTCTCTTACTTGTTTTTGACCTTTACCCGGTACTCTATGAATGTAACTCCATCCTTGATGTCCTCCTCTAACTAGTAAAAAATAAGACATTTTCATACATGTACCTCCTTAGATGAAACTCATGGGTGACATCAGTTAGCTAGTCTAACTCGAGAAATTAGTCCAGGTGGTATTCCACCTCACTATCTATACACAGTACCTAGAATGGGATAGTTAATCTCGGAAATATATTGATTCCTCATCAAAATATATACAATATTTAATATGGTTAGTCCTTAAAGAATAAATAATCTCCACCATAAAACTCCAAATGCCTCTATATTTTCATCAAATAAAAAATTTTATGAATTTGGGAACTCTTTATATGGTTTTGGATGATCATAACCTTTTTTATTATCTCCCACAGCAACTCTAGATCCATGAGATCAAAGTTACCTAGGTTATTCCAAAATAGGGGTGACCATATGGGTCTCCTAAAAAATCTATCATATAGTTCCATATAGATGGTGGATTTATAACTATTGTTTTATGAAAACTCCACCAATGGTAGGTGATCCTCCCAATTAATGACAAATCTCTACAGGAAAATCTAAAGCATGTCATCCAAAACCAAAATGGTTTACATACCATGGTCTTCTATTTCGGGGTGAAACATTGTGCTCAAAAATAACACATTGAGAAAATATTCATATAATCCTTTCAATAATAATGAAATGAATTGAAAAACATGGTATTATATGATAATTTAGGTAAATATCTGAAGTGTTACTTTCTTTTTTACATAATGAAGTCATAAGCTCTCTAAAGAACTCTACTCTCATATTGCATGGAAGTGGGCCTACATAGTGATTCATTCTACAATCAACTTGATAGAATCATGTACTCTTAATGATCATTGAAACCCCTTCATGTGGTCCATAGTGATACAATACAACTTCCAATATGGCACCTCAATGGGTTGATCCAAACTCATTAGAACATTGTGTATATCCTTCAACTACAAACAATTAAGGCTTCATTAGACAAAATACATTGTACACTTCTTCATCCCTAGAGTCCATAACTGACATATACAGTCCTGGTACATCATAAATATAGTAAATCATTCTTATCATACATGGAAATTACATCATTCTAGATTGATATTCATCAAATTAAAAAATTAAATTCCTGAGGACCATAAATGTTTAGTGTCTTTGGATGATTGGAAACACAATCCTATAAATTGGTGAAATATATTCAAAATTTCCTATAAGTATCTTTTACTTTAGTACTCTTTATTATAATACCCTAATTAAAACATTTCTTCAAAACCTGGGAGTGGGAAACAAAAGAAAGGGTGAGATTAAATGCTCAATAATGGTAATCAAGGGAGATACATAAGCATGATAAAAGAATAAAGTTATGATAACATGAATAATAAAATTGGGAAAATCATGCCCTGTATATCAAAGATTATAAAAATTAATCATGAAATAAATATTGGAATTTCATAAGAAATGATTCAAAAAGAAATTTTAGAACATGATTCATGATACTTTTACATTTTAATAATACATAAAACATTGGGAAAAAACATATCTTATAAAATAAATCCATATAATTCAAGTCTAATTTATAAAATATATTAGGTATATTTATGGGGGATACACCTATTGTAACACCCCAATCTTCCACGACATGTTTCTCTTTGAATAATACAGTAGCAAGTGTTGTACACAACTTTGAGTTCTAACACACACCACAACCAATAAAACTAGTCGTTATGAATAGTAATACCCAATTTTTTAAATTTTTTAAATTTTATCATTCAAAATGGACTTTATTATTGGATTTAGAATATCAAAATTAGTTTAGGGTGAATTTTTTGTATTTTTCTGAAAACATTCAATATTTTGATGAATAGTGAAAAAAACACTGAGTTATAATTTAAAACTGAATTTTTATTTAAATAATTATTTATTTTATTTAAATTTAATTAAGGTCAAAATAGATACATAATAACTATATAAATTAAATTAAATTAATTGGAGTTGGTTTAGAATAATTTTAGACATATAAATATTTTATGGAACTTTTCACCGTCTTTTACCCACCTACTAGGAGAATTTGGAAATTCAAATAAAACATAATTTTACCGCTTCTGTGAGTGGAATTTCAGAAATCCCCGATACAAGGTTAATATCAATGAGTAAATATGTGGTTGAATAAGATAAAAATAATTTTTGGTGAATAATAACTTTTTACTTTTATTTTCCACGGTTAAAAGTAAATCGGGTAATTAAGGGTAAAAATGATATTAATATTACCCTAACACATGTACTAATTATATTGTAAAGTGTATCTCAACCAAAAAAACCTTAGGAATAAAATAGTATCATTTAGGTTCACTTGGATTAGATTAGGACATTTATTATTATTTAATTCAAAAAATAGTTAAAAGAGTTAAAATCTAATTTTAATAACAAACACATTTTTAATATAGGGTTATACATAAGATAAATTCGATTATAAATATTCATTATAAAGCTAAAAATATTTCCAACATAATGGTATTATATTTATTATTTTTAGACATTAAATAGTTTAATTTATTTATGACACAATGGTGATGCAGTAGTTACCTAATTAATGAAATATTAAAATAATTGATATTATAAATATCCAAATAAATGTAATATGAGACTCTTTATGAATTCCACTGATTTTATATGTTAATATGACATATTAGTATTGGATATATAAATTTTTTTCGAAGTAATAATGCTGTTATGAAATTATCAAAAACAAAATATCCAATACTGTCAGAATTGACGTAAAAGAGTTTTTAAAACAAATATTATATTATTAATTGATATTCTATTCTTAAATATATAAGGATCAACCAAAAGAAGTTTATAATGATTGGTCTATTATTAATGGAACAATCGGGGTCTCTTGGAAGTTTATAGTAAGTCTATTGACTATATAAATTAAAAATACAAAGAGACATGCTAGATGTCAAACTAATTAACTAAGAGTTAAAACTAAAAGATTCGGTTAATATAGTGACCAAAACTTGTCTAAAACTTATTGGGTGAGTTTTTTTCGACCTATCCCCACTTTAAACTTTAGATAATCCACTTTGGAGCCATTATAAACTGAATATTAATTTATTATAAAATAATATTTCTAGCTTTTCTAATGTGCCCCCACCCCTCTTATAGAAGGGAACTTCCCCTTCCCTCTAATTCACACCATCAAACCTTTTTTCTCGGCCAAAAACTACCAAAAATATTCTCTCAACATCTCTCACTTCGACCTATAGGACATAGTTTGATTAGAAAGCCAACCAAATAAGACCTTTTGATCAAATCAAAAGGAAGAACCCGAAGAAGAGGTAATGTTTTCACCACCCTCATTCAAGTTCCATTCTTCTTCAACATCATCTTTCTTTTATATTTCCATTATAAAATAATATCTCTAGTATATTATATATACTATAATGTTATTATAAATATGTTACAACCATATTTTGTATTCTATCCATCTTTTGAATGACATGTCACCATACGTGCGTATGTACGGCTTACCATCTCCACGTCGTGGTGTAATTGTTATTCAATACATTATTATTTTGATGGGTATAATAATGATGTGTAATTCACCTAAATAAAAAATATAAAATGATAATGATTCATGTATATATGATATACCATCCAATTATATATTATTTTAATATCAAAAGAATGATATTGTCGCACGTGCATACGTACGGATTACGGTCTCCACGAACGTGATAAGATTCATGCCCCATCGTATCCATTCAAGACAAAATTTCATTTTATGATTAAAAATAATTTTAGAGACATGATATCATTCTGAATATGAATAATATACATCTCATCAATAATAAATATGGCTCACATAACAATGAATATAAAGGAAAAAGAATCTGTTAACACCCGAAATGATGATAATTCTAAGATATTATTAACAAATCAATGTTAAAAGAACATATATGATATCATATTAATGTATATTATTCATGTATAATTTAATAAAAAATATTTCACCATTATACAAGAGGTTAACCTAACCACACCCAAGGAAAATTACAAGGTAAGGGTTTATTTCACAATCTCTTCATTATCCGAGGTTGTTTATACGTAATTATCTATTGGGACCTCTTTATCATCCACATCCATGTTTCTTAAAAAAATTATTTCAAATCATTCTTACTATTTTATAGACTATTGGTTAAAATCATTTATACCCATTTTTGACTTTTTATAAGATTTTTATAAGGGAATATTTCCGTCGTTCTCCAAACAAGGTCCTTTTAAACCTTTTCGACAGAATTAAGGTAAGAATGTATTTTTTAACTTATACGGAAGGTGCCGATATTTTCCGCCACTAT
Organism: Viscum album; assembly: GCA_963277665.1. Classification (NCBI taxonomy): domain Eukaryota; kingdom Viridiplantae; phylum Streptophyta; class Magnoliopsida; order Santalales; family Viscaceae; genus Viscum; species Viscum album. Next base: position 1,865,521,294 of record OY728133.1, read on the forward strand.
AAAATCTTTGAAGATTCACTTACAAGATTATAAGAATATTTTCAAAGTAACTTTTTTATTTTATAAATATGTGACTTTTAAATGATTAAAAAAAGGATATATTTCTCTCATATAGTTTTTATTTCATCTATTTCAACATCCATTGATAGATTTTAAGATTATTTGAATTTTATTTATTATTATAAAAAACATCCACATTGTATTGAATGTTTTGTGATATGTTTGACTGTGTATGTGTTATTTTTTACCATTCATGGTTTATGGAGAAATTATTGACATTTTGTATGCTAGTTTTAATACGAATGTATATGTTTTGTTTAAAACTGTTCATTTGAGGAATGCATTGGACTTAATAAGTGATGGGTGGAGCACGCTATAGCTCCTCGATGCATCGGTACGTCTCATGAGACAAAATAGTGTCTTGGGACAAGGCCTTGAAAAATCATATTTTTAGTCTTGGCACAAGGCCTTTACTATGTGGTTATGATTGTCTAGCATTAGGAATTCTATCATTATGAAAGTGGTTATTTATATTTCATGTGATTATTCGACTATTAGAATATCAATGTGAATAAGTAAATGGAATTATATCATTTTATATTTTCCATATTATGCTGAAGTCCAAGATTAAAAGGCGTTTTTTTAGTTATACATTGTTCTAAATGTTTGTGTTTATTTTTGAAATTTTTCGCTATATTGTTATCCTTACTGGGCATCTGAGCTCACCCCTTTCAATGTTTTATTTTTTCCAGCATCTGAAGAAGTATTTTATGAATGACCTGTTGGGATAGTATGAGGGGATTTGAAGAAAAGATTTTTTTGTAGTTTTCTTTCACTTTATGATGTAATGTAAGACTTATGAATATATCTAGTGTTTCCAAGGATACTAAACTAATCGGTCTTTCGAGACATGATCCTTTGTGAGCATGCTAATGACATGAAAAAATGAAAAGACTCTAGGTAACTGGGTTCGGTGCGTTACAGTTAGTATCAGAGGAAGTTTAGTAAAATCCTTGGGAGCTAGATTTAGATATACTCTGATTAGACCACATAGCCATAAGAGAGAATTTGAGGATTAGTATGTAAGAACTTCCTTGAATTTTTCTATTTTAGATATTTTTTTGAGTTTTCTGAGAAATACATCCATGTCTGGGTACGAGCAGGTAGAGGCGGCTCTCTCACATATGTACCTTGGGGTAAAACCCGAAAAAACCGCTTTGAGCTAGACTCAAATAGGAACTGGTGCATGATAATGGGCTTGCTGCACTCTTAGTTATGACAATCTCTGGGAATATACTTAGGATAATTCTCATTTTCATTACAAACCAATATGAAGGTTTTATGTGTATATAATTCCTCAAAGAAAACATTTTTTTATGATTATGGATTATATCCATAAATAGTTCAATTTTTGTTAAGTGTTTTACAAGTATGAAATTATGTATTTTGATTCATAAACTGATCAAGTTTATTCCATTGTTTAAAAATGGTGCCTAGTGGAAGGAATGGAAACCGTATCAATGCATCTAGTCCACGTAGGGATTTACCTCCTGTTCAAGATAATTATAGTGGAGCAGGTGATGCAATTGGTGCTGATCATCTAATCACCATACTGGGAAAACTCACCCATATTTTGAATAATAACCTTACCCATATAAAACAACCTGATCCGCAGTGTGGAGGATAAATGTTAGATCTATTTAGGTGGAAAAACAACCAATATTCAATGGGAGTACAACTCCCGTAGTAGTTGAGCAATGGATAAATTCCATAGAGAAAATATTCCATGCCTTGGGGAGTAGTGAAAGAGAAAAATTTGTCATGTATGTTTACCGCCTCACTGGAGATGTTGATCAATGGTGGTAATTGATTAAAAACACAAAGGAAGATAATGAAGTATCAAATATGGAATAGATGGAGTTCATAGTGATTTTCTTGGAAAAATAATTTCCTCGTGACCATCGAGATGATATGGAATAGCAATTTCTGAGTTTGAGACAAAATGAGGATGAGAATGTCGCAAAGAATGAGGCTAACTTTACAAGGTTAGCAAGGTATGCTGCAAATTATATACGTAACCCATGGTGTAATATTGATCATTTCTTTGATGGGTTAAAACCATTTATCCGTCGAGCATTAGTCTCACAAACCTTCTCGTTGTACGAAGATATTGTCTCATGTGCTGTCAAGATAGAAAAAGAATTCTATAAGTCTTATGAAATTAAAGAAGAGAAAGGGAAGAAGAGATCTACTGATCACTCTAGAAATAGATATATGGTGATGAATGGAAAAGTGGAATATCCATCCTGTAGTAAATGTGGGACAAAACACCCTGGTACTGGTTTGAAGGGAATCAGAGTCTGTTACAGGTGTGGTGAAAAAGGCCACCAAGCTCGTGATTGAAATGGGAAGAAAGAAGATACCGATGTTCAATGCTACAATTTTAGAGAGATGGGACATTATGAAAATTAATTTCCTAAGCATCAGTGTAAATTACATTAGAAAAGGCCATGGGATCAAGGTCGAGCTTATTCCATCACTACTGCTGAGGTAGAAGCTCCGAAAGACATAGTGGAAGGTAATTTAATGGTTTACTCAAGTTTAGAAAATGCATTAGTTGATTCTGGATCGTCGCATTGTTTCATATCCTCCCAGTTTGCAAAAAAAAGATATTTCTAATTTGATCTAACAAGGTATTTTTCTGTTAAAACTCTTAAGGAAAGTATCATTGCTTCAAAATAATGTGAATCAGTTCCCATTAGTGAATATAAATGTTCTTTATCTGCTGATATCATCATCATAACTATGATTGAGTTTTATATAATCCAATGTATGGATTGGCTTTCAGACCATGATGCGAAGATTTATTGTAAGAAGAAGGAGGTTGCGATTTTTGATAATGATGATAAAGAACGCCTTATCTATAGAGGAGAATCCTTATCACCTAATTCTTATCAAGATCCACCCCCAGTATCTCACCTAAATTCAATTATTGGGGTGCAAGATAATGAAATTACTGTGGGTGAGGAAAGGAATGTTCAATTAGAGGATGTAATTATTCTGAACGAATATATTTATTTGTTTCCTGAAGATTTACTTGGACATCATCTAGTATGATAAACTAAGTTTTCCATTGATTTAATTCATGGATCAAGGCCCATATCGAAGACCCCTTATAGAATGGCCACTTTGTAATTAGTTTAACTATAGAAACAACTAGAGGAATTGAGTAATAAGGGATTTACTCACCTTAGTTTTTCTCCATGGGGCACCTCTATCCTTTTTTAAGAAGAAAGATGGATCTATGAGGTTATATATCGTCTACCAGCAAATCAATGCTACAATAATAAAGAACAAGTATCCCCTACCTCGCATTGATGATTTATTTGACCGAATACATGGAGATCAATACTTTTCAAAGATTGAACTTCGGTTTGGATATCACAAGTTGTGTATGAAGAAGGAAGACATTCCGATGACAGCATTTCGAACCAGGTACGGGCAATATGAGTTTATAGTAATGCCTTTTGGACTAACTAATGAACCCTCAGTACTCATTGATCTAATGAAATGAGTTTTCAAGGAATACCTCAATGATTTTTTAGTGTTATTAATTGATTATATCTTGGTATACTCTAAACGCTATGAAGATCATGAAAATCATTTTCGCATTATCCTGAAGACACTGATAAGACATGAATTATATGGGAAGTTTAGCAAGTGTGAATTCTGGCTTTAAGAGATTTCTTTTCATGGCCATATTGTCTCTAATGATGGAATCTATGTTGATCCTTCTAAGAGAAGAGAAATCCCATAATGGGCAACACCAACGAGTATAACTAAGGTACACAGTTTTATTGGTTTAATAGGTTATTATCGACGTTTCGTCCTGAATTTCGCCCAATTGTCTAACCCGTTAACGAACCTAACATGTAAAGGAGCTAAATTTGTTTGGACAAAAGAGTTTGAAGAATGTATTGAAGAACTAAAGAGAGGATTAGTCAATGCTCATATATTGACTCTACCATCGGGGAATGATAGGTTCATTATTTATAGTGATGTATCAAAGAAATGACTTGGTTGTGTCCTCATGCAGAATGAGTGGGTTATTTCCTATACATCATGATAGTTGAAAATTAATGAGAAAAACTATTCTACTCATGATCTTGAATTATCATCTGTAATCATTGCTTTGAATATTTGGAGACACTATCTCAATGGTGAGAAATGTGAGATTTATACTGATCACAAGAGTTTGAAGTATAAATTTTCACAAAAAGAATTCAACATGAGGCAAAGGAGATGGCTTGAACTACTCAAGGATTATGATTTCACGATACACTAACCCTAGAGGATGGAAAATAAGGTGGATGATCCATTGAGAAGAAAGGATCATTGAGTTTTGAACAAGATGAGAAATGAAAGGGATTCTATTTTCGTGGATCTAGTAAAGATGGATATGGGAATCACCATGGAAGGTGAACCATATATACTTTTTCGAATGGATGTCATACAATCATTACTATAAAGGATTAGGAGTTATCAGACTGATGATGAAGAATTTCTAAAGAAGAATAAATCTGTGAATCATGGGAGATTCAGTGACTTTGTGTATAAAGATGGAATTTTGACATTTGTGAGGAGACTTTGCATTCCCGATTTACCTAATCTAAAAAGGGAATTGTTCGACGATGATCATAGTTCTAATTTCTCTATACAACCTGGGAGCACCAAAATGTATAGAGATTTGAAGGAATGTTTTTTGTGGGACAACATGAAGAGGGATATTTCTTGATTTTGTGTCAGGATGTATGGTTTGTCAACAAGTGAAAGCTGGAAGGCAATAGCCTGCTGGAGTATTGCAAACTCTTCCCATACCTGAGTGGAAATTGGATAATATCACGATGGACTTTGTCATGGGAATACCAAAGACTACTAGAAGGAACGATGTAATATGGTTCATTGTTGATTGTCTTAGCAAGTCATCACATTTTCTTGCTATAAGAGAAGATCTACCACTTGATCGTCTAGAAAGATTATATATTAATGAAGTTGTGAGACTTCATGGAGTACCCCTATCAATTGATTCAGATCGTGATCCCCGTTTTACATCAAGATTCTAGAAAATTATTCAAAAAACCCTGGATACTGAAATTCTTTTGAGCACTTCCCTCCACACTCAAATAGATGGAAAATCATAATGGATTATGCAAACCTTAGAAGACATGTTGAGATCTTGCTCACATGACTTTTAGTGTATGTGGGATCAATATTTACCTTTGGTAGAATTTTCCTATAACAATATCTTCCATTTGAGTATTCAGATGGCACCATATGAAGCATTATTCGAAAAGTGATGTCGCACACCAACCTGTTGGTATGATGTTGGTGAAAGAAAACTCGTAGGACCAGAACTGGTGGAGGAAATGATGGAAATGGTGAAGGTAATCCAAAAACACATCAAAGTAGCTCAATGTAAGCAGATGAGCTATTCCCATAACCGAATGAAGGATATTGAATTTCATGTAGAAGATAATGTTTTCATGAGTTATCTCCTTGGAAGGGAGTTATACATTTTGGTAAGAAAGAAAAATGAGTCCCAGGTACATCGGAGCATTCGAAATTCTTGACTAAATTGGGGCTGTAACTTACCGTTTGGCAATGCTGCCATGTCTCTCCAAAGTTCACGGTGTGTTCCACGTATCACTGCTGAGAAAATACATGCATGATTGAATGCATGTACTCACCTATTAGGAATTAGAAATGGAACTCGATCCAACTTATTGCGAAGAGCATGTCAGGATCCTTGATACAAGAGAACAAGTTCTGAGAAACTGGACGACTCGTCTGGTAAATGCTCTATGGAGAAACCATAATATGGAAGAGGCAACGTGGGAACCTAAGGATCTTATGATGAAGATCCACCCAAGTATTTTCAAGAATTATTATTCTAGAAATTTCAAGGATGAAATTATTTGAGTAGGGGATAATTTAACTCCCTAATCGTCCACGGTACGTTTCTCTTTGAATAAAACAGTGGCGAGTGTTGTACACAACTTCGATTTCTAACACACACCAGAACCAATCAAACTAGATGTTATGAATAGTAATACACATTTTTTTAAGTTATAAAATTTTATCTTTCCAAATGGACTTTATTTTTGTATTCAAAATATCGAAATTAGGTTAGGATGAATTTTTGGTATTTTTCAAAAAAAAAATCAATTTTTGATGAATAGTGAAAAAAACACTGAGTTACAGTTTAAAACTGAATTTTTATTTAAATAATTATTTATTTTATTTTAATTTAAGTAAGGTCAAATAGATACATAATACCTATATAAGTTCAATTTAATTCATTGGAGTTATTTTAGAACAATTTTAGACATATAAAAATTTTATGGAACTTTTCACCGTCTTTTACCCACCTCTTAGGAGAATTTGGAAATTCACAGAAAGCATAATTTTACTGATTCTATGAGTGAAATTTTAAAAATCCAAGAGACACAGTTATTATCAAGTATTATAATGTGGTTCAATATGATAAATATAATTTTTGTTGAATAGTAACTGTTTACTTTAATATTCCACGGTTAAAAGTAAATAAGGTAATTAAGGGTAAAATGAAATTAATATTACCCTAACACATGACTTAATTCTATTGGAAAAAATTTTCTCGACCAAAAAAACCTTAGGAATAAAATAATATCATTTAGGTCCACTAGGATTAGATTATGACATTTGTTATTATTTAATTCAAAGAAGAGTTAGAAGAGTTAAAATGAAAGTTTAATAACTAAAAAATTTATAATATACGTTTCTAAATAAGGTAAATTCGATTATAAATATTAATTATAACTCTAAAAACATTTACTATATTATGGTATTATATTTATAATTTTTATACCTTAAATAATTAAATTTATTTATGACACAATGGTGATACAGTAATTACCTAATTAATTTAATATTAAAATAATTGATATTATAAATATAAAAATAAATGTAATTTGAGTATTTTTTTGAATTCCATTAATTTTATATGTTAATATGACATATTAGGATTGGTTATATAAATTTTTTCGAAGTAATAGTGCTGTTATGAAATTTTCCAAAACAAAATACCCAATAGTGTCAAAATTGACATAAAAGGGTTGTTAAAACTAATATTATATTATTAATTGATATTATATTTTTAAGGATATAAGGTTTGGGAAACGAACTTTAATAATGATTTTTTTATTATTAATGGACCACTTGGGGTCTCTTTGAAGTTTATAGAATGTTTATTGACTATATAATATAAAAATACAAGGAGACATGGTAAATGTCAAAGTAATTAACTAAGAGTTAATTCTAATAGATAAGGTTAATATAGTGACCCAAAAAAGTCTAAAACCTATTGATTGAGTGGTTTTCGACCTATACCCACCTTAACATTTAAATAATCCACTTTTGAGCCATTATAAACTGAATATTAATTTATTATAAAATAATATTTTTAGCTTTTCCTAAGGTGCCCCTCACCCCTCTTATAGAAGGGAACTTCCCCTTCCATCTAATTAACACCTTCAAAGCCTTTAGGCTCATCAAAACCCTACACAAATATTCTCTCTACTTCCCTCAATTCAACCTAGAGGCCTTAGTTTGATCATAAAGCCATCCTATGGAGTCATTTTGATCAAATCAATAGGAAGAACCTGAAGAAGAGGTAATGTTTTCACCACCCTCTTTCATGTTCCTTTCTTCTTCAACTTCTTCTTTCATTGTTATTTCCATTCTAAAATAATAAATCCAGTATCTTCTATATACTGTGATGTTATTATAATTATGGTACAACCATATTCTGTATTATATCCATCCTTTGAATGACATGTCACCATACATTTGTACGTATGGCTTACCATCTCCACGTCGTGGTGTAATTGTTATTCAATTCATTATTCTTTTGATGCGTATAATAATGATGTGTAATTAATTTAAATAATAAATATAACATGATAATGATTTTGTATATACGATATAAAATCCAATTATATATTATTTTAATAACAAAAGAATGATATTGTCGCTCGTGTGTACGTACATATTACCTTCTCCACAAAAGTGATGAGATTCGTGCCCCATCGTATCCATTCAAGACAAATTTTCATTTGATGAATAAAAATTATTTTAGAGACATGATATAATTCTGGATATGAATAATATACATCCAATCCATAACAAATATGGTTCACATAACAAATAATATAATGGTAAACGAATCTGTTAACACCTGAAACGATGATAATACTAAGATATTATTAACAAATCGATGTTAAAAGATTATATATGATATCATATTAATGTATATGATTCTTTGAAAATTTAATAATAATTATTTCACCATTATACAGGAGGTTAACCAACCCTCAACCAAGGAAAAGTACAAGGTACAGTTTTATTTCACAATCTCTCCATTATCCGAGGATGTTTGTACGTAATTATCCACTGGGACCTCTTTATCATCCACATCCGTGTTTCTTAAAAAAGTATTTCAAATAATTATTACTATTCGATAGTCCATGGTTTAAAATAATTTATACCCATTTTTTTCTTTTTTATGAATTTTATAAATGAATCATTCAATCGTTTTCCAAAAAATGTCATTTTTAACCTTTTCGACAGAATTAAGGTAAGAATATATTTTTTAACTTATACGGCGGGTGTTGGTATTTTCCACCATTATAAATCTTCTAAGATTCCCTTATAAGATTATAAAAATATTTTTAAAGTAAATTTTTTATTTTATAATTATTTGACTTTTAAATGATTCATTAAAGAAGATATTTCTCTCAAATAGTTTTGATTTCATCTATGTCAAGATCATTTGATGGATTTTATGCTTATTTAAAGTAGATTTATTATGTTACAAATCATCCACATTGTATTGAAAGTTTTGTGATATGTTTGACTATGAATGTGTTATTTTTATACCATTCATGGTTTATGGAGAAAGTATTGACATTTTGTATGCTATTTTTAATACAAATGTTTATGTTATGTTTAAACCTGTTCATATGAGGAATGCATTAGAGTTAATAAGTGACGGGTGGAGCCTTCTATAGCTCCTCGTTGCATCGGTAGGTCTCATGAGACAACTAGTGTCTTGGCACAAGGTCTTGAAAATTCTTATTTGTATTCTTGGAACAAGGCCTTGACTATGTGGTTATGATGGTCTGGCATTATGCATTCCCTCATTATAAAAGTGGTCATTGATAATGCATGTGATTATTCATCTAGTAGAATATCCATGTGAATAAGTAAATGGAATTATTTCATTTTATATTTTCCATATTATGATGAAGTTAATGTTTAAAAGGATTTTGTTTTAGTTATACATTTTCTTAAATGTTTATTTTTATTTATGAAATTTTTCGCTATATTGTTATCCTTATTGAGCATCCGAGCTCACCCCTTTCATTGTTTTATTTTTCCCAGGACGTGAAAAAGTATTTTATGAATGACTTGCAGAGATAGTATGAGGGGATATGAATACAAGATGTTATTCTAGTTTTTTTCACTTTATGATGTAATGTAAGACTTATGAATATATATAGTGATTCCAAGGCTAATAAACTAATCGGCCTTTCGAGACATGATCCTTTATGATCATGCCAATAGTATGTAATAATGCACTGACTCTAGGTAACTGGGTTCGGGGCATTACACCTATTGGGATGGACACACCACCATCCCAATTCTAATACCTATTTTTTATAGTGGAATGGGATCAATCCCCAAACAATCTATGAAGTCATGGTTTACTCCCAAGACCATTTTAGCGAACAAGTTCCCATACAGAACCAGGTTCACACCCCATTCAATCCATGTATCTCTCATGAGATATAAATAATCAACCCATGAATTTGAGGAATATATTTATCCCACCTATCACATAATGAAATCATACATATGAGTACCATAAGATAAAAAAAACATCCACCATATCATTAACATAAAAACAGTTGGGTTTCACAAACATAATATCATAACTCAAGAAATGAAATGTGTATCAAAAAAATTTCAATATATCATGATATTGGGAAAATAGATAGGGTTTATAATCATTTCATCATAAAATAGACTATTTGATTAATCAAGATTCATAATCATTTTTTCATGGAGTATATATTGAAAGGGAAACAGGTTCATAAAAAACATGTCATCATAAACATAAACCATTAATATAAATAATAATAATTGTTTCATTCGATCATATCCTCACAAAAACATAAACTATATAAAAATATGTAATCATAGGTTGATAATGATTTTGAAATATTAGTTGGAGCATTTCTTAAGGAAAATAAACATTCTTTGAAAATTTCTTTAAATAGATAAAACATTTCCCAAAAATTGTAAATAAAAAAAATGAAAAATTATGAATTAATCATAAAAAGTTATTAAAAACATTTCTTGAGGAAAATATTTTTTCCTCTTTGAAAAACAGTTTTAAAAGATAAAACCATTTTCAAAACCTCATTCATTCAAAAATACCTTCAAAACCTATAAAGAAATCATTGAAAAAAATTTCCAACCCTTTTTGAAACATTATAAAAACTTAAAATCATTTTCCTAGGAAAATATCCTAAATTATCATTTAAAATAATATGGGAATTTTTTTAGAAAGAAAGGTTTTTGAATAAATCGGATTTCCTACGAAAAAGTAAAGTAATGTCAAATTTTATTAAAAACATTATAAATTATTATAATTTCAAAAATGTTTTAAAATGGCCAATTACATGAATATATCATGAATAAAAATAGCATAAGAAAATTATTGTGTATTCTTGAGAGTTGGATTAAAATATTTCATCAATGTAAGAATACTACTAAACAATCTGGATAAATGATTTGATTGTAGCAATAAAATATTACCACTTTGGTATCCTTAAATTATAATAAAAACGAAATAATAACATTAAATTAAGTATATAATAACATTAAAATAATGATATTAATGATATCACATGTCAAAGAGGAATTATATACAACTCGTAAAAGAATATTGGTGCATAACACAGTATTTCTCTCGAAGAATGAAAATTGAGACAAACATCCCTTACCACATTGGACACATTTTAAACATAAACCTTATGAAATAGATATCCAAAAATTGATATGTAAATTCCAATAATTATCCATATAATAATATTAATATACATCCACGTGAATAATACACACCAAATATCAGAACCATGCGGTGAAAATGGCTTGTGTCTCACAAAAAATAAAAGTGAGATGGAAACCCCTTACTACTTATGTAACCATTGGATCATGATATATATGAACGAATAGAGTATATTATAAATTATAATATCATGAAATAAATTATATTCATGATATAAATTTTCATATGCGATTATATACACCACAAAATTAAAACTAGTGCTGAATTAGGTATAAGTCATGCAGAAATAAAACTGAGACTAGAAATCCACATACATTAAGTCTTAAATTCCTTTATACACTTTAAAACCTCCTGTATAATAAATATATGTTTATTATAAATATATCATATAACTATATTCATATATATCATAAAATATATCGATTCATATGACTTTGTATTATTCATTTATTAATGATTCCTGGTTAATGGTACATTTTAGTTAATGATCGATTGGTTTTTCATATAAGTTTTGAGTTGTTATTTTATTGGGACATATTACTTTGATAATGGTTTCATATTATTCATAATATAAAACATTATATAAATATAATATATATTAATTAAATACTTATTTATATTAATCCATAAACAATAGTGATAGGAAATTAAATACACCGTTCATGGAGACGGTAGGCCATACATGTGCATGAATATTTTTTTCTGATTTATTTTTGAATTTAATAAATTAATTGTAAATTATGTAGATAAAAAAATATATAATAATTTTATTATAAATATAATGTCATAAATATATAATAATTATAATAAACTAATCCTTAATACAATCAATGTAAAGCGTTAACAAATCACAGTGCTTTGATATGGGTAGTCTAAACGTATACAAACAATGATTTCATATTCCTTCATAATGTGAAAAATAAAGGTATGTGTTATATAATAATTACATAAATATAAATATATAATAATTATAATATATATTATATAAAAAAGTATCTTCATCATTATTTCCTACATTGAGAGGTGGTATGGGAAGAACAGATGACATATTTTCACGAGGCGGTAGTCCTTCAAACACACGAATGATAACTACAAGTCCAATTTGATATAAGTGTGTGAATTGTTAGGTATTAAACTTAAAATGATAACATATAAGTATATTTATTATAGAGAGTTTATTATATAATAATTTTATAAAAATAATTTAATGGGAGGAGAAATAAAAAAACAAAATTAGTTGTTGAAAAACATTACCCCTTCTCCGGGAAACTCCTTTTGGTTTGCACCAAAATAATTACATTGTTTTCATTTAGAAATAAATATAGTCTTATAGAATAAGAATACAAGTTATAGAATTTTATTTTTTCTGGTTCTGTGTCACACAAATGGCATGATAGGTGTGAATAAGGTGGGATAAAAAATTCCATTTTATAATGGACGAGGAGTGACATTCTTGTAAATACCAAAAGGTAATCACTATTGGGCTATCTCCCATATATAATTTGCCTCTAATAATGACCCATTTTAGTTAAAATATTTTTTATTTTAATAAAATTAGTATAAATGGTTTTTTCATAGGTTTTTAGGACATTTTTCTAATTAAGATAAATGTTTAACCACTATCTAAACTAGTTTTTACCATAATCGTTGTAATTAATTTTAATAACATTCCATAATATTTGGGTTAAAACTAATTTGACTTTAATAGACATTAAATATTTATATTATTCAAAATATGTAATCCATGTTTCCAAAATTATGATCACATATGTCAAATAATTGAATTTACAATTATTCTCACAAAAGAGACATAACAACTGGTTTTTAAAGTAAAATAGTTAAATTGTATGAAATATTTTTATATCTAATTACAATGTATAATTGATTAAACTGGAAAATATTTCATTTATTTATGTATAATTAATAAAATTATGAATTAAAATAAACATAAAAATAATTTTACTAAATATACAATTTATATGAAAATGCAGTTATTATTTAGATTTCAGTGTTATTAATTATTCATGAAAATGAAACTTCTCAAGTAAAAACCAAAAATCCCCCAAATGTAAATTTTGATATAAAAATTTTAAGAAATAAATTTTATTTATTCAAATATAGTACTAAATTGTGAAAAAATAGTTTTAAAACAATTCCTCCATTAAAAAAAGGAAAAACATCCTATTAAAAAATACATCTTTTTATGCATCAAATTGGATTTCATTTTGTTTCAAACATATATAAAGTATTACATGAATGTAAAAAATTGGTTCAATTTATAATATATATATTTATTCAATATATATCACTGATATTGATTAATATAATTATTAAGCTTAAATTAATTTATGAGAATAAATATGTTTTTTCATAAAAACACATCATTTATATTCAATTGGTTTTTGTATTTTAAATTCTAATTAATTGAATACCAAAAAAATCATTTTATGATCATGTTTAAACTGTGGGGTTAAAATTATTTAATATTATTCATTTTAACAATTATAATGGATAGATGATATCTATTGTAATATTTTAATAATAACATTAATAATATATTGTAGTTTGGTAAAATTCAATCATCAGTGTAACACAAGCTGTCTAAGGAACACTGTATTATTTGTAACACAATCCTAACATTGTGTCGATTGTAATGAAATCTAATATTTGAGAATAATTCAACATATTCTAAAATCAATTATGTGTTTTGCGCAAGATTAAAATGGTGTTACATTTAAAATAAATATTAGCTAAGTGTGGCATATAGCACAATTTTAACCTAGTGTTTCATTTAAAGAGACATTGACATGATTTTCTATGTAAAGTAATATTAACATAGTGTTTCATGTAGTGAATTATTAAGATGGTGTAATGTATATTTGAAGTTTAAATTTTTTTGTCCTATGAAAGGAAAACATATTACTTTCATGTAACATAATATATGTTCAATATTGCATGAAATAAGAAATATAGAAAGGATAAAATCAATTCAATGAAAAAATATATTTTACATAATCTTATGGTGTTACATTTTACCCACCTTAAAATTAATTTCACCCTCTAAATTCATCTAGTTCATCAATGGTTAAATATTTCAATGATTCATTCATAGAAACCCACATCAAAAAATGTATACTAAAACTTCCATTAAAAATAGATTGTTAGAAACATCACGGTTACCCATAGTAACTGAGGTCTATATTTACATATAAGAGAACATGGGTGGAATGTGATGACACTGACATATAATAAAATTGTACATAATTATAGATATGATTAAAGATCAATTATCACAATAAATTGAGTGATCCAAAGAAGGTTAGTGACCACAAAAATTTTACCAAATTGGGTTTGAAGAGTTCATTGACATCATATAAATGGTGATAATATGACGATATCTTTTTCTTAATGCTAATTAATTTTTAAAAGGATATATGCATACTTGGTTTCATTCCATTTCATATGCACAATCGTACCCTTTAGTTGTTCCCTAATGAATTTTTACTTCATCTCTTACACTAAAAAATAATGGTGAATCTTTTATAGATGATGCACTAATAGATCATAAGATCCATAGGATTAATGAAAAGTCATTTCATCTATATTTTTTAGTCCTAATAAAATGGTTGTCCTAGGTTTTAAAATATGCATAATTATTCATATATAAAAATAATATATTAATCATGAAACCCATACTCAAAGATCAACATGTACTATTTCAAAAATGGATAGTCATTTGACCATTTTGATACAAGAAAATACAAAATGTATAGAAATTAGATCACTAAATAATGATAACATTTATCCCATATATATCATAATGTAACTATTGGTTGTCACATACCAAACAAGTGAATACCATCATCGTGAAATCTCTTGAAACATTGAAATGGCTAGAATAACCACAAAATCATATTGAAAATATACACGTTTCTTTATTCTACACATAGAGAGTGTATTATTATATATAATTCTTATATCCAAAAAAGATGTAAAATTTAGCAATGATAACATTTACCACTTTTTAAACAGATACTTTATTAGTTTTGAAGTCATCATCACTATCCAATTAACTTTATCAATATTAATCATCTATATTTCAAAGATACAAACAACTTTTTTATCATTAGGAACACATTAATGGTTAAGTTCCCTTGACCAAAATATCACCATTCCATTTAATCGCTTTTCCAGGTCATCACCATTGTTCAATATTTTTTAAAAAAATATTTAATAAAAAACATATATTTCATGATTCATGTAACATAATTTTTCAATTCTAATACATATACACATTATTCATTCCACTTCATTCTTAGTCCATTAAACTGGATTTATCATATTATTTCAGGATACCCTATACTAAAATATGAAATTTGAATCATGTATTAACCTTCATCAAATTAAATTTAATCATTATTATAAAGAATATGGTTTGAACAATGTATACCATTAATATTTCACTCATAGACTCTTCATCATCAGTAGCAAGACCATTACTGTAACACCCCGAGATTTTATGAAAAATATTCTTTTCAATTTCATTAATGTCTTGTGTTATAAGCTACACCAAAATGAGCTTTCACAACACACATCTCTGACCTGGCTTGAATTACACGCAATCCCGACCTTCCACGATAGCGCGTGTTGTACACAACACCATGTTTCGCTAAACAACGATATGCTATTAAAATATTATTGAAAGTAGCCGTTATGAATAGTAATAACCACTTTTTGAAATTTTGTAAATTTTATTTTTCAAAATGGACATCATTTTTGGATTCGGAATATCGAAATTAGCTTAGGGTGAAATTTTGGTGATTTTCGGATAACTTTCATATTTTGATGAATAGTGAAAATTACCAAATTTTAATTAAAAACAACTTTTTTTAATCGAAATAATTAGTAGTGATAAATTATTAATTTGTGTGGATTTAAATTATATTTAGAATATATTTTTACAATTTAATACAATGTTGGTCATTAGATGTAATTTCACATTTAAACTAGACATAAACAAGTGTCAATCTTTTGATAGTTATTATTTCTTAAGAACACGCTATTTGTTTTGACGACGGGAATTAATTTTTAAATTAATTAATGCAACTGATATGTTTTTAATTTGATAAAATAGAAATCATTTTTGAGTTCATAATATCAAATATAGCTTAGGCCTAATTTTTGGTATTTTTCTGAAAACTTTCAATTTTTGATGAATAGTGAAACCACTAAGTGGTAATTAAAAAAAACTGAATTTTTCATAATACATAATTTTACCGCTTCTGTGAGTGGAATTTCAAAAATCCGAGAGACACAGTTGATGTCAGCAAGTAAAATGTGGTTCAATGAGATGAAAATAATTTTTGGTGAATAGTAACTTTTTTCCTTTTATTTACCACGGTTAAAAGTAAATAGGGTAATTAAGGGTAAAAATGATATTAATATTACCCTAACACATGTCCTAATCCTATTGGACAAGTGTATATCGACCAAAAACAACCTTAAGTGTAAAATATTATCTTTTAGGCCCACTTGGATTAGATTAGGACATTTATTATTATTTAATTCAAAGAAGAGTTAAAAGAGTTAAAATCAAAGTTTATTTAATAAAATATTTTTAATATAGGGTTATACATAATATAATTTCGACTATAAATATTAATTAGAAAGATAAAATGATTTCCCACATAATGGTAGTTTATTTGTAATTTTTAGACTTTATATAATTTAATTTATTAATGACACAACGATGATGCGGTAATTACCTTTTGAAGAAAATATTAACATAATTGATGTTATAAATGCCCAAATAAATGTAATTTGAGACTTTTTATGACTTACACTAATTTTCTAGGTTAATATGACATGTTATTGTTGATTTAAGTAACTTGGTTCGAACTTATCATTCTGTTAGAATTTTCATAAAAATCATGTACCAAATAGTGTCAAAATTGACATAAATTAGTTTTTAAAACCAATATTATATTATTAATTGTTATTTAATTCATAAAAATCTAAGGTTCTCCCAAATGACTTAGATAAAGATATATATATTAATAATAAACAACTTGGGGTTAGTTTGGCTTGATATAGTAAGTTTATTAACCATATAGTGTAAGAAAACAAAAAGACACGGTAAAAGTTAAATTATTTAACTTAGAGTTAAATCTAATTGATAAGGTTAAAATAATAACCTAAACTTTTATAAATACTATTGGATGAAATTATTTCGACCCATCCCCACTTTATCTTCGAAATAAGACTATTTGGAACCATTATAAACCGAATTTTACCTTAATATAAAATAATATTTTGAGATTTTCCTAAGATGCCCCTCTCCTCCCTTATAAATGGGCACCTCCTCCCTCTCCTCCTCACACCAATTTTGAGCATTCAAGCTTGGCCAAACCCTGCCGAAATCACTTCTCAAATTCCTTATTATCATCCTAGAGGTCCTGGTCTTCTTCAAAGAACATCCTTAGTTCTTTAAGTGGAGGTTAAGTGAAGGCGCGTCAAAAAGACATAATATCCATTACCGATCTTTTTCAATTTCTTTTTCTTCAAATTCTTCTTCTTTAGTTGTTTCATGATAAAGTAATAACATCATTATTTCTTATATACTGATATGTTATTATAAATATGAAACAACTCTAATTAACCTTCTATCCATCCAACGGAAAAAGGAAATCACCGCGCGTGCGTACGTACGTAATACTGTCTCCACGCCATGGTGTAATCTATTTTCCGCCACCACCTTAATTGGATGGGTATAATGGTGTAATGAGTAACTATATATGATTATTATAAATTGATATTGATAATGAAACAGTATACATACACTTCAACACAATTCCACGACCATGGGAACGATATCATCGCTCGTGCGTACATATGGACTAGCGTCTCCATCACGCGATGAGATTCATTCTCCACATTAACCATTCATGAATGATTATAAAGTATATATAATAAGTACTAATGAATTATATGAAATAATAATGATACTTTATTTATTTATATTTATATGTATGTCATCTACTTAATTCCATTCAATTCAATAAGGAAACGAATACAGCGTTCATGTGTACGTACGGACTACCGTCTACATGAACGGTGTATTTCATTCCATTTATCGATATATTATATATATATATATATTCTGAATATATATTATATATAAATCATGTTTTACATTCTGGATATAAGTAATCATGATCCAAGTAATCATATTAATAATTACAAGTTAAAAACACGAACGACCAACGAGACGATTTTACCCAAAACGCTACTTTAACATGAATTTACAAAAGAACGGTTAATATAAAGTCATAAGTGAACCATATATCATATAATAACAGTTAATATGATTATGGAATTAGTCAATAACATGATTTAAATCATTATACAGGAGGTTAGGACACTTACAAAGCAAGTCGAACCTAAGGCAAGGGAAATATCAGAATCTCATTTTTATCCGAGATTGTTTATACTTTAGTATTTACTGGGTTGTATTTTATCATCCACATCCATGTTTCCTCAATATGTAATATTATTTCAATTCACCTACAATTTTTTAAATCCTATTTTACCCTTCAGTGAGTTTTTAGTAAATGATATGAAACGATTCTTTTGTCCTTTTTCGTACGAGGTACATTTTTGACTTTTCCGACAAAAGTACAAAAAAAGTTTTTTTTAACTTATATGGCAAGAATGGATTTTTAAAACATTATTTCCAAGAATATTCTTTTATAAGTTTTCAAGTTTATTTTTAATCAACTTCTTTTAGTTTATAATTGTATGACATGTTAAGAAAAGAAAAGTGTTTTTGAAGTAGAAATGATATTTTCCTCAAGAATGGAGTTCAAATGTTTTATCACAATTATTTTCCATCTAAGATAATATAGGGTTCTGTTTTTATCCCTATTATTACATTGATTTGAATATGTTGTGATGGAATTATTTTTATGAAGTCATTTACTTTATATGATTTGTTTTATGATGTCATGATGTTTCAAGAATCCCATTTTTGTTACATGTGTTATGCGATGATGTATGATTTATGATTATGTGGCACACATAAAAAATGGAATCATTATAAGATGGGTGGGACCTATATCTCCCTCCAATGCATTGGGTAAAGATTTTATATCTCATGAGATAGACATGGATAGAATGGTAGGTTATTTCGGTTCAGTGAAACAGGACTGAAATGAGGGTGACTCGGTTTAGAAAGGGACTTTGTCCACTAAGATAGTATTGGCAACGAGTCTTGACTAACAAGAAATGATTCTCTATGATTATGTGTGTATGCCACAAAGTATCATGTTTTATGTTGTTATTATTGGGATTACATTTCACTTCTATGATTTATCCCATGTTATGATATTATGAGCTCTTTTGCATGTTAAGATTTCCAAAAGCTATGTTCTTATGTATATGATGTGATTGATATTTCTTTTGTTTACCCTTACAGATCATTTGAGCTCACCCTTTTATGTTTTCTTTTCCCCAAGATATAAATAAAGGATTTAGGAAAAAAAAGGGAAGATCATTATGGGGGTTATTGAAGATCTTTCACCACGATTAGAAGATTACGTTTCGAGTTTCGAAAGACACTAAACTATTACGATCCTTGTGTGTGTGTGTTTTGTTATTTACTAAGTATTCCACAAATGTAATGTAATGTCCCTGTACGTCAGGCTTTGGGTCTCTATAGTTGGTATCCGAGGAAAGGTTTAGTCAACCTTTGGGAACTAGGATGCGAAAACGTAAGTGAGATCCATAGAGATATTTCTAAGGTATGTCTAGGGATTTCCCTAAGGTTAAGTATACATATAGGTTATAGTACTAGAATTACGCTAACGATCATAGAATTAAACCTAAGATGATAGATGTTGAAGGTACCCCCCCTTTATTATGTTGTTTTCCATAGCATGATTTTTTCCTCTCACACTATTCTTTTTGGGTTTTAGACGATGGCTGGAACCTGAAGGAACCATGTTGATCAATGCAATGGACAATGCAATGATTTTCCTCCTGAACAAACAAATGTTATGGGAGATGGAGTGCAAAATCTTATTGCTATACTTACACAAGCTATGAATCATTCTGGACTTACAAATGAGCAGAGAAGGGAACAATATTCTATTGAGTCCTTCATGAGGCAACGTCCACCTTCTTTCAGTGGGACTTCTGATCCACTTGTTGCTGAACAATGGATCAGTACCACTGAAAAGATATTTTCAGTTCATCAATGTTCTGAACATGATAAAGTCATCTTAGCAGTATATCGTTTGGAAGGTGAAGCTGATCAATGGTGGAATCTTATCAAGAATACGAGGAAAAGAGATGAAATTGAGTCCATGGAATGGGATGAGTTCAAGAACTTATTTTTCAATAAGTACTTCCCGCATATTCTTCGAACAAAGATGGAGAAGGAGTTTCTTGAACTAAAGAAAAAGGATGATGAATCTGTTGGTATATACAAAGAAAATTTTACAAGACTTGCAAGGTATGCATCTGGCATTATCATCCAACCTGAAAGTAAAGTTGATCGATTTTTCAGTGGCTTAAAACCATGTCTTCGAAGGGAATTATCTATAAGAGACTTCAGTAGCTATGAAGAAATTGTGCGTTGTGATATCAAGGTAGAAATGGAAGTTGGTGTTACATATCCATCTCATGGTTTTGACAAGAAACAAAAGATGGAGTTCAAGGAGAAATCTCTGAATAATGGTGAAAAGAAGATGAATGTTTCTTTATGCACAAAGTGTGGAAAGAAGCATGGTGGAGATTGTCATAAAGGGACTAGAAAATGTTTTACGTTTGGAAAAGAAAGTCATCGAGCAGCTGAGTGTCGAAGTAATGGAAAAAGGGATTCTAATGATGTGAATAAAACAAACACTGCAGAGAACGCACCACCAACACTTGAATGCTTAAAGTGCAAGGAAATAGGGCATTATTCTAACAAATGCCCTAATCCAAGGGTTAGTGATGATCAACATGAGCAACCACTGAAGGCAAAGGACAAAGGGATGTCACATGCGATCACTATTGTCGATGTTGAATATGACAACGATGTGGTGGAATGATTAAGTGTTTATGTAATGGGATTCCAAAATAATGTGGTATCATAAAGTATTGGAATATTTATGTGTTGGTCTAATGTGGTATTCAAAGTGATTGAGATATTTTTTGGAAATAAGATGATATGCGCATAATGAAGGGAAAACGAGAAAATGAAATGTTTGACAGTATTCATGAGCTCATGATTGATATAAGGACTAAGTGATATCATGGTTTGAGTATATAGAATTTTGAGGATTTTGGTATTTGGAAGGTGTTAACTTTTAACTGCATTCATGTTTTCACTAAGGTTCAATGGGTATTCAAGAGAATACATGATTAAGGACTTTGAATGATTGGAATGTGACCAACAAAACATATCTTATGATATATGAGGGTCAACGATGGTATTAAATCTCTGGTAATCGTTTTCACTGTGTTATGAGAGTGGACTACAGTATTTTAGATAAGCCTAAAGATTGGAATGGATTATGTTAGAAATAAGTTAGTATTGTTTAAGGATATAAGTTTTTTGATATTATTGATGGTATGTTATAGTAATATAGTTTTAGAAAAAGGAAAACATGCAGGACGGGAGACAACCCATCACGTCGGACAAGGATGTGGGAATCGAACCCACAACCGAAGTGAGACTGGCCTTTATCGCCTACCACTGGCCTACAGGAAGTCCCTGTTTAGTAGAATCTAGTTTTATTTTATTAAGTAGTATGATATATAAAGTATAAGTCCATTTAAGGAACCATATATGATTAATCTCACTATAGAATGACTTATGTATATTTAATAACTTTTGCTAACCTTTTGTTTGAGACAGATTGAATGACCAGTCATTCTATCACATGATCTTCTAACACTTCACAAATAACAAATTCAACTTCATTTATTTAAGAGATGAAGTGGAAATTGTTCAAGGCACGAACAACAGTGAGATTGTACCAAAATAAAGTAAGTATTTATTCTAATTCAAATTCTTCAACTTTAGGGAAATGATCTTGAAAACCAAAAATGTTGTCTTAGTGATCTTATATCTGATGAATCAGATGGTACCTTAGATCGTCACAAATTTATGGCTTTGTGATTGCTAGCTTTTCCATAGCCATGTTCTCTGCCACTCTCCATCTGAACATGATGGTTAGATTTCTCTTCCATATCCATATTTTCACCTATGTAGAAACCCAGTGATTAGTTTATTTGGGTAACCATTATGTTTCATACTTTTGTTTTTAAAGATTGGTTATGGTATTCCTTTTTATGATGTGGGTTTCGATTAAGGAAACTTTCTAATAGTAAACCATTTATAACCCCGACGAATTTCGAGGGCGGAATTCATTTTAAGGGTGGTAGAATGTAACACCCCGAGATTTTATGAAAAATATTCTTTTTAATTTCATTAATGTATTGTATTATACACTACACCAAAATGAGCATTCACAACACACATCTCTGACCTGGCTTGAATTACACGCAATCGCGACCTTCCACGATAGCGTGTGTTGTACGCAACACCAAGTTTCGCTAAACAACGATATGCTATTAAAATATTATTGAAACTAGCCGTTATGAATCATAATAACCACTTTTTGAAATGTTGTAAATTTTATTTTTCAAAATGGACTTCATTTTTGGATTTGGAATATCGAAATTAGCTTAGAGTGAAATTTTGGTGATTTTCAGATAACTTTCATATTTTGATGAATAGTGAAAATTACCAAATTTTAATTAAAACAATTTTTTTAATCAAAATAATTAAT
The DNA here is from genome assembly GCA_963277665.1 of Viscum album. Lineage (NCBI taxonomy): Eukaryota > Viridiplantae > Streptophyta > Magnoliopsida > Santalales > Viscaceae > Viscum > Viscum album. The sequence goes on from OY728133.1 coordinate 1,865,544,304, forward strand.
AGTGATAAATTATTAATTTGAGTGGTTTTAAAGTATATTTAGAATATATTTTTACAATTTAATAAAATGTTGGTCATTGGATGTAATTTCACATTTAAACCAGACATAAACAAGTGTCAATCTTTTGATAGTTATTATCTCTTAAGAACACGCTATTTGTTTTGACGACGGGAATTAATTTTTAAATTAATTAATGCAACTGATATTTTTTGAATTTGGTAAAATAGAAATCATTTTTGAGTTCATAATATCAAATATAGCTTAGGCCTAATTTTTGGTATTTTTCTGAAAACTTTCAATTTTTGATGAATAGTGAAACCACTATGTGATAGTTAAAAAAACTGAATTTTTCATAAAACATAATTTTACCGCTTCTATGAGTGTAATTTCAAAAATCAGAGAGACATGGTTGATGTCAGTAAGTAAAATGTGTTTCAATGAGATGAAAATAATTTTTGGTGAATAGTAACTTTTTTTACTTTTATTTACCATGGTTAAAAGTAAATAGGGTAATTAAAGGTAAAAATGATATTAATATTACCCTAACACATGTCCTAATCCTATTTCACAAGTGTATCTCGACCAAAAACATCCTTAAGTGTAATATATTATCATTTAGGCCCACTTGGATTAGATTAGGACATTTATTATTATTTAATTCAAAGAAGAGTTAAAAGAGTTAAAATCAATGTTTATTTACTAAAATATTTTTAATATAGGGTTATACATAATATAATTTCGACTATAAATATTCATTAGAAAGATAAAAATATTTCCCACATAATGGTATTTTATTTGTAATTTTTAGACTTTAAAAAATTTAATTTATTTATGACACAACGATGATGCAGTAATTACCTTATTAAGAAAATATTAACATAATTGATGTTATAAATGCCAAAATAAATATAATTTGAGACTTTTTATGACTTACACTAATTTTCTAGGTTAACATGACATGTTATTGTTGATTTAAGTAAATTGTTTCGAACTTATCATTCTGTTAGAAATTTCATAAAAATCATGTACCAAATAGTGTCAAAATTGACATAAATTAGTTTTTAAAACAAATATAATATTATTAATTGTTATTTGATTCATAAAAATCTAAGGTTCGGCCAAATGACTTACATAAGGATAGATATATTAATAATAAACAACTTGGGGTTCGTTTGGCTTGATATAGTAAGTTGATTAACCATATAGTGTAAGAAAACAAAAAGGCACGGTAAAAGTTAAATTATTTAACTTAGAGTTAAATCTAATTGATAAGGTTAAAATAATAACCTAAACTTGTCTAAATCCTATTGGATGAGAGGATTGCGACCGATACCCACTTTAGCTTCGAAATAAGACTATTTGGAACCATTATAAACCGAATTTGACCTTAATATAAAATAATATATTGAGATTTTCCTAAGATGCCCCTCTCCTCCCTAATAAAAGGGCACCCCCTCCCTCTCCTCCTCACACCAATTTTGAGCATTCAAGCTCATCCAAACCCTTCCAAAATCACTTCTACACTTCCCTAGTATCATCCTAGTGGTCCTAGTATTCTTCAAAGTCCATCCTTAGTTCTTTAAGTGGAGGTTAAGTGAAGCCGCGTCAAAAAGAGGTAATATCCATTACCGATCTTTTTCAATTTCTTTCTTCTTCAAATTCTTCTTCATTAGTTGTTTCATGATAAAGTAATAACATCAGTATTTATTATATACTGATATGTTATTATAAATATTAAACAACTCTAATTAACCTTCTATCCATCCAACGGAAAAAGAAAATCACCGCGCGTGCGTACGTACGGAATACCGTCTCCACGCCGTGGTGTAATCTATTTTCCGGCACCACCTTAATTGGATTGGTATAATGGTGTAATGAGTAACTATATATGATTATTATAAAGTGATATTGATACTAAAATAGTATACATACACTTCAACACAATTCCACGACCATGGGAACGATATCATCGCTCGTGCGTACGTACGGACTACCGTCTCCACGACGCGATGAGATTCATTCTCCACATTAACCATTCATGAATGATTATAAAGTATATATAATAAGTACTAATGAAATATATGACTTAATAATGATACTGGATTTATGTATATTTATATGTATGTCATCTACTTAATTCCATTCAATTCAATAAGGAAACGAAAACAGCGTTTATGCGTACGTACGGGCTACCGTCTCCATGAACGGTGTATTTCATTCCATTTATCGATATATTATATATATATATATTCTGAATATATATTATATATAAATCATGTTTTAAATTCTGGATATAAGTAATCATGATCCAAGTAATCATATTAATAATTACAAGTTAAAAACACGAACGACCAATGAGACGATTTTACCCAAAACGCTACTTTAACATGAATTTACAAAAGAACGGGTAATATAAAGTCATAAGTGAACCATATATGATATAATAACAATGAATATGATTCTGGAATAAGTCAATAACATGATTTAAATCATTATATAGGAGGTTAGGACACTTACAAAGCAAGTCGGACCTAAGGTAAGGGAAATATCACAATCTCATTTTTATCCGAGATTGTTTATACTTTAGTATTTACTGGGGTGTATTTTATCATCCACATCCATGTTTCCTCAATATGTAATATTATTTCAATTCACCTAAAATTGTTTAAATCCAATTTTACCCTTCAGTGAGTTTTTAGTAAAAGATAGGAAACGAATCTTTTGTCATTTTTCGTACGAGGTACATTTTTGACATTTCCGACAAATGTACGAAGTTTGTTTTTTTAACTTATAAGGCAAGAATGGATTTTTAAAACATTATTTACCAGAATCTTCCTTTATATGTTTTCAAGTTTATTTTTAATCAACTTATTTTAGTTTATAATTGTATGACATGTTATGAAAAGAAAAGTGTTTTTGAAGTAGAAAGGACATTTTCCTCAAGAATGGAGTTCAAATGTTTTATCAAAATTATTTTCCATATAAGATAATATGGGGTTCTGTTTTTATCCCTATTATTACATTGATTTTAATATGTTTTAATGGAATTATTTTTATGAAGTCATTTACTTTATATGATTTGTTTTATGATGTCATGATGTTTCAAGAATCCCATTTTTGTTACATGTGTTATGCGATGATGTATGATTTATGATTATGTGGCACACATAAAAAAAGGAATCATTATAAGATCGGTGGGACCTATATCTCCCTCCAATGAATTGGGTAAAGATATTATATCTCATGAGATAGACATGGCTGGAATGGTAGGTTATACCGGTTCAGTGAAACAGGACTGAAATGAGGGTGACTCGGTTCAGAAAGGGACTTTGTCCACTAAGATAGTCTTGGAAATGAGTCTTGACTAACAAGAAATGATTCAATATGATTATGTGTGTATGCCAGAAAGTTTCATTTTTTAAGTTGTTATTATTGGGATTACATTTCACTTCTATGATTTATCCCATGTCATGATATTATGAGCTCTTTTGCAGGTTAAGATTTCCAAAAGCTATGTTCTTAAGTATATGATGTGATTGATATTTCTTTTGTTTACCCTTACTGAGCATTTGAGCTCACCCTTTTATGTTTTCTTTTCCCCAAGATATAAAGAAAGCTTTTAGGTAAAAAAGGGAAGATCTTTATGGGAGATATTGAATATCTTTCACCACGATTAGAAGATTACGTTCCGAGTTTCCAAAGACACTAAACTATTACGATCCTTGTGTGTGTGTGTTTTGTTATGTACTAAGTATTCCACAAATGTAATGTAATGTCCATGTACGTCAGGCTTCGGGTCTCTACAATTAATCTTAAATAATGTTTGATTTCCTTCACGATATTTCCCCCTAAGGCTTTTAATTTCATAATTCCCATTATTTACACTCTTAATAAATTCTAATATGGATAATACCATAGGTTGTCCAATATATATATCCATTTATTAATTAATCTCATTGTTTTCATAAGAAATTTCATACATTATAGCCTTCTTTAACACAAAAAATACATATTCTCATTCCTTTGAGACATTTTATAGAGTTATGGTTCCCATATTTTTGAAATATATGAAACTGAATCTTCAACCTCCATGGTTACCATCACAAAATCTCTCAGAGAACTCTTTCATTAACTTCATTGCTGAATTTGAGAGTTGGTTAATGTACACATTGTTAATAATGTTCCATGATAACTATAACACCAAAATATTCCATGGTTCTCTACTCTTTAAATAATACAATAACTTCTGGTGTACATAGCATCGTGTTCTAGCACACCACAACCAATTAAACATTCCTTTTCAAAAAGAAGTTATGAATAGAAATACACCCTTTTGAAAGTTTATAAATTTTATTTTTCAGAAATTACATATTTTTTGGGTTTGGAATATCAAAATTAGATTAATGTGAATTTTTGGTATTTTCATTAATATTTTCAAGTTTTGATAAATAGTGAAAAACAATGTGTTATTATTTAAAACCATCTTTTTATTTAAATAATTATTTTTTATAAAATTTATTTTGAAGTCAAAATAGGTACAGAATACCTATTTTAGTCTAATTTAATTCATTGGAGGAATTTCATAATAATATTAGACATAGAAAATTTTATTGAAAACATTATCTTCTTTTACCTATCTTTTAGGAACATTTTCCAATTTGCATGAAATGTTGTTTTACCTCATTTTTCAATTTAATTTCAAAAATCCAACCGACATAGTTTTCATTAGTTTGTAATTTTTTATTTAATAGGATGAAAATAATTTTTGGTGAATAGTAACTTTTAAATTTTATTAACCATGATTACATTTAAATACGGTAATTAAATGAAAAAATATTATTATTATAATTTAAAATTACCCAAAAACATGTCTTAATTCAATGGGATAAGTTTATTTAGACCAAAATCAACCTTATTATAAAATATGGTCCTTTTTGATCAACCTGGATTAGATTAAAGCATATATTTTATTTTATTTAAAGAAGTGTTAAAAATGTACAATTCAAATTGTATTCACAAAACAATTATTAATATATATTTATAAATAAGTTATATTCAACTATAAATATTCATTAGTAATAAAAAATATTTCCTATATCATGGTATTTTATTTATAATTTTTATGCAGTAAATAATTAAATTTATTTATGACACAATGATGATGTTGTAATTACCTTATTAGTGAAAGATTAAAATAATTGACGTTATTAATATTAAAACAAGTGTAAATTGAAATTTTTTTCCTTAAAATAATTTTATAATTGAATATGAAATGTTATGGTTTATTCAATGAATTTTATTCTATTTAATCAAGTTTTTACGACTTTCACAAACACCAAATACAAAATAGTGTCAAAATTGAAATAAATGAGTCTTTAAAACAAATACTATATTATTAAATGATATAATATTCCTAAAAAACTATGATTCTTAAAAAAGACTAATATAATTTAAGATATGTCATTAATGACCCACTTGTGGTTCTCTTCGCAAGTTATTGTAATATATTAACCATGTAGTGAAAAAATACAAGAATACATTGTAAAAGTTAACCAATTTAACATATAGAGAAATAAAAAATATAAGGCTAATATGGTGACAAAAAATTTTCTAAAACCTATTGGTTGAGAGGATTTCTACACATGCCCACCTATTCATTGAAATAAATTCATTTGGAGATTTTAGAATCCAAAAATAATTTTTTAATAAAACAATATTTCAAAGTTTTCCTAATGTGCCCATCACCGCTCTTATGAAAGAGTACTTCCCATTCTCTTAAATACACACCCCTAGGCCATTTGGATCAGCCATCCCCTAAAAATATCATCCCAAAAACCGTAAATTCATCCTAGAGGCCTTTCTATGATAAAGAATCAAACCTAAGGAGCCTATTTTTACAAATCAAAATAGAGCACCCAAAGAAGAGTTAATAATTTTATAACCTCTTACAACGTTTTTTCTTCTACTACATTATATTTCTTTGTTGTATCCATACTAAAACAATAAATCCAGTACCTTCTACAAACTAATATGTTTTTATAAATATGGTAAAACCATTTTCATTATTCTATCTAACCTATGAATGAAAAATTCACCATTTATGTGTACATACAGCTTACTATCTCCACATTTAGGTGTACTTTGTTATTCAACAATTCAGTATATGGATGCATATAATAACGATTATAATTTATTAAAATAATAAATATAACATATTAATTTTTCTGTTTATATAATATAAAATTCAATTACATACTATTTCACCATCAATAGAATTATATTGTCACTCGTGCGTACGTATGACTTAACGTCTCCGCGACGTGATAAGATTTCATTCCTCATCATAATTATTCAAGAATACTTTCAAATTAATGATTAAAAAAATAATTGTTATGAAATTCATATAATTTTGGATATGAATCAAATACATCTTATTCATAATAAAAATGAATTGTGTAACAAAACAATTAAAGGAAAATGAATTGGTTGACACTAAAAATAATTATTCTACTAAAATATTATTAACAAAAAAATATTAGAGGATCATATATGATATCATATTTATATATGTGGTTATTTTATAATTCAATAACAAATATTTAACCATTATACAGGATTTTAAACATACCCTCTACTAAATGAAAGTACAAGGTAAAGGTAAATTATTCAATCCCGTTATTATCTGAGATTGATTATATATAAGTATCTACTAGGACATATTTAAAATCAATGTACAGGATTCATAAAAATGTTTTCACAAAGAAATAATATATGGTTTAATTGTAGGGAAAATATATCTAGTTCATCATTTTAAATGTATTAAAGATTTATTTTTATAAATCTTTTTCATTAATTTCTATGTTTTCAAAATGATTGTATGGATTTATTTATATGGACATGATTGTTTAAAAATTTTAATTCCCTTAAATGTTTAAAAAATGTATGGGACAGTTTGATTCAAATCATCTTTCAAATTACATACATTATAAATTGTAAAACTATTAAATGATTCATGAAAAAGTGATATTTCCCTCAAAGAGTTTTACTAATTATTTTAAACTATGTCAACATCCTTTATTCAATATTATTATTGATTGAGGTTGAGTTATTATAATACAATCTTAAATTTTGTATAGAATTATTTATGATATGTTTGACAGTGGATGTGCTATTTTTATACAATTAATGGTTCATGATTAAATTATTTACATTTTTAGGGTACTTTAAACACAAATGTTTATGGTATGTTTCACCCCATTTCATATGATGAATGAATTGGACTTAGTATGTGTTTAGTGGGGCCTTCTACAGCCCCTCAGTTTATCAGTAGGTCACATGAGACAAACTGTTTCCTTGGCATAAGTCCTTGACAGAATATTTGTGAATGGTCTAGGAACAAGGCCTTGATATAGTAGTTATTATGTCCAACATTACGCATTCCCTCATTATTAAATTAGTTATTACATGTGATTATTCAACTAGTAGAATATCTATGTGCATGTTTATATTCTAACGATTGATTTATTTTTACCATATTATGTTCATGTTATTTGATTAAAAGTCTAATGTTTCGATTATACATATAACCTTAAATGTTTATAGCTTCTGTTGAATTATTTACCCTCTCTACGCCTCTGAGATCACCCCTTTTATGTTTTATTTTTTCAAGGAATCCATGAAGTGTTTTAGGATTGATATTCATGGTTAAGATAGGGAAATAATTCCATTCTCAAAGTATTATCTATGATGTGTTTATGATAGAAATTGGAATGTAAATTTCATATTTGGTAATCTATTTTCTAGAACTGCAAAACTGATCGGTCCTTTGGGACATTATTCCATATAATCCTTCCAATGTATTAAAATAATGCACATTCTCTAGGCTACAGGGGGTAGGGCATTACAGTTGGAATCAGAGAAGTTTATTATAGTCCATGGAAAATATATTTTATAAAAAATCTTATTAGTGAACATTAACCTAAGATAGACTTTGTAGATTATTATAGATAAACATACAAAAAAATTGGTAAAATAAATATTATGTGGATTTTCAATGATATAAATCATGTTCTGGATACTAAAAGTGGACATGGGGGTAGGTACATTAATCATTTACTCAAAATTATCCAATTCCTTATTTGATTCTGGATCATCTCATTCTTTCACATCTTCCCAATTTTCCAAAAAAATTTGATATTTCCAATTTGACTTATTAAGGGAGTAATCAGTCCAAACTTTTATGGGAATTATTATTTAAACAATGTTTTATCAATCAGTTACTATTATTGAATATAATCATGATTTATCTGTTGAACTTATTTCCATACAGATAATTGAATTAGATATAATCCTTGGTCTGGATTGGATTTCAAACCATGATTCAAAAATTAATTATAAGAAAATGGAGGTTATATTTTTGAATGATTTTATGGAATCGCTTATCATTAGTTTTGAAACATCACCATCCAATTCTCATCTAGATCCATCCTCAGTAGCTCCACTAAATTTAGTTCTTTGGGATGAATGTAGTGAAATAACAATGGCTGAATAATGTAATTTTCTAATAGAGGATGTACCTAATGTGAAATAATATATTGATGTGTTTCTAGAGGATTTACTTGAACATACTCTAAAATGTGATATTGAGTTTTTTATTGACATAATTTTTGGTTCAAGGCCTATATCAAAGACCCCATATAGAATGTCCACTGTGGAATTAGTAGAACTAAATAATCAAATAGATGATTCATGAAACCTCTTCCCATAATAGATTGGAAATGGGATTATATTTTGATTGACATTGTGAGGGGTATATTGAAGTCTCTAAGAAGAAATGATGAAATATGGGTCATAGTTGATCAGCATAAAAAGTCTGCACATTTTCCTACTACAAGAGATGATTTTCAACATGAACGTTTATCAAGACTGTATATTAATGAAGTTGTAAGACATCATGGTGTCCGACAATTGATTTTTACTAACCATGATCCTAGTTTTATATCTTGATTCTGGATATGTCTTCACAAATTATAAAATAATGAACATTTTTTGAGCACTGCCTTCCACCCTCATATTGATGGATAATCGAAACTAACTATTCAAACCATATAAGACATGATGATATTTTGAACACTAGACTATCAATGTCACGACCCATCCTTGGGGATCATGCTGTGACTATCCTATGCCCACCTCCCATAGGCCAGGGGCTGGCGACCAGCACTAAAGGGGTAAATCCCGATAAAAATGGAATGCATTGCCTTCATAGAAGTAAACAACACAACTGAATACGCAACAGAAGTATTCACTAAGTAAAACTGTATACAAAAGTAAGTGCTAAATGGAAAGGGCTGGAAATACAAGCCCAATAGTAAGTACAGTACAACTGAAAAGCTAGTACAACTGCAGTAAAGTAAAATAGCAACTATTGAGTCGTCCTCGGGGAATCCCACATGAAAGGTGGGTACATATGGTCTCCTTAGCTCCTCGGGTCTGTCCATCTACTCCATGTACATCTTGCCAAGTGGTCCACCTCTAGGTACCGTCCTGCTCTACAAGTCTCTAACTCGATCATGGATGTCTATCGTCTGCATGCAACACAACATAGTGCGGGCATAGCCCATGCAGGGGTGAGTATAAGATACTCTGTAGGGACCCCAAGACCCCCGATGGTCTCCAAGAATCCATGAAGGATAATCCACAGAAGAAAGATATGATCACGAAGCATCAACCAATTATACTTAGGTATATGCCCATACATATACCTAAGTCATCAATTATTGATCGACACCAAATCTCGAGCCCAAGCACAACCCAGACGACACAGGAAAGAAGTAAATCACATCAATGATAATGATTTTATGTCAAGATTCAACTCACACATGTATACATCATTCGTATAATGATAGAGATGATCAGATGTAGTCACTTATTCATCTAAGCTGTCAGACCCACTCGGGATACAAGACCAACTACTCTGTCAGACCCACTCAGGATACAAGTACAGAAGTCATCACTGTCGAACCCACGGAGGATCCTAGTACAGAATTCATCGTCGTCGAACCCATAGAGGATTCTAGTTCTGTAGTCGTCATCCTCGAACCCTTGGAGGATCCCAGTACTGTAGTCATCGTCATCGAAACCATGGTGGATCCTAGTACAGAAGTATTCTTCGTCGACCCACGGAGGATCCTAGTACGGATTTCTTCATTTTCAAACCCATAGAGGATCCTAGTACGGTAGTCGTCGCAGTCGCATCCAGCTCTAGGGTTCCCGCACACAGCACTGTCGATTCTAGGAGGGTCCGTTCCTAGAGTCATAGTTTGATACATCAACGATCATGAAGTCTTGAGTTGATGTATCCTGATGTTCTATCTCATCAAAAAAACCCAACACGACTGACGACACGTTAATCAGACGCCCGGTCTAAGAGTTATTAGCTTTTCCGTTCGAGGGGCCTAGTTTGATTTTGGGTACAATCCAACCTGACCATACTCAAATATCATATGAATCTCGTCTGTAGTATTCCAAAAGGACTATATCGTCAAAATTAAACCAACATAGTTGACGGAATGTGAATCGGACATCTGGTCCTTATGTTATAAGCATATCCGCTCCGAGGGCCTGGTTGGTTTTTGGTTCTAACTGACCCGGACATACCCAAACTTCAACAAAACCTTGAGCGCAATATACCAAAACGACCGATTCGATCCATGGAATCCTAAGAAACTGAAGGTGCATCGGTCGTAGGTTTGTAGCTCATGTTATGGACTAATTACCAAAAAGGGTACGAAGATGGAGGTTTCAGTCCGGTCTGACCCAGCCCAACCCACCCTAGATCGGCCTGGACTATGTCGACCCATCCTGGGTCCAAATCCAATCCAGTAGGGCACGTCTTGGGCCAGTGGCTGTGGTCCGGCCAGTGCCTGGGTGGCCTGGCCCAGGGCTGGCTGCGGCTCGGCCAGCTGGATGGGCCGGTGAAGGGGGGTGGGGCACGGCCCCCCGGTTCCCTGAAACGGCGGCGTTGAGAGGCATCGCCCCTCTGTTCCAGCCGGTCTTCCCGGCACGAGAAGCCCGTGGTTGCGGGCCGCGTGCCACGGTTCCTTCCACCTTAACGGTTGTGAACCGGCAGGTTCGCCTGCTGAAGTGGCCCGCGGAGAGGGGGTCATGGTTCCTCCACAGTGTGGTGCCGTGTGGCGATGCAGTTCTTCCAGCCCGGGCGGCTTGATCCATCATGTTCTTCTTCTCCCGAGCGGCCCGCGGTTACGGTCCACAGTTTCCATTCCACGCGGCACCTGGTGTCGCTGTCCTCATTGGGCCAGCGCATGACCATTGTTGCCACTATCGCCTTCGGTCATCTGTGGCCCTGATCATTGCCAAATCTGGTCGCCGCCCCCTCTTCCAACACCGTCTCCATAGTGAATAAAAACAAGAAAAAACTGAGGGTCATCGAGGCGTGTTAGTTTGGCATGTGCCTGATTCGTTAGGCGGTAACAAATGTCCATAGATGATTACATGAATTCAACAATAATGACGGTATAACTTATTCAATTTAAATTATACAAACCCCTACCTTGTAATTGAGGTTCGTTCATCAATGTGCCGCGGAAGATGAGCATCACAGTAGTCGGCCGTCATGGAAGACGATGTCGCGGAGAACGGTGTCATCCCATCAACAATGGAGGAAGAGTCACTGTCATAGATGGCGTTCCTTGTGAGCGGTGTCTTCTCCCTTGATGCGGAGGAAGAATAAATGATGAATTCATTCCCCGCAATCTTGTTCCAGTTGAAAATAAAAGTGGAGAGAAATTGCTTCCCGTTCATCGATTCATGGAGCGTTCTTTGCGGAGAGGAACACTTACCTCTAAATCCTCTCATGTCCCAACAAAAATTTTTTATGCCAACCCAATGAAATGTAGGATATTCCTTCTTTTTAATTTGGAAAAAATTTCAATTTCATTTAAAAAGCTAAGCTAATTAATTAATAAATTAGGTTTGTATAATTAAAGGAAGGGAGGTGGAAAGGCTCCACCTTAATGAGGGGAGGTGCCAAATTAATTAAGGGGGTGTTAATGAGGAGTTTAAGTGAGTTGAGGGGAGGTGAAATGGTTCGTGTTCGTGTGGGCCCAACCACACTAAATCCTCTCATGGGAGGTTATGTTGGATGTGGGCCCCACCTCCAACTTTCTTTTGGAGATTATAACCACCCACCAAATAAAAATATCTAACTCATATTTTTATTTAATTTTAATAACAAACTGCAAAAATACACTTCCCCTCCCGATAAAACACAACTACGGTAAAGGTCCTCTTAGGCGAATACCGGTGATGCGAGTTTATATGCGCCCTCAGATTTCAATTCCGAGCAATAGTTAAAAAAGATAGAAAAAACCGCACACACATTTACTAAACATACCCGAATAAAAACATCAGAAATTGATTCTGGGCACACTGGGCCTCGGAATCCAGTGCTGTTAGAAACCACAGCCTCGTAAAATTCCAAAGTATTTAAAAAAAAATTCCTTGAAATTTCCGTGTCTTTACATTACCCCAACCTCAGGGCTTTAAGACCATGTAAATCTACAACACACACTTGGGGAACAAATGGGGGTACTGAGCATGCATCTGAGCCTCTTGATCCCAAATGCTCTCCTAGAGGTTCCCATGCTGCCAACGAATGCACACCAGAGAAATCGACTGGCCACGTAGGAATCGCTCCTCTTGATCCTCGATCTCCACTGGGACCACCATGAATGTTTCCCTATCATCTATGTCTAGCTCCCCATGGCCGATGATGTGGGACGGGATGTGGACAAATGTCCTTAGCTGAGATATGTGGAAGACTTCATGCACCCAGTGCAACTGAGGTGGAAGATCCAGGCAGTAAGCCACCTCACCTACCCTGCTGAGGACCTGGAACGGCCCGATGAAGCACAGAGATAACTTGTCGCCCCGAGAAATTCTCTGTAGTCCTCATCGAGTTGAGAACCCTAGGAAAATGGTGTCTCCATCCTTGAACTCTTGTGGTCTCCATCTCCTATCTGCATAAGACTTTTGTCTACTCTGTGCTGTCTTTATCCACTCTTGGATGATCCACACCGTCTCTCATGTAGCCTGAACCATCTCTGGTCCTACAATTGCTAACTCCCTTACCAAATGAAGTAGTCGAGGAGTGATTGTGAGAGACTATAGAATGGCTACTCTATCTCTATCTATAAAGAATATCTACAATGCTGCTAGTTGATCCATCTCCTCTCCTAACATCTGAATGCCTGATCTCATGCTGAGAGAATCAACTAAAACATTTTCCCTTCCCATGAGTATAAACTATCTCGTAGTCATAGTCCCAGAGGAACTCAAGCCAACACCACTGTCTCAGGTCCAGGTCCTTCTACGAGAAGACACACCTGAGACTTTTGAGATTATAGTAAACTATAAACCATTCGCTCAACAAACTATGGGTGTGACTAGACATTTTAATAGAACTCGAATACACCCTACTTTGCTTACGTCCTACAAGAGCTGTTAAGATATCTACTTTCCCGAGAAGAGAAATCTGGTCTCATCCCCTGGATGAACCACGTTCTTTTCCTAATACAGTCAATCCTCACATGGATGGTACATTTCATGCAATGAAATATGTCCTAAGGCATCAAACCTACTACCAAGATTTCCAACCGTTACTCTTGCCTCCAAGGGTCGAGTCACACTGTCGGCAGTAGTGTGTTCACTTGGTATCCCCCAGTAATAATCTCTAATGTGAGGGTCATGTCAACAGTTTTAACTCGAATCTCTCATTATTAACAATACAAAAAGGGTAAGAAGTAAAACATCACATGGACAAGTGTCTTTTATTACTACAGCTCAAAATACAAATACACAAAGAAACCACAAAAAAAGACATCAAAAAAGCTAGAAGAATCATTAAAAAAAGTCTCTAGTCTTGGAGCTAGTCACGCTCTTGTCCATCTGCCCCCATAGAACTATGGTTGTAGGCCTCAACTGCCTGAAGCTGAGCTCTCCCATGTCCACCCATTCCCTATGGTTGCGGTGGACCTCCTGGTGGTGGTGGTGGTGGTGGTAGGGACTCGAAACGTCGTACACCACCTACTTCTTGGCCATCCCCTATGCCTCGTCCACATGCTCTCGGAGGACCACCATGGTCAAACCTCTGCCTTTGACTGGGAGGTACCTCTACTACCTGCTGCTCAGCATCATGGTGGGTTGAGCAGTTTCGAAACAAGTGACCCTGCCCGCCGCATGCATAGAACTTCCTGATTCGCGTATGGCTGGATCTGTTTCATGTTCCCCACATAAAAAAACTATATCATTAGGTCTCCCACCAGATGGCCTAGTCCGCTTGGACCTCTGTGTCAACTGTCTACTATCAGCTTCAGAAGACTCCTCTACGTGACGTCCTGCGGAGGGTCTCACCGCTGGTGATTGTTCAGCGAAAAAACTCTCCACTAGAAGGGATCTCTCCAGTACCCCCTCCTGCATCGAGATGTTGAGGGAGATCATCGAAGCCCCGATATCATGCTTGAGTCCCTATTGTAAGGTTTGGGCCTTGAAGAACGGGTCTCATACCATATCCATGGAGTTGCATGAGAGGTCAGTGAACCTCGCTGAGTACTGATCTACTGTCATGATGCCCTGCTTTAGATGATGTAACTCCTAAATCTGTACTGCACGAATGGTGGCTGGTACAAACTCTTCCTAGAACAGGCACTCAAAGTCTGTCCAGTGTATAGATGCCTCACCATGTACCTAGAGCATCAGGCTCCACCGTCTACATGTCGCTACATATAGGAGACTTGAGACAAGGATCACAATGAGGTCAGCTGTTGTCCCTACCAAAATAAAAACTCTGACGACATCCTCCAGCCAGTCCTCAACTGCATGTGGGTCAGTCTCTCCCCAAAAGCTGGACGTCCTTTCGCGCTGGAACTTTTTCAACGCACTCAGGCGGCGTGCACTCTCTACTGCTGGAGCTGGTGGTATCAGTGGTACAATGGGTAGTGGTACTGCTGGTGCATCTGCTGTGATGGGGCCCTGCACCGAGGCCTCGTCACTCAGTGGGATACCATCTCATACAAAACTCGGAGCCCTAGCTAGCTACCTTCGTGGGGAAATCCTAAAAAGGAACAGCTATGTCAATGTTTAAACAGTATTCCTGTTGAGCTGACACAAATTAATCACAATGAAAACTTTTGAAACACACATGCAATCAGTGTATTCATGCACTGAGTTGGAAATCAGAGGTTAGGGTCCTAGTGTATGAATGTGTTGGCCTCCACACAAACACTAGACTCCCTGGACTGAAAACTACACTCAATACTCTAAACATTATTTCTTCACAGAAAATAATGATCAGGGTCCTGAGTTCTACGGTAGAACCGACTCCTCTGATACCAATTTGTCATGACCCGTCCTTGGGGCCTGGTTGTGAGAACCCCAAGACCTCCTCCCATAGGCCATGGGCTGGAGACTAGCACCAAAGGAGTAAATCATGATAAAAATGGAAGGCACTACCTTTATAAAAGTAAAAAACACAATAGAGTGCGCAAAAGAAGTATGAACTAAGTAAAAATGTATACAAAAGTAAGTGATAAAAGGAAAGGGATGGAAATACAAGCCCAAAAATATGTACAGTACAACTAAAAAATAGTACAACTGTAGTAATGTAAAATAGCGACTACTGAGTCATCCTCTGGGAATCCCACCTGAATGGTGGGTACATATGGTCTCCTCAGCAACTCGGGTCTGTCCGTCTACTCCGTGTACATCTCGCCAAGTGGTCCACCTCTGGGTACCGTCCAGCTCTACAATTCTCTAACTCGATCATGGATGTCTATTGTAGGCATCCAACACAATGCAGTGTGGGCATATCCCATGCATGGGTGAGTATAAGATACTGAGTAGGGACCTCAAGACCCCCGATGGTCTCCTAGAATCCACAAATGATAAAACACAAAAGAAAGATATGATCACGAAGTATCAAACAACTGTACTTCGGTATATTTCCCATACATATACCTAAGTCATCAATCATTGTTAGACTCCAACTCTTGAGCCCAAGCACAACCCAGACCACACAGGAAAGTAGTCAATCACATCGATGATAAGGATTTTAAGTCAAGACATAGCTCACACAGGTATACATATTTCATATAACGATTGAGATGATCAGATGTAGTCCTTTATTCATCTAAGCTATCGGACCCACTCAGGATAAAAGTACATAATTCATCATTGTCGAACCCTCGGATTATCCCAGTACAAAAGTCCCCGCCGTCGAACCCACGGAGGATTCCAGTACAATAGTCGTCATCGTCGAACCCACGAAGGATCCTAGTACGGTAGGCATCTTCGTCGAACCCAAGGAGGATCCTAGTAAGGAAGTCTTCGTCATCAAACCCACTTAGGATCCTAGTTCGAAAGTCTTCTTTGTCGATCCCATGGAGGATCCTAATACAGTATTCGTCGCAGTTGCAGCCAGCTCTATGGTTCACGCACACAGCATGCATGATTCTTGGACGGTCCGCTCCTCAAGTCATAGTTCGATACATCAACTATCAAGAAGTCCTGATTTGATGTATCCAGAAGTTCCATCTCGTCAAAATAAACGAAACACGACTGACGACGCGTCAATCAGACGCCCGGTCTAAGAGTTATAGCTTATCTGTTCTAGGGTCCTGGTTTGGTTTCAGGAACAATCTAACCCGGCCATATCCAATCTCATCTGAATCGCATGTTGAGTATTCCAAATGTACTGTCTCATCAATTGTAAACCAATGTAGTTGACATCACGTCAGTCAGACGTCCAGTCCATATGTTATAAGTGTTTTCGTTCCGAGGGCCCGGTTGGTTTCGGGTTCGAACCAACCCTTCCATACCCAAACATCGATAAATACTTGAGTTTAATATACCAAAATGAACATCTAGATCCATGTAATCCTACGAAACTGACGGTGTGTCGATCGGAGGACCGTAGCTCAGGTTATAGAGGAATTAATAGAAAGTGTCCGAAGAGGGGGGTTTGGGTGTGGTCTGACTCGGCCCAACTCACCCTAGATTGGCCGGGTTTGGGTCGCCCTAACCCAGGTCTGGGTCCCATCCATTAGAGCGCGACCCAGCCTAGCAGCTACGGCCAGGCCCGTGGGGGGGGGGGCCGCCCGGCCCGACGGGGCGCGACGCTGCCCGGCTGTAGGCGGCATGACCCGTGCATGGGCGGGCCGACCTATGGCTGGTCATGGCCTGGCCAGCTGGCTGAGTCAATGCGGGTGGAGGGGGGAGACCCCCTGGTTTCCCAAAATAGCGGCGCAGAGCGGCACTGCCCCTCTTGTCCAGCCGGCCGAAGCCAGCCGGTCTTCCTAGCGTGAGCAGTCTGCGGTTGCGGGCCGTAGATCCTCCGCACAGGGCACCTATAGGCGCTGCGGTTCCTTCCACCTGGCCAGGTACGAGCTGGCCGGTTCGCCAGCCAAAGTGGCCCACGGAGTGAGGTACATGGTTCCTCTAGAACGCGGTGCCAAGAGGAGCCGCGGTTCATCCAGCCCGGCCAACGAAAGTCGGCCTGTTCTTCTTCGGTCGCGGTCTCCCTTCCGCGCGGCACCATGTTTGTAGCGGTTCTCTTAGGGCCAGCACGCAGCCGTC
Source organism: Viscum album (assembly GCA_963277665.1). Lineage (NCBI taxonomy): Eukaryota > Viridiplantae > Streptophyta > Magnoliopsida > Santalales > Viscaceae > Viscum > Viscum album. Next base: position 1,865,561,956 of record OY728133.1, read on the forward strand.
ATTGTCGTCGCTACCTTCGGTCTTCGCCGGCCCCAATCATTTCCAACTCTGGTCCCCGCCACCTCTTCCAACACCATCTCCATCGTCTATAAAAACAAGACACAACCGAGAGTCATCGGGCCATTTTTGTTCGGCCCACACCCTCCGTGTTAGGCAGTCACAAATGGCCATAGAGGATTACATGCATTCAAAAAGAATGAAGGTATAAACTATTCAAATTAAATTATAAAAACCCTCTACCTTGTAATTGAGGTTAGTACGTTGAAGATCCGCAGAAGACGAGCATTGTGGTAGTCAGGCGTCGTGGAAGACGACATCACGGAGAACAGTGTTGTCCCATCGATGTTGGAGGAAAAGTCGTTGTCGTAGACGGCATTCCTCACAAGCAGTGTATTCTCCGTTGAATATTTGTGATTTTGAATACATGTAAACAAACCACCCAACATTAATATGTATTATTCACACTTATGGTAAAACCCACATTACAGATTTTGTGGTGGTCTCATTTTTTCCTTATAATATTTCATTCAATATGTATTCAATTATTTTAGAAATAAATAAGTGCACGTGATATAATATATTTTTTATTATTATTATGTCAATATTGAGCCTCCCAAAGCCCCATATTCCCATAGTAACACAGTGGATAACTATGAAAATGTTATTCAAAATATATCATTGTATTAAAAGGAGAAAACAAAGTCATTATAGTATTTTATGAATCATACATTTAAAATAATTATAACTTCATTTGTGATGTTTAGTGTTACAAAGAAACATTTTATCTTGTTATGATGGCTCAAGATAATAAATAATATATATCAGTATATGATGATACTAAAATTAGTATAGATTTTTTTGGTGAAGGAGGTGGATCCTTCAATTAATAAATTGTGATAATTGTGGTCAAAATTTTCATGTATAATATTATAATTCTAATAGATAAGAATTCACATCTCAATAAAAAACTGAATGAACTAATACTAATTCAGTTGGAGAACACATATATAGTAAATGATGTTGGGATTCTAATTCCAGGGAATATTAAAATATGGAATATCATAGATTATATTAATTATACAATCATAATTATAGATAAATAAATTGATAAAACAATGATTTTCACTGTTAATTCTGAGAGGTACATGAATAAATTCATGTTCAATTATAAATAAGATGGGAGTGAAACTTTTAAGATTTATATGGTTTTCCAAAACAAATTTATTATAGAATATTAAAAATAGTTCTTATATTTGAAAACACCAATTATTTTTATTTCAAATGATCTTCAATATAAATAAGAAGGTTATACTAATGATTCATATTAAGGGATGACCTTTTTTACCGAATGTTTTAGAAAATTAAATTATTTTACTTACCAAAAAGTGTAAATGAAATTAAAAATCAACAGATATATATAGGGAATAAAAATTATAAAAAATATTTATATCAACCCTAAAACCTAATAGAATAGTACACCAAATGGTATTGGTTGAATGAATCTATTGAAGGCATGTACAAATATTTTAACAATGATCCTTGAAGGAGTCTGATTTTTATTAAGGGATATTTTAATGTAATTGTATGTGTTGTTCAATATTTGGTTCAAACAATTTTGTAAAAGGTATAATATTTTTCTACTTGTATAAATGAAGTTGAATGAACTAATGGGGATGCAACAACAAAAAATTTCAAAAGGGATTATCATGATTAGTGAAGTGTTTTGATAGAAAACTGATTTTGCGACTTAAATGATTTTTTGATGGTATGGATAATAAGGACACATATTATAAAAATTGTACAATATTAATTAAATATGAATTCAATTTCAATTAAAGTTCAAATGAATAATGATTCAAAACTAGAAGAATGTGTTTTCAATATTTCTTATAGGGAATGAAAACATATAATCCATGGGTTATATATTACAATATCAAATCACATATGATATGAAATATGTAAAGACTAGGAATGTTTTAATATCATTAAATTTGAGAGGATGAAACTAGTAATGAGATCTCACTGCAAATCATGGTTTTTTTGAAGAAACTAATTGCCAATATAAAAATAATTTTAATTATATAAGGTTTCATTATCTGATGAAATTCAACATAGTGAGCAAGGTATAGCATTATAAGAATATAAATTAATTTATATTTAAAATATTGACTTGATAATGAAAATAATGAAATAGGTAGTCATTTCAAGATGGTGGAGACTAAATTGATAGATGATTAAAATTTAGAGAAATCATCTAAAAAGATCCCCCACCATATATCTAAAGTTCCTATCGGGTAGTGACAAATTATCCACCATATTCATGTATTTATGAAGAGTATTCATTTTTGATTAAATCATAATGGGAATCTCTTAACATTGTTAATGGAATCCAACACATTAAATCATCCTTCTATTGAATATAATGTTCCGGATATATACGATGATAGTTTTAATATAATGGGATAAAATGTTTGACAAAGGAAAATATTAATGATGGAATCATCGTTTGATGTCAAAATGAATGGCTGAAAACTAGAAAGAAAATCAATGTGACGTTCTATAATATTATATTCAGTGTTTAAACCTTGAAATATTAATGGATATTTAGGGTTTTTTTAATGATTTGAATCCCGAAATGATGAAATTGTTTCGATTAAAATTAATGAATAATGGAAGTTTGAATGTTGAAATGGTGAGAATAATATTATAGAAATAAAATATGTTATGAAAAAATACTATAATAAAAAATGACAGGATTAATGAAATAAGGGGAAATTGGATTCTTTTGATTATACATATGTTTAAGGATTATATTTTGATGAAACAATTCCCATTGATCATAGAACATATACATTTTGGATCATTCCTTCCTTTATAAGACAAATAAACAATAAAATTGATCAAATGAATATAAAATATGCATCATATATTTATGAGTTCTATAAATTTGTTCACAATGTAAACCCTAAGGGATTTTTTCATGATGAATATAGAATAATTTTTTTGAAACTGAAAAGGACAATCTATATCATTAAACAATCCAAAATAGTGTTGTATGTAAATATAGACGGATATTAGATGAGAATGAAGTTTAAAAAGTTCTTGTAGGAAGAACTTATATGCAAGGTTGAAAAAAAAATTAATTAGTTATCTCGATTTTATATCTTGGTGGTGTCATCTTCTCTATTCCAAAATATACTACTCAATCTAGAACCACTAGACTAGATGTTATCCTCCAAAACACACATTGATCAAAAAAATATGAAACCACTAAATCAGAAAAAAACTGTGCTCAAAATGTATTTGGAACTGAGAAGATATATCACCCCAGCCATTCCCTATAATGAACATATAGATATTAGAAAATAAATTACTGATTAAAAAAGATGGATATAAAAATTCTAGGAACAAATGTTTTTTTCTTTGTTCAATAGTTTTCCTCATCCATGGTCAGAATTCTCTAACTACTTCAGAAAAGAGGAATTCATGATCATTAAAATGTCAAATCCTCATCCAAATAAGTGATTATGCTCTATATATAATGTTGGTACCAATTAGTTAAATTTGTTCGTCAAACATTCAATATTAACAAGTATTATTACCCTTAGATCCAATCATTATGTGAATAATTTCACATAGTCAGAGGCATACCCCACCACAACACCCCCTTTTTGCGGACAAAAAAAGAATCCTAAAATACCAAATAAATAATTACCTGGACTTATAAATAATATTTAAAAATTTCTTCCGAATGCTGATAATACTTAATTTAACATCATATTTTATTATCATGAAGGTATATGGAATATCCATACTTTCTCCTTTTCAATTAATCATTCCATCATTATAATAAAATACTCTTAATCTGCCTACTTACGGACTTCTAGACTATGGTCTTACCTCTCCACATTATTCATATGATTTGAGAAATTTTATGTATATATTCACTCCCTCTATAATATCCAATAATTAGTTGTGAAACAATTTTCTCATGGTTTAGCCTTAAAATCTCCATCATGACAATCAATTTTTTCTTCACCACTATTTCCTCTATAATAATCCAATAAAAAAAGTTGACACCCAATGTTCCATTTTGTATATATGGTTCCTTCTACATACATTAGTTCGTTATATAAAATTTAAGTCCCAAAATATCTCTATAGTATACTTGACTACATCATTGATTAGTGTATCTATCAGATTCCAATCTCTATTTTTCATCCATATATCAATAAATTTTTCCTTGAACATAATCTAGATATCGTCAAATATTTTTTGAATATAGTTTATCATGGAAATAAAAAATATATTTTTAGGTTAGTATATTACACATTGTGAATAATAAAACATAATTCCATCCTAATAAATTATTATGAAATATTCAATAATTCTCTTCAATAATAATAAACCCTTCCTGAATACCATTACTGTTATGTGATCAAAATCCATGGTTTGAAGTAAACGTAATAGACAAATCTTTGACATTAAACTCCGTATTGTGCTTCTAAAATATAAATATTAAGAATTTAGTTCTCATTTGAGTATACTCATCACCCCCAAATTGAAAATCTGCAATCCCATTCAGTGGTTCCTATTTAATAAATTGATAGACAATCATTTAGAACTTCTAAGATATCATATGACCCACTATACCATTTTAAAATATTCTCTTATGGGATTAAATATTAATAAGAAACTATATCACACTAAATGTGTAACTGCTATAAATATACAAACCATGGAATAAAAACCTTATAATTATTGATGAAAATAGAACATTCTACAGTCACTCAATCACTTTTTCTATTGATGTTGTATTTTCCTTTCTTATCATAACATGTTCAGCCAACGGATTAGTAACAGGTTCTTTCTAACTTATTTAAAATAATTTAACAACGATTAGGATATATTTAGTCTAAGTCTAGAAAAAAATCTAGACATTAAATCCTAAAAAAATTATATCCCCGAAATCATTTTTACGGGACTATAAAATATTATCCGGAAATTCGAAGACAATTAAACCAAAAAATTATCAAATCATTTTTTTATTGGTATGGTAATAATTTTGTAATCCATATATTTAATTTATATGATAAACACCCATGATTTAACACCTTATTATTATAATAAAGACTTATATTACTCTAAATAAACTCATGTTCTTCCTTATTGTCATTGATCATTTAGTTCAACTGTTATGGTGATTCCTTCAACCCAAAATGTCCCCTATAAAACATTAAATTCATTCCATCATTCCATTTATCCATGAAACCCATTTTATTTTCTATGTAAACCACCATATCCGTGAATAAATGTAGTTTTAAAATATAGCTAGTTTAGATGTCATTATTTATCCAAAATAATATATACCATCGTCTGGATTATCATGTTCTTAAAAAACAATGAAAATATCTTGAAAAAACTTCCTCTATCCATTTATTGAAAACCAATCATTAAAGGAATTTCATTGTGCCACAATAAAGTTTCTTATACTTCCTTCAATGGATAAACCCAATTTTTATAAAGAACTATTATCCTAATCGTACCTTTTTAAGATCAATTGTCCTATAAAAATGGAATTCCATTCATCCCTTATTGAAAACTCATTATGGATCAAGTAATTTAGACATTATGACTCTTCTATATATTCATGTTCTCCATCACCTATGAGAAGAAAGTGGTTCATGTTATATATTTATCTCTTCCTTTGTCTCTACATCAATTTAAACCTATTAAAATAAAATTGAATCTATAATAATTTCAAAAATACTCATTATAGCACCACTCCTAATAGAGATCTCCATTTTGAAATTATAGTCCCTAACCTTTCTGGTAATTTTGGACATGGAAACACTATCAAAAAATATTTTTCATAAAAAAATGATTCAAGAATATAATTTTGTTTTGTGAACAATTGTGATCCCTAAAACTTCCATAACTAATGGAAATGTTATAAATTTTATATTTATAGTCAAATGACCCAAATATTATCATGATACATTGATATAAATGATAAAACATTATAGGATCCGATCATTATTCAAGATATCATCATTGAGATAAAATTCTGTCTTATAATATACATTCATAATGTTTTATCCTCTGGTTATAATCTAATGTATTTATTTTTATACCCTAAAATGAAACTATATTGGGAGATGTTATATAGAATGTCACATTAGTTGACATTTACATGGATATACACAAGTTATCCAATTTCAATAAAACAAATAATTACTATACTTCTATTGGGAAATCATGATCTTAAGCATTACTACACCAATAAAAATAGTGGATTTCTTTTTACCATGCATGAAACAGAGTTCACAACCTCCATCTAAAAATAACAGGGAAAACATTTAGGAGTCCTCATGCTCCTTGAATTCTCTACTCAGGTCTAGTTCATCCTTTCTATAATTTAATCTAGATTTCATTGTATAGTATTTTAAAATGTTTTTACTTACAACATGAATAAATTAAAAATAACAATGCTTCAATACTCCCAAAATTTATGAGTTCTCAAACATGTTAATTTAATACCTATCTCATTTTCCATGATTTTTAACTTTCAAATGTATTATATACAATCTCATGAAAGGTTCTTGATAAAATAAATCAAATCCACTTATGTTACATCGTCTATTGTGTTAACATAATGAAATTATAATCCATGAGATCAGAATGGAGAATTCCCTCAAACATCCATATTATATCTCCCTAACTCAAACCACTAGGTTTGAGCTGGAATGCTGGAAGTCCTTATATTTTCCTCCTTGTACACAAAATGATGGAAACTAGTTGTGAGGGTATGAATACATTCAGTGGAAATACGATACCATTAGTATCATATCTATCCACCAATGATATAAATAAAAAATAAAACACATAGATTAATCTAGAAGAAGATAATATATTTTAATGTAATATCAGATAGAACACATGACATATAGATAAAATAGAACATCATCATACTATGATCATTTAATATCGAAAAATAATAAAATAGTCAAACAATAAATACCTACAATATTTCTTCACAAAATTTATCAAATCCAAAATCACCCACAAAAGAAGATTGATCGAGGTCGTAGGTCAAATGAATGGGGTATGATATGTAGAGTTAAACAATTAATAAATTATCAAGTTGAAAAGGGATGACCACAAAACCTAGATGCATCCATGAGTAATATAAAATTAATTGGATTCAAGGAATTGATAATATATTAGTGACTGATTCAATTAAAAGTGGTTGGAATTTATCATTTAATGGCTTAAAACACCACATATAATCCATGTGAATTTCATAGTGAAGTTAATAATGATTCGATAATAAGAGAGAATATCATGGACATTTGAAAAAATAACATGACCACAAAAATTTCATCTAACATGGAATGTCCATTCATATAGTGTTCTTGAAGAGAACATGGAAAAATGGCCATCACAACATCATGATACTTTACCCATGGACATTTTCTCTATCCCACACCCTCTAAAATTGGTGTGCTGGGGTCACCCATTTTTCGTCTGAGAACATCCACCCCCCAAGTACTATATCATGGACCAATATTTCCCCTATTGAATGGTTTAAGCTAAGGAAAACCATGGTTAAAAATTATTAAACTAGGGTGTCGTGTTGGTTATTTTGTATATTGTGATCACTAAAATCCAAACTCTGCTTCCCAATATATCAAAATGGTTACCAAGAATTGTTCACCAAAAATTTAACCACAAAAACATTTAAAAATCGTAGAAGATATGTTGGGTCATTCATTCACATAACCAATAATAATTAGTGTGTTACAATTTTCCTCGTCTAAGGACATATTTTCCTAAAAAATTATCAATAGAGTCAACTTTGAAAAACTCATTACATTGTACTTAAACATTATACTCCCACTCCCATGTTTCCTCTTCTACTTGTGCATGATACTATAGAATATATACAAGTGGAGTTTTATTCCCCGACTACACCCTCTCACTCCATTATATAATATGTATTATGTGATCCTCATTTTATGCATTGAGATCCATCAAAAAATCCTCACTCTCGACGACATGTATTGGGTTAGTCATGTACCATAAAAGATATGACAGATTAAACCTCATGTATAACATGGATGTGATAAATATGATCCACGTTGTACACTATTATATCTATCTTCTCGGTGATCAACATGGGGATAACAACCCATTATTCCTCAAATTTTGGTGTCCTAACTGAGGTTCCATTATTAGACAAACATTTTCACCTATAGTAAACTCTATAAGTATCCTCATGTTGTTGGAAAAAAAATGTTTTCTTCCATAGGATGTTATCAAACATATATGAACCAACTACACACTCTTTGATGTCGCCCCAATGACACAATCCCCCACAACATATCCACAACGGCCTCATGCCAACAATGGGGTGAAAGACATAAGCAACAATAGAGAGCCTCATAAGGTACCATATGAATCAAATCCTTGTAACTATTTTTTTGGAATACTCAACCAGGGAAATGTTATAATCCCAAGATCCATCAATATCTTAGATGCAAGCCCAAAGAATATCCTCAAAAAAAATGAATCATCTAAATTGACTATCCATATATCTGGGGATGGTACATTTTTTTCAATCTCAGCTATGTCCCTAAGGATTCTTATAGGTCTTACAAAAAACACAATGTAAAAAATACAACTCTATAAAACCCATATATTATGGGAAATCCATGAAGGTATACAATATCCCGGACATATAGATTTCACATCTATTCTACTCAATGAGTTTCATGGATCAGTATGAAATGGGAATCGTTAACTAGCCAATTCAAAATTACACAAACCACATCAGGGTTCCTCTGGGTTTTGGGTAACAATTTCATAATTTCAATTATTATGTTGTTACACTTATACATAGTCATAGGAAGTGGTTGGGGAAAACCTCCAAGACATAATCACTTGGTCTCTATCCATTGGTTGGTATTGTATTGTAAAATAAATCGACAAATGTCCCTCTTCATCCCCATCAACTAAAAATTACACCTAAGTTCATGATATATCATTTTCAACCCATGATGTACCACCTACTTAGAGGTATATAAGTCACCCATCAAATCACTCATCAATGAATAAATGACTAAAACACTATCTTGTATTAGGATAACATCATTTTCATCCAATGACCGTCTATGGATTGGGTTAGCACATGCTAGTTATTTATAAAACACTGAACACTCGAGGTAGGATTCTTGACCATACATAACCCTATATACTAGAGAATATTTGATCACTAATATGGAATAATCCATAGATCCATTATCCTTGTAAGCATCCATCCTCAGATTATTAGACATACTAATAAGGTTCCACTATTCCTCTGAAGTCCATTCCCCAAAATCCGGAGATTCATTCTTCATACACTTAATATCATAAAAAATTACATTTGCTGCAAAATGTTTATCATTAATCTCAATGTATAATATCTATAGGTACTCTAATGACACAATTTTCTCAAATTTAGGTCCCACTATGTATAGGTATCGATAAGGCACTTTTGGTTTGTGTTGATAATTTACCCCTCTCCAAATTGATAATTGTGGATTCCAAAAAATGTATGTTATGGGAATTTTAAAGGATCCCTTAGTGCATATAAGAAAAATAAATGATGAAATAGGATAACCCCTTGGGGTTAGATTAATAATGATCATATCCTTAGAAAAATAATTTAGTATCAAAAACAAATTATAGTTCCATGAATGATAATGTTATGTGAAGTCGGTAATATTTCATGAAATATATGTCTGTACCTCCCTGATACCTATAATACCCTCGTAAACAATCATTTGAGTGGGATAACCTTTTGAATTCCACCTGAATATCTCAACTAAAAAAATCCTAACAATTAAAAAAATGTCACATGGATACCTTTATGATGGAATCTTTCAGGACTGACATCCAAAGAGTCATTTAAAAGAATATATCATTGTTGAGATAATCATAGTTAAATATCACTCCTTCTATTCTAGATTCAAATGCCTTACACCACATAAATTTTTGAAAGGCCTCTATCTTTCTGGAAACCCCTCCCATTGAAACAAAAACACCATCCTACGATGGGGAATACATGTTTTTAAAAAGTATCAACCCTTTGAACCACCTAACCTTTGTAAAAACCACCTCAATGTCCCATATAGTATTCCGCATATTATCATATATAGATTTCCGAAATTTGAGAGCTCATAGGTCTCAAACATTTCCAACATTGGATTACTCAAGCCCCGACCATCCAAATGAATGGTATCATCGACTCAAATTTCCAAAAACAATTCTCCAAGAATGGTCTAGGAAATCTCATTACCTTTTTCTCCTATGAATATGGACTATAAACTCATGACCAATGGATGCTGAATAAAATTGGTAATGTATATTCCTTTTTCTATACAAAATCACATAGAAAATAGAAATATAATACCCAATAGTGGAGTCATTAATGGAACCTAGATAATTTTCCATTTGATGAGAATTAGTAGGACCCTAATATAATTTTCTCATTATATTATAACCTTTTCTATTCATTCCCTGACATGTAATGGGAATCCACAAACATAATCTCTAATCCAAATTTTGATCTGTAGAGATTTAAACTCCATAATGAAAATGTCTTAGTTTCATGATATTAAGCTAGTTCATAATTCACAAGGAACATAATGTTAACCTATATCCTCACCAGATATAATGAGAAGATGATCCATCATGTGAAAAGCATGAGATGTTCCACCCCGAACACATGAAAATTCTAGGCAAAACCCCACACAGTCCAATGATGTCACACCATTCATGATATAAGAATACATACGACACAACATCAAATTGGATTGAACATTCCAATCAATCTATGTTAAAATATGCATTCAAAAAGGTTTTGTGTCATTCCTATCTCATAAAAGGGAACATAGGATGTCTCCCATAGGTTCAATATAAACGTCCAATATTACCACAAATCCACTGTAGCCTTACCCTATTTGATGAGAAAAGGATGACTTATTTGACAAGAATTATATCTGACACCTAGAACTCAAGAAACTTCTCTGAATAATCCCCTTAAAATTCCGTTTTCACACTCCTTCCCTGACATAGGTGTCCTTACTGCATGGAATTAAATGAGATGGACCAATATAGGGACATGAAATTAAACAATGTGGTTTAGTTATTTGGGTTTTGATCCATGTCTCCAAATTGGATATGTAGGATTCATGCAAGAGGTTCAATCTCAACACCCAATAATACCACAAATATTCTTTCCATTGAGAGGTGAAAACCCTAGGCATTATAAGAGCACAACAAAACCTCTCACTATCAAAATATCAGGTCCACATAAGTCTTCAACATCGCCTTGAAACACTAATCTATATTCATCCTGGAATGGGCAAAGAATATATAAGAAACCTTACCAAAAATATTTTAACTTGTGATCAACCCATACATGAAGTGAATATACAGTTTAGTCTAAAATAGATTATGAATATGTGTAACGCTCTCTCATGGATTTAGACTGTTGACCCTTCCTGATGCATTAAAATATCTTCCTCTTATGATGAGAATGATATACCTTATGTGATAGGCTAAGGAAGCCTTATGTTATGATACTAATTTTCCTCATGTTGAATGTGTCTAATTCATCATGTAACACATAAGAAATGTGACTCTCCCAGTCTGACAAGTATACAATGCATGAGGAAACAATCCATGAATGAATTACTCCACTCGCATAATTTATTCCTTAAAAGAAATTAGATTCCATGTTTTTTATCCTTATACACCTAAGAAAATATTATATACAATATAAATAAAGACTACTTTTATTAATACCGGATGTACCCAACATCCTCACAGATACCAACCCAAACCAATATTATCATTATCTCCAAACCACAAGTAGATTCCCAACCGCAATTGAAAGAGGCATAATAAACTATTTTTCAGTTCAATATTTCTCTAGGAATAAGATTCCATAACTTGTTTTAGATTTTCTAGGGAGACCAAAATTTGGAAAAAACTCTAAGGAAAGAATCCATGGTAGGAGTAATCAATATCCCATCATCTTGTTTCAATCAAGGAATTAACATCATTGGACCTTATGGTAGAGACTTATAACCTTTAGAAATATTGAATGTGTGGAATCAAGGAGGGGATGTGAACGTTCCATGGTTATAGACTACTCTATAATTTTCACTATATATGCACCACTATTGAGGATTTATTAATAAAATGGTGAATCTAATGTGAAACATTTCTCCTACAACTGGTGGAATATGATGAGTTTTGGGTGTTATAATTCTTATGAATTAATTAAAGGAATATATTTTATGAAATATATAGGAAAAGGGGTGTAGGTTAAATTTGGAATCACCAAGAATATTCTGACAGTTAAGCCAAAATTTCATAATGAACACTAGTTTTTTTCATGCATGACAACCTTCAACTAATAAGATTGTGGGTAGGATGACTGATTGTGTATAAATCCTACGAAACCATTATTATTCAAATAGGATAAGTTCCCCCTTATATACCAGGATACCCCACTCTAAATCACACTATATATATATCCATTAGATGGTGATCAATGCTTATGTTCAACCATATGAATAACAATAGGTCATCCTAACAAGGGACATGGTCCAGTAAGTCAACGAAGTTGCGACACCACACTAGTGTCTCTACCTAATGTTTCGACACTCGGGTAAATCTCTCCTTGTCATAACAAAAAATTGTTTTTGAATCTTATTCCTTAAACAAGTTGGCAGGTCCCTCCCCTACAATTATTTTGAAGGTTATAAATGAGTCATGGCTATTGAAACTGCAACCTGGGGGGTTGCCTATGGGGTTCACATCCAATAAGAACCATTGAAAACATCAAGTGACCCCATAAATCAAAAATAGGTTACTCCTAACCCTTTTCTATTATTCCATGTCCATAATAACTGATTTTAATGCTGGGGGGGAGTTTTCTAACCATTCCCAATTGGACAATTATTTTTTATCACAAGTTTACCCTTCCACCATCGATGCACCTCCTATATCATTAACCCTAGGTTGGGGGGAATATCGTCTTTTGATATGGCTCATGACCCCAAAAATCATCCAATAATGTTTGTTTGACACTCACCGTCATGGAAATTATATGTAGATATCATAGGGGAACATGCCATGATGATGTGAATTACCACGAAGGTCCTCCCAATGTCAAAGACACCCAAGGCCTTGATGTTACATATCAGGTCATAAGGTAAAATTATCATCACTAATATCATAACTGGAATCCATTACATGATACATGTTCAAGAACTCCCCCCCCCAAAGTCCTCAAGGACTCACTCTGGGGGAGCTCTTGAAACACCATCAAAGACATGTCCATGTGGAATGTCATGTAACCAGCAATATTTTAATAGTATGATGTATCAAATAACTCATTGGAAATGCATATTCCTCTACTGGTAGATTTAGGAGGATAACCTAGTTACAACAGACTATCCACACCTAAGGTTGAGATCTATAATGTCTCTAAGTCCATCGGTATGTACCTTCGTGTAGAGGATGTCTTAGATTCCTTTTATAGAATCTCAATATATTTTTTTCAACCACTATCATCATTCGTCCTCTTTGGATTCACCATGGATATTGGGGGAACATTAGGGTCTGGTTTGGCGCCCTTATATGAGATAGAAAACCCTTATGACATATAAGGTCATGAATGAATTATCAATTAGTAGAAGGTTCTGGATACCTAATCCTACATGGAAATGGTTATGAAGTTGGAAACATATCATGAAGAAACTCTATCATTGAATGGATGATTTCCTAATGTCATTCCTCAACAATCATAAAATCAAATTTTTGGTAGGTCTGCATCACTAAAACCTCTATATTTATGACCATTAGTTATTGGATCTTAGGGTGAACAAAAAGAGGATTATGTACTAGAAAATGTGTAGGAGGAGGAAATGTTATATTGGATTTTGGTCACATACCTGCTACCTGTAATGTTTTAACCACTCTCCACCCAACACATTTACATACTTGAGTCCCTTGCTGATGAAAACATACCATTCTTCAACCAACTCCTTTAGATGACATTCATCATCCACTAATAATTACAATTATCATGCCAAGTAAGTGAAAATCACCATGAGGCAATCCATAAGTATTGTTGAAGGTATAATATTGTATCACTACTAATGTATCATTACATCAACGCATATGATTACTATTATAGTTTCTAGCGTAAATGTGTGAACATTGTCAGCATACTCCAATGAATCATGCTAGAAGAATCACATTATGTATAGATCAAGGAATGGGGTGGTATATTGGACACTAATTCAGTCCCCTCCCATACAACTACAACTTCATCTGTCATAGATTCTCATTAATGGGGAGTCTTCGTATCCATCTATTGTGACAATAAAATTTTCACAATCATCCCACTATAAAAATATATGGTAGTATAGGAAGTGATGAAGGAGATCATCTCAATGGGGAAGAAACACCACGACGATCCAATAGTAGGTTCATTAACTCAACAATAGGGACAATAAATGGGAATAAAGATTCCCATAAATATACTTCCACCTTTCCATTGAAATATCTAAGAGGGTTTGATAATTACCAATCCCATCTGTACAGTTGAGGACATTCCTAATGAAAATAAAGATTCCAGAATGGCCAAATTTCTTATGAAGCTCACTGGATACAAGAAGCTCCCCATCAAACATCTCACCAATTAATTCTTGAAGCAGAATGAAATATTAATGAATGTTACCCTTTCTTCAAAAAACATAAAGTCCTTCATGGCTAGTGAGTTCACTAGTGACTACTAACCCACATATCGATGATATGATAGCCACTATCTTCACACATATTGATGAATTAGAGATGTAATAATATTAAATCATTCAAGAAGATGAGTCTTCACTATATGGGTGGATCACATCCCCCTCCCCAATCATTTAGTAATATGAGCTTCAACCCATTCAATTTTATGAAAGATCCATTGAAAAATTTGGAATATTCTTCATCTCGATGTGGCCCGATGATGGAGAATTTATTACAGCATTAATCCAAAACAATTTGGTGTTTCGTGTAGTCTCTAGAAAGGACCGAATTCATTAGGTATAGTCAGTTCACATTGTAGGCCATTTTTATATGGGAAGATATCCACAGACAATTTCATCATTAGCTCAGATCTACCTTGATTAATACTAAAACCACTTACCTTTCCAATTGAAAAAATTGGTATGATGGGTGAATTCATATTTTTATTTTCTGATTAATGGTTTCACATACTCCCTCAATATGAATCTTCCCAAGGAACAAATATTGGATATGTGCATAAGTATTGTAAGAAATGAGATGTTACCTACCCTTATCAACTTGATATACCTAGGTGGATTTCAGGAGTTAATCCAAATAGACTATTCTTTGGAATACATCTTATAGTGGAACAAGATATTGTTGTCACCATTACCTCATCTAGATTCATTAAGGAAACATGTGAAGTGTAAAATAGCTGACACTATATAGGATCAAAAACAGTACATGGTCCACTTTTAGGTATTCCCACAAGATAGGCCTCAGAATTCCTATCCTCAAAATAAGAATGTTTCTCAATACCCACATTTGAATCAAACTCCCAATTATCCCTTCATATTGAAAAATAACATAGTTTACACCTTCAATGATTTATATTTCTCAGGGTACTTCATTAGTTCCATGGAAAATAACATCATGAAATTACTAGAATCTTGGATACCCAAAGAGGACAGATTGAAAAATCAAGGATAATATTTCCTTTACCATAGGATCCTTGGACCTAAAATCAATGAGTGATTCATCATAAAATTTTATTTCTGGGACCATAAAGTTCATATCCTAGTTGGGTTGGGTGACATCCTAGAACAGGTTACAGAAATATCATCCATTGTAGGTTGTAATACAGAAGACTCTAGTGAATAGAAGTAGGCTACTATTCACGGATAATTGATTTTCGATGATTGATTATCATGTTATATGGTCACACAAATTTATGAAATTATTTATTATTGTATGATTAGACCAGAACCTTCTATATTCACTTTTTCCTCTCTTGTTACCTCATTGTTATTTTGTCCTTACATGTCTAGGAAAAATAGGAACTGATTAATAAAATAAAGTAAAAGTTACATGCTATTACCAAACCCATCATTAACTATTGATTAATTTATCCCCCCTAAATTGGTATAAGCTATACAAATATATCTACTCATGGAATATTCCACTGATGAAGAATAATATAATTTTTCATTCAATGCATTCAAGATAGTGGATAAATTTGTAGTTCCATTTTATGTGGTATGCCTTGCAGCCTTGTTAGGAAGCTCTAGATGATTCTAATGAAGGAAGGGCAGTAACCATGCTAATTGGAATGTTATATTAGCCAGTAGTTTAGAAAGATAATTTGATTATAATGAAACCATACATCAATACTCTATTAGGGATCAATAGACATCATACGTAATGGTTTCATCATTAGGCATAACCCAAAATCCAGAAAGTTGATTTGTCACATGGATCATCCATAACATATTAACACTCATCATAGGGCATCTAAGGCTCAATCATAGCCATATAGGGAATATCGTAATCCATCCAACTGACAATGGAACATAGAAATTCCCATCTAGGCCATACGCCCTCAACCAGCTATGATTACTATGCTCCCTATTACAGATCAACACTTAATTGGTATATATATTCCCCTATCATGAAAGTGTGAAATAATGAATAACCATTATATTATATTAGTGTCAATATTAACCCATTATGTTCATATCCTATCAATAGAGTTATGAGGGGATCTCATCGATTACAGAAAGGGTCCGTTCTAGTTTGAGATCGATCTAGAACCGTTGAGCTTTATCATGTTGAGGAAGATGAATTGGAAGAATACCAAGTCACAGTCTCCTTATCTATGGAGGATGAGGGTTACATAATTTAGGGGCACATATGTCAACTGTATATCCTAGGCCTATTAAATGGAAAATAATCTGGAATTACCTGGTAGAAATTGGTTCTAGGAACAATCTTATACCAACCTGAATTCTCCGTAATTTGGGACTCGTAAAAGAATATATAACCCCTATGACATTATAATTTTCGTGTTTTGAAAAAACATAGAAAATTCCATGTGTAATGATTCAGCTAGAAACCAATTTCATAGAACATAAAGAAATCATAGTGATTATGGATATTTAATAAGAAACTCCCTACAACACCTTACTACAGAATCATTGGATCTATCATCTATCAGTAGTCCCCACATCATATCATCACTATCATAATTTATCCCTTCATGGTCGAGTTGGGGTACATCATGATGATACATACCTTTTTTAACTCCTTTGATGACCACTACTTGGATTTTGGATGATACAAAAGAGAGGGAATGTATCATTAGATCGATAAAGTTGAGAAAATAAATTTCCCCAATGACTTGACAACATCCCCAGAAGATTCTTTGGTGAATTTGAAGGAAACCCACATTCTACCATTCGACCAACTGGATCTAACAATCCAAGATTTTTGGAACTATTTATACATCTCCAAGAAAATGGAATCCAGATATATTAACTTGTATTCATACATAGGACATGCATAGTTAAAAACCAAATGGTCTACTCCTATTATATTATAATAGGTCCATCCCTTTGTCGCCGACCTATAACAGCTTCGTACCTTCTAGAGAGTGGGGATGAGAAAATGGAATTCAACCCTTTCATTATTGATTCAACCTCAATAGTGGATATCTCTATAAAAAACCACACAACATTTGTTTGTTAGCTTTTGTTTCAAAAATATCCACTAATTTTAAATCCCTCATTAATAATACTTTTATTTACAAAGATTATGAATGTAACACTTGGTGATCTCCATCCCCATGGGAGTCTCCTACACCCTCTAATCCTCATTTTTTATGATGAAGATGATTTTAAGGACACCCATACATTCTTTAGGGTATTTATATCCACAAATATAAATTAATATACCTAGTTGAATGTCGAAACTGAGAAAGATCACATGATAATGTCGATTAGTGTAGTCCGATAACTTGTGGACCTACAGAAATTCATGGTTTTCATAAAAAAGTACTATGATATGTTCTCCTGGAACTACAAAGAAATTTAATGTATAAACCTCTATATAACATTTCACAAATAAGGAATCAAAATATTACAACATGGGTCTACATAATCCTCCATAAAGATGCACCCTTCCCATGTTATAATGGTTGAGGCTGAAGATGAAAAGATCATAAAAAACATCCAAGATATTTCCAATCACAAGGGGATAGCCAACATCATCCTAGAAATGAAAAAGATTAGAAAATTATTAGTAAGAATTTACTTCAAGGACCATAACCCCCACTACAAAAAGGATTATTTTCCCCTACCAATGGTAGATCTTGTAATACAAATAATTTTCAGTTTCTATGCTATGTTCTTCATGGAATGGTACTACAGGTGTTATAAAATTTGGATGCCCGAAAGGATAAATAATCCACCAATTTCTGGGTTCCTTAGAGATCCTTTTCTAAAAAAGTGATACTATTCAGTTTGAGAAAATATGGGTCTAATTAACAGTGTATCATGCACGACATATTCAAGTCACTCCTAAAGAAATTGGTGCACTACATTGTAGGTAATTTGGTGGTAAAATATCACAAAGGACTATACCATCAAAAGAATCTTGTGAAAATTGATAAACATACTCAATACCGATATCATGAATATAAATACCCATAAGTGTTTGTTAAAGGTTACCTACGAAGACTTTCCCAGTATCATCTTCAGGTACATATGAATCAAAAGATTTCTATAGAATATTAGGTCTACCATCCAAATTCCTTCCCTGGGAGTTACAGTGCCTCCAGGGACACTAGGATAAAATTTTCCAATTCATCACTAATATAAACAGATAGTGTAATAACATCTTAAGGATTGTGATGAAAAGCCTCACATAATAGTGGGATGAATAATTCAACATAGTATTCAAGGACACCATGTAGTTTCTACTATATACTATGTTTCTAATTCCACATGTCCCTGAAAATATTCTAGTCCATTATGCGAATGTCCTATAACGGTTGGTTACTTTTATCCTACACCAAAAGAAAAATGAAGATATAGAGAATATCATATACTACCTCAGCCACATGATACTTTCTACAGATACCAGATATTCCCTTAATGAGTATAGATAACTCACCATGGTCTTTGTGTTGTAGAAATTAAGTCACTACCTATAACATCATGAGATACATATCATTTTGATTCATTTAAGTACATCATCAACTAACCAAATCAGACTGGGTGACTGTAATGGTGGGAAATTTTTTTGTAGTATTTCAATATTAGGTATGATTTTTAGAAAGAAATAATGGACCAAGAACTTATTGTTTCATTGTATATGTATCTAAACCTAATATAAGTAATATATTATGTCTATTTCAAATATTATTCCATTCATTTTATTGATAAGGCCCCTTTTTTACATTCCAATACACTATTATTTCACCTATGAGATCATGATCTAATGAATAATCAATAACCCCAATCTCAAAAGGTTGGTCCTTAGGATTGTTTTCATCACACCTGGATAAAACAACTTCCTAGATTCATTCCTTCATTCGAAATGGTATACCAATAATGGGTTTGTACGACACCAATCACCAGTCTAAATTTTGATCAAGATATTAAATTCCCTAGACTGAATGTGAAGGGATTGACAAAGCTAGTCATCATGAAAATAAATGGTGATTAAGAAATCAATTTGCAATAACTTATCCTCTTAGTGGGGTAACTTTTTATCTAATAGCCTAATTAACATTACCTTATAAAGTTGAATCAGGTTTCCTTACTCTAGAATGATGGAGCTGGTGCTTTCGAAAGTCTATCTATATCCCTTTTCAAGCCTATACAAGATTATTTTAACATTCATGAGTCACATCAGAGAGTCATTCTCCCCATCACATATGATGGGGTGGATAGACAATTGAACTAGTTGTCCATTATAACATCATTATAAATTTTATTAGACACCATGACAAACAACGAATCACTTGATTGGTTGAATCCCTTCATCGAGTATCTCCATTATGGGACCCTTACATCAGACCAAGCTAAGAATAAGTGGATTCATCATCTTGTAATGAAATTTTCAATCTAGGATTTCTCCAGCCTACAAAAATACATCGACATGTGTGGTTTTGATTTAATCCTTCTCAATTTTATCCAATTGATGGAACTTCCATATTCTGTTTAATAATTGTACATCGGATCATGTGAGACCTTTCATGTAAGAATGATTCTTTCCTACAAGATTTGATGATTTGGGTACTACTAGACCACTACGGTTCAAGACATCATTTAACTCACCAAGAAGTGTATTTAATTATAGATCCATGGAAACGTCATCCATTATCCTCCATATCTCTTATATGAAACCAAGTACTCTATCCCATTTATATTATGTGGATTTGATGTGATAATACCCTACATATTAGAAACTCTTTAATAGTGTAGGTTCCTTTTAACTACCACTAAAATCTTCTAAAATTTAGAAGAAGACTTCCCAATAAAATATTTCACGTCTCAGTCTATAATCATATTGTAATGTAACACATCATCCATCGATTCTAGATTCCTGACACCATTCTCAGAGAAAATGTCACAAATTTCCAAGATTTTGATCTAAACAAGTTGTATTTGATGTACAACAATAAATACAATCACACCTCATGTTATCAGATGTAATAAAATGGGTATATTGAGTAATTAAAAAAATAATATATAACATCCAAAATAATATGGTGGAGACAAATTACAAGATTTATATTGATAATATAGTCAATTTTGTTATGTCCTATATGATGATGACCTTGAATTCCCCCAAAGATACTCCATATTCCCTAATGTATAATATATATGAATTTTTACTAATAGATTTTCACTTTCATCACTTTGTATGGTATTTTTTTATTAGTAACCATATAAAATGAGAGTTGATCATCATCTAGATAAATTATGTAACCTTGAATAAAGTAGGTTTCAAATACTACATAACTAGAAAATTCATTAGAATCAGGTGGTGTAGGCATTAATGATTTTTTCCCTCTACTCTATCCTCCAGGGAGATATGGTAATGTGTCTAAGGACAGCAAAGATACACAAGAAGAAGTTTTCGAAGTTATAACCCAATGGAAAGGGCTTTACATTAATTATTTTTTATACTCCAGTGATTTATAGACATTGATCATCATAAATCGAGAGTGTATCACACCTCCCTCCAATTTCAAGTTACTTACGTTATACCTTGAGTTACACTTCACAATGTTTCGTAGTCACATGACATTAAACTACATGAATATTTTTTTCAGAGGATGTTAAATTGTATGACGCCCCATTATCAGTATAAAATGATAAAATATGAGTCCAATATCATTACATTATGTCTCAATCCTATTTCATACACAACTGTATCGCATGATGAAAATCAATGTGATGATTTTTACATCACCTAAGCGGAATTGTTTCTTATATATTGGTCATCTACCAAAACATGTTGTAGAACTACATGAGTCTTGATTACTAATTTCATGGGATACATAAATATGCATGGATCCCATATCTTGGATACATCACAATCACAGTTCTATTTGAGGACCATCATCCTCAATAATGGGTTAAACTCTTACTCAATAATATGTCCCATTAGTTATGTCAAATACACATTTGAGTATAACATATAGTATTGAACTCCACTCAAAAACATCCCCGATTCATCTCCACATGTTGAGTAATACAATATTAGGATTCTAAAATTCATCCTAATACAAATGATCCCCCTAATGGTGTTTGTTCCTTGTAAAAATGGCTCACATATTGTCCTGGGTACATGCTTCGAATTAAATCTCGTGACATGTGACATTTAAAATGTCTGGAACATGGATTATAGTAAATTTGATATTTACTCGACACATCCTTAACAAATGTGTTTGTGGAACCTGTATTTTATATATGGTCAATATTCATTTCACACCTACTGGTAACCTCCCTTTTGTATTTCAAATCCCAAAATTCATGATTCATTTCCCTTACACCTCCCTTTGTTTTAGTTGAGTTTGAACACCCTCAGTTTTACCCCTCAACTCTTTCATGCACATTGGACAATAAAGTTTCGATTTTGGGACTCTCTCAAACTAGTTTCTCTTCTCCCATGTTGTTCAAATTTAATTTGTTAAGGAAATGTCCTCATCATTCCATGTTTCCCACACTAAGCATATCTAACATTACCTTTGTAAAATTGACATCCTCCCCCCACATGTTTATGATAAACAAGACTCATTCTAGTATGAGAATCATGAAATTAAATTATATGTAACACATTATGGGGATGTTTTGTGGTGATAATAATCCTTAATGATTTATCCAAATTAGTTTTCAACTCTCTAGAACCACAAAAATCCTGGTAAAATAACAACCTTTGATCTAAAAAATGACCTTAAATTGGTGTTGACATTTGTCTAAGATTAGTTCCTTTAAAATTTATGTAAATTGATTCAGATATGGTTTCTTGGTGTGAGGCCTCATTGGACCTATTTTTCCATAGGTTTCAAACTCTCTTAATTCCCATATAAAGTGGTATCATCTTTTAAATTGATCTCATTGTGTCTAAATTGGAATAAAAATATTTGAGAGATATATGAATTTAAATTAACATAAACCCATGTTATAAATCCCAAATAAAACTGCATTCCCACAAAAAAAATCTCTATTTTTTCATGATAAGAATAGTTTCCCTTTTTCTATATCTAGTAAATTTTATGATTTGTTATGTATAGAACAATATTCTCCCCAGCTACTCAGTCACATGAAATTAAACTACAAGAAAAAATCTTGGTCATATGACTTTATACTATAGGAAAATGTCCTTGTGAAAAAATATTAAACTATATAAAACCTCATCATCACTATATGAAATTAAAAAAAAGTGTCTTTCATAATTACTAAAAGATATTAAACTGAATGGATCAAGTAACTATATCATGATTTAAAATCATGTGATGCTTTATACCATGTTTAAGAGTACAATATTTTAGTTCCAATCACCAAAAAATCATCATAAAGAACTACATAAAGATTTAATTCCATTTCATGGGATATATAGAGGCACCTAGATCACAAATACTAGGTCTATAATAGTCGATAATCAATTTCATCGCTTTCTCCTAGAGAATAAGTTTGGATAACCTTGCTGATATTCTCATTCCACATGTTTGTGCACATGATGGAATGGATCTGAGGGCATTAAGATCTCCCTTTTCACCCACTCATGTTATCCTACACACTTTTTGTGCTCCCTGATTTGAATTCCCATCCTAATAAAAATCTAATTACATTCCCCTAATAGCTATGGTGAATATCCAAACTAGTTTTCCTTCCTTCCTAGGTAAATTCCTCAAAATATTTCTTATGAAAAGTGTTGCACCCCATTATTTGAAGATGGTCAACATTATATCTAAACTTTTATCACCCCATCCTTCAATCGCGTGGTTGTGTAACTTGTTTATTAATGGTGTTAATGATCATATCTAACCCCTTAGTAACTACCCGTAGTGGTTGATATCCCGAAATTCACAAGTTTATTCCCTTCACATTCCATTTAGTGATTATTGGCATCCCTGGTGTTACCCATCAGTATATTTGAACATGTTTATTAAGCAAGTAAGTATCATTGGGACCTTCTCAACTTGACTTAACTTTTATCTAGCTATACACCTCCATGTGAAAGTGGAAGTCCCTCACTACTCTTTGTTACCCACAATAAGCATCGTTGACATAGGATTAAGAGTCACGGTAGGGTCCTTAGATGCATTTTCATGACTAATTTGATCCTTCTCAAAGAATCATGTCCTAAAAATATGTGAAACTCATCACAATAATAACACTTCATTCTTTATGGGTTTATATTACCTTTCATGTCACGTAGGACTCTCCATCATGAACCTTTCCCAACTTCATAACATTGATCGGTGGAAACTACATTAATATATGCTTATTTTGACCAATATATCTTTGTACAACAATTCATGTTAGGTATATAATATCTTTTAAACCTTTTGAACAACATTGAATCTCACCATTGTTTTTTCTATGTTATATGACCATAAATTTGTGACATTATGGTCTAAAATTCATGACAATAAATTTTGAAAAACATGTTTCAGATAAGGTTTTTTGGTGAAAGGAATCTTTGACCATCCTTTCACATATGGTTTTTACTCTCATGGGATCCACACAAACTACGCTAAATACCCCTTCATTAGTCCAATATATATAACCATAAAAATAAAGTCCTCTAGTATAACCATCATGAACGTAAACTATGTGTGGTGGTTCATACATGTGACACCAAAAGGTGATCCCCTCTATCCATGAGGTCACCTATTCTAATGATGATCATGTGGGGCCCCATCTAGACACATTCTTCCACATCATCTATGATGCTCCCTAGATGAATGGTTCATCCCACTCACATTGATCTAATCCCCGTGACCATAAAAGGGTCGCATCCTTTTTGTCAAAACACCATGACCATAAACTACATGAATTCATCCCATATATCCTTCAATCTATATCTAGTTCACATCATCTTTAGTCTAACAAAGACTGATGTTCCTTTTCATTGCATCATAACTTAATATGAGTCCTCTGTTCAATGTCTTTTTCCAACCACACTAACTTCTAGAACTACTTTTGGAAAGACTACCATTTCAATGGGATATGGGACGATTCTCTGATATAGTATATTGAAATCATCTGCATATCCCCCCATCACTGTTACATTATTTTGTAATTATTAAAATATTGTTCTCCTTTTTTCACCTAGTTGTTAGGATTCCCAGATAGAGATAGTCCAAGCATTACAATTTGAATCCATGTTTACCTCATCCAAATATATATTTGCACGGTTCATTTCCCTATTGGACTTCAATTTATGTCATTTTTTTATTACATTTTGTTCCATATAGACCATCCAATTTTATATAATATAAAAATAGAATGGCTTGAAATTACCATAGAAAAGAGGCAAAAATTTCTACCAGTTTAACAACCTTTAAAAGAAAGCATGATAAAAAATCTGGATTTAATATGCCATGTCTCCCATATGAATTGGTAAAAACTAAATGCATGAATGTAAAAGTTAAAAATATTTTGAGACTCATCATTGGTCCTAATAAAAACTTTTTATTTCTCGTTGATCCCACTATTTCCAACCAAAGTTAAAGCAAGTCCTTCAACCCTTTTGATCACTTCTCATCCTTACCGTATGATGTTAGACAAAGATTCTAATATATTTTCTATAAGATGTTACACTAAATGGTTTATATACTCACCAAATGATATAAATCTGCATGATGTAGGGATCCTCAGTCAAGAGGACTCACCTTTTAGTGATGTTATCCTTCTACACTGCTTTACCGAAGTACATGTGACTTGATTCACAAGCATGAGATACACAGTGACACCCAAACGTCAATTCATAGGTCCTATAATGAAATTCATCTCATTAATGATGTTTCATATATGATAATTATATCCACTTTTGTTTTTCTATTCACTTTGGTTTTTCTTTAAATTAACAAGAAGCCTCACATCCATGTGGTCTAAGTAGCATACCCTTAAATCTTAGATAACTTGAGACCTTGTTGCACGACCCTAAATTGAAGCATCCATATATATATTGAGTGAAATTCAACAAAAGGAAATCCCCTTATTCAAATATGTATAGACATAAATTAATCTACTTGAGGGACTACTAATCTTACCTTTATAACAAGATCCATCCTAACTATCATTCCATCCACCTATCTGACATTTTCTCTAACTAGAATACATGTCTTCTGTTAGTTTTTTATGCTTCCATTGATATATCTGATGCAAAAATTGTGTATCCATAAGAATTCTTGAATTCTTATTGATCACCCTTATCCTTCATCAAAACAGATAGTGTCATCTTAGTCTGGATGTACAACTGCCTCGCAATTTAGAATGGACACTGGTAATGGTGATGAGATTCAAAAAAACTGTCTTATATATCATTTAGGGAACACACTTTAAAACACCCATTTTCATCATCATTGAATGGGATCCCCTGTGTAAATGGATCACATCCAACACTTTCTCAAATATAATACATTGACCATGTCTTGAATGTGTTATCTTGGCCAAAATGGTTATGTAATTTTTGTTTCGAACATTGGTGGTGGTTATCCTCATCCAATCGACCTCAACATTTTGATTCAGTCTTTTTAGGTGAAAATTTTCATCTCCCCACTATTCCCTCTTCTCATGTGTAATTCAAAAACCCATAGTGTTATTTCCACATTATACTTTTACATCGATAATGCATATCAACACCCAATAATTTCATCATCCCAGTTCACATATCAATGGTTCATAGATGTAATTGATTAAATATTCTAATATCAACCCTTTATACCCTATATATCACACTAATATAAATTATTATTCTTCTATTTTCCCCTTATTTCTCACACCAATCATGAAAAACATTGGATTAGAGATTTATAGTCAATTAGATTGTTAGTATTATATATGTGAAAAATGATCACACATGTAATTGAGAAAAATAATAATTGCATTGTCTTGGACAAATAGTGAATATGAGGGTCATCCATAGGTTAAAACCTGTACCATATTACACAAAAAATTATTCCCCTATGGAATATTCTACAATGATACCACTCCATCTTGGATATCCTTGGCTGACTCCCCTCGATTACTTGATACTGCATATCCATCTCATTCGTCTCCTCAAACACAATATGAACCACATGAGCATAAATTTTTACTCAACCTTTCATGATCCCACACTCCACCTCCATGGATTCTTGTTCCACTACATCATCCTTTATGACCATCAAATCATCCCACATATGACTGATAATATCCCACCTTAATAGTAATTATGGATTTCTTTTATTGTTTCTTCTCTCTAAATCGACCAAGCTCATTGTTAGCTACCTCGCATACAAATAATTATTAAAAGTGACATTATTCCATGATACATTGTGTTCTTTCCACTCTATGGGTACCCACATGATGAGGATTTAATGGACCAATGTCTGGAGGATGCGGGAGTCCACACCGCCAATCCCCATCCTCACCTACTAGTGGTGACGAGGCCCCATCCAGTTTATCAAGTCATCCCATGGGTTGTGCATGATGTAGTTCTGGACACTCCTCCTTTCCCTACACTAAATAGACTATTTCTACCCAACAATGTAATATCAAAAGTACATACAATCTTCAAGGGTCAAGTGTTGGTACTCAGTGAAGGATGTAAGTATATGATAAATGAGATATTCCTTGATAATAATTTTAAATGGTCTAGCTTCCATGTTAAGGGGGAAATTAGAACTTCCCAAAAAAAGAAAATTGATATAATCATTATGGAGAGAAACTAATGTCTCAGTTACCACTTCTAATGGCCCAACATTAGTACTCGTCAAATAATTCAAGGGAACTAAAATCTCTAATATTACCTCAGGTGTTTGGTGCCCCAAATTAAGAGGGGATACGATAAGGATTTGATGTCATTATATCCAAATTTTAGTTTCTTAAATATAAATGAATCAATTAGGGGTAAAGATATACAAATGGTGTGGGGGTGAAAGAGATAAATTGTAGATAATATTCCATTGTAGCATCCCAAATGTTCTACTATACTCAACAATGATTTTTTTCATGAGGATGACTTTAGTCATCACATTAGAAAAAAAATCAATCTTTGACGATATTCATGTAGTCATTATATATGGTTTCATCCCCTATCAACCAACACTTTAGAATTTAATAGGGGTTTATCAGTGATTAGACATTGTGGTTCTACTGTGAAAGATAAAACATTCCAATAAGAGTAATAAGGTTATCTAAACCTAAAATTAGGAAGCATAAAATTTGGATTTACAATCAGTCCCCTTCATATTTGATTCTCCACCTTATCCACAAATAGCATCTTGATGATAGAGGGCTTGAAGACTATGACTACAATGTCGTAGGGAGGATTCATTATTTCTAATTCAAGGTTTTGGACCTACTCATACCACCCCGTAGATTATTAATGGTTACCTAATTCCACTATTCCACTTAAACCTTATATATGTCAAAAATATAGAAATTTGTAAACCCAGATGATTGAATACCACATCATGTTCTCCATGATGAGGGGCTCACCTCATTAGCTGTAAGGTATTATTTCTTGAGGGAGTACATATATCTATTTCATACATATGAATATTTATTAGCAGGATCCTCCCTCATAATGATTTAAACTTTCAAAACCCCATAGATATCATAGGTAGAGGGCATGTATAAAAATACTATTACTCAGCTGGTCAGTGGCTGTGCGAGGCCACAAAACTGATCATATTACTAATATCCTTCACGAATCACATGGCTCCCATCAAGGGAGGTGGGATTTTAACCATGGCACATCTTAGACTTAGGAGATGTGATTTCCCTTCTAAACATGAATCCATGAATGTTGGGATGAGTATAAATTCCATAATATGTCCCATTCCTCCTAAGCATCAAGGAAGACAGTGTCACCTAAAACCTAAACCCGATGACAAAGGCGCTTATATAGAGCCTCTTGGAGATAATCTAGAAGATTATCCCTACTCTTGCCGTTATTTACCTAGGTGTCTTAGCCCTTCCATTATTCCCCATTATAATGTTTCATCCCATATATTTATGGTAACCCTTTGTGATTTTGCTAAAACTACCAATATCAATCCTCCAGTTCTTCTATGTCCCCCCCAATGAATTATGCACCCATCACATTATAAACAAATATCCTCTTCAACTTATAACTAGATGGATAACTTCTTTATGGTCTCCCTGAGATACATGCTCTCCTATCTTTTCATGTATTTGTGAAAAAACATAAAGGGGTCATTTCCTAATGAAATATTCTTTTTATATCTAGTTCTCTTTCATGCATACATATGCCACTATATACGTATGACTATGTTATTGAACAAGAAGTATAATATGGTATATACCTTAAGAGTTAGTTATTGGAGGTAATATAATTGATGATCAAACCATTATTGGTAGTACAACTTAGAGATCACCTTATAGTATAATTATGTCACTAGTATCCCACCTAGAAAGGCCATAAGGTGCAGTTGATTCTCCATTGACCCCCTTCCATAATCCATGATCATCCCCATTTTGAGAGTAAATGTGGGGAAGAATAAATCATCTAGTATCAGAAATCATTGTAGCACACCATTAATGCATAGTATTGATGGTGGGATAATAGTGTTGGGATGGAGGATAGTGTTGAGATACTCACACCCCATGCATGCGTGAGATAACAAATCCATATAATAAAGGATATTGTCCACACACATGGAATTGGGTACTCATATTAATTTTCCTCAACACATTTCATTGATTCACATGCACTGGAACCATTAGGTTGATGTTCTCACCAATAAACGATATTTCATCAGGGTAAATGTTCTTGGATTCATCCCTAAATGTGTGTCTCTAGCATGCATCATACATCCATAGAGGGACACTACACTAAACCAAGCCCGGATAACCTCATGGGAATGAGCCTTTATGTTGTATCTATAGAGGTGTAACTAGGTCACCTCTAAAAGTACCTAGTAGGATCCTTTAGTCCCATACTGAATTTCCCTCAATAATTATCAAGTCCTCCATCAAATTCATAGTTCAAACTCATTCAAGAATATCTCAAAACCATTTTTCATTGGGATATCGTTCATATTGGGCTTGTTTCTCTTTCACTATTGATGAAAATATTTAGAAACATTATGATTGTTGGTAATGGATATTGGTATTCCTATACATTCTATGTGGGGTGAATGACATCCAAAATATACTCGTGTATAGGGATCCAACCAATAGAGTAGAGGAATTATAGAATTTTTTGGACCTCCCCATGGTGAATGTAGTGTATTTTGTTGTATTATGACCCCCAAGATGGCATATCTTGTATGGTTTTTGGGTAGAGGTAAATGTAGAACATTGAGGTACATGATACTTCATAAATCCAAATCCTATTTAGATCCAGGTAGAATTGATCACACACCATGTAAACCAAGTAGTCTCATTCAAACACAATGGTAAAATTTCTACACTACTGTAGATCCCACTATTCACTGTTGTCCTAGAGGTAGTCTTCTAGTCCTTCCTTGGGGATTCTCTTATAATGATTAGGTGATGTATCCATGATTATATCCTCTCTATTTATCATCATAACGTGATTCCATAGATAATGATACATTGAAGAAACAAGATAATTGATATAGTGATCATTGGTAGCCCTAGTCAACATCTGTAGACTCAAATTTCTATTTAACTAGTGGTAAGGGGAATCTTGATGAGAACCTTGGATAAAAATTTCATCCCTCATCCAACACCAATATGGTTCTATCCTATGTAGTGGAATTTAACTCATTTTATACTCTGTCAATATATTAGAGAGTGTATCCTAGTCCAACACAGTTCGGATGCCCTCTCTAATATGGATGTTCTCAACCATTTCTCTCATTTGAGAACCAACAGCTTCATCACCTTTGATATTTATTTTACAGACGTAGAAATTAATTTATTTATTGTCGGAGATTGATTCTTTCATGAAATTGTTTCTTTCACAAATAATTGTACTTATGAAATCACCTCAAACAATGAATTTCTACACATGAATAAATACCATGCAATATATTTCACAAAAAATGTTATGTAACATAAAAAATGAAAATATTGAAAATTGAATTGTCTAAATGGATTTATTTTCAAGAAAAAATATGATTATCCAATTTTTTTGTGAGAATGTCATGGCCCCCAAGGACCCCTTCCCATATTTATCTACCAAGGGTTGGTAAAGACTCAGGAACAGGCTAATCCTATCATGGTAATATGTTGAATTAGCCTTATAGTAAACTCAATATTTCTAATATTGGCTACCATTCTAAGGCGATTATGATTTTGTTGTTGGAAAACATGAATGTCAAGATATTTGTAGGAGAATATAGATCATTAGAGGAAAGTTAGGCATAAAATGAGATAAAAACACTCCAATGGGTCTATATTCAAGAAGGTCATATCCTCCACCCATTACCATAGATTTTTTAACATCATATAGAACTATGAAGAAAAAATATCCCTGATTATGGTAATATTTGATGAAACATATTTCCAGAAGACAACAAAACTTATAATTACAACCTTTATTACTCATTTATGGGGTATATGATATTTTTACTTCCAAACAAATTTCACATTTAAAAAAATAAAACCTTCAGGAATTAAATACATAAATGATTTCTAAAGATATCCACTTTTCTTGAGTGACCTGCCCCGATTCCATAAAAAAATTAGCTAATGTTTGAGGAAACTGTTTCAGAAGACTAGGCTCTCAACGCTATATTAGTATGACTCATGACCAATAGGGTTCCTCAAGGCAACCATCATTCCTAAAACCCATCACATGGGAACTAACACACCACTCTTATATGGGGAATCCATTTTTTGCATGTATCAACTTCACGAAACCCCATACCTTCATGAAACCAACTTCAATGTCCCCAATAGAATTCCTCCTTTCTAAGGATATAGATTCAAAAATGATAAGTGATCATTGGCCTCATAGTAATCTATTATGGGACTACATGGGCTATAATAAATTATATGTCTGGTATCATCAAAAATCTTACTTAGACCATTTTCTCCAAGAATGGGATGTGCGGACTCATTTCCCATTTCCATTATGTATTGGAACCCTATCCATGGGACCCCTGTATTATAATTGTAAGGGGAAATTTATACACCTTTTTCATTATAAAATAACTAGATTATTGAATATTTATATAGAATACTAGTCCTTTTACACATATTATTACATGATTGTTGGTCATAACTATACATTAAATACAAACTAATGATCAAAACGAACTATTGTCTTTAGAAGACTTAGGTACTAAAACAATTTGAATTGAACATAATTATAGTAATCTTTGTAATGATCTTATAATTTCATTTATCTCCTAAAAATGAATAGGATGACCTGGGGAATACATAAAATAAAATGGGTGGGATAAAAATTCATGTAATGGAATTAACATGTTATGGAAACATAACAGCTGATTTAGATGTATAATAAGATGACTTAAAATAGAAGGCTCAAAAATAATCAGCTGGGAGAATAACATAATTAACATGGTATTATAATTTCATTGAATCATAATAATTATGTCTTAAACATATAACATGACAAAAAATTGATTCAAGGGTTACATAAAATATAATATCACAAGGTGGAAAAGTCCCATAATAGATTAAATTTACTCCCAAATCCCATACATGATGTCTCATGAGAATTAATATTTACCCAATGCATTATATTTCTGTCTATGGGAAGTAATTATAACATTTTCATGATTATGGGTTCCACAAAATTAAATAACTCATAATACATAATCATTATAATTTCCCATAGAGCTAAATGGGTTTCATAATCATTCCATGTATTATTATCAAAATAAATTTCATAAATAAAGAATTCTAGAGACGAACATAAGAGTGTAATTCCACATAAAGGGAATAGAGAATAATATATTTATATATTTGAGAGACATATATATAGAATTTATAATCATTCCATATCATTAAAGAGAAATATGAATTGCTCTAAATAGAGAAAGGTCAAAAACCAAATAAAAATAGTTGTTCAAGAAGATCCCTTTTTTAAAAACTAATTTGTTGTTAAATATTATTAACAATTAATTGAAAAGAACCTTGGAAACATGTAATGTAATATTAAAATAATTGTGTTATCCTGATCTTAGTAAATTTCTCTGATTCCATGTACATTAAAACATGTATTCCTTTCAATTTTTCAGTAAAAAATCCAAACAACCTCGCTGGGAAAATGATGGAAATATTCCTTTTATACTAGTAGGTAAAAATAACATCATGTGTAAAAATTATTTAATAAATCCTTAAATATTATTTAATAAGATATTTTAAAAAAATTAAAGAATATATAGACATGGGGGTAATTTATTTAAAAAATAAATCTGTAAATACTTTTAAATTAAGACTCAATGTAAAATTTACATCATGAAAAACCACAAAAATATCCTCTCCAAAAAATGTAATGTAAATAAAATAAAGTTAAAAATTCAATTTATCATCCATTTAATCTTAAAAAAGGTTCTTAAAATATTTATAAGAGTAGGTACATGGGTAAAAAGTAGTATGAATGGAACATTCAAAAGAAAATTGTTTATTTAAAAAAGTCCATTACCAATTTTATAACTTTTGAATCGTAAAACCCAATAGAGAGTTACATAAAAAAGCCTTAATATCATGAAAATAATGTCTTTCACGGAATAAAATTTTAATGTGTTAGTATATAAACCACACAAGAGGAATAAGTGTTGAAAATGACATAAGACTCCCAATATTAATGGTAACACTAGAAATACATTACCTTGAGCCCAGACATATTGTGTGTGTTTTTATTGACTAGTTAATAAAC
Source organism: Viscum album (assembly GCA_963277665.1). Classification (NCBI taxonomy): domain Eukaryota; kingdom Viridiplantae; phylum Streptophyta; class Magnoliopsida; order Santalales; family Viscaceae; genus Viscum; species Viscum album. The sequence goes on from OY728133.1 coordinate 1,865,595,637, forward strand.
ATAAAAAAGAATTTTTATTTTATTTATGAAACATTTATAAGATTAATACCTCATATCGAATGGATTAAATTCATTTATTTTATTGATATTTTTAATTACTTAATTATTTATATCTGCATTGGGTGTTTCAAGGATTTTTAGTTCCTAAATTTAAAACAACATAGGTGTATTTACTTTGGTAAAAGGGGTAATTATTCCTTAATATATAGAATAATTTTAGTTTTTATAAATAAATTATAATTTTAAAACCAATCATTAACTATTGTTATAAAAATGAACAATATAGAAATCATTGAGTTGATATGTCATACGTACGCATGGGTAACGTTTCTATTTTATATGATGTGGATAAAAAGAAGGTAATAATTACTATATTTTTCTAAAAATACAATTATTTTTAAAATATCACACTATTTCTTCTATTCACTCACATATACCTTCCTTGTTGTGTGGTAATAAAAAAACTAATTACATATTTTTTGTTATTGTGGTAAACCTTTATTCACAAGAATGTTGTTATCATATTCAGTGGATCATATGGTAAGAAAGTGTTTGATATGTTAAATTTCTGTAATGATTAGTACATAATGAATATAATATATATTATTTAATTACCTAATCATGAACAACTGAGTCAGGTGATCATGAAAAACAAATTACATTGGTTCGTGATGTGGTAGTCATTCCTACACTAAAATTATGGTTTCCTTTCAATTTGATGGAAAAAAATATGGATATAGGTTATTTTATTAACATAATGATATATAAGTATATCTTATACAGTTATTTTATTATATCAGTATGATTAAAAAATATTTCGATGAGGTGGAAGATGAAACAAAAATGCTCGATTAAGAATGACACCTCTTCTTCGGACCACCTCTTCAGGGTTATACCTAAAGCCTCACTAGATTGGATTTATGATAAAACCAATGACTATGGGATTTGGTAAGGGAAGTGAGGATTGGATTTTCGGACTAATTATTTTAACCTAATGTATTTTTATGTTTCAATGGAATAGGATAATAGTTTCCATTTTACAAGTGAGGAAGAAAGACATTTTTGTAAGTACCTAAAAAATAGTCAATAATGTGAAGTCAACCTCAAAAAATGTTCCTCAAAAACTGATAAATAATGTATTTTAGGTGTTATATTTTTTATAAAAACATACAATAATAAAAAATAAACATGTTTTAAACATACTATTCAATTTACCTCTTAGGGTACTCATTTTTACCATTTTATTTGGCACTATGCTAGCTAGTTTGTTTCTATTCATTAAGACAAAAAAATAAGTTATCCAAATTATGGAATTTTAATTATTGTATTTAAAAATTTCGAATATATTTTATGAATTTAAATTCATAAGACATTCTGATATTAATTTAAAATTAAATCTTCATAACGTGTCGAAAAACAGTTTTTATGGAAATGCATTTTCTAAGCATACTATGTTATTACATTTAATATATAAATAATAATACTCATTTTATGAACTTAAATTAATATAAATAGACATATAATAATTTAATTTAATTTAAATATTTATTTTTTATTGTTCATTTTAATCAATTAAAAAGGATTTGTGTGCATTTAAAACAGTTTGCATAGAATAATGTTTTTAAGCATAAAAATAATCTTGTAACAAAATCATGAATATTTATTTTTAAATTAAAACTAATTATATTATTATAAATAAATTTTTTATATTTCACATTAAAATAAAATTAAAAATATAGCAATACATTTATATTACATTATAAAATGAAAAAAATAATGTATTTGAAAAATTATTAATTTTCACTATTCATATAAAAATTAACCATTTTACCAGAATCTAAATAATTCTACCTAATTAAATATTAAAATTATGATTTAATAAATTATTTTATTTTTATAAAATAAAATTTCCAAAATTTTAAGAAAATTAATTATAATATATACTCACAATAAGTAATAAAAATCATTTTTGAAATAAAAATGTATTTTCTAAAGAATAAAATGTCTTCATTAAAAATTGAGTTATTTATTCATATTAATTTATTTATAAATTTTTTTCAATTAGGACAATTATATTTTTCATAATGTAGTTAATATTTTTCATACATATTAATTACATAGCTATGTTATAATGTTCATGTGTAAATAATAATATTTCATGGTTTATTTATGATTTTTATTTCATATTTAATACTCTATTGAACATATTTTTATTTTTAAAAACTAATGGTGTTACATTATTCCACCCTAAAATAAATGTTTTCCTAAATTTTTTAAGATGTTGTTCTTAATATATGGTTTGAAATTAAAAAAATTCATTTGTGAACAAACCACTTCGTAAAAATGTTTAAGTAAAAATTCTTTTAAAAAAATTTAAAAGGAATTTTGAAGCTCATCTAAAATTAAAAAAACTTGGTTCCATATATAATTATAACATTGAAGCGAAGTGTAAACATGGATTTGGAATAAATTCCCTTTTATTAAATAATGATATATTTTTTTAAGAGACAATACACTTTCAATATAATGAATATCATTCTTTTATTAGGGTCATTTTACTAAAGTTGATGGATCCTTTTATTATCTAGTCTAAAAAAGATAATATACTTACATGAAAGGTATAATTCTATAATTTAATAAATCATCACAATAATATAATCTGTTAATTTAATCTATGATGAATTTATCCCTGTGTGATGAGGAAAAATAATCTTCTAATATATAACAATATCCACAAAGGGATTAAAATATATTCCTCTTTTTCTTATATTTTAACCAAAAAATAAATCGGTATCATAAGATAATATAACATATAAAACATATAAACTTTAAAATCAATCATCATTTCTAAATGTCAACTAGAATAATTCCATAAATCTATAACCCTTCATCCTAAATGACCATGACATTTACAAATTTAATTTCATTATTTAAAACTACTCCTTCATGTTAATTCATATGTTTGGCCTAAGGGTTCTATATATATACACAAAATGAAACATTTTCCAAAATATGATTAATCACCTCAAAATATTATAAATTAATGAATCTTTTATCCTCTAATTCCTTCCCCATAATAGACATAATATTTATCAACCAAATCATTTTTGTAAAAACATGTTCATACTAACCAAGACGTCACATTGTATAGTGGTATATGCTAAACCCTTATCGTCTTTCAGTTTTGGGTTCAAGATGTATATCCTTTATAGATTTTATAGGAGTTCCTATTTACATAATAAATATTAATATAATTTTTCCATAATTACAAAAACAATTTTATGAACATACTTAAAAATAACATTAATCATCAAAGATCATATAATCCATGAAGGATATTAATACCTTTAAACGTGTTAAAATGGAACTCATACTCAAATAATTTTTTCACTAATCCCATTCTAATACCAATGGTTATATTTCAATAAATTTCAATAAAAATACTCTTAATCACGTTAGAAATCCGTAACATAAAATCAAAAATTGGGTATTTATCGATATAGTAACATGATCAAATTTAGACCTATCAAACAAGTACACATTATTTATAACTTAGGTAATCCATTATCATCTTCTATTAAATTTCATTATGATGGGTTTTAAATGGTTTGTATATTTATTGAAAGTCTCTCTTAAGAGTTTCAATCCTCAAGTTTAATATTGACCATTGTTGTCAACCGGTTCATGATGTAGTCAAATTTTAATGAGAACTTTTTTTAGTTACTACTCCAAGTTACAAATATTCCATAGATGCATCCACTTGTAATATACAGACATTAATGTTATTTCATGGATCCCAGCCACTCTAAACTTCACAAAAATTATAGGATACATTCTTATACTAAGAATTATTCCTAGAGTTATCACTAAAGTATTATAGTTATAATACCCAAAAATATATAGAGATAGAACTGGTAGAAAATATAGTGGTATTCTCTTATTTCCATTTGGATATTATTGATTCTTGACATATAACCCCATGTGTGTATACACGTCTTATCTAAGACTATTATCAACATCCCCAGTGGAAGCCATTTTCTCATGAAGCACTTTGCTGGAGATTCATGCTTCACCCAACACACACAAGTGAGACCCCCCACCAAGGATCATATTCATTCCTTTCCCCTAATACCAACTATAGTGACCAAATAATTTGCAGATCATATTACATGATTTTTTTAATATAAATAACCACCAAATACATTATGAGTATCGAAGATACCAAGTGTCTTTGGTTGACTATGCATAAAAAAATAAAAATACATTATTTTAATATTACTAATGAGTATTTAAATTATTTAATCTCCAAAAAAATCCTTGGATAACTTGGGGAATACATAAAGTAAATAGGGTGAGCTTTAAATTAGTTAAGGAATTAATAAGGATAATGAATCATAACATGTGAGTCAGTGGTATAGCATGATATAAAAAAAGTGAAGGCTCATGTGTAATCACATGAGAGTATAACAAAAATAACATGGTATCATAATATCATTGTATCATATGAAATGTGTTATAAACATATAACATGGAATTAACATGGGTCAAATATAAATTCCAAGACAATATCACAAGGCGGAAAATGTTCCACAATGGATTAGGTTTATTCCCATATACCATACATGTTCACTCAGGATATTAAATCATTACATAATGAATTAATGTGATATCTGGGAAAACCCATCATAACATGTTCATGATTATTTGTTCCAAAAAATTATATCAATTAGAATACATAGTCAAAATAATTACCCTTGTAATGAAATGGGTTACATTATCTTTCCTTATATTATAATCAAATTAAATTTCATAAAGGAAGAATTTGAGAAATTAACATATTTCATGTATTTACTCATAAAAAGAAGGTATAATAAGATATGTATATACATTAGTGAAATTTATAAAAAAATATAGAAGAATTCAATGAAATGTAACAGGGAGGTAAAGTGGATTAGAGAGAGAAGGACATAACCTAAAGAAAAAGGGTGGTTTATAAATTTCCTTTATTTAATATATAATAATTTAAAAATAAAAAAATAATTGTTTGAAAATAACCTTAGAATATTTTAATGGAAACTATAATTTATTTATTTTTTATGATGTATATAAATTCAATTCCTTCCATGTATATTAAAATAAGATTCCTTTCATCTTTTATTTAAAAAAACAAATGTTCCTTCTTCTGAAAATGATAGAATGATTCCATTAAAACTATTTAGTAAAAAATAAATAGTCTAAAAAATTATTTAATAACTACTTTTATAATATTAAAATAAATTTATCAATCATTTTATGGATAATATGACATGGAAGATAAATATTTAGAAATAAACCATTAAAACTTTTAAAAATGTTTTTTAAGAAATGTTTCCCTCATGTAAAACCATATAAAAATTCCTTTTATAAAAAATGTAATGAAATATAAATATGATAAAAAATGATCATTTTATTCCATTTAATCATAAATAAAAATTTTCTTAAAACATTTTAAAAGAACATGGACATGGGAGAAAAATATTTGGAATGGAAACTTTAAGGGGATTTTTTTAAATAATATCCCTTACAAATTTAATAACTTTTGAATCATAGTACCCTTGAAGGGGTTATATAAAATTTGTAATTAAATATCATTAATATAAGGATTTTAAATACATAAAATTATGTAGATCCATTATACACAACCCTCAAAAAGAATAAGTGGTGAATATGACATAAGTATCCCATAAATAAAAGTGAAATTAGAAATACATTACCTAGAGTCCAAAAATGTCATGTATATTCTTCATATCCATTGTAATGAAAATATTTAATTTTTTTCTTACAATATTTTTATTGGTATTATACCATATATGTAATGTATTTACATCATTTATTTTAAGGAAATATTTAATCACTTAATAAGTAATTCCCACATTATATCTTTTGATGATGTTCAAATCATAAATTCAGAAACAACATTAATATGATGACCATGGAATAAGGTGTTATTGTCAAATCATATTAAAATTTATAATAATTAAAATTTTATAAATTTTATACAAAAAATATAATTTTAAAACAAATCATCAACTATAGTTTTGAAAAATTAATTTGGTTATAATCATTGTGACGGTAGGTTGTATGTTTTCCTGAGTAACATTTCCGTTTTTTCAATGATCATGATTTAAATAAGAAAAAGTGTTATTTTATGATTATAATATCATAAATAAAGCATAAATATCATATTATTTCTTTAAATTCACTCATATATATCATCCATGTGAGTTGGTTTTAAAAAAAATTCAGATTGCTTCATGAGGAGGTACTCCACCACACACAAATATGACGTTATCATTTTTAACTAGATGGAATAGTTATAAATTTTATGATAAATTAATTTTCCCTCATGATTAATATTACTAGAATATAATAAATCATCATTAAATACATCATCATTAAATTCCATGAAAGGAGATGATTGGAAATAGATTACATCGATTCAGGAGGTTGTAGTATGTCGTATACACAAACGAGGGTTTCATTCCCCATTTGATATAAAATGATAAAGATGTAAGTTATTACATAAACATAATGAAATATTAGTTTATTTAGGATTAATGAGTTATTAAATCATCATGGTTTAATAATATTTGATTTAGTTGTAAGAAGGAATAAATAAAAAAATTTAGTTTGGATTGATACATCATCTACACACAACCTTTATTGGATTATCTATATTACATAGATAGATTAGATTTCTGATCAATCGAAGGCATCTAAAATGTGGTAAGGAAATTAAATACCTTATATGGGCATATATTTGTATAAAAATTAGTATTTATAATCATTTAATTGGTAATAGAGGAGGATACCTTTTATAATTAATGTGGAGTGGCATTTTCATAAAAAGCCCAAAACAAATCAATAATGGGAAGTCACTCTGAAGCCATGTTCCTCCAAAATTGAATAATAATGGGGTGTATGGGTGATATGAATAATAAAAATATCCTCCTTCCAAAAATAAAAATATTTTAAAAATGATTTTTAATTTATTCATTAGGTTACTCACTTTTATAACTGTAATTTTCACCACAGTAGCTAGTTTTATTGACTTTTTTAATATTAATTATAAGTGAAAATATTAGGTTGACCATATTACCTACTATTAATTATATTGATTAAAAATATGGAATCCATTTTATAAAATTTATTTCATATATGTGGATGAATATTAATTAAAAATTAATCCACAAAATGTGTTTAAAATAGTTTTTCAATAAATGCATTTTTTGAAAGAATAAGATGATCCTACATTAACTATAAGACTAGTAATATTCCATATATCAATTTTAATTAATATAAATATAAATCTAATATATACATATAATTTAAATCATTATTTTTTGTGATTTATATAAATTAATAAAAAGGTGTAATTTTTATGCACTTAAAAATAGTTTCTAGAAATATGTGTTTTAAAACGTAAAAATAAACTTACACCAAAAGAATGAAAATTGATGATTAAAATATTATTATATAATTATAAAAAATTGGTTTTTATGTAAATTTAATATATAATTCAAAATATAATTTCACTTTTAATTACATTATTTTATGGAAATCAATGTTATCATTTGAAAAATAAATAGTATTCACTATTCACTGAAAATCAGTCATTTTAAAAAAAAAATCCAATCATTTATCTGATGCCAATTTTGATATTCTGATTTTGAAAATTATTTTCATTTTATAATAAAAATTAATAATTTCAAGAAATTAATTGTAATATTTTCTAACAAAAATTAAAAAATTCATTTATAAAGGAAACATATTTTTTAAGAATAATATGTCTTCTATAAAAATGAAATAATTATATACAAGGAATTTATCAATTATTTTATATTATTTATGGCCTTTATATGTATTTCATAAATTATTTAATATTATTAACACACAAAAATTTAATTTCTATGTTATAAACATCATGTATAAATAATATTATTTCATGGTTCATTAGGGATGAGTGTTATTTGTCATATATGCTATCAAACAATGCTTTCTAAAATTCTAGGTGATTCAATGTAATCCCAAAAAGTGGAATCATTAAGTTAAACAGTTAGTCTTCCCTTCAACGAGTACACATGGGACCCATGGATCCATCTCTCATCTATTTATATGGTACTCTCCTCCCACACATTCACAATAATGGTCAACTCTAGGTTTAATTCATGAACCAACAATTGGTTTGTAAGACATTAAACTGAATTGTCACAATGTCCTAGTATAATTATATTAAAGAACATGAAAACATATCAACACAATAATTTAAACACAAACCTTAGCTGATGTGATAACAATAGGACTCCCCATGGGACAACCATTAAATGGTGCACCCAGAACACAGGCATATTCTACACATAACCCCCCCCCCCCACTATCCCTTGTTCTGACTCCATTAATGAAAAAAATACTTACTGCACAAAGTTAAAATTGTTGGACCAGTCCTATCACACGACATTAAACTGTATGGGTTTTTATCCCTATATACTAAAAAGTTATATTGGATGCCTCTATGAGCTTCAATACCAAAGTCTAATATCACTATAAATTCATTTCCCCTAGAGAGGGGGGAACTCCAGACCTTCTAAGAACACAACCAGAACTCTCACAATCTAAAAATGATGTCCCCATAGGACTTCAGGGTCACTAGGTAATGCTAATCTATATTCGGACTAGTATGTGAGGATCATATTCTAGAAACATTCCAACATGTATTTTGACATGTGATCAACTCATATGTGATATGTGTATGAGGGATATTCAACACTAGACTCTAAATAGATGAAACACCTTCACATGACATTAAACATGTGACACCTCCAAAAGCATCAAAATATTTATCTCATGTTAAAATAATTATTTTCCTTTAATAATTATTTATGAATCCATATGTTATGAGAATATGTTTAATTTCATGAATAGTGTTATATTCAACATTTAACACATAATAAATTTGAGTCACCCTATCTTATAAGTATATGATAATCGAGGAAATAATCCTTTGATGGCCATATTCCCTTAGGTATGTTTTCCCCACACAATATACTCATTATCTCCCAACCAACGGTGGATTATATTTCCAAACAATTATAAATCAAAATAACCAATGTCCTATTAAAAATTCCATTAGGAAAGAGATTCCAAAACTTGTCTTTGATCTATTAGGGAGACCCAAACTGGGAATAAAACTCCAAAGAGGATTCCATGGAAAGTGGATCTGACATCCAACTATCCATTTCAAATAAATGTACTGAAACCATCTTCCAGGATGGTAGAGGTCACCCACATTTGGAAATAATCAATTTTGGTAACCAAAGACGGTTCTGGACTAGTCCAATAGGGGTGGAACAGTCTATAAATAGAGCCATATGTGTACCTTCGAGAATGAATTGGGAAAATAGATTCATCAACACTTCCATACGTGGATAAAGACAGTTAGATACATTTTTTGAGTAGGATAGTTCCTCACATGGGTTCATAGCTGATGTGACCCATAAGAAACTACATAACCCCTTTTCATCAATAAATATCCCAGACAATCTTCTGATGTATCACAATATGTGTCAAAACCAACCCCTATCTGAAGATGTATCAACACTAGTGTTTTAGTCATCCTCATGCTCATCTCAAGGAATGACTCTTAAATTTGTATGGAATACTGAATCATCTCCCCTATCCTCATAAATATATTTATGGTTAATGATAAATAGTATATGTAGAAGATAAACCCATTGTATACCCCTACTTGATCAAGAAAAATCCGGATCTCAAACATGTTATGGGGACATTTTTAGGACATCATTGCTTCTATTTTCTCCAAGTACACAAATATACCAATCTCAAAAATCGCATGCACCATGAATATAACCTCATAAGTACAAAAAATTAATCTTTGAAAGTTTATATTAAATTTAGTGTACATGATGTTCATATAGGACTATCTCTAAATTTAGGGAATTCTTCACTCATATTGAAGATTAAATAATGATTTCATCCCAAATAGCATCACCATGTACTCATACATCCTATTACTAATGAAAAAGACAACCTTCAAGATTTCATCCTCTCTAACGTACAAATAATGAGAGCCTAATCGTAGATCAATCATAGCGAATGACTGGGCTCCCCCCCAATTGATCAAAAAATCATCAATCCTAGAAAAAGAATAATTCTTTATCACCATCACTTGGTTCAGTTCTTAGAATACTATTTATGTAAAAATGAAACAATATGATTCTTGTTGAAAAAATAGGTTCACCCCATGGTTAATTACTTATCCTGATAAATCCCTTTTGTTCTAATTCCTCATGTTATACCCTGAGTTCCTTTAACTCATTCGATACCACGCAATAAGGGGGTATTAAAATGGGCTACATATCTGGTATGAGTTATATCATGAACTCAACTACTATATCATGGTAATTATATTGAATTAACCCAGAAAAAATTTAATTTAGGGGACCATTAAAAGTGTTAAATACGGTACGGGTACCACTGATCCTATTAAAAGATTAAATTCTATAATGTACATCATGATTTTCCCATATAAGATCATGTCTATACCCATTCTAACTAGTCTTAAATCCCAATATATATTCATTACATAAATCTCTCCCTTGGGTGATACAAATGATTCCCATCTTTGATAGTGATCAATTTGAGCTCTAGGGAAAGTCAACTGGTCGACATTAAGAATCTCATCGATGTTTTTAATCAATAAAATAATGAAGTCCATTTAATGTCTATAACTAGAAATAAATATATGAAACTCTGTAAATCATTAAATATAGTCCACTTCATTTACCAATAGAGTATCCATCAAAAGTAACTTGGAAGTTAACTTGACTGGTGATTCAATTCTAGAAATAAATGGTACAGTTCTAAATGAATTGAAATCATTGCTAACAAAAAAAGTAGTATACAATGAATAGGTCATCAAGACCATACCTAAAATAGTATATGGTAGCTCACTGCCATATTTTGAAGTCTATTCCATTATATATTCTCATCCTACCTAAACTCTATGGCCTTGTCCTTGATATGGATGACTTGCCTATGTCATTGCCGATTAGAAGGTTTGATCCAATTGTGGAGTACTTCATCATTTCCCATGGCTCTATGCATGACTATATCCCAAACCATAGTGAGACCTATTTAAAAACACTTTTTAGAATAATTTCTATTGATACACCATCTTGTGAAATAGATGATACTTGATCTATGGTTCTTGGAATAATCATTGTTATTTCCCACAATACCTATAGATGAAACATTGAGGACAAAATTCCCCCTCAGAGAGTGCTAACGATACTATTCTAAACAATGGATTTTGACCACCACTCTAATGTGAATTATATTTCTACCTCCATCTAGATGTGGAAGTATACCATGTAAGTGAAGTAATGACTAAAATAATCCATGCATCTCAATTCTCATGCATACCTTTTTCAACCATCATGGACATACAATGACCATGAGTATATATATCTGGATCAAAGTTATTGATATGGAATCCTAACTCCCATATAATATAAATTTATAACATTCTATAGGTTAGAACTTTATCCTTATTCAATATATGAGAAAACATTAGTAAATTCATGAATTATTTTGAATTAGTATACAATGTTCTTGTCCTTGGATGAAACTCCATAAACTTTTATTCACAGTCCATCTTCATTGTACTCTTGATGAACTCCTGGATGAAGAGTCTATGTAATGTTTCCTATATGAGACCCTCATGACTTATAGAATAAATAAAAGAATCACACAAAAATCCAATAGCTCCCAGAAATATAAAAATTCCAATATTAAAAATTTCTTCTTTTAGGGTCTCTATGAGGTAGATCATCCTATTGATGATATATATCATGGCCTATATATCATGAGAGCCTATTGTTCCCTGAAAGGATAAAGGATAATGGAACAACAATTATTGATTATAGACAATTATAATATTTGTAACTTTTCCACCTTGGATATGAAACATGAATAAGATTCTTGAAAAATGTTATTCATCTATATGAACTACTTGACGAGGTCTAGAATCATTCTGCAGCATGATTAGTGGTGGAAGTACAATGTCCTCCCTCATGGGAGTGTTCTTTCCTACTCCATCAAATTTTCAATTAAAGAATATATAAGGCTGTATTTTTCTCAATTGAAAATGAATCATTTATAATATTTGATATATTAGTTCAATATAGATCATAATCATTCTATGGGATCCCAAAAAGTTTCTCCAATGGGGATACCCATAACCCAAGGTATTTCCCTCACAAAACTAACCGAAATACCCATCCGGGAACATTAGTCATGGTCACATATATATAATACATAATATAATGATCAAGTAAAACTAATTTATGCTAGTATAGATATATCATGACAACAAGGAAAACTGATATATCACTTAATAATAAATGTAATTCTATCGTAATGAAATTTTACACATCAAAATATTAAATTAAATATCAAGTATGTGTCACTTAATAAGAAATATATATATAATGAGATCTTATGTTCCTAGTCAGGATGCATGAAGACACCACAAATCACATAAAAATTAAACATTAATCCCCATAATGGAGACTAAGAGGTCAATTACACATGATTATTCAAGTATATGGAAGATCCCTTACTCAAGTCCAACATAGCCTATATCATTTATACCATTTACCATGTTGGTCAATACAAAATAAGAAATTGTTCTCTATTATAATTTTCTAACACCCCAACCAAAACCACCAGGTTTGAACTAGAGAGACATAAGACATCTTTCAACCCTACATCCTTGCAAGAGGCTTCCAACTAGGAATGAGGGTCTAAACTTCGTTGATGTGGAGACTATACCCTCAATATAATATCTTTTCACTGATGATATAAACAAAAATATATAAAAACTCTGAGTGATCAAGTGGAAGATATGATATCATAATGTAATATCATATGGAAAACATTTCATACAGATAAATAAGGAATAATATAATAGGCTCCCAATGATGAAAAAACCTAGATTAAATGTGAGAATAGGTAATAAATAAGATCATGTGGAAATCCATCAAGGTTTATTCAATTATTGCTACAATCTCATTGCTATATAACTCATAGGTCTACCATGATCCATTTTCTCATACAGGGATCCCTATACACGATGATTGCATGAGCCCTCAGAATCTCATTTTGGGTGTGAGTAAAACCACAATAGGACATTACTATATTGTACTTAATAATAAACAACAAGAATAACTGTGTATTACATTATAATAAATTAGATCAGACATAGTAAAATAACCATATTGTGAATATATGTACTAACTAGTTCTCCATTATCCACAGTTATAACTTCTTCTTTTCCATTATAAATGAGTTTTTATGTGACCATGGAAACATCCTAAGAAAAAGAGGCAACATCTAGGAAGATAAAAAACATTATATTCCTTGAGAAATCAAGCTAGAACATAATAAGACATCATTCAATATTTCTATATCCTAGTCCAAGTCAAATACACCATCATTACCCATTGTTTCCATATGGGTTAGATCACATAATGTTATCATGGGCCTCGGTTTTTCGACACTAGTCCATCAAACCCCATAATCTAACCTCGTATTTTCATCATGTCATATAAAACTACTAAACATACTTCTTCTCTATGCCCACCAATCCATGATGGGTCCACCTACCACATTCATACCATGCATGTAATACAATCATAACAAATACCAAGTACAACACATGGAAATAGGTTATATCATATAGAAGCATAGGATATCATATCTTTAGTGAGAAAAAAAATGAGAAAACCACCCACACTTGTGATCTGACATGAAAATTCATATGCATATTAACACAGAACATTGTATAATATTAAGGATCACATCTAGTACCTCTACATGGTATAAAACAATAAACCTTATGTTTTTTAATATCAATTCCATAATTGTCAAGAGCATCATTGCATGAACAACGTTCATAAAATAATTAGAATAATTACAAATAAAACAAACCTATAACTTTTCCAATCAAACATGACAATTTTTATTGAGTACGGTGAATAAGAATATTTTCCATGGGTAGAATCAATAATTACTGAATGTTCAATTACCCTCAATAGTAATATCTGAGTCAATTTATTGGACGAATCACCCTATCGATAATTTATAGTGACAAGAAAAATATTGTGAAGGATCTAATAAGTGGAAATAAAATAGAAAATCCCCATTCCATGCTCATTAAAGAAGTAAAAAATAAGAAATGTCTAAAAAAGGAATACATAATAATGTTATTCATCAAATTTCCCAAATCTAGAAGAACTAAAAAAGGAAGATGGATCAAAGATTTATATCTACCAAAGAGGTTGAGATTAGTGGAGTTAAAAAAGGAAATTGTATTCAAAATGATTAAGGTAAATTGCACAAACTAGTTTTGTAAATTTTTTATTTGGAATTCATTGTATTCAATGATTATACAAGATAAGAATGGAATAATCGATTAAAATGGGATAGAACCAATTAATAAATTCTTTAAAACCCCCACACTTAATCCATTAATATTTCTCGTTTAATATGGTAAAGATCCAAGAATAAGGGTGAAGATATAAAGTGTTTATAAAACTAGCCAGACCTCTAAAATATCCTCCACCAATATATGTCAATTGTTGTGGAGTTCTCAAACACGCCAGGATTAAATTTTCATCCATAGGATTTTATACACAAACTCGTGTCACAGTCCTCTAACCAGACCCTCTAAAATGGGTGGCTTGGGTTACCCATAATGTGGCTGAGAACATCCACCCCTGAGCACCATGACATAGCCCGCTCATTTTTGGGTCAGAACAAACGGGGAAAGATGGCAAGAGGGGGGGGGTGAATTGCCTTTTAAAAAAGATTAACAAATTAAAAATCAAAGTTGAAATGCAGCGGAAATAAAGGAGGCAAGACACACAAAATTGATAACGGAGTTCGGCCAAAACCCGGCCTACGTCTCCGCTCCCAACTCAACCGTTGAGAGATTCTACCGCTTGCTTTTCAATGGTTTTAGCAAAAAACCCACTAGGCTTTGAGGTAGCACTAGGACCTATTACAGCTTGCTTTTTATGGTTGAGCAAGAACCCACTTGCTTTAAATGGTTAAGCAAGAACCCACTAGCCTTTTTAACGGGTGAAGGCTAGCTCACCGAAAACTCAAGTCTTTTAAAAGGAAAGGCTTGAAGAAACCTCTTCACACCTTAATGGTGGTGTGAGAACCCAAGAGAAAGAGGGGATGAGAAAAGGGTTTGGGGTTTGTAGGTACAAACCCAATTTTAAAGCTCAAAATGAATATAAAATAAAAACCGTATTGGAGGAAGACTTGGGCGCCAATTGGATGATGGAGTTGATGTAGCGTGCTCTCCCAAGCTTCTTGAGGTGCTCCTTGGATTCGAAATTGGTTAGAGCACTTGAGGATCCTTGAAGGTGGAGCGCCGGAGGTTTGCCAAATGTGCAACAATATGTCCGGGCGCTTGGTTTATGATCCGATTAGGTTTCGGGGCTTCCTCAGCCTTTATTTATAGGCATGGAACCCATTGGGGGTCTTCGGAGCCGTTGGAGAAGTCCTCGGAGCCGTTGGAGGCCAAAAGAGTGTTGACTGGTCAAACCCAATGGCTAGTTTGACTGGGCTACCGGCTGGCCGGTACAGGGCCACCGGCTGGCCGGTGCCTTGGCAGGGAAGAGAAGATTTGGTCCAGGCTCTACCGGTCGACCGGTGCCAGAGCCACCGGCTGGCCGGTGGGCAGACAGTAGCTGGCACTGTTTGGAGAGGGTGCCACCGGCTGGCCAGTGCTGAGGCCACCGGTTGGCCGGTGGGGAGGCAGGAGCTTCCCTTTGAGTGCAGGTGCCACCGGCTGGCCGCTGGTGTGCCACCGGCTGGCCGGTGGACTGTGTTTCAGTCCACTTGAGATGCTTTCTTGGGCCATTCCTTTGGCAGTCTCTTGCCTATCATACACAACACTTAAAACACAATATTAGATAAAAAAGAAGGTGATTGTGATCATGAAAATCAAACAACGAGGGGAACGAGATGTACAACAATCTCCCCCTATTTTGATGATCACAATCACCAAAACAATTAAAGTAAAAGACTTAAAATGAGAGGCATTCTTTAAAAGATTTTTCCCCCAATCAATCAAGAATTTCGGATGGAGCACTTTGGGTTCCTTGAGGAAATCCGCCGGAGGTTCGCCAAATGTGCAACAATATGTCCGGGCGCTTGGTATATGATCCGATTAGGTTCCGGGGCTTCCTCAGCCTTTATTTATAGGCATGGAACCCATTGGGGGTCTTCGGAGCCGTTGGAGAAGTCCTCGGAGCCGTTGGAGGCCAAAAGAGTGTTGACTGGTCAAACCCAACGGCTAGTTTGACTGGGCTACCGGCTGGCCGGTACAGGGCCACCGGCTGGCCGGTGCCTTGGCAGGGAAGAGAATATTTGGTCCAGGCTCTACCGGTCGACCGGTGCCAGAGCCACCGGCTGGCCGGTGGGCAGACAGTAGCTGGCACTGTTTGGAGAGGGTGCCACCGGCTGGCCGGTGCTGAGGCCACCGGTTGGCCGGTGGGGAGGCAGGAGCTTCCCTTTGTGTGCAGGTGCCACCGGCTGGCCGCTGGTGTGCCACCGGCTGGCCGGTGGACTGTGTTTCAGTCCACTTGAGATGCTTTCTTGGGCCATTCCTTTGGCAATCTCTTGCCTATCATACACAACACTTAAAACACAATATTAGATAAAAAAGAAGGTGATTGTGATCATGAAAATCAAACAACGAGGGGAACGAGATGTACAACACTCATTTCCCTCAATTCATATTTTACATTGTTGCAAACCACATCCAAAACAGCATTCACCTGGTCATGTTGTTGGTGGTTTTGGATCGAGTGATCTTTAAAATCCCAAAATAAGATTCATATATTTTAACATGACATAAACAATCATTATGGACCCAATTATAACCACTAAAATCATAAAATCATCTCTTAAGTCATGCCAGATATTTTGTTAACATAACAACCCAAAAAAAGGGTGCTACAAATATGAAACATTATAAACGTCTTGCCCTTGGGTGTCTTACCTTTTATTTCAAATGACACATTTATCTTCTTCGTAATTATTCATTCTTATCATGTTATGAACTCCATGAATTATATAATCAAAATTCCTTCATAAAGAAGTAATTTTCCCCTTTACCATTTATCTGATAAAGATGTTCATTCCATTTCATTGCATAAGTTGTCTAATTTACATACATGTATACTTTTAAAACTCTATTCCTTTGAAACATTCAATTATTCAATCATTTTGAAAGAAACATAGTCTCTTGTGTGTTATTATATACTCTCTTAAAAATTTTAGTATAGAAAATCACACATTCCAACTCTCATTCTATAATAAATTTATTCAATAACATTGGTATGTGATGCGCCCTTTTCAATTACATCTGGATTCAATTCATCATCACTGTATAAACAACATCCTTCCCCAATATCATGTTATTTTATTCATCAATAAGATATAACATATTGAATCATTAAGTTATATAATTCCTTATTCTACAGTTCTCTAATAGGCTGATTAAATATTCCCTAGTGTTTATAAACTATAAGTTAGGTAGACTGGTGAAATTTTTTAAAATAAAACTCAAATATTTTAAAATGATATTTTTGAATGCACTTGTATTATAATATATCACAATATTAATAATATTTTCTCTAAAAGTTTTATTTAGATATGATTTCTTCCAATAATTTCAATACACTCTACCTCAATTAGTGAACATACTCATAAATATTCTCCATCATATTTTTTCATCATTATGACTATTTGGTTCATCCTCATGACTTAAACTATCCACATTATACACTTTTCTAATACAATATTGGATCTCCTTATACCAAGTATCCCTATTCATGATTAGATCTTGAATATAAACAAGTAAAATGACTAAGTTACTTCTTTGGTTACCCATTATTGTAATAATAAAATACTGGGATTCTTTGAGTTATTATACATAAAAAATAGTATCCTAAAATCACTGAAAGTTATCTTTAACAATTTCAATTGACCCTGAATCATATTGAAGTCATTAACATGGTCGTTCTTCAACATTCCTTAAAAATGTTTCATGTTGAATAGCCATCACTATATAAAAAAAATTTATTATAGTTATATTTTCAGACATACCAATTGGATTCTTCATAAGTTATAAATCATTATTCACCTTACAGATTTTATAGGCCAAAATCCATGAATTGGTACTGAGATTACCATTAACTATTTCTTATCTAACCTTTCACATACATAATTTTTCATCATTTTTATTTCTGTTCCTCTCCATAAAATATTTAGATCATTTATAATAGATAACTCAATATCTATATCTTCTAAAAATACATAAATTCATCATATCCAAAGTTTCTACTTAGACTTTATTCTTATTTAACTCCATCCGTACAAAATAAATTTTTATAGGGTGAATCTAAAACCTTAAAGATAGAGATCATTAAATTCTTACTGAAATTATCTTACATGGATGATGGCATTACGATTCTTCTGAACTAATATATATGACATCTTTTTCAAGTGTATTATCATATTGACATTATACAACCATTCCTTGATTCAACTTTTTTGGGTTTAGAACCTCCCTGCAAGAAGTTACCCTCAAGAACAATTATAGGTGGAAAAAAATTCCCTTATAATATTATAAAAAATGAACTATTATTTAAGATGAATCTATAACTAGAAAGATAATTAAACTAAGACACATATTGTATCAAATACAAACACACTAGATAAGAAATTCCATAAGTGAATGACTTCGATTATAATGAAAATAAAAATATATAATTAAATGAAAAGCATATTTATTTTAAGTAGTTTACACCATGTCCTAATCAACAGGTGGAATAGCATAATTACTTATATTAAAGACATAAAAAATTATTTCAATATAGATTATCCGCCCGAGTATGAGACCCTACCCTATAATTAGTGCAGGGCCCATCAACTAGAACTAGTTTTATATCCTTCCAATCACTAGGAAGTTTCTTCCCCTATTTTCCAATATTTAAATTCATCCCTTCACTTCATCATAGTGAACCATCATGTTCACTCCTCTTTCTAATGAATGGTGAGTGGTTCTGAAAACTCCATGTTTTCGACTAACATATAATTATGGGAAAACCCTATGTAATTCACCTAAAGGTTGAGAATATATCATGTAAAATTTTAATTTACTATTAAATTAGTGCTTTATATATCTACAATTAATTCTACCGAACTCAATTTTGTTTATTCTAATTGTACTACTTCTGATCAATCTGCTTTAGTAATGTTGGATATTTTTTTAGACAATAAACTATCATTATCTTGTTTTAGAATTTGGGCATTCATGTTCACACATTTTTCTATCTCCCACACATAGTCAAAAAATGGTTTTTACATAGTTATTTTTAAATAAAACATTATAGAATATTTTTCAATAAGAATAAAAAACATATTTGGGATATCCTTGAATGATGGGATGAATTTATTAATGAGTTTAGAAATTAATCAATGTAATAGAAATATTTTGTCTCATAATAAAAATATTCCGAAGAGATCTTCAAATAAATTGGAATGGAATAATAAATATGTGAGTCAATAAAAAATTATGTCAGAATAAAATTGAGTAGGGATGTTAATGAATAAGTTTTCCTTGATAAAGAATTCACTAAATTTATCAGAAGTATTAAGTATGTTACTACCTCAATTGTGGTTATTGAAATTTCTATAACACATTGTACTAGGTATAAAAAACCTTATGGAATCCAAATTTATAGGAAACAATATTCTAAAATTAGGATTTGGATGGTCGTCGTGATTATTGAATGTCAACATCAGGATAAACATTCTTCATTACTGTATGACTTATAAAAAGGTATAATATGAAGAAATACATTATTACTTTGATCACCTTAGCATTTAACTATCATTAAATATAAAAAGTTTATATGAAACATTTATCGATGAAAAATAAACATTAATATATGTGTCCATGTGGTATTCAAAAATTGGTTTTTTATTTTGAAAAAAAAAGAATAAAAATAATTGAATAATATTGTGTAGCATTATAACTATTTATTGATGAGTGTAGGAACGAACTAGACATTTCTGTATGATGTTTCCTGAATTTGTGGTTTAATAATTGTTTTCACATTACTAATTATTTTTATGGTAGCATTGATGTCTTGGTTAATCTTGTAGGGACTCCTTATTTTATCTATAAGACATTGAGATATTTCTATGAATATTTATTAGGAAATTCACTAACATATTATGAGATTTTGTTTGCCCAACCTTCCACACTGTGGTGATTTTAAAAAAATATATATATTATATCATGTGCATAATTTTTTAGTGAAAGTGGAATAAATCCAAATAATATTATCGTATTTGAAATCTGAGACCACTGTTGAGTCTAAAATGTGAGTTTTACCCTAGGAGTGACATATAATCTTTTAGTGTTCGGTTCTCAGGTGAGGACGTGTTGGTGGTTGTTTTGATGATATATTAGTTAATCTAAAAATGAATAATCTGATAGGCCACCACCCACATGGGTTCTCACATACAATAGTGTAGGTTCCCACCCCGGCATGATGGATGGCCCACGGCCTAATCAAATCAATGAGGTTCCACTGATACTCATTTTTTACATCGATAGTCACCCGATTCAAAAGCAATCACTTCTGATCATTGTTTTAGACCCGAAGCATCAACATTTCATCAAGATACTAGTGTATTTTTTATCATTATTTATTTATCTAATTCGATGGATTATTATAAGGTTTTTAACCATATTATGAATTCTAGATATCCACTAGGGTAGAAATGTTCATTTAGATGGAAATATGTGCGTTTTATATGGGTAAGAGTGGATTCCAATTTAGAATTATCGATCACATGGTGTGTAGTATAATACCACATTCAATGTGTTATTCTGGATTGATGAAGTTTTATTTCAAGAACTACACACAAGGTATCATGGGTACACTTCTTGTAGTGATCCTCGGTTGTGTGTCGGAAGACATGGCAAGTCATTTCGTTCCAAGGGACATGGTCATGTGGGAGTGCATGTGTAACATCCCATGTAAATGAAGAATAAGATATTTTCATACTTATTAATATTTGTGAATTAAATATTAATTTTACTTGAAAAGTGATTCTATGTTTTATAGCGTACCCGATACGCAACAACGGGTTTCTTTGAAATCTTACGTTGCACACTAATAATATAATATTATTATTTTAAATGCTAGTTAACTCCTAGCCGATGTGTTGGAGGGAATGAAAAAAACTAACTAAAATATTATTATTCATTATTGTTAAATGTATTTACAATTATCCAATAAAATGTTAGAGGCTTGAAATATGAATGAATCTAATTTTAAGCATATTTTATATTAAAAGGCCGATTTACCGCCATTTAATGGTGAACCCTCATTAAATATTATTTGTTTTTTTTAATAATTTCTAATTGACCAAATAAAATCCTTCTTTTGAATGGGGACATCAAATTTTACTTTGGGTAATTTTTTGGTATATTTCTGATAAAGTTCATTTTTTTAATAAATACCGAAAAATAATGTATATTAATTAAAAAGTTCCTGTTAATCTGATTTATTTATAGGGTTATATTATCTTTTTAATTGGGTTTAATGTGAAATTAAAATATATTTTTAACATTTAATTCAATTTTGGTGATTTGAATTTATTTCACTTTTAAATTGGACATAAACAAATATCAATATTTTGATATTTTTTGTTTCTTAAAAACATGCTATTTGTTTTGATAATGGGAATTAGTTTTAAAGTTAATTAATGCCACTTCTATGTTTTTAATTTGGTAAAATAGAGATCATTTTTGAATTCAGAATATCAAATATTTATTAGGCCGAATTTTTGGTATTTTTCTGAAAAAGAACTATTTTTAATGAATAGTGAAACCACTTAGTAATAGTTTAAAAAACTGACTTTTTCATTTAAATAAAAATTAAACCACTTTTTTGAATTGAATTTCAAATATCCGAAATGCATGGTTGTTATCAAAAAGTAAAATGTGGTTCAATAAGATGAAAATAATTTTTTGTTAATAGTAACTTCTTACTTTTATTTACCACCGTTAATGTTAAATATGGTAATTCATGGTAAAAAGAATATTATAATATTTAAAAATTACCTTAACATTTGTCCAAACCTTATTAGTTTAGTCAATTAATACGATGGGTATCTTTGGGTCGATTTTGGGACCCCACTGAGGCATTTGGGAGTGATAATGACAATTTAGATTAATTAATTTAAAATAAAGGCAAAAATGGCAAAAGAAATTTTTTTTTGTTAATTAATTTTTAGGATGGCTTATATAAATTATATTTTAGACTATAAATATTCATTGAAAAGATAAAAATATTTCCTACATAATGATATTTTTTATATATTTTAGACATCAAATAAATTAAATTATATATGACACAATAATGATGCAGTGTTTACCTCATTAATAAATGATTTAAATAAATAAGATTATAATGATTAAAATAGTATCCAAAACATGTCCAATTATGATAGGATGATTTTATTTCGAATATGAGTCATCTTATATTTGACTTTAATTATTTTTGGTCCTTTAGCAACCGAATATCATTACATAATAAAATAATATTATCACACATTCCTAAAGATCCCCTCCTCTCGATTATAAAAGGAGACCACTTCTATCCAATTCCACGCACCTATCAAGCATTTTGGCACGTCCCAAATCTGCCCAATTAATATCCCTACATCCCTCTACTCCTATTATAAGCCTTAACATAGGCATAAGGAACTTCAAGAAGTCATTTGGTTCAAACCAAAGGGAATTACCCAAATTAAATGTAACAGTTTCGCTTAAATTATTTTCTTTTATTTTACTTCTCCAACCCCTAAAATCTTTTTATTAATTTCTTTCTTAACAACCCCAGTATCCTAAATATACTATGATATTGTTATGATATTTATTTGAGCTACACTTACACACACCTACATCTAATGGGTGAAGAACATAATGTTTCTGTGGATGGAAAACTAACGCCTCACGAAACGATGATTGTTTAAATATCTTTAACAGCCTCTCATGGTGGCCATTATGATGGAACTGTATTTATATATGATATGTATTGTTTTTATTTAATTTTTATTCATCTTTTTTCTTCCATTAATATAAATACTTTATGGTTTCCATAGTGGGTAAATACGATAATCTCATTAGAGAAGTGCGGACTACCGCCCCCTCAAAGTTATATTACTCGTTAAATGACTTATGTGGGATGTATAAAGTATAGAGTTAATAATATTTTATGTGATATTATACTAGTATTATAATATATGTATGTATCATTATTCTTTTACTTCCATTAAAATAATTAATAGAAATGGAAGTAGCGTTCATGCGTAAGTACGACTTACCGTCACCATGAATGGTGCATTTCATTTTCTTACCTCTAAATGTTATGTAATATTATAAATACATGTATATACAGGATATATATGATATATATGATATATAAATCTGTAATATCACTCTGAAGATAATCGATATCTTACCACATGAACAACTTGTATTTATAAGGAGTTCATTTTTTTACTCAAGTACCAAATATCGACAAAACGACCGTTATAAACATAAATGATTAAAAAATGTTTGTTACATTGTAATAAGTGATATAAAAGAAAAATAAACATTAAAAAAGGTTCTCAAGAAATCTTAAATTGACATTAGTTTATTATTCAGGATATTAAAGAAGAAACAGGTCAAGTCGGACAACGAGGTAATGGATTTTCTTATCTCACTTTTAGTTCCGTATGATTTCCATTGTTCGCCACATATTCATTGCATGTGGTGTAGTCTGTACTGCCATTTGATATATATTATCAGGTATTCTGTGATTCACTTGTTGGTTTTTAACTTTTGGTCATATGACTAAGTTGGTTATAACGTGGTAAAGGGTTTCATCTCACTTTTATTCCCATGAGATTAATGATATATTTTCCACTATTTCATTTTGTGTGGTGTATATACTTCCATGATTATACTATTTGTGTAATATAGTATTATTTTTGAGTATTTACATCTTCATTTTATGATCCTTCCTTCATGTGTCATATGTTTTGTAAGTTACCAAATTGGTAAGGGAGCCTTTCACCCTCCTCTTTTTAAAAGACTTCTTTTTTGTTTTGTCATTTAATTTAAATCTTATTTTGTTGGTATATGATATTATATATCCTGGTTGATTTAAAAATTATTTCCCATTTATTAGATACCCTTTTTATCTCATCAACTCATTTTCTTATTTTTAATGTGATGTCGTTAGGCTATCATATTTTTACAAGGGAACTTCATAACCAAATTTTAATTCTTTTGGGTCAACTTGTACTTCTTGAATATGTCGTCCTATGAATATGTGTGAATGAAATCTGATAGATTTACACTTAATATCCACATATATTGGGTGTATTTATATTGGTTTCACATAATTATGTGAATGATTTATCCTTAATTTAAGGATACCATCTTTATAAGGAATTTTCTTATCTCACTTTTAATTCCGTGAGATTTCCATTGTTCAACACTTATTTATTTTATGTGGTGTGTGTAATTCCCATGATTGCATTAATTATGTAATATAATTTAATTTATGGATATTAACATCATCATTCTATGATCCTTCTTTCATGGGTTTATGATTCATATGTTACAAAATCAATAAGGGAATTTGATATTTCAATTACCACTCATTTGGCTTTACACATACTTCATTGATTATTTTAATCCAAGATTATGTGTGGAATCACTATTTAATTTCTTATGTCATAATTTCCAATCCCCTTTTGTGGATATACTTTTTATACACATAATCACTCCATTGATAAATTCTCATGTCATCGAAATGAACATGATTAGATTAATTTTAACTCAATCTCCATTTATTGAGTTAAACATCTAATTCATTAGTGTTGTTTTTACAGGAATATGTCTAAATGTCATTTGATTGTTTTACACTGAATATCCAATCATATTGAGTGTATTTATAATTTTCAAATATAATTATGTCTTTGATTTATCCTTAACAGAAGGATACGGTCTTTATGAGAGATTTCTTCTCAATTTACATTCCATTTTGACTTCTTTGTTGTTATACACCAAATCACCATTATATGGTGTATATAATGTACTTTGACATAGTATATCATGAATCACATTATTCTCATGATATTATAATGTTCTAATTAAATATTATTCCTCAATTTTTTTGTATTCAAGCATCTCTTTTTTTGTTAGATAAACTCATTTACTAAAACACCGTTTTAAATGTTTTAAAGATTTATTGTTCTAAATATTTCTCAATAATTTCCATGTTTAAAAAATTGGTTTTAGGATTTATTTTTATGGACATTAATTTTTTCAAATGATAATTCATTTAAAATCTTCAAAGTTGTATGGGACACTTTGATTCAATAATCTATTTATAAATGATGTAATAAAATGGATTGATTATTTAAATATCTTTAAATTACTTCTCGTGACTTTAAATGAAATGTTATTAGTGAAATGTTTATATTTTCAATATTTTATGTGCTGGTACATGGAAATTTGATGGGTGGTTTTGTGATAAACCATATTACGGGTGGTGCTGTGAAAACCAGGACATGTGGTTACGTTATATCCTCCAATGCATTGGTTATAGAAGTCAGTCGTATGGCTATTCCATTTAGTGATATATGTGGAAGTCGACTGTATGGTTATTCCATTTATGTATGCTTATGTCCCAAGTTACCTTTATATGTTATTTGTTCTTTATATGGGTTTTATGGTAATATTTTGGTTACAAAAGGGTAAGTAATGATCATTTATTCAGTGAAGAGTATTTACTACTTCGTAAAGATGAAAATTATTACTTATGTTAAAGTATTCATGGTTTACTTGTTGTTTGAAAAAACTAACAGTTTTCCTTCTTTGTGTATCCCTTAATAAGCTTTTTATGCTCATCCCATGTTTTTTGAAGTATTCACAGGGCATAATGTGGAATAGGGTCAATGATGGGATCAAGGAAAAGTCATGATGTCTTAAACATGGAAGTAGACATGACTCTTTATTTTAAGAGTTCATGTTTTGTAAAAAAATGGAAACTGTGAAGAAGTGTCTATTTTGTAATCTTTTGAGATGTAATAGTTATGTCCTAATTCTCTAAAACACTAAATCTAAAAAGATCTTCAATGGGAATTATTAATATAATTCAATATTATGTAAGGTTTAAGTCTGGGTCCTTATAGTTTGTATTAGAGGTCGATTTAGATAACTTTAGAGGTTAGGGTATTCTTTAACCATAAGTGACATTACCATAATGGTTAGGATTTCAGAAAGATTCATTGTAATTTTTAGAGAAAGTGAATGAGTTTAAGATAACATGAATAATTATATCATAATATTTACCC
The DNA here is from genome assembly GCA_963277665.1 of Viscum album. Taxonomy (NCBI): domain Eukaryota; kingdom Viridiplantae; phylum Streptophyta; class Magnoliopsida; order Santalales; family Viscaceae; genus Viscum; species Viscum album. The sequence continues at coordinate 1,865,622,211 of OY728133.1, forward strand.
TCCTCATAAGATATTATATGATGACTTTATTGATATACTCACACTTACCTTTCTGGTTTTACTCAATGGCTGGATCTAGTAGGCATCAATGTAAAAATGGATGTGATGAAAATGATGATGGTTTTTTAAAAGAGCAATTGAATGAATTGAGAGTTTCCATGAGAAATCTTGTGGTTATTCTCAAACAACTATCTGGAGTCATGATTAGCCACTTGATCCTTGTTTATTTTCATAAAGCATCGTATATGCGGAAAAAAAATCCCCACGGAAGTTCGGGTAATATTCATAATGGTATGTATGTTCAAAAACCTATGTGTCAAGGATCTGGAATGAAACATCTAGGAAAATGTTTCTAAGGGTCAAGAAAATTCTATAAATGTAGAAATGAAGGTCACAAAGCAATATCCTTCCATTGAAAAAGGAAGCATCCAGTTGACTCTAAGAGAGGGAAAGAAGTTCTTTTCGAGGGATCAATTGAAATTTTTTAATGTGGTGTGCATGGTCATTATACAAACACATGTCCAACGGAGATGTTTCAGTTATGGTATCACCAGGATCGTACAATTGTTTGTTTACCAATACCTAATGCCATATCGACTGAGGATGAAGAAATTGACAATAAACAATGAATGTTATGGATTATTTCTTAACATATGTTTTGACATTATTGAGTATTAGGATATGATTCATGATTTTTTTGTAGGAATGAATTATTTCAAAATAATTTGGAAAGTAATTGTTAATGGATCATAAAGAATGTTGAATGAGTAAGAAGTCAACATATCCCGGATTCAAGTGTTATGGTAGATTTTAGGATGGTGAAATGATTAAAAGTATTTAGGCTCTTTTGATGATGGTAATTACATTATAATACCTTTTATAGAATTTTTAACCTTGATGTTTGATATATGAAAATTTATTTCTTGGAATAATTATTTTTCTTATTTGGATATAGTTATAAAGAACCATTTGGGTTTATATGATCCTTGAATTTGAGGAAATTATAGGTTAATACTTTTTTGGGATGAAAAATGAGAGTTATTAGACAACCATCTTGGTTAAAATATGTTATGGTTATTTTTGATGAATGTTTCTCTTATTGGGAATGTTATAACATTATATATTTTTTTAATAAAAGGACAATGTGCAGACCGTGTGACAACCCATCGCGTCAGAAAAAGCTGCGAGAATCAAACGCACAACCAAAGTGCGACTGGTATTTATCGCCTACCACTGGACTACGTGATTTCCCTAGTTTTTATGACTAATTATTTTTAGTTAAATGATTTTATGAATAAAAAATAAGTCGATTTTGGGTTATCTATGGAAATGATTAACCTATCATGGAGGATATGTGATTAGGTTAATTACATTTCAAATGAGACATTAAGAGTAACTGAAGTTATTTGGAGATAAATGTTAAGATTTATCTTGGAAGACTATGTCATCGGATCCTTTTGATATTTGGGTTTCAATATTATTTTGGATTACTTTGAATAATTTTATGTACTGTAGTTTATTGAATGGTCTTTGTTGAAATTTGTGTTTTTTTTTTGAAATTTTTTTGAGATTAGGAGTAGTTTTTTCCTTTTGTAAAAAATTATCCTTTTGGGGATTACCTGATTTGGTGAAAACCATTTTGTTTTTGGTTAATGTATAAAAACATGGCAAATATATAGTTCATCTTTTGTGGATTATGTTATTCTCTCGAAGTTGTATATAGCGCTCTTATTGTGGAAAAAAGTCATCCTAAATACTCATCATTTGGAACAATTATGAGTTTGTGTTAGAAATATAGTACAAGATGAATGTGTATAAGAAAAGTTAGTATATTTCCTTATGTTTTTAGTTAAGATCATAAATAAATTCCTCAACAAAAAGTAACATTAAACAAAACTATTGTCTGCTAACTTTTCCTTCTAGAGAATCAAAGACTGTTTAACCCATCACAAGATTGTGCTTTTCCGGTGGTTAAGGTTCTCCAAAACATGTTTTCTATCACTCTCTATCAGAACATAATGGTTTTTTTTCTTCTCTATATCCATTTTTTCATGTAATCCTAGTATCTATTGTCTCACGTAACCTTTTTACTTCTCTTCCTTTATTTTAAAGTGATAGGTCTATTGATTTTTTTGATGTGGGGCTTTCAATGAAGTTCTTGAGCCCCATTTAAAAATTGCGAGGATGCAATTTCAAAAATGGGGGAAGGATGTAACATTCCAAGTAAATGAATAATATAATATTTTCATACTTATTAATATTTTTATATGAAATATTAATTTTACTTGAAAAGTGTGGCTATGTTTGATAGCATACCTGATACGCAACAATGGGTTTCTTGGAAATATTACGTTGCACACTAATAATATAATATTATAATTTAAAATGGTAGTTAACTCCAAGCCGATGTGATGGAGGGAATGAAAAAAACTAACTACAATATTATTATAAATTATTGTTAAAGGTATTTACATTTATCCAATAATATTTTATAGGCTTAAAATATGAATGAATCTAATTTTAACCATAATTTACATTAAAATGCTGATTTACCACCTTTTAATGGAGAACCCTCTATAAATATAGTTTTGTTCACTTTAATACATTATAATTGACCACATAAAATCCTTCTTTAGATAGGGACATCAAATTTTAGTTTGGGTAATTTTGTGGTATTTTCCTAATAGAGTTCATTTTTTTAATGAATAGTGAAAAATATTATATAATAATTTAAAAGTTTCTTATAATCTAATTTATTTATATGGATAGATTATCTTTTTATTTGGTAATAATGTAATATTAAAATATATATTTACCATTTAATCCAATGTTTGTAATTGTAATTTATTTCATTTTGAAATAGGACATAAACCAGTATCAATCATTTGATAGTTATTATTTCTTAAAAACATCGTTATATGTTTTGATAATGGGAATTAATTTTAAAATTAATTAATTAAACTTATATGTTTTGAATTTGGTAAGATATAAATCATTTTTTAATTCGGAATATCAAATATATCATAGTTTGAATTTTTGGTATTTTTCTGAAAAACTTCAATTTTTGATGAATCGTGAAACCGCTTAGTAGAAGTTATCCAAAAATTACTTTTTCGATTAAATAAAATTTTACCAATTTTGTGAATTGAATTTAAAAAATCTGACATACATGGTTGTTATGAAGAAGTAAAATGTGGTTCAATAAGATGAAAATAATTTATTGTGAATAGTATCCTTTGACTTTTTTTTACTACGGTTAAAGTTAAATAAGGTAATTCAATGTAAAAATAATATTATAATAATTCAAAACTACCTTAAAATTTGTTAAAATTTTATTGGTTGAGTCATTTAAGACCATTGGCATCTTTGGGTCGATTTTGGGACCCCATTGAGCGACTTGGGAGTGATAATGACAATTTAGATTAATTAACATAAAATAAAGGCAAAAATAACAAAATCAAATCTCTTTTAGTAAATTTATTTTTCTAAGGGGTTATATAAATTATATTTTTGACTATAAATATTAATTGGAAAGATAAAATGATTTCATACATCATGGTAATTCTTTTATAATTTTTAGACATCATATAAATTAAATTCTCTATGACACAATAATGATAGAGTGTTTACCTCATTAATATATCTTTTAAATAAATAAGATTATAATGATTAAAACATTATCCAATACATGTACAATTATGATAGGATGATTTTATTTCGAATATGAGTCATCTTGGATTCGACTTTAATGATATTTGGATCTTTAGAAACCAAATATCATTATATAATAAAATAATATTCTCACACTTTCCTAAAGAGCCACTCCTCTACCTTATAAAACTACATCACTTCTAACCAATTCTAAACACTTCTCCATCATTTTTTCTCAACCAACCTCTGCCCAATTATGCTTACTAATTCCCCCTCCTCCTCTTATATTCCTTACCTTAGTCAAAAGGAAATTCAAGAAGTCCTTTGGTTCAAACCAAAGGGAATTACTCAAATTAATGGTTACAATTTCTCTTAAATTGTTTTCTTTTTTGTTACATTTCCAACCCATAAACTCTTTTTAATCCTTTATTTTGTAACAAAAACAGTATCCTAAATATACTATTATGTTTTTATGAGATGGAATTGAACTAAACTTACACACACCTCCATCTAATGGGGTAAGAACATAATATTTCTGTGGATGGAAAACTAATGCCTCACGAAACGATGATTGTACAAATAACTCAAACTACCTCTCTTGGTGGCCATTAATATGGAATTGTATTTATATATGATATATATTGTATTTATGTTTTTTATATGCTTCTGTATTTTTCCATTGATATAAATATATTATGGTTTCCATAGTGGTTAAGTACGATAATCTCATTAGAGGAACTGCGAACTACCTTCCCCTCAAAGTGTTATGACTCGTTAAATGGATTCTGCGGGATGTATAAAGGATGAAGTTAATAAGATTTTATATGATATTATACTGGTATTATAATATAACTATGTATCATTATATTTTTAATTCCATTAAAATAATAAATATAAATGGTCGTAGCGTTCATGCCTACGTACGGCTTATCGTCTCCATGAATGATGCATTTCATTTTCTTACCTCAAAATGTTATGTAATATTATAAATAAATGTATATAATGGATATATATAATATATATGATATCTAAATAATTAATAAAATTCTGAATATAATTTATATCTTACCACAAGATCAACTTGTAATTATAAGTTTTTCATTTTTTTTACTCAAGTACCGAATATCGACAAAATGACCGTTATAAACATAAATGATTACATAATGATTATAACATGGTAATAAGTAATATAAAGAGAATAATAAACATTAAAAAAGGTTCTTAATCAATTATAAATTGAAATTATTTTATTATCTAGGAGATTAAATAATGAACGAGTCAAGTTGGACAATGAGGTAAGGGATTTTCTTATCTCACTTTTAATTCCATATGATTTCCATTATTTTCCACTTATTCATTTAATGTGGTGTAGTGTGCACTGAAATTTGATATATATTATAATTATTCTCATTATATTCATGGTAATCTATGATTCATTTGGTGGTTATTAAATTTTGGTCATACGACTCAGTTGGATAGAATGTGGTAAAGGGTTTCATCTCACTTTTATTCCCGTGAGATTCATGCTATATTTGCCGCTATTTCCTTTTGTGTGGTGTATGTACAGAACATTATTGTACACTATGTGTAATATAGTTTCATTTATTAGTATTTAAATCTTCATTTTATGATCCTTCTTTCATGTTGCATATGTTTTGTAATTTACCAAATCGGCAAGAGAATCTTTCACCCTCCTCTTTTTAAAGAATTTTTTTTTTATGTCTTTTAATTTAAATATTATTATGTTGGGATATGATATTATATATCCTTATTGATGTAAAATAAATTTATAAGTGATTAGATACCATTTTTATCTCATCTACTAATTTTATGAATTTTAATGTGATTTCGTTAGGCTGTCGGATTTTTACAAGGGAACTTCTTAACTAAATTTCAATTCTTTGGGTTCAACTTGTACTTCTTGAATATGTCGTCCTCGGAATATGTGTGAATGACCTATGATTGATTTACCCTTAATATCCACTTATATTTCCTATATTTATATTTTCACACATAATTATTGATTTATTTAACCTTAATTAAAGGATGCCATCTTTATTAGGGTTTTTTATCTCACTTTTAATTCCGTGAGATTTCCATTGTTCACCACTTATTTATTTAATTTGATGTGTTTACTGACCATGATTGTATTCATTTTATAATAAACTATAATTTATGGATATTTAAATCATCATTGTATGATCCTTCTTTCATGGGTGTATGTTTCGCAAATTACCAAATCAATAAGGGAATTTAAAATTTCAATTTACACTCATTCGGCATTACGCATACTTCATTGATTATTTTAGTCCAATATTTTGTGTGGAATCACTATTTATTTACTTATGTCATAATTTCCACTCCCCATTTTGTTGATATACTTTTTATACCCATAATGACCCCATTTATTAATTCTCAAGTCATTGATATGAACATGATAAGAGTAATTTTAACTCAATCTCTATTTATTGAGTTGAACATCAAAATCATTGGTGTTTTTTACAAAAATATGTGTGAATGTACTTTGAATGTTTTACACTGAATATGAAATCATATTGAGTGTATTTTTATTTTTCACACAAAATTATATCATGGATTTATCCTTAACCCAAAGATACGGTCTTTATGAGAGATTTCATCTCAATTTATATTCCATTGGGACTTCTTTGTTGTTATACACAAAATCACTTTTATATGGTGTATATAATGTACATTGACATAGTATATCATAGATCCATTTATTTTCATGATATTATAAATTTCTAATTATATGTTATTCATTAATTATTTTTATTCAAGAGTCTCACTTTTTGTTAGAAAATATCTTTAACTAAAATATCGGTTTAAATGTTTTAAAGATTTATTCTTCTAAATATTTCTCCATAATGTCCATGTTTTCAAAAATCAGTTTTAGGATTTATTTACATGGAAATTATTGTTTTCAAATGATATTTAATTTAAAATCATCAATGTGGTATGGTAAACTTTGATTCAAAAATCTATTTTTAAATGGTTTATGAAAATGGATTGATTATTTGAATATCATGAAATTACTTCATGTGACTCCAAATGAAATGTTATTAGTGAAATTTTTATATTTGAAATATTTTATGTTCTGTGATGGTACTTGGAAATTTGACGGGTGGTTACGGGACAAACCATATGATGGGTGGTGTCGTGAAAACTAGGTCTGGTGGTTACGTTATAACCTCCAATTCATTGGGTATTGAAGTCGGCCATATGGCTATTCCATTTAGTGATATGTGTGGAAGTCGACCATGTAACGCCCCAACCCCAGTTACCCAGAGCCAGTACATTATTATGTATCATTGGCATGATCAAAATGATAAATTCTCGAAATACCGATTAGTTTAGTAGCCTTGGAATCACTAGATACATTAACAATGTTTACATTACATCATAAATGGAAAAACAAAAACTACATCTTGTCTCCATAGACCACACTCATATCATCATACTACCCCTGCAGTTCACTCATAAAATACATCTTCACATCCTGGGAAAAATAAAACATAGAAAGGGGTGAGCTCAGATGCTCAGTAAGGATAACAATATAGCAGAATCATTCATAAATAAGGATAAACATTTAAGGCAATGTATAACTAAAACAAAATCCTTTTAAACTTGAAATTCAATATAATATGGAAAAGATAAAATGAAATAACTCCATTTAATTATTCACATTGATATTCTACTAGTTGAATAATCACATGTAATATCAATAACCACTTTCAAAATAATGGAATGCATAATTCCAGACTATCATAACCACATAGTCAAGTCCTTGTGCCAAGACTACAAATAAGATTTTTCAAGGCCTCGTTCCAAGAAACTAGTTTGTCTCATTAGACCTCCCGATGCATCGAGGAGCTATAGTGGGCTACAACCATCACATACTATGCTTAATCCATTCTTCATATGAAAAGTTTGAAACATAACATAAATATTCATATTAAAATGATCATACGAAATGTCAATACTTTATCCACCAACCATTAATTGTATAAAAATAGCACATCCACAGTACAAAATAACTCATTTAATACAATGTGGAATATTTAATTGTAAAATATTATCCTCAATCGAGGATAATTAAGGATATTGACATAGTTTAAAATAATCATCAAAACTATTTGACCGAAATACCCCCCTTTTGTAGATACCTGAAGCTTGACGTACATTGACATTACATTACATTTTTTGAATACTTAGTACATAACAAAAACACACACACAATGATCATAATAGTTTAGTGTCTTTGGAAACTCGGAATATAATCTTCTAATCCTGGTGAAAGATCTTCAACATCTCCCATAAAGATCTTCCTTTTTTATACCTAAATCCTCTCTTTATATCCTGGGGAAAAGAAAAAATAAAAGCGTGAACTCAAATGCTCAGTAAGGGTAAACAAAATAAATATCAATCAAATCATATTCATAAGAACGTAACATTTTGGAAATCATAACTTGTAAAAGAGAGAATAATTTCATAGCATGGGACACATCATAGTAGTGAAATGAAATCCAAATAATCATAACATAAAACATGAAACATTGTGGAATACACACATAATCATAGAGAATCATATCTTATTAGTCAAGACTCATTGCCAAGACTATCTTAGTGGACAAAGTCCCTTTCTGAACCGAGTCACCCTCATTTCAGTCCTATTTCACTGAACCGGTATAACCTACCATTCCATCTATGACTATCTCATGAGATATAAAATATTTACCCAATAAATTGGAGGGAGATATAGGTCACACCCATCTCATAATGATACCATTATTATGTGTTCCACAAAATCATAAATCATACATCACTGCATAACCCATGTAATAAAAATGGGAATCTTAAACATCGTGACATCATAAAACAATTCATACAAGATAAAGGAATTCATAAAAATATAATTCCATCATAACATAATCAATTCAATGTAATAATAGGGATAAAAACAGAACCATGTATTATCTTAGATTGAAAATAATTTTGATAAAACACTTGAACTCCATTCTTGAGGAAAATATCATTTCTACTTCAAAAACACTTTTCATTTCTTAACATGTCATAAAATTATAACTGAAAGAAGTTGATTAAAAATAAACTAGAAAACTTGTAAAGGAAGCTTCTAGGAAATAATGTTTTAAAAATACATTCATGACGTATAAGTTATAAAAAACATTATTCGTACTTTTGTCGGAAAAGTCAAAAAAGTACCTCCTACGAAAAACGACAAAAGATTCCTTTCATATCTTTTACTAAAAACTCACTGAAGGGTAAAATAAGATTTAAAAATTTGGAGGTGATTGGAAATAATATTACATATTGAGGAAACATGGATTTGGATGATAAAATACACCCCAGTAAATTTCAAAGTATTAACAATCTCGGATAAAAATGAGATTGTGATATTTCCCTTACCTTAGGTCTGATTTTCAATATAAGTGTCCAAACCTCATGTATAATGATTTAAATAATGTCATTGACTTATTAAATAATCATATTCATTGTTATTATATCATATATGGTCATATTCGTAGCTTCTTAGTAGTAATATTTCATTGCTACTTCTTATTCGGGTGTTTATAACTTTTTGTTCTTATGCGTGTTTTGTCGAATAAATTATTATTCTTCTCTTTCGGTTATAGATACCTCATTTCCAGAATGGTATTAGTGTAATATATATCATATTAATTCATTCAATTCATTTATATAATCATTATTAAATGAAGATCATGTAGAACGAGTCGCATCACATCGTGGAGACGGTATTCCGTACGTACGCACGAGTGATGATATCGTTCCTATGATCGTGGAATTGTATTGGAGTATATGTATAATATTTCAGAATCAGTATCACTTTATAATAGTCATATATAGTCATTATTTACACCATTATACCCATCCAAGTAATGTGGTGGTGGAAAATAGATTACACCACGGCGTGGAGACGGTATTCCGTACGTATGCACACGCGGTGATTTCTTATTCCGTAGGATGGATAGATGGTGAAATAGTTTTGTTTCATACTTATAATAACATATAAGTATATTATTGATACTGATGTTATTACTTCATAATGAAACAACTAAAGAAGAAGAAGTGGAAGAAGAAATAAAGATGAAAGAATCGGTAACGGACATTACCTCTTCTTTGAAGTGCTTCTTTGAGACCTTCTTTTAGGGCACTAAAATTGGTCTTTGAGGAATACCAGAACCTCTATTATGTTTCTAGGGAAGTGGATAAGAGAATTTGTCAGGGTTTGGCCGAGCTTGAAGGCTCAAAGATGTGTGAGGAAGAGAGGGAGGAGGTGCCCTTTTATAAGGGAGGACATGGGTACCTTTGGAATAACTAAAAATATTATTTTATTATAAAGTCAAGTTCGGTTTTAAATAGCTCCGAATTGATATATTTGGAAGCTAAGGTGTGGATGGGTCGAAATCCTCTCATCAAATAGAATTTATACAAGTTTATGTTCCTATTTTAACCTTATCATTTAGATTTAACATTAATTTAAATAATTTTACTTTTACCATGTCTTCTTGTGTTCTTATACTATAAGGTAAATAAGCATACTATATAGAGCCAAAAAACCCCAAGTTGTTTATTATTATTATATATAACCTTATCTAAGTCATTTTTCCGAACCTTAGATTTTTAGGAATTAAATAACAATTAATAATATAATATTTGTTTTAAAAACTAATTTATGTCAATTTTGACACTATTTGGTACATGATTTTTATGAAATTCATAAAAGAATGATAAGTTCTAAAAAAGTTACTTATAACAATAATAACATGTCATATTAACCTAGAAAATTTATTTAGTTCATAAAAAGTCTGAAATTATATTTATTTGGGTATTTATAACATCAATTATGTCAATATTTCATTAATAAGATAATTACTGCATCATGGTTGTGTCATAAATAAATTAAATTATTTAATGTCTAAAAATTACAAATAAAATACAATTATGTAGGAAATCTTTTTATATTTCTAATGAATATTTATAGTCGAATTTATCTTTTGTATAACCCCATATTAAAAATGTTTTAGTAAATAAACTTTGATTTTAACTCTTTTAACCCTTCTTTAAATAAATTAATAATAAATTTCCTAATCTAATCCAAGTGGGCCAAAATGGTCATATTTTACTCCTAAGTTTGTTTTTTGTCGCATTAAACGTGTCCAATAGAATTAGGACATGTGTTAGGGTAATAATAATATCATTTCTACCCTTAATTACCCTATTTACTTTTAACCATGGTAAAAAGTAAAAAGTTACTATTCACCAAAAAATTATTTTTATCTCATTGAACCACATTTTACTTACTGACATCAACCGTGTCTCTCGGATTTTTTAAATTCCACTGACAGAATCGGTAAAATAATGTTTTATGAACAATTCAGTTTTTTTAACTACCACTTAGTGGTTTCACTATTCATCAAAAATTGAAAGTTTTCAGAAAAATACAAAAAATTAGGCCTAAGATATATTTGATATTATGAACTCAAAAATGATGTCTATTTTACTAAATTCAAAACATATCAGTTGCATTAACTAATTTAAAAATTAATTCCCATCGTCAAAACAAATAGCGTGTTTTTAAGAGATAATAACTATCAAAAGATTGAAACTTGTTTATAACTTGTTTAAATGTGAAATTACATCCAATGACCATCATTGTATTAAATTGTAAAAATATATTCTAAATATACTTTAAAACCACTAAAATTAATAATTTATCACTATTAATTATTTCGATTGATAAAGTTGTTTTTAATTAAAATTTAGTAATTTTCGCTATTCATCAAAATATGAAAGTTAACCGAAAATTACCAAAATTTCACCCTAAGCTAATTTCAATATTCTGAATCCAAAAATTAAGTCCATTTTGAAAAATAATATTTAAAAAATTTAAAAAAGTGGTTATTACTATTCATAACGGCTAGTTTTAATAATATTTTAATAGCATATCGTCGTTTAGTGAAACTCGGTATTGCGTACTACACACGCTATCAAGGAAGGTCGCGATTGCGTGTAATGAAAGGAAAGTCAAGGATGTGTGTTGTGAAATCTCCTTTTGGTGTAGCAGACAACACAAGACATTAATGAAATTAAAAATAATATTTTTCATAAAATCTCAGGGTCTTACATTCTACCCCCTTAAAATGAATTTCACCCTCGAAATTCGTCGGGGTTATAAATGGTTTACTATTCGAAAGTTTCTTTAATCTAAACCCACATCGTAAAAAGGAATACCAGAACCAATATTTAAAAACAAAAGTATGAAACGTAACGGTTACCCAAATAAACTAATCACTGGGTTTCCACATAGATGAAAATATGGATATGGAAGAGAAATCTAACCATCATGTTCTGATGGAGAGTGGTAGAGAACATGGCTATGGAAAATCTAGCAATCACAAAGCCATAAATTTGTGACGATCTAAGTTACCATATGATCCATCAGATAAAAGAGCATTAAGACAACATTTTTGGTTTTCAGGATCATTTCCCTAATGTTGATGAATTAAAAGAAATACTTACATGATTTTGGTTCAATATCACTGTTGTTCGTGAATTGAACAATTTACACTTCATATCATAATGAAATGAAGTTTAATTTGTTATTCGTGAAGCATTTGCAGATCATGTGATAGAATGATGTTTCAAACAAAAGGTTAGCAAAAGTTATAAGTCCATCTTATGGTGAGATTAATCGTATATGGTTCCAAAATGGTATTATACTTTATTTATCATACCGGTTAATAAAATAAAACTACTTTCCACTAACCAGGGACTTCATGTAGGCTAGTGGTAGGTGATAAAGGCATGTCGCACTTCAGATGTGGGTTCGATTCCCACAGCCATGTCCGACGCGATGGGTTGTGGCCCGTCTTACAGGTTGTCCTTTTCCTAAAACTATATTACTATAACATCCCATCAATAATATCAAAAAAACTTCTATCCTTAAATAATACCAACTTATGTCCAACATAATCCATTACAATCTTTAGTCTTATCCATAATACTGCAGTCCACTCTCATAACATAGTGAAAACGATTACCAGAGATTTAATACCATCATTGATCCCCATATATCATATGATTTGTTTTGGTGGTAACATTCCAAACATTCAAAGTCCTTAATCATGTATTCTCTTGAATACCCATTGAAACTTATTGTAAACATGAATGCAGTTAAAAGTTAACACCTTCCACATACCAAAATCCTCAAAATTCTATATACTCAAACCATGATATCACTTAGTCCTTATAGCAATCATGAGCTCATGAATACTGTCAAACATTTCATTTTCTCCTTATCCCTTCATTATGCGTATATCATCTACTTTCCAAAATATTTGAATCACTTTTCATGGTAACCGGAACCTTAAAATTATTGAAAACCACAATAGACCAATACATAAATATTCTTATACACCATAAAAGTACCTCAACAACATTATTCTCGAATACCAATACATAAACACTTCAGTCCAACCACTTCAATGATTGTCCTGGAATATGCCCTTCCTTGATTTAGAAGTAACTTTTTTGGTCAGGGCATTGAGTTGGGTAATGCCCATGTTCTCCACAAATAAGACATTGAACTCTATAACAGTCTGTCACTCTACGACCCTTTTCTCCACACAGATATCATCGGTCCCTCCATTTGAGGTATTCCTCAAGGTTCTTCTTCCCTTCTTTAGAAATCTCAATCTTCCTTTCTTTATGCTCCTCAACATGTGAACATGCATAATAGTTTATCTTTCTCATCTTTGATGAATTAGGCATACCACTAAATTTCACATTGTTAATCATATATCGTGATGACTGATTCGGCATAATCACAATATCTTTTTCTCTAGGAATTACACTAGTTTGTTGCTCATAATCACCAATTAGTTAATTGGATTCAATGTTAACCGAATTCCATCTGGTTCCCTCCATTTACTAAAACACAAAAAGAATTCTGTGAGAGGAAAAAATCATGCTAGAGAAAAAAACATAGTCAAGGGGGTGTACCCTCAATATCTAACATCTTAGGTTAAATTCTACGATCGTTAGCGCAATTCTAGGACTATAACCTATACGTATACTTAACCTTAGAGACATCCCTAGACATACCATAGAAATATCTCTAGGAATCTCAATAACGTTTTCGCATCGTAGTTTCTAAAGGTTGAGTAAACCTTTCCTCTGATACCAACTGTAGAGACCCAAAGCTTGACGTACATTGACATTACATTACATTTGCGGAATACTTAGTACATAAAAAAACACACACACAAGGATCATAATAGTTTAGTGTCTTTGGAAACTCGGAATATAATCTTCTAATCCTGGTGAAAGATCTTCAACATCTCCCATAAATATCTTCCTTTTTTATACCTAAATCCTTTATTTATATACTGGGGAAAAGAAAACATAAAAGGGTGAGCTCAAATGCTCAGTAAGGGTAAACTAAATAAATATCAATCACATCATATTCATAAGAACATAACATTTTGGAAATCTTAACCTGCAAAAGAGAGCATAATTTCATAACATGGGATAAATCATAGTAGTGAAATGAAATCCTAATAATCATAACTTAAATCATGAAACATTGTGTCATACACACATAATCATAGAGAATCATATCTTATTAGTCATGACTCCTTGCCAAGACTATCTTAGTGGACAAAGTCCCTTTCTGAACCGAGTCACCCTCGTTTCAGTCCTGTTTCACTTAACCGGTATAACCTACCATTCCAGCCATGTCTATCTCATGAGATATAAAATCTTAACCAAATGCATTGGAGGGAGATATAGGTCCCACCAATCTCATAATGATACCATTCTTATGTGTGCCACAAAATCATAAATTATACATCACTGCATAACCCATGTAATAAAAATGGGATTCTTAAACATCATGACATCATAAAACAGTTCATATAAGATAAATTAATTCATAAAAATATAATTCCATCACAACATAATCAAATCAATGTAATAATAGGGATAAAAACAGAACCCTTTATTATATTAGATGGAAAATAATTTTTTTTAAAACACTTGAACTCCATTCTTGAGGAAAATATCATTTCTACTTCAAAAAAACTTTTCATTTATTAACATGTCATAAAATTATAACTCAAATAAGTTGATTAAAAAAACTTGAAAACTTGTAAAGTAATATTCTTGGAAATAATGTTTTAAAAATCCATTCATTTCGTATAAGTTAAAAAGCATTATTCGTACTTTTGTCGGAAAAGTCAAAAAAGTACCTTTTACGAACAACGACAAAAGATTCCTTTCATATCTTTTACTATAAACTCACCGAAGGGTAAAATCAGATTTATAAAATTTTAGGTGAATGGAAATAATATTACATATTGAGCAAACATTGATTTTGATGATAAAATACACCCCAGTAAATTTCAAAGTATAAACAATCTCGGATAAAAATGAGATTGTGATATTGCCCTTACCTTAGGTCCGATTTTATTTGTAAGTGTCCAAACCTCCTGTATAATGATTTAAATAATGTAATTGACTTATTAAAGAATCATATTAATTGTTATTATATCATATATGGTCATATTCTTAGCTACTTAGTAGTAATATTTCATTGCTACTTGTTATTCGGGTGTTTATAACTTTTTGTTCTTATGTGTATTTTGTCGATTAAATTCTTATTCTTCTCTTTAGGTCATAGATACCTCATTTCCAGAATGTTATTAGTGTAATATATATCATATTCATTCATTCAATTCATTTATATAATCATTATTAAATGAAGATCATGTTGAACGAGTCGCATCACATCGTGGAGACGGTATTCTGTACGTAGGCACGAGTGATGATATCGTTCCTATGATCGTGGAATTGTATTGGAGTATATTTATACTATTTCAGAATCAGTATCACTTTTTAATAGTCATATATAGCCATTATGTACACCATTTTACCCATCCATGCAAGGTGGTGGTGGAAAATAGATTACACCACGGCGTGGAGACGGTATTCCGTACGTACGCACGCGCGGTGATTTCTTTTTCAGTAGGATGGATAGATGGTGAAATAGGGTTGTTTCAAACTTATAATAACATATCAGTATATGAGTGATACTGATTTTATTACTTCATAATGAAACAATTAAAGAAGAATAAGTGGATGAAGAAATAAAGATGAAAGAATCGGTAACGGACATTACCTCCTCTTTGAAGTGCTTCTTTGAGACCTTCTTTTTGGGCACTAAAATTGGTCTTTGAGGAAGACCAGAACCTCTAGGATGTTGATAGGGAAGTGGAGAAGAGAATTTGGCAGGGTTTGGCCGAGCTTGAAGGCTCAATGTTGTGTGAGGAAGAGAGGGAGGAGGTGCCCTTTTATAAGGGAGGAGAGGGGTACCTTTGGAATAACAAAAAATATTATTTTATTATAATGTCAAGTTCGGTTTTAAATAGATCCAAATTGATATATTTCAAAGCTAAGGTGGGTATGGGTCGAAATAATCTCATCCAATATAATTTAGACAAGTTTAGGTTCCTATTTTAACCTTATAATTTAGATTTAACATTAAGTTAAATAATTTTACTTTTACCATGTCTTCTTGTGTTCTTATACTATAAGGTTAATAAACTTACTATATCGAGCCAAACAAACCCCAAGTTGTTTATTATTAATATATATAACCTTATCTAAGTCATTTGGCCGAAACTTAGATTTTTAGGAATTAAATAACAATTAATAATATAATATTTTTTTAAAAAACTAATTTATGTCAATTTTAACACTATTTGGTACATGATTTTTATGAAATTCATAACAGAATGATAAGTTCAAAAAAAGTTACTTATATCAATAATAACATGTCATATTAAACTAGGAAATTTATTTAGTTCATAAAAAATCTCAAATTATATTTATTTGGGTATTTATAACATCAATTATGTCTATATTACATTAATAAGATAATTATTGCATCATCGTTGTGTCATAAATAATTTAAATTATTTAAAGTCTAAAAAGTACAAATAAAATACAATTATGTAGGAAATAGTTATATATTTCTAGTGAATATTTATAGTTGAATTTATCTTATGTATAACCCCATATTAAAAATGTTTTAGTAAATAAACTTTGATTTTATCTCTTTTAACCCTTCTTTAAATAAATTAATAATAAATGTCCTAATCTAATCCAAGTGGGCCTAAATGGTCATATTTTATTCCTAAGTTTGTTTTTGGTCAAATTAAACTTGTCCAATAGAATTAGGACATGTGTTAGGATAATAATAATATCATTTCTACCCTTAATTACCCTATTTACTTTTAATAGTGGTAAAAAGTAAAAAGTTACTGTTCACCAAAAAATTATTTTTATCTCATTGAACCACATTTTACTTATTGAAATCAACCGTGTCTCTCTGATTTTTTAAATTCCACTCACAGAAGTCGTAAAATTAAGTTTTATGAACAATTCAGTTTTTTTAACTACCACTTAGTGGTTTCACTATTCATCAAAAATTGAAATTTTTCAGAAAAATACCAACAATTAGGCCTAAGCTATTTTTGATATTATGAACTCAAAAATTATGTCTATTTTACCAAATTCAAAACATATCAGTTTCATTAACTAATTTAAAAATTAATTCCCGTCGTCAAAACAAATAGCGTGTTTTTAAGAGATAATAACTATCAAAAGATCGATACCTGTTTATATCTAGTTTAAATGTGAAATTACATCCAATGACCATCATTTTAATAAATTGTAAAAATATATTCTAAATATACTTTAAAACCACTAAAATTAATAATTTATCACTATTAATAATTTCGATTGAAAAAGTAGTTTTTAATTAATATTTAGTAATTTCCACTATTCATCAAAATATGAAAGTTATCCGAAAATTACCAAAATTTCACCCTAAGATAATTTCGATATTACGAATCCAAAAATGAAGTCAATTTTGAAAAATAATATTTAAAAAATTTCAAGAAGTGGTTATTACTATTCATAACGGCTAGTTTTAATAATATTTTAACAGCATATCGTTGTTTAGTGAAACTTGGTATTGCGTACTACAAACGCTATCAAGGAAGGTCGTGATTGCGTGTATTGAAAGGCAAGTCAAGGATGCGTTTTGTGCAATCTCCTTTTGGTGTATCGTACAACACAAGTCATTAATGAAGTTAAAAAGAATATTTTTCATAAAATCTCGGGGTGATACACCTTTTTCTTGAAAACATTAAAAAGTCACACTACTTTTCAAGAAGAAATTTTGAAAATAGATCTTTGAATCAAAGTGTACTAAACCACTTTGAAACTTTTAAAAGGAATGTTAATTTTAAAAATATAACTTCCATAATATAAATCCTTAAAATCGTTTTTTTAAAACATTGACATTTATGAGAATGATTTAAAATAATTAATCTTTAAAACATTTTAAAATTATATTTATTTAGAGTTCTTAACGAAAAGAGAGACACATGAATACAAATAATTGAGGTAATAAAAACATTTTAATGTCATTATAATTAATGGATTCGTGATATACTATGTCAATGTACATTATACACACTATATAAAAGTGATTTATTGTATAACAACAACGAAGTCTCAATGGAATATAAATTGACATGAAATCTCGAATAAGGACTGTATCCTTAGGTTAAGCATAAATAAACAACATAATTATGTGTGAAAAATATAAACACACTCAATATGATCGGTTATTCAATGTAAAAATTTCAAAGGACATTCACACATATTCTTGTTAAAACAACACCAATGAATTAGATGTTGTACTCAATAAATGGAGATTGAGTTAAAATTACTCTTATAAAGTTCATATAGATGACTTGAGAATTTATCAATGGAGTGATTATGTGTATCAAAATTATATCCACAAAAGGGGAGTGGAAATTATGACATAAGAAAATAAATAGTGATTTCACACATAATATTGGAGTAAAATAATCAATGAAGTATGCATAAAGCAGAATGAGTGGAAATTGTAATTTCAAATTCCCTTATAAATTTGGTAACATACAAAACATACAACCATGAAATAAGAATCATACAATGATGATTTAAATATCCATAAATTAATGTATATGAAAAAATTAATACAATCATGGGCAGTACACACACCACATGCAATAAATAAGTGGCGAACAATGGAAATCTCACGGAATTAAAAGTTAGATAAGTAACCCATTACTTTGTAATTTTTCCCTATTGGAGGGTAGGTTAAAATCCTTTATAATGGTTAAATAATTTTTATTTAATTAAACAAGAATCATATAAATTAATTTTATATCATTTATGATCTTTTAACATTGATTTGTTGATAATATCTTAGTATTATCATCGTTTCGGGTGTTAACAGATTCATTTTCCGTTATATTATTTTTTATGTGAGACATACTTGTTATGGATGGGATATTTATTATTCATATCCTGAATTATATCATGTCATTAAAAAATATTTTAATCATCAAATAAAATTTATTCCTGAATGGATATGGTGGGGTATGATTGTCATCACGTTCGTGGAGACGGTAATCCGTACATACCCTCGAGTGACAATATCATTCTTTTGATATTAAAATAATATATAATCGGATGGTATATCATATATAATGAATAAATATCATGTTATATTTATTATTTACAAGAATTACATTTCATTATTATACCCATTCAAATAATAATATATTGAATAACAATTACACCAGGACGTGGAAAAGGTAGGCCGTACGTACGCATGTATGCTGACATGTCACTCAAAGGATTGATAAAATACTAAATATGCTCGTACCGTATTTATAATAACATCACAGTATATATATGACACTGGAGTAATTATTTTAGAATGGAAATAACAATGAAAGAAGAATTGCAAGAAGAAAGAAACTTGGAAGAGGGTGGTGAAATCATTACCTCTTCTTCGGGTTCTCCCTTTTGATTTGATCAAAAGGGCTCATTAAGTTGGCTTTATGACCAAAGGAGTACCTCTATGATGAAGTGAAGGATGTTTAGAGAAAATTTGGGCAGGGTTTGGCAGAACCAAAAGGCTTTTAAGGTGTGAATTAGTGATAAGGAGGAGATCCCTTTTATAAAATGGGTGAGGGGCACCTTAGGAAAAGCTAGAAATATTATTTTATAATAAATTCATATTCGGTTAATAATGGCTCCAAAGTGGATTATTTAAAGATTAAGGTGGGTATAAGTCGAAAACACTCAAACCAAAGGTTTTAGACAGGTTTGGATCACTATATTAACTTTATATTTTTTATTTAACCCTTAGTTAAATAGTTGGACATTTACCATGTATCTTTGTAATTTTATATTTTATAGGAAATAAACTTACTATAAACATCCAAGAGACATCATAGAGGTCCATTAATAATACAACAATAATTATATAAGTCCGTTGGCTGAACTATAGATTTTTAGGAATATAATATTAATTAATAATATAATATTCTTTTTTAAAACTCATTTATGTCAATTTTGACACTATTTAATAATTGATTTTTGTTAAAGTCTTAACAACTTTATTAATTAGAAAAAAATCTCTTTAAGAAATACTAACATTTCATATTAACAATTAAAAGTTTTCCATGTCATCAAAACATTCAAATTATATTTATTTTAACATTTATAATAAAAAATATTTTACTCATTCATTAATAAGGAAAATACTACATCATTATTGTGCCATAAATAAATTTAATTATTCCATTTATAAAAATTATAAATAAAATACCATTATGTTGGAAATACTTTTATCTTTCTAATTAATATTTATAGTTGAAAATATAACATATATAACCCTATCGAAATTTTTTTTCCAAAAGATATATGCTTATGTCATTTTTGTATTTAGTTTAACTTAATTAATATAAAGTATCATTATCACTTAAAGGTTGATCCATGGAGTCCCCAAATCGACCCAAAGATACCAATGGTTGGAAATTTATCAACCAATATGGTTAGTACATGTTTTAGAGTAATTTATTATTATTATAATATTATTTGTGTACCCTTATTTATCGGATTTACCCTTTAACCATGGTAAATAAAATATTTACTGAAATAACTATTCAAAATGTCTGAAAATAAAAGTTACCTATTTACAAAATTTGTAAATCCTAATTATAAAAATGGAATCCAATTTTCTAAATTCAATACATATAAGTGGCAAAAATTAATTTAAAATCAAATCCCACTGTAAAAATAAAAATCACGTTTTTAAGAAAAATTAACTATCAAAAGATTGGCACTTCTTTATGTCTAGTTTAAATGTGAAATTATGTCCAATGAAAAAAAATTGTATTAAATGGTTAAAATATATCTTATATATACTTTAAAACCACTCAAATTCACAATTTATCACTATTAATTATTTTGAATATAGAAAGTTATTTTTAATTAAAATTTATCAATTTTCACTATTCATCAAAATATGAAAGTTATCAGAAATGTACCAAAAATTCAGCCTATGATAGTTTTGATATTATGAATCTAAAAATAATGTCCATTTTGAAATATAAAATTTATAAAATTTCAAAAAGTGTGTATTACTATTCATAACGGCTAGTTTTATTGGTTGTGGTGTGTGTTAGAACTCGAAGTTGCGTACAACACACGCTACTGTATTATTCAAAGGGAAACGTACAGTGGAAGCTAGGGGTTGTTACAGACAGCATGGTTATTCCATTTAAGTATTGTTATGTCCCAAGTTACCTTTTTATGTTATGTGTCCTTTATATAGGTTTTATGGTAATCTTTTGGTTACAAAAATGTAAGGAATTATATATTATTTAGTGAAGAGTATTTACTACTTAGTAAAGGTGAAAAGTATTACTTATTTATAAGTATTCATGGTTTACTTGTTTTTGGAAAAACTAACAGTTTTCCTTCTTTGTGTATCACTTACTGAGATTTTTATGCTCATTCCATGTTTTTTTGAAATTTTTTTCACAGGACATAATGTGGAATAGGATCAATGATGGGATCAAGGAAAAGTCATGATGTCTTAATCATGGAACTAGACATGAATCTTTTTTTCCAGAGTTCATGTTTTGTAAAAAAATGGAAACTATGTAGAAGTGTCTACTTTGTAAGCTTTTAAGATGTAATAGTTATGTCTTAATTCTCTAAAACTCTAAACCTGAAGAGATCCTCAATGTGATTTATTCATTTAATACAATATTATGTATGGTTTAAGGTCAGGTCCTTATAGCATGAATTGGTAACATGTGCATCGGTTTTGATGCATGAACAAAGCCAGGTACAAATACTTGGGTCATGAAAAGTGGAACACATTTTTGTATTTATGCTACATGTCATGTTTAGCAACATGGATAGTGAGTCCATGTTTGTGAAATCACATGAATATATATATTTCGATGGGGTCTTAAACTTTGTGCAATGTAGGAACACATCATGTATATACCAAAATTCACACCAAGTACTGAGAGGATACACATCCTATGGCTGGTGTCTATATACATGTCATGTACTCTGGGTACACATAGTGTACTACCCTTGAAGACTTTTCACACATGAATCACAATCTTTACGTATCAGATGGAGGCCTATGTGTAGCCTTTCATGAGTAGTTTTCTGATTAGAATGTGATGGTTCTCATGGATTTATCAATAGATATGCAATACAAGGGGATAGTTTTTGGCCACTTTTGTTAGTGATGTATATACCAGTATTGGTTGAGTGGGATTCCTAGGTCTATCTCTATGAGGGTACAATGTATCATTATAACCTCCACATAGGATTGTGATCCCCTATATTGAATGAGCTCATATAGAGTTGGTGAGTCCCTCTAAGAGGCCAATGTTGTATCCTCAATCACATCATTATCCGTAGGTGGGGTTTGTGGTATCGTCAAGACCATCAAACATAGGGAAGTGATCCCTTATCATCCAGGTTTTCCTTGTATGTTTATGTAATCATTTCATATATGATCCCCAACATAGCAGTAAGATTTAATAGGGTCTATGGAATCATCGAGTGTGTGAAACCCTACTTAATAGGCAATTTCTAAACAGTTTTAGGTATCTTATTCTAAAATATCCCCTACATGAATGATGGATTTAGATTTTTTTTATCACAGTCATTCTAGGCTTGATCCCCTGTCTGTGTATTGTGTTTTAAAACTCAGTAGGTTTTGGAAAATCCCCTAGCAGTCCTAAGGAAGGACTCGTATTATCATGTAAAATCAGGGTCTTTACATTCTACCCAAATTAGTTCATTTCACCCCTGAAAACCACAACATAGACTCTGGAATGATATGTGGGTGATGAGCACAAATTTGAGCCTCCCGCTCCCATGTGATCTTTTAGATGTTCCCGTGTTTCCCACAAATGTGCACCAGATGTATCTATCATCCATAAAGGACCCTCTCCTTTAGATCCTCAATCTCCACTAGAACCTCTATAAATGTCGCCCCATTATCAAATTTCAGCTCACCTTGGTCGATGATATGAGATGGGTGATGCACGTATCTGCTAAACTGGGATACGTGGAAGACATCATGCACCCTATATAACTGCAGTTGCAGTGCAAAGTTGTATGCCACCTTTTTATATCATCTGAATTATCAGAAATGGTCTGATAAACCCCGGTGAGAGTTTTCTGCCTCGACCAAATTTCCATAGTCCCCTCAGAGGGGAGACTCATAAGAATATGTGGTCCCTCTCCTAGAACTTCATAATTATCCATATCCTGTCAGCGTAAGACTTCTGTCTGCTCTGTGCAGTCTTCATCCACTCCAGGAAGATATGAACTATCTCAGTGGTAGCTCGTTCCAACTCTAGACCCATAATTGTTGACTCCCTAGGGTCTGTCTAGTAAATATGTGATCTGCATGGTCAACCATACAAGGCCACAAATGGTTCCATACCAATAGTGGATTGATAACTATTGTTGTATGTGAACTCCACCAATGGAAAGTGATCCTTTCAACTATGGACAATGTCTAGGACATAAGCACAATGCATGTACTCTAGTGTCTGAATGTTCTTCTCCGTCTGACAATCGATTTTTGGATCAAAGGTGGTTCTGAAACATAGCTGAGTCATGAACTCCTCTTGAAATCCCTTCCACAACCAGTATGTAAATTGTGTGTCCCGGTCAGATACCATCATCAATGTCAACCCATGAATTCATACAATCTCATATACGTAGAGTCATCTCACGCTCTCTACTGATCCTTTCTCTCATATGGGTAGGAAGTGGGCCGACATGGTGAGTCGGTCAACGATCACCTAGATAGAATCATGTCACTTGGATGTATGTGGAATCCATTCCACAAATCCAATAAAGATACCATCCCACATCTACTCTAGTGCCTCTTGAGGGTGCGCTGAGCCTGGTGGAACTTGATGTTCAACCATCACTTGCTGATATGTGAGGCATCATGAAACAAACTCTTCAAATAATTTATTCATCCCTAGACACCAGTGCTGACGCCAAAGGTCATGGTACATCTTTGCCACACCGGGATGTACCGCAAGAGGGGACGTATGGAACTCCCTCAACACATCCTCCCGTAGTTCCACTAGTACCATGGTGTATCATCTAAAGATGATGACGTGCTCTCCACCTACTAAAAATCGATCAGGTGCATGTCCTGATGATATCTGAGCACGTCAAGCCTCATAGTCCATGTCCCCATGCTATGACACAAAACATGATGAAGAAGTGGGAGAGTGACGGTCATAGACTAGAAGTAATCTAATCCATCTATATCCACAATGTATATTATCACTGTGGATAACTACTCGGTCGCCTCACTCAACAATTATAGACCACACCTCCTGTTGAGTGCATCTACTACTACATTCCCCTTACCAGGAGTGTAGACTATCTCAATGTCAATGTCCTGGAAGAACTTTATCCAACTTCGGTGCCTTAGGTTCAGGTCCATCTAAGGGATGATATACCTGATATTCTTGTTATCAGAGAAGACAGTAATATTTTTTCCCATCAAGTAATGTCAAAACATCATCAAGGCCAATACCACTACTGCAAAATCCAAGTTGTGGGTGGAGTTATTTCGATCATGTTGTCTCAGCTATCGAGAACCATATCTTATAACTACTCGATTCGGCATCAGGACACATCCAAGTCCAGTCTATGAACTGTTGTAGTAGACAACATACCCAACACCCACTTCTAGTATCCTAAAGATGCGGGAACTTGTCAGTCTCTTCCTCAACTCCTAAAAAGTCTGTTGGCATCAATACATCCATACGAAGGGATATCCCTTCTTCATCAATTATGACAAGGCTTCCACAACTCTAGAAAAGTATTGTATGAATCCCTAGTAGTACCCAACCAATTTCAGATAACTCTGCACCTCAGTCAAACTCCAGGGTGGCTCCCAATCTAGATCTACCTCTATCTTCGATGGATCTACCACAACTCCTGCCTCCGAGACAACATGTCCTAGAAAGTGGACCTCTCATTTCAAGAACAGAAACATTGAGAGAATACCATAAAGATGATGCTCTCAGAGTGTATCCAAAAGTATCTATAGATGACATGCCTGCTCCTCCTCCAGCGCTGAATATATCATGATGTCATCAATGAAGACCACCACAAAGAGATTGAGGTACGGATGAAAGATCATGTTCATGAGTTTCAGGAAAACATCAATGGTGTTGGTCACGCCGAATAGAAAACCAAGAACTCATAGTTTCCATACAGACATATTTAGGCCATCTTTTTCACATCCTTATCTCATACCATGAGTTGATGATAGCCTGATCATAGTTCAATCTTCGAAAACCATTGATCTCCCTTAAACTGGTCAAATAGATCATCAATCTGTAGAAGTGGATACTTGTTCTTCATGGTCACCTAGTTCAGTCACTGACAATCTATACAGAGTTTCAAACTCCCATATGTCTTCTTGGAGAACCAAATTTGGATTGCCCATAGACTAACACTCATTCTTTTGAACCCCCTTTTCTGTAAGTCCTCTAGTTGTACACGTCACGAAGCTCTGTAGGATCCATCTGATATGTTTTTGTTGATATCGGTGTCTTCCCAGAATATTAGTCGATTTAATATCCTACCTCTTTTCATAGAGTTAGTCCAAAAACATCATCAGGAAAGACATTGGAATATTGTTCCACCACAATAGGATTGCTCAAACTCTCGACAACAACTCCTATGAGGGTAAATCTTGCCAACTTATGTGTGATCGGGTGCGCCCTCATCTGGGAAAGGCCATCATATTCTGCAAGGGTTCCCTTCTCACCGGTTAAGGAAAACCAAGTCCCATCCTTGAGGACAAACCACACATTGCATTTAATACATTCAATCTAAGATTGGACTGTGGATAACTAGTCCATACCAAAGAGGAGGTTGTAAGGCCTTGACACCGCTACTAGAATATCATAGCTAATTCTCACACCTCCTAGAGTAAGCTTACAAAACCAGAACAAGTGTGAAATTATCTAATCCCTTCCCAGAGGCATCGCTATCTGTAAGGATTGAGCCAATGGCTCCATCATATTCTCCAAGCTCTGAATGAGACTCATGGAAATAAAAGAGTGACTGGCACCTCTATCTATATGTTTTTCAGCTAGGGTAGAGTATATATAGATCGTTCCTCTAAACATATCTAGAGAACCATGGTCGTAGGCCTCAGTTTCCTGCTGCTGAGCTCGTCTCTGTCCTCCTACACCCTATGGTCGGAGTGGACAAACTAGAGTTGGTGGTGGTAGAACCTCGAATCTCCACACACTTCCTATTGCATGGCCAGCTCCTCTAACACATTCACTGACCTTTGTAAAACCTCGCTGAAACCTCTACCTCTACCACAATGGTCCCTCGACCGTCTTCTGGTCGTCCGTATGGAGGGTCGGCAGTCAAAATCCATGTGACCAGGCCCGCTGCTCGAGTAGCACTGCCTGCTCACCATCTTTCCTCCTCTTTCATTTGAGCCCCGCGCCACCGAACCTATATCCTTAGGTTGTCCAACAGAACGATTGTCCCTCTTGGGCCCATATTTAATCCATATACTATCTTCTTTGGATGACACTGCTACGTGATTTTGGGTGGTGTCTCTCGTTGTTGTCTCCTACTCACCTAGGATGCTCTTCACCAAAAACACTCGTTCTAGCACCCTAAACTGCATCCAAATGCTGAGTGATATCATCGAGGCTCTATTCTCCCATTTGTGACCCTACTCAAAGGTATGATCCCTAAAGAAAAGTTCATGTACCTTGTCATTGGATTAGCGATATAGATCATTTAACCTCGATGAGTACATGGCCATGGTCATTCTTCCCCGCTGTATGTGCAACAGCTCTTGTACACGCAATGAGCATAGAGTCGATGGGATGAACTCTGTCTTGAAATGGCCCTCATAGTCTTACTAGGTGAGTATTGCCTCGTCATGTATCTGAAGTGTCAGAATCCACCATATCCCAGCTTCCTCCTGGAAGAGACTGGTATCTAGGATAACCATAAGATCATCTGATGTCCCAACTAAGCGAAATACTCAAGCCACGACCTCTAGCCAGTCCTCGGCCGTCTATGGATCCGTCTTGCCTTAGAACATCAAAGGTCATTGCCAATATAACTCATACAATGTGCTCATTTGGTGAGAACCCTAGTTTGGTGGGTTGGTGGAGGATACATCTAAATGGGTGGTGGTACTACTGGTGAACCACCTGATGGTACTATTGCTGTAAGAGAGCCCAACATCGAAGCATCATCGCTCGATGGGCTATCATCGTGTAATCTCTCGAGAATCCTGGCAGGCTATCTATGTGGTAACATCCTAAATGAAAACATGTGTTCCACAGTGATTAATTTATACCTGGTGAGCTGAATCATTGAAATCATAAGAAAAATGTTTCAAAACACACACAATCACTGTTTTTGTGCATTGAGCAGAAATCAAAATTTAGGGTCCTGGTGTATGGATACGTCCGCCGCCACACCCACAAGGGTTTTACCAAACTAAGAACCACAGTCATCAAACATAACACTATCTCCACATTGAAAAAATCATATTTATAGTTTTTCAGTAGAAGAGAATCCTCTGATACCACTCTGTCATGACCTGTCCCCTGGGGCCCGTGTCGTGACTACCCCTCGCCCGGCTTCCATAGGCCAGGGGTTGGTGATTAGCACCGAAAAGACGTATCCCTAAAACAAGAAGTCAATGGTTTTAAATCCATGTAAACACAGAATCCAAGAACTCAAAATGAAGAATCCAAAAAGTAAACTCTTGTAGTAAAAAGTGTACTAAATGTAAAGGGGACAAAATACAAGCCCAACATGAAAGTACAAGTTCATTTGAAAGAGAAAAGAGCACCTAGAACATCCATCAAGGATCCTACCTAAAGGTCTGGAATAGCTCATGATCAATAGTCACTACATCATGTCACGTGAAATATTCCACCACTAAGCACCATCCAGTCCTGGCTCCCATATCCTCGATCAACGACGTCCATCGTCTTCATAAGATATATCATGGTGTGGGTGTAGCACGTGTAGGGGTGAGCATAGAAATACTCAGTAGGGACCCCGAGACCCCCAAAGGTATCCCAGAGTTCCATAAAGGAAAAACCACTAATCAATACCTCAATCAAAAAGGACGAAGTAGTGGTCAACAAATTTACTTATGTATATGACCATAAATATACCTAATTAATCAAAATATAATCATCTCATACATGATGAAACAAAAGTCTCCAACTTTTAATCCATTTTCATAACTGATCCATGATGGAAGAATACCAAAAAGGTAATGACATGAAGGTAACACCACGAAGGAACAAGTATGACAAAGGTAACACTACTAAGGTGACACCACAAATGTAAAAGTACAACAATTGTAACTCAATGAAGGCAACACCACTAAGTTAAAAGTACCATAACGGTAGCACCAGGATGGTGACACCACGAAGGTAAAATACTCATCTCAAACCAAGTATATAAGGTATGTACAGAATTACATATGATTAGTCATAAAAAAATATCATCTTATTCTGTTGAGAGGCTTTGCTGCTCACCCACACATGATCGATATATACAGACCCACATAGGATTATTAGGCGCTGACCCACACATGATCGATATATTCTTAACCACACATGATCTTTAGGAATTGACCCACACTAGATCGATAGATTATGACCCACATAGGATTCATGTTCTTTCCTCACGTTACAGCAAGCCACAAGATTTCTGCACTATGCATGCTTGATTCAGGGATGATCTTGTCCTTAAGCCGTCACTCATACATCAACCACCACGATGTTCCACGAAGAAGTATCCCAAAAGACCTCGTTGTTGTATGGGATTTAATGTGATAGAAAATGTGTCAATCTGATGCCTAGTCTGTGACTTATAAGAATTTTAGTACCGTGGGACCGGTTGGATTTTGGTTTGATCCAACCCACCCATACACCATCTTTATCCAAAACACAAGTGGAGTATACCCAAAGGACTATCCTGTTCCAAGTATTTCTGTTCCACATACTATTTGTCAAACAAAAATTCAGATCCCATGTTCTGGCCTTTTAAATGAAACTGCACAGGGTTGGGACTGGGATAGGTCCCCTGTGAGACCTATAGGGAGTGGATGAAAGCCATAATCCACGGATTCGATGCCGCATGCATCTTTAGCGGTGCGTTACGGAACACCCCACGCCTCCGCCGATGGTCAGATGATGTCAGTCTCTGCTGTCCGCTGTTGTCCGCTGCAACTATATGTCACGACCCTCCATTCAGCGGCGTACCATTGCACACTTCTCATTCTTTCGCATCCTTCCCGAGTCGGCCATCATCTTCACCCACTACTTCTATGGTAGTGACCTTCTTAGTCTATGTTGTGTCTTTCAGAGACAAAAATCACTAAGGTGGGTAGAATTTAAATTCCTGGATATTCCATGATTTTTAAAAAATATATATATAATGAATTATTAAGAGTCCTCAAAATTTCACGGTGCATGATTCTGATGCCCAGTGTTCATGGAATGAATTTGTGAACTCTATTTAAGGTATATTCAGTAAACCTACAAATAGAGATTTCTAACTATTGAACTTGTGATCGAATTAAAAATCTGAGAGAACTATTGAATCCACAGCACTGAGATTCATTTAATGAAGGCTTCACTTCAACCACACTAGTTTGGGAAAAAAATATATATTTTGGAAGTTTAAAAGAATAATAAAATTACCATGTAATTTCATTTCTCTTTTTCTTTCCCTATAATGGACAAATGGCTAAGCGGGACCAACGACATGTCAATCCATTATTTGGCTTGACTCTTAAATCTTTGTAGCAAGTGGATTGGAATTTGGGAGGTTAATTCATTAAATGAACCTCAAAAATTCCTAATGGCATTAATCACCCTCCACCTAACGTATTTATATGGAGCTTGGGATATTGTATTGGAACTATTTCACCAAGCGACCAAGATCTGGCAAAGTACCACAATGCCAAGGACTTGGAGGACAGAACTGATCCCAGCGAGTGGTGACAAGCCCCACTGAATCACGAACTAATGAATACTGACTCTTCCTAAATTGTATACATGGTCAAAAAATCATGAGGTAGGGTTTATTTCTTTTCTAATTTCAAGATTTCTTCAATCGTTATATTCACCTCTTTCTATGAAGCTAACACAGAGCACATGTGCCAAAGAAACAAGGCCCGAACCGTCTAGATTTTTTTGAAATTTTATGTGCTCTACATAAGAAATTTATTTATGTTGATAAAAACCCAGAACATTGGGTTCAATGATGAAGTGGGCATCCTAGGGTGTCCATTGGAACCTTCGGTTGGAGAAACGAGCCACAGGAACACACCCAGTGACGGGTAGAAGAACGCCAGCAACTGGCACCTGTATAGGAGGTGATGGTGGCGGTCGGTACCAGCATGTCACGGAGGAGATGGTGGCGCATGCCACCATCCAATAAGGCCACTGGCGAAGTCACGGCGAGTGAAGACAGTGGCCATCTCGGGCCGGCCACAAAAGGTAGAGAGGCACGAAACAATGTGTCTCCGGAGAGAGTGCCACAATATATAGCCGTGGTGAATAGAAGTTGCTGGCACTGGCCGACCATGGGAGGAGATGAGCGGCGCATCCTCATGCGCCCCTGAAGTTGACTTTGGCATGGATGTTGTGGAAGAAGGGTGGGACCAACTCCCAATGGGTCTCGCGGGTGACCTCGTGACACCCCATGTTGCCGCTTCTCTGACTCCGAACGGGGGAAAACACCCCCCCCCCATGCCATATAGGGTGGTCCATGCTCTAGTGGGATATGCCTCCAGCGGTCCTCCCCCCTTTGCGGGTTGTGAAGCGCGATCCTAGTGGGTGCAGCCTCCGCAGGACGGGTCGCGCGAGCCCAGTAGGCCACACCCCTCCATGGACTTGGCCACGTCAGCCCAATGGGCCTCAACGCCCAGGCGGGCCGGGTCGGGTCAAACCCAGACCAGGTCCAGTCATCCCAGACCCAACTAGGCCCAGTTTCGCTTAAAGGGCCATAACATGTGAACCAAAAGTTTGTTTGATAGACCATCTACGACATTGAAATATTTGGAAAGAGAACTTCCTTTTTGTATAATCGACATGAGTTTTGGAGAAATTCGGAGTACGACTGGGTTGGATCGAACCCGAATCCAACCAATTCCTCGGTACTAATATGCTTATAAGTCACATATCGGGCATCCGATGGATGTGTCGTTTATCATAGTAGAACCCTTACGACATGGCCATCCTTGATGATACTTCTTCATGGTTATTTGAGGTGGATGAGTTACAACTGAAGAAATGAGGAGCAGATCCTCTTGGAATCAAGTGTGATTAGTGTGGAAATCTAGTTTTCAAATGTAACATGAATAATGAAAATCAATCATATGTGGGTCAGCATCTATCGATCATGAGTGGGTCAGCATGTAATGATCATGTGTAGGTCAGTATCTATCAATCCTGTGTGGGTTAGCTCTTAGAAATTTTGCGTGGGTCAACATCTATCGATCTTGTGTGGGTCATCATCATAGCCTCTTAACAGAATAAGATGATCTAATTTTATGACTAGTTATCTATACATCATTACATATGTTATATAACTGGTTGAGGTAACACTTTTACCTTCACTATGTTACCTTCACAGTGTTAACTTTTTGGTGCTTTTACCATCATGGTGTTACATTTGTGGTGTTACCTTTGTGGTACTTTTTCTTTCATGGTGTTATCTTCGTGTTGTTAACTTTTTGGCACTTTTACCATTATGGTGTTTCCTTCATTGTGATACCTTAGGGGTGATTTTACCTTCATGGTGTTACCTTCCTGTTGTTACCTTTGTGGTATTCTTACCTCGTTGATAAATTGTGAAAATGGCTTAAAAGTTGGAGCCTTAGGCTTCCTGTTGTATGAGATGAGTATATTTTGATAACTTAGATATATGTATGGGCATATACCTAAGTAGAGTTGATGACTATAGGTTTGTGCATTGTGTTTGAGGTCTTTATTCATTGTTTTTACATTGTTGAACAATGGGATAACATTGTGTTTCTCAGGGTCCCTACCGAGTGTTGTTACACTCACCCCTGCATGGGCTATTCCCACATCTTGATGTGTCATGTGGAGATGACAAAAAACGTTGAACGAGGCTGAAAGAGATAGGACTGGATGGTGCACATAGGTGGAACAATAGACGTGATGTGACAAAGTATCTACTAATCATGATCTATACCTACACATTAGGTAGGATCCTCGGTGGACATTCCAGGAGATGTTTTCTATTTCAGTTGTACTTTTACTTTCCAGTTGGGCTTGTATCCTTGACCCTTTACTCTATGTACAATGTTTAATAGAGAAGTTTTCTTCATGGTTGCTTCGTGTGGTGTTCTAGGATGGTGTGTTTTCACAGATTTTGAAGTGATGCCTTTCAATTTTAGGGATACACGATTTCGCTGGTAGTCGCGAACCCCAGGCCTATGGAAGGTGGGTTTGAGTTAGTCATGTAACGAGCCCTGGGGGATGGATAGTGACATCCTAGGTGTGATCCCCTATCTGAGTATCATTATCTATTGTGATCCATATTCGGTTTTTCGTGTTCTATAATGGTCTTGGGTGTGAAACCATATTAGTTTAAAAAGATATTATGTGTTTATAAAAGGTTTATAGGATTCCCCTATCATTGATGTGTGAGATCTAGTATATGTAAATTGAGATCCATATGGTTGCAGTGTGACTTTCCACATTGCGAGACCCGGCGAGCCTTTTCTTCTCTAATGTATGCCACCTTCAATTTTGGGTATGTTACATCGGCTTACAAAAACTCGATGAAATGATATATCCAAGATTTTATCCATTAATGAGAGATTAGAAAATATAGATGGAGTGAAAAATCTTAAAGGAGTCCCATCATGGATGGAAATTGTTATAGAGTGGGATATTTTAGATGATAAATTCCCTTAAGCCTCGAGTAGAACCATGTCGAAGGCTCTATGGTTGGGATCTCATGATAATTGGATTTTGAAATGATTATATTATGGTTATTCTGGGATTCATTGTGGTGATGCTGCATATCTCGATTGAAAAACCATGTAAAGATGAGCTGAGTAGACATGTATATGCAATGAATAGTTGAAATGTAAATTTTAGTTCTCTATCGCTTTTGTTATCCTCTATCTCTGGGATGATAATAATTTTTCCTCTGTGGTTGTCACCTTTGTTAAGGGTATATTTGGAACTTTTGGGTATTTTATTACTCACACCAACACTATAATTTCCTTAACATTTAATGTCATGTGATGATAACAGACAATTCAACGGAGTCCTAGAAGGAATCTAAATAGGTGGTGCATAGAAAGATAGAAAAAATGAGTTTTGTATCAGTGGTTATAATTTATATTAGTCCCCTTGTGAGAATGCTGGGATCATTTTCTGTTTTTTGTGTGATTTTATTTTTACCTTTTATAATTTCAAAACTTTTTTATACTCTGATTGTGGGATATATGTATGTATTCGTTTTGTGTTGTCCATTTTATTATATATGAATTGTTTCATGGATACGGGTGTGTGTACGTTTGTATAGGAACCATAGCCTATGTCCTCCCATTTTTATGATATGCATAATTGGTGTTGGAAACCATCCCCTTAACCATTAGTGGCAGATTGGTGTAGTTGTGCCTTAGGCACTATCAAACTGGTCAGGATATAGTGGTATTAGAGAAGGTTATTCCCCTAGATTTGAGATGGTAGTTGTCTAGCTATGACATTGGCTAGGATTACAGAAATAGTTTTAAGGTGTATCAATATTGTAATTCTTTATTGGAAATCCATTTTTGATATGGTGGTAGATGTAATCATTTATTAGGACTATGATGATATTTTTTTAGACACAAAACGTCTTGGAATTGGATGCAAAGAGATTTCATAAAATTATTATATATGATTAGATTTTTGTTTCCATGTCCTTCATGATTCAACTCCCTATAAGTATTCATTGAATGTGGAACATCTTGAATTAATTTTTGGATTCCACAGTGATGACATCCAAATAGTGTTCCATAGTAAAATTGTGATGATGATCCACCCAATGATGAGTCTTTGGTATAAAGAATTGGTCTTAAGGTGGTACATGTAACATCCCCAAATTATATAGGGTAAAATGACGAAATGATATGACTCATTTCAACAAGGTGAACCTTCTTTTTCAGGAGCCTTCTAGATTAGAACTCCACAGTTAAGCGTGGTTGGCCTGGAATAGTGATCAGGATGGGTGACCTTCAAAGAAGTTTCCCAGGATGTGTGTGAGTGACGAAAAATCACACTGGAAAGGACATGTGTTGGCATGTGGGGACTGTCATTAGTCAGATAACAAATTTGGGCACGTGGGTGGACCCTAGGGTGGGCCCCACGTGTCTGTGGGGAAACTGGTGGTAACTGGTTGGTTAGGACCCGACGGCCATGTTAAGGCGGGGTGGTTGTGGTGTCACCGGAGCCTGATTGTCACATTTGGTATCAGAGGTGGAACCCATCCTTAAGTGCGGTGCACTACCTAGGTTGAGATTTAGGGCCCACAATGAGGGCGTTGTGCTCTAAAGGGGGTGATTGTAACATCCCCAAATGATACAGGGTTAAATGACATAATGATACAACTCATGTCAACAAGGTGAACCTTCTTTTTTGGGATCCTACCTAATTAGAACTCCACAGTTAAGCGTGTTGTCTTGGAGTAGTGATCAGGATGGGTGACCTTTTGGGAAGTTTCCCAGGGTCCACCCATTTGCTCGAACGAGTTATCTGACTAATGAAAGTTCCCATAGGGACCTGGGACCCGATTTTCACATTTGGTATCAGAGGTGGTACCCATCCTTATATGCGGTGCACTACTTGGGTTGAGATGTAGGGGCCACAACGAGGGCGTTGTGCTCTTAAGGGGGGTGATTGTAACATCCCCAAATGATACAGGGTTAAATGAATAAATGATACGACTCATGTCAACATGGTGCACATTCATTTTTGGGAGCCTGCCTGATTAGAACTCCACAGTTAATCATGGTGTCTTGGAGTAGTGATCAGGATGGGTTACCTTCTGGGAAGTTTCCCAGTGTGTGTGTGAGTGAGGACAAATCAAACTAGAAAAGACATGTCTTGGCCTGTGGGAACGGTCATTAGTCAGATAAGTCGTTTGGGAAAATGGGTGGACCCTGGGGTGGGCCCAACATGTCTAAGGGGAAACTCGTGGTACCTGGTGGGTCAGGACCCGACTGCAATGTTATGGCGGGGTGGTTGTACTGTCACCGGGACCCGAATGTCACATTTGGTATAAGAGGTGGTACCCAGCCGTTAGTGTGGTGCACTGTATGGGTTGAGATGAATGGCCCAAAATGATGGTGTTGTGCTCTAAAGGGGGGGGGGTGATTTTAACATCCCCCAATGATACAGGATGTGTGTGAGTGAGGACAAAGAACACTAGAAAGGACATGTGTTGGCCTGTGGGGACTGTCATTAGTCAGATAACCCGTTCAGGCACGTGGGTGGAACCTAGGGTGGGCCCCATGTGTCTGCGGGGCAACTGGTGCAACCTGGTGGGTCAGGACCCGACGACCATGTTAAGGCGGGGTGGTTGTGCTGTCACCGGGACTCGGTTGTCACATTGGGTATCAGAGGTGGTACCCAGCCTTAAGTGTGGTGCAATGTCTGGGTTGAGATGTAGGGCCCACAATGAGGGAGTTGTGCTCTAAAGGTGGGGGGTGATTGTAACATCCCCAAATTATACATGGTTAAATGACTAAATGAGATGACTCATGTCAACAATATGCACCTTCCTTTTCGGGAGCTTTCCTGATTAGAACTCCACAGTTAAGAGTGCTTGGCATGGGGTAGTGATCAGGATGGGTAACTTTCTGGGATGTTTCCCATGTTGTGAGTGAGTGAGGACAAAGCACACTATAAAAGACATGTGTTGGCATGTGGGAACTATCATTAGTCAGATAACTCATTCGAGCACGTGGGTGGACCCTGGGGTTGGCCCCACGTGTTTGCGGGGAAACTTGTGGTACCTGGTGAGTCAGGACCCGACAAAAATGTTAAGGCAGGGTGGCTGTGCTGTCACCAGGACCTGGTTGTCACATTGTTTATAAGAGGTGGTACCCAGTCTTAAGTGCGGTGCATAAATTGGGTTGAGATGAAGTGCCCAGAACGAGGGCGTTGTGCTCTAAAGGGGGAGGGGGGTGATTGTAACACCACCAAATGATACAAAATTAAATGAAATGTGTTAGAATGTGTGAAATTTCATTAGTCAAATAACCTGTTCAGGCACGTGGGTGGACCCTGGGGTGGGCCCCATGTGTCTACGGGGAAACTCGAGGTACCTGGGGGTCAGGACCCGACAATAATGTTAAGGCGGGGTGGCTATCCGATCAATGGGACCCGGTTGTCACATTTGTTATAGGAGGTGGTACCCAACCTTAAGAGCGGTTCACTTCCTGGGTTGAGATGAAGGTTCCACAATGAGGGCGTTGTGCTCTAAAGGGGGGTTGATTGTAACATCGACAAATGACACATCATTAAATGAGTAAATGATATGACTCATGTCAACAAGGTGCATCTTTCATTTCGGTAGCCTGCCTGATTAGAACTGCACAGTTAAGAGTGCTTGGCCTGGAGTAGTGATCAGGATGGGTGACCTTGTGGAATGTTTCCCAGGGTGTTTGTGAGTGAGGAAAAAACACATTAGAAAGGACATGTGTTGGCATGTGGGGACTGTCATTAGTCAGATAACCTGTTTGGGCATGTGATATGACTCATGTCAACAAGGTGCACCTTCTTTTACATAAGCCATCCTCATTAGAACTCCATAGTTAAGAATGCTTAGCCTGGAGTACTGATCAATATGGGTGACCTTATGGAATGTTTTCTAGGGTGTGTATGAGTGAGGACAAAACACACTAGAAATGACATGTGTTGGCATGTGGGGACTGTCATTAGTCAGATATCCTATTCAGACACTTGATATGACCCATGTCAGCAAGGTGCATGGTGACCTTCTCAGATGTTTCCCAGGGTGTGTGTGAGTGAGGAAAAAGGGGGGATGATTGTAACATCGCCAAATGATACAACGTTAAATGACAAAATGATATGACTCGTGTCAACAATGTACATCTTTCATTTCGGTAGCCTGCCTGATTAGAACTCCACAGTTAAGAGTGCTTGGCCTGGATTAGTGATCAGGATGGCTGACCTTGTGGAAAGTTTCCCAGGGTGTTTGTGAGTGAAGAAAAAACACATAAGAAAGGACATATGTTGGCATGTGGGGACTGTCATTAGTCAGATAACCCGTTTGGGCACGTGATTGACTCATGTCAACAAGGTGCACCTTCTTTTAAGTAAGCCTTCCTGGCTAGAACTCCATAGTTAAGCGTGCATGGCCTGTAGTAGCGATCAGGATGGGTGACCTTGTGGAATGCTTCTTAGGGTGTGTGTGAGTGAGGACAAAACACAATAGAAAGGACATGTGTTGTCATGTGGGGACTTTCATTAGTCCGATAACCTATTCGGGCACTTGATATAACTCATATCAACAAGGTTCATGGTGACCATCTCAAATGTTTCCCAGGGTGTGTGTGAGTGAGGACAAAGCACAGTCGAAAAGATATGTGTTGGCCTGTGAGAACTTCTATTAGACAGATAACCCGTTCGAGCACGTAGGTGGACCCTGGGGTGGGCCCCACGTGTCTTCGGGGAAACTCGTCGTACCTTGTGGGTCCAGATCTGATGTCAATGTTAAGGTGGGGTTTTTGTGCTGTCCCCGGGACCCGATTTTCACTTTTGTTATAAGAGGTGGTACCCAGCCTTAAGTGTGGTGCACTGCCTGGGTTGAGATGAAGGGCCCACAATGAGGGTGTTGTGTTATAAGGGGGGGGGTTATTGTAACATCCCAGAATGATATAGCGTTAAATGACTAAATGATATGACTCATGTCACCAAGGTGCATCTTCCTTTTTGGGAGCCTGCCTGATTAGAAATCCACATTTAAGCATGCTTGGCCAAGAGTAGGGATTATGATAGATGACCTTTTGGAAGGTTTCTCAGGGTGTGTGTGAGTGAAGACAAAACAAACTAGAAAGGACATGTGTTGGAATGTGGGGCCTTTCATTAGTCGGGTAACCCATTCGAGCACGTGGGTGGACCCTGGGGTGGGCCCCACGTGTCTGCGGGGCAACTGGTGGTACCTGATAGGTCAGGACCGGATGGCCAAGTTAAGGTGGGGTGGCTGTGCTGTCACCAGGACCCGTTTAACATAGTACCTTTATGTGGTTTTCCTATTAAACCCCAACCCAATAAGTACCATGTTGAAACAATAGTTTTGGATAAGGATGTATGCAATATGACTTTACTATATTAGATCTAAAGTTATCGACCTCTAAGGTAATGGGGTGAGCTAGACCCTTAGGAATCTGATGATTAGCATGAGGTAGTTACATATGTTTTCTTCCTTGTGATGAAACCTCTATGTTAGATGGTTGTCAAAATGGAGAGTCTTATTTAGGGCTCCTCCTGGAGATGGTTGATTCTGGTGACATAGACCCATAATTCGTCCCATCATTAAGTGTGGTGCACTGCCTGGGTGGAGATGTAGGGCCCAAAATGAGGGCATTGTGATCTAAATGGGTGGTGATTGTAACATCCCCAGATGATAAAACATTAAATTACTAAATGATATGACTCATGTCAACAAGGTGCATCTTCCTTTTCGGGAGTCTTCCTGATTAGAATTCCACAGTTAAGCGTGCTTGGCCTGGAGTAGTGGTCATTATGGTTGACCTTCTCGGAAGTTTCCCATGGTGTGTGTGAGTGAGAAAAAATCACACTGGAATGGACATCTTTTGGAATGTGGGGACTTTCATTAGTCAGATAAACTGTTCGGGCACATGGGAGGACCCTAGGGTGGTCCTCACATGTCTGCGGGGTAACTGGTGTTACCTGGTAGGTCAGGACCTGATGACCCTGTTAAGGCGGGGTGGCTGTGCTGTCACTGGGACCCAGTTGTCATAGTACCTTTATGTAGTTTTTCTATTATACCCTAACCCAATAAGTACCATGATGAAACAATATTTTAGGGAGAGGATGTATGCAATATGACTTCACTATATTAGATCTAATGTTATCGACCACTAAGGTATCGGGGTGAACTAGACCCTTAGGAATCTGATGACTGGCATGAGGTAGTTACATATGTTTTCATCACTGTGGGGACACCTCCATGTCAGATGGTGGTCAAAATGTAGAGACTTATTTTGGGATCATCCCGGATATGGTGGATTCTGGTGACATAGACCCATAATGAGTCTACACTCACAAGGATAGAGTTAGAGAGTATCCATAAGAAATATTATTATCTATACAAATGGTGATTGATGCATATCTATGATATTATTCAACATTAGTAGTCTAGAATGAAAATGGTAAAGTATTAAATGAGTTTAACATTACTTTTTCCATTCTCCCATGATATGGTAAGAGATCAATTTTTCTGAGCATGGACCTTTGAGTATGGACTATTTTAGTATATTAGGGCATCTGTGATATCATTTTTTATTACTAGTTATGATTGTGTTCTCAAATGGGCCTTGGTAGTGGGGATCATTCTAGATGATCATACTCTAGTCATTGGTGTTGGACACATTAGATATAAAACATTAGTTTTGGTTATCAGATTTTAGGCTTAGTGATCTTGGCATGTGAGATGATTTAAGAGATGATCCCAGGATGGGGTTTCAGTGGATCTGGACCCCTAGGCTGGATCAATTTAGCCACAGGAGAGCATTTGTTTCTATTGTGACCAATAAGAACAACTTTCATGAAATGTTCTGATTATCCATTCTGTTAAGATAGAGACGATCTATGGACTACCCTAGAAGAGACAAATATAGGATCCTGGAGTTCATATTTTGAAAGATGTTGTGGAGGAGTTGGGAGAGAAATATATGGTGGATTATGGATCGATATGTTTCCACCACTAAACTAGGTTATCTATGATAGGCTCTGGGAGATAGAGGACAATTGAAAATATAGGTGTAGTAAATATGGGCCTTTGACTTGGAGGATTTGTTGGTGATTATAGGTACTCTCGTGTCCTTCATACATTTCTATTTGTACTGATATACACTATAGTGAGGTACTATATTGTTTTTACTTCATCATCGAGGCTTGTCTTGGGTAACATGTGGTGTCGGTAGAGCCCTATGATGGTGATGTTCATATAGTTTTGGAGTCACAAGTAATATGGACACTTACCTAATAGAGACACATTCTGATGACTTTATACAAAACCATCCAAGAAATTCAATTCCACAAAAATTGGATTGTATCAAGTTGTTTTATTTGAGTTACTTTTCCTTTTGTGATCCAGGAATGGTTTCATGTTGGTGTGTCAGAGAATTTGCAAGCGATCCCTGGGTATCCTTTTTGTTATACCCATATGTTGGAGGATCATACAAAGAATATCAATAATTACACACTTCTATCGATAGGGTGACCTAACTCTAGGAGGATAGAGGATTGCATTCAACCATCCCATAATAAAAAAAGGAACCCTTATGATGCTCTCTAGATTGTGTATTGGTTTCCTAGCATCCATGCTCAGGTGGTTTTCCTCTAGTTGGCATGACTGTGTTACCTGATTGTTTGATGGAGTCCCTCCATTATGATGGAGTCATCCCATTCCACGAATGATGAGCTAATGTATGGGACTATAAATCCATATTTTATCAGAAGGATAGTAGGACCCTTGGAGAAATAGTGTTTTGATATTTTGATTTCCTGCTGTAGTGGTGGAGTTGAGGAAATCTACCCAAGGACGTCTCGAGTTAATCTCCCCAATGGGAAATTTCTTCTACATAGGCTAGAACCCAAGCCCTACACTAATATTTATGTCATAATATCAGTGGAATGTCATGGAAATTCATGATTAATGGTGTAGTTGGTTGTTTGTAGAGGGAGGAACTAGTATGACCTCGTGTTTACACTTGGGTATCTATGTATTGTTCATTAATACCCTCATGTGCTCATTGTTTGAGATTAATGCAATATTTTTTAGGATGGTGTTGTGTAGTTTATCTAGGGGAAAATTAGCATTGTCACAATACATCAGTATTTATGTCGGGTTCTTGATTTGGAGCACTTCTAGTCCATGATAATGTTGAAGGATCGAACACATAGTGATTTTCTCCTGGAAAGTTGTGGATACATATTACTGATTTTTACATGATATTGAACATATTTTAGATGAACATTGAATGTGGTATGACCCATGTGTTTCCCATGATTTTATGGTTGTAGATTGCATGA
Organism: Viscum album; assembly: GCA_963277665.1. Taxonomy (NCBI): domain Eukaryota; kingdom Viridiplantae; phylum Streptophyta; class Magnoliopsida; order Santalales; family Viscaceae; genus Viscum; species Viscum album. Next base: position 1,865,663,751 of record OY728133.1, read on the forward strand.
GAACCCACATGTTATCTCACTGAAGTAGGAGTAAGAGTTGATAGCATAGTTTTCACCCCTATGCCTATATTTTTTCATCTCATTATTAAAATCCTAATGTTATGGTGGTTGTAGTAACTCATGTTTTTCCATGTGTGTATTTGATACATTTATATGAATATTTATGAAACTGGACACTGAGTCAACATGGGATCTCATGGCCCATAAATCCTTAGTGAATTGATATGAAAAATATTAAATATATTTTGTCACACATGGATAGTTATTTAGCTAAAGTGTAATTACTCTGAAACATAGTATCAAATCTGAAATCTAATACTTTTTTATAGAAAAAAAAATTTAACCGGGGTAGGATACAAATTATGTCATCATTGGGTGCTTTATTGATGGAGTGTTAGCAGGCATGTGTATTATATATTATTTTATTTTAAAAAAATAAACTAAAACAAACACACCTACCACCTTGGGTTCTCATACATGGATGAGGAGGACACCCCCCTGAATTAGGGATGACTCAAGGATGAACCGAGGTGGGTATATTCCAATAATCCCCACTTTTGATGCCAATCATCACCGGGACATGTTGTAGAAGCTTCCAAGAATCATTTTGTACCTGAAGCATCGATGTTTCACCACGAGGTTGGTAAATATATGAGATTCACATATTCATCCCATTTGAAGTGTTTTTATGGTTTTATATCTGTATTAAAATATTTAGATATCCCCTTGGTGTAGATATTTAGATTTTTTGGAAATAGGGGAGCTTTAGGTTGCTCGAAGGGGATTCTTATTTGTATGTACCAATCACATGGAATTTAAATCCAGAGCTCATGTTTTGTGTTCTTCCCAATAAGGAACGATGATTTTTTTATCTACATGTTGTGTATTGTGGGTACATGCCTTGTAGTGATCCTAGTTCTAGTTTTTGAGGACATGTCTTGGTATTCTCTGTCATGGGACATGGATTTTGTGGGATCATATGTCCGGATGACATTCGAATGTGTTGCGATACATCGACACAACCATGTAAAAATACTTGGTTTATGCATAGAGGAACATGATTTGTATTGAGGGTACACACAGTGTGTAGAGATATAGCTAGTGGGGTCATGTATGGGTGAGGACATGCCCAATGATTTAGAGACGGCCATATGTCATGTGACATGAGGGCGCATGACGTCTATATTCCCAAATATACACTGCGTATGAAGAGGATACATGACCTACAGTTGACATATAGTGACAACCAAGTACTATGGATACATGCCATGTGCGCCTCTTGGAGGCTTCTCCCTCATGTGTCCCCATCTTATGAACTATAATTGTGGCCCTCGAATAGCATGTCTTTAGTAAATTTCCACATAGAATGTGATGGTGTTCATGGTTTTGGTGTTTGAGAGGTGATTTGTAGTGATATTTTTTAGTAATTATTACTATAGTGGTATAGAAAATTATTGGTTGAGTGGGTTCACTTGGTCTAACCTTGTGAGGGTAAAGTAAGGAATTAAATATTCAATACAGAATTTTGTTCCCCTCGACAGGATAAGCTCAGATTTAGTTGGTGTATCCCTTCAAGTGGTCATGGTAGGATCCCCTATAATATTGTTATACTTTGGTTGGGTTTGTGGTATCATCATTACCTATATACACATGGAATTGATACTTTATAAATAATTTTAAAACATTATGTTTTTTAATCATAAATTGTATGATCCCCTGCAATGTGGGAGGATTAATATCGGTTTGTTTCATTGTTGAGTATAACATCACCTAATTATTTAGTGGTTTATTCATGGTTTTTGGTATCTTTGGTTACACGATCCCCTAAATGGTGTTTGGATATTGATTTTGTAATGTATTATATCTTAGTAATCTCAATCATGATCCCATATTTGTGTATCATGGGTTGTGAATCAGTTGGGTCTTTGGCATCCCCTGATAGTCCTGGGTGTGAATCCCAATCTAACTTATATGATCTCAAGAGTTTTGGATTATGTTCATGGTGTAGCCAATAGGTATAGGGTGTTATCACTTACCTATATAATGAGATATTGTAGGTTTCTTTTAGGGTTAGTGTAGTCCCCTAATAGGTGTGGGTGGTATCCACTATCTGATTATCGTGATCTTATATGTTCATGTGAGACTTTCAACATGGTGAGACCCAATGAGCATTACCTATTGAATGTATGCCACTTATATTGGTGGGGATATATCATCTGGTTTGAGAAACCCATGGAATGATATCTCTTAGATAAGTTCAATCATGGATGGATGATATATTCCAAACTGAGTGATATATCTCAAATGAGTGTCATATTTGATGGAATTTCTCATGGAGTGAGTTCTCCTGGATGAGTGTTACCATTGAGCCTTGAGTAGAATACCATAGCTAGATGTGAGGATGGAACCTCATGAGACATCGAGTTTGAGACATGTATATCTATGTTAACCTTGGATTTTATGAGGTTATTTCACATAACTTTTTTGAAACACCATGTTGACATGAGTTTAATAGACATGTATAATTGAAGAAGGGTCAACATAGTGTTTCTCATTGTCACTAAATTGGGGTCTCCTATGTATTTTGGTTAAGATTAATATTTCTTATTCATTTTCAATTATTTATTTTGGGTTCTTTGCGAGCCTTCTTGTTGTTGTGATACTCATTCTTACATTGTATTTTCCCGCACACGCCGTTTGTTGTGTAGATGATAGAGCTTTGTAATGAGGACAAGGAGGACCAAGAGTAGGCATAACATAAAATTATAGATATATTAAGGTTTTTATAAATGGTTTCATTTGAAAAAATTCTCCTCCTTCTAAGCAGTTTTGATGCTTTTTTGGTTTTATGTGGTCTTGAATTTTTTCCCTTTTACACTTTAGTACTTTATTTGTATTCTGGTTGTGTGATAGATCTATACATGTTTTTCGCATCATTTATATTATTGTCTAAACAATTATTAATGGATATTAATGTGTGGGAATTGATATAGGTACCATAGGATAATGCCTCTAATGTGTTTGATATTCTTATTTGGCACTGGTCACCATCACCTGGACTATTGGAGGTTGTTTAGGGGTAGTCACGACTCATTCCCCATCGAGCCAGGTCAAGGAAAAATCTATATTATATTATATAATGTTATAGATCATATTTTCACATAGCTGATTAATTCATGATTCATTGATTAACTATAATTTATTATACCCAAATTTGGATAACCTGTTATAGTATTTTTAATATGTTTGGTAAGAAGTAATTTTAATTCTCCAACTATTGATAAAAAGAGATTGTATGCACTATGAATTGAGATATGATTTGATTAATTGGGGACAAAAAATTAAATTTAAGGTCTTTAGGATTTTATTATTTTAAATAGATACCTTGGGAAAATATTTAAATTGAAATTTTCCATTGTAATGACATCAAATCCAAAGGGGGGATTTTTAGTGCCTTCGATGGGGATGTTGTTGCTTCCTTTTTCAATTCAATTGATGATGTCTAAACCTGTTGATGAAAAATACACATTTCTAAGGGGTTTAAGAGTATTCTAATATTATATTTTATTTGAATAATAATTATAAATAAAGTTTTTTATGTCTCTTTTTCATCCCAAAACCACAGCATAAATGAGGATATCACATTTTGAATGATGATGATCCATTATTCCTAAGAGTAAGTATTCCTAAGATTCATACAAAAATAAATGAAATAATACCACATTGCACATATATAGGATTTAAAATTGGATGAAGGTTGAAATTTAGTTCTATGAATCACATGCTAAAGTAGTAATAATGGTTTTATTCAGTTTTGAAACTATGTTATATGATCCACCCAAATTCATAACCTGTAAAAATTACATGTAATGTTGGATTTTGATGGTTAATTCAATCATGGAATAATAACAAAACATCACTGTAATTAATCATCTAAGGAAATTAATCACTACATAGGATTATGATGGATGGATAATTCATTCCATAATAAATTTGGTTTCATTAGAACCTTGGGTGATGATAGGAATACATAGAAATGAAACACCATAATTTAGTCCTCCTAATTTGAGGTCATTATAGTATCTTATGATGTAAATATATATATCCATTCAAGATTCCACTAATGTTGTAACAAATTTATTTATTTTTTTAATAGAATTTATTTTTAATAGATATCCCACTATAACCTACTGTGTCATACCACACTACAAGTTATTTTTTAATCAACGGATCAAGGAGTTGAGATAAATCACTCCATAAAAATTATAGATATAAAATGAAGAATAAGTTTCTAATTAGTTTCAATAATATACAGATATTTCAAAATAGAAATTTTGTCTATGTGGATGACCAGTTGATTCACGAACAATTCTACTAGTTTTGATACCCAGTCCGAGGGTAAAAAATAGAAAATTGTTTCCTATTAATATTTAAAGTTATTAAACAATGTAGTAATTATTTTTGATAATATAGTGACAAAAAAGTATTTATAAATAAATTATAAAATTATTTTTACTGCTAATTAGATAAATATTGAGGAAATTTGAAAGATGGACTTAGATTTAACTGTAATGTAGTAAGAAAAGAGAACTAAAAAATTCTAAATCCAGTAACCTATATTTTAAAATTAATCTCACTCAAATTTTTACACCCTCGATACTGAATAAAGTTAATGAACAATTATTATATATGTATGGAGGCTTACATTATATATATTAAATATGAGAAAACCTATATACTCAAAATGTGTATATATAGGGAGTGAGTAAAGACTCTCGATAATATCCCATGATATGCATCAATTATAACCTACATAAATTAAAATGTAATATTATAGGTTGAAAAAAAAACAAAAGTACAATGCTTTGATAATAACAAATTTAACATGTCGTTATTGCATATAAAATTTGAATTTAAGTGGAACAAATTTATGTATATTTAAAGAAAGATGTATATGTTATATAAAGCCTAAATATATTTAAAGAACTTATTTATCAAAATTCATCCTTGAACCATGGGTTCTAACTTAGTAAAAAAGGAAATTATATATATAATATTCTTATAATAATAAAATAAATATTTGTAATTATATCAATTTTATGTAGATCTAGTCGTTTTAGCGTTGTCATCCCTATAACAACTCTTTCCATTATTATAAATTAACACATGATTTATTATATAAAAATATAATTAATTATATCTAAAATATTGACATGTCTAGTGTCTTTTGAAATTAGGTACATTACATTACAATTTAAAACATGGAATACAACACCTGTATTGACAACTTATTTAACATGCTCACACTTTAAACTGCATGGGATAACATGACGAAATACATAAGAAAGGCATGAGCTATAATGCCCAAAAAAGGAATAAACATGGAATAAGGTAAAACATTTTAGAAAATAGGAATATCAGGAGGCATAATGGAGTAGTAATAATAAAAAATAATAATAATACATGATATAACATGATTATAAAAAGGAAACATGGTAAATGTGGTAATAGCTTAAAATGCTGCATCTTGAGTCCAGGATATCTTCCAAGACATCATAATAGAAAATATTCCATAAATGAATATTGTTTAATCTATATACACACATGACATATTGGGATATTAAATATTACCCAATGCATTGGAATTCTATTATATTATGGGCGCACCTATCACATTCATTTCAATCTCATAAATAAATGTACCACATAAATCATACATCACAGATTCATTCAGGATAAAAATTTATTCCATAATCATGGAGTATGTAATAAATAAATTTATGTCCCAAATAAATGATTTTAATGTCTATTAATATTAATTCCATTTATCGTAAATTTTTATTGTATTCACTAGACTATTTCATTGGAATGAAAAATCACAATCAAATTTCACCAGCCTAATGGTGTAACTTCAAAATTCAGAAAAATGGTTTATTAGAAAAAAGTGGAATATAATTATTTTTTCATAAAATGTAAATTAATAAAGTCATTTAAGGACATATCCAAAAATTATTAAATTTAAATAGATGTCATATGTTAAAAAAGATACTTTATTAAAGTATAGGAAGGAAGAACTCTTACAAATATTTTGCAAGGTAATAGGTGTACTTTGAAAGGATTAATGAAAGATAAAGGGGTATATAATCATTTAGAAATCATAAGTTAACTATGAACGATGATTGAAAACATACCCTGTCATTTTGAATTAAAAATAAAATAGAATAAAATAGGCTATATTCTTGAATAAAAGTGAGAAACATAGGATCACTTATGAAAATTTGGCAGCCTAACAGTGTCCCATGAAAATAAAAAATATAGAGTGATGATAGGGAAAGATGACCATAATCATTTATATATAAAATTTAAATTAACAGTTAAATTGAAATAAATATCCCAACATTAGGAATATGATAATAAAAGTTATAACATAATTAAGAAACATGAATAAAGTGGAGAAAAGAAATAACCCTTACTTATATGTGTCACTATAAAATTATGAAATGGGGATTCTTGAGGACATGGGGTTTTTTGGTAGGATAATAGAGATACGATGAACGAGTAAGGATGTGATCCAAGTATTTTTAGATAAGATAAATTTCATCTTGTGTGGGTTTATATATTAAAAGATAGGTATTTCATTAATAGTTCGGTTATGGACTATACAGAATAAAATATTCAGAACCCAAAACCATAAATTGTTTTTAGCCATTATTCCTACCAATGGAGAGTGTTTTTAAATATTTTATTATTATGCCAATATAATTAAAATATTACTCTTGAGTATGGGGAGGTGATACACACTTTAAAAAAATTAATTTTAAATCATAAAATATATTATATTTTTTGGAGGATTCAAAAAGGATTTATAAAAATAATTAAATAAAAATGAAATAAAATTATTTTAAAGTTAAAAAATAATTTTCACCTAATATAACCATTATAGTACTTATTAAATCATTATTAATTCTTATAACACATCATTTATTTATATGGTTTTTATTTTTCACCCAAATATTCAAAAATATTATAAATTTATGAGAAATTCGCCATCATATAATTTCAATGTTCTTAATCAAAAAGTAATATTCATTTTTTCTGAATAATTATTCAGATATGCACATTTTGAAATATTAAGAATAATAACAGACATTTAATGAAAATAACTATTTTTTGGCAATAATAGTTTTTAAACCCTAATAAAACATTACATTTGACATAATAAAAAATATATGGTTATTTATATAGACTTAATTTAATTATAACAATTAATTAACAACTATTTATTTCAAAAATATATTTATCCATAAAAATAAATTCCATAACTAAATTGAATATTACCCAAAAATACTATCTTTTCTTTATAGTATAAAAAATATTCACAATTCTTAAAAAAATAATATACATAATAAATTTTCTATGGTTTTGATACATATCCCTTTAACACACCAGCATTAACCTTAATACTAAAGTGTGCAATGGTGAGACATTCATGAGGTCATTTGGCAAACAATATTTGGGTCGTATTCTCGATGAGCATGAACTTATCCTGTAAACAGTTTTACTGATGCATAAGTTATTTAATCTCAACATGGACATGGTTGAGGGAAAATCCCAGAGTTGATATCTCCCTCACTACCTCTAATAAATTGACTTCATAGGTTACTATCCAATTTTATGAGGTTATCACTTCATTTTTCTAAATCAATTGGATTTGTTAAATCCCTATATTTATACTAATCATGTGATCACTAGTTAACAACTATATTATCAACGGTAAATATTTTACAAAGTATTTTGAATCAAATTTGATATAATAGAACAAAATGCGTGCACAAGTTTCCTATAACTATTATATATAATAAAAAATTAAATCATAAGAGAGTTTTATTTATAATAGTTTCGGTCGTTACAATATTTTTCCCTTTAGAAATGTATCCGTATAAATTTTAATTTATCCAAATTGAATATATTTGAAGATAATTCTGTAGCATCCCATCCTTAGGTTCTAAATTTGATGTATCAATCTTTTGGTTTCCTCATGGCACATTGAAAAGCTACATTGTATTATTTTATAGAAAATTGTCTCTATGATCTATGATCTTCCCCAGCTTCCCCTCATAGGAACGATCTTTCTACAATGGTACAACCTATAGATTGATAACATGGGATGGGTTTGGTATTTACATACTAAAGAGTGATACATAGAATAAATCATTAAATTGATATGGGTTTGGTGGGATAGTTATTCGATGGGCCACTGCACTAATACGATCAAGGATCTCAAAGGGGATGATTTATCTTGGACTAGGATTATCTTTCTTAAAAAATCTCATATATTTATTCCACAGTGATATGAGGAGGAATACCATGTATCCAACATCAATCTCAATTTCCTATTTATGATTTTTATCATATCTCTTCTGTCGACTCTGATCATCTTCAATGGGCTTCTGAATAGTCGTAACCTTTTCCACTATTACCTTAACCATGTCAGGACCTAGTAGTTTCTGTTCCCCAACTTTTTCTCAGCATGCATCTATTATGAAACTATTTCTATTGAGGTCTTTATAGAGATCCATTTGTATTTTTGAGTAAAAACAATTGTTTTATGAGAACATGATACGTGGAATATATTGATACCATCATCCTTTAACTTCAATTAAGGAATATCTCAACATGAACTCAAAAGTCTGGATAGTCAATTCTGATTTCCCATCATTTCGTGGGTGATAAGTTGTACTAAATTTCAAATCAGTGTTTAGATCATTCTGAGGACATTTCGAGAACATTTCAGTGATTGGATCTCAATCGGATACAATTGTTAGTGGTACTGCATACAGTCTGAGAACTTCTCTAATATTTATCTGAGAATGTAAATCTAGTAAAAATTACTCTCACATCATAATTAACTGTGAAGTATTTATAAGAAAATAAACCAAATGCCATATATAATTATTCCCTCTAAAGGTCTTTAGAATCCTTGTGAAAAAAATACATGGTGATGTTTTCTCATTTTTTATGATGGAATGGGTAATGGTTGCATCATCACATTGTATTATTACCTTTCTGCATTCAATTTCATACATAAAATTCATATTTTTTATATTCTACAATCTCATTCTTTATATTTTCCCACAAAAATCATTCCTGTAGATCTTAATAAATCTTCATGATTTATGGGTGGATTGACAAGGTTTAGTTATGTTCATTATCAAAACAAATCCTTCCTTAACTCATGATTTGATTTTAAACATAAACTTGACCTAAATAATATAACACCTTCATAATTAAAATTTTACTCCATGTATTTTTCCTTCCTTATAGATTTAACATTCTTATGAATTCCCACATCAACTCTTTGAGAGTATTTTAACCTCTCCATAATATATGGTTGAGTAATTATTTGGTAAAAGACTGATGATGTACCCTCATTTATGATTCACATTTCTATCCAATCCAAATATAAGAAGATTGGATCCCACTCAATTATCAAAATTGGTAGAATTTTTAGATCTTATATTTCTATAGAATTATCCACTTTATTCACTTTCTCATGATTCTAGTGGATTGATAATTCATAGTTTTTATCACCTCTAACCATCTTCATTGGGAATATTAATCTCTTTGTGTGTTAATATATACTTCATATTTTTAATCCATATATATTTTAAAGCTACCCCCAAAGAGACAATGCCAATAAATTTCCAGATTAAAGATCATTGTAGCCAACTCCAGACCATAAATTGTGTAGTTCTTCTTATGAATATTCAACTAGGTTGAAGCATATTCTATCACTTTTTCATTATTCATTAATAAATAGCCCAAGAAATTTTTTTAAGAATCATTGAATACCATGCATATTTATCCACTTGAGGGTAGTGTAAGAACATGGATAGTGATATGCATCCTTTACAACTCCATAAATCTCCTTTGAAATTCATCATTTCGGTTAAACATTACTCCCTTTGGAGATATCTCAGTAAGAGGGTTTGAAAAACAAGATAAATTTATCACAAATCAGAGATAATGCCTAGATAACCCAAGGAGACTACAGATATCAATCACTGATGTTGGATTCAGTTATCCTTGATTTGCTTTAATCATTGAAGTTTCTGTAGATATCCCATTTCATGGGATGATATGTCCCAATAAGGATACTTCCATCAACCAAAACACACATTCCCTATAATTGGATAATGATTCCAATCAAGCAAGGTCTTTAGCACACTACTCAAATGCTCCTCATGATACACATTACTTTTTCTGTATATTATAATATCAGTATTAAATACTACCAAAAAATATCATTGTAATCTCTAAATACTATATTCATCAATTTGTTTGATATTTCAAGATCATTAGTGAGTCTGAAATGTATCAATATGAACATATAGTCTCATACCCTGTATGAAAAGTAGTGATGGGGATATCCTTTATATTCACCTAAACATTGTAATATCATGACAGTTGATTCATCTTGGAGAACTTTTATTCTCAATGTAGATGATTGAACAAGTCATCACTCTGATGATGCTTATACTTTTTCTTTATCGTGATCCTGATGATATCTTAATAATAAATGAAATGTCACATTTACCCATCCTTTTTCTTTAGGAAGATGACTGGTTCAAACCAGGGTGAAGCACTTGGGAATATGAACCTTTCACACAATTTCCAGTATAGTTGTTTATTTACATCACCATGTTCCACAAAAACCATTCTATGTGGAGTCTTGGATAATAGTAATGCCTCATTTATAAACTCTATATAAAATTTTACCTCTCAGCTAGGAGGAAGACCCATCAATTCCTTGGAAACACATCAGGTTATTCCCTCACAAAGGAAATTTCTTCAAGGTTGATCACTTCCTTTACCACAATCATTTGATCTTGATATGCATTCTCATAGGGAAAAAATATTTATGCAAGATATTTTGGTGCTAAAGAACATGAATTCTCCTCCATACAGTTGTACATAATTGGGTGTCGATTTTCTATATAGAGAATGATTTCCTTATCATAAAAAATATTCTTAGATCAATATAGGGAAGCCCAATCCATTCCCAAAATTTCATACAATTAAAAAAAAATGTATCAAACTGTTCGAAGGGATTTTCTTATAACCAATTGTGATAGTATAGGAGTTATATACAAGAGATGCAATAATTTACCCATTTTTCATTTTCACCAAAATCTCTACTTCCATGCTTCATGGTGGTGTTTGAATAGTTCTATTTAACTTTTAGGACATGAAGGAATGTGTAGTACTATAATAAAAGTATGTTTTATATTAAGGAATGAATAACTAGCGTACCTATCACCACTTCATTTTCAGGATTCAATTCAGTGGTGGTGATGTAAAAATATCTCCCTTGTTGGCTTGGAGGTTGTTGGTTGTCTCCCAAACCACATGGTATATTGAATTGGTTTGACAGGTGCTCTCGTTTCATATAGTTGTAGCAAGGTACAATAATGTAAGGGTTGAACGGAGAATTACTTTCTTCCATTATAGTAGTGGTTTCTCCCGTTTGGAATAGTTGGTTATGTGCCCTTACTTCCAACGACTAATCCAATTCCTCATCTCCTTTTAGAATTTATGGGGTGGTTCTATTGAAACCATAAACAAGTGGGGTGTCAGAATTTCTTGGCACCATTAGATCTCTCTGTTGGACCACTATATTTAAATGGAACTTTCTGCTTCTAATCCATAGGATACCCATGTGGTACTCTGATCTCCATTTCCACTTTGAGGGAACAAAATATAATTTTCTCATAGCAATCAATGCCATATATCAACATGGATTTTCATAGACTAGGTTTTATCCCACTAAAGAAGAGGTCAACATGCATTCGGGTGTAACGAAATAGATGGAGTAATACCAAGAATGTTTTATTAAGTTTTCCTAATATGGCATGATATATTATTCTTATTATTTATTGAGGAACACCAAATCACATTCCATTTTAATATGGAGAATGTGAGGAAAAAATTTATTGAAAAAAAATTCTACAAATCCTTCCACCCCATTGCATTGATCTTTTCATCAGGAATTATTTTTTTTATCAATGTCCACCACTGGTCATATTATCCTTTCATATGATAAATAGCCAAAAGAACATATCATTATCAGAAAATTGATGGTTGTAGAAGATCTCATCAGTAGAGTTGATCCAGTATTCCAGTATTAAGGGATCAGATGACCCATTAAAATTAGGAGGCCTTGGTTTCTTAATGATTTAAATTATTGCTTGTTAACCCTGATTTGTATATGGAAGATCCTCTTGAATAAGAATTCTATTTAGAACTTGATTCAGATGAGATGGCATCATCATGATGTACATGATTCCATCTTTCATCGCATTAGGAATCATACTTGGAATGTCATCACATTGCTCATCGCAATGATTGTTTACCCGAATTCATATATTTTTTTCCATTATCTAGAATAAAAGGAAAAATTATGATGAGTATATTTAATCTTTAAATACGTTTATTGGAAATACAAAAACAATAAAGGTATAACTTTTAAAATACATGTATTTACTTAACCTATGAATTTGTAGACTACAATCTCTGTCATCCATGATTTATTTCATAACATGTACTATTATAGGGAATTTTTACTCCCCTAAAATTATTTTTAATAAGCTTAAGAACATACCAAATAATATCACATAGGAGGGTCAAAAAAGTTTCATAATAAAGCCCGTTCTCATGTACCAGGTTACCAAATTCAGGCTCGAGACACCTAGTCAGAGTTGTTACCCTTAGGTACATCTGTGTTTGAACCATATCCACTTATAGTAGTCAAATAAGGGTTTATATTCTTAATAACCACTTACTCTATACCAAACAAAATTTGGGGAAGTTTTATTATACTTAGTATTATCCGTATGACAATTTCTAGAGATTTCCAATCATACTCCCAAAAATAACTAAAATTTTCCTTTATTAACAACTATAAAATCTCTTCCCTTTATTACACATCAACACATGATTTATTACATACAACTATAATTTATTTAACCAAAATGATACTGAATTATAATGTATTTCAGAAGTAGATACATTTCATTATAATTTAAAAAAGTAATATAACATCTTTATTGAAAATGTCTTTAAAATTATATCACATTAAAAAATATGGGATAACCTAAAGATATACATAAGAATGTAGTGAGATATAAATCCTTTTAAGGGAATAAACATGAAATAAGGTAAATAAAGTTATCAAATAATAATATCAAGGGGAATAAAAAGAGGTGGAATCATAAACATGAATGATAAGACACAATATATGAAGATAACATAAACGCAATATGGGAAATTTGGAAACAACTTAAAACACTACATCAAATGTCAAGGATAACTACTAAGAAAGAATAATGGAAAATCCCCATAATGTAATTGAGTTTACCCCCTATCCCAACATTAAATATCATGATACTAAATATTACCCAATGCGTTAGAGAACTATATAATTTTGGTCTCACCCATCACAATCATTCTATTCTCATGATTTTGTATGCCACATTGATCATACAACACAGATTCATATTATTTTTCTCCATGTTCGTGGAGTCTGGAATTGATAAATATATGTAAAAAATAAAATATGTATAATTTTATAAATATTAACACCCTTTATAATAAATGGGTATGGTATTCACTAAAAATATTTTTGGGCTGAAAAATTGCAGTGAAATTTTGGCAGCCTAAGGGAGTTGCTTAAAAATGCATGAAAAGATTTGATGATAAAAAAATTGAATAATATAATTTTTACATAAAATTGAACGTAATAGGATCATGTAAATACATATACCATCATTGAGAATTGAAAATACATGGTATGTGTTAACAGTGAAACTTGACTAAACTAGATGAAGGAAGAACTCTTACAAAATTTCTGTTCAGTAACGAGTGTACATGGAAGAGATTAATGGGAATCAAGGGTCTCTGATAATGTAAAAATCATAAGGGAAGTATTTTTTATGTTAAAGTTCATAACCCATAATTAGTAATTAAAAATAAAAAGTCATAATATAGGACATTTTTTTATAAAAGTGTGAAAGAGAGGATCTCTTATGAAAATTCGGCAGCCTAAGGACATCACATAAAATTCATAAAATGGGTGGATGAGAGTTAATGTGGACATGTATCATTTAGAAATAAATTTTTAATTAATATGTATATTTAAATAAATATCTCAAAATTAGTAAATGGAGAATAGAATCCATAACGTAATAAAGAAACATGAATAAGGAGGAGAAAAGAAAGAACCCTTACTTGAGTGTGTGACTCCAAAAGCATGAAAATGGTATTCCTAAAAGATTAGAGAACCTTGATGGGATTATACAGAGAGGAGGGGAGATTAACGACGCATTCAAATGATTTTTGGTTAATTGAAAGGGGGTTTGGTGGGATTATATAGGAAAAGAAATGGATTGTATTAATATTTATGATTTGGACACTATAAAATAAAATATCTAGAACCAAAAAACATCCTATTTTATATGCTCATGGTTTCTAAAAAATGGGGTTTTTATTTTATTTTATTATGAAATGGTCCAAATTTATAGAAATATAACCCTTTAATATGTGGAGGTTAGTCATGCTTTAAAAAAAATTAAACTAAAAAATTATTATATGTTCTGGAGGATTCATAAAGACTTTATTAAAGCAATAAAATAATCCTAAAATCACATTATTTTAAATGGAAAACAAATATTTGGCCTAATATAACCATTATTGTATTTATTACATCATTTTTTGTTATATATGATATCACAAAACACACTATATATTTATATGGTATTTAATTTTTACCAGAAAATATGGCTGTCTCTAAAAATTATGAGAAATTCACCATTGGATAAATTATATGTTATGATTCCAAAAATAATATTTATTTTGCCTAAATAATTTTATAAATATGGGAATTTTCAATTTTAAAAATAATAACCAGCATTTATTGAAAAAGGTGTGGTTTGCTAATAACAGTATTTACACACTAATAAACATTAGATCTGACATCATAATTTTTTTTTGATTATTTATGTAAACATAATATACTAATGATATTTAATTAAAATATGTTTTATTTCAAAAATTAATTATTTCATCAAAATAAATTCATTAATTTAATTTCATACAATCCAAAATATTATTCATATTTTATAGTACTAAAATAAATAAATATTCACTATTCTTATGAAGGAATATAAATAATTAATTGGTTATTGATACATATACATTTTATACACCATCATATACCCTATGAGTATGGTTTGTGATGGGGAGACTTTTATGGGGTTTACTGGAAAACATGGTTTGGTTCCTGATCTCGATGAGCTTGAACATCTCACTTAAACAGTTTCACTCATGCTTAAGTTGTTGGAATGTTTATTGGTTATGGTTGAGGAAAAATCCCAAAATGATATCTCCCTCAAAAACTCTGATAAATGGGATTTATAGGTTACAAAGCTATTATATGAGGATATAAATTCCTTTTTATGAGTCAATTGGATTGGTTAAATCCGTATATATATACAAAGAAGGTGATCACACTTTAATTACATGTTTATTAACGTAAAATATTCTTACATGTTTTTTAAAGAAATTGGATGTAATAAAACAAAATAATCATAGTTGTTTTTATATAAACAAATTAAAAAAACATTAAATCTTAAGCTAATTTTTTTTATAAATATTCTCACATTTACAATACCCTAGCATGAAGTTAAAATAGAGGAAGAAATAATTACCCACTTCAGTAGTCAACCCCATGTAAGAGTCTCATCATTATTAGAGATAAAAAATTGGAATAGTTTTATCATTCATAATTTATATGTACTTTTCCTAGATGACCACTAATAAAGTCATGGTCTCCCAAGATGCAATATCGTAACTAATTGGATATATATAGTTAAAAATAATTCAATATGTAATTATTTTATTACATATAATTATGTTTTTAAAAAAATCATATTCATACATTCTATTTAAAAATATTGGAAATGAAACAAATGAGGGTGATTCTTGAAATAAACGCTTTAATGAGATAATAAACCCTTCATTCATATAAAATGATTTAAATCCCCTCATGAATCCATTGTATATCATAAAAATATTTCAAAAAATCCTTTCATATTAATTATCTAAAAAACTATATCGAAATTTCTATAGAATCATTGAGTGTACACTTTATATAAAACTAAGATTATATAATTAAAACTATGACTTCACTCTTTCAATTATAAAAGATATAACATAATCATCGGATTGATATCTATTGGTCTTAGGACTCAAATATAGAACATTTATATCATATATAACATAACATATAATAGGAAATAAAATCATTGTTTAACAAAACCATGGGATTTAAAAAGAGTCACCTACCTATATGGAAGCATTTTAATTTACATGGATATTATTCATATACAACTCATGTTATTAATATTAACGATTTAAAAAAATATTTCAAAATAAATATACTAATAATCATAAAATTTAATTAAGCTTGAAAAAAAAATCAATACATACTAGTGAGTCATATGATAAGTACACAACCCTTAACCTAGTAAACACAACCATTAATGGGATTCTCCAACAACTACAAATAAAATAGCAATGATTAATATGATTTTGGAGGGTAGTATAAACATTGAGATGATTTGAAACAAAATATTTTATCAAATTTAAATTGATATTATTCAAAGGAAATTCTAAATAAAAACATAGAAACACCTAGATAAGATCTTTAAAATTTAATTTAGGATTAATTTTAAAGCTTTTATTAACCAAAACTACGGAATTTCTTTTGATCCAATTAAAAGTCCACATTTGTGATGTTTTTTTGTTGTTGAGATGCCTAGAGAGTATCAATCATGGTTTTTCAAATGTTCTCTAGTAATATCTAAACAATTAAACATATAGATATTAGTGTGTAAGATACACACGTAATGTCATTTTATATTGATCGCAAGAAAATTCCCTCCTTTTATCTTATAGTTATTTTGTGTCATAGAAGACAAATTTTCTCACTATGGATTGAGAGAATTTGGTCGATGTTACATTTTTCACAAAAACACTCACCCTATCTAAAATTATATAAATAGGATTTGAAAATTATGGTTAAATAATTAATAAAAATGCAATGGGATTTATATAATTATTTAATCTACGTAATCCCTATGTGAAATAATAATAAAAATAATGTTATTATTATATAAAAAGAAAATTTCTAAAATCACAGTTAAATATTTAATCGCATTAATTCCATTAACTCAAACTATCAATCATCCTTATAATTGATCAAACCATGAATTATAAAATATTAACTTGAATAAGGAAATAATATTTGTTCAATAAATATATAAATAATACATTCATTAAACTCGTGAGTAAATATTTATTTTAATATTCATACAACTAAATAAATATTTATATTAATGCAGTAACTAAATTAATGAATTAATATATTTTAATTTATTACTTTATGAATAATGAATAAGAGTTTTAATTGTACTCACATATTATAAAAAAAATTATGGTTTTTAAATGTTTTTGTTCAATTTCACAAAAATGAATATTATTCCACGCATAAAAAATAATTGGTAGGGAAAGTATTTAATTTATATGAATTTACTGAGATTATCGATACTCTAACACAGTGTCCCTCTAATCCTATTTTACAATGTAAATAGTAGAACATACCTAAATAATTAGATTAATATATAGAAAAATGTTAAGGAACCCTTAGAGAATGATGTTAATATCATAATGAAAATGTGAGAACCCAAAATTTTCAAGAGATATCTCAGGCACATTTATAGGAAATATTTATATTGGTCTGAAGTACCTATAATTTGGGATTTAACATATTTTGTGTTTGAGTAAATTTTGAGAATTATTAAAGAGGTTTGAGTAGTGCATAGTTGGTGCATGGACTGCCCAAACTATGTGCCCAAGACCAACATACCGTTTGAACAAAAAAATAGGGAATTGGCAAGGGTACCGTAGGTTTTATTAAGTCATATGACCTATAATGATAAATATTTCCCCCTCCAGTAGAATAGGTACAAAGTTACGGTGCACGGTTAAGGTAAACTATGCACCCCATCCCGAAAAAAATGTTCATGAGAATTTAAATAGGCAGAAATTTAGATTTAAATTTCTTGAACACCCTATTTAAACCCCTACCCATCTACAACATTACCCCCATCAAGTTTATTCAATTTTAGAGGATGCCGAATGTATTCCAAGCACTCTTGACATCTGATCATTGTGAACTATTGGTGGATTTAAGGTCTTAACATCCCAGATATTTGTTTTCTTTCAGTCTAGGTATATCTATTTCTCATGTTCCTATCCTAAGATAAAACATGAATGTTAATCCATTTTTAGGTTCTATAATTAGATCTAGGATTTTTAGATCTAGACTAATTTAAATATTTTTTATTGGGATTGAATCATGATCTCAGTGAATGTCATTATTCTGCTGAATTGGTGGTTATTTGTTGGGAGGTGTTCTTCATCACCGTTCATGTGGTCGGTGGTCTATAATTAAAATTCCATTATTCATATTAAGAATATGTGTTTCTAATTTAGAATTTATATTATATAGGTATCAATTGAGTTCCTTGTTGGTTTAATTAATTTCTAAAATTAATTATTTAAAATAAATGTTGAAATTGGGGATATTGGGATTATTTGTTTTGGAGATAATTAATTATCAAATTATTTATGTTATTTATGTGATATAGAGATTATATATTTTTTGACAATTAACTGATGGATTAATTATATGATATTGATATTGAGAATTTGAATAATTAATTATTATATTAAATAATTTAAATTTCCAAATGTTTTAATTAGTATAATTAATTATTGAATTAATTATAGAGATATTCAATAGTATGATTATGATAACTAATTGTGGAGTTAATTTTTTGGATATTGAATTGATTAAGTTGGAACAATTAATTGTGGAATTAATTAGGGTATTAAAATTTATTGACTAAGGAAAATAAATTGTGTAATTAATTGGGGATATTGAAATGATTTAGTTGGAAAAATTAATTGGTGAATTAATTTTGAATAATTTTTATTTGTTGTAATAATTAATTGATGAATTAATTATGGGGTTAGGTGACATTGTGAAATGGATTAGTTGATTGGAGAATTAATTAATGGGATTAAATATGACTAATTAATTTTGGAATTAATTAATGGTATGAATGGGAATAATCATTTGATGATTTAATTAATGGGAGTAATTTGATTATTTAATGGTTGAATTATATAATGGAATTCATGGGATTATTTAATTTATAATTTAATTAATGGAAGTAATGTGATTATATAGTAGTTTAATTAAATAATTGGATTAATGGATTAATAAATTGATATACATACTAGTGGGAGTAATGTGATTAAATAACTGTGGAGTGAAATAAATAAATAATCTCGAACAATTAATTGATTCATTAATTTATGGAACTAAATTTGATTAATTAATTATCGAATTAATTAATGTAGTTGAACTGAACAATTAATTGTTAAATTTATTGATGCATTTGAATATGATTAAGTAATATTGTAATTAGTTAATGGAAGTATGTGGTTATGAAAAAGTTGAGTTTTACCAATTAATAGGTAAATTAATTAATGGGTATTATTGTGTTGGTGCAATTGAATAATCTATATTAACTAATTGGAGAATAAATTTATATGTATTTTTGTGGTAATGGAATTTAATGAGTAGTTTAATTAATTAGAGAATTTATTAATGGGTATTATTTTCTTAATAAAATTGATTTTTTAGACAAATTAATTAGAGAATTAGATAATATGGATTGTTGTCTTAATGTAATTTGATGGGTAGATTAATTAATAAGGGGATTGATTTATGTGGATTGGTGTGTTAATGGAATTGAATGAGTAGATTAATTAATTAGTGAGTTAATTAATGGGAATTATTTTATTAATGAAATTGAATGACGAGATTAATTAATTGGAACACTAATTAATGGTGATGGTTTTGTTAATGCAATCGAATGAGTTAGATTAATTAAATGGTGAATTAATTATCGTGGATTGTTGGGATATTGAATTTGACAATATTGATTAAATAATTTACGAATTAATTAATGGGATAGATTATCTTAATTAATTGGGTAATTAATTAAAGGAATTGAGATGATAAACTAATTTTTTAATTAGTAATTTTATTGAAATGATTAATTACTTGTTGAGTTAATTAACAACTTTGATAAGATTAATTAATTGTTCAGTTCATTAATGAGGGTGATATTA
The DNA here is from genome assembly GCA_963277665.1 of Viscum album. Lineage (NCBI taxonomy): Eukaryota > Viridiplantae > Streptophyta > Magnoliopsida > Santalales > Viscaceae > Viscum > Viscum album. The sequence continues at coordinate 1,865,684,073 of OY728133.1, forward strand.
ATTAATTGTTTTGTTATTTAATGAGAATGATATTAATTAATTATTGAGTTAATTAATGATAATAAGATTAATTAATAATTGAGTTAATAATGTGAATGAAATTAATTAAATATTGAGTTAATTAATGAGATTATGATGATTAATTAATTTTTGAGTTAAATGATTATAATAAGATAAATTAATTATTGTGTTAATTAATGAGAATGAGAATAATTAATTATTGTGTTAATTAATGAGAATGAGAATAATTAATTATTGAGTTAATTAAGAAGAATGAGATTAATTAATTGTTGAGTAAATTAATGAGACTAAGAGGATTAATTAATTGATGAATTAATTAATGGGTTATTATCACTTATGACTGATATAATGAATGGTAATAATGGTATTCTTGTGAGAATTTAGATCTAGATAGGTAATAATGGAATTATGAGATATGACATGGAATCTAAATGGTAACAATGGAATTATCATATTGATATGGTATTTTTAATTGTAAAAGTTTAATTCTAATACCTTAGATCACTTGGGTATTGTTTAGACTTTGGCATGGGCCAAAATAGTTATTGAGTTTTAGGTGTCCTCAGAAAACTAAGGAGTTTATGTGATTAAATAAACAAAAAACTGATAATGTGATAACTGTTTATTTATGCATTGTGCTTTTGGGACCCAATTAGGAGTTATCAATGTCTTTACCTTTGAATTCCATTTTGATACATTCCACATACTTTTTCACAGAATATATACTCTTTAGTTTTTATATGGTATTTCCAGTTTTGGACATCTTGTCATATTAGAATCATTAGGTATTGGTTATGGTTATAATGATATGTTATTTTTATTTATTTATGCACGTGTATTACTCTGATGAAAAAATAGGGTATAATATCCTCATGATTGATAACATGACCTCACTACTATTTAGAAGCCTTTAGCCTATGGGGAGCTGTTCTTGTGGTCATGTGGCAGTCCGAATTCGGGCACTAGTGCATGGGACCTAGGCCGGGATGTTATATTGTAGAATCAGAGCTAGTCTTCCTTTATTTTTATTTTTTCTAACAGTTTGGGAAAGGTATAAAGGAGACTAGTAATATTTTTTTCCTTTCTTATGAGCTCATCCATTGGTGTAACACCCCAACATTTCATAGTATGTTATCTCATTAAAGTAATTCAATAGATTGTGCTACACACAACACCGAGTTCGTGCCACCACAACATACCAATCTAGCCATTAAAAAAGTAGTTATGAATAGTATTAACTGCATTTTTAAGCTTATATACTATATATAATTTTACCATCCATATTATGTTTTTGAGAAATAATATAAAAACAAATTCAATTTTTCTGATAAAGGAATTATTTTTTTAAAATATGCCATTTTACCACAAATTAAAGGTGAAAATTTTTTAAATGAAATATTTGACACATTTATATTAAATTTGAAAAAATATAAATCTTATTTAGATGTGGGGCTTTAAACATCATATTGGATAAATTTTTGGTACTTTTATAATAACTTTCATATTTTGACGAATAGTGAAATATACTAAACATTTATTGAAAACAAAAATTTTAATCGAAATAATTTATAGTGATAAATTATTCATTTTAATGATTTGGATGTATAATTAGATATTATTTTGACCATTTAATACAATTTGGGTCATTATATGTAATTTACATTTAAATTTTACATAAATACATGTCAATCTTTTGATTGTTTTTACTTTTTAAAAACCCACTTTTTTAGAAAATGGGAATGAATTTTAATTTAATAAATGAAAATAATATGTTTTTAATTTCTGAATATAGGCTTCATTTTTTAATTTAGTATATCAAAATTATCTTAGGGTGAATTTTTTGTATTTTTTGGAAAATGAACATTTTTTATTGAAAAGTGAAAAACACGACGTTATTATTTAAAACCAACTTTTTATTTAAATTATTCGTTACTTTATATAAATTTATTTTAAGTCAAAATAGATATATAATACCAAAATAATTTTAATTTAATTTATTGGAGTCATTTTATAATAAAAGTACTTGTATAAAATTTTATCGAACATTTTAACATTTTTACCCACCATTTAAGAGCAATTGAAAATTCTCATAAAGTATAATTTTACAACATCTGTCAGTTGAATTTAAAAAATATAAGAGACACAGTTGAAATAAGTAAGTAAAATGTGATCCAATAAAGATAAAATTTATTTTTAGTGAATTGTTTCTTTGGACTTTTTTTTACCGCGGTTAAAAGTAAATAATGTAATTAAATGTAAAAATGATATTATAATTACCTTAAAACATGTTCAAAAATCTTTTGGATTAGTGTAATTCGACCAAAAAAAACCTTAGAAATAAAATATGATCCTTTAGATCCACTTGGATTAGAATAAGACATTTATTGTTATTTTATTTAATGAAGTGTTAAAAGTGTTAAATTCAATATTTATTAAATAAACCATTTTTAATACAGGATTATGCATTAGAGAAATTCAACTATAAATATTCATTAGAAAGATAAAACTATTTCCCACATCATGGTATTTTATTTATAGTTTTTAGACATTAAATAATTAAATTTATTAATGACACAATGATGATGCAATAATTACCATATTAATGAATGAATCAAATAAATTGTTTTATAAATATTAAAATAAATATAATTTCATAGTTTTTATGACATCCATGAATTTCATAGAAGAATATAACATTTTAGGGTGGATTAAATGTATCTTTTTCGAAGTAATAAATTTGTGATGACTTTAAAAACACCAAATATAAAATACTGTCAAAATTGACATAGATGAGTTTTTAAAACAAATATTCTATTATTAAATTATATAATATTCCTAAAAATATAATGTATGGAAAAAGGGCGTAAATAATATTATATATGTCATTAATGAACCACTTTTTGTTCTCTTGGATGTTTGGAGTTTTTTTATTAACCATATAGTGTAAGAATACAAGAAGACACGGTAAAAGTAAAGCTGTTAAACTAAGAGTTAAATCCAAAAATTGGGTTGAAATATTAAGATAAATTTTTCTAAAACCTATTGGTTGAGAGTAATTAAATCCATAACCACCTAAGAATCGAAATAAATTCATTTGGATCCATTATTAACCAAATATGACTGTATAATAAATTAATACTTTAATCTATTCCTAAAGTGACCCTCACCCCTCTTATAAAAAGGCACTTCCCCTTCACAGAGAATTTCACCTCAAAAGCCATTTCACTCAGCCAAACCCTTCCCAAATATCCTTCCAACATCCCATACTTCAACCTAGATTATAAATCCAACATATGGATCCCTTTGGATCAACTCAATATAATGAAATTGTCGCTCGTGCGCACGTACAGATTCCCGTCTCTACGAACGCGATGACAATCATTACCCATCATAATAATTCAAGAATAATTTTCATTTTATGATTAAAAATAATGTTTAATAACTTAATATCTTTCTGGATTTGAATCAAATACATCCTATTTATAACAAACATGGCATACATAACCATGCTTATAAAGAAAAAAGGATCATTTAACACCCAAAACGATGATTCTACTGAAATATTATTAACAAAGAAATATTAGAAGATCATATATTAAATCATAATTAGGTATGTGGTTCCTTTATAATTTAATAACAGAGATTTATATATTATATAGGAGGTTAACATACCATGGACCAAGGAAAAGTATAGGGTAATTGTTAATTTGACAATCTCTTTATTATCCGATATTGTTTTTACATAAGTATCTACTAGGATATATTTATTATCCATGTACATGTTTCATAAATGAGTTTTAAAAGGGACTTTTAAAAGGACTTTTCTTTTACAAAAATAGTATTTTAAATGTTTTATAGATTTATTCTTCTAAACCTTTCTCATTAATGTTTATTTTTTTCAAAATGGATTTATGGTTCTATTTATATATACATGAATGATTTAAAATGTTAATTCCATTCAAAATATTCAATGTGGTATGGGACACTTCGGTTCAAAGCTATCTTTTAAATTACTTCATTTATAAATATTGCGACTTTTAAATGATTTCATGAAAAAAGTTATATTTCTCTAAATTATTTTTACTGATAATTTTCAATTTTTTCAACATCCATTACGAGATATTATTCTTGATCGAGGTTGATTTATTATGATAAATATCTTCTATATTTTGTTGAAGGTTTTGTGATATATTTTACTATGGATGTGTTATTCTTATACCATTCATGGTTTATTATTAATGTATTTACATTTGGTATTCTAGTTTTAATACGAATGTTTATGTTATGTTTCTACATTTTCATATGAGGAATGTATTGGACTTAGTAAGTGACAGGTGGTGCCCGCTATATCTCCTTGGTGCATCGGTAGGCCTCATTGGAAAATTATATTTGGAATTGGATGAGGCATTTCCCAGTTTTGATATATGGTTTTGGCTTAGGCCATAATCATTTTTAGACATCTTGGCCGAGGCCTTGACAAAATGTTTCAGAATTTCATACATTATGCATTCCCACAATATGAAATTATTTTTTATGGTTCATGTGGCTATTCAACTAGTATAATACCCATGACTATGTTTTATTAGGGACTTTTTTACTCAGCTCATATTTATGCCATAAAATTTTCATGTTTATTATTTTTAAAGGCATGCATTTTCAATTATCCAACATGCCAAATGTTTATGTTTTCTTCCATTGTATTTCTTACCCTTACTAAGTGTTTGAGATCATCTCTATCTTATGTTTAACTTTTCCATGATTCCAAGAAGTGCATTATGATTGATAACTAGGGTTAATCAAGGGGATTAATGGAATTAACATAGAATCATTTATGTTGTGATTTATTTTCTAATGTGTAATGTAACGTTCATGTATGAAATCTATTTTCCTGGACTTTAAAACCTATCTTCCTTTCGGAAACGGAATCCTTTTAATCATTTAATTAAATTAAAATATTGCACAGACTCTAGGGTTCTAGGGTCGAGGTATTATAGATAGTATTAGAGGAAATTTAGCAAAAACCTTTTAAATAGATTTAGATAAACTCTGATTAGATAATATTACCCTAAGATAGACTTTGAGGATTAATAGAGAAGAACATCCATGAATGTTGGTAATGTAGATATTTTTTATATTTTCTAAGCAATACATCCCTATAGGATACGAGAATATAGAGGCAGCTCTGGAATAGATGTACCTAGGAGTGAAAAATATGACAAGGAGTTTCGATATTGACTAGGGTTATCTGAGTACAAGACAACAAGACTTGCTATACTCTAGGTTAAAACACTCTCAGGGGAAATGCTTATGATAATTCAAATTTTCTTTATGAATCATTATGAAGGATCTATGAGTATATACCTCAAAGAAGTTTTTTTAAATTATGGATTATATCCATAAACTATTCATTTTTTGTGTTTTACATATTTGAAATTATGTATTACGATTCATAAACTGATCTATTATATGCCACTGTTTAGAAATGGTGTCCTGAATAAGGAATGAGAACATCAACAATATGCATGATCTAAAGAGTTAGAATGATGATATATTTCATGGACATAAGACAAAAATTATAAGGGAAATAGTCCCCTAAGTATTCTCAACATATGAAGAAATATTATTGTGTGTTAATAAGAAAAGAAAAAGAATATTCTATATCCTATGGATTTGAAGGGAAGCAAGAAAATAAAACGATTGAACATAGAAATACGGATAATGGGAAGAGGGGAATGAAGGATTTTCTCTTATGTGATAACTGTGGAAGGAAACATATTTTTAAATGCTTGAAGGGAATGTGAGTTTGTTATATTTGTGGGGAAAATGACACCATGTACATGATTTCAAGGGTATGAAAAGGGTTTCAAATATATAATGCTTCATCTGCAAGGAGTTGGGACACAATATGTATCAATGTTCAAATCATCAGAGTATTGCCCAAATGATGATATAGGATAATAATCATGTTATTATCCTACCGCAATTGAAGAGGAATGACTAGTGTTCTTATGTTGTTATTAAATAATTATTTCATTTTATTGTTGTATCAATGATGTACTGGTTATATGAATTTTGTAAATAAATAAGGATTGTACTACAATAATATTTTATTGAGGATTTGAAATTATATAGTTCTAAGAAAATTTATTCAATAGTGAATTGAACTTTTTGGAAAATACATGGTTGAAGGAAAGATAAAACATAATATGGTTTTTATACTAAGTTAGTGATTTTGGAATTAGATATGATTGATTTAGATAAATTATATTCGATATAAATCACTACTTTGAAACTAATTAATTGTTTTTTTATTCCATTTTTGATGGAGAATACAATATTTCTGGATATAAGGAGTATATACAGTATTTTATAAAGAATAAGGGAGCCTGAATGTAATCAATAATGTTTTATTGTAATTTATAGTGTTACCATGTTTTAAAAGAATATATAATGAAGGTATTCACATGTTATTACGTGGAAAAAAAGAATTTCATTGTGTTTACATTCATTATAAATTTTGGATTATGAGTTTGGACAGAACTATTTTGGAAATTAATAAGGTTGGAATGGATTTTGTTTGAAATTGGATACTATTCTTGAGGTTAAATCATTTCTTATGATTATTTTTGGATAGATATAAAAACTACATCCTAGAGGTTGGGTGACAACCCGTTGCGTCCAGCTAGGTCGCAAGACTTGAACCTACAACTAAAGGGCGATAAGGTTGGATCACCTATCACTGATATACATGATATCATAGTTTGTATAATGTGGTTTTTTAAATAGTCAGAAAAATGTAATATAAATTCATTTTTTTAGAACCCAATACGATTAGTATAAATAGAATATTTTTGAATTATATTATCTTTTGGAGTGAAAGATGACTTTGTGGAAGGAATTAGTTGAAGGATGAAACTCTGTTTGTCCAGTATATTTTTTCGCTTATTCAATGAATGAATTAATTGATAATCTTTATGTAAGGGATTTTAAAACCAGAATTTTTTATCTTTATTCCATATGTTTTGATGAACTGACGATATTTTAAATTATCACATATTGATGGGTTGGAAGCCATAAATTTTACACTTGTTTTTGCTTTAAGACCTCAATCCCTCCCTATAAATATTTACATTTTTCCTACAGTTATGTGTCTTTTATTTCCACAAATGTTCACCTAATTTAGATTATAATATGGTGGTGACTTTTCCATTTCCATTTCCCTCGTATTAAGACTAAATTTTATTAACCCAATTTCCAATGTGGGTTTTGTTGGATCTGAATCTACGGATTACACACAAGAGGGGGGGTGAATTGTGTCTTTTCAAAATTATTACAATCTCTTCAATTTAGACAAATTCTATCCACTATGCTTTTGCACGATTAAATATGCAGCGGAAAAAGTAAAAGCATGAACACACGGATGTATAGTGGTTCGGGGAACAGAAGGCCCCTAGTCCACTCCACCAACGCTCAAATCCACGAGCTTGGCAATTTTCACTATCTGGTCCTCGTTTCCACAGACCTGTTCACAACTGAGTACAGGCAGTTGACACCTTTACAAGATTCAGGAAAACACAGCCTTCCTGGTTCAAACACGAACCCACACAGCTTAGAACGAGAAGCTGATCACTCAAAAAATAAAAAGGGTTTCGATAAAGAAAACACTTCTCCAGTTGTTCTTCACAATTGCAACAGAATGCAATTGACAGTAGATAGATCGTTGTCTTCAGAAAATAAAAATCTGTAATCAAAACAGTTCTGAGTCGATCCAGTTGCAATAGATATTACCAGAAACTTCACAACTTCAGCAGCAATAGATTCACAACAGATAGTCGATGTAGAACACGTGAATCTGCTGTCAAGATCTTCCTTCGGTAATAAAGGTTTTACACTTCTTCTCGATCACCATAAAAGAACGCCTTTACACAGTCTCTGTTTCTTGCTCGTTAAAAGATCAATCTATATCTTTCACACACTTTTCTGTGTATATATATATATCCGAAGTTTCCAAGATAGAACATATATATTCAAATCTGAGAAAATCTTCCGCATAAATAGATCCATGAAAATCTCCTTTAGATTCGCGATATTAAATGAAATAACAGAGCCGTTGTAACTCCCCTGAGTAATCGGCATAAAAAGCTCCGTTTAAATCAATCAGTAATGCGTTGAAAATCGTCTTTGATTCAGTCAAAGTCGTACTTAAGAATCGGCTCAAAATCCGCTTAATAATTCGCTTGTTTGACCTATGCAAAAGGAAAAAATCGTCTGTCAACAATATCCCGACGCCAAACGTCGGGTTGATGATGTGGCTCCAAACGTAGGGTTCACAAACGTAAGGTTCAAAAACGTAAGGTTCAGAACGTACATACTTTCTCTTCAGCATTCAAACGTAGGGTTGATCATCCATACTTTGTCTCGCTTCAACTCTCCAAAGAACGTACGGTTGATTATAAAAGTAAGGTTGATGATCCATACTTTTGAGAAACAAACTCAACACTGAAAACTAACGTACGGTTTCTCTTCCATACTTGTCCAACAACGAAAACGTAAAGTTCCTTCCAAACGTAATGTTCTTCTTCCATACATTTCAACAACGTAAGATTCATTAACCATACGTTTTAAAATAACGTAAGGTTCCTTAACCATACGTTTCTTTTAACATAAAAAGTAAACTTTTAATCCATACGTTACGTTCATCAACTTAGGTTATGAACAGTGATTCCAGTACGCGCTAAAATTGATCTTGTGCTACAGTGATTCCAGAACACGCTAAAATTGATCTTGCGCTACAGTGATTCCAGAACACGCTAAAATTGATCTCAGAATAAATGAAGTATGAAATCTCGTTGTATGAAATAAATAAATAAAATAAATTCCTGCAAAATACTCAACGAAATAATTAGTAAATAATTAAGGGTATTTGTGAGCATCAAAATCATCATAAAGAGACAGAGTATTATTTGAAATAATCTCCCCCTTTAAAAAACATTATTTTGAATTGTTTGAAAACAATACATTGCTCAACAATCTCCCCCTTTTTGATGATCACAAAACCCATAAAATAATAGAACTAATTTAATTGCAATCTTTATTGAAAAATTAGTTTTATAAAATTTTAGAATTCTGAAAGGATTAAAACAATATTTAACTATAATAAAATTTCTCCCCCATAAAAATAAATTTTCATCTAAAAAATAGATAAATGATAAATGTCTTCTCCCATATATCCAAATTTATTCATAGGAAACAAATGAATTTAAATGTTGTGTTTATCCAAATTCTCCCCCTTTTTGTGATATCAAAAAGAATGAAAAATTACGGATTTGAACACATTCAATATTGCACTGAACTATAAGTAAATGCTATAATTAACTGTGTATGAATAAGTGAATTTGTTATACTGGCTAACTTAATCATAAATCAATAAACATCAAAACAAAAAAGAAGTAAGAAAAGAATTTTCATTCACAAGCTGTTATATATAAACGATTGTGATATACAGAGGAATCAAGGTTCATGGATAAGATAGGGAAAAAAAAGGGTGTCTATCTCCTTTGAATCGCGGTCTTGATCTCTGTAAACTGTTCTCTAAGCCTCTTCATCATCCCATCTCCTAACTTGATGATAAGATCTCTGTTCTCTTGAGTCATATGAATATCTTCAATCAAATTAACTCTGAAAAACTCATGCATTCTTTCTTCTTTTTCAACAAAAAGAGCCAGTTTCTCTGATAACTGATTCAAAAGAATCCTAATCGGTTGCTCTCCAGATGTCAACTGATCCACTAAAAATTTCTGATTATCTAGAAAAACTGACAAAGGGGCACTATTACACTGAAGATCGTGTAATCTGTCACTCATATTGCTCATTGCTGCAGTAATTGCTTGAAATCTCTGAATCAAATCAGGTGAAGAGCCTGATCCACTCACAGCATTGTTTGCAACAGACTCAAATTTATTCTCCATGTAAATATTCATCTCAGACAAATCATCTTTCTTTACCATCTCTGATTTTAACTGATCAACAGCATGCAGCATATCAGTCTTAAACAAATCTACTTCCTGTCTTGAAACAGTAGATTCTTTCAGCTTCTGAAACTTCAACTGCTCTATGTTCAAAGAATTTCTGAGACTAACATTCTCAGATTCTAATTGAGAGATACGCTTGTACAACTCAACATCTTCTTCTTTTCTCAAATCAGGGGCACCCTGTGCTCTATTCTCATGTCCAGAAATAGGTTGATGAGGCAGGGCAAGTGGTAAAGAATCTGCATCTGACTGTTCTTTGTCCTTGTTCTGACAAGGTTGATCCACTGAACTAGATTTTGAAGCTTGAAACTCTTCCACTGAAAAATCTTCCTGAAGTACCTCTGTATTAGCTTCAGAAGTATGTTCATCACGAACAGTAGTCTCTCTGACTTCTACTGAATGGTCAAGAACAATATTTTCATGTAAATCTTGAGGTCGGGCCACTTCTTCACCAGGCACTGCCTCCATAAGTTGTTCTTGTGGAATTACTTTTTCAACAGCCACAGCAGCAGATTGAGGTTCTTTTTGGATTTCCGGTTGAGCTACTGGTTCCTCTATCGGTGCAGTCTGCTCCACAACAGCTTCTCTCACAAATGAATAAGAAATTACCGGTTCAGAGGATTTCAAGGCAGGAGAGATAATTTCATCATCAATTGACCTCTTCCTTCTAGATTGAAGTCCTTATTGACTTCTCTCTTCCTCAACTTCCTCCATCTCAAAGCGAATTCTCCTTGCCACTGTACTAACCCTTGATTCTGCTTGTCCCTCCGTGGACTTAGCCGGTTGAGCCTGAGCACTCTCCGAGTCTTCCTCAGCTCTAACAGGTAAGAGTTTTCCTTTAATTGTGCTCCAGAAGTATCCTACTTTCCTCAAAGTTCCAGCGTTAAAAACATTACTGTGGTGACATTTCACCCCAGCATCTACCAATCTGATCATTCCTCTTTTAAACAAAAACAAAGAAATGAACCTTCCATAAGGGAAAAAGGTCATTCTTGCTTCACTCTGACAGCAGTATCTCAGATATCTTATCATAAACCGAGGAAAATTAAACTTAATATCACACATCAGAAGATACATTATGTACATGTCAGTGTATAGGATTTTCTCCATCTCAGCCATCCTTAGTGCTAAACCAGTCTGAACAAATTTTACCAAGATTTTCTTATCGAGCTCCAAATCTTTAATAAACATCTTCTTTATCACTCTGGTTCCAAACAGAAAAGACATAATGTCTTCAGACTTATGTACAGAATCTCCAATATTCCGTAAATCGAAATGAAAAACTCCTTCATGAGGGCAGTTAAGAATTTGACTTATCTCTACAGATGATATGGAAAAGTCCTTATCCTCTATTTGAGCCAATAAACTATCCTCCGTATCTCCAAGGCTAAACTGAACAGTTCTAAAGAAATGTCTCATTTCTGCCTAATATAGAAACTCAGAGTTTTCACTATTAAAAGCTTGCTCAAGGCTTTGAAACGACAACGCTTGCTTCAACATTAAATTAGTTTCAAACAGCCATTCTAAATCTATGACTTTACCTTGAAGTATTTTCCGACCTACTACTTTAGGTTTCTTTGCAGCACTGCTCTCAGCTTCATCTGGACGCTTAGTTTTGCCATTTCAACAACAATTTCTGAAGGTTCGTAAGTTTAGGGTTTGAAGATTCAGAAAAGGGTTTTGGAGGAGATGTGCGGTTTTAGGTTTTCGAAAGGGTTTCCGAAAATGGTGAAACAGTTTAGAAGGTGAAACGGTTCTGACAGCCTTGATTCCCGTGTAATCACTAATCATTACTTTTATTTAAAACAAAATAAAATTACTTATAGCGGGAAACAGAAATTAAGCAGAATTCGAAAACAGAATAAGATTAAAAAAAAAACTATTTAAAATTAAATAAACCTCACTCCCCCTTAATAAATTCAAACCTTGCCGTGGGAAGTGGTTTAGTAAAAATATCTGCTAATTGATTTTCTGTATTTACAAATTCTAAAAATATATCCTTTTTAAACACATGATCTCTTAAAAAGTGATGTCTTATATCAATGTGCTTAGTTCTAGAATGACTAATAGGATTTTTTGAAATATTAATTGCACTAGTATTATCACATAAAATAGGTGTATTATTGTAATTTAATCCAAAGTCCATAAGAGTGTTTTTCATCCACAACACCTGTGCACAGCAACTACCTGCAGACACATATTCTGCCTCGGCTTTTGACAGGGCAACTGAGTGTTGTTTCTTACTAGACCATGATACTAAAGACTTTCCTAAAAAGTGACATGTTCCTGAAGTACTCTTCCTATATAATCTACAGCTTCCAAAGTCAGCATATGAATATGAAATTAAATTAAAATCAGAGGTTTTTGGATAAAGAAGAGATTGATAAATAGTACCTTTTAAATATCTAAAAATTCTTTTAACAGCAGTTAAGTGGGATTCTTTGGGATTTGATTGAAATTGAGCACAAAGACATACTGAATACATTATATCTGGTCTACTAGCAGTAAGATATAACAAACTACCAATCATACCTCTATATAACTTGTTGTCCACTGATTTTCCAGTTTCATCCAAATCAAGTTTTATATTAGTACACATAGGAGTTGTAAATGTCTTGCTGTTTTCAAGTCCAAATTTCTTAAGTAAATCAGTAATGTATTTGCATTGATTTAAAACATTTCCAAAATCTTTTTGAAATATTTGAATACCCAAAAAGAAATTTAATTCTCCCATCATACTCATTTCAATTTCTTTTTGCATTAATTCTGAAAATTCATGACAAAGAATTTTATTGGTTGATCCAAAAATTACATCATCAACATAAATTTGAACCAACAAAACATTATTTTTCACAGTTTTCTTAAAGAGTGTTGGATCTGCTAGTCCAACAGTAAAATCATTTTTCAAAAGAAAAGAACTTAGTCTTTCATACCATGCTCTAGGTGCTTGTTTAAGGCCATAAAGAGCTTTAGTAAGTTTGAAAACAGAATCTGGTTTTTGAGAATTTTCAAAACCAGGAGGTTGCTCAACATAAACTTCCTCCATTAAATAACCATTTAAAAAGGCAGATTTAACATCCATCTGAAATAATTTAAAATTCATATAAGATGCATAGGCTAAAAGGATTCTAATGGCTTCTAACCTGGCTACAGGTGCAAAGGTCTCATCATAATCTATTCCTTCTTCTTGATTATATCCTTTAGCTACTAATCTTGCTTTATTTCTAGTTATTATCCCTTGATCATCCTGTTTATTCCTAAAGACCCATTTAGTTCCTATTACTGGATAATCATGTGGTCTTTCAACTAATTCCCAAACCTTACTTCTCTTGAACTGGTTCAATTCATCCTGCATTGCTATTACCCAGCTCTCATCATCTAAGGCTTCTTCTATGGTCTTAGGTTCTTGTTGGGATGGGAAAGCAGAGAATTCAACTATGTTTCCAAAGTTTCTTCTAGTTTGAATACCAGTCTCTAAGTCACCTATCACAGATTCTAAAGGGTGATTCTTTAAGGTTCTAGACTGTCTAGGCATTACATTCAAAGGTTCTTCAGTGTCATGTTCTTCTGAACTGGACTGAATTTGTTTTATATCATTTTCAAAATCATTATTTAAATTCTCAAGTCTCATGTTTTCATTAGAATCAGGTTCATCTATTTGTTCTATCCTTTTCTCAAAAGGATCAGATTCATCAAATTTCACATGAACTGATTCTTCAACAATCCTTGGCTTTTTATTATAGACTCTATAAGCTTTGGAGGTTGCAGAATATCCTATGAAAATACCTTTATCATATTTTGGATCAAATTTACCAAGATTATCTTTGGTATTCAAGATGTAAACCTTGCATCCAAAAACATTAAAGTAATTTACTTTAGGTTTTCTGTTATTCCATAGTTCATAGGGTGCCTTTTTCAAAATAGGTCTTATTAAAATTCTATTCATTATATAACAAGCTGTATTAACAGCTTCTGCCCAGAAATATATAGGTAGGCTATATTCATTTAACATAGTTCTAGCCATTTCTTGAATAGTTCTATTTCTTCTTTCTAAAATCCCATTCTGTTGAGGTGTTCTTGGAGCAGAGAAGGTGTGTTTAATACACATGTTTGAGCAAAAGGAATTAAATTCCTGGTTCTCAAATTCTCCACCATGATCACTTCTCAATGAGATTATATTAAAACCTTTTTCATTTTGAATAGATTTACAAAAACCATCAAATAAACTAAAAGCTTCACTTTTAAATTTCAAAAAGAAAATCCAAGTAAATCTAGAATAATCATCAACTAATACATAAACATACAATTTACCAGCTAAACTTGCTACTCTTGAAGGTCCAAACAAATCCATATGGATAAGTTCTAGAGGTTTAGTTGTAGCAACTTTATTAACAGATTTGAATGATGATTTGTGTTGCTTGCCAAGCTGACATGCATCACAGAAACTGTCATTTTCAAATTTGAGACTAGGCAAATCAGAAACTAGATGTTTCTTAGATAATTTATGTAAAGCATATATATTGCAATTACCAAGTCTTCTATGCCAAATCCAGGATTCACTTATATTAGCAGTTAAGCAGTTTACTTGTTGTTTACACAAGGAATACAAATCCAAAGTATAAACATTATCAGTTCTGGGTGCTCTAAACTTAAACAGTTTATCTTTAGAAACAGTACAACTATTGTTAGTAAAATCAACAGTGTATCAATCATCACAGAGTTGAGAGATACTTATCAGATTGTGTTTTAACCCTTGTACATAAAGTACTTTGTTGATTGAGACTGTCTCTGGATCTCCAACTGTTCCAATACCAATAATATTTCCTTTGGCATTGTCACCAAAGGTGACAAGTCCTCCTTCCTTCCGAGTATGAGAAGAGAAATTAGCTGAAGTTCCACTCATGTGTCTTGAGCAGCCAATGTCCATATACCATATTTCTTTCTTTCTTTGGTGACCTGCTACCTGCAAAGACATTCAAACAAATTGCTTTGGTACCCATATTTTGTTGGGTCCAGGAGTGTTAGCAAGCAGTGATCTGGGTATCCAGATTTGCTTTGTTTTCTTAAAATTGATTGAATCATATAGATCGTTGGAAATATAAGCTTTCTTAATTCCACATATTTGAGGTTGTCTTAGAAAACAGTTTTTAGCTATATGACCTTTTGTTCCACAGAAGTTACAAATAACCTGTTTAGTGCTAGGAACAAAATAATTTTTGTATAACTTAGGTTTTTCTCCTTTACTTCCAATTCCAAACCTTTCCTTTTTAATTACATTTTTTCCAAGTATCTCATTTAAGGTGTTTTCTCCTTTTGTAAAAACTAATGCAGCCTTTTTATAAGATTCTACTTCATCCTGTAGAGTTTTTATTTTTGATTCAAAATTAATTTTATTTGTGTCAGCAGAGTTGTATTTGTCAATTAATTCCTTATGTTGTTTTAGCAAAGTATTTCTCTCATCTGAAATAGCTTTGTGCAAGTTCATTATAGATTTATATTTTTTAAATAATGAGTCATACCTTTCTTCAAGCATATTGCAGTAAGCTGCAAGTTTTTTATTTGAGAAGCTTGTTTCAGAGTTTGATTCATTATTTGAGTCAGAGGAGTAGTATGAGTGTACCTCATCAGTTTCAGCCATGAAACACATATTTGCTTTTAAATTGGCTTCCTCCTTCTCTGAGCTTGATTCAGAAGAATTACTTGAGTCTTCAGAAACACTCCAAGTAGCTTTCATAGCTTTCTTGTCTTTCTGCTCATAATCATCTCTTTTGAAGAATTTCTTCTTCTTTGCATCTTTCAATTTTGGGAAATCCGGTCTGATATGTCCCATCTTTTTGCATTCATAACATCTCACTTCCTTGCTATCCTTTTTGAAGGATTTCTTGAAGTATTTCTTCTTACTATAGAACTTTCTGAATTTTCTGGCTAGCTGAGCCAGTTCTTCATCCGAATTTGAAGAATCAGAGCTTTCTGATTTAGCACTTACTTCTCTGTTCTTCATCTTTCTATCCTTTTGTTGAGAAGTCACTTTCAACATAGTATTTTCCCTTTTTATGTAGACTTTATGCTCATTTACCTCATCTTGCATTTCAGCTTCGTACATCATCAATGTACCAATCAGTTCACTCATAGTTAGATCTTAAACAGAAGTTGATTGTCTGATTGCTGCAGAGATTCCATTCCATCGAGTAGGAAGTACTCTCAGTACCTTCAACGCTTGATCAGCCTGCTTGATTGGTTCTCCTAGAGCTGTTATATTATTGACAATTTCTGTCAATCTTGCATTCATCTGAGTGATGCTCTCTCCTTCAATCATTCTGAAAGTATCGAATTTTAACTTAGCAGTTGCATATCTCATCTTTCTTACATTATCTGTTCCTTCATAAGCAACAGCTATTGTTTGCCACATTTCATATGCAGTCGGGCATTGAGATACTCTGTTAAATTCATCTGGTCCTAGACCACAGATGATTGCATTCATAGCTTTTGAATTTATGTCATACTCAGCCTCTATAGCAGCACTCCATGTATCGGGATTTTTAGGAATTTCATAGGGAGTCAGAATCTTTGAATAGACTTTGTAACCAAGATTTTTCAGATAAATAATCATACGTGCTTTCCAGCAGCCATAATTATCTCCATTAAAGTAAGGTGCTCTGACCATTGACATTCCCTCTCTCATATCAGCCATGATACACTATGTATAATCTTTAAATACTTCTAGCTTGATAAGACTTTAAAAATAAGAAGCTCCTCCTTTGATACCAATTGTTGGATCTGAATCTACGGATTACACACAAGAGGGGGGGGGGTGAATTGTGTCTTTTCAAAATTATTACAATCTCTTCAATTTAGACAAATTCTGTCCACTATGCTTTTGCACGATTAAATATGCAGCAGAAAAAGTAAAAGCATGAACACACGGATGTATAGTGGTTCGGGGAACAGAAGGCCCCTAGTCCACTCCACCAACGCTCAAATCCACGAGTTTGGCGATTTTCACTATCTGGTCCTCGTTTCCACAGACCTGTTCACAACTGAGTACAGGCAGTTGACACCTTTACAAGATTCAGGCAAACACAGCCTTCCTGGTTCAAACACGAACCCACACAGCTTAGAACGAGAAGCTGATCACTCAAAAAATAAAAAGGGTTTCGATAAAGAAAACACTTCTCCAGTTGTTCTTCACAATTGCAACAGAATGCAATGGACAGTAGATAGATCGTTGTCTTCAGAAAATAAAAATATGTAATCAAAACAGTTCTAAGTCAATCCAGTTGCAATAGATATTACCAGAAACTTCACAACTTCAGCAGCAATAGATTCACAACAGATAGTCGATGTAGAACACGTCAATCTGCTATCAAGATCTTCCTTCGGTAATAAAGGTTTTACACTTCTTCTCGATCACCAGAAAAGAACGCATTTACACAGTCTCTGTTTCTTGCTCGTTAAAAGATCAATCTATATCTTTCACACACTTTTCTGTGTATATATATATATCCGAAGTTTCCAAGATAGAACATATATATTCAAATCTGAGAAAATCTTCCGCATAAATAGATCCATGAAAATCTCCTTTAGATTCGCGATATTAAATGAAATAACAGAGCCGTTGTAACTCCCCTGAGGAATCGGCATAAAAAGCTCCGTTTAAATCAATCAGTAATCCGTTGAAAATCGTCTTTGATTCAGTCAAAGTCGTACTTAAGAATCGGCTCGAAATCCGCTTAATAATCCGCTTGTTTGACCAATGAAAAAGGAAAAAATCGTCTGTCAAAAATATCCCGACACCAAACGTAGGGTTGATGACGTGGCTCCAAACGTAGGGTTCACAAACGTAAGGTTCACAAACGTAAGGTTCAGAACGTACATACTTTCTCTTCAGCATTCAAACGTAGGGTTGATCATCCATACTTTGTCTCGCTTCAACTCTCCAAAGAACGTACGGTTTATTATAAAAGTAAGGTTGATGATCCATACTTTTGAGAAACAAACTCAACACTGAAAACTAACGTACGGTTTCTCTTCCATACTTGTCCAACAACGAAAACGTAAGGTTCCTTCCAAACGTAATGTTCTTCTTCCATACTTTTCAACAACGTAAGATTCATTAACCATACGTTTTAAAATAACGTAAGGTTCCTTAACCATACGTTTCTTTTAACATAAAAAGTAAACTTTTCATCCATACGTTACGTTCATCAACGTAGGGTATGAACAGTGATTCCAGTACGCGCTAAAATTGATCTCGCGCTACAGTGATTCCAGAACACGCTAAAATTGATCTTGCGCTACAGTGATTCCAGAACACGCTAAAATTGATCTCGGAATAAATGAAGTATGAAATATCGTTGTATGAAATAAATAAATAAAATAAATTCCTGCAAAATACTCAACGAAATAATTAGTAAATAATTAAGGGTATTTGTGAGCATCAAAATCATCATAAAGAGACAGAGTATTATTTGAAATAATCTCCCCCTTTAAAAAACATTATTTTGAATTGTTTGAAAACAATACATTGCTCAACAGGTTTTCCAAAAAGGTATTTTTCTATTTTTAACCTTTGGTTTTCAAAAAAAAATTCAAATTGTGAGGAAGCAATTTCTTGAAGGAGAGGAGAATGTAACACCCCATGATCTCACAGTACGTTATCTCATTAATGTAATTCAACAGCTTGTGCTACACGCAACACCGAGTTCGAGCCACCATAACATACAAAACTAGATGTTCAAAAAGCGGATATGAATAGTATTAACATTATTTTGAATCTTATAGACTCTATATAATTTTATCATCCATAATTTTTTTTTCTTAGACATAATATAAGAACAAATTCAATTTTTCTAATAAATGAATTATTTTTTAAAAAAATTCAATTTTATCGCCTATTAATGGTGATATTTTTTAATGAAATATTTTACACTTTTATATTATATTTGAAAAAAGAACTTCATTTTTATAATTCGGACATAAAAATTATGTTTTGATAAATTTTTGGTACTTTTCTGAAAAATGTCCAATTTTGATGAATTTGGAAAAAGAATAAACATTAATTGATAATTACATGATTAATAAAAATAATTTATATTGTTAAATTATGCATTTGAATAATTTGGTAGTATAATTAGATTATATTTTTATCATTTAATACAATTTAGGTCATTATATGTAATTTCAAATTTAAATTTGACATAAACACATGTCAATCATTTGCTAGTTTTTTCTTTTTAAAAACCCAATTTTTGGTTTTGATAATGAGAATTAATTTTAAATTATTAAATGCTACTAAAATGTTTTTTATTTGGTAAAATAGACTTAATTTTTGAATTAATACTATAATAATTATCTTAAGGTGAAATTTTTATTTTTATGAAAACTTTCAGTTTTTGATAAATAGTGAAAAACACATAATTATTATTTAAAGCTGACTTTTTTATTTCAATAATAATTTATTTTATTTAAATTTATTTAGAGTAAAAAAAATATAAATAATAACAGTATCGGTTCAATGTAATTAATTGGAGTAATTATATAATAAAATTATAGATGTAAAATTTTATTGGACTTTTTAACGTTTCTTTTTACCCACCTTCTTGGAGCATTTGAAAAGTTTCATAAAACATAATTTTACCTCATCTATGTGTTGAATTACAAAATCAGAGAGACACGGTTGAAACCAGTATGTAAAATGTGGTTCAACAAGATAAAAATAATTTTGAGTGAATTGTAAGATTTGAATTTTATTTGACACGGTTAAAAGTAAATAGGGTAATTAAGGGTAAAAATGATATTATAATTACCCTAACACAAGTCTTAAATCTATTGGATTAGTTTAATTTGACCAAAAACAACCTTAAGAAGAAAATATGATCCTTTAGGTCCACATGTATTATATAAGTACATTTATTATTATTTTATTTAAAGAAGTTATAAAGTGTTCAATTCAAAACTTATTAACTAAAACATATTTAATGTAAGGTTATATATAATAAAATGAACTATAAATATTCATTAAAAAGATAAAATTATTTCCTACATCATGTAATTTTATTTATAATTTTTATATATTAAATTATTTAATTTATTTATTACACAATGATGATGCAGCAATTTCCTTATTAATGAATGAATCAAATAAATGGTATTATAAATATTTTAAAAAATATTACATAATTTTTCATGACATCCAAGAATTTTTATACTGAATATGACATATTAGGGTTTATTCAATATATCTTGTTATAAGTAATATGGTTGTGATGGATTTCACAAAAACCAAATACTAAATAGTGTCAAAATTTACATAAATGAGTTTTTAAAACAAATATTATATTATTAAATTATATAATATTACTAAAAATCATAGGATTGGCCAGAGGGATTAAATAATTTTATATATGTCATTAATGAACCACTTGAGGTTCTCTTGGAAGTTTAGAGTATGTTTATAAAACATAAAGTGTAAGAATACATGAAGACACAGTAGAAGTTAAACTATTTAACTATGAATTAAATCTAAAAAATAAGTTTAAAATTATAAATGAAACATGACTAAAACATATTGGTTGATGGGATCTTGACCAATAACCACCTAAGGCTCAAAATAAATTCTTTTTTATCCAAAATAAACCAAATATTATTGAATAATAAATTAATATTTTAATCATTTCCTAAGGTGACCCTTACCCCTCTTATGAAAGGGCACTTCCCCTTCTCTCAAAAACACACCTTCAAAGCCTTTTAGTAGGGCCAACCCCTTCCCAAATATATTGTCAAATCCCCCCACATCCACCTTGATCAAAAATCCATCCTAAGGATCTATTTTTATCAACTCAAAAGGAACCACACGAAGAAGAGATAATAATTTCAAAACCCTCTTTCAAGTTCATTTCTTCTTCCACATCCTCTTTCTTTGTTGTTTCCATACCAAAATAATAAGTCCATTAAATTATACATACTGTGATGTTATAATAAATATTTTACAATAATATTCCTTATTCTACCCATCCAATAAATGACAATTCCACCATACGTGCGTGCGTACGGCTTTCAATCACCACGTCATGGTGTAATTTGTTATTAAAACACTTCATCATGTAAATGGGTATAATAATGAGAATAACATATTAAATAATAAATATGACATGTTAATGATTCTGTATATATGATATATCATCCAATTACATAAGATTTCACCATCAATATAATGATACTGCCGCTCGTGTGTACGTACAGATTATCGTCTCCATGAACATGATGAGATTCATTCGACATTGTAATCATTCAAGAATCATCTTAAATTTACAATTAAAAATAATCTTTATTAACTAAAAATAATTCTATAGATGAATAAAATACATATTATCCATAAAAAACATGGCTTACGTAACAATGCATATAAAGGAAAACCGATCAGTTAACACCCATACCGATGATACTGCAAAAATATTATTAGAAATGAATAATTAGAAGATTATATATAATATAAGATTTGTGTATGTGATTATTTTATAATTCAATAACAATTATTTAACTTTTATCCAAGAGGTTAACATACCATCGACCAAGGAAAAGTACAAGTTAAAGGGTATTTTCAGAATCGCTTTATTATTCGAGGTGGTTTTTACATATGTATCTACTGGGACATATTTATTTTCCTTGTTCATGTTTCATAAATGAATATTAAAAGGGAATATTTAAGGGGAATTTTTTACTAAAACATAACTTTTAATGTTTTTAAGATTTATTCTTTTAAACCATTTTTATTAATGTCCATATTTTCGAAAATATTTTAAGGATTTACTTATATGGACATGAATTTTTTTAAATGATAATTACTTTTAAAAGATTCAAAGCGGTATGGGAAAATTTGATTCAAAAATGAATTTTAAATGAATTCCTTCATAAATTATGCGACTTTAAAATTACTTCATGAAAAGGGGATATTTCTATAATTGATTTTTACTGATCATTTTCAACTATGTCAACATCTTTTATGGGATATTATTCTTGATCGAGGTTGATTTATTATGAAATAAAAATTTCATTTTCTGTTGAAGGTATTGTGATATATTTGACTGTGGATGTGTTATTGTTATTCAATTCCGGGTTTATGGTTAATGTATTGACAATTCATATTCTAGTTTTCATACGAATGTTTATGTTATATTTCAACCATTTCATATGATGAATTTATTGGACTTAGTAAGTGAAATGTGTAGCCCACTATATCTCCTCAGTGCATTAGTAGGTCTCATGAGACAATTAGACATGGAAGTGTCCGAGGCTTTTCCCAATTTGGATATATGGTTTTGGCCGAGACCTTAATCATTTTTAGATGTCTTGGCCGAGTCCTTGACAAGATGTTTCAGAATGTCCCGCATTATATATTCCCTCATTATGAAATTATTATTTATGGTTCATCTGGTTATTTGACTAGTAGAACACCCATGACTATGTTTTATTATGGAATTATTTACTCAACTCATATTCCTTCCATAAAGTGTGCATGTTTAATATTTGTAAAGGCATGGGTTTTTAATTATTCACCATGCATAATGTTTATGTTATCTTCTGATGTATTATGTACCCTTACTAAGAATTTGAGATCACCCCTTTCTTATGATACATTTCCCTGGATTCCAGGAACTATATTATGATTGATAAGTAGGGTTATGATAGGGGATTAATGGAGTTATCAAAGGATAACTTATGTTTTGTTTTATATTCTAATGTATAATGTAACGTTCATGTATGTAATTTATTTTCACAGACTGCTAAACTGATCGGTCTTTCGGGACATGAATTATTGTAATAAAGACAATGTATTAAAATAATGCACCGACTCTTGGATTCTAGATTTGGGGAATTATAGTTGGTATCAGATAAAGCTTAACAATAAATTGAATATAGATTTAGATAATCTCTGATTATATAAAATTACCCTAAGATATACTTTGAGGATTAGTATAGAAGAAAATTCACAAATTTTGGTAATTTATATATTTTGTGTATTTTTCAAGAAATACATACATGTCTAGATATGATCTGTTAGAGGAAGCTCTGGCAGAAATGTGACTACGAGTGAAAACACCAAGAAGGGGTTTTGAGCTTGACTAGGGGTATCTCGGTTCATGACAATGGTCCTTGCTTCACTCATGGTTATGACACTATTCAAGGATATTCTTGTGATAATTCACTTTTTCATTACGATCCATTATGAAATATTTATGAGTATATACCTCAATAAATTTTTTTTATGATTATTGATTATATTCATAAACTATTCAATTTTTGTTAAGTGTTTTACAAGTTTGGAATTATGTATTACAATTAATAAACTAATATAGTGTATGAAATTATTTATAAATGGCGCCCAGTAGAAGGAATGAACACTTTTTTAATAGGAATGATCCATAGAGTAAGAGAGATCATATCATTCTTGGTCTTAAAACAACATTTATAAGGGAAATAGTCTTCCATGTATTCTTATCATTTGAAGAAATTATATTATGTGATAATAAGATATGTAACTAATTCCCTATGTCCTATGGCTTTGAAGGGAATCAAGAGAAGAAAAGGGTGGAAGAGAGAATTATTGATAAAGGGAAGGGGGAAAGAATAATTTTCCCATATGTGATAACTGTGGAAGGAATCACCTTGGTAAACGCTTGAAGGGAATCTGTGTTTTTTATAAGTGTGGAGAAAAAGGAAAACCATGTACGTGATTGTAAGGGTATGAAAAGGGTTTCAAATTTACAATGCATCATCTACAAGGAGTTGGGACAATACACAGATCAATGTCCAAATCATTAGAGTATATACCCCAAATGATGATATTGGATAATAATCAAGTTATTATACTACCACAGATTAAAAGGAATGACTAGCGTTCTTATGTTTTTTATAAATAATTATTTCATTTGAGTGTTGTATCAATAATGTAATAGTCATATGAATTATTGAAATAAATAAGGATTGTATTATAGTACAATTTCATTGAGGATTTGATATTATATGGTTCTACGAAAAGTTACTCAATAGAAAGTTGAACATTTTGGAAAATACGTGGTTGAAGGAATAATAAACCTTAATATAGTTGTGATTCTGAGGTAGTGTTTTTGGAATAAGATATGACTGATCTGAATAAATTATATTTTATATTATTGACTACTTTGAAACTAATTAATTGTTTGTTTATTATATTTTTGTTAGAGTATACAGCATTTCTGGATATAAGATGTATATACAGTATTCTATAAAGAATAAGGGAACAGGAATGTAATCAATAATGTGTTCTGTTAACTTAGGGTGTTACTGAGTTTTAAAATCATACATGGTAAAGGTATTCACGTGTTATTATATGGAAAAAAATATCTTCATTGTGTTTACATTCCTTATAAATTTTGGACCATGAGTTTTTACAGAAGTATTTTTGATATGTATAAATGTTCGAATGGATTATGTTTGACATGGGATATTATTCTTAGGGTTAAATCATTTATTAAGATTATTTTTTATTGTTATAAAAAGTAAAACATGGGGTTTGGGTGACAGCCCATCGCGTCCCATGAGGTCACAAGACTTGTACCTGCAACTGAAGGGAGATAATGGTAGATCACCTATGACTAGCATACGAGATTTCCATGTTGGTATAATTTAGTTTTGTAAAAATTGTCGAAAAAATGAATTATAAGTTCATTATTTTTGGAACCCTATACGATTAGTTTAAATAGAATAATTTTTAATTCTATTATCTTTTGAAGTGAAAGATGATTTTGTGGTAGGAATTTGTTGAATGATGAAACTCTACTTTTCAAGTATATTTTTTCCTCTTAATCTATGAATAAATTAATTCTTAAACTTTAGGGAAGATATATTAAAACTGAAAATGTGTAATCATAATATCAAATCCTTTTTTGAACCGATGATATTATAAATCATCATAGATTGATGGCTTTGAAGCCCTCAAATTTACACATGTTTTGGATTGAAGACATAAATCACTCCCTATAAATATTTATGTTTTTCTTCTAATTATATGTCCTTCATTTCCACCAATGTTATCCTAATCGAGATCATAATTTGGTGGTGGCATTTTTCATTTCCCATTCCCTCTTATTAAGACTAAATTTTATTATCCCATTTTCTGATGTGGGTTTTCCATAAAGGTATTTTTATTTTGTTAACCTTTTATTTTAGAAGAACAATTTCAAATTTTGAGGATGCAATTTCGGACAATTGGGTAGAATGTTACACCCCAAGAGTTGATAGTAATATATATCATTAAAATAATTTAATAACATATGCTACAAGTAACACCGAGTTAGAGCCACCAGTATATACCCAATTAGCCATTCAAAAAGTGATTGTAAATAGTAATAACTGAATTTTGAATCATATATACTCTACATAATTTTAACCACTATATAATGTTTTTCTTATACATAATATAATTACAAAATCAATTTTTAGATAAAAGAATTATTTTTTTAAAAATGTAATTTTATAGCCTATTAATGGTGTACTTTTTTAAATGAAATATTTGACACATTTATATTAAATTTGAAAAATAAAATTTATTATTTAGAATTTGGAAATAAAAATTTAGTTTGGATAAATTTTTGGTACTTTTCTGATAACTTTCATATTTTGATGAATAATGAAAATTACTAAATATTAAATGAAAAATGTTTTTTAATAAAAATATTTTATTATGATAAATTAATAATTTGAATTGTTTGGAAGTATAATTATATTATATTTTTATAATTGAATACAATGTAGGTCATTATATGTAATTTCACTTTTAAATGTGACAAAAACAGATTTAAATATTTTTATACTTTTTACTTTTTAAAAACTCATTTTTTGGTTTTGAAAACACGAATTAATTATAAATTAATAAATGAAACTTATATTTTTTTTATTTGGTATAATAGAATTAATTTTTGTATTCAGAATATCAAAATTAGATTTGGGTAAAATTTTTCTATTTTTATGAAAACTATGAATTTTTAATGAATAGTGAAAAAGACATCATTATTATTTAAAGCCAACTGTGTATATAAATGATTATTTATTTGATTTAAATTTATTTTAATTAAAAATAGTTATATAATACCTATATAAGGTCAATGTAATTTAATGGAGTCATTTTATAATAAAATTAGATATATAAAAATTAATTTAACTTTTAAACGTTTTTACCCACCTTCTTGAAACATTTGAAAATTTTCATAAAACATAATTTTACATATTCTATGAGTTTAAAATGAAAAATATGAGAGAAAAGGTTGATATAAAAAATAAAAATGTTGTTCAACAAGGTAAAAATAATTTTTTTTTTCAATAGTAACTTTTGACTTCTATTTACCACAGTTAAAAGTAAATAAGGTAATTAAATATATAATTGATATTATAATCACCCTAAAACAATTCCAAATTCTCTTTTATATGTGTAATTGGACCAAAATAAACTTTAAAAATAAAATATGACAATTTAGGTCCACTTGGATTAGATTAGGACATTTATTATAAATTTATTTAAAGAATGGTTAAAAGTGTTAAAATCAATGTTTATTAACTAAACCGTTTTTAATACAGGGTTATGCATAAGATAAATTAGACATTAAAAATTCATTATAAAGGTAAAAATATTTCCTAATTCATGGTATTTTTTTATATTTTTTAGAAATTAAATAATTATATTCACTGATGACATAATTATGATGCAATAATTATCTTATTAATGAATGAATCAAATTAATGTAAATATAAATATTAAAAAATATATAATTTAATAGTTTTGATAACATAAAAAAATTTATAGGGTAATATTATATGTTATGGTTGATTAAATGTATATTTTTCTAAGTAATAAAGTTGTGATGACTTTCATAAAAAACAAATACTAAATAGTGTCAAAATTGACAGAAATGAGTTTTGAAAACAAATACAATATTATTAAATTATACAATATTCATAAAAATATAAGGTTTGTCCAAAGGGATTAAATAATATTAAATATGTCATTACTAAAACACTTTGGGTTCTCTTGGATGTTTAGAGTAAGTTTATTAACTATATAGTGTAAGAATACATGAAGACACAGTAAAAGCTAAACAATTTAACTAAGAGTAAAATCTAAAAGATATGGTTTTAATGGTACTATGAACATGTATAAAACATATTGGTTGAGATAATATCGACCCATAACCACCTAAGTTAAAAAAATCATTTGGAGCCATTATAAATTGAATATGAATGTATAATAAATTAATATTTTATTCTTTTCCTAAAGTGACCCTCAGCCCTCTGATAAAAGGGATCTTCCCGCTCTCCAAAAATTACACCTCCAAAGCCATTTGGATCATCCATACCTTTCCCCAATATCCTCCCAACTTATCTCACATAAAACTACATCAGGTATCCAACCTATGGATCCCATTGGTCAACTCAAAAAGAAACACCTGAAGAAGAGGTAATAATTTTACCACCCTCTTTCGAGTTCTTTTCTTCCTCCACTTACTGTGTTTTTTATTTCCATACCACAAAAATAACTCTAATACCTTCTAAATTTTCTGATGTTATTATAGATATGGTACAACCATATTCATTATTCAATCCTTCCAACAAATGAAAAAGTCACTATACGTGCGTACATACAGCTTACTGTCTCCACATCATCGTGTAATTTGTTATTCAAACACTTCATTATTTGGATGCGTATAATAATGACTATAAAAGATGTATATAATAAATATAACATGTTAATGATTCAGTATATATGATATACCATCCAACTACATATGATTTCACCATCAATATAATGATATTATTTCTTGTGCGTGTGTACATATTACCGTCTCCACGAACGCGATGAGATTCATTACCCACAGTAATCATTTAAGAGTAATTTTAATTTTATGATTAAAAATAATTTTAAATAACTTAATATAATTTTGGATATGAATAAAATATATCTTATCCATAACAATCATGGCTTACGTAACCAAGCATATAAAGAAAAACAGATCAGGTAACTCATGAAACAATGATACTACTGAAATATTATCAACAAAGAAATATTAGAATATCATATATGTTATCATATTTATGCACGTGGTTCTTGTATAATTCAGTAACAATGATTTAACTATTATATAGGAGGTTGACATACCATCGACCAAGGAAAATTACAATTTAAGGGTTAATTTCATAATCTCTTTATTATCTGAGGTTTTTTACGTAAGTATCTACATAGACATATTTGTTATATATGAATGTGTTTCCTAAAATAGTTTAGAATGGGATTATATGGTATTTTTTTACTAAAACCTAATTTTAAATGTTTTAAAGATTTATTATTTTAAACCTTTCTCATTAATGTCCACGTTTTCAAAATGGTTTAAAAGATTTATTTATATGGGGAGGCATGTTTTAAAATGTTAATTATTTTCAAAAGTTTCAAAGTGGTATGAGGATCCATGATTCAAAACTATCTTTTAAATTACATACTTTTTAAATTATGCGACTATTAAAAGATTTCATGAAAAATGTATATTTCCTTGAAATATTTTTACAGATCAATTTCAACTGTGTCAATAGGATTTATAGGATATTATTGTTGATCGAGGGTGATTTATTATGGTACAAATTTTCCAAATTGTGTGGAAGTTTTTGTGATATATTTTACTATAGATGTGTTATTTTTATTCCTTTCTAGGATTATGGTTAAAGTAATTATATTTCATATTCTTTTTTTTATACGAATGTTTTTGTTATGTTTCAACCTTTACATATAATGAATTTATTGGACTTAGTATGTGATGGGTGGAGCCCGCTATAGTTCATTGCTGCATCTGCAGGTCTCATGAGATAATAAGATGTGGAATTGGAGGAGTCCTTTCCTAATTTTAATATATGTTTTTGGCTGAGGCCTTAATCATTTTTAGTCATCTTTGTCAAGTCCTTGACAAAATGTTTTAGAATGTCATGCATTATACATTCCCTCATTATGAAAATATTATTGATTGTTCATGAGGTTATTAGACTAGTATAATACCCATGAAAAGGTTTTTATTATGACATTTTTTACTCAGCTCATATCGAAGTATAAAGTTTTCATGTTTATTATTTGTAAAGGCATGTGTTTTAAATTATTCACCTTGCCAAATGTTTATATTATATTCTACATTATTTATTACCCTTACCAAGGATTTGAGCTCACCCATTTTTTATTTTTAATTTTCCTTGGATTCCAAGAAGTATATTATGAATGATAAGCATGGTTAAACGAGAGGATTAATAGAATTATCAAATGATCATTAATGTTGTGATTTGTTTTCTAATGTGTAATGTAAATTTCTTGTATGTAATTTATTTTCCTAGACTGCTAAACTGATCGGTCTTTCAGGACTTGAATCCTTGTAATCATGCTAATGTATTAAAATAATGCATTGGCTCCAGGCTTCTGGGGTCAGGGCAATACAATGGGAGTAACTAACCCATGTAACGGGGAGATCTCAAGTGTTTACGGGGGGAATTTTGTAATTATTGTTTATTTTTACAGTTGAATATTATTTCATCTTTGGTGATACACTTGTTGTGTGATGTGATGGTTGATTACGAAATATTCTGAGAATTGACTTGAGTCCCAGTATAGCATGAGAGTTGATTATTAATTTATCAATCTATGAACTAAAAATTATATGATGACATGCATCATTACAAATACGCATGAGAAAATGTGTTATGGGTATGTTTTTTTAACATGAATTGTTTCTCCTTAGTTGTGAAATAGTAATTAAATTAGAGTACAAAATGAAATTGAGAAAAATTGTAAAAGGATGCAGGATGTGAATAAATGGGTGTATAAATTAGAAACATGAATAATTAAAAATAGTACCATTTTTTAACCATATCCTAGATGTATAATGGTTAATGGTAGAGTAAGTTCCTCATCTTTTGATTGTGTGATGGGAAAAGGGGGAAATTTATTGTTACGGTTTTGTGTAAATCCGTATTATTAACTGAGTTAATATCGTGAAATAAGAATCTATTTTTTGTTTGTTTAGACATTGATGTTGGGGGTTTGGATTGTGTAAATTCCCCAGTTTGAGAACATTCTTATAGGTTCTATGAGGGACCATCTTGTTTTGGATTAGTGTGGTTAGATATTGGTAGGAAGGGAAGCCCGATACTGTGGAGAGAATAAGGTGTTTCTGTAGTTGGGGTAGCATTGGTGATGGAAGATTTTTTCGGTGTTCATTGATGACTTCTTAGGGTACTTTTAATTAGTTATGATCATTTTCCCCACCATGACATCATCTCGAGTAAACTATGAAATATCGAGATTTATACCTAGCTACTAGAATGTGTTTCGGTTGGATATGGGACCACCTAAAATTTATGCGGATTTAGCATTATATATGGAGTTGGATGGTGGAAGGTACCATAGACAGTTTATAGATGAGGTTATCTGGATGGACTGTAGGTCAATGAATACTACGGTGCCTGAGTTTTATGAAAACGTATTGTTAACAAAGATTCTATGCTTCGGGAGTGATGTTTTAGTAGTAGAATAATGAAAAAATTCCTAGGGATGAAAGTTGTGTCATCGAAATTATAATGAGGAAACTCTAAAGTGGATGATTAAATTCTATAGGTAATGACCAAGTGGATCTCTCAGGTTTTGTATATATGTACTTTTTGGTTGTTTTTTAAGAAATGTCTGAGTGATAATGTTTGGAGGTGTTCTTGTAGTTGTTGGTAATGACCAATTGGAAAACATTTTGGGTATGTTGTTGATGTTGATATTTATACGGATGTGTCCCTTGAGGAGCATATAATACATGTATTGTATCATGGTGATATAGTGTTTTTGGGAAAGACTATGATGAATGTTCATGTATTGTGGAAACATAGATGATTGCAGGAGGAAAACTTGGAGGGAAACAAATAGGAGGGCCCAGTGGCCTAATCGTTTTTACTTAGAATTTTGGAGATGAATTGGAGCACAACATGAGGATGACCTTCTATATGGTTGGAAAAGTGTAAGAATAAAAAAATTTCTAGAGATATACCGAGCTCATTTATTTGTATTATTTTTACTAGTATTCAGTACCTTTCTTGTGGGTTTTATCTTGATGTTCATTTGGGTGAAAATTGAGAATTATGGGGGAATTTTGGGTAGTGGGCAGTTAGTGCACGGTTTTC
The DNA here is from genome assembly GCA_963277665.1 of Viscum album. Lineage (NCBI taxonomy): Eukaryota > Viridiplantae > Streptophyta > Magnoliopsida > Santalales > Viscaceae > Viscum > Viscum album. The sequence goes on from OY728133.1 coordinate 1,865,715,350, forward strand.
CTAAACCATGCACCCAAGCCCAACAAATCTATGTGAAATCAAACAGAAGGTATTATCATGGCTGCTGCATGTTTTTTCATAATATATACCCCTTACGATAATCTATACCTCCCCACCCCTCTCGAAAAAAGGAAAACAATTAGGCTGCATGGTTAGGGGGAAATGTGCACCCCAACCCAGAAAACTCTATATAGGCATTTAATTATCCTAAAATTTTTATTTCAATTTTACAAACCCCGTATTTTAACCCCATATCTCAAAAAATAAAGTTATCTCTATTTTGGAGTCTCTCAAATGAATTCACATCCCTCCCAACATTTTTCTATAACTAATCGAACAAATAATTGATGGTATTCACCTCTCAGATATGTTTTTTCTTCTATTCTAGGTTTATCTATCGCTTCTGCTCCTCTCCCCAGATACAATAGTGATTTTTATCAACTTTAGGTTCTTTATTTGGATTTAGTTTCTTTATATTTTGATATATTTAACTATTGGATCTAGTAATTTAATCAGGATCTCATTCTACACTTTTATTCTATTGAGTTTGTGGTTTTCTTTTGGAGAGCATTCTTTAACATCGTTCTCGAAGAAGGTGGTCTATAATTCAAACCAAAGTCATTATTCAAACTATGTGTATATAATTATCAAGTTTCTATTAGATATTTATAAATTCACTTCATTGTTGAATTAATTTATTTGATGAATTAATTAATTGAGTTATATGTGAAATTATAGATTTTGAGATTATAGGTTTCATAGAAAATGAACTGTTGATTTAATTATATTAATTATGTGATATTTAGATTATAGATTTTTAGGTAATTAATTATTGTATTAAAAACATAATATTGATTTTGTGATGTTGAATAATTAATTATTAGATTAAATTATGGAAATGTATAATTTTTTTAATTAAGATAATTAATTGTTGAATCGATTATAGAGATATAATATAGTTTGATTGTGATAATTAATTATGAAGTTAATTATATGGTGATTAAATTGATTAATTTGGACTAATAAATTGAATAATTAATTGGTGTATTTAAATTTATTTTATTATAACAATTAATTGAGGAATTAATTGGTAATATTGAATTTATTAAGACGGAATAATTAATTTTTTAAAATATTGGGAATATATTTTTGTTGAAATAAATAATTAATATATTAAATATGGGGTTTTTATTTAATCGTAAATTTGATTAATTAATTGTAGAATTATTTAATGGGATTGAATAAGATTTATTAATTATAGAATTATTTTATGGTATTAATGTGATTAATTAATTAGAGAACTATTTAATGGGAGTAATGTCCTTATTTAATGGTTGAAATAAAAATTGGATAAGTGGGATTAATTAATTAATTAATTAATTAATTAATTAATTAATGTCATTATTTAACGGTTGGATTAAATAATGGGATTAATGGATTAATTAATTTATGGATTAATTATTCAAATTAATTTGATTAATTAATTTATGAATTAATTAATTAAATTAATGTGAAAAATTAATTTTTGATTTAGTTGAATGTACTTTATGTGATTAATTAATTATGTAATTAATTATTTAAATTTATGTGAACAATGAATTGATAAATTATTGGATGAAATTTAATGTGATTAATTAATTGTGTAATTAATTAATGAAATTGATGTGGACAATTAATTTTTGATTCAATTGAACAAATTGAATTAGGTTAATTAAATGTCAAATTGATTAATAGAACATTGAGGTTATATTTTTTAGTTTTATTAATGAATTGGTAAAATTATTAATAGGGATTTTTTTGTTAAAATAATTGAATGAATATATTAATTAATTGGTGAATTATTTAAAGGGGATTGTTGTGTTAACTCTATTCAATGAATGGATTAATTAATTTCATAATTATTTAATATAGATTGTTGTGTTAATTGAATTGAATGTGAAGATTAATTAATTATATAATTAATTGATGGGTTTGTTGTGTTGCTTAAATTTAATAATTAGATTAATTATTTTGTGAATTAATTAATAGGGATTTTGTAGTTACTAAAATTTAATGAGTACATTGATTAATTTTAAAAATAATTGATGGTGATTGTTTTAATAATGAAATAGAATGAGTTGTATTAATTAATTTATGAATTAATTAATATAGATTGTTGGGATGTCGAATTTGTTAATATAGATTAATTAATTAGTGAATGAATTAGTTGGGTAAATAATATTAATTAATTAGGTAATTAATTAAGGGAATCAAGATGATTTACAAATAATTTCATTAGCAATCAAATTTAGTTGATTAATTAATTTTTTTGTTAATTAATGAGATTTAGACGATTTGTTAATTTCTAGTTTAATTAATGGGAATGTGATTAATTAATTATTGAGTTTAATAATGATAATAATATTAATTAATTATTGATATAATTAGTGTGATTGATAATATTAATTAATTATTGAGTTAAATAATGAGAATATTGTAAATTACTTTATGAGTTAAATTATTAGAATGAGGTTAATTAATTATTGAGTAAATTATTGGGATTGAGAAGACTAATTAATTACTGAGTTAATTAATGAGAATGTGTTTAATTAATTATTTACTTTATTAATGGTAATAAGATTATTTATTTTTTTGTCACATAATCTGAATGATATTGATTAATTATATATTTAATTACTGATATTGAGATTATTAATTAAATATTATATTAATTAATTGGTTATTGTTACATGGGACTGAGATAATTATTGCTAACAATGACATTCATGTGTGAATTAAGATCTAGAATAGCAATAGTGGCATTATGAGATATGACCTGGAATTTAGAAGTGAAACAACAGAATTATAAGATATGAAAAGAATTTTAATTTGGTAAAAGTGTAAATATAAGACTTGAGATCCTTTGGGGATTTTTTAGACTCGAGTGTGGGACGAACAAGGAATTGATTTTTGAGTATCCTAAAAAATGCATAGAGTTTTTGTTGTTAAATAATGAATAAATCTATAATGTGATAACTATTTATTTATGCATTTTAATTTTAATTTATACAAATTAATACAATATTATTGAATGTATATTCTTTTAAAGAATGGTGGTTGTGGTATATTGAGTGGTACTCACACCCTACTCGACCTTCTTGTTCAGTGCTCTAGTAGTTTTCATTGTTGTTTGATTAGATAAAGGAAAAGGCCCTGTGTTAAATTGCTATGTCAGGATGGAGCATGGATGGGGGAACCAGATGTGGTTTGGGACCCACTTGGGACTTGTTATTCTCTTTACTATTGAGTTTCATTTTGACATGTTGCACGTACACTAGCATGGAATATCTACTGTTCAGCATTGATATTGTATTTCCAGTTTTAGTCATATTGTTATATTATTACCATTCAAAATTGGTTACGGTTATATTATTTTGTTATTGTAATTTATGACCACTGGTGTATCACACTAATTAAAAAAGACTAAGTATAGTATCTCCATGATCAAAAATAGACCCTCACTACTAGTCAGCATCCTCCAACATATTGGGAGGCATGCTTGAGGTCATGCGTAACTATGGCTTGGGGAACAAGTGTGTGGCACCAAGGTCAGGGTTTTATAGAAAATAACCTCTCTATGAATTATATAATGTAATTTTATCCCTTTTTCATTATATCACATCAAGAGGGATGCATAATAGTAAAATTATGAACAATCATAGAAAAATATTTTACTCAGAAGGAAACTACACTTTCATGAATTATTAATTTGGAAACATATCACTTATTAAAAACCCAAAGTTTGTTAACTTGCTAAAATCATATTTTTGTCAATTTTTTCATCAATAAAAAAAATATATGACTCTAGATATAAATTAATAATAATATTAACTCTAAGTTCAAAAAAAATAATATGATTATGGTAATATAAAATGAAACATATAACCTATGGAATTACAATTAGTGGTTCTATCCAATTATCCTCATTTTGGGGTATATTAATGTGTGAAATTTATGAGAATAAGTCTAAATTATTTATGAGCCCCAATAACCAATTATCAAACATCATATTTGTATTATCAGAGAGATGTGATCTATACCATAATATGTATGTCTAATTATATATTATTAGACTATATATGGTCTAATTATAGAGGGATGGTTATGTATAACACTTAGGGTGGGCGTTGAATCTGTTTTGGAATCTTATTAACTAATTATAATTTTTATCTCTCTACACATTCTCTCGTCTTTAATGAATAAATCTCACTCCTGTTAAACACCATACATTGACATGAAAATAGTATAAGTATGAAACAAAAAAAGAACAATTTTTTTAATGATTTTAAACTCCTGAAGTTTGACTACATCACTGGTGTAAGTAGGTGGATATTAGACAGACACACAAACTGCATTTTATTATCAAGAAAAATATTAGGTAATGGTATACACTCGATCATATATTCCAAGAACAAGATATGTCTAATGAAATAACAATATTGTTTGTTTATTCAATAAAATATACTATTTTTACCATCTTGAAGTAAGATCAATAATATAGGCTTGTGTCCCACCAAAAAATTTTGGATCCAATATTATTCATCAAATTAATACAATCACTATGTTTTATTTTATTTTGGGATCATACATATAGATATATTTAAGGATTTAATTCATAGACATCTTCTTTCATATAAATGTTGATCTTTTGATGACATTAGGATTTCTCACCCTTATTTTTATTTTTCTTTAATATACTAGATAAATCCTTCATAAAATAATTAGTGTTTTCCCATTACTCAGTAGATAGAATGTAAAATTTGATACTATGTATGTATGTAATGCTCTCTTCGATACTTAAGGATTGTAATAGGATGTAGTATCAACTCTATTTCCTTATTTCTGTCATACTCATGTGATTTTTAATATTTTAATAGTGTTATGTATTTTCTTCTCTCTGAATAAGGCCTACTATGAGGCATAGAAAATCAATTTCTATTTCATTGAATAATATAATAATTAACTCTATTTTTCCTCCAGAATATAACTGTATAAAAAAAGATTGTCACATTTGGTTGATTTTCAGAAAATTTAATCTTGATTTGCTTGAGAAATTAGAAATAGAAAGAAGTTTAAATTGAGAGATTAAAATATTTATGAAATATTGTTATTAGGGAGGACATCGATAGATCTATTGAAATGTTATCATGGTTTAAAATATATTCCCTATTTTTCCTCTACTGAACTGGTAAGAGGGAGAGTCTTCAATTGATTCATCTCACTACACTAGATAATTGTAATTATGGGGATATCCAATGTAATGGTCTCAATTAGATTACCCAACTTACAATGTATATAGTGCCATCGCTGGACCTATTATTAATTTAGGGAAATTCTTTATTCTGTATTGTCATCCAAAGTTGACAAACATTTGGGTCATAATTCCACATAGGTGTCGATATGCATTTAACACTCACACACCAAACCCAATATGTTCTGAAAAAAACTAAAGGTAAAATGGGTGAAAGGATATTTGTATCATTGATTATTGAAAATCAAAATATATAATATAACCCAAAAACCATTTTCATTTAGTATTAAAAATTGATTTAAGAATCATTAACAAAAAGAAAATAAAGTAAATGATTTAATACATTCAGATTCCAAAATAAAAAATAAATATGAATTTTTCCTCCCCCTTTCCAAATCACAGATAAAAAATACACTTCCATGTATTTGGTAATTAAATTTATTCAAGATAAGGGAGACATCGCAAGAATGAAATATGAATGAGAAAACAATAAAAAAAATAAAATCATAAATATGTAGTGGGATTTTGTCCAGAGATTCCCTCAATGGTCTATCTCAATGAATAACCTATACCTATTATTTATTGGCCTATAATAACCTTCTAGGATTCATTAATGGTTCATTAAAGTGAATCCCATCATAATGGGTCATTCTGAGTCATAAAAGAGAGGCGGAAGTATAAATGTTTTTTAAATCTACCATTTAACATCTACAATGAAGGTTTCACAACGAGTATATATTGAATGACATGTACAGTGTTGGGCTATGATTGTTTTTCATACTCATTATTATTAAATTTTCATGTCATAAATATTAGATTCTTGAAATTTACTATGCGGTGATGGCCTTTTAATGGATTGTTTTGTGTATTGTGTTCCTTTTAGATTCACATATTTTATATCCTTTAAATGACATATAATGTTATTTTTCTAACTTGTATCATATATTTTTAGTCTAGTTCTTCATTTAAAAGCATAAAAATGGTCTTTGACTATACTTCATCTTCAATCAACATAAAAAACCCATTGTTTTTCCATATTGTGAAGTAGAGAGATGCGAAGTGTTTTCATCATACTATATTTGTCTCTATTTGTTCATCTCTCCTCAAAATCTGTATCATACCACAAAAAAACTAAGATAATAAAATTTTGAAATGTTTATTAAATTCGTATATACCAATGGCCCATTTTATATCAAAAAATACAACCATTAAATGGTTTTATATATTATCCCACACTTAAAACATCCATTACCTCAAGTATATAATCTCAACACAAATAAAAATGAACAACATGTTATTGATATTCCAATTCCCAAGAAAGTAAACCGAATGATCATTAATGGGGGTTCAACCTTTCATTATTTACATAAAACATAAATTTAATTTCACACTATTTAAAGAAACTAATCAACCCAAGTATTTTACTTTTTCTTATGGAAAACTATTGGGTCGTATCCTCTCATTTATTAATATATCATATGTTTTTATTATCAAACATGTCATGTTAATATTTACCACAAAATAGATTCTATTCTCTCATTAATAATTATAAAAATTATTGTATATTTGTACTCATATCATGATTACATGATATTTTCAGTAGGATTTCAATGGAACTACTTTCTCTACCACAAAATGGAAAAAGTCACACAATATCAAGAGGGATTTGTAATAAAGGATCTGATAAATCTGATGTTTATGTTTGGTAGTACTGAGGTTCAAATTATTAATGATCAAAAACGAGTGTTATCCCTAAATTATAATAAATAATATCAAAATTAATGGGTAATGCAAATATTCTCTCTAAAATGACAGCTCTATATTCCCAAAACTCTTATTAAGGTCATGATCTATGTAATTATTGTGAAAGTGTGTCACATTCTTGATTATTTTTTGATATTTTATTTTATAAAAAAATTATGCATAAAAAAATATCACATCCCCCACCTAACCACATAAGATTAACAGATCACCAATATTTTAATGGTGATTTTTGATTTTTCCAGAACAAATCCATTTTTTTAGTTTTATTAAAAGGGAAATCAATAACCATAATGGATGATAAATGATACCTTACCAATACAAAAAATAATGATCAAAGACTTGTTTTCCAAATAAATTATTACACCCATTCTTCCAAAAATTCTTTCTTCCCCCACACATAACCATTAAAATAACAGAAAATATAAAGAGAGTATGGTATGAATTGATAAATGTTGTTTGTAATGTTGATCATTCCTTGTGAGGTCATTAATGAATTCTATAGGATAAAAAGGGACTAATTTCATGGTCGGTGAAATGATAAATGCTTAATATAAAATTTCGTCATTCAATTAAAATGTGGATTTACATTGACATAGCTCTGACAAGTATCTATTCATGTTATAGAAGTTGGAATGCTCCAATATCACATAAGAAATATGAACAATTTATAAATAGAAAGTATTTTATCTATAAATTCTATCAATATTGGAACATGTAATTTTGGAAAATCACTCATGGAATTAAAAACAAATTCTGACACCATGAAATGTGTTCCACACACTTCTCTACAAAACATCCTCGACAAAGCTCAAAAAGATCACGGTGAGACTTATAAATATTTAATTAGGGATAGTAATGGTTGATAAGGCATTAGCCCGAAGGGCTGGGACAATACCCCACACTAATTCTGAGTTGTGGTGTGGGAGTCCAGCTCGCGTAGTTTGGAAAAACTATTTTACCTAAAATTCCAAAACATTGTCGGTGTGTAAGGACATGTGTTCCACTAACCTTTCTGTCTCTAATATTATCTCCACATTACATGTTCACCATTTAATCCCTTTCACGATAATTCACCATCACTCAGGGTACAAAATTTTCCTAAAAATAGACCCTTATGGTCTTTATTTTTATGGACGAATTTCCCTAGAGGCCGATTTCTGCTCTGATCACTTTAGTGCATCACTCAAGTACTCTAAAACCTCTCGGGTAGTTTCATAACACATAAAGGGATGTAATTAAAGTGTGTTAGTTAGACATAGGTTCTTTATGTGTTAAAAATTAACAACACATACTAGATTCATTCTCATTACGTCTAGATTTAATAACACTTGTGCGAACACCCTTCCTCAAATAGGATGTTTCACAGCTCACTTAGGGGAATACTTATGAAGACTCTTTAAGGCTTGATCCAAGTATCACATGAGTCTAGAAATCTATTTTTGTCATATATGTTTCCATCAGTTTTCCTAGTATTACTTGTGTTCCCTATACCTCATATCCACATACTTGGGCACCCTTCCTTGATGTTCACCCTAACTTTCATCCAGCTCTTGGAATCCATTATGCCCATCTCAAATACAGTAATGGAATGAAATTTTCTTCACTATCTATATTGTTTAGAATATACCATGGTCAAACCTCCACCAAGACCTCATGATTTAGGAAATCTTTGGGAAAGGTGCACATGTGTATCTCTTTTGTATTTGTATTTCTATGGCTAGAGTTCCCACGCTTTTCCTACCAAAGGGTCAGGATCCTCAAGATTTCTATATATTTTTTATATCGATGCTCATGTGGGAACCTTCTCTAGGTACAGTTATGAGGAGTTCATGGTCTCAGATTCTAAGGATAGGACTTCATCGTCCCCTTCTCAGCTCTAAGACCTAGAGCCTTCAATCCCTAGTAGGTATGGTAAGGATAACATTTCATTTTCCTTTTGATATTAATGGGATTCTCACTCCCCTATACAGTACCCTTTTTATCATATTCATCCTGGTCTAATCCCCTATCCTTTCAAATAGGATGTTTCATTTTCACTTCTCTCTACACCCTTAACCTTTATCCCTTCCTTACCTGGGACCGTAGTCTAATTTAATGAGAATATAGGGATGTGATGTAGATCCAACCTCTTTTGCCATATCCCCTACATCTTCCATAATCAAAGGAAGGAATGAGTGTGATTTTTTTGAATATTTCACATCCTCTTGTTTTCAAACTGAGCAATAATCACATGGGCTTAGCGGTTTGTAATTATAAAAACATCCACACAATCAACCAGAAGAAATTAAATATGAGAAGTCTAATTTCCCACCATAACTGGGATACATTGGAATCCTTTTCAAGGCCTGATATCCACATCATCTAATACATGAAATGATAAATCATTCCCCACACAAATGTTCCTCCTCCAAGTAGAAATACCTAAATAGAATAAACTACATGAACTCTAATTCCCACTATAAATGGGATACGTATAAAGTTTTATCCTAGGGGATTAGGTCGCTGGAAATCCTCCTTATGAGTCCAATGCTAATTCCCAAAATCCAATATTCCCCTTTAGGATTAATCCATGAATTAATCCCCTCTTAAATCTCCCCGAGTTCAGTCATCTCTCATGGACATTGTTATAAGGTAATCGTATTTATAAGTAATCCCCAACCCATTTATTTCAAAGTGCCATACTCCACCATGTATCTTACCAAACTATGTGGGATTTGATTCCCATAAAAATAGGATATGTAGGAATCCTCCCTATGTTTCAAGACCAATAGACCAAATCAACCTTGTTCTCACTGGGCCACATTCCAAGAAGGGTTTAATTTAACTTGAAATTTCATATTCCTTCCAAGATCGTTGGGATGTTTTGTTATAAGTCTCACACCAGGAATTGACTAGGCACCTTCCACCAAGATGTACATACCACATTACATGAAATGGTATAGTTGGGTCCTTATCACATGACATTAAAAGGTATGATCTATCACATTAAATAGAAATGAACTAATTGGGTTTATATTCATTTAATGAGGATACATAGGTAGCCCATATACAGGTTCAATCCCAACAACAATAAAACATTCATCTACATAGAAGATGATAAAATATAGAGTAATCATTGTCTACATGGATAAACATAAACTCCAGAGTAAACATTCATCCCCCTAGATAATGAAATATTCTAGATTGACATTTGTCTTCCTGGATGATGATTAACTTCATAGAGCCCCACTAAGTGGATCTAAAACCAGAATTGTCATGATAAATGACAAAAAATATCTAAGTAGTATATAAGAGGATAACATCAATGTAGAATCTCAAATACAGATAGATAAAACCCATGATAAAGAACCTTGAATACACATCGATGACCTTGAATTCTACACATGAAAATAATTAATTTATAATATTAGGAAAACTGATATCATACTTGGTAATTAATGAAGGATTTTTGAAAATATCTTCAATCTTTAAGAGATTCCTTGAGTATGAAATAATTCCCCCTAAAAGCATGTGATGATCCCTACCACCCATCCTCTAAACCGTTGCTAGTTCTTAATTATTATAGGTCAACAAACCTAATGAATTAATGTCTTTGGAAAGCAATTCCCATTGGAAAAATATTAGTTTGGAGTTTTCGGTTCTATATAAAAAATCCACTGGAAACTATTTTGAAATAGTGATTACTAACTAGAACACACGTTCTGATAGAAACAACAATCAATCAAAATCTATTCCATAAATTCATAATGTGAAAATGGTAGGGAGATTTGATTTACCTAAATCAACTAATTCCATCAATTCATGATTTATTAATTCAAAATCCATTATTAAATATAATTATTCAATTCCCAATTTTACTAATTAAATCTCATTAAGATAAAAATATAAAACATGACATCAGGGTATTCTTAAGAAATTCATTATTCATAGATTAGTCAAGTAAAGAATGAAATATTTCAATGGGTATGAAATTTCTATAAAATCTCAAATATACATCATGCATATTAATATTGGTAATTTAAAGGGTATTAAATGAAAAATAAAACTCCGTTTTTAAATAATACTTCAGTTGGGTTGCATAGGCCATGTTCTTGTATTTTGTTCTGTAAAACTTTCAAGATGTGTATTTATTGTAGTTCCTCTAGACATTTTCTGACTTTTTTATGAACCTAAAAATTAAAAAAATTTATTGTTTTGTTTTATTCATTCAATCACAAATAGGGATGAGAGGAATGATATTCTAATTAAAAAGACATGGGTGTCCTCATAGAAGTATTATTGTTTTATGTCGATATCATGGCTCAAAAAAATAATTTTTTTGAATATACATAGACTAAATGATTCCCTCTACCACAATTAATCTTTTTGGGGTCCTCAATTAATTATAATTGGTTTTTATGGAAATAGAATTATGATTCAATAACAGTACTTAATAAAACAAAAAGGGACAACATAACCTTGTTGGTATTAATTTGTAATAAGGGGGGAGGAGTGTAATCTACCCTATTAGTTCATGAGTTATTGTCCAATGATATTTATTCAGTCTCTTCCAATTTAAGGTGAATGTATTCCACCATCTCCCCTTGCAATCTTCATAGAACCAGAATGGTAAGCATTAGTAAAATTAAAATATCTTTCCCATATAGAATGAAATTTATATGGTATTAGTTCAAGAATGGATATGTATGAAGGAACTTGATCTATAGGGTTGAAGGTTCTTAGTTTAATATTGTTGTATTGTTATATCATTATTCTCTCTTTTTAAAACATTGAATTTTCAAATGATTCTATCCATATTTACATTATCTCTTATAGCAGAAATATCCTTTATTTACCTGTTCTTTCAAGATCTATATTCATCTGTCTCATAGCCTAGTAGTCTTTGTGTCATAATTCTATAGTGTGGTGGAATATTTTTCCAAAAATCAATAATTAGGGGCTCATTCATATGACTTTGTTATATATCATCATATAATCCTCTTGGGTATCTTTAACAATTTAGCTTCATTCAATCCTATAGTGTTTTACATCCTTTTCTAGAATTCACTTCATTTCTCAGTTGAAAAATTCGGGTAGGACACTTTTTGGATGATATATGCTTGCTTTTTTATGATGAACCCCATACTATTTATGTAATTATTCTATTTTCCTTCCATAAAAGATTTCCCTTATTTTCTAAGGATGTATCTTCAATCTACAAACATACAAAATATGTTAGTTCAATAAAATCATAGAAAAATCTTTCATTTTCATTCCTAGTAGATTTTTCATCCACCAATTTTCCAACGTAAATTATAGGGAGTAGATTATAATAATAACCAAATGAAATTCACTGTGTTCAAATGATGTCTATACCCCTCACATAAAAAATTTCATAGAAGGTAATTGGGTTTTGGTGGATTTCATATATTTTTGAGACATTTCCTGAAAATTAATATTTTTACATTTCTTAATGAATTCATAAGCTTCTTTAAATAACATGTGCTAATAAATTACATGTTATTAGATGTTTGTGGTAGTCATATGGATCCAAAATAGTTCCCACAAGCTAATGTATAGAAAAATTATAAAAATCAATCTATTTCCCTTTCAGGTAGACATATTCAAATTACTTGATTGGTGTATATTTTCTAGGGGAATGGGTTATTCCAATTATAAAATATTGAATCGTGTATAAGTATTTTATTTTGATAAAAGTTTAAAATATATGGAACCTAAGAATTCATGACATAATTTATTATGTTGGAATACCATGGTACTTTTCTTTCTATGATGTAAATGTTTTAACCTAGTAGTTGATCATTGAGTGGGTTCTATCATGGAATATACACATCGGTGATGCAAGTTAGTATACTAAGATAACCACCAATTGATTTTCATTTCCATTTTATACTTGATCTCTTGGAATAATTCTAATAACATTAGTATCCATCTCACTTGTCATATATTAGAATCATCATTCTTCAAGATATATTTGAGAGCTTCCGGATCATGAAAACAATATCATTAGTTACCAGTATGTATGACCTGAATTTACCTGGATCATAGACGACTATATGGAACTCCATTTCTATAGTTGTGTAATTTAATTGAGTGGAATCCAATATCCTTGATGCATAGGTGGTGAATTAGGTATTTAAAAAAATTATTTTTATATTTAATCTCCTATAACATAATTTTATTTTTTTCAGAGTAACTCGGAAGGATAGTCCCAATTTGGTTGTTTCATTATTGGAACTGTAATAAACCAATGTCTAAACTAAAGGAACACCTTCCTACACTCATAATCCATATTAATCTTAAATTATTTTAAATTTAATCTTGAAAGAAGAAGAAAAATATTACAGGAATATATGAAAAATCATTAGTAGAAACCTGCATGGCCTAAAAAATATATAACATTTTTTATATATGTGGGGTTTGAAAATGACATTATTATAAAAAATTTCGACTTATCTACCAAAATTCAGTTCTATGAGTTTATGCATTATATCACTATTCATTTTTCGACTATGAAATGACATTTTAGAAAATTTAAAATCATATTTTTATAAATAAAAATTTTCAGATGTTTTTCTAAATTCCATAATCAATGATCAAATGGATTACTGAATATAATTAATTCATCATGAAACGCTTCCAATAAGTCCTCAATATGATCTAATAAAAAACCCACTATACATCACTGATGTGTACCAAGGTAATTTCAAATCCCAAAAGGTATCCTATTTTTTTAGAGTACAAAAAGAATGAGTGATGGTAATATTATCATGAAATTCATGTGAAATTAGTACCTGGATGTTTCTTGAAAACCCATGTAAAAATGAATAATGAGTTTTCCCTACTATGATTTCTAACATTTTATCAGAGAATGGAATTGGGAAGTGGTATTTTTGAGTAACATGATTCAGATTTCATCAATCTATACACACTCTCTAGTTGTTTTTTACTCTCATTGGGATCAAATCATTTTGTTCATTTTTTAGTTGTCAGACTAGTTTTCGTTAGTACAATGTGGATAGCGTTGACCCACTATGAATTAATGATTGGGTAAATAAATTCCAACAGTTATCTGTTTCTCTAACTCCTTCATAAAATCCACCATGATGGAGGTATTATGTCTTATTTGATATTGTCTAACTAGTCATGAATCATATTCGAAAACTATTTTCAGAGATAAGACATTGTGACTGCTTCTAGGTATATCACATAATCGTCATCCAATGACTTAGGAATTTCATTTGAGAAGTCCAATTAGATTTTTTTATTAGGAATGGATTAGTCATTTAAAATTATCACTAGTAATATCACTCCATACCAAAGGTATGAATACATCAAATCACATGTAATGTTTATTAACTCCAAACATTGGGGTTGTTAGAGGGATGGCCCCCTACTTAAAAATATTTTTTCCATAGTATTAGGTCATATTAAAATATTTTAAAATTAAAAACAATCAGAAGTAACCTCTTCTAATAATTGAAAACTGAGATGGCTAAATTTATGGGTACTGCTTCTTTTAAAAAAATATCTTCTAAATACAATATTTCATATAGTATACAAGAATATCCTATTTGATCTATACCTTTTCTCTTGAATATCAGATAATGTGAGTGCTTGGTGGGAGGATTTTTAATCACATCAAGAATGTAAAGTGTATTGTACTATATTTATATTCTATTGTAATTGTTACTTCATGGACATAGATGATGTTATTTTATATCTCTAATAATTTCTTCCTAGTATGATGGGAGAGTTTCAGAGTTCTCTATATTCTTCCACGGTATGGACATAAAATACTTCTAGAAAAATTTGTCCTCTTACTCCAATGATATCATCTTATACAACACTTATTGGAAAAAATATGGATCTATTTTCTAACTATACCACCACTCATATAGGTTTCAATTATCTAATCTTCATGGAAGGAAATACCAAGAGGTTCGTGGAATTTATTCAAACACCTAGATCACATAATTCATTAGTAAAATTTCATAAACCAATAGTCTAGTTAATAGATAATGTCCTAGGATCCTATCATTTTAGGGGTATTTATTGTGTGATCATTGATGTGACACATCTTCCCAAGATTATTCTTTCATTTCAATCCTATATCCTTCTTTTCATGCACAAATACTTACGAAAGTTTATATATTTCTTTAATGGTTGAATGGCCTCTAATAGTTGGATGTTGATGTCAACCTTATGGATGTTTTCTTGAATCCTTATATATAGAAAATATTCTTCCTCTATCATTGAATCGGCTATTGAGTAAGATAATGATGCCCAAATTTCGTTATTTTCTATTTGTTTCTTTCGTAAGATTATTTGTATCCTTTATTGACAAAGGTCAATCCTTAAATTTTCTTACCCCTTTCCAAATTCTCATTTCCCAATGGGTGGAAATTTGGAATTCTCATATTCATTATATATTCATTGTTCATGTTTTTTGAGATATTTTCCTCTTCATGCAGTTATATTGATGACATTTTCTTTGGTATATTTTATTTTCTGGGATGGTAGATTTCTTTGGCTTTTGGTCATGAGGTCCATAAAACATATAAAAAAATCAATTATTTTTTCTATCTTGTCCTCTAGTACTACATCTGTGGACTACAATTTTTGGTCATCTAATGATGGTTCACTGGTAGAAGGTCGTTCATAAGTATCTAAATAATGGTTATGTTTAAAATGAGTTTTTTATTAGGTTTAATTGTATTTTTGTTGGAAATGGGTCGAGTTTCAATATTGATGATAGAAAGGTGGATTGTTAGAGAAAGGGGTCATGGACTTATTCTATTGTCCTTTAAATACATGTTCGTATTTCTATTCTCTTTATTATTATTTTTTTTGAAATTTACATTTCTAGAATTCATTTGTACAACTCTTCATACCTTGTATCTCAACAAATTGATCAGTGTCATGATTTTGCAATGAACATATTCCATATACCTTAGGTGGGGATGAATGTTCTCTTACATGATTCACTAAAAATTTTCACAATATAATAGATTTCTAATAAACCTATGTTATAATTATATTTGATGAATTAAATGTTTTTAACTCATGAATTCCTCTTGTTCCTACACCTCAAATTCCAAATTACTATAAGATATGAGAAATAATTTTCTATCAGACCTCGACTATCTACTATAAATTAATCAATTGAGGTGCATCCAAAAGATACTTAAAGTAATTCTTGGTCATTATTGAGAAGCCCTTAATATATGAACACAAATAATTAGTCGTCCACCATTTCATGATGTGGGCATCTTGCATATATCATCTTGAACTGCTCCTAGTACTTCATGATGGTCTCTATAATTTATTGTCATATGAAGAAAATCCCTTTTTTGACTATAGTGATCTTGGATATGGGGAAGAATATTATAATGATGAATATCTTTATATCTTACAAATCACTGGTCTCATCTGTTTGAATATTGTACAAGAATTCCTTAGCTGGTATTTCAAGTGATAAGGGGAATTCCCTCCATTGAAATTGGACTTCAGGTGATCCTCTAGCCCTAAATATTATGTAAGAGAAGTTGAATTCTTTGATAAGACATTTGGGTCATCTATTGTAAGAACATGTTGTTTTGGAAATATAGAAATCATATTGACATGTAAATTGAAATCATTTAGTGTTATAGGTGTAATGAGTTTGTTTTTTAAAATAGTGCATTAAGGCTAGAACAAATCACACTAGCTGTGGTTTGGATTTCCATCCATGCCTTAAGGTTCAAATTGAACACTAAGAGTATCAATCAAATCTAAAATAATTATTTCCTCAAAGTATTTTTGAATTTTTTTTCTTATTTGGGAAAAATATGTTCAAATTCAAGACCAAAATCAACTAATTGACTATTTTATATATGAGTCATGCAATGTCAAAAAATTAGTTTTTTTTATTTTGAGGCATTGCCTCCATTTAAACATTTCCAAGTGCGATTCACATATATAATAGAGCCCAAAAAAATAATATTTATTACTGATTATAATATATTAGTTTTTCCTAGGTTGTGTCTAAATGTGGATTCCACAGAAAACATATTGTCACTTTGGTTAATTTTCAAAAAAAAAATCAATTCATGATTGGATTGATAAATTGAAAAATTAATGTGGTTTTAATATATTATTTAAAAAATTATTGAAATATGGTGATTTAGAGTGGGAATGGATGGACCTAGAGTAATGTTATCATGGTTCAAAATTTATTCCCTATTTTCCCTCTACTAAACTATTAAGGGGAGAGTCTTCGTTCAATTCCACTTTCTCCAATGGTAGAAGGTGTTGTAGAGGGTTTCCAAATTCATCTTCTAAATTAGTTTACCCTCCTTCCTATGTATGTGATGTCTTCATTGGTCCTCTTGTTAATTTATGGAAATCTCAAATTGGGTATTTTTATTCCCTATTTAACATAATTCTCGATCATAAATCCTCACATGGTTTGATGATCATTGATCACTAACCACCCAACTCTAATCTGTTCCAAAGAAAATAGTTGGGAATTTGGATGAGGGATATTTGTATAATTGAAAAATAAAAATAAAAATAATGAATCCATTTTTAATGGAATTTCATTTGATATTATTAACTAAATTATGAATTTAAACCATAAATTGAAGATAAGAAACTATATAATTCGTTTTTACTAATAACTCAAAAAGTGATTAAATTTTAATCCTTCCCCTTTCCCGATCACTCATAATAACTACCTATATAATGATGGAGAATTTGAGTTTACTCAGGATATGGGAGACATCACAAGAATGAAAGAAGAAAATCAAAAGTTAAAATAATTGGAATTTAAATTTGTAATAGGTTATGTTGATGATATTCTTTTTCTGATAGGCCTCCTTAAAAAACATTTTCTATTTTTTCTAGGCAGGGAAGGGCCTTATGGAGATATAAATGTCTCATTAATGGGTATCTAGACATAATGGGTTTTTATAGGTTAAAAATATAGTTGGAAAGATCAATTCTTATCAAAATTATCATCCATATGTCACCACTAAGGGTTTCATATGATATAAATATTGCAGGGTGTCTAACATGTGGGTCTGTGAGTTTTTTAGGTTTCACATATTGTATATCCTTTAAATGTTGTGTAATGTTGATCTTTAAGAAGTTTTCAACCAATTTCAGTCCGGTTCAACATTCTTGAGCTCTTTATTTTGTCATTGACATTATTACATCTTAAATCTATCATTAAAAATCTTGTTTTGTTCCACACCATGAAATAGTGGGCCGTGAATTTTTTTGGTCGTACATTATTCGTCTCTTTTTTCTAATTTTGCATCAAAGTCCATATCATATGACAAAACATATTATGAATAAAATTTTGAAATTATTGTTCCATTAATATATACAAACAAACCATTTTATCCAAAAATACTTGCATAAAATGGTCATGTTACTCCACATACCATATATTTAATAATTATACGTAGATAAAATCAAACAAATACATATTGTTATATAAATATAAAATTTTCCGTAATGTATGCAAATTTATATCTTTCTTATTTATTATTTAATTATCGTTAAAGGTTTTATTTAAAATTATTCTCATTATCTATGAGGCTCAATATTAATTCTACATCAAATATTCTTTAAGAACAACATATATAATAATTTCATCCACATCATCATGGAAATTTGTAGTGGCTCAATGATGGAATGAATATCATGCTTCATTTTATCCCCATCACACACTATAACATGAATATATATTTAGGTTGTGAATACTAGTTCATATTCTTCATCACTATAGATGATACCTTGAACCAAGACCTACTTCACCAATGAATTTGGATATTTTAGTCATAAATATAAACACAACATCATCCCATTAATTATTCTTTAGAATTATTCATCTGAAATTTTAACATCCAATGTTCCATGTCAACTATTGGAAAACTAATAAATTTTACTAAGTTAGTGAATGGTATGAACTTTGGAAATGACTGTTATTGTTTGGGGTTTCAAAAAATTATATTTCTATAAATTATAATTATATAAAATGACTCTGATTTTTTTAAAAGTACTATAATATTTTTCTTGATAACCATTAAAATGTAATTGGCCTATTTAAAAATTTTAAAAAAACAATTAGTATCCTCTTCTGACGAACACATAAAATATAAAAAACTGACTATTAGGATTTATCCATTCCTTTTTCAAAAATCTACATTCTCATTATGAAGTACTCTTACATTTTACATTGTATAGATAAAATGACCCACAAAACATCATTTAATAAATTATACATTCTATAACATAATTTATTATGCACCTTCTGAACAACTCTTATGATATTAGTCAAATGACTCGTAAAAAATTCCATATTAAACATACAATATTCTATGAGTATATCCATTTTTCAATATTTTAGTCAATAGTCTCAACGAATTGGTAAATGAGACTACACTTTTACTCTGATAACCATTAAAAAATTAGCACTTATAAAAAAATTACACTAGTATATAGAATTCTAGAACCATTGGAAAAGGGATCTCAACTTTAACTCAACCTCCAACCAAATAGTATTCAATATGAAATAGAACCACTAAAGTTTGATAAATTCAATGCTGGTAACTTTTTTTACTATAGAACTTCATGATAGAGAGGAAATATTTTTTGATCTTCACATCTGATGGAATGAGAATCCTCTTCAACTAATTAAAATATTTTTAGTCAAATTATAAACATGAAATACCTTAAATACATTCTCAAATTCATAAGTATACTCAAGAATATTCTTTAGATATGGATTCCTAGGTATTCCTTATTGATTAATGATATTATTTAACCCCAAAAAGAATAAAATATTTACACAATGATATTATCAACAAGATCTCTTTAATGATCTTTTCATAGTGAATGGATCTCAATTAATCAAATTAATAAATATAAATTTATATTGTAGAAATTAGATCAGTTATATACCACAATAAATAGTGTTTAAAACCTAAGAACATATCTATGTTTTTCTATATGAATGGATCTCTTAATGTATCTGTAATTGAAGTAGTTAACTTGAATATTTTTATCTAATAATTCACGGAATCAGCATAGTATTTCATATATGTGAGGAAATCCACATCACATAAAAGAATCAAAATTCCTCCAAATACTCTAGAAGCATTCATAATAATCCATTTAGTGAAACCATTATTGAGAACTCTTATCCATCTACTCATTATTCATGGGAACTGCACCTTCCATACAAGGAAATTGCGTCACTAAATATTGATATCACTTTTTTTACCATTTAATTCATTGAAAATAATTACAAAAAAATAAACATTATGGTAAAAAATATCCCCTTCATATTTTTTTCAAAACTATCTATAGAATATTCATGCCTGTATGTATTCGTTATTTTATCCACTTCAAAATTATGGAAAATAAATACAATAATCTTAAGAGAGAATGGTATCAATCAACTTAAATAAAGTTTTCCCTAATTATTACACTCTATGTATAAATGAACCATGTGTGGTCTATAATACAAGTAAATGGAATTTGGATAAGAAAATATCCATAAATTAATAAAATATGATACAAATAAAAAAATTAGGGGTTGTTTAAATAGTTTGGGGCAGATATAAACAATTGATACTATGTTTTTGAGATATTATTATGATATTAAATCAAATATAATAATTAAAATCTTCTTAAAACAACTGTTAAAAACATTATGAAACAAAAAGATAGTTTTAGCTTTATTTATAAGTCCTTGATTTTATAAATTTCATGTCACTGGTTAATAATATTTCTCTTCCATATGTAAAATTTTTTTTTATAAAATAAAATGAAGAGAGAGTGGGCATACATGGCTTTTAAATTGTATTTTTCAGTAAAAATTCATGAAATTCTATATTTCTATTAATTTATATAATCAGAAAGCTTATCTAAATCTTCCATTCAACATATATACTCTATCATTACATCTTTACGGGTGATCTCTATATCAGCAGACATTTATACAAATTATTTTGATTATTTTTATATGATAACAGAAAAATAAAATTTTTTTGTCACAAATTTTTTCTCATCATACCCATGATTTATATTTTTCAAAAAAAAAGGCTTTATGATACTAGTTTTTATTATATTAAAAGATGGTATCTTTCATCATGTATAGATGTATTATTCTATATTGCCAATATTTATTATTTCTACCCCCTTGAGAACTTGTGTTTCCATGAGTTACATGAATAGAAAGAAAAAAAATATGTGTAAGAATAATATTGAAATTATAATATCTTTATTGAGATCATCTAGGTATATAACTATTTAACAACCAAGATAATTCTTTAATTTCATCTCCATTAATGAGTGTACTATTCTTAATTGTATTTATAATTTTATATTTTGATTTCAGGCACAATATAGTTATCTTGATTCATATAACTTTTTTGTCGTATATGATAAAATTATTTTCTTCTTCCCAAAAAGAACATGTATATATTAGTTCCAACTTCATCATCTTTATATGCTCTTCATGGTCTGGTATTGTGGCTAAATAGTTTATTGATATATTTATATCCCACTTTCACCATCAATATGGTTTGGATGAAAGTATAATGTAATTATTTCTTGACTACCTTTCATGAAATATGAATTCCTATTATTCTATTTTTTTATTCCATTTATATAATGAATTATAATACACTTTCTATATTTTTGTTGTTATTTCTATCTGAGCGAGTAATACGATCATGCAGTCTTTAAAAGTATGGTTCTATTTCTTTGAGTTTCCAAATAATTTCTAAAGACTTTTATAACCCTAGTGAATTATTTAATCTAAAATTTGAATTAATAAATGTGTTATCTTTATATTTAATCCCATTATGTTAAACATCATGGATTACTTGTAAAGATCCTTGTTTTACACTATTATTCTATAATAGTGACAACTATTTCACATTGGAGGGTAAATCTTCTTAGAATTATTTATTTTTTTATGAGACAAATTCCACTTTTTTATATAACCCTATGGATACTAAAATTTATTATTTCATATAATATTATTGTATTCTCTATTTATAAATTTTTTACACATGATTAGTGTATTTATAATATCATGATTCTATATTTTAATCACTACCATCAAAATTTTCACAAGGATGACCAAATAATCCAAAACTATTCGATATGATATATTTTTACATTTATCCAGTGGAATCTAAATAAAATTATCTTTTATCCCCAATGATATAATTTTTCAATACACACTATATATTCAAACATTAATCAAATATTAAATTTCGTTATGACCCTACCTTCCAAAACACTGACAATTTCCAAAAAACCCTCTATAAATTTATTTAACTATAGTATATATTTAATTGAATTCACAATAATATTATGACATATAAATCCTTACTGAGGATTCATTTGGGGAGAAACATATAACATTCTTGATCTCATCCACCATAGATGTAGTGGGGAGTTCCTCAACAAATTTGAATAACCTATTTCATAAAAATTATATTATAAAATATGTACTCTACATGAAAACATAATTAGAATAAACAAATTATTCTATAATGGATGTTTCTTTTTTCACTCATCTTATGATATTTTGACCATTATATGACCACATGCTCTTTTTTCCAGAAGATAGAGGTATTTTCAAAATGACTTCTCCATGGAATTGTGACTTGGTAGCTCATCTTCTCTCAGTTTATTATAAAGAATAAAATTGAATTCTTTAATGAGTTTATATAATGATTTCATGGTGAGGACAATTTATATTTCCCATAAAAAATTACGATTGTAAAATTATTACAAATAATACAGGTGGGGCTGAATTATAGTTTATGAAAAATAAATCTTACAACTTCCCAACCATTTTTTGTAAGAATATTTTTCTGATAAATAATCATTCTGATATAATTTAAATGATCAAAATATGAAATAAGTATATATAAAATAGAATAAAATTGGAATAAAATTTATAATATAAATATTAAACAAGTGAAAAAAGAATAAAAAAAGCACAATTTACTTTTATAAAATAATTTAACTAAATATACAGAACATCAAATATGTGAGGATTTTAGTTTCATGTAAATAGATTAGAATTTCTATAAACCAAAAATTATATATCCTATATTTTCAACAAATAGGAAGGTATTTATTCAAATCCTTATAATCCCATGATCTACCAAATTAGATAACTCTCTATCATTAAATCTCTAGTTTCTATTGATCTACAAGATTGAACAAAACAATATCTCCCTATACATGGGGTCCATCAGCCAAGTGGATTATACAAATATCAATACCATTGGGAAAATATTATAGATTTTATAATATCATCCCTCTATGATGTATTCTATAATAATACATATAAATACTAAAATGTAATGTGTACTAAAAAGTCATTTCAGAACTGCAAGGTTAATGTTCATATAGTATGTATTTTTTCACTTCTTCTTATCAACGTTGTAGTTCTATTTGAAAGCGTTGAAAAAATGAGCTTGAAATTGTCAAATTATGCGATTTTCTAGTCCACTGGAAATGACATCAAAGAAAAATATTCTTCTCTTGATGAGTTCACAAAAACATCACTTCGTTAGATGATTTTCAGATCTAATATCACTATAATACTTTTAATAGAGTTTGATACCATGGAAATAATACTACCCTATTATATAAACTTTGTATAAATACATCTAATATACTTTTTACATATCAATTTATAAAATTTTTATATTAAATTTGGATATACATTGAAATTCACCATCTGATAGACTTTTTATGTTACCATCTGATAGAATTATTACATTTCCATATGATAGACCCTATAATTCTTCATTTGATGAAAATTATAATTATTTTATTAATAATGTTTGAAGTGTTCATTCAATTGAATTTAAATTCTCCATTCTTTAAAAAATCATTATTCATAGCTTTATACTATTTAAGACATATGTTCTTTAATATAATCTATTTAATAGTGAATTGTGATTTTCAAATGTAGTATTAGAAAGATATATTTTGAATCAATAATCAGGAAATTTTTTAAAATAAAATTTCACACCAATAAGGGAAATTTAAAAGTAAAATCATACTATCTCTTATTTACATGTATCTTGAGTTCTCTACAATCTCACATTTTTTATTTTTCAGATTAATTTTAATGGAGTGAAACTCAAAAGCAATGCATACTGAAATATTAGATAGAAAATAAAAAAAAATTGAGAGTGGTAAATATGAATTTATCAAAAAATAAAATTCATTTATAGAAGAATATGAATTTAATAATGTAAATAGAGGATGTTTAATTATTATAATAACAAAGATTTTTTTGTAAAAATCATTGTTTCTTAGAATGCTTGTTCAAAATGTGCTTGATATTTTTAATATATTTCTTTATTTCAACACTATTTCATCCCTAGAGACTATCTTCACAAGACTCTCCTCCTATAACCCTATATTTATCTTATATTAGGATATATGATATTCATGTTGAACATAAAAGGAATTAAATTCCTTGATTTCCATTGAGAATTCTACCACTACTATATTTATGCCATCTAAAAACAATGATACTAATTTCATTGCTCTTTTAGTTCTAGATAATTGATCAGAAAATAAAATTACATCTTCGTAATTTTTACTCATATACTTGAACATATTCATCAAATTTATAAACACAAACATGGGATTTTAATATATATTTTACAGTTTTGATTCATTATGATTGATATATTTTGATAATTTCTTTTGATATATTGAGACTCTGATTAAATTATCATTCCCTAGGATATACTTTCACCTAGAATTAATTTTTAGAATGATATCCAAAATACCATCAAGGATCATCAAAAACAAATTTTAATAAGTCATTTTAATTTATTTTTTCTCAGATCATGTTCTTATATGACAATTTAACGATTAATTTGGGATTTTAGGTAAAAGTGTTTCTCTTACCCATAGAGGTGAAATATCGTATTTTTTAAAAAAAATAGTAGTGAGATTTATTAAACTCTACATCTTCATCAAATATACTTTATTCTGAATCTTTAAAAGGTTAACCATTAATTTTTTAAGGACTTAGCCTTCAAAATTGCATATAATGGTCTTTTTGGACAAGAATTCACATTCAGGTAACTAGTGTAATCTTATACTCAGTATCCATTTTTTCCTCAATATAGTACTATATAAAAAAAACATGATTTTTATTTTTGAAAAATCATCAAAACTATTGATGGCATCTCATGATTTTATCTATTCCCACTTTAACCCTTTGAAAGTCTTTTTAAAAACATAGAATGAGCATAAAATCCTAGTATGTGATATAAAAAATAAGGAGAATGTTAGTTTAGAAAACATGAGAACTCATATGATGTTTAACTTTATCTTAAAATTTATTTTTGAACATGAAATATCAATTTTTCACATGAAAAAACCCACATTTCTCTCAAATAAATCCATTAAAACCCATAAACATTATTTAAAACTCCTTTAGTTGACTTAGAGAATCATATAAATAAACAAATTTCAAAACCATTTAAATTGGAATAAATAAATCTTTAAATTTCAAATAATCTATCATTAGTTTTCCTAGGACTATCTTTTACACCCCATGTAATGTTTTAATGGACAAACATGGTGTTATATGGGCCACCCCATATTTAGTTGTAATGAGGTTTCTCGATGCTATTTAAGCCACTGTATGCTATGATATAACACGTTTACCTGATGATATCTCTATCTCCCCAGATATAAGATCTATATGTATCACCCATTTCATATAATACTCATGTTCTATGTCATTCATAAAATAATTTCATCATAAAACCCTTTTAAAAACTCTTTTAATCCCATCTGAAAAACAATTTTGTAGAAAAAATACACTTTTATATAAAAAAAACCATTTTAATACAAAAAATACCAAAAATAAGGGATGTGAGATTTTCATTTAATAAATATTTAAGCTTTAAATGTTAGAGGAATATTAAATAATATTCATGGTGGTGGATAAGTCTATTTCACTATGTATGTTAAGAATAGAAAATAACTTTTGTCGTCTGTCAAAATATTCTAAATAAAGCACAAAGAAAGATTACTTTTGGATGAATTTTAAAGAAATTATAAATATTCATAAAATTTCATTTAAAATACTTTTATATAGACATAAATAAAAATGTAATATAAATATCAAGAATATTTACAAATAAAAAAACATAATGAAATAAAATATTTAAACATTCAATGTGTCTCATAACCCGTTGAACATTTAAATTATACACCCCATGAAAAAATAACATTTAAGAAAACATTAAATAAAATTATAGCAAATAAATTAATGATATAATATGTTAAAGGGGTTTATAAATACACCTCATAAAAGCAGGTGGGTGCATAACCTCCAAATACACCCCCAATGAAAGGGTACTGAGATGTAGTCTCTTACCTTAAGTCTGACTCCTCGCATATAATATTTATATTCTTGATTTAAAAAATTGGGTTAATTTTTTAATTTCATGATAAATTTTTTCAATTTAATTATTACTTATATATCACTTATAACCACATAATTGAAATTATTTAATTATTTATGTTCACGTTAGATGTTTTGATAATATTCATTACATGAGTCCGAAATGACATTGGTATGAAGATTATAGTCAATGTGGTCATTATTCTAACATATCTAAAATAATATTAAGGAAATAATAATAAATTGTATTCGTCAATTATAATTTTAAATCGATCCATTATATTTTTATAGGAAAAATGAACCATGTTACAATCATTGAGATGCTAAATCGTACGTAAGCATGAGTAAGATTTCAATTTTTAAATGGCCATTATTGAAAGATGTTTAATGTAATTTTAACATTATATAATTATAATAATATCATATATATCATATAATTTCATAAAATTTTCTAATATAATATCCATGTGATATGGTGACAAAAAATGAATCTCATCGCTTCGTGGAGGTGATAGTTCATACGTACTCCCGAATGACATAATCATTTTTTCGTGAATTGAGAAGTAAGAATTTAAATGAAATATTATTTCTTAATAATGATAAATATTTCATTAATATAATATAATATCTCTAATTTTAACATTTTATCCATTTTAATGGAAACAAAAATATATCGCTACATGAGGCGGTAGTTCGCTGTACAGAAAAACGATAATTCTTTTCCCATATCATGGAATTTCAGACAGTTTTATGTCATGATATTAAAACTACAAGATATAATTATGATTAAGATACTGGATTAATTTTTTCATCATTGTTTAATAATATTATAATGGTTGTAAAAATAAATAAAACAAATATACTTGATTTAAAATGATACCTCTTTTTCAGAAATTCTCCATTGCTTAACTACTTAAGACCTCTAAGGATTGTGTTCTTCTTAAAGTAAGAGCTCTATAATGTGGGTAGGGATTTTATTTATGTATTTTATTTATTGATTTATATTATAAAATTGGTTTTTAAATGTGATTAATTGAGTAGAAGAGGTTCCCTTTTATGAGTGAGGGATGTGGAACTCATTTGATTTCAATAATACTAAATTAATATAAATTAATTTTATATTACAAAAAGCACAAAACTAATTTATTTTTAATATTGGATAATTATTTGTAGAAATAAACTCCTAAAATTAAAATTATATATGTTTTGACTATTATTTAACTCTTATATTTTGGCTTTACCCCTTATTTAACCACTTAACCTCCTATAGTGATAACATATTAATTTACAATTTAATGGTTAATGTATCTACAATAAAATGAAAAAACAACCATAAATGTGTCGAAAATGAAATTATAAACCTTATATAAATATATTTTAAAAACATTATATTTTTATTATATTATATCATTTGATAAAATATTTTTTATTTTAGAATATCATTAATATCAATTTTGACACACTTCATTAGTACAATTTCTTAAAAAATGATAACAAAATGTTAATTTCAAACAAATTCCTCTATACCATAAATAAAATTTCACAGTAATTTATAAAATATGTGTATTACATTATTTATCCCAAATTATATTTATTTTAATATTCTTAATATCATTTATTGGATATTTATATTAATTAAACAATTAATACTTTGTCATTGTGTAATCATATATGGTAATTATTTAAATCCTAAAAATTTAACTTAAATTTTCTGGATGAAGAAAAATAATTTATTTCCTAATACTATTTATAGTATAATTTATCTTCTAAATAACCCAATATTATAACTTTTATAGGTATTTAAACACAAGTACGACATCTTTGACTTTTTATTACAATAAAATACAATTAATAGATTAAACTCATCCAAGTGAATAAAAGAGGTCATAAATACATCCCAAGGATAATTTTGGTCTATCATTACTCATATAATAAAATGAGGAAAATTTTTGGTTAATTTTATAAATTTATAATATTATTGCTTCCTATAATTTATAGATTAACCAATAATCGTCGTAATAAATATGAATAATGTTATT
This sequence comes from Viscum album, assembly GCA_963277665.1. Classification (NCBI taxonomy): domain Eukaryota; kingdom Viridiplantae; phylum Streptophyta; class Magnoliopsida; order Santalales; family Viscaceae; genus Viscum; species Viscum album. The sequence continues at coordinate 1,865,743,908 of OY728133.1, forward strand.
ATTCATACTTTACAAAAATAAAAGGGACCTATTTAATAATTTTTTACCCTATGATTATAAATATGGATTCCATTTTTATAATTCAAAACATATAATTGGATAAATTTAATTTGAAATCATTGTAGTTTTCATAACGAGAAAACTTGTTTTTAAAGTGAAAACAAGCAAAAGATTAAAATAATATTAAATCCAAATTCAATTAGATATTTATTCTAATATCCTAAATTGGGTTAACTAAAAATAAATTTATATTATTATAATTTAATAATATTAAAAAATATAACATAAGAATATAAAATTTTTATAAAAAAAATTTCAACTAAAAAAAAATATTCTATTACTATTCATCAAAACATGGAAATAATAAAAAAAATAAAAAATCAACAAAATTAAAATTTCATATTACTATTCAATAGAAAATGTTTATTTCCTCAAATATTATTTTTAGATTTTAAAATAATATATTTAAAATAAGGGTTTCATCTCCAGTGAAAAAATGTGTTTTGATGAAAATACATCTTTTAAGTGTAAAATTTTGTTTTTTCTAATATAATGACTATTAAAAATATGATGAATTTTAAACCATAGATTCAATATAATATATATAAATTTAATTAATATAATAATAAAATTGATTTTTTATTTATTATTATAAAACATTCTTGTTTACATTTAAATTGTTTTTTAGAGAATTATTTCCTTTAATTTTAGAAAGGGTTTCATTTTTATTTATAATTAATTGGTAACCAAAATATTAACTATATATATGTTAAAATAAAATTTTCTTAATCTATTTAATCCTATTTAGACTCTCCATTATAAAAGATTTGATATATTGGTAATATATAAATAAAAACATTTAATTATTTGATTATGCTTGGTGTGGCGTATTTTTTATAGTATCTAAAAATTAACTCCTTTTAAAAATCTCAGGATGTTATATTCTCACCCCCCCCCCACACACACATTTAATAAAATTTATAATTTAAATTTGAACATGGGTTTGGAATCTAGGTGTCCAATACTAAAAAACACCATTGTTGAAATACAAAATTGAAAATAATAATAAAACATCCACTTTAAAAGAAATAAAGGTGAGCACGAATGTCATCTGAGATAATAAATACTATAACTCCATATAGAAATAATAAAAATTTAAGATAAAACTAACTATAATGTTTTCTTGGATAGTGATAGAGAAAATGGTCATGAGATAGTTGACCATAAAAAACCATTAATCTCTGATCTATTAAATGTCCATTGATAAATGAAAGAGGATGATGTTTTTGTTTCAAGATACATTCCACAAAGTTGATGAATTATTTTACTACAAGGAATAAGAAAATAAAAAATATACTTACATGATATGTGTAATCTCATCCATTAATTTATTTCCACCATAAACTCATGTTTTTCTCAAAATGATGAGTATTTAAAATGAATTTTTCATGCCTAAATAATTAATAGCCACTTTTATGGATCAAAAAATAAAATAAACTATAAATAATTATTCATGTAGTCTTTAGACAATAACCGACATGAAAATGTTAAGGATAATTTATGATAATTCCCCAAAAATAATAAACCGTTATATGATGAAAAACTATATTAATCTCTCAAATTCAATAGTAATACCCAAATTTGAACATAGATAGTTCAATAAATAAACATCCTTATAATTCCTCAAGAATATTGTATACTGGGATTAAAACCCAAAAATCATAAGTTTTTTATCACATGGAATTCCAATATAGTTTTAAATTTTTTCACCAATTAACATCAATCTCTCTTAATTCCTCATACCAGAAATAAAATTTCCAAAATCACATAATCTATAAGTATTCTCTTTATTTCTATATATATACTTACCAACCATAAAATATTATGTTTTACTAAATGATAATTCAACATTTATTTCTCTAATAAAATCCCAGAAAGATCATATTTACCATAATCAAATAATGTTCCCAAAATAGAAAATATCTTCTAAAATAAAATACTCTCTTAATAACCAAATATTTCTTTAATCCCATGGAAATATATTTGATAAATCATATATTCCAAATATCAAATTATTCATCATTCATTAAATTATTTAGCTACAAATAAAAATTAATACTATCCAGTACTTAGGTATTCTTGTGGTAGGTGGTATACCTTTGTCACTCATCGGTTTTGGGTTCAAAACAAAAGGCCTTTTTGAATACCATAGGTTTTCATATGGTCTATGAGTTTACATTTATCTAAAACATTATAATTCTTAAAACATTCACAAACAATGATAAAATAATAAAACAAAACATAGCATTTTTTAACATCAAAGGTTATCTCATGCCTTTTATTTTGTATCCCAAAATATAATAACCCATAATGACATAAAAAACGTCTCCAAAAATATTTTCATTCACGTTAAAATTTCATAAAATTAATCCTCAAAAGGGGTTACTAGGAAATATGTCTTATGATATACATTATAATGATAAACCAATGATGATATACATAACTCTTAAGAAAACATATTAATATACAATGTTTTTAAAACCATTCCTTGATACAAACTGTAAGGACAAAACCATAACCATTACATATTATATTATTTCCATTCTATAATTATCACTCGAGGATCTTTTTATTTTATTGTTTTACAGAATTAAGGAAAAATCATACAATGTAAAATAATACATTGTAAGTGGACACTTATACTTGTTATCCATTTATTCCAAAATATGAAACATTTAAAACAAAACATTATTTGTATGTCTGAACAATCATCAAAATTTTCCCCTTGATACTATCTTTTCCTCTATTCCCCCAAAAAACCATTGAAATACATTTTGAAAAATATTATAAGAGAAGAAAAGATTAGTAAGTGATATAAAATGAAATAAAATTGTTAGTTCAATAAAAACATTATAAATCTTATAATATTTAATTTGATATTCAAATTTATTAAAGAATATGAAATAAAAAATTTACATGAAAAACAAAAACACAATTTTTTCTCTATAAAAATCATTAATACTCATGGAAAGTGATTAAAACTCCATTAGGTTACATAGAGCATCATATATATATATAACCCTTTAGAACCCATTTCAAAAAAAATTCAATTGGAATAACCATATGGAAACAATCCATTTAATATATTATAGGATTACCTAAAACTATCGAGGCCACCCCATGTTAGGATGTAATTGGAATACCCAATGCAATCTGGGCCACCCCATGTTAAAGGGTAATGGGAATTCCCGACTATATCTGAGCCACCCCATGTTTAGATGTAACGGGATTACCCAATACCATCTAGTCCACCCCATGTATAAGAAATATTCTTCTCACCCAATTTATATTATGCAAAAGTACTATATCATTAATAAATAACATTAATTATAAAACCCTTTGAAAAACACTTTTAATTCCATATGAAAAACACATTCGTATAAAAATACCCATTTCCATTAAAAACCCATTTTCAATACAGAAAAATTACAAAAATAAGGAAATATGGTTTTTAATTTAAAAAAGAAAATCAATTTTGAAGAGGTGTCTATAAATAAAATAATAGTCATAGTGGTGGAAATGTCATTGTCTCTATTTACATAAACTATTGAGAATTCATTTTATAATTTGTCACAATGTACCATATAAAACATGTAAAGAAAAATCATTTTTAAAACATTTGAATGAAATTAAAAATAGACATAAAATAACCTGAATAAAAATTTGACATACATATAAATAAATATCTAAAATAAATATCTAAAATATTAACATTGAGAAAAATATTTTTTAATTAAATATTAAAATATTCTAAGTGTCACATACCCCATTGAAAAATTAAATTATAATCCCCAATAAAACAAACATTATGAAATTTAAATATAATAATAATAATTGGATCAATTATATGATAAGAGAAAGTGGGATTTATTTACCCCACATAAAATGAGGTGGGTTTATGAAATCATAATATGCCTCAATGAAATGATATTAAGACAATGTCCCTTACATTTAGTCCGGCTCATCATATAAAATGTTTATTTTCCTAAGTAAAAATTTTCATATAGTTATTTATTTACTTTATAAATTTTTTCATGTTTTTTATTAATTTTATATCACGTTTTACAATGGTATATCAATTACATACTTAGTAATTTGCATATCGGATGTTTTGATGATATTTGTTACATGAGTACAACGTGACTTTGATATAATGTATATAGTTCGATTGGTAATTATTCAATCATCACCAGAATAATATTTATAAAATATTATTAACATGTATATATAAAGTTTACATTTAAATACATTTATTACAAATCGATATAAAAAATGAACAATGTTACAATAATAGAAATGGTAAGTCATACATACGCCTGAGTAACATTTCTATTTTTCAATGATCATTTTGAAATGAAGGATAAAATAATTTTAACATTATAGAATGATAATAATATAATTTATATAATGTTATTACATAAAATATTCTTATATATATTTTCCATGGGATATGGTAATTATAAATGAATCTCATCATTTCGTGGGCTTGACATTTCACACGTATGCACGAATGATATATCATTTTTTCATGCATGGAAATGTAAGATTGTAAATAATATATTATATTTTAATAATTATGAATATTTAATGAATATAATATATAAACTTTTATTCCATTCTTATAAACAGTATTGAGTGTTTTTTATGGAATATGTATTATATCAGTTCATTTCACAGTATTTCTCCATTCATACAAATGATTATTCTTTTCCCATTTGATGGAAGTGGAGATGGATTTAGGTGATGATATTAACATAAAAAAAATTATTATATTTACTATTCATTAGTAATTATTTTACATGTTATAAAAATATTTTATGGATATGGAGGAAGAAATAAAACAGAAATTATTGATTGAAAATGATACCACTTCCTCAGAAAATCACTTTTACATAAAAACTTAACACCACTAAGGATCGCCTAATTCCTAAAATAAGAGGCCTAAAATGTTTTTAGGGGTTATAGTAAGGTACATTGTAAAATATTTTATTATCTAATTAGTTCATTATAAGTTTTTAACAGATAATAAGTGGTTCACATTCATAAAATAGGGGAGGGGCACTCTTGGAATTTCCCAAAATATGAAAATAATTTAAATTAATAATACATTAAAAATGGATCCAAATAGATTTATTTTAAATATATGATGATAATGTGTTAAAAAAATTCATAAATATATAAATATATAAGTATTTATATATTTTAATCTATAAATTTTGGCTTTAACCCTTATTTAACCTCTTTAACTCTTACCATGATGACATGTTTTTTAACAGTTTGAGGGTTAATATAGTTATTATAAAAAGATAAAAGAAACTTAAATGGATCATTAATTACATGATAAAACTCATTTTAATTATTAGTATGAATTTAATTTTTTTATAATTTTTTATCTTTCAATATAATAATTTTTAATTTAAAAATTCATTAATGTCAATTTTAACTCTATTCAATAAATGATTATTAAATGATATTATAAAAATAAGATAAATTATAACCAATTATGATAAACCATAAATAACATGTAAATTTAATTATAATAATTATTTTATTACCTAAATTAGATCAAATTATATTAATTTTTATATTGTTAATATCATTTATCTCAAATTTCTATTAATTAAACAATTATTGCATCGTCATTGTGTAATCCTTTAATTTAATTTTTTATTTTTTAAAAATTTTAATAAAATTAGGTTGAATATAAAAATTTTCTCTTTCCAAATACTATTTAAATTATAATATATCTTCTAATGAAATCAATTTTAAAAAATTGATATTTATTAAAACATAAGTTTGAGATCTCAGACTTTTCATTAAAATAAAATACTATAAAAAAATTAACTTTATCTAAGAGTCTCAAATGGGTCATTAAATATTACTAAGTATTATTTTGGATGATAATAACTCATCAAATAAAAATTATGACATGTTTTTTTTGGTAAGTTTCTAATATTTATTCTATTATTTTTACCTTTAATTACATGATTTACCCTTAACCATGGTAATAAAAAGGATTAATGTTACTATTTGTTTTTTCATGAAATTAATGGGAAATATTTACTAAATTTGTTCATTATAATTCCAAATATGGAATCAATTTTCAATAATCAAAACACATAATTGGATAAAATTAATTTAAAACTAATCTCATTAAAGCAACGATAATACATGTTTTTAATGTGAAAACTTTCAAACAATTGAAATGTTTCTATATCGAAATTTAATATGAAATTGATTACAATAAACTAAGTAGGATAAAATGAAAAAATTAATATAATTATACATTAAAAATAATTAAAAATAAAATATAACAGAAAATATTATTTAGATGAAAAAGGTGTTTTAAACAAAAAATGATATATTTATTTAATATTCATAAAAACATGAAACAAATCATTAAGACACAATAATTTATACCAAAATAAATTTTTATATTATAATTTAAGATATGATGTTTTTTTAAATATAATTTATAATTTTTTAAAAACCTAGATTTAAACAAGTGCGCCATAAAACGGAGGAAAAAACAATCTTTTTTAAAAAATACATATTTTATGCATATAATTGGATTTATTTTTATATCATATATAGAAACCACACGTGGTGAATGTAGTAAATTATTTTCCAAATTTTATATATAAGTTTTATTAATATAATACAACAATATTTATTTGTTTATTTATTGGTATAAAACACACTTTTTCACAAATAAAAAGTTTTTCAGAAAAACTTGTCATTTTATTTTAAAAAGTGCATTAATATCATTTATAAATAATTGGTAACCAAAATAATAGTTATATATATATTTTTAAACAATTATTTCATAATTCACTTAATCATGCTCATACACACCGTTATAACAACTATATTTTAATGGTAACATTGAAATAATTGTATTTTATTTTTCATTCAGGATTGATGTGGCATATTTTTTATGATATATAACATATTATTTTATTTTAAAAAACATGAGATTTTTCATTCTCTCTCCCCATTTTATAAATTTTGTTCTCTAATTTGGGATTGGGTTTGGAAACCATGGTTCGGTGATTCAAAAATCCTTTATTGAAATTCCATATTGGAGGAAAAATTAATGAGACTTCAACATTAAAAGGAAAAATAAATTATTGTTTAGAGGACACATGAGATAACCCATACCAGAATTCCATATAGAAAACATGGAAATGAAAAATAACAATAACTATAATATTCTGAGTGATAATGGTAGAGAACATATTCACAATAATGTTAACCCTCACAAACCCATAGATTTTTTATGGGATAAAATTAAATTTATAAAAGTAATCTGAAATGTTTTTATTTAATGTTTATTTTCTTAGAGTTATGGATTTCTTTTACTACAATGAATAAGATCATAAGGGAATATAATTTCTTGAAAATTATAATTTCAAACTTTAATTAATTTCCATTACAAACTAATTTTTTTCTTCTAATGATAAGTATTTAAGATGAATATTTCTTGCCTGAACCATTAGAATCAAATTATACAGAACAAAAAACAAACAAAAGTATAACTATATATTCATCTTGTATTTATACATTATCCAAAAAAATAGTTCTTGCAATATAAGATAATTCTCCAATAAGAATAAAACATTCTATGATGAAAAACTACATTAATATCCAAAATTCAACAGTAATACTAAAAGTTCAATATAGACCATTCATCACTTATCATTCACTAAAATTCCTAAAAATTATTCTAAAATATCATTAAAATCAAGAATATGAATGATTTTATCACATTTAATTCCTTGATTGCATTAACATTTATCACAAAGTAACATCAATAACTCTTAATGTATCATTCCAAAAATGTAATTTTCTAAAGCACATAATATCAATGAATGATATTCATTTCCATAAATAACCTTAATAACCATAAAATCTTATATTCCCATGAAAGATAATCATGTAATTATTACTCTAATAGAAGACCATAAAATTCTATTTAACTTAATAATAAAATATTCCCAACATATCAAACATCTTTCAAAATAACATTAGTCACTTAATAACTAAATCCTTTTCCAATCACATGGAAATCTATTTGATAAATAATATTTTCCCAAAATAAACATACTCACTATTCCAATAAAATTGATAAAAAAATAATTATAATTGGGAATTCATGTAGGACAGTGGTATATAATGAAACCTTGTCACTCTTCAGTTGTGAGTTTAAAACTCACAATCTTTCTAGATGCGATGGGTTTTCAGACATTATACGGGTTTTCTATTCTCTAAAACTATATAATTTTTTTAAAATTCCAAAAAATGATAAAATCCTCAAAATTAAATATAACATGTTATAAGCTCATAAGTTATCTCATAACTTCCATTTTTCATCGCAAAAATTAATAACCCATAAATATTTAGAAAATAAATATATCTAAAAATACCGTAAAACACATTAAAATTTCATAACTGAAATCTAAAAAGGGTGTTCCTACGACATTGGTGTTACAATAATCCTTATAAATATAAACCTGGGATTATATATATATCCCTTAAGAAGACATCCCAATCTCCAAAGTTGTCTAAAACTCCCTTCGATACCCGGAGTAAAGACCTGGCCCTGAACATTACATATTCTAGTGTTTTTGAAATATAATTCACATTAAATGATCTTTTTAGTTTATATTTTTAGAGAATTATGAAATACTATTACAAAGTAAACCCATATAATACATGTGTGGACTTGTACTTTATATCCATTTTTCAAATATAAACTCTTTAAAATAAAACATGATATCTCTTTTTGAAAAATACTAAAAATAGTACCATTGATCTCATCCTTGTCTTTATTCCCCCTTAATCCCTGTGAAAGACATTTTAAAAAAATGGGATTATCACAAAATATTTATAAGGGAAAGAATAACAATCTAAACTGTTAGTTATGTAAAAACATGAGAATTCATGTAAAGTTTACCATTATCATCAAATATATTTGCGAATATGAAATAAAACATTATCACATGAAAAAAACAAACATTTCTATAAAAGAAAATCATTAAAACCAATTGAAATAAATTAAAACTCATTAGTTGACTTAGATCATAATATACATAAAACCCCATGTTAATCTATAATGGGATAACATGACATTTTATGGGTCACCCAATGTTATGTTATCATTGGATTTCCTAGTGAAATTTGTTCCACCCCATGTTATTCTAAAATAATATTTGCCGATGTTATCTAGGTCATTCCATGTATAAGATCTATTAGTATCACTGATTTCATATAATTATCAACAAACCTATAAATAATAAAACACATTCATCAAAAACGCAATTTTAAAATGTATTTCAATCCCATATGAAAATCAATTTTGTATAAAAATAAAAAAAAATTAAAACAACATTTTCAAAAAAAAATCCAAACAATAAAATAAGAGCGATTTTCATTAAATAATAATGTAATCATGAAAAATAATCTTGAAATTAAATAATATTCACATTACTAGAAAATTAATTATCTATTTAAATGTTATGAATATTGAAATAATTTTTTCAATTTTTAAATGTTCCATATAAAACATGAAAACATAGTCATTTTGAAAACATTTAAATAAAATTAAAAATATACAAAAAATTTCCATTATAATCCATATATATCCCTAAAAATATATATGTTTAAAGAAATATCAATAATATTACATCGAGAAAAATATTTTTAAATTAATCCTTTAAACATTGAATGTGTGTTGAAGCACTTTGAACATTTAAATTATAATCATGATGAAATAATAAAAATAACAAAATCTAAATAACAAGATAATAAATAAATTAATGATTTTAAAAATCAAATATTGTTGTATATACACCTCATAAAAGGAGCAGGGTGCATAGAATCAAAATATGCCTCAATAAAATGATATTGAGATGATGTACCATACCATGAGTCCAAATCATCACATACCATCATTATATTCCTGAATAATAAATATTGGATAATTTTTTAAAATTAATTGTTATATTTTTTTAGTTTGTTATTCCTTTCATATAATTATTACATTGTTATAACAATGACTAAATTACTTATGTTCACATCATATGTTTTAATGATATATAGTACATGAGTGAAAAATGACTCTGATATGATTCATATAGCCAAAGTTGTCAATATTACATCATCTCCGAAAATTATTCAAGAAATAATAACCACTTTTATAAATAAATTATAATTTTAAATACATCAAATACATATAGAAACATAAATGAACTATGTTACTATCATGGTGATGGTAAGTGAAATGTACGTATGAGTAACCATTCAATTTTTAAATGATCATTATAAAAATAAGATTAATATCATTTTAACATTAAATAATTTTAATAATATCATATATATAATATTATTTCTTAAAATATACTTATATTTATTCTCCATGTTATATGGTGATGAAAAAATAATCACATTGCTTCGTAGAGGTGATAGTTCACACATACACACAAATGATGTTATCATTATTATGTTCACGCAAAGGTATGAATATAAATGATATATTATCTTTTCATAACGATAAATATTTCATGATTATAATAAATAAAATTGAATTCAATTATTTTTACAATACATCGTATTGGGTGATGAAAAACGAATTATATCCATTCATGAGGCGGTGGTTTCTCATACATATGATTGCTAATTATTTTCCAATATTATTGAAGTGGTAAAGGATTTTTGTGATGATATTAAAATAATATAATATGAGATTATATAGTAAAATTTATTTATCATCATTTTTGAATAATATTTAATTGTGGTGGAAGAGGAAATAAAATAGATCCACTTGACTAAAAATGATACTTCTTCCTTAGACAATCGTCTTTTTATAGAACCTTAAGACCATTAATTATCGTTTTATGCCTAATATAAGTGTTATAAAATGTACTTAGTTATTATAGAAATGTATACGGTCATATAATCTCTAAACAAAATTATTTTTTTATTTTTGATGAATTGGTAATAAGATGTTCCCTTTTATAAGAGAGGGATGGGGCGATCTTACAATTTCTCACAATATTAAATTAATATAAATTAATTTTCCAGTAAAAATTGTTAAAACCCGATTAATTTATAAAAGAATATGATTATTGGTCAATATAACTTTATAAAATGAAAATTAGATAATTATTTACTATTTTTAATACTTATATGTTGTCTTTAACCATTATTTATCCTCTATAACTCTTACAGTGGTAACATGAGTGTTTACTCTTTAATGAGTAATAAATTTATTATTAAATACCAAAATAAAATTTAATGGATAATTGATTCCATTTTTAAAATTTTAAAAATAATTATTCCTAATGTAAATTTTTTATAAATTTTATATCATTTGATATTATATTATTTATTTTAAAATATCATTAATGTTATTTTTGGAACAATTCATTTCTTGAATTTTAACAAATATCCTAACAATAATGAGAATTATAAAAATTTATAATAACCCAGAATTAAATTTTTATATTCATATATAAAATTCATGAATGAAATAATGTATCTCAAATTATTTTTATTTTAATATTATTAATATCATTTATCTAATATTTTCATTAATTAAACAATTATTATATCATCATTGTGTAATAATTTAAGGTAATTATATATTGTAGAGAAAACTAAAATATGTTTCCATGATGAAGAATAATATTTAATGTCTAGTATTTCTTCTAATTAACCCCATATTTAAAATTATATAGTTATTAAAACATAAATATTGCATCATTGGATTTTATATAAAATAAAATACTATGAAGGGCATAAAGTCATCCAAATGCATACAAGAGGTCATAATATCATAACAAGGATGGTTTTGGTCCACAATAGCTCATATAATAAATTTAGTAAATGTGTTATGGTAATTTTATAATTTTTATAAAATTATTTTTACCCTTAATTTCATGATTTACCCTTAATCATAGTAATAAAAATTAGTAAAGATATTATTCAAATTTACCAAAAATAAATAAACATATTAAATAAATTAGTTTAATGTAATTAAAATTATGTAATCCATTTTTTAAAAATCGAAATATATAATCAAAAAATTTAATTTAAATTTAATCTCTAAAGTTGAATGAGAAAAAAGATTTTTTAAATTGAAAATGTTAAAAAGACTTCAAATTTTTTATATCAGAATTCAATGTGAAATTGATTCCATCAACCTAAAATGAATTAAATGATAAAACAATAATCTACTAAATATTTAAAAACTATTAAAATATATTATAAACAATATATTATTTAGAAGAAATAGATTTTGTTAATTAAAAATGAAATGTTTCATCAATATTCCACAAAACATGAATCTTATAAGAAAAATACTAAAAATCATAAAATTAAAATATTTTCATATTCAAATTTATAATTATATGTTTAAATTTTTTTAAAAATAATTTATAAAAAAAAAAAAATTAAAACAAGTGTGTCATCAAAAGGAGCGAAAACTGTATTTTTAGAGAAATACATTTTTTATGCATAAAATTATATTTTTATATATATAGTTTTATAAAAAAACAATTCCTTTTATTTTTAAAAGGATTTTACTTTTATTTAAAATAAATTGGATATAAAAGAAGTAATTATTTATTAACGTGTAAACCATAATTTCATGATTCAATTAACCATGATCATACACTGTATTCAAATGGATTGGTTATAATCACAACCATTAATGAAAAATATTTAATTATTCGTTTAATATTGATCTGGCATATTTTATATGCTATCTAACATAGTCATTCCTTTAAAAATATTGAAATGTTATGAATTATATTTCCATCATATTCTCCATGTGATTATATGAAAATATATTAATCTTTTGAATACTGAGAATTATATATATCAATATATGAATTGAGAATTATTTTAAATATGAATCACTTGAATCCAAATACTTCTTCAAAACCATGGAATCTTATTCTAATTATTTTATGGGATTAAATTTTCTTTACCCTTTAATATACTATTTGATAGTAGAAGTGTTTATATTATTGTAAAAAAAATTTATTTTACAACATCTTAGAAAACTTACTCAATGAGAAGCTTATATTATTCTGTTGAAATGAATTTTGTAACTACTTTCTCTTTCTCTAATGGAATTGATTTAGTAATAGATACAGGAATAGACTGATAAAAATATATATAAACATGATAAGAAAAATCTATATTTTTTTTATATAATCAAGAAATTTCTAAATTTACCTGAGAAAATATTGTTAATATTTTTATTTATTACCATTAAAAATATATTTCTTTTTCTTTTTTTCTTTTTAAATTTTGTCTAAAAAAATATCTTTTAGAGCCTTAGGTTCCGAAAGTTCAAATCCAAAACAAGGATCATATTATTTACTTTTATTCCTTTTCTTTATCATATCTTTTAAATATTCATCTTATAAAACCGTGTATCTGTTTTATGAAACATATGGCACTTTTGAGGTGATTTAATGGATTTACTATTCTCATGAAATTTATATTTCATAAATACTATTTATTATTTTGAATAATTTTTTGTGGTTGTATATAAAAAACATTTTATTAACGAAGTACATCAACCTTTTGTTATTGTTGGTATCATAAAAAAATTATATTTCATTTCTATGACAATATATTATTCGTTATTAATCATATCCAACTCCATAAATACGAAGAAATTGGTTTTAAAAAACTTCGGGTAATGAAATATAAATAAATCTATTATTACTGTTCAAATAAATACTATATAATTCCACACTAATTTCACCAGATTAAACATCATTATATTATAAATAATTTCAAGAACATAAATATCTTGAACTATTATTGTATCATTATCAACATTTCAGGTGATTAAATAACTATAAATTAAAATAAATATGATTCTTACATTAGGAGATAAATGAGTCATAGTTCTACCCTTTTCATCTACAATAAAAATCAATTTCTCTATAAAATAACTATTTAAATAACCTATTTTATCTATAAGATTTTTATTAATGAATGAAGATTCAACATTCATTAATCCAATCAACATAACCATTCACATTATATATAAGAAAAAAATTAACATAGAGGCTAGAGGAAACATTACTTAAGCCATCCACATCATTAAATATATAACTAACATTAAACTATAAACCAATTTTTAGAAAAATTAAATCATAATAAACCCTTGTTATAAAAAAATATTTTCTAACCCCTGGAAAGGGATTGCTAGCTTTATGAAATAATCATACCTTTCAATGAATACATGGTCAATTATACATTCCTTGAAAACCTCATGATTTTGAAAGACTCCAAACACATATATTTAAACATATTAGATGAAATAAATAGGTTTTTGATTGACTTATTAAATCCATCAAATATAGTTTAAACAAGGGTGGTGTGAGATATCCACTCAAATAGTTGGTATAGAAATAATATTGATCTATATCAAATATTGATATTCAATGGGAGTTACAGTAGAAATTGTATACTATCCAATGGTTGGGATTTATTCTAGAAAAATGATCACATACAAAAAATTTAAGAAATTAGATATTTTGAACTATTGATTTTTAATAATGGATTTTAAAAAATGACATTGGACTATAATAAATTTTATAAAACATCAAAATTTATAAAAAATATTTTATAACCTTTTCTCTATTGAATCTATAACGAGTATAGAGAGATTATCTTCTTGATATTTTTTAAGATACTTTCTTAAGAATGTATTTTCATTGAGTTTATAAATTTTATTCATAAAACATTATAATATTTTGTTTGTTACTAAGAAATATTAGTTGAAAATATATTCAATGAATCTTCACCGAAAAAATATTCTGATAAAAGTCCTCTGTTTCCTAAAATCTTGATCTAGATATTATATTTATAAAGAATAAATTAATAAAATTTAAATTAAAAAAGGAAATTTTTATCCCATTTTCATGATGTATTTTTTAATATACTAAGATAGGTAAAAAATGAAATAAGTTATTGACAACTTTATATTTATCACTCTAATAATCTCCTTAATATATTCAAATATATCCAAATGAAGTAGTTTTTTAAAAATATAAAATCGATCTTTTATTGTAATTAATTGTAAAATAATATCTCTTTCAATGTGTGATCCTAATGGGAATTATGTCTTATATCTAGTTGTTGTTCCCATTAGTGATTTTTCGGGTCCTTATAAAAATTAGTGGACAATTTATTAACAAAAAAATTTGGTTTTTATTAAAACACATACCATGTTTGATGAGTGTGTGTTGAATCCACAACATATGAACATAATATCTTCTAGCTGCAACATATTGAGCTTCATAATTGTAAAGTGTTATTTTTTTGTTTCATTGATGAGTAAGACATTAAATCTTCTCGTAGGAAAATAAATGTTCCATATATACTTTTTCAATCCAATTTATATCCACAAAATTTTTTATCTAAAAAAATTAAAATTAAAAAATTTCTAGTAGAATAAAATATTCCAAGGTCAAAAGTTCTTTAAGGGTAACAAAAAATTATTGTAATTATAAAAGATGTTATTATTTTGGGATTTCTTGAAATATACCACACTATCATATAGAAAAAATTAAATATAGATGAAAATATATATGAGATATATTATAAATCCAATTGTCACTCTAAAATTTCGTTGATCAAATAGTTACCCAGTTTCATCAAGACTAATAGTTTTTGATGTTTTAATTTGAATACATTTACACTTATTATTATAAAAATAATAAATTGACTAAATATTTAGTATAATTTATTAAGATAAAATAATTTCTTCGAATTTTTGATAAAATTGATTTCCAAGGAATAATATTAGTTTTCCCATTATGCTCATCTCATACTAATATTTCATATGTTCCTAAAAAATAAAAAAATATTTTTGAGATCTTCCTAATATAATTTTAGTGAAATAAATTTTAATTATGATAATATATTTAAAAAATTAATTTATAAAAAGTGTTGGATCATCATCTCCTTTAATAATATTCTTTTGAAGTATAAATATGGTGAGGTTATAATAACTAGCTCATGGACGATGTTTATGCCTATAAAGTTCCATAAATTTTTTTAAAAACTTGTTCAAAAAAATGGAATTTTCAAAACCAGGTGGTTGTTCAAGATAACCAACCCGCTACACATATCCATTATGAAAACCATACTTTACAACCATATGATAAATTGTAAAATTTAGGTCTTCTATAAAGGATATATGTATATTAATATAATCAGGTCATGCTACTAGTGAAAATTTTTCTTCTTAATCTATGACCAATTATTGAGTAGAACCCTTAGGAAAAAGACATTATTTATTTTTAAAAATTATTACTTTTAATCATATTTGTTTCAAAAACCCATTTTACTCCAATCATAGGATGCTATTTAGGTTGTTCTACTAAATTTCCAACTTTTTTTCATTCATATTCATTAATTTCATCTTGCATTTCCCTTATCTAATCATCATTACACAATGCCTCATCAAGGGTTTATGATTTAAATATAAGAAATAATTTAAAATATTCACTTATATTTATTAACAAACTTCGATTTCGTTCTTGTTGATGTATATATATAATGATATTATCACTATTATGATTCTTTAAGATCAACCAATTTCAGATATATGGGAAATTTTGTTCATTAATAATAGGTTGAATATATTTTGAAGCTACTAATTTTGAAATAATTTATTCTGTTTGTTTTTTATGGGAAGAATTATTGAAATAATTTTAAAAACCAGTTTTAGATAAAATATATGAAGATGTATCTTTGAGATATATATAAATAAAAGGATCAGTATCATCAAACAAAACATGATTATTTCCCCAAAAATGATTTTTTTGAAAACATTATATAACATCGTTTTAAAGAATAAAAAATAAATATTCATACATCATCTATTGGATCAAACATATGTAAATTATCAATCATATTTAGAATGAAGACATTACATTGAAAAACACTAATGTATGAAATTTTTCTTTTTTCTAGTTCACAACATATAAAGAGTTTTATTATGAATTGGCTAGAGTAAAACTCAATTTATAGATAATAATAATTACAAACATCTTCATCCTAGATTTCATTAACAATTTAGGATTCAATAAATACATTTGTCATAATTTACTAAATAATTGTATTTCCTTTTTCAACAATATTACTTTTTGGAGGATATCTAGTAGTTAAAAAGTTGTCTTTAATTCATTTCATAATAAAAAAGGCTCCAAATAAAAAATTTAAACCATAAAATCCTGAACACTGTGAATATTTACTAAAGTTTAATTTTTCTCATTTTTATCATATGTGAGAAAACTTTTTAAAGAAAAATGTTCTTATGAATTATTATATAAATAATAAAATGATATATATATTGTATCATTAACAATGTCACATATATAGAATTTTACATTAATAATTTTTGTTTGGGTTGAACAAATTAAATCAATGTGTACTAACTTTGAATCTCCAATAGTTAGTATTTCACTGATTGATTTAAAAATAAAAATTTTTCATACTATATTATCAAGGGTCATAGACATTCAAATAATTAATGTTAGTCTATAAAAGATCTATTAAAATACTTTTATTAGAAATTTTAGCTAAATTTATAATATTAATGCGACCAAAATTTATATAAAAAAACAAATATTAATCTTTTATTTCACTTAAAAATGCTCAATAATTGTTTCTAAGGTCTTTTATGTTTAATTTGTTATCATTTTCATGTCTATCAATAGAAATAACGAGCTTACCTTCTGAACATTGAAAATTACATTTATCATTCTTGAATTTTATAATGATACCTTCATTACAAAATTGATTTATATATATGATATTGTTCTTAAGTACTATAATAAATAAAAAATTATAAATTAAATATTTACCAGTAATTTCAATTGCTCTTCTAAAAACAATTCCCTTGGATCATTGAAACCAAAAGATACTTTTCCACCATTCAACTTCTTAAATCTTTGAAAGATATGTTTTCTTCTAGTCATTTTCCAAGATCATCCACATTCCATGTACATTATATTTCAAATGTTAGTACATATCCTTCCATAAAAATAAAAAATATTATAGTTTTAATACATAGACAGTCTTGAGTACAAAAGAATTATGTACTAAGAGTTTTTAAATGCACATATGTTCAAATTTATTATGTCATAAAACAACCAATTATTTTAAAATTATTTATAATAAAATAAATACTATAGATGATTAATTGAGAATTTTTTTTACAATTTATTCCTCTTTAATATTCCAATAAAATATATCATTGTTTCCCAAAAAAGTTTTTAACATAAAATGAGGATATTATAAAGTAAACAGGATTCCAATAATATTGATATGAGGTCTTAAAATTTATATATATTATCAATAAAATAATATCCATGAAGTAAAATTTTTTTAAAAAAAAATAAGACTAAGTATTTCATAATTATGTTTTTTGATGACACTGTTTTCATTAATAATTGATGGAGAATTATATTTTTATCTAACAATGATATAATTTTAAAAATCAATTACATAAACCCTGAAATAATATAATTTGATTTAAAAACATCTTATTTATCCCAATAATATACTTTCATAACATTAGAATTCTTTTTTCCTTTATAAAAGATACAAATTTAGTCATTTCTTCAAACTATGGAAACTATCCCAATTCTATGATGTATAAATTTTTACTTCTTTCAATGAAGTTGAATGAAATTATTTTTTAGATTTATGAGGGTATTTTTATTTTAAAATTATGTTTATAAGAGAAATTGAATATACATTATCTATAATGTATTGATTTATCTCTTGAATTCCAATATAAAATCCATAACATTTTAAATATCACAGCATCTCTCATAATAATTCAAAAAAGGATTGTCTCTATTACTTTCACTCTATGTGTTTAGAGCCTTCAAAATATTTTTATATTTTCCATTATAGTATTTCATCAATATTTTCTATTTCTTATTCAACCTTAGATAATCAATTCAAGTATTTCATGGTTTCATACATTCATAGAACATAATCTTAGGGTTATCATTATTCTAAGTTTTTTCCATCTTATTCATTATATAATAATAATGAAAATATTTATTCCAAAATATATTATAAATTGTCTTCTCTAATATAGAAACCTCATTCTCACTATACACTAAATAACTAATTCAAGATCCCAATTTAACGTTATTATTAGACTTTTATGTTTTTGAAATTGCCTCATTAGGTATATCCTAATCAGCCAGAACTGAAAATTTTGATAAATGTGATGAACTATATTTCTTATCTTTGTTAGCTATATCTATTTTTAAACTAATCACTTGTTTCATAATATTTCAAATCAAAACATCTATTTTCAATTTTAGTAGATACCTCATATCATATTTCGACATTGATTTGGTTTCCCACTCTTTGGGAATGATATCAATAAATTTTTCAATATGTTCATCATATGTCAAATACTTCAAACCAAGATACTATATTAAATTTATAATAGTTGTAAAATCATGATGAATTTGATTAACTGATTCACTTGGTAGGAAAAAAATTGTTAATAGTTTTTATGAAGTATTCCACTTCTACTTCCCAAAAAAATAGTAGTTTTAAAATGAGTAAATTCCAACATTTTATAGATATTGTGGGATATTTTACAAAAATATATTTGAAAAATGTATTCCATTTCATTGAATATAACAGAGTACTCTAGAATATTTAATTAAAATGATATTCAGTATTCTATTGAATATTAAAATCTATCACATCCTTATTATTATTCTTATAGTTACTAGCCATTGATATAATATTATCGAAACATGTATTTAAAAATGGTCTTTACTATAAATATTTAATGTCTATATTCAACACCATAAACAGTTGGTGGTCTAAAATTATTTAATTTCTCTAAAGTACCAATTGAGAACTAACCATCCTAAAAAGTCATTTCACTACCGACACGGTTAGTATTGGAAAATATATGTAGAGGCCTTCCATGATACCAAATATAGGATCATAAAAAGTATTTAAAATGACACAAGAGGGTGGGTAAATGATAGTTTTTTAATAAACATAAATTCACACCATTAATAGTTTTATGATTTCATTGTTTTATACCAATATGAATAAATTTTATATTGAGGATGTTTTTCTAATCCTCTACAAAATTTATTTTTTCTTCAAACTAAATATTTATATTCTCAAAAATATCATGATACATTTTATCTTAATCTTGTTATAAATGTTCAATTAATTTAATATTATTCTAGTTGTTCCCCAGTTTTGAATTCATGACATAAATGAAATACTTTTATTTTTCTTCATCTGCAAATTCATTTTTATCAAACACCTTAGATTATTCCATTCCTTTAATTTAATTGATTCATTGATCCTCATATCGTGATTATCTTTTAATATGTTCCACATTCTTTACACTAGTGCCTCCTATACATTTTGATATCATTATACAATTAAACAATTTTTCCAAAATAATTCTCCTTAACAACACACTCATCATCAATTTAGTTTTTATCATTTTTTATAATTCTAGAAGATCCAATAATGAAGGTGACCATATCATTGGAATAGTTATACAAGATATCCTTTAAAATAAAAATTTATTCTTTTTATGAATCTTATGAATTATGATCTCAACAATTTTAATTGGTTATTCTATAGGATAGATTTTAAAATTTATTTCTCTTTCCAAATATCTAAATGAAAACTTATTATCATCTTAGGTAGAATGGTTTTCCATATTATTCATAGTTTATTTAGCTGCTAATGTTTCTTCTTTCATGTATAATCTATCTTCATCATGACTACATCATTATGAAACTATTTTCCCCTCTAAATATAATATGGATTTCTTCTTACCATTGATTCCTATAAAAGATATTATATCATCATATATAATATAATGAACTCTAAATGGATTTCCTTCTATTAATATTGAGTCATTGTTCTCTTCCTTCTTTGATTAGTCCTTTCTTAATTTCCATTCTTATTTTTTCTTCTTGTTCTTTAGTGTCATGGTAAAAATATCTTCCATGGATAAATTTATTAGTAAATCCCATGCTTCAAAAAATATATAATTACTTAATTTTTTTGCAAAGAGAATATCAAAACAAAAAATACATTAAATATATATTATTGAGAATTCAATTATAGGTTGATGTAGTGATCCAATACAAAATGTTGGGATTAGTTAGGTTATGGAAAATATATAGAGGTTTATTGAATCATAATTGGTTAGTTATTAACCAATTTAAAACTTTATTCTCCATTACATCTTCCTTTCTTTAGTGAATGGATCTCTCTTTATCCTATGTCACACCTTCTATAGGTTCCAATGTAGTATGTGGGAGAAAAAACATAATATCATATAGGATTTGTTTAAAAAGTTTCGACTATAATATGGATGATTATTTCCCATGTCTGTGGTAGTTATTATCTAACACACACAACTCCCATTTTATTATCAATAGGAATATCAGGTAATGAAATATCGTTACTGCTCAATTCTTTTACCGAACTAGGTATAATGAAATCACTAGCATACAATTATTTCAATAAAATATAATACTTAAACATAGTTGTAGTATAATTTATATCCTAGTATCATTTTCCACTTGAAAATTTGGAATTGATCTACTTCCACAAAATAAGTCAATAACAAGGGATGTTTTGATCATTGGAATATTCAATAGATATATTTTATTGACTGGACTTTTCAATCTTCTTCCTTTACTTGAATGGTGATCAATAAATGAGAGAATTGTCTCTCACTCTTAGTTTTCTCCTTCAACACACAAGTTTGATCCTTTATAATTTAATTGGATATCTTCAATTTTTTATCATAGTGAATGGGAATTTTGTTTGCAAGTTCATATCTTTCATTATATGATACTAAAGGACCACAATAAGGTGTTTTATCAACACTCATTACTTTTTTTTCATCAACTCACATTCAACACAAGACAATATTAATTTAAAATATTTTTTATCTGTACTTAATCTTTTGTTACATGTTATACATGTAGAAAATATCACCAATATAGTTTCTATATTTTAATATATAAATTTATCATATTTATAGTAACAGATTTGACCCTTAAGTATCATTTAATCTATGCTAATGATTTTATTGAATCCATTATTAAATTTTAGTGAGAATTAAGAGTTATTCTGCTTCAAATATTCTATTAAATCCAATGGTATATTAATTAAATCAATTTTTTTGTGTCATGTAGTCTCTCATTCAAATCATGAATCTCTCTTTACATTCATCCATATCATGTATCATAATTTGTAATTCCCATCATGATTTAAACACTAGTTCATATTTCTCAACATGGAAACTTATTCCTTAAACCATGGACAAGATTTCAAATTAATAATGAGGTTTAGGACATTAATATCAAAAAATTATTAACCCGATTATTATTATTCTTAATTAGGTTTTGAAAAGAAACCCCCTAAATGTTCTTAATTAAATTCTAGAATGATAAAAAATTTGGTTATTTCAATGACATGTATGATCACTAAAAGCACATCTTTTAGTTTAGAAAATTCCCAAATTCCTTATCCACAACTAGTCCTAATGTTAAATTAATCTTATAAAATCATAAAATGGAGCATATGGTTTGTATTGTTGATTATTACTATTTTTAGTGTGTACCCCACACATTTCGAATAATTTAGTAGATTATTCTATGAGACTCTTATGAAATCACTAAATGAATATTATAATGACACTTTTGTTTCTTAAACACTCATTTTTGTCATTATAAATGAAATATGTTGAGCTATTAACAATAAACCATATAATTTATTAGAAGGATTATTTCTTTATAGAATAATTTCTATATTTAGGCTTCACATTTTGAATGAATCTTATGATTTTAGCTAGATGACTCATATAATTTACTATATTCCACTAATAAAATTTATTTGGTCACTCTCATTTATCCTATTTTTACAATTAGTATCATTGTAATTTTTAATTAATCATAAATAATCTATAATGATCATTTTAAATATGTATATAGGTAAATTTCATCCTTTTACATAGAATTGCATTACCTTTTAGAGAAGCATTTAAGATTTAACATAGCCTTAACCCAAGTTAATATTATTATAAAAAAACACACCTCATGTATGATAAATAATAGAAGTCATATCTTTATTACGAAACATAATCATAGAGATACAGTATTCATTTGTCTTCATAGTCCGTGGTACTCGACTCTACTTTAATGTATTTTAATCTACTGAACCAATTCAATCGGTAAAATATAATAGGTACTTTATAAAATTAATTTAATGTATCCAACATGATTGTTCACAAAAAATATCATTAACATTCCAAATTATATAATGATATTTTCCAAACTCTAATATGAAGATAATACTAATACAATATTTGAAGAAACTAAAACACATAAATAACCTCTTCCATTTGAATAAATATCTAATAATCTGACAATATAAACTCACATTAAATTTATGTAGCTCACTCACCTATTAACTATTTTTAGCATATTAAATATACTAAAAACTTATTCATGATTTTAAAAATGAAAATATCTCCAAATTTATATATAACTAAAGTAATTCACTTGCATCATCTTTTCAAATAAATCAGGTAAGACATTTAGATTTTTATATATTTAATGATAATGACATCATTTAAAATCATATAGATTCCTCAAAAATGCAAATTAAGTATTCACATAAAACTATTTGCTGATAACTGTCTTGGTAACACCTGTCTCTCTTCCCACAATTCGTGTTAAATAAACCCCCTTTATAATAATATCATCCACTAAATATTGAAATATTTCATGTTCCCATTTTCTACAATAAAAATAAATTTCAAAAAAACATATAGTGGATTCATTAGACATTAACTAATATAACCTTTAAAATTCATATAAAATCTCTTAAGATCATCAAATTAATGTTAAATATAAGAATACTAATATTTCTATAATATATTTATTAATATTATGGTTCTAAAAATTAAATAATTTGATGGTTCATTCGAATGAATACAAAAACATTCCTACTATAAATATATAAAATGACTGAAAACAATTTTATGCTTTCACTCTCATGATATTATGGTTTCTCCTATGATAAGGATTTAGTCCAACGATATCTAGATACTATTATACGAAATCTTTCTATAATATATCCTCACAATATTTAGAAATAACCATCAATAGTGGACACTTCCAAAATATTTTTTTGTCAATTTATTTGACCATGGATGAATATCTAGAATTATTATTAAACTGTCATTTTAGTAAATTGAGAAATCATATTTATTTCTTGGTATAACATAAAATTCATAGAAAAGGTGGTATGTAAGATCTCGGATTCATTGAGGTATGTAAATTTTTTCATATTGGTTTCAGTAACTTTGTTTTGTCCATTAAATGTTCATTGGGTGTATGAGGGTCCTTAAGGGTGTTAATAAGGTTTGGGACAAAAATGAAGGAAAATCGAGCCAACCGTTGTAGGGCACATGGTTATATAAACCATGTGGACTTCCTAGGAAAATTGTGCAACCTTAGATAGTAGAATTATGCATAGTTGGAACATTGTAATTCAAACATTACAGAGCTCCATAGGTAACCATATGACCTCACTCTTGTTGGAAGGTGGTTTGTGCATGTGTTGCGAACAATTTGGAAAAATGTGGGAGAAACTTTGCACCCACTTAATAGTTGAAAAAAAATATATAGTATTTTCATTTTAGGATTTTTATGTCATACCCATTTTTTCCTCCCATTCTCCCCCTATCAACCCTATTTATTAACTCTAGCTCCCTAATTTTCATAAGGGTGTCTCTATATCAATTCTTATCCATTTGGAGCATTAATGGTTGCGGATTGAAGCCCATGTTAAGTCAAATCTCCTTCTTTATTCTATTTTTATGATTAGGGATTGAATCTTGGATAATCATCATCAAACTCACTAAAATCTTCTTTATATGGCAGATTTTATGTTATTTCTTCAAGGGGTTCTTGAATACGGATCTAAGATAACAATTACAACTATGTTCATGAACAGGTTTGAGGTATATGGTCTACATGTTTTATCCTTTAGTCAATGAGTATATTTTTGAATGTTTTATTTTTTTCATGGCGATCAATTGTTTTGTTATTTATTCCATCTGTGGGATTTGGTACAATGGATGTATTAATAGTGATCTGAACCCCTCACGATCCCTATTGGATGTGTGACGGATTATTTTTCCTATTTAGGGCCACCCATGGGTTACATCAACAATACTGAACCCAGAAATTGAGAAGGATAAGGATAAAGTTTATGTGTGGTAAAGTAAAGGCATGATGAACATTTGGATATGTTAACATGAGTTAAAATAGGAATATTGATATATGTTTCTATGATTTTATAATGAAATATGGGTTTTTAGGAAAAATGATAATGGGTAAAGGGGTTAAGGATCATGATTTGATTAAAGTGTTAAATGGATAAAAGATAGATATTGTTAAATATGAAAAATGGGTTTATTGGATTAATGTGAACATGCCAAATGGCTTATGAAATATACATAAAATGCATAATGGGGTTACAACTTGTGAAATGTGGAATGGTTTAAATGGGTTAAAATGTGGGAAGTTGATGACTAGGAGAATGATGGAAATGATTTGGAATTATTTAATATACGTAATGAATTAAGGTATAAGAAATAGAAATTTAGCTAAACAGATATGTAATGAATATGGAAAATTTGTTAACGTGTTATGAAATAATATTATTTCCCATGTTAATTTTATTGACTATGTTTTCTATATTAATTGGTTGTGTTGGTTGTAATATTGTATGTGTGGAGAGAATTGATAAATAATCATGTTCAAGTGACATGGTAGTGTTCGGTATTTACTTGAGGCTCTAATCCCATGAGTCAAGTTATACTAAGGCCATAAAATCCTCCCAAAAATGCCTGGGTTAGGGAAGTGGCATGGGATCTATTCCCCTAATAGTTTCATTCAATGAGACTACCTAGATCGAGGCTTCGAGATGAGTGAAATGTATTTGTCGTGATGTTTTTACCCCTGCTGATATATTGAATTGATTTATTTACCCTATACAGAGTGATTGGTTTCCTTATAACCTTGTTTAGATGATGTAAATGGATAAAATATGGAACACATGATTAATATGTATTATGTAATGAAGATAGTATAAGTAATTTAAACGGATGTTATGATATAAAAGGGTTAATGTAAAGACTGGTAACTAACAGAACCAGATTTATCATTTGTTTAGTTGTATTTATTAATTATTTTCAAGCACTATATATTTTGATTGTGTATTTTGAAGACCCTGTTGGTGGTGGCCTATAAATTTTTTTACTCACACACTACTCTAGTAACCATTGGGTCCCTGAGAAAACTTCATTGTTGCTGATTCAGATTAGGGAAAAGGTTCAATGTTATGGAGTTGAGTTGGGATTTGGATATGTGTATATGAAGTCATATACATGGAGTCTGGACCATTTTTTGAATTCATATATTTGACATTATTTTTGGTTTCCTTCACTCTTGGAACTATTCTCAAGACATTACACAATTATTATTGATTTTTGGTTTGTACCCAGTTTAGGGAGATGCGTGTTATGTATGTGTATTGGTTATCCAATGTTTTTTTATTTATATTATTAAATATTGTGTCTTAATTTGGTAAATAGGGTATTACCCCCATGTGTTTCATTAGACCCTCACTTCTAGTCAGTAACCTCTGGTGTATGGGGAGGTTTTCTTGAGATAATTTCGTGACCCGGGTCGGGGCACCGTTTTAGTTATATATGGATTTTAGACATTACAAAGTGGTATATGAGTGTTTTTCTCTATGGTCTAATTATTTGGGATGGTGGAATAGATAATAGGATGTGTCGGATCCTGTTAATGATATCATTCTAGGGAGTAGGTAACCCATGTATGAGGAAAAACCCAAGTATCGTGGGTGGGAATTGTTGTTCATATTATATGTTATTACAGTTGAATTATATTTCACCATTTGGTGATATACTTGTTTTGTGATGTTATTTTAATATGATATTTTACTCATGTATGGAATGGCATGATGTTGTGTATCCATGGATCATTTTAGTCACCTATAAATATAGGTGGCATGTATAATGTTAGGAAAACACATGATGGGCTTGCGGGATATGAAATGTTGAATGCATTTAACATTATTTAGAAATATGAACAAACATGTGTCTAATAATAATGGAAAAAATGGTAAAATTGAATGAATTTTAGAGAATGGATGATCATTTGTGCATAAATAATGGTTTAAATGAATTAAAATGTGTGTTATAATAGTATGTGAAATGAAAAATGTGTTTAAGCGGAAGGATTCGTGATGTGAGTTTCGAAGTATCTTTTAAAATATATCTAGTGAAATATTATGTCTATGTATAGTTGTTAAACCATGTTGACCATGATCCGTCGTCGGTATGGTAGAGGGTGGTTCTAAGGTGTGATTATATTGATTGGGATAGTGTATAAGAATTGTTTTTTATGATTAATGAGGAGTCTTATTGTTTGTAGATTGTGTAAGAATTATGTTATGTGTTCTAAATATTCTGGTTGGCATTTTATGATAATGACACAATGAAGATGTTTGGTGATATGGTGACAAGAGGTAGTTTCATATAATTATCCCTTAGTAGTGGAGGATGAAAACTTGGTGATTTTTCATAATAGAGAATAGCCATTTTCTGATGACATTCCCCACTTTATCCAGATTGTAGAACAGGACCCATGGTGGTTTGTATCAAGTATATTTGAGATGAATATAAGGTTTCAGCTGCAACACCTACATAACTTTACTATCGAGGGTGGCCCAGAGGAAGCTGAGTTCTGGATAGAGTCCATCCATACGATTCTTGATCATTTGGAGATACCCTTTGTCATGTAAGTCATGTTGGAGGCCTATATGTCATGAGTTTAGGAAAAGAAATGGAGGGGAATCATAGTTCAGACTGAGCATGCCAATGGAATGATATGGAAATACTTACAAGATAAGTTTCTAAAACTCTTGTATCTAGAAACCATGGGGTTAGAGAAGGATTTAGTGTTTTTGAGTTCTTCCCAAGGGACTGGGTTAGTAATGGATTATGCTATCCATTTCACAAACATATGATGCTTCGTTCTTACATTTATAGGGGATAAGTTTGCTACGAAAAAACGTTTCCAGGATTGTATTAGACACGAGATCAGATCCTTGGAGAATATATTCTCTTTAAAGTGGTTTTATGAGATTGTGGATCATGAACATATATTATAAGGGAACCTGAAGGGGGATTCAAGTGGTGGACTTTTGGTAAAAGTTAGATAGATGAGTGTTGTGACTTATGAGGATTAGATTCTTTGTTTTGGGAGTCTCTATTAGGGTGTATTTGTGCATATTAGTCAGAAGAGATTTTTTCCCTCTTAGGGTGGTGACCTGGTGTTTTTGTATCAGTGTTTCGGGTAGGGGCACATGCGCGGTCAGTGTCCCTGACCACCCGTAGAGTATTGTTTTTACAATAGGATGTGGCATGTGTAGAGGTTCTGTAAAAAACCTCGACAACAGGGTGCAGATGGGGGATTGAGGCCAATGTCGAGTGTATGAAGGGGGTTGGTTACCCCATATCAGATAGGTAGTTGTAGATCTAATGGTCGTATTGGTCAGTGTGGTGGACATGGTACCCCGGGGTGAGAGTGTCACTATCAGTAGAGTAATGCAACACTAGGGACTCGTGCCAAATCCAAGAGAAGAGACACTCTTCATATTCAAATAGCTAAGTATACACTTGGAGGAGGCGATTCTAGAACATATATTATTCGAGGTATGATCCTTTTAGATTCAATTCTTCCTAATGATTTATTTGGCACATGAACAACACATTCTATTATCTCCACATAGTTTTTAGTTGTGTTGGGCCTAGTAGTGGAATGTATATGTGGGATTATATTAATTGATACTCTATTTGGGGTGAAATACAAGGATATCAGAAAATGTAAGGGTTATGCTCTAGAGACTGTTGGGTACAATTTTCTGTGGGACTTGTTCCTCATATAGATGTCGTATTTTGACTTGATTTTGGGTATAGATTTTATGGTGTCGTAACCAGCCCATATCGACTATTTTCATCATATATTAACATTCATGTCTCTTGAGGGAGACACTTATGTTTATCGTGATGATTGGGATGTTCAAGCAACTCATTCAAGGAAAGTATTCTAGATTTTGGTAGAATTCACATCACATGTGCCTTGTCTTGCATTTCATGATGAATGAATAGAGAAAATAATATTTTCTCCCATTTTGGATTGTTTTATGGATGTGTTTTCTATGGAATTATAAGTTCTAATACATGTGAGGGATGTAGAGTTTATGATCAACTCACTACCAAGGGAAGAACAAGTTTACATACTGCTATCTAGAATGAAATTAGGATAACTCTTGGAGATTGGACTCAGTAAGACGAGATTTAGGGGAAAGGTTTCATCCATCAAAGTATGTCTTATTGGGGATCTTTATTATTATTTTCCATGAATGATGATATATTTTTTAGTTTATGATATGATTATAGGATGTTGAATTACATGATGGTTAAGAACGGATACCCTCTTCCATGAATCGATAATCTTTTTGACCAACTAATAGGTGAAACAGTGTTCTCCAGGATTTACATATGGTCAAGTTCTCAACTGTAGAGTGTGAGTTCTTTTGAAATACCATATAATGCATTTAGGAGAATTTATTGGTTGTATGAGTTTGGGGTTATGTTTTTCAGGTTTAACAATGTGTTTGTAGTTTTCATAGATTTAAAGAATATAATATTTAACTATTACCAAGATTTCATTGTAGTTTTATTTATGGAATACATCTAGTTGTACCTGATGACTCATGAATATCATTCACAACATCTTGAAATCTTCTTTATTTCACATAGAGAGCAGTGTCTATTCTGCAAGATATCCAAATTTCATTTCTAGATCGATAGGGTGAATTTATTTGGATAAATCATCTCTATGGATGTGTGGTTTGGTGGACCTAGATAATGTGCATGTAGTTGTGTCTTGGGAGTATCCTGATAATATTTCTGATATCTAATGTTGTATTAGTTTAGCGGGATACTATCAAGCACACCATGGCTTACCAAACTAGTAGTTCAAAAGCGGTTATAAATAGTATAATCTAAATTTTGAACATTATATAATCCTCATAATTTTAGAATCCATATTATGAGTTTCTTAGACATAATTTAAGAATAAATTCATTTTTTCCAAATAAAAGAAGTATTTTTCAAAAATGCAATTTTACCGCCTTTTAATGACGAACCCTTTTTAAATCCAATATTTGAAACTTTTTTATATTAAAATTTTAAAAATAAACTACTTCTTTAGAATCGGGTCATAAGAATTTAGTTTCAATAAATATTTGGTGTTTTTTAAAAACTTTCATATTTGGGTGAATATTGAAAATTACTATATTTTAAATGAAAACAAATTTTTTAATCAAAATAATTTATATTGATCAATTATAAATTATAATGGTTTTGATTTAAATTATGATTATATTTTTACCATTTAATCCAATGATGGTAATTATAAGTAATTTTAATTTGAAATTGGAAATATAAAAGTGTCAATCTGTTGATAGTTATTGTTTCCTAAAAACACAATATTTGTTTTGACAACGATAAATAATTTTAAATTAATTAATGAATCATATATGTTTTGAATTTGGTAAAATAATTATTATTATTGAATTCAGAATCTCAAATATAGCTTAGGCTGATGTTATGGTATTTTTCTGAAAACATTCATTTTTTAATAAATATTGAAAAACACTGAGTTATTGTTTAAAACCGACTTTTTATATAAATGAATATTTATTTTAGTTAAATTTATTTTAGGTCAAAATATATATTTAATACCAATATGTGTTTAATTTAATTCATTTGAGTCATTTAATTATGATTTTAGATGTATAAAATTTTATCGATCTTTTTACCGTCTTTTACCCACCTCCTAGGAGCATTTCTAAATTTGTAAAAACCAATAATTTTATCACTTCTGGGAGTTGAATTTAAAAAATCTTAGAGACACGATTGATATGAGTAAGTTAAATTTGGTTCAATATGATGAAAATAATTTCTTATGAATAGTAACTTTTATCTTTTATTTACCACAGATAAAAGTAATTAGGGTAATTAAAGGTAAAAATAATAATATTATTAACCTAACACATGTCCTAATTCTATTGGATAAGTGTAATTCGACCAAAAACAACCTTAGGAATAAAATATGATCATTTATGCCCACTTGTATTAGATTAGGACATTTATTATTATTTAATTCAACGAAGAGTTAAAATTGATAAATTCAATGTTTAATAACTAAACCATTTTAATATAGGGTTACACAGTAGATAAATTCAATAGTAAATATTCATCATAAATATGAATATGATTTAATACATACTGGTATTTTATTTTTAATTTTTATCAATTAAATAAATTAATTTATTTATGACACAATGATGATGCAGTAAAGACCTTATTAAAGAAATATTAAAATATTTGATATTATAAATACCCAAATAAATGTAATTTGAGACTTTTTATGAATTCCACTAATTTTATAGGTTAATATGACATATTATGGTCAATTAAATGAATTGTTTTCAAAGTAATAATGCAGTTATGAATTTAGAAAAACAAAATACCAAATAGTGTCAAAATTGACATAAAAGAGTTTTTAAAAGAAATATTATATTATTAATTGGTATTCTATTCTAAAAAACCTAAGGTTAATCCAAAGGGAATAAATAATATTATATATTTCATTAATTAAACATTTGGGGGTCGCTTGGAAATTTAAAGTAAGTATATTAACCATATAATATAAAAATACATATAGACATGGTAAATGTCCAACTATTTAACTATGAGTCAAATCTAAATGAAAAGGTATATATAGTAACCCAAAACTATATAAAACCTATTGGTTGAGTGTTTTTCGACCCATCCCAACCATATCCTTTAAAAAATTCATTTTGGAGCAATTATAAACCCAAAATGAATTTATTATAAAATAATATTTTCTGTTTTCTTAAGGTTCCCCTCACCCTTCTTATAAAAGGACACTTCACCATCTCTCAAATTCACACCCCCAAAGACATTTGTCTTGGGAAAACCCTGCCCAAATATCCTCCCAACTATCCCACATTTTTCTTAGAGTGCTTCCTTTGGTCATAAATTCAACCTATGGAGCCCTTTTGATCAAATCAAAATGAAGAACTCGAAGAAGAGGTAATGATTTCACCACCCTCTTTCAAGTTCTTTTCTTCTTCAACTTATTCTTTATTTGTAATTACCTAAAAAAATACTGACAACAATACCTTATATATATTGTGATGTTATTTTATATATGGAACAACTATATTAATTATTCTATCCATCTTATGAATGATAATGAATCCATGCGTGCATACATATGGCTTACCGTCTCCACGTCGTGGTGTAATTTGTTAATGAACACTATGTTATTTGGATAGATATAATGATGAGTAATATTTATCTAAATAATGAAAATAACATGATAATTTTTCAATTAATTTAATATACCATCTAATTTCACACCTTTAAGGAAATGATATTGTCGCTTGTGTGTACGTACGGATTACCGTCTCCACGACGTGATGAGATTCATTTCCACATTCACCATTCAAAGATGATTATAAAGTTATATATCATTGATAATTATTTAATGTATGACCTATTAATGCTACTATATATATATATGTACTTAAATATATCATATTCACTTAGTTTCATTCAATAAGATATGAAAACAAAAACAACGTTTATGCTTACGTACGGACTCACATCTCCATAAATGGTATTTTCCATTTCATATATATATCTATTATACGTAATAAATTATAAATATATATGATATATAAATCATTTTTATTTTCTGTAAGTATTTAAATCATGATCTATGTTATACAATCAATATTGACCAGTTAAATCATGTGTGATAAAGAAAGTGATTGTTACCTGAAATGTAAATTTAACATGGAAATAATTATTAAATGGGTAGTATAAAGTCATAAATGAATCATTTATGATATCATAAATATTAATATGGTTCTAGTATAATTTAATAACATACTACGGTCTTCATACATGAGGTTAAACGTATCCTCGACTAAATGAAAGTTCAAGGTAAGGCTTAAATTCAGAATCTCTTTATTATTCTAGGATGTTTTTACATCAGTATCAACTGGGAAATATTTATTGTCCATGTCCATGTTTCATAAAATAATTATCAAAGGGATTCATTTTATGTGACTTTTTTACAAAATCATCCTTTTAAATGTTTTAAATATTTATTCTTCTAAATCATTATCATTAATGCCTATTTTTCGAAATTCTGTTTAATGATTTATTTATATGGAAATGAATGTTTTTAAAATGTTAATTAATTTAAAAACATTCAATGTTGTATTGGACACATTGATTCAAAAATTTCTTTAAAATTATTCCGTTTATAAATTGTGTGGATTTTAAATGTTTTTATGAAAAAGCGATATTTCTCTCAAAGAGTTTCACAAATCATTTTCATCTATGTCAACATCCTATGATGGATTTTAAAATTGATTGAAGTTGAATTATTATGAAAAAAATATACCATACTGTATTGAAGTTTTTGTGATATGTTTGGTTGTGGATGTGTTATTTTTATTTCATTAAAGTTTTATCGAAAATGTATTGACATTTTTTATGCTAGTTTTAATATGAATGTTTATTTTTTGTTTATTTCTTTTCATATGAGGAATGAATTGGACTTAGTATGTGATGGGTGGAGGCCATTATAGCTCCTCGATGCATCAATAAGTCTCATGAGACAAACTACTGTCCTTCCAAAAGTCGTTGATGAAATATTATTTGTAGTCTTGGTACAAGGCCCTGACTATGTTGTTATAAAGTATGGCATTATGCATTCCATCATTATTAAAGTGGCTATTGATATTGCATTGGATTATTCGACTAGTATAATATCCATGTGAATATTAAAATGGAATTATTTTATTGTATCTTTTCCATATTATGTAGATGTTTATGTTTAAATGGATTTTGTTTAAGTCTTTTACATTACCTTAAATGTTTATGCTTATTTATGAAAGTATCCACTATATTGTTATCCTAAATGAGTATCTGAGCTCACCCCTTTCTATGTTTTAATTTTCTCAGGATTTCTAAGATGTGTATTATGATTGATAAACAGGGTTAATCTAGGGTATTAATGTAATTATTAATGGATCCTTTATGTTTTGTTTTATTTTATAATGTGTAATGTAATGTTCATGTATGTAATCTATTTACCAAGACAGCTAAATTGATCGGTCTATCGGGATATGATTCCTTGTAAATATTACAATGTATTAAAATAATACACCAACTCAGGGTAACTGGGCTGAGGGAATTACAGTTCATATGGAACTTTTTTTTCACTTTATGGTAGTCTATGTAGATATTTGTTATGTTGGATGGAAAAAATAGAATCGGAGTTGTTGGGATCGAGTCTCACGGAGGAGATGTCAGAGCATGTTTAGTCGGTCTGGAAGAGGATGGAAATGGGTCAAAGTTGAAATAATTTGATTGAGTATTAGAATCATAGACCACATGAGTTTTTAGTGGGTGATCGTATGTTCCTACTGGTGTCGTCGTGGATAGGTCACCTTCTGATTTAGAATCATTTTGAGTCAGCACCCAAGTATGTGGGGATGTTCGATATTATATAGGGGATTAGACCGGTGGAAAACCAATTGGATCTTCAATAGTGGTATAGTGGTATGAATGATATTTTTCATGTGATCTGTCATTAATAGTATCACTATAACCAATCTCATGAGATTGAGATTGATAATGTTGTGCTTCAAGTAGATGAGCCCTTTGTGGAGCAGCAGTTTAATATTGTGGATCATTGTGATAAATTATTATGGTGGATGATTTTATCATTGGTTTAAGTATTACTGTATCATGGTAACATTCATGAATAAATTTTATATATGGGTTCAGATGTGTTGGATTAGTGGCCTTATTTTTTTACCTTGGAAGCTTAGTGATTCCAGGGAAAATTGGGTCGAGGATGAGCTGTTATAAGGTGTGAAGGTTGTAAGATCCCTCCACTATGAAGATATGTCACTGTTTGATTTTTTTTAATCCTATATTTTTCATTAATTAAATTTTCCCTGGGTGTATTAGGGTTCTAGATGGTGTTCTGAGGGTTCAATACATAAAGATATAGAAAATCATTCCAACCAGTTCAAGGAGAACGGTTTACACCTGGTTATGTAAATCCTGCATCCTTCTCCAAAAAAATAGGCAAACATTGATAGTGTAATTATAAAAAATTGGGACATGGTTCTTAAAACCATATTAAGACTTATAGGTAATCTTGATACCTCACTCATCTTAGATAGTGGCTTGTGCATGGTTTACACACAGTTTTAAAAACTACGTAGAAAAACTGTGCACCCCATTAAAAGATGGAAAAAAATACAGTTTTCCATTTTGTATTTTTTACATTCTACCACAAAAAATTTTCTCATTCTTCCCTTCTCTACCCTAGTGAAATAATCAGGTTCCCATATCTACACAATAGTATTTATCCTTCGATTCTAGGATTCATGGAGTGTTGTTGGTTGTGGATCAATGGTATGGGAAAGTCTAATGTCCATCTTTCTTCTCTTTTTCCTATTAGGGATTGAATATTAGGTTATCCTCTTATGAATCCCTATACCCTTATTTTTCATGTTGAATTTAGTTTGACAGTTCAATTTATGCTTTAATCTAGATATAATGAAATGATAAAGAGTGTGTTCACCAACAAATTTATGGTAACTAATCTAAAAGTTATATTCCATAGTTATTGAATTTATTTTCTAATGTTTTTTTCATTCATTGTTATATATTTTTGAGAGTTTGATGACATTAGTTATATTGTTAAAATGGGTTTCTAAATGAGTAATTGAACACATCATGATCCTCTTGGGGTGTATAGAGAATTATTTGGCAGATATACAGCCCCCCCATAGGGGTCGTTGACATTCTTGAACATTATAATTGGTAAGGTTATATGTAGAGTTGATGTACCATAACATAGATTCATGATGACCATGTTTATATGTTAACATGATATGAAAGAGGAATATTAATAGATTTATCTAGTATTTTATATTGGAATAAGCAATCATTTAGCTTATTTTTAATGGGGAATGTTGTTAATGATCATTATTTTATGGAAGTGTTAAATGTCTAAAGGATAAAAATTGTTAAATATTATAAATTGGTTAATTAGATTAATATAAACGTGACATATGGATTAAAAAATGTACATGGGACTCATAAGTTGTTAATTGTGAAATAAGGATTGGGTTAACTGGTATGACATATGGGAAATTGATGATTATGATAAACATTATAATGAATGGGTGTTATTTAATATGATTAATGAGTTTAGGCATATGAAATGGGAATTTAGATAAAGGTCTATGTAATGTAAATGGAATTTTATTGTCGGATATGTAATATTATTAATTCCCATGTTGATTGTTATGGATTATGTTTTCTATTTTTATTCATTTTATTTGTTGTGATATGGTATATGTAGGGAGAATGGATAAATAAGGATGTATGAATGGCTAGGACGTTTGGGGTATTGAATTGATGCTCTACTAATATGGGTCATATTAGACAAATCCTCTAAAATCCCCCAAACAATGAATTGGTTATGGAAGGGTATAGAGGATCTATTCCTCAAACAGTTTCATTTGGTGAGACCACTCTGACCAAGTCTTCGAGGTGAGTGAAATGAATTTTTTGTGATGTGTTCAGCCCCGTTGAGATTGGGAGTTGATTTATTTTCCCTATGAACAGTGATTGGTTTATTTAGACCCTTGTGTAGATGATGTAAATTCCAAACTGATGGAACATATGATGAATATGGAATATGTAATGGAGATGGTAACTAATGAAAATATAAATTATGATAGAAAGTGGTTAAGGTAATGATGTTTAACTAATGGAACCCGATTTGTACTTTTTTTACCTGTATTTGATGATTATTTTACTGAAAAATTTATTTAGCCATGATATTTTGTAGGAACTATTGGTGGTGGCCTACAGAGTTGTACTCACACCCTGCTCTGGCCATTGTTGGGTACCTGAGGATACTTCATTGTTGTAAGTTCTTATAATGGAAGAGGACCAGTTTTGTGGCGTTGAGTTGGGATTGGGATAGAAATTGAAGAGGATCTGGACTAGGAGTTTACAGTATTTTTTGGGTTCATGTGTTTTTCTTTATTTTTGGTCACCTTCACTATAGGTGTAACCCCCCATGATTTCATAGTAAGTTGTTCTCATTGATGAAATACAATTGCTTGCGCTACACGCAACATTGAGATCGAGTGGACCATGCCTTACCAAACTAGTCGTTCAAAAAGAGGTTATTAATAGTATTTACTAAATTTAGAATTTTATATACTCTATATAATTTCAGAATCCGTATAATTTGTATATTATACATAATATAATAACAAATTTATTATTTCAGATAAAAGAAGTATTTTAAAGAAATGCATTTTTACCACCTTTTAATGGCAATCCATTATTATAACCAGTATTTGACCATTTTATATATTACATTTAATGGAATTTAATCATATTTAGAATCTAGATATAGAAATCTATTTTAAATAAATCATTGGTACTTTTCTTTTAATATTCATATTTTGATGAATATTGAAAAATACTTATTTTTAATTGAACACAATTTTTTTAATTGAAAATATTTATACAATTAAATTATGATTTTGAATGGTTTTTAAGTATAATTAGATTATATTTTTATCGTTTAATACAATTTATGTCATTATAAGTAAGTTTCTATTTTAATTTGACATAAACACATGTCAATCTTTTGAAATTTTTAACTTTTTTAAAACCCGCTTTTCGGTTTTGACAACGGTAATTAATTTTAAATTAATTAATGAAACTTATATGTCTGGAATTTGGAAAAATAGAATTCATTTTTGAATTTGGAATATCAAAAATATCTCGGGGTAATGTTTTGGTATTTTTCTACAAACATACATTTTTGGATGAATAGTAAAAAACACTATGTTATTGTTTCAAACAGACTTTTTCTTTAAATAATTATTTATTTTATTTAAATTTATTTTAAGTGAAATTAGATATATAATACAAATATATGTTAAATCTAATTCATTTGAGTCATTTTAAAATATAATTATATGTATAAAAGTGCATTGAACTTTTTACAGTCTTTTACCCACTTACTAGGAGAATTTGAAAATTTGCATAAAACAAAATTTTACCACTTCTGTGGGTTTAATTTCAAAATTCCGAGAGACATGGTTAATATCAGTAAGTAAAATGTGGTTTAATAAGATGAAAATAATTTTTTTCAATAGTAATTTTGACTTTTATCTACAACGGTTAAAAGTAAATAGGGCGATTAAGGGTAAAAAAGATATCATAATTACCCTTTCACATGTCCAAATTCTATTGGATAACTATAATTCGACCAAAAACAAAATTTGGAATAATATATGATCCTCTTTGGTCAAATTGAATTAGATTATGAAATTTATTATTATTTTATTTAAAAATAGTTAAAAGTGTTAAATTCAATGTTTAATAACTAAAAAATTATAATATAGGGTTACACATAATATAAATTGGACTATAAATATTAATTAGAAAAATAGGAATATTTCATACATAATAAAATTTTATTTATAATTTTTAGACATTAAATAATTTAATTTAATTATGACACAATGCTGATTCAGTAATTTACTTGTTAATGAAATATTAAAATAATTGATATTATAAATAGCCAGGTAAATGTAAACTGGGATTTATGATGAATTAAAGTAATTTTCTACGTTAATATGAAATGTTATGGTTCGTTAAATAAATTTCATTTGAATTAATAATGTTTTTATGGATTTCAACAAAATCAAATACTAAATAGTGTCAAAATGAACATAATTGAGTTTTTAAAAAAATACTATATTAATAATTGATATAATATTCCAAAAAATATAAGGTTCTTACAAAAGGAAAAGATATGGTTATATATATTAAATTTAACCACTTGGGTTCTCATGGTAGTTTATAGTATGTTTTTTAACAATATAATTTAAAAATTCAAAGAGACATGGTAAATGTCAAAATATTTAACTAAGAGTTAAATCTAAAATATAAGGTTAATATGGTGTCTTAAACCTTTCTAAAACCTATTGGATAGATTTTTTCTACCCATCCCCACTTTATACTAGAAATAAATTATTTTTAAGCCATTATAAACCGATTTTTTTTATTATAGAATAATATTTCAATCTTTTCCTAATGTGACCCTCACTTATTTTATAAAAGGGCACTTCCCCTTCATTTAATTTCACAACTCCAAAGCATTTTGGCTCGGCCAAAACCTACCCAAATATACTCCCAACTTCTCTCACTTCTACCTAGAGGCCTTAAATTGATTAGAAAGCCAACCTATGGAGCCCTTTTGATGAACTCAAATAAAAACACCTGAAGTAAATGTAAAAATTTCACCAACATCTTTCTTGTTGTTTTCTTCTTCCACTTCCTCTTACATTGTTGTTTCCATAACAAAATAATAAATCCAGTTATTTATATATAATTTAATGTGGTTATCAATATGGTACAAACCTATTAATTATTCTATCTGTCATATAAATGACAATGTCACTATACGTGCGTACCTATGGCTTACCATCTCCCAACTATGGTGTAGTTTGTTATTCAAGCACTTCATTATTTGGATGGGTATAATAATGAGTATAACTGATGTAAATAATAAATATAACTTGTCAATGATTCTTTATAAATGATATACCATCCAATTACATATGATTTCCCCATCAATATAATGATATTATTGCTCATGCATACGTAGAGATTACCATCACCACGAACACGATGATATTCATTTCCCCATCGTAACCATTCTACAATACTTTTTATTTAATGATTAAAAATACTATTTAATAACCTAATATCATTATGGATATGAATCAATTACATCATATCCATAAAAAACAAATCTTATTTAACAAAACATATAAAGGAAAAAAATCATTTAACACCTGAAACGATGATAATACTAAAATATAATTAACAAAGCAATATTAGAAAATCATATATGATATCATATTTATATATATGGTGTGTTTATAATTTAATAAAAATTATTTAACTATTATAAATGAGGTTAACGTATCCTCGACCAAGGAAATGTAAATGGTAATGTGTTTCATATCTCACTTTTAATTCCGAGAGATTTCCATTGTTCGCCACTTAATTATTACATGTGGTGTATTGTGTACAATTATTTGATATATATTTTCATGATTCTCTTTATATTCATGGTATTCTATAATTTATTTTTTGGTTATTATCTATTGTTTATACGAATCAATTTATTACAACATTGTAAGAAGTTTTCATCTCGTATTTATTCCCGTTAGATTCATGATATATTTTCCACTATTATCTTTTGTTTTGTGTATGTGCTGCCCATTATTATATTGTTTGTGTAATATAAATTAATTTAGGGGTATTTATATCATCATTGTAAGATCCTTCTTTCATGGGGTGTATGTTTCGTAATCTATGAAATCAGTAAGGGAATTTCAAATTTTAATTTCCACTCATTCGGTTTTACGCAATCTTCATTAGTTACTTTACTCCAAGATTATGTGTAAAATTCTTGTTATTTACTTATGTATTTGTTTCCACTCCCCTTTTTGTGGATATACTTATGATACAAATAATCCCACTATTGATAAATTCTCAAGTCATCGATATGAACTTCATAAGATTAATCTTAATTCAATTTCATTTCATTGAGTTAAACATCCAAGTCATTGGGGTTGTTTTTACAAGAATATGTGTGAATGTCCTCTGATTGATTTACATGGAATATCTAATCATATTTATTTTTTTAATGTTTTTCACATATAAATACATCATTGATTTATCCTTAACATTAGTATAATGTCTTTATAAAGTAATTCATCTCAACTTACATTCCATTGAGGCTTCATTGTTGTTATGCGAAAATTCACAGTTATTTGCTGTATATACTATAATTTGACATAATATATCATTATTCATTGTATTCTCATTATATTATATTGTTTTTTACCTCAAATTGGTATTTAAATGTCTCTCATTTGGTTAGAAACTCTATCTAAAATGCCATTTTAAATGTTTTAAAAAATTATTCTTCTAAATCATTCTCATTCATGTCCATATTTAAAAAAGTGTTTTAAGGGTTTATTTATATGGACATTAATGTTTAAAAATAAAATTCATTTTTAATGTTTCAAGGTGGTATGGGACAATTTCATTCAAAAAACTCTATTTTAAATAGCTTCTTGACAAATAGTGTGATTTTTTAAAGAAAAATGGAGATATTTCTCATAAATAGTTTGGATGATTATTTTCATCTATGACAATATCCTTCTATGTATTTATTCTTTCTTGATGTCATGACCCATCCACGGGGCATGTGTCGTGACTACCCAAAGCCAGCCTTCCTTAGGCCAGGTGCTAGCGACTAGAACCAAAGGTGAATTCCCTATAAAAGGGAAGGTATTACCTTTATACCTGTAACACACCTAGTCTGAACACAA
The DNA here is from genome assembly GCA_963277665.1 of Viscum album. Lineage (NCBI taxonomy): Eukaryota > Viridiplantae > Streptophyta > Magnoliopsida > Santalales > Viscaceae > Viscum > Viscum album. The sequence goes on from OY728133.1 coordinate 1,865,785,773, forward strand.
GCAGTAGAGGAAACAAGTACTAAAATAGAAAAGAAAAGTGTGCTGAAAGTAAGTGGACCAATATACAAACCCAACCGAACAACAAGTACAAGTACAAGTAAAAAAGGAAAATAGCTCCTGGATCATCGACCAGGGAATCCTACATGAAGGGTAGGAACATAACTCGAACACTCATCCATGAGGTACATCCAGTCTAGTCCAGATATGAGCAGCCTCTTGTCCATCACCCTCAGCCTGAGTCACTACTGACCGTCATCTGCACAAAACACAACAAGGTACGGGCAATGCCCGTGTAGGGGTGAGTATAACAATAATCATTATGGAACCCCAAGACCCCTGAAGGTCTCCTATAACCCACTAAGGATAAACAAAATTAGTAAGATACCATCACGACATATCAACCAACCTCACTTTGGTATATGCCCATACATATACCTAAGTTACCAATCACAGTCCGACTCCAACTCTTAAGCCCATGCACAACTCAGTCAAAAAACAAAGTAAATTCAATCACCACGATGATAATGGTTGAAATACAAGACTCATCTTACAGATGTATTCATCTTATGTAAAGTAATAGAGATGATCATATGTAGTCACTGATTCATTTATGTTGTTGGACCCACAGAGGATTCAGGACCAGCTAAGCTATCGGACCCACAGAGGATCCAAGATCAACTATTCTTTCGGTCCCACACAAGATCTAGAAACAGAAGTCATAACTGTCAAACCCACGAATGATCCCGATACAGTAGTCATTGTTGTCTAACCCACGGAGGATTCTGGTATAGAATACATCTCTATTGAACCCACAGAGGATACTGGTACAATATCGTCGCAACCATCCCTAGGGTTCATGCACACAGCTCGCTCAATTCCAAGAGGGTCTGCTCTTCGAGCCATGTGTCGATACAATAACTATCAAGAAGTCCTAAGATGATGTTTCCAAATGTTCCATCTCATCAAAATGATCCCAACGTGACAGAGTACACGTCAATTAGATGCCTTATTTGTGTGTTATTGAGATTTCCATTCTAGGGGCCCAATCGTTTTTTAGGATCAAACCAACCAGACCATATTACAATTATGTCCAAACCTCAAGTAGGATATGCCAAATGATTCTTCTCACTCTATGAATTTCATTTCCAAAGACGGTTCGTCGACCGGACACACGTAGCCCAATATGCGGGCAAAAAGGAGTTAATGGCAATAGTGGGTTCGGGTCCGGTCTGACCCAGTCGGACGGACCCATCCCAACTCAGTCCAAACCGGGGTCTAACCTAGTCTGAGGGTCTGACCCAGTCCAGGGTAATGGCTCGGCTTGAAGATGACCGACTGAAGGCAGCTCCACCCGAGGGTGGCCAGGACGAGGCCGGCCCAGTCGAGGGAGGCTCAGCCATGGGCTGCCTAGCCGAGGGCGGCCTGGCCCTAGGCAGCCCGAACGGGGGCCGCCCAGCCATGGGACGCCCGACCTAGGGTGGCCCGACCAGTGGTGTCCTGGACATCCGGCATGCATGGCCCGGCTGGCCAGGCGTGGGATGGGGGTGTCGCGCCCACTATTCTGATCTGAAAAAACTGGCACTAAGTGTCAGTTTTGTTGACGTGCAGGACCCGAAGGGTCACTCTTGTTTTTACGGCTCCATAGCAGCTGGCCTATCCGGCCTCCCTTGCTCCTCCACCATGGCACAACGCTGTTGTGGAGCAACGCCACTGCATTCATGGCTCCCTCCGTGAGATGCGATGTCGTCGCACCCCCACCACCGCATCCCGACCAGGGAGCGGCCTTCAGCTCCACCACATGGCAAGACAGTGCCGCGCTTCTCCATCTGCAGCGGACCTCTCAGCCACGGTTCCTCTTCGGTGCAACATGACGGTGGCACACCCCTTTTTCGTGGCCTGCCCTGGCCGCGATTCCACTCCTCTGCCGCAGTGCAATGGCATCGCTCTCTTCTGGATCCTCCTCCAATGTCAACCAAACAAGAACCATCGGAGGGACATTGGGCTATGTCAGTTTGTCCCACGCCCTCCTCATTATGTGATAACAATCAGCCATCATCAAAACATAATAAACGATGATGATCAATGATTTAATCTAATCAAAACTAACCCCTACCTCATATTTGTCGTTTGATAACAATCTCAGAAAAGGCTGCATGATGATTCGTTGATTGTCGCCTTCGTCACGCACTCCCAATTCTCACACTCATGCATCGGAATGGAAGAAGGGTACTAATAATTGGAGTAAGAGTGTTCGGAGGTGACTTCATTGTTGGAAATGATCTTCACGGGTGACGTCTTCTCCTTTGACGCGGATGAAGGTCGTTGGAGATGTCGTGGGTGTCACTTCCCTTTCCTTGCCTCAGTTGAAGAACGATGAAGAAGGATGAAGACAGAGTCATCTCTTCAGTGGATGAATAAAAATTCTTCGGGTTCTTTTTGTTCTTCATAGGAAGAATGCTCTCTCTATTTCTCCATGTCTCCACCAATGTATTATGTGCCAACCAAAATGATTTCTTAGTCTATTATTTTATTCTTTGACATGATTTCAAAAGAATTAAAATTGCACCAATTAATTAACAGAAGTTCAATCAATTAATTTCTTGGGATGGGAAGAAATTAATGTGAGAGGTGGAGAGGCTAAATTAATGAGAGATAGTTTTATCCACATAAAAGGGGAGTTCAAGAGTTAAGGGTTGTTAAGGGGGTATGATGCTTGTGTGGGACCCACCATATATCATCCTATCAAGGGAGGTTATATGATGGTGGGACGCTCCACTAACCTCACCATGGAGGTTCTAACTACCTCCTCAAATAAAATTATTGCTAACACGTATTTTTATTTAGTTTAATTAAAATCGCCCAAAAACTAACTTCGAATATTGATAAAACGCACTTGTGGTAATGGTCTCCTTAAGTGAATAGAAGCACTGCGAGTTCAACGGTGTCCTCATATTTCAATTCTGAGCACCAGTTCAAAAGATATAAATTCCCGCACATACGTTTACTGAACGTACCCGGAAAAAATTTCTAAAATTATTTCCGGGGACACAGGGCCTCGGAATCAGGCGCTGTTAGAAACTTCAGACTCCTAAAATTTCCATGTATATAAAATAAATTCCACAGAAATTTTGGTTCTTTAAATTCTCCCCACCATAGGGCTTTACGTCACTATAAGCTACAACTCACACTAAGGAAACAAATGGGGGTACTGAGCACACATCTGAGCCTCCCGCACCAATGTGCTCTCCTGGAGGTTCTCGTGCTGTCAGCGAACATGCACCAGAGGAATCAACAATCCATTAGGACCCGCTCCTATAGATCCACAATCTCCACAATAACCAATGTGAAATTGGACCAATCATCGAAGTCCAGCTCCCCATGGTCGATGATGTGGGATGGTTCGTGAACTTATCTCCTCAGCTGAGATACGTGGAAGACGTTGGGCACCTGGTGCAACTGATGTGGAAAAGCCAAGCAGTAAGCCACCTCACCTACCCAGCTGAGAACATGAAAAGGTCTGATGAATCATGGAGATAACTCGCCGCCTCAGCCAAATCTTTGTAGACCTCATCGAGGTGAGACCCTTAGAAAGACATGGTCACCATCTTCGAACTCTAGTGGTCTCTATCTCCTATCAGCATAGAACTTATTCCTACTCTGTGTAGTCTTCATCCAATCCTGTATGATCTGCTCCTTCTCCGACATAGCAAATACCATATCTCGTCCCATGAGTGCTGACTCCCTTGGGTTAGTCCAGTATAGAGGTGGTCTTTATGGTCATCCGTACAGTGCCTCTTAAGGTGCCATCGCGATGGTGGAGTGGTAGTTGTTTTTATACGCAAACATCAACAAGGGTAAGTGATCCTCCCTGCTATGACAGAAGTCGAGGATGCATGCACAGAGCATGTCCTCAAGAGTCTGAATTTTCCTCTAAGTCTGACCATCCATCTAAAGATGGAAGACGGTGCTCAAGTGAAGTTGTATCTCGAAAGCCACTTGCAACCCCTTCCATTAATTGTAAGTGAAACGAGAATCTTGATTGGAGACAATCGTTGATGGCACACCATGAAGTCGTACGATCTCCCATACATAGAGGCATCACATGCACTCCACTGAACCCTTCTCTATGATCGGTAGGAAGTGGGACGACCTGGTGAGTCCATAAAAAACCTCCCAAATAGTGTTGTATCCTCTGGATTTACGTGGATTTCTGATTGCCAAATCCATGGATATCTTGTCTGAATTCCACTCTGGGACCTCAAATGGCTGAACCAAGCATTCTGGTACCAGGTGCTCTGCCTTCACTTACTGACAAGTGAGGCATCGTGAGACAAACTCCGATACTGCCTTAGTCATACCTGGCCACTATTTCTGTCTTCGAAGGTCATGATACATCTTCTCTACTCATGGATATACCGATAAAGGAGATGTGTGGAACTCTATCAACACATCCACCCGATGTGCAACTGGTACCATGGTGCGTCCTTTGAAGAGAATGATGTGCTCACCTCCTCAGAAAATCCATCAGGTGCCTGCCTGGTGGATATCTGAGCACGTCGCATCTCATAGTCAACGTCCCCAATCTGTGCCTCCCTGACTTTCAGAAGAAGTGGGGGAGTGATTGTGAGAATCAGCAGAAAGGCTAATCCATCTCTATCCACAAAAGATATTTGCAACGCGGTCAGCTACTCTGTCGCCTCTCCTAGTAGCTGAATGCATGATATCCTTTTGAGAGAATCTGCTACAATATTCCCCTTCCCATGATTATAGACTATCTTGATGTCATAGTCCTGGAGGAACTCATTTCAGTGTCATTGTCTCAGGTTCAGGTCCTTTTAAGAGAAGATATACCTGAGACTCTAGTGGTCAGAGTAGACAATAAAGCATTTGTCCATATGATAGTGCCGCAACATATTCAAGGCGAAGACCATTGCTACTAGCTCTAGGTCATGGGTAGCGTAGTTCTTCTCATGCTATCTCAACTGTCAAGAACCATACGCGATCACTGCTCGCTCCTACATCATGACACACCTTATTCTGGTCCCTGATGCATCACAGTAAACCATGTACCCAATGCCCTCCTCAGGTAGCCTCATGATGGGTTCACTAGTCAACCTCTGCCTCATCTCATTAAAGCTCTGTTGGCATCTCTCTGACCACAAAAATGGTTTCCCCTTGATCATCAATACTGAAAGTGGTGCAGCAACTCTGGAGAAGTCTGACACAAAGGTATATCTGACCACGTCGTGAGTGATCGACTGCACCCTCTAATGCATGATTCCATATAGTGCTTCCTCGGTTTTCCTTTTTGCTGGACAAGGAAAAACTTATTCCAACATTTTATATATACCGAATCCTTTTTTCCTAATACAGTCAATCTTAGTTTGAACTGTGGTTTCCCAATCCATACCCAAACTAACGTCGTAAGGCCTCGACGCTGCCACCAAGAGGTTCTAACCAAAACTACCACTTTAAGGGTTAGATCACACCGTCGGTGTATGTGTGATTATCGATTCTTTTCCCAAAGGTATCTCCCGATGTGAGGGTCATGTCAATGGTTTAAATGGAAACTCTCGGTCTGGGACAAGATCTGTGGAAGGATGAAATGATTGGTACCTATTTCTAATGATACGGTAGCTAGTAGTATACATAGGCCGTAGCTCAAATCATTCCTAGAGTCATTGGGTCACAATCCTCGACCACATGCATCTGTTCTCTTCCCCTTCCCTCCAGCTCCCAGAGCCTAGTGGGGACTATAAAGGAGGATGGTTGCAACATGTCAAAATGTTCACCACCTCATACTGCACTACTAGATCTGCTTCCATGTCTTCTGCCCTACAGATTCATTTTTCCTTAACACATACTCTTCTTGAAACATCTCACAGGCCCATGTCTTTGAGACTAGGGCATGTTCACAGCTTCCCACTGCTAATATTCACTGGCTGTATCCGCTCAACTTAAGAACATTCAATCAAAGAGGTTCTCTCTAGAGCCCCAACATATGTAAGAATTCATAGAGGAAAAAGTGATGGCTTGGATGTCCTTAAAGACACCTCGCTCAGAGGTCCGAGATCTAAATCATTATTCGCATCATATTCATCATGCACCAGGAATGGTCAGTACACCTCGATAAATACTCAACTACCAACATGTCATCCTTCCGAAGCTATATAAGCTCTCGAAAACTCTCAGCCTCCTCCTCAAGCTAGTCCTCATCTGCCTATGGGTTGGGATCTCCTTGTAAATTGATGGATATCTAATGTTGAAACACTTGTAAGGCACTAATCCTACAAGTGTCCTCTACGGGTACCGCCAGTAGTGTCTGCTAACCAACATGAAATGATATAGTTGGCACACTGCATGAAGGTACCATCTCAGAATATGGTCCATGTACCAAAACCTCATCACTATGCCTAACATCTTCATGGGCACTCACCAAATAAGATTAGTATCTAAGATCAACATCTGCTCTACTATTGTCTCAACTAAGTGGAAAACTCCAACAATCACCTCTATCCAGTACTCTATTTCCTGGGAATATGTCTCACTTTGAATCCTTGAAGGCATCTACTGCTAAAACTCGTGCAACGCGCTCAGTCGGTGTGCACCGTTGTCCAATGCAGTTGGTGGAATCTATTTCCCAACGGGTGGTGGTGCTGCTGGTACACCACCCGATGGTGCCAACATAGTAAGAGGGCACTAAACCGGAGCCTCGTTGCTCGGTGGGCCGTTATTGTGTACAATCTCTGAAACCATAGCTGGTTGTCTACGTAGCATCAACCTGATATAGAATAGATGTGCCAAAGCCAATAAGTTATGCATGGTGAGATGATTCAATGAGTTCACAAAGAAGACACCTGAAAACACAATTGCAATTAGTGTTTTCATGCACTTAGTTGGAAATCAGATGTTAGGGTCCTGGTGTATGGATACGTCGGCCGCCACAGCAATACTGGACTCCCTGGATTGAAAACCACACTCAATACTCTTTAAACTATTTATTCATAGTTAGATAGATCACAGTCCTAAGTTATGTGGTAGAACCGACTCATCTGATACCAATTTTTCATGACCCGTCATCGGGGCCCATGCAGTGACTACCCAAATCTCACCATCCATATGCCAGGGGCTGGCGACTAGCACTAAAGGTGAATTCCTAATAAAAGGGAAGACATTGCCTATAAACCTGCAACAGACCCAGTCTGAACAGAATTAGTAGAAACAACATTTACTAAAATAGAAAAGAAATGTGTGTTGAAAGTATGTGTGCCAGTATACAAACCCAACAGAACAACAAGTACAAGTACATGTAATAAAGGAAAACAACTCCTGGATCATCCACTGGGGAATCCTACCTGAAGGGTAGGTACAGAACCTGAACACTCATCCCTAAGGTACGTCCCGTCTAGTCTATCTTTAAGAAGCCTCTCATCCGTCACCCTCAACCTCGATCACTACTGATTGTTGTCTGCAAAGAACACAACATGGTGCGGGTGAAGCCCATTTAGGGGGACTATAACAATACTCAGTAGGGGACCCCGAGACCCCTGAAGGTCTCCAAGAATCCAATAAGGATAAACCGCATAATTAAGATACCATCACAAAATATCAACCAACCTAGCTTAGGTATATGCCCTAACATTTACCTAAGTTACCAATCATAGTCTGACTCCAACTCTCGAGCCCAAGCATAACTCAGTCCACAAAGGAAGTAAATACAATCACTATGATGATAATAGCTAAAATAAGAGACTCAGATCACACAGGTATACATCTTTTGTAAGTTATAGGGATGATCAGATCTAGTCACTGATTCATGTAAGCTGTCGGACTCACACAAGATTCAGGACCAGCTAAGCAGTCAGACCCACACAAGATCCATGATCAGGTATTCTGTCAGACCCAAATGGGATCCAGGAATAAATTTCAGAACTGTCTTACCAATGGAGGATACTGGTATAGTATTCATCACAGTATAACCCACGGAGGATTCCAGTACAGATTTCATCACTGTCGAACCCACGGAGGATCCTGGCACAGTATTGTTGCAGCCATCCATAGGGTTCCCGCACAAAACTCACTCAATTTTGGGAGGGTCTGCTCCTCGAGCCATGTGTCGATAAATCAACTATCATGACGTCCTGCCTTGATGTATCTTGTAGTTTTTTCTCATCAAATGTAACCTAATGCGATAGACGGTGTGCCAATCGGACTCTCGATCTGTGGGTTATTGGCATTTCCGTTCAAGGGGACAGGTTGGTTTTTAGGTTCAATCCAACCTGTCCGTATTCTAAATATGTCAAAATATAAAGTAGGATATGCCAAAATAATCTCCTCACTCCACGAATATCATTTTCAAAGACGGTTCTTTGATCGGACACCCGTCGCCCAAGATGCGGGCAAAAACGTGTAAATGGCCATAGCGGGTCCGGGTCCTGTCTGACCAAGTCATATCGACCTTTCCTGACTCGATCTGAACCAGGGTCTGACATAGTTTTTGGGTTTGACCCGGTCTGAGTTAAGGGCCCGAATGTCTAGCTTGCATGGCCTGGTTGTCCACGCGTGGGAGGGGGGTGTCGCGCCCCCAGTTCTGCTCTTAAGAAACCGGCGCTAGGCACCCGTTTTGTTGACCCGTGGGACCGAAAGTGTCTATCCTGTTTTTTCTTCTCCATGGTGGTCGGTCCGGCCGGTCCCCAGTGCTCCTCCACCAGGGCACGATGGCGCCACGGTCCTTCTACCCTCAGTGTAGTGCGACGGTGCCGCGCCACCACCGCTGCGACCCGACCTAGCCACGGCCTTCGTCTCCACCACACGGTGGGATGGTGCCACCCTTCTGCATCCTCCATGGCCCTCCGGTCTGAGGTTCCTCTTCGGTGTGATGTGAAGTCACCTCACACCTTTTCTGCGGCCCGCCCTGGCTGCGGTTCCTCACCTCTGGTGCAGTGCGACGACACCGCACCCTTCCAGCTCCACCTCTGACGTCAAACAAACAAGAACCATCGGAGGGACGTCGGGCCGGGTTTGGTTGTCCCACACCTTCCGCATTAGGTGATAACAATTGTCCATCATTGAAACCTAATTAACGACGAGTAATGAGGGTTTAATTTAATCAAAACTAACCCATACCTCGTATATTTCATTTGATGCCTATCTAGGAAAAAGGGCGGATGACGATTCGTCGATTGCCACATTCTTCACACACTCCAAATTCTCACGCTCATGTGTCGGAAAGGAAGAAGGGTAATCATCATTGGCAGACGAGCGTTCATATGTGACATCATCATTGGTGACGTTCTTCGTGGGCGACATCTTCTCCATTGATGTAGATGAAGGTCGATGGAAATTTCATTGGTGTCGCTTCCCTTTCCTTGCCTCGGTTAAAGAACGATGAAGAAGGAAGAAGATGGCATCATCTCTTCGGTGGCGGAAGAGACATTATTCATGTTCTTCGTGTTCTTCGTTGGAATAATGCTCCCTCTATTTATTTAAGGCTACACCAAAGTATTATACTATTATAATGTAATAGATTAGTCAATTATTTTATTCTTTGACATAATTTCAAAAAATTTAAATTGTGCCAATTAATTAAGATATGTTGAATCAATTAATTGCTTGGGTTGGTAGAAAATTAATGGGAAAGGTGGAGAGGCTCAATTAATGAGAGAGAGTATTATCCACATAATAGAGGTGTTCAAGAGTTAATAGGGGTTAAGGGGGTTTGACTCTTGTGTGGGACCCACCTTATAAAATCCTCCCATTGGAGGTTATGTGTGAGTGGGCCCCTCCACTAACCTCCCCATGGAGGTTATAACTACCACCTCAAATACAAATACGGCTAACACATATTTTTGTTTAGTTTAATTAAAATCCCCTAAAAACTAACTTCCAATCTCGATAAAATGAAACTGCGTTAAAGGTCTCCTTAAGTGAATATTGGTGTTGTGAGTTCAATAGTGTCCTCATATTTTAATTCTAAGCATCGGTTCAAAAGATATAAAATACCACACATACGTTTACTGAATGCACCCGAACAAAACTTCAGAAATTGATTCTCGGAACACCTTGCCTTGGAATCAGGTGCCCTCAGAAACTGTGGACTCGTAAAATTCCCATGTATTTAAAAAAGGTTTTTCTACAGAAACTCAGAGTCATTACAATTGAGGATGATTTATCAAAATACAATCATCCATATTGTATTGAATGTGTTATGATTGAAAGTGGATGTGTTATTTTTATACCATTTATGGTTTATGGTTAATTTTTTGACATTTCGTATGCTAGTTATAATAAAAATGTTTATGTTATGTTTCATCCATTTCATATGAGTAATGTGTTGGACTTAGTATGTGATGGGTGGATCCCACAATAGCTCCTCGATGCATCAATAGGTCTCATGAGACAATTAGACTTTTAATTGGATGAGGCCTTTCCCAATTAGATATATGTTTTTGGCTTATGCCTAAATAATTTTTAGACATCTTGGTAGAGGCCTTCAAATGATTTTTTAGAATTTCCCGCATTATACATTCCCTCATTATGAAAATAATAATGATGGTTCATGTGGTTATTTGACTTATTGAGTACCCATGACTATGTTTTATTATGGCATTATTTACTCATCTCATATTCCTACCATAAAGTGTTAATGTTTATTATTTTGTAATGACATGTGTTTTGAATTATTCACCATGCCTAATGTTTATGTTATATTTCATTGTATTGCATACCCATACTAAGATTTTGAGCTCACCCCTTTCTTATGATTCATTTTCCCAGGATACGAAGAAGTTATTTATGAGTGACTAGCAGGCATAATCTGGGAAGCTAGGATGATTCTAATTGGATCAATTAGTGTTGTATTTCTTTTCATGTTGTAATGCTGAACTTATGTATGTATCTTGTTTCCAATAATACTAAATTGATCAGTCATTCAAAACATGATTCCTTGTAACATGCCAATGTTATGTAATAAAGCACCAACTTTGGGTAACTGGGGTCAGGGCGTTACACTTGTTACTATTTGGATGACATTACATGGTTATTGTTGATGTTTGGGTTGTACCTAGTTTTAGGAGGTGCTTAGTTATGCATGTATGTTGGTTATTACAATTTTTTACACTCTTTAAATTATTACCTATTTTGACTTGATTTGGAATAGATGGTATAGTATCCCTATGTGACTCATTATAACCTTGCTACTAGTTGATAACCTCTGGCATCTTAAGATGTATGCTTTAGGTCGTGTGAAAACACATCTTGGTGCACCTGTTTAGTGGCTTCCAGTCGAGGATTTTATATAATGTATCTAAATTACTTGTTTTTTAGCATCAAAATCCACAATATAATCATAATATGATGTGAAATCATTTACTACTAGCTAATTAAAACTCTTCATTCTCCCACTTACTCCATTAACACTAAACACATATTCATACTATGATTTCAGATCCTTTAAATGTGCATGGAAACTATCATAGAATTACACAATGATAACTAGTTCTATATTCCCACCATAAACCTAGAACATGTCATTTTTATACCATAGATACATTACGATTTTTTTCGAAGGGGACCAAATTTTAACTCTTTAGACATTATGATATCTACTTAACTTCATCATGGAATAAAAAAGATCATGCCTCGTACATCACAGGGTATACAAGATAGATCCAATTAAAAAACTATATGGGATTTTATTATTTTTTATCTCATCTAATGTCTAAGAACACAACTTATTTGATATATTTATACCATGTGAAACAAGAAACAATAATCTATTATACTATTATATATAAAATTTATTTAATATATTTTTAATCCATATAAAATGACATAATCTATGAAAAAAATTAGATATATCTATAAAGATCCTAATCCATATATTATAGGATACCTCACCCTATTCATTCATGGAGGAGAATTTTTTACACCATTTAATTACTTACTATAAGACTATTTCATCATTTCCAACTAGTAATATAACATCTAAAAATATTACCTAGAAAACAATCACATCAAATAATCCTATTATATTGACATTACCCACATTCATTCTTTATGAAACCAAATTCACTTATAGAGTCAACAAAAAATATTCTATGATATTTATGGTTGATCCAACCTATAAATGGATATCTAAAATTTTCACACCTTAATGGAATCCTTTAGTGTTAAGGCAATTTTTGGTTGTGTCAAATAAACATATTTTATAGGATTTTCATTAAACAAGTATTCCTTAATATAAATTTCACAAATCCGATAATCATGGTATGATTATTGTTCAAGTATAATTATAATGGATTTTGTTCTGGTGAAAGGCGAAAAGGTTACATCATAGTCTATCCCATGATATCGCTTTAATCCTTTTTAACCATTCATGCTTCATAATTATTCACTTTTCCATCAATTCCCATTTTTATTGTAAATATTAATTGTCTCCCAATATGTATTATATCATTTAGAGGATATAATAAAACCCATTTTTGTTATAATACATAGAATTTATTTTAGAATCCAAGGATTCATTCTATTTTATAGTTTTTCAGTTTTTTACTATAAATTTAATATAATGAGGTTCATTATCTTAATCAAGTGTTCTTTCACCTTCCTTGGTAATTATAAATCCATATCTCGCATGTTCTGTAACAACTCTAGTGATGTTATATAGTACTTATGTCTCTAGAGAATCATTTTGTATTGGGTATTGGAGAAATTTTTTCATATGCAAACTATTTTGTTCCATGATCTTCAAAATAATAGAAGACTACCTTTCCGACACAATGTCAATTGGAGATATTCTCTATTTCTAGAAACATGTAATGTATTATAACAAATAATGTTTTCTCTAAAGGATTATAAGTAATATAACCTTGTTTATCTAGGATATATGATAATGATAAACTTAGTTTTTATTAATGAAATTTGTTCTGGTATGTAGATGAAAAAAAATCATATCACCTCGCATTTAAATGTAAAAAAAATGATATCTTTATAATTCGCAAATCACATGGAATTCCATTAACTAATTTAGTTATAATTCATTTCCATGTGTGTGTGTTTAATTGAATTACCTGAAATAATAATGAAGTTATTTCATGATTCATCATTGATATCACTATCTATAATAATATATTATTCCCCTGTTCAATAATAAAATTCTACTATGGTTTTTGAGGAAGGGAGAGTTGGGATAATATTATATACACTATTATAAAATCAATGAAATCATGGTTAAGATACTCCCCACCAAAATTTGATCATATTTTCATTATCATAATATAAAAATGATTATATATAACATTCTTAAATATCTTAAATTTCTCAAATGAACCATACGTATACATCCTTAGGTAGATAAAACTCAATTCTTTAATTTCATCAATAAATGTATTGATGTAAATGTATCCTTCATAGTATTATATTATGAAAGATCCATAAAGATAAGTATTAAATATTTTTATAATATCTACAACTCATGGACAATTTCCACTAAATAGTGCTTCGGTCATTATGATTTATAATCAAGTATAACATATATCTATGGGTTTCCATTCATAATAATCCAAAACAAAATCTAGATGAAACTTTTATAAATATTTCATTCTTGGATAACAAGCCTTATTATTCCAAGACTCTATATAATATGAGTCATGTGAACTTGATTTGTAATCAATTTATGTAATAATATTGTTAAATTATCGTTTATAAAAAACATTATTCAAATTTGTCATCTCATAACACATGGTATATTTATAAAAGTTGCAAATCATATTTCCAATCATGAAAAAAATATATCAATAAATTAAACTAGCATATATATTATATTTTTATTACACTTAACACTTAGTAGAAATTTAATAAAATATGAACAAATCTAGTCATCAATGTGAAATATTAATCTCTTATAGCTAGTGTAGTTAGTCTTACTCCATTGGTAGATCTAACATCCACCACAAATATAGTAATTATATTAAAACTACATTTTTATGTGTTTGAATACAAAATTTTTGAAAACAAAGTACTAACTTATACACATATTTTATAAATTTATTGATTATAATCAATTAAAAAATGTACATAAGGATTCCTATTACTTCTTTACTAAGGTCGTATTCCTATTCTAGTGGCCTTTTATTAAAACAAAAAGGTTGTAACATTTTTTTTACAATAATAATGAGGAGGTTATATAATGTATATAAAATATAAGAAGCATGTGGTATTTATGGTCACCATTGTAGACTCAAAAAGGATGGGTGTCACCATGAGATTGAGAATGATGGAAGGATTCAAATTCATTATGGTTGAAGATTTTGGACTATAATTGGTGGATTTATTTTCAAGTTGAATGATTGATTTTTATTAATAATAAGAATAAATGTTAATTATGAATCATTTTATAGATGATGTTCTCCATAGTTTTCCTGGCTGTCACTTTAGGTTATAGTGTTTAAAACTCATACTGTAAAACTTTATTTTATATTAAATGAGATAACTCTATCCAAACATACCAATATTCAAATAGTATCAACATTATATCTTATAAATGCTATAAAAATCTCATTCCCTATTGGTTTAGTATATTTTTATATTAGATACATAAAATTTCATTCTGACCATCTATTTATAATCATAATGTACAAGATCTCAATAGAGACATATTCAATATTTTAATAATCTTCTTAACTAATTGAATTAAAAAAAGGGTGAGATCAGTTACTCAGTAAGGGGAAAAATAACAACATTTGATCAATTGTTAAATATTAATAATTTGAGTAAGGTGATAATGGGGAAAAAATTAAAAAACAAGGAATAATAAAAATTTTATAGGAGGCATGATAGAGGGATATGTATTCTCAAATGATCAAAAATATACAATCGAATACGAGTGAATAATAATGCCACAGTAACCATTATCCATTGGTAAAAAATAATATAAAAATTTATGATTCTCATTAGAATAGGAAATAAAATATGAGAAAATAATGTGTTACTAACTAATTCCATTAAAATAGTTGGATTTGGCTAATAGCTAATATACACTCTAGTTCTTAGGCTAACAATTGTACACACACTCCTAGATTGTGATGCAACCTGTTTACACTTTTGGGTTGGTGTTAACAACACATGAACCCTCTTACGATTTGGTTAATAGCCTATATAACCTCTTAAGAAGTATATTTTCTTATACTTGAGCCATTATCCAGGCACTCTCTTTTTTTGGTCTACTATCTATGTACACTCATGGGTTTGGAAACTACCCTTGCACCCTGTTGAGATCATGAGATATAAAATTTAAAAAATGTATTATAGGGTTATATATGACAATACTCATAAATATCCAAATATATATATATCCCCTTATGAAATAAATAATATACCATATCATAAAAAATTGAAATCAAATGGGTTTTAAATAATTTTCAAATGTCATCACATCAAACAACGTCAAGAATCAGATTAGTTGATCTGAAAATTTATTCACCCCAAAATGAGTGTTTGACAAGGGAATTTAGAGTTTTTTTAAATATAAAATAATATAATGTAAAAAAATATTTTGATTAAATTGGAAATTAGATGTTTACTCATAAAACGTTTACTCATCAATCATATTGAAATGATTGAAAAAATTATAATACAGGTCAATTTTAATATTTTATTTTGGGAATATAAAATTAAAAACATTTTGAAACATTATGTAGATTAATAAATCAATAATAGATCCTTGAAAAGAAAATAATTTTTTTTCGTAGTTAACATGGAGTGGAAGATAAACCATGTGATTATGGAAGGAAAAATATTAAATATTTAAAAATGCATTTGTTAAATCCATTATTATAAAAATAGTATTAATGCTCCTTTTTTGAAAAATGAAAATATAAATATAAAGTTAAAATGATAAAATAGTGAAATGAATTTAAAAATAAGGAAAAAATTGCTAAAATAAATAATATAGATATGGAATAAAAATTTTCTTGAAAGGGGTGGGAATAACTCTTAACAATCATCCTAGAATAAGACATTAAGTAAAAATTACATATTCTATATAAATAATCATAATTCACTATAAACTAAAACATTACTATGGAATAAACCAAAAAACAATAAATATGTTCATGAACAAATATTATAACCCAATTAAAATGTGAGTTGAGTTGAAAAATAAAATTACATCTGTAGATAAAATTGAGTAAAGACTATTGATAAGTGTATATTGTAAGAAATGATTAAATCCATTTAATTTCATGAGATTTATATGAAAATGAATAAATATGGTGGTATATGCTAAAAAAAGTGAATATTTCATATGTTCTAATGAAATAAAATTATAAAATGAAAAATATGTACCTTTACACACGAATTGAATGAGACTTTTTAACCTCATATATAAAATCATAATGACATTAATAACTAATTTATGAATATTATTCATAACTAATACCTCATCTATTCATCATTTATAAAAATATTCTAAACAAACATTAGTTTTTTATTGTTTATTTTCATCATCATATGTTAACATTTTTGTTCATTTCACACTAGTTTCACAATAGTTGTATTAATCCTCTTTATTTGATACCTATTTCATCATTCCAAGATTATATAAGGTACTATTATATTTTTTTATAATTATTTATAATTTTATAATTCCATTCCACATTTTTTTAGTTATGATTAAAGAATATGAAATGAATAACAATCTTATTTCAGTAATTGTAACGAACAGCTGGTTATATATTAATTAAAAATATCAATATTGATATTAAAATTATATAATAAATACAAAAATATTTATTTACTAATATATATTCACACCATTAATTAATATTCCATAGTAACCCATGGTGGAAAATTATAGCATCATTCATGTATGTTACTAAACAAACACAACCAAGAACATTCTATATTTAGTTAATATGTTTTATTATAATTTAATGTAGTTTTACTATCATTATTAGAAAATTATATTTAACAAATATATGTTTTTAATGATATAAATTATTACTGATAATGGTTATACTAATAAGATAACTTTTATGAGGCTATTTCATAAAATGAAGAAATCGTTTTGCACTTTGTATGATCATTTTAGATGGTCACATTTATAATGATCAATGATTATTAATATTACTAAAATTATACCTAATTTAGATTTATAATATAATAATAATATCATAAATATCAAATTAATTCATCAAAAAAAAATTATAGTCATCCATGTAGGGTGGATATATAAATGAAATATGTTTCTCCATGGAGATGGTAGTCCACACATACATATGAAATTGATTTTCATTTTCCATTGGACATTAGAAAGGTAAAAGAATGTATTTGTATTGAAATTCCTCAACATGTAATAAATGTAATATTTATTTATTAAATACCCTTTTATAACATGTTATGTATGGTGTTGATTAAAAATAATACACATCACTCATGGAGGTGGTAGTTCACACGTACATATGGACGACATTCTCATTTTTCTATGGAGAAGGGAAGAATGTGAAAGATTATTATTTCATAAATATAATAAAAATAAGTATTCTAATGATATTTGTGTTATTATTTTAGTATACTGTTATAAAATTTTAGATAGATGAAATATCCATAAATTAATAAAAAAGAAATTTGTAATATGAAAATGTATACCTTACCCATTTCAATATATCCTTTCCAAAATGGATTAAGTCTTAGAGTGGTGGTCTGTTGAGTAAAATAAACCATCTATGAAATTTTTAGAGTTTTTGGTAGGTATTTGGGTAGAGTTATGTTTAATGAAGGTGATTTTGGTGTGATAATAAGTGGAGAGGTGAAGGGATCCTTTTATAAGTGAGAAGAGTAGAATTTTAATAATAAAAGGTGAATTATTCAAGGAATGTAGATCCAAATGTTTAGAATAATTTATATGTAGTGAATTATGGTCATTAAGATAGATAAAAAAATTAAGAATTTTTTAACATTATATTTGAATTTTACCTATAATTAATAACCCTTGTGCCATTTTGACTTTTAACATGGTACTTTCTTTTTTCCAATGTTATTTATTTATTATTCAAAAAAATTGGACCTTGTTTTATATATTTGACCTTCTGATTCCCAAATATAAAATATATTACATTATATAAAATATCAATATTTAAAAAATTATAAATGTATAAGGAATTACAAATAGATTTCGTGAAAAATTTAAATTATGTTCTAAAATATCAAATTTAGGTTTTTAAGATAAACATAATATTTTAAAAATTAAAATTTTACTGAAAGATTATATGAGTGGGAAAGAATAATTTTTTAAAAAAAATTATCATTTGTATATATACAATTATTTTTATATAAGTCACGATATTTTTAAAAACAGTATTTTCACTATTCACCTAAAACTCAATCTTATGGTATAGAAAATCCAAAAATTCACTCTAGATTTTTTTTGGAAAAAATTATTCAAAAAAATTTCTTTTTAAAAATTAATATTATAAAAAATGTAATTTATCTTTTACATGGGAATGCAAAATATAATGAAAAAATATTTATGTAGGGAAATAACTTCATTAAATATTATTTTTGCATATTATTATTTAAAATAATTATTAAATTAGTTTTAATATATTATTTATTTAAAAATATATTTTACCTTCATTTTAACATTAAATAATTAGTTTCACAAAAAAAATGGTGCGTATAAAAATAAGATTTTTAGTTAAATAAATTTTGGAGCAAAAAATGAATTAATTCTCATTACTTTCCAATTAATGAATATTGTATATATGTTGATTTATTTTATTTAATATTTTATTAATAAATTTAATAGAAAACATTATTTATTCAAGTGTAATTAATAATACACAACACTTTCAAAAATAAAAATAAATTTATTACTTTTATATTAAATAATATTTACAAATAAATTAAAATTGATAATTTATATTCTATAATTCCAATTTTTTTAATACACTAATATTAATATATTTTTTAAATTTTATAAATGAATCATATAATAATAATATATTTTTTCACAAATAAATGAGAAAATATATGTTTATATATAATAAAATACCTCATTTAATTATTTTTTGTTGTTGTTTCATTATTTCTGTCTGATAATGTATTAAGTTTATTTTTCCTTATAATATTCATCTCAATAAATCACATCAAGTAATTTTTGTAAGTTCTATCAAGCAGTACTCCCTTATGTGGCCGAGTTGGGTGGATACGTAACCTTAGACGTGACTCTGCATACTTTCATGGCTTCTCACTAGTAGTGAGGGTTTGAATAATATCGTGGTGAGACTATAGCCTCTAGTATAGTGTAGAAAATATCATGGAAAATACAAATATAGTAAATAAAAATAACATAAAAAATAATAATTAGACTGCATGCATATATAATAGAATAAATGATGTTGTATATTCTCATCACAAACATAGACCCATATTCATGGTCTCATCACCAACAATATAGGAGAATGAAAAAATATCATAGTTGGCTTTTGGATAAGCCAATATGTTTTTCCTATGTATCATGTTTGGAAATAATTGGGGCCAATATATCTTAATTCGATTCTTTATTGTGCAAATACATAAAATGAGAGTATAAAAACCTCCCCTTGAAATAATGCCCTATAATTTAAATCCACGTAATAATGAAATATTAATCCCACATTAAAAAGGTACTTTTAGCTTAATAATATTTTTTAAGTACATAAATCCAATAAATGATTTTTTTTCATGTTGTATAAATAAAAACAATAAGGCACTACGATAGAATTTAGAATCTTTTCTTATGGATGATGCACTATCAAATTTAATTTATTAGTTGACGAATGATAGATTTTAAATTAAACATGGTAATTTTTAAGTGATATAGAGTTCTTTTTAATATCATATAATATTGAAAATATTGTATTAAATTTAACATCATGTAATTACCAAAAATATTATAGAGTTTAAAATGATGTTTTCAGTAAAGGAAATGAAATTAATGTCATATGGTATGAAATATGTGTTGTTCTGATCTATCATGGGGTTTCATGAAGAGTAGAATTATGTGAACTTGTCATTATAACTTTATAAGTATTTTGTTGTGAAAATTCAGGTTTAATTGATGATTAAGACTAAGAATAGTTGGGTTTGTAGAAGTTGGGATTGCATATCTATGTAGGATTATGGAAAGAATATTTGGTTTTACTTATATTTGATGTAAATACATCTACTAAATTTACCATATGAGTATGGTTTAAGTACAAATAAGGAAATCAGTGCATTTCATAATGGGTATGAATTTTGAAACACTATGGGATTTTAAAAATGATTGGTGATTTAGGTAAAGAACCACCACTGTGATAGGGTATCAAAATCTTGGGGATATTTTTACTATATTTTATGATTGAAAATTTAAGAAAATGTTTAAAAACATGTTAGTGTTTTATGGTGGTAATATGATCATTTTACAAAACATAAAATTAATAGAATTTTACAATGATTGAATTCACATATATCTCTTGAAAATTAAATTTGGAAAATACACAAGGGAGTACATTTTATTCCTTTGTACATTCATGAAGTCCCTATTCCTGAAGGATTCAATTCTTCTCTTTTTTTCCATACATTATCATGTTTTTATATCCTTTTTTAGAGTAGGTAATACAATATTTATTATTATTTAGATGTAGTTCATGAAAATTATACTTTCTAGAACACACCAATAATGCATGATAAGGCATTTTTATGGTGTCTATGTTCCCTAGAAATTCATTGAATTGTCTTTATGAATACATATAACATCCAAATTATTCACCAAGATTTTTATTGAGTGGTTTCAACTTTTAAACTACCCATAACAAGATATATATTTTCGTTATGATTTTTTTACACACAATAAATCATAATTTATAATTATAATTTTAATATTAAATACACACACTCATACATATGCATACAAACACTGAAAATAAACACAAATTTTGTCTAAATGTTTTTAAAAGATCTATATTTAAATGAATATTCCATTATATGCGTCTTTATTCAAATTTATATTAACAATAGTACTACTAAAACATTATAAAATAATGGAAAAAAAATAAATTGAATGACACCATAATTATCAATTTACAATGTCACTTGAAAGATATGTTACCAGATGACAATGATCATCATTTTCAAGCACATGAATAAGAAAAAAATATTATTTAATTTATATAGTATTTGACACATACATTTATAACATAATAAATACATTTTATTTTAGGAGTACATCTTAATAAGAAAATTCCCTATGAGTGGTGTACATCAATAAAAAAATATATAAATAACATAAAAATATATATGGTTTTATCTATGTCATTAATATATTTAAACAGATGTATCGAATGATAGATATTATATTAGAGTTAAAATTGAACTAATTAATTGATTTTTTTATAAGAGACATAAAAAACCATTTATTTAATAATATAAAATAAACATGATCATGAGAATCTGTAATTATGAAATAAAATATGTAACCATTTTAATGATTTTTCATTATATGGAAGTAATCGCCATAGTGTACAATGAATCACTCATAATATATATTTAATTACATTAGAAAATAATATACTACCAACGAGTTTAAATAAGAATTGGATGGATGTTATCTTTTATATTCCTATTTCAAGGATAAAACTTGTTAGTAATGATAATAAAATTTATTTATAATTATTAACTTAGAGGAATAAATTTAATTGTCACATATTTGTTTTTGAGAATGAATTAGAAAATCAATAAAATGTTATTTTGAGAGTCATGTTGTTTTATATAATAAATGACATTACTACGTATGGTAATTATCAAATATTAATATTAAAAAAAATTCTATATTTAATATTTGAAGAAGTTTCACACTAATTTATATTAAATCATTGTATTAATACAATTTTTCTTGGATATAAATTACATTTATATGAATATATTGATATTAATGATGAAAAAATGAATATGATTATAACTAAGAATAATTTCGTTCAAATTTGTTATTAATAGAAAATGAATTATCTAAAAGCATAAATGATCTATTCCATATATTTTGTTAACCATTATCTAAGAACAATTATATATAGGTTAATTAAAAGATAATTTCTAAAAAAATTATCTCTATGGTCTTGTCTTAGATTTAGAATCTTGAACGGTATTTAAAATAAATTTAAATAAAATTTATAAAATTCATATTCAGGATAATATTTTTTCTAGAAGTAATAAGATTTAAACTATTATATTATGATAGTAGTATATTCAAAGGAAGTTAAATAGCATAATAGTTGTAAACTATTAAATTTATATAATCAAAAATAGAATAAGAAAAAAAAGAACGAAACAATGTGGTGTAGTTCTAGATGCCAATCCATAAACCCCTTAAAATAAACTCAATTAATGGATATAAAAAGTTCAATTCAATGAAGAACATAATTTCTAATAAAAAATGGTGGGACTATCGGTACCTCGATTCAAAAGAACTATGTTTAGTCATAATAATACATCATCGATCTGTGATATAATAAGAAAAGTCACATCCTATGAATTTTTTCAAATGCTTTGGTAGTAGAATGATCTGTCCATATCTTACACTTTGATCACCCAATCACAAACTATTCAAATCCATGTTCATATTCAAACTAGAATTATGAATTCATAGATACATATCAATTAAATACATACTATTACATAAGAACATAGAAAATAATTACTACTACAAATCGTAGTATTTTATAATGAATTCCAAAAAATGAGATGCTTTAAGAATCAATTTAAAAAAAAAGAAAAAATGAAAGTACTCAAACACTGAAATGGTGGATTTATCTCCAAATATGGTTTTTAATTATCTATGTTCCTCACTAGCTCAATATATATTTATAATCATTGTTGTAATAAACTCCTAAATGGTAAACATTGATCTATCTGGGCATAGATTCGATATCTAATAAAACAAAAAATCAACTTGATCATTAATTTGAAGGAATTCAATTTCCTTAACAGTGATTTAGAAATACAAAGTATCAGAATTAGTTCATTTTAACATCGAAATTGGATGTTAAACCTATTTAAATGGGAAAACAAAACATCAAGTTTCCAATATTGAAATATGATGTTTGTTTTGATTTCCAAAAGAATGTATACAGAATAAATAATCCAATAAAGGATTAAAAAATATCCCCCTCTTTGAAAATAATAATACATTTATGAAATGATATTTTAATAACTCAGATTTTCTATGTATTATTTTTGGATATTTTATGGTTTATTTTCAATAATAGACACATAGAATGAGTTAGATTCTGAGGCCCAGTGTTCCCAGAATAAATCTTTGAAATATGTAAAACATATAAAAATTGAACATGAGAATAGTTTTCTTCCAAAAGTGTAACAACTCAAAAATAGGGGTCTGTATCATAAATATAAAGGCACAATTGAGTTCAAAATGCACAGTTTACCCAAGGAATGATATAAATTTGGTCAGCATGGGTCGTTTGTGCAAAATTCATCGTGGGCATAAAATGAGTAAAATAATTAAATAAATTATATTATTTGTAAGTTGACGTAGAGAACTAATCTCTTTCTCTATGTGTATTATTATTGAATATTTTTATCATTATACTCTTAACCCTATTAATTGATGAGATCCATTGGAGTCGTTCGAGAAGATCTCATAGCTGGATGCGGACTAGATTAGAGATTGATGATTGGTGTGTGCAAAATTCAAAGGATATCATCAACTATTGTAGTGAAACTCTAATATTTATTAAATATCAAAACCAAATCGAAGTAGGATGTCATTTTATTTGTTTTCCTCCCTGTTTATGATTCTTATGTTGAATTCAAATCAATAAACAAACAAAGTGATTTGAGGATCATGCATATTGCGGGATGGGTCAGATTTTTTGGGAATTAAGAGAATTTTCTTTGAGGATAATTATTTGTTCTCAAAATATTGTTATAACAATAATGAATTCAGGTTGACCCAAACATCAGTAAGGGTTCATTCTTATTGATGGTTATTTGTGATTTTCTCCCCTATTATTCTTTGTTCATCATTGAGGTTTCTTTTTCCCAGGGGTTCGACCCAAATACTAAGGAATCAATAGTTTCACAAATGATTCTGGTAGAAAGATCCAATATCACATATATGGACTTAATATAGGGTGAGTATCATGATTCCTTGGTAGCAGTGAATGGATAAAACTAGCTGAGAGATCGTTAGGTACAAGTTGTGCATGTAAATAATAACGGGATGAATGGAATCAATTTTATGAACTTATTTCATGTTAACATTATGGGGAATGGACACGGAAATTATTTATTGATTTAGATCCTTGATTTATTTTTTTATCAAATCCAAGGTCCAGGGCAGTGTAGGTGCGGGAGTGTGTGGAAGGTACAAGGAGGGTTTCTAGAAAAACATTATCTAAACGGGTTGTATTTCGAGATTACACAGCATTTGGGTCCCAAATTAGCCACTAAAAAATTTTATAGTCAATGATTATATATAAATATTCATGTTTTTTAATGTCAATAAACACCAATTTTAGTTAATTTTATTAATTGATCATTATTTCCCATAATTTGTGGAATTCATGTTTAAAGTGAAAATTTGGGCCCAATCAATATTCTATTTGTGGAAATCATTTCATTAATTATTTTAATTTTATATTTTGGGATATGATTTATTCGTTTTTTTGGAACATTTTATATTTAATGATAAATTGATGAATCTAAATGAAAGATGGAGATTTTTAGGCATGAATGCAGAACACTTCTAGAAAATACATAATGTGCATTCGGTCAAAGAAACAAAATTGGGATGCACAATTCTTGCCCAATAAATCTAAAATTTTAACTGTAGTAATATATAAATATATGGATAATTTCATTCAACTATTTTTGAATATATTTTTGACGTTGTTAGGGAGATAAAGGGATACCAATTTGACTTTTAAGTTGTGGGCTAGATGTAAATGCCCATAAAAATACCCCACCATTTCGATCATAACCTCCAAAAGTATAATCCAACTGGCCTAAAAATTTTACATATACTATAAAACACATCGATAAGTATATTTATCTAATATTATTATCTATGAGTTATCCATATGATGTTTCGAATTTTCACATCAAAACGGGGAATGAATCTAGATGATTATTCTAGTTACCTTTGAAATATCCAACTTACATGGATTTCCCAACCTCCATTTGACTCTCATAATTTATGGGGATGGAATTTATAGATGGGGGATTTACATAAGGCTCCTAATATTTCTATATAAGGAGGTTGTGGTGATGTGATTGAAGATCGATGTTTTTCTATTCAATTTTAATTTCATGCATTCATTTTTCAATTGTGTCTTATATTTTTCCCACGTATGTTTTTATCACTTTGATTTAATTAATATAAGTTCTTATTTTTATTCAAATTCATTTATTATTTAATTTTCCATATAACATTGATACCATTCCCTTAATTAGTGAGTATATTAAAATAATATTTTCTGAAACTCTTCACACAATGGTGGAGTGGTTGTTATATATTTTTCTTTTCCAATCCACCCTAAGAGATAACCAAGGACCAACATATTGTCATTAAATTTAATTAACTTACATTTTTTAAAACCATTTAATTATAAAATATAATTAAAAACAATTTTGGCCACATAATATTAAAATCACCACCATATAATTTGAGTTTATTTAGGTTACTTCTTAGGTCTCTATGGATTTGATAACCCATGATATGCTATAGGCAGCCACATATACTATAAAACATGGTTTAATTTAAGTGAAGCCAAATTTTGGTGCTGTATTGGGGTCCCATGTATGTGACCTTATACCCTATAATTATATTCTCCCCATTTTCTATTTTCTCACCCATTTCTCGTAACTTTTCCTCTATCTTTTTTTGAGCGACATGAGATTATAATATCCAAATATCATTATACTCTAATGGAGTGTCTTCAAAATTATGACACCATAAACTTATGTTGTAATAAAATAAAAAATCAATATTTTGAATCACCAAATTTTTATAATTTCATTTACCAAACCTTGATTTAATAGAACACACCTGATGAGATTTACAGTCTAGGGGTTGATGATTGTTTTAAGGATAAATTTATACACTACTCGAGGACGATTGAAGAGATCAAACATAATGAAGTCGATGATGTAAAAACTCTTAACTAGGAAAATCCCCAAAAAAACAATTGAAAAATTGTGTTAACAAATTGATGAAATGAATTTGATAGTATCATAACTGTGATTATAACAACATGGAATTGAAACAATTACAAAAATCAGGCCCACTATAAGGACCTGGCCATAAACAATACATATTCTTGAATTATGTTAATAATTAACATTGAGGATCTTTTTAGGATTAGAGTATTATATAATTAGGCCATAACTATTACATTACATCTCAAATATTACCATTTAGACACTTCTACTAAGTAACCATTTTTTATAAAAAAAATTCTTAGAAGAAAATAATAATTATTTTGTTGATATAATTATTCATGGATTCATCCTTTCTGTTGCCCTGTCTTATACCCTATGAAAAACATTTCAACAACATTGGATGAGAATTAAAAGCCCAATAAGGGTTATAAAATAAGGAAATAACACATTAGTTCATCAATGCATAAGAAACATAAGCTCTTTACCCTAACTCATAAAATCATAAGATATATAAATAACACATTATAATCACAAATCATAAAGGTAACTTATGGAATCCATATCAAATATACATTGTCACTTTGATAGCTATGTATGGAGTTACATTTGGAATACCAATCACATTATATTCCCTATGTATTTTAGGGGAAACATTATCGTTTACCTCTTTTACGTTACCTAATGAATTTTAGTGCTATATCGGGCTCACCCACCTTTGGTTTATCATGGAACCACCCGTATACATAATCAATTCCCATGAACAATAACATAATCATAACACATGAACATGTATAAAGGAAATATACTGTTTTCATATTGCAATCACATTAAAATATTTTAATATATAGTCATAATCAATCAATTCTCAAAACCATTTTCAATAACAAAATACATAAAAAAGGTATATGGTATTTATTTTTAAAAACATTATGACTTTTTAAGGAATCATAATATCAAATATTTCTCATGGTGACGGAAAGGTAATTTTCACCGCGTACGTAAAAAAAATAAACATTATTTTTTTCCTTTAGAAAAATTATATGTATAAAAATATTACATTGAATAAAATCAAAATTCAAAGGGGTTTTTACACCATATAAATGAATGTTTTGTATTAATCAAATTATGCCTCAATGAATGGAGATTGATACGAAGTCTCTCACGAAAATTCTACAGCCTAAAGAAGTCACATCGTATTTTAGAAATTTTTTTGATGAGATATAAAATGGTCTCTCATTAGTTGATCATAAAATGTACAGAAATAAGGATGTTGAATAACATATACCAACATAAGAAATTTAAAATTAAAAGACACAACCGATAGAACTCTTTGACTAAAAGAGGAGGGTGAATGGTTTCCTTAAAAATATCATATCATTACATTAAGGATAAATAAATGACATAATTATCTGTGAAATTTATAAATAATACTAATATAATTGGATATTAAGTGTAAAAAATTTTATTTCATTCACAAATTTTCGTATAATGATATAAACTAGAAGTAGATGATTAGCCTAATGAATGGACATTTGGTTATGAAGTTCCCTAACCTTGTGTCTGACTTGACAAGTTCATTCATTAATCTCCTTAATAATAGAGTAATGTCAATTTATAATTTATCCATAACATTTTCAAGATTATTATTCTGTTTATATCACTTATTACCATGTTATAAACATTTCCTAATCATTTATGTCAATAATAGTCATTTTTTCGATATTTGGTACTTGAGTCAAAAATGAACTTCTTATAATTACTAGTTATCCATGTGGTCAAAAGTACAATATATCTTGAATGATATTCATGATTTATATATCATATATATAATGTATATCCAGTATATATATGTATTTATAATAGTACCTAACATTTGGAGATAAGAAATGAAATTCACCATTCATTGGGACGGTAAGCTCTACTTACGCATGAATGATACTTTCACTTCTATTTCATATTTAATGGAATGAAAACATAATGATACATAGGCATATAATAATTATAGTATAATATCATATATATTTTCACTAACTCTATAATTTATAAGTTCCATGTATGGAATGAATGAGTCATATAACATTGAGCGGACGGAAGTGGGCACTTCCTAAAATGAAATTATCATATTTACCCTTTATAGACACCATTATGTTATAATATAAATTAAAAAAAGGAATAATAGAGTTAATATAAATATAAAATATATCTCATATATATACATATTCATCATAATGGCCCCCATTAGAGGTTGCAGGAGATAAATTAACAATTGTCATTTAGTGAGGTAGTAGTTCGTTGTCCATAGAAATAGTATGTTATTAATCCATTAGATAGAGGTGTGTGGAAGATTAATTTAAATAGTTATAATAAAATCAACCTATTATATTTAGGATAATAGTATTGTAATAAAATAATTGAATAATGATAGTTTAGGGGGTTGTAGAAGGGAAATAAAAGAAAATAACTGAAAAAAGACATTGCCATTAAATTGGGTAACTCCCTATGGTTTGATCCAAAAGGATTTAATTAATTGACTATTACCTAGGGGAAGGCTTCTAGGGGAAAGAAAAGCATTGTTTGAGATCATTTGGGTAGAGTTTGGATGAGCAAAGGGGCTTGAGAGGTGTGTTTAATAGGTTAGAGATGGTGGCCTTTTATAAGAGTGAGGATGGGATCTTTAGGAATTCTTGAATGTTTTATTTTATTATAAAAATATTTTCTAGTTAAAAAGGTTAAAAAATTATATAATTCTAAGATATTTTTTATATCAGTCGAAATAAATTCATCCAATAATAATTGGACAGGTTTTGGATATTTTTTAATCCTTATCATTTCCAATTTAACCCTTTGTTATATTATTTAACTTTTATCATATCCACTAATATATTCATACTATATGGTTAATATAATTACTATAAAATTCTAAGAGGCCAAAAATGGATTATTAATGACATTTTTAACATCATATATCTCATTAGGAAGAATATTAGATTTTTAGGACTATTTTATCATTTTAAAATATATTGATTGATTTAAAAACTCTTTTTTGTCAATATTAATACTATTCATATCATGACTTTTTAGAAATTACGAACTATCTTGATTATTTCGGAAAACCTTTACTGTTTAAAATATAATAAGGAATCATAATCTATAAAATTATTTGATGGCCTAAAAAGGTTCAAAATAAATTTATTTTAATATTTATAATATCATTTATTTCAATCTTTTATTAATTAAAGTAAATACTCTATCACCATTGTGTTATAATTAAATTTGTTTACTTAATATGTAAAAATAATAAATTTATTACCATGACATATGAAATCATTTTAGATTTCAAATAAATGTTTATATTTGAAGATATCACTTATATAACCCTGTATACAATGGTTTTACTAAAATATATATGTTTTATGTTATTTTTGTCCTTACATTAAATTAATTTTTATAAAGTGTCCTTATCACTCCAATGTGCTCCAAGGGGTCCCAAAATCGACCTAAGGATGTCCATGGTCAGAAATGTTTTATCCAATATGCTTATAACAGAAGTTAGGGTGATTAAGTATTATTATAATATAATTTTATTAACCTTATTTTATAGATTTACTCTTTAACCATGGTAAATAAAATATTTACAGAAATAAATATTCATAATGTCTTAAAATAAAAGTAACCTATTTATAAAATATGTAACTCCTGATTCTAAATATGTAATCCATTTTTTCATATACAAAACAAATAAGTGGCAGAAATTAATTTAAAATTAATTCCCATTGTCAAAACAGAAACTGTGTTTTTAAGAAATAAGAACTATAAAAAGATTTTCCTTTTCTTATGTTCAATATTATAGTGAAATTACATACAATGACCAAAATTGAATTAAATGGTAAAAATATAATCCAATTACACATTAAATCCAATTAAAAAAATCTATCTATATATATAAATTTTATTGAAGGGAAATTTTGAATTAAAATGTAGTAATTTACACTATTCATTAAAAAATGAACATTAATAGGAAAATACCAAAAATTCATCCAAAGTAAATATTGATTTCATGATTCTAAATAAGAATATTATTTTTTCAAATAAATCATATAAATTTGAAAAAAATATATTTAAAAAGGATTCTCTATCAAAAGGTGGTAAGTCGACCTTTAAAAAAATATTAGAGTGTTTATGCATAAATTTTGATTCATTCACATTTTAAGATTATAACATTTATTAGATAAATGTAAAAACATTTAACAAATATGTATAGTCATATTTAAGTTAGTTATATTCATTCCCACCAATAAAATTACTATGTGTTAAGTAACATTTAAAATAATAATTTCATTATATTATTTTTCGGTATAACTCAACGTTGAGTGCAACGTAAGATTTCAAAGAAACCAGTTTTTGTGTATCGAGTAAGACATCAAACATAGAATTCACATTAAAATAAAATTAATATTAAATTCACAAATATTAATCAATATGATAATTTTATATTCTTTATTTACTTGGGATGTTACTTCCTTAAACCTTTTATAAATTGGGTCCTCGAAATTTTCTTCACATATCAATTAAATGGGGGTATTTATCTGTCATAGAATTTTCAGATTCCCACATCGCCTCTTCAACCATATGGTTTTTTCACAAAACCATTACATGATAAATTACCTTATGTCGCAATACTTTCTCTCTTCGGTCAAAAATATGGACCTGTTGTTCCTCATAAGAATAATTTTCTTCCAACTGAACTACATCTGGACTTAAAACATGAGATGAATCTGAAAAATATGTTCTCAAAATGACAACATGAAAAACACTGTGTACATAGGATAAACATGGAGGTAATGAAACATTGTACACAAATGATCCAAATTTCTCCAGTATTTCATAGGGTCTAATGAATCTCGGACTCAACTTTCTCTTCTTAACAAAACACATCACACTTTTCCATGGAGAAACTTTGATAATGACATGGTCACCTAACTCGAAAGAAAGATCCTTCCTCTAGTTTTCCGCATAACATTTCTAACTTCTCTCAGCTGTTCTCATGTGCCTCTAAATAAATTGAACTTTTTCTGCCATCTCATCTAACAATTTTTGTCTCATTAGTTTCCTTTAACCTACTACATCTCTAAAAGCTGGAGTTCTACACCACATTCCATATAATGCCTCAAATGGTGCCATCTGTATACTAAAATGAAAAATGTTATTATATAAAGAAATCAACCAATGAATGATGTTAGCCCCAACTTCCCTAGAAATCCATTGAGCAAGCTCATAGAATATCTTCAAATGTCTGATGTTTTTATTCTGACAGCCCATCTGATTGATGATGAAAAATGTACTAAAATTTAATTCATCTCCCAATGACATCAGAAAGCTTTTCCAAAAGTTAGAAGTAAACCTGGGAACACGATCAGATACAATGGAGAGGGGAACTCGATACAACCTATCTATCTCTTTAACATACAACTGAGAATGATGATCTAGAGGCAATGTATCATTAATAATATGAAAATGAGCAGATTTAACCAATTGATCAACAATACCTAGATTTCATTAATACCTTGATATGTATTTCGTAATCAACCAATGATGTCCATGGATATATTTTCTCATTTTACTCTGGAATTGAAAAACATTGAAGCATCCCTTTCAGTATCTTCCACTCTAATATAACCTGTTTACAAAACCAACACTTCACATTAATTTCAGCAATATCTCCTTTCATTCTATCCCACCAGTAATATTCCCAATGATCTCTATACATCATTTTATTACCTATTTAAACTGATAATGGAGAACTATGAGCTTCACATAATAAATTGTTCTTCAACTGTGAATCAAAAGTCGGACATAATCTCATCTCAATCCTAAAAATACCATCATTATCAATGTTAAAATCAGGAAACATACTCATCTGAACAAACTCTACCCTTGTATACAACCCACTATCTTATTTCTATGCTTTATTAATTATTATTGCTAGGGGAGATATCACTGACCCCTAAAACAAAATAGATCATTTTCCTGCACCAACTACTTATATGCCAAATTCTATCAAATCATTAACCAAATGATCTTTTTCCAAACATAACATGGTTAATATAGCATTACTCTTTCTAATAAATGTATCAACCCCTTTATTTTCCTTCACAGGATGGTAATGAACCAAGAAATAAAAACCATTGATTAATTATAGTCATCTCCTCTATCTCATGTTCAATTATTTCTGAGTAAATATCTACTTCAAAATTTTGTGGTCATCATATATTTCACATTTTACTCCATACAGATGATGCCACAAATTTTTAAAGAAAATCATCAATATCTAATTCTATATCATGTGTATGGTAATTTAACTCATGACGATTCAGCTGATGTGAAGCATAAGAAATTACTTCATTATTTTTCATGAGGACACCACCATGTCCTTTCAACAAAGAATCACCGTAGATAAAAAACTCACCATTTCTGGAAGGCAGTTCAAAAATGGGGGAATTAACCAATCATATTTTCACTTATAGAAAACCATCAACATATTATTTTGTCCAATGGAACATAACACCTTCTCGAGCTAACTTATTCATTTGGCTAGATAACCGTAAAAAATATTCAACAATCCTCCTCTAATAAACTACTAAAAAAAGAAATATACGGATCTTGTTTATATTTTTTGGTCTTGTCCATTCTTCATCAACTATTTTTATCTAGATCAATATTTATGGCTTTTTTTGAAACAATGATTCTATGGAAGTAAATTTTTTCTAACCAACACTCAATCTTTTAAATTTACAGTAAAATTTATTTTCTTTTAAAAATTGCAAGACAACCCTCAAATGAATTTCATGATCCACTTTTATTTTAGTATATACCAAAATATCATCAATATACACAACCACAATTTATCAACTGAGTCCACTAATCCATCAATGAAAAAAATTATTCTGTTCTAATTCTGACCATCTTAGGTGGCTGATTTAGGAGGATGTCTTCCTCCTGATGTCATCCCATCATACATTCCATGTTACCTCTTTGGAATTCTATTCAGAACAACAAAATATCTTCTTCAAAGCAAATTGGTAATACATAAATGCTATATCATTTCAATATTGACATAAATTAATTTATGGATACTAATTTAACAAATACTGTAACTCATAATGTTTTCTAAACCGACCTCTGATGCCAACTATAAGGTCCCAAACTTTAACATTACATAATCATGAATTAAGTTAATAATTCAAATTGATGATATTTTCAGGATTAGAGTTTAAGAGAATTAGTCCATAACTATTACATTATATCTCATATATTACAAAGTAGACACTTCTACTCAATATCCATTTTTTAAAAAAAAAATCACTAAAGAAAACATCAATTATTTTCTTGATATAAATCTTCATGAATTCTTCCTTTCTCTTACCCTACCTTATACCCTATGGAAAAAATTTAAAACATGGGATGAGTATAAAAATATTATTAAGTGATGCAAATTAAAGAATGAAAACATTAGTTCATCAGTACATACAAAACATAAGATCCTTAATATACCCCATGAAATCATATAATTTATGAATAACATATAGTAATCATAAACTATAATGGTAACTTGTGGAATCCCCTTGATGCTCCTTTTCGTCACATTGTGTAGGAATGGAAAAGAAAATGACGTAGCACAAAATGATTCATCCTTTGAAGAAAACATAAAAATCGACAAAGGCATGAACAAGGAATCAAATGCACATGTGTCGCGCATGTTCCCTCACTGTCATGCAAGTACTCTTGCGTGACGCCTGATGGTCGCATAGGTGACTTGCGATCCCTATGTAATAACTACTCGGGGTCTTCCCCAGCCTATAAATAACCACGGTGGGCCCCCCATTTTAGAGGAATGTTTCTAGAATTCAGATATAGAGCTCTGAACGTCCATGTCTCTTCTTCAGGTCTTCTAAACACTTCTAAGGTAATAATTTACCTAGAATGGAAGGTCTAAACAATATGAGTATGGTCTATGTGATAGAATTCACTAACACTTTCATGCCTAAGGTTTTTTACCCTTAAGGGAAATGAACATACCTGTGCACCGCCCTACTTCTTCACCAAAACATGTGTCCCCTCCTCTAGAAGTACCTCAGGATAATTCTAATGGTTTTGGTCAAGGATCGCCAATGTATTACCCTAAGGGTTAAGAATTGTGCAAGTACCCAGGTGCCGCACAGATATACCTGTGCGCCTAGGGTCTGTCTCCCCCACACAGTACCTGTGCACCTGCCAGGACTTGTGCACCCCTGCCTTTTTGGGTGCCCATAATTCCCATTTAACCCCTCTTATACCATTCCATCTCTCCTATTCAATATTTAATCTTCAAGACATTCGTCAAAGACATTTATGGCATGTTTTCTTGATTAACTTCCTTATCTGAAAGGAATTATGTGGAATATCTCTCAAAACCTAGTGATTTACACATCTTTATGTCACTAAAGATTGGGATTTCAATCATTCAACCTCTTTGTTTAAGATTAGATAATCCCTTAACCTGGGACTCCTTTTCAGGAAAAAGCCCTATTCATAATTCTCAAATCTGGGCATCCTCCTTAGGAGTAAGCCCCAAGTCCTCTTTAATCCGGGCATCCTCCTTAGGAGTAATCCCCAAGTCCTCTTTAACCTGGTCTTCCTTTTCAAGAGTAACCCCAATCTCAATGTTCACAAGTATGGGTATCCTTTTTAAGATTAAGCCACAGCTCCTCATTAACATGGGCATCCTTTTCAAGAGTAAGTCCCAGTCATAATTCCCATTAATTTTGGGCATCCTCCTTAGGAGTATGCCCCAAGTCCCCTAATTTTTCATATCCCTTATCCTGGGCCTTCTACTCAAGAGTTAGCCCTAGCCTTAATATCTCTTAACCAGCCTTAATTTCCTTTTGATCTGCGCATCATTCTGAGGAGTTAAACCCAATCATAAGTCCTATCCTATCATGGGAGTCTTCTTTAGTAGTAAGCCCCAAGATTAGAGTATCCAAATCTCCATAAAGAAAATATACCTTTATGGACCCTGTTTCTGGATTTCTTCCCTGAAGTAAATATTAATCCTCATTTATTCGGGCTGTCATACACAAATAAGCCCCACATCATTGCATCTTTCAGGGCACAATTGTCTGGTTTCACCAATACCACTTGTTTATGACATCGAGCATGACTCACGTGAGATTAGAGTGTAAAAGTAATCATGACATCTTTCTTTGAGCCATCAATTATGCATAAACATCATACTCCCTTAATCGAACTACGTGGGTTCTGATTCCTTTTCCAAAACAAAGGATACGTAGGTAGCCCATCTGCGGGTACAATCCCAACTCTGAAATAATAAATGTCATTCTGAATGAAAATAAACTTCACGTGCCCCCACTGAGTGGATTTAAAACCAGTGTGTTCATCATAATGTCCAAGAGACTCTCATGTATTGAAAGATACCATCGGCTAAGAATCACTAAACAAATAGATATGATTCTCTATCGATGAAGAACCTCGAATACATATAAAAGATTTTCTAAATTTCCTACATATTAATCATTGATTGTAAGATCTAAAGGAAAACTCCTTTTATACTTGGTAATGTAATAAGGATTCATGAACATAACTTAAATCTATAAAGAGATTCCCATATTAGACAATAATTCCCCTCAAAAGGTGTGATGAGTCCGACCTCCCATCCTCTTGACCAATGCAAATTTTGAAGCCTCATAAGTCTACAAATAATGAGCATCTACCTTTGGAATGTAGATTAAAATAGATATAGAATCATTGAATGTTTCCGGTTCTACAAACGAATCCGTTAGAAACTGTTTGGATTATTTGGATCTTAAATCAATGAGATCATCCCCAATTACATAGGGGAACAATAAATGGTGAACCAGATGTGAATCCTTAACCAAATTAAAATGATGTTTTGCTTATTTTTAGGCCCCTATTTAAAACTCAATGAGAGGGCCAACAAAAAAAATTATTAAAATATGTGCTCATCCAAAAGATGTAGTGGCTGAATTTATATTGATTATGTCTATTATAAAAACATGCACTCTTTTCTGATATTTTATACATTCTATGAAATGGATGCTCCCAAGTTCACACCTGTGAATACTGCTATACTGAATGCCACTGCTGCTACTCCTGCTGAATCGTCGTCCGCTCTGAGGACGACATCACCTACTCAGCATCTTCAATGCTGGGTATCAAATGCGCTGGTTACGGAGTACCATCAACACAGTACCATTCCGACTCTGGAGGCTTCCCGACAAGCCCTCCAAGTGAACAACTCACATCGGTCGTCCGGACAACGACGACATGTGATCAAGAAGCGGGCGGTGCTAACCACAGTCTCCAACCGTTTCGGGTTGTTATCCCCGGAATGTAATCACCATTCACTCCCATATTTTGAGGAGGTGAATGAGCAGGCCCCTTAGTGCCTTAATGAAAAGAAACAGGAGTTCTACCCAAGGGATCTGATCAACAATTGCCGTCAAACTCGTGCGGCAGTGCACCCTCAACATGATGAGGGTACCGACTCCAGGCATTCGGCTCAGGTTCCTCAAACCCGAGCAGGCAAGACGAATCGCCAGAAGAGAAATATGGTTAACAGTGAGCAGGTTCTCATATTTTCCATCTCCGGAGAAGTCCACCCACCTAACATGGTGGGAAGCAATGAGCAGGCACACACACCTGCCCCTTTTAATTCTGCTGTCCATCAGACTCGTCTGGCAGCATCACGCCAATCCCTCCAGGCAATTCCAGCAGTGTATTATAGGCAGGAACATACACCTGTTTATACATTATCAGCAAGTCAGCAGGCTCGTCTGACTACATATGATGGTTCTCATCAACCATGTTCTGCGAAGTGAAATCAGTAGGCACATACACCTGCTAGTACTGATCAAGCATACCAACAGTCTCGCTTGCTAGCATTCGGAGAAGTCAGTCAAAAAGCTCCTGCGACTAAAATGAGGCACAATCAACTCTATGCCCCTATACTTGAGTACTGTAAGGATTCACTGACAGGAAAAGGAGGACACGAGTAGGCGCATACACCTACTCTAATAACGGAATGGATGTATATCCCCATTCTGACAGCTGAAGTCACCAGGAATATTCTATCAATGGTGAAAGAGCAGAAGAAAATACCTGCTCATATTTTGGATGCTTGACAGGATATTATAACAACTTCAGCAACATCTCAGGGAAATACACACAAATCTGTCCCTAGCAGTGGAGTTACACATCAACAGTTCACTCCAATGAAAATACTCACATTTGTTCCAGTCCAATTGGGTTGTGGGGAATACTCCACCATATCATACAGACAACCAAGTCAGGAACATACACCTGATTTGAGTAGAGATCGTCAGCCTAACCTGTCCATCTATCTTGATCAGACATATACACCCACTCAGAGTAGACACTTTCATTAACAAGTGGTTTCCAAGGCGAGTAAGAAGGCATATAAGAAGAAGACCAGCCCAGCACAGTCAAGATATGAAGAGCCAATCTGTAACAAGGCCTTGCTCGATTCTAGAGTTCATGAAGCCCTCATACAGTTATCTGTTGGAATTAAAGATTCTACTCCCTCATTTCCCAATAGTGGAAACATTAATTGTAGAGTTCTTCAACATACACTTCCTCATGAAGGATTTATTCATGAAATTTAGTCGATCTCGAAGATTCATATTCAGATATGAGCCATAGGAACCCTCTGTGTGGTCAGAAGACCAAGGAGCAAGAGATCTCATCATTTGCTGTAACCGACCATGGTGGTCCTCCCCATGATGATGAATTTCGCTGTGAAACTCCTCTCCGCAGTAGTGATGCACATTTCTTGGAAAATGCTCCAGTGGACAATGTAGTGTCGAGAAAGCCCCTTTATCTTGAGGCACTTGCAAATGCGAAACCAGTCATGTCTGATGCTTCATCGCTAGCAGGTGAAATACTTTCTCAATTAGAAGATAGCCCAGGGTGTAGGTCATTCTATGAACCACCCCTAAGTTACGCATCTTCTAATTTGATCAGTGATTTCTATACCAATATTTTTGAATCCGATGAAGCAACTAAGAAGCACCATCTATAGTCAAATCAGGTAGAAGAATCATCATTCAATGATAATGAGGAAATGATGAACATGAGAAAACAACTAGCAGAAGGTGATGTGCCAGTCATGTTTTGGCCTCTGGCTGACTATCTGTATGACAGTCCAGAGATGTTGATAGAAGATGGAATTCATGATATTCGTCTAAACATATGGAAAACTCTTTGTCAATTGAAAAATAAAGTATTATCTTATGATCAATATGAAAATCATGTTAAGATCATAGATGGGTCTCAACGTCAAATTTTCTTAGCATCTCAATCAGTCTCTTGATATCTGAAGGCTGAAAAGCATCAAAGAGCCCTTCTGCGTTCATGCCTTAGTGCACTAAGAATATTGAACCAGTTAATTTCCAATGCCCCATCTGGTATTCATGTCAGAGGATGGGGTGTTCATGGAGCACTACATTTCACTGTGCTCTCCAGTCAGCATAGCCCACCGAAAATTGTCCCATGCTATGTTATTGCTCGTGGCCGACCACATTCAATGGGTTTTGTTTGTAATCAAAAGCTTGCCCAAGAACATGCCTCAATCAGTTACCAAAAAATCAAGAATATAGAGAACAATTTGTTGAATTACTCCTGCATAAAGCAAAGGAGAACATAGAACAGGCCTCTCGTATGGAGAAAGCAC
Organism: Viscum album; assembly: GCA_963277665.1. Classification (NCBI taxonomy): domain Eukaryota; kingdom Viridiplantae; phylum Streptophyta; class Magnoliopsida; order Santalales; family Viscaceae; genus Viscum; species Viscum album. Next base: position 1,865,824,735 of record OY728133.1, read on the forward strand.
ACAATCAAGTGACAGAAGTGTCGGAAATCATCCAACGGTCTTTCAAGCTGGGTTATAAAAGTGGATTTCGATTGATGAATCCATCTAATTTCCAGAATAAGGTCCACAAGATCAGGAGAGATTTTAAGAATGTCTCATACATAGCTTGTCAAGAGCCGCCCCAGCTTGCCAGACTGGGGACTCTTTTAAACCAACCCTCGGAATCAACAAATAGGATTCGAGGAGTTGAGAAAAGACAGTAGGAACAACCCCAGTCCACATGACTAGGGACTTTTTCAAATCATCAACCCCCTCCTTAGAGAAAGTCGGTCTTTTCTCGATTGGGGAAGAAGCCTCAAGAGGAACATAACACCAAATTATCAGGAGATTTTCTCCAAATTATGGATCGCCAAGAAGTTCCTGAGGGATCAATTCAACAAAAGGAAACGTCTCATCAAATGCATGGAAGGAGACAATATCTCAGGAATGCTGATAGGAGGGATGCAATGAAATATGAATCAATCAATGTCGTCAACGCCATTATTGCTAATCCACTGGATGAGGCTCACTCAGTGGGATCAGATGAAGAGGTTCATGTTCAAGAAGTTGTATGCACAGACACAAATGAAGATGGTGTGGATAAACAAAATCAACGGTTTACCAAAAATCTGGGTGTTCCTTCAAGTAACCCACTTCTCCCTCTCTGAAAGGGATCAAACAATGGGAAAGGAAATAATCCGGTTACATATCCTTCCTCTGGAGAAGGCCAATCGCTCTCACTAGAGCAATGATTTTCACAATAGGAGGAAGAGATGAAGGAATTGAAGATGTTGAACATATAATTACTTCAAGGTAGTCTTCCTCCTAAGAATACAGGAGTCAGTCATCCAAGGGAGTTTGTAGCAGCTACTAAGATGGATCAAGAATATCCTCCTTTATCAGTACACCCTCACAGGTCTAATCCTATGAGTCAAGTGCAACAACAATTAGCAGTGCTGCCATCAGTTGCAGTACCAACTGCCATACCTGTTCAAACTCCAGTCATTGCACATGCCCAAGTCCAAGTTCAACCGAATGTTTCTCAAAAGTTAATAACTACTATTGAGTCATTAACAGCTCTATTAGAGACTATGGAAGGGAAGTGTGCACAGGTTCAACTAGAAAAGAGTTCGTACACAGAATGGGTAGATTCAATCTCTCCCCGATAAGTTTTGGGAACCCTGTATTCCATATTTCCAATGGATCAGGTGACACTGAACAGCATTTGACACATTATGTGTCTTGTTTCGATCCTATGATGGGACCTCCAGAGCAGTAAGAAGCAGTGAAACTCAGATGCTTCGTGCAAACCATGCAAGGACCAACATTTGTCTGGTATACAAGCTTGTAATCCTGATCAAATTCCATATGGGTGGATCTTCGCCAAAGATTACTTCTCCAATTCAGCTCAACTTTCCCAAAGACAACAGTTTTAGATCATAAAAATAGTAATCAAAGGTAAAATTAAAGATTCTCTGATTTCATTGCTCGCTGGAAGGGATTAACATATTCCCAGAGCATAGCACTCCCTCAAGAGAAAATGTTGTCAATCTGTGTGGAAAATCTACGTGATGAATTACGCACACCACTGATCCTTGTGAAATACACATGAGGGTTTTGAGACCTTACTTCAATAGCTCAACAGATTGAAGATTATCTTATATAGACTAAGGATAAATCTCGTGTAATTCCATCAGCTCCAGGAAGGAGAATGGGTAAAGAAGAGACTGCTGCAGTTATGCTTAAACAGGCACATGTACTTGCTTCTACCTCAAAACCTTCATCTTCTCGAAGGGCTCCACCTACTAACCATCAACAACAAAGGCCGTTTCATCAAGATGATCAAAGAGATCAATGACAGAAACAGTTTGTTGAGTTTAAGAGTAATGATTATTCTTTCTGAAATGAAAAAGTTCATGGTTACTTCATTTTGGCCCTAAAGAATAATTTGGTTCAGTTGTCGAGGCCAAAGAGGCCAAACAAGGAATGAGATGAAGACCGTCCCAATTATTGCCCATTTAATTAGATACTGGGACCTCCCATATAGGAGTGTTTTCTTTTCAAAGACATCCTGGAAAAAATGGTCGATTTGGGACAAGTTAAACTGAAAGGTTCTTCAGCTTAGGTAGCATTTGTTACTTCTACAGTTCTAGAGGAGGAAGGCGAGTGGCAAGAATTCAAAAGAAAAAATTCGCATAAATATGATGATTTGATGGTCAGAAGGACAATCAACAAAACTCATCCTATTTTGCGAGCACAATTGAAGAAAAAATTTGTGCCTTCTACCATGAATGCCACAACAGAATCCTCTTCAGAGGGAAAATCCTCAAAAGGGCCTCATAATTCTAAGAAAGAGGAATAATCAGAAGAAGATGAGTATGTGTCAAAGCCTAAGCTGTCTTTGAATCTGGAAGATTTCATGCCATCTACTTCGAAGCCACGGGCACCATCCCACCAAACAGAACAACCTAAACTGGATAGTCAGGTGGATTCTTCATCCGATGAAGAGATGATCTTTTATTACATTAATATGATTCACTTAACAGATCTTTATACCATTCATGGTTTCAATTTTGATGAGACCGAATTCCCTATATCAAATAGAGGAATCAGAGGGAGTTCTAGGGGTCTGAGATACAGAGGAAGACGTGGATATCATAGAAGCCACTATTCCAATTCTACCCCTGCTAGAACTGTGTACGCAACAGAAACTCGTGGCAGAGCCATTCAACGAGCTCAAAAAGAACAATAAAGTTCTTGCACCAATAGAAAATTCAGTCCTGGAATAGTTTTTTTGGAGGATCGATTGGGGGTTCCACCTTCATCCTATCAACAAAAAAATGGATCTAATCAGTCTAATATTCCAAAACCAGGAATATTGCCAACTCCTATCTCGATACAAGATGCATCAAATTCCAAAGTATCATCTTCCAAGGCACCTGCTAAACCACATGTTCCTGTTGGGAGACACAGACCTCTGGCTCAAAATTATGATGTATTGAAACACCTGGCCCATGTAACATCCAAGTTATCAATTCTAGATGCATTGAATCTGTTAAAGGGTCTTCGGGAGGCACTCATTGAGGCTTTGTCAAGTCATCGGGATTTTGAAACTGAAATTGTTGTAGCTGAAGTCTATCACGTAGAGAATAATCCTGCAGAATGTCATGCAGTGGTATCAATCACTGATAAATATGAGGATGATTTCATGAATATACATATTAGACTTTCGTATTTATCTGGAAAGGTCAATGGTGTAGATGTCCGAAGAGCTTTCATTGATATTGGTTTAGGAGTCAACCTCATGCCCATTTGTACACTTCGGTGATTATGCCTCACGAAATCTGATTTATCTCCTTCTACCGTGATGTTACAAGGATATGATAAAAATGAACAAGAACCACTGGGAAATGTTACACTCAGAACTCAATTTGGAGATCTTGTATCCAATTTAGATTTCATGGTTGTTGATCAAGACTCATCCTTAAACATCTTGTTTGGAAGACCCTGGATGCATCAACATGAGGTTATCCCATCATCATTCCATCATTGTATCATGTATTGTTTCGATGGTCATGTTGGGAAATTGTATGGTGATAAGGCATCATTCAAGACATGTGAGTATGAATACATTGAGGGAGAATTCTATCACATGAAGCGAAGGGAGAAATCCACAGCAAAGGAGATTACCAAAGTTAATGCTCCGTATGGTTTGGAAAATATTCCGGTAAATCCATTTTCGCATGTCAGTACAGAATATGTGTTTCCTATCAGTCAAATTGATAGGATAGATCCAAATCAAAATACTATTATGAAAAGATCCATAATATCAATTACGGTAATCGATCCAGACAACATGGGAGAAATTGGTGATCCTCCAGGAAATGATGAAAGCTCAATTGGAGATGTCTTCGTTTCATCTACTGAAATCCAGCAAGTCCATACTTCACCAAATAGGCCAGAAGAAGTGATAGTGACATCAGAGGTGAACACTGATGTCTATTCTCAATCCATCATCTCCTCTTTATTACCCAAGGAAGAACCTTCATCATCAATTGGGTCAGAAATGGAAGCATCTTCATCAAGTTGTCCAAATTTCAACATCTCTCTTAATGATGGAAATTTTTCTTCATCATCTACTACACAAGTAGAAATAGAAGAAGTAACACATGTTGAAGAATAAGAGGAAGATCTCAGAGTTTCTCCTCCAACATTTGAAGAGGGTATCTCTACCACTGTGGTTGAACTCAGAGAAATAAATATGGGTACTAAATAAGATCTACACAACACTTTAATCAGTGCGGCCATGACTCTTGAAGAGCAAGAGATGTATATTTCCTTTTTAAAGAAAAATCAATACATATTTTTTTGGAACTATACAGAAATTCCCAGGAATGGTCCTGATGTTGCTACTCATCATTTGGGTTTACCAGAAGAACATCGAGAATTTAAGCAAGCTTCGAGAAGAACACACCAATCTTATGCTTCCAAAATTGAAGTTGAAGTGGATAAGCTTATAAAATCTAACTTCATTAGAGAAGTTAAATATCACAAGTGGTTGGCTAATATTGTCCCTATAAAGAATAAGAATGGACATATTAGAGTTTGCATCGATTTCATAGAACTTAATCGGCATTGTTCTAAGGATGATTTCCCAATTCCGATTACAGAACTTTTAATTGATGCAACAGGTGGCTATGAAGCACATTCCTTCATGGATGGATATTCTAGATATATTCAAATCTGAATGGCCCCAAAAGATGAGTAATCCAAAGCCTTTATATCCCCTCAGGGTGTGTTTTACTACCGGGTAATGCCCTTTGGCTTAAAGAATGCAGGCACAACATATCAGTGTGCCATTCATTGTATCTTCAAACCCTTTTTAGGGATGTTTTTTGAATGCTATGTGGATGATTTGGTGTTCAAATAAAAAAACGTTCTAATCACATGGCTGATTTGGAATTCAAATTCCACAAGCTTCGACAATATAATTTGAAGATGAACCCCTTAAAATGTGATTTTGGGTTAACCTCAGGAATTTTTCTCGACTTTGTTGTACGCCATCGTGGTATTGAAATTGATCCTGAGATGAAAAAGTCAAACCTTAGTATGTCACCTCCCCGAAATTTGAATGAATTAAGAGGAATTCAAGGACACTTAGCCAATATTAGTCATTTCATCGCGAATTTTGTAGGCAAAAGTTTACCCTTCACCAAATTGATGAATAAGGGAGTCACTTACCAGTGGACTGAATAATGTCAAGAAGCATTCAATATAATCAAAATATACCTCTTGAGTCCACCTGTACTCATGCCAACTGTTGAAGGAAGACCACTTCTCCTTTACGTGATAGCCTTAGAGAAATCATTGGGTGCCTTTCTTGCTCAGACGAATGATGCTGGGAATGAAAACAACCTCTACTACCTCAGTTGGACTATGCTTGAAGCAGAAACCCAGTATTCAAGTATTGAGAAGTGCTGCCTGGAATTAATCTTTGCAGTTCAGAAGTTGAGACACTACCTGCAATATCACGAGGTCCCAATGGTATCTTGCAATAACCTGCTAAAATTCATCCTTAGTTGTCTAATTCTTACAGGACGCCTGGAATGATGGGCAGTTATTTTGATGCAATTCGACATTCATTATGTTTCTCAAAAGGCAATAATGGGCCAATCTCTGGCTGATTTCCTTGCTGAACACCTTTCTGTGGAAGACATATCTTTAGATATTGAACTCCCTGATGAGGAATTCTTCTCTATTCAAGAAATTCCTCAGGCATGGAAATTGTTTTTTGATGGTGATTCCAGAAGTCTAACAGAAAGGAAAATGGAAAATCCAAAATTTAACAAGTTGGATTAGGAATTGTGCTCATTTCTCTAGAAAAGGTAGTGTAACCTTATTCCTTCTTATTGTGGGAAGGTGGTACCAATAATGAAGCAGAATACCAAGCTCTCATCATAGGCTTGGAATTTGTGCTTCAAACACAAGTGAATCACATAAAGGTGAAAGGTGATTCATACCTGTTAATCAAACAAGTCAATGGGGATTATGCAATCAGAAAAGAAGAAGTAATCCCATTGTATGATTAACTAAGTGAGTTAATGGAATAATTTCCTTCAGAATAGACATTTTATTATGTCCCAAGATCACAAAATGCTCAAGCTGATGCACTGGCTAATATAGCATCATCTTTGGAAGATCCAAATCGGGACAAGACGACCATCAGTATTGCCCACTTTCATGAAATTTCAACTTTTGTTCGAATCAAACATAAGAATTTAAGTAAATTAGTCCCATTCCTGAACCATATAGTCATACTATAAGATGGATGTCACCTATCAGGGAATACCTTCAAAATGGAACACTTCCACCTGATAGAGCCGAGAAAGAACAAATTCAGAGACGTGTGGTCAATTTTACTCTTTATGATAGCCTATATCACTTAGAGAAAATTATATACAAACATGTTTTTTGATGGATTTCTCTACAGATGCATTGATGGTGAAGAGACAATGGATGTCATGAAAAAAGTGCATGCAAGAGTCTGTGGTGCCCAACAGTCTGGAAATAGACTGTCTAATCAGATTCGAAGGATTGGATATTTTTTCACTTCAATGATACAAGATTTTGTTGGTTTAACAAAGAAGTGTCATTCATGCCATGTACATGCCAATTTCATTCACCATCCTCCAGAGTTTCTTCATACAGCTAAATACTCGTGGCCATTTTCCACATGGGGAATGGATGTGGTGGGACATTACCCTTCAGCTATGACCACACTGTTTAAGTATATTCTTACTTCTACTGATTTCTTTTCCAAATGGGTAGTGGAAATACCTCTTAAGGAAGTCAGTTCTAAATATATTGTTAGCTTCATCAAGTCTAACACCATTACCAGATTTGGTGTCCCTCATACCATATTGATGGATAATGTCACCAACTACTGTTCATCCGAGGTGAAGAAGTTGTACCAAGAATACAACATCAAATCCAACCATTCATCTCGGTATCATGCAGCAGCCAATGACCAGATAGAAACCTTCAACAAGACTCTGTCAAATATACTGCGAAAGATGGTTGATAAATATAAGAAATCATGACTTGATAAACACTTTCATGCTTTATGGTCTTATTGGACCACCACCCACACTGCAACGCGGTCAACTCCATATTAACTGGTATATGGAACAGAAGCTGTCTTTCCCATTGAAGTTCAACTACCCTCGCTCATAGTAGCCATTTGTGATCCGTCATATATAGATGAACAATCTCAAAAGTGATTGAATGAATTGGAATGATTAGATGAGAAAATATTGTGCACTTTTCATCACATGAAAGTCTATCAGAATCGAATAGTACGAGCTTTTAACAAATTAGTTTGTCTTCATTCATTCACTCAGGGAGAATTGGTATTAGTTCTCAGAACTCCAATGATACTAGGAAAAAAACCTCCCAAGCTTGAGCTAAAATGGGAAGGACCATACTCAATACAAAATGTCTACTCCAATGGAGCTTATTCTTTAATCTCAATGGATGGAGAACTCATCACTACTCCAACCAATGCTAGATTTCTGAAGAAATATTTTGTATAACCACAAAATACATCCACGGTCCATGCATATAACCTTAAACTATTCGCACTTTCATCCAACATGATGTTAAACTATTCCCCCATTCATCGTCCTTGCTATATGACATTAAACTATATAGAAGTCCCTTATGCCCTGCAAGATGTTAAATTGGATAACCAACAGTCCATGCATACGATCATAAAATATTCGCACATACGTACAACATGACGTTAAACTGTATCATGAATTTTTCATCCAACATGACGTTAAACTGTGAAAAAGTCCCTAATACGTCCAACATGACGTTAAATGGTGTACTCTTTTTTCCTCATTGCATGACATTAAACTGCATTGTTCCCATTTTGTCCAACATAACATTAAACTGTATTGTCCCCATCGTCCTAACGACATGACGCTAAACTGTACAGAATGTACTTTAATACGTCCTACATGACATTAAACTGTTCTTTGTCCTAGCTACATGACATTAAACGGTGCAGCACCAATAGTCCTAACTGCAAGACTTTAAACTATATAGTCCCTTTTTATGTCCTACGTGACATTAAAATGTGCATCGTTAGGGTTGTTGCTACCTCTTGTTTCTTACATCAAGTACTGACTCACGTTATCTTAGAACAAACTTCAACCATAACACTCTCTCTGGAATACTAATCTTGTGTTAGTCCCAACACTATTTTTTAGATCGTTGTCCCCAATGACAACTTGATCACTTGTTCATTCTCTAATTGAACTAAGCAGACTTTGATCCTTGCCTTCTAGGCTGGGTACGTAGGCAACCTCCCAAGGTTCAAGCCCAAAACCAATCTCTTCACATAGGTTCACCTCTATCTCATACGATGTTTATTCGTGAAACTACCCCTAGAATCAATATCTTTACGTTGGTTCATGTTCGTCCTTGTTATATGAAGTTACACTATACAACAATTTTTGCCTAGTCTGACAATAAACTACAATATTCTTTTATACCCTCACCTAATAGGGAATCATTATTTACATTGATTTTCAATCATGTTATATTTCAATGACTATGTGCATACATGGGAAAGCCCGAACCTTTTATCTTGTGTTAAACCATCATTGCACTAAATTTCCCTTTCACCCTTCACATGTACGAACTGAATTTGTACAGAGGGGATTTCTAGAACTACGTGGGCTTGATTACCATCCTTATTGGATACGTAATAACGTTCGAGTGTCCCTCGTATCGAGCCCAACGTCTTTTGGGCCTAACCCCAAATTCCTCTTTTAGTCCCCTGGATGAAAATTCCCCATGAAAACACACACTGTGTATTTCTTATAATAGTCCGAGCTCTATGACCCTAAACTAAGATCTCCAATATTTTTGTCCCACACGACGTTAAACTGTAGTTTATGAACTACATATGGCTTGATTCCCATACTTATGGGATACATAGTGATGTCCAAAATTTCAATTCAGGACCCAGCCACAACATGATTATGGTTAGCATTGATGTGTGTATCTTTGAATACATTGGACAATACCAATCTTTATGTGTCATAATCCTAACATTAAATATTTTCAGATCTTCATAACCCTTTTCTTAAAGTTTAATCGCAAAAGGACTGAAATTATGAGTGTTCTTTTTCTTGACCATGCAGCACGTGCCCTTAGGCGGCCTTGCATAAACAGTCTAATAAAAGACCTGTCAGCCAAAAGATGCTATTATTTGACTATGCAGCCAATTCCCTTAGGTGGCCCTACATAATTCAAACCCATAACGGGTTTGTTAAATAGTGGTTACTTCATTCTTGGAAGGAAAATATCTTTTGTCTTTATTTTCCTTGATAATATGTAGGAATCAACAAAAATAGTCATCCTTAAAATATTTTTCCCATATCCTTTTTCATGATCTGAAAGTATTCAAGTCTATGGTTTATATTCTCCTTCACTACGCTTGGGTCAGACCTTTTTAGGAGTTATATTCATCCAATTCTTCAATAATCTTGTTTGGAAATATTTTTTTCCATATTCTAGTAACTCTTTCCATACAATAAACTCTATACTTTGGAAAATTTAAATCACCATAAACTTTCATTGGCTTTTTAGCACTAGGAATGTAAATTTCTGAGAGTTCTTTTGCCTGACTATGCTGCACGTGCCCTTAGGTGGAATTGCATAAGTAGTCTACAAAACTGACCTGCCACCCAAATGATGCTATTTATATGACTATGTATCCAATTCCCTTATGCGGCCCTGCATAATTCAACCCCCTAACAGGTTTGTTAAAAAATGGTCACTTAATTATTGATAATTACTTCTTCTAATTCCTTTTTGATCTTTTTCATATCATTCCTCGGATTCAAATATTCTTAAGTCATAGTTTAAATATTTTCCCTCATACATGAGTATGGTAATTTGTTTTCAGATGAATTGTCAAGGAATTGAGTTAACTTTAATCCATTTTTGTCAAATCTATTTCGACCTTAAACATTTGCCTCTTTATGTCTGACATGCATGACTTTAAACTGCCCAAAAAAGACAAAGGAACTCTAAGTAAAAGTGAAGTTCTAGCTCAATAAACATATATTTTGTATTATTTAGTTAATATTGAGAAATTAATAGATTCAATGTTTGTAGGATTATTTCTTATAATCCTAGTAAAAATCAAAATATGCTTACTAGGCCCATTGGCTTAAGTAAAATTTAAAGCAGGTAGAGAAAGAATACAAGCATAAATTATTGAAGATAAAAGTACTCTCCACTGATTCACAATAATTATAAGGACATCCACAGATTGGAGTCTCATCTCTTTTTCAGGAAATTACAAAATGTTTTCGACATAAGTATTCACTTGATAAACCGCATCCCGAGCTTCATCAGCAGACACTTCAAGCTCATGCACCTGACCAACTTCACTATTTTTAGCCTGATGGAGTGCAATCTTGAAATCCTCAATTGTCTTCATACCATTCTCTTGAACTCTCTCTAGTGAATAATTGTGTTGGTCATGTTCCCCAGTAACAACATCTAACTGCTGCTGAAGGTGCATCTTCTAGACAAATATTTCTTTGATCTTATGCTTCAGCTCCTTCATCTTGGAATCATAGTCAGCCTCAGCTCGGGATATCGTAGCCTCAAATTCGCTGATGTTGACTGACAGTTTCACCCTTGTCAGATCATCACGACACTTTTGCTCCTACTTCCTCCTGAAGATGACTTATTTCACTGCGGTATGGATCTCTTGGTATCAAAAACCACCAAGTCCTAGCATGTCGAACTAGGATGACAATAGGGGGATCTTCGATGATAGATCTTCTAAAGGCACCTCAGATATGATTTTACATATGTTTTTCCATGCCTTGCGTCATGAAAATCTGAGCGCCTTAAGAACATATGGGTCTGATTCAACATCATCATCATAGGGGGCATGTAATCTGGGATTAATGTACTTAGGGAAGTACCATGTTATGCTCCTTCCCCCCAGACCCTGGTAGCTTCACCTTCTAATACTATTTGGGCGGAGGTTGAGACTTCACCTCCAGTTCTAGAAAATGATGTCGATAGCCCTGTTTGATCAATTAATAGTATGGTTTGTTTCATAGAATAGTGGAAATTGTTTGTCTATCTTCAAAACTCAGTACAATAATTACCTAACAGTAGATCAGCAGCTTGAGAAGACTCCTCCCCATCTTTCCCAGTTTCAACAGGATCTTCAAGATGGGTCTTAGGAGGGTTTACTGGATTTAGGTCCACTTGAGCTAATTTTTCTGCAATGGTAGGGTTGACATCAGTGTCCACACCCTCTTCAGGCATTCTCAGTTTAGCAGCTTCTATGGATGGAACTGCATATTATTTTTAGTCATGATTATAAGTGTCAATTATAAGAATATTTACTAGGTGAAGGATGAACTCATGCCCACGGTCTTCTAAATAACATGATAACTTATCGTGATCATAAAATTCATCGAAAGACATGCCACGATTAATCATTTCATCCAATGATATTTCAGAATCCTGGTTAGTCTCACTAGTGGGAGCATTTGATATGTACTCTTTGAAACCCCCATTCTATGGCCCCTGACCCTGGATAGCTTCTTTAGGAAGGATAGAATATTATGTTTCTACGGCCACCAATGATTCTGGTGCAGGTTCTTCTCTATTTGTAATAGCAATAGGAGCAGTACTAGGAATAGATGTTGGTACATTTTCAGAAGCAGCCAAGTCAGCCTGAATTTGCATTTGTTCTACAGCACCCTTTGTGGTCCTTAAATGAAGATCAATCCTTTCCCTTAGAAAGGAAATTGAAGAATCCCCTGCAATCCCAAGGAATTTGAGCAATCTTTTTCATGGTTTAAAATTCATGATTATCCTAAGGACTTACCACTACTGATAAAGCATTTAGCGGTGGAATTCCTCCTTCATCACCTTTTTCCTTTTGGATTTTTGGGAGTGTCGACATTCTACCTTATTGGCACTTGAATTAGAGAATGGAAGGCCATGTCCAAAGCCTCATTCATGGCCTGCTATCCTGGAGATATCTCGCCCGGTCCGCGAGGAGAATCAGCAGCAACCCTGATGGCAGTACCACCAGGGCTATACTGTGGAGAAGGAACCTCAGTAGTTCCTTTCTATGAAAGCTCCAAGATGAAGAAAATAACTTCCTTAAGTAACAATGCTTCGACTGGGATCATGTTTCAATGAAAATATGGAATGAAAACTTATATCTTCAGGAGCCACATAATCTTGCCAATCCTCATCTCTAGAACCACCAGACCCCTCAGTGGCGCCATGATCAATCATTTCCATCACCCTCCTGGTGACAGGAACAAACTCATCTGTGGCATATATGAGCATTTCCAGCTCTCTAATGTATGCCCTCACTTCATTGGGGTTATCCTCGTATTGGATATATGTAGAAGCCAGAAGATTCCCTATTCCAGGAATTTGTAGGCCCTCGCAAAAATCCAGCCAGGCGGTCTCAGTACCAGAGTATAAACCCTGCCATGTCTGGACAGCCTCTGGTCTTAGATATGAAGGCTGTGAGTAAGTCCCTACAATCATTGACTTCAATTTATTCCCATCTCCTGAAACTACAGATAGTGAATAAGAAAATAGGACTTATTTAATTATAAAGTAGTAGTGATTAATTTACCACAATGAAGTAACTCACCAGGAGTTGATGGAGTAGATCTATTGATTCTAATCGGAGAATTATATCAGGCACGAGGCCACTTTTCCACTTGTTTTGCCTCATCATCCCCATCATGGGAATCCTGTGAATCAGTCCTAGAGGAGGAATTTGGTGAATCAGCTTCAGGTGGGGAAGCATCACCTTCATGAGGAAGGGTTTCATTCTCTACATTCCTCTACCTTTTCCCAACCTGATGAACTGGGTGGCTCAGCACCCCAATAGGGTATGATGCTATCCAGTTATCGGCATACCATGTAGTAAGGTTATGTGCCGCTTTTTCAACTGTTAGATCAAATATTGCTCCAGTCTTCTCCCTTGACGTTAGCAGCCACAGTTGGTGAGAAACCATCAGATGTTGCTCTAACCTGACATGTAATGGGGGAGATACAACAATCTGTTGCAGACAATTGAATTGACATGAAAATATATATGGATAATAGGCCTCGCATATAATTTCTCCGTCAATCCTGGCAATTAGAACACCATTTCTGCAAGCTAACATGTATGCCCTCAAATCCAAGTGGGCTGTTCCATCATCAAAAAACCGCCCGGTTGGAGGATTTTCATAGGGAATGATGTTTATTTCTGTAAACATGCTCATCCTCACATTCATTTCATATTCATTAAGATATAATTGAGAAACTCCATAAAATTCTTGCACTGATGGCCTAAAGAACTTCCCGGAATTCGTAATCCATTCTGTACATTGTATGTCCTGATGTGAGTGGAAATCCAACCCCATAAAACATGGAATGGTCCCAATATTCTTAAAAGATATGTACCCATGAAGACATGAAGTAAACTCCTTTGAATATTTGTTAAATGGGGGTATCCAACTGAACCATTTTTCCCTCAGCCAAATTTTCCGTAATGATGAAGGTCCCTGGCCAGACGGCTCCCTTAAAACCCCTGACTGGCAAGAGATAAATGATGAGCCATAAATCCAAGAAGCCCACCAGAAGAGTCTTCTTTGGGATCCTTTGATTCACCTCATATCCCAATTTCTCAAACTCTCCTACTTCATGATTTGGCCAGAATGTGTCAGGAGCACCCCTCTTCTCAGGTTTTGGGTAGGTGGTAGGATGTTTGGGTCTCTTGTCCTTGGATTTATTTTTCTTGGATGCTTTCTCCTTCAGCTCCTTCTCCTTTGACTTCTTCTCTTTATTCTAAATAAAAATATATTCACCCATTTCACTAGATGAATATCCTTTCTAGAATGATTTAACGAGGTCTCTGAACTCTTGAGCCTATGGAATATTTTAAATAATTCCCAAGCTAAATCAAGAGTCTTCTCGTAATCATTCCAAGTCACCTTGGGTGGAATGAATTCATCATAAATGTCACCCAAAATTGGATCCCCTGATATCTTGGGGACATCCCACAAACTGATGCCTACTTTCCATGATTCAGATGGAAGGAATTAGTTTTTGGGCTCCAGTGGCTGAGTATCACCGACACGAAGTTATCATGTCTGTAAACATATGTTTGCCCAACCCGAACAGTTTCGTATTTCGCAAATCCTTTCACATGCTCGACAAACTCTGCATAGGTTTGTTGTACCCAGTATTCCCACATCCATGTTGGCTTCACACCTCCCCCAGGACAGAAGTCCCAACTTTTATTCCAGCCTTTGGATTGATCTATCTGAGCATTTTAGAATATTTAATGATAACAATGTGGTTGCAACTCAGGCTTATGAGGTTTTAGATCTGGAGTACAAGGGCAATGATGCATCATGTGGGCCTTCTCCACTGTTCCAGCACTTATAAATACTCATCCACATGAGATATTTGTTGAAACAGAGTAGGTATAACTCTGAAACCACGAAAATGGGAGATTTTTCTTTTCTTCTGGAAAAGTAACTTCTCGCAGATGACTATAGCCATACAAAGAAAAATAAATGTTGTAGGGGAAGTCGTGATGATATTTCTTTAAATACTTATCCAAATCCGGAAGAGTTCTATTTTTGACGGTATAATAATCGTGGCCAATAATATCCAACATATCATCAAGACGTTTTTTTCCAGTTCATCAGCTCTTCTGATTCTCCTGAGAGCCATTGATTCTACACAAAATAAAATTGAATAACTAACTATTAAATGGCTTTATTTTTCATAAAATTTGTGAAGGAATTCAGAAAATATGGCAAAGGCATTAAGGCGTGCAAGTCTAAAACTTGGCACGCAATTAAAGTGTGTCGCGCAAGTATTTGGTGCGCAAGTATCACCACGTAGGTCCAGATTCCTTGACAGCAGCGCAACAACAAAGGAAAAGCGGAAAAGAGAGAAACTTGCGCGGCAGAGATGACCTGTGCAGCGAGAGCTCAAAAATCTGTAAGTTAGTGTTATGAACGAAAAATGAGTTCATATTTATAGGCCAGTCGAGCCACCATCGGGCCTACAGCCAGCGTGCTATTCCCAGCATGCTCCAGCCCTGCGCGACTCGCACCAGCGCGATGATGGTTGCGCGGTGAAAACCCGCGTGCCTCTTTCCCTTAGGTTTTCATCTTTTCCACAGAGTCACATCCTTATTATTTCAGATCCAACTCTAAGGGGGGGGGGACTTTTGATGATGCTCCTTTTCATCACATTGTCTAAAGGAATGTAAAGGAATAAAGAATTAGCATAAAGTGATTCATCCTTTGAAGAAAACATCAAAAATCGACAAAGGCATGAATAATTCTTCAAATGCACATGCGCCGCGCAAGTTCCCTCACTGTCGCGCATGTACACTTGTGTGACGCCTGATGGTCGTGTAAGTGACTTGTGCGCCCTAAGTG
Organism: Viscum album; assembly: GCA_963277665.1. Taxonomy (NCBI): domain Eukaryota; kingdom Viridiplantae; phylum Streptophyta; class Magnoliopsida; order Santalales; family Viscaceae; genus Viscum; species Viscum album. Next base: position 1,865,840,277 of record OY728133.1, read on the forward strand.
ATAACCACTCGGGTTATTCTCCAACCTATAAATACCCCTGGTTGGCCCCCCATTTGAGAGTAATTTTTCTAGAATTCAGATATAGAGATCTGAACGCCAAAGTCTCTTCTTTAGGTCTTCTGAACACTTCTAAGGTAATTCATTACCTAGAATGGAATGTCTAAACAAGAGGAGTAAGGTCTATGTTTTATAATTCACTAAAACTTGCGCACCTGAGGTGTTTTACCCTTAAGGGAAATGAACATACTTGCGCGCCTCCCTATTTCTTCACAAAAACATCCAAGCCCCTCTTCTGGAAGTACCTTAGGATAATTCTAAAGGCTTTGGTCAAGTATCTCCCAAGTATTACCCTAAGGGATAAGAATTGCGCATGTAACCATGTGCCGCGCAGGTATACCTGCGCACCTAGGGACTTGTGATCCCAGATAGTACCTGCGCGCCTACCTGGACTTGCGCGCCCCTGCCTTTTTGGGTGCCCTTCTTGCCCATTTAACCCCTCTTATAGCATTCCACCTCTCTTATTCAAGATTCAGTCTTGAAGACATTCTTTAAATCCATTTATGGAATGTTTTCTTGATTAAAATCATTATTTGAAAGGAATTCTGTGGAATATCTCTCAAAACCTAGTGATTTACACATCTTTATGTCACTAAAGATTGATATTTCATTCATTCAACCTCATCCTTTAAGATGAGAGAACCCCTTAACCTGGGCATCCTTTTCCAGAATAATCCTCAGTCATAATTCTCAAATCTGGGCATCCTTCTTAGGAGTAAGCCCCAGGTCCTCTTTAACATGGGCATCCTTTTCAGAAGTAAGCCCCAGTCTCAAATTTCACAAGTATGGGCGTCGTTTTCAGGAGTAAGCCCCATGTCCTCATTAACTCAGGCCTCCTTTTCGGGAGTAAGTCACAGTCATAATTCCCTTTAATTTTGGGCATCCTCCTTATGAGTAAGCCCTACGTCCCCTAATTTTTCAAGTCCCTTAACCTGGGCCTTCTTATCAGGAGTAAGCCCCAGCCTTAATCTCTCTTAACCAGTCTTAATTTCTTTTTGATCGGGTTTCCTTCTCAGTAGTAAAACCAAATCATAAGTCCCATCCTAACTTTGGAATCTTCCTTAGGAGGAAGCCCCAGTATTAGAGTATCCAAATCTCCATGAAGCACATATACCATTATGGACCCTATTCCTGGATTTCTTCCCTAAAGTAAATCTGAATACTCATCTATTTGGGCAGTTATACACACATAATCCCCACATCATTGCATCTTTCGTGGCATAATTGTCTGGTTTCACCAATACCTCTTATCTCTCACACCGAGTATGTCTCACGCGAGATTCAAGTATAAAAGTAATCATGACATCGTTCTTTGAGCCATCAATCATGCATAAACATCATATTCCCATACTCTAACTACGTGGGTTCTGATTCCTTTTCCAAAATAAAGGATACATAGGTAGCCCATCTGTGGATATGTTCCCAACTCTAAAATAATCAATGTCCTTCAGAATCACAATAAAATTCAAGTGCCCCACTGAGTGGCTTTAAAAATATTATGGTTATCATAATGACCAAGTGACTTTCATGTATTGAAGGATACCATCGGCTAAGAATATATAAACAAATACTGATGATTCTCTATTGATGAAGAACCTCGAATACATATAAAATATTCTATAAATTTCATACATATCAATCATTTATTGTTAGATCTAAAGGAAAACTACTTTTATACTTTTTAATGTAATAAGGATTAATGAAAATAACATAAATATATAAAGAGAGTCCCTAAGTTGACAATAATTTCCCTCAAAAAGGTGTGATGAGTCTGACCTCCAATCCTCTCGACCAATGAAAATTCCTAAGCCTCATCAATCCATAACTAATGAGCATCTACCATTGGAAACCAGGTTCAAATGGATATGGAATCATTGTATGTTTCCAGTTCTACGAACAAACCTATTAGAAACCGTTTGGAATGTTTGAATCTTAAATCAATGATATCATCCCCAATTCCGGATGGGAAAAAAAATAGTAAACCCGATGTGAATCCTTAACCAAGATAAAATGATGTTTTTATTATTTGTTAGGCCCCTATTTAAAACTCAATGAGAGGGAAAAATAAACAATTATTGACATATGTGCTCATCCAAAAGATGTAGTGGATGAATTTATATTGATTATGTATATTATATAAAATAGGCACTCTTTTCCAAGATTTTATGCATTCTATGAAATGGCTGCTCTCAAGTTCACACATGTGAATACGGCTGCTCTGAATGCCACTACTGCTACTCATGCTGGATCGTCGTCCGCTCTGAGGACGACATCACCTACTCAGCATCTTCAACGCTGGGTATCAAATGCGCTGGTTAAGGAGTACCGTCAACACGGTACCATTCCAACTCTGGAGGCTGCCCGACAAGTCCTCTAAGTGAACAACTCGCACTGGTCATCTGGGCAATGACGAACAGTGATCAAGAAGCAGGCGGTGCTAACAACTGTCTCCAACCGTTTTGGGTTGTTATCCCCGAAACGCAATAACCATTCACTCCCATATTCTGAAGAGGTGAATGAGCAGGCCCCTCAGGGCCTTAATGCAATGAAACAGGAGTTATTCCCAAGGGATCATATCAAAAATCACCACCAGACTCGTGCGACAGCGCGTCCTCAACATGATAAGGGTTCTGACTCGAAGCGTTCAACTCAAGTTCCTCGAACCTGAGCAGGAAAGACGAATCACCAGTGGAAAAATCTGGTTAACAGTGAGAAGGTTCTCATATCTTCCATCTCCGGAAATGTCCACCAAACTAACTTGGTGGAAAGCAATGAGCAGGCACACACACCTGCCCCTTTTAATTCTGATGTCCTGCAAACTCGTCTGGAAGTATCATGCCAATCCCTCCAGGAAATTCCGGTGGAGTATTATAGGCAAAAAAATACACCTATTTATAGGTCATCAGCTAGTTAGCAGGCTCGTCTGACTACATATGATGGATCTCATCAAACACATTTGAGGAAATGTAATCAGCAGGCACATACACCTGCTAGTACTGATCAAGCCATCAATCAGTCTCGCTTGGTAGCATTCGTAGAATTAAATCAGAAAGCTCCGAAGACAAACAGAAGGCAGACTCAACTCTCTGCCCCTACACTTGAGTACTGTTCGAATTCACTAACAGGAAAAGGTGGATTAGAGAAGTCACATACACCTACTCCAAGCACGGATGGGACGTATATCCCCATTTCGGGAGGTGAAGTCACCAATCAAATTCAATCAATGGTGAAAGAGCAGAATAAAATCCTTGCTCATATTCTGTATGCTTACTTTGATATTAAAACAGATTCAGAAACATCTACGGGAAAGACAGACGAATTTGTCCTTAGCAGTGGAGTGACACATCAAGGGTTCACTCCGGAGTAGATACACACATCTGTTCCAGTCCAAGAGTGTTGTGGGGGCATACTCCCCCATATCATATAGACAATCATGTCAGGAACATACACCTGATTTTAGTAGAGATCGTCAGCCTAACCTAGGCATCTCTCTTGATCCGTCATATACACCTTCTCAGAGCAGCCACATTCGTCAACAAGTGGTTTACAAGGAGAGTAAGAAGGCATCTAAGAAGAAGATGCGCCCAACACAGTCAAGAGATCAAGAGACAATATGTAACAAGGCCTTACTCGATGCTGGAGTTCGTGAATCCCTCAGACAGTTATCTGTTTGAATTTAATATTCTACTCCCTCATTTCCCAATAGTGGGAAGATTATTTCCAAATGTCTACAACAGACACTTCTTCATGAAGTCTTGCTTCACGATAATTCATTCGATCTCGAAGTTTCATCTTCAGATGATAGCTATAGGAACCCTCTGTGTGGTCATAAGACCAAAGAGCAATAGATCTCATCTTTTTCTGTAACCCACCATGGAGGTCCTCTCCATGATGATGAATTTCGTTGTGGAAGTCCTCTCTACAGTAGTGAAGTACATTGCCCGAAAAATGATCCCGTGGACAATGTAGTGTCATGAAAGCCCTCTTATCTTGAGGCACTTGAAAATGCGAAACCAGTCTTGTCTAATGCTTCATCGCTAGCTGGTGAAATAATTTCTCAATCGGAAGATTGAACAGGGTGTAGGTCATTCTCTAAACCACCCCTAAGTCATGCATCTTCTAGCTTGATCAGTGATTTCTCTACCAATCTTCTTGAATCTGATAAAGCAAGAAGGAAGCACCATCTATGATCAAATCATGTAGAAGAATCTTCATTGAATGATAAAGAGGACGTGTTGAACATTAGAAAACTGGCGAAAGGTGAAGTGCCAGTCTTGTTTTGGCCTCTGGCTGACTCTCAGTATGACATTCCAGAGATGCTGACAGAAGATGGAATTCATGATATTCGTCTCAACATATGGAAAATAGATTATCAGTTGAACAAGAAAGTATTATCTTATGATGAATATGAAAATAATGTTAAGATAATATATGGGTTACAGCGTCAAATTTACTTAGCATCTCTATCAGTCTCTCGATATCCGAAGGCTGAAAAGCAGCAGAGATCCCTTTAGCGTTCATGCCATGGCGCACTAAGAAGGTTTCGCCAGTTAATTTCCAATGACCCATCTGGTATTCATGTTAGAGGATGGGATGTTCAGGGAGCACTACATTTCAATGTGCTCTGCAGTCAGAAAATCCCGCTGAAAATGGTCTCATGCAATGTTATTGCCCATTGCTGGCCACAGTCAATGGGTTTTTTTTAATCAAAAGCATTCCCAAGAAGAGGCCTCAATTAGTTCCTCTCAAAATCAAGAATACAAAGAACAAGTTGTTGAATTACTAATGAATCAAACAGACAATAATATAGAACATGCCTCTCATATGGAGCAAGCACATCATCAAGTGACAGAAGTGTCAGAAATCATCTAATGGTATTTCGAGACAGGTGATAATAGTGGATGTCGATTGATGCATCCAGCTAATTTCCAGACTAAGGTCTGCAAGATCAAGAGAGATTTTATGAAAGTATCATACATAGCATGTCAAGAGCCACCCCAGCTTGCTAGACTAGGGAATCTATAAAACCAACCCTCAGAATCAACAAATTGGATTTGCAGAGATGAGTAAAGATAGAAGGAACAGCCCCAGTCCACCAGCCTGGGTACTTTTTCAAATCATCAACCCCCTCCTCAGAGGAATTCGGTCTTTTCTCGACTAGTGAAGAAGCCTCAAGAGGAACGAAGAGCCAAATTATCAGGAGATTCTCTCTATATTACGGTTCGCCAAGAAGTTCCTGAGGGATCGAATTAACAAAAGTCAATGTCTCATAAATGACATGGAAGGGTAAAATATCGCAGGAATGACGATAGGAGGGATGCAATGCATTATGCATTAATCAATGTCGTCAACACCATTTTTGCTTGTCCACCAGATGAGGCACATTCAGAGGGATTAGATGAAGAGGTTCATGTTCAAGAAGTTGTACACACAGACACAAATGAAGATGGTGTGCTTACACAAAATCAAAGGTTTACCCAAAATCTGGGCATTCCATCAAGTAACCCACTTCCCCCTCTCCGAAAGGGATCAAACAAGGGGAAGGGAAAAATCATGTTATATATCCTACCTCTGGAGAAGGCCAATCTCTCTCACTAGAGCAATGATTTGCGCAACAAGAGGAAGAGATGAAGGAATTGAGGAGGTTGAACACATAAATACATTAATGTAGTCTTCCTACAAAGTGTACTGCAGTCAGTCAGCCAAGGGAGTTTGTTGTAGCTATTGAGATGGATCAAGAATATCCTTCTTTATCAGTACACCCTCACATTTCTAATCCTACAGGCCAAGTGCAACAACAATTGGCAGTGTTACCATCAGTTGCAGTACCAGCTGCCATACCTGTTCGAACTCCAGTCATTGCACCTGCCCAAGTCCAAGTTCAACCAAGTGTTTCTCAAAAGTTAAACTGAAAGGTTCTTCAGCTCAGGTAGCATGTGTTATGATTACAGTTCCAGATGAGGAAGGTGAGTGGAAAGAAGTCAAAAGAAAAAATGCGCAGAAATACGATGATTGGGTGGTCAAAAAGATGATCAACTGAACTCGTGCTATTTTGCGAACAAAATTGAAGAATCCAATTGTGCCTTCTGCCATGAATGCCACAAAAAAATCCACTTCAGAGGGGAAATCCTCAAAAGGGTGGCATAATTCCATGAAAGAGGAACAATCAAAAGAATATGAGTATGTGTCAAAGTCTAAGCCGTATTTGACTCTAGAAGATTTCATGCCATCTACTTCGAAGCCACAGGCCCCGTCCCACCAAACGGAATAGCCTAAAATGGCTAGTTAGGCGGATTCTTCATCTGATGAAGAGCTGATCTTTGGTTCTGCTAATATGATTCACTTAACAGATCCTTATGCCAGTCGCGGTTTCGATTTTGATGAGCCCAAATTCCCTATATCAAATAGAGGAATTAGATGGAGTTCCAGGGGACTGGGATATAGAGTAAGACATGGATATCCTAGAAGCCACTATTCTAATTCTACCCCTACTAGAATTGTGTACGCAGCATAATCTCGTGGTAGAGCCCTTCAGTGAGCTCAATAAGAACAAGAAAGTTCTTCCACCAAGAGAAAATTCAGTCCTGGAACAATTATTCTAGAGGATCGGTTGGGGGTTCCACCTTCATCCTCTCAATAAATAAATGGATCTAATCGGTCTAATCTTCCAAAACCAGGAATATTTACAACTCCTATCTTGATACAAGATGCATCAAATTCAAAAGCATCAACTTCCAAGGCACCTTCTAAAACACATTTCCCTGTTGAAAAAACACAGACCTCTGTATCAAATGTATGACTTATTGAAACACCTAGCCCATGTACCGTCCATGTTATCAATTCAGGATGCTTTGAATCTGTTAAAGGATCTTCGGGAGGCACTCATCAAGGCTTTGTCAAGTCCTCAGGAGTTTGAAACTCAAATTGTTGCAGTAGAAGTCTATGACGTAGAGAATAATCATGCAGAATTCCATGCAGCGATATCTTTCACTGATAATTATGAAGACGATGTTGTGAATGGACATATTAGACCTTTGTATTTATTTATTAAGGTAAATGGTGTAGACGTCCAAATTTATTTCATTGATAATGGTTCAGGAGCCAACCTCAGCCCATTCATACACTTTGGCGATTGGGCCTCACAGAATCTGATTTATCTCCTTCTACCATGATGTTACAAGGATATGATAAAAATGAACAAGAACCACAGGGCGATGTTACAATCAGTACTCAGTTTGGAGATCTTGTATCCAATTCAGATTTCGTGGTTGTTGATCAAGACTCGGCCTTCAACATCGTTCTTAGAAGACCCTGGCTACATCAACATGTGGCTATCCCTTCATCATACCATCGATGTCTTAAGTATTGTTTCGATGGTCATTTTGGGACATTTTATAGTGATAAGGCCCCATTCAAGAAATGTGAGTCTCAATGCATTGAGGCGGAATTCTATCACATGAAGGGAAGGGAGAAATCCACAGCAAAGGATATTACCAATGTTAATGCTCCTTATGGTTTGGAAAAGATTCCAGCAAATCCATTTGAGCATGTGAGTACAGATTATGTGTTTCCTATCATTCAAATTGACAGGATAGTTCCAAATCAAAATACCCTTATGAAAAGATCCATAATGTCAATTACAACAATCGAGAAATACAACATGGGAGAAATTAGTGATCCTCTAGGGAATGATGAAAGCTCAAATGGTGATGTCTTCGTTTCATCTACTGAAATCCAGCAAGTCTATACTTCACCAACTAGGTCAGAAGAAGTGATAGCGACGTCATAGGTGAACAATGATGTCAATTATCAATCCATTATATCTTCTTTATTACCCAAGGAAGACCCTTCATCATCAATTGGGTCAGAAATGGAAGCCACTTCTTCAAGATGTCTAAAATTTAAAATCTCTCTTAATCAAGGAAATTTTTCTTCATCATATACTATGAATGTTGAAATGGAAGAAGTCACACATGTTGAAGTAGAAGAGGAAGATATCATCGTTGCTCCTACATCATTTGAAGAGGTTATCTCTACCACCTTGGATGAACTCTGAGAAATAAATCTGGGTACAAAAAAAGATCCGTACCCCACTTTAATCAGTGCGTCCATGACTCTTGAAGATCAAGATATGTATATTTTCTTTTTAAAGAAAATCGACACATATTTTCTTGGAACTATACAGAAATGCCAGGGCTTGATCCTAATGTTGCTACTCATCATTTGGGATTACCAGAAGAACATCGAGTATTTAATCAAGTCGTGAGAAGAACACACCCAACTTATGCTTCCAAAATTGAAACTGAAGTGGATAATCTTATCAAAGATAACTTTGTCAGAGAATTTCAATATCCAAATTGGATGGCTAATATTGTCCCTATAAAGAAGAATAACGAGAAAATTAGAGTTTGCATCGATTTCAGAGATCTTAATCAGCATTTTCCTAAGGATGATTTCCCGGTTCCAATTATAAATTTTTTAATTGATGCAACAACTGGCTATGAAGAACTTTCCTTCATGGATGGATATTCTAGATATAATCAAATCTGAATGGCCACAAAAGGAAAAGAATCCAAAGCCTTCAGAGCCCCTCCGGGTGTGTTTTTCTATCGGGTAATTCCCTTTGGCTTAAAGAAAGCAGGCGCAACATATCAGTGTGCCATGCATCATATCTTCAATCCCTTTTAGGGAAGTTTGTTGAATGCTATGTGGACGACTTGGTGGTCAAATCCAAACAACGTTCCAATCACTTGGATGATTTGGAAGTCATATTCTGCTACCTTTGACAACATAATTTGAAGATGAACCTCTTAAAATGTGCTTTTGGGGTAACCTCGGGAAAATTTATCGGCTTTGTTGTACGCCATTGGGGTATTGAAGTCGATCCTGAGAAGACAAAGTCAATCCTTGGTATGTCACCTCCTCAAAATTTGAATGAATTAAGAGGACTTCAAGGACATTTAGCCTATATTCATTGTTTCATCGCCAATTTGGCAAGCAAAAGTTTACCCTTCACCAAATTGATGAATAAGGGAGTCACTTACCAGTGTACTGAAGAATGTCAAGAAACATTAGATATTCTAAAAAAACTCTTGAGTACACTGGTACTCATGACACCTGTTGAAGGAAGACCACCTATCCTTTACATGATAGACTTAGAGAGATCATTGGGTGACTTTCTTGCTCAGAATAATGATGCCGAGAATGAAACCATCCACTACTACCTCAGTCAGACTATCCTTGAAGCAGAAACCCAATATTCATGTATTGAGAAGTGCTGCCTGGCATTAATCTTTGCAATTCAGAAGTTGATTCACTACCTGCAACATCACGAGTTCCAATTGGTATGTCACAATAACCCGCTCAAATTCATCCTTAGTCGTCCAATGCTTACAGTACATCTGGCAAGATGGGATGTTATTTTGCAGCAATTCAACATTCAGTATGTGTCTCAAACGAAAATAAAGGGCCAAGCTCTGGCTGATTTCCTTTCTGAACACCCTTCAGTGGAAGAGACATCTTCAGATATTGAACTCCCTGATGATGAATTCTTCTCTATTCAAGAATGTCCTCAGGCATGGGAAATGTATTTTTATGGTGCTTGCAGAAGTCCAACAGGGAGGAAAATGGAAAATCCGAAATTCAACAAAGTTGGCTTAGGAATTGTGCTCATTTCTCCAGAAAAGGTAGTGTTAACTTATTCCTTCTAATTATGGGAATGTGGTACCAATAATGAATCAAAATACCAAGCTTTCATCGCAGGCTTGGAATTGGCGCTTCAAGCACAAGTGAATCACTTAAAGGTGAAAGGTGATTCAGACCTGGTAATCAAACCAGTCAATGGGGATTATGCCATCAGAAAAGAAGAATTAATCCCTTTGTATGATTACGTCAGAGAGTTAATGGCAGTATTCCCTTCGGAACTGACATTTTCTTATGTCCCATGATCACAAAATGCTCACGATGATGCACTGGCTAATAAAGCCACAACTCTGGCATATCCAAATCAGGACGAGACAACGATCAGTATTGCCTACTGTCGTGAAATTTCACCTTATGTTCGAATCATAACAGATGAAATTAATTAAATTAGTCCCATTCCTAAATCGTATGGTCATACTATATGATGGATGTCACCTATCATGTAATACATTCAAAATTGAACACTTCCACCTGATAGAGCCGAGAAAGAACAAATTCGGAGACATGTGGTCAATTTTACACATTATTATAGCCCAGATCACTTATAGAAAATTCTCTACAAACTTGGTTTTAATGGAGTTATTTTCAGATGCCTAGATGGTGAAGAGACAATGGATGTCATGAATGAAGTGCATGCAGGATTCTGTGGTGCCCACTAGTCTGGACATAAACTATCTAATCGGATTCGAAGGCACGGATTGTTTTGGCCTTCAATGATACAAGATTGTGTTGATTTAAAAAGTGGTTTCATTCATGCCAGGTACATGCCAATTTTATTCACCATCCTCCAGATTTGCTTCATACAGCTAAATAAACGTGGCCATTTTCCACACTGGTAATGGATGTGGTCGGACCTTATCCTTCTGCTACGTCCAAGCAGTTTAAGTATATTCTTATTGCTACTGATTTCTTTTCCAAGTGGGCAGAGGCAATACCACTTAAGGAAGTCAGTTCTAAATGCATTGTTAGCGTCATAAAGTTTAACATCATTACTAGATTTGGTGTCCCTCACACCATATTGATGGACAATGGCCCCAACATCTGTTCATCCGATGTGAAGAAGTTGTACCAAGAATACAACATCAAATCCAACCATTCATCTCGGTATCATGCAGCGTCCAATGGCTAGATAGAAGCCTTCAACAAGACTCTATCAAATATACTGCAAAAGATGGTGGACAAAGATAAGAAATCATGGCCTGATAAACTCTTTCATGCTTTATGGGCTTGTCAGACCACCCCCAAACTGCAACATAGTCAACTCCATATTCACTAGTATATGGAACAGAATCCATCTTGCCCATTGATGTTCAACTACCCTCACTCAGAGTAGCCATTTGTGATCATTCATCTATAGATGAACAATCTCAAAAGCTATTGAATGAATTGGAACAGTTAGTTGAGAAAATATGTTGCACTTTACACCACATGGAAGTCTATCAGAATCGAATAGCACGAGCTTTTATAAAAAAAGTTCATCTTCATTCATTAACTCAGGGAGAATTGGTATTAGTTCTCAGAACTCAAATGATGCAAGGAAAGAATCCTCCCAAGCTTGAGCCAAAATGGGAAGGACCTTAGTCAATATATAAGGTCTACTCCAATGGAGCTTATTCTTTAATCTCATGGATGGATAACTCATCACTACTCCAATCAATGCTAGATTTTTTAAGAAATATATTTTATAAACACAAAATACATCCACGGTCCATGGATGTGACCTTAAACTATTCTCAATTTCCTCCAACATGATGTTAAACTATGTCACCATTCATAGTCTTTTCAATATGACGTTAAACTATATAGAAGTCCCTTACACCCAGCAAGACGTTAAACTGCAAAACCAACGGTCCATGCATACGACCTTAAACTATTCGCACTTACGTCAAACATGACGCTAAATTGTATCATCTCTTTTTCGTCCAACATGACGTTAAACTGTGTCAACGATCCTAATACGTCCCACATGACGTTAAATGGTGTACCATTTTGTCCTCACTGCATGACATTAAACTGCACAGTTCCCCTTTTTCCCAACATAACATTAAAATGTATTGTCCCCATCATCCTAACTACATGACGATAAACTATACAGAAAGCCTTTTAATAAGTCCTACATGACATTAAACTATGCTTATTCCCTGCTACATGACATTAAACTGTGCAACACCAATAGTCCAAACTGCAAGACATTAAACTACATAGTCCCATTTTATGTCCTACGTGACATTAAACTGTTCATCGTTAGGGTTGTTTCTACCTCTTATTTCTCACACCGAGTATTGACTCATGTGAGCTTAGAGAAAACATCAACCAGAACACTCTCTCTGGGCTACTAACCATGTATAAGTCCCGACACTATTTTTTAGATCATTTTCCCCAAGGACAACTTGATCAATAATTCATTTTTTAATTGAACTACACGGACCTTGATCCTTGCCTTCTAGGCTGGGTATGTAGGCAACCTCTTAATGTTCAATCCCAAAACCAATATCTTCACATCAGTTCACCTCCATCTCATACGATGTTGATTTGTGAAACTACCCCTAGAATCAATATCATTACATTGGTTCACTTTCGTCCTTTCTATATGACGTTAAAATATACTACACATTTTTCTAGTATGAAAATAAACTACAATATTCTTTGATACCCTCACCTGAGAGAGAATCATAATTTACATTGATTTTCAATCAGGTTATATTCCACAGACTACGTGCATACATGGAAATTCCCGAACCTTTTATCTTGGGTTAAACCATCATTGCACTAAAGTCCCATTCCAGCCTTCAGATGTATGAACCAAATTTGTATAGAGGGTATTTCTAGAACTACGTGGGCTTGATTCCAATCTTTATTGGATACGTAGGAACATTCGAGTGTCCCTCGAATCCAGCCCCAAGTCTTTTGGTCCTAACCCCAAATTCCTCTTTCCATCCACTGGCTAAAAAGTCCCCATGAAAACACACTATGTGTATTTCTTATAATGGTCTGAGCTCTATGACCCTAAACAAAGATCTCCAATCCTTTTTTCCCGCATGACATTAAATTGTAGTTTAAGAACTACATATGGATTGATTCCCATCCTTATGGGATATGTATTGAAGTCCAACATTTCAATTCAGGACCCAGCCACAACATGATTATGGTTAGCATTGATCTATGTATCTCTACATAAATTGGACAGTACCCATCGTTATGTGTTATAATCCTAACATTAAATATTTTCAGATCTTAATAAACCTTTTATTTAATTTTAATCGCAAAAGGCCTGAAATTATGAGAGTTATTTTCTTGACCACGAAGCATGTTCCCTTAGGTGGATTTGCATAAACAGTCTACATAACGAACCTCTCAACCAAAAGATGTTATTATTTGACTATGCAGCCAAGGCCCTTGGTTATCCCTACATAATTCAACCCTATAACGGGTTTGTTAAATAGTGGTTACTTCCTTCATGGAAGGAAAATGTCTTTTTTCTTTATTTGTCTTGATAATATCTAGGGATCTGCAAAAATAGCCATCCTTAACATATTTGTCCCATATCCTTTTTCATGATCTGAAAGTATTCAAGTCTATGGTTTATATTCTCCTTCCCTATGTTTGGGTAAGAAATTCGTAGGAGTGATATGCATCCAGTTCTTCTATAATATTTTTTGTAAATATCTTATCCATATTCAAGTACATATTTCCATACAACAAACTCTATACTTTGGAAAATATGAATCTCTATAAACTTTCACTGGATTTTTAGCACTAGGAATGTAAATTTATGAGAGTTCTTTTTCCTGACTATGCATCATGTGCCCTTAGGTGGAATTTCATTAGTAGTCTACATAACATACCTGTCACCCAAAATATGATATTTATTTGACTATGCAGCCAATTCCCTTAGGTGGCCCTGCATAATTCAACCCCTTAACGGGTTTTTTAAATAATGGTAACATCATTCTTGGGAACTACTTCTTCTAATTCCTTCTAACTATTCTTCATATCATTCCTTAGATTCAAATATTCTAAAGTCATAGTTTACATATTTTCACTCATACATGAGTATGGTAATATGTTTTCAGATGAATTTTCAAGGAATTGAGTCACTTTTAATCCATTTCAGTCAAAGATATTTCGACCTTAAACATTAGCCTCTTTATGTCCGACATGCATGACATTAAACTGCCCACAAAAGAAAATGGAGGTCGGAGTAAAAGTCAAGTTCCAGCTCACTAAACATACATTTTGTATGATTTTTGTAATTTTAAGCAATTAAAATATTCAAAGATTGTAGGATTATTTATAATAATCCTATTAAAAATCAAACTATGCTTACTAGGAACATTGTCTTAGGTAAAATTTAAAGCAGACAACAAAAGAATACCAGCATAAATGATTGAAGATAATAGTACTCTCCATTAATCCACAAGAATTAGAAGGACATCCACAAATTGGAGTCTCTTCTCTCTTTTAGGAAATTAAAAATGGCTGTCGACATAAGTCTTCACTTGATGAACCGCATCCCGAGCTTCATTAGCAGCCACTTGAATCTCATGCACCCGACCAAATTCACTCTTTTCAGCCTGATGGAGTGATTTCATGGCATCCACAATGGTCTTCATACCATTCGTTTGAACTCCTTCCAGTGAATTATTGAGTTGGTCAAGTTCCCTAGTAACATCATCTAACTGTTTCTGAAGGTGCATCTTCTGGACGACTTTTTCTTTGATCTTATGCTTCAGCTCCTTCATCTTGGTAGCATAGACAGCCTCAGCTCGAGATAAAGAAGCCTCAAATTTTCCGATGTTTACTGACAGTTTCACCCTTGTCAGATCTTCGCAACAATTTTGCTCATGCTCCCTCCTAAAGATGACTTGTTTCACATCGGTATGGTTCTCTTGGTTTCCAAAACCGCCAAGTCCTAGCTTGACGAACTGGGATGAAAATCGGGGGATCATCGATGATAGCTCTTCTAAAGGCACCTCAGATAAGATTTTCCATATTTTTTCCAGGCCTTTCATCGTGAAAACCTGAGCGCCTTAATCAACTCTGGGTCTTATTCAACATCGTCATCATAGGGGGAATGTAATCTGGGATTAATGCACTGAGGGAAGTGCCATGTTCGGATCCTTCCCCCCTGACCCTGGTAGAATCACCTTCTACTACTATTTGGGTGGAGGTTGAGACTTCACCTCTACTTCTAGTCATTGAAGTTGATAGACCTCTTTGATCAACTAAAAGTATGGTTAGTTTCATAGAATAATGGAAATTGGTTGTCTATCTTGAAAAATCAGTACAATCATTACCTTACAGTAGATCAGCTGCTTGATTAGACTCCTCCCCATCTTTCCCAGTTTTAACAGGATCTTCAAGATGGGTCTTAGGAGGGTTTATAGGATTTATCTCCACTTGAGTTAATGTTTCTGCAATGGTAGGTTGACATCAATGTCCAAACCCTCTTCAAGCATTGGAAGTTTAGTAGCTTCTATGGATGGAACAGCATATTATTTTCCGTCATGATTATATGTGTAAATTATAAGAAAATTTACTGGGTGAAGGATATCACTCACACCCAAGGTCTTCTAAATCACATGATAACTTTTCATGATCATAAAATTCATAGCATGACATGCCACAATTCATCATTTCATCCAATGATATTTCAGAATCCTGGTTAGTCTCACCAGTGGGAGCATTTGATATGTCCTCTTGTCGACCCTCTTTCTACAGCCCCGGACCCTGTACAGCTTCTTCGGGAAGGATGGCATATTCAGTTGTTGCGGCCGCCAATGATTCTAGTGCATGTTCTTCTCTATTTATAACAGCGATTAAAGTAGTACTGGGAATAGATGTTGGATCTTTTTTCAAAGCAGCCAAGTCATCTTGGATTTTCTTTTGTTCCACAGCACCCTCCGTGGTCCTTAAAGGAAGATCAGCCCTTTCCCTTAGAGGGTAAATTGAAGAAGCCACGACAATCCCAAGGAAAGTGAGAAATCTTTTTAATGGTTTAAAATTCATGATTATCCGATGGAATTACCACTAATGATAAAGAATTTAGTGGTGTAATTCCTCCTTCATCGCATTTTTCCTTTTGGATTTTTGGGATTATCGGACGTCTCCCTTATTTTCACTTGAATTGGAGAATGGAAGGCCATGTACAATGCCTCATTCATGGCCTACTGTCCTCGAAATATCTCGCCTGGTTCGCGAGGAGAATCATCAGTAGCCCCGATGGTAGTACCACCAAGGCTATACTGTGGAGAAGGAACCTCAGTAGTTCCTTTCTTTTAAAGATGCAAGATGAAGAAAATAACTACCTTAAGTAACATTGCTTCGACTGGAATCAAGTTTCAATGAAAATTAGGAAAAAAAACATACATCTTCCGGAGCCACATAATCATGCCACTCCTCATCTCCAGAACCACCAGCCCCCTTAGTGGTGCCACGATCAATCATTTCCTTCACCCGCCTGGTGACAGGAACAGACTCACCAGTGGCATATATGAGAATTTATAGCTCTCTAATTTAAGACCACACTTCATTGGGGTTATCCTCGTATTGGATATTTGTAGAAGCCAGAAGATTCCCTATTCTAGGAAGTTGTAGTCCCTCACACTAATCCAGCCAGGCGGTCTCAGTACCACAGTATAAACTCTAGCATGTCTGGACAGCCTCTGGTCTTAGATATGAAGGTTGTGTGGAAGGCCCTACAATCTTTGACTTCAATTTCTCCCCATCTTTTGAAACTGCAGATAGAGAATAAGAAAATAAGACTTATTGCTTTATAAAGTAGTAGTGATTAAATTACCACAATGAAGTAACTCACCCGGAGTTGATGGAGTAGGTATCTTGATTCTAACTGGAGGATTATATGAGGCACGAGGCCGCTTTTCCACTTGATGTGCCTCATCATCCCCATCATGGGAATCCGGTGAATCAGTCCTAGAGGAGGAATTTCGTGAATCAGCTTCAGGTGGGGAAGCATCACCTTCATGAGGAAGGGTTTCTTTCTATACAGTCCTCTTTCTTTTCCCCACCCGATAAACTGGGGGGGTTCAGAATCCCTTTAGGGTATGATGCTATCTAGGGCTCAGCATACCATGTAGTCAGGTTATGTGCCACTTTTTCAACTGGTAGATCAAATACCGCCCCTGTTTTCTCCCTTGACATCAGCAGCCATAATTGACGAGCAACCATCAGATGTTGCTCTAACCTGACATGTTCTGGGGGAGATACAAAAATCTTTTGTATACTCTTGAATTGACATGAAAATCTATATGGAGCAATGGCCTCACATATAATTTCTCTGTCAATCCTGGAAACTAGCACACCATCTCTACAAACTAGCATGTATGCCCTCAAATCCAAGTGGGTTGTTCCATCATCAACAAACCGCTCGGTTGGAGGATTTCCATAGGGAAAGTAGTTGAATTCCTTAAACATGTGAAACCACACATTCATTTCATAGACATTAAGATCTAATAGATAAACTCCAGATAATGCTTGCACTGACGATGGGAAGGAACATCCAGGAATTTGTAATCCATTCTGTACATTGTTAGTCTTGAAGTGAGTGGAAATCCATCCCCATAAAACTTGGAATGGTCACACTATTCTTAAAGGAGATTTACCCATGAAGACATGAAGTAAACTCCTATGAATATTTGATAAAATGTGGGAAGCCAACCAAACCATTTTTCCCTCGTCCAACTTTGCCGCAATGACGAAGGACCCAGGTCTGACGCCTCCCTTCGAATCCCTGACTGGAAAGAGATAAACGCTGAGCCATAATGCCAACAATACCACCAAACGAGTCTTCTTCTGGATCCTTTGATTCACCTCATATCCCAATTTCTCAAACTCTCCTGGTTCTAGTGTTGTCCAGAATGTGCCAGGAGCACCCCTCTTCTCAGGTTTTGGGCAGGTGGTAGGACGTTTGGGCCACTTATCCTTGGATTTCTTTTTCTTGGATCCTTTCTCCTTTGGATCCTTCTCCATTTACTCCTTCTCTTTCTTCTCAATAAGAAATATATTCATCCACTCCTCCGGATGAATATCATTTCTAGAATGAGTTAATGAGGTCTATGAACTCTTGAGCCTGTGGAAGATTTTAAATAATTCCCGAGCTAAATCAGGAGTCTTCTATGAATCATTCCAAGTCAACTTGGGTGGAATAAATTCACATACATGTCGCCCAAAATTGGAGCCCCTGAGATCTTGTGGATATCCAACAGACTAATGCCTACTTCTCCATGAGTCAGATGGAAAGAATTATTTTCTGGGCTCCAGTGGATGAGTATCTCCGGCATGATGTTATCATGTCTGTAAACATATGTTTTCCCAACTCAAACAGCTTCGTATATCACAACTCCTTTTAGATCCTCGACAAACTCGGCACAGGTTTGTCGCACCCATTATGCCCACATCTATGTTGTCTTCACACCTCCCCCAGGACGGATTTCCCTACTTTTTATCCAGCCTTTGGATGGATCCATCTGAGTATTTCGGAATATTGAAGGATTACAATGTGGTTTCAACTCAGGCTTATGAGGTTTCAGATCTGGCGTACAAGGGCTATGATTCATCATGTAGGCCTTCTCCACTGTTCCAACACTTATAAATACTCCTCCACATGAGATATTTGTAGAATCAAAGTTGGTATAATTCTGAAACCATGAAAATGGGAGATAGTTCATTGCTTCTATAATAGTATCTTCTCGCAGATGACCATATCCATAAAAAAGATAAATAAATGCTTTGGGGGAAGTCGTGATGATATTTCATTAGATACATAGCCAAATCCAGAAGAGTGCTATTTTTGACGGTATAATAATCGTGGCCATTGATATCCATCATATCATCAAGGCATTTTCATTTCAGTTCATCAGCTATTCTAATTCTCCTAAGAGCCATTGATTCTGCAAAAAAAATTGAATAACTAACTCTTAAATGGGTTTATTTTTCATAAAATTTATGAAGGAATTCAGGAAAAATGGCAATGGCATTAAGGAGAACAATTTGAAAACTTGGCACACTAGTATAATGTGTCGCACAAGTATTCGGCGCACAAGTATCACCGCGTAGGTCCAGATACCTTGACAGCATTGTGACAGCATAGGAAAAATAAAAAAGAGAGAAACTTGCATGGTGGAGATGACCTGTGCAGTGAGAGCTCAAAAATCTGGAAGTTAGTGTTATGAAAGACAAATGAGCCAAAATTTATAGGCCAAGCCAGCCACCAGCACGCCTACAGCCAACGCGCACCAGCCCTGCGTGACTCGCTCTTGCGTGATGATGGTTGGGCAGTAAAAACCTGTGCGCCCCTTTCTATTTGGTTTTCTTCTTTTCCTCAGATTCACATACATATTCTTTCAGATCCAAATCTGAGGGGGGACTTTTTTTACGCTTATTTTCATCACATTGTCTAATATAATGGAAAGGAAAATGAATTAGAGCAATGTGATTCATCCTTTGAAGAAAACTTCAAAAATCGACAAAGGCATGACCAAGGATTCAAATGCACAAGTGCCGCACAAGTTCCCTCACTGTCGCACAAGTACACTTGCGCGACGCCTGATGGACGCGCAAGTGACATGCACACCCTAAATGATAACCGCTCGGGGTCTTCTCCAGCCTATAAATACCCCTGGTGGTCCCCCCGTTTGATAGGAACATTTCCAGAATTTAGATATACAGCTCCGGACGCCCAAGTCTCTTCTTCAGGTTTTCCAAACACTTCTAAGGTAATTCTTTACCTAGAATGGAAGGTATAAACAAGAGGAGCAAGTTATAAGTGTTATAATTCACTACAACATGCGCACCTAAGGTGTTTTACCCTTAAGGGAAATGAACACACTTGCGCACTTCCCTACTTCTTCACCAAAACATGCACGCCCCTCTTCTGGAATTTTCTCAGGATCATTATAAAGGCTTTGGTCAAGGATCGCCCAAGTATTACCATAAGGGATGAGAATCGCGCAAGTAACCATGTGTCGTGCAGGTACACCTGCACGACCTGGGACTTGCGTGCCCACACAGTACTTGCGTGCCTTCCAGGACGTGCGCGCCCCTGCCTTTTTGGGTTCCCTTCTTGCCCATTTAACCCCTCTTATACCATCCACCTCTCCTATTCAAGATTCAGTCTTCAAGACATTATTCAACGCCATTTATGGAATGTTTTCTTGATTAAATTCCTTATCTGAAAGGAATTCTATGGAATATCTCTCAAAACCTAGTGATTTATACATCTTTATGTCACTAAAGATTTATGTTTCATTCATTCAGCCTCATCCTTTAAGATAAGAGAACCCCTTAACCTGGGCCTCATTTTTATGAATAATCCCCAGTCATAATTCACAAATCTAGGCATCCTCTTTATAATTAATCCCATAGTCCTCTTTAACCTGGGCTTCCTTTTCAGGAGTAAGCCCCAGTTTCAATGTTCCCAAGTATGGGTATCCTTTTTGGGAGTAAGCCCCAAGTCCCCATTAACCTGGTCCTCCTTTTCAAGAGTAAGTCCCAGTCATAATTCACATTAATTTTGGGCATCCTCTTTAGTAGTAAACCCCATGTTCCCTAATTTTTTAAGTCCCTTAACCCAGGCCTTCTTCTCATGAGTAAGCCCTAGCCGTAATCTCTCTTAACAAGTCTTAATTTCCTTTTGATCTGGGCTTCTTTATCAGGAGTAAAACCCAATCATAAGTCCCCTCCAATCTTGGGCATCTTCCTTAGGAGTAATCCCCAAGATTAAAGTATCAAAATATCCATAAAGCATATATACATTTATGGACCCTGTTCATGGATTTGTTCCCTAAAGTAAAACTTAATCCTCTTCTATTTGGGCAGTTATAAACACATAACCCCTACATCATTGCATCTTTCATGGCACAATTGTCTGGTTTCACCAATACCTCTTATTTCTCACACCGAACATGACTCACGTGATCTTAGAGTGTAAAGGTAATCATGAAATATTTCTTTGAACCATCAATCATGCAGAAAACTCATACTCCTTTACTCAAACAATGTGGGTTTTGATTCCTTTACCAAAACAAAGGATATGTAGGTAGCCCATCTACGGGAACAATCCCAACACTGAAATAATCAATTTTCTTCTGAATGACAATAAACATCAAGTGCCCCACTGAGTGGATTTAAAACCAGTATGGTCATAATAATGACCAAGATACTTTCATGTATTGCAGGATATGTAACACCCCAAGATTTTATGAAAAATATTCTTTTTAATTTAATTAATGTGTTGTGTTGTACGCTACACCAATAGAAGATTGCACAACATGCATCCTTCAATTTCCTTGCATTACATGTAATCGCGACGTTCCTCGATAGCGTCTGTAGTACGCAATACCGAGTTTCACTAAACAACGATATGCTATTAAAATACTGTTAAAACTAGCTATTATGAATATTAATAACCACTTTTTGAAATTTTGTAAATTTTATTTTTCAAAATGGTCATCATTTTTGGATTCTTAATATCAAAATTATGTTAGGGTGAAATTTTGGTACTTTTCAGATAACTTTCATATTCTGATGAATTGTGAAAATTACTAAATTTTAATTAAAAACAACTTTTTTAATCGAAATAATTAATAGTGATAAATTATTGATTTGAGTGGTTTTAAAGTATATTTAGAATATGTTTTTACAATTTAATACAGTTTTGTTCATTGGATGTCATTTCACATTGAAACCAGACATAAACAAGTGTCAATTTTTTCATAGTTATTATCTCTTAAAAACACGCTATTTGTTTTGACGAAGTGAATTAATTTTTAAATTAGTTAATGTTACTGATATGTTTTGAATTTGGTAAAATAAACATCATTTTTGAAATCATAATATCAAATATAGCTTAGGCCTAATTTTTGGTATTTTTCTGGAAACTTTCATTTTTTGATGAATAGTGAAACCACTAAGTGGTAGTAAAAAAAATGAATTTTGCATAAAACATAATTTTACCGCTTCTGTGATTGGAATTTAGAAAATCTAAGAGACACGGTTGATGTTAGTAAGAAAAATTTGGTTAAATGAGATAAAAATAATTTTTGGTGAATAGTAACTTTTTACTTTTTTTAACACGGTTAAAAGTAAATAGGTTAATTAAGGGTAAAAATGATATTATTATTGACCTAAAACATGTCCTAATTCTATTGGATAAGTGTAATTCGACCAAAAACAACCTTACGAATAAAATATGACCATTTAGGACCACTTGGATTAGATTAGGAAATTTATTATTATTTAATTCAAAGAAGAGTTAAAAGAGTTAAAATCAAAGTTTATTTACTAAAACATTTTTAATATAGGGTTATACATAATATAAATACGATTGTAAATATTCATCAGAAAGATAAAAAGTTTTTATACATAATGGTATTATATTTGTAATTTTTAGACATTATATAATTTAATTTATTTATGACACAATGATGATGCAGTAATTATCTTATTAATGAAATATTGACATAATTGATGTTATAAATACCCAAATAAATGTAATTTGAGACTTTTTATGAATTAAAATAATTTTATAGGTTACTATGACATGTTATTATTGATTTAATTAACTTTGTTTGAACTAATCATTCTGTTTTGATTTTCACAAAAATCAATTACTAAATAATTTCAAAATTGACATAAAATAGTTTTTAAAACAAATATTATATTATTAATTGTTATTTTATTTCTAAATATCTAAGGTTCGGCCAAATGACTTAGATAAGGTCATATATATTAATAATAAACAACTTAGGGTTCTTTTGGATTTTTATAGTAATATTATTAACCTTATAGTGTAAGAACACAAGAAGACACGGTAAAAGTAAAATTATTTAACTTAATGTTAAATCTAAATGATAAGGTCAAAATAGGAACCTAAACTTTTCTAAATTCTATTAGATGAGAGGATTTCGACCCATCCCCACCTTATCTTCCAAATAAATCAATTTGGAACTATTTAAAATCTAATTTTTCTTTATAATGAAATAATATTTTTAGTTATTCAAAAGGTGCCCCTCTCCCCCCTTATAAAAAGGCACATCCTCCCTCTCTTCCACACACCACATTGAGCCTTAAAGGTCGGCCATCCCCTAACAACTTCTCTTCTCCACATCCCTAGAAACATCCTAGAGGTTTTGGTCTTCTTCAGAGACCAATTTTAGTGCCCTAAAAAGAGATCTCAAAGAGGCGCTTCAAAGAAGAGGTAATGTCTGTTACCGATTCATTCAAATTTATTTCTTCTTCCACTTCTTCATATTAGGTTGTTTCATTATGAAGTAATAACATCAATATCACTCATATACTGATATGTTATTATAAGTATGAAACAACCCTATTTCAACATCTATCCATCCTACGGAAAACAAAATCACCGCGTGTGTGTACGTACGGAATACCGTCTCCACGCAGTGGTGTAATCTATTTTCCACCACCACCTTAATTGGATGGGTATAATGGTGTCAATAATAACTATATATGATTATTGTAAAGAGATATTGATTCTGAAATAGTATACATACACTCCAATACAATTCCACGATCATTAGAACAATATCATCACTCGTGCGTACGTATGGACTACCGTCTCCACGACGCGATGAGATTCATTCTCCACGTTAACCATTCATGATTATAAAGTATATATAATAAGTAATCATGAAATATATGAAATAATAATGATACTGGATTTATGTGTATATATATGTATGTCATCTACATAATTCCATTCAACTCAATAAGGAAACGAAAATAGCGTTCATGCGTACGTACGGCCTACTGTCTCCATGAACGGTGTATTTCTTTCCATTTACTGATCTATTATATATATGTATATTATGAATATATATATTATATATAAATCATGTTTTATATTCTGGAAATATGTAATCATGATCCAAGTAATCATATGAATAATTACTGGGGTGTATTCTATCATCCAAATTCATGTTTGCTCAATATGTAATTTTATTTCCACAGAACTAAAATTGTTTATATCCAATTTTACCCTTCGGTGAGTTCTTAGTAAAACATATGAAATAAATCCTTTGTCGTTTTTTGTATGAGGTACTTTTTGACTTTTCTGACAAAAGTACGAGAAGAATTTTTTTTTAACTTATACGACATGAATGGATTTTAAAAACATTATTTCCAAGAAGCTTCCTTTACAGGTTTTAAAGTTTATTTTTAATCAACTTCTTTTAATTTATAATTGTATGACATGTTAAGAAAGGAAAAGTGTTTTTGAAGTAGAAAGGATTTTTTCCTCAAGAATGGAGTTCAAGTGTTTTTTTCAAAATTATTTTCCATCTATGATAATAAAGGGTTATGTTTCTATCCCTATTATTACATTGATTTGATTATGTTGCGATAGAATTATTTTTATGAATTCCTTTATCTTATATGAATTATTTAATGATTTCATGATGTTTACGAATCCCATTTTTATTACATGGGTTATGCTATGATGTATGGTTTATGATTTTGTGGAACACATAATAATGGTATCATTATGAGATGGGTGGGACCTATATCTCCCTCCAATGCATTGGGTAAAGATTTTATATCTCATGAGATAGACATGGAGGGAATGGTAGGTTATACCGTTTCAGTGAAACAGAACTGAAACGAGGAGTGAACTCGGTTCAGAAAGGGACTTTGTCCACTAAGATAGTCTTGGAAATGAGTCTTGAATAATTAGAAATGAATATCTATGATTATGTGTGTATGAAACAAAGTTTCATGTTTTAAGTTATGATTATTGGGATTACATTTCACTACTATGATTTATCCAATGTTATGAAATTATGATCTCTTTTGTAGGTTAAGATTTCCAAAAGATATGTTCTTATGAATATGACATGATTGATATTTCTTTTTTTTACCCTTACTGAGCATTTGAGCTCACCTTTTTATGTTTTCTTTTTCCCAGGACATAAAGAAAGGATTTAGGTTTTAAAAAAATATGATCTTTATGGGAGATGTTGAAGATCTTTCACCACGATTAGAAGATTATATTCTGAGTTTTCAAAGACACTAAAATATTACGGTCCTTGTGTGTGTGTTTTTGTTTTGTACTAAGTATTCTGCAAAAGTAATGTAATGTCTATGTACGTCAAGCTTCGGGTCTCTACAGTTGGTATCAGAGGAAAGGTTTAGTCATCCTTTTGAAACTAGGATGCGAGAACTTTAGTGAGATCCCTAGAGATATTTCTAAGGTATGTATAGGGATTTCCCTAAGGATAAGTATACGTATAGGATATAGTCCTAGAACTATGGTAACGATATTAGATTAAACCAAATATGTTAAATATTGAAGTTACTCCCCCTTTATAATGATTTTTGCCTCTCACTCTATTATTTTTGGGTTTTAGAAAATGGCTGGAAACATGATGATTCACGATAATGAAGGATATTATGGACAATGGAATAATATTCTTCATGAGCAACCAAATGAAATGGGATTTGGAAGTCCAAACATCATTATTATGCCGAATCAGCAATCTCATAATATGATCAATAAAGTAAAATTTGTTAAGTTTCCTGACTCTGCTAATAAGAGAAAGATGGAGTTTCATGATGATCATAGAGGAAATAAAGTTCAATTTCCCCTATGTAAATCATGTGGGAAGAGGCATAAATGAGAATGTTTCAAAGGAACTGGATGATGCTTTGGGTGTGGAAAAGAAGGAAACAAAGCCAGTAAGTGCAAAAGAAAAGGTTCAGTTAACACCAGGGATGAGGATAATGGTATTGATATGACATCAACAGTGGTTAAATGTTTTAAATGTGGAATGTATGGGAATTATGCAAACCAATGCCCTAAGGTAAAGTCTCATGAAGAGAATCAGTATGGTCGTATGGGTAGTATTTATGTTGATGATGATGAAGAGACTACAAATGATATGTGAGATGAAAGAATTGTTGGAGATCAGTCCATGGTTTAAGAATGTAGTGGAATGATTACATGTTTATCATGTCTAATATTGTATAAGTAATCTCATGGAACTATGGAATAAAGAGACATCTAAGGATTATTACACTGTTGCCTTTCCTTGAGTTTTGAAAGTGTGCGATTAATAGTACCAGTATCCATGAAAGGTTATTAAGATATTTTTGGAATGTAGATGATATGCGCATAATGATGGGATAAAGAGAAAATTAAATGTTTGATAGTATTCATGAGCTCATGACTGATATAGGGAGAAGGTTATATCATGGTTTGAGTATATAGAATTTTAGGATTTTGGTATGTGGAAAGAGTTAACTTTTGACAGCATTCATGTTTTCACTAAGGTTCAATGGGTATTCATTCTTAAAGAGAATACATGATTAAGGTATTCACATGTTTGTAATTTGACCAACAAGATATATCTTATGATATATGGGGGATAAATGATGGCAATCACGTGATCATTTTCTTTATACTATGAGCTTGGACCGAAGTATTTTAGATAAGCCTAAAGATTGGAATGTATTTTGTTGGAAATAAATTAGTATTGTTTAAGGAGAAAACTTTTTTGATATTGTTGATGGGATGTTATAGTAATATAGCTTTAGAAAAAGGACAACCTGCAGGATGGGTGAAAGCCCATCTCATCGGTCAAGGATGTGGGAATCAAACCCACAACCGAAGTGCGACTGGCCTTTATCGCCTACCACTGGCCTACAGGAAGTCCTTGTTTAGTAGAAACTAGCTTTATTATTATATAATAAGTATAAGTCCATTTTAGGAACCATATATGATTAATCTCACTATAGATCGACTTATGTATATTTAATAACTTTTGTTAACCTTTTGTTTGAGATAGATGGAATGACATGTCATTCTATCACATGATCAGCTAACACTTCACGAATAACAAATTCAACTTCATTTCTTTAAGAGATGAAGTGAAAATTGTTCATGGCAAGAACAACAGTTATATTGTACCCAGATAAAGTAAGTATTTATTCTAATTCAAATTCTTCAACTTTATGGAAATGATCTTGAAAACCAAAAATGTTATCCTACTGCTCTTATATCTGATGAAGTAGATGGTACCTTAGATCGTCACAAATTTCTGGCTTTGTGATTGTTGGCTTTTCCATAGCCATGTTCTCTACCACTCTCTATCAGAACATGATGGTTAGATTTCTCTTCCATATCAATATTTTCACCTATGTGGAAACCTAGTGATTAGTTTATTTGGGTAACCATTACGTTTCATACTTTTGTTTTTAAAGAATGGTTTTGGTATTCCTTTTTACGATGTAGGTTTCTATTAAAGAAAATTTCGAGTAGTAAACCATTTATAACCCCGACGAATTTCAAGGGAGAAATTCATTTTAAGGGGGGTAGAATGTAACACCCCGAGATTTTATGAAAAATATTCTTTTTAATTTCATTAATGTCTTGTGTTGTACGATACACCAAAAGATTCTTGCACAACACACATCCTTGACTTTCCTTGCATTACATGTAATCGCGACGTTCCTCGATAGCGTGTGTAGTACGCAATACCGAGTTTCACTAAACAACGATATGTTATTAAAATATTATTAAAACTAGCGGTTATGAATATTAATAACCACTTTTTGAAATATTCTAATTTTTTTTCAAAATGGACTTCATTCTTGGATTCGGAATATCGAAATTAGGTTAGGGTGAAATTTTGGTACTTTTCGGATAACTTTCATATTCTGATGAATAGTGAAAATTACTAAATCTTAATTAAAAAAAACTTTTTTAATAGAAATAATTAATAGTGATAAATTATTAATTTGAGTGGTTTTAAAGTATATTTATAATATATTTTTACAATTTAATACAATGTTATTCATTGGATTTAATTTCACATTTAAAATAGACATAAACAAGTGTCAATCTTCTGATAGTTATTATCTCTTAAAAACACGCTATTTGTTTTGACGACGGGTAATAATTTTTAAATTAGTTAATGTTAATGATATGTTTTTAATTTGGTAAAATAAAAATCATTTTTGAAATCATAATATCAAATATAACTTAGGCCAAATTCATGGTATTTTTCTGGAATCTTTCATTTTTTGATGAAAAGTGAAACCACTAAGTGGTAGTTAAAAAAATGAATTTTGCATAAAATTTAATTTTACCACTTATGTGAATGGAATTTCAAAAATCTGAGAGACACAGTTGATGTCAGTATGTAAAATGTGGTTCAATGAGATAAAAATAATTTTTGGTGAATAGTAACTTTTTACTTTTTTTACCACGGTTAAAAGTAAATAGGGTAATTAAGGGTAAAAATGATATTATTATTACCCTAAAACATGTCCTAATTCTATTGGATAAGTGTAATTAGACCAAAAACAACCTTAGTAATAATCTATGACCATTTAGGCCCACTTGGATTAGATTAGGACATTTATTATTATTTAATTCAAATAAGAGTTAAAAGAGTTAAAATCAATGTTTATTTACTAAAACATTTTTAATATAGGGTTATGCATAATATAAATATGATTTAAAATATTCATTAGAAAGATAAACCGTGTTTCTACATAATGGTATTTTATTTTTAATTTTTAGACATTATATAATTTAATTTATTTATGACACAATGATGATGCAGTAATTATCTTAATAATGAAATATTGACATAATTATTATTATAAATACCCAAATAAATGTAATTTGAGACTTTTTACGAATTAAACTAATTTTATAGGTTACTATGACATGTTATTATTGATTTAATTAAATTTTTTCTAACTAATTATTCTGTTATGAGTTTCACAAAAATCAATTAGTAAATAGTGTCAAAATTGACATAAAATAGTTTTCAAAAAATATATTGTATTATTAATTGTTATTTTATTCCTAAAAATCTAAGGTTCGGCCAAATGTCTTCGATAAGGTTATATATATTTATAATAAACAACTTGGGGTTCTTTTGTATTGTTATAGTAAGATTATTAACCTTATAGTGTAAGAACACAAGAAGACACGGTAAAAGTAAAATTATTTAACTTAATGTTAAATCTAAATGATAAGGTAAAAATAGGAACCTAAACTTGTCTAAATTCTATTGGATGAGAGTATTTCCACCCATCCCCACCTTATCTTCAAAATAAATCAATTTGGAGCTATTTAAAACCGAATTTGGCTTTATAATAAAATAATATTTTTAGTTATTCCAAAGGTGCCCCTCTCCTCCCTTATAAAAAGGCACCTCCTCCCTCTCTTCCACACACCACTTTGAGCCTTCATGCTCGGCCAACCCCTAACAAATTCTCTTCTCCACTTCCCTATAAACATCCTAGAGGTTCTGGTCTTCCTCAAAGACCAATTTTAGTGCCCTAAAGAGAGATCTCAAAGAGGTGCTTCAAAGAAGAGGTAATGTCTGTTACCGATTCTTTCAACTTTATTTCTTCTTACACTTCTTCTTATTAGTTTGCTTCATTATGACATAATAACATAAGTATCACTCATATACTGATATGTTATTATAAGAATTAAACAACCCTTTTTCACCATATATCCATCCTACGGAAAACAAAATCACCGCGTGTGCGTTCGTAAGGAATACCGTCTCCACGCAGTGGTGTCATCTATTTTCCACCACCACCTTACTTGGATGGGTATAATGGTGTACATAATGACTATATATTATTATTGTACAGTGATATTGATTCTGAAATAGTATATGTACACTCCAATACAATTTCACGATCTTGAGAATGATATCATCGCTCGTGCGTACATACGGACTACAATCTCCACGACGCGATGAGATTCATTCTCCACGTTAACCATTCATGATTATAAAGAATATATAATAAGTAATCATGAAATATATGACATAATAATGATAATGTATTTATGTGTATATATATGTATGTCATCTACTTAATTCCATTCAACTCAATAAGGAAACGAAAACAGCGTTCATGTGTACGTACGGCCTACCGTCTCCATGAACGGTGTATTTCGTTCCATTTACTGATCTATTATATATATGTATATTCTGAATATATATATTATATATAAATCATGTTGTATATTCTGGAATTATGTAATCATGATCTATGTAATCATATGAATAATTACAAGTCAAAACACGGATGACAAAAGATACGATTTTACCCAAAACGCTCTTTAACATGGAATTTACAAAAGAACGGGTAATATAAAGTCATAAGTGAACCATATATGATATCATAATAATTATTATGATTATGGAATAAGTAAATGAAATTATTTAAATCATTATACAGGAGGTTCAGACACTTATGAATCAAATCAGATCTAAGGTAAGGGATAAATCTTCAATCTCATTTTTATCCGAGATTGTTTATACTTTGGTATTTATTGGGGTGTATTTTATCATCAAAATCCATGTTTTCTCAATATTTAATTTTATTTCCATACACCTAAAAATTTTTACATCCAATTTTACCCTTCGGTGATTTTTTAGTAAAAGATATGAAAGGAATCTTTTGTCGTTTTTTGTACGAGGTACTTTTTGACTTTTCTGACAAAAGTATGAGAAGAATGTTTTTTTAACTTATACGGCATGAAAGGATTTTAAAAACATTATTTCCAAGAAGCTTCCTTTACAAGTTTTCATGTTTATTTTTAATCAACTTATTTTAATTTATAATTGTATGACATGTTAAGAAAGGAAAAGTATTTTGGAAGTATAAAGGATTTTTTCTCAAGAATGGAGTTCAAGTGTTTTTTTCAAAATTATTTTCCATCTAAGATAATAAAGGGTTATGTTTCTATCCCTATTATTACATTGATTTGATTATGTTGTGATGGAATTATTTTTATGAATTATTTTATCTTATATGAATTTTTTAATGATTTCATGATGTTTAAGAATCCCATTTTTATTACATGGGTTATGTTATGATGTATGGTTTATGATTTTGTGGCACACATAAGAATGGTATCAATATGAGATGGGTGGGACCTATATCTCCCTCCAATTCATTGGATAAAGATTTTATATCTCATGAGATAGACATGGATGTAACGGTAGGTTATACCAGTTCAGTGAAACAGGACTCAAACGAGGAGTGAACTCGGTTCCGAAAGGGACTTTGTCCACTAATATAGTCTTGGAAATGAGTCTTTACTAATAATAAATGATTCTATATTATTATTTGTGTATGACACAATGTTTCATGTTTTATGTTATTATTATTGGGATTACATTTCACTACTATGATTTATCCCATGTTATGAAATTATGATCTCTTTTGCAGGTTATGATTTCCAAAAGCTACGTTCTTATGAATATGACGTGATTGATATTTCTTTTGTTTACCCTTGCTGAGCATTTGAGCTCACCCTTTTATGTTTTATTTTCCCCAGGACATAAAGAAAGGATTTAGGTTTAAAAAAATAATATCTTAATGGGGGATGTTGAAGATCTTTCACCACGATTAGAAGATTATATTCCGAGTTTTCAAAGACACTAAACTATTATGGTCCTTGTGGTGTGTTTTTGTTATATACTAAGTATTCCGCAAAAGTAATGTAATGTCTATGTACGTTAAGCTTAGGGTCTCTATAGGATACCATCGGCTAAGAATCTCTAAACAAATACAAATGATTCTCTATCGATGAAGAACCTTGAATACGTATAAAAGATTCTATAAATTTCCTACATATCAATCATTGATTGTCAGATATTAAGGAAAACTCCTTTTATACTTGGTAATGTAATAAGGATTCATGAACATAACTTGAATCTATAAATAGAGTCCCGAAGTAGACAATAATTCCCATAAAAAAGGTGTGATGAGTCCCACCTCTCACCCTCTCGACCAACGCAAATTCCTAAGCCTCATCAGGCCACAACTAATGAGTGCCTACCTTTGGAAAGTAGGTTAAAATAGATATGGAATCATAGGATGTTTCCGGTTCTACGAACAAACCCGTTAGAAACCATTTGGAATGTTTGAATCTTAAATCAATGAAATAATCCCCAATTCCAGAGGGGAACACAACCATATCAAACTAACATTGTATATTTCATATCTATGCAGGGAGTTATGTTTGGAATACCCATCACATATATTCACTAAATATCTTAGGAGAAATATTTAAATTTACCTCCATCATGTTACCCAATGAACTGGAGTGCTATCTTGGGCTCAACCTCCCCATGTTTATCAAGGAACCAAACTTATACGTAACAAATTCCCAAGAACCATAACATAATCAAAAAACATGAACAAGCATAAATGAAAGATAGTATATACATATCGCAATCACCATAAACAATTTCAATATATTGACATAATCATTCTATTTTGAAAACCATTTTCAATACCAATATAAGTAAAAATAGTACAGGGAATTTCCTGTTAAAAATAGTACATCATGTTAAGGTATCCAAATATTCAATAATTCTCGCGGCGAGGGAATGTTTGTTGTGACCGTGTACGTAAAAACTATAAAGATTTTTTTTGTTTAGTAAAATGCTAGGTAGAAAAAGATTCCATTGAATGAATTGAAAAGTCAAAGAGGTTTATACACCGTATATAATAATGTTTTTTATAAATAAAAATATGCCTCAATTAAAAGAGATTGTGATGGAGTCCCTTAAAAAATTTGAAAGCATAACGACATCAAATCAAATTTCAGAAAATGAGTTGATGTTATATAAAATTTTCTCTCAATAAATGAACATAAAATGTGACAAAAATAATGGTATATTGGAACATATCCCCACATAATAAAATAAAAATTAAAATAAATAACAAAATTAAGTCATTCACTAAATGAAGTGGGTGAAAGTTTCCCTTTCAAATATATTATCATTACATTAATGATAAATCAATGACATAATTATGTTCAAAAAATATAAATACACCCAATAATATGGGATATTACTTTTAAAAAAATTAGATGTCATCCACACATACTCAATGAACAATATAAACAAGTAGTAGATTATAAACCCAAAGAATGTAAATTGGATTAAGAAGTTCCCTTACATCATGTCCAACATGACAGGTTGGTACTTTAATCTCTTGAATAATAAACTTAAGTTAATTTCCACTTGATTAAAATCCTTTTTCAAGTAAATTATTATTTTTATATCACTTTTTACAATGTTATATACATTACATAATTATTTTCTTTTCTAGCGGTCATTTTGTCTATATTTGGTGCTTGAGTCAAAAATGAACTTCTTATAACAACAAGTTGTCCCTGTGGTAAAAAGTAATTTATCTACAAAATAATATTCAAGATTTCGATATGATATATGTCATATATATTTACTATATATATGTATTTATAATAGTACATAACATTTGGAGATAAGAAATTAAATGCACCGTTCTTGAAGACGGTAAGCTATACGTACGCATGAATGGTTCTATCATTTTTATTTCATATTTAATGGAAATAAAACATAATGACACATAGGTATATTATAATTCAGTATAATATAATATATATTTTTATTAACTCCATCCTTTATATGTTCCCTGTATGGAAGGAAAGATTCATATCACATTGAGGGGGTGGTACTCCACACTTCCTTAAATGAAATTATCATATTTACCCATTATAGAAACAGTAAAGGTATAATATAAATGAAAGACATTAAATCATAGAGATAATATAAATATAATAAATATCACATATACATACATTTCCATCATAATGGCCACCATGAGAGGTGTTATGAGATAATTGAACAATTAATGTTTAATGAGGTAGTAGTCCACCGTCCACAGAAAAAATATGTTCTAAATATATTTGATAGAGGTGATTTAAAGTGTAATTCGAATCATTATATACCAAAATCCTAGTATATTGAAGATACTCGTATTGTTCTAAAATAATGGTATAATGAATGTTTCGGGGGTTGGAGGAGGAAAATAAAATAAACGAACATGAGGGAAGACGCTACCATTAAGTTGGGTAACTCCCATTGGTTTGAACCAAAAGGCTTTCTTGAACTGCCTTCTACCTAGGGAAGGATTCTAGGAGGAATATAAGGATATTGGGAGATTATATGGGAAGAGGATGGATGATAAAAGGGGCTTGAGAGGTGTTTTTAATGGGTTGTAGGTGGTGGCCTTTTATAAGAGGGAGGAGGGGCTCTTTAGGAATGCTTGAATGTATTATTTTATTATAACATTATTTTCTATTTCAATAGGTCCAAAACTTATTTAATTCAAATATACTTTTCATATAAGTCTAAATAAAGTCATCCAATAATAATTAGACAGGTTTTGGATATGTTTTAATCCTTATCTTTTTTATTTAACCATTTGTCAACTTATTTAACTTATATCAAATACACTTATATATACATACTATATGGTTAATATATTTACTATAAAATTCCAAGCGACTGGAAATGGATTCCTAATGACATTTCTAACATCGTATATTTTATTTTTATGAATCTTATAATTTTATTACTATATTATCATTTTATATATTAGTGATTTATTTAAAAACTCTTTTTTGTCAATTTTAATACTAATCATATCATGACTTTTTAAAAATTCCAAACCAACTTCATTATTTCTGAAACCCTTAATTAATTAAAATATAACAATACATAATAGTCTATAAAATTCTTATATGGCATAAAAAGGCTAAAAGTAAATTTATTTTAATATTTATAATATCATTTATTTGAATACTTTATTAATGAAATTATTACTGCATGACAATTTTATAGTTATTATATTTGTCTATTTAAAGTCTAAAAAATATAAATAAAATACCATGATTTAGGAACACGTTTTTTATTTTAAATTAATGATTATAGTTGATTATATAACTTATATAACCCCATATAAAATAGTTTTCCTAAATGATATATGTTAATGTTATTTTTATCATTTAATTAAATTAATAAAAATAAAGTGTCATTATCACTCTCATGTGGCTCCAAGGGGTCCCCAAATTGACCCAAGGATGACCATGGTTGGTCATGTATCATACAATAGAATTAAAACACATGTTAGGATAATTTAATATTACGATGATATTATTTTATTACCCATATTTACCAGATTTCCCCTTAACCATGGCAAATATAATATTTACAAAAGTTAATATTCATAATGTCTAAAAATAAAAGTTAAATGATTACAAAATATGGACTTCCTGATTCCAAATTTGTAATAAATTTTTCCAAATTCAAAACACATAAGGGTAGAAATTAATTTAAAATTAATTCCTGGTGTCAAAAAAAGTGCTTTTTTAAGAAATAATAACTATCCAAAGATTTAAGTTTGTTTATGTCCTATTTAGGAGTGAAATTACTTCTAATGACCATCATTAGATTGATTGGTAATTATACAATCTAATAAAATTTTAAAAACAATTAAAATAAAAATATATCTATAAAAATAAATTATATTAATATGCATTTTGAATTGAAATGCATTATTTTTCACTTTTCATTAAAAAATAAACATTAACAGAAAAATACCAAAATTTCGTCCAAACTAAATTTTGATGTTCTGATTTTAAATAAGAATTCTATTTTTAAAAATATATTATATAAAAATGAAAAAAAAACAAGAATAAAAAAGGGCTTTCCATCAAAAGGCAGTAAATCAACCTTTTAATGAATATTAAATTGTTAACGCTAAAAATTGGATTCATTCACATTTTAAGTTTCAATATTTATTTAGATAAATGTTAACACATTTAAAAAATAGTTATAATAATATTGAAGTTATTTCTGTTCATTCGCACAAATACAACAACTTTGAATTAACTACCATTTAAAATAATAATAATATTATATATTTTTTGGTATAACAGAACGTTGTGTGAAACATAATATTTCAAAGAAACCCATTTTTTCGTGTCAAGTAGGCCATCAAACATAGCGTCCCCTTTAATGTTAAATTTTTATTTAATTCACAAATATTAATAAATTTAAAAGGTTCATATTCATTATTTACCAAAGATGTTACACCCACATAGGTTGTCCCTTACTCAACATTAATAGAATAACCATATTATATAAAAAAATCTCATGAAAAATCCAATATGTGACACTTTCCACGAGTTTGATAAATAATGATGTAATTGATGTAACAATTCCTAAACCCTTAAAGGAATCAAAATAAGAGGAAATTGTTAAGGAACGCAAATTATAATATGAAAAATCATATCTGGTTGATGTAGTAAATTTTTTATGTAATATTTAGAGTCAACATGGGAATCAAAGGGAATTATAGGAGGGTGACTAAATAATGATGAAATTTATTTTCTATATTAACAGGAGGAAAAGTTGTATCCCATTATTGATTCTCTTTTGTATGGCTCCATTTATTAATTTTCAGAAACAAAAATCACTTAACCCTTTTTTAAATAACAAACATCATTTACATAACCATTCTTGAAACTAATATATAAAAATTGTGTGTTGAATAATCTATTCAAAGGGAACCAATTGAGATGAGAAATTTTTAATATAAAATCTTGTTCAATTCTATGTATGTATTTTTATCTGAATGTGCATGCCAAACCCAGATCAAATTCATGGTCAATACATCCTCTCTCAATTCATCCATCATAGGGTAGAATCATAAACATTTTTTCATTATTTCTTTATATATTAATGTAAAAAAAGATAAAATTATCCTTGATGTATGATTAAATATTAGGAACCAAATTTTATAGACTCATTTGGATATTCATGGGAATAGATCATTCACTGGAACCTATTTGATTTCTATGGAATTAATTTTATAACCTTCCTACAAACCATATGGGAGACACAATATAAATCAAGGTAAAGTGGTGAAATATGGGGTCATTAAAATTTAGAATGTTGTTATTTAATAATATGGGTGTCCAAGTCAACATAGCGACACTAAATTAAGCACTATCTGGGTGGAAACCTATATTTTTCATTTTATTATTATTTTATTTTATGTGTTTTTTGTTTCTTGTCATGGGAAACCCTTTGGGTTTAAAATGTGATCTAATGTCTCTTGTGTGTGAGATTTAGGTTTTCAATAATTTTTAGTTTTTCCAAATAAAACCCATTGGTTCTAAAGTTCAAACCTATCCATCAATCATCCTAAATTAGTCTTGATGTCACATGAAGCCAAGGTGATAAATTTATTTTTTAAAGGTTATAAAAATCAATATAGGTAATTTTATTCAATTATTTAGTTTAAAAAAATCATCACTCCTCTTTCTTCACAATTACAAGATCTCAATTCATTTCTATTTCTAAATTGTTGGAAATTTCATTCGATGTTGTGGGGATTAAAAATCAAGGATTTGGAAAGAAATAGTGTGGTAATATATTAAAAAATTCAATTCAAACAAAATTAAAATCACTATACTTTCTTGAAATATTGTACAGTGTGATTCATTAAAATATAAGGTCAAGTGATTTTGAATTCATTTTTTTGGATGTTTTATTGCATTATCATAGTTGGTTAAATGTGTGGTTGTCTGGTGTGATATTAATATGCTGAATTTGGGGCCCTATAAATAAAAATTACACAATCCACGTAAATTGTACTTTGGGTTTATGTTTTAGTGCATGGGTACCTTTAACAATTTCATAGGCTTTGGGGCCAATTTCATTTTAATTTGAGTACCCAACAAAATAATTAAATAAAATACCACAAAGGGTAATGTTTTTTTCAAATGTGAGGCATCCAAAACGTGGGGATTGAGACTCCATAGTTTTCCTACATTGAGTTAGGCTTCACCACTATATTCTAGGGCATGTAATTGACAATACATATGGAATTCGGCAATTGGGGTCTATGACTTAATAGTTTTCTTTCCATGAGTTATTCTTTTTATATCTATTGTGGTTTAAAAAAATAGAAAAATAAATAATTAACAAATACCAAAAAATAGATACTCATGTTATGGTCTAATTTTATTCCCACTTACCTATTCCATTTTCCCTTGAATATAAAAATGGGCCCCATGGCTTTTGTGATGCACAACACATCATCTTGCTTAATTGAAATATGATGAATTGTGATGATGAATTTTAGAAAAAGATTGGGATTGTTCTTGGAATATTCGTGTTATCCCATCTTGTTTTAAATGATTTTTATTGGTTTGAATATTTTTTTTGGCATGATGTCTTTTTTTGATCACTGTATGTTAAAATGTTTTTGAAAAGGGGAATTCTTTTTCATATTTTGAAGAAATTTTTTCTCGGGACTAGAAAAATTCAAGTTAGTGTGTGATTAGAAACTTAAATAGGAATAAATTCAAAGATTATATTTAAATATTCATGTGTTTAAAAGACCAAAAAACCCAATTTTTGGGAATTTTATTAATTAAACTTCATTTCACGTTATTTGTGCAATTCATGCCTAAAGTAAAAAAGTTTTGGTCCAATAAATCATCTATTTGTGGAAATCATTAAATTAATTATTTTAATTTTATATTTGTCGATATGATTGATAAATTTGTTTCTAAAATAGTATATTTTTGGTTAGATGGATTAATCTCAATGGACGATGGATATTTTTGGGCATGAATGGAGAAATGTTCTGGATAAAGCATAATGGGAATTGGGCCCATTAAATAGATGTGGGGCCCACAATCCAATCCTAATGCGGCTAAAATGTTTATAATAGAAAGATAAAATTTGGGGGATCATTTCTGTAAACATTGGATTGAGATAATAATGAATTTTACTTGGAGATAAATGGATCCCAATATGATATTTAAGTTGTGGTCTAGAAAAAAATTCCCATAAAAATAGACCAAAATTTCAAACGTAACATCAAAACGGATACTCCATTTGTCCTGACATTTTGATAGATATTAAAGGCAGACATCAATATTATATGAGTATTCTATGACTGTCCATTATTATGGACTTTTAAACTCAAACGATTAAAAGTTGAATGAATTAAGATTATTTTGTTGGTCAGCTTTGAAACATCCTGTTTTCTTATATTTATCACCCTCATTTTGACTCTCCTAACTTATAAAAGGGGAATGTATTTGTTGGGGCTAAATATAAATCTCATAATATGACTATATTTGTATCTGGTGGTGATGTTATTTAGGATAAATTGTTTTCCATTCAATTGTGATTTCATGCTTTCATTTTGTAATTGCATCGTCAATTTTATCATGTAAGTTTTTTGTTCACCTTTATTTATTTAAAAAAAGTTCTTTTTTGGTTATTCATCATTTATTATCACATTTTCCATAACACTTCTTTACTATCTCCATATGGAGTGATTCTATTCAAATAATCTTTTTTGAAACTCTTCACACAACGGTGGAGTGATTATTATTTCTTTTTCTTATCTAATCCACCCCATGTGATAACCAAGGATCAACCCATTGTTTTTAAATAAAATTCACTAACATTTTAAAAAAAATTAATTATAAAATCAAATTCCTACCCAATCTAGCCACTTACATGGAAAATCACCTCCATAGAATGTGTGTTTCGTTAGGTTATTTTTTTGGGGTTTGAGGATTCAATAACCCATGTTATGATACAAGTGACTACTTACACCATAAACTCGGGTGAATATGGGTTCAAGAAGTCCCTTTTAGAGATTTATAGGGGTTTGAATAATTTTATGTATCACATGGAATGATAACCTATCACATAGTCTGTTTCCTATCCCCAATGACTCAGTGTGTACCTCGAAGGGTACGCACACATGGGCTAGAGTACATGGGCACATGCATATTGTGTACACCAACAGAGACAGGTATCGACACAATTTACATGCGAATACCATTATATTGATACATATGTAGTGTAAATATGAATCCTACACACCATGTATTATTACATTTAGCCAAGAAAGGGGACGTGGGTTGTTTGCATAGGAAGCAACCAAGGTCAAAGGAAAATAGTTTGTAACCCTACTATATGTCATGTACTATTAAAAAGATGACATAAATCCCTTATCCTATATATCTTGGGAATTTTTATTATTTTTAATTCTATATAATTATTCCCTATATGTCAGTATAGAATAACCTCATACACATAGGATAGTGAACCCTTCAATAGGACACTTTGGATATTGTTGTTGTAATCATTCTATGAGGCCTGTAGTGAGTTCTTACATTCATCTTCATGCCGTAGGTGGAGTTATTAGTATCTTCATGTCCAACACCACAAGGGTGACAATCCCCCACATAGAATGTTAATACATATTGTTTTTTTGGTATACCTGATATTATTTGGATTTATTATCATTTTGGTATTGTATCTCTTTATACTTTTAGTGTGTATGTATAATGGTGAGACTTGATGAGCATTACCTCTTGGATTGACATCATTAGTTCATTTAGACTTAAGATTTTGTTCTCCCCAATGAGTTCTTTATGGAGCTCTCAAGCTAAAATCATATTTTGGAATTATTCTTGTGACTTACCTTTAGACCGTTTGCCTTTGTTGAGTATATCAAGATATTCTAGTTATATGTGTTTTATACATATATCATTGCATACCTATCTATAATTATTATTTTGTATGATTTCTGTATTTTATGTGTCATACGAGTTATTTTTATACTCACCTCTACATGAGATTTTATTGCATGTGTCATATCTTGTGTATACGGTGGAACATTTGATATATTATTAGACAAATCTAGACCACATAGTGCTTAGAGGGATTGTATAGGCCAAGGTGTTTTCCTGCGGTGTCCTAATAGCAGTCCCAGTTTTACATTCTCTTTTTTACTTATTATCATACTATTTATGGTGGGCTTGTATTTGTCCCTTTATTACATTCCTTTACCTCTTATCATATGGTTTTGGGATTTATATGTACACATGCATGGTGGTTCTTTTTTCTCATACATTTCATTATTTTCTCCCTTGAAAATGTGTGTGTGTACAGATACTTTGAATAAGGCCTCCCTTGTTTGTGATATTCCTACTTAGTGCTAGTCTCTATCTCCAAGCCTATTAGAGGTTGGATTTTGGAGTCATGGCATTATCCCCTTGAGAACGGTCATGAAAGAGTGATATTAGAGCAGTCAGTTAAATATTGGAATCAAATTTTGTGAGTATAGTTTATGGAAATTGTGTCATGTGTTTCGAGTTTGGATTTCAGGATAGGGACTCTAGTGTTTGAGTTGTGACTAAACATTCCATATAATAGGAATTTGGTCCCCATCTTTTTGACTCGATACATGAGAAAATTGGTTTTCATGGAAAACAATGGCACACACATCATATAAAAATGGGTTCTTGTTTCCATATCCTTCTTGAGTCATCTCTCCATATATACTATTAGAATGTGGTGCATCTTATTTTCTTTCAGGATTCCTCGGTGATTTATTCCATATAAGATTTAGTATCGATATCATTATGATGGTACCATTAGTGATGAAGAATCAATATATAGACCAGTCTCAAAGATGGTACCTCCAGGTGGTGCACCAGCTATAAAACAACCTATAGAGTAGCACATGGTACCCGTAGATCCTTTGGATGAGGTGCTCAAGATGAGTGTACTTCACAAGTTTCAGTTAAAGATACCCCTCATGTTTTGAGGTGATCACAACCCATAGGCAGATATGGATTGTCTTGAGGCGGTTACTCAAGTTTTCAGTCAGTTAAAGACACAAACAGTTTAGATGGTGGTCCAAGTAGTGATATATATATAGATTATTGGGATGATGGTGGGGGTTAGTGATGCAGTCTTATATTGAGGTGACTCTATCATGGTTAGATTTTGAGTACCTTTTCTTAGAGGATTTATCCCAAGCTATGCTGAGGGCTATACCTATTCATGAGTTTTTTTAGCTCAAGAATTGTAGCACGATGATAGTGGTGTATTTATTGAGGTTTACCGACCACTCTATGTAATAGATGGATTTGGTTTACAAACGATCCTTTCTGTCTAGTACCTCCGCGAGATGGATGTGTAGAGATATATAATCTAGTGTTTTCCCTCTATGAATTCATACCTATGTTGGGTTTCTTGAGTTATATCTGGTGGATTAGATTTTCTTTGCTGAGAATACAAAACCATTGGTAGTCAATAGCTGGTATACATGTGAATATAACATAACATTAGAGAGTTGACATTAGTACCAAGGACCTAGATGTGTGAGAAATTTTAGATGGAGGTCCTAGAACAAAAGATCTATGGTTCAAGACTCTCAGGATGGGTCTAGTCAAACCAGGGGGAGGCAGTGCTACTCTTGTGAGGGAAAAGGGCACCTTTCATGTGATTTTCCAACCTAATGCATAGATGATAGAGATATAAAGGATTTGATACTGAGAATGAGGTGGAATTAGGATAAAATAGTTCCCTAGAGTGGAGAATATGTCAAAGGGGTCAGAAGAGTCGTAGGATGTGGTAGATTCTTTGACTTGTTACAACCACCACCCATAGACGTTTCATTCCAGGCAGAGGAAACAAGAGGACAAAGGTAGGGATAGCTACAAACGGTCGATGATTATGACCTAGAGGCTCTTGGAATGATATGAGGTATGATCTATTTTATTCCTACATTAGATACAACACTTATAGATATAGGTTCTATTCATTCCTCTCTTTACACATATCTTATTCAAGTCTTAGAGAATCCAGTTGATCCCTTGGATTGACCCTTTCTCTTGAAGTCTCTTACTATAGTTGACACAGTAATCACACACATTTTTTTTCAAAAGGACTCTTGTTCATGGGAGTTTCTAATGGGGTCTTTTTGTATCACTGATGAGACCTTATAAAATCATCTTATGTATGGACTATTTATCTGCAATTAATTTCTATATTGATTGTTTTATGTGGATAATGTGGTGATTCTATAGTGACAAAAATAGGTTATCATCTATTAGTGAATGGAATCCAATGTGATGTAGTATGGGATCATATATAATATTGTGGAGTTGTTTACTCATCATTTGAAAAGACTTACCCTTGGTGTAGGGGTTGTTTTGTGTTTTTAGTTACCCGCAGTGGTGAAGAAGAATAAGGAGGGAATCCGTTAGGATGTTACAGGTTTACCTCCATGAAAAGAGATATACTTTAGCATTGATCATTATCCAGGGTGATAATAATATATATTCCATCATATCAGATGGTTCCGATAGAGTTTGGAATGTTGAGGGGGAAGTTGGAGGACTTTTAAAGGAATGGGAATTTTTAAAACTAGTGTTTCACTTCAGGCTGCCCAAGATTTGTTCTCCAAGAAGGAAGATGGGAGCTTGATGTTATATGTGGAATAACAGCACTTGAACTTGGTGATCTTGAAGAACAAGTGTCCACTAATATGTTATTAACACCTCTTTGATTAGTTGAGAGGGGAATGATGGTTCTCGAAGGATGACCTCTGATCAAGTTATCACCAGTTGCGAGTATGGAATGAAGGTATAACAAATGTGGAATTCCAGATGCGTTATGGTTACTGTGAGTACATAGGTGATTACCTTTATCATGAAGAACACCCTAGTAGTGTTAATGTGACACATGAACCATATCATTCATCTATTCTTAGACTAGTTCATGGTAGACTTTATTTATTATATTCTTGGGCACACAATGTATAAGGTGTATCACATGAGAAATTTTAGAATGGTTCTAGACATACCGTGAGATCACTAGATTTATTGGAAGCTCTCAATGTTCTAGTTATCAACTCATGAAGTTCACATTCTAAGACATATAATCCCAGCGGATGACGTGGAAATGGACTTGGACATGGTTGAAGTATTTTTATCTTGGGAACCACCCAAAATCATGATGGAAATGTATAGATTCCTTCAGTTGGAAGGCAATTAATGAAAATTCATAGCTTATTTCCCATGATATTAGCACAAATGATATATTTGCCCAAAAATGGGCATCCAGTCATGTGGAAAGAAATGTGCTAATTGGATTAGTATCAATTGAGGAAAAAAATAAGGAGTTCCCCCATCTTGAAATTCTAGGAGGAGAGAGTCTAGTATGTAGGGTTCTGTGAAGAATCTGAAACTAGGATGGTATAGTTCTGATGAATTGGTAAGATATTATTTCTTATGGTCCACTTATATTGAGAATGAATGAGTAGAACTATGAAACCCATAGTCTTGAGTTGTCACTAGTATTATTCTCACTAAATATGTAGTGACACTACCTAATGGGTGAATGGTTTATTATATATTCTGATCACAAGTGTCTCAAGTATATATTCTCTTAGAATGATCATTACTTGAGATTGAGGTGATGGATAGAGTTATTCTTGGATTATGAATTTCATATTATCTAGACTATTTGGAAGGGGATTGTGGTAGAGTATTCTCTATATAAGGGATCCTATTCACAGTTTCTGAACATGTTGTTGGAGTAGTTCACCGCATTACAGTTATCCTTTATGAATTCAGTGGGTTAAGCAAACCAATAGTCGATGGTTGTTACCCCTCCTATTTTATTGTGAGTTAGGGAATAACAATATAGAGATACCAACTTTGAGATCCTACATACTCATATATCCACTGGGCATGCTCCTGATGGATTTTTATAAGGTGGGGATCATGTCATTCTTTTCAAAGGACGAATGATGGTATTACTAAAATTGCTGGTGGAGAGTCTAAGGAAGTTTTATAAAATTATTTTATAGGTACATAAAATAGTGGAAAAAATATTATAGGACCTCTGATGTATGTTTTCATGGCCGGTGATGAAAAGAGGTCTCTCAGATTGTTTATTTTCAGGCCTTACTTGTAAACAAGTAAAGACTGAGCACCAAGTTCTTGCAGGTTTAGCTCAACCCATTGAGTTTCTAGAATACTAGTGGGATTGAATATATTTTTAATTGTGTATTTTATTACAATGTAAATATAGAGGAAATGACTCCATCATTGCGATCATAGATTATCTCACCAAATCGGCCCACTTCTTAACTATTATAGAGAAGAGTTCAGTAGAGAAATTGCAACACCAATACATGTTGGGGATAGTTTGAAATCCATGTAGTTT
Organism: Viscum album; assembly: GCA_963277665.1. Taxonomy (NCBI): domain Eukaryota; kingdom Viridiplantae; phylum Streptophyta; class Magnoliopsida; order Santalales; family Viscaceae; genus Viscum; species Viscum album. Next base: position 1,865,884,949 of record OY728133.1, read on the forward strand.
CATCAACAATCGCCTATGACTATGATTCTCACTCAATATACTGGTTGTGTAAGGGATAACAAGCGGATTTTGGCACTTTTTATTGATTAAACGTAGTGTTTCACCCCAATACTAACAACCAGATGGAGTGGGACATTCGGGTTCTGGAGGTTTTGTTGTGATTTTTCATGTTGCAATTTTTTTGTAGTTATAGTATCACCTACATGTTGTGTATTTATCATAAATCAATATCCACCATTCCTATATCAGTATGGAACCATTAAAGTCTTTTTAAAGGAAAACCTACAAGTCACAACTTTTCTAGACTGGCCTAGGAGATTTAGTAGTCATGGGACCATAATTGGTGTGACCAACTACTGAGAAGGTGAAGATCATCCCAGAGAAGATGAAGACTATTCAGATCCATCAAAATTCTTGTCCATACTTAAATCTATGGCCTTTGGATTTTGGGGAGTGTGACCATGTGTTCTTATGGGTTTCACCTCGATGTGGATTACGAAGATCTTGTAGGGGAAAAATTTTATCTTTGAGATTCATTAGCTTATTCCAAATACTGAATAGAGTTAGCAAGATAGAGTTCCACTTAACTCTACCTCCTCTATTAGACCATGTACATGATGTCTTCCATGTGTCACAGCTAAGGAGGAACATTCATGATTCATCTTACATTATCAACAAGGAAAACCTAGACATAAATGATGGATCTACCTTTGCTGAGTACCTTGTAGAAAATGAGGATCCATAGGGGTGGATCCCTCATGTGTGAGAAATTCTATTAGTGTGTTTTTATTGGCCGCATGGAAATATCCATGACAGCACATGGGAGTGAGAGGCTTAGATACATTCTCAATTGCCACATGTCTTTGTTTGGCCCTTGTTTTGACTTTTTTGGGGATGTCAATACCTATTGTGGGAAGATTATAATGACTCAGATTATCAATAATTTTTTATTATATGGATTATTTTTTAGACTAAAAACTAAGATGGTGTGTGTCTCTAAGGCCCTATGTGCCCAAAATAAATGTTTCAAATATATTAAATATATTAAATATCACTCACACACAGTTTTCTTGAAAAAGTTGAATAACTCTTATATGAGACCTGGATAGGGAAATAAAAAGGAACCATTGAGTTCAGAATGTGGTGTTTACCATTGGTGGGACATTACATTGGTCTATTCTGGTCATTTTTGTAAAAGTCATCATGGGTGTAAAATGAATTAAATTATTAAATAAATTATTTTAATTGTTTGTTGACGCAACGGCCAAATTTTTTCTTTAAATGAGCACTTATGGAAAAATTTCATGGTTAGCCACATAACCTTATGAATTTATGAGATCCATTTCTGTCATCGGAGGAGTTATCATTGGAAAATGGAAACTAGATTGATGATCAATGACTGGTGCAAGTAAAATTTAAAGAATATCGCATGCGATCATTATATAGATCTGTTATTCATCATCGATCAATCCTTATCGAGGTAGGATGCTATTTGATTTGGTTTCTTCTCTCTTTATGATTCATACTCTGAAAAAAATCAATAAAATTGAACTGATTTGTGGATGATTCATATTATTGGATGGGATAAATTATTTGGGATTTGTGAAAATTTTCCTTTTGTTTAATTATTAGTTCATCAATTGTCTTTATAAAAGAAATTAATCACGGTCGACATGAAAATCAAACAATGTCTGTTCATTTATAGTGTCATTTTTTATTTTCTCTCATATTATTCATCATTAATCATCGTGTTTTCTTTCTGGTGGTTCGAACCAAATATTGGGGGATTTCTCATTGCACACATGATTTCGGGCACAATGATCTGATATCAAAGTTACAGACCTATTATTGCTTTAGGATCATGCAACAGTAGAATTGGTCAATAGAAAATACTCGATTGTAGATCCCCAAGTTCTATTAGGGAATGTGTGTCAAGATATGATGAAAACAATCCAATTTCCTAAAGGATTTGACGGCCACATTCCATCAAACCAACATGGAGAAGACAAACCTGGGTTAATCCATGGTTTTTAGTTTGATCAAAGATGATATCTATAGTGGCACAGGTGATAGTGCATATAAAGGAATAAAAAAGAGTATTTAAGAAAAAACATGTTCAACATGGTGTGTAATATATAATTACACCGTGTGAAATCCATCATAGTTGAAAATATGGTTTCGAATATAGTTAAGGATCACATGACATGTGACTCTATCACATGGCTTGTGAACTCTCCCTGATGACTCGACAGGTACCTCAGAGGGTACACGAACATGAGATGGATTACATGGGCATGGGCTCACCATGTACTCCAACATGGAGACATATTTCCATGGGGTACATGGGAATACCCATGTACTGGTATACAGACAAAGTACATGGGCAACTAATACATCGTGTACTATTACACAGACACAAGACATTTTACATGGTTCATTTACATGGGTAGGACCCAGGGTCGAAGGGACACAACATGTAACCCTACTATATAATTTATACTCCTAAAAAGTTTCCAAGAGCATATTTTCCTCTATATCTTAGACATTTTTAATTATGGTGTGTTCCCCATATCCATACCATGAGGGTTAGTATAGAAACACCAACTACTTTGAGGAATGTGATCCCTTCAGTAGGACTATTTGGATAGTGTTATTGGAATCATTCCATGAAGACCAAAGTGAGATCATATATTCATATTCATGTACTAGGTGGAGTTATTTTTATTGTCATGTCTAACATTATGCTAGCACAAATCCTCTATATTGAAGGTTAAACCAGATTGAGTTCATAGAATACCTCATAGACCCAGTATTTATCCTCATCTAGGTATCATATCTCTTAAAAAATTCAATGCATACTTGTAATGGTGAGACACAATGAGAATTACATCTCAAAAAGATGTTAACAATGCTTTCAGACACAGGAGTTTGTTCTCTCTGAGATGATCTTTTTGAAACCGTTGATCTAGTATCCTAGGCTGGTATTATAATTGTGACTTACCTTTAAAAATTGTGTCTTTTTTGATTATATCTATATATTCTTGTTATATTTTATATATACATATACCTATGTATAACTACCTGTCATTCTATTGTTGTAGGATTTTTTGTTCTAGGGTGTCCAACTAGGTATTGATATAATCACCCTTTCACGGGCTTTTGGAAAATGTGTCATGTATTGTGTATATGATTGACATTTTGATAGATTCATAAAATAAATAGGACCAGGTTCATCTTAGAAAGATTTAAAAGACTGGGGTTTGTTCTTAAAGTATCTTGAAAAATGTACAAGTTTTACAATCTGGATAGACATTTTATGAGACAGTTTATGTTGGTCTTGTATCTTGCACTGTTTACTTTCATGAACTTCATGTCACTCTGATTGTGGATTTTATATGTATGCATGCATGTTTGTTTAATTTTTTTAGATTTATTTATTTCCTTCACATGGAGATGTGTGCATGTATAAGGGTTCTTAGTAAATGGCCTCCCATTGTATTGATATTCCTAATCAGCACTAGTCGATCTCCCCCAGCCTATTGAAAGAGGTATTTGGGAGTCGCGACCCAGGCCCCTTAAGACATATTTTGATACATATGAATAACTAAAATTAAAATAAATAAAATAGAAATAACTTATGAAAAAATTTCCTTTTATTATAATGTGACCAAAATCATTCTCTCCCTTATAGAAACCACAAGACACCATAAAATTTCTCTATATTTTCTATCAGAATCATACAAAACACTCCAATTTTCCCCAAATATTAGTTTAAATGATAATAATATAAAAATAAAAAACATAGAGTGTTGAGTAATAAATTAATATATATATATATATATATAACTATATAAGTTAAAAATGTTATTCCATTTAACTAAAAGAGTTATATATGCCCAGGAATATGGCATTTATTCACTCATTTTGGATTTTTATATGAACCTTCGGGTTTCATCAACTTCTCTTTATGGTAGTTTGAACACTACATACCTTTTTAAACAGTATTTTGAACCCTTTTAATCGCTGCATGAAATTAACATATAATTCCAAAACATAAAAAATACCCTTGTTCTGATCCACAATATATTTTTTCACACTTTCAATTTTCTGAAACTATTGATGGAGTAAATATTTAATGTTTAATAGGTCAATATTTAACCTTAACTAGTGATAAAAAATATTATTCTATGCTTAGAAAATATATAAATCTACATTCTAATCATCAAAAATAAAAATTCATGAACAAATATTTAGTACAATGGATATAAATTTAGAAATATTTTCTATGTCTTAATCAAGAAATTTAAATCGATCCTTAATATGATCATTCCTAGAACTTACATCAAGACATGATATTTTCATTTAATATTTTTATAATATATATTCAACATGATCTTTATCAATATTATCTTATTAATATGTCTCAATTTATGGTAAAATATTCTGAAAATTGATACAATTTTATGAACACATTTATTCTTCTTATCATTATTTACCTTCATTATAATTTTAATTACGATTTATTTGATTTGATGAAAATTTATTTCTAAGATCATGGTGTATTTAATGGCTTCAAATGACCATGATATTTTCAAGATTTATATTTCTATAATTTCAATGCATCATTATAAGTAGACTTTTTATACGTGGTCTTTCTTTCTAAAAATATTTCTGACACATGTCCTGTTAAAAGTTTTGACATTACATAAAATTGAAAGGATAAATCCAAAAAAATTAATGATAAAAATTTGGTTTCCTCTTTTGAAAAAAAATAAATTGATAATTTGAATTGAAATGGAGTTACAAATGGTTCCTCATTACACAGGATATGTAAAAAACAAATTCCATCATAGAATTCATAATATAATGTTGATGGATGAAATTATTCTAAATAATGTTTTTTAAATTTTTTTTATTTAAAACCCTATATATTCCTTATAAAAACTATATAAATTGTGAAATTACAGCATAATTCTATCCAAAAGTAAAATCACTATTCTCAAGCATCGGGATCAAATATTCCAACGATTTTATGTGATATGAAGAAGAATAATATTGATCTTAGGAAAGGCCTTCAAACCCAGATTCAAAATTTTTATGATCTATATAATAAATTACAAGTATACATTCATATTTTTTTCATGTACCATTTCTTCAACTTTTGATAATCATCTTTTCATTCTAAAATAAAAGGTAATAATTATATACAAAAACCTGATTAGGAATCGACATTTTAGTGAACTATACATTCTGAGACAACATCTACCAAACAATTAGATGTTGAATAGTAGGTAGTTATTTTGATATTAACTTATGTACTACATTCAATTGATTTATCTTTATTCAAACACAATGATTATTTATGTGGCCTCCTCTCTAAGATTTCATATAGAATTGTGAACTCTTTGTAATAAAATAGGTTGATTAAAAATGTGACATTCCAAATCCTGTAATGCCATCTTTAGAATATATTAGATGGTTTTAACTATCCCAGAGGTTTATGAAATTACTTTCACCAATAATTATTTTCTGAAAGAAACATTATATAGTTCTCAACGTTGTAATTATGTTTTATAACATCATTCTGGTAATTATAATATGTTGAAAATAAATTTATTTGGTATTAAAATTGGAATTATGATTAGAAACATTACATTTGGATTTATAAATATCTAACTTGACTTCATATTATTTTATAAAAATCCATTTATATATATTTAAAACTTATTTTACATAGTAATTCATTTATAAAAATGGTATAGAAATATCATCCTCCTCAGATAAAGAATACATGTATGAAAAAACAATTGAAAATTTCATCAAAGACTTAGTGGTTACCTTAACCATGAAACACATCTCATTTTTTAAATTATTGTAACAAAATCTGGTAATCTTTCTTCTATTATCTTAAAGTAAATCACTTTTTTCTGTTAACAGATATTTACTAACACTGTAATAATTTAATATAGGTCTAGAAACATTATTTCCTCTTTTCTTGTAGAATATTTTTGATTGATTATATTTCTAATTTAATTTTTTACAATTGGTTTGATAAGCCCTATATTCATTAATCATATCAAATATCAATTATTGAATCTTATCTTTTTTTATAATTCTTATTTTTTCATTTATATCATTCTGGATATTATATTTTTGAAATTTTTAGTTAGTATTATAATTATCACTAACTATTATAACTCACATTTAGTAATTTCCTTCTCGTTACCGTCTAAAAAATCATATTTTTTTGGAAATGTTCTCCTTATTTGTAGTAGCACAAGTTCTTATAGGATGAAAATTCACTCGATTGATAAAAATTTTGTTTTTAATATCACAATTTATAGTATATTTATATTACATAAATGTTCCAATAAAATTATTTAGTAGTAAGCTTTGTATTATTCTTAGTATCATTAATCATATATCCCTTCAACTCTAACTCATTCAGATATATAACAATTATTTTATTAAACCACCTATCATCTAAAATTTCATTCTAAACCATTATATTGTATGTTACTAGTGATATTTATAATCCTATAATTCATCAACATAATTGATTCTCCATCTAGAGATTCGAAAAGTAAAATAACATCCTCCTAATATATCTATCATTGTATTAAGAATTTTCATCATTAAAAAATGAGTAGCTTCATGTTATTTTCAAAAACCCCATACAATTCTTCAATAAAGAAAATAAATGTATATATTAAATTATATTTAAATTAAATTTTTTATTTAGACTCTAATCATAAAATAAAAATCAAAATTTACTTCTTTATAAAATCATAGAATCAATTTTATGAGAATATTTTATTATCTAGTCAAAATGAGAATATTATCAACAATAGTATTAATAAAATATGTTTTAATCGTGTTTCTATAATACTCATAATCAAAACTATACGGACCCAGCCTTAAACATTACTTAATAATGAGTTATTTCAATAAAACAAATTGAGGATATTTTCAGGTTTAGAGTTTTAGAGAATTATATCATAAATCATGAATTACATTCCACATTTAAACAAGGTGGCAACATCAAAGACAATATTCATTTTATCCATCAAAGGAAACATATTTAAAATAAAACATGGATTCTTTCTTGACACTTCCTTGACACTATCATCACATCATTAACTATTCCCTTGACCTATAAAAAACATTTCAAAAACATGGGATGAACATAAAAAGCTCAGTAAGAGATCTAAAAATACGGAAAGAAAATATCAGTCCATGTATACATAAAAAACAATGAAATCATACTTTACTCATAAAACATAAGCACTTTAACATACTTCATGAAATCTTAAGATTTATGAATAACTCATAGAAATCATAAGACATAAAGGTAACTTGAGGCATTCATAACATTCTTACGAAGGGAGTACCCCTCATAGTTACGTTTGGAATAACCTTCACAGTATATTCCCTAAATCTCTTCAGAGAAACCTTATCATTTAACTCTTTTATGTTACCCAATGCATTGGAGAGATATCTCGGGCTCACCCACCCTTAGATTATCATGGAACCATCTGAGATCATAAACAATTCTAAAAAACCATAACATAATCTTATCACATAAAACATGTATAAAGGAAACAAAACATTTCCACATTTCAATCACAAGATATCAATATAACACAATGATATAATAAAAACATTATCAAAACTATTTTTAAGACCAAAATAGGTAAAAAGTAAAAAATGGTATATATTTTTCATTTTAAAAATGTTATGGCTTGTAGAGGAAGCCGAAACTCAAATAATGGTCACAGCGGCAGAGAAGTCATTGCCACCGCATACGTAAGACAAAAACATTCCCTTTTGTCATTTAGTAAAATGGTTTATGTAAAAATATTCATTTTGAATGAAATTAAATTACAAGATGGTTTATTATACAACTAATAAGAGAAGGTCATATATAAATTGAAGTATGCCTCAATGAAATGAGATTGAGACAAATTCCCTTAACTCATGTCCAACTTGTCCTGTTCGTTTCTTTATATTCCTAAATAATAAACTTTGGTCATTTTATAATTTCTTATAGACATAATTTAAATTTTATTATTCAATTCATATCACATATTGTCATGTTATAATAATTAGTTAAATTTGTGAGTTCATATCATACGTTTTTTGGATGTTCGGTACATGAGTCCAAAATGAACTTTTTTGAATATAATTGCCCATGTATTTATAAGTAAATCATCTACAGATTGGTATTAATGATTTTAATATAATATATATCTACTATATATTCATTTTATAGTATTCCATAACATTTGGAGATAAAAAATTAAATGCACCGTTCATGGAGACGGTAGGCCGTACGTACGCATGAACGCTACTTTCATTTCTCTATCATTTTAAAGGAATTAAAACTAAATGAGACATATATATATATATATATATATATTATAATTACATTATAATATATATGTTTTATTGGAAACATATTTTCATTTATTACATTCTTTATAAATTCCATGTTTGGAATGAACGATTCATATCACTTGAGGGGGCGGTAGTCCACACTTCCTCATATGAAATTATCGCATCTGCACAACATGGAAAGAATAAAGAAATGTTTTAAATATAAAATACATAAGTATTGAGAGGACATAAATATAATATATATCATATATAAATATAGTGCCATCATAATGGCCACCATGAAAGGTATTAAAAAAAGATTGAACAATCATCATTCTTGAGGCAGTAATTCGCCACCCACCGAACCAATATGTTCTTTAACCATTAGATGGAGGTGTGTGTAAGTGTAAATAAAATCCATCTCATAAAACATCCTAGTATATTGAGGATACTTGTGTTGTTTTGGAATCAAATAATAAGAATGTTATGTAGAGTGAAAAAGGAAAATACAACAAAGGCTTTTGAGAGAAGGCGTTACCTCTAAATCGGGTAATGTTTTCTGATTTGAGGAAAATGCTCTATTGAAACGAATTATGCATAAAGTGATTATTCTAGGAGAAATAGAGGTATATGGAGAGATAATATAATCAGAGGATGGACGATAAAAGGGCTTTAGTGTTGTGGGTAAGGGGGTAGAGTTGTGGGCTTTTTATAAGAGGGAGGAGGGGCACTTTTGGAAAGTCATGAAATATTAATTTATTATAAAAAGTTTTTCAAATTACAAAGGTTAAAATATAAAATATTTCTAGGATAATAAGTTAAGGGGTATAAATAAACTCAACTAGTCGAATTTAGACAAGTGGAGGTCATATGATTTACCTTATCATTTCATTTTAACCCTTAGTTAAAATTAATAATTCTTACAACGTCTTTTTTCATTTCCAAACAATAAGGTGATAATAATTACATTAAAATGCCAATAGTCCCATAATTTTATAAATAATGATATTTCTAATATATTATATTTCACTTGGAATAATATTAGAATTTTTAGACTTTTATACCATTTAATAAAATAACATTTGTTTTAAAAACTCATTTATGCCAATTTCGACACTATTGGTAGTTGACTTTTGATAAACTCATAAAATCTTTATTACTTTGAAATATAATTATTTACATATATTTTACAATTCATAATAATCTATAAAATTCGTGGATATCATCCAACGTTTCAAAACAAAATTATTTTTACACTTATAATATCATATATTTAAATCTTTCATTAATGAGGTAATAACTGCATCATCATTGTGTCATAAATAATTTATTTATTTAATGTCTAAAAATTATAAATAAAATACCATGATGTAGGAAATATTTTTATCTTTAAAATGACTATTTATAGGAAAATATATCTTTTATAAAAAAAATTAAAATTCTTTTACTTATGTAATACATACTTTTATTATATTTCCCTTTCTTTAAAAAAATATGATCAATGGTAACTATCACAAAAAATCCATTCCATGGGGTCCCTAAGTTAGAAAAAGGCTGTCCATGGCCGGCCCTGACACAAAAAATAATATTTGGATACATTTGGGGTCATTTTATATTATTTTTATATTATTTTATTACCCTTAACTATCCGATTACTAATTAATCACGATAATTAAAGATAATTACCATCGTTACTCTTCATAATGTCAAAAATCAAAAGAGTCTAAATTAAATAATTTTTACCTTCTGATACCAAATATGGAATCCATTTATCCAATTACAAACATATAATATGAAGTAATTAGTTTAAAAATAATTCCTGTTGTCAAAACAGATAGCGTGTTTTTAAGAAAAAATATCTATCAAAATATTGACACTAGTTTATGTCAAATTTCAAAGAGAACTTAATTCTAATGACCAAAATTTGATTCAATGGAAATAATATATTCTAATTAAACTTTAAAACCAAATTAAAAACAAAATCTAAGAATATAATTAAATTATATGAAAAAGAATTTTTGAAGTAAAATCCAGTATTTTTCACTATTCAGTAACAAGATGAACATTGTTAAAAATACCAAAAATTTATCCAAAGTAAATTTAAATGTCCCAATTCTAACAATTTTTTTTTTGAAAAATAGTGCTTATAAAATTCTCTAAATTTATATTTAAAAAGGAGTTTCCATCAAATAGTTTCAAAACTATCTTTTAAAAATATTCGAGTATTATATGCTTAAGATTAGATTTATTATCATTTTAAGCCTCTAAACACTACCAAATTCATAAATAGACATAGATATGAAAATCAATTATTCATTACTTACATGGGATGTTACATCCTTCCTACCTTTAGGAAATTGCATCCCATTAATATTTTTTACTTATCGAATAAGTGGGGGTATTTATCCCTCATTGCATTTTCAGATTACCATGTTGTCTCTTAAATCATTTGGTTATTTCAAAAATCTTTAAATAATTAAACTCTTAATTCCACAATGCGTTCTCCCTGTGGTCATGAATCTGGACCAGTTATTCCTCATAAGATAGATTCTCTTCCAGCAGAACTGCCTTCGGACTCAAAACATGAGATGGATCTGGCATGTACTTCTGTAACAATGAAACATGAAAAACATTGTGTACTTGAGATAACATCAGAGGTAAAGCCACTCGTTATGCAACTGATCCAAATATCTCTAGAATTTCATAGGGTCTAATGAACCTTGACTCAGCTATCCTTTTCTAACCATATCGCATCACACTTTTCCATGGCGAAACATTGAGAAATACGTAATCACCTACTTCAAAAAAGAGATCCTTCCTCATGTTGTCCGCATAACGTTTCTGCCTGCTCTGAGCTATTCTCATGTGTTTTTGTATCAGCTGAACTTTTTCTACAAACTCTTCTACCAATTATGGTCCCATAAACTTTCTTTCACGTACTTCATCCCAAAAAGATGGAGTTCAAAACTACTTCCCATATAATGCCTCAAATGGTGCCTTATGTATACTAGAATGAAAACTGTTATTATATGAAAAATCATCCAATGAAAGATGTTTGTCCCAACTTCCCTGATAATCCATCAAACAAGCACGTAGCATATCCTCCAAAGTCTGAATTTTTCATTCTAACGGCTCATATGATTGAGGATGAAATGATGTACTAAAATTTAATTTAGTACCCAATGACTTCTGAAGGCCTTTACAAAAGATAGATGTAAACCTTGGATCACAATCGAATAAAATGGAGAGGGGAACTCCGTGCTACCTGATTATCTCTTTAAGATACAAATGAGAAAGTTGATCTAGGGAAAAAGTATCTCGTATAGAAAGGAAATGATCAAATTTATTCAAACAATCAACAATAACTCAGATTGCATTATTACCTCTAGGTGTCTTCAGTAATCCCACAACGACGAATATATTCTCCCATTTCCACTCCTGCACTGGTAAAGGATGATGAATCCCTTTCGGTAACTGCCGCTCTGCCTTAACCTGTTGACAAGTCAAACACTTCACAATAAAATCAGAAATATCTCTTTTCATTCCATCCCACTAGTAATACTCTAGCAGATCTCTATACATCTTAGTACTGCCAGGATGAACTGAAAATAGTGAACTATGAGCTTCACATAACAAATCTCTCTTAAAAATTGATTCAAAAGGCACACACAATCTTTTCCCCAAATCTCAAAACAAAATCATTATCAATGATGAATTCAAGTAGCATACCCTTCTGAACTAGCTCTACCTTTTTCTGCAACTCACTGTCATGCTTATGTGCTTTCTTAACTCTATGTGATAGAGAAGATTTCACTGGTACCTAAAACAAAACAGAAGAACTTCCTTCAACAACAACTTCCAAACCAATGTTCATCAAATAAAAAAACAAAGGATCTCATTGCAAACACATCATGGTTAATGAATCCTTACTTTTTCAACTCAAAGCAACTGCCACATTATTTTCTTTTCCCGGTTGGTAATGAATTGTACAATTATAATCCTTGATTAATTCTAGTCATCTAATCTGTCTCATTTTCAATTATTTCTGAGTGAATATATACATTAAACTTATGTGATGAGTATATATATCACACTTTACAACATACAAATGATGCCTATAAATTTTTAAAGCGAAAAGAACAGCAGCTAATTCCAAATCATGTGTACGGTAATTTATATTAGGAGTTTTCAACTGACATGAAGCATAAGCAATTACCTAATCATTCTCCATTAAGAAACAACCAAGTCCTTTCAATGAAACATCACGATAGATAACAATATCACCATTCCTGGAAGGTAGTGTCAATACCGGAGCATTCACCAATCATCATTTAAATTTTTGAAAACAATCATAACATTCTTTGGTCCAGATAAACATAACACCCTACTAAGTTAAGTTTATCTAGACAACTGTTCAAAAATTTTAACAAACCGTCGGTAATAGCCGGCCAAACCAAGAAAACTACGAATCTTGGTCACATTTTTGTTTATTGGTCATTCTTCAACAACCTTTGTTTTTGTAGGATCAAAAGTTATTCTATCATTAGAAACAATGTGACCAAGGAATGGAATTTTTTTCAACCAAAACTCACACTTTCGGACTTTCCCATACGATTTATTTTCTTTTAAGGATTAAAAAATAACACATGAATGACTTTCATTCTCCTCTATACTTTTAGAAAATAGATAAATATCAACAATGAAAACAACCACAAACTTATCCAAGAAGTCATGGAAAATTATATTCGTAATGTCCATGAATATAACAGGTGCATTGGTTAATCCAAAATGCATAACTACAAATTCATAATGTCCACATCTTGTACGAAACACGTTCTTTAGAATATATGCTTCCTTTACCTTCAACGGATGGTACCCCAATCTCAAGTCAATCTTTGAAAAATACTGATCTCCTTGGATCTTGTCAATCAAATCAAAGATATGAGGCAAAGGATATTTGTTCTTAATAGTGACGTCATTCAAGGCTCTATAATCATTGAAAAGTCTCATTGAACCATCATCTTTTTTAACAAATAAGACAAGATAACCCCGCAGTGATGTGCTAGGTCATATTAAACCATTCTCTAATAAATCTTGTAATTTATCCTTCAACTCTAAAAGTTCAATTTGAGCAATTCGATAAGGGGGTTTTGAAATTGGCTTAGCATCAGGAACTAAGTCAATAGTAAATTCAATTTCTCGATATGGTATTATTCCAGGAAACTCATCAGGAAAAACATCAGGATACTCATTTACCACTGGAACATTATTAATATGAACAGTTACTTTGTTTTCATCAATATGTGCAAGGTAACATTAATTTCCATCTTTTACAAGTTTTTCAGCCTCTTGATATGTTATCAACAGTAAGGGTTCATTCTTGTACCCAAACTGAAAGTCTTTCTGAAAAGAAACATCATTAGATCTACATTCAATCTTAGCATGGTAAACAAAGATCCAATCCATACCCAGGATAACATCAAACTCTAGTACAGGTAAAACAATAAGGGTTTCAAGTAGATTCGTCCCATTGATAAGTATAGGATGATTATTTTAAATTCTTTTTGCCTCAACATTTTTCTTAGGTATTTTTACCACAATTTCCAGAGTCATTTCTTGAGATGGAATTCCCAATTTACTAGAAACTTTTCTAGAGATTAAATAATGTGTAGACCCTGAATCAAACAACACATTGACATAATTTGAAAAATCAAACAAAGTACCGGATACCACTTCATTTGATGGCCCAACATCTGCTGAAGTGGTTGCAAAGGATTTCACCACACCTTTCTGCTTGTAGTCTGACTGCTACCCATCATTCAAGCTCTTTGTAAAGCACTTGATTGCATAATGACCCATCTCATTGCACTTGAAACATTTCACTAACTGTAAATCAAATTTAGTCTTACCATTACTCAGATCTTTTCCAGTGCAATCATGAGCCTTATGTCCTATCTTACGACATCAGATGCACATTCCGTAATTCAAAAGAAATTCCCCAGCATACTTTTTACCACATTTATCACAAACTAAAATCATAGTTTTCTTACCATCAAACCTTTTTGAAGGATTTATCACTTTCTCTAGCCACCTCAGTCACTTCTTCTATTGGTTGTCATAGAACACTTGATTCTTGAAAAACTATATTTCCACCTTATCAACCCATCGAACAATCTTTAATTAACGTTTGAACTCACAGGAAGCTAATGCCATTTGATATTTGGGATTTAATCCAGAGTAAAAACAATTTATTTTCCTATCATGGTCTTAGATAAAATTTGGATCATACCTTTCCAATAGAATGAACATTTCTTCATAAGTAGCCACTGAGTCGTCCTCTTGCCTCAATTATAAGAATTGTTTTTCCATCCTAATTCTAATAGCCTTAGGAAAATATTTCTCAATGAACATACCTTTGAATTCTTCCCAGTCAAGAGCATCAATCTCATTAGCATCCATGATATTTTTAACGATCGACCACCACTGATCGGCTTCACCCTCTAAACGGTAAAATCAAGACTAACCTTTTTATTTTCTGAACATCCCATGACATAGAAAATATTCTACATTTCATTAATACACACTTCAGCTAGAATAGGGTTAGATAATCCTATTAATGATAGGGGATAGTACCTCATGAATTGTTCCACCACTGAAATTTCCTCTGTGATTGATCTGGCTGATCTCGTGCATGGATGCGACCACCATTTATCGCTTGAGTCAATTGTTCCATTACTGCAACAAACTGTTCATTTCCAATTCCAACCATCTCTGGTTGTTGATTTGGAAGTTCATTTCCTTCTGTATTCCTTCCTTGCACTACTTCCCTATTTCCTCAGTGGAGAACCATTTGGAACAAACATGTATTAGATGAAGCAACATGGTAATATTCAAATTCTATATCATTTCAATTTGACCATAATGTAAAAAAATATTTTTTGATAATCAGTTAATAGTATTCTAACTCCTAAAGTTATCTAAACCGTCCTTTGATACAAACTATAAGTCCCTATCCTTAAAAATTACTTAATCTTGTGTTATTTCAAGATTACACATTGAGGATATTTTCAGGTTTAGAGTTTTAGAGAATAAGATCATAAATCATGCATTACATTCCACATTTAAACAAGGTGGCTACATCAAAGATAGTATTCATTTTTTTCCATCAAAGGAAACATATTAAAAATAAAACATGGATCCATTCTTGACACATCCTCAACACTATCATCACATCATGTACTTTTCCCTTGACCTGTGAAAAACATTTCAAAATCATGGGATGAGCATAAAAAGCACAACAAGAGATATACATAAACTGAAATAAAACATTAGTCCATGTATACATAAGAATCAATTAAATCATACATTATCATAAAACATATACACTTTAACATACCTCATGAAATGATAAGATTTATGAATAACTCATATAAATCATAAGACATAAAGGTAACTTGAGGCATTCATAACATTCTTATGTATGTATTTAACCCTCATGGTTGCGTTTGGAATACCCATCACAGTATATTCCCTAAATGTCTTTGGAGAAACCTTATCATTTAACTCATTCATGTTACCCAAAGCATTAGAGAGATATCTCGGGCTAAACCGCCCTTAGTTTATCATAGATCCACCCAACTTCATAAACAGTTCCCAAGAACCATAACATAATCGTATCACATGAAACATGCATAGTGGAAACATAACATTGCCACATTTCAATCACAAGATATCAGTAAAACACATTGATATAATAAAAAATATATCAAAACCATTTTCAAAACCATTATAAACAAAAATTAAAATATGGTATTTATTTTTCATTTAAAAACAGTTATGGCTTGTAGAGGAAGCTGGAACTCAAATAATGTTCATGGCGGGGGAGAAGTCGTTGCCGCCGCACATGTAAGACAAAAACATTCCATTTCATAGTTTAGTGAAATTATTTGTGAAAAAAAATTACTTTTGATTGAAATTAAAAGTCAATAGTGTTTACTATACGACTAAAAAATGAAGGTCATATATAAATTGAAGTATGCATCAACGAAAGGAGATTGAGACGGAGTCCCTTACCCCAAGTCCGACTAGTCTTGTTTGTTACATTATATTCCTGAATAATAAACAATGTTCAATTTATAATTTCTTAAGGACTTACTTTAAAGTGTATTATTAAATTCATATCACATATTATCATGTTATAATAACTAGTTAATTATGTGACTTCATATCATATGTTTTTTCGATGTTTTGCACATGAGTCAAAAATGAACTTCTTTGAAAATAATTTCTCATGTAGTTATAAGTACATCATCTCCAGAATATTATTGATGATTTAAATATCATATATATATAGTATATTTTCATTTCATACTATTCCGTAACATTTCGATATAAAAAATGAAATTCACCATTCATGGAGACCATAGGCCGTACGTACGCATTAACGGTACTTTCATTTATTTGTCATATTAAAGGAATTAAAACTAAATGATACATATATGTATATATATTATAATTCTAATATGATATATATGTTATACAGGTAACATAAGTTCATTAATTACATTATTTATAAATTCCATGTTTGGCATGAACAAGTCACAACACTTGAGGGAGTGGTAGTCCACACATCCTCATATTAAATTATTGAATTTGCACAATATGAAAATCATAATGTTATGTTTTAAATATAAAATCTAGAAGCATAAAGAGGACATAAATATAATATATATTATATATAGATATAGTTCTATCATAATGGCCTCCATGAAAGGTGTTAAAATAAGATCAAACAATCATCATTTCGTGAGGCAGTAATTCGCCATCCACAGAAACAGTATGTTCTTTAACCATTAGACGGAGGTGTGTGTAAATGTAAATCCTTGTCATAACAACATACTAGAATATTGATAATGCTGGTGTTGTTATGGAATCAAAGAATAGAAATTTTAGGGGGAGTGAAGAAGGAAAATACAACAAAGGCTTTTGAGAGAAGGTGTTACCTCTAAATCGGGTATCTTCTTTTGATTTTAGGCAAAGGCTCTATTGAAAACAATTCTGCCCATATTGAGGATTCTAGGAGGAATATAGGGATGTGGAGATATAATATGAGAAGATATTGGACGATGAAGGGGCTTGAGAGGTGTGGATAAGGGGTTATAGGTGGGGGATTTTTATAAGAGGGAGGAGGGGCACTCATGGAAAGTCATGAAATATTAATTTATTATTAAATGTTTTTTCAATTAGAAAGGTTCCAAAATTAGATATTTCTAGTAGAAGAAGATAAGGAGTAGAAATAAAGTCAACCAATATGATTTAGACAAGTGGAGGTCATATAATGGACCTTATTTGTTCATTTTAACCCTTAGTTAAAATTAATAAATCTTTCCACGACTTTTTTTATTTTCAAACTATAAGGTCATAATAATTACTTTATAATGCCAATAGTCTAATAATTGTATCAATAATGATATTAGAAATTTATTATATGTAACTTGGTAGAATATTACATTTTTAGACCATTATAAATTTAATAAAATTCCATTTGTTTTAAAAACTCATTTATGCCAATTTTGAAACTATTGGTAGTTGACTTTTGATAATGGCATAAAAGCATTATTCCTTCAAAATAAAAGCATTAAAAATTTTTACATGTCATTATAATCAATAAAATTCTTTTATAGAATCCAATGTTTCATAAAAAAATTATTTTAACACTTATAATATCATATATTTAAATCTTTCATTAAAGAGGAAATGACTACACCATCATTGTGTCAGAAATAAATTTATTTATATAATGTCTAAATATTATAAATAAAATACCATTCTGTACAAAATATTTTTAGATTTCAAATGACTACTTATAGTCAAAGATATCATTTATATAAACAAAATTAAAATAGATTTACTTAGGTATTATATTGTTTTATTATATTTCCCTTTTATTAAAAAAATATTATAAAAGGTCACTATCACACAAAAGTGGTTCCATGGGGTCCCTAAGTTGTCCCAAGGCTGACCCTGGTCGGCCGTGACTCAACAAAAAGGATTTGGACACATGTTGGGGTCATTTTATATTATTATGATATTATTTTATTACCCTTAAGAATCAGATTCATAATTAATCATGATAATTAGAGATAATTAATGTTGTTACTATTCATAATGTCCAAAAAACAAGAGTCTTAATTACATAATTTGGACCTTATGATTCCAAATTTGGAATCCATTTTTCCCAATTCCAATCACAGAAATTGCAGTAATTAGTTTATATATAATTTTGGTTGTCAAAACAAATAGCTTGTTTTTAAGAAACAATATCTATCAAAAGATTAATAGTAGTTTATGTCAAATTTAAAAGTGAAATTAATTATAATGAACCCCATTGGATTAAATCGTATAAATATATTCTAAATATAATTTAAATCCACTTAAAAAGATAATCTATCTATATAATTAAACTAGGTGAAAAAGCAGTTTGGAAGTAAAATGTCGTATATTTCACTATTCATTAAAAAATAAACATTGTCAGAAAAATAACAAAAATTTATCCAATGTAAATTTCAATGTCCCAATAATAATGAAATTTTTTATTTTGATAAATAGATCTTATAAAATTGTCCAAATATATATTTAAAAAAAAAATTCCCTCAAAAGGCTGTAAAACTATCTTTTAAAAATATTAGAGTATTCTATGCTTAAGATTGGATTTATTCTCATTTTAAGCCTCTAAAACACTATATAATTCAGAAATAGACATAGATATGAAAATATATTATTCATTACTTACTTGGGATGTTACAAAAACCATCATTGAAAGGTAGATGAGTATGATTTATGAATAATAAGGATCCAATTGATAGAGTACTTTCCTTCAAAATTATGTCCAATAAAATGTAATAGTGTAATGAAATAATTGGAAATATATTAATATATATTATAAATTATCAATATATAGAATATTAATTAGGGATTAAATTTATGTATAAATAAAAATAAAAATAATCCCAATAAAGAGATCATTTTTTAAAAAATATTTGTATTCTGAGTGTCAATGTATGATAGTATGAAAATAGATGGAAATTAAAAAACTCAAACAATATAAACTATTAGTGGTAAACATCACAAATAGAATGGTAATAAACATAGTGTAATAACCAACATTGTTGGGAGATATATAATTTAGATAAATTTTTTATTTTATTTCTATAAAAGTGAAATTTTCTTGAATTGGATATCAGACTAGAAATATAAGAGATGTGACATCTCTAAGAGTTTTTTGTGTGGATCTACACCCATGTGGTGTCTTGGGTGCATTGGTGAATACCAAAGCTAGGTCAGTTACCTTTATCTGAAATTTAATCTATATGAGGAGGCCATACTTAGACGCATAAGGGGTTTCTATGTGATAGGAGTTTGCTAGGGGGACCCACTACATAAGTAAAAGTCATTCTGAGATTATAGAGGTTAGATAATGATGGATTCAATATAGATTTTAACCACTATAACTAGATGTAGATCATGATATAACCTATTGGTCGCACCATGATCATGACTTAATTTCTATTTTATAGGACATTTTTAGATTTTCAAGGGTTACTATATGTATTCTCTTTAGTTATTCTCATTTTAATCAAGCAAAATATTGGTATAAATTACATTATCAATCCTAGCTTAATAACACGTCTCCTTGTTGATTTATTTATTTTAGAGAAGTTTCATTTCTCTTATTCATCGTAACATATCACCACTTCTCTCCCTTATTCATTTCCCAAGCTTCTCCTTTGATTTTGGATTATCCAATTAGAGTTTCAATAGAAAATACCACCAGATCAATGTGAAATATTCCCGATTGATGGGGTCGTCATGTATAGCTTATTCAAAATGTTTCGAAGGGAGGTAATAAAGATTCCATAAGTTGATATCGTTTAGTTATGTGTCATGGTAAATTTTATTAATAGTTTTGGTTAAATTGATTACAATTTTCCACTGATTTTTGTGTTTTTTTATTTTTCTGTGGATGATGTTTAGGTGTGCTTTGGGAGTGGTCCACAACCCGTTGCACATATTTTGTAGGCTTTGAGGTCAGGAAATATGTTTTTTACTCGTTATTATCATTTTTATTTTGGTTTAAACTTGTTATTCTATTAATTTTAGGGGTTTTATTATTATGGTGTGTGCTCTTGGACAAAGAGGAAGTCGGTATGATCTTGGGATAGAATATGGATCACTGGTTGAGGTAGGTAGAATTGAATTTTCAAAGGATCTTATTATTTTATGAATAATATGTTTTTGATAGATAATTATTATTAATTATACCTTTTTCATGAATTTTGTGGTCAGGTACATAGTTTGGGATGTGAAATCATCAATCTAAAAGTCAACCTAGAGTATATGGAGTTATAAACTGTTTAACGGTGGTGCATGGGTCAAACATGAGTGAGTGGACCTTTTTATGTCTTATTTTGTTGGGTTATTTGGATTTAAAAGAGAAATATTTCTTTTATTTAGAATTTGTTGTTAAAAATTGGGTTTGGGTCAAATGAAATTTCAAAAGTAATGTAGTGAAAAAAGAAAATAGTATTTAATGTTATTTAAAAATAAGAATGTTATTTTCAAAAGAATGTTTTGAATATGATATGGGAAAGTGACAAGAATGAGTATGATGGTATGTGGTGCCTTTTATTAATGAGTTGTAAAAATAAATAGATAGTATTTTAATGAAATATTAGATGGTCATTGTTGATTTTTTTGGGACCATTTGACCACTTAATGATGATGTCCTATTTTATTAATCAAGAGTGATTTTGTATGCACCCCATTTAAGATATCATTTTTAGTTCATATATCATGTTGATGCTTGAATGTGTGTGACAATTGATGATGATGGATTTTGGTAACAAAGACCATTTTTGTTCTGTTGATGTAATTGACCCATGTATTGGTTAGAGGTAGGTTCACTAACATAGTTGCTTCACGATACCCTTGGTAAGATGGTATGATATTGCTAATTACTCCTATGAGTATATATATATGATAATATTTATAGGTCTATTTATTAATGGACAAGTTCCTTGGTGATGATTTAGTGAGATTGTTATATGGGTTGTGTGCTCTGTGTGATATTTCAAGCATGTGTTAACTATGTGCCTTTTACTGATTATGAATTTAGTTGTGGGTGATATGGATCATTAGGCCTTGGACCCACCATGAGTGATAAGGAATTGGAAGTACAACTTATGATGCTATGGTGATGTATGTACTATCATGAAGTGATAATTTATGGATTCAGGTGGGATCGGTAGCCCTTATGAGTGAGATAGTTTGGCCATGATACTTATTTTTATCCTTCCCTTGAGTAAGAAGTGTTGGTAAGGATACATTGTGTATTTCATTACATGATTTATAAGGAAGGGTTGTTACTTACCATGGAACCCTACCTTTCATATTCAGGTATGGATTTGGTATGGCATAAAACTATACCTATTGTCTTCTAGTATGTGTTGAGTTAATGTATGAGGTGTGTAAATTATTTCTTTAACGAATTTTTATTAGGTATGTCCATGTTTCTGTATGGCCTTGTTATCACATTATGACCTTACATGTAATATTGTATGTGAATTTTTATTTTATTTTTATTGGTGGGTGTGTTTCTTGGGAATGGTTGCACTTCTTATATATGTGTTTCATGAATATCCACTTTATCATAACAACACATAGTAGGACCGAGGCATTAGGGATACCTATAGGTTCATCAGACTCACCCTTGTACTCAAACAATATATGGGTTTCAAACAATGTGTGTATAAAATATTTTTTCCACTTATAGCATAATTATATGTTAATGATGTACATGTGGAATATGTCTTGAATGTTATAGAGGTCATGTTTATGACAAGATGATTATGTAAGTCAGTCTAAAGGCCATTTTAGAAACATTTTTGTCTTTCTTCAATATGTGTATTGTCTTATGTGACATTATTATATACTATGATTCTTATTCAATTCCTAACTTCTTATTTATAATGTATTGATATATAGTGTAGATTGTTTAACTATTTTTTATTCTAGAATATGGGGACCATTTTCCTTCCTTTTTATTTTTCTATCTGATTGTGGGGTTTCCGTTATATGGATGGGTCAGGCTGAATTTTTAGATGATTTGGGAATAACTGAATGTATTTATTTTAAATGAAATAGTATCCCCACGATTGTATTATACCCTTGCGGCAAGTCATCACCCTATGATGTATTAAGAGGAAATATTGAGGTCATGTGATGCCCCTTACTCAGGTATAATTCAGACTATCTCGGTCATGAAATCCAAAAAAGGTATTATGCAATCACTACATTTACATAGTATAGTTAAAAGTAGTGATGTATTTTTATAACTCAAGAGGTAGATCGAGTGGATTACTAACCAACATGACATCTGATGAAACTCAATTTTCTATAAGATTTTCAGGGTTAGGATTGGTAACTCTTTATTGTGTAAGGTTTTGGATTAGACCATTAATACCAATATGATAAGGATGAAACTTTTGATGTGTTTTATGTCTTAGTTGAGATTCTATGAGTTATTCATACACCATGATAATAGTGTGCTTATAGAATAGTATAAAATCCCATGTGTAGATTTATTTTACATCTTTCTTCATTGGGTTCTCTTATTAATTAAATAAACATATAATTTAATTTATGTTTTCATGATTACAATTTATATGGTGAATAGATAAATATGTATTTAATGGGTAGGTTTAACTGATTCTAATTATTATTTTATGACCACTATAAGGAAATTATTTTTGGATTGGTTAATTTTTTACAAATAACTTTTTTTATAAGAAAACCTATTTTTGAATTAAAAATCCTATTGTGGAATGGGGTGTGCTGGAAGTTAGTTAATAATTAAGTTTAAATTGAAATTTATAAAAGATTTTATTATTTATAAATGATTAATAAATTTTAGTTTTGACGTAATCTTAATAAAATATTATTTTTAAATATTATTCCAAAATGGATTTTGGAAATGGGATATATTTTTGGGAAAGGATGAAGTTGGTCAAGGAATTTGATAATTTTAATATTTGGTAAAAATCTATAGATTCAAATGGGTATTATGAAAACATAGGTGAGTTTTTCTATGTGTCAATAATTTGAATGAGTTTTGAAAGTAATCAACTGGTACTTGTGTAAATAATGTTTTCATGGATATAGTGTGTTTTCAAGAGTTTCCTATATAAAATAATTGTTTTCATTGATTATATAACACGATTTTATAGAATGATCCAAGTGATGTTATTGAGTACATAGATGGTGGATGATATAAAGGTAAAAATTAACCATTCCATGTTTTTAATTGTCGACTAGGGTAACCCTATGTGGTTGTATTTTTCATTTTCTTGGTTTTTCATTATTATTTTGATACATAAACTTGTGGAAAGATTATGGAATAATAATTTTGGGATGATATTGAGTATATGAATCTTTTTTTATTTCGGGGATTATAAAACATGAGGTGTGTTATTGATTAATGATTACATTAGGAGGGACCACTATAAGGTGTTATTTTCTGTTGGTAGTGGAGTTTTATGGTAGGTAAAACCAAATGTCATAGGATGATTCAATAAATGAATCATTTATTTTTTTTTTTTTTTATGGGTGTGGTTGATAACCATCTTATTATTTGGTGACTAGTGTTTCATGATTATTTTCCAATCGAATTGGTTGTTCACATGGAATCATTACTCATTGTAAAAAATGGGATGTGATTGGTAAGGATTGAATGTTTTTTGGAAAGGAAAATATAAGGATGCTACTATGTTGTGGAGAATTTATAATTATTTTATGTATAACACTTTTTATTGTTATATTCTAATAATAATTTAAATATAAAATTGATTCACATAAGAGGTGAATCAGAACTTGTGGGTGGAGAATGATGGATAGTTTTGTTAGACAAGTACCAAACCATCAAAATCTATCATGTGTTAGATTTAAAAATTCATTGGTAATTATATTGGTTTTATGATGCCTATGGGAGTTAAGAAATCATTTTCGATAGGTATATAGATCTGTTAGCTAGGGAGGCAAATCATTTTCTAAGAAAATAGTCTAGAATAGGACTAACTGGTGTTGTGGGGGTTGATTTATAACAAGATTTGGAAACCACATATGGTATAAATGTTGATATATTGAATAAAAATTATTCTAGATAAGTGTTGGAGGTCATTTGTAGAGATATTGAATGTTCAGTTTATGGTTTCTTATTCTTTTGGTGAATTGTGTTCTTATTGATGGGATTTTTCTACATAAGTATGTTTAACTATCAAATATGGAACATAGTCGATATAGGATAATTGTTTACTGTGGTAATTTATTTATTTTTTTGAGGAAGGAATACCATAAAATATTGGGGTTGTGAATCATTATGGATGGGAGTTTCTAAGGATTTATATCATTGTGGGCTATAAAACTCTAGGAATGTTTGGATTTTTTTTGTCTGCAGAATGAGATATTTCATGCATTAGATAACTAATTTGAAATCTAATTGATGTAAAATATTTATGGGAGGTTATTGGATATATAATGAGTCTAAGGTGGTGTCTTAGGTGCTCTGGTTAAGGCATGAGATGGGTCAGGGCGACCCTTAGATAAAATTTCAACTACAGGAAATATTATTTCGGTGACCTAGTAGGGGTTATTCCATGATAGTTGTTGTCTTAGATATGAATCCTCTTCCAAGGAGGTATTCATGATTTTACTATGTAGTCCAAAACATTACAATATCTATCTAAAGGGAGGTCTTTCGTAAACCTACATGATTGTGTTGTGACTGAGTGTTGTGTACAGTCTTTTAGGTGATTTTGGTAACATTTTTATTGTTTTTATTTGGAACCACCTCTGATTCTTCACATCATAATCTATTTACGGATAGGGATAATCCTTATTTTCTCTCAAACTCTCCTCCCACAACACCCCTTTAATCCAATTTGTTGAGAGGTTTTTCATTTCCCTGATTCTTAGTACGATCACTCCTAATCTCTCCATTTTTCTTCATCCTTTAATCATCAATAATTTTTTATTCTTCAATTAGGGTTTTAGGAATTGATTTTAATATTTTATTGGGAAATCATACTTATGTATGGGTATTTCATGTGTGTCTTGAAGATGATGTCCAAAAAGTTGGTAATTTAGATTGCTTTTATATTTATACTTAATATATATTTCTATGGGGATTTATTTAAGGTTTTTTGTGAATTTGGGTGGTATTTTAAATCAATTAATGTATAAAATTGTTTTTTTGTGTCTTAGTTCCATGTGTGTATGTAGATTTGACAGAACCTTAGTGAAGATAGTTTCGACACCATTAGGTCATCCCATGAGTTTGGAGTTAGTAATTATAATTTCGAGTTAAGGTTTTAATTATTTAGTTTTCAAATTTCATAGGTTTTATTTATGAAATAGGTTCTATGAGACCTATATGTAGAATGTATAAACTTGGGATCGATTATGTATCCCTGGGTCAGATTGGTTTCCCTATGTTTAGTATGTCACTTTTTTAGTTTTTTGATTTTATGTTTTTGTACCATCATTATTATTAATGTCATCATGTTTAGTTACTTGATTGATGTAATCTATAGTGGGTGAATGTATTATATCATCTTAATAGTCAACACTGGATACATATCTTGTGAAATGGTTCGATGGTGGTGCATTGATTAATTGATTTTTTATGATAATTTTATAGATATTTTAGTTGTATCAGTTAGATTCCAAACAACCAAAGGATTCCTATTTAAAATATGTTTTTAAGAAAGGGGTATATCATTATTTAAATTTGAAAGTATAAGTGGTGACTTGGAAATGTGTTTTGAAATGGTATTTTAAAATAATAAGGGTGTTCTCTAAATATTTATTTTAATCTATATTTTCAGGTACATGGAATGACTATGATAGAATGTGGCTCCTTTTTAACAGGATTTATAAAAAACATTTGACTGGACATAAAAGGTAGTTCAGATGGGATTAGTTGATTTGTTTTGGTTTTTCACCAAATTTTCTGGGTGATTAATTTTTTAATATTGTATGCCTTTTTATTTTCACATTTTCATGAAAGTGTCATGTGCTAATTTTTACATCTTGTTGAATGATTTTAGGTGTTTTCACATGAGGTCAGATTTTTTATAAAATCCTAGGATGTATGGAGACAGTGTTTTTGATCCCTATAGATTGTAGCAATAGGATCACATATGGAGCTTCTGCACTACGTCCTATGTGATAGGGTTGTATCATTGAAAATTAACATATGAGGGTAGATGATGGATGAGATGCCTAGGCCTAGGTCTCAATGGACTAGTTCCTTGGGGATATGTTGGTGATATTATAAGACACATTACATTCCGTGTGTGTTATTTCATGTGTGTGTGACCACTGTACTT
Organism: Viscum album; assembly: GCA_963277665.1. Classification (NCBI taxonomy): domain Eukaryota; kingdom Viridiplantae; phylum Streptophyta; class Magnoliopsida; order Santalales; family Viscaceae; genus Viscum; species Viscum album. The sequence goes on from OY728133.1 coordinate 1,865,911,768, forward strand.
CTGATTTGTAATGGATTTATGTTTGGGTGATATGAATCTTGAGGCATTATCCCTACTTTTAGTGAGTATGAAATAATAGTTCCTCCATGGACATTATGGGGACTTATATGTGTGTAATGTATAGGGAAACATTGAGTGTTGTGGTGTTGTTAGAGATATGATGTGTGACATACCTTGAATAATAATAGTTGTCCAATGTACTTCTTATTCTTCATCTTTTTAATGAGAAGGGGTGGCTAAAATACAAGGAGAATGACCACCCTTGGGTGAGAAAGGACGGGTCATAATTTGGAATATAACCGTAAATTACATATTTGGGTATGGGTTGAGGTATGGTATAAAAACTATCCTAGAAACATTAGGTATGGTTCAGGTTTTGGTATGTGGATACTATCTTCCATTCAACATAAAGCTGATGAAGGTATGGTCAGGTGTTGTGGTGGTCTTGTTATCACTGGAAAAATTGAAATATGTGCATGTATATGTATTTTTTAGCATGGATCCAAGATTTTTGTATTGAAAAGTAATAAGTTCACTTCTTATATATGTATTTCATGATTATCCACTTAATCACAACATCACTCATTATGGTCAATGAATTAGGGATTCTTATAGGGTCATTTTACATACCCCTAAACAAATACATACAACTTTTTATGTATATGGGTGGACCTTCCCAATTTCTCTCAAGAAATATATATTTCATAGATCTAGATATATTGTACATGTCTTTTAGGTTATGGAGGATTTGTTTAGTTGATAATATTATTAGATTTTTTTATTAGAGAACTATATAAAATTTTATGTTCTTCCATATAATATGTACTAGAGAGTGTTATTTTTTTATTATATACGATTCATGTTATTCTAATTTTACTTATGGATACTATATTATTATTTGATGAATCTTGTAGATATTTATTTTATTTATATTCATGACTATGGGGGTCCTTTGGATCCCTAATTATTTGTTTATATATTTTTTGGATCTTCTAATTGTGATGGGTAATTCCAAATTTTGGCTAGGATCATACATGACACTTGAGATTTATTTAATATTCAATAGTCTTCCCATCTCATTTTTTAGCCATCACCAAAAGTCCATAACCTCTAGATTATAGGTAGGTGTGATTGAGGTTACCCAATGATCTCTGAATGGGTTCTATTCAGTGTATCTTGGTCAAGTTTTCATTTAAATAATGAAAAAATATATTGGAGTTATGGATGAAAATATGAAAACTCCTTTAGAGTATTCCATTGAATTTTATAAATAGTTATTGTAAATATAACTCTTCACTTTTAATCAAAATTTATAGGATTATCAATACTGAGATCAAATAGACCAATGTTCTGCAACTCTACAATATCCTTGGTCAAATTTTTCATAATATAAAAGTCATATTTTCTAGAATTCTTCGACAAACATCAGCAGTAGAAAGCTAAACCCAAAGATCCACATATATCACATGATTGTTATTAGGTAGTACACCCAAAAATCATCAATCTATATGTTCTGAAGTTCAAATAATTTTCCCAAGAGTCCCTTAAACCACAAAGGATCCAGAAGAAAAACTAACAATTATAAATGTGAGTGAAATTATAACAAATTACAAAAATTAAGAATCTTTGAGAACATAGAAAAAATATAATAAATCAATCTATCAGATAGAACACATATATCATGATTTTATAGTAACCAATGTTTCCTAAATCCACAAACCATATTTATGGGGATTGGTATAACTAACCCATCAATGATAAACTCTAATTTCATCAAGAACAACTATCACATCTAAAAAAATATTTATGTTTTATTGGAACAAATATTTTAAATGACTCATGTTACATTAAAATGGTCAAAAAATTACATGGATCAAATTTAGCTCAAAATAATATTTGAATAATTAGTTAAACCAAAACAAATAGATCTAACAAAAATATTATGTTAGATCCTTTGAAATATTAAGTGTATTGTTATTTTAAAAACCAATTTTATTGAAGAAATCATTTAATAAATTAATTAGAAATAATCCTACATTTAAAAATCACAAGACACATAAGAATGTCTTTGTATAACAAAAATTAAATAAAATAAACTTCATGTGACATCAGAAAAAGTCCCCCAGATAATGTTCTATAAAACTAAAATTCACATCAATAGATATAAAAATACCTTGATATATTTAATCCCATTTATAAAAGGAAACAATCTACACACTCCTACTTCAACAGATTATTTAATTTCAAAAATTAAAAATATAAAACAATTCATAGTTTACTAATGTCAATAATTAATATTGTTAAATAAGAAACACCATTCAATTACATGAGGAATATAAATTTAAAAATTTAGAATTTATTCTCTCATTTGATATTTTTTTATAGATTCTTCATTTTTTAGCATCTTCTCTAGGTTATTTAACTTATTATACTATTATTATGATAGTTTTATTATCTTATTTTATTCATTATTCAGGGATTCATATGAATCATGAAGAAAATGAATGTAAATTTCCAACTCCAAAATATATTTTACAATCCTTATGATATTATAGAACTATTAACGACATTAATATTTATTTATGAAAATATATTTTATTAACTTCATATCATAATATAAAATCTATTTCTATTTCATAAAAATTAGAATATCCACACTAAAATCATTCGAAATACAATTATAAAATTCAATTCTAGTTGAATGGATAATACTAGATACATTTTCTCCATATGTTTTGTCAGTAATGGAAACTAATTGTTAATGTGATCCATCCTGTAAAATTCATTAGTATATAAAAATTTCATTAGATCTATTTCTAACTCAAATTTGTCACCCTCATCTTCTAGTTTATCTTCTGGATATGGATCCTTATATGAATGAAAATGTAAAATGTTTTTAATATTTCCTAACTACTATTTTTAATTTTCTTATTCTTCTTCATCATCATTATAGTATTATAATTCTATAGTATTATCATTGTCATTCCATTGTAGATTAGCTAACATAAAATCCACATGAGCATCATCTCATATAGATTTGTTTAATTTCTATGCATCTTCTGTTGTTTTCATAACATTTTTGTTTTTACCTATTTAATAACTCCTAGGATCACTTCCCATAAAAAATGTCGATAACAAATCTCATTGATAACATAAATCATGAATTTCCTAAAACCTCAATTCTTTTATCTTAGAGAAAAAAACATCAAATAAGTACATAAACATAAATTAAAATATATTACAAATGTTGGAATATTCCAAAACATTAACACAGTACAAATTCCATTTGGAATTTTTTCTTCTGTTCTTGATGGATGATCTTTATATAAATAAGATGGTTCCTATCATTATATTGATGAAAAAATTTAAAATTTGTATAATGTTTGAAAAACATATAATTTTTTTTATATGGATAAAAAAATAATACTCCTCCATTATTATTTTGTAAACAAAATATTCTAATAAACATATATAACATGATTAATAAGAAAAGAAATCATACGCACGAACATAAAAAAATGTATTGATCTTATATAGAACTCTTGAGTAAATCATACATCATGTAACAGCCTGAGATTTTATGAAAAATATTCTTTTTAATTTTATTAATGTCTTCTGTTGTACGCTACACCAAAAGGAGCTTCCAAAACACACATCCTTGACTTGCCTTGCATTACACGCAATCGCGACCTTCCTCGATAGCGTGTGTAGTACGCAATACCGAGTTTCACTAAACAACGATATGCTATTAAAATATTACTATAACTAGCCGTTATGAATAGTAATAACCACCTTTTAAAATTTTAGAAATTTTAGCTCTCAAAATGGACTTCATTTTTGGATTCAGAGTATCGAATTTAGCCTAAGGTGAAATTTTGGTACTTTTCGGATAACTTTCATATTCTGATGAATAGTGAAAATTACTAAATTATAATTAAAAACAACTTTTTTAATCAAAATAATTAATAGTGATAAATTATTAATTTGAGTGGTTTTAAAGTATATTTAGAATATATTTTTACAATTTAATACAATGTTGGTCATTGGATGTAATTTCACATTTAAACCAGACATAAACAAGTGTCAATCTTTTGATAGATATTATTTCTTAAAAACACGCTATTTGTTTTAACAGTGGGATTTAATTATAAAATTAATTAATGCAACTTCTATGTTAAGAATTTGGTAAAATAGACTTCATTTTTGAATTTGGAATATGAAATATAGCTTAGGATGAAATTTTGGCATTGTTCTGAAAAACATCAATTTTTGATGAATAGTGAAACTACTAAGTGGTAGTTAAAAAAACTGAATTTTTCATAAAACATAATTTTACCGCTTCTGTGAATGGAATTTCAAAAATCCGAGAGACACGGTTGATGTCAGTAAGTAAAATGTGGTTCAATGAGATGAAAATAAATTTTGGTGAATAGTAACTTTTTACTTTTATTTACCACGGTTAAAAGTAAATAGGGTAATTAAGGGTAAGAATGATATTAATATTACCCTAACACATGTCCTAATTCTATTGGACAAGTGTATCTCGACCAAAAACAACCATAAGTGTAAAATATTATCATTTAGGCCCAATTGGATTAGATTAGGACATTTATTATTAATTTATTTAAAGAAGGGTTAAAATAGTTAAAATCAAAGTTTAATAAGTAAATCATTTTTAATATGGGGTTATACATAAGATAAATTCGACTATAAATATTCATTAGAAAGAGAAAATGATTTCCTACATAATGGTATTTTATTTATAATTTTTAGACATTAAATAATTTAATTTATTTATGACACAATGATGATGCAGTAATTATCTTATTAATGAAATATTGACATAATTGATGTTATAAATACCGAAATAAATGTAATTTGAGACTTTTTATGAATCCCACTAATTTTATAGGTTAATATGATATTTTATTGTTGATTTAATCAACTTGGTTCGAACATATAATTCTGTTATGACTTTCACAAAAATCATATATCAAATAGTGTCAAAATTGACACAAAATAGTTTTTAAACCAAATATTATATTATTAATTGTTATTTTATTCCTAAAAATCTAAGGATCGGCCAAATGACTTAGATAAGGATATATATATTAATAATAAACAATTTGGGGTTAGTTTGGCATGTTATAGTAAGTCTATTAACCATATAGTGAAAGAAAACAAAAAGACATGGTAAAAGTTAAATTATTTAACTTAGAGTTAAATCTAATTGATAAGGTTAAAATAATACCCTAAACTTGTCTAAATACTATTGGTTGATAGGATTTAGACCCATCCCCACTTTAGCTTCGAAATAAGACCCTTTGGAACCATTATAAACCGATTTTGACTTTAATATAAAATAATATTTTGAGATATTCCTAAGGTGCCCCTCTCCTCCCTTATAAAATGGCACCTGCTCCCCCTCCTCCTCACACCAATTTGAGACCTCAAGCTCGGCCAACACCTGCCATTTTCTCCTCTACACTTCCCTAGAATAATCTTAGAGGTCCTGGTCTTCTTCAAAGACCAATCTTAGTTCCCTAAGTGGAGGATTCAAAGAAGCATTCCAAATAAGAGGTAATATCCATTACCGATCTTTTCAATTTCATTCTTCTTCAACTTCTTCTTCTTTAGTTGTTTCATGATAAATTAATAACATCAGTATCTCTAATATACTGATATGTTATTATAAATATGAAACAACTCTAATTAACCTTCTATCCATCCTACGGAAAAAGGAAATCACCGCACGTGCGTACGTACGGAATACCGTCTCCACGCCGTGGTGTAATCTATTTTCCTCCACCACCTTAATTGGATGGGCATAATGGTTTAATGAGTAATTATATATGATTATTATAAAGTGATATTGATACTGAAAGCATATACATACACTTAAATACAATTCCATGACCATGGGAACGATATCATCGCTCGTGCGTACGTACGGACTACCGTCTCCACGACGTGATGAGATTCATTCTCAATGATTAACCATTCATGAATGATTATAAAGTATATATAATAAGTACTAATGAAATATATGACATAATAATTATACTGTAATTATTTATATTTATATGTATGTCATCTACTAAATTCCATTCAATTCAATAAGGAAACGAAAACAGTGTTCATGCGTACGTACGGACTACCGTCTCCATGAACGATGTATTTCTTTCCATTTAATGATTTATTATATATGTATATTCTGAATATATATATATAAATCATGTTTTATATTCTGGAATTAAGTAATCATGATCTAAGTAATCATATGAATAATTACAGGTTAAAAACACGAACGACAAATGAGACGATTTTACCCAAAACCCTACTTTAACATGAATTTACAAAAGAACGGGTAATATAAAGTCATAAATGGACCATATATGATATAATAACAATGAATATTATTCTGGAATAAGTCAATAACATGATTTAAATCATTATACAGGAGGTTGGGACACTTACAAAGCAAGTCAGACCTAAGGTAAGGGAATAATCACAATCTCATTTTTATCCGAGATTGTTTATACATTGGCATTTACTGGGTTGTATTTTATCATCCACATCCATGTTTCCTCAATATTTAATATTATTTCCATTCACCTACAATTGTTTAAATCCTATTTTACCCTTCGGTGAGTTTTTAGTAAAAGATATGAAAGGAATATTTTGTTGTTTTTCGTACGAGGTACTTTTTGTCTTTTCTGACAAAAGTACGAGAAGAATGTTTTTTTAACATATACGGCATGAATGGATTTTTAAAAAATTATTTCCAAAAAGCTTCCTTTACAAGTTTTCAAGTTTATTTTTAATCAACTTCTTTTAGTTTAAAGTCGTATGACCTGTTAAGAAAGGAAAAATGTTTTTGAAGAAGAAAGGATATTTTCCTCAAGAATGGAGTTCAAGTGTTTTATCACAATTATTTTCCATCTAAGATAATAAAGGGTTCTGTTTTTTATCCCTATTATTACATTGATTTGATTATGGTGTGATGGAATTATGTTTATTAATTCCTTTATCTTATATGAATTGTTTTATGATGTCACGATGTTTAAGATTCCCATTTTTATTACATGGGTTATGCTATGATGTATGGTTTATGATTTTGTGGCACACATAAGAATGGTTTCATTATGAGATGGGTGGGACCTATATCTCCCTCCAATGCATTGGGTAAAGATTTTATATCTCATGAGATAGACATGGCTGGAATGGTAGGTTATACCGGTTCAGTGAAACAGGACTGAAACGAGGGTGACTCGATTCAGAAAGGGACTTTGTCTACTAAGATAGTCTTGGCAATGAGTCTTGACTAAAAAGAAATGATTCTCTATGATTATGTGTGTATGCCACAATGTTTCATGTTTTATGTTATGATTATTGGGATTTCATTTCACTACTATGATTTATCACATGTTATGAAATTATGCTCTCTCTTTTGCAGGATAAGATTTCCAAAAGCTATGTTATAATGAATATGATGTGATTGATTTTTCTTTTGTTTACCCTTACTGAGCATTTGAGCTCACCCTTTTATGTTTTCTTTTCCCCAGGATATAAAGAAAGGTTTTAGGTATAAAAAAAAGGAAGATCTCTATGGGTGATATTGGAGATCTTTCACCACGATTAGAAGATTACGTTCTGAGTTTCCAAAGACACTAAACTATTACGATCCTTGTGTGTGTGTTTTTGTTATGTACTAAGTATTCCGCAAAAGGAATGTAATTTCCATGTAAGTCAAGCTTCGGGTCTCTACAGTTGGTATCAGAGGAAAAGGAGGTAGGAATGTATCTGATCCTTGGGAACTCTCACATGTGAGCGTTGGACGAAGCATGGCTCTCCGCCCAAGGGCTTCATGAGGAAATGGTTGCCACTGGGGATGGTGGTGTGTCCCGCCCAGGGGGTGTAGCCGCCCATGGATTGCCCTGATAGGTATCAACTATAGTCCACTGGAAGTAATTCCAGACCGCTACAGTTGGTATCAGAGGAAAGGTTTAGTCAACCTTTGGAAACTAGGATGCGAGAACTTTAGTGAGATCCCTAGAGATATTTCTAAGGTATGTCTAGGGATGTCCCTAAGGTTAAGTATACGTATAGGTTATAGTACTAGAACTACGCTAACGATCATATAATTAAACCTAAGATGTTAGATATTGAAGGTAATCCCCATTTATTATGTTTTTTTCCCTAGCATGATTTTTACCTCTCACACTATTCTTTTTGGGTTTTAGACGATGGCTGGAACCCGAAGGAACCGTGTTGATCAATGCAATGGACAATGCAATGATTTTCCTCCTGAACAAACAAATGTTATAGGAGATGGAGTGCAAAATCTTATTTCTATCCTTACACAAGCTATGAATCATTCTGGACTTCCAAATGAGCAGATAAAGGAACAGTATTCTATTGAGTCCTTCATGAGGCAACGTCCACCTTCTTTCAGTGGGACTTCTGATCCACTTATTGCTGAACAATGGATCAGTACCACTGAAAAGATATTTTCAGTTCTTTAATGTTCTGAACATGATAAAGTCATCTTAGCAGTATATCGTTTGGAAGGTGAAGCTGATCAATGGTGGAATCTTATCCAGAATACGAGGCAAAGAGATGAAATTGAGTCCATGGAATGGGACAAGTTCAAGAAATTGTTTTTCAGTAATTACTTCCCTCGTATTCTTAGAACAAAGATGGAAAAGGAGTTTCTTGAGCTGAAGCAGAAGGATGATGAATCTGTTGGTATATACGAAGCAAATTTTACAAGACTTGCAAGGTATGCATCTGGCATTATCATCCAACCTGAAAGTAAAGTTGATCGATTTTTTAGTGGCTTAAAACCAGGTCTTCGAAGGGCATTAGCTATAAGAGACTTTAGTAGCTATGAAGAAATTGTGCGTTGTGCTATCAAGGTAGAAATGGAAGTTGGTGTTACATATCCATCTCATGGTTTTGACAAGAAACGAAAGATGGAGTTCAAGGAGAAATCTCAGAATAATGGTGAAAATAAGATGAATGTTTCCTTATGCACAAAGTGTGGAAAGAAGCATGATGGAGATTGTCTTAAAGGGACTAGAAAATGTTTTAAGTGTGGAAAAGAAGGTCATCGAGCAGCTGAGTGTCGAAGTAATGGAAAAAGGGATTCTAATGATGTGAATAAAGCAAACACTGCAGAGAACGCACCACCAACACTTCAATGCATCAAGTGCAAGGAAATGGGGCATTATGATAATAAATGCCCTAATCCAAGGGTTAGTGATGATCAACATGAGCAACCACTGAAGGAAAATGACAAAGGGAAGTCACATGCGATCACTATTGGCGATGTTGGATATGATAACGATGTGGTGGAATGATTAAGTGTTTATGTAATGGGATTCCAAAATAATGTTGTATCATAAAGTGTTGGAATATTTATGTATTGGTCTAATGTGGTATTCAACATAATTGAGATATTTTTGGAAATAAGATGATATGCGCATAATGAAGGGAAAACGAGAAAATGAAATGTTTAACAGTATTCATGAGCTCATGATTGATATAAGGACTAAGTGATATCATGGTTTGAGTATATAGAATTTTGAGGATTTTGGAATGTGGAAAGTGTTAACTTTTAACTGCATTCATGTTTTCACTAAGGTATTCAAGAGAATACATGATTAAGGATTTTTAATGTAACCAACAAAACGTACCTTATGATATATGGGGATTGGCGATGGTGTTAAATCTCTGGTAATCGTTTTCACTGTGTTATGAGAGTGGACTGCAGTATTTTAGATAAGCCTAAAGATTAGAATGGATTATGTTGGACATAAGTTAGGATAAAAAAAATTTCGATATTATTGATGTGATGTTAATGTAGTTTTAGAAAACGGACAACCTGTAGGACGGGCGACAGCCCATCGCGTCGGACAAGGATGTGGGAATCGAACCCACAACCGAAGTGCGACTGGCCTTTATTGCCTACCACTGGCCTACAGGAAGTCCCTATTTAGTAGAAACTAGTTTTATTATATTAAGCAGTATGATATATGAAGTATAAGTCCATTTTAGGAACCATATATGATTAATCTTACTATAGAATGACTTATGTATATTTAATAACTTTTGCTAACCTTTTGTTTGAGACAGATGGAATGACCCGGCATTCTATCACATGATCTGCTAACACTTCACGAATAACAAATTCAACTTCATTTATTTAAGAGATGAAGTAGATATTGTTCAAGGCATGAACAACAGTGAGATTGTACCAAAATAAAGTAAGTATTTATTCTAATTCAAATTCTTCAACTTTAGGGAAATGATCTTGAAAACCAAAAATGTTGTCTTAGTGCTCTTATATCTGATGAATCAGATGGTAGCTTAGATCGTCACAAATTTATGGCTTTGTGATTGCTAGCTTTTCCATAGCCATGTTCTCTACCACTCTCCATTAGAACATGATGGTTAGATTTCTCATCCATATCCATATTTTCACCTATGTGGAAACCCAGTGATTAGTTTATTTGGGTAACCATTACGTTTCATGCTTTTGTTTTTAAAGATTGGTTTTGGTATTTTTTTTACGATGTGGGTTTCTATTAAAGAAACTTTTGAATAGTAAACTATTTATAACCCTGACGAATTTCGAGGGCGAAATTCATTTTAAGGGGGGTAGAATGTAACAGCCCGAGATTTTATGAAAAATATTCTTTTTAATTTTATTAATGTCTTGTGTTGTACGCTACACCAAAAGGAGCTTGCACAACACACATCCTTGACTTTCCTTGCATTACACGCAATCGCGACCTTCCTCGATAGCGTGTGTAGTACGCAATACCAAGTTTCACTAAACAACGATATGCTATTAAAATATTACTATAACTAGCCGTTATGAATAGTAATAACCAACTTTTAAAATTTTAGAAATTTTAGCTCTCAAAATGGACTTCATTTTTGGATTCAGAGTATCGAATTTAGCCTAAGGTGAAATTTTGGTACTTTTCGGATAACTTTCATATTCTGATGAATAGTGAAAATTACTAAATTATAATTAAAAATAACTTTTTTAAACAAAATAATTAATAGTGATAAATTATTAATTTGAGTGGTTTTAAAGTATATTTAGAATATATTTTTACAATTTAATACAGTTTTGGTCATTGGATGTAATTTCACATTTAAACCAGACATAAACAAGTGTCAATCTTTTGATAGATATTGTTTCTTAAAAACACGCTGTTTGTTTTAACAGCGGGATTTAATTATAAAATTAATTAATTCAACTTCTATGTTATGAATTTGGTAAAATAGACTTCATTTTTGAATTTGTAATATGAAATATAGCTTAGGATGAAATTTTGGCATTGTTCTGAAAAACATCAATTTTTGATGAATAGTGAAACTACTAAGTGGTAGATAAAAAAACTGAATTTTTCATAAAACGTAATTTTACCGCTTCTATGAATGGAATATCAAAAATCCGAGAGACACGGTTGATGTCAGTAAGTAAAATGTTGTTCAATGAGATGAAAATAATTTTTGGTGAATAGTAACTTTTTACTTTTATTTACCACGGTTAAAAGTAAATAAGGTAATTAAGGGTAAGAATGATATTAATATTACCCTAACACATGTCCTAATTCTATTAGACAAGTGTATCTCTACCAAAAACAACCTTAAGTGTAAAATATTATCATTTAGGCCCACTTGGATTAGATTAGGACATTTATTATTAATTTATTTAAAGAAGGGTTAAAATAGTTAAAATCAATGTTTAATAAGTAAATCATTTTTAATATGGGGTTATACATAAGATAAATTCGACTATAAATATTCATTAGAAATAGAAAATGATTTCCTACATAATTTTATTTTATTTATAATTTTTAGACATTATATAATATAATGTATTTATGACACAATGATGATGCAGTAATTATCTTATTAATGAAATATTGACATAATTGATGTTATAAACACCAAAATAAATGAAATTTTAGACTTTTTATGAATACCATTAATTTTCTAGGTTACTATGATATATTATTGTTGATTTAATCAACTTGGTTCGAACATATAATTCTGTTATGACTTTCACAAAAATCAGATATCAAATAGTGTCAAAATTGACACAAAATAGTTTTTAAATCAAATATTATATTATTAATTGTTATTTTATTCCTAAAAATCTAAGGTTCGACCAAATTACTTAGATAAGGATATATATATTAATAATATACAATTTGGGGTTCGTTTGGCATGTTATAGTAAGTCTATTAACCATATAGTGAAAGAAAAAAAAAAGACACGGTAAAAGTTAAATTATTTAACTTAGAGTTAAATCTAATTGATAAGGTTAAAATAATACCCTAAACTTGTCTAAATCCTATTGGTTGATAGGATTTCGACCCATCCCCACTTTATCTTATAAATAAGACCCTTTGGAACCATTATAAACCGATTTTTACTTTAATATAAAATAATATTTTGAGATATTCCTAAGCTGCCCCTCTCCTCCCTTATAAAAGGGCACCTCCTCCTCCTCCTCCTCACACCAATTTGAGAACTCAATCTCGGCCAACCCCTGCCATGTTCTCCTCTCCACTTCCCTATAATAATCCTAGAGTTCCTGGTCTTCTTCAAAGACCAATCTTAGTTCCCTAAGTGGAGGATTCAAAGAGGCGTTCCAAAGAAGAGGTAATATCCATTACCGATCTTTTCAATTTCTTTCTTCTTCAACTTCTTCTTCATTAGTTGTTTCATGATAAAGTAATAACATCATTATTTCTTATATACTGATATGTTATTATAAATATTAAACAACTCTAATTAACCTTCTATCCATCCTACGGAAAAAGGAAATCACCGCGCGTGCGTACGTACGGAATACCGTCTCCACGCCGTGGTGTAATCTATTTTCCTCCACCACCTTAATTGGATGGGTATAATGGTTTAATGAGTAACTATATATGATTATTATAAAGTGATATTGATACTGAAATAGTATACATACACTTCAACACAATTCCATGACCATGGGAATGATATCATCGCTTGTGCGTACGTACGGACTACTGTCTCCACGACGCGATGAGATTCATTCTCAATGATTAACCATTCATCAATGATTATAAAGTATATATAATAATAACTAATGAAATATATGACATAATAATTATACTGGAATTATTTATATTTATATGTATGTCATCTACTTAATTCCATTCAATTCAATAAGGAAACGAAAACAGCGTTCATGCGTACGTATGGACTATCGTCTCCATGAACGGTGTATTTCGTTCCATTTAATGATTTATTATATATGTATATTCTGAATATATATATATATATAAATCATGTTTTATATTCTGGAATTAAGTAATCATGATCTAAGTAATCATATGAATAATTACAAGTTAAAAACACGAACGACAAATGAGACGATTTTACCCAAAACGCTACTTTAACATGAATTTACAAAAGAACGGGTAATATAAAGTCATAAATGGACCATATATGATATAATAACAATTAATATGATTCTGGAATAAGTCAATAACATGATTTAAATCATTATACAGGAGGTTGGGACACTTACAAAGCAAGTCAGACCTAAGGTAAGGGAAATATCACAATCTCATTTTTATCCGAGATTGTTTATACATTGGCATTTACTGGGGTGTATTTTATCATCCACATCCATGTTTCCTCAATATTTAATATTATTTCCATTCAACTACAATTGTTTAAATCCTATTTTACCCTTAGGTGAGTTTTTAGTAAAAGATATGAAAGGAATCTTTTGTTGTTTTTCGTACGAGGTACTTTTTGTCTTTTCTGACAAAAGTACGAGAAGAATGATTTTTTAACTTATACGGCATGAATGGATTTTTAAAACATTATTTCCAAAAATCTTCCTTTACAAGTTTTCAAGTTTATTTTTAATCAACTTCTTTTAGTTTAACGTCGTATGACCTGTTAAGAAAGGAAAAATGTTTTTGAAGAAGAAAGGATATTTTTCTCAAGAATGGAGTTCAAGTGTTTTATCAAAATTATTTTCCATCTAAGATAATAAAGGGTTCTGTTTTTTATCCCTATTACTACATTGATTTGATTATTATGTGATGGAATTATGTTTATTAATTCCTTTATCTTATATGAATTGTTTTATGATGTCACGATGTTTAAGATTCCCATTTTTATTACATGGGTTATGCTATGATGTATGGTTTATGATTTTGTGGCACACATAAGAATGGTTTCATTATGAGATGGGTGGGACCTATATCTCCCTCAAATGAATTGGGTAAAGATTTTATATCTCATGAGATAGACATGGCTGGAATGGTAGGTTATACCGGTTCAGTGAAACAGGACTGAAACGAGGGTGACTCGATTCAGAAAGGGACTTTGTCCACTAAGATAGTCTTGGCAATGAGTCTTGACTAAAAAGAAATGATTCTCTATTATTATGTGTGTATGCCACAAAGTTTCATGTTTTAAGTTATGATTATTGGGATTTCATTTCACTACAATGATTTATCCCATGTTATGAAATTATGCTCTCTCTTTTGCAGGATAAGATTTCCAAAAGTTATGTTCTTATGAATATGATGTGATTGATTTTTATTTTGTTTACCCTTACTGAGCATTTCTGCTCACCCTTTTATGTTTTCTTTTCCCCATGATATAAAGAAAGGTTTATGGTAAAAAAAAGGAAGATCTTTATGGGAGATATTGGATATCTTTCACCACGATTAGAAGATTACGTTACGAGTTTCTAAAGACACTAAACTATTACGATCCTTGTGTGTGTGTTTTTGTTATGTACTAAGTATTCCGCAAAAGTAATGTAATGTCTATGTAAGTCATGATTTGGGTCTCTACACATCCCCATTTATAAGTATCCATAGAAAATTTATTTTCTCAATTATTATTCGTATTTCATTCATAAAATAAGTGATAATAATTTGGTTCATAATCATTCATGTTTCCATAAATTATAGTGAGCATGTATTTAGGAACCCACCAACTATAAGAAACTATAAAACTAATAGTTCTTTTGAAATAAAATGTCTACATGTTATGAATAATATATCGTTGTTCATTGAATAATGATTCTTCCAATAACCCCTATTTGAAATTCGTGATAGAAAGGATCATTCTATAGATCAAAATAGTATGATTGAAAATGTGTCCTTCTAGAAGTTTCAAACCCTACTCTATATAATATATTAGATAATTTTAATTATAGTATATGGTTATCAAAATTCATCCATGGGAATTAAATTTTGAATGATACATATTAATACTTTCTAATTATTATTTATGTTTTATAATTTAATTCTATTTTTTTAAATCACATTAAAATAGATATACATTTTACATTCACTTGGAATTAAGTTTTGAAATATCTCATTCAACTTTATAAATATATTAAATAACTTTAGTGTATTTCTTAAAATCATTTGATAAGTACAATTAGCTTCTACCACATATTCCTTCACTTCATCGTATTATATAGAACATTATCCTCATTATAAAAATAATAAGAGTAATTAGAGTAAATCATCAAAGTCATTGACTGAGGACTGACCTTAGACCTAAAAAACAACACCTTCTGAAGAATTTCTACATAATTTCATTTAATATCAAAACCTTTAACACTATATATATAAATATTATAAGTAAAAAACATTTAATAGTAATAAATATCTCAACAAGTTCTCCTAAAACGTTATTTCCATTTTTCATTGAATATTTTATATATTATTTATCATTATTATTTAATTTTTGACATTCAGGTCTGCTAGAACAAGAATTCTCTCACTCATAATTGATAATATGTAGAGAATATTATCTTCATGTATACTTCTATTGTATATAATTTATTTCAATTATTTTATTATATTTCCTATTTTATTTCTTATGTAAAATCTATTATTTCAACAATATAGACTCACAATTTGTATATTTTCACTATCATCTAAAAAATGTTTGCAATACTTTTAAATATTATCTTGAGAGGTAAATTAATTGGAAGTAGTGGAATATAAAAAATTAACATTCATCCCAATTTCATTCTAATCATATCTATTTAGAATATTTTTATATTGAATATGTGTTCTAATAAAATAATATTGAATTAAAATAGTAATATTTTAAGTATAATACATCAAATTTATCTTCCACTCCCAATCCTTTTAAAGTATTCAAAGGATTTTTTCAAAAAACTAATAATCTATAATTTTCAACCCACCATGATATTGTAATCCATTAATGATAGGCATAACCCTATAAGACATCATTTCTACTTAAACTATTAGTATAAAATAAAAATATTGATTTTCTTTTCACTACCTTTCTACATAAATTAAAATAACCATATATGTTTTTAAATTTATGAAAACATTTTTATTCCAAATACCAAAAAAAATTATATAATAAGATTCCTAATAGTATATATTACATATTATAAATAGTGTGTTTAGGAATCTAAAATTCTAGTAAAAATATAATTTATACACATGATTAATGTTTGAAATCAATCTACCTAGAATATTATATAGTTTATTCAACATGAGATAGTTGATAATTTTTCAACTAATAATTTTATTTCCCATCATTTCTCTCTAATATGAATTGTCTGTTCCATGAAATACTGTTGTTTTGTTCAGATTTAAGTTCCCCAATGATCTAACTAGTAGACATACAACAATACGAAATAATTTCTCTATTATATGTTAGTGTAAATAAAAAAATGTAAATATAAGACTTAATGGAAAATGTTTCTCTATATACAAACTATTTAAGAATGATGGTAATTGATGTCTTAAAAACAAAAAACATTCCACTCATAAAAATAATTAGTTCACATGTAAAAATTTATAATTATTCGAGTATAACAGTAATAAATGTAATGGAAATTAAAAAACATGGATATTATGAATTATATGTGGTAAATAAACCAATAAATATTAAAAAAATAATAATTAATTAATCTTTTGGTAGAAAATTTGTAAATAGATTTAAACAATATATATTAAATGATATAAAGATTTATAAGAAGTCAAACTCACTTATTTTGATCCAATGATATTTGACCATCATCACTAAGAACTAAAGGAACCATGTTTAAAAACTTTGAGTCAAGTTAATTTTATAATATTACTTGATATATGTTTTATATATGTGATTCCTTCAAAAATATTGAAAACATCAATCACTATCCTCAAACTCCTCTTAGAACACACAATTGAATATAAGTTGAATCCCTATACATATTTAACTTAAATATTCAGAAGCACATATTTATATACCTAGAATCTATCAGATCCCATTAAAACAAAAGAAAATAAATATAAATAAAAAAACTTGTTATTTTACAATAAAATGCTCATATTCAAAGGCTCGAATAAGAAAATGATGAAAATATAGAAATAGAAGCAACCAAGATTCGAGATATTCCATATCTCTTGAATAATGGTATTCCAATAGCCTGAGTTCCTTGAATTTTTAATATTTATTTATATATATTTGTGTTGAAAACATAAAAATAATATACAATCCAACAAACAAGAAATTAATAGTGTTGCCCATTATAAATGCTAAAAAAATGATAAATAAAACCTTTATAAGTACTAAAGAGACACTTGTAAATGGTACATTTTGTTAGTTCTTTTTTAGAACTAATAGAAGGTAACCTTTATCAAATAATTTTTAGCTCTAATAAAGGGTTCAGTATAGCAATGCTATATTTTTTGTGCTGATAAACAGTACCCCTTATCAGCCCTTTGTTTAGCACTCATAATGGGTACCCTCTATCAGCACATTATTTTTTATGCTGATCAAGTGATCTTTTATCAGTGAATTTCTTGTACTGATAAAGGTTAGAATAAAATGAAATAATTAAATAATTAAATATTAAAAATTGGTTTATTAAAAAAATATTAAAATTTTGATTAATTAAATATTTATTTACAAAAATGAATAAATTAGTCATACTATATTTAGATTATAAATAATTATAAATAGTATATATTAAATATATAGTTATAACAAAAATAAAAAATAAACAAATGAAAATTAAACAAAAAAAATAAAAAATATGTAAATTGGGAAAAATAATTAACATGTTATTAATTAAATAATTGTTGATAACATTAATAAATATTTTATATTAAATATATATATATATATATGAATGTTTTTAAATATCATTTATATAATAAAAAATATTTATTTTTTATATTAAAAATGGTATATATTTTGTCAATAATTTATTATAATAAAAAAATTATTTTGAAAAAATACTACCAAATTTCATCAAGTAATGAATATAATTGAACGTCGATTGATTTCTAAATTTAATATAGATCAAACATGTTATATTGATTTCCCCTATTAATAATTAATGTATTTTTATATATATATATATTTATTAATTATCTGTTAATATTTTTCAATAAGTAAGTATCTTTTATTTCAATATATATCAATATTTGTTTAATATTTTATATTTGATTAATAAAACCCATCCGTTTTTTCAATATAGTTAATGTGTACTCATTTTTAATATATTCAATTTCATGCATATTTAACAATCATGCACTTAAGATTAAATATTCATTAATAATGCTAAAATTATTTTTTGTAAATAATATATATAAATAAATATATTTATAAATGTAAATTAACAATATTTATACATTTATATATTTATAATTATAAATAAATAAATAATATTTAAAAAAATATTTATATATTTCTAAATAAATAAATTTATATATTTAAATAATTATTAAATATATAATAAAAATCTTTAATTATTGAATATATTTACTATATATATATAAATATAATTTTATATAATCATATAAATATAAATTTTTTAATTGTATTTATATACTTATAGATCAATATATATATTTTAATTATTTTAAAATTTATATAAATATATTTAAATAAAAATTTATTAACCATATTTATTTATATATATATTTATTAAATATATATATTATTTTAAAAATATATTTAGAAAAAAAATTATTTATAATTATAATTTTAAACCCTTTATTATCGATTATTACTTAAGCATTGTAAAATGGATCTTTTTAATGAATTTTTAGAAGCACAGACAAGGGCGCCCCAATTTATTTAAAAAAACATAACCAATTGTGAACTCGTCGATGTATCTAATGCTTTCCTTGGAAAACAACCTCTTTCAGTGCTCCTCCTCGGTGAATTGACGCTTGAATAAAGATTTAAATCAAGGCTCAAACAATTCTATGGAACGAATCCATGTCTCAAAGGATTCAAGGGTCAAATGAATCCAAGGATCAAACATAAGTCTTTATGTAATTTATCTTGAATGTAAGCCTTTCTCGACTTTCTCTTGGGGAACTCGGGCTATAAAACATCAATTGTTCTGGTTGTAGTGGAGGCTCTTTTGCAACTGTGAGTGTGGTGAGTTAGCCATTAGTAGATTTATCCATAGTGATTATCCATTTTGATGCTTTTATTTTTTAGAGTGTGAAGCGCCTATACAGTAATCCTTCCCATATTTTTTCATAGCCCATACAAGAATTTCCTTCATTCTAAATTACAATTGTGAATTAATGTAGCAGCTCTATGATAAACTCTATTATTTATGTGAAAATACAGATTAACCAGGCTTTATTTTCATTGGGTAAATAGTGTATTTAACCATATAGTAGATGTATGGTCCCATTTTACATCATCTATATAATTTTTTATGTATAAATTTCCATTATGGTGGTTGGGTAGCCTATGAGACTGCATCCAGGTGAATTAAAATAACTTTTTTTCATATTTGTTTAGTAGAGACTTTATAAGGGGATTGATATTTTATAGAATTGTTAATTTTTTGATTGCACATATATTTATTATTTATGTAAGGTTAGTCCACTTAGAAAATGTGACCTCATTAGAGTAGTTATCTTTCAGTATAGGATAGTGTGTATGGGATATATATTGAAATTTTTGGTGTGTTTTTCTCCCTTGTTTGTGATATGTCTTGTCGATGTGTATTATTTTTTATGCCAATTTCTTTATGGACCTCCCAACCATCATAATAATGGGTCAATGTATATTTTATGGCCTCCCTATATATATTTATACAGGTAAATCTAATTTGATGACCTCCCTTGAATAATTGGGATGGGTCAGTGTGGCAATATGACATTCCAAGAGTCTTGAGAGGCTTCCAAATATTTGATATACCATTAATGTTTAATGTAATAATTCATTAGGTTGTCACGTCACTTTTTCCAAAAAAAATTAATAGTGGTCATAAAATTATATATATTTGAAATTATTTTTAGGCCTTCATCATTTTAGGTCTACATGTTCTGGTTCCACCCCTAGGAATCTTTAACTACCATCCATGTATATGAAATAACACTTTATTTATTAAAAAATTTTATCAATACATTTTATATATTCATGTTGATTTAATGATATTTTATCATTTTTTTCATCTTATTTGGATTTCTTACTACTCATTAAATGAATGTATTATATTTTCAATTGTTTCGGTGATTTAATAAATACTTGATATGTTTCAAACTACAGTTCTAATGGAAATTGGTAACTTGAGACTCCTCCCCCATCACTTTTATAGACAACTGTCATCCCTATCAGTTTCATCACCCGAATAGTATTTTTATTTTGTTTCTTGATACTCATCACACAACTCTTTTATATTGATTGTAATAATTTGATTATTAGTCATCCCATCAATGACTACCGCTTAAATTATTTCATGACACATAGGTTCTTGTCCACAATAGATGGATTATGTGTGTCTAATAACAAAATGCAGTGATAAATGTTCGGGAGATGAGCTGATGAGAATGAAATTTATCAATAATGTTCACCATTAAATGAATTCCAAGGATAATACCTACCATAGTGGATTAATTGATTTCTTTAATTTAATTACCCATTTTCTGTAAATCATACTTAAATTATTTCAATCAATCAAATGTTGGGTATCCCTTATTAGAATGTAAATAACTTTCAACTTTTATAATGAATATATTTTATGTATTAATTTGTTTATTTTAAAAATATTTATATATTTTTAACCTAATACGATGGATTCTAAACAACATTGGTTGCACATTAACAGTTTTACAAAATAGTTCAAAGATAGGGTTAACTAGTTCGTCAATATTGAAATATTATTTTCATACCACTCTTCTCAAATCCTTTTTCTAGGTTTATGTTATTTTTATTCTAGATAAATTAGTCTAGAAGAGTTGTAAGAACATTTTATTTTCCATGGAATAGATCAGAGCTATAAATTCCGGACTAAACAGGGGGAAAAACTAAACATGCACAATGATTGGGATGATACTACCATTTGTGGATCATTTGATGTAAACACTCGGGTAAATGATGATGAAGATAATATAGAATAAATTACAATGGAAATTTAAGATGAAATTCATTATTGTACAGATTTTTTTAATGATAAATAGTTAATGCAAGATGCCATTATATAACAGTTGTAATAAATACACAACATTGTCAGTTGTATTGATGTTATATAATTTAAAAGCTGGAAGCAAATAGAGTGACTCAAAATTTACAAAACTACTTGGTATCTTGAAAGATTTGATTCTTGATGAAAATAATCATTCATGTTGATCATATGATGATAAAAAAACTCTACATTCAATGGGAACTATCTTTAAACAAATATATACTTATCCAAATGATTGCATATTGTTTCATAATGATAATTAATCACTCATAAAATTCCTTAAGTGTACTAAAGATCGATACAATAAAAAAGAATCAAGTACATGAAAATATTTTTGTTACATTGCTATGATTCCATAGTTTAGAAGACTATATAGATAAACATAAACTGTAGGGAAATTGACTTGGAATGCAGATATATGAATTAAATATGGGAACCTTGGTTTCCGAACAAATTATTCTCAGTTAAATAAAATTGATTTTGAGTATCCTAAATTTTTAATGAGCCAAGAAACATTTGCCTTGTGTTTTCTATAGATGTAATAAATTCTTTTGGTTTTTGGATTAGTAATGACAGTGCATAGATCATCATATAGGTAAATTATAACTAGTCTCCATGTTATCTATAAAGGAAAAAATAGATTATGTTGTCTATGTTTATATTTGGAGTAAAGCAACCATGTAATGATATTTATGTCTATTTGGATCCTATGATGGAATATCTAAAATTAATGTGGGTTGTAGGTGTTAAAATGTATGATTCTCCTAGAATTAAATAATTCACATTAATGGCCATATTATATGGGGTGATAATTGACTTCCCCGCTTAGGGAAATTTATCATGATATAACATTAAATGAATTTTTTGGTGTCCAGTTTCTGAAAAATGCACACACTCAGTTCCATTGAAACATTCCTTGAATATAGTGTTTTTTTGGTATTCATAAAATTTAACCCAAATGGCCTAAATATCATTCATTTATGATACCATTTGATGGAAATATTGAACAATGTACAACACTATATCTAAGAATGGGTGATCAAATTAATGATAAAGTAAATGATATTGACACTATTTTTGGTAATCTATTTTCGAAAAACCTTAAAATAACTTTTTGGAAGAAGTGATCAATTTTCATTTAATTACCTAATTAGAATATTTTTATGTCATACATTTCCTTGATGACATTCATACAGAAAAAATTTATTTGATAGTGTTGTTTTCATGTTACAGAATGTTCCTTGAAAAATAAAGGATGAAATCAAGGCTATGTTGGGCATTATTGACATTGGGATAAGGGAAGAGTTAGAAGCGATAAATGGTAAAAGGTGAAATTAAATTCCACAAGAATATTACACTCTTTCCAGATATGAAAATTTGAAATTTTTTATTTTCCATTAGAGATGGGTTGAAAATATGTGTGCATTTGAAGTGGATAAAATGGGCTTCATGAAGGTGAATTATTTTTTATAATGGTAAAAATGAGCCATTCATAATGCAATCACATTCATTGAATGTATTTTATGTCTAGGTGGAAATAGAAAAGAATCGATAGGTTGTCCTACTATAGACTAAAAAAAATTTCGTTCAGATTAAAATTCAATCAAGGATGACCTTCTCATTAGGAGATCGCAATCAGTTCATGTTAGTCCTAATGTAGTAATTTTTTTTAACATTATAGTGGACCATAAAGAGGGGATTTGGATTCTATATAGAGGAACGAAATCCATAAAATATTAAAAAAATAATCAGAGATTAATAAGAATGTAAAAGTGTTTTTTAATATACTATTTTTTCCCTAAAATATTAGATGTTATCTCATACGTTAACATATTATAAATTAAATGTCTGAATACTTGTTAAGGAAATGTATTCTACATGTGATGATCTTACCAATACCATTGAATAAAAAACTATAATAAATAAAACCCTTAAAGAAGATGTAATGGTAATGTTACAATATATTTTCTCTATTTTTGTATTACTCAAATATGAATTTTTTTTCTTATATAGGTGGAATATTATTTTTTGAGTTGTAGGGGTAATTCCATCATGAATGCCTTTTTATAGTGACAGTTTTGGTCGGAGTAGAGTACAAAGTAGGCGGGGGGGTGTATTGAGTATCTATAAAAATATTTGTTTAGAAGGTAATCTAAAAAAGGCTCCCCAATAAATTTAAATACATTGTAGTAAATCAAAGTAATATGGTTATGAAATTTTGATGGTTTAAATTTATTCTTTAATGATTTATTAATTCTAAGTAATCTTAATTTTAGTTATTAACATTACTTTTGAAGCTATCCTATTAATGAAATAATTATAACTTCATTCCGGGATTAACTATCAATGAAAATTTAGTGATTTTCAAATTATTCAGTAAAACAGAGAAAAATAAATTAAACATCCCAGCGGATATAAAACACGGTGGTCCGTCTCACGATGATATCTAATATAATCTAATTGGTGGTCAACGACCACCATGTAGTTTATATAAATTAACATGATCTGCACCCTGGATTGGGGTTAACAATAGTACACAAGACTTTCTAGGTCACACAACCTCTTACCCTGTTTTTCATTGGTTAGAACTATCAGGTCACACTGGGACATCTTCCACACTTATCTATGGGAATAAGCAAGTGTAAAATGATGTATGAGAAATCATATCTTGTATCCTTCAGTTTAAGCAGGAGATAGAGTCTGTTTTGATAGAGACACACACACTTCTCGAAAGAAAAAAATAATACACAATAGAGAAAAAATGATTACATTATGATAAAAGTGATCTAAGTGTTAGTCTTTGTAGCTCTAGACTTCAAGGATAAAGAAGATGCAGAAATCAAGTCATCATGCAGAAAATAGAGTGTCACAAGTCATCTAGATATGGATCATGTTCATCGTGGAGTTGATACTAAGAAAATTTTCTCGACTCTATGATTCGAGTATGTTTCGTGTGTTATTTCTCAATGTTGGGTTGCATGTGTCAGTTCTTCATTCATGAATGCTCGTGCTTCTTTGTTATCACACACACACACATGTTTCTATATTGTAACTATTGTCGCACTTTTCTTCAAGCTATGATATTATTTGTATTCTTAGAATGCATGTGATGGATCCAACATGAATTATGTATTCTACACCTCTACATTATACTGTTATGTGACATGTCTACAATGAAACAATAATTATGTCAATGTATTTAAAAGATTCAAATATGACCGTTAGATATTAAATTGGAAAATAAAAAAACTGATTAAGAAACATTGTCATAGTCTATCTAGAAACATTGCCTTTATGAAATGGTGTCTCTTTTAAATGATGTCTACATAAAATAGTGTCTCCTTGAAATGGTGTCTGGATGGTCACGATGTTTGGATGGTCATCGTGTCTGGTCACGGTATTCGGGACACGATCTGTGGATAAGGGTGTTTAGTTACGGTGTCTAGTCATGGTATCCAGATCCTTATCAAGAAAAAAAAACTAGTGGTAGTCTCATGATTTCGTAGACCTATAAAAAGATATATTCACAATCATTAACATTTATATTCATAGAATGGATTAGACTTAATCATTTATCATGGAAATCCATTATAACACTAACACAAAATAGTTTACATTCATTTAACATAGCACTTAAGATCATGGATAGTTTTATTTACAGAATAATGAATGTAATCATATGTACACATAATTTTAGAAAGATTATACAAGATAAACAAGAATTAAAAAAAGAATATGATTTGTGATCCGTAAAACATTATTAACACATGAGTATTTCAACAACATTCCCCCTTTTAGTGATCAAAAATCATGTGAGTGAGATATCTATTCTTAGGTAATATGTTTTATCCTTAGTGTACATATAGAATACATATTTCTCCCTATTTTTGGGATTATCAAAATTATTAAATAAGAAGTAGAAAATAAAAGATCAGAATTAATTAGATGGATAAAATGTGTCATTACAAAAAGTAAGTAACTAGAATCTAGAAATCATACCTATCACAATATAGTAGTCAATTATCTTTAACACTGTCTAGTATTCTCTTTTCCCCTGGTCGGAGAATCCGAATAGGAAGCCAAAGGATCAAAGGTAGAAGTCGAAGAAGGATGTGAACCAGTTGACAGAGAAGGTAAATGAATTACTTCGAAAACAAAAGGGGCCAACGAAAGTGTAGTGGAAGACCATGGATACTATTAATCAATGATTAATGGTCTGATCTAACTCAAATCCTGAGAGAAAAACATAGATTTAGAGGTAAGGTTTGAGGATGAGAGGGTAGGAAAACTATATCTTAGGGGTGGATCTGCTGGAGCGGTAATGACAGTACTCTGGACACAAAGACATGGCCTCAAAAGCATGATGAAGTATACAATGATCTCACCACTATACTACATGTCTTTATCAATGTTATCTTTATTCTACATAAACATATCCAAAAAAGGAGAGAAATATTTTAGATTTTGGACTTTAGTTTTGAATGCATGAGTGAGAGGAGGGATTCTTATATTCTCTACGAGGTACATGATGTTGTTGGTCATGTCATGGTTTGATAATATCATATTGATGTACAATTCCACATTCATAGTAATCTCTTCTTGAGAATAATATTCTATTTTGAAATAAATTCTCACCAAATCAAGAACTCAATCACTATTCTTGACAACTTAAGATAGGGATTATTTGTCAAAACCACATAGCACAGCCAGATGCTATTATTTGACATCAATTGTGAGTAGATCAGGGACTAGAGAGGGTTGAGTTGATTGTTTAGAATTATGAGCGGCTGTAACATCCTATGTAAGGGATTTAAGTTGATTCAGAACATTCTAGAGGTAGCCCTTATACTCATCAGCCAACTTGTTATGACAAATAAAAATTTCATGCATCAATTGAACAATATTCTTGTTTCTTTCTGCTACATTGTCAGCCAAGGATGTTATATTATGTTGAATCCGGGAGGAAACATCCTATGTAATAAAACTACTAATATCCTCAATATGGTGAGAAATAGGTTCTAATCTTTAGTTCATCACACTCAGCAGTTCATCAACCATACATCTGAGAGTATTTACCTCATCACTTAACTATTTGTTCTCACCTCTAACTTCATGAATCTCCAGAAGCATCTTGGGTATAATCTTATATATAATATTTTTCAACAACAAGGAAACATCTCTCTCACAAAAATTGGTTACAGGAGTTGGTTGGGTAATCATGAGTTTTCAAACTCCAGCCAACATGGTAGCTTCAAAAGCATTCAAAACATCTTTACATAACAAGGTAGAAAGTTCTTCTGATATCTCGAGAATAGGGGCTATGATATTAATGGGAACATTGGAAGAGAAAACATTAGAAGAAGATTCTAGTTTCAATTGAAACATAGTAGATAGATCAATTCCATCAACTGAGACTTAATGGGAATTAGTCACATCAAAATAACTAGGGAATTTATACCTTGTACCCATTGGGCATGGATCAACGGGATTAGGGACTTTTATGGGTTTTAGATTTGGGTGATACACCCCCTCAATAGGTCTATCCTTATCAGGACTAGGAGATTTATATAGTTGATATATTTCCAAGATTTCATCCCTCATATCCTCACCCATTTCAATTATACCCAACTGAAAGGCTTGCTTCATTATCCCTTCAGTAGATGGAATAATTTTGAGGAACAACATGTTCCTCTAGGGGTTCCTCAAGAGAAGATTCTTGCACAATAGAATAATATTCATTTATATTCTCTTATACAAAATCCTTTTCATTTACTATAGAAAAATACAATTCTTAAGCACTAGGTTGTTCTTGAAAATCAATAACCTCTTTTAGAACATGTATTACCTTCTCAACTAATTCTTGGAGACCATGCTCACTGTCTTTACCATCAAAAATAGGTACAACAGCCACTTCGTATTTTTCCACATCAGAATACTCACATATCTCATCTAGATCCAAAATAGGATCATAAATATCCTTTGTTCTTGAAGAGTGTTCCACCTGATTAATATTTTCATAAACCCAGTAATTATCTTCCCCCCATTCATTTCTCTGTGGATTCCATCTTATTTTCATTCTGTTTACTGTAAATTTTGAAAGACCAAACTCCTAATCCTTAATAGATTCTTTACATGGTCAAACCAATATTTTTTCATTTTGCATAGCTAGTATAAGCCTTAAATATAATAAGAAGGTTGAATTGGAGGTTTTTTTGATCAACTGACACATATGGTGAATAACATATATTCATAGGTTGGCCTTATGTCCATTTTTTGTGAGATTTATCAAAAATACATCCTTATACCTCAGTTTAGAAAAATAAACTTTTCTATAGATAATTATATTCTGAACGGGTTTAAACGGAAGTCTGGTTTCAGCATGAAGTTTAGCAAGTATGGCTCTTCGCTTTGTTTAATTCACATTTCAGCTTCAAAGTTATTATTCCAAAACATCAAAATCACATAGATTTGGATGAACTCTCTAGTAGTCCTCACAAATACCTTCATGAGGTATCATATGGAATGCATCCCATAACCTCAAAGGAAAGGTATAACTCTGGACTTTGATCCAACATCGCACAACATGGCCATATTCTATATCACAATAGAATTGAACAAATAGATAATATTGTGGAGTTAATTTTGGGTAAATAGGTGTGCCCTCCTTTATGAAAAAATCCATCCATTATTGATCTCTATGTTTTTTCCACACCAACGACTTACTTAACAATATCCACCTTGGGCATATCTCTTTTTTGGGTACCAGTATTCTATCTACCAGATTCAGATTCAGAGGACCTTTGATGATAACTTCTATTCTATTTTCATCTTCTTATTTGAACATGTCTTATTAGGAGTTGACGATTATGGGTGTTCCATCCTAATCATTTAAAAAAGGTTCAATATAGAGAGAGATAGAGAAAACTGAAGCGTTGAGAGAGGGGTTACGATTTGAGAGAAGAGGGCTTGAGTTAAGAAAGGAGTGAATCTACATTTATTTTTTATAATTTTGGGATATCAATAATCTCATAATCAAAAAATATTGGAAAGTAAAAGGGTAAAATAATTAATTATTGAGATGTGGGTTATAATGTAAAAGTAAAACAATAATGTTTCCCTATAGTTAGACCGTAATCAAATTTCATGGTTAGACTGTAAATGGTATTCATGGTGAGACTGTAACTATGTGATTTCTATACATTATGACCATATATTTTGAGATATTATGTGTCAGATAGTACCAGTGAGTCCTTAAACATGAAATAGCAATTCTTAAGACAGTAAAATTATAGAACTATTAGTTAGTGACTTGTGAAACCATAAACTGTGAAATAGTAAACTATGAAATAGTATAATTACTACATAATATTTATTATTCCCAAATAATGTAGGATAATCTATTCTTTCAGAATTTAAGGGTTTGGTGAATATATCAGTAACCTGATAATTAGTTCTAATGAATTCCAATGTGATTTCACCTTCTTATATTGTTCTCTAAAAAAGTTATGTCTAACATAAATATGTTTATTCATAGAGTGTGAAATGGATTTTTTGAGAGGTTTTAGTAACACTTTTATTGTCACAATTTATAGGAATGTGCCTAAATGATATCCATAATCTAGTAATGTGTGTTTCATCAACAAAATTTGTGCACAACAACAACCATCAGATATTTATTTAGTTTCTGCAGTAGATAATGAAACAATTTTTTTCTTCTACACCATGATACCAGCGACATTCTTAGAAAGTGACCTATGGAAGTGATTTTTTTATCTAACTTACAGCCACTGAAGTCTGAATCAGATAAACTCACTAACTCAAATGACTATCCACTAGGATAGAACAATCATAGATTGGTTGTATGAATGATGTATTTTAATATTCTTTTAACAGTATAGAAATGGTATTCTATGCGGTTTTCTTGATAACGGCCACACATAAACATACTAATCATAATGTCAGGCTGACTAGCAGTTAAGTATAGTAATCTTCTGATCATCCCTCTATATGTGGTATGATCAACAGATCTTCCACCTTCATTATGATCCAACTTAAATGTAGTACTCATTGGAGTGTCACTACTTTTATTCATATCCAAACCTAATCATTTTGAAAGATATCTATTCTATTTAATTTGATTTAAAATTATACCATCATTATTTTGAATTATTTGAAATCCAAGAAAGAATATTCATTCAACCATTAAACACATTTCAAATTCCTTTTGCATAATTTTAAAAAATTCAATACAAAAATTACATTTTAAAGATCCAAAGATAATGTCATATACATAGATTTGAACTGCTAAAACATCATTGGGAATTCGTTTTGTAATCAAGGTAGGATCAGCTATTCCGCTTGTAAAACAATTAGAAATAAGAAAAATACTGAATCTATCATTCTTGGATCTTGGATCTTATTTTAAACCATATAATGGTTTTTATAATTTAAAAATATAATTTGGAAAATTAAGATTTGTAAAACCCGGGGGTTTCCCAACAATGATATCCTCTGCTATATACCCATTAATAAATGATCATTAACATTCATCTGATATAGTATGAAATTATGATGTTTAGCATAAGCCAACATAATTCTGATGGATTAAAATCTAACTATTGGTTCTAACCTATCTTCATAATCAATTCATTCTTCTTGAATATAGCCTTGAGCCACCAAAATATCATTATCTCTAACTATATTACCAGCTTCATCTACATTATTTCTACACACCCATTTAGTGCCTATGGAGAATGTGTCTCTTGGTCTCTCAAAAAGCTTCCAAACATTGTTCCTTTCAAACTGATGAAGTTTTTCTTGCATAACCATCACCCAAAATTAATCATAGAGAGCATCATCAATGATTTGAGGTTCAATTTGTGAAAAGAAGACTTGATGTTCAACCTGATTTCTAAGAGAAGGTATATTTTCAGTTCATTATCTATGTATCCTACAACATCATCTAAAATATTGTTCTTAAGAGTTATAACAGCTCTAGAAAAAGAAGGACTAGTGATTTCAGGTTCTTCATCCGGTTCGGGTTCATTGTGACATGAATCCAAAAAAAATTCAGAACAAAACGTTTTCACAGATTCATTCAATGGATGGTGATAGGATTATCAATTAATGTAGAGATTTCATACATCATCCAATAGGTTCTCTAGAGTGGTTTTAGGCTCATGTGGATATGTTTCATCAAATTTGATATGGACATATTCCTCCACACATTTAGTTATTTTATTGAACACTCTATCAGATTTACTAGAGATAGAATATCCAAAACAGATTCATTATTCACAATAAGATTAAAATTTTTCATAATTTTTCTTAGTATTAAGGATATAGATTTTGTAACAAAAAACATTGAAGTAGCATACTTTGGGATTTCAATTATTCCATAACTCATATAGATTTTTTTGAATAAGTTTAATCAACATTCAATTGATAAAATTGGTTGTTGTATTTGCATCTTCAACCCAATAGTTAATAGGTATGTCATATTCAGTAATAATGATTCTAGTAAACTATTACATGGTTCTATTCCTTCATTCCACAACTCCATTCGGTTGAGGTGTTCTAGGAGAAGAGAAAATATGAATATATCAATTTTTGTGAGAAAAAAGATTCAAATTTTTTATTTTCAAACTCATAGCCATGATCACTTATTAAGGATTTAAATTCGACTGCACTAAGATATTCTATATTTTTGAAATATTTGGTAAAATGATAGATGGATTCAGTTTTGTGAGCCAAAAAATGTCCCAGTATATCTAGATAATTAATCGACAAGAACATAAACATAGTGCATCCCATTTAAACTAGTAACTATAGAATGTCCAAACTAATCCCTGGGAACCAACTATAGAGGTTGAGTTGTGGACAAATATTTCTTTGATTTGAAGGAAATTTTGTGTTTAATTCCTTTCTGATAAGGATTACAGAATTTATCAATTGGAAATTCATGTTTGGGATTGTCTTTGACTATGATTTTTCAAGTTAACATTATAAGGGAGTGTGTATTACAGTGTCCTAGTCTCCTATGGAAAATCCAAGATTCCTTGTGAAATACCCATAATCATGAATCATTTTGAGAGACTAAATTATCTATGTTATTAGAATATACACTTTCATTTCTTAAAGCATAAAATACTAATTAATTTTTAGAATTGAAAACATTGCAAGATTTATTTTCAAATTTAACATGATATCCATCATCACATGTTCTGAAATACTATGTATATTATATTTCAATCCATCAACAAAACATACTTTGGAAATCAAAACTGAGTTAGATTTACTGATTTGGCCAAGGCCAATAATCTTTGCTTTGGAATTATAACCAAATGTGACATGTCAACAATTAATTTATGTTAAATTATTGAAGCATGAATAGTCTCATGTCATGTGTCTTGAACACCCACTACCTATGTACCACATTCTCCTACAGGAACTCTTTAAGGAAAATTCCTTCATAATGGTCAAATGAAAATAGATTTTTGTACCCATACTTGTTTGGGTCAATTAATATTAGTGACGGGTTCTTTAGGAACCCATATCTGCCTCATGGGTTTCCTATAATCATTATGTAAGGTACAAGAAAAAAACTCTATTGAGTCTAGAAAATCTTGAAAAATAAGTGAGTGTATCATAATTTGAACTAGATGAATGTTTTCCAGAACTAGGTGTAATGGTGAACGTGTCGTACATAGAAACAAAATTAGTTCTTCCAAAATTTCTTACACCAAGTAGATATTTAATGATAGTAGTATATTTAGGAGAAATATTTTTACCTAGAATTTGTACCAAGATATCTTTACCATATGTAAACCTTTCAGGATACATTTTCAATTGATCATTAGATGGGTTTAGTTGATTTTATTCTTTGAGTAATTGATAATTTTTCTCCCTTTCAAAACTAATTTCATTTTTAATAGTTGAGGTAATGGAATTATGTTTCTTTAAAGATATATATATATATATTAGTCCATTACATGTATTTTTAAGAACATTACAGTATTCAAACAATTCCTCATTAGATATATTTTCAGAGTCAATCTCATTTTATGAATAATATGAATTGTGTACAGGAGATTCTAGTGTTACCTCAGATGTGTTTTTCATAAGACACATATTAGATTTGTTAGCTTGTTCATCATGTGAAGATTCTGAGTTACTTGACCATTCCTCAGAATCAATCCATGTTTCTTTCATTTCCATTTTATACATTTTATATTTTTCCTCATATTTAGTTTTTTACTTGATCATGGTATAATCAGACTTTGTATGTCCCTTTCCCTTACATTCATAAAAGACTATATCATTAGACATGTTTCTTCTTTCCAATCATTCTTCCAGTTTATTTTTTCATCATATCATCCATTGAAGATAGGAATTCTAAAAAATTTCATATTCTTATAAAATAACTTAAACCATTTAGCTAATTGATTCATTTCTTCATCCCTGTCAGGGGAAAATTTTTCACAGCTGGAACATTATACAAAGACTTCAAATTTTCCTTTCTCTTTCTGTTTAGAGGTGGTGGTCTTGAATGAAACTGATTTTCTTTTGGGATTATCCTCTTATTACTTGTAAACATTAATCTCTTCTTCA
The DNA here is from genome assembly GCA_963277665.1 of Viscum album. Classification (NCBI taxonomy): domain Eukaryota; kingdom Viridiplantae; phylum Streptophyta; class Magnoliopsida; order Santalales; family Viscaceae; genus Viscum; species Viscum album. The sequence goes on from OY728133.1 coordinate 1,865,944,877, forward strand.
TACATCATTTTTTTTCCAATGAGTTGTTTTATAGGTAATTTGCTGATGTCACATTATTATCTTATAGAGATAGAGGTTCCTCTCTATCTGTCACGTAGGCATTTGAGAATCATCATGATATCTTCTTCAGAAATGAAATCCTTTCCAAGAGAAATCACTGTGTTTAAAATTTAGTTTAACCTGAGATACTTGTCAAAAATAGGCTCATTCAGTTTCATATTAAAGTTATCGTATTTAATAGTATAATTATTAAGTCTCAATTCTTTCACACTAGAATTTCCTTCATGTGAAATAGACAAAATATCCCAAATTTGATGGGCAGTTTTACATAAAGAAATTCTATTGAATAACTCATATCTTAAAGAGAAATATAAAGTATTAATGGATATACAATTTTTATTGTAGGATGTCTTGGTATGGTCATCCGAAGTGATTCTATAATTACAAGGGATCTTATATTCAACTATAAATGAAGATCAGATTTCAAAACTCATACATTATAAATGGATTTTCATTTTAATTTTCCATTGATCATAATTGGTTCTATTAAAGAATGGTGGTATATTTTTTGCATTACTTTCCAATATATTGTCCATAATTAATAAATAATTTTAAATATCTACAAATATAGAATTGATAGAAATTTACAGATCATTATAGTAAAACATAAATGATTGTTGAATAGAGTCAAAAAGGAATCTTAATAAGAAAAACAAAAAATTATTTCATATAAAATGTTGCTCAAAGTAGATTAATCAACATGGGGGGTGAATTGAGTATCTATAGAAATTTCTGTTTCAAAAGTATTCATAAAAAGGTTCCCCAATAAACTTAAATACAACCTAATTAATCAAAGTAATACAGTTATGACTTTTTGAATCTTTAAAAAAAATTCTTAGATGGTTGATTAATTCTAAATAATCATAATAAATGTTTTTAACATTACTTTTGAAGTTATTATAATAAGGAAAAACAATTATAACTTCTTTCCCAGATTAAATATCAAAGTGAATTTAATGATTTCTGAATTATCCAGTAAAACAAATTAAACTAAATTAAACAGAATAGGGAATATAAATCAAGTGGTTTAGTCTAATGTTTAGACATAATCCAATCCACATGGTGATGAACATAAACTAATCATTTTATATAAATAAATGTGATCCACACCCTGGAATGGTGTTAACAATAGTACACAAGACTGTCCTGATCACACGACATCTTCCGATGTACTTTGTTGTTAAGAACTACAAGGTAAAACATGGACCTTTTACACACTTATCTATTGTAATAAACTAGTGTAAAAAGATTAATGAGAAAGGATATCTTATATCCTTCAGTTTAATGCAAGAGACAGTGAATATTTTTATACAGACACACAATCACACTTCTCAAAAGATAAACATAATACATGATATATCCAAAATAATAATATAACTTTATATGTAATATAAGTGTTAATCTATGAAGCTCTGGACTTATAGGATGAATTATATTTAGAAATAGAGTCCTCTTGTGGAAAACAGAGTATCTAAAGTCTCCATGATCTGGCTCATGTTCTTTGTGGAGTTGATAGTGTGAAAATGTTCTTGACTCTAGGATTTGAGTATTTTTTGGGTTTTCTTCAGCAGTGTCGGGTTGTATGTGTTAGTTCTTCTTTCAAGAATGCTCATGCTTATTTGTTATCTTGCACACACATGTTTCTCTGTTATCACTATTGTCACACTTTTCTTCTGGCCATAGTGTTCTTTTTGTTCTCTTTATACATGTGTTGGAGCTGACAGGATCCATGTATTCTGCACCTCGTACCTCATAATATCAAGTGAAATTTCTACAATGAAACATTAATTATGTCTGTTTATTTAAAAGAATTAAATTTTACCATTAGAAATTAAATTGAAAAACGACAAAACTGATTAAGAAATGGTGTCACAGTCTGTCTTGAAATGTTGTCTTCATGAAACTGTGTCTCTTTAAAATGATTTCTCCTCGAAACGTTGTCTCCATGAAATGGTGTCTAGGTGGTCACAGTGTATGGATGGTCACAGTGTATGGTCACGGTATCTAGGTCACGGTGTCTGAGTCACAATGTCTGCTCGTAGTGTCTGGGTCCTTTTCCAGAAAAACATAAGATGTTGTGGACTCATGGTTTCTCAGACATAGCCAAATATCTGTTCATATAATTATACATTGATATTCACAGAATGGATTAGACTTAATCACTTATCGAGGGAATCCATTATAACACAATCCCAAAATTGTTTACAATCCATAATACATATCACATTAGATCTAGAATATGTTTACTTAAAGCATAAAGAAACTAATCAACTGTACACATTATTTTAGATAGATTAAATAGGATTAACAAGATTTACAAAAAGTATAGGATTTGTGATCATTAGAACATGATTAAAACATGAAGAGTCCAACAGTTAACATTTTTCACATTCCATCAAGTTTTCTATAAAAACATTAATCGAAGAGAAATGAAGTTGTATTTTTTCAATAAAAGAGGTAATCTAGATGTTCGTACAGTAAAATCATTTTCAATATAATTAATGTGTTGTTTAATATGTATGTTCAATTTATTTCATTTTAGTATTACTCACATATTAATATTTTTTCTTATATAGTTAGATTCTATTATTTAAGTTGGGGTATTCTGTCCATCTTTCATGCCTTTTTACAATGTTGACATTTATCACATTCATTCATGTTCCCTCCACTACCTCTACATAAAGTGAAATGACACTCCCATTGCTCAATCATAGAGTTTATCATAATTTTTTCATAGTAAAATTAATTTCCATAAAAAATCAATTTCTTTTTTCATATTTATTTTTAATTTAATTTATTAGTATTACACACATAAGAATTGTTTTCTTTTATTGGTTGATTCTTTTTTTATTTGGGTAGTAATGTCCATATTTTATTATTTTCCACATAAAAACATTCATAGACAGATTCTCCCTCAAAACCATTTCACCCATATAGTGTTTGTATTTATATCTTTCCTTCAAGATTCTTACACTTCTCAATCACAGAGTTAATATTAATATTTCCATAGTAAAATCAATTTCCATAGAATTAACGTATAGGTTCATATGTATAGTTAATTTATTTCTTTTTAGTATTACTCATATAAATATTGTTTTTCATACTGGTGGATTATTTTGTTGGAGGTGAGGTGGTATTTTTGAACTACCAATAGTGCATACTGAGTCAATGTTCTAATTTTAAAAATCGAACTTTCATTTGAAATACAAATGGTTAAACGAAGGTCATGTTCCCATTTTGGTGACTACTTTTAATAAAATGGATGCATGAGCTTCCTTTAATATTTTCATATTCAATAACGAGAAACATTTTTCATCCATGAACATCGACTCAATATGCAGATTGGTCATTAATTAAAAAAGGAAATGAAAATCTTTATAAAATTAATAATTAATTATATTTTGAGACTTTGGGACATGTAGGATAAATCTCAATTACACACAAATCATGACAGGTATTACCCTAAGTGATTATTTTTATTTAAAATTAACTTTAATTATGGTAAAAATGATAGTTGATATACATAAAACCGAAATAGCATATTCATGCTATTTTTTACTCTAATATAACAATCCATAAGTCATTTTTGGGGTTTTGGAATCAACCACACCACAATCCTATATGAAATGTTCCTAGTATGACTCAAAGTTTTCGCTATCAAATTAAAATAGACATTTTAGTTCAAAAAGTGTCACTCGATGTAAACTGATAAAAGGATCTCAAATTTTTTGGATAATTTAGGAAATTGATTAATAAATAATTTTGATGTGCAATAATTGGGATCAAATAATACTGATACGTGATGTGATTATTATGATTCAAATTGCATGATTCCATTTTAAAATGACATTTTAGTCATGTATACATGGTGTGACCGATATGACTCCAAGTATGTGTTTTTATTTAAAATTGACGTCCATTTTTGTAAAAAGGAAAATTGAAAAAATAAAAACTATGAAAATTCATTCCTATCATTATTATACATTAGGAAAAATATCTATAAGACATTCTTTTTTTGTAGGAACAAGACACTTCTCATTCAGATTCATGATAAGACCAATAGGGCTCAAAGTGTCTGTAATCGGTTTAAAATCAATATTTTATTTCAAAAAGTTTCACTCACTAGAATCCAATAAAAAATGAAATGACTTTTTTCATAATTTTGAAAACAATTCGTAATTCATTTGTGATGTGTATGAATCAGTCTTTCATAAAACTGATACATGATGTGATCGGTATGAGTAAAAGTGTGTGTTCTCAATTTAAAATGAAATTTTAGTATAAAAGAAAAATGATTTTCTCAAAACCACAAAAAAACATTCATATTGTTTTTATACATTAAGAAAACAATATCTATGTTATTTTAGATGTGTTTCAGTCATCTTTAACTCAATCTAACACACGGTGTGACTGCTATGACTCCAAGTGATTCTTTTTATATAAAATTGACTTTAGTTTTAGAAAAATGGAAAATTGTCCTAATAAAAACCAATAAAAACAATTTTTTTACTTTATTAAAATGATCCAAAATTAATTTTTTTTTGTTTAGGAATCAGTCTCACCTCAATAAGATACACGATGTGCCAAGTAACACTCAATTAGTATGTTATCATTTTAAAATTGACTTTTTAGTTCAAAAAGTGTCACTCACTAAAAAATGAAAAAACACGCTCACATTTTCTGGATAATTTCCAAAAATGATTCATAAGTCATTTTTGAAATATATAAATTTGTCTCGTGTCAAACTATAACATGATGTATTCGGTATGAGACAATGTTCCTGGTTCAAATTTAAAATATTGTTTTTGTAAAAAAGACAAGTGATGTAAAAAAATCAATCAAACACATTTGTATTGTTTTGATACATTTGTAAAATAATCCAAATGTCTTTTGACATGTGTATGAATCAGATTCACCTCAATCTGACACACGGTGTAACCATTATGACTTCAAATGCATATTTTTATTTAAAATAAAAATCTATTTTATTATAAATGACAACTAACCTACTCAAAAACAAGAAAATGAATCCATATTGTTTTGGTAATTTATAGAAACGATCCATAATTCATTTTTGATATGTATAAAACATTTTAACCTCAATCTGATATATAATGTTCCCAAAATTAACTAAAGTATCTATTATCAGTTTAAAATCAATATTTTAGTTCAAAAAGAGACACTAATTGAAAAATATGTATACCTACTAATGATTTCTTAATAACATAGGAAATTGATTCATAATTCATTTCATATGTGTAGGAATCAGCCACATGTCAAACTGATACACTATGTGATCAGTATGAGTCAGAGTGCGTGTTTGTAGTTTAAAATTAAATTTTAGTAAATAAGACATATGGCACAATAAAAACTAAGAAAACACAATAGGATTATTTTTATACTTTAGTAAAATGGTCCATTAGACATTTGAGACAATTAGGAATCATACACACCTCACTATGAACCACATTGTGACCGGTATCTCTCCATGTGAATTTTTTATTTTAATTTGACATCAATTTAACAAAAAGAAAAACTGACCTACTCAAAACCATTAAAACCCGATCTAATAGTTTTGATACTTTATGATATTGATAAATAAGTAATGTTTTACATTTATTAATAATCCCAAACTCAATATGATATATTATGTGCCTGGTATGACTCAATGTGTCCGTTGTCAATTTAAAATCGACATTTTAGATCAAAAAATGTTACCCACTATAAACTAATAGAATTTGTAGGATTTTTTAATATCTTAGTTAAATGATTCATAATTCATTTTTCATGTGTATGAATCAATCTCAAATAAAACCAATACCCAATGTGATTGTTATCATTCAAAGTGTGTGTTTCCTGTTAAAAATGGCATTTTTGTAAAAAATAAAAGTTATGTACTCCAAATGAATAAACCAGATTCAGATTATTTTAATACCTTTTGAAAAAAATACATTCATAATATTATAAATTTATGAATAATCCTCAGATAAATCGTATACATGATTAGATTTTTATGACTCTAAGTGCATATTTTTATTTAAAATTGTCATTGATTTTGGGAAAAAAGACAATTGATCAACTCAAAACTAAGAAAACACATTCATATTATTTTAATAATTAAGGAAAATGATCCATAAGTTAGTTTGAACTATTGAAATAATTATCAACTTTATATAATAGATGATGTGTCTGGTAAAACTCAATGTGTCCGTTATTATTTTAAAATCAATATTTTAGTTAAGAAAATGTCACTCACTATAAACCTAGAAAACACCCTCGGATATTCTTGATAATTTAGTGAAATGATTCATAAGTCATTTATGATGTATCAGAATTAGTATCACATAAAATAGACACATGATGTTACAATTATGATTCAAAGTGAGGGGTTACAGTTTAAAATGATTTTTTAATAAATAAAGACAAGTGAAGTACTCAAAACTAATAAAACACATTCTTATATTTTTAATACTTTAGAAAAATGATCCATAACTCATATGAGGTTTTTACGAAATAGATAAAGCCAGATCTGTTTCGTGGTGTGACCAGTGTGACTCTATGTCCATCTTTTCAATATATAACTTTCATTTTAGTTTAAAATTCAAAAACCAAGAAAACAATCTCAAATTATTTTATCATCATTCAATCTAATATTAGTTAATTTATTTATTTATTATTTAAATATTGTACTTATTTATATTACATTTCTAAGGGTAGGGGGAATAAAAAAACTAAAACCTATCTAATCACACATTGGGAGACTCAAAACGAAGACCTCTCAAACACTACCACAGGACAAAACCACTAGTTTGTGACTGTGGGGCAATATATTATACTTAATAAATTAATTTTCAAAGAGATAATTCTCGAATATGAAAAATAAATGTTGTGATGTGTAAGAATCAACTGAAACTCAGTAAGATACAAAATGTTTCTGTTATGACTCAAATTATAGTTTAAAATTAACACTTTATATTAATTTATTTCATTATATTATTACTAAAATAAGAATTTTTTCTTATACAGGTGGGTTATTTTTCTATGTAGGGGTGGTTTTTTTAAAATAGGATAAATTAGGGTCATAATTGGAAAAAAAATATGACGACTTATTTTTCTGAATGTATGTAATTTTTTACTTAATTAAATATATAAACCAATGTTTTCAATTTCTATAATATAGTGTTTTTTATTTTATTTTGGTTATCAAATTCATTTCATTTAAATTAAGTGTTGGTACATAATTTTTTTGATACTTGTTTTTTCTTTTAGTGTTTTCGTGTGCTATTACAGCACATTACATGAGTATTTCAGTGTGTTGTTAAAACACACCGCATTATGCGTATTTATTAGTGATTTTATATATGTTTTTAATGGGGTCCTTTGTCATTGCAAAACAAGTGCAATGATTAAGGGTTCCTTTATCAGTGCTTTTACAAAAGCTGATAAAGGTTCCTTTTTAAATTCATATAGAAATGATGATAACGGTACCCTTTATCAGCGATCTTATAAACACTGATAAAGGTCCATTTTATCAGTGCTAAATAAAATCCCTGATAAAAGTAATTATGCATCCATCCACATATAAATTTTTAATTTCAAAGGCGCATTCATACAGAAGTGGGGATCTCTACAAGGTATTATAAGGATCACTACATACCGAATGAATCCACATATTCATCCAAAAAAATAAAATGATCTCTCGAATGATACACTCTATATAATTCCCATTAATTAGAAGTTACCGAGATATCTTGGTCATAATTGATAATCTCTTAAAAATTAGTGTCCATTTTTACCATGTATATATAAATTCAATCATATTTATTTTACATTTGTTGAAACCTACAGCGATCATTTTTCATGTTTTTTAATCCATGCCCTTTTCACCTCATTAGTATCAACTCAATATATTATCTAATAAATTATGTAAACATCCTCTCTTGAGGATTTTATCACGATAACTTCTTATAGTATTTATTCCCTGTAATGAAAAATAATATCTAGAGACTCTCCTCTATTTGTTTCCAGTTCTCTTATTTCTCCACTTTGTTCTTAATTATGAAATAATATCTGGTCAAACATAAAGGATTCACTCACTCCATAAGACACATTCTCACCAACCTGGTCCTACACCAATGGTTTCTCAAATGTCCTTTTGTCCATGATTTGAATCTGTTTTCCACTCTATCCAGATACATACTAGACCCCTTCAACCATTAAGTATTCTCCTACTTTAACGTTTCTCATGATTCTTATTTCCTTACCTTATGATCTTGTAACAATTATTTTTAGATTGTTTAGGTGATCTTTTTGAGGTCTCCCCTCACCCCCTTGTTGACTGGGAATTTCCTTGGAAGAATTATTCCTTAATTCCCCTTCCTTGAGCTACACCCTAATATTCTGTCCTCAGAAGAGTCTTACTCATAATCTATTATTGGTTCAGAGTCCACCTCTTTATCACTTGTCTTGTTATATTTTGATGACTTTGACCCAAAATGGTTTTGCTTCCATCTAGGAATTTAAGATTTTCATCCTCCTGAATATGCATTCTTTTTTCCATATCCACTCATGGTAGAGAAATTATTATGAATATTAATTTCCTTTAATGGTTCTCTATGACCGAGGACCCCTTGATTTAGAGAAAAAATTATATTCATATTGGTAGTATCATGTTTATATTCAAGTACCTCTATATTAACAAGGCAGCTAACACCACTGGTTGAAGTTGGTTTCTTAGTCAACATTACATTACCTAGACCATAATCCTTGACTATATCATTCATGAAGGAGATCATGATGGAATTTTTTTTCCTAGTGCCAGTTCAGTCATATTGGAGACTCTTAAATGTCATTTCAAAAAAGTAAAAATATCCCCAAATCTGGGTTCTAGAATCCCCACCTTCATCTTGAACATAAAAGTATCTAGATTTAGAGTTAGTTAAGGGTCTGAATCACCAATAGAAGGGTCAAAATGAGATGAATCAACAAGATAATTTAGGGAAGCCACCCGATAAGGGTTCCCCCATTGACAAGATAGAGAAGAATCCCCCAAAATTCAACATGTAGATCAACACCTTATATAGGAATCAAAGACCTCCTTTCACATCCAGTGAAATTATACTCCATACAAAATCTATTCCCAGTAAATTGGAGGTTAAAAAACATCAACATCAATGCATAACAATGGTTAAATTTGGTGTATAACTGAAATTTTCTACTATATGAGCACAAAATGAGGCCAAAAAAGATTCCCAGTATTAGAATTATTGATATATTTTGAAAAGGAAGTGTAATTATTGGGAGACCTCTACATAGTTTTATCTATGGAGGATTCCAATTAATGTGGAAATCGTATGACCATCAGAAGAGAAGAAAATGTAACCTTTGAAATAGTGAGGAGCTATAGACAAAGCAATGATCAGACCCTCCTTCAATAAGAACTGAATAATGATATGGTGCTAGGTGAGAGTACTAACTGTCAAAGAATATTGAAAACCCCAAACACAAATTACAAATCTATCAAAAAAATCCACTGATGTTCAATGTCGATTAAATTGAGCCACCAAGGTCAGATTATGCGGGGACGAGGCCTCCCTGAACTCTATAGTAGAGAGTGAATATAGAGTAAAGCTGATGAAGAGATCGACCACTTTTGGAAAAATATTGATTTCTGGGAAGAATGGGAGGAGCACTGGGTTAGAGAAAACGGTTAAGGGATGGAGGCAGTCTCCCATGGAAGGATAAGGGTCCACCCCTCATATAGGGGAGGGACTATAGCTACTGGCATCACTATCTATGGCATCGCCCTGATCTGCATAGCGTGAGCAAGAGAGCCTTTCACCCTCCCTCCAAATAAAGGACTCCTTTATCAATTATTTTTAAAACTCATAAAGGAACCCAATATCAATATTTTATAGCAGCAATAGAAGACATGTTTTTTTAATTCTCTTCGGTACTCAGAACTTCTCTAACAATAATAAATGCAATTTTTTTCTCTGTTAAATTCTAATTTTTTAGTAGTGACAGTTCTTGATTTTCAAGAACAACAATCACCTAGAAAAAAAAAGAATTTTCAAATTTATATTCCATTAAAAATGATATTTTATATATCATAATATTATAGAAACTACATTGATATAAAACATATCACTAGAACCTATGAATCAAAAATTAATTCTACATAAACATATCTAAATAATATGTAGAGGGCGTAAGTTAAACATGACATTTTTTATTGTAAAAAAATGGGTATAGAATATTTCATTCTTGAAATGACTAAAAAATTATAAGTGTGTGTATATAAAGAATTTTATAGATGTTATGTAAAAAAAGAAGAAATTATATTACAATGTAATTAGATGATTTTGAAGAGTATACAGTAATCCCAAATACGACCTCAAAAAGAGTTTACAAGAGATTAAATAAAGTAAAAAAATATTGTTTTTATATAGTTGTTGTTTAAACATTTAAATTTTCATTTCATACATTAACATGATTTCCATGAATGAGATATTTTAATTTTATAAAATTTATAATTGAATTTAAATCCAATATGAACATGCATAAATTATAATGAATATTAAATCACTAAAAGACTCTAAGTTAAAAATTTTAACGGACATTATATTTTTCTTCTGATTAAACATATAATGTGTGTGACAATATGTTGTATTCTAACATGAAATATTAAATATTGAATATACATGCCTTTATTATTTTCCAATTTTACAATCAAGAAGTCTATATATAAATCAATGTTTCAAGAAAATGGAAAAACAATATATGGCCGTTTTATACGAACAATACATATTCCTTACACTTTCATTCTTCAATGTTATGGTTCATATGATTGTTCATTTGGTTAATGAAATCCATCAATATTTTTCTATACAATTGACATTGATGTATTCCATAAATATAATATGAATGTTTTAAAATATATTTAAAAAATTATAATATAACATGAAGGTTGTACTACAACATCATATTTTTATTACTAGAAAAATTCTATAAAAACACTTGTATGACATAGAATATTTTAGGATAACATAATATTTTCAAGATATTTTTATTTTATCTGATGAATTTTCATTATGAAATGTTGTTATCATACCCATAATAGATTCATATTAAGTATAGTAGTATGTTTTGAGTAGTTGTGTGGAGAATAATTTTTATATTTAAATTGTACTAACGAATTTGAGGAAATTGAATCTAATATATAAATATATGTGGATAAAAAACACATATTTTGGGATTTATAAGTTGGTTTTGAACAAAAAAAATTAAGTTTATTATTAAAATCTAATTAAAATACTGAAACCATTTTGTGGTTAGAAGGATGTAAAAGATTACATGTATTATCATGCAATAAAATGTAAATAATTTGAATATATTATATACAAATGAATATGATAAATTTAGTATGATAAAAAATAGTATTGATTTTAATGTTGTTTAATGATTTATGTATCCTTTTTTATAAAAAATAAATTGATTAAAATATATTATACTTTATAAATGTTTAAAAAATAAGTATTTTAGACTAATCAAAAAAATTTATACTTGTTTTTTATGAAATATTTCTCATTAAAGGAGTGTGTTAAAAATTTATAAATTAATATTTGTTAATGATAACTAAAAAAATTAAATATATAATTTTTTGGCCTTTATAATTCCATCACAGGTGAAAAAATATTTCTCTCTCTCACTAAAATCTGAAAACAATTACTTCTTCATTATTCGGTAAAAAATAAAACCATTAATGAATGAATAGATAATCATTTTGATTATTATCCATTCCTTATTACATCATTTTTATTTTATATTTTTTGAATTGGAAGTTGTGTCTTGAATTTTACAGATGATTATAAATATAATATTTTGTCCATAAATAGTATATAATTCATAAAATATTAAACAAATGAATAAGATTTTAATAAATATGTTTGATATACAAGTGATATCATATTTTATATTATATACATAATAATTAATATATTTATTATATAATTATATTTATTTATATAACATGTTCTTCAATTGTAATTATACAAAATTGGAGGACTAATATAATACAAATCATGAAACTAAAAATCATAATATGGTTTTCCATGTGTAGAACAAAAATCAATTATTGAAGAATGTTATGGAAGGTCAAATGTGAAAACATTATATGTTAATAACAATATGGACAAGTAATTTTTATTTTATTTGTTGAAATATAATTTTTTTCTTCTCCATTAATTCTTAGTAAATCAATTTTTAATGATTTGAATTTTGAATGGAAAACAAGAAATTAAAGGTGATTAAGCCTTTGTGATCCAAACCATTTCACAATATTGTATATTGAACTATGATGTTGAAGACTTTTCCATGATGGTTTCCCAATTATTTTTATGATTTCACCTATTTTAGGACAGATGGATGTTTGTACTTTAAAACAATGGCCATTTCCCAAATGGACGTTTAGAATTTATTTCAAATAGATGTTTGGATTTCTTCAAAATATCATACCACAACATGTTATATTATGCCATGAGATAGAGTTTTGTGTCATGACAACAAAAATAGCAATGTTTTGGTGATTCTATATTTTTAGGAATTGTATTTTCATTAATAAAATTATTCCATGAATAATATTATGTTGATAAATTGTAAATGGTATATAACACTATATGACAATGAAAATAACATAGATATAATCATGACATTCGAATGTTGACGATGTGTATCCATGATGTGCAAGGTCACATAGTGATTAGGGTGTTCTAGTAGATTTATAAATTTCAAATTTCATATCACCCAAGGAATATTTATGATATAAATTGTATTTTTTTAGTCATTTTTATCAGAGTTAAATGGATGAATTCTTCCATTAATTCAATGAAATATAGTGATCTTAATCAAACGAATGATAAATATTCACTTAGGAAACTATAGATATAATTGATTATAAAGTGAGTAATGAGAAAATGGATGGATCTTTGACCATGAAAGGGAAGTATAAAAAATGGTGATATAAAAAATGTAAGAAGAAGTTGATTTCTGGTGTATCATACATTGAGATTTTAAGAAAATCATATAGATGATGAAATGAAATTAGGTTTTTAATCTTAAATTAGTGTGATACTATTCTTGTTACATGTATGTTCTTGGTTTTTACCTCTATTTTTGGTACAATGGTCTTTATTAAATACAGTAAAGTGTTATCAAATAATTGTGACTATAATAAACCTATAGGGTTAATGAGGAAAATCATAATTTATAATGAACTTGCATAATTCTTTGTGAATTTTTTCACACAAACCCATATTAGAGTATATTATTATTAACCAAAATATATTTATAATAATCCAAGTGAAGTAATTTTTATCACCCTTTTATAATTTGTATCTTCCATATTTTTTATGGGAGAGAACAGTTTTTAAAAACATAATATGAGATTTTTGGGAAGGTACATTGTTATATTAGATTCCCAGATTTACTTCTTCCAATAACCCTCTCATATTATCTTACATAGATTAGGAAATAATTATTTATTATATTGATGTTTGATTTAAATTATTAGTCTCTCTTTGGTTTCAAAAAAGGGGTTTTCATTCAAAAAGAATTTCGAACCATTTATGGGTATAATTGTCAATTATGGAATAATAAGGTTCAATTCTATTTCTAATCACATGATATCGATGTGAATCTATTATAAATAAAATTATGAGTGATGTTAAATGTATTAAATTATATAAAATGGATTAATAGGAGATGTGCACTTATGATAAATAAATCATTATGTTAGTGGGGGTTTTTAACCAATGCAATTTGCTCAAAGGTGATGTCATGTAATTTCTCACATTCCATGTAAGAAAATTTCTAAATATTTATGATGGTGAACAAAAGTTATATGAAGGGAAAAGTCAAGTTATTAAGAATGCATATTAATTTTTTTAGAATTCTCTTGAATGGAAAATTGGAATTATTCTTTGATCACATGAACATGATTTTGGATAAAATTTTATGACTCATGAAAACCCTCAAAGACATCATAATTTTCTATCATACAATGTGATAGATTAAAATTTTATTCAATCGAAATGTCTAAATACATGAATAATTTTATCCATAAGAAATTACATTGGATACTTATCCTAAAATGCTTGAGGTACATTAAATAAAGACAAATGAAGCAGATTAGTTGAAAAAGGATAAATCTCCAGAAGTAAATTTAATGGTAATGATGTAGACTTTGGTGGGAGAATATTATTATAAAATAAGGATTATGAATTTATTTAAATCCTTTCCTCGTACAATTAAATAGGAAAACAAATTAATTGGAAAATTTCACTCTCATTTATTGGTGAGTTACATTGGGAAACATCACTGTAGAGTGTCACGTTAAATTATTATAAAATGAGGTTCATTTTATATGATTAAAAAATAATCAATTAATGGTAATGGTTAGAGTATTATGAATAAATATTTTTTATGAAAAATAATTTCCATTCAAAATAGTAAAATCCATCTGAAGATGCAATAGTTTATGAAAATTATGACTATAAAGAACTCAATATAGATGTTCTTATAGATTATATAGATAATCCAAACTATAAGGGGAATTTTCATTATAAATATGACATGTTAGACTGAATTTTATACCTTACAATTGATTTAGAGGTATCACATAATTTGATAGGTGTTTAGATATCCAATATGAAAAATCCAATTTAGTGATTCAGGATTTAAAACTATATATAAAAGGGAAAAATAATTAAAAATAATAGATAACATTTAGTATTTAAGGGATTAAATCAAATTAGAAAGATAAAATAATTAATGTGAATAGAATAAAATTATAAAGTAATGTTTTGGACAAAAATTTTGATTACACGACCAATTTAATAAATGTTATTGTCCACATGATAATAGAAATTTATGGACAATTTTTCGATATAAAATGAAATTTGGATGGTCGAGAATGATATTTTACCCATGGGTTGATATTAAGATGTTTTTTTGTTTTAGTTGTTGTGAATTTAAAGGGAAATTTATAATGATATACTATATAATTCTTAGGATGGTTTATATTAGTGATAGCCTTATCAAAATGAAAAATCATTTGTGAATATTGATCATTAGACACTGGATTACATTTATAAATCTAATATAAAATTATACAGTCCTTGGAGTATTATTTATTTAATAAACCCTCTTTTGTTTTCAATTATAGAAGTGAATAAATATAATAATGGACCATAAATTTAGTGTAATTTCTATGAAATTAAGGGACATAGTCGCTATTTTTCATCCATAAAATATAGACTCTTTTAGGAACTAAATCAATGAATATATATTAAGAAAATTCATATAATAATAATATTTTTAACGGATACATTTTCTGTGTATAGGATTTAGAAATATTTCCATTAAATTGATGTCAATATTATTATGACATATACTATAAGAGACTCAATGTGGTAAATTATATTAGTCAAAACCATTATCAAGTAATATAAAAACAAAAAATATATTCAATTAAATTTAAGGTTAGGAGGAATGATCCAATTTAGAGGAAAACATGAAAATTGAGAACCAAAATATATGATAAAAATGCATAGGTCAAAAAAATTACTGAGAAAGTTGTATTTTAAGATATCACGTTTAATGTAATGGATTATACCGAAGTGTGGAATATTAATGGTGGATGAATTATCTATATGATTTTAAATGTGGATATTGGATAAGTAAATAAATAGGAAAATTAAAGAGTCATATAATTATATAAATTTTGTGGCTTAAATATCATTGGCTCCATATATATAAAATTAATGGAAAACACATAAGCATGATAAATATATTCGTCCTTTCGGTTCATGACCATAATATACAAAGTGTTAGTATTTTATGTGACTAAAGGAATGTGATAATATTTAGTAAGAATAAATTTACTATCATGGTAAAATATGTTGAAATTTTTATTTATTGATAGTGCATGAAAGAGAATTAATACATCATTAGTGGAGAATAATACACTTTCTTTCAATCCAATAATGATAACAAATGTTTAGGACATAAATATATTATCCACATGAGAAATGATTTCAAATAAGAATTGTTCAAACCTACAGGGACTCTTGATATCTTGAGACATACAACATCTACTAATAATATATATTATGTTTTTTAATGTTATAAACTTATGGATGTCGAAAAAGATATATGACAAGAAAACAAAATGATTAATGGAATTATTTGATGTTGATTTTTACGGTATATAATCACCAGGATCCATTAATTGAATGATGTAATATATTCCATTAAATGATTATTATTGTAGGATGGTGTAATTAGTAGTTATTACCCACAAGTTAAATGTGTTTAATTTAATTATAAATTGTTGAATATTGATGGAGATGATTTTGAGGATGAAAATTGTTAATTTAAAACTATAAATTATAACATCCATACAATTTACTATATAATTTTTCTATTATATAAAAATTAGGTTTGATATCATTTTTTATATTTAAGATCTATCAAAAATGATTCATTACATAATATATTAACTCTAAAAATAAAACTATAAAAAATATAAAACCTATTTGAAATAGGTAGATATTATTCCATGAAAGATGCTTACATATAGAGGGTAAATAATAAATGTGTTTTAATTATTCCGTCCCAAATAAATCTTAAATTTATAATATATTTTGTCCTAATAAACAAATAATAAAAATTTTGAATGATAATATATAGTAATTCAATATACTAAGTAATATATAATCACTCTCTAAATTTTAAATTTGTATTAAACAATACTGACGATATCTTATGTGCAAAAATTTCATTTTTCGTTAACATTGATATTCATTATATTGGATATTTTATTTAGACGAATCATTTTTTCAATTTTAATTTGGTAAACTAATAATATATTTTAATTACTATTTTAAAAATTTACTGGTTTTGAATTTTATAGATTTTCTAAGATAAGTGATTTTTATTTGAATAGTAAAAAATATAATTTTTTCTAGGATAGTGACTTTTATTACATTATCCGGATATAAGGGAGTCCATTTGCATTTTTAAAAACATTTTTTGAAAAAAGGAATAAATTCATTTATTTGAAAAATATTATTTTTAATTTTTAAAACATATGTTTGACCTTATAAAACAAAAGTAATATTATTAATTCTAATAAATACGGTTTTTTTATTTTTATTTAGTTAAAAATTACATTAGTAGAATTTTTTATTGGATTTATATGAAAGCCAAATAAAATTAAATTTTTTATAATTGATCAATTTAGTTAGTGATAATTTAAAAATATTTCTAATTATATCATACACATTAATTTTAATCAAAAAACATATTTTACCTAAAAAATATTATGTGTTATATTTGTTTATTTTAAAATTAATATATCAAACTGATAAAAAAATTTTTTGATAAAATTATTTTATAATTTTAAATCATAAGATTAATAATAGTTTAAAAATAAAATTTTAAATTTCTTTATTAAAATTAATTACCTTGGTTAAATATTAATTATCCAAAAAAATAAAAATGGTAAAAATAGATTTACTAAGAGTAAATAACCCAAATTATTTTAAAAACATGTATCCAAATGGATTTTGGAGTTCATTCTAAACTATAACACATATTACTATACCATTTTTCTATTTTTATATGTTTTACCATTGAATAGTAACATTACATTATTTAAAATATTAAGGGTGCTTCAGAAATTTCTTTCTTCTTCATGTATAAAAAGGGATACTTCCACCCCTTCATTCCATACCCATTACATCAAATTTATTCCTAAAATAATTTAATTTTTTATCTAATAGAACCATATACAACTTTCGTAATCCTCTAATAACATTTACTTAGATTAATTTCACCATTTTAAATGGGATTTCTAAGAGAAAAATCAAAATATCAAAGTATGTATTAACTTTTTCTTAATCATTTATCTCAATATTCCTATAAAAACCATTTTATAAACATGATTATATAATTAAATCATTTTTATTAATATACCAAGATGATATTACATTAATGAAACTAATAATAATTATTCATTTACAATAACTAAGTAAAACAGAGGAGTGTTTTAAATGCATCCTTGTAGACTACCACTTGTACAAATTGGTGACATTAATTTATCATAACCACCTCTCATTACTATTTAAAATGATGAAGTTTATAAATAAATATTAAATATAAAATAAATTTATTATTCTAAATAATTAATTTATTATATACCTTTATCCCCGCTCGTTAACTACAGAGAATAGCATTACTCAAGCATTATGCGGACTATTGCTTCCCTGAGGTAAAATTATTCTTTTTTCATCTATATTTTCATTATTTAACCAAAGTAAATAAAATATTATATTACTCCTTAATAAATAAAATTATATCACTATTAATTTTTTAATATATATATTATTTCAAAATAAATATTTTCAAAACCACACTCTCCCATTTTATTATGGTATATTCATGTTTGGGTAGGCCTAATCAACTTTTTAAATAATTATATAAAGCTCAATCATGGATGACAATGGGAACATAAATACTAAAATATTTATAGTATAATTAGAAATTAATTATTTTTTATTGTTCAAAAAGTGTTATTTTGGTTATATAACTTCTTATTAATTTATCACTTTCAATCACTTATTTTTATAAATTAAATCGACACTAATTCAATTTTCTAGACAAAATAATCAAAAACAATATAATAAATAAATAGTATATAATATTAAATTGTCCACATTAAATTTTATATAAAACAATATGGTTCATAAAATGTCATCTAGTAAACTTAATTAAATTATTTAGGATGTGAAACACAAATGTACAATGAATCTGGAACAAGGTAAGGGGTTTTTGTACCATTTTTAACTTCTTAAGACATATTTCTTATTATACTCCATGTTTACATTAAAATGATGTATTTTCTGACCCTTGAATATTTAATATCATAATTAAATTTTATTTAATGATATTAAATTATTTATTATATATTTTTTCTCTTATTGTGTTTTGAGTTAAAAATTATAAAATTTGGAAGGGTTTATGCTGCATAAAATTTTCTTCTGCTAAGTTAAAAACATTTTTATTGAATTCTACTATTTCATGAATGATTTATCCTACCTAAAGAATAAACTAAATTGTATTCCCTCCTCATTTTATCGGTTTATACAATTGTCCCTTATATTCCCAATATGGAATGATTCCATGCTCCGAGAATATATTATGTGAATAGGGATTCATGGTCTCGGTTCCTATTTCTAGATATATTTTTCTTATTATCCACCAATTTACATTCATATGGTGTATATTCTACCATGTATTTATATAATATCATTAATTATATTTTATTTATGATATTTTATTTACTCTTTCAAGAACTTTATCCTTTAATGGTTTTGATTTCAATGTTAATCATATCATAAGGTTTCTTTCCCCAACAACATTTTAAAATTTAGGTTACTCAAATGTAATATCCCATCTATGTAATTTTTATAAAATTTATTAAAATATCACCATCATTTTCTTCTAATATGGTTATTATCTGTTGGTTTTTTTCTATTTATCTTTTTTTTAATTTGAATCATTATAATATTTTATATTGATTTTGTTTTAAAAAAATGTATTTCATAAATTAGTAAAAAAAGAAATTTCTTTTTACACTTTTATTTTATCTTCAAATTTAAAATTTTTAGATATCCCTAAATTTATTTTAACAATTCAAAATATTTTTTTAAACTAAATTTACTTCACTTTCAATAGTTTTCAAATAAAATCAATTTAATGTTTTCTCATATTTATAGTTTCAACAAAAGAATTTTTTTCTTACATTTTACACATGAGAAATTTTTCCTACCATTTTTTCATTTTCTATGAAAATAATATTCTCAAATATAATGGTTTTTAAAATGATAACATTATTTTCAAATATTTTTCCAAAATATTTCTATTTATATTAATTATAACGATCAACACTTTAAACTAGGCTAAAACACAAAGGTCTTTGAACGTTTTCAATTACTGAATGGGTCGTTTTTCAAACTGAGACTCAGAAAGGGATTACAAGAGATCTATCACATCAAAGTGATTTTTTGGACTTTGGTGAATCCCAATTGAGATTCCCAGGTGTCTTAAGAAGTTTCAAGAGTGTCCGAAAAGGAAAACATTATATTTTAAAAGAAATAGCGGGTGAATGCTTTTTACATGGTCTCCCAAACTATGTAGCCAGTTATATGTAATGTTGTTGCATGATTTTAGTGGGAAGATACATTTCACATGGGTTGTGCATGATTTCCCAAACTATGAACCTAACTTATGCAAGGGGATTTTCCTAAAAAAGGGGTACCACATTATTGGAACACGGTATTCTAAACTGTGTGGGATAAACCGTGTAGTTGGATGTTTTTAATGAATTAAATTATTATTTTTTATAAATAAAATAAATTAAAAATAAAAACCTAATTTATATCTCCCTCACCAAACATTCCCTTGATAGACTAGCCTAAGGGGGATCTCCCCTTCGACACATGGTGCCTCCATTAGCCTCCTCTCCCGACATCGTTTCAAGACAGTTTTCTTCTGTTCCTTCACACAATTCTCCATGGTAGAGTATATCATACCTTGTTGTTTTTTCTTGATTTTCATCTGCCAATTATTCTCCCGGTGGAGTTCGTCTGAGCAACCAATTGATTGGGAAAACCATGTCTTCATTTTTCCTTCAATGTAGGGTTGTACGAGTGGTGTCTTGGTATTTATTGGTGCTCGTTCCAAAAAACACCATCGAATGTGATGTGGTTAGTGTGGTTTAGTTTTACCATATTTGTTATGAGGTAATGTTTTTTTTGTTACTTCTTGTTTTGAACCTGTTAAATTTGGATCTTTGTTTGTCTTATTTTTTTCATTTTCATTGTGTAGTGCATTGAATTGTTTTGTATAGTTTTGAGTCTCCATTTTAAGGGAGACTCTCCTGTGTGTTCCCATCTAGGTAAATAAATGTATGGGGTCCCCCATTACTTGTGTAATCATCCATAGAAATGATTACACGTGTATAGATCTAGGTATGGTCATGTATACATATAAAAATTCATGCGTAGGTGAGTGGATATAGTTATATTCAATTAATCATATGTGAAAGGATCCTCTTTCTCATGCTCATGGCCATACGGGTGTGTGAATAGTGTCTAGGTATACTTTCATCTTTGTGAAAGTTCGTATACATAGTGGTGGAGCGTCATCCATTAGTTAAAATGTACCATGAGCCGAAGTGGATGGATTAGATATTTATCTTTAAAGGAAATCCATTTAATATGATTGTCCCAAGGGGAGGCATGGAATTTCCCTATTTTAGATGTTTGAATATAAAAGTGTGGCACTTTTAGTTTGATTATAAATTGGAAATGACGTGAGGTGGTTTGCCTTACCTTGAAAATGAATAATTCATATGTCTTTATTGTGATATGATTCATATGTGGGCAGTAGGAATATTTACCCCAATAAAATATTTATATGTTTTTCATAGGTATTATTACCACGACCCATTCTATTAAATGTGGGAGGTAGGCATTGTATCCCCGAGGGTTTCTTTAATTGTGGGAGGTATGAATTATATCCACGGTCTATAATGTTAAATGTGGTCGGTATGCATTTCAGTGATGACACATTCAGATAAATATGGGTGGAAGGTATGTTTACCCCATGATAATATCACCATATAGTCCAAGAGATTAATGGGGATCTTTAACCTATGTTTGGGGAAAATCGTGGGAGCTCCCCTAGAATTCGGATGGTGGTGGCATGTCCCGATCCACCCAAAATCACAAATATCTATATATATATATAATACTAATATATATATATAATACTACAATATATATATATATAAGTGACATGATTGGGATGACATTCCGGCATCATGATGAAGCTTGAATAGCCGTCGGGTGACCCTGGGAACATGTATGGGTGTTTATTAATTGAACCGGTTATGTTATTATCTCTCTATTCTTGCACACTGCTTAATTTATATTACACTCTATGGATAGGTGTTGACACTGGTGGTTTATACCAATTGATTTTTATATCTCACACCCTTCTTATGCAACCATTTTAGTAGGGTACCCGAGTAGAATTTTCCTATTCGCAGGACTGTGAACATTATACCTTGCTTATTATTGTATGATCATACCTTGGGTTTTGAGAAATGGACTGAGTTGGAGTTCAGAATTCTCATGGTGTTTGTTGTATGATTTTTTAGTTCATTTCATTATTTTATTCCTATATTATTATAATTTTAAAAACATGTTGGTTGTTTACTACATTCAAATTATGTATTTCCATGCCATTCATTTATTATATAACCTAGCATTTTATATTATTATAAAATTATTATTTCCTATCTTCCACTATTTTTTGTTATTTATCTCTTCCTTATTCTATTCCTGTTATTTATTTCTATTCGAACTCTAATATGAGGGTGTTGTCTCCCCACTATCACCTACTGAGACCCTCGTTGTTATTCAGCAGCCTCTGTAATATGGGGAGACATGCTTGAGATCATTTGACCCACTAGTTTGGATTCTGGTTTGAATTTAAGAAGGGACGTGATGTTTCCATGTGGTATTAGAGGATGTTTCATTCCCTTTGTCTTACTATTTTCTATTGGTAGACATGTGATTACTAATGTTTCGATGCTTGGTTAATATTCGTTCTTGGGTTTGATCACCCATTGTATGTGAAATGACCAAGTGTCTTGGGTTGGGATTGTGGTTCATGTTGTTCTATATTGAAACCAATATGATTTCTCATAGTGTGGTTGATGTACTTCCACTGCTTATGATTTTCTAACCATATGAAAATTTTTCCTTGGCCTAATATTTAAGGGGAGCTTCATTGAATGAATCATTATTAGGAACATAGTAATTAAGATTCCATGTATAGTATCATGCCATGTAGTTGAATTTTTAGGATGTGTGTTGAATTGATGAGGATGTTATTCCATGCCCTTTATTTGTTAGCATTCCTGATTTATGTTATGTTGTGCCTTTTATTTTAGTATCATGTTTTTATATTCCATGTTAAGTATCAAAGTAACATTTTTATATTGTACCTACACATGTAATTCTTATGCATGATTTCCTATTAGTGTAATATGATTTTTTTTTAAAATATACCATGCATATATGTTTATTTTTGTGATAGAATGCTTGTAATACTTGATATATGTAAAGTAGTTGTGATTATAATGAGATTCATCATTCAATTTTATGGTTTATGGGTGCCTTACAACTGGGAAAAGGAAACTCATATACTCAATCCATTGATAAAATGAAAAAACATAATAATTTTCAATTTGAAAGAAGATGGTTTCTAAATAAATGGGATCCAAATTACTTATTATAAAGTGTATGGGTGATTTTTTAGGTTGGTAAATGGAGACCCATATGGCTTGTTTATTATGTTTTTGAATATAATACAATCTAAAATAGAGTTTGGTTTCAATTTTTGGGAGAAAATTCTAAATCCATAAAATTTATGGGTGCTTTGATAATTGGGAAATGGAACCCCAAGTAAAATCTAATGACAAGTTGCATTATGAAATTCTTATTTATGTGCAAGCTATTCAATTTTGATCTGAGTTAAGTTCTTTTAATGGTAACCTTATAGGTTTCCTCAATTATTAAAAAGTATTTTAGTATCAAAAATTGTCTGCTTATGATGGGATGTCAATGAATGTTTAATTGTTTTGAAGAAATTTTTAAATATTCTCTAGTTTTCAATTTGGGTGTTATTTGGAAATCAAGTACCTTAAATTTTGTTTCGAAAAATGAGACATGATGTTTTAAATGAAATTTTAAGATTCTTAAATATGAAATGTGAATAAATGAAAAAAGGACATTGAAATAGAACCATAATTGGGGACTATGGTAAAACCCTCATGTATGGGTTGCTTGATCTTTCCACTTTTTGTTGCCTTGGAATAGAACCATATGTTTTTTCCCAAGGCAAAAATTTACTTTTAGCAGTGAATTATATTGTTTTCTTTTGATCTTGTAGCATTTTTGGGCATGACCAAATTCTTGGGTAGATGCTTGTTCATCATAAGGGGCCATCCTATGGTTGGTAACACCCTTAAACTTGTTTTCCATTCTACTAATGTTTGCTTTTTGACGTTTGGTTCCATTTGGGCATCATTTTCCCATGTCAAACATTAATATTTAAAATACACCCCTGTTTTGAAGGGTTTTCATGCTTTAAAGATCGTACTATGGCATCAAGCATTGGGAAATGATCGTTTATATTAGGGTAGACATGCCTTGAGGATGGTTGTCTGCTTCTTTGGTCGTTTGACCCTTTTCTTATCATCGGGTGGTATGTGTTGATATAGGCGGCACAGTTGAGTGTTCATGTGGTAACCAACTGGATGAGTCTAGTAGCCATGTTAGGCCTCATGCTATTGAGTACATACTCTAACTACGTCCATTATAGAGTGTCATGTGAGTTAAAGATTCATTTCATCCTAATTCTCTAAATGGGTTTCTAATGATGAAAGTGTTTTTACATGTCAGTCACATGGTTGGGTTTTCTTTATAGGCTTCACCAAATTTCAGTGTGACTTAGAGGAGCATCACACGTCAATTTTTGTTGTTTTTTACTAGAACGCTTGTGAGTGGCTAGTTGATCTTAATTTCCATCGAAGACTAGAATACTCCTATGGCAAGGATTGTTGTGTCAAATATGGAAAATTTTTCCATCCAAGTGTAATGGACAATACCTAAAATTCCTTTATTAATGGTTGATCGTGTTTGAATTCCTTTGGGGATTTTGAGTTATAAATACATGTCGGTTCTTTCTTGGATTAAGGATGTTGTTATGTTTGGTAGTGTTTGAACCCCCTGATAAACATTGTTGGTTTGGGATGATCATCGATGGTAATGTTTGAAAAGGCACTTAATTCCTTCAAGTGATAATGGCATGTGTTCGGTTAATGATGTGTCAGTAGAGAAGTTGAGTTCCTTAATTGAAGTTGACCAATGGTTGTTTGACATTTCTTCCTCCTAGTAGTTGGGTATGAATAAATATAAGTCCTTTCAATCCTCTTAGTGTACTCTTCTAAGTGACGATCATGTCCCATCATATTTTTGTCCGATTTCCACTAAGATAGTGTCATTTTTACACCGCCCTAATGCATTAATTTCATTCGTTTTGTTTGGGTTGTTCAATTAAGTGGTTGCATACAAGATGAATTATTTTTCTTTTGATCTAATCTTAGATGCATCACTGAAAATCAGGAATGTATTTCAGTGTATGTGTTCTGGTTAAATTTGTGGGGCCTTGGAAGAAGGAATTGTGGTTCCGCATACAAAAATCCAACCATGGATGCTCGGAGTCTTCTTCAATGGTCGGACAAGAGGCTCAATTAATTCCTTTCTTGTTTTATGGTTACGGTTGGTAAAGAATTTATTTAAGTCATGTCTTTAGGTGGATATGATTACAGTTGGTGTCGGTTAGTGCATTCTTGAACACCTGACATGACTTTGTATTTGATTTCGATGTGGTTTTATCATTTTAATAATCTAATGAATCATACATGAAGCATCATTATAACACTTAGGCGTGTTCTTGTCATGACAAATCCAACAGTGGTTGATTCATGCATTGGTTTTGGCTATTTAATGTTGAAATATCAGGTGGGAAGTACCTAGGGCCAAATAATTGAATAGAAAATGATGTGATCTTGTATATGGGTAGACATTCTCAGCTATGATTCATATCAATGTTTTGACCAGAAAATGAGCATTGGTTCGAGTTTTAAATGAATTATGTGTTGTGTTCCATTTAAATAATTTAAGTTGTGTCAAATGTTTGGAAATATAACATGAATGTTTGAAGTTGGATTCATAAACCTAGTAGATAAGGTGTGGAATATGTTGTTCCCTAAGGCTACTTGGGGAAGAAAAGTTGTAAGGTGGGAAGGCCGTAACGATCCATGTTTTGAACTAGGCCAAAACATGAAGGTTTTTTAACCTTTTCAATTACTGAACGATTCCTTTTTAAAATCTATCCTCAAAATGGAATTATGATTATTGGGTCATAATAAAGTAATTTTTTGGAATAGAGTGAAACCCTGGTGTGTTTCCTGGGTGTATCATGATGTTTCAGGATTGTTAGACCTAGAAACGCCATGTTTTAATGGACATCTGAGGGCACACAGTTTGCGCACGGTATGCCAAACTGTGAAGCCCACTATAGGTAACTTTACAACCTGATTTAAGGGGGCAGAGGCATTTTGCATGGGTAGTTCATGGTTTCCCAAACTGGACACCAATACAATTCAAGAGGATTGTTCTACACAGAGGGGTACCTCACGTTGGCGCATGGTTTTCCAAACTGTACAGCTGGATATTTTTAAAGAATTAACTTGTTATTATTATTTTAATAAAATGAAATTATAACTAAAACCATAATTTATACCTCCCTAACCCTTAATTCATGGGAAGCACCAGGACAAGGTGTATCTCCCCTTTGACACACGATGCCTCCCTCATCCCCCACTCCTCACATTGTTTCTGTCCTGTTTTCTTCTGTTTCCTCACACTGTTCTCCACAGTAGAGTCTCTCCTACCTTATCATTGTTTCTAGAATCACATAAGCATATTGTTCACTTGGTGGAGTTCAATCAAGATCTCTAGGGTTAAGGATAACTCCGTATATAGTTTTCCATCGATTTAGAGTTATGTGAATGGGTTTTCTAGAATTTTTTGCGCATGTTCTAACAACCGTCGTTGAAGGTGAGGTTGTAAGAGTGGTTTTGGTCCACCATCATTATTATGAGCTATGGTTATGTTGTTGATACTTGTTTTTTAAATGTTAAATTTGGGTATCTCTTAAGGTTCATCAATAGATTTTTGTAGTGCATTGAAATATTTCATGTGGTTTTGAGTTTCTATGTCAATGGAGAATTGCATGTGTGTGCATAAGTTAGTAAATATATGTATGGGGGTTCCCCCATTTCATGTGTAATCATACATGGCAATTATTACACATGTATTGGGATAGGTGTGCCCATATATATATATATATATAAACACATGCGTTGGTGAGTGGAGATGGGTATATGCATATATGAATATGTGTAAGGATCCCCTTGAACATGCTCATGGCCATGCAGGTGTTTTTATAGGGGTTTAGTGTCCTTCTGTTTATATGAAAGTGTGTATACTCAGTTGAGTATTAGTATTCATTAGTTAGAAATTTCCATTTACCGAAGTGGAAAATTTTGTTTCACCATGAGTGAGGGCCCATTTCCATGCCCTTTGAATTTATGGAATCGTTAATTAATTAGTTAGTTAACAAATTTTCCATTCATTCCTTTTAAATATTTTTTATTTATAGTAGGTTAGAATAAACGATCTATTATGGTGAGATGGAAGTGGTGCGTAAATAAGATGAATGGTTGTTTGTTAAGAAGTTGTGGTTTCATAATAAAACCCCTCCAATAGAGGTGAACTACTTTGATGATAAAATTTAGGGATTAACTTGTATACTTGTTTGGAATATTTCATTGACATTCCTAGATGCCACCTGCTTTTGATATGGAATGTCAGGTAAAAAGTTTTCCTCTGAAATGGATTAAATGGGTAACCTAGATATTAAATGGATTAGGGTGGTAAACGAAACCTTGGGTTAATATAATAATAATTGTGTATGATAGTAAACATGACCCTTAAACCAATATTCTATGTTTAGGAAAATTGGGTGAAATGGACATAGGGCAATGACTTACACCTAATGACGTGAATGAGAGGGCCAATGCCTCGTGTGATAAGTGAAATGTGATCGCTATGTTAGTGTTTTTATTAAAACACGTGAGTTGGTTATTTCTATTTTAATGAATGCCATAAATGGAACTGTCCGAATCGGAGGCATGTCCTTTCCAGTTTTTTTTGGTTTCTTTATAAGAGCATTGAACTATCAGTCAGTTTTTTACTTGGAAATAATGTGAGATGTTTTTCCATACCGTCAATATTGTAAATTATTATGTATTGATTGTGATGATGATTCACTTGTGGGAAGTTGGTATATTTACCCTTATCCATTATTTAGACATGGGAGGAAGGCATTATATCCTAGATACATTCTGTTAAATGGAGGTGGTGGGCATTATAGCCCTGAGCTATTTGCTAAATGTTACTTGTATGCATTATAGACCAATCCATTATATGAAATTTGAAAGGTAGTCATTATTTCCCATAACCATTCTATTAAATGTGGGAGGATGGTATATTTACCCAAGACCAATATCTCAATATAGGCCAAGAGATTAAAATGGCTCTTAGACCTGGGTTTGGGGGAGACCATGAGAGCTACCATAGAATTCAGATGGTAGTGGTATGTCCCGATCAACCCCAACTCATAGCTATATATATATATATAAGTAACCTGATCAGATTGAGATCTAGACCTCAAACCAAATCTAGTGTATCCAATGGGTGACCCCTGGGAACCCGGATGGAGTTTGTTAGTTTATACAGTTATGTTATTATCTGTCTATAATTTCACAGTATATAATTTATATTACACAGTCTGGATTGGGATTGACACCAGTGGTGCCAACCTACTAATTTTTATATCCCACATCCTAATCGTGCCTCTATTATACTAGGGCACCCAAGTATACATTTATTGTTCGCTGGACATTAGACCGTGGAATTTTCTTTTTGTTTTATTCTAATATCTAGAGTTTGAAGAAAAAGACTGAGCAGGAGCTGAGGATGATCATGGAATTTTCCATAATAGTTTTTTTTCATTTATATATTTTAGTCTTGTATTATACTATTTTGAAAATCATTTTTGTTTTATACTGATTCAAATTATGAATCACCATCAAATTCATTTATTGTATAACCTAGAGTTTTCCACATTTATAAAATAATTATTTTCTGTCTTCTGTTACTGTCTGATATTTATCTTCTACTTTCACTATTCTATCTATTTCATTCTATTTTTACTCTGATATGACTGTGTAGTCTCCCCAAAATCAACTCATGAGACACTCACCGCAAGTCGGTAGCCTCTCGCATATGCGGAGACATGCATGATGCCATGTGACCCACTAGTATGTCTACTGGTTTGATGGTAAACTAGGATGGGATGTTACATTAATGTTTTCAAAAGGATTATTGATGTTTCTTATTTCCAAATATATTTTCATATAAATTAACTAAAAATTGTATTTAATATAAAAGAACATAATTTATCATACCTTATAGTTTATCAAGGATATTATCTAAATACTAAACTCTATATTCTTTCTATGTATTGAATATTTTATGTGATTATATTTTTGGGGAATGATCCATCACTACATTTTTCTTTCCTAATCACCTTAATCATATATCAGTAAATTTTTTCAATGTTTTCCGCTATGAAAACAATATGTTTCCTTAATCTCATTAAAGGGTGTTCACCTAGATGACATATATTGATTAATAATGGAAAGTTTCGAACATAAATATGTAATAATTATCTATAATGTTCAAATACATTGTGATCTATTATATTGATTGAATGATATTTACCATGACATTTACATGATGTCATTAGATGTCGATTTATTTTCCATGTGATTATCATGTTTTTAATATTTATATAATTATAAATGATATATTTATATGATTACATTTAAAAAATTTATGAAATGAATTTTATTTATGTGGTTCCTTATGATGTGATGAATGGAACCTATTTTCTTTCTATGGTTTATTTTTTATATAATATGTGAATTAAATTTAAGTGAAACACATATTTATCGATGGATATGGGTGGGGTCCTACATCACACTCCAATGAATCGGTTCAATATTTAAATATCATGATATATTTATTTGTCTGGATGTTTTAGTTACTCAAAACAATGGAAAATAGAAGTTTTTATTATGAATTTAATGTTCCCTATATTAATGTTTGTGAAATATTTGGATGTTTCCATAGTTTTATTATTATTCCCGTGATAATGTTATGCTCTCGTGTCTCGTGTTTATTAACTCTTGTTTCCAAATTCTTTTGATTCATGTATAATGTCATTCATAGATTTATTTAATGATCTATGATCTTTTATTTATTTGGAATAGTATTATTGTGTATCTTGATTATACCAATATTATCATCTTGTGCACACTTATGATCTTTTATTATTAATAGTTATGATAACCCCTATATATAATATGCAGTCACCACATTCTTATGTGTCCATTTAAGTAGGTTATAAATGAAAGTAATATGTAAGATGTGTCTAAGAGAGTACCATTTATGGATGATTTGTGGGAAATGTGGAATATAGTGATACTAGATTTATATGGATAAATATTAAATCATTTTATATTAATATTTAACACATACTATTTTGATTCATTCCATAATGGTAAAGGAGTAGTGAATTTGGATACTAGATACGCAATCCTAATATTTCATTAAAGACATTAAATGTTTATCGCATAGAATACTTCTTAGGTATACCATACTTAATGAATTTCTTCTTAACCATTGTGTGAAAAAATATAAGAAAGGGTGAGCTCAGATGCTCTGTAAGGGTACATATAAGAGATATCAATTGATGATCATTCATGAACTTAAGGTAATAATAAATGTATGAAATCATGAACATAAATTACAAATTTCATTCAAAATTTGTCATAGATCGTAATCATGAGTCATGGAATTAAAAATTATCATTAGACCAAAAAAAATATTCATAAGAGTATGAATAATCAATAATCAGTCACAAACTATGTGATCATAACCAATTCATATAAATTTGGAAAGAAAAATATTCTTAAAACATAGTGATCATGTATAAATAGAAGTAGGTTCGCTATATTAAGTTTATTATTCCCTCACATACACCTAAGGGCGTGAAACTAGGTCCACACATAATCTTATGGACATGTATACCAGGACCATGCAAAATATTATAGACAGGAAATCCAGGTCCAGGCTTGATCTTATGGTCATGAAATTAATGTACACATATAAAATTAGGAACATGAAATCATGATAATGAATTACATATTAATATCAAGATTTATCACTATTTACACAATACATTAGAGGATTATAATGTAATGAGACGAAATTTTGAATAAATCTTATTTCCTAATTTTATGTGTAATTTTATTTTATTTTCATATACTCAACAAAAATGTTTCATTTGATAACATGAGTATAATTAAAATGATACCATTGGGTTTTGACTGTTATATGACCATTGGTCAATATGACCCCTGGAAACTAAACGTTTTGATTATTGTCTCCAAATACAAGTAATCTTGGTTAATTATTATAGAAAGAAGATTCTATGGCCTCACCCAGTAATCGTGGACCGATCGAATCCCATCTAACAGAACTTGGGAAGGAGGTAACACCACTGGGCTTTGCTCTAGACCAAACCCAAGCCGAACTTCATCGTGTGAAGCAAGAACGGAATCACCTTTGCGAGAAGTTCAAACTGATAGAAATTACTACTCGTGCGATGTTGGCCGAGCCTCCCTCATATTCTCTCACCTTAGCACACCTTACACTAAGGTCCTATACTGGCGTGATAAGAGGCTATTTAAGGAGACCGTAACTGCCTTATGTAATCCTTTGATTTAAATAAAAATTGGGATTTCATCATATGAAGAAGTTTCTGAATTTTCAAATGACTGGATAAATATAGTATGCATATTTTTGATGAATTTTAGATAATGGATATTTTCAAAATTTTTATGTAAACCTTAAATAATTAAAAATTTGTAATTATTTTCAAAAAATGGTCTTCTACAATAATGTCCAGTACGAAATTTAGAGTCTAATAAGATCAACATGATTTTTGATGAATAGTAAATTATGAATAGTGCTTTTACGCTTAGGATTAGTAATGTGACCAAATGGATTAGTAATCCCAGTTAAAGAAAGTTTTAAAATAATCTAGGCACCTTGATTAAGTAATGTGATTCAATAAAATGGTTAAATAACGGTTTCATAAATTATTATTCAAGTATTATTTTTTTTGGGTGAATAGTGTTTTTTAATTAAAAATTAAATTAAAAATATTTAGAAAATTATTTTTAAAAAAATGGATTTCATTTTTGAACTCAGAGCATCAACATTATGTTAAGGTAATTTTTGGTGTTTTTTCTGAAAAAATGAATTTTCGGTGAATAGTGTATTTATTTAAAAATAAAATTAAAAATATTTAGAAATTTTTTTTATAAAATGGAGTTCATTTTTGAAATCAGAGCACTGATATTTGGTTAATGTAAAAATTTGGGATTTTTTTGAGAAAGTTAAATTTTTAGTGAATAGTAAAAATACAGTTTTAGGGTTTCGGTATGTTTAATGACATCATAACTGTGTCATGATGATTTCATGAGATATTTTATGGGTTGGCCGAACAAAGGTGATGAATTATTATATGGGGGCCCAATGTGGCCTAACTCCATGGGAAATACCATGGGAGAGCCCATGCTTTTGAGAAAACAACTTGTGAGGTGTCCTTTTCCCTTAATGCCTTGTCCCCTCACTTTCCCTATAAATACCAAGCCATCCTCTCATCAATTTCGAGTCCCCACTCTCCCCCAACGATGTTATGGTCTCATTACCTCCCAAGGTGTCCTCCCAAGGTGCCCCCAAGCCCTCAAGGTCCATTACTTTGAGTTTTAAGAGTTACATTTTAAGGTAAGGGATCCGACCCCTCTCTTTCTTTTCAAGTGATCTCTTTTATGTCATTTCGTTTATGCTCCATGTTATTATGATGGAGGAGGTTCTTTTATATTCATTATACTATCCTTTTTATGTTCATATGATGAGATACCCCCTCTTACTCTCATTATTTCGTTTTATGAAGGTTAAGTGGCGCCGTTAGGCTGCCGAAATTTTTGTAACGGATTCTTTCTCCCTTTTCATTTTTCAAGATCTATTTTCATGTAAAGTATTTCAAGTTAATTTTTACTATGTTGGGGTATGATCTCTCAATTTATCATACTGATCTTTTATGATCATATTATGAGAGACCCCATTTGATCTCTTCAATTCAGTATTTTGAAATTTTAAGTGGCGCCGTTAGGCTGCCGAATTTTTAAGTGGTTCTTTCACCTTTCTACTTTTTCAAAGTTCTAATTCCATGTCAAGTCATTCACATTAATTTTTATTTTTTTGGGGTATGACCACTAAATCTATCATAATGATCTTTTATGTTAATATGATGAGAGACCCTATTTGATCTCTTCAATTCAGTATTTTGACGTTTTAAGTGGCGTCGTTGGGCTGCCGAATTTTTAAGGGATTCTTTCACCCTTCTCATTTTCAAATTCTATTTTCATGTCAAGTTGTTCAAGTTAATTTATGCTGGGGTATGATCTCTATATCTATCATACTGATCATTTATGTTCATATGATGAGAGACCCTATTTTATATCTTTAATTCAGTATTTTGTCGTTTTAAGTTGCGCTGTTAGGCTGCCGAATTTCTAATGGATTTTTCACCCTTCTCATTTTCAAGGTCTATTTTCTTGTCAATTATTTCAAGTTACATTACGTTGGGGTATGATATCTATATCTATCATACTGATAATTTATGTTCATATTATTAGAAACCCTTTTTTGATCTCGTCAATTCATTTTTGTTGATGTTTAATTGGCCCCATTAGGCTGCCGAATTTTTTAGGGATTCGTTCACCTTTCTCAATTTTCAAAGTTCTAATTCCATGTCAAGTCTTGCAACTTCATTTCTATTATATTGGGGTATGATATCTATATATATCATACAGATCATTTGTGTTCATTTTATGTGAGACCCTATTTGATCTCATCAATTCATTTTTGGTTGAAGTTTATGTGACGCCGTTAGGCTACAGAATTTTCATAAGAGAAATCTTATTTTGTCTTCCTTTCATGTTCTTCATTTCATATGGTATATTTTCAAATTTCATTACCATGTTTTTAAATCCCTTATATTCTATCCCTATACTGTTATATGGGTCATTTATGAAAGTTTTAACCATGTCCCCTCTATTTTCAATGTTTTCTAAAACCCTGTAACATAGCCGTTATGCTGTAGAATTTTCGTCTCAAAATGTCTCTCAATTTTTCTAAAGTTCTTTTATTTTTAAGTGAATACTCAAATCTCTATCTTCTATATGGGTATTCCCATATATACCGAAATTTTCTATTTTAAATTCTGGGATTTACATACATGAATCCTGCTTTCCCTTTCGGTGGGTTTAAAGTGACATAAATATCATGTCTTTAAAGTAGTTTTTAAAACGTTATGATTAGGAAATGAAACCCATTTATTTTATGCTATATGGGTTATTTATGAAATTTTTGATGATGATATATGTGGATCACATGATATTAAATGAAATTTTAAGAGTGCGCCCTGATAGTGCTCCAATGCATTGGGTAATGATGTAACCACTAGAGATTACAATTTTCACGATATCTTGGTGAATAACCTTGGTAATTTTCAAATGACACCTTGGGGATGGACCTTGATGATATGTTCATGATTGTCTATGTTAATTGATGTAGACACATCTCAATGATATGTAAAATGTTATTTTTATTATGATATTTCACATGATTTATTTCTCATGCCATAAAGTTCTTTTTCATGACATAGTTGATGTATCTCAAGTTCACATGTTAAATGTTTCTCTTGTTCCCTTACTGGGCCTTTTGCTCACCCTTTCTTTTGATGTATGTTCCCAGGTTATGAGATGCAGTAATGAACCTAGGAATAACTTATGGAAAAGCCTTTCAAGTGTTTAAGAAGAATGTTTTATGTTGTTTTCATGTATTATGTTCCTGGTTTACAAGACACTATACCTTAAAGATCCTCAGTTTTGTGTAATGAAATGAATGTTTATGTTATAAAAAGGCGGTATGCCATTGTTGGTATCAATGGATGGTTTAGTTATTTGTAGAAATTAGGATATTAAAACTCTAGGAAGAACCCTATAGAAAATTTTAAATATAGGAAATCTTCCTGGTATTTTGGTGAGTATTGAGTAAGGGGTTTCCAAGGAAATACATCCCTATTTGGATACGAGTAGGTAGAGGTAGCTCTGGCACAGATGTACATAGGGGTAAAACCTGAAAACACCGCTTTGAGTTAGACTCAAACGGGAACTGGTGCATGACAACAGGCCTTGCTGCACTCTTGGTTATGACACTCTCGGGGGATATGCTTTGGTAAATTCATAAGCTTAGTATGAACCATTTTTAAAGGAACAAGGATAAAATAAAATAAAGATTCACATAAGAAAATATGACCATGGATAACCTATATTGGAACCTAGGGGATCACAAGTTATGGTATACTTTTCTTCTAAAAGTTATCCTTATATTCTTTAAGTTCCTTTTCATGATTATTGGTTAAGTATTTAAGCCCTATTTATAGTTTCCTTTATTAGTTAATGGTGGGAAATGGAATAACATGTCCCAACAACCAATGTGATAGGTAATGCGATGATTGCCTTATTAATATAATAGAGATGATTAGGGAATTAAAAGATGATTATTATTTTGGAAGATGTTCACTATTTTGGGGACCCTATATGATCGTGGTAAATAGATTACTATGGTATTTTCATTGAGGAGTAAGGTTGACTTATATTTTGAAGAATCGATGAATTCAAGGTGGACTTATAGTAATTTAGGTTTCTTATGGGAATGATTAACCTATCTTGGGTAAAATATGTTTAGGTTAGATACTTTTGTTATAAGATGTTACGATTGGTTGATGTTGTTTGCAGATGAACGATGAGGTTTATTTTGGATGACTATGTTATCAAATCCTTCTTGTATTTCTGTTTCAATCTTAGTTTGGTTTATTTTGAGGAATCTTAAGGACCGTTATTTATGGAATGGTCTATGATGAACTTTGGGTAGTACCATGGAACTTTGAAGATTTAAAAGTTGTTTCCATTCCTATGGGATTATTTCTTTTTTTCAAGAGATGTTTTACCTTACCCTTTCTATTTTTCGGATAATGTTTAAAAATAGAATAAATAGATAGTTAATCTTTTGTGGATTATCTGATTCTCTAGAAGATGATTCTTGTGTTTTGATGATACCATGTAGTTTTGAATGATCATCATTTGGAGAAAGGATTAGTTTTGGGTAGAAACCTATTAAAGGATGAAACTCTACATGAATGTAGGTATATTTTCTTTTGTTCTATGTAGTAAATGAATTCCTTAAAATTATGAAAAGGAACGTAAAACAAAAACGTTGTTGGTTTACGTTTGCTACTATTTAATCAAAGACCGTTTACACACATCATAACTTTGGGATTTTCTTATGGTTAACTTTCTCCTAATCATTTTTTCTATCATCCGCCCCCAGAACATGACCCTTTGTTTTTTCTTCCATGTCCATGTTTTCCTACATGGAATCCTAGTATGGGTTAACTCGGGTGACCTTTTTACTTCCCTTTATTTCTTTTAAAGTAATAGTTTTACTGAGTCCTTTTCCGGTGTGGGACTTTCAATAAAATTTCAAAACCCAGTTTTAAAAATTACGAGGACGCAATTTCTTAAGGGGGGAAGATTGTAACTACCCGAAATTTTGAATAAATATTATTTCCTAATTTTATGTGTCATTTTATTTTAATTTTTATACTCAATAAAAATTTTTCATTTGATAACATGAGTATAGTTAAAATGAGGCCATTGGGTTTTGACTGTTATATGACCATTGGTCAATATGACCCCTGGAAACTAAACGTTTTGATTATTGTCTCTAAATACAAGTAATCTTGGTTAATTATTATAGAAAGAAGATTCGATGGCCTCCCCCAGTAGTCTTGGACCGATCGAAGCCCATCTAACAGAACTTGGGAAGGAGGTAGCACCACTGGGCTTTGCTCTGGGCCAAACCCAAGCCGAACTTCATCGTGTGAACCTAGAACGGAATCACCTTTGCGAGAAGTTCAAACTGATAGAAATTACGACTCATGCGATGTTGGCCGAGCCTCCCTCAGATTCTATCACCTTAGCACACCGTACACTTAGGTCATATGCTGGCATGATAAGGGGCAATTTAAGGAGACCGTAACTGCCTTGTGTAATCCTTTGTTTTAAATAAAAATTGGGGTTTCATCTTATGAAGAAGTTTATGAATTTTCAAATGACCGGATAAATATAGTATGCATATTTTTGATGAATTTTAGAAAATGGATATTTTAAAAATGTTTATGTAAACCTTAACTAATTAAAAATGTGTAATGATTTTCAAAAAATGGTCTTCTACAATTATGTCCAGTAGGAAATTTAGAGTCTAATAAGATCAACATGATTCTTGATGAATAGTAAATTATGAATAGTGATTTTACGTTTAGGATTAGTAATGTGACCAAATGGATTAGTAATCTCACTTAAATAAAGTTTTAAAATAATCTAGGCACCTTGATTAAGTAATGTGATTCAATAAAATGGTTAAATAACGGTTTCATAAATTATTATTCATGTATTAGTTTTTTTTGGTGAATAGTGTTTTTAATTAAAAATTAAATTAAAAATATATAGAAAATTATTTTTATAAAATGGATTTCATTTTTGAACTCAGAGCATCGATATTATGTTAAGGTAATTTTTGGGGTTTTTTTCTGAAAAAAATGAATTTTCAGTGAATAGTGTATTTATTTAAAAATAAAATTAAAAATATTTAGAAAATTATTTTTATAAAATGGAGTTCATTTTTGAAATCAGAGCATTGATATTTGGTTAATTTGAAATTTTGGGATTTTTCTGAGAAAGTTGAATTTTCAGTGAATAGTAAAAATAGAGTTTTAGGGTTTCAGTATGTTTAATGACATCATAACTGTGTCATGATGATTTCATGAGATATTTTATGGGTTTTCCGAAAAAAGTTGATGAATTATTATATGGGGGGCCCCATGTGGCCTAACTCCATGGGAAATACCATGGGAGAGCCCATGCTTTTGAGAAAACCACTTGTGAGGTGTCCCATGGCCATTAATGCCTTGTCCCCTCACTTTCCCTATAAATACCAAGCCATCCTTTCATCAATTTTGACTCCCCACTCTCCCCAAACGAAGTTATGGTCTAATTACCTCCCAAAGTTTCCTCCCAAGGTGCCCCCAAGCCCTCAAGGTCCAAACCTTTGAGTTTTAAGAGTTACATTTTAAGGTAAGGGATCTGACCCCTCTCTTTCTTTTCGAGTGATCTCTTTTATGTCATTTCGTTTTTGATCCATGTTATTATGTTGGAGGAGGTTCTTTTATATTC
The DNA here is from genome assembly GCA_963277665.1 of Viscum album. NCBI lineage: Eukaryota > Viridiplantae > Streptophyta > Magnoliopsida > Santalales > Viscaceae > Viscum > Viscum album. Next base: position 1,865,983,257 of record OY728133.1, read on the forward strand.
ATTATAATGTACTTTTTATGTTCATATTATGAGATACCCCCTCTTACTCTCATTATTTCGTTTTATGAAGTTTAAGTGGCGCCGTTAGGCTGCCGAAATTTTTTGTAACGGATTCTTTCTCCCTTCTCATTTTTCAAGATCTATTTTCATGTAAAGTATTTCAAGTTCCTTTTTATTATGTTGGGGTATGATCTCTAAATTTATCATACTGATAATTTATGAGAATATTATGAGAGACCCCATTTTATCTCTTCAATTCAGTATTTTGAAATTTTAAGTGGTGCCGTTAGGCTTCCGAATTTTTAAGTGGTTCTTTCACCTTTCTCCTTTTTCAAAGTTCTAATTCCTTGTCATGTATTTCATGTTCCTTTTTATTATTTTGGGGTATGATATATAAATCTATTATACTGATATTTTATGTTAATATGATGAGAGACCCTATTTGATCTCTTCAATTCAATATTTTGATGTTTTAAGTGGCGCTGTTAGGCTGCTGAATTTTTAAGGGATTCTTTCACCCTTCACATTTTCAGGTTCTATTTTTCTTGTCAATTTTTTCAAGTTACATTATTTTGGGTTATGATATCTATATATATCATACTGATCATTTATGTTCATATGATGAGATACCCTATTTGATATCTTCAATTCAGTATTTTGATGTTTTAAATGGCACCGTTAGGCTGCCGAATTTTTAAGGGATTCTTTCACCCTTCTCATTTTCAAGTTGTATTTTCTTGTCATCTATTTCAAGTTAAATTATGTTGAGGTATGATCTCTATATCTATCATAATGATAATTTATGTTCATATTTTGAGAGTCCCTTTTTTGATCTCGTCAATTCATTTTTGTTGAAGTTTAATAGGTGCTGTTAGGCTGCCAAATTTTTAAGGGATTCGTTCACCTTTCTCATTTTCCAAAGTTCTAATTCAATGTCAAGTCTTGCAAGGTCCTTTATATTATGTTGGGGTATGATATCTATATATATCATACAGATCATTTATGTTCATATGATGAGAGACCCTATTTGATCTCATCAATTCAATTTTGATTGATGTTTATGTGACGTCGTTAGGCTGTAGAATTTTCATAAGAGAAATCTTATTTTGTCTTCCTTTCATGTTCTTCATTTCATATGGTATATTTTCAAATTTCATTACCATGTTCTTAAATCCCTTATCTTCTGCCCCTGTACTATTTTATTGGTCATTTATGAATGTTTTACCCATGTCCCCTCTCTTTTCAATGTTTTCTAAAACCCTGTAACATAACCGTTATGTTGTAGAATTTTCGCCTCAAAATGTCTCTCCCTTTTTCTAAAGTTCTTTTATTTTTAAGTGAATACTCAAATCACTCCCTTCTATATGCGTATTCACATATATACCAAAATTTTCTATTTTAAACTCTAGGATTTACATACATGAAACATGCTTTCCCTTTTTGTGGTTTTAAAGTGACGTAAATATCATGTCTTTAAAGAAGTTTTTAAAAAGTTATGATTATGAAATGAAACCCATTTATTTTATGCTATATGGGTTATTTATGAAATTTTTGATGATGATATATGTGTCTCACATGATAATAAAGTAAAATTTAAGGGTGTGCCCTAATATCTCTCCAATTCATTGGGTAATGATATAACCACTAGAGATTACAATTTTCACGATATCTTGGTGAATAACCTTGGTAATTTTCAAATGACACCTTGGGGATGGACCTTGGTGATATGTTCATTATTGTCTATGTTAAATGATGTATCCACATCTTAAAGTGAAGAAAAATGTTATTTTTATTATGATATGTCAAATGATTTTTTTCTCATGCCTTAAAGTTCTTTTTCATGACATAGTTGATGTATCTCAAGTTCACAAGTTAAATGTTTCTCTTGTTCCCTTATTGGGCCTTCTACTAACCCTTTCTTTTGATGTATGTTCCCAGGTTATGAGATGTAGTAATGAACCTAGGTTGAACTTAAGGGGAAGCCTTTCAAGTGTTTAAGAAGAATGTTTTATGTTGTTTTCATGTATTATGTTCCTGGTTTCCAAGACACTAAACCTTAAACATCCTCAGTTTTGTGTAATGAAATGAAAGTTTATAATATAAAAAGGTAGGATGCCATATATAATATACCCATCTGTCACATAATCATAATATATTAATATGTAAACCACAATATCATGAAATCATTTAAAATTTATTCATAACATAATCTCGTGGAAATAAAAACTGGTTTTGTAAAAATATCATCATTATAACACTAAACCATACATAGAAAGAATATGGATAATATAATTGAATCATATATAGAATTAATCATATGTGACATCAAATAATTCCAAAATATATAAGTACTCATTTATAATTAACATCGATCATTTCTTGAGGAAAATTACCTTTTCATTTTGAATACACATATTTGAAATCAAAAAAAATAAATAATATTATGGAAAACATTTAATTTCATAAGAGTCATGAAAACATGGAATATATGCATCAAATACTTGATCGACCATGATGGTGGGGAATTCCATTCAAGCTGTGTATATTAAAATAAGGATTCCTTTCTAAATTTCCTCAAAAATTCAAAAGTTCCTCGTTCAGAAATCGCTAAGAATATTACTTTTAAAACATATTAAAAAATCATGTGTAAATATCATATTAATCAAGTTTGTAGAATATTCAAAAAAAAATAGAAATATTTTTTTAAATTAAGGTTATCGATGAAAAATGATTTTTGACCGAAGAGAGAAATAAAGTCATTTTTCCTTTATAATATTATTTCTATTTCTTGAGTACTTTATGTTTTAAAAATGAAAGGAAAACACATATTCTCAAAACAATTTCAAGAATATAAATAGAATAATAATTTTATTGAGATTTAGATCATGTAATTTCCTCATAAAAAACATAATCATAAATCATCCTAGAAAACAATGAGATTGTATCATAAATAACATACAACATTTATAACCATTGAATCATAAACACAACGAAAGAATTAAACCTTGTTGGATATGTATATCCCATAATTATAAGGAGAAGTATTATACAAGATATACATTGGTAGAATATACACTAGTTAAAAAATAAAAGTGGTGAATATAACATTTTCCTCATAAATTTAAAATTGAGACGGAAGTCACTTTCCTCGAGTCCTTATTGCTTCAAAAGTTCTTTTACATCCTCTTATTTAATATGCATTAGTTATATCCATTATTTTTGTCCATTGGAATGGAATTTTAAGAATACGGGAGATTTTACTTCATAGATAGGGAATTTGATAAAATAATCGGGTTGGGTTTGGTGGATTTAGATTTCTCAAATTGGTGTAAATAAAATAGAGAATGGGTTCCCTTTTATAAGGGATGGAAATGATAGGCATATAATTACAAAAAATATTAATGTATAATGAAGTCAAACAAAAATAAAAATTCATCCAAATGTCCATAGATTCGGAAAAAGAGGATATGGTATGAATATACAAATCCAATGAAATTTAGATAGGTTTTGGTTTCATTTTAAATCTCATCTTTTTGTTCAAACAGTTCACTATCTCATTTGGAACATAACTGTAGTAAGAACTTTTTCAATCATAAAAGGATATTATTTTTCATAAAATTTAAAAATTATCTCATAAATAAAAAGATGATGACATTTAATACCAAATATTATCCTTGTTTACATTTTTAATATTTTTTTATTATTTTTAAACAATTAAAAAATATATTATCTTTTATAAAATATCCTTACATGAATTTTGAAACTATTCTATTAGTTTGTCTTTAATGTCATAATGATTATTATTGAATTAGAATATAATCATTTCAAACATCCCAAAAATTTTATTTTTACCTACAAAATTTTTAGAACACAATAATTAAACAAAATTATATTGTTTTTAACATATTAAAAATATATAATTTTATTTTTATATTAATTGGTTAAATACAGTATCGGTGTTGGGAAAGCATTTAAATTAATTATTCAATATCTATAATTTTACAACAAACTACCATGATAAAAAATAATAACTCAAATTTTCTAATAAAAAATAATAATCAAACATATCCTATTTGAATCATTGTGTAATAATTTTATAGATATTAAAGTCAAAAGGGCGATATTTAATATTTATTCTCTTCTTAAAATAATATAAAACTCATGATTAAAGATAATTTTTAACATCTGGGAATCCATTTCACACATAGATGGTAATAGTAAAACTATACTCATACCATAGGAAAAAATTAGGTGTCAGATAAAATTTAATGCCCTATTCAAATATTTTTACCCTATTTCCCATTTTACCCTTGGTGAGGTTCAAAATATTTATCGTAGTTACTATTCCCAATGAAAAAAATGAAAATTAATTATTTACAAATTATTTACCTCTACATTAAAAATATTGTCTCAAATGTTTTGGATTCATCCTTTAGATGTGGTTAAAATAAATTTTAATATAAATGTGTAAAATGAAATGAAAAAAAAAATTATAACATGCTTTTTGAGGAATTAAAAATAATTTATATCAAAATAATCAATATTACTAATTAAAATGGAATTAATTATATTATTATAGATCTAATGGATAATATTTCACATTAATAAAGAAATATAGAATATTTACTTTAAAAAAATGATTTAATGAAAATAATTGAGAGTATTTGAAAAATATATATTTTTCCCTATTCAGTGAAAAATAATTCATTTCAGAAAAATACCAAAATGTTAACCTAATATAATTTTGATATGATGATCTCAAAAATTATGGTAAGTTTAAAAAATTTAATTTAATAAATTTTTAGAAATTAATTATATTTTCCATGAAAAAAATTAAAAAATAATCCTTTATGAAGAAAATGAATTTTAGAAGCATAAAATGACATTATTAAAACATTAGTGCTTACATCCTAAGTATTAATCAATGAATTTATGTTCAATGTAAATACAAAAAACTCCTGTAACTGAAATCTAGTGTCTACTTTATTACATTTTCACAACATACAAGGAATTACATATCGAAGAATCGAATAGTTTATCATACTTTGTAAACTAGATATATAATTGAAATGCACATTACAATTGAAAACATAAAATAAAAAAATTAATTCTTTTAGAATTACATTATTCTTCATAGAGTATATCTATATTTAAATCATAATATCTTCCTAGTATCGTAAGGAAAAACATAACAAAGAATATTGATCAGATACTGAGTAAGAGTATTCATACAGTAGAATTTGTCATGAATCAAAAATAATAATTAATATTTAATGATAAATAACAAAAAAACATGCCATTAAATCAATAAATCAGGTAAAATATGGAAAAAATAAATGATGACCAAATAATGATATATAAATAAACACATATGATTGAAACTTATCCATGGATATTCTAACTAATCAAATAATAACATGGTCATGAATAAATTATATCATAATTAGAGACTGAATAATTCTAGACCTATGAAATATACTATGAATACATTTCATGATACATTTTAAATATGTGGGTAGAACCCCATCTAAGTTGTCTAACTAATTTTCCTCATGTTATTTGTCGATATATCGAGGGGATATCGATAACTGGACCCCACTTGTAACTTATTAAGTCCAACACATTCCTCATATGAAAGAGGTGAAACATAATCAACATAAACATTCATATAAATAAAATTACATAAAATATTTTAATACTTATCTCAATAAAAAAACATAATCTAAAATTTTCCAGAATAATATAGTGAATTGTAATAAAATTTTACATCCTAAATCAAATAGATTAAAAAATATCACACTAATTAATTATGATTATATAAATACAATATATCCCATATGTATCACAATTAAAATAAAATTTTTATGTCATCGCTTAATAGAAATACCCTAAAAATTCCATTTAATACATTCTTGAGGAAAATAACTTTTTCACTTTGAAATTCACTTTTTAAAACAAATGGTTCCATAAAACATTAGAAAATAATTTCATTTTTGGAAATAAAATTTTAAACACTCTAAAACATTATTTAAAATATTGATTGTTCATGACGATATAAAATTCTATTTTTTTATTTTGAATGAAAACAAATATTCCTTTATCATTTTTAGTAAAATTCAAACAGGCCAAGTTTTGATAAAAACATGAAAATTAACCTAAAAATAAATTCTAACAAGTTAAAATGGGAAACAATTTATTTAATAAATCATTATTAAAATTATAAAAAAAAAATTGAAATCATTTTTAGAAAACATGGATTTTTATGAAAAAGGATTTTCGACCGGAGAGAGAAATAATGTCATATTTTCTTATAACCATTTTCTCAACAATTTTAAGTAAAAAAGAGTAATAATTGTTTTATAACATTAAAATGTTCATGAAATAAAATATTATCACAAAATATATTTGATTTAAGATATTAATTTCAAATAATCCCCCCAATGTGGGCTTAAATATAAATAGTCATGAATAATGATGAAATTTTGATATAAACACTTACCACTTTGGTATCATGTGAATAGTAAGCCCCATTTATGAAATAATCATAAAATAAATCACTAAATATCATAAATATAAAATTTTAATTCTATAACATATCATACGGTGCATTATATAAGCCACCAAAAATAATAAGTTGTGAATATTGCATATGTCCCAAGAAAGTAAAAGTGAGATGAGAAACTGTTACCTAATATTCGACTTCCTTCATATGTGTCTGAACCTCCGATATAAAAAATATAGTTTTATGATATATAATTATATATTATATAACCATACTCATATATATTATACATATATTCTTTTATTATTTCCTTTTATCACCATTTTATTATCAATTCTTGGTTAAAATCACTATTTTGGGATATAATAGCTTTGTTATCCATGCATGTTTTAGTTCAATAATTTTGGTTCCCTGAATTTGATGATGGTTAAATAATATAAATAATTTTTACCATATATAAATTAAATATATAATCATTATATATGTATTTTTATTATTATGTTAAATTTAGATATACAATTTGGATTACACCATTCATGGAGATTGAAGTTTGTATGTACGCATGAAAATTCTTTCCATTTTTATCAATGGATGGAATGAAAGTAAAAAAAATATTAATTCTAATTTTTTTAATAATAAATATATGTATATATAATTTATATTAATCAAATACATCCTTTTTACCAGCCATGTTAACAAAAAAATGAATAACACATCACATCATTACAAGGAGGCAGTAGTCCCCACGTGTGCTCAAGTGATGTTAATATTTTCCAATGGATTGGAATTTAAGATGTTATTTGTTAAATAATACTTCTTGAAGTATTTTTAAATTTTTAGTATAAAACATATTCATTAACATTATCCTTACTACGTTTCATGTAATGTAAAAGTTAAAAATGATCTCATCGCTTTGTGAGGTGGTAGTCCACCGTATACACAAGCGACATTATCGTATCCCCCACAGAATAAAGAATAAGAAGTTATATGTAATATAATAATTAAATATGTTTTATAATATTATGAATATCATACAAATATTTTAAATCCATTATTATATCTATACATGAATGGAGGTGATTGAAACGAATTACATCGGTTCGTAGGACGATAGTCAACCCTATAAACGATCGATGGTTTCATTTTCAATTTGATAGAAGTGGGTATGAATATAGGTTTTAATAAAAACTCATTGAATATTATATAATGTTTTTATTATATTATAATATTTTAATATATTTTGAATAAGGTGGAAAATAAATAAAACGAATACACACGTTTAAGAATTTTACATCTTTTTCGGAGAGCCTCTTTAGTTCTATACATAAAGCCTTCTTAAGAGGTATTACTAATCACTATATGAACACTAGGATGTGGGGATGGAATTAATAAATGGTTATGGTAAGGTATTGGGTAAAACAAATGGTTTTCTAAGTGAGAATCATAGAGGAGAGTGGTTTCCATTTTTATGTGGGGGAGAGGACACACAAAAAAGTTTTGAAAAGATATAGAGTTATACATGTTTTTCTTTATAAAATAGCCTAAATAATGGCCAATTATTGACCCATATATGTTATAAGGTATATATATGTCTTTAAAATGGGATTTTTACATGATTTAATACCTTTTCAACCCTTATATTCTTATTCCACTAGCCTCAAAAATCATTAATTTTCACTATTCAACAAAAATTTAGTATTTTGAGAAAAATTAAAAAATATCATCCCGAGATAATTTTTATGAGTCGATTTTAAAAATGAAATTTATTTTTTCAAATAATGTTTCTAAAACTGGTAAATTTTAATTTTAAATTATTTTATTAATGAACAACAGACCTTCCATTTAAAAAAAATATTTTTTCAGAAAAAATTTCTATTTCTTTAAAATGATTCAAAATGTAATGAATAAAACTTATCATACATAGATATTAGATATTTTAAGATAAATATTCATTGAATTAAATAATCATATGTATGAGGATCATATATTCATAATTCCATTGGAAAATTGGACACATAAACAATTGTTCTTTTAGTGAGCTACATCATCTCCCACAATGATCTTTATGACTAGAACCCCTTTTAAACATGTCACACATAATACGTTTCTTTATAACAAAAGGGAAAAAAATTGAAAGGGTGAGATCAGATGTTCAATAAGGGTAAATAAGGTATATATCAATATATGATGGTCATAAGGGAATAATATCATGATAATAACATTTCAAAAACATACCCTTCATATCATTAATCATAAACTTAAGTCGTGGTATAAATCGTGGAAGTTCATAAGGCATGAATAAAAATGTAATAAAAGAACATGAACCATGATAACATACAATTGGAATAAGTAATAGATTATTATAATATAAATAGGCAAATAAATTCATTTATTTATTATTTCATGTCTCATTTCCCAGATTTCTATAGTGGAATGCGTTCACTCCCCAAAACATCTCAGTAGTCAAGGATCACTTCCAATACTATCATAGTGGATAGTGTCCCCTACTGAACTGGGTTCACTCCCCATTATAGAAAATGTAATCTCATGAGATATCAATATTTATCATATTCATTATAATGGGATATAGGTCCTACCCTACACATAATGAAAATCATACAATTTTTTATCACAAGATCGTAAAATATCAATAATATCATATCCCATGAAAAGAAATGGGTTTCATACACATTGAATCATAGCATAACGCATTTGAATGAAATGGGTTTCATAAAAATATATGCATTATAACCATAAAATATATTTATAAATATTATGGATGGAATAACATGATCATATCCACAGTATAACAAAATAAATAGATATTTTTTGACATTAATGAATAAAAATTTTATAAAATATCTTTCAAAAATTACTGAGTAAAATATTCTTTCCAATTTGAAAACACTTATTTAAAATATAAATAAATCCCATGTATTAATGAAATATTTTAATTTGAAATAATATTGAATACTTTTAGTGGAATCCATACAACATTGAGTTGTCATGACAGTGAAATTTTTTGTTAATGTCGTACATTTTCAATCAATCATTCCATTCACATTTTGGTAAAATAAAAATGAATCTTATTAAAGAAAAAGCAATATGATTCAATTAAATTTTTAAAAAATTTAAAAGGGTTTAAATTATTTTAAGCAATCTTATTAGATATGAAAAAAAAATTACATATTTTTTGATAACATAGATATGGTAGAAAATTCATATTTGACTGAAGAGAGAAATAAACACTATTTTTATTAAAAAAATTCCTTTCAAATATTGAGTATATAAAGATATAAAAATGAAAGTAAAACATGTATAATTATTATATAAATATATTATAAGAAAATTAATTGGTTTCATGAGATTTCTATCATTAGATTTTATCATCCAAAGCATAAATATAAACATTCCCGATAAATGTTGAGATTGTATCATAAAAGACATACATCTATAGTAATATTGGATATCTTGCCGTATAAATGAATAAAATTGAAAGAAAACTAAAATATATTAATAATGAATAAATTAATGAGATTTTATATCAATGGTTCTATATATACACCTCTTAAAATTATATAGATGCATAACATAACATATATCTCAAAAAAGAAAAATTGAGAAAAAATCCTTTATATTAAGTATCAAATTCCTTCATACAAATTCAAAACTCATGTTTAATAAATATAATTTAATTATATAAGTATTAAAAACCATGAATATATATTTAATATCATTTATGATATAATTTTGAACACAGATTACCTAATTATTAACAATTCCATGTTAAATTCATGTTTTAAGAAATGAAAACAATTTTTTTGTGTAAATTTTGATTTTTTATTTTTTGTTCTATTAATTTAGTTATTGTCCAATTATATATACAATGTTAAACATGATAAAAATATCATATATATTCACTATATATTTATTTATGGTAATCCATTAGTGTTATATATTGAAAATGAAATACATCGTTTATAGTCATAGTAGGTTGAACATAGGCATGAATGAAGTTTCCTATTTCATGAAAGATTCAATAAAATAAAGGAAAATAATATATATTATCATTAAAAAAAATTTTAATTTTATATATATCACATATTTTACTTAAACACATCTTTATTAACTTTCCTATAATGTGTGAGTGAATCATATCGCTTCGCAAGGCGGCAGTCTGTCACAGACATGAGCGACATTATCATAATCCAAAAAAATGGAATGTAATGAGTTATATTTGATATAATAATTTAATATGTATACTAATATCATTAATATTATAAATATACCATGAATACATATTTTTATCAAACTGTTAGAGGTGGTGATGAAAAATGAATAACCTTAGTTCGTGAGGTGGTAGTATGTCGTACACACGAATGATTATTTCATATCCCATTTTTTGGAAGATGATTAGGATATATAACAATAGCATAAAAATAAAAAATATTATTTTATGGAATATATTGGGGCTATTATAGCATCACATTTTAATATGAATTGAAGGCTTTGGTGAAAGAAATATAATTAAACAATCAGTTCGGTACGTTACATCTTCATTGGAATAATTTTTTGGTTTGAACTAAAAGAATTTATATGATGGATTTATGACCAATGTAAGTATTATAGAATTAGATAAGGTAAGTAAGAATACATTAATGAAATTCATTGGCCAAAAATGGTATTAAATGTGTTAAGAATAGAGGATAAGGTGTGGCCTTTTATAAGTAATGTGAATGGCACATTTGTAATTTTTGAAAAAAAAGATGTTTCTAAATATGCACATGACAAAATTCTATGAAATATAAATTTATAGATATTAAAAAATTATAAGGGCTCAATATGTCGATAAAATTGATTTTGGAAAATTTGTAGTTCATTTTTAACCTAGATATTTAAATATTAACCCCACTGTAAACCCACTATTACCTTAAATATGGTAAATATAGTTTTTCAATTTTTAATATTTTTTTATGATAAATAATTATATTGAAATTATTATATAATATAAATTTTTTAATTCCAAATATGGAGCCTATTTTTCTTAGTTTCATTCACATATGTGGAAAATTTTAATTCATAATTAAACCAATATACATGATGGGAATGTGGTTTTCCAATGAAGAAATAATCAAAATTTTCAAATTTTTTAAAAAACATTAACATGTAAATGATTCCAATGATTGTAATTTGATTAATAAATGTATAATTGAAGTAATTTTATAGATAAACCAATTTTAATTTAAAACATTCCTTATAAATTTTCAAAACAATAAAGGTAGATTTATTAAAAAAACAAGTATTTTTTACTATTTATCAAAAAATTAATCTTTTCTAAAAAATCACAATAAATCACCCTAAGTTAATTTTGAATTTATTATTTCCAAAATGAATTTTATTTAATCGAAATATTATAACAAAATTTTCTGAATATAATATTATTTTTGTTCACCAAATGAAATGAAAAACATTTTTTGAAATTAATATTATTGAAACATACAAAGACATTAGTTAAAAGTAAGTATTTCATTATCAATATATTTCATTTATATGAAAATTTTATAAATAATTTTTAAGAATATAATTCCTATTCATGCCACAATGATATATTTATAGGTAAAAACATTCAAGATTAAATAATAATATTAATAGTTTTTCTTTGATTGTTAAAAATCGGTGTTGCAAGAAACGTAAGCTACTGAAATGAAATAATTAAAATTGTTCATAAAAAAAATATGCATATCATAAAATCATATAGAGTAACATTACACCACATCAAAATTAATTTAACTCTTAAAATTCCTTCAATATGATATAAATAGATGATGATACTTATGCCTTATCATATCTTGAAATTCTCACATTACATCCCAAAACTGGTGGTTTTTTCAAATAACTCTGATTAGGATAATTATATTATTTCTTATAACATTATCTATTAAATACAGAATATCCACTGGTTGTTTCTTATAAGAAATATCTTTCTCTACTAATTTGGCCTCTATGTTTAGTGCATATGAAGGTTTAAGTGTATACTTCCTCAAAAGAGATAAAAAGAAAACATTGTGAACTTTAGAGATGTTTTGTGGTTGCAACAACATATTGGATATGATCAAATACAATCACGAATATTAAATATATTGATATACCTAGGTATTATGTATCCATTCTTTATAAATATTATTATCTTCTTCCATAGAGAATTTCATTGAAGCACCCTCTTACTAACTTTAAATTCCAAACCACACGGGATATTATCATCTACACTTTTTGACCAACTTTGTGGTTTCATATGTTCTAATATATAGATCTAGCATTATATGAAATTTCATTAGCTATCACAACAAAAACAAATTCTATTTACATGGTTCAAAACTGTAACAGTAGGGCCCAAATCAATGGTCATAGGTTGTGGCCACGGTTTTTCCCAACCATGGATGCTATCAATGTGGTAGTAGGGTTTGACCTATGGCCAATGTTTGAACCATGGAAATAGGCCAGATAAGGCAACAGATTTGAAAATCACTACAATAAGTGTCTCCATTGTCAATTGTGGCAGTTTTCCTATTACCAAATTTTTAACTGTGGAAATTTCCCTAGAAAATATTAGAAATAGCCTAAAAATAATGTGTGCCTAACCAGATTTGATCCCAGCACCTTCCTTTCACATTTCAGTTCCCTAACCACTACACAACCAAGGATTTTCTGTTTATATATATAATATGTTATATATATTATTAAGAACTATGGTTATATCCTGAAAACTAGGAAAATAGTTCTTCCCTCCTTTTTTGGTGCGAAATATTTTCTCCCATACAAGGGTAGGATTTTTATAGCCATGGTTTTCAAAACCATTTTTATATCCCTTCCAACGGAAAAGGATTATAGCCATGGTTTTCAAAACCATGGATATAGGCCACATAACCATGGTTGTTGTTGTGGGCTATAGCCATGGTGTTGAAAACCATGGCTATAACCCATGAAAAAAAATACCTATTGTCACAGTTTTAAAACCATGGCTATAGGCCGCATAACCATGGTTGTAGCCACCTATAGCCACATTTTTTGCACCACCAATATAGGTCTGTGTCCATAGCCCATTTTTATAGTAGTGTATCTGATGTCCAGATAGATTTCTTTCCCTAACCTCATTTCATCATGTTGGATCTCAACACATCATTCCATAGATTTATTAATAGGGATTCATCTGAATTCTCGAGTGAAATCTATAGTAGAAGGAAAAACAACTAGAGTAATGTGTTGATCCCAACAACCATTAAAATTCATATAATGTGATATCTTCATATTCTATAATTTTTTTATTATTATATTAAACTAACCACTTATCTGACAATAATACATAGTGTTGAAACTCAACTATGTATCCCAAGTTTGCAGAATAATTCACCAAAACATCAACGTAAACCTTAGATCCCGATAAAATACAATTTAATATGGAACTCCATGAATTCTTACCACTTTCATAATTTATATATTTTGGAAATATTATCCAATTAGAAATATTCTCATATATTAATGAAGTGTACTGACTTTATAAGGTAATAGAACACATATCATGTATAATCATTACTTTTAGACGCTTTAGGGAGTCCAAAGACAATTTTCATGGTGTTATTTTTCCATTTAAATTCTAGTAATTTAAATGGATGTGAAAACCCCTCGTAATTTTGAATCCCAACCATAACTTTATAACATATCATGTAGCGAGATACAAACTCTATGATATATCACTTCATTCCATCCCACCAGAAATACTCTTTCAAATTTCTATATATATTTGTGATTAAAATTAATTGATAATTATGAACTATGATCTTAAACTAAAATGACCTTCTTCAAATCTGGTATGGAAGGAACACATAAATTCTCCTTGAATAATATCATTATATCATGCTCTATGATAAACTCGAGAAAATTTATAACCTTATTTTTCAATATTACAAATTTCTCCAGTGCCACTTTATCCTTTACATGGATAGATGGTTGTACATTCAATTGATAAATATAATACTTCTCATGTTTCTTCTAGATTTCTAGATCTATCCTTTGAATATCCAAAAATATTGAATCTTTTTTTATACCGATCATTGATAATATAGTTTGATCATATTGACTAAAAGAACCATCCACCTTGTATTCATTCCCATGTTGGAAATGAATTGACATATAGTAATCATTAGTCATATCTAACTATATTCTATTATGGATATTCATCTACTTCTGTGTGAATATATGGCTTAAAACATTTTGATCAGTATATATATCAAACATTACTCTATAAATATAGTGCCTCCATATATTTTATGAAAAAATCAATATAGCTAACTCCAAATCATGAGTTAGATAATTTTTTCCAGGAACCATTAAGTTCAATGAGAAACAATTTATAAACATTTCATTTTTATGACAATGCATCCTAATCCCTTCTTGAATTAATCACTAAAGATTACAAACTCTTATACACTGCGGGGTAATGTATATACATGCATGCCGACTAATATTATCTTTAGTTCATTAAAATTTTCCTCACATTCATCTATCGAGAGGAACTTGGCTCCCATAGAAGTTAACATTTTGAGTGGATTAGATAATTTTAAAAAATTCTCTAAAAACTGTTGATAATATCCATCTAAAACAAGAATAATATGGATCTCAGTCACCATGTTTAGTCTATTCCATGATTCAATGGCCTATATCTTTGATGGATCTAGTTATATAGAATCTCTTGATATTAAATGACCAAAAAATATAAAATTTATAGGAAACATTCACACTTTGTAAATTTTTTTATATATTTTCTACTTTCATTAGGTATTTAGTACAATTATCATGTGATCTTCATTCTCTTACTTGATTTTTGAATAGATAATAATATCATAAATAAAAAATACCTAATACTAATCACGTTAATCTCTGAAGACTCTATTCATTAAATATATGAAGATAGTGAGTGCATTAGTAAGGTCAAGTGGAATCACTATATATTCATAGTGTTCATACCTTGTGCTAGATGATTTTAATGGTATATCCTACTTATTGACCCTCAATTGAAGCTATCCATAATGAAATTAAATCTTGAAAAAGTAAGGAGTTTCAAGTAGTTGATCAAATATTTCATCATTACATGATAGAGGATACTTATTCTTGATCGTGATTTTTTTCATCTCCCGATAAGTAATTTTGAGTCTCATCTGTGCATATTTGTTTTTTACAAAAATAATTTCTGTACCCCATGGTGACACACATTTATGAATCTATCACTTTCTTATTTTCTCATGGAGTTTCTTCTTCAATTACTGCAACTCATTTGGGGACATTATATATGGAGTCCTTGAAATAGATGTGGTACCAGGTAGGAGTTCTATTGAGAACATGACTTCACATTTTGTTGGAAGGCCAGGAAATAATTCTGTGAGGACATAAAAAAATTATATAACAAGTAGAATATCATCATTTTTCATGTTTCTCCCCAACCATCAGAGAATAAAACCCCTATAGAATGGGAATAAAAAACCATTCATTATATTTTATCTCTATCAGAAGATCGCACTTATCATCACACTGATAGATGGTCATAAGTTGGTTTGGAATACCGAATATAACATCCCTTACTCAACAACTTATTTGAGATTTATAGATATAATGTCAATCCATCTCAAAGATAACATAAAAATAAACTTGAGGAACAATGACATGATTTTCAGGAAACACATTTCCACAATCATCAATTAGAGAAGAATCATGTACAGGAGATATTAGCATTATACAATTTTGGGTTTTCACTTCTAATTCTAAATCTAATCATTTTGGTGAAATTTTTATAAAATTATAAAATTCTTTAGAAATGAATTAATGATTAGATCCAAAGTTAAATAATATATTAACAATTCTATAGTAGATGGTAAGTATACCTTTCACAATGTCATTATCACACCACTCGTTAAAAATAGTGATCCCATGTGATTTCCATTTGCTTCTCAGCTTAAGAGGTTTTTGACAACAATCATCACCATTAACCTTTTGATTTGGTAACTAGAGAGAATAATTTCCATACCCCTTACATTTGATACACTAGAGTGTGGGTAAGGAATTTTATAGAGAATTATCTCTTTTCACGTCATTAGTTAGCTTATTCCCATCACTTAATCATTTGATTACCCAATCACCATCACTTCCACACATAAAATATTAACTAGAATCATTAATTCAACTTCATTTATGTTTCCTTACGCACATTAATAATGAATAAAATATAATTTTCTTCTCTCAAGGATTTTTATTGTTTCTTTCAAACTCCATCATTATTTTCTTATAAAACCCATGAGATAGATGGGTAACATCGATCACTATTTTCACCTTGAGGTCACATCGTATGATTTATTCATTGATACTATAGTCCCTTATAGATAAATCACTTAATAGATTTATGATAAATCAATTGAAGAATTGATCAAACTTAATTTAAGGTTGGTATATAATTCCAGAAGATTACCTCACATATCATTTAAATTTTTCCTCATATGTACCTATAGATTCATCATCCTTCTATTTTATCTCTAGAATCCCTTCTCTATTTTGTATGAAGAATATAAGGGAAGTACATGTTAAAGAATAATCTCTTAAACTCATCCCACTCCAGGGAGTCAATTTCATCATATTCCATTGTATTATTGATGACAACCCACAATTGATCCTTTTTGCTTTCAAAACAATAGTCATCCAAAATGACATTTTATTATTACAAACACTAGAAAATAGAAAATATATTTTCAGTGGTACTAATGCATTCAAATAACTATTAGATTAGAGGATACACCAAATGAATTTGGATGTTTGCTCATAAAGGACTCAACGGAATGTTGTTCCCCCTTTTCTCATTTAAATGTTTAGCATAATTTGTGGCTTAAGAATGTTGTATCGAAATGTCAAATAGATTTTTTATTACAACACCAATAACATTTTGATACTTAGGTAATTTTTCCATCAAAATCAACATTAACAAGGTTCCATGAGATTATATACATTGAATAAAATAGAAAATCATTATGGAAGAAATAACAATCATAGTGGGGAATAAGGTTTCAACATGTCTTGTCGAACCAAGTGTGAAACAAGTCCTATTTTCATACACAATATGCTGATTATGTCCATATAAATGTTCACTTTATCAGTTATTAACCCAAGGTACCTCAATTTTATATCGAAATCCAATTTTGGTATCCATTGAGGGATGTAATTTTTTAGAAACCACTTGGTCTATCAATTACTATGATCCCAATACATTTTCATATAATTTGACTCATTATTATTCTTATCTTTTCACATATGATTATGGGTCTCACAAAAACAAATTCTCCTTAGTTTCCAATGGTTAACAAACCCTTTCTCTGATACTAACTATAAAGACCCAAACTTCTCATATATAGATATTAAATATTTTTATACGAATATTCATTAAATTACCCAAAAACATGACTGAGGAACGTAAAGGTACAGTACATTTGGAAACATGGACACATAAATAATAGGCCCATAAGTGAGATTAATAATCACCCACTATGTTTTTAGTAACTAGTAGCCTTCTTATAATTATCATACATATTTCATTTCATCATAACATAGGAATAAGGTACAAAAGAAATGGTGATCTTAGATACTCTTTAATGGTAAATAAATAAGGTACCAGCATATCATTTGAATAATGGTGTGGTAATATGGGAATAAAATCTCAAAACCTTAATCATCATACCATAGATCATAAACCAGATTCATGTAATAAATCATTGTAGTTCATAATACATTAATCATAATTAAATCAAATAACATAAACCAAGAGAACATAACATTATCATAAAAAATGGATTTTTTTTCATACATATATGCTTATAAAATAATTTCATTATTAGTTCAATGATCATTTCCAAGTCTATCAGAGTGGAAGGGGTTCTCTCCCAAAACTATCATAGTAGTCACGGTTCCCTCTCAAGACTATCGTATTGGATCGAGTCCCTTACTAAACTGGGTTCACACCCTATTCTAGTTGTGTTTATATCTTAAGTTATCAATATTTAACCAATAAATTGGGGTAGATATAGTTCCCACTAATAATTTAAGGAATATAATATACATGTGTGCCAGAAGATCCTAAAATATACATCATACCATAACCTATCAAAAGATATGGGTTTAATAATAATTGCATCCAACCATAACCCATGGAAATGAATTGGTATTTCTTAAAAATCGCTTCATCAAATTTATAAAATAGACATAGAAAAAATAATGAAGGTATAAATAGATCATATCAATAGTAGAACATACGAAACGCATAAGGTTGTATCCATTGATGAATAGAAATATCCATAAAAATCAGTAATTCATTCTTCAAAAAAATATCATTTCTACATTTAAAGCACATTATTATAATAGAAAAACATCCCAAATGTTGTCAAAATCATTTTTCATGAAAATAATATTTGAAACATGTAATTGAAAATTGAAAAAAAAATTAGTGGTCATGATGGTGGAAAATATTTTTCATGTCTTACACTTTAAAATACTAATTCCTTTCAAATAATCTATAAAAGTCAAAAATACTTCATTAAGAAAAATACAAGAAGTTTCATTCTTAAAAATATTTCATAAATTAAAAGAGGGGAATAATGGACTTTAAATAAACATATGATATTTCTAAAAATACCATTAATGTTTATTGAAACATGGATATAGAAGAAATACAATTTTTGACGGAAGAGAGTGATAAACACTATTTTTCATATAAACATTTTTTTGACCACTTCAGTATATAGAAAGAGGAAAATTAAGGGAAAAATTTTATTCGCATAAATTAATCAAAATATATAAATATTCATTAGTTTATTGGGATGTGGATTATAATATTTCATCCTCAAAATCATAAACATGAAAAATCCTACTAAAAGAAAATATTGTATCATAAATCCTTTACCACTTTGGTAATATTGATTTGTAATCCCCGTGAAGAAATAAAATTAAATGAAATATAAAAAAATGATAATAAATTAATTAATTGTATTTCATGTCAAATGAGTTTTATATACACCACATAAAAGAAGATAGGTTGATAACATTACATATGTCTCAATGAAGTAAATTGAGACAAAAATCTCTTTCCATAAGTCCAAACATCCTTCATACATATTCAAAATCTTTTCTAATAAGTAAAATTTAATAATAAATATATTAAAGAAAAACAAACATATATACAATACCACATATGATTTCCTTATGGCCTTTTATTACCCATTTATTAACGATTTCATGTTAAAGTTATGTTTCGGGAAATAACTACATTGTTCTTCGTGTTGGTTTTAATTTGTTATTTTAGGTCCTCTTACTATGATCATAGTTATTCCATCTAAATAATTTTGAAAATTATATATATACAATATATATTCATTATATATTTATTTATAGAAATCTAGAAATGTTAGAGAAAGAAACTGAAATACGTAGTTCCTGGAGACAGTAGGTCGTACGTACACATGAAAGTTGTTTTCATTTTCTCGGTGGATTAAAAGCGATAATTGTCATTAATATATTATCATTATTGATTCATTTTAATGTTGTATATATGACATATTTTAATTAAAATCTTTTTTTATCTTCCATGTAAATTATGAATGAATTTCATCGCTTCGCGAGGTGGTAGTCTATCGTACTCTTGAGGGATGTTATCGTAATCCCATAGAATGAATATGAAAGAGGTATATGTAATATAAAAATTACACAAGATTATTAAAATCATAAATATAATATATAAATAATAAATACATCATTATATCCGTATGTGATAATTGGTTATGAAAAATGAATGACATTGGTTCGCAAGGCGGTAGTCCTCCATACACACAAAAGATGATTTTGTATCTCATTTGATGGGAGAGGAGATAGATATGGGTAATTTCGTTAAAAATTAAACATTTAAGTCAATGAAATATTTTGATGTTGTTATTCAATCATTTTTCAACAATAATTTATGGTTGTGGTGGAATAAATAAAATAAAATTCTAGGCTCGGGACGTTACCTCTTCTTTAGAAAACTTTTTTGGTCTTCACCAAAATATTTCCAAGGATGTATTTATAACAATAATAATTCTTATAGAATGAGATGAGCAAAATAATGAATTTTTTTGGGTAGGTAGTGGATGAACCCTAGGGGTCTTAATGTGTGACGAGGATTAGAGAGGGGGTAACTATGAATATGTTAGGTTACTGGCACAGAAGAAATTTTTGAAAAAAAGTTATACACACATATTCCACACGTCAAAAGCCTCCAAAATAGACCATTATAAATAATTAAACATTATTAGGTCAGAATTGTTCCTTATATTTGGTATTTGACATGTTATAGGGCATTTTTAACCAATATCTTTCTAGTTTAACACCAACCGGTATTCAAATTTTTTACATTAACTGGGATACTGATTTTTATTATTTTTTAAATTCAATATAAAATAATTAATTTTTCCATATTATATATTAAAAATTATTCTAATTATAAATATGGATACTTCTCTTTCAAATTCCATTCAGTGATGAGAAAAATGTTTATTAAAAATTAAGCCCTTGTATGTGACGAGAAAACGGTTTTCCAAAGAGAAAAGACATAATGTTTAAACAGTTTTTATAAAAAAAAATTCAACATGAAATTGTTTAAAATGAATTAAATTGGATTAATAAATATTTAATTTTAATATTTTCATATTTAAACTGATTTTAAAGCAACAATTATCCTTATAAATTCATTAAACAAAATTAATTTTTTTTAAATAATATGTTTCACTAAGCAATAAAAAATAATCTTTTCAAATAAAATCCCAAAAATTCACACTAAAATAATTTTAAAATGATGATTAAAAAAATGAAGTTTATTTTATCATGTCAATTTTAAAAGTGTCAAAAATTAATTTTATTATTGATAAAAAAACAAATAAATGATATTTTTTAGAAAATATTATTTTCGAAACAGATAATGACTTAATAAAAAATTAAGTATTTTTATATCAATATATTTTATTTATATACAAAAAATTATATATAGTTTTTAAAATGTTTTTATTCCTATTTATTATTCCAAATTTAATTGCCATGTAATAATGGTCATGCTGAAATAATAATATTAATTTTGTGTTGGGGTGCATTAAAATTTGGTGTTAAGTGTAACACAAGATATAAAATAATAATTAAATTTATTTTGAAAAGTCAAAAATATATATCATAAAATCGAGTGGTGCAACACTTATTTTATTTCTAATCAGCATCTAACCGTTGAATTTTATTTATATTTGTGTAAACCATAGGATTTTTATAATTTAGTTATTAATATTCATACATTCCAACATAATGGCTTATTTATGATGATCGTGATTAAATAATAATATTTTAATAGATTATCACGTTTCATTCAAACTCGATGCTGTGTGAATCATAAAATATCAAAGATATTGATTTTAAATAAATATGTTATAATGTCTCAGAGTGTTATATTCTCCTTTAAGCTAGGTGTTACATGTTATAGACACTATTAAAATGGTGTTCCTCATAAAATCATAGGCTGTTGCCTTATACCCAAAAAAATTTACTACTATTAATTTTATATTCATCCTAGAAATAAGGGGTTTAGAATTTGAAAATACATTTTTTGGAAACCCATGTCATAAAAGCGGTTAATAAAACTCATGTTTGATAAAAACTTTTGACGATCATATTCATGCATGACACAGTTTGCTGTAAATAGATGCACATGATGAGGGATTAGCTATTCACAATGAATACTCATGTGATAAGCATTATTGGTGTGCATATCAAGTGATGGATATGCTACATCAAACATCATATTCGTCAACCATGCGTTATCGGAATTTTGGCTTGCCACTTGCTCCTGCTGTGGATACCACACGCCAGTCGGACCTCAAGAAGATGAGCTTCCTAGCACCACATATCCTCTTTCCATGATAACCATGTGAGTAGTAGTAATAAAGAGACCCCTCACTTGATAATATATCATGTGAAGAAGAAACATCATCTGACTGATGTACAGTCACACAACACCCATTGTTTGGGTGTACTTGCATCGTAGCTCCATAGTTCATTCAGATAACATTCATTTGAGTATAAAAAATGCCAGTGCACTATTGATTCCATATACAGGATATAAGAAAACATGAACCCTCCATTTAGACAGGTGATTTAATTATTATGGTCCATGGATATAATTGGAATGCGACACATTCAATCTGCAATACACATTCGGGATAGCTCGTTCATGTGGTGGATGCAGCCCCTGAAGCAAGTCCTATACCCATAAAATGTTTATAGCACATGCATGAAACTCTTGATGTGGGTTTTTCATATTTATCGTGCATAATAAAAGCGGTTCTATCTGCACAGGAAATGATAATACGTCTAAAACAGTGCATGAAGCAATGACAGTACATGGTCATCTCTGTGTTAATAGTTATTTTTATGAATATCCTCTTCATGAAGCAATGGCAGTACACATGGCCGCACATGTTTATAGGGTGTTCCACCATTATCAGATAGGCAATGTCAAGGTGGTGATATATCTATAAATACATTTTGTAGATCACATGTATGAAGCTACTTCATGTCATGAGAAAGATGCTCATATTTTCTATGAGTTTCAGAAGCCCACAGAAGGGTTGTGTGGCATAAGGGATCCCATAAACGCGAGACTACATGTTGTCTTTCATGAAAAGTATCCAAGGCATCGTATAAACTCTATTTCGAAATGATGTGGAACCTTGTACCCTAACATGTGGAGTGTGGATGCACCATGTGTATATAATGCGTCATCTGAACACGAGACCATACACATATTCATGTGTGCATGAGAATCTCTATATACCCCATGATATTTTCTATTTAATAGGGTTAACATTTCTTTCATGAACACACAACATATCAAAGGTGATCAAAGAGATAGTCATTGACGAAATTCACATGTGATCACAAGATCCATCAATGAACACGTGTTACATCAAAGTCATGCAGGGGAACTAACCCTTACAAAATTTTCATGTCTTCGTGAGATCTATCATTGATCATGCGATGTGTCATAGGAAAACTAGATAAATGACCAAGATAATGCATGCACGACATTTCAAGATCTCATATATATCATGTGGTGCCCTCATGAACAATCGTTTCCTGAAGGTTGCAAAATTCCATAGAATATAGGTAGGAAACAGCCAAATAGAGGGACCCACTCATGATTATAAAAATCAGGTGACACATTACCGATGGTAAGGATGATTATCTTTGAAAACATTCAAATAATATAGAAAGTCCCCAAAGACAATGTAGAACAAATACAATGGAAATAAATGGGAGGAGGTAGGATCCTCTTGCAGTCACTAAACTTCATGAGACACGCCCTTGACGATCTACAAGACAATGTGAGACCATAGTGACACTTCCACATAATAGGGTAATGGAAGTGTCTTTTTTTTATTGTGGAAACGTTGGGAGTTGCAATGAGATAAATAACAAAAAATAGAAGAGTAAAAGGGAAAAAAGAACTTGGGAAAAATTTATGTGGTTTGGGAATAATCTCTACGTCCACTAAGTGGTAGAATATCCACTATAATTCCGGAGAAAAATTAAAGAGTTTTTTGGTAACAAAACCTCACTCGAAAATGGGATACAAATGGAGGGGAAAATAATCAATGTTCCACCAACCGCACAAGAAATCTGCGTCACTACAGTGAAAGGCATCCAACCATGAAAAAAGTGTTATAGTGGTTGCTGACTGGAAGTCCAAAAGTCTACTGTAAAGTTGACTCCAAAGTCCTCCCTACTACACTATCTATCTGTGTCGGTCAGTCATCCCTACTACAGTGTTAGTGATGCTACAATGACCAAAAAATTGGGCTAGTGGCCTTAGGCCCCTGGACCCAAAGATCAGGACTGTGTTGAGCCCTACAACCCCCAACGATCTCACCATGTATCTTGACCTGTGACAGTTATGGGCCAAAAACATTCGACCTAACCAGATTGGGCTATACATATCAAACTATTTTATCACTACTAAGCAGAAAGCATTCAAAAAGGGGGTGTCATTATCAGTGCAAACTAAAAGCACTGAAAAATGTATCATTTATCAGTGCTGATAATGAGAACACATTTATCAGTGCTTTTATTAACATTTATAAAGGATAAAGTTGGGTTCCGTTATCCAGGTTCGTCTCTTCCTCCTGGATGCAATGAAGTTGTGACACCATCGTGAGGAGCGTCTTGCAGATTTGGTCTTGGATGTTCTTGGTGATTTCCTCCAGGCCCTTGTATGGTTCAAATTTCTCACGGTTTAGGTCTTCCAAAATTAGCCATCAATGATGGCATGGGTTTCAACACCAATGATCTTTGAGAGGAATTGATGCCACACATTTTTTATTAGCTCGGGCCTTTTGATGTCACCCTTCAGCGACAGGGGGGGTTTCATGGCACTGAGGATCACTGCGGCGTGAAGTGGTGTGGGTTTCACCACGGATCTTCCGGCATTGGCCTTTAGTTCATATTTGGGGTGTTCTAGCTTGTATTTCTACATGGATGTTGGGTTGGATCATTTGGTTCACACGTTCCTGGACTTGGGTTTTCATGGGTAGTCGTGGTGCTGGACGCTCGTAAGTGCTTTTCATGGACAATGATGGTTCAACTAGGGACCAGTATGTTGCTTCTATGAATGTCAAGTTGTTATGCACCTGGATGGTTCTGGATTTCCTTGGTTCCCTATACCATTGTTTCATGATCCTTCATGCACAACCCCAATTCGGTTTATATATATGGATTCCATAATTCTTAGGATGGTGCAGGTGTCCTTGGTGAACGTTGAACTTTTCGAGTTCCCTTTTGGTTGTCTTGGATATACGTGTTTTTGTGTTGTTTTTAGGTGAGTCTGGCCCTAGATAGGGTTCCATGCCCAGTCCGTCAATGGCTTCCAATGTTACACGGGTCTACAATGGTGGATCCCATTGGACTTGCTACTCTGCATGTGGTTCATTTTATTTTGGTTCTCAATTAGCATCAAAGTGGTTTTTTTGGTTCTCACTCACCCATAAAGTGATTAATTTGAAAATAAAAAAAATGTTATGAGTGATAAAGGATACATTTATTAGTAATATATTTATAGTTTATAAATGTTTTTAATAATAATTTATCTACAATTATTATATTTTTATTAAAAAATAATGTTTATTTGTATACGTTAAATAAAAAACACATGTTTATAATATACATATAGTTTTTAATAATTCATAAATATATATATACTCTTTTAAAAATAATTTGTTTGATTATAATTAAATATATGTGTCGTTCCATTGAATTTAGTCAATAAAGGTATTTATCATGCATGCATATATTTTTTGTATCATCCTGAATGATTATTTTTATATTACACACTCTTATTATTCATGATTCCTATCGATGGCTCATTTTTTATTATATATATTTTACGAGGACTGTATGATTAATCCGTGCATGTTACCCATATTTATACTATAATATGTTGTCAATAGTTATAAAATTACATTAAATGTATTTACATAATAAATTTATTTATTATATTTACAATTATTAAATTTTAATCATATATAAATACTTTTTAAATATATCTATTTGTAATTATATTTATAACTATATATATTTATTTAAATAATTATAAAATTACAATAAATATATATATTATATGTATATATATATATATATTTATAATTATATACAAATATTTATTTACTAATAGTTATAAGTATAATTATAAATAAATATATGTATGGAAATAATTATAAAAATATAATATATATATTTATAATAATACTAATAAAATTATAAATATATAACTAAATAAATATATTCAAATATTTTTAAACAAATTCAAATATTTAGAATTATAATTCATAAATAAACATAGATATATTTAACTGATTATAAAATTATAAGAATATATTTATTATATATATATATATATCTATAGATAAATAAAAATAGTTAAAAATATAATAATAAATAAAGGTAGATATATATAAATAATTAAATATTTCAACACATATATTAATTATATATATTTATAAAATTATAAATATATTTGTTATAATTAAATAATTATATATATAATTAATGAAAATAATAAATAATTTTTTATTATTAATAAAAATATATTTATTTATTAGTTATAAATATAAAAAATTATTTATTTATTTAAATAATTATTAATTCATAAAAAATATATTTAGTTTTTTCATATATATGGTTATATATAGTTAAATAAGTATATTTCTTAATGTATTTTCAAATATATAGAAATATTGAGAAATAAATACAAATATTTATACTTATATGTTATAAATAAATATAGATATATTTAAAAAATTGCAAAATTTTAATAAATATATTAATTATATGTATCAAAAAAATAATAATGTAGAAAATATAAATTTTTTATAATTTTATAATTATGTATATATATATATTCATTTAAAAATATAATTATAACTAAATAAATATTCATATAAATAATTATAAAGATAGAAGAAATATAGTCACATATATCTATAATCTTATAAATATAATAAGTTTATTTCTTATTATTTTATAGTTATATAAATTATAATTTTATAAATATATATATATTTATCATGTATATAATTTTATAAAAATATAGAAGAATATTAATAAATTATTAACATTATATCTTTATCATATCTAAAAAACACATATTTAAGTTTTCTTTATCTACACGTTATATTTTAGTGTTGATAAAACATACCTTTATTAGTGCTTTTAAGCTAGCACTGAAAAAAGGTTCAGCATGTTTCATAAAGAAACCCTAACTATCTCCCCCTTCTTCTCTCCCCTCAAGCTCTCACGGAAGCCGGTCATTGTCGTCATCTTCTTCTCCTCCTCCTCCACCTCTCCCACTGAATCATCTTCCGTGAACCGACCTTCCTTGTGTTCCTCTCCTCCATTGTGCAAAAATCCTCCCCTTTGTGGCTCTCTGATGCCCTATGACTCTCCTCTATTTTGCGCCTCTCCTCTACCAGAGGATTCCTCCACCTGAGGCCTCTCCTCCATCACTGAATCCTCCACCTCCATGATTCCCTCCACTACACACCCAACTTCCCCATGTGCCTCTCCTACACCATTTTCCACTCCTCCGCTGGAGGACACCTCTATTGCACACATATTCTTTCCTAGGGGACTCCTCTTCTACAAATCTCTCGTATACTAGAGGACTCATCCATCACACGCTTCTCCTCCGCTAGATGACTCCTCCGTTGTGCACCTCTCATTCACCCATAACATACCTCCACCACATTCCTCTCCACCTCTGTGAACGTACCCCCTGCCACGTGCTGAACCACAACTCCACAATGATTTTTTACATTTTTCTCTTCTGTTGTGAATGTTATTACAGTTATATATTAATGAGGACAATGTGAATTGTAAGGGCTAAAAGCCCCATTGAAAATCATCGTCATTGGTGGTCTTTATTTGTGCTCTAACTGAATTTCATGTTGGTTGTAATTATTTCAACTTGTACTGCACTATGATCTAACTATATATTCTCTACACCATTTTATTTTTATTCACTCATGACTAGTTGGTAGCCTTTGACTTATGAGGAGGGTTTCCAGAGGTTTTGTCTCATGGTAGATCTAGTGATAGGTTAGGTAAACTCATTCTGGTTCATGAACAAATGGAATGAATGCCTATATTTTTAATTAGTGGGGGAGTTATTGGTTAATATGATTAGGGATGTGTCACAACATATGAAATTCCTCATACTAGTGCATTATGAACAACTTATCAATTGGACATCCAAGTTACCAGAGATATGGGATTGGTGCTCTTTGCTTCTATATTTACTACTGTATGATATCACATTGGGTGATATAATTGATTTTTAATATTATGATATAAGGGTTTTGGGTATTGGATTATTGGTAAGAGGCCATTTCCCATGCACCATTACAGGCATGTAGGATTAACATGACAAATTATTTTCTATTGGTGATTTTACTAAAAATAATGGTTGAGTTTTATGAAGTATCTGAAATAATCTTTTCTATCTCTATACATATTTTCACCGACTTATTTATTAACTAATGTCTCTACATAAAATAATTTTCCAAGGACAGTATTATCCTTAAGTACTTGTAATCTATATTCTCCTCACTCGTCTACTTTTTATTTATATTTTTCATTATATTATGGATATTGAACGTCACATCTACTCCACTAACTCTAAAAAATAACTCCACCCTTTTAATATATATAAATTACCTTCCATTTATGGGTATGGTCCCCATAACATGTTAAGAACCTTCTCTTTTTCCCTATCCCTCAGAAGAAAGTCCATTGGGAATTTGAACTTGTCCTCCTTGAAAATGAAATCCTCATGAAAAACCAATAGATGCCAAATTGTAGTATTTATAAGTTAAATGATATCTCGAGATTGATTTATCTCTCTTAATCCATAGATTTTAAATATCAAGTATGTAATGACTTTCATGCTAACTCAAAATCCATTAAAATCTTGACCAAACTCATTAGACCCAATATTAGTCACAATTGAATAGTTAATGAGATCACATTACTTCATCAATAGGCTTCTTCATACAACAATAGAAAAATTCCCTATCAATGTTATGGTACCCTATTCGATTGACCTTATATTTTCATAAACCTTTTTATTAATAAATTTTTTATAGGTAGAAATGTAAAATATATCGTCCAAAAATGCTATGTTAATTTATTATTTCTTAATCAACACTAGAAATTTCTATCAATTTTCATTCTATTATCATGTTTGATAAATGTTCAAATAAACATGGAGAAAATTTAATATAGCTAGTGGTTGGGATAACCGTGTGTTTTATGTATCATATGATATGATTACTTGTGTGGAAAATGAAGAAGACATTATCAAGGATGTGATAAAAGATGTGAATGATGATGAAGATCATATTGAGGAAATTGCACTGACAGTTGAAGGTGAACTTTGTGATTGAACAAAGTTAGATAAGCTGTTAAATAGTTTCTCAAATACAACTTTTTATGGTTGTTGCACTTAATATATATAATTTTCAGTCATATTGAGGCATTATAATTTTAAAAAAGGTGAAATATTGAGTGACTCTGGATTTACCTATGTACTTTTTCTCTTGTATTACATGCTCCTAGAAGATAATGAACTCCCGAGTAGAACATAAAACGACAAATGAATTCTATGATTGATGGGTATGACCTCTGATAGAATACATTCTTTCTCGAATGACTATAAACTATTTCAAAAATACCGCAAATCAATAATAGACTGCCTAATGTGTTGTGATTCTAGTTACATGAAAGGTGAATTTGGTCCTACGAAAGTTCTATGGTACATTCCAATCAATCCATGTTTTAGGTTCTAATATAGAAGTGAGGAGAATACAATGAAATTCTCAAGGAATGTAGAAATAACATATTATGTTGGGAAACTATGTCACTTGAAAGACTCTCCTCATAAGAATATAATTGATCATGTGTAACCTTATTTTGGAAATTAGGTGAGAACCCTTCATCTTGTGTTATCTAATGATAGAGTGAATACTTTTGGGTTTAAAAGTATCACTCATAGTACATGGATGGTTATGTTGTTAAATAAGAAATTTCCACCATGGTTGTACTTGAAATGAATGCACATCATGCTATATATGCTTATATCAAGATCGAAAAAACTGGGTAATGGTATTGATGTTTATTTGGAACCCCTGATCGAGGATTTTAAATTATTGTGGGATTCATGTGTTTTGTTGTATGATGCTTATATAAATGAAGACTTCATGTTGAGATCCGTGTCGTATGGGACGATAAATGACACTCTTGATTATGGAAATTTATCCAAATATAGAATTAAAAGAACTCATGGGTGTCCCATCCACGAGCAAGGTACATAGTCAATTAGGATGAAACATTAGTTGAAAACCTTGTTTTTATGAAATCATATATTTCTACCCTAACAACATAATCACACATCATGAAAGACATAATTTAATGAAAGATCAAAAAAACATACAACATTTTCTCCCCTAATAGGTGATCAACTGTTTGAGAAAGTAAAATATTTGGACACTTATTTTGCTAAACCATTTTTGAAAAACTATATGAAGAAATATTTGAAGAAGAGATCAGTTTTTTTTAAATTACCATACTAGAATTTTCTGTACATCAAAAAAATTCATGATGTTATGAATGTTAATATAATATATGTGAGAGTGTCATTGGAACATTTCTAAATGCATCCAGAAAAACAAAAAATGGAATTAAGCATCTGTTGGACATGGTTGACATGGGAATACGAGAAGAGTTGGGATTAGTGAGGGGTGAAAAATGATCTTTTCTTCTTCTAGGTGCTTACACTATTTCCAGGAAAGTGAGATATCTGTTTTTCAACTTTTTTAATGGATTAAAGGTTCCAGAGGGTTATTGATTGAATATCAAGAATATCATGTCAATGAACAATTTAATGTTAAAGGTTATGAAATCAGATGACTACCATGTTTTGATGAAAGATCTAATTCTATAGAATTAAATTGTAATTTCCAAAAGAATGTACAATATACATTAATAAATCTATGTTCCTTATTTGAAGCTATATGCAGTAAATTTATAGACCTAGTGAAATTTCCGAGTATGAAAATTGAAATTTATGTCATATTGTGTAAATTGAAAATGTTATTCCTGTTAACAATATTTGATATAATGGTTCAATTGGTGACAGATATTTGACTATGTGGTCCTCTACAATATATATGGATATACCCCATTGATGGGTATATGATGATTTTGAAATGGTATGTCAAAAATCTAAATCTTCCAAAGGGTTTTATTTCAATGCGATATATTATTGAGAAAGACATTGAATTCTATACCGAATAAATATTCATTGTGGAAATCATTGGTCAACCGAAATCTCATCACACTGGGTGGATTACAGGAGAAATAATTTCTTGAAGAGAGGTTGACACAATCAATATTACATTCCAGGATGAAACCTGCCTTTATATTTTCCAAAACACTTTAGAGGTTGACCCATATGTCGAAAACCACAAAACAATTCTTAGCATTTTGAATCCATAGAGAGATGGAAAATAAATATCTAATAAAAATAATCAGTAGTTTATGGGATGGTTTTGAGACCATATATTTAAGGGGTAAGATGAAAATCTAGAATCAATTTCAGAATGACTTCGATGGGTAGCTAGAGGACAAAGTGTGTGTGTGTATTATAAAATAATGGTTATGTAATTAATGTTTACACATTCTATACTAATGTACATAATGAAGATAGTACTATTCACATTAGTAGAGTGACACTTGTTGTGGAAGCAATGCATGTTTCCTCTGATAAGGATAGAAATTTAATTTATAAGAATATTTCATACATTGGCTTCATCAAAAAAATTATGGCAGTTTGATTATATGAAATTTCTAGTGTTGATTTATCAATTTCAGTAGGTTGATAACAATGGTGTAGTTAAAATAGATGGGTTAGGATAAGTGAAATTTGGTTTTTGTAAGTGAGGGTACAATGAGAAACCATTTATAATGGAATAACATGTAGTATAATTATTTTATGTTCTTGATTCCACCAACTGAAAATATTCAATTGTTATGTTATTAACCTAAAGAACTATAGGGTTAGATGAGAATTCAATGGAGTACGACCCTTTAATTAGGATGTCGTAATCACTTCATAGTGGTCCCAATGTAGATG
Organism: Viscum album; assembly: GCA_963277665.1. NCBI lineage: Eukaryota > Viridiplantae > Streptophyta > Magnoliopsida > Santalales > Viscaceae > Viscum > Viscum album. Next base: position 1,866,015,596 of record OY728133.1, read on the forward strand.
GGGTTTTTATGCTTTAAATTCCCACAATTAAGGGATTTTGATAGTCAGTTGAGGGGTAAAATCTCTTCATCCATTAAAAAAGAGAGTTCAATAATCGAGTTATATATTTTTGGGTAATATACATCATGTTACTTTATGTTATTATCTATTACATTCTGCTTTTATGTAATATAAATTAAATGTAAGCCCACATCTACATATAATGACGTCTCCACATGATGGTTCTCCCAATCATTAGCATAACAAGTCTCCCAACCAGCTAATGCTCGAAGTAGAGAGAAAATATGGGTCTCTCAACCTTGTTATACTCGCATTTCAGTGGAATAACTAGTCTCTCGACCTATTGTTATTCTCATTGCAACGGACCAATAGGTTTTCCAACCTGCTTATACTTCTCATAGTGAAGAGCTATAACCACCATCAGCACATGCCAATGCTAGTGCTTCATAGGGAGATATTGATGATGTTCAAACCATGGAAATTGTATGAATCAAAACACTAGTGATGTATAAAAAATAAGAATGCCATAGTTTTATGGTGATATAAAAAATCCTTAAGAGAAAAGTGAAATACATCAATGATGAGGTCAGATGGAATAGGCGTGGCCGGTATGTTAACCCTAATAAGGCAATGAGTTGATGATGGTCTATTTTGAAGCTTGAAATTGGTGATGTGTCATGGTGCATATTGTGAGTCGGTGATGATGGCCTGTGTTTAAATTTTGAATGGCGTGATGTTGATGGTTTTGTTTGATATTTTGAATTTTTAAGACTGTAATGCTACTTTTGTGGATTTTATGTAGGTTCACACTTTTTCTTAAATTGGTTTCTTCAATAAAATAAAAAATTGATTGTAGTAGTATTTACATTGGAATCGTCACTTGACAACACATGACGATTGATGTATTTTTGTATCACCATGTTGTCATTGGGCTTAATTAACTGATGTGGGAGATATTATAGAAACCTTATGATATCATTACTTTAACTAACTAAAAAATAAAATAATGAAATAGTGACTTAATCTTCATCATCTCTTGTAGTGTGAATTTAAAGTAAATGACTCGAACATGGAATATGTATTAAATGTTGCTGAAAGGATTCATATAGTCTTATTCACAATTATAATGAGTAATTATCTTAATGATGCTGAAAGGAAAATAAACTGACACCCACCTCCTCAATATGAACACCTGATAACCTATATAGCGTGGGATTATTTTAATAGCTATCATGAATAACAGTCTGTTAAGGTACATTGTGTTTGGTAATATGTTTTGTCATGATATTTGTATTCATCACATAGATTTATATTTTTTTTAATTAGGAAACAAAAATGAGTGTTTAATGTAAGGAACGAGTAGAAAAACCAGCATTCCACCGCCATAAAGAAAGGATGGGGTATACATAACATTAATGAAACTGGTGCTTATTTTAAATCTATCGTAATACATTTGTCTAACATAAAAAACACCATAACTATGTTCCTCTATTTATATTAATATTTATGACTCCATATCCAAATTCACTTCCATCACATGCCTTGTGCTATGGAAGGAGGCTCAAGTAAATAATGATGGGATACTAATAAGTGAAAACAAATATAAATTGTGGGAAATATGTGTAAGTGTGACATAATAAATATTTTATTTCTTGAAATAAAATTTTCAAAATAATGATTACTAATTTTACTATATTTTCTATCAGACATAGTCATAGGAATCATCAACATCCAAACTAAATTAATACATACATTTAGTGGCCTTGAAGAAGCCATAAAAGTATGGTCGCGTCAGAGGTTTGGGATTTGGGGGGACACCATAACCATTTTCTGCGAAAAAAATGGTGGATAAAAGTGAAGAAATGAAATTGATGATAGAAAGAGTATCTATCCTTGAAGAAGAAATGCGGTTATAGATATAGAACAAAACAAGTTTTATGGTGTGGAGTAAAGTGTATAAGATACTCAAGAAGAACACGCGCATGAACATCCCGCCCCAGCCCCCACCAGCTTGGTGGCGAACCATTTCCACCAAAAACCTATCTTAGCTAAATTAATCAGTATTCTAATAATTGATTATGTGAATGATAAATCATACAGACACAGATATATTTCATGTACTGATATTCTACATGGTGAAAATGACTATGATTTATGTCTATTAACACCCACCCATTTCCATGTAGCGAGGGCTATGGTGTTCAATATCTATAATTCCATGCTACACAATAGACCAATTCCAATAAGTCATTTCTGACCTATGATTAATGGAGTCCATTATCCAAGCTTCGATCTACGTGTTCCAATTGATGATGACGATATTCATAAGTCAATGAGTCTCTTGAAAAATTCATCGCATAGTCGTCCTAGATTATAAAAAACATTTCGATAAAGAGGTACTCATTTCCAATTTATTTTTCAAGATAAACCGTTAACATTTAATAAAACGCCTTTGAACCAATGAATTTTATTACAGACAGACATGTCGAAGGTGGTGAAAAGAATGAACAACCCAATACTAACTCAAGGATCAACCAAATGATCAAAATGTTCTTCCAAAAGCAACATAAACCCTCTTGTTCTATATCCCCATTTATTATCATAGCTAGCTCATGTGAATACTATTTTGAAAGATGGTGATACTCACAGAATTTTTTTTGATTAAAATATGTACAGAGGAGAAGATCCAAATTTTATTAGTATTGAAAATGTACGTGATATCCGGGAGTATGATTATCTAGGCGGCTCACTTGTAAATGTATATAAGAGGTATTATTTCATGATTTGATTTTATAAAAGATGATATAATATGATAATTATTACTAAATACATTTCATATTTTCCACAGGCATACATAGGAAAAAAATGAAGGTACTTCCCCAAAAACAAAATTTTGGACTCATTTTTACTCACGTCACCTATATAGAACATACACAAAATAGAATCCAATAAAGAAGGTGAAATAGTGGCAGGGAAACTCAACACTTTTAATAGTGAAATTATGGATGAAAAAATATTCTTAAATCCATTGATGTAGTGGTTAAACTCAACAATTTAATTATACCACATATATTTTAATTTAATTCATTACTTATTATTTTTTGTGTTCTTAGGGAGTATTAGATACTCATTATGCTCAATTTGGATAATCCAAAGCATTATTTCATGGATTCAATTCATGGATATACATAAAATTGACCACACATGATAGTGTTGCTAAATTTGTAATACACTAAATCCAACATTTTTGAACTAAAAATCTCATTGTATAATTTAAATTATCTTTTAATAAGGATTCTGTTATGATTGGGAAGTGCATGGATATCATATTCATCATGGAAATAGGCAAGGGGAAAAGGACAAGAAACATCAAAACTACTATAACATGGAAAATATCAGGGTATATATAATAAGATTTCACTATCCAAAAACATATTCAAAAATTAGTTATTTTTATCAATTTTTTCATAGTGTTTGAAATGGACTAAAAATAATGTGGGTATTATGTTTGTAAATTTTTGAAAGAGGTCATAATCCAAGAAACAAACCAGCATCCCTGAAGACATATTTTTGAAAATAATTAATATTTCATTTAAAATATTTATTAATCCATTGTGTATTTATATTTTTTCAGCTCTACCATGTTTATCAAAAAGGCTCATATTCACATGATTATATAGATTCGTTTAGAAATGAATGAAAAACATACCTGATGGAAGATTTTACACAAATAGCATGAAGATGTGACTGGTATGACTCAAACTATATATTTTTATTTAAAATTGATAGTTTTTTGGTAAAGAAAAGCGACATACAAAAACTGATAAAATGCACTTGGATTGATTTGATACATTATTATAATGATCCATTATTTATTTTTGATGTGTAGGAATCAACCTAACCTAAATATGATCCATAGTGTGGACATTATGTCTTTAAGTGTGTATTTTTATATTAAATTAACAATAATTCTAGTGAAAAAAGTGATATACTGAAATATGAGAAAACACATTCATACTGTTTTAATACATTAAATAAATGATCCAATAGTCATTTTTTCATGTAGGAATCAACAAAACCTCAATTTTTATGAATATAGTGACCATTATTAATACATGTATGCTTTATCCGTTTAAAATAGAAATATTAGTTCAAAATGTGTCACTACCTAAAAACTAAGAAATCCTACTATGATTGCCTTCATAATTTAGTATAATGATTTATATGTTCTTTGAAACATTTATGAAGTAGTCTCGTGTAAAAGTGACACATGATGTTATAATTATGTCTCAAAATATGTGTTTTCAGTTTTAATTGATATTTTCATAATAAAACGCAACTTGCATGCAAAAAAACATTGAAAACGCATTCATATTGTTATGATACTCCTGTAAAATGATCTATATGTCATTTGTGATGTTTATGAATCAACCTCACCTCAATCTGATGCATGGTGCGACCAGTAGGACTCAAAGTGTCTATTTTTATTTAAAATTGACATTAATTTTAGTAAAAAACACGAATGTGAATACGAAAACTGATCAAACGCATTCGAATTGTTTTTATAATTTAGAAAAATGTTCCATGAGTCATTCGTGACATGTTGGTATCAACCCCAACTTTATAAAATGTACAATGTGACGGATATAAATCCAAATATGTATTTTTATATAAAATTGAAATTAATTTAATTAAAAAAGAACATGTCACATACATAAAACTTATAAAATACATTCAGAGTGTTTTGATACTTTAGAAAAATTATCCTTGAGTAATTTTGGCATGTAGGAATCAACCACACCTCAATATGATAAATGGTGTGACTAGTGTAACTAAAGGTGTCTGTTATCAGTTCAAAATTTACATTTTAGCTCAAAACGTGTCAGTCACTAAAAAACAAGAAAACACATTCTAATTGTCTTAATAATATTAGAAATATATTCTGTTGTCCTTTATTGAGACCCTATCCTTTTACACATTACATTTCATGGTTTTAATCATTATTATATATAAGAAAACAAGGCATGTATTGTGAAATATAGTGTCTTTGAAGACTAGGTTCATAACATTGTAAACATGGGACGAACAAACATTTCTTCTTTTTTAATATTCACAATGATATCATAACTTTCATTGAGCCCTTACATCATCAAATTTAACCCTATCGATCACATAAATGAAGGGATAATCTAAAAGTCCGGTAAGGGAAAAGCATAGTAATAAAACATTTCCCCATGGGTTAGAAGGAATGGTATAATGAGAATAAAAGGCATGGAACAGATGGAATCATAACCCATAATAATGGGATCATGTAAAAATGAATTAATAGTAATGGTTTAAAAACATAAACCATGACTTCAGAATGAGTTAAGGATCATTTCACATAAATGATCACCAGTCAAGATTAACCACCAAGATCATTGCACATGGTAGCACGAGTCAAGGATAACCACCAAGTCTGTTGCACGTAACGTCTCATGAGACTAAACATTACAAAAATCATTGGTGTGCTATATGGTAACAACCATACTGGCATGTTCATTAATATACATTCCCCATATGGAATGATACATAAACAATCGTAAACATAAGATCACCCATGGAATGAAATCGGAATCATAGTCATGTCATAAATCCTAATGAATTGGTGTATCATAAAAGTGTCCATAAAAGAATGGAATTAGAAAAAATAGAAAATAATAAGTAAAAAAATATGATTATATCATCGTAAATGATGTCAAATATAAGCGATAGTAAGAGAAAAAATTTTTTAATGATTTTTAGTACATAAACAATTTAGTGTGGTTTTATGGAAAACACTGACAAGCATTTAAAATAGAAAAGGGAATAATATTTTGTGAAAACCCAGAAGAGATCAAAGACCCTTTTTATAATAAATAAAATAGTTTTATAAAAAAAATTCATTATACCATATTTTTTATTACACTTGAAATTATGTATGAATTGGTAGGTTCCCTTAAAATGGGTTTTCATATCGGTAAGTATTGTGGAGGGAATCATTTAAAAACCAGTATATCCCCAAAAGATAGTGGTGAAAAGATATTGATACATGAGTCAGGATAGTATAAATATTATTTATAATATGTATATAAAAATAATAGACAACTTCACTTGGGAAGAAAAAAATAGATAAACTCGAAGGAATAAAAAATGTTCGGGTAGAATCTCTTACGGAATATCGGCATGGTATTGAGTGTACTTAGGTGGGATTAATGAGAGAGAAAATGGGTTACTCATATTTTATTCATAATTAAGGAAGTACATGGAATATAAAAAATCTTACCCCAATATTATTAATTACACATTAAAGGAAAAAACATAGAGGATATTCCTGAATAAATGTGAGAAAGAGTGGATCCCTTACCTTAAGATCGGTGGTGTTTTTTTCATCATCTTAATTACCTGAATAATAAAATTATGATCATTAATTAATTATTCTAGAACCTATACTATATTTAATTGATTTATTAGAACCTTATTATGTTAATTCATGTTAATTTTGATGGATTTAGTGATTCAATTCCATTGTTTGGGGGCATTTTCTTCTTTGGTTTTAATTACCAGTACAATTGTAGTCATGTTCGAATAAACATTTATGATGAAAATGGTTTTCCATAATATAATTATTTTATATTAGTGAACATACAAAAGATTAAATGGTTATACAAATCATTTGGTTATTTTTATTGAAGGTTAATCATTATATAAAACATTAACAATAAACTCTAGGATTAATTTGGAAATTTATCTCATAATTAACATGTTTTTATTATTATTTCACATCATGTGTACAAAATGATTCCATAAATAATAAGATAAAATTTATGTTTAATAGTATAGTTCAACCATAAAAAATTTTTCATAATCAAAACTAAATATGGTAATAGAAATTGATAACCCATCATCCTGAATATGATAAATTAAAACATCTCAGATGATGTTTTCATTTCTTTCATATAAATGGATGGGGAGGGAGATGTGATAATGAATTGTTACATCAGCATAAAAACCTTCATGTACATATATAGTATTATAATTTTCATACCATTTGTGTGTTGATAGGCTAGGAATGAAATTAAAACAAAAGAAAATGAAAGAAACTGAAAGAAATGAAAATAGGAATTTGCCTCATTATTTAATCATTCCTGGAAGACAGATAAGGGAAAAGAATTTAGACTTTTGAAGATACAAATGGCTTCTGGACATGGGTGGGTATCATGGGGATATATTTGGGTAGAATTTATGAAATGAACAAGGCTTGAGATGAGTGAATATAAGAGGGGAGTGTGGGTTTTTTTTATAGTGGACGGGAGGGGAGTTTTCTTAATATTATAGTCATTACTTTATAATTTTTCTATACCAAAAGAAATTGTGATGTGTATATCACCAAAAATAGTAATAAGTGCATATAAATTTTAACTAAGGTTTCCTACATCATCGATGATGCTAGGAATAGTCTATTTAACTTATAATGTATATATACACTAAATCACCACATTTCACTATTCATTAAAAATTATCATATTTTAGAAATATCAAAATAATTAAACTTAACCATCCTTCAATGTGAAGAATATTCAAATGAAATACATTTTTCAGAAAAAAATATTCTATGTATGATTAATTTTTTTTAATTAAAAGTACAATTTACTTTAAGAATACATATTATAAAACAATGATTGAATTTATAATGCTTTCAAAAATTACATAAGGTCTTTTTAAATTACCATAAAACCAGAAGACAAAAAATTGTTAATTTATTGACACCTTTTAGGAAATTACATTTTATTTTAAATTAATTATTGTATTTTAATTATTTATTTATGATTTACAAAAATACCAATACATTTACTATGGTCTTATTATAACTTATATGATGCCTAGATATTTTTTATACATTCATGGGTGATGATACTATTCATTCAGATGATTTACTAAGTGGGACATAATACTATTCATAAGGGTTCCATTACAATTGATAAGGGTTTGTTACTATTCAAAAAAAATTATGTTTCTCTTATCAGACTCCAAACAACATATTGTTCACTGCCGTGTACGTCAGATTTTCAAAATTCAAATCACAGAAGTGAAAATATTATGTTTAATGGTCAAATAGTACTTAGTAATTCAATTTTAGTTGTTTCATGTGATTATTTGACATAATTATAAGAAAGGGATTTCTATTTAAAAAACAAAAGGCCGTTACATTATTCTGACCCCCTATATAATTCCATGCTCAAAATTTTGTTTTACATTCTATGCCTTAAACAGGTGCGGGTACTTTTATTTCATTTCCTCCTCCAGTTCCATGTTTCCCTTTCATATATATCATTCCATCATAGTACATTAACCATGTGAGTAGTCTTGTTACACAGAACATTATTAATATTATCCAAGATCTTCACTGGATACTCCTTGTAAGAAATATCATTCTACAACTATACCACCTCGGAAGAGAGTTCATGTGAAAGGTCTTGTATATACTTCTTCATGTCAGATACATAAAAGACCTCTTATACTTTGGACATGGTAGGTGGAAGTGCTAGTTAATAGGCCAAAACCCCAACAGGATCAATAATATCGAAAGGGATGATGTACAAGGGACATAACATTCCTTTCTTCGCAATCCTCATGACTTTTTTACATGGAGATAAGTGTAGAAAAACATATCTTGAACTTTGAACTCAAGGTCTAATTTGTCACGACCCGGCCCAACGGGGCTCGAGCCGCGACTCCCCAAGCCCGCCTCCAATAGGCCAGGGGCTGGCGACCAGCGCCGAGTAGGCTATCACACACATGGGAGGCATTAGCCTAAGGTACCTGTACACACGCACCCACAAACACCTCCATGAAACAGTGCAGAGATAAAGAAACTGAAAAGTAAATACATGCATACAATCTATCCCAAACCAGAGTGCAACAGACAAAGTACAAGGGCAAAACAGGGCCCACCAAAAGAAAACTACAAGCGCGTCCAACCTGCTCTGAAGAAGGGGAACGCTGCCACAAACACCCGCCAGAAAGCTCCCTCGGCACAGCTCCGGTAAACACCCCGGTCGACTCGCTCACTAAGCTCCGCCTGCTCCGGGTCCTCCTGGGACTCCGTCAAAAGGCATGTGGTCTGCACAAGACACAAACATGTGTGGGCAAAGCCCGTGCAGGGGTGAGTATAAACATACTCAGTAGGCACCCCAAAAACCCAAAACCCAAGGGAGCAACTGAAAGGCAACAGTCTGCTCAACCCAGCCAGAGGGAACTCGGACGAGAGAGAAACTCCATCTCGTGACCATCCTCGGCTAACACAACTAGTCAGCTCAGCTCAGCTCAGGTGTATGCCCATACATACACCTTGAACAATCCAGATATACAAACTCACGCCACAAAGCCACAAGAGGTACCGACCTCGTCACCAGCAACTGTCCACAAAAAGGAGAGTACACCACGAACACTGTCATACCATATGACACTCATCCGAGAGATACACTCCATCGGGTCCCAAACAAACATCTCAGACGCTCACCCGAGTGACCACGCTCGTCGGATAACATCACTGAGGAAACATCACTGAAACAACATAACCACCAAACTCCTCAGAGAGGGGATCGCCGCTAGGGTCCGCTAGGGGATACCAAGACCCACTCCGGTATACGTAGCTCACAGATAGGGGATCACTCCCAGGGTACGCTGGGGGATACCACGACCCGATCTGGCATATGTAGTTCTCACAGATAGGGGATCACACCCAGGATCCGCTGGGGGAAACCACAACCCGATCTGGCGCTCGACAGAAGCTTCACACTCAGATAGAGGATCATCATCCATATAAAGATGGTCACGACGATACCGGAACCCTATCTGGTATAACTCGCGATGTAGGGGATCGAACCGACGATGCCACAACCCTACCGAAACCACGCGCTGAGTAGGGGATCGCATAAACAACGATACCACAACCCTACCAACACCAAGCGCTGAGTAGGGGATCGTATAACCAACGATACCGCAACCCTACTATAAACATCATGCTGAGTAGGGGATCGTAAACCCGACGATTCCACAACCCTACTGTGCACGTCCCACTGCGTAGGGGATCATATTCCTGATGATGCCACAAACCCTACGGGGTTAACCTGCTAGATAGGGGATCACCGCCCGTAAATAAGCGGTCACAGCGATACCAAGAACCCGATCTAGGGTAAACATACTAGAGGATCCACTCCGGGCACACCGGAGGGACACCACAACTCTAACAGTTTAAACATCCCATCGAGAGGATCACAAACCCATATGAAGGTTGTGATGCCACACGAACCCTCGTAGGAACGAACCAAGGGAGAACCATCAACCACTGCTGGTCCAAACGTCGCTAACCCAAGAGACCCGCTACAACACCACATTGTGCATCTTCTGGGCCAAAACCGAGGCCACCATCGTGTTCTACGCGGAAAAACACGCAGGATAGGCTGTTTACTCGCCCGAAACGGAGCACCGGTGAAAAAGGCACTATTCACCATAGCTAGCTCGTGCGGAGCCCACACAACGATCCCGAAACTCATTGAGCGGACCATACCATGACGATCCCCTCAGAAAAACAAGCGGAATCGACTACTCGCTCGTCCAAAACGGACACCCGGTGAAAAAGGTGCTATTCACCGAAGGCCAGCTCGGGTGGGGCCCACGCCTGGTTTCCGAAACTCATCGAACGGAACGCACCATTGCGATCCTCTCGGAAAAACACACAGGATCGACTATTCATCCGCCAAAATCGGACTCCTGGTGCAAAAGATGTGTTTCACCGCAAACGCCAAAACCCGGCCTCGTGGGGCCCGCACCCCGTTCTCAGTCCCAACACCCGGAAACCATCTCAAAAAGTCCGCCGTACCATCAGGGTCTCAACGCCACTGACGGCACGTCAATCGGACGCTCCGGGTAGAAGTTACAAAGGCCCGTAGTCGTAAAATAATAAAATAATATTATTTTATACGACGTTTCTAACTCCCGGGCCACGATCCCGAACCCTTAAACCCTCAAAGTGAGTTCAAAAGGTCTGTCTCGACGCAAGGAGCGCGTCGCCACAAACGGCTCGCAAATCGGAGTTACGGTTTGCGAGTTACGGGGGTTTAAAGAACCCCCGGAACATTCTGACCGGACCACCGCAGGGTCGCCGGAAACCACCGCGCCGCCGTGCCGGAGCCGGAAACCACCGCGTCGCCGCCGCGGAACTCGCCGGACTCCGCCCTGGCCGCCGCGGGTCTTGCCGGAAAACCGGGTTTTTCGCCGGAAAACTTCCGGGAGCCACCGGGAGCACCCCAGTGCTCCAAATTCTGATCCGAAACATGTTTCGGAAAGCTCGGGACCCTAACTATACAAATCTTATGAAAATTTGAAGAAAAACAACACAAAAACAGGATCCGGGATTGTAAAACTCAAACCGCCTACCTCGCGGGCGAAACGCCGACGTTCTGGCTCAGATCCGCGCTCTAGTGCTTCCGCTGCCCGCTCCTGGAACGTCCGCCGTCGAATTCTGAGCTCGTGGGCGCTCCGTTTGCTCGATTCGGCGGAGTGGCGGCGAAGAACGGCGAAGAACGATTAAAGGGGGGGCGCTGATATTTATATCAGCGGCCCGCCGGCGCCAAACCCGCCTCGGACCCGACGCCCGATGCGAACAAAAGTATGCTCACCCCTAGGGTAAAAGCACCGTTCTGAACGCAACGGCGGTCTCAGATTTCCCATCCGAGACTCCGTTCAGAAGTTATTCGAGCCGACGCTCGCCCCCTAACTTGCTACTTATTTACGGAAATGCCCCTGGTGGCGTTTCTCACCGCTGGCCCGTGCCCGCAAAGTTTACACCCCTCCCAGGGTAAACGGCACGTTCCGGACACAACTGTGCCCTCATATTCCCATTTTGAGCTACCGTTTACGAGATATCACACCCCCGCCACGTGCATAGTATAAAAATACTTAATATTTTTATAAAATTAATTTCGGGCACACCGGGCCTCGGAATCGCACGCCATCTTCGCGCCTAGCTCTGGAATTATTCATAGAAATATTCCAAAGTCTGACAGGGCCAAAAACCCGAGTCTCTACATCCTCCCCCCCTTAGAACTTTTCGTCCCCAAAAAGCCCTAAGCACAAGGAAAGCGACTGGACTCTCAACTGGGTCTCACACACCATCGAGCTCACCAACAACAACCACTCAGGGTCTTACCAACGCACTGAACAAAACTCGAGCAAGCAACAAAAGGAAACAGTACCGCTAAACAGTGTCTGACAAACTACTGCAGTAAGTAGAAAAGACACAAGGTGTACCACTATCCATCTGTGGTGCCTCTGGGTCGACTGCCTCCAGGGCATGCAGCTGTCCTCGCCCTCGACCACCATCTCCCTGAGCTTGGCGTGGACCACCTGGGGGTGGGGGTGGTGGCAACTGGTACTATCTACCACCGCCTCCCGCTGCACCAGCTCCGCCGCCACGTCCGACGCCCTACGGACCTCCTTGCTCGAGACGCTGCCTCTGCCAAGGTGGTCCATCGACCGGCTCCCTCTCAGCAGCACGTCGGGTCGGACAATCTCTAGCAAGGTGTCCCCGACCATCGTAAGCGTAACACCGCCTCTCCTGCGGCTGACCAAAACTGGCTTGCGAGCCCTGTGAGCCCTGAGGCTCAGATCCTCCATCCTGGGGTCGCCTCCTGTATCGTCGGCCACGTCCAGACCGCTGAATCTGTCGTCGGCTACCAGATGCTGATTCGACCGACGAAGTCTCAGCTCTTGAGTGCCCAGCACTAACAGGGGGAAACTGCTCAGCCAGAAAACTCTCCACCACCAATGCTCGCTCCAGCACTCCAGTATAGGTGGGCAGGCACAAGGAAACCACACCTTCCCGGATATCCCTGCGTAAGCCCTGCTCGAAAGTCCGAGCCCTAAAGAACGGGTCTCGAACCATATCCGGGGAGTAGCGCGACAGGTCTGTAAACCTCGCTGAGTACTCCGACACAGTCCGGCTCTCCTGTCGAAGCTGCAGAAGCTCCTAGATCCGCACTGACCTCAGCGTCACCGGATAGAACTCCTCCCTGAAGAGCCGCTCAAACTCTTCCCATGTGAGCGTCTCCTCGTCATGGGACTGGGTCACCAAACTCCACCATCGCCCGGCCGAACCATGCAGAAGGCTCGCCGCTAGGACCACCATCTGGTCAAGAGGTGTCCTCACTAGGCGGAAAACTCGAGTAACTGCCTCGAGCCAGTCATCAGCTGCCTGGGCGTCTGGATCACCCCGAAACCTCAGAGGTCACTGCCTCTGGAACTCGTGCAGCGCACTCAGCCTGCGCGCAACCTCGTCCTGCACCGCCGACACAACCATCTGCTCGACAGGTGGTGGCTCAACTGGCAGACCACCTGGAGGTGCAACCTCAAAAACTGCGCCCTGCTCCACAGCCACTACACGGGGCGGGTCATCAGCACAATCCTGCTGCAGAACCCTCGCTGGCTGTCGTCGTGGAGGCATCCTGAATTACATTCAAGACACACCACAGTCAAAGAGTATATCTGGAGAGCTGACTCAAGAAGGACAAGGAAAAAAACAAAAACCCAGTCCTATATGATGCATGTACCATTATGTCCCTGCGACCAGTGTACGAATGTCCCGAGTCGAAAGGCAGGTTATCAGAGTCCTGTTGTATGGATACGTCGGCCGCCGCACCAACACTGGAGTCCCTGGCCTAAAAGCTGAGCTCAAAACATCCTAACACTGCCGCTATGCAACCCAACCAAGCTCACAGCTAGACCAGCGACGCTCTGAGAGCCCAAAGGTGGAACCTCCTCTGATACCACTCTGTCACGACCCGGCCCAACGGGGCTCGAGCCGCGACTCCCCAAGCCCGCCTCCAATAGGCCAGGGGCTGGCGACCAGCGCCGAGTAGGCTATCACAGACATGGGAGGCATTAGCCTAAGGTACATGTACACACGCACCCACAAAAACCTCCATGCAACAGTGCAGAGATAAAGAAACTGAAAAGTAAATGCATGCATAAAATCTATCCCAAACCAGAGTGCAACAGCAAAAGTACAAGGGCAAAACAGGGCCCACCAAAAGAAAACTACAAGCGCGTCCAACCTGCTCTGAAGAAGGGGAACGCTGCAACAAACACCCGCCAGAAGGCTCCCTCGGCACAGCTCCGGTAAACACCCCGGTCGACTCGCTCACTAAGCTCCGCCTGCTCCGGGTCCTCCTGGGACTCCGTCAAAAGGCATGTGGTCTGCACAAGACACAAACATGTGCGGGCAAAGCCCGTGCAGGGGTGAGTATAAACATACTCAGTAGGCACCCCAAAAACCCAAAACCCAAGGGAGCAACTGAAAGGCAACAGTCTGCTCAACCCAGCCAGAGGGAACTCGGACAAGAGAGAAACTCCATCTCGTGACCATCCTCGGCTAACACAACTAGTCAGCTCAGCTCAGCTCAGGTGTATTCCCATACATACACCTTGAACAATCCAGATATACAAGCTCACGCCACAAAGCCACAAGAGGTACCGACCTCGTCACCAGCAACTGTCCACGACAAGGAGAGTACACCACGAACACTGTCATACCAGATGACACTCATCCGAGAGATACACTCCATCAGGTCCCAAACAAACATCTCATACGCTCACCCGAGTGACCACGCTCGTCAGATAACATCACTGAGGAAACATCACTGAAACAACATAACCACCAAACTCCTCGGAGAGGGGATCGCCGCTAGGGTCCGCTAGGGGATACCAAGACCCACTCCGGTATACGTAGCTCACAGATAGGGGATCACTCCCAGGGTACGCTGGGGGATACCACGACCCGATCTGGCATACGTAGTTCTCACAGATAGGGGATCACACCCAGGATCCGCTGGGGGATACCACAACCCGATCTGGCGCTCGACAGAAGCTTCACACTCAGATAGAGGATCATCGTCCATATAAAGATGGTCACGACGATACCGGAACCCTATCTGGTATAACTCGCGGTGTAGGGGATCGAACCGACGATGCCACAACCCTACCGAAACCACGCGCTGAGTAGGGGATCGCATAACCAACGATACTGCAACCCTACCGACACCAAGCGCTAAGTAGGGGATCGTATAACCAACGATACCGCAACCCTACTATAAACATCATGCTGAGTAGGGGATCGTAAACCCGACGATGCCACAACCCTACTGTGCACGTCCCACCGCGTAGGGGATCATATTCCTGATGATGCCACAAACCCTACGGGGTTAACCTACTAGATAGGGGATCGCCGCCCGTAAATAAGCGGTCACAGCGATACCAAGAACCCAATCTAGGGTAAAGATGCTAGAGGATCCACTCCGGGCACACCGGAGGGACACCACAACTCTAACAATTTAAACATCCCATCGAGAGGATCACAAACCCATATGGAGGTTGTGATGCCACACGAACCCTCGTAGGAATGAACCAAGGGAGAACCATCAACCACTGCTGGTCCAAACGTCGCTAACCCAAGCGACCCGCCACAACACCACACTGTGCATCTTCTGGGCCAAAACCGAGGCTACCATCGCGTTCTACGTGGAAAAACACGCAGGATATGCTGTTTACTCGCCCGAAACAGAGCACCGGTGAAAAAGGCACTATTCACCATAGCTAGCTCGTGCGGAGCCCACACAACGATCCCGAAACTCATTAAGCGGACCATACCATGACGATCCCCTCGAAAAAACAAGCGGAATCGACTACTCGCTCATCCAAAACGGACACCCGGTGAAAAAGGTACTATTCACCGAAGGCCAGCTCGGGTGGGGCCTACGCCTGGGTTCCTAAACTCATCGAACGGAACGCACCATTGCGATCCTCTCGGAAAAACACACAGGATCGACTATTCATCCGCCAAAATCGGACTCCTGGTGCAAAAGATGTGTTTCACCGCAAACGCCAAAACCCGGCCTCATGGGGCGCGCACCCCGTTCACAGTCCCAACACCCGGAAACCATCTCAAAAAGTCCGTCGTACCATCAGGGTCTCAACGCCACTGACGGCACGTCAATCGGACGCTCCGGGTAGAAGTTACAACGGCCCGTAGTCGTAAAATAATAAAATAATATTATTTTATATGACGTTTCTAACTCCCGGGCCACGATCCCGAACCCTTAAACCCTCAAAGTGAGTTCAAAAGGTCCGTCTCGACCCAAGGAGCGCGTCGCCGCAAACGGCTCGCAAATCGGAGTTACGGTTTGCGAGTTACGGGGGTTTAAAGAACCCCCAGAACATTCTGGCTGGACCACCGCAGGGTCGCCGGAAACCACCGCGCCGCCGCCGGACTCCGCCGTGCCGGAGCCGAAAACCACCGCGTCGCCGCCGCGCCGCCGCGGAACTCGCCGGAATCCGCCATGGCCGCCGCGGGTCTTGCCAGAAAACCGGGTTTTTCGCCGGAAAACTTCCGGGAGCCACCGGGAGCACCCCGGTGCTCCAAATTCAGATCCGAAACATGTTTCGGAAAGCTCGGGACCCGAACTATACAAATCTTATGAAAATTTGAATAAAAACAACACAAAAACAGGATCTGGGATTGTAAAACTCAAACCGCCTACCTCGCGGGCGAAACGCCGACGTTCTGGCTCAGATCCGCGCTCCAGAGCTTCCGCTGCGCGCTCCTGGAACGTCCGCCGTCGAATTCTGAGCTCATGGGCACTCTGTTTGCTCGATTCGGCAGAGTGGCGGCAAAGAACGGCGAAGAACGATTAAAGGGGGGCGCTGATATTTATATCAGCGGCCCGCCGGCGCCAAACCCGCCTCGGACCCGACGCCCGATGCGAACAAAAGTAAGGTCACCCTAGGGTAAAAGCACCGTTCTGAACGCAACGGTGGTCTCAGATTTCCCATCCGAGACTCCGTTCAGAAGTTATTCGAGCCGACGCTCGCCCACTAACTTGCTACTTATTTACGGAAATGCCCCTGGTGGCATTTCTCACCGCTGGCCCGTGCCCACAAAGTTTACACCCCGCCTAGGGTAAACGGCACGTTCCGGACACAACTGTGCCCTCATATTCCCATTTTGAGCTACTGTTTAGGAGATATCACACCCCCGCCACGTGCATAGTATAAAAATACTTAATATTTTTATAAAATTAATTCCGGGCACACCGGGCCTCGGAATCGCATGCCGTCTTCGCGCAAAGCTCTGAAATTATTAGTAGAAATATTCCAAAGTCTGACAGGGCCAAAAACCCGAGTCGCTACATAATTGAAAATTGTTCACATAACAGTTTTGTCGACTTTGGGATTACTTAATTCACTGCTCTTTTGTTTTCACCTTCTCCTCTATTTCATTAACTATTTTGGGTCCTAGCATCATATTCTCACCAAATTCATCCAAAGACTCCATTGTTTCGCACCATTTCCCATAAAGGGTTTCTTATATTGTTAATCACATGCTCAAGTGGAAACTATTATTTTTAGAGAATTCAACCAGTGGAAGATATTGGACCCATTCTCATGTGAAATCTATAGAACATTCTCTTATCATAAATTCTAGTGTTGGAATAGTTCACGCAGATTGGCCATTAGTTTGAGAATGATATGCTATACTGATGTTCAACTCCATGATTATAGCATGCTAGAGATATTTCTAGAAATTCGAGGTAATGCTCAGATCTCGATCAGATATAATAGATAGTGGTACTCTTTATAGCCTTAATAATTTTGATATATATTTTTCCACATTGATCCAATGAGAATTCCTCTCGAATTGTGATAATGTTATATGTCTTTGTAAGACGGTCCATAATGGCCCACATAGCATTGTTTTATCTGGATGTCCATGGATGTCCAGTGACAAAGTCCATGGGGATATTTTCCCTCTTCCATTTGGGTATGGGTAGTGGTTGCATCATCCCCTTGGACATCTATCTTTCAGCTATCTTTTTGACATACCAGGCCCTTTGATGTATACTCAAAAATCTCCTTCTTCATATTGTCCCAATAGAAGTTCTCTCTATGATCTCGATACTTCTTTGTGCTCCAGGGGTGAATTGAGAAGTTTAAGATTAATGTGTCATTCAAAATCTCCATCTTTATCTATGTATTTAATGGTACAAAAAATCTTGACCCCAATATTGAATCTCCTTCCTCATCAATCATAATCTCAACAGATTTACCATTTTTAAAGGCTTGCTCCATTTTCAGAATTTCCACATCTTTTCATTTAGAATCCTTTGTTTTATTCATGATATATGGTTGAGAAATCTTTTGGGAAATGAATGTTGGCCATCCTCCCTTAATTATTCCTATGTTCATCATCTGAAAAAATAAGAGGATCATATCCTTTTCAATTATTATCATTGATAAAGATGATGGATCTTTTCTACTCAGATCATCTGCAACCATATTTTCTATATAAGGATGGTATTATATTTAGAAGTCATAATACATGAAAAAATTTATCCTTCTTCACTGGATCATATTAAGAAATTTTTGGTGTGAATATATATTTGAGACTCTTTTGATTAGTATATATCTCACACTTCTACCCATAGAGATAATGCCTCTTGATTTTTAACTCAACAATCCCGAACGCAAACTCTAGATCATGTGTATGATATTTTTGCTCATGGAGTTTAAGCTACCTTAAGGCATATGCTATCATATCCTCATTTTCCAAAATCAAACAACATACACACTTCTTTCAATATTCACTATAGAACAAAAAGTGTTCAACAGAGGTTGAGATTCTGAGTAATGGCACAATGATTGGCCTTTTTTCAACTCCATAAAATAGTCTTCACATTCATGAGTCTAGAAAAACTATACTACCTTCTGGGTAATATTGTTCATTAGGTTTGACAAAAAACATCGACAATACACATCATGATCTAGAAAGCAATGGATCTACATTACTAATTTTGGACTAGGATACTCTTAATTATCCTTTGTCTTGGAAGGGTCCACAAATATCTCTTTTACCAGTGATATCATTCCCTAAGAATGACACTTCCTCTATTCAGAACTAACATTTACTATAATTTTCATACTTATTCTCCCTTTGAAATTTCTTTAACACAATTCTTAAAAATATACTCATGTTCCTCCTTGCTCTCGGAGTATATCATATTATCATGGATGAAGACTACGAAAACAAATATTGAGGTACTATCAAAACACTCTATTCATTAAATCCATGAAAATTGTTAGATCATTAGTGAGTATGAAGGTCACAATATGAAATCATAGTGTCCATAACTCATTCTAAAGGATGTCTAGGGAATATCTTCCTTTCTCAACTTTAATTGGTTATATCTCGACTTAAGGTCCAACTTAGAGAAATAACTGGCCCTAAGAAGCTGATAGAACATGTCATCTATCCATGGATGAAGATACTTGTTATCTATCATTATTATATTGATATCTAGATAATCAATGTATAGGAGTATATATCCACCCTTATTTTTGAAGAATAGGACTAGCGCACCCCATGGTGAAGCACTTGGGAGTATTCAACCCTTCTCCATATTCTCATGTAACTAATTATTCATCTCCTCCAGCTCTATGGTATCCATTATATAGGGCACCATCGATATATGCAGATATCCAAGAATAATTTCAATTAAGAACTCAACCTATCGATTAGAAGGAAGACTAGAATCACTTTAGGGAATACATCAATTGAATCCCTCCCAATGGGAATGTCTTCAAGCATGATTCCCTCCATTAAATCAATCATTTAATCTAGACATTCTTGATCATGAGGAATTAATATCTGGAAATGGGAAAAATACTGTAACGACCAAAAGTTTCATTAATGGAAATCCCTCTTGATCTAATTAAATGTCTCTTTATGTTTATATAAAATGTCAACTTCTTTGGTTTTATGTTAAGAATTTTGACTGTTGCTAATATAGTCGTTGAACAATGATCACATGATTAGAATATATATAGGGCTTTAACCAATCCAATTTACTCAGACAAAAGAAGTGAGGGACTCGTGTAGTAGATTTTCTCCATATGAAGCCCATTTATCAGAGCTCGGAAAAGAGGTGGAATCCTTGGGTTTCTCTCTTGACCGAGCCCAATCTGAGCTTCACCATTTCAATCTCGAACGGGACCATCTACGGGAAAAATGTAAGTTGATAGAGATTTCCAGTCGAGAAATGTTATCTGAGAAACCCCAAGAGTCTGTCACCATCGCACACCTTACCCTTAGGTCTTATGTGGCTATTTTAAGGGGTTATGTAACGATTCACTGGTACTATGTTCATGTATATTATTTTTGTATATAATAATGAATATACCTCCTTGTCATTTTTGAGACATTGTAAATGGTTTTTAAAGTAAAAATATTGTTTTTAATTATTATTTAATTCAGAAATCTATTTTATTAAATTAATGGATTTTTGAATTAAATATTATTTTAATAAAATATTATTTTTATTATTAAATTAATTTGATTAAATATAAATGATCTTATAATTTTATGAATGCAATTATAATTTTTATTAAGGTTTGAAATCCATTTCTGTCAAAACCCGTGAATTATCGATAAATGATGGTTTTTATTATAAATGTTAAAATTAACATATTTAGAAAATTATTTAGATAAAATAAATGTTATTTCTGGAATCAGGACATCGAAATTATCCAACAGTGAATTTCTCATAATTTTCTGAGACAATCAAATTTTTTGGTAAAAATAAACACAGTTTAAATATATAATGTGTTTTATGAAATCATAATGACCCAATAGTGATGTAATAAATAACTATAAGCTTTCTGTTCGGCCAATATATCTTTTACCATTAAAATAATTTGATTTTGGGTTTTTTGACTTATTTTCAAAGCATTAATGGACCCCTCAAGACTTATTAAACACCTTGTCTTTTTAAAATAATTTCCATGGGAGCGTGACTCACCTCCACATAAGAAACCCCATTATTTTAAGAAGTTAGGACTTTGGCCTTATAAAATATTGTTTTCCTCTTCCCTTTTCCAAAAACCATGGGCAAAAACCATAGGATGGTTTGTGGTTTGGATTAATTTAATATAAGGGGTCCCAAACATAAATAATAAAGAATTCCCACACCTTTCCTATATAAACCCACCAAAGCTCCCACATCCTTCTCACTTAAAGCCTTTTTAGTTCCTCCAAACTCTTCCCTACTCTCTCCAGAATCCTCTCAAGGTGCCCCAAGCTCCCAAGAATCCTCTCACAAGCCTCTCTCTAGCCTTTGGAAGCACACTTCCAAGTAAGGGTTTTTTCTTCCTTTCTCTTTTTTGTCTAATATTCGTTATGTTGTTTTGCCATTTTTATTTCAATTATGAATGTTGAGGTATGGTTTTTAACCTCCCTCATACTGCCCTCTTTATGTTTTAATGATGGGAGACCCCTTTCTCTCTCATTAAATGCCCCCCATTTACACCCGTTACTATGCTGAAATTCCGAAAAGAACATATCTCTCCTCATATAAATTCAAGAAATACTTTTGTATGATGAATCTAAATTCCATTTCAATTGTTGGGACATGTATCTATATGACCTCCATACTATCCATTGCATATAAATATGATGAGGAACCCATTTCTCTCTCATCAACCATTTTTATGAATTCTTATGTCGCGTCGTTACGCTGCCGAAATCGCACCGATTTTCTAAGCCAATGTCATTGTTTAGTGGATACCATGCCCATTTCTATATCAAGGGTATTCACCTTTATGCACTCTTACTTATTGATTATAAAGTTTCATGTATGAATTCCAGATTTTTTTATCATGGAATAAATTATTATGTTTTATGAATCCATGTTTTATGATCCATGTGGCACACTTTTGCATGAAATGAAATGTTTAAGAAGGGTGCGCCCTTATAGCGCTCCAATGCATTGGGTATAGTATATTATCAGGATACGTCATGTGAAATGAGTGTTGACTCATGCTAATGAAAGTGCAATGAGTGTTTACTTGTGATTTATGTGCAATGAGGATTTACTCATGCTCCATGTGCAATGAGCCTTGGCTCATGCTAATTCCATGTTAAGTGTTGTTTCCACATTCCCATGTTATGATTATCATGCTTTATCATGCCTTTATGTTCATTTTTATCTTATTCTCTATTGATATTCCTATTATCTAACATGTATTGTACTCGTCAAGTTATTCCTTGTGTATTCCCTTACTGGGCTTTATAGCTCACCCTTTTCTTATACATGTCCTAAGCTTATAACATGAAATGCTAAGTTCGAGAGAATGTTGAGGTCATCTAAAGGAAGTTTTCAATAAAGATGTTGTATTTCATGTTTTAAGTTTTAATGTAATGATCCTAAGCCCCAAAGACACTAAACTACTCGATCTTCTTTGTTCTATCAAGTGAATTTTTATGTAATAAATCATGTTTATGTTTGTAATAAAAGCAGGGTTTTCATAAAGACTTTAATTGTCATGACCGTCCCAGTGGGGCTAATGCTGTGACTCCCCAAGCCCACCTAAAATAGGTCAGGGGGCTGGTGACTAGAACCGTGTAGGCATATTACTAACATGGGAGGCATTGCCTATGTACCTATACAGACGCACACATCTCCAAGCCCATAATGCTGAAATATAAATACCACTAAGGAACAAAAATGCATGTATACAACTAAACCGAAGCCCTAGAGTACGTTGAAAGGTAAATTACTAAAAAGTAAACTGGGCCAGAATACATGCCCACCAAAAACAAGAGTCTGAAAACAAAAAAGTCCTGCCTGTAAACACCAAATGTACTGGGACGGCTACTCTTAGCTGTAAGAATGCCTCAGCCTATAGAGAACCTAGAAAGCTTAGTCCTATCCTGGTCCAGCCTGGACTCTGTCAAAAGGATTCTCGTCTACACAAGACACCAGAAATGTGAGCAAAGCCCTTGTAGGGGTGAGTATAAAAATACTTAGTAGAGGACCCCAGAAACCACAAAACAGTACAAAATGTGAAGGTACAGTCAGCTATGCATAGTGTATGTCTACAAAACATATAGAACAAACCAAATATACTAAAAATCCAGACATG
Organism: Viscum album; assembly: GCA_963277665.1. Taxonomy (NCBI): domain Eukaryota; kingdom Viridiplantae; phylum Streptophyta; class Magnoliopsida; order Santalales; family Viscaceae; genus Viscum; species Viscum album. Next base: position 1,866,038,648 of record OY728133.1, read on the forward strand.
TAGTCTAGATTCAAGTCGTACAACAGCATACCCCTGCTAGGGATTCAGTTCGAAGATTCTGCGAAGAACTCGTCCCGGGAGAACACACTCCACGTGTCTTAAAGCTCGGATGACGTTGGTCTGAGAAGAATCGTTCATCATAAACCGTCATGAGAGGTAGTCACACTCATTATGGAAGACACACTCTTGAGTGGGAATATTTACAATAGATATAAGCACTCATTACGGGAGACACACTCATGAGTGGTAAAGACCACGATACACATATGAGGATCACTTCCAGGGCCATGGTGGATACCGTGACTCATCCAGATTCACTAGTTAGGTGATAAACCGGCTAAGTAGAGGATCAAATCCCGGTAGAGTTGGTCACATCAATGCCTGACTCTACCTAGGGTCAAGATTGGATAGAGGATCTCGATCCGAGTCTCTCGGATGGATGCCTGACTCTATCACAGAAAGTTCTACTGAAGGGATCATACTCATGTGTTAGGAAATGATGCATGAACTTCAGGGGAATGATAAAAAGGGGCACTAACCCAAATGGAAGACATCCAAGCTACAGTGAATAGTAGGACCATGAAATTTTCAAAAAAGTACACGACGTGTAGAAAAGTTACATGTTGTGTTGTCTGACCCCGAGTACTGCCCGTGTACAACGGCCCGTGTCGTAAGGATGGCCGTGTAAATAAAATGGGTACATGGAATGTAGTCCGATGTACACGCCGTGTCAAAGTGACTGGGGTTGTCCCTGTGTCACTGACCATGGGGTCGTACATGGTCATCAACCCATGTACTACAACCCGTGTCTGTTTACCCCCTGGATACACACCCAGTTCCACATAGCCGCGTCTACCATGTTGTGCACGCCGTGTCTCCTGAAGCCGTGTAGATCATCTCGGGTCCGTGTATTTTCCAAAATACACATCGATCATTGGGGAAGTTCCAATTCATTGTGGGACCATGATCAAATTACGTGTGATTCCTCTCTGACCCCTGAACTCTACCTTCCATCGTCAGTACTACAGGGTGTGTTCCTCTAAAGTAAACACTGTTTATTCTAAAACTTTCTAGGAATGACGCTCCTCACTGACGTGCCTCCCGAGCTACTCTGATTGTTGGTCTGGCCGTCTAATTCAACAAAATCTTCATATTTTGGTCGACCCGACACCACGATGCTACTTTCGGTGTTTTTGGGCCTCCGATTGGCTCTGAAAACATGTTTTTATCTTCTCGCGTGAATAACGCTCAAAGAATGGTCCTTCCCTATTCGGTCTGATTCTTCATCTGCCATTGTCGTTTCACCTCTACAAAGTCGTTACAGTGCCTAACCTTCGATTAGGGATCGTTGCACCGTAGAACGGATGTGCAATGATCAATTGTTCATCGCCCCGCGAAGAACTCGAAGAACGCGAGAGAAAAGAAAACGGGGGAAATAAATCTAATAAAACAACATGAGGATTGAACATCCACCTTTGTTCGTCATGGCGTTGATCCGCTCCCTTCAATAGGCTTAAATAGAGCAAGATCAAAAAATAAAACAAAACATGGATCAAATCCCCAAGATTGTCCCAAAGACAAATCCCTCTCGCAAGAATGTACGAATACACGGATCAACTTGTTCGTTGTTGATCCACATTCGTCATTTTAAATCAAGAACGGGGAAAGTGGAAATTAAATAACAAACCCCTTCCTCAACTGTGATCAATCATTGACGAAAGTGTCGCACTTCCACCGTTGTCGAGATCATTCAATGTCGTTGGCTCAACGATTCTCAACTATGATCTGCCATCGTTCGTCATTGAGGGTTCGCTCTAGTTCTACACAGATCCTCTAGTGATTTCTCCCAATAGTTCTTCAACGACCACCAATTGCTTAACCCATTAAAAATGGAAACATGATTGGAAATTAAGATATGATATGGTATTAATGTCTCCATCTTGCCATTCTTGAGTCATTATGATGCGTCATTAAATAAGGAAACAGATTTCCTGTCGCTGTGCTGCAGTGGATGATTCCATAATAAAATAAACATTTAGAAATTAATTTTATTTTTATTTTACTAAAAACATCGAAAATAATCTTTTCCCCTCGACCTGCTTCGGTCAAGGTTAGACTCATTCTTAGATAAATTCATCCTCACGGACACAACAGTGCCCTTGGATTTTTAATCCAGGCACCCGTTTGGAAACTGGCACAACATCGCACAAGTGTCGACCCACTTATCTTAAAAAGTGGAAACCACTGTTCCGGGCTCACTAGGCCTCAGAATGATGTGTTGTTTTCATTCCCGATCTAGAAATAATTCCATATTTTTTTTATAAAATATATTTCATGAAAATTCCAAGAAATTAAATTATTCCCACCTTGGTGCTTTACGTCCTCGAAAAGCAAAAACAAAGGCTACCCAAAAAGATGAGGGTACTGGGCATGAATCTGGACCTCACACTCCCACATGCTCTCCTAAATATTCCAGTTCTACCATCGGACACTCACCAAGGGAATCAATCGCCCATGAAGGATCCTCTCCTGCCGATCCTCAATCTCCACCGGGTACTCCACAAAGGTCACTCCATCCTCAATGTCCAGTTCGCCCCAGTTGATGACCTGCGATGAGTCATGCACATACCTCCTTAGTTGTGACACATAGAAGACATCATTTACCCTATGAAACTGTGGCGGTAGAGCTAGGTGGTACCCCACCTTGCCAACTCATCACAGTTTCTGGAAGGGTCCGATGAACCTCAGAGATAGCTTGCCGCGTCGACCAAATATCGGTAACCCTCATCAAAGTGAGACCCAAAAAATGATGTGGTCTTCCTCTTATAACTCCAGAGGCCTCTGTCGTTAGTCAGCATAGGACTTATGTCGCCTCTATGGAGACTTAGTCCCCTTTCGGATGATCTAAACCTTCTATGTGGTAGCTCGCACCAAATCTGGACCCATGAGTGTTGATTCTACAGGGTCAGTCCAGCAATGCGGTGACCGGAAGTGTCTCCTGTGAAAGGCCTCGAACAGTGCCCTACCAATGGTGGATTGGTAGCTGTTGTTGTATGAATACTCCACCAGTGGTAGGTGGTCCTTTCAGCTGTGACGAACGTCCTAGGTACAAGATCGTAACATATCCTCCAGAATCTGAATGGTCCTATCTGTATGACCATCAGTCTGGGGATGAAACGTTGTGCTCAAGTGTAGCTGAGTCCCAACAGCCTCCTGAAATCCCTTCCATAACCAGTATGGGAAGCATGCATCTCGATCTAAGACTATGTCCATGGGTATTCCATGAATCCTAACTATCTCCTGCACGTAGAGGCGTCCCAGGATCTCTACGGAACTCTGCTCCCTAATAGTTTGGATGTGGGTCGACTTGGTGAGTCGGACAAAGATCACCCATATAGAATCATTCCCCTTGGACATCCATGGTAAACCTGTCACTAAGTACATCGATATTCCATGCCACATCCACTCTGGAACATCCAGGGGTGAGCTAATCCGTTGGAACCTGGTGCTCAGCCTTCACCTGCTGGCATGTGAGGCATCGAGAATCGAACTCTGCTACTTCTTTCTTCTTGCCTGACCACCAAAACTATTGTTAGAGATACGGGTACATCGTTGCCACCCCAGGATGTACCACCAAAGGGGATGTATGAAACTCTCTCAAGACCTCCTCCTACAACACCACTGGTACAACAGTACATCCTCTAAAATGAAGTACATGCTCCCCACCTTGTAAATATCTATCAGGAGCATGTCATGTTGATAACTGAGCATGTAAAGCCACACAGTCGACATCCCCAAGATTTTCCTCCCTAACTTGCTGTAAGAGTGGAGGGTTGATAACCATCGACAACATGTAAGATGTATCCTCTCCATCCATGAAGGATAAATGCAACGCGACTACCTATTGTGTCGCCTCACTCAACAGCTATGAGCTCGACCTTCTGGTAAGAGAATCCGCCACCTTTTTCACCATTCCAAGAGTATAGATGATCTCTAAATCATAGTCCTAGAGGAACTATATCCATCATCTCTGCCACAGATTCAGTTATTTCTGTGAAAATATTTACCTGAGGCTCTTGTGGTCGGAGTAGATGATAAACTGCTCACCCATCAAGTAGTGTCGCCACATCTTCAATGTGAAGACCACCACTAACAACTCGAGATCATGGGTCGCATAGTTATGCTCATGTATCCTAAGCTGGCATGAACCCTAAGTAATCAATGCATGTCGCTACATCAGGGAAAAGCTGAGCCTAGTCCCTGATGCGTCGCATAAAACTACGTACTCGACACCCTCCTCTGGCAATCTCAAGACTGAGGCACTTGTCAAACTCTGTCTCTGCTACTCAAAATATTTCTAGCACTTCACTGTCAAAATGAATGGTTTACCCTTCCTGGTCAAGGCCATCATTGGTGCGGATTTCTGAGAGAAATCAAGAATTAATATTCAGTGATATCCTTTCAACCCAAGGAAGCTCCGCACCTCCATCACACTCCGAGGTGGCTCCCATGCTAACAGAGCCTCCACCTTGGATGGGTCCACAACTAATCCATCTACTATGATGACATGTCCTAGAAAGTGGACCTCCTGAGTCCATAATTGGCACTTCGAGAGCTTCCCATAAAGTTGGTGCTCCCAGAGTACGTCCAGAACCATCCGCAAGTGTCTCGCGTGCTCCTCGTATGACGCCGAGTACACAAGGATGTCATCGATGAAGACCACTATGAAACGGTCCATGTATGGCTGGAAGATCTGATTAATCAATCCCATGAACACTTCGGGGGCATTAGTCACACCAAAAAGAATCACCATGTACTCATAGTGACTGTAGCAGCATCCGAAAGTCGTCTTCGGTATATCCTCATCCTGCACTCGTAGCTGGTGATAGACTGATCGAAGGTCAACCTTCGAGAACCATTGTTCCCCTATTAGCTGATCGGAGATGTCATCGATTCTCGGCAGTGGATACTTGTTCTTCACCGTCACCTGGTTCAGGCACCGGTAATCCGTGCACAACCTTAGAATCCCATCTGCCTACTTGGAAAACACGATCGGGGCCGCCCAAGGTGATACGCTAGGTCTCACAAAACCCTTGCTCTGCAAATCCTCCAACTGCACCCTAATCTCGAAAATCTCTACGGGAGCCATCCGATATGCTGATGAGGAAATCGGTGCCATCCCGGGGATTAAGTTGATGTAGAAGTCGATCTCTCTGCTGGGAGGTAATCCTAGAACTTCTTCAAGAAAGACATCCTCGTACTCTTCCACTACTGTTGGGAACTGGGAGATCAAAAAATCCACTGCTCTGAGGGAAAGGATAGCCCAGTCATGAGAGATTGAATGCACCTAAATGTGCATAAGTCAATTATTTGCTGCCGAGGATTCCCTTTCTCCGAAAAAGGAAAACATTGTTCCATCGCGGCGGACATGCCCCACTCTTCGCCTAAAATAGTCAATCTGAGAATGGACTGATGATAACCAATCCATACCGAGAATGACGTCGTAAGGCCTCAATGCTACCACCAAGGGGTTACAACTGAAACTCTAGCCTCTGAGGGTAAGATCACTCTACCTAAAAATGTGCGTGATCGTCGACTCTTCTCCCGTAGGTGTCTCCAAACGTAAGGATCGAGTCAATGGTTCTACCAGAATCTCAAGGTTTTGTACAAGACATCTGGCTATGAAGGAATGACTATAACTTATGTCTATAAGCATAGAAGCTACGGTAGAGAATACACAGATCATACCTCGAATCATACCTGGAGTCCCTCGGTCGTATTCCTCGACCGCATTAAGTTGTCCCTGCCCCTATCCCCCCAGCTCTCTGAGCCTGGTGCAGACCTCCTAGGGGTGGTGGTGGAAGTAAGTCATAACATCTTCCACCACCTACAGCTCTCCCTGCTCCTCTGCTGCTTCCGCTGCCTAGCGGGTTTTCCTATTCCGTTCTCTGCCTCTGCCTCGTTGGTCTGTCCACTGCATCCCTGTCAGCAGCTCGACGGGTCGGGAAATCTCTAGAGAGATGTCCCCTACCGTCGCATGTGTAGCATCGCTTCTCCCTAGACTGACTGGATCCAGCCTAAGATCCATGGACTATTGATCCCTTGTCTTGGGTCCTCCTATGATGTTTCCCACATCCAGGTCCATGTGCATGACGTCGGCTCCCTCCAGCCAGGGTCTCTTCACATGTCTGCCTGCTGGTGACTGACGGCGGCTATCTCTACTCCACCAAGAAGCTCTCGATCACCATGGACCGCTCGAGCACTCCATCATAAGTCGATATGCATAGAGGTATGACACTATCTCAGTTGTCTCGTCGTAGACCACACTTTAAGGTCTGAGATCTGAAGTACTGATCCCTGACCATATCCATCGAGTACCTGGGGAGGTTGGTGAACCCTGAAGAATAGTCAGCTACTGTCATACTACCCTGATGAAGTTGAAGAAGCTCTTGGATGCGTGAAACTCTCAGTGTAACCAGAGATAACTCCTCCCTGAAGAGTCGCTCAAACTCTATCCATGAAAGAGTCTCCTCATCGGGAGCCTATGTGGTCAGACTCCACCATCATCCCACCGAACCCTGAAGAAGGCACTCCCCTATGATCACCATCTGGTCTGCCGGTGTCCTCACTAGACGGAAAACTCTAGTCACCGCATCAAGCCAGTCCTCAGCCACCTTAGGGTCGGGCTCTCCATGGAACCTGAGGGGTCTCCGTCTCTGTAAATCATGGAGTGCGCTAAGCCTGCACTCCTCACCGGTCGGTACTGTAGGTACCACTGGCTACTACACTGGTGGTGGCACAACTAGTGCACCACCTGGTGGCAACGCCTGGGGAACTGGTCCCTATATCAATGCCTCGTCACTGAGGGGGACATCCTCGTGATCGTGTTGGTGAATCCTAGTAGGTATGTGTCGCGGTGGAATCCTATAAGGAAACAAGATGTACCATGGTCAAAGAGTATCTCTGGAAAGCTGACACAAATTACATTGAAAACACAAACCATTCATATATAATCCATTTACCTTTTATTCCCCCACAACCCATGTTTTCATGTACCGAGTCCAAAATGAGGTTATCAGAGTCCAGGTGTATGGATTCGTTGGCCGCCGCACCAACACTGGATTCTCTGGCCTGAAATCCGAACCAGAAACACTTAAAACTGTAGCCCCAAACCAAACTCACAGACTCTTAGTCCTAAGGTAGAACCGACCACCTCTGATACCACTCTCTCACGACCCGTCCCAGTAGGGCATGTGCCGTGACTCCCCAACCCTACCTCCAATAGGCCAAGGGCTGGTGACTAGCACTGAGTAGGCATATTACTATTATGGGAGGCATTGCTTATATACCTGTACACATGTACACATATCCAAGCCCACAATGCTAAAATGTAAAAACCACTAAGGAACAATAATGAATGCATACAACTAAACCCATGAAACAGAGTATGAAGAAAGGTAGAGTACTAAAAAGTAAACTGGGCCATAATAAAAGCCCCCCAAAAACAAGAGACTGAAAACTGTAATGTCCAACCTGTAAACCGCAAAGGTACAGGGACTGCTACTCAAAGTCGTAGTAATGCCTCAGCTTTTAGGGAACTCAGAATACTCGGTCCTGTCCTTGTCCTCCCTGGACTCTGTCAAAAGGCTGCTCATCTGCAGAAAACACCAGACGTGTGGGAAAAGCCCGTGCAGGGGTGAGCATTACAATACTCAGTTGAGGACCCTAAAAACCACAAAACAGTACACAAAGTAATGGTACGGTTTTCTATTCATAGTGTATGTTTACAGAACATATTGAACAAACTAGATATACTAAAAATCTATACTATTAGTCTAGAGGCATGTCGCAAAACCACATACCCTTGTTAGGGATTCATTTTGAAGATTCCGCGAAGCACTCGTCCCGGGAGAAGACACTCCACAATTCTTATATCTCTAATGGATTTATTCTGAGAAATATCTTCATCAGGAACTGTCACGGGAGGTAGTCACAGTCATTATGGTAGACACACTCCTAAGTGGGAAGATTTTTGATAGATAGAAGCACTCATTACTAGAGACACACTCCTAAGTGGGAAAGATCACGATACACAGATTAAGATCACTACCATGGCCATGGCGGATACCGCGACTCATCCAGATTCACCAGTTATGTCATACACTAGCTAGGTAGAGGATCAACGCTCGGTATAGTTGGTCCCATCGATGACTAACTCTACCTAGGGTCACGAATGGATAGAGGATCTTGATCTGGGCCTCTCAGATGGATGCCTAACACTATCACAGAAACTCCTGCTGAAGGTATTATACACCTATGTTAGAAAATGATGCCTGACCTTCAGGGGAATGAGAAGAAGGGGCACTAACCCAAACGAAATATTTCCAAGATATGGTGAACAAGAGGACCATGTTGTTTTCCAAAAATTATACGGCATGTAGAAAAGTTACACGCCATGTTGTCTGACCCAGGGTACTGCCAGTGTACAACGGCCTATGTCGTAAGGCTGGTCGTGTAGAAAAACTGGGTACAGGGCATGTAGTATGATGTAAACGCCGTGTCCGAGTGACTGGGGTTGGCCCCGTGTCATTGACCACAGGGCCGTACATGGCCATCAACCCGTGTACTACAACCTGTGTCTGTGTACCCCATAGAAACATGCCGAGTTCCGCGTAGCTACATCTGCCATGCTGTACATGCCGTGTCGCCTAATCTCGTGTAGATCATCTCGTGTCTGTGTATTTCCCAAAATACATGCCATTCTTCGAGGAAGGTCTGACGCGCCGTGGGACCAGGGTCACACGCCATGTGATTCTTATCTGACCCCTGAACCCTAGCCACTGTCGTCAGTACTACATGTTGTGTTCCTCAGAAGTACATGTCGTGTATTCTAGAAATTTCCAGGAACGACGCTCCTCACAGACGCGCCTCCCGAGCTGCTCTGATCATTGGTCAGGCCATCTGATCGACACCAAAACTTCAGGTTTTGGTTTCCCCGACACCACGAAGCCACTTCAGGTTTTTTTGGACCTCTGATTGGCTCCGAAAACATATTTTGATCTTCCAGCGTGAGGAATGATCGAAAAACGGTCCTTCTTGATTTGGTCTGATTCTTGTCCACTATTGTCAGCGCACCTCTCCAAGGTCATTGCGATGTCGAACCTTCGATTAGGGAACATTTCACCGCAGAACGCATGTGCAACAATCCATTGTTTGTTCCCCTGCGAAGAAAACAAAGAACACGCGAGTAAAGAAAAATGGGGAAAGAAATCCAATTAAACAACATGAGGAACGAACCTCCGCCAGCGTTCATCATGGCATAGATTCGCTCCCGTCAGTAGGCTTAAACAGAGCAGGATCAAACAATAAAACAAAACATGGATCGAATCCCTCAGATCATCCCCAAGAAAAATCCCTCCCGAAAGAACGTAAGAATTCAAGGATCAACTTATTCGTTGTTGATCCGCGTTCGTCATTTTAAATCAAGAATGAGGAAAGATGAAATTAAATAACAAACCCCTACCTAAACTTCGATCGATCGCTAATGAAAGTGTCGCACTTCCATCTCCATCGAGATCCTTCAACGTCATTGGTGAAACTATTTTCAACTATGATTCGTCGTCATTCTCTATTGAGGGTTCGCTCCAGCGCTCAGCAGATCCTCCAGTGATTTCTCCCAAAAGATCGTCAACAACCACCAATCACTTAACCAACTAAAAAGGGAAACATGATTGGAATTTAAGATACACTGCGGTATTAATGACTCCATCTTTCCATTCCTGATTCATAATGAATTTTCATTAAATAATAAAACATATGTCCCGTCGTAGCGTTGTAGTGGATGTTTCCATAAAATAAAATAAAAATTTAGCAATTTATTTGATTTTTATTTTACAAAAAACGTCTAAAAATAACCTTTTTCCCTCGAATTGCATCGGTCGAGGTTAGAATCATTCATAAGTAAATTCATCATCCAGGACTCAATGGTTCCCTCAAGTTTTTAATCCAGGAACCCGTTTAGAAAATTCCACAACCATGCACAACTTCCAACTCACATAACTACAAAAATGAAAACCACTATTCTGGGATCACCGGGCCACGGAATGATGTGCTGTTTTCAGGCCCGGTCTTGAAATAATTCCATATTTTTTTTAGAAAAATTTACATGGAAAATCCGAGACATTGCACTAATAGAGATTCATCTTCATCCATATACTTTTAATGAATTCGAGGATGATTTAGGATCTGAATAGTGATCTCCCTTTCTTTAATGTTGATGTTATATTTGTGTAAGGATAATAAATTAATGCCCTAGATAAAATCCTACTCCACTAATGGAAGTATGATTAGATTTTATAGGAGGTTCATTCCACAAATGTTAACCAGGAAGGATTCATAAACAATGGACTCAATAATTTTCCCATTCTCTGTTCTCACAGATAACTTATCATCCAAATTATGAGGTGGTGTGTGCATATTTTTTATAAAACTGAATGATATGAACAAATGTGTAGTACCAGAATCAGATAGTATGTTTCCTGTTATTGAATGAATAACTAGAATACCTTTCACTACATCGTTTTTTGGATCCACCGTAGTAGTAGTGATAACATAAGACCTTCCTTGATTCCTTGGATATTGTTGTTGATTGCCTTCAATAACCCTTGGCAAAGGGAAATTGTTCACATAATGCCCATGCTCCTTGGAGTAATAAAACTGCACTACAAACTGAGTGCTGATCAAAACCATCCTTTATTCTTCCGCATTAGTCCTATTTTTCAGATCTCTTTGGCAGTTTTAGACAGATGTCCCAACTTTCCCATTTGAACCAATTCCAGTATCCCTTTAGACAGTTCCAAAGATACTTCTTCCCATAATTTTTACTTGTGTGATGAATGAGGTTCTTTCCATCATGGTATTTATTTATAGAACAACCCACATTAGATTCCATTTTACTCTTTTTATTATCGGTCCCATGATATCAAAGAGAGTCTCTGATATCCATTTCAACCTTTTTGGAAAACAGACAATATCCACATAGCTGTCAAAGTCTTCAATTGATAATTCTATTCATAAACATGACTTCAGTATAAAAAATAAGTGATCCACCATGATTTCGATGTTCAAGACAATTCTAGAGTCATTCCTTGCAAGCATTGTAAAGATTTATTCATGTGACCCAGTTGACTCATCTTCCTTCTACTTGAGTTTGAGGGACTCTCATTCCATCTTGAGATGGAGGTTTCTGGGATAATATTTGTTGGAAAATATTTTCTTGAGTTGCCCATAATACATGGAATCAATTTCGTTATTAGGATTCATATTCTTGATCAGTTTCAACCACTGATCTTCTTCGACAAAAAAATGATAGATCACATATGACAGCCCATCTCTTTATTACACACTTAACAAAATTTATTATATTAAACCTTCACTGGATAAAATATAGTAGAACGATAGGTATAATTTCTTTGAGGATTAGGAACATTAAAAGACAATTTAAAAAATAAAATGCAATATATTATTGAAAACGTCTTTTACATGACCACTACATTCCCTCGTACTTAGAATTTCAGGGGGTAACCTGACGACATGCATAAAAAAGGCGATAAATAAAGACCATTAAGGGATTATAAAAATCATAACATGAATATTATAATACATATTAGTAAATAGGAATATCAATGGAGTTCAATAGAATCATAAACATAAAGGAATGATATTTCATGATTATCATAACATGGAAATGTGGCGAAAACACTTACCATGGGATTTTCATGAGCCAATCCTCATTACACATAGAGCATGAGTAAACCCACATTGAACTTTAATAAAAAAAATTAAATCCTAATTCAATTGAATTAGAAAGAGTAAATCCTCATTTTAGTTGATGTATCATGATACAAATCTTACCCAATGCATTAGAGCGCTATCAGGGCACACCCTTCGTAAATATTTCATTTCATGCATAGGTTTGCCACATTGATCATACTCCATGGAATCAATAATCATAATTTACTCCACGATAAATAAATGTAAATTACATAAATGAATATTTATAATTAATAAGTAAATGTGCATAATTTTTAATACCCTTTATAGGGAAATGGGCATGATATTCACTACACAATAACATTTTCTTAGAAAATCGGTGCAATTTCGGCAGCGTAACGATGTGACATAAGAATCATGAAAATGGTTAATGAGAGGGAAAGGGGTGTCTAGTCACATGTAAATGAAATGTATATTAATGGACTTATATAGATAGATTTCCCTATATATGTAATATAATTTAGATATGGAATACAAGAGAATTGCTTGAATGAAAATGAGGAGCAAGAAATTCCTTACGGAATTTTGGCCTAACAAAGGGTGTAAAAAGAAGGTCTTAATGAGAGATAAAGGGATCTCCCATAATTCAAAAATTAATAGGGATGTAAGGGGGTGGATCTAAATCGTACCCCATCAGTTTTAATTGAATGTAAAAGGGTATAACCACATAATGAAATTGAGACAAAAATGAAAAGGATGAAATCCCTTACATTGAAGTTTTATCCCAAAGGCTTGAGAGGGGATTGAGAGAGACTTAATGGGAGCTTGGGGATCCTTGGGGGATTATAACGAGTGGAGGGAAGATATTGGAAGAACTCCAAAGTATTTTAGTGAAGAGTACGTGTGAGTTTGGGTGGGTTTATATAGGAAAGGAGAGGGAATTCTTTATTATTTTGGTTTGGGACACCACACATTAAACTATTCAAAATAACAATCTATCCCATGGTTGTTTCCTATTTTTTTGGAGAAAGGGGAATGGAAAACAATATTTTATAAGTCCAGTGGCCAAATATCTTAAAATAATACGGTTGCTTATGTGGAGGTGGGTAACAATCTAAAGAAAATCAATTTAAAAAGATAAAAAGTTTTATATGTCTTGAAAGGGTCCACTAAGGATTTCTAAAAAACAATCCTAAAATCATATTATTTTAATATTAAAATATATATTTGCAGAACATAGTGTTTTATTACATCACTGTTGGGTCATTATGATGTCATAAAACAGATTATATATTTGAAGGGTATTTAATTTTTACCCAAAAATTCTACTGACACATAAAATTATGAAAGATTCACCATTAGATAAATTCGACATCCTGATTCCAAAAATAATATAAATTTTATCGAAATAATTTCCCAAATATGTAAATTTCCACTTTTAAAAAAAAACTGACATTTATCAAAAAAATAACGGGTTTTAACAAAAACAACTTTCAAAACCAAATAAAAATTACAATTGTATTCATAAAAATTATACAATCATTTATTCATAATAAAATGTAATTTAATAATAATAAAATTTTATTAAAATATTATTTAATTCAAAGAATCCATTAATTTCTCAAAATTCATTTCTTGGTCGAATATTAACTTGAAATAAAATTTGTGCCTTGAATAACTATTTACAACGTAACAATAATAAAATGAATTCATATTAATTATTAAATAAAAAACATAAAAATCATAATGCTAGGGTCCTGTTACATAACCCCTTAAAACACTTACATAACACCTTAGGGTATAGTGCGCGATGGTGACAGATTATTGGGGTGGTTTGGAAAACATCACTCAATTGGTAATCTCTATCAACTTCCACTTCTCTTGTAGGCGGTTCCACTCAAGATTAATGTAAATATGCTTGGATTTGGCTTGGTCAAGATCAAAGATCAATAACGCCACCTCCTTTTGGAGCCCCGACAAATGGTCTTCGAATGGGTCCTGTTTTCTAGATGAGGTCATCGCATCCTTTTTTTGAGTAAATTGGATTTGTTAAAGCCCTATATTTATACTAATCATGTGGTCCCTGTTCAACAACTATATGAGAAATGGTCCAAATTCTTAACGGTATTTTATAATCAAAAAAAAAAGTGCATGATTTTTACACAACCATAAGAAGATATTTAAATATTCCAAGATGAATTTTCATTAATGAATTTTTGGTCGTTATAGTCTTACCCCTTAAGAAATTTCACCCTTGATATTTCCTTTTCCCACACTAAAATAGATGTGGATAACTCTGATTCATCTCTTATTTGTATTCCCACATTTCTTCTTAAAATGTGGGATTTTTCCAAAATAGCTTGACGAAGGGCATTGTCTTACTGTATACAACTATTTTTCTATGATCTAAGATATTCACAAGTTTCATCTGATAAGAAATATCATCCTCTTGTTGTACTATCTCTGAATAGAGTAAATTTGAATGGTCTAGTAGGTACTTTTTTAAGAGGGATACACGAAAGAAATCATGTACTTTATCCATATTAGGTGGTTGTGATAGTCGATAGGCCACATCCCTGACACGATCATGAATCTCAAAGTGGCCTATGTACTTAGGACTAATCATCCCCTTATTTCCAAACCTCGTGACCTTTTTACATAGATATATGCAAAGAAACACCATGTATCCAACTTTAAACTCATAGTCTCATTGACGGTTATCCACATAACTCTTTTTCCGCCTTTGGGATGCCTTGATAAGATGCTGAATGGTTTTCTCCTTCTCCACTATTTCATTGAGAATTTTATGTCCTTGAAGCTTACGCTCACCGACTTCATCCCAATACGCAGGTGTTCTGCCCCTTTTCCCATAAAGGAATTCATATGGTTCTATTCGGATGGTCGAGTGGAAAATATTATTGTAGGATAATTCACCTAGAGTAAGATGTTCATCCCATCCTTCTTTGAAGTCCATAGAACAAGATATTAACATATATTCTACTGTCTAAATAGTTTGTTTAGATTGGAAATATGTTTGAAGATGTCAGGCCATACTGATGTTCAATTCGGTGCTTAGAGCATGTTGGAGACTATTGCAGAACATCGAGATGAATCTAGAATCATGATGGGATACAATAGATACTGGTACTCCAGCCATCCTTACAACTTATTTGTTATAAATCTGTGCAATTTGATCAAATGAAAAGTCCTCTCAAATTTCAATAAAGTGAGCTATCTTCATAAAAAGATCCACGGCGACCCGTACAACATTGTTTCTGCTAGATGTCCTTGGAAGTCAAGTGACAATGTCCATGGTAATGTTATCCCACCTCCACGTTAGTATGGGTAGTGGTTTCATCAACCACTTATGATTTTTCCTCCCAACATTCACTTGCTAACATAACAGGTACAGTGATGAATATTCTGCAATCTTCCTTTTTCATATTTTCCCACCAAATGTTTTTCAGAGATCTCAATACATATTTTTTCTCCCTAGGTGAATAGAGATGGTTGAGCTATTTGCCTCTTTTAGAAGCTCCTTCTTTATCTCGAGATCAGATGGTACACATAATTGTTACCAAAATCTCACAATTTCATCCTTGTCAACCATGAACTCTGAGCATTTCCCATTTTTGATAGCTTCCACCTTTTTCAGAATTTCCACATCCTTTCTTTGAGAATCCTTTATTTTTTCCAAGAGGTATGGTTGAGCAATCAATTGAGAAAGGATTGATGATGTTCCTCCCTTAACGATTCCCATGTCTATCCCTTGGAAATCGTAGAAGAATGGATTCTTCTCCATTCACATCAACAACATAATTGCTAGATCATTTCATCTTTGAGCATCTTCCACCTTGTTTGCTTCCCCATGGTGGTAATGGATTGAGCAGTTATAATCTTTGATGAGTTCTATCCGTCTTTGATGGTGCATATTAATCAGTTTATGCGTGAATATATATATTTGAGGCTCTTGTGATCAGAATATATATCACACATCTCCCCATAGAGATAATGATGCCATCTTTAAAATGAAATGATCACATAGTCCATCTCCAGATCATGCATGGTATATTTTTTCTCATGGAGTTTCAACTTCCTTGAGGTCTAGGCTATAACTTTATCATTCTGCATCAACAAAAACCCACACCTTTCATCAAATAATCACTAAATACCACAAAAAGTTATCCACTCGTGGGTATTGTGGGAACGGGTGCTTTGATAAGACTCCTTTTCAACTCCATAATGATCTCTTAGAATTAATCTCTCCAAGAAAACATTACTCCCTTCCGAGTTAGCTTAATAAGAGGGTTGGACAAGAGTTTGAAATATCCAATAAATCGACGATAATATCCAGCTAACCTCATTAAGCTAAGGATATATGTTACTGATATTGGCCTCATCCATCCCTTAATTGTAACTATCATGGAGGGTTCCACTAATATCCCATTTCTTGTGATGATATGACCCAATAATGAGACCTTCTTCAACCATAACACACACTTTAAGTACTTCTGATAGATATTATCCTTCCGTAAGGTATCTAGTACAGTTCTTCGATGCTCCTCATGACCCTCCTTAGATTGGGAGTATATTATAATATAATCTATAAAGACTACCAGAAATTGTTCAAGGTAATATCTAAAGATTCTATTCATCATGTCCATTGTGATTTCTAGAGATTTAGTGAGTCCAAAAGGCGTTACTATGAATTCATAGTTCCCATATCTTGTACAAAAAGCGGTTTTGGGGATATCTTCCTTCTTCAACCATACTTGATAATATCCTAACCGCAAATCTACCTTCGATAAGTATTGTTCTCTATGCATCCGATTAAACAAGCCATCAATTCATATAAGGGAATAACTTTTTATTATCACTATTTTGCTAAGCTCATGATAATCTATGCAAAGATGCATTGACCCATCCTTCTTCTGGGTGAAGAAGACCGGTGCACCCCATGGTGAAGAACTTGGGCATATAAAACCATTAACTAGATTCTCTGGTAGTATTTTATTTAGCTTATAATGATCCATAACTGCCATTCTATATGGAGTCTTGTATATTGGAAACACCCCAGGTATATGGTCAATTGAGAATTCAACATCTCTTCTAGGAAGAAGACCAGACAATTACTGGGGAAACAAATAAGAGAATTCCCTCAAAATTGGCATGTCTGCAAGGACAGTTTCATCCTTAGACTCAAGCATCTATGCCATATACACATGCTCATTGGGCAGTAATATCAACACATGAGATGATGGTGCTAACTAAGAATCATATTCCTCCTTACACTTGTATAGAATTCGGAGTCGATTCTCTATATGGAGAGTGATTCCCCTCTCATGACAATATATGTTGGCTCTATACTAGGAAAGTTCATCCATGCCAATAATTGCATAAATTTCTACTAGAGGGAGTATGAAGAGGTACTTTGGGAAGTTAAATCCAAAAATTATGATAGGGGAGGAGATAGATTCATGGGATGCAATATTTTACCCATTTTTCATACTCACCAACATCTTTACTTCCCTGATTTTTGGTTGTGTTTGGATTGTTCTACTATACTTTTGAGATAAAAAAGAAAGAATAGAACCAGAATAAAAAAGTAAATTCATTATTCTTGAATGAATAAATATAATACATGTCACCACTTCATTGGCAGGGTTCACCTCAGTAGTAGAGATTGAAAAAGATCTCCCTTTTTTCCTCTGAGCTTATCGGTTACATTCAAAAACCCATGACATAGGGAACTGATTTGGAAGATCACCTGGTTCATTGTAGTGGAAAGAAATGAACAAAACTTTTTGAGTCAAATGGAGTGTTCCCATCCTCTGTCACAGTTTTGGGTTTTTTTGTCGGCATTTAATAACGATGTTTCCTTCTCTTTCACACCTAAATCAATTCATCGTACCCTTCATAAAAAAAATTTCAGTGCTTCTTTCTGCACCTTTTCCATGTGGGGTGCTGGATCATTTTAGCACTGTTGGATTTATCAATCGGACCACCAAAACTGAAGTCCAGCTTAATATTCTTATCCCCATGATACCCCTAAGATTCACCAATCCCCATTTCGACTTTTAGGGAACATCAAATAATTTACTCTTTGCTGTCGATGTCGTGGATCGCCAGAGCTTTCTGCTAGCTTGGTTTTAGACCACCTAAGAAGTAGTCGACCATTCATTTGGGGGTAACATCATTACCAAAGGTGTTTTGTTCAAGCCTAGTGATGTTATCCTCATTTTATTCAAAGGATTCATCATCTTTTTTCCTTGATGGCAAGAAAATCCATTTCCATCATAAGCTGGAGGGTGCACCGAAAATATTTATCGAAAAAAATCATCCGGAAATCCATACATTCCAATTCCATGATCTCCTCCTCATACATCATATTTTTTATCAATGTCCACAATTGATCAGATTAACCCTCCATATAATATGCATCCATAAGAATCATCTCTTGTTCGGAACATTGAAGGATGGAGAAGAACTTTTCAATATAGATGATCTATTATTCGACGATTGAGTGATCAAATGATACATTAAAAGTAAGAGGCCTTTGTCCCGCAGAGCTCTTGATATAAATTTTTTCTTTATTAAGGGGGTTCTAAAGTTCCTCGTGACCCATGATTCTATTCAAATCCTGATTTAACTGGTAGAGTATCATGAAAATGTTTGTGAATCTTGCTCCCATCAGATTGGGCATCTCCTTAGAGAAATAATCACATTGATATTCACATCAGTTATCAGCGTGAGTCCACTTATTACCCTACATTGTCTTGAATAAAAGTTAATTTAGGTGTAACACATTACATTTAATCCATGTACCAAACATATGAATTATAAATAACTTCTATTTCCATAGGTTATGAACCTATAGACTTCAATCTATGTTATCTATGATATACTTTACAACACATATTCTTATGGGATTTTTTCCCTTAATAATGGTTAATAATAATCTTGTGAATTTACATAATAATATCCCATGGGAGTGTAATAATGAAGAGTGAATCAAGACCTGTTTTCATGTACCAGGATACCCTGGGTCAATCCTAATACTCCTTGTCTGAGATTTTAGTCCTAGGTACATCTGTGCTAGAGCCGCCTATACCTGCTCGTATCCGGATAGGGATTTATTCTCATGATAAACCACTTATTCAATACTCACCATGATTTAGGGATGCTTTCATTATAATTATTATTATCTATAATGCTTCACTAGGGTTCTATAATCCTAATCCCAAAAATTACAAATCTTATCCTTTGATACAAACTATGACAACCCAGTTATTTATTAGACACTTAACAGAATTTCTTACATAAAACCTACACATTATACAAAATATAAAATTGATAGTTCAAGTGTATTTGGGGATTAGGTACATTACATAACAACTTAATATATAAAACAAAACATCTTATTGAAAATATCTTTTACATGACCACTACATTCCCTCATACATAGCATTACATGTGATAACCCGAGGACATGCATAAAAAAGGGTGTTCTATAAAGCCCAGTAAGGGAGTAAAAAAAGTATGACATAAATATTACAATACATGTTACTAAATAGGAATATCAATGGAGAGAAAAATAAAACTAAACATAAAGGAATGATATAGCATGATTATCATTACATGGAAATGTGGCAACAACACTTTACATGGAATTAGCAAGAGCCAAGGATCATTGCACATGGAGAAAGAGTAAACCCCCATTGCACATGAATTATTTCGAGTTAACCATCATTACAATTCAATTTGAATGATTAAATCCTCATTTCACTTGACGTATCATGATACAAATCTTTACCCAATGCATTGGAGAGCTATACGGGCGAACCCTTCTTAAACATTTCATTTCATGCATAATTGTGCCATAAGGATCATAAAACATGGAATCAATAATCATCATTTATTCCATGATAAAGGGGTGTGGAATAGATACATGAAGCTTTATAATCAGTAAGTAAATGTTCATAATGGTGAATACCCTTGATTGATAAAAGGGCATGATATTCACTACACAATGACATTGGAGTGGAAAATCGGTGAAATTTCAGGAGCGTAATGATGTGATGTAAGAATTCATAAAAATGGTTGATGAGAGATAAAGGGATGTCTCATAATCTGTACATGAAATTGGCATTATGGTGGTAATATATATACATGTCCCACCATTTGTAATGGAATTTATATTCCTAATACAGAAGAATCATTGAATGTAAATGAGGAGAGTGAAACTCCTTATGTAATTTTGGCATAGTAACAGGTGTACATATAAGGTATTAATGAGAGAGGAAGGTGTCTCCCATCATTCAAAAATAAATAAAGCAGTATGGTGGAGTTGTGAAATCATACACCAACATTTTTAAATGAATGTAAAATTGTATAATAGCATAATGAAATTGAGACAAAAATGAAAAGGATGAAATCCCTTACTTGGAAGTGTGATCCTAAAGGCTTGGGAGGAGTTTGAGAGAGATTTAATGGGAGTTTGGGGAACCTTGAGAGGATTATAGAGGGAGGAGGGTAGAGTTTGTATGAACTACAAAGGATTTCAGTGAAGTGGAAGGGGGAGCTTGGGTAGGATTATATATGAAAGGAAAGTAAATTCATTATTATTTAGGTTTGGGACACCACGCCTTAAGGTAATCAAAACCAAAAAACAACACATGGTGTTTACCCATGTTTTTTCCAAAGGTGAGTGGAAAACAATATTTTATAAGTCCAATGGAATAACATATTAATATAATAGGGTTTCTTATGTGGTGGTGAGTCACACTCTCAAGGAAAACAATTTAAAAAACGAAAATGTTGTATATGTCATAAAGAGTACATTATGGATATGTAAAATAAATCAAAGTAACAAAAAATCAAATTTTTTAGTGGTAAAACATATATTATCACAACATAGTTTTTTATTACATCACTATTGGGTCATTATGATGTCATAAAACACAATATATATTTAAACAGTATTTATTTTTTACCAAAATATTTGACTATATGAAAAAATTATGAAAAATTCACTGTTGGATAATTTCGACGTCCTGATTCAATGAAAATATTATTTTTATCGAAATATTTTTCCAAATATGTGAATTTTCACTTATAAAATAAAAACTGACATTTATTGAGAATTTAGGGGTTTGGAAAAAAACAGCTTTGAAACTGTAATAAAAATGACAATTGTATTCATAAATATTATACAATCATTTATAGATAATAAAAATTAATTAAATAACAATAATATTTTATTAAAATATTATTTAATTCTAAAAATAAATTAATTTATCAAAATAGATTTCTTTTTTGTATATTAACTAAAAAACTATATGTGCCTTAAAATACTATTTATAAAGTAATAATAATATAATCAATGTATATTATTTATTATATACAAAAATTATGTACATAATCATAATTCTAGGGTCTTGTTATATAACCAATTAAAACACCTGCATAAGACCTTAGGGTATGGTGTGCGAGGGTGACCGACTCTTGGGGTGGCTCAGATAACATCCCTCAAGTGGTAAACTCTATCAAATTCAACTTCTGACATACGTGGTTCCGCTCAGGCTGAACGCATTCATGATCGGCTTGGGCTTGGTCAAGAGAGAAGCCCAATGATGCCAAATCCTTTTCGATCTCCGAAAAACGGGCTTCATACAATGCAAGTCTACTAGATGAGGCCATCATTTCCTTTGTCTCAGTAAATTGGATTTGATAAAGCCTTATATTTATACTAATCATCTGATCATTATTCAACATATATATTATCAACGATCACAATTCATAATGGTATTTTAAAATCCAAAACATAAAACCAAAAAGTGCATACATTTTACATAACCATAAGAAGACATTTAAATAGACCAAGAGAAATTTTCATTAATTTATTTTTGGGTCGTTACACCACAAGTACAACTTTACTATCTTATGTGCACTAGAGGACATATAATATCTTTTCAATGGAGTTAACCAAATTTTGCAAAGATGGGATTGGAAGATCAACTAAACATGGGGGGCCTTTTCCAAAAAAAGGATTCAATAGAAACTTTCTATTTCTGTAGAGAAGGAGGATTTTTTATATGATTCAAGTTATTATTCATAACTTCAGCCTACTGAGCAAGTACTTTCATGATTTTTTGAGCCCCCTTTCCCATCATATCCAACATAATGTTATAGTAATCTTCATTTTAGCTATCTCATTGACTTTTGGCATGAGTTCTAATATTTCCCTCCATTAACTAAAAAAATGTACAATTATAGGGATTTTATACTTAGCTATTGGGGATAAAAATTGATACTTTTATTGTAAGAGGATAAACATTTAAAATAGAAGTATATTCAAAATTCTAATTCCCTATGTTTCAATCTTGGTTATCCTTGATATATTTCATAACATATATTCTTATGGTGTTTTTTTATTCCCTTAATAATGCTTTGTACCATGATCATGAATTTAACAAATCATATTCCATGTGAGTGGCAAACAAAGAGTGCACCAAGGTCCTTTGTTGTGCAACAATTTCCTTTTGAGTCAAGCTCAATGTTGTGTGTTCAGGTTTTAACCCTAGATATATTTTTTCATGATCCACCTCAACATTATTCTATCAATACATGGATTTATTTTCATGATAAACCGCTTAATCTATACTTACCTAAATTTAGGGGTGTTTTGTTATGTTTAGTTTCATCCTTAAGGTTCTAACTAGTGGAATCTATTACTAATATCCATAAATAACTAGACCATAATTGGATACCAAATATTGGGACCCTAGACTTTTACATATAACATCACATGATTTAAGTATAATTATATTTCAAAAAACAATCCAAGGATCATGATGTCTAGTGTCTTTGAAGACTAAGTACATAAAATTGAAAACATGGAACTAAAAAACACTTCTTTATTTAATATTCCTAAAGAGATCAAAAAATAAATTGAGCCCTAATATCTATAAATGATTGTAACGCCCCGACCCAAGCTACCCAGAGTCGGTGCATTACTTCGTAACATTGACATGATCACAAAAGATCAAGTCTCGAATGACCGATTAGTTTAGTAGCCTTGGAGACACTAGATACATTCATAAGTCTTTCATTACATCAAAAAGTAAACAAACTACAATAACATGGTCTTCATAGTCCACACTCATATCCATTTCTGACTACCCCTGTAGGTCATCCATAAAATACTTCCTCACATCCTGGAAAAATATTAAAACATTGAAAGGGGTGAGATCAGATGCTCAGTAAGGTTAACAATATAGCGGAAGCTTTCATAAATAAACATTAACATTTAAGGCAATGTATAACTGAAACCAAAGCCTTTTAAACTTGAACTTCAACATAATATGGCAAAAGTAAAATGAGATAATGCCATTCACTTCTTCACATGGATATTCTACTGGTCGAATAATCACATGCAATATCAATAACCACTTTCATAATGAGGGAATGTATAATGCCAGACATTCTGAAACATTTTTCCAAGGCCTCGACCAAGATGTCTAAAATGATTAAGGCCTCGGCCAAAACCATAAATCAAATTGGGAAAGGGCCTCGGCCAATTCCATGTCTAGTTGTCTCATGAGACCTACCGATGCATCGAGGAGCTATAGCGGGCTCCACCCGTCACTTACTAAGTCCAATACATTCCTCATATGAATAGGTTTAAACATAACATAAATATTCGTATTAAAATTAGAATACGAAACGTCAACAATTTCTCCATATACTATGGATGGTATAAAAATAACACATCCACAGTCAAATATTTCACAAAATGTTCAATGGGATTTTTGTATCATAAATCAATTTCAATTAAACTTAAAACCTATCAAAGGATGTTGACATGGATGAAATCAAAGCTATTTGAGAGAAATATCTCTCTCTTTTTTTTTGAAATCATTTAAAAGTCCCATAATTATAAAATAATACATTTACTTTGAATATATTCTTATAAGCTTGTAAGGGAAGCTTCGACGAAGTTATAATGGCGGAAAATAGATGCACCAGCCGTATAAGTTAAAAAAACATTCTTACCTTAAATTTGTCAAAAAGGTCAAAAGTACATTATTTGGAAAATGACGCTAAGATTCCTTTAAAAAACGTATAAGGGTATAAATGACTTTAACCCATTTTCCATTTAATAGTAAAAATGTTTTGAAAGACATTTTTAAGAAACATGGATGTGGATGATAACGAGGTCCCAGTAGACAATTATGTATAAACAACCTTGGATAATGAAGAGGTTGTGAAGTAAACCCTTACCTTGTACTTTTCCTTGGTTGGGGTAGGTTAACCTCATGTATAATGGTGAAATAATTGTTATTAAATTATACAAGAATCATATACATTCATATGATATCATATATGATCTTTTAACATTGCTTTGTTAACAATATCTTAGATTTATCGTTGTTTCGGGTGTTAACTTACTCGATTTCTTTTATATGTTTTGTTACGTAAGTCGTGTTTTTCATGGATAGGTTGTATCTTATTCATATCCAGAATGATATCATGTCCTTAAACATTATTTTTAAATCATCAAATGATAATTATACTTGAATGGATACGACGGAGAATGAATCTCATCGCGTTCGTGGAGACGGTAGTCCGTACGTACGCAAGAGCGACAATATCATTATTTTGATATTAAAATAATATATAATTGGATATTATATCATATATACAGAATCATTATCATGTTATATTTATTATTTACATGAATATATCATTATTATACCCATCTAAATAATAATATATTGAATAACAATTACACCACGACGTGGAGACGGTAAGACGTACGTACGCACGTATGGTGACATGTCATTCAAATGATGGGTAGAATACTGAATATGGTTGTTCCATATTTATAATAACATCACAGTATATAGAAGATACTGGAGTTATAATTTTAGAATTGAAATAATAAACAAAGAGGGAGTGGAAGAAGAAAGAAACTTGAAAGAGGGTGATGAAAACGTTACCTCTTCTTCGGGTTCTTCCTTTTGATTTGATCAAAAGGACTCCTTAGGATGGCTTTCTGACTAAAGTAAAGCTTCTAGGATGAAGGGAGAGAAGTTGGGAGAGTATTTGGGCAGAGTTTGGCAGAACCAAAAGGCTTGAAAGTGTGAATAAGGTGGTAGAGGTGGGGGCCTTTTATAAAAGGAGAGGAGGGGCTCTTTTGGAAAGATTGAAATGTTACATTATTATACAATGCTTTTCGGATTCTAAAGGACCCACACTTATATAATTCGTGGATAAGGTGATAAGGGTTCGAAATCTCCTCATCCAATAGGCTTTGGACAAGTGTAAACCTTGGATTTTGCATTATCTTCTCATTTTCTTTAAATCGTTAAATAATGAGATCATCGTTGTATCATTATGATTTCATAAATAATTTAATTTATTTAATGTCTAAAAATTTTAAAAAAAATACTATGATGTAGGAAATCTTTTTATCTTTCCAATGAATATTTATAGTCAAAAATATGACTTGTATAACCCCCATGTAAAAATTGTTTTAGTAAAACATTTCATGTTTGTGTCATTTTTTACTTTAACATTAAATAAAAGGTATTTATGTCATTTTCCAAATAAAGTGGCTCCATGGGGTCCCCAAGTTGACCCATGGGTTGTCTTGGTCGGCCATGGAACATCCAATGAGGGTAGGACATGTTTCAAGCTCATCTCATATTATTAAAACATTATTTTTACCTTAAACTACACTAATTACCTCTAATCGTGATTAAGAACTTAAAAGTTACTATTCACCAAAAATTATTTTAATCTCATTGAACCACATTTTACTTCTTAATGACAACCATGTATGTCGGATTTTTGAAAATCAAATCACAGAAGTGGTAATATTTCATTTAAACGAAAAATCAGTTATATAACTACCACTTAGTGGTTTCACTATTCATCAAAAATTGAAGTTTTTCAGAACAATGCCAAAATTTCACCCTAATATATAATTGATATTCCGAATTCAAAAATGATGTCTATTTTATGAAATTACAAACATATAAGTTTCATTAATTAATTTTATAATTAATTTCCGCTGTCACAACAAATAGCGTGTTTTTAAGAAACAATTTATATCAAAAGATTGACAATTGTTTATGTCCAATTTCAAAGTGAAATAAATTCTAATGACCACCATTGGATAAAATGGTAAAAATATATTCCAATTATACTTTAAAACCACTAAATAGTATAATTTATCACTATAAATTATTTTCATTAAAAAAGTTGTTTTTAAGTATTTTTCACTATTCATAAAAAATTAGAAGTTCTTAGAAAAATACCAAAAATTCAACATAGGCTAATTTCGATATTCCGAATCCAAAAATGAAGTCCATTTTGATAAATAAAATTTATCAAATTTCAAAAAGTAGGTATTACTATTCACAACGGCTAGTTTAATTAGTTGTGGTGTGTGTTAGAGCTCGAGGTTGCGTACACCACACGCTATTGCATTATTCGAAGGGAAACGTGCCGTGGAAGCTTGGGGTGTTATATTCTCCCCTCCTTCAAATAATTGTGTCCTCGAAATTTCTAAGGTATTACTACATAAAAAGACTCGGGTGGTTCGTCATCATAAGTTCCTCAGGATCCCACGTTGCCTCTTCCATTTTATGATTTCTCCACAAAACCTTTACCAGACGAGTCGTCCGGTTCCTCAGCACCTGCTCCCTCACATCAAGAATTCTGATGGTCTCTTCGCAATAAGATAGATCGGGTTCCAGTTCTAATTCCTCATAAGTAAGTACATGTGTTGGGTCGGGCATGTATTTTCTCAATAGCGATATGTGGAAAACATCGTGAACTTTGGAGAGATTTGGCGGCATCGCAAAACGATAAGCTACAGCCCCAATACGATCTAGAATTTCGAAAGGTCCGATGTACCTGGGACTCAACTTACCCTTCTTACCAAAACGTATAACTCCCTTCCATGGAGATACCTTTAGGAAAACATGATCTCCCACCTGAAATTCCAAAACCTTTCTTCTGTTATCGGCATAGCTCTTCTGCCTACTTTGAGCTGCATTGATGTGGTTTTGGATTACCTTCACCTTTTCCATTGTTTCTTCCACCAGTTCTGGTCCCACAAGCTTTCTTTCACCAACGTCATCCCAACAGGATGGTGTACGACATCTCTTTCCATATAACGCTTCATAAGGTGCCATCTGAATGCTTGAATGGAAGCTATTGTTATAGGAAAATTCTACCAGTGGTAAATATTGATCCCACACACCCTGAAAGTCAAGAGAGCATGATCTCAACATGTCTTCTAAGGTTTGAATTGTCCGTTCTGATTGTCCATCTGTTTTAGGGTGATAGGCAGTGCTCAAACGAAGTTCTGTATCCAAGGCCTTTTGAAGACTTTTCCATAATCTTGAAGTAAAACGAGGATCACGATCAGAAACAATCGATAGGGGTACTCCATGAAGTCTTACAACTTCATTAATATATAGTCTTGCTAGACGTTCAAGTGGTAGATCCTCCCGTATAGCCAGAAAATGTGCTGACTTAGTAAGACGATCAACAATGAACCATATTGCATCATTCCTTCTAGGATTCTTTGGTAGTACCATGACAAAGTCCATCGTAATATTATCCCATTTCCACTCAGGTATGGGAAGAGGTTGCAATACTCCACCAGGATGTTGCCTTCCAGCTTTCACTTGTTGACAAACCATACACCTCGACACAAAATCAGCAATCTCCCTCTTCATATTGTCCCACCAAAAATGTTCCTTCAAATCTCTATACATTTTGGTGCTCCCAGGGTGTATAGAAAAATTGGAACTATGAGCATCATCCAACAATTCCCTTTTTAGATCAGGTATATCGGGAACACAAAGTCTCTTCCTGAATTTCAAAATTCCATCCTTATACACAAAGTCCCTCAATCTTCCATCATTCGCATCTTTAATCTTCTTCTGAAATTCTTCATCATCGGTCTGAGAACTCTTAATCCTTTCTAGTAATGATGGTTTGGAAACCATTTGAAAAAGCATTGATGTTTCACCTTCCCTAGTTATTCCCATGTCCATCTTCACTAGATCCATGAATATTGGATCCTTTTCAATTCTCATCACAATCAAAACTCCATGGTATTTTCTGCTCAAAGCATATGCCACCTTTTTTGCCTTCCCCGGGTGGTAATGTATCGTGCAATCATAATCCTTGAGTAGTTCAAGCCATCGCCTTTGCCTCATGTTGAGTTCTTTTTGTGAGAAAATATACTTCAAACTCTTGTGATCAGTATAAATATCACATTTTTCACCATAGAGGTAATGTCTCCGTATCTTTAAAGAAAAGATCACATCTTCTAACTCAAGATCATGAGTAGGATAGTTTTGATCATGAATTTTTAGCTGTCGTGATGCATATGCAATAACCTTATCATTCTTCATAAGGACACAACCAAGTCCTTTCTTCGATGCATCACTATAAATAACAAACCCATCATTCACCGATGCTAGAGTCAATACAGGGGCGTTGACTAATCTTCTCTTCAGTTCTTCAAAACATTCTTCACACTCCTTTGTCCAGACAAATTTAATCCCTTTACGTGTGAGCTTTGTCAATGGGTTAGCCAATCTGGAAAAGTTCTGGACAAAACGTCGATAATAACCTGCTAAACCAATAAAATTGCATACCTCAGTTATACTTGTCGGTGCTGGCCATTCTTGGATTGCCTTGGTTTTAGAAGGATAAACAGAAATTCCATCCTTAGAGACAATAGGGCCAAGAAAAGAAATCTCTTGAAGCCAGAATTCACACTTACAAAATTTCCCATATAATTCATGTCTTCTAAGAGTCTTCAGGATAATGCGCAAGTGATTTTCATGATCTTTGTGGCTTTTGGAGTATACCAAGATATCATCAATAAATACCACTACAAAGTCATCAAGATATTCCTTGAAAACTCTATTCATTAGATCCATGAAAACAGAGGGTGCATTAGTCAATCCAAAAGGCATTACTGTAAACTCGTAATGCCCGTACCTTGTTCGAAATGCTCTCTTTGGAACGTCTTCCTTCTTCACACACAACTGATGGTATCCAGACCGAAGGTCAATCCTTGAAAAGTTTTGAGCTCCATGCAGTTGGTCAAACACATCATCAATGCGAGGTAGGGGATACTTGTTCTTTATTGTTATAGCATTGATCTCCCTATAGTCGATGCACAACCTCATAGATCCATCTTTTTTCTTAACAAAAAGAACAGGGGCTCTCCAAGGAGAAACACTAGGGCGAATAAATCCCTTATTACTCAATTCCTCTAGTTGTTTCTTTAGTTAAACTAATTCCACAGTGGCCATTCTATAAGGGGTCTTCGATATGGGTCTTGATCCAGGAATTAAATCAATGGAAAACTTAACTTCTCGTTCTGGAGGATGTCCAGGTAAATCTTCCGGAAACACATCAACATATTCTCTCACAATAGGTACATCCTCTATTTGAATATTCCTTTCCTCACCCTCAGTAATTTCCTTCTCTTCCTCCCCAATAATTGAATTTAGTTGAGCTACTGGGGGTGGATCTAGATAAGAATTATGTGGTGATGATTCTGCTCTAAAGATAAGCTGTTCCTTATCATCATCATCAAGAATCGTAACCTCTTTCCTCTTACAATAAATTTTTTCATCATGGTACGAAAGCCAATCCATACCGAGGATTATATCAAATTCAATCATGGTTATGACGATGAGATCAGCAGGTAAATAACATTTAGGTGCTCTAATGGGAACTAATCGACAAAACTTTTTTGCAACAATACTTCCCTTAGGGGTTTTGACCGACAACTCCCTTGTTAAATCAAATTGGAAATATCTAATTTTCTTAGCAAACTGGGAATATATGAAACAATGTGATGATCCAGAATCAAATAATGCATTTTCTAAACTTGAGGAAACCATTAAATTACCTGCCACCACGTCTTTCGGAGCTTCCACCTCAGCAGTAGTGATAGCATAAGCCTGACCCTGATCCCTTGGCCTCTTCTGAGGTAAGTTCCCCTGACGCTTAAGACATTCATTTGCATAATGTCCCTTCTCTCTACAATTATATCATTCCACGTTGATAGCCACTTTCTTTCCCTTGCATTCATGAGCTTGGTGGCCTTTTTCACCACACTTGTAACATACTCCTTTTCCTTTTAGACAGGCACCAGGGTGCTTCCTACCACAATTATCACAGGGTGAAAATTTATTTCTACCCTTCTTCCCTTTTTCCTTATTTCCTTTCCCAGAGTTTCCAGCAAATCTCTTCTTATCTTGCTTTGATTTAAAGTCATAAGGCTTAGAGAATTCCTTTTCCGTCTTGATAGCGCACGAGACAATACCTTCGTATGAAGAGAAGGTTTGTGATACTAAAGCTCGACAGAGAAATGGTTTTAACCCATCAAAGAAACGATCAGTCTTACTTCTTGGGTTACGTATGTAATCTGCAGCATACCTCGCTAACCTTGTAAAGTTAGCCTCATACTTTGCAACATTCTCATCCTCCTTCTGCCTCATACATAGAAATTTCCTTTCCATATCCGCTCGATGGTCTCGAGGAAAGTATTTTTTTTAAGAAAAGCTCTTTGAACTCCTGCCATTCCATGTTTGTTAATTCATCATCTTCCTTTGTGTTTTGAATTAGTGACCACCATTGATCGGCATCTCCAGTGAGGCGGTAAACTGCCATGACAACTTTCTCCCTTTCACTACCCCCCAAGGCATGGAATTTTTTCTCTAAGGAATTTATCCATTGCTCAGCTACTATTGGATTTGTACTCCCATTGAAGGTTGGTGGTTGTGGCCTCATGAAATGGTCTAGCATTGATCCTCCACGTTGCGGATCAGGGTGCTCCATACGAGTAAGGTTATTATTCATAACTTGCGTGAGTTGTCCCAGTACCGTGAGAAGCTGATCAGCACCATTTGTATCACTAGCTCCACCATAATTATCTTGAGCAGGAGGGAAATCCATACATTGAGTGCATGCATTGATACGGTTTCCATTCCTTCCACTAGGCGCCATTTCTAAACAATGTCATAAACTAGATTAGTTTATGTAATGAAATACATAATTCCATATTTGTAAAATACTTTACATAAATTGAACTATTTATGGATATAATCCATAATCATAAAAAGAAATGTTTCCTTTGAGGAAGTATATACTCATAACCCTTCATAGTGGTTTGTAAAGAAAATGAGAATTATCCTAAGCATATCCCCCGGGAGTGTCGTAACCAAGAGTGCAGCAAGGCCCGTTGTCGTGCACCAGTTCCCGTTCGAGTCTAGCTCAAAGCGGTGTTTTCGGGTTTTACCCCTAGGTACATCAGTGCCAGAGCCGCCTCTACCTTCTCGTATCCAGACATAGATGTATTTCTCGGAAAACTCACAAAATCTCTATAATACCAAAATTCTAGGATGTTTTTCTATACTAATCCTCAAAGTCTATCTTCGGGCTATGTGCTCTAATCAGAGTTTAGCTAAATCTAGCTTCCAAGGTTAGTACTAAACTACCTCTGATACCAACTGTATTGCCCCGACCCCAGCTACCCAGAGTCGGTGCATTACTTCGTAACATTGGCATGATCATAAAAGATCAAGTCTCTAAAGACCGATTAGTTTAGTAGCATTGGAGACACTAGATACATTCATAAGTCTTTCATTACATCAAAAAGTAAACAAACTACAATAACATGGTCTTCATAGTCCACACTCATATCCATTTCTGACTACCCCTGCAGGTCATTCATAAAATACTTCTTCACATCCTAGAAAAATATTAAAACATTGAAAGGGGTGAGCTTAGATGCTCAGTAAGGTTAACAATATAGCGGAAGCTTTCATAAATAAACATTAACATTTAAGGCAATGTATAACTGAAACAAAAGCCTTTTAAACTTGAACATCAACATAATATGGCAAAAGTAAAATGAGATAATGCCATTCACTTCTTCACATGGATATTCTACTGGTCGAATAATCACATGCAATATCAATAACCACTTTCATAATGAGGGAATGTATAATGCCAGACATTCTGAAACATTTTTCCAAGGCCTCGACCAAGATGTCTAAAATGATTAAGGCCTCGGCCAAAACCATAAATCAAATTGGGAAAGGGCCTCGGCCAATTCCATGTCTAGTTGTCTCATGAGACCTACCGATGCATCGAGGAGCTATAGCGGGCTCCACCCGTCACTTACTAAGTCCAATACATTCCTCATATGAATAGGTTTAAACATAACATAAATATTCGTATTAAAATTAGAATACGAAACGTCAACAATTTCTCCATATACTATGGATGGTATAAAAATAACACATCCACAGTCAAATATTTCACAAAATGTTCAATGGGATTTTTGTATCATAAATCAATTTCAATTAAACTTAAAACCTATCAAAGGATGTTGACATGGATGAAATCAAAGCTATTTGAGAGAAATATCTCTCTCTTTTTTTTGAAATCATTTAAAAGTCCCATAATTATAAAATAATACATTTACTTTGAATATATTCTTATAAGCTTGTAAGGGAAGCTTCGACGAAGTTATAATGGCGGAAAATAGATGCACCAGCCGTATAAGTTAAAAAAACATTCTTACCTTAAATTTGTCAAAAAGGTCAAAAGTACATTATTTGGAAAATGACGCTAAGATTCCTTTAAAAAATGTATAAGGGTATAAATGACTTTAACCCATTTTCCATTTAATAGTAAAAATGTTTTGAAAGACATTTTTAAGAAACATGGATGTGGATGATAACGAGGTCCCAGTAGACAATTATGTATAAACAACCTTGGATAATGAAGAGGTTGTGAAGTAAACCCTTACCTTGTACTTTTCCTTGGTTGGGGTAGGTTAACCTCCTGTATAATGGTGAAATAATTGTTATTAAATTATACAAGAATCATATACATTCATATGATATCATATATGATCTTTTAACATTGCTTTGTTAACAATATCTTAGATTTATCGTTGTTTCGGGTGTTAACTTACTCGATTTCTTTTATATGTTTTGTTACGTAAGTCGTGTTTTTCATGGATAGGTTGTATCTTATTCATATCCAGAATTATATCATGTCCTTAAACATTATTTTTAAATCATCAAATGATAATTATACTTGAATGGATACGACGGAGAATGAATCTCATCGCGTTCGTGGAGACGGTAGTCCGTACGTACGCAAGAGCGACAATATCATTATTTTGATATTAAAATAATATATAATTGGATATTATATCATATATACAGAATCATTATCATGTTATATTTATTATTTACATGAATATATCATTATTATACCCATCTAAATAATAATATATTGAATAACAATTACACCACGACGTGGAGACGGTAAGCCGTACGTACGCACGTATGGTGACATGTCATTCAAATGATGGGTAGAATACTGAATATGGTTGTTCAATATTTATAATAACATCACAGTATATAGAAGATACTGGAGTTATAATTTTAGAATTGAAATAATAAACAAAGAGGGAGTGGAAGAAGAAAGAAACTTGAAAGAGGGTGATGAAAACGTTACCACTTCTTCGGGTTCTTCCTTTTGATTTGATCAAAAGGACTCCATAGGATGGCTTTCTGACTAAAGTAAAGATTCTAGGATGAAGGGAGAGAAGTTGGGAGAGTATTTGGGCAGAGTTTGGCCGAACCAAAAGGCTTGAAAGTGTGAATAAGGTGGTAGAGGTGGGGGCCTTTTATAAGAGGAGAGGAGGGGCTCTTTTGGAAAGATTGAAATGTTACATTATTATGCAATGCTTTTCGGATTCTAAAGGTCCCACACTTATATAATTCGTGGATAAGGTGATAAGGGTTTGAAATATCCTCATCCAATAGGCTTTGGACAAGTGTAAACCTTGAATTTTGCATTATCTTCTCATTTTATTTAAATCGTTAAATAATGAGGTCATCGCTGTATCATCATGATGTCATAAATAATTTAATTTATTTAATGTCTAAAAATTATAAAAAAATACTATGATGTAGGAAATCTTTTTATCTTTCCAATGACTATTTATAGTCAAAAATATGACTTGTATAACTCCAAGTAAAAATTGTTTTAGTAAAACATTTCATGTTTGTGTCATTTTTTACATTAACATTAAATAAAAGGTATTTATGTCATTTTCCAAATAAAGTGGATCCATGGGGTCCCCTAGTTGACCCATGGGTTTTCATGGTCGGCCATGTCACATCCAATGAGGGTAGGACATGTGTCATGCTCATCTCATATTATTAAAACATTATTTTTACCTTAAACTACACTAATTACCTCTAATTGCGATTAAGAACTTAAAAGTTACTATTCACCAAAAATTATTTTAATCTAATTGAACCACATTTTACTTCTTAATGACAACCATGTATGTCGTATTTTTGAAAATCAAATCACAGAAGTGGTAATATTTCATTTAAACGAAAAATCAGTTATTTAACTACCACTTAGTGGTTTCACTATTCATCAAAAATTGAAGTTTTTCAGAACAATGCCAAAATTTCACCCTAAGCTATAATAGATATTCCGAATTCAAAAATGATGCCTATTTTATGAAATTCCAAACATATAAGTTTCATTAATTAATTTTATAATTAATTCCCGCTGTCACAACAAATAGCGTGTTTTAAGAAACAATTTATATCAAAAGATTGACAATTGTTTATGTCCAATTTCAAAGTGAAATTAATTCTAATGACCACCATTGGATAAAATGGTAAAAATATATTCCAATTATACTTTAAAACCACTAAATAGTATAATTTATCACTATAAATTATTTTGATTAAAAAAATTGTTTTTAAGTATTTTTCACTATTCATAAAAAATTAGAAGTTCTTAGAAAAGTACCATAAATTCAACATAGGCTAATTTCGATATACCAAATCCAAAAATGAAGTCCATTTTGATAAATAAAATTTATAAAATTTCAAAAATTAGGTATTACTATTCACAACTGCTAGTTTAATTAGTTGTGGTGTGTGTTAGAGCTCGAGGTTGCGTACACCACACGCTATTGCATTATTCGAAGGGAAACGTACCGTGGAAGCTTGGGGTGTTACAATGATACCTTATAAATCACATGAATTAAGGGATAATATAAAAACCCAATAAGGGATAATTCATAGTAATAAATCTTTACCACATGGCTTAGAATGCCTGGCATAATGAAAATAAATGGAATGGAACACATGGAATCCTAACAAATAAACATGGGAACATATAAAAATTAATTCATATTAATTTGGTAGCAACATAATTCATGAATTTTCCACAATTTAATGATCATTTCACATAGAAGGTCACAAGTCAAGGTTAACCACCAAGACTATTTCACATGGTAGCACAAGTCAATGATAACAACCATGACCCTTGAACAGAATGTGTCATGAGAATAAACATTACCAAAGGAATTGGAGTGATATCTAGGTGTCCCTATATTAACATGTTCATTAATACTCTTGCCACATATATAATCATACATAAACCAACCTAAACATAAGGGAACCAATGGAAAAAAATGGGGATCATAATCATGTCATAAATCATAATGAAACAGTGTATCATCATATTGTGCATAAACGAAATTAATTAGAACATAAATTTACATTAATAAGGTAAACTTTTCATATATAATGGTATGTGATGTCAAACAGAAGTGACAATATGTGAAATTTGTATTTAAGAAATTTTTACACTAAAACATTTTAATGCGCTTTTAAAGAAAAATACTAACTAACATTTTGAATAGAAAAGGGAATAATATTTTGTAAAAAAAATTGATCCATAAATGTTTTCGTAATAAAAAATCAATTTTTATAAAAATAATGGTGGATTAAAAATTATAGTAGAGTTCACATGAAATTTTCTATGGATTCGGGATGATCCCTTAAGACGGGTTTTCTTATCGGTAAGTATTAATGAGAGAGTCATTAAAAAAATGTATATCCCAAATAGAGAATGTTGAAAGGATATTGATACATGGTTATTGAGATTATACATTGAATTTATAATATGTTAATAAAGAGAATAGATAACTTTATTTGGGTATAAAGAAATATAGAGCAACCTGAAGAAATTAAGGATATTCTAGAAGAATCTCTTAAGAAATATCAACTTGTTTTCAGGTGTACTTAGGAGGGATTAATGAGAGATAAAAGAGGTTTTTAATATTTTATAAATCATGAGGTTAGTATGGGGATGTTGATAAATTATACCCCAACCATGGGAATTATTCATAAAAGGACATAACATAAAAGAGATTCTTGAATAAATTAGAGAAAGAGAGGATCTCTTTCCATAAGCCTGATGATGTTCTTCACATGATCTTAATGAAACGAATAATCTAATTAGGTTCATTAATTAATAATTCAATAACCTAAAATATATTTTATTTATTTAGTATGACCTTATTATATTCATTCATTTCTTTTTCGATGAGTTAAGATGTCCAATTTCGTTGTTTGGGAGCGTCTGCTTCATTGGTTTTAATGATCAGTTCACTTATAGTCATGTTCGGATAATCATGTAGGATGAAAATGGTTGTACAGAATTGAAGATATATGATATTTGTGAACATAAAAAATATTATGTGGGTATAAAATTCCTTTGTTTATTTAGAGTTTAGGTGAATCATTATATAAAACATTAATGATAATCTCTGGGATTAATTTGGCGATTTTTCTGACAATATACTTTTTTTGTATTACTATTTGACATCATGCGTGAAAAAAGGATTATATTATGAAAAATAAGATAAAATAAATGTTTCATTGTCTAGTTAAACCATGGATATGGTATCATGACAAAAACTGATGATGTTAATTTAAATTGATAACCTGTCGTCCTTGAATGTGAAAAATTAACACATCTCGGTCATTTTTGTCATTTCATTCATATAAAAAGAGTTGAAAGAGATATTATAATTAATTATCCCATTATCATAATAAAATTAAAGTACATGTATGGTATTGGAGTTTAAAAACCATTTGGATGAGAATAGGTTAGGCAAGAAAAGAGAACAAAGGAACATGAAAATAAAGTGACAGAAAAGAAGAGGAATTTACTTCTTGATTTAATGTTCCTTGAGATCCTCTTAAAGAGACAAGATTGGACCATTTGATGAGAAAAAGGGCTTATGTTCACGTGGGAGGATCTTGGGGAGATATTTGGGCATAATTTAGGGTTGTAAAAAGGCTTGAGAGCAGTGAGGGGAAGAGGGGAGTGTGGGTGGTTTTTATATTGGAGTGGAAGAGGGTTTTATTAATATTTTAGTCATTAGATGATTATTTTTAGATTTGAAAAGAAATAATGATGGTTACATGACCAAAATAGTAATAAGTGTAGATAAATTAGAACTAAAGTTTTTTACAATAGCCATGATGCTGAGAATAGTCAATTTTAATTATAATGTATATATACGGTAAATTAATGTATTTGAGTATTCGTAAGAAATTCTAGTGTTTTATAAAAATCCCAAAAATTCACTCTAATGATTTTTAGATGTGTAGAATCCAAAAATTAAAGCAATTTTCCAATATATTTTTATATATATGATTTAATTAAATTTTAATTAAAATCATAACATACATTAAAAATTCACATTTTAAAATTGTGACTAAATTTTTAATACATTCAAAAATTACATAAGGTCACATAAAATTATCCTAAAACCATAAGACATAAAAATTTTAATTTATGAAATCATTTTAGGAAAATATTTTTTTAAAAAAAATTAGTTAATTTCAATTAATTATTTATGGATTACAAAAATACCCATACTTTTACTATGGTTATATTATTACATTTATGATGACTACATTTTATTTATACATTCATGGGTGTGGATACTATTCTTTTGGACTATTTACTATTCATAAGGGTCAAATTACTATTCATAAGGGAAACATTACAATTCCAAATGATCAGTTATTATTCACCAAAAATTAATTTTCTATTATCAAACATCAAACATCTTACTGATCACAATTGTGTATGTCAGATTATTGAAATTCAAATAACCGAAGTGACAATGATATGTTTAAATTTCACATATTACATATTAGTTCATTGTGTTGTGATTTCATGTGATTATATATCATAATTATAAGAATGGAATTTTCATTTGTAAAACATTGTGTTTTTACATACTTTTTCACATGTATGATGTAGTCTCACATCAAGCCAATGCACAATGTGATCAGTATGACTCAAAAAGTGTGATTCCTGTTTGTACTAATATTTTACTAAGAAAACACAACCGAGATACTAAAACCAAGAAAACGCATTTGGATTGTTTTGATAATTCAGAACAATGACCCATGAGTCATTTTTGATGTGTAGGAATCAACCACACCTCAATCCAATTAACTATGTGAAGGTTATTAATCCAAATGTGTTTTTATTTTAAATTGACAAAAATTTAAGTAAAAATAACATGTTACAAAATTATAACTTATCAAACCCATTCGTATCATTTTAATACTTTATTAAAATAATCCATATGTAATTTTTGATATATTGAAATAAAAAAACCTTAATCTGACACATTGTGTGACCGGTATGACCAAAAGTGTCCATTATCATTTTAAAATTGTCATTTTTGAAAACAACGTTTCATTCACTGAAAACCATGAAAACAAATGCTGATTATCTTGATAATTTAGGAGAGCATTTTTAATGTCATTTTTAATGTATATGAAGTAGTGTCACCTCAATCCAATGCATGATGCGACCTGTATGAGCCAAAATGTATCTTTCTGGTTTGAAATGATATTTTATTAAATAAAAAAATGACATACTGAAAATCATGAAAATCCCTTCTGGTTGTTTTGATACATTCAAAATACAATACATGAGTCATTTGTGATGTGTAGGAATCAAACACACCTCAATTCGTTGAATGTAGTGACCTATATAAATCCAAATGTGTTATTTAAATTTGATATTAATATTAGTAAAAGAACAAGGGACATACTCAAAACAATGAGAAGTCATTTGAATTATTTTAATAAATTATAACAACGACCTTTAACTCATTTATCATATGCAAGAATCCACCCAACCTCAATATGATGCACAATGTGACCTGTATAACTCCAAATGTGTCTTTTTTATTAAATATATACATTTTATTAATGTATTATTTAATACTATTTTTTAATTTATTAATTTATAGTATTACTAAGATAATGATGGTTTTCTTATCTAGGTGGAACCTTTTTATTGAGTTGGAATGTTTTTTTGGAAACAAATACCATGGGTAAACATTTTTTAAATAGGATCACAGATGTCAAAGGATGAAACATTAATGTTTCCAACTATATATGGGATAATTGTAAATGAAATTTCAAAAAAAATTGTTTTAAGTGTATATAGAATTTTTTTTGAAAACCATTGTGTTTGCTTCTTTGTTCTAGTATTCACTGTTATGTGTGATGTGTTGTTCTTGAGTGAACAGTGCAGGTTCAGTTTTGTGAAAGTGGTGTGTGTGTGTTGTGTAGGTGTTGGTAGGTGTGCCGTTATATAAATAGCACATCATAGGAATTTAGGCCTTTATCAGTGCTATTTTGAGCACTGATTAAGGCCCCTTTTATTAGTTCTATTTTGAACAGTCATAAAGGCCCCCTTTATCATTGTTCTTTTAGTGCAATGAAGTACCCCCTTTATTTGATATTTATTAGCATTGAAAAATGGGACCCCCTTTATCTTCTATATGATTAACAAGGCTTTTCTAGAACTATTAAAAGTGCATTACATTGCTTTTAAAAGCACTATTTGTAGTAGTGTGACATGACCACCTCATTTCATGAAATCCCATTTGCTTGTTAGCCTCATCGTGTAAAAGGCATCGTGTATATCCAGGGAACCTTGTTTTCCCCCATTGGATCACTAAGGACAAACAGATATGTTTTCTATGAAATTATTGTTCATCCTTGTTGGACCTTTGTTTTCCATGTGACACATTAGCATATAAAATAGTAATTATCCTTGAAAATACTCATGAAATCTCACATGACTCCCAACCTTTGTAAATTAAAACAAAGGAAGTAAAATGGAAAGATGATAGAGCATATCATGGTCATAAATCTAATGTAAAAC
This sequence comes from Viscum album, assembly GCA_963277665.1. Lineage (NCBI taxonomy): Eukaryota > Viridiplantae > Streptophyta > Magnoliopsida > Santalales > Viscaceae > Viscum > Viscum album. Next base: position 1,866,078,575 of record OY728133.1, read on the forward strand.
ACTATGTATGTTCTCAACACAGTCTTTCTATACTACTGTTCATGTCTTTCAGATCCTGTGAAGGCCCCTCAACAAACCATCTTGTCTTTCAAAAGTCTCAGATAAGTCACCCGAGATCACACAATGTCTTCTCAACAAGCATCATGATCACATGAAGGCCCTTGCATGCGTTAATATGAAAATATTTAAATCCCTCAGAATATCTTAGTAACAAAAAAATGAACATTTAATTAGTGATAATATTTTAAATGAGGCATTTAAGGAATACTGTCACGGTCGCTGAAAATTAAGAAACACCCCCAGCACAATCCATGAAAGAGACTCACGAAGTCATTTGGCGTCCAATCCCTTTACCGAATCCATCTTGGATCCTCATGAGATAAACCATGTATGTTTTATAAATACCAGTGTAGATAGACCTATAAAATCCCTACCCTAGTATGAGAGAAAGGATCTCCATCTTTATGCAGACAGATAAACTCTATGAAACTTGCACCGACGCTAGAGAGGATTTCTCAATGTGGTTGATCTCATGACTATAATGTTTTATGTCAGGTAATATACCTTCATAAAACTTTATGGATCATGTTATTTCATGAATTGCTTCATGTAATCGTTCATAAATAATGCAATGGACTTTTGGCAGGACACGTGAGGGACATCCTACATGCTGACCCTCATTCGCTTCGCGTGAACTATCCAAGACATGCGATAACACTAGAACATTTTTCCATGATCTTGCAATGCTCCTATGGATTACTATTTGGGTTATCCTATGTCATACATAAATATATAAGAAAGTCACAATGTACCCCACGAGCATGACACCCACGTCTTGAGAAACCCTTCGGGTTTACTATTCACATGACATGATGTCCATAGACAAGTGGCCTGACTCATATTACGGCACCCACTCATGTCATTTGAGTCTCACTGTAGCACTTGATCACATCAACTAGCTCTTGTGACACCCTCCAGGAAACCCATTCATGTCCCACGATGCCCTCCATACATATCAGTCAGGACATGTACCACCCTCTATGACATGTCACAATTACTCTCAAGATTCCCTCTATATGTGTCAACCAGCACCTGTGATTAAACATGTTTATGTCATATAGAACATATATCATCCCCTATACTTTTTAGTTAGAGTCATGGGAAGGCTTCCATAGCACAATATCCATTTCTTGTGATGTCCTTCAGATGAGTCCCCCTAGGTCATGGGAGAATCCTCATACATTTCATTAAGGATACACAACATCCCATGGATAATCCATTTGGATCCAGATATTGTTCGGGTATATGTCAAGATGATATTCTCCAACATGTCAAGTAGGTAATCAAGGCACCTAGAGAAGACAATAATTTCTTACTAGGAAGAAAAGTCCTCTGTTTGAAAAGGGAATCCTAATAATCAGACAGCTTTTTCATTCTCAGAGTGTAAGCCTTGATGATATCTGAAACATCAGTGTGTAATCCCCATGGAAAAGGGAAACCTGATCATGTAAAACCTGACTTGTGAGCTACCTTAATTCTGATTCCTATCATAAATAGGATACGTATTATTCCTTCATAAGGATAGAGATCCATACCAAACCCCCAAAAGGCCATTCAATCACATAGGTGTCACATCTACAACCGTGAAACTGATCATTTTCCATCCCTTGTTTCCCACACCAATCATATGTCATGTGGGATTAGGGAGTATAAATGATCATTTAATTTTCAAAAAAAGATTAAAAGGTAAAGGTATTCCTCGGACTCGATCACATTGTTCATCCTCAATGTGTGAGCCTCGATGATAAGGACAACATTAGAGTGTAATCTCTGAGGATAGGGGCAACCTCAACATGTAAACCCCAACTAAGTGAACTATGATAACATTAACTCATGTCATAACAATGGAATGTAGGATGCCTCCCTAAGGCCCAAGATCAATATAAACCCCACAAAGGGTTTTTCCAACACATATGTTGGGCATCAATAGGCACTAAAACTTATCATTTTTAATCACTTTTTCCCACACTGAGCATATCTCATGAGGGAATAGGGATTCATAATTATCATATAATTTTCATCATAAACCATTACATGAACAAGGGAATTCTAGTATTTGATCACCTTGTTCATCCTATGATTGTATGCCCTAATTATAAGAGAAACATCAGTGTGTAAGCCCTGATGATATGGGAAATGTCCATGGGAGATATGGATTAAATTTTTTGAATTGGTGGGAGCCTCAAGCCATAATAAATATCACATGATGAATTTCTGATGGGAAGGATAATTTTCCATTAAAAACAATGAAAATTCATGATATCCCATAGCCATTGAATAATAAAAAACTAAATAAAGGGAAAGACTTGGTAGCCTCTCATAGTAACTGAACATCATATGACATGCCCCTGGAAAACGAAAATAAATTAAGAGAATCTTGAGATATTCTCACCTCATTTCACAAAATTCATACGGATTGTGAACCTAATTGAGTGAAAGGTCATAGGTATTTCAATAAAACCTCATTCTCCCCATCTCAATTACTAAGGAAAAATTGATGAGTTTGTATATGAAATTATTATGCTTATTTTTAATACCTTTTTTGTTCATGCGATATATCACCAAAAAATAGAGCAATTATCCTCAATAATATTCACACAACCTTACATGACTCAGAAACCATTGTAAAATGAAATGAAGGAAAACACAGGGAAGGAAGTTGGAGTATCTTGTGGACACAAAACTAATTTGAAACATTATGGATGTATGTGACATGGTCTCATGAGATTCTAGGAAAATTCTTCTTGAACCCATGATGGCCCCTTGACAAGCAATCATTTTCTTTTGGATAGTCCAAGACAAGCCACCCATGATCTTGAGAAGTCATTTCAACAGGCGTCCTAATCTTGCAATGGCCCATGGACTTGTCAATATTGAATATATAAGTCCCTTGGATTATTATGTGGACTAAACAATTCCCCATTAATTGGGAATAATTTTATAAATGTAGCATTAATGAAGTACTCTCATAGTTGCGGAAAATCAAGTGACACCCTCAGCGCAATCCACAATAGATACTCATGAAGTCCTGTGGCGCTATATCCCTTCACCAACTCCAGACTAGATACATGTGGGATACACCATACAAAGTGGTGAGACTATAAATTCACAACTCCATCATGAAATAAAGGATCTTCATCTCTACACATACAGAAAAACCCCTAGAAACTCACACTAATGCTAGATCTGATTTCTCAGAGTGGTTGATATCACAACCTGTAAGTTTGCTGTCAGGTAATATACTGGTCAAAATCCAATGCGATCATGATCCATGCATAATGTAATTAACATGATCACTCAGATATCATGTGATGGAATTCTGGAAAGGAACATGAGGGGCATCTCGCACATCATCTAAATCACACGAGACATAAAATAAACTGACACTGAATAAATCTAATCCATTCACAGTATAAAATTGAGAAGTAATATTAATGGTGGAAGATTTGGGTTTTGATCATGTTTTCTAACCTTCATTTTATTCATGAGAACCATCCAAGACACATGAAAAAATTAGAAATTTTTGCTCATATCTCATGATGCTCCTCAATTATACTATTTCTTTCATGTGATTTCATATAGTCATGTCGAAGCAAGTCACATGGTGCCCTTGGGGATACCATCCATGGCTCGTGAAACCCTCTAGGTTTACTGATCATGTTCCATGATGTCCTTACGAAATGTGGAAGGACTCATATAATTACACCCACTCATGTCAGTTGAATCATGCAGTATCCCCTAGGCATGTCAACTGACTACTGCAACACCCTCCGGCCAAGCCATCCTAGTCTCGAAATTTGCTTTTGACATGTTAGTTAGGATATGAAACACACTTCGAGACATGTACCAATTAATCTCATGAAAACATCCATATGTGTATTCCCTAAAATAAAATTTAACCTATGTATGTTATCATGTTCATGTAGTATCCTCTAGACATATCTCACGGGGTCATGCCATGACTTCCAGTGAAAACTTTAGTGGTCTTACGATGTCCTTCAGATTGTTCATCTAGTTAATGTGATAATCCATTGAAATTCCATCTAGAAATACAAATGTATATTTTATAATACGATGAACTAAATAATGAGTACTTTAGATCATGATGGTGGTATCCTTATATGAGAATTTGTTGTAAAATAATCTTACTAATTAGAATACATAATGGAAATCTCTTATCTAAAAAGTTTCATTGGTTTTTTTCCAGTCTTTAATCATTAATGAGAAGGCTATGAAATTTATTGGTAAAGAAGAACAAAAAATACCATGCTTTTATTTGATTAAAAAAATGAAAAAGAATAGAATGAAATCAAATTAGGAAAAGAGTGATCACTCCCCAATTAACTAACCTCTATATTTTATACAGTCTAATAAGTATTTCATATAAATGATCCATCAAATAAATGTGTATTTAAATTTTTATTACTAATCTGATTCAATGGAAATGGTTTCTATATATATCATAAAATTCATGTTGTGAGATGTTTTATATTCTCCCTCTGAATTAATGTCTTGTTTATATCTATAGAAATATTTTAGTATCAAAACGTACAAGGCATTTCCCCACACAATGAAATTGAATAATAAATGGTATGAATAATAAAGGGATACAAGGAAATTACACATTTACACTGATATATTATTCTTATAGAAAGAATGTGATACAGTCTCAGATTAAATAATTAAAAAAACTAAATTTGTTATTGGAATATGAACAACAGCATCAATGAAATAACTGATATAGAATAACATGTTAATAATTTCAAAATTTTTTCCGAAAGGATAATTATTCATTGAAACATGACCTAACTAATAAATAAAATTATTGATAAAATAACCTTTAACTATTGATGTGATATAAACATAAGAGATACCAATTAAATGTTTATTTTTCATTAGGATAAAAAACTGTACAGAAACAAATAAATTCTCTATCTTGATGCCACTAAAACAATTCAATAGAATAACGAATTGACTATAAAGTTGGAGTAAAAACAAATAAAATATTTTTATAATTAAAATATTTAAAAATATTATAATTTCATGATATTAGTAATTTTATAATAAAACATAATGTTAAATCTTATAATGCAAGGCTATTGATGCTCATAATTGTGTGTGGCACTCTTGGTTGTAGATGGACCAATGTGACGAGGGATTAAATGATCATAATGCATAAATAAGTAATAATGATTCTTTGGGTGTATATCATGTGATGGCTATGCTACATCACATGTCATCTTCTTCAATTTTATGGAATCAGAATTTTGTCTTGCCTCTCGAGTTTGGTGTGGGTACTGCACGCCAGTAGAAACTCATGTTGATGAGCTTCCTCATGCCACATCACCTCCTGTAGAGATAACCATGCGATAATAAGTCATAAGGAGATCCCACACTTGATACTCTATCATGTGAAGAAGAAACATCATCCACTTGACTAAGAGTCACGTCATCAAAGAAGTAATTCTCTTTGTTTGGGTGCATTGTAGTACATCTGGGCCAATCTATACATGGATAAGAGATTTCACCCAACCACATATCCAGGTATGAGATATGCCAGATTTTATTAGCACTAAATAGAAATACCTGATAAACGGGGTGTCTATATCAGTGCTAGCTAAAAGCTCTGATAAATCTACCATTTAACAGTGCTAAAAAGAGTTTTGGTAAAATTGTACCCTTCATTGGGGTTTTTTATCATTGATAAAGGGTTGATTTATCAACATTATTATTAGCTAAAATAAATGTTTCTTGTAAAAAATATAATAAATTTATATAAAATTATTGTATTTATATTAAAAAATAATGTTTATTTGTAAACATTAAATAAAAAATGTCTTTATATAAATAATATTTTTTTATAATTCAAATATATATATAATGATTGAAAAAAAATTATTTCTAAGATTGTAATTAAATAAATATATATTAAAATAATTATATGATTATAATAAATTTCAATAAATAATTAATATATTAATTAGATTTTTTAGATTTATAAATACATATAAATTCTTTTTAAATATATATATATATATGATTTTTCAATAAATATATTAACGCATGAGTATAATTAATTTTAACATATGTTATATATTCATCAAGCCTATGTGTGTGCGGTGTGTGCCTGTGTTTGATGTAATTGTACCCCCAAGCACATAATATATATAAATTTCAAAAAAATATATTTACTATTCGTAAAATTTTATATGTAATTAAATTAATATATTTATAAATATATACAAATATTGATTAAAAAATACAAATATTTATAATTAAAATTATAATTAAATACATATATATTTAAATAATTATAAAAATATAAAATTATTATAAATATATTAATTATATATATTATTAAAATTATAATAATCATAAATATTTTTTTTATAATTTTAAAATTATAATAATAAATATAAATTTATTTATTTATAGCTAAAATTGTATATAAACATATATTTTTCATTTAAATAAATATAAATTTATAATAAATATATATATTATATCTATAATTTTTTAAATATATATAATTAAAAGATTTATTTTATATATTTCACTGATTATTTATATAATAAGTATATTTATTTTAATTTTTTAATTATTTATGTGAAAATATATATTTCTAATAATCATTACTATAAATATTCATTTTTTTTGAATAATTATAAAATCCTAATAAATATATTTATTATATATATAATTTTATTAATATATGTAATTATTATAGCTAGTATAATTTTATAATGATAAATAAATATTTATTTATTTTCATATATATATATATATATATCATATATTTAATTTTATAAATGTATATCATGATACAAAAAATTATTAACATTATGTCTTTATCAATGCTTTTTTAGTGCTGATAAAAGTTGTCTTTATCAATGATAAAATAATAGCGCTGAGGAAGGCATGTTGTTGGTCAGAGTCTAGTACTCAAGAGTGGGTGAATTTAGTTTCTATAAAAATCTATGTTAGAAAAGTATTTTTAAATGGAACCCCAATAATGTAAATACATCCTAGTTAATCAAAGTAATACAGTTTTGAAAGATTTCCTGTTCAAATAACTTCTCAAAAGGCTGATTATTTATCAGTAATCTTAATATCAGCTATTAATATTACATAAGAAGTTATTCTAATAAGGAAATAAAATTATTACATAATTCCAATATTAACTATCAATGTAAATTTATTGATTTATGAATTATATATAAAAATAGTGAAAACAAAATTAAATAAAACAGTATATATATAACATGTTATTTAGTCTCAAGTTGAGACCTAATCCACTCTATTTTGTGATCACCTGCCACCAAGTAGTTTATATTAATAAACATGATAAACACCCTGGATCAGGGTAAACAATAGTGCACAAAACTATCCAGGTCACATGACCTCATCCACATTTCATCGTCGGTATAAACAAACAGGTCTTGTAGGTTCTTGTTCCATAGTTTTTTGTGGGAATAAACACGTGTAAAAATATTTCACAGGAAGGATATCTTGCAGCCTCCAGTTTAATGCAGGAGATAGTCTGTTTTATTATACAAACACACACACAATTCAAAATCTTAAATCTATACAAAACAAAGAAAAATGTTGAGATAAGTTTAGAAGTGCACTGTGTCTTAGTCAATACTAATTTGGAATTCTTGGATGAAGCAAATGTCTGAATCGAGTCCTCAGGCAAGAAATAGAGTATCCCAAGTATGTATCTCTTGTTGCAAGTGAGATGTGGCTCATGTACTTTGTGGAGTTGGTATTTCAAAGATGTTCTTGACTCTGATCTATTTTATCCTAGATCTTTGGATTTGATAATTCTTCGTTCAGATTTATTGAGTTGCATGTGTCGTTTCTTTCTCAAGAATGCTCATGCCTCTTCCTTATCGTGTGCTGCTGGTTTTTGGGCCACACTTCTCTTTTTATTCGAGAGTGCCTGTTTTGGAACTTTTTTTTATGTATTATACACCTCATACCTCATACTGTCAGGCGACATGTCTACAAAGAAATATTAATTATGACAGGGCATTAAAAAGTCTCAAATATGACTGTTAAAAATTAAATTAAAAAATGAAAAATAGATTAAAGAATGGTGTCACAATCTGTCTGGAAATGGTGTCTCCATGAAGAAATTTCATCATGAAACTATTTCTACTTCTTTTCCTTTGAGCGCTGAGATAGTTATGATGTCACAGATTTATAGAGATCAGGGACTGTTAGCACATATGCAGTGTCTGGTCACGGTGTCTGGTTCTCATTTTCTAGCATGGTGTATGGAACTATATCTGGGACACAGAGTCTTGTCACAATGTCTGGTCACGGTGTCTGGTCATAGTGCCTGGTCACAGTTTCTGGTCACGATGTCTGGGTCACGGTGTCTAGGTCCTAGTGTCTCGGTCATGGTGTCTTGGTCAGGGTGTCTAGGTCACGGTGTCTGGGACACGGTGCTTGGGACACTATGTTTGGGTCCCTTTCAAGAAAAATATAACCGGTGGAAGACTCATGGATTCTAAGACATAGCCAAATATCTGTACACAAACATAAATAGTGATATTCATAGAATGGATTAGAAATAATCATTTATCACGGAATTCAATTATAAAACAAATTAAAAATAGTTCACAATAATCAAACATAACACTAATTATTTTTGATTGGTTTATTTAAAGCATAATGAAACATACCATCTGTACCCATGATTTGAGATAGATTAAACATGACTAACAAGCTGTACATATTTTTTTGTATTTCTGATCATTAAAACCTAATTAACACATGAGGAGTCCAAGAATCTCCCACTTTTTTGTGATCAAAAATCATGTGAGTGAGATATCAATTCTTAGTGAGTATGTCTCTCCCTTAGTGTTCAGTTAGAGTGCATGTCTCTCCCCCTTTGGGGATTATCAAAAAGATTATAAAATTAAATAAGATAATAGATAAGAAGAGTTCACGATGCATTTTATGGATAAAAATAGTGTCAGTACAAATAGTTTTAAAAAAATACAACATGTATCCCAATCAAGAGATAGTATTAATATTTATTCTGAATTGGTTTTCTTCTCTTTTCTCGTGGTAGCAGCATGACTAGAATCCATAAGAGTAGAGGTAGAAGTTTAAGAATGAAGTGAACTAATTTATAGAGAAGGTATATGGAGTCTTTCAAAAATTGTGGGGGACAAGGTAGGTGTAGTGAATGACCTAGGAAATATTTTGTTACGGATAATACTCTTGATCAGACTCAAAGCCTAAGAGAAAGACAATGATGTAGAGACAAGGGAATATGATGAGGTTGTAGGAAAAGAAAGTCTCATTGGTGCAGCTAAAGGAGCCACAGTAGAAGAGCTCTGCACATGAAGATAAGACCTCAAAATCTTGATGAAGTTAGCAATAATCTCACCACCATATTTCATTTATTTCTCAAATTCATCCTTTTTCTCCATGTACTAGTCTAATAAGGGATTGAAATACTTTAGCTTTTAAACCTGAGTTTTGAAAGCATGAGTCATAGGATGTAATTTTAGATTCTCTACAAGGTACATGAAATGGTTTGTCATGTCATGAATATAGAAGATCCTATTGAATTAGAAGTACACCTTCTTATTATTTTCCTCTTGAGCATCATTGAAAGTCATATAATGTGTTCAAAACAAATAAAGAACTCTGTAACTATTCTTGATAACCATAGATTGAGACTCTTTGTCCAAGACACTGACCACAGACTGATGTTCTTCTTTAATAATTATTTTGAGCAGATCACTATACAAAGAAGCTTGAGATTATTGTCCAAAAGAACTAGAAACAGTAACAGCTGATGTAGGATACTTCAGCAGATTTAGAAAATTCTGGGGATAACCTTTATACTCATCAGTCAACTTCTTAAGACCAATAACAATCTCACGCATTTCATGTATTATTTTATTTGATCTCTCAGCTACCTTGTCAACTAAAGAAGTAAGTAAAGGTTGAATCATGGAGGCTAAATCCTGTGGAATCTGACAACTATCATCCTCAATAGTATGAGTTATAGGTTATGGTTTTGAGTTCATCACTCTCTACATTTCTTCAACCATACCTATGAAAAACATCAATTTATCACTGAGCTTTTTGTTCTCAATTCTGATTTCTAGAATTTTAGGAAGCATTTTTTTCTGAATCTGCAAAATTATCTTCTCTATCAATAGAGAAACATCTCATTCACACAAGTTAGTCATAGGAGAGGGTTGAGTACTCATGAACTTTTCACCCTATCCAATAGGGTAGCACCAAATTAATTCAAATCATCCTTACTGACCATGGTAGAAGGTTATTGTGAAGGCTCAGGGATAGGAGTTGAGATAGGCTGAGGATACATTGAAACTATATCATCAAGAGTAGATACTGGTTTCAATTGAAACATAGAAGACTTATATATACATTTAACTGAGGCTACATTGAATTCATTCACATAAAATATCTAGGGAATTTATACCATATATCTATATATCTTGGATCAACCAGATTTGGATCTTCAACACATTCTAGATTTAGGTGCTAATCCCCCTCATTGTGTGCATATTTCTCAGGAATAACTGATTTAGATACTTGATAAAATTCCAAGATTTCATCCCCAATAGCCACAGCCATTTCCTTTCTAGCTAATTGAATGTCTTTCTCCATTATCACTTATGCATATGGGATAACTGCGGGAACAACTTGTTCCTATATCTGTTCTTTAATAGCAGCTTCTTTCTCAAGAGACAGATATTCTTCTGAATGTTCCTCTAGAACAACATTTTCCCTTTCAACAACAAAAGATTATTCTTTAGATATAGGTTCTTCTTATAGATCAATAATATCTTTTGGGATAGGGACATCCTTCTCAATTAAGAATTAATGATCAGGATCACTGTCTTCCTTATCTAGGAAAATTTTCCCTATAGGTGCAATAACCTATTCTTCTTCTTTCTTATCAGAGTAGTCAATGATTTCATCTGCTTCCATACCAGGATCAGGAATGACCATAGGTCATGAAGAGTGCTCAACTGGGTAGAATTTTTCATAGAACCAGCCATTATCTTTCACCTGTGATTTTATCCATGGATTCCAACAGATTTTCATTCTCTTGACTGTATCATTTGAAAAAAAAATTCATAATCTATAATGACCTTTTCATATTGTCCAACCAACCCTTTTTCATGAAGCATAACTGAGATTAACCTTGAGTAGAAATGGGAGGTTGACTTGGTGGTTATCTTTATCAACTCTCATGTATTCAGGATAACCTACATCCATAGGTTTATATTGTGTCTATTCATCAAAAGATGTATCAAAAATACATCATGATACTTAAGTATATCAAAATCACCTATTCTGAGGATAATCAGATTCTGGAAAATAATAAATAGATGTCCGTTTTCCCCTTCTTGCTCAGAATCCATATCTATTCTCATTGTTTCATTTCAATTTAATTTTTTCAAGGCTTCTTCAAAAAAAAAAGATACCACATAGTGGTGGAGGACCTCTCTGGTAATCCTAAAAAGTATCCTCAGGAGGTATCCTTAGAAATGCAGCCCATAACCTTGAAGAAAAAGTGCATCTTTTCCTATTAACCCAACTTCTCAGAACAAAACCATATTCTGTATCAAATGAAAATTGAACAAACTAATAAAACAATGAAACTAGCTTAATTTATATCTGTCTATCCTTTTTTGTGAACCAATATAGCCACCCTTTCTCTTTTAGTACTTTCAATAAGAATGAACTACTTGACATCAGCGACTTGGGAAAAATTTCTTTTTCAGGTACCACTATTCTATTCACTAGGTTCGTTTTCAACAGTCATTTAGGCACTATCTTTAGTGATATTTTCATTTTATTATGTTTTCTTCCCTTGTCAATAGTTGATAATGATGGGTGTTTCATTCTGGTCATTGAACGAAAGTTTGCGAGAAAGGTAATGTTTAGAGGAGGTGTCCCGGTTTGAGAGAAGAAGGATCGAGTGAAAAAAGGAGTGAAACTTATTTCTTTTTTATCATTTAAGGGTATCAAGCATCAAAACATCAAATGTGTTGGAAGATTAAAGTATAAATAAATTAATTACCGTGATACGTGTTATAACTTTTAAATAAAACAATAAAGAATCTTTCTAATGAGACAGGAACTGGAATTCACTATGGGACCGTAATAGGATTTCACAATGAGACCAGAGCTAGATTTCACAGTGAGACTATAAATGTATTTCATAGTAAGACCGTAACGGTGTGATTTCTAATTAGTGCAACCATATTTTTTGAGACAGTAAGTTCTAGATAGTAAACGATAGATAGTAACTGTAAGACTGTAAAACTGAAACAACAACTTTTAAGACAGTAAAACTTCAAAACTATTAGAGTTATACAGTAATCATAATATAGTGACTTGTGAAACCATAAACGGTGAAAAATTACACTTAAATCTTAATATTTATCATTCTCAACTCATGTATGATGTAATATATTCTTAAAAAAATTAATCGTTTGGTGAATTTATCAGCAAGCTGATATTTAGTTCCAATGAATTCCAAAGTGATATCATCTTTTTGATAATTATCTCTCAAAAAGTGATTTCTTATATCAATGTGTTTCGTCCCATAGTGTGAAACAAATTTTTTTTGATGTTAATACCACTCTTATTGTCAAAATTTATAGGTACATGCTTCAATTGATATTCATAATCTATTAATGTGTGTTTCATCCACAAAATTTGTGCACAACAGCTACAAGAAGCTATGTACACTGCTTCGGTAGAAGAAAATGAAACATTTTTTTATTTATTACTGCACCATGATTCTAGTGACTTTCCTAAAAAGTGACATGTTCCATATTTGATTTTTCTATCTATCTTACAACCAATGAAGTCAAAATCAAAATAATGAACTAATTCAACTAAATTTCCTCTAGAAGAGAATAGTCCTAGATTGGGTGTATGTTTGAGGTTTTTGAAAATTATCTGAATAATATCTAAATGAGATCCCCTAGGGCTTTCATGAATATGAGAACACATACATACCCTAATCATAACGTCAGTTCAACAGGATATTATGTATAGTAAGCTTCCAATCATTCCTCTGTAAGTGGTGTGATCAAAAAAAAATTCATCTTCTTCAAGATCAAACATACAAGTAGTACTCAATGGATTGTCACTACTTTTATGGTTATCCAAGGAAAAATTCATTAGATGGTCTCAATATTAAAAAAATGGGCTTTATCAGTGCTCAAAACGGGATTTAGAATAATTAAAAAATCATTGTAAAGCTCATCACTGATATAGGGGGGGTCCCTTTTATCAACTCTCCAAAAAGGACTTATAAAGGCCCGCTTTATCAGCGATAAAAAAAGCACTGATAAAAGACCCATTTATTAGCAGTTTTTTTAGCGCTGATAAAAGATCCATTTACCAGCGCTTTTTAAAAGTGAAGATAAATGTAAAAAATTAAAAGAATATAAAAAAGAATTATATAATGTGGGGATATCTTTTAACCGTTCCTGACCCCCTATTAGTGTTAGGAAGCCCCCCCCCCCCCCCCCTCACACTCTCCTGCATGCACAACCCTTTACATCCACCCGAACTCGAACTCACGACCTCCCCCCTTTCACGGCTGCACCTTTACCACTAATCCATTTCTTTTTTTTCTCTATTTAATGATATAACTATTTTTTTATATATAAATAGTTAAATTTATTCTTATATTGATATAGAAACATATTAATATAAATATATTTATTTATATATTGGTATATATATATATTTTTTTGTATATAAATATATATTTATATATATTAGTATATATATATATATATTTAGTTATAATTTTTTATCCGTATATTTATTTGTATTATAATATTTACTTATAAGATTATTTTTAAATACATTTATGAAAAAATATGTTTTTATGTGGGTTTATAAATAAATAATTAAATACATACATACATATATACAACATACATACACACACAGAGACACACACAGACATATTTATGAATAAATACATATATATGTCTATTTGAAAAGACATAGAATGTTATAATGATGATAACTTATAATCTAGAAGCCTGTTTATACTCTAAAACTAGTCAAATCGACGAAAATGAAACAATATTTGATATGATATGTGGTATAGGCCTAAAGAACATCTGGATCAGAATTTTTACTTGTTTGAATGTTAACGAAGCTGGGTATCCCAACTAAAAACTCCGTTTTGGATACCTTCTAGGCCATTTTTGGCTTTTAAAAAGGCAACAGAAGCTTGGTTTCAATCCCTAGCGCGTAGGGCTCATCGCATGCTTTGATTTGATATGCTATAGAGCTCAAAAGGACATCTGGATCAAAAGTTATGGCTGTTTGAAATTGGAGATTCATTTTTAACATATTTTAGATCATTAATTAAATTTTTTTATTTTTGTGTCTTCATATTGTTATTAAATTATTTTTAATCAATCATAATTTGAAAATTATTAATTAATAATATTTTTAAAAATATTTTTAAATCCATTTTCAAAAAAATTCTTATATATTAAATGTAATAGTATATTTATACATATCTAAAACATTTTTAAAAAATAAATATTATAATTATATAAATATAAATATACTTTTATAACAATAATTTATTTTTCAGGATTTTTTTGAAACATGAAACTTATCACCGGTAGGAAAATGTGATAAAAAAGGGGGGCCTTTATCAGCGCTAAAAAAGCACTGATAAAAGTGTAATGCTTCCCTTGCCAATTTTTGTAGAAGTATCTATATATATTTTCATTTATTTAAAATAATACCATAATTATTTTGAATGATCGGAAATCCATGAAATAGTTTTATATCACCCATTAAACTAATTTCAAATTCATTTTTCATCATTATAGAAAATTTGATACATAAAAGATTTTTTAATGATCCAAAGATAATATCATCTACATAAATTTAAACTACTAAATCATCATTGTAAATTTTATTTATAAAAAATGTAGGATCATTTATTCCTTTTTTAAAACCTTGAGATATAATAAAAGTATTTGATTTATCGTACCAAGCTCTTGGAGCTTGTTTTAAACCATATAAATTTTTTGATAATTTAAAAGCACGATATGAAAAAATGAGGATTTGTAAAACCATGGGGTTTATCAACAAAGAAATCCTCAGCTATATACCCATTTAGGAATGCACTTATAACATCCATTTGATACTGTTTAAAATTCAGATGTGCAGCTTAAGCAAGCATAATTCTATTGGCTTCAGGCCTTGCTACTTGTGCAAATGTTTCCTTATAGTCAATTCCTTATTCATAACTATATCATTGTGAAACCAATCTAGAAATGTTTCTAACTATATTACCAACTTTATCTAACACCCTTTTAGTGCCTATGGTGAATGCGTCTTTAGGGTGATCGAAAAGTTTCCAAGCATTTTTTATTTCAATCTATTAAAGCTCTTCTTGCATAGCCATCACCCAAAATTTGTCATTGATAACATCATTAATGTTTCTATTTTCATGTTGTGACAAGAATACTAGATGATCAACTTTATTTCTAAGAGAATATCTAGTTTGAGTTCCTTCATCTAAATCTCATACAACAGCATTTAAAAGAAGGTTCTTAAGAGTTATAACAGCACTAGAAAAAGGACCACTGATTTCAGGTTCATCAACTGGTTCAAGTTCATTATGACTTGAATATAAATAATTTCCAAAACTTTAATTTTTCACATATTATATTACATGATGGTTAGTGGATTTTGAATTAATATCCAGAATTGATACATCATCATTTGGGTTCTCTAGAGTGGTCTTTGGCTCATGTGGATTTTTTTCATTAAATTTTACAGGGATAGATTCTTCCAGAAATTTAATTCTTTTGTTAAATACTCTATAGGCTTTACTAGAGACTAAATATCCATGAATGATTCCTTACTCTCTATTGTATTCATATTTTTAAATATTTTCCTTAGTATTAAGGATATATTCTTTGCAACCAAAGACATTGATGTAAATAACTTTATGTTTTCTATTATTCCATTACTCTTATTGAGTTATTTTCAGAATAGGACTAATTAATATTCTTTTGATAATATAGCATGATGAATTTATAGCCTCAACCCAAAAATAAGTAGGTAATTCATATTCAATAATCATTGTTCTAGAAATTTCTTTCAAGGTTCTTTTTCTTCTTTCTACAACCCCATTCTATTGAGTTGTTCTAGGGGAAGATAAATTATGACTATAGGCATTTTGTGAGTAAAAAGATTGAAACTCTGTATTTTTAACCTCATGACCAAGATCACTTCTTAAGGATTTGATTATATGCCATTATGATTCTCTAATATTTTGGCATATTTGGTAAAATGTAAGAAGGTTTCACTTTTGTGAGCCAAAAAGAAAGTCCATGTATATTTAGAAAAGTCATCTACACGAACATAAACACAGTGCCTTCCATTTAAACTAGAATCACTATATGGTCTATAAAAATCCATGTGAACAAGTTTGAGAGGTAGGTAAGTTGACACTTATTTCATTGGTTTGAAGGATATTTTGTGCTTCATTCCCTTTTAACATGGATTACACTCTTTATCATTTGGAAACTCATGTTTGGGTAGGTCTTTGCCTATGATTTTTCTAGATAACATTATAAGTGAGTGAATATTACAGTGCCTTAGTCTCCAATTCCAATGCCACAATTCATTGTGAAATACACATTATCATGAAGAATTTTAAGAGACTAAATAATCTATGTTAACAGAGTATACATTATCATCCTTTAATGAAAAAAAATACTAATTCATTTTTAGGATTGAAAACATTTCTATAATAATTTTCAAACGTAAAATGAAATCCTTCCTCAAATAGTTGTGAAATACTAAGTATATTATATTTCAATCCATCAACAAAAAATACATTGAAATTAAAATTGAATAAGAGTTACAAATTTGGCCAGTTCCAATAATCCTTCCATTGGCATTGTCACCAAAGGTAACATGTCCACCATCAATTTTTATTAAATTCTTGAAGAATGAATAGTCTCCTGTCACATGTCTTGAACACCCATTGTCCAAGTACTATAAACCTTTACATGATCTATTTTAGAATATTTACTACAAAATAGTCAAATAAAAATAGATTTTAGTACCCTTATTTTTTGGGTCCAATAATATTAGTAACTAGTGCTTTACGTTCCCACATCTTTCTCATAGGTTTCCTATAAGAATTATGTAAAGTGCATGAAAAATAATCATTATTTTGCCTAGAAAAGTTTGAAATGGTAGAGAGTGTATCATAATTTTAACTAGATAAATGTTTTCCAGAACAAGGATTAATGCTATATGTCCTAGACATAGAAACCAAATTAGTTCTTCCAAAAATTTCTTTTACCAGGTTGATAGCCAATACATGTAATATATTTAGTAGCAATATGTTTACCTATAATTTTCACCAAAGTATCTTAAACATTGGTAAACCTTTCAAGACACATTTTCTATTGCACATTCAAAAGAATTAGTTCATTGTTTTCATTGAGTAATTGAAAAAATTTCTCCCTTTCTACAGTAAGTTCATTTTTAAAAGTTGAGGTAAGTGCATGTTATTTCATTAATGAATTGTATTTATCATTTAGTTCATTACATGTCTCTTCATGCATATTACAATAATCAATATTTTCATCATTAGATATATTTCTAGAGTCTATGCCATCTGCAGAATAATATGAACCGTGTACAAGAGATTCCCGTGTAACCTAACATGTGTTTTTCATAAAACGTATATTTGATTTGTCAGCGTCTTCATCATGTGAAGTTTCTGATTCACATGATCTATCCTCAGAAGAAATCTATGATTATTTCATTGAATATTTATAATTTCTATCTTTGTCCTCATATTTCATTTTGTACTTGGGATTAGGACAGTCATCCTTTATATGTCCCATTTCTCTTACATTCGTAGAATAATATCTCATCAGACTTGTCACTTATTTTCCAATATTTATTCCAGATTCCTTTTTGATCATATCTTCCCTTGATGTTAGGCTTTCTAAAAACTTTCTAATTCTTTTAAAATCTCTTAAACCTTCTGGCTAATTAAGTCCTCTCCTCATCACTATCAAGTGCAGATTGTTCACTACTAGAACATTCTACAAAGACTTAAAATTTCCATTTTTCTTTGTGTTTTGATGTAGTGGTCTTAAATGCGACAATTTTTTTAGGTGCATCTTCCACTTCCTTGTTGACTTTCAGATCCTCTTAATACTTAATTAGTTTCCCTATGATATATTTAACAGGTAACTTGCTGGCATCACATGATTCTCTAATAGAGATAGAGTTTCCTCTCCATTTGTCTAGTAGGAATCTAAGAATCCTCAAAATTTGTTCATTGGCAGTGATGTCTATTCCAAGAGAAATCACTATGTTGTAAATTTCATTGAACCTACGATACATGTCAGAAATAGGATCATCATGTTTTATTTTAATGTTATCATATTTAATATTATATGTATTAAGTCTCATTTCTTTTACACTAGAAGATACTTCATGTGAAATATACAAAGTATCCCAAATTTCATGGGTAGTTTTACTAGTAAGAATTCTATTAAATTCCTCACATCTTAAAGATAAATACAAATAATTAATAGATTTTAAATTTTTATTGTTTTTAGTCATGGTTGGGTCATCTGATGTGATTCTATTAGTAGAAGTAATCTTATACTCATCTATAATGTAAGTACAAATTTCAAAACCCATACTTTTTAATTGAATTTTTATTTTAATTTTCCATTGGGAATAATTGCTTCCATTAAAGAATGGTGGTATTTTTTTCAATAACCTTCAATTATATTGTTAAAAATAATGAAATAATTTGAAAGAGATATAAATTTAGAATTAACAGAAATTTACAGATCATTAAGTTCAACTAAAATCACAGTTGAATAGGTTCAAAAAAAGATTTTTAATAGCAATAAAAAACACGTTTTATACCAAATGTTGGTCAGAGTAGAGTACTCAAGAGGGGGGGTGAATTGAGAATCTATAAAAAATTCTATTTGAAATGTATTTTTAAAAGGTTCCCCAATAAAATATGTACATCCCATTTAATCAAAGTAATATGGTTATAAAAGTTTGAATCTTTAAATATCTTCCCAGAAGAATTATTAACTCTCAGAAATCTTAATATTAGTTATTAATAATACATTTGAAGTTATTATAATAAGGAAATTCAATTATAACTTCATTCCAAGATTATATATCAAATTAAATTTAGTAATTTTTGAATTATGCAGTAAAACAGAGAAAATAATTTATAAAAACATCGAATATATAACAATTTGTTCAGTCTCAAACTGAGACCCGATCCACTCCACATGGTGATCACCTGCTACCAGGTAGTTTATATTAATAATCTTTATCCACACCCAGGATCGGGGTAAAATACATTGCACAAAACTGTCCAAGTCATAGGACCACTTCTACAGATAATTGTGGGTATACACTAATAGGTCAAACATGGAAATATTCCACACTTATCCATGGGAATAAACAAGTGAAAAATGATGTGAGAGGAAGGATATCTCGTATCCTCTAGTTGAACGTAGGATACAATGTGTGTTTTTATATAGAATCACAGACACACACTGCAAACAATCTAAAAACAATAAAAAATATATAAAAAATGATTAAATAAGGTTATATGTGCTTTGAGTGATACTCTATGCAGCTATGGACTTCTGGGATGAAGCAGATGTCATAATTGAGCCCTCTGGAAAGAAACAAAGTATTTCAAGTCTGATGCTCTAGTTTCTAGTTAAATTCGGCTTGTCTTTTTCATGGATTTTGTATTGGAAAGATGTTATTGACTCTTATCTATATTATACCTTCTCTTTGTATTTGATAATTCTTAGTGTGTTCATCATATGTATTGAGTTGCATTTGTCGGTTATTTTATCAAGAATGCTCATTCTTCTTCATAATCTTGTGGTGCTTATTTCTGGGCCACACTTCCCTTTTTATTATTGGATTTCATATATTGGAGGCGACATAATGCATGTATTTTTTACCTCATACCTCATATTTTCAGGTGACCTATCTACAAAGAAATATTAATTATGTCAGTTCATTTAAAATACTCACATATGACTATTAGAAATTAAATTTAAAAATGAAAAAACAGATTAAATAATGGTGTCATAGTTCATCTAGAAATTGTATCTCTATGAAACAGTGTCTTCATGAAATAGTTTCTCATTTTTTCGATTCAGTGGTGAAATAGTTATGATGACATAGTTGTATAGAGATCATAAACCAGTAGCACATATGTAGTGTCTGTTCACATTGTTTTGTTCTAGGTGTATGGAAAATTTTCTGGTTCACGATGTCTAGTCACTGTGTCTTGTTCACATTGCCTTGTCATAGTATTTGGTTCACTCTGAATAGTCACTATATCTGGTCAGAGTCTCTGGTCACGGTGTCTGGTCACAGTGTCTGGTCATAGTGTCTGGTCAGAGTTTCTAGTTCACGCTATCTGGGTCATGATGTCTGGGTCACGGTGTCTAGGTCACAATGTGGGGGTCATTTTGTCTAGGTCATGGTGTCGGGGTGCTTTTCTTGAAAAATATAACTGATGTCAGACTCAAGGTTTATCAGAATTAGACAAATATTTTTTATAAATACTTAAATAGTGATATTCATAGAATGGATTAGACTTAATCATTTATCAATGAAATCCCTTATAATGCAAATGAAAAATAGTTTACAATAATCTAATATAGAACATAAGAACATGGATAGGTTTATTTAAAGCATATAGAAACAAACCATCTATACACATGATTTGAGACAGATTAAACAAGATTAAAAATATTTACAGAATGTATAGGATTTGTGATCATTAAAACATTATTAACACAAGAAGAGTACAACACATGCTTTATCAATGCTTTCTACTTTAGTGCTGATAAAACAAATCATTATCAGAACATTTTAACTAGAGCTAAGAAAATATTCACCCGATTTTAATAATGAACCCTAATAGTCATATTCTTCTCTCAGACACCTCAAAATCTTGTAGCAGCCGACCCCTACACCATCGTCCCATCCTATTCCGCAACCTTTGTTTTCCACCACCCACCCCTCCTCTTTCGCTGACCCTCTCAACCACCACAAATCACTCCTCTACCACCGTGAAACCCTCCTCCGCAGTGAACCCACCTCTATCTCACCCCCCCCTAATGTCAAACCCCACCTACTTCCGAAAACATTTCTTTCTCCGAAAACCCTCCTCTACCACAAACCCCCCTCCACCAAGAACCCATATACACAACTAACCCCACATCCACTGTGAACCCCTATACGACCTCCACTACTACCCCGGCCACCACCTACCCCGACTCTGTTGTCGCAGAACTCTACTGCTGCCGCCAGAGGGGTATGTCATTTTTTCTATATTATTATAAATTTATTATATATAGATAGATTTTGTCTTGGATTGGGTCTGTTCTTACATTACATTTAATTTGAAATAAATTCTTTTAAATACCATTACATGGAGTTTGATTGATTTAACAACTATGGTAGTATCATAAAAATCCTTTAAAACATTTATATATTGTATATTTTCACCAATAACATTTTTTTCAATTTTTAATTGGATATTTTTTAGAAAACGGATATTCCAACTTTTAAACTGAACAATCCTATAAAACTAGCTTTCCCAAAAAATTGTTAAAAGGAACATGAATATTGAGATACACTAAAACTATTTTCATCATATGGAATTTCAATACCATGTTTCTTTTCAGTTTCTATGACTATCAAAACTCAATTACATGATAGTTGACCATTTTAATTTTATTCTTTGAAGTTGTATAATTCCCCCTATACTTTCCCAAAACTCAATACTATGATTTCCATTCATATTATGTTTGTTTTATTAAGTTTAAAAATTTTATAATTCTTAAAACATCACTTTTTCATTCCATTCCATATGCTCCACAAACTAATTTTTTTCAAAATTTATTTATGGCCAAAGACCATATATTGATCCATAGAGTGACCCATAAAATTACCTGACCTGCAAAATGATGGAATATTTTAATTTTAAATTATTATATAAAGCTATTTGAAAAATTATTTTTTGAGTTGGTACTATAGAGCAAACCAAAATTGTACTTTAAATTTCCTAATATATGTATATATATTTATATAACATAGTGATTATTATTTTGTTTAAAATTATGGTCATAATAGTTTACCACTATAATGTGAACATAGATACTCCATTACAGTATTTTAATTAAAAATATCATATAGTCTAGATATATCTATCTTACATGACATAAATGTTGGACGACTATCACGTGATGGAGTCTCGCATGAAATTTTTACATCTTCTCATGATGTTCACACATAGTGATCTCTAAGAAGAATGGTCCCTAGGAAAAATACATTAATAGGAATTACAAATTTTTTATTTGTCATTTGATATTACTATATGAAAACATTTTTATTTTCCCTAAAACTGGAGTTTTTTGGTTTCTATTAAAAAATTAATGGAATAGTATATTTAACGATATCCTACTCTGCTCTTTGTACACACCACAAATATACACATTTGTGAATATATAGACATAGTTTTCTATGATATATCTACAAGGAAAGGGTCACACATTAATAATGGTGTTATATATTCAACTGTTAAATATATAATGATAATGGGAAGTTTAGGTCACTGTAAGGAATAAAGAGACAATATTCGTGTTGTGTTATTTTACGATATTTAATATAAATTTCCAATATTGAAAGTAAATTTTTGTTTGGTTTACCTATATATTTTGGATCATGTGTAAACATTTTATGACATTAAAATTTATAAAATAACGATTATTTTTATTCATGTGTCTTTCATAAAGAATCTTTATTGGGATTTATGTCTTTGAAAAATACCTAAGTAACTATTTTAAAATGATTTAAGTGTTTTGAAATGTTTATTAAAAATTTTATGTGTTAAACATACCTTTTTTTGTTTTAAATCGATTTATAATGATTTTAAAACATCACATGGACTTAGGTTTCATTCCATGTGTTTGTCAACACACTCAATTTGCTTACATGAAGGGATGTGAGTGTTTTAAGAGCGTATTTAATTCTTGTTTCATTTTAAAAAGGGTTTTTTGATGTTTTAAATGACAAATTATTAAATATATAGGTCTATATATAATTTTAAGTTATTATGGTTGTTGGGTAATGAAGATGACATGAATGCATAAAAAAGAATTGTGGTTTAGTTGAAGAGTGCATGTAATTTATTGGTTTATGTTAAAATGGTGTGTTTTTATAAAGATGAAATTGTGTAAATGAATTCCTTTTTAATGTGATTTAAAGTGTGATTTTATAAATAATTTTCAAAGGAAATTTGAAATTTAGTTTTTCCATAATCCTTTATGTTTATATTTATATAATATTTTGAAAACCAATAAATTATATAGGGAAGACATGTAGATTGATTATAACACTATGGAAACAGAATGTCCCAAAATCTATCCGACTCATAGGATATCCATCATAACCTCAATCCCACATAATGTAAATTAATGTTTTACCCCATTTCATGTCCTAAACCTACAATGCATCCAACATCACCTACATTGTTTAAATTAGGGGACCCTTGTTTTATATGTCTATTTAGGCCTTTTCCATCAAAGGGATGTGATTGATTATTAATATGACATTCATTCTTCTTATTCATGGATGTGAAAATTGTATATTTCTTGTGAGGATGTTAAATTTGACATGTAATTTACTAATTTTATTTTATTTATTCAGGTGATGATCATTGGCTCTTTGTTTCTCACTTCCCCTTGTTTGTATCATTTTTTAATCTATAGGATTGTACCTAATGTGGAATGTGTGGTTAAGTCCGGTAGATTTTCAATTTTTTAGGATTCAACATTGGTCGACTATTGGCCTTATTGTAGTTTCAGTACAAAATGATAGAATAATTCAATTTCTTCTATGATATTGATACATTTTTTTATAATTGAATTGTAATTTGGAAATTTGGATTTATAGAACAAAAGAATTTATAATTTAAAGGGGAAAGTGGATGATAGTAAATTGAAAATAGTATATCTAGTGGTAAATGTATTTCAATAATTAGAGGGATTATATTTCAGTTAAAATTTCTCTCATACTGTAAATCATATAATAATTTAGACGGTTCTCATCTTGGTTTCTATTAAATGTATGTTTCCAGAAGTAATTAATTTCCTAATTATATTACACAATGAAGATTTTGATAAAGATATCTACATATATAAATTGAAAGGTTTCATGATAAATGGAATATATGGTTTGGTTCTAGTCTCAAATTGAGTATTAGTGGGCTTATGTAGGCACCAAGATAGTGTAACTTGAATTTCAATGATTTCATGGTAGAATTAATTTTAATCCAGTGTAATATAATTGATTGATATTATATCAATATGTATTATGAAGAGTGTTTAATCATTTTACATCATTATGTGGATGGATTTCACTTAGTTGTCCCATTGATGGAATGGTCGGAAGAGCTGAAGATTCATTTATAAAGAGCATCCCAAATGAAAGACATTGGTTATGGAAAGTGGATATTAGCGATAAATATTTAAAGAGACATAATTTCTATAACATTTTTTTTTATTTCAATGTTTTTTGTATTTAATTTGTTAACTATTAATATTATGGAATCCAATAGGATGGATATGAATACAAAATGGATGGATGTCAGTCGCATGACAAAATAGTATAAAGATTGAGTGAAAGACTTCATCACATTCGAAAACGATCATGCATATGACCCTTCTCAAATTTTTTATCCATTTTTACCCTATTTTTATTCAATAAAAATTAGTCCATAGGAGTTGGATGTATACATGATCTATCATGAGATAGATCAATGATATAAATGTTTGAATAAACATGGGGAAAGAAGAACATGTAAATAGTGTTTGGGATATCAATGTGTTTTATGGATCATCTAATAAGATTACAAGTGTGGACAATAAATAATATTTTATCAAGGATGTGATAATAGATCGGAAAGATGACAAAGATTGTATTGAGTAAATGAAATGGATAGTCAATGTAAAACTTCATGATTTTAGAAAATTGTTTGAGAAGTAAAATAGTTGTGAAAATATTTCATTATATGCGGGTTTCACTTAATATATAGTATTGTCAGCCCTAGTGAAGCTATATAAATTTAAAGTAGGAAAATGATAGAGTGACACCTATTTTACAGAACTACTTTCTCTCTTGAATGAAATTCTCCCCAAAGATAATGAGAACCCAATACAAACATACGATGCCAAACAAATGCTATGCTTGATGAATATGATATATAAAAGGATACACGTATTCCTGAATGATTGTATACTATTTCTCAAGGACTAAAAATCACATAAGGAATTCCCAAAGTGTGGTGCTTCTCAATACAAGAAGGATGCATTAGGTACAATGGATGATGTTTGGTACTTTCCAATCATTCCATGGTTTAGGCGCCAATATTTTAGTGTGGAGATTGTAGGGAGATTGAAGTGGCATATAGATACAGGAATTAAATATGGGAAACTACATCATCCAGTAGAATCTCCATAGTATAATATTATTGATCAGTAGTGTCCTGAATTTGGAAATGAGCCTCGAAACCTTCATCAGGAATTATCTACTGGTGGAGTCATTTTTTTTTATATTTTCAAAATGGAAATCATAGAACATTTTTGGTTATGTTGGTAAATTATAACTTTTCACCATTATTGTTCTTGAAATGAAAATATATCATGCTATCTATTATTAGATTAGGATCAAAACAACCGGTTAATGATATTGATGTTTATTTGTCCCCATTGATCAAGGATTTAAAATTATTATAGGATTCAGGTGTTACATTGTATGATGCTTATAGAAATGACGATTTCACATTAAGAGTAATGTTGTATGGGATGATTGATGAATTTACATCATATAGAAATTGGTCAAGATATAACATTAAAGGAAGTGAGGGGTTTCCCTTTTGAAATTGGTACATAATCAATTAGGTTGAAACATTCATAGAAAAATGTGTTTCTAGGACATCAATGATTGTTTCCTCGAAAAAAGTACCAATATTGGACAACATCATTCAATGTACAACCCCATATCCACTAACAAGTGATCAACTATTTTATAAAGTAAAATATGTGAACACTACTTTTGGTAAACCATTTTAAAAAAAATTATGAAATCCAGTTGGAATAAGAGATCAGTTTTTTTGAATTAACATATAGGAATTGTCTGTATGTTTGATATTTTATTGATGTTATTCTTGTTGAAAAACATTAATGTGATAGTTTCATCAACACATTACTAAATGCACCCAACAAAATAATGATGGAATTTAGGCTAGGTCAGATAGGGTTTACATGAAAATACGAGAAGAGTTGCTACCGGTGTAGGGTGAAAATTGAATTTTTCATCTGCCAGCTACTTATAGTCTTTCCAGGTTAGAGACATATTAGTTCTGAAACTTCTTGAATGACGTTAAGTTTCCATACGTGTATTAATCAATTATCAATAACTTTTATTCAATGAAAAATTTAAAGATAAATGGTATGAAATCACATGACTAACCTATTTTGAAGAAAGGTCTCATTCCTGTAGATTTATTTTACATTTTTCCAAAAATGTGAATCATACATTAACCACACTCTCTTTCTTCATCATAGATATCTGCAATAAAGTTATAGACCCTATGAAATTTCTGACAATCAAAAGATAAATTACCATTATATTATGTGAATTTAAAATGTTCATACCACCAAAACTATTTGATACGATGGTTCATTTGATTGTTCACATAGTGATAGGGATTCAACAATGTGGTCCTATACAATGTCGATGGATGTAACCCTCTGAACACAATATGATGATTTTTAAAGGGTATATAAAAAATCAAAATCAGACAAAGGGTTGTATTGAAAAATGATATATTTTATTAGAATCTCTTGAATTTTTTACTGAATACCTTTCCACCGAGGAAATCATTGACCTACCAAAATATCTTCACACTGGGCGGCTTGTGGGTGAAGGAATTTTCGGATGATATTTTTTTCAATCAAGTTCTGGAGTAGGCATACCTTAACATTTTTTTGAAAATTTTTAAGGTTTCCCCATATGTTGAAATCCACAATTAAATAATTAGACATATGAATACATCAAGGGATGACTGATCGATATCAAACACACATAATCAATATTTTATATATTGGGTTTTAGACCATATTTTTAAGGAGATAGATGAAAATCTACATTCAATTTCTAAACAACATAAATGGCTAGCAGGAGGACCATGTGTGTATGTATTATCATACAATAGTTATGTGATTAGTTTTTATATGTCATATATAAATGAACATGATGAATACGAAACTATGAAAAATAGTGGTGTTGCACTAGTTTTTGATGTGATGTATGTTTCGGATACTATGTAAAGAAATCCCATTCACACGAATATGATATTTATTGGCATCATCAAACAAATATGGGAGTTGGATTATTAAACATTAAAATACCAATGTTCAATGAATGTTGGTTGATAACATGATTGTTGTTAAAATAGATGAATTGGGATTCATGATATTAGATTTTAATAAGGGAGGGTAAAAAGATGAACCATTTTAAACGGATTCACATGATGTAAAATTATTTTATTTTTTCCAATCCTGCTAACCCAAAGTGGTCAATTATTTTTTTATCGACCAAAACCTCTAAAGGGTCAGTTGGAAATTCAACTGGGGATGACCATTTCATTCAGATGTCATAGTCATTTCGAAGTGGTATCAATGAATGAAGATTTTGTTATAGGATACCATAATGAAGTTTTTTTGATAGTCGAAATAGGGGTCAAATCAATTAAACCTTAAAAAAGCTCCATTCAAGAATTTGGTTATTTTTTTATAATATGCATCATTTTACCTAATTTTATTATCCATTCATTGTTATATTTAAATAATATAAATTATATGTTCAGAAAAATCGGTAGATAATGAATTTTTTACGTGATAGTACCCCAAATAATGAGGAATAACAGGTCTCTCAACCTATTGTTGCCTGCCTGGTAGGGGAACAATGACCATTTTCACATGTTGGAGCTCCCAATCCTATGGAGAAATAGGTTTCTCATCCTTTTCTTACTCCGGGTGTAGTGGTAAAATGACAATCAACACATGAAAATGCTACCACTATAGAGTATCATATTGATGAAGTTGAATCTGATGAAATGGTAGGCGGTGAAGGCCTGATGATGAGAAAAATAGCATCATAGATTTATGTTGTTATCAAAAATCATTAAAGAAAAATAAAATGAATCAAATACAAGGTTGTATGGAATGAACGAGTTAGTATTTTAACATCAACAAGGGAATGATTAATAGTTACATTAGAATAGTCACTCAGTAATGCATGCTGATTGATATAGATTCAGGGAACAATGTTGAGTATGTACTTAATACACTGATGTGGGAAGCGATTATAGTAACATTATGATATCATTTTTTTATTTTACTAAAAATAAAAATTATGAAACATTTAATTACTCTTCATAATCCATTACAGAGTAAATTTATTATGGATCAATACCAAAATAATTATGTATTAATTTTTGGAGGAAGGATTCATAAAAGGATTCCCTCAGTTCTAATGAGACAAAATCATAATGATTTTGAACGGAAAATAATCCTACACCGATCGCTTATCTATGAAAACTTGATAACCCAATAAGTGTGGGATACATTAATCGGTCATTGTGCACATGTGTCTTATCATGTACATCATGGCTAGTAATAAGTTGTTTGATGATATGTGTAATCATCACATGGATTGAAATTTTTTATTTATGAAATAAAAAATGATTTCTAGAAATAAGGAAGGGAAACAAAACTAGTATACCCTATAGAAAAGCAAGTATGATGTATTCTTCACTTGACTAAAAATTGGTATTTATTTTAAATCTAATGTAATAATTGTATTTCACTTGAAACAACACTTTATTTATGTTTCTCTATATATATGGAGTTTCATGACTCTGCATCCAATGCCGCTTACATCCCACACAATGTTCTATAAAATGAGGAACTTGTAAATAAATACTAAATACTAATATATGAAAACAGACAAAAATTGTGGGAAACATGTGTAAGTTTTACATAATAAAAACTTGTTTTTATTTAAATATATATTTCATAAAAATGATCACTTTTTTACTATATTTTATATCTGGAATATTCATAGGAATAAAAAAATATACCAGATGAACACTTCATATCGGTGGGGTTGAAGTGGCTAGAACAGTATGCTCGTGCCAGATATGCGTGTTTTGCGGTGACACCCCCAACATACCAGGAAAGTCTGATCCAGGAGAAAGCCTGATCCCACGAATTTATTGAAGAAAAAGTGCAAGTAAAGACAGAAGAAAGAAAAGATGTTACATTACATTAAAGCCATAAGCACCCCTCTCCCCATCATCAGATAACTCATCATCAGGGTCAGCTGACTCCCATTCAGAAGACTCGTATTTGCGCATCATCTCAAGATACATGTTTTTCTTCCGAAGCATTTCTTCAGACAATTTCTCCTTGATCGGCCGCTTCCCACTGATCCCTTTGTCCGTCTTCGGGGACCCTCCTCTTCTTTTGCCATTGTACCCACTTACAATGACAGTTTATTGTGACCCTAAATTCTTGTGTGCAGACCTTGTAACCATTGATTTGGGTAGGTCTGTATAGTCTCTCATTGGCTTCCTCCTGCTCTGAGTTTTTTCCTCCACTTCTTTTCTTAGGGTCTCATGAATTCCATACACAACAGGACACATCCCGCAGATCATATCATATTGTCAATTAGTATAGCCCATGAGTCAATCGCTGAGGTACCTATTCTAATTGAAGAAGAATATATTCATACGGACAAATTTTTTTTTGGAACTTTTATTTCATCACCATCACATCTTGTAAAAAACATGATCATAAAGAGTTATTCATTTTAAATTTTCTTTTAAAGATAAATCCTTTGAAATTAATGAAAAAATGTTTGAATTGATAAATGCTATTACATGTGGAAAAAGGGAAGTGGGGAAATGAAAGATAGTCTCCAAACCATCTAAAGGACTAGCCAACTGATTGAAAATATGCACCAAAACACCATTTACCCGTCTGTTCTATATCATCGTTTACTTGTATTGAAGGTTTTTGTGGATAAAAAGTTAAAAGATGGTAGTATTCACATAATTTATTTAGGAGATATTATACATGTAGAGGAAGTTCAAGACATCGTTGGTGTTGATAATGATAATAAAATCATTGACTATGATTGGCTAGGAATCTTAGTTGTAAATGGATACACAAGGTACGTTATAATTATTTATTTTTTCAAAAGATGATATGTTATTTTAATTATGAATAAATACAATTCATTTTTTTGGTTGGCATATATATGAAAAAAATATAAACAGATTTTTCCATGGATAAAAACCTGGACTTGTAAATCCCCACATCACCTCTGCAGAACAACCAAAAATAGATACCAAAAAAAGATGAAAAAGTTGTAGGTCTAGGAAAATCATTTAAAATAAAACTTTCAACTGATAGGATATATTTAATACAAAACATGTATGGGAAAATCATTATAATTTAGTTATATGAAATATATTTTCATCTATTTAATTACATATTCCTTTTTTTGTTTTTATGCAGCATTGGATCCTCATTTCGGAAAATTTGGATTCTGTAATGATTTATTTCTGGGATTCAATACATGGATATCCAACAAACCTTCCACACATGAGGGATTTTGTAAATTTTTAATACACTATGTCCATAATTTTATAACTAAACATCATGTTATATAATTTATATTATTATTTAATGAGGATTCTATTATGAAAGTGTGGAACATCAATATCGTCAAAAACAATGAACAAGGCCAGGGGATAAACACATGGACGAAGACAAGTTCTACGAATGGAAACATATGAAGGTATATATAATAAGATTTTACTATAAAATCACATATAAAAAATATCTTATTTTACTAAATATTTCTATAGTGTCCTAAGCTAACGAGTAGAAAATATTATATTTATTATATTTCTAAATTTATGAGAGAAATAATATTACATGATAAAATAACATCTCTAAAGAGGTGTTTTGGAAAAAAATTACTATTTAATTTAAATAATCATTATTCATTTGTGTATTTTTATTTTTCCAGTAAAAAAATAATGGTCAAAAGGCTCAAATTTAAAAGATGATAAATATGTTCTAAAAAATGAATGGGAAACATAACTGATGAAAGAATCTACACAAATAACATGAATATGTGCCTTCCATAATAGTATAATATTGTTTCATATTTACATTTAATTTAATTCTCATTAGTATTAATCAAATTATAACTATTATCCTATATAGGTGGATTCTTCATTTTGAGTCAAGAGGGGTTTATCAAAGATTTTCATGCTTAACAGAGATATGACTTATAGGACGTAACTCGGATAATGTCAAAAAAAAAAATGGGTCAAGAATTTATAAGGATGAATTCTTAATTCTTATCTAATTAATTAATTTTTTCACTAATATTATCAAATACATATTTAGTTTTTTTACAGATATTTTGGGAGGCCATAATTTTCATTCCACTTTCCAAAACAATCCCATAAAGAGAGAACATGTTACCTTTGGGTGGAGCAGGAATCCACATGTTGAATGAAATGTAATGTGAATCATAAGGATCCATCTACCAAGGTATTTATCATTATTTTAATGAAAAATGTAATTTCCCGAAATATATTTCATGAACATTTTCCTAAATAGTTTATTAATCAGTCACACCTCAATCGGATATACAGTGTGCTCGGTGTGACATAATGTGTATGTTTTCAGTTTATAATATTATTCGATCCATTATTAATCATGTATTTTGAATTACCATACTTTTATCCATGACTCAGGATTATGATCTATGATCTGCATGGTATGAATTCATATTATTAATATCACCATATAACATTGTTTTTTCCCAAATTTACCCTACAGGTATGAGGTCGTTGTAGTACAGGTAGGGGTCTAATCCATAGGGACCGAAGAATGAACATGAAGACACTCTGTTTTTGGAAGGATTTCGCTATGAAGTGGCCAACTATTCAGATTGAATTGATTTGAATAACTAGTGATTTAATTTAAAGAACAAATAAAAAAACATAAAACTACTTAGTCTAAAACAATTAATGAAGATGAGTTGATTCTAATTTCTTACTTTGGTTAGATTGGATGTATTTATTTTCTTATAACATCTGTTTCACTAATTGAAGATGCATCCAAAAATTGATATAATTCCTTAAAATCATTCACCAATTTAATCCCTACAGAATTCCAAGGCTAATCACCAATGCACTTAGAGGATAAATTTAATGATCACTCCAAGGAATTTGATCGTACCAGCACTCGAAATGTGTCATTGTAAAAGTTGGCGAAGACGAAGAAGAAAATAAATCATCAAATAGAAATATTAATGTAATGAAATGATTTCAGAATTTATGATCATAAAATAACATCCAATATTCCCCATGCAAATCCCTAAGAACATCCCAAAAGGGTTTATCCTACCATTTATTCTATTAAATAAATGGAAGATTGAAGTCGACTTAAAGAAGCAGGATGGAAGAAGATAAATAAAACAATGAAACAATCACTCCATCGTTGTGTTATTAAATTCACAAGTGCTAGTTTGAATAAGATCACTCCTTAGGGAAACATTATCAACGTTAAAAGAAGAAGAATAGAAAAAGATAATAAGAAGAACTTTTATTGAAAACTAAGGTGATTCAAACAACTTACTTGCGAAAGAAGAACGTTACAAAGTCAATTTGGCGTAACAACATTACAATGAAAGTAAAACTCAAAGATAGCTAAATCATCCATTGATAATACCATAAATATCCAAATTTGAGGACTAGGTTCGAGCCCCCATTAATCCCACTCTTTTTAAATAATTGTTTTGGACCTAGGTGGGTGGACATTTAATGTAGAAGAGACCTTTCAAATTTTGGCTTGAAGTGGGAGATAGCTTTCATCCACTGAACAGAATCACTGAAATCACCTTCTAGAAGGATGAATTGGAGTGGGACATAGAAGAATTAAATGAATCCCTAGCTTTCCCCTAATAGCTTGTAAATGTTCAGGCCAAATTACTTTGTGGTTTGCAAGATATAATTTAAATGGTGGGATATTTTTCTGGGCCATGGAATTTGGCCCAGAATTTCATCTTCAACTTGGGCAACCTGGAACTCCATTAAAAAAAGTCGAATTAGCTTGGCCTTCTGTTGAATTAAATATTCTACATGATTTATTATATCTATAGTTAAATTTTGAGACTCTTTGGTTCTAAATCATGGCCACTACAGTACGTTTATTGGGCTACTGTCCTGCTCACTTCACCCAGAATGTGGTTGGTTCAAATCCAACTTTGGTGGACATCCATATTCAATCTCCATGTGCCCCCAAAAAACTGAATTGTTCTTTATAGCATGTGAGACATGAAAATAAAATATGAAAATAAAATCAAGACCATTTGGTGATTTATTAGATGTTCAAGAATATACAATATAATAGTACATTTTAGGAAATAATTGCAATCGTGATGTGAAATGATGTTCAAAGTGTAAAATGCACTAAAATGGTATTTACGAATAACAAATCACATGGAAAATATATAAATTAACAATGAATATTATCCTCTTATAGTGGCTAATCACACCCCCAAACTTGTGTTTTTCTAGTACCGAGCAAAATATATCTCACAAACATGTAATTCGAATGATATTTTCAAAAAACATTTTAATACATATTGATCACCGAAAGACCTCATACAAAAAATTTATGAAACCCATCAAAATAATTTTCACAAGCTATGTCCAGAGGCATAACCAAAGCCCAAGCCCATTACTTTGTTCAAATTAATCGACATATTTCATCCAATTTCAATTAAGAATGATGAAGTGTTGTGCGTCACAATAGACAAGGGGGTTCATTTTCATTCGAGGGAGAAATGATGGAAGCGCTAGGAGAAATAAAATTTTAATATTAAGATGAGAACTCAATTTTTTTTGTTTTGTTTTTTGAAATTTTTCCATGGTAATTGAAATTGAACTCAATCGAGTCAACCCATGTAGCAAGACTTTGCCGATGACTCCCAGGATCAGAGACCATAGGGCACCAAGTGAATCTCACATACTCAGGCATCATCTTGAGTTAACTCAATCCAATAAAATTCAAATTACCAAAAATAGAGATAAAATTCCTAACTCTGGGCCAGACAACAATGGAGTCACGATCCCCAAGTGCCGAATGCCACACATTAAGTAAATTCATTTCTCTATGCAAAATTAATTTTTTTGAATATTCAGATTAGAATTAAAATGATCACCAACCCTATTCCATTTATTATGGGTCCCCAAGAACTCAAACTAAAACCCCACAATCTAGAGGATGTGAATTTTCTTTTTTTATTAAATGGATGAAAATATAATACTAAAAATTCAAATCGGACAACCGCACATTCCAAAATCTATGCACATGAACCTAAACATTGAATAAAATCAAAATCAAGGCATGAAAAACTCTTTGATATCCAATTTCAGAGTTTTCAATGTGTGTTATCATGTTCAAAGTTAATGAAAATTTCCCTTCCGCACATTTTTATTAATAGAAGATAATTTTTTTTTATTTCATCTCCCCCCAACATAAAATAAAATTGTCCCCAGTGTTTAAATAAAAGAATTATTAGAAGGGGTAGAGGTAGATGAGAGGAGTTATAAAAATAATTTTAAACAATAAGCATGGAACAAGTTCACCTGGTTTTTGATGTTGAAGTTCATGATGCTACATATTACTCCTTTGATATCTTGGGAGATGTAGGCACTCCTTGATTGAATATGTATCACAAAAAATAGTCCCTGAACTATATAAATAATAACAAACCACAAAAAAACAAATAACAGAACAATTTATTTAATACCATGTATCATCATTTTTATTGTTTCCCCTATTTTTTTTAAATCAAACAGATGATACATTGTCTACTTTTAAATTTTTGGGTAAGGTATTACTCAGAGATCACACCGCATGACATAAATGAATACAGTTCTCTCCTTTAATACCCATCCATACTCATAAAAGAAGAATAGGTCAACAGTCTAAATTTCATTAAATGCCAACAAAAACATAAATAAGATAAAATAAACTAATGATACAATGTTTTCTTTTAAATTTCTGGGTAAGGTATTAGTCAGGGATCACATCGCGTGACACAGATGAATACAGTGCTCCCCTTTAATACCCATCCATAATCATAAAATAAGAACATTTCAACAGTCTATGGTTGAATAAAATTATATCAAAATGATCCACTAATCTTATTTGTAATATAAAGTTGATTAAAACAACAAAATGATTGGAAACATGGAAACGACGGGTTGCCTCTCATGCATCGCTTAATTTAATGTCTTTAGCTCGACATTAACCCCCCATATTATCCAATTCCACCATTAAAAATTTTAATAACCTCATATTTATCCATGTCAACATGATTTAAAATGCGTATCCCTTGTGGTTGGTAAGAAGATTTGGAATTTGATACATGAACAATCCTATTTTCTAAAATGAGTGGGAAAATCCAAGGAATATCAAAAATGGTTGATCTTTTTTCTTCTGTAGTCTTTCCTAATAAATCAATGATCAACCCCCATTTTGGGTTTCCAAAGATGAATTAATTAAAACCCCAATCACTTCTTTAACAAAAATGATGGGATAATCGTGTGGGGAAGGAAGGACAATGGTTTTGAGTTTTTGTTGATTGAATTTTCTTAAAGCATATTGGAAATTTGAATCAAAATCAGTTTCTTCTAAAAAAATTAGAATGAATAGGTTCCTTATACAAATATGATTCAGCCCCAGAAGTCTCCATCTGAATTATAGGAGTGGGTATGAGCTCAATGTTTTGGATTTCTTCCAATGGTTCAGTGATCGGGGGTCCTAAAATTTCACTAATGGATCCAGGTTTAGGAAACTCAATCCATGATGTCAAGTTATTATCTTTTGAATTCAAAAAATCAATTTCCTTCTGATTTAAAAACTCTTTAGCTTGTCTTTCAACATTACCTTACCAATTCAATTCATTATCTATCTCTGAATTTCCAAATTCTAAAGTGAGTTCTTCACATGTTTTAATGTTTTGTAGTTCTAAACTCAAAGATGTAAGCTCAATAATTCATTATCTCCATTTGATTACACAATTGTTCAAGAAATTTTTGATGAATAGATAGGATGGGATGTGGAAAATTATAGACATTACTAAGATTGGACTCTTCAATCATCCTTGAGAGGATAGAAAATTGATCATTTAAATAGTCATCATTCCAGGGATTCTATATGTCACTAGGTGTGTGGAAATTAATCAAGGGTTGATCAAAAAAAGTCTAATTTAGGGGCTACACAAAATTGATTTTCCATTTGATTCTTTCATGAGTCTATGACATGGTAATTTGGAATATACTTCATTGGAGAAAACAGAATGTTGGATTCTATATTCTTAGGACACACACAAACAAAAAGGGGTAAAGATAAGAGAGATGGGGGGAGAATAGAGAATGTGGGGTGAGAAAAGGATAAAAGTGTCCAATAAAACATACTTGGGTCCCTAACAACAGCACCATAATTTGGTTGCATCCAAATTTACCCTATAGGTATGCAGTTATTGTAGTACAGGTAGGGGTCAAATCCATAGGGACTGAAGAAGGAACCTAAAGACACTCTGATTTTAGAAGGATTTGGCTATGAAGTGGCCAACTATTCTAATTAAATTGATTTGAAGAACTAGTGATTTAATTTAACTAACAAAATAAAAAAACATAAAATTACTTAGTCTAAAACAATAAATGCATATGATTTTATCCTATGTTGTTACTTGGGTTAGATTGGATGTATTTATTTTCCTATAACGTGCATTTCACTAATTCAAGACGCATACACAAATTGATATAATTCCACAAAATAATTCACCAATTTAATCCCTAACAATTACAAGCCTAATCACCAATTCACTTAGAGGATCAATTTAAAGATCACTCCAAGGAATTAGATCGCACAAGCACTCAAAATGTGTCATTGTTAAAGTCGGTGAAGACGAAGAAAAAAATAAATCATCCAATGGAAATATTAAGGTAATAAAATGATTAAAAAATATAAGATCATAAAATAACATCCAATATTCTCCATGAAACTCCCTAGGAACAACCCATAAGGTTTTAAACCTACATTTAAGCTATTCAATAAATGGAAGCGGGATGTCGACTTAAAGAAACGGGATTGAAGAAGAAAAATAAAATAATGAAACGATCACTCCACCGTTGGGTGATTAAATTCACAAGTGCTAGTGTGAATAAGATCACACATTGGGAAAATGGTATCAATGTAAAAAGAAGAAGAACATAGAAAGAGAAGAAGAAGAACTATTATTGAAAAATAATGTGACTAAAACAACATACATGCAAAAGAAGAACGTTACAAAGTAAATTTGGCATAACAACATTACAATGAATAGAGAACTCAAAGATCAATAAATCCACCATTTCTAATACCTTAAATAACTATATATGAGGCCTTGGGTCTATCCCCCATCAATCCCACTCTCTTTAAATAATTGTGGTGGACTTAGGTGGGTGGACATTTAATGTAGAGGAGACATTTCAACTCTTTCCTCGAAGTGGGGGCCATCCTTCATCTACTGAACAGAAGCGCCGAAATAACCTTCTATAAGGCCTAATTAGACTGGAAAATAGAGGTCCAAAATTAAGTCCTGGATATCCCCCAATATCCTATAAAATTTCAGCCCAAAATACATTGTGATTTTCGAGATATGATTTAAATGGTGGCCTATTTTTCTGGGCCATGGAATCTGGCCCAGAATTGCCTCGTCAACTTGGACCACTTGGAAATCTATTAAAAAATTCTAATTTGCTTGGGAAAATGTTGAATGAAATGTTCCCCATGATCTACTCTATATCTAGTTAAATTTTGTGACTCTTTGGGTATGAATCATGGCCTTTACAATACGTTTATTGGGCTATTGTCCAGCTCATTTCGCCCAGAATGTGTTTGGTTCAAATCCCACTTTGGTGGTCTTCAAAATTAAATATCCAAGTGCTCCAAATGAAATAATTGTTCCTTATAGCATGTGAGATGTGAAAATAAAAAATGAAAATAAAATCAAGACCATTCGGTGTTTTATGAGATGATCAAGAATGTACCTTGTAATAGTGCATTTTAGGAAGGAGTGTAAATCATGATATGAAATGATGTTCAAAGTGTAAATTGCACTAAAATTGTATTTATTAATAAAAAATCACATGAAAACATTATAAATTAACAATTAATATTATCCTCTTATAGTGTCTAATCACTCCCCCAACTTGAGTTTTTCTAGTCCTGAGCAAAATATATATCACAAACATGAAATTTGAATGACATTTTCCAAAAAAATTGAATACATATTGCTCACCCAAAGACCTCATACAAAAAAATTATAAAACCCATCAAAATCATTTAAATCAAGCTATGTCCAGAAGCATAACCCAATCCCATGCCCATTCCTTTTTTAAAATTCATTGCCACATTTCATTTAATTTAAATTAAGCATGATGAAGTGTTGTGTGTCACAATAGACATGGGGGTTCATTTTCATTTGAGGGAGAAAGATGAAAGTTATAGGAGAAATAAAATTTGAATATTAAGATGAGTACTCAATTTTTTTTTTCAATTTTTCCATGGTAATTGAAATTGAAATCAATTGAGTCAACCCATGTAGCAAGACTTTGTCAATGACTCCCAAGATTAATGACCTTAGGGAACCAAGTGATTCTCACATACTCGGACATCATCTTGAGTTAACTCAATCAAAAACAAATTCAAATTACCACAAATAGAGATAAAATTCCCAACACTGGTCCAGAAATATATGGCGTCATGACCTCCAAGAACTGAAAGCCACACATTAGGTAAATTCATTTCTTTACGTGCAATTGAACTTTTTTGAATACTCATGTTAAAATTTAAATGATCACGAACCCTATGCCATTTATTATGGGTCCCCAAGAACTCTAACTAAAACCCCACAATCTAGAGGATGTGCATTGTGTTTTTTATTATAAATGATGAAAATATAACGTTGAAAAATCACATCGGACAACTAAACTTTCAAAAATCTATACACGTGAACCCAAACATGCATTAAAATCGGAATCAAGGCATGCAAAATTCATTAATATGCAATTTCAGAGTTTGCAATGTGTGTTATAAAGTTCATGTTTAATGAAAATTTTCCTTCCACACATTTTTATGCACCCAAGATCAATTTTTTTTATTTCATCTCCCCCGACTTAAAATAAAAATGTCCCCGATGTTTAAAGTAAAGAAAGATTATAAGGGGTAAAGGATGATTAGAGGGGTTCTAAAAATAATTTTAAACAATAAACATGGAAAAAATTTAAATGTTCTTGAAGTTGGAGATCATGATGCTCCAGATTACTCCTTTGATCTCTTGGAAGAAGTAGGCACCTCCTTGATTGAATATGTATCACCCAAAATAGTCCCTGAACCATAAAAGAAGAAAAAACTAGACAAAACAAATAACACAACAATTTATTTAATACCAAGTATCATCATTTTTATGGTTTTCCATCTTTTTTTAAATCAAACTGATGATACATTGTCTTATTTTAAATTTTTGGGTAAGGTATTACTCAGGGATCACACCGTGTGACACAAATGAATACGGTGATCCCCATTCATACACATCCATACTCATAAAAGTATAACAGTTAAATAGTCTAAATATTTATAAATACCTAAAAAACATAAATAAAATAAAATAAACTGATGATAAAATGTCATCTTTTAAATTTTTGGGTAAGGTATTACTTAGGGATCACAACGCATGACACAGATGAATACGGTGCTTCCCATTCATACCCATCCATAATCATAAAATAAGAACAGGTAAACTATCTATGTTAGAGTAAAATTATATCAAAATGATCTACTGATCCTATTTGAAATAAAAATTTGATTAAAAAACAAAATGATTGGAAACATTAAAACCATGGGTTGCCTCCCGTGCATCGCTTAATTTAACGTCTATAGTTTCACATGAAACCGCCCAACTTACCCAATTCCATCATTAAAATTTTTAATGACCTCATATTTCTCCACATCAACATGACTTATAATGTGTATCCCTTGTTTTTGGTAAGATGATTTTAAATTTTATTCATGAACAATCCTATTTTCTAAAATGAATGTGCAATTCCAAGGAATTTCAGAAATGGTTGATATTTTTTCTTCTGTAGTCTTTCCTAATAAATCAAAGATCATCGCCCCTTATTAGGTTTCCTGAGATGAATGAATGAAAACCCCAAGAACTTCTTTAACAAAAATGATGGGTTATTCGATCGGGGAAGGAAGGACAATAATATTGAGTTTGTGTTGATTGAATTTTCTTAAAGTACATTGGAAATTTGAATCAAAATTAGTTTATTATAGTAAATTTTTAAAATTAACAAGTTCCTTATACATATAAAATTCATTCCCAGAAGTGTCCATCTAAATTTTAGGAGTGGGTATGAGCTCAATGTTTTTGATTTATCCCAATGGATCAGTGATCGGTGGTCTTAAAAATTCACTAATGGATCCATGTTCAAGAAACTAAATCCATTATCTGAAGTTATTATATTTTGAATTCAAAAAATCAATTTCCTCCTGATTTTAACACTCTTCATCTTGACTGTCAACATTTCCTAACCAATTCAATTCTTTATCTGACTCTGAATTCCCAAATTCTAAAATGAGTTCTTCACATGTTTTAAAGTTGTGTAGTTCTAACTTCAACGATGAAAGCACAGAATTCATTATCTCTATTTGATGACACAATTGTTCAAGAAATTGTGGAGGAACATATATGATGGGATGTTGAACATTATAGACATCACTAATATTGGACTCTTCAATAATCCTTGAGAAGGTAGGAAATTGATCATTTATATATTTATCATCCCAATGATTGTAAATTTCACCAGGTGTGTGGTAATTAATCAAGGGTTGATCAATAAAATTTTCTAATTTATGGGATTCCAAATGTTAATTTTCAATTTTATTTTAGCATGAGTCTGTGAGATGCTAATTGGGAAGATACACTATTAGAGAAGACAGAAAGATGGATTCTAGATTCTCATGACACACAAAAACAGAAAGGGGTAAAGATGAGAGAGATAGGGATGATAATAGAGAACGTGGGTTAGAAAAGAATAATAGTGTCTATGATAACTTACTTGGGTCCCCAGTAACAGCTCCAAAATTTGGTTGCGCCCAAATTTACCCTACAGGTATGCAGTCATTGTAGTATAGGTAGGGGTCGAATCCACATGGACCGAAGAAGGAACCTAAAGACACATTGATTATGGAATGATTTGGCTATGAAATGGCTAACTATTCAGATTGATTTTATTTGAATAACTAGTGATTTAATTTAATGAAAAATATATAAAAAACATACAATTTCATAGTCTAAAACAATTAATACAGATGATTTGATCTTTAGTTTTTACTTGGGTTAGATTGGATGTATCTATTTTCTTATAACGTTTCTTTCACTAATTCAAGACGCATCCACAAATTGATATAATTCCTCAACATCATCCACCAATTTAATCCCTACAAAAATACAAGGCTAATCACCAATTCACATAGAGGATCAATTTAATGATCACTCCAAGGAATTGGATCCTACTAGCACTCAAAATGTGT
Organism: Viscum album; assembly: GCA_963277665.1. Lineage (NCBI taxonomy): Eukaryota > Viridiplantae > Streptophyta > Magnoliopsida > Santalales > Viscaceae > Viscum > Viscum album. The sequence goes on from OY728133.1 coordinate 1,866,120,550, forward strand.
CCTTGTCAAAGTTGGCGAAGACGAAGAAGAAAATAAATCATCAAATGAAAATCATAATGTAATGAAATGATTACAGAATTTAAGATCATAAAACAACAATCCATTATTCTCCATTCAACTCCCTAGGAACAAGCCATAAGGGTTTAGGCCTCCATTTATACTATTCAATAACTGGATGCAAGAAGTCGACTTAAAGAAGCGGGATTGATAAAGAAAACTAAAACAATGAAACGATAAATCCACCGTTGTGTGAATAAATTCACAAGTGCTAGTGTGAATAAGATCACTCCTTGGGGAAACGGTATCAATGAAAAAAAAATAAGAACAGAAAAAGAGAAGAAGAAGATCTTTTAATGAAAACCAAGGTGATTCAATCAACATACATGCGAAAGAAGAAAGTTACATAGGAAATTTGGCATAAAAACATTACAATGAATGTAAAACTCAATGATAATTAAATCATCCATTTATAATGGCTTAAATAGCCATTTAGGAGGACTTGGTTCGATCCCACATCAATCCCACGCTAATTAATTGTGGTGGACCTAGGTGGGTGTACATTTATTGTAGAGGAGACCGTTCAACTCTTGCCTCGAAGTGGGAGCCATCTTTAATCCACCGAATAGATGCGCCGACATAACCTCCTAGAAGGCCCAATTGTAGTGGGTCATATAAAACATAAATGAATCCCCAGATGTCCCCTAATATTATGTAAAATTTCATCCCTAAATGATTTGTTGTTTGTGAGATATGATTTAAATGGTGGGATGTTTTTCTGGGCCACAGAATCTATCCCAGAATTGCATCTTCAACTTGGGCCACCTATATCATCATTAAAACATTCAAATTAGCTTGGGAAACTACTGAAGGAAATGTTCCCCATGATTTCTTCTATCTCCATATAAATTTTTACACTCTTTGGGTCTGAATCATGTCCACTACAGTACATTTATTGGGATGATGCCCAGCTCACATCACCCAGAACGTGGTTGGTTCAAATCCAACTTTGGTGGTATTCCAAATTTAATATCCAAGTGCTCCAAAATAATAAATTGTTCCTTATAGCATGGGAAACCTGAAAATAAAACCTGAAAATAATATCAATAACATTTTCTGTTTTTTTAGATGTTCAAGAATGTAACATGTAATAGGGAATTTTAGGAAAGAATTGTAATAATGATGTGAAATTATGTTCAAAGTGTAAAATGAACTAAAATGGTATTTATGAATAAAAAACACATGAAAAACTCTATAAATTAACAATGAATATTAGAATCTTCCTATGGATAATCAAACATCTTTATTCTCATTTTATTCTTATATGATCATTGATATCTCACTTTTTTACACTTATTTATTATATATGATCACAATTTATTATGGTTTATATCAATAGTTAATTATGAATGGTTTTAGAAATGATAATTCTATAAAGGTTTCTAGTAAATAATAACTTAATGAGACAATCTTTTGAACTCGCTCTTTATGATTTGATGTTTCCAAAAGCAATAGACCTAAACTATACTAGTATGAATTATTTTGTACCATAAAAAATATATATATAATAAGATGTGATATCTATGCATGTAATATCTTTTTCAATATAGTTGGAATCATAGAATCTAACCTACTAAAAACCGATCATAAATATCAAGTGACTAGTATCACTAAAAGTGACTCTTTTTATTTAAAATTGACAATAAAATTATTAAAATGATAAATTTACACACTATAGACTATGAAAATGCATTCATATTTCTTTCATAATTTATAAAAATGGTCCATATGTCACTTTTAATTTGAAAGAATCAACCACAGCCGAATCCAATTTACGGTGGGGCCAGTATGACTTTACGTGTGTATTATTATATTAAATTTACATTAAATATAGAAAATCAAAAAAGTCACATACTGAAAAACATGTAAATGAATTATAATTATTTTGATACAATAGTAAAATGATCCAGGAGTTATTTTCTATATGTAGTAATTAACCACACCTCAATCCAACACATAGTGTTACTGGTATGACGAAAAGTGTTTGTTATTTGCTTTAAATTGAGATTTTAGTTCCAAATGTGTCACTCACTAGAAAATACGAAAAGAATATCTAATTATATTAATAATTTAGTTAAGATATTCATAAGACATTTTTGACATGTATGAAGTAGTCTCACATCAATCAGATACATGATGTGATCAGTATGACTCAAAATGTGTGTTTCGATTTTGAAATGACATTTTATTAAAAAAAAATACAATTTTCATACCTAAAAATAAAAAAACACATTCAAATTGTAGTTATACTTTTGTAAAAATATATATAAGTTATTTTTTATGTGAATTAATTATCTTCACCTCAACATGGTGCATGGTGTGGCCAGTATAACTCAATGTCTCTCTTTTTATTTAAAATAGACATTAATTAAAGTAAAAAAACAAGTTAAAAACTATAAACTAACCAATGCATTCATATTGTTTGTATATTTTTTGAAAAATGATCCAAGAGTCATTTTTTTATGTGTAGGATAAATATCACCTTAATATGATGCAAAATAAGACTAATATGAATCCAAAAATGCCTTTTTTATTTAAAATTAACAATAATTTATTTAAAAATAAGAAGTGACATACTGAAACAAAAACAAACACATTCTTATTCTTTTTATGATTTAGGAAAATGATACATGATTCATTTTTTATTGTATGTGTCAACCTCACCTCAATAAGACATACGGTGTGACAGGTTTGACTCAAATTATGTCATTTTATTTTAAATTTACATTGACTTTAGTAAAATGAGATATTGATAGACTAAAAACTATGAAAACACCTCCATATTATCTTAATATTTTAGGAAAATGATTTGTGAGTCTATTTTATGGTTTATGAGTCAGCATTAACTCAATATGATTCATGGTGTGACTGTTATGACTCCAATTGTGTATTTTTTTAATTGAATTTAATTTAAATAAAAATTACAAGTGACATACTGAAACTGATAAAATGAATTAAGATTGTTTTAAAACATTAGGAAAATAAAACATTTATCAATTTATGATGTTTAGGATTCAACCACACCTCATTCCTAATCATGGTGTAACCGGTATGACTACAAGTATTTGTTATCAGTTTAAAATTTCAATTTCAGTTCCAAAAATATCACCCATTGAAAACTATGAACATTCACTCTGATTATACTCATAATTTAGGATAGATATTAATTTTTAATTTGTGACATGTTTGAAGTTGTGTCACTTTAATCTTACACAACATTTGATCATCATCACTCAAAATGGATGTTTCCAGTTTCAAATGAATTTTTTTTTAAAAACACATCAGACATACTAAAGACTGAACAATGCATTCAGATTGTTTTTATTCATTATAAAAATGATTGATAAGTCATTTGTGGCATATAGGAATTATAGGAACCTCAATATGAATCAAGTTGTTCCCGATATAACTTAAAGTGTTCCTTTTTATTTAAAATTGTCATTAATTTATGTAAAAGCAACAAATGACATAATGAAAAATGAGCAACCACATTCATATTTTTTGGATATTTTAGTAAAACTATCCATGAGTAATTTTTGATTTGTATGTGTTAACTGCACCACAATACAATACTGAATGATACCAGTATGACTCCATATGTGTCTTTTTATTTAAAATTGATGAATTAAGTAAAAAGAATTAGTGATATACTAAAAACTAGGAAAACACTTTCAAGTTGTTTTGATAATTTTAAAAAATGATCCAAGAGTAATTTCAATGTTTTTGAGTCATCATAACCTCAATAATATGTACGGTGTTACTGATATGACTCCAAGTGTGTCTTTTTATTTAAAATTAACATTAATTTATGTAAAATAAAAAATAGATATACTGAAAACAAATTAATCACATTCAAATTGTTTTGATAAATTAGTAAAATGATCAATGAATAATTTTTATGTGTAAGAAGCAGACCCTCCTCAATCCAACATATTGTGTGACCATTATGACAAAAATAATTAGTTATATGTTAAAAAATTTATTTACATTTCAAAATGTGTCACTCACTCAAAACCAAGAAAACATGCTTTGTATTTTTTTGATAATTTAGGAATGTTATTCCAAAGTCATTTGTAATGTGTATGAATTATTCTGACATCAAAATGATTCATGAATTGACCGGTATGACTGAAAATTCGTGTTTCCATTTTGAAATGACATTTTTGTAAAAAACACATCTAGTATACTGAAAACTGAGAAAATTAATTTGAATTAATTTGATCCTTTCAAAAAATGATATATAAGTCACTTATGACATGTATGAATCATCCTCACCTATATTTGATGTACCTAATGACTGGTATGACTCCATGTGTGACTTTTTATTTAAAATTCACATTAATTAAAGTAAGAAAAAACAAGTGACATTCTGAAAAACAATCAAACACATTTAGATTTGTTTTAATATTTTGGGAAAATGATCCATTTGACATTTGTGAGGTGTTGGAGTCGACCTCTCCATAATATGATGCATGGTGTGACTAGTATGACTCCAAGTGTGTCTTTTAATTTAATAATGACATTAATTTAAGTAAAAACTAGGGACATACTAAAAACACTGAGCAAATGCATTAGTATTGTTATGATATTTTAGTAAAATGATTCATGTGTCATTTTTTATATGTAGGAGTAAAACTCACCTTAATATGAGGCACAGTGTGACTGATATGACTCCACATGTGGAATTTTTTTAAATTGATATTAATTTAAGTAAAAATAACAACTCACATAATGAAAACTAAACAAACACATTCAGATTGATTTTATATTTAAGGAAAATGATCCATGAGGCATTTTTGATGTATAGGAATCAACCACACCTCAATCTGAGACACGGTGTGATCCAAATGACTAAAAGTTTCCATTATTAGTTTTAAAATTACATTTTAGTTCAAAACCTGTCACTCACTATAAACCAAGAAAATGTTCTCGAATTGTCTTGATAATTTTGAAAAATGATTCATTTTTCATTTTTTATGTGTATAATTTTGTCTCACATCAAACTCATGTGTCATGTGACTAGAATGACTCATAATGTATGTTTCCAGTTTGAAATGAAATTTTAGAAAAAAACACAACAGACATACTATAAACTGAGTAAATGAATACGTATTGATTTAATACTTTAGGAAAATGAACCATTTTTAATTTGTGATAATTATGAATCATCTAAACATAAATTAGATACATGGTGTGACTGGTATAACTCTAAATGTGTCATTATTTAAAATTCAAATTAATTTTACTAAATGAACATGTGACATACTCAAAATTGAGAAAACACATTCAAATTGTTTAGATATTTTATAAAAATCATTCATCAATCATTTTTGATGTGTAGGAATCAATACCACCTCAATAAGACCACTTGTGTGACTAGTGTAACCCTAAATGTGTCTTTATTATTAAATATTGATATTTTATTAATATATTCTTTCATATTTATATTTACTTTATTTTTTATTATATTTCTAACATAATATTTGTTTTCTAATGTTGGTAGAATATTTTTCTTGGTTTGAGATGATTTGTTCATAAATTGATACAATGGGTGAGAATTTTTTATAGGGGATCACATACATCAAAATATGAAATATTAATGTTTTAAAATGTTTTCTGAATAATTGTAAATGTAACTATATAAAACATTGTTTGAAATGTGAATAGTAGCTCTTTTTTTATATACCATGGGAGGACATATTTTTATTCATGATGTAAATTATATATATATATATATCATTGTTTGAAATTATAGGTTTTATATATAATTGATTTAAATTACAGGTTTTTGTTTGGTGTGTTCTTATATTAATAACACATTGAAATTAGCTTCGTCTTTATCAATGTTGCGATTGACTATGTTTTTTTTGAAGTGTTAAAAGCCTATTTGTGTGATGTTTAATGGCATATGTGTAGTAGTGTCACTGATAAAGAAGTTATGATGAGATGATTCCATATACAGTTTCATTAGTCTGTAAGAATGTGCCGACATAATTTACCTAAAATGGGTAGGAAAATACACAGTATCCTCATGGCTGGGATCACTTTCATTTTCTTCGGCAGAGAGAATAACTAAGGTCTTGGCCTCATCGTGCGTGACTCCTCATGATGATAGTTCCATCACATGAAGACACTACATATTATATGATACCATGGTAATAGTAGTAAAGCAATGCCCTAGGATTGGTGAATGAGATACCCCATACTATTACTCCATCTATCATGTTGTGACTGCAATTTGAAGTACTACCATGAAAAGATCAATCCAAACACTAAACTATATATACTCTGATATGATCGATATAGATATGATCATGTGTTGGAGTCTCACCATTCATGTAGACCATGCTTGTAAATGATAGGAATAACCTAATGGAGGATATTGCTAGGGTCCGATTCAACTGTATTAGCCTGATATGAGCTTACTTTCATCACAGATCCTTGATTCATGTGGATAAAATTCATTACAAAATAAAAATGGTAGTGAACTCCTTAATCCATATACAGGCTATGAAAAAACATGAACCCTCTAGGTATCCTTTTGATGCAATGATGATGGTCCACGGATAAAATATGAAAGTGATCCATGCGATCTACAATGCTGAGTTTGGATAGCCCATTCATATGTTGGATGCCACAGATAAATAAAGTCATGTACCTATAAAAGCATTACATCAGATGGATGAAGCTCAAGATGAAGGGTCATCATATTTATGAATCATAAACAAAAGATTTTTTATCTACTCCTACCATGAGAATACATTGAAAAAATTGCATGAAGCAATGGAAGTACACATGGACACCATTGTGGGGGGAGTAATTTTTTGGAATATCCTTTACATGAAGAAATTCTATAGAACCCACATGATTTTCAAAAAATTTATTTTTTGATGCCATGAAGTCTCCACGAGTATATGAAATCATGGATGAATAATTCGAAGATTTTTTATTTGTTGAAAATATATCATAACACAGGAAAATTCTTCGATCAGGGGATAAGTAAGTCTATGTGATAGATGAAAGAGCGTATTTATAAGAAACGCCGCCATTATTGGACATGTAAAGGGTGTGTGGTGAATTTTCAATAAATACATATGGTAGATTTTGAGTTTTATGAAACTTCCCATTGTGATAAATATCTGAACATTTTCTATGAAAAATAGAGCATTGTGATCCCATATAAAGATTATGTAAAGGAGCTTTCATGACCTAGAATATGGGTTACACTAAACTTGTCATCTGCATTTGAAAATGCATGCTCTCTTTCACCCGAAGTAGCGAAGGCATCGCATAACCTATCTTACTAAATGATGTGGCATTGCCTACCCTATCATTAAGAGAGAGTATACACCTTCTACATATAATAAATCATGATAACTTCAAACCATTCCCATATCATCATCCTTCCTACACCTAAAATAAGATTAAATTTCCATATACCTGGATATGTTAAGAACTATAGGTTGGAACATGGAATTTGGCTATTATCAAGTCCCAATGAAATGTTTTTGGCCACTAAATACAAACATGAAATTAAATTCAAAACTCGATGCACAATGCTGATCTGATTATGGTCTAGTCCGCACAAAGCCAATATCCATTTGTTCATTATATAATTCATGTCTCCCTTGATATCATCATGTTAAGAGGATAAACAGACAATCCATGAACATGAAACATATAAAAGGAAAGAAAAAGAGACTATCATTTACAATGTATGCATGTCATTGTGAGATACATCAATAATAATTTGTTTTATAAAATTCATGCAGGGAAACTATCCTTAACAATTTTTTCATGTCTCCGTGAGATCTAGCACTGATCATGAGACATGCCATAGAAAAATATAACAAATGACCATGACAAGGTGAAAAATCCATCGCAAGATACCTTATTGATCATGTGGTGCACTGAGAGACAATTAGTGGTTGTAGGTCAGGACACTCCTTTCTAAATAAGAAGGAAAATTTCCAAAATTTGGGATCATCTCCCAATCATAAGAAACATGCAATGTATCACTGATGGTAAGGATGATTATCCTTGACAACATCCAATGGAAATCCTAAGACCCCATGAATTTGTAGAATTAAAATAATGGAAATAAATGGGGGGAGGCTATAACCTCTCACTATCGATAAATTTCATGTGATGAACCCTTCGTATTCCACAAGACATTGTGAGACCCTCGTGTCATTCCCACATAATCTCATGAAACCACTTTAGTTTTTTAGACTCTTAAATTGAATGTCCTTAGGTATGTCCATGAAAAATCACACTCCCCCTATGCCTCTCTATGAAAAAATGAATAGGATTTTACAATAAATTCTTGTGCATAATTGAATGATCATTTTTGGTCATTCAACACATCACCATTAAATAGAGTAATTATCCTCAACAATACTCATGCAATCTCGCATGACACTCGAAATTTGTAAAATAAAACTAAGGAAATAAAAGGGAAGGAGTTGGGAAAATCTCACAGTCATTAAACTGTTGTGACATAGAAAGTATGTCTATAACTCAATTTTGCAAGAATTGTGGACTGGTTGGCCTGATCCTGTGATCTCCCTATAGTAAAGAAACCTTTTCCTATGAAAATTCTTATCCAAGTCACCCATGATCATGTGGAGGATTTTTAATAGGCATCCAAATATCATGATGGACCTTAGACTTGTAAATATAAAAATATGTAAGTCCCTTGGTGTATCTACATAACTCAACATGTCACCTTTATTTGATGATAATCTGATAATAGAGGCATTGACGGAGTACTCTCGCAGTCCTTGAAAATCAGGTGATTCCCTCAATGCAATCTATGATAAAGACTCCCAATGATGCGCTACTCCCAATTCCACTACCAACTGTATCCATGAATTTTGAAAGATATTTCGTTCAAAGAGGGGATCAACTAGAGTGGTGACTCCAATAAATTTCCCACCCCCACACGAAAGAAATTATATTGAGCTCTATGCGGACAAACCAAATCATAGAAACTCGCTCTGGTACTAGAGAGGATTTCTTGGAGTGGATGATTACATGAATGTAATGCTTTATTTCAGGTAATATACCAGTGAGTATCTAGATACATCATTCTCCTTGAATAAATAACGCCTTGTGATCACTCATAGATCACGTAATGGACTTATGGTAAGACACACGATGGACATCTCACAAATTTTCAAGATCATATGGGACATAAAATAAACTGATACTGAATATGTATAGGTATTTCGTAATAAGAAATCTAGAATAAATATTAACAGTGGAAGACTTAGGAAATGAACATGTTCATTGACACTCATTCACTTTGCATGAAGCATCCATGACCTGCGAAAACACTAGGTCTTGTTTTCCCAATATCGTGATGCTCATCTATTATACAATTTGGGTAAGTAGATGTTATATGGACATGTCGAATTATGTCACATAGTGCCACATGAGAATCCCACCCAATTCTCACAAAACCCTCTAGGATCACTACTCAAGTCTCACAATGTCTATTATAAAAGTGGTCTGACTCATATAATGGCACCCACTCATGTCAGGTGAGGATCGTAGTTGAACCTAGAAATGTCAACTGGCTCTCATGACACCCTTCAGGAAAGTCATCTAGTTCTCACAATGCCCTTTGGATATGTCATACAGGACATGTTCCACCCTCCGATACTTGCCACAATAAATTTTTTGATTCCTAATATATGTGTTCGCTAGCATTTACAATGACACTAGGGTTTTTTATTCGGATAATGGGACACACTCTAGAAATGTTAGTTGGGGTCAAGTGAAGGCTTTCAATGAAAACCATCCATTTTTTACGATATCTTTCAAACGAGTTAGTCTAGGTCAATAGAAAATCCTCAAACATAACCTCAAGGATACAAGACATCCATTGTAATAGCTGGTTGGAGCACGATATTGTCATGGAAATTGTTGGGCAGATATTCTCTGATGTGTCAAGATGGAAATAAAGGCATGGAATGTAGACAATAAATGTGTACTAGAAATAAAATCAGGAATGAGGACAAGTGAATACTAGGGCAGGATGAACTTGTTCATCCTCAACATGTAAGCCTCCATGATTAGGGAAACATCTATGTGTATGTTCTGAGGAAAATGGAAACCTTAGTGTGGGCGCCCTGACTAAATGAACTATGATAAATATGTTCCCTACCATAACCATGATATGTAGTAATCCATATTATGGACCATGATCTATATAAAACCCCCAAAGGGACATCCCAACTTGTAACTCATGTATCGATAAGTAGTGAAATTGATCAATTTCTATGCCATGTTTCCCACATCGATCATAGATAACTTGGGATTAGGGAGTCGTAACTATAATATCAATTATGTAATAAACCTTTACAAGGAATATAGAATCTTAGGATTTGATCACCTTGTTCATCCTCAGTGTATAAGCTCCAATGATAAGGGAAACATCAATGTGTAATCCTCGAGGAAAAGGGAAACATTATCATGTAAGCCTGAAGAATGTGATAAATGAGAAATATGATTCTTATCATAATTTAGATACATAGGATGCCTTCTTAAGGCAAGAGATCCATGTCAAACTTTTTAAGGGTCATCCCAACACATAAGTCTGATTTCAATAAGCAGTGAAACTTATCATTTTCCATCCATTATTTCCCACACTGCGCACAGATCATGTCGAATTAGGGAGTCTTAATAATCATATCATTTTCATCATAATACTTTACATGGACTAAGTAATCCTATGAATTGATCTCCATGTTCATCCTCAGGGTGTAATTACAGATGATAAGGGAAATGTCAGTGTGTAAGCCCCTATGATAACAGAAACACTACTGTGTATGCCCCGACTATTTGAACTATGAGAAAAATGATTCTTTCCATACCTAGGATATGTAGGATTCCTTCCTATAGCCTGAGATCTATACCAAAACCCCTAAAGGGAAATTGAAATTCCTAATCCCCACATCCACAAGTAATGAGGTTGGTCAAATGAAAACCCTTGTTTCCCATACTAATCATAGCTCACACAATTTTAGGGAATAATAATATAACACCTCATTGGAATCATAAATAGCCACCGTCTAGGTAAATCCCAACATGTAAGCCCCAATGAGTGGCATGATATAAAACTCCCCCATATGAGAACATAAACCTTAGGGCCAGTCCCAAGGGCAAGATCAAACTACGATAACTATGATTCCTTCCATAACTAGGATACATATGACATCACCTCGATACTCAAGACAAAATATTCATCATTGAATTACCCAAACATATATCCTTTATACATGATGTTAAATCAAACATGTATTAAATAACTGTATGGGTTGTGATTCCTATAACAACTATGATATATAGGATGCCTCGAATGGATTAATCTCCTCCTAATAATTTTAACTGCTCCCCTATATGGAAGAAACAACCAAATTATTTGGTCACCCAAATTTAGCATATAAACAGCAATTCATTACTATAAAATGAATTAAGAACCTTGGATAGATACATAGAGATTTTATATTGAAATTAACCATTTATTACGTGATCAAATGAAATTTAACCTATAATTTTTTCGATTGGGTAACTAGTATCATATCTAGATTATGAAGATATTCTTAATCATATCATAAATATATAAGAGATTCCTAGTGTAGGAAATATTTCCCCTCAAAAATGACTGATGAGCCCAACCTCCCATCCACTCAACCAATGTGATTCCCTAAGATTCATTGGGTCTAAGACCCTAATTTTCCACCTACATTTGGAATGTAGGGATCTACCCAGTTATAGATGAGGTAACCATTGAGAGTTGCCATCAAGAATGAAAACGGTAACCCAATGCTAATTATTGTGAATGAAATGACCCCCCAAATCAACCATCAGAATAACCCAAATTAATCCCATGGTTCCCTCTTCTCGACATTGATATAGGAATGGTGAACCTAGCATGAAACTCTTAAATAAAAAATGATTTATTATTATCCATGGATACACTTTGTTTGTCGACAATATGTAAAAAAATTGTGTAATTGATGTGAATATATTTAATAAGAAATTATTACGTTAATATCTATGGAGCCATTTAGTTTTAACATTATACATAGGAAAAACTATCAAGCCCAATGTTAATCTCACAAATAATAAGATAATAATGTGTTAGGCCACTATATTTGAGTCCACTTTGAAAACAAAGTAGTATGATCAGCATGATCTTTAACGGATCCATTGTAACTAGGGTTATTATAAGTCCATCCTCACGTTGATAATTCCACCCAAACAGTATCTCCCTATTAGGAAAAAATAATAATGCTGTTATCATTTCATATCGAATTAAGCACATCATGCCTATGATATTACACTAATCGTTAACCTAGTTTCATCAAGTCATTATGAATGAAGATATTGTCCTCATCAACATCGTCTCAACATGAGATAATGTCTTCTTTATTTAGTGACCACTCTGGTAAATCACCTAATGTACAAAAACTCACAGGTCAGAAAACGATCACACCTAGTCATCGACTAAAACAAGAGGTCGAAAACACGATGGACATAGAGTATAACCCGACATTGTATGATCTTAACAATGGAATCTTCACATGTTCTCTTCCAAGCATGAAAACAATTGAGTTCGTATCACCCAAGGAAAGCAGCAGCTAAACTCGTGACCCTCATTTCCATGTCCATCCACCTTCGAATATTTTAATTGAAGTGTGACAACTACATCCTTCTAAATATAATTAATGTGGACTAGGAATCCAAATATGGCTCCCATTTAGGTCAGGTGCTACTGAGGAGATAATCATTCAACCATCGTCACTAGCATCATCTCATCAATACCCCCTAGACGCCTATTAGGTATAACTCCCGACACACATCCACCTCTAGTACCCTAGAATGAGAAACACATAAGGACTATCATGGGATGAAGGAACTGTAAATCCAGTAGAGGGATTATATCCCCACTCCTACTGATTATTATTTTTGGAAAATTATAACATGAACTAGCATGAAGGCCCATATCCCTACTCACTCAGAACATGTTTGCAAGAATATTCCAATAGCGGGAATGGGGGAGGCACATATCCCGCCCTCTTATATGAATTTAATCACTGTATTATAATTATACAAGGAGAATAGAAGTGGGTGAATATTCCATATTCAATCAATGTCATCTTCCAGTGTATAATGGAGATGGAAATTGTGCAGTATTATATCCTTATAAAAACGTTTCTAAAATGTCAATATATTATATAAAGAGTTGAAGAAATCTAACAAAATATTTGAGCACTATTGTAGATTAAGAGACAGGTGGACACTCCTATCCCTATAATCTGAAAAACTCAACACTCTGATAATTAAGAACATGTGGTGGTACCAATGATACCACACATTCTTTCTATCGTAGGTGATGATTATCAATATATTTTGATAAAGTTTAAGAGATAGAAAGAGGATCATACTCCCACTCCAGTTTGGTCTCTCCAGGTGAGAGAAGAACATAACTTAGGGTAGGGGACCATGCCTGTTGGAAAAAATACAATGGCGTATTCTGAAGTCCTAGGATCAGGATCATATCTCGTTCTGCCCAGGGATCACCAAGTGAGAGGGGAACAAGCCTTGAGATGGGCTCATATTCTTATTGAATTAGTCATAAAATATTCTTCATGTCCTTAGATCTCGTATATATCCTCATTATAGCTAGGGATGACCATGTGAGAATGAAACATGCATTGGGATAGGCTCCTATTCTATTTAGTGACCCTTCTTTGAATATTCGTGTAGATCACGGAATTCATGCACATATTCCTACATTCACAAATGAATTATTGCACCAGCATCATTTTGATGTAATATAGGGGGAGGATCATATCGCTTCTCCCATTTCGAAGGAAATCCAACATATTATGATGGGGAATACATCTGCAGACCATGCTCATATTCTTGTGCCAATCAGGTCTCTCCATGTGAGAGAGAAACATACCTTAGGGTAGGGTCATACTTCTACCATGAAATAAGAGAGAAATATTCCAAAGGCTTGAGATTAGGCTCATTCTCCTATATTGACTGAGGCTCACCATGTGATAGTGGAACATGCCTTAGGACATGATCATTTCCCAATAAATAATGAGACATCCCATTGGTGTATTCCATCATATTCTCAGTAGAGGGATCATATTCCTATAGAATCATATGGTTATAAGAATGTTCTATCCACCATCACAATGAAAATTCATATCCATACACAATCCAACAATTCATGTCAGAAAACTCCAACCATGATCTATGAAAGAGCGCTGTCGTGGGCGCCCTCAAATGATTAGTATGATTTTGGGGTACTTAGGTGAAGCAGAGTGGCTGACCAAGGTCATCTCTCAAAGGAGGAAGTGAATTAAAACAATTTTTAGAGGTATTATAGAAGTAAAATAAAAGAGAATAAAAACACTACTTGAAAGAATGGGGGTGTTTTTTTATAGTTAATGAATCTAGAAGAAGTTTTCTGGAAGAAGATTGTATTTTTTTTTTTTAGTTTTGAAATGAAGTTTGATTAAAATGACACAACAAAAAGATGTTTGTTTAGACAATATTTAAAAGACGTAATCGATCTAACTCTACCTCTTCAATCATTTATTAATCATTATCATTTAAATTAATATTCACTTAATTATGATCCCTTAATTTTTTAAATCCCGAACCCTACGAGAATTAACTTTACCACGAAGATTGAAGTGAATTTTAACCTTAGGCTAACTCCGTAACATGCAATCGCAACACCCTGCTTTGACTGATATCTAAGATTAGCTTATGGTCAGTGGTAAATTAAGGAAAATATCCACTCTGGAAATGAGGATGAATTGTGTTTAGGGATTATATTTGAACTCTACAAATTTATCCCGTGTGGTCTTGTATTACCGATTAAGATCGCGCTCTCACAATTTACACAAAATCCCGACCTCGCGTGTTTTTGTGTACATTGTTCAATTGCTTGCTTAGTTTATTACAATTTAAAAACACAATTCATAGATCATATTAAGTGAATTACAGTAGCTCATTGATTCAAAATAATTAAATGAAGAGGGTAGAAGATAGATCGATTACTAAAAGACTACTCTTCCATGGGTGGCGTAATCATCGTAGAAGCGTTTTGCATGTGTAAAGGTTTAAAATGGGTATAACCCAATAACGCTTCTACTCAAGAATTCCAGCCCAATTAGAAAGATTAAGAGAAGAATAAATTTAAACAAAATAGAAGAAAAGAGAAGAAATAAAAGAAGAACAAAGAAGTTTATTACATAAACAAAATCATTACAACATGAAGGAGAAGAAGAAGGCTTCGTCGAAGGGATCCTTGCTTCAAGAGCTACCCTTATTGAAATGGTTGGAGAATTGGAGTGGATCCACTTCTCATCTGCCCTAAACTTCCCAAAGCACGTCCCAACCCCTCCAAATGAGAAAAACTCCAATTTATAGAGGGTAGGGGAGGAGAGGTTACAAGTGGTTTCAAGTGTGAATGTGGAAATTCGGCCAAATATTTTATGCCAATTTGAACCGCCCATTTGACCACCAAAACGCGTGACTTGGCCGTCCTTCCAGAAGGATAAAATGTGCGGATATGTGTCTTCTATCTCATAGACAAATTTCGTCTCAATACAGGCCCATATGAAGGAGTTATGGCCGAAATACAGAAGCTTCTCCATTCTGGCGAGCCCAGCCCAACTTTGACTTCATGGACCAATTTCAACAACCAAATGAACTCTTCAGCTCTAGTGTCCTGAATAAAAGTTGTAGATAATTAAGTTAGGAACACTGTTACAAAATTGAAATTTTAAATAATAAATATAAAAATATTTATTCTCGAAATACTACAATGCACTATTAAGGGTAAAACTGGAATTTTCACCAAATTTTCAAATGAATGATCAAATCCCAAATATTTTATAAATAAACATATTTAACACAATGTGAGGAAATTATATCATTTATTACCAATAAAATATTCCACAAAATAGTGTTTTATCAACTCCCCCACACTTACCCTTTTGCACTCCTGAGCAAAATCTCATTTCAAGTAAACATCAATATCAAATCAAAACCAATTTTAAAACACATATCTTTAAGATCAATCAATTTCACACCAAAAAAATATAATGCCTCATAAAAAACACTATTTCAAGTTCTCCATTTATATCATTCAATATATTTCCACTTCATTTATCCTCCCATGCACAAAACACTTACCTCGCTTGAATTTTCTCTCATCACTCAAATATCAATTTTTTTTTGCAATGCCTTTCTCATCCAAACTCATACAAGGGTCACCATAGGCTTGATAGATTCCTACATCGCTACCCGATGTGAGTCAAGGACATATGTTTATCATGAGGAATTTTCAGGGTTGTTCTGTGGCTTTCGGTTGGTAGGATTAAGATGTGAAAAACTCTGAGGCTGAATGAGGAGGGCTTGACTCTTTTGAAGCAAAATTGCATTAATCTAATTTTCACTTAAATATGGTCTTCTCTTCAATCCCCATAGTATCAATTAACTCCATCATCATGAAAAGTCATGAAAGGTTTACACCATTCATCATTTCAGCATAAAAAATGTCAATCTTCTCAAACATGATTTTCTTGAAAGCTCCAGATGGGCACAGCTTTCCACCTCAATTAGAAGCTCCAGAAAAGGCACAGCTTCACTTGTCATGAAAGCTCCAGAAAAGGCACAGCTTTCAATATAATGAATTTCTTTAGCAGTAAACACATCTCTTCAGAATTTAATTTTCCACCCAAAGTATCACAGAATGTGGTGTCACAACACAAGACAGCTTCCCCCACACTTAAGCTCAACTAGATTATGCAATTTCACTTCAAGAGTTGGTTGGATAGGGAAAATTGGCTTGTAATGTGGTTTAACCTAACAGGTTGTGCATGGCTTCTAAGGGCTACAAGGATTAAATATTCAAGGTAGGCCATTATAAAAAAGGATTCTTTGAAATAGGGGCTTTAATACCAAACAAATGCCTCAATCATTTAAACATATGTACCTCAAACCCTCAAGTTTTGATAGGAATAGATCAAATTCTGGTTAAATCAAGCATGGTTTAGTTCTCTCAAGAAGTGAGGTGAATGTAAAGAATATGAAAATAATGGTTTAGAAGCCTCACAGGAAAGTGATTTCAAATATAAAGACAATGAGATTGGCATGGGATTCAAAATTCAGCGTACTTTTCATGAAATTACTAAATATTTGAACTTGAAACAAAGTCATTTCAGCATTCATTTAAGCTTAGTTCAAGGGGTAAATTGTTTCACTTATTGATATGGATTTAAAAATGGTGATGATAATCATTTTAGATCAAAATGTTTCAAAAAACACAGAAAATTGTAAAATAAACACACAAAATTTGAAAAACACACAATTTTTTTTTGGGTTTTTTTTTAAAACAGGAAAACAATTGAAATTACTAAACTAAAAGGTTCCCTCCCCCACACTTAAAATATTACATTGTCCTCAATGTGAACCTATGAGATTATATATGCACATGAAATTCAGAATTTTTAAATAGGACAAATAATATAAAAGTGAAAGGGTTAGGAACAGCCTGATGTGATCAAGTGATGATGGGGTCATGCAGTGTGATAAAATCTACTGCATCAGTAGGATGTCCCTCAATGTATCTCTTCAAACGTTGCCCATTAACTGTAAAGCTCCTTCCAGTGTCCTCTTATGTGATCTCCACTGCACCATAAGGAAAATCATTAGACACAATATAAGGACCTAACCATCTGGAACGCAACTTACCAGGCATCAACTTCAGTCGTGAACTATAGAGAAGGACTTTCTCTCCAACATGAAACTCCCTTTGTTGGATCATTTTGTCATGAGCTGCTTTTGATCTTTCCTTGTAGAGCCTTGAGTTATCATATGATGACAGTCGAATCTCCTCAAGCTCTTGAATTTACAACTTCATTTGAATTCCAGCTTGGGCCAAATCCATGTTGCATTTCTTTATAGCCCAATATACCCGATGCTCGACTTCCACAGGGAGATGACACGCTTTCCCAAAAAACAATCCGAAATGGGGACATACCAATGGGGGTCTTGTATGCTGTCCTATAAGCCCACAATGCATCATCCAAGCGCTTGCTCCAATCCTTCCTATTTGGCTGCACGGTTTTCTCCAAGATTTGTTTCAACTCACGATTTGAAACCTCAGCCTGGCCATTTGTTTGGGGGTGGTATGGTGTTGATGTTTTGTGTGTCACCCCATACTTTCGAAGGAGGGAAGCGAAATTCCTATTTCAAAAGTGTGTCCCTTGGTCACTGATGATGGCCTTTGGTACTCCAAACCTGCAAAAAATCTGTGCTTTGACAAAGTCCACAACAACATGAGAATCGTTAGTCCTGGTGGCCTTGGCCTCCACCCATTTACTCACATAATCAACAGCAACCAAAATATACAAAAATCCAAATGAACTAGGAAAAGGACCCATAAAGTTGATTCCCCATACATCAAAAATCTCACAAAATAGTATGGGTTGTTGGGGCATCTCATGTCTCCTAGAAATGTTCCCAGTGTGTTGGCAACGAGAGCATGACTTACAAAACAAATGGGCATCATGGAACAAGCTAGACCAATATAATCCAGAGTCTAAAACCTTCCTAGCTATCCGTTGGGGTCCAAAGTGTCCACCACATGCAAGTGTATGACATAATTGAAAAACAGACTCAAACTCATGATCAGGAATACACCTCCTAATGACTTGGTCACTACACATGCGCCAGAGGTACGGATCATCCCACACATAATACCTAGACTCACTTTTTAATTTCTGGACTTGATGCTTCTTCAAATTTACTGAGATTTCAGAGCCAACAATGTAATTAACTAAATCAGCATACCAAGGATGCTTACCTGAGATGGTATAGAGATGCTCATCGGGGAAAGTGTCCCGAAGTGGTACCTGATCCAAGGTGTCATCCTCTAGTGTGTGAGTAAGACTACTCATGTGGTCCGCCACCAAATTCTCTGATCCCTTCTTTTCCTTTATCTCAATATCAAATTCTTGAAGAAGGAGCATCCAACGGATAAGTCGTGGCTTTGCATCTGGCTTCTTTAGGGGGTACCTCAAAGCTGCATGGTCAGAAAAAAAAACTACTTTAGAGCCCAATAAATATGAACGGAATTTATCTAAAGAAAATATGATAGCAAGAAACTCCTTTTCTGTGGTAGTGTAGTTTGATTGGGCTGAATCTAGCGTCCTCGATGCATAGGCGATCACATGTGAACGTCCCTCCACCCTCTGAGATAAGACAGCTCCAACCGCGAAGTTGGAGGCGTCACACATAAGCTCAAATGGAAGGTCCCACCGTGGGGGCTGTATGATTGGTGGAGTGG
The DNA here is from genome assembly GCA_963277665.1 of Viscum album. Taxonomy (NCBI): domain Eukaryota; kingdom Viridiplantae; phylum Streptophyta; class Magnoliopsida; order Santalales; family Viscaceae; genus Viscum; species Viscum album. Next base: position 1,866,139,997 of record OY728133.1, read on the forward strand.
TCAGACACTTCTTCAGCTCATCAAATGATACCCTGCATGAATCATCAAAATTGAAGTCAATATCTTTTTGAAGTAATCGAGATAAGGGTAGAGCGATCTTACTAAAATCTCTGATGAAGCGTCGATAAAATCCAGCATGCCCAAGGAATGATCGAACATCACGCACACATGTAGGATATGGGAGGGATGAAATAATGTCTACCTTAGATTTATCAACTTCAATTCTATGTTGTGAGACTATATGACCTAAGACAATTCCCTTTTCGACCATGAAATGACATTTTTCAAAATTTAAGACCAGATTCTTCTCAATACAACGATGCAACACATCACCCAAACTAGAGAGACATTCATCAAATGAGGACCCATAAACTGTAAAATCATCCATAAATACCTCCATACAGGTCTCAATGAAATCTGAGAAAATACTCACCATGCATCTCTGGAAGGTACCTGGGACATTGCAAAGTCCAAATGGCATCCTTCGGTAAGCAAAGGTACCGAATGGGCAGGTGAATGTTGTCTTCTCCTGGTCCTCTGCTGCAATGGGAACCTGAAAATAGCCAGAAAATCCATCCAAGAAACAATAGTGTGTCTTCCCACCTAGTCTCTCACGCATTTGGTCAATGAATGGAAGTGGGAAATGGTCCTTACGAGTGGATTGATTTAGTTTCCTATAATCGATACACACTCGCCAACTGTTTTGTACTCTCACAGGAACTAACTCATCATTTTAATTTTTTATAACAGTGAAACCAGTTTTCTTTGGTACAACCTGAACAGGGCTAACCCATTGTGAGTCAGAAATAGGGTAAATGATACCCGCCTCAAGTAATTTTTCAACTTCTTTCTTAACAACTTCTAGGAGGGTAGGATTAAGTCTCCTTTGTGGCTGTCTCACCGGTTTAGCCCCATCCTCCAAGAGAATCCTATGCATGAAAATGGAGGGGCTAATACCTGATATGTCTGCCAATGTCCAACCAATTACCCTAATGTTATCTCTCAAAAGATTCAAAAGTTTTTCTTCATGTTCAAAAGAGAGATTGTTAGAAATTATGACAGGTAATCTATCACCACTGAGCAAGTATGCATATTTGAGATTTGGGGGCAATGGCTTGAGTTCCAATGTAGGTGGGTGATGTATGGATGGAGAAATTGATGCAACAGACATATCTGCACAATGAACATCAGTATCAGAATAAAAATCATCACAATCAGAGAATAAAGCACCAAATCCATCAGCATACTCAATAGCCATGTCATAATCAGAGTTCACATGATCAAAATCAGAATATGATTCCATTTCAAAATCAAATCTTAGAGAGTCTTGTTCCTTAAAAATGAGTGTAGAAGTATTCTTAGACATCAAACTAGAAACAATACTCATAATCTCCCTAAGCATAGGACAATCCAATTCCATGATGTTTTTACTTGGTGGTTCAAAATGGGAGATAACAAAAGCAGAATGGTTTTCTGAGGGGTACTTTATGGAATCCATAACATTAAATATCACAACTTCATCTCCAAACTCCATGGAAAGTGTACCCTCATTGACATTTATGATAGTTTTTGCAGTTTTGAGGAAGGGACTACCTAAGATAATGGGGGAATGAGAACTTACTTGATCATCCTCCATGTTAAGCACATAGAAGTCTGCTGGAAAGATCATGTCTCTTACCCGGACAAGTACATACTCAAGGACTCCTGCTGGATATGCCGTAGCTCTATTCGCCAATTGCACCACTACTCTTGTTGGCTTCAACTCACCAACCTGCAAGGAAGAGAATACAGAGTGAGGCATCACATTTATGGAAGATCCCAAATCACAAAGAGCATCAGAGAAGTGCAACTCCCCTATGGTGCATGGGATGGTGAATGTCCCAGGATCCTTGCACTTTGTTGGCATTGCTAGAGTTGGTGTAATGAGTGCTGAGACATTCCTTCCAAGGTTTATCCTCTCATTTCCCTTGAGCCCTCTTCGATTGGTACAAAGTTCTTTTAAGAATTTCGCATACCTTGGAATTTGCTTAATGGCTTCAAGTAGAGGAATGTTGATCTCCACACGCTTGAATGTGACCAAAACCTCATTTTGGATTGCTTCTTCAGCCATCTTCTTGGTTTGAACAACCCTGTTTGGAAAAGGAAGGGGTTTAGGAGGAACATCATCAATCTTTTTCTTACCTTTATCTTTCTCCTTGGATTGCTCATCAGTTGGTATGGAATGCGGCTTCTCTGAAGTTGAGGTGAATCCCGGTGGAATGGTAGGTGCAGATGTGTCGTTCATTTGCTTCCCACTTCTCAATGTGATGGCACTAACATTCCCCTTTGGATTTGGAGTGGGTTGGGAAAGTAGATTTCCAGAATTCTTACTCACAAGTTCATGGAGGGCGGTGGAAATCTGACTCATTTGAGTCTTCAACTCTCTCAGCTCCGAACCTTGACTCTTCAGCTCATTCTGTTGATTAAGAACAATTTGTTTCAAAAGATCATCAGTGTTAGAGTCTACCTTGTGTTGGATATTCCCTTGTTGCTGACTCGTTGATGTTTGAGCTTCGAATCTCCTTTGGGGTTGTTGGAAACCCTGTTGGTAAGGTGGAGGCTGCTGGAAGTTTGGTTGAAAAGGGGGCCTTTGTTGTTGTCCAGAGCCATACCTCATGTCCGCTAGATCTTTCCACCCTTGGTTGTGTGTTGGATCAAACTTATTTTGGGGATATGGTTGTTGTTGTTGCTGCTGAAATGGTCTCCCAGGGAACACTGCTGCACAATCTTCTGTTTCTTGGAGTTGTGGGCAACAGTCAGTTGGGTGGCTTGTCTCAGTGCAAATACCACAAGGCCTTGAAGGAGGGGGTAGAGATGTCTTTTGTGCCAATGCAATCTACCTCACCATAGTTGTCAATTCTTCTAACTTAGTATCAATCAAATGACTTTCAAGAGAAGAAGGACTTACTTGATGTACTCCTCGAACATGTGGTGTACCTCTATCACCGAATTGTTGAGTGTTTTGGGCCATTTTGTCGATCAATGCTCGTGCAGCTACTGGTGTCTTGTCCACCAATGCTCCTACAGCTGCAGAATCCACCATGCTCCTCTCCATGGGTGTGAGTCCTTCGTAGAAGTATTGGATGAGGATTTGCTCACTGATTTGGTGATGTGGGCAGCTTGCACACAACTTCTTGAATTGCTCCCAGTACTCATACATTGACTCCCCTTGTGCTTGCTTGATCCCTGATATCTCCTTTCGAATGGATGTGGTCCTTGATGCTGGAAAAAATCTCTGCAAGAAAAGACGTTTCAAATCGTTCCAACTAGTTACATCTTCGGGTTGTAAATAATACATCCAATCTTTCGCAGCTCCATCAAGTGAGAATGGGAATGCTCTTAGTTTGATTTGATCTTCAGAGACATTTCTAGGTTTTAGGGTTGAGAAAACCACATTAAATTCTTTCAAATGTTTATTGGGATCCTCACCAGAGAGGCCATGAAACTTTGGAAGTAAGTGAATTAATCCAGATTTCAATTCAAAGTCCGATTCGAGATTTGGGTATGCAATACAATTTGGTTGATAGTTAATATCAGGTGCAGCCAATTCTCGAATGGTTCTATTAAGTTCATTTCCATTGTTTCCAGCCATTGGTTCTTGTTTTATGGTTTAATTTGAATTGCTTCCAATTTCAATGTTCTGATATTGGAGTAATTCTCCAACTGGTTGAATGTTGAAACTTCCCGTAGACTGAGAATGTCTGATTCGTGCCCTAAGGCTACGTTCAATCTCAGGGTCAAGATCTAAGAGATCTTCGGGATTAGTTCGTGTCATCAATCAATGAAAGATGAAAAGAAGTAATGTGGACCATAGTAAAATAAAAATTAGAAGTTTGAGTTGATGGTCCAAAAAGAAGTAGAAAGAGATAAAAGAAGAAGAAAAAAAATCAGATTGGGTAAAGACGGAAGAAAGAAGAGAGGAAGAGAATTAAAATGTAAAATAAAATAAATACCTCTAATTGGTTGAAATATTTACTTGCCTCCCCGGCAATGGCTCCAATTTGAAAGAGCGCTGTCGTGGGCGCCCTCAAATGATTAGTATGATTTTTGGGTACTTAGGTGCAGCAGAGTGGCTGACCAAGGTCGTCTCTCAAAGGAGAAAGTGAATTAAAACAATTTTTAGAGGTATTCTAGAAGTAAAATAAAAGAGAATAAAAACACTACTTGAAAGGATGGGGGTGTTTGTTTATAGTTTATGAATCTAGAAGAAGTTTGCTGGAAGAAGATTGTATTTTTTTTTGTTTTTAGTTTTGAAATGAAGTTTGATTAAAATGACACAACAAAAAGATGTTTGTTTAGACAATATTTAAAAGACGTAATCGATCTAACTCTACCTCTTCAATCATTTATTAATCATTATCATTTAAATTAATATTCACTTAATTATGATCCCTTAATTTGTTAAATCCCGAACCCTACGAGAATTAACTTTACCACGAAGATTTAAGTGAATTTTAACCTTAGGATAACTTCGGAACATGCAATCGCAACACCCTGCTTTGATTGATGTTCTAAGATTAGCTTATGGTCAGTGGTAAATTAAGGCACATATCCACTCTTGAAATGAGGATGAATTGTGTTTAGGGATTATATTTTAACTCTACAAATTTATCCCGTGTGGTCTTGTATTACCGATTAAGATCGCACTCTCACAATTTACACAAAATCCCGACCTCGCGTGTTTTTGTGTACATTGTTCAATTGCTTGCTTAGTTTCTTACAATTTAAAAACACAATTCAAGGATCATATTAAGTGAATTACAATAGCTCATTGATTCAAAATAATTAAATGAAGAGGGTATAAGATAGATCGATTACTAAAAGACTACTCTTCCATGGGTGGCGTAATCATCGTAGAAGCGTTTTGCATGTGCAAAGGTTTAAAATGGGTATAACCCAATAACGCTTCTACTCAAGAATTCCAGCCCAATTAGGAAGATTAAGAGAAGAATAAATTTAAACAAAACAGAATAAAAGAGAAGAAATAAAAGAATAACAAAGAAGTTTATTACATAAACAAAATCATTACAACATGAAGGAGAAGAAGAAGGCTTCGTGGAAGGGATCCTTGCTTCAAGAGCTACCCTTATTGAAATGGTTGGAGAATTGGAGTGGATACACTTCTCATCTGCCCTAAACTTCCAAATTCACGTCCCAACCCCTCCAAATGAGAAAAACTCCAATTTATAGAGGGGAGGTGAGGAGAGGTTACAAGTGGTTTCAAGTGTGAATGTGGAAATTCGGCCAAATATTTTATGCCAACTTGCACCGCCCATTGGACCACAAAAACGCGTGAATTGGCCGGCCTTCCAGAAGGGTCAAATGTGCGGATATGTTTCTTCTATCTCATATCCAAATTTCGGCTCAATACAGGCCCTATATGAAGGAGTTATGGCCGAAATACAGAAGCTTCTCCATTCTGGCGAGCCCAGCCCAACTTTGACTTCATGGACCAATTTCAACAACCAACTGAACTCTTTAGCTCTATTGTCCTGAATAAAAGTTGTAGATAATTAAGTTATGAACACTGTTACAAAATTTCAATTTTAAATAATAAATATAAAAATATTTATTCTCGACATACTACAATGCACTATTAAGGGTAAAACTGGAATTTTCACCAAATTTTCAAATGAATGATCAAATCCCAAATATTTTATAAATAAACATATTTAACACAATGTGAGGAAATTATATCATTTATTACCAATAAAATATTCCACGAAATAGTGTTTTATCAATCTAGAACATGAAACATATTTCCAATATACTCAATTATTGTGACCTTGGGGTTATTCTAAACACATTCTCAACACAAAAGGGTCTATCAACTCTTCTACCAAAGAAGAATATGTTTATTACCATGATAGTCCTCCTCATGGTAGTGTGGAGATAGATCACAAGGAAATTACTCCTGAAATCCATCATAGTGAAACATCCCATGATATTATCACCCATGGATAACGAAATCCTTCCCTTTTCTAGACAACTCTATATAGATAGGTTTTCACATATCAGAAACCTTCATAGAGAGAGGTGTTCAGAACATTGAGGTCAACTGCATATGGTTCCCTAGAAATGTTCTATAGCTCTCCACTCCATACAATTGGTAACCATTAAAAACATCATTTAGGGTCTAAACGGAAGGAGGTGTGTATGTCTACTGACAAGAAGTAAAATATTAATATTTTTAAAGATTTAGATAGAGAAAACCTACACATCTTTTTCTGGCCCCACTCCACTCCTAAATACGAGACCCCAGATGAGCTAGAAAAAAAGCTCATGCCTTACATATGCCATAATATGTGGGATACTCATCATATACTGAAGGATGGAAAAATCCATTGTCTAGGATACGAGGGTCACCATCAAACCATCAAGATACAATGTTGATATCTAGACGTAGATTCTATCTCCACGGACCATGATCCAAAACTGGAAAATCATAGCACAAATATGCAACACACTTTCAACCATTACACCTGGACACTTTGGTAGTTAATCTCGAAAACCAGGTCATGATACTATATTCAATGATTAGAATATTATGGAGGGTTACACATTTCCTCATCCCTAATATAACATAACCCCTACAATATAACATCTTTTAATGTCATATCCTCCAAAAAAATCAAGGGACTGAGTGACACTCTAGCCAATTGTTCACTAAAATAGAATTACCCCACATTTGTGATGCCTAGACATCATGGACTAAGAGAGAGGATATCCAATAAGATATAAAATATGACCCCCTGATGCAATGAGAATTTATTTCAATCATGGAGGCCAATGTTTCGATCACCCGAAAAACATTCAGTAAGGAATTGTTCTTATCATTGGCTACCATCGCACCCATATCCTACATGAGAATAACATTTCTTTATCAAATGGGATGTAGTAGCAGCATATATAGTAGCTGCCTTGGGGAAGACCTGCCCTTATGGGCCATGAAAATATATTCCACTGCATCCACCCCTCAGATCATCCATTCCAGAGAGAATTCAATACATATCCTCAATAGTTTCAAACAGACCCCATCCCACTTGTATGTGGGAATTTTTATCTCAATATCCATAAACATGTTCATAATTCACCGAGAGGGTCCTGGGGACATCAACAAGGATTCGAGATCAACCACACCCCACTGGGATGGTGGAATTTATAATGTCATGTCTGTCTCGAGAGTCATAAAATCCCAAAAAGAATCATTGTGTCACCAACAAAATGCCCAAGAAATGCTAATTATTTCTTTGGATGACCCCCACCGCATAGGGATGTGGTCATTTTCATTATCATTATCAACACAGATAGAATCAATCTTCTCTAGGTTTGTTAGGGAAATGTCAATAGTCGACATCTTACTTATTACACAAATCACAATCCAAGCCCTTTTATGCTGGGTCCCACTCAACAATCACAACCAGAAACATCCACAAAGTCACTATTCATTGACCAATATGGGTAGAACATACATTGATGTCGATCATACCTCAAGGGGTCGTAATAAAAAACAACCCAATATTGAAAAGGGTTCAAATAAAGACCATGATTCAAGATTTACATAATTGTAATGTTATGTTGAATGTAATGGTACAACCACCATTTCCAAATATGCTTTTGTAAATGTCATCACTATCAATGTGATATAAATTTATCAAGATGAAAATGTAGAGGTCAATAACATGGAAAATTTACCTCGAGGGGAGGGGGATTTAGATGCACCAACTGAGGAAGAACACACCAACATCCAAAGAAGGATCCAAAATCTAGCACATTTGAATACGATTTTTCCAGCTCCACAGTCGAACACAGCCATAGAACGGGGGAAAATTGAGGCTACATCCTAATCACCATCCAGAATAGTTTAGGTTCCTTCCATCGAGGAATGACTTTCATTATTTGATAGAAAAATAAAATCTCTTAAATAAATCAACGAGGATATATTCATGGAAAATATTTCCATTGGGTATCATCTTTAGGAATAGGTGAATATCCTCCTTCCAAAAGATGATCCCCCCCAAAAATAGAAGTATCAGTGCATAAAACACACTTTGGATCTTGTTAGACAGTCTACATATTTTAAGGAAGCCAAAAATGATCCTGAAATTCTTCTATTATAGTTATATCCTCTCCCTCTTTAGGGTGATGATTCAGTCTAAGGATGAATCAAGAATAAATGAAGATATGATTGGGGACACCTCATCGACCCCCACCCACTCCTGAGAGATTGGAGATGACTTATATAGTAGTGAACCTATAGATTTATAACGTCATCGAGTCCCTATCTACTAAAATGGATGTCATTGAAGGGCTATGCACACTTGAGAAGATAGGAATACATATCCCACGTGGGTTGACACCACTTTTCCTCCACCCAATTTCAGTAATCCTACCTTATCCACTTTTGTGGGTGCAGAAGACTCTAAACATCATATCACAGACATTGAATCTCGATGTGGGAAAATGATGGGACTGCGATTTTAATAGGAGATGAAAAAGATGAAATGTTTTGCTTAAAATTTAACTGGGCCAGCTTTTGTATGGTACAACAACCTCCATGTGGGATCCATTGTAGGATGGTAAAACCTTCATCATCAATTATTTATCAATTCATCTCCACAATGATGAAAGTGATGACCATTGACATTACCAAGTACAAAAAACACGAGAATAAGAAATTTTCTGACTTAATAGACAGTTGGGAGGTTTAACCTATTCACTCAGTATCCCTCTTTCATTGGACCAACTATTATAACTCTTTGTAGAAAAATATTTGAAAATAATTTTAGACACATATGATCTCCATGTAGTACCCAACAGGGTTTCAAGAGTTCACTGATATGTAAAAATGTTTTGAAGACTCCATTTAGAAAACCCTATCCAAACCATTAAGCATACCCTCGGCATAAGATAAAATCTACGTAAATTTGATGCTACATATATCAATTTCAATATGCAATCAGTGCCAATACAAAAACCCATGTTGGTCCAAAACTACCCAACACCTCCTGTCAGCTATCTAAAACACAAAATATCTATAGTCCAAAATCATAGAGAAATATAGGTTTCCCGATATTTGTGGAATGAATGAATACAAAAAACTCCTTCCAAAATGAATTGGTACCCAGTTATTTCATGTAAACCATGGAATATAACTTGATCATGCTTCCATATCCCAGGATTCATAATGAGGTCAACCTTTCTGACCGTCTTGATTGCTACCCTTTTCATAGAATGAAGGGTTATAATATCCATGACATCTTTATCTCCAATTATATTCTTCTAGGCATGATCAACTACAGATATGTGGTGTTAGATAACTCATCAGAGTACATGTATTGAAAAACTATTTACTAGTTAGAAGAAGAATTCGATTTGAAAAAAGATCAAACTATGCATGAGAGGTTGTTCAATAAATGGATGACTTAGAAAAAAGTTGACAAATCTCATTCCAACCTAAGATCATAACTACACAAACCTAAAATATCTCCACTACCAAAGGGGGTAAAATCATATATGCCACACAAAGGTGGTCATGGCCATCAGAATATAGGAATATAGGGAAGAGGAAGAGTCATACTCTAATCCAACACAAGCTCTAACTCTTACAGATTTCTTCCCCACAACATTAACAGTACATGCACCACCATAAAAATAGAATCTTTATCTGAGAAATTGTTAAAATTTGGTTCTGTCAGTTTTCTACAATTGTAATACGACTTCTATAATGATGAATATTCCATATAATATGAGTTCCATATATATAATCAGGGAATTGAAGGCCACATGTTACATAATTGGGGATTCAAAGGACAATTTAGACATGGTCAGACACAATACTCAACTCATTTCACTATAAAAAACATATATGATGCTAACAATTGTGGGTAAGAACTCTATGAATACCATAAGAGTCAAAAAGGTTCCCCAGTGCCCTCTATCGGCCATCTTTACCTATTTATATGCATGACCTCCCAGTATGATTTTATTTATCTAATAAAATAATGAAAATGGGATGTGTGGTGTGACCCGCACCACTAGATGTATATATTCCCTAAAATACTGCATATAGACCAGTCCCCACCACCTCAAATGCATTGAATCATGATCCACATTTCTAGGAGCAACATCATAATGTGAATCTCCAACCATTATCTCAAAATTATGACCTTATAAAATAGATGTATGTTTTCTCAGCAAGGATCTCAATCCTTAATGTACTCCTTCTTTCAAAATAACATAGGGAAGCACTTGTTGAAGCACTTTAGATCCCACATGAATTGAAGACATAATTCATTGTAGATGAGGTCTACATAGTTGAGACCATTTCCTCAGAATGTCATTTTTCATCTCATAAACTCACTCGGATGAGGAAGAGTTCCTCCAAGGGATCATTAGGCCCTTATATGTTTCTAGAAGGCATGATAATGTCAAAATACAAAGTCCCCTAGTTGATAACGGGGTTTCTATCAATATCATATCAATTCTAACACTTCTATGTTTAGGATATGGAGAAGGGGACCTATCTCCCACAAAGATGACAATTGAAGGCTATGATAAGTAAGAGAAGTTATCTCATGGTAAAATCAAACTCAAGTCTATGTTTGTGGATCTTATCTCTGAGGATGAGTTTATGGATATCCAGCACAACACTGCACATAATTTTATACTTGGAAGGCCCTAGATCTGTACCACCTGCCTGTACCTTTGACATTCCATCTATGTCTAATGTAACCCACAGATAGAAGATTTAGCAATATACATGGTGATAATTCACTTTTCGTGACATGTGATTCCACAAATGCTGAAGTATATTTGTATAAAAAGGGGGGAAATCCACCAATGGAGGATGATGATATAACTGTTGAATCCCCCAAGGACATGTTGATATCCCCTGAAATCCCAGAATTATGATGAACAATGACTATCTACTTCTCATAAATCTAGTTAAGGTAATAGACATGACCCCATAGTCCTGATATTTTTATTCCCCTAGTGAAAACATAAAATATAACCAGCTCGGACATCTCTCTGCAGCTATTCATGCAATAGAGAATGAAAATGTCTTTTCTCATGGCCTCTCTCACCACTAATTTGATGGAGAATCCCCCCGGGATTCCATCTTCATCTTAAAATGTATCCACACACTCATAGTTGGGGTAATAAGAGGATGACCATAGAAATTATCTTCCCACATTCAAGGAAGGTGTATCCATCAGCATCGATGAGCTCAGATAGATAAATCTATGATCATAGGAAGACCAATGACCTTAATGGATTAATGCATCCATTCCCCTAGAATAGAAAGAGATGTATATTGAATTTTTTTATGGAGAACGAATATGTGTTCTATTTTAACTGCATAGAAATTCCCATACTTAATCTAGATTTGGATACACACCATCTCAAACTACACAATGGTCATCGATGCTTGAAGTAGGTATTCAAGACGATGCACCCCTCTCGGGTCACTAATGTAGTTGTCGAATCTGACTAGTTGATCAGTAAAAAAATTCAAGTAGTGAAATTCCCAATATGAAATGGAAAAATCACCCCTATCAGGAAAATGAATTGATATATTAGAGTCTTCATCATTTTCAGGGACCATAATCCATATTTACCAAAGAAAAACTTCCCATTTTTAATCCCAGATCTCCAAATAAATGAAACTGCCAGTATTTAATACCATTCTATCATTGATGGGTACTCAGGGAAAAATCCGATAAATATATCACCCAATGATGAAAAAGTAAACATTTTTAGAGTTCCCAAGGGGGACACATGCTATGAAATTATTCCCTTTGGATTGATGAATATTGGCGCCACATTTCAACGCACCATGCATCATATATTTAAAACATTTTTGAGAAAGATAGATAAATGTTCCGTTGATGACATGGTGGTCAAATCCCGATAGTAAAGTGGTCACTTCCTGGATCTCCAAAAATTCCTTGAAAACATTGGACAACATAGTCTGGTAAAAAATATGATAAGATATAATTTTTGGGAAACATCAAGGATGTTCCATGGATTTTTGGTATGTCACTACGGTATCGAGGTTCTCATAGAGAAGAGTTTCATTCTTATAGAAAAGTTACCACCCTATAAATCTCAAAGAATTGAGGGGAATATAAGTGTACCTCACCTACATTTAGTGATCCATTTCCAACCTAGCTAGAAAATCCCTTCCCTTCCCCAGACTAAGGAATAAGGGAATCTCTTTTCAATGGGATGATGATTTCCTAGAAACCTTCAAAAGTCTCAAGTATTATCTCATACATCCACCGGACCAGATGCCTCTGGTGGAAGGGTGGTCACTCATCTTATATGTGGCCTCCATGAAATGCTTACTAGAATTACTCCTCAGATAGAAGAATGATGTGGGGAGGGAGAATAGTCTCCACTACATTGGATATACCATTCAAGGTACAGAGACCTGATATTCTAATGTTGATTAAAACTTCCTTGAACTCATCTTTCCTATAAAAAATCAGAGCCATTACTTGCAGCACCACATTGTCCAACTGGTATCTCATATTGATCATCTCAATTACAGCCTTGGCTACCCTATATTGACTGGGCACTGGGAAATATTTTTAGTCATTTTTCAGTATTATAATATTCAGTTTATATGATAGAATTAAATGAAAGGGAAATCCCTAACTGCTTTACTTGCAGCACATCCTACCTCGGGAAATACATTGGATCATCCAAGCTACGAGGTGTTCTATAACCATGACACTACCCGTACATGGTAGATGTTTTTTGATGGATCCTCCTAATGCCTTATTGGAAAAAGTATGGGAAACCATATTCTCAATTAGGTTGGCTTAGGGGTCATATTTGTCTCTCATGAAAAATTTGTTTTCACTACTCTTTCTCACTATTTGATGGTTTCATGAATTTTGAGGCAGAGTACCAATTCCTCCTTATCGAGTTGTAACTAACCCTAAAATATGAAATATCCTACCTAAATAACAAAGGGGACTTGGAGATAGTGATAAAAGTAAATAAATGGTTAATATTCCATCAAAAAGAATTAATTGGATAATATATCTAGCTATGTTAGGGGAATGATGGTAGAGTTCGATTTTGAGAAAACAATGAATCGTGTTCTTCGATCACTCAATGGTTTCACCGATGCATTGTCAAATCTAGACATCATCCTTGTTGAACATGATCAGGAAGAAGTAATATTCCATAACAGACATTGAAGAATAGTCTCATTGATTATCATTTTTGACATGGAAATAATCAATTAGTTCAACACCTCCACAGAGCGTGATGATCCAATAACCACGCTTGATAGATGGATCCTATGATTGTTTATCTCTTAAATTGGAGTATCACAATAGTCCAAGTTAGAAGGAAATTAGTTCATTTCATGGAGGAAATTTCACACAGAAATATGATCCAAATGAGCAGGAATCCCTTTAAAATAATTTCACAGACAGAATCCTCCATAGATGCAATAAGAAAGAAATATTTTTGTTGTCATGACAGAATTCCACAAGGGATCGGGTTGCACCCCTCAATCTGGGACTAGTCTATCCCACCAAATTAAGAGGTTGGAATATTATTGATTGACCTTGATACAAGATTGTGTGTAATTGACAATGAAATTTATGCATTCCATATTCATGAAAATTTCATCCATCAACCCCCTAAATTTCTACATAAAACTAAATGTACATAGCCATTCACTATTTAGGGAGTGGATGATTTGGAGTCATATCCACTAGCCACAACTAAGTAGTTAATGTACATCATTAACAATACAAAAACTGTTCTCCAAATGGGCTAAGGTAATATACCTCACGGAATTCCGGAAGAAGAATATCATCAACTTCAAAATGTACAATATCATAACCTAGTTCAGGGTCCCTCACACAATATTGACTGATAATTACCCCAACTTATGTTCTACACAGGTGAAGAAACTATAACAGGAGTACAATATCAATTTCAATCACTCATCTCTCTCCCATGCAATGGAAAATGGATAGATAGGGACCATTAATAAGAGTTTATTGAATAATATACAAAATATAGTGAACATGGATAAGAAATTATGGTTGAACAAGCTCCTCTAGGCTCTATGGGCCTACCATCCCACCATGTGACCTGCTAAACAAGAAATTACATACTCATTAGTGTATGTAACTGAGGTAGAGTAACCCATATAAGTTCACCAACCATTAGACCAAATTGATATTTTCAAAATTCTCTCAAATGAAGATCAATCACATAAGTGTTTCGATGAATTGGAGTGGTTTGATGTGAACAGGTTGCATACATTACAAAACATTCTGGTCTATTAGAATCATGTTGTGCGGTCTTTCAATTAAATGTTTCACCTTCATTCATTCCACTAATGAGAATTGGTGGTGGCTCTATGAACCCCAATGATACTAGGGAATAAGCCTCTGAAGCTGGAACCCTAATGGGAATGTCCTTAAATCATATATAAGGTATACCACAATAGAGCTTACTCATTGGCAACAATGGATGGGGAGCATGTTACAACCCCCACAAATGTGATGTTTCCCAATAAATACTTCTCTAAAATTTCATCAGCTAGGACAAACAAATTAGTATAATCCTATCCCCTATGTCCTATCTACACACTAAGACGTTATTTTCCTTTAGTAGCGGTTTATTAAAAACATCCACTAATCATGTTTTTTAAAATCATGACCCTTCTCTCCCCCCTGACTCACCTGACTCCCCAAAAAACCCCAACCCCAACCCCCGACCGATGTGACTCTAGGCGCGACCTCGACGACCCTGGCGACCCTTGCGACCCCTGACACCCTCAGCGACCCGCATGACCCCGATGACCCTGCTAATCCATCACGACCAAAAAACCCCCGGAATCCCTAGGATCCCCGACCCTAGTGACCCCATGACCCCGGAGAACCATGTGATCCTGAAGACCCCCCCCCCTAAATCCCTCGACACGTCTGTCCACCTCTCACCACTCCTCACCTCCCATCGCTACTGGTTCATACATTCTCTTCCACTCAGTGTAAGTCTTTATACCTTTGTGGTGCAGTTGTGGTATGATTTTGGTTTGGTTTGGTTTAATATTATATCAATTCCAATGATCAGAATTAAATTGTAGTATACATTACTCCAAATAGTGTAACAATTGGAAGGAGCTCAAACATGTGTCACATTTTGAGCTAAATCGTGAAAATCAGATATCTTTGAAAAATACAACGTGTTACTGTCGTTTCACTTCAAAATAACACAAGAAATGGTACCTGGTTAAAGGAGAGTCACTAATCCATTTTAAAATTGTCACTCTAAAATGACATGGGTTGGATATGTTTTCATTCTTTTTTTTCAATATTGATGGTTGTGGTATGACATTTCATGTATAGGTTCCCTTTGTGGTGCAGTTGTGGTTTTACTCCATATCTGGGATGTTTCCAAGCCTGTGGTATGAGATTACATAATTTAACATTATTAAATGAATTTGTTATGTTTTATTTTATTTGTAATTATGATTTATATATTATTTGAAAGGAGCTTAATATGATTTCAAAGGGTTTTGTGGTGCATGTGGGTTGAATGATGGATTTGAAAATGAAATTGGTTTGGTTTCACGTATGAATTCTTTTTTATGCTTTCTAAATGTGTTACATGAATTGTGTAAATATTAATAATTATATTTGGATTCATGAGTATTGAGTAAATTTTATTGGGTTATATCATGATATTAGGAAATTATGTCTTCTCCACTATATTATGAGAATCATGTGTTAATGCATACACCACTATATTTCAGGAAGCATGTTTTGATATCTGATTATCTATGTTATGATATAATATTATTATTTCTATGTAACAATTTTATTTCACATTCTTTAATTCCTACATTATGATCAATGGATCATCTTTATTATATTATGTTTCTATAATAATACACTATTTTATATGTTTGGTAATCTGAGAATACATGTCTTTCTATCATGAAATGTGATCAACTCTCATGAATCAATGACATTTTTATGAATTTATTTATCTCAAACTCAGTTTTACCTTATAATTATATAATCTAAACCTTATTGGTATATTGATAAGTTTTGGGGTTTGAATATTTTTTTTAATTCCTTAAAAAATGGATCTAATAGGTTATCCCACATTCTATAATTGAAACAGAATAAAATAGAAATTGAAACGGTTTGTTGACATGCCTCGGCCTTGGGCTTCCCCAAATCCAGTACGGTTTCAAATAAAACATGGTCTATATCTTTTTTTATTGTATAACATTTTACATATGGTGTTTATTTTGAATGTTGTTTTATCTGTGGAAATACTGATGAATCTGTATCTGCTACTCTATACGGATTTTAAAAAGGCATATTTATTTGGTATTAAATAAATGTATAATTAATTCTTTGGACCTGCAGTGGCCGGTGGGGCCTACTATAGCCCCTCTATGCATCTACATGTATCTTGAGACAAGTCAGTTGGAGACAAACCCTTCATGTTTTTTTTCCAAAAACCAAACGGGTTTCTACACACTGAACTAAATTGTTTTAATTGTATTATGCTATCATGTTCCAAATACATGAAATCCAATTAATAAGAATTCTCTTCATTATTTATCAATAATTAAAAGATAAGTACTTTCCCGATTATGATTTATAGATTTTTCCTGAGACCTTAATCATTTTAGATGTCTTGATCGAGGCCTTGACACAGTCCGATATATGCACATTGCTCATTATGACTTTGTAATTTAATTAACGAAGTGAATATTCAACTAGTAGAATAGACTTGATTAAGGAGATTTTACTTATGAGAATCAAAAAAATTAAATTCTTATGGCATGATGTTTATTTAGTACTCAGAGAATTCATCAGCCAATTTATGCCTTATAGTTAGTAAATAAAAAAATTGAAGTTAATATTTTTATACGCAATTCTGATTATGTATTACACATAGTTGAAAATTTTGTATGTTCACTTTTGTATGTAAAATTTATTAAAGTTATAGTAACTCCTACTTTATATGTTGAATACCCTATTTTTTGAATGAGCATGCTTGTTTTTTATTGTAACCTTGTCAGTATTGCTTGAAATGTTCACTTATAATTCTTGGAAAAAAATTTATGACATGATCCACATTTTTCAACTTTCCTTACAAAAAATGTTTTGAGGATAATTTTAAACGTACATTTTCAAGATGTTTTAATTGAAAAATTATTTTATTTTAAAACCCTTTACTATGAATTTGAATTCCCAACATACATTTTAACTTATATTTTACATGTTTAGTAGATTTGAGATACACTATTTGGTGGAAAAATTGTGGAGACTCTTTCACTTTCAATTTTTGATGATTTTTAATAACTATATCTGATTATCAAGGACCTAAAACCAAAAATATCTTCTTTAGTGGATCATGATGTGTTCTTTCAACTTTTATTTTTATGATAAAAATTACAAACCATGTTTAATTCAAAACCACACTAGCTTCGGGGCAGCTCGGGGCCAGGATGTGAAATACATTGAAAAAAATAATTTTCAGTGTTAATCCAGGATCTATTCTGTGAAATTTAATATAAATGATTTCATTTATCTTAGTAATTTCATGTACCCTTTGAGTTTGAAGAAAATTCCTAACTCATAAGCCTTGGATTCGTCTACCCTAGCCGTTAATTCATTCACCTGGTGATTTCTTGCATGTTCAACATCTTGGTTCCCCATGTATTTTCTAAAGTAGTGAGCGAGGTTTACTGTAGGATTTTGTTCCATTTAATATTCCTAACTTATATTATATTATTATATGATTTCTCAATACCTTGCCTTAGTGATAAAAATGATATGGCATCATATGTTGGTCTATCTATTTTGTGGTAGCATGACATAAAAAAACTAATGGGATGCGATTCTTGTTATCCTCTTCTTTTATGGATCATTTTAATTTGAATGCTTTGGTTTTATTGTGGGGAGGTTCATTATTTACCATATTTATTTATATAGGAAAACCTTATTTAACATATTTATATTTTTTAAAACAAGTATATATGAATCTATTTCCCTATTTAGTAACAGTCATGTGTTTTAATTTTTTTAATACTGTGTAGGCACGTTGTGATATAAATGGATAAAAGTTGGATCACATTAGCGAGGAACACACATCAGTATGTTAAGGGTTTGGAGGTGTTTTTATATTTTTCAATTTACAATCGATTCATTGAAGGGAGAAAAATATGTCCACGTCTTAATAGTAAATTTAGAAGATGGTTGACAAGAGATGGAGTTTATGAATATTTAATATTGAAAAAATTACATGCTCAATATTTGTGTTGGATTAGGCACAAAAAATCGAATAATACATAAAAGTTTAGAACTAATGTAAATCCATGAAAAGAGGTCCCAACTTCGTTGACAATGGAAAATGAAATGTAGAATCTTAGAAATGATGCATTTGGAATTGTATGACACCAAAATCAAAGTTAAAATATATCAGAACAACTAGATGATGGTGCTACAAAAACCAATGTGAAAACTGAAGTTTTTGAGACTGTAGAACAACCAGGTCGACATGATAACATATCATTGGATCCTCCTCTTGATTTTGTGGAGACTAATTTATGAGAAAATATCACTATGGGAAATACATTTAAAGGTTTAGATAAATTTGGAAATCAAGAGTTGTATTGTGGATGTATCAAATATTAAAAAAAAATTACTGAAGTCGTACTGTATCAAATGACTATGTGACGTTAAAAATAAGGCAATGTTCATGATATTAGAATTGTTGCGTGATGCATTTCTTGAAGCAAACCCTCCCATGTATTTTTATGATTTTAAAAGAGTTATTAACAAGATTGGTCAGAATTATACAAATATAAATACAGGTCCCAATGATTGTATGATTTATTGGTGATATGATTCAAGTATACAGGATTGTAAAAAATGATCATCTTCTAATGGTAGTAAATTGGTTATCTTGGAAGTCTGAATCAACACACTACCTATAAGGACCCGACCTTATTACAAGCATAATCTTGTATTTAGTCAATAAAACACTTCCTTTTACAATGAGGATATTTTCAAGTTTATATCTTTAGAGAATTAGGACAAATCATTCATAACATTACACATTGTTACGAAGTGGATACCATAAAAACAGTTTCCATTTTTTTTCAAAATATAAAACATCAAAACTTAAAGCAAGACTCCTTAACAATTCATCAACATTTAACGTGTCTTAAATCCTTGTATTAAACATCCATTAACCTGTGAAAAATCATTTAAAAACCTGGGATGAGCATAAAATCACAGTAATAGATGAAAAGGAAGGAGATAGCACATTCGTCCCTGAATACTCATAATGTATGAAAACATTTTCAGAACACATGCTTGTCAATCATATATACTTACTATGTGTAACATGAGATTCACACAAGATCCAAAAAAAACATGAGAACATAAATATAATCATAAAGTTATATTGGGGAATTACTTACATAATCTTGTAACCATTCTTGGATACCTTATAATTTGTAACCCTCACAGCTACCTTACTTTGGGTAACCATCGTAGTTACACTTTGAGTAACTATACGGCCGACCATAAAATTACTCATAAACAATGCATTGGAGGGATATATAGGTCCCACCCTTCATCATAAATAATTCCCAATAACCAAAACATAATCATACAACATGAATAATTCCATAAAAACGTTACTTTGGAATTTTGTAAAACTGAATTTTAAAAGAGGATTTTTAATGAAGATGCCCTTATAAATATCATACAATTGAAGATAGACATAAAAGAGTGGATGGATTTTCTATATATACTGTAAATATACATAATAAAACATAATATAAACATAACCCATCACACAGACAATTTAAATATTACATAAATAATGAATTAGAAGGTTAACCCAAAGAATGGAAATCGGGTTAAGAATTCCCTTACCTCAGGTTTTTCTTACTTAAAACTTGTTTAAACCTCTTGTATAGTGGTTAAAATAGTTTTATTAACATTTTACAGAAACATTTTAATGTTTATAAGATCTTATATGATCATTTCATAACATCTTTTCACCCTTAATTGTTAGTATTTTTCCCCTTGTGTTGTTTTTGGTTGAATTCTTTACATGATTTATATGATTTGTTCATGGTGGACATTCTTTTCGATTGGAAGTGAAAATCCAAAATTGTAATGGATTAGAATTTTCATATAAACAGTAACATAAATTATTTCATTTATAATTTTTAATTCTTACATGAGGATGACTCATAAGTTATAACATAAATGATATTCGTTTAGATCCTTTTAGTGGTTATTGATAATAACAACCTCGTTTTGTCTTATAAATTAGAACAATGAGTAAAAAAGAATTACAGAAACATGGGTGCATAATAAACCATATATTATATCCCATTTTAACCATATAAATGGTTTCATCACTAGACTTGAAAGAATTAATGGAAATTGAAATCCCATCATCCACAAGGTCGATAATTCGACACAAACAGACAATGATTTTATTATTTAAATATGTGGGAGAGGAGAACTATAATGATGAGTAATTTTTAATAAACATGATAAAATACAGATTTTAAATTATTTATGGAGATTTCATGCCTATTGGGTAAGGAGATATGAAGAAATAATAAGGGAGGAACTCAAAATAAAAGAAAAAGTGAGAAATCCCTTACAAAAATTCGGCAGCCTAACGACAACAAAACATGGTTTTAGAAAATATTAAAAAGATAGGGTACAAGGTTAACCCTTAAATAAATGAATCATAATATAGATATTATCAGGAATAATAATGAAATAATAACATGGTTTTGAAACATGAAAATTATACCACATAAAAGTGAATTTGAATGGAAAAAAGAAAGAAATTGAGAATTTTTTTACCTTGTAGAGTAATACATAGAACATGAATCTTGGGACCTTGGGAGCTTGATGAAACATTTAGAGGACTAATATAAAGGTAAGGAGGCCAGATATTCGTTGATGGAGGGTTGGGAATGAATTCAATGAAGGAAAGAGTTGGTATTTATAGGAAAAGTGATGGATTAATTTAATAATTTTCAATGGAAACCTCATGAGTGGTATTTACAAAACCATGGGCTTGCCCATGGTATTTGCCCATGGTATAAGCCACTTGGGACACCTCACATATTATTTAACTATACACAAGTAAAAAAAATTTATGACATCATTATTATATCATTAATGATGTCATTAATACACTGAAAATAAAAACTGTATTTTTTACTATTCACCAAAAAATCAATTGTTTCAGAAAAATTCCAAAAATTCACCCTAACCATTTATCGATGTGTAGATTTCATAAATCAAGTCCATTTTTTGAAAATAATTTTTTAAATATTTTTAATTTAATTTTTAAATGAAATCATACTTAATTCTAAAATTAACAATTCTAATTCAGTAACTACTTCTATATCACAATGAAAAATTTACCTAAATGATATTATCTTAAACCCTTATTAAAATAAAATAATAATAAAATTTATTATTTATTAAGGTCATATTACTATTAATATTACTATTCATAAGGGTTTGTTACTATTAATGAAAAAAAAAATTGGTTCAAATAGACTCCAAATAACATACTAAACACAAATGTAGATGAATTTTTTTTTGAAATTCAGAACATAGAAGTAGAAAAGTTATTTTTTAAAGGGTAATTAAAAATATATATTTAATAATAACATCCAATCATTTTGATTGATTTTTAGAAAAAAAATGGGGGGTTACATTATCCCCACATTCTTGAAATTGCATCCTCGCAATTTTATTTACTTATTAAACAAATCAGAGTATTTTTTCTCTCATATCATTTTCAGACTCCCTTGTTGCTTCTTCAACCATGTGTTTTCTCCACAAAACCATTACCTGGTGGATTACATTATTCTAAAATACATGTTCTCTTCGATCAAGAATCGAAACTGATTTCTCTTCATAAGAAAGGTTCTCTTCCAGCTGAACTGCTTCTGGGCTCAAGACATGTGATGAATCTGCCACATAATTTCTCATCATCGAAACATTAAAAACATTTCATACCTGAAACAAACTCGGAGGCAGAGCTACGCGGTATGAAACTGTTCCAACTTTCTCCAAGATTTCAAAAGGATTGATGAGCCATGGAATTATCTTTCCTTTCATACCGAAATGCACCACACTTTTCCAAGGATATAATTTAATGAAAACATGGTCACCTACATTGAAAGAGATGTCTTTCCTTCTGTTATTTGCATAACTTTTTTTCCTTCTCTAAGATGTTCTCATGTGTTGCTGGATCATCCTCACATTCTCATCCACTTCTTCTACTAATTCTGTCCACATCAACATTCTTTCTCGAACAACACCCCAAAACGATGGAGTCTGACACTGCTTCCCATACAAGGCCTCAAATGGATCCATATGAATACTGGAATGAAAACTTTTATTATAAGAAAACTCAACTAAAGAAAGATGATGATCCCAAGTTCCCTAATAATCCATTGAAAAAGATCAAAGAATATCCTCCAAAGATTGAATCGTTCATTCTGATTGTCTATCTGATTGAGGATGAAAATCTTTACTAAAACATAACTCTATGGCCAACGACCTCTGAAGTCCCTTCCAGAACTTAGAAGCGAACCTGGGATCTCGGTCAGATTCAATGGAAAGAAGAACTCCATGTAACTTGGAAATATCCTTGAGGTATAATCATGAAATCCAATCTAAAGACATCATATCTCGAATTGATAGAAAATGGGCAGACTTTGTTAGCCAATCAACAATAACCCAAATCACATTGTGTACTCGATAAGTCTTTGGTAGTCTGACCATAAAGTCCATGGATACATTCTCCCATTTCCACTCTGGCACTAGAAAAGGCTGAAGAATTCCCTTCGATAACTACCACTCTGCTTTATCCTGTTGACATGTCAAACATTTCATGGTAAAATTAGAAATATCTATTTTCATTTTATCCCACCAATAAAACTCATGAAGGTCTCTGATTATCTTAGTACTGCCAGGATGAATAGAAAATAGAGACATATGAGCTTTAATTAACAATTATTTCTTCAACTAGGAATCACAAGGCATAGACCACCATTTTTCAAATCATAAAACACAATCTTTATCAAGGTTAAATTCGGGAAACATACCCATTTTAACCAATTCTACCTTTTTCTATAGCTCACAGTCTTCCTTTTGTGCTTGCTTAATTCTGTCTGACAACGACGACTGCACTGACACCTGAAACAAAAATGATGTATTCTCTACACCAACAACTTCTATACCAAAATTCATCAAATCATTAATCAAGGGATGAAGATCCAAACTTCGCATGGTTAATGATTCATGATGTTTCCAACTTATAGAATCTGCTACTTTGTTTTCATTTCTAGGATGGTAATTGATCATGCAGTCATAATCCATTATCATTTCTTGCAATCTTCTCTACCTCATTTTTAATTCCTTCTGTGTGAATATATACATTAGACTTTTATGGTCAGTATATATTTGGCATTTGGTTCTGTATAGATGATGCCTCCATATTTTGATAGCAAAAACCACAGCTGCCAATTCCAAATCATGTGTGGGATAATTTATCTCATGAGGTTTAAGTTGTCTCGAAGCATAGGAAATTACCTAATCATTATGCATAAAAAAACCAAGTCCCTTCAAAGAATCATCACTGTAGATGACAAACTCACCATTCTAGTATGGTAAGGCCTAAACTCGAGCATTCACCAATCTCTTTTTAAGTTCTTTAAAACAAACATCAAAGTACTATGTCCAAACAAATTTAACTCCTTTCTATGTTAACATAGTTATCGGGCTAGATAACTGTGAAATTTTCTTAACAAACCGTCGGTAATAACTTGCTAAGCCCAAAAAACTACGAATCTCTATAACATTTCTGGGTCTTTTCCATTCATCAACTACTTTTTTTCTAGAAGGATCAACTTTTATTCCATCTTTATTTACAATGTGCCAAAGAAAAGAAATCTGTTGCAATGAAAAATCACACTTTCTGAATTTTCCATACAGTTTCTTTTCATTTAATGTTTTCAAAACAACCCTTAGATGTTTTTCATGCTCCTCCTTATTTTTATAAAATACCAGAATGTCATCAATAAATACAACCAAAATCTTATCCAAGAACTCATGAAATAATCCATTTATAAGATTCATTAATACAGCATGTCCATTAGTTAATCCAAATGTCATAACAAAAAATTCAAAATTCACATAACTATTACGAAAGGGTGCTTTCGGGATGTCATCTTCCATCACCTTCACCTGATGTTATCTGGATATCAAGTCAATATTCGTAAAGTACTGAACTCCCTGGAGCTGATCAAACATGTCATCAATATGAGGCAAAGGAAAATTATTTTTAACAGCGATGTTATTCAAATATCTATAATCAATGGAAAGTCTCATGGAACCATTTTTCTTTTTAACAAACAAAATAGGGGCTCCACATGGTGAAGTGCTAGGATGAATGAAGCCTTTTTCAAGCAAGTCCTACAACTGATTTTTCAATTCAAGACGTTCTATTGGAGCCATACGATATGGGGGTTTTTAAATTGGCTTAGAATCAGGAACTAAGTCAATTGTGAATTCGAATTATTCATCATTTGTGACAATGGGTAACTCATTAGGAAGAACATCAACGTATTAATTTACCACTAGCACATCATTAATTTGGATATTTCCCTTGTTTTCAACAATATGAGCATGATAACTTTCATTTCCACCTTTCAATAGTTTCTCGTCTTCCTGATAAGTTATCAATTGTATGGTTTTATTCTTTTATAGAAACTGAAGCACTTTCTAAAAAATACCTTATTTAGATCTACAATCAATCTATGCATGATAATCAGAAAGCCAACCCATCCCCAGAATCACATAAAACTCGAATAAGGGTAAAACAACAAGGTTTGCTGGTAAAGTCTTTCCACAAACCACAATAGGAAGATTGTTAAAATTACTCTTTGGTATAACGTTTCCCCTAGGTGTTTTAACAACAATTTAGGGTCTCATTTGCTGAGGTGATGTTTCTAATTTACCAGATAATTTCTTCATGATGAATGAATGTGTAGACCTCATATCAAGAAAAATAGTAGCAAAATCAGAGTGAACAAACAAAGTACCTGATGCAACTTCATTGGATGTCACGATGTCTGTTGATGTAGTCGCAAAGGATCTCACTACACCTTTCTGCATGTAGTCTGGCTTCTTTTCATCTTTCGGATCTCTCTTTGGGTAGACATTTGCATAGTGACCCATCTCACCACATTTAAAACACTTTATAGCTTGCTTATCAGGATTATTCGTAGGATCATTTTCAATGCATTCTCGGGCCATATGTCCAAACTTACCACATTTAAAACACTGCCCAATTTTGATAGGACATTCCCCTAGGTGTTTCTTGCCACACTTTTCATAAAATGGAATATGGATTTTCTTACCATCAGATTGATTTGGTTGATTCTTACCCATTGATTTCCAACTATACCTCTTCTTCTCTTTGTTCCCAAAAAAGAACTTGATCATCAGCAAACTCCATCTCTACCCACTCAGCACATCGGACAAGTTTCTCATAACTTTTGAATTCCCGGGAGGCCAATGCCCTTCGATACATTGGCTTCAGTCATGAGTAAAAACGGTTGATTTTTCTATCAAGATCTAGAGTACAATTTAGTGCATACCTCGCCATTTGGGCGAAGTTCACTTCATACACTACCAATAAATCTTCCTCATTCTAGTTCAATTCAAGGAATTGCTTCTCCATTCTAAGTCATACCACCTTAGGAAAATATTTTTCAAGAAAAATAATTTTAAATTCATCCAAATATATGGCATAAAAATCCTATCTACCCCTGATATTCTTTACCATTGACAACCACCAATCAGCTTCCCTTCAAAATGATAAATGGAAAGACTTACCTTTGGATTTTCTGAACATCCAATAACATTGAATAACTTTTCAAGGGCTTTGATCCATCCTTCAACTGCTACTAGGTAAGAATATCCATTGAATGTAGGAGGATGTGGTCTCATAAAATGTCCCACTACCTTCATGTTCCATTGTGGTAACACTATTTGTCCTCTTGCACGGATGCCACCACCATTTATTGCATGCGTTAGCTGAGCCATTACTATCACAAACTGCTCGGTTCCAATCCCCACCATTACGGGATGTAGTTCTGGAAGGATGTCATTCTGTTGGTTCCTCTCATCTTCAGAATCCATGTCCTTTCTACATACATCCATTATGAAAAAACATATCTTAGATGAAGCAGCATGGTAATCTTTAAATGCTTTAACATTTCAAATTTAACATAGAGTTAAAATCATTTATGGTATTCTATTAACATCACCCTAACCCCTAATGTTATCTAAACCATCCTCTGATACCAACTATAAGGACCCGACCTTATTACATACATAATCTTGTATTTAGTCAAGAAAACACTTCCTTTTAAATTTAGGATATTTTCAAGTTTAGATCTTTATATAATTAGGACAAAAAATTCATAACATTACACATTGTTACAAAGTGGATACCATAAAAACAGCTTCCATTTTTTTCAAAATATAAATCATCAAAACATAAAACATGACTCCTTGAAAATTATTAAACATTTAAAGTGTATTCCTTACTTGTATTACACATCCATTAACCTTTGAAAAATCATTTAAAAACTTGGGAGGAGCACAAAATCTCAGTAATAGATGAAAAATGAATGATAAAGCACATTAGTACATGAATACTCATAATGTATAAAAACATTTTCAGAACACATGCTTGTCAATCATATATACTTACTTTATGTAACATGATATTAAAAAAAGACCCACAAAGAACATGAGAACAAAAATATAATCATAAAGGTATCTTGGTGCATTACTTACATAATCTTGTTACCATTCTTGGCTACCTTATAATTTGAAACCCTCATAGCTACCATACTTTGTGTAACCATCACGGTTACACTTGGAGTACCCATACGGCCGACCTCCAACATACTCATACCCAATGCATTGGAGGGAGATATAGGTACCACCATTCACCACAAACAATTCCCAAGAACGAAAACATAATCATACAACATGAATAATTCCATAAAAACATTACTTTGGAATTTCTTAAAACCAAATTTTTAAAGAGAATTTTTAAATAAAACCCCCTTGTAGATAACATACAATTAAAGAGATACTTAAAAGAGTGGATGGATTTTCTATATATACAGTAAATATGCACAATAAAACATAATATAAACAGAACCCTTCACAAAAACAATTTAAATAACACATAAATAATGAAGTTTTAGTTTAACCTAAAGAATGGAAATCGGGTTAAGAATTCCCTTACCTCAGGTTTGTCTTACTTTCAACTTGTATAAACATTCTTTATTATGGTTAAAAGAGTTTTATTAATATTTTAAAAAAACATTTTCATATTTATAAGATCTAATATGATCATTTCATAACATCTTTTCACCCTTAATTTTTAGTATTTTTCCCCTTGCACTGTTTTTGGTTGAATTCTTTACATGATTTATATTATCCGTTCGTGGTGGAAAATCTTGCCGATTGGAAGTGAAACTCCAGAATTGGAATGGAGTAGTATGTTAATATAACTATTAACACAAATGATTCCATTTATCATTTTGAATTCTTACATGAGGATGATTATTAAGTTAGAACATTAATGATGTTCGTTTAGATCCTTTTAGTGGTTCATTGATAATAACAACCTCGTTTTGCCGTATAAATTAGAACCATGAGTACAAAATAATTCCAGAACCATGGGTGAGTCATAAAAAATATCTTATTTCTTGGTTCAACCATATAAATGGTTTCATGACCATATTTTAAAGAATTAATGGAAATTGAAATATCATCGTCCACGATGTCAATAATTCGACAAAAACAGACAATGTTTTTATTATTTAAATAAGTGGGAGAGGATAAGAATAATGATGAGTAATTTTTCATAAACAAGATAAAATCCAGAGTATACATGGTATATGGAGATTTAATGCATCTTGGGTAAGTAGATATGATGAAATAAAAAGGAAGGAACTCAAAATAAAAGAAAAAGTGAGAAATCTCTTACAAAAATTCGGTAGCCTAACAGCTACAAAACATTGTTTTAGAAAATATTAAATATATAGGGGACATGGTTCACCCATACAGAAATGAATCATAATATAGAGAAGATAAATAATAAGAATAAAATAAGAACATGGTATGGACTATTGAAAATAATACCACATAAAAGAGAATTTGAATGTAAAAAAGAAAGAAATTGAGAATTTTCTTACCTTGTAGAGTAACCCTTAGAACATGATGTTTGGGACATTGGGGGCTTGAGGAATCCTTGGGAGGACTAATATGAAGGTAAGGAGTCTAGAGCATCGTTGAGGGTGAATTGGGAATGAATTCAATGAAGGGATGAGTTGGTATTTATAGGAAAAGTGAGGGATTAATTTAATAATTTTCAAGGGACACCTCATGAGAGTATTTACAAAACCATGGGCCGGGCCATGGTATTTGCCAATGGTATAAGCCACTTGGGACACCTCACATATTATTTAACTATACACAAGTCGACCAAATTTATGACATCATTATTATATCATTAATGATGTCATAAATACACCGAAACTAAAAACAGTAT
Source organism: Viscum album (assembly GCA_963277665.1). Lineage (NCBI taxonomy): Eukaryota > Viridiplantae > Streptophyta > Magnoliopsida > Santalales > Viscaceae > Viscum > Viscum album. Next base: position 1,866,168,740 of record OY728133.1, read on the forward strand.
TTTTTATTATTTACTAAAAAATCAACTATTTCAGAAAAATGCCCAAAATTCACCCTAACCATTTATCGACCTGTAGATTTCAGAAATGAAGTCCATTTTTTGAAAATAATTTTCTAATTACTATTAATTTAATTTTTTTTTAAAATCCTACTTAATTCGAAAATTAACTATTCTAATTCTGTAAATACTTCAATATCACAATGAAAAATTAACCTAGATGTTTTTATCCTAAAGCCTTAATAAAATAAAATAATAATAAAATTTACTATTCATTATGGTCATATTACTATTCATAGGGGTATGTTACTATTTACCAAAAAAAATGTTGGTTCCAATATACTCCAAATAATATACTGAACAAAAATGTAGATGATAGTTTCTTGAAATCCAGAACATAGAAGTTGAAAAGTTATGTTTTAAAGGATAATTAAAAATATCTATTTAATAGAAAGTTACATGCATTTCTATTTATTTTTAGAAAAATATGGGTTGTTACACTACCATGATGATGTAGAAAAATAACACACCTGCAAAGGTTTTGAGTTACATTCCTTTAAATCCTCGATTTCTATGATTATTCATTTAACGAAAACTGCCGAAATCATGAAGTGGCATTCAGTAGATAATAACAATGATGGGTTAATGACGCATCCATAAGATTCAAAATCATGGAACACATTTGATTCATTACATCCATATTTTTTAGCTAATCCTTGGAATGTCTGATTTGGATTGGAAGATGATGGATTCAACCCATTTGGGCCGTAGAGTACCAGTTATAGCATTTGGCCAGTTGTTCTGATCCCTTACAATGTACCTCTGTGGATGTGTATAAAACAAATATCTTTTATCATTTCAATGATTATTCCTAAAAAAATATATAGAAATTATTGTTATGAATACTTGTATATTTTAATTGAATAATTACAGGAATTATGAAGAAACAACATTGAGACATATGAAGCTTCTTCCAAAACATTGTTCAAAATGTATTCTACTCTAATGTGGACCATTAGTGACTTACCTATACTTGGGAATTTATCGGGTTGGAACACATACAGTGTTTTGGCATGTCCTATTTGTAACATTGAATTTATGCCCAAATATCTACCTCAAAGTAGAAAATGATGCTTGTTGTGCCATCAAATATTTCTCGACGCATCTCATAGATTTCGGCTGAACAGATCAAAATTCAACTGTTTAATTGATCATAAACCAACTCCAAAGTGGTTTATCAGATCAATAAAATTTTTACAACATAGAAATTCTGAAACAGAATTTTTGAAGGTGCATCATTTTAATGGTAGTGGGAAACGAGTTCGAAGTGCATCATCAAGTGAAATAGAAACAAAAAAATAGAAGAAAAAAAATTATTCTTCAAAGTTCCATAATGGGAATTTAATTTGTTCCGACATAAACATTATGTGATTCATATTAAGAAGTATTTTTGTGACAATTTGATCTTCAGATTTCTTAATGAGCATAGAACTTCTAAGTATCATCTCAATGCTCGGAGGGACTTAAATGTAATGAACACAAAACATGATCATTAATCAGATGAGAAAGAAAATAATGCCCCGACAATTTTTTATTATAAAAGTAGGGATAAATATAAATTACATCAAATTTTAATGCATTTTAAGGTATCTGTTGGGTATTCAAGTAACATATCAAGGTGTGTTGACGTAATTATCATAGGTTAGATGGATTGAAATGTCTTGATTCACATATTTTGTTACAACAGTTACTACCATTGACATTGCATACATTATTTAATGAAAAAGTTATTGCTGTTGTACTCCAATTCTGTGCATTTTGTAGACAACTAAGTGAGGAATATCTAGATCTATATGAGCATGTAAACCTTCAGGAGAGGTTTTAATTGACACTTTGTTAAATGGAGATGATCTTTCCCCTCTCATTTATTACGGGCATGATGCATTTAACTGTGAATTTTGTTGAGGAAGCTAAATTAGGAGGGCATGTACATTATCAATGGATGTATCCAATTGAGATGTACTGTATTTATATTGTATTTAGTTAATTAAACTTTTCTCGGAACATAATTAAATGCATAATTATGATTTTTTATTTCACAGATATCATTGGCATTTAATGTCATATGTGACAAAAGAAGCTCAACCTGAAGGCTCTATTGCTGGAGGACATTTGGGAGAGTAGTAGCTTACCTTTTTCTCTTGATAGTTAGATTATTATTATAAAATATTTAATAGAGTTGGACATTTTGTCGACACGTTGACCGAATCTAAAAATCATGGTAAATCAAAAATATTTTTTAATATTTACCGATCAGTTGGGGGGACTTCAAATATTTCACTAACAGAAATGAAATTATTACAGGCACATAGATATGTGCTGCTGAATTGTAAAATTTCAAATCTATTTAATAAATAGTTGAATATTCAAACAAAGAGACGAATGAGAGGCCAAACATAGAATGAGAAAGATATAATGAAAAATGTTAATGATGAACTTGTAGAATGGCTTTCACGATGTATAATTTAATAAATATTAAAATAAATACACACATTTGATGACACATATATTATGTAAATGTCAAAATGTTTTCTTTTTTTAAATCATGATTACTGATATGCAATTAGAGTTTTCAAAATATTTGAAGATTCATGCTTGAGGTCCTCTAAAACAAGTTAGAATGTTTGATACCTACAATGTGAATGGATTTTGATTTCGGACAGTCGATTGAGAAGAGGGTTTAAAACACATAATAGTGGTATATTTACATTTTGTAAAGTGAAATACTATGGAAATATGACTAATATTATTGAATTATACCACCATGGGAATTTTTCAGTTGCTTTATTCAAATGAAATAGGGTCGATATTAGTAATGGTTTTAAAAGAGATTCCTAGAAATTTACATCTGTGGAAATCTCTCATTTGATGGATGTAAGTGGTCTTGAACTACATGAACTGCATGATATTTATATTTTATCATCACAAGAAAAAATTGTATATTATGTTATTGATGTTGTGGATGAAGGGTGGAGTGTAGTTTCCCACGTAAAACAATGATATTTTTATGGTATGGGTGATGAAGTGGACAATTTTACCTCTGACATTTAATCTCTTCAATAACAAGTGGAAAACTTATTTGTCTATCATGATATTGAATATATTACTCTAGAATGGATGGATGTAGTGGATGATGTAATGGTGCTGGATGCTGACATTATTTAAGGGGAAATGATTATATGTACTGTTATACATTCATTTAGAAACCAATTATTCAATTTGTGCAATCATTCATACTCATTGTGATGTATATTTTGTTTGTTAGTACTTTGAATTAGTTATAATTTTTAATTTTTTTGGCATATATTTTTATAAATATATGTTCTAAACATTATTTATTTTGATTAGCTAACAAAAATTCCAATGAGGATGCATCATGAAATTTCATTGACCACACTGACATATGATGATCCATCTGTTTCCCTCCTGAAGACATCTGATCCACCACCCACTTCCCCTCTACACCATCTCCCCCTACAACATCTCTTATATCCTTTGTGAGCATCCAATCATCATCTCAGTTGTTGCATCCCACTTCAGGAGCCTCAGTTGTGAGGTAGCAGCACCCCACTTCTAGTTCTTCTCCTGAATACTGGTGGGTGACTAGAATAGGTAAAAAAAATTAATATGAATTAATTTATTGCACTTTTCTATACTAACTATTTCATCATTAACAATAGAAATAATGAAAATATCGATAAAATTTTTAAAAGTTTTGATCTATGGAATCTGACCGGAGAGATGATCGTTGTCCCATTTTATTCATATAGGGTCCCTACGGATGATGTCATAGGATTACATGGCCATATTCTTTGTCAGTTGGCCGCGAAGACAGTTTCCCATTCTATTTCGATTGATGATTGGAGGCATATTGTTGAGTCAATGAGGTTTTCCTTTTAAATTTTCCGTTCTTTCATACTTGGGGGAGCATGTTGAGTCTAAAACGTTTCCTTATGACTTTAACATTCCTTCTCGTTTTGAAAATCACAAACACCTTATGTCAAGGAAAATCTCTTTTTACGCTATGTTTTACTTATATATGAAAAAATTTCCTTCCCCAAGGAAATTTATCCCTACAATGTTCTTCATTGTTCATTATCTTTTTTATGTGTGAAATTATGTTTCATATCTAAAACCTCGGAATCATATAATTCTTAGATAAAGATCATTCTGTTTTCAGGTTCTGAATTCAGAATCCAAAATCTTAGGAGTTCTGACTCCAAGTTCTTTGAATTCAGACTTCGAACTCTTATGAGTTCTCACTCCGAATTCTCATGAATTCTAACTCCAAACTTTGTAAGTTCAGAATTTGAATTCTAATGAATTTAGTCTCCGAACATTGTAAGTTCAGACTCTGAATTATAATGAATTCAGTCTCTGAATTTTTTAATATTAGACTCCAAATTCTCATGAATTATAACTCTGAACATTGGCCATTCTGACTTCGAATTCTAATGAACTCTAACTCTGAACACGGTATGTTCAAGTTTCGAAATCTTGTGAATCCAGATTCCGAATTTCCATGAAATTCAGAATCTATAATTCTATAGTGTTCTAGTTCTGAATTACTTAGAAAAAGAATATGAATTTCCTTGTAATTTATACCCCAAAATCATTTTTGTTTAGACTCCAAAATTTTATATTTTCTTACATTCCAAATATTTGATTTTGGTTATGTTACTATATTATTTATTACACTTGTTTTTTTTCATAAAACGATGTCGTGCATTCAGTTACTAACTAACTATTGTTTGAGTGACACGTGTATAGGTCCCTCTGAAAATCAAGGAAAAATATGACCATTCGTGGAGGGATTCGACCATTGGAGAAGTGCCTATAAATAGGATCTCATTTGAAATAGCTCAGAAATTTTGATGAATTGTTCTATGACTCATGATATTACATAATGTTGAAGTGATTTCCAGAGAGATACCCTCATGCCTAGTGTGTACTGAACTTCTTGTTCAGATTACTTTGTGCAACTCTGATTGTTTCTACATACAATCGAGGGATTCTGGGGAAAGGAAGAGATAGGTGTTTACTACCTTGATGTTGTGGGCTTCCATGCTGAGGAAGACAGTGGTGCCGAATACCTTAAAGTTTAGGGCTTCTGGGGAAACCAAGACAGACTTTGATATTCGTATCGAGGGCTTACACTACTGTGGGTATGACAGAAATTCTTGAATGTATAAATCAAGGGGCCTTTATCCAGGGTTTTGGGATACCCTTCTCTTTATGTTAAAATATTTACTACTTGTTACTTGTCCTGTTACAAGTTTTCTGCTCCATTTTATTTATTGAGAAAATTATAACTATCTTATACTTTCTTATACATGAACTCTGATTTAAAGAGATTCTATATTCTTTAAGGTAGAATCTTTATCTCTTTAAACATTCATTAAGTTTCATTTTCTGGGACAATCTTTTTGGAATCACATTCTCTGAATCATATTTCATGAATCTAGCAATTGAGTAGAACAAGAGGTTTTGTGAATTACCTTGTTTAACAATATTAAACATAACCAACATTAATAGTTCCAAAAGAATTTTTAAATGTGTACAATTCACCCCCCCCCCCCGTCTTGTATATTGAGAATCATTAGATACTAGATACAGTATCTATATTATTTCGATCCTACATTTGGAATTATAGAGTATATCTTACTCACATACTATCTCAACACATATGCCTTCACCATGGAAAAATGATGTTTTTTATTCCCAAATAAAGGAAATTTTTATAAATTATGATATAATAAAATGTCATTATGTTACTAAATTATAATATTTTCAAAATGAATTTATATTTACAGATTTTTTCCACTGTTCGGTTGCTGATGTAAAACACGAAAGTGGATTGAGAAATCTATGAAAGAAATGGAAAGATTATAAATGGAGGTTGTGGAGTGATGTTAGTGATACTTTTTTGACCTCTTAGTATATGTATGACAAGTAACCTGATTTTGTACCCAAAGAGAAATGGAATGTTTTTGTAGACAGACATCCTGATGAGAAGCATATGTTATTTGAATATATATTATTATATTAATCTTAGTTTACATTTATACAATTATATGAAGAGGAAATTAAACCGAATACATTACTATTAAATTAAAATTTATTTATTTTAGGATCATTCAAGGATTAATGCATCATGCCAGACTAAGCAAGACACTCCTCACACTACGGAGTCAAAGAGTTTTTCTAGATGTCAATCGTCTTTGGTAATATTTTCAATAGTTTAAATATTTATAAGAAAATAAGTTCTATTAAATATATTTAATTGTTTATTAATATTTTTTTAATGCATTCATATATTTTAGGACACCCAGCATCCGAAAAAGTGGTGTGGATGAATGTTCTCAAAAAATACTATTGAATTTTTGTTAATGAGCCTACCAAAGAAGTTTGGTTATGAACTCATTTTTCATTAAAATAACTTTTTATCTATTATCAATATGTTAATTTATATTTCTTCTAATATGTATAATATTTTATTTTTAGGTAAAAATTAAATAACAATGGGATGCCAATCTTGTGCAGTCCTACTCAGTCTCCAATGATGACCCAGTTACTAACGTTCATGGGAAGGGCATCCTAGTTGAGTGTGAGGGATGTGTTTGGGACCCGTTCCATATGAGGTCTTTGGTTGGCCACTGGGGATTACAGCTGTATCTAATCCATGTTTTAGTCAGTACATACCCTAAGATACTCAGAGAGAGATTGTTTCTCTATGAAAAACAGTTCAGGAACTTGGTGCTCAGATATATACTTTGCAAAAATTGGTGATTTATTTATATTAGAACATGACTGGATCTTCCCCTGGTGGTATTTCATCGACTTGTGGTGATCATTTAAATCACATAATCTCAAAATAATTTAGTTTGAAAACATTTATTGCGTTTATGTTTAAATATAAATATACCAAAGAAATCAATTTTCAATATCAATTTCTTATAGTTTGTAGTAGGAAGTATAGATGGAGGTTGAGAGGATGATGAGCTATGTTCATCATCGGACAGTGATTAGTGGTATTGTCGATATGTTGGATAAATAGTGTAACAATAAGATTTTATATGTATCATGTATGGAACAGAGTCGACACTTAACATTGTCATGACCTAACATTTTCTTGATTTCTCATATTTCCTTTTATGTATTATGAACTCTGTGTTCAATATACACTATAAATTTAAGATCCTATGTTTTATTAATAAATAATTATATTTATGAATCATATAAGGATCAAAACTAGATGATTATTAGTGGCTTCAATATTTTTTTGAGGGTAGATGATAAGAGTGGACCACCTCTTCTGGATTTCTACCAGATATGGGTTGTGACCAACCTCTTCTCGATCAACTACAACATTTCCATCATCTCTTGAAAAAGAGTAATAAAAAATATGGACCATTCTCCCAACTCTACCTATCACAAGGTAGATCTATATAGAACTATATATAATTATTCAAAGGTAACAATATTTATTGAAACCTAATAACTATTATTATTGTAATTTCATACTAGTGGAAAATGATTTTCCTAAAATCCAAAAAAATTAAGCACAAAATCCTGAATCATATCCTCAAGAACATAGATAACTCTCTCAGCTGATCAATCAATCTATGGATGATAATCCATACTTAATTTTATCTAAAAACACATAACCTCCTATACAACCTATACAGAACCTAAATGTGAACCATGTGTCCCTATTAAAAAATCATAATTGGAAACCCATGAAGTCTCACAATCTCTCAGACAAACAAGTCTCTAAGGTTCCCCACATGTATCGTTTTCTTAATAGTTAAGAAAACCATTTATTTTTATAGTTGATCAATAATCACCAAAATATCATACTCCCTATTAGGATTCATTAGAAAATAAATAATCAAGTTCATAGAAATATCATCGCTCTTACAAACTGGAGTTAGTATATGTTGAAACAAACCTGTGGGTCTCTAGTGTTCCACCTATATTTTCAGAAAACTAAGACATCATGAGACAAAATCTCAATTGGACACCTCATCTACACTCACCAATACTTATATCTCATGTTGTGAAAGATTTGGTAGCTCTAGGGGGTAAAGATAAACAAGTTCAATGGCCATTTTCCATCAGCTTTTACCTGAAAAAATGGAACAACTAACCTAATATAGAAGAAGAAATATCCATTGGGAGACTAGCACCACTCATCCAAGGTCTCCCCCCATAAAGTATTTTAATAATTAATTTGAACTCAGTTTTTTTCAGCTATTATTTTTAAACCCACTCAAAAATGGATGATTCTGAATTAAACAAACCCAAGAACACCATTCCACCAATTTCTTCCAATCCCAATATCATCATAGAAAACAAACTCATAAGATACCGCTCCATAAATGAATCTTTCACATACTATGTTAGTAATTTTTTGCTCAATGCATCAAGAACCACATTCCCTTTCTTATGAGTGTATGAAATGTCAGAATAAAAATTATGAAGATACACCACTCTACCTTTCTATCACAAGATCATATCCCTCAATGAAAAAATATATGTTTCGTTCTTATGATCTTACTACACTAACACATTTGGATTCATTTGATATGATGGAATAGAAATGGAAATCATACTAGGGAGAAGATCAATTGTATATTTGACATATCTCAGAGGGTGGTAAACAAGAAAAATCATTATAAAGGACTTTGGGGGTATGCACACACTATAGAAGGAAGTTAACATCCCAAAAAAGTTCATTGGCATCATGAAAAATCATTGAAAACTAACATGATATTACCCAGTTGTAAGGAACAACAAGCCCCATCATTCATGATCTAACATCCAACTAACACTAAAAATCATGAGTGACCCCATTGGAAGATAAAAACTATACCGAAGGATGATAAAAGTCTATATGGATCTTAATTAATATTGATCATTTAATCTATTCCTAGTATCATTTTTAAGATGTCAATATCAAGAACTAAAAATTCAAACACCAAATTGAATTCATTTATCATCACCTTACATGTGGGAAACATGAAACAATGTTTGGACCTCTTTTCCAAAGGTTTGGAAAGAAAAAGTAAGAATGAAATAATTTCTGAATTTAATTCCAACATGTCAACTAACGTTGAAAATATAAAGGAAAGATTAAAACATGTATAAAACAAATTTAGAACCATAAAATATTAAATAAAAATTGTACCTGTAATATTAGTTAGACCTTCTTCATTTTCATATATCAAATACTCTTCCAATTAAAATCAACTAGTATTATCGAAATAAAAAACTACATTTGCCTAAGGATTAGACCCACCAACATTGGAACCATCATTATAAAAAATTGAACCATTGGTGAAAGAGGATCCATCCTTAGTAATATGAGATATCCATTAGAAAAAACACATTAGATGACCAAACTGTCCACAATGATGACATGTATTAGTATCCTCTAAAAAACAAGGCTTTTCTTGAACACACCATCTACAATTTTATAAGAAAACAATGTGATAACCTAATTCATCCCTTAAAACAAATCCTAAATGAAACTAAACCCCCTTGCATATTCTATTCTATCCAAAAAATTCACAATGGATAACAACCCCTCCAAATAATGCCCAACCCAAACCTGTCTTTCTAGATATATCTGCCTAATCTAGATCTTATTTTTAGACTAAATCTATGATGATCAGAATAAATATGATAGTAAATATTTATTAAATATTTGGACATAATCCTAACTCAATCCATTTATCCATTAGCTACTCATTGGTGACTAGCTCTGGTGCAATGTGCACCAACTAATTAAACTGGGGGGAATAAACCATAACGGTACACATCCACTTCTCTAAGGTTATAAATTACTGATAATTTCTGAAAAAAATTCCTTAGGGTAAAACTATTTTTTGAATATTTTCTTGATTGAAGAATAGGTAATATTCTCCTGAAACATAGCATGCACGATGGTGTCCCACCATCTTTTACATGGTCCTTCAAGAATATAATTAGAGAACCCCACTTTGAAATCCTTATGAGTATTCAAGATATAGAGGATCCCCTCAATCAGATCATGCTATTCATCATATTATTAGTGTCAATTGTCAATATACATGAGGGGTGTATTAGTACATGTAACTTATGACATTATAATTGAAATGGAATGTTAACTCCCTCAATGGAATGAGTTCTTTCTTTTAGAACTATTACAGTGAAATATATATACCACAATGTGGTATCCAATAATATCATATTTCTTCATCCTACCATATTATTTATCCCGATTTTTGTGTTTCCAAATTGAATAAGTGTGTGGATTTTATGGCTTTTTTCTTAAGAAAATTTTATCTCCCTTCTAATATTTTGGATGTAGGATGTATGTGAAAGAGAAATTGGCATGTTTTATTTTCAGGGAACTAGTACTGGGGATGTATAATTAGTTAATTTTTTTAAAATCTACCTTTAGAGGATGTTTAAAAAACCACTATGTAAATTGATGATCATTAGCGGTGGTTTTAACCACCTCAATAATATGGTATCTTACTACCAACGATAGTTAAAAATGCCGCTATATTAAATAATTTAGCGGTGATTAAAACATCTGCAAGATAGTTTTCCATTTCCATTAACATTTCAAGGTGGTTGGTCATGGTTTTAGCATTAGTTTTTCTAGAGAAAAGGATTTTATTTGTCGCGGTGGGTTAAACCTCCACAAGAAAGAAAATACTTTTGTTTAGGAAAACCGTCGCTAAACTGACCACCAACCACCGAAAAATGCGATCTCTATAATGGTTACTAGAAACCGCTGCCAAATTGTAGAAACATCCATGTATTGTATACTGAAACACAATTTAGTGGCTGCTTTTGGAAACCTTCAATGAATTATATAGTGGTAGTTTAAACCACCGCCATATCCAAACCCCCCCCCCCCCCGCTATACATCAATTTTCCTACAGTGACATAATTTTAAACTATACAAAGTTTTCCTAGAAGAAATACAATAAAATACATATCACCACATGTTCTAATATTAAATATTTAAACAACATGAAACTCTATGTCCTGGCCACATGATGATACACAATAAGGAATTTTACCGATAACAAGACAATAAATTAAATATGATTTGAAGTCCTAATAGTAAGTCTTTAAACTACATGGAACAGTACATTTAAACAACATGATGTTAAACTGTACGGATTGATCCTGACAACAAGATGATAAATTTCGCATCACATTATGTCATAATAGAAAGAAATTAAACTGCATGAAACTATACATCTTGACCACATAATGTTAAACTATATAGTGATATCTTGAAAAAAATGCAATAAACTACACCGCACATCAAGTCGTAAAATTTGTACATTAAACATTACAACACTCTAATCCCTGACTTCATGACATTAAACCTTACAAATTTGTCTCTACAACAAGACATTAAATTTTGGAACACGTCAAGTAGAAACATCAAGAAATTAAATTTCACGACACCCTACAACCTAACCACATGACATTAAACAATAAATATCCATCCTGATAGTAAGTCAATAAACTCTGCAACACTTCATGTCCTAACGACAAGTCTATAAACTACCTGGTGTTCTATGTCTGGAAAACATGATGTTAAAATGTATATAATCATCCTAATAGAATGAAAATAAACTTTGTATCACATAAAGTCATAAAAAGAGACATTAAGCTACAAAATACTCTATTTTTTAACCACATAACAATAAACTATACAGAGTTGGTCCTTGCCACATGATATAAATAATGATGGAATATTTCCATACAATTTGACGTAAAACTGCATGGATCCACAGTCTTACATCTTATTCATGTTTGGTGATCCAACATCTTTACCATATGACATTAAACTATAAAATAATTATAAACTATGTGTTGATTGATTCCTACCATCCTCGGATATGTATTGATGCCCAAGCCACGATTCATGGGTCCAACTACAATATCTATCCTCTTTCACATTGATTCAACCACATACATACAGCAAGATTTTAAAACTATAAGAAAGATGTTTTTCCACATTAAATTAAATTGAAAGTGTTATCCATAACTAATTATGGTTTGATTCTCATTTTCAAGGAGATATATAGCGACACATAAAATCTATATCTTGGTTTAACATCCAAAGGATAAAAATTCCCCTTTGTATCTTTAATTTCCCCCATGTGGAAAGAGAAACCAATACCATTCCTTGTTTCTCTCACTGAGCATGGATCAACTAGGATTAGAAAATTTGATAAGGGATTCCCCGTGAAAATAAGGAATTATGGCCAAAGAGATGTTCATCATGGTCCTGAACAAAAGACTACAAAATACATTCCCTGATTCAATGTCGTGTGATGCTAAAATACATGGTTGATGTCCCTAACAAGATGTAAAACTGAACCACCTCATGGACCTCGCTCGAGAGGCACAATTTGGTTTGAGTTGGTATCCTAACACTCCTCCATTTAAGAACTACATGTGAATTTATTCCCTAGATATGAAGATATATAACAACACTAGGCTCATGAATTCTGGGTCTAATCATGACAGATATAGGAATTCCCTTCTCCATGTATAGTCCAGACATGAACATAAAGATCCTAGTTCATGAACTACAATTGAAATGATTTTTATTACCATTGGATAAATAGTGACATTAAAGTTCTATCCTTGTGTCAAAAACCATACCCCTTTTAACATCGGTTCATTAACCCACATACAACATGATATTAACCTAAATTGTTCCTCAAGAACTACATGTGAATTGAATCCAGTCATCGTAGGATACATATTGATGGTTGGATCATCAATCATGGGCCTAGATACAAAAATCAATGAAATATACTCCCACCCATATGAATAAGTCAGAACATGGTAAATAGATTCACATGAAGAAACTACACCTAAAATGATTCAGGACCTAATAGGACACATAACAATGCCTAGATTTTCAACACAAGGTCCAGTCATAATAAAAAAAATAAAATCCCCCCCTCCCAACATATGGGATAGACCTGAATAGGGAGATTTCCTATGAACTATATGTGGTCAGGTTCCCATTACTATGGGAAAATTAAGACACCAGGAATTCTATTCATGGGATTAGACACAACATTTCCATTTCACATCGGGGATTCCACCTTTTTACCACATAATATTAAACTCTGTAGCCTATCAACATATATGTGTGTCTTGGTTCTTTGAATTTTAGGATATGTTGTAATATCTAGATATCCAATACTATTCCTAACAATAAAAACCATCAAAAGAAATGCACATCAACAGCATAACAGTTGAATCATGTAGGCTCACATTGACTATGTGTGATTCTGATCCACATACAGTCTTCTTTTGTGTTTATTATAACTTACACAATTCTTCACATCAATCCCTACATCTTTAGGGAAAATGTACTTACCGTATGAATTTAAACTGTCTGTCAGATGTCTTTACTGGATGTCATAAACTAGACAATACATGTCCATATAGCATGACCATATAATTCATGTAAAATATCTTTACCAAAGAATAGTAAGTTGCATGTAACATGTCCTAACAGCATGACGTTAAACAACACTGAAATAGAGTACGTCCTTACCACACATTGTCAAACTTCCTGAAGGTCTTCTCCAATCATCATTCCACATCAAATGACCAAATGATCCTTACCTCGTTCCACCAATGTACGATGCTCTTCCACCATCCATTATGCACTAAATCCATCAACCATAATTCACGTCACGTGTACCTCAGATTTTTATAAGTCTTCCATGGCCCTTGAAATGGATAACCAGCTTCAAGGGGCCCTTTTGTTACTATTCATGTATACATATGGATCATGTATATGGACATGCACCCATAAACCAAATGTTTCACTCTGAAAAATGTGAAATTTTGTTCATTGTGAGCCCTAAGATAATCGTGGTAGAACACAACACCGTTGTGTTATCTGAATAGATCCTCGTACAATATTCACACACCATTTCTCGTGACCGGAGAACCTCAATCCACAATTTTTAATATTTTCTTCTCCAGCTCAGAAAAATGATGAGGTACCCTTGACCTTGGGTTTCTTAATTTATCTATTGTGTATCACCCCTACATTGGTTCATATGTGTAATGACCTTATATAGATTACATATTGGTCAAAAATATATGAACTTAAACTCTTGCCAATAATTGCCTAGATAATAAGACCTTAAAATTTTAGAAAATGATACAAAAAAAATTTAGTATGAAAAATATCAAAAGGAGGATTGAGAAAAATTCATGTAGTCTCTTACTAAAATATTCGTTTTTAGTGTTTAAGAAAAAAATAGGTCATAACTAAATATGGAACAAAACTTATAGGTCCTTCTTTATAACCCTAATAAAATCCCATAAACACTCATTGGACCCCCTGGTTCGGGAAAATCTAAGATTGTTACAATTTCACATGTCATTGCTGTGAGAATATGTTCACTAGGCGGTGTAACAACTTCTAGGGTGCTCGAACCATCTTAGATATTACCCTATCTACAAATTACACTTTATGATTTGGGGGGACTTGGATCACCGCAAACCCTCCATATATATTAAAAAATATATCCATTTTCAAGGGACCTTTCTATTGACTATGGATGCATTCTTATGGAATATGAATATGTTCCTATGGTCATTAACCAAATGTGTCACTCTGTGAATAGGAAATTCTAATAACTGGGATCCCTGAAATCACCATGGTAGCACTCAACACATTAGTGTACCTTAAATACTCCCAGTATAACTGTAACCTATCATCCTCTTTATCTGAGAACTTTGGACCATGACTTACAATCCCTACACCAAACTATCTATGAAGATTTTACATCCTCAATGTTAGGTTATTGTGTTTTATACCCTTTATCAAGGATGCAATGCAATGCTCCATTCCAAAACCTTTGATAGCATACCTCACATGATTTGAAACCGCAATATGTAGGGATCAATCATCATAATTAAATAACTAACTGCCCTATGGTGTTAGAACCCTTTCTTCGATAGCCTTCATTCATACCAAACTTCATCATCTAGATGATTGAGTCTTCAAGAATATTTTATGGCCTTTAGAGAGGATTAAATATCATATTTTTATTGACCATTATACTGAAATATAAGTTCCTTAACCCACCAATTGAATAAATCTCCTCCTTTCCAAAAAATAGCTTTAATCCTTGTGAGCCCTAGAAACATCTCAATAGAACCTAGCATCTCATGATATCATGGATCATACCCATCATTAGAATAAAGAACATGGAACATATCACCATCCTACCTCCACCTAAAATGATTTAAATTATTGCACACTCATATATGTAATGAATTATGGATAAGAACTCATCATTTGGCTATGATCAACTCCAAATGAATTTGTTTGATTTCCTAAAAAACCCAAATATGAAATAAAATTCAATAATTGATGCACCATTTTGTACTAAATAAGGTACACACCGCACACATGTAATATTCATGTGTGCATGAGAATATCCTTGTAGACCATGATATCATCATGTTAATTGGATAAATATTCTATCATTGAACACATGACATATAAAATTCAAGAAAAAAGGTTGTTCTTAAAAATATATACATGTTTTCTTCAGATCCATAAATTAACATAGGTCACATCAATGTCATGAAGATAAAAAATCCAAGAAAACATCAGCATGTCATCATGAGATCCCTCATGAATCAGGCGATGTACCATTGGAAAATAGGATGATTGACCAAGACAAGGTGTGTGCTCTATCATAAGATCCAATATTGATCATGTTGTGCACTCATATACAATCAGTGGGTAAAGGCCACAAAACAAAACTGAAAATTGGGTGAAAATTCCCAAAAGGTTTGAGCCTCTCGAGATCATAAAAGTCATGTGACGCATCACTGATGGAAAGGATGATTATTCTTGACAACATCAGAGGAAAATCATGAGACCCTAAAAAAATTGTAGAATAATAACCTAGGAAATAATGGGGAGGTGGCAGGAACCTCTCACTGTCACTGATCTTCATGAGGCGTGTTGATGGCAATCCACAAGAAATTTTGAGACCCATGCAATAGGCCCACATCATCGCATGGAAGCCCTTTGGAATATAAACCTCGTCACGTGGAAGGCCATGGGTATTTCTTGGAATCCCCATGCTACCCCTTTGGATCCCAAATGAAAAATGGATAGGTTTGTCCATGAAATGCTCATCCATAATTGTAGGGTGTTTTTTGGTCATGTGACACATCACTATAAAATATAGTAATTATCTTCGATAATAGTCATGAAATGTCACATGAATCCCAAAATTTGAAAAATAATACAATGAAAATGAAAAGGAAGGAGGTGAGAGGATATTTTGGTCGTAAAACTAATGCGACACACTAAAGATGTCGGCAACATGGTCTCTCAAGGCACATAGAAACGTCATCTAGATCTCATGAAGGCCACTTGATAAACCATCATTATCTTGTAAAAAGTCTCGTACTAGTCACCCAAGAGAAGACAATGTCATTTGAACTGACATCCTAATCTCTCGAAGGCCCTTGGACATGTCAATAGGACAATATGAAAGTACCTTGGTGTATCATCATAACCCAACAAGTCATCTTTCACTGGATATAATCTGATGAAGGTGGAATTGAAGGAATTCTCGCTTTATTGTTAAAAATCATGTGACTCCCTCAATGCATTCCATTATAGAGACTAATGAAGATGCATGGAGCCAAATACCTTCACCAACTCCATTATGGATCTGCACGAGATACGCTACACAATGCAGCAAACAACTGGGGTGGTGAGGTTTATAAATTCCCCACCCCAATAGGGAATACAAGATCATCAGATCTATGGGGATGAATGGACTCTTGGAAAATTAAACTGGTTCTATAAAGAATTTATCATAGTGGAAGGTCTCAAAACTATCAATTTTTTCATCAGGAAATATTCCAGTGAATAGAGAGAGCGATCATAGACCTATCATAAAGCACATTATGTGATCACTCATAGTTTATGCGAAGGACTTCTAGAAAGACATGTGAGGGACATCTCGCACATGTTCTAGGTCACATGAGACCTAAAATAAATTGACACAGAATAAAACTACTGCATACATAATATAAAATATTGAAACTTATTAAAGGGGTAATACATAGGTGAAGAACAAGTCCACTGACCATCATGTGCATCACATGAACCAGCAATGTCACGTAACAGCACTAGGACATGTCAACCAGATCTTAGGCTGCTCTTCTAGTATATATTCGTGTCATGCGAGGTCATATGGATATGTAGAAGCAAGTCATCTGGCGCCCCATGGGAATGCCACCCAAGTCATGTGATACCCTCTAGGTTCATATTTCATGTATCATGATGTCATTATGAGAAGTTTAATGACTCATATTGCTTCACCCACTCATGTTAGTTGACTCTCACAGTAGCACTCAAGCATGTCAAATGCCACTCATGACACCCTCCTGGAATGCCAGCCATGTCTCATGACACCCATCAGACAAGTCATCCAGAACATGAAATACCCTCTGAGACATGTCAAAATAACTCTCACGATACCCTCCATATTTTTCAGAAATCAATTTCATTGAAACCATGGAGTGTCAGCCACATCATGTGGAATCCTCTAGACATGTCAGTAGGGGTCATGTGAACACTTCCAGAGAAAACCATCCAGGACTTGGGATGTTCTTCAGATGAGTCATCCTATGTCATGAGATAATCCTCAAACATGCCATCCAGGATATGTGACATCCCTTAGACAAGATATATGGATCATTAGATTGTCTTGGGACATTTCAGTCAGACATACTCTAACATGTCAAGTAGAAAATCAAGGCAGGTCGAGTAGAAAATCAATGCGTACCGGGCAGGAAAGAAGTCCAGAGGACAAGGGCGTCCTAGTACTCAATCACCTTTTGAATCCTCAGTGTGTAACCCTAGTGTTAATGGAATCATTTGCGTGTAAGCCCCATGGGAATAGGAATCCTCAATGTGTAATCCCGAACCATGTGAACAATGATAAATTACATTCACTCCATTACCAGCATATGCAGGACCCCTTCTAAATTCAATATATCAACATCAACCCCTCGAAGGGCCTTCCCAACACATAATTCCCACATCTATAAATAGTGAAACGAACCATTTTTCATCAATTGTTCCAACACTGGTCATACATAACATTGGATTTGGGAGTCGTAGTGATCATATTTTTTACCGACATAATACATTAGAAAGATAAGTGAAACCTTGGACTCAATCACCTTGTTCATCCTTAGTGTATAATCCCCTATGATAAGGGAATCATCTGTTTGTAAACCCCTAGGGCAGGGGAATCCTTAGCATGTAATCCCTGACCAATTCAACCATGAGAAATCTTAATAATAGCATAACCAGGATACATATAACGCCTTCATATGGCATGATATCCCTATCAAGACCACAAAGGGTTATCCCAACACAAATTATCCCCATCTATAAGTAGTGAAACCGATCATTTTCAATCCCTTGCTTCCCACACTGAGCATATATCACGTGGTATTTTAGAGTCATAATGATCATATAATTTTCATCAAAATATTTTTTAAGGACAAGTTCATCCTATGACTAAATCAATTTGTTTAACTTCATCATGTAATCCCATATTAAAAGAGAGATGATAGTTTATAATAATCTATGATAAGGGAAACATCAACATGTAATCCTCAACCAAGTGAACTATGGGATGTTTAATTCCATCTATAATGAGGATACGTTGGATGATTTCTAATGGAACGAGCCCCATACCAAAACCCCCAAAGGTATCCCCATATTAATAATCCCCATATCCATATGCAATGAGTTTGGTAACTCGATAAACCGTGTTTCCCATAATGATCATAGTTCACATGGTCTTAGAGAATCTCAATTAACACATCATTTTTGTCATTAATCTCCTCAAGATAGGGTAATCCCAACAAGTAATTCTTGATTAGTTGAATTATAGAAACCACCCCCATATGAGGACATATTCCATGGGTCCAGTCCCAAGGGCATGAACAAACTATGATAACTATGATTCCTACCATAAAAAGGATATGTAAGACATCTCTTCTAGAGTCAAGATGATATATTAAACACCCAATTTCCCTTGCATATTTCATCTTCAAATGAAGTCAAACTGCACAGTTTTAAATGAGCTATGTTGTTTTTGATTCCTACAATAACTTGGATACATTGGACCCCTCATAATAGCTACATACCATACATAGAATATTAACTACCTCCCTGCATGGCAGCAAATTTGGAAGTATTTGGTTGTACGAATTCAGCATATAAAACAACTATTCATTATTGGGAAATATATGAAGATCCTCATATACATAGAGATGGATTTTATAATGATATTACCCCATTATTTTTTTAATAAAGGAGATTTAACCTATAAATAATTTTTTAGGGTAACCAATCTTGTATCAGGATTAGGAATAGATTCCTGAACATATCCTAAATCTATTAGTAGGAAACAATTCCCATCAAAATTAGGTAATGAGCTAGAACTCCCATCCCCTTGACCAATGAGAGTTCATAAGCTGCATTGGGTATGAAAACCCAATTTACCACTAGACATTAGAAAGGAGGTTTATAACAACTTATAGATGAGGGAATTATTGGTAGTTTCCTTCAAGAATGACAATGGTAACTTAATGATAACAATTGTATAAGAACTGAACCCCCAACAATCATTTATCAGACCAAACCAAATTAATCCCAAGACCACCTCTTTCCTACAAAAAAAATACATATAAATTTGAATGGATCGCCATAAAAAACACAACACAGGACACATGTGATCCATATACTACTATGTTTACATTAATATAATAATATTTAGATTGAGGAACCTGAATAAAAATGAAGGATATGGTTTACTATGTGACACATCACCATTATCTAAAACAGTATAATATGTATAAAAAATAATTAAACATCCAACTAAAATAAATATTTAATATATTTAAACACTCATTCTCAATTCATCTTTTATTCATGGATATGGAATTATACAAATAAACAAATAGAATATATTTTATTTATAATAAATTGATGATATATATTGGTTAAAACCATGATATGCCAGAGGCATGTTATTTGGTTAAATTTTATATATTCATAAATCAAATATCATTCATGACTAATAGACTTGACTCTTCCAAATTAGAATGAACATAAAATAGTTTGACTTATAATAAGATCTTTGAAGATTTTTAAATATATTTGAAAGATAAAAATCCCTAATGATCATTTTATGATCAAGATAGTGGGAATTAGGGAAGGGTTTAAGATAAGAATTGAGGTTTCTGATTATGAATCCTTTAATTCATATTCAATTATTGATACTTGGGGAGTTTGATAGTATTTACTCTATATGGGGAGGTAAAATTTGATATATTGAGGATATGAAATAGAAAGTGGAGTAATGGAACGTACCATTAAACATCATGCGTGACTATCAGTACACATTTTTACCTCTAAATTATTCATCAAGCTCCTAGGTCTAAATAATTTTTCAATGAAAATTGTGTCCATCATATTATTTTTTTAAAATAATCTATAATGTTTTAACAAATATATTTTTCAATGATTTGATTCATTTTTAAAACAAACAATACATAAAACTAATTTATTTTAGATTGAAATCCTGTAAAATGAACAATCAATGATATTATAAGACTCTAGTAAACTATAAGGTTTCTACTCAGCCTTATCCTCCATTATCTCACCATGAAACAAAATTATTGATTCATTTTAAAACACATTCCCTTACATAGAGATGGTAATGAAAAATGTCCATTATAATTGGAAAACATTTTCTACATAATATAAAATATATTATAGAATTTAAAAATATTGGAATTGATTATTATTTGGAAAAAAATAAATCATTATAGGGGTGGTGGGAAAGGAAAGCGTATATAAGAGGCCTTCATCGACTGGTAATTCTAATTTTGAAGAACATTTAATGATAAACTATATAATCACTTGGAAAAGGTCTACCCTATACTCAATAAGTTGGTATTAGTGGAAATTTACATGTTTACCAATTAAAAAAATAATATATATTTATGTTCCAGTACAAGAAAGGGGTATTAATATCACTTACAATCATAATAAAAGTTATTTACATGTTTCAGATTGAAATAAGGGAAATGATTCTTATACATTCAGGTTCATAATATCCTATAAATTCTAATACATATTCATCCATGTTTAGTCAAACTAATGTCTGTCAATTTGGAAATGGAGATCCAACAATTCCCTAAAATAGTGATAATGGATATTAGAATGAAACGATCTAATATAATTATAAATTCATTAGTGAGAAAGAAGAAAAATATTTATTCATTAACATTGGTGAGAATTTTAGTCACAGAGAAACTAAAAAAGAGTCACATAGGGGCATGTATAACCTCCAGGGAGGAAGGAAAATATATTAGTATATGCATAAGTTTATAAAAGAATATTTGAAAATAGGATTCGGAGAATTTTGTGGTCCAGTCACTTTGTAGAAATTAGTTATAAGTGGTCACCACTCATTAGGGAACCACACCAAAAGCTGTTTAAAATTATATATAGTTCATGGAACATTAAGTTACACACTGGATGTTTGAAAATCACTATTCTAAAACATATAAATAGTTTAGTTTAATTATTATAAGTAGTTTGGTATATCATTGTTATTGAGATTTTAGGAATATTCCTCAGAGGTACCCAATTCTTATTTTTCAATGTTTCATTTTTATCAGATAGCAGGGGAACTAGAACTAAAAAATATGTCATGAAACTTCAAAAAATATCAAGATATAGTTATGAATATATAGATGATTAAAATAAGGTTGAAACATTATATCATAAAACACATATTAAATATACATATATATATTTTATATCATTTCTTTAAAAATTTTCAAGAAATGTTTAAGCAGCTATTTATAGTTCTAAGATAAATTTTGTTTATGATCATGGGTTAGTCTGGGATGCTCTCAAATTTAATTAAATGTTTCTTGGGTAGATGTTTTATAAGAAGGTAGTCACATAACATAATATGTGGATGAATATAATAGTGCTGAAGATATAAAGAAGCATGGAACTGATATTATGGGGGATGATAGTTGAATAGGTTGTTATGATAGAATGGAAAAAATCTAAATGTTTAAAAAACTACATAAGATGAATTAACATGAGTGGTTGCTTATGCATCAACAAATCAACAAGATTTAACTAATATGGTCAATATATGGAATAAAAAACTGAACCATTACTCTATAAATACAGAAATCCCTAATACAAATCTTATAAAAAATTATAATGTTTTCTTTATCCTTTTTCCGCTACTATTAATTCTTTTACAACTCATCACATTAATTTATTAATTATATGAGTAAAATAATAAGATTTATTATAAATAAATAAAAAATATTTTCATAATGTTATAAAAATAATAATATATAATTTAAAATGATCGAATCTAGTAGAGATGAGTTCCAGAATGTGATCACCATAATAGAAGATAAAACGATGAATGCTAACAATTATTATAGGGACCCCAACCCCTGTGACCTAGAGTTGGTGCCTGCATTTTTACATAGGAATTAAATATAAGGAATCACATCATGAATTTCCAAATATTTTAGTATTATTGTGAAAATATAAACATACAGAAGTCTTACATTATATTTGAATGAAAAAATTAGTACACACTTCATTTTTCAATAAAAACATATTTCTATCTATTATATAATTTCATATATATCATAGTAATTGTCATTGAATTATGGGGAAGGAAAAAATACGGTGATCTCAAATTCTCAATAATGGTTGAGTAAAGTGGAAAATATATTTAATCAATAACCATAATAAACATGGAAAGGTAGATAGATGAGAAAACATGCCATTAAAACTAGAAAATTAATAATCAATATAGAAATGTAAATAAATGAAAACAAATTCCATTTAAATAACTTGACTACATGAATAGGTATAGAATAGTCAATTTTTAAAGGTAAATTACTAAACTCGTATTCCATCTAAATAACTGGATAAGGAATAATAAATATATAAATGTAAATTATTGAACACAGTTGCCATTTATATAATTTGAATATTATGGGAAGATTAGGGTGAATTTATATTTAAAGGTAAATAAAAAGTAACACATTCCATTAAATAAATAATATGATAATGAAATGAATCCATAGATTAAAACATAGTGAAAATCTCATGTATAATAATAACTGAATTCAAAATAAAGGTGATTCTAAATTATTATACATCATTTCTCCCAAGAACATGAATCCTTTACCATTAAGTTCTATCCTCAAGATAGTTTAAAACATGATGTGGACAAATACTTATGATTTTTTTCATGACCTTTCACAATATACTTACTATCAAGATATAACCTCCAATCAATTTGAAAGTATGTAAATTAAAACAAAAGGGTTGTGTGGCCAACAGATTTTGTATCATATGACTACTAATGCATCAAGGGGATTTCATTAACTTGACCCCATACCATGTACATAATTTCGAAATCATTCCTCGTATATCAAATACTTGATTTAATCCTTAAATAATATTCCTTATAAAATATCTGTATGGAGTAAAAGGATATAGATTTATCAATATTTCTTGAAGGTAATCAAAAAAATTCCAAGAAAACACTCTATGTAAAAATAGTATATGGTTAAATAAATAATAATATCCATGATAATGGATATGTATATTTTTGGAAAATGTAATCGTTAAATATCATAGGAAAGTGAATAATTCATGGGAATGTCAATGACAAAAAAATTGATTCAAGGATGTAAATTTCAATACTATCATTGGTCGAAATAATCAAAATCCATCATATGTAATAACAACGATCTTATCAATATAATGTATACCCATTTTATTATTATAAAATGTGTTTTTTATTAGATGAATAGAAATAACACAAAAATAGTTTTAAAAAAATCTTGAGGAAAATATCTATATCATTTTGAAATTCACTTTTTAAAAAGATTTTGAAAATACTTTTGTTTGAAAATAACTTTTTAAAATTTAATATTTTCCAAAATATTAAGAGAAAAAATATATTTAAAAATATAATTGTGAAATTTCCATGTAAACATCAAAAAATAAATGTGGGTATTTCCATACATGTCATACAAGGTATAAATAAAAGTGCTTTTTACATTATAAAATGTGTAAAAAAGTGCCTTTATCAAAAATCAGAAAAAAGATTCATTTCAAAAAAATTGGTAAAAAGATTAAATTTGTAAAAAATAATTTCATAAATCAAATTAAAAATGTTAAGAAAATTTAATTTTTTTTAGAGAACATGGTTTTGGAAAAAAAATAGACTTCCGTCTAAAGAGATAAATTATTTTTGATATTCTTAGAAACATTTTATAAAACATTTTAATCACCAAAAAGGGGGTAAATGGTTATATTACATGAATAAATATTGAAGAAATGGAGGGTAAAAAAATTAAATGGGTAAATTAAGAAATATTTAAATACATTCCTTTGATACAATTCAAGAAAAAACAATTTGATTAGAATGAGATTGTGAAATTAACCCCGAAAATAGTGATAATATTGAAGTGATTGTTATTCAATGAATATATTATGTGTATAAAATTTAAATCCAAAACAAATATTTTTAAATACTATAATATATATTCAAAAGTCATTACACACATAATCATAGAATATCAAATACAACTATGGAGTAATATTACCAAATATAAATAAATTGACTTATAAAATTCATTACTGCTTGGTAACTTTTAATTGAAATAAAATTAGTTGATAAAATTAAAATTAAAGATTATAATATAGTTAATAATTATTATAAATTATTTTACATGTAAATGGAGAAGTATATACCCTGTATAAAATAAATTAGGTGTATAACAATACAATATGCCTCAATAGATAGAAATTGAGATAAATACCCTTACCCTATTATTTCTATTTATTGAACATCATTTAACATCCTATATATTTGTTTTAATAATTTTATTAACTTATTTTATAACCGTATTAATATTTATAATATTATATATTATCTGTTTATAATTTCTTATCACCCATTCCTTAATAATCTTTCATTATTTTCATTGTTTGGGGTGTTAATTGTCTTGTTTTATCCTACATGTTTTGTCACAGAAGATCTGGTTTCTTACACATATTATATATAATTATCATCTCAAAATAATAATTATGAAATTATTATTTTTTTACATACATTTTACATGGAAAATCAATCATTAATTATGGTTATGAATATGAATTGTGTTTTGATCATGGAGATGGTAGGTCGTACACACACGTGATTTTCATGAATTCCCCATAATACATGGAATCAATTTCCTTATTAGGATTCATATTCTTGATCAGTTTCCACCACTGATCTTCTTCGACATAAAAATGATAGATCGCATATGACAACCCTTCTCTTTATTACACACTTTACAAAATTTATTATATTAAACCATCACTGGATACAATATAGAAGAACGAGAGGTATAGTTTCTTTGAGGATTAGGAACATTAAAAGACAATTTAAAATATAAAATGCAATATATTATCGAAAATGTCTTTTACATGACCACTACATTCCCTCGTACTTAGAATTCCAGGGGGTAACCTGACGACATGCATAAAAAAGGCGATTAATAAAGCCCATTAAGGGATTATGAAAATCATAACATGAATATTATAATACATATTAGTAAATAGGAATATCAATGGAGTTCAAGAGAATCATAAACATAAAGGAATGATATTTCATGATTATCATAACATGGAAATGTGGAAACAACACTTACCATGGAATTTTCATGAGCCAATCCTCATTAAACATAGAGCATGAGTAAACCCTCATTGCACTTGAATAAAAAAATTAAATCCTTATTCAATTGAATTAGAAAGTGTAAATCCTCATTTTTGTTGATGTATCATGATACAAATCTTACCCAATGCATTAGAGCGCTATCAGGGCACACCCTTCGTAAATATTTCATTTCGTGCATAAGTTTGCCACATTGACCATACTCCATGGAATCAATAATCATAATTTACTCCACGATAAATAAATGTAAAATACATACATGAATATTTATAATTAATAAGTAAATGTGCATAAATTTTAATACCCTTTATAGTGAAATCGTCATGATATTCACTACACAATAACATTTTCTTGGAAAATCGGTGCAATTTTGGCAGCGTAACGATGTGACATAAGAATTCAAAAAAATGGTTGATGAGAGGGAAAGGGGTGTATAATCACATGTAAATGAAATGTATATTAGTGGATTTATATAGATACATGTCCATATATATGTAATATAATTTAGATATGGAATACAAGAGAATTGCTTGAATGAAAATGAGGAGCGAGAAATTCCATACGGAATTTTGGCCTAATAAAGGGTGTAAAAAGAAGGTATTAATGAGAGAGAAAGGGATCTCCAATAATTCAAAAATTAATAGGGATGTAAGGGGGTGGATCTAAATAATACCCTATCAGTTTTAATTGAATGTAAAAGGGTATAACCACATAATGAAATTGAGACAAAAATGAAAAGGATGAAATCCCTTACATTGAAGTTTTATCCCAAAGGCTTGAGAGGGGATTGAGAGAGACTTCATGGGAGCTTGGGGATCCTTGGGGGATTATAATGAGTGGAGGGAAGATATTGGAAGAACTCCAAAGTATTTTAGTGAAGAGTACGTGTGAGTCTGGGTGGGTTTATATAGGAAAGGAGAGGGAATTCTTTATTATTTTGGTTTGGGACACCACACATTAAACTATTCAAAATCACAATCTAGCCCATGGTTGTTTCCCATATTTTTGGACAAAGGGGCATGGAATACAATATTTTATATGTCCAGTGGCCAAATATCTTAAAATAATATGGTTGCTTATGTGGAGGTGGGTAACAATCTAAAGAAAATCAATTTAAAAAGATAAAAAGTTTTATATGTCTTGAAAGGGTCCACTAAGGATTTCTAAAAAACAAACCTAAAATCATATTATTTTAATATTAAAACATATATTTTCAGAACATAGTATTTTATTACATCACTCTTGGGTCATTATGATGTCATAAAACACATTATATTTTTGAAGGGTATTTAATTTTTACCCAAAAATTCGACTGACACATAAAATTATGAAAGATTCACCATTAGATAATTTCGACATCCTGATTCCAAAAATAATATAAATTTTATCCAAATAGTTTCCCAAATATGTAAATTTCCACTTTTAAAATAAAAAATGACATTTATCAAAAAAATAACGGGCTTTAACAAAAACAACTTTCAAAACCAAATAAAAATTACATTTGTATTCATAAAAATTATACAATCATTTATTCATAATAAAATCTAATTTAATAATAATAATATTTTATTAAAATATTATTTAATTAAAAGAATCCATTAATTTCTCAAAATTCATTTCTTGGTCGAATATTAACTAGAAATAAAATTTGTGCCTCGAATAACTATTTACAACGTAACAATAATAAAATGAATGCATATTAATTATTAAATAAAAAACATAAAAAATCATAATTCTAGGGTCTTGTTACATAACCCCTTAAAACACTTAAATGACAGCTTAGGGTATAGTGCACGATGGTGACAGATTATTGGGGTGGCTTGGAAAACATCACTCAAGTGGTAATCTCTATCAACTTCCACTTCTCTTGTAGGCAGTTCTACTCAAGATTAATGTACATAGGCTTGGATTTGGCTTGGTCAAGATCAATGATCAATAACGCCACCTCCTTCTGGAGCCCCGAAAAATGGTCTTCGTACAGGTCCTGTTTTCTAGATGAGTTTATCGATTCCTTTTTTTGAGTAAATTGGATTTGTTAAAGCCCTATATTTATACTAATAATGTGGTCCCTGTTCAACAACTATATGAGATATGGTCAAAATTATTAACGGTATTTTATAATCAAAATAAAAAACCAAAAAAGTGCATGATTTTTACACAACCATAAGAAGATATTTAAATATTCCATGAAGAATTTTCATTAATGAATTTTGGGTCGTTATAGTCTCACCCCTTAAGAAATTTCGCCATTGATTTTTCCATTTCCCACACTAAAATAGATGTGGATAACTCTGATTCATCGCTTATTCGGATTCCCACATTTCATCTTAAAATTTTGGATTTTTCCAAAATAGCTTGACAAAGGGCATTGTCTTACTGTATAGAACAATTTTTCTATGATCTAAGATATTCACTAGTTTCATATGATAAGAAATATCATCCTCTTGTTGTACTATCTTTGAATAGAGTAAATGTGAAGGGTCTGGTAGGTACTTCTTTAAGAGGTATACACGAAAGACATCATGTACTTTGGCCATAGTAGGTGGTTGTGGTAGTCGATAGGCCACATCCCCGACACAATCATGAATCTCAAAGGGGCTGATGTACTTAGGACTAAACATCCCCTTATTTCCAAACCTCGTGACCTTTTTACATAGATATATGCATAGAAACACCATGTATCCAACATTGAACTCATAGTCTCATCGACGGTTATCCACATAACTCTTTTTCCTCCTTTAGGCTGCCTTGATAAGATGCCGAATGGTTTTCTCCTTCTCCACTATTTCATTGAGAATTTTATGTCCTTGAAGCTTACGCTCACTGACTTCATCCCAATACGCAGGTGTTCTGCCCCTTTTCCCATAAAGGGATTCATATGGTTCTATTCGGATGGTCGAGTGGAAAATATTATTGTAGGATAATTCACCTAGAGGAAGATGCTGGTCCCATCATTCTTTGAAGTCCATAGAACATGATATTAACATATATTCTATTGTTTGAATCGTTTGTTTAGATTGGAAATATGTTTGAAGATGACATGCCATACTGATGTTCAGTTCGGTGCTTAGAGCATGTTGGAGACTATTGTAGAACATCAAGATGAATCTAGGATCATGATGGGATACAATAGATACTGGTACTCCAGCCATCCTTACCACTTATTTGTTGTAAATTTGTGCAATTTGATCTAATGAAAAGTCCTCTCAACTTTCAATAAAGTGAGCTATCTTCATAAAAAGATCCACAACGACCCGTACAACATTGTTTCTGCTGGATGTCCTTGGAAGTCCAGTGACAATGTCCATGGTAATGTCATCCCACCGCCACGTTAGTATGGGTAGTGGTTTCATCAACCACTTATGATTTTTCCTCCCAACATTCACTTGCTAACATAACAGGTACAGTGATGCATATTCTGCAATCTTCCTTTTTTATATTTTCCCACCAAATGTTTTTCGGAGATCTCAATACATATTTTTTCTCCCCAGGTGAATAGAGATGGTTGAGCTATGTGCTTCTTTTAGAATCTCCTTCTTTATCTCGAGATCAGATGGTACACATAATTGTTACCAAAATCTCACAATTTCATCCTTGTCAACCATGAACTCTGAGAATTTCCCATTTTTTGATAGCTTCCACCTTTTTCAGAATTTCCACATCCTTTCTTTGAGAATACTTTTTTTTCCAAGATGTATGGTTGAGAAATCAATTGAGAAAGGATTGATTATTTTCCTCCCTTAATGATTCCCATGTCTATCCCCTTGAAATCGTAGAAGAATGGATTCTTCTCCATTCACATCAACAACATAATTGCTAGATCATTTCATCTTTGAGCATATTCCACCTTGTTTGCTTCCCCATGGTGGTAATGGATTGAGCAGTTATAATCTTTGATGAGTTCTATCCATCTTTGATGGTGCATATTAATCACTTTATGCATGAATATATATATTTGAGGCTCTTGTGATCAGAATATATCTCACACATCTCCCCATAGAGATAATGATGCCATCTTTAAAATGAAATGATCACATAGTCCATCTCCAGATCATGCATGGGAAAAAATTTTTCATGGATTTTCAACTTCCATGAGGTGTTGGCTATCACTTTATCATTCTGCATCAACAAAAACCCACACCTTTCTTTGAATCATCACTAAATACGACAAAAAGTTATCCACTCATGAGTATTGTGGGAACGGGTGATTTGATAAGACTCCTTTTCAAATCCATAATGATCTCTTAGAATTCATCGCTCCAAGAAAACATTACTCCCTTCCAAGTTATCTTAATAAGAGGGTTGGACAAGAGTGTGAAATATCCAACAAATCGACGATAATATCCAGCTAACCTCATTAAGCTAAGGATATATGTTACTGATATTGGCCTCATCCATCCCTCATTTGTAGCTATCATGGAGGGATCTACTAATATCCCATTTCTTGTGATGATATGACCCAAGAATGAGACCTACTTCAACCATAACACACACTTTAGGAACTTTTCAAAGATATTCTCCTTCTATAAGGATTCTAGTACAGTTCTTTGATGCTCCTCATAACCCTCCTTAGATTGGGAGTATATTATAATATCATTTATAAAGACTACCAGAAATTGTTCAAGGTAATATCTAAAGACTCTATTCATCATGTCCATTATGATTTCTAGAGATTTAGTGAGTCCAAAAGGCATTACTATGAATTCATAGTGCCCATATCTTGTACAAAAAGAGGTTTTTGGGATATCTTTCTTCTTCAACCATACTTGATAATATCCTAACTGCAAATCTACCTTCGATACGTATTGTTCTCTTTTCATCCGATCAAACAAGCCATCAATTCATATAAGGGAATAACTTTTAATTATCACTATTTTTCTAAGCTCTTGATAATCTATGCAAAGGCGCATTGACCCATCCTTCTTTTGGGAGAAGAAGACCGGTGCACCCAATGGTGAAGAACTTGGGCATATAAAACCATTAACTAGATTCTCTTGTAGTAGTTTATTTAGCTTCTAATGCTCCATAACTGCCATTTTATATAGAGTCTTGTATATTGGAAATGCCCCAGGTATATGGTCAATTAAGAATTCAACATCTCTTCTAGGAAGATGACCGAACAATTACTGGGGAAAAAAATAAGAGAATTCCCTCAAAATTGGCATGTCTGCAAGGACAGTTTCTTCCTTAGACTTAAGCATATATGCCAGATACACATGCTCATTGGGCAGTAATATCAACACATGATATGATAGTGCTAATTAAGAATCATCTTCCTCCTTACACTTGTATAGAATTCTGAGTCGATTCTCTATATGGAGAGTGATTCCCCTCTCATGACAATATATGTTGGCTCTATACTGGGAAAGTTCATCCATGCCAATAATTGCATCAATTTCTACTAGAGGGAGTATGAAGAGGTTCTAAGGGAAGTTAAATCCAAAAATTATGATAGGGGAGGATTTCGATTCATGGGATGCAATATTTTACCCATTTTTCGTACTCACCAACATCTTTACTTCCATGATTTTTGGTTGTGTTTGGATTGTTCTAATAAACTTTCGGGATAAAAAAGAATGAATAGAACCAAAATCAAAAAGTACATTCGTTATTATTGAATGAATAAATATCATACATGTCAGCACTTCATTGGCAGGGTTCACCTCAGCGGTAGAGATGGAAAAAGATCTCCCTTTTTTCCTCTGAGCTTATCGGTTGCCTTCAAAGACCCTTTACATCGGGAACTGATTTGGAAGATCATCTGGTTCTTTGTAGTGGAAATCAATGAACAAAACTTTTTGAGTATAATGGAGTGTCCCTATCCTCTGTCACAGTTTTGGGTTTTTTTGTCAGCATTTAATAGCTAGGTTTCCTTCTCTTTCACACCTAAATCAATTCATCATACCCTTCATAAAAAAAATTTCAGTGCTTCTTTCTGCACCTTTTCCATGTGGGGTGCTGGATCATTTTAGCACTGTTGGATTTATCAATCGGACCACCAAAACTGAAGTCCAACATAATATTCTTATCCCCATGATACCCCTAAGATTCACCAATCTCCATTTCGACTTTTAGGGAACATCAAATAATTTACTCATTGCTGTCGATGTCGTGGATCGCCAGAGATTTTTGCTAGCTTGGATTTAGACCACCTAAGAAGTAGTAAACCATTAATTTGGTGGTAACATCAAAGCCAAAGGTGTTTCGTTCAAGCCTGGTAATTTTATCCTCATTTTATTCAAAGGAATCATCATTTTTTTCCTTGATGGCAAGAAAGTCCATTTCCATCATAAGCCGGAGGGTGCACCGAAAATATTTATCGAAAAAAATCATCCAAAAATCCATCCATTCCAATTCCATGATCTCCTACTCATACATCATATTTTTTTATCAATGTCCACAATTGATCAGATTAACCCTCCATATAATATGCATCCATAAGAATCGTCTCTTGTTCGAAACATTTAAGGATGGAGAAGAACTTTTCAACAGAGTTGATCTATTATTCGACAATAGAGTGATCAAATGATACATAAAAAGTAAGAGGCCTTTGTCCCGCGAAGCTTTTGTTATAAATTTTTTCTTTATTAAGGGGGTTCTAAAGTTCCTTGTGACCCATGATTCTATTTAAATCCTGATTTAACTGGGAGAGTATCATGAAAATGTTCGTGATTCTTGCTCCTATCGGATTGGGCATCTCCTTAGAGAAATAATCACATTGATATTCACATCAGTTATCAGCATGAGTCTACTTATTACCCTACATTGTCTTGAATAAAAGTTAATTTAGGGGTAACACATTATAGTTAATCCATGTACCAAACATATGAATTATAAATTACTTCTATTTCCATATCTTATGAACCTATAGACTTCAATCTATGTTATCTATGATATACTTTCCAACACATATTCTTATGGGATTTTTTACCTTAATAATGGTTAATACTAATCTTTTGAATTTACTTAATCATATCCCATGGGAGTTTTATAATGAAGAGTGCATCAAGGCCTGTTTTCATGTACCAGGTTACCCTGTGTCAATCCCAATACTCCTTGTCTGAGATTTTAGTCCTAGGTACATCTGTGCTAGAGCCTCCTATACCTGCTCGTATCTGGATAGGGATTTATTCTCATGATAAAACACTTATTCAATACTCACCATGATTTAGGGATGATTTTATTATAATTATTCCTATCTTTAATGATTCACTATGGTTTTCTAATCCTAATCCCAAAAATTACTGATCTTATCCTTTGATACAAACTATGACAACCATGTTATTTATTAGACACTTAACGGAATTTCTTACATAAAACCTACACATTATAAAAAATATAAAATTGAGAGGTCAAGTGTATTTGGGGATTAGGTACATTATATAACAACTTAAAACATAAAACAAAACATCTTATTGAAAATATCTTTTACATGACCACTACATTCCCTCATACATAGCATTGCATGTGATAACCCGAGGACATGCATAAAAAAGGGTGTTCTATAAAGCCCAGTAAGGGAGTAAAAAAAGTATGACATAAAGATTACAATACATGTTACTAAATAGGAATATCAATGGAGAGAAAAATAAAACTAAACATAAAGGAATGATATAGCATGATTATCATTACATGGAAATGTGGCAACAACACTTTACATGGAATTAGCAAGAGCCATAGATCATTGCACATCGAGAAAGAGTAAACCCCCATTGCACGTGAATTATTTCGAGTAAACCATCATTAAAATTCAATTTTAATGATTAAATCCTCATTTCACTTGACATATCATGATACAAATCTTTACCCAATGCATTGGAGAGCTATACGGGTGAACCCTTCTTAAACATTTCATTTCATGCATAATTGTTCCATAAGGATCATAAAACATGGAATCAATAATCATCATTTATTCCATGATAAAGGGGTTTGGAATAGAAACATGAAGCTTTATAATCAGTAAGTAAATGTTCATAATGGTGAATTCCCTTGATTGATAAAAGGGCATGATATTCACTACACAATGACATTGGCGTGGAAAATCGGTGAAATTTCAGGAGCGTAATGACGTGATGTAAGAGTTTATAAAAATGGTTGATGAGAGATAAAGGGGTGTCTCATAATCTGTACATGAAATTGGCATTATGGTGGTAATATATATACATTTCCCACCATATGTAATGGAATTTATATTCCTAATACAGAAGAATCCTTGAATGTAAATGAGGAGAGTGAAACTCCTTATGTAATTTTGGCATAGTAACAGGTGTACATAGAAGGTATTAATGAGAGAGGAAGGTGTCTCCCATCATTCAAAAATAAATAAAGGAGTATGGTGGAGTTGTGAAATCATACACCAACATTTTTAAATGAATGTAAAATTGTATAACAGCATAATGAAATTGAGACAAAAATGAAAAGGATGAAATCCCTTACATGGAAGTGTGATCCTAATGGCTTGGGAGGAGATTGAGAGAGACTTAATGGGAGCTTGGGGCACCTTGAGAGTATTATAGAGGGGGGAGGGTAGAGTTTGGATGAACTACAAAGGATTTGAGTGAAGTGGAAGGGGGAGCTTGGGTAGGATTATATATGAAAGGAAAGAAAATTCATTATTATTTAGGTTTGGGACACCACACCTTAAAGTAATCAAAACTAAAAACCAACACATGGTGTATACCCATGTTTCTTTCCAAAGGTGAGTGGAAAAAATATTTTATAAGTCCAATGGAATAACATATTAATATAATAGGGTTTCTTATGTGGTGGTGAGTCAAACTTTCAAGGAAAACAATTTAAAAAACAAAAATGTTTTATATGTCTTGAAGAGTACATTATGGACATGTAAAATAAATCAATGAAACAAAAAATCACATTTTTTAGTGGTAAAACATATATTGTCACAACATTGTTTTTTATTACATCACTATTGGGTCATTATGATGTCATAAAACACAATATATATTTAAATAGTATTTAATTTTTACCGAAATATTTGACTATATTAAAAAATTATGAAAAATTCACTGTTGGATAATTTCGACATCCTGATTCAGTGAAAATATTATTTTTATCGAAATATTTTTCCAAATATGTGAATTTTCACTTATAAAATAAAAACTGACATTTATTGAGAATTTAGGGGTTTGGACAAAAACAGCTTTGAAACCGTAATAAAAATGACAATTGTATTCATAAATATTATACTATCATTTATAGATAATAAAAATTAATTAAATAACAATAACATTTTATTAAAATATTATTTAATTCTAAAAATCAATTAATTTATCAAAATAGATTTCTTTTTTGTATATTAACTAAAAAACTATATGTGCCTTAAAATACTATTTATAAAGTAACAATAATATAATGAATGTATATTTTTTATTATATACAAAAATTATGTACATAATCATAATTCTAGGGTCTTGTTATATAACATCTTAAAACACCTGCATAAGACCTTAGGGTATGGTGTGTGAGGGTGACAGACTCTTGGGGTGGCTCAGATAACATCGCTCAAGTGGTAAACTCTATCAACTTCAACTTCTCACGTACGTGGTTCCGCTCAGGCTGAACGCTTTCATGATCGGCTTGGGCTTGGTCAAGAAAGAATCCCAATGATGCCAAATCCTTTTTGATCTCCGAAAAATGGGCTTCATACAAGTCTAGTCTACTGGATGAGGCCATCACTTCCTTTGTCTTAGTAAATTAGATTTGATAAAGCCATATATTTATACTAATCATCTGATCATTGTTCAACGTCTATATTATCAACGATCACATTTCATAACGGTATTTTAAAATCCAAAACATAAAACGAAAAAGTCCATATGTTGTACATAACCATAATAAGACATTTAAATAGACCAAGAGGAATTTTCTTTAATTTATTTTTGGGTCGTTACACCACAAGTACAACTTTACCATCTTATGTGTACTAGAGGACATATAATATCTTTTCAATGGAGTTAACCAAATTTCGCAAAGAGGGGATTGGAAGATCAACTTTACATGGGGGGCCTTTTCCACAAGAAGGATTCAATAGAAACATTCTATTTCTGTAGAGAAGGAGGATTTTCTATATGATTCATGTTATTATTCATAACTTCAGCCTACTGAGCAAGTACTTTCATGATGTTTTGAGCCCCCTTTCCCATCATATCCAACATAATGTTAGATTAATCTTCATTTTAACTATATCATTGACTTTTGGAATGTGTTATTATATTTCCCTCCATTAACTAATAAAAAATGTACAATTATAGGGATTTAATACTTAGCTATTGGGGATAAAAATTGATACTTTTATTGTAAGAGGATAAACATTTAAAATAGAAGTATATTCAAAATTCTAATTCCCAATGTTTCAATCATGGTTATCCTTGATATATTTCATAACGTATATTCTTATGGTGTTTTTTATTCCCTTAATAATGCTTTGTACCATGATCATGAATTTAACAAATCATATTCCCAGTGAGTGGCAAAAAAAGAGTGCACCAAGGTCCTTTGTCGTGAAACAATTTCCTTTTGAGTCAAGCTCAATGTTGTGTTTTCAGGTTTTAACCCTAGATAAATTTTTTCATGATCCACCTTAACATTATTGTATCAAGACATGGATTTATTTTCATGATAAACCACTTAATCTATACTTACCTAAATTTAGGTGTGTTTTGTTATGTTTAGTTTCATCCATAATGTTCTAACTAGTGGAATCTATTACTAATATCCAGAAATAACTAGACCATAATTGGATACCAAATATAGGGACCCTAGCCTTTTACATATAACATCACATGATTTATGTATAATTATATTTCAAAAAACAAGCCAAGGATCATGATGTCTAGTGTCTTTGAAGACTATGTACATAAAATTGAAAACATGGAACTAAAAAACACTTCTTTATTTAATATTCCTAAAGAGATAAAAACATAAATTGAGCCCTAATATCTATAAATGATACCTTATAAATCACATGAATTAAGGGATAATATAAAAAATCAATAAGGGATGATGCATAGTAATAAAACTTTACCACATGGCTTAGAATGCCTGGCATAATGAAAATAAATGGAATGGAACACATGGAATCCTAACAAATAAACATGGGAACATATAAAAATTAGTTCATATTAATTTGGTAGCAACATAATTCAAGAATTTTCCACAATTTAAGGATCATTTCACATAGAAGGTCACAATTCAAGGTTAACCACCAAGACTATTTCACATGGTAGCATAAGTCAATGATAACAACCAAGACCCTTGTACAGAATGTGTCATGAGAATAAACATTACCAAAGGAATTGGAGTGATATCTAGGTGGCCCTATATTAACATGTTCATTAATACTCTTGCCACATATATAATCATACATAAACCAACCTAAACATAAGGGCACCAATGGAAAAAAAAATGGGGATCATAATCATGTCATAAATCATAATGAAACAGCGTATCATCAAATTGTGCATAAAAGAAATTAATTAGAACATAAATTGACATTAATAAGGTAATCTTTTCATATATAATGGTATGTGATGTCAAACAGAAGTGACAATATGTGAAATGTGTATTTAATAAATTTTTACACTAAAACATTTTAATTCGCTTTTAAGGAAAAATACTAACTAACATTTAGAATAGAAAAGGGAATAATATTTTGTACAAAAAAATTGTTCCATAAATGTTTTCATAATAAAAAATTTAATTTTATAAAAATAATGGTGGATTGAAACTTATAGTAGAGTTCACATGAAATTTTCTATGGATTCAGGATGATCCCTTAAGACGGGTTTTCTTATCGGTAAGTATTAATGAGAGAGTCATTAAAAAATTTATATCACAAATAGAGAATGTTGAAAGGATATTGATACATGGTTATTGAGATTATACATTGAATTTATAATATGTTAATAAATAGAATAGATAACTTTATTTGGGTATAAAGAAATATAGAGCAACCTGAAGAAATTTAGGATGTTCTAGCAGAATCTCATAAGAAATATCAACATGTTTTCAGGTGTACTTAGGAGGGATTAATGAGAGATAAAAGGGGTTTTAATATTTTATAAATCATGAGGTATGTATGGGGATGTTGATAAATTATACCCCAACCATAGGAATTATTCATAAAAGGACATAACATAAAAGAGATTCTTGAATAAATTAGAGAAAGAGAGGATCTCCTTCCATAAGCCCGATGGTGTTCTTCACATGATCTTAATGAAACGAATAATCTAATTAGGTTTATTAATTAATAATTCAATAACCTAAAATATATTTTATTGATTTAGTATAACATTATTATATTCATTCATATCCTTTTTATGAGTTAAGATGTCAATTTCGTTGTTTGGGAGCGTCTGCTTCATTGGTTTTAATGATCAGTTCACTTATAGTCATGTTCGAATAATAATGTAGGATGAAAATGGTTGTACAGAATTGAAGATATATGATATTTGTGAACATAAAAAATATTATGTGGGTATAAAATTCCTTTGTTTATTTAGAGTGAAGGTGATTCATTATATAAAACATTAATGATAATCTCTGGGATTAATTTAGCGATTTTTCTGACAATATACTTTTTTTTATTTCTATTTGACATCATGTGTGAAAAAAGGATTATATTATGAAAAATAAGATAAAATAAATGTTTTATTGTATAGTTCAACCATGGATATGGTATAATGACAAAAACTGAATATGTTAATTGAAATTGATAACCTGCCATCCTTGAATGTGAAAAATTAACACATCTCGGTCATTTTTGTCATTTCATTCAAATAAAAAGAATTGAAAGAGATATTATAATTAATTATCCCATTATCATAATAAAATTCAAGTACATTTATGGTATTGGAGTTTAAAAACCATTTGGATGAGAATAGGTTAGGCAAGAAAAGAGAACAAAGGAACATGAAAATAAAGTGACAGAAAAGAAAAGAGGAATTTACTTCTTGATTTAATGTTCCTTGAGATCCTCTTAAAGAGACAAGATTGGGCCATTTGATGAGAAAAGGGCTGATGTTCACATGGGAGGATCTTGGGGAGATATTGGGGCATAATTTAGGGTTGTAAAAAGGCTTGAGAGCAGTGAGGGGAAGAGGGGAGTGTGGGTGGTTTTTATATTGGAGTGGAAGAGGGTTTTATTAATATTTTAGTCATTAGATGATTATTTTTCGATTTGAAAAGAAATAATGATGGTTACATGACCAAAATAGTAATAATTGTAGATAAATTATAACTAATGTTTTTTAAAATAGCCATGATGTTGAGAATAGTCCATTTTAATTATAATGTATATATACGGTAAATTAATGTATTTGACTATTCATAAAAAATTCTAGTGTTTTATAAAAATCCCAACAATTCACTCTAATGATTTTTAGATGTGTAGAATCCAAAAATTAAATCAATTTTCCAAAATATTTTTATATATATGATGTATTTAAATTTTAATTAAAATCATAAATTACTTTAAAAATTCATATTTTAAAACTATGACTAATTTTATAATACATTCAAAAATTACATAAGGTCACATAAAATTATCCTAAAACCATAAGACATAAAAATTTTAATTTATGAAAACATTTTAGGAAAATATTTTAAAAAAAAATTAGTTAATTTCAATTAATTATTTATGGATTCCAAAAATACCCATACTTTTACTATGGTCATATTATTACATTTGTGATAACTACATTTTATTTATACATTCATGGGTGTGGATACTATTCTTTTGGACTATTTACTATTCATAAGGGTCAAATTACTGTTCATAAAAGAAACATTACAATTCATAATGATCAGTTATTATTCACCAAAAATTAATTTTCTATTATCAAACATCAAACATCTTACTGATC
This sequence comes from Viscum album, assembly GCA_963277665.1. Taxonomy (NCBI): domain Eukaryota; kingdom Viridiplantae; phylum Streptophyta; class Magnoliopsida; order Santalales; family Viscaceae; genus Viscum; species Viscum album. The sequence continues at coordinate 1,866,208,581 of OY728133.1, forward strand.
ACAATCGTGTATGTCAGATTATAGAAATTCAAATCACCGAAGTGAAAATGATATGTTTAAATTTCACATATTACATAGTAGTTCATTGTGTTGTGATTTCAGGTGATTATATATCATAATTATAAGAATGGAATTTTCATTTTTAAAACATTGTATTTTTACATACTTTTTCACATGTATGATGTAGTCTCACATCAAGCCAATGCACAATGTGATCAGTATGACTCAAAAAGTGTGATTCCTATTTGTACTAATATTTTAGTAAGAAAACACAACCGAGATACTAAAAACCAAGAAAACACATTTAGATTGTTTTGATAATTCAGAACAATGACCCATGAGTCATTTGTGACGGGTAGGAATCAACCACACCTCAATCCAATTAACGATGTGAAGGGTATTAATCCAAATGTGTTTTTATATTAAATTGACAAAAATTTAAGTAAAAATAACATGTTACAAAATTGAAACTGATCAAACACAATAGTATTGTTTTAATACTTTATGGAAATAATCCATATGTCATTTTTGATATATTGAAATCAAAAAACCTTAATCTGACACATTGTGTGACCGGTATGACCAAAAGTGTCCATTATCATTTTAAAATTGTCATCTTTGAAAACAATGTTTCATTCACTGAAAACCATGAAAACAAATGCTGATTATCTTCATAATTTAAGAGAGCATTTTGAATGTCATTTGTGATGTATATGAAGTAGTGTCACCTCAATCCAAATCATGATGCGACTTGTATGAGCCAAAATGCATCTTTTTGGTTTGAAATGATATTTTATTAAATAAAAAAATGACATACTGAAAACCATGAAAATCCCTTCTGGTTGTTTTGATACATTCAAAATACAATACATGAGTCATTTGTGATGTGTAGGAATCAACCACACCTCAATTCGTTGAATGTAGTGACCTATATAAATCCAAATGTGTTATTTAAATTTGATATTAATATTAGTAAAAGAACAAGGGACATACTCAAAACAATGAGAAGTCATTTGAATTATTTTAATAAATTATAACAACGACCTTTAACTCATTTATCATATGCAAGAATCCACCCAACCTCAATATGATGCACAATGTGACCTGTATAACTCCAAATGTGTTTTTTTATTAAACATAGAAATTTTATTAATGTATTATTTAATACTATTTTTTAATTTATTAATTTATAGTATTACTAAGATAATGATGGTTTTCTTATCTAGGTGGAACCTTTATATCGAGTTGGAATGTTTTTTTGGAAACTAATACCATGGGTAAACATTTTTTAAATGGGATCACAGATGTCAAAGGATGAAACATTAATGTTTCCAACTATTTATGGGATAATTGTAAATGAAATTAAAAAAAATTGTTTTAAGTTTATATAGAATTTTTTTTTGGAAAACCTTTGTGTTCGCTTCTTTGTTCTAGTATTCACTATTATGTGTGATGTGTTGTTCTTGAGTGCACAGTGTAGGTTCAGTTTTGCGAAAGTGGTGTGTGTGTGTTGTGTAGGTGTTGGTAGGTGTGCCGTTATATAAACAACACATCATAGGAATCTAGGCCTTTATCAGTGCTATTTCGAGCACTAATTAAGGCCCCTTTTATTAGTTCTATTTTGAAAAGTCATAAAGGCCCCCTTTATCATCGTACTTTTAGTGCAATGAAGTACCCCCTTTATTTGATATTTATTAGCATTGAAAAATGGGACCCCCTTTGTCTTCTCTATGATTAACAAGGCTTTTCTAGAACTATTAAAAGTGCATTACATTGCTTTTAAAAGCACTATTTGTAGTAGTGTGACATGACCACCTCATTTCATGAAATCCCATTGGCTTGTTAGCCTCGTTGTGTAAAAGTCATTGTGTATATCCAGGGAACCTTGTTTTCCCCCATTGGATCACTAAGGACAAATAGATATGTTTTCTATGAAATTATTGTTCATCCTTGTCGGACCTTTGTTTTCCATGTGACACATTAGCATATATAATAGTAATTATCCTTGAAAATACTCATGAAATCTCACATGACTCCCAAACTTTGTAAAATAAAACAAAGGAAGTAAAATGGAAAGATGATAGAGCATCTCATGGTCATAAAACTAATGTGACACACTATGTATGTTCTCAACACAGTCATTCTATACTCCTGGTCATATCATTCAGATCCTGTGAAGGCCCCTCAACAAACCATCATGTCTTTCAAAAGTCTCAGATAAGTCACCTCAGATCACACAATGTCTTCTCAACAAGCATCATGATCACATGAAGGCCCTTGCATGTGTTAATATGAAAATATTGAAATCCCTTAGAATATCTTAATAACACAAAAATGAACATTTAATTAGTGATAATTTTATAAATGAGGCATTTAAGGAGTACTCTCACGGTCGCTGAAAATTAGGAAACACCCCCAGCACAATCCATGAAAGAGGCTCGCAAAGTCATTTGGCGTCCAATCCCTTCACCGAATCCATCTTGGATCCTCATGAGATAAACCATGTATGTTTTAGAAATACTAGTGTAGATAGACCTATAAAATCCCTACCCTACTATGAGAGAAAGGATCTCCATCTTTATGCAGACAGATAAACTCTGTGAAACTTGCACCGACGCTAGAGAGGATTTCTCAAAGTTGCTGATCTCTTGATAATAATGTTTTATGTCAGGTAATATACCATCATACAACTTTATGGATCATGTTATTTCATTAATCGGTTCATGTAATCATTCATAAATAAAGCAATGGACTTTTGGCAGGACATGTGAGGGACATCCTACATGCTGACCCTCATTCACTTCGCGTGAACTATCCAAGACATGTGATAACACTAGAACATGATTCCATGATCTTGCAATGCTCCTATGGATTACTATTTGGGTTATCCTATGTCATACATAAATATATAAGAAAGTCACAGTGTACCCCACGATCATGACACCCACGTCTTGAGAAACCCTTCGGGTTTACTATTCACATGACATGATGTCCTTAGACAAGTGGCCTGACTCATATTACGGCACCCACTCATGACATTTGAGTCTCACTGTAGCACTTGATCACGTCAACTAGCTCTTGTGACACCCTCTAGGAAACCCATTCATGTCTCACTATGCCCACTAGACAAATTAGTCAGGACATGTACCACCCTCTAGGACATGTCACAATTACTCTCAAGATTCCCTCTATATGTGTCAACCAGCACCTGTGATTAAACATGTTTATGTCATATGGAACATAAATCATCCCCTATACTTTTTAGTTAGAGTAATGGGAAGGATTCCATAGCACAACATCCATTTCTTGTGATGTCCTTCAGATGAGTCCCCCTAGGTCATGGGAGAATCCTCATACATTTCATTAAGGATACACAACATCCCATGGATAATCCATTTGGATCCTGATATTGTTCGGGTAAATGTCAAGATGATATTATCCAACATGTCAAGTAGGTAATCAAGGCACATAGAGAAGACAATCATTTCTTACTAGTAAGACAAGTCCTCTGTTTGAAAAGGGAATCCTAAGAATCAGACAGCTTTTTCATTCTCAGAGTGTAAGCCTGATGTCAACTGAAACATCGGTGTGTAATCCCCATGGAAAAGGGAAACCTCATCATGTAAAACCTGACTTGTGAGGTACCTTAATTCTGATTCCTATCATAACTAGGATACGTATTATTCCTTCATAAGGATATAGATCCATACCAAACCCCCAAAAGGCCATTCAAGCACATAGGTCTCACATCTACAACCGTGAAACTGATCATTTTCCATCCCTTGTTTCCCTCACCAATCATATTTCATGTGGGATTAGGGAGTATAAATGATAATTTAATTTTCAAAAAAAGATTAAAAGGAAAAAGTAATCCTCTGACTCGATCACATTGTTCATCCTCAGTGTGTAAGCCTCGATGATAAGGACAACATTAGAGTGTAATCTCTGAGGATAGGGGCAACCTCAACATGTAAACCCCAACTCAATGAACTATGATAACATTAACTCATGTCATAACCATGGAATGTAGGATGCCTCTGTAAGGCCCAAGATTAATATAAACCCCACAAAGGGTTTTTCCAACACATAAGTCGGGCATCAATAAGCACTAAAACTTATCATTTTTAATCACTTTTTCCCACACTGAGCATATCTCATGAGGGAATAGGGATTCATAATTATCATATCATTTTCATCATAAACCATTACAAGAACAATGGAATTCTAGTATTTGATCACCTTGTTCATCCTATGATTGTATTCCCCAATTATAAGAGAAACATCAGTGTGTAAGCCCTGATGATATGGGAAATGTCCATGGAAGATATGGATTAAATTTTTCGAATTGGTGGGAGCCTCAAGACATAATAAATATCACATGATACATTTCTGATGGGAAGGATAATTTTCCATTAAAAAACAATAAAAATTCATGATATCCCATAGCCATTGAATAATAAAAAACTAAATGAAGGGGAAGACTCGGTACCCTCTCATAGTAACTGAACATCATATGACATGCCCCTGGAAAACGAAAATAAATTAAGAGAATATTGAGATATTCTCACCTCATTTCACAAAATTCATACGGATTGTGAACCTAATTGAGTGAAAGGTCACAGGTATGTCAAGAAAACCTCATGCTCCCCATCTAAATTACTGAGGAAAAATTGATGAGTTTGTATATGAAATTATTATGCTTATTTTTAATACCTTTTTTTCATGTGATATATCACCAAAAAATAGAGAAATTATCCTCAATAATATTCACACAACATCGCATTACTCAGAAACCATTGAAAAATGAAATGAAGGAAAACACAGGGAAATAAGTTGAAGTATCTGGTGGTCACAAATCTAATTTGAAACACTGTGGATGTACGTGACATGGTCTCATGAGATTATAGGACAATTCTTCTTGAAACCATGATGGCCCCTTGACAAACAATCATTTTCTTTTGTATAGTCCAAGACAAGCCACCCATGATCTTGAGAAGTCATTTCAACAGGCGTCCTGATCTTGCAATGGCCCATGGACATGTCAATATTGAATATATAAGTCCCTTGGAGTATTTTGTGGACTAAACAATTCCCCTTTAATTGGGAATAATTTTATAAATGTATCATTAATGAAGTACTCTCATAGTTGCGGAAAATCAAGTGACACCCTCAGCGCAATCCACAATAGATACTCATGAAGTCGTGTGGCGCTATATCCCTTTACCAACTCCAGACTAGATACATGTGAGATACACCACACAAAGTGTTGAGACTATAAATTCCCAACCCCATCATGAAATAAAGTATCTTCATCTCTACACATACAGAAAAACCCCTAGAAACTCACACTAATGCTAGATCTGATTTCTCAGAGTGGTTGATATCACAACCGGTAAGTTTTCTATCAGGTAATATACTGGTCAAAATCCAATGCGATCATGATCCATGAATAATGTAATTAACATGGTCACTCAGAGATAATGTGATGGAATTCTGGAAAGGCACATGATGGACATCTCGTACATCATCTAAATCACGCGAGACATAAAATAAACTGACACTGCATAAATCTAATCCATTCATAGTCTAAAATCGAGAAGTAATATTAATGGTGGAAGATTTGGGTTATGATCATGTTTTCTAACCTTCATGTTATTCATGAGAACCATCCAAGACACATGAAAACACTAGAAATTTTTGCTCAGATCTCACGATGCTCCTCAATTATACTATTTCTGTCATGTGATCCCATATAGTCATGTAGAAGCAAGTCACATGGTTCCCTTGGGCATACCATCCATGGCTCGTGAAACCCTCTAGGTTTACTGATCATGTTCCACAATGTCTTTACGAAATGTGTAAGAATTCATATAATGACACCCACTCATGTCATTTGAATATTGCAGTATCCCCTAGGCATGTCAACTGGCTACTGCGACACCCTCCGGCCAAGCCATCCTAGTCTCGAAATTCCCTTTGGACATGCTAGTTAGGACATGAAACACACTTCGAGACATGTACCAATGAATCTCATGAAAACATCCATATGTGTATTCCATAAAATAAAATGAAACCTATGTATGTTATCATGTTCATGTAGTATCCTCTAGACATATCTCCCGGGGTCATGCCACGACTTCCGGTGAAAACCTTAGTGGTCATACGATGTCCTTCAGATGGTTCATCTAGTTAATGTGATAATCCGTTGAAATTCCATCTATAAATATAAATGTATATTTTATAATACGATGAAATAAATAATGAATACTTTAGATCATGATGGTGGGATCCTTATATGAGAATTTGTTGTAAAATAATCTTACTAATTAGAATACATAATGACAATCTATTATCTAAAGAGTTTCATTGGTTTTTTTCCAATCTTTAATCATTAATGAGAAGGGAATGAAATAAATTCACCAATTATAGGTAAAGAAGAACAAAAAATACCATGCTTTTATTTGATTAAAAAAATGAAAAAGAAAATAATGAAATCAAATTAGGAAAAGAGTGATCACTCCCCAATTAACTGAACTCTTTATTTTATACAGTCTAATAAGTATTTCATATAAATGATCCATCAAATAAATGTGTATTTAAATTTTTATTACTAGTATGATTCAATGGAAATAGTTTCTATATATATCATAAAATTCATGTTGTGAGATGTTTTATATTCTCCATGTGAATTAATGTCTTGTTCATATCTACAGAAATAGTTTAGTATCAAAACCTACAAGGCTTTTCCCCACACAATGAAATTGAATAATAAATGGTATGAATAATGAAGGGATACAAAGAAAATAACACATTTACACTGATATATTAGTCTTATAGAATGAATGTTATATAGTCTCAGATTAAAGAATTAAAAAAACTAAATTTGTTATTGGAATATGAACAACGACACCAATGAAATAACAGATATAGAATAACATGTTAATAATTTCAAAAAAAATTTCCAAAAGGCTAATTGTTCATTGAAACATGACCTAACTAATAAATAAAATTATTGATAAAATAACCATTAACTATTGATGTGATATAAACATAAGAGATACCAATTAAATATTTATTTTTTATTAGGATAAAAAACTGTACAGAAACAAATAAATTCTCTATCTTGATGCCACTAAAACAATTCAATAGAATAATGAATTGACTATAATTTTGGAGTAAAAACAAATAAAATATTTTTATAATTAAAATATTTAAAAATAGTATAATTTCATGATATTAGTAATTTTATAATAAAACATAATGTTGAATCTTATAATGCATGGCTATTGATTCTCATAATCGTGTGTGACACTCTTGGTTGTAGATGGACTAATTTGACGAGGGATTAAATGATCATAATGCATAAATAAGTAATAATGATTCTTTGGGTGTATATCATGTGATGGATATGCTACATCACATGTCATCTTCTTCAATTTTATGGTATTGGAATTTTGTCTTGCCTCTCGAGTTTGGTGTGGGTACTGCACGCCAGTAGGACCTCATGTTGATGAGCTTCCTCATGCCACATCACCTCATGTAGAGATAACCATGCGATAATAAGTCATAAGGAGATCCCACACTTGATATTCTATCATGTGAAGAAGAAACATCATCCACCTGACTTACAGTCACGTGATCAAAGAAGAAATGCTCCTTGTTTGGGTGCATTGTAGTACATCTGGGCCAATATCTACATGGATAAGAGACTTCACCCAACCACATATCCAGGTATGAGATATGCCATATTTTATTAGCACTAAATAGAAATCCTTGATAAACGGGGTGTCTTTACCAGTGCTAGCTAAAAGCTCTGATAAATCTACCATTTAACAGTGCTAAAAAGAGTTTTGGTAAAATTGTACCCTTTATTGGGGTTTTTTATCATTGATAAAGGGTAGATTTATCAACATTATTATTAGCTCAAATGAATGTTTCTAATAAAAAATACAATTAATTTATATAAAATTATTGTATTTATATTATAAAATAATGTTTATTTGTAAACATTAAATAAAAAATGTCTTTATATAAATAATATTTTTTTATAATTCCAATATATATATAATGATTGAAAAAAAATTGTTTCTAATAATATAATTAAATAAATATATATTAAAATAATTATATGATTATAATAAATTTCCTAAAATAATTAATATATTTATTGGATTTATTAGATTTATAAATACATATAAATTCTTTTTAAATAAATATATATATATATATATGATTTTTCAATAAATATATTAATGCATGAGTATAATTAATTTTAACATCTGTTATATATTCATCAAGCATGTGTGTGTGCGGTGTGTGCATGTGTTTGATGTAATTATACCCCCAATCACATAATATATATAAATTTCAAAAAAAATATTTACTATTCGTAAAATTTTATATGTAATTAAATTAACATATTTATAATTATATACAAATATTGATTAAAAAATACAAATATTTATAATTACAATTATAATTAAATACATATATATTTAAATAATTATAAAATTATAAAAAATATATTAATTATATATATTATTAAAATTATAATAATCATAAATATTTTTTTTATAATTTTAAAATTATAATAATAAATATAAATTTATTTATTTATAGCTAAAATTGTATATAAATATATATTTTTCTTTTAAATAAATATAAATTTATAAGATATATATTTATTATATCTATAATTTTTTAAATATATATAATTAAAAGATTTATTTTGTATATTTAAATGATTATTAATATAATAAGTATATTTCTTTTAATTTTATAATTATTTATGTGAAAATATATATTTCTTATAATCATAACTATAAATATTCATTTTTTTTGAATAATTATAAAATCCTAATAAATATATTTATTATATATATAATTTTATTAATATATGTAATTATTATAGCTAGTATAATTTTATAATGATAAATAAATATTTATTTATTTTCAGTTATATATATATCAGATATTTAATTTTATAAATGTATTTAATGATACAAAAAAATTATTAACATTATGTCTTTATCAATGCTATTTTAGTGCTGATAAAAGTTTTCTTTATCAATGATAAAATAATAGCGCTGAGGATGGCATGTTGTTGGTGAGAGTCTAGTACTCAAGAGGGGGTGAATTTAGTTTCTATAAAAATCTATGTTAGAAAAGTATTTTTAAATGGAACCCCAATAAGGTAAATACATCATAATTAATCAAAGTAATACAGTTTTGAAAGATTGCCTGTTCAAATAACTTCTCAAAAGGCTGATTAATTATCAGTAATCTTAATATCAGCTATTAATATTACATAAGAAGTTATTCTAATAAGGAAAGAAAATTATTACATCATTCCATGATTAACTATCAATGTAAATTTACTGATTTATGAATTATATAGTAAAATATAGAAAACAAAATTAAACAAAACAGTATATATATATATATAACATGTTATTTAGTCTCAAGTTGAGACCTAATCCACTCTATTTGGTGATCACCTTCCACCAAGTAGTTTATATTAATAAATATGATAAACACCCTGGATCGGGGTAAACAATAGTGCACAAAACTATCCAGGTCACATGACCTCATCCACATTTCATCGTCGGTATAAACAAACAGGTCACGTAGGTTGTTGTTCCATAGTTTTTTTTGGGAATAAACAAGTGTAAATATATTTCAGAGGAAGGATATCTTGTATCCCCCAGTTTAATGCAGGAGATAGTCTGTGTTATTATACAAACACACACACTATTCAAAATCTTAAATCTATAGAAAACAAAGAAAAATGTTGAGATATGTTTAGAAGTGCACTGCGTGTTAGTCAATACTACTTTGGAATTCATGGATGAAGCAAATGTCTGAATCGAGTCCTCTTGCAAGAAATAGAGTATCCCAAGTATGTATCTCTTGTTGCAAGTGAGATGTGGCTCATTTACTTTGTAGAGTTGGTATTTCAAAGATGTTCTTGACTCTGATCTATTTTATCCTAGCTCTTTGGATTTGATAATTCGTCGTTCAGATTTATTGAGTTGCATGTGTCGTTTCTTTCTCAAGAATGCTCATGCCTCTTCGTTATCGTTCACTGCTGTTTTTTGGGCCACACTTCTCTTTTTATTCGAGAGTGCATGTTTTGGAACGTTTTTTTATGTATTATACACCTCATACCTCATACTGTCAGGCGACATGTCTAAAAAGAAATATTAATTATGATAGGGCATTAAAAAGTCTCAAATATTACTGTTAAAAATTAAATTAAAAAATGAAAAATAGATTAAAGAATGGTGTCACAATCTATCTGGAAATGGTGTCTCCCTGAAGCAATGTCATCATGAAACTATGTCTACTTCTTTTCCTTTGAGCGCTGAGATAGTTATGATGTCACAGTTTTATAGAGATCAGGGACTGTTAGCACATATGCAGTGTCTGGTCAAAGTGTCAGGTTCTCATTGTCTGGCATGGTGTCTGGAACTATATCTGGGAAACGGAGTCTTGTCACAATGTCTGGTCACGGTGTCTGGTCACGGTGTCTGGTCACAGTTTCTGGTCTCGATGTCTAGGTCACGGTGTCTAGGTCCCAGTGTCTCGGTCATGGTGTCTTGGTCACGGTGTTTGGGCCACGGTGTCTGGGACACGGTGCTTGGGACACTATGTTTGGGTCCCTTTCAAGAAAAATATAACTGGTGGAAGACTCAAGGATTCTAAGACATAGCCAAATATCTGTACATAGACAAAAATAGTGATGTTCATAGAATGGATTAGAAATAATCATTTATCACAGAATTCAATTATAACACAAATTAAAAATAGTTCACAATAATCAAACATAACACTAATTATCTTTGATTGGTTTATTTAAAGAATAATGAAACATACCATCTATACACATGATTTGAGATAGATTAAACATGACTAACAAGCTGTACATATTGTTATGGATTTATGATCATTAAAACCTGATTAACACATGAGGAGTCCAAGAATCTCCCTCTTTTTGGTGATCAAAAATCATGTGAGTGAGATATCAATTCTTAGTGAATATGTTTCTCCCTTAGTTTTCAGTTAGAGTGCATGTCTCTCCCCCTTTGGGGATTATCAAAAAGAGTATAAAAGTAAATAAGATAATAGATAAGAAGAGTTCACGATGCATTTTATGGATAAAAATAGTGCAGTACAAATAGTTATAAAAAAATACAACATGTATCCCAATCAAGAGATAGTATTAATATTTATTCTGAATCGGCTTTCTTCTCTTTTCCCGTGGTAGCAGCATGACTAGAATCTATAAGGTTAGAGGTAGAAGTTTTAGAATGAAGTGAACTAATTGATAGAGAAGGTATATGGAGTCCTTCAAAAACTGAGGGGGACAAGGTAGGTGTAGTGAAAGACCTAGGAAATATTTTGTTACAGATAATACTCTTGATCAGACTCAAAGCCTAAGAGGCAGACAATGACTTAGAGACAAGGGAATATGATGAGGTTATAGGAAAAGAAAGTCTCATTGGTGAAACTAAAGGAGCCACAGTAGAAGAGCTCTGCACATGATGATAAGACCTCAAAATCTTGATGAATTTAGAAATAATCTCACCACCATATTTCATTTCTTTCTCAAAGTCATCCTTTTTCTCCATGTACTAGTTCAATAAGGGATTGAAATACTTTAGCTTTTGAACCTGAGTTTTGAAAGCATGAATCATAGGATTTATTTTTAGATTCTCTACAATGTACATTAAATGGTTTGTCATGTCATGCATATAGAAGATCCTATTGAATTAGAAGTACACCTTCTTATTAATTTCCTCTTAAGAATCATTTAAAGTCATATAATGAGTTAAAAACAAATAAAGAACTCTGTAACTATTCTTGATAACCAAAGATTGAGACTCTTTGTCCAAGACACTGACCACAGACTGATGTTCTTCTTTAATAATTATTCTGAGCAGATCACTATACAAAGAAGCTTGAGATGATTGTCCAAAGGAACTAGAAACAGTAACAGCTGATGTAGGAGACTTCAGTAGATTTAGAAAATTTTGGGGATAGCCTTTATACTCATCAGTCAACTTGTTAAGACCAATAACAATCTCACACATTTCATGTATTATTTTATTTGTTCTCTCAGCTACCTTGTCAACTAAAGATGTAAGTAAAGGTTGAATCAAGTCAGTTAAATCCTATGGAATCTGAAAAATAACATCCTCAACAGTATGAGTTATAGGTTATGGTTTTGAGTTCATCACTCTCTACATTTCTTCAACCATACCTATGAAAAACATCAATTTATCACTGAGCTTTTTGTTCTCAATTCTGATTTCTAGAATTTCAGGAAGCATTTTTTTCTGAATCTGCTAAATTAACTTCTCTATCAATAGAGAAACATCTCATTCACTCAAGTTAGTCATAGTAGAAGGTTGAGTACTCATGAACTTTTCACCCTAGCCAATAGGGTAGCTCCAAATTAATTCAAATCATCCTTACTGACCATGGAAGAAGGTTATTGTCAAGGCTCAGGGATAGGAGTTGAGATAGGCTGAATATACATTGAAACTATATCATCAAGAGTAGATACTGGTTTCAATTGAAACATAGAAGACATATATATACTTTTAACTGAGGCTACTTTTAAGTCATTCACATGAAAATATCTAGGGAATTTATACCATGTATCTATAGAACTTGGATCAACCAGATTTGGAACTTCAATACATTCTAGATTTAGGTGCTAATCCCCCTCATCGTGTGCATATTTCTCAGGAATAAGTGATTTAGATAATTTATAAAATTCCAAGATTTCATCCCCAATAGCCACAACCATTTCCTTTCTAGCTAATTGAATGTGTTTCTCCATTATCACTTAAGCATATGGGATAACTGCGGGAACAACTTGTTCCTCTATCTGTTCCTTAATACCAGCTTCTTTCTCAAGAGACAGATCTTCTTCTGAATGTTCCTCTAGAACAACATTTCCCCTTTCAACAACAAAAGATTCTTCTTTAGAAATAGGTTCTTCTTCCAGATCAACAATATCTTCCAGGATAGGGACATCCTTCTCAATTAAGACTTAGTGATCAGGATCACTATCATCCTTATCCAATAGAATTTTCCCTATAGGTGCAATAGCCTCTTCTTATTATTTCTTATCAGAGTAGTCAATGATTTCATCTGCTTCCATACCAGGATCAGGAATGACCATAGGTCTTGAAGAGTGCTCAACTGGGTAGAATAATTCATAGAACCATCCATTATCTTTCACCCTTGATTTTATCCATGGATTCCAACAGATTTTCATTATCTTGACCGTATCTTTTGAAATAAAAAATTCATAATCTATAATGACCTTTTCATATTGTCCAACCAACCCTTTTTCATGAAGCATAACTGAGATTAACCTTGAGTAGAAAAGGGAGGTTGACTTGGTGATTGTCTTTATTAACTCTCGTGTATTCAGGATAACCTACATCCATAGGTTTATATTGTGCCTATTCTTCAAAAGATGTATCAAAAATACATCCTGATACTTAAGTACAGCAAAATCACCTATTTTGGGGATAATCAGATTCTCGACAATAATAAATAGGTGTCCGGTTTCCCCTTCTTGCTCAGAATCCATTGGTATTCTCATTGTTTCATTTACATTTAATCTTCTCAAGGCTTCTTCAAAAACAAAGATAGCACATAGTGGTGGATGACCTCTCTGGTAATCCTAAATATTATCCTCAGGAGGTATCCTTAGGCATGCAGCCCATAACCTTGAAGAAAAAGTGCATCTTTTCCTATTAACCAAACTTCTCAGAACAAAACCATATTCTGTATCAAAAGAAAATTGAACGAACTAATAAAACAATGCAACTAGCTTAATTTATATTTGTCTATCCTTCTTTGTGAACCAATATAGCCACCCTTTCTCTTTTATTACTTTCAATAAGAATGAACTACTTGAAAACAGTGACTTTGGAAAAATTTATTTTTCAGGTACCACTATTCTATTCACCAGGTTCGTATTCAACAGTCCTTTAGGAACTATATTTGGTGTTATTTTAATTTTATTCTGTTGTCTTCCCTTATCAAGAGTTGATAATGATGGGTGTTTCATTTTGGTCATTGAACGAAAGTTTGTGAGAAAGGTAATGTTTAGAGGAGGTGTCTCGGTTTGAGAGAAGAAGGATCGAGTGAAAAAAGGGGTGAAAATTATTTATTTTTTATCATTTAAGGGTATCAAGCATCATAAAAACAAATGTGTTGGAAGATTAAAGTATAAATAAATTAATTACCATGATACGTGTTATATTTTTTAAATAAAACAATAAAGAATCTTTCTAATGAGACGGGAACTGGAATTCACTGTGAGACCGTAATAGGATTTCACAATTAGACCATAGCTGGCTTTCACGGTGAGACCATAAATGGATTTCATAGTAAGACCGTAACGGTGTGATTTCTAATCAATGCAACCATATTGTTTGAGACAGTAAGTTCTAGGCAGTAATCGAGAGATAGTAACTGTAAGACTGTAAACCTGAAACAACAAATTTTAAGACAGTAAAACTTCAAAACTATTAGAGTTATACAGTAATCATAATAAAGTGACTTGTGAAACCATAAACGGTGAAAAATTACACTTACATCTTAAGATTTATCATTCTCAACTCATGTATGATGTAATCTATTCTTAAAAAATTTAATGGTTTGGTGAAATTATCAGCAAGATGATATTTAGTTCCAATGAATTCTAAATTGATATCATCTTTTTGATAATGATCTCTCAAAAAGTGATGTCTTACATCAATGTGTTTTGTCCCAGAGTGTGAATCAAATTTTTTTTGATGTTAATACCACTTTTATTGACACAATTTATAGGTACATACTTCAATTGATATTAATAATCTATTAATGTGTGTTTCAACCACAAAATTTGTGCACAACAGCTACAAGAAGCTATGTACACTTCTTTTGTAGAAGAAAATGAAAAAATTTTGTATTTCTTACTACACCATGATTCTAGTGATTTTCTTAAAAAGTGACATGTTCCATATTTTATTTTTTTATCTATCTTACAACCAATGAAGTCAAAATCAAAATAATGAACTAATTCAACTGAATTTCTTCTAGAATAGAACAGTCCCAGATTGGGTGTATGTTTGAGGTTTTTGAAAATTTTCTGAACAATATCTAAATGAGATCCCCTAGGGCTTTCATGAATATGAGAACACATACATACCCTAATCATAACGTCAGTTCAACAGGATGTTATGTATAGTAAGCTTCCAATCATTCCTCTGTAAGTGGTATGATCAACAAATTTTTGATCTTCTTCAAGATCAAACATACAAGTAGTACTCAATGGATTGTCACTACTTTTATTGTTATCCAAGGAAAAATGCATTACATGGTCTCACTATTACAAAAATGGGCTTTATCAGCGCTCAAAACGGGATTTAGAAGAACTAAAAAAGCATTGTAAAGCTCATCACTGATATAGGGGGGTCCCTTTTATCAACTCTCCAAAAAGTACATATAAAGGCCTGCTTTATCAGCGATAAAAAAAGCACTGATAAAAGACCCATTTATCAGCAGTTTGTTTTAGCGCTGATAAAAGATCCATTTACCAGTGCTTTTTAAAAGCGCAGATAAATGTAAAAAATTAAAAGAATATAAAAAAGAATTATATAATGTGGGGATATCTTTTAACCATTCTTAACCCCCCTATTAGTGCTAGGCAGACCCCCTCACACTCTCCTGCATGCACAACCCTTTACTTCCACCCGAACTCGAACTCACGACCTCCCCCCTTTCACGGCTGCACCTTTACCACTAAGCCATTTATTTTTTTTCTCTATTTAATGATATAACTATTTATATATATATATATAGTTATATTTATTCTTATATTGATATAGATACATATTAATATAAATATATTTATTTATATATTGGTATATATATATATTTATTTGTATATTAATATAGATTTATATTTATTAATATATATATATATATTTAGTTATAATTTTTTATCCGTATATTTATTTGTATTATAATATTTACTTATAAGATTAGTTTTAAATACATTTATGAAAAAATATGTTTTTATGTGGGTTTATAAATAAATAATTAAATACATACATACATATATACAACATACATACACACACAGAGACACAAACAGACACACACACATATTTATGAATAAATATATATATGTGTGTATTTGAAAAGACATAGAATGTTATAATGACGATAACTTATAATCTAGAAGCCTGTTTATACTATAAAACTAGTCAAATCGACAAAAATGAAACAATATTTGATATGATATGTGGTATAGGCCTAAAGAACATCCGGATCAGAATTTATACTTGTTTGAATGTTAATGAATCTGGGTATCCCAAATAAAAACTCAGTTTTGGATGCCTTCTAGGCCATTTTTGGATTTTAAAAAAGGCAACAGAAGCTTGGTTTCATTCCCTAGCGCGTAGGGCTCATCACATTCTTTGATTTGATATGCTGTAGAGCTCAAACGGACATCCGAATCAAAATTTATGGCCGTTTGAAATTGGAGATACATTTATAACATATTTTAGATCATTAATTAAATTTTATGATTTTTGTGTCTTCATATTGTTATTAAATTATTTTTAATCAATCATAATTTGAAAATTATTAATTAATAATATTTTTTAAAATATTTTAAATCCATTTTCACAAAATTTCTTATATATTAAATGTAATAGTATATTTATACATATCTAAAACATTCTTATAAAATAAATATTATAATTATATAAATATAAATATACTTTTGTAACAATAATTTATTTTTCATGATTTTTTTGAAACATGAAACTTATCACCATTAGGAAAATGTACTAAAAAAGGGGGGCCTTTATCAGCGCTAAAAAAAGCACTGATAAAAGTGTAATGCTTCCCTTGCCAATTTTAGTAGAAGTATCTATATATATATATTCATTTATTTAAAATAATACAATAATTATTTTGAAGGATCGTAAATCCATGAAATAGTTTTATATCGCCCATTAAACTAATTTCAAATTCATTTTTCATCATTATAGAATATTTTATACATAAAAGATTTTCTAATGATCCAATGATAATATCATCTACATAAATTTAAACTACTAAATCATCATTGTAAATTTGATTTATAAAAAATGTAGGATCATTTATTCCTTTTTTAAAACCTTGGGATATAATAAAAGTATTTGATCTATCGTACCAAGCTCTTGGAGATTGTTTTAAACCATATAAATATTTTGATAATTTGAAAGAACGATATTAAAAAATGTGGATTTGTAAAACCATGGGGTTTATCAACAAAGAAATCCTCAGCTATATACCCATTTAGGAATGCACTTATAACATCCATTTGATACTATTTAAAATTCATATGTGCAGCTTAAGCAAGCATAATTCTGTTGGCTTCAGGCCTCGCTACTTGTGCAAAGGTTTCCTTATAGTCAATTCCTTATTCATAACTATATCTTTGTGAAACCAATCTAGAAATGTTTCTAACTATGTTACCAACTTTATCTACTTTATTTATAAACACCCTTTTAGTGCATATGGTGAATGCGTCTTTAGGTTGATCGAAAAGTTTCCAAACATTTTTTATTCCAATCTATTAAATCTCTTCTTGCATAGCCATCACCCAAAATTTGTCATTGATAACATCATTAATGTTTCTATGTTCATGTTGTGACAAGTATACTATATTATCAACTTGATTTCTAAGAGAATATATAGTTTGAGTTCCTTCATCTAAATCTCATACAACAGCATTTAAAATAAGGTTCTTAAGAGTTATAACAGCACTAGAAAAAGGACCACTGATTTCAGGTTCATCAACCGGTTCAGGTTCATTATGACTTGAATCTAAATAATTTACAAAACTTGAATTCTTAAAATATTCTATTACATGATGGTTAGTGTATTTTGATTTAATATCCAGAATTGATACATCATCATTTGGGTTCTCTAGAGTGGTCTTTGGCTCATGTGGATTTTTTTCATCAAATTTTACAGGGATAGATTCTTCCAGACATTTAATTCTTTTGCTAAATACTCTATAGGCTTTACTAGAGACTGAATATCCAAGAATTATTCCTTAATCTCTATTGGATTCAAATTTTTGAAGATTTTCCTTAGTATTAAGGATATATTCTTTGCAACCAAAAACATTGATGTAGATAACTTTAGGTTTTCAATTATTCCATTACTCTTAATGAGTTATTTTCAGAATAGGACTAATCAATATTCTTTTGATAATATAACATGATGTATTTATGGCCTCAACCCAAAAATAAGTAGGTAATTAATATTCAATAATCATTGTTCTAGAAATTTCTTTCAAGGTTCTTTTTCTTCTTTCTACAACTCCATTCTATTGAGTTGTTCTAGGGGAAGATAAATTATGACTATAGACATTTTGTGAGTAAAAAGATTGAAACTCTATATTTTTAACCTCATGACCATGATCACTTCTTAAGGATTTAATTCTATGCCATTAAGATTCTCTACTATTTTGGCATATTTGGTAAAATGTAAGAAGGCTTCACTTTTGTGAGCCAAAAAGAAAGTCCATGTATATTTAGAAAAGTCAACTACACGAACATAAACACAGTGCCTTCCATTTAAAATAGAATCTCTAGATGGTCTATAAAAATCCATGTGAAAAAGTTTGAGAGGTAGGGAAGTTGACACTTCATTCATTGGTTTGAAGGATATTTTGTGTTTCATTCCCTTTTAACATGGATTACACTCTTTATCATTTGGAAACTCATGTTTGGGTAGGTCTTTGACTACGATTTTTCAAGATAACATTATAAGTGAGTGAATATTATAGTGCCTTAGTCTCCAATTCCAAAGCCACAATTCATTGTGAAATACACATTATCATGAAGAATTTTAAGAGACTAAAGAATCTATATTAACAGAGTATACATAATCATCTTTTAATGAAAAAAATACTAATTCATTTTTAGGACTGAAAACATTTCTATAATAATTTTCAAACATAACATGAAATCCATCCTCAAATAGTTTTGAAATACTAAGTAGATTATATTTCAATCCATCAACAAAAAATACATTGGAAATTAAAATTGAATTAGAGTTACAAATTTGGCCAGTGCCAATGATCCTTACATTGGCATTGTCACCAAAGGTAACATGTCCACCATCAATTTTTATTAAATTCTTGAAGAATGAATAGTCTCATGTCACATTTCTTGAACACCCATTGTCCAAGTAATATAAGCTTTTACATGATCTATTTTAGAATATTTACTACAAAATAGTCAAATAAAAACAGATTTTAGTACCCTTATTTTTTGGGTCCAATAATATTACTAACTAGTGCTTTACGTTCCCACATATTTCTCATAGGTTTCCTATAAGAATTATGTAAAGTGCATGAAAAATAATCATTATTTTTCCTAGAAAAGTTTGAAATGGTATAGAGTGTATCATAATTTGAACTAGATAAATGTTTTCCAGAACAAGGATTAATGCTATATGTCCTAGACATATAAACCAAATTAGTTCTTCCAAAAATTTCTTTTACTTGGTTGATAGCTAATACATGTAATATATTTAGTAGCAATCTGTTTACCAAGAATTTTCACCAAAGTATCTTAAACATTAGTAAACCTTTAAAGACCTTTTTTCAATTGCACATTAAAAAGAATTAGTTCATTGTTTTCATTGAGCAATTGAAAAAATTTCTCCCTTTTTACAGTAAGTTCATTTTTAAAAGTTGAGGAAAGTGCATGTTATTTCTGTAATGAATTGTTGTTATCATTTAGTTCACTACATGTCTCTTCATGCATATTACAATAATCAATATTTTCATCATTAGATATATTTCTAGAGTCCATGTCATCTGCAGAATAATATGAACCGTGTACAAGAGATTCCAGTGTAACCTAACATGTGTTTTTCATAAAACGCATATTCGATTTGTTAGCGTCTTCATCATGTGAAGTTTCTGACTCACAAGATCTATCCTCAGAAGAACTCTATGATTCTTTCATTAAATATTTATAATTTCTATTTTTGTCCTCATATTTCATTTTTTACTTGGGCTTATGACAGTCATCCTTTATATGTCCCTTTCTCTTACATTCGTAGAATAATATCTCATCAGACTGATCACTTATTTTCCAATATTTCTTCCATCTTCCTTTTTGATCATATCTTCCCTTGATGTTAGGATTTCTAAAAACATTCTAATTCTTTTAAAATCTCTTAAACCTTCTAGCTAATTAAGTCCTCTCCTCATCACTATCAATTGCAGATTGTTCACTACTGGAACATTCTATAAAGACTTACAATTTCCATTTTTCTTTGTGTTTTGATGTAGTGGTCTTAAATGAGACAATTTTTTAGGTGCATCTTCCTCTTACTTGTTGACTTTCAGATCCTCTTCATACTTAATTAGTTTCCCTATGAGTTATTTTATAGGCAACTTGCTGGCATCCCATGATTCTCTAATGGAGATAGAGGTTCCTCTCCATTTGTCTAGTAGGAATCTGAGAATCCACAAAATTTGTTCATTGGCAGTGATGTATATTCCAAGAGAAATCACTATGTTGGAAATTTCATTGAACCTACGATACATTTCAGAAATAGGATCATCATGTTTTATTTTAAAGTTATCATATTTAATATTATATATATTAAGTCTCATTTCTTTTACACTAGAAGTTACTTCATGTGAAATATACAAAGTATCCCAAATTTCATGGGTAGTTTTACATGTAAGAATTTAATTAAATTCCTCACCTCTTAATGATAAATACAAATAATTTATAGATTTTAAATTTTTATTGTTTGTAGTCATGGTTGGGTCATCTGATGTGATTCTATTAGTAGCAGTAATCTTATACTCATCTATAATGGAAGTCCAAATTTCAAAACTCATACTTTTTAATTGAATTTTCATTTTAATTTTCCATTGGGAATAATTGCTTCAATTAAAGAATGGTGGTATTTTTTTCAACAACCATCATGTATATAGTTCAAAATAATGAAATACGTTGAAAGAGATATAAATTTAGAATTAACAGAAATTTACATATCATTAAGATCAACTAAATTCATAGTTGAATAGGTTCAAAAAAGATTTTTAATAGCAATAAAAAACACGTTTTATACCAAATGTTGGTCAGAGTAGAGTACTCAAGAGGGGGGTGAATTAAGAATCTATAAAAATTTCTACTTGAAATGTATTTTTAAAAGG
Organism: Viscum album; assembly: GCA_963277665.1. Lineage (NCBI taxonomy): Eukaryota > Viridiplantae > Streptophyta > Magnoliopsida > Santalales > Viscaceae > Viscum > Viscum album. The sequence continues at coordinate 1,866,229,837 of OY728133.1, forward strand.
TTCCCCAATAAAATAAGTACATCCCATTTAATCAAAGTAATATGGTTATAAAAGTTTGAATGTTTAAATATCTTCTCAGAAGAATTATTAACTCTAAGAAATCTTAATATCAGTTATTAATAATACTTTTGAAGTTATTATAATAAGGAAATTCAATTATAACTTCATTCCAAGATTATCTATCAAATTAAATTTAGTAATTTTTGAATTATGCAGTAAAACAGAGAAAATAATTTATAAACACATTGAATATATAACAATTTGTTCAGTCTCAAACTGAGACCCGATCCACTCCACATGGTGATCACCTGCAACCAGGCAGTTTATATTAATAATCTTTATCCACACCCTGGATTGGGGTAAAAAACATTTCCCAAAACTGTCCAAGTCACAGGACCTCTTCTACAGTTAATTGTGGGTATAAACTAATAGGTCAAACATGGAAATATTCCACACTTATCCATGGGAATAAACAAGTGAAAAATGATGTGAGAGGAAGGATATCTCGTATCCTCTAGTTGAATGTATGATTCAATATGTGTTTTTATATAGAATCACAGACACACACTGCAAACAATCTAAAAACACTACAAAATATAGAAAAAATGATTAAATAATGATATATGTGCTTTTAGTGATACTCTATGTAGCTATGGACTTCTGGGATGAAGCAGATGTCATAATTGAGTCCTCTGGAAAGAAACAAAGTATTGGAAGTCTGATGCTGTAGTTTCTAGTTAGTTTTGGCTTGTCTTCTTCATGGATTTGGTATTGGAAAGATGTTATTTACTCTGATCTATATTATCCCTTCTCTTTGTATTTTATAATTCTTAGTGTGTTCATCATATGTATTGAGTTTCATGTGTCGATTATTTTATCAAGAATGCTTGTTCTTCTTCATAATCTTGTGGTGCTTATTTCCGGGCCACACTTCCCTTTTTATGATTGGATTTCATATATTGGAGGTGACATAATGCATGTATTTTTTACCTCATACCTCATATTTTCAGGTGACCTATCTACAAAGAAATATTAATTATGTCAGTTCATTTAAAATACTTACATATGACTATTAGAAATTAAATTTAAAAATGACAAAACAGATTAAATAATGGTTTCATAGTTCATCTAGAAATTGTATCTATATGAAACAGTGTCTTCATGAAATAGTGTCTCATTTTTTTGATTGAGTGGTGAAATAGTTATGATGGCATAGTTGTATAGAGATCATAAACTGGTAGCACATATGTAGTGTCCGGTCACATTGTTTTGTTCTAGGTGTATGGAAAATTTTCTGGTTCACGGTGTCTAGTCACTGTGTCTTGTTCACATTGCCTGGTCATAGTGTTTGGTTCACTGTGAATAGTCACTATGTCTGGTCAGAGTCTCTGGTCACGGTGTCTGGTCATAGTGTCTGGTCATAGTGTCTGGTCAGAGTTTCTAGTTCATGCTATCCGGGTCATGATGTCTGGGTCACAGTGTCTAGGTCACAATGTGGGGGTCATGTTGTCTAGGTCATGGTGTCTGGGTCCTTTTCTTGAAAAATATAACTGATGTCAGACTCATGGTTTATCAGAATTAGACAAATATTTTTTATACATACTTAAACAGTGATATTCATAGAATGGATTAGACTTAACCATTTATCAATGAAATCCCTTATAACGAAGATGAAAAATAGTTAACAATAATCTAATATAGAACCTATGAGCATGGATAGGTTTATTTAATGCATATAGAAACAAACCATCTATACACATGATTTGAGACAGATTAAACAGGATTAAAAATATTTACAGAATGTATAGGATTTGTGATCATTAAAACATGATTAACACAAGAAGAGTACCAAACATGCTTTATCAATGCTTTCTACTTTAGTGCTGATAAAACAAATCCTTATCAGTACATTTTAACTAGAGCTAATAAAATATTCACCCGATTTTATTAATGAACCCTAATATTCAGATTCTTCTCTCACACACCTCAAAATCTTTTAGCAGCTGACCCCTACATCATCGTCCCCTCCTATTCCCCAACCTTTCTTTTCCATCACCCACCCCTCCTCTTTCGCTGACCCTCTCAACCACCACAAATCACTCCTCTACCACTGTGAACCCCTCCTCCACAGCGAACCCACCTCTATCTCACCCCCCCTCATGTCAAACCCCACCTACTTCCGAAAAAATTTCTTTCTCCAAAAACCCTCCTCCAGCACAAACCCCCCTCCACCAAGAACCCATATACACAACTAACCCCACCTCCACTGTGAACCCCTATATGACCTCCACTACTACCTAGCCACCACCTACCCCAACTCTGTTGTCGCAGAACTCTACTGCTGCCGCCAGAGGGGTATGTCATTTTTTCTACATTATTATAAATTTATTATAAATAGATAGATTTTGTCTTGGATTGGGTATGTTCTTACATTACATTTAATTTGAAATAAATTCTTTTGAATACCATTACATGGAGTTTCATTGATTTAACAACTATGGTAGTATCATAAAAATCCTTTAAAACATTTATATATTGTATATTTTCACCAATAACATTTTTTTCAATTTTTTATTGGATATTTTTTAGAAAATGTATATTCACCCTTTTAAACTGAATAATCCTATAAAACTAGCTTTCCCAAAAAAAATTTAAAAGGAACATGAATATTGAGATACAGTAAAACTATTTTCATCATATGAAATTTCAATACCATGTTTCTTTTGAGTTTCTATGACTATCAAAACTAAATTACATGATGGTTGACCATTTTAATTTTAATCTTTGCGGTTGTATAATTCCCCCTATAATTTCCCAAAACTCAATACTGTGATTTCCATTCATATTATGTTTGTTTTATTAAGTTTAAAAATTTTATAATTCTTAAAACATTACTTTTTCATTCCATTCGATATGCTCCACAAACTAATTTTTTTCATAATTTATTTATGGCCAAAGACCATATATTGATCCATAGAGTGACCCATAAAATTACCTGACCTGCAAAATGATTTAATATTTTAATTTTAAATTCTTATATAAAGCTATTTGAAAAATTATTTTTTGAGTTGGTACTATAGAGCAAACCAAAATTGTACTATCAATTTCGAAATATATGTATATATATTTATATAACATAGTGATTATTATTTTGTATAAAATTATGGTCATAATAGTTTACCACTATAATGTGAACATGGATACTCCATTACAGTATTTTAATTAAAAATATCATATAGTCTAGATATATCTATCTTACATGACATAAATGTTGGTCGACTATCACGTGATGGAGTCTCGTATGAAATTTTTACATCTTCTCATGATGTTCACACAAAGTGATCTATAAGAAGAATGGTCCCTAGGAAAAATACACTAATAGGAATTACAAATTTTTTATTTGTCATTTGATATTACTATATGAAAACATGATTATTTTCCCTAAAACTGGAATTTTTCTGTTTCTATTAAAAAATTAATGGAATAGTCTATTTAACGATATCCTACTCTGCTCTTTGCACACACCACAAATATACACATTGGTGAATATATAGACATATTTATCTATGATATATCTAAAAGGAAAGGGTCACACATTAATAATGGAGTTATATATTCAATTGTTAAATACATAATGATAATGGGATGTTTAGGTCACTGTAAGGAATAAAGAGACAATATTAGTGTTGTGTTATCTTACGATATTTAATATAAATTTCCAATCTTGAATGTAAATTTTTGTTTGGTTTACCTATATATTTTGGATCATGTGTTAACATTTTATGAAATTAAAATTTATAAAATAATGTTTATTTTTATTCATGTGTCTTTAATAAAGTATCTTTATTGGGATTTATGTCTTTAAAAAATGCCTAAGTAACTATTTTAAAATGATTTAAGTGTTTTGAAATGTTTTTTAAAAAATTTATGTGTTAAACATACCTTTTTTTGTTTTAAATCAATTTATAATGATTTTAAAACAACACATGGACTTAGGTTTCATTCCATGTGTTTGTCAACACATTCAATTTGCTTAAATTAATGGATGTGAATGTTTTAAGAGCGTATTTAATTCTTGTTTCATTTTAAAAAGGGTTCTTTGATGTTTTAAATGACGAATTATTAAATATATAGGTCTATATATCATTTTATGTTATTATGGTTGTTGGGTAATGAAGATGACATGAATTCATAAAAAAGAATTGTGGTTTAGTTGAAGAGTGCATGGAATTTATTGGTTTATGTTAAAATGGTGTGTTTTTATAAAGATGAAATTGTGTAAATGGATGGATTTTTAATGTGATTTAAAGTGTTATTTTATAAATAATTATCAAAGGAAATTTGAAATTTAGTTTTTCTATAATCCTTTAAGTTTATATTTATATAAAATTTTGAAAACCAATAAATTATATAGGGAAGATAGGTAGATTGATTATAACACCATGGAAAGGGAATGTCCCAAAATCTATCCAACTCATAGGATATCCATCATAACCTCAATCCCACAAAATGTAAATTAATGTTTTACCCCATTTCATGTCCTAAACCTACAATGCATCCAACATCACCTTCATTGTTTAAATTAGGGGACCCTTGTTTTATATGTCTATTTAGGCCTTTTCCATCAAAGGGATGTGATTGATTATTAATATGATATTCATTCTTCTTATTCATGGATGTGAAAATTGTATATTTCTTGTGAGGGAGTTAGATTTGACATGTAATTTACTAATTGTATTTTATTTATTCAGGTGATGATCATTGGCTCTTTGTTTCTCACTTCCCCTTGTTTGTATCATTTTTTAATCTATAGGATTGTACCTAATGTGGAATGTGTGGTTAAGTCGGGTGGATTTTCAATTTTTTAGGATTCAACATTGGTCGACTATTGCCCTTATTGTAGTTTCTGTACAAAATGATTGAATAATTCAATTTCATCTATGATATTGATACATTTTTTATAATTGAATTGTAACTAGGAAATTTGGATTCATAAAACAAAAGAATTTATAATTTTAAGGGGAAAGTGGATGATAGTAAATTGACAATGGTATATATAGTGGTAAATGTATTTCAATAATTAGAGGGTTTATATTTTAGTTAAAATTTCTCTCATACTGTAAATCATATTATAATTTAGACTGTTCTAAGCTTGGTTTCTATTAAATGTATGTTTCCAGAAGAAATTAATTTCATGATTATATTACACAATGATGATTTTGATAAAGATATCTACATATATAAATTGAAAGGTTTTATGATAAATGGAATATATGGTTTGGTTCTAGTCTCAAATTGAGTATTAGTGGGCTTATATAGGCACCAAGATAGTGTAACTTTAATTTCAATGATTTCATGGTAGAATTAATTTTAATGTAGTGTAATATAATTGATTGATATTATATCAATATGTATTATGAAGAGATTTTTATCATTTTACATCATTATGTGGATGGATTTAACTTAGTTGTCCCAATGATGGAATGGTTGTAAGAGCTAAAGATTCATTTATATAGAGCATCCCAAATGAAAGGCATTGGTTATGGAAAGTGGATATTAGCGATAAATATTGAAAGAGACATAATGTCTATAACTTTTTTTTTCTTTTTTAATTTTTATTTCAATGTTTTTTGTATTTAATTTGTTAACTATTAATATTATGGAATCCAATAGGATGGTTATGAATACAAAATGGATGGATGCCAGTCGTATGACAAAAGAGTATAATCATTGAGTGAAAGACTTCATCACATTCGAAAACGATCATGCATATGAACCTTCTCAAATTTTTTATCCATTTTTACCCAATTTTTATTCAATAAAAATTAGTCCATAGGAGTTGGATGTATACATGATCTATCATGAGATAGATCAATGATATAAATGTTGGAATCAACATGGGGAAAGAAGCACATGTAAATAGTGTTTGGCATATCAATGTGTTTTATGGATCATCTAATAAGATTACAAGTGTGGAAAATAAATAATATTTTATCAAGGATTTGATAATAGATCGGAAAGATGACAAAGATTGTATTGAGTAAATGAAATGGATAGTCAAAGTAAAACTTCATGATTTTAGAAAATTGTTTAAGAAGTAAAAGAGTTGTGAAAATATTTCATTATATGGGGGTTTCACTTAATATGTAGTATTGTCAGCAATAGTGAAGCTATATAAATTTAAAGTAGGAAACTGATAGAGTGACACCTATTTTACAGAACTACTTTCTCTCTTGAATTAAATTCTCCCCAAAGATAATGAGAACCCAATACAAACATACGATGCCAAACAAATGCTATGCTTTATGAATATGATATATAAAAGGATACACGTATTCCTGAATGATTGTATACTATTTCTCAAGGACTAAAAATAACATAAAGAATTCCCAAAGTGTGGTGCTTCTCAATACAAGAAGGATGCATTAGGTACAATGGATGATGTTTGGTACTTTCCAATCATTCCATGTTTTAGATGCCAATATTGTAGTGTGGAGATTGTAGAGAGATTGAAGTGACATACAGATACAAGAATTAAATATGGGAAACTACATCATCCAGTATAATCTCCATAGTATAATATTATTGATCAGTAGTGTCCTGAATTTGGAAATGAGCCTTGAAACCTTCATCAGGAATTATCTACTGGTGGAGTCATTTTTTTATATTTTCAAAATAGAAATAATAGAACATGTTTGGTTATGTTGGTAAATTATAACTTTTCACCATTGCTGTTATTGAAATGAAAATACATCATGCTATCTATTATTATATTAGGTTCAAAACAATCGGTTAATGATATTGATGTTTATTTGGCCCCATTGATCAAGTATTTAAAATTATTATAGGATTCATGTGTTACATTGTATGATGCTTATAGAAATGAAGATTTCACATTAAGAGTAATGTTGTACGAGATGATTGATGAATTTACATCTTATAGAAATTGGTCATGATATAACATTAATGGAAGTCAGGGGTTTCCCTTTTGAAATTGGTACACGATCAATTAGGTTGAAACATTCATAGAAAAATGTGTTTTTAGGACATCAATGATTGTTTCCGCGAAAATAAAAGTACCAATATTGGACAACATCTTTCAATAGATGTTTAGAAGAATCTACAACCCCATATCCACTAAAAAGTGATCAACTATTTTATAAAGTAAAATATGCGAACACTACTTTCGGTAAACCATTTTAAAAAAAAATTACGAAATCTAGTTGGAATAAGAGATCAGTTTTTTTGAATTACCATACAGGAATTTTCTGTATGTTCGATATTTTATTGATGTTATTCTCGTTGAAAAACATTTATGTGATAGTTTCATCAACACGTTACTAAATGCACCCAACAAAAAAATGATGGAATTTATGCTAGGTCGGATAGGGTTTACATGAAAATACGAGAAGAGTTGTTGCCGGTGTAGGGTGAAAATTGAATTTTTCATCCGCCAGCTACTTATAGTTTTTCCAGGTTGGAGATATATTAGTTCTGAAACTTCTTGAATGATGTTAAGTTTCCATATGTGTATTAATCAATTATCAATAACTTTGATTCAATGAACAATTTAAAGATAAATGGTATGAAATCACATGACTACCCTGTTTTGAAGAAAGGTCTCATTCCTGTAGATTTATTTTTCATTTTTTCCAAGGATGTCAATCATACATTAACCACGCTCTCTTTCTTCATCATAGATATCTGGAACAAAGTTATAGACCCTATGAAATTTCTGACTATACAAAGATAAATTACCATCATATTATGTGAATTTAAAATGTTCATACCACCAAAAAGAGTTGTTACGATGGTTCATTTGATTGTTCACATAGTGAGAGGGATTAGACAATGTGGTCCTATACAATGTCGATGGTTGTACCCCTCTGAACACAATATGATGATTTTTAAAGGGTATATAAAAAATAAAAATTTGTCGAAGGGTTGTATTGAAAAATGATATATTTTATTGGAATCCCTTGAATTTTGTTCCAAATACCTTTACAGCGTGGAAATCATTGACCTACCAAAATATCTTTACACTGGGCGGCTTGTGAGTGAAGAAATTTTCGGATGATATTTTTTTCAATCAAGTTCTGGAGTAGGCATACCTTAACATTTTTTTGAAAATTTTTAATGTTTCCCCATATGTTGAAATCCACAATTAAATAATTAGACATATGAATACATCAAGGGATGACTGATCGATATCAAACACACATAATCAATATTTTAAATATTGGGTTTTAGACCATATTTTTAGGGAGATAGATGAAAATCTAGATTCAATTTCTAAACAACATAAATGGATAGTAGGAGGAACATGTGTGTATGTATTATCATACAATAGTTATGTGATTAGTTTTTATATGTCATATATAAATGAACATGATGAATACGAAAATATGAAAAATAGTGGTGTTGCACTAGTTGTTGATGTGATGTATGTTTCTGATACTATGTAAAGAAATCCCATTCACACGAATATGATATTTATTGGCATCATCAAACAAATATGGGAGTTGGATTATTCAACATTAAAATACAAATGTTCAATGAATGTTGGTTGATAACATGATTGTTGTTAAAATAGATAAATTGGGATTCATGATATTAGATTTTAATAAGGGAGGGTAAAAAGATGAACCATTTTAAATGGCTTCACATGAAGTAAAATTATTTTATTATTTCCAATCCTGCTAACCAAAAGTGGTCAATTATTTTGTTATCGACCAAAACCTGTAAAGGGTTAGTTAGAAATTCAACTAGGGATTACCATTTAATTAGGATGTCATAGTCATTTCGAAGTGGTATCAATGAATGAATATTTTGTTATAGGATACCGTAATGAAGTTATTTTGATAGTCGATATAGGGGTCAAATCAATTAAACCTTAAAAAAACCATTCAAGAATCTGGTTATTTTTTTATAATATGAAACATTTTACCTAATTTTATTATCCATTCATTTTTATATTTAAATAATATAAATTATATGTTAAGAAAAATCGGTAGATAATGAATTTTTTATGTGATAGTACCCCGAATAATGAGGAATAATAGGTCTGTCAACCTATTGTTTCCTACCTCGTAGGGGAACAATGACCATTTGCACATGTTGGAGATCCCAATACTAAGGAGAAATAGGTTTCTCATCCTTTTCTTACTCCGCGTGTAGTGGTAAAATGACAATCAACACATGAAAATGCTACCACTATAGAGTATCATATTGATGAAGTTGAATCTGATGAAATGGTAGGCGGTGAAGGCCTGATGATGAAAAAAATATCATCGTAGATTTATGGTGTTATCAAAAATCATTAAAGAGAAATAAAATGAATCAAATACGAGGTTGTATGGAATGAACGAGTTAGTATTTTAACATCAACAAGGGAATGATTAATAGTTACATTAGAATTGTCACTCAGTAATGCATGCTGATTGATATAGATTCAGGGAACAATGTTGTGTATGTGCTTAATACAGTGATGTGGGAAGAGATTATAATAACATTATGATATCATTTTTTTATTTTACTAAAAATAAAAATTATTAAACATTTAATTACTCTTCATCATCCATTACAGAGTAAATTTATTGTGGATCAATACCAAAATAAATATATATTAATTTTTTGAGGAAGGATTCATAAAACATTTCCCTCAGTTCTAATGAGAAAAAATCATAATGATTTTGAAGGGAAAATAATCCTACACCCATCGCTTATCTATACGAACTTGATAACCCAATAAGTGTGGGATACATTAATCGGTCATTGTGCAGATGTGTCTTATCATGTACATCATGGCTAGTAATAAGTTGTTTGATGATATGTGTAATCATCACTTGGATTGAAATTTTTTATTTATGAAACAAAAAATGATTTCTAGAAATAAGGAAGGGAAACAAAACCAGTATACCCTATAGAAAAGCAAGTATGATGTATTCTTCACTTGACTAAAAATTGGTATTTATTTTAAATCTAATGTAATAATTGTATTTCACTAGAAACAACACTTTATTTATGTTTCTCTATATATATGGAGTTTGATGACTCCAAATCCAATGCCGCTTACATCCCACACAATGTTCTATAAAATGAAGAACTTGTAAATAAATATTGGATACTAATATATGAAAACACAAAAAAATTGTTGGAAACATGTGTAAGTTTTACATAATAAAAATTTGTTTTTATTTAAATATATATTTCATAAAAATGATCACTTTTTTACTATATTTTATATCTAGAATATTCATAGGAATAAAAAACAAATATACCAGATGAACACTTCATATCGGTGGGGTTGAAGTGGCTAGAACAGTATGCTCGTGCGAGATATGTGTGTTTTGCGGTTACACCCCCAACATACCAGGAAAGTCTGAGCCAGGTGAAAGCCTGATCCCACAAATTTATTGAAGAAAAAGTGCAAGTAAAGACAGAAGAAAGAAAAGACGTTACATTACATTAAAACCATAATCACCCCTCTCCCCATCATCAGATAACTCATCATCAGGGTCAGCTGACTCCCATTCAGAAGACTCGTATTTGCGCATCATCTCAAGATACATGTTTTTCTTCAGAAGCATTTCTTCAGAAAATTTCTCCTTGATCGGCTGCTTCCCACTGAGCCATTTGTCCGTCTTCGGGGACCCTCCTCTTCTTTTTCCATTGTACCCATTTACAATGACAGTTTATTGTGACCCTACATTCTTGTGTGCAGACCTTGTCACAATTGATTTGGGTAGGTCCGTATAGTCTCTCATTGGCTTCCTCCAGCTCTGAGTTTTTTCCTCCACTTCCTTTCTTAGGGTCCCATGAATTCCATACACAACAGGTCACATCCCGCAAATCATGTCATATTGTCAATTAGTATAGCCCATGAGTCAATCGCTGAGGTACCTATTCTAATTGAAGAAGAAGATATTCATACGGTCAAAATATTTTTTGGAACATTCATTGCATCACCATCACATCTTGTAAAAAACATGATGATAAAGAGTTATTCATTTTCAATTTTCTTTTAAAGATAAATCCCTTGAAATTAATGAAAAAATGTTTTAATTGATAAATTCTATTACATGTAGACAAAGGGAAGTGGGGAAATGAAAGATAGTGTCCAAACCATCTAAAGGACTAGCCAACTGATTGAAAATATGCACCAAAACACCATTAACCCGTCTGTTCTATATCATCATTTACTAGTATTGAAGGTTTTTGTGGATAAAAAGTTAAAAGATGATAGTTTTCACATAATTGATTTAGGAGATATTATACATTTAGAGGAAGTTCAAGACATTGTTGGTGTTGATAATGATAATCAAATCATTGACTATGATTGGCTAGGAAGCTTAGTTGTAAATGGATACACAAGGTACGTTATAATTATTTCTTTTTTCAAAAGATGATATGTTATTTTAGTTATGAATAAATACAATTCATTTTTTGGTTGGCATATATATGAAAAAAAATATAAACAGATTTTTCCATGGATAAAAACCTGGATATGTTAATCCTCACATCACTTCTACAGAACAACCAAAAATCGATACCAAAAAAAGATGAAAAAGTTGTAGGTCTAGGCAAATCATTTAAAATAAAACTTTCAACTGATAGGATATATTTAATACAAAACATGTATGGTAAAATCACTATAATTTAGTTATATGAAATATATTTTCATCTATTTAATTACATATTCCTTTTTTTGTTTTTATGCAGCATTGGATCCTCATTTCGGTAAATTTGGATTCTGTAATGATTTATTTCTGGGATTCAATACATGGATATCCAACAAACCATCCACACCTGAGGGATTTTGTAAATTTTTAATACATTATTTCCATAATTTTATAACTAAACATCATGTTATATAATTTATATTATTATTTAATGAGGATTCTGTTATGAATGTGTGGAACATCAATATCGTCAAAAATAATGAACATGGCCAGGGGATAAACACATGGACGAAGACAAGTTCTACGAATGGAAACATATCAGGGTATATATAATAAGATTTTACTATAAAAACACATATAAAAAATTACTTATTTTACTAAATATTTATGTAGTGTCCTAAGCTAACGAGTAGAAAATATTATATTTATTATATTTCTAAATTTATGAGAGAAATAATATTACATCAAAAAATAGCAACCCTAAAGAGGTGTTTTGGAAGAAAATTACTATTTAATTTAAATAATAATTATTCATTTGTGTATTTTTATTTTTCCAGTAAAAAAATAATGGTCAAAAGGATCAAATTTAAATGATGAGAAATATGTTGTAAAAAATGAATGGGAAACATAACTGATGAATGAATCTACATAAATAACATGAATATGTGCCTTCCATAATAGTAGAAGATTGTTTCATGTTTACATTTAATTTAATTCTCATTAGTATTAATGAAATTATAATTGTTGTTCTATACAGGTGGATTCTTCATATTGAGTCAAGAGGGGTTTATCAAAGATTCTCAGGCTCAACAGAGATATGACTTATAGGACGTAACTCAGATAATGTCAAGAAAAAAATGGGTCAAGAATTTATAAAGATTAATTCTTAATTATTATCTAATTAATTAATTTTTTCACCAATTTTATCAAATACATATTTAGTTTTTTTACAGATATTTGGGAAGCCATAATTTTCATTCCACTTTCCAAAAAAATCTCGGAAAGAGAGAACATTTTACCTTTGGGTGGAGCAGGAATCCACATGTTGAATGAAATGTAATGTGAATCATAAGGATCCATATACCAAGGTATTTCTCATTATTTTAATGAAAAATATAATTTCCTGAAATATATTTCATGAACATTTTCCTAAATAGTGTATTAATAAGTCACACCTCAATCGGATACACAGTGTGCTCGGTGTGACACAATGTGTATGTTTTCAGTTTATAATATTATTTGATCCATTTTTAATCATATATTTTGAATTACCATACTTTTATCCATGACTCAGGATTATGATCTATGATCTGCATGGAATGAATTCATATTGTTAATATCACCATATAACATTGTTTTTTCCCAAATTTACCCTACAAGTGTGCGGTCGTTGTAGTACAGGCAGGGGTCTAATCCACAGGGACCGAAGAAGGAACATAAAGACACTCTGATTTTGGAAGGATTTCTCTATGAAGTGGCCAACTATTCAGATTGAATTGATTTGAATAACTAGTGATTTAATTTAAAGAACAAAATAAAAAAACAAACAATTACTTAGTCTAATACAATTAATGGATATAAGTTGATACTAAGTTGTTACTTTGGTTAGATTGGATGTATTTATTTTCTTACAACATCTGTTTCACTAATTCAAGATGCATCCACAAATTGATATAATTTCTTAAAATCATTCACCAATTTAATCCCTACACAATTACAAGGATAATCACCAATGCACTAAGAGGATAAATTTAATGATCACTCCAAGGAATTTGATCGTACAAGCACTCGAAATGTGTCATTATTAAAGTTAGCGAAGATGAAGAAGAAAATAAATCATCAAATAGAAATATTAATGTAATGAAATGATTTCAAAATTTATGATCACAAAATAACATCCAATCTTCCCCATGCAAATCCCTAAGAACAGCCTAAAAGGGTTTATCCTACCATTTATTCTATTCAATAAATGGAAGATGGAAGTCGACTTAAAGAAGCGGGATGGAAGAAGATAAATAAAACAATGAAACAATCACTCCATCGTTGGGTTATTAAATTCAAAAGTGCTAGTTTGAATAAGATCACTCCTTGGGGAAACATTATCAATGTTAATAGAAGAAGAATAGAAAAAGATAATAAGAAGAAATTTTATTGAAAACTAAGGTAATTCAAACAACTTACTTGCGGAAGAAGAATGTTACAAAGGCAATTTGGCGTAACAACATTACAATGAAAGTAAAACTCAATGATAGCTAAATAATCCATTGATAATGCCATAAATAGCCAAATTGGAGGACTAGGTTCGATCCCCCATCAATCCCACTCTCTTTAATTAATTGTTGTGGACCTAGGTGGGTGGACATTTAATGTAGAAGAGACCTTTCAACTTTTTCCTTGAAGTGGGAGCTAGCTTTCATCCACCGAACAGAAGCACTGAAATCACATTCTAGAAGGCTAAATTGGAGTGGGACATAGAAGCATTAAATTAATCCCTAGCTTTCCCCTAATAGCTTTTAAATGTTCATCCCAAATTACTTTGTGGTTTGTGATATATAATTTAAATGGTGGGATTTTTTTCTGGGCCATGGAATCTGGCCCAGAATTGCATCTTCAACTTGGGCCACCTGGAACTCCATTAAAAAAAGTCGAATTAGCTTGGCCTTCTGTTGAATTAAATCTTCCACATGATTTATTCTATCTATAGTTAAATTTTGAGACTCTTTGGTTCTAAATCATGGCCACTACAGTACGTTTATTGGGCTACTGTCCTGCTCACATCACCCAGAATGTGGTTGGTTCAAATCCAACTTTGGTGGTCTTCCATATTGAATCTCCAAGTGCCCCCAAAAAAATGAATTTTTCTTTATATCATGTGAGACATGAAAATAAAAAATGAAAATAAAATCAAGACCATTTGGTGCTTTATGAGATGTTCAAGAATATAAAAAATAATAGTACATTTTAGGAAATAATTGCAATCATGATCTGAAATGATGTTCAAAGTGTAAAATGCACTAAAATGGTATTTACGAATAACAAATCACATGGAAAATAAATAAATTAAAAATGAATATTAGCCTCTTATAGTGGCTAATCACACCCCCAAACTTGTGTTTTTGTAGTACCGAGCAAAATATATCTCACAAACAAGAAATTCGAATGAGATTTTCAAAAAACATTTTAATACATATTGATCACCGAAAGACCTCATATAAAAAATTTATGAAACCCATCAAAATCATTTTCACAAGCTATGTCTAGAGGCATAACCGATGCCCAAGCCCATTACTTTGTTCAAATTAATCAATATATTTCATCCAATTTCAATTAAGCATGATGAAGTGTTGTGCGTCACAATAGACAGGGGGGTTCATTTTCATTCGAGGGAGAAATGATGGAAGCACTAGGAGAAATCAAATTTTAATATTAAGATGAGAACTCAATTTTTTTGGTTTTTTTTGCTATTTTTCCATGGTAATTGAAATTGAACTCAATCGAGTCAGCCCATATAGCAAGACATTGCTGATGACTCCCAAGATCAGAGACCTTAGGGCACCAAGTGAATCTCACATACTCAGGAATCATCATGGGTGAACTCAATCCAATAAAATTCAAATTACCACAAATAGAGATAAAATTCCTAACTCTGGGCCAGACAACTATGGAGTCACGATCCCCAAGTGTTGAAATCCACCCATTAGGTAAATTGATTGCTCTACGCAAAATTTATTTTTTTGTATATTCAGGTTAGAATTAAAATGATCACCAACCCTATTCCATTTATTATGGGTCCCCAAAAACTCAAACTAAAACCCCACAATCTAGAGGATGTGAATTTTGTTTTTTTATTAAATGGATGAAAATATAATGGTTAAAATTCAAATCGGACAACCGCACTTTCCAAAATCTATGCACATGAACCTAAACTTGTATTAAAATCATAATCATGGCATGAAAAACTCTTTGATATCCAATTTCAGAGTTTTCAATGTTTGTTATCATGTTCAAAGTTAATGAAAATTTCCCTTCCGCACATTTTTATTAATAGAAGATAATTTTTTTTATTTCGTCTCTCTGCAACTTAAAATAAAATTTTCCCCAGTGTTTAAATAAAAGAATGATTAGAAGGGGTAGAGGTAGATGAGAGGAGTTCTAAAAATAATTTTAAATAATAAGCATGGAACATGTTCACCTGGTTTTTGAAGTTGAAGTTCATGATGCTACATAATACTCCTTTGATCTCTTGGGAGATGTAGGCACTCCTTGATTGAATATGTATCACCCAAAAAAGTCCCTAAACTATATAAATAATAACAAACCACAAAAAAAAACAAATAACAGAAAATTTTATTTAATACCATGTATCATCATTTTTATTGTTTCCCCTATTTTTTTTAAATCAAACTGATGATACATTGTCTACATATAAATTTTTTGGGTAAGGTATTACTTAGAGATTACACCGCGTGACACAAATGAATACAGTGCTCTGCTTTAATACACATCCATACTCATAATAGAAGAATAGGTCAACAGTCTAAATTTCATTAAATTCTAACAAAAACATAACTAAGATAAAATAAACAGATGATACAATGTTTTCATTTAAATTTCCGGGTAAGGTATTACTTAGGGATCACATCGCTTGACAAAGATGAATACGTTTCCCCCCTTTAATACCCATCTATAATCATAAAATAAGAACATTTCAATGGTCTATGGTTGAATAAAATTATATCAAAATGATCCACTAATCTTATTTGGAATATAAAGTTGATTAAAACAACAAAATGATTGGAAACATGGAAACGACGGGTTTCCTCTCATGCATCGCTTAATTTAACGTCTTTATCTCGACATTAACCCCCCATATTATCCAATTCCACCATTAAAAATTTTAATAACCTCATATTTATCCACGTCAACATGATTTAGAATGCGTATCCCTTGTGGTTGGTAAGAAGATTTGGAATTTGATACATGAACAATCCTATTTTCTAAAATGAGTGGGAAAATCCAAGGAATATCAAAAATGGTTGATCTTTTTTCTTCTGTATTATTTCCTAATAAATCAATGATCAACCCCCTTTTTGTGTTTCCAAAGATGAATTAATGAAAACCCCAATCACTTATTTAACAAAAATGATGGGATACTCGTGTGGGGAAGGAAGGACAATGGTTTTGAGTTTTTGTTGATTGAGTTGTCTTAAAGCATATTGGCAATTTGAATCAAAATCAGTTTCTTCTAAAAAAAATTAGAATGAATAGGTTTCTTATACAAATATGATTCAGCCCCAGAAGTCTCCATCTGAATTATAGGAGTGGGTATGAGCCCAATGTTTTGGATTTCTTCTAATGGTTCAGTGATCGGGGGTCCTAAAATTTCACTAATGGATCCATGTTCAGGAAACTCAATCCATGATGTCATGTTATTATCTTTTGAATTCAAAAGATCAATTTCATTCTGATTTAAAAACTCTTTAGCTTGACTTTCAACATTACCTGACCAATTCAATTCATTATCTAACTCTGAATTTCCAAATTCTAATGTGAGTTATTCACATGTTTTAATGTTTTGTAGTTCTAACCTCAAATATGTAACCTTGATAATTCATTATATCCATTTTATTAAGGAATTGTTCAAGAAATTTTTGAGGAATAGATAGGATGGGATGTTGAACATTATAGACATTACTAAGATTGGACTCTTCAATCATCCTTGAGAGTACAGAAAATTGATCATTTAAATAGTCATCATACCATAGATTCTATATTTCACTTGGTGTGTGGAAATTAATCAAGGGTTGATCAAAAAAAGCCTAATTTAGGGGCTACACAAAATTGATTTTCCATTTGATTCTTTCATGAGTCTATGACATGGTAATTTAGAAGATACTTCATTGGAGAAGACAGAATGTTGGATTCTATATTCTTAGGACACACACAAACAGAAAGGGGTAAAGATAAGAGAGATGGGGGGAGAATAGAGAATGTGGGGTGAGAAAAGGATAATAGTGTCCAAGAAAACTTACTTTGGTCCCTGAAAATAGCACCATAATTTGGTTGCATCCAAATTTACCCTATAGGTATGCAGTTTTTGTAGTACAGGTAGGGGTCAAATCCATAGGAAATGAAGAAGGAACCTAAAGACACTCGGATTTTAGAAGGATTTGGCTATGAAGTGGCCAACTATTCTGATTAAATTTATTTGAAGAACTAGTGATTTAATTTAAAGAACAAAATAATAAAACATACAATTACTTAGTCTAAAACAATAAATGCATATGATTTTATCCTATGTTGTTACTTGGGTTAGATTGGATGTATTTATTTTCTTATAACGTGCATTTTATTAATTCAAGACGCATCCACAAATTGATATAATTCCACAAAATCATTCACCAATTTAATCGCTAAAAATTCCAAGCCTAATCACCAATTCACTTAGAGGATCAATTTACTGATCACTCCAAGGAATTAGATCGCACAAGCACTCAAAATGTGTCATTGTTAGGGTCGACAAAGACGAAGAAGAAAATAAATCATCCAATGGAAATCTTAAAGTAATGAAATGATTAAAAAAATTAAGATCATAAAATAACATCCAATCTGCTCCATGAAACTCCCTAGGAACAACCCATAAGGTTTTAAACCTACATTTAAGCTATTCAATAAATGGAAGCGGGATGTCGACTTAGAGAAACGGGATTGAAGAAGAAAAATAAAATAATTAAATGATCACTCCACCGTTGGGTGATTAAATTCGCAAGTGCTAGTGTGAATAAGATCACACATTGGGGAAATGGTATCAATGTGAAAAGAATAAGAACATAGAAAGAGAAGAATAAGAACTATTATTGAAAAATAATGTGACTAAAACAACTTACATGCGAAAGAAGAACGTTACAAAGGAAATTTGGCATAACAACATTACAATGAATAGAAAACTCAAAGATCAATAAATCCACCATTTATAATACCTTAAATAACTATATAGGAGGCCTTGGGTCTATCCCCCATCAATTCCACTCTCTTTAATTAATTTTGGTGGACTAAGGTGGGTGGACATTTAATGTAGAGAAGACGTTTCAACTCTTTCCTCAAAGTGGGGGCCATCCTTCATCTACCGAACAGAAGCGCCGAAATAACCTTCTATAAGGCCTAATTAGACTGGAAAATAGAAGTCAAAAATTAATTCCTAGATATCCCCCAATATCCTATAAAATTTCAGCCCAAAATACATTGTGATTTACGAGATATGATTTAAATGGTGGGCTTTTTTCTGGGTCGCGGAATCTAGCCCAGAATTGCATCGTCAACTTGGACCACTTGGAAATCTATTAAAAAAATCGAATTTTCTTGGGAAAATGTTGAATGAAATGTTCCCCATGATCTGTTCTATATCTAGTTAAATGTTGTGACTCTTTGGGTATGAATCTTGGCCTCTATAGTACATTTATAGGGCTGTTGTCCAGCTCATTTCGCCCAGAATGTGTTTGGTTCAAATCACACTTTGGTGGTCTTCAAAATTAAATATCCAAGTGCTCCAAAAAAAATAATTTTCCTTATAGCATGTGATACGTGCAAATAAAAAATTAAAATAAAATCAAGACCATTTGGTGTTTTATGAGATTTTCAAGAATGTACCTTGTAATAGTGCATTTTAGGAAAGAGTTTAAATCATGATATGAAATGATGTTCAAAGTGTAAAATGCACTAAAATTGTATTTATGAATAAAAAATCACATGAAAACATTATAAATTAACAATTTATATTATCCTCTTATAGTGTCTAATCACTCCCCCACCTTGATTGTTTCTAGTCTTGAGCAAAATATATATCACAAACATGAAATTTGAATGACATTTTCAAAAAAAATTGAATACATATTGCTCACCCAAAGACCTCATAAAAAAAATTATAAAACCCATCAAAATCATTTAAAACAAGCTATGTCCAGAGGCATAACCCAATCCCAATCCCAATCCTTTTTTAAAATTCATCGCCACATTTCATTTAATTTAAATTAAGCCTGATGAAGTGTTGTTTGTCACAATAGACATGGAGGTTCATTTTCATTTGAGGGAGAAATGCTGAAAGTTCTAGGAGAAATAAAATTTGAATATTAAGATGAGTACTCAATTTTTTTTTGTTTTTTTTCAATTTGGCCATGGTAATTGAAATTGAACTCAATTGAGTCAACCCATGTAGCAAGACTTTGTCGATGACTCCCAAGATTAATGACC
Organism: Viscum album; assembly: GCA_963277665.1. NCBI lineage: Eukaryota > Viridiplantae > Streptophyta > Magnoliopsida > Santalales > Viscaceae > Viscum > Viscum album. Next base: position 1,866,249,765 of record OY728133.1, read on the forward strand.
TTAGGGAACCAAGTGATGCTCACATACTCGAGCATCATCTTGAGTTAACTCAATTAAAAACAAATTCAAATTACCACAAATAGATATAAAATTCCCAACACTAGTCCAAAAATATATGGACTCACGACCTACAGGAACTGAAAGCCACACATTAGGTAAATTCATTGCTTTACGTGCAATTGATTTTTTTTGAATACTCATGTTAAAATTTGAATGATCACGAACCCTATGCCATTTATTATGGGTCCCCAAGAACTCCAACTAAAACCCCACAATCTAGAGGATGTGCATTGTGTTTTTTATTATAATTGATGAAAATATAACGTTGAAAATCACATCGGACAACTAAACTTTCTAAAATCTATACACGTGAGCCCAAACATGCATTAAAATCGGAATCAAGCATGAAAAATTCATTAATATGGAATTTCAGAGTTTGCAATGTGTGTTATCAAGTTCATGGTTAATGAAAATTTTCCTTCCACACATTTTTATGCACCCAAGATCAATTTTTTATTTCATCTCCCCCAACATAAAATAAAAATGTCCCCAATGTTTAATGTAAAGAAAGATTATAAGGGGTAAAGGATGATGAGTGGAGTTCTAAGAATAATTTTAAACAATAAACATGGAACAAATTTAAATGGTCTTGAAGTTGGAGATCATGATGCTCCAGATTACTCCTTTGATCTCTTGGAAGAAGTAGGAACCTCCTTGATTGAATATGTATCACCCAAAATAGTCCATGAACCATACAAAGAAGAAAAAACTAGACAGAACAAATAACACAATAATTTATTTAATACCAAGTATCATCATTTTTATGGTTTTCCCTCTTTTTTTTAAATCAAACTGATCATACATTGTCTTATTTTAAATTTTTGGGTAAGGTATTACTCAGGTATCACACCGCGTGACACAAATTAATACAGTGATCCCCATTCATACACATCCATACTCATAAAAGAAGAACAGTTAAATAGTATAAATATTTTTAAATACCTAAAAAACAGAAATAAAATAAAATAAACTGATGATAAAATGTCATCTTTTAAATTTTTGGGTATGGTATTACTTAGGGATCACAACGTGTGACACAGATGAATGTGGTGCTCACCATTCATACCCATCCATAATCATAAAATAAGAACAGGTAAACTATCTATGTTAGAGTAAAATTATATCAAAATGATCTACCAATCCTATTTGAAATAAAAATTTTATTAAAAAACAAAATGATTGGAAACTTTAAAACCATGGGTTGCCTCCCATGCATCGCTTAATTTAACGTCTATAGTTCGACTTGAACCCCCCCAACGTATCCAATTCCATCATTAAAATTTTTAATGACCTCATCTTTCTCCACATCAACATGACTTATATTGTGTATCCCTTGTTTTTGGTAAGATTATTTTGAATTTTATTCATGAACAATCCTATTTTCTAAAATGAATGTGAAATTACAAGGAATTTCAGAAATGGTTGATCTGTTTTCTTCTGTAGTATTTCCTAATAAATCAATGATCATCGCCCCTTATTGGGTTTTCTAAGTTGAATGAATGAAAACCACAAGAACTTCTTTAACAAAAATGATGGGTTATTCGATCGGGGAAGGAAGGACAATAATTTTGAGTTTCTGTTGATTGAATTTTCATAAAGTACATTGGAAATTTGAATCAAAATCAGTTTATTATACTAAATTTTTAAAATGAATAAGTTCCTTATAAATATAAAATTCTTTCCCAGAAGTGTCCATCTAAATTCTAGGAGTTGGTATGAGCTCAATGTTTTTGATTTATCCCAATGGTTCAGTGATCGGTGGTCTTAAAAATTCACTAATGGATCCAAGTTCAGGAAACTAAATCCATGATCTGAAGTTATTATATTTTGAATTCAAAAAATCAATTTCCTCCTGATTTTAACACTCTTCATCTTGACTGTCAACATTACCTAACCAAGTCAATTCATTATCTGACTCTGAATTCCCAAATTCTAAAATGAGTTCTTCACATGTTTTAAAGTTGTGTAGTTATAACTTCAACGATGAAATCACAGAATTCATTATCTCTATTTGATGACACAATTGTTCAAGAAATTATGGAGGAACATATATGATGGGATGTTGAACATTATGGACATCACTAAGATTGGACTCTTCAATCATCCTTGAGAAGGTAGGAAATTGATCATTTATATATTTATCATCCCAATGATTGTAAATTTTACCAGGTGTGTGGTAATTAATCAAGGGTTGATCAATGAAATGTTCTAATTTAGGGGCTTCCAAATGTTAATTTTCAATTTTATTTTAGCATGAGTCTGTGAGATGCTAATTGGGAAGATACTCTATTAGAGAAGACAGAAAGATGGATTCTAGATTCTCATGACACACACAAACAGAAAGGGGTAACGATAATATAGATGGGGGTGATAATAGAGAACGTGGGTTAGAAAAGAATAATAGTGTCTATGATAACTTACTTGGGTCCCCAATAACAGCGCCAAAATTTGGTTGTTCCCAAATTTACCCTACAGGTATGCAGTCATTGTAGTACAGGTAGGGGTCGAATCCACAAGGACTGAAGAAGGAACCTAAAGACACTTTGATTTTGGAATGATTTGGCTATGAAATGTCTAACTATTTATATTGAATTTATTTGAATAACTAGTGATTTAATTTAATGAAAAAAATATAAAAAACATACAATTTCTTAGTCTGAAACAATTAATGTAGATGATTTGATCCTACGTTGTTACTTGGGATAGATTGGATGTATTTATTTTCTTATAACGTTTGTTTCACTAATTCAAGACGCATCCACAAATTGATATAATTTCTCAACATCATCCACCTATTTAATCCCTACAAAAATATAAGGCTAATCACCAATTCACTTAGAGGATCAATTTAATGATCACTCCAAGGAATTGGATCCTACTAGCACTCAAAATGTGTCCTTGTAAAAGTTGGCAAAGACGAAGAAGAAGATAAATCATCAAATGGAAATCATAAAGTAATGAAATGATTACAGAATTTAAGGTCATAAAATAACATCCATTATTCTACATTCAACTCCCTAGGAACAATCCATAAGGGTTTAGCCCTCCATTTATGTTATTCAATAACTGGAAGCAAGAAGTCGACTTAAAGAAGCGGGATTGAAGAAGAAAAATATAATAATGAAACGATAAATCCACCATTGTGTGAATAAATTCACAAGTGCTGGTGTGAATAAGATCACACCTTGGGGAAACGGTATCAATGCAAAAAAAAGAACAGAAAAAGAGAAGAAGAAGATCTTTTATTGAAAACCAAGGTGATTCAATCAATATACATGAGAAAGAAGAATGTTACATAGGAAATTTGGCATAAAAACATTACAATGAATGTAAAACTCAATGATAATTAAATCATCCATTTATAATGGATTAAATAGCCATTTAGGAGGCCCTGGTTCGATCCCACATCAATCCCACACTAATTAATTCTGGTGGACCTAGGTGGGTGTACATTTATTGTAGAGGAGACCGTTGAACTCTTTCCTCGAAGTGGGAGCCATCTTTAATCCACCGAATAGATACGCCGACATAACCTCCTAGAAAGCCTAATTGGAGTGGGTCATATAAAACATAAATGAATCCCCCGATGTCCCCTAATATCTTCTAAAATTGCATCCCTAAATGATTTGTGGTTTGCGAGATATGATTTAAATGGTGGGATGTTTTTCGGGGCCACGGAATCGATTCCAGAATTGCATCTTCAACTTGGGCCACATGGATCATCATTAAAACATTCAAATTATCTTAGGAAACTACTTAAGGAAATGTTCCCCATGATTTCTTCTATCTCCATTTAAATTTTTACACTCTTTGGGTCTAAATCATGTCTAATATAGTACATTTATTGGGATGATGCCCAACTCACATCACCCAGAATGTGGTTGGTTCAAATCCAACTTTGGTGGTATTCCAAATTTAATATCCAAGTGCTCCAAAATAATGAATTGTTCCTTATAGCATGGAAAACCTAAAAATAAAATATGAAAATAAAATCAATACCATTTTGTGTTTTTTGAGATGTTCAAGAATGTAACATGTAATAGGGAATTTTAGGAAATAATTGTAATCATGATGTGAAATGATGTTCAAAGTGTAAAATGCACTAAAATGGTATTTATGAATAAAAAAACACATGAAAAACTCTATAAATTAACAATGAATATTAGCATCTTCCTATGGATAATCAAACATCTTTATTCTAATTTTATTCTTATATGATCATTGATATCTCACTTTTTTACACTTATTTATTATATATGATCACAATTTATTATGGTTTATATCAATAGGTAATTATGAATGGTTTTAGAAATGATAATTCTATAAAGGTTTCTAGTAAATAATAACTCAATGAGATAATCTTTTGAACTCGCTCTTTATGATTCGATGTTTCCAAAATCAATAGACCTAAACTATACTAGTATGAATTATTTTGTACCATAAAAAATATAAATATAATAAAATGTGATATCTATGCATGTAATATCTTTTTCAATATAGTTGGACTCATAGAATCCAACCTACTCAAAACCGATCATAAATATCAAGTGACTAGTATCACTAAAAGTGACTCTTTTTATTTAAAATTGATAATAAAATTATTAAAATGATAAATTTACACACTATAGACTATGGAAATGCATTCATATTTTTTGATAATTTATAAAAATGGTCCATATGTCACTTTTAATTTGAAAGAATCAAGCACAGCCGAATCCAATTTACGGTGGGGCCAGTATGACTTTACGTGTGTATTATTATATTAAATTTACATTAAATATAGCAAAACAAAAAAGTCACATACTGAAAACCATGTAAATGAATTATGATCATTTTGATACAATAGTAAAATGATCCATGAGTTATTTTTTATATGTAGTAATTAACCACACGTCAATCCAACACATAGTGATACTGGTATGACTAAAAGTGTTTGTTATTTGCTTTAAATTGAGATTTTAGTTCCAAATGTGTCACTCACTAGAAAATACGAAAAGAATCTCTATTTATATTAATAATTTAGTTAAGATATTCATAAGACAATTTGGACATGTATGAAGTAGTCTCACATCAATCCGATAAATGATGTGATCATTATGACTCAAAATGTGTGTTTCGAGTTTGAAATGACATTTTATAAAAAAAAATTACAATCTTCATAATTTAAAATGAATAAACACATTCAAATTGTAGTTATACTTTTGTAAAAATATATATAAATTATTTTTGATGTGAAGTAATTATCTTCACCTCAACATGGTGCATGGTGTGGCCAGTATAACTCAATGTGTCTCTTTTTATTTAAAATAGACATTAATTAAAGTAAAAACAACAAGTTAAAAACTTAAACTAACCAATGAATTCATATTGTTTGTATATTTTTTGTAAAATGAACCATGAGTCATTTTTTTATGTGTAGGAGTCAATATCACCTCAATATGATGCACAATAAGACTAATATGAATCCAAAAATGTCTTTTTTATTTAAAATTAATAATAATTTATTTAAAAATAAGAAGTGACATACTAAAAACAAAACAAACGCATTCATATTCTTTTTATGATTTAGGAAAATGATACATGATTCATTTTTTATTGTATGTGTCAACTTCACCTCAATAAGACATACGGTGTGACAGGTTTGACTCAAATTATGTCATTTTATTTTAAATTGACATTGACTTTAGTAAAATGAGATATTGATAGAATAAAAACAATGAAAACACCTTCATATTATCTTAATATTTTAGGAAAATGATTTGTGAGTCTATTTTAGTGTTTATGAGTCAGCATTAACTCAATATGATTCATGGTGTGACTGTTATGACTCCAATTGTGTATTTTTTAATTGAATTTAATTTAAATAAAAATTACAAGTGGCATACTGAAACTGATAAAATGAATTCAGATTGTTTTAAAACATTAGGACTATAAACTATTTATCAATTTATGATGTTTAGGATTCAACCACACCTCAATCCTAATCATGGTGTAACCGGTATGACTAAAAGTATTTGTTATCAGTTTAAAATTTAAATTTCAGTTCAAAAAATATCACCCATTTAAAACTATGAAAATTCACATTGATTATACTCATAATTTAGGATAGATATTATTTTGTAATTTGTGACATGTTTGAAGTTGTGTCACATTAATCTTACACACCATTTGATCATCATCACTCAAAATGGATGTTTCTAGTTTGAAATGAATTTTTTTTAAAACACATCAGACATACTAAAGACTAAACAATGCATTCAGATTGTTTTTATTCATTACAAAAATGATTGATAAGTCATTTGTGACATATAGGAATTATAGGAACCTCAATATGATTCAAGGTGTCCCTGATATAACTCAAAGTGTTCCTTTTTATTTAAAATTTTCATTAATTTATGTAAAAGCAACAAGTGACATAATGAAAAATAAGCAACCACATTCAGATTTTTTGGATATTTTAGTAAAACTATCCATGAGTAATTTTTGATTTGTATGTGTCAACTGCACCACAATACAATACTAAATGATACCAGTATGACTCCATATGTGTCTTTTTATTTAAAATTGATGAATTAAGTAAAAAGAATTAGTGATATACTAAAAACTAGGAAAACACATTAATTTTTTTTTTGATAATTTAGAAAAATGATCCAAGAGTCATTTCAATGTTTTAAAGTCATCATAACCTCAATAATATGTACGGTGTTACTAATATGACTCCAAGTTTGTCTTTTTATTTAAAATTAACATTAATTTATGTAAAATTAAAAAGAGATATACTGAAAAAAAATTAATCACATTCAAATTGTTTTGATAAATTAGTAAAATGATCAATGAATAATTTTTTATGTGTAGGAAGCAGACCCACCACAATCCAACATATTGTGTGACCATTATGACTAAAAGAATCAGTTATATGTTAAAAAATTTATTTATATTTCAAAACGTGTCACTCACTCAAAACCAAGAAAACATGGTTTGTATTTTTTTTGATAATTTTGGAAAGTTATTCCAAAGTAATTTGTAATGTGTATGAAGTATTCTGACATCAAAATGATTCATGAATTGACCGGTATGACTGAAAATTCTTGTTTCCATTTTGAAATGACATTTTAGTAAAAAACACATCTAGCATACTGAAAATTGAGAAAATTAATTTGAATTAATTTGATCCTTTCGAAAAATGATATATAAGTCACTTATGACATGTATGAATCCTACTCACCTATATTTGATGTACCTAATGACTGGTATGACTCCATGTGTGACTTTTTATTTAAAATTCACATTAATTCAAGTAATAAAAAACAAGTGACATTCTGAAAACCAATCAAACACATTTAGATTTGTTTTAATATTTTGGGAAAATGATCCATTTGACATTTGTGAGGTGTTGGAGTCGACCTCTCTATAATATGATGCACGGTGTGACTAGTATGACTCCAATTGTGTCTTTTAATTTAATAATGACATTAATTTAAGTAAAAACTAGTGACATACTAAAAAAACAGATCAAATGCATTAGTATTGTTATGATATTTTAGTAAAATGATTCATGTGTCATTTTTTATATGTAGGAGTAAACCTCACCTTAATATGAGGCACAATGTGACTGATATGACTCCACATGTTGATTTTTTTAAATTGATATTAATTTAAGTAAAAATAACAACTCACATAATGAAAACTAAACAAACACATTCAGATTGATTTTATATTTAAGGAAAATGATCCATGGAGCATTTTTGATGTATAGGAATCGACCACACCTAAATCTGAGACATGGTGTGATCGAAGTGACTAAAAAGTTGCCATTATTAGTTTTAAAATTACATTTAAGTTCAAAACCTGTCACTCACTATAAACCATGAAAATGTTCTCGAATTGTCTTGATAATTTTGAAAACTGATTCATTTTTCATTTTTTATGTGTATAATGTTGTCTCACATCAAACTGATGTGTCGTCTGACTAGAATGACTCATAATGTGTGTTTCCAGTTTGAAATGACATTATAGAAAAAAACACAATGGACATACTATAAACTGAGTAAATGGATACGTATTGATTTAATACTTTATTAAAATGATCCATTTTAAATTTGTGATAAGTATGAATCATCTAAACATAAATTAGATACATGGTGTGACTGGTATAACTCTAAATCTATCATTATTTAAAATTCAAATTAATTTTACTAAATGAACATGTGACATACTCAAAACTGAGAAAACACATTCAAATTTTTTAGATATTTTATAAAAATCATTCATCAATCATTTTTTATGTGTAAGAATCAATACCACCTCAATAAGACCACTGGTGTGACTAGTGTAACCCTAAATTTGTCTTTGTTATTAAATATTTACATTTTATTAATATATTCATTCATATTTATATTTACTTTATTTTTATTATATTTCTAACATAATATTTGTTTTCTAATGTTGGTAGAATATTTTTCTTGTTCTGAGATGATTAGTTCATAAATTGATACAATGGGTAGGAATTTTTGATAGGGGATCACATACATCAAAATATGAAATATTAATGTTTTAAAATGTTTTCTGAATAATTGTAAATGTAACTATATAAAACATTGTTTGAAATGTGAGTAGTAGATCTTTTTTTATATACCATGGGAGGACATATTTTTATTCATGATGTAAATTATATATATATATATATCATTGTTTGAAATTATAGTTTGTAAATATAATTGATTTAAATTACAGGTTTTTGTTGGGTGTGTTCTTATATTAATAAAATATTGAAATTAGCTTCGTCTTTATCAATGCTGCGATTGACTATGTTTTTTTTTTTGAAGTGCTAAAAGCCTATTTGTGTGATGTTTAATGGCATATGTGTAGTAGTGTCACTGATAAAGAAGTTATGATGAGATGATTCCATATACAGTTTCATTAGTCTGCAAGAATGTGCCGACATAATTTACCTAAAATGGGTAGGAAAATACACAGTATCCTCATGGCTGGGACCACTTTCATTTTCTTCGGCTGATAGAATAACTAAGGGCTTGGCCTCATCATGCGTGACTCGTCATGATGATAGTTCCATCACATGAAGACACTACATATTATATGATACCATGGTAAGAGTAGTAAAGCAATGCCCTATGATTGGTGAATGAGTTACCCCATACTATTACTCCATCTATCATGCTGTGACTGCAATTTAAAGTACTACCAGGAGAAGATCAATCCAACCACTAAACTATATATACTCCGATATGACCGATATAGATATGATCATGTGTTGGAGTCTCACCATTCATGTAGAACATGCTTGTAGATGATAGGAATAACCCGATGGAGGATATTTCTAGGGTCCGATTCAACTGTATTAGACTACTATGAGCTTACTTTCATCACAGATCCATGATTCATGTGGATAAAATTCATTACAATATAAAAATGGTAGTGAACTGCTTAATCCATATAAAGGCTATGAAAAAACTTGAACCCTCTAGGTATCCTTGTGATGCAATGATTATGGTCCACGGATAAAATATTAAAGTGATCCATGCGATCTACAACGCTGAGTTTGGATAGCCCATTCATATGGTGGATGACACACATAAATAAATTCATGTACCTATAAAAGCATTACATCACATGGATGAAGCTCAAGATGAAGGGTTATCAGATTTATGAATCATAAAAAATAGTTTTTTTCTACCCTTACCATGAGAATACTTTGAAAAAATTGCATGAAGCAATGGAAGTACACATGGACACCATTGTGGGGGGTGTAATTTTTTGGAATATCTTTTACACGAAGAAACTCTATAGAACACACATGATTTTCAAAAAAATTATTTTTTGATGCCATGAAGTCCCCAAGAGTATATGAAATCATGCATGAATAATTCGAGGATTTCTTATTTGTTGAAAATATATCATAACACAGGAAAATTCTTCGATCAGGGGATAAGTAAGCCTATGTGATATATGAAAGAGCGTATTTATAAGAAACGCCACCATTATTGGACATGTAATGGGTGTGTGGTGAATTTTCTATAAATACATATGGTAGATTGTGAGTTTTATGACACTTCCCATTGTGATAAATATATGATCATTTTCTATGAAAAATAGATCATTGTGATCCCACATAAAGATTATGTAAAGGATCTTTCATGACCTAGAATATGGGTTACACTAAACTTTTCACCTGCATTTGACAATACATGCTCTCTTTCACCCGAAGTAGTGAAGGCATCGCATAACCTATCTTACTAAATGATGTGGCATTTACTACCCTATCATTAAGAGAGAGTATACACCTTCTACATATAATAAATCATGATAACATCAAACCATTCCCATATCATCATCCTTCCTAAACCTAAAATAAGATTAAATTTCCACATACCTGGATATGTTAAGAACTATGGGTTGGAACATGGAATTTGGCTATTATCAAGTTCCAATGAAATTTTTTTGGCTAGTAAATACAAACATGAAATAAAATTCAAAACTCGATGCACAAAGCTGATCTGATTATGGTATAGTCCACACAAAGCCAATATTCATGTGTTCATTATATAATTCATGTCTCCCTTGATATCATCATGTTAAGAGGATAAACAGACAATCCATGAACATGAAACATATCAAAGGCAAGAAAAAGAGACTATCATTTACAATGTATGCAGGTCATTGTGAGTTACATCAATAAGAATTTGTTTTATAAAATTCATGCAGGGAAACTATCCCTAACAATATTTTCATGTCTCCATGAGATCTAGCACTGATCATGAGACATGCCATAGAAAAATATAACGAATGACCATGAAAAGGTAAAAATTCCATCACAAGATACCATATTGATCTTGTGGTGCACTGAGAGACAATTAGTGGTTGTAGGTCAGGACACTCCTTTGTAAATAAGGAGGAAAATTTCCAAAATTTGGGATCATATCCCAATCATAAGAAACATGCAATGTATCACTGATGGGGAGGATGATTATCCTTGACAACATCCAATGGAAATTGTAAGACCCCAGGAATTTTTAGAATTCAAATAATGGAAATAAATGGGGGGAGGCTACAGCCTCTCACTATCGATAAATTTCATGTGATGAACCCTTCGTATTCCACAAGACATTCTGAGACCCTGGTGTCATTCCCACATCATCTCATGATACCACTTTAGTTTTTTAGACTCTTCAATTGAATGTCCATAGGTATTTCCATGAAAAATCACACTCCCCCTATGCCTCTCTATGAAAAAATGAATAGGTTTTTACAATAAATGCTTATGCATATTTGAATGAACATTTTTGGTCATGCAACACATCACCAATAAATAGAGTAATTATCCTAGACAATACTCATGCAATCTCGCATGACACTCGAAATTTGTAAAATAAAACTAAGGAAATAAAAGGGAAGGAGTTGGGATCATCTCACAATAATTAAACTATTGTGACATAGAAATTATGTCTATAACTCAATTTTGCAAGAATTGTGGACTGGTTGGCCTGATCCTGTGATCTCCCTATAGTAAACAAACCTTTTCCTATGAAAATTCTTATCCAAGTCACCCAAGATCATGTGAAGGATTTTTAATAGGCATCCAAATCTCATGAAGGACCTTAGACTTGTAAATATAAAAATATGTAAGTCCCTTGGTGTATCTACATAACTCAACAAGTCACCTTTATTTGATGATAATCTGATAATAGAGGTGTTGACGGAGTACTCTCGCAGTCCTTGAAAATCAGGTGATTCCCTCAGTGCAATCTATGATAAAGACTCCCAATGATGCGCTACTCCCAATTCCATTACCAACAGTAGCCAAGAATTTTGTAAGATATTTCGTTCAAAGAGGGGATCAACTAGATTGGTGTCTCCAATAAATTTCCCACCCCCACACGAAAGAAATTATATTAAGCTCTATACGGACAAACCAAATCATAGAAACTCACTCTGGTACTAGAGAGGATTTCTTGGAGTGGATGATTACATGAATGTAATGTTTTATTTCAGGTAATATACCAGTGAGTATCCAAATAAATCATTCTCCTTGAATAAATAACGCCGTGTGATTGCTCATAGATCACGTAATGGACTTATGGTAAGACACACGAAAGACATCTCACAAATTTTCAGGATCATAAGGGACATAAAATAAACTGATACTGAATATGTCTAGGTATTTCGTAATAAGAAATCTAGAATAAATATTAATAGTGGAAGACTTAGGCAAAGAACATGTTCATTGACACTCATGCACTTCGCGTGAAGCATCCATGACCTGCGAAAACACTAGGTCTTGTTTTCCCAATCTCGTAATTCTCTTCTATTATACAATTTGGGGAAGTAGAAGTTATATGGACATGTCGAAGTATGTCACATAGTGCCACATGTGAATCCCACCCAATTCTCACAAAACCCTCTAGGATCACTACTCAAGTCTCACAATGTCTTTTAGAAAAGTGGTCTGACTCATATAATGGTACCCACTCATGTCAGGTGAGTATCGTAGTTGAACCTAGGAATGTCAACTCATTCTCCTGACACCCTTCAGGCAAGCCATCCAGTTATCACAATGCCCTTCGGATATGTCATACATGACATGATCCAACCTCTGATACTTGCCACAATAAATTTTTTGATTCCATATATATGTGTTCGCTAGCATTTATAATGACACTAGGGTTTGTTATTCGGATCATGGGACACACTATAGAAATGTTAGTTGGGGTCAAGTGAAGGATTTCAATGAAAACCATCCATTTTTTATGATATCTTTAAAACAAGTTAGTCTAGGTCAATAGATAATCCTCAATCATAACATCAAGGATACAAGACATCCATTATAATAGCTGGTTGGAGCACGATATTGTCATGGAAATTGTTGGGCAGATATTCTCTAATGTGTCAAGATGGAAATAAAGGCATGGAATGTAGACAATAAATGTGTACTAGAAATAAAATCAAGAATGAGGACAAGTGAATACTAGGGCATGATGAACTTGTTCATCCTCAACATGTAAGCCTCGATGATTTGGGAAACATCTATGTGTATGTTCTGAGGAAAATGGAAACCTTAGTGTGTGTGCCCTGACTAAATTAACTATGATAAATATGTTCCCTACCATAACCATGATATGTAGTAATCCTTATTATGGCCCATGATATATATAAAACCCCCAAAGGGACATCCCAACATGTAACTCATGTATCGATAAGTAGTGAAATTGATCAATTTCTATGCCATGTTTCTCACATCGATCATAGATAACATGGGATTAGGGAGTCATAACTATAATATCAATTATGTAATAAACCTTTACAAGGAATATAGAATCTTAGGATTCGATCACCTTGTTCATCCTCAGTGTGTAAGCTCCAATGATAAGGGAAACATCAATGTGTAATCCTCGAGGAAAAGGGAAACATTATCATGTAAGCCCGAAGAATGTGATAAATGATAAATATGATTCTTATCATAATTTAGATACATAGGATGCCTTCTTAAGGAAAGAGATCCTTGTCAAACTCCTTAAGGGTCATCCCAACACATAAGTCTAATTTCTATAAGCAGTGAAACTTATCATTTTCCATCCATTATTTCCCACACTGAGCACAGATCATGTCGGATTAGGGAGTCTTAATAATCATATCATTTGCATCATAATACTGTACAAGGACTAAGTCATCCTATGAATTGATCTCCATGTTCATCCTTAGGGTGTAATTCCAGATGATAAGGGAAATGTCAGTGTGTAAGCCCCTATGATAACAGAAACACTACTGTGTATGCCTCGACTATTTGAACTATGAGAAAAATGATTCTTTCCATACCTAGGATATGTAGGATTCCTTCCTATAGCTTGAGATCTATACCAAAACCCCTAAAGAGAAATTGAAATTCCTAATCCCCACATCCACAAGTAATGAGGTTGGTCAAATGAAAACCCTTGTTTCCCATACTAATCATAGATCACACGGTTTTAGTGAATAATAATAAACACCTCATTGGAATCATAAATAGCCACCATCTAGGTAAATACCAACATGTAAGCCCCAATGAGTGGCATGATATAAAACTCCCCCATATGAGAACATCAACCTTAGGGCTAGTCCCAAGGGCAATATCAAACTACGATAACTATGATTCCTTCCATAACTAGAATACATATGACATCACCTCGAGACTCAAGACAAAATATTCATAATTGAATTACCCAAACATATATCCTTTATACATGATGTTAAATAAAACATGTATTAAATAACTGTATGGGTTGTGATTCCTATAACAACTATGATATATAGGATGCCTCGAATGGATTAATCTCCTCCTCAGAATATTAACTGCTCCCCTATTTGGAAGAAACAACCAAATTATTTGGTCACCCAAATTTAGCATATAAACAGCTATTCGTTACTATAAAATGTATTAAGAACCTTGGATACATACATACAGATTTTATATTAAAATTCCCCCTTTATTTTGTGAACAAATGAAATTTAACCTATAATTTTTTCCATTGGGTAACTAGTATCATATCTAGATTATGAAGATATTATTAATAATATCATAAATATATAAGAGATTCCTAGTGTAGGAAATATTTCCCCTCAAAAAGGACTGAAGAGCCCAACCTCCCATCCACTCAACCAATGTGATTCCCTATGATTCATTGGGTCTAAGACCCTAATTTTCCACCTACCTTTGGAATAGAGGGATCTACCCAGTTACGAATGAGGGAACCATTGTGAGTTTCCATCAAGAATGAAAACGGTAACCCAATGCTAATTATTGTGAATTAAATGACCCCCAAAATCAACCATTATAATAACCCAAATTAATCCCATGGTTCCCTCTTCTCGACATTGATATAGGAATGGTAAACCTAGCGTGAAACTCATAAATAAAAAATGATTTATTATTATCCATTGATACACTTTTTTTGCAGACAATATGTAAAAAAATTGTGTAATTGATGTGAATATATTTAATAATAAATTATTACATTAATATCCATCGAGCCATTTAGTTTTAACATTATACATAGGAAAAACTATCAAGCCCAATGTTAATCTCACAAATAATAAGATAATAATGTGTTAGGCCACTATATTTGAGTCCACTTTGAAAACAAAGTAGTATGATCAGCATGATCTTTAACGGATCCATTGTAACTAGGGTTATTATAAGTCCATCCTCATGTTGATAATTCCACCCAAACAGTATCTCCCTATTAGGAAAAAAGAATAATGTTGTTATCATTTAATATCTAATTAAGAACATCATGCCTATGATATTACACTAATAGTTAACCTAGTTTCATCAAGTCATTATGAATGAAGATACTGTCCTCATCAACATCGTCTCAACATGAGATAATGTCTTATTTATTTAGTGACCACTCTGGTAAATCACCTAATGTACAAAAACTCACAGGTCACAAAACGATCACACCTAGTCGTCGACTAAAACAAGAGGTCGAAAACACGATGGACATAGAGTATAAACCGACATTGTATGATCTCAACAATGGAAGCTTCACATGTTCTCTTCCAAGCATGAAAACAATTGAGTTCGCATCACCCAAGGAAAGCAGCTGTTATGCTCGTGACCCTCATTTCTATGTCCATCCACTTTCGAATATTTTAATTGAAGTGTGCCAACTACATCCTTCCAAATATAATGAACGTGGACTAGGAATCCAAATATGGCTCCCATTTAGGTCAGGTGCTACTGAGGAGGTAACCTTTCAACCATCGTCACTAGAATCATCTCATCAATACCCCCTAGATGGCTATTAGGTGTAACACCCGACACACATTCACCTCTAGTACCCCTGCATGAGAAACAAAGAAGGACTATCATGGGATGAAGGAACTGTAAATCCAGTAGAGGGATTATATCCCCACTCATACTGATTATTATTTTTGGAAAATTATAACATGAACCAGCATGAAGGCCCATATCCCTACTCACTCAGAACATGTTTGCAAGAATATTCCAATAGCGGGAATGGGGGAGGCACATATCCCGCCCTATTATATGAATTTAATCACTGTATTACAATTGTACAAGGAGAATAGAAGTGGGTGAATATTCCATATTCAATCAAAGTCATCTTCCAGTGTATAATGGAGATGGAAATTGTGCTGTATTATATCCTTATAAAATCTTTTCTAAAATGTCAATATATTATATATAGAGTTGAATAAATCTAACCAAATATTTGAGCACTATTGTATATTAAGAGACAGGTGGACACTCCTATCCCTATAATCTGAAAAACTCAACACTCTGATAATTATGAACTTGTGGTGGTACCAAAGATACCACACATTCTTTCTATCATACGTGATGATTATCAGTATATTTTGATAAAGTTTGGGAGATAGAAAAAGGATCATACTCCCACTCCAGTTTGGTCTCTCCAGGTGAGAGAAGAACATGACTTAGGGTAGGGGAAAATTCCTCTTGGAAAAAATAAAATGGCAAATTCTGAAGTCCTAGGATAAGGATCATATCTCATTCTGTCCCAGGATCACCAAGTGAGAGGGGCACAAGCCTCGAGATGGGCTCATATTCTTATTGAATTAGTCATAAAATATTTTTCAATGTCCTTAGATCTCGTATATATCCTCATTATGCTAGGTATGACCATGTGAGAATGAAACATGCATTGGGATAGGCTCATATTCTAGTTAGTGAACCTTCTTTGAATATTCGTGTAGATCACGGAATTCAGGAACATATTCCTACATTCACAAATAAATTATTGCACCAGCGTCATTTTGATGTAATATAGGAGGAGAATCATATCCCTTCTCCCATTTCGAAGGAAATCCAACATATTATTATGGGGAATACATCTACAGACCATGCTCATATTCTTGTGCCAATCAGGTCTCTCCATGTGAGAGAGGAACATACCTTAGGGTAGGGTCATACATCTGCCATGAAATAAGAGCGAAATATTCCAAAGGCTTGGTATCGGGCTCATTCTCCTATATTGACTGAGGCTCACCATGTGATAATGGAACATTCCATAGGACATGATCATATCCCAATAAATAATGAGACATCTCATTGATGTATTCCATCATATTCTCAGTAGAGGGATCATATTCTTATAGAATCATATGGTTATAAGAATGTTCTAACCACCATCACAATGAAAATTCATATCCATACACAATCCCAAAATTCATGTCAGAAAACTCCAACCATGATGTAGAACATGAAACATATTTCCAATATACTCAATTATTGTGACGTTGGGGTTATTCTAAACACATTTTCAACACAAAAGGGTCTATCAACTATTCTACCAAAGAAGAAGATGTTTATTACCATGATAGTCCTCCTCATGGTAGTGTGGAGATAGATCACAAGGAAATTACTCCTGAAATCCACCGTAGTGAAACATCCCATGATATTATCTCCCATGGATAACAAAATCCTTCCCTTTTCTAGACATCTCTATATAGATAGGTTTTCACATATCAAAAACCTTCATAGAGAGAGGTGTTCAAAACATTGAGGTCAACTGCATATGGTTCCCTAGAAATTTTCTGTAGCTCTCCACTCCATACAATTGGTAACCATTAAAAACATCATTTGGGGTATAAATGGAAGGAGGTGTGTATGTCTACTGACAAGAAGTAAAAAAATTAATATTTTTAAAGATTTAGACAGAGAAAACCTACACATCTTTTTCTGGCCCCACTCCACTCCTAAATACGAGACCCCATATGAGCTAGATAAAATGTTCATGCCTTACATATGCCATAATATGTGGGATACTCATCATATACTGAAGGATGGAAAAATCCTTTGTCTAGAATACGAGGGTCACCATCAAACCATCAAGATACAATGTTGATAGCTAGACATAGATTCTATCTCCACGGACCGTGATCCAAAACTGGAAAATCATAGCACAAATATGCAACACACTTTCGACCATTACACCTGGACACTTTGGTAGTTAATCTTGAAAACCATGTCATGATACTATATTCAATGATTAGAATATTATGGAGTGTTACACATTTCTTAATCCCTAATATAACATAACCCCTATGATATAACATCATATAATGTCATATCCTCCAAAAAAATCAAGGGACCGAGTGACACTCTAGCCAATTGTTCACTAAAATAGAATTACCTCACATTAGTGATGCCTAGACATCATGTACTAAGAGAGAGGATATCCAATATGATATAAAATATGACCCCCTGATGCAATGAGAATTTATTTCAATCATCGAGGCCAATGTTTTGATCACTCGAAAAACATTTTGTAAGGAATTGTTCTTATCATTGGCTACCATCGCACCCATATCCTACGTGAGAATAACATTTATTTATCAAATGGGATGTAGTAGCAGCATATATAGTAGCTGCCTTGGGGAAGACCTACCCTTATGGTCCATGAAAATATATTCCACTGCATCCACCCCTCAGATCATCCATTCCAGATAGAATTCAGTACATATCCTCAATAGTTTCAAACAGACCCCATCCCACTTGTATGTGGGAATTTTTATCTCAATAACCATAAACAAGTTCATAATCCACCGAGAGGGTCCTGGGGACATCAACAAGGATTCCAGATCAACCACACCCCACTGGGATGGTGTAATTTATAATTTCATGTCTGTCTCGAGAGTCATAAAATCCTGAAAAGAATCATTGTGTCACCCACAAAATGACCAAGCAATGCTAATTATTTCTTTGGATGACCCCCACCCCGTAGGGATGTGGTCATTTTCATTATCATTATCAACACAGATTGAATCGATCTTCTCTAGGTTGTGAGGGAAATTTCAATAGTCGACATCTTACATATTACTCAAATCACAATCCAAGCCCTTGTAAGTTGGGGCCCACTCAACGATCACAACCAGAAACATCCACAAAGTCACTATTCATTGACCAATATGGGCAGAACATACATTGATGTCGATCATACCTCAAGGGGTCGTAATAAAAAACAACCCAATATTGAAAAGGGTTCAAATAAAGACCATGATTCAAGATTTACATAATTGTATTGTTATGTTGAATGTAATGGTACAACCACCATTGCCCAATATGCTTTTGTAAATTTCATCACTATCAATATGATGGAAATTTATCAAGATGAAAATGTAGAGGTCCATAACATGGAAAATTTACCTCGAGGGGAGGGGGATTTAGATGCACCAACTGAGAAAGAACACACCAACAACCAAAGAAGGATCCAAAATCTAGCACATTTGAATACCATTTTTCCAGCTCCATAGTCGAACACAGCCTTAGAAAATGGGAAAATTGAGGCTACATCCTAATCACCATCCAGAATAGTTTAGGTTCCTTCCATCAAGGAATGACTGTCATAATTCGATAGAAAAATAAAAGCTCTTCAATAAATCAACAAGGATATATTCATGGCAAATACTTCCATTGGGTATCATCTTTAGGAATAGATGAATACCCACCTTCCAAAAGATGATCCCCCAAAAATAGAAGTATCAATGCATCAAACACCCTTTGGATCTTGTTAGACAGTCTACATATTTTTAGGATGCCAAAAATGATCCTGAAATTCTTGTATTTAAGTTATATCCTCTCCCTCTTCAGGGTGATGATTCAGTCTAAGGATGAATCAAGAATAAATGAAGATAAAATTGGGCACACCTCATCGACCCCCACCCACTCCCGAGAGATTGGAGATAACTTATACAGTAGTGAACCTATAGATTTATAATGTCATTGAGTCCATATCTACTAAAATGGATGTCATTGAAGGGCTATGAACACTTGAGAAGATAGGAATACATATCCCACGTGGGTTGACACCACTTTTCCTACAGCCAATTTCAGTAATCCTACCTTATCCACTTTTGTGGGTGCAGAAGACTCTAAACATCATATCACAGACATTGTATCACGATGTGGGAAAATGATGGGACTGCGATTTTAATAGGAGATGAAAAAGATGAAATGTTTTGCATAAAATTTAACTGGGCCATCTTTTGTATGGTACAACAACCTCCATGTGGGATCCATTGTAGGATGGTAAAACCTTCATCATCAATTATTTATCAATTCATCTCCACACTGATGAAAGTGATGACCATTGACATTACCAAGTATAAATAACACGAGAACGGGAACATTTCTGACTTAATAGACAGTTGGGAGGTTTAACCTATTCACTCAGCATCCCTCTTTCATTGGACCAACTTTTATAACTCTTTGTAGAAAAATATTTGAAAATAATTTTAGACACATATGATCTCTATGTAGTACCCAAAAGGGTTTTAGGAGTTCACTGATATGTAAAAATGTTTTGAAGACTCGATTAAGAAAACCCTATCCAAACCATGAAGCATACCCTCGGCATAGGAGAAATGTCTACGTAAATTAGATGCTACATATATCAATTTCAATATGGAATCAATGCCAATACAAAAACCCATGTTGGTCCAAAACTACCCAACACCTCATGTCGGCTAGCTAAATCACAAAATATCTATAGTCCAAAATCATAGAGAAATCTGGGTTTCCCGATATTTTGGGAATGAATGAATACAAAAAACTCCTTCCAAAATGAATTGGTACCCAGTTATTTCATGTAAACCATGGAATATAACTTGATCATTCTTCCATATCCCAGGATTCATAATGAGGTCAACCTTTCTGACCGTCTTGATTACTAACCTTTTCATAGAATGATGGGTTATAATATCCATGACTTCTTTATCCCCAATTATATTCTTCTAGGCATGATCAACTACAGATATGTAGTGTTAGATAACTCATCAGAGTACATGTCTTGAAAAACTATTTACCAGTTAGAAGAAGAATGTGATTTGAAAAAAGATCAAACTATGCATGAGCGGTTGTTCAATAAATGGATGACTTAGAAAAAAGTTGACCTATCTCATTCCAACCTATGATCATAACTACACATACCTAAAATATCTCCACTACCAAAGGGGGTAAAATCATATATGCCACACAAAGGTGGTCATGGCCATCAGAATATAGGAATATAGGGAAGAGTAAGAGTCATACTCTGATCCAACACAAGCTCTAACTCTTTCCAATTTCTTCCCCACAACATTAACAGGACATGCACCACCCTAAAATAGAATCATTATCTGAGAAATTGTTAAAATTTGGTTCTGTCAGTTTTCTACACTTGTAATACGACTTCTCTAATGATGAATATTCCATATAATATGAGTTCTCTATATATAATCAGGGAATTGAAGGCCACATGTTACATAATTGGGGATTCATGGGACAATTTAGACATGGTCAGACACAATACTCAACTCATTTCACTATAAAAACATATATGATGCTAACAATTATGGATAAGAACTCTACAAATACCATAAGAGTCAAAAAGGTTCCCCAAATCCCTCTATCGGCCATCTTTACCAATTTATATGCATGACCTCCTAGTATGATTTTATTTATCTAATAAACTAAAGAAAATGGGATGTTTGGTGTGACCCACACCACTAGATGTATATATTCCCTAAAATACTGCATATGGACCAGTCCCCACCAACTCAAATGCATTGAATCATGATCCACATTTGCAGGAGCAACATCATAATGTGAATCTCAAACCATTATCTAAAAATTATGGCCTTCTAAAATAGATGTATGTATTCTCAGCAAGGATCTCAATCCTCAATGTACTCCTCCTTTCAAAATAACATAGGGAGAACTTGTTGAAGCACTTTATATCCCACATTAATTTAAGACATAATTAATTACAGATGAGGTCTACATAGTTGATACCACTTCCTCAGAATGTAATTTTTCATCTCATTCACTCACTGGGATGAGGATGAGGTCCTCCAAGGGATCATTAGGCCCTTATATTTTCGGGAAGGCTTGATAATGTCAAAATACAAAGGCCCCTAGTTGATAATGGGTTTTCTATCAATATCATATCAGTTCTAACCCTTCTATGTTTAGGATATGGAGAAGGGGACCTATCTCCCACAAAGATGACAATTGAAGGGTATGATAAGTTAGAGAAGTGATCTCTTGGTAAAATCAAACTCAAGGATATGTTTGGGGATCTTATCTATGAGGATGAGTTTATGTATATCCAGCACAACACTGCACATAATTTTATACTTGGGAGGCCCTAGATCTGTACCACCTGGAGGTACCTTTGACATTCTATCTGTGTCTAATGTAACCCACATATAGAAGATTTAGCAAACAACATGGTGATAATTCTCTTTTAGTGACTTGTGATTCCACATATGCTGAAGTATATTTGTATAAAAAGGGGGAAAAGCCAACAATGGAGGATGATGATATACCTATTGAATCCCCCATGGACATGTTGATATCCCCTGAAATCCCTGAAGTATGATGAACAATGACTATGTACTTCTCATAAATCTAGTCAAGGTAATAGACATAACCCCATAGTCCTGATATCTTTATTCCCCTAGTGAAAACATAAAATATAACCAGCTCTGACATCTCTCTGCAACGATTCATGAAATAGAGAATGATAATGTCTTTTCTCATGGCCTCTCTCACCATGAATTTGATGGAGAATCCCCCAGGATTCCATCTTCATCTTAAAATGTATCCACACACTCATAGTTGGGGTAATAAGAGGATGACCATAAAAATTATCTTCCCACATTCAGGGAAGGTGTATCCATTAGCATCGATGATCTCAGATAGATAAATCTATAATCAGAGGAAGACCCATGACCTTAATGGATTAATGCATCCATTCCCCTAGAATAGAAAGAAATGTACATTGAATTTTTTTATGGAGAACTAATATGTGTTATATTTTAACTACATAGAAATTCTTAGACTTAATCTAGATTTGGCTACACACCATCTCAAACTACACAATGGTCATCGATGCTTGAATAAGGTATTGAAGACGATGCACCCCTCTCGGGTCACTAATGTAGTTGTCGAATCTGACTAGTTGATCAATGAAAAAAAATTCAAGTAGTGAAATTCCCAATATGAAATGGAAAAATCATCCCTATCAGGAAAATGAATTGATATATTAGAGTCTTCATCATTTTCAGGGACCATAATCAATATTTACCAAAGAACAACTTCCCATTTTTAATCCCAGATCTCCAAATAAATGAAACTTCCAGCATTTAATGCCATTCCATCATTGATGGGTACTCAGGGAAAAATCCGATAAATATATCGCCCAATGATGAAAAAGTAACCATTTTTAGAGTTCCCAAGGGGGCCACATGCTATGAAATTATTCCCTTTGGATTGATGAATATTGGTGCCACATTTCAACGCACCATGAATCATATATTGAAAACATGTTTGAGAAAGATAGATAAATGTTCCGTTGATGACATGGTGGTCAAATCCCGATAGTAAAGTGGTCACTTCCTGGATCTCCAAAAATTCCTTAAAAATATGGGACAACATAGTCTGGTAAAAAATATGATAAGATACACTTTTTGGGAAACATCAAGGATGTTCCATGGATTTTTGGTATGTCACTATGGTATCGAGGTTCTCATAGAGAAGATTTTCATTCTTATAGAAAAGTTACCACCTTATAAATCTCAAAGAATTGAGGGGAATATAAGTGTACCTCACCTACATTCAGTGATCCATTTCCATCCTAGCTAGAAAATCCCTTCCCTTCCCCAGACTAAGGAATAAGGGAATCTCTTTTCAATGGCATGATGATTTCCCAGAAACCTTCAAAAGTCTCATGTATTATCTCAAACATCCACCGGACCAGATGCCTCTGGTGGAAGGGTGGTCACTGATCTTATATGTGGCCGCCATGAAATGCTTACTAGAATTACTCCTCAGATAGAAGAATGATGTGGGGAGGGAGAATAGTCTCCACTACATTGGATAGACTATTCAAGGTACTGAGACTCGATACTCTAATGTTGATTAGAACTTCCTTGAACTCATCTTTCCTATAAAAAATCAGAGCAATTACTTACAACACCACATTGTCCAACTGGTATCTCATATTGATCATCTCAATTACAGCCTTGGCTACCCTATATTGACTGGGCACTGGGAAATATTGTCAGTCATTTTTCAGTATTATAATATTCAGTTTATATGATAGAATTAAATGAAAGGGAAATCCCTAACTGATTTACATGCAGCACATCCTACCTCGGGAAATACATTGGATCATCCAAGCTACGAGGTGTTCTATAAACATGACACTACCCGTACATGGTTGATGTTTTTTGATGGATCCTCCTAATGCCTTATTGGAAAAAGGATGGGAAACCATATTCTCAATTAGGTTGGCTTAGGGGTCATATTTGTCTCTCATGAAAAAGTTGTTTTCACTACTCTTTCTCACTATTTGATGGTTTCATGAATTTTGAGGCAGAGTACCAAGCCCTCCTTATCGAGTTGGAACTAACCCTAAAATATGAAATAGCCTACCTAAATAACAAAGGGGACTTGGAGATAGTGATAAAAGTAAATCAATGGTTAATATTCCATCAAAAAGAATTAATTGGATAATATAACTAGCTATGTTAGGGGAATGACGGTAGAGTTCGATTTTGAGAAAACAATGAATCATGTTCTTCGATCACTCAATGGTTTCACCGATGCATTGTCCAATCATGACATCATCCTTGTTGAACATGATCAGGAAGAACTAATATTCCATAACAGACATCGAAGAATATTCTCATTGATTATCATTTTTGACATGGAAGTAATCAATTAGTTCAACTCCTCTACAGAGCGTGATGAACCAATAACCACCCTTGATAGATGGATCCCATGATTTTTTATCTCTTAAATTGGAGTATCACAATAGTCCAAGTTAGAAGGAAATTAGTTCATTTCATGGAGGAAATTTCACACAGAAATATGATCCAAATGAGCAAAAATCCCTTTAAAATAATTTCACAGACAGAATCCTCCACAGATGGAATAAGAAAGAAATATTTTTGTTGTCATGACAGAATTCCACAAGGGATCGAGTTGCACCCATCAATCTGGGACTAGTCTATCCCACCAAATCAGGAGGTTGGAATATTATTGATTTACCATGATACAAGATTGTGTGTAATTGACAATAAAATTTCATGCATGCCATATTCATGAAAATTTCATCCATCAACCCCCTAAATTTCTACATAAAACTAAATGTACCTAGCCATTCACTATTTAGGGATTGGATGATTTGGAGTCATATCCACTAGCCACAACTAAGTAGTTAATGTACATCATTAACAATACAAAAACTGTTCTCCAAATGGGCTAAGGTAATACATCTCACGGAATTCCGAAAGAAGAATATCATCAACATCCAAAAGTACAATATCATAACCTAGTTCAGGGTCCCTCACACAATATTGACTGATAATTACACCAACTTATGTTCTACACAGGTGAAGAAACTATAATAGGAGTACAATATCAATTCCAATCACTCATCTCTCTCTTATTCAATGGAAAATGGATAGATAGGGACCCTTAATAAGAGTTTATTGAATAATATACAAAATATAGTTAACATGGATAAGAAATTATGGTCAAACAAGCTCCTCTATGCTCGATGGGCCTACCGTCCCACCATGTGACCTGCTACACAAGAAATTACATACTCATTAGTGTATGGAACTGAGGTAGAGTAACCCATATATGTTCACCATCCATTAGACCAAATTGATATTTTCAAAATGCTCTCAAATGAAGATCAATCACATAAGTGTTTCGATGAATTGGAGTGGTTTGATGTGAACAGGTTGCATACATTACAAAACATTCTGGTCTATTAGAATCATGTTGTGCGGTCTTTCAATTAAATGTTTCACCTTCATTCATTCCACTAATGAGAATTGGTGGTGGCTCTATGAACCCCAATGGTACTAGGGAATAAGCCTCCGAAGATGGAACCCTAATGGGAATGTCCTTAAATCATATATAAGGTATACCACAATAGAGCATACTCATTGGAAACAATGGATGGGGAGCATGTTACAACCCCCACAAATGTGATGTTTCCCAATAAATACTTTTCTAAAATTTTATCAGCTAGTATAAACAAATTAGTATAATCCCCTCCCCTAAGTCCTATATACACACTAAGACGTTATTTTCCTTTATTAGTGGTTTATTAAAAACATCCACTAATCATGTTTTTTAAAATCACGACCCTTATCTCCC
Organism: Viscum album; assembly: GCA_963277665.1. NCBI lineage: Eukaryota > Viridiplantae > Streptophyta > Magnoliopsida > Santalales > Viscaceae > Viscum > Viscum album. The sequence continues at coordinate 1,866,276,016 of OY728133.1, forward strand.
CCCTGACTCACCTGACTCCCCAAAAAACCCCAACCCCAACCCCCGACCCATGTGACTCTAGGAACGACCCTGACGACCCTAGCGACCCTTGTGACCCCTGACACCCTCAGCGACCTGCGTGACCCCTACGACCCTGCTAATCCATCGCGACCACAAAAACCCCCGGAATCCCTAGGATCCCCGACCCTAGTGACCCCATGACCCCGGAGAACCACGTGATCCTGAAGACCCCCCCCCCCTAAATCCCTCGACACATCTGTCCACCTCTCACCACTCCTCACCTCCCATCGCTACTGGTTCGTACATTCTTTTCAACTCAGTGTAAGTCTTTATACCTTTGTGGTACAGTTGTGGTATGATTTTGGTTTGGTTTGGTTTAATATTATATCAATTCCAATGATAAGAATTAAATTGTAGTATACATTACTCTAAATAGTGTAACAATTGGAAGGAGCTCAAACATGTGTCACATTTTGAGCTAAATCGTGAATATCAGATATCTCATGAACATGGGTGTGAAAAATACAATGTGTTACTGTCGTTTCACTTCAAAATAACACAAGAAATTGTACCTTGTAAAAGGAGAGTCACTGATCCATTTTAGAATTGTCACGCTAGAATGAAATGGGTTGGATATGTTTTCATTAATTGTTTTCAATATTGATGGTTGTGGTATGACATTGCATGTATAGGTTCCCTTTGTGGTGCAGTTGTGGTTTTACACCATATCTGGGATGTTTCCAAGCCTGTGGTATGAGATTCCATAATTTAACATTATTAAATGAATTTATTATGTTTTATTTTATTTTTTAATTATGATTTATATATTATTTGAATGGATCTTAATATGATTTCAAAGGGTTTTGTGGTGCATGTGGGTTGAATGATGGATTTGAAAATGAAATTGGTTTGGTTTCACGTGTGAATTCTTTTTGATGATTTATAAATGTGTTCCATGAATTGTGTAAATATCAATAATTATATTTGGATTCATGAGTATTGAGTAAATTTTATTGGGTTATATCATGATATTAGGAAATGATGTCTTCTCCACTATATTATGAGAATCATGTGTTAATGCATACACCACTATATTTCAGGAAGCATGTTTTGATATCTGATTCTCTATGTTATGATATAATATTATTATTTCTATGTAACACTTTTATTTCACATTCTTTAATGCCTACATTATGATCAATGGATCATCTTTATTATATTATGTTTCTATAATCATACACTATTTTATATGTTTGGTAATCTGAGAATACATGTCTTTCTATCATGACATGTGATCAACTCTCATGATTCAATGACATTTTTATGAAGTTATTTATCTCAAACTCAGTTTTACCTTATAATTATACAATCTAACCCTTATTGGTATATTGATAAGTTTTGGGGTTTGAATATTTTTTTTTGAATTCCTTAAAAAAATGGATCTAATAGGTTATCCCACATTATATAATTGAAACAGAATAAAATAGAAATTGAAATGTTTTGTTGTCACGCCTTGGCCCCGGGCTTCCCCGAATCCAGTGCGGTTTCAAATAAAACATGGTCTATATGTTTTTTATTGTATAACATTTTACATATGGTGTTTATTTTGAATGTTGTTTTATCTTTGGAAATACTGATGAATCTATATCTGCTACTCTATAAGGATTTTAAAAAGTCATATTGATTTGGTATTAAATAAATGTATAATGAATTCTTTGGACTTGCAGTGGCCGGTGGGGCCTACTATAGCCCCTCTATGCATCTACATGTATCTTGAGACAAGTCAGTTGGAGACAAACCCTTCATGTTTTTTTCCAAAAACCAAACGGGTTTCTACACACTGAACTAAATTGTTTTAATTGTATTATGCTATCATGTTCGAAATACATTACATCCAATTAATAAGAATTATCTTTATTATTTATCAATAATTAAAAGATGAGTACTTTCCTGATTATGATTTATAGATTTTTCCTGAGACCTTAATCATTTTAGATGTCTTGATCGAGGCCTTGACATAGTCCGATATATGCACATTGCTCATTATGACATTATAATTTAATTAACGAAGTGAATATTCAACTAGTAGAATATACTTGATTAAGGAGATTTTACTTATGAGAATCAAAAAAAAATTCTTATGGCATGATTTTTATTTAGTACTCAGAGAATTCATCAGCCAGTTTATGCCTTATAGTTAGTAAAGAAAGAAATTGAAGTTAATATTTTTAAACGCAATTCTGATTATGTATTACACATAGTTGAAAATTTTGTACGTTCACTTTTGTATGTAACATTTATTAAAGCTATAGTAACTTTTACTTTATATGCTGAATACCCTATATTTTGAATGAGCATGCTTATTTTTTACTGTAACCTTGTCAGTATTGCTTGAAATGTTCACTTATAATTCTTGGAAAAAAATTTATGACATGATCCACGTTTTACAACTTTCTTTACAAAAAATGTTTTGAGGATAATTTTAAACGTACATTTTCAATATGTTTTAATTGAAAAATTATTTTATTTTAAAACCCTTTACTATGAATTTGAATGCCCAACATACATTTTAACCTATATTTTACATGTTTAGTAGATTTGAGATACACTGTTTGGTGGAAAAATTGTGGAGACTATTTCACTTTCAATTTTTTATGATTTTTAATAACTATATCTGATTCTCAAAGACCTAAAACAAAAAATATCTTCTGTAGTGGATCATGATGTGTGCTTTCAACATTTATTTTTATGATAAAAATTACAAACCATGTTTAATTCAAAACCACACTAGCTTTGGGGCAGCTCGGGTCCAGGACGTGAAATACATTGAAAAAAATAATTTTCAGTGTTATTCCAGGATCTATTTTGTGAAATTTAATATAAATGATTTCATTTATCTTAGTAATTTCATGTATCCTTTTAGTTTGAAGAAAATACCTAACTCATAAGCCTTGGATTCATCTACCCTAGCCGTTAATTCATTCACCTGGTGATTTTTTTCATGTTCAACATCTTGGTTCCCCATGTATTTTCTAAAGTAGTGAGCAAGGTTTACTGTAGGATTTAGTTTCCATTTAATATTCCTAACTTATATTCTATTATTATATGATTTCTCAATCCCTTACCTTAGTGATATAAATGATATGGCATCATATGTTGGTCCATCTATTTTGTAGTAGCATGACATAAAAAAACTAATGGGGTGCGATCCTTGTTTTCCTCTTCTTTTATGGATCATTTTAATTTGAATGCTTTGGTTTTATTGTGGGTAGGTTCATTATTTACCATATTTATTTATATAGGAAAACCTTATTTAACATATTTATATTTTTTAAAACAAGTATATATGAATCTATTTCACTATTAAGTAATAGTTATATGTTTTAATTTTTTTAATACTGTGTAGGCACGTTGTGATATAAATGGATAAAAGTTGGATCACATTAGCGAGGAACACACGTCAGTATGTTAAGTGTTTGGAGGTGTTTTTATATTTTTCAATTTACAATCGATTCATTGAAGGGAGAAAAATATGTCCATGTCTTAATAGTAAATTTAGAAGATGGTCGACAAGAGATGGAGTTTATGAACATTTAATATTGAAACAATTACATTCTCAATATTTGTGTTGGATTAGGCACAACGAATTGAATAATACATAAAAGTTTAGAACTAATGTAAATCAATGAAAAGAGGTCCCAACTTCATCGACAATGGAAAATGAAATTTAAAATCTTATAAATGATGCATTTGGAATTGTATGACACAAAAATCAAAATGAAAATATATCAAAACAACTAGATGATGGTGCTACAAATACCAATTTGAAAACTGATGTTTTTCATACTGTAGAACAACCAGGTCGACATGATAACATATCATTGGATCCTCCTCTTGATTTTTTGGAGACTAATGTATGAGAAAACATCACTATGGGAAATACATTTAAAGGTTTAGATAAATATGGAAATCAAGAGTTGTATTGTAGATGTATCAAATATTAAAAAAAATTATACTGAAGTTGTATCGTATCAAATGACTATGTGACGTTAAAAATAAGGCAATGTTCATGATATTAAAATTTTTGTGTGATGCATTTCTTGAAGAAAACCCTACCAGGTCTTTTTATGATTTTAAAAGAGTTATTAACAAGATTGGTCAGAATTTTACATATATAAATATGGGTCCCAATGATTGTATGATTTATTGGAGATATGATTCAAGTATACAGTATTGTAAAAAATGATCATCTTCTAGATGGTAGTGAATGGGTTATCTTTGATGTCTGAATCAACACACTACCTATAAGAAACCGACCTTATTACAAGAATAATCTTCTATTTAGTCAATAACACACTTCCTTTTACAATGAGAATATTTTCAAGTTTATATCTTTAGAGAAATAGGACAAAACATACATAACATTACACATTGTTACAAAGTGAATACCATAAAAATAGTTTCCATTTTTTTCAAAATATAAAACATCAAAAATTAAAACAAGACTCCTTAACAATTCATCAACATTTAACGTGTCTTAAATACTTGTATTAAACATCCATTAACCTGTTAAAATTAATTTAAAAACTTGGGATGAGCACAAAAGCTCAGTAAGAGATGAAAAGAAAGGAGAGAGCACATTCGTCCATGAATACTCGTAATGCATGAAAACATTTTCAGAACACATGCTTGTCAATCATATATACTTACTTTGTGTAACATGAGATTCACACAAGATCCAAAAAAACATTAGAACATAAATATAATCATAAATTTATATTGGGTCATTACTTACATAATCTTGTAACCATTCTTGGCTACCTTATAATTTGTAACCCTCACAGCTACCTTACTTTGGGTAACCATCGTAGTTACACTTTGAGTAACCATACGGCCGACCATCAAATTACTCATAACCAATGCATTGGAGGGATATATAGGTCCCGCCTTTCATCATAAATAATTCCCAATAACCAAAACATAATCATACAACATGAATAATTCCATAAAAACATTACTTTATAATTTTGTAAAATTGAATTTTAAAAGAGGATTTTTAATGAAAATGCTCTTATAAATATCATACAATTGAAGAGAGACTTAAAAGAGTGGATGGATCTTCTATATATACTGTATATATACATAATAAAACATAATATAAACATAACCCATCACACAGACAATTTAAATATTACATAAATAATGAATTAGAAGGTTAACCCAAAGAATGGAAATCAGGTTAAGATTTCCCTTACCTCAGGTTTGTCTTACTTACAACTTGTTTAAACCTCTTGTATAATGGTTAAAAGAGTTTTATTAACATTTTTCAGAAACATTTTCATGTTAATAACATCTTATATGACCATTTCATAACATCTTTTCACCCTTAATTGTTATTATTTTTTCCCTTGTGTTGTTTTTGGTTGAATTCTCTACATGATTTATATGATTTGTTCATGGTGGACATTCTTGTCGATTGGAAGTGAAAATCCAAAATTAAAATGGATTAGAATTTTCATATAAACAGTAACATAAATTATTCCATTTATCATTTTGAATTATTACATGAGGATGAATCATAAGTTAGAACATAAATGATGTTCGTTTAGATCCTTTTAGTGGTTATTGATAATAACAACCTCGTTTTGTCTTATAAATTATAACAATGAGTACAAAAGAATTACAGAAACATGGGTGAGTAATAAACCATATATTATATCCTCTTTTAAAAATATAAATTGTTTCATCACCATACTTGAAAGAATTAATGGAAATTGAAATCACATCATCCACAATGTCGATAATTCGACACAAACAGACAATGATTTTACTATTTAAATATGTGGGAGAGGAGAAAAATAATGATGAGTAATTTTTAATAAACATGATAAAATCCATATTATAAATTATTTTTGGAGATCTCATGCCTATTGGTTAAGGAGATATGAAGAAATAATAAGGGAGGAACTCAAAATAAAAGAAAAAGTGAGAAATCCCTTACAAAAAATCGGCAGCCTAACGACAACAAAACATGGTTTTAGAAAATATTAAAAAGATAGGGGACAAGGGTAACCCTTACAAAAATAAATCATAATATATATAAGATCAGGAATAATAATGAAATAATAACATGGTTTTGAAACTTGAAAATTATACCACATAAAAGAGAATTTTAATGGAAAAAAGAAAGAAATTGAGAATTTTTTTACCTTGTAGAGTAATCCTTAGAACATGAATCTTGGGACCTTGGGGGCTTGATGAAACATTTAGAGGACTAATATAAATGTAAGGAGGCCATATATTCGTTTAGGGAGAGTTGGGAATGAATTCAATTAAGTAAAGAGTTGGTATTTATAAGAAAAGTGATGGATTAATTTAAAAATTTTCAATGGAAACCTCATGAGTGGTATTTACAAAACCATGGGCTTGCCCATGGTATTTTCCCATGGTATAAGCCACTTGGGACACCTCACATATTATTTAACTATAAACAAGTAAAACAATTTTATGACATCATTATTATATCATTAATGATGTCATTAATACACTGAAACTAAAAACTGTATTTTTTACTATTCACCGAAAAATCAACTGTTTCAGAAAAATTCCAAAAATTCACCCTAACCATTTATCGACATGTAGATTTCAGAAATCAAGTCCATTTTTTGAAAATAATTTTTTAAATATTATTAATTTAATTTTTAAATAAAATCATACTTAATTCTAAAATTCACAGTTCTAATTCAGTAACTACTTTTATATCACAATGAAAAATTTACCTAAATGCTATTATCTTAAAGCCTTATTAAAATAAGATAATAATAAAATTTATTATTTATTAGGTTCATATTACTATTAATATTAATATTCATAAGGGTTTGTTACTATTCATGAAAAAACATGTTGGTTCAAATAGACTCCAAATAACATACTGAACACAAATGTAGATGATTTTTTTTTTTGAAATTCAGAACATAGAAGTAGAAAAGTTATTTTTTAAAGGGTAATTAAAAATATATATTTAATAAAAACATCCAATCATTTCTATTGATTTTTAGAAAAAAATGGGGTGTTACATTATCCCCACCTTCTTGAAATTGCATCCTCGCAATTTTATTTACTTATTAAACAAATCAGTGTATTTTTTCTCTCATAGCATTTTCAGACTCCCTTGTTGCTTCTTAAACCATTTGTTTTCTCCAAAAAACCATTACCTGGTGGATTACCTTATTCTAAAATACATGTTCTCTTCGATCAAGAATCGGAACTGGTTTCTCTTCATAAGAAAGGTTCTCTTCCAGCTGAAATGCTTCTGGGATCAAGACATGTGATGAATCTGCCACATAATTTCTCAACATCGAAACATTAAAAACATTGCATACCTGAAAAAAAACTCGGAGTCAAATCTACGTGGTATGAAACTGTTCCAACTTTCTCCAAGATTTCAAAAGGATTGATGATCCGTGGAATTATCTTTCCTTTCATACCGAAATACATCACACTTTTACAAGGATATAATTTAATGAAAACATGGTCACCTACCTTGAAAGAGATTTCTTTCCTTCTGTTATCTGCATAAATTTTTTTCCTTCTCTAAGATGTTCTCATGTTCTTCTGGATCATCCTCACTTTCTCATCCACTTCTTCTACTAATTCTATCCACATCAACATTCGTTCTCCAACATCATCCCAAAACGTTGGAGTTTGACACTGCTTCCCATACAAGGCCTCAAAAGGATCAATCTAAATACTGGAATGAAAACTTTTATTATAAGAAAACTCAACTAAAGAAATATGTTGATCCCAACTTCCCTGATAATCCATTGAAAAAGATCAAAGAATATCCTCCAAGGTTTGAATCATTCATTCTGATTGTCTATCTGATTGAGGATGAAACGTTTTACTGAAACATAACTCTATGGCCAACGACTTCTGAAGTCCCTTCCAGAAGTTATAAGAGAACCTGGGATCTCGGTCAGATTCAACGGAAAGAAGAACTCCATGTAACCTGGAAATCTCTGTGAGGTATAATATAGAAATCCAATCTAAAGATATCGTATCTCGAATTGATAGAAAATGGGCAGACTTTGTTAGCCAATCAAAAATAACCCAAATCACATTGTGTCCTAGAGAAGTCTTTGGTAGTCTGACCATAAAGTCCATGGATATATTCTCCCATTTCCACTTTGGAACTAGAAAAGGCTGAAGAATTCCCTTCGGTAACTACCAATCTGCTTTATCCTATTGACATGTCAAAAATTTCATGGTAAAATTATCAATATCTATTTTCATTTTATCCCACCAATAAAACTCATGAAGGTCTCTGATCATCTTAGTACTTCCAGGATGAATAGAAAATAGAGACATATGAGCTTTAATTAACAATTATTTCTTCAAGTGGGAATCACAAGGCACACACCACCATTGTTCAAATCATAAAAAACAATCTTTATCAAGGTTAAATTCGGGAAACATACCCATTTTAACCAATTCTACCTTTTTCTATAGCTCACAGTCTTCCTTCTGTGCTTGCTTAATTCCGTCTGACAACGACGACTGCACTGACACCTGAAACAAAAATGATGTATTCCCTACACCAACAACTTCTATGCCAAAATTCATCAAATCATTAATCAAGGGATCAAGATCCAAACATCGCATGGTTAATAATGCATGATGTTTCCAACTTATAGAATCTGCTACTTTTTTTTCATTTCTAGAATGGTAATTGATCATGCAGTCATAATCCTTTATCATTTCTTGCAATCTTCTCTACCTCATTTTTAATTCCTTCTGAGTGATTATATACATTAGAAATTTATGGTCTGTATATATTTGGCATTTGGTTTTGTATAGATGATTCCTCCATATTTTCATAGAAAAAACCACAGCTGCCCATTCCAAATCATGTGTGGGATAATTTAGCTCATGAGGTTTAAGTTGTCTCGAAGCATGGGCAATTACCTGATCATTCTGCATCAAAAAAACCAAGTCCCTTCAAAGAAGCATCACTGTAGATGAAAAACTCACCATTCTAGGATGGTAAGGCCTAAACTCGAGCATTCACCAATCTCTTTTTCAGTTCTTGAAAACAAACATCAAATTACTATGTCCAAACAAATTTAACCCCTTTCTGTGTTAACTTAGTTATCGGGCCAGATAACCGTGAAATTTTCTTAACAAACCGTCAGTAATAACTTGCTAAGCCCAAAAAACTACAAATCTCTCTAACATTTCTGGGTCTTGTCCATTCATCAACTACTTTTGTTCTAAAAGGATCAACTGTTATTCCATATTTATTTACAATGTGCCAAATAAAAGAAATCTGTTGCAATGAAAAATCACACTTTCTGAATTTTCCATACAGTTTCTTTTTATTTATTGTTTTCAAAACAACACTTAGATGTTTTTCATGCTCCTCCTTATTTTTATAAAATACCAGAATGTCATCAATAAATACAACCACAATGTTATCCAAGAACTCATGAAATAATCCATTTATAATATTCATTAATACATCATGTACATTAGTTAATCCAAATGGCATAACAAAAAATTCATAATTCACATATCTATTACGAAAGGGTGCTTTCGGGATGTCATCTTTCATCACCTTCAGCTGATGGCATCTAGATCTCAAGTCAAACTTCGTAAAGTACTGAGCTCCCTGGAGCTGATCAAACATGTCATAAATATGAGGCAAAGGAAAATTATTTTTAACAGTGATGTTATTAAAATATCTATAATCAATGGAAAGTCTCATGGAACCATGTTTCTTTTTAACAAACAAAACAGGGGCTCCACATGGTGAAGTGCAAGGACGAATGAAGCCTTTTTTCAAGAAAGTCCTACAACTGATTTTTCAATTCAAGATGTTCTATTGGAGCCATACGATATGAGGGTTTTTAAATTGGCTTAGAATCAGGAACTAAGTCAATTGTGAATTCGAATTCTTCATCATGTGTGACAATGGGTAACTCATTAGGAAGAACATCAAAGTATTCATTTACCACTAGCACATCATTAATTTGGATAGTTCCCTTGTTTTCAACAATATGAGAATGATAACTTTCATTTCCATCTTTCAATAGTTTCTCATCTTCCTGATATGTTATCAATTGTATGGTTTTATTATTGTATACAAACTGAAGCACTTTCTAAAAAATAACTTCTTTAGATCAACAATCAATCTAAGCATGATAATCAGAAAGCCAACCCATCCCCAGAATCACATAAAACTCGAATAAGGGTAAAACAACAAGGTTTGCTGGTAAAGTCATTCCACAAACCACAATAGGAAGATTATTAAAATTACTCTTTTGTATAACATTTCCCCTAGGTGTTTTAACAACAATTTAGGGTCTCATTTGCTGAGGTGATGTTTCTAATTTACCAGATAATTTCTTCAAGATGAATGAATGTGTAGACCTCATATCAAGAAAAATAGTAGCAAAATCAGAGTGAACAAACAAAGTACCTGATGCAACTTCATTGGATGTCACGACATCTGTTGATGTAGTCGCAAAGGATCTCACTACACCTTTCTTCTTGTAGTCTGGCTTCTTTGCATCTTTCGGATCTCTCTTTGGGAAGACATTTGCATAGTGACCCATCTCACCACATTTAAAACACTTTACAGCTTGCTTATCAGGATTATTTGTAGGATCATTTTCAATTCATTCTCGGGCCATATGTCCAAACTTACCATATTTAAAACACTTCCCAGTTTTGATAGGACATTCCCCTGGGTGTTTCTTGCCACACTTTTCAAAAAATGGAATATGGATTTTCTTACCATCAGATTTATTTGGTTGATTCTTACCCATTCCTTTCCAACTATACCTCTTCTTCTCTTTTTTCCCAAAAAATAACTTCATCATCAGCAAACTCCATCTCTACCCACTCAGCACATCGGACAAGTTTCTCATAACTTTTGAATTCACGGGAGGCCAATGCCCTTGGATACATTGGCTTCAGTCATGAGTAAAAATGTTTGATTTTGCTATCAAGATCTAGAGTAAAATTTGGTGCATACCTCGCCATTTGGGTGAAGTTCACTTCATACACTACCACTAAATCTTCCTCATTCTAGTTCAATTCAAGGAATTTCTTCTCCATTCTAAGTCATACCACCTTAGGATAATATTTTTCAAGGAAAATACTTTTAAATTCATCCAAATATAAGGCATAAAAATCCTATCTACACCTGATATTCTTTACCATTGACAACCACTGATCAGCTTCCCTTCAAAATGATAAATGGAAAGACTTACCTTTGGATTTTCTGAACATCCAATAACATCGAATAACTTTTAAAGGGATTTGATCCATCCTTCAACTGCTACTAGGTAAGAATATCCATTGAATTCAGGAGGATGTTGTCTCATAAAATGTCCCACTACATTCATGTTCCACTGTGGTAACACTATTTGTCCTCTTGCATGGATGCCCCCACCATTTATTGCATGCGTTAGCTGAGCCATTACTAACACAAACTGCTCAGTTCCAATCCCTACCATTACGGGCCGTAGTTCTGGAAGGATGTCATTCTGTTGGTGCCTCTCATCTTCAGCATCCAAGTCTCTTCTACGTATATCCATTCTGAAAAAACATATCTTAGATGAAGCAGCATGGTAATCTTTAAATGCTATAACATTTCAAATTTAACATAGAGTTAAAATCATTTATGGTATTCTATTAACATCACCCTAACCCCTAATGTTATCTAAACCGTCCTCTGATACCAACTATAAGGACCCGACCTTATTACATACATAATATTGTATTTAGTCAATAAAACACTTTTAAATTGAGGATATTTTCAAGTTTAAAGATTTATATAATTAGGACAAAAAATTCATAACATTACACATTGTTACAAAGTGGATACCATAAAAACAGCTTCCATTTTTTTCAAAATATAAAACATCAAAACTTAAAACATGACTCCTTGACAATTATTAAACATTTAAAGTGTCTTCCTTACTTGTATTACACATCCATTAACCTCTGAAAAATCATTTAAAAACTTGGTATGAGCACAAAATCTCAGTAATAGATGAAAAATGAAGGAGAGAGCACATTAGTACATGAATACTCATAATGTATAAAAACATTTTCAGAACACATGCTTGTAAATCATATATACTTACTTTATGTAACATGATATTCAAAAAAGACCCACACAAAACATGATAACATAAATATAATCATAAAGGTATCTTGGGGAATTACTTAAATAATCTTGTTACCATTCTTGGTTACCTTATAATTTGTAACCCTCATAGCTACCTTACTTTGTGTAACCATCACGGTTACACTTGGAGTACCCATACGGCTGACCTCCAACTTACTCATACCCAATGCATTGGAGGAAGATATAGGTACCACCATTCACCACAAATAATTCCCAAGAACCAAAACATAATCATACAACATGAATAATTCCAAAAAATCATTACTTTGGAATTTCGTAAAACCAAATTTTTAAAGAGGATTTTTAAATAAAACCCCCTTATAAATAAGATACAATTAAATAGAGACTTAAAAGAGTGGATGGATTTTCTATATATACAGTAAATATGCACAATAAAACATAATATAAATAGAACCCTTCACAAAAAAATTTAAATAGCACATAAATAATGAAGTTTATGTTTAACCTAAATAATGGAAATCGGGTTAAGAATTCCCTTACCTCAGGTTTGTCTTACATTCAACTTGTTTAAACATTCTTTATTATGGTTAAAAGAGTGTTATTAATATTTAAAAAAAACATGTTATTGTTTATAACATCATATATGATCATTTCATAACATCTTTTCACCCTTAATTTTTAGTATTTTTCCCCTTGCACTGTTTTTGGTTGAATTCTTTACATGATTTATATGATTTGTTCGTGGTGGACAATATTGCTGATTGGAAGTGAAACTCCAGAATTGGAATGAATTAGTATGTTAATATAAATATTAACATAAATTATTCCATTTATCATTTTGAATTCTTACATGAGGATGATTCTTAAGTTAGAACATTAATGATGTTCGTTTAGATCCTTTTAGTGGTTCATTGATAATAACAACCTCGTTTTGCCGTGTAAATTAGAACCATGAGTAAAAAAGAATTACAGAACCATGGGTGAGTCATAAAACATATATTATTACGTGGTTCAACCATATAAATGGATTCATGACCATATTTTAAAGAATTAATGAAAATTGAAATATCATCGTCCACGATGTCAATAATTCGACAAAAACGGACAATGTTTTTATTATTTAAATAAGTGGGAGAGGATAAGAATAATGATGAGTAATTTTTCATAAACAAGATAAAATCCAGAGTATACATGGTATATAGAGATGTAATGCCTCTTGGGTAAGTAGATATGAATAAAGAAAAAGGAAGGAACTCAAAATAAAAGAAAAAGTGAGAAATCTCTTACAAAAATTCGGCAGCCTAACAGCTACAAAACATTGTTTTAAAAAATATTAAAAATATAGGGGACATGGTTCACCCATACAGAAATGAATCATAATATATATAAGATAAATAATAAGAATAAAATAAGAACATGGTATGGACAATTGAAAATAATACCACATAAAAGAGAATTTGAATGTAAAAAAGAAAGAAATTGAGAATTTTCTTACCTTGTAGAGTAAACCTTAGAACATGATGTTTGGGAAATTGGGGGCTTGAGGAAACCTTGGGAGGACTAATATGAAGGTAAGGAGTCCAGAGCTTCGTTGAGGGTGAATTGGGAATGAATTCAATGAAGGGAAGAGTTGGTATTTATAGGAAAATTGAGGGATTAATTTAATAATTTTCAAGGGACACCTCATGAGAGTATTTACAAAACCATGGGCCAGGCCATGGTATTTTCCAATGGTATAATCCACTTGGGACACCTCACATATTATTTAACTATACACAAGTCGACCAAATTTATGACATCATTATTATATAATTAATGATGTCATTAATACACCGAAACTAAAAACAATATTTTTTATTATTTACTGAAAAATCAACTATTTTAGAAAAATGCCCAAAATTCACCTTAACCATTTATCGACATGTAGATTTCAGAAATGAAGTCCATTTTTTGAAAATAATTTTCTAATTATTAGTAATTTAATTTTTTTTAATAATCCTACTTAATTCAAAAATTAACTATTCTAATTCTGTAAATACTTCAATATCACAATGAAAAATTAACCTAGATGTTATTATCTTAAAGCCTTAATAAAATAAAATAATAATAAAATTTACTATTCATTATGGTCATATTAATATTAATAGGGTTATTTTACTATTTACCAAAAAAAGTTGGTTCCAATATACTCCAAATAATATACTAAACAAAAATGTAGATGACAGTTTCTTGAAATCCAGAACATAGAAGTTGAAAAGTTATGTTTTAAAGGCTAATTAAAAATATCTATTTAATAGAATGTTCCATGAGTTTCTATTTATTTTTAGAAGAAAATGGGGTGTTACACTACCATGATGATGTAGAAAAAGAACACACCTACAAAGGTTTTGAGTTACATTCCTTTAAATCCTCGATTTCTACAATTATTCATTTAACGAAAACTGCCGAACTCATGAAGTGGCATTCAGTAGATAATAACAATGATGGGTTAATGAGGCATCCACAAGATTCAAAATCATGGAACACATTTGATTCATTACATCCATATTTTTCAGCTAATCCTAGCAATGTCTGATTGGGATTGGATGATGATGGATTCAACCCATTTGGGAATTTGAGTACCAGTTATAGCATTTGTCCAGTTGTTCTGATCCCTTAAAATCTACCTCTTTGGATGTGTATAAAACAAATATCTTTTATCATTTCAATGATTATTCCTAAAAAATATCTAGAAATTATTTTTAGGAATACTTGTATATTTTGATTGAATAATTACAGGAATTTTGAAGAAACAACATTGAGACATAAGAAGCTTCTTCCAAAACAATGTTCAAAATGTATTCTACTCTAATGTGGACCATTAGTGACTTACCTATACTTGGGAATTTATCTGGTTGGAACACATACAGGGTTTTGGAATTTCCTATTTGAAACATTGAATTTCAACCCAAATATCTACCTAAAAGTAGAAAATGTTGCTTGTTGTGCCATCAAATATTTATTGACGCATCTCATAGATTTCGGCTGAACAGATCAAAATTAAACTGTTTAATTGATCGTAACCAACTCCAAAGTGGTTTATCAGATCAATAAAATTTTTACAACGTGGAAATTGTGAAACACAATTTGGGAAGGTGCATCATTTTAATGGTAGTGGGAAACGAGTTCGAAGTGCATCATCAAGTGAAATAGGAACAAAAAAATAGAAGAGAAAAAATTATTCTTCAAAGTTCTATAATGGGAATTTAATTTCTTCTAACATAAACATTATGTGATTCATATTAAGAATTATGTTTGTGACAATTTGATCTTCACATTTATTAATGAGCATAGAACTTCTAGGTACATCTCAATGACCGGAAGGACTTAAATGTAATGAACAAAAAACATGATCATTAATCAGATGAGAATGAAAATAATGCCCCGACAATTTTTTATTTTAAAAATAGGGATAAATATAAATTACATAAAATTTTAATGCATTTTAAGGTATCTGCTTGGTATTCAAGTAACATATCAATCTATGTTGACATAATGAACGTAGGTTAGATGGATTGAAATGTCTTGATTCACATATTTTGTTACTATAGTTACTACCATTTACATTGCATACATTATTACATGAAAATGTTATTACTGTTGTACTCCAATTCTGTGCATTTTGTAGATAACTTAGTGAGAAATATCTAGATCTATATGAGAATGAAAACCTTCAGGAGAGGTATTAATTGACACTTTTTTAAATGGAGATGATCTTTCCATTCTCATTTATTACGGGCATGATGCATTTAACTGTGAATTTTGTTGAGGAAGCTAAATTAGGAGGACATGTACATTATCAATGGATGTATCCAATTGAGAGGTACTGTATTTATATTTTTTTAGTTAATTAAACTTTTATAGGAACATAATTAAATTCATAATTATGATAAAGATCATTCTATTTTCAGGTTCCGAATTCAGAATACAAACTCTTAGGAGTTATGACTCCAAGTTCTTTGAATTCAGACTTCGAACTCTTCTGAGTTCTGTCTCCAAATTCTCATGAATTCTAACTCCAATCTTTGTATGTTCCGAATTTGAATTCTAATGAATTCAGTCTCCGAACATTGTAAGTTCAGACTCTGAATTATAATGAATTCAGTCTCCAAACTTTTTAAGATCAGACTCCAAATTCTCATGAATTATAACTCCAAACATTTTCCATTATGACTTCGAATTCTAATGAACTCTAACTCTGAACTCTGTATGTTCAGGTTCCGAAATCTTGTGAATCTAGATTCCAAATTTCCATGAAATTCAGACTCTGGAATTCTATAGTGTTCTGGTTCTGAATTCCTAAGAAAAAGAATATGAATATCCTTGTAATTTATACCCCAAAATCATTTTTTTTAGACTCCAAACTTTTATATTTTCTTACATTACAAATATTTGATTTTGGTTATGTTACTATATTTTTTCTTACACTTGTTTTTTTTCATAAAACTATGTCATGCATTCAGTTACTATCTAACTGTTGTTTGAGTGACACGTGTATAGGTCCCTCTGAAAATCAAGGAAAAATATCACCATTCGTGGAGGGATTTGACCATTGGAGAAGTGCCTATAAATAGGATCTCATTTGAAAGAGCTCATAAATTTTGATGAATTGTTCTATGACTCATGAGATTACATAATGTAGAAGTGATTTACAGAGAGAGACCCTCATTCCTAGTGTGTACTGAACTTCTTGTTCAGATTACTTTGTGCAACTCTGATTGTTGATACATACAATCGTGGGATTCTGGGGAAAGGAAGATAGAGGTGTTTACTACCTTGACGTTGTCGGCTTCCATGCTGAGGAAGACAGTGGTGCCGAATACCTTAATGTTTAGGGATTCCAGGGAAACCAAGACAGACTCTGATATTCGTATCGAGGGCTTACACTACTGTGGGTACGACAGACATTCTTGAATGTATAAATCAAGGGGCCTTTATCCAGGGTGTTGGGATACCCTTCTCTTTGTGTAAAAATATTTACTACTTGTAACTTGTCATACAAGTTTTCCGCTGCATTTTATTTATTGAGAAAATTATAACTATCTTATACTTCCTTATACTTGAACTTTGATTTAGAGAGATTCTATATTCTTTAAGGTAGAATCTTTATCTCTTTAAACATTCATTAAGTTTCATTTTCCTGAACAATCTTTTTGGAATCACATTCTCTGAATCATATTTCATGAATCTAGCAATTGTTTAGAACAAGAGGTTTTGTGAATTACCTTGTTTAACATTATTAAACATAACCAACATTAATAGTTCCAAAATAATTTTTAAAAGTGTACGATTCACCCCCCCTCTTGTATATTGAGAATCATTAGATACTACATACAATATCTATATTATTTGGATCCTACATTTGGAATTATAGAGTATATCCTAGTCACATACTATCTCTACACATATTCCTTCAACATGGAAAAATGAGGTTTTTTATTCCCAAATAAAGGAAATTTTTATACATTATGATATAATAAAATGTCATTATGTTACAAAATTATAATATTTTCAAAATGAATTTATATTTACCAATTTTTTCCACTTTTTGGTTGCTGATGTGCAACACGAAAGTGGATTGAAAAATCTGTGCAAGAAATGGAAATATTATAAATGGAGGTTGTGGAGTGATGTCAGTGATACTTTTTTGACCTCTTAATATATGTATGACAAGAAACCCGATTGTGTACCCAAAGAGAAATGAAATTTTTTTGTAGACAGACATCCTAATGAGAAGCATATGTTATTTGAATATATATTATTATATTAATCTTAGTTTAAATTTATACAATTATATGAAGAGGAAATTAAACTGAATACATTACTATTAAATTAAAATTTATTTATTTTAGGATCTTTAAAGGATGAATGCATCATGCCAGACTAAGCAAGACATCCCTCACACAACGGAGTCAAAGAGTTTTTCTAGATGTCGATCGTCTTTGGTAATATTTTCAATAGTCTAAATATTTATAAGAAAATATGTTCTATTAAATATATTAAATAGTTTATTAATATTTTTTTAATGCATTCACAGAGTTTAGGACACCCATCATCCGAAAAAGTTGTGTGGATGAATGTTCTCAAAAAATACTATTGAATTTTTGTTAATGAGCCTTCCAAAGAAGTTTGGTTATGAACTCATTTTTCATTAAAATAACTTTTTATCTATCATCAATACGTTAATTTATATTTCTTCTAATATGTCTAATATTTTATTTTTAGGTAAAAATTAAATAACAATGGGACGCCAATCTTGTGTAGACCTAGTTACTGACGTTCATGGGAAGGGAATCCTGGTTGAGTGTGTGGGATGTGTTTGGGGCCCGTTCCATATGAGGTCTTTGGTTTGCCACTGGGGATTACAGCTGTATCTAATACTAGTTGTAGTCAGTACATACCATAAGATACTCAGAGAGAGATTGTTTCTCTATGAAAAATAGTTCAGGAACTTGGTGCTCAGATATATACTTTGCAAAAATTGGTGATTTATTTATATCAGAACATGACTGGATCTTCCCCTGGTGGTATTTCATTGACTTCGGGTGATCATTTAAATCACATAAACTCAAAATCATTTAGTTTGAAAACATTTATTGGTTTTATGTTTAAATATAAATATACCAAAGTAATTAATTTTCAATATAAATTTCTTACAGTTTGTAGCAGGAAGTATAGATGGAGGTGGAGAGGATGATGAGCTATGTTCATCATCGAAAAGTGATTTGTTGTATTTTCGATATGTTGGATAAATAGTGTAACAATCAGATTGTATATGTATCATGTATGGAACAGAGTCGACACTTAACATTGTCATGACCTAACATTTTCTTGATTTCTCATATTTTCTTTTATGTATTATGAACTCAGTGTTCCATATACACTATAAATTTAAGATCCTATGTTTTATTAATAAATAATTATATTTATGAATCATATAAGGATCAAAACTAGATGGTTATTAGTGGTTTAAATTTTGTCTTGAGGGAATATGATAAGAGTGGACCACCTCTTCTAGATTTCTGCCAGATTTGGGTTGTGACCAACCTCTTCTTGATCAACTACAACATTTCCATCATCTCTTGAAAAAGAGTAATAAAAATATGGACCGCTCTCCCAACTCTACCTATCACAAGGTATATCTATATAGAACTATATATAATTATTCAAAGGGAACAATATTTATTAAAACCTAATAACTATTATTAATGGAATTTCATACTAGTGGAAAATGATTTTCCTAAAATCCAACACAATTCAGCACAAAATCTTGAATCATATCCTCAATAACATAGATAACTCTCTTGACCGATCAATCAATCTATGGATGATAATCCATACTTAATTTTATCTAAAAACACATAACCTCCTATACAACCTATACAGTACCTAAATGTGAACCATGTGTCCCTATTAAAAAATCATAATTGGAAACCCATGAAGTCTCACAATCTCTAAGACAAACATGTCTCTAAGGTTCCCCACATGTATCATTTTCTTAATAGTTAAGAAAACCATTTATTTATATAATTGATCAATAATCACCAAAATATCATACTCCCTATTAGGATTCGTTGGAAAATAAATAATCAAGTTCATAGAAATATCATCGCTCTTACAAACTGGAATTAGTTAATATTGAAACAAACCTGTGGGTCTCTAGTGTTCCACCTATATTTTCAGAAAACTGAGACATCATGAGACAAAATATCAATTGGAAACCTCATCTACACCCACCAATACTTATATCTCATGTTGTGGAAAACTTGGTAGCTCCAGGGTGTAAAGAGAAACAAGTTTAATGGCCATTTTCCATCAGCTTTTACCTAAAAAAATGGAACAACTAACCTAATATAGAAGAAGAAATATCCATTGGGAGACTAAAACCACTCACCCAAGGTCTCCCCCCATAAATTATTTGAATAAATAATTTGAACTCAGTGTTTTTCACCTATTATTTCTAAACCCACTCAAAAATTGATGAGTCTGAATTAAACAAACCCAAGAACACCATTCCACAAATTTCTTCCAATCCCACTATCATCATAGAAAACAAACTCATAAGATACCGCTCCATAAATGAATCTTTCACATAATATGTTAGTAATTTTTTGCTCAATGCATCAAGAACCACATTCCCTTTATTATGAGTGTATGAAATTTCAGAATAAAAATTATGAAGATACACCACTATACCTTTCTATCACAAGATCATATCCCTCAATGAAAAAATATATTTTTGGTTCTTATGATATTAATACACTAACACGTCTGGATTCATTTGATTTAATGGAATAGAAATGGAAATCAAACTAGGGAGAAGATCAATTGTATATTTGACCTATCTCAGGGGTGGTAAACAAGAAAAGTCATTATAAAGGACTTTGGGGGTATGCACACACCATAGAAGGAAGTTAACATCCCCAAAAAGTTCATTGACATCATGAAAAATAATTGAAAACTAACATGATATTACCCAGTTGTAAGAAACAACAAGCCCCAACCTTCATGTTCTAACGTCCAACTAACACTAAAAATCCTGAGTGACCCCAATGGAAGATAAAAACTATACCAAAGGATGATAAAAGTCTATATGGATCTTAATTAATATTGATCATTTAATATATTCCTAGTATCATTTTGAATATGTCAATATCAAGAACTAAAAATTCAAACACCAAATTGAATTCATTTATCATCACCTTACATGTGGGAAACATGAAACAATGTTTGGACCTCTTTTCCAAAGGTTTGGAAAGAAAAAGTAAGAACGAAATAATTTCTAAATTTAATTCCAACACGTCAACTAACTTTGAAAATATAAAGGAACGATCAAAACATCTATGAAACAAATCTAGAACCATAAAATATTAAATAAAAATTATACCTATAATATTAGTTAGACCATCTTCATTTTCATATATCAATTACTCTTCCAATTAAATTCATCTAGTATTATCGAAATAAAAATCCACATTTTCCTAAGGATTAGACCCACCAACTTTGGAATCATCGTTATGAAACTTTGAACCCTTGGTGAAAGAGGATCCATCCTTAGTACTATGAGATATCCATTAGAAAAAACACATTAGATGACCAAACTGTCCACAATGATGACAAGTATTAGTATCCTCTAAAAAACAAGGCTTTTCTTGAACACACCATCTACAATTTTATAAGAAAACAATGTGATAACCTAATGAATCCCCTAAAACAAATCCTAAATGAAACTAAACCCCCTTTCATATTCTTTTCTATCCAAAAAAATCACAATGGATAACAACCCCTCCAAATAATGCCCAACCCAAACCTGTCTTTCTAGATATATTTGCCTAATCTAGATCTTATTTTTAGACTACATCTATGACGATCAGAATAAATATGATAGTAAATATTTATTAAATATCTGGACATAATCCTAACTCAATCCATTTATCCATTAGCTACTCATTGGTGACTAGATCTGGTGCAATGTGCACCAACTAATGAAACTGGGGGGAATAAACCATAACGGTACACTTCCACTTCTCTAAGGTTATAAATTACTGATAATTTCCGGAAAAAAATTTCTTAGGGTAAAACTATTTGTTGAATATTTTCTTGAATGAAGCACAGGTAATATTCTCATGAAACATAGCATGCACGATGGTGTCCCACCATCTTTTACATGGTCCTTCGAGAATATAATTGGAGAACCCCACTTTGAAATCCTTATGAGTATTCAAGATATAGAGGATACTCTCAATCAGATCATGATATTCATCATATTCTTAGGGTCAATTGTCAATATACATGAGGGGTGGATTAGTACATGTCACTTATGAAATTATAATTGAAATGGAATGTTAACTCCCTCAATGGAATGAGTTCTTTCTTTTAGAACTATTACAATGAAATATATATACCACAATGTGGTATCCAATAATATCATATTTATTCATCCTACCATATTCTTTATCCCGATTTTTTTGTTTCCAAATTGAATAAGTGTGAGGATTTTATGGATTTTTTCTAAAGAAAATTTTGTCTTCCTTCTAATATTTTGGATGTAGGATGTAAGTACATGAGAAATTGGCATGTTTGATTTTCAAGGAACTGGTTCTGGGGATGTATAATCAGTTGATTTTTCTAAAATCTACCTTTAGCAGATATTTAAACAACCACTATGTAAATTGATGATCATTAGTGGTGGTTTTAACCACCTCAATAATATGGTATCTTACTACCGATGATAGTTAAAAATGCCGCTATATTAAATAATTTAGCGGTGATTAAAACATCTGCAAGACAGTTTTCCATTTCCATTAACATTTCAATGTGGTTGTTCATGGTTTTAGCATTAGTTTTTCTAGAGAAAAGGATTTTATTTGTCATGGTGGGTTAAACCTCCACAAAAAAGAAAATAATTTTGTTTGGGAAAACTGTCGCTAAACTGACCACCAACCACCGAGAAATGCGATCTCTATAATGGTTACTAGAAACCGCTTCCAAATTGTAGAAACATCCACGGATTGTATGCTGAAACACAATTTAGTGGCTGTTTTTGGAAACCTTCAATGAAGTATATAGCGGTAGTTTAAACCACTGCCATATCCAAAACCCCCCCGCTATACAGCAATTTTCCTACAGTGACATAATTTTAAACTATACAAAGTTTTCCTAGAAGAAATACAATAAAATACATATCACCTAAAGTTCTAATATTAAATATTTAAAAAACATGAAACTCTATGTCCTGGCCACATGATGATACACAATAATTAATTTTACCGATAACAAGACAATAAATTGAATATGATTTCAATTCCTAATAGTAAGTCTTTAAAATACATGGAACACTACATTTACACCACATGATGTTAAACTGTACGTATTGATCCCAAAAACAAGATGATAAATTTCACATCACATTATGTCATAATATAATGAAATTAAACTGCATGATACTCTACATCATGACCACATAACGTTAAACTATATAGAGATATCTTGAAAAAAATACAATAAACTACACCGCACATCATGTCGTAAAATTTGTACATTAAACTTTACGACACTCTAAGCCCTGACTTCATGACATTAAACCTTACAAATTTGTCTCTACAACAAGGCATTAAATTGTGGAACACATCAAGTCAAAACATCAAGAAATTAAATTTCACGACACTCTACAACCTAACCACATGACATTAAACAATACAGATCCATCCTGATAGTAAGTCAATAAACTCTGCAACACTTCAAGTCCTAACGACAAGTCTATAAACTATTTGATATTCTATGTCCAGAAAACATGATGTTAAACTATATATAATATTCCTAATAGAATGAAAATAAACTTCGTATCACATAAAGTCATAAAAAAAGACATTAAACTACAAAATAATCTATTTTTAACCACATAACAATAAACTATACAGAGTTGTTCCTTACCACATGATATAAATAATGATGGAATATTTCCATACAATATGACGTAAAACTGCATGGATCCATAGTATTACATCTTATTCATGTTTGGTGATCCAACGTATTTACCGTATGACATTGAACTATAAATTATTTATGAACTATGTGTTGATTGATTCCTACCATCCTTGGATATGTATTGATGCACAAGCCACTATTCATGGGTCCAACTACAATATCTATCCTCTTTCACATTGATTCAACCTCATACATACTGCATGATGTTAAAACTATAAGAAAGATGTTTTTTCCAAGTTAAATTAAATTGAAAGTGTTATCCATAACTAATTATGGTTTGATTCTCATTTTCAAGGAGATATATAGCGAGATATAAAATCTATATCTTGGTTCAACATCCAATAGATAAAAATTCCCCTTTGTATCCTTAATTTCCCCCATGTGGAAGGAGAAACCAATACCATTCCTTGTTTCTCTCACTGAGCATGGATCAACTGGGATTAGAAAATTTGATAAGGGATTCCCTGTGAATATAAGGAATTATGTCCAACGAGATGTTCATCATGGTCCTGAACAAAAGAATACAAAATACATTCCTTGATTCAATGTTGTGTGATGCTAAAATACATGGTTGATGTCCCTAACAAGATATAAAACTGAACCACCTCATGGACCTCACTCGAGAGGCACAATTTGGTTTGATTTGGTATCCTAACACTTCTCCATTTAAGAACTACATGTGAATTTATTCCCTAGATAAGAAGATATATAACAACACTAGGCTCATGAATTCTGGGTCTAATCATGACAGATATAGGAATTCCCCTTCTCCATGTATAGTCCAGACATGAACATAAAGATCCTAGTTCATGATATACAATTGAAATGATTCCTATTACCATAGGATAAATAGTGTCATTAATGTTCTATCCTTGGGTCAAACAACCATACCCCTTTTAACATTGGTTCATCAACCCACATACAACATGATATTAAACTAAATTGTTCCTCAAGAACTACATGTGGATTGTATCCAGTCATCGTAGGATACATATTGATGGTTGGATCATCAATATTGGGTCTAGATACAAAAATAAATGAAATATACTCCCACCCATATGAATGGGTCAGAACATGGTAAATAGATTTACATGAAGAAACTACACCTAAAATGATTCAGGACCTAATAAGACATATAACAATGCCTAGATTTTCAACACAAGGTCCAGTCATAATAAAAAATATAAAATCTCCCCCTCCCAACATATGGGATAGACCTGAATAGAGATATTTCCTATGAACTATATGTGGCCAGGTTCCCATTACTATGGGAAAATTAAGACACCAAGAATTCTATTCATGGGATTAGACACAACATTTCCATTTCACATCGGGGATTCCACCTTTTTACCACATGATATTAAACTCTGTAGCCTATCACCATATATGTGTGTCTTGGTTCTTCGAATTTTAGGATATGTAGTAATATCTAGATATCCAATACTATTCCTAACAATAAAAAACCATCAAAAGAAATGCACATCAACTGCATAACAGTTGAATCATGTAGGATCACATTGACTACGTGTGAGTCTGATCCACATATAGTCTTATTTTGTGTTTATTATAACTTACACAATTCTTCACTTCAATCCCTACATCTTTAGGTAAAATGTACTTACCGTATGAATTTAAACTGTCTGTCAGATGTCTTTACTGGATGTCATAAACTAGACAATACATGTCCATATAGCATGACCATATAATTCATGCAAAAAATCTTTACCAAAGAACAATAAGTTGCATGTAATATGTCTTAACCGCATGACGTTAAACAACACTAAAATAGAGTATGTCCTTACCACACATCGTCAAACTTCCTGAAGGCCATCTCCCATCATCATTCCACATCAAATGACCAAATGATCCTTACCTCGTTCCACCAATGTACAATGCTCTTCCACCACCCATTAAGCACTAAATCCATAAACCATAATTCACGCCATGTGTACCTCATATTTTTATAAGTCTTCCATGGCCCTTGAAACGGATAACCAGCTTTAAGGGGCCCTTTTGTTACTATTCATGTATACATATGGATCATGTATATGGACATGCACCCATAAACCAAATGTTTCACTCTGAAAAATGTGAAATTCTTGTCATTGTGAGCCCTAAGATAATCGTGGTAGAACACAACACTGTTGTGTTATCTGAATAGCTCCTCGTACAATTTTCTCACACCATTACTCATGACCTAAGAACCTCAATCCACAATTTTTAAAATTTTCTTCTCCAGCTCAGAAAAATGATGAGGTACCCTTGACCTTGGGTTTCTTAATTTATCTATTGTGTATCACCCCTACATTGGTTCATATGTGTAATGACCTTATATAGATTACATATTGGTCAAAAATGTATGAACTTAAACTCTTTCCAATAATTGCCTAGATAATAAGACCATAAAATTTTAGAAAATGATACAAAAAAAATTTAGTATGAAAAATATCAAAAGGAGGCTTGAGAAAAATTCATGTATTCTCTTACTAAAATATTCATTTTTAGTGTTTAAGAAAAAATAGTTCATAACTAAATATGGCACAAAACTTATAGATCTTTCTTTATAACCCTAATAAAATACCAGAAACACTCATTGGAACCCATGGTTCGGGACAAACTAAGATTGTTACTATTTCACATATCATTGCTATGAGAATATGTTCACTAGGTGGTGTAACAACTTCTAGGGTGCTCGAACCATCTTAGATATTACCCTATCTACAAATTACACATTATGATTTGGGGGGACTTGGATCACTGCAAACCCTCCATATATATTAAAAAAGATATCCATTTTCAAGGGACCTTTTTATTGACTATGGATGTATGCTTATGGAATATAAATATGTGCCTATGGTCATTAACCAAATGTGCCACTCTGTGAATAGGAAATTCCGATAACTGGGATCCCTGAAATAACCATGGTAGCACTCAACACATTAGTGTACCTTAAATACTCCCAATATAACAGTCACCTATCATCCTCTTTATCTGATAACTTTGGACCATGACTTACAATCCCTACACTAAACTATCTATGAATATTTTACATCCTCAATGTTACGTTATTGTGTTTTATACCCTTTAGCAAGGATTCAATGCAATGCTCCATTCCAAAACCTTTTATAGCATACCTCACATGATTTGAAACCACAATATGTAGGGATAAATCATCATAATTAAATAACTAACTGCACTATGGTGTTAGAACCCTTTCTTCGATAGCCTTCATTCATACCAAACTTCATCATCTGGATGATTGAGTCTTCAAGAATATTTTATGGCCTTTAGAGAGGAATGAATATCATATTTTTATTGACCATTATACTGAAATATATGTTCCTTGACCCACCAATTGAATAAATCTCCTCCTTTCCCAAAAATAGAATTAATCCTTGTGAGCCCTAGAAACATCGCAACAGAACCTAGCATCTCATGATATCATGGATCATACCCAACATTATAATAAAGAACATGGAACATATCACCATCCTACCTCCACCTAAAATGATATAAATTATTGCATACTCATATATGTAATGAATTATGGATAAGAACTCATCATTTGGCTATGATCAACTCCAAATGAATTTGTTTGATTTCCTAAAAAATCCAAATATGAAATAAAATTCAAGAATTGATGCACCGTGTTGTACTAAATAAGGTACACACCGCACACATGCAATATTCATGTGTGCATGAGAATATCCTTGTATACCATGATATCATCATGTTAATTAGATAAATATTCTATCATTGAAAACATGACATATAAAATGCAAGAAAAAAGACTATTCTTGAAAATATATACATGTTTTCCTTAGATCCATAAATTAACATAGGTCGCATCAATGTCATGAAGATAAAAAATCAAAGAAAATATCAGCATGTCATCATGAGATCCCTCATGAATCAGGTGATGTACCATTGGAAAATAGGATGAATGACCAAGACAAGGTGTGTGCTCTATCATAAGATCCCATATTGATCATGTTGTGTACTCATATAAAATCAGTGGGTAAAGGCCACAAAACACAATTGAAAATTGGGTGAAAAATTCCCACAAGGTTTTAGCCTCTCAAGATCATAAAAGTCATGTGACACATCACTGATGGAAAGGATGATTATTCTTGACAACATCAAAGGAAAATCATGAGACCCCAAAAAATTTGTAGAATAATAACCTAGGAAATAATAGGGAGGTGGAAGGAACCTCTCACTGTCACTGATCTTCATGAGGCGTGTTGATGGCAATCCACAAGAAATTGTGAGACCCATGCAATATGCCCACATCATCGCGTGGTAGCCCTTTGGAATATCAACCTCGTCACGTGGAAGGACATGGGTATTTCTTGGAATCCCCACACTACCCCTTTGGATCCCAAATGAAAAATGGATAGGTTTGTCCATGAAATGCTCATCCATAATTGTAGGGCATTTTTTGGTCATGTGACACATCACTATAAAATATAGTAATTATCTTCGATAATAGTCATGCAATGTCACATGAATCCCAAACTTTGTAAAATAATAAAATGAAAATAAAAATGAAAGAGGTGAGAGGATATTTTGGTCATAAAACTAATGTGATGCACTAAAGAGGTCGGCAACATGGTCTCTCAAGGCACATAGAAATGTCATCTAGATCTCATGAAGGCCACTTGATAAACCATCATTATCTTGTAAAAAGTCCCGTACTAGTCACCCAAGAGCACACAATGTCATTTTAACTGACATCCTAATCTCTCGAAGGCCCTTGGATGTGTCAATAGGACAATATGAAAGTAACTTGGTGTATCATCATAACTCAAAAAGTCATATTTCACATGATATAATCTGATGAAGGTCGAATTGAAGGAGTTCTCTCTTTATTGTTAAAAATCATGTGACTCCCTCAATGCAATCCATTATAGAGACTAATGAAGATTCATGGAGCCAAATACCCTCACCGAATCCATTATGGATCTACACGAGATACGCTACACAATGCAGCAAACAACTAGGGTGGTGAAGTTTATAAATTCCCCACCCCAATAGGGAAGAAAAGATCTTCAGATCTATGGGGATGAATGGACTCTTGGAAAATCACACCGGTTCTATAAAGAATTTATCATAGTGGAAGGTCTCAAAACTATCAATTTTTTCATCCGAAAATATTCCAGTGAATAGATAGACCGATCACATACCTATCATAAACCACATTATGTGATCACTCAAAGTTTATGGGAAGGACTTCTAGAAAGACATGTGAGGGACATCTTGCACATGTTCTGGGTCACATGAGACCTAAAATAAATTGACACTGAATAAAACTACTGCATCCATAATATAAAATATTGAAACTTATTAAAGGGGTAATACATAGGTGAAGAACAAGTTCACTGACCATCATGTGCATCACATGAACTAGAAATGTCACGTAACAGCACTAGGACATGTCAACCAGATCTCATGCTGCTCTTCTAGTATATATTCATGTCATGCGAAGTCATATGGATATGTAGAAGCAAAGTCATCTGGCGCCTAATGGGAATGCCACCCAAGTCATGTGATACCCTCTAGGTTCATAATTCAAGTATCATGATGTCATTACGAGAAGTTTAATGACACATATAGCTTCACCCACTCATGTTAGTTGACTCTCACGGTAGCACTCGAGCATGTCAAATGCCACTCATGACACCCTCTTGGAATGCCAGCCATGTCTCATGACACCATCAGAAAAGTCATCCAGGACATGCAATACCCTCTGAGACATGTCAAAATAACTCTCATGATACCCTCCATATGTTTCAGAAATCAATTTCATTGAAACCTTGGAGTGTCAGCCACATCATGTGGAATCCTCTAGACATGTCAGTAGGGGTCATGTGAACACTTCCAGAGAAAACCATCCAGGACTTGAGATGTTCTTCGGATGAGTCATCCTATGTCATGAGATAATCCTCAAACATGCCATCCAGGATATGTGACATCCCTTGGACAAGATAGATGGATCATTAGATTGTCTTGGGACATTTTAGTCAGACATACTCTAACATGTCAAGTAGAAAATCAAGGCATGTCGAGTAGAAAATCAATGCATACCGGGTAGGAAAGAAGTCCAGAGGACAAGGGGATCCTAGTACTTAGTCACCTTTTGAATCCTCAGTGTGTAACCCTGGTGTTAAGGGAATCATTTGTGTGTAAGCCTCATGGGAATGGGAATCCTCAATGTGTAATCGTGAACCATGAGAACAATGAGAAATTACATTCACTCCATTACCATCATATGCAGGAGACCTTCTAAATTCAATATATCAACATCAAACCCCCGAAGGGCCTTCCCAACACATAATTCCCACATCTATAAATAGTGAAACGAACCATTTTTTATCAATTGTTCCAACACCGGTCATACATCACATTGGATTTGGGAGTCGTAGTGATCATATTTTTTACCGACATAATACATTAGAAAGATAAGTGAAACCTTGGACTCAATCACCTTGTTCATCCTTAGTGTGTAATCCTCTATGATAAGGGAATCATCTGTTTGTAAACCCCTAGGACAGGGGAAACCTTATCATGTAATCCCTGACCAATTCATCCATGAGAACTCTTAATCATACCATAGCCTGGATACATATAACACCTTCATATGTCATGATATCCCTATCAAAACCACAAAGGGTTATCCAAACACAAATTATCCCCATCTATAAGTAGTGAAACTGATCATTTTCAATCCCTTTCTTCCCACACTGAGCATATATCACGTGGTATTTTAGAGTCATAATGATCATATAATTTTCATCAAAATATTTTTTATGGACAAGGTTATCCTATGACTAAATCACCTTGTTTAACTTCATCATGTAATCCCAGATTAAAAGAGAAATGATAGTTTATAATAATCTATGATAAGGGAAACATCAACATGTAATCCTCATCCAAGTGAACTATGGGATGTTTAATTCCATATATAATGAGGATATGTTGGATGATTTCTAAAGGAACGAGCCCCATACCAAAACCCCCAATGTTATCCTCATATTAATAATCCCCATATCCACATGCAATGAGTTTGGTAACTCGATAAACCTTGTTTCCCATTGTGATCATAGTTCATATGGTCTTAGAGAATCTCAATTAACACATCATTTTCGTCATTAATCTCCTCAAGATAGGGTAATCCCAACAAGTAATTCTTGATTAGTTGAATTATAGAAACCACCCCCATATGAGGACATCTTCCATGGGTCCAGTCCCAAGGGCATGAACAAACTATGATAACTATGATTCCTACCATAAAAAGGATATGTAAGACATCTCCTCTAGAGTCAAGATGATATATTAAACACCCAATTTCCCTTGAATATTTCATCTTCAAATGAAGTTAAACTGCACAGTTTTAAATGAGCTATGTTGGTTTTGATTCCTAAAATAACTAGGATACGTTGGACCCCTCATAATAGTTACATACCATACTTAGAATATTAACTACCTCCCTGCATGGCAGCAAATTTGGAATTATTTGGTTGTACGAATTCAGCATATAAAACAACTATTCATTATTGGGAAATGTATGAATATCCTCATATACATAGAGATGGATTTTATAATGATATTACCCCATTATTTTTTTAATAAAGGAGATTTAACCTATAAATAATTTTTTAGGGTAACCAATCATGTATCAGGATTAGGAATAGATTCCTGAACATATATTAAATCTATTAGTAGGAAACAATTCCCATAAGAATTGTGTATTGAGCTAGAACTCCCATCCCCTTGACCAATGGGAGTTCATAAGCTGCATTGGGTATGAAAACCCAATTTACCACTAGACAATAGAAAGGAGGTTTATAACAACTTATAGATGATAGAATTATTGGTAGTTTCCTTCAAGAATGACAATGGTAACCTAATGATAACGATTGTGTAAGAAATGAACCCCCAACAATCATTTATCAGACCAAACCAAATTAATCCCAAGAACACCTCTTTCTTACAAAAAAAATACATATGAATTTGAATGGATCGCCATAAAAAACACAACACAGGACACATGTAATCCATATACTACTATGTTTACATTAATATAATAATATTTAGATTGAGGAACCTGAATAAAAATGATGGATATGGTTTACTATGTGACACATCACCATTATCTAAAACAGTATAATATGTATAAAAAATAATTAAACATCGAAATAAAATAAATATTTAATATATTTAAACACTCATTCTCAATTCATCTTTACTTCATGGATATGGAATTATAAAAATAACCAAATAGAATAAATTTTAATTATAATAAATTGATGATATATATTGGTTAAAACCATGACATGCTAGAGGCATGTTATTTGGTTAAATTTTATATATTCATAAATCAAATATCATTCATGACTAATAGACTTGACTCTTCCAAATTAGAATGAACATAAAAAAGATTGACTTATAATAAGATCTTTGAATATTTTTAAATAGATTTAAAAGATAAAAATCCCTAATGATCATTTTATGATCAAGATAGTGGGAATTAGGGAAGGGTTTAAGATAAGAATTGAGGTTTGTGATTATGAAACCTTTAATTCATATTCAATTATTGAGACTTGGGGAGTTCGATAGTATTTACTATATATGGGGAGGTAAAATTTGATATATTGAGGATATGAAATAGAAAGTGGAGAAATGGAACATACCCATAAACATCATGCGTGACTATCAGTACACATTTTTACCTCTAAATTATTCATCAAACTCCCAGGTCTAAATAATTTTTCAATGAAAATTATGTCCATCATATTATTTTTGAAAAATAATCTATAATGTTTTAACAAATATATTTTTCAATGATATGATTCATTTTTAAAACAAACAATACATAAAACTACTTTATTTTAGATTGAAAACCTTTAAAATAAACAATCAATGATATTAGAAGAGTCTGGTAAACTATAAGGTTTCTACTCAGCCTTATCCTCCATTATCTCACCATGAAACAAAATTATTGAATCATTTCAAAACACATTCCCTTGCATAGAGATGGTAATGAAAAATGTCCATTATAATTGGAAAAATATTTATACTTAATATAAAATATATTATAGAATTTAAAAATATTGGAAGTGATTATTATTTGGAAAAAAATAAATCATTATAGGGGTGGTGGGAAAGGAAAGTGTATATAAGAGGCCTTCATCGACTGGTTATTCTAATTTTGTAGAACATTTAATGATAAACTATATAATCACTTGGAAAAGGTCTACCCTATACTCAATAAGTTTGTATTAGTGGAAATTTACATGTTTACCAATTACAAGAATAATATATATTTAAGTTTCAGTACAAGAAAGGGGTATTAATATCCCATACAATCATAATAAAAGATATTTACAAGTTTCCGATTTAAATAAGAGAAATGATTCTTATACATTCAGGTTCATAATATCCTATAAATTCTAATACATATTCATCTATGTTTAGTCAAACTAATGTCTGTAAATTTGGAAATGGAGATCCAACAATTCCCTAAAATAGTGATAATGGATATTAGAATGAAACTATCCAATATAATTATAAATTCATTAGTGAGAAAGAAGAAAAATATTTATTCATTAGCATTGGTGAGAATTTTAGTCACAGAGAAACTACAAAAGAGTCACATAGGGGCATATATAACCTCTAGGGAGGAAGGAAAATATATTAGTATATACATAGGTTTATACAAGAATATTTGAAAATAGGATTTGGAGAATTTTGTGGTCCAGTCACTTTGTAGAAATTAGTTATAAGTGGTCACCACTCATTAGGGAACCACACCAAAAGCTGTTTAAAATTATATATAGTTCATGGAACATTAAGTTACACACTGGATGTTTGAAAATCACTATTCTAAAACATATAAATAGTTTAGTTTAATTATTATAAGTAGTTTGGTATATCATTCTTATTGAGATTTTAGGAATATTCCTCGGAGGTACCCAATTCTTATTTATTAATGTTTCATTTTTATCAGATAGCAGGGGAACTAGAACTAAAAAATATGTCATGAAACTTCAAAAAATATCAAGATGTAATGATGAATATATAGATGATTACAATAAGTTTGAAACATTATATCATAAAACACATATTAAATATACATATATAGATTTTACATCATTTCATTGAAAATTTTCAGGAAATGTTTAAGCAGCTATTTATAGTTCTAAGATAAAATTTGTTTATGATCATGGGTTAGTATGGGATGCTCTCAAAATTAATTAAATGTCTCTAGGGTAGATGTTTTATAAGAAGGTAGTCACATAACATAATATGTGGATGAATATAATAGTGCTGAAGATATAAAGAAGGATGAAACTGATATTATGGGGGATAATAGTTGAATAGGTTGTTATGATAGAATGGAAAAAATGTAAATGTTTAAAAAACTACATAAGATGAATTAACATGAGTGGTTGCTGATGCATCACCAAATCAACAATATTTAACTTATATGGTCAAGATATTGAATAATCAACTGAACCATTACTCTATAAATACAGAAATCCCTAATACAAATCTTATAAAAAATTATAATGTTTTCTTTATCCTTTTTTCCGCTACTATTAATTCTTTTACAACTCATCACATTAATTTATTAATTCTATGAGTAAAATAATAAGATTTATTATAAATAAATAAAAAATATTTTCATAATGTTTTAAAAATAATAATATATAATTTGAAATGATTGAATTTAGTAGAGATGATTTCCAGAATGTGATCACCATAATAGAAGATAAAACGATGAATGCTAACAATTATTGTAGGGACCCCAACCCCTGTGACCTAGAGTTGATGCCTGCATTTTTACATAGGAATTAAATATAAGGAATCACGTCATTAATTACAAAATATTTTAGTATTATTGTTAAAATATATACATTCAAAAGTATTACATTATATTTGAATGAAAAAATTAGAACACACTTCATTTTTCAATAATAACATATTTATATCTATTATATAATTGCATATCTATCATAGTAATTGTCATGGAATTATGGGGAAGGAAAAAATACGGTGACCTAAAATTCTCAATAATGGTTGAGTAAAGTGGAAAAAATATTTAATCAATAACCATAATAAACATGGAAAGGTAGATAGATGAGCAAACATGCCATTAAAACTAGAAAATTAATAATCAATGTAGAAATGTTAATAAATGAAAACAAATTCCATTTAAATAACCTGACTACATGAATAGGTATAGAATAGTCAATTTGTAAAGGTAAATTACTAAACTCGTATTCCATCTAAATAACTGGATAAGGAATAATAAATATATAAATGTAAAAAATTGAACACAGTTGCCATTTATATAATTTGAATATTATGGGATGATCTGGGTGAATTTATATTTAAAGGTAAATAAAAAGTAACACATTCCATTAAATAAATAATATGATAATGAAATGAATCCATAGATTAAAACATAGTGAAAATCTCATGTATAATAATAACTAAATTCAAAATAAAGGTGATTCTAAATTATTATACATCATTTCTCCCAAGAACATGAATCCTTTACCATTAAGTTCTATCCTCAAGATGGTTTAAAACATGATGTGGAAAAATACTTCTTATTTGTTTCACAACCTTTCACAATATACTTACTATCAAGATATAACCTCCAATTAATTTGAAAGTATGTAAATTAAAACACAAATGGTTTGTGGCGAACATATTTTGTATCATAGGACTACTAATGCATCAAGGGGATTTCATTAACTTGACCCCATAACATGTACTTCATTCCCAAATCATTCCTCATATATCAAATACTTGATTTAATCCTTAAATAATATTCCTTATAAAATATCTGTATGGAGTAAAAGGATATAGATTTATCAATATTTCTTGAAGGTAATCAAATAAATTTCCAAGAAAACACTCTATGTAAAAATAGTATATGGTTAAATAAATAATAATATCCATGATAATGGATATGTATATTTGTGGAAAATGTAATCGTTAAATATCATAGGAAAGTGAATAATTCATGGGAATGTCAATGACAACAAAAATGATTCAAGGATGTAAATTTCAATACTATCCTTGGTCGAAATAATCAAAATCCATCATATGTAAGAACAACGATCTTATCAATATAATGTATACCCATTTTATTTTTAATAAATGTGTTTTTTAGTAGATGAATAGAAATACCAAAAAAATAGTTTTAAAAAAATCTTGAGGCAAATATCTATTTCATTTTGAAATTCACTTTTTAAAATGATTTTGAAAATACTTTTGTTTGAAAATAACTTTTTAAAATTTAATATTTCCCAAAATATTAAGAGAAAAAATATATTTAAAAATATAATTGTGAAATTTTAGTGTAAAAATCAAAAAATAAATGTGGGTATTTCGATACATGTCATACAAGGTATAAAGAACACCACTTTTTACATTATAAAAAGTGTAAAAAAGTGCCTTTATCAAAAATCAGAAAGAAGATTCATTTTAAAAAAATTGGTAAAAAGATTAAATGTATAATAAATAATTTCATAAATCAAATTAAAAATGTTAAGAAAATTTAATTTTTTTTAGAAAACATGGTTTTGGAAAAAAAATAGATTTCCGTCTAAAGAGATGAATTATTTCTGATATTCTTAGAAACATTTTATAAAACATTTTAATCACCAAAACGGGGGGAAATTGTTATATTACATGAAGAAATATTGAATAAATGGAGGGTAAAAAAATTAAATGGGTAAATTAAGAAATATTCAAATACATTCCTTTGATACAATTCAAGAAAAAAGAATTTGATTAGAATGAGATTGTGAAATTAACCCCGAAAATAGTGATAATATTGAAGTGATTGTTATTCAATGAATATATTATGTGTATCAAATTTAAATCCAAAACAAATATTTTTAAATACTATAATATATATTCAAAAGTCATTACACAAATAATCATAGAATATCAAATACAACTATAGAGTAATATTACCAAATGAAAATAAATTGACTTATAAAATTCATTACTGCTTGGTAACTTTCAATTGAAATAAAATTAGTTGATAAAATTAAAATTAAAGATTATATTATAGTTAATAATAATTATAAATTATTTTACATGTCAATGGAGAAGTATATAACCTATATAAAATAAATTAGGTGTATAACAATAAAATATGCCTCAATAGATAGAAATTGAGAGAAATACCCTTACCCTATTATTTCTATATATTGAACATCATTTAACATCCTATATATTGGTTTTAATAATTTTATTAACTTATTTTATAACCATATTAATATTTATAAAATTATATATTATCCGTTTATAATGTCTTATCACCCATTCCTTAATAATCTTTCATTATTTTCATTGTTTGGGGTGTTAATTGTCTTTTTTTATCCTGCATGTTTTGTCAAGGAAGATCTGGTTTCTTACACATATTATATATAATTATCATCTCAAAATAATAATTATAAAATTATTTTTTTACATACATTTTTCATGAAAAATCAACCATTAATTATGGTTATTAATATGAATTGTGTTTTGATCATGGAGACAGTAGGTCGTACACACACATGAGTAACATTTCAATTTTTCACCAATCAATATTGAAAAAATATAAGTAATATATTAAATTTCCAGAATGATAATTATATACTTTAAACACAAATTGTATACTTTTATATGTAATCCAAGTGGTTTGATGGAAAAATAATGTCACATCACTTCGTGAAGGCAGTAGTCCACACATACAAGAATGATGTTATCATCATTATGTGAGTGAAACAAAAGTAATAAAATGATATATATTTTCTTTAAATAGTTATTAATATCACATTAATACCATATTTATTTAATTTACATCATATATAATCATTAACATTATCTTTATCACCTTACATGTGAAGCGTTAGTGAAAGATGAATCACATCGCATCACGAGATGATAGTCCTCCATACAAATGAGTGGCGTTATAGTATTTACTATGTAATAGAACATGTATATATATATATATGATATAGTGTCTAAATTGGTATAAATATTTTATAATTATCATATATATAATTTAAATTCATCATCATACCCAGCCATGAAAGGTTTAAATGAAAACATGAACGACATTGGTTCACGAGGCGGTAGTCCATCGTACACATGAATGTTGATTTCACAACCAATTTGATGGATATGAAGATTTATTTAGGTCATGAAATTATTATAAAAATATATAATATCAAATATAATTATTTTAAAATTTCATAGTGGTTAAATAGAAATTTATTTAGGTATAGAAAGAAGTAAAATAAATATGTTCATTGAAAAATATTTCCTCTTCTTCGGGTATCCTCCTTGGGTTTCCACTAAATTATTCCTAGATTTTATTTATTCAAAAAATAATTATTAAGGTTGAGTGGAAGGAATTGTAGAATTAATATGGTATGGCATTAGTTGAACCAAATTGGTGTTAATATGTCACGAAGAGTGGAAAGGGTGTGGCCTTTTATTAGTGGGGTGAGTGATAAACTTGTAATTGTTTAGAAAGAGTGAATTCCAGCTAAATTATTCTATTTAACCAGGACCCAATAAAATTATATTATCTATAACATAAGTTATAATGTATATATATGGATATAAAATTGGTTTTGGACAACAATAGAGTCATTCATACAATTTATATTCTATGTTTCACCAATAAGTAAACTTGTTTTTACAAAAACATTTGTAATTAATTATAACTCCCTTCACTAATAATTATGGTCATAAATTATGTTGTAATTATTAGATAGTATATATTATTATGATTAAATTTTTTTAACATTTATAAATGTTCAACTCACATAGTTTTCAATATTTAATTTAAAATTACTCTCATAGATGTGAAGAGAATGTAGGTTTTTAAAGTGGAAATGTTAAAATATTTACTAAGTATTTATATAAAAAATAAATATGAGAATGATTATAAAAAACATAAATTTAATATATTGATTTATAATTAAAAAAATTTGAATTCAAAACCAATTAAAAATATAATTTAACATTGTAAATTATTGACAGAGAAATTAATTTTTTAAATAAAATGTAGTATTTTCAACTATTCCTCAAAAATGAATCTTCTCCGAAAAAACATAAAAATTCACACTCAGATATTTTTTGTATAATTATTTTAAAAAATA
Organism: Viscum album; assembly: GCA_963277665.1. NCBI lineage: Eukaryota > Viridiplantae > Streptophyta > Magnoliopsida > Santalales > Viscaceae > Viscum > Viscum album. The sequence goes on from OY728133.1 coordinate 1,866,314,881, forward strand.
ATTTCATTTTATTATATAAATTTTCTAATAATTTTAAAATATAATTTAAAATTATGTGTGTAGGCCGTGACTAAGCTATTCTTATTATAAAAAATAGTTTTTCAAGAAACATCTCATTTTTAAAATATTCTTATTTTACTTATAATTAATAGTTAACAAATAAACATATGAATAAATATATTTTTATAAGATATTTAATCATATTTATTCCATCCCTTATAATTCCTAGGCGATAACTATCATGTTAAATAATAATATTAAAAGTGTATTGTAGATTAGTAAAACTAAGTATTACATGTAACGTAAGCTATCAAACTAACATTATGTTACATGTAATGAAAGATAAAATTAGTGTTAAATTTATTTAAATCTATATAATTTATTTAATTTAATTAAAATAGTAAATATAATTTAATTTCTAAATATATTTTATTCCCTTCTATGGTTGGTGTTTCATGTCATACAAAAAGTTCATGAACCGAATCATGTCACCATTAAAACTGGCACCAAACCCAGCCCGTGGCAAGACCTGAAGGGTGTTCCCATTCCCCCTAGGATAGAACATGTTCTTGGGTGTCAAAAAAAGGAAATTTTTTAATGATTTACCCTAGTTTATAAACCTAAAAAACAAATGAATCCAATAAACCAAATCTATAATTATCTCAGTAAAACATCTTTTTCCAAAATTATGAATTGAATTACATAATTTAGAACAAAAATAAAAGACTATAAAAAATTGGAAAATTCAAAAAGGACAACCCAAGATCCTCCTCATTGAATGAGGAACCACCCTCAATCAATCTCCATGACACCGCACAAAGAATGACCGCTAGAAACATGAACCAATAGCACTAAAATCATTACTCAATCCTGTGACAAAATAACCAAGTCTACTTACACACAAAGGTGTAAGTAGGGTGTGATATAATGGCCGAAATGATTCCAACACCAAAAGTCTCTATGTGATAATCATTATAAGACAAAAACCTTGCATGTTTTGTAAACATGACATGATTGTAAAAATTTCTAAAAGAAGAATCTTTAATTAAAAACTACCTTCAAGTGGTCTACTTTAAATAATCCACAATTATAATAGAATAAAAAAAGATAAATATTTTTCAGCCAAAAATACCATATAATATCGATAAGTTTAAAATATTCAATGAGAACTTACAAAGTAAAATAAACCCATAGAACTAGGTCAACGTGGTTCCCAGGTACCTTGAATCTCGGTGAATGTAACCATTGCAATATATATTCTCATGCACAGGAGCCACTAGTAGGGATCAAACCCATAACCTAGTGGTCCCTCAAAATCATCATCATCATCATATTTTAGTTTGTGTTTTCATCATAAAACGTTCTATATAAAACATTGGCCAAACCCCATGGAATAACTTGCATACTAGTAGACGCCCACCCACCTATATTCCTTAGTTTTCCCTCTTGCAATCAAACAAGTTCTGAAAACCATGAAATACAATTTGCACAAGAAAATACCACTTCGAAGCCACATACACAACAAACAACCCACACATGTGTCACATGATCCTATTTTTCTATCAAATTCATTTTCGAAGTCATACTCACACTAAAACAGCCCACACCACATTTCACCTATCATTAACACTTAGAAAAATCCTTTGAATTTTTTTATAAAATCATCCCAACATAGTACACTTCACATAACAACCTTTTAACATTAAAATATATCATTTCAAATGTACACTCCTACCAAAACAGTTTCGTAACATAGTTTCACCTCATACATAAATCAATGAACTATTTAAAACCTTCACAAAACAATTCCAAAGAGTGTAGCCTTATTTTTCACATAAAACCCTTCCAAAAAACCTTTTTTCTGTCCAAAGGCATTCCAATATAACAGAAAACTATAATTTCCTGACCAAACCCATTTAATAAAACCATTTCAAAAATCATTGAATAACCCAAGCTGATATAATATGAAATAAAAATGAAAAACAATAATTTTTGCACAAAGTTTCCACTTAAAAACCAATAGCTTAACAAATGTTACCAAATATAATTTCCACACCACACCCAATGGATGAGAATCATTCTGAAAATATTAATCAAGAAATACTAAATCATCATATAATTCATACACATGAAATCACCTACTATTTGTTCCAAAACCCCGAACCATTGTGTGAAACATCAATCGCACCACCACCACGCCACAATGGAGTGAAACCTAACCTAAACCCCAATATTTCATGAAATATACAAAAGGATAAACTCTAGATATGAACCCAGTGTTCTTGTCATTTTAGAACTTCATGAAAATATGGTTGATACCCTATGTAAAAGGAAGAAACACTAAGAAAATGGGATATGTAAGGAATGAAACCCACTTACTTGAGATATTTTAAACAAAATACAAAAAATACACTAGTATATGCATTTCCAAATAGAAAAAAATGAATTTGAGGCTCGAATAAGTCTTATAAGGTCAAGTAGGTGCTGGAATGGGGCAAAAACTCAAAAATGAAGATGTTGTGAAGGAAACAAATTACCTCTTCATGTATGGATGATTTGAGAAAGATTGAGATGTTTTCCCCTAATATACAATGTAAATAATATTCAAAGAGGGGGAAACGAATATGGGGGCGCTCCTAGGGCTGTTGGGTTTTAGTGGGAAGAGGAATCACTGAATAAGAGTAAAATATGAATAATATATTAAATAATTTATTTTCAAACAACATGGAAATAGGATTACGGGCTAGCCTGATTCCTTAAATAAAAACCCAAATCCGCCGTGATTGTGGATTCCTAGAGGGTCCAAATTGATAAGGTGGTGTAAATATGCTTGAGTAGGCCATTTTAGAAGTGTAATGCATGAAAAGGTTGAAAATTACTTATTTGAAAAAGAAAAACATATGTCTTTAAATTTGGAAATGGGCTCATGGTTTGGACCAAATCTTGAAAACTCACCCATTCCTCCAAAAATGTAAAAAAACCCACAATAAAAAAGAAATAATGGAAATTAAATGAAAAATACCATTAAAATAATTCATGTATGTGACAAATCTACTCACCATTAAACCTTCCACAATTAGAAATCCCCAAAAACACCAAAAGAAAAAACCATACCCAAATGAAAGTCTAAAATGAACTCCATTACCAGGTTTCACCCACCACCAAAAATCCAAAATACATCCAATTGATTAATAAATAAAGGAATAATATCACCAAAAAATATACACCACTTCATAAAATGATCAATAATATTCAAACTATATAACTATTCAAAAAATATCAAACACTATCCCTACAAGACAAAAGCTACATACCTAGAACAAACAATGAAAACGAATAAGGTCACCGAAGTCTTCAAAAAAACTATTGGGCAAACTCAAATCATATTGTTTACTCAAGGAGTAAGTTCATGGGTGAATAACTCTGAACGAGACGAACTATTGTCATCCCAAAACTATGGACAAAACCAAGTAACTCATATGGGTAGATATAAATAGACTCCACATGATATGGGGAAACTCAATATTTCCCAAAAAAAATAATCGAGGCATTAACAGGGGGAGGCCCGAACAGACTCCCGACATAAGGGGTAGAATTTCATTATAAATTTCCAAAAGAACTTACATGAGACTTAGAGTGGTTATCCCCACTATAAGAACCAACCAACATAACCGATTAGCATAGGCTGACATGAAATTCCCCCAAAATTTAATGAGTTGGCACGACCGCATAGTTAGTCCGCACGGTTTGGGAAACTGTGCGGTAACCATGCAGACCATTCTGTCCAAAGGGAAATATTCACATGGTTACAAGTGCTCTGCCACATGATTGTGGGGAGACAGTGCAATAACTACTATCTCTTATCTCATAGTTTCTAAGGTTGGTGCACAGTTACTACAAACCATGTGCAAACCATGCTATTCTATCTTCCTAGCCCAAATTTTATCCTTTTTCATAAAAATTCATTGGAAACACAAGGTAATAACATAAAATGAGGCTATAACATGAACATGAGGTCCTCCCACCTCTACCATAGAATGGGAAAAATTGGAACCAGATGAAGACATCACATATTTAAACTACTCGCATCTTTTAAACTGAGGATAGGACTTCGACCAAAGGTTTGAGAAACCCCGAGATTTCCCATGACTATGCATTAGCTACACTCTGAGACCTATGGATGGAGTTAATATGATTGAACAATCATCAGCCTCAAAGACATTCTTTGGAAACCTCTAGAAGGAACTTCTTCTTCTGGTTCTATAAACAACTACACTACAATCCCAGATGGGTTTACCAAGAAAAAACATACTCCAAGATTCACATAACCAAAACATGAAATTTTGATGAAACATGGTCTTAGAATATTCACACACATCACTTGTTGTTTTTCAGAAGAAAAAAAAATATGAAAGGATATATTGAAACACCTTCATCTAAATATAGGTTGTCAAGATTTTCGGAATGTAGACAAAATTCCTAAAAAACAGAGACTCTTAGAAGCTTGCACAACCTTCACTTTTATAGTCAAACGAGCACCTGACATCACCAGGTTTCACCAAACCTATCCCTTGAAACTAATAAATATATATATATATATATATAGGTTCCTTATGATGAGTCCCAAAAAACACATGATTTCTTACAAATGGCCACATTAGCCTCTCTTGACCATATTCCCCACACCGGTGGTTTAACAGGAACCCTCATTTCTGAGATACTGATAAAAGACCCAAAGGCCATCTTATAAAAAATTTTACCATGAAAACCACAGAACACTTCCACCTTTGGCGACTTAGGTATCTTAAGAAACTAAGGTCTAATTCAACCTCCTGAAACCACTCTTCCATTACTATAGGATCCAAAAAACCATGAGAGGAAAATGGTGTAGACTCAATATCCAAAGCCTGATAAAATGATTCATTGTATTGACCAACTAGAGGATATTCTAATGGCGAAACAATTCGGGTTGCACTTTAGTTGTATACTAACCCATAATGGGAGGAGGCCTTGTCCAAGGAGAGATTATAAGGACCCAACAAATTAGGTCTATTGATCAATAAATACAACAAACCTGATCCAAACACATGAAGTGAACCATCGTAATGGAATCCCAAAACATTTATCATATAGAGACCACTAATAAGCCCTTCAACCCAGCTTACCAAACAAACAGAAAGCCAAAACACTATTCAAAAAAGAAGTGTTCTTGGACTCAAAACATCCCACAACAACAAAATTTCAAAAACACATACGACACACCAAACCAAATAAATCATCAAAACATATTTTTTTTTAAATCATCGCCTCGAAAATAAACAGTTCGGTGGTTAGCAAATCCACCAATGGTACCCCATGGGCCTGACACGTGAATGTTTCCATGAAACATTGGGAACCCTCCTCATAACTATCTCGACACTCATCCAGTCATTTCCTTAACCATCCATCATCCTATATAACCCCATTCATGTGGTCACTCATGTAAATACCAAAGGTTAAAATAAAAAATTCCATCAAATTTTAAAAAACAAAACATGTAACTAATGCTTTCCTTTTTCTAAAAATCACTAACCATAGAATAAGAACTGTATTTACATAATAAAAAAAATTTCATAAATCCCAAATCATTTAAATAAAAACTCACATTCAAGCTATACATTAATTTTAAAACATTTAATCATGATTCAAAGAACTCCAAATTTTATGAAAAAACTTCCTTTCATCAACACCCAACAATTTAAAACCCCAACACTTCTTATTTAAAGCAATATTCCAATGATTCGTAAAACTTCTCAAATGAAAACTAGTTACCAAATAGATATTTTTCTTAAAACCCCAGATATAAATTCCCAAAACACTACACTCAACTCAAAACACTTGTTAATAATTCAGAAAAGTATATTTTGAACAGATTTTCAAAACCCACTCTAACTTGATTCATAATTTTAAAAGAGGTATGAAAAACCATTTACCATTTTAAAATAGTTTCTAATATTCATTTCCACCATTTTAGAAATCAAGACACATCCGCTTTATTGAAAAATCATTTCATAAAAGTTCTCAATTCTTAAATCAAATCATATTTATAATTTCATAACCAAGCATCCATGATTCCAAAACAAAAAGGCACTATAAAATTCGAGGGGAAAATAGTGATGGTGGGTGAATTGGATATATGTTGGGAGGCTAAATACTAATCACTTCACAATAAATAATATTTTTATAAGGAAATATCCCAAGCTATACATGGAGTTCTGGGCCCTACATGCTCATTGGGACTATAAACCCAACATCCATTTCATTTTCCCAATCATCAATGAACCATGAAAAACAAAATAGTCATATAAAAACCGACTTCCCCTAGATACATTACTCTCATCACGATGTGTTCTAGCTAGGAATCCTACCCATAATCCTATTGACAAGTCCCGACAACCCTAGCTCGGGACTATCCCAACTCTTCCCAAAAAACATGACCGAAGAGAGAAAACTTGTCGCTCTGATACCATTTTGTCAAGAACCAAATCTTGTCATCCCCAAAACTGGCATCAAACCTAGCCTGTGGAAAGACCCGTAGGGTGGTACTGATCCCCATGGGCTGGAACAAGTGACTGGGTATCAAAAAAATAAAATTAGGTAATGATTTAACCAAGATTATAAAGATAAAACAATAAACAAATCCAGTAAACGAAATCAGGATTTTTCAAACCAAAGCGTCATTTACAATAATTATGAATTGAATTACATAATTTTTAACACACCTTAAAGACTATAACAAAGTAGAAAATTAAAAAATGACATCGCAAGACCCTCCCAATGGCAAGAGGAACCATCTTCAAGCCATCTATATGACACTACAACAAGAAGGACCACTAGAAACCTGAACCATTGGCACTAAAATATTTACCCAAACCTATGAAAAAACAACCATGTCTACATACAAAGAATATTCTAAGTAGGGTGTGAGGAAAATCCCAGTAGGATTACCCCACTAAAATATTCTATGTGATGATCATTATAAGACAAAAATATTGCATGTTTTGTAAACAAAAAATTAAAGTAAAAATTTCTAAAAGATACAACATAAAATAAAAACAGCTTTCAAGTGGCCAACTTTAAAAAATCAACACGTTAAAATAGAATGAAAAAGATACTGAATTTTTTCATCCAAAAATACCATATGTCTATAGTTAGTTTAAAATATCCAATGATCACTAATAATGGAAAATATCCTGAAGGCACTATCTCATTGTGAGTCACATGTACCTCGTATCTCGGTAAATGTAACCATTGCAATATTCGTTGTCGTGCACAAGAGTAACTAGTTGGGATCATACACATAACATAGCATTCCTCCCCCAAATCATCATCATAATAATTTATTTACTAAGTTCATCATCAAACATTCTATGTGAAACTAGGGGAAACCACACAAGATCACTAGCATACTAGTACACATGCACCTACCTAGATACCCGAGTTTCCTCTATTGTACTCAAACAAGTTCCAAACACCATGAAATAAAATTTTCAAAATAAAATACCACATATAAAACACACAAAAACCCAACATCCCACACACATGTCACCTGATATCCATTTCCATTCAAATTCATTTGGAAAATCATACTCACAACAAAACAGCCCCCAACACGTTTCACCTCTCTTACACACATCAACAAACCCTTTTAATTTTTTTATATAACCTTTAAAAGATTGTACACATAAAATAATATACCTTTCACATTTAAATGGACCATTTAAAATGTACAATCCTACCAAAATAGTTTTGAAACATAGTTTCAACTCTTATAGAAATTATGAAACCATTTAAAACCATCACAAAACAATTCCAAGGAGTGTAACCATGTTTTTCACATAAAAACCATCCCAAAACACCTCTTTTGAGTCCAATGGAAAGCCAATATTACAAAAAACATGAATTGGAATCCCTAAAACCTTTTAATAAAACAATTTCTAGAATAATTGAACAACCCCACTTGACACAATATTAAACACTTGTGAAAAAAAATCATTTTTTCACAATGTTGCCCTAAAAAACCAACGGATTAAAAAATGATGCCTAATATAATTTTCAATCCACACACAATGGAATATAATCATGATAAAATTATAAATCAGGAAAAAACAACTCATTAAATAATGATAACATATTAAATCACATACAATATTTTTCTAAAAACCAAACTGTCGTGTGAAACATAAATCGCACCACCACCATACCACAAGGGAGTTAAAAACAAACTAAAATCCCAATATTACACCAAAAATACACAAGTGTAAACCCTCGGAACTAAACATAGATTCATGAAATTTAAGAAACACAATAAAATATCGATGAAACCCTATGAAAAAAGAAAGAAACCCTGAGCAATTGGGATAAGGAAGGAAGGAAACACACTTACATGAGATGTCTTGAATTAAAGGCCCCAAATACACCATCATATAAATTTACAAACATCAAGAAATGAAATTGAGGCTTGAATAAAGATAATTAGGTTATGTAGGTACTGGAATGGGGGAAAGAGTTAAAAATGAAGGAGTTATGAAGGAACTGAAACACCTCTTCAAATCTAAAGGGTTTGAGAAATATTTTGAATTTTCACCCTACTCCACAATTTAAATGAGCCCCAAGAGGGATTCACTACTAAGGGGGTGCCTAGGGATGTTGGATTTTAGTGGGAGGTGTAATCAAAATAAATATTAAATAATGAATTCCTTATTAAATAATGAATTTTTTTAAACTATAAAGGGGCTTACGAGATGGACCAATTCCTTAAATAAAAACTCAAATCCTCTATGATAATTGATTCCTAGAGGGTCCAAAATTGATATTTTCGTGTTAATAGGTTAGTGGAGGCCATTTTGGAAGTATAATGGGTAAAAAATGTTGAAACATTAAAGATATATATAAGAGAAAATTGGTTTTTAAATCTGAAATGGGCTCACGGTTTGGCCCATATCATAAAAACTCACTCTTTCCTCAAAAAATGTTTAGGAAACCCCCAAAAAAAGAATGAATGGAAATTAAATGAAAAATACCTTTAAAATAATTCATTTATGTGACCCAAAATTTAATAGTATGTTTTCTATTTGAATTATTAAGTTTTATATTCTACAAACCTTAAATAAATTCCCTCCCGACAATTTAAACATGATCTAAAAAAACATGGGTTTGCAATTTATAAATCCCTTTATAGAAAAGTCAACATCATAAAAGGGTTAATAGAAGAACATTTTAATATATCAGAAAGGTTGGTACAAAGGTTACATAACAAGGTTTCTATATAAGAGGAAATTAGTGGAATGTAAGCATATGAATATGGATGGAAAACATAAATAATTAGAAGGAGTTATTGAGGTCATTGATCACAATAGATTGTATTATCAATTGAAAATAGAGGTCCTAAAAACCATAAATCTTTGATGATTCAAAAGACTATCTAATTTATCGGGTATAAAGGTAATAGTATTAAATTCTTGTTTTAAGATACTTTTCTTAATGATATGTGATTATTTTACTGTATAAGAATATAATATAATGTATACTTTCATCATTATATTATGGTTCTGTCTATTTCCCATTCATACCATAGCCCAAGAAATTCATAATATGAATTTATTATTCCAGAAGAACTAAAATTCACTTTAAAAAGATTTTGATATCCATAAAAGAGTGATATATATTTTTATAAGTTTCTACTTATTTTTGAAAACTGATATGGTTAAAATAATTTATCCTATAAGTTAGTATCTGAACCTAAAAAGTAACGCTATTGGTTAAACATTACTATATTTTTTTAAAATTATTAACTGCTGACATTTTAACTAGGACATCACATATGATAGTGGTATGTGTTAAACCATTATCATACTTCGGTCTTATGTTCAAGCCTGATGACCTTTCTATACATAATAGGTTGACACTCCAGCATATGAGTTTTACTTTTTATAAACTATATTAATATAATTAATATATCATTCTTGAAAAAATATTAAGTTCATCCTTGAAATAAAAATAATCTATAAATAACCTTTTTACTAAGAATTTCAAAACAACTTATTTTTTATAAAGTATACTAATATTATTTTACTATTATTACAATGTAATTAGTGATCATATCAACCATAATGGTTATAAATACCATTAAACTTATTTCTATAAAATGTAAAGGTATTAATCCTCAAATTACATTTCCACTAAAAAATATACTTTCCATAAATTTATACAAAAATGTTCTTAACCATATTTGACACCCATCAATTGAAAACTAAAAATAGGTGTTTAAGACATTGAAATTATGATCAATATTGTCTTTGTAAATCCATTATGGCATCCGTAAACCTTATTTTAATAATAAGACTTATGATTTAATAAATTAACACAATCCTTAGATGTTACAAGATTCTCATAACCAAATTACCATTGGTAAAAATATTTCTACAGGATAATTCATGAATATAAATACATAAATACCTCATCCATTTTATTGCCAATTAGGTGTTTCCATTGAATTCTTCACAGGATCTATTAGAGAAATCCATCCATCAAATATTTTATGATTCTATGAGTTGGTTAAGGTATATGATATCTATCATATTTTAAGAAATATGATTATTCATAATCAAAATATCATTCATATCAGATATCATATCACTCAATTTCACATATCCACCTCCTTTTTCTAAATATTCAATTTTATAATGATTTCATCAGGTTCCATCCATTGACTAAATTAAAAATAATAATTTTATAAACAATAATCAAAGTGGGATAACCATATAATCATTTTTAGGATGTCCAAATCATGACATGTTTTCTTTAATCTAAAACAAATTTGGTTCAATGTATCTCATTCATTTCTCTAATCTATTTTAATAAATCCTAATAGTTTAAAAATAAAATATGAATTTCCCTATTAAGATTACTCAAGACTATAAAACCAGGTACATAGTAATGATTATTTTCATACACCAGGTGATGATCAGGTCAAGACCAATGTTCCCTTTTCAGCGTAATTACACTTAGGTACAACAGTTTTAGAACCATATCCACATGATCTATGTAGATGTTGATGTATTTTCATGAAAACCGACATAATTTATACATTACTAAAACATTAATATGTTCTTCTATATTTATCCTCAATGATTATCACATGATTTTTATCCCAAAATCTATGTTTTAATAAATATATTTCACATAGTTTCTACTAATCGTGATGTAATACCAACTATAGAGACCCTTACCCTAGTAAATCAGAGTCAATTCTTGATTTATTACATTGAAAAATGATATAAGGAATCAAATCCATAAGAACCAAATATTTTAGTAGTATTGGAAATCTAAATGTATAAATGAGTGTTTCATTATATTTTAATACAAATATTAAAACATAATATTTTTGAGAATATTTTAATTGAATCATGTATATTCATGCATATCAATCATAGTAACTTTTATATAATTATTGGGAATGAAAATAAAATAAAGGTGGTCAAAAAATGGTCATTATTGGTTAATTATAGTGTAATAAGTCATGAATCAATAAGAATATTTAACAAGGAAAGGTTGATAATTGAGTAATGACATTAAATAGATAAAAAAGTAATAATCAATATGGATAGGTAAATAAATGATCACACATTCCATTTAAATAACTTAAATACAAAAATAGATAGGTAATAATCAATATGATAAGGTAAATAACTAAACACACTTTCCATTTAAATAATTGTATATGCAATAATAAATATGGAAATGTAAATAATAGAATGCATGTTCAATTTAAATAAAATCTCTATCATAGTAAGATAAGGAAGAATCAATATAGAAAATTAAATAACTAAGAACATGTTCAATATAGTTAATTATATGAGAATTAAATGAATCTATATATTATACGATAGTGAAAATCTCATGTATAACAAATAACAGAATTCTGAATGAAGGCAATGCTTAATTATTGGATGTCAATTTCCCCCAGGAACATGAAACCATTACCACTGAGATCTAACCACAATATAGTTTAAAAATTTTTGTCTAAAAACCCATTTGATTTATGTCAAGATCTTTCACAAGAAACATACTATAATGATCTATTATCTAGATAGTTTAAAACTACATAGTTACAAATGTGAAGGGTTTGTGACCAAATTATTTTGTCTCATGAGACTATTGATGCATTGAGGGGATTTCATTAGTTGGTCCATATCTCATGTTTTTCATGCGCAAATCATTACTCATATATCAAATAATATATTTAATTCATAAAAAATGGGTCGTATCAAATATTAATATTGAGTAAAGGATGCAAATTTATCATAATTTCCCTAGTAACTCAAGTAACATTCCAAATAAACACTCTAACATCCCTATAAAAACCAAAAACTTTATTTCACATTAATACTTTTTTTATTACATAATATAAAACTTAATATAGCTCATGTTATTGAGAATTATAGTTTATTTTTGAATTTGGTACATTATATAAATACATAAAATAGTGAATACAAAATCATTATTGACAAATTATTTATCATGCTCAAAATACTATTAAAAATTAAAATTTCATGGGATAACCTAGGGAAAAATAATAAAGGCATGAGCTATAAATCCTAGTAAGGGAATAAAGTAATAACATGAAGAATAATATACATGTTAAATAATAGACATATAAATGGGGTATAAAAAGAGAAGAAAACATAAACATGAATAATGACACAACCTATAGCATGGTAATCATAAATTCAACATAGGAAATATGGAAACAATATAAAAAATTACACCATAAGCATAAGTCAAGGAATAATACACTAATTCCCCATGGTGGAAAATTCCCACAACAGATTTAGGTTCAGTACTATTCTCTACATGATGCATCATGATAACAAACATTATCCAATAAATTAGAGCGCTATCTTGGAACACCTATCATGTAAATTTCATTCTCATGCTTAAGTGTGCCACATATATCATATAATAAGTATTCATTCATAAAAATAAATTATTAAAAAATCAATGAGTGTGGAATTGACATAAGTCCAGAATAGAAAATTATATGTTCATAAATTTGAATACATTTGAAAGGAAATTGGAATATAATTCACTATATAATTGTTTTGGCATAGAAAATTATAGTGACATTTCGGTAGCATAATTGAGTCACATAAAAATTAATAAAATGAGTTTATGGGAGATAAAGTGTTATCTAATCATAAAGACATAGAATTGAATGAATGGGGACGTCAAAAAACTAAAACCACCTTGAGTTATTCTAAATATAAGGCATGTGATATTTATTGAACTTTACTAATGAAGAGAATTGAAAGAACCCTTAGAAAATATCTTCATGGTAATGTGGGAAGATAAGGTTTAATAGGAGGGAAAATGAGTTTAAATGGGATATAATAATTTATAAATAAAATTGTAATTTAGGGGGATATGGAAGAACATATATTAACATATGAAAATTTAAATTAAAATTCATCACATAAAATAAGTGCTTGATAAAAGTGGACGGTGGAGGATCCCTTAGAGAATTTCAGCATAGTAATGGATTAGGTGAGGGTCCAAATGAAGGAGGATAAATTATACCTCATTAAATTAACTTCAATTGGACAGTAAGTTAAAAATAATATATTAACAACAATATAACCTGTTTAAATTAAAAGCACTAATTTCAAATAAGGTGCTTGAATTGGAAATAGAGAGAGGAAGGTGAGGATCACTTACTTGAATGTGTGACACCAAAGGCTTGGTAAACTCTTTTTGAGAGCTTGGGGCACCTTGTGATACCTATAGAGAGTTTAAGAAAGAGTACAGCCAAGATTCAAGGAGTTTTAGTGAAGATAAATGGGATATTGGGTGTGTTTATATTGGAAGAGTGGGGTGTTTCTTTATTATTTAGGTTTTGGTATGTTCATAATAAAGTATTCTAAACCAAAATCCATCCTTGGGGTTTTCACATGATTTATTAAAAATGGTTGTGGGTTTTTATTATTTTATACAACCAAGTGATGAAATTATTTAGATAATGTCCTTTATTATGTGGAGGTGAATCACTCTCATAATAAAGGAATTTAAACTTACAAAATATATTATAGGTTTTCAATGATTTATAATGGAATTAAAAAATAAATAATATTACATTAAAATAACATTATTTTAATTGGATGAAATTTATCTGGGTTTTTATCCTATTTTTAGTAATTATTAAATCACTTTTTAGTCATTATGAATTCATAAAACACAATGTACATTCATATGATATTTAATTTTTACTGGAAAATATGAATGTCTCTAAAATTAATTAAAAATTCACCATGGGATAATATCAACTCCAAGATTCAAAAAAATATTCAATTTAACAAAATAATTTTCTAAATATGTGAATTGTGACTTTTCATATAATAACTAAAATTTATTGAAGTCTGGGATTTTTTACAATAACATTTTTGAACACTTATAAAAAATTACATTTGACTTAATTAAAATTATATGATTATATGTACATGATAAAAATTATATAATAATTAAATATTATAATAAAATTATTTATTTCAACAAATCCATTAATAAAATATATAAATTCTTTCATTTAATTTAAATATTAGAAAAGAATAGAAAGTTTTTGTTTTATTGTATCAAAAATATAAATTTTATCCTAATAATAACTAAATAACTTCTAAATAAAAAACAAGGGGGAATTAATATAATAATAAACTAAATTAAAAGGAAATCTAAATATTTATACAATTAGGGTTAATATGTTTCTAGTCTTCAGTAAACTATTTTCACCCATAATTACCATGTTTTCCGTTAACCATGGTAATAGATTTATATGATAGTCACTATTCATATTGTGCAAAAATTTCATTTTTGTTATTACATAATATTAATTTTTATGATTCAAAATATGTAATTATGTTGGTAAAACATCAATATATAGAGGTGGAATAATTTCCTTTAATATAAAAACTATAATAATGATGGAATGTGATTATCTAAAAAATACAATTTTTAACGAAAAGTTATTTTAATTTAACTCTATGACTAGTGGTTTTTATTATATGAATTATAATTCATATATATGTATATAATATAAATTTCATTTATAACATTTGTCATCAGTGGTTATTTTAATTAATTATAATTTAGATACATTATTCATTTTTAAACATTTTTCACATTTCATTAATCCTTAAAATAAAATAATACTAAAATATATTTAATGATTATTAAAATAGACTTAATTTTATTAAATATGACTAATTAATAATTAGTTAACCTTGATATAAAATTAAAATAATATTTACTTAACTTATCAAAAGGATTGACAATTTTTCAAAGAAGTGTTTTTTTCACTATTCAGTAAAAAATCTATATTTTCACAAAATCCCAGAATTTTAACCCTTGTTAATTTTAATAAAATAATTAATATATATAGATTGTCTTCTCAATAAAATATTCTAAACATTATTGAAAATAATTATCATATTTATGAAAATAAATAAAAATAATATTTGATGAAAACATATTTGAAATAATAAAAGAAGAAATTTTTTCAATTGAATGAAAATATACGGAAAATTTATCAATATATATAGGACACACATATATATAAAAAAATTAATTAATATTATTCAGATCTAAAATGTTAATATAAGGGTTAAGCATGTCATATTTTGATAATCAATTTTTTCTGATTCAATATTGTGTATCAAATACACTATTAAACACAGTTTTCCCATTTAAAAAGATTGTGTGTTACATTCTTCCCCCATTTAATAAATTACGTCCTAGAAATTTAAACATGGAATAAATATGAAAAGTATTTAAACATGAAACTGTCATTATTGAAAACACACATTAAAAAGGATACATAAACATCCTCTTGGTATGAGTGAAAGGGTTGTTTGAAGGGAATCATATAACTACATTTCCTAGAATAATAACATTAGTGGTATGTGAACACATGGACATGGTAAGTAAGGATAAAACCAAATAAATGATTATGTGTGATAGAGAAAAAGGTTAGGTGAAGTTAAATTACTACAAAACCATAAATATGTTATGGATAAAATGATCATCAATTCATTTAAATTGATCATAATATGAAAATGATAGTAATTAAATATTATTTTCCTAGATTAATGGAATTATTTTCTCATTTAGAATAGTAATATAAGGAAATATACTTTCTTGACAAGTAAAATTTACTCATTTAAAAAATTTCCACAACAATCCCACATTTTTATACCAAATTATGATAAATCCAGATGAATAATTTTTTTGCCAAAAGCACTAGAATAAAAATATGACAAATCACATAAGACACCAAAAATAATAAAACAATTATTCCATTTATCTTTACTAAATACAAAATGGTTAGTATTAAGTAAGATAATACTGAAAATTAATATTCCTTAATACGTCATTCAAAAAAATACTTATGGATTAAAAATATCATTCATTAAATATGTACCCCTATATATATAATAACAATAGTAACAAAATTATTTTATAAATTTTTAACTTCAAAATTTTTCTCATACATTTTTTAGAACGCCTAAAAAATATAAATTCAATCAACTCAAATTATTCTTTCTATTAAATATAATTATTTTATATACCTAATCCCAAAGAAAACATCTTCTAAAATATGGTCAAACACCAGAAAATTAGAAGATTTTATCCTATAAAATATTTCCCTAAATATCCATAATCTTGCTAAAGCTTCATTACATAAATTCTCAATAGTGGTTTGGATTATTGTAAGCATAATATTTTCCTTATACATACCATCACATGACTCTTTTGGTTTATCCCAACATTAAACACACATTAATAGTCATTGATCCATTAATCACATGTTTCCCAAAATATATCATTATCACTAAATAAAATTTAATTGTTTTTAGATACCATTGAACATATTTTTAAAATAATTAGAAGAAAAATTATATTTGAATATGTTTTCTCATTTCTAGAATCTCATTGATTTACTTCCAACACTTAAACACATTAATACATAAAAATTAATGATTTCTATATCATAGGTCCGTTTTTATTCTAGGGTTCAACCCATAGATTGGGGCATTTACTAGGTTCCTCCTATTTCTATCCATAAACTAGAATAATGGAAAAATTAGGGATGAGTAATTTAAAACTATTAAGAACATAGAGGGGAATCCCATGAAATTAAAGGGATAACATATAAATTACATTTATTTCCTAAACTTGTGAATTTATTCGATTCAATTTATGATATTAGTCATCTATTTCCAAACATATATTTTTATGGGAATTTTTTATTCCCTTAATATTGGGTTGTAGTGATATTATAACTTTACCAAATAATATCCCTCGAGAGTGTCAAACTAGGTACCCAGTAACTCTCATTTTTGTGAACTAGGTGACCTCTTTTCAGGCCTGAAACACCTTGTTGGAGTTGTTACTCCTAGGTATATTTGTTCCAAAACCATGTCACATTGTATTATCCAAACATGAATTTATTTTATTGATAAAATATTTAATATATTCTATCCAGAATTTGTGACTGTTTTCTTACACTTGTACATATCCCTAAGTATTTCCTTAGAGTTTTCAAATCATAATACCAAAAATAACTAAATATTTTTCTGACACTATCTATAACAACCCTAATATTAATTTAAAACTAATAAGTGAATTATTACATATGACTACGTTTAATGCAACTCAGATTAATTATAAGTCTAGTATATTTATGAATAATTTACATTACATAACAATATAAAATAGGGAATATAAGATCTTTATTGAAAACATCATTAACATTCTCAGAATACTCGTTCAAACATAAAACTCCATGTGATAAAATGGGGACAAACATAATAAATGGGTGACATCGAAATCCCATTAAAGGAATAA
The DNA here is from genome assembly GCA_963277665.1 of Viscum album. Lineage (NCBI taxonomy): Eukaryota > Viridiplantae > Streptophyta > Magnoliopsida > Santalales > Viscaceae > Viscum > Viscum album. Next base: position 1,866,332,815 of record OY728133.1, read on the forward strand.
AATGTTACGACATGAAGAAGATGACACATCTTAGAAAATAGACATATTCATGGGGCATAAAAATCTTAATAATCCTATACATGACTAATGAGACATGGCATAACATGGTAATCATAATAGAAACATGGGATATGTGGCAGCAACATAAAACATTAAATCATAAACAAAGGTCAAGGATAAATCAGTCAGGACCTCATGGTGGAAAGAGTCACATAATGTAGTACGGTTGAATCCAATTCCCAATATGACATATCATGATACTAAATATTATCCAATTCATTTGAGCGCTATCTGGACTCAACAATCATGTACATTTCATTCTGATGATTAATTATTCCACATAGATCATACAACTGGATTCATTCATCACAATAATTTGTTCCATGATGAAGGAGTTATAAATAAACATATGTAAGTTCCCAATAAAAATTTATATCTGCATATATGTGAATACAATTGATGGAAATTGGTATGATATTCACTAAAAGTTTTTTTTTCTTGGAAAATTGTGCTGACATTTCATCATCATAACAGTGTCACATAAAAATTCTTAAAATGATATTATGGGAGATAAATGGTTCTATCAAAATTTAGACATGAAATTGAATGTAATATGTACATTTTAATAAATTTCCTAACATGATTAATTTTAAATAGAAGGAATATTATATAAAAGAATATAAAAAAACGAAAGAACCCTTAAAAAATATCTGCTTGGAAACAGATGTACATAAGAGTTCATAGGAGGGAAAATTATATTTATAGAGGATATTATAATTTATACATCAAATGGTATGTAAGGGGGATATAGAATAACATATCCCAACATATTAGTATAGAAATTAAAATACATTACATAAAAAGAGGTCTCGATAAAAGAGGATGGTGGAGGATCCCTTTGGGAATTTCAGTATAGTAATCGATTAGGTAAGGGTCCAAATAAGTGAGGATAAATGATAACTAAATAAAATAAAAAATAAGGACTGTAAGTTAATGATAATAAATTAATGAAAATAAAACCAATTAAAATTAAATCAACCAATTTCAAAGATGGTTCTTGAATTTGAAAGCAGGAGAGGAAGGTGAGGAACCTTTACTAGAATGTTTCACTCCAATGGATTTAAAATGAATTCTTGAGAGTGTGGGGTCACTTCAGATGACTCTAGAGAGTGGAGGGGAGAGTATTGAAGTTCAGAAAAGAGTTTTAGTGAAGTGAATTTGGATATCAGTTGACATAATATAGGAAAAGAGGTGGATTTCGACATAATTTAGGTTTTGGACACTATATAATAAAATATACAAAACCATAAACAATACAATGATTTTTCCCCATGTTTTCTATCCAATAGATGTTTGTTTATTTTATAGGGCCATGTTCTGAACTTATTAAAATAATTAACTTTATTATGTGGAATTGAGTTTCACTCTTAAGGAAATGATATTAAAACTATAAAATATATTAATGTTTTTGGATGATTCATAATCGATTTTTAAAATAAAAAAAATAAACTCAAAATTAAATTATTGTAAAAATAAAACATTTATTTTCTCTTGGATCCCATTTATAGTAATTATTATATCACTTTTGGATCATAATGATGTTATAAAACACTATTTATAGTTATTTAGTATTAAATTTATAACCAAACATTTTACTATCTCATGAAATTACAAAACATTCATCGTTGGATAATTTCGTTGAATTTGAATATTACCAAAATATACCATTTTTTAATTTATTGTATCAAATATATAATTTTAAACAAATAAATTAATTAATAATTTATAAATGAGAAATATAATGAATAATTATATTCATACTTTTAATTAAAAATAAATTTAAATACTCATACTCTTAGGGTTACTTTATTTACTAGTCTTCATTAAACTATTTTTACCCATAATTAAATTGTTTTCCATTTACGGTGGTAATAAATATTTTTTATAGTTACTATTCATATTGTTCAAAAATTAAATTGATCTAATTTTTTAATATTAATTATTATGATTAAAAATATTTAAATAGTTATATAAAAATCAATATATATAAGTGGAATAATATAATTTTATTTTAAAATTGTAATCACGAAGGAAAGCGTTTTTTTTTAAAATATTTTTCTTGGAAAATATGATTTTACATTAACTCTATGACAATTTATATTTATTTTATAAATTTCAATTCATAAAAATAGATATATAATCGAATCATTTCATTATATCATTTCTTATTAGATTTTATGTTAATTATCTAAAATCGAGATAAATTATTTATCTTAAAAAAATTTCAAACAAAGGTGTTTTTATTCCTAAAAAGAAACTTATAATATAATCTAGATTAAATATTACTAAAATATAAATAATTGAATTATTTATTACTAATTAATGTTTTTGTTAGAGTGAAACAAAATTAAAATAATAATTAATTATTTTATTAATAGAATTGACAGTTTTACATAAAAGTGGTATTTTCACTAATCATTAAAAAACTATATTTTCAAATTTTTTTCAAATTTTAACCCTATGTTAATTTTTGTATGAAAATTCAAAAATGGTGTCTTTTTAGAAATAAATATTTAAAATGTTCTCAAAAATCATTATCAAAATAATAAAAATAAATAATTTTTTTAAAGAAAACATATTTTGATGAACGAAGAGACATTAAAAAAATTTATTGATAATTAAATAAAAATTTATAAATATATATAGGAAACTCAAACATATATATATATAATTTATTTAATTTTATTTAGATCATAAAATTTAATTTAAATGTTTAAAGGGTCATATTAAAAAAATCGTCATTTTTTGGATTCGGTGTTGCATATCACATACGCTATCAAACATTGTTTTCCCTTTAAAAAACTCTAGGTGTTACAGTCTCAGAACAAAATTCCACTGAAAGGATCTATAAGAATAGTTAGATAGATGTCCTCAAGTGCATCTCCCATAATTCTAGAGGCTTCTAACTAATAGTGAGGTTCTAGGGTGTGTCTATGGGAAGACTATACCCTCTTACCAGAGTGCAACACAACATATTAACAATAGCAGTCAAATAAATGATGTAGTTAGTCATGTATAAAATAGATAAACAACATGAATAAATGAAAATTATATAAGGAATATTATATAAAAAACGATGGTACATGTCATATGCCTTTAATAAATAATTCATAATAGGTCCATAGTTGTACAACACAATACATGTATCAAATGTACAAGAAGTCCAAAAGTATCCCAGCTAGAACCATGAGCATGTACTTGGTCCCATTCTCCAATACTCACATTAAATCCTCAAGAATCTATATTAGGGTGTTTTCCATTAACCATACCATCATATAGTCTGTTATGGTACACAATGGGGTCTCAAAGAGGGTGTGAGACATAATCCTGGTATAAAACCACCCAAGGTCTTGTTCCATTTAATCAATGAATATATATATATAACAGCATTGAGTAGGTAGTAATAAAATGTGAAAATGAATTAGTGAAAGTGATCATCCTATACTTTCAAAATTCTAACTTATAATCATTTCCATTTAATCAATTTAATTTAAGAAGTAACTCTCTGAATAAACATTCAAGCCAATTTCATTATAATCAACTTCATCTAAACCATATAATCTCATTGAATTAGTAATTCAGTGGACCTATAAATATTCCCAGCATACCTAATGATAACATGTTTAAAAAAATACTAAACATGCCATCCACAAAGGGCAATACAAATACCGAAACCCTAATGAATTTTTGTCTTGCTAGGTGCATCATATATCCCTTTTCATTAATTTTTTAATTTATCACATTAGATCGTCCCTAGGATTCCAAATTTGGAATTCGAGTATCACTCAAGACATAATATAAATTAACACACTACAAGTCTATCCATGTAGATCCTCAAAAGAACATAGGTATCTTTCTAGTTGTAGTATTAAATCATATCCATTCATTTCCATCCTTTTTAGTATACTAAGGGAGTCTAGGTATCACCCATGTCATAAATATCAATTCCATTCGAGTCCATCAATGGAATTATCATATAAATCCATGTATCACCCGACATATGTCAGTCGAACCCATTGAATTTATCATTGGAAGTCCATATCAAGTGTCCAAGTATCACTTTTGCATAAGGAAGGTTCAAGCCAATTTAGTTTTTCCATCACATTCTCATATGAATCTATATGTCGCCAAATGAATATATGGATTTAACTAATTCAATGTGATGATATAAATTCAATTAAATCAAGGTTCATCAACCTAACCAGTTTAATTCAATCTCACATAAAAAGGTTACTCATTTCATGGTCTATGTATAGATGTGTTACCTTTAATTTAATCTTGTGGGAAATTCATTTGAACCAACATATCAATATTAAAAAACCATTACATGGAATAGAAAAGAGCATGGTCATCCCACACCTTCCCATTAATCAATTAATTTATAACAGAAATCATAATTTAACACATATTTCATTTCTCAATTTACTTCTCATTTATTAATTTAATATTAACCTTCCAGGACAAGGGAAAAGGGAACACCTCAAGGAATCCAATTTCATATGTCTTCAAAAGGGTCCATTTAAATACACTAAACATCCAAGGGGGTGGTTCCATTCAATGTTATTAACATATATTCATTCATTAATAGAACTATTTAATTTCATTGTCCACGCTTAGCAATTAAATTCAAGGATAAAAATTCATTTCAGGGTTCTACTGATAATTGGGAAATCCGAACAATGGAAATAAATAAACAGTTTGACATTTAAGGGTAGGAACAATACCACCTACCATAGTTCCATAGAGGATAACTCTCTAGTATCAACTCTCTATTTCACTTGGATCTGTAGGAAATAGAAGAATGGACAAAAAACCTATTAATACAGAAATTTAGTTTTCACCTAAATAGAAAATCATACACAAACATAATAGGAATCACACAAAATAAATTGATATATTACCGATTAAAATTCAACAAGACTAATAGTTCATGAATCAGTCATGAAATGGAACAGGATGACCAAATCCTAGAGTAGTAACCCAAGGAGAGATATGAGTGAACATTACTTCCACTGTAGAGAAAAGAAATAATTACATTAGATATATATTTAAATATGGTAAAATTGTAAAATCACCCAAAATTTAGCATTTCACATTTTGGTAGAATAGTTTTCAAAGTGTGCACCAACTATTCATGGTCTGCTGCATAAATGGAATAAATTTCATTTTTGGTCCACATTGTTTGGCTAACCATGCCAAAACCATGACAAAATCTACCATCATAATTGCAGACATGGTCTCATGGCCATGCACCCCAAATCACATTGTTTGTTCTAACCATGTTCCCTTCCCTTTCACATTTTCTAGCCACACACGATTTTATTTAACCATGCGACCTACCTCAGATGTTTTGATCAAACCTTGTGTCAGGCCTTTTTCACTAAAAACCATCGGTTTCATGCTCCTAACTAGCCTTGGACACACCAGATACCTTGACGACCTCCAAGTGCATTCACATTAGGACATACATAAACAATTAAACATAAATTTGAAAGAAGTTAATGGTTCCATCCCAAATAATAAAGAACCATGTTCATTCAAACATCCCCCATTAAATAAATTAAACCCTAAATTTCCCTTCAAAGGGTGGTCAGGACTGTCTATGAAAAACATTTTCCCCTGCGAATGTACATCAGCCTCTGGCTCCCTATTCTAATCTTGTACTCGATTGTTCTTCCATAACACCCATATTAAATGAACTCTCTAGCCTCGTAGAACATTCATGCTATGATCCAAAATATATATAGGATTATCATCAAAGGTTGCATCTATATGTAACTCAAGATCCTTGATATGAATGTTGTGAAATTGTTCTGAAGTATAGTGTTTTAGATGAGAAACAAAAAATATTCCTTTCATGGTTATGTACCACTGTGGAAACTACAATAGATAGGCTATCGGCTCGAATCACCCCAGAATCACCGATTGGCTGACATATTTTGGTGAAAGATTACCCTATTTTTTATCCTTATGTGTCCCTACCGTGGTTAGATATGCAATAAAACCCAATCCCTAACCTCAAACTCTAGAGGTTATCTATAGTGATCGATGTATGATTTCTGACAAGAATGCATAGTATCCATCAGTTTTGAAATGAAATGTACATGATTCGTGGTCTCCTGAACAAGATGATGTCCTAGAATAGGTACCTCTCCTAAATCTAACCAATACAGGGGTGATTAGAATGACCTACCATATAAATATTCAAAAGGTTCCATATAAAGAGTATCCTGAAATCTGTTTTTTTAGGTACACTCAACCAGGGGTATATGCCTCTCCCCACAACCCCCAAAATCTTGAAATCATACCATAGCATGACCTCGAGAACCTGAATTGTGCGGTCTGAATTGACATTGGTCTGAGGCTGGTATGCTATGCTCAACACCCTCTACAACCTTTCTAGATCCATGATGTAAATCGAGTATCCCTATCTTAAATGATGGTAAGAGGGACCCCAGGATGTCCTACTATCTCACAGATATATAACCTCCTAAACTAATTTACATTGAAGGTTTCCTTGATTGATTGTATATGTGTAGCCTTTGTGATCTTGTCATCAAAAACCCATAAAACATCATTATCTCAAGGTGACATTGGTAAACCTATCACGAAATCCATCATGAAATAATTCCATTTCCATTCAACAATGGTTAGCTTTAGTAAACGTTTAGATGATCACTGGTGTTCTTTCGAAAACTGCAGATAGGTGGAACATCTCATGAAAAAACTAAATACATCTCTTTTCATGACTGACCACCTGTATTAGTGATGTCAATCCCCATGCATCTTGGTGATATTGGGGTTCAATGACCAAAATAAAGCCTGAAATCCACACATCAGTTCCTCATGCATACCTGCTGCAACCCATACATGGCCATGTACATGCAGAATTTAATCCTCACATACAGTACAACTATAAGGACTGTCCTCCCATTCCACACAATCTCATTGGACTAAGCCCTCAAGGTTTTATAGACTCCCCATCCCCACTCTATCAATCAGTGTAGAGGTCATAACTAAATAATATAGAAATGTCATCCCCTAATTGTCCTTCACCTTGAAATGCATCTCACAAAACAAATCAATAATCTAAGACTCACTACTAGCCTACTAAAAACCCAATATCCAAGTCCTCGTACCTAGTGCATCAAACACTAAATTTCCATTAACAAGTATATTGGAAAGTATAAAGTCAAAATAAATTTGGTAATCAACACACCATTGTAGCCTCAGATTCATATCATGCAGTGTAAATATTTATTTGAGGATTTTGTAGTCCATGTACACCACAAATTACTCACCAAGTAAGTTATGACTCCATTAGTGAAACACATGATCAACTATAGATAACATGAGATTGTGCATCGAGTAGTTCCTCTCATGTGGCCTAAACTACCATGAACTATACTCCTGGACACTGTCCCCATACATAAGAACTAATCCTAGCCCGATACTTAATGCATAACTATATATAGTGTAACTCCTACATATCTCTGGAAAAATCAGTATCAACATTGAATTCAATCACTCTTTTATATCCTATAAGGCCTTCATGCAAGAATATGACCATACAAACTTCACATCAATCTTAGTAATAACATTGAGCGGTGCTTCTAGGCGTGATAAGTCACGTATGAAATTCCTGCAATATCTGGAAAGCCCATAAAACTCTATTCTTAAAATACATTATTGGGATACTCATAATAAACTATGGATCTCACAATAACATCCCCAAATGATAAAGGGTCAAATGACTAAATGATATGACTCATGTCAACAAGGTGCACCTTCCTTTTCGGGAGCCTGTCTGATTAAAAACTCCACAATAAAGCGTGCATGGTCTGGAGTAGTGATCAGGATGGGTGACCTCCTGGAATGTTTCTCAGGGTGTGTGTGAATGAGGAAAAAACACACAGGAAAAGACATGTGTTGGCCTGTGGGGACTTTAATTAGTCATATGACCCGTTCGGGCATGTGGGTGGACCCTGGGGTTGGCCCCACGTGTCTGTGGGGCAACTGGTGGTACCTGGTGGGCCAGGACTCGACGACCATGTTAAGTCGGGGTGTCTGTGCTGTCACCGGGGCCCAGTGGTCACAATTGGTATCAGAGGAGGAACCCATCCTTAAGTGCACGGTGCACTGCCTGGGTTGAAATGTAGGCCCCACAATGAGGGTGTTGTGCCCTAAAGGGGGGGGGGTGATTGTAACATCCCCAAATGATAAAGTGTTAAATGACTAAATGGTATGACTCATGTCAACAAGGTGCACCTTCCTTTTCGGGAGCCTGTCTGATTAAAAACTCCACGGTTAAGCATTCTTGGTCTGGAGTAGTGATCAGGATGGGTGACCTCCTGGGAAGTTTTTTCAGGGTGTGTGTGAGTGAGGACAAAGCACACTAGAAAGGACATGTGTTGGCCTTTCGGGACTGTCATTATTCAGATGACCCGTTCGGGCATGTGGGTGGACCCTGGGGTGGGCCCCACATGACTGCGGGGCAACTGGTGGTACTTGGTGGGCCAGGAACCGATGGCCATGTTATGGCGGGGTGTCTGTGCTGTCACCGGGGCCCAGTTGTCACACTCACCTTCTCTATGTCAAATTATACTCATATATCTAAGATAATGTGTCTCATTAAGGGAATCTTATTCATCTAGAAGTTGAACATTGTGATCTTGGAATATAATTAATGATCTCCCATTGTCTTCAATAGGATCTCAATCTATTTGTAATGGTCATTTCGATTGTGAGAATACCCCAAGATATAATCAATGAAAACCACCACAAATGGATAGATATATAGATGGAAAACTCTATTTATCAGTTACATGGAGATAGTTGGAACATTCATGGGACTGAATGACAAAACCAATATTCATATAGGCTAAACCTAATACAAAAGATTGTGTGAGGTTTGTCTGATATTCTAATATTCCACTGATGATAATCGAATATCAAGTAAATATTTTTGAAAACTTTACCCCCTTGAAGATAATCGAACTGATCATCTATACATGGAAAGGGATTCTGATTATTATCTATCAACTGGTACAATTTTTCGTAATCCACATAGAGATTGAGGGTTTTCCCACCTTTTTCAAAAAAGGATGGGTGTACCCCATGGAGAAGTATTGTTTTAGATAAAGTCATTTTCCTCTAAATCATCTAGCTACTTCTTGAGCTCCTTCATCTCAATAATAAAAATCCTATTAAGAGGAATGATTACTAGTGTGTCTCCCGACACTATCTTTTTAGTGAACTATACATATCTTATTAGAGGTAATCCCAAGAAGTACACTAGGAAAAAGTCCCTATAATGATCAACCATAAGAAGGAAATCATCCTTACATGTTCCCTAATCATCTATATATAAAATGAAGATCTAGATTTTCATGATGCAAATCCCACAATGCTCAGGTCTAGCTCGGCTCACATAGAAATCACATTTACCATTGTGAATAAACTCATTTTCTTCTTTTGATGTTAAGGTCACCATTTGATGAAATAAATCAATGAAAGAATAAAATCGAACCAACCATTCCATCACATGAATGATGTCCGAACTAGTAATCATGAGGAAAAATAGGTCCCATACAAATTGAAACCATCCAATATTAATGGGATAATCCTTGAACTAACATACACACTCTTTTCTAATCCCTAACAGAGTTTCAAGCGTCATAACACCATTAAAAAATTAAACATTGAGTTTGAAGTTCTCTATAATTGGAGAATATATAAAGATATTATATTCCCTTATATCAAAAAGTAAAAAAGTCATGTTAGAGGATACTAGAATTGTACCTCATAAAGTTGAATGTATTGGATCCTACTCTTCAAGGGTCGGTTTCACTACATATAGCAAGCCTATACCACTGCGTTGTAATTCTTCTTGGACACACTAAGAAGATACCCTCTACTGTTGTTGTAAAATTGGAATCTGACTACCACAACCACAACCACCACCTTATCCTGATCGACCAGCTATAATCTGGATCCCTTCCTAATGAGAATTTTTTGAACCGAATCATATATATGGTGTTGGTTCAAACCATCTCTCACTGGATGCAGGTTGAAATGTTTTGCAGAAGTGGCGTAGTTGGTCAATCTTTTTGTAACATCGACACCCGACATGGGTTCCTCATATATTATTTCCTCATATACCACAGTCTAACACTCTTATAGAACCTCACATAGCTACCTATGTTTTTATGTCTACTAATATATCTATGAGGAGTCTTGAGAAAATGCATCCTACAACCAGTCGATGTAGTGCTAGAACTCTCTATCAAAAAGCCTTAGTTTCCACCTCTATCCTCTCTCAGGTTGTGCTCTGTGATATGCACCTGATTCACAATTCTAGAAATGGTAGTCATTCAAAATAAATTCAAAAGTTATTAGATGTAATACCTGAATCAGTCTTCAAATATTGTGGATTTATATAGATTGTCATACATCAAAATAGGTGTGAAATGTAGGATCTCTTTAAAAAGGACCGAGTAATCCATAGCTGATAGCGCGCCCTCCTCCTGGTTTAATAATTATCACGATCTATCACCCCTCAATGTCTCATGATATAAGTAGTCATTTAAGTCCATTTTATAATGCCTACATGATATATCTCAATGATGATCTATATGATTTATAACATACCTACATCTCTTGGATGAATCACACATCATATACATAGTGAGATTTGCCCTCTTCTTAGGATGAATCTCAAGATTCTCAAATATATATAACATGTTCTATAGACATGAATCTACAGCATGTGGTCTTCAATCTCCTAATAACATTGGTTGAGTCTCTTTTTAGAACTCTGACATCAACTCTAACTTAGTTAGGGTAGGTCATGGTGATCCCTGAATGATCTTAATGAAGCATTAGAAGCCTTTAAGAAAGTTTGACTCAATATCCATGTTTGGCACAACTACTGGTGCCATAGCTAGCACTAGTAGAGGAACCAATGTTATCCCATGTCCTACCACCTCTAGAGTGTGTTAATCACAACCCTCCTATTGTACAACTAGAGGATGTCGCATTGGTATACCTCTACAAATTACAAGTGCACGCCCAAGATCAAAACCATTATTTAATATCAATGATCAAAATATGAGATATTTTAATAAGAAACGTATAATAATTCATATAGAAGAAAACACCCCTCTTCCTACTCCCAGAGTCATGTCCGAGCATCTGAATAATCATATATATGAAATATATACAACCTACATCCCATAACATATGTTGAGTCTAGATCATATTTTATGATATATACATTTCCAGTTTTCATTTCATTTTCACTTGAATTTATATATTCATTCCACATTTATATCATTGTTCATTTTCAAAACGTTTCAACCAATGGTCCATAATATTATGTTCCATGAGGGCCCAAAATCTATAGGGACCAATGTATGGTGTCCACTTGATTCACGCCATAACATATAAAAAATACCTATCACTATAGTAGGTATATATATCATGTCACTTATCCCAACAACATGCAATAAATAATTCATCATAAATGGAATTCCATAATTAATGGCATGTGATCCATATAAAGATATTATAATGATGCATGAGATGGAATACCCTCATCTCATTGTGTTGAAACACATTAGAACCCACAACAATATCAATGATAACATCATAATTCATGTTCATCAAAAAATAGTGGAATCAAATGGACCGTAATAGTAAAAATCAAGAAAATAACAATTTAATTCTTGGGAAATATGTTTTTTCTTATTTGAGGGTCAGCTATTCCCAGACACAACTCATTACAAAACTAAATTTCCTTCCCATCCATTTCTATTGCCACAAAATAATAAAGTATATTATAAATGATCATTGAGAGAACATTTTAATGTCCCAAACATGGATTCTAAAAAATGTTTCCCCATGTCTGGTTGGCCAGATGGAACCAAGAACATATCTGCATATGCCAAATCCAATCAACTAGAATTGTGGGCCTATAGTATGTTTATGGGAAAAATACTCCCTCTTAACAAATTGTAACATAGTGGAATAGAAATATAAATAAATACCAAAAGTATTAAATCATATAGATAATAGATAAACATAAGGAAAAGATAAAAATTCTTGAAGGAACCTCATATAAAAAATGATTATACATGTATAATGTCTTAAAAAAATCAAGGTAGGTCTATATTAGTAAAATAAAATACATGTATCAAAAGAAAAAAATATTTAAAACCATTCCCAACTATCATCATGATCCTCATCTTGGTCTTATTCTCCCTTGATCTTAAACTATCATCAAAAAAATATATTATGAATTAATCCATTATCCCTACATACAATCATATAGTATGTTTGGGTACCCAAACGTGACCCAAACAGGGAGTGAGTATATTCCCAGTAGGACCCCACCCAAGTACTAATTCAATCCAATCAGTGAATATGTATAACAACAGTGACCAAGCGGTAATAAAATATGGAAAAGTTGTATGGAAATTAAATATCCTCTAAAGTCTATCTTCTCATTTATATTCAAGTCTGTTAAATCAATTTCATTTAACAAGTATGTCTCTGAATTAAAATTTAGGAATGGGTCATTAGAATCAAGTTATGTTAACAATATAATCTCATTTAATTAGTAATTATTGAGACCTAGAATAATCCCCAACATCCCCTATGATAACAATATCAATGAATTCTTAAATAGTTCAAACATATAGTGTAATAAAAATACGGAATCAAAGATTATGCATTATCTTGGAAAATGTGTCCTGTAAACCATTTCATTAAATAATATATTTATAACCTGAACATGTCCCTGAAATTCATAATTGAAAATATGGGTATCTCTCTAGGTATAATATAAACCAAAACCCTGAAATAATATCCCTGGAGATCCACTAAAGAACCCATGTATCTCTCTAGGTGTGGTATAACATCACTTCCATTCGATTCATTCCTTGGATGTCAACTAAGGAAGCCCACGTATCACCCATGGAATAAAGATCAATGCCCTTTGAGTCCATCTCTGGCATTCTCAAATGAATCTATGTATCACCCAACATATGATAGTCATCCCCCTTGATTATATCCATGGTATTCCATATCACGAGTCCTACTATCACATGATCATAAGGGAGATTGAATCCATTTCGGTCTGTCCATGAAATTCCCATATGAATCCATGTGTCACCCAAGGAATATAAGCATTTTAACAATTAAATACCACCTTTTAAATTCAATTACACTATGGGTAATCGCCATGACTAATTCAATTCAATATCACCTAAAAAGGTGACTCAATTCATGGGATACAATTATAAGTCATACCATTAATTTAATCACATCTGAAATTAATTTAAACAAGAATTTCATTCTAAAAACCCATTACATGGAAAGGCCTAGAGAATGGGAATCTCATCCCTTTCCATTAATTAATTCATTTAAAATAATATCATAATTCAACTAATATTTTATTTCACAACTAACATCTGATTTTATAATTCTATATTAATGTCCCATGACATTAGTAAAGGGAAACCCTCATGATGACCAATTTCACATGTCATCGAAATGGTCCATTTAAAAACACAACACAACCAAAGGGGGGTTCAATTAATGGTTTTAACCTATATTCATTCACCACTAGGCCTCTTTAATTATATTGTCCTTGCATATTAATTTAATTCATGGATATAAATTCATTTCAAGGCATCTCCTGATAATTGTCTATACAGAAAAATGGGAATATATAAACACATAAATTTTAACGAAAGGCATGAGACCAACTAAGGTAGGATCATATAAGATTTCTCATACAAAATTATATACTAATTTTACTTAAATAGAGAGAGACCAAATAACCAAAGAAGAAAATTTAAATATTGAAAATTAGGTTTCACCTAAATAGCATAGCCGATACCAAACCAAAACTGGAAAGGAATAAAAGGAATCAATATCTCACTGGCGAAGATCCAATGAGATAAAAAGTTCTTGAATTAGACACGAGACATAGAAGGAGGATCAAATCTCAGAATAGTCACCCATGGAGAGCTCTCAAATGAGAAGTTTTCCATAGGAAGAGTATAAAAAATTACATTAGATATAGATTTAATTAGGATTAAAAAGATAAAATCAACCAAAATTTGGCATCACATAGTTTGGCCACATGGAATCCAAACCATGCACCAACTGTTCATGGTTTTCTATAAGATGGGAAACATTCACACAATTTTTCTACACAGATTGACTAAAAATTCACTAACCATGAAAATATAAACCATCAAAATTGCAGACATGGTTGTATGGTAATGATCCCAAAATATAACTGTTAGTTCTAACCGTGTATACTTCCCTTGTTCACAATCATGCCTCACATGATTTTATTTAACAATGTGTCTTGCCCCAGAAAGATTGATCTAACTGTGCACCCAACCATTTGCATCCAAAAATAGGGGTTCTAGGCATTTAAACGACCTTATACACCCATGATACCTCCATTAACTTGAAGGGATTAGACATTAGGACATACATAAACATTATAATATAAGTTCTTTGTAATTTAAAGGATTTGTGCCTCAATGAAGAATATGGTTCTTAGATATAATTCATTTAAAAATAAAATAAGTTTTTCGAAACATCCATATCCATGATAAATGATATAAATTTTTAGGAGAAATATTAGGATCAATGATCACAAGAAAATTATTAATTCAAGGGAAAGATAATTAATATAGAATTGATTCTAGGAAATGAATTTTAATACTATCCTTGGTCAAACTAATCACAAGACATCCAGAGAAACAATAAGGATGATATCCACACAAATCATTCCAATTAGAGTGTGAATAAAGGGTTTTTATTGTTTATTAATATAAATAACATAAATATATCATTAGTACATTAAAGGAAAACAAATTTTTTTTATTTTCTAAATCAATTTTTAAAACCTTTGGAAAATAATTTTCACTTAAAATAACTATTTAAAAATTAATAATTTCTATAATATTATTAGAAAAAAGTTATTTATAAATATCCTTGTGAATAGGAAAAGGAATATTTCATGAAATGAACAAGGAAAATTTAGTACATTTAGTACAAGGTAAAAAGAAAAATCCATTTTCATTTAACAAATGATATAAAAATGCCTTGTTCAAAAAATTAAAATAAGAATCATTAAAATAAATTTTGAAAAAAGAAAAAATGGAGAATATATTTGTATTAAATAAATTTGAAGTGGTTGAAAACATTATTGAATACATTTTTTCAAAATAATATTTTGGATGAAAACGTATTTCTAACTGAAAAGGTAAATAAAGATATATTTTATTTAAAATATATTCTGAAATATTTTAAGTATGAAAAGGGGGAATTGGTAATATTAGATGAAAATATCCTAAATAACAAAAGGAAAAGAAAATTAAATGGGTTTTTTGGAAATTTTTGAATACTTCCCTTCATTTTTAATTCAATAATAAATAATCTTGATTGGAATGATATTGTGAAATAAAACTTTAAAATAGTCATAACATCAAACTAAGATTTAGTCCATGATTAAAGTAAACATATCAACTGTAAATACTCATAAAAAATGGTAAATACCAAAAAATATATATTCAAATTTCATTACACACATAATCAAATAATATAAAAAACAATTAAGGAGTAATATAATTCAACAAAAAGATATTGAGTTATAAAACAAATTTGGTTCGTAACAATACAATATGACTTAATGGAATGAAATTGTGATTAAAACACTTTCCATATGATTCCTTTTTATTGAACTCGATTTAACCTCCTATATAGTGGTATGTAATATTTTATTAACTTATTTATGAACCGTATTTATATTTATAATATCATAAATGATCCTTTGATAATGTTTTATTATGAATTTATTAATTATAATTAAATATTTTTAATGTTTCCACTTTTAATTGACTTGTTTTCTCCTGTGTGTTTTATCATGAAATATGATGTTTGTTGCACATATTATATAGTTATATAATCTCTATAATTATAATCATGATATAATTATAAAACTTTCACATCAATTTTACTTTTATAACCAATTATTAAGTATGGTTATTAAAAATAAGTATGTTATGATAATGTAGATGGTAGGTCATATGTACGTGTATGTAACATTTCCTTTTTTTCTATCATTATAGAATAGAGGTAAGTAATATATAACCTTTATATAATCATCAAGATATATCATATACCATATTTTATTCTTATATAATTCATCTATGTGTTGTGGTGATTTAAATATAGTCACATCGCCTCATGAATGTGGTCATCTAAACGTACAAAAATGATGTTATCATATTTATGTGAGTGAAATGGAAAAAATAAAATGTTGTATATTATCATTATAGAATAATAAAAATTTCATTAATAACATAACTATTTTATTTATATCATATATAATCATTAAATTTATCTTACAAAATTCCATGGACAACCTTAGTGAAAGTTGAATCATATCGCTTCGCGAGGCGGTAGTCCACTATAGACATGAGTTGAATTTATTGGTTCTAGGAATAGTGGAATCCTGCAATTTTGGGTGATATATTGAAATATATTTTAATAATCATTTCCCAAAACCAAGATTGAGGATCTTTAATTTTAAATTTATAATTAATTTATTTAATATTTCAATAAATAAATACTTAGGCTTAAAAGTAGTATTGATTATAAAAATATGATCCTCTAAAAAGACCCTCTCATATTAACTTCATCACTTTGTGAGGATACAAGGATAGAATCCCTCATGTAGTTATCCAAATATTATACTGTGATATCTAAGAAATTCCACTTGATCTTAGGGTGCTAAAGTGGCGAGTCGAATGTCTTTCATTGTTCGTTATTAGTTTCTCATTATTAAATCCTAAAAAGATCTCTCTTTCACTTCTTATTCTTGAGAGGTAGAGAGAAGGAGGAGTTGAGATAAAATTAGTTTGGTGAAATAATTTCTAATTTTAAATTTTGGACTCTCTACAAAATAGAGATATCTATTTTTTTATAGAGTTAGGATTAATGATAAAATATTTTTTAATTGCATAACTATCATTAAATAACATTTATTATATTTAATAAACCCCATGCCACTTAATAATAATTATATTATTATTATATTGTGGTGTGTGCCAAATTATGCAGCAAAAAATATTATATAATGGTTTTGTTAAATAATATTTATCACCAATCTATGCCTTGGTCCATTCAAAATATTCTAGAATTTACTAAACTATATAATAAATATATTTTCATAATTAAATATTTTATTCACAATATAGAAAATAAATATTCATTAAAATATTCAATTATTAAATTAAATATTTTATTCAAAATTTGGTCAATTAATACTTTTTAATTTATATGATCAATACAACATGAATGAAATTATTCCTCAGACTTGAGAATAATATTAATTTCATTAATTTAACTGATATAATATTTAATCTATATGAGCAGAAATACATAGTGTGTGACCCTATAGGATTGTTTCGAATTAGCATAAGTCGAAATTTCTTAATGCCTGAGATTAATATCTAGAAATGGGTCATGGAAACCAGGAGAATGATCCTAATGTCACAATGTCAAAAAACCACAGGCTATCTCTGTAGAGACCCTAATCTTGATGTACATGTACATTACATTACTTTTGAGGAATACTTAGTACATAACAAAAACACACACACAAGAATCGTAATAGTTTAATGTCTTTGGAAACTCAGAATATAATCTTCTAATCGTGGTGAAAGATCTTCAACATCTCCAATTAAGATATTCCTTTTTTTACATAAAACCTTTCTTTATATCCTGGGGAAAAGAAAACATAAAAGGGTGATCTCAAATTCTTAGTAAGGGAAAACAAAATAAATATCAATCACATCATTTTCATAAGAACATAACATTTTGGAAATCTTAACCTGAAAAAGAGGGCATAATTTCATAACATGGGATAAATCATAGAAGTGAAATGTAATCCCAATAATCATAACATAAAACCTAAAACATTTTGGCATACACACATAATCATAGAGAATCATATATTATTAGTCAAGACTCATTGCCAAGACTATCTTAGTGGACAAAGTCTATTTCTGAACCGAGTCACCCTCGTTTCAGTCCTGTTTCACTGAACTGGTATAACCAACTGTTCCAGCAATGTCTATCTCATGATATATAAAATATTTACCCAATGAATTGGAGAGAGATATAGGTCCCACCCATCTCATAATGATACCATTATTATGTGTGCCACAAAATCATAAACCATACATCATAGCATAACCCATGTAATAAAAATGGGAATCTTAAACATCATGACATCATAAAACAATTCATATAAGACAAAGGAATTCATAAATATAATTCCATCACAACATAATCTAATCAATGTAATAATAGGGATAGAAACAGAACCCTTTATTATATTAAATGAAAAATAATTTTGATAAAACACTTGAACTCCATTCTTGAGGAAAATATCCTTTCTACTTCAAAAACAATTTTCCTTTCTTAACATGTCATACAATTTTAAAAAATGTTTATTAAAAATAAACTTGATAACTTGTAAAGGAATATTCTTGGAAATAATGTTTTAATAATCCATTCATGCCGTATAAGTTAAAAAAACATTCTTCGTACTTTTGTCGAAAAATCCAAAAAGTACCTCGTATGAAAAACGACAAAAGATTCCTTTCATATCTTTTGCTAAAAACTCAACGAATGGTAAAATTGGATATAAAATATTGTATAATGATATAAATATTACATATTAATGAAACATGGATGTGGATGATAAAATACACCATAGTAAATACCAATGTATACACAATCTCGGATAAAAATGAGATTGTGATATTTCCCTTACCTTATGTATGATATGCTTTATACGTATATGAAACTCCTGTATAATGATTTAAATAATGACATTAACTTATTACAGAATCATATTCATTGTTATGATATCATATATGGTTCACTTGTGACTTTATATTACCCGTTCTTTTGTAAATTCCATGTTAAAGAAGCGTTTTGGGTAAAATTGTTTCATTTATCGTAGGTGTTTGGACTTGTTGTTCTTGACATTATTATTACTTATATCATGATTTACTTACTTACAAAATATAAAATATTATTTATATATCATATATATTCGGTATATATATATATAATAGATAGATAAATGAAATGAGACACACCGTTCATGGAGACGGTAGTCCGTACGTACGCATGAACGATGTTTTCCTTTCCTTATTGTCTTGAATGGAAGTAAGTAGATGACATATATATATACATAAATCCAGTAGATTTACCATGTCATATATTTTATTATTATTCATTATATATACTTTATAATCATTCATTAATGGTTAATGTGGAGAATGAATCTCATCGCATCGTAGAGACGGTAGTCCGTACGTACGCACGAGCGATGATATCGTTCCCATGGTCGTGGAATTGTTTTGAAGTGTATGTATACTATTTCAGTATCAAAATCACTTTATAATAATCATATATAGTTACTCATTACACCATTATACCCATCTAATTAAGGTGGTGGCGGAAAATAGATTACACCACGGCGTGGAGACGGTATTCCATATGTACGCACGCGCGGTGATTTCTTTTTTCTGTAGGATGGATAAAAAGGTTAATTAGAGTTGTTTAATATTTATAATAACATATAATTATATAATAAATACTTATGTTATTACTTTTTCATGAAACAACTAAAGAAGAAGAAGTTGAAGAAGAAAGAAATTGAAAAAGATCGGTAATGGATATTACCTCTTTTTGACGCGCCTTCACTTAACCTCCACTTATAGAACTAAGGATAGTCTTTGAAGAAGACCAGAAACTCTATGATGATAATAGGGAAGGGTAAAAGAGATTTTGGCAGGGGTTGGCCGAGCTTGAATGCTCAAATTGGTGTGAGGAGGAGAGGGAGGAGGTGCTATTTTAAAAGGGAGGAGAGGGGCACCTAAGGAAAATCTCAAAATATTATGTTATATTAAGGTCAAATTCGTTTTATAATGGTTCCAAAGGGTCTTATATCGAAGCTAAAGTGGGGATGGGTCGAAATCCTCTCATCCAGTAGGATTTAGACAAGTTTAGGTTATTATATTAACCTTATCAATTAGATTTAACTCTAAGTTAAATAATTTATCTTTTACCGTGTCTTTTTGTTTTCTTACACTATATGGTTAATAAACATACCATAATAAGCCAAACGAACCCCAAGTCGTTTATTATTAATATATAAAACTTTATCTAAGTCATTTGGTCGAACCTTAGATTATTAGGAATTAAATAACAATTAATAATATAATATTTGTTTTGAAAACTAATTTATGTCAATTTTGACACTATTTGGTACATGATTTTTATGAAATTCATAACAGAATGATAAGTTCGAAACAAGTTACTTATATCAAAAATAACATGTCTTATTAACCTATAAAATTAATGTAAGTCATAAAAAGTCTCAAATTATATTTATTTGGGCATTTATAACATCAATTATGTCAATATTTCATTAATAAGACAATTACTGCATCATCTTTGTGTCATAATAAATGATAATTATTAAATCCCTAAAAATTCTAAATAAATTCCTATGATTTAGATAATTGTATTATATTTCTGGAGACTATTAATGTTTGAAGTTTCATGAAGTTTATCACTAATGTAAAATTATTATACTAATAATATTTAAGAAAGTGACATGTTGTCACATTCTTTAGTTTTAATAATAATTAAATTATTTTCATGGAAAAAAGTCCATAAAATGAATCTAATCCGACCATTAGGTTATATGGGTCTAATTTTATCCATCCAAAAGGATTTTTACAAGTGTTAGGGTAATTTATAATCTTATATTTACCCTTAATTACCCGATTTACCTTTAACTATTGTAAATAAAATTAACCGTAGTTACTATTCACAATGCCCAAAAATAGAAAGTATCTTATTAACATAATTTTGACCCACTTATTCCAAACATGGAATCCATTTTTCCAAATTCAATACACAAAAGATGCAGAAAATAAATTAAAATTAATCTCGTTGTCGAAAGAAAACCGGGTTTTCTTTAAAACATTGCAAAAGATTGAATTGATTTAACCTACGAATTCAAGGTAAAATCGATGCTAATGACATACATTATATTAAATGGTAAAAATATATTATATTTATACTTTAAAACCATTCAATATTATAATTTAACCACATAAGATATTACGATGAAAAAAGTTGTTTTTAATTAAAATATAGCGTGTTTTTACTATTCATTGAAATATGAAAGTTATCAGAAAAATATCAAAACTTTATATAATGTAAATTTTTATATCCTGATTAAAAAGAAGAATTTTATTTTGTCAAATTTAACTTATAAACATTTCAAAAACTAGATTTAAGGTGGGTGCTCCATCAAAAGGCGGCAAAACTGCATTTTTTGAAAAATACTTATTTTACCCGAAAAATTTATTTTTTTCTTATAACATGTTCTAGAAAATGTGTAAGATGCATAATAATTTTATAAAATTCAATATTTAGTTAATACTATTCATAATGGCTAGTTCATAAAAATATTATAATAATATATCGTTGTTTAGTAACACCCAGTATTGCGTACAACACACGCTATCGAGGAAGGTCACGATTGCGTGTAATGCAAACCAAGTCAGGGTTGCGTGTTGTGCAAGAATCCTTCATTGTAATGTATAACATAATCTAACCATATTTCATTTATACATTTAATATATATATATATACTCAATGTTGCGTAGAATAACTATTATCAAAATTTTGTGTAACACGATCCAAGAATAGTGTTGCGTATACTGCAAGCTAATACGGTGTTGCGTATAGCGCAAGGTAATATTGGTGTAGCATACAACACAAGAAATTAATGAAATTAAAATAATATTTTTCATAAAATCTTGGGGTGTCACATTCTACCCCCCTTAAAATGAATTTCTCCCTCGAAATTCGTCGGGGGTAATAAATGGTTTACTATTCAAAAGTTTGTTTAATAGAAACCCACATCGTAAAAATGAATACCAAAACATGGCTTTTAAAAACTAAAGTATGAAATGTAACAGTTACCCAAATTAACTCACCAGTAGGTTTCCACGTAGGAGAACATATTTGAAAATATGGATATGGAAGAAAAATCTAACCATCAAGTTCTGATGGAGAGTGGTAGAGAACATGGCTATGGAAAAGCCAGCAATCACAAATCCATAAATTTGTGATGATCTAAGGTACCATCTGATTCATCAGATATAAGAGCACTTGGACAACATTTTTGATTTTCATGATCATTTCCCGAAATTTGATGAAATTGGAATTAGAATAAATACTTTCGTGATTTTGGTATAGTCTCACTGTTGGTCATTCTTTGGACAATTTACACTTCATCTCTTAAAGAAATGAAGTTGAATTTGTCATTCGTGATGTGTTAGCAGATCATGTGATAGAATGATGGGTCATTCCATCTGTCTCAAACAAAAGGATAGAAAAGTTATCAACAAAATACATAAGTCCATCTATAGTGATATTAATCATATATAGTTCCTAAAATGGACTTATACTTCATATATCATACTGCTTAATATAATAAAACTAGTTTCTACTAAACAGGGACTTCATGTAGGCCAGTGGTAGGCAATAAAGGCCAGTCGCACTTTGGTTGTGGGTTCGATTCCCACGGCCTTGTCAGACGCGATGGGTTGTCTCCCGTCCTGCAGGTTGTCCTTTTTCTAAAACTACATTACTATAAAATCCCATCAGTAATATCGAAAAAAGTTCTATCCTTAAACAATACTTATCATATTTCCAACATAATCTATTCCAATATTTAGGCTTATCTAAAATACTTCGGTCCAAGCTCATAGTATAATGAAAATGATTAATTGAAATGTCATCACCCAAGCATGTAAATACCATAATTTATCCCCCATATATATATATATTGTTGGTCACATTCCAATCATGTGAATACCTTAATCATGTATTTTCTTGAAAAAATGAATACCCATTGAACCATAGTGAAAACTTGAATGCAGTTAAAAGTTAACCCTTTCCATATACCAAAATCCTCAAAATTCTATATACTCAAACCATGATATCACTTAGTCCTTATATCAATCATGAGCTCATGAATACTATTAAACATTTCTTTTTCTCGTTTTCCCTTCATTATGTGCATATCATCTTATTTCCAAAAATATCTCAATCACTTTGAATACCACATTAGACCAATACATAAATATTCCAATATTACATGATACTATATACAACATTATTCTGGAATCCCATCACATAAACACTTAATCATTCCACTACATCGTTGTCATATTCAACATCACCAATGGTGATCGCATGTGACATCCCTTTGTCCTTTGCCTTAAGTGGTTGCTCATCGTCCGTACGTACGCACGCGCGGTGATTTCCTTTTTCCGTAGGATGGATAGAAGGTTAATTAGAGTTGTTTCATATTTATAATAACATATCAGTATATAACAAATACTGATGTTATTACTTTATCATGAAACAACTAATTAATAAGAAGTTGAAGAAGAAAGAAATTGAAAAAGATCGGTAATGGGTATTACCTCTTTTTGACGCGCCTTCACATACCCTCCACTTAAAGAACTAAGGATAGACTTTGAAGAAGACCAGGACATCTAGGATGATAATAGGGAAGTGGAGAAGATATTTTGGCAGGGTTAGGCTGAGCTTGAATGCTCAAATTGGTGTGAGGAGAGAGGGAGGAAGTTCCCTTTTATAAGGGAGGAGAGGGGCACCTTAGGAAAATCTCAAAATGTTATTTTATATTAAGGACATATTCGGATTATAATGGTTACAAAGGGTCTTATTTCGAAGATAAAGTGGGGATGGGTTGATATCCTCTAATCCAATAGGATTTATACAAGTTTAGGTTATTATTTTAACCTTATCAATTAGATTTGACTCTAAGTTAAAAAACTTAACTTTCACCGTGTCTTTTTGTTTTCTTACACTATATGGTTAATAAACTTACCATAACAAGCCAAAAGAACCCCAAGTTGTTTATTATTAATATATATATTCTTATATAAGTCATTTCTCCAAACCTTAGATTTTTAGGAATTAAATAACAATTAATAATATAATATTTTTTTTGAAAACTAATTTATATCAATTTTGACACTATTTGGTACATGATTTTTATGAAATTCATAACAGAATGATAAGTTCAAACCAAGTTACCTATATCAACAATAACATGTCATATTAAGCTATAAAATTAATTTAAGTCATATAAAGTCTAAATTACATTTATTTGGGCATTTATAACATCAATTATGTCAATATTTCATTAATAAGACAATTACTGCATCCTCTTTGTGTCATAATAAATGATAATTATTTAATCCCTAAAAATTCTAAATAAATTCTTATGATGTAGATAATTGTATTATCTTTATGGATAATATTCATT
Source organism: Viscum album (assembly GCA_963277665.1). Classification (NCBI taxonomy): domain Eukaryota; kingdom Viridiplantae; phylum Streptophyta; class Magnoliopsida; order Santalales; family Viscaceae; genus Viscum; species Viscum album. The sequence continues at coordinate 1,866,357,362 of OY728133.1, forward strand.
TTCTAAGTTTCATGTAGTTTATCACTAAATTAAAATTATTATACTTATAAGATTTAAGAAAGTGACATGTTGTCACATTCTTTGGTTTTATTATAATTATATTTTTTTCATGGACAAAAGTCCATAAAATGAATCTAATCTAACCCTTAGGTTATATGGGTCTACTTTTATCCATCCAATAGGATTTTTCCAAGTGTTAGGGTAATTTAAAATCTTATATTTACCCTTAATTACATGATTTACCTTTAACTATAGTAAATAAAATTTACCGTAGTTACTATTCACAATGCCCAAAAATAAAAAGTAGCTTATTAACATAATTTGGACCCACTGATTACAAATATGGAATCCATTTTTCCAAATTCAATACAAAAAAATATGCATAAATTAAATTAAAATTAATCCTGTTGTCGAAAGAAAATGAGTTTTTCTTTAAAATATTGCAAAAGATTGAATTGATTTAACATACGAATTCATGATAAAATCAATGCTAATGACATAAATTATATTAAATGGTAAAAATATATTATATTTATACTTTAAAACCATTCAATATTATAATTTAACCACATAATATATTACAATGAAAAAAGTTGTTTTTAATTAAAATATACCGTTTTTTACTATTCATTAAAATATGAAAGTTATTGGAAAAATATCAAAACTTTATCTAATGTAAATTTTTATATCCTGATTCAAAAGAAAAATTTTATTTTGACAAATTGAACTTATAAACATTTTAAAAACTAGATTTAAAGTGGGTGTTCCATCAAAAGGCGGCAAAAATGCATTTTTTTTAAAATACTTATTTTACCCGAAAAATTTATTTTGTTCTTATAACATGTTCTATAAAATGTGTAAGATGAATAATAATTTTATAAAATTCAAAATTTAGTTAATACTATTCATAATGGCTAGTTAATAATAATATTATAATAATATATCGTTGTTTAGTAACACTCGGTATTGCGTACAACACACGCTATCGAGGAAGGTCGTGATTGCATGTAATGCAAGCCAAATCAGGGTTGCGTGTTGTGCAAGAATCCTTTATTGTTTTGTATAACAGAATCTAACCATATTTTATTTATACATTGAATATATATATATATACTCATTGTTGCGTAGAATAACTATTATCAAAATTGTGTGTAACACGATCCAAGAATAGTGTTGTGTATACTGCAAGCTAATACGGTGTTGTGTATAGTGAAAGGTAATCTTGGTGTAGCATACAACACAAGACATTAATGAAATTAAAATAATATTTTTCATAAAATCTTGGGGTGTTACAATCGCTCACTGTGTAATATAACTTTTTTGTCACAACATCTCATCAAGCAGGTTTCACATCCATGCCACCAAACTATTTTATTGATATGTATATATTTCACTATATAAAATAAAAACATCATTACACTGTGGAAGTGAATTTAATTAGATGGTTATATTCAAATAAAAGGGTTTATATATCAGCTTTTATAAAGAAGGAATAGACAAACACTTCATTTACCTTTTCATTAATGACATTTCACTCGTGATGCAATCAACATATAAAACAACTCTATGAAATTGTATCATCATGGATTAGGAAATACGTCTAAATAAATAACTTTTAACATGGATTAATAATAATATTATAATGTCTAAGGACCAACACATATGATCATAAATAGGAATATTTGATGACATAAAAACATGAATAATTCCTAACGGTGATTCCACTCTCATAATCTCTCATAATGGTTATTACAATGTGAAAACTTTATGAGAAGTCGAATCATATTCTTATTAGTAATTTCCCCAAATAGTATATATAATATCGGTCCTATCATTTTATGTTATCCAACCGTAGAACATTATTTAACAATATCATCGTAGAACATCACAGTTCTCCTCCTAGTGGGGAACTGATATGACCTTATCAATGCTATGTATACTCTAATATATTATTAAATTATAATCTTGTAGAAAAATGAAAAGTACATAATAATTATTTTTATTAATATTAAATAAATTGAATATCCATGTAATCATAGTACAAACAATTGGTCATAGAAAACCAACTCCAAAAAATTCCCACGTGAACTAAAGGAAACTACCTACGACTCTTCTAGACCTCCCATGATATTCATGTTTTTTGAGTCAATTATTTATTAACAGGGGCATACAAATTGTTTTTAATGGAAGGTTTTCTCACTAAAACTTCACATTTCTAAGGAAAATCCCTTAATAGATGATACTTCAAAAGTATGTTCTTCATCAACTGATGTGACCCTATCTTTTTTTCAAGATCCACCACTAATGAATTATCGTACTAGAGTGTGATATGATCATTAATAACAGGTACAACATCAATCTATTGGAGGAAGTTGGGAATCCATATTTCTTATTTAGCTACCTAAAAATCGTCAATTTACATGGAATCTACTATATAATCTTCATCCAAAGCCTGCATTGAAATCTTATAGTGCACAACACCTCCTTTGATAGTGAAGATATTTTCTTTTTTTCCCTTCCTGTCATCATGATCAGTTTTTATACTAGAATCAACATATCCCTTGATGTTTAGTTCCTCATATCACTTATAAAAAAAGAAAATATCCTTAGCATACATTACACACTTAAGGTTAGTTGTGACTTCTATCCAATGGTAGTCACCTAGATCATCTTGATATCTTCTTACCACACTTAATGCGTAGTTGACATCAAGCCTAGTACACAACATATCATATATGATCGACCACATCCGTGATGCATATGGAACCCTTGCCATTTTTTTCTTTCCTCATGTGTCTAAGGAAACATTTTCCTAGAAAGATGAATGATACATGACACAAGTAATAATCACATATTTTATTGTTCCATATTAAATATCATTAGTATCATTTTAATATATACACTTTTACTAGGGTAGGGAAACCACTTGGATCTATCATGATGAATCTTTATCCTAATAATATATGCTACCTCGCACATGTACTTCATAGAGAATAATTTATTCATCTATTCATTAAGAGTCTGTTAGACTTGTATTTGATTTCTAATGAGTAATATGTCATCAACTTATACTATTACAAAAATGACTGCACTCTTACAAATCCGTTTATAGACACACGAATCAAATTCATTATTTATGAAACAAAAATCAATTATGAAATCCACATAATTAATGTTCCATGACCTAGATACTTACTTTAATCCATAAATGGAACTTATAGCTTGTATACCTTGTTGGATTCCTTTAGAGTTACAAAACCTTCGGATTTTTTCATATAGGCATCTTCATAAAGGTTCCCATAAATAATGTCTATTTTGACATCCATTTTTCAAATCTCATATTCAAGGAAAGCCATAATGGAAAGTATAATTCTGATGAATTTCAGTATTGAAACTGATTGAAATGTTTCATCGTTGTGAATTCCATGACATTGTTTAAACCATTATGAAACTAGTCATTACTTATAGGTACTAACATGTCTATCTAGGTCAACTTAATTCTTGAATATCCATTTTCAACCAACAATCATTATATCTACTAGATAGTCAACCAAATTCAAGACATGGTTTTGGTAGATGGAATCCATTAGAGAATTCATCGCTTCTACCCACATGAAACAAAAGTTACACTTATTGTTTCTCTATAGGATAGAGGAACATTATTATCAACTAGTAATGATTAAACATCCATGGTGACTGGGAAATCATACCATTCTCTTTCTTTATCCTTTTCTTTAATTTTACATAATAATTGTGTCACTGGAAAATTTTCATATTCAATAGGGTTTTTTGGAATTTTTTCATATTCCAAATATTGTGTATGTACTACTAGAAAATTGGTCTTTGGATCCCCCTTACCTATACCTACTGCTAATGGTGGTCGCTAGGTTTTCCCTAAAAAGGGGGGCTTCGACGCCCCCCCGAACCCTCCTCCTAGCTCGCCTCACCGTGAGCCCTCCCCCGTCGTTGTGTTCCCTCCCTGGCCGTCTGCCCCCATTGTCGTGCGCCCTGCCCTGTCGCCCCACACCCTCCCTCACCGTCGTCCCCCATCACCCTATCGGCCTCCGCCCTCCGTCGTCTGCCCTGCGTCCGCACTCCGCCTTGCCCTATACTCCTCCGGCCTTCCTCTGCCTCCGGCCGCCCTCTACCCTCGGGCATCCCGCCACCCGTCTCCGGCAGCCCTCCAGTAGCCCTCCGGCCACCCTCCATCCTCCATCTTCCCTCTGGCCTCCCACCACCCACCTCCGGCCTCCATCCCCTCCGACCTCCGACACCTCTTCCCTTTGTCATCCACCCTCCACCTTTGCCCCCCCCCCTCCCGCACCCCGGACACCTCCACCCCACACCCCGCCAACCCCCGTCACCTATGTCTTCATCCCCTCCCTCATCGCACCACCGCCACCCCTCCCCTCCCTCACTGTCCTCTCCCTTGCCGCACCACTGCCGCTCAGTCCCCTCCCTCCCTACACGGCCTCTACTCATCCCCTCGCCACTGCCGCCCATCCACTCTGGCTCCCCTTATCTTTGGTCTCCTCCCTCATCGTCCCACCCTTGCTGCACTGTCGTCACCTCACTGCCTCCTCTCCTTCGGCTCCCCGTTGTCGCCACCCCCATCCCCTCCCTCGCCACACCACCTCCGGCTCCATCTCCCCTCCACTTCCTCTCCTCTCACTCGCAACACCGCCTTCAACTCCCCTCCCTTCGATATTTGTAGCGCAATCAGGTATGACATGGGCTTTTATTTACATTATTATTTTATAAATGGTTCAAAACAATTAATTAGTATTTATTTTAAATATATTTTATATGAAAAATGAAAATGTAATAAGTCTTGTGTAAATGTTTGGTATAGAGATCTTATTATGGATATGATTTGGATTGATCATCCAAAACAAACGTCTAGAGAATAGTTAAATGGAATTATAAAGTTTATTGACTTTACCAGAGGGTTTGAAAGTGACTATATTAGTTGTCCATGTAGAAAATGTGCTAAGAGATATCAATTCACATGATTTAATGTGAGGGGCACCTATTAATTAATGGATTTATGAGAAATTATAAGATTTGGACTCTTCATGGAAAATATTATGTTCGTTGTCAAAATACGGATGCAGTTCAGATGGATTTTGATGCAAGGATGAATGATCCAATGCCTGAAATGCTTACTGAAATGGTACGTGGGTTGGATCCTGAAGGCATTGACATCCAGAATCTTGAGAGCGGTGAGATAAATCTTCAATCTGGTGTAGATCATGATTCGAGGAGGTTTTATGAAGCACTTGGTGATGAAAAAATAGAATTTTATCCTGGATGTACTTCTTATAATAAATTGTAATTTATCGTGGAGTTGTTGCATTTGAAGACTTTGATTCATTCGTCAAACACATCATTCGACATGTTGTTGGTGTTATTGAAAAAGGTTCTTCCTATCGGCACTATGATTCCCGAGTCATATTAACATTCTCGTAAGTTGAAAGAGAACTTAGTTTTTATATATGAGACCATAGATGCATGTGAAATCAACTAAATGTTGTTTAGAAAGGAAACTGCCCATTTGGATATTTGAACAGTTTTTGGTGCTTCCAGGTGGAAAGAGAACAGTAGAAGTCAGACTCATCAAATTTAGATTGTGATACAGGGGAAACCAATTTCTGTAAAACAAATGTGTTACTTTCCCCTTAAACTGAGGTTGAAATTATTTTTTATGTCATTTGACGTTTCTAATTTAATGAGATGGCATATAGAAAGTGTTCATGAAATTGATTTGTTAACCCACCCAGTAGACTCTCATGCATGGAAGGATTTTGATAAGAGACATCCAGACTTTTCTAAAGATGTTCGTAATGTCCGATTGGGATTGGCAACAGATGGTTTCAATCCATTCAAGTCTATGGTTGGTATAACTCATAGCACATAGCTCGTGGTGTTGGTTCCGTATAATCTTCCTCCATGGATTTGTATGAAGAAACAATTTATATTACTTTCCACTATTATTGATGGACCTAAAAGTCTGAAGGATAAGATTGATGTTTATCTTCATCCATTGATTGATGAGTCTAATGAATTTTGGGGCGATGGTGTGATGACTTATGACTGTGAAACGAATGAAATGTTCAAACTACAGGCTGCTTTATTATGGACAATCAATGAATTCCCAGCTTACGAAAATTTATCAGGCCAGGGTACTAAAGGGTAATTTTCTTTCCCTTGTTTCAACAAAAGTAAAAAAATTTGTATGGCTTAAGCATTCCAAAAAATGGGCAAACATGGGTCACAAACGTTTTCTCCCCCCTTAGCACAGGTTCGGAAAGGATAGAGTGGAATTTTATTGTTCTTGATAGTTTAGCCTAGCACCAAAGATCATGACAGGAGTCGAAATGTTATTGCAGATTGAGGAATAAAACATCCACATGATATATTAAATTCCGGATTTGGTGGCTCCTCTGGTACGTAATATTCGTGCTGCGGGTAGGCAAGTTAGTCACAATTGGAAAAACAAAAGTATTTTTCATAGTTTTCATATTGGAAACCTAACATGGTGAGGCATAATTTGGATGTTATGCACATTGACAAAAAATATTGTGATAATATATTGTAGACCATTTTAGGTGTCAGTGGAAAATCAAAGGAGCATGTTAATGCACGCCGTGATTTGGAAGAAATGGGTTTAAGGAAACAGTTTCATTTACAGTTAGCTGATGGAAACAAGGCATATATTCCTGCTGCACAGTATACGATAACTACAAAGGACAAATAGACATTTCTTTTAATTTTTGAGATGCTCAAGGTGCCTGATGGTTACTCATCTAATATTTCAAAATGTGTGAATGTGATGACCAAGACATTGTAAGGTTTGAAAATTCATTACAATCACATACTACTTTAGCAGTTGATTCCAATCATAATTTGTGATTGTTTATCAACCAATGTTGTTTAGAAGTTGGTTGAGATGAGTAATTTTTTTAGATGGCATTGTTTAAGAAATCAATGAATGAGTGATTTAAAATGTTTATAGGATCGAATTTTACTTACGCTTTGTCACTTTGAGAAACTATTCCCCCCCTCATTTTTCGATGTTGTGGTCCACTTGACAGTGCACCAAACTGATGAGGTAATGGTTGTTGGTCCAGTACAATTCAAGCGGATGTATCCTATTGAGTGGTATTTGAGTACATTGAAACAATTTGTACACAATAGATCTCATCCGAAGGCATCAATAGCCAATGGTTATTTGATGGATGAGTGTACAAAATTTTGTGCGGAATATCTTATGGATGTTGAAACAAAATTAGATAATCCCTCTCAGATTCATGATGGTCCTGTTGGAGATGGAACCACATATGATATGGAAAACATAATGTGGATACAAGCGCATCGATATATCTTGTTCAATACTCCATTAGTTTCCCCATTAATGCAGTAAGTATCCTATCACTTTTACTGTTTAACTTTTCCGTGTTTTTTTTCATAAGTTGATCATTTAAAAATCGCGTTATCATTTGAAGGAAACACATTAATGAGATAAAATATAAGATGTATTGTGCGATTGAGTTTCAAATTCAACATTCTCATTATGCGTCATTTCATGATTGGTTCAAGGATTATGTACGTATAAATTGATTTTCATTATGAGTGATGTATTATAGAAATATATTTTTGCATATATCATTATTGAATTCTGTGAATTATGTAGGTTCATAAGTTGTGGGAGTTAGGGGACCCCATGATAACTAAAGAATTTATCCAACTGGATGAGGGTCCATCTATAATAGCTCATCATTATAAATCTATAGATGCTAATGTTTTTCTATTTCACATTAAAGATGATGATGAAAAATGAGCAACAAAAAAAAGTGGCATCGGTTTTCCATTTGATGATTCCAGTTATTACTATGGTCAATTTATAGACATCATTGAAGTTGTATACACACCTAGGTTAAAGTACATATTGTTAAAGTGTAATTTGGTTAATCCAGTGCGTGGATGTAAAGTCGATCAATATCAGTTTTCATTTGGGAATTTTAACTATATGTTATACAGAAATTAATGAGTTGATAATGAACCTTTCATTTTGACATCACAAGAGGAGAAAGTATTCTTCGTTACTTTTCCATCGAATCCGAGTTGGCAAGTTGTTGTCAAAATGTCTCGGCGGGGAGTGTTTGTATTTGAACAAGATGAACCGGAGACATTTCCTTTTGATTCCCAATAGCTTGATCAACATACTGTAGTTCAACGTGAAGAAGATATTTATTGGGTTAGAGTAGCTGTTGAAGGAGAAATGTTCTATTTTCATGCTTAATGAAAGGTATAATTGTTTTTTCTTTATTTAGCCTAGGATATCATATATTATCTAACCATTTTATAAATCATTGTAAGATTTAATACTCACTTTTAACTATTTATTCAGTTATAAGTATTTATGGTGATTTAACTCATGTTATATTGATGTTGCCTTCGGTGTATCTTACCATTGAGGAATTATTAATTTGGTTCATGTGCTGCTTGAATATTTATTAATTCAATTTGAAATTTTTATATGCATTGATTGGTTTTGTAAATAATTTGTATATCTGTTTTGTTAACTTTATGATTTTTCAAAATTCATTCACAACTAATTATTCAATCCCTTTTTGTTTGATTAACAACTGTACATGTATGATTTTTTATAAATAATCCAATTTATCATTTGGAAAATTTGGATAGTCACCTTACTAATGTTTTCCATGACTGTAGGCATGTCAGGGGAAGAGGCAGCAGATCCACATCATCCATCTAAGGCATCTACGTCTTAGGGTTGATGTATGTTTGAATGTCATTTTCTCTATTTTTTATTTAATTGATAAACATATATATATATTTATAACATCTGTAAATTTATATATAAAATTGCTTTAAATAGGATCAGACTCGACTGCTTTTCCTCTCGTAAGAGAGGCACAGGTAGTGTCATATTATTAAGGAATTCCGACACAACTTTTGATGTTTCATTTGATGAGGTATGTCATACTATGAGATGGAATGCTCCTGCATTTATTCAACAGATGTGTCATATCATACGTGACCCACATCTATTTCCATTGACCACGCGTGACTAGGCTTCTATCCATCAGGACACATTAGATCTTCTTTAGAGGGAGGTTCAAGTAAGAAGACCATTTTACTTTATTCCCTATGTATAAACAATAATAAAATATGTGATATTTTTCTTTAATAGAAAAATTTGAAAGTATGTACCAATGAGTTTCGTCCAGTGTGTATGAGAAAATGCCTTATGATTTGGAAAGACTATAAAGGAAATGTCAAGAGGGACCACTGGGTACCAAATGTGGGTGCCCCAAACATTTGGGAAAAAGTCCCGAGAGGTGACCACTTGGCTCAGTGGCATGATTTAGTTGCATATTGGTCTACTAAGGGTGTAGTAGTTTGTATATTTATTTTGGTATATATATTTTAATTAATGTGTGATTTGTTTTAAATTTAAATGAATTGAATGTAGGATGTGTCCACACGGCATTTTGAGAATCGAGCTTTGCAGGGACCACCTAACAGGCTTGGGACTCATAACATGTCTCAGATCTGACATCAGGTATTTATTGTTAATTTTTTAATTTATTAATTAAAATGGTTTCGTCTTTATATTCTATTCATATACAGTTGTGGGAGCAAGGTGCACCGACTGATAAAATGTCGGTGTGGATGAGGACTCGTGATCGCAATGATCCAGAGGCTGCAGCATTGATAGAAAGTTCTAGTACTCATTAACAATACCTACATAAAATATGTATATTAATATATGTATATATATTTAAATATTTCACAGGCTCAATTTGAAGCTGAGTTGGAACATCTTCCAGAGGACCAGCGACAGCTTCCCATGCAAAGGGATGAGATATTTCATCACATTATTGGTCGGGACGGGCAGGGATATAGTTTGAACTATTGAACAAGGATTCCCCATTCTATAGTGTCACGCACTGCAGTTGTCGGTCATGATGTTGCTCAGATGACAAAATGGTTGTCAGGTTTCGAGGTAGGGTTGCGCGCTTCCGAGGAGGTAAATGCACAATTGATGGCTAAGGTTAGAGCATCGCAGCAATATGTGCGTCCAGGTGATGGTGCAGGGGATCAGACGACGCAGGTTTATACTGTATTTATTTATTTAATTTATATTATTTTTGTTATGAAATAATTCATAATGTTTTTTTGTTGTAGGCCCCTAACCCACCTGATGGATGTAGTAGTCATGACCACGCATGACGATTCATATTCACAAGGTGTGATTCTTTTATTAATGTTGGGGTTGTTATTGATATTTATGTTGGGTTTCTAGTGAGATTTTTTGTGATTTGGTGGTATCATGTGTGTTTTCAACTGATGCAATGTTTTTGTGAACGAATTGAGAAGTAACCATGAAACGGATTAATGATTTGGATATTTATTGTTCATTTAATTCTTAAATGTTTTCAATTGCATGTTCTGTAATATTTTTGAAAAAAACCTATCATTCGAAATATACAACATTAAACTTTTTTTTGATGAATGAGCTAAGGTTCACTATTTGTAGTCCCTAGCCCACCCCAGACAGCTCTCCTCGCACCCCGAACAGCCCTACCTGCACCCCGGACAGCCCCCCCCCCCCCACCCCCACCCCCTGGACAGCCCTCCGCGCACACCGGACAGCCCTACCCGCACCCTGGACAGGCCCCCCGCACCCCGGACAGCCTTCCCCAAACACTGGACAGCCCCCCCCCCCCCCCCCCCCCGCACCCCGAACAGCCTCCTCGAACCCCGTACATCCCCCCGCACCCTGGACAACCATCCCCCAACCCCGGACAGCCCCCCCGCACCCCAGACATCCCTCCCCGCACCCCGGACAACCCCCCCCCCCCCCCCCCCCCCCGCACCCCTAACATCCCCCCCCCCCCCCCAGCACCCCGGACAACCCTCCCCGAACCCTGGACATCCCCCCCCCACAAAACAGACATTCCCCCCCCCTCGCACCCTAGACAGGCCCCCCCGCACCCTGGACAGGCCCCCCGCACCCCAGACATCCCTCCCCCACCACAGATAGCCCCTCCTTGCACCCCGGAAAGCCCCTCCCCCCCCCCCCATCACCCTAGACATCCCCCCACGCACCCCGGACAGCCCTCCCCGCTCCCCGTACAGCCCTCCCAGCACCCAGGACAGCCCCCCCCCCCCCACACACACCCTGGACATCCCTCCCCGCACCCCTGACACCCCCCCCCCCACACTCCAGATAGGCTTCCCCTTTTCAGCAGTTCGGCGCGCGCTAAAAGGGCACGTTGGGGGTTCAAAACCACCCGAAAAACCTCGTAATTCCATGAAATCATTCGACAATAGTCTTTCTGTGAATTGTGAAATGTTCGGGCAGACTACACGTCAATCGGAGTTGTCGTTTGACCGCGGTGACCGGATACACGTTTCCGGAGTGATAAAACACCAAATGGAGTGAGTCGTTCGAATTCGGAGAAAAAGTGATCTGAATGACCGGAATCCACACGAAAACAATAGGAATATTATACGTGATGTGTTGGACGAGACGGCACTCCCATCGGACGTGCAGTGCGCGCGGTATGGACGATTGTTTTGTTTTCAGCAGCTCGGCGCACGCTAAAAGGGATCGTTGGGGGGTCAAAAACACCCGAACGACCTCAGAATTCCATGAAATCATACGAAAACATCCATTGTGTGAATTTTGAAATGGTCGGGTAGACGTCAGATCAATCGGAGGTGTCGTTTGACCACGATGACCGGAAACATGTTTCTGGAGTCAAAATACACCAAAACGGCATGAGAATGTCAAATTTGGACCAAATGTTCTCTGAATAACTTGAAACCACACAAAAACAATTAGAATATTATTCTTGATGTGTAGGTGGAGATGGGACGCTCATTGGACGTGCAGTGCATGCGGTACAACAGATTGTGTCGTTTTCAGCAACTCATCGCGCACTAAAAGGGCGCGTTGGGGGGGGGGGTAAAAACCACCTGAACGACCTCAGAATTCCATGAAATTATATGACAATATCCATTGTGTGAATTGTGAAATGTTTGGGTAGAGGTAAAATCAATCAGATGTGTCGTTTGACCGTGGGGACCGGAAATGCTTTTCCGGAGTCATGAAACACCAAAACGGCATGAGACGACCAAATTTGGAGCAAACATGCTCTGAAAGATCTGAAACCACATGAAAACAATAGAAATATTATTCATGACGTGTAAGAGGATATGTAATGCCCATCAGATATGCGGTGCGTGTGGTACGACCGATTGTGACATTTTCAGCAGCTCGGTGCACGCTAAAAGGGCGGGTTGGGGGGTCAAAACCACCCGAACGAACTTGGAATGCCATGAAATCATACTACAATAGCTGTTATGTGAATTGTAAAATGTCCGGGCATAATTCATGTCAATCAGAGGGGGCGTTTGACCACGGTGATAGGAAAAGCATTTCTGGAGTCATAAAACACCAAAACGTCGTGAGATGGTCGAATTCAGAGAAAATGTGCTCCGAATGACCTGAAACCACACAAAAACAAATGGAATATTATTCGTGACGTGTAGGAGGAGACGACACGCCCATCGGACGTGTGGTGCCTGCGGTATGACCGATTGTTTCGTTTTCAGCAGCTCGGCGTGCGCCAAAAGGAGCATTGGGGGGTCAAACCCCCCCCCCCCCCCCCCGAACGATCTCAGAATGCCATGAAATCATACGACAATAGCTGTTGTGTGAATTGTGAAATCTTCGGGCAGACATCACGTCAATCAGAGGTGTCATTTGATTGTGATGACAAGAAACTCATTCCGGAGTCATAAAACACCAAAACTGCTTGAGACATTCGAATTCAGGGAAAACGTGCTCCGAATGACCTGAAACCACACAAAAATAATAAGAATATTATTTGTGACTTGTAGAAGTAGACGGTACGCCCATAAGACATGCGGTGCATGTGGAGAACATTCTTTTTTAGACAATAAAACAATTTCACAAACTAAACCAAATAAGAAAAAAATCCTGAAATGGTAGCATTTCTTAAATTGGGGGTTTTAAATTATTATAGCACCATGATTTGATGTCATATATAATTTTATTATATGTATATAATAACTGAATTAATATGTCTAATTTACGTTTGTCTTGTTTAGTTGATTTTTTTTGTCTTATTGTAGGATTATTGAAGTAGAAGATTGAAATGGATGGACCAGCTCGGATTGTTGAAGCACGTTTAACATTTATTGTTTATGATGATCTTAATGTTTATTCTGTTTGAAATTGTTTTCCATTTTTTATTATTTTGACCATGTTTTATCTCTGATTTTTTACCGTGAATAAAAAAACCCAATTTGTACATTTCATTAAAAAATGAAAATCCACAATAAAATACCACAAATTAACCCTAACACATTTTTATGTTAAGTTTTTAAAAATATAATTTTATATTGAAATAAAAAATTTATAAATGTGCTAGAATTTATATTTAAAATAGTCTCTCCATTAAGAGGTAATAAAATTAACTTTTTAGAGAAATAAAAATTTTAAGCATAAAATTTGATTCATTATTACCATATTCTTAAAAAACCTATTGGATGAATAAGAAAAAAATATATGTAATATATATATATATATATTTCACTAATAACCTTAAATAAATGTATTTTATTTATTTTCTATTATAATAAAACACATTTGTAATCTTAAAAATATTTCATTTATATGCATTGTGAATTTTTTTAGAAAAATTCGTAGACTAGAAACCGCCTGTGGTAGTTTCTATAGGCTTCCTGACGGGTAACCATTAGCGACCTCCTATAGCGGTCGCTGTAGGCCAGAATTTCGGGCATACGGCACGTCAATCGGACGTACGAGGCATGCGGTACGACCGATTGTGTCATTTTCAGCAGCTCAACGCACGTTAAAAAGGCCCATTGGGGGGGGTCAAAACCACCTGAACAACCTCGAAATTCCATTAAATCATACGATAAATGTCTTTGTATAAATTTTGAAATGTTCAGGCAGACGGCATGTCAATCAGAGGTGTCGTTTGACCATGGTGATCAGAAACGTGTTTCCGGAGTCATAAAACAGCAAAACGGCATGAGATTGTAAAATTCGGATCAAACATGCTTCGAATGACCTAAAACCACACGAAAAAAATAGGAATATTATTCTAGATGTGTAGGAGGAGATGGAATTCCCATCAGACGTGCGGTGCGCGCTGTACGACCGATTGTTTCATTTTCAGCATCTCTGTGCGCGCTAAATGGGTGCATTGGGGGGTCAAAACCAATCGAACGACCTCGGAATTCCATGAAATCATAGTAGAACAGTTTTTTTGTGAATTTTGAAATGTTCAGGGAGACGGAACTTCAATCGAAGGCGTCGTTTTACCATGGTGACCAGAAGAGCATTTCCAGAGTCATAAAACACCAAAACGGTGTAAGACGGTCGAATTCAAATCAAACGTGCTCCAAATGACCTGAAACCACATGAAAAAAATATTAATATTACTCTTGATGTGTAGGAGTAGACGACACTCCCATCGGACTTGCAGTGCGTGCGGTACGACCAACTGTATCATTTTCAGCAGCTCGGCTCACGCTAAAAGGGCGCGTTGGGGGGTCAAAACCACCCGAACGATCTCGGAATGCCATTAAATCATACGAAAGCATCCGTTGTGTGAATTTTGAAATGGTTGGGTAGACGGAATGTCAGTCGGAGTTGTATTTTGACCGCGGTGACCGGAAACGCGTTTTCAGAGTCATAAAACACCAAAACGGTGTGAGATGGTCGAATTCAAAGAAATCTTTCTCTGAATGACCTGAAACCACACGAAAACAATTGGAATATTATTAGTGATGTGTAAGAGGAGACGTCATGCCCATCGGACATGCAGTGCACGCGATACGACCGATTGTGTTGTTTTCAGCTGCTCGACGCGTGCTAAAAGGGCGTGTTGGGGGGTCAAAACCACCCGAACGACCTCAGAATTCCATGAAATGATATGACAATAGCATTTGGCTGAATTTTGAAATCTTTAGGTTGACGACACATCAATCGGAGGTATCGTTTGACCGCGGTGACCGGAAACGCGTTTCCGGAGTCATAAAACACCAAAACGGCGTGAGACAGTCAAATTCAGAGAAAACATGCTCTGAATGACCTGAAACCACCGAAAACAATAGGATTATTATTCGTGACATGTAAGTGGAGACGGCAGGCCCAGCAGGCATATGGTGCGTGTTGTATGATTGATTTTGTCATTTTCAACAGCTCGGAGGGCACTAAAAGGGTGCGTTGGGGGTCAAAACCACCAGAATGACCTCGAAATGCCATTAAATCTTACGACAACTACCGTTGTGTGAATTTTGAAATTGTCGGGCAGACGACACATCAATCGGAGGTGTTTCATGACCGTGGTGACCAGAAACACGTTTCATGAGTCATAAAACACCAAAACGGCGTGAGACTGTCGAATTTGGAGCAAACGTGCTCCGAATGACCTGAAACCACACGAAAAAAGTAGGAATATTATTCGTGGTGTGTAGTAGGAGACGGAACGCCCATGAAATGTGCGGTGCACATGGTGAAAATTTGTTTTCTGAAAACAACACAATTTCACAAACTAAACCAAATAAGAAAAAAATCCAGAAATGATAGCATTTCACGAATTGGGGGTTTTAAATTATTATAGCACGATGATTTGAGATGGATTTAATTTTATTATATAAATATAATAACTGAATAAATATGTCTAATTTAAGTTTGTTTTGTTTAGTTGTTTTGTTTGTCTTATTGTAGGTTTGTTGAAGCAGAAGATTGAAATGGATGGACATGCTCGGATCGTTGAAGCACGTTTATCATTTATTGTTTATGACGATCTTGATGTTTATGCTGTTTGAAATTGTTTTCCATATTTATGATTTTTACCTTGTTTTATCTCTGATTTTGAACCGTGAATTAAAAAAACATAATTTTTACATTTCATTAAAAAAAATGAAAATCCACAAAAATACCACAAATTAACCCTAACACATTTTTATGTTATTTTTTTAAAAAGATAAGTTTATATTGAAATAAAAAATTTATGAATGTGCTAGAATTTATATTTAAAATATTCTCTCCATTAAGAGGTATTAAAATTTCCTTTTTAGAGAAATACAAATTTTAAGCATAAAATTTGATTCATTATTTCCATATGCTTAACAAACCTATTGGATTAATAAGAAAAATATTTTATTTAATATTATATATATATTTATTTCACTAATAACCTTAAATAAATGTATTTTATTAATTTTATATTATTATAAAACTCATTTGTAATCATAAAAAAATTTCATTTATATGCATTGTGAATTTTATTTTAAAAAATAAATTCCCTGATTAGCGACCACTTGTGGCAGTCTCTATAGGCTGCCTGACAGGTCAACATTAGTGACCCCCAATGGCGGTTGCTATAGGCCATAATTTCGGGTAGATGGCACGTCAATCAGATATACGGGGTGCATGGTATGACCGATTGTGTCATTTTCAGTATCTCAACGCTCGCTAAAAGGGCACATTGGGTGGTCAAAACCACCTGAACGACCTTAGAATTCCATGAAATCATACGACAATAGCCGCTGTGTGAATTGTAAAATGTTCGGGTAAACGGAACATCAATTAGAGGTGTCGTTTGATCGCGGTGACTGGAAACGTGTTTCCAGGGTCATAAAACACCAAAACGGGGTGAGATGGTCGAATTCGGATCAAATGTGCTTCGAATGACCTGAAAAGACACAAAAACGGTAGGAATATTATTCTTGACATGTAGGAGGAGACGACACACCCATCAGATGTGCGGTGCATGCTGTACCACTGATTGTGTTGTTTTCAGCAGCTCGACGCGCGCTAAAATGGCACGTTGGGGGGTCAAAACCACACGAACAACCTCATAATGCCATGAAATCAAACAAAAACAGTCGTTGTGTGAATTGTGAAATGGTCTGGAAGACGACACGTCAATCGGAGGTGTCGTTTGACCACAGTGATCGGAAACACATTACTAGAGTCATAAAACACCAAAACGGTGTAAGACGGCCGAATTCGGATCAAACGTGATCGGAATGACCTGAAACCACAGGAAAACAATATTAAAATTATTCGTGACATGTAGGAGAAGACGACACACCCCTCGGACGTGCAGTGCACGCGGTATGATCGATTGGGTTGTTTTCAGCAGCTCGGCGCGCCTTAAAAGGGCGCATTGGGGGTGTAAACCACCCAAACGACATTGGAATGCCATGAAATAGTACAAAAATAGCCGTTGTGTGAATTGTGAAGTGGTCAGGTAGACGTCATGTCAATCGGACGTGTCGTTTGAACGTGGTGACCGGAAATGCGTTTCCGGAGTCATAAAACACCAAAACGGTGTGAGACGGTCGAATTCAGAGCAAACGTGCTCTGAATGACTTGAAACCACACAAAAACAATTCAAATATTTTTCTTGATGTGTAGGAGGATATGACATGCCCATCGGATGTGCGGTGTGCGCGGTATGACCAATTGTGTAGTTTTTAGCAGCTCGATGAACGCTAAAAGGGCGCATTGGGGGGTCAAAACCACCTTAACAACCTTGGAATTCCATTAAATCATACGACAACTGTCGTTGTGTGAATTGTGAAATGTTTGGAGAGACAACACATCAATATGAGGTGTCGTTTGACCGCGGTTACTAGAAACGTATTTCCAGAGTCATAAAACACCAAAACGGCGTGACACAGTCGAATTCAGAGAAAACGTGCTCCGAATGACCTGAAACGACACAATAAAACATGAATATTATTCTTCACTTGTAATTAGACACAAAATTGCCATAATACATATGGTGCGTGTGTTATGGCCGATTTTTTCGTTTTCAGCAGCTCGGTGCACGCTAAATGGGCGCGTTGGGGGGGTCAAAACCACACGAACAACCTCAGAATGCCAGGAAATCATATTAAAATAGCTGTTGTGTGAATTGTGAAATGGTCGAGCAGACGACACATCAATCAGAGGTGTCGTTTGACCTTGGGTACCTAAAATGCGTTTCTAGAGTCATAAAACACCAAAAAGGTGTGAGACGGTCGAATTTAGAGATAACATGCTCTGAAGGACCTAAAACCACAGGAAAACAATAGAACATTATTTGTGATGTGTAGGAGGAGACTACACGCCCATCAGACATGCAGTGTGTGTGGAGAACATTTCTTTTGAGACAACAAAACAATTTCACAAACTAAACCAAATAAGAAAAAAACACAAGAAATGATAACATTTCTTAAATTGGGGGTTTAAAATTATTATACCACCCTGATTTGATGTCGGATTTAATTTTAATATATGAATACAATAACTGAATAAATATGTCTAATTTACGTTTGTTTTGTTTTGTTTTTATTGTATTATTGTAGGTTTATTGAAGCAGATGATTGAAATGGATGGACCTACTCAGATCGTTGAAGCACGTTTATCATTTATTATTTATGAAGATATTGATGTTTATGCTGTTTGAAATTGTTTTCCATTTTTTTATGATTTTTAGTTGTTTTATCTCTGATTTTTCACAGTGAACTAAAAAAACACATTTTTTACATTTCATTAAAAAAATGGAAATCCCAAAAAATACCACAAATTAACCCTAACACATTTTTATGTTATGTTTTTAAAAAGATAAGTTTATATTGAAATAAAAAATTTATAGATGTTCAAGAATTTGTATTTAAAATAGGCTCTCCATTAAGAGGTAGTAAAATTACGTTTTTAGAGAAATAAAGATTTTAAGCATAAAATTTGATTCATTATTACCATATGCTTAACAAACCAATTAGATGAATAAGAAAAATATTTTATTTAATATTATATAAATATAAATTTCATTCACTAATAACCTTAAATAAATGTATTTTATTTATTTTGTGTTATTATAAAACACATTTGTATTCTTAAAAATATTTCATTCATATGCAATGTGAATTTTTTTAAAACAAAATCTTCCCAGACTAGCGACCACCTGTGGCGGTTGCTATAGGCTGCCTGCCAGGTCAACATTAGCAACCGCCAATAGCGGTCGCTGTAGGCCAGAATTTCGGCCACCTACAGCGACCGCCATTGGTAGTCTTTAATGTTGACCTGGTAGGCAGTCTAGAGAGAACGCCAGGCGGTCCCTGTATGCTGTAATTTCAGCCACCTAAAGTGACTGCCATTGGCGGTCGCTGTTGGCCTATAGCGATAAGCTAAATCGACCCCCAATGGCTGTGATTGGGCGATCTCTAGAGGCCTATAACGGCAGTCGATGGTAGTGGTTGTAGCCCGAATTTTTAGTAGTGATCTTGATCATGGATTCTATTGATGTCTACCAATCTCCCGCTATCTATTTTATTGAAAAGATCGTCCTCATGAAATGGGGGACATCAGTCAACCCAAAGATTTTTTTATAAATTATTTTATAGGTGGTATCCCTCTCTTTCTTCCAGATATCGTATAAATATACTTCTTATTCTATGGGGTGCAAGATTGTTACCTGAAGATGCCTTAATAAATGCTTCGCAACCCCACACATGTAATTATGAGAACACAAGTCTCTTACCATTCTATAATTGGTATGGTATACAATATTTCAAATTAGTTTGTACTATGTTTTGTATGTATGATACTGTTTGTAATGTGTACACCCAAATCTATAATGGAATATGTACATGACTTATCATTTATATCACCATTTTCAATAAGGTGTGGTTCCAATTTTCTATTAAACCATTAAACTATGGATTATAATGCATAATGGGTGGATATAAAATCCTGAACTCCTATATATAATCAATTAACGCTTGATTAAGATATTCTCCCCCATGATATGAGTTGAGTTACTAAATCATCATACCAAGATATTTCTCAACATATTTCATTTATTCCTAGAAGTTAGAAAAATAATCTGGCATATACCTCATTATATATACATATCCAAATTTATTAAATCATTAGTAAAATTTATGATATTTCAGTACCCACCCCTTTATTCAATAGGAAATGGTCCACCCACATCAGTATGTACTCATTCAAGAAGTTGTTTAGCCCTTTTAAATTTCCCACTACATAGAGATTTAGACATTTTTTATTTGTAGAATAATCAAAATATACATCTTGATTTAATTTAGTCATGTGACTTTAATTTACAGGACCTGACTTATGATGAAAATGTTGGGTGTCGTATGGGTCATTAGATGTAACATCATTATCGAGAACCATTCTTGGTTCTTGTAAGGCAACTCAAAAAGACCTCAATTTTATTGTTTCTTACCATAAATATTTTTATCAAAATATATGAAGCAGCATTTATTAACAAATTTAAAAATATATCTATATTTATCATGTCTAGATACAAAATTATGTTTTGGTAATATAATTAACATAATAACAACACATTAAAAACATGATAATTCCCATTAAGAATGTGAGGTGGTTGTCTATAATGGTAACATCAATAATTTTATCCCACTTGGAGGCTAAAAAATCTACCTCTCCTTGTTCAATATTTCAAAATCAACTTGGTTCCTATATTTTAATACACATGTGATCACCAAAATCTATATCTAATACCCAATTTGTAGAAATAGATAAATTTCATTTGATAACAAACACACCTGAAGCTTCCCCTTTATTCTTTGGAAAGGTGTAGTTTTTTCTTCTAGTGGCCCTTCCTTCCTCATGATAAATAGACATCATCATGTTCCCATTATTGCCCCTTTATCTTCTTTTTCTTAGATGGGCATGAAGAATCATCGGGCTTAAACCACTTTTCATTCACATTCAATTTTTTAGCCTAAGGTTGTAAGGTTTTTATTTCTTATTATCCTTATATACATGGAGAATATGGGAAAGAATATATAAAATATGATTCTAAATGTTTTCAATATTAAAATTCACAAAATCTATAGAGAAGCTTTGAGGGAGTGACGACAAAATGAGGTAGGTGCCCAATTATTCTAGTATTTAAAAGCCCAGAATCTCTAATCACTCAATATATCCATTGAGCTTAATGAATTGAGGCCCAAATGGGACATCCTCCACATTATTTCTATAAAATATAACACTGGAAACCTCAAACCATATGTCTATATCTCTCCAAGTAAATACCATAAAGGTGCTCAAGTATGACATATGTATCAATATTATCGTATGAATAAATTAGTTTAGCAAAAATTGATGAAATAATCAAACATTGAATGCTGACCATGTTGCTCAAATGTTTTTCATAGAGAAGTAACTCTTCATCACTCACCTCTTTAGTATGCGGATTAAGAATTTAAGATTCTAGAATGTAAAATTTCTATTCAGGGCATAGCACAACCAGAAAGCAACTATACCACTCTTAGAGGTTACTGTCAGATAGGAGGTTTCTTTCTCCAATATTGATTATATAAATTTTTTGGATGATGAACTAGTCATTTTATTCTATAATGAAAAAGATAATATTATTAGTAATTTTTTGATTAGAAAATAACTGATATATAAGAAATTTATTGTTTTTTATTAAATATCAAACTATTTCATCAAGTCCTAATATCCGTCAACATTGAACGCATAATGTATAGTTGTTTTAAAATTATTGTAAAAAGGATCCCCATTACTTTTTCATAATGTTATATAATTTTCCAATGAATACCATAATAATTTAATTAATTAGGTGGTCTTTCTAGATGTGGACTTGTAGCTCCTTGATCCATGAAGTGGATTCCCCTATCCTGAAATCTTGACTTGGATTACCTCAACACTTGCCTCCAAATTTTTGTTGAAAAA
Source organism: Viscum album (assembly GCA_963277665.1). Classification (NCBI taxonomy): domain Eukaryota; kingdom Viridiplantae; phylum Streptophyta; class Magnoliopsida; order Santalales; family Viscaceae; genus Viscum; species Viscum album. Next base: position 1,866,379,203 of record OY728133.1, read on the forward strand.
AAAATCTATTAAAATAAATAAAATTGTCATCAAGTCGACCCAAAACTCTCATGGGATCTCACCATTAATATTATGATTCCAATCCTTGTCTATTTATTACACTTATTTCTATGGTTTTATTCACAATCAAGAAATGGAAGGCATGGTCTATATTAAAATTTAATTTATGGATTTTAATATATTATATATAAATTTTGTTTTGTTTTATCCTTTACATTTCATTTTAATATTACATTGATTTTAATTAATTAATTAACCAAGTTGGATGAAACATTTAGACATATATCATTTATTTATGTTCTATATTTACACATTAATACATTTATTTATGTGGTCACAACCTTGCATCTATAAAATAAATAATTACATATGTAGAAACAAATAACTAATAAAATGAATTGTTCATGAGATTTATCTAATGGTTAATTTAATGAGGGGGATATAAATAAACCATTGAAATATTGAAAATAACTCCTATTGTCAGTCTTGGCATGTGTTACAACAATCAACATGTCCACTTGTGTATCACAGGAGTTGGAATCATTATGGGTATTTAATGAATTGCCTCCACAAGCCATGGGATGGGCCATTAATTACAAATATATATTAATCACAAGCCTGTGAGGGGAAAAAGGATTGGATAAATGGGATGACATAAATATCCATTGACACCTAGGTCCAACAGAATAATGGATCAAGGAATGACTCTTAGACCGTCTTTTAATTTAATATAAAGTAATTGAAATATCATGAAATAAATAAAAATAAATAAATTCTAACAAATTAACATGTATTGGTCAATATCATGATCAGACATACATGAAAAAAATACACAAAAGTAATTGGTCATTATTCATTTATTTATTAATTCGTTATTATTAAGATAAATACACTTTAATTAATTAATTAATTAATTAAATTTCATCTTAATGATCATTCGATCATAATTGTAGATACCCAAAATTTATGGAATTCATGATAAATACACAGAATTACCAATAATGAAAAATTAATTAAATGAAATTAATTGAGCATAAATAATTCTTTAAAACCATTATTAAATTTTCTAACACACAATGGTGTGCCAATCAAAAAAATATGGTTTTAATGATATAATTTTTAAATTCAATGTTTTTAAATTTTCCCTTTAATGGGAGACTACAAATAATGTACATCCGAAAAACACACCATGTACCTCAGTTTCCAGGTATCTAAGTCACATCCTTGGGGATACGACGTATTAACTTTGCCATAAAACACAGTGTGTGCATGCCATCTACTCAATCCATTCCCCCTTATCGTGTTTCAGGTTGTCTAGATCATTATGTGGGGTGAAATAAAATTACCGTGTGTAATTAACTTCTCTATGTATCTTGGTTCAATGCACATGGTTATACCCCATGTGATCCAGATACATGTTTTGTAACCCAGGATTACTAACCAAAGATTTGGTACATTCTGATGTTATCTTCGGAAAACCATTACGAAAATGAAACACTGAAAGAACATGGATAATATATTGATAACATGTTAATTTAAATCATATTATAGAATTAGTAACATGAAATTACAATATAACCATAACCATGCATAGATAAAAAATCATATAAATAATTAAAAATTTAAATGTGACCGCTCTGATAAAACTAATTGGTTTTGAGTGCAGCGAAAGCTTATCGTGGTGGGAAATATATTAAAATTTCTTTTAATAATAACTACCGAAACACAAGAGCGGGGATATTTTATGTCAAATTTATAATAAATTTATTTAATATATGAGTAAATAAATACCTGGTATTAGGAACCTTCTTCATTGGTGATTTTTTTCATCCAAAAGGCCTTTTCAGATTACCTTAATTGTTCTATGAGGATCCATTTTTTGAATTCCTATATTGCTGATCCACATGGGTTCCTATGATCATTGAGCAACATCAAATGATTTCTGGGTGCTAGAGAGGTGAGTCAAATGTGTTTATTTGTCTGTTCTTGATCAATCATTCTTTGGTATTGAATAAATCACTCTCTTTCTTTTTATTCTTGAGAGGGAGAGAAAAATAGGAGTTGAGAGATAATATTTTATGCGAAAATTATCATTTCTCATTATTTGATGCTCTCCACAATAGAGATATCCATCTATTAATATATTTATTATTTAAGTTAAAATATTATTCAATTGAATATTTTATATTGAATAATAATTATTACCTTTAATAAACCCCATTCCACATTATAATAGTTTTATTTATTTTACACACACTTGGGCAATAACAAATATTATGTTGTAGTCTTGTTAATTAATCTTTTCCACTAGACCCGATCTTGGTATGTTCTAACTCCTAAAACATTTTTTTTAAAATCAAATTAATATTTTATTCATAAATAAATATTTTATTCAATGTCTATTTAACAAGTTATTATGAAAATAATCAATAAATTAATTAATTATTTTATCCACAAGATGATGAATAAATATTTATTTATTTTTCTATCTTTACAACATGAATAAAATTATTCATCGAGCATGAGAATAATATATAGTTCATTAATTAAACTCAAATATAATTTATTTGATATAAATTGAAATTCATAGCATGTGACCCTCCAGGAATATTTCTCATTTCCATTTGGAATGCTTTCCTAAATTCAAATATTACCATCTAGTAATGGTTCAAGGCACCCAAGAGAAGAACACAATGTCACAACAGTTATAATAACTAAAAAACACTCATTGTGTAATAAAACACGTTGTTACAATATCTCATCAAGTAGGTTACACATCCACATCCCTAACCTATATGCTCGATATATATTTCTTTGACTATCAAAAATAAACATTTCTTTACACCATGACCATAGAATTTAATCTGATAGTATTACTCTAATCAAAGGGTTGAGATATCATCTTCTATTAAAAAGTAAGGGACAAATACTTCCTCGACTTCTTCATTAATGACTTGTCACTTGTGACACACCGAAAATATCCAAATTTACCATGAATTATAATCATTATGGTTTATGAAATACATCTATGTACATGAGTTGTAACATGAATTCATAATAATTTTAATGTTTATGTACCATCACCTGTGCTCGAAGATAAAATAACTGATGACACCAAAACATGCGAAATTCTTAATGGTAAGTATGTTTTCAAAGTCTCATATATTGGAGATTACTATGTTATAACATCAAAAGATGAAGACACATCTTCATATAAGAAAACTCAACCATAGTATAGGTACTATGTGTCCCATTATTGTACGATAGCTAACCATAAAAAATTATTTAAGAATATCATCGTTGCACATCAAGGTTCTCATCCTAGCGGGGGGCTGCTGTGACCTTATCAGTGTGATGTATACTGTATGAAATTTTTACATTATATTCATTAATAATATTTAATAATACATAATATTTAGTTTTATTAATATTATATAAATTTAATTTACATGTAATCAAAGTACAATAAGTTTTTCATAGGACACCAACTCCAAAAACATTTTTGTATCTCCTATGAAATGGGAGGTAAATATATATATATTTTATATATTGACTGAAGTTGTATAAATATTTTATAAGTAATATATATATATATATATATACTTTATATGCATCATCATATCCAACCTTGAAAGGTGTAAATGAAAAAAATGAATGACATTGGTTCACAACGTGGTTGTCTTTTATAAACATTAACGATTATCTGTAACCCAATTTAATGGAAGTGTAGATTTTTTGGGTCATTAAATTATTATAAAAACATCCCATTATATGATATATAATGATTTTCTTATAATATAATGGTTTAACAAAAATTTAAGGATGTGGAGAATGACGTAAAATAATGATGCTCGTAAAATATTGCCTCTTCTTTGAGTATCCACCTTGGGTTTAGAATAATGCCATCCTAGGTTGGATTTCTTCCAAAAATAATGATTCTAGGATAAGGGGAGGGAATTTATTAAGTTATTTTTTAAATATTTTCTATAACAAATAGGTTTTAATGTATGAATAAGAGAGTATAGTGGTGGCCTTATATAAGTGGGGTAAGTGACACACTTGTAATTTCATCGATGGATTGAATTCCACCTATGTTTTTTTCTTGTCACCAGGACAAAATAATTGTAAATTATAGATACGAGATTTTATAATGTTTAAATATAACTATAAAATGTGTTTTATATAATTTTTGGATATTTCATACTCCTTATATTATATGTTTAACCACTAAGTAAACTCGTTTTTACCTTAATCACTATAATTAATTTTAATAGTTTTCACTAATAATTATTGTAAAAAATTATTTTAAAGTTATTATATAATATATATTATTCATATTCAAAATATATTAATATTTTAAAAAAATCAACTCACTGATGTTATGGAATTAAATTTAATATTAATTTAGCAAACATGATGAGAAAGCATGTTTTCAAAATAAAAAATGTTAAAAAATTTACAACGTTTTTACAATAGATTTCTACATGAAGATGATTAAAATGACCAAAATTGGATTCATATATATGTATAAATAATCTATTTTTAATTTAAAAATAATTAATAATTTAATTAACTATTATAGGATATTTATATGAAATTAAACCATTAAATTAAAATTCTTAATTTTTTATTATTCATCAATAAATGGAACGTCTCAAAAAAATACCAAAAAATAATCCTAATATAATTTTGGTATTCTAATTTCAAATATTATGTTAATTTTTTCATATAAAATTTCCAAAAATATTAAAATTTTACTTTATGTTTTTTGTGGAAAGCGTGACTCAACCATCCTTTTGATGAAATATTGTTTTTTAGGAAACATTTCATTTTGAAATGCTTATTTTATTATTTATAATAAATAGATAATTAATAACCATGTGTAAATTATATATTTTAACTTTTTATTTAATAATATTTATTCCCACTATTCCAATACCTTGTAAATTCCTATAATATTAAATAATAACATTAATAATATATTATTTTTCAGTAAAACTCAATTTTACGTGTAACTAATGATATCAAAGAAATGTGTTGTTCCATGTAATGCATGAAAAAAAATGTGTTTTGTTAATTAGAATATATATAATAAATTTAATTTACATAAAATATAAAATATATAATAACTTATTGGGATTTTATATTCCCTTTTATGCATAGTGTTTTGTGTGTAATGTCCTCGACTCGAATTCCACTAAACGGCGCCCATAGTTGGGTCATCACATGACCTCAAGATGTCTCCCCATATGCCAGAGGTTGCCGACTAGAATATATGGTCAAGATAATTCAGGTGGGGCGAATATAGAATCTATACTAGATTAAGCCATAACAGAAAACCAATATAAATAATGAAACTATGTGTAATAAAGAACACACATTCATAACTTGCATCTCCCAAAACTGGGTATAAAACACAATCAAAAATAAATATTGATATCATTCTAAATAGAGACAAGGTGAACAAATCCCCAATAAAGACAATATAAGAATAACCTAAATATTCTAGACCCTATATCAATAACCTCATACATTCATGCCTCATGCCCAACTCCACTCCCCAACATAGGGTAATCACCCTTGTCCTGACCTACAAGCATGAAGTCTGCTCGGGTGCCCAATGGTTGCCTATGAAAGGTGTGCCTACAACTATGTAGGAAATCAATAACGGTGTCTGAAAAATATTCATTCAATATATATGGTGCATTCAAGTGTAATTAAAGGAAATGTAAATAAATACAAGTTGTGTACCACTAGTTTACAATGCTCACATAATGAATTCATAGAATTAATCTATATTTCAATACATATACCAACTTAATTAACAATGGTTTTGTAAATTCATCAATTTAATGCATCGGGCAAATAAATTAGTTTCCCTATCTCATTAGGGATAATAACATCATCACATATACAATACACTCACCTTGAAGCCTCAATCCTGTTTTTCTCCTCGAATGCAGCCATTGTGGGAATAGAACTATGTCCCCTTCGCTAATTTGTTCATTTAGGGGAGTATATTAGATAATCGGTCTAACTCATCTCATGGGCATAAATCCTCCCTTCAATACCACAGTCTACCAATACTTGTTCACATGCTTATATGTAACACCCCAAGCTTCCACTGTACGTTTCCCTTCGAATAATGCAATAGCGTGTGTTGTACGCAACCTCGAGCTCTAACACACACCACAACTAACTAAACTAGCCGTTGTGAATAGTAATACCTACTTCTTGAAATTTTATAAATTTTATTTATCAAAATGGACTTCATTTTTGGATTCGGAATATTTAAATTAGCCTCTGTTGAATTTTTGGTATTTTTCTGAGAACTTCAAAATTTTTATGAATAGTGAAAAATACTTAAAAACAACTTTTTTAATCAAAATAATTTATAGTGATAAATTATAATTTTTAGTGGTTTTAAAGTATAATTAGAATATATTTTTACCATTTTATCCAATGGTGGTCATTATAATTAATTTAACATTGAAATTGGACACAAACAATTGCCAATCTTTTGATATAAATTGTTTCTTAAAAACACGCTATTTGTTGTAACAGCGGGAATTAATTATAAAATTAATTAATAAAACTTATATGTTTGGAATTTTGTAAAATTGACATCATTTTTGAATTCGGAATATCAATTATAGCTTAGGGTGAAATATTGGCCTTATTCTGAAAAACTTCAATTTTTGATGAATAGTGAAACCACTAAGTGGTTGTTAAAAACTGATTTTTCGTTAAAATGAAATATTACCACTTCTGTGATTTGATTTTCAAAAATCCGACATACATGGTTTTCATTAAGAAGTAAAAGGTGGTTCAATGAGATTAAAATAATTTTTTGGTGAATAGTAACTTTTAAGTTCTTAATCGCGATTAGAGGTGATTAGTGTAGTTTAAGGTAAAAATAATATTTTAATAATATGAGATGAGCATGACACTTGTCCTAATCCTATTGGATGATTCATGGCCGACCAAGACAACCCATGGGTTAACTTGGGGACCCCATGGAGCCACTTTAGTTGGAAAATGACATTAATATATATTTATTTAATGTTAAAATTAAATTGACACAAACATGAGTTGTTTTACAAAAACAGTTTTTAAATGAGGTTACACAGATCCAAATATTGACTATAAATATTCATTAGAAATCTAAAAAGATTTACTACATCATAGTATTTTTTTTATAATTTTTAGACATTAATTAAATTAAATTATTTATGACATCATTATGATGCAGAGATGACCTCATTATTTAACGATTTAAATAAAATGAGAAGATAATGCAAAATCAAAGGCTTAAACTTGTCCAAAGCCTATTGGATGAGGAGATTTAGAACCCTTATCACCTTATCCACGAATTATATAAGTGTGGGACCTTTATAATCCGAAAAGCATTGTATAATAATGTAACATTTCAATCTTTCCAAAAGAGCCCCTCCTCTCCTCTTATAAAAGGCCCCCACCTCTACCACCTTATTCACACTTCCAAGACTTTTGGTTCGGCCAACATCTTCCCAAATACTCTCCCAACTTCTCTCCCTTCATCCTAGAATATTTACTTTAGTCAGAAAGCCATCTTAAGGAGTCCTTTTGATCAAATGAAAAGGAAGAACCCGAAGAAGAGGTAACATTTTCATCACCCTCTTTCAAGTTTCTTTCTTCTTCCACTCCCTCTTTGTTTATTATTTCAATTATAAAATTATAACTCCAGTATCCTCTATATAATGTCATGTTATTATAAATATTGAACAACCATATTCATTATTCTACCCATCATTTGAATGACATGTCACCATACGTGCGTACGTACGGCTTACCGTCTCCACTTCGTGGTGTAATTGTTATTCAATATATTATTATTTAGATGGGTATAATAATGATATGTAATTCATGTAAATAATAAATATAACATGATAATGATTCTGTATATATGATATAATATCCAATTATATATTATTTTACTATCAAAATAATGATATTGTCGCTCGTGCGTACGTACGGACTACCGTCTCCACGAACGCGATGAGATTCATTCTCCGTCGTATCCACTCAAGTATAATTATCATTTGATGATTTAAAAATAATGTTTAAGGACATGATATCATTCTGGATATGAATAATATACAACCTATCCATGAAAAACATGGCTTACGTAACAAAACATATAAAAGAAAACGAGTAAGTTAACACCCGAAACAACGATAAATCTAAGATATTGTTAACAAAGCAATGTTAAAAGATCATATATGATATCATATGAATATATATGATTCTTGTATAATTTAATAACAATTATTTCACCATTATACAGGAGGTTAACCTACCCCAACCAAGGAAAAGTTCAAGGTAAGGGTTTACTTCACAACCTCTTCATTATCCAAGGTTGTTTATACATAATTATCTACTGGGACCTCGTTATCATCCACATCCATGTTTCTTAAAAATGTCTTTCAAAACATTTTTACTATTAAATGGAAAATGTGTTAAAGTCATTTACACCCTTATACATTTTTGAAAGGAATCTTACCATCGTTTTCCAAACAATGTACTTTTTGACCTCTTTGACAAATTTAAGGTAAGAATGTTTTTTTTAACTTATACGGCGGGTGCGGCTATTTTCCGCCATTATAACTTCGTCGAAGCTTCCCTAACAAGCGTATAAGAATATCTTCAAAGTAAATGTATTATTTGATAATTATGGGACTTTTAAATGATTTCAAAAAGGAGAGATATTACTCTCAAATAGCTTTGATTTCATCCATGTCAACATCCTTTGATGGGTTTTAAGTTTAATTGAAATTGATTTATGATAAAAAACTTCCATTGAACATTTTGTGAAATATTTGACTGTGGATGTGTTATTTTTATACCATCCATAGCTTATGGAGAAATTGTTGACATTTCGTATGCTAGTTTTAATACGAATATTTATGTTATGTTTAAACCTATTCATATGAGGAATGTATTGGACTTAATATGTGACGGGTGGAGCCCGCTATAGCTCCTCGATGCATCGGTAGGTCTCATGAGACAAATAGACGTGGAATTGGCCGAGGCCCTTTCCCAATTTGATTTATGGTTTTGGCCGAGGCCTTAATCATTTTAGACGTCTTGGCCGAGGCCTTGACAAAGTGTTTCAGAATATCTGGCATTATACATTCCCTCATTATGAAAGTGGTTATTGATATTTCATGTGATTATTCGTCTAGTAGAATATCCATGAGAGTAAGTAATGGCATTATTTTATTTTACTTTTTCCATATTATGCTGAAGTTCAAGTTCAATAAGGCTTTTGTTTTAGTTATACATTACCTTAAATGCTTATGTTTTCTTATAAAAGCTTCCGCAATATTGTTATCCTTACTGAGCATCTGAGCTCACCCCTTTCAATGTTTTAATATTTTCCAGGATGTGAAGAAGTGTATTATGACTGACTTGCAAGAATAGTCAGTGAGGATATGAGTGTGGACTATGAAGACCATGTTATTGTAGTTTGTTTACTTTTTGATGTAATGAAAGAATTATGAATGTATCTAGTGTTTCCAAGGCTACTAAACTAATCGGTCTTTCGAGACTTGATCTTTTGTGATCATGCCAATGTTACGAAGTAATGCACCGACTCTGGGTAGCTGGGGTCGGGGCGTTACAGTTGGTATCAGAGGCAGTTTAGTACTAACCTTGGAAGCTAGATTTAGATAAACTCTGATTAGAGCACATATCCCAAAGATAGACTTTGAGGATTAGTATAGAAGAACTTCCTAGAATTTTGGTATTGTAGAGATGTTGTGAGTTTTCCGAGCAATACATCCCTGTCTGGATACGAGCAGGTAGAGGCGGCTCTAGCACAGATGTACCTAGGGGTAAAACCCGAAAACACTGCTTTGAGCTAGACTCGAACGGGAACTGGTGCACGACAACGGGCCTTGCTGCACTCTTGGTTACGACACTCCCGGGGGATATGCTTTGGATAATTCCCATTTTCTTTACAAACCACTATGAAGGGTTACGAGTATATACTTCCTCAAAGAAAACATTTTTATAATTATGGATTATATCCATAATTAGTTCAATTTATGTTAAGTGTTTTACAAGTATGGAATTATGTATTTTGATTCATGAACTAATCTAGTTTATGCCATTATTTAGAAATGGCGCCTAGTGTAAGTAATGGAAACCGTATCAATGCACGCACTCCGTGTAGGGATTGCCCTCCTGCTCAGGATAATTATGGTGGAGCTAGTGATACAACTGGTGCCGATCAGCTTCTCACCGTACTGGGACAACTCACGCAGGTTATGAATAACAACCTTACTCGTATGGAGCACCCTGATCCGCAACGTGGAGGATCAATGCTAGACCGTTTCATGAGGCAACAATCGCCAACCTTCAATGGGAGTACAAATCCTATAGTAGCTGAGCAATGGATAAATTCCTTAGAGAAAATATTCCATGCCTTGGGGAGTAGTGAAAGGGAGAATGTTGTCATGGCAGTTTACCGCCTCACTGGAGATGCCGATCAATGGTGGTCACTAATTCAAAACACAAAGGAAGATGATGAATTAACAAACATGGAATGGCAGGAGTTCAAAGAGTTGTTCTTAGAAAAATACTTTCCTCGAGACCATCGAGCGGATATGGAAAGGCAATTTCTGAGTCTGAGGCAGAAGGAGGATGAGAATGTCGCAAAGTATGAGGCTAACTTTACAAGGTTAGAAAGGTATGCTGCAGATTACATACGTAACCCAAGAAGTAAGACTGATCGTTTCTTTGATGGGTTGAAACCATTTCTCCGTCGAGCTTTAGTATCACAAACCTTCTCTTCATACGAAGGTATTGTCTCGTGCGCTATCAAGACGGAAAAGGAATTCTCTAAGTCTTATGACTTTAAATCAAAGCAAGATAAGAAGAGATCCACTGAAAACTCTGGGAAAGGAAATAAGGAAACAGGGAAGAAGGGTAGAAATGAATTTCCACCCTGTGATAATTGCGGTAGGAAGCACCCTGGTGCCTGTCTAAAAGGAAAAGGAGTATGTTACAAGTGTGGTGAAAAAGGCCACCAAGCTCATGAATGCAAGGGAAAGAAAGTGGCTGTCAACGTGGAATTCTATAATTGTAGAGAGAAGGGACATTATGAAAATGAATGTCCTAAGCGTCAGGGGAACTTACCTCAGAAGAGGCCAAGGGATCAGGGCCAGGCTTATGCTATCACTACTGCTGAGGTGGAAGCTCCGAAAGACGTGGTGGCAGGTAATTTAATGGTTTCCTCAAGTTTAGCAAATGCATTATTTGATTCTGGATCATCGCATTGTTTCATATCTTCCCAGTTTGCTAAGAAAATTAGATATTTCCAATTTGATTTAACAAGGGAGTTGTCGGTCAAAACCCCTAAGGGAAGTATTTTTGCAACAAAGTTTTGTCGATTAGTTCCCATTAGAGCACCTAAATGTTCTTTACCTTCTGATCTCATCGTCATACCCATGATTGAATTTGATATAATCCTCAGTATGGATTGTCTTTCGGACCATGATGCAAAAATTTATTGTAAGAAGAAAGAGGTTACGATTCTTGATGATGATGATAAGGAACACCTTATCTTTAGAGCCGAATCTTCGCCAAATAATTCTTATCTAGATCCACCCCCAGTAGCTCAAATGAATTCAATTATTGGGGAGGAAGAGAAGGAAATTACTGAGGGTGAGGAAAGGAATATTCAAATAGAGGATGTACCTATTGTGAGAGAATATGTTGATGTGTTTCCAGAATATTTACCTGGACATCCTCCAGAACGAGAAGTTGAGTTTTCCATTGATTTAATTCCTGGATCAAGGCCCATATCGAAGACCCCTTATAGAATGGCCACTGTGGAATTAGTTGAACTAAAGAAACAACTAAAGGAATTGAGTAATAAGGGATTTATTTGCCCTAGTGTTTCTCCTTGGGGAGCCCCTGTTCTTTTTGTGAAGAAGAAAGATGGATCTATGAGGTTGTGCATTGACTATAGGGAGATCAATGCTATAACAATAAAGAACAAGTATCCCCTACCTCGCATTGATGATTTGTTTGAACAACTGCATGGAGATCAATACTTTTCAAAGATTGACCTTCGGTCTGGATACCATCAGTTATGTGTGAAGAAGGAAGACGTTCCAAAGACAGCATTTCGAACAAGGTACGGGCATTACGAGTTTACAGTAATGCCTTTTGGATTGACTAATGCACCCTCTGTTTTCATGGATCTAATGAATAGAGTTTTCAAGGAATATCTTGATGAATTTTTAGTGGTATTTATTGATGATATCTTGGTATACTCCAAAAGCCACGAAGATCATGAAAATCACTTACGCATTATCCTGAAGACTCTTAGAAGACATGAATTATATGGGAAATTTAGCAAGTTTGAATTCTGGCTTCATGAGATTTCTTTTCTTGGCCATATTGTCTCTAAGGATGGAATTTCCGTTGATCCTTCTAAAACCAAGGCAATCCAAGAATGACCAGCACCGACAAGTATAACTGAGGTACGCAGTTTTGTTGGTTTAGCAGGTTATTATCGACGTTTCGTCCAGAATTTTGCCAGATTGGCTAACCCATTGACAAAGCTCACATGTAAAGGGATTAAATTTGTCTGGACAAAAGAGTGTGAAGAATGTTTTGAAGAACTAAAGAGAAGATTAGTCAATGCCCCTATATTGACTCTACCATCGGGGAATGATGGGTTTGTTATTTATAGTGATGCATCGAAGAAAGGACTCGATTGTGTCCTTATGCAGAATGATAAGGTCATTGCATATGCATCACGACAGCTAAAAATTCATGAGCAAAACTATCCTACTCATGATCTTGAGTTATCATCTGTGATCTTTGCTTTAAAGATATGGAGACATTACCTCTATGGTGAAAAATGTGAGATTTATACTGATCACAAGAGTTTGAAGTATATTTTCACACAAAAAGAACTCAACATGAGGCAAAGGCGATGGCTTGAACTACTCAAGGATTATGATTGCATGATACATTACCACCCGAGGAAGGCAAACAAGGTGGTAGATGCTTTGAGTAGAAAAGACCATGGAGTTTTGAATGTGATGAGAATTGAAAGGGATCCAATTTTCTTGGATCTAGTGAAGATGGACATGGGAATAACTAGGGAAGGTAAAACATCAATGCTTTTTCAAATGGTTGCCAAACCATCATTACTAGAAAGGATTAAGAGTTCTCAAACAAATGATGAAGAATTTCAGAAGAAGATTAAAGGTGTGAATGATGGAAGATTGAGGGAATTTGTGTATAAGGATGGAATTTTGAAATTCGGGAAGAGACTTTGTGTTCCCGATATACCTGATCTAAAAAGGGAATTGCTGGATGATGCTCATAGTTCCAACTTCTCTATACACCCTGGGAGCACCAAAATGTATAGATATTTGAAGGAACATTTTTGGTGGGACAATATGAAGAGGGAGATTGCTGATTTTGTGTCGAGGTGTATGGTTTGTCAACAAGTGAAAGCTGGAAGGCAACATCCTGGTGGAGTATTGCAACCTCTTCCCATACCTGAGTGGAAATGGGATAATATTACGATGGACTTTGTCATGGGACTACCAAAGACTCCTAGAAGGAATGATGCAATATGGGTCATTGTTGATCGACTTACTAAGTCATCACATTTTCTGGATATACGGTAGGATCTACCACTTGAACGTCTAGCAAGACTATATATTAATGAAGTTGTAAGACTTCATGGAGTACCCCTATCGATTGTTTCTGATCGTGATCCTCGTTTTACTTCAAGATTCTGGAAAAGTCTTCAAAAGGCCTTGGATACTGAACTTCGTTTGAGCACTGCCTATCACCCTCAAACAGATGAAAAATCAGAACGGACTATTCAAACCTTAGAAGACATGTTGAGATCATGCTCTCTTGACTTTCAGGGTATGTGGGATCAATAATTACCACTGGTAGAATTTTCCTATAACAATAGCTTCCATTCTAGTATTCATATGGCACCATATGAAGCGTTATACGGAAAGAGATGTCGTACACCAACCTGTTGGTATGACGTTGGTGAAAGAAAACTTGTAGGCCCAGAACTGGTGGAGGAAACGGTGGAAAAGGTGAAAGTAATCCAAAATCACATCAAAGCAGCTCAAAGTAGGCAGAAGAGCTATGCCGATAATCGATGGAAGGATTTGGAATTTCAAGTCGGTGATCATGTTTTCCTGAAGGTATCTCCATGGAAGGGAGTCATACGTTTTGGTAAGAAAGGTAAATTGAGTCCCAGGTACATCGGACCTTTCGAAACTCTAGAACGAATTGGGGCTGTAGCTTACCGATTGCCAATGCCGCCAAGTCTCTCCAAAGTTCACGATGTGTTCCACGTATCTCTGTTGAGGAAATACATGACTGACCCAACGCATGTACTCACCTATGAGGAATTAGAACTGGAACCTGATCTTTCCTATTGTGAAGAGCCCGTCAGGATTCTTGATGTGAGGGAGCAGGTGCTATGAAACCGGACGACTCGTCTGGTGAAGGTTTTGTGGAGAAATCATAAAATGGAAGAGGCAACGTGGGAACCTGAGGAATTTATGATGAAAAACCACACGAGTCTTTTTATGCAGTAATACCCTAGAAATTGCGAGGACGCAATTATTTGAAGGAGGGGAGAATGTATCACCCCAAGCTTCCACTGTACGTTTCCCTTCGAATAATGCAATAGCGTGTGTTGTACGCAACCTCGAGCTCTAACACACACTACAACTAAATAAACTAGCCGTTGTGAATAGTAATACCTACTTTTTGAAATTTTATAAATTTTATTTATCAAAATGGACTTCATTTTTGGATTCAGAATATTTAAATTAGCCTATGTTGAATTTTTGGTATTTTTCTGAGAACTTCTAAATTTTTATGAATAGTGAAAAATACTTAAAAACAAATTTTTTAATCAAAATAATTTATAGTGATAAATTATAATATTTAGTGGTTTTAAAGTATAATTAGAATATATTTTTACCATTTTATCCAATGGTGGTCATTAGAATTAATTTAACATTGAAATTGGACACAAACAATTGCCAATCTTTTGATATAAATTGTTTCTTAAAAACACGCTATTTGTTGTAACAGCGGGAATTAATTATAAAATTAATTAATACAACTTATATGTTTGGAATTTTTTAAAATAGACATCATTTTTGAATTCGGAATATCAATTATAGCTTAGGGTGAAATTTTGGCCTTATTCTGAAAAACTTCAATTTTTGATGAATAGTGAAACCACTAAGTGGTTGTTAAAAACTGATTTTTCGTTAAAATGAAATATTACCACTTCTGTGATTTGATTTTCAAAAATACGACATACATGGTTGTCATTAAGAATTAAAAGGTGGTTCAATGAGATTAAAATAATTTTTTGGTGAATAGTAACTTTTAAGTTCTTAATCGCGATTAGAGGTGATTAGTGTAGTTTAAGGTAAAAATAATGTTTCAATAATATGGGATGAGCTTGACACTTGTCCTAATCCTATTGGATGAGTCATGGCCGACCAAGACAACCCATGGGTCAACTTGGGGACCCCATGGAGCCACTTTAGTTGGAAAATGACATTAATATATATTTATTTATTGTTAAAATTAAATTGACACAAACATGAGTTGTTTTACTAAAACAGTTTTTAAGTGGGGTTACACAGATCCAAATATTGACTATAAATATTCATTATAAAGCTAAAAAGATTTCCTACATCATAGTATTTTTTTTATAATTTTTAGACATTAAATAAATTAAATTATTTATGACATAATTATGATGCAGCGATGACCTCATTATTTAACGATTTAAATAAAATGAGAAGATAATTCAAAATCCAAGGCTTACACTTGTCCAAAGCCTATTGGATGAGGAGATTTCGAACCCTTATCACATTAGCCACGAATTATATAAGTGGGGGACCTTTAGAATCCTAAAAGCATTGTATAATAATGTAACATTTCAATCTTTCCAAAAGAGACCCTCCTCTCCTCTTATAAAAGGCCCCCACCTCTACCACCTTCTTCACACTTCCAAGCCTTTTGGTTCGGCACACCTCTGCCCAAATACTCTCCCAACTTCTCTCCCTTCATCCTAGAATCTTTACTTTAGTCAGAAAGCCATCCTAAGGAGTCCTTTTGATCAAATCAAAAGGAAGAACCCGAAGAAGAGGTAACATTTTCATCACCCTCTTTCAAGTTTCTTTCTTCTTCCACTCCCTCTTTGTTTATTATTTCAATTATAAAATTATAACTCCAGTATATTCTATATACTGTGATGTTATTATAAATATGGAACAACCATATTCAGTATTCTACCCATCATTTGAATGACATGTCACCATACGTGCGTACGTACGGCTTACCGTCTCCACGTCGTGGTGTAATTGTTATTCAATATATTATTATTTAGATGGGTATAATAATGATATGTAATTCATGTAAATAATAAATATAACATGATAATGATTCTGTATATATGATATACTATCCAATTATATATTATTTTAATATCAAAATAATGATATTGTCGCTCGTGCGTACGTACGGACTACCGTCTCCACGAACGCGATGAGATTCATTCTCCGTCGTATCCACTCAAGTATAATTATCATTTGATGATTTAAAAATAATGTTTAAGGACATGATATCATTCTGGATATGAATAAGATACAACCTATCCATGAAAAACACGACTTACGTAACAAAACATATAAAAGAAAACGAGTAAGTTAACACCCGAAACAACGATAAATCTAAGATATTGTTAACAAAGCAATGTTAAAAGATCATATATGATATCATATGAATATATATAATTCTTGTATAATTTAATAACAATTATTTCACCATTATACAGGAGGTTAACCTACCCCAACCAAGGAAAAGTACAAGGTAAGGGTTTACTTCACAACCTCTTCATTATCCAAGGTTGTTTATACATAATTATCTACTGGGACCTCGTTATCATCCACATCCATGTTTCTTAAAAATGTTTTTCAAAAACAATTTACTATTAAATGGAAAATGTGTTAAAGTCATTTACACCCTTATACATTTTTGAAAGGAATCATACCGTCGTTTTCCAAACAATGTACTTTTTGACCTCTTTGACAAATTTAAGGTAAGAATGTTTTTTTAACTTATACGGCGGGTGCGGCTATTTTCCGCCATTATAACTTCGTCGAAGCTTCCCTAACAAGATTATAAGAATATCTTCAAAGTAAATGTATTATTTTATAATTATAGGACTTTTAAATGATTTCAAAAAGGAGAGATATTACTCTCAAATATCTTTGATTTCATCCATGTCAACATCCTTTGATGGGTTTTAAGTTTAATTGAAATTGATTTATGATACAAAACTTCCATTGAACATTTTGTGAAATATTTGACTGTGGATGTGTTATTTTTATACCATCCATAGCTTATGGAGAAATTGTTGACATTTCGTATGCTAGTTTTAATACGAATATTTATGTTATGTTTAAACCTATTCATATGAGGAATGTATTGGACTTAATATGTGATGGGTGGAGCCCACTATAGCTCCTCGATGCATCGGTAGGTCTCATGAGACAAATAGACGTGGAATTGGCCGAGGCCCTTTCCCAATTTGATTTATGGTTTTGGCCGAGGCCTTAATCATTTTAGACGTCTTGGCCGAGGCCTTGACAAAGTGTTTCAAAATGTCTGGCATTATACATTCCCTCATTATGAAAGTGGTTATTGATATTTCATGTGATTATTCGTCTAGTAGAATATCCATGAGAGTAAGTAATGGCATTATTTTATTTTACTTTTTCCATATTATGCTGAAGTTCAAGTTCAATAAGGCTTTTGTTTTAGTTATAAATTGCCTTAAATGCTTATGTTTTCTTATAAAAGCTTCCGCAATATTGTTATCCTTACTGATCATCTGATCTCACCCCTTTCAATGCTTTAATATTTTCCAGGATGTGAAGAAGTGTATTATGACTGACTTGCAAGAATAGTCAGTGAGGATATGAGTGTGGACTATGAAGACCATGTTATTGTAGTTTGTTTACTTTTTGATGTAATGAAAGAATTATGAATGTATCTATTGTTTCCAAGGCTACTAAACTAATAGGTCTTTCGAGACTTGATCTTTTGTGATCATGCCAATGTTACGAAGTAATGCACCGACTCTGGGTAGCTGGGGTCGGGGCGTTACATTATATATCTATTCAATATACATAACTGGGTAGTGTTAGATTATCATTCCAAAGATGAACCATGGAAGGTTAATTGGTCCTTAATCCCCCACACACATACAATATCAAAACCAAACACAACTAATGAAAATAGAATTCATATCACATCATAATCAACATGGTAATTAATATTATTCTATAACACATTAACTCATTTTCCTATTACATTACATAGTTGTTTTTTCAAATTCTCATTCTTACGCCTTAACCAATTATTAATATTTAATAATTACAATAACTTAGAGGATATTCACTAATTATCATATATTATCTGATTTATCATTTCAGAATATTTTTCCATCTTATTTTTAGGACCGATTCCACTTTGGTCATGAACATTTCTATTAATTTTTCCACTTATTAATTTCAAATAAAATCATTATTTCATATAGCACAACCACTTTATTACATTCATCCAATTCGATATACCTCATAATTACCATGTATTAATCCATTTAAAATATTAATCTATTCTCTTAAATACTCATTTACTTGTTTTTCAACTCACAACCCATTTCTAATTTAACACCTTCATCATTTGATATATATATATATATATATATTAACCCTTCTAGGAATTTAAATATAATTCATAAATGATCCAACACAATCTCAATTCACCCAATTGACCCTTGTTGCAATCCACACCAACAACCACTTATTCAATTATCTAAACCTATGAAAGACTATCAATTATTCCATTTTCAACTCCACAAACATATTAAATATGTTCAACATGGGCCCAGCATTAACGACAATCAATTATACATTCAAATATTCCAATTTTATGGTTTAGGAATGTCGACACACAACATGGGTGGCGCTAAATCATTGTAATCATTCCCAACACATCCAAAGAGGATCCGGAGGAGTACAAATAATAATTATACAAAAAATTTACAGAATCTTACTTGAGGTAAAAAATTCACAATAAGAGGGAAGCCAGATCTCCACACACTTGAACAAATCTATAACAAAATAATGGAATATAACATGAAGACAACCTATCTAGAACCTGACGATGAAAAAACTCTTAAAAATTGACTTATATCTCGATCTAAAACACCTTGGATTGCATAAAAAATATTCCTCTAGAAAAAGTCTATTTTATGAATTTAGAATAATATCACCAAAAATAAGAGCCACAATCTAAAAAAGAGTATAAATGAGAGGACTAGACTTACCCAGTTCTTCGAACAACTGTAGACGGTGCTAAAAAGATCCTAGAAATGAGGGAGATTGACATTTTGGATGATTTTGGAGAGTTGTTTTTTATATTGTTTCATTGGAGGAAATGGGAGCGAATCTTGGGTGATGTTCTTAAACTTCCATAATGTATTCTTTTTGTGTTTTTCATCTTTACTCGGCCACATGGTTTACTCACACAGTTTTCCAAACCATGTACAAATTGTGTAATAGACACTATCTAAAGGGAGTTTTGTCACATTGTTACCTAGGGAGTTCTACAAATTTGGAAATCTGTGGATCATTCCGCAGTCCAATGTTGCACAGTTTTCCTAGGAATGCCACACGATTTTCCAAACCATGGGCTAACTGTGCGTCTTGCATAGTTAGTCCTGGTATTCATTCCATTCATGACTCAAACCCCAGTAACACCACAGAGTCCCCTCACACACCTAATAATCCTATAATTATCCTAAAAAGTGATTAATACCAAAATTCAAAAAAGGATATGAATCTACAAAATCCAGGACCTTACAACCTCCCCAACTTAAAACGGCTCTTCCTTGAGCATCTATTCACGTGCATCACTGAGCTTCCATGGTAAAAATATGAAATGGATCCCTTACCTCTAATATGATCTCTAATGTTTGTCATTGAACATTGAAATGTTATCATAGAATTTTAAACAACGGTACGGTCTTGTTCGATAAGACATTCTCACCAGAACTCACAATACGAACTGGATACTCTTCAACAGACATGATAGATTCAACCATACATCAACCACTAGAACTACCTAGTGAAAACATAGTCAATGATATCTAAATTATATAACATGCAAATTTTTCACTGAAAATCATACCAACATAGAGGAAATAATATTCACCCCATCAATTTGATCCTCTTCGCAACTCCAGACCCAAATCACAGGGCATCATTTTATTCTGTTTTCAAAACATTAATAGTGATTGAAATCCGATATCACCTAGTGTAAAAAACCCAATACATACAACGAAATTTAGTTAAATGTTTCAATCCACTACTCAAGTCCCAAAGATCCAATTCACTAACCATACATCCAAACACAGAAAAAATTCGGGGGGGTGGGGGGGTACATACCCAATTATACTCATTACAAAGCTCACTATGAGGGTTAACTCACACAAACAGAGATCACTCAAATCCATAAAACCTGAAACACCAATGAAAAAATCATACAAAAAAATTCTCATAATGGTTACATCTACTAGATTCCATTATTTGTAACCCCCCTATCAAAGAATGACCATGAAAATCTCAAATCAACATTCGATTTTTACTGGAAATGTTCCAATTCACCGCACCAAAACAATCCTCTTCCACTGATGGTGTGCTACCCATTTCCACCTTAACAAGGTTCTTACTGACTTAATGCATGTCATTTTCATCCAATGTTCTCATTGGGGGAATCCCTAACATCTAGTTTAATTATTTCCTAATGATATCACTTCCCTCCAAACCCTCATTGTTCTCTACTACACCCATAATCATTCCTCACACAAGCGCACCTACAATTTATACACTATCTAAAGAAGGTTAGGGTCTCTCTCAAACAAATTCCAAAATTTGAAACATACATATCACCCCAAAATATCCACCAAAGATGACATATCGGTTCCCACACATATCTTCCATCAATGAAGTTAACAAAGGCATCTAAAATTTCATTTGGAAATAAAATAATCCCAAATAAACCCCTTCGCCCAATAAGACACAATAATCATGTCCTATTATGACTCTCTTAGAGAATAGACATCCACCTCATAGGTCTATCATTGACACCTCAGTTCCACTACACCAACTAAACATTCTCCCCCTCACCTCCCGGACATACTTGTCACTCTCCACCTTAGGAGTGTTGTTAACATTTCACTCCATGAGGGATTCCAACCATCACGACTAACAGTCGATCACAAGAAAACCCCCAAAACATATACATGGATTACTAACATTTTATAGAACTATAAAATGAATGTCACCCAGTTCTCGTTCTCAGCTTCCTTGAATGGAACCTATGGAATGATTTGACACCCAATCCATACAATGGTCCTCAAAAAAAACAATAGATGGTGTACATCCCAACATCAAACACCATATTTACCACCCCTTCAGTGTAGACTCTATGATGTTTCTCGCCCAACAAAAACACATTAATGTTGCTAGGTGTAAATTTGGATCTTCTCAATATACATATGAAAATCTAAAGTTATTGGGAAAAATATTCACTAGGTGAGGTATGCTAAGATTCTTTTGAAGAAATCCACCAACATCTTATACATTTTTTTCATCACTCCCCACTATAGACACCATGATATTCCCTGAATATCTTGATTCCCTACTACACACATCTCATCATCACATAATAACCATTGATTATGAATTATTTCTAACCAATACATGCCACTGCTCCATGACCATCCACCAAGATTCTATATACTAATGTTTCTTATGGAACTACTTCCACCACACTACTCATGTTCCTGTACTGTGTACATGGAAGGTACAATTGATGAAAAATTGTCTAACCCACCAATAAAACCTACAATATCTCACAACAAAACCATTACCAAATCATAGCCCAATTCCCTCTTACTATTATAACCATGCCTCTCAGTTATTCATCCTCATTGGCCCCAAGGCATTATCAACATCTCACCAAACAATCAAACCATTAATATAAATGATCTCAGCCATGGGAAAATTATCCCCTCGGGTTTCACCATCAAGAAAAAAATTCTAACAGCACATCAGTCACCCTTTTCTCTTTTTCTCAATGACATCATTGAGACCTCCATAAATCACCATCCAAACATATTGGTTAGGCATCCATATGATACAACCCTTTGAAAAAAACCTTTGAACATACTACAAGAACTCAGGTTCCCCTATAAAAGGACATGAGCATAACCATACCATTTATCAAAACTTGATGGTAATAATTATTAATTAACTACAAATATGAATTATATACCATTGTTTATATCCTAAGGAACCTTCATCACTGGGTTATCCTTCCATGTGATCACTATTGATTTTTTCCATAACCATCAACACATAACCACAACTCGAGTCGCATCACCAACCATCAAACTTACCATTGAGCCTGCTAAGCCAAATCTGCACTAGGAAACATATTACTCATCCTATTGTCAATGTATAAACCATCCATCTGAATGAAACACACCTAAAGGAACTAGTAATCTCATGTGACCCATCTAATCAGTCACATAGGAGGTCAAATTATACCAGCTTCCCAAATGGAGTCACGATGAAAAAAAATCAATTGGTCCTATCTCCGAACCATACATATCCAGACACAAAACAAAAAAAATGATCAAGAATGACACTTTAACCCCTATTCCAATACAAAATGTTCCTAGAACACCAAACGACAATTTATTCTAGGTTCCACTCCATTGTTAACCATACACATACATAATCACTACGAGCCAAACATCCTATTTGGAATCAAAAAGAAAACTCATAAAGTCCCTACTCACAAGGTCCCCAAAACCCAAGAATCATCCATAAGTTCTATAATCCACTTCCTTCAGTCACAAACAATGAGAGATTATGCGATATCATTTTCAAAAAATGCCTCATGACTCAAAGGCTACAACCTACCAAGTGTTCCATAAGAACAACTACTATGCCATAACATTACTATAATGGCCTCAAGAAACACTTGAGAGAATGGTTAGTAAGGATAAACCATAGATGAAAAATACCTTACACTATCATCCTTAAACAATCCAATCCACATTCACTATTCCAATAGACATCAACACACTTATAACCCTACCCTCTTATATCCCTCCAGAGGGTTATGGTGATGATGAGGAAAACCAAATTACTTAATCATATGTTCTCCATCAAACACCTTTTTAATCCATTTCTTCTTTCACAATGCAATTATTTTATCTTAGGTACATTACCCATTCCATTACATGTTACAATAACCATTTTAACTCATTTAATCCTCTCATTAGGCAATATTCATTAACCATTTTACTTTCACTACAAAAATATTTCTCTTTTAGACACCATTAAATAATTAAAGTTACCAAAACCCAAAATTTTAACCCACCATAAAAAATCTTTATGAAAAATATTCCTTAACAAGTCAATTACATTATTTTCATTTCCCACTTTAATTACCATTATTATGCACAATTTTCATCATATTTTTCAAGGATGTAAAATGCATTATACTCTATATCCCCACACACCCATCCCATGTGAGCATATAATGATGCATTCCACCTATATCTATAGGTTCCTAAAATGATGTATGAATAAAAAACAACATTACATTCTTTCCATGAGGAAAATATCTTAAATTAGTCATTTCCCACAACATGTTCAGCACCCAATGGTGAAATATTATTCTTCTATAACAACACACACCATGGACAAAAATTCCCACCCTGGGTGACTTGGGTTTCCCCTCATAAAAGGGTTAGATACTCCTTTAAAAGAGATCATTACTAAGGCCCGACACATCCTAACCACATATACACTATCCCAAATAACAATAACCCTGAAAAGAGCTTCTCTAATACAAATTTGTTGTGTCCCCAAACTTTTTCCATTAAACAGTTTCCCAAGACGGGTCGCCACATGGTCTTACACATACCTCCTCATACATTAGATGGTATCTACTAGTTTTGAGGGTATATATAAGTCATGTGGGGAGACTATAACCTATTTAATAAAGTTATACATAGCTAAAAAAAATATAAATATAAAAAACAATTTGAAATAACAAATAATTCTTCATAACTAACATCTCCAAAAACAATGTATTAACCACAACCAACAATACACATCATTTCCATTGTAAACATTGATAAGGTAAAAAAGTACTAATAAATAAAATATAAAAATCAACAAAACTGTCCTAACTCCATGTCTGGACCCTCATCCATGCATGTCCCATTCCCAACTCAACTCCCAAAAATATGGCCATTTCCCTTGTCCTGATCGGCAAACATGATGTCTACTCGGGTACCCAATGACGGCCTGAGAAGGTTGTGGGTAAAACTCAGTAGTGGACCACCAATAGATTCTAAAAATTATATATTAATTATATATAGTGATTACGAGTACTATGTAAAGGAAAATTAAATAATGAAAAGTTGGGTACCACTATATAATAAAGCTCACGAAAGTTATTCATATCGTTATCCCCTATTTCAATACTCATAACAACATCATTACGTAGTTCAAGTTTATCACATCATAAATGGATTTGTAAATTTATCAATTCAATGCATAGGGGAAATAAATTAGATTCCATGTTACACTAGGGATAAGCACATCATCACATATACTACACACTCACCTTAAAGCCTCAATCTCAGTGGTCTAATCGAATGATACAATTTGGGGAACCGAACTCTATACCCATCCCTAATCCATGAATTTTGGGGTGCAGGTTAGAGCCTTAATATAACATAACCCATGGGAATAGATCCTCGTGTATATCACCCACTCTACCAATACATGTCCACATGCTTATATATCCATTCACCACACATATTAGGGTGGGGTTGGACATCAGTCCAAACCTGACCCGTGGGAGGAGACTCTGTTCTTAATCCCACAACAAATATACCATATCCCAACCAAACACAACTAATACAAATAGAAATCATAACCCATAATAATCAAAATGGGAATTAAATTTATTCCATAACACCATAACTCGTTTTTTAATTACATTACATAGTCGTTTAGCCTATGACTCATTATTATGCCTTAACCCATTATGTATATTCAATAATTAAAATACATTAGCCAATATTTACCAATTACCATAAATTTTCCCATTTAACCCATTTAAATTTTCACAAGAATTTTCCCACATATTCATTTCAAGTGCAGTTCTTATTTCATATCGCACAACCAGTTTATTACATTCAATACATTAGGTATATTCACATGTATTAATCCATTAAATATATTCATCCATTATATTGTGAACCCTTAAGCATTATCTTCAATTATAAAACCATTTTCAATATAACATGTTCATAATAATTATATACATATTTATACTAATTATTTTAGGAATTTAGGCATAATTCATAATCCATTTGACATAGTATCAATTCACCCAATTAACCCTTCTAACAAGCCAAGCCAATAACACATTATGAAATTATAAAAACCTAGGAAGACCTATCAATTATTTAATTATCAACTACACTATCTTATTCAACATGTTTAACATGGGATCAATGTTAATGAATGTCAACTCTATAATCATTTTTTGCAATTTTAATGTTTGGTAATGTTGTCGCACCCCATGGGTGGCGTTAAATCATTATAATAATCCTTAACGCATCCCATAGTGATCATGAAGGGTATAAATCATTAATTATCCAACAATTTTATTTAATTATACTCAAGTGAATAAATACATAATAAGATGGCAGAAATAAATCAAAACACCTGAACAAATCTATAACACTATCAGATATAACTTCTAGACCACCTACCTTGATTACGATGTTGAACACAATCATAGTCAAAGACTTAGATCCCGATCCAAACATACATGAAATAATAAACCTCAATTCCACCAAGAAATAAGAGTTTTAGGTCTTCAGAATAAGATCTCCCAAAATAAAATCCCAAATATAGAATTGATAATAATGGAGAGGATTAGACTTACCCAGAGCATCGATCCACAACTGACATGGTTCAAAATGGCCTAAAAAGAAGGTAGATAAATCTATTGGATTATTTGGGAGCCTCGGTTCATACCGACGGATTCAAGGGAGGAAATGATATAGAATATTGGGTTATGTTCTTAAAATCCCGTAATGGAAATTTTGAAATTTTTCAACTTTATTTGGCTTCATAGTTTACCCATATGATTTGTCAAACCATGCACAATCCATAGTCCAAATGTAGTTGGGTCGTATGGTTACCTTGTGAGTTTTTCGTGGTTTGATAACCATGTTCCAACAATGTGTCAATCCATAGTACAATGTTTTATGATTTTCCTCGGAAGGCCACACGATTTACTTAACCATGTACCAACCAGTCATCTTTCATATTTTGTCCTAGTTTTCCTTCCATTCAAGTCATGAACCCCTAGAACATTTCCAAGGACCCTCATACACCAAATAACACATTAATTAACAATGAAGAGTTTAAATCAAAATTTCTATCATGAAAAATTCATCCATGAATTTTGGGACCTTACAGTGTGTCCCATGCGCAATTAAATAAATTGTTACTCAATTAGAATTTTGGGGGTGTTAAATTATCACAACCTTAAATAAATTATTTCCTCACAATTTAAACATAATCCTAGAAATAAAGGGTTTGGTATTTTTAAATAAATTGGTTAGAAAATAAACATCATAAAAGGGTTAATAATATAACCTTTTAATAATAAGTAAAGGTTATTATAAAGGACACATAACTAGATTTCTAAGTAAGATAACATTAGTTAAACATGATGATATAGAATTAGTGGAAAGGAATAAATAATTAAAGAGAGTGATTGAAGTAGTAGATCACAAGAATGTGAATGATCAATGAATTCATGAGTGCCTCAAATCCATAAATCTATGATGATTCAAAATATTGTCTAATTCATCAAGTTTGAGGATAATAAGATATCATTATTGGGTCTTCATCTATTAACTAATGTTGAGGAATTTATTTACTTCTTAATAATAGAAGGGAATATAAAATTTCAACATTTTATTGTGATTCAATCAATTTAAAACTCATTCCTTAATTTAGGAAATAAATTAAATTAATTTTTTATTCATTAATCAATAAAATTAACTTTTCACAGATTTTAAGATCCATAATGGAGTGGCAAGTCATTCCATTGGATTTGAACTTTTTTCAAAAACTAATACTGTTTGAATTAATTATCCAATGAATTAATATCTGAAACTAAAAGGTGACACAACTATTTCTTCATAAATATATTTTTCAAATCTTTTAGCTATTGATATAATAACCAGTACTTTTCAAAGGCTGGTGGTAGGTGTTAAACACTTATCATTATTTATTCATTGCTTCAAGACCCAAGACCTTTCAAAACATGATGGGTTGTCACCGTTCTTGTGGGTTGTTCTTTTTTTAATCTATATTAATATATTTAAAATAAGTTTACCAAAAAATATGACAGACATCATTGAAAGAAAATTAAAAATTAAATAACTTTTTTTCTATGATTTTCAATACAACATTTTATATTAAAGAATAATAATCATATTTTACTTTAATTACTACATCATTAGAGGTCATATATACCCTAAACCTTATAATTAGCTTTACAACTATGTCTATAATATTAAAAACCATTAATCATAATACAAAACTTCCACTAAAACATATACATGCTTTAAATTTATCCCAAAATGTCCTTAATCTTGGTAGACTCTCATCACATAATACCTAAAAAAGAGGTGTTTTGACTTTTAACATTTGATCAATCATATCCTCTTAATCCCATGATTTTATCCATAAATCAAAAGTTAATGAAGAAATATATGATTCTAAAATTTAACAGGATCCTTATATATTTCATGATTATTATATCCAAATAACCATTGGTAAAAATATTTATAAAATATAATTCTTTAATCACAATACATAAATACTTCATCAATTTTATTTCCACATATGTCCATCCAAGGAATCCAACAATCGATATCTTAGTGAACTCTATCCTCCTTATATATGGTGAGTCTAGGAGTTGGTTATGTTATATATTTTTAAATATATTTAAAGAAAACTGATTATGCATAATCATGATATCATTTACTACAATCTTCACCTCACTTGGTTAATCTTAGCCCCCACCTCATTCATTATATTCCCTGTTATAATGATTTCTTCAGGTTCTAGTCACGAAATAAAACCAAAATCATATTGTGACCATCAATAATCATATTTTTAAAACCCTATGAACATTTATAGGATATCTAAATCATGAAACATAATATTCAATCTATGACAACGTTGGTTTAACTGAGATATTTCGTTTTATTCATTTATTCAAATCCTATATGATATTCTATAAAGAAAATGTGAATTATCAAAATCATATCCCCTAGGATTGTAAAACAAGATGTGAAATAATGACCATTGTCATGCACTAGGTGATGATCGGGTTAAGCCCAATGCACCTTTTTAATGTAATTACTTATAAGTGAATTTGTTCTAGAACAACATATTCATATACTATCCATGTAGGAATGTATTTATCGGAAAAACACATGATGTATAACGTAATAAAACATTAGGATTTTATTCTATAATTATAATCATTTTTTATCATAGGTTTATGTTCCCTAATCTATGTTTCCCTAAATCGAGTGCCCATGGTTTGTACTAAATTTTATTTGAAACCAACTGTTGAAACCTTGATCCCAGAAACTCATAGTTAGTGTATGATTTATTAAATATATATATAATACATGTAATAGTATACTAAAGGATAAAATAGTATATTATTCTTGGTAAACTCAATATATACAATTTTTTTGCATTACATTGGAATACACAAATTACAACGTAATTTTTTTGAGAATAATGGAATTACGTATAGAATAATCTTTCATATATGTCATTTTAAATTTAATATAATCTTATGGAAAGGAAAAAAATAATGGTGAGCTTAAATTATCATTAAGGGTTAAGTACAAATGAAGAAATTATGAATCCACAAGCACAATCAATATAGATTATTAGATAACTGAGCACACATGCCATTAAATAACTGGAAAAGAAATAATCAGTATAAAAAGGTAAATAACATAGCATGAATTATGTTTTAATAATATAATGATTTCAATAGATAATGAATAATAAATATAGAAAGGAAAATAAATAAACAAATATGCTCTTTAAATAACTTGATAAGGAATAATCAATATGTAACGGTAAATAACTGAACACACATGACATTTAAATAACATAGAATCCATGGAAGGATAATATAGAATCAATATGTAATGGTTAATAACTAATAACATGTGTGATTTTATCAATAATTTTAGAATTAAATTTATCCATATATAAATGCATCACAAAAATCTATGGGATAATGATGACTGAATTCTGAATGAAAGAAATGATTAATTATTATATGTCATGTTTCATAAGAATATAAATCCATTAAAAAATGATCTATCTTCATTATATTTTAAAACAATCTGGGGAAAACCTATCTGATTTATTTCAGGACCTTTAAAAAGAAACTCACTATCAAGATTTATACTTCATATAGTGTAAAACTACTTTACTATAAACATGAAGGGTTTTTTCAACTAATTTTATCTCCTGAGACAAGCGACGCATTGAGGAGATTTCATTTAGTGTTCCCCAACCCATGTACATCATGTATATATTATTGTTTTTATATAGAAGAATCAATTTCATCCGTAAAAAAATTTCCTTATCAAATATCTATATTGGGTAAAGGATATGGATTTTTCCATATTTCTGTAGTTAATCCAATAACATTCCACTTACACATTATATGTAAAAATGTTATTTTGTTTAAGAAACAATCATATACATTATAGATGACATGGATTTTTAGGATAAATTTAATAATTATTTACCATAGAAATGATAATAATTCTATAGAGAGTGAAAGGCTACAAAAATGATTAAATGATGTGAATTTCAGTATTATCCTTGGCCAAAATAATCATAGGTCATCTAGAGAAATAATAAGGATGGTATAAATATAATTTATATCCATAAGTGTCTGAATAATGGGGTTTTTTCATTTATGAGTACCATAAACTATCATTAAATACATACATGAGAAAAATATCATTTTAATTTGGAAAAAATATTTTTTTTAAAAAAATTTAAATCATTTTCTTTGTAACTAAAATTAAAAAAACTAACAATTTATAGTATATTAAGAATTCTTTTTAAAAAAATATATAAATGTTATATTTAAAAGGATGATTCAAAAAAATCATGACAGCTAATTCAACATATTCCATACTTGGTAAAAAAGAACATTCCTTTTGCATCGTAAAAAGTTTAAAAAATGACTTGTTTGGAAAAGGATAAGATGATTCCTTTAAATTAATTCGCTAAATAGTAAAAATGTATAAAATTTTCTTTAATAAATAAATTTTTAAAGGTTAAAAACGTTTAAGAAAACATTTTTAAAAAACATTATTTTGGAAAAAAAATCAATTTCTATTAGAAAAAGAATTAAAGTCTGATTTTCGTAAAAATGTTTTCTAAACAAATTCAGTACCAAAGAATGTAAAATGGTAATTTTAATTAAAAATATCATGAATAAATAAGGGATTTAAATTTTAATGGGTTTATTAGTAAATTTACCAATACATTCCTTTTACTAAAATTTATGAATAAACAGTATTGATTAGAGTAAAATTAAAAAATAAACCCTTAAAATGGATATATTTTTAAATTGAGAATAAATAAATGAATAAATTAGGTATATAAAATTTAAATAAACATAAATAAAGTTTAAATAAAAAAATAGATATTTAAAATTCCTTAAACACATAATCTTATAATATCAAAGACATTGAAGGAGTAATATAACCCAACGAAAAGAAATTGAATTATAAATTTTTTTACTACTTGGTTAATTTTAATTCAAACCATTATTGATGAAATAATATGAATTTAAATGTATAATACCATGAATAATGAAATATTTGGTAAATTACTTTTTAAATGGGTAGTATATGCACCATATAAAATTAATTATGTGCATAACAATACAATATGCCTTAATGGCATGAAATTGAGGCAAAAACAGATACCTTGTGCATACTTTTGGATGAACATGATTTATAATTATATATAGTGATTTTAAAAAATTTATTAATCATTATAAAACCATGTTAATATTTATAATTACATATATGATCCTTTTATAATGTCTTATCACCCATTATTTAATTATCATTCATTATTTTCATTATTTCAGGTTTAAATTTAGTGTTTTCTCATGCTTGTTTTGTAATGAATGATCTAGTTTCTTGAATGTATTATATATTAATATAAAATAAAGAATAATAATCATGGTATAATTATAATTTTTTTAATCAGTGTTAATTTTAAAACCAATCATGAATGACGGTTATGAAAAATTATATATGTTACTATCAAAGAGACGGTATGATGTACTTATGCATGAGTAACGTTTCCATTTTTCAACGATCATTCTAGAAAGGAGGTAAGTTATATATTAAATTTTAATATTGAAAATAGAAAATATATACCATATTATATAATTTTTTATTTCGTCCATGTGGTGTGGTGATTAAATGAGAGTCATATCCTTCATGAAGGCGGTAGTCCACACGTACATGAATAATGTTATCATTTTTACATGTTTGAAAAGGAAAAATAAAATGATATATATTATTTTTACATAGGGATAAATATGTCATAAATAGAATAATTATGTCATTTGTATCATATATAATCACTAAAATTATTGTTATCACCTTTCTTATAAAGCGTTAGTGAAAAGGAACCACATCGCTTCATGAGGCGGTAGTACACCGTATACACGAGCGATGTAATCACATATACTACATAATGGAAGTTAAATATATATATATGATTTAGTGACCCTAGAGGTATAAATATTTGTTAAATATCATATATATACTTTATATTTCTCATCATACCAAATTGTGAATGGTAGAAATGTAAAAACGAATGACATCAGTTCGTGAGGCAGTATTCTGCCATACTCATGGATAATTATTTCATAACCCATTAGATGGAAGTGGAGAAGGATTTTGGTCATGGAAGAATTATAAAAACATCATATAAAATGGAATATAATGAGTTTATTATATCATAATGGTTTAATAAAAATTTAAGGAGTTAGAAAAAGAAATAAAATAAGGATGATATTGAAAAACATTACATCTTATTATGGTATCCTTCTTTGGTTTTCTCTATAGCATTTCTTGGATAAATATATGCGCAAAATAAGGCTTATAAGATTAGATCATGTAAATAGTAAATTTATTTTTTCATGTATTTTCTAAACTAGATAGGTTTTAAGGTGTCATTAATAGAAGATAGGGGTGGCCTTTTATAAGTGGAGTGAGTGGCACACTTCTAATGTTTTTGAAACAATTAATTTCACCAACATTTATTCATGTCAATGGGACCCAATAATTTTACATTATAGATAATTTAAAGGATAAGGTCTAAATATTTCTATAAAGCCGATATTTTATAAGTTTTGGATCATTCGTATACCTTATATTCAATGATTAACCAATAAGTAAACTTATTTTTTCCTTAATCACTATAATTAATTTTAACCATTTCACTAAAAATTATTGTCAAAAATTAATTTTACCTTATTATATAATATAAATAATTATTTTTCAAAATATGGAATCTATTTTTCTAATTTAAAGTAGGATTAGTGGATGAATTTAATTTAAAATTAATCCCCCAGATATGACGAGAAAACTGGTCTTAAAGTGAAAATGTTCAAAAGCATACAATGTTTTTATATCAAAATTCAATATGAAAACAATTTAAATAACATAAATTGGATTTATAGATGTATATTTTAATTAATTTTACTAAAAAAATGACGAATATATCTGTCATTATAAATTATTTATTAGAAAAGGAAATTTTCCATTAAAATTCAAAAAAATTCACTATTCATAAAAAATAAAATTTCACAAAAAAATCTCAAAAATTCACCATAAGATAATTTTGATATTAAATTTTAAAAAAACGATGAATAATTTTTCATATAAATCTACTAAAAGTGTTAAACATTAACTTTAAATTTTTTGTGCAAGGCGCAAATAAACCATCCCTTAAAAAAATTTACAAGAAACCTTTCATTTTTAATTGATTCTTATTTTATTAAAAGTTTATATATAAATATTAAATGTGTGAAAATTATATATTTTATAATCTTGTTAATCCTATTTATTACCTCAATTCTAATATATAGGTGATAACTATCATAATAAATAATAATATTAATAGTATATTTTTTTTGGTAAGACTCTCTTGTGTGTCACAGAAGCTAAATAGAAAAATTTTCATGGTAGCTAAAAAATATTAAATCACTATTGTGTGCATTAAAATATATAGAATTTATGGAATTTATTTAATATAGTAAATATATCATAATGTTTTAGAACTTTATATTCACTTCTACGCTTGGTGTTGCGTGTCACATGTGCACTTGAATAAAATGTTACTCTTTTAGAATTTGTGGGTGTTATAATTATTATAAAGTTGTGTCAAATAGATAATGAAATTTGTAAAGACAAAAAATATCCCAATAATAATTTCAATAGAAAATAAAAGGAGTAAATATCACAAATGTGGTTTCAAAAAGTTTTATATCTATAAAATGCTACACAAACAACTCACAAAGGTTAAAGTGTTTGAAATCCATGTGGATTATAGGGTGAATAAAAAAACTGAGTTCAATAAGAACATCCTTTTATAAATACATCAGTTTAATTCACTAATCTTATGACACACTCTAATTTGAATTATTTTAATGTAATAACAAAATAATAAGGATCACTTGTATGTGTGACATCTGGTGAAGAGGTATTCTGAAATAAAGGTACATTATTTTTAATCACATGAATCCCTTAATGGACCTATTAAATCCATTCTCATATTTTCTGAAATTATACATTTTCTTCGCAGGAAGAAGTGAAATATTTAAATCAAAAACAATAATCTATGATACTCGATGCAAGAAGAATTACTAATCTCATCAACATTTTCCAACCTAATAGGTAATATTATAATTATATTTTTTTAGTAAAATTTCAAATGTCTTTGTTGTGATTATATATTCAATTTATAGTAATATAGGTGAACTAAAAAAACAAAATAAATTATATTCTAATAAATTTTACTTACTCTGGAATGGGATATGTAAAAGTATATTTAAGTAAAATTATCAATAAATGATAAAAAATTCATACAATAACAATTCAAATTTTATTATCAACAATGTAACACCCCTCCCTAACCTTGTTGGCTTGAGGATGCGGTGAGGGTTACTTGGCCTTAAGCGACGTTCCCAAGGTTCCAAAGGTAGGAAATAAATGATGAGGGCTCTGAGAACAATTTGGGGAACGATTTTCCCATAGGATGAAATCAAAAAAAATATTACACAACTATATGATGCATGTCAAAAAAACAACCAAACTCATACATTACCAAAAGGAAACTAGATAATCCACAACGATCTCACATGCCAAACCAACCCAATACAACATCAGAGTACTATGTGGAAGTCAAAACAAGGAAACACCACAAGCCATGACACCCCCATAGCTCCACACCAAGCTCCAAGTTCTAATCTCCACCAAGACATCACAATGCACAAATAAAGGAGGTTGATGCGTTACATTTTTTCCACGTCACGATACACGACATCTGCAAAGACACCAACGTGCCAAAGCAGGGGGTGACTACTAAAACTCAGTAGATTTTCCCCAAATGACTTCCCTACCCATGACACTAGGATAAAACCGTTATCACATTATATAAAACAATTCATATAAAATAGTCACAAGTGAAAACATTTCCATAAGCCAATCATGACCTTACCAAGTCATCACACCCAAACTAAGCAACCAAGTGAAAGCCAAAAAAACATACAACAAGTCATTTCATCATTTCACATTATCACTACAATTTCCATCTTGCAAAGAAATGCACAACCAAACAACCAGCAACCAAACGGTGGAGCTTCCGTCTAACCTGTTCACCCATTCACACTAAGCAGCACTTCCCGTAGACTTATACTTGATGGTGGCCCTTCCGTCCACTATCCATCCACTTTTTATTGTGGCACTTCTCATAACATCCAAACAATATTCAAAACAAGCCAATTCCAGGATTATAACCCACCAAGGTCACAACCACATGCAATCATCCAATTCTATTGCATATCAATCCACTTCAATAAATCTATCATTTATTGTAAACCATTTTCAATGCCAAACAACATTTCAATAAAACAACCATTTTATTGAAAACCATTTCCATCAATAATTTTCCCAAATAAACCATATCATCCCATTTTAAAATATCCATTTTAAAATCTTCTAGAATAGCATTTCACCATGAAACACCCTTTTTTCCCCAAAAATCCCCCAAAACAACACCCAAGGGATTTATAACCAATTTCACCCATCAAAACAAAATTAATTTCAAACACAAAAATTTAATTGTAACCAAAACCATTAGCTCTAATAAAGTGTAGTCGATAAAGAAGCCACCTACATTTTGGGTTCTCGAGAAATCAACCCACGAACAACCACACCTCAAATCTGGGGAACGCACCACCAAAACATCTCTAGATCCCTTTCCCTAACATCCAAAATCCTTAAAAACATCATCCAAGGTAACCACCACCCTAGATATACACAAAAAAACTGTAGATCTAGAAATCCAAGAAAGATAGGGATGTAGATCTATAGGAAATCACAAGGAAACAAAGAGGAGAGACTTACCCGGGAGAAACCACCTTCAAAACACCAAGAATGTAACAGCCCGAGATTTTATGAAAAATATTCTTTTTAATTTTATTAATGTCTTTTGTTGTAAGCTACACCAAAAAAAATCCTGCATAACACATATCCTTGACTTGCCTTGCATTACACGCAATCACGACCTTCCTCGATAGCGTTTGTAGTACACAATACTGAGTTTCACTAAACAACGATATGTTATTAAAATGTTATTATAACTAGCCGTTATGAATATTAATAACCACTTTTTGAAATTTTGTAAATTTTATTTTTCAAAATGGACTTTATTTTTGGATTCGTAATATCGAAATTAGCTTAGGGTAAAATTTTGGTACTTTTCGGATAACTTTCATTTTCTGATGAATAGTGAAAATTACTAAATTTTAATTAAAAACAACTTTTTTAATCGAAATAATTAATAGTGATAAATTATTAATTTGAGTGGTTTTAATGTATATTTAGAATATATTTTTACAATTTAATAAAATGATGGTCATTGGATGTAATTTCACATTTAAACTAGACATAAACAGGTGTCAATCTTTTGATAGATATTGTTTCTTAAAAACACGCTATTTGTTTTAACAGCGGGATTTAATTATAAAATTAATTAATGCAACTTCTATGATATGAATTTGTTAAAATAGAATTCATTTTTGAATTCGGAATATTAAATATAGCTTAGGATGAAATTTTGGCATTGTTCTGAAAAACACCAATTTTTGATGAATAGTGAAACTACTAAGTGGTAGGTTAAAAACTGAATTTTGCATAAAACTTAATTTTACCGCTTCTGTGAATGGAATTTCGAAAATCCGACAGACACGGTTGATATCAGTAAGTAAAATGTGGTTCAATGAGATAAAAATAATTTTTTTGGTGAATAGTAACTTTTTACTTTTTTTTACCACGGTTAAAAGTAAATAGGGTAATTAAGGGTAAAAATGATATTAATATTACCCTAACACGTGCCCTAATACTATTGGACAAGTGTATCTCGACCAAAAACAACCTTAAGTGTAAAATATTATCATTTAGGCCCACTAGGATTAGATTAGGACATTTATTATTATTTAATTCAAAGAAGAGTTAAAAGAGTTAAAATCAAAGTTTATTTACTAAAACATTTTTAATATAGGGTTATACATAAGATAAATTCAATTGTAAATATTCATTATAAAGATAAAAAGATTTCCTACATAATGGTATTTTATTTGTAATTTTTAGAGATCAAATAATTTAATTTATTTATGACACAAAGATGATGCTGTAATTAATGAAATATTAACATAATTGATGTTATAAATTCCAAAATAAATTTAATTTGAGACTTTTTATGAATCCCACTAATTTTCTAGGTTACTGTGATATATTATTGTTGATTTAATCAACTTGGTTCGAACATATAATTCTATTATTACTTTCACAAAAATCATATATCAAATAGTGTCAAAATTGACACAAAATAGTTTTTAAATTAAATATTATATTATTAATTGTATTTTATTCCTAAAAATCTAAGGTTCAGCCAAATGACTTAGATAAGGATATATATATTAATAATAAACAATTTGGGGTTCGTTTGGCATGTTATAGTAAGTGTATTAACCATATAGTGTAAGAAAACAAAAAGACACGGTAAAAGTTAAATTATTTAACTTAAAGTTAAATCTAATTGATAAGGTTAAAATAATAACCTAAACTTGTCTAAATCCTATTGGTTGATAGGATTTCGACCCATACCCACTTTATCTTCGAAATAAGACCCTTTGGAACCATTATAAACCGATTTTGACTTTAAAATAAAATAATATTTTGAGATATTCCTAAGGTGCCCCTCTCCTCCCTTATAAAAGGGCACCTCCTCCCTCTCTTCCTCACACAACTTTGAGCCTTCAAGCTCGTCCAACCCCTGACAAATTCCCTTATCCACTTCCCTAGTATCATCCTAGAGATTCTGGTCTTCTTCAAAGACCATCCTTAGTTCTTTAAGTGGAGGTTAAGAAAAGGCGCGTTAAAAAGAGGTAATATCCATTACCGATCTTTTTCAATTTCTTTCTTCTTCAACTTCTTCTTATTTAGTTGTTTAATGATAAATTAATAACATCAGTATTTCATATATACTGATATGTTATTATAAATATGAAACAACTCTAATTAACCTTCTATCCATCCTACGGAAAAAGGAAATCACCGCGCGTGCGTACGTACGGAATACCGTCTCCACGCCGTGGTGTAATCTATTTTCCGCCACCACCTTAATTGGATGGGTATAATGGTGTAATGAGTAACTATATATGATTATTATAAAGTGATATTGATACTGAAATAGTATACATACACTTCAACACAATTCCACGACCATGGGAACGATATCATCGCTCGTGCGTACGTACGGACTACCGTCTCCACGACGCGATGAGATTCATTATCCATGTTAACCATTCCAGAATGATTATAAAGTATATATAATGAATAATAATGGAATATATGACATGGTAAATCTAATGGATTTATGTATATATATATATATATATGTCATCTACTTACTTCCATTCAAGACAATAAAGAAAGGAAAGCAGCGTTCATGCGTACGTACGGACTACCGTCTCCCTGAACGGTGTGTTTCATTTCATTTATCTATCTATTATATATATATATATATACTGAATATATATGATATGTAAATCATAATTTCTATTCTGGAAGTAAGTAAATCATGATATAATTAATAATAATGTAAAGAACAACAAGTCCAAACACCTACGATAAATGAAACGATTTTACCCAAAACGCTTCTTTAACATGAATTTACAAAAGAACGGGTAATATAAAGTCATAAGTGGAACATATATGATATAATAACAATGAATATGATTCTGGAATAATTCAATAACATGATTTAAATCATTATACAGGAGGTTCGGACACGTACAAATCAAGTCGGACCTAAGGTAAGGGAAATATCACAATCTCATTTTTATCCGAGATTGCTTATACTTTGGTATTTATTGGGGTGTATTTTATCATCCACATCCATTTTTTACTCAATATTTAATATTATTTCCATCCAACTACAATTGTTTAAATCCAATTTTACCTTTCGGTGAGTTTTTAGTAAAGAATATGAAAGGAATCTTTTGTCGTTGTTTTTCATACGAGATACTTTTTGACTTTTCTGACAAAATTACGAAGAATGTTTTTTTAACTTATACGGCATGAATGGATTTTTAAAACATTATTTCCATGAATCTTCCTTTACAATTTTTAAAGTTTATTTTTAATCAACTTCTTTTATTTTAAAGTCGTATGACATGTTAAGAAAGGAAAAATGTTTTTGAAGTAGAAAGGATATTTTCCTCAAGAATGGAGTTCACGTGTTTTATCAAAATTATTTTCCATCTAAGATAATAAAGGGTTCTGTTTTTATCCCTATTATTACATTGATTTGATCATGTTGTGATTGAATTATTTTTATGAATTCCTTTATCTTGTATGAATTGTTTTATGATGTCATGATGTTTAAAGATTACCATTTGTATTACATGGGTTATGCAATGACGTACGATTTATGATTTTGTGGCACACATAAGAATGGTATAATTATGAGATGGGTGGGACCTATATCTCCCTCAAATGCATTGGGTAAAGATTTTATATCTCATGAGATAGACATGGCTGGAATGGTAGGTTATACCGGTTCAGTGAAACAGGACTGAAACGAGGGTGACTCGATTTAGAAAGGGACTTTGTCCACTAAGATAGTCTTGGCAATGAGTCTTGACTAACAAGAAATGATTTTCTATGATTATGTGTGTATTCCACAAAGTTTCATGTTTTATGTTATGATTATTGGGATTACATTTCACTTCTATGATTTATCCCATGTTATGATATTATGAGCTCTTTTGCAGGTTAAGATTTCCAAAAGCTATGTTCTTATTGATATTTCTTTTGTTTACCATTACTGAGCATTTGAGCTCACCCTTTTATGTTTTCTTTTCCCCAGGATATAAAGAAAGGTTTTAGGTAAAAAAAGGGGAAGATCGTTATGGGAGATATTGAAGATCTTTCACCGCGATTAGAAGATTACATTCCGAGTTTCCAAAGACACTAAACTATTACGATCCTTGTCTGTGTTTTTGTTATGTACTAAGTGTTCCGAAAAAGTAATGTAATGTCCATGTAAGTCAGGCTTCGGGTCTCTACAGTTGGTATCAGAGGAAAGGTTTAGTCAACCTTTGGAAACTAGGATGCGTGAACTTTAGTGAGATCCCTAGAGATATTTATAAGGTATGTCTAGGGATGTCCCTAAGGATAAGTATACGTATAGGATACAGTCCTAGAACTACGGTAACGATCATAGAATTTAACCTAAGATGTTAGATATTGAGGATACTCCACCTCTATTATTTTGTTTTCCCTATCATGATTTCTGCCTCTCACACTATTCTTTTTTGGGTTTTAGAAAATGGCTGGAAACAAGATGATTCATGATAATGGAGGATATGATGGACAATGTAATGATATTGTTCATAATGAAATAGGATTTGGAAGTCCAAGCATCATTATTATGTCGAATCAGCAATCTCATAATATGATCAATAAAGTAAAATTTGGTAAGTTTCCTGACTTGGCTAATAAGAGAAAGATGGAGTTTCATGATGATCATAGAGGAAAGAAAGTTCAATTTCCCCTATGTAAATCATGTGGGAAGAGGCATCAAGGAGAATGTTTCAAGGGAACTGGAAGATGCTTTGGGTGTGGAAAAGAAGGACACAAAGCAAGTAAGTGCAAAGGAAAAGGTTCAGTTAACACCATGGATGAGGATAATGGTATTGCTACGACATCAAAAATGGTTAAGTGTTTTAAATGTGGAATGTATGGGCATTATGCAAACCAATGTCCTAAGGGAAAGACTTATGAAGAGAATCAGTATGGTCGTATGGGTAGTATTTATGTAGATGATGATGAAGAGACTACAAATGATATGTGAGATGAAATAATTGTTGAAGCTCGGTTAATGGTTTAAGAATGTAGTGGAATGATTACATGTTTATCATGTGTAATGTTGTATAAGTAATCTCATGGTACTATGGAATAAAGAGACATCTATGGATTGTTACACTATTGTCTTTCCTTGATTTTTGAAAGTGTATGATTAATGTTACTAGTATCCATGAAAGGTTATTCAGATATTTTTGGAATGTAGATGATATGCGAAAATTAAAAGTTTGATAGTATTCATGAGCTCATGACTGACATAACGAGAAGGTTATATTATGGTTTGAGTATATAGAGTTTTTGGATTTTGGTATGTGGAAAGAGTTAACTTTTGACAGTATTCATGTTTTCAATAAGGTTCAATGGGTATTCATTCTTCAAGATAATACATGATTAAGGCCTTTGAATGTTTGGAATGTGACCAACAAGACATATCTTATGATATATGGGGATCAACGATGGTATTAAATCTCTGGTAATCATTTTCACTATATTATGAGAGTGGACTGCAGTATTATGGATAAGCCTAAAGATTGGAATGGATTATGTTAGACATAAGTTAGTATTGTTTAAGGATAGAAGTTTTTCGATATTATTGATGGGATGTTATAGTAATATATCTTTAGAAAAAGGACAACCTGCAGGACGGGCGACAGCCCATCGCGTCGGACAAGGCTGTGGGAATCGAACCCACAACTGAAGTGCGAGTGGCCTTTATCGCCTACCACTGGCCTACAGGAAGTCCATGTTTAGTAGAAACTAGTTTTATAATATTAAGCAGTATGATATATGATGTATAAGTCCATTTTAGGAACCATATATGATTAATCTCACTATAGAATGACTTATGTATATTTAATAACTTTTGCTAACCTTTTGTTTGAGACAGATGGAATGACCCGTCATTTTATCACATGATCTGCTAACACTTCACGAATAACAAATTCAACTTAATTTATTTAAGAGATGAAGTGGAAATTGTTCAAGGCACGAACAACAGTGAGATTGTACCAAAATAAAGTAAGTATTTATTCTAAGAAAATTTTCAACTTTAGGGAAATGATCTTGAAAACCAAAAATGTTGTCCAAGTGATCTTATACCTGATGAATCAGATGGTACCTTATATCATCACAAATCTATGGATTTGTGATTACTGGCTTTTCCATAGCCATGTTCTCTACCACTCTCCATCAGAACATGATGGTTAGATTTCTCTTCCATATCCATATTTTCACCTATGTGGAAACCCAGTGATTAGTTTATTTGGGTAATCGTTACATTTCATAATTTAGTTTTTAAAGCCAAGTTTTGGTATTCTTTTTTACGATGTGGGTTTCTATTAAAGAAATTTTCGAATAGTAAACCATTTATAACCCCGACGAATTTCGAGGGCGAAATTCATTTTAAGGGGGTAGAATGTAACAGCCCAAGATTTTATGAAAAATATTATTTTTAATTTTATTAATGTCTTGTGTTGTAAGCTACACCAAAAGAAGCTTGCATAACACACATCCTTGACTTGCCTTGCATTACACACAATCGCGACCTTCCTCGATAGCGTGTGTAGTACGCAATACCGAGTTTCACTAAACAACGATATGTTATTAAAATGTTATTATAACTAGCCGTTATGAATATTAATAACCAATTTTTGAAATTTTGTAAATTTTATTTTTCAAAATGGACTTTATTTTTGGATTCGTAATATCGAAATTAGTTTAGGGTGAAATTTTGGTACTTTTCGGATAAATTTCATTTTCTGATTAATAGTGAAAATTACTAAATTTTAATTAAAAACAATTTTTTTA
The DNA here is from genome assembly GCA_963277665.1 of Viscum album. Lineage (NCBI taxonomy): Eukaryota > Viridiplantae > Streptophyta > Magnoliopsida > Santalales > Viscaceae > Viscum > Viscum album. The sequence goes on from OY728133.1 coordinate 1,866,422,059, forward strand.
ATCGAAATAATTAATAGTGATAAATTATTAATTTGAGTGGTTTTAATTTATATTTAGAATATATTTTCACAATTTAATACAATGATGGTCATTGGATGTAATTTCACATTTAAACTAGACATAAATAAGTGTCAATCTTTTGATAGATATTGTTTCTTAAAAACACGCTATTTGTTTTAACAGCGGGATTTAATTATAAAATTAATTAATGCAACTTCTATGATATGAATTTGTTAAAATAGACTTCATTTTTGAATTCGGAATATGAAATATATCTTAGGATGAAATTTTGGCATTGTTCTGAAAAACATCAATTTTTGATGAATAGTGAAACTACTAAGTGGTAGGTTAAAAACTGAATTTTGCATAAAACTTAATTTTACCGCTTCTGTGAATGGAATTTCGAAAATCCGACAGACACGGTTGATATCAGTAAGTAAAATGTGGTTCAATGAGATAAAAATAATTTTTTTGGTGAATAATAACTTTTTACTTTTTTTTACCACGGTTAAAAGTAAATAGGGTAATTAAGGGTAAAAATGATATTAATATTACCCTAACACATGTCCTAATCCTATTGGACAAGTGTATCTCGACCAAAAACAACCTTAAGTGTAAAATATTATCATTTAGGCCCACTTGGATTAGATTAGGACATTTATTATTATTTAATTCAAAGAAGAGTTAAAAGAGTTAAAATCAAAGTTTATTTACTAAAACATTTTTAATATAGGGTTATACATAAGATAAATTCAATTTTAAATATTCATTAGAAAGATAAAAAGATTTCCTACATAATGGTATTTTATTTGTAATTTTTAGAGATCAAATAATTTAATTTATTTATGACACAAAGATGATGCTGTAATTAATGAAATATTAACATAATTGATGTTATAAATACCAAAATAAATTTAATTTGAGACATTTTATGAATCCCACTAATTTTATAGGTTACTATGATATATTAGTGTTGATTTAATCAACTTGTTTTGAACATATAATTCTGTTATGACTTTCACAAAAATCATATATCAAATAGTGTCAAAATTGACACAAAATAGTTTTTAAATCAAATATTATATTATTAATTATTATTTTATTCCTAAAAATCTAAGGTTCGGCCAAATGACTTAGATAAAGATATATATATTAATAATAAACAATTTGGGGTTCGTTTGGCATGTTATAGTAAGTGTATTAACCATATAGTGTAAGAAAACAAAAAGACACGGTAAAAGTTATATTATTTAACTTAAAGTTAAATCTAATTGATAAGGTTAAAATAATAACCTAAACTTGTCAAAATACTATTGGTTGATATTATTTCGACCCATACCCACTTTAGCTTTGAAATAAGACCATTTGGAACCATTATAAACCGATTTTGACTTTAATATAAAATAATATTTTGAGATATTCCTAAGGTGCCCCTCTCCTCCCTTATAAAAGGGCACCTCCTCCCTCTCTTCCTCACACAACTTTGAGCCTTCAATATCAGCCAAACCCTGCCAAAATCTCTTCTCCACGTCCCTAGTATCATCCTAGAGGTTCTGGTCTTCTTCAAAGACCATCCTTAGTTCTTTAAGTGGAGGTTAAGAAAAGGCACGTTAAAAAGAGGTAATATCCATTACCGATCTTTTTCAATTTCTTTCTTCTTCAACTTCTTCTTATTTAGTTGTTTCATGATAAAGTAAAAACATCAATATTTCTTATATACTGATATGTTATTATAAATATGAAACAAATCTAATTAACCTTCTATCCATCCTACGGAAAAAGGAAATCACCGCGCGTGCGTACGTACGGAATACCATCTCCACGCCGTGGTGTAATCTATTTTCCGCCACCACCTTAATTGGATGGGTATAATTGTGTAATGAGTAACTATATATGATTATTATAAAGTGATATTGATACTGAAATAGTATACATACACTTCAACACAATTCCACGACCATGGGAATGATATCATCGCTCGTGCGTACGTATGGACTACCGTCTCCACGACGCGATGAGATTCATTATCCATGTTAACCATTCCAGAATGATTATAAAGTATATAGAATGAATAATAATGGAATATATGACATGTTAAATCTACTGGATTTATGTATATATATATATATGTCATCTACTTACTTCCATTCAAGACAATAAGGAAAGGAAAGCAGCGTTCATGCGTACGTACGGACTACCGTCTCCATGAACGGTGTGTTTCATTTCATTTATCTATCTATTATATATATATATACAGAATATATATGATATATAAATCATACTTTATATTCTGGAAGTAAGTAAATCATGATATAAGTTATAATAATGTCAAGAACAACAAGTCCAAACACCTATGATAAATGAAACGATTTTAACCAAAACGCTTCTTTAAGATGAATTTACAAAAGAACGGGTAATATAAAGTAATAAGTGGAACATATATGATATAATAACAATTAATATGATTCTGGAATAAGTCAATAACATGATTTAAATCATTATACAGGAGGTTCGGACACGTACAAAGCAAGTCGGACCTAAGGTAAGGGAAATATCACAATCTCATTTTTATCCGAGATTGCTTATACTTTGGTATTTACTGGGGTGTATTTTATCATCCACATGCATGTTTTCCTCAATATTTAATATTATTTCCATCCAACTACAATTTTTTAAATCCAATTTTACCCTTCGGTGAGTTTTTAGTAAAGAATATGAAAGGAATCATTTGTCATTTTTTTTTCGTACGAGGTACTTTTTGACTTTTCCTACAAAAGTACGAAGAATGTTTTTTTAACTTATACGGCATGAATGGATTTTTAAAACATTATTTACAAGAAGCTTCCTTGACAATTTTTAAAGTTTATTTGTAATCAACTTCTTTTATTTTAATGTCGTATGACATGTTAAGAAAGGAAAAATGTTTTTGAAGTAGAAAGGATATTTTCTTTAAGAATGGAGTTCAAGTGTATTATCAAAATTATTTTCCATCTAAGATAATAAAGGGTTCTGTTTTTATCCCTATTATTACATTGATTTGATCATGTTGTGATTGAATTATTTTTATTAATTCCTTTATCTTGTATGAATTGTTTTATGATGTCATGATGTTTAAAGATTCTCATTTGTATTACATGGGTTATGCAATGATGTACGATTTATGATTTTGTGGAACACATAAGAATGGTATCATTATGAGATGGGTGGGACCTATATCTCCCTCCAATTCATTGGTTAATGATTTTATATCTCATGAGATAGACATGGCTGGAATGGTAGGTTATACCGGTTCAGTGAAACAGGACTGAAACAAGGGTGACTCGATTCAGAAAGGGACTTTGTCCACTAAGATAGTCTTGGCAATGAGTCTTGACTAACAAGAAATGATTCTATATGATTATGTGTGTATGCCACAAAGTTTCATGTTTTATGTTATGATTATTGGGATTACATTTCACTTCTATGATTTATCCCATGTTATGATATTATGAGCTCTTTTGCAGGTTAAGATTTCCAAAAGCTATGTTCTTATTGATATTTCTTTTGTTTACCCTTACTGAGCATTTGAGCTCACCCTTTTATGTTTTCTTTTCCCCAGGATATAAATAAAGGTTTTAGGTAAAAAAAAGGGGAAGATATTTATGGGAGATATTGAAGATCTTTCACCACGATTAGAATATTACGTTCCGAGTTTCCAAAGACACTAAACTATTACGATACTTGTGTGTGTTTTTGTTATGTACTAAGTGTTCCGCAAAAGTAATGTAATGTCCATGTAAGTCAGGCTTTGGGTCTCTACAAAGAACCCTCTTAAAAAAGATCCAAAATGAGTGGGAAAGACCCTCCACCCCCTGAGAACCGAATAACCTGAGTGACGGTAGAGAGGGAGGAAGATTTTAGTGAAAAAGGTTAAGCCCGATGGAGCCCGGAACATATAACCCTATTTTTAAGTGGCCACATGGTTAGTACGCACAGTTGGGCTTACCGTACACTAACTGTGTGCACGCTAATGCCTTGAGAGAAAGGGTCTGCATGGTTTCCTCGCACGGTTTGGAAAACTGTGTGCAGGCCATTTGAAGCCTACTATCTCACCCTACATGGTTTCCTGGGGAATCCGCACGGTTTCCACTAACCGTGCACCCTTATAAAAGCCTCCAAACTCATCCAAAACCATTCTAAACTCTCCCAACCTCTTCCCATGCACTTTAAACACATAAAAATTTCTTAACAAATACCACATACCTCAAACCAGGGGTGCTACATTCTCCCCACCATTGGCATTTCTGTCCTCGAAAAGTAGTGATCCGGCCCTTTGCTGAAATTGCTCGGGCCACTGCTCAACCATTTCCTTCTCCCACTCCCATGTCTCCTCTTGAATCGGACCATGTTTCCAAAAAACACGAAAAAAATCGATGCTTTTACCATGCATGATGTTATCTTGCCTATCCACAACTCTCACTAGCACGTGCACCAACAACGCATCTGGTTCTAGCTCAACATGATCCCATCGAATCACATGGTCATAATCCGGCTGATACATTTTCAACTGCGACACATGAAACACATTGTGCACCACAATAAATCGTGGTGTAAAAGAAAAACAATAAGCCACCTCACGAACCCACTCAATAATCTCAAAAGGTCCAATATACCTTGGAGATAACTTTACATGATTCAAAAACTGATGATGTCCCATCCTAGGAGAGATCCTCAAGCTAATATGATCACTCACCTCGAACGACAGCGGCCGTCGACGATGATCCGCATATGACTTCTGAAGACTCTAAGATATCTCCATTATCTTCCTGATCAACTTTATCTTCTCCGTAGTCTCCCAGACAAGGCTCGGTCCAACCATCGAGGACTCTCCCATTTCCAGCCAACATAGTGGAGAATAACACGTCTACCCATACAATGATTCAAACATATCCATCTGTATGGATGCCTAATAAATGTTATTGTATGAGAACTCAACCAATGACACGTGCTTCTCCCATTGGCCACCAAAATCCATGACACAATCCCTAAACATATCCTCCAATGTTTGTATCGTCCTCTCGGATTGACCATCCTTCTGAGAGTGATACGCCTTGCTCATCATCAACTGTGTCCAAAGGTCATGTTTTAAGGATATCCAGAAACAAGATGTAATCCTCCGATCTCTATCTGATACAATAGAAATTGGAACACCATGCCTCATTACCACCTCATGGATATAGATTTTGGATAGATCCTCCATAGTATGAGATTCACGAATCGGGATTGGATGATCAGACTTCGTTAGCCGATCCACTATCACCCAAATGACATCGTGCTTTCTAAACGTTCTCAGGAGACCTATGACAAAATACATCACACTCTACTCCCACATTCCAACTGTGATTGGTAAAGACTGCAACATTCCTACAGGCCTCTGATGCTATGACTTGACCTACAGACAAGTCTAGCATCTCGAAACAAACTCAACCACACTTCTTTTCATACCAGCCCACCAGAACTATGCCATCAGCTCTTTATACATTTTCTGAATTCTAGGATGAACAACCCACCTAGAATGATGATACGCCCTGAGAAGAACCTCCTAAAAAGAAACTACTACAACCATCTGATTTTGAAAACAAAAAACTGAATCTCCATTCAGTTGCCAACCCCCAATGGTGTCCCCACCATTGAGTCTCGACCTCATGGTCACACACTCAGAATCATATATCTATACCTCCTTAACCAGGCCAAACAGGTCAGGAATCAAGAAAACTAGAAAGAATAACTCTCTATCGCCCTGGTCCTCACATTCCAACCGCATATCAGCTATAACCGACATCAACTTCCACTGGTTTGATGCTTATTTCAGCACCTGAGCATATGATTTTCATCATAATGCATCCACCACCAAGTTTCCCTTACCTGATGTATACATTAAGTCAAAATAAAAAATCTGGAGATATTCCAACCATCTCCTTTGCCTCATGTTCAAATCCCTTTGTGAGAAAATGTTCTTCAAGGTCATATGATCTGTTTCTACCTTGAATTTCTCACCGAAGAGAGAATAACGCCACACTTTCAAAGCATGGACCACTGTTGCCCACTAAAAATCATGAGTTGGGTTGTTCTTCTCATGCACCCTCAACTTCTGTTATCCATACACAACCACATGATCCCTTTTGAATGAGAACACACCCTAACCCTGATCTTGATGTATCAAAATACACCACGTACCCTTTTCCTAGTTCTGGAAAAACCATGATTGGTGCCGATCTAAGAAGACACTTTAGCTCTTTGAAACACTGTTGACACTGTTCATTCCACTGAAATGAAACACTCTTCCTTGTCAAAGCTGTCATCGGTGAAGCCAAATGTGAAAAATCACGAACAAAAAGCCGATAATACCCCGCTAGACAAAGAATACTCCATATCTCAAACATATTATTTAGCGGTTTCCACGAGACAACAACCTTTATCTTTTCTGGATCCACTAAAACACCCCTTTCAAAAATCAAATGGCCAAGAAAATGAGCTTCCAGTATCTAAAAGTCACACTTTAAAAATTTGACAAACAACTGATGATCCCTCAAGATCCCTAGCACAGTCGCCAAGTGTTGGTCATGCTCCAACCTTGTATCTAGATACACCAGAATATCGTCTATAAACACCAACTCCAATGAATCCAGATATCTCTGAAAAATACGATTCATCAATTCCATGAACACTGATGGTGCAATCGTTAGACCAAAGGCCATAACCACATATTCATAATGTCCATATCTACTTATGAAAGCTGTTTTAGGAATATCTTCTTTCCTTACCCGAAATTGATGATATCCCAACCTCAGGTCGATCTTAGAGAACCACTGGGATCCCCTCAACTGTTCAAATAAATCATCAATTCGTGGAAGTGGATATATAATCTTTATCGTAACCTTGTTAAGTCTACGATAATAAACACATAGCCTCAAATATCCATCCACCTTTTTCACAGACAACATCGGCGCTACCCACAGAGACTTGCTAGGCTGGATAAAACCTTTTTTTTCTTTCTCTTCCAACTAGAATTTCAATTCCCACAATTTAGCGGGTGCCATCCAATATGACATAAGTGAGATAGTACTGGTCCTTGGAAGGAGATCAATCATAAACTCCACTTCTCTTATGGGAGGTAACCCAAATAATTATTCAAGAAAAACATCCATGAACTTGTCTACCATTTCTAGAAGAACTGTTTTCTCAACACCCTCTACCAATTCCAATGACAATACCACCAACTTATACTGCAATGTAACCACTGGTGGTGCCAAAAATCCTATTGCACCCTGCCTTTCATTCTTCTCTTCTAAAAAGATATGTCTAATGCCATCGTCTGTCATAAAAGCCACTGTCCATGCATTTAAGTCGACATAGGACTTAAAATCCACCAGCCAATCTATTTTAGGATTACATTATACCCATCCATCTCAAGCACTGAGAAATTACAGGTTATCTCAACCTCGCCCACAACAATACATCATGCTATACACAAGAAGGCTCGACATTCTCTTCGACCCAGAGGAGTTTGAAGTTTCAAAAACAAGGGATTCATTTCTACCCTTTAACCCAGAAAATCAACCACACTTACAGCAATAAAAGAGTGTGAAGAACCTGTATCAAACAACAGATGCATCAAAGTAGAATTTAAAATAATAGTACATCTCATCGTGGATGGTCTCGACTGATCATCTACCACAAACTGCTCAGCTCCAAACACATGTTTCCTGGCCACACTCTACTCTTTATTTCCCTCCTGAGGCGTCGTGGTATTCCAAGAATCACCATGACCGACTTTACTCTACTGAAGAGGGGTGTGTTGTTCTCCCCGTCCCGTCAAAGCATACAGTGTCTGCGATCCCTGACTAGTGTCACGCGCACCCGACCTTGGATCATTCCGACAATAATGCTGTAGATGCCCCATATTCTTAAAATTATGACATGCTCGAGGTTGTTCCATACAATCCCGCTAGTTGTGGTTCATTGAACCACACATAAAACATCCCGGCTTGCTCTGAGGCATCGGAGGAATATTTACTGATCATGCCATCGTATTATATACCATATTCCCGCCCTGGATATAAGTGTACCTCTTTTTCTTGAATGCAGCATTAGGGTTCCCACTATTCCTAATGGGTACCCCCATGCATCCCCTGCCCGGGGCTCCCAAAAGATCCCGCTCAGCCACCAAGGCTCTATTCATCATCTTTCTGTAATCATCTATACACAATACTGCTATCTTTGAATGGTTTTTTGGCTTTAACCCCACTTCAATGATCTCGTTCCTTCAATGGCATTCTACCCACCACCTCGGGTGCAAACCTCACTAAGTTCATAAACATAGTTGCATACTCCATCATAGCATAAGCTCTTGCTTCAGAGAAAAGAAATCAGTCGTGTGCTGAATTCTAAACATTTGTTGGTTGAATTTTTTGTTAAACAATTCCTCAATGCCTTCCCATTTCATCCCTTGGTCCATCCCCGCTTGGACTACCAACTCCTATCACCGAAGGGAAATATCTTCCAATATATACGTGGACACCTTCACTTTCATCTCTACCGGCATTCCCAAGAACTCAAAGATCTTGTTCATTATATTTAAACATGCATCTTACCTTTCCAACTCTGAATCAACCCTGAAGATGGTTGGATTCTGCTTTTGAAACTGAACTGCATGATCCACACGCCTTTGTTCATCCATTTTATTTCCACATTCCACATCTTGGAAATCTTGCACTATGATTTGCATTAGCTGCTAGTCACCTGAGGCTCAGGTGCTACCACATTCTCAGAAGCCTCCTCTGGTTGGTCTTTACTATGCCTACCCGATGCCATTTCTATAAAAAGAAAACAAACAACCATGAGTCTAAATTCCATAGACATCACAAAATACTATTTCAAATCACATTACACAACACTATCACAACAAGGCCTTCCACTTTTTCCACATGTTCCATGTTTCACCATTTTGAAAAAAAACCATTTTTGAAATTAAAATTTATTCACATTACAATTTCACACATTCATATCACATCACAAATCATTATACCTAAATGAAATACAAATCCTAGTGGGAAGTAATTTCTACCATGCATGCCATTCTCATATTATTGGCTACACCCACAACAATGAGATATCCAATGCCTATAATTATCTCTAAAACACTTATGTACTCAACTCCCTTGTAACTTGAATTTCAGTATAAAAGCATTAGCTATGTCCTTTTATAAAATACATTCCATGTTCCGACAATCCAATGCATTTCTACCATCCCAAATCATGGAATATAGCACAATGAATTTCAACACCAAATCCGAGAATCAAATCCAAAGGACCGAATGAGGTGATACCACTTGTAACACCCCGCCACTACCTCATTGGATTGAGGAGGCTGTGAGGGTTACTTTTTCTTAAGTGACGTTCCAAAGGCGCCAAAGGCTGGAAATAAATGTCGAGGGCTCCGAGAAAAATTTGGGGAACGATTTTCCCATAGGACGAAACCAACCAAACATTCCACTACTATATGATGCATGTAAACAAAACAACCAAACTCGTAAATTACCAAATGACAACTAGATAATCCATAATGATCTCACATGCTAACCCAACCCAATACAACATCAGAGTACTATGCGGAAGAACAAACAATGAAACACCACGATCCATGACACCACCGTAGCTCCACACCAATCTCCAAGCTCCAAGGTCCACCAAGATATCACAACACACCACTAAAGGTGGTTGATGACTTTTCGTTGCCCACGTCACGACACATGACATCTGCAAAGACTCCAACATTCCAAATAAGGGGCTGAGTACTAAAACTCAGTAGGATTTCCCCAAATGACTTCCCTACACACTCCACTAGGATAAAACCGTTTTCACATTATTTAAAACAATTCATATAAAATAGTCACAAGTGAAAACATTTCCATAAGACAAACATTCCCTTACCAAGTCATCACACCCAATCCAAGAAAACAATATAGAGCCAAAGAAACATAAAAAAAGTCATTTCATCATTTCACATTAGCACCATAATTTCCATCTTGAAATGAAATGCACAACAAAACAACCAAACAACCAAACGGTGGAGCTTCTGTCCAATCCGTTCACCCATTCAAAATAAGAGGCACTTCTCTCCCATTTAACCTTGATAGTGGAACTTCCTTCCACTATCCATCCTCTTTTTATAGTGGTACATATAACCACTTCCACACAATATTCAAAACAAGCCAATGCCAAGAATATAACCCACCAAGATCACAACCACATGCAATCAACAAATTCCATTGCATATCAATTCACTTCAATAAATCACTAATTTATTGAAAACCATTTTCCATTCCAACAACATTTCAATAAAAAACCATTTTATTGAAAAACATTTCCATCAATCATTTTCACAAATCAACCATAGCATCTAATTTTAAAATCTCTATTTTGAAATCCACAAGAATAGTATATCACCATGAAACACCTTTTTTCCCAAAAATCCCCCAAAACATCACCCAAGGTATTTATAACCAATTTTTCTCATCGAAACATAATTAATATCAAACAATGAAATTTAATTATAACCAAAACCATTACCTAAAACCAAGTGGAGTCGAGAGAGAAGCCACCTAACTTTAGGGTTCCTGAGAAATCAACCCACGAACAATCGCACCACAAATCCAGGGAACACACCACTGAAACCTCTCAAGATCCCATTCCCTGACATCCACAATCCTTAATAACATCATCCATGGAAACCAAAACCCTTGATCTATACCCAAAAACTATAGATCTAGAAAACCAATAATGGTATGGATGTATATCTAGATAAAAACACAAAGAAACAAAGAGTAGAGACTTACCCAAGAGAAACCACCATCAAAACACCCAGAACCATCTTCAAAAAGATTCCAAAATTAGTGGGAAAGCTCTTACACCCCCTGAGAACTGAAGAATCTAAGTGATTCTGGAGTGGGAGGAATATTGGAGTAAAATAGGTTAATCCCGAGGGAGCCCAAATCTTATAACCCTATTTTATATGGCCGCAAGGTTAGTCCCCACAGTTTGGTAAACTGTGTGCTAACCATGTGCTCACTACTTCCTCGAGAGAATTGGCCTGCACAGTTTCCTCGCACAGTTTGGAAAACTATACGTAGGCCGTGAAAATACAAATCTCTCTCCCTGCACGGTTTCATGGGGAATCAGCATGGCTTCCACTAACTGTGCTCAAACCGCACCCATATAAAAGACTCCAAACTCATCCAAAACCATTCCAATCTCTCCAAACCTCTTCCCATGCACTTTAAACACATAAAAATTCATTAAAAAATTTCACATACCTCAAACCAGTGGTTCTACAATCAAGTTAACGAAAACAAATATACAATAGAAAAAATAAATATTAGTTTCTCCTATCTAAACGATATGAATTCATATGAAAAAATCAATAACTCTAACAAAATATTGAAACAAATATAGAGTTTGTACTATTACTATTAAATGATTTAAAATATATTGATTTTATGGGAAAATATTTTATGGAAATAATTAAAGTGATAGATGTTAAGAAGAAAAATGGATGGCACTGAAAAATTGGGATCTTAAAATGCTAGTGAAAATAGTTTTTCTTGGTTTTACTCAAAATAAATTAGGGTTTTTTAAAATTAGTAAATTATATAAATAAACTCATTTCTAAAGGTCTATTAAAGAAATATAGTGGTCTGCTTGGTCAAATTATATAATGGAAGAGTTCCAACTTCTTATTATAAGATTGATGATTCATGAATCTAAATATGCCATAATTTAAATCACAAACTCTCATAATGGATGATATGTGACCATTTTAAATGATATATTATAGAATAAATGAGGGTGAATCATTTTATAGATCGTTAATTTTTATAGGATTTCATAGGGGTGGGTATGTGGTATGAGTTATCCCCTCCTCTACCATTAGAAAATTTCTGCAGCATGGATGGATATTGGATTTGTAGGTGACGTATGATCTGAATTATTTGCTCATAGAGCTAGTGTGACAACCCATGATTTCCTAATATGATCATTTTCTCCCTCAAATATATGTGTACTATAATGTATATTATAATAAAACACATGAAAAACTTCATTTAATGAAATCAGTACAAAATATTATATTTAAAGTATGAATATACTCCGCATAATTTTGAATAATATAATGTAGATATAATCATAATTATATGAAAATATGAAAATATTATATTAGTTTATGTCACGGTTTCATAAAATTAAAATAGATGTAAACAACACTATCAAAATAAAATAAACAACTTGAACTTCGGAATAGTATGACCACCAGGAATAATAATTGACCATTTAAATGGTCGCTAGACTATTTATAGTATTAAATTCCAAAAAATTATAATTTTATTTAAATTAAAATAAGTAAATAAAAATATTATAACACTATAAAATCATTTTTCAATTTATATAACTTAATAAAAAATATGATTAAATATTTATAATCTCAATATTTACTAATTGAGAAATATAATAATTATTATGAAATATATAATTATTAATATTTGAAAATAGTTTTTTATAAAAGATATAAAATTTATAATGATCAATTATAAAATAATTTTAAATGATAATAAACTAAAAAGGAATCAATATGCGTAAATGAAATTTTATTCATTCAATATAAATTTTCCCATTTCTTATAAAACACTATGTTTTATTTAAAATATGATATTTTGATTTTTATTTTGGAAATAGACAGAATTATTGGAATTAAAACATAAAATTAACAGAGGGTATATTTTCCAAAATTTTATGAAAATTTTCATTTTAATTGAGTAATAAAAAATATGGTATTTATTGATATTGTAACTTTTATGACCTAATAAGAATATAAATATGACAATTAAATTTTTAAAACAATATTATAAACTAAATACATATCCAGATTTAAAAAAATAATATTTTAAACATAACAATTTGAATTTTTAAACCTTTATTCCAGATTTTAATGCAAACGTTAATTTTAATTCTAATAAAAATGTGCTTTTGATTCATTATCTATTAGAATGTATATCAAACATTCCATTTGTTTTTGTATGGTTATTAATTTCTAATAAATATTTTCTTTTAAACACTATTAAAACTAATTTGAAAAAAATATTCAATTTTATTTATGAAAATAGTAAAATAATTAATACATTATTATTAAATACACCTTGATTGTGGATTTATAAACTCCCCTATACCACACCATTCTCCTCAAATAAAACATACATTCCTTTTGTATTCGAATTAAATAATTTCAAACTACACTTTCCTTTAAATATTCAAAATCCCCAGTTTCACCAAAATTTCATCATTTGATGGTTTTAAGCTCAATCTAAAGAAGGTGACTCAAGGTTCAAGGTAATGGTTTCAAAACTCAAATTTCCATTTAAATTCCCACTAAAATATTCTATAACATTTGAATATTGTTTAAAATAAATTTAATATGTATTAATTAACATTGTTTTATGTTTTTATGAATATTTTGATTAATGTATATATATTTGATTTTTAAAACTCTTATAAAAACATCATCTCACTCATGGTAGTTTTACTTTATGGATGTGAATAATGATATATTATTTTTTCTTTATTCCATCAAAAATATTAATTAAATTTTACTTCATGATCAAATATAAAATAATAATCAAATAAAATCATATTTATTATTCTATACTAATAATATAATCATGGTAATAATGATATTAATTGTAAATGAAATTGTTTATTTTTTAACCATCAATGACATGATTATTGGGAAAGGATTAATAATATGTTACTCTCTACTAGTTTATAAATCCCCATACAAAATATGAGGATTTTTAAAATATTTTTAGGTGCTTGTATAGTATATTTAATCATATGATAGTGACCTTTTACCCTTACCTTTACATCAATTTGATTTTGGAATAATGTACTAAATATTATTGAAACTACCGAATGGACAATATAAATTAAATAAATGATTAAAAATGATAAAAATATATTATAAGATATGAAATAAATATTAAAATATTTTTTATTCATTTCATTAAAAAAATGAAACACTGTTCTTCATATATTTAAAAGAGTATCTAAATAAATTCAATACTCAAGGTAAGGGTTAATTTACCATTATTTCATGGGATTTTTGTTTTTGGAAGATTAGTTCATTTTCACTATCTATATCTCTCTATTCCACTTATTATATTTATAATACTTTTACAAATGTCCTCTATTCTTATAAATTCCTACTTCTTCTAGAGATATACATGATATCATATTTCATTTTTTTTATTTTTTACACAATACAAACCATATAAATCATATAAGATAATCATTTAACGTTTTGGCACATTTTTTCAAATATTTTTTATAATCTTCCCCTCTTATAATTTTTTCCTTATAGGATTTCTAATTAAAAACCAAAAAAATTTATTATAAAAATATTTTTTATTTGTGGTCTTTTGGAACCTATAGGTACATTCAGATGTATTTTTTAACCAAAGATCCTTTTTTAATGTTGAGTTCACATGATGTTTTAATCACCTATTTTTATGGGATCCTATAAGATACCTCAATGCTTAATGATTTATGGGATTTTTATGTTATAAATTTGACTATTAGTGTTTTATTTTAGGTTTTTGTCTTAAAAATATTTATTTTCTTAGTATAATACATATAAATGATTTATTATGATGATTCATGGGTCCATAATTATATATCCCCGTGAACAATTGGGAAATGTATTATACATTTTTAAATCAATGTGTTTAAGAATGGTATGTTTAGGATTGTACAAAATGTTATGCATGGACGTTATGTTGTTTGTATTTTCTATATTATTATTAATGGGAATGATAAGGTTAGATTTTTCTACAATGTTATTTTGTATTTATGGGGATCCTTAGATGACGTTTATTATAAAATACATTATTTTTTACTATATTTTTTTATTCTCATGATCAATATTCTCAAATGACATTTTGACCCTTATACCATATTTTTATTTGATGGCTCATGATCCTTCCTTTGTTGTAATAATTCTATAATTATTAACTCCTATGATATATCAACCAATTATTATCCTTTCTAACCCCTAACAATGATTTATGGATCATTGTTTCTTTTATGTATATCCCCACGTCATCCTATATATTAATAAGGGTATGGTGAGCTCTTAGAGAATGTTATAAAGATATTAATAATGGTATGTGTTATTATTTAATAGATTTTTTATGGTATACCTAACTTCAGAAAAGTGTTGTAAATTAATATTTCTAGGATTATTATAAGGATATTTTTCCATAAAATGTTGTAGTAATATCTTTATAAGATGTATGTAGTAATACTTGGTTTCAAATAATGGTATACTTATTTTGTGGTATTAGGTAAGAAACCTCATATGAAATAAAACCTAATTAAAATATAATGAAAATCATGGTGTCATAATCTTGGATTTAAAAGTGTTTTATACTTTTTTCTTTCTATGTTAACAATTTTCTTTTGATATTATTACAAATCAATCTATTCAAATCCCAAAAATTCCTTTAATTTTGTAAATGATTTGAACCAAAATAAAATCAACAATGGTTTTAAAATTATCTATACACAAGATTAAAAATGTCAAGTTCTATTTATTATTTTATATCATATGTGTTGAGTAGAAATATTCTGGCACCTAATAAATACTTGAAGGTTTTTCTCACAGTAGAAAAAGAAGTGGTGAAATCAGTACCTTTCATCTATATAACTCATTCTCCAAATAAATTTTTTGATAAGACACAACCTATGAATCCACTTATAATAAATTTGGTATAATTTGATTCCATATTTTGTTTGTGTCAATGTTCATTATATATAAAAAATATATATTTTTTATAGAGGAATATAAAATTCCGTATCCCAAACCATCAATTGATTCTATTAATGTTCAAGGATAATTGTGAAATTATTTCTGAAAATCCCACACAAGAATGATACCATATGAAAAAATAGATCTATATGAAATGATTGTGGCAATGGAAAGTTCTGTTCGTGACTACTTGGAAATTGTATGGGAATATGCCAATGTATTTCAAGAATAGTTGCATGTTCTTCCTCTTAATCAGGTATTTATATTCTATATAGAATATATTCTCAGATCTATTCCTATACTAAAGAGTACCTATAGATTATACCCCATTGAGCTGGAAGAGTTGACGAAGAACATATAAGAATATTGGATTAATGGTTTTATATTCCATAGTGCTTATCTAACGGGTGACCTATCCCACTTTTTTAAAAATAAGGATGTGACATGGAATATATGTATTGATTATCATCAATTTTACAATATCCAAAAAATAATAATAGCTACGATTTACCACATTAGATGAATTTATTGGTCAGTTATATGATTATTAGAATTTCTCAAAGATTTATTTTTGAACGGGATATCATTAATTGAATGTGAAAATAGTAGACATTCCTAATACTTCCTTTTAAACGAGATATTGCCACTATGAGTTCATAGTTATTACATTCAGACTCATTAATTATCTAGATATCATTATGGACTTGATAAATATAATCTATAGATATTATCATATAATAGACGTGGTTTTATATATATAATATTTTTTTTATTCATTAATAAAGGACGATCATGAAGAAAACATGATCATTCGACCATATAATTTTTGAAATGAAATTTTTTATGTAATTTATTGTAATTGTGACCTATAGATAGTGGAATTCAAATTAATTGGGCATTTTATCAAAAGATAAGTGATATATCTGGGAAATTTAATGAAAAAGGAAATTGATGAATAGAATATACTATAAAAAGTGAATATGACTGATAGTTATATTATATTGGTGGGAAGTATCAATTTTTTTTTGAGAATTTTATTATTATTATGGAATATTATATCCAATATATATCAAAAAAGAATAGATATTATAAATTTAGAATCACAGAGATGAAAAAAAATTTAATCATATTACTTGTGCTAAAATAATGCTATAGTGGGATAGGATTATTGATGTATAGTTATTCTTCCTTGAATTTATTAGGTAGTGTAATCATTAGAAATTGTAAAATGGTAGTTTAAACCTTAAGAAAATTGAAGGTACCTGAAAATATTTACCATAATCATGATGTATAGTATTTATTGGTAACATTTTACAAGAAAATATATTTATAGAATCTCATTATATAAATAGATGTCATGTATACTGATTACAAAAGTATAAATTACATATTCACATAGAATAATATTAGTATGAACTAAAAAAATGATCAGAGGTGATCAAAGACTATGACTAATCAATCCATTACCATCTGAAAAAATTAATGGAATATTATCGAATGGAAACGGATCCAAAAACATCGTCCATCATGATTATTTAAGAGGTTAAAGTCAACTTTTACTTGTAATGGATATAAATTGGAACCATAAAATAGTGTAAGTCATCATTCCATTATCAAATGATTTATCAATCATTTATCATGGAGACTAGAATTTTGGTGGAAAGTGATTACATGGAGATAAAAAATAAGGATGAATAAATAAATAAGGAAAAATATTATATTTTAATATCTATAAAAATATATTTTACAGACAAGACAAATAATTATTTGTACCCTATGAACCTGAGATGAAGCCTGAAAAATTATATGATGCCGACAACTCAGTATTTTCCATACAAAAATGATCATTATGATATATATATAGATATATTATAAAAATCATGGTAGTATAATATAAATATAAATATTTCTATATATGTGTCCATGTTATTAATATGAAAATATATGAAGTAAAAAATTTAAAAAAACAAGGGGGTGATGAAATAACTATCTAAACCGACATAGAAATGGGTGGAAGTCACCTATGAATTTATGATAGTTGTTGCAAACATACCTAAAGGAAATAATTACATATGGGTTGATCTGAATTTTCTTATAAATACTATCAACTTCATCTACATTTGTAAACACTTATTACTTGATCAAGTTTCCATGATATATACTGGAGAAGTGGTGAGGTTGTATGGATCCCCAATATCTATTATATTTAATTAATATTTATGTTTCTACTAAAAATTATAAAGGATCCTCCAAAAATCATTGAAAATATAGAAGAAATTTTTTAATATATATAATCATATTATAGATGTAGAGTCTCAAATGAACCTTCAAACTCATGTGAATATGTTGAGAGCTTGTTCTATGGGATTTAATGTGTGTTGGGATCAACCCATTATTTTGGTTTAGTGATCATATAATAATAGGATTCACTATATAATTATGACGGATCTTTTAGAT
Organism: Viscum album; assembly: GCA_963277665.1. Lineage (NCBI taxonomy): Eukaryota > Viridiplantae > Streptophyta > Magnoliopsida > Santalales > Viscaceae > Viscum > Viscum album. The sequence goes on from OY728133.1 coordinate 1,866,440,408, forward strand.
GACCAATTGTGAAATAAATTTCATAGTTCAAAATTCTTGGATGATATTGGATAATTGAATACATTGGGACCATAATTGAAAAAAAAATGGGTGGGAAGGTTTAATCCATTCAATGACACATTAGGGTAACTTAGGTTTGAATAATTAAATATTCTTAAAATCATCATTGAGAGTAAGAAATTAATTTTAGGGATTAGTTTTTCCTTAAAATATCTTTATAGAATAGGGTTATATTTTTTGATACAAAGGGAAATCTATATACTATGTATATATGCCCCTTTGAGATTCTTGACAGCGTTCGGGTTCTTTACAACAAACATTACCTTCCACAAAACATGTCTCTAGTTCATAATGAGTTCCACATATCTATATTAAATATTTATATTACAGATCATTCACATTTAGTAAATCTATATATGGTGTACTTGTAGTTTGATCCCTCTTATAAAGAGAATCTAGGGGAAATATTTTATTATAAAGATAATGTTGTATAAAATAAGACCAATCATATCATTAACGTACTATTAATAAATCATATGTATGATGAAGAAATATGTGAACATGAGGTTGTAATGAAAAAAATAACAAATCTATTTTGGTCTTAGTGTTTGATTAAAAATTTCATGGTTAAAATTCTTGAAGGGGGGTGATTATAATGAATTTTTTCATACATTAACGTTGTCTATATTTAATATATGTGTGATGTAATTTATAGTATAAATCACAATATTTAAAAACATAATTTCATTATTTCGATGTAAAAAATTTCATATTATGTATGAATATTATATATAGAAATGAAAATAGTACAATGGGGAAATAAACACAAATAAATAATAAAACTGTAACCTGATATTCTAGTTCACCGTGGTTCCCTAAATTATCATGGACATAAATATTAAAGTAATAAATAAAACAAACTATTTGAAATAAGATAATAATTATATGAGGAAATAAAATAAATCTGATAGAAAATGATTTAATAAATAATGAGTAATATAGGATATGAAATGTATTTATTTTAATATAGAAATTATATATCTTTTGGAATTATATATGATTATTGGGAATAATAATTAAATATTGAAATAGTAAATAAAAATGTTTTTAACAAGAGTAAGAATATTTATATGTAAATAACATAACTATACAAAATAAATTATCAAATCTTATTACATAAAAGAAGAATACATTTAAATTTTAATAATGTTTGATATAACCTATTGTGTAAAATATTATTTAACATGTTATAATATTAATAACAAATTTTGAATTGAAATTTTCACTGAAATATATATAATAAATAATAATCAATATTATAATAATTACTAATGATAATAGAAAAATTAAATCCATCATGGAAAATAAGAAGTATATATTTAATATATATTTGTTTCTTCTATTTATTATATGAATTTATTAAAAATTAAATTTATTATTTTATGATTTTTATTTTAGAAAATAGAATTTATTTTTTGAATTATAATATGAAAATTATCATATCTTTATTTTTTCAAATTTTTCAAAAAAATTGATTTTTATCTAACAGTAAAAAATAATGTTTTTACGAATACTATAAATTTTATTACGTCAGTATACTTTAAATTGGTCCTCATTTTTTTAAAACCTTAATGTAGATATATAGAGTATTTAATAAATCATAAAATTAATTAAAAATTAATAAGTTTAATATTTAAAATTATATATTAAAATTTAAATCTAAAGTAATATTTATTTTTAATTAAAGTTTAATTTTTATTCATTACTTTTAAAAAGTATTTCCATGATTCCATTTATGTTTGTATTGATTTTAATGTGAATAAAATCTCAAATAATTAATATTAATCCAATAATAGTCATTGGAATCAATACTATTAATAATCTTTCTCCTAAATAATAATATAATCAATACATTATTCTAAAATTCCACTCCCCTAGGGAAATATAAACACCCCTCCTCCACATATTTATCATCACTTTAAATGTTCATTAATTTGTTGATTATAAACCCAAATACCACCTCTAAACTCACCTATAAATTCGTTTCAGAACAAGTTGTGACCAAGAGTCCATAATTTGAAGGATTTAGCCAATATCCATATGAGGTGACTAAAGGTACTCGGTAAGAGTTTCTACCATGACCCAACCTTACATTCACCATGAACCTGGTCATTTAACCCCGTGGATCTATAGTAATACTTTGGTTTCATTCCCAGGATACCATAGGAAAAACCATATACTTATATAGGTATGTTATCTTACAAATAATTGTCCATACCGGCCAACACATGTTCTTATAGTGTAATTTTCCCTCACTCACACACACCCTAGGAATCATTATGGGAGGTCACCAATCCTACACTACTTCGATTTATGTAAACATAACTATGGAGATCAAATCAGTTATCCTATTAAATTAAAGGTGCACCTTTTTTACATGAGTAGTTATATTTATCATTTTTTGTCTCCATTTTTTAGGGTTTCCACACTCATCCCACATTAATGAACAAGGCCCTCATTATTGGTAATTATTCCTAATTATTGGTAATTATTCCTAATTATTGGTAATTATTCATAATTAGTGGTAATTATTCCTAATTATTTGTAAATATTGAAAATTATTTGCAATTATTGAATATTGGGAATTATTAGTAATTATTACTAATTATTAGTAATTATTACTAATTATTGGTAAATATTGAAAATTATTTGCAATTATTGAATATTGGGAATTATTAGTAATTATTACTAATTATTAGTAATTATTACTAATTATTGGTAATTATTATAAATTATTACTAATTAATGTTAATTATTTCTAATTATTATTAATTAATTCAATTTAATTTTAATTATTCATAATTACTGCTAATTAATTGTAATTAAAGCGAACTATTTTAAATTAATTAGTGTTTAATTGTCTATAATTACTGTTAATTATTAATACTTTTTCATAATTATTTCTAATTAGAAATCAGAAGAAAATTCTAAAAATTTAAACTAAATAAATATAATAAATAGTATAAATATTAAATTAAAATTCAGATAAAAACCATAAACTTGATGTCAATGTCGAGCCACAGTAATTGTAGAACACCACCAACTGAATCCTTAAAGTCGGAAAAAAAAATTTACAACTGAATGTCGTAAAAGATTCAGAATGGAAAAATTAGAACGGTTGAGAGTTGAGTGTGGGAAAATTGTAATGGTTGGCAATATTTATAGGTTAGGTTAATTGCGACGGGCTTATTTGCAACAGAAAACCCGTCGCAAAAAACAATATTTGTGACGGGACCCGTTGCAAATAACCCTGGCCGCATTTAATTATGGGTGGCATTAAAACAGTTAATTGTGATGGGGCCCATCGCAAATAACCCCTGCCGCCGGGGTATTTGCGATGGGACTGTAGCCCTGTCGCAAATAGTCTTTAACCGCCGCCATTTATTTATGACGGGGATAGAACCCCGTCGCAAATAACCCTGACCGCATTAAATTATGGGCGACATTAAAAATGGTTATTTGCGATGGAACCCATCACAAATAACCCCTGCCGCAGGGGTATTTGCGACGGGACTGCAGTTCCGTCGCAAATAGACTTTCACCGCCACCGGTTATTTGCGATGGGGATAGAACCCCGTCGCAAATAAACTTCGCGCGGTTTCGCGCCCATTTCGCGCCAAACTATTTGCGATGGGAATAGTTGCCCATCGCAAATACTCCTTTGCGAAAGGTATTTGCGACGGGAATAATTCCCGTCGCAAATACCCCGTCACTATTAACAATTTTTCTCGTAGTGCAAGTTAGCACCTCTATACTTCTGGATAGGCATTTGGTTTGATAACATCCTTCATGAACCAACCTTATCAGTGCCATGAACCACTTCACCTAACCCCATGACTATCCAGTAATACCTTGGATTCATTCCCAACACACCAAAGGTTATTACCCATATGGGTCACATATCTAAATAATTAATATGCACCCATTCTAATACATGTTCTTAGAAGCTTATTATTATTTACCCACACACACCATTGTAAGGCCCCGACCCTAGATTCCTAGAGGTGGTGAATTATTTTAATACATTATCATGATTGCAAGGAATCAAGTCCCGGAAGACCGATTTGTTTATCATTTTTTGAATATATAATACATACAAGAATGTTATATTACAATTTATAACATACAACACAAAAAACTCCTTTTATAATTCCATTGTACCCTTATCTTTACCCTACATCTCAAACATAAAAAACATCTTGGGATCCTGGGAAAATTTAAACATAGAAAGGGGTGAGCTCAGATACTCCGTAAGGATAACAATATAGTAGAAAATGTCATAAATAATCAAAATCATTTAAGAGAATGTATAAGAATAAAACAAATTCCTTTTAAACATAAACTTCATCATAATATGGAAAAAATAAAATAAAATAATTCCATTAACATATTCACATGGATATTCTACTAGTCTAATAATCACATGAAATATCAATAGCCACATTCATAATGATGGAATGCATAATTCTAGACTTCAAAAACACATAGTCAAGGCCATGTGCCAAGACTATAAAAAAGATTGTGTCATGGCCATATGCCAAGACACTAGTTTTTCTCATTAGACCTAACGATGCATCGAGGTGTTATAACGGGCTCTACCTCTCACTTAATAAGTCCAATTCATTCATCATATGAAAAGGTTTAAACATAACATAAACATTCATATTAAAAGTAGCATACAAAATATCAATACGTTATCTATAAACTATTAATGGTATAAAAATAACACATCCAAAATCAATAATATCACAAAACCTTCAATACAATATGGATTATTTGAATCATAATAAATCAACTTCAAACATGTTTAAAATCTATCAAAGGATGTTGACATAGATGAAAATGACTTGTAAAATTATTTGAGAGAAATATCCCTTTTCTAGGAAAACATTTATAAGTGACACAATTTAGAAAGGAAGAAATTTAGATACATTTTTGAATCACAGAGTCTCATACCACATTGAATCTTTTGAAAGGAATTAACATTTTAAAACATTCATTCCCATATAAATAAATCATTAAAACCATTTTGAAAACATGAAAATTAATGAAAATGGTTTAGAAAAATAAATATTTAAAACATTTAAAATGTTTTTTTAGTAAAAATTACCTTAAAAATAATCCCTTTGAATTTTTTTGGAAACATGTACATGGATAATAAATATGTCCCATTAGATACTTACATAAAAAAACCTCGGATAATAAAGAGATTGTAAAATTAACCCTTACCTTGCACTTTCCTTTAGTCGTGGGTATATTTAACCTCTTATATGAAGACCATAGTATGTTATTAAATTATACCAGAACAATATTAATATTTATGTTATCATACATGATTAATTTATCACTTTATACTACCAATTTAAACAGAATTTCCACGTCAAATCAACATTTTGGGTAATAATTGCTTTCTTTATCGTACATGTTTTAAATTGTTACTCTTGATTGTATCACATAGATCAAGACTTAAATACTTGCAGAATATAAAACATGAATTATATATCATATATATTTAGAATATTAATTTGTATAATAGACATATATATTAAATGGAAAACAATGTTTATGGAGACGGTAGTCCGTACGTACGTATAAACGCTGTTTCCATTTTCATATCGTATTGAACGGAACTTAGTGAATCAGATATATGGAAGTACATGTACATATATATATATATATATATATATATATATATATATATCTACAAAATCATTATTACGTCATATATTACATACTTTTTAATGATATATATTTTATAATCATCATTGAGTGGTGAACGTGGTAATGAATCTCATCACGTTGTGGAGACTGTAATCCGTATGTTCGCACGAGCGACAATATCATTATATTAATAGAGAAATTATATGTAAATTTATGATATATAATATATAAATAATCATTAAAATTATATATTTATTATTTACATCATTTATACTCATTATTATACCAATCCCAATAATGATGTGTTTGAATAACAAACTACACCACGACGTGGAGACGGTAATCCGTACGTTTGCACATAGTGAATTTTTCATTTATATGATGGAATTAATAATGAATATGGTTGTACCATTTATATAAAAACATCAAGGTATATAGAATATACAGACGTTATTATATTAGAATGGAAACAGTAAATAAAGAGGATGTGGAAGACGAAAAGAACTTGAAATATCTGATGAAATATTTAACTCTTTTTTGGCTTCTTCATTTTGATTTGATCAAAATGGCTGATTAGGGTTACTTTATGACCAGAGTAAGGACTCTAGGGTGACGAGAGGAATGTTGAGAGGATATTGGGGTAGGGGTTGCCTGAGTTAAATAGATATTGTGGAGTGAAAATAATAGAAGGTGAAGTGGCATTTTATAAGAGAGGTGAGGGTTACTTTAAGAAAAGTTTGAAATATTATTTTATAATAGAATCATTTTCGGTATCTAATGTCTCAAAAATTAATTAATTAAAGGATATGGTCAGTCAGGTTCTAAAAACACTCATCCAATATGTTTTAGAAAATATTAGGTTACCATTTTAACCATATATTTTAGATTTAACTCAAAGTTAAATAGCTTAACTTTTACCGTGTCTTCTTGTATTGTTACACTATATGGTTAATAAACTTACTCTAAACATACAAGAGAACCTATATTGGTTCATTAATGACATATATAATGTTATTTTAGACTTTTGGCGGAACCTTAGATTTCTATGAATATTATATCAACCAATAATATAGTATTTTTTTTAACTATTTAATGTCAATTTTGACATTACTTTGTATTTGTATTTTTTTAAAAATAATAACAGCATGATTACATTGAAGAAAATTTATTTAATCTACCCTAACATGTCATATTAACATATTAAATTAGTTTAATTCATCAAAAGTCTCAGATTACATTTATTTGGGTATTTATAATATCAATTATTTTAATCTTTCATTAATACGATAATTTCCTCATCATCATTGTGTCATAAAAAAATTTAATTATTTAATGTCTAAAAATTTTATATAAAATAAAATTATTTAGGAAATATAATTATATTTTTAATTAATATTTATAGTCGAATTCATATTGTGTGTATCCCTATATTAAAAATGGTTTAGTTATTAAACATTGAATTTAACACTTTTAACTCTTCTTTAAATAAAATAATAATAAATTTCATAATCAAATAAAAGTGGACTAAAGAGGATCATATTTTATTTCTACTGGTTTTTTGTCAAATTATACTTGTTAAATAGAATTAGTACATGTTTTAGGGTAATAATAATATCATTTTAATCCGTAATTACACTATTTACTTTTAACCGTAATAGAAAAAGTAAAAAATTACTATTTTACCAAAAATTATTTTATCTTCATGAACCAAATTTTACTTACTGATATTAACCATGTCTGTTGGATTTTTGAAATTCAACTCTCAGAAGTGGTAAAATTATGTTTTTTGTAGATTTGAAAATGCTCATAGGAGGTGGGTAGAAGACGGTAAAAAGTTCAATAAAATATTTTAATATCTAAATTTATTATAAAATGTCCCCAATTAATTATATTGAACATTATAGGTATTATGTATCTATTTAACCTAAAATAAATTTAAAAAAAGTAAATTATTATTAAAATAAAAAGTTGGTTATAACCAAATACTCAGTGTTTTTCAGAATTCATCAAAAGATGAATGTTTTCAGAAAAATACCAAAATTTCACCGAAAGATAATTTTGATATTTTGAATTCAATAATTAAGTCTATTTTTCAAAATTTAAAACATATAAGTTTGATTTATTAATTTAAAATTTATCCCTGTTATCAAAACTAAAAAGCGTGTTTTTATGAAATAATAATCAACAAAAGGTTGATACTTGTTTATGTTCAATTTCAAAGTGAAGATATTTTCAATGAATAAAATTGGATTAAATGGAAAAAATATATTGTATTTATACTTCTATACCATTAAAATATATAATTGAACACTATAAATTATATTGATTAAAAATGTTCTTTTCAGTTAAAATATTGTATTTTTCACTATTCACCCAAATATGATTGATTTTAGAAAAACACCAAAAATTTATTGAAACTAAATTTTATTTCATGATTCTAAAGAAGAATTTTATTTTTTTCAAATTGAATATATAAAAGTTTCAAATATTGGATTTAAAAATGGTTCGCCTTTAAAAGGAGGTAAAATTTCATTTTTTTGAAAAATACTTCTTTTATCAAAAAAATGAATTTATTCTTAAATTATGTCTAAGAAACTCATAATATGGATTCTAAAATTATAAAGATTATATAGTGTTAAAAATTTTGTTATAAATATTCATAACCGCTTTTGAATAGCTAGTTTGGTAAGTCATGGTGCGCTTGAACTCAGTGTTCGGTGTAGTGAAAATTATTGAATTATTTTGAAGAAATAACAATCTATGAAATCTTGCGGTGTTACATTCTTCCTTACATCAATAAATTGCATCCTCATAATTTTAAATTGTTCTTCAAAAATAAATGGTTAAAAAATATATAAATACTTTTCTGCAAAACCCACATCAGAAATTGGGTTAATAAAATTTCATCTTAAAAAGAGGAAAAGGGAAATTAAAGGGACACCACCAAATAATGATGTCGATTAGGAGAACATTGGTGGAAATTAGAGACACATAATTTGATAAAAAAAGTAAATATTTATAGTGAGTGATTGAAGTCATCAATCACATATGAGTGTACAATAGATGGTAATGAATCCATCAATCTATGATGATTTAAAATACCCTAAGTGCAACAATACATAAGAAATTAGGATAACACATTTTGGTTTTAAGATCACTTCCCTAAAGTTTAAGAATTAATTTCTTTATAGAATAAGTCAGGAAACAAATATATAGTTGACAAGTATAGTTCCACCCTTTAACTAATTTCTACCACATACTCATCTTTCACTCTAAAAGATTATAGAACATAAAAAATATTCTATTTATCCTATTCGTATAGGGTTACAAATAAAAATAATATATAATTCACCTATAAGAACCTTAAAAACAACATTATACTATCTAGGGACTTCACGTAGTCTAGTGGTAGGCGATAAATCACAATCGCACTATGGTTGTGGGTTTGATTCCCTTAGATTTGTTTGACAGGATGGGTTGTCACACGGTCTGCATGTCGTCCTTTTTATAAAAATCCCATAATAACATTAACAATAGTACTCAATTTCAAACATATTCTATTCCATATTTTAGACTTATCCAAAATAATTCTATCCAAACTCTCAGTCCAAAATATATTAGGATGTTAAACACAATGAAGATCATTTTTTCCACACAATAACATGTGAACACCTACATCATGTATTATTTTAAAACATGGTAATAACCTAAATTACCATAAAACCATATTGATTACATTATTTCTCCCTTATCCATTATATAATACTAGATATATTCATTATATCCAAAAATATTGAATATTCCTACAATAATGAAATAAACAAACTATTATTCAGCTCCATGGAAGTCAAGAATATCCAATATAATTTATCCAAATCAACCATCTATTATTCAAAAATCACTACCTCATTTTCAAGACCATAGTAAGGATTACATATCTTTCAAAAATGTATTTTTTGAAAAAGTGTAGCTTACAATTAAGTCACATTTCCTATAACCATATAATCTAAAAACCTAAATAAAATAGTACCGCAGTTCAATTCTTTTGTATCTCCATAATACATATAACTAGTATATTGTTGATACATCACTCAAATGAAATAATTATACAGTAACTACAAAAGAACGCTGGTCATTACTCTTCATCTGAGGTAGTACCATAACATGATTATTATCCAATAGCATCATTTAAGGTATACTCTGATAACTGGGACATTGATTCGTGTAGTGTCCCAACACCTTGCAGATGAAGCATTGTACATTTGAAACTTTTTTTACCCTTGCAATCACGTACTTGATGTCCCTTTTCTCCACACTTATAACAACCTCCAATTCCCTTCATGAAAGTACCAGGGTGTTTCTTCACACATTTACTCCAAGATGGATATTCATCTTTTCCCTTCTTCCCCTTACTTCCATTCCTTCCACTAGGCGACATTTCTAAAAAATTGCATAAACTAGATATTTTAATGAATCAGAATACATAAATCTAAAAATGTAAAACACTTAACATAAATTGACCAGTTTATGGATATAATCCATAATCATAAAAACGTTTTCTTTGGGAAAGTATATACTCATAAACCCTTCATAATGGTTTGTAACGGAAATGAGGATTATACGAAGCATATCCTTCGAGAGTTTCGTAACCAAGAGTGCAGCAAGGCCCATTGTTGTGCACCAGTTCTTGTTAGAGTCTAACAAAAAGTGGTGTTTTTTGGGTTTTACCCCTAGGTACATCTGTGCTACAGACTCCTCTAACTACACGTATCCATACAGGGATGTATTTCTTGGAAAACACACAATATCTCAACAATTCCAATATTACATAAATTTCTTCTATATTAATCCCTAATGTCTGTCTTAGGGTAATGTTCTCTAATGGAAGTTTATCTAAATATATATTCCATGGTTTTTACTAAACTTCCTCTGATACAAACTATAACGCACTGACCCTAGATTCCCAGAGTTGGTTCTTTATTTTAATAAATCATCATGATTACAAGGAATCAAGTCCCAAAAGACCGATATGTTTTGTAGTCTTGGAAAATAGAGTATATACATGAATTTTATGTTACACTTTCTAACATACATTACAAAAAAATTTCTGTTGAGAATACCATTGTTCACTTAGAATTACCCTACATCTCAAACATAAAACACTTCTTGGGATCCCTAGAATATTAAAACATAGAAAGGGGCGAGCTCAGATACTCAGTTAGAATTAAAATATAGTGGAGACTTTTATAAATAATCATAAACATTTAAGGCAATGTATAAGACTAAAAACACCTATTAAACATAAATTTCAGTATAATATGACAATGATAGAATAAAATAATTCCATTTACAAATTCACTAGGATATTTTACATGTCGAATAATCAAATACAATATCAATAGCCACTTTCATAATTATGGAATGCATAATGCCAGACTTCATAACAACATAGTCAAGTCCTTGTGCCAAGACTACAAATAAGATTTTGTCAAGTCCTTGTGCCAATACACTAGTTTGTATAATGAGTCATGTCGATGCATCGAGGAGCTATATCAGGATCCATTTGTCCCTTACTAAGTCCAACGCATTCCTCATATCAAAAGTTTTAAACATAACCTAAAAATTATTATTAAAACTATAATATGAAATGTCAATACTTTAACCATAAAGTATGAATTGTATAAAAATATCACATCCACAGTCAAACATATTACAAAATCTTCAATACTATATGGATGTTTTGTGTAATAAAAAATTAACTTCAAACAAGTTTAAAATCTATCAAAGTATGTCGATATAGATTAAAATTATTAGTAATACTCTTTGAGGGAAATATACATTTTCCATGAAAAACATTAAAAGTCACAAAATTTAGAAAGGAATAAATTTAAAGAAATGTTTTTAATCAATGTGTCCCAAACTAGTTTGAAAATTTTGAAAGGAATTAACATTTTAAAACATTCATGTTATTTAAATAAATCCTAAAACCATTTTTAAAACAAGGTCATTAATGAGAATAGATTAGAAGAATAAATCATTAAAACATTTAAAATGATGTTTTAGTCAAAATTCACTTATAAATAATCCCTTTGAAAACTATTTTATGAAACATGGACATGGATAATAAATATTTCCCAGTAGATACTTTCATAAAAACAACCTCCCATAATAAAGATATTTTGAAATTAACCCTTACCTTTCACTATCCTTTAGTCGAAGGTATGTCTAACCACATTTATGAAGACCATTGTATGTTATTAAATTATAGCAAAACCATATTAATATTTGTTATATCATAAATGATTCATTTATGACATTATACTACCCATTTAATAATAATATCCATGTTAAATTTACATTTCGGTTAACACACGCTTTCTTTATCGTACATGTTTTAACTTGTTACTCTTGATTGTATCACTAAGATTAAGATTTAAATACCTCCAGAATATAGATCATTATTTATATATCATATATATTTGGAATATAAATATGTATAATAGACATATATATGAAATGGAAAACACAGTTTATAGAGACGGTAGTCCATACGTACGCATAAACACTGTCTCTATTTTCATATTGTATTGAACAGAACTAAGTGAATAAGATACATGTAATTACACACAGAGACACACACACACACACTGATATATATATATCTATTAGAATTATTATTTCATATATTACATACTTATTAATGATATATATTTTATTATCATCATTGAATGGTGATCGTGGAAATGAATCTCATCACGTTGTGGAGATGGTAATTTGTACGTACGCATGAGCGACAATAAAATTAAATTGATAGAGAAATAGTATGTAATTGGATGGTATATCAAATATAAAGAATAATTAACATGATATATTTATTATTTACATCATTTATACTCATTATTAAACCCATCAAAATAATGAAGTGTTTGAATAACAAACTACACCACGATGTGGAGACGGTAATCCGTTCTTACGCACATATGGTGACTATGTCTTTTATATGATGGATAGGAAAATGAATATGGTTGTACCATTTATATAATATCATCATGGTATATAGAGTATACTGGATTTATTATTTTAGAATGGAAACTACATGAATGATAAAGTGGAATAAGAAAATAACTTGATAGATGTGATGAAATATTTACCTCTTTTTCAAGTTCTTCATTTCGATTTGATCAAAAGCGATCCTTAGGTTGGATTTCTGGACAAAGGAAGACCTATATGATTAAGGGAAGAATTTTGGGAGGATATTTGGGTAGGGGATGGCTGAGCCAAATGGATTTGGTGGTGTGAAATGAAGAGAAGGGGAAGTGACCTTTTATTTGAAAGGTGAGGGTTAATTTTGGAAATGTTTGAAATTTTATTTTATAATAATATCATTTTAGGTTTATAATGGCTCAAAAATAAATTATTAAAAATATAAGGTTGTTATGGGTCGAAATACTCTCAAACAATAGGTTTTAGACAAGTTTAGGGTACCATTTTAACCATATCTGTAAGAATTAACTCTTAGTTAAATAGTTTAACTTTTACCATGTCTTCCTGTATTCTTACACTATATGGTTAATAAACATACTGTAAGCTTTCAAGAAAACCTCAAGTGGTTCATTAATGACATATATGATATTAATTAATATTCTTTGCCAAATTTTATATTTTTACGAACATTATATCAACCAATAATATAGTATTTGTTTTAAAAACTATTTTATGTCAATTTTGACATTATTGGATATTTGTTTTTTTTTGTAAAAAACATAAAATCATGATTACTTCAAAAAAAAATCAACCCTAACATGTTTTATTACCATATAAAATTATTGTAAATCCCCGAAATTCTTAAATTACATTTATTTGGGTATTTATAATATCAATTATTTTAATCATTCATTAACACAGTAAATATAGCATTATCACTGTGTCATAAATAAATTTAATTATTTAATGTATAAAAATAATAAATAAAATACCATTATGAAGGAAATATTTTTAGATTTATAATGAATGTTTATAGTCGAATTTATATTGGGTGAAACCTTATATTAAAAATGGTTTAGTCATTAAATATTGAATTTAACTCATTTAAATCTTCTGTAACTAAAATAATAATAAATGACCAAATCTAATCCAAGTGGACCATAGAGTTTCATATTTTATTTGTACGGTTTTTTTGGGTATCATTATACTTTTCCAATTGAATTAGGACATGTGTTATGGTAATAATAAGATCATTTCTACCCATAATTACCCTTTTTACTTTTAACCGTGGGAAATAAAAGTAAAAATTTACTATTCCCAAAAAATTATTTTCATCTTATTGAACCATAGTTTACTTGATGATATTAACCGTCTCTCTCGGATTTTTAAATTCAACTCATAGAAGCGGTAAAATTATGTTTTATTCAAATTTTCAAATGCTCATAAATGGTGGGTAAAAGAGGGTAAACAGTTCAATAAATTTTTTAAATATCTATACTTATAATAAAATGACTCCAATTAATAATATTGAACTTATATAGGTTTTATGTATCTATTTTTACCTAAAATAAAGTTAAATAATATAAATAATTATTTAAAAAAACTTAGTTTTAACCAATAACTTAGTGTTTTTCAACATTCATAAAAAATTTAATGTTTTCAAAAAAATGACAATATTTCACCCTAAGTTAATTTTGATATTTTGAATTCAAAAATTATATATATTTTACCAAATTCAAAACATATAATTAGAATTTATTAATTTAAAATTAATTCCCGCTGTCAAAACCAAAAAGTGTGTTTTTAATGAATAATAATAAACAAAGGATTGATACTTGTTTTTTTCAATTTCATTGTGAAATTATTTCCAATGAATAAAATTGGATTAAATGGTAAAACTATAATCTATTTAAACTTCTAGACCATTAAAATGTCTAATTTAACACTATTAATTATTTTGATTATAAAATTTGTTTTCAGTGAAAATATAGTATTTTTCACTATTCACCCAAATATGAATGTTTTTAGAAAAACACTAAAAAAATTTTGAAACTAAATTATTATGTCTATATTCTAAATAAGATGTTTATTTTGTCAAATTTAAAATATAAAATATTCAAATATTGGATTTAAAAAGGGTTCTCCATTTAAAGGTAGTAAAAATTCATTTTTTGAAAAAATCTTCTTTTATCTGAAAAAATGAATTTATTTTTAAATTTTGTCTTGGAAACTCATAATATGGACTCTGAAATTATAAAGATTATATAAAGTTAAAAAATCAGAAAATACTATTCCTAACCGCTTTTGAACGACTAGTTTGGTAAGTCGTGGTGCGCTTGAACTCGGTGGTGCATGCAGTTCAAATTATTGAATTACATTAAAGAAATAACATACTATGAAATATTGGAGTGTTACACCATTGGAAACATAATAGGAGTTCACCTATCCTGCCACTACTCCAGGAGAAGCATGCTTAACTATGGATTTCTAATCAGGTAGGCTCTTGGAAGGATGGTTCACCAAGCATACATGGGGAGTAATAATTATTCTTTTATGTATCACTTTTCTAGGGGTGTTATAGTTTCAATACCCATGATTCCATTTGAATTATCTCCCTACACATTCAATAACATATGGTAATAAATAATGCTCACATTAAAAAATATTTGTTTATTTTTTTTAAATTTTTTATAAAATTATTTAATATACTACTTTACCACCTCTTTTTAAAACTTTTTAATAAACATCATCTCAACAATGTCGGATTAACACTAGAAATGTTGGCAATGATATTTTATTTTTCACATATTCATATCATTGATATTATTAAAATTTTCGTTATTTATTTAATATAATATAATATTGAACTAAAATATTTTTTTATTTTGAATTGATATAATGGATATGGTAACAATGACGTTAAATGTTAAAACTATGATAATTGCTTGTCTATTGAAGGCCATGTTGTTGAGGATTAATATATAAATTATAACTATCAACTAGTCTATTGAACTCAATCACTTATTGACTTATATTAAATATATTACATGACACTTTTATTGTTGACCGGAGTTATTAATGGAATGATGGAGCAGAGGGGGGATAATATGCAAATTAAAATTTTTAAACATGATTTCAAAATTAACAAATTATTTTTATGAAAACATAAGAAAAATGATTGTGAGTGTGGTCTTTAAACTGATAATAATTTGAATAAAAATAAAGAATAAGAACACCAAGATTATTATAGTAGTTCATTGTATAGTAAACCTACATCTACTCTTAAATTTCATATAACTAAGTGAGAAGAATATTACATACTAAAAAAATGATGTGGTCTTTTATAAGAGAAGACTCAAACTACATTATTACTAGATAAACCAGTCCTTTTAAACTATTCAAGGAGTAATAATAACTCATCCAACTCTAAGGAATGAAAAAGATTATCAATTTATTTTACAAAGAATCAAGTATAACCAATGTTACCCTACATTTTTTGGTTAGGTGTGCTGAACCAAAACATTAAATTTTGAATGGAGGTATAAGTGTGCATGAACATAGAATAACATAAACATAAAAAAATAAAAATAACCATACAACAGAAATATGTTGATAAAAAGGATGTCTTAGAGTAGTGATCTTTCGACCTTCTATAATTGATGAAAAATAATAAATTTACAAGAAAACTCAATGCCTTAACCAATGAACAGATTAAAATTGTATAATGTTGTGTCTCTTTTTCTCTACTTTCACTAATTTTCCTTGAACATTATGTTTTGAGGAAATTTTAGATGGAAATTTTACACCCCTATTATTGTCCTCATATTTTATACTATCTTATCATTTAGGTCTTAGTTTCTCATCTGAGTTCAGGGCATTGTAGATTTAAATATTATGTTTTGGAGGATTTTTGTGCTTTTGTTTAGAACTATTCATCATTATCTTGAATGTTATGAAGAGGATTTGTCTTCAAAAATTCTCTTAACACTCTTAGTGGAATCTAATTATGTGGTATGTTTGTTAAATGGTTTATCCTCTTGTGTTTGATGGGTTTTTGTTGAAAATGATGATTTTGGGGACTTCTTCCAGGTCGTACAATGATGGTACACATATTTTTTAACCCTATAGTATGTGTTTAGGGGGTCACATGGTTTAATATACCATGTAGCCTAAGTATGCATCCCATCTAGCACTAGATAGTGGTAGATTTTATAGTTTATGCATAGTTTTTTAAACTATTCGAGCTAACTATTCAACTCGCTCATTAGAAGTTATTTTAAGTTTTTATCCTTATTTTTAATTGGGTCTTATTCTCATAGCATCTCCCATTCGAACCCTTTGACTGAAAGACCTCCCATGATGATTTTTGGCACCTCCAAGACACTCCATGTCATATTCAAGGTGATTTCATGGTGGTTCATCACCTGGATCGAATGGATAGAGCTTCCTTCTTACTCTATTTTTCTTTCATTCCATTTTCCTCTTCTTCCCTAAAAATATGGGACATGTTGGTGGATTTCCTTCACTAGGGTTTCTTGGTTTTGAATGTTTTTTACTTCTTAGGGATCATTGAGTGTGGAACTACCCTCCCTTGTGTGCGGTTGAGGTGTGGATAACGTTTCGCCCCATATTTTGGATGTTCTTCATCATATGAGGTAGGATCCTTTTGAATAATTCCATTAAATTGAAGATTAATGTTTTTTCTTGATTTTTGAACCTTTCTTGGCTATTAAATTGTTATTTTTCATGCATAGAATGATTAATCAATGTGGAATAAAGTGTTTTTCATAATTAATTTGATTGTGTGGTGTGTATTTGATGGATTTAGCACACCTAGTGTTTGTTTAATTTCTCAGTTGGACATTTCAAGTTGTATGTGATACTCGAAGGCTTGGTTTTGTTTTACATGTGATATTATGATAAACAAAATAAGGATTTTGGTGTTTATAAATGGATTTTTAAACTGATTCTATTTGAAAGTGGCTGGTATGTAGTTTTTCAGGAATGGTTTGATATATGAAATCATTTTGAGGAACAATTGTAATTTTTATTAAAATGGTTTCATTTGGGAAACCCCCTTCCGGAGGGAGTCTTTCCTTGTTTGTTTATCATGATATGAGAGTGTCCCCAATATGGTACCTCGCATATGTAATAATTTTTTAAAGAAAATACTACACTTTGAGGTGACTAGGGTGGTGTTGGTTGAGTGATGTGTATGGTGGTATATATATATATATAAGGCTTGTTGTTTGGAATGTGTGGAACTCCACTTTTGAACATATCAAGAGAATCTTGCATAGAAAAGATGAATTCTGAGAAAGGTTTCTTCCCCCATAGATCACACACTAACCAGTGGCCTATAGTAGGGGGATATTTGGGTATATTGCTATGTGATTTTCCCCTACAGTCTGTCTAAGTTAGGGTGGATGGAAATTTGGGCACATTGAGTTCATCATATATGGAATGCTACTAGGAATGGGATATCATTTATTATTATGTTCTAGTTCTCCTCTGAGTTCCTAAGTCTTAAATTCTTCATATGATTCTAGTACGGTTAGTTCTTTTTCCATTGTTGTGTAAGATCATATTCTTGGATCTCAGTTTTTGTGTTTTCATATGAAATAGTGAGTGAATGGATTTATCTAAAAATGTTTCTATGAAGAATTTTGTAAATGAACAATAACTTTGACCTTCCGTTCACTATTATGAAAAAAATGAACTCGTATTTTTTCCCATTTTCATTTCTTCCCTATATCCTTTCATGAAATCATGATGGGCAATAGATTATGATTTTTTATATTAAAATAAAATGTTTAGAAAAACATATAAATTTATATTTTATTTCCAACCTATTATTAAATGTTTATTTATTTACAGGATGGGGATTGGGAATAGAATTATTCAGGCCTACCTACTGAGTTTTAATACTCATGTCTGTAGTCTTTTCTTGTTTTTTGATTATGTTGTAGGTTCTAGCTTGGGTTTGATCAACTTGGGAGATGGTTGGATGTGGATTGGAGAGTGACATTAAGGGTCACATTAAGATATTGGACTTTTAGGTTTAATTTGAGTTATCTTCTGTAGTGGTTTTTCATTTTTTCGTACCTTCATTGGAAATAAATAACGCAATTTTTGATAATCATGTTTAGTTTGGTTTTCTCATTTTTGTATTATACTACTTTTGTTCATTCATACTTTTATTAAGAAAAATAGGTCCCATTGTCGATACATATGAGGATTTTTTTTCTTGTCTCCATCCCTGGAGGATCGAGATTACCTCTTGAGCTTTGTAATTGATCAGATTGGGTGACTGGCATAGGTTCGACGTGGGTTGGTTCGTTACCTGAAGTTATTCCTTAAAATTATCCAAACCATATCAAAACTAGTGTTTCCTATTTATTCTTCAAATATTAAAAACCAATTGTTATAAATAATTATTAAGGTATATTACTGTTACTTTTTTTTAAATATCATGCTCAAATTTAATTATTAATTCATTTGCATCATTATTTTATCAAACTAAAAAAAACTTATACTAGTTTAATTTATTAACAAGTGTAAAAATACTTTTCATAGGTTCTATACCAATAATAATAGTTCAAAAATTAATTAAATCAAATTAATCATTTTTAACAAACCTACAATAAATGAGAATACTACAAAAATCATGAAAACATAGCAAACTATAATTTTAGGTTTTTTAATGAACATATAAGTAAGTATACACGCATGGATAAGGGTAAAAAAATATTTCATAGGTTCCATACAGTTAAAGTACATATTATAAAATCTAAATAATGGTAAACAAAAACACCATATAAAGGTAACCATAACGTTTTATACATTTCATATGGGTAACATTAGGTTTTCGTAAATTTTATAAAGGAAAGATGAGACTTTTTATAAGGATAAATATGTATTTCAACATGTTGTATAATGGTAACTCAAATTCTACACCTTATATGATTATGTGATTTTCTCATTTAAAGGTAAAATAAATTGTTTAAACTCAGTGTATGGGTAAAATAAAAATCTTTAAACTGGGAAATTAATTCGCAAAGTGGTGTAGGGGGGAGAAGGAACCATGCATAAAGGAGACCTCAAATTTAAAATGGATACATAAGTGTACTCATGGTTTTTCATCTATTTCATAAAGATAAAACATTACACATAAGGTGGCTGTGGAGTAATGGTTTTTTTTAATTTGGTCATGAATGTGTAAATACATAGTCATATAATAGTCAGCCTGCATTTTCCATTATTTAATAATGTTTATGTGTATCTCTAACAATGTTATCTTCTAATGTAAGGATCATATCCTAACCTGTGTTAGGGTAACAGTGAATCTATTTTACCTATATAAAGGTCTCAAAATCTTATTTATGGGAAAAACAAATCTCACTTAGGGGTGATTAAAATTATTCGAAAAATAATTTGCCATTACATTTAGAAAAAATATTTTATAAAGAATAATAGGATTAGTTTGACAGAATGATAAAAATTAAAGAACAGTTAAAAACATTAAATTAATTATTATAAAAAATAGTAAATCATGACTCAAAATATAACAAATAAAATATGTAATAATATGCCAACCTTTAAATAGAGTGAAAATAAAATAATATATATGATAAAAAAAATTAAATAAAATGATCATGTAACAAACTAATATAGTGATACAAATCATAAATATAAATATTATAAAAAAGATAAAACAAATAATATAATTGTATATAATTAAATATTTAATAATTGTAATATATTTATAATATATAATTTAATAATTAACCAAAAAATAAATGGACATTCATATTATAATTCTCCAATTAAAGTTACACTTTGAATATATTAATAAAATTTAAGATTATTCTAATAAAAATTTAATAATAAAATAATGAGACGTTTTAAATTTAAAAAAAATAATACTTGATTTACTAAATTCTCCCAAAACATCAAAAACTAAAAATACCCCAATTTTTTAAATTTTAAAACCGAGAATTCAATTAAAAATCCATGAAATTTTCTAAACCCTACATAAATTTCTAAAAAATAACCAAAAATAATTTTGTTCACAATCATTAACCCTTTTCGAAATTTACATCATCTTCAAATAAAGGAAAAAATAAATAATTATTGAATACATAAAAATAATTTACATTATAAACACAACTTATATTAAAAATGTTAATGAATAAGATATAGTCATATTTAGTAATACCAGTAACCATTTACTATCCATGAACATGATAATATAAAATATGGAAAACAATAGAGGATCAATAATCTATAGTCAAAACTCGCTAAAATTTAAATGTTTTAACAAAATATATCAAAATATAATATCACATACTAAAATTTCATATATATTTTAAACAAATTTCTCTAATAGATTCATCATGATACAAAATTAAGAACATATGAGAAAACATGCCCTAAATTAATTCAATTACCCATAACACATTAATCATATATTCTCCCCTTGAATAGATGTATCTCATTAAACTATATTCAAGGACATTGAATTATGATTATAATGAATTAAAAATATATTAAGCAAATTCTATTGAAGAAAATAATAATTTGAACATGATTATTTGACATAAAGAAAAAAAATATTAATATATGGAATCATATCATATTTTATAAAAAATATAGAAATTTCATGTTGTGCATAAGAAAAATACTTACCTAGGCATGTTGAATAGAATAGGCCAAACATGATTAGAATATTATACTTTTGGAATTGACGTTGTACATGTGTTATTTCTTTTAGTATTTAAAGCAGACATTGAAAGAAATATCTTTTTTTTCATAATGAATGTAGGGTCCTAAAAATTCTACCAAAGGAAAAAAATACCCCCACAATAGCTTTGCAGAAGAAAGAAAGTATTCCTATAAGTCTATAATGGTGATTAAAATATAATAAAGTTGAAAATTTTAGATGAAACTTGAAGGAATTCACATTTTCAAAGCAGTTCAAAAGGCGCACATTCCATCACCAGGAAAGGTACATGAACAAACTAGATCGCAAACAACTGGTTTTTGGAATGATCCGTGAGACACTAGCCCATGGAGCGATGGCCCACGAATAAGGCGGACCATGAACTTCATTACCAAAAGTCTCATGAAAAAGATTCCCATATTTGTACCATCTCGTGAACTCATTAGTTCGCAAACTAAGAGAATAGTCAGGGTTCCACAAACCGTTATGACGAACCGAAGCCTCTGCTATCCTGGGATTGACTGAGTCTTCCATGGGTCAGGTTATAACTTCACGGGCTTCAGAAAATGGTGTTGTGTTCCCAATAGATACAAATTGTCCTGATGCTCTATAAATGGAGAAAAGTAGAACGATGATAGGAAGATGATGAAATCCTAAAGGGAACCCAGACATTGGAAGAAAGAGTTCAGAGAAGACTCTTACTTCAGTCTTGATTCATCAACGAATCCTGAATCGCAAATCACTTTCTACTTTGGTACAACTGGCCGTGAACCATAAAACAGAGGAATTTAATAATAATAAGAGAAGCACGAACCAAATTAATGAACCGCGAACAACATAATTCTCACAAATGAACTCCCTATGAATGATAATCCCCCATAACCAAATTTAATATGATGCTCTGCATTGTGTACTTCTATGCAGACTGAACCTAGCACTGCGTACTTCATCAGTACACAGATGTAACCTAAAGTGGCGTGATGGGCCATGTACAACTATGATACACACTGGTTAATACCCATGCCCACATACCGTATTTTTACATGGATGGTCCCTTTTCCCACATACCAATACTATATGAAGATCCTCTCCCAGCCCACATATGAAACCAGTACACATAATAGGGTGATTTCGGGTATTATTTCCTTAGTTCCCAATCCCACCCTTTACCGTCCAATCCTTTATAATCCCTCCACCAACCAGTCCTCTTGCATCAGGCCAAAGCCTCCTCCAAAACCCCTATACGCATATGATCAGACCGTCAGACGCATCCGCACACCCCTTGGTGTCTACATACCCATGGTAAGAAGTGTCATGAATTCTCTCCCCACAACGGTTCGGTCTTCGGGAATTCATGCGGGTCTACATTCCTATGGTAAAATGAAGTCCAAATTTGGGTTTCTGATGTGAACCTCCCCATTCTATGGATTAATGGTGATCACTCATTTTTTCCATTCAATAATGAATAGTGATCTGTCAAAGGGGTTATGTTCACTCCCCCCTTTGATGTGGATGACACACCTCCCCATACCAAAACATATTTTGGGGCCATTCCATAAGGGTAACTACTTAATATTCTAAGGCCGAGCTGGATGACCTTTAATTTCTTTTTACATGGAATGTTTCATCACACCACTCCCTCACCCACGGTCACCATTTCAACTTCCGCCACAGGATATCCATCCCCCACCAATAGGGGAGGAATCATGTTCTTTGTTTAATCATTCAAATCCTCTAGTTTCTCAAACCGAGCCAGAATCATGTGGGCTGTGAGGTTTGTGAGGTTTTCATAATCCACCAGAATCTGAACTGTTAGAATTTTGATTCCTGATCAAACCAGGATACATAGGATGCATACGAGAAGGCTAGAGCACAAAATGGTTCCCATCCATAAGGTGTCCACCCAATTATGTCTATCAAATGTAAAGCTTCCATGCGTAATCCCCAAAAAATTTGATCTACAGTGGGTCTGATTGTTATCCCGAGGATATGTAGGAACCCCTTATTATGGTCCTGATCCCAACATTATGTCACCTTCCACCCGCTAGTTGACAATAAACACTGGAGCAACATATTGTATGTATCAAGTAAGTATCATCACTCTAGCATCAATTATATGCATGCCTATAAATATCTTTAAAACAAAGGATAATCCATGGACACAATCTTTGGGAATAATACAAGGATTTAGGAACATATGAACATAGCATAAATATATAAGAGAGTCTCGGAACATGCAGTAATCCTCTTCAAGAAGGGTTTTGTGATCCTGACTTCCCATACTCTCGACTAATATATTCTGTAAGTGTCG
Organism: Viscum album; assembly: GCA_963277665.1. Lineage (NCBI taxonomy): Eukaryota > Viridiplantae > Streptophyta > Magnoliopsida > Santalales > Viscaceae > Viscum > Viscum album. Next base: position 1,866,464,146 of record OY728133.1, read on the forward strand.
TTGGTGGAATTACCAATCAACGAGAACATGTATTTGGAAATAAGGTACATGAATAATGGATACTATGGTTGTTAGGTATTAATGGATGTGAAAATAAACCCATTGGAGACCATCTGAGGATGTTTTATCCAAATAAGACCAATTGTACTAGTACATGACCACATGCAATCACCCACTCGGATCATGTGACTATAGTACCTTCTTTTCAATGTGAAAGGGGTTAATTTCCCAGTCCAAGTGGGGTTAATACAACCCCCCTTTAATGGATAATGATGATAAATAGGTTCAGACAAATGAAATGATAAATTTTAAAGGAAACCAACTCAATAAAAAGGGATGTGTTGCGATCCTCGCCAGAACATTTCTGCACCACCCAAAATGTGCCACCTTGGAGGTGGAACAAAAATTGTGAAAACGATGTGAATATTTAACCAAGGTGGTGGTTCTACACCAATGATAAAAGAAAAAATGACTTTTCATGATGGAACATTTTTTTCCCAAGTCCGTGCAAAATAGCCCACCTCAGAGGCGGAACAAAAATGGTGATCCCAACGAGAATCCTTAACCAAGGTGGCAGTTCTGCCCAAATGATAGTAGAAAAGAAGAACCATTCACATCAACCCATTCTTTTCACCCCAATCCATGAAAAAATCCCATTTAGGAGGAAGAATAGAAATGGTAAACCTGAAGTGAATCCTTAACCAAGGTGGAATTAATTCCTAACTAAGGTCTCGTTGTGGTCTAGTAAAAGAAAAAGGAAAGGTGGCCAAGATGAATCACCAAATATGAATATGTTTGAAATAGTTCTTAATTGACATGGTTTTTTTGGTATGTATGTCATATATGTATGGCACATGTTCCCAGAGAGAATCCATTGATCCAAATGAGTTCCTGATGACCATTGCAAACACATGCTTCAGTGATCCCGTAGGTAGCTATGTCCCCAATGAAGAGCAAGACCCCCTCGTCTACCCTGCGTCTTCAATGCTGGGTATCCAACACACTGACCAAATTGGAACATTGAAATGGTAATTTCCCACATTAGAGGCTGCGAGACAATCCCTCTAGTATGCAGTGGTCTACTGACAGCCTCCCCATCCACGGCTGGCACCCCTACACATAGAAGACCAGTGGTCATCTCAAACAATTTCTGGATCCTCTCCCCTGGAACGTGACAATGAGTATCTCCCTGATCATAGAGAGAAAGAATAAGTCGATGATGGAAATTTCATCTAAACTACACAGAGGTCCTAATCAAGGGTCCCCGGAGAGTGTCACCACCGACACCAAATGACCAGACCCCCCCCCCCACTGAAGGGAACCTAATGCCGATGACACCTGCTAATGTTCAAATGACTCGAACCCCTCGGGCTTCCCACCAAGGGGGGTGAATAAATAATCTAGAACACACTATCACCCTAGATTTTGAGAAGCAACCCCGCCACACTTACGCGACGACATTCAATGGATAGACATATGAATTTTCCCTCCTCACTCATTCCCACCATAGAAAGAGGGGGTCAAGAAACGAGCACTTGCACGTTCCGGCTAGTTCTCACTGGTCCCATCCTGTTGACAGAGTGAAAAAATACAAGAAGATAAAGATATATATCAATATACCACAATCCCATCAACCAAGTAGGGAGGAAACTTGTTTTACTCAGGCACAATACCTACTAATGAATTTCAAGCCTGCCATCTAAATAGGATTACAACCAAAAATGAACAGAGTCTAATTACTATGGATTCATAAAATGGTGGTGAGACAAATACAGTGGAAAGCGAGTAGATGAAAGTCCATTCTCATGAATATTAAGTCCACCAGTCAAATACAGTGGTAACCTGAGGGAAAAATTGGTGGAAGACTCATTCCTCTAACCCATCATAGGATAACTGCCAGTATCTTTTGGAAACCCAATGAGGACCAAAGTAGGCACAAAATCCAGATTCGATATCAGAATGGGACTTCATACCCATTCCATCCAGAGATGTATCTTAGTACATCCTACCAAAGATGGAAGATCAGAAGTCGATTCCCGACCATATCCTCCAAACATGAGAATATATCATTGAATCAATGGAAAAGGTGAGAAAGTGGTCCCATGACCCAGTTTCCTCGAATGGAATAACTCACTTTCAAAATGTGTTACTCACTCCAGGGTAGTTACACATCTCTGATATAGTCCAGGAGAGTCGGCGACAATATCCCGCGATATACGGACAATCAGATCGTGAACAAATACCATTTCCAATTGGGGAACATTGTTCCAACACGGTGGCCGCTCATGGGCTAGTATATATCCCTACAAAAAATAAATATGTCAGTCAACATATCCCAATGACATCACAAGACCCAACAAGGTAAGGACCTATATATGAAGGTTATTAAAACACAGTAGATGACCCTTTTTACCCACAAGACAGTGCTCGAAGAATAAATGTGGCAATGGAAATTGAAAAATTAAGTGCACATACATGATCCTGCTCTACAGGAAGCTGGGTTTATTAAATATCTTGAATATATATCAATAATGGATAGGAACCTATCAGTCCATTACTAAATTAAGAAACAGGAAGTAGAAGTTGTGAAGGCCCTCCCTGCAATGTCGCTACTAATTGCTCTAAAGATCCTCCACCGAGCACCCATGGGGGCTCGCTCTGTGGGCCCTCCCTACGATGTCCCAATAGGAGTTCACATTCGGGGATAGGGAGAACTTCTAGACCAACACTTCACCCATATTATCTCCATCTAAGCCCCATTGGAAATGAAATCGAACTATGTAATCACCCAACGGGAGAAATAATTTGAACCCCCTACTCAAGAATGATGGGATACTGAAAAAAATGGGATCAATGTAAGTGTTAAAAGCGTCAGGACCGACGAGATCAAGCCATCGAGATGCTTCGGAGCCAGGAATCCAGGAACATCAATCAGGCTTCCCACCTAATGGAAGCCAACCAGAAATTAGAGCACATTTATTCAAAAGTCCATAGAGTCTATGCAGGCCCAATGTCATACTCGACTCACACCCACATTATAGTACATAAAATTTAAAAGGTGGTAATAATGGCGGCTTCCACTGTAACGTGGGAACAACGACATCCCATTGATCATGGATAATTCTAAAATAAAAAATTCCCATGATACCAACAAATATAGGACGAAGCACATCAATGTAAGAATAGGAAAAACCCATCCTAATGGGAAGGGGGAATTTTTACTTCCAATCTCCACACAACGAACATCTGTCATCCACTGTTTAGAAAGAATGGTGGATATATGAGTCACCCATTCCACCACTTCTAATGGTTATCACACTACAAGACAAATGGGAATTACGATGTTCAACCAGGTCTCCTTTTAGGGTAAATATTTTCTAATAATCCAGAAAAATAGCATCAAATGGATGGAGAATGTCCAATAAAGGGTACAAAAATCATTCTTACCATTCGGCATTGGTAACAACACCCCCAATGCGGTATTCTTTAGTGGACATTGTAAATTTCATCCCAATGGATCACACAAGAAATTAACTAGATGGAGAGGATGAGAAGTTAGATGGTTCCCTCATAGAGGAATCCCACAATGAACATGATGTTGTGCATGCACAAAACTAGAGAGTGAACCTAAATTTGGTCACCCCATCGATTAATCAGTTTCTACATCCACCATGAAACCCCAAAAGGATAATAATTAATCCAAGGTCATCAATGAACCACCTCTTCCTCCACTTGAGTATGTTCTCCTCACCCTCGGGGAATGGTTCGCTAGCCAAGAGGAAGAAATGAAAGAGATTAGGCGAATTAATGCTGAGCTCCGTTGAGGAAGCTACCTCGCCAGATGTGTTCCCTCCATGAAATGTTGGTTGGTGTTCCCAGAAGATGTACCCTAGCCACATGAACTCATTCGGGTGAGTGAAACCATGATCAGAGGTCTATTCAACATGGATCCGAAAGGACATCAAGACTTCTCCCCACTAGTAAGGTAGCTAGAATATATTTTTTAAAACACAGAAATGATACCTCCGGATGGGTATCAACCCCAAATTCCAGAAGCACCGACACACCCAGTCTTGGCCACTACAGCACCATCTCAAGCTCAAGCCCGACAAGATATGCATAAAGGGATCATGAATACTATCGAGTAATTAATATCTCGACCAGAAGACCTGGAGGGGCGACACGCTCTGATATAGCCAAAGCACAATCCCTACCCTTATTGGGTATGAAATTTTCTGCCAGCGCTAAACATTGGGAACACCATATTCCCAGAATTAAGTGGTTTATGGAATCCAAAATAGCATTTAATACACTATGACTATTATTGTGACCCCATGTTGGGCACTCCAGAGCATCAAGAAGCACTAAAACTCACAGGTTTCATACGAACCTTGCATGTTTCATCTCTCGTATGTTACACAAGACTTCCTGACAATTCAATTATAGGCTGGGAGGATATTTGGCAATAGTTTCTCTTCCCATTCTGTTCACTACTGCCTAATACTACGGTCAGTGATCTCATGAATGGAAATCAATGAAAGAAAAAAAGTGTCTCAGACATCATTTCTTGATTGAAAGCATGACATATTACCTAAATCAATCACTCCCCCAGGATGAGATGATCTCTATGTTCATCAATAAACTTTGGGACAAATTGTGAACACCACTCATCCCGATGAAGTACACAAGTGAGTTTAGATACTTCAATTCCATTTCCAAAAGGATTTAATAATCCTTGAAACAGACCAATCTTAAGTCACGAGTAGCGCCATAAGTCCTAGGTAAAAGAGCGGGAAATGCGTAAGTTGATTCTATCATGCTTAATACACCCCGGCACCGGCTCCAGTTATGAGGACCCTACTAAACCCTACTGGATCCCGTGGATGCCAACAACCACACCCGCATAGGATATATGAGTGATGGGGTTCTAAAGGAAATCAGTTTGATGAATGAAGAAATACATTTTACTTGTTTCGAGACGACCAAGTCCACGCCTATTTCATATATGCAAATAATTTCAATTTGATCAAGCTACCAAAGGCAAAGTGTTATGATGAAGTCGTTCTCAAAGACCATACAAATTATTGTCCCTATCAACAGATACTGGGAGACACCATCTAGGAAATCATCATTTTCAAGGATCTACTAAAAATGTTTGTGGATTCCGGGCAAGCTAAAGTGGGCCCACCGCCAGCACAAGTGGCATATGTTTCCACTTCAGAATCATGAGAGGAAGAGGAATTGAAAATAATAACTACTAAGAAAGATAAATTTTTTGACAATTGGATGACCCAGAAGGCCATAAATTGAGTCCATGGAATCCTCTATGCACAATTAAAACAACCAACTATCCCCCCAAGAGCTCCTAATGAAACATATCCTTCCTCCTCGGCCCCGTCATCCCCAAGAGACCATAAGAGAAGATAAAAAGAGAATAAAGATGAATTGATACCAAATTTGATGTCTGTTTTGACGCATTTAGATTTCAAGCCAACAGACTTGATACAATGGAAACTGCCCCGCAAAATGGTACAACATCTATCACCCTTCCAAATGGTACAAATGGAACTGCCCCGCCAAACAGAACCATCTGAAGGAGAGAGTCAGACAAAAATAGTGTTGAATCCATAACTGATCATCGACTCCATTAAATTCATTCACCTGATGTACCCCTTCTCAGATGGATTCTATAGATACAAACCCAAATTACTATAACCCAACCGGACATCCGGATGATGATTCCACAGAGGCCGGATGTTTCATGGAATGAATGATCATGGTGGGAGTCAAATTGTGGTCCATGATATAAATAAAACTATTAACATCGAAGAAACTCAAGGAAGGATCCTTCGACAGATGGAACAAGAACCAGAATGCTCCTTCGCCTTCATTGAATGAAATCCAAACCTAGTTATCTTGGAGTATCTATCAGGGGAAGAACAGATAGAAAATATCCCAAGACATATGGACACACCAGTTCAACCAAACATGGAAAATACCACAGAACTACCGGCCTTGATCATAGAGGCCAAACTGTTTACATCAAAATCCCAAACCCCTAAATTTTCTGTGAATGAGCAACCCCATGTCGGGAAGCACTGACCATTAGAGAAAAAAAATATGTCATTCTAAAAAATATAGATTTAGTACTAGAAAATCTATCATTCATGGATGTGTTATGTATATATATAGATCTTACGGAGGCACTAATAGAATCCCTACTAGGTGGGGCATGGTGGTTGTGTTCTTCAAAGATATTCTAGTGGGGCCACACCCCCGTCTGCAAGGAGGTTACCCTCCTGGCCATGCAATGATTTTCGACTTGATTCTGAGACTTGTGACATTCTATGTTAACGAGGACCTGGAAGCCATCCCAAACGAACTTGAAATTCACAATGCGGTGCTTTCTCTTAGTGGGACTAGTGCACCAGGACCCGATGTCTTTCAGAGTTTTTTATATATGGATTCGTGGGATCTGATCAAGGAGAGCATTGTGGAGGCTGTCCAGGACGTGTTTCGTGGTGGCAACATCCCTCATGTGGCATCTGCAACTTCTCTAGTTTTACTTCTAAGATTAACAACCCATCCTCTCTCAATCATTATAGACCTATAAGTCTTTGTAACTTCTCCTACAAAATGTTGGCTTCAGTGGTTACCAGGCGGCTCTCCTCTTATATGAATCCCTAGATCTCCTCTAAACAGCATGGGTTCATCGAAGGCAGGTCCATCCAGGGGGCTATTGGCCAAGCGCAAGAGATGATCAGTGACATCGTTCAAAGGTCGATCGGTTCCAATGTTTCCATTAAGATGGATATGGACAAAGAGTATGACCCTATTGAGTGGTCCTTCATCCTTCGCATGTTGTCTTGCATGGGATCTCGAATCGCACAACCGACATCCTGTTCAGGTGCTTCAATTCCCCGTGGATGGCTATTTCATTCTTGGGGAAGTCATTCGGTTTCTTCATATCTGTCCCGGGGCATCGCCAAGGTGACCCTCTATCCCCATATCTATATATCTTAATGCAGGATGTCTTTAGCAGAGCTATTAATGGGGTAGTCTAGGCTGGAAGAGTTCTTCCATTCTGGTGCAAATCTCATTTCATGGGGCTGTCCCATATCATGTTCTCTGACGACACCTTGATTTTTGTGAATGGCATCAAATGCTTGGTTTAGGGTATCATGGAGGTTATTGATGAGTATTGAAAATGGAGTGGCCAGTTTTTGTGTATTGGAAAAAGCAGTTTTCTCCTTCTAGACCAATGCCCTGAAACAAGAGTACTCTTCACTGAATCTATTCTAGGTTTTAAGGGAAGGGGTTTCCCAACGGAGTACCTCGGTGCTCCCATATCTCCGGGCAGTCTCCGCGTGCATCACTTTGGTAAGTTGGTCGGAAAAGTTCTTAAAAGGATATTCTAATGGAAGTGACACTTTCTCTCATTCGGAGGGCAGATCACGCTCATGAATATCGTTCTCTCCTCTATCCCCATGCATGTTCTGTCTGCCTCCAAAGATCCAAAGTCGGTTGTCTCCCGGCTGGATAATACGTTGGGTGATTTAATCTGGGATGCTCACACAGAGGGAAAGAACCACTGGTCTGCTTGGGGTAGGTTGGCCCATCCAGTTGAGGAAGTCAGTGTTGGTGTTAGAATCATCTCGGAAATGATGCAGGGATTTAATGGAAAGCTCTATTGGGAGGTTCAGGCTGGTGAGACCCTCTGGGGACATTTTGTGGGCGGGGAGTACAAGGATGTTCATGTGCCTCCCCAGGGACGTGTTTCAAGTCTCTGTCGTTCTGTGCAAGTCCACGTCCCAAGGGTGGAAAGCAGTTCCCGTCGGATCATTGGACAGGGTTCGATCAGCTTCTGGTTTTGTAACTAGGCCGGAGTTAAGCTTGGCTTTCCGGGTTGTCCTACTCCAGACATGTCCTTCTCTCAAGCTTGTAATCACCCGATGCTGATCCAAACTATTCTGAATAGGATCCAATGTTTGTTCTTCTATCTCATTTATCTCTCAGACTCCCCTTATGTTTTTATCTTCAAAGGAGCCTCATCTGGCGTTTTTTCGGTTAAAGAATACTGCAAACTCTTGCGTGGCCCAACTGGTTTTTTGGAATGGAGTGTGGCGGCGTGGTGCAAAGAGATCCATGGTAAATATAATTTCCTTGTTTGGCACATCTGGCATAGGTCACTTCCCACTAATGAGATCATTAGGGGCTTTAGTATTCACCTAGGGTCTCGGTGCAGCTGCTGCAATAACTTTCAGGAGGAATCTATTCACCAATTATTTCTTGAGGGGCAATGGGTGAGCTGGGTTTGGTCTTCCCTCGGCGCCTCTGTCAGATAGCTTCTACTCAGGCTGTTGGGGTCCAGTTTCCTGGATTTTTGGTTCCAAGGGGTGGGGAGGAACAAACTGGAGCTTAGAGCGCATGCGACCATTCATTCTACCAGTAGCTGGTGCTTATGGCAGGCAAGGAACAAAGCAAGTTTCGTGGGGAAATCCTCCTCCCGAACAACCATTGTTTCACGTGCAAGATTCTTAGTGTCGGATTTTGCCCGCCTCATTCCCAACTCGAACTCTTCCCCCTCTTTCTGTTCTCTTCTTTGCCCCTATCAGAGCTCTCCTGCCAACACCATCCCTACTTATGGCTGGTTGATCAGTTGGTGCCCGCCTAGTATGGGGATGAAACTTAATACTGATGGTTCTTGTGTCTTGGTCACCATGCGAGGTGGCGGATTAGTTCGGGATTCCCTCAGCTTTGTGACCATTTCTTTCTCAGCCTTCCTTGGGAATGACACCTCTCTCCATGCAGAAGCTCTCGCTATGCTGGCTGGCCTTGATTTATGCAGAAGGGGTAAGATTTCCATCGGTGCCTTGGAGACAGACTCCCAGATTCTCCACAAGTCCATCCTGGGTACTGCCTCCACTCCGTGGTCCATAGCGTATCACATATGGAAAATCAAGAGGTTTATTGTAAATGGACTGGAGATTTCACACACTTAGCGCGAGGGACACAGGGCCACCGATTATCTTGCTTCTTAGAATCCTCTTTATGACACATTCAGTTGTTTTTCTAGACTAGGGTTTCTTCCCTCTGAGTGGGCTGTTATCATTCTTGGAGACTCTCTCGGGCTACATTTTTTAGGCCCCCATAGTTTTCTTGTTCATCCGGTTCAGGGTTCTTTTCTTTTTTAATAAATAAATGGTTATGTGTGTGGGGGTTTGAGGATGAAGTAGTAAAAGCTAAATTCTATCGGAGAAGACTAGTCCCAATGATTGTCATGTTGTCATATCCTTCATAGATAGTGATGAGGACACCATAATACAAGTTATTATCAATCCCTTATATGTTTTCAGAAAGATAAATGGAATTGTTTTCCAGAGGATCTTCATCAAAAACACCTTTGAAGTCAATCATCTCCCACTACGAACACTTTGTTGGTTGGGCTATAATGAAGACATCTTAACACACAACACTACAAATATAATCATATATGAAAAAAGTGATTATAAAATATTTGGAAGTATCAAGCATAAAATAAGGCTCATCGGACTCTTGTCAGATTCTGAGTTCTCGGTAGTGTGAGAAAGCACGAACTTCAACATCCTATAAGAGAGGCCTCGACTGCATCATCACGCATTAATTCCATCCTCATACTATCTGTGCATCCAATATTGAACTATTGGAAGAAAGGGGACATTTAACACTGATAGATCCCCATTTGAGTCTAGAAAGTCACATTATATCAACACATTGTTCTATGAATCAGATGAAAAACATTTTCATCCAACAATATTGATTGGATTGCTTCCTCAAATGGAGTGGAAATGGCTCTCACCGACCCCCTATAACAGCTTGGGGAGTAGTTTTTATTACCCAAAAACATGTCGAATGCATATGTGCATGTATGGATGTAGATTAAATTTTCTGCATGACCTCTATTACAGCCTCCATTTCCAAAGACATGAAAAAGCGGGCTGGCTTCCATGATGTCAGGAAAAGCCCTACCAAAGATTCTCCTGGCCCATCCTTGTAACCTCAAACTACCCATGCCTCACTTACTAAGGAAACATATGATATCTCTCTTGAAATTGGATAGTTCATCTCAAAAATACAATCTCCGTCAGAAGGGGAACAAGAAGAAGATGACGGTGATGAACACAAAGAGGAAGAATTCCTCAAAGATTCCCCTACTGCATTCGAAGAAAGTGTCTCCAACAAAATCGATGATCATAAAAAGATAAATTTGGGAACCAATGATGACTCATGTCCCACTCTGATCAGTGTGGCCATGATTGTCAGCGAGGAGGATGCAGATTACACTTTCCTAATGAAGAATCTAGATGTGTTTTCCTGGAATTACATAGAAATACATGGCCTGGATCACGAGGTATCCACTCATCATATGGGATAACCAGAAGATCACTGGGGCTATAAGAAAGCAACTAGAAGGACCCAATAGATGCATTCTTCCAAAATAAGGTCTGAAGTTGACATGATGATTAGAGAAAACGTTACACGGGAGGTCCAGTATCCGATATGGCTAAAAAAATAATTCCTTTCAAAAAAAAGAATGCACAGATTTGAATTTGCACTGACATCAGGGACATTAATTGTCATTTCCCTAAATAATATTTCTCTTTCCTGATTACAGAATTGTTGATTGATATAACAAACAGATATTATTTCATATCATTCAAGGATGGCTATTCTGGATATAATCAAATTTGGATGGCCTAAGGAGATAAAGAATCTAATGCTTTTTGGGCCCCTCTGGGAGTGTTCTATTATAATGTAATTTCCTCAGGTCTAAATAATTATTGATCCACAAATCAACGCATGATGAATCACATCTTCAATCCCATATTTGGAAAGAGCATCATGTGTTATGTCAAAGATATGGTGGTCAAAACACGATAGCGCTCGAACCACCTGGATGATCACAAAACCATCTTCAACAAATTGTGATTACATAGTTTAATGAAGAATCCCCTAAAATATGGATTTAGTGTTACCTCAGGAAAATTTCATGGCCTCATTGTTTTCCATCGTTACATTGAAGTCGACCCTGACAAGACGAAACCCATATTTGGAATGTCCCCAACTTGCATCCTCCCCAAGTTGAGAAATCTCCAGGGAAACCTCATATGCATTCAATGCTTCAAAGCCACCCTAGCATGAAAATAATTTCAATTCACCAGGATCATGAACAAAATGTTACATATGTGGGGGATAAGGATTTTTAAGAAGAATTCGAAAATATCAAATGATATCTCTTAATCCCACTTTGTTGATGCAACCTGTTGAGGGGAGACTACCCATTTTGTATGTAACTACACTAGAATGGTCATTAGGCGCCTTCCACATGTAGAATATTTTTTGGGTAGTGAGATCAACCTCTATTACCTCAGAAAAACATTGATCTTTGTCGAAACTCGGTATTCAAAATTTGAAAAGATCTACCTAGACCTAATCTTCATTGTTCTAAAACTCTTCCATTACCTTCAGCACCATGAGGTCCACCTAGTTTCCCATAATAACTAGATCAAATATATCCTCAAACGTCTCATGATAAATGAATTCCTATCATGATGGGTGGTCATATTTCAATAGTTTTACATATGGTACGTTTCCTAGAAGGCCATAAAAGGTCTTGCATTGTAGAGACCCAAAGCATGACGTACATGGACATTATATTACATTAGTGGAATACTTAATACATAATAAATGTAAACACACAAGGACCGTAATAGTTTAGTGTCTTTGGAAACTTGGAACATAATCTTCTAATCATGGTGAAAGATCTTCAACATCTCACATAATGATCTTCCCCTTTTTTCATACCTAAAACCATTCTTTATATCCTGGGGAAAAGAAAACATAAAACGGGTGAGCTCAAATGCTCAGTAAGGGTAAGCATGGATAAAATAAAACATAACATATACATTTGAACTTAAAAACATGAACATAATGTTTAAACATCAAAAGCATGAGAAATGACATAAAACATGGAAGTACGTAAGGCATAAATCATAAAGAAACATTAAGAATGATAAAATAGCATGGGAATAAAAGATGTAATTGTGGAAACCATTAAGCACATGATATGATTTCCATAGTATCCAAGGAATTGCTGCCAAGACCATCTTAGTGGACAAAGTCCCTTTCTGAATCGAGTTCACTCCTCATTCGAGTCATGTATTACTGAACCGGTTTAACTTGCTGTTCCAGCCATGTCTATCTAATGAGATATAAATATTTACCCAATTCATTTGAGGGAGATATAGGTCCCACCCATCTCATAATGAAATCATTCTTACTTGTGCCACAAAATAAACATACATCATTCATAAAAACCCAATAAATAAAATGTGTTCCATAAACATCATCCCATCATCACATAATCCATATAAAATAAATGGATATAATTTCATAATAAGAGAAGTGAAACCATGTAAATCATAGAGACATTATACTTGAAACATACACATATTAAATAATGTCATCTACGATGAAAAATGATTTTGATAAAACACTTGAAATGAATTCTTGAGGAAAATATCCCTTTTTCTTCAAAATCATTTTCTTTTCACAAAATTTCATGCAATTTTAAAAGAAATGGATTTTGTTGAAAATATTCATGAAATCTTTTGGATTAATATTCATGAAAACAAGGCTTTATAAAATTGTAAAAATCTGTTCATGCCGTATAAGTTAAAAACATTCTTTTCGTACTTTTTCCAGAAAAGTCAAAAAGTACCTCGTAACGTAAACAAAAGAAAGATTCCTTACATACCATGTAGTAAAAGTCAAAAATGGGTGAAAATGACATTAAACATACATGAAAACACTTTTATAAAACATGGACATGGATGATATAAATAACCCCAGTAAATACTTACGAATAAGAAATCTCAGATAAAAATGAGATTTAAAAAATTATCCCTTACCTTAGGTCCGATATGCTTCGTACATATCCAAACCTCCTGTATAGTTATTTAAATAATGTTATTGACTTATTACAGAATCATATTAATTGTTATGATATCATATATGGTTCACTTATGTCTTTATATTACCCGTTCTTTTTTAAAATCCCATGTTAAAGAGCGTTTTTGGTAAAATAATTTCATTTTTTGTCCGTGTTTTGACTTGTAATTATTCATATGATTACTTAGATCATGATTACTTACATCCAGAATGTTAAAACTGATTTATATATAATAAATATTAAGAATATACATATATATAATAGATCGATAAATTGAAGGAAATATACCATTCATGGAGACGGTAGGTCGTACGTACGCATGAACGTTGTTTTCATTTCCTCATTGAATTGTATGAAATTAATTGGATGACATACATATATATATATACATAAATCCAGTATCATTATTATGTCATATATTTCATGATTACTTATTATATATACTTTATAATCATTTATGAATGGTTAATCATTGAGAATTAATCTCATCGCATCGTAGGGACGGTATTCCGTACGTACGCACGTGCGATGATATCGTTCCCATGATCGTGGAATTTTATTGGAGTGTATGTATACAATTACAGAATAAATATCCCTTTACAGTAATCATATATAGTTATTATTTACACCATTATACCCATCCATGTAAGGTGGTGGTGTAAAATAGATTACACCACAGCGTGGAGACGGTATTCCATACGTACGCACGCACGGTGATTTCGTTTTCCGTAGGATGGATAGATGGTGACATAGGGTTGTTTCATAATTATAATAACATATAAGTATATGAGTGATACGGATGTTATTACTTCATAATGAAACAACCTAAGAAGAAGAAGTGGAAGAAGAAATAAAGGTGAAAGAATCGGTAACGTAAATTACCTCTTCTTTGAAGCGCCTCTTCGAGACCTACTCTTAGGGCACTAAAATTGGTCTTTGAAGAATACCAGGACTTCTAGGGTGTTTCTAGGGATGTGTAGAAGAGAATTTGGCAGGGTTTGGATGAGCTTGAAAGCTCAGTGTTGTGTGTGGAAGAGTGGGAGGAGGTGCTCTTTTAAAAGGGAGGAGAGGGGCACCTTTGGAATTCTTAAAAATATTAATTTATAATAAATCTAACCCCACATAAAAAACTCTAAAAATGACTCATATTCGAATATTAGATGATATAGGGTTGTAATCTCATCAACCAATAAAATTTATACATGTTTGGAGCTTATTTTAAACCTTATCATTTTGATTTATCCTTATTTAATCTATTTAAGTTTATTTGTGGTAATAAAATTCTAAATTTTAAATTATAACAAATAATTACTTATTTGTTGTGAATTTTCCATAATGGTTTACATTATAACATTATAGACCATATAAATTTAAATTTATAATTTTTAAATATTTTTTTGATTTTTAAACAATTTTATAATATGTTATTTTTATAAAATAACAATAGTGTCAATTTTGAAACAATTCATTTATTTGAATTTAAATAAAATATATACAGAAGATATGTTCAAACTAAAAGATTAAATAGATTCATAAAAGGTCATATGTATCTATAAAATTAGTTTATCACATTAAATAGTTCATATAATATTTATTATATTATTTTTAAAACCATTTATTTGGTTTATCTCTTAATAAAATAATTACTACAATATTTTTGTATAATTATTTAATATAATGATATTTTGCATAAAAATTAAAAATAAAATCCTATAATGAATATAAATCTATTATATTTCAAAATAATACTTTTACTAGAATTTATCATCTTAAAATAACAATATTTAAATTGTTATATTTATTAAATTATGAAGGTGACAACTTTGGCATCATTTAAAATAAAATAATATAAGTGTCATAATCACTTTTATAAGGATCCAAACGGTTATATATTTGGTCATAGGATGCTTAAGGTGTTGATAAACACTACCAATAAGTTTTGGTCAGGTTTTTGGGCCTTTTAATGGGAATTAGTATTTCAATAATAACTATATTACTTATTTTACACTTAATAAATAATTTCGGTATCATTAATGAATCACCATTAATGACAATTATTTAATCCCTAAAAATTATAAATAAATTATCATGATGTATATAATTTTATTATATTTCTGTAGACTAATCATTTTCTAAGTTTTATGATGATTATCACTAAATTAAAATTATTATACTTATAAGATTTAATAGAGTGACATGTTGTCGCTTTCTTTGGTTTTAATAATAATTAAATTATTTTCATTATCAAAAGTCCATAAAATGAATCTAATCCGACCCTTAGGTTATATGGGTCTACCTTTATCCATCCAATAGAATTTTGGCAAGTGTTAGTGTAATTTTATAATATTATATTTACCCTTAATTACCCGATTAACCTTTAACTATGGTAAATAAAATTTACTGTTGTTACTATTCATAATTCACAAAAATAAAAAGTAGCTTATTAACATAATTTGGACCCACTGATTCCAAATATGGAATCCATTTTTCGAAATTCAATACACAAATGTTTCAGAAATTAAATTAAAATTAATCCCATTGTCAAAAGAAAAAGGGGTTTTCTTTAAAACATTGCAAAAGATTGAATTTATTTAACCTACGAATTTAATGTAAAATCAATGCTAATGACATAAATTATATTAAAGGGTAAAAATATATTCTATTTATACTTTAAAAAAATTAAATATTATAATTTATCCATATAAATTATTGAGATGAAAAAAGATGTTTTTAATTAAAATATAGCGTGTTTTTACTATTCATCAAAATATGAAAGTTACCAGAATAATATGAAAAATTTATCCAAAGTAAATTTTTATTTTTTTATTCCAAATAAGAATTTCATTTTTTCAAATTGAACTTATAAACATGTCAAAAACTAGATTTAAATTGGGTGCCCCATTAAAAGGCGGCAAAACTGCATTTTTTTAAAAATACTTTTTTTACCTGAAAATTTTATTTTGTTCTTATACCATGTTCTAGAAAATGTGTAAGATAAATAATAATGTTATAAAATTCAAAATTTAGTTAATTCTAATCATAATGGATAGTTCATAATAATATTATAATAATATATCGTTGTTTAGTAAAACCTGGTATTGCGTACAACACACGCTATCGAGGAAGGTCCCAATTGCGTGTAATACAAGCCAAGTCAGGGTTGCATGTTGTGAAAGAATCCTTCATTGTTTCGTATAACATAATTCAACCATATTTCATTTATACATTGAGTATATATATATATATACTCAATGTTGCGTAGAATAACTATTATCAAAATTGTGTGTAACCTGATCCAAGAACAGTGTTGCGTATACTGCAAGCTAATACGGTGTTGCGTATAGTGCAAGGTAATCTTGGTGTAGCATAAAACACAAGTCATTAATGAAATACAATGAATATTTTTCATAAAATCTCGTGGTGTTACATTCTACCCCCCTTAAAATGAATTTCTCCCTCAAAATTCGTCAGGGTTATAAATGGTTTACTACTCGAAATTTTGTTTAATAGAAACCCACATCATAAAAAGGAATTCCAAAACATGGAATTAATAACTAAAGTATGAAATGCAATGGTTACCCAAATTATCTCATCATTGGGTTTCCACGTAGGAGAACATAGGTGAAAATATGGATATGGAAGAAAAATCTAACCATCAAGTTCTGATGGAGAGTGGTAGAGAACATGGCTATGAAAAAGACAACAATCACAAAGCTATTGATTTGTGATGATCTAAGGTACCATATGATTCATCGAATATAAGGTAACTAGGACAACATTTTTGGTTTTCAAGATCATTTCCCTAAAGTTGATGAATTAAAATAAATACTTGCATGATTTTTGTACAATCTCACTGTTGTTCGTGAATTGAACAATTTCCACTTCATCCCTTAAAGAAATGAAGTTGAATTTTTTATTCGTGATGTGTTAGCAGATCATGTGATAGAATGATGGGTCATTCCATCTCTTTCAAACAAAAGGTTAACAAAAGTTATATGTCCATCTTATGATTAGATTAATCGTATATGGTTCCAAAAAAGAACTTATACTTCATATATCATACCACTTAATAAAATAAAACTAGTTTCTACTAACCAGGGACTTCCTCTAGGCTAGTGGTAGGTGATAAAGGCCAGTCGCACTTCAGTTGTGGGTATGATTCCCATAGCCTTGTCCGACGCGATGGGTTGTCGCCCGTCTTGCAGGTTGTCCTTTTTCTAAAACAATGTTACTATAACATCCCATCAATAATATCAAAAAAACTTCTATCCATAAACAATACTAACTTATGTCCAACATAATCCATTCCAATCTTTTGGCTTATCTATAATACAGCAGTCCACTCTCATAATATAGTGAAAACGATTACCAGAGATTTAATACCATCGTTGATCCCCATAGCTCATAAGATATGTCTTTTTGGTCACATTCCAAACATTCGAAGGCCTTAATCATGTATTCTCTTGAAAAATGAATACCCATTGAACCTTAGTGAAAACATGAATGCAGTTAAAAGTTAACACTTTCCACATACCAAAATCCCAAAATTCTATATACTCAAACAATGATATCACTTAGTCCTTATATCAATCATGAGCTCATGAATACAATCAAACATCTCATTATCTTCTGATTCCTTCATTATGAGAATATCATCTACTTTAAAAAAATATCTGAATAACCTTCCATGGTTACAGGTACCATTCAATATATACTTTCAAATACTTTTAGGAAAAACAATAGTGTAACAATCCTTAGATTATTCTTTATTCCATAGTACCATTAACTATACAACATAACTCTCGATAAACATTCAATCATTCCACTACCTTCTAAAACAACCGACTGAGCTTCAACACTTCTTTCAGCTCATATATCATTTGTAGTATCCTCATCATCAACCACATAAATACAACCCATATGACCATGCTGATTCTCTTCATGAGATTTTCTATTAGGGAATTGGTTTGCATAATGCCCGTACATTCCACATTTAAAAAATCTAATCATTGTTGATGTCGTAGCAATACCATTATCCTTGTCCATGGTGTTAACTGAACATTTTCCTTTGCACTTACTGGGTTTGTGCCCTTCTTTTCCACACCCAAAGCATCTTCCAGTTCCTTTGAAACAATCTCCCTGATGCCTCTTCCCACATGATTTACATGAGGGAAATTGAACTTTCATTCCTCTATGATCATCATGAAACTCCATCTTTCTCTTATTATCTAAGTCAGGAAACATACAAAAGTTGAGATTATTGATCATATTATGAGATTGCTGATTAGGCATAATAATGATGTTTGGACTTCCAGATCCTGTTTCATGTGGTTTCTCATGAATAAAATCATTCCATTGTCTATCATATCCTCCATTATCGTGAATCTTCCTGTTTCCAGCCATTTTCTAAAAGCCAAAAAGAATAGTGTGTGAGGAAAAAATCATGCTAGGGAAAATAACATAGTAAAGGGGGAGTATCCTCAATATCTAACATCTTAGGATAAATTATATGATCGTTACCGTAGTTCTAGGACTGTATCCTATACGTATACTTATCCTTAGGGACATCCCTAGACATACCTTAGAAATACCTCTAGGGATCTCACTAACGTTTTCGCATCCTAGTTTCCAAAGGTGACTAAACCTTTCCTCTGATACCAACTTTAGAGACCCAAAGCTTGATGTACTTGGACATTACATTACTTTAGCGGAATACTTAATACTTAATAAAAATAGACACACAAGGACCGTAATATTTTAGCGTCTTTGGAATCTTTGAACGTAATCTTCTAATCGTGGTGAAAGATCTTAAACATCTCCCATAAAGATCTTCCCCTTTTTTTCTTTCCTAAAACCATTCATTATATCCTGTGGAAAAGAAAACATTAAAAGGGTGATCTCAAATGCTCAGTAAGGGTAATCATCGATAAAATAAAACATACCATATACATTTGAACTTAAAAACATGAACACAATGTTTAAACATCAAAAGATTGAGAAATAACATAAAACATGGAAGTACGTAAAGCATAAATCATAAAGAAACATTAATAATGATAACATAGCATGAGATTAAAACATGTAATTATGGCAACCATTAATTACATGATATTATTTCCATTGTAGCCAAGGCATTGCTGCCAAGACCATCTTAGTGGACAAAGTCCCTTTCTGAATCGAGTTCACTCCTCGTTCCAGTCCTGTATTACTGAACTGGTTTAACTTTTCGTTCCTGCCATGTCTTTCTCATGAGATATAAATCTTTACCCAATTCATTGGAGGGAGATATAGGTCCCACCCATCTCATAATGAAATCATTCTTACTTGTGCCACAAAATAAACCTACATCATTCATAAAAACCCAATAAATAAAATGGGTTCCATAAACATCATCACATAATCACATAATCCATACAAAAAAATGGATATAATTTCATAATAAGAGAAGTGGAACCATGTAAATCATAGAGACATTATACTTGAAACATACACATATGAAATAATGTCATCTTAGATGAAAATTGGTTTTGATAAAACACTTGAAATGGATTATTGAGGAAAATATCCCTTTTTCTTCAAAATAATATTCTTTTCACAAAATGTCATCCAATTTTAAAAAAAGGGATTTTGTTGAAAATATTCATGAAATCTTTTGGAGGAAGATTCATGAAAATAAGGCATTATAAAACTGTAAAAATCCGTTTGTGCCATATAAGTTAATAAAACATTCTTTTCGTACTTTTGCCAGAAAAGTCAAAAAGTACCTCGTAACGTAAAAAAAAGATTTCATATATACCATGTAGTAAAAGTCAAAAATGGGTAAAAAGGACTTTAAACATACATGAAAAAACTTTTATAAAACATGGACATGGATGATAGAAATAACCCCAGTAAATACTTACGAATAAGCAATCTCGGATAAAAATGAGATTTTCAAAATTATCCCTTACCTTAGGTCCGATATGCTTCGTACGTATCCGAACCAACTGTATAATGATTTAATTAATGTTATTTACTTATTACAGAATCATATTAATTGTTAGGATATCATATATGGTTCACTTATGACTTTATATTACCCGTTCTTTTGTAAATTCAATGTTAAAGAACGTTTTGGGTAAAATCGTTTCATTTGTCGTTCGTGTTTTGACTTGTAATTATTCATATGATTACTTAGATCATGATTACTTACATCCAGAATGTAAAACATGATTTATATATAATACATATTCAGAATAAACAAATATATAATAGATCTATAAATGGAAAGAAATACACCATTCATGGAGACGGTAGGTCGTACGTACGCATGAACGTTGTTTTCGTTTCCTCATTGAATTGAATGGAATTAATTGGATGACATACATATATATATATACACATAAATCCAGTATCATTATTATGTCATATATTTCATGATTACTTATTATATATACTTTATAATCATTTATGAATGGTTAATCATTGGGAATGAATCTCTTCGCGTCGTGGAGACGGTATTCCATACGTACGCACGAGGGATGATTTCGTTCCCATGATCGTGGAATTTTATTGGAGTGTATTTATACTATTACATAATCAATATCACTTTACAATAAAAATATATAGTTATTATTTACACCATTATACACATCCAAGTAAGGTGGTGGTGGAAAATATATTACACCACGGCGTGGAGACGGTATTCCGTACGTACACGCGCGCAGTGATTTCGTTTTCCGTAGGATGGATAGATTGTGACATAGGGTTGTTTCATAATTATAATAACATATCATTATATTATTTATACTGATTTTATTACTTCATAATGAAACAACCTAAGAAGAATAATTGGAAGAAGAAATAAAGCTGAAAGAATCGGTAACGAAAATTACCTCTTCTTTGAAGCGACCCTTTGAGACCTCCACTTAGGGCACTAAAATTGGTCTTTGAAGAAGACCAGGACCTCTAGAATGTTTCTAGGGAAGTGGAGAAGAGAATTGTATAGGGGTTGGCCGAGCTTGAAGGCTCAATGTTGTGTGTGGAAGAGAGGGAGGGGGTGCCCTTTTATAAGGGAGGAGAGGGGCACCTTTGGAATTCTTAAAAATATTAATTTATAATAAATCTAAACCCACATAAAAACCTCCTAAAATGACTCATATTTGAATATAAGATGAGATAGGGTTTTAATCGCATCAACCAATCAAATTTATACATGTTTGGATCTAATTTTAAACCTTATCATTTTTATTTATCCTTATTTAATCTATATAAGTTTATTTGTGGTAATAAAATTTTAAATTTTAAATTATAACAAATAATTACTTATTTGTTTTTAATTTTCCATAATTATTTAATTTATAACATTATAGACCATATAAAGTTAAATTTATAATTTTTAAATATTTTTGTGATTTTTAAATAATTTTATAATATGTTATTTTTATAAAATAACAATAGTGTCAATTTTGACACTATTCATTTATTTTAATTTAAATAAAATATATACAAAAGATATTTTCTAAAAAAAAGCTTTAATAGATTCATAAATGGTCATATGTTTCTATAAAATTATTTTATCACATTAAATAGTTCATATAATATTTATTTTATTATTTTTAAAACCATTTATTTGGTTTATCTCTTAATAAAATAATTACTACAACATTTTTGTATAATTATTTTATATACTGATTTGTTCCATAAAAATTAAAATTAAAATCCTATGATGAATATATGTCTCTTAAATTTCACAATAATACTTTTAATAGAATTTATCATCTTAAAATCACTATATTAAAGTTGTTATATTTATTAAATTATGAAGGTGACAACTTTGGCGTAATTTAAAATAAAATAATATAAGTGTCATAATCAATTTTATAAGACTTTAAACGGTTATATAATAGGTCATTGGATGATTAAGTTGTATATATACATTACCAATAAGTTTTGGGCAGGTTTTTGGGCCTTTAATGGGTATTATTATTTCAATAAAATTGTATTACTTATTTTCCCCATAATAAATAATTTCTGTATCATTAATGTATCACCATTAATGACAATTATATAATCCCTAAAAATTATAAATAAACTATGAAGATGTAGATAATTTTATTGTCTTTCTGGAGACTATTCACGTTCTATGTTTTATGATGTTTATCACTAAATTAGAATTATTATACTTATAAGATTTAAGAGAGTGACATGTTGTCACTTTCTTTGGTTTTAATTATAATTAAATTATTTTCATGGTCAAAAGTCCATAAAATGAATCTAATCCGACCCTTAGGTTATACGGGTCTACCTTTATCCATCCAACAGAATTTTGGCATGTTTTAGGGTAATTTTATAATATTATATTTACCCTTAATTACCCGTTTTATCTTTAACTATGATAAATAAAATTTACCGTAGTTAATATTCATAATTCCCAAAAATAAAAAGTAGCTTATTAACATAATTTTGGCCCACTGATTACAAATATGGAATACATTTTTACAAATACAATACACAAAAGTTGCATAAATTAAATTAAAATTAATCCCGTTGTCGAAAGAAAACGAGTTTTTCATTAAAACATTGCAAAAGATTGAATTGATTTAACCTACGAATTTAATGTAAAATCAATTCTAATGACATACATTATATTAAATGGTAAAAATATATTCTATTTATACTTTAAAAACATTAAATATTATAATTTAACCATATAAATTATTGCGATGAAAAAAGTTTTTTTTAAATAATATATAGCGTGTTTTTACTATTCATCAAAATATGAAAGTTACCAGAATAATATGAAAATTTTATCCAAAGTAAATTTTTATTTCTTGATTCCAAAGAAGAATTTTATTTTTTCAATTTTAAATTTTAAACATGTAAAAACTAGATTTAAAGTGGGTGCGCCATCAAAAGGCGGCAAAAATCCATTTTTTTAAAAATACTTATTTTACCCAAAAGAATTATTTTGTTCTTATACCATGTTCTAGAAAATGTGTAAGATGAATAATAATGTTATAAAATTCAAAATTTATTTAATAATTTTCATAAAGGCTAGTTCATAATAATATTATAATAATATATCATTGTTTAGTAAAACCCGGTATTGCGTACAACACACGCTATCGAGGAAGGTCGTGATTGCGTGTAATGTAAGCCCAGTCAGGGATACATGTTGTGCAAGAATACTTCGTTGTTTTTTATAAAATAATCCAACCATATTTTATTTATACATTGAATATATATATATATATACTCAATGTTTCGTAGAAGAACTATTATCAAAATTGTGTGTAACATGATCCAAGAATAGTGTTGCGTATACTGCAAGCTAATATGGTGTTGCGTATAGTGCAAGGTAATCATGGTGTAGCATACAACACAAGACATTAGTGAAATTAAAAGAATACTTTTCATAAAATATTGGGGTGTTACATGTATTATTAGTCTTCCAGGATGATCACCCCTCAAAAGAAACCACACTGTTGGGTGATGAACATACAGATGAAGAAGTGTTCTCCATTTTGGGGGACCCCATGACATGGGAAATCTACGTTCATAGAGCATCTTTAATGCCGATAGGGAAAAGGATGGAATAAACCACGCTCAACTGAGTGGGGCTGAGGATTAAAATCATATCCCCCTAAAAGGGAGTGTTTTCTCAGTCTTTCATACTTTCAGAAGGGTGTGACGATAATGAAGAAGAATATCATGACCTCATTGTCATCCTAGAGATGGAACTTCATGTGCCAGAAAAACACTAAAAAGTAAAGGGTGGTTTAGAATAGTCACTAAACTGGTCAATAGTTACTATGCCATTAAGAAAGAGGTATTGGTCCCCTTGATGAACCATGTTCATGAGAGGATGGCAGAATTCCAATCAAACCAACATTGACTTATATCCACTGATCAAAAAATGATCAAGACAACGCTTTTGAAAATTCAGCCATAGCCTTGGTCGATTCATATCAGGATGAAAGAATCATTATCATGGACCATGTTCATATGTTCTTGCAACTTATCTTGAGCAATACGAAGAAAATTGATGAAATTAGCCATTTTTCTAAGCCTTTTGGTCACAACACCTGTTGGATGATTCCCATTACAAATTAACTTCAAAATAGGGAACTCCCACCAGATAGGATGAGAAGGTAGCATATCTGAAGATGGGACGCCAATTTTACCTTGTACAGTGGGGTCAACCATGAAAAGATTCTCTACAAACGAGGACTTGACGGGTTCCTTCTATGGTGAATTTATGCTGAAGTGACTACAACCATCATGAAAGAAGTGCACACTAGATCTTGTGGAGCCCACTAATCAACAACTAAGCTCTGTCCCTAGATTTGGAGGCTTGGGTATTACTATCCCACTATAGAGTAATATTGTTAAATATTCACTAAGAAGTGTCATTCCTTCCAAGTTCTTGCTAATTTCATACACCGGACCCCGAATTTACTTCATACAACAAAGTATTCCAGGACATTCACTACCTGGGGAATGGATGTTGGGGGACAAAATCCTCACTCTACTTCTAGATAGTTTAAGTTCATACTCACAATGACCAATTTCTTTTCCAAATGGGCCAATGCCATACCCCTTAATGAAATCATGGTGAAAAACATCACCAGCATTGTGAATCGCAACTTCATCAGTATATTTGGTGTCCCCCATACAATACTAATGGACAATGACACCAACTTCAGCTCCGCTGATATGGAAATGTTATAACACGGGTATTTAATTAAAGGCAACCATTCATCTCGTTACCACGTGAAAACCAATGGGAAGATAGGGGCTTCAAATAGGACCCTATCTATCATACTCTATAAAATGGTTGATAAGGATATAAAATCATGTCCAGAAAAGCTCTTTCATTCTTCATGGACATATCAGGCCACAACTCGCACTACCCCTCGATGACCCCATACTCACTAGTATATAGGGTAGAGGTGAATTTAACTATCAAAATCCAAGTTTCATCACTTTGTGTGGCCATTTTTTATGAACTTTAAGTGGAAGATCAATCCATGATACGGTTTGTTGAGTTGGAGAAGCTAAATAAAAAAAGGATTCATACATTACAACATTTGAAAATCTACCAAAATTGGATTACACGATCCTTTAATAAAAATGTTCCCCATCGATCTTTCCTTGAAGGAGAAATTGTGTTATTCCTCAGAATCATGATAATAATTATGAATAATCCCCCAAATCTTGAACCAAAGTGTGAAGGAACACATTTCAAACATAGAGTATATTCCAATGGAGCATACGCCCTGATATCAATATATGAGCACCTCATCAAGGATCCCACAAGGGAAAATTTCTTGATGAATTATTTCGCATAATTGACCCCCTTGTTACGGTACAAAATCTAAGACCTTATACTATGAGTAATATCCCCCCATGTTATGGTCCAAACCCTAAAACCATAAATATGAGTAATAGCCACCCATGTTACTGTACAAACTCCAAGACATTAAATAATGAGTAATACCCCCCCCCATGATAGGGTCCAAGCTCTATGAACCTAAAATATGAGTTATAATGCCCATGAAGACAAGGTCCAAGCTCTGTGACCCAAATATATTACTTATAATACCCAAATACCATTTTCTAAGATCTATGAATTTAAACTATGAATTATAGTCCTTTCCACATGACGTTAAACTAGAAAGAACTCGTACCTGAAACATGACATTAAACTATGACTCATGTCCTTGTCGTATGATGTTAAACACACGATACAAAATGTCCCAATCTCATGAAAATAAACTGAATGGTCTCTCATTGAACTACCTACTGCTTGATTAATTCCCTCGTGGGATACATAGCGATGCTCAACCCCTGATCTTGGCCCCACCCTAACCATAAAAATAATTACCCCATAATTACCCCTATATACCCATATTCATAATGTAAACCCTTATCACTCCTTGTTTTATACATGAATAATAACTCACATGAGCATAAGATCAGTGGTAGAGTTTCTGTTATGAAGGAAAACTATATATTAAAATGGGAGACCTAGAAACCATGATGGACATAACGAAGATTCCCCAACCTCATGGTCAGTGAAAAATCAGTATAGGGAAAGTTTAGAACGTTGTATGTCGTGATTCCTGCCCTTGTAGGATATGTAGTTAGGACCATATTTGGCATCCCCGGTCCATACAATAATTATAATAAAAAAATGCCCTCACATGTCCCTAAACAATGAGAAAACATTTATAAAGAACAATAATACATGTGTAAGGCATGATTCATGCCCTTACAGGATACGTAGTGATGACCTGATTTGGCATCTTGGCCCAACCACTATAAAAAATGCCCCTTTTCCCCATACATTGGTTAGAATTGTATGAGGAGTCCTTTAAAGGTCCTAATCACATGAAAATAAACTGCAAAATTCTTCATGAGTTACCTGTGGCTCAATACTCAATGTTATGAGATCCCACACATGCCCCTCACTCATGATATGTAAAAAGATCTTGATTCTCCCTCAAAGCTAATATGAATATCTCTAATGTTTTTAGACAACACTACTCAGTCCAACTACTCAACATGGCTCCTAACTTACAAATAAATTCAAAATATAGAAAATACCACCAGGGCATCATAAATGGAAGGACAATTCCCTACAGACACATGTGTTTGACTATGAACTTCATGCATCAGTGGCTCTTCATATGTTTCAAAAAAAATAGCCATCAATCAAAGTCAAATTCATCCCCTGGATAGTTTTTTCCTTCCTTTGTATGACTAAAATGGTTCCCAAGGGTTTTGCATGTCTGAATTCACAATTTAAGGGATTATAAAAATCCAAAAACCATGTCTTTAGAATATTAGACATTCATGGTTTATGGTACCAAATTGGCACCTTTTCCCAATTAAGTTTGGTCAAAATTGTTTGACCACAATCACCAGTAATAAGTTTGATTGACAGGAATGTGAAATAACAGTGAAAAAGACACCATACTTTCCATATTAAAAATCCATAGAAGGAATCTCTGGGTAATATTCAAGTATCTGTTCATTTAAAAAAATATCCATAAAAAATGTGTGAACCATGTTAGGTCAAAAATGAATGAAGGGAAGCCAAAGAAAAAGTCAATTTGTGCTAGCTAAGCCCATTCCAAGTATGATTAGAACAAAATATTTTGTAATATTAAAAAAATAAATGTTCGTTAGGTTTTCCATGAAACCCCAGTAGTAATCGAAAAATGATCACTGAGTCCCATTGGTTAGGTTTAAATTAGATCCCGGTTCAATTATTTTAGATTACCTGTTTCAAATCATGGTTTAAAATTAATACCTTATTAAAATGAGGACATATGAATAAAATGAAAAAAACATAATGAAAAAACATTTTCATTGATTTTGACAAAAATAGAGTAGCATCCCCACCTTGGGGTCTCTCCAATCTAAAAAAAGGGAAAAGTATATATGATTATTTGGGGAAAAATACAACAAGTCTTGGTTCACCCTTTTAGGGGGGGTGTAAAGTGATTGACACAGGTCATCGATGGTTTTATCCAAAGAATATATCTACTTCTTTTTGGCCTTGACTGTAGGATGCACTCGCTCTAGAAAAACCATAAGTTACAACAGTTTCTTCTAGATGGATTCATAGTTGGTGGATGAAGAGGCTAGTTGATCCCTCGACCAAGATATAGAGGCTTCTCACAATAACAAAACTTCCTCTTGAGTGTCCACATAATCACAAGCCTTTACCTCATCATCCATCGTATGATAAAATTCTTCTGAAACATGTCATAAGGTTTTCACCTGGTGATGGGAAGAATTAAACATTACCAAATTGTCCACACATGAGGCAAGCTCACCTCAGGCAATGAAGACTTGGTAAATAAGTAGGTCTATGTAATTATTATGGAAGCCATAAGAACCTAGATCAGTGAATAACTGGTGAAAATTGTCATTTTCATCAGAAAACTGGCCATAGGCATCTCCGTGGAAAGAGAACATAGCTAGAACCATGCCTCTTTTTTCACTTCCTGGTTCTTCACTGCAACACCAGTACCTTTATCCTCCCCCTCCGTGACATGTTTTTATTTCAGAAGAATAATCAAAGGAGTGGAGAAGGACCTAACATAGCTCACCGGTGATGGGTGAATCTCTTTGCCCGTAGATGTCCTAACCACTAGATCCAGATGAGGAGGACTTGCTGCAGCTTCTGAGGTAATCAATGATACACGACTAGTGCCAGCCTCATTAAGGTGTTCGACCGTATCCATAGAAGTTGAGTAGTCTAAATCACTCCTCACTGAAATAGGTTACACCGATGAAGCTCATCCCAGATGTTTTTGATAATGAGCCGAGCGTCATATTACCACAAGGGCAGGGGCATTTGGTGTATCCATCGTGGCTGCTACAAGGACAAAAGTAGAAGTCCTAGCTGTCTCACTCTTCATAGTAGAAGGATTGTGTGTCTTTTTCATTGGGGCAAGGACTGGACAGGAAATGGTTAAAGGTTTTTGCACCGGATGAACTGGTTCTTTCAGCATCCGGTTGGGGTAAAAATCCACCCACAGGCAGGCATACTACAGCAACAAGAATGTGAACTATATTTTATTGGGGATGAAAAATTCCATTGTAGAACCTTCAGAAATCATAATGATACATAATTGAAAAATAACTTTGTGGTGAGAATCTCCCCTTAGTTGAATGGATGGAATACGTGCATTTTGTTTAAGGTATCTGAATTGTCTGGAAAACTAGAAGGGGGTGTGGCTCACAAATGAAAACTCTATTTATATGAGCAGTGAGCAACTCATCCCAATGTGTGATAAGGTACAATCATTCCTCCAATGAACCATCCCTATCTCATTGCAATGTTACATGGGTGGTATGATGCGGTGTAAAAAATAAATGTTAAGCATTTTTAAACACCCCAACTACATCAATAACACATAGAGGCATAAGAATAATAGAGAAAATATTGAGAAGGGCGGGTTGAAAGTCAAAATGATGATCATTTTTAGTATGCTGGTACATATAACATGGGAAGTGTTCGTCTATCCACCCGTACAGAAATTGAAACAGTCTGTTGAGATGGTATGTGGGACTACCTTCTTATATTCGTACCAACAATTCATAAAGCTGGGTGAGAGTGGGGAGGGCTAAATTAAATGGTTTACCCTCTGCCAGCATGGCTGCGATCATCAAAGTACATGCCCAAACCCCGGTATATACATCACATGATGGTTTAATTTGGGAAAACCCCATCGGGAGGGAGTCTTTACTTGTTTTTTTATCATGATATGAGAGTGTCCCCGGTATGGTACCTCGCTGAGGTAATAATTGTTTTAAGGAAAATACTACTATTTGAGGTTGCTAGGGTGGTTCTGGTTGAGTGATGTGTATGGTGGTATATATATAGGGCTTGTTGATTGGAATGTGCAGAACTACACTTTTGAACAAAGCATGTGAATAGAGCAAAGAAAAGGGGAATTCTAAGAAAGGGTTCTTCCCCAGTAGTTCACAAACTAATCAGTGGCCTATAGTAGGGGGATATTTGGGTTTATTGCTATGTGATTGGCCCCCTCAGTCTATCTTGAGTTAGGGTGGATGGTAATTTGGGCACTTTGAGATCATCATCTATGGCATGCTACTAGGAATGGGGTCTCATTTATTAGTATGTTCTGGTTCTCCTCTGAGTTCCTAAGCCTTCATGTCTTCCTATGATTCTAGTACAGTTCGTTATATTGCAATTGTTTTGTAAGATCATATTCTTGGTACTCAGTTTTTGTGATTTCATATGAAATAGTGAGTGAATGGATTTATCTAAAAAGGGTCCTAAGAAGAATTTTCTAAATGAACTAGAACATTGACCTTCTGTTCACCATTATGAAAAAAAATGAACTCTTATTTTTTCCCATTTTCCATTTCTTCCCTAGATCCTTTCATGAAATCATGACAGGAAATAGAATTATTCAGGCCTACCTACTGAGTTTTAATACCCATATCTATAGTCATTTATTGTTTTTTATTTCTGTTGTAGGTTCTAGATTGGGTTTGATCGACTTGGGTGATAGTTGGATGTGGATTGGAGAGTGACCATAAGGGTCACATTATGATATAAGACTTTTAGGTTTAATTTGAGTTATATTGTGTAGTGGTTGTTCGTTTTTTTGAACCTTCATTGGAAATAAATGACGAATTTTTTGATAATCATGTTTAGTTTGGTTTTCTATTTTTTATATTATAGTACTTTTGTTCATTCAAGCTTTTATTAAGAAAATGTTTTCCCATTGTCGACACATATGAGGATCTTGTTGCATGTCTCCATCCCCGAAGGATCGAGATTACCTCCTGAGATTTTTAATTGATTAGATTGGGTGACTGTCATCGGTTCTACGTGGGTTGGTTCGTTACATGAAATGTTTCCGTAAAATTATCCAAACTGTCTCAAAACTAGTGTTTCCTATTTCTTCTTCAAATACATAAAACCAATTGTTATAAATAAATATTAAGTTATATTACTATTAAATTTATTTTTAAATATTGTGCTCATATTTTATAATTAATTCACGTGAATCATTATGTTATCAAACTAAAAATACTTCTAGCAGTTTCACTTGTTAACAAGTTTAAAAATACATTTCATATGTCTTATACCAATAATAATAGTTCAAAAATTAATTAAATCAAATTAATCATTTTTAACAAACCTAAAATAAATGAGAATACTACGAAAATCATGAAAACATAGAAAACTAGAATTTTAGGGTTTTTAATGAACATATATGTAAGTTTACATTCATGTGTAAGGGTTAAAAAATATTTCATAGGTTTTATATAGTTAATGTAAATTTTATAAAATCAAAGTAATGGTAAATAACAACACCATATAAAGGTAACCATAACTTTTTATACATTTTATATGGGTAACATGAGGTTTTCATAAATTGTTTAAAGGAAAGATGTGACTTTGCATAAGGCTAACTATGAATTTCAACAGGTTGTATAATGGTATCTCAAATCGTACACTTCATATTCTTAAGTGATTTTCCCATTTAAAGGTAATATAAATTTTTAAAACACTATGTATGGGTAAACTGAAAATCTGTAATGGTGAGAAATTATTTCTCAAAGTGGTGTGATGGTAAAAAGGAACCATGCATAAAGGAAACCTCAAATTTCAAATGGATACAAAAGTGTACTCATGGTTTTTCATCTATTTTATAAAGATAAAAGAAATTAACTTTAAACATAAGGTTGCTATTGAGTAATGGTTTTTTGTAATTTGGTCATGAATGTGTAAATTCATAGTCATATAATAGTCATCCCGCATTTTCCATTATTTCATATGGTTAATGTGTATCTCTAACAAAGGTATCTTCAAATGTAAGGATCATCTCCTAACTTATGCTAGGGTAACAGTGAATCTCTTTTACCTATATAGAGGTCTCCCAAGCTTATGTTAGGGAAAAAACGATATTTCTTAGGGGTGAATAAAATTATTCGAAAATTAATTTTCCATTACATTTAGAAAAAATATTTTATAAAGAATAATTGGATTAGTTTGGAAGAATAATACAAATTAATGAACAGTTAAATACAATAAATTAATTATTATAAAAAATAGCAAATCATGACTAAAAATATAACAATTAACACAAGTAACAGTATGCCAACCTTTAAATAGAGTGAAAATAAAATAATACATATGATAAAAACATTAAATAAAATGATCATGTAACAAACTAATACCGGTGATTCTAAACATAAATATTAATATTCTAAAAAAGATAATACAAATAAAACAATTTTATATAATTAAATATTTAATAAAAGTAATATATTTATAATATATAATTTAATAATGAACTAAAAAATAAATGGACATTCGTATTTGAATAATTCAATTAAAGTTATTCTTTGAATATATTAATAAAATTACACTTTATTCCAGTAAAAATTTAATAATAAAATAATGAGACGTTTTAAATTTTTAAAAAAATAATTACATGATTTACTAAATTCTCCCAAAACATCAAAAACTAACAATACCCCAAATTTTAAAATTTTATAATTGAACATTCAATTAAGAATCCCCTAAAAATTCAAATCCCTTCTTAAATTTATCAAAAATAACCAAAAATATTTTTAAAAAAATCATTAACCCATTTCGAAATTAATATCTTCTTTAAATATAGAAAAAAAATATCTTGTTATTGAAAACATAATAATAATTCTCATTATTAACACTACATATATTAAAAACATTAAAGAATAAGATATAGTCATATTTAGTAATACCAGTAACCATTTACTATCAATGAACATGATAATATAAAATATGGAAAACAATAGAGGATCAATAATCAATAGTCAAAACTCTCTAAAATTTATATTTTTTAAAGAAATATATCAAAATATCAAAATCTCATACTAAAATTTCATATATATTGTAAACATATTTCTCCAAAAAATTCATCATGATATAGAATTAAGAACATACGGGAAAATTTCCCTAAATTAATGCAATTACCCATAACACATTAATCATATATTCTCCCCTTGAATTGATGTATCTCTTAAATATATATTCAAGGAATTTGAATTAGATTTATAATGAATTAAAAATATATTATGAAAATGATATTAAATAAAAAATAAATAATTTTTACATTCTTATTTGACAGAAAGAAAAGAAAGATTAATAGATGGAATCATATCATATTTTATAAAAACTATAGAAATTGCATGTTGGGAATAAAAAAAATACTTACCTAGGAATGCTGACTAGTATAGGTCATACATGATTTGAATGTTATACTTTTGGAATTGACGTTTTACATGTGTCATTTCTTTTAACATTTAAGGAAGACTTTGATAGAAATATCTTTCTTTTTCATAATGAATGTAGGGTCATAAAAATTCTAAAAAAGGATAAAATACCCCCAAAACCGCTTTGAAGAAGAATGAATGTACTCCTACAATTCTAGAATGGTGAATAGAATCAAATAAAGTTAAAAATTTTAGATGAAACTTGATGGAATTCACATTTTGAAAGCAGTTCAAGATGCCCATATACCATCACCAGGAATGGTATGCAGACCAACTAGATCGCAAACAACTGGTATGTGGAACGATCCACAAGACACTATCTCATGGAGCGATGACCAGAGAACAAGGCAGACCACGAACTGCATCGCCAAAAGACTCATGCACGATATGACCATCTGGATACCATTTTTTGAACTCATTAGTTCACGGACTAAGTGAAAAGTCAGGGTTTCGCAAACCGTTATCATGAAATGAAGCCTCCACTATCCTGGGATTGACAGAGTCTTCAACGGGTCAGTTTATAAATTCACAAGCTTTAGAAAATGGTGTCGTGTTCCCAAAAGATTCGAATTGTCTTGATGCTCTATAAATGGAGCACAGTAGAATGATGATAGGAAGATGATGAAATCCTAAATGGAACCCATACATTGGAAGAATGAGTTCAGAGAAGACTCCGAATTCAGTCTCGATTCATCAAAGAAGACCAAATCGCAAAGCACTTTCTACTTTGGTAAAACCATCTGTGAACCATAAAAAGAGGAATTTAATAATAATAAGGGAATCACAAACCAAATTAGTGAACCACAAACCACAGACTTCTCACAGATGAACTCCCTATGAATGATAATCCCCCCGACCCAAATTTAATATGATGATCTGCATTTTGT
This sequence comes from Viscum album, assembly GCA_963277665.1. Lineage (NCBI taxonomy): Eukaryota > Viridiplantae > Streptophyta > Magnoliopsida > Santalales > Viscaceae > Viscum > Viscum album. Next base: position 1,866,497,821 of record OY728133.1, read on the forward strand.
ACTCTATGAAAACTGAACCTAGAACTTCATTCTTCATCAGTACACAGATGTAACCTAATGTGGAGTTATGGGCCGTGTACCACTATGATACACTCTGGTCAATACCCATGCCTGCATACCACATTTTAATGTGGATGGTCCCATTTCCTACATACCAATACGATATGAAGATCCTCTAGCATCCCGTATAAGAAACCAGTACACATAATGGGGTGATTTCAGGTATTATTTCCTTAGGTCCCAATCCCACCATTCCATTACCGTCTAATCATTTATAATCCCTCTGCTAACCAGTCATCTAGATTCAGGCCAAAGCCTCCTCCAAAACCCCCAGATGCATATGATCAGACTATCAGATGCATCAGCACACCCCTTGGTTTCTACATACACTTGGTAATAAGTGTCATGAATTCTCACCCCAAAACGGTTTTGTCTTCGGGAATGCATGTGGGTCTACATTCCTATGGTAAACTGACGTCCAAATTTGGGTTTCAAATGTTTATCTCCCCATTCTATGGATTAATGGCGATCAATCATTTTTTCCATTCAATAAGGAATAGTGATATGTCAGAGGGGTTATGTTCTCTCCCCCATTCGATGTAGACGACACTCCTCCCCATACCAAAACATATTCTTGGGACATCCCACTAAAGTAAGTCTTTAATATTCTAAGGCCAAGCTGGATGGCCTTTAATTCCATTTTACATGGATCGTTTCATCGCGTGACATCCCCACCCACGGTCACCCTAGCAACTTACGCAATAGGATATCCATCCCCCACCAACAGGGGAGGAAGAATGTGTTTTGTTGAATCATTCAAATCCTCTTGTTTCTCACAATGAACCAGAATCATATGGGCTGTGATGTTTTTGAGGATTTCATCATCCACCTGAATATGAACTGTGAGAATTCTGATTGCTGATCAAACTAGGATACATAGGATGCAAACGAGAAGGCTAGAGCTCAAAATGGTTCCCATCCATAAAGGGTCCACCCAATTATGTCTATCAAATGGAAAGATTCCATGCGTAAGCCCCACATAATTCGAACTACATGGGGTCTGATTCCTCTCCCGAGGATATGTAAGAACCCCTTCTTATGGGACAGATCCCAACATTAAGTCACCTTCCACCCCCAAGTTGACAATAAACTCTAGATCAACTTATTATATGGCTCAAGTCAGTACCGTAACTATAGCATCGATTATATGAATACCTATAAGGATCTTGAAAACAAAGGATAACCCATGGAAACACTCTTCGGGAATAAACCAATGATTCAGTAACATATGAACATGACATAAATCTATAAGAGAGTCTTGTAACATGCAGTAATCCTCTTCAAGAAGGGTGTGGTGATCCTAACATCCCATCCTCTCGACCAATAGATTCTGTATGTGTTGTTGGTGGAATTACCAAACAACAAGCACATGTATTTGGAATGAAGGTACACGAATCATGGATACTATGGTCGTTGGGCATTCATGGCTCTGAAAATAAACCCATTGGAGGCCATCCGAGGATGTTTTCTCCAAGGAGGACCAATAGTACTAGTACATGACCCCATGCAATTTCCCACTAGGATCATCTGACTATAGAACCTCTTTCGCAATGTTAAAGGGGTGAATTTCCCAGTCCAAGTGGTGGTGATACAACTCCTCTTTAAAGGATAATGATGCTAAATAGTTTCAAACAAAAGAAATGCTAAATTTGAAATGAACCACATCAATAAAATGGGATGTGTGACAATCCTCGCTAGACCATTTCTGTACCACCCAAAATGTTCCACCTTGGAGGTGGAACAAAAATGGTGATCCCGATGTGAATCTTTAACAAAGGTGGTGGTTCTACCCCAATGATAATAGAAAAAAAGGACTTTTCACGATGGAACATTTGTTTCCCCCAGTCCGAGCAAAATGCCCCACCTCAGAGGTGGAACAAAAATGGAGATCCCAACAAGAATCTTTAACCAAGGTGGAATTTATTCCCCAATGATAGTAGAAAAGAAAGACCAAGGTGGAATTAATTCCCTACTAAGGCCCCTTCATCGTGCAATAAACGAAAAAGGCAAGGGGGAAAAGATGAATCACCAAATATGAATATGTTTGAAAGAGTTCTACATTGACATTGTTTTTTTGTATGTATGTCATATATGTATGTCAGAGGATCCCAGATATAATCCTTTGATCCAAATGAGTTCTCGAAGACCAGTTCAAACACAAGCTTCAGCGATCCCGAAGGTATCTAGGTCCCTAATGAAGAGCAAGACCCCCTCGTCTGTACAACGTCTTCAACGCTGGGTATCCAACACGCTGACCAAAGTGGACCAATGAAATTGTACTATCCCACACTAGAGGCTATGAGAGAAGCCCTCCAGTGTGAAACTATCTAAAAACATCCTCCTCAACCGCAGTTGGAACCCCTCCACAAGGAGGACCAGTGGTCATCTCAAACCATTTCTGGATCCTGTCCCCCGGAACGTGACAATGAGTATCTCCCTGATCATAGAGAGGAAGAATAAGTCGATGATGGAATGTTCATCTCAAATGCACAAGGGCCTTAATCAAGGGTCCCCAGAGAGTGTCTCTACCAACACCAGATGGCCAGACTTCCTCCCAATGAAGGGGACCTTATGCCGATGACACATGCTAATGTACATATGACTCAGAACCCTCAGGCTACCCACCAAAGAGGGTGAATAAATAATCAGGGACACACTATCATTCTAGTTTCTGAGAACCAACTCTACCACACTTACGCGATGAAATTCATCGGATAGAAATATGAATCTACCCTCTTTACTCATTCCCAACATAGAAATAGGGTGTCACGAAATGAGCACTTGCACGTTCCTGCAAGTTACCACTGGTCCCACCCTGCAGATAGAGAAACAAACTACAAGAAGATAATGATATCTATCGATATAACACAAGCCCATCAACCATGTAGGGTGGAAACTTGATGTACACAGGCACAAATTCCTAGGAATGCATTTCAAGCATGCCATCTGAATAATATTGCTACCAAATATGAACAGAGTCAAATTCCTGTGAATTTATAAAATGTTGGTGAGACAAATACAGTGGAAAGCGAGCGGATGAAAATCCATGATTGTGAATATGAAGTCCACCAGTCAAATACGGTGGCAACTGGAGGAGAAAATCTGTGGAAGACTCGTTCCTCTACCCCAACACAGGATAACTGTCAGTATCTATTGGTAACTCAAAGATGACCAAATTAGGAACAAACTCTTTCTCTGATATCAAAATGGGATTTGATACTCATTCCATCTAGAGATGTATCTTAGCATGTCCTAACAAAGATGTAAGATCTAAAGTCGATTCCAGACCATATCCTCAAAACATGCGAAGATATCATTGAATCAATGGAAAAGGTGAGATAGCGGGCCCACGAACCAGTTTCCTTGAATGGAATATCTCACTTTCAAAATGATTTAGTCACTCCGGGGCAGTTAAGCATCCCCGCTCTAGTCCAGGAGTGTCAAAGACAAAATCCTGTGATATACAGACAATCAGATTGTGAACAAATACCAGTTCCAACTGAGGGATGTCGTTCAAACATGGTGGTGATTCTCAGGCATGTATATATCCCTACAAAAACTAAAGATGTCATTCAGCATATCCCAATGACATCACAAGACCCAACAAGACAAGGATCTCAATATGAAGGCCATTACCAATAGTAGACGACCCTGGTTACCCACAAGAGAGCTCTCGATGAATAAATGTGTCAATGGAAACTGAAAAATGAAGATCACATACAGGATCCTGCTCTACTGGAAGCTGGGATTCTTAAATATCATGAAGATATATCATTAATGGCTCAAGAATCTATCAATCCATTACCAAATTAAGAAACTGGCAGTAGAAGTTGTGAAGTCCCTCCCTGCAATGTCACTACTAATAGCTCTAAAAATCCTCCACCGAGCACCCATGGGGGCTCGCTCTATGGGTTCGGAATAATCAATCACTATATCCTATCTATAGTTCCATATCGGGGTATCACACCCCTCGACCAGATGATCAGATCGAAAAAAGGTCTTCCCCATGATGTCGTCTACCTTAATGGTCCTCCCAGGGGTATACACTGCAGATATGATTCTCACTATAGTCAGACATCAAGTCATATTTGTATTCTTAGCCATGATGACAGTCAAAGAGATGGTTCTCTCTGCAATGACTGTTACTGTAAATTTATTCCCCTTAGTGACATCAAGAAGCAAGAATGTCCTCCACTTTTTGTAGCTCACCCTAAAGGTCCTCCCTAGGGTATACGCCGTAAGGACATTTCCCATAGTGTGGAATCAAGTTTCAATATTATCGCTCTCCATTTCAGCACCAATTGGGAAGGTCCTCCATACAATCAAAATGCATACTAGCAGGAAGGTCCTCCCCTTGTCAAAACAAATGTGATAAATCCCAATTATGCTGAGGCACTGGAAAAGGCGTATGATACATCAGGCACTCTATCTATAGCAAGTGATATTCTTTATCGACCAGAGGATGGTTTGGGGCCATGCTTGTCTTTTGAGCCACCTCCACACCATTCATAAATCAATAAGGCTACCACCAGCTCGATCTCTTAGAACAAAATTGTTAAGAAGAAATTGAGATATGTATGCCATGTAGAGGAGCCTCTAGAAAAAACAACAATAGGGTATGTTTCTTGGGAGAAGAGAAATATATAAGGATAATGTACTTGTGCATTATTGGCCTATGGCCACATCTAACTTTGACATACTAGGAATGTTTTCTAGGGACTTCATGCATGAAATTCCCCTCAATTCATGGACAACCCTTCACCATCTGAATGAAAAATTCTTTCCCTAAAAATGGTGTGTGGACATTGTCATCACGAGAGGGGAGATTCACAATCTAAATGACCAAGAAGAATTATTTTCCACATGAAATCCACAATCATAAAGGAGAAATAAAAACCATGAATTGGATTTCCTCCATGCGCTACATAAGTTTTTTGCCTCATTGGAGATGCCCCAACTGGACTTCACATTCGGGGATGGGGAGAACATCTAGCCCAACAATTCACCACTCTGCGCACCATGTAAGCCCCATTGGAAATGACATCTTACAATTTCATCACCGAAGGGGAGAAATATTGTGAAACCCTTACTCAAGAATGATGGGATACTCAACAAAAATGGGACCGGAGTAAGTGTTTAAAGCGCCCGGACCGATGAGTTCAAGCCATCGAGATGCTTTTGAGTCAGGAATCCAGGAACATCAAGTAGGCTTCCAACCTAATGGAAGCCAAATAGCAAGTAGTGCACATGTATTCAAAATTCCATAGAGTCTGTGCAGGCCCAATCCCATACTCGGCTCACACCCATGCTATAGTACATAAAATTGAAAAGGTGGTAATAGCGGTGGCTTCCACCGCAATGAGGGAACAACCACATCCCATAGACCGTGGATAATTTTAAAATCAAAATGTTCCCACAATACCTAGAAATATAGGATGTAGTGCATCAATTTAGGAATGGGAACAACCCATCCTAAAGGGATGGGGAAAATTTTACATCAAATCTCCACACAACAAACATCTGTCATCCACAGTTTAGGAATAATGATGGATATATGAGTCACCAATTCCACCTATTCTCATGGTTCTCACCCTAGGAGAAAAATGGGAATTATGAGGTCTGACTAGGTCTCCTTTTGGTGTAAATATTTTCTAATAAACCAGAAAACACCGTCAAATGGATGGACAAAGTCCAATAAAGGGTACAAAAATCATTCCTAACATTCGGCATCGGGTACACCACCCCCAATGCGGTATGATTCAGTGAACATTGAAATGTCATCCTAATGGATCTAATAAGAAATGAAATGGATGGAGAGGACGTGATGGTAGATGGTTCCCCCATAGAGGCATCCCACAATGAGCATGATGGTGTGCATTCCCAAAACTAGTGAGTGAACCTAAATTTGGTCACCCCCTCAATTAATCACTTGCTACCTCCACCATGAAACCCCAAAAGGATAAGAATTAATCCAAGGTCATCAATGAACCACCTCTTCCTCCCCTTGAGTATGTTATCCTCACCCTCGGGGAATGGTTTGATAACCAAGAGGACGAAATGAAAGAGATCAGGTGAATTAATTCAAAGCTCCGTCGAGGGAGCTACCGCACCGGATGTGTTCCCTCCACGAAATGTTGGAAGGTTCTCCCAGAAGATATACCCTAGAAACATGAACTCATTCGGGTGAATGAAAGAATGATCAGAGGTCTCTTCAACCTATCCCTAAAATGACATCAAGACTTCTCTCCACTAGGAAGGTAGATAGAATATATTTAGGTAAACAGACAAATGATACTTCTGGATGGGTATCAACCCCAAATTCCAGAAGCACCGACACACCCAGTCTTGACCACTACTGCACAAGCTTAAGCACAAGCCCGACAGGATTTGCATCAAGGTCTCTTTAATACTATTGATTAATTAATAGCTCAACTAGAAGCCCTGGAGGGGTGACATGCTCTGATATAGCCAAAGTGAAATTCCTACCCTTATTGGGTATGAAATGTTCTACCACCACCAAACTTTGGGAACCCCATAATCCCAGTATTAAGTGGTTTAGGGGATCAGAAATAGCATTTAATGCACTATGAATCCTATTTTGACCACATTATGGGCACTCCAAAGCTACAAAATGCACTAAAACTCACGTGTTTCATATAAACCATGCATGGTTCATCTCTCGTGTGGTACACAAGCCTTCCTGCCAATTCAATTATATGCCGGGAGGATATCTTGCGATATTTTATCTTCAAATTTAGTTCAATACTGCCTAGGACGATGGTCATTGATCTCATGAATGGAAATTAGTGAAAGAAAAAATACCCTCAGGCATCATTTCTAGATAGAAATAATTACATATTCCTTGAACCGATTACTCCCCTAGGATGAGATGATCTCCTTGTTCATAAATGACCTTTGGGACAAATTGTGAACACCACTCATCCCGATGAAGTACACAAGTGAGTATAGATACTTCAATTCCATTTCCAAAACGATGTACTATTCATTGCAACAGACCAATCTTAAGTCACGAGTGGCCCCATAAGCCATAGAGAAAATAGTGGGAAAAGTATAAGTTGATTCTATCACGCATAATCCACCATGGCACCAGTTCCAGTTACGAGGTCCCTACCGAACCCTAATGGACCCCATGGATGCCATCAACCACCCCCACCTCAGATAGATGAGCGATGGGGTGCTAAATAAAATCTTTTCATTTAATGAAGAAATAAATTTTACTTGTTCCAAGATGACCAAGTCCATGACTATTTCATATATGCCATGAATTTCAATTTGATCATGCTACCAATGCCAAAGTGTTCTGATGAAGTCAGTCTCGAAGACCATCAATATTATTGTCCCTGTTAATGTATATTGGGACACACCATCTTGGAAAGCATCGTTTTCAAGGATCTCCTAAAAATTTCGGTGGATTCTGGGAATGTTATGGTGGGGTTCTACCGCTAGTAGAAGTGGCATATGATTCCACCTCAGAATCATGTGAGGAAGAGGAATGGAAAATAATAACTAGTTAGAAAGTGAAAACGTTTTTCAATTGGATGACCCAGAAGGCCATCGATCGTGTCCATGGAATCCTCTAGGCATAATTAAGACAACCAACTATTCCCCCAAGAGCTCCCAATGAAACATATCCATCTTCCTCGGCCCCGCAGTCCCCTAGAGACCAGAAGAGAAGATAGAACAAGCATAAAGATGAACTGATTCCAAATGTGATGTCTGTGTTTACGCATTTAGGGTTCAAGACAACATACTTGATATAATGGGAATCTCCCTGCAAAAAGGTACAACTTGTATCACCCTACAAATCATTACTATAGGAACTGCCCCACCAAATAGAACCATCTGAAGGATAAAGTCAGAAAAAAAATTCGTTGAATCAAGATCTGATCATCGACTCCATTAAATTCATTCACCTGATGGACCCCTTTTCGGATGGTGACTATAGATACAAACCTGAATTACTATAACCCAACTGGAGATCCAGATGATGAGTCCACAGAGGCCAGATGTTTCTTGGAAGCCATGATCATGGCAGGAGTAAAATTCTGGTACATTCTATAAATCAAACTATTAACATCGCAGAAACTCATGGATGGACCCTTCGGTAGATTCTAGAAGAACCGGAATACTCCTTCGCCTCCATCGGATGAAATCCAAGCCTAGTTATCATGGATTATCTATCATGGGAAGAATAGATAGAAGATATACCAAGACATACGGGCATACCAGTTCAACCAAACAAGTAAAGGACCATAGAACCATTGGCCCCGATCATAGAGGATGTACCGTTTATGTCTAAATCCCAAACCCCTATAGATTCTGTGAAAGAGCAACCCCAAGTTGGGAAACACCGACCATTAGAGAAAAAAATATGTTATTCAAAAAAATCTTGCTTTAGTACCAGAAAATCTATCATTCATGGATGTGTTATATCCATATATAGATCTTTTGGAGGCACTCATCAAAGCCTTACTGTGTCCTCATGAGTTTGAAGATGATGTAGTAGAAGCTAAAGTCTATCAGAGAAGACTCATCCTAAAGAATGTCATTATGTCATCTCCTTCATAGATAGTGATGAGGACACCATCATACAAGGGATTATAAAAACCATATATGTGCCTAGAGAGATAAATGGAATTGTTTTCTAGAGGATATTCATCAAAAACAACTCTCTAGGAAATCTTCTCCCATTGTAAACACTTCATTGGATGGGGTATAATGAATACATCTTAACAACAAGCACTACAACTCTACTCAAATATGTCAAAAGTGAGAATAAACTATTTGGAAGAATCAAGCTTGAAATAAGGCTCTGAGGCCTCTTGTTGGATTCTGACTTCCTGGTAGTGTGAGAAAGCATGAACTTCAACTTCCTATTAGGGATGCCTCAGCTACATAATCACCCTTCAATTCCATCCTCATACTATCTATGCATCCAATATTGAACTATTGAAAAAAATGGGACATTGAACAGCGATAGATCCCCATTTGAGTTCAGCAAGTCGCATTATATCAACGCAAGGTTCTATGAATCAGATGAAAAACATTTTCATCCCACAATATTGATTGGATTACTTCCTCAAATGGATTGGAAATGTCTCTCACCAACCCCCTCTAGCAGCTTGGGGAATAGTGTGTATTACCCATCAACCATGTCAAATGCATATGTGCATGTATGGATGCGGATTTTATTGTCTGCATGATCTCTGTTATGGCCTCCAAGTCCAAATACATGGAAAAGCAGGTTCGCTTCCATGATGTCTGTAAAATCCCTACCAAAGATTCTCATGGCCCATCCATGGGACCTCAAACTACCCATGCCTCACTCACTAAGGAAAAATACAATATCTCTCTTGACATGGGATTGTTCATCTGAAAAATACAATCTCCATCAGAGGGGGAATAAGAAGAAGATATCGATGATGAAGATAATCAGGAAGAATTCCTCAAAGATTCCCCTACTAAATTCGAAAAATGTGTCTCCACCAAAATCGATGAACATAAAATGATAAATATGGGCACCAATGACGAATCATGTCCCACTTTGATCAGTGTGGCCATGCCTATCATGGAGGAGGAGGCAGATTACACTTTCTTGATGAAGAATCCAGATGTTTTTTCCTGTAATTACATAGAAATACCTGGCCTTGATCATGAGGTATCCACTCATCACATGGGCTTACCAGAAGATCACTGGGTCTAGAAGAAAACGTCCAAAAGGCCCCACCTGATGCATGCTTCCAAAATAGGGTCTGAAGCTGACAAGATGATTAGAGAAAACTTTATACTAGAGGTCAAGTATCAAATCTGGCTGAAAAAAATAGTTCCTTTCAAAAAGAAGAATGGACAGATTAGAATCTGTAATGACATTGGGGACCATAATCGTCAATTACCAAAAGAATATTTCTTGGTCCTGATTACAAAATTGTTGATTGATACAACAACTAGATATTAATTCATATCATTCATGGATGGCTATTCTGGATACAATCAAATTTGGATTTCTTGATGAGATGAAGAATCTACTGCTTTTTGGCCCCCTCTCGGAGTCTTCTATTATAACATAATGCCCTATGGTCTAAAGAATTATTGATCCATGAATCAACGCATGATGAATCACATCTTCAATCCATTATTTTGAAATATCATTGAGTGTTATGTCAATGATCTGGTGGTCAAATCAAGATAGTGCTCAAACCACCTGGATGATCACAAAACCGTCTTCAATAAATTGTGATTGCATAGTTTAATGAAGAATCCCATAAAATGTGACTTTAGTTTTACCTCGAGAAAATTCCTTGGCCTCATAATTTTCCATCGTGACATTGAAGTCGACCCCAAGAAGACCAAACCCATATTTGGAATGTACCCACCTCACAACCTCACCAAGTTGAGAGATCTCCAGGGAAGCCTCACATGATTTAAATGCTTCAAAGCCTACCTAGCATGCCAATAATTACCATTCAGTAGGCTCATGAACAAAAGAGTTGCGTATGTGGGGGATAATGATTGTAAAGAAGAATTCGACAATCTAAAATGATATCTCTAAATTTCACTATATTGATTCCACATGTTGAGGGGAGACCACCCATTTTGTATGTAACCACCCTAGAATGGTCATTAGGCGCCTTCCACATATAGAAGAGTGTTTTGGGTAGTGAGATCAACTTCTATTACCTTAGAAAAACATTGATCTTCCCCGAAACTTGGTATTCAAAATTTGAAAAGAACTACCTAGACCTAATCTTCACTCTTCTGAAACTACGACATTACCTTCAGCACCATGAGGTCCACCTAGTTTCCCATAGTAACATGAAAAAATATATCCTCAACTGTCCCATGCTAAATGGGTGCCTATCACGATGGGTGGTAATCTTTCAATAGTTTTACATATGGGGAGTTCCCTAGAAGGCCATAAAAGGTAATGCATTATCAATCTTCCTGGATGATCACCCCTCAAAAAACCACATCGTTGGGTGCTGAACATCTAGATGAAGATGTGTTCTCCATTTTGGAGGACACCAAGACATGGGAAATCTACTTTCATAGTGCTTCCTAAAAGTCAATAGGGAAAAGGATGGAGGAACCCACGCTCAACAAAGTGGGGCTGGGAATTAAACTCATATCCCCTGAAAAGGGACTGTTTCTACACTCATTACTACATTCTGAAGGGTGTAAAGATAATGAAGAAGAATATCCTGCCCTCATTGTCATCCAAGAGCTGGCACTTCATGTGCATGCCAAACAGTAAAAAGTAAAGGGTGGTTTAGAGTTAATCACTAAACTGGTCAATAGTAACTATGCCATTAAGAAAGAGGTATTGGTCCCCTTGATGAACCATGTTCAAGAGATAATGGTAGAATTCCTATCAAACCAACGTTGACTTATATCCCCCGATCAAAAAATGATCAAGACAACACTTTGGAAAATTCAGCCACAACCTTCGCCGATCCAGATCAGGATGAATGATTCATTATCATGGCCTATGTCTATATGTTCTTGCAATTTATCTAGTGAAATATGGGGAAAATTGATGAAATAATCCATGCTTCTAAGCCTTTTGGTCACAACCCCAGTTGGATGATTCCCATTACAAATTAACATCAAAACGGAGAACTCCCACCAGATTGGACTAGAAGGTAGCATATCCGAATATGGGATGCCAATTTTACCTTGTAAAATGGGGTCAACCATGAAAAGGTTCTCTACAAATGAGGTCTTGATGGGGTCCTTCTATGGTGAATTGATGGTTAATTGACTACAACCATCATAAAAGAAGTTCACACTAGATCTTTTGGAGCCCACTAATCAGAAACAATGATCTGTCGCCAGATTTGGAGGCTTGCATATTACTGGCCCACTATGATGTAGGATTGTTCAATATTCACTAAGAAGTTTCATTACTTCCAAGTTCTTGCTAATTTCATACACCTGACCCCAAAGTTACTTCATACAACTAAGTACTATTGGACATTCACTACCGGGGGAAAGGATTTTGTGGGACTATATACTCCCGCTACTGCTAGATAGTTTATGTTCATACTCACTGTGACCAACTTCTTTTCCAAATGGGCCAAATCCATACCCCTTAATGAAATTGTGGTGAAAACATCACCAGCATTATGAATCCCAACTTCATCTATAGATTTGGTGTCCCTCATAAAATACTAATGGACAACAACACCAACTTCAGCTCTCCTGATATGGACAAGTTATAACAAGAGTTTGAAATTAAAGGCAACTACTCATCACATTACCATGTGCAAACCAATAGGAAGATAGAGGCTTTAAACAAGACCCTATTTAACATACTCCAGAAAATGGTTGATAAGGATAAAAAATCATGGCCAGACAAGCTCCTTCATTCCTTATGGACATATCTGGCCACTACCCGCACTACCACCCCGATGACCCCAACCTCACTAATATACATGGTAGAGGTAGATTTACCTATCAAAATCCAAGTTTCATCACTTTGTGTGGCCATTTTTGATCAACTGTAAATGGATGATCAATCCAAGATATGGTTTGTTGTGTTGGAGAATCTATATGAAAAAAGGCTTCAAACATTACACCATTTGGAAATCTACCAAAATGGGATTACATGAACAATTATTAAAGAAGTTCCCCTTTGATATTTACTCAATGGAGAAATTGTGTTATTCCTCAGAATCGCAATAATATTCACAAATAAGCCCCCAAATCATGAAACAAAGTGTGAAGGAACATATGTAAAACATAGAGTCTATTCCAATGGAGCATATTCCCTAATATCTATAGACGGGCGGCTCATCACGGCTCCCACAAGGGCAATGTTCTTGATGAATTATTTCCCATAATAGACCCCCATGTTACAGTACAAAATATAAGACCTTATACTATGAGTAATACACCCCCATGTTACGATCCAAACCCTAAGACCATAAACTATGAGTAATAACCCCCCATGTTACTATCCAAACACTAAGACATTAAATTATCTTTAATTGCCCCCCCCCCAATGTTAAGTTCCAAGCTCTATGAACCTAAGCTGTGAGTTATAATGCTCATGAAGACAAGGTCCAAGATCTATGACCCAAATATATGAGTTATAATACCTAAATACCATTGTCTAAGATCTATGACCTTAAACTATGAGTTATAATCCTTTCCATGTAACATTAAAGTATAAATAACTCATCCCTAAAACATGTCATTAAATGGGGACTCATGTCCTTGTCGTAAGATGTTAAACAACACGATACAAAATGTACTAATCTCATGGAAATAAACTGAATGATCGCTCATAGAACTACCAACGACTTGATTCATTCCCTTTCGGGATACATAATGATGCTCAACCCCTGATCTTGGCCGAACCCCAACCATAATAAGAATTCCCCCATAATTACACCTATATATCTATGTTTATAGGGGAAACCCTTATCACTCTTTGTTTTATACATCAATTATAACTCACGTGAGAATAGGATCAGTGGTAGAGTTTATGTGATGATGAAAAACAATATATCAACATGGTTTACCTAGAAACTAGGATGGATAGAACAAAGATTCCTCAACCACATGGTCAGTGATAGATCAGTACAGGGAACATTTAGAACATCATATGTCTTGATTCCGGCCCATGAAGGATATGTAGTGAGGCCCATATTTGGCATCCCTGGTCCATCCAATCATTATAATAAAAAAAATCCCTCACATGTCCCTAAACATAGAGAAAAATTTTATAAGGAAAAAAACATGTGTAAGGCATGATTCATGCACTTATAGGATACGTAGTGATTCCCTGATTTGGTCTCTCAGCCCAACCACTATAAAAAATGACTATTTTCTCCATTCACTGGTTAGAATTGTACGAGGAGTCCTTGAACGGTCCTAATCACATGAAAATAAACTGAAAAATTATTCATGAGTTATGTGTGTCTCATTCCTCAGTGTTACGAGATCCCATGAATGCCCCTCACTCATGATATATAATAAGATATTGATTCCCCTTACACATATGATCCATACCTATGACGAATCCCAACTGGTTCATAGTTAGACATGGTCTAGGTACTCTATACATTCCCAAACACATCAATTCCATTTTTCAAACTCCTTACCTCGGGAATACGTGGATCCCCATTACCCTCCAAGGCCAACTAAGATGGTAGGCCTGTGTCATGCACACTCCTCTCTTTGACTATGGACATCATCCCTCGGTGGCTCTACATATGTTTCCCACAAAAATGTTCATCAATCCATGGAAAATTCTTCCCCAAGAGAGTCCTCTACCATAGCAGTATATCGAATGGCTTCCAATCCCCATGTCATCCCTCATGATTCATGTTGCCCCTGGGACTATGGATTACACCTTGTATCATCACTCACATCTAGGGAATGCCAAAGAATCCTGATTACAATTAACCCAAAAATATTACATATATTTATGTTAGTATATTCGTACTCACTGCATGACCCAAAACTTCACAACTTTATTTCCTAATCACATGACATTAAACTTCATGGCCAAACTCATCCTTGTTGTACGGCGTTAAACTTTACAGCATTGGTTTAAGCCCAATGTTCCATCAAATTATGATTTTTATATTCATAGGAAATGACCTCACGTCCTTGTAATCTCTTATTTCTCACACTGAGTGTAGCTCACGTGGGATTAGGGATCATAGTGAGAGATAAATCATGACATTATGGAAAAAAAACCTATGAGTTTGTTCCTAGAAGCACGACCCTAAAAGGCATGTCACGGTTCCCTCCCTTGAGAGGAACCCCACATCCTAGCCCAATGATGTTAAATGACACGGTACTCCAAAGATGAGATGAATTAATCACCCTACATATGAGCGAGATATACGTAAGGGATACCTAATTCCATGAGTAAATTGCAACCCAATTGTTCCCAATATGTACAGATACACTCCTGTCATACCCCAAACTCCATGCTTTGAGTGATATCAAATCCCCATAACCCTCCAAGGCAATCTAAGATGGAAGGCCAGTGTCCTATAGATTCCATTTTTTGACTATTCACATCATGCCCCATAGGATCTGCATATGTTGCCCACAAAAGTGACCATCAATTGAAGGGAAATTCGCCCCTAAGAGATTCTTATCCTATCTCAGTATTCCCAACGGATTCCAAGCACCATTCCATCTATCCTGGTTCCAGGGCCCTCAAAGTCATGGTTTACTTTATCATCATTACACTCATCCAAGATATATCAGAACATACATTCATGATTCATCTCTAGTCCCTTTGGATGATTCTAAATATACCCCTTCTTCATGCGTGAAGTCAATCTGCATACAGAAGGAGAGTTCCCCCACTCATTTCTGGGTTTCCCTGATAAAATTTAATTAAAAATGACCCTTTTGGTGTTCTGATGAACCCCTTGTCAAAGTTCATATCCTAAATTCAGAAAGTTCATAGTTTATGTAATCATTTATATACATCAGAGACAGAAGGCCATTGAACTGACCATAAAAAAGGGATTTTGAACTGAACTGACCATTCACCAGCTATCCCTTAGGCAAGAAAGAATAGTACAAGAATATTTTCCCCCTAAAATATTATATGAATGTCACTAATGTTTTTAGACAACACTACTCAGGCTAGATACTCAACATGGATCCAAACATCAAAATATATTCAAAATGGAGGAAATCCCACCAGGGAATCATAAATAGAAAGCTAGTGCCCTGTAGACACATGTGTTTGACTATGAACTTCATTCCTGGGTGGCTCTTTATATGTTTCACAAAAAAACAATGACCATCAATCAAAGTCAAATTCATCACTCGGAGAGTTTTTCCTACCACTATATGACTAAAATGGATCCCAAGGCTTATGCATGTCTGAATTCACAATTTAAGGGCTAATAAAAATCCCACATCCATGTATGTACTATATTAGAACATTTATGGATGATGGTACCAAATTGGTTCCCCTACCCCATTAATTTTGGTCAATATTGTTTGACCTAAATCACCTGTAATAAGTTTGATTGGCAGGAATGTGAACTACCAGCAAAAAAGACACCATACTTTCCATATTGAAAATCTATAGAAGGCATCTCTATATAAAATTCAAATATCTGTTCATTTAAAAAAATATCCATCAAAAAATGCGTAAAGCATGTTAGGTCAAACAGCCATGAAGGGCAGCCTATGAAAAGTCATGTCATGCCCTCTAAGCCCTTTCCAAGTAGGATTAGAAAAAATATTAGGGTAATAATAAAAAAATAAAAAAGTGTTCATTTGGTTTTCCATGAAACCCCAGTAGTAGTCAAAAAATGCTCTCTGAGTCCCATGGGTTAGGCTAAAATTAAAGCCCGATTGAATTATTTTATATTACCAGTATCAAATCATGGTTTAAAAATAATACCTGATTAAAATGATGAACGAAAAAGGAAATGAAAAAAAAAAGAAAAATTAGTTTCATTGAGTTCGACAAAAATACAGCATCATCCCCACATTGGAGTCTCTCCAAACTAAAAAAGGGAAAAGTATATATCATGATTTGGGACAAAAATACAACAAGGATTGGTTCACCCTTTTAGGGGGGATAGAAATTGATTGACATGGGCCTTCAATGGTTTTCTCCAAAGAAGGTTTCTCCTCATTTTCGGCCTTGACTGTCAGATGCACTCACTCTAGAAAAACCTTAAGGTACAACAGTTTCTTCTAGATGGCTTCATTATTGGTGATAGAAGAGGGTAGTTGATCCCTCAACTGTGATATAAAGGCTTCACACAATAACAACACTTCCTCTTGAGTTTCCACAAAATTACAATCCTTAACCTCATCATCCATCATATGATAAAATTATTTTGAAACATCCTAGAAGGTTTTTACCTGGTGATGGGAAGAATTAAACATCTCCATATTGTCTACAGATGAGGCAAGTTCATCTTAGGAAATGAGGAGTTGGTAAATAAGGAGGTCTATGTAATTATTATCAAAGCCGTCGGAACCCAGCTCAGTGAATAACTGGTGAAAATTTTCATTTTCATCAGAAAACTGGCCATAGGCATCTTCGTAGAAAGAGAACATAGCTAGAACCATGCCTATTTTTTCACTGCCTGGTTCCTCACTGCTACACCATTACCTTCATACTCCCCCTCTGCGATGTGTCTGTATGCCGGATGCATCATCCAAGGAGTGGGGAAGGACCTAAGTTAGGTCGCCGAAGATGGGTGACTCTCTTTTCCCGAAGATGGCCCAACCACTGGAACCAGATGGGGAGGACTTGCTGCAGCTTTCGAGGTAATCAGTGATACATGACTAGTGCCAGCTACATTATGGTATTGGGCAGCATCCATAATAGGGGATCAGTCTAAATCACTCTTTAATAAAATAGGTAGTATCGATGAAGCCCCTCCCAGATGTTTCTGATAATGAACTGAGCGTCATATTACCACAAGGGAAGGGGAATGTGGTGTATCCATCATGGTTGCTATAAGGATAGAAGAAGAATTCCTAGATTTCTCACTCTTCATAGTAGAAGGACTATGTATCTTTGTCGTTGGGGCAAGGATGAGGTAGGAAATGGGTAAATGTTTCTGCACCGGATGAACTGGTTCGTTCAACATCCTGTTGGGGTAACAATCCACCAATAGTCGATCATACTATAGTGACAAGAACGTAAACTCAATTTTATTGGGGATGATAACATACATAGTAGAACCTTTATGCATCAGAATGAGACATAATTGGAATATAACTATGTGGTGAGACTCCCCCTTAGTTGAATGGATGGAAGACGTGCATTTTATTGAAGGTATCTAAATTGTCTAGAAAACCAGCAAGGGGTGTGGCTCAGAAATGACTACTCTATTTATATGAGTAGTGAGAAACCCATCCCGATGTGTGATAAGGTACAATCATTCCTCCAATGATTCATCCCTATCACCTCTCAATGATCCATGGGTGGTAGGATGTGGTGTAAAAAATAAACGACAAGTGTTTTACAACATCCCAACTACATCAATAACACATAGAGGCGTATGAAAAATAGAGAAAATATTTATAAGGGCAGGTTGAAAGTTAAAATGATGATCCTTTTTATTATGATGGTACTTCTAACATGGGAAGTGTTCGTCGATCCACCCGTACAGAAATTGAAACGGTCTGTTGAGATGTTATGTGGGCCTACCTTCTTCTATTTGTAACAACAATTCATAAAGTTGGGTGAGAGTGGGAAGGGACAAATTAAATGGTCGACCCTCTTCTAGCATGGCTGCCATCATCAAAGTATAGGCCCAAACCCCAGTATATATGTCACGGTATCTGAAAATCCATCCACTAAAAAATTTGAAAAGAAAACTGATAGTCTAAACATAGTTGATATGTATAGTATAAGCTCATATCCCCATGTGATATATCATCCCTCTTCTTGTTTAGAACATTATGACCCTAGAGTCAGGAGGTATTGTTCGGATGGATGAGTTCATATGTGGCATGCCCTCGGCTTGGGTCTGTTCATTTGCAAGAATAACCCTATCTTTGCCTCAAATGGGATAAGCAAACAATAATGATGGGGTGATCAAATAATCCCGCTTCCATGACCATTAAACTCCTTGTCAAATGGGACACATGGTCAGTGTCCTTCCAGGTAGAAGCTACCAGAAAAAAATCGTTGTACATTTCTCCAAGGATAGGGAGTTCTCCAAGATGATGGATTTACCACAAGCTAATTCCCAACTCCCCATAAAATAAGTGGAAGGTGTTGGTTCTTGATCTCCAGCAGCTCAAAAACTCAGGAAGGATTTAGCCTGGGTAAAACAAATAAAAATTGAGAATCTCAGGCCACCTAATACAATCCCACTGCCTCCAACTGGTCGGGGGACTCAATGTAGGTCTGATGTACCCAGAATTCCCAGGCCCATTCATCATAGAAACATCCTTCGGCCTATAGATCACACTTTGTTCTCACCCACCTTTAGGATTTTCATGGGATATGCTAATAATGGATTGGTACTCTCATGCACTTAGTCTCAGTACACCATCACGACACTTGTAGTTTCCCTAACTCTATGCCATGCCTCTTAGTATGAAGATATTATCCTTAATTGGAGTGGCAATGACTTCTCCTACTAGGGAAATTATGGTGTGATCATGTCCGTGTAGTGCCTCTAAAATAATTAAATATGTCACGACCCGCCCTCGGGGTCCGTGCCGTGACTACCCCAAGCCCGCCTTCCATAGGCCAGGGGCTGGCGACTAGCACCAAGGCGTAAATCCCGATAAAAAGGGAAGGCATTGCCTTTGAAAAGTAAACAAACACCACAGAGTAAGCAAGCGGAAAGTAAACACTAAACAAAAGCAGAGTACAACTGAAAGTGCAGAAAAGTAAATGGGCCAGAATACAAACCCAAACTGAAAGTAAAGTACAACTCGAAAGGGAAAACAGCAACTGAAAGTAAAAGCCGCTACTCCGAGCTGTCCACTAGAAATCCCACCTGAAGGGTGGGTACAGATAGCTCCTCTGCTCCACGGGTCCCGCCGTCCGCTCCGAGCACGTCCCGCCCAGTGGTCCACCTCCGGGTACCGTCCCGCTCTGCAAGCCCCAGTTAAGGTCAACGCTGTCCGTCGTCTGCAATCAACACAACGTAGTGCGGGCAAATCCCGTGCAGGGGTGAGTATAAGCTACTCAGTAGGGACCCCGAGACCCCTGAAGGTCTCTCAAATCCACTAAGGATAAACCACGAATAAAGGTACAATCACAAAGTAACAACCGACACTACTTAGGTATATGCCCATACATATACCTAGGTCATCAATTCAAATACGCTCCAACCTCCGAGCCCAAGTACAACTCAGTCCACACAGGAAAGTAAACGTATTCCACACAGGAAAGCAAAACGTAATCCACACAGGATTGCACAACACAATCCACACAGGAAAGCAATTGGATTCAGCTCACACAGGTATACTTCTTCAAGGACGAAAAAGATGATCACTGATCCATCTAAGTCGTCGGACCCACGAAGGATCGATAGGTAACTAACCCCCACAAAGACCCACACAGGATCGGGCCCACACAGGACCTGTAGGCGCTGGTTCACACAGGACCGCTGAGCGCAAGGACCCACACAGGATCGGACCCACACAGGATCGGGCCCACACAGGACCTGTAGCACTGACCCACGCAGGATCGCTGAGTGCTGTAGTCGTCGTCGTCGAATCCACACAGGATCTCTGTACTGTCGTCGTCGCAGTCACAGTAGCAGTAGTAGCAGTAGTAGCAGTAGTAGCAGTCGCAGCCAGCACTAGGGTTCCCGCACACAGCAAGCTCGTTCGGAGGGTCCGCTCCACGAGCCGAGAGGCTGATACATCAACTGTCACAAATTCCTGAGTTGATGTATCCAAAAGTTCCGTATCGTCAATAGGAACTCAACGCAACAGACGGCGCGTCGATCGGACGCCCGGTCTGAGAGTTATTGGCATTTTCGTCTCTGGGGCCCGGTTGGTTTTTAAGGCAAAACCAACCCGACCGTACTCCACCTGCGTCCAAACCTCGGGCGGAGTATGCCAAAAGATCCGTCTCACTAAGAGGAACACAACGCGACTGATGGCACGTCAATCGGACGTCCGTAGCTCAAGATATGAGCGTTTCCGCTCCGAAGGCCCGGTTGGTTTCGTGAACGAACCAACCCGGCCGAACTCAAAGTAATCCGAAACCTTGAGTGCGATATACCAAAACGACCGTCTGGATCCAAGGATCGTGTTTCCGTAGACGGTTCGTCGATCGGAGGTCCGAGGCTCAAGTTATGGCCAAAGGACCGGAACTGGTTCGAAACGGGGGGGTCCGGGTCCGGGCCGACCCGGCCCGACCCCCCCCCTGGGGCGGCCCGACCGGCCGGCAGGCCGGCGGCACGGCGGCACGGCGGCGGCGCGGCAGCCGCGGCGGCCTGGCACCGCACGGTGGCCGAATGCGGGGGGCAAAGCCCCCGCTGATTGGGAAGGCGGCGCGGCCTTTGTGTCGCGCCCTTTGCAAGAAAACGGCCCCCCCACGTGGGGGCCGGCTTGGATTAAAACTGGGGGGGCTGCTGCCCCCCTCCCTTCATGGAAACCGCCCCCCTCATAATGAGGGGGGGTTTTCAGCGTTGGCCAGGGAATTAATTTTCCCCGGTTTAACGCCTTCCGGCCGGCCAGCTGGCCGGACGGTTTTCTCCAACGGGACCGGAAAAATCCGGTCCCCTCTTCGGCTTCCAACGCCGGCGGCTCGGCTGCCGGTCTTCTCTTTCCGCCGCGGCCCGGAACCGGCCGCGGTGTTCGTCGTCCGGTGCGGTGCGACGGCACCGCGCCCCTCCGCCGTGCCTTGATTTCTTTCAACGCGGCGTGACGGCGTCGCGTTCTTGATGATTCTTCCTCGGCGCGCGCGTGACGACGTCGCGCAAGACAAACATACAATTATTCGCGTGGTGCGACGGCACCACGCCACCTTGCTTCCTCCCGCAAGATTAAACAACAAGAACGATGGAGGGGGTTCGGCCGTGTTCATGCGGTCCGGCCCCCCTCACGTTAAAATAACAACACAACATAAAATATTCAAAATTCCTCACGTTAGTCATGCGATCCACGAGCAAGAATAGAATAATTAAACAATAAACAAAAACCCCTACCTTGGGTATAAGTTCGAAGATTTGACAACGTCCGCGGATGTCAACGTCGCGGAGATCGGGCGTCGCGGTCGTCGTTCGTCAATTCTGTTGACGAAGAGATGTGTCCGATGTGATACGTCGTTGGCGAAACCTCTTATGTCGACGAAGGGAATCCGAGGAGGAAGCGGCGTTCCCTCTCGTTGACACGGAAGACGAAGAAGAGCGGAGCGGCGTTCTTCGTCGGAACTTTAGCGTTCTTCGTCAAGTTGAGCGTTCTTCGTGTTCTTCGTCAGAGTTGAAGAAGAAGAAGAAAATCTCCCAAAAGCTCTCAAGGTGGCCAAAGCTATTAACCAAAATAAAATAAGACACTATCTTATTTTATTAACACATCAACACAAAAGAATTTCCAAAGTTTGAAATTCAAAAGGATTAACTCCAAATTAAATAACTCATGTCATTTAATGAGGGGTTAAGTAAGTTGGGAGAAGATGAAAGGTTTAGGGGTTCGTGTGGGCCCCACCACACTTAATCCTCCCAAGGGAGGTTAAGTGGGTTTGGGTCCCACTTCCAACCCCCTTTGGTAGGTTTTATCAAGTTATAATAAAATTTGTCCTTCACAAATTTTATTTAACTCAAACTAAAAACCCCAAAACTAACTTTCAACCCGCAACAAACGCAACTTCCGAAGAGGTCTCTTTAAGAGAAAATCGGTGCTGCGAGTTCATCGGTGCCCTCGGATTTTAATTCCGAGCACCGAATCAAAAGTTAGGAAAACCCGCTCGTTCATTCACTGAACGTACCCGAGCCAAACTTCAGAAATTAATTCCGGGCACTCCGGGCCTCGGAATCAGGTTCCGTCAGAAACTGCGCTCTTGTAAAATTCTAAAGAAAATTAAGAAAAAATTTCCCTTGAATTTTACGAGTCTTTACATTACTCCCACCTCAGGGCTTTACGTCCCCGTAAAGATACATCAAAAACTAGGGAAACAAATGAGGGTACTGAGCACGCATCTGAGCCTCCCGCTCCCATGTGCTCTCCTGGAGATTCTCGTGCTGCCATCTGATGCGCACAAGAGGAATCGATCGCCCACGCAGGACCCGCTCCTGTCGATCCTCTATCTCCATCGGGACCTCCGTAAAAGTCGCCCCATCGTCAACGTCAAGCTCCCCATGGTCAATGATGTGCGTCGGGTCGTGCACGTATCTCCTCAGCTGAGATACGTGGAAGACGTCGTGCACCCGGTGCAACTGAGGTGGTAGAGCCAGGCGATAATCCACCTCACCAATCCTGCTGAGAATCTGGAAGGGTCCGATGAAGTGCGGAGATAACTTGCCGCCTCGGCCAAATCTCCGAATACCACGTCGAGGTGAGACCCGCAAGAAGACGTGGTCGCCATCCTCGAACTCTAGTGGCCTCCGCCTTCTGTCAGCATATGACTTCTGCCGGCTCTGAGCTGTCCTCATCCGCTCCTGGATGACCTGGACCTTCTCTGTCGTGGCCTGGACCATCTCCGGTCCCACCAGTGCTGACTCTCCGGGGTCTGTCCAGCAAAAAGGAGATCTACAAGGTCGGTCGTACAATGCCTCGTACGGTGCCATCCCGATGGTGGAGTGGTAGCTGTTGTTGTACGCAAACTCCACCAAGGGTAGGTGGTCCTCCCAGCTATGACCAAAGTCGAGGACACATGCGCGGAGCATGTCCTCGAGAGTCTGAATGGTCCTCTCCGTCTGACCATCCGTCTGAGGATGAAAGGCTGTGCTCAGACGTAGCTGCGTCCCGAACGCCTCCTGTAACCCCTTCCAAAGCCGGGAAGTAAAGCGAGCATCTCGATCGGAGACGATAGATGATGGCACACCGTGGGGCCGCACAATCTCCTGAACGTAGAGACGTCCCAAGCTCTCTACTGAGCCCTGCTCTCTGATGGGTAAGAAGTGTGCCGACTTGGTGAGTCGGTCAACAATCACCCAGATGGAGTCGTGACCTCTGGAAGTGTGTGGAAGTCCAGTCACGAAATCCATAGATATGTCGTCCCACTTCCACTCCGGAACCTCCAAGGGTTGTACCAAGCCTGCTGGTACCTGATGCTCTGCCTTCACCTGCTGGCAGGTAAGGCATCGAGAAACGAACTCTGCTACTGCCTTCTTCATGCCCGGCCACCAGTTCTGTCGTCTGAGGTCCTGGTACATCTTCGCCACTCCAGGATGTACCGCCAAAGGAGAAGTGTGAAACTCTCTCAGCACTTCCTCTCGCAAGGCTACTGGTACCATGGTACGTCCTCTGAAAAGGATGTCGTGCTCTGCTCCAAGGGAGAAACCATCAGGTGCCTGTCCCGAGGATATCTGTGCACGCCGTGTCTCACAGTCAGCATCCTCACGCTGTGCCTCCCTGACTCACTGCAGTAGTGGAGGGGTGACTGTGAGAGACTGGAGGAAGGCTGCTCCATCATTATCCACGAAGGATATCTATAAAGATGCTAGCTGCTCTGTCGCCTCCTCAAGTAGCTGAATACCCGTCCTCCTACTGAGGGCATCGGCTACTACGTTCCCCTTCCCAGGAGTATAGACTATCTCAAAGTCATAGTCCTGGAGGAACTCGAGCCATTGTCGCTGTCTCAGGTTCAAGTCCTTCTGCGAGAAGATATACCTGAGACTCTGATGATCGGAAAAGACTGTAAAGCGCTCGCCCATCAGATAGTGTCGCCATGTCTTCAGAGCGAAGACTACTGCTGCTAACTCCAGGTCATGGGTAGCGTAGTTCTGCTCATGCGGCCTCAACTGACGTGATACATAGGCGATCACTGCCTGCTCCTGCATCAGAACACATCCAAGTCCGGTCCCTGATGCATCGCAGTAGACTACGTACCCTACTCCCTCCTCGGGCAACCTCAAGATGGGTGCGCTAGTCAATCTCTGTCTCAGCTCCTGGAAGCTCTGTTGACATCTGTCTGACCACACGAAGGGTTTCCCCTTCTTCGTCAAAGCTGTGAGTGATGCCGCAAATCTAGAGAAGTCTGGCACGAATCTCCGATAGTATCCAACTAGTCTCAAGAAACTCTGAACCTCAGTCACGCTCCTGGGTGGCTCCCAAGCTAACACTGCCTCAATCTTTGTGGGATCCACTGCAACTCCCGCCTCAGAGATAACATGTCCCAAGAAGTGGACCTCACGTATCCAGAACTGGCACTTCGAGAGCTTACCATAAAGCTGGTGCTCTCGGAGTGTGTCTAGTACAACTCGCAAGTGATAGGCGTGCTCCTCCTCTGTCGTAGAGTAAATCAGAATGTCGTCGATGAAGACCACGACAAACCGATCGAGGTATGGCTGAAAGATCCTGTTCATGAGAGCCATGAACACTGCTGGAGCATTGGATACACCGAATGGCATAAACAAGAATTCATAGTGGCCATACCGACATCTGAAAGCCGTCTTCTGCACATCCTCGTCTCTGACTCTGAGCTGATGATAGCCTGACCTGAGGTCTATCTTCGAGAACCACCGTGCTCCCTTGAGCTGATCAAAGAGGTCATCAATCCTCGGTAGCGGATACTTGTTCCTCACTGTCACCTGGTTCAGGCGACGATAGTCAACACAAAGTCGCAAGCTCTCGTCCGCCTTCTTGGCGAACAATATCGGGGAAGCCCAGGGTGAAACACTAGGTCGGATGAACCCCTTTCCCTGCAAGTCCTCCAACTGTACCCGTAGCTCTCGAAGCTCGGCGGGGGCCATCCGATATGCTGGAGTGGATATCGGGGCTGTTCCGGGGTACAAGTCAATATAAAAGTCTACCTCTCTGCGAGGAGGTAGCCCTGGAACGTCGTCGGGAAAAACGTCCGCAAACTGATCCACCACTGCAGGAAAACCAGGACTCCGCACGTCAACTGCTCCAAGGATAAGGCTAGCCAACTGATGAGTGATGGGATGTCCTCTCCTTCGCGGAAGTCCATCCTGTGCTGCAAAGGCTCCCTTCTCGCCGGTGAAGGTGAACCTGCTCCCGTCGGTGCGTACACATCGCACCTTGCGCCTAAAACAGTCAATCTGTGCATGGACCGTAGATAGCCAATCCATGCCCAAGATGACGTCGTAAGGCCTCGACGCTGCTACAAGAAGATCCCAGCCGAAGCTCTCGCCTCCTAGAGTAAGCTCACACTGCCGGCACCAGTGCGTAATCGTCGAGTCTGCTCCCGTAGGAGTCTCTAGCCGTAAGGATCGAGCCAACGGCTCTGTCGGAATCTCCGAGCTCCGAACAAGGGCAGCGGCTATGAAAGAGTGACTCGCTTCTGTGTCTATAAGAACTGCAGCAAGGGTGGAATAGACACAGATAGTACCTCGAATCATCTCGGGTGCGCCATGGTCGTAGGCCTCTGCTGCCTGAAGCTGTGCCTGTCGCTGCCCGCCAGCTCCCTGTGGTCGGGGTGGACCTCCTGGTGGTGGTGGTGGTAGAGCCTCAAAGCGTCGGCCACCACCGGCTGCTCGTCCAGCTCCTCTGCCTCGTCCGCCTCCTCCCTGCGGACCGCCACGTTCGACCCTCTGCCTCTGCCTCGGTGGTCCATCAACTGTCTGCTGCTCCTCGGCACGACGGGTCGGGCAGTCACGAGCCATGTGGCCCTGCCCGCCGCACGAGTAGCACTGTCTGCCTCTCGTAAGACTGGCTCCGCGCTGTGTGCCCCGCACTGCTGAGCCAGTGCCCTGAGATCGTCTGCCTGAAGGTCTGGTCTGTCTGGACCCCTGAGTCATCCGTCGACTGCCTGCTGCAGATGACTCTGCCACGTGCCGCCCTGCGGTGGGTCTCTGTGCTGGTGTAGACTCAGCAAGGAAGCTCTCGATCAGAAGGGTCCGCTCCAGTACTCCTGTCTGAGTCGGTATGCTGAGGGAGATCAGCGATGCCCTGATCTCGTGTCTCAAACCCTGCTCGAAGGTCCGGGCCCGGAAGAATGGGTCCCGTACCATGTCGGTCGAGTAGCGCGAGAGATCGGTAAATCTCGCCGAGTACTGAGCGACCGTCATGCTGCCCTGCCGCAGCTGTAGAAGCTCCTGGATACGCACCGCACGAAGGGTGGCTGGGACGAACTCCGAGCGGAAGAGGCTCTCAAAGTCCGTCCAAATTAGAGATGCCTCAACGTGCACTTGGAGCATCAGGCTCCACCATCGTCCTGCTGCTGCGTGTAGTAGGCTCGCAGCGAGGATCACCATGAGGTCTGCTGGTGTCCTCACTAGCCTAAACACTCGAACCACTGCCTCCAGCCAGTCCTCTGCTGCTTGGGGATCCGTCTCCCCGCGAAACCTGGGTGGTCGCTGGCGCTGAAACTCATGCAGTGCGCTGAGGCGACGTGCATCGTCAGCGGCTGCTGCTGGAAGCATCGGGGGCTCGGCGGGTAGAGCTACCGCCGGTGCCACTGCTGGCAAAGGGCCCTGCACCGAGGCCTCGTCGCTCGGTGGGCTGTCGTCGCGCTCGACTCTCGGAACCCTAGCTGGCTGCCGTCGTGGGGCCATCCTGAAAAGGAAACAGGTGCGCCACGGTCAGAACAGTATACCTGGTGAGCTGATATAAGTAATCACAAATAAAACTTTGAAACACACACGCAATCAATGTTTTCGTGCATTAAGTCGGAAATCAGAAGTCAGGGTCCTGGTGTACGGATACGTCGGCCGCCGCACCAACACTGGACTCCCTGGACTGATAACCACACTCAATACGCTAAACATTATTGCTTCACATAGAAAAGATCAGAGTTCGCGGTAGAACCGAACTCCTCTGATACCAATTTGTCACGACCCGCCCTCGGGGTCCGTGCCGTGACTACCCCAAGCCCGCCTTCCATAGGCCAGGGGCTGGCGACTAGCACCAAGGCGTAAATCCTGATAAAAAGGGAAGGCATTTCCTTTGAAAAGTAAACAAACACCACAGAGTAAGCAAGCGGAAAGTAAATACAAAACAAAAGCAGAGTACAACTGAAAGTGCGGAAAAGTAAATGGGCCAGAATACAAACCCAAACTGAAAGTAAAGTACAACTCGAAAGGGAAAACAGCAACTCAAAGTAAAAGCCGCTACTCCGATCTGTCCACTAGAAATCCCACCTGAAGGGTGGGTACAGATAGCTCCTCTGCTCCACGGGTCCCGCCGTCCGCTCCGAGCACGTCCCGCCCAGTGGTCCACCTCCGGGTACCGTCCCGCTCTGCAAGCCCCAGCTAAGGTCAACGCTGTCCGTCGTCTGCAATCAACACAACGTAGTGCGGGCAAAGCCCGTGCAGGGGTGAGTATAAGCTACTCAGTAGGGACCCCGAGACCCCTGAAGGTCTCTCAAATCCACTAAGGATAAACCACGAAGAAAGGTACAATCACAAAGTAACAACCGACACTACTTAGGTATATTCCCATACATATACCTAGGTCATCAATTCAAATACGCTCCAACCTCCGAGCCCAAGTACAACTCAGTCCACACAGGAAAGTAAACGTATTCCACACAGGAAAGCAAAACGTAATCCACACAGGATTGCACAACACAATCCACACAGGAAAGCAATTGGATTCAGCTCACACAGGTATACTTCATCAAGGACGAAAAAGATGATCACTGATCCATCTAAGTCGTCGGACCCACGAAGGATCGATAGGTAACTAACCCCCGCAAAGACCCACACAGGATCGGGCCCACACAGGACCTGTAGGCGCTGGTTCACACAGGACCGCTGAGCGCAAGGACCCACACAGGATCGGACCCACACAGGATCGGGCCCACACAGGACCTGTAGCACTGACCCACGCAGGATCGCTGAGTGCTGTAGTCGTCGTCGTCGAATCCACACAGGATCTCTGTACTGTCGTCGTCGCAGTCACAGTAGCAGTAGTAGCAGTAGTAGCAGTAGTAGCAGTCGCAGCCAGCACTAGGGTTCCCGCACACAACAAGCTCGTTCGGAGGGTCCGCTCCACGAGCCGAGAGGCTGATACATCAACTGTCACAAAGTCCTCAGTTGATGTATCCAAAAGTTCCGTATCGTCAATAGGAACTCAACGCAACAGACGGCGCGTCGATCGGACGCCCGGTCTGAGAGTTATTGGCATTTTCGTCTCTGGGGCCCGGTTGGTTTTTAAGGCAAAACCAACCCGACCATACTCCACCTACGTCCAAACCTCGGGCGGAGTATGCCAAAAGATCCGTCTCACTAAGAGGAACACAACGTGACTGACGGCACATCAATCGGACGTCCGTAGCTCAAGATATGAGCGTTTCCGCTCCGAAGGCCCGGTTGGTTTCGTGAACGAACCAACTCGGCCGAACTCAAAGTAATCTGAAACCTTGAGTGCGATATACCAAAACGACCGTCTCGATCCAAGGATCGTGTTGCCGCAGACGGTTCGTCGATCGGAGGTCTGAGGATCAAGTTATGGCCAAAGGACCGGAACTGGTTCGAAACGGGGGGGTCCGGGTCCGGGTCGACCCGGCCCGACCCCCCCCCTAGGGCGGCCCGGCCGGCCGGCAGGCCGGCTGCGCGGCGGCGCGGCGGCGGCGCGGCGGCCGGCGGCACGGCGGCGCGGCGGCGCGGCGGCCGCGGCGGCCTGGCGCCGCACGGTGGCCGAACGCGGGGGGCAAAGCCCCCGCTGATTGGGAAGGCGGCGCGGCCTTTGTGCCGCGCCCTTTGCAAGAAAACGCCCCCCCCCCCCCCCCCCCACGTGGGGGCCGGCTTGGATTAAAACCGGGGGGGCTGATGCCCCCCTCCCTTCATGGAAACCGCCCCCCTCATAATGAGGGGGGGTTTTGAGCGTTGGCCGGGGAATTAATTTTCCCCGGTTTAACGCCTTCCGGCCGGCCAGCTGGCCGGCCGGTTTTCTCCAACGGGACCGGAAAAATCCGGTCCCCTCTTCGGCTTCCAACGCCGGCGGCTCGGCCGCCGGTCTTCTCTTTCCGCCGCGGCCCGGAACCGGCCGCGGTGTTCGTCGTCCGGCGCGGTGCGACGGCACCGCGCCCCTCCGCTGTGCCTTGATTTCTTTCAACGCGGCGCGACGGCGTCGCGTTCTTGATGATTCTTCCTCGGCGCGCGCGTGACGACGTCGCGCAAGACAAACATACAATTATTCGCGTGGTGCGACGGCACCACGCCACCTTGCTTCCTCCCGCAAGATTAAACAACAAGAACGATGGAGGGGGTTCGGCCGTGTTCATGCGGTCCGGCCCCCCTCACGTTAAAATAACAACACAACATAAAATATTCAAAATTCCTCACGTTAGTCATGCGATCCACGAGCAAGAATAGAATAATTAAACAATAAACAAAAACCCCTACCTTGGGTATAAGTTCGAAGATTTGACAACGTCCGCGGAAGTCAACGTCGCGGAGATCGGGCGTCGCGGTCGTCGTTCGTCAATTCCGTTGACGAAGAGATGTGTCCGATGTGATACGTCGTTGGAGAAACCTCTTATGTCGACGAAGGGAATCCGAGGAGGAAGCGGCGTTCCCTCTCGTTGACACGGAAGACGAAGAAGAGCGGAGCGGCGTTCTTCGTCGGAACTTGAGCGTTCTTCGTCAAGTTGAGCGTTCTTCGTGTTCTTCGTCAGAGTTGAAGAAGAAGAAGAAAATCTCCCAAAAGCTCTCAAGGTGGCCAAAGCTATTAACCAAAATAAAATAAGACACTATCTTATTTTATTAACACATCAACACAAAAGAATTTCCAAAGTTTGAAATTCAAAAGGATTAACTCCAAATTAAATAACTCATGTCATTTAATGAGGGGTTAAGTAAGTTGGGAGAAGATGAAAGGTTTAGGGGTTCGTGTGGGCCCCACCACACTTAATCCTCCCAAGGGAGGTTAAGTGGGTGTGGGTCCCACTTCCAACCCCCTTTGGTAGGTTTTATCAAGTTATAATAAAATTTGTTCTTCACAAATTTTATTTAACTCAAACTAAAAACCCCAAAACTAACTTTCAACCCGCAACAAACGCAACTTCCGAAAAGGTCTCTTTAAGCGAAAATCAGTGCTGCGAGTTCATCGGTGCCCTCATATTTCAAAATAGGTATCGGGATCATCCAATGATCAAGAAACGTCATCAGGGTGACCAATTCTCTAACATTGTAGTTGTACAGATAGCAGATAAGCTAGGAGATCTAGCCTAATGAAATCCCTTAATAAGCTGTCATGGGGAATTATGCAGGCTCAAAGATGATCCCATCTATTCCCCGCTATGGTATCCCTTGTCTTCCTCAATTTTATCACAACCTATGAAGCATCCCTTATAACCTTCACAGGACAATCCTTAATCTATCAAAAATATAGTCCAATAAAAATTATTGGATAAAGGCTATATAAGAATGGAAAAAGGACTCAAAATATGTCCACAAAAGGCTCCACATACTTTTTCCAGAAATGGTATGTGGTAACCACTTCCCACATGATGCATTGTTTGTAGAAGAAACAATCAGTTCACTACATGATATGTGGAAGTAATCCCACATTCAACTACGATATGTGGAGGAATATCACTATGTACAACCTTGGTACGTGAACCAAATGTGAGGTGATGTTTCACAAGATCATTGGCTAGCAGATAGAAAGGTTCATGGAATGTGGATACAGAAAACCTAGTCTTTTATTAAGTTCATATTCAAAAATTAAAAATTATAGTTTAAGTATTGATTTATGGTTCTTAAATTTTTGTCTGCTGATCCATGTTCGGTATGCAGACACACCATTCGCATAGTGACTTTCTACGCGAAATCCAGATTTTAATTTTTAAATTCGACAATATTGTTCACGAAAATAGTAATATGGTATGCGGATGGACAAATGGAGAGAATATTGGTTTGCAGCACATATAAAGCAGTTCATGAATAGGATTTTCACAAGGAGCATGATACGAGAGAGAAGAGGAAATCAAGGAAGTGGTGATTTCTTTTGACAGTGAGAAAAGGTAAAAGAAAAATGAAATTGCCCCTATATATAGGTATGGTCCCCTAATTCTAAGTCTATATCCTCTACCATGAACAATTTCAGTTCAGGACTGCTTCAACATCATAATAGTCCCCCTTTCCTTCCAAACGGTCCCCATTCAAATTGAGGGAATTTGTAGGGTCTTAAAAATTATTCCATGGGTGAAAATACCCCCACAATTACTTTGAATAAGGTAGAAAGTACTCTTACAAGTTGTGAAAGGTGATTGGATTCAAATCAAGTTGCAAATTTCAGAAGAAACTTGAATGAATTCCAGTTTTCATGGCAGTTCAAGTGGCCCACATACCATGGGCTTCCGAAAAAGTTGTCACATGCCGAATAGAAAATATTGTCCCGATTATTTATAAAAGGACCATAGTAGAACGACGACGAGACAAAAGAAGAAATCATAATGTGAACCCAGACGTTGGAAAAAAAGAGAATCATGAACCTAATTGGTGAATTGATAACCACAGTCTTCTCGTTGATTAACTCCCCATGAATGATAATCCCCAAGACCTTCCTTCAATATGGTGTGCGGCAGAGTTTACCACTATGCGGAGTGAACCTGGTGTTGCGTACTATATCTATACGCAGATGGAACCCAAAGCGGCATGATGGGCTACATACCACTATTTTATGCAATTGTTTTTACCCATCCGAGAAAAACTCATTGGTATACAGATAAAACCTTTTCCCGCATAAAAATACAGTATAAGGATCGTCCCCCATCCTGCTTAAGAAACCAGTATGGAAAATGGGGTGTTTTGGGTATTATTTCCCTCAGTCCCAAACTCACCAATCCATTACCATACAGTCATCCAAAATCCCTCTAATAACTAACCCTCCAGCGTTATTCCAATGCCTCCCACAAATCCACCAAACCTGTATGATCAAACCATAGAGCGCATTACTGACCCCATTTGAGTCTACAAATCCTTGGTATGTGGTGTCACGAAGGGACTCCCCACAACGGTATAGTATTTGGGGATGCATGTGCCTCTACATTCCCAAGGTAACCTGAATTCCAACTTTGGGATGCCAAAGTGAACTTCCCTATTCAATAGATTAAGGGTGATAACTTATTTTTCCTTCCAATAAGGAATAGTGATAAGTTGAAGGGGTTATGTTTTCTCCCCTAGATGAAGAGGATGAAACACCTCCCCTTCCCAGAATGTATTCTAGGGCCCTCCCACTAAGGTAAGTCCCCAATCATCCGAGGCCAGGACACATGAACTTTTAGTCAATTTCCCAAGAAAAGGTTCATCTCTCCAAACCCTCACCAAAGATCGTCCTGGCCTCTTCCACTGTGGGATCTTCCTCCCACACCAATAGGGGAGGAAGCATGTTCTTTGTTGAATTAATCAAATCATTTTATTTCTCACACCGATCATGACTCACATTGTCTTAGAGGTATGTGGTGATTACAACATCCACACGAATATGAACTAGACGAACTATGACTCTTCATCAAATCAAGATACATAGGACACCTACTCGAAGGCCTGAGCAGAAAAGGTTTCCCATGCATAAGGGGTTCACCAAATTATGTCTATAAAATTGGAAGATTATATGTGTAGGCCCCACACAATCTGAACTATGTGGGTTCTGATTCATCTCTTGAGGATACGTAGGAAGCCCTTATTATGGGAACGATCCCAACATTAAGTCACCTTCTGTCCTCCCTAAATGATGATAAAATCCAGTGCACGTTATTGTATAGATCAAGTCAGCATCATCTCTATAGCATCAAATATATACATTCCTACGATGATCATTCAAACCAAGGGTAGCCCGTGGACACACTCTTTGGGAATGAACCAAGGATTAAAAAACATATGAACACGACTTAAATCTATAAGAGGGAACCATAACATGCAATAGTCCTCCACCAGAATGGTTTTGTGAGCTTGATATCCCATCCTATTGATCAATTTAGTCATTAAGTGTCGTTGGTAGGATCATCCATCAATGAGCACCTGCCTTTGGAAATTATGTCGCTAAATCATTGATACTAGGGAATTTGGCCATTCTTAGCTCCAAAAATAAACCCCTTGGAGACCATTCGAGGATTTTATATCCAAGGAGGATTAATTTCACAAGTACTTGACACCAGGAAATCGCCCATTGGGATCATCCGATTGTTGAACCTTCTTCTCATTGATAAAGGTGTGAATTTCCCAATCCTTATGGGGTTAATCCAACCCCCCTTTAAATGATAAAGATTCTAAATAGGTTGAAATCAAAATAAATGGTAAATTTGATGGAAAAATTTCTCTATAAAAAAATAGACAGGTGAAGATCCTCGTCGAACCATTTCCACACCACCCAAAATGCGCCACCTCGAAGGATAAATAATTATTGAACAATATTTAATAAAAAACTTGAAGCATAGATTCGAAATGTTATTGACATTAAATATAAAACAGTAGAACCATTTCCATTAGTACTATTAAAAAAACATTATTATACATATTAGGAATCTTCCTATATTGACTAAATCTATATTTTCTTTATTCAATTTATTCATGAACATAATATTATTAAAATGTTATATCCCTCTAACAAATGTTGAAATTTTTTCTTTCTTGTCAAATAATTTATATTTTTTCATTATATTTCTTATAATTTTATAAATATATCTAGACACATTAATTTCATCATAAATTTGAATTCCTTAATCAATTATTTTCCTCCTTTATATTTTGTAAATCCTTTCTTAACATTATTCATGTCCTCTAAAACCAATTTAACTTAATTTCATGATCTTCATCTTTCTTACTCATAAAATAATTATTTCATTTATTCTCATTTCATAACTTTTCATTTTAATTTAAATGATTTCCCATCTCGATACAATTAGAACATGAAGTTGATTTTTTAAAATTCTTGTTGTCTTTAACCGGCCATTTATTTTAGTTTCTCAACATAACATATTTCTCATTATGTTTTTTTTAAATAACTATATTTATTTAAAATCACTCACTTTTAATATTTTATTATATTGTTTATATTCCTTATTAAAAAAACATTCAAAGACTTTTTTATCACAAGAGAATAAAACTTATTAAGAATTTGCTTCATAATCAATATTTGTAGTAACATAGGTGGGATTTGATAATGGTTTCTATAATGATTCTAGTACCACAAAATATACAACCCTCAAATCAATATTACATGATTGTTTCTCAGTCTTTTATTCCTCACCCCATGAATCCAACTCCTCTATATATCATCAGCTAGTGTGATATTAATTCTTTAGCTTATTCTTGTATTTCTTGTCTCTCCCTTCTTTATTTAATTTTTTCCAAATATTATTTATATTTATGCATTCCTATATTTATAAATTGTTAAATGTGAATCAGTTTTTTTAGTATTCCTTTGTAATAATTTATTATATTTGATTTATCATCCTTGTATTAAGGTTTTTCCTACTTCACAATGTCATTAAAACATTTATAAAGGTGAATCAACACATTTATGTGTTCAGTAATAGAGTATAATTAACTTACACTAGAAGATATATAATAACTATACATAGAATATTTAAATAATACTCCCTTAATTTTTTCAAAAACCTAACTATAATTTATCTTCAACTCCAAATCATATTGAATAAGACATCTAATTATTTCATCGATAGTATATTGAGTGAGGTCCTATATTTCCTAATTTTACAACATAATTTGAGTTCCATATATTTTATAATAATAGAATTATTATATCAAAAAGTACTCCATAATTTATAGTCACCCCAATAGAATATATTCCATTCATGTTCATGGTAAACCGGTTATACATCACATTGATGTTCTCATGATTATAGATTCTAAATTCCTAAAATTATTCATGATTTGTTCCTAATTTTTTTCTTTTCAACTTATCAATGCCATGATGTGTGACTTTTAAATTTCCCCAAATTCCAGAAGAAGTTTTTCATAATAAAATATGACTATACATGATTTTAATTAATGAATAATAATTTTAATTGGTAACAGTGAAACATACTACATACTTGGTTGCATAATTTCCAGTTAGAGAATCCATATATTATTTTGTGAATTTATAAGGGTGAATCATGACATCCCAACATTGTATACTACTATTCATAAAAAAAATACATCCATATAATTATACCCATAATGACTTCTATTTAAATAAGGTGGTCTTAGAGGATGTATGACATCAATTTCCTGATATTCCGTTGAAAGAAAATTGATCATCCCTTAGTTTATTGTGTAAAGGATAGTGTCAGCACAATGAAAAATTAGAACAAAACCTACCCGTAGTGTAAAAAAAATCATATATGGCATCCCTCATATTGTTGTATAATTGAGAAGTGTTATTGAGAATAAACTATCATTTAAGGTGTTTCCTTTGGTACCAATTGTTGGCCCAATTTATTTATGAAAATATAGACACAAAAACTCTATATACAAGTGTTAAAAGTGTTTAATTATTTTCCAATGGTTAATGGCTAGGTAACCCATTGGAATATTTGATCAAATATTTTTAGAGCGATACACTAAGTTAGTGGAAGAGTCTAAGGATTTTAAAGCCTCAGTTACAATTGAATAAAAATATCAAATATATTATATTAATCTTGCAAATTTTATTCAAAATAATTTAATAACTCCAAAATGGTGTGTTGTATGAAAAATATTTGAAGTCCACCACGTCAAGAACAAGGTGTTTACCTTAGGAGAGGTATAACATTTGTAAGAATCAGACATTAGGATGACACATTCTCAATAAAAACCCTTTTTAATTAATTATTTATTCCATTTCTTAATTAATAAATAATTAATATCACCCAAATAGTGTGTCGTATGTGAAATAAAACACCACCGTTGGGTACGAAATAGAGGGTTTACCCAAGACAGTGTCTAACATTCGTGTGTAGCAGATGATTGGTCAGGTCAGACATTATTTTTATGTTATATAATGTTAAATTATTAATGTTATTAATTTATATAATATAAAATAAAGTTAAAATCATGATACTTTTCATCATCTAATTGTTTGACACAAAAACACTATTTTTACAGAGCTGAGGTTTCAAAACCTTTTTTTTTCACCATGTTTTGAAAAAATCAATTCATAACTCATTAATATGTGTAATTAAAACCCAACACAATTAATTTTCAATTGAATCATTTAATATATCAGATTTTATTAATTTGGTTAAGGGGATATGCATTTTAAGGTGTTGAAATACCCAAAAAATTGTTTCTTCCTTGTTAGTGATTCTGTCGAGTCTGTGGAACCTGGTATTTTCCATGCATGTGATCGATGAATGTTTATTCAGAAATTCTTATCTTGGAATTGAATATTGTCTTCTCCTTATAGTGTGTTGCGTATAATTTGAGCCATGATTTTTTTTCTTTCATTATTTTAATTAATTTAATTCATTATTTTATTTCGTAATTTTAAAATCAATGAAAAAAATAATTGAAATGAAATTAAATAGATAAAACCATTTTTTTGAGGAAAATTTCTAAATTAGTAAGTAATATTTGTGAAAATATATCAGAAGATCAATATGAACAAATATTAAATCATAATATCTCTGAATGATCTATTAAAATTCCACCCAGCTATCAATTGATCTTTAACAAAATCATTAACATGTCATTTAGAAAAAATAGATAAATAATAATTTAAATATCTATCGATGAATAATTTATAAAAAATTATTATTGGGATAAAACGTTGAATTATTTTGGGCAATCTACAAACAAAATTATCAAATGATAATTTTTTGTAAAATTACAACACAAAAATTATTCAAAGATAGTTTTAAACACATAAATTGTTTTGAAATGAGAAAAAATAATTATCCAGGAAAGATAATTAACATTTTAGGTGATAATTTAAATTATTTATTAAGAAATAAAAGGTACTCTCACCTTAGATAATTTTTTATGATAATTCTAAATTTTTTAAGAAAGATAAATTATCATCATATGAGATATTATAGAAAATAATTTTAAAATTATCCAATAATATAATTATTACCAAATGTAATATATAAAATGATAATTTGAAAATTATTTAGGAGAGATGGAATATTACCATAATAAATATCTTAATTAATATTTTGAAAATTATCTCTAACTTATAAAATATAACCACACCCAATATTTAAGCTGATAATTTTAAAATCAGATTGAAAAAATGAAATATTAGTGGACAAAATAATTTAAATGAAAATTTTGAAAATTAACCAGGATAGATAAAATATCATACCATGTGATATTTAATTTCTTTTTGATATAAAATAGTTGGTATTGGTTCTAGGAAGCCTTGACAAACATCGATTAGCTAACTATCAAATATTAAGTTAATAAGATGATGAGGAGGTGTAATGAACCAAGCATGGGTGTCTATCCTTAGAAGGACATCGAAGAATTTTTAGGTAGGAAGTTCCTTACATATTGGATTCTCATTTACACTTATTTCCATATTTGTTTATTGTGTAGATCTATTTGATGACTGTGCTATAATATGATCTCCTGGGGGTGTGTGTGTATCTCTAAGAACATTTTTTAACACTTGTTTTCTTGAGTACATTATAGCTTTTTGTTCATTTTCGATGTAGATCACACATATTGTTGTTCTACATCACTTATGATGATGTTCTATCTGTGTGTAGCACTAAGAACCCTATGTGACATTTAATTCCATGAGATTAATGTGATATCTTGATTTCATGATGATTGTTGATTCAGATGTTGATGTATATGATGTTGCTATATTTCTCATGATATGTTCTATGGTAGTTATCATATTAAGAATTATGAAGGTTTCCTTTGGAGGATTGGTATCTTTATACAATAAATCTGGCAAATGTGGAATGATTACTCCATGTGTGGTGCGCACATGATTATCGGTGATGATGATGAGACAATGTGATGACCGTGTACCCTGATATCTACTCGATGAATTACGGATTCCAAGTAGATGTTCGATAGCTTATGACTTAAGGATTCCATTTAGATGCCTTGTGGATTTCAGGTACGTTACATATACTCGATGCCATGCGGATTCCGAGTATTAGTCGATGCTGTGGATTCAAAGTAGGTTGTTTTCCATTGATAGATCGTGGATTCCATGTGACCCACCAACAACCTTGTGGCTAGTTCTTTATATGTATTGACATATAGTATATTTCCTGCATAGAGACAAAGTAGTTATAGTCAGGGGTTGTGGGGGCTTGGTTTGCATACAACCTCTCGGTTTGGGATTGCGTGTTATGATGCTTATTTAAAATTTATTTATTTACGGCATACACATGTATACTTGAGAAATATTGTTAAAGAAACATTGGTGGTGTCCTATTGAGTCTTTTTCTCACACCATACTTAGGAATTTCAATGTACTTCCTGATTACATGCAGGATCTAGTGATGTGAAAGGCCCTATGGTGGATAACTGAGATGAGCTGCGTGGTGCTAGTAGCAGACTGAGACATAATCTGGGGGATTTGCAATTTATTTATTTATATCATCTGTTTTATATCTGCTAGACATTCCTTCCACTTACAGAAGATACATTTTTTATTACATTTATGTCATCTTTTCTTTTCCGCATGTTTGCTCTGATTATTTAGTATCTTATTTATTCATTATTGTTGACCCTATGACATGATATTGAGGCTATTATCTCCCCACTAATGGAATTACACCTTTACTGGTAGTTGGTAGCCTATTGTTTATGGGGAGATGTGCCGGAGGTTATGTACCATTCTGGTTCAGACCTGGCGATTAAAGTTGGGATGTTACAAAATGATATTAGAGGATCCTGAATCACTAAATTGTTTCCTCTCTTATAATGGTTTGAAACAGGCTAGACTAAAGTTACGATAGTTGAAAATTATGTAGGGGCAATATGTCGGTTCCTGGCCAACACTGTACAGTGGATATTCAGGTTTCCATCATGTGGGGAACTTAGGTTTTGTTATTACATCTGATTAAACACAAATCGGGTGGTGCACGCACTACAAAATATTTCACTTTTTTCAATGGGGGAATATCTATTGGTAAAAGGGGATATATATATTGAAAAAAAAATTTACCAACATATATGTCCATGTGATTAGAAATTCAGTAAAAACTTTATCAATAAATATTTTTGGGAGAGATAAAATCATTCTGTTAAAAATATAATAATACAAATAGATAATATATATATTGGTTAAACTATTTTGAAATAGGATTTAATGAAAAAGTTTTATTCTATTAATAATATTACCAACATATAATATTTGTTTATAAATAACATTTGAATAAAAATTTGTAAATTTTTATTTATACAAGAATTTATATTATATTTATTAACTTAACACATATAATACATGCATTTTAATAATTAAAGAGAACACATTTTGACACATGTTCAAAATTAGAAAAAAAATAACTTTATTAATAATGAAATTTCATATAAAATGAATGAATAAAAAATCCATCCTCCCCATCCCCATGTCAGCATCACCCATATATAAAAATTCAGGGACATGAGATCAACAACAATGCATCCATGCCCAAGGACTAATGAACCAGCTCTAGTCTAACCATGGAAAAGTAGGGACTAGCAATCGCCAACAACTCCTCCATTCCACTAGACTAGTGA
The DNA here is from genome assembly GCA_963277665.1 of Viscum album. NCBI lineage: Eukaryota > Viridiplantae > Streptophyta > Magnoliopsida > Santalales > Viscaceae > Viscum > Viscum album. The sequence continues at coordinate 1,866,538,065 of OY728133.1, forward strand.
GCCAACTCCAACTCAAATTAGTGAAAAATTATTGTGTGATTTGAAACCAAATAATTGATAGAGGTATATAGAATGATTTTCATATTAAGAATGTATCATTATCCCTTATACCATCAGAGGTGTAAAAAATTTATTTTCATGGTATGTATTTGTCATCATCACTTATTACATCAGAGGAATGTAAACATAGATCCATATATAATTATTCCCTAACCAACTCAAACCCCCAAAATGTGTTTTCCAAAATAAAACATTAACATAGACAAAAATCAAAAACCGAAAAAAATGGGTTTCTCCAAACTAATGTGATAGAATGCATCTCTCCCTGCCTTTGGAGTCACAGAGGATGCATAAATTTAAAAAGTATAAGTAATGGTGGCCTCAATCTCCACCCTAGGATTGATTGTGATGGACATTATTTTATTCACCACATTTAGAGAGCTATATAGATCTTTCACTCTCATGTGACAAGCAGTCAAACTGATCCCATGTGTTGGTCCCTCCAAGATTTAATAAAAAAGAAAACAAATATAGTAGTGAATATCAAGCTACCAAACAAGATCCAATATGATTTATGTTGAAATATACTTATAAAGGCACATATAACATGTTCGATCACAAATAAAATCTACTATTGGATTACAAGGAAGAAATAACCTACTTAAACCATCCCATACATTCACAACAATGGTATTAAAATAATTCAATGACTTAAAATTACAAAACATAATTTCAAATGTCTGATTTTAGATAATGCAGTATCATTTAATGAATTTGAGGTCAAAATGTGAAGTGATTAAGGATGAAATTATAAACTACGTTCTCCATATGTGGAATTCTTCGTAGTTATTTGAAGGACCTTGGTAGAGATTATAAAAGATCCCATGACATCCACCTGCTTGGCCTTGGAAGCATGAATCAGATCAACACAAACTAAAAAAAACCATTAATGCATGGAAAAAATTCACTTCTGAAATAACAAAAGGAATAAACCATTGGTACTAGGGACTATAAGACTTTTATATATTACTTAGTCTGTTTTTTAATATTAATCATATAAATTTTCTCACATGATTTTATATAGTCCTCATTTCTAGAACTAATATTTGAAAATATTTAATTTAAAAGAGAATTTAACATGGTTAAGGATCTTCCACTTAAACTAAGTAAACGTGGAGAGAAAAATATTAGGACAAAAAAATCAAGTTGTGTTAATGGGAAATCCAAACTCATGAAAACTAATTTCATTATGTAAATAAAGATCTAATTAACTGAAAAATGATCCATCCCAAACTATGATAAAGACAAATACAAGAATGAGAAAAAAATATTCCATATATTATCCAAATATAATTAATAATAAATATAGAAAATAAAACAAGAAATCATTTTATAGAATCAATAGAAGCCTTTTTTGAGGATCTTGACATTTTTTCAAGGAATGTGTGATCCTAATATTATTAATCTTCAGTAGCAGTCTTCTAGTCTAGGCATCATTGGTCATATAGTTGTATACTCTATAGCCTCTTCTAAAACCAGGGAAGAACAAAAAATAGGATTTTGCAGCTATAGGATGGGGTTCCTCAGCCCCCTCCCTTTGTAGCATTCATTCCATCTCCAACAGCAGGTTCACCAGAATAAACATGAAACAAAAAAAATCTCTAATTTTAATTAAAAGTTACACATAATTTGTGACCACAAACCACTGATATTGAAACTAATTTCAATTAAGAGGGACACATAACTAGAAATATTATAATCTTATATCATTTCATAGAATTAAATAATCATGTAAATAAATTTTAAATTTATAATGATATTACTTGTCAATTGATAAAGAAAACTAATTCAATTGCTGGTGAACCATTTAGTGAAATGAAAATCCTTAGGTGCTTAGGATAGAATTAAAATTATATTTCTAAAAGAAAATATGAAATAATATGAATATAATTGGGATTCATATTCAATAAATGATGAAAATGTTATATTATCTCTATCATAAATGGTAAATATATTCAATCAAGTACAAACCATCATGTCCTGAAAAGTCAATATATAAATCTACCCATATCGTAAAGGAAAAAACTTTCAAAAGAATTGGACATGGAACATTTGATACCATGTCAAAATTTGATAATATTAAAAAATTAAAAACCTGAATTGAAAACCTGATACTGAGTATTAGAAAGTTGATTATAGAATCCAGAAAATAAGGCATGTAGTTGGAAACTAGATACTTGTATTTGTAAATATAGGATCATGATATTCAGGATTGGAGGCATCGTGTTTACAATAAAAAACATTGAATTAAAATATTCAATGCAATAAACAAGATTAGATAAACTCAATATTCAATATCATAAACCTGAAATTAAAAATTAAAATATAAGAATCAATAAATTCATCTTCAAATTCAGGAACATGAAATTTAAAACTATAAAATTAAAATTAATAACTTAATATTCCAAATTGCATTCTAGATATATAAAATTTTGATGTATAATTCACTCAAAACAATATTTATAAAGCATAAAACTGTTAACATATATAAATACAAAATGTTTATTAGGTAATGCTATTAAAATATATAAATTGAATAACTGTTACAATTTAAATCATGCAAAAATATAGTTATAGTTGTAAAGAAACATTGAACTGAAGACAGGGTAGGTGTAGTTTTATAAATGAAGATGCAAAAGTGAAGATGATTTAAGGATTATACAAAAGTGAGGAAACTGTTCGAATGAATATAGGATATAAAAATGAAATTTTATAGAATGTGTGTAAATTTGTGTGCTGAACTGAATATGCAATTGTGACTTGAAAATTGTCATAATTATTTTTTTCATTTTCAATATTTTATTAGAATTATAAAATTATATATGTTGTAGTGATTATATAATATGAATTATTTAACATTACATCACATCTAATTAAGAGACATGAACATCAATAACATCATCCCATTTTTAGAGGTAGTCGAATATTACTTCTCTTTTGAAATTCTTTTGGAAGATTAAATGCGTCAATACTTCATTCATTTGAAATAAAAAATAGTGGAAAATTGTGTAACACCCCGACCCCAGAATCCTAGAGCCAGTGCATTATTTTAATACATTGTCCTGATTAAAATGTATCAATCCCCAAAGGACCGATCAGTTTATGAGTCTTGGAAAATAGATTACATACATGAACATTACATTTTAATTTCTAACATAAAATACAACATAGGTATTCCTTTGAGAATTCAATTATTATTCTACCTTAAAACCGCATTTAAATAATAGGACACTTCTTTAAATCCTTGTAAAATAAAACATAAGAAATGGATGAGATCAGATTCTCAATAAGGGTAAATAATTTAGCGGAAGCTATAATATTTTAAGGAAAGATGCATAATAAAAACAACAACTTTTTTAAACAAAATCATGAACATGATATGAAAAAAAAATCAACCATTACCATATAAACATGCACATTGATATTTTACTAGTAAAATAATCACATCTTGTAAATAATTTCATAATTAGGGAATTCCTAATGCAAGACATCATTACCCTATATTGAAGGCGTCATGCAAAGAAAAAAATAAAGTTTTGTCAAGGAATTGTTCCAAGACACTAGTTTGTCTCATGAGAAAAACTGATGCATCAATAGGCTATAACGGGCCATACCCAGCACTTACTAAGTCTGTTTCATTCAACATATGAAAATGTTGATACATAACATAAACATTCATATTAAAAGTAGCATACGAAATGTCAATACTTTAGCCATAAACCATGAATGGTATAAAAATATCACATCCATATTAAAACATATCATAACTCATTAAATACAATATGGAATATTGTGTTATAATAAATCAACCCCAATCAAGAATAATATCCATTAAAGGATGTAGATATAGTGGAAAACGATCAGTAAAACTCTTTTAGTAAAATACCCAATTTTAATGAAATCATTTAATATTTACACACTTTATAAAGGAAGTCTTTTAAAATAGATTTTAGAATAAAATTATACCATAACACATTGAATATTTTTAAATAAATTAACATTTTAGAACATTCATGCCCCTATAAATAAGTCCTCAAAACCATTTTGAATACATGGACATTAATGAGAAATATTTAGAATAATAAATATTTAAAACATTTAAAAAGATTTTTTAGTAAATTAGTACCTTAAAAATAATCTGTTTGAATACTATTTTATGAAACATAGACATGGATCATAATTATGTCCTAGTAAACAAATACACATAAACAATCTCTTATAATAATGAGAATGAGGAATTAACCTTTACCTTTTACTTTTCTTTAGTCGGTGGTACATTTAACCTCCTATATAATGACCATAGTATGTTATTAAATTATACCCGAACCATATTAATATTTATTTTATCACACATGATTCATTTATGATTTTATACTACCCATTTAATAATAATTTCAAAATTAAATTAACATTTCGGGTAATAATCGCTTTCTTTAACATACGAGTTTTAACATGTTATTCTTGATCGTATCATGTAGATCAAGATTTAAGTACTTCAAAAATATAAAAAATGATTTATATATCATATATATTTAGAAAACAATATTTATAATAGATAGATATCTGAAATGGAAAACACTTTTTATGGAGACAGTAGGTCATACGTACGCATAAACGTTGTTTCTGTTTTCATATCGTATTGAAGGGAAGTAAGTGAATGTGATATATGTAAATACAAACACAGTTATATATATTTATATATTATTCTAGTAGCATTATTATTTCATATATAACATACTTATTAATAATATACATTTTTTTAATCATCCTTGAATAGTGAACGGGGAAATGAATCTCATCGCGTCATGGAGACGGTAAGCCTTACATATGCACGCACGACGATATCATTATATTGATGGTGAAATAGTATATAGTTGGATGATATATTATTTATACAGATCATTAACATGTTATATTAATTATTTACCTAAATTATACTCATTATTATACTCATCCAAATAATGAATTGTTGAATAACAAACTACACCACAACGTGGAGACGGTAAGTCGTACGTACGCACGTATGATGAATTTGTAATTCATAGGATGGATAGATTGTTGAAAATGGTTGCACTATATATATAATAACATCACAGTATATATAGTATACTAGAGTTATTATTTTGGTATGGAAACGACAGAGAAAAACAAGTAGAAGAAGAAAAGAACATTGATAGAGGTGATTAATTTATTACCTCTTCTTCGGGGTTTTCCTTTTGATTTTATCAAAATGGATCCTTATGTTGGATTATGATCAAATTAATGCCTCTTAGTATAATTTAGGGTAGTTGAAAGGATATTTTAGTAGGGTTTGGCCAATCCAAATGGCATTGGAGATGTGATTTTGAGAGAGGGGATGTCCCCATTATAAGAGAGGTGATGGTCACTTTAGGAAAAGCTTAAAATTTTAATTTATTATACAATCATATTCGATTAAAAATTGCTCCAAAATAATTTAATTCATGGAAAATGTTAGTATAGGTATAAAAATTCTCAAACATTAGGTTATTGATATGTTTAAGCCACCATATTAACCTTATAGTTCATATTTCACTCGTAGTTATATAGTGTAACTTTTACCTTGTATTCATGTATTATTATAATAAATATTTAATAAACATACTATAAAAAGTCATGAAAACCTCAAGTAGTTCATTAATGAAATATATATCATTATATAAGTCCTTTTCAGAACCTTTTATTATTATTATTATTACAGCATTTAGTAATATAGTATTTGTTTTCAAAACTCATTTATATAAATGTTGACACTATTTTGTCTTTTGTTATTGTGAAATTCATAAAAAGTTGATTACTTCAAAATTAATACATTAAAGCAGCACTAACATGTTATATTCTCATATAAAATTAGTAGATGTCATCAAAAGTCTCAATTTCCCTTTATTTTGAAATTACTAATGTCAATTATTTTAATCATTCATTAATAAGGTAAATACTACATCATCATTATGTCATAAATAAATTTAATTATTTAATGACTGAAATTATAAATAAAATACCATGATGTTGAAAATATTTTGTGTTTTCTAATGAATATTTATTGTCGAATTTATCTAATGTATATTTGTATATAAAAAATGGTTTAGTTATTAAACATTGAATTTAATGCTTTTAACTATTCTTTAAATAAAATAATAAGAAATGTCCAAATCTAATTCATGTAGATGAAAAGGATCATATATTATTATTAAGGTTTATTTTTTTTGAAATACACTTATCCAATAGAATTAGGACATGTGTTAGGGTAATTATAATATCATATTTAACTTTAATTACATTATTTACTTTTATTCGTGGTAAATAATATTCAAAATTTACTATACACCAAATATTATTTTCATTCTATTGAAACACATTTTACTTACCAATTTCTATAGTGTCTCTAGGATTTTTTAAATTCACTTCATAGAAGTAGTAAACTTACATTTTATGCTAATTTGCAATTGTGCCTAGAAGCTGGGTAATGGAAGTTAAAAAATTCAATAAAATTTTATTCATCCATTACTATTATAAAATGACTCTACTTAATTAAATTGAACTAATATAGGTATTATTTAGCCTTTTTGACTTTAAAATAAATTTAAATAAAAATAGTAATTATTTAAATAAAATTCGGTTTAAAACAATAATGTAGTGTTTTTCACTATTCATCAAAAAATGAATGTTTTCAGAAAAATACCAAAAAAACACATGATGGTAATTTTGATATTCTGAATTAAAAAATATTGTCTATATTACCAAATTTAAAACATATAAGTTACATTAATTAAATGAAAATTAATAGAAGTTGTTAAAACCAGACATAGGGTTTTTAAGAATTATAAATAATTAGAAGATTGACATGTGTTTATAAACAATTTTAATTAGAAATTACATTTAATGGACTAAATTAAATTAATTTATTAAAATATACGCTACTCATACATTAAAATCACTCAAATTTATAATTTAACACTATAAAATATTACTATTAAAAAAGAATTTTTAATTTAAAATTTAGTATTTTTCACTATTTATAAAAATATGAAAGTTATCCAAAAAGTACCAAAATTTTTTCCAAGCTAAATTTTTATGTCTCTCTTATAAATAATAATTTAATTTCATTATGTTAAAAATATAAAAGTGTCAAATATTGGATTTAAATAGGGTTCTCCCTTTAAAGGTGGAAAAATTGCATTTTTTGAAAAATAAATATTTTATCTAAAAAATTTAATTTTTCCTTATATAATCTCTAAGAAACACAAAAGTTGAATTTTGAAATAATTTAAGATATATATAAAATTAAAAATGTGTTTTATACTATTCATAACCACTTTTTGAATGGATAGTTTGATGGGTCGTGATGCGCTTGAACTCTGCGTTTTGTGTAGCACAAGCAATTGAATTACTTTAAAGAGATAACATACTATGAAATCATGGGGTGTTACATTCTCAAATCCTTCAATAAATTGTTTTCTCACAATTTGAAATTATTCTTCAAATAGAAAACATTGAAAATTTAAAATTCCTTTCTGGAAAACATACATCGGAATTAGGGTTACTAAAATTTAGGCTTAATAATTGGGAAAGGGAAATGATAATGTCACCACCAAATTAGAATTTGGAATAGGAGAAAATTGATGGAAATATGAGACACATAATTGGAGGAAAAAATTAAATATTTATAGGGATTGATTGGTGTTTTCAATCAAAAACAAGTGAACAATAAATATAAAATTGAGTGCCTCAAAACCATAAATCTATGGTGACTTAAAATATCATTAGTTCATCGAAACATAAGGTATTAGGATAACACTTTTATGGTTTTAAGATAAATTCACTAATGTTTAAGAATTAATTTCTTCGTAGAATAAGAAACAAAATACTTGACAAATAGACTTCCATCAGTTAACTAATTTCTAGCATAAACTCAACTTTCACTCCAAAATAAAGTTGAACTCAAAAATGATATATTTATCTTAATCGTATAGACTTTCCAAAAAAGTAATTTATAATTCCTCTATCAGATCATTTAAAAAAACTACATTATACAAGCCCAGAGATCATGTAGGCTAGTGGTTGGTGATACTCCCTTGTCACCCATTGGATGCAGGTTCAAGTCTCACACCCTTACTGGACGCGATGGGTCATTGCCCGACCTCTGGGTTCTCCTTTTTATAACAATCCAAAAATAATTTTAAGAAATGATTTTACCTTAATCAATAGTATCCAATGTACAACTTAATTCATTCAAACCTTTATACTTATCCAAAATACTTTTTCCCAAACTCAAATTACAAAAATTATAAGGAAGGTAAACATAATGAAGATCTCTTTTTCTACGTAATAACATGTAAATACCTTCACCAGGTATTTTATTAAAACATGGTAACACCATGAATTACCATAAAAACTTATTTAATACGTTCATCCTACCTTATTACTTATAGAATGCAAGATATAATAGTTAAATCCAAAAATGTTGTAAACTCCAACAATGATGGAATAAAGAAATAATTAATTAGTACTAAGGTAGTACACAATATCCAATATAATTTATCAAACTCAATTATATCTTGTTATGAAATCATTAACTCATATTTAGAAACATATTAAGGGTTATATTTTACCCAACCCTATATTTTCCAAAATGTTTTACATGAAACTGTGTCACTTTACTTGGTCTTATAAAATCTCAAATCCTTAATGAAAACATACTAAAATACAATCCTTATATAATTTATATTTCCAATAACTTGTACTCAAATGAAACAATTCTTTAATAACAACTTAAAAACACTAATCATTCCGCCTCATCGTTGGTAGTATCAAAACTTGATTATTATCCAATATAATAATTTTGGTTATACTCTATAGATTGGGAGATTAATTCGTGTAGTTTCCCAACTCATTGTAGATTGAATATTGTACATTTGAAACATTTTTCTTAACCTTTAAATCACGAACATAGTGTCATTTTACTCCACACTTATAACAAACTCTCATTCCATTCATGCACTTCCCAGGGTGATTCTTTCCATAGTTATCACATATGGGAAAATCCTTCTTTCCCTTATTTCCTTTATTCATATTCTTTTTTACACTCATTTTCTATTATGGCTTCACTTCAAAGCCATACAACTCAGTGAATTATTTACTTATCATATTATCACATGATGATATTTCTTCATATGATGAGAAATTGTTGGAGACTATTTACCATCTAAATGTTGTCATAAGAACATGAAAGATATGCCCTTCTTACTCTTTGGATCATGCGTATTTCTGGAGTTCTCATTCCTTCTACTGGGAACCATTTCTAAATAATGGCATTCACTTTCTTAGTTTATGAGTCACAATGCATAATTTCGAACATGTAAAATACCTAACATGAATTGAATAGTTTATGCATATATTACATAATCATAAAAAAAATGTTTTCTTTGAGGATGTATTTACTCATAAATCATTCATAATGGTTTGTAAAGGAAAATGTAAATTATCCTAAGCAAATCCCCCATGATTTTCATAACCAAGAGTGTAGAAAGGCCCATTGTCGTGTACTAGGATACCCCATATCTAGTCCAAAACTCCTTGTCAGTGTTTTCACTCCTAGGTACATCTGTACCAAAGCTGCCTCTACATACTCATATCCAAACTGGGATGTATTGTTTGAAAAATTTACAAAATATCATCATTACCACAGTTCAATGAAGTTCTTATATAATAATTCTCAAAGTATATCTTAGGGTAATGTTTAAAAATATGAGTTTATCTAAATATATTTCCAATAATTTTTCTAAAAATATTCTTATACCAACTGTAACTCCCTGTCCCAAGAAACCCGGAGGTGGTGCATTATTTTAATACATTGGGATGATTACATGGAATCATTTTCTGAAGGACATATCATTTTAGCAATCATGGAATATAGATTACAAACAGGAACATTACAATTCAATTTATAACATAAAATACATCATAGGTAATACTTTTATAATTCCATTACTCTTCTAGCTTAAATATGTATATAAATTATAGTACACTTATTGGCATCCTGAGAAAAAACATAAGAAAGGGGTGAGTTAAAATTCTCATTAAGGGTAAATAATTTAGAAGAAGCTATAATGATTCAGGGAAAGATGAGTAATAAAGAGAAAACCTTTTTAAACATAATCTTGAACATAATATGAAATAAATTAATCAAAAATTACAATATAGACATTGACATTGATATTCTATTAGTCGAATCATCACCTGTCGTATGTAATTTAATTGTGAGAGAATGCCTAATGTCGAACATCAGTACCATATTTTCAGGGCCTCATACCAAGACAAAAAATAAGATTTGGTTAAGGCCTTTTGTTAAGTAACTAGTTTGTCTCATGAGACCTATCGATGCATCAAGGGGCTATAGTGGGCCCCAACCATAACTTACATTGTCCATTTCATTCCTCATATGAAAATTTTGAAAAATAACATAATTATTCATATTAAAACTAGAATATGAAATGTCAATACATTAGCTATAAACCATGAATGATATAAAAATGTCACATCCAGAGTAAAAAATATCATAACTCATTCAATAAAATATGGACGATCGTATTATAATAAATCAACCTCAATCTAGAATAATACCCAGTAAAGGACGTTGATATAGTGGAAAATGATCAATAAACTCTTTGAGTGAAATACCAATTTTTCATGAAATCATTTAAAAGACACACAATTTATAAAGTAATAAATTTAATCGATATATTTGAATAAAATTTTCCCATACCACTTTGAATATTTTTAATTGAATTATCATTTTAAAACATTCATTTCCATATAAATAAATATTTATAACCATTTTGAATACATGGACATTAATGTGAAATATTTATAAAAGTGAATTTTTAAAACATTTAAAATATGGATTTATTTAAAGGGTAACATAAAAATAATAATTTTTAAAACAATTTTAGGAAATGTGGATGTGGATAATAAATATGTTATAGTAAAAACATACACATAAACAATCTCACATAATTATGGGTTTGAGGAATTAACCCTTACATTGTAATTCCAAGTGATGAGGGTACATTTAACCTCCTATATAATGTCCTTAGTATGCTATTAAATTATATTAGAACCATATTAATATTTATGATATCATACATGATTCATTTATGAATTTATACTAGCCATATAGTTATAATTTCCATCATAAATTAACAGTTTGGGAAATAATCGCTTTCATTATCATACATGTTTTAAATTTTTATTATTGATCATATCATATAGATCATGATTTATATACATATATAATATATAACATGATTTATATAAAATATATATTTAGAATATAAATATTTGTAATAGATAGATATATGAAATGGAAAACACAGTTTATAGAGAAGGTACGTACGCATATACACATTTTCAGTGTTCATATCTTATTAAAGGGTAGTAAGTGAATGAGATATATGTAAATATATATTAATATACTTATATATATAAATATACATCCAGTAGCATTAGTATTTCAAATAATACAAACTTATTAATAACATACATTTTTATAATCATTGTTGAATAGTGAACGTGGAAAAGAATCTCATCATGACGTGGAGACGGTAATCCGTACGTACGCACGAGCGATGATATCATTCTATTGATGGTGAAATCATATATAATTTGATGGTATATTATATATTGGGAATAATTATCATTTTATATTTATTATTTACATAAATTATACACATTATTATACTCATTCAAATAATGAAGTGTGGAATAACAAACTACACCACAACGTGGAGACGGTAAGTCATACTTACACACGTATGGTGACATTATTATTCATAGGATGGAAAGAATAATGAATATGGTTGTAACTTATTTGTATTAACATAACAGTATGCAGAATCTACTTGATTAATTATTTTTTTATGGAGTCAACAATGAAAGAGGAATTGGATGAGGAAAAGAACAGTGAAAGAGGTTAGGAAATTATTACCTCTTCTTCAGGTGCATCCTTTTGATTTGATCAAAATGGCTCTATAGGTTTGATTATGATCAATGTATGGACTCTAGGATTAATTGGTGGTCGTTGGGAGGAAATTTAAGCTCGGTGTGGCCATGCCAAATGGCATTGGTGGTGTGATTTTGAGAGAAGGGGAGAACCCTTTTATAAGAGAGGTGAGGGTCCATTCAGGGAAAACATAAAATATTATTTTATTATTAAATACTATTTTTTTTCTAATTGATCCAAAATGAATTATTTGCATGCTAAGTTGGGGATAGGTGGATAAAATCTCAAAAAATTGGTTATATACAGGTTTATGTCACCATATTATCCTTATTTTTACGATTTAACTCTTAGTTAAATTGATTAACTTTGACCATGTATTCTTGTATTATTATAATAAATGGTTAATAAACATACTATAAAAATCCAAGATAAACTATTGTGGTTAATTAATGACATATATATAATTATATAATTCATTTATAGGAACCATATATTTTTATGATTATTATATCATTTAATAATATATTATTTTTAAAAAAACTCATTTATGTTGATTTGGACACTATTTGGTATTTGGTATTTGTGAAACTCAAAACATGTGGATTACATAATAAACTTAAATCAACCCAAACATGTCATATTCACCTAGATAATTCATTCCTCTCATTAAAAGTCTCAATTTACGTTTATTTTTATATTTATAATATTAATTATTCTAATCTTTCCTTAATACGGTAATTACTGCAATATAATTGTGTCAAAAATAAATACAATTATTTAAGGTCTAAAAATTATAAATAAACCACCATTATTTTGGAATTATTTTTATCTTTCTAATGAATATTTATAGTCGTATTTATGTAATTTATAACATTATATTAAAAATGGTTTATATATAAAAATATAAATTTAAAACATTTAACTCTTCTTTAAATAAAATAATAATAAATGTCCTAATCTAATTTAAGTGGAAAAAATGATCAAATTTTATTTTAAGGATTATTTTGGTAATGATACTCTTATCCAATAGAATTAGTACACGTGTTATGGTAATTAAAATATCATTTTTACCATTAATAACCTTATTTACTTTTAACCTTTGTAAAAAATTGAAAACATACTATTCACGAAATATTATTTTCATCATATTGAACATTATTTTACTTATTCTTTTCAACCGTGTCTCTTAGATTTTTTAAATTTAATACACAGATGTGGTGAAATCACGTTCTATGCAAATTTGCAAATGTGCCTATAAGGTGGGTAAAAGACATGAAAAAATTCAACAAAATTGTATACCTCTATTTTTATTATAAAATTAATCCAATTAATTAAATTGAACTAATATAGGTATTATGTTTATAAATTTACTTTAAAATAAATTTAAATAAAAATAATTATTACTTAAATAAAATTCCATTTTTAAACAATTACGTAGTGTTCTCACTATCCATCAAAAATTGAATGTTTTCAGAAAAATAAAAAAAAATCAATCTAAGATAATTTTGATATCTTGAATACAAAAATTATTTCTATTTTAAAAATATTTAAATCATATAAGTTTCATTATTTATATTAAAATTAATTTCCATTGTTAAAACAAAAAAACGGGGTTTTATGAATTAAAAACTATCAAAATATTGAAATGTGTTTATATACAATTTAAATGTGAAATTACATAAAAATGACCTAAATTAAATTAAATGATAAAAATATAATCTATTGATACTATAAAACCCCTCAACTATATAATTTAAAACAATAAATTATTTCAATTAAAAAAACATTAATTAAAATTTAACATTTTTTATTATTCATTAAAATATGAATGTTATCAAAAAAGTAAAAAAAAATATCCTAACTAAATTTTTATGTATCGGTTCTAAAGAATAATTTAATCTCATTACATTTAATATATAAAAGTATCAAATATTTGATTTACAAAGGGTTCTCCAATAATTGGCGGAAAAATTTCATTTTTTTTAAAATACTTCTTTTATATGAAAATATGAATTTGTCTTTAAATTATGTCTAAGAAACAAAAAAGATGAATGATAAAATAATATAGGATATATATATATTTTAAAATGTGGTTAATATTATTCATAGACACTTTTTAAATGGCTAGTTTGATAGGTCGTGATGCACTTGAATTCAGTGTTGTGTGTAGCACATGATATTGAATTACGTTATAGAGATAAAGTACTATGAAATCTTGGGGTGTTTCAAATTGTATTAACATACTACCTGGAAAAAGAATTATGTGTCATTTTGAATCCCAATTTTTTTAAGAAAATATTAAGACATGTTAACTTCAACACACGCCCTTGAAACCAAAGGAATCTTCATTAAACTTATAGTTGTATTAATTTTAATCATATTTCACTCCAATCTAGAAATCCATTTGATAAAATCAGTCTTGAATAGTTTCACAGGGAATCCAATAAAGCCAACATAAACTAGAGCCATCAAATAATACGTCATTTAATTCAAATTTGGAGACAAATTTTGTATCATCAATAGAAATCCCTAAATGGCCCATGATTCCCTTTGACAGTAGTGGTAAAACTCATTATCCTCAAATTTAATAAGCATATTTTCCTCATCCAGCATGCCATTCTGGACCTTTTGGATATCTATGATCTCCAAAGAACATTTCAAAATAACCATAGAAGGATAACTATATAATAAATTTCCCATATAAGAAAAATTAATATTAAATGAGCGACATGATAAATATTCTTCTAGGAATTCCAGCAACGACACACCGTTGCAATTAATGATTGAGGGAGATGGAAAAATCCGGCCACCCGACGAGGATGTCCCCATCGCTACATCATTGATCGACCAATTTCGTCAATCCTTAACTCTTCATGCCTAATGATTTTGAGAGACATTGGAGAAAGTTTAGGGGAGCATATGGGGCTCGGAGGGACATAGTAATATTAGTCCCAATAATAAAAATATTAATAAAAACCACATAAAAGGAAATTAATGGGGTCTTGGTATGAAAATGTAAGACATGGTAATGCTTATGTGATCACTACAACTTGAGACTTTCAATTTAGTTATAAAAGTATCGTATTATTGGTATAATTTAAATAAATTATTATATATAATAAATTTCTATATATATAATTTATGCATTTTTTTGAATTTATAAATATTCTGAATACAAAGTAATATTATATAAATATAGTGATATTATATATAAGTGTATTTATATTATTAGTTTTTACTACATTAAATATTTGAAGTATTTTAATAATTTAACATTAATTTAATATCATGTATATATATTATCACAAACAGATATTTTTTCCATGAAAACATATGATTTTAATATTTTTTAAAAATATTTATAATTTATAACATTTACTAAAAATGATATATATATATATATATTGGTAAAATGTTTTATGTTATTGGATAATTTATAGAAACCAAATTTTATAATGGTAAAGATTGGTTAGTAATAACAATTTTTAGTAATAGATTCGTTTGTTAGTAAAAAATGTTAGTATTGATGTGGTAAAGTAAAAGATTTAACTATTGCTAAAATATTTATTGGTGTGAAATGATCAATATCAACATATATAATTTCTGGTAAAAACAAGTGTTTGGACTTAAAATATATTCCAATAAAATTTCATATATGTTTGAATTGAACATTTTTTCCAATAGATTTATTTTTTGTCAATATATTTTCATTGGTATAATTCATTTATTTGTAGTATACTATTTTCTTTATGTGATTTATTAGATTTCTAGTATGTTCATGCAAAATTAATTGGCACGTAGGATCAAATGAAATATATATACCTTTTAATGTGATAGATAGTAGTTCATTATTTTAAAAACATAATTTGTGGTATCTATTTTGGATAGTTTGTTTTGTATGATTCATATTTGTTACCTTGTTTTGTGATATTTCGTTACAAGAAATGATTATTTGAACTGATAATGTTGTTGTGTTATTATATGTATGATGACAGTGGCTAACATTCTGGGACAGAATCATGGGTTAGTTCTAGGGGTGTACCTTGGGTTATGGGAAGACCCCTCAGAAAACCTTTTTTGATACCATAGATTGTCTACAATAAAAATTTTGTGATCCCATATACTAATTAAGATTTATCATAACAACTCTATTCTATTATAGAGCACTTTTTGTCATGTTATAGAAGATATTTCCATGACATGGTTTATAGAACTACTTGGGTAGTTGGTCACAAAACTTCTTCAAGGGGGGAGGAATCACCATAACAAATGGATGTGTAGGATAATGAAATTGATCTTTCTACCACAACTACTTTAAGTTATAGATGATAATGATGGTTTAACTAGAATTATTTCACTTAGTGTCTGCCTTAGGAATATGATTTCATAACTATGGTTGAATATATCTTGATTTATAACTCCATCATTATTAATCATTATAGATCATTAGATTCTGTCATTGTGTTGAAGTATGAATTGTGATGTTTTTGGGAATCAAAGACTTATTAGAGACTCTGAAAGAATGACACATTATGATAAGATTGAGAAAATGTTGTGAATGTATCCATTTCGAAAAACCATATCATATGGTGCCAACCGAGCTAAAGGATTTCATTGATCATCTAGATGAATTAGAGATAAAGGGATTAATTAATCCAATTTCTTCACCGTGGGGTTTAGAAAAAAAAATTCCAAGACAAAGGATGATAGTCTTTGACTATTCTGTGATTAATGGATGTTGAATATGTTGATGGTGAAGAATTGGTATTTTTCAAATTATTGATGATCTTTTCAATAAGATATGGGGGGGAGTGGTTATTCATGAATGATCTTTGGTAGGGATATCACTAGTTGTGGGTTAGAGAGGAGGATTTTTTTAAGATGGATTTTCAGAGCAGATATGGACTGTATGAGTATTTGGAGATGTTTTTTGGGATAAATAAATCCCCATAAGGTTTCATGGCCCTCATGAATAATATATCTCATTAAAACGTGGACCCTTTCATCTTATTGTATATCAATGATATCATCATGTACTCTTCTACACTAGAGAAACATGATAGTAACTTAGAGACAGTCTTGGGTACGCTTTGAGCACACTGGATTTATGCCATGTTTTTGAAATGTGACATCTATATTATAGAGGTATTGTTATTAAGACATATGGGGTTTGTGGCAGGTATATCAGTAAACCCACATATGGTTGAGGCAGTCATATCTTGGGAACATCCCCAAATAATATTTGATATTAACAAATTTCTAGGTTTAGAATGATATTACTAATGGTTTATCTAGGACATCTCCTAACTATCGATAGCCATTGCAACACTAAAAAATGAGGGAGTCATGTTCTAGTGGTCGGACCACTCTGAAGAGTATTTATTTAAGCTAAGAAATGTTTTATTATAGCTCTATTACTAACTCTCCATAATCCATGGATTGTTTATGTTGTTTACTATGATGCATCATGCGTTGTTCTGGGAGCGATGTTGATGAAAAGGGAGTATGTAGTTGACTATGGGTTTCATCAGCAAAGCCCCCATGAGAAGAACTACCTCCACACATGACATGGAGTATAAAACTATGGTTCATGCTATGACATGTCATAAACACTATCTCTTCATTGAGAGATTTATTATTTATACTGACCATAAGAGCATTTTATATATCTTCATAGAGAAATACCTGAATCTGAGGCAGAGGTTTTGGGTTGAGTATCTATATACATTTGATTTTGAGATTTCATTATTACTCTATAGTTAATCTTTATTTATTCAGAATAATATTAGGATGGGTGTACTCTTGGAAAGTACTCATGTTGAACTCGTGGGTACAATAACAACAGTATTAATTCACAAGATCCCATTAAAACTCATTTTGTTTTGTCTCTCAATGCTTCTACTATCAGAGGGTGAAGACTGAGAACCAACATCCTTTAAGGTTGTAGAATCCACTCTTGATACCTTTGTGGAACTGGGAAGACATCATGGTGGAATGTTTTTGAGATTACCTAGGACCCTAATGAGTCATGAAGTAGTCTGGGTGATTTTAAAAAGGATAATGATGTCTACTCACTTCTTACCAATCAAACAGACTCACTCTGTTGAGGAACTTGAAAGGATTTATATCCAATATATTGTGCTCCTTCATGGAGTTCAATTAATCAATAACCTATATAGATATGCATGTTTTACATCATGATTTTTGAGGGGAATAAAAATCATTGGAACAGTGATGAGATTGAGCATTATGTACCATCCTTAAGCTAATGAACAGTCGAAGAAGACTATATGAATATTGGTGGATATTATACGGGGTTTCATTATATTCCTTGGTGGTTAAAGGGATGATCACCTAGAATTTATGAGGTTTTCATACAATAATAGTTATTAGGATTCTATTCATATGGAATCTTTTGAGGCTCTTTATGGGAGTCCATGACACTCACTTCTTTGTGGAATGATATGGTTGAGGTAGCGGTTTTTGTCCCGTATATTTTTCTGGTATAAGTACCCACCCCTATATAATACATAATATTGAGTTAAGTCAATATTTTTACTTTATTTATCATTTAATATCTTTTTATGTTCAGAGCTTCATGGTATTAAACTATCACTCATACATAGAAAAGAAATTTTGTTTGACTATGTGTTAAAGGGGGATGGGAGCTCTCAAACCATGCTCCAATGGACGATTCCAAACCCTAGAGCTCGCCGCTGTTTCCTCTTGTGATTTCTGATGGCCGGCTTCGATCCAGAGTGTGAACTAGTTTCCCCTCCTGTTCTTGCTTCTTTAGACTCTGAATCTTCAAAAATAGAAGTAGGAAACCATCAGGTTCCCCTTCGCTCTCTTCCTGTCTCCTTCCGTGATGCGCTAAAGGGAGCTGATATTAGTAACGTGAAGGAGTGCAAGAAGCCCCTCTTAAGAATATTGGAAGATGGTTGTTTCTTGGTTTATGCTGATCCAGAAGCACTAAAGTAGAGGGAAAAACTTTGCAAGTACTCGGTCCTTGGCCAAGTGTCTTACAACACAGGGGATAAACCATATCCAATTTTCGAGCTAAAGAACATGATTTCTCACTACTGGGGCTCTCCAAAGTGGAAAATGGTTCCCTTAGGTAAAGGTTATTACCATATCCTCTTCTGCTCTCAAGGTGAGCTTGATCAGGTATGGAATATTGGTAATTTGTATCATAAAACTGGCTTTCTTAGAATTTTGGATTGGGATCCTTCTTTTAACCCGTACACAAACAGAAACAATAGGGCACATGTATGGGTTAGAATTCATGGGATTAATTGGTTTTTTTGGCATCCGAAGATTTTAAATGATATTGACTCTTGCATAGGTTCCTCGATTAAAATTGATCATAGAAAATTGAATGTGGATTTAGGCCTATATGCAAGAGTTATGGTTGAAATCAACTTAACTCTTGAATTACCTTCTAACATAGGTTTTAATTCCCCTGATCACAGAGTGGAACTCAGTATTGAGTATGAAAAAAAGACACCCTTTTGTGAAGTTTACAAACAGGTTGGGCATAACTTTGCTAATTGTAGGGTAGCTAGAAAAAAATGGACCCTCCAATTAATAATGATTGGAAAGAGGTTAAGCATGCCAAAAAAGGGAACATTGTCACAGATACACCGACCCCCTTTCAAAAAGCATGATATCTGGGTCAAAAAATCTTGTGTCCCTTCTTCCTTAGAAGAAAAATCTTGGGTTGTCTTGGTTGAGGAAGAGGAAACCATACAAAACAATGAAAATCCCATCGGTGTAGAAGGAACAGTAGATGTATGTAACAGAGGTAGTTCAGAAAAGAACAACCCTATTACTATTTCCAATCGTGCAAATAATGCCTCTTCCTATGGTACATCACTTTTAAATGAGATTAATTGTAGGGACATCGGGGCCTCTGTACCATCAGTTCCCAAGGAGAATATTATTGCTTCTAACAAGTCACTTGGTGATTATGGAAACGCTGCAGATCCAGGTAGCTCTGTGCTTTTCAATTCTGAAGTTAAATGTGTTACTACTACTTCTGAAGTTTCTAAAATAGAGTCTCAATCTGCTATTCTTGACACTTCTGGTATTACTGCTGCTCACATTTCATCACACACTCCTGATTCTGCCTCTATATTAAAAGTGGAATCTCCCTCTCTCAACAAGGTGGTGACTAATACCCCTTCTAACATGCAGATTTCTGCTCTTATGTAGAATAAGTTGGATAATTCTTTTACTGTATTTGTTGAAAATGATGTTAATCCTGCTGTTAATTCTGTCTCACATACTGTGAATGCTGATCCTGATTTCATTCATTTGGCACACAATATCTCACACACCCCACTACCTATTTCTGAAGATTTTACTGAATCTGTTCAAACAGCTTCTCCCTTCTTGGTTAGTAAGATAGTTCCCATCTCTCATGCTGATAAACAAGGTCCTTCTCAAAACTGTCGCCCCGTAACTGATATCTCAAAACCTGTAGAACTTGAAACTGTCCGGTATCTGACTTACCCTCATTCTCATCCTGAGCATCCCCATGCCCATGATGTTGTTTTAGATCTGCATATCCTACCTCATTCCTCAATAGGAAATATGCCTTCTCTGGTAAGAGATGTGAAACAACTCTTTTTCGATCAATACTCTGCTCATGGTACTGAAAAACATCACACACTGGACAGTACTGACCCAGTGAGTACTCTAGTTACTTTTTCTAATCCAAATGCAGATCTGGATTCTGGTACCTCTCACAGTTCTGAAACTGATGAGAGTCAAAAAAAAAATTCTTCTTTTTCAATAGTTACGAGATCCCAAAAGAATAAGGGTTCTGGTAAATCAAAAATAATAAGGGTTCTTACCCAAAACACCATCTAAAATGAATATCCTCTATTGGAACTGCCAAGGTGTGGCTAACAATGACACCTCCACTACACTTTGGAGGTTATTAAACACTCAGAAACCTCTTCTCTTTTCCATTGCTGAACCTAAAGTTGATTTTAAAATGAACTTCAAGAGATTTGGTTATCTTAATTATAGTTTTCTATGTTCTTGTAAAAATGGTCCTCATGTTGACTCAATGTGGATCTTTTCCAATAATACATTAAATAATATTAAAAATTTTAGAACTTCTGATCTGCAAGTCACATGTGATTTCTTATGGAATGGACAACATATTTTTTGCACTATGGTTTATTCCAAGAATAGATATTAGGATAGGAGAACATTATGGTGTGAACTCATTGATATGGCTAAACTTATTCAAGATTCCTGTGTTTTTTTGGGAGATTTTAATGCCATTCTTACCCCTTATGAAAAAAAATTTCCCTCACACCTCTCTATATCTTCTAGGGAATTCAAATCTACAATTGAATATTGTATCCCCTTAGAAATCTTTCTTATTGATGCAAAATACACCTGGTACAGAAAAAATTACAATAAAAACATTGCGAGTAAACATGGTAGGGCTTTTGTTAACATGAAGGCTCTTGAAATCTGGGACAAAATATCTAGTGTTACACTTCCTAGACTCAACTCTGATGACCATCCTATCCTTGTTAGCATCATTATGAATGATCGAAAGCCTGTCATTCCTTTCACATTTAATAATGCTTGGTCTTTGAACCCTGATTGTGTCACTTTTATTTATAACACCTGGAACTCCATGAAACACCATAAAGATTCTTTTGCTTGTTTACAAAAAATGAAAGTCCTTAAGAAATCTCTTAAAGGCTGGTGAAAATTTACAAATTCCCAAATAGATCATGATATCTCCTATCTTGAAGATGAACTCAGTTTCTTCCAAACTCAAAACACTAACTCTGATTTTAATATGGATTCTCAATTGGAATCTAATATCTCTTCTAAACTTAACTCCTTCCTTTCTCTTAAAGACAATATTCGTAAACAATTGTTTAGGACAAAATGGCTTACTGATGGTGATTGAAACACTAAATTTTATAATTATCTTCAAAGAATTAGAAAGGCTAGTCGTCCTCTTTCCTTGCTCATTCATAATGACCTGATCATTGATTCAGAATAAGCCATTGCGGATCATGTTACCTCGTACTTTAATAACTTTTTTAATGGTCTGAATATTAATATTGATCATAAACCTGATATTATTCCTTTAATGGTAGATGAAAGAGACAAGAAGTCTCTTTTAAGTACTCCTCTTGATCATGAAATTAAAGACACTGTCTTTGGTCTTAACTCAGATAGTGCTCCGGTTCCGGATGGCTTTAATAATGGTTTTTTTCCAAAATCATTGGGATATAATCCTAAATGTTGTTTGTAGCCTTGTTAAGATCTTTTTCTCTCATGGATCTCTTCCTCAGGGAATAAATTCTCAATTTTTATCCTTAATACCTAAGATTGAGAATGCTTTTGAGATCCATCAATTCAGACCTATTGCTCTGATTAACACCATCTATAAAATCATCACCAAAATTATTGCTAATAGACATGCTCTTATCTGCAATATAATCGTCTCTTGGAATCAATTTGGTTTTATTAAAGGAAGGTCTATTCAATACTGTATTTGTATTGCTTTTAAATGTGCTAATAGTTTAAATAAAAACACTAGATGGGGTTGTGTGGATATCAAACTGGATATCAGAAAGGCTTTTTACACCATTGACTGGAATTTCATTTTCAAAGTCTAAAAAACTATGGATTTTGTGATTCCTTCATTGGTAGAGTTAAGACTCTTTTTCACTTGGCTAATATCTCTATTCTGATTAATGGTACCCCTAGAGGTTTTTTTAGATGCTCTAAAGGAGTCTGGCAGGGGGATCCTCTTTCTGCCATCCTCTTTGTTATTGCTGAGGATTACCTTAGCAGGCTCCTTAAGGATCTGGTTGATAAAAATATGATTAAACCTAATCATGTTGCCAGTAATTTAAATGCCCCCAACAATATTTCATACGCTAATGAAATTATTCTATTCATAAATGGAGACCAGAAAAATCATCATGTTGTCAAGCAAGCTTTATCTCACTATGAGGAGATCATTGGTAAATCTATCTCCTAGAATAAATCGTATATCTATTTTGGTAAGAATTTTCCTGTAAGAAGGAAATATGGTATCATCACTTATCTTGGTATTAAAGAGGGCCATTTACCTTTCTATTACTGGTGTGTTCCTATATTTTGGGGTCAGCCCAATGCTACCTATTTTTCTAATATCATTTCACAAATCATAAATCAACTCTCTAGATGGAAAGGGAAATCTCTCTCCATGGCTGGGAGAATTTGTTTGGTTAAATCAACCATTGTTTCTAAAATGATCTATTCCCTTATGGTCTACAAATGGCCTGTCAGCATATTCAAAAAAACTAATACTTATATCAAAAACATAATTTGGTCTGGAAGAATTTTTGATAAGAATCTTGTTATTATACCTTGAAAATCATGTTGTAAACCCATTGCTAATGGTGGAATTGGCATTAAAAATTTAAAGCTTTTCAATGATGCTCTTCAGGCTCGTCTTACTTGGCACATTATTAACTCCACTTATAAAGCATCTGAGTTCCTGAAAAATAGATTCTTCTCTAAGCATTTAAAATAGAATTTTAATTTCATTAACTCTTCCATCTGGCCTTCAATCCAGGACTCCTACCAAAAAATCATGCATAATTCCCAATGGATTGTCAGTGCTGATTCTTCCTTTAATTTTTGGTGTGAAAAATGGTGTGGAAACCCACTAATATCATTATTACACTCTAATAATCTTCTTGAAGATACTAAACAGACTATAAAGGAGGTCTTACATTCTCATCAATTTGATCTCCCTGATAATATTTTGCAAACTATTAGTAATTATCCTTTTTCCTCTGATGGTGACTTCCTTGTTTGGGAACCTTCTACTAATCGCTTTTTAGATTCCAATAACTTTTATAAGAATATTTTATCTGATAATGGATCATGTTTTCTTTGGGTGAATCATTTTAACAAACCCTGGATTAATCCTTCTAGGCTCACCCTTATTTGGCGCATTGCCCATAATAGATTACCTACTGAAACTGGTCTGAAAATCATTGGCATTCAACTCTGTTCTAAATGTTACCTGTGTAATCAACACAGGGAAGATTCCAATCATCTTTTTCTATCATGTGCGACGGCATCTTCCCTTTGGAATTATATTTTTCATTTATTAAATTTCCGAATGCTTCTTACTGACTCAATTTCTTTGTTTCTAAAGAACTTCACTAGACATGAAGCTTCTCTGCAAATTAAGAATCTATTTCCTACGGCAGTGGCTGAACTTCTTCATGAGCTATGGTATGTTAGAAATGATCTTATTCACAATAATCACTCTCTCAATCTTAATGCAGGGAAATCTCGGATTATTTTTGAGATTCATGAAGCTACCTAAATTCAAAAAGACTGCTGCAACAACTCGGTTGGTGACTTTGAGATCCTTCGTCATCTCTATATTCCTGGCATCTTCTCAAAGCCTAAACTTTCCTTTGAAGTGTTCTGGCAATCACCAATTCCAGGATGGATCAAAGTGATCGTTGATGGAGCCTCCAAAGGCAACCCATGCCCTTCCAGTTGTGGTGCTATCTTTAGAGACTCGGCTGGCCAGTGTTAGGGATGATTCTATGTTGGATGTGGATGCTATTCATCTCTATAGGCGGAAATGCTTGGGGTCATTCACGCTGATGATTTTGCACTTCAAAGAGGATGGAGAAAGCTATGGATTGAAATTGATTCAACCACTATCATCCATGCCATCTGGAATGGAAACATCCATCTAGCCTGGCCTCTTACTGCTCGTTGGATGAACTACCTCAACTTGCTTCATGGGATTGATTATATAGCTACTCATGCCTACCGTGAAGCGAATGCAGTTGTTGATTCTCTTGCCAACAAAGTAGTTCATCATACCATGACATGGCTGGACTCTATTCCTTCTGATTTATTATATATTTTGGATAGAGACTGTAAAAAAATCCCATCCTTTCGCATCTTGTAATCCTTTTTGACTTTCAATAAATTGTGCTTTGGTCTTCGACCAAAGCTTCACCTTTTAAAAAAAACTCATACATAGAAAAACCATATAAATATGAAGTGGAATCTTCTTTACAGTATCCATTTATTTCATAAAACAATAACATTATAAAGAAGAAACATGATTTCTATTTTATTTTCAATTGTCATAATTTTCCCTTGATCCCATCTTTGTCTCTATTAGAACATAAATCACTTGTGAATCAATTTAAAACCTAGGATGAGATTAAAAATCGTAGTATGGAATACACAAAGATGGGAAATTAGTAGACTTGTTAAAAAAATTTAAACCTTGGATTGTTTATCCTATTGTAATACTTCTCACCCTTAGGAAATAATAAATACATTCCATTAAAAATAAACTCATTGATTAGAATTGTTTTATCAAATGGTTAATATAAAACCATAGAAATCACCTATAACATTTGGATGTAACATGTGAAATTATCATAATCAAATGGGATAACCATTCGATTTACTATCATACATGTCAATCTCACAGAATGGAATAGCCATATGACTGACTTACATACCCAATTCATTGGAGGTTATAATGTTACCACTCATCCTTTATTTATCACATAACCACCCATCTATGGGTTATCATGTAACAAACTATCATTGGTTAATCACATAACCACTAGTCAAATGTCCAACTACAATTATATAATAATTATTTATAAACGAATTTAATTTTCAACATTTGACTCATAAAATTTCATTTGCAATCGCATGAAATAATTTCAAGTTATTGAAATAATAATTCCATTTAAAAAATTATTATCAATACCAAAATATCCAAAAAAGGGAATAAATTATTTCTTTTCATTTCAAAAACACTATGGATTGTAGAATAATCCCAATATCATATAATTATCATAACGGCAGAGAACTCTTCATCGCAGTATACATTAAGAAATTTTTTTTGTCATTTTGAAAAGAATGTAAAATTCTTTGAATTGAAAGATTAATTTTCAAAAAAAAATTATTAAAATTTAAATTCAAATGGATTGATTATATAGATTATAAAATATGTTTTTGTACAACATCAAAATATGTCTCAATAAAAGGGGATTAATATGAAGTCCCTTAACTTGATTCTGATTTATCATGTATGTTCATTATATTTCTTAATTATAAATATATGTTATTTTTTTACTTGATTGAGAAATTTTTTTATTTTTATTATTATTTTTATATAACTTATTACTATGTTATAATAATTACATAATTATTTAAGATCAAACCATACATTTTGTCAATATTCGGTACTTGAGTCCAAAAAGAACTTGTTATGATATCAATAGTCCATGTAATCATAATTCCATCACCTATAGAATAATATTCATGAAATTATTATCTTTTATACAAATCAATTACACTTTTAAATAAAACAACTATGTATTTTTTTTGAAAAATGAACAATGTTATAATCATATATATGTTTGGCCATACATACACATGAGTAATGTTTTCTATTTTCATTGATCATTATAAAAATAAGGTAAGTAATATTTTATCTTTACAGAATGATAATAAAATTATTATAATATTTATTCCTTAAATATATTTATATATACTTTCAATTTTATTTGGTGAATAAAAACAAATCACATCACTTTGTGTCAGTGATAGTTCACACATAAGCACAAACGATGTTTCCATTTTTATGAGCAATAAAAATAATCACATAATTGATATGTTATTATCATAAAATGAATTATATATCATTAATATTTCCTATGATCATTAATTACATAATTTTAACAAGTCTTAATATGTGGTTGTGAAAATAAAATTATATCGGTTCGTGGGGGGGGGGGGATAGTTCACAAATATGCACAAATGAATAATTATTTTCCTATTTGATGGAAGGATATATATATTTAGGTGATAATATTAACATAATAAAATCTCATTATATTTATGATACTATATTTATTATTTCAACCTAGTTTAACTAGATTTTAAGGAAGTGGAAGAAAAAATTAAATAGAAACACTTAAATTAAAACATTACCTTTGCTTTGGATGATCGCCTTTCATTACAACTTAAAACCTATAAAAAGGGTTTTTTCCTAAAATAAGGCCTATATAACGTGCATAATTGTTCTTGGAAGGTTTTTTTGGAATGTTTTGGTAGAAAAAAAATGTTTTTAAGTGCATTGAGTAGAAAATAATGTGTACGATTTAATAAGAGATGTGAGGGGAACTCTTGCAATTATTAAAATTATTAAATTAATATAAATTAATTTTCTATTCCAAAAGTGTACAAATATATTTATTTAAACTATAAGATTATTATGGGTATAAATAATATCATCCAATGAAAATTATACATGTTTTATTAGCTTGTAATCCTTATCTGTTTGATTTATCCCCTTTTATCTTTTACTGTTTTATCATGTAATTTACACTTAAAATGTTAAAATAATTACCATAACATTAAAAAAGACTAATTAATGTCATTTTTAAACATAATTAAACTATTTGGGTGAATATTATATTTTTATAAATTTTATATCATTTAATTAAATATCTTATATTTTAAGATATGAATTATGTCAATTTTGAAACTATTCGTTACATGACTATTTTAAAAGACATAAAAAATTGAAAACATATAAAAACATATTTAACTCTTGTATAAAATATCAAATTTATTATTTAGATTCATTTATGTGATCCAATATTTAAAATTATATTTATTTTAATAATTTTAATAACAGTTATTTGATTCTTCTTAAATAAATCTACTATTGCATCATCATTGTGTCATAATTAAATTTATTTATTAAATGTCTAAAAATTATAAGTATATTATCATGATTTATATAAACAAATTTCTTTAAAATTAATATTTATAGTCAAACATATCCCATGTATAATCCCATATTAAATATTCATTACATTTTGAAAATAATATTGTAACAAAAATGACTTTTCATTGATTGTAATATTATAAATATATTTAAAGTCATCGAAGTGGTCCAAAAATAAAAACAATGATGATATTGGTTGGAATAAAATCATAAAATAATATTAGTTTGAGAGTTAGGGTAGTTTTATTGTTGTATATTATGATTTTTTTCTTTAATTACCAAATATAAACATAACTGTGGTAATAAAAGTTATTATAAAAGTTATTATTCACAATATCCAAACATAAGAGGGGCATATTTACATAATTTGGAACTATTTATTAAAAATATTTATTCCAATTTTAAATAATCAAAACAGATAATTGGTATAAATTAATAAAAAACTAATCTCGTTGACGGAATAAGAAAACATGTTTTTAAAGTAAAACGTTCAAAAGTTCAAAAAGTTTTTATATCCAATTTAAATGTAAAATTTCTTATAGTGAACTACAGTGGAATAATTGATAAAAATATATTCTAATTATACTTTAAAATAAATTCAATGGATAACTTAACAATAGAAATAATTTAGATTAAAAAGTACTTTTGAATTAAAATGCAGTATTTTCAATATTCATTACAAATGAATCATTTTAGAAAAATAAAAAACATTAATCCAATGTAGATTTTGATGTCCATATTACAACAAAGAAGATTATTTTTTAAAAATATAACTTACAAAATTTTCATAAAATATATTTAAAATATTTTTCCCATCAAAAGGTGGAAAAACAATTTTTTTGGAAAATAACGTTTTTAACTATAAAACATGATTTACCATATATGTTATTGAAATTTTTTTATCTATTAATTAATAAATATTAATAAATATTAAAATTTATTATTACATAATAAACTAGGTTGTTAAATTCTCCACCATTTGGAAATTGTGTCCTCCCAATTTGAATTCATATCCGATAACTAAGGTATAACTTTTTAAAATACATTTATTGAAATCACATATTAGAAAAGAGATTAATAAATATAAAAATTTAAAATAAAGGAAGGGAATTATGAATATCACCTAAGATAATAAATACTAGGATTAAATGTAGGAAAACATTGATATGGAAATAAAAACTAACCATAATGTTTTATTGTAGAGTAATAGAAAACATTTTTAGGAGAGAAAATTAACAATCAAAAGACCATAAATTTGTGATGGGTTAAATAGTCTATGATTTCATAGTAGAAAATGTAAATGTAAAACATTGTTTAGATCCTTTTCAAAAAATTTATTAAATCTACTACTATGTAGACTAATATCATAATGAAATATACATACTTGAAAAATTTAGTTTCACACATTAACTAATTTCAACCAAAAACTCTTCTTTTTATCCAAATGATGAGTATTAAAGAAGAATTTTTCAGGCCTGAAGCTCTAGAATAAAATTACAAATAATCACAAAATCTAAAAAATATTAAAAATCTATTACTCCTATATTTAAATGTAATCCAAAACCATAATGGATTGGATAAATAAGATTATTACGAAAAAAGAATAAACCTTATTTGAGGAAAAAAACATGAATCTCCCACATTCAACAATGTTGCACAAATTTCATCGTAAACCATTTAATAAATAAGTAACATTAAAATTTCACAAAAAGTATTATAACAATTATTAAAACCAGAAAATCATAAGGATATAATAACATAATCTTCCAAATTATGTTCTAACCTTTATCTTCAAATAACATCAATAACTCTTAAAGACTCGCACCAAAAGTAATTTTCCTAATAATCTTCAAGATAAACTAGCCTGAATCACCATAAGTTTTTCCTAGAATCTTCCGAAATATAATTCAACCTTATTCATAAAATAAAATATTCTAGTATTGTATTGTCCTTGATCATATTAGATTCCCAATATGGGAAAAACACTCCAATATAATATTGTTCAGGTAATCTTAAAATAAATTAACTAAAAATAAAAATGTTATACTCATCAGGACATCACATAGGCTAGTGGTTGGCGATGCACCATTATCCTCCTTCGGATGTGTGTTTAGTTATCACATCCCTACCGAACAAGACAAATTGTCACCCATCATACAGGTTGTTCATTTTCTAATACTACAAGACACTTATAACGTTACTATGATTTGATAAAGTCCTAAAAAATAAACATAATGTATGTATAAATCAAATTATATCTTATAACATTTATTTTTCATCCCAAAATGAAATATCCTATAATTACCAAAAAATAAAAGATCATATAAACCCTAAAGGTCATTTATACATTCATAATTATTTCCACACATGAAAAGAAAGTTATTCCTCAAGTACCATGTTTACATAAATACATCAGGGTAACATATTACATAACTTAAAAATAATTCAAAAGCACCCCATAATAAATAGAGTATTAATACTTTTAAACATTTCAATGTTCTCATGTATTCCATGACTATTAAATAATTTATAGGTAGACATATTAATATTTCAAATTTTTTCATCATCCATTAAATATAAATTTACACCTAATTTAATGGTAGTTCATTCATGAAAATCAATGATATGAATTAAATCTTCAGGATTCATTACTATTAATCATATCAAGTTTTATACATTATGAACAAGAATATAATTTATACCTTGAATCCATATTTTAGGATCTTCTCGATTTTCCTTTTCTCTTCTTCCATGTTGTTCTACTGTTAAAAAGAAAACATTAACACCATTAATTGTATATCACCATTTGAAAGAGTTGGATGAGTTGGGATTTTGAAATCATATTATAATGATACCATGACCTGTAAAATTGTTTTATAAATGATTATATGTAGGGTGACTCAAACAATTTCTTATAAGTTATTTGAATACTCAACAATCTTTCAAAATAATTCGAAAATAATTTTTCAGTAATAGAGATGATAAAATCTTAAGGGAGGGATAATAAGGTTGTGCAAGATCACTTTACTTCCATATTCACAAATGATCCTTAATCGTCTAATAATAACATCAATTAATCATGAAAAAAATTATTAAAATAAGAATAGTCTATATAGTGAAGATATTAACCTAAAATTTTTAAAATACTCTAAACCATCATCCCCATAATATCTCAATTGATTTTGGATTTTATCAAATCAACCTTAATTAAAATAATCCACCAAAAATTATCAAATACTAATAAACCTCTTGGATTTAAAGGATATATAACCTTCAACCAGATAACATCATAACCCTTAAATTTATCTAAACCGACATCTGATACAAACTATAAGGACCCGACGATAAACAATACATAATCATGATTAAGGTCAAGATGTTTACTTTATTTCGTATTGAGGAACTATTAATGTTTACAGATTTATATAATCAGACCATAAAAATTATATAACAAAACCATATAAATTCAAATTGGAATCATCCAAATAGTATACATTTCATTCATAAAATAAAAATTTTAATAAAAGATACATGGTTTCATTTCATGTTCAATCATCCCAATTTTCATTGATCCCATCCTTCTCTCTTTTCTTACATAAATCCTATTTAAAACATTTTAAGAAATTTTAATATCATATAAGTTTTAGGAAGGGATTTACCAAGAAATAAAATGTTAAGTCTCGTGAAAACATGTAAACCCATGGATACATTATAATAATATAATACATTCCACCCCTAAGAAGTAATATATTCTTTCCTTCAAAAATAAGCTCATTGAATTCCCTTTTTTGTAATCAAAAGATTTCTACAAAACCATAGAGAGTTCATATAACATATAAAGGTTACATAGGAAATAATCATACTTAAAAGGAATAATTATATGGTCGGCATCCATACATGTCAATATTACAAAATGGAATAGTCATACGATCGACTTCTTTAGCCAAGGAATTGAAGGTTATAAAGTAAACACCTGACCTTGGTTAATCATGTAACCACCATCCATATTGTATCATATAACCACATATCCGTAGTTTATCATGTAACCACCCTTTAAATTTCTATATACCATTAAATAATCATAACACATAATAGATTTCAATTATCCAAATTTCACTCAAACAATTTCATTTTCAATCACAAGAAATCATTTCAAGGTATTAAAACAATCAACCCATTATCAAAAAAAATTTCAAAACCAAAATACCCAGAAAAAAGAGTAAATGATTAATTTTTCTTTTAAAAACATTAAAGATTTCAAAGGAATCAAAATATCAAATAATGGTCACGGCGGTGGAGAATTCGTTGTTTCCGTATATGTTAAAAATATTATTTTTGTCATTTTAAAGAAAGTAATACACTTCATATTAAATGATTAATTTTAAAAACCATTTAATGAAATTAAATTTCAATGTTTTTTAATATACACCTTATAAAAGAATTTCGTTTATAACATCAAAACATGACTTGATGACAGGTGATTGAGATGAGGTCCCTTACCTCATGTATGATTCCTTACGTATGTTCTTTATCTTCATGATTAATAATAATATTTTATTTATTTAATTTCTTGAGAAAATTTTCATATTTATTATTCATTTTATATCACTTAACACCATGTTATAAGAATTACATAATTATTTCTGTATATATCGGACGTTTTTTTCAAAATTAGGTACTTGAGTCGAAATTGAACATGGTATGATGTCAATAATCCATGTTTTCATAATACCATCATCTCCATAATAATATTCATGACATTATTATCATTTTTATACAGTAATTATACATTAAAATCAATCCATTAAGTATATTTATGGAAAATGAACAACGTTATAATCATTGAAAATGTTGGTCATACCACTAATACAAAAAACGCCTCTAATAAAAGTGGTATTTATCAACGCTATAACAAAATGCTGATAAATATAATATTTATCAGTGCAAATAAATTTAACATTTTATCAGTGCATATTTTTTATCACATAGAAATGAAATATTTATCATTTCTTTTATTTTCAGTGCTGATAATGGTATTCTTTATCAGCGCATTATTTTTATCACTGATAAAGGGTATTTGTATTAGCACTTTAATTTTAGCGATGATACATGGTATCCTTTATAGGCACTTTAATTTTATCACTCACAAATTTTGTCCTATATCATCACATTATTTATTGTACTGATTAATTTTTATATAAATTAAATTATATAATGAAATAAATAAATAAAATAAAAAACTTTGTTTATTAAAAAAATATTACAAATTTTATTTGTTAAATAATTTTTGATAAATATGAATAGATTGATTATACATTATTAATTATTATAATTTTAATTATTTAGATAATAATAATAATTAATATTATTAAATATTATGTTATATATATATATTTATTAATGTATATAAATATGATTTATATGTTACAAAATATTTATGCACTTTACATTTAATAGTCATATGTTTCTTGAATAATGGTATATAATTAAAAATCAATATGAATTAATAATATTGACAATAATTGCATGGTATTGAAGAAATAATTGAATATTATTTGATTTTTCAATTTAACATAGATCAAATGTGTGTTATATTGAGTTTAAATATAAGAAATTAGTGCATTTTTATATACAATGCACATACACAAAACTTATACATTATTTCAATATTGGAAAATTGTACATAATATTTATTTATTCAATTTCACTCAAATTTAACATATATTCATGCACTTAAAAGGGGATATTAATTAATTGTGATAAAAAATAATTTTTAAAAAATATTTATAAATAAATATATTTAAAAATGTACATTTACTATATTTATAAAATTATATATTTATATATATAAATTAGTAAATATTTTTTAAAATGTATTAACATATTTATACATATATAAATAAAAATAATCATTAAATTTATAATAAAAATACATAAATAAGTGAATAGTCAATTGCCCATGGATGAGAGAGAGCCTCCTCTCTTATTTATAGACATGTTGAGAAATACCCGGTTGGGTCCCCCCCCCCACTATATTTCAACATCCACATAAATAATTTTGACGAACTTAACTGCACCAATATTATTTGTTATTTTATCACATACTTGTAATATATATAAAATATATTATGTGATAAAATTCGAGCCAGTTAACTCGACTCGTTGTCCCGCTTAATATTAAACGAACCTTGAATATTAAAATAATATTCGTTCGATTAATATTTTCTCGTATTTACTAAACTCATAAATACATTAAATAAATTCAATCCCAAATATTCGTATCTTGAATATTAATGAATTTATTTAATTCTTTTGATGATTGACAACTTGGACAACGCTCGGACCCCGTGGTAGGGCCCACTATGTCCATATTCTTATTCCACTTAATAGGTGCGGATTCTTGAATATGTTGTTGTGTGTGACCCTCTAGGACCTTATCTCGATAGCAGTGAATAAAATTAATAGACCAAGAGCGGGGTCTAGAAACCCGTCATGGCCCCTAATGAGATAAGGATATACATAGTAACGACTACCATCCAACGAACACTGACAGTGTACTATAGTCTCTTTGTCATTAAATATCTCATAAAGCAGGATGCACTCTTGTGTCATCATCCTTATCCTTCTTTATTATTTGTTGATCTATCAAGATGGATTCTCCTTTCTACAGCTTTGGCCAAAGACTTATGAAGGCGGCATCATCCTGATGAACCAGGCCTGAGATATAAAACTTCAGAAACTTGGAAGCGACAAATCCTTTCTCGACCATTCAACCAACGTCATACCACCAACGACGCACCCAATACAAACTACCTCACCATGAAATTACTGCCATTGTTTTCGCCTTGCATCATAGTACGCAATTTAATGATATACATTGTTAATGGTCTCAATTCAGGAGACCAATACACATGTCTGTATACAGGAACAACCAATGACACCCAAAACATGTGGTGTTCATATTGACGGGTCTACCCTCATGATCTCTCTACTAGAGATCACCAAGTGCGAACTTAATGAGAAGAAGTCTCAATGATTATGAGCCCCCAGCACCTGATAGTCATACATCTACTATGTATAGTCAGTAAGATGTATCTAGATTATAAAACATATATTTAAGATCAATGTCATTGTATCTCGATGTTCTCATTATATCCTGGGATCTGCTATAACCTCTTGACACGATAATCAATCTATGGACATTACCATTATTATAATGGATGAAGAAAAGTATTCACTATAATGGTAAGATATCATCATGCATATTTAACTGTACACATGATATGGCAATCAAAATTACTACATAGTTGGGTCTAGGGAACCCACTATTTCAACACTCCCACTTTCACTAGAGCCAACTTCATAACTAAACATGTTAGCTACTCACATGATAAATACCATGCTTCTGATGATTATTGGCATTAACTGTTGGGCTTGCCACGTTTTCTCCACATGGCATTTCTATTATATGTGACCTCATATGCTTGAGTAAAACTTCTCAAGACAGGGTATCCCCGAGTATATTACTTTTGTCCATTTTCATAACTTGACAACTTGGCTAGTAAGATTAACATAATTCCCATTATGATAATACATTTCTCACTAGGTGTGAATCCAAGAACTGGAATAAATCGTTGCGATTTACAAATGCTTCTTAGCTGCTATAGAAGCTGCAATGTACTCGGTATTTGTAGGTATGACTACCACAAGTTTTTATGAGCTTGACTCGCTCATCTCCTTTGCCTAACTGCAATACTAGATGAAATTGATCTAAGGATTACTAGTTTGTGTCCCACCATAACTAGTATACCTTCCTCTCCATATTCCAGGTACATATCATTTGTACTTGCTGAACTACAAGATGATAATTCTGACTGCATCATTTGCACTGCTCCTGGAAATAATTGATATCTGCCTATAATAAATTATATCCTGGCAGTATCAATTATTATACATATTATGGAATATGTGATTGATCCATCTCTAAATCATATGGTATCAATTCACAACTTTAATCTCTACACATGCTCCGAACATGTTAACCTGTAGAAATTAATCCATATGACATAGGCAACAATTCTGAACTTGAATTGTTCCAACTTGTATTTATTCATTACAATGTCACTATATGTACAATTGACTAGGACCAATCAACCTTTAGATCTATCTCAGTGTTCCCTAGAACATAGGTTGCTACTCGAAGTCAATCATTCAAGAATTTCTTTTAAACTTATCTTATTTATCTGTAAGATCAAAATCTATTTTCCATATGTTGTCGAACATATATCACTTGGAATACATTGGCGCTCCCACTAACCTTTGGTAGAAACAAGGAAAATATTCATTTATAATGAATGTTCTAAGATCATGTTTCTTACTTTAATCCAGAATTGGATTTCAGTAACTTTCAACTTTATTAGAATCATTTGATGTCATCATCTCTTTCTAGTTGTGTCCTATAGACACCTTCAACGAAAGATGAACTTGACATCGAATGAACAATAGAAGGATCTTAGAAGTCTGGCTATGACAAGTAAAATTTTAATATATTTAGGCGTACCGAATTGGTATAACCAATCAAGCCTTATTGGTACCATACTTGTACCATCCATGTATCATTTAATTTGAATACCCACCATAGTATTTAATTTATAATCCCCTCTTCAATTTGATACATGGAATCCATTATTGAAATTTAGTTGATCTTGTCAATCTTTGCTTGTTGTCATATACTGCTTACTTGTAGGATTTATTATTCATAATGAATAATTTATCACTGGCTGTGTTGAATATAAAACCATCACCATGGTTCCATTCTTCATACGCAGTATGTGTCTCTGGAACATGCCTATTCCACATGTACTTGTGTAACTTGTTCCATATTCCAAACATTTGTGTATCTCGAGCATTGAATAAGTCCATGTCAATTCATCTCCCACTATCTTTAATAGAGATGTGCACCCTAGTATAGAAATGTAGTCTAATACTTGACTACAACTTTTCAATGTTAGGGATATATGTAATATCTTAAGCAACTGTTTTGATAATTACCTTAGATGCACAACGTTTTTAACATGATGCATGTTTGTTTAAATCCTAACAAATTCTTTGCATCTAAACACGTCATATGACATAATGGTTTTTCTATAATAATATGAATCGTATGATATCCATTTTTCATTTTAGTTGACATATTGTTTATGGGTTTAAGCCGTTATTTTCAATGCACATCATGAAATATAATGGAAGTTTTCACTGGTTATAACATTGATACAACTTACATCATAACTTTGATGTATAAAACGTGCATTTAGGAATTTCTCCATGCTACATTTTGTTGATCAATGATAATTTGTAAGACTCGTCATTGATCCTCCTTATGAACATCAATATTGTGATGTAGATAAGGTAGCGTGCGTTTAAGAATTGCTCCATGCTACATTATCATGATCGATGATTGTTTGTTCAAGATATTCATTGGCGCGCCGATCCGAAGAAACTCATGTCTTCTGACCAACCTTATACTTCATGAAAATATTCATTAATGAATTAAAGAAATATGATGAAGTATCTTTACCTCTAGCTTTCTTTGGAACAGCTCACACTCTCGTGTTGAACTAACCATGGATGGTTTGTGGCATACCTTTATTTCTAAAGTTTTCATTGTCTAAACTAAATATGTCAATTATACCATAGGTGTTTGGATTTGTCGAGCCTAAATACCATACTGGGTATATATTTGACGTAAACTTTTAGTTTTACTTGCCAAATAATCAAATTTCCACAACTGGGTAGGTCTTACATTTTATATTCATCATGTATTGCCACTGATTCAAGTAGTAGTGAACTATTTGTTGAGTATGTTACCAGAAAAAAAAAATTCATTCAAAAACATGGAATAATGTCTCATCATGTCCAAATGGGCACATGAGATTAATGTTTTTGGTTATACTCCACAACTTGTTAAATTTGAATCAATCACTTGACAATTTAATGTTATGTCTTTCTCACAGCAGACTTTGGAATCACCCTTGTTCAGCTACTTGGAGAAGAAACATTACTTCTAGTAATGTTTCTATACATTCTTGGTTATTGTATTTCAATTCATATATCTGAAAAGCATATTGAATATTAATACCCAAAAATTATGTGAGATATCAATACTTTTATTTGATGAATATTAACTGAACAAGAAGCGGGTACTTGCTTCTAGTATTTCAGTTTCTTAAACATCCATGAATTCATTTCATTACGTGATTTAAGTAACATCCTGTTAAATAACCAACCACTTTTCATTGAAGGACATGATGAAGGTTCCATTGGCGTAACTTTACATAAGGATTTTTTTCCTTTTCATTCAATGTATTCACCATAAGAATAAAAGATGGCGTTATCTCTAATATTCTTATTACTTGGAGAATGTTTCCTTAACGAAAATGAAGGGCTTACTCTATACGGTTCATTTTTATCCTTAAACGAAACTAGAGTAATTGGGTGTAAAAGGTATAAAAAATGGGATGACATGAATGATTGTGAACTATCATTTACTTTATCCAAACTGAGTGCGACCATCACATCCAAGTCTTGCTTCCCTTTCTCCTCAAAAGGATCTTGGAGATGAGACTATATGTGATCATCAACCAAGTCTTGATGTAGAGACCACAAATAACATCAGAATTTGATGATAGCATTATGAAAGAACCATCATATGCTTGATTCATGAGACTCTTGTAAGCAGCTTTACACCCTCTCTTCCTGAGGGGGCTTAACAGGTTGGGACACAAACACCTTGAATTTCCTTTATGGTAGTAATGTGCGCATGTGCCTATAATACACTTGGAATTTCATGCTTGTTTGGACATTCACTTTGTCTAATGTTTATCATAGTTTTTTTATGGTATTGCTTTCCATTATCTACAAATATACATTAGCATATTGTACTTTTATGTGATTACCTAATCTGAAAATACTGATTATTTAATCATTAAATTTCTCCCACTAATTTTTTGAATTCTAGGAACCCTCTGTACTAGAATCAGAATACTCTTATGTATTCTAGTGGTAAGGATCCCTGAACCTCCCTTATTGTCTACAAGCTAGGGCTATGCCGCTACTCGGAGGTTCCAAGGTAGGATTTTGGCTAGCCAACCCCATTAACTTGCGGTTCCTTGATCAGTTAAGTGAAGTCCCAACTTCAAAATCATTTAATAATTTACTCAATGCTTGCCTCTAAAATTACAACAAACTTGCTACGGCTATATCTTTTCTGAAATTTTTGTTATGTCAACCCACCACACAAATAAGAACTCCCCTGTAGTAAGAGGCACCCTCAGCTGAGGCATGAACCGGCACCTCGAACACCTGGTTTTGTTCAAATTTCAATGATGGAAGGGTGTTTGTGACTTAATATTTTCTTTAAGGGTTTTATGTTTTTTCTCTTAACAAATGTAATCCAATTCTATTAATCTTGTTCATCTATGTTGTCACGCTCACAACTGAACATCAATAGAAATCAATGGTCG
Organism: Viscum album; assembly: GCA_963277665.1. Lineage (NCBI taxonomy): Eukaryota > Viridiplantae > Streptophyta > Magnoliopsida > Santalales > Viscaceae > Viscum > Viscum album. The sequence continues at coordinate 1,866,577,498 of OY728133.1, forward strand.
CTTCTTTATGCATTTTATTATTTATCATCTTATGTATTTTCCCGCTATTCTAAAATGCATAAAATAATATATAAATGAATAAAGGTAAAACTACTACCCGACTGGTCTTGAGCATCTTAATGTCCTAAGCGCATCGTACCTGAGTCGTATACTTGACTCTTGATGCAGCTTGCCCGTTCTTTATGTATGCTTCTCATCTAGAGCATTGTCTCATCTTGGCGAAGTTCATGTCACGTCTTGGATTACTGTCTCATCATTGCATAGTCCACGTGTCGTCTTGCATCATCTTGATCAACGTGCTCTGCCACGTCTTGGTAGGGTCGATGTCCCTCCGCGTCTTCATCCAAAGTACAATGATACTCATGCGCAGGCGAGGGGGACTCGGGTATAAATGTACATCATATAAATTGGGCGCGCATGCCCTTATAAATTTTAACCAAAAAATGAAAGACGATGCGCAAAGCATCCATTTAATTAATTACACACATCACACGCAGTTTAAAATAATTAATTAAATAAATAATTTTAAACCATACATACAAATGTCGATGCTCAAGACTGGATGACAGGTAAAATTAAAAGACAATAATATTAAAATGCATAAATAAGTACGAGGGTTATTTAATTAAATTAAATTAAATGAATTAATAAATTCAAATAATTTAATTAATTATCGGTAATATAATTAATTTACTTTTAATAATTAAAATTAAATTAATTAAATATTTAATTTAATTTTTAAATTAAATTAATTCTAATCAGTTATTAAAATTTATTTTAAACCATAATTAATATAATAATTAATTAAATTAAATTAAACTAATTAATTATATTAATTAATTAATCAATTAATCTGGGTCGGTTACCTGTGTGCTAAGAGGCTGGCGGCCGGAGGCAGGAGCATCAACGATCACCGGACACTGTGGCGGTGGTACCTGTGCGTGCGGGTCCGACAGAGTGGTACCTGCCGCTGAGACCACCTTGCTACTCGAGCCTGGTCCTACACTGCGGCGCCGCTGCACATAGGGGAAAGATGGGAACTAGGATGGTGACCCGGTCTAGAGGCACTGCCAGAACTTGCGCTAGGCGGGTTCGTGCACAGGTCCAGGGAGGGTCCGACTGCATGTGGCGGGCTGTGCGCGGCGGACGACCTGCATGGGTGGGCACCCTCCGGTGCGACGTCTTGAGGCAGCTGCCGTGCGATGGCCTGAGGAATAGGGTGCGGCTTCCCTTGCAGAGGGAACAATGGCGGCGCGAGCGGCAGCATCTGGGGAGGCAGGATGGCCAGGGCGGCTGTTGTTGCGCTTGGCCGAGAGGGAGAAGGGACAGCTCGGGTGAGGGGTCGGGTGCAGGGTGAGGCCGAGGGACATTGGGTGTTGCAGAGGCGAACGGCTCTGGTAGAGGAGAGGCATGCCGGTAGGGGAAAGGGATGTAGGCAGAGAGGGACGGGGTCTCCGGTTTGATGCGGAGGCAGGGTGCGGCAGCCCCTGGACTGGCTGTCATGCCGGGTAGAATCCCGACGGCGCTACAGTGTGCAGCGCGGGATAGGGGCAGAGGAGGCACCTCGGGTTGCTAGCGGTTTTGCAGGAGAGAGGGAACCGGCTAGGGTCTACAGGCGGGGCACGAGGGAGCTCGGCAGGGTGCGCGGCGGGCTGAGGTCGGCGACTTGGAGGGTGCGGCGCCGGCGAGCCTGCATGGGGCGCAGCTGGCCTCTGTGCGACATCCCGGGGAAGGAGACCCGCCATGTCTTGCACCTTTTTTTATTCTATTTCCATGCGCAAGAGGGATGCTCCCCACCCTTTTTTTCTTACCCGCAAGGCAGCCACCAGCATTGTGTTTGTTTTTTTATAAAGACTTCTTTGAAGTCTTGGTTCCACCCATTTATTAAAAAAAAACAAATTTAAGACTTAGCTTTTCAAGCCTTTTCATTATCATTTTTAAGGCTATAGATAGCCTTTTAAATTAAATAATAATATAATTATTAAACTCAAATAATAATTTATTATAATTACATTATTATAATAATAAAATAATAATTATTATAATAATAAAATTATTGTGAAAATTATATTATTTATTAAATATAATTTCCACAATTAATTTTATTTCTAATGAAACGATTGAATTTTAATCGGTTCAACAAAATAAAATTAGAACCCAATATCAAACCATGAATTTGATCCAATCCGAAAATTTAAATTGATCTTAACTTGGTCATTCAATATCGGATTGCCGCGCGGTTTGAAACATTGAGACCGTCTTTGAACCCTCTACATAAATATTTATGCAAGTTAATTTTCTGGGCTCAGAAAAGTTACGCGCTCCCTCTAATACCACTGATTGGTTTCCGGGGCCCGCAGCGGATGTCAGTCGGCCGGGGATTTTAAATTTTTCATCGGTGGAACAACGGAACTTGTCGTCACCGACTATTTGAGCCTTGGAGAGGTCCAAGGATTTCACATAGTTTATTAAGAGCACAAAAATAAAAATATATCATACACATTGCATATCTGAAGCCATTGTCAACCGCTACTTGTTGATGGTGATCGTTGCACGAAGGATCCATAGCAGGATCCCTCTAGATTGTCCACACGCGCCTCAAAAATCTGTGGGAATGCCGATCGTCGAACTCCAGGTGCTAGCGCAGTGATTCAATGATATCTTCGACGTCCCGATAATCTCAACATTGTTGATCTTGCGATGCATGAGGAGAAACTTGATATGAGCTCTTGGATCTAGTGCTTCTCTCTCTAAGAAGTGGGAGGAGAGAGAGGCTCTCAAATCTCATTCCATGCAAATGATTGAATAGTGAATTGCCCATGCAAAAGAGAGAGACTCCTCTATTATTTATAAATATGTTGAGAAATACCCAGTTGGGTTCCCCCCCATATATTTCAACGTCCACATAAATAATTTTGACATACTTAACTACGCCAATATTATTTATTATTTTATCACATACTTGTAATATATATATATATAATATATTAAGTGATAAAATCTAAGCCATTTAACTTGACTCGTTGTCCCGCTTACTATTAAATGAAACGTGAATATTAAAATAATATTCGTTCGATTGATAATTTCTCATATTTACTAAACTTGTAAATACATTAAAAAAATTCAATCAAAAATATTCTTAACATGTATATTAATTATTTTTTTTAATTCTTTTGGTGATCATCAACTTGGACAACGTTGGACCCCGTGGCGGGGACCACTATGTACATATTCCTATTCCACTGAATAGGTGTGGATTCTTGAATATGCTGTTGTGTGTAACCCTCTAGGCCCTTATCTCGATAGCAGTGAATAAAATTCACAAACTAAGAGTGGGGTCTAGCAACCCGTCATGGCCCCTAAAGAGATAAGGATAGTCATAGCAACGACTACCATCCTACGAACACTAATTGTGTAATATAGTCTCTTTGTCATTAAATATCTTATAAAGTAGGACGCACTCTTGTGTCATCGTCCTTATCTTGCTTTATTATTTGTTGATCTATCCAGATGGATTCGCCTTTCTACTGCTTTGGCCAAAGACTTATGAAGGCAGAACCATCCTGATAAACTCGGATTGAGATATACAACTTCCTAAACAAGGAAGCGACAAATCCTTTCATGACCATTCAACCAACGACATATAACCAATGATGCACCCAATAGAAACTACCTCAGCATGACATTACTACCATGGTATTTGCCTTGCATCAAAGTTCATAATTAAATGATATAAATTGGTAATGGTCTCCAGTCAGGAGACCAATGCACATGTCCATAGATAGGAACAACCAATGACACCCAAAACATGTTGTGTTCTTATTGACGGGTTTGTCCTCATGATCTCAACACTAGAGATCACCAAGTGTGAAATTCATGAGAAGAAGTCTCAATGATTATGAGCCCCCAACACCTGATAGTCATACATCTCATGTGTCCAGTCAGTAAGATGTATCTAGACTATAGAATATATATTTAATTTCAATGTCATCGTATCTCTAGGTTCTCATTATAACCTCGGATCTGCTATAACCTCTTAACACGACAATCAACCTATGGACATTACCATTATTATACTGGATGCAGAAAAGTCTGCACTATAATGGTACGATATCATCTTGCATATCTAACTGTACACATGATACGACAATCAAAATTACTACATAGTTGGGTTTAAGGCACCCACTATTTCAACAAAAAATAGATTTATCAAATATGTTATTGAACAGTTTTTATATTTTAATTAATAAAAAATTTATATATGAAAAATTCTTATTCTATATTTACCTGAGATGTTACATCAGGAGACCTCCAACGGAGTGCTGCTAATACAAAAGAGACGAATCATGCTCAGAGAATACATAAATCATTTGTGAATAGTAGGATAAGACCATTGGAATTTTTTACGGCAGATCAGGTTTTCTTGAGTGTGACTCCATGGTTGGGGAATAGACATTTCGGGTACCATGTAACGGAAACACCATGTTTTTTTGGACCATTTCTGATCCCCAAGCAGATATGGATAGTGGCATATCATTTAAACCTCCATTATCTCTATCATGGTATGCACAATGTGATGAAAATGTCACATATTTGGAGGTACATACTTGTTCCAATGTATTTTATTGATTGTGAGTATGTTGATCTAGAGACTGACACATCTTATGAGGAGTGTTCAATGAAGATAATTGATCGAAGTGAGAAGGCATTATGATAGAGTCAATACAACTAGTATGAATTTGTTGGAAGCATAGGTGGATCTAGGAAGAGACATTGGAGAATAATTTTGATGTTCGATATCAGTATCTCGAGTTGTTCAAAAATTATCGCTATAGATACATCTCAAGGATGAGAAGTAGACATTGGGGGAGAATTATAAAATACTGGTTTTCAAAATGATAATAAAAATATAATGTTTTGATAAATTATTAATGTTATTTGTGGAAAGATAATTTATCAATAAAAAATTCATAAAATGTTAAATTCTTTTCAGAAGGGTAAAATTGAGTTAACACTTTGGAATATTCCATCGAATATTTGGGGAGTAAGACACTGTGTAAGTGCCTGATTTTGAGGATTGTAAAGCCTTAGTGAAGACAGAATAAAAATATTAAATATATTATATTAATCATGGAAAAGTTATTCAAAATAATTGAATAAATCCAAGATGGTGGATTTTATGAAACATTTTGGACCACTGTTAGGTCTGGAACATGGTTTTTTCCATAGGCGATGTATAACATTTGTTTGTGTCAAAAGTTTGGATGGCATTCTATCAATAAAAAACCCATTTTTTTATTAACTATTTAATCCATTTTTAGTTAATAAATAATAATTTTATCCAAAATGGTGCATGCCCATGGGGCATGGGTGAGTTGGTTAAAGGAGGTGGAAACCTAACCCCATGGTTCCAGGTTTGAGTCCTCTCAAGGAAACATGCACTATATGCTAACGTGGTGGTACTATAATTTGGACTGTAGTTGCGAGTAGTACTGTAGCATTACTGTTCACCGAGGGGTCCTTTGGGACAAAAAAATTGGCTTTCAGGCCTTGTATTCAGACCACATGGCCATGGGCCTTTGGGCTATGTAATGAGTCTCCCCCTACTCATTATTATTGAGGATTGATCTTTAAATAATAAATTTATGCTTTAACCCCATCCATTAAACAAATATCCAAAATGGTGCATCGTATGAGAAATCTAAGACCACCATTCGGTCTAGAATGGGGGGTTTTAACCTAGGTAGGGTATAACATTCATGCACAGTGGGCGATTGGTCAGTTTGCTCATTATTTTTTAGTTATGCAGTATTAAACAATTAATGAAATTAAATTAAATAGGGATACTAGTCATCATCCCCTTTTTTGATGCCAAAAATTCATTTTTTATCAATGGGAGGTTACAAAACCTTCATTTTTCACCAGGTTTCTATTGAATCAATTACTAATGAATTAATATATTGAATTAAAACCCTCCATAATGAATATTTTGTGGAATCATTTAATAAATTTTGTGTTATTAATTTAGAAAATGGGCCACAAATTTTTAGGTTTTGATATTCCTGGAAAACAATGTTCTTCTCCCTACAACATGGTGAGCATATGGTGAGGCTTGTTTCATTTTTATTTATTAAATCTATATTATTTAATTGTTCATATTATTTATTGAATATTAAAATTAAAGAAAAAATAGTTAGAATGTAAAATTAATTGATATCTCCAATTTTGTGATGAATATTTTCTAAATTAGAAATGAATAATAATGAAAAAATTTCAAAAGAAAATTTAGAAAAATTATAAAATAATAATTTCTTCGAATGATCTGTTTTTATTCTACCATGGTATCGAATTATGTTTAATAAAATTATCAGTTGATAATTTTGAAAAGAAAATAGATAAAAAATTATTACAATATTGATCGATTATTAATTTTTAAAAAATTATTTTAGGGATAAACATTGAATTATTTTGGGTAATCTATAAAAAAAATTGCAATTGATAATTTTTTGTGAAATTCAAACAAAGAAATTATTAAACGAAAATTTGAAACACATGTGTAGTTTTTAAATGAGAAATTAAAATTATATTGGAAAGATAATTATCATTGCATGTGATAAATTAAATGATGTTGAAGAAAGATAAATTATCATCACATGAGTTACTTTAGATGATAATTTTCAAATTTAATAAGAATTAAAAATTATCATCACATGTATAATTTAGAAAATAATTTTAAATTTATCCTATAAAGGGATTCTGTTCAGACCTCCACCAAAACCTCATGAAATATCAAACCTTTGGAAAAGGCACGTCATCGTGAATCCTATATGGGTTTGTATATCCATAGTCAGAGGTTTCCCATACTTTTTTTATAATGGAATTTGGATACATTGAATGTCATTGGGTTTGTATATGCATAGTCACATGGAACTTCTCCCAGAAATAGTGTTAGGAAGTTCCCAATTTGGAGGTTGGTTTGGGTCCTGATGTTGCCCTTCTCTACGAGATGACTCAAAACCTCAGGTCTCTGGTAGGGAAGGTACGATTCACACTAGCTTTTCCATGCAAGTATATGAGAAGCCACCCTCCCATACCAGGAGAAATTTTAGGGAATTCATCCTGATGTAAGCTCCTAACCTTCATACCTTCTTTCGTTTACTGGACCCTTGTCCAATGTGAAGAGATTAGAGGGAAGGCTTGTAACCTCGCCCTCTTCCCTCTTCGCCTCGCCCTCTTCCATGGTCAACTTTCTCTCTTCCATGAGAGGAGGAGGAAAAATTTAAAAGTGTGAATTCCTCTTTTGAATCTTTAACATCATCTTTTTTCTCACACCGAATATCACTTATGTGGTCTTAGAGATTTGTCATAGTCACAACATTTGCACATTTGAAGGAACTGTGAGAACTCTGATTCCTGTTCAAAATAGGATATGTAAGAATCTCATTCAGTTCCCGAGCTCACTGGATATCCTTTTCAGAAATCATACCCAAATTCTATTAATATGGTCATCCTCAATAAGAATAACCCCAAATTAAACCCTCAAATAACCAAGTCATCCTTTTCATGAAGTAAGCCCAATTTAATTTCTCTCAAAGGGCTCTACTCTCCTATGAGACCTAATCGAACTAAGTGGGATTTTATTCCTATCTTAAATGGGATACGTAGGAAGCCTCCTTGATCTCTAAACCCAACAACCAATATCAAACCTGTTCTCTTTTTTCCATATTCCCAACATGGTCTAATCTTATTTGGAAACCCATATTCATTCCATGTTTGTTTGGCTACTTCAGTTTAAGTCCCGCACTATGTTTTGACTAAGAACCTTACACTTAGATGTCCATACCACATGAAATTAAAATGTAAGGCTAGGTCCTTATCACATGACCTTAAATGGTATGATGTATCCCATTCAGTGGCGCCGAACTACGAGGGTACTTATTCTTTTTACAAGAATAAATAGGTAGCCCATTTTATGGGAACGATCCCAAAATCAAACCAAACCGTCGTCTCCATGGATGCCATTAAATTCTAGAGTGCCCCACTAAGTATCTTAAAAACTAGTATCGTCATAACGATGATTAAAAGAATCTTGAAATAGTATATTAGAAGATACTATTGAGGGAGAATATCGAATACATACAGATATCTCTATTAATGAAGAGCCTTGATTTAATAATAAGGATTCGAAATTTTACCAATGTTATAAAGTGATTGTAAATTTCAAGGTAAACTTATTTTATGAAAGGTTAATTAATAAGGATTCATGAGAATATCTTAAATTTACAAAGAGAGTCCCCGAGTAGACAATAATTCCCCCCAAAAGGTTATGATGAGTCTGACCTCCCATCTAATCAACCTCTGTATATTTCTAAGTATCGTGCTGTTCAAACATAACAAACGCCAGCAATTGGAAAGTAGGTACCATTTGGATAAAGAACTTTTGGATGTTTCCGATTCCATAAATAAATCAAATGGAAACTACCTAGAAATAGTCATTCTTAATACTAGAATACACTTTTCAAGGAACTAGAAAAAATGGTGAACACGACGTAAATCATTAACTAATTTAATAACAATACCCACATGTTAGGCCCCTATCAATTGATAAAATAATACCAGTCAAAGGAATAATTCATGCATGTATCCATCTAAAAAGATGTAGCTTTAATGGAGTTTGTTGTTTTTTCATGCTTTTCACAGAATTCACTTCACTCTAAAAAGGATTTCTTTAAGAAAACATATTTGAACATCCCGACCGCTGCTCAAGTTAGATCCCCATCCATAGGAAGGATGTAATCACAAACCCAGCTTCTTCATCGTTGGGACTCTACTGTGTTGGTAAAAGAATATCATCGGCATGGTACAATTATGACTTTGGAGGTAGCTTGCTAGGCCCTCTAGGTCAATAAAAATCCTCGATCATCTAGACAATGAAAACCATTGATCAAGAAGAAGGAAGTACCAACCACCTTCTTCAACTGTTTTGGGTCCTTATCCCTAGAATGCAACAATCAATCCCTCTTGTAATATAGGGAGGTGTATCAAGTGGCCAATCAAGTCCTCAATTCAAGAAAGTATGCCTCCTTCATGAGGACTCCCACTAGAAAACACCGCCTGTATAATCGTACGATAGTGATCCCCCAACATGATGCAGTGTTGCCTCTTGAAGTTCGGCCCATGATTCATAGACCCAGGTACACAAGACAAACTTTTGGGGTCAACTTCCGGTCAACTTGGCGTAGGTTCTCATCTCTGCCTCCTCTAGAGAATCCCATCAACCTAACTTTTTGGAAAAGAACGAATGAGCATACACACCTGTATATCGTAATTTTTCTATTAACAGACTCGTCTGGAAGAAACCCACCAATCCCACCTGATTAAACTGGTGGAGTACCGTTAACAAGCACATACACCTGCATACAAGTTATCAACCAGTCAGCAAGCTCGTTTGACTAAATTTAATGAATCCCGCAAATCTATTATGGTGTCCACAGGTAAACGAGAACATACACTTGTTTACAATAACCAATTCTACTAGGAGTCTCGTCTGCTAGTATTGAAAAATTTCCATCAACCATACTTGATGGGAAATATCCAGCTGGTACAAACACCTACTGATGTTCATCAAGTATCCCAACAATCTCATTTGGTAGCACCTGGAGAAGTCTGTCACAAAGCTCCAACAAAAACATTCGGGAAAACCCAAATCTCTTCCCCCATACATGAGTACTGTCAATACCCTTTGACAAGAAAATTAGGGCATAAGCAGGAACATAAACCTACTATAGATAAGGAATGGACATATTTTATCATTTCAGTCGCTAATGTCACCAAATATTTCTTATCAATGGTGAAATGGTAGACACAAGTCCCTGACCATATTCTGGAAGAATGCTGGGATATTATAACAACAACTTTAGTAGTACCAGAGGAACATACCCATAAATCTATCCCCACACATGGGAGGACACATAAGCATGTCATACCAGAGCAGATACACACCTTGATTCTAGTCATGGAGGTTCATGGGGCATACTCCCCTATATCATACGGACAACAAGATCTGGAACATACACCCTTTCCATTTGGAGGTACTCAATCTATTCTGGTAACCAATCCAATGCAGTCACATACACCTACCCATTATAACCACTTTTCCTAAGATGTGGCACAAACTAAGTATAAAAGAACATCCAAAAATAAGTCTCATTATGCACTGATGGAAAATCACGAGTCAAGTTCAAATTTGACTTCTTTTAATGGTGGAGTTCTTGAATACCTCATACATTTATCTATTGTAGCTCAAGATCATATCTTCTCATTACCAAATTATGGGAGTGGTAGTAGTAATTCTAATATTCCTCAACAGACACTTCACCATGAAGGCTTGTTTCTTGAAAATTTGGTCAATCCAGTGTTCCCATCTCCATATGGGTGCCATGACAATCATCCTTATGGTCAGAAGGAAAAGTAGCCAAAATATTTATCCCCACTTTAATCCACTATGGTTAGACTCACCATGATGACATTAAATGAAAAATTCCTCTCCATAGTAGTATTTCACATTTTTCAACACAATACTTTAATTGAAATTGTAGTGCGATAGATCCCTCTTAACTTGAGTAACTTCCAAACACAAGGCCAGTCATGTCTGATGTCTTTTCTTGATTGGTGAAACACTTTATCAACCAGAAGGCATCTCAAGGGAATGGTTATTCTCCGAACCTCCCTTTGGTAATTTTTCTTCGAATAAAATGCCTCCACTTTCGTTAGACCAAGTAGAAAAACCTATAGTAAAAGAGAACAAAGATGTGTTAAACATGAGAAAAAAATCGGCTATGGGAGAAGTACCAGTCATGATCGGGACTTTGGAAAATTCTCAGTAAAACATTCCAGAATTGATGACAGAATATTGTACTCATAATATCCTCCTAAATTTAAGGAAGACTCTTCATCATTTGAAAACTCAAGTATTCACATTTGAAGAATATCAAAATCATGTAAAGGTAGTAGAAGAGTTGCAACACGAAATTTACTTGGCATATATCTCAGTTTCCCAACATCCAAAGGATGAAAAATAGTAGAGAATACTTCAAAATTCATGCCTCAGTGCTCTAAATATGCTATACCAGTTAATTTCTAATTCCTAATCTAGTGTTCATATCTGAGGATGGGGTGTACTTTGAGAATTGCATTTCACTACACTCTAAAATCAGCAATTTCCACCAAAAGAGGTCTAATACAATGTTATTGACCATGGTTGGACTTAATCAATAGATTTTGTATGTAATAGAATGTACACTCAAGAACAGGCCTCAACCAGCTCTTATCAGAGTCATGTCTAAAGAAAATATGTTATTAAGTTTCTTTTACATCAAGCATCTAAGAATCTTGACCAGGCATCCCGCATAGTGGATGTCAAGCATCAGAGAATGAAAATGTATAAAATAGAAAATAGATCTTCCAAAACATGTTATTTGAGTGGTTGTCGGATAATGTCCCCAGTTAATTCTTGATCATAAATTCACAAAATCAGAAGTGCAATTGCACAACTTTCATCCATAGTAGTTCAAGAATCCCCCCAGCTTGTAAGGACGTGGGATCATTTAATTAATATTTAAAATTTATTAAAAAATGTTTTGAGATTTGAAGAAGAAGAACCAGAACAGCCCTTGCCTATAGGGCAAGGGTCTTTTTCAAATCTACAATCCCCTCCTTAACAGAAGTCATTTTTCTCCCAATTAGTGAAAAAGCCAAAATGAAAGAGTACAACTAAACTATAAAATGATTAATTCTAGGATACTTTCCACCAAAATGTTCCTGATAATTTATCAAACAGGAGAGTAGGGTCCAATGGAAGATGAAGAGGGAGACAATGATACAAAAATACTGACAGAATTTCATCGATGCATTATGCGTTAGGGAATGTCACTAACAACACTACATAAGTTATTCCACAAAATGAGTGATGTTTATGTAAATCAAAAGATGAAGTTCTTGTCCATAATAAAGTACGCACTGAGGAAAATGAATAAGGTGTGTGTACACGATATCAGAGGCTTTCCCAGAATCTAGGAATGCTATCAAATAACAAACTCCCCCCTTTGAAAGTCATATAATAAGGGGAATGGTAAAAGTCATATTTCATCTCACTTTTCCACTGGAGAAGGTCAATCTCTTTCACATGAAGAGTGATTTTCACTATAAGAAGATGAAATGAAGGAGTTGAAAAGACCCAATACATAGTTACTTCAAAGTAGTATTTTTACTAAACGTACTCCCCAGAAAGGTCATCAACTTGTACATATTGACAGGGCTCCATAGAAAAGTGGATTTGTAGTAACTACAGATGTGTATAATTAATTCTCTCCACTGGTTACACAATCAAGGAAGGATTAGAAACATTCTGATAGGCATGTTCTCGTGGGTTATCCTAGTCAAATATCAGCACCACCAATAGTGGTTTTGTCGGTTGCTTCACCAAGTCAAGCTTCAATTACTATACCTGGAAAGGTTCCTTCTAATCCAGATGTTCCCCAAATTCTTATGAACACAATTGAGGCATTAATGACTTTATTTGAAGCTATACAGGGATGGAGTGCACTAGTTTAGCTGGAAAAGAGATATTACCCGGAATGGGTTGATGCAATTCCTCCCCAACCAAATTTTGTGAGTACCATATTACTAATATTCAATGGTTCAAGAGGTCCAGAACAACATTTAACACATTTTTTTATTGTTGTGATCCCATGGTAGGAAAACCTCAACAAAAAGAAGTTGTAAATCATAGTTTTTTTCTGCCAACTCGTGTGGCAAATCTACGTGATGAGTTACACACACCATTGTTCTCTGTGAAATACAGAAGAAGGTTTCGAGGCCTTACGTCAATCGCTCAATAAATATAATACTCTACTATAAAAACTAAAGCCACAACTCATGTATTTCCATCAGCTCTGGGAAGGAGGATAGGAAAGGCAGAAGATGCTATAGTTACACACAAATAAGCACTTATACCTGTATCAACTTCAATGCCTTCAACACACCAAAGGGCTCGCAACCCGAGCATCAATAGTAATGAATGCCTCATCAAGATAATCAAAGAGATTAAATGAATAAATGTTTTCAGGAATTAATGAATAATGTTTATTTTTTCCAGAATGAACAATTTCTTGGTTACTTTCTCTCTTGCTTTCGAAAACAATTTGGTTAAATTGTTGCGGCTGAAGAATCCAAATAAAGAAGGATATGAGGATCTTTGAAATTATTGTCACACTCAACAAGATTTTAGGGCATCCCATCCATGAATGTTTTATTTTCAAGGACCTACTCCATATGTTGATAGACTTTGGACAATTGAAACTGAAATGTTCTTCATCTCAAGTAGCATGTGTTACTGCTACTGATCTAGAGGAAGAGGGTGAATTATAGGAAGTCAAAAGTAAAATATGTGTAGATATATGATGATTGGATGATCATAAAAAGGATTAACTGGACACATGAAAATTTACGAACATAGTTGAATCAATCGATTGTGTCTTCCACCACTCCGACCACAACAAAACCATCTTCATAAAATGGTTTTTCCTCAAAAAGTGAAGTGATTATATAGAAAAAGTGCATCCAAAAGGAGATGTGATATCATTAAGGCCAGAGCTGTCCTTGACCCTGGAAGATTTCGTTCCATCTGTTTCAAAAGTACAAGCACCGCCCCATCAAATGGAACAACCAGAATTTCCCCATCATGATGAATCTTCATCAGATAAAGAGTTGATCATTGGTTTAGTCAAAGTTATACATTTAACGAATCATTATATTAATGGCGATTCTGATTAAAATGGCCAAGAATTCTTTATACTTAATTGGGGATCTAGACGAAGAGGCCATGGTCAAGGATACAAGGGAACATGTGGGAATTCTAGAAACTGCCATTTTAACTCTACCCCTGCTCGAACTGTATATGCAGAAGAAACTCATGAAAGAGACATTATGTGGCTCAATAATAACAAAGAGTTTCTTCCATGTAATATTGGTTTGGTTCTGATATTATTATTCTGGAGGACTGATTATAAGTCACACAATCTTCCTCTTAGTAATTGAATTGACCTTGTAACACCTCGAACCTGCTCTTCCAGACTCAGTGCTTAAAAATGTTGTTTAAATTATTTTTAAAAAAGAAACTGAATAATTATACAACATTTAACACAAAAGAGGACCTTTTACCGGTCTAGGTTCTGGAAGATTAGACATAACCTTACATTGATCAGAGATGAAACAAAAACAAAACAATTGTCCACTACACTTCCATGCGCACTACAACAAAGATGAGCAACTCTGGAATTCAAGCCAACCTGTGAAAAACATGTCAAAAATGTAGGGTGATCACAAAAGATACCCAGTAAGGGGTGTTGAAATCCTTTGAAAACCCCCATTAAAAAATCACATTGATAATACATTTTAAATATTCTATTAGAAATACATTTTTTAAAAATATTCTTTCAAAAATAATTATACTTCGAAATTTTTTTTAAACTAATACAGTAATTCGATTGAAAATATTAAGCAAACTCCTAAAAACAAAACAATTGTGGCCACTCGAAACGTTGAAGGCTATCTTGGGCCTACCCACTTGAGGGATTGTTTCACTATCCAATTCCCTATCATGTTTACAAAGATTGAGTACCAGTTTTATAAAACATTATCTTTTCTTATATAAATATAATTTTCACTGGGGTTTAGTTTCGAAAATATATTTATAATCATGCTTGGATCAAAGAAATACTAATTTTTAATGATAATTATATATTTGACTCGGTAAGATCAAATCTCATAATACATGACTTTACATAATCTCTTGGAGTTTAAATCAGCATCCATGCACATGAAATTTCAAAGACACATTTATCAAATTTCTTTTATGTCTGAAAGAATAAACTAATAACAATAATTGAAAATATAAAATTATCTTCTTATAATTAATCAATAACAATAGATAATAATGTGTTGCGCACAAAAAAAAAACTTCCAAGAATCATTTCTTTACTAAATACAATCATCCTTTTATATGAACTTAAGTTTTATTGAACATGAATTAATTACATTAATGTATAAATGTCATGATATCAAAATCTTTAATGTATGTACATATTATTTATTTCTATATGAAATGAACATGATAAAATTATGACATTCCTAAATTCATATGTGAATTAATACTTGATTAATAATTTTTTAAACAATTATATACTTAAACATCATGGAAATATATACACATATATAATATAGTAATAATATTTGAAGAGAAGGATTACCCATGAAAATGAAGTTTCTAATTTAAAAATAAATGAATATCTTTATTTCTAAAGGAGGTATAGTTTTAATGATATAAATAATTAAAATTATCACTCCTATATTATAAATTAAATAGATTTTGAAGAATAATCCCCCATAGAAATTAACTATAAACATAAAATTCGTTTATAAAAATAAATATTTAAAAACCAAATATTTTTCCCTTGCATAAAATACAACTTATAAATTTGAAATCAATAATTAATATTCCCTTAATAAATAATAACCGAATTATATTGAAAGTATACATAAATCTTTTACACAAAAATAATAATTTGTGACGACCGTAGATGAAAAATGGAGAAAAACTCCAATAAAATCAACTTTTAATGTAAGGGAAACAAATATGAAATAAATAATCTGTTGCATAAATATAATTTGGGTAGAAAAAAATATAACATAACAGATATAAGAAATACCTTAACAAATATTATTTCCATATAATTCCAATTATCAACATGGCTTATTTCTCGCGTCACACACTCAAACACTATCTCTATCACTCACTGCCTATTAAACTCACTGAGCCAAAACACAGAGCAGTGCATCATCTCAAAACAAATGCACCAAATATAGATGAAAGAAGGGATTTATATAGAAGTTCTTAGCCTTACAAAATAAATGCAGTTGCTAATGAGTATTATTTAATAATCATAGTTTGATAAGGACTTTTCACACCAACTCATGTATAAAGATTTTATAAATTGACGGTTTTGAGAAAAAAATACAGCGTATGTCTATATCAAATGCAAAACAGAAGATAGATTAAATCAAATGAATGTAAAAGAGAAATATGAGATAAGGTTTCAGATGATATTCTGTCCGAATATTTGTAAAAATGAAATAATTTATACAAAAAAATGCTAGAAAATCTAGTCATGAATTATAAAATTCCAAAAGTGTTAGAAAATACAGATACGAAAGCAGATATTGATTTCTGAAACACAAGATTTTCTGTTACTATCGATTCACAACCACATATTAATCAATTGAAAATACATTTGTTGACAAAACCAAATTTACAACAATCAATAAAAATTTCAAATAGAAATGATCGAAGATAATCCATATCCTGAACAAATATGGACATTCAGTTTAAGATATTGGAAACAACCCGATATTGATTGAAGAAGCTGGTGGATTAATATTGATATGGATGGAAATTAATACACTAAAAACGAATCTAAAAAATATATTCGGATTAAATAACACCTAATTTCATGATTCTAGTTTTATCCCTAAGATATGGAACTCAAAACAAGAAAATATAATGATCAAACCCTAACCATGTCTCGAATCACCTACAGTCCTTCTTCAAACTCAGATCGAGATCCAGCTGACGAACCCTCTAAAAATGCTCTACTCACCTCCTTCAGATTCGATTTCTGATGCAAATACGAACCAACACTCGACATTTTTTACTCGCGACCTAGATCATACCTCCATCGGCCTCAACTCTTGATCACTCTTGCCTCATGTCTTCGGGTATCATAAGAGCTTCGACTTCACCCAAAACTGCTACCTTCTCTTCACGAACCCTCAATCCTGATTTTCACCTTTTACATTTCATTTTTTTTATCAAAATAGAATAATTATCTTAATATATATATATATATCATTTCATCATATATATATATATATAAGATCTATATTCATTTTTTTTCAATTTTTTTATCATAATTTTTTACTTAATCCATAATTAAAATAATTTCGAAACAAAATTTTATAGTTTTTATATTTAAAACATATATATGATTTTATATGTTAACATAAAATTATTAATTATTTTAAATTTCAAAAAATATATAATATTTCTATTGTTTTTAAAGTAATATATGTATTAACATTAACATTGTGAATCATAAATTGTAATATGTATATTTATATATATATATATATAATAACATCCAAAAAAATTGGTCTTAAATAAGTTCATTGTTTTTTTTATTTAAAACATTTTAATTAGTTAAGTATTTAAAAACAATGATTTCTCAAATACATCATTTTAATTTGAATAATATTCCAAGCTCAATTTGTAGTTATAAAACCAAATCATAAAAATATACAATATTGAAAACATTATGGTTCTCTTAAATAAAATATTATACATCTAATATTAGTTTTTATTATCTTTATTTATCAAATAATATCATGACATGATACTATATATCATTAAGTGTAATTAATATTTCATCATGTTTTTAAAAAGTAATATTTTTAGAAAATATTTTAATTCAAAGAATCAAATTTTCATTTTAATTAAATGAAATCACATAAAAATATTTCATAACATTATTTATTTAAAATTATAATAATTTAATTAAATATTAAATATATCTGGGATGTTACTTTCTCCCCCCTATAAATGAATTGCGCCCTCGCAATTTTTGTTTAGGCCGGACTTAAGAAAATTCAGAATTTCCATCTTCAATATTAAAGAATTTCTATGTGGACTTAATTACCTAACACAAATTCTAACATAGAGATTTATTTTCCTTAAATAAAAACATCTAATCTCCAAAGTTGTATAGACCGTTCCTTTGATACCAAGTGTAAAACCCCGAGCCTGCTCTTCCAGACTCAGTGCATAAAAGTGATGTGTAATTTTTTTTATTAATGAAACTGAATAATTACACAAAATTTAACGCAAAAGAGGACCTTTTTCTGGTCTAGGTTCTGGAATATTAGACATAACCTTACATTGACTAGAGATGAATCAAAAATAAAACAACTATTCACTACACTTCCGTGTCCACTACAATAAAGATGACCAACTCTGGAATAAATCCAACCTGTGAAAATCATTTCAAAAACGTAGGGTGAGTACAAAAGATTCCCAGTAAGGGGTTTTGAAATCCTTTTATAAACCCCTTTAAAAATCACTTTGATAATAAATTTGAAAAATTCTATTAGAAATACATTTTTTACAAATATTATTTCAAAAATAATTATTCTTTGTAAACTGTTTTAAACTAATCCAGTGATTCGGTTGAAAATATTAAGCAAACTCTTCAAAACAATACAAGTGTGGCCACTCGAAACTTTGAAGGCTATATTGGGCCTACCGACTTCAAGGATTGATTCACTATCCAATTCCCTATCGTGTTTACAATGTTCGAGTTCTAATTTTATAAAAAATTAGCTTTCCTTATATACATATAATTTTCACTATGGTTTAGTTTCGAAAATATATTTATAATCATGCTTAGATCAAACAAACACTAATTTTTACATATAATTATATATTTGACTTGGTAAGATCAAATATCATAATACATGACTTTGCATAATCTCATAGAGGTTAAATCAACATCCATGCAGTTGAAATTTCAAAGACACATTTATCAAATTCATTTTATACCTGAAAGTATAAACTAATAACAATAATTGAACATATAAAATTATCGTCTTAACATTAATCCATAACAATAGATAATTTTGTGTTACAAACTAAAAAAACATCCAAGAATCATTTCTTTACTAAATACAATCATTCTTTTATATGAACTTATGTTTTATAGAACATGAATTAATTACATTAATGTATTAATGTCATCATATCGAAATCATTGATGTATGGACATAATCTTTATTTCTATATGACATGAACATGATAAAATAATGACATTCCTATGTTATAAATTCATATGTGAATTAATACATGATTAATAATAATTTTTAAACAATTATATACTTAAACAACATGAAAATATATATATACATATATAATATAGTAACAATATTTTAAGAGAAGGATTACCCATGAAAATAAAGTTTCTAATTTAAAAATAAAAGAATATCTTTATTTCTAAAGGAAGTATAGTTTTAATGAAATAAATAATTAAAACTATCACTCCCATATTATAAATTAAATATATTTTGACGAACAAACCCCCGTAGAAATTAACTATAAACATAAAATTCGTTTATAAAACAAAATATTTGAAAAAGAAATATTTTTCTCTTGCATAAAATACAACTTATAAATTTGAAATCAATAATAAAAATACCCTTACTAAATAATAACCAAATTATATTGAAAGTATACCTAAATATTTTACACAAACAAAAATAAGTTGTGAAGACCGTAGATGAAAAATAGAGAAAAACTCAAATAAAATCAAGTTTTAATGTAAGGAAAACAAATATGAAATAAATAATCTATTGCATAAATATAATTTGGGTAGAAAAATAATATAACATAACAGATATAAGAAATCCCTTACCAAATATTATTTTCATAGAATTCCAACTCTCAACATGGATTATTTATCATGTCAAACACTGAAACACTATCTCTATCACTCACTACCTATTATTCTCACAGTGCCAAAACACAGAGCTGTGCAACGTCTCAAAAAAATGCACCAAATATTGATGAAGGAAAGGCTTTATATAGCATTTCATTACATTAAAATACAAATGATGTTTCTAATGAGTATTATTTTATAATCATAGTTTGATAAGGATTTTGCACAACAACACATGTATAAAGATTTTATAAGTTGACATTCCTGAAAAAAAAAATACTGCGTATGTCTATATCAAATGCAAAATAGAAGATAGATTAAATCAAATGAATGAAAATGAAAAATATGATATAAGGTTTTGGATGAGATTCTGACCGAAGATTTGTCAAAACGCAATAATTTATACAAAAAAATTCTAGAAAATCTATTCATGCATTATAAAATTACAAAAGTGTGACAAAATACAGATGCAATAACAGATATTGATTGTCAAAACACAAGCATCTCTTTTAAACTCGATTCACAACCACATATTAATGAATTCAAAATACATTTGTTGACAAGACTATATCCACAACAAACAATAAAAATTTCAAATAGAAATAATTGAAGATAATACATATCCTGAACAAATACGGACATCCAAATCAAGAAATTGGAAATGAACTGACATTGAAAGAAGAAGCAGGTTGATTAATATTGATAAGGATGGAAATTAATACCCTAAAAACGAATCTAAAAAATAAATTCGGATTAAATTGAACCTAATTTCAAGATTCCAGTTTTATCCCAAACATATGAATCACAAAAACTAGATAAATGAATGATCAAACCCTAACCATGGATCAAATCACATACAACCCTTCTTCAAACTCAGATCGAGATCCAGCAGACGAACCCTCTAAAAACGCTCAACTCACCTCTTTCGGATTCAATTTCTGATGCAAATACGAACTAGCGCTCGACATTTTTTTCTCGCAACCAATATCATACCTCAATCGGCCTGAAATCCTGATCACTCTTGCCTCACGACTTCGGGTATCATAAGAGCTTCGACTTTGCCAAAAACTGTTCCCTTCTCTTCACGAACCCACAATCCTTATTTTCACATTTTACATTTCTAATTTTTTATTTAAATACTTAAATTATCTTAATATATATATATTTTTTTTCTTCATATATATATATATAAGATCTATATTCATTTTTTTCAATTTAAAATTTATTATCATAATAGTTTATTTAATACATAATTAAATTAATTTCAGAACATAATTTTATAGTTTTTATATTTTAAACATATGTATGATTTTATATGTTAACATAACATTATTAATTATTTTAAATTTCAAAAATTATTTAATATTTCTATTATTTTTGAAGTAATATGTGTATTAACATTAACATTATGAATCATTAATTGTAATATGTATATATATATATATATATAATAACTTCCAAAAAATTGGTCTTAAATAAGTTCATTTTTTATTTATTTAACACATTTTATTTACTTAAGTATTTAAAAACAATGATTTATCAAATAAATAATTTTAATTTGAATAATATTCCATGCGCAATGTGTAGTTATAAAACCAATTTATAAAAATATACAATATTAAAAACATTATGGTTCTATTAAATAAAATATGTTACATCTAATATTAGTTTTTATTATCTTTATTTGTCAAATAATATCATGACGAGATACTATATTTCATTAATGGGTAATTAATATGTCCTCATGTTTTTAAAAAGTAATATTTTTGGATAATATTATAATTCAAAGAATCAAATTGTCATTTTAATTAAATGAAATCACATGAAAATATTTCATATAATTATTTATTTAAAATTATAATAATTTAATTAATTACTAAATATATCTGGGATGTTACATTCTCCCCCCCCTTAAATAAATTATTCCCTCGCAATTTTTATTTGGGTCGGACTTACAAAAATTCCGAATTTCCATATTCATAATTAAAGAATTTCTATATGGACTTAATTACTTAACAAAATTTCTAACATGTAGATTTATTTTCCTCAAAATAAAACATCTAATCTCCAAAGTTGTCTAGACCGTTCCTCTGTTACCAAGTGTAATGCCCCGAGCCCGCTCTTCCAGACTCAGTGCTTAAAAATGCAGTGTAACTTGTTTTTATAAAAGAAACTGAATAATTACACAACATTTAACACCAAAGAGGACCTTTTAACGGTCTAGGTTCTGGAAGATTAGACATAACCTTCCATTGAGTAGTGTTGAAACAAAAATAAACAAACTGTCCACTACACATCCGCGCGCACTACAATAAAGTTGACCAACTCTGGAATTCAATCCAACCAGTGAAAAACATTTCAAAAATGTAGGGTGAGCTCAAAAGATGCCCAGTAAGGGGTTTTGAAATTATTTGATAAACCCCATTAAAAAATTCACTTTGATAATAAACTTGAAATATTCAATTAGAAATACATTTTTTAAAAATATTCTTTCAATAATTATTATACTTCAAAAACTTTTTTAAACTAATCCAGTGATTCAGTTGAAAATATTAAGCAAACTCTTAAAAAAACAAATGTGGACACTCGAAACTTTGAAGGCAATCTTGGGCCTACCCACTTGAGGGATTAATTCACTATCCAATTCCCCATCATTTTTACAAAGTTCGAGTACCAGTTTTATAAAACATTAGCTTTCCTTATATACATATAATTTTAAATGGGGTTTAGTTAAGAAAATATATTTATAATCATGCTTGGATCATATAAATACTAATTTTTACTGATAATTATATATTTGACTTGTTAAGATCAAATCACATAATACATGACTTTGCATAATCTCATGGATGTTAAATCTACATCGATGCACATTAAATTTAAAAGGCACATTTATCAAATTCTTTTTATGCATGAAAGTATAAACTAATAACAATAATTGAACATATAAAATTATCTTCTTAAAATTAATCAATAACAATAGATAATTTTGTGCTGCGCACAAAAAAACATCCAATAATCATTTCTTTACTAAATACAATCATCCTTTTATACGCACTTAAGTTTTATAGACCATGAATTAAGTACATTAACGTATAAATGTCATGATATCAAAATCATTGATGTATGGACATAATCATTTTTTCTATATGACATGAACATGATAAAATAATGACATTCCTATGTTATAAAATAATATTTGAATTAATACTTGATTAATAATTTTTTAAACAATTATATACTTAAACATCATAAAAATATATATATATATATACATATATAATATAGTAATAATATTTGAAGAGAAGGATTACCCATGAAAATAATTGTTCTAATTTAAAAATAAATGAATATATTTTTTTCTAATGGAGGTATAGATTTAATGAAATAAAAACATAAAAGTATCACTCCCATATTAGAATTTAAATAGATTTTGAAGAAAAACCCCCCATAGAAATTAACTATAAACATAAAATTCGTTTATAAAACTAAATATTTGAAAACCGAATATTTTTCCACTGCATAAAATACAACTTATAAATTTTAAATCAATAATCAAAATTACCTTACTAAATAATAACCGAATTATATTGAATGTATACATAAATACTTTACACAAAACAAAATAATTTGTGAAGACCGTAGATGAAAAATGGAGAAAAAATCCAATAAAATCGACTTTTAATATAAGGGAAAAAAATATGAAATAAATAATATGTTGCGTAAATATAATTTGGGTAGAAAAATAATATAACATAATAGATATAAGAAATCCATTACCAAAAATTATTTTCATAGAATTCCAATTATCAACATGGATCATTTCTCACGTCACACAATCAAACATTATCTCTATCACTCACTGCCTGTTATTCTCACAGTGCCAAAACACAGAGCAGTGCAACCTCTAAAAAAATGCACCAAATATTGATGAAGGAAAGGGTTTATATAGCAGTTATTTACCTTACAAAATAAATTTAGTTGCTAATGAGTCTTATTTTATAATCATAGTTTGATAAGGATTTTCCACACCAACGCATGTATAAAGATATTATAAATTCACAGTTTTGAAAAAAAATACAGCGTATGTCTATATCAAATGCAAAACAGAAGATAGATTAAATCAAATGAATGACAAATAAAAATATGAGATAAGGTTTCGGAAGAGATTCTGACCGAATATTTGTCAAAATAAAATAATTTATAAAAACAAATTCTAGAAAATCTATTCATGCATTATAAAATTACAAAAGTGTGACAGAATATAGATACAAAAGTAGATATTTATTTCTGAAACACAAGCTTCTCTTTTATGCTCGATTCACAAACACATATTAGTCAATTCAAAATACATTTGTTGATAAAACCATATCCACAACAAACAATATAAATTTCAAACAGAAATGATCGAAGATAATCCATATCCTGAACAAATACAGACATCCAGTTCAAGAAATTGGAAATGAACCAACATTGACAGAAGAATCAGGTGGATTAATATTGATAAGGATGGAAATTAATACACTAAAATCGAATCTATAAAATATATTTGGATTAAATAGACCCTAATTTCAAGATTACAGGTTCATCCCTAATATATGAACCACAAAAACAATATAAAATAATGATAAAACCCTAACCATGGCTCGAATCGCCTACATCCATTCTTCAAACTCAGATCGGGATCTAGTAGATGAACCCTCAAAAAACGCTTAACTCACCTCCTTCAGATTTGATTTTTGATGCAAATACGAACTAGTGCTTGACATTTATTTCTCGTGACCAAGATCATACCTCCATTGGCCTCAAATATTGATCACTCTTGCATCATGACATCAGGTATCATAAGAGCTTTAACATCGCCCAAAATTTTTCCCTTCTCTTCACGAGCCATCAATCCCGATTTTCACCTTTTACAATTATTTTTTTATTTAAATATAAAAACTAGCTTAATATTTATATTTATCATTTCGTCATATATATATATATATATGATCTATATTCATTTTTTTTCAATTTCAATTTTTTATCATAAATATTTATTGAAACCATTATTAAAATAATTTCAGAACATAATTTTATAGTTTTTATATTTAAATCATATATATGATTTTATATGTTAACATAACATTATTAATTATTTTAAATTTCAAAAAATATATACTATTTATATTATTTTTAAAGTAATATGTGTATTAACATTAACATTATGAATCAAAAATTGTAATATGTATATATATATATATAATAACTTCCAAAGAAATTGGTCTCAAATAAGTTCATTGTTTTTTTATTTAAAACATTTTATTTAAATAAGTATTTAAAAACAAGGATTTATAAAATACATCATTTTAATTTGAATAATATTCATAGTTAAATTTGTAGTTATAAAACCAATTCATAATAATATACTATATTGAAAACATTGTGGTTCTCTTAAATAAAATATGTTACATATAATATTAGTTTTTATTATCTTTATTTACCAAATAATATCATGACATGATACTATATTTCATTAATGTGTAATTAATATGTCATCATGTTTTTAAAATGTAATATTTTTGGAAAATATTATAATTCAAAGAATCAAATTTTCGTTTTAATTAAATGAAATCACATAAAAATAGTTCATTACATTATTTATTTAAAATTATAATACTTTAATTAATTACCTAATATATCTGGGATGCTACAGACCTAGTTAGTCTAATTAACAAAAACCAGAAGTATTTCAAACTTATTCTCCAACATAAGGTACATCAATATCAGAATCATCAACTACCAAAACACCTGCAAACCTGTATCTTCATGCTGGAAAAGGTAAACCCAATTCCAGGAAATCGTCCAGTACCTTCCATAATGTCGATTACAGAAATTGAGCCTGACAACATGGTAAAATCTTTTGATCCCCCAAGCAGTGATAGATGTTTAAATAGAGATGTCTTCATTTCATCCACTAAATTACAACAAGCAGCATGTCGCCAACGACGACCCCGCGACTCCCCCGAGAATGGTGCAGTCTGAGTCCCCGCCAAGCGGCACTGCCCACGATGATTTCGACTCCTCCCTCCTAGATCCCTATGCCATGAGGCCTCTATCATCAAGCACACCCTTCTACCCCCGTATCCCATGTATGGTGGTGTGCACAGTCACCTAGACGATGAAACCATGCAATGGACCCATTTACTATTGTTTCATAGTTCTTGCATTGTCGATTTCAACTCTTGAGAGATATGTCAAAGAATCCTCCAACGCAGTTAATTATCCTTCGATGGTGTGATGCTTTTCTACCACAAATTTCAGTTTCATATATTCTCCTCACACACTTTGGTTGTAGGTTCCTCCTGGCCTCTCGGTTCAGCAATGCCCTAGTTCCGTGTTTGGAGCTCTCTCAATGAAGTCTCTAGCGTCATCGACCCTCCTTTGATGGTTCTTCATGTGGGACTCGGCATTCTAGATTTCCCACGGCCATGATATAACTATTTTTACCCATGTGGTTTGCTGGTTTTGATTTTCCCCAACTTAGACCAAATATTCATTAGCCCTCCACTGCCCTTACTGCATTTTTCCTCCAAGAAAGACCGCTTACTGGTTTGGTTCATAGGTTTCATGGAGTTTTTGGATGGTGTTGGTGGTTCTAGAAATGGTAGTCTAATCTTGTGGTTTTCATCTCCTTTTGCTTATTTTGTTATCACTTAGTCGCTAATTGATGGTCATGTCTTTTTATTGTTTTATGAGAGGGACTGGTTCTGGACATGGTTCATTGCCCAGCCCATCTATTATTTTTTGTGATGGCATACTTGTGTGTTTCTGTACTATGTGGGTTCTCACTTAACCCTAATGTGTTTTCAAAAATCAAATAAATGGATTTTCAGTCAGTCAACTAGTGTAGAAGATATTTTACCAATGCTAGAGGAAGGAAAAGTTGTTGATTCTGAAATATCATTCCCTCTTTATTACCACAAGGAGACCCTTCGTCATCACTATGGTCAGATATGGTGGTATCTTCATTGGGATGATCAAATAATGAATTCCACTACAAATTTGGGAGTATTCCTCGTCATCTACTATGCATGTGGAAGCAGAAGAGGTAATACGTAATGAAGAAGAAGAGGAAGATCTTGGGGATTCTCCTCTAGTCTTTGAAAAAGGTGTCTCTACCACTATGGATGAGATCAGTGAAATAAATCTGGGTACAGAAGATGCTCCATGTCCCACTCTAATTAGTGAGGCCATGACCTATGATGAGCAAGAGGATTATACTTCATTACTAAAGCAACATCGAGATATATTTTCATGGAATTATAAAAAAATTCCTAGAATTTATCCTAATGTAGCCACCAATCAGTTGGGTTTCCTAGATGAACATTGTGGATTCATGAAAGCATCGAGAAGAACACACCCAACCCATGCCTCTAACATTGATGCTGAAGTTGATAAGATTTTAAAGGATAATTTTTTCAGAGAAGATCAATATCTCAAATGGATGGCCAACATTGTCCCTCTGATGAAGAAAAATTATAAAATATGAGTTTGCATTGATTTCAGAGATCTTAACTTGCATTGTCCTAAAGAAGATTTTCCAGTTCTGTTAATAGACATTTTAATTGATGCAATGATTGGTTATGAATCTCTTTCCTTCCTGGATGGATACAATGGGTATAATCAAATACATATGGCCCTATGTGATGAATAATCTATATCCTTAAAAGCCCCTCATGGTGTGTTTTGCTATCGGGTAATACCCATTGGCTTAAAGAATGTAGGCACAACATAACAACATTCCATGCACCATATCATCAAAGCATTCTTAGTTATATTTGATGAATGTTATTTGGATGAAATTGTGGTCAAATCCAGACAACGTTTCAATCACATGGTTGATTTAGAGACCATATTCCATATTTATTGGCTTCAAATTTTGAAGATAAACCCCTTGAAATGTGCTTTTGGGTTAACCTCAAGAATGTTCCTTGGATTCATTGTACACCATCTTGGTATCGAAGTTGATCCTAATAAAACAAAATCAATCCTTGGTTTGTCATCTTCTAGATATATGAAATAATTATGAGGACTACAAGGACACTTGGCATATATTCGGTGCTTAATCTCCATTTTGGAAGGAAACTGTTTTCCCTTCATCAAATTAATAAATAATGGATTCAAATATCAATAAACTAAAAACATCCAAGAAGCATTTGATACCCTCAAGAAATATTGATTGAGATCACCAGTATTAATGCCACTTATTGATGTAAGACCACTTATCCTCTATGTGACGGCTTTAGAGCATTCACTGGGTGCCTTCCTTTCCCAAAAAAATCATGTTGGGAATAAAAATGGTATTTAATATCTCAATCCAACTATGCTTGATGTAAAAACATAGTATTCATGTATTGAAAAGTGATAGATAGCATTAATTAATGGATTATCATTGTGGTTACCTCTATCCAGACTTCTTCCTATGCTATTTTTTTCAAGAAGCCTGAGTATGTCTATTCAGCTGCAGATTCTCATTTGTTTTGTTTCTTTTGATTTGGTATTCTGAGTTTCAACCCTTGATTCTTATTCTGTTTCTCTTAAATTATGCATTTTTATCCCCTTTAAATCACCTATTGGTGTAAATTCGTTACACCACATGCTTGTATTGTAATCTTTTTTATTTATTAAATTTCCCTTGGGCATGAGCTGGGTGACCAGTTCATGTCACTACTTTTCTAAAAAAATTATAGTTCAGAAAATGAGGTAGTATCTGCAACATCATGAGGTCCAATTGGTATCTCGCAATATCCTACTCAAATTTATCCTCATTTATCCTATGCTTACAAGGTGGTTGGCACGGTGCGTAGTAATTTTTCAATAGTTTTATATCCAATTTATGCCACAAAATGAAATAAAATGCCAAACTTTGGCCGAATTCTTTACTAAGCATCCATCTGCATAAGATACGACATTAAATACTGAACATCTAGACAATGAAGAATTCTTTATCTAGGATAATTTCCAAACATGGTAAATGTACTTTGATGGTGCTTCCAGAAGTCCAACATGGAAGAGAATGGAAAACCCTCAACTCAACAAAGTTTTGTTAGGAATTGTCCTTATTTCCCAAGAAAAGGCAATGTTTCTATACTCCGTCCTATTGTCGAAAGGTTTAACCAATAATGAGGTGATGTATCATGCTCTCATCATATGATTTGAATTATCACTTTTGGTGGAAAAGACTCACTTGACAGTAAAAGGTGATTTCAAATTTCTAATCAAGCAAATCAATAGATAATATTCTATCAAAAATGAATAATTAATTTATTTGTGTGATGATGTCAGAGAGTTAATGGCTGAATGTACCATAGATATGAGATTGTCTTATGTCCCATGATCATAAAATACCCAAGAAGATGCACTAGTCAATGCAGCCACATCCTTGGAAGATCAAAATCAGGATGAGACAATCGTTAGTATAGCGCATCATCGTGTGGTCTCACCATTTGATATAACCAAAATGGAAAAAATTAATGAAATTATCCCAATTTCTAATCCATATGGTCATACCATGGAATAGAGAACACCCATCATGGAATATCTTTAAAATTGAGTACTTCCACAAAATAGGGCTAAAAAGGAATAGATCCAACAATCAATGGCTAATTTTACACTTTATGATAGTCTGTACCTCCAAAATATCCTCTACATGTGAGGCTTTGATGGAACTCTATTTAGATGTATTGACGGAGAAGAAAATGCATATGTCATGATATAAGTACATTCAGGAGTGTGTGGCACCCACCACTCTGGGAACTGACTCTCTGATTAGATCCAAAGGCTTGGATACTTCTGGCCTTTAATGACAAAAGATTTCACAGATGTAACTAATAAATGTCATCCTTTCCAAGTGCATGACAACTTCATTCATCAACCCCTAGATTTGCTACATATATTTAAATACTCCTTGCCATTTTCCACACGGGGAATGGATATAGTAGGGCCTTATCCTCTTTCCAAAACAAAGCATTTCAAGTATATTATTACTAATATAGACTTATATTCTAAATGGGACGAGGCAATACCTCTCAAAAAAGTTAGAGCCAAAAGCATTGTTAGTTTTGTCACAACTATCATCATCACCAGATTTGGTGTCTCCGATACAATTTTGATAAAAAATGGATCCAATTTTTGTTTGGTTGAGGTAAAAAAGTTATATCGGGAACATAATATCAAATCCAACCTTTCATCACACTATCATGTGGAAGCCAATGGAAAAATGGAGGCCTTCAAAAAGACCCTATAAAATATAATCCGAAAGATGGTGCATAAGGAAAATAAATCTTGGCCTGATAATCTTTGTACTGCTTTATGGGCTTATCAGAAAACAACTCGTACTCCAACCCAAGGAACCCTTTATTCATTGGTATATAGAACTGAATCTGTTTTCCAATTGAAATGAAATTTCCTTCACTTAGAGTTGAAATCTGTGATTAGTTGTCTACCATTGATAGGTCTCAAAAATGGTTCAATTAGATAGAACGATTATATGGAAAAAGATTTCATACTTTGCATCACATGGAAGTCTATCAGAATATAATAGCATGAGATTTCAACAATAATGTTCGCATCCATTCATTTCTTCAAGGAGAATTTGTATTGGTCCTTAGGGCTCTGATGATACTAGAGAAGAATCCTCCAAAGCTTGATCCCAAGTGGTAAGGACATTATTCCATTTATGTTTTATTCAAATGGATATTATACTTTAATCTCAATGAATAGAGATATTATTACTACTACAACCAATGCGAGATTATTAACGAAATACATTGTGTAGTTGTAAAATGTTTCTATTTGAAATACTATAAATTTCACATCCCATATGTCATTACTGCATGACTAAAAACTATAGAACCCCTATGTCATTGCTGCGAGACTAAAAAATGCACAACCCCAATGTCCTTACTGCATGACTAAAAAACTTCACATCCCTCATGTCCTCACTGCAAGAATGAATACTACACATTATAAAGTCCTTGTTGCAAGACTTTAAACTGTATAAAAATATTAATCATCCATGTTGCATGAAGTTAAAATGCACAGTATCTTCATCGTGGTCGCATGACGTTAAACTGCATGACATCATTTGATCTCATTGCATGACATTAAGCTATGCAGCTAACCTTTTCTCTATTTGATGTTAGAAGGTTCCATAAGCAATCCTCATTGACATCATCGCTACTCCTTAGTAGCACATGATTCCCTCTCATTCTTATATCTGAGTTTGATATTCCTAAAGGCCTTATTTCAAGAACAATGCATGGCTTGATTCTCATTTTTAATTAGATACCAAGAGACGCATGAAGCCACAATTTTGGGCCCAACCATAATCATAAAATCTTTGTAATTATTTTCTCCTACAATATGTGAATTAAATATATACATAGTGTTTCCATAAGATATATGATTTGGTCTTTATACCATTTTATGTCTTAAGATTTACCATTCTCTCAGAACGTGTTAAAATCCCCCATCCTTCATGTCAAACTCGATTGGTGTGAGAAATAATTGTTTCAATAACTATGTATGGCTCGATTATCATTCTTAATGAGATTCATAGAGACGCCTTGATCACCAATCATAGGCCCATATGCAACAATAACAACCCTTTATTCCATGTATAAGAATCAAACCTACATAGGTAATTTTGTAAGAACTATGTATGACTTGATTTGTTCCTTCAACAAGACACCGATTAATACTTGGGTCTTATCCATATTCTACTTACAATATGTCTTTATTTTCCTCATTGGTTAATCTTCATCCTTACTGCATGACATTAAAAAGCATGGAAATATAACACCTAGATTCTTCATCTATTTTACCTTCATATTATAGGAGAAACTTTTACCACACCTTGTTTATCACACCGAGTGTAGATCATGTGGGATTAGTAATTGGTTAAAAAGCTTCATTATATAAGTGAGGTGTTTCAATTCTTTATGGGGGTGCCAATGTCCTCACTTCATGACTTAAAACTTCACAACATAATATTAATTAAAATGAAACATAGAATATCTCCATTTTACACATGAGTCTTATCTATGTTAATGGATGTCAAAATCACGGCCAATATTGGTTTAAATATTTCTCATATGCCTGGTGCACAAACCCCTTCCAAATTTCAAACTCATAATATTGAATATTTCTAGATCTTAATAATATTTGTTACAGTTTTTGGAGACTGAGTTTCTAATATTTAATAACACATTTTATTCACTATGTAGTACATGCCCTTTGGTGGCCTTTAATATGTCTCCTACATAACTGGCCAATAAGTCAAAAGATTTTATTATTTGGATATGGAACATATTATCTTGTTGGACCTGCCTAAAATAACCCCTATAATAGGTTTTTCAAATAATAGTAACTTCATTCTTGGTTATATAATCTTTCCCCCTTTAAACTATGATGAAAAACTACAAGAATCTGTATTTTAAACAGTCACTCAAGTATAATTTCCCCATTATCTTTCTCCCAATCTAAAATTCTCCAAGAACATAGTTTACACATTTCCCTTACCACATGTTTAATGCAATAAGAAATAACCTTGGAACCACTTGGTAACATATCACATACTATTTCCATTACTGGTCCAAGTTGTATGAACTAATACTATAGACACCACTCCACATACATTTGGGTCAAACTTTCATAGAAGAAATATTCCCCCAAATATTTGGAAATAACGGTTTGAAATGACCTTTCCATATTCAGGTACCTTTCTCCAAAAAGAAACTATGTGATTTAGTAAACCTAAATCTTCATATTCATTCTTCAGCTTTTAGCAGTAATATGTCTGATTTTTCAGATATATTTTTCCTGAATATGCATCATGTTCCCTTTGGTGGCCTTGCATAAGTTACATACATAATAGGTCTGTTAGTAAAAAGATCCCACTATTTGGATATGTGTCATATGCTTCAGTTTTCCTGGTATAATAGAGACCCATAATGGGTTTGTCAAATAATGGTAACTTCATTCATGGAAAAATACTTCCTATCAAGTTTTGATACCATTTTTTATATCATTCCTTGTTTCCAAAAATTCCCAAATCGTTGTTTACTTTTCCCCCCTTCCATTCCCGAATATGATAATATGTTTCGAAATAAATTATCAATAAATTGGAAGAGTATTTTGTTGAAAGTGGGTGACCTAGAACCAACTTGTATTTACTTTGATTACTGTTACATGTATTCAGTTTGTTTTTATACATGTGTTTATCGTGCCATGATAGTGTAAATACTTCTGCATCCACTTAATTAATCGAAATTTCCTTAGATTACCAGTCGCATCAAATGGTTATAGCTGGTCCCAGGCTATAATGAGAACCCTGAGATGCCAAGACAGTAATCTTAAAGTAACATCCTATGGTCCAGTTACATCATTCTTAAAGGACACGGATGATGTGTGACAATCAGGTGTAGGGGGATCATAAGCATGGAGACTTTTTCTCCTGAATATCGCACTTGATGATCTCTAGATATTGAGATCATGAGGACAGACCCGCTTAATAGGAACACCACATGATTCTGATGTCATTGGTCATTTCTATCTACGAACATGTGTAATGGTCTCATGACTTGAGATCATTATCAATGAATGTCATTTAATTACGTACATTTGATATAAGGAGAAAACCATGGCGACAAAGTCCTTGTGAGGTAGTTTTTATCAGTTACATCATTAATGGAATGGCATCGATTGAATGATAGAGAAAGGATTTGTTGCTTCCAAGTTCAGGATGAGATATCTCGGGCCTGGTTGATTAGGATTGTTGCACATTCAACAAATCCAAGGCCATGGTATTCGAAGGTAAGACCTTCTGGACAAATCAATCAACAAAATAAACCAAATAAAGAATGATAAAACTTGTATGCATTCTACATTATTGAGATATTGATGACAAAGAGATTATATTACACGAACCGTGTTCGTAGAAAGGAAGTTGTTGATTTGACTTTTCCTTATCTCTATAGGGGCCTCGATTGGTTTCTAGACCATGCTCTAGGTCGGTGGTATTATTCACTACTATTGAGATAAGGGCCTAAAGGGTCACACACAATAATGCCTTGAGAATCTTCCATATTCTGTGAATAGGAATTTTGAACTTGGCGGGCCCTGCCAAAGGGTCCGAGCACTATCCAAGTTATATGAATCAACAAAGAATAAATAAATTCATTAATTATTTGAGTTTATAATAATTCTTTGAATTTATTTATAACATTTATTTATAACTTTTATTTACAATTTATATAGTAAATAAAAGTATTAATATTATTTGAATGGATTTAAATATCCTAGGTTCATTTAATATTAGCAGGAGGAATGAGTTGAGTTAAAGACTCAAATTTATCACGTAATATATTTATATATTACTGGTAAGTGATAAATTGTATATATTATTTATGGCATAATTTCTTTGTCATAAATAATTATTTATATCACTTATATAGAGGGCGTCTATTACAGGGGTCTAGGAACCTACACCGCGTGTTTTTAAACACTCCATATATAAGTGAGAGAGAGGCTCTCTCATGATGACTATTCATGTGTCATGATTGAGAGCATTTCTCTCCTCCTGGAATTTAGAGAGAGAGACTCTCATTCAAAGAAGGATCTTCAAGATAATCCATCCCAGATAGAAGCTTCCTCCTTTTCGGTGATCATCGATGCGCTGAAGTGAGCATAGAAGATTCACACTAGCACCCGGTTCTTGACGAACAGTGCACGAGCTGATTCACGAGGCATGTGTGGGCGATCTAGAGGGCTTCGATGTCGGAGTCTTAAAGCAACGATCGCCGGCATCCTGCATGTCAATAATGAAAAAGGTAAATGTTCAGTTTAATTTTTTTTAATCCTTATGAACCTTAAGAGATCCTCGGACCAAGTCGGGACCAGATCACCAGAGTTGACAGGGTTATGTCACTCCGGTGATGTAGAAACTTTTAAATTCCCGACCCACCGGCTTCCGCTGCGCAGTCCCGGTACCCAACAGTGGTATCATAGTGAACGCAAGGTTTTTCTGAGTGAAAAACATTAAAATTCATTAAATTTAATTGTGGGGTGTTAAAACTGTTCATTCTTATTTGACCACGCATCGTTTCGATTTCAAATGATCAAGTTATGATCATTTAAATTTTTTAAAAGGATCAACGTCGCTAGTTTTTGTTCATTTAATGTTAATCTCAATTTTATTGAGATAAAAATTAAATGTTATATTTTATTGTTATAAAATATAATATAATATTTTATTATAAAATATATTTTTTTTAAAAAGACTTGGGTCATGTAAAGTCTATTTTATTTTTATTTATAAAAAAAGAGAGGGAATAAAAGACCCCAAAATGGGGTCTTCTCCCATTATGTAAAAAGGGGGGGGGGCAGACATATTTGTCTAAAAGACAAATTTTCTATACAAAAAAGGAAGGAGGAAGACCCTTACGGGTCTTCGCTCATGCGGCGCAAAGGAGGGAGGAACCCTAGGGCCTCCCCTCCGCAGGACCTCCTCCCTTCGTCGGACCACCTCCGTCCGGCCATCACTAGCCCGCGCCGGACACCTCTTCTCCACCGGACTAGCCTACTGCACCGCCTCGGACCGCCTCGCGCCGGCCTCCTACCTCGCGCCGGACCTTCCCCGCACCGGCCACCTCATGCCTCGTGCTGGTCCTCCCCCGCGCTGGACACCTCCTCCTTCGCATCGGACGCGGTCCGTGCCGGACCGGCTCCTGCCGGCATCTGCCAGCCATGCCAGCCTCCCCTCTGCCAGACCTCCTTGCACCGGCCAACCTGTGCTTCGGACCTCCTCCGTCCGGCCGCCCTGAGCCCATGCCGAACCGGACAACCGCCTCACCGGCTCGCCGGAGCAGCGGGCTGCTGGCCAAGTGGCAGGCCGACCTTTTTTTTCTCAGACTCCTTCCGCTCCCCTCGGACTACGCTGGAAGATGTAGCCACCGCGGGAGTCGTTGTATGCCGCGATCACACTGCGGTCACACCGCAGTAAATCCGTGGTTCCAGGACGACATCCCGTGGTGATACACTATTTTTCCGGACTCCTCTCCTGCTAGAGGTAACCCTGCATTAAATTAATTTAATTAATTTAGTTTTTTAAATTAAATTAATTGGAATTAATTTATGAGTTTAAAATATTTTAATCGGAAATATTAATTTAATTTAAGTTTATGAATTAAATTAATGGTTTAATTTAATATAATTTTTGAATGTAAAATTAAATTAAACAAATGGAACCGATAAAAATAAATTATTTGAATTTAATCAAATTCATTTAATTTATTAGAAAACCCTCGAATAATATAAATTTATTGCAATTTAATTTTATTGCACTTTTACCCCGACTGGTCTTGAGCTATTGACAGACCTGTGTACATATGGAATTTAATTATTTATTTAATTATTTATTCAATGTGTGCAATGATTGTAATATTTAATTAGATAAGTGATGGTCAGCAAATCGTCTTTTCATTCAAATATGTATAAGGGATTGCGCATCCATTGAACCAGTAGTATTTTGTACCCCAGACCCCCTTGCCTGCGTGCGAGTATATTTGTATTTATAAGGTGACGATATGAGAGGTAGACCCCACCATGTTGAGGTTGTAGTCCAGATCAGATTTAGGCGCTTTGAACTGGGGAAAGCAGCGATATGAGTCATGTATCGACTCAGATATGGATGCCCCTAGGTGATGATTGATCAGTTATCGATCAATCATTTTAGAATGCTCAAGATCATTTGGCATGCATGATTTACTTTATGCACATTTTATCATTTTATGTGTCAGCAGGATTATTGCATGACCACATAGAATAGTAAACAAGATAAAATGCATAAAGTTGTGACGAATAATTTTCTATTTCATGTTCAGTTGTGAGCACGACATTCCTATTTGAACATAATAAATAGAAAATGATTATATTCATCAATCAATATTAAAAATACCTCAAAGATATATTAAGTCCAAAATTCCTTCCATTTCTCACATCTAAACAAAACCGGTTGTTTGGGTGCTCATCAGCCTCAGTTGAGAGTGCCACTTACTACCGTGGTGTTTCCATGTGAGAAATGGGTCAACATAACTAAAGTGAGTAGTCAAGGATTATCCTTAGCTATCTTGCTATCACATTAAAGGAAAGAGTTTGAGGGAATCAAGTTCAGATTCCAAAAGCTGGGACTTTACTCAACAACAAAAGGAAGCACAAGAACTAGTGGTTGGCCAGCATAATGCCTACCTTGAGACCCTCCAAGTAGTTTCGTAGCCCTTGCTTGTAGACTACAAGGGAGGTTTCGAGGATCCTTGCCACTAGAATTCTCAAGTGACAGAGTATTCCGAATCTAATAGTGAGGGATATTAAAGTTCGTAAAAATATTGGTAGACATTAAATGATATAATAATTCATTAATCCTAAAATGTAAAAAGGTAATCAAGACAATGTTCTAACTGCTAAATGATTATCTGATGTAGATTCAAAATGGAAATCACCAACACCACAAGTACTTTATTACTGCGATGGATCATGGATAAAGAAAATATCCTGACTGGAAATATATTCCAGGAGTGGTACAGGCGCTTGTACATAGTACTACACCAAGAAAGGAAGTTATAGGTGCTAGAATCCCCAATTCCTACTGAGCCTCCTCAGGGAGAAATCCAGATGAAAAAAGATAAGTGGAAAGCATGTAGATGATGCACTTTATGTACAATGAATCATGTTTTCATCCATGTCCAGCCAATTTAAAAAAATGCATGAGGAAGAGGATGTCTACAAGATGCTTTCACATCTCCAAGAACTATATGAGGAGAGGGCTAGGCAAGAAAGGTATGAGATCTCAAGTGTGCTTTATAAGTGCAGGCTAGCAGAAGGGCACCATGCTGGTCCTCATGTAATCAAGATGATTGGGTATATTGAGAGGATTGAAGCCCTTGATATCAAACTGAACCAATAACTAGCAGTGGATCTCATTCTTGCCTCTTTACTATCATGCTTCTCGACTTTCATTATCAATTATAATATGAATGATATGACAAAGTCGCTCCCAGATATTTAGGACTTAGTTCGCCAAGCTGATAAGGACATGAAAAACACAAATTCATCTATCCATATAGTGAACAAGAAAAACATGGGCAAGGCAATGGGGTCTAAGGATAAGTCAATGCCAAAGAAACCAATGCATCTTCCTGAAAAGAAGCCAATGATTCAGAGGCAATGTAATGATAAGGAAGTTGTCTACATTGGATGTGGCATGAATGGCCATGGGAATAAGAATTGCAGAGCTAGGATGAAGAAGAAAGTCGATGCTTCTACTTCAGGTATTTTTGTTATTGAATGAAATCTATCTTTATCAAAAAGTTGGGTATTGGATACGGCAATTGGTTCACACATTTGTATTCATATACATGAACCAAGTAGGTTCATGAAGGTTTCAAAAGGTCAAGTGAATCTTTGAGCTGCAAATGGTGCAAGTCTGGAGGCCTTGGAAGTGGGAGACTATCAATTGACTTTACCAACTATTTTAGTTCTTGTTTTAAACAATTGCTATTATATATCGTCTTTTACCAGGAACATTATTTCTATGTCATGTTTAGACACTATGGGTTTGTATTTTAAGTTTTGAAATAAAATTTATCTCTTTTATAGGGATAACATATGTTATGGTATGGAACATCTTAACAATGGTTTATATATTCTAGAACTAGAAAACTTAGTAATAAAAATAAATGACAAAAACAGTCAACATGACTCAAATAACACCCTCCAATGGCACTTCAGGCTTGGTCATGTAAACGGGAAGCAATTACGATGATTGCATCAAGAATGGTATCTATACTCGGTACAGTTATAACCCTTAGATGTATGTCAAGATTGTTTAAAAGGAAAGATGACCAAATCACCTTTCTCAAGAAATGGAGAAAGAGCCAATGCAGTGTTGGAATTAATACATAACGATGTATGTGGTCCATTTCCAGTAGAGGAAAGGGGTGGTTTTCTATACATCATTAATTTTACCGATGATTATAGTAGGTATGGATATATCTACTTAATGCGGTATAAGTCATATTCCTTTTGTTTCTTTAAGGAATACCAAAATGATGTTGAAAAACAACTTGGTAAGAAGATAAAATCACTTTGCTCAGACCGAGGCAGAGAATATCTTAACCAAGCTTTCATTGATCACTTGATGGAGTGTGGGAAAGTATCCCAACTCACTCCTCCTAATACACCACAATGGAATGGTGTTAGTTAAAGGAGGAATAGGACCTTGCTTGACATGGTCAGATCAATGATTATTCATACAACTCTTTTATTATCCTTTTGGGGATACGCCTTACTGACAGCAGCATACAACATTAACCAAGTACCAAATAATGCAACAGATGGGATTCCATATCAGTTATGGTATGAAAAGAAACCCAATCTGAAACACATGCATGTGTGTGGGTGCAATGAATTTGAGAAGACTTTACCAATTTACAAATTAGCATCAAAAAGCACTAAGTGAATATTTATAATTTATCCTAAGGAAAATGGAGGATACTACATATATAAACCTTTAGATAGAAATGTAATTGTGGAAAGGTATGCCACATTCTTAGAAAGGGATCACATTTTTAAGGAAAATAGTGGGATTATGATTGACTTCGACAAAGTTAATGCTCTAGATGCACAAGAGTTGGTAGAGGAACAATATCCAAAAGAGCAAGTGGAAGAAGAAATTGTTCCTGAGACACAGATACTGTGAAGGTCTGTGCGAGAGGTTTGGGAACTAGAGCGTTATGGTTTTCTTGTCACCGAGTCAGGTGACATAATAATCCTTGAGGATTATGAACCTATAACCTACAAGGAAGCAGTATATGGAAAAGAAGCTGTTACATGGAAAGAAACATGAATTCTGAGATGGAGCCCATGTACAAAAATCATGTTTGGATTTCGGTAGACACTCCAGCTAATGTAAATCCCATTGTATGCAAATGGGTATTAAAGAAGAAGCTGGACATGGATGGTAAGGTTAATACCTTTAAAGTAACACTGGTTCCAAAGGGTTTCAGACAACGTCAACACATTGACTATGATGAACCCTTCTCACTAGTGGAAATTCTTAAATCCATCAGAATATTTATTGCTATAGCATCCTTTCATGATTATGAAATTTAGAAAATGGATGTCAAAACTGCTTTTCTAAATGGGATGTTGGTTGAAGACATCTCAATGAATCAACCCGAAGGGTTTGTTAAGTCAAGGAATTCCAATAAAGTATGCAAGTTGCAGAGATACATTTATGATTTAAAGCAGGCATCAAGATCATGGAATTTACACTTTGATGAGGCCATAAGAGATTTTGGTTTTGTAAAAAATGAAAGCGATCCTTGTTTATATAAAAAGGTTGAAGGGAAGGTTATCATTTTCCTAGTTTTATATGTTGACGACAAATTAATCATTGGAAACGAGGTGAAAGTCTTACAGTCAGTTAAGAATTGGTTAAATAAATGCTTCTCCATGAAAGAAGTAGGTGAAGCAGAATACATTCATGGGATCACGATCTATCGAGATAGATCTCAAAGACTGCTTCGCCTAAGTGAAAGTACATATATTGACAAGGTACTCAAAAGGTACAATATGGAACAATCCAAGAGAGGATTGTTACCTATGTCACGTGGTGTAAATCTCTCCATGAAAATGTGTCCACAAACACATGAGGAGATTGAAAAAATTAATAGAGTCCCTTATGCATCAGCAGTGGGTTCTATCATGTATTTCATGCTATGTACTAGG
Source organism: Viscum album (assembly GCA_963277665.1). Classification (NCBI taxonomy): domain Eukaryota; kingdom Viridiplantae; phylum Streptophyta; class Magnoliopsida; order Santalales; family Viscaceae; genus Viscum; species Viscum album. The sequence continues at coordinate 1,866,617,928 of OY728133.1, forward strand.
TTTGATGTTGCCTTCTCTTTAATTATTGTGGGTAGATATCATGCCAATCCAGGAGAGCTTCACTGGACAGCTGTTAAAACTATCCTTAAGTACTTGAGGTGTACTAAGGATATGTTCTTGGTGTGTGGAGGAGTTGAGGAACTAGTTGTGAGGGGATACACTGATGCTAGTTTCCAGACATATCATGATGATATGAAATCACAGTTAGGCTACATCTTTTGCCTGAATGGTGGTGTAGTGAGCTGGAGAAGCTCAAATCATGATGCTTTTGTTGATTCTACAATAGAGTCGGAATATATTGTAGCTTCCGATGCAGCATAGGAAGCTATCTGTATGTGTAGATTTATCTCAGACATTGGTGTTGTACCTAGCTGTGTAGACTATGTTCTAGTATATTGTGATAATACTGTTGTAGTGGTGCTTTCCATGGAGCCAAGTTCTCACCAGAGGACAAATCGTATTCTTCAGAAGTTTCATCTCTTGAGGGATTTTACTCAAAGAGGTGATGTGACAGTTAGCAGAGTAGCCATAGAGGACAACGTGGTAGACCCCCTGACTAAATCCATTTCTCAGCAGAGGCATGATTCACATGTGAGAGCTATCAGATTGAAACCTGTTAGCAGTTGGCTCTAGTGTAAGTGGGATTGTTGAAAGTGGTTTCCCTAGACCCAACTTGTATTTTACATTGATTACTGTTACATGTATTCAGTTTGTTTTTATACATGTGTTTATCTTGCCATGATATTGTAGACACTTCTGCATCCACTTCATTAATGGAAATGTCCCTAGATTACCTGTCGCATCAAATGGTAATAGTAGGTCCTAGGCAATAATGAGAACCCTAAGATGCCATGACAGTAATCTTAAAGTAACGTCCTATGGTCCAGTTACATCATTCTGAAAGGACACAGATGATGTGGGACCATCAGGTGCAGGGGGCTCATAAGCATTGAGACTTCTTCCCATGAAGTTCGCAATTGAGGATCTCTAGCTATTGAGATCATGAGGACAAACCTGCTTAATAGGAACACCACATGATTCTGGTGTCATTGGTCGTTGCTATCTACAGACAAGTGTAATGGTCTCTTGACTTGAGATCATTATCAAGGAATGTCATTTAATTATGTACATTTGATATAATGTGAAAACCCTGGCGACAAAGTAATGGTGAGTTAGTTTGTATCGAGAACATCATTAATGGCGTGGCATTGATTGAATGATTGAGAAAAGATTTGTCGCTTCTAAGTTTAGGAAGAGATATATCGGGCCTGGTTGATTAGGATGGTTGCACCTTCAATAAATCTATTGCCATGGTAGTCAATGGTAAGACCGTCTAGACAAATCAACAAACAAAATAAAGAAAATAAATAATGATGACAATAGTATGCATTCTGCTTTATTAAGATATTGATGACGAAGAGATTATATTACATGGACAGTGTTCGTAGGAAGGAAGTCTTTGCATTGAATTTTCCTTAACTCTATAAGGTCCTCGATGGGTTTCTAGACCCTGCTCTAGGTCAGTGGTATTATTCACTTCTATTGAGATAAGGTCCTAGAGGGTCACCCACAATAACGCCTTGAGAATCTGCCCTATTCTAAGAATCGGAATTTAGAACTTGGCAGGCCCTGCCAAAGGGTCCAAGCACTATCCAAGTTCTATGGATCACCAAATAATAAAAAAATTCATTAATTATTCGAGTTTAGAATATATCACTGAATTTATTTATAACATGTACTTACAAGTTATATAGTAAATACAAGTTTTAATAATATTTGAATGGATTTAAATATCCTAGGTTCGTTTAATATTAGCAGGAGTAATGAGTCGAGTTAAAGACTCAAATATATCATGAAATATATTTATATATTACAGGTAGGTGATAAATTGAAAATATTATTTATGGCATAATTTTATTTGTCATAAAAAATTATTTATATCACTTATATAGCGAGCATCTATTACACGGGGGCCAAGAACCTACACCGCGTGTTTTTAAACACTCCCTATATAAATGAGAGAGAGGCTCTCTCATGATGACTATTCATGTGTCATGATTGAGAGCATCTATATACTCCTATAATTTAGTTTGAGAGAATCTCAAGAAAAGAAGGATCTTCAAGATCATCCATCTCGGATCGAATATTCCTTCTTTGTGGTGATCATCGTTGCGCTGAAGTGAGCGTCGAAGATCCATGCTATCACCCAGATCATGACGAATGGCGTGTGAGCTGTTTCGCGAGTCATGTGTGGATGATCTAGAGGGATTCAACATCAGAGTCATCGAGAAACGATCGTCGGTGTCCTGCACGTCAATTCTGAACAAGGTAAATGTTCAGTTTAATTTTTGTGCTCTTTATGAACCTTGTGAGATCCTCGCACCAAGATGGGACATGATCAGTGGAGTTGACGAGGTTATGTCACTCCGGTGAAGCATAAAAGTTTAAATTCATGGCCCATCAGCTTCCACTGCGCAGTCCCAGTACCCAACATATTTTACCTTTGGTTAGAGCTAAAGGACCATAAATTAATGCCACAAAATATTCTCACTGTATGAATTAAAACTGCATAGTACAATGTCCTCAATGCATGGATTAAAACAGTACAGTACAATGTCTTCACTACATGACTTAAAATTGCACAGTATGATATTATAAATTCCTATTTTTGATAAATTTTAATCATTAATCATTCACCAAATTTGTATAGAAACGATTTTCCTATTCCTGACATATGTCGGTATAAAACAACATTTTCATTCTTAAAATTCCTTCTTTGGAAAAACCACCCACTATGGTCTAGAGTCACCCAAATATTATTTTCCCCTATATATCAGTAGAAAATTGTAAAATTCCTAAACAACACATTTTCTTTACTATGATGTACATGCCCTTAGGTGGCCTTGCATATGTTTCCTACATAATAGGCCTGCTAGTCAAAAGATGATACTACATAGCTATGAAGCATATTCATTAGTTGTCCTTGAATAATACAACCCCCAAAATGGGTTTGTCAAAATAATGGTAACTTTGTTCTTGTAGGTGACTCCCTTTATGTTGATACATGTTTTATATTTGGTGACCATAAAAATCAAGTCTCAAGATTCCCCATGGAAATATATAAAGAATATTAAAGAAATTCCAAGCCATAAAGTCATATTAGGGATTTAATTTCTAAATTATTGGTAAAAACTATTCTACCTTAAATACTTTCCCCCTATAGTCCAACATACATGAATATAAACTACCAATAAAAAGAGACATGTTAGTCACTAGATTGAAAACATACAATGGGAACACTGAACAAAAGTCAAGTACCAGCTCACTAAACATATATTTTTGTATAGTTTAAATAATATTGATAAATAAAAATAAAAAGATATAATGATTGTGTGTTTTTCCATATAACCCTAGAAAAAATTAAACTATGATAACTATTCACCGACACATAAGAAAAAATTATAACATCATTCCTAACTTGATATAGCTCTAAATATATCCAAATGATGTTGGAATTCTTCAAAGTTCCCTACTTTTACCTTCAAACATGATTCTTTTCATTCTGAACGAATACAATTATTGGGAGGTGGAGTATTTTGTACACACCATTAAATGTGTTCCATGCACTGATCCACAAAATGACCTCAACCAAGCATGAAATATTGTGGTGTGACTCTGATTTTTTCATGGGGATTGTGAAGGATGCGAAGGAAATGGCTCAATGTGTCGGGACCGCAACCCAATAGTGATACTAAGTAGGGGTCTAGGGGAACATCCCCGCAATATAGAATAATAAAATTGTTGAGACCCCAAAGAGGCACCCAATGCACCTACGCACAAATTCCTACGCGCCACCACATTAGAGCTGATTGAAGTATTAATTTTGGATAAGTATTTAAGGTGTCCCCCTTGTCTAGACAAATGACAAGTGGCGTTAGAGTATACATGGGAACCACACATTTAGAGAACAACCACTTTTAATCCATAATTCTGTCACACAACCTTCATGCTCACCCAATTTCATTTTTCCCAAGGTCCTATTTTGGCCTATAAATAGACAATTGTGGTTGTCATTTGTACAGATGAAGTTTCTAGAATCCCATTTGCTGCTTTGGTATCCCTATTACTTTGCCCTAGTCTTTCAAAACATTCAAGGTAGTTCTTCAACCCCTTGAGTGGAGGAATTTAGGGAGGATCAATGGACATACATCCTTTTTGTTTTTTAAAACCGTAACACTTGTGAACCTAAAGCACCCAACCTCCCCAAGATAGAAATACATGTGCGCCGCCTATTCCTATTATTGGAACATGAGTGCCCCAATTCTAGAACTACCTGTGAAAACTCTTGAAGGGATAAGTAAAGAATTTCCCAAGTATTTACACATAGGTTATTTATCACTTAAGTGAACATCAGGTCTCCCAAGCCAACTTGTGTGCCCATACTTGCGTTCCCTTACCTATTTGGGTGCCCCTCTTTGATTCACTTACTCTCTTCAGTCTACAATCCATCAAGCATTATTCAAAGCCATTCATTGTAAGGCTTCTTCTACAATGACTCCCTTGTTTTAAAGGGAATCTGTTGAGACTTCGGCAAAATCCTCCTGACATATCAAACCATTGGGAAAAGCACATAAGCATGTCTCCTATTGGGGTTTGTATATCCACAGTCAGAGGTTTCCGACATTTGTTTTATAAGGGTGTTAGGATACATGGAATGTCTGTGGGTTTCTTTATCCACAGTCTGATGGACCATTCTACCAGAAATAGTGTTGGGATGTTCTTGGTTTGGAGGAGGGTCTTTTTCCTAACCACTTCCTTCTCAAAGAGACGACCTCTAACCTCTGGTCTTTTGTAATGAAGGTACAATTCACAGTTTCTTTTCTGTACAAGTATAGTAGAAGTCTCCCACCCCTACCAGTGTCAATTTTAGGGAAGCCATCCTGGTGTAAGCCCCTAACCTTCATCCCTTCTTCCATTAATTGGACGCTTGACCAATGTGAAGAGAATAGAGGGAAGGCTCTCCACCTCACCCTCTTCCCTCATCACATCACCCTCTTCCATGGTTGACGTACCCTCTTCCACTAGCGGAGGAGGAAAAATTTGAAAGTGTGATTTCTTTTGTTGAATCTTTAACATCCTCTTGTTTCTCACACCAAGTATGACTCACGTGGGCTTAAAGATTTGTCATAGTCACAACATTTTCACAATTCCAGGAACTATGAGAACTCTGATTCATTTTCAAACCATGATATGTAGAAATCTCTTTCAGGTGCCAAGTTCACTAGATATCCTCTTCAGGTATCTAACACTAATTTCTTTAATCTAGGAATCCACCTTGAGAATAATCCCCAAATTTCACCCTAAAATCACCAGGGAATCCTTTTTGAATAAGTAAGACCAAATTCATCTCTCTCAATGGACTATATTCTCCTATGATACCTAATCAAACAAAGTGGGATTTTATTCCCATCTATATGGGATACGTAAGAAGCATCCTTGAGGTTCACACCTGATACCTTAAACCGACCATGTTCTCATTGGGCCATATTCCTAATAGGGTTTGGTCCTATTTGGAAACCCATATTATATCCGTGTACAATTGGTTACATTAGTATAAGTCCCACACTATGTTTTGACTAAGCACCTTCTGCTTAGATGTCCATACCACATGACATTAAATAGTTCAGCTAGGTCCTTATCAAATTACAGTAAAATGTATGATGTGTCCCATTCAGTGGCACCGAAATATGAAGGATCTGATTCATTTTACTAGGATACGTATGTAGCCCATTTTATTGGAACAATCCAAAAATGAAACCAAAACTTCATCTACCTAGATGAAAATATATTACAGAGTGCCCCATGGAGTGGCTTAAAAAACTGTATCATCATAACGATGATTATAAGAATATTAAAATAGTATATTAGAGTATACCATTGATGGTGACTCTTTAATACATATAGATATCTCCATAATGAAGAACCATGATTGCAAACCGATAATGCTAAATTTTACACATGTTAATAAGTTATTGTAAATTACAATCAAAACGTATGTTATGATTGGAAAATTAATAAGGATTCATGAAAATATCTTAAATTTACCAATAGAGTCCCAGAGGAGGAAATAATTTCCCCCAAAAGGGTGTGATGAGTTCGACCTCTCATCCTATAGATTAATGTACGTTCTTTTGTATCGTGATGTTCAAACATAACGAACCCCTACCTTTGGAATGAATGTCCCCTTTGGATAAAGAACTATTGGATGTTTTTTGTTCCATAAATAAATCCAATGGAAATATCCTAGAAATAGTGATTCTTAAAAGAAGAATACATGTTTCAAGGAAATACGAAAAAAACGTGAGCACCCAGTCTCATTTCGCCCAAGGTCCTATATTTGTCTATAAATAGACCCTTGGGGTCCTCATTTTTATAGACGAATTTCAATGAATCCCAATTGCTGCTCTGGTCTCCCTAGTACTTATCCCTAGTATTCCGAAACGATCAAGGTAGTATTTCAACACCATCAGTGAAGGATTTAAGGGACGATCATTGGACATAAGTCCCTTAATGTTTGAAAACCATAACACATGCATGCCTAAAGTGCCCAACCTCCCCACGTTAGAAATACTTCTGCGCCGCCTATTCCGTTTATAGGAACATGAGCTCCCCACTTCTAGGACCACCTATGAATACTCATTAAGGCTTGAGAAAGTTTGTACCCAAGTATTTATGCACAGGTTTTTCATCACTTAAGTGAATATCAGGTTACCCAAGCCTATTTGCGTTCCCATAATTTCATGCCCTTACCTACATGAGCGCCCCGATTTGATTTAGTTACTCTCTTTATTCTACAATCCATAATTCCTTTCTCAAAGCCATTCATGAAAATTCATTTTTTTCCTTAGATCCCTTTTCTAAAATGGATTCTATTGAGACCTCCAGCAAAACCACCTGACTTATCAAACCTTTGGGAAAGGCACATCTCTGTGTCTCCTATTTTGGTTTATATATTCACAGTCATTGGTTTTCTAAATTTGTTTTATAAGGGAGTTATGAAACATGGAATGTCTGTGGGTTTGTATATCCATAGTCACAATGAATTTTCTTCCAGAAAAAATCTTCAGAATATCTCGGTTTTGAGGAGGGTTTGGGTCCTGAACTCACCCTTCTCAAAAAGACGACCCGAAATCTCAGGTCTTTGGTAGGGAAAGTACAATTCACACATTCTTTTCCGTGTAAGTATAAGAGAAGTCTCCCTCCCCTACTTTGATAAATTTAAGGGTATCTATCCTAGTGTAATCCCCTAATATTCATCCCTTATTCCATTTATTGGACCCTTGTGCAATGTGAAGTGAACAGAGGGAAGGCCCCTCGCCTCTCCCTCTTCCCTCGTCGCCTCGCCCACTACCATGGTTGACAAACCCTCTTCCTCTAGCGGAGCAGAAAAAATTCGAATGTCTGAATGCCTTTGTTGAATATTTGAAATCCCCTTTTTTCTCAAATTGAGTCTGACTCACGTGGGTTTAGAGATTTTTCATAGTCACAACATTTGAACAATTGAAGGAACTATGAGAACACTAATTCATGTTCAGACCAAGATACGTAAGAATCCCTTTCAGGGATCTAGATCACTGGGTATCCTCTTTATAAATCTTACCCTAATTTCATAGGCATCCTCCATTAGAATAATCCCCAAATTAAACTCTCAAATCACTAAGGAATCCTTTTCATGAAGTGTTCCCAGATTCATTTCTCTCAGAGGACTATACTCTACTATGAGACCTAATCGAACAATGTGGGATTCGATTCCCATCTATATGGGATATGTAGGAATCCTCCTTGAGGTTCAAACCCAATACCTTAAATCATCCATGTTCTAATAGGGCCATATTCCCAACAGGGTCTCCTCCTATTGGGAATCTCATATTCTTTCCATGTTCATTAGGATACTTCAGTATAAGCCCCACACTATGTTTTGACTAAGAACCTTCCACTCAGATATGCATACCACATGATATTAAACAATACAGGTTGGTCCTTATCACATGTCCTTAAAAGGTATGATGTGTCCCATTCAGTGGAACCAAACTACGAGGTTTTTGATTCCTTTTACAACGATACGTAGGTAGCCCATTTTTATGGGAAAGGTCCTAAAATAAAATAAATCATTCATCTCCAATGATGATAATATATTCTTGAGTTCCCCACTCTATGGATTAAAAATTAGTATAATCAAAATGATGATTATTTTTTATAAAAAAATTATTTTAGAGGATACCATTGATGGAGAATCGTGAATACATACATATATCCCCATTAATGAAGAACCTTGAATGCATACAGTTGATTCTAAATTTTACACATATTAATAAGTGATTGAATATTCCATGGGAATATTATTTTATAATTGGTTAATTAATAAGGATTCATCAAAATATATTAAAATTACAAAGATAGTCCCGTAGTAGACAATAATTCCCCCAAAAGGGTGTGATGTGTCCCACATCCCATCTTATTGACCAATGTACATTCCTATGTATCATGATGTTTAAACATAACGAACGCCAACCATTGGAAAGCAGGCCCCCTTTGGATAAATAAATTTTGGATGTTTCTAGTTCCATAAATAAATCTAATTGAAACCACCTGGAAACAATGATTCTTAAATCAATAATAAACCTTTCAAGAAACTATGAAACAATTATTCCTTGTGGATTTTCTGTAGGTTGTTCACACATGATGCCTTTTGGATTCTGAGTGACTCCCCAATAGCCTTGTGGTTGGTTTTGGATAGTTACTAACATACATTATATTTATAGTTTAGAGCCAAATTTGGTACAACTGGGGGTTTGTTGTAAAGACCCAAAGCTTGGCGTACATGGAAATTACATTAATTTTGCGGAATACTTAATAAATAAAGAAAACCAACACACAAGGACCGTAATAGTTTAGTGTCTTTGGAAACTCGGAACATAATCTTCTAATCATGGTGAAAGATATTCAACATCTCCCATAAATATCTTCCCCTTTTTTATTACCTAAAATCTTTCTTTATATCCTGTGGAAAATAAAACATAAAAGGGTGAGCTCAAATGCTCAGTAAGGGTAAATATAGGGAACATAAAACAATCCATATACATTTGAATGTAAAAACAAGAGCATAAAATCTAAACATAAAAATCTAGGGGAATGACATAAAAAATGGCAGTACCTAAGGCATAGATCATAATGAAACACCAATCATGATAAAATAGCATGGGAATAAATCTTTTAATTGTGTAAAAACATTAAGCACTTGATATTATTTCGATTGTAGCCAAGGCATTGCTGCCAAGACCATCTTAGTGGACAATGTCCTTTACTGCTCTAGGTTTACTTGTCATTCCAGCCCTGTATTACTGAACTAGATTTACTTGTCGTTCCAGCCATGTCTATCTCATGAGATGTAAATCTTTACCCAATGCATTGGATGGAGATATAGGTCCCACCCATCTCATAATTAAACCATTCTTATGTGTGCCACAAAATCCTTAATCATACATCACATCATAACCCATGTAGGATTCATAATCATCATGCCATCATAACATAATCCATATAAAACAAATGGATATAATTTCCTCATAAGAAAATTAAAACCATTTAAATCATATAGACATTATACTTGAATAACACACATATGAAATAATGTTATCTTAGATGGAATATGGTTTTGATAAAACACTTGAAATAAATTCTTGACGAAAATATCATTTCTTATTCAAAATCATTTTCTTTTCACAAAATTCCATGAAATTTTTAAGGAATAGGATTTTATTGAAAATAGTCATGAAATATTTTAGAGTAATCTTCTTGAAAATAATGTGTTATGAAAACCTTAAAAATCTGTTCGTGCCATCTAATTTAAAAAAAACATTCTCCTCGTACTTTTTCTGGAAAAGTCAAAAAGGTCATCGTACGGTAAACAAAAAAAAGATTCCTTCCATAACACAATGTAAAAGTCAAAGAGGGGTAAAAATGACTTAAAAAATACATATAATAATATTAAACACTTTATGAAAAACATTTTTATTGAAATGGATGAAAAATATAACCCTAGTAAATACTTACGAATAAGAAATCTCGGATAAAAATGAGATTGCAAAATTATCCCTTAACATAGGTCCCATATACTTCGTACGTATCTGAAACTCCTGTATAATTATTTAAATAATGTCATTTACTTATTAAAGAATCATATTCATTGTTATGATATCATATATGGTTCACTTATGACTTTATATTACCCTTTCTTTTGTAAATTCCAGGTTAAAGCAACGTTTTGGGTAAAATCATTTTATTTATCATACGTGTTTGGACTTATTGTTGTTGATATTATTATTACTTATATCATGATTTACATACTTCCAGAATGTAAATAATGATTTATATATCATATATATTCATTATATATATATATAATTGATAGATAAATGAAATGAAATGCACCGTTCATGGAGACGGTAGGTCGTACGTACGCATGAACGCTGTTTTCCATTCCTTATCGACTTGAATGAAAGTAAGTAGATGTAATATATATATATATATACATAAATACATTAGCTTTATCATGTAATATATTTCATTATTATTCATTATATATACTTTATAATTATTCTTGAATGGTTAACATGGAGAATGAATCTCATCGCTTTGTGGAGACGGTAATCCATACATACGCACGAGCGATGATATCATTCTCGTAATTATTGAATGGAATTGGAGTATATGATATAATATCTCAGAATCCGTATTATGTTATAATAACTATATACAGTTATTATTTACACCATTATACTCATCCAAGTAAGGTGGTGGTGGAAAAACAGATTACACCACGGCGTGGAGACGGTATTCCGTACGTACGCACGCATGGTGATTTAATTTTTCGAAGGATGGATAGAATGTGAAATGGGGTTGTTTAATATTTATAGTAACATATCAGTATATTATTGATACTTATGTTATTACTTTATAATTAAACAACTAAATAATAATAAATTAAAGAAGAATGAAACATGAAAGAGTCGGTAGAAGAGATTACTTCTTCCTTGATGCACCTCCTTTAAAATTCTTCATAGGGCACTAGAGTTAGTCTTTTGAGAAGACCAGAACCTCTATTATATAACTAGAGATGTTTAGAAGAGGAATTGGCAGGGGTTGTCCGAGCTTCTAGGCTCAATAGGTTGTCAAGAGAAGGGGGAAGGGGTTCCCTTTCTATAAGGGAGGAGAGGGGCATCTTTGGAAAAACATAAAATATTATTTTATAATAATGTCATATTCGGTTTATAATGGCTCAAAATTGATTTATTTAGAATATAAAGTGGCAATGGGTCTAAATCCTCTCAAAAAATAGGTTTTAGACAAGTTTAGGTTACTATTTTAACCTCATCATTTAGATTTAACTCTAAGTTAAATAATTAACTTTTACCGTGTCTTCTTGTTTTCTTACAGTATATGGTTAATAAACATTCTATAACAAGCCAAACAAACCCGAAGTGGTTCATTATTAATATATATAACCTCATCTAAGTCATTTGGATGAACCATAGATTTTTAGGAATATAATAACAACAAATAATATAATATTTGTTTTGAAAACTATTTTATGTCAATTTTGACAGTATTTGGTAATTGATTTTTTGAAAATCATAACAACATGATTATTTCGAAAAAAGGTAATTTAATCAATAATAACATGTTATATTAACCTATAAAATTATTTTAATTCATAAAAAGTCTAAAATTACATTTATTTGGGTATTTATAACATCAATTATATTAATAATTCATTAATAAGGTAATTAATGCATCATCATTGCATCATAAATAAATTAAACTATTTAATGTCTAAAAATTATAAATAAAATACCATTATATAGGAAATATTTTTTTATTTATAATTAATATATATAGATGAATTTATCTTATGTATAACAATATATTAAAAATGTTTTAGTTATTAATCTTTGATTTTAACTATTTTAACTATTCTTTATATAAAATAATAATAATTGTCCTAATATAGTCCAAGTAGACCTAAATGGTCATATTTTATTCCTATGTTTGTTTTTGATCTAATTAAAATTATCCAATATAATTAGGACAAGTGTTAGGGTAATAATAATATCATTTTCTAACCTTAATTACCCTATTTACTTTTTACCGTGGTAAATAAAAGTAAAAAGTTACTATTCACCAAAGATAATTTTTATCTTATTGAACCACATTTTACTCCTTGATATTAACCTTGTCTGTATGAATTTTGAAATTCCACTCACAGAAGCGGTAAAATTATGTTTTATGTAAATTTTCAAATTCTCCTAGGAGGTAGGTAAAAGACAGTGAAAAGTACAATAAAATTTTTATATATCTAAAATTATTATAAAATGACTCTAATGAATTAAATTGAAATTTTATAGGTATTAAGTATCAATTTTTACATAAAATATATTTAAATAAAATAAATCATTATTTAAATAAAAAGTCGGTTTTTAAATAGTAACCTTGTGTTTTCACTATTCATCAAAAATTGAGAGTTTTCAGAAAAATACAAAATATTCACCCTAAGCTAATTTCGATATTCTGAATCCAAAAATGATATCCATTTTGAAAGATAAAATTTATAAAATTTCAAAAAGTTGGTATTACTATTCATAATGGCTAGTTAATAATAATATTATAATAATATCTCGTTTAGTGAAACTCGGTATTGCGTACTACACACGCTATCGGGGAAGGTCTTGATTGCATGTAATGCAAGCCAAGTCAGTGTTGCGTGTAGTGAAAGCTCTTTTTGGTGTTTCATATAACATAATCAAACCTTATTTCATTTATACATTAAATAAAATCTATTCTTAATGTTGCGTAGAATAATTTCCACAAAAAGAACTTGAAATTGTGTGTAACACAAGCCAAGAATAGTGTTGCGTATTCTGCAAGCTAATATGGTGTTGCATATAGAACAAGATAATTTTGGTGTAGCATACAACACAAGACATCAATTAAATTAAAATGAATAATTCTCTTAAAATCTTGGGTTGTTACATTCTCCCCCCTTAAAATGAATTTCTCCCTTGAAATTCGTCAAGGTTTTAAATGGTTTTCTACTTGATTGTTTTTTACTAGAAACCCACATCGTAAAAAGGAGTAACAAAACATAACTTTAAAAACTAATGTTTGAAATGTAATGGATACCCAAATTAACTAATCATTGGGTTTCCACATAAGAGAACATAGGTGAAAATTTGGATATGGAGAAGAAATATAACCATCATGTTCTGATGGAGAGTGGTAGAGAACATGGCTATAAATAAAATCCAACAATCACAAAGCCATAAATTTGTGATGATCTAAGCTACCATCTGATTCATCATATGTGAGGACACTAGGACAACATTTTGGGTTTTAAAGATCATTTCCTTAAAGTTGAGAAATCTGAATTAGACGAAATAATTACTTTATTTCGGTACAATCTCACCGTTGTTCATGCCATGGAAATTTTCCACTTCATCTTTTAAAGAAATGAAGTTGAATTTTTCATTCATTAAGTGTTATCAGATCATGTGATAGAATGATGGGTCATTTCATTTGTCTCAAACAAATGGGTAGAAAAAGTTATCAAATATACATAAGTCCATCTATGGTGAGGTTAATCGTATATGATTCCAAAAATGGACTTATACATCATCTATCATATCTCGTAATAAAATAAAACTAGTTTCTACTAACCAAGGACTTTATGTAGGACAGTAGTAGGTGATAAAGTCATGTCTCACTTCATTTGTGGGTTCGATTCCCACAACCTTGTCCAACGCAATGGGTTGTTGCTTGTCCTACAGGTTGTCCCTTTTTCTAAAACTACATTATTATAACATTCCTGCAATAATATCGAAAAAATTTCTAGCCTTAAACAATACTATCTTATGTCTATCTTAATTCATTCCAATCTTTAGGCTTATCCAAAATACTTCAGTCCACGCTCATAGTATAAAGAAAATGATTACTTGAAAGGTTACATAACAAGCATGTGAATACCATCATTTATCCCCCATATATCATACAATATATCTTGTTGGTTACATTCCAAACATGTGAATACCTTAATCGTGTATTCTCTTGAAAAATGAATACCCATTGAACTTTAGTGAAAACATGAATGCTGTAAAAAGTTAACTCTTTCCACATACCAAAATCCACAAATTCTATATACTCATACCATGATATAACATTGTATTTGTATCAGTCAGGAGCTCATGAATACTGTCAAACATTTCATTTTCTCCTTATCCCTTCATTATGCGCATATCATCTTCTTTCTAAGAATATCTCAATTACTTTACATGGTTACCAATACCATAAAATTATTGAAAACCACAATAGATCAATACATAAATATTCCAATATTCCACGATACTATATACAAAATTATTTTCGAATCCCATTACATAAACACATAATCATTCCACCACATCATTGTCATATTCAACATCGCCAATAGTGATCTCATGTGACTTCCCTTTGTCCTTTCACTTAAGTGGTTTCCCATTTTGATCATCATTAACCCTTGGATTTGGGCATTGATTAACATAATTCCCCATTTCCTTGCACTTGAATCATGGATGTGTTGGTGGAGCGTTCTCTGTAGTCTTTTCTCTATTCACATCGTTAGCTACATTTTTCCCATTACTTCAACACTCAATGGATCAATGACCTTATTTTCCACTCTTAAAACATTTTCTAGTACCTTTTAGGCAATCTCCACCATGATTCCTTCCACACTTTGAGCAACAAAAAACATTCATCTTTTTTTCACCATTATTTTGAGATTTCTCATTGAACTCCGTCTTTCGTTTGTTGTCAAAACCATGAGATGGATATGTAAAACAAACTTTCATTTCTACCTTGATAGCACAACGCACAATTTATTCATAGCTAATGAAGCCTCTTATATCCAATTCCCTTCAATGACTTGGTTTTAAGCCACTGAATAAATGATCAACATTACTTTCAGGTTGGAAGATATTGCCAGATGCATACCTTGCAAGCCATGTAAAATTTGCTTCATGTAAACCAACAGATTCATCATACTTTTGCTTAAGCTCCAGGAACTCCTTTTCCATCATTGTTCGATGAATATAAGGGATGTAATTATCGAAAAATAAGTTCTTGATATAATCCCATTCCATGTAGTCAATTTTACCTTGGGGTCTTGTATTCTTAATGAGAGTCCACCACTTGTCTGCTTCACTATCTAAACAGTAAACAGACAGAATGACTTTTTCATGTTCTGAACATAGAAGAATGGAAAATATATTTTCAATGGTACTGATCCATTGTTTAGCAACAAGTGGATCAGAAGACCTACTAAAAGAAGTTGGATGTTGCCTCATAAAGGACTCAAGAGAAAACTGTTCCCTTCTCTGTTCATTTGGAAGTCCAGAATGATTCATAGCTTGTTTAAGTATAGCAATAAGATTTTTCACTCCATATCCCATAACATTGGTTAGTTCAGGAGGAAAATCATTTCATTGTCCATTACATTAATCAACACGGTTCCTTCGGGTTCTAGCCATCATCTAAAACCCAAAAATGAATAGTGTGGGAGGGAAAAATCATGGTAGAACATAATAAAGGGGAAGTACCTGCAATATATAACATCTTAAGGTAAATTATAATATTTTTACCGTAATTCTAGGACTATAACCTATACTTATACATAAACTTAGAGACATACCTAGAAATACCTTAGAAATATCTCTAGGGATCTCATTAATGTTTTTGCATCCTAGTTTCCAAAGGTTAACTTAACCTTTCCTCTGATATCAACTGTAGAGACCCAAAGCTTGGCATACATGGACATTACATTACTTTTTCGTAATAATTAATATATAAAAAAAACCATCACACAAGGACCATAATATTTTAGTGTCTTTGGAAACTCGGAACATAATCTTCTAATCATGGTGAAGGATCTTCAACATCTCCCATAAAGATCTTCCCCTTTTGTTTTCTTACCTAAAACCTTTCCTTATATCCTATGGAAAATAAAACATAAAATGGGAGAGCTCAAATTCTAATTAAGGGTAAACATTGAGAATATAAAACAATCCATATACATTTGAATGTAAAAACAGGAGCATAAAATCTAAAAATCAAAATCATGAGCAATGACATAAAACATGGCAGTGCGTAAGGCATAGATCATAATGGAACATCAATCATGATAAAATAGCATGGGAATGAAACTTGTAATTATGGAAAAAATTAATCACATGATATGATTTCCATAGTAGCCAAGGCATTGCTGCCAAGACCATCTTAGTGGACAATGTCCCTTTCTGAACCGGGTTTACTTTCCAATCTAGCCCTGTATTTCTGAACTGGATTTACTTGTCGTTCCAGTCATGTCTATATCATGAGATATAAATATTTAACCAATGAATTAGAGGGAGATATAGGTCCCAACCATCTCATAATGAAAATATTCTTATGTGTGCCACAAAATCATTAATCATACATCATAGAATAACCCAAGTAACAAAAATGGGATTCATAACATCATGCCATCATAACATAATCCATTTAAAAAAATGGATATCATTTCATCATAAGAAAAGTGAAACCATGTAAATAATAGAGACATTATACTTGAAACATACACATATGAAATAATGTCATCATAGATGGAAAATGGTTTTGATAAAACACTTGAATTAAATTCTTGAGGGAAATATCCGTTCATATTCAAAAACATTTTCGTTTCACAAAATTCCATTAAAATTTAAAAGAAGAGGATTTTTTTGAAAATAGTAATGAAATATTTTAGAGTATGCTTTTTGAAAAAAAGGTGTTATAAAAACTGTAAAAATCCGTTCATTCCATATAATTTAAAAACAACATTCTCCTTGTACTTTTTCCAGAAAAGTCAAAAAGTTCATCGTACGGTAAACAAAAGATAGATTCCTTCCATAGAGAAATGTAAAAGTCAAAGAGGGGTAAACATGACTTTAAAAATACATAGAATAATATTAAACACTTTTTGAAACATATTTTTATTGACATGGATGAAAAATATAACCCAGTAAATACTTACGTATAAGCAATGTCGAATAAAAATGAGATTGCCAAATTATCCCTTACCTTAGGTCCCATATGCTTCGTACGTATCTGAACCTCCTGTATAATGATTTAAATAATTTCATTGACTTATTACAGAATCATATTAATTCTTATGATAACATATATGGTTAACTTATGACTTTATATAACCTGTTCTTTTGTAAATTCCATGTTAAAGCACCGTTTTGGGTAAAATCGTTTTATTTATCGTACGTGTTTGGACTTGTTGTTCATGATATTATTATTACTTATATCATGATTTATATACTTCCAGAATGTAAATAATGATTTATATATCATATATATTCAGTATATATATATATAATAGATATATTAATGAAATTAAATACACCGTTCATGGGCACGGTAGGCCGTACATATGCATGAACGCTGTTTTTCTTTCCTTATTGACTTGAATGAAAGTAGATGTAATATATATATATATATATACATAAATCTAGTAGCATTATCATGTAATATATTTCATTATTATTCATTATATATACATTATAATCATTCATGAATGGTTATCATGGAGAATGAATCTCATTGCGTCATGGAGACGGTAATCCGTACGTACGCATGAGCGATGATATCGTTCTCATAATTATTTAATGGAATTAGAGTGGATGATATAATATACCAGAGTAATTATGATGTTATAGTAACTATATATATTAATTCTATACACCATTATACCCATCCATGTAAGGTGGTGGTGGAAAAACAGATTACACCACGGCGTGGAGACGATATTCAGTACGTACACACGCGCAATGATTTCATTTTCCGTAGGATGGATAGAAGGTGAAATGGGGTTGTTTCATATTTATAATAAAATATAAGTATATTATTGATACTGATGTTATTACTTTATAATTAAACAACTAAGTAATAAGACGTTGAAGAAGAAAGAAACTTGAATGAGTCGGTAGAAGAGATTACCTCTTCCTCAACGCACCTACTTTAAAATTATTATTAGGGCACTAGAGTTGGCCTTTTGAGAATACCAGAACCTCTATGATATAACTAAAAGGGTTTATAAGAGTAATTGGCTAGGGATGGAAGAGCATAAAGGCTCAAAATGGTGTGAAGTGAAGAGGGAAGGGGATCCCTTTTTATAAGGGAGGAGAGGGGCATCTTTGAAAAAACATAAAATATTATTTTATAATAAAGTTATATTCAGTTTATAATAGCTAAAAATTGATTTATTTAGAAGAAAAAGTGGGTATGGGTCGCAATACTCTCAGCTGAAAGGTGTTAGACAAGTTTAGGTTACTATTTTAACCTTATCATTTAGATTTAAGTCTAAGTTAAATAATTTATCTTTTACCTTGTCTTCTTGTTTTCTTACACTATATGGTTAATAAACTTACTATAAAAAGCCAAAAGAACCCCAAGAGGTTAATTATTAATAGATATAACCTTATATATTTCATTTGGTCTATACTTTGATTTTTAAGAATATAATAACAATAAATAATATAGTATTCTTTTAAAAACTATTTTATGTCAATTTTGACACTATTTGGTATTTGATTTTTTTGAAAATCATAACAACCTTATTAGTTAGAAAAATGTTAAATGAATCAATATTAACATTTCATATTAACCTATAAAATTAGTGGAATTCATTAAAAGTGTAAAATTATATTTATTTTAATATTTATGATTTCAATTATGTTAATATTTCATTAATAAGGTAATTACTGCATCATCATTGTGTCATAAATAAATTAAATTATTTAATGTCTAAATATTATAAATAAAATACCATTATGTAGGAAATATTTTTGGATTTCTAATGAATATTTATAAGTGAATTTAGCTTATGTATAACACTATATTAAAAATGTTTATGTTATTAAACTTTGATTTTAACTATTTTAAATATTCTTTAAATAAAATAATCATAAATGTCCTAATCTAATCAAAGTGGACCTAAATGGTCATATTTTATTCATAAGTTTTTTTTGCGGTCAAATTTAACTTATAAATTAGAATTAATAAATGTGTTAGGGTAATAATAATATCATTTTCTAAACTTAATTACCGTATTTAGTTTTTATCGTGGTAAATAAAAGTAAAAAGTTACTATTCACCAAAAATTATTTTTATCTTGTTGAAACACATTTTACTCCTTGATATCAAAAATTTCTCTCGAATTTTTAAAATTCCAATCACAGAAAATGTAAAATTATGTTTTATGTAAATTTCCAAATTCTCCTTGGATGTGGGTAAAAGACAGAGAAAAGTTCAATATATATATATATCTAAAATTATTATAAAATGACTCCAATGAATTAAATTGAAATTATATAGGTATTAAGTATAAAATTTTACCAAAAATAAATTTAAATAAAATAAATAAGTATTTAAATAAAAAGTCGTTTTTTAAATAGTAACCTAGTGTTTTCACTAATCATCAAAAATTGAAAGTTTTCATAAAAATAGAAAAAATTCACCCTAGGCTAATTTGGATATTCCGATTCCAAAAATGAAGTCCATTTAGAAAGAAACAATTTATAAAATTTCAAAATTTGGGTATTATTATTCATAACGACTAGTTCATAATAATATTGTAATAATATATCCTTTTGTGAAACTCAGTATTGCGTATTAAACACGCTATCGAGGAAGGTCTTGATTGCATGTAATGAAAGCCAAGTAAGGGTTACGTGTAGTGAAATCTCTATTTGGTGTTGCGTATGACATAATCAAAACTTATTTCATTTATACATTAAACAAAATATATACTTAATGTTGTGTATAATAATTTCCAAAAAATGAACATGAAATTGTGTGTAACACGAGCCAAGAATAGTGTTGCATATACTGCAAGATAATACGGTGTTGCATATAGCACAAGCTAATTTTGGTGTAGCATACCACACAAGACATCAATGCAATTAAAAATAATAATTCTCATAAAATCTCGGGTTGTTACATTTGTGGTAGCTAGGATAGCGCACAACCTCTCCATTTTGGATTGTGTGATATGATTCTTGTTTCACATTCATTTATTTCTTTCATACACTTGTATAATTATGAACATTAGTTTAATGAAACATTGGTGGTGTCTTACTCAGCCTTTGTACTCCAAACCTACACAGGCATTTAATGTGCTTTTAAATTTGATGAGGGATATGGTGAACGGAACGGTCCCTATGGTGGATAGTTTAGAGGAGGAGTGTTGAGCTCGTAGTAGATCGGGAGGGACTATGGAGGGTCCAATATTTTTTTTATTTAACTTATTTTCTATATTTCTACTGGATATGGTTTCCACATACTAGAGAAAATTTATTCGTATTACATGTATGCCATATTTACTTTTCTTGATGTTTACTGTGATTATTTATTATTTTATTTATTATTTATTATTGATCTTATGACATGATATTGAGGGTATAGTCTCTATGATGAAGGACTAAGACCCTCTCTACTAGTCAATGGATTCATTCATATGAGAATATGCACATGAGGTCATTTGGAATTTTGGAATTGACCTAATGATTCGGGACATGATGTTACACATATAAACAGAGTGGTCCTATATTTTGGATAGGTGAGCATAACCAAAACACTAACTTTAGAATAGAGGCATAGTTGTGTGTTAACTATTAATTTCAGACACATCCATTGAAAAATAAAACTTAATTGGGAACTGGAATATCAATGAAGATGTATGGTGTGGAGGAGTGATATTCCACACTTTCTGAATTGATGTAGAATAAAAATATCACAGGGAACAGGAAATACCTCAGAAAATTATTAGTGAGAAATTGAATAATGTTGGGTCTATTTTTATTTAAATTAATTTCTATTCCTCTACCATTATTTATATAAAAAAATCCCATAGATAATTTTTCCTAAAATTTAATGAACCCTATCTATACATTCATTTCCTTTTTCATAAGCATATATTTAAAATCAATGGTTATAAATAAATATGGAAGCACATTACATTTAACTTTATTTTGAAATATCATGTTCAAATTAAACAATTAAATCCAATACTTTATTACGTTTTCAATATTAAAAAATCTAATGATTTCATTAGAATAAAAGTGTAGAAATATTTTCTTAGGTTCTATATCAATAATAAGACTTCATAAAATCATAAAAAAATTAATCATTCGTAAAAAAATATAGAAAATGAGAATAAAAAAAATTAATAAAATAGATCAAAATAGAATTTTAGGTTTCCATATTTATTTTTAGGTATGTTTGAATACATGTGTAATAATAAAAAATTATGTTCATAGGATCTAAAGATGTTAAATGCATTTCTTAAATAATGAGTAAGAGTAAATTATAACACTATTTAAAGGTAATTAAAATTTTATATACCTTGTGTAAGGGTAACATGATTTGATAATAACATTTGAAAAGATAAGATGAAGCCTAGTGTAAGCATAACTATAAAATTCACCAGTCTTTGTATGGATAACTCACACTATATATATGTTGTGTATGGTAAAGTGGTATTCTCTTGTAAAGATAAAATAAATTTTGTAAATACTTCGTAATGGTAAACTAAACTAGAGTAATGGTAAGATGGTCATTTTCAAAGATACATAAGGATAAGTATCATCCATGTGTGAATGTAACCTCTTATTCTTAAAGGTTATTAAGGGTGAAAATGAATTTTATCCATTTATTAATGGTGATTGAAATTACCTTTATAGAAAAAGTGGGTTCTTCTTAAAGTTAGCATTTAATCCAATATCAAAAGGGTAAATACATAGTCCTGTACGGGTCAACCTCGTTTTCTCTTGATGATTAATGGTAATTTGTGTCTTACATAAGAGAGTAGTATATCTCATAAGGGTCATCTCTTAACCTGCACAATGGTAAAGGTGAATTACTTTTATGAGCTTAAATTTCAGCAAATCTTACATAAGGGAAAAATCAATCTCACATAAGGATGAATAAAATAAATAGAAAATTAATTTTTCACAAGAAATAAACAAAATTATTTACCAATAATAACATGAATAATAACAAAATTCAAGCAAATTCATATTAAAAAAACAATAATCCACGTTTAAAAATAAATTAATTAAAAAATATATTAATATTTCCACTTTAAAATAGAGTGTACATAAAATAATACATTTGTTAAAAACATGAAATCAAATGATCATGTAATAAACTATTTCTATTGATATAAAAAACCAAATGTAATTATTCTAGTGATATTAATAACTAAATATGGTTGGTTTTTTCCTATTTATTATTCCTAAATAAAAATTGAAATGGTGGTGATGATATTAAAATTATAATTCATAATGTAAAGATAAACATTAATTATCATAATAAAATTAAATAATATTCTAATATAAATTTAATAATAAAATGAGAGGAGGCTTCAAATTTATCAAACCAATTATACCTAATTTAAAAAATCATCCCAAAACCTCAATACTATCAATATATCCCTTTATAAATTTTATAATTGAACACTTAATTTATAAAATCCAAAGAATTCTCCCACAATTTAAAATTTATCAAAAAATTCAATTTTTTATAATATTATTCCCCCTTTTTAATATTAGCATTCTATTATAATATTTTAAAAAAAATCAATATTGAATAAGAATGATCATTATTCACAAGTACTTATATTAAAAACATTAAACAATATGATAGACTCATATTTTGAAATTACAACACAAATTTATAGACATGAACACACTAAAATAAAATATGGTAAACAATATTTGGTCAATATATATAGTAAAAACACCCTCCAAACAAAATTATTTATGGAAATATTTCCAAATATCAAAATTTCAAAATAAATTTAAACACATATTGTAAACATATTTTTTAAAAAAAATCTTTATGATAAAAAATTTAACAATTAAGGGAAATATTCCAATAAATTAATGCAATTACCGATAACACAAAAATCAAATATTTGTAAACCTAGATTTATGATTATATTAAAAATATAATAAATAAATTTAAAATATATATCAATAGTATTAAAAATAGATTATTATTATGCCAATAAACCATAAATAAATAATTGTATCCTCATAATTGTCCTGAAAGGAAAAAATAGATTAATGCATTCAATCATACCATATATTATAAAAAATTTATAAAATTCATGTTTTCCATAAGAAAAAAATTTCTTGGGAATTTAAAACATATTAGCTCCTATGGGATTGGAATATAATCTTTTGAAAACACATATTGTACAAGTTCTAGTTCTTTTATCATTGAAAGTTAACTTTGAATGAAATATGTTTTTGTGTGTCAATGGTTGAACACTATTAAATATTAAATCCAAGGGAATGTTTCCAAATATTTCACACTTGAAACAAGTAACATTATAACCATTTCTATTGGTGCTATTAACAAACACAGTTTTATACATATTTGAAATCTTCTTATTATGAGTGAATCCGATTTTTTTATTCTCTTTATTTATGGAAATCATTTTATTAAATTATTCAAGACCTTTAAAAATTTTGAAAATGAGGTTTTCAAATAAAATCATTATCATTGATGTTTTTCATCCTCTTTTTGTGAAATCTCTAAATATTTCGAGACATTATCATTAAAGAGTGGATCTAAATTACTTAGTTTTTTATTTTCATCATATGACCTCTTACATTCTTTCTAAACATTATATATGTAATCTAAGACCAATTTGAATATACTTTATTAATCTTCATAATTACTAGAAATAAAATAATTATTTATTTCATTATCAATTCTTTACATCTCATTTTATTTTAAATTAATGTCTACCACTTCATATTTAGTACTCGAAGAAATTTTTTTATAATTATTATTTTCTTCATCTACAATTATATTTTCCATTATAAATTTAAAATATATATCATTATGTTTTTAAAAAAACTCTGTAAATTTTAAATAACCATATTATAATATTTTTTTCTATTTTTTTAATTCCTTATTACCAAAATAGTTATAGATTATTTCATCATGGGAGCTTGAATCTGATTCTAAATTTGATTCATAATCAAAAAATTTCATAACACAAGTATGATTTTATAATGTTGTAATGATTAATTTTGTTACCTCAACATGTGTTCCTATAAAATCATGATTTCATGTTTTCTTCTCACTCTCTAATTCCTTACTTCTTGAATCAAACTCTTTAGTAAAACTCCAAATAGAATGATAAGGTTGAATCATCTCCTTCTTGTATTTCTTGTATTTTTAGTCCTTCATTAATTTTGTACAATAATATTTCATGTTTCATATATTATTATATTTATAATATGGTAATTTTGAATAATTATTTTTATTTATCTTAATTAGATTTCCTTTGGAATTATTTATTATACTTCTTTGATATTCCTTCCATTAAACTTTGTTCGTTACTCTTATAATAAATCAACCATTTATATATTTGACTGAAATCATGACATTTTGGATACTATATGATCCTAAACATTCCTTATAAGTGTGCTTAGAAATACACTTTAAAGATTTAAATGTTTCTCCATTATATTTTTATACAACTTCACTATTAGTTATATTTATATCCAAATCATATAGAAGAGGAAACCCAATTATTTTATCAATATTATATTCAATGAAAACATTTATTTCATCAATTAAGTCCTTATTTGAGTTCCATTTAATAGGTAATTATTGATGTATTATCTCAATTTTTTACTTCATTATTCATATTCTCCCTTATAGAAACCATGTAATTCATGAACATGGTAAATAGGTTGTACATCACACCGATGTTTTGATGATCATATATTATGTATTTCTAAAATTCATCACAATGTAATCCTAATTTGGATCTCTGAAACTTATCAATACCATGATGATTGAGTTTTAATGTCCCCCAATGTTTATAAGAAGTGTTTCATGATGAAACACGATTATAAATATTTCTACTGAAAATAAAATTATCTAAATTCTCTACAATAAAATTTAGAACCTACTTGTTAGAATCATATCTAGAAATTTTGTCCAAATATACTTTAGAAAAATTAAAAGGTCTAATCATGACAGTACATTATTCAATACCAAAAATTGTAAAAAAATAAATTTATTCAATCATTAAAATTTTCATAATTACATCCATTATAGTGAGGTTGGTCTGAGTGGATATATGAAAATTGTTTCTAAACATTCCATTGAAAAATAATTCATATTTCCATAGACTATTAGGTCTAGGTTAGTGTTAGATAAATAAAAATTAAAAAGATAACCTAACCAATATGTAATAATATTTTATGGTATCCACATTATTAATTGGTTGTTAGGATAAAAAAGAGACAAAACTACCTTTTAAGTTTCCTACATTGATACCAATTAGTTGAAAAATTTATCAATTACAAGATAGACATGGGTGTGGTGAATAGTCCTTTTAAACTGTTTAATATTGATTAAAAATTACCAGAGTATTATCAATGAATGAGTATTAATAAATGAATATGAGTTCAGTCATTAAAAATGTAAGAAATAGTATAAAAATATTGAACAAGAACTCCAATATATATATATATATATAGTAGTTTGGTACATAAATAACATACACTAACTCATAAATTCTATATAACTAATAGAGAGTAGTGGTACTCAATAAAATAAGGAATGAAGAAGTCTTTTGAATGTGCAGACACAACCGATTCTATTATAGGATACACCATACCTAACTATATTTTCCTAGAATAGGAAGATTATAGGATCTTTAATGGATTGATCAATGGTATCAGAATATTGTATAATAGAGAATGCATAAAAAATGTGATCATGTTTTTTGATATGGTTAACATAACAAATACGCTACCTTCTATGAGGAGGAATTACTATGTGTGAACTATGAATTACTAACACTAACATAAAAATATAAAACTAACAAGACAACTATAATATTATGATGAAGAAGGATTGTGTAGATTAGTGTTCTTTGGACGTTCAAAAATTCATGTTGAATAAGGAAATATTAGAAAAATAGTAATTCCTCAACAAATAAGCAGAGTGAAATTGTATAATGGTGTCTCTATTTCTCTCTATTTTCACTACTTCACATCAACCCTGATCTATAGATGAACCTTTTAAAAAATATTTACCTCAAAAATCAATAAAACACATATATTTTTTATATTTTTTATTTCTTCTAAATATATTTAAATCCAACGGTAATAAATAAACATAGAAGAATATTACCATTACATGAATTCTGAAATATCATTCTCCAATTCGACAACTAATTCCCAAACCTCATTCATTTTTCAAGTTAAAAAACATTCAATAGTTTCATTAGTGGATAAGTTTATATATACATATAATAGTAATTATATCAATAATAAGCCATTATAGAATCATTAAAATAATTTAATCATTTGTAAAAAACATACATAAAAAAATAATACCATGATAAGAGTGATAATAGAAAAAATTGTAATTTAAGGTATTAAAATATGTGTATAGGTATTTTTTTTCATGCATGTGTAAGGGTAAACCATATTTTTCATTGCTATTTATAAGGAAAAATACACTTTATACATGATCCGTAAAGGTAAATTATAATGCCACGCGATGATAACATGAATTTCGTATACCTACTGTAAGGGTACATGATTTTTTAATAACTTACATAAAGGTAAGGTGAAACCATGCATAAGGGTGATTGAGATTCAATTGGATGTGTAGGGGTAACACATACTTTATCTACATTGGTATGTGATATTTAAATGTAAAAGTATAATATATTTTGTAAACACTATGTAATAGTGAAATGAACATGCTTTAAGGTAAGTAGGTAGTTTTTCAAAGTTGTGAAAGGATAATCAACATCCATGTATAAATGTGACCTATTATATCACAAGGTTGTATAAGGGTACCCATTTGGTCATTGCATCAAGGTAAATGAAATTAAATATACACCGAATATGGTGGTTGTATTAAGGTAGGTTTGACTCTAGTAGCATAAGTGTAACTTCCTTGTCAAGTAAGGGTCAACCCATGTTTTCTATTATTAACTAAGGGTATTGTGTACCTCACGTCAGTGCATCATCTAATTTAATGTTCATTTCATAACTAATAGAATTGTAAAGTTAAATTTTCATTACCCACATAACAGTCAGCTGATCTTAAGTATGAATAAAACCAAACTCACATATGGGAAAATAATATAATTAGAAAATTAATGATTCCCAATAATTGGCCAAAATAATTATAAATGATAATGGGAATAATAATAATAAATGTTAAATCATTATTGTAAAATTGAACTAATTTTTTTAATTATAATGAATAACTAAACTATGATTATGTATATAATAATTAATATATGTAAATTGATATCAAACACTCAACATAGTATATATAAAATAATATATGTGATAAAACATTAAATCAAATGATCATTTTATAAACTAATACTAGTGAAATTAAATAGAAAATATAATTATGCTAAATAAAAATTAAAACATGTAATATAATTTTTTGTAAAAAATCATTTTATATATGTAATACAATTAAAATATCCAATTTTATAATGAACCAAAAAAGGAGGAAATTAAAATTATAATTTTCCAACAAAATTTAAACTTTAATTCCTATAATATAATTAAATTATATTCCAATAAAAATTGAATAATATAATGAGATATGTATTTTATTTTATCAAAATAATAACACTAAATTTACAAAATCATTTGAAAACCACAACACTAATAATGGGGTATTATGTAACCATTTTAATGTGACTATGGATAGTTACTTGTACATCGAAGCTATCCTTGGACCAATGACTAGAAAATGTCTAAATAGACAACATGGACAATATATATGAAAAAATATAAGAAAAAATTCAAATAAGTATTATAATAAACAAAATAAATACGAATTTTATTTTGAAACAAATAATTAATGAATGAAAAATTACTATTCATGATGTTAGAGGAGTATATGAAGTGATTCCAGACTTGATGCAATGGGTTCTTTTCGAATCGTTATTGTTTTTTCTTTTCTTGGATGATATGTTCTCTATGATTATTTATCCCTATATATTTTCCTACACACATTTATACTATGAATACCTTTTGTATTTTATTATTAAACTTTCTCCCTTTCTATTGCTATATTAATATTGTTAGGTTTCACTTTTTACTATTTCCTTAAGTCAAAACATTCACAGAATATAAGAGATTCTTATCCTACTTCTATCTATTTTTCCAATAATAATTTTGTTTTTTTCCTTTCTTATAAATTTTATTTTATCTCAATTACTCAAAATAAATATACACTTTCTTTTTAAAATATATAAGATTATTTTCCCATTTTATAGATTCTCTATGCACTTACCCCATTTAAAGACAACTTTTTTTTCATAAATATCTATTAAAAGACAATCATTTAATAACTTATTAATCATTTAAATGGATTTTTTCTTCTTGTTGAGTTTTATTTTCATTTCCAAGGATCTTATGTAAATTAAAGAAATTTAAATATTCATTAATCATTTATTTAAATGGGATAATATGTGATACCATGATGTTTAATGATTTATAGGTTTATTGTGTTAACTAATTCATTGTTTGGGGTTTATTTTGGGTTTATGATTTATCAATGTTTCCTTTCTATGTTTCATAAATATAGATAATTTTTTATGGATATGGATTTGAAAAATATTATTTATCCTTCATGTCAGTTGGGTAATACTTTATATCTCATGAGATTCTTAGGCATGAGAATGATACTATTATCATTATATAAAATGTTATGCATGGGCATAATGTAGTTATTTTTTTCTAGGATATTATGTTTGGGCATGATGAAATTAGAATTTTCAATAATGTAATTTTATCTTGGTGGTGATATTTTTGTATTTTTATGATGATATGCCTAATGATTATGCCACATATTATGATTCTAATGATTAACATTCTCCTATGAAATTTTTAATCTTTTGAAAAGATTCTCGGTGATGGTTTATTTTCCTTTATTTATTATTTTATTACAAAAATTATTTTCTCTCATGGTATATCATGACACGAATATCCTTTTTACAGCATTATCCAAATTTATGGACCACCCCTTATTTTATGTATTTCCTCAGGATATCCCATGGGGTAATAAGAGTACACTGAGTTCTAGGATAAATATATGAAGATGGAAATAAAAGGCTATGTTATTATTTCATAGATATTTTATGTTTTACCTAATATCCCATAGACTATGTAACTATATATTTAATAGAGTATAATATGGATATTAATTATAAATGTTCTCTTATAATATCAAATTAACATATGGTCCGTAATATGTGGGGATGCAACATGGGTTATTTCCTCTAATATCATAGGATTTTCCCACCACTATGGATGAAGACTGGTTTCACTAGGGATGAATTCCCCACTCGCTAGGAACTAATATCACTATCCATGTCACTCTTTCCCATTAATCTATGATGGGTAAATTTATTCAACGACTTCCATTTTGTGTTGTTTTATTTTACATAAAACAACATACATGTAATTAATGTTCAAAATTCATATAAGATTAATAGAATTATAACTTGAAATAAATGACCTATTCTAAATATTATTGTTAGAAGCATGAATAATTTTTCATGTTTATTTATATAACATTTTATAACACAAATTTATATGTGTTTTTGTTTTGGGTTGATAAAAATATTTTTTCTTATATTAATAGGAATCAGGATTTTGGGAATTTGGGAATAATTCCTTAGATATATATCCATTTTCTTTGGAGTACTAGGTTATCTATAACTAGTAAGACCACATAGCTTTAAAATTTATAATTCATTTATTATATGTCATATTATAACCTTACCCTATAAATTTTGTAAATATAAAATTAGTTTCTAGTAATTCGGTTATTAGAAATATTTGCCAATATTAATAAGAGTTTATTAATAGGTAAATATTTTGAGGGAAAAATTTCACTTTTATTGTAGAATGTAACATATAATATTTTTAAGGATTTCATTAATAAATATACATACCTAAAATATATATGTAAATATTAAATGCATTTATATTCTTCTATAATAAATTATATGAATATGGAACAATAATAATTTTTAAAAAATGTTTTATAAAATATATTTTTTATAAAATCATGATTATATATAAACATATAATTTTATTTGATAAGTAAATTACTCTTTTTTATTCTAATTTATTATTGATATTTAAATAGTAATATATCAATCAGAATAAATTTTTTATCAATGTACGATACATGTTTTCATAGATAGATAATTGTAACATATATGCATTGAAAGTAATGTTGTAATATTTAATGTCTTATGATATTCTATATGTGTAATATGGAAAGATTAATTTTTATATTTTATTTTGACACTAATGAAATATTATAGTCATTTATAATATTATATAATTATATTTTTACCTGATTTTCATCATCTTCTATGTTTATTTTTTATACTAATTAAATTCTCTTTTTAAACATTAATTAAAATAAATTAAGCAAAAAATAATGTTGTAAAGTGTTTTTAATTTTTATTGGAAAATATAAAATTATCATATAGTTATATATATATATATGTATTTTTTTATTATAAAAAATATATTATTATTATATAATAATGTGGATTTCAAAAAAATAATTTGATAATTGAAAAGGTTTGTAATCTTACTCTATAAAGTTTATAGCATAAAAATTTTCTTTTAAAAAATTTATTTTACACCAAAATTAAAATTATTTAGATAATTACATTTATGAAATTTATATTTCTAAAAAGTTTAAATGTTCAATTTTAAAGCATATGAAAACTATGTAATAATAAAAAAGAGAAATGTAATTCTGCCAATAAATAGAAATAGTATTTATCCTATATAAAATAGTTTTTTTTATATTCTAGTATTTCATATAAAATTCTGATATCTAAAGTTTTGAAAATATTTTTTATAATATAGAAATAATTTTTGTAATCAGGAAACCAAAATGTTAATATGGTGAATTTTCTACTCTATTCAAAAAAGTTCAATTTTAGTTTAATTATCTAAATTAACAATTTTATGAATACCATATTTTCTATGAATTCATCATCATTTGAATTCAAATTAATAATTTTTCTATCCTTTTTTATTTATTAAAATGTATTTAATGAGAAAAATAATTCTTTTAAAATAACATGATTTTTTTACAATCCTATAAATAAATTTTAAAAATAAAAGTAATATTTTATATCAATAAAATAGTATATGTGATTATTTACTACGTATAAAATATTTCCGTGATGGATTTTAATTTTAGATGAATTAAAATGTTAAAGAAGATAATAATTTTTTAATAATTCACTAATAACATACTACTCACAATCATGATTCCAAATAAAAAAAATAATAGACATTTTATTCAAACATAATTCTTCCCCTTAATAATATAAACCCCACTTTTCCCACCCCTTTCTGTTTACTTCCAAAACTATATAAATATTCAAATATATAAAAAATCCAAAAATAAAATTACTTATTCATCTTCTGATGTACATGTTGTTTTTAGAAGTCCCTCCTCTGAAGGCTTTAAACTCAAATCAAAGTGGGTAACTCAAAAAGAAAGGAAATAGTTACTAATTCCTAATTTTTTCTCTTATTTGATATTATTTGTTCTTCAAACTATTTTAAAAATCCTATTATATTTCTTAAATTATTTATTTTCCATTGTATATACTTCCATTTAACCCTTTATTAATGATATATTAATCATTCCCTCTCATCAAACCCTTATTCAGAAGTTATTACTATATTGAAATACAAGATTCAAATTATATATTTTTTTAGTCTTTTACATTCCCTTTTCGATAAAAAATAAATTAATAAAAGATACATAAACAATTAGGTTATTGTTACCCCATTTTTTTTATTAAATACAAGTGTTTATTAGTTTTTCTAATCTTTTAAACACTAAAAAAAATATTCTCTTGTGTTTGTATTACACTACCTATGTGAATGATTGAATTTTATTTTTACAAATTAATTCAATATATATACATAATAATTAATTTAATGATTGAATATATAATTAACAATAAAATAATTTTATATTTACGATCCTATAATAATAAACTATACATGAAAATTATAATGATAAAAGATCAAAAAAATTGTAGTCGTTTTACCTTTTATATATTAGTATAACATGGAATTATTTCTAAATTGTAACTATATATTAAAATATTGAACTATATTTTTTTTTATTAATAAGAAAACACTATAATGATACATTCATATCTTATAAAAACATTTGAAAGTGGAAATCACCAATTAATGTTACATTTTAGTAGATTTGGAATCATAAACCAAAGAACCTCAAAATTTATGATGAAAGAATAATTATTCAAATAAGCAAAAAATACATGTAAATAAATTAATTAAATGGAATAATATTTACAAAATAAATCATAATAATTTAATTAAATTAGATTTAAATTAAAATAATTTCCATATTTAAAAATATAGACAATATATGTACTGAGTTATGACATAATGTACGTAGTTTTATCTTTCCAATTTCCCTTTGTTTTAAATCTTTTCCCTTTATTATGTATGTCATTTTATGTTCCATATATAAAAAGGAATAGAATTATAATTTACTTTTTTAAAAAGTTTAGGGTGGAAGCCTCATATTATTATTTAAAGTAAGGACCTATTTAGACTGGGTAGAGGGATACCCATTACATAGCTCTCTTATTGACTCCAGGTTTACACCATACAACTTTGGTATGGTGTCTCTCCCGATCTTTACCATTTTTGAGGTCTTATCCAATTTAAACCACTATCAATCCCTATATTTATTTACATATTTCTAATATGATTCAATTATATTTTTTACACTTAAATTTAATTCATTTTATAGGGATAAACATGTATTTTTGTTTCTCTTATTATCATTTTCATAAGTAAAACTTTATGTTATTTCAGTGGAAATTTTTAATTTTTTTCTTTCCTCTTTTGGTTTCTTCTATTCTAAACCAATTTCATATCTAGGTATTATTATTAATACATTATTTTAGTAAATTAATTTCGTTAATTCATATTTTATACAATTTTTTAATATTATCTTTTAATGTGACATTTTAAATATTTTAATGAAAATGACAATAAAACTTTTGAATACCCTTATTAATATATTAACATTCTTTTCCTATTTATTTTTACAAAGATTTTTTTAAAAAAAAATTATTTCATATATCATTTTACAAAAATCATTAATTTTCAAAATATTATATTTATTTTGAAACAATTCTACATATATTTTTTCAATATAATTGATGTGTTCTTTGTTTATTTCAATGTTGCATAAAAACAATGAAATTTTTCTCTAAATTTTTTTACATTTTCTTATCTTATATGATATATTTTTCATTTATGTTAGTAATAATTTTAATTCCACTTTTTTTTAATTAAAAATGTTTTATTTCTTTTAATTATATCTTGTTCAAAAATAGATGCCATGTCAAAATAATCCTTTGATTCATTATCAAAATTCTTATATATATATTGTGTTGTGGAACTGAATTCTCTATGAAAGGAATGATCCATTACTTTATATATCATTCCCTATAAAATATAAAAGAATATAATTTATTCAAATATATTTATTTTGTGAATACCTTATAATTCCTTATTATTATTGAATATTGTTGACCAACATGCCTATACACTTGACTGATTAGGTAAATTATTAACATGAATATATATGTATCATTCTATATGGTGTGAATTCTCAAAACCCTATTATCATGACGGAAAGGAATTTTCCTAGATAGAATCATTATTTATTTATACTACCAATTTATTTCTATAGGTAAATCATGATATAATTATGATATATTAATTATTATAATCTTATTCTTATGAATCATATATGTATGAAAATATCATTAAGATGAATGGTATGCCAGTAATTATATAGACATACAATATATAATGTAAAACCATACATCTCAAGAGTTAAATATGTTAATAAGAATTTGGACTAAATGAAATCCAATTGGTTTAGGGGATTGGGATGTAAACTGAATTGACTATGTTATCACAATATAGGTAGTGATCCTTGATATATTTCATGATTATATAATATTATGTATCTGGTGGATTTTTTTTATGAGGAAATGGATTTAATTTTTGGTGGTGGTAATAGTCTCATCTTGGAGGTGTAGCTTCCTAAGGAGTGATTAGATTAGTATATGTTGTAACACACTAAATTTTATTATTTATTTTCATTAAATAAATATTATGTTAATAGATTGTTCTATACAAAAAAACTAAGCTAAAACCAGGTGCAACATATTAGATGAACATTATTAATAAATCACCGGACAATAAAAATATATATAATATAAAAATATTGTAATCCATTTAAATTTATTGTGTTTAATGGATAAATAATTAATTTGACTTAATATTTAAAAAGTTCTTTTTATTTATCAAATATATGTTAAAATTTTTAAAAAATAAAATCGACTACTTTTAAATGATTATTATGAAAATATTTTATATTAAAATTTATAAACTAGTATATTAACATTATTTAAATTTTAAATTGGTATGAGATGATATTAAAAACAATTAATGTTCAAAAATTATATTTTTCAATAAAACGAGTTTCCTTTAAAAAAATTATTTTCATTTAAGAATAAATTTTATAATTTACATTATATAAAACGAATTTCATTTTTGAATTTATGCGGTTAAAATTAACTGTGTATAGATTTTTTTTAATTTTTCAGAAATAAATGTTTAGTGAATAGTGATTTTTTTACTAAAAACTTTGTATTTATGACTCTACCAAAAAATGGGTATAAATTAAAAACATAATTTTTTTTCATGAAAAAATATGTTAGGACTCGATTTTTATGTGCTCTTCTATTGCCATTAAAATTGTATTATGAGTGTCAAAATATTTTCCAGATTTATTATTTTCATATGTATAACAATATTTTCTAAATTTAAATTTTGTAATATTTATTATGCATCTACAATATTTATCTTCATTATTTGAAAATAATATGTTGTTTTAAAAACATTATAAAATTTTCATGATACGACACTTGTACGAGCATGAGTATATATATATAATAATTTTCAATACAATGAATATATATATATATATATATATATATATATATTAATAAGAGTATTTCATGGATTGTGTATTATTATATATATATACTGTTTTATATATATAATGCAAATTATATAAATATGTATATAGTTTTTATATAAATATAATTTACTATTGAATTATGATATATATATATATATATATATATATAATGAATTTCAAAATAAATTGTATGAACACATTTTATGAAAAGACACTGATGATAAAAAAATGTTTTAATGTGTGACGTTTGAAAAATATGGGTGCATTAAAAATAAAAAAAAATTTAAAACTAATTTTAAAAAGATTAAAAAAAGTCAACAAGGAAGAATTATTTTTAATTAAATAATTAAATGAATGTTTCACTACATTCCTCATCATAGAACACAATGCAAGGAAAACTATATTAAAAAATTCATTACAAAGAATTAAAACTCTAGTAAATAATCATTACAATTTGCAGAAAATTGCATATGTAAATAGTATTTAAAAAATGAGGTCAAAAGATCAGAATTATTAGATTAAAATAATGATAAAATATGTGAAATGTGATAACAATTTAAAAAACTATAACATTGGAATTAATGGAATATAGATCGTTGAACTGTTTTGAAAATCAAGGGATTCCAGATGGTGGTGTTCTCTTTCTATATATACAACATTTTTTCACCTATCTTGATTTACTCCATATATTTTAAAGTAAATGCCAGAGTTTCAAGAACCATTTTTAGGACCGTTATTTAGCTATGTCTTTTGAGTTATAGTCTTATGAGATGTATTCATATTCTCCTTGTACATATGGGGCACTTTTTTCCTACTATGAACCCATCCCACATTCATATTAGGTCATTGAAAATATCATTTTAATCATTTCCATCTACTATAATTCTAGGTTGGTGATCTGTGAATCAATCCCCATTTTATTTATGATATAATTTTGATATTAATATGTTTATGTAATTTTTTTTAATGGTGGATTAAATATTAGTTTAATAAAATAATAGAATTATTTAAGAAGAATATTTTTTATTGCATGCCGAATTATTATATAATTATTCATTAAATGATAGATTTATCTCATGTCAAAACTATTTCGATTATTTAAGTGAGATAAATTTCAATTTCATGTTGAATGTAAATTATTCTCATTTTAAAAATTCTTATAACATGTAAAATATAAATCATCCTCTTTAAATGATTTTATCTTGATGTGAAACGATTATTTCTTTAGAAAGCTCAACGTATTTATTTCATTAATATTCGTACACTATAAATTATTATCACATGTATTTTGTGTCATTATTTATTAATGACAGAGTGGTACCACATGTTATCCCAAATAAAAAATAATTATTATTATTCTGGTAATTATATAGGTGGGATAAACTCTTTATCCCTTGTAGTATATATTATTTTTAATGTCGAATTAAATCTATCTTCCTTGAATGAAGTTATAATCTCATGATTTGATTATTTTGATAATTTATAAATTTCGTAGGAGAGTGGAATTGATAATTTCATGTCATTGTCCAATATATTATTTGAGAATTTAAAAATGGTATCTTGTCACAATGTTATACTGCTAATATAATATTGATTTCAATTATATTATAATTTTGGATATTATAGTATTTAAATGGAAATTGTCTCTAATTCAATTATTATTATTTATCTAAAGAATATTTTGGAATACAGAGAACATTATTCATTCTTGATATGGTTATCAATTAGAGGAATTAAATTTTTGAAACAAAAGTATTACCATATATAAATATTTGATATTCAAGATTGTAATATTTTGGATGTGATATTATATTCTTTTGGGTTAAATATTGTTTCTTCTTGATATTTACTATATAGTGTGATATCAATTTCCATTATTGTTAAGAATGGTTGATATTAAAGGATGTTAATTAAAAACATAAAGCCATTAATTATTTTATATAATTAAATATGCATCTCAAAATAATTATCTTTGAGATTTTTGATATATGAAAAACAAATTTTGGTGAGAAATTTCAGATTAAAATAATATTAAGCCTGGGAAAGCACGACATTTCATGATAAAGTTTAAAATTCATTATTTTATTTGAAGGTATATTCCCTATAATTTATTTCTGGATAAATACATTTAATATGTATTTATACTATATGGATTTATATCTTGGATATTATTGACTGATAACCATATGTGGTTGGAATATTTGATGACTAATGATTAGGGATTCTCAAAGTTGTGATGGTGGCATTTGGTGATGGAAATGATTATGGTGGTGGTATTGGGTGTTTGATTATAATGATGATGGTGGAATTGGATGACATGTGTGAAGTAATTATCAATGGTGTGGGAGATCGGGGTAGTCGAGATAAGTAGAGAAGAGGTATTTCTCATTGTTGTTTCTAACATAATGCTTACTTGATTTCAAATGAATAAATGTTATTTTTATGAACAATTTCCAACTATAGGATGCAGTTTCATGCTATACAGTATGTGTTCATCTTTTAATTGGTAGCTTTGATTTATTGAAAGGGTAATATGATGTTTCTAAAAAGATAATTAATTAATGAAGGAACAATATTGGTTCTTGATTCTCACATATAATGATAACTTGCTTGATAAAAAAAACAAAACATTTACAGTTTTATCAGAACACATAAAAGAAGGTAAAAATAGTATTCATGTAATGATAATAGGGTAACATTAATTATTGGATAATTAATTAATTGATATTCTCAAGAATATTTTTTTGGTTATAGGACACATAGTCCTTAGCAGTGAAAGTAGGGTGTCTGATAGATGATAATTTTTGTTTAGGATAAGGTATGGTAGTTTCCATTAATATGGATTGTGAGATACATATCATGTATATTTTATGATTTAATTTGTGACCTCACCACTGTCGATAGGGTGATCAACACCAGTTGACTCTGGTGGGTGTTTTCCACTTCACCTAGGATGGCAAGGAACAGATGGCTGACTAACCCCTATTACCTCATTCTCGCCTCCTGGTAGTACTATTTTATAGAATGCATGGTGGTTAACGTTCTTATATATATGTGTACAAGCATTCATTATGTGGTGGTTAGTTCACACATCTGTATCTCTGGATATATTATCCTATGAATTATTATATATATGTCTTGTTTGGGTTGTTATGGAACACATTATAATAAAAGACATACGGGTTGTAGTGGATTCTAAAAACTACTTAGTTACTATTTATAAACATAGTTTTTGATGATGAGATAATGTGATGTATGGTTTGCATGACATGTTATATTTTTCGAGGTGATTTCAGGGAGTCTTGATTTTTTAGAGAGAGATCCCTTATGATGTGAAATGTTGGGGAAAATCATCAAATAAGTTATGAAGTGGTAGAGGGGTACCATCACTTTTATATTATATTGGATATTATATTCTACTGGTATGGTATACATGGTGAGAGATTTATTACAAGGTTAAGAACTTTTCATACCTCATTAGGTGATTAGATTGATCCATTTGTTTATTCATTAGGCCTGACTATGATTCTTCCACATTTTCATGAGTGGTTTTATGGAGGATCTTAATATATATAGATGTTATTATCACCCTATGTATATATAAGTATTTTATAGTTTAATGGGAGCTAGTTGGTGAATGAGATAGTCATTACAAGTTATATGAGTTATATAAGAATTATTAGCAATTCAGGGACACAATTGATGATCTGTTATCGTATTTTCAATTGTTTCTAATTATGTATGACATCACATCATGTTTGAGATTCATTCTTATTTTAATATGTGTTGGAGTTATTTTGTGGTTCTAATAATATTATATCTTACCTCTCAAATTTATATGGGGTAAATGCCTTCCATATGTGTGATTATATACCCTTGGTGTTTGTAGTTAGCCCATGGAATATTAGAGGTATGATTTCAGAATAATTATCTATCTTTATAGTTTCCAGCATATGAGAGTTACCTATAGAGAGATAGGGGCATGAACGAGATATATAAAAGGAGATGAATGAGATAAGGGATAGAGTGTAGAGATATTCAATAGTGATGATTCATGGGTTGGTTATAAGGCCCCAGCCTTAAACCTTACTTAATCTTGAGTTATTACAAGATTACACATTGAGGATCTTTTCAGGTTTAGAGTTTTAGAGAATTAGATCATAAAACTTGCATTACATTACACATATAAACAAAGTGGTTACATAAAGATAGTATTCTTCATTCCCATCAATGGAAACACATTTAAAATAAAACATGGATTATTTCTTGACACATCCTTGACTCTATCATCTTATCATGTACCTTTCCCTTGACCTGTGAAAAACATTTCAAAAACTTGGGATGAGCATAAAAACTCAGTATGGGTTATAAAAACATGGAAAGGAAACATGAGTTCATATATACATAAGAATGAAATCATACTTTACCCATAAAACATAGCCACTTTAACATACCTCATAAAATCATGAATAAATCATAGAAATTATAAGACATAAAGGTAACTTGAGGCATTCATAACATTCTTACGTAGGGAGTAACCCTCTTGGTTATGTTTGGAATACCCATCACAGTATATTCCCTAAAATCTCTTCGGAGAAACCCTTACGTTTCACTCCTTCGCGTTACCCAATGCATTGGAGAGCTGTATCAGGCTCACCCGCCCTTAGTTTATCACGGAACCACCCGTCTTCATAATAATGCCCAAGAACCATAACATAATCGTATCACATAAAACATGCATAAAGGAAACATAACATTTCCACATTTCAATCACAAGATATCAATACAACACATCGATATAATAAAAATGTTATGAAAACCATTTTTAATACCAAAGTAAAACATGGTATTTATTTTTCATTAAAAAAAAGGGTATGACTTGTAGAGGAAGCTGAAACTCAAATAACGGTCACGGCGGCGGAGAAGTCGTTGTCGCCGCATACGTACGACAAAAACAT
The DNA here is from genome assembly GCA_963277665.1 of Viscum album. Taxonomy (NCBI): domain Eukaryota; kingdom Viridiplantae; phylum Streptophyta; class Magnoliopsida; order Santalales; family Viscaceae; genus Viscum; species Viscum album. The sequence continues at coordinate 1,866,658,163 of OY728133.1, forward strand.
TCCCTTTTGTCGTTTTGTAAACTCTTCGTATAAAAAATATTCCTTTTGAATAAACTTAAAAGTCAAAGGGGTTTATACACCGTATAAAAGAAAGTTGTGTATAAAATAAAATATGCCTCAATGAAAGGAGATTGAGACGAAGTCCCATACCTCGTATCCGACTTGACCCGACCGTTCTTTAATCTCCTGAATAATAAACTTGAGTTAATCTCTACTTTCTTATGAATCTTTTTCAAGTTCATTATTCCTTTTATACCATGTTATGAACATCATGTAATCATTTAAGTTAATAATGTTCATTTTGTCGGTATTTGGTTCTTAAGTCAAAAATAGACTTCTTACACTTACATGTTGTTAATTTGGTCAAAGGTTCATTATATCCAGAATGATATTAATGATTTGGATAACATATATATCATATATATTCATCAAATACATGTATTTATAATATCACATCACATTTAGAGGTAAGAAATGAAATGCACCGTTCATGGAGACGGTAAGCCGTACGTACGCATGAACGCTACTTTCATTTCTATTTCGTATTTTAAAGAATGGAATCATAATGATATAAAGGTATATTATAATTATAGTATAATATCATATATAACATCATTAACGTTATCCTTTACACATACCACATATGGTATTAACGAATCAAATCACTTTTAGGAGGCGGTAGTCCGCACTTCCTAAAATGAAGATATCGTGTTTACCCATAATGGAAACCATAAAGGTATGCCCAAAATGAAAAAAACATAAGCTTAAGGAAAACATAAACATATTATATATCATATATAAAAATAGTGACATCATAATGGCCACCTTCGAAGGTGTTAAATGAGTTTTGAACAATCATCGTTTCGGGAGGCAGAATTTCGCCATCCACAGAAACCGTATGTTCTTTAACCATTTGATGTAGTTGTGTGAGAGTGTAGCTCAAATAAATATTATAACAACATCCTTGTATATTGAAGATACTGGTGTTGTTACAAAATAAGTAAATAAAAAGAGTTTAGGGGGTTGGAGAAGCAAAATAAAACAAATGAACATTAGAGAATGAATTACCTTTAAAAGTGTAACTCCTTTTGATTTGAGCCTAAAGGCTTCCTTTTAAAGGACTATGACCAAAGGGAATCCTCTAGGATGAGTAGAGGGATGTGGAGAGAGTAAATGGGCATGGGTTGGTCGAGCCAAAGTCTTAAGGAGTGTGTGAAATGAGGTAGAGGTGGGGGCCTTTTATAAGAGGAGAGGAGGGGCACTTTTGGAAAGTAAAGAAATATTACTTTATTTGAAAATTTGTTTCCGTTTCAAAAGGTCCCACATTGATATAATTCTTGGATAAGGTGATAAGGGTTCGAAATCCACTCATACAATTGGTTTTGTCCATGTGTAGTTCATAGATTTAACTTTATCTTTCCATTTTATTTAAATCGTCAAATAATGATGTCATCGCTGCATAATTATTATGTCATAAATAATTTAATTTATTTAATGTCTAAAAATCATAAAAAAAATACTATTATGTAGGAAATCTTTTTATCTTTCCAATGACTATTTATAATCAAAAATATGATCTTTATAACCCCATGTAAAAATTGTTTTTGTAAAACATCTCTTGTTTGTGTCATTTTTACTTTAACATTTAATAAAAAGTTATTTATGTCATTTCCAAACCAAAGTGTCTCCATGGGGTTCCCAAGTTGACCCATGGCTTTTATTGGTCGGCCATGACACAAAAAATAAGATTGGGACATGTGTCCAGGTCATTTCCTATTATTAAAGCATTATTTATACCTTAAACTACCCTAATTACCACTAATCGCGATTAAAAACTTAATAAGTTACTATTCACCAAAAAATTATTTTAATCTCATTGAACCACATTTTACTTCTTAATGACAACCATGTATGTAGGATTTTAAAAATTCAATACACATTAGTGGTAAACTTTCATTTAACTGAAAAATCAGTTTTCTTGATTACCACTTAGTGGTTTCACTATTCATCAAAAATTGAAGTTTTCCAGAAAATTACCAAAAATTTACCCTAAGCTATATTTGATATTCCGAATTCCAAAATGAAGTCTATTTTACAAAATTAAAACCATATAAGTCACATTAATTAATTTAATAATTAATTCCCGCTGCCAGAGCAAATAGCGTGTTTTTACAAAACAATAAGTATCAAAAGATTGACACCAGTTTAAGTCTAATTTCAAAGTGAAATTGTTTCCTATGACCACCATTGGATTAAATGGTAAAGATATATTCATATTACACATTAAGACCAATTCAAAATATAATATAATCATATAAATAAATTAGATTAAAAAGCAGTTTTGATGTAAAATGCAATATTTTTCACTATTCATTAAAAAATTAATATTGTTAGAAAAATACCAAAAATTCACACAAGGTAAATTTTGATGTCCCAATCATAAATAATAAGTTTATTTTGACAAACATAGTTTATAAAATTGTCAAAATATAGATTCAAAAAATGGTTTGCCATCAAAAGGCAGTAAAACAATCTTTTAAGAATATTAGTGTATTCCATGCATAAGATTGTATTTATTTTCATTTTAAGACTCTAAAACACTATCTTAATAATTAATAGACATAGATAAAAATATCTATTATTCATTACTTACTTGGGGTGTTACATCCTTCCCCCCTTTAGAAAATTGCGTCCCCGCAATTTATTTACTTATCGAATAAATGGGGGTACTTATCCCTCATTGCATTTTCAGATTCCCATGTTGCCTCTTCAATCATGTGGTTTTTCCACAAAACCTTTACCTGCTTAATCACCTTATTCCGTAACACTTGCTCCCTGTGGTCAAGAATATGGACCGGTTGTTCCTCATAAGATAGGTTCTCTTCCAGCTGAACTACCTCTGGACTCAAAACATGAGATGGATCTAGCATATACTTTCTCAACGTCGAAACGTGAAAAACATTGTGTACCTGAGATAAACTCGGAGGTAAAGCCACTCGGTATGCAATTGATCCAAATCTCTCCAGAATTTCGTATGGTCCAATAAACCTTGGAATCAGCTTTCCTTTCTTACCAAATCTCATCACACTTTTCCAAGGAGAAACCTTGAGAAAAACATGATCACCTACCTCGAAAGATAGATCCTTCCTCCGGTTATCCGCATAACTCTTCTGCCTGATCTGAGCTGTTCTCATGTGTTTCTGAATCAGCTAAACTTTTTCTGCCATCTCTTCTACCAATTCTGGTCCCATCAACTTCCTTTCACCCACTTCATCCCAGAAAGCTGGAGTTCGACACCGCTTCCCATATAATGCCTGAAATGGTGCCATCTGTATACTGGAATGGAAACTGTTATTATATGAAAATTCAACCAAAGAAAGATGTTGGTCCCAACTTCCCTGATAATCCATAGAACAAGCTCGTAGCATATCCTCCAAGGTCTGAATTGTTCGTTCTGACTGCCCATCTGATTGAGGATGAAAAGCTGTACTAAAATTTAATTCAGTACCCAACGAATTCTGAAGGCCTTTCCAAAAGTTAGAAGTAAACCTGGGATCACGATCCGATACAATGGAGAGAGGAACTCCATGTAACCTGACTATCTCTTTAAGATACAAACGGGAAAGTTGATCAAGATAGAAAGTATCTCGTATAACAAGGAAATGAGCAGATTTGGTCAAGCGATCAACAATAACCCAGATTGCATTATTACCTCGAGATGTCTTCGGTAATCCAACAACAAAGTCCATGGATATATTCTCCCATTTCCACTCTGGAACTGGTAAAGGCTGAAGCATCCCTTTCGGTAACTTCCGCTCTGCTTTAATCCACTGACAAGTCAAACCCTTCACAGTAAAATCAGCAATATCTCTTTTCATTCCATCCCACCAGTAATACTCCCACAGATCTCTATACATCTTAGTACTGCCCGGATGAACTGAAAACGGAGAACTATGAGCTTCACAAAACAACTCTCTCTTCAAATGTGAATCACAAGGCATACACAATCTCTTCCCAAATCTCAAAACGCAATCATTATCAATGTTGAATTCAGGCAACTTACCTTTCTGAACGAGCTCTACCTTTTTCTGCAACTCACTGTCTTGCTTCTGTGCTTGCTTGATTCTATCTGATAGAGATGATCTCACTGATACCTGAAACAAAATAGAAGGACTTCCTGCACCAACAACTTCTATGCCAAATTTGATCAAATCATTAACCAAAGTATCACGTTCCAAACGCAACATTGTTAATGAAGCATTACTTTTTTGACTCAAAGCATCAGCCACTTTATTTGCTTTTCCCGGATGGTAATGAATTGTACAATCATAATCCTTGATTAATTCCAGCCATATCCTTTGTCTCATGTTTAACTCTTTCTGAGTGAATATATACTTTAAACTTTTGTGATCGGTATATATTTCACACTTTACTCCATAAAAATGATGCCTCCAAATTTTTAAAGCAAAAACAACAGCAGCTAATTCCAAATCATGTGTAGGGTAATTTACCTCATGAGTTTTCAATTGTCGTGAAGCATAAGCAATTACCTGATCATTCTGCATTAGGACGCAACCAAGTCCTTTCAATGAAGCATCACTGTATATAACAAACTCACCATTCCTGGAAGGTAGTGCCAAAACTGGAGCATTCACCAATCTTCTTTTCAATTCCTGAAAACAATCATCACATTCTTTTGTCCAGATAAACTTAACACCCTTCCGAGTTAGCTTAGTCATTGGACTAGATAACCGTGAAAAATTTCTAACAAACCTTCGGTAATAGCCTGCCAAACCAAGGAAGCTACGAATCTCGGTTACATTTGTGGGTCTTGTCCATTCTTCCATAACTTTTGTTTTTGCAGGATCAACAGTTATTCCATCTTTAGAAACAATGTGACCAAGGAAAGAAATTTTTTGCAACCAAAACTCACACTTGCTGAATTTCCCATACAGTTTCTTTTCTTTTAAGGTTTGCAAGATAACCCTTAAATGTTTTTCATGCTCCTCTTTACTTTTAGAAAACACCAAAATATCATCAATGAAAACCACCACAAACTTATCCAAGAACTCATGGAAAATTCTATTCATTAAGTCCATGAATACAGCAGGTGCATTGGTTAACCCAAAAGGCATTACTACAAATTCGTAATGGCCATATCTCGTACGGAACGCGGTCTTCGGAATATCTTCCTCTTTTACCTTCAGCTGATGGTACCCCGATCTCAAGTCAATATTTGAAAAAAACTGAGCTCCCTGGAGCTGATCAAACAAATCATCGATATGAGGCAAAGGATATTTGTTCTTAACAGTGATATTATTCAAGGCTCTATAATCAATGAAAAGTTTCATAGAACCATCTTTCTTTTTAACAAATAAAACAGGAGCACCCCATGGTGATGTGCTAGGTCTAATGAAACCTTTATCTAATAAATCTTGCAATTGCTCCTTCAACTCTAAAAGTTCAATTTGTGCCATTCGATAAGGGGGTTTTGAAATTGGCTTAGCATCAGGAACTAAGTCAACAGTAAACTCAACTTCCCGATTTGGTATTATTCCAGGCAACTCATCAGGAAAAACATCAGGATACTCATTTACCACTGGCACGTCATTAATCTGAACAGTTCCTTTATTTTCAACGACGTGCGCAAGGTAACATTAATTTCCATCTTTTACAAGTTTCTCGGCCTCTTGATATGTTATCAAAAGTAAGGGTTCATTCTTGTAAACAAACTGAAAGTCTTTCTGAAAAGAAACTTCTTTAGCTCTACAGTCAATCTTAGCATGGTAAATAGAGAGCCAATCCATACCCAGGATAACATCAAACTCTACTAGAGGTAGAACAATAAGGTTTGCAAGTAGGTTCTTTCCACAGATAAGGATAGGAAGATTCTTATAAATTCTTTTTGCCTCAACATTTCCCCCAGGTGTTTTTACCAAAAGTTCAGGAGTCATTTCTTGAGATGGTATTCCCATTTTACTAGAAAAGGTTTCAGAGATGAAAGAATGTGTAGACCCCGAATCAAACAACACACTGGCATAATCTGAAAAAACAAACAAAGTACCTGATACCACTTCATTTGATGGCCCGACATCTGCTGAAGTAGTTGCAAAGGATTTCACCACCCCTTTCTGCTTGTAGTCTAACTACTTCCCATCACCCAAGATCCTTGTCGGACACTCGTTTGCATAGTGACCCATCTCATTGCACTTATAACATTTCACTAACTGTAAATCAAATTTGTTCTTACCTTCACCTTGATCCTTTTCAGTGCAATCACGAGCCTTATGTCCCATCTTACCACATCGGTAGCACTTCCCAGAATTCAGAAGACATTCCCCAGCATGCCTTTTGCTACATTTATCACAAACTATAAACTTAGTTCCCTTACCATCAGACTTTTTTGAAGAATTCTTACCTTTCTCCTGCCACCTCGGTCTCTTCTTTTGCTGGTTGTTATAGAAAACTTGGTCATCGGCAAACTCCATTTCCACCTGCTCAGCACATCGAACAAGCTTTTCATAACTTTTAAACTCACGAGAAGCTAATGTCCTTCGATACTTTGGCTTTAATCCTGAGTAAAAACGATTGATTTTACTATCAAGGTCCCGGATAAAATTTGGAGCATAGCTTGCCAATCGAGTGAACCTTTCTTCATAGGCAGACACTGAGTCTTCCTCTTGCCTCAATTCCAAAAATTGCTTTTCCATCCTAAGTCGAACAGCCTTAGGAAAATACTTCTCAAGAAACATACCTTTGAATTCATCCCAGTCAAGAGCATCAATCTCATCGGCGTCCCTGATATTTTTAACCATAGACCAACACTGATCTACTTCACCCTCCAAACGGTAAATAGCAAGACTAAACTTTTGATTATCTGAACACCCCATGACATCAAAAATCTTCTCCAGTGCTTTAATCCATCCTTCAGCTAGCACAGGGTCAGATGATCCTCTGAATGATGGTGGATGTTGCCTCATGAAATGTTCCACCACTGACATGTTCCTCTGCGGTTGATCTGGCTGATCTCGTGCATGGATACCACCACCATTTATCGCTTGAGTCAACTGCGCCATTACTGCAACAAACTGTTCAGTTCCAATTCCGACCATTTCTGGATGCTGATTCGGAAGGTTATTTCCTTCTGTATGCCTTCCTAGCACTGCTTCCCTGTTTCCTCTGCGGAAAACCATTCTGAACAAACATGTCTTAGATGAAGCAACATGGTAATCTTTAAATGCTATATCATTTCGAAAAAAAATATTTTTGGATAATCATTTAATAGAATTCTAACTCCTAAAGTTATCTAAACCTCCCTCTAATACCAACCATAAGGCCCCAGCCTTAAACCTTACTTAATCTTGAGTTATTACAAGATTACACATTGAGGATCTTTTCGGGTTTAGAGTTTTAGAGAATTAGATCATAAAACTTTCATTACATTCCACATATAAACAAAGTGGTTACATAAATATAGTATTCTTCATTCCCATCAATGGAAACACATTTAAAATAAAACATGGATTATTTCTTGACACATCCTTGACTCTATCATCTTATCATGTACCTTTCCCTTGACCTATGAAAAACATTTCAAAAACTTGGGATGAGCATAAAAACTCAGTATGGGTTATAAAAACATGGAAAGGAAACATGAGTTCATATATACATAAGAATGAAATCATACTTTACCCATAAAACATAGCCACTTTAACATACCTCATAAAATCATGAATAAATCATAGAAATTATAAGACATAAAGGTAACTTGAGGCATTCATAACATTCTTACGTAGGGAGTAACCCTCTTGGTTACGTTTAGAATACCCATCACAGTATATTCCCTAAAATCTCTTCGGAGAAACCTTAACGTTTCACTCCTTCGCGTTACCCAATGCATTGGAGAGCTATATCAGGCTCACCTGCCCTTAGTTTATCACGGAACCACCCGTCTTCATAATAATGCCCAAGAACCATAACATAATCGTATCACATAAAACATGCATAAAGGAAACATAACATTTACACATTTCAATCATAAGATATCAATAGAACACATCGATATAATAAAAACGTTATGAAAACCATTTTTAATACCAAAGTAAAACATGGTATTTATTTTTCATTTAAAAAAAGGGTATGACTTGTAGAAGAAGCTGAAACTCAAATAACGGTCACGGCGGCGGAGAAGTCGTTGTCGCCGCATACGTACGACAAAAACATTCCCTTTTGTAGTTTAGTAAACTCTTCGTATAAAAAATATTCCTTTTGAATAAACGTAAAAGTCAAAGGGGTTTATACACCGTATAAAAGAAAGTTGTGTATAAAATAAAATATGCCTAAATGAAAGGAGATTGAGACGAAGTCCCATACCTCGTATCCGACTTGACCCGACCGTTCTTTAATCTAATGAATAATAAACTTGAGTTAATATCTACTTGCTTATGAATATTTTTCAAGTTCATTATTCCTTTTATACCATGTTATGAACATCATGTAATCATTTAAGTTAATAATGTTCATTTTGTCGGTATTTGGTTCTTAAGTCAAAAATAGACTTCTTACACTTACATGTTGTTAATTTGGTCAAAGGTTCATTACATCCAGAATGATATTAATGATTTGGATAACATATATATCATATATATTCATCATATACATGTATTTATAATATTACATCACATTTAGAGGTAAGAAATGAAATGCACCGTTCATGGAGACGGTAAGCCGTACGTACGCATGAATGCTACTTTCATTTCTATTTCATATTTTAAAGAATGGAATCATAATGATATAAAGGTATATTATAATTCCAGTATAATATCATATATAACATCATTAACTTTATCCTTTACACATCCCACATATGGTATTAACGAATCAAATCACTTTTAGGAGGCGGTAGTCCGCACTTCCTAAAATGAAGATATCGTGTTTACCCATAATGGAAACCATAAAGGTATGCCCAAAATGAAAAAAACACAAGCTTAAGGAAAACATAAACATATTATATATCATATATAAAAATAGTGACATCAAAATGGCCACCTTTGAAGGTGTTAAATGAGTTTTGAACAATCATCGTTTCGGGAGGCAGAATTTCACCATCCACAGAAACCGTATGTTCTTTAACCATTTGATGTAGTTGTGTGAGAGTGTAGCTCAAATAAATATTATAACAACATCCTTGTATATTGAAGATACTGGTGTTGTTACAAAATAAGTAAATAAAAAGAGTTTAGGGGGTTGGAGAAGCAAAATAAAACAAATGAACATTAGAGAATGAATTACCTTTAAAAGTGTAACTCCTTTTGATTTGATCCTAAAGGCTTCCTTTGAAAGGATTATGCCCAAAGGGAATCCTATAGGATGAGGAGAGGGATGTGGAGAGTGTAAATGGGCAGGGGTTGGCCGAGCCAAATGCTTGAGGAGTGTGTGAAATGAGGTAGAGGTGGGGGCCTTTTATAAGAGGAGAGGAGGGGCACTTTTGGAAAGTAAAGAAATATTACTTTATTTGAAAATGTGTTTCGGTTTCAAAAGGTCCCACATTGATATAATTCATGGATAAGGTGATAAGGGTTCGAAATCCACTCATCCAATTGGTTTTGTCCATGTGTAGTTCATATATTTAACTTTATCTTTCCATTTTATTTAAATCGTCAAATAATGATGTCATCGCTGCATCATTATTATGTCATAAATAATTTAATTTATTTAATGTCTAAAAATCATAAAAAAAATACTATGATGTAGGAAATATTTTTATATTTCCAATTATTATTTATAATCAAAAATATTATCTTTATAACCCCATGTAAAAATTGTTTTCTTAAAACATCTCTTGTTTGTGTCATTTTTACTTTAACATTTAATAAAAAGTTATTTATGTCATTTCCAAACCAAAGTGTCTCCATGGGGTCCCCAAGTTGACCCATGGCTTGTCTTGGTCGGCCATGACACAACCAATAAGGTTGTGACACGTGTCTAGGTCATTTCCTATTATTAAAGCATTATTTATACCTTAAACTACCCTAATTACCACTAATCGCGATTAAAAACTTAATAAGTTACTATTCACCAAAAAATTATTTTAATCTCATTGAACCACATTTTACTTCTTAATGACAACCATGTATGTCGGATTTTCAAAATTCAATACACATTAGTGGTAAACTTTCATTTAACTGAAAAATCAGTTTTCTTGATTACCACTTAGTGGTTTCACTATTCATAAAAAAATGAAGTTTTTCAGAAAATTAACAAAAATTCACCCTAAGCTATATTTGATATTCCGAATTCAAAAATGAAGTCTATTTTACAAAATTCAAATCATATAAGTCACATTTATTAATTTAATAATTAATTTCCGCTGCCAGAGCAAATAGCGTGTTTTTACAAAACAATAAGTATCAAAAGATTGACACCAGTTTAAGTCTAATTTCAAAGTGAAATTGTTTCCTATGACCACCATTGGATTAAATAGTAAAAATATATTCATATTACACATTAAGACCAATTCAAAAGATAATATAATCATATAAATAAATTAGATTAAAAAGCAGTTTTGTTGTAAAATGCAGTATTTTTCACTATTCATTAAAAAATGAATATTGTCAGAAAAATACCAAAAATTCACACAAGGTAAATTTTGATTTCCCAATCATAAAGAATAAGTTTATTTTGACAAACATAGTTTATAAAATTGTCAAAATATAGATACAAAAAATGGTTTGCCATCAAAAGGCAGTAAAACAATCTTTTAAGAATATTAGTGTATTCCATGCATAAGATTGTATTTATTTTCATTTTAAGCCTCTAAAACAATATCTTTATCATTAATAGACATAGATAAAAATATCTATTATTCATTACTTACTTGGAGTGTTACATTGGTAGGGAAGCATTTTCAACTTGTCTTAGTATGTTCTATATGTTGAGTTTGATGTTCTCATTTTTACTTTTTAATTATATATGTTTTGGAAATTACAAACACATTCTTAAATACAAGTTTACTATTTTTTTCCAAGTGTTTAATAATATTTTTATAGTAAAAATTATCTTTTACCAAACATAGAATAAGATCTAAAGTATTATGAAAAAACATAATAATATTAAATACAATATTCATAATGAGTATGAATCTAATTACTAGATTCAACCTTAATCAGACATATTTTTAGACTTTTTTATGTACATCATAATAAAAATACTTACCATTCATACTAATTTTTGTACATATTAATCATTCTAACTATTATAAGGATAACCATATTGAAAACAGATACAAAAGTCCATATAATTACCTAAGTTTATAATTATAACTTGATGACTTATTTCAATCATAAAGAAAAAACATTAACATTTTAATGGTGATAATTAATAACAAATCATACTTCCAATAATAATGATTTTTCATGTGCTAGGTGTCTAAGGCCGTTGAACCAAAATCCTAAATATGACTGGTGGGAGATCACCTAAAAAAAATCATTTGATGATTTTTGAGTTGGTTGATTACTCATTTATGAAAGGAGGTCTACGTGAACTACTCATTCATAGTAAATTTTTTCCATTGCATGTTATTGTTATAAATAATCATTATAAGCGTTGTTTCCATAAAAACTTTCGTTATTGAAAATCAAATCTGATTATTGTTATAATCGAGGTATTTTGGGGATAGGAAGATGGGTAATCTAATCCATCAAAAAAGGGATTATAGGGATAGTAACACATAGTCAATCATATTATTGACGGCATTAGAGGATAAGAATATTGAGAAAATCTAATATTCATGTCAAGGGATTCCCTAGTAAGGAAAGACATACGTTACTGTAGGTATAAAGTAGAGTATACATTTAGTCACGGTTGTTGAATTCCATTCGCTTTGGGTTAAAATAGTTATTTTCAATATATCTTATAATTCATTCTTACTATTATATCGCTATTGTTTTACATTATTTTACATGTATTCTATTTAGATATATGTAATAGAAAGTTGTTTATCATACTCATATTACTATATTGTTTTTTTTAATCTTTAATAATCTGATTACTATTAACATGTTCTGATAAATCAGATCCATCATGAGACCAATATTTTATTCTTACTTAATTATATGTATTATGATTCCAATTATATGACTTTGATAATTAGATTGATTCCACGTATGACATTATTACATAAAGTGCATTTTTATTTTTGTAAGTTTAAATCTTTTAAACTACATTTTTAAACTAAAATTCACCCCCAATTATAATACAGCCATTTAAATCTAACTATTTTGATCCAATAATTGGAATCATATCTAAGTAATGATCTTTGTGAGAATGATACCTAAAAATTTGTATTAGAGTAGGTTCTATTTCATATATTTGTTGTTTTTTTACTTCTTCTATAAAATATAATTTTTTATTAAGTATTTTATAAACATATTCTTTATAAACATTTATACACTAAAATGATTGTAAAAAAAGAGACATTCGATGGTTTTTAAGTTAGTAGATATTTATGATGGTTCAATAGAAAATCATAATCTAAACATACAACCTATATTCGATGGTGATGATAATGTGTAATAGAGAGATAGATTGAAAACATTTGTTATCAATACCAGAGTTGATAATTTTGATATTCCTACTAGAGACTATAATGTTCTAGATAAGGATGATATGACTTTTACTCATCAAGAAAAACTGCAATATCTTTTAAACTATAGAGTAAGGAATAATTTTTTATGTTCTATGAAAAAAATTATCTACATTTAGATATCATCATGTTATGCTACTAACTGTATCTAGAAAAAGTTGTATGTAACACACTTTGGAACCTCTAATGTTGTTGAGACTAGGAGAGAAATTCCTAGAGAAGATTATCGAGCATTTGATTTTATTCCTGGAGAATTAGTTGAAAATATTCCCCATAGATTCACGAAAATTATAAATATTTTATAACTTATTAGTAAAGAAGGAATTCATGTTGAAATTATTGGTGAAAATATTCTTGATGTCATTCCCCATGAATTGGAATAAAAAAGAATTGTTGTAGATGATCCAAAAAATTTAAATAATCTTACTCTTGATGATCTCCTTGGAAATCTTTTGAAATATGAGGGATGTCTCAAGATAGATTCCAAAAAAACTAAGACGGAAAATGAAGGTTTTTTTACTATTACTATTGTATCTTCTAAAGAGAAAACTCCATAGAAATTTGTTATATCTTCAAGAAAGAATAAAGTCATTATTTAATCCAATTCTAGTACATCTTACCATTTTGAGAATGAATTAGCTAATATCTGAAGAAGAATTTACAAGACCACTGGGAAGAATGAATTTCAATACTGATATAAAAATGAGTCTCAAGGATGAAGAGAATTATGAAAACACGTGCTATGAATATAAGATATCTAGACATATTAGAATAGGTTGTCCCAGTTGAAGAGGATAGACTAAAATAAAGCCATCCATATAGATAAGGTAAGTAGTATTACAAATCTAAACATAAGAAAGAGCTAAATGATTCTGAATCATGTAGTTCCAGTGGAGGTGATTCTTCTGAATGTTCAGCTGATAATTAATCTCTCAGAAAGAGGGACATATTTCCTTTTTGTTAATGTTCCATTTGTTAATCAATGCATCATGGAAAAGGAATGAAAAAATGTATACCATAAAAATATGTCATTAAGTGCTAATTTTCATGATGATAATAATTATATATTTTCTAGTCAATAATATTCCTCAGCATGTGAACATAAATTTTTACCTTCTTATTTCAAGGATTTCTATTTTTCTAATCTCATAGAAAATGTGAATTGTAAAATTTATAAAAAAACATAATAATTATAAAGAAAAATATGATAAGAATTATTCAATATTACATGTTTCTAAAAATGAAATACCATATCATTCAAAACAACTTTGTAAAACTGATTTTTAGAAGGAAAATATTTCTCAATATTTTAAAAAATTACTTTATTTTGAAAAAAATTTACATACTAGTTTTGAGATACATATTTCCATGACTATTACTAAGGAGGATAAGAATTTAGTTGTAAAACTAATTTATTAAATTCCATCATTGAAGAAACTTTTATAAAAAATTACTATTGTTAAGGAAAATAGTGATATAATGTATTAAAAAATCTCCCTTATAGTGATAATACCATAATGGGTTATTTTTAAAAAAATTATTTTTAGTAAAAATTATTTTGTTCCAAAAAGAGTACCTTTTTGTACCAACTGTAAAAGTGGTGGTAATTGGAAAAATAACAGTTCCTTAAATAATTTCCAATCCCTAGGCTTTCATAAATCATAATTTTCATAATAAATGACATCTCTCCAAGACAATATCAGATATATGTGGTTACATATGATTTTGTTTTCTAACAATATCATATCCAGAAAGGTTTGGGTTCTAAAATTCTTATTTTTTTTATTATTAGGAAAACAAAGAATGTTCCATCAATAATAATAAATGGGAAATGGATTGTAGATGTTCTATTAATGTTACTCATAAGAAATCATTTTTCCACAATACTATCAAGATGAAAGGTGGAAAAGTAACCTTCGAAGATAATGATCAAGGATATATTATATGAATATGTAATGTTGTTGTACTTCATAAAGGTCTTATTTCAAAAAAAATTGTTAAGGTCCCAAGCACAACCTTATAACCATAATCCAATTATGCGATGATGTTTACCATGTCAACATTAGGAATGATAAATATTTAGTACAAAGTTCGAAGGATGAATTTGTTATTTCTACCAATATGCATGATAAAGTTTATATAATTAACTTAGAAGACCTTATGAGCCAATACTCACATTTCTTTAGTTTGATAGAAGATAAATCATTGTTATGGAATATAAGGATATAACAGTATAAACATAGAAACATAGCTAAATAGACCATGAAATGACTTATTAATGATCTACATGAACTTAGGTTTGATACATCAGTAGTTTGTGACCCTTGTCAATATGTTAATAATAATATGTCATGTTTTAAATCTAATAGTGAAGTTTAAACTTCTATTTCCATACAGTTAATGCACATGGACTTATTAAGTCCTACACAAACTGAATGTATTGGAGGAAAATACCATATATATTTCTTAATTGGTGATTACACCAGATATACATGGGTTTATTTTCATCCATGAAATACAAATCCTTTTTTTATTTCAAAAAATTTATATCCAAAGTTAAAAATAAGAAATTACTCACCATTATAACTATTTAGAGTGATCATAGTGGAGAATTATTGAATTCATATTTTGAAACTTTTTTTAGTTAGAAATGTATTAAACATAACTTTTCTGAACCTAGAACCCCCCCTAGAATAATGGTGTAGTTGAAATAAGAAATAGAATTCTTCATGGTAGTATCAAAAAAATGTTTAGTGAATATTCAGTAGCTATAATTATTTTTGGGATGAAGCGGTTTGAAATACCTTCTATACTATAAAACAACGTTTTAATTAGACATTTTCTTAATAAAACTCTAAATGGGTTTTGGACAAGACAAAAACCAAATTTTTATTACTTTAATGTTTTTGGTTTCAACGTATCATCCAGAATACTAAAGATTGCTTATATAAATTTTTACCCAAATCTGATGAAGGAATATTTTTAGGTTATTCCACCACTTCTAATGATTATAGAGTTGTTAATAAAAAATCACAGTTGAAGAAATAGTAGATGTTATATTTGATAAAACCCAGCCATTTGTTTTTAACCAACCTCGACCTACATCCTTAGATATTATTTATAAAACTGATTTCAAACATTTTTAGAATGTTCTTCACAGAAGTAAAAAACTCAACAAATTTTTTTATAAATTTATTCCTCTAAAATTTCTTATATCTATTATTGATTAAATAACTTTTCAATTCCATAAATGTGATTTGTTTCTTAGGAATCATCCATGTGGAAGTATCATTGGTGATGTGGATCAACTAGTTAAGACTAAAAATTACTTAAGGAATGAAATTTAACATCTAGCTTCATTATCAAAATTTGATCCAATGTTTGAATATGAGGATTCAGGTGATGAGGATTTGATTTATGCAATTCAAGATGAGATCAATGAATTTTAGAGGAAAAATTATGGACTTTAGTCAAATGAACTAATGAAACTTCTATAATTTGTGTAAAATTGGTTTTCCAGAACAAATGTGATGAAAATGGATTAATTGTTCGAAATGAAGCTCAACTTAATGATAATGTTTATAATTAATAAGAAATAATAGATTATGAACCAACATATGCACAAGTATCATGACTTGAAGCACTTATAATATTTCTATCCTTTGAATAATTACTTAATTTCAATAATTTTTTAATGGATGTAAAGTATGTTTTTATTAATGGATTTTTCTTGGAAGAAGTTTATATTAAATAGTATGTTGGTTTTTAATTTACAATTCAACCTGAATATATTTATAAAATTTCTAATGCATTATATAGACTTAGACAAGCCCCTAGAGATTTGTATAATAGGTTAACTAGATTTTATTAAATTAATGTTTTGTTAAGGGAGCTGCAGATCTGACATTTTATATAAAATAAGTTAATTAAAAAATGATTATTGTAAAAAAAATTATGTTGATGACATTAGATTTGGTTCATATAAAACATGTTTAACAGATTCCTTTTTTAATCTTATGAAATATGAGTTTGAAATTAGTATGATGGGAGAATTAACATATTTTCCCTATTTTCAAATCTCATAAAAACCAAAAGAAACATCTATATACCAACAATAGTATATGAAATATATTATTAATAAATTTGTATATGATAATTCTAAGAGTACTATTACAATAATTGGTTCCTCAAATACTTTAGATCATCCTAAGGATGAGAAAGTTATTGATCAGATTATTTTTATAGCTATGATAATAAGTTTACATTGCTTTACTACTAGTCATCCAGATGTAATGTTTTGTGTATTCTTATGAGAAATATATCATGAAAATCCAAAATAATCACATTTAATACTTTTAAAAATTATTTTTTGTTATCTTAAAGGAACTATGGTTATCGAAATTTTCTATTCTTTTGGAAATGTTTTTGAATTATTTTTTTGGATGATGACTTTGGAGGATGTAGAATGAATAGAAAAAGTAAATTCAAAAGATATCATTTTTAAGAGATTCTTTAGTTTCTTGTTTCTGTAAGAAACAATTCTCAATATCACTTTTCTGTACTAATGATGAATATGTTTTAGTTGGAAGTCTTGTGCTCATGTTTTGTGGTTGCAACACACACTCACTAACTATGGCATGCTATTTACTAAAACTCAACTACTGTGTGATAATCCAAGTGTCATTTCATTATGTCAATACTCAACAAATCACTCAATTCAAAGAAAAAATATATAATACATTATTTCATTCTATAGGACATAGTTAAAAGATATATGATTTTATAATTAATTGAAACACAATAAGAGCATGTGGACATTTTTTATAAACCTTTTAGTTTTGATAGATTTTAATATATTAAACAAAATCATAGAATGATCAATGTAATGTAATCGTACATATCTAATTTTTATTTAACAATATATAACATTAAGTTACTTCTTTTTATTAGGGGGAGTACATGTGTTTACTATATTTCTAAAACATTTATTCTTCTAATTTTCTGGTTTTTCATAACTTTTATCAAAATGTGCTTTCTGAGATAATTTTTTTATATTTTTCGGAGTAAGTATTACAAAACTATTTTATCGACTCTGATTGTAATATAATATTTTTTAACTCAAAATTTCTTAAAAAAATACAATTTTTTTTTTCATTATTAATTTTTATTTTAATAATTTCGTAGTCAGGTCTTACTTTAATTTAATTTTGTTTTAAAAGCTATCGTAATCAATTTTCTATTATAAAAAATCAAAATTAGTTTTCTTTTAAATACAATGGTAATTATTTTTTATACTAAGAATATCATTTTTAGTCTTAATAAAACTATAGTAATATGTAAAAATCAATTTGAATAGGTTATTCATACAGATGAATATTTCCACTCCAAAAGGTACTCTTCTACTCTTTTAATTTTTATCTTATTTCATCAAGATGAGTTTTACTTTTTTTAATTCTATTTTTTATAAATAATTTGGTTTTAATTTTTTTAAAAAAATTCTAATCTGACTTATCATAAATCTGATAAAAGTATTAAAAATATTCATAGTTAAAAAGTTGTTAAAACATTCTTTGTGTCAATTTGAATCTCCAATTCAGAATAGTTTAAATATAAATAATATATTATCTTATGTAAGATAATCTATCAAACCCAAAACCTCTATAAAATATGTACAACCCTTGTCCCACATCGGTTCTCCAATGATTTCTGCTCCGGACATTTTCCACACCTAAAATGCCTTAGTCTGAATAATTACCTTTTCATTAAACTCTCAGCTCAAATTTTAAATACAATAATGAAAAAGGAAGATATTTATAAGTTTCTTGTGTTCAAGAAGAGATTGATTGAAAGATCATGGTATGAGATGTATGATTCGACTCAGAAGAAAATAATTTCTTTTCAAGGATGGGAGTATGTATGTGTGAAAAAACCAAAAAATGAAATTGAATTATATTGTCCAAATATAATTCATGAGTAATATTCTTCTGTACAATTTCCCAGGTAGGATTGGAAATAACAATTTTCTTTTACAATCTACAAAAAATAGTTAATTTTTCTTATTTGAAATTTGTGGACTTGGTTGGACTGCACACTGTAAGTGAGGTCTATTTTCCATCACACAAGAATCCAAGAACTTTTGGTACATTTAATAATACCATAGTATATGATTCAATATTTTCAGAGTATGTAAAGACTGTGATAGTATTCCATATAAAACTTGAAAATTTAATAGTATCATTATTGTTGAAATGATACTTAATTATGTGAAAGGGAGACAAATACACATTAAGGTTTTTTTATATTATACTTTTGGTGAACATGATGATGATAGATTTTTGTCACAAGCTCAAGCTACATGGTGCCATGTAATCAGATACGGTCAACATGAACATTTTTTTATTCTGTTCTAAGGAAATTTTGGTAGATATGATATGTTTGTGTGACCAGTTTATCACTACAATGATAACTAATAGTGGGGACAGTGTGTTGGTTTCTTTCGTGTATGGGAGCTGTGACGCCTAGGTTCATGAAAGGTTGTGGATAGATTTCAGCTCATTTGATCTGGGTGATTCTCCCTGGATCATGATAGGTGGCATCAACATCATTGCTGATCCTGAGGAGATAAAGGGAATATGGACATTTCTCAGGAGTGCTAGTTTAGACATCACTCACTTCACAACTGAGAATGACTTACTGGATATAGGTTTCTCGATTGACCCCTTCACATGGTCTAATATCTAGAATGACCGTACAAGGTTCTGGAGACATCTTTTACCGTTTCCTTACAAACATCAAGGCCATTACCATGTTTCCCAATGCCGAGGTCAAGCACCTTGTCTGTGGTATCTCAGACCACATGCCAATATTGATTTAGCTATTCCCCAGGACAGAGACTTCTGAGGGTTTGAGGTTATATCCATACTGTACTCACACCCCTAGCTACAATAAGATCATCATCACAATGTGGGGGGAACCGATATAGGAGAATTCGTGGGTAGTGGTCCACAATAAGATACTTTGGTTGAAATCTAGGCTAAAGGCATGGGCTAATGACCTCCCTCACCCTGATTAGAACCTGGAGGCAATGAAACTGAGAATTGAAAATCTAGAATCAAGTATGTAAGAGATTTGGAGTGACTCACTATTCGAGTAGATTTCTGCCAAAATGAACTCATGGACGAAGATGATTCTCAAGCAGGAATGTTTGGCATTTGAAAAATCATGGATAAAGTGGCTGTACGAGGGTGATAGAAACTCAGCCTTCTTCTATGATTTCTTGAAGGAATGATGGTTTCAAATGAAAACGAATATTTTTATTGAAGATGGGTCAATCACAGATTATAGGGACATAGTGGGGACCATGGCGCATACAATCATCATGGATCTCCTAGTTGGTCCCAACCCAAGGAAGATGATGGGGTACCGAAGCTGTTATGCGGAAATCCGGGAGGTAGAGGTCCACTAGGTATCTAACATAGACAAAATTTGTCTTGAAAGTGTCTCTGGATTGGAAGAAATTCACTTGGATCTGATGAATCTCAATCCAAAGAGTGTCCTCGGCCCTGATGGCTTCCACGTATCCTATTTACAGGGATTCATGGGAAGTGGATAAGGATGATATCACATCTGTTGTTCATGATTTCTTTCGTGGTGGTAGCCTTCCGTGGGTCACCTATGCTACAAACTTAGTGCTCATACCAAATGATAGAGACCCTTCATCTCTCACACAATATATACTGGTAAGTACATGCAATATTCCCCACAAGATCCTGGCTAGTGTCATCAACTTGAAGCAGTCCGAGCTCCTTTCTCAGTGGAATTATATCGAACAACATGGGTTTGTCAAAGTTCAGTCAATACATGGGGACAATGTCAAGGCTCAAGAACTCCTGAGGGATATGAACACAAATATTCATGGCTCAAACATTGATATCATTTGGATATGAATAAATATTACAACAGAATGGTGTGGGGTTTGGTTAACAGAGTTTTCTCAGCAATGGGTTTCTCTCATAAAACCTCAGACCTAATTTTTAGATGTTTTAGCTCCTCCTGGATGGATGTATCATTCATGGGAAAGACTCGTGGCTTTTTCAAAGGCCACATGAGGGATTAGGTATGGAGACTCAATCTTTCCTAGAATCTTCATTCATACACATTACATGCTTAGCCACCTCATTAACAAGGGCCTATGTAATGGAGACTTACTCCTTTATCACAAGAATTTGAACCATCCTCTAGTTTCCCACTTGATGTTTGCGAATGACCCTTTTATTTTAATTAATGGTCGAAGGAGATATGTTAATGGTATTAAAAGTATTCTAGAGGATTGTTATTAATAGAGTGGGAAGGTTATCAATAATGTTAAATGTAACCTTAACATCTCTAACATGTGTCTACCTAGTAATGATTCCTCTCTCTGTTGTAGGCTTGACATGCAACGTGGATACTTTCCCATGGATTAACTAGGAAATTCAATTTCTACATGTAGAATAAAAATTATTTACTATGATCATCTTGTATGTAAGACCACCGGGAGGGTTCTTAATTGGAAGAACCATTTCCTTTACATCGGGGGGTGGATTACCCATGTTAATGGTGTACTATCGGTCATACCCATTCATGAAATGGACGCCACTCCTATACTAAAATGTTTTATCTGGTCTATGGATAAGATCCTGGAAAGCTTCGTATGGAATGCTTTTTCTGAAGGGAAGCGCCACTAGGTTTCGTGGGAATGATTGGGAAATCCCATCTAGGAGGGGGGGGGGGGGGTTGATGTGAGGATACATAATTCCACGCTGCACTGCATGTATTCCATGATGGAATGGGAAGTCATCGAAGGAAAAACTCTATGGGGGAAGTCCATGACCCACACCTGGGTGGGGATGAGGAGAACTCTGGCGGTACTGTATCCCCACTCTGTTCCAGGATCTATCCACTCATCAATACCCTGAAACTGAACTCCCATTGGATTTTGGGGGTGGGGAAGTTTCTCTACTAGAGACATAATTGGGTTGGATCTATTCTTGGCTATCTAGGCTGCCCATCCCCCTTGATTTCCTTAATGGAAGCTAGAATCCACCCCTCTTTCAACAAAGCAGTGCTGGTCTTCAACCAGCAAAAGATCCTATGTTCGATCTTTTTGAACTTAGACCATGACACTATCATTTTCATTGAGTCCTCCTATGGCGATTGTATACCAAGGCCTAACACATGCATTTGGCTTCACACGACCCTCAGAGTACCTGGAACACCGCCGATTGGTCTAATAAGATCCATTCTGAATATAATTTTCTAATATGGAGGATCATAAATAGCACTATGGTGATGGATGAACAAGTCAAGAAGGAAGGTCTCACTTTGGCCTCTAGATGCCAATGCTATCGTAACCTGCGGGAAGAGATCACGATACACCTGTTCATTGAATGAGAGATGGCCCATAGTGTATGTTCTATCATTGGAAACATCCCAGATTTCTCCTCTAGCTCACAAGGAGGCAGTTCCTTCATGGGCATGTGGTTCCATGGGATGAACCTTCCAGACATGAGAAAGATATAACTGTCTATTATTTTTAGTGTGGTGTGCTGGAGCATGTGGCATGCTAGGAACGAAGCCCGCTTTGAAGGTGTAACACCCACTAGGGGGCCATTATCACGAACATGCAGAACCTTCCACTGGACCTAGTCTTGGTCATCCACAACTAGTAGGATTCTCGCTCATTTAAGTTGTTGCAGGTTAGGGATCCTCTGGTTATTTGTCCCCGTAATAGGATTCAAGGGTAATCGATTTGTTAGTACCATCGAGGTTCGGGCTACAAGCTCAACATATATGGATTGTGACTTCTATGTGATATGAGATGAGGGGGCGTTGTGTGGGAAATGTCTAGTAGTGTTTCAGTGGAATTTACTGCTTTTTATTGGAAGGGAACCCCACTTCAGGCTGAGGCCAAATCTCTGCTAACATGGATCACCCTTTGTGAACAAAGGGAAATTGTGATCAGCCATGCGGAGAATGATTCTTTAATTCTTCACAATTTTATGATTGGTAAATGTTGTACACCCTAGTAAATATTCTACACAGTTAGGAAATTTCATGCCATCATCCAAAATGACAGGGTGACCCACACATGGGGGGGCAGAGAGTTGCAGATAAACTTGCTTCAACTGCGAGCCCGGGCTCCAATATCACCTTCCTCCCTTTGATCAACTTCCTAAAACCCAAAGGATATATTTTGATAATAGGATATGCTCTTGTATTACATTAATTTAGACTACCCTAGTCCCTGTATGACATGTTGTTTGTTTCTTGTCTCTTGCTTTGAATCTTTTTCGTCATCTATGCTTGTTCATTTGTTTCTCCTTGACTAAAAATTCGATACTATGATGATGATGAGGAAGATAGATTTTGAGAAATTTATCATTATCATTGTGCACCACATCAAAAAAGGCTCAAAAAATAAAATATTATCATGTTCATGTCAATTATAATTATGTTTGTTGTTGGATGTAAAAAATATTGCATGGATTGAAATAAGTCATATCCAATAAGAGAAAAGATCTTAGTTATCAGCGATGATACAATGAATGAGATGAGATTTGTTTTTAATTCCATGTCAAATAATTTTTTTGAGAAGGTTGATGATGTATTATCATTAATAGATCCTTCTAGAAATTAAAAAAGTTGATAAGAAGGAAAAATAAGTTAAAATTAAATATATCACCTTAAAATAAGAGGATGAATGAAAAGTGAAAGTGTGATGAAGATTTTAATAAATGATGAAATAGAAAGATGAGTAAAAGATTGGGGTTTTGGAATTTGGAATCTACTTTGAAGAAGCTAAGGCATTGAAAATATGGACTGATAATAGTCTAAAATAAGAAGCAAAAATAAAGGAATAGGAAAAAAATATTTCATGAAGCAGAACATTGTCAACATTTCTTAAAAGTCGAAATCCTGGTTCTACGTACATCCCACACCAGTTAGATGCTACCACAATTTGGTTTAGTTATTGAATAAATATTTGTGGTTCATGTCAATATTCGTTCTATCACAAGCATTGGAAAAAGAAAATTTAATATTGATGAATCAGTCTCATTAATCCCTGTGTAAAAATCGGAACCAAAACCAACTAGTAAGGTATTTTTGATAACAACTAGATAGCTTGAGAACAAGCTTAATAAATAAATTAATGATAAATTTGATGAAGTTGAAAATGTATCAAAAATAAGGATATGATATAGAATAAGAATATGAAGAATATGAAGAGGTTGGAACAAATTTTGATGAAGTGGTGGATGAAGAAGAGGAAAACCCATATGAGAATTAAGCGGAAGATGATAATGAAGAAACCCACACAGAAAAAGAACCATAAGAGTCATCATCGTCGTCGTCGTCCTCCCCATAATTTTCCTACATGGAAAATAAAAGAGATAAATTGGGATGTTCTAAAGAAGAAGAATCATCATTAGAAGAAGATACAGAGTATTCATCTAGGAAAGAAGAATGTGATCGACATTCAAAGACCAAATATGATGATAAATTTAATAACGATGAAAATATATACATCATGGAAATATCATATGTTAATGAAGTTTATATGTCATGTGAGAAGGAATTTGTAATGAAAGATAAAAACAATGTCAATGGAATACAAGTCAGTACGATCCAAAAAAACCTATCCCAAGCTGACCCAGAACAATCAGATTCAGCATGAACCATTTCTCAAAAAGGTTTTGACTACATTGATCATGTTTTAAGAAGGGTAGATGGAAAAATTCATAATTTTCAAAATCATGAATCTAAGATTCAGTTAATTCAATAATGTACTAATTAGAAATTACATTCAATTAAATATTTAATGGAATTGATGATCGATATTGAAGATGAGTTAGAGAATTTACAATAAATTTCTCATACTCATAAAATATCATGAAATCAAATGGTGAAATGTTCAAATCAATTTGATAATGATATCAGGATGCATGATGTAAAATTCAATGATGTAAAAATGCTTAGTTAGAGTTAGAATGTTTTTTAATCTATTATCAGAAGATATGGATGACAGAGTGACTTTTTTAAGATTTTAGAGATAGAACCAATGATCATACTAAATATGTTAATTTTTTGATTAAAAAATTTCATAATTTATAGTTAGAGATTACCAGGCTCAAATATGTTGAATCCACACTTTTTTATAATGTAAGAGAATAATAAGTATTATTAGGAAGTAAAATGTCTAATAGTCAATGATTGGAAGCATGTATCTCAAGAATAGAATGTTAAGATGACATTGAATGATCTAAAGGAGTTCAAAAACATAAATGACTTTTTTAATTACTTGATGAAGAAAGAATAATTTTTTTATTTTTAACTCTTGATGTATTTTTTTTAAAAAATTATTAATTATAATGAATTAATTATCTTTTCATACAAATGTGATTTGTCTAAAAAAATTAACAATTATTATTGGATTTATATTCTTTCTTAGAAGTATGGATGATTAGTGTGTTAAAAATTGTTTTTTTATTATATTTAGCTTTTCAATAATCTTCATAATCACACTCCATTGATTTTCAGAAAATCACAAAAAGGAAGTGTTGTTTATACAGTGGATAAATTCTTAAAAGGGGATAATATTTTTAAGCGGAAGTTGTCATATAAAGGGGGAGATGTTACATTAAGGGTGATAATATAATTCTAATAGAGTTTGTTTTATGAAAAGGGAATATATTATCTTATGGTTGGTTTATAATATTCAACATCATACACTCTATTGTATTCATAAGAGTTACAAACTTAGGGGGGTTATGGTTTAACCATTAACTATAAATAAAAATATTGTAAAACAAAAATGGAATGTATGTTTTTGGAGTTATTTTTCATTTATTTTTTTGGGTTTATGATTACCGAAAAGGTGAAGATTTTTGAGTTAAAATTTATATGTATTAATTTTATATTCCTTTAGCTTTATAAATCTAAAACACTTTCTTTAATACATGTTTAATAAGTTTTTATATTCCATGTTTTTTCAAATTTTTCTGTAGAAAATATTATCATTTATCATATATATAATAAGTTCTAATGTATTATGAAAATAATTAGACAATTATTAATTATGATAATCGTATTGAGTATGAATTTTATTAATGGGTTCAACCTTTATCCAACCTGGGGCTAGAATATTTACTATCAATCATACTTAAATAGTCTCACCCATCAGACTAATTCTAATACTCATTAATCAGTCAAACACCCATAAGGATAATCATATTGATAATAGATAATGATGTCCATCAGACTGACATAAGTTTATAATCAGAATAAAAAGACACATTTCTATCAAAAGGTAAACATTTAACACTATAACAGTGTTAATCAATATGATTTCATAAATTCAGTTATGACAAACTTCCTAGTTCCATGTGTTTGAGGCCATTTCAACAAACATAAGTAATATGACTATTACGAGATCACATATAAATACCAAGTCATTTAAAATGTTTGTATCTAGATTATTACACTCTTATGATGATATTTCTCTGTGAACAACTCATTATTTATTAGTGTTTTCCTTTAGTAATTCATTTTTCTATGGAATCCTCATAAGGTTTGGTTCCTTAAGAACTTTTGGGATTGTAACTTGCATCTTATCATAGTTATGATCGAGGGATCTGGGGATATAAAGATGGTGAATCTGATTAATTAGATCCGGGCTTATAAGGATAGTAAGATAGATCTAATCATTATATCAAGGGATTCTAGGGACAGAAAGACAGTGAAAATATGATATTTGTATCAAGGGTTTTTTTGGTATGGAAAAACATAAATTACTATAAGTATAAATTAATGGATACATTTATTCATGGTTATTTAGTACCATTCTATTGATGTTAGAAGAATTATTATTTTTTAGTATAGCTTGTGAGTAATTCTTACTTTTACTTACCTATTGTATTATTTGTGTTTACTTGTTTTTTTATGTTTCATGAAATAGAAAGATGGTCATCATACTTAGTATTATATATTGTTTGTTTGACCATTATTACTTTTATTACTATGAACACACTTTGATAAATCAGGTACATCATGATACTGATCTTTTACTCTAATTTAACTAGACGTATTATTATTCCTATCATGTGACATTGATAATCCAACTAATTCCATGTCGAATAAAATTTCATAAAGAGGCTTTGTGTTTGGGTTACGTTAAATATTTTAAACTAGGTTTTTAAACAACAATTCCCCCTGATTGTAATATAGATATATAAAGATAAATCTTTTGATCCAACACCATAAATAAGGAAGATTGGCTAGGAAACTATATTTTAGGCACCCCTATGATCTAATGTAGTGACCTTAATTTTTACATGGAATTCTATGAAAATTGTTGTTTCTTATAGGGTATAGACCTAGGAAAGAATTATACCACATGATTGTGTGTTCCTATTTTGGAATTGGATTGATAGTGAGAAATAAGTTAAAAAAGAATTAATTAACTATATATAAAAATACTATTTCCCTTAGGTTAAGAGTCCCAAACATTTTTTCTTTTACATGAATGTATTTAGGTCAAAATCCCAATTAGGTTCGTGAAAAAATTTACAAAATGATAAGCCTAAAAATCACTATATAGTATAAGAAGACAATGATAACACTCAATTAAATACACTTCGGCAGTTCCATCTCCAGAGTATTCAATGTTTGAGAGATCTATTTTGGATAATGGGAAAACATTTTTGATTGTGGAGGCCTAAATATCCTTGGGTTAGATTCTTTCATGGAGATAAAAGCAATCTTTTTTTTACTGTGTTGATGATTTGTATATCAACTTGTATGTAGTGGTTCTGTTTTCTCATGGGTTTCAAGGATATTTTGTATTTGTGGGGTGATGTTCCAAGATCATTTTTAAATTTGAGTTTCTCCTTCTACCATAAAGGTAGCTCTTCCATCGATGGTTTTTCCCTCTTTTATGGGTTTTTGATCACTACTCTTGATTTTTGGTAAAAACATCAGATTTTCTTATTAATCCTAAAACCCTTCAATTGTTAACCTCGTGAAGTGAATGATTATGATTATAATCAATCATCAATATCTATCTTTACAGATGAGTGTATGGAAATATCTAGATTCAATCAATTGTAACTCATCTATTAAATTCTTGAGACGTGATTGTTTGTAATACTTCAACCTTTTAGTTTCCAACCCACACATAGTGGAATTTAAAGATGGTAAGTATAACTCTTTCCATGGGGCTAGTGTTTAGATGGTGGTATGGTCTAGGTAATATATATCTATGAACTTGTTCATATCATTATATATCTCTCTCCTTGGCTCAATAATGAAAATATAAGGTCCAAGGGAGGGGTTGTTATCATTATAGTAACCATATAATCTTCTATTGGGGTTTGATGTGGTGAAGATTTAGTCCAGATGAAGGGTTCTTATATGTATTCCTTTATTTTATTCAATATCTTCTTCTAGGATACATGTTATATGAGCCCTAATTTGGGGAAAATATATTATTTAATATTTTACATTAGTTTACTATTTTCTATGGTATATTTATTTCTCTCTATCATGCGAATTAAATTCCAACACATTATGTCATGTGAATGTGACTTTGTTTGTGATGTGGTTGTGGAAATGTGTTTGTGCATCCATCTATTGAATTTATCATGTGTAGGTAACATGTGATATTTACTATAGAATATGAATATGGTGGACACTTCACCCATTAGGATGAGTTATTTTCATGATGTGTTGTAAAATCGTGTGGGAATTTTGATGTCTCCTAATGTGGAAAATATCGTTGCATGATGGATGAGTTCTATTGATTTGTTTTCTTGTTATAATTCCCTTTATATTGATCTAAGTGCTTGTATTTGTTGAGGAATGTCTTGGGATGATAATTTAAAACCCTTGAACTCAATGGTATGAGAATGTTGTAAATGGTAAATAGAAAATTAAATTATTTATAGTTTTTCATGAGTTACATATTTATAAATAATGTTGTGTTAAAAAATAGGTGAAATTTTATAGAAAGATAAAGTGGATTGTTCCAACCACCTAATTTTTTATGATAAATTCCATATATTACATTGGGTTCTTATTCTTGATTTAATGTGTTGATAATAACATAGTTAAGATCATGGTAGGGTTGTGTTAGATGAATACAAATAATTCATTAAATGTATTGATATTTATATAAATGTAATCTATCATAAAAATCATGTTCAATATCGAATTCCAGATATCTTGCATGGAATATTTTTCTAGTAATTATCCGAATAATTGTATATGAAACATGTTTTAAATTATATTAGTGGGGGGATAAATTAAATTATGTGATACAAGTCTGACAAGAATGAAATTATTTGAAAAGAATGTTTATGTTCTAAACTCTGTAATCGGTAGGACTTGATAAATTGTAGTAGTAACATATCAAATACAATTAATAAATTATTACTCAAGTTAATTTACCATTTCATGATATGTTATGAATGATGTGATCTAAATGTTATGTATTGAATAAAATTTAAGATTTCTTTTTCCTTGTTTTGATGAAATAATAAAGCAATTTAAGATTGATGAATTGATTAAAACGAGGATTTCTCATAAATTATGTTATATATATATATATATATATATATATCGATGTGAAGTGTATTTTTTTAATGTAGTTCCATATTTTTTATTTTTGTCATAATGATTGCTTGATATCATCTTGATCTTCCCTTTTGAGAGGTATATCCCTTAGGAGAGTAGTTCAAAGTGTTAATGCCACAAGTTTCTTTTGATCCTCATCTGGAGAGGTATCTCGTGGTTGTCTGTTCAGAATTCCTTCTCTCATCCTAGTTTTGTGTTAATTCTCAAAGATTATAATTGTTTGAGAGTTATATAATGACCTTGATTTTCCAAACACTTTTTAATTTCATTTGTATTAAGAGTCTTGAAATATTTTCACGATTTATATTCTCCTTTGTTCTGTACAATTTAAAAATTATCAATTAGGTTCTACATATTACAGATAAAAAATATTAATATACATGGTATGAAAATATTATGTTTTTTTTCAAATATTATATAATGTTAATGTTATGAAATGTGAATGTGATTGAGTATATGTATATACTATGTTGGTATATAACACATACATATATATATATATATATATTGTAACAAGTGGAAGGCATCGACTCTATATTTTTATATGTACATATTTATATATATATATATTGTTCATATATTAATATATACATATATAATGACCTTAAAACAAAAGAGAGAGCACTTTTAAAAATAATTGAATATAAAAAATGATTTAATGTTACAAGGTTGAAAAAAGTGGTGGATTATGACTAAAAAAGTTACACCCCAACCCCAGTTACCCTGATTTAGTGCATTATTACATATCATTGGCATGATCACAAAAGATAATGTCCTGAATGGCCGATTATTTTTGTATCCATGGAATCACTAGATAAATTCATAATGTTTATATTACATCATAAAGTAGAAAACTACAACAACATGTTGTCTCCATATACCACACTCATATCCTCAGACAATATCTACAGGTCATTCAAAAAATACTTCTTAACATCCTGGAAAAAATATAACATAGAAAGGGGTGAGCTCAGATGCTCAGTAAGGATACAAATATTTTGGAAACCTTAATAAATAAGCATAAACATTTAAGGCAATGTATAACTAAAACAAAAGCTTTTTAAACATGAATTTCAACATAATATGTCAAAGATAAAATGAATTAATTCCATTTACATATTCACATGGATATTATACTACAGTAAAATAATCACATTCAATATCAATAACCACTTTCATAATAATGGAATGCATAATGCCAGACTATCATAACCACATAGTTAAGGACTTGTGCCAAGACTACAAATAAGATTTTGTCAAGGCCTTGTTCCAAGACACTAGTTTGTCTCATGAGACCTATCGATGCATCAAGGAGCTATAGTAGGCTCCACCTGTCACTTACTATGTCCAACACATTCCTCATATGAAAAGTTTTAATCATAACACAAATATTCGTATTAAAACGAGCAAACGAAATGTCAATACTTTATCCACAAACCATGAATGGTAAAAAAATAGCACATCCACAGTCAAACATAACTCATTAAATACAATATGGATAATTTTATTATAATAGATTATCCTCAATCGAGAATAATAAAGGATATTGACACAGATGAAAATAATCATCAAAACTATTTGAGAGAAATACCGCCCCCCCTTTTTCGTGAAAACATTTAAAAGTCACACTACTTCTCAAGAAGCCATTTGAAAAATAGATTTTTGAATAAATGTGTCCCATACCACTATGAAACATTTAAAAGAAATATAAATTTTAAAACATTAATTTCCATATGAAGAAAACCTTAAAACCATTTTTTTAAAACATGGGCATTGATGAGAAATATTTTGAATAAAATATCGTTAAAAAATTTTAAAATGATATTTTAGTCAGAGTTCCTAACCAAATGAGAGACACTTGAATACAAATAATTGAGGTAATAAAAACATTGTAATATCATGAGAATAAATGGATTCATGATATACTATGTCAAAGTACATTATATACACCATATAAAAGTGATTTGGTCTATAATAACAAAGGAGTCTCAATGGAATGTAAATTGAGATGATATCTCTCATAAAGACTATATCCTTAGGTTAAGGATAAATCGACAACATAATGATGTGTGAAAAATATAAATACACTTAATATGTTTGGTTATTCAGTGTAAAACAATCCAACAACAATCACATATATTCTTGTTAAAACAACACTAAGGAATTAGATGTTTAACTCAATAAATGGAGATTGAGTTAAAATTACACTTATCAAGTTCATATCGATGACTTGATAATTTATCAATGTAGTGATTATGTGTATCAAGAGTATATCCACAGAAAGGGGAGTGGAAATTATGACATAATCAAATAAATAGTGATTTCACACATAATATTGAAGTAAAATAATCAATGAAGTATGCGTAAAGCTGAATGAGTGGAAATTGAAATTTCAAATTCCCTTATCAATTTGGTAATTTACGAAACATACACCCATGAAAGAAGAATAATACAATTATTATGTAAATATCCATAAATTAAAGTATATTACAAAATGAATACAACCATGGGTAGTACACACACCACATCCAATAAATAATTGGTGAAAATGGAAATCCAACGGAATTAAAAGTGAGATAAGAACCCCCATACACTGTACTTTTTCCTTGGTATAGGTTAGTTTAACCTCATGTATAATGGTGAAATAATTGTTATTGAATTATAAAAGAATCATATACATTAATATGATATCATATATGATTTTTTAAAATTTATTTGTTGATAATATCTTAGTATTATTATCGTTTTGGGTGATAACAGATTCATTTTCCTTTATATTATTTGTTATGTGAGCCATATTTGTTATGGGTGGGATATTTATTATTAATATTCATAATTATATCACATCACTAAAAATTATTTTTAATCATAAAATGAAATTTAGTCTGGAATTGATACGATGGGGAATGAATCTCATCACGTTAGAGGAGACGGTAATCCGTATGTACGTACGAGAGACAATATCATGATTTTCATATAAAAATAATATATAATTGGTTGTTATATCATATATAAAGAATAATTATCATGTTATATTTATTATTTAAATGAATTACACATCATTATTATACCCATTAATATAATAATATATTGAATAACAATTACACCACGACGTGGAGACGGTAGGCCGTACGTACGCACGTATGGTGACATGTCATTCAAAGGATTGATAAAATACTGAATATTGTTGTAAAATATTTATAATAACATTATAGTATATATAAGTTATTGGATTTATTATTTTATAATGGAAATAACAAAGAAAGAAGAAATGGAAGAAGAAAGGAACGCGGAAAAGGGTGGTGAAATCATTACCTCTTCTCCAGGTTCTCCCTTTTGATTTGATCAAAAGGGATCCTTATGTTTGATATCTGAAAAAAATAGGGTCTCTAGGATGAAGTGAGGGAAGTTAAAA
This sequence comes from Viscum album, assembly GCA_963277665.1. NCBI lineage: Eukaryota > Viridiplantae > Streptophyta > Magnoliopsida > Santalales > Viscaceae > Viscum > Viscum album. The sequence goes on from OY728133.1 coordinate 1,866,690,892, forward strand.
GGATATTTGTGTATGGTTTGGGCGAACCAAAAGGCTTTTATGGTTTGGATTAGTGTGAAGGGGGAGTTCCCTTTTATAAGATGGGTGAGGGGCACCTTAGGAAACGCTAGAGATATTATTTTATAATAAATTCATATTCGCTTTATAATGGCTAAAAATTGTACTATTTAATGTTTAATGTGGGGATAGGTATAATACCACTCAACCAATAGGTTTATACAGGTCTGGGTTACTATTTCAACTTTATCTTTTTTATTTAACCCTTAGTTAAATAGTTTGACATTTACCATGTCTCTTTGTAATTTTATATTATATAGTCAATAAACTTACTATAAACATCCAAGAGAATTTAAAGTGGTCCTTTAATAATACACCTATCATTATATATGTCATTTTTCAAAACAATTTAATTTTAGGATTAGAATATCAATTAATAATATAATATTTGTTTTGAAAACTTCTTTAGGTCAATTTTGACACTATTTAATAATTGATTTTTGTTAAAGTCTTAACAACTTTATTAAATCGACAAAAATTAATTTAAAAAATCCTATTATGTCATATTAACCAATAAATTTTTTTATGTCATCAAAACTTTCAAATTATATTTATTTTAACATTTATAATAAAAATTATTTGAATCTTTCAATAATAAGGAAAATACTCCAACATTATTATGTTATAAATAAATTTAATTATTAAATGTAAAAAAATTATAAATAAAATACCATTATGTAGGAAATCATTTTATATTTATAATTAATGTTTATAGTCAAAATTATATCATATATGACCCTATGTAAAAATATTTTTTCTACAAGTTATATATGCTTATGTCATTTTTGTATTTACTTTAACTTAATTAATATAAAGTGTCATTATCACTTACAAGTGGATCCATGGGGTCCCAAAATCGACCAAAAGATTCCCATGGTCGTACATGTATCATCAAATAGGGTTAGGACACGTTTTAGAGTAATTTATTATTATAATAATATTTTTTCCCTTATTTACTGGATTTACCCTTTAACCATGGTAAATAAAATATTTACCGAAATAATTATTCAAAATGTCTAAAAATAAAAGTTACTTTATTACAAAATTTGTACCTCCTGATTTTAAAAATGGAATCCATGTTTTCAAAATTAAAAACACAAAATTGGAAGAAGTTAATTTAAAATTAATTCATGCTGTCAAAACAAAAAGCGTGTTTTTAAGAAATAATAACTATCAAAAGATTGGCACTTCATTATATCTAGTTTAAATGTGAAATTTTGTCCAATGACCAAAATTGATTGAAATGGAAAAAATATATTCAAAATATACTTTAAAATCACTGAAAATAATAATTTATCACTAATAATTATTTTGATTAAAAATAGTTGTTTTTAATTAAAATTTAGTAATTTTCACTATTCATTAAAATATGAAATTTATCAAAAATGTATAAAAAATTTACCCTAAGATAATATAGATATTCCGAATCCAAAAATAAAGTCCATTTTGAATGAAAAAATGTATTAAATTTTAAAAAGTTGGTATTACTATTCATAACTGCTAGTTTTATTAGTTGTGATGTGTGTTAGAACTCGATGTTGCGTACAACACACACTACTGTATTATTCAAAGGTAAATGTACCGTGGAAGCTTGGGGTATTACAAAAAATTAAATATTATTATTTAAAATCAATTTTTTAATAGTAATTCAATTATAGGGAATGATCTTCAATCAATCAATTAATTATATCGTATGAGAGAGTTATGGGGGAGTTACGTAAATAAATTAAAATGGAAGATTATAGAGAGGGTAGAAAGTGGTTAATAATTAGAAAAAGAGTGTACAATCTAATATTAATATCTAAATGTAATGTTAAAAAAATGATGAGAGATTGCATGCAATTTATTTAAAATAGCATATGTGAAAAGTATTTAAAAATGAAACATAGAAGTGGGAATTATGAGAGGAAATAATGGTGAAACTTGCGAATCATATGTAAAAATTTAAAACCAAATCAATGTTTTTGAATTAATGTAATTTAAAACGTTGAAATATTTTTGAACAAGAGGGGAAGGGTTTCAATCACCCTTAACCATGTCCTCTGCTTCCACAACATCTTGTTAGTTTTTTATACAAAATTTTTATTCTCCTTGTTCATGTATGTCACTACTTTAGTATTTTGAACCCATCACACCTTCATATCATGGAATTGTTGATGTAATTTTAATCCTTTTTTGGGTATCTAATTTCATGAGGGGGATATATGAATCTATCCATTTTTAGTTGGAAAAATGATGCTTTACTGTTTTTTGTGAACTATGGATTAAACCTTAATCAGATAAAAAATGGATGAACTAATGAAGAATATTTTTTATCCCATGCCGAATTATTATAAAATTATTTAGAAATCAAAAAATTAGATCATATTAGACTATCATGATTATAATATTGAGTTAAATTTGTACTCCATATTCACTACGGTAGATATAAGATTCATCGGTACTATAAATAACATCTATCACCTTAAAAAATTTGATGATGATCTATGTGTCTTAAAAATGGATGGATTTTATCAAATCACAATGTAATGATGATAAAAGGATCATTCATCATTATAAAGAACCACAATAAGGGAGACATTTACATGTGATAGATTAGTGTTGATAAAGAGAGAATTTATTATTATTTTTCTAGTTATAATAAATTATCCTTTTATCTTAAATGTTCTCATTGATGATAAAAGACGGGTGGCATCAGTATGATCCTAAAATTAAACCACACTGTCATAAATATAAAATTCAATTTCAATTAAATTTAAGTTAGAAATGAAACAAAGTATAATAATATATTACATATATTAAAAATAATATTTTATACAATTGCATTGGTATATAAAAATTACCAAAACAATATAAAATTAAAAAACGATATTGTTTCGTTGTCTTAAGTCCATGACCCCCTCTCAAAAGATCTTGGTCATGCTACCAGATACTTGACAAAACACCACATCTTGAGATAAATTTATCATGTATAAAAAATTCTTGTTTTTGTAATACTGTAAAGGACTAATTTAATCGTAAATATAAAAAAATGAATTACTAAAATACCACTTTCAAACTGAACACACACACGTCGAGTCATACAAGGTACACTGTGTCATATTAAGGTGTGGTTAATTTCTATATATAAAAAACGATTTATATATTATTGTACTACTGTGTGAAGAAAATATAAGTTCATTTTTTCAATTTTATTCTTGTTACGTGTGTCCCTACTAGAAAATGGGGTTATCCTCATGCATTTATACCCACATTTTTACTACACCGTGGGTATATCAGTTTTAGAAAATGATATACACCTGGTTTTTAAAAAACTATTGGTATAGGTTGATATATAGCAACGGTTTTTTAAAACCCATGGTTATTTTGGCTTAACTTAAACCTCGGCCTCCCCCCTCCCCTCATCATCCACAAGATGTAGTCTCCTTCTCAACCGATTGATTGACCGACTCCTTTTCTCCTCCAATTTCCCCCTCCCCAAATTCAAGGATCTTTTTAATCCAATCTTTTTTAATATCATATTAGTGAGTTATAAATCCTCATTATCTTTTAGTGACTGTTATTTTCATTTTTAACTATGTATGTGATTCTACTATAGCATGTTGGAATCTATTCTGATCATCATGTTTATAAATTTGTAGTCTACTAAAGATCAAATATAGTCCATTACATTAATATAAGTGCTATATTAATTATAATTTCATTATTTTGAAAACTATCCTAGGGATTATTATGAATTTAACATATATTTGAAATTATTTTGGTGGAATATTTTAGGAATTTATTTATTTTCTTGTGTTGGGATGCAAATTTAAGTTTACTAAGCATGTTAGTGTTTGTTTGTGTAATAAATGAGTTGTGGGATTTAATTATTGAATTTAATTTTGTTATAAAATATGGTTCTTTAATTTTTTTTGAATATCACTAGAATTACGTGAAGTTCACTAATGATTGAAATTTGTATATTTTTTCAAACCTCCATACCACATTACTTTATTATTTCTGGAATATTATTATTAATGGAAATAAAAGATCTTAATGAAATTTAAATTTTTAGTTAGTAAATTGAAAAGGAGTAGTCATGGAATAATTACTATGTTAATTTAAAAAATGTTTTCCACAAAAAAATATGTATGTTTTACAAGTTTACTTTGTTTATACATTTATTGATTTCCCTTATACACATCCTTCTATGTAAATTATAATTATTAAAAAGAAAATTGTTTCTTTAAAATATATTATTTATTTGGAGGATTTAATTTTGAATTATATAAATTTTATGAACATGTCAAGTTACCTATTTTTTATTATTACATGGAGATATTTGGTTATTCCATGACTACTGTTTCTTTTTTTATGTTAATATTGTATAAACTACTTCGTTATTATTGAGGCATGCTTAAGCTATTATTAACAACATTTATATCATGAACCATGGTTAACTATTTATTAGATAATTTTGACCAAAAAATAAATAATTGTATGATGATTTAAATGATTATACTATTATCATTAAATCTACAATATAGATTTATAAATTTAGATCGGTTCTTAGGAATTCATTTTTATATTTATATTACTTCTCAAGAATGTTTCTTATAATTCATTATTATGATTTAGACATGAATGAATGATAAAATATTCTTCAAAATAAATAAATATTTAGATTTCAAATGAATAAATCTTTAGTTTACATGATATTATAATTGGATGATTATATATATTTATATCAATTATTTTTTTTATTTCCATGATATTGTTATACCATGTTTTTGTGGTCTTGATGCATGGTGCACATTGTAGTTATTGTTGAGTAAATTTTTTTTCATTATCATGACAAGTGTATTTAATTGGATTAATGTCATATTAAAAACAGGGATTATCATAAAACAATTGTTTTATAAATACTTATGAATTTAATTGTATTTTTTAATAATTGTTTCTTATTCCATGTATTATAAATTGTATGTATTTCTACTTGTAGGCGTCGCTAATAAGAGATGATGATTGTCTTATTATTTATTTTTCTACCTATTAGTATGATTTGATTACATTCATATTAAAATTTTTTGTAAGGAATTTATTTATTAAGGTTTACATTCTTGATTTGAATATAGTTTTTTTTTCTATAATTGAATGTATAGAAGCAGGATGTATCATATTGATCAGATTTTAACCGAGAATCAAAATAATTTGGATATTTTTTTAGATTTTTTAAATGAATTAGGTGGAGGTCATATACGGTGTTCATGTTATTATTGTGTTATAAGACCATTGTTATTTCAGGAATAAGTTGGATACCATTTCAAAAAATCTGGATTTTGAACAAACTGTTAAATTTGGTTTCACAATGGAGAGACGATCTAATTTTCTATTGTTCATGAATGGAAAGAAAGAGGTAATATGAAGAATGTAAAATTTGATTGGTTTCCATTTTTGCATAATCACAAGAGAGATATTATGCATGTGCAAGACTACAATCATGTTAATAAGCTTGAAGAAAATAATGAAGATTTTGATGGTGAGAGAGTGAAACAATTATTCCATAAAACCCAAAATCCTATATATCAAGAAAGTACTAAAATGAAATTTTTTAATTTTTGATGTAGTTATATCATGGAGAATCCATGTATATAATTTCTAATACCACCATCGATTATATTTTTAACTTTTTGGAAGACTTTATTCTAGATGGTGCAGATATACTGTCAAATCATTATAAGTCATGAAAGATAAATAAACAATTTGAATTTTATAAAATTACCTTTGTGATTGTCTGAAAGATTTTAGTTTGTTTTGGTAGGGAAAAATAGACCATAACGATTGTAAAGAATATGGAATATCACTGTGTAAGGAAAATACATATGGAACACCATCTTTTTTTCCACAAAAATTTAGGTGGAAAATTCCGTTGAACCCCATGAATTCAAATATATTCATGTTTGTTGAAAAATTAAAAAATATTCAATGTCATGATCATGATAGAATTAATGGGAATGATGAGTTGGTTCTTCCTTCAGATGGATTAGCAGGGCAGACATTTGATGCACAACATCCTGATTCTGTAGCTGAGGTGAGTAATGTTAGGTTAGGTGTATCATGTTATGGTTTTAATCTGCTTGGTCATATTCTTACTGCTCACAACATGTGGCCAGATATTATTCATTTTTATAATCTGAATCCAAGGATGAATATGAAAAAACCTTTCACTTTCTGAGTACACTAATATATGGAACTATTGATCATATTAATGATATAGAGGCCTTCATGTAACCTTTAATAAGAGAGTTGAAGTAGCTTCGGGATATGGGTGTGCACACATTTGATGCTTCCTCAATAAAAGATTCAAATTTGACATCCCTTATATGGATTATAAATGATTTACATTCATATTAAATGATGTATGGTTAGAGAATGATGGTAAAAATATCATGTCCTATTTGTATATATAATACATTATTATGAAGACTTAATTATCACCGTAGTTTCTGTTTCATGGGGTAATGATGATTCATTACAATGGATCATCAGTACGGGAAGAATCATCTGAGGTTCAATAATACTTTTGACACTAAACAACCACATAAATGTATATTAGGAAATGATATTCTTAATGAATTGAAAGATGTTAGTTATTAATTTTGGAAATGTCATATGAAATAAAAAAATATGAATAATGTTGATGATGAATCCACTTATAATTGGAAATAGTTGAGTATATTTTTTGAGTTTCCATATCGGTCTACCAAATGGTTACATCATTGTTTAGACATAATGCACAATGTTAAAAATATATGTGAAATGTTGCTTTAAATTTATCTAAATATCAATGGGATGACCAAAAATTAATTATGATCTCACCGAGACATGTTGGATATATTTATTTGACTGGAACTACATTATGTGTGTATTGGTGAAAAAAGTGAAAAATTACTTATTCTTCTTATGTGTTCAGACCTTTAGAGAAAAACAATTTCTAAAAGTATTAGCAAATATCATAGTTCATAATGGTTGTTCTGGATACATATCTAAAAGATTCAAAATAAGGTTTTTGAAACAAAAATCTCTAAAAACCCATGATTGTGAAATCCTTCTTCATGAATTGATTCGAACAGTAATGAAATTTATTATCCAATAATGTAAGGTTTATGGTGATTTACATATACCATTTATAGAGACCTTGGTGCTAAAAGATTATCCAATTCTTTCATGATAAAAATTAATCAAGATTCGCCACTAATTTTATGTGAGTTGGAATAAAAATTTCCTCCGTCATTTTTCACATGCATGCAACATTTAACCGTTCATATTCTAATGAAAAAGACATCCTGGGGGACTCTTTCCTTTTGGGTGGTCCTATGAAAATAAATATGTTCAAAATGTAATATTATATTTGAAAGAAGAATCATCCTAAAGGTTCCATTATGAGAATTTATCTTGCTGGTGAATGTATATATTTTTATTCAATGTATTTTCATGATGTGTTTAAAAGACATAACCATACAATGAGAAATTAATATGTGATGTACGGTGAAATAGAGCCTTAATTTCTATCCCTTACCCAATAACAAGGAATTACCATATCCTATACATTGGCTACATTGAGCCTGGAATAGTAGGATATGACACATTGTATAGTCTTGTATAACATTGGATTGTCAGATACTTATATAAAGTAATTATTTGAATAATTATATGTTACATGATTCTATATATATATCACATATACCTTAAAAATTTATTATCACATTATATAGCGAATACAAACAAATTATAAGTAGAGTACATCAATCTTTCCCTTTGTGAAGTAGAGAGAATTTTTATGAAAAACTGCTTCCTGGTTTTTGAATGAAATGTTATGACCATTAATTTAATTAACATCAAATATAGTTATTCATTTAATTATATTATTCACATATATTACAGATATTGAGTTTACATGTTAGTTGAGTATCAATAATTAACAGTGTTTTCTTTTGGTCCCAATTCATTTGATCATGAATGGAAATCATTAATAATTAATGGGTATAAATATTTTTTCTACTAATAGAATGGTGAAAATTATAACATAACATGATAGAGTTATGTAAACTACTTTAACGAACTTTTACGCCAGTGCATTAAATAGTAGACCTCGATATGAAAATGTTACATATTATGGACTTGTTAATAAAATATTGTCATTGGATTACTACTCTCATGGATGAGTCACTATGACGAAATGTAAATGGTTTGATTCAATGATACAACATGATTAATTTATTGATGACTGTAGATTCAGATTTATTGTTATGACAGTATATATGGCTAGTGATGAACAATATATTTCTTCATCTATGTAAAAAATGTTTTTATGTGAATGATCATTTAAGTTTTAATTATGGTGTCATTATATAAGTAATCCCAAGACATTTTTTTCATGATGGTGGGGGTGCAATTGAAACCATTGATACACCCATTATTGTTTAAAAAAATGTTGTATTTGATAACTCATATAGTCCCATTGTGAGAATTGATTTTGAATCCGAAGTAGTGGTGGTTAATATATAGTATGAAACATATATGTTCATAGTTCAATTAGTTTACCTTGAAGTGGGATTCTCAGGTTGGTACTACTAGAATTATTTTAATTTAGTTTTGGTTTTCATTGAAAATTTAATTATTGTTAATTGAATTGAATTTTTGTTTTTAGGAGGTTTTGGAAAAAAAGGACAAAGATGCAATAACTTGCATTCACACATCATGGTGCACTGAAATACCTTAGCATGAGAGGTTCCTGGTAATTTAATATGAATATAAATATTACATATCAATTTTTATATGGTTAGAAATTTCCATTTAATGTCCATATGACCAAATTTAAAATGGCCAAATGGAGAAATAACAATTAAAGGGGATGTTCCAGCCTTATAAATATAGATATTATTTTTATTCAAATAAAGGGGAATTAACATCTTTATAACTGGTAATTTTCAAACTTATAAATAATATATATTTAATTTATAACCTTATAAATGGCCAATTTTCCAATTGGGGCATTTACATCCTTACAAAGCGCTATTCAAGGGGCATTTACAAACTTCCAAATAATAAAAATATTATTTCCAGCCCTATAAAGGGACTTTAATGAGGTATTTCTAGCCTTATAAATAATTTAGCTATTATTACTAGCCTTATATAAGGATATAAAAGGGTAATTTCTAGGCTTATACCTAATATAGATATTATTTCTAGCCATATTAATGGACAAATAACTAATTTCCCAATTAACTAAATGGCCAAATGGCCAAATGACCATAAAAGGGGCATTTCCCAAACTTAAAAATAAAGATATTATTTCTATTAAAATAATGGGGAATTTACATCCTCATAAGGTGAATTTATATCCATATAAGTAATATAGATATTATCTCATGCCTTATAAATGGAATATTGGCCAATTGTGGAATTTGCAACCTTATAAAGGGACATTAAGGAGGCATTTCTAGACATATAAATAATATAGGTATAATTGACAGCCTTATAAAGGGCCATCAAAGAGGATTTTCTGGGCTTATAAATAATATATATATATAATATTTCCAGCCTTATAAATGGACAATTGGCGAATAAAAATAAAATAACACAAATATAATTGGAATAAAATATTCATATAAGAGGAATCCATATCATAAACATGTTTAGAATGTTAATTAACAAGTATTGATTATATAATATCACTTATGTTAGATTTATAATTAAATGTATCTTAATGTATTTATTTATATCATTGATTTCAACAAAAACAAAAATGTTAATTTAGGATTGGTTTATCAATATTTTGTTATTCAATAACATGATATTATATAAATCAATAACATTTGTTCATGTGACATTGGGCATAGAAGGTCGTGTGCCTCAAGAAATATTATTTTACTCGAGTATGAAGAAAATTGTTAGAAGTGTTGTAAATAAGGGTCCTAGTGGACGTAGACCTGATGGTTCTGGTGGTGGTGGTTGTGATGCTCATGATGATGATTTTTTTCTAGTGATTCAGGCATTGATTCTCGAAATTATTATGATGGATGAAGTGTTAATTAGAGAGATATTGATCCCCTAAAATTTTATGTCTAGGTATAGATATGTGTGGATGACTAAAACTAATTAAGTATGTCGATTATATATGTGGGTTAATGTATTTTCAAGGGTTTGAAAAATATTTATAAATCGGTAGTTGAATTCTAAATATATAATGAGCTTACTCCGTTAAATGTGTACCATAGACGTAATTTATTTACAGGTTCTATAAGAGGTGATGGATGGTGGTGCTGATGTTAAATGGGGGTAGGTATCTATACCCGCAGTTCACAAAAACATGGGTATACATGATTTCTAGAGTACTACATATACCCACAGCTTCATGTCAACTATGGGTATTAAGAAATCAGTATAGACTATACCCATTGTTTTTATAAAAACCATGGGTAGAGGCTTTTTTGGACAGTTAAACACCCGTAGTCCTTAGAACCGTGGGTATATCCCATACCCATGGTTTTCTAGGATTCAACCATGGTTTTTAATCATTTGTATATGTTAACAATCCATTAGTTTGTTTTGAGATAAATTTTCAATTTTAAACTAAAAACAAATTGTTTGAGTCCTATTAGACACACCGTAGGTCATATTATTGTGTGATTTTTCTCTTACACATCACAAAGGATTTATGAATCAATTTCTAAAAGTATCAAGAAAATATGAGTTCATTTTCCCATTTATAGGTATGTGACATATTTTTTGAATGAAAATTCCAATTTTAAACAAAAACACAGACATTCAGTAATACCAATAACACTATGTGTCATATTTTTACATAAGTAACAATGTTCTAATTTAGCAAGAAAATAAAATTTTGATTTATTTTTTTTCATTAAGTGAAACGTGTTTTTGAAAAAAAATATCAATTTTCCACTGAAAGAACACAGATTGAGTCATATAAGTCACATTGTGTGTTAGATTAATGTGAGGATAATTCTAACATGTTAAAATTAATATATGTATTATTATCATAAATTATCAAAACAATCCAATCATTTTTTCTGAATTTTCAGTTAGTAACACATGTTTTTTACTAAAATATCAATTCTAAACTATAAAAAGACATTTCAATTCATATCGGTCACAACGTTCATTGGATTGAGGTTTAACTGATTACTACATTTCATAAATAACTTATTGATCATTGCCTTAATGTATCAAAACAATCCGAATGTTTTTTCCTAATTTTGATTATGTCAAACTTCATTTTAACTAAAATGTCATTTTAAACAAGAAAACACATAGTTTGGGTCACATCAGTCACACAATGCATTAGATTGATGTGTGGTTGATTCCTACACAAATAAATGACTTTAGTATCATTTCAACAAATAATTAAGTAAAATAAGAGTATATGTAATTGGTTTCCAATGAGTGGATCATTTTTTTAGTAAAATGATATTTTTAAATGGAAAACACACATCTCGAATCATACTGGTCACACAATGTAATATTTTAAAATTTTGAACATAATAAAAACCCTCATTAATAATAATTTTTGATTATATTTATTTGAAAATTTAAATTTTCAATAAAAATTACTTAATAGATGAGTTAAATGTTTTTTGTAAGGGTAAAATCCAAATTAACACCTAGAAATATTCTACAACATATTTTTTGAAATATGTGCTCAGATATCATAGGATTTCAAGGCATGTTGAGGCTCGATGCTAATAGGATAAAAATATTAAATATATTATATTACGTAAAAGTAATTGTTTCTAGAATAATTGCAAATCATCAAAATAGTGCATCGTATGAGAAATCAAATACCACTGTTAGGTCCAAGATAGGGGTTTACCTTAGGCATGATAGAAATTTGGAGCTCATTGGGCATTTATCGTATATTATGATAAATTATTTAATATTTTTATTTATATATTTCTAAAAATAATTCAATATCTCTTATATGGTGCATTGTTTGAGATGTCTATGACCAAAGTTAGGTCCGGGAGGTGGGGTTTACCCAAGGTGTCATATAACATTTGTGCATGTCGACTGTTTAGCAACATCGCATGTGAGGAAATATTTTTTAAAAATCATATAATTATTTTCTTGAAAATAATGGAATATCTCTCAAATACTATCTCGTATGAGGAAAATTATTCAACCATTATGTCCGAAATACGTTTTTTACCCTAGGCATGACATAATCATTGTGCGCGTGTGGTGTTTGGTAACATTGAATATAAGAAAAATAATAATTATACTATTATTTTTATTTCTCTAGAAAAAATGGACATTAGATGTGTAATTAAATTAACTTAATTTATGAATGATATTCCTTCTTAGCTGAACATTTATTTAGATGTTAGATAATAATAGTTATATTTTTACATGCCCCATAATAATTCAATTATGTGGTTAATATAAATTTTCTAACCACTCGGTATTTAATAGAAGATGTTTTTGAAACTTTAATGGTGGAAATGTTGAGGTTTATTTATTTATAATAATATTAATTTTTATTATTATAATTTTTATTATTATAATTTTTATTATTATTATTAAAAGTATGAAAATAATTGTGTTGGGTATTTATATATTGTGTATATACATATATATGTATATATGAATGTGTTTAAATATATCACATGTATATAAATGGGTTGTATATATTTATATAATTCATATAAATAAATATATATATATATGGATAAATTTTACAATGTTTAAATTTTTTAATTTATATAAATAAGTAAATTAAAAAAACATGTAACAATAATTCGGGGGTTGTTCGGGATTTAAGAGAAATGAGATGGAGTAAAAAACTAGATAATAAATGAAATAAAAAATTTAATAAGATAAAGGGTAAAAAATATGGTTTTAATGGGTGATATGATATGCACTATAGAGGTCATATGAGGAGCTCACATACCCCTCATTCCTCTCCCCCTCTGCCTTTCTCCTCTGGTTATCTTCTATTATTATAATTTATTTCATTCTTTAAAATCATCCCACATTACCGATCCGATTGTCGTACCATTAGTTATATTGTAATCATCTTGATGAGTAGAAACATATTAGTATTTTTCTATTTTTAATTTGGAGAGACATTTTTTCATATTATATTTATTTATTCCATTTCTACATTTTAATGTTTCGTTGTTGGTGATAATTCAAAATAAAGATTAAATGAATGTTATTCATGGATTTGGTGGTGGAATTGGTCACAATTAGTGGACCATTTTGATGAATCATTATATCACATAAGGTAGGAAGTTATGTACCTTCTGCGGTTATTTCTTATGTAGGTTTCCATGATGAATATTTATGTTGGCCTTTCTTTACACCATGCTTGATTGTGATCACTAGTGGTTGTGTGTCGCCGTGATATCTGTTGTTATTTATGCTTTACATGAGTGATATATTTGTATTTTGATATTTTTTTTATATTTTTACATGATGTTATATTTCTTCTATATACTCATGATGTTATACGATGAAAATCCTTATTGTGTAATCACTCTGTATGTGTAATACCATTTCCTAGGAGGTTTTGATTGGTACTTGAGACAGGTGGACTGTCGTTACAAATTACCCCATCGGTGGGAGAGTTTACATGTTAATGATGATAGTAATGAGGGACCTAAATATAGGGTAGATGGAGTAGGTATTCATATTGTCATATCGATGGTCTCCTTGAGGTAGCCTTTATTTTCTATGTTCTATTAAACACATGATATCTTGCTCAATGCGTGTGCTAAATAGTCTCGTCTAGAGGAGTTGGGTGTCATTGTCTTCTTGTGGGACATATGACGCGGTGTATCATCTCCATGAAACTGTGAGGATGATGTATAGAGGTGATTTTGTTTCATCCTAATCATTCCGTTATTATAACATCTCTAGTTTTCTAAATGAAAAAATATGGTCAATATTTTACATGATACACCAAATTGATCTTAAACAAACAACTAAATAATATAATTTAATACTGAAGTTATCAAATATAGATTAGAATTGTAGGTATGGACTAGATGACTTAAAGTATGAAAATATGGTGTAAATTTTTTTATATAATTAATTTTTTGATGAAATAATTATAAATTAAAATAAAACTATTTTTATAAATAAAATAAATATTTTTCTGAAAAGATATTTAAATGTGCACATGTGTGTTTTAATCCAATAAATAAAAAAATTACTATTTCTTGATTATATTAATATATTTTATATGTTATAATGTCTAAAAATAATTTTATGTGTTTTCTAGACCTGATATAATATAAAATTTAATTTTACACATAAAAGATATATTTTTCTAAAAATACAATTTTACAGCCTTTTGATGGCGGACTTGTTTAAAATATTTTTTAAAAATTTATTTCATAAATTATATTATAAAAAATATAATTTTCCATTGAAGGTTTAATATTAAAATTTAAATCCATTGAATTTTTGTTATTTTTTTTGAATAGATGCATTTTTTGATCAATAGTTAAAAAAATACTGCATTTTAAATGAAAACAACTTTTTCGACTAAATAATTTATAATGTTAAATAATATTTTTGATAGTTTTTTAAATTATAATTAGAGAATTTTTTATTATTTAACCCAATTTAATTTATTTGAATCAATTTAACATTTAATTTGGATATAAAAACATTACAATATTTTGAATGTTTTCTCTTTAAAAAACATGTTTTCTCACTTCGTCAAAAAGATTATTTTTAAATTAATTTTATCCAATTATTTATTTTGAATTTTAAAAAATTTATTCAATATTTACAATAGTTAGATAAATATTTATTAAATGTGTCCCTTTTATTTTTGTACAATATGAATAATAACATTAGTAATTTTTTGTTACCACAGTGAATGTTAAATAATGTAATTAAAGGTAATGATAATATAATAAATATTATAAAATTACCCTATCATGTGTAGTAATTTCATTGGATGAATTATTTTAAACCAAACCATCATTGGAATAATTTTATGACCTTTTGGAGATACAAGGATGATTTAAATCCCTTTATTGTATATTAATTTAATACAAAGTCAAATAAGTCATACTTATGTTTTAATAACTATAACAATTTTAGTATAAGGTTTTTTATATGAAATAATATTATATAAATAGTATTTGGAAATATATTTTTATATTTATCATGTAAATATATTTTTAATTTTTTGGAAATAAATATTTACCTTAATGGATTACATAGTAATGATGTTATAATTGTTTATTTAAAGGAAATATCAAATAAATGATATTAGAAATATTATAATAAATATAATTTGAAATAATTAATATAATACACTAATTTTATATATTAATTAGACATGTTATTTTTGTGTTATAATATTTTTCTGAATTTAAATTTTTTATGATATTTATAAAAAATTAAAGTAATGAATAATTTCAAAATTAACATTAGTGACATTTTAAAATAAATAAAATTTTATTTAATGATATAAAATTTATAAGAAAATTTAAAATTAAAAAATGGTTTTAATATTGTATAAAATTTAATAAATTAACCATTTAAAGTTCATTTGGAATTTATAATAACTATATTAATTTATAAAGACTAAAAACACATGTTATCACGATAAGAGTTAAAGATGTTAAATAAGGGTTATATTTAAAAGATAAGGACTAAAAAATTGTCAAAACGTATATAATATTCATATAATTAATGTATTTAAACCCATAATTATCCTAAATTTGTAATAAACCGATATGGAGGAATATTAAATAAAACATTAATTGATATTAATTTAATATTTTCAGAAATATCAAGTACCCCCTCCACTCTTTTATAAAAGGGAACCACTTAATCTCTAATAATAACACTAAATAACTTTTTAGTATAACCAATATATATGAAAATACATGTATATAATACCCATTTATTCTAGATATCGTTGTTTAGGCATAACTCCATCCTTAGAGGTGTTAGGGTGTTAAGAAAAGGATGTGGTCCGAGGAAGAGATATCGTTTTTAATAAAGTATTTCTATTTTATTTCTTCATAAAATTCCATAAAATAATATTCAAACATGATAAAATAAAAAATATATTATATTATATATAACGAGATGTTATTATGTTTATATCATCATCTTAATCTATCTCCACTTCCATCAAAAGGGAAAAGAGTTTTCATTCGTGTGTACTACAAACAACTGCCTCGCAAACTATATAATTCTTTTTTCATCATTATCTCTCAATATTAGTTATGATGATGAAATTAAAGTTTATATATTATATTCATGACATATTTATAATTATTAAATGATAATATATCATTTATGTTATTACCTTTCAATGCACATACATATGATAGTGTCGTTCATGCGTATTTGGGAACTACCACCTCCACAAAGCAATGTGATTCATTTTTCAACACCATATCACATGTATAATATATATAAGTGTATATTAAAAAATAATATCGTATATATTATCTTATTATCATTATTTTATGTAAAAATGATATTGGCCTTATTTCCATAATGATTATTGAAAAGTGGAAATGTTTCTCCTACAAATTACCGTCTCCATGAGTGTAACATAGTTTATTTTTAATTTCCATATTTAATGGGTGTATTTAAAAGTATGAATGATTTATAAAAGTTATTTTTAAATAATGAATATTATTCCCTATATGAAGGAAAAACTATGACTTTATGACGATATAAATTATACCAAATTCATTTTGGATTCATGTACCAAATATCATCAAAACGTCTGATGAGAACTTAAATAATTAAGTAATTTTTATAACATTATTATAAGTTATATAAAAGAAATTATAAACATAAATTTTTTTCTAAATAAAGTAAATAATTCAACTAATTTTATTATTGAGGAATATAAATATAGTATGTGATGAATATGACAAAAGGTAAGGGTCTTCATCTCATTATACTATTATTGAGGAATATGTTGATGTTATACACCCAAAATCTTTTATGAGGTGTATATAAATCCCTATTTTGCGTATAATATAATTAATTTATTTTTATCATGTCATTTGACATACTATTAAATTCAATTCATTCATGGAGATTTTTATTTAAATGTTCTATGTGTTACAGGACAGCTTGAATGTTTGAATATTTAATTTACAAATTCTTTTCCCCATGTCAAAATTACTGACATTATTCTACATATTTATTAATATTTATATTAATGGATTATAAAGGAAATTTTATTTCTATTTTTAATTTCATTCAAATTTTATCAACAGGAAGCTTTTGGTGTTTATATTAAATGTTTTGACAAATCAGAAAAGGAATGTTAAATTGTTATCATACACGACGACAAATAATTACCCAATTTCATGACTATTATAAAATTTATATCCTCCCCTGCTAGATTATATATTTTCATAAAGAAAAATACCTATTCCATTATATTTGTTATTTTTTGAATGTAATTATTTTTAAATGATAATGGAATTTTTATATGAAATATTTTTTTTATATTGGATTAAAATTGTTTTCTAAAGGATTTATGATAAAAGTGTTTTATTAATAATATGATACATTTGCATTATAGTAAACTGATGATCCCAATATAGCCTATACATGGGGTGGCCTAGATGGAACTGGGTAACCCCATTACAATATATTATAGGGTTGACCATATTGCACTGGGTAAGCCCATTACAACGTAACATGTAGTGGAAAATATAGCGTTGGGGAATTCCATTATAGCCAAACATGCATTAGACAAGATAGTGTTGGGTATTACCATTATAGATTAACATGGGGAGTCCCAAATAGCACTGTGAAATCCCATAATATATTAATTTGATGATGTACTTATGGTTATTCCAATCAAAAGGGTTTTAAAAGGGTTTTGAAAGGGTTTTATGTATGTGATGCTCTAATTCACCTAACGATATTTTTATTTATTCCTGTAGCTTTTAATGGTTTTATTTGAAATAAATATGTGTTCATTTATCATGTTTAATTTTTTTAATGAATATTCTCAAATAACATTTAAGATAAAGGTAAATGTTATACGAGTTTTCATTTTTTTCTATTGTACAATAATTATTCTTTCTTTCTTATATCCCTAAGGATATTTTTTTCTTCATTCCATCTTTTTAAATTTTTATTAATAGCGTTTGAGGGGGAATGGAGATAAGTATGATATCAATGGGTTATTTTTAAATATTTTTCATAGAGAGAAATAATGATTTATTATAAAGACTTTTATATTGTTAAAAATGGTTACTACGTATATGTGTCCACTTGTAATGTATGGGTATAAACTGTAAGAGTTTGTACTAATTATCTTAAACCAATAACTAAAAATATCCTAAAATTAGAATTACTATTCAAAAACACTATGATATTTAATGTTTATGGTTAGATAATTATAATTATATTTTTATATAGAGAAAAAAGTATATAACCCACGGTTTGTGGTAGCTTGGTTAGAGCAATGCCGCTATGTTACAAATTTTGTGTTTCTATGATTATAATTCATTTATTATTATAATGCTATAGAATTATACACATGAGAACATCTGGTTATGGATGAATTAGTGTTTTGTAAAAGGTCTTGTACTCACACCCTACTCATAAATTTTGGTGTGCTTGTATACTCCATGAAGGATCCATCAAAGGTAAAAGGAGCATTGGTGGATAAAAGAGTAGTGGATCATGGGGATAGCGATGGACATGTATGATTTTCAAATGTACATATTGTTTTCATCTATTTATTCATATGTTTTTTTAATTCTGGATATGATTGATACATTCAGAGATTATTTTATATCTTGATATTCATGTCATATAGTTTCTCTCATGATTACTCTAATAATTTATTATATTTTCATTATCTATTATTGATCCTATGATGTGATTAGAGGGCATAGTAACTTCATTGATTGTATTGTCATAGTAATCCTAATTGGCTTAAGAAGGAAGTTGGATATTACTTGTCCTTATGGAACACCACCAAGGTTCCAATGGATTGAAATAAATTCTAAGGGCTTCATCAACAGATGAGTGTTGATTATGTGTTTTGAAATAAAATAACCAACCAAAAATTCCATAAAAAAAATAACAACTACCTGATGCATGATATCAATTAATGAAAAATCAATGAAAACCATTAATATTAAAATCAAAATAAACCCAGTACTGAAATGAATGACTATAATATCAAAGTGCCCAGTAGAAGAAAAAACTCAAGGACTCCAATAGAAACTCCAAGCTCCAAACATGTTACATAGTATTATACTAGAAATATCCCAAGTATCATGGAGTGATTATAATTATGTGTGATTATTTACCTTTTGTCGTGTCTTTATCAACAACATCTGCAAAATCCCCAAATATCCAAATAAGGGATGAATAATGAAACTCATTAGATTTTACCAAATTTATTCCCTATTCTTTTCACTAGGATAAAGCAAGTTGAAACATTATATAACACATTTTATATAAAAACATTTCTAAAAATATATATTAAAATATAAACAAGTGCCATATTAAAATAGATTTCTCAAGATAACATCAGGATCCAAGGAAAGAATCAATTAAAAGATTTAAAACCATTTAATTTTCAATTTTTGGAATATCTCATTCCAATATATAAATCGACACATATATACATCCATGCTTTATTATGACACTTCCATACCCATAATTAGTTTCTCATTGATTTACTTTGTTATCACAAGGTAATTAAATACCATATTCCATTACACCTTTGGTACCAAGAACAAGGTATATTTCAACCAATAATTTTAACTAAATGTGAACATATAACACCATGTATGCCCAAAAACAATTCCAATACAATCATTCCAAAACCATTTCAATGCCAAACCCATTTGAACCATTTAAAAAAATTGGACTTTTCTTGAAAACCTTTAAAAAAACAATTTCATATTATTTCAATAAAACTATAATTATACTAAAAAAATATAAATTATACCATTTTCCAAAATTCAAAAACAGAAATTTTTTAAAATAAATATTTTAATATCAAAAAATCATATCACTTGCATGATCAATTTCTAAAAAACCACCAAATACACAGAACATCACTAAAGATGGTTTCTACAATGATTTTCACACAAATTTAATAATCAATTTCAATAAATTTATCCAATTTGAATCAATTCCAACCATTTATAGCAAGATAAGTTGAGATTGAATCCACCTACCAAGATAATTTGGGGAAAATGATAAATGACATGAAAAGCATCCATGAAATCGTGTTGAATGTCCAAAAATCCACTTTATATATATTCCCCTAACATCAAAATAGCCAAGTATAATCATATATTGAATCAAAAAACATAGATATATAAACAAAATAAGTAAATTTAAGAAACAACGAGGGATTTAGAATTAGATCTAATAAAAACTACCAAAAAATTCATAGAACGAAGTCTTACCATGATAATACAGGTCCAAATCACTAAGAGAAAACTTCAGATCACCTATAGATCGATGGGATGAAATTTCATAGACTTTAGGAAGAGGGAATATCATGTTAGGGAAGCATAGTAGGATTAATGAGGGAGTTATAGATCAAAACATTTGATATCTACAATTTTAGGATATCACATTTAACAATTTCATGGTTAGTCGCACGATTAGGAAAATTTTGTGCTAACCGTGTGCCAACCTCTACCTCGAAGATAATACTCACACAATTACCTCACATGGTTAACAAAAATTGAACCATTTTTGGAAAATACCAGTTTCCAACATAGCATGTTTTCTCTTAGGTTTCTCCAAGGTTTGGACAAACCATGTACCGCCTGTGTGCCTTCCCTTTAGCACATGTCCCACTATGAACTATTTCTTATAGGTGATGTACCATTCTTAAAAACAATGATCCAACCATACACCCTTATAAATTTAAACAAATCATTCCAAACCTCTTCTGAACCCTCCCAAAATTCACCAAAACACTTTATATAATTGAAATATATCAAGAAAGGTTTACTTTCTTAAATCCAGGGGTGCTACATTGATGGACATAGACATTAGCTGCTAGTCGAAAAACTCTGGCATACAGGTAGTCATGTATGAGGTCTAATGACCTTCTATCATAGTCCTGATTGTTTGGATCATGATGTTACAAAATGGAATTAGAGGACTATGACTCACTAAATTGTTTGTTCTCATTGCTTTGATTTAGGATAGGCAAGACATGAGATAGAATAGTTGGTGCATAGGTAGGGGAATAGTGAGAGTGTCTAGATAGAACTATAAGTGAACTTATGAGTTTCTATAAATTGGGGAATTTATGATTTGTTGTTATAATTAATTAACTCACCTTGAGTGACGCACATGATGTTGATATGTGATATTTTGATATTTCTGGAGTGTCCATGCATTATAACTAGGAACATAGGTTCACATGACATATATTTACTTGATGTTGTGCTCCATTATAATTATTAATTAAATTCCTTGATTTGTGATATCTTTTTTGGGATAGTTTCTCCATGTGTGATATATCTACTAATATGATGTTGTGATGTATTTTTTTTTTGAATTGATTAGTTGAAATGATCATGTTGTTGTGTTCGTATATATATAATGATGATGACTAATTTTCGGGTTCTTAAAAAAGGATAACGTCTACAAGGTTTATACCTTGGGATAAGGGTAGACTCTGTGGAGAACGTTTTGTGATCACATAGATTCATATGATATCCTTGTGTGATCCCATAGACTAAAGAAGATCAGTTTATGTTCCTAATATAACATCATGTTGTAGATTATGTTTCCTCGACATATTTATAGGGAAGAACTTTTGAATTGGGGACATGAATGCTTCAAAAAGGGATGATTTTTCTACATTACCACTATATATATAGGAAAATGTAGCTGATCATCCTACCATACTAGTCATGTGGTTAGGATAGTAGAGCCACATTATCCCTAATTATTTCACTTATTGTCTGACATGTTCATATAAGTATAGAGCTATTGAATAACATGTCATGAATTTCAATTTTAATATTATCTATCCTACCATGGAATCAAATTCCCTCTGAATAATGTGGAATAAATTTAAATCATTGAGATAATCTTTTACACAGTAGATACTCTAAAGGATTGGCATTTCAAGATGATATTGAGCACAGGTCAAGAGCACATCCATTTCGATACCCCATATCATATGTATCCATCCAAAATAAAGGATCTATAGGTGAGACTAGATGACTTAGAGAAGAATGGATTTATTTGACCCAGTACTTCACAATGGGGTTCACCTACAATGTTCAATTAGAAGAGGGATGTTAGTCATTAGCTATATGTTGATTATTAGCATCCATTGAAGGTGATGGTGAAGAGCCGATATTCGATTCCCTGTATTGATGATCTTTTTTATCAGCTATAGGGATACTAATTTTTCTTCAACATTTATCTTTGATCAGGTAATCACAAGTTTCATGTTATAGAGGAGGATATTCCAAAGATAGTGTTTCAAACCATGTATAAACTATACGAGTAATTTGTGATACTATTTTGGCTAATGAACACATCAAAAAATTTCATGTCCATCATGAAAAATACATTACCTAGACAATTGGACTCATTAGTTTTAGTTCTCATTGATGATATCCTCATCTACTCATCGACACGTGGGAAACTTGTAAAGAACATAGAGATAGTCCCAAGTATGGTTAAGGAACATAGTATTTAGGCCAACTTGTCAATGTGTGACATATTGATTTGAGAGGTGAAGTTCCTATGCCAAATGGTGTCTGATACCAAAAAGATATATAGACCCAGGTAAAGTTGAGGTAGTTATATCTTGGAAATTCCCCCCAAGTATTTTTGATCATATAATATTTCTGGGGTTTATAAGGATATTTATTATAGTTTATCCATTATCTATCCTAGCTATTAGCCACCATGAAAGCCATAACAAAGAAGTGAGTGAAGATAAAATCATTAGATTCATTTGATTATGTTTTACTTTACCTATGGAGATAGCTTATCAAAAGTTTAGTTTTTATACTCCTTGAACCTAGATATAGGCCACCCACTCCCTATCTTCACAAGACACTATCAAAAGGGTCGACATCTACACAAGACACGACATGTATGAGAAAATCCTGTGTAGGAGTGACTGTGACGACACTTAGTAAGACACCATAGAAACACTAAACACGAATAAAAAAGTACAGTAATCTCAAAAAAGATATAAAAAATAGTTTATAACAGAAAATAAACAATTATATACGCAGGAAAGATACCATGCCACCATAAAGCCATAACCAACTGCAAACCATACAATTCTGTTCTAAGAAATACCCTTTTTTGGAGAACCCAATCCAAACTACATGATACTATCAGATACACTTGAGAAAAAGGTTTGGTTCATTAGGCCCTTCCCAATGAAGTCCACTTTTCTAATAGGACCATGTTATTCAGATAGGGGTCACGACCAAAACCACTAGGGGACACCACTAACCGAGTTTGGATCTACCTGCTACGTTAAGGTTCCTATGTCAAAAATTTCAAAAACATATAAATACAGTCTACTAGATGGGGGTCCATTACCTACTCAGGGAGGCCATGATAATTCCCTGAACTCTAACATGGGAAAAAAGGTGATACATGATCTCATTACATACCAATAAAGGGACACCACAACTCTATCTAAGACTCTACCTCTATAGGGGATAACAATCTAGTTATTTGGACCTAATTAAACAATATATACTCTAAGAGAAGGATCAAGGGAGTGAAATAAAGATAAACTATCCAAAACTATGAAAAAGCAGAGCCTAAAGAAATCTTTAAGTGTTTACACAGCGTATTCCAAGGGGTAAACGACGAGTCCAGCTATCCCATACCCTACTAGAATTGAGAAGGCTCACATGGCATATATTATCCATATACATGATGTGTATGATGATATAAAAATCATGTAAAGAATCCCTGTAGCCTTCCCATGTCACCTAGATGTATCTATGTACTAAGGAATTGTATGTGTTCCAGTCCGTGTATGCCAAACCGTGTCTGTGTGGAAGCACCCAGCGTGTTCGTGCATGTCTACTACAAAGCTTGTACCTGTACTTCCAATGTACATGATGAGTAAAGAAAGGAGGGTCACATGCCATGTGATAGGGTGTGATAGGGGTCACACACTGTGTGACAGGGGTCACATGACTTTTTGTCCTTAACTCCAACCAATCTCCGTGGTCATTGCTATACGGCCCTACACGTTGTGTAATCTCGGATTACACACCCTTTGGATCATGATTTTCCAGAATTGAAATTCTTCTTCTATGTTTCCTATACAATGGTGCTGCTTCTATACAACAATATATTCACCACAAAATTGAATATCCAATTTCCCCCATGCTTTTATGTTTCCAAACAATGTGTTTCATCATCCGAGATTCTTACAGAACAGATAATTTCATCATTCTTCATCTCTCACTGGAGAATGTGGGGGAATGCCAAATAAGATGATTTCAGGATTCATTCATCATCCAATTCACCATTTCTCTATCAACACACCTCCATTGTGTCATGTGGATCCTATATCCACGATATGAAATCATTACGTTAAGAAATTGGTGTGCAAAGATCAATTGATCAGGAATAGCTGAGTTGTGGACCAAAAATATAATGCTTTAAAAAAAATGAATCGGAGGTGAAAAGATGAAAATAATAAGAGGAATAAACCTCAATCTATGTTCGCGTTGACCTAAATTATTTTTAATAAGATACTCGATGAAGACATTTAAAATAATTCACCTAAATCACCCAGTAAAAAACCCTTCACTCAGGGAAATCGATTCGCAAATCAATCCATTCATCAATTCATTTTATTTCCCCATATAAATTAGTAATGGGGAAATGAATAATTGAAACTCACACCCTACATCAATTCGGGTTGATTACTGATGAAGAACGGCTATAATGTCTCATTAGTTAGTGAGATATGTCGAATATAAGGTATCACTGATCGATTGATTCAAGATCCATCACCATTTTCCTTATAGGAATCTCCAAAGCTCTCCCAAAAAGTTATTTGGAATCTCTTGGGCTATGAAACTAACCTAGAATTTCATACATAATTGTCTTTTTAAACAAAAAAACCATCGATATGTCAACCTAATGCATAAAAATCATTTTATTAAATAACTTTATTCATCTTAATGACATAATTTTTTTAAAAAGGCCCACACTGACTAATGTGAAGTCACATCTAGGGTAAAACCACCATTTTTATCCATTGTTTTCTAATCCAGACACCCATTTAAGAGTTATTTATCTTTTTCCAAAAAAACTGTGCGCACCTGCTATTAAATATATTTAATATATTTTATACATTTATTCTACGTACACCAAGCATCGAAATCCCTTTTTATCTCTGTGTATGGTCTTGAAAATAATGCATATAATATTTAAAAATAATAAATAGAAAACCCAAGATGATACAGAAAATAAATTTTTAGTATGAATAAATGATAATAAGTGGTTCTCTTTTATATGTCTGTCGAGTGGTTTTCTTGAAAATACAAAAAAATATTTTGTAATGGGAAGTAAAAATCAATTTAAGTGCCTATACAATTGATAAATATAGTATTGGAGGTATGATAAGGTTGATACAAACTTCCACCACTAAAAAAAGTATGGTTAAACTATTTTATTCCTTTCACCTTTAAAGTTAATCACTCTTACCATTTTAGTTCTCACCATGGTAAATAATTTTTTACCTAAGAAATTTAAACTTTAAGATTAAAATTAAAATGAACCTTATTATATAATTTGTAACAACTTATTATATGAAATAAATTATATCAAATAAAAAACCTATGTGTGTTTAATATTATTTTTTACACATGTGCTTGCAATGTGAAAACCCCTATTTTAACATTAACCCTGATAAATAATGTTTTTACTCATTAGAGGATAAACAATAAAAGGAAAAATTGAACATACATGAATGTTGGTTTATATTTCTGACCATATTCATGTCACTTAGGTGACCATAATATTTTTTCTTAAATTTAAATCATTTAAAAAACATTATTTTCTATAAAATATGAGTAATTTTAATTTTGACAATATTTTTTTAGTCTGACATTAAAAACATCATGAAAACGATGGAAATAGAATATATTCCTTTCACACATCCCTAACATATTATAATTATATAAAAAATTTCTAGAACATAACTTTTTTTCAATTTATATAACATTTTATATTTAATAAAATCATTTATTTCATTTTCCTTTTAATTAAATAATTACTTCGTCAGCATTGTGTATGAATTTAAGGTAATTATTTAATCACTAAAAATATAAATAAATTTCCATAATAAATATAAATTATTATTCATGTGAATAGATATAACTGAAAACACTTCTTATTTATCTCTATATAAACACAGAAGTGATTTTTAAAAGAGAGTGGCATGTTGTCCTATTCTTTACATAAATTATTATAAAAACATAATCATGGACACATACCTCAAAATAGGATGATTCCAATACATATTTTATATATGGTCTATATATGAAAAAAAACAATAGAAAATTGTTATGTTTTTAGGACATTAAACAGTTATATATTGGGTTTAAGTCTCGGTAAACATGTTTTACCCGTACTCATGTAATAAAATTTTACTATTTTTATATTATATTTTGAGAAAAAATTATTTTGACCTTATTACCTAATAAATATGATTACTAAAAATATAAAATCCATTTTATCAAATTTTATTCACATGTGAGGTTGAATTAAATTTAAAAATATCCCCACAAAACATGCTGAAAAACATTTATTTGAGAAATGTATTCTTCAAGCATATGATGATATTGCATTAACTATATGACTAGGGTGTTGGATCTTAAGACTTTAATATGGCTATAGGTGGGGGTGAAATATAGTTTAAAAAGATAAACTAAAAAATACCTCTTTATTTATGAATTTTCGACATAGGTATAATCCAATTATAAGAGTGTTAGAATCTGAATAAAAAACAATTAAATTAAATCAGGGTTTATCTGTATCACATTATGTATGATAAAAATAATATTATAATTATATGTAAAAAAATTTATTTCTAAAGTATATTCATAGCATAATATATAAATTTTAAAAAAATAAAACAACAATCTTATAAAAGTTAGAATGATGTACAAGATTTAATAAAAGTAATTAATCTTTAACCGTAGAAGATAAGAAATCCAAAAACCTTAAATAAACGTATACATAGTTATATACCTACTTTAAGGAATATATTGTTTTATATGTACTATTAGGTCTATCTTTTTTTTACATGGACAACCATCGACATGATTATTAGTATCTTTTTATTCCTATCCTTGAAAGCCCTCATTATGAAGATCATTCTCGGTCTTCTTAGCACTAGAATCCATCAATCCTATGGATCAGATTCATTGTCATTCTATCCCTAGAGGTCCTCGATCAAACCTCCATCAAAAAAATTAATAAAAAATAAAAAACATACAAAAGAATTATAACCCTGGCATGTGTTCCTCATAACTTTAGGTCCCTAAAAAATAAAAATGAATATGAATAAGAAGTTCACATAGAGTAATCATTAGAAGAATTGAGTTGTAAAATTTCAACAGTGCTCCTAAATATTCAAATAACCATTTATTTATAGGCTATTCTCAGATGGCCATATTTCAATTTTAGTTGTAATAGAATTTGAAATCTTGCACATAACAACACATAATGACCTTGAATTGCAGAATGTCTGACATTGTTTTGTTTATCACAATTAAAATTCTAAAAGTATTCCATCAGATAAAAAAAGAAATACTATACTTTGATTATAAACATTGGATCATATGATGAACATATTTATTGATTGTAAATCCAATAAACCATATAAGGGCCAGTCTATTGCATTAGTTGCAATATTATTCCAATGGTAATAACTTTTTTCAGTCTTATAAAAAACACATAAGTCTAACCACTGATAATAACATAGTTTGGTCGGTTGTACTTGACACACCTTCAATCCGACGAGTAATATTTAATAATGATTTTTATATTTTTAATACTTTATAAACAATTGTATGTATTGTATAAAGTAATGTTTTCTACAAGAACATACTAAAAATGATTTAAAAATTTATTAAACATTGTTTTGATAATGTGTTTGTGATTTCCAAATCAAATGGAATTGAAAAGCAGAAGGTAATAATTTTGAATTAGTAATGTACTATCTTTTGGAATGCTACAAACATAATACATAAATAAAAGTAATAACATTGAAATATATACAACCCTTTTCCCTAATAATAACATTGAATATATACTTCTTATCTCCAACCTTGTTTATAAATCGTCTATGATATAATGGAATATATTCATACTTTGAGTCTTCCATTTTGGTAAAAATATTTCTTTGGGATATCTATACCATAGATTGTTATCCCCCATAATAATATATCATTAAACATATTCAAACAAATTCTCCCCTAAAACTTATATTTTAAAATTACTACCCATCCTTTATAAGTATCTCAAAACCTTCTCCCCCATTTTGATTTTCAAAAACAAATATGGAAAGTATTTAACCTAAAACATTATCAATATATAACATAAAAAACAATTTTTATGAGAGATAACGAATCATCCAATATTGAAATGAAAGAAAATAAATCCAATAGTAGTTCAAAATCATTCAATAAAACTTTATTTGTATGAAATTTATGAATATTCAACAAACAATAAAATGTTTGAAAACATAAATTAATAGTATAAATGTAAAAGTGTTCATTCTTTATTCATTAATTTATTTATAATGACCTTCATATTTTTGAACTCATCATGATATTTCTGATACTATTCCACAAAGGATTTTAGATATCCGAATTAGTATTCCATCAACTCCTACTTATGGACTTATTACTTAAGTGTCTCTATATCAAAAGAAATATTCTTATTTAATTATTTCATAAGAATAAATACATATTCAAATGTTATGATATGGCTATTCTCCAACTCTAAAATATGAAACCTTTCATTAAAGATTTTTAATTATTCATTGTATTTATGTTGTATCCCTAAACTCTTTAACAAACTATACACATTCAGATACCTCGGTATATAACATTTCAATGGAGTCATTAATTTCTAATGAAAGTTATTTAATTTAATGAGTTCATAATCATGTTCCCTAATATCACTATCAACATGATTTGACCACGTAACCATTTCAATGTGTAATCTTTTATGAGTCTTATATTTTTATTCAAATTATTTCAAAAATTCATCAATAAAAAAATATCTAATTCAGGGAGTACTTTCAGAGGCTGTGATTTCCCATTAAGACAACATTAAATGAGTTCACACCTCTCATCATGATTACAAAAATATGGAATAGTATCACTTAACCTTCTCAATGTTTGTAAAATAATGTCAATATCATTTTGAGAAATGGTTTCTTCTATATCCAATGATCCTAATAATGTTTTGGGAGGTTTCTGAAATATTGAGTTAACATCATTTTGTGTTTCTTCTTTAACATTGTCTTTTATTTTAATAGAAAATGTATTTTCTTCTAAAACATCTTTTGTATCCATATTTTTATTTAATTAAATATTTAAACAGAATTATTCTATTATTTTTTATCTTCTCATTCGGATTTAGAAGACGACATTCCTTCCAATTTTTGAAGATGACTATTCTCCTTCTGATGATGATTTTTTTATTTTCTTAACCCTCCTAAGTTAGGTTTATAATAAAACAGTTAAGGTATTGATGTTGATAATAAATATTATGAAAATTTGTTATCTTTTTTTCTTTCATCTATCTTAGATTTCTCATTATAAAAATCTTAGTCCCCATCGTCCTATCATTATTTGTCATATTTATCTTATTCTTCTTTACCTCATACTTTATCTTCTTATTTTTCTTTCAATTATACTAATTAATGTTATTTTCCTAACTATCATGTTGTTATGATAATCCCTTTTCCAAATATCATTGAGTATGATTGTTTTTGTGAAAATAATTATTTAGAATCATTTTATCTTTTACATTGTCTATAACTATGGAATCTATTGTATTAATATGGGAGGTTCCATAAAATTACCAACTAGCATCTAGAATTATTTGATCTGTATGAGAAACTGAATGATTTGGATTTTCTAATTCCCATTCAACACCTTTAAATAATATTTCAACAATAATTTCTTCTTATATCCTATTATTTTGTTTCTTTCTATTTTACATTTCTTTTATTTCATCAGTTATCTAGATTTTTAAAGCCTTATCCTTGTTGATATCAATCCAAAACTATGTGTCTATGGTTTTCTTTAGTACCATATGTTTTATAATAGTTTTCAAATTGATCATCTGAAATTATATTATTTTTATTTTTATAGTTTGTTGGGGGTAGAAACATCCTATTTTATTTATCATTCATTACTATCTTGTATGGTAGCTCTATTAACGCAACACCCACAACCTTATATACTACTTTTTGACATCGAATGAAATATAAACTTCATTATTTATATTGTATCTCCACCCATCAATGAAATATTTTTTTCTAAAAGGTTAATTTTTATTCTCAACATTGAAAAGTAACATTACATTCACAAGGAACATATTAATGAAATAATAGAACATAATAATATTTTACTTTATCATGTAATTATTGATATCTTCCACCATAATGGAAACAAAATTTATGATGTTACCATTTCGTATGTAAATCAAGAAATCACAAAACAAATATATCAAAATCATTAAGGGTATACCTTTCACCATTACATGATATTAGATACAATTTCACACATAATTCTACAACCATTGCGTCTAGTGAAAGATGAGATATTATTCTGACTTTTTCATAACATGGAAACAATGAATCTTTAACCATCGATTTTTCAAAAGATTCAGGCTTATCTAGTAACTAATGTGAGGGTAAATATGTATCAACATATGAAGGAACTCCCACTAAATCTGTAACTCAATTGTATGAAATTCTCTACTGCTTCACAAAAAAATAGAATAATACTTCATCGTTTCCATATTTAGAAAAAAAAAATTAACAAGAAAAATAAAACTATCTGATGATTTTCGGGTAGTACAAATAAGAATTCTTATCATGTGTTTCTACACAGACATTTTCCAAGACCTGTAATGAAATAATCATTCTGAGAATAGAGTTATACTTATCATACCAAGTCCTCTCTACAATTCATTCTCTAAAATCATGGCTTTCGTGTAATCTGCCTTAGTGGCCATCATACTGGGCCTTGTGCTGTTAATCAGATGAATTCCAAAAATTTCGGACTGAGATCTTAATTTGGGGATGAGATTCATTAGAAAATAATCCAAGAACCGATGTGAGACAATAGGGTGACCCATCCTTATATTGGTACAATGAGGTGAAAACTCATATTCCAAAACATTCAATGGCAGAGATTAAAACCTTTCTAAGATATGACGACTGATATTTAATTGAAGAATGTTTTAAAATTATATTTTACTCAATAATATTGAATAAAAAATTTCATTGGAGTTAGAAAATATTTCGGTTATAAAAGATATTATGCTTGAAAAAAACCAATGTGTTTTAAGAACTAAAATATGAAGTAATAAACATCATGTATAAACTAATGTAAAGGATAGGAACAAAATCTAAAAGAAGTGTACCCTTCAGAGTATAAATATTCATTGGTATTAATTACATAGTATACTTGGTTTTTATAAGGAATACTAATTATTATTAATTTATTATAAAATGGAATATTATTGATTTATAATAAAAAATGATTATATTATTTTTATTATAAAAACTATTATTCTATTTTTATAACATTTTTTATGTCCTGAAAATTTTGAAGATTCTTGACTCCAAAATTTATTTAACTAAAATTTGATTCTAAAAATGATATTACGATAAGAATTTTTGGAAAAAACTAAATTTCATGAAATATTAAATTTTTAAAAAAACTAATTATTTTTAAAACTAAAAAACTTTTGTATCCCATTTTAAAATAATTTGTTTACTATAAGAATATTGGTAAACATGAATTATAAATAAATAACCACTTAACATTGATCATTCCTAGCTATTATTTTATGTATTATATTATATAGGTACTAAGGATTCCTATAAAAAATCATCAAGTAATTCTTGAATTCAGATGAATTGTAAAATTATATCGCCTTTTAGAGTGTGATCTCAAAGTAAATGGTGTCTTATAGCTTTTTCCATTGAATTAGAGTGATGTTATGGGTTTTTATTTATAAAAATGGATCTTTTGTTTCCACAAAGTATTTTAGTTTTAGTAAAACTTAGTCCATAGTCTGTGAGAGTGTGTTGCATCCAAAACACTTGATCAAAACATATTCCGTCTTCCACATATTCGTCTCTAGCTATGGAAAGTTCTATTTAGTGTTGTTTATTACATAACCACAAAATTAAAGAATATTGTATGAAATGAAACTTCTCGGATATAATTTTTCCAATATATTATACATCCACCAAAGGTGTCATCTTAAAAATGTTTTATTTAAAAATCACATCAAAAAGAATAAAAAAATCGAAATTCCATAGCTACATTATGGTGATGAAAAATTCATGTTATAGATTTATCATGGGACAGTTTTGGATTTTCATGAAATCTAGCACATAAGAATACTGAAAATATTATATTTGGATGACTACATGTTATGTAAATTAAACATGTTATCATACCTCTAGAAATATATTGATCTATTTTTTTCCCAGCTTTATCAAGATCTAAAGAATTCTAGGTTCTGAGAGAAGTACTAATAGTATTAGTTTGGTCATACCAAAAGTTATTATGTAAGAATTTCATATACTTATGTTGAGATATTAAATTTCATTCTAGTTTTTATGAATTTTGAAAACCTATAAAGTATGTTAACTCAGTAATCATACTGATTTCAAACATTGATTTTATGTGATCCACAATGGAATTTGATAAATATTTTTGAGTTGATCAAAATTTAATGAAATAAAAATATATTTGTACAGTCCTAATAATTTTATTTATATCTCTTATAAAAAGGGTTGGATCTGCAACTCCTTTAATGTTTTACACAAAAAATAGTGAACCAATCATACCATTATTTGGGATCTCGTTTAATTCCATAAAAAACCTGGTATGTTTTTGATCATTTTCTAGATGATGTTTATTTTCAAATCTAGGTGATGTTTATATATAAACGTCCTCTTGAACATATCTATTATGGAAAGAAGACATCAAATCATTTTAAATTATTTTGAAATTTAAGAATCCTGAATAAGATGGAATTATTCTAATAGCCTCATGTATTACTACTAAAGTATAAGTTTTTTCATTGTCTATTCCATATTGTTGATTATAACCCTTAGTAACAAGTATAACTTTATATCTAACTATTATTTTGTTTTCATCAGATTAGTTCTGAAAGAACCATTTTATTCCAATTATAGATATGTCTTTAGGATGTTGAACAAAAACCTAGAGTTTGTGCCTTTCAAACTCATTGAGTTCATTTTACATTGAATTTATCCAATCATCATCACCAAAATCTTCATTAGAATTCATAGGTTCGAATATTAATAAGAAATATAGATGTCCAATTCTATTTATCAAGGAAAATCTAGTCCCAATCAGTTGATCTACATCACTAATAATAATATCAATATGATGATTCTTACGTAACAATTGATTTTGTGGATTTTCAAAACTCTATTCTTCAATAATAGTTTCAAAATATACCTAATGAAAATCTTTATAA
This sequence comes from Viscum album, assembly GCA_963277665.1. NCBI lineage: Eukaryota > Viridiplantae > Streptophyta > Magnoliopsida > Santalales > Viscaceae > Viscum > Viscum album. The sequence continues at coordinate 1,866,724,732 of OY728133.1, forward strand.
TCATATTCTTCAGTTATTTATTTATGAGAAGTATTTTATATCATTGTTTTAAAATCAGTTTTAGAAATATAAACTAATGATGTGGGTTGGGTTGTTTGAAAATAAAAGGATCAATTTCATTAAACATAACAACCACTGTTTCCTGAATAGTATTTTAATTTGTATTAAAAATAATATAATTTTTACTAGTTTTCTAAAAACCTAAAAATATACCTTCATCAAATTTAGGATAATATTTTTGTATGTTAACATTTCTATTTAGTATGAGTACTTTTCATCCATAATCTATTTAGTAAAAAAGTTTTGGTTTTCTTCATATCGAAAATTCATAAAGAGTATTTTTAATAAACAACCTAATCAAAACTCGATTTATATTATAATAGGAAGTACAAACAACATCATCCTAAAAATTATTAACAAATTCGTATTCACTTATTGGGGTTCTAGAAATATTTTGAAGAACTCTATTTCTTCTTTTAACTACACCTATTTTTTTATGGAGTTCTAGGTTATGAAATATTATGTACAATACAATTACATCAACAAAAACATTCCAAATCATAATTTTCAAAATATCCACCATGATTACTAAGAATAGTTATCATAGAGAGGTTTTTATCATTTTTTACTTTGGCTAGAAAATATTTAAAATAACTAAAGGATTAATATATTCTTGTATGAAAATAGACCCATATGTATCCAGTGTAATCATCAAATAAGGCATGTAAATTATATATTCCACCAATACCCCCAGTTTTTATAGGACCAAATAAGTACATGTTCACTAACTATAATGAATCAGAAGTTGAGACTTCCCTAATATATTTGAAACATGAGTAATGTTGAACACCAAATTGAAAAGGATCACAAAAATTTAAAGTATCAAACCTATGTTCTTGTTAATACTTAACAAGTCTGTTATTCATCAAATAAGAAAAGATTATATGGTTTTGGTAACATATCCTTCTATTCCATATCCAAGATTGATCTCACATTTCACTAAGTCAAATTATTTATTGGATCATATGTTATTCTATGATTAAAGTGTAATTATTCTCATTTATATTGGAAGAAAGTGTAAATTCAACTTTAAAACTATGTATAATACATTTTTCATTCATGATGTTCATGAGATAAACATCAGCACATAATTGACTTATGCTTATGAGAATGCGAAAAGTCCTACTACAAATAAATTTTTTCCAATAATATGTTTTAAAAGAATTACAGTTTAACCTATACCAATGATTTTTTCCTTTAGTATTATCTCAGAAAGATACTTTTCGACCTTTCATCATGATAAAATTCTTAAGAAAAAATTATTTCCAGTCATATGTTTAGAGTAACCACTATCCATGTACTAATTTTTTTTGGTACTTCCTTTATTTAACTAAAAGACAAATAATATTAGTGCTTCGGAACCCAAACCTTATTGGGTCTGATATTATTAGAAATTAATTTGTCTCGTAAACACATATGTCCCATATGATTATTTTGGGAAATTTCATTTCTTTATTACTACTTTACATTTATATTATTACTTTAAAAGACACTATTGGTAATGTTGGGACCATATATAGAAATCTCGTATCCAACTAAGCCACATCACACCCACAAAGACCATATCGAAAATTTTAAATTCAAATCATACTACAACATTATCACACCTCAGGAAACATACCACCTTATGAAGCACTGCCTAATAGTAAAATCATTATCACACTAGTACGCCAACGAGAACCACCCTCTTAAAAATGATATCGCCCCCAATAAAACTACAAAAATTCAACTAAAAGAACACCATAATATCCACTATCAACACACCATAATAGAACATAAAATATCATAAATAAATCAATCAAAAACTGTAAAAAGAAAAAAAAACAGTAGAATAATGTAAGATAAATGAACACTAGTCGTGTCTCTGGGAGAACACTGGCCACTCCAAAAACCCTTCCAATAACCTCCATGAATACCACCACACCAGAATAAATAAAAAAAGGTATTTTTCGACCATGATTTACTAGAAGAGTTGAGTGGAAATAGTCCATGACGAAAAAACCATTATGGATAGAATATCATCATCATCAAGAGGGAGAACTATCATGAAACTGTCATACCACTATATGAACATGGAGCCATTTCTAATCCACCAAAATAAGTTGAATCCAAACAATAAACCACAGAAAAAAAACAAAACCCAAAAAGGAATGAACAATGGTAAAATCGAACACAACATCAAGAAGAAACACGAACCAGGAAGGGGAGGAGAAGAAGCCAATGTCGATGGAGGAAAAGGAATGAGATTGCTAGTAACCCCATCCAAAACCATCTTATGATTCCTCAAATCCCTCATCGAGTATGAACAATATGGGGTCAAGCACCATGGGTTGGCTAGCAAGGGAAGTGGGTTATTAAAACCCCAGATTCCACCACTGACACCAACCCAAACCCTCTAAACCACCAGTATGTAGACCCAAAATGGATGTCTGATGCAAATGGTTAGGCAAAAAAAGGGGTGATGAGAGGCATAAGATGTCTGCACCAATGAAGAAGACCAATCATGAATGGGAAAAAGAATTAATATTTAAGGAAGATAATGTGAAACTTGATGTATATATAAGCTCTATAATCATTAATCAGATCCAAAAAACTAGGAGGAATGGGAAGAGGGAGTGACAGAAGCGTCGAGAAAGTGAATAACCATTACAATAACAAGATTCTGACAACCAGATTCATTTATTTAGAAATATATTCTTTATAAAATCCAAAATATTTTATTTTCATCATTGAAAATAATTTCTTCCAATGTCCACCAATTTATCATTTTTTTTAAAAATGGATCTCTTTTTTTAAAAAGTAATTATTAATAAAAAGAATGTTTTTATTTGTAAAACCCATTCTAATAATATTACTATTGGGTCTAATTTGTTTATAAACCATGTAAATGTTTTTTTTAATAATGTTAAACTAAAAATATGGTTTATTTAAACTATATATTTCATTTTTTAGTTTGATATGTAAATTCTTATCCTCATTGGTAACAGTATTAGAACTATGTTTTTGGAAATTAATTTGTAAACTATTATTATCAAAATTTGTTTTCTCATGATCTTTTAAAAGATTTTATTTTTTTTTGTATTTGATTTTACAATTAATTTAGAAAGATATGATATTTGATTATTCAAAATAGTAATCCTTCAATTATCCTTTTCATATATTCATAATTGTGTAGTGTATTGTTCTCCTTAGTAGAGGAAGATTCTCAATCAGATGATGTACATTCATCATCATCAAGATAGTTTTATTTTAATGAAATATTTTATGAGATTCAGATGTGTGTAACTTTTCCACAAGAAAACTATTTACCATATGTATCTATGCAAATAAATCCGTATTCATCTATCTAGAATTATAATTATCAGAAGAAAATTATGAAGAATTGTCTCCAGCACTGAAATTCAATGTATTAGAAGCATTTAAACTTTTCTTGTTCTTGGAAATATAATTCATCATTGTATTTATGAATGTATTTATTTCTTTCAATTATTTCATCTTTATCATAGGAATATCTAGTCAATTGTGTGTTGTGTTCTTGAATTAATAAGAAGTAGCCTCATTTGAGTATTTATGATAATTCTTATCCTTATAAATATTTTGTATCTGTATTGAAAATCCATTTTCCCACCATATTTTTCATCCTTCTAGAAATATTCTCTAATTAATTTTTCCATGGTGTTGATAAACTAGAATTGGATTTAATAATAATTAATCTTTATTGTTGATATTAAAACATTTTTAGTTGGAAACACCCTATTAGGAACACATTACGTTAATGTAAAATAAACTACACCATTCTTCTTTTTTATTATTTTCAGCATATCTCTCTAATATTCCTACATATTTAATGAAGAAACAAATAAAATCATCTAAATTAATATTATTAATCTTTCTTATATCATAAAAAATAGTTCTCTTGGATTCCCATCCACGTGGAATGATCTCAAATATATTTTCAACAAAAATTCCATTAAGATGGTCCTTTTCTCCAAGAGAGTGAAAACTATTGACAGTAGTCATGGATCTCTAATACATTTTATCTACTGATTCTCCTTGTAGAAAATCAAAATCATGAAAATCATCTCATCATGGATGTTCTGGATTCAAAATGATTCTAAGTACTAAAGTGTGTAACTTTTAACTTCTTCTATATGTTATTAGTATCTTCACATGATGAAATATAACTGTATATTTTCATTAAAATAGAATATAAATGAGTATTCTTTACTCTATAATTTAATTGATATTCTTGATTCTCTTTAGGAGTGTAATTAGTAACTTCTTTATCAAGTATCATGTAATCACCTGTTACCTATAAAAAGATATCTGATCTAATGTTTATAACAATATTTCTCATTTTATATCTCCAGTACACATAATAAGAACTATAAAATATTTGTTGTTGATGAGGATTGATATTTTCTAAGGTACCAACATTAATACCTTCCAACCTAAAAATAATAAAAAATATTTTTTTCCAAACAGATTAGTGTAAATATTTTTTATAAACAATAAGTTAATCTCAAAACATAATAAACATATAGTTTATAAAAAAAGTAAAAAACATAGAATGTATAATAAATAGAACCTCATCTAATATCCATTAATGGATCATAAGAGACAAAGACAACTAAATGGGTTGATAAATTGTAGTTTAAAAAATTAAGATAATAAAAAAATTATTTAATTATAAAGATTGGACTCATTTTTCTTTAGATAATCATATTATAAGAATCAGAATCAGAAACTTTTTGATTAAATTAAATTTTATCAGTATCATAAAATGTTTGATTAAACTAATAATAAATAAATATATATATATAAATCTAAATTTATAAATATAGGACTAATATAATGTATAACTTGGAAAATAAGAAAAAAAAACAAGATTATAAATGTAAGAATGATGAGCCTTCTAGGGTTTCGAACAACCCTCATCATGTCGGTGGTCACGCGATCTAGCAGTGCGTCTGCGGTTCGATGGGGACAACGACTTCTATTGAGGTTGTTGAGTTCTTGAGGTGTTGGTCTGGATTCAGCTGCCAACATCTCAAATTTGAGTTCTATATCTACAGTGGTTCCATAACTGGCTCTGTGTCATGCGAACGATGGTCTTTCCTCTTTGGATCTGGCCACTAGGGGCTCTGGTGTGCATCGATGGCCATTGATAGTGATTCTTTCTCGAAAATCTGTGTTTGCGTTGGATGCTCGGAAGGGTGGTTCTTTGGGACTGGAATTGGTTTGCCGAGCCAGATCTAGTTTCATTGCCCAGATCATTATTTGGGCCACTGATGCTTCAGATGAATGGGCTATATGGTAATTGGCGATGTCGGAAGGGCAGGCCGATACAGGGGTGAGGATTCATCGGGTGTTGGTCGGTGGGGTCTCAGGCTACGAAGGGGGTGAACTCGACATAGGTACATATCAAGATGACCCCTAGGGGCCGTTGGCTACTATGGACGGTGAGGCTTCAAGCATCGGTGTGGCAGGGCGGACCTGACTATGGCGTGATGTAGTGCAGATGGCTTGGTGGAACTGTTTACTAACCAGTTTTAGGGTTTGTTTACATGTAATGGGATTTGTACTAGTGGGATTCTGTCACTAAAATCTAAGGTTGTATGCCTCTGGCCTTCATGCATGTATCCGGTTCTCTATAACCCCTTCAAATGGGATCACTGTTTTCCTTTTTCTATTTTGATAAATTGTCTAATCCGCAAACTGTTTCAATATTAAAGTATGAATGACTGAAAATCAATAATAAAATAAATAACACTTTAACCAAAAGAGGTAAGTTGGATAAAAACCCTAGTTAAAAGTGTCCAAAGTAACATAACCTATGTATTGTCTCTACATTTTTATAGATGAACCTTCAGTGGTTATATTTTAGAGTTAGTTTTAATAGCCTCAGACAACCTTTACTTAACAAATCATAATGATCTAGGATTACCAAATGTCCATATTTATTTTGTTTATCACCATTAGTGTTCTAAATGTGTTCTCTCTAATAGAAACAAATATACTATACTAAAATTATAATCGTTGGAAATTTTAATGGGCTTACATATTGATAGTCAATATGATAAAATGAATAAGGGTTTTCAAATGTATCATTACCAATTTTAGTCCAATGGTCATGACTTTTTTTGTTATGATAGACAAGAAATAAGTCTAATCACTTATCATAAAATTGGTTGGTCCTATGTACCAAACATACCTTCCGTATGATGAGTCTGATTGAATAATGAATGTATATATTTGTAATACATTAGAAACATTTCTATGTATGGTATAAATTAATGTTTTTTAAGAAAAAAAATCAAAATTGTTGGGATATAAAAATTTCTTTCAAATAGTTTTATGAAGGTGTTTGTGATTTCCAAAACTAATTGAATGGAAAATTAGAAAGTCATAATTTCGAGTCAACATGGTGATCATAATTATTTGGATTTTAATTCATACAAATAGATATATAATATATACATTTTTTTTAAATTAATATTTATTAAATATTATATTAATTAATTTTATTAGGAGACATTATATATTTGAAAATTATTTTCAATAAAAATAAATATTTTTCACTATTAATTTAAAAATAAAACTATTTCGAAGAATCAAAAAATATTACCCCTATGATTATTCAGAAATGCTAAATTAAAAAATGATATTCATTTTATCAAATAGATTTTCTACAATTTTCATAAATTATTTATAATATTTTTCTTAAAAAAAATGAAAATCACTATTGAAAATATATTTTCGTTAATAAAAACATATTTATGAAAAAATTTCTGATTTTTTAATTATAATTTATCAAAAATAAATATTTAGTTGTAACTTTATATATATTTTTAATTATTGAATCTTATAATTTAATAGGGATTTTATAATCGTATTATTTATACAATAAATTTTTAATAGTATAATGAGTTTGATTAAAACCTGGTATGGCGTGTAACATAAGATATCAAAGATATCATATTTATTTTAAGAGTAGTATATTTTAAAATATTGAGGTGTTATATCCCCCCTTTAATAAATTTCATTTGCATAATTTAAACTTGTGGTCAATGGGTTTGAAATTTGAGAATTTATTCATGGAAACCGACATTGTAAAAATGATCAATAAAAATTACACATAGAAGGGTGGAAAGTAAAAAAAAGGAAGGTAATCTAGAAATATAAAAAACTATGATTCCAAATAAGAGAACATTAATCTGAATTGATAATATCAATACAGTATAGAAAAATAATTCCCAAAGAGCAATAAAGTTTGACAGAGAACATGGAAAAGAGAAATTATTCCACCAAAAATCTATAAATCTATGATGAGTAAAAAGACCTATGATTCGACAAAAATTAATGAAATTGTATAACATTTTTATTTCAAAATCCTATACAAATGTTGATAAATTCGGTTACTATGAATATTGAGAAAACCATAAAATATAATTGATATCTTTTAATTTCATAAGCACAATTTCATCCTTTGGATGTGCTTTGATCAATATCAACTTCATTTATTAATCCATGGAATGAATTTACTAGGTGATTTTTTATTACTTAATTACTAAAATAATATATTAATGTTTCATAAGATAATAAAAGGGTTATTTCTCTTCTTCCATCTCTAAATATTAACCAAAACATAAATGGTTATCATAAGTTATCCAATACAAAATATTAATCACTAAAACCTTAACAATAAAAATAAATATTTATCATAGATCATTTGATAAATAATTATCCTTATAATTAATCAAATTATTTTAGACTAATATTAAAATCCATGAGTTATAATTATTTAATCACATATTATTCCATGAAAAATTTAACATTTTTCTCGGAATAATATCAATCCCTCCTAATTCCTCAGACCAAAAATCTATATGTACGAATCATATAATCTCTAGGATACGCATAACAATTTCCTTGAATAACCCAAATCACAATAAAAATAAACTAAAAGCTGAAATTCTTCTAAATAGAAATTCATCATTTATTCCTCAAATAAAATTACATAATGTTATGTTTACGTTAATTTTATAAGGTTCTCAAATATTGAACTTGTTTTGAAATAACCATAATAATCAAATCAATTTTCAAATCCCATAGTTATATATATAAAAAATCTTTATCTATCAATTCATTTTTTTAAAATATATTTTATACTAACCAATACATCATGTAGGATATTGGTAGGCATTTCACCCTTATCTCTATTCTATTATTGGTTTATGCCTGATTCCATTTCAAGATGTGACATGCTATCATTTTTACTAAAAATATATTAATATAATTCTTATAAAGTCCACAAATATACGATGAACATCCAAAAAACCTCATTAATGCTAAAATATCATATAAACCTTGATGTTTATAAATTATTTTAAACTTAAAATACTTCTTGTTGAACATAATTGTTATATATATCTTATCCCAATATAACACCTCCCAAAATTAAATTTATCACTTTATAATACCATCACATTAAATCTCAAAATAGGTATCATAGACGTTGAACATTTGATCAACCATAAACTCATAAACCAGTGGTGACCTATATAACTCTTATGTTAATATTACATTAAGACATATATGCTTAAAAAATTAACAAAATCCTCATATTTTTGATGATTTATATAACCAAAATACCATTGGTAAAAATAATTCTACAACATAATTCATGAATTCCAATACATAAATACTTCATAATTTTTAAAGGATATTCCTTAGTGTTGGATTTACCTCTTATATCACTTCATTGAATTAAATAATTCTCATGTTCCCTAAAACAAATACATTGAACTCCTAGATAATTCATTTCCTTATGGTCTTCATTTCTACATCCACAACTGGAAGAAGGGTTATTTCCACGGTTCAAAACTGTGGACAAAGGCAATGGCCACGGTTTTGGCCAACCGTGGCCGCTATCGTCATGGAAGTAGGTCTCGGCCTATTTCCATGGTTTTAAAAACCATGAAAATAGGCCTCCAAATTTGAAACTATGGCGCCGGACCTATAGCCATGGATAAAACTGTGGCAACAACCTCGGAAAACCGTGCTAATAGCCAAAATTATAAATGTCCCGAACATGATTTGATCCTTTAACCTCTACTATTCAATCCAGCACAATTACCACCACACCGCGCCATAATGTGTGTTTATATATATATTAGGATATATATTAATAAAACTTTTTGTAATATACTCTAAACCATGGCGATAGGTCTTCCCGCAAAATTTTTGGAGGGAATTTTTTTCCCCGCAGATGCATGGGTACCCTATAGCCACGGTTTTGGAGAACAGTCACTATAGGGCAATGAAAACATTGTCTTGTAGAAACAATTTTTTAAATTGTGGCCATAGGCCACAAAAATTTGGCAATATCCATAGACTATTTCCACGGTTTATAAAACTATGGCAATAGCCATGGGGTACTTCCACGGTTCAGAAAATCGTGGCTATAGGCCACGGAAAATAGGTCCATAGCCATGGTTTTAAAACCATGTAATTAGGACCATTTTGTAGTTGAGATCAAAAAACATTTTCCTATTACCTTGATGCAATCACATGGATTTCTATTTTCCCATATCTAATAAAAACGAAACCAATACTTCATTCATCTATGGTATCAACCACCCAAAAACTTAGTAGACTACATCCATCACTTATTTGGTGAGTCTGATAATTAGTTAAGGAATATATTGTCAATAATTTACCATAATAACTAGTCATTCATTATTACAACATCATTATCTCTAGTAATTTACATATTTGGTCACAAAAAATCAATATATTATTCATAAAATTTACTATTAACATTATTCCTCATGGTTCCATCCATTACTTAAAACCAAAAAAGCCTAGTATGTGAAAAAATAATCATAGTGGGAGACCACATAATATATTGTAGGATTTTTGAGTCATGAAAAATTATTTTTGACATATGAATCCTCTAGTTTTACCTATGTAATTTATAGTCATCATCTAATCAAATCTTTAATTATGGTTCATAAAGAGTTTGTGAATTTTCAAAACATATCACCTGAGAGTATAAAAATAAGAGTATAATAAGGTCTATTGTGGTTCACTAGGTGATGATTAATTCAAATATTTGTGATCCCTTTTAGGATTTATTATCCCTAGATAGATCCATGCCCAATCCACATCTACTAGTAGTATCTAGATAGAGATATAACTTCATAAGAGCCACTCAATCTTTCCTTAACCAATATTCTATGATATTTTCTAATATATTGACTTTTCCCTAGGGTTCTCACTAATATTTTCTCATAAATGATTCCAATGGTTAACTAAACCATACTATGATATCAACAGTATTGACCCTGTATTTTTATATTGAAATATCACATCATTTTCTATGAATATTCAATACATTTAAAAAATAATCCCCCATTGATCAAAATGTTTTGGTCTTTAGTGACTAGATACACAATATTCTTATTTCATGAATGATATTTAATATCTCTTAGAATGATATTTATATTCTGAACTCTTCCCATTCAAATACTTCATAAAAACATTCATCATAACTCGCAGAACTGAGACATAAGAAAGTTTGAGATCTGATGATCAGTAATTTTAAACATGGGAGATATCAATAAAGCAACATATGAAAGCATAAGATTAGAATTTGGGTATGAGATCATGAATATAACTTATAATATTCCTAACCAAAAATAACATGCTTCATAAACATGGGTCATGGAAAAGGGCATTATCATTTAAAAATACATTAATCATAATAGTGATAAATCATCATAAATCAATAAGGAACTATAAGTTTATGACATATAAGTTTTCTACCATTATTAGTATAGACATCATTTTATATATCAATATTAAATACAAAGGGCATAAAATCATAATGGTTCAAGAATCAACCACTTTTACCATATCAAATCATGATCATCAACATATTTCTCATTAATAATGAAACTCATCAACTTTTTTCCAATAGTGTATCAATTACAACAATATGATTCCCATAGTTATCTCATAAGATATAAAACATTACCAAATCCCAGGAGGGATATAACATTCTTGGACCAGCTATCACGTAATGAAAACTATACATATCTATTCCATAAGATCATTATATTTTCTTCATATCATCAAATCATAACCTTTACAATGAAAATGATTTTAGTAGACATTGCATCAATCCAACATGGCACAACCCCTGGAAAATAAGTATGTTTCATAAACATATCATCATCATAATAATAAAACATCTAGATAAATCATAAGGATGGCACAATTGGATCATATACCCAATAAAACAAAATAAACACTACATGTTGTTTTCATTAATAAATAAAAATAACATAAAAAGATAACTGAAAACATTCTAGAAAAAAATACCATTTTAAATTTGAAAATATTTTTTTAAAATATAAAAAAGTAACAGTTTTTTTATAAAAAATCTATTTTAAAATAAATTTGGAAATATTTAATTTATTCATTCAATCATTGAGAAATGATGGTGGTGAGAAATATTGTTCCTTCCATACATGTTAAAATAAAGATCCTTTTTATATTATTGATAAAACTTAAAAAGTACGTCATTAAAAAATGAATTTAATATTCATTTTTTATTTTTTTATAAAAAAGTAATAAATTGGAAAAATTTTATTAAAAGCACATTGCAGAATATTGATATCATTATTTAAAACATTTTTAGAAACCACAAACAGGGAAGAGAAATGATTTCCGACCAAAGAGAGAAATAATGACATTTTTTATTCATAATAATATTTCATATTCTTCAATACATAATGTGTGGAACATGAATTTTTAAAATTTATTCTCATAAAATAACTCAATGAATAAATTACATGTGTTTCATGATAAACTCATCATAATATTTCATCATTAAAATATTAATTATAAGCAAACCTGATAAATAATGAGATTGTTACAGAAAAACATTACCACTTCAGTAAAATTTGAATTGTAAGACCATGAAAGAAATAACATTATATAGATATGTAAATAACCATAATTTTTGAAATATGAATCATAAAATAAATTCATTGGAAGTATGGTCACCCCATAAAAAAGTGTTGAATATGAAACATGTCTAATAGAAATGAAAACATGATGAAAATACATTACCTTAAGTCTCAACGTTATTGATACGTGTTATATCCTCATGTACAATAAATATATGTTTATTATTAATTTATTATTATGACATACTAAAATATTTTTTATCATATATGATTTTCTTATATCCTTTTATTAATCAGTAATTAACATTTATTTGTTAAAATTGTTGTCTTGGGTAATTACTTCTTTGTTTTTTATGAATGTTTTGGTACAATAATTTGGTCATAGTTATTTGATCATGGTTCCGTTATCTCTAGAATCATAATCACGGAATTTATATCATATATATTAATTATATAAATATATATTACAATACATAAATATACAGATATAAAAATGAATTTCATTGTTAATTGGGACAGTAGGTCTTATGTACGCATGAACGTTGTTTCAATTTTTTAAACAGATGGAATGAGAACAAGATATATAATAATTTAAATTTATAGAATAATTTTTTTATCATGGATTTATTTTTTAAAAATATTTCTTTATTTCCATCCATTTTGAAATAAAATGTAAAACGTATCACATCACTTCATTGAGGTATTAGTCCACACATATGCATGAGAAATGTTATCATTCATCAATGTAGTGGAAGTTATGAAGTTAGGTGTGATATTATAATACTCGAAGCATAATAATGTCATATATATCATATATATGTAGTAAATATATTATTATATCTATTTGTGAGAGGCATTGATGGAAAGTGGGTTACATTTTTTCGTGATGTCATTATCCTCCTTATAAATGATCTACAGTTTCATTTCCCATTAGGTGGAAGAGGACATGGATATAGGTTATTACATTAAAATAATTACATAAAATATATGGATGATATTTTTTTAATATTTTATCATATATTGATAATATTTTAAAGAGGTGAATGATGAAATATACCAAAAATGCTCGATTAAGAAAGATTCATCCACACCAAAAAATCTCTTTAGGTTTTCAACAAAAACATTACTATGAGGGTATTATGATAAAAAAATGTGACTTATATATTGTACTGTAATTAAGGAATATATTTGGTATCGTTTTTTTCAATCAAAAATGCATTTTATGTGTGAAGAAAAAAGTAGAATTTGTTCACATTTATTAGTGTGGCGAGTGACAGCTTTATAAATACAAAGAACTATTCAAAAACGGGACATCAATATCAATAAAAATGCCTCTAAATTTGATAAATAAATTATTATATGGATGATATAGTCAATAAATCCCTACATAATAAATAATAAACTTGGTTTAAACATGTTATTCACTAAACATCTATGTTTTCCCACTTTTATAATTTTTGTTTCGACTACGGTAATTAGTTTTTTTAAATAATTAATTTATCTATTAAGAATAAAATTAAATTATGGCTTATTAGAAAAATTAGACCCACTGGTTATATATATTATAACCAATTTATAAAAAAATAACTTATGCATGTGAATAATTAATTGTGGCACATATATATGTAATGAGTAAAACATCGTTTTAACATTAATAAAAGTAATTATTGTTTCTAATATTTAGGGGCCAAAGAAAGTTCCATTATAAGGAAAGAAAAACCATAATTGAACCATATTTCATATTTTCAATAATTTCCCATTAAATTATCTGATAATAATTTTTTTTGTAACATTAAATCAATTACTAAAATGTAATTTATATAAAATATCATTAATGTCAATTTTGACTGTAATCATTTAACTTGACTTTTAAAACATCATGAAAATGATGAAAATAGAATATATGAACAAAAAAATAAACTAATATTTTATAATTATCAATTTATTTTTAAAATAAATAATTTATTCAAGTTATATTACATTATTATTTTTTAAATAATTTATTTTATATTTTTTGAATTAAATAATTAATACATCGACATTGCATAAGCATTTAGTGTAATTATTTAATCCCTAAAATTAGAAATAAATTAACATGATAAATAAAAATAATTTATACTTAAGATTAACATTTATAACTGAAAATAACAACTCTTTATTTCTATGAGATCACATATGATATTATCAAAATTAAGTGAGTGACATTTTTTCCTTTTCGTTACCTAAATTATCTCAAAGGTCATAATCATGTCCATTTAACTCTAAAATGAGATATTTTTAAGAATATTATGATATAGAGTCAATATGTGATAAAATATAAAATTGATAATTTTTTAGGTAATTATAACACTTATCTCTTTTGTTTATCCCATGATAACCTTGTTTTATCCTAAATCTTAATAACAAATTTTTATTATTTTCACTATTCATTATGGCACAAACATTAGCAAACCATATTACATGATATTAATTAATTATATAGATTAAAAACATGGGTTTAATTTTAATAAATTCAATTCATATAGGTCAAATTATTATATTTTAAAATAAAATTTAAAATGTGTTGAAAAACGGGATTTCTAGAAATGTATTTTTCAAGCATAAGATGATAATACATTAACTATATGACGAGTTTTTGTCATTATTGGGATTTAAATTCATATATCTAGATAAATAATTTATACATTACATTGAAATTATTCAATATTATGTATTATTTTAATTATTTAAAATTGATTGACCTGATTTATTTCGAAATTGTTTTTGATAAAAAGATATACTTTTGACTATTCATTAAAAAATCTAACATTTTAATCAAAACCAAAACAATTACAACAAGTAAATTTTGAAAAGATGATTCCAAAAATAAATTTCAATTTATCAAATATATTTTCTACTTTTTTCATAAATTAATTATAATAATTTTACAAAAAAAAGAACAATTTTTTTGAAAACACATTTTTGATAAATAAAAGAACATTATTAAAAATTGTGTAATTATTTACTATGAATTTATCAACACATATATTATGAGTGGGACCTTTATATTTATTTCATAAATTATTTAATATTTAAATTTAATTGATACGCTATAACATTCAATTTAAATAATAAATTTTTTATAGTAAAATGTAGTTCCTTAAAACTAGGTGTTCTATTTAACACAACTAATCAAATAAATCCATTTAATATAAAAACAGATATATTATAAAATCTCAGGGTGTTAGCCATGATGTATCATATTGTGGTGTGATTAATTTTCAGACTTCAAAATAAATTATGGGGCTTCTTCGAATATTTTCAAAAGAATCTGAATTCATTTGATCTATTCTCAGTATGTCACACAAATTTTGAACTGAAATGTCAATTTTAAATAAAAACACATACATTGAGTCCTACCAATCACACTTTTTGTCATATTAACACAATGTAGACTTCTATATTTATTTATTGACTTAATTATCATTTTATTAATGTATCAAGACAATTTTAGTGTGTTTTCATGTTTTCAGTGAGTAAACATTGTTTTTAACGAAAATGTAATTTTTAAATTGCTAACTGGGATTTTGACTCATACCGATAAAATCATGTGATAGATTAATAAGAGGATTATTATTATGCTACAAAAATAAATTTTTTATTTTCATCCATAAATATCAGTACAATATTAGTGTGTTTTCATGGTTTTTAGTGAGTGAAACGTGTTTTAACTTAAATGTCAATTTTTTGCTGAAAACCAACATTTCGAGTCAGACCTATCACACTGTGCATCATATTGAGCTAATTCTGATTCCTACATGTCCAAAATAACATAATTATAATTATAAAAAAGTATGAAGACAATAATATTGTAGTGGATTTGATTTTTCTATGTCATAGAACTATTAAATCAAAATATAATTTTAAATTGTAAATATTCATATTCAGTCATATAGGTCACATTGTGAGTTGGATTTACATGTAGTTGATTCATCTATATAAAAAATGGATTAAGGATCATTTTTATAAGGTATTAATATACATTATGTTCATTTTATTATTTTTTAATGAGTGATAGGATTTTTTAACTAAAATGTCATTTTTAAAAGAAAAACAAGACTTTCTAGTCATACTAGTCCCATAGTGTATCAAATTATGGTATAACTAATTCCCATATGACAAAAACGAATTACATAACTTTTCCATAATGTATCAAAACAATATGAATTCATTTACTCGGTTTTTATTTTATTCTTATTTTCTTTTTAACTAAAATCTAATTTGTAAACATAAGCAACACATTTGAATCCAAACTAGTATCTACGTCTATTAGATTATGGTCTGACTAATTTTATTACATATAAATGACATTTGTATCCTTTTAAAAATGTGTCACAAAATTTAATTTTTTTATAATTTTTGACCTTTTCATGGCTTTTTGTACCTAAAATGTCATTATAAGCTGCAAATACACACTTTGAGTCATAATAATCACATCGTTCATAAGATTGACATGTAATTGAATCCAAAACATTGTAAACGAGTTAAGTATAATTTTTCAAAATATTCAAGAAAATTAATCTAAATTTCTTGGATTTTAGTGAGTTACACAGTTTTTGGCTAAAATGTCATTTTTTAATTGAAAACACTCACTTCAAGTAATACTAGTAAAAACTTGTATTAGATTGATGTACGAATGATTAATACACATAACGAATGACTTATGAATCATGTCCATAATGTAATAACACAATATAAATGTATTTGATCATTTTTGTGTATGTCATGCATCTTTTTTAAAAAATACAATTTATAAACTAAAAGCACACATTTTGAGACCAATATATCTCACCATGTATCATATTAAGGTGTTACTTATTCCTACACATAAAAAACGAATTATGGATTATTTTCATAAAGTATAAAAAATATGAATATGTTTTACCAATTTTTTGTATGTAATTATTCTTTTTTACAAAATTATTGATTTTAAATAAAAACAGACACATTGAATCATACCAGTCACACCATGTTTCAGAATAAAGTGTGGTTGATTACCACACATCAAAAAATTATTTAATGATCATTTTCATAAATTATATATATAATCAATGTGTGTTTTCTTGGGTTTTAGAGAAAGACACACATTTTTTAACAAAATTTATTTTATAAAACTGAAATAATAAAATTTGATTCATATCGATCACATCATATGTCAGATTGATGTGTAGAAATTTCAGACGCATCGAAAATGATATATGGATCATTTTACTAATGTATTATGACAATGAAATCATGTTTTATTGTTTTTAGTGAGTTAAATTTTCTTTTAACAAAAATTTCAATTTTAAACATAAAAAAGACACTTGGAGTAATTTGTAAACTAAAAACACACACTACTGAAAAAAAAATCAAATAAAGATCTAATAACTCTATGAAGATAAAAAAAGTACATGATATCAGCATGATGTTAATATACATTCTGGAACAATGTATTCATCCTTTTCATTTGTAAACATACTTATTTCAACTTTTGAATATGAGGATTATCTACTGTCTCGATAATATTAGAAAATTATAAATAAAAAAATGATTATTGTTTTTTTAAATGAAATAGTAATTATCATCAAAAATACCTTTTTATGGATTTTATTTTATTGATGAAATGTGATAAATTTAATAAATTTTAAAATGTAATAACCATAATCTTTATCATTAGTTTGTTTCAGATAGTATACAAACATTGATAAAATTAGGTAATTTGTATTAAAATATGAATTGATAGTGATATATTATTATATATACTCTAGTAATTATGAACTTGTAGTTGTTTATAGGATTCTTGTACACATGTATTGACCTCATTCCATTTTTTTGATAATATCTAAACACCGACCTATTATAAAAAAATTATTAAAACATTACATAAATAATATAACATTAAAATTATTTGTAAATTGGTTCATGTGGCGTGTCACAAAATGAGAAACATAATCACATGTGTTTGTTTTTTTTTGAATCTATTCATTGAATCCAAAAAATAAATCTTTAGAGTATCCTAATTTTTTACATTGGGAAACCAATGCAGCCTAAAAAAAGAAATAAGTAATGGAAATATATTTTATGTTATTAAATTTTAGTTTTTTACCCATAAATCCTGGGTAATAAGAAATTTAGATAATCTATATGTTTGATATCAAATATTGTAGGTAATTTTTTTAACTATTTTGGAATATTGATCATCATCCAATAATGTTTTTTTGAATTTATTTGATGATTAATGAGTCAAAATTATTTACAAAGTGATTTCCCTTCAAATATTACTAGTATAAACATCAAAAAATAATATGAATACTATTTAACAATAATTAACATAGTATATTAGATATTAGAAAAACAAATTATGAAAACAGACCTCATATATACCTTTAAAAATGATACTTTTATCCATTCATGGTTGAGGATTTAACATACATTCTCCAAACCAAGATATTATATAATTACCTCTTCGTACATTTCTTCTTTAAAATCAATTATGGTCATGCCAAATCTTGATAATGTTGTATCCACAAGAACATGTAATATAATTAAATCTTTCTGTTGAATTTTCATGTATAATGTACTTTTTGATTTAATTTTTGATCGATTGGTTGTTACTTTATATTTCTTGATTCGACCATCTATTTACCATTCAATTTCAAAGTCAGTATAAATCATTGATCAGTTTACGACATTTGCAGTAATTTTTAAAATTTTCATATAAAAAATTAATTATAAAGGAATAACTTGTCATAAAATTGTATTTTTACAAGATGAAATAGTCATAATATGATTATTCCAATAGAATGTTTGACCGTGTGAACATCCAGTTCATTAAGTGGAAGACGTTGAATAGCCCTCAGCTTGTGATATATGTGAATCTCCACTTTCACATTACCTTTTAGTAGTTTTTTATATAATATCTCCATGTATATTACAAAATACACCACTTGTAACAAGGATATGGGTGGGTAATGGTATATATAAATAACAAATATTTTCACCCTATAGAATATCAATTCAATAATTTCCATAACCCTTCCTAATGGGGCCAATGCCGAGACTTCCCAGGCCTGACTCCAATAGGCCACAAGATGGTGACTACCCCTTAGTAGTAATATCACTAACATATGAGTTTTTGTCCTATGCAAAATTGTACATAAAAACATTTCCCAGACCATACAATACTAAAATATAAAAACTACTCAACAACCACACATGCATAAATATAATTCTCACAACTATTGTATGAATAGATGTAAGGGATAGTGAATAGGTCCAATTCCATCCCACCACAATGACTCTGAAAATATGTCCAAAATGTAAGTAATGTAGGGAATTATATAAATATATTGTAGGACGACAACTCAGAAACTCTGATATCATATAACACCACCAAGTCCAGGTCCCTCTAGGACTATATCAAAATCTTGATCATCTACACATGACATGTCGCATAAGGGCTTAACCTGTGTGGGGGTGATTAAATCAATACCTATTAGGGAACCTATAAAACATAAATCATATAACGAATTAATAATATCCATCTCTATTAATGTATATTTCTATAAAACATATAACAAGAAAACCGTATGTACTAAAAAAAGACTATCAGTCTGAAGGTAATGTCCCAACCATAATGCTAGCCTAGGATTCTAGCTCAATGCCTTCCACATTGAACCATCCTAGAAGAAAACACTATGTGATTCAGATAAAATCAATTTAATAAGAACAAGAGGTTGTTCTCACTGGGGATCGTGATTATAAGTATATTCTCAATTTTTGAAGAGATGTGATACAATGAAGAGGATCACACCCAAGGCCATAGAGTATACCAACAAATCAATCTGGATTAACCTGCTATGAAGAGTATTGATGCCTCTATAGTGATATACATGAGGATACTATGCAATTCACTTTTGTAATGGAGGTGAATAGATGATCTCACTTTGGACATCATGGAAGGATTCCAACAACTTTATCCAATTAGTCCTACTAAAGGGATTAATATCCTATATGTGGGATGTAATTCCAAACTAACCCTAAGGGAATGGATACAGTGAAATCACCATAGCAAAACATGTTGAAGATACAGAGGACATGTGATCTATACCAACATTGAAGGAGTATATAGTGTGCACCCTTATCCCTGGGTCCCACCCATTTAAAATGGTATGTGCCTGTGTCTATGTAGCATTACACTGCGTGCTGATGCCCATGTACTTCTCTCCATATACCAGTACATGAATTATCCCATTTAAATTTTATCTGGGTCATGTTTGTGTGGAAGTAAATAGAATTCCCTTGGATATTTACTCATGGTCATGCCCATGGTACCCCCTTGGTACACGTTGAGTCATCGAGGAAGGCATCCCATATTGTGTGATAGGGGTCACATGTTGTGCGATTATTAACATCACACGGAAATCCTAGCACCGAAAAGGGGTCCCGTATGCCATGTAATCCCAAATTACATGTTGTGTGGATTAGGATTTCCATAGTCCAACAATTCATCCTTTCATTGATTCTTCTGGTCCTCCTGAACGAAATCTAGATGTGATATGCATCGAGAATGGAGAATCTAGTCAGACCGACCCTCACCATCTTTGCTCACCAATTTTTGACAATCCGATTAGTATGAGATTCGATGCCCATTCATTATCAATGCGACCTCACACACCACACAAACGCTAGGGTCCCAAATCAGGTATGATCGGTTCATCTCTACCATCTTCAAGTGATCCTCCCTCCATACTAAGTCTAGATCTTTGATATTGTATCTCTGCACAAATAAACGGGTTCCCAATGATTGATTCCTTGGTATTTCGATCGAATGACAAGGAAAATAAAACCCCGATGACGAAAAGAGGAAATATGATAAAAATTATAAAGCACAACAATGAGGATGGAACCTCAAATATTTTTCATCTTGGACTAGATTCTTTTCCATTAGAATGAAGAACAAAGAGAAAACAAATAATCCAAAATAAATTATCTGTATTTCTGGATAAAACTAATTCATCCTGCAACATGCATGATATGAGAATCAATTCATTAGTTTATTGATTTTATTTTTTATAAGTATCATAAATAGGGAAACAATCAAAGAAAAAAATATCATACCCTAATTTTGGTCGATCACTGATAAGGAATGAAATTGCATAATTGTTGTTGGTGAGATCCCTAGATTATTTTCCAAAAACATTCTCAAACCACAGTCCTTTTGTCATTCCCCCATGAAATTCCTTAAAACATCTACAATGGAAGTCCACAATTTGAAGGTTTATGTAGCTAATCTTAATTTTTTTCCATAATCATGTATGTAAATAATGAAATTAGGTCAATGTGTCAGCGAAAAAATAAAATAATTTATTTATTTGCTTTATTCATTTTATGCACACATTGAATTTTTTACAAAACCCCATTAGATAAAATGGTTATGTAGAACCTATATCAAAGCCCATGGTATAAAATCAATAGTACCCTAATATTAAAAATCTAATTCATCGTTTAAAAATAATTACACTTCTTTCATGGAATCCTCACCCACGTGCAATTTAATATTTTCAGACATTTATTCTAGGAATATTGTGGCCCAGAATTTCTTTCTATCTCAGAACCTAGTCTCAAAAATAATCCCTAAAATATCCAAAAATATTATTTGGAAATCTTGAGTCACTATAATCTCCTCACATTGGGTATTTACATCCAAAAAATCAATGATAAGGACTATACAAAAATATGTGGGTTTTGAGCATGAATCTATGTTCCCCACTCCCATGTGCTCTCATGAATTTTATTGTGCTTCTCCCAAACACACACTAATAGAATAAATCACCCAAAAGATAGCCTCTCCACCCGATCCAAAAATCCTACCAGTTACCCAGTAAAGGATTCTCAATCCTTGATGCCCGTCTTGACTAAGTCCATAACATGTAATGGGTCAAGAACAAACCTCCGTAGTTTTTCCACATGGAAGACGTCATGTAATTGGTCGAATTGAAGTGGTATAGATAATTGGAATTCCACCTCTCTAACTCTACATAGTATCTAGAAGTATCCAATTAATCTCAAACATAACTTTCCACCTCATCCAGTCCTCTATAATCCTTGCAGACGTGTAACATGAAGAAACCAATGGTCTCCATCCTATAAATATAAATTCTTTTTCATTGGTAAAAATAAGACTTATGATGGAATTTACCAGTCCTCATATGATCCTAGATTATTTTTACCTTCTCGTTAGGAGCACAAACCAACTCTAAGACAATAAGTAATGACTCTCCTAAGTCGGTAAAGTAATGTGGTGACCTATTGGGTCACCCATACAAGGCATCAAATGGTCCCATACTAATGGTGGAATGATATATATTTTTGTATGAAAACTCTTACAATAGTTGGTGATCCTCCCAACTATGGTCAGAGAGTAACATGAAATATCACTACATTTAATCTAGAACCTGAACAGTCTGCTCAATCTAGATATATGCCTCAGTGTGAAAAGCCATGCTAAAATTTAGATGAGTCATAAAAGCCACCGGAAACCCCACCCATAACTATTATGTGAAGCAATAATCATTATCATAAATGATATTACATGATAGTTTGACTATATACTACATTAAGTGGCATCCCAAAATTTATACTAACCTATGCTCCTAAATAGATAAGATGTGTGCCGACTTGGTGATTCGGTCTACGGTCACCCAGATTGAATCATGTCCCTAGAACAGACATGGTAACCTTTTAAGAAATTCCATGGATAAACCATCCCACTTATAATCAATAACCTCAAGGGGTTGAGCAAAACCCATTAGAACATGGTTCTCATCAATCACTTACTGAGAAGTAAGGCATTGAGAGATAAACCCTACAACCCCCTTCTTCGTCCCTAGTGACCAAAACTAATATCGTAGGTCTTGGTACATCTTTTACACACTTGGATGTACCTCAAAATGATATGTATTAAATAATCTCAAAACCTCCCCTACAACATAAGAGGTACAATCATGTTTCCTTTGAAAGGAACAACGTGCTCCACACCTAAAAAATATCAATTAAGAGTATTTCCAATGGATATATGAGTACGTCAGGATTCACTGTCAGTATATACAAGATGTGCCGCCATGGATTCCTGTAAGAGTGGATGGGTAACAAAAAATAACTCGAGTTAAGCTTCTCCATCTCCAACCATAAATTATAACTTCAATGAGTTCAACTACTCGAATGCCTCACTCATCAGCTATCAAAATGATCTTCTACTAATTCCATCTTTTAAAAAATTACCCTTCATAAGATTATATAAAAAATAAAAAGTAAAAATCATGGATGAAATCTATTCATCATCTGTATAAAAATTTAATATCCTTATGAGAGAATATATTTTTGAGACTCTTAAGGTCAAAATAGATGATAGACTTCTCACCCATTCAGTAGTATCACTAAGTATTTAGTGCGAATAATATCACGGGAAACTCAAGATCCTGGGTCATGTAGTTCTTATCATGTGGTATCAACTAACATGAACAATAGGAAATCACTACCTACCACTACATCAGGACACAACCAATCTTGGTTCTTGACACATCACAGAAAAAATATGTACTCAACAACCCCCTCTAGCAATCTTAAGAAGGGATCACATTCAATCATTATCCTAAAATAATGAAAATCCTAATAGAACCTCTCTATCCACAGAAAATGATGCCCCTTTCAGGTCAAAGCCTTAATAATGGATGATATCCTATAGAAATTTATTATGAAACGTTGGTAATATCCCACAAACCCAAGGTAACTCTGCACCTCCATCACTCTCTCAAGAGGCTCCCAGGCTTACACTACATTGACCTTTACGGGGTCCACTACCACACCATATATTGAGATTACATTTCCTTAAAAGTGGAACTCTTGACTCCCAAAATAAAACATTATGATATTCCCTATAAAATTGGAGAACTCTTAGTGTATCCAGAACCATCCTTATGTGTTTTATGTTATCTTCCTTACTCTCGGAGTATAAAATATTATCGTCAATGAATACAATAATAAAATGGTCTAAGAAAGGATAAATGATCAAGTTCATGAGTCCCATAAAAACTATATGGGCATTCATCCTACCAAATTAAATATCCAAGTAATCATAATGTCAGGAGTGACGTATAAATTCCATCGTCTATACATCCTCATCCGGTACTCATAACTAGTGGTATCCAAATACGAGGTTAAACATTGACAATCATTGCCCCACTCTTAACTAATCAAATAGGTCATTTATCCTCGATATTGGAAAAAACATTGTTCACAATCACCTAGGTTAGGTACCAATTGTACACACAAAAACCACAAGCTCTCATCCACCTCATTTGAAAACAACTGTGGGGCTACCCATGGGGAAACATTGGCTCTAACAAAGCCCTTCCTTTACAAGTCCTCAAAATACACCCTCATCTCACGAAGCTACATATGATCCATGTGGTATAAAAGTATAAGTATTTATGTCTTACCAGGGTGTAGATCAATGTTGTAGTCTCACTATTTTTGGGGAGGTACGCATGGAGCATCGTTTCGAAAGACGCACACATAATCCTATACCATTGAAAGAAACTAATTATAAATAATATCCACTACACCATGGGCCATTCTATGAAACTAATGAGTAATCAACGACACCCTCATGTTCATGAGTCCATCTTGTGTTCCATGGGTTTCCATTTCACCCTTAAAAGAAAACCTAGTCCTATTAATGTGGATACACCACATCCTCCAACTAAAATACTTGATCTAGGCATAAACTATAGATAGCAAGTCCATACATAAGATGATGTCGTAAGGCCTAATTGATGTTAAAAAAAGATAACAATAATAAATACCACCTCCAATACCTGGGTCACACTATCGGTAATTGTGTTTAATAACTTATTTATCTTCATTATGAATGTCCAATTGAAAGGGTTGAGCCATGGGCTCAACCATAATCTATAGGTCTTGAACCACATCAGTTGATATAAATGATTCACTAACTCTTATGTATATCTGTACAAAAACTAAGGTATAAAATCCATACATCATATATAAAATAATCCATGGAACCTATAGCTTATATGCTTCAACTGCATGTAGCTTTCCCCACCCTTATTTTTTAGCTCCCTAAGACTATTGTGGATGACCTACGGGTGTTGGTTGTAACAAGTTGAAGCATCTACCACCTTCAGCTACTCTCTCGACTCCTATTCAATGTCCACTACCCCGCAAAACCATTTTCTCCTACCACTGCCTCTACCTTGGTATCCCATCTGTAGTCTTCCTTTTAGTCATACAGTGGTCAATAAATCATGATAAATATGTATCATTCCATAACATGAATATAATTACCTATCTTTGGGGTGAATGGACCCATCATATAAGCCCTAAACCACAAATCCCTTGTCCTAGGACTTCACCATAAAACGTATCACACATACATGTCTCGGAGACTTACAATAGCTCCCTATTTCTAAAGTCTCTACTCATGTTCTCCAATTACTATTAACCACTGTTTGCATATGATTATCCAGGAAACACTCAACCACAAAATATTTCTCTAGCACCCCAATACAGGAAGGATTGAACTGAGGTGTAATTCTTGATTAGATGTCTCTATACCGGCCTCTCTTAAAAGTATGATCTTAGAACAACTAATCCTAAACCATATCCATTAAATACATGGAGAGGTTGGCCAACCTCGATGAATACTCAACCAGTGTTGTGCTTCCTTTATGAAGTTGTAGAAGCACTGGGATACACTCAACCCTCAGCGTAGCTTAATATTACTACTTTTTGAAAATACACTCACACTATAACCATTAACGAGTTTCATCTTGTTAATAATTGGTAACTAAACCCCAGAATCATCATGTTGAGCCATGGGAAAGGCTTTGTGCCGCAACCACCATCCAAAATTTTGGTGTCTTGAACAAATGAAGAACTCACATCATAGGTAAGGACCACCTTATAACCGGAGAGGTCACTTCCACTGAAACTCATGAAGAACGCTCAACTTTCACACCTCATACACTAGTATTGTGGGTACCATCTACTTCTCTAAATTTGGTGGTATTTCTATTGCACCACCTAGAGGTAAAACATTAAGAGATGGTCCCTATATCGACACCTCTTCGCTGAGGGAATAATCCTCTTGATCCTAATTCTTAATCCATGATGGAATAAATCATACATTCATAATGAAATAGATAGGATGTACCATATTCAACGAGTATATTGGGAGAGCGGACTCAACAAGGACATAGAAACCAAAACTCATTCCTATATGATGCATGTTCCATTTTTTTCATCAAACTGTTTTTCACATGTTATTAATCAAAAGTATGTGATTGGATTCCTGGTGTATAGATACGTCATTCACCTCACCAACAGTAGAGTCCATACACTAAAAAACAAACTCAAAAAACATAATAATTTCACCCCAAAATAATAAAATTTCTTTTGGTCATAATGTTGAACCGATAACTTTGATACCAATCTTTCACAAACCATCCCAATGGGGCCAATGCCAAAACCCCCTATGCCTAACTCCAATATTCTAGATGATGGAAAAAAGTATTTAGTAGGAATATCACTAGCATGGGAGGCCCTAGCCTATGTACATGTACACACACAAATCCCCATGCCCATACAATGATGAAATGTAAAAATAGCTGAACAAACTAGCATGCATACATCTACATCCCACAATAAGAGTATGAAAATATGTAATGGAAATTAAATAGGTCCAAATAAAATTCCACCAAAAAGAGATTAAAAAAAGTATATCCAATAAGTAAGATGTGGACTACTATCAATATACAATATTAAATCACCTCGGTTTGTCTTGTCTCGCAATGTTTCACCCAGTCTTGGTCCCTCTAGGAATACATAAAAGGTTGTTCATCTTCACAAGACATGAAATGTGTCAGAAAATTTCATGTAAGGGTGAGTATAATAATATGACACCCAAAACCAAAATAAACATAACAAAAAATAACATGTCATACATACATAGGTATATGTCTACAAAACATACAACCAAAAGATTCAAATATACTAAATAAAGACACTCACTCTCAAGGTAAAGTCCCAAATTTAATGTTATCCCTTGATTATAGCTTGAAAGGTTCCCCATAGCACGCATCCAAGAGAACACACTCCATGATTCAGATAACACTGAAGAGATCCATTCAAGAAGTAGTTATCATCTGGTCTCACCATTATATGTATACATCTAATTTATGAAGAGATACGATACACATATGATAATAACACTCAAGGCCATATGGTATACCAAAAAATCAATATGGATTACCCTTCTATGTAGAAGATATGTTCCCCATGTAGTGATGGTTATGATGATATAAAAACTCCCCTTATGGCATAAAGATAAATAATGAATCACACTCTGGGCCCCAGAGAAGGTTTCTGAAAATACTATAAATGTGTTCCTAATGATGGTATCACCATTCTATGAGTATTACATGATTCCGATATAACCCTCATGAAATGAATACTATGAATTAACCCTAAAGAAACATGTCCAAGATGTATAGGACAAGGGCTCTAAGCCAATACAGAAGGAGTACACAACATATAATAGGAGTACATGGAATGTATTATTGGAATCAGGTTCTACCAATGTAAAATGAACCTCGATTGTGTCTGTGTTAAATTACATGTCATGTGGATGCCCGTGTGATTCTGCTCGTGTCCCAACACATGACTTATCCAATGTACATTTCTTCCATGCCATGTATCTGTGGGAGTACACCACATTTCCATGGCCATGTACACTAGGACATTCCCGTGTACCCTTTGAGGTACATGCCAATCCACTAGGAAAAGAATCACATGTTGTGTTATAGAGGTCACATGCATTGTGATCCTTAACATCACACATAAATGCTAGCTTCCACACAAGGGTCCCATACTTCATGTAATAATGTATTACATGTCGTGTTGATTGGGATTTATAGAATCCTATAATTCTTATCCCACAAATTCCTCCTCCCATTTGGTACCAAGTATAGCCATGATATGAGTCATGAAATATGGATCGGGTATGAAATACCCATTTCATCACTGTTCGTTAGATTCTGGCCATCCGATTCATATGAGAATCAATGCTCATTCATTCCTATCATCATCACATGCACCAAATGAACCCAGGGGGTCCCCAATCAAGTCTGATAAATATATTCAATATTAGATTGTAGCACTAGGAAATGGGTTCTTGGTGATTGATTCCTCGGTATTTGGGTCAAACCACATAGAAAACGAAACCCCTAAGTTGAATGGAAAAAATATGTGAGAAAAGTACAAAACAACACCATTATCAAACAACCTCTAAAAATCTTCTTCTTTTCCTTGATTCGTTGCTATTAGAAAAATGAACAATGATATAAAACCTAATAAAAAATAAATTCTCCCAATTCCTGAATAAAACTAACCCATAACAAAACACACATGATCGGTGAACCAATTCATTAGTTAATTGATTCATGTTCAACATAATAATCGTAAAAAATAAATAAATAAATAAAAAAATATCCTACCATTATTTATAATGATCACTAATGAAGAACTATGTTGTGTCATTATTATTGGGAGATCCACTTATTCTATTGCTCACCGATCGTCGAACCACGATCTGATTATTGTTCGCAAACAAAATGCCTGCTAATATCTCTAATGGTACTCCATGATATTCATGGTTATGAGTATAACCACAAAAAGATTCCCTAATTTTTATTTAATTATGTAAATTAGGTCACTATGTCAACGAGCAAATAAAATAATTTATTTAATTATTTTATTAATTTTACATCCAGGAATAATTTTTCACAAACAACTTGTCCTACCAATGACTTTGTAACACCTAGGTTAAAAACGATGCTATGAACTCAATAGTGTCATCTGATTTTTTATCCAAGACCCCATTTAGATGTTATTATACTTTTTAAGAAAACATGCATGCTCATACTATTAAAGGTATCTAATATATTTTAAATATTTATTCCAAGAACATTGTGCCTCATAATCGTATGCTATCTCATTATGTAATCTTGAAAATAATCCATATGATTTCAAATAACAATACCTAGAAAATATGATTCAATACCTAAAATGTATCAGTGTTTTAACAATTATCATTTTTCAGAAATATTTTTAAAAGATTGATTACATCTAGTAAGGTAGACCATTGATGGGAATCGATTCCCATAGTGTTGGGGGATCATCATGCAATGGTGGTTGTTGTGTTGTTTCATCTCATTGATTTCATCACATACCATTCTCTAACAACTAATACTACTAATTATTTTTCTTATTGGGAATCTATTCATGTCTATATCTCATCGTTTTTCTTATCTTTTTCCCACAGTGTCGTTTTTTATCAAATATATTTTTGACCAAACTCTCAAACCCACACCTCTAACACATCCATATTTTTATAGTAGCTTCAAAGATAATGAAAGTAGTCATTCATCGGGTACAACTGATGATGATTCCTATTTATAAAAAAGATAAAAAAATATTGAAAAATAAGTAATCATTATTATGTAATATTGATTTAGAGAATAAACTATTATGTTATACATACACATTATTCACATTTTTTTGATTTTCCTATAATTTTCCATATTTATTTACACAATCATTCTTCTATAGAACATGGAATGGGATGAAAATAGATTTTTATATTGAATCATTAATAATCATATAAAAAGTTACATAATTATGTTTTTGTCCTATGTCACATTAATGTATTAATATATATTTAAAACGCATACCATTTTTTCAAGTGAATCATTCCTCATCCAAACATTATGGTAGGGGTACATTGGTTTTACTACACACTACTTATTTCTACACTAATTTTCTATTTAATAAATTAAAAAATCCTAATCCAAGCGATTAATATATTTATTTTCAAGTAATGTAATAACAATCACAATGTACATGAAAATTTGAACCCTTACAAAAACCAATAAACACATTCCATGTTTAATGTATTATCATTTTGTATACATATATTGTGGGTATGAGTTTCCTTTGACTTCAGTATTCTTGAGATGGTGATATATAAGAATTTCATTAAAGCCTATATGCACCATTCCAATGACCATAAATGGAAATAACATTTTTATTTCATCTAGTATAAGTTCACTCTAAAATGGATAATGAAGAGTAAATAAACATTTCATTATTTGTTTTAATAAAATAAATAATTTATATAATAATGGTACCATAATATCTACCTGAAGTAGTGCCTTAACCATTGGCATGATATTTTTCCATAAATAAACATTAATAAAAACATGCATTCATGTGGTGATTCAAAAGTAACTAATAAAAATGGACATGTTGGGGTTAACATTTATATGTTGATCTCTTGTATTCCATCCGACATTGAATTTGATGTAACAGATTCTCACCTTAAAAGTTTTTTAACACTGTTGTATTGTGATACTCATATTTTTTCTAGGATATAAGTTGTTAACCTTATTCTATATCCTTGGATAAAACATCAGCAATATGTTTTTCACTAGGATTAGTAGAATAAAAATATGGATAAACTTTTTATTCATCTATATTGGGAGCATTACTATACTAAGAAACTTGTGGTTCCTCTGTGTTAAGAGCATCAAAATGTTGAGAAACATATTTTTTCTCATTATTATGAGAATCTATATGTGAAAAATACATTATTTACTGGATTTTTTGAACATTTAACTAAGATTATTAAAATACAAGAGTGAACAAAAAATAATATGAGGTAACATAATGTATATTTAAAAAAAATTAAACGTGTTATTGTGATTTCCTTATCTCCATAAATGTTTTAGGAAATTGACCACTCAATTCAATATCTAAGTCACCGCATTGTAAATACTCTGATATAAAATACACTATAAACGTTTGGACAACTATGAAATTATTTTTACATCCCAATGAAAGGTTTCTCTTCAGTTGATTTGACATCTAAACCATTAGTAGAATTGGTCAATAATAGAACAGTTGACCACATTGTTTTTTCAAGATCTGGAACATAAAATAACTCTACTACCTGTGATTCTATTATAAAAGGTTCATCTATGTACTCTTCCTAAATAAAATCCACTCTCAATAATTCTTGTTCCTCATTTCTAACTACACTTCTATTATTAACCCACATTCATTCAAAAATCATCATAGGGAATGTTTCATAATCAAACTCCCATATTTATGAAATGATGAAAAGGTGTGACATATTTATATAAATTGGATTTATTTTATTGGTACCAGATATATGCATCACATTATCCATAATTGTAACTCAAATATTTTTCAGGTTATTGTGTTTATCATTTTTCAATATATTGAACATATTACTATTAATTATATAATCATTATAAAATAATACTTGTGCACTTTGTCCTCTAGCTAGCCATCGAAGTCATTCTAAAATTGAATCAAATTGTTTAGTTGACTATTTAAAATTATTGTCTCAGAACATCCCTAATAATGGTTGATTATATTTATTTTATTTATATCTTATAGCCCATGATTGATTAAAAATACTAAAAATAAATTTTTGGGTTTTAACATATGGTCAAACCTCTCAAATGTTATGAAAAACATAAAGGCGGTCATTCTCCCCTAGTTAAAAGTAATTATAAAATCATATATTCAAGAAATTACATAATCCATAAGCCATCTTGTGTGATGAGATTTTGGTAGACCATTGATTTACATATAGAATAGATAGTCAGTTTACAATTTGAAAACTTCCTAAAAAATATATTTCTCTCTACTAAAAACTCCTGGTCTACTTTTAATTTTAACTTACCAATTAAAAATAATTATATAACTTTTAATGGGGTAAATCAATCTATAATATACAAGACCACATAACTGGATTTCTCTGACCTTGTGAGCCAACACTTCAACTACATATCAAATAATAATGATTGTATAAACATCTCCAATTCATACAATATAATAGAAAATTCCATTTCTATAGTTTGAAATTTCACCAGGTCTATAACTTTATTACATATATCATTGAAAAATAAATTGGTATTCATAAATTTATGATAGTAATTATTAGATGAAAATACAACATAATTCTATAATCATTATATCATTCCTCAGAACAAGAATGTTATCTTATTTTAGGACCTGTAACTTCAATTATTTCATTTATTGACACAACCATAGGTATTATCATTTCTTGAATAATATTGGTGGAAATTTATATTTTACCAACAGAACATGTTATGTACTATGAGTGATACCTTCTAAACAAAAAGGATTCAATTCATCTGTAAATAGATCAAGATATAGGTTCCTCAGATTGCTTCCAAATTCCGGATAATCTAGATCAATTTTCTTCCACAGAGGACATAAAATTAGGTGGTTAATTTTCCCATCATTATATATTGAATATTTTTTCCATGTAAATTGACTTATAGTCTCGTCACTTACATTTACAAAACCAACCCATGGTATGAATTTAATGTACTATTTAAATTTTTAAGGACATGATTCATTTATATTGTTTCATAATTCATCACACATTGGGATATTTTTATCTGATTTATGGTCCTTGAGAAATAATATACATTTAGTTGGAAAATAGTTTATTATTCTAGAGATTTAAACCATTGAACATAGAATTTGGATAGCATTATATATTCAGAATGGAATCTCATTATCTTCTCATAATATACCATTCAATATAGAATATAATTTAGTAATGTTGGTATCAATGCATCCATTTCATGATTTTACATAATAAAGTTTAAAAACATCTATAAATCTTATATATTTAGAAAAAACCACATAATATTGTACGTTTTCACAGCTTTTTGACATCTGATTCAATTTTGTGCAATAAAGAAGTTCATCTTAAACTTTCATTGTCAATCCCTCAATATTATAATTATTATCACTAACATATATAATAATATCCTTCATTTTATCAATGTCATTATTCACACTTGAAATTATATTACATGATCCATAGAACAAAATTTTATCCCAATCACTTGATAAATTCCGTTTTCCCCATGTGTAGTCTAAAATTAATAACCTCAATCTATTTGGTGACAGATCATGTATTCATCCCACTCATTTAGACTAATTAGAATTGAATTAGAAAAACAGAAAAAAATGTAAAAATGATTTGGTAAGGTTCATATGCATGTTATTTTGAGAAAATTATAAAACATTTAACCCCAATATCATTATATTTTGACATATATTTGATATCCATACATTTTTTTTATATACATCTTATTTGTTTCCCTAATTTTAATATTTAACAAAATAAGTAAATACATAGAATGTATGAGGTTATTACCATAAAAGGACATTCTTAAATAATCATTTAAGATATATGAATCTATTATTATAAGATAATAAGAGTCAAATTATGTGTATTGATATTATTTTGTAGTGTTGAAAGTCATTGATGGAAGGTAATGTGTAGTGTCTATAAATTTAAATAAAGTCTAATTAAATTATCAGATATTTCAAAACATAGAGATTAAGGTTAGTTCATGTAAAAATTTTATTTTGGCATAAAATAAGAGGAATGAGTTAATATTTTTTAATTTATTCACATGATATATGATGGTCTAGGTGGTGTTTCAGTGATAGGGTCCTTATAAGTCAGTGTTTATGATATTTTTTCAAGATGATGAAATCATTGATAGGGACCAATAACATAGTTTTTAAAACAAAATGATTGAAGAAACAAAGAGGATAAACAATATAACAAGGTTTGATAAATGCTTAAATATAAACAATTCACATGGATAAGATGATACCTCAAAGAGCAGTAATGAAACATATTAGTGGGGATGGAAGAAATAATCAACATATACTTAATATGATGAAGTTTTCAAGTGGGATTAGAATAATTCCTCATCTCAAAATAATGATTGTATTATAATCACAACAAACCAAGACCACATGAATAGAAAAATCTACCTTAGTGAAAGAAACAAAGAGGATAATCTCTAAAAAAGATGTCATGGTGGAAACTAGGAAATATGTATAAATAAGTTGGACTAAAAAATGAATGTTTTGAATGATTCCATATTGAAAACATGCTATATCAATTCATTTTTTTCATTTTATAATCAGCTATTAGGTGATGATATATATGGTGACTTTATAAATATGTTTCTAACATCGTTTAAAAAAACTGACATTGTAAATAAATTTATGTTGTAGATGATTATGAATATTATCCAATTAAAACGTGAAAAAAAAATATTTATTAATAACTTTCAATTGATATCTCCTCTACATAGTAGAAAACAGAATAAAACAAGAAAAAATACCAGTAGAAAATGTAGCAGAACAACAAAATCATTTCCAATTTTGAATTTTATATTCACAATATATATCACTCATAAAAAATCTAATCAAAATTGTGAAATGATTTTCCCACTCAATTTATAAGTTTCTCTGATCATGTGCACCATAATGGTGAGTGTCATAAAAAATATTTAACTTAATATGAAATCATATATCTTTTATTATAAATAAAATTAATGAAATTTTGAGGAATATTTTTTAACTAAGTATAACCTATGGAATCTTGTATGTCTAATAGTTGAAATTATTTCATAAATAAATCATTAAACATAGTATGCACAGTCCTTTACACCTTATTGTTTATGAAAATGAAATTCAAATTAATTTTTCAATTCTAAATAACTTTTTTAAGAAATATATCCAATATTTAGTAATTTTAAATGAAAATTCACCATTACTTATATATATATATATATATATGTTGTTGGTGATCTTCTTTCCTGTGGTCTCTCAAATGGAAGTTCATGCCCTCTTTAAAATTTATAGGTATAAAATAAATTTATAAGTCATTATAATTTAAACAAGTATTAAGAAATTCAAACATACATGTCCAATACATTTTAAGAATTTCCTAACACATCAACATGGATAGAACTTATCCATTAAAGTAACCTCCCCATTTGATAAAAAAACACCCATATTCCAATAGAAACTAATATAAAATAAAATATAATTTCATTATTTATCATTGTAAGAGATATAGTTTACTTTTTAAGATATGTGTTTTTTACTCCTAAAGATAAGGAAGCATCAAGCATTGAATTTTTTCATTCCATTAAAATCATTCATCAATATAAATTGTTCTTTTTTGCATCAGTCACTATCCAATCTATAGGTTAAATAAATTGTGGATCCATAAATCCATATAGATTTTACCATACATAATACATAAAAACATCATAAATACACCTAATACCAAACAAACATAAGTATGAATTCTCGATAAATTAAACGAACAGAAAAATTCTGTCAATCAACATATAGGGGAAAAGTTCGCATCGTGTAGATGCATAATTTTTCTCCACATAAATGTTCTGTGATATTTATTTTCAAAATCCCTACAGTCATTGAAAACACAAAAACACCAACATCTATTGTAATCTCATATACACCCAATTGAAAATTTGAATATGGTAACAATCTATCAAGACTGGAAGAAACTACATCAGAAGTTACACTTTGTATTTTATGTTGTTTATATAGTATTTCATTACCATGAAGTGTTACATTAAAAAATAGATAAATATATAAACATTAAAATGATAAAAAAGTAATAGCAAAATGAAATAAAACATAAAATATACACAATCCCCTATAGTTATATTTTCAAAATTCTAGATCAACAGACTAAAAAAGGTTGATACTCTGTCCAATTATACTCATCACATATTTAGGATTTTGTATTATTTCTAATATATATATATATATTATCCTATACAATGACACTATGATTTGTTATATCTATATATTTATGTTGAATTCTATTGCTGATATAAAATATCATCCCATACGTAATAATATGTTTTGTATCATCAATATACAAATTAATGAACTGGGATGTAATAGATGATAGGTTGTAGGAGTAAGATTAAAAGGAGTTGGATCTACATGAGGAGGTGGAGGAGTTGGATAACTAGGAGTAGTGGGATCTATTTGAGGAGGGGGAGGAGTCAGATTAGTAGTTTGAAAGTAACATTGCATATCTTTAAACACCGACTACACCAATGCTCTGATCATGTCCTCCATCATAACAAGAATATCCTAAAAATTAGTTTCCAGATATTATATTTTTTTATAATCATTCTATATTGAATAATATTAGAACATGTAAATTATTTTACAGAAAAACATAACAGGTATCCTCATAGATGACCTAGTTGTTCAGGCATTCCCAATGTTGTAGATAAAATATATTTCCAACCCTCATCTAGAATGACCCCCTATATTATCTCCTCCTTATGAGAATCCTGTATGGAATATTCTCCAAAATATATAATTAATGAAAATATATATAGATTTTATTTAACATAAATAAATAAATAAAGTAAATATCTTACAGTCCTCTTAGCTAGAACCCTCAAGTATTCCATAAGATATTGCACTTTTTTCTTATCCAATCCCACTTTCATTTTTCATGTCATGCGAGGGAGTCAACCACTACAGACCATGAAGGCTTAGCTATTATTTTTTTGATGTTTTTAATACTATTGTTTATTCTTCCAATAACTTATACTGTCCCAAACATAACATTAGATAGTATAAATTTCTAGATTGGATGTTCTAATGAGATATTATTGATTACAATAAATTAATAATTCATAAAAAATAAATAATTCATATGGTAATTAATATAATCAAAACATCTAATGGGTATCATTTTACATACTAAAATGATTCTCTTAATCTACATTAATAAACTTTATTCCATGTATATTCATCAAAAAATGGAGATATTTCACCTCGATTATAATGTTGTTTATCCCCCGAAATAAAATTTAATGTGAGATATGGTTTATAATCCTTTCATATCCTGGTATTCAATTATAAAAATTTCTTTTGCGCTCCTCCAAAATTAAGTTTATCATACATTATCTAAAAATAATTGGGAAAACATATATTACTCTAAACATTTGATGATAAGTAAAATAATTACAATCAATACCACCGAAATGTATCCTAAATGATATATATTGTTGATTTGTCCACAATTTACCAATCACCAAACAAAATATTTACTTTTATTTTAGTCGAAACTACTAAAAACATCTTGGATTTAAATGAATTTAGACCTATTGTAATATCATTATCATAAATATCTATTGGTATCCTCTGGTCTCGGTTATGGTCAACTGATAATTTTGGTAAATGCATGGTGCCACAATTACCAACCCTCAATCTATTTCCCCCCATGTATGTAGATGTATCTTATAAAGAATGATGAGGATGTGCATCAACCAAAGAATGTGTACATTCCTCCACAGATATATGAGTGCAATAATCTCTAGAACTATGTGGTTGAACAGATGATTGATAATTCATTATCCAACAAATCCAAGAAATAAAAAAATTAGTTCACAAATATTCAAATCCTACAATAACATACCAATATAAATGAAAATGAATAATTATCAATCATAAAGTAAGAAAATTAAACATGACAAATTTTTAATCATATTTTTTATAGTTATTTAAAATGAAAATAGTGTTGATGACATTTAAAATGACATAAATTATTGAATACAAATAAAAAATGGACAGTGAATAGTAAAAATACTCTAAGCTAATAAATCATTTTTACAAAAAAAAGATTACGTTGAATACAATCTTAATATTGATTGTTATTATATAGTATATTTAATTGTAAATAATTTTTTTTCAACAAAATAAATAAATATATATGTTACATATGGGTAAACATGGAAAACTAAACTAAACTAATATAATATAAAAAAATAGTTTAACATATTATTTATAATATGTGTTTTATTGAAAAAAATTAAATTAAAATATCTAACATTGTAAGTAAATTAAAAAAGTAAGACAAAAACCGTCAATTTTTACAGGTAAAATTATGCATCTTTTAAAGGATTGTTTTCCCAAATATCTTTTTCCTGATCATTCTTTATAGTTGAAACCCCTTCAATG
This sequence comes from Viscum album, assembly GCA_963277665.1. NCBI lineage: Eukaryota > Viridiplantae > Streptophyta > Magnoliopsida > Santalales > Viscaceae > Viscum > Viscum album. The sequence continues at coordinate 1,866,762,828 of OY728133.1, forward strand.
ATGTCCTCATCAATATTATCTATTAATTTTTTTTGGATGTTGGGATATCACTTTAATCAGAATCTTCATAATGCTTATTATCAAAAACATATTATTTTTTCCATGTAAAACTATAGACCACTGTATATCATATTGATCAAAAATATATAATTTTTTTCTTGTGTTTCCATTATAAAAGGTCTAGTTTTATATTCCAATTTATTTAGAATAACTAGTGTCATTACAAATTCATCGTGTATGACAAATATTTTATAGGTATCCCATTTCAGTTAAAATCAAGAACTTAAATTTTAGTTTAATCAACCTCCAGTATTTCGTTAATGACTCAATAATATGAAGTTAATACAGATATTGGGTTTTTGTCTTTAGCATTGGAGAAATTAATTGCTTATGTGAACACCAATACACTACTATTTTGAACCCAACATTCATTTTCCTCATCATTCGTATGAAATTTATATCCCTTAATTTTATACCCAAACCATGTTATCTAATTTTACCATGGACCACCCACTAACCATCTCAAAGTTTAGGATGCATCTAAACATCTATGAATTGTCTCTTTAAACCATGGGAAAAAGATTTTTTTATGCTTGTTCAAAATCCAACAATCTTTATTCTCTAGATAAATTTATGTCAACACATTAATATACAATTTTATATTTGGAGGATAATCATCTATGTTATTCAAGATGTATAAATTTTATTTATCCCTTTGTTTACCAGTCAAATATTTGAATTTCTTGCCACATATCACCTTTACCCCATCATTAACTCTTTTAGGGTGAGATGTAGGAAAAACTATGTGCAATTGGCTTGCAAAACATTTTTCAACCACCTCACAAATATACTTCTCAACAAGGGATGCTTCAGGATGATATGAATTCTTAACATATCCCTGAAATATCATTATATAACTTTCAAAGTATACATTCAACGTAGATATAGAGGTCCACTGAGATTTATTTCTTTCACCAAATAAACCATCAAATTCTTTATGATATAAAAAAAATATTTATTATAATACATTTACAACTAAAAAAGTTTAGAAACTACGTTGTTCTCCAATGTGATCAGAGAATTAAGATCAATCACATTTTTTAAAATTAAATTTAAAAAACATCACATTGTAATGATAGTCATTCTTACACGGATTAGAAATATTCAATGTAATGGAACTGGAAGGAACTATTGTATCATGATGTAACAATCATGAGATTTCATACTAGTAAAACTAAAATTATTTAGTGACGCAAAATGTTTTAAATTAAAATAATAAACCTATGAAACATTGATATCATAATGACATAGACAATGAATAAATCCCAACAACATAAGCCATACAAATTTCAAAGGATAAATATTATTTTTTCAATCTGGTGTTCTGAGTTAAGCTATTTTTTATTTATCAATTATCTCAAGGATAATTATATCAACATAACTCTTATAATATAAAAAAATTAAAAAAATAATGTTTTAATTTAATTTCCATGAATATAAAGAATGATTAATAATATAAAATATATGCATCACACCATATAGTAAACACAAGTGGCAAAAATATTTATTCCAAAATCATATTGTCACACGTTAAAAATATTTCAATCATGAATATCAAATATTTACATGTGATAATATTTCCATTTTTAGGAATTTCATTCGATAATATGAAAAACAATTCATGAATGAATAATATTGCACAAATGCAATAAATTTATTTTGAAAAATCATAACTGTAATAACACATATGACAATATCAATTAAAATCTCTAATATCCATGATTATAAACTAATTGTCATCATCATTATGTAAGTATTTTAATACTATATCATGCTTTCATTTTTATGTTATAAAATAATAAATTAGATAACATATTTAAATTTTCCATTCCTGTCTCATGGATAAATAATATGTTATCAAAATTAAAAAAGCATGTGATGATAACTCCTTCCAAGAAAGATAATTTTATATTATAATTTATAAATTAAAAACTTGCAAGTGATATGTAGTTTCCATTTCCTAAAGAATTAATAGAATTATTAATATTATTATTCCTTAGGGATAATAATAAGAATCACTCTTACATCAAGAAATAAAAAACCTTGTATCAGGTGTTGACAATTTCATAGGGAAGAATATTAATGAATGAAATACATTTGTATTATTTTAGAAATAAACAAACTACATCATGTTATAATGATATAATGAACAATAATTTTTTTACATGTGATGATGATTTTTAAGGAGTGAATAATTTTTCTAATAACACTCCAATAGATTACATGATGTTCAATGTCTATCTGAATTAAATGAAATGTCCTGATAAAGGGTGTACCTTTATCAATGTTATCAAAAAGTAATGATAAATTTCACCCCAATATGAGAACTTTACGTTTAGCAATGATAAAGATCAAAATAAATAATTTAATTTATATATACATATATATATTTTTAAATACAATTTTTATTTCAATAAGTATATGTATATAAATATAATATATAAAATTGATTTATATAAATTATAATAAAAAATTATTATCAGATTTATTTTCATAATTATATATATATAAAATTTAAAATATTATAATTTTCAATAAAAATATTTAATTCTATATTTTTATACCTTAATAACATAATGTATATATAATTAATATAAATATTATATGTTAATATTTTTTTAAACTATTATATATATGTATATATATATATATATAAATGAATGTATTTATTTAAATAAGTGGTTCATATTTGAATTTATATATTTATATTCATATTAAATGATTAAAATATATGCACATATATTTATATGTATATGTATGATTGTGGTTGTATGTGGATATATTTGTAGATATCTATGTATGTAGATATGTATGTGTATGTGTATGTGTATGTGTATGTGTTTGTGTATGCGAATGTATGTGTATGCATAGTTGTATGTGTATGTGTATTTGAATAATTATATATGTGTGTACATGTATTCGTATGTGTGTCCATGTTTACATGTATGTCTATGAAAATGTATGTGTGTATGTGGTTCTATATGTGTATGTGTATGTGTATGTGTATGTGTATGTGTATGTGTATGTATGCTTATTTAGTATGTAGAAATAGATATGAATATGTATATAGGTGCATGTATGTGCATGCAGGTGTATATGATTGTATGTATTTGTATGTTAATGTATATGCATAAGTTTTCTAGTATGTGTATGTACATATGTGTATGTGTATGTGTACTTGTATATGTGAACATGTATAAGTGTATGTGTGTATATATGTGTACGTGTATATGTGAATGTATTTGTACATACGCATGTCAATGTGTATGTATGTGTGTATGTGTACGTGTATACACATACACACACGTGTGTGTATTTGTATGTGTGCGTGTGTATGGGTATATGTGTATGTGTATGTGTGTGTGTGTGTGTGTACATGTTAGTCAACATGTATGTATGAGTGTATGTGTATGTGTAGGTATGTGTATGTTTATGTTTAATGTGTCTGTATGCATATGTATGTGTATTTATTTGCATGCATGGGCATGTAATTATTTGTATGTGTATGTGTATGTAAACGAAATCACAAATTTATATGTTTGTGTATGTGTATATGTATGTGTATTTGTATGTGTATGTGTATGTCTATGTGTATGTGTATGTGTATGTGTATGTGTATGTGTATGTGTATGTGTATGTGTATGTGTATGTGTATGTGTATGTGTATGTGTATGTGTATGTGTATGTGTATGTGTATGTTTATGTGTATGTGTATGTGTATGTGTATGTGTATGTGTATGTGTATGTGTATCTGTGTATCGGTGTATCTATATGTGTTTGTATCTATACATGTTTGTGTGGTTATTGATGTAATATTATTTATTCTCTTTTTCAGCCACACGGGCTGCAGTTCAGTGGTTACACCCCTGATGTTCCTATAACGTTGAGTTGAGGAGGTCTTTGTTTCGAACCTCTACATCTGTATATTTATTTCCCTTATACCCCCACCTGCCCACACCGACTATAGATTATTTATTCCCTTTTATTATTTCTCCATTTATATTACATAATGAAATTTATTCATTTCTAATATATATTAATTTAGTATTTTTGTAATATATTTCAATTTGATAATTATTTATTCATTTTGTCATATTTATATACTCAATTACATAATTATATGAATTATTATTACTAAAAATTATAAAGTAAATAATTATTTATATTTTTTATACACAAGCAATATAGTGCATATATCAATAATAAGAATTATTATTATTATTTATTTACTGATTTTAATGTGTTTTCTTGACATTTAATTACTTTTATGAAATTATTATTGTAATAATATTTATATTGTTTATTAAATTTTATTTATTCATTTTTAATGTTATTTCATTTAATATTATTTTTATACATTTTTAATTTTATTTAATTTATAATATTTTTGGAATCTATTCATTTCATAAAATTTATAAATTTTTATTCAGTAGGATTTAATATTTTCAATATCTTTTAATTTGTATTATTAATATCTATTCACTTCTATTTATTAGTTTTTGATATTTTTAATATGTTGGAAATTAATAGAAATCATTATTATAAGATCATCCTTAACTCATGCCATTTTGGTGTGCAAACTTTATTTTGGCATGATAACACCATTTTTTACTGGAAAACTCCATTTTGGCATGAAAATTCCATTTTAGTGTGAAATTAAACTACAATATAAGTCATCCCCAACACAAATTTGGTTTTTAAGTAGTTAATTATGTAATGAAATTAAATTCATTTATTAATATAAGAAAAGTAAATATTATTTAACTATTTTTCATATTTGTAACTTATCAAAATATGTAATCAAAATTATTTATTTATTAAAATTCAGAATATATGAATGTGTGTGTAATTTAATTCAATTTAATTATTAATATTTTTTATTGTCTAAAATATTCAGTTTTTTTAAATTTTGTTATTTATAAATTTAATATTATCTATGTATTCTTTTTATTAATTTTTATGTGTTTGTATTTCACGTAATTAATGCTACAAATTCTCTTCTGTAAATATTTTTATAATTATGTCTTTATTATTTATTAATTGATAATATTCTTTATTTAAATATTATTTATTCATTTTTAACATTTATTATTTTTAATATTTTTTCAATTTATTTATATTTTAATATATAGTCATAAAAAACTTATTTTCTATGTTTTAAAATTTCTAATATGTTTTTAGTCTATTGGATTAATATTTATTCAGTTTTATTTATTAATCTATAATATTATTAAAATGTTTGAAATTTATACAATTTCATTATTTAAACACATTTTTTAATATTCATTTCATTTTTTCAATGTGTTTCAAATTCATGTTTTAAATAAAAGGTATTATACATAATAACATACCAGCTTTTAATATCTTTAATATGTTTTCAATTTATATGATTAATATTAACTCAAATATATTTATTATGTTGAAATATTTTTAAACTGTTTTAAATCTATATATTTTTTTATTCATTTTTTAATATTTACATCATTTTTTTACATTTTTATATTTAGTGTAATTAATCCTATGGATTCAATTTTTTAAGTAGTTTTATCTATAAAATTTTAATTATTCAATTTTGATATTCTTTCAGTAAATATTTTATATTCATTTTTAATATTTATTAAGGTTTATATTTTTTTGTAATTTAATCATTTTATAATTTTTACTATTATATATATATTAGCTCTGTTTTAATGGTTTCAAAATGCATTCATGTTTTTTTAAAATATATTTTGGTTCGTTTTTTTATAATTTATATAATTAATAAAACAAATCCATTTCATTGTTATTTTTTATGTGTATTATTTTCTATCTGATGGTGCGATATCTATTATTGTTATTATTATTTAAGTATGGTTGATACTGTTATATATTAAATAAAAACATAATGTTTTTAATGTTTGTTTATAAAAAAGATGAATCTTGAAATAATTATCAACGAGATTACTGATATATGAAAAAAATAACTTAAGGTAAAACCCCAAATTGAATAAATTAAATTTATCCTTTGATATTTTATGGATTTCGTTCTTGGGATTCATTAAATATAAAACAATTATCTAATGATAGGATGTATATTTAAAAATTTCTTAAATCACTGATTTTTTTATGAGTAAGCCCGACATTATTTGATAAAGGTAATAATGCCTTATTTTAAATGAACATAAATTACATTGATTTTTTTATAAATAAATTTAATATTTTTTATAGTATATTGATTCAAAGGCTTGATATTATTGAATGATAACATTTTTTTGGTTGTAATATTTGATGATTAATGGGCGGGGAAGCCCAAGCCTTTGATGGTGGCCCAAAGATTCAGTTATGATGATGGTGGTGGCATGGGGTGCTGGTTATTATGATGATATTGTCATGGGATTCCAGATGTTATATAATGCACAATGGTGTTGGATATTAAGGTAGTTGGGATGTGATCAGAGTGAATCTAGCTTGTTGTTTCTAACTTCTAGCATGATTTATAAGTTATAGGAGATGGATGAATGTTTTTTATATAACCAGTTTTCATCTCACAAGTGATAAAAAAAGGTTTACCATGTCGGTGTTGTTTATGTAGGTTATATATAAATGATGTGCAAAGATGTAAAAATCACTATATCACATCGGTTATAAAATAACTATCATGATAAATCACAAAGACTTGATTTATAACGTCATTTATTTTATAACCGGTGTACAAAATACCGAGATTGGATTTAACACTTCCGTAATTTCATAAACAAATGTGATAAATAGAATCTATGTGCTTTATGACATCGGTTATAAAATAACTTATGTTATAAATGATGATTCATAACTTCAGTTATTTTATAACCTATTTGATAAAAACTTCTACATTGGTTATTAGATAACTGATATAATACTGCATTTAAATGATTTATCGGCCGTATATTCTGTCATTTTTTTCTTTTATCGGCAGACATGTGACTCATCTCTCTTTCGCGGAAAACCTAGAATGGATTCTTCGAATTCGTTCACCCCAAACTCATTCTTCCAACATCATTCATCATCATTATTATCACCAGATCAATTATGTCAACTCGAAACACTCTAGTGAGCCCCACATGCCTTGGTTTCATTGACTATTTTTCGTGATGCCTTAAATTTATGTTTTGAGATATTATTTTTCTATCACTATTCTTTATATTATGGTACGTTTCATATTTTTCTTTTATACTATTCTATATTATTTTTTGGTAAAATTAACCATGGTAGTGATATCATGCAAGTTCTAAAATTTATTTTTCTACCAAGTGTGTTCTATCATGTCTGTGCACTTGTGCATCCATCTATGTGCTACAATGAAATCATTACAATTCATGTTATTCCCCCACCACACCTCGACAACCCATCCCTATGGACAACCCCATACCCCCTAGACAGCCTCCCCCACCCACTAGACACCCCTTACCCATTTGTACAATCCCCTACCCACAGGACAACACCCACCCCAAAGACACCCTGACCCCCTTGGACAGTCTCACCCCCATCCCCTTGACAACCCCCACCCCTGGAAACCCCCACCCCCTTGGACAACCCCCACACCCCTTGGATACCCCCACCCACCCTAGACACCCCTACAACCTTGGTCACCCCCACCCCCCGATAGCCCCCACTCCCTAGACACCCCACCCCCATGGACACCCCCCCTTCCCCTGGAGAGCCCCCCATTCCCCTAGAAACCCATACCCCAAAGACAGACCCCGCCCCCTGGACAACCCTCCCCCTCCCCATGGACACCCCACCCCTAGAGACACCCCCTCAACACCCCTACCCCATGGAAAATCCCACCCACTGGGACAACCCCCACCTCCTGGACAACCCCCACCCCTGGACACCCCTACCCCCCTCAACAGCCCCCACCCACACCCCACCCCCATGGACACCCCCTCCCCCATGAACACCCCTACCCCCATGCACAAACCCAACCCCCTAGAAAATCCCCACCTCTCTAGACTCCCCCTACCACCTTGGACACTCCTCCACTCGATGTGGATAGCCCCGACCCCACTACACAACCCCCACCCCTCGACATGCCAACCCCCTTGCTCAGCCCCCCAACCCCCAAACAACCTTCACTCCCCTAGACACCCCTACACCCTTTGACAGTCCCCCACACCTTGGACTTCCCATACCCCCCCGTGATAACCCCCACACCCTAGAAACCCCCCACCCCCCACTCCCACCCCCTGTACAAAGCCACCCCCAGACAGCCCCCACCCCATGGACATCCCCACCCCCTGGACACCCATACCCCCTAGATTTCCCCCACCCTTGGGCACCCCCACCCCCTGAGACCCCCCACCCAGACAGTCACCACCCCCCTTGAACACCTCCCACCCCATGGACACCCCCTACCACCCATGGGCAACCCCTGACCCCCTATACACCCCCTACCGCCTTGTACATCCCCCACCCCACTAGACAACCCCTCCAACCCCTAGACACCCTCCCGCCACTAAACCCTTGGACACCCCACCCCCTTGGACAACCCCTACCCCCCTGGACAGCCCCACCCCTGGACGTCCCCCCACCCTCCTGGACACCCCCACACACATGGATAGCCCCACCCTACAGGACCGCCCCACCCCTGGAAAACCATACCCCCTTGGATTTACCCCACCCACCAGGACACCTCCTTCCCCTGGACAACATCCCACCCCCTATACATCCCCTGACACTTAGACATCCTCCCAACCCCTGGACAGAACTCCACCGAACTGAACAACCCCCACCCCCTAGACACACACCCACCCCCTAGACAACACTCACCCCCTGGACAACACTCACCCCCTGGACACCCAACCACCCCCAGACACCCCACCCCCTACAGAGCCCCCACCCACTAGAAAGCCACTCCACCCCGTGGGCAACCCCCACCCCAGAGACCTCCCCTATCCCCTGGACACCCCCACCCCCCCCGGACAGCCCCCACCCCCTGGACACCCGCCCACCCCTAGACACCCCAACCCCCATTACAGGTTATGGATGTCATGTGTATAGGTTATGGATGTCAGGAAGAGGATGATGGGTACGGTGCTACATGGATGTTGGCTGAAGATGATTTGCTACATGTTACTAGGTGAAGAGGATATACTAACAGATTCATAAACAGTTTTAGTAGATTATATACTAGAGAGTTTATACAAATGGTTCCTGAACTGTTGGTATACATATATCCCAATAGTTTCCATGAAACTGTGGGAATAGATTATATAATGCACAACATGTATACCAACTATTCTTGAACCATTGATATATATATATCCCAACATTTTCATTGAATCTTATGGAATATATTTACATCAACTAGTTTATATGGTTTTCAAATTCCACCACTTCAACTAATTTGGAGATAACATATTCGTTGGAATGAAAGTTCTTCTTTTTAAAGGATTTCCATTCTAAATTACACTTTCCTCTCACGAACATTGACAAATTTTTCATGTGTTCTTTTTCATAATCAAATAATAATTGAATTGGAAACATTTTAATGAGATGACTAACATTTCAATATTGATATAAATCGAGTATAATAATTAATTTGAATGTTCCCCAATCCATGATTACTAACACATCTATTCCCAATTGTATTTTCATAACTTTTTTAATTTCAAATTATGTCATTTTTCCTATAACTAGAAAACTGTTACATCTAACTAGATTTTTTTTTAAAATTATTTCCATGTATATAATTTTCAAATATGCAGATATTTGTTTTGTATTTCAAAAAAAAATTTACATTCAAATTATTATATTTTTAAAATAAATATAAAATTGTAATGTCATAACAATATGTATAAATTTGATATTTTTGTGGGTAATAATGATTAGAAGTCGGATTATGTCACATTTAATGGATAATGAATATAAATAAGCTTTTGATGCCTTTGTGGAAATTTCATGAACAAAATTTTCCTTGTAATGATAATTTTTTCTATCCATACATGCAATGTTTGAATATGAAGAAGATTAAAATTAGAGAGATAAAAGATCATCTAATTTTTCATGGTTTAAATATGAGTTACAGCCCTTGGATTTGATATGGTGAAACTGGAGAGAATGTCAGATCTACTGATGATGATGATTTGAAATATGGTAACTCCAATTGAATTGAAGAAACGATTTTTGATATTTTAGTAGAAAAAATTGAGATAGAAACAATTCTTGCTCGTCTATATGGTGATGCTGAAAAACTATGTTATCTTAGTTGTGTGGATTTTATAATTATGTCAGCGGTGTTACGATTGATTAACCTGAAGGAAAATCATGGATGTAGTGATAGACATTTTGTTGACCTGGTACAATTGTTTAAAGACATTCTTCTAAAATACAACAATCTTCTAGATTCACAGTATAGGGTGATGAAAATATTATGACTGGTCGGATTAGGATACAAGAAAATTAATGCTTGACTGAATGATTGTATGATATATAGGAAGGTATATGAATTTCTATCTGAGAGTTCTAAATGTGGGACATCATGGTACATGTTGAATGAAAAATAATATGCTGATGTAGAGATTACAGATTCCCTACTAAAGTATATTGGTATCTTCCTATAATACATTATTTCAAATATTTATTTTACAATTTACATGATGCAAAAAGGTTACGATGGCATGCTGATGAGAGGATATGTGATGGAAAAATACATCAGCCAGGTGATTTTCCATAATGGAACAATATTTATGAGTAGTCTCCTACAGTCATAAATGAAATCAGAAACCTCATACTTGGGTTCTGTGCAGATGGAATGAATCCATATCGAAGGCTCAATAAGACACATAGTTCATGGATTATTTTATTTTTTATTTACAACCGGTCTTCTCAAGATTTTATGAAGCTCAAATATGTCATGTTAATTATAATGATGTTTGGTCCGAAGAAAACCAGAAATGATATTGATGTTTTCATTTCAACATCAATTGTTGATTTGAAACTTTTATGGGAGGATAGTATTAGGGTTTATAATTCGTATAAAATAGAATATGTTCAACACCATGATGTGCTTATGTTCACTATAAATGACTTCACATTTTATGGGAATTTTTCTAGATACAGTGTTAAGGGGCATAAATCGAGTCCAATTTGTGAGCAATAGATGTAATATTGTCCATTTCATCACGGGAGGAAAACATTATACATGGGTCATTAAATTTTTTGGCCTATGAAACCTTCTTATAGAAGACATAAAATGACATTAAATGGCTAAGAAGAATTTTATATTTCTCCAAATTCATTATCCCCTGATGTGTATTTTGATTGGGTAAAAAACCTCGATGTGAAATTGGTAATAACACATAAATCTAGTAATTATAGAAATATTTGGAAAAAAAATTCAAATTTTTTAGAGTTACCATATTTGAGATATCATAAAGTGAAACATAATATTGATGTCATGCATGTGGAGAAGAATAATTGAGACAGTTTTATTAGAACATTGTTAGATATTAAAGGAAAGAATAAAGATGGGTGGAATGCAAGATTAGACTTTCTATCAATGGGAATACGTCTAGAGTTAGCTCCCACTCCTAATAGAAAATGAACATTTTTTCCCTGATTTTCATACATTATCCAACAGGGAGAAAATTAGCTTTTTTCAGTGTCTTCATGATATCAAAGTCCCTCAAGGATATTCTTCAAATGTAAAAAACCATTGAAGGATTAGAAGTTTATAGGTATGAAATATCATGATTTTCACGTCATGATGCTTTATCTTCTACCACTTGCATTGTGTAGAATATTGTCTATTCATGTCAGAAATACTATAATTAAGGTGTATAATTTTTTCAATTCCCTTTTCAATAATGTGATTGATTTAAATGTTTTAATCATTTTTGAAAAGGATGATATTACTATACATTTTTTATTGTAAATGTATTTTCCTTCTACATTTTTTTGATATAATAGTGCATTTAATGGTACATATGGTTCAAGAAATAAGGCATTGTGGTCCTATATATCTTCATTGGATGTATCGTTTTGAAAGGTATATGAAAATATTGAAGGGGTATGTTAAGAATTCATATCGACATGAATCCTCCATTATTCAAAAGTATATTTCTCAGGAGGTTGAGGAGTTTTGTACAAGATACTTGGCTATGTTAGAGCACATAGGTTTGACTCTATCTCACAATGAACAAGTTTATAGTGAGGGAAATGGGATTTGTGGATTAAAATTGAAATTTTTGTCAGCTAAACAGATGAAGAATGTACAATTATACATCTTTAATAACATATTTGATGTTCTACCATATATCCCATGGAATATTAATGAGTTGAAACAATGTAATCCAAAGAAGAATGAAATGTGGATTTTGAATGATAATAACAAAACATTTTTACAATGTCTTAAAAAGACCTTTCTTAGTAGATCAAATGTATTAGAGACTTTAAGATGGTTACTGGGTGGTCCATGTTTAAATGTGATTACATGGTCTGTGTATGATATTAATGGCTATATATCTCATATGAATGCTTAGGACAATAGGGGAGTAGTTTAGAATAGTGGTGTATAAGTGTTTACCAAAGCAATGCATTTTTCATGTTCTAAATGAATAAATCCCAATTTCATCATCAAGTTCCTATTATGGAGTCATTGAAGAAATATGGGTGGTTGATTACTTTAAAATTAAAGTTCATGTTTTTATCTTAAAATGGTTTATCAGTAACAACAATGTAAGACATGATGAATTTGGAATAAAAGTTTTTAATCTAATTAGATTGAAAGAAACAAAATATTCTTTTATAATTGAAAAACATGAGAAACTAATTTTTTATGCCGTTGATCAATCAAATATACATTGGCCTATTGTTTTTCTATGAAAAAACAATATGTTGTTGAGGATCAAGTTGATGAAGATGTTTATTTATGTGAGATCTCTACTTCCATGTAATGATTAGAAAATAAATAATTATGATCATGTTAAAGACATGTCTTGTGCCATAAGGAAGGATCATGACGTAGGAATTTTGGAAAAAAATCAATTTGTACAATCCTAATATTTCATGTAACATATTTTTATTTCGTGTTTACATTTATCAATATGTAATTATATGTCTATTGATTTTGTTGAATAAAAATTACATTACCATGTTTTCTATTTTTTACCGTAGTTCACTATAGTTTACCTTTACATAACATAAATATTTATTGATTATGTTTAATGAATATTACATGCCCATATTCACCAGTCTTACCATATATACCATGATTTCTATTATGCAACTTAGTTCATTTTTTTCAATTTTTGTTGACATTAGTATGGTCATGTTTGAATCTGTATATTTATGAATTTTTTTTTGCTTTTTTGAATGAAGGATAAGGAAAGATCAATCTGTTGATCAACCACATGATTCTGGATACGAGCATCATGATCATACCTTTGGGGAGGAACAATCACATGCGCATGATCTTCCCCAATCTTCCTCATGTTATCCCATAACAACAAAGAATAGTTCAAGAGTTTGTAAAAGTGGCTACACACGTTTACCAAAATTATAACTTTCCCATAGCTGGGACTGAAAGAGACTCATTGATTTTGATGACAATGTTATTTCTAGAGGTCAAAATGAAAAATATTTTAAAAGTATTGTATCATCTCATGGTAAAAGAAAAGTAATAATTTTGTAACATGATTGGATTATTATGGACAAATTGATAATATCTCAGTTATAATATACAATTTGGTAAGTTATTTTTGATATTGTTTGACTAATAATTAAATTATTATAAAATAATATGTTTTACCTCTTTTTTATCAGATGACATATGATATTAATGACATTAGAAGAGTGACGATTAAATGTTTTCAATGTCTTCTAGGAGATAGAGGGATTTCAAATCAACCCTCGCATATAAATTCTTTTTAGTTCATAGGACACATTAAAGTCCATGTCATATATATTCTTTCATAGATGAAGACACATGGAAATAATTTTTTGACAGTAAAAGAAAATATTCATTTTTGGGAAGGGAAATATAAACTTTTATAAGTCCTCTTATATATATTATCTATTTAATGATACGTAAATGATTTCTTATATTTAATTTACAGAAAATAAGGGCACCTCATTTGTAGATAAAATCTAAAAATGTATACCCTCATAGTTAATCTATATGAGGGTACAATTTATTAGATGAAAAAATGATGGCAGAAAAATTACATAAACTTAGAGTTGAGTCTTTATGCTTGGGAGAGGTTTCCCCTCCATCCCCTCCATATAGTCATGAAAAATGGAAGAGATTTCAGATGAGAAGAAAGGGGAAATTTTACTCAGAAGAATCAAGAATCATAGTTGACAGTATTATAAGATATTTATTTTATTAATTTATGTTAATAATATTCTTTATATACTTTGAATCATTACAGAAATGTTTAATTAATTAATATAGGATTCTCTTGAGGTGTAGAGCACAGATAGGGTATTTAAAATTGGTGGGAGGAAAGATATTTTATCAGCATCATTAACTAATCCTGAACACTCTGGTTGTGTATGAAGATACCCAATATGAGTATTAGTAAGAAAGTGTTTCCACATTCTTCAACTTCATCCATTGAGGTTGGTTATAAAAAAAATAGAATCCTTGGAGGGTGAAGTTCATAATATCAATGCGATGATGGAGGAAAATATTAGAGTGTCAGTACAATCTAAGTATGCTGACATCCAAAGACCATTTTATAATGTAGCTCCCATTCCTCCACCCCCCCCCTACATACCCCATTATTTATCCTCCCCCTCCTACTACGGACCCCATTTTTATCATACTCTTCTGACGCAACTTAATACATATTTAGAGTTTTATATGGATGATATTAAACATCATATATTAGCATATGGGTTGGTATATTGTATAAGAGATACATATCATCATCAATAGTTAGATGTAGAGAATTATTGGGTCATTGTACATGATATTATAGAAGGATTAGCTCAAGTACCATTACTTACAGATGAGGTGATGAAAGTTGGACATAATATTAATCACTTTTTAGTTTGGCCATCCAGACATCTGCGACTCATTACCATAGAGGTATATATGTTATATCATTTCTTATTTTTATAAATTTTGTTTTAACATTGAAAAACTTTTTTATTATTCTATTTTTTATTAGAATACTAAATAGTTAAATAAAAACAATATTTACAACAACAAGGAAAAATGGGTATGACATCAGATACAGATTCTAGTAGTCTTGACAGATTATCAAGATATTCAAATGTTTTGGGGGATCATTATTCATTTTTAATGGAAGCTCGTGTTTTTTGATGTGGAATAAATGCGTGGACTTTAAAAAATGATATCATTGAGCTTTTTTACTAGAGAAAAGTTAGGCATCTACATGGAGTAGATTTTCTTCCATGTATGTCTTAATACTTTGCACAGGTTTATATTTATTAAAAATGTATAATTATGTCTGTTTTTTATTAGGTATCTTTATAACATGTGTTAGAATAATGAGTGGAAAAATGTATATGGATTTAGGGACCCACAATTAATTTCCCCTTAAGCGCATGCATTGGATAAGGAAAAAAGAACACTTTATATTGCTGAAAGATTTGAAAAAAATATAATCACACAGTGTTGGATGATGCCATTTTGTGAGAGGTTTGAAACATATATATGGAATATTATTCATTAAATTTTAAAATAAGAAACCACTACCCTTAAATTTTCTTATATATCAGTAATGATTGGATGTCAGTTGTATTTATCAATGGGAGAAAACACTTTATTAGATATACATTGTCCATGGTGATATGCGGGGAAGTTTTAAAAATATGTTTGGAAAAGTAATTTTTAATTTATTAAAAAAATTATAATATAATTAATTTTAAATTCATCCCATTAATATTAATTTATAACAAGGGATGGGCCTACTTTCAAAAAAACACAAAGAAGAATAGTTATAAGTTCAAATATTTAAATGTAAAAGTAATTTTCCATTTATAATTTTTAATTTTTGATGTATTATATAAAAATAATATTTTGAATTGAAAATCATTTAAACCAAATTATCATGTACAATATGGCGTCATTGAATGGAGATATTATATGTTATGATTTATGTATAAAATAATTACAACAGGAACAATTGTGATGTTTGACCTGATTTGATTTCCATATAATATTTTTCATAATATTTCACTTGATTTATTCATTATATATGTTAACTACATTAATTTTAATTTGTATATATTTGATTACCCTCAACACTATAGTTATCAAGATGTAAAACACATAGAAGTGGAATGGTGAAATTATTTTACAGGTTTGATTGGATTTTTGTTTGTTTGGTGTGTACAATGTAATTTTCAATATTGCATTTATAATTGTGTATTTTTTAGTATTTTTTGTTTTATTTAGGTATTTTATTTGACCTTTTATGTTTTGAATTTTATATATGTGGGTGTTTAGTTTTTCTCTTGATCTTATTATTTTGGTCTAGTTCTGTTGTTTTTCATGTATGGATTCTGGTGTGGGATTGGTCTGAATATGGTCTAGTTTATTCTTGTTTCATACTTTGACAGAACATAGTAAATCATTCATGGGGGTGGGGTTGTCCTAGGGGTGGTGTATATCCATGTTTTAGGGGTGTCTTGGGTGTGGGGGAGTCAAGGGGGTGGGGGTGGGGGCTGTCTAAGGGGTGGGGTGGTGTCTTGGTGGTGGGGTGGCCAAGGGGGTAAGGAGTGGGAGGGTGTCAAGGTGGTGGGGTGTCCATGAGTGGGGGAATTCTAGTGGTGTGGGTGGTGTCTAGTGGGTGGGGGGATATCTAGGGGGTGGGGGTGCTGTCAAGGGGGAGAGGGACTATCTAGGGGTGAGGTGGGGTGGGGGGGGGGGTTGTCCCTGGGGTAGGGCTTGTCCAGGGGTGTGTGGGAGTCTATGGGGGGTTGTCTAGGGTGTGGGGTGTCTAGAGGGGTTGTCCAGGCAGTGGGGGGCTTCCAGGTGTGGGAGGTGTCTTGGAGGTGGGGGCTATCTAGAGGGGTGGGGGGGGGGGGGGGGGTTGTCCATGGGTGTAGAGGTTATCCAAGGGGTTCAAGGTTTTTTTATATGACATTGTATGTTTTGATTGTTATTTATTTGAATTTTTAATTATTCTTTTGTTCTTCTTGTTGTGGTTTAGTTCTCATGTTTTTCTGTTGTGGATTCATGTTAATTTTTGGTCTTTTTTTGGTTAGTTTTCTGATTTTTCAGGTATTCTTTAGTAGAGCATGGTAATGGTTGAAGGGTTTTATTAAAAAAATTTGCTTTTACGTCAGTAATTTTATAACAAATGTAATAAATACATTGGAATGGTATTCTACATCGATTATTTAATAACCGACATTGTATATCTGTTTTCATGTACCGATGTGAAAAAGATGCTTTTCAGACAGGTTTATCACATCGGGTGTAAAAATAACTGACGTAAAAAAATTGTTTTCCACATCGGTTATTAAAAAAATGATGGGAAAAAAGCTTCGGAGGCATAGTTTAATACATCGGTTATGTAATAACCGATGTAATAAACTATATATGACGTCATTTATATAATAACTGACGTAATAAAACACAACAGTTATGCATTTTTTACGTCAAATATTTAGGAACTGATGTGAAAACCGTCTTGGATTATGTTTTTTACATCGATTTTAAAATAACCCACGTAAAAATTAATCTTTAAAACTTAACCTTTAATAACATCGGCCAAAAACCTACTTAAAAACTAAAAAATATCCAACGTAAAAAAAGTTTTCCACATAAGTGACTATAGGATGTAGTTTTAGGTTATGAACTATGAGTGAAACATTTAAGTGGAATATTATGATGAGTCTTATATTTTCCATATGTTTATAAAATTATCACTAATTAATTAGTATGGGTGATTGGTTTGTGATGTTCACTTAAAATGATCACATAATTGCGAGTATAAGTGCATAATTAGTATTGTCATTTTTACATTGATAAGAAGATTAAAATTTTAATCATATAATATAAATGTATAAATATTAATTAATAGATAATCAGTTAATTGAAATTATCATTAAATATTTGTTTTTATATAGGATATATAGTCCTAATCAATGGAAGCCGAGTTTTGGGAGGACAATAGTTGTAGTTGAGGTTAAGGCTAGGTAACTTCCATTAATGTTGTTTGTGAGTTATATAAATCTAGTATTTTTTGTGTTTTAATTTGATACCTAATCTATGTCCCTAAGGAGACTAACAACGATGGACTCTTTTAAGGTTCCAGATGTTGTGGAAACTCTTTTTTTGGGAATAACCATTCTGTGTTTTGTCATATTCGAATGATTATTCACCAATTGGGAAAGAAATAAGCCTCACAAAAAATAAAATTTTTCAATTGAATTTTAACATATAAATCCAGAGACTTGCAGAGGATATTTTAATGTTAAATTCATAATCAATTAAAATATATCGGAAGAAGGAATACCTCCTCTGAGAATCATTCTTTGATGATGTTATTAAACATCAGAAATCCATTTTCAGATTACAATTATTGCTTAGAGAGGACACAAAGTAGATCCTATTGAGTGGTGATCCACACGTTTCCCATTGAACTCCAAACAACTCCAATGAATTACTTGGTTCTATAATAGTGGATCAATTATCGTGTGATATTAATCTTGATCGCTACAAGTTCCTATAATATTGAAGGATTCTCTCTTGTTCTTCTCATTCTTGAGAAAATGGGTTAAGTAGGAAACATGAGAGGTAGGACTTATTGAAAATGGTCTCAATTATCAATTAACAATACATTATAGTTGTAACCATATATTGATAGAGTTAGAGTTTAGGTTAAAATATTATTTAATTTCACATAGGACCTTAAATTATATAACAATCCTTATTTGACATCATACTATATAATAACAACAACAATATATTTTTCCTGGCGTACTCTTACTGAGGTAATGATAAATATTATTTTATCAGCATTGAATTTAATATTTATAACTAGACACAATATTGGTTATCTCATCCTCTTTAACTTTTATCGATTTCCTATATAAATATTTAATTAATTGTTTTTTTCATAAATAAATATTTTATTCCTAGTTTGGTGACTAAATATTTAATAAATAATAAATAAATAAAATAAAAATTTTATTCACAATCTGGTGAATAAATATTTATTTAAAATTCACATAATTAAATATATTAGATTTTAATGACAAAATAATTATTTATTTCCTTATAAATACTTGCAATGAATAAATTTATAATAAAATTATTTCTCAGTATTGAGATGAATATTTATCCAAATTATTAAATTCAAATATAATTCTATTGGGATCTATAGAAACACATAGTGTGTGAGCCTATATAATTATTTGTGTTGGTATTACGATGAATTTCTTAAATTCCAATATTACTGTCTAGTAATGGGTAAAGTCACCAAATAGAAAGAACGTAATGTTAGAAAGTCTATGAAGAGATGTGAATGATTATTGTGTAACATAATTCATTTGTCATAAAATCTCATCAGGTAAGTCGCACACACATTTCCTCAACCTATGTGCATGATAAATCTTTCTTTGACTATCTGAAATAAACTCATTGTTACACCATGGATATGAAATTCAATGTGATTGTTCAATTTCAATCAATGTTTTGAGTTATCAACTTCTAAAAATTTATAAGGTAAAATCCTTCCTTGACTTATTCATTAATAACATGTCATTCATGGCACACCCAACATACCCAAATTCTCATGAACATATGGTGTCACTATTTTGGAAATTAAATTAAATTATGTGATCCATGTAAATGGTTAATAATAATAATAAATTCCATGGACCATTATACATACTCACATATAATAATATATGATGACACATAGACTACCTAAATTTGTACTAGGGGTATGTTCTTGTAATCTCCCATCAATGAATTTACAAAGTGTGAAATTCTTGGGATGAAGTCTCATATGATTACAAGTACTCACACCAAATAGTCAACATTCTATGTGTCCCATCATAGAAATATATGTGTATAGAAAACAATATTTTATAAAATCATTATGAAATTTCAGGGTTCTCATTATAATGGGTCCTATGATTACCTTATCAACATGATAAATAATCTATTAAATTATTACAATTATGTCCTAAAGAAAAATAAAAAACATATAATTAAAATTTATGTAAAATTAAAACCATTAAATATATATTTAATCAGAAGTATAAATATTTGGTTCAATAACACCAAATCCAACATTGTGGAGGGAATTTTTCCTAGCATCCAGTTCTATGAGGAATAGTTGGATGACTACCACCTCTTTCCCTATTCTCTTATCAACATGATTTTATTTTCTTGTATATATGGTGGTAAAAAATCATAAATATATATCATACCATGAATTTTAAAAAATTTATTAAATGATTTTTGAAAATTAGTATATATTAAATACAACCAAAGGATCAAGTACCCAAGTGTCTTAAGAAGACTAGGTTCATAATACATCAAAGTGAAAATAAAATAAAATAAATTTAGTTTAATCTCTACAATGAAATATAATATCCCATCGAGTCCCTAAAACTGAATAGGATAACCATGGGGATACCTAAAAAGTATGGTTGAGCTAAAAATCCCAGTAAGGGAATAAACATGATATTAAATCTTAAATGCGAGTCAAATGATATAAAATGATATCGTAAAAGAGTTATATCCTGAATAATCACATGGGAGAAAAATATATTGATCCTGGTATCATATATCATGAAAAAAAAATGAAAATTAAAAACAATATATAACATGACATAATCATAAGTCAAAGATACCTATAGAGACAACATCACATGATGGACAAAGTCCAATCACACCCCCAAATCCCATACATAATGTCTAATGAGATTATACCATTACCCAATTCATTAGATCTCTATTTATGTGCACCCATTATAATATGAACATGATTATGTGTAAGATAATTTAATTTAATAACAATTAATAAACATGATAATTTACTATGGAAACAAATGGGTTTTAAAATCTCTCTGAATATCATAATCAAATGATATTTCATAAATATGAAATTTCAGTAATGAACACAAGGCATGAATTTATGAAAAAAATAAGGGATAATATGGAATTTATATATTTAAGAAATAAATATAAATAATTTATAATCACTCTATAAAATAAAATAGATATTAAAAGTGAGTTATGGAGAGAAAATTCATAACCCAATGAAAAGTTGTGGTTTAGAGAGATCCCTTACCTTGTTTTCCAAAATTGATCTGCACATACACATAAAATATTATATAATAAACTTTAATTAATTTATTTCTTAATTTAGATCCTTTTACAACAATATTTTATTTATTATAATTTTATTACATTCATTTATTATCATTTTAGTGAGATATAAATTTGAATTTCATATTTCTAGGGGAATTCATTTCATGGTTCCATGGTTGGATTATTATGGAATAATCAATGATGTTCATGTCAAATGGGATTACACATATAGAACTGAATTTATATGGTATTCATCAACTTCAAAAAATATAAAAAGTACCAAATACCCATATGTGTTTTAACAAAGAGATGATTCACTTAGTTAAAAAATTTGTGTTAAAGGGTTAGTTCATTTACATCATTTAACCAATTATCCCAAAAATGGTTAATTTTATTTAATTAAATCATTATTAAAAAATTTAATTACCTGAAATAAGTTATAATATACTTATTATACTCATATTTAACCATAATAAAATTTTTATGACTATCATTGAAGGATATGGAGAAAAATAAATTATGTTGTTCATGGAGGTGGTGAACCAACCATATTATAAAAAATGTATTCATTTAAGAATAAAAATAATGTAAGGTATAAAGACATATTTCCCTTAAAAAATAACAATACAATATATTAATGATGATAGAGTTATTATTTTATGTTTTACGAGGTAGGTTATGATAAGGTAGAAGATGAAAATAATTTAAAATAGGTAAACTAAAAGCATTGCCTCTTAAATGTATCCTTATTGCAGTACTCGTTACGGTACTTGGAATTTGACTTTTTGTGATAAAATTTGAACTAGAAAGTTAAGGATAGGTTTGTAAAGAAATTTGGGTAGAAAATTTGAAAAATCTAAGGCGTATATGTTGTGAAGAGATTGGGTTGTGTTGTGTGGTATTTATAAGGGGGGATAAGAGTGTTTTTAAATATTATATTCATTAGTTTATCATTTTGGCTTAATATTATCAATTGTATTTATAGAAACCTGGGAATTTTATTGATATTATGACATTATTTTTGACATAAATATCTATTAAATAGAACCCAAGGATTGAAACTTTTAATGTCTTTAGAATACTAGTTCATAATACATTAAGAAGAAGATAAAGCATAACATCCCTATTTTATTTTGCATAATGATATCCTAAATCCAATAAAGATCCAAAAACATCATAGGATATCCTTTGAAATATATGGAAGAAAGTTATTATCTATAATTCCATGAATGATAATAAACATGATGACGAATCATAACTTGTTATTCAAATAACATAAAATGATATTATAAAATACAAGGTTTATTAATAATCATAAGAGAGAATAACATAATGAACAACCTATCTTAAAATCATGTAAATATAATATGGTGGTAGTAACATATAAAATTACATAAGAATAAGTGAAGGATAACCACCTAGACCACATCACTTGGGGGATAATTTCCCATTATGTGTTAGGTCTACTCCTCAGTCTCATACATTGCATCTCATAAGATAAAAACATTACCTAATTCAATTTAATTCTTTCTTGGTGCATTCATGATAACATGTACATACATATCTGTGCCAAGAAAGAAAATCAATTATAAGGCATAATGAAAAAAATTTCCCATGGAATGAAATGGGGTTCATTTTAGAAAAGAACAAATGAGATGTATTATACCATAAATAAAATGGATAATAAAATATTTATATATATGATAGATATATATAAAGAATTTAGAATCATTCCATAATACAAATGAGTGATAAAATGTGAGTTAGATAGATAATGTTCAAAACCTAAGGAAAAAAGGGTGGTGAAGAGATACCACATAACTTATATCTGAATCCAATATGAATTTTCACTTACCATACTTGATAATCAAATTAGTATCATTAATTAATCAACTAAAAACAATTTCATGTTATATTTTATTTATAATAATTTTATTATGTTTATTTGTTATTATATCAATGACATTTAATGTTTAATTTTTGTTCTAAGAGCATTCTTTTCATGGTTCTAAGGCCACATCACTCATGTATAATTATTGCGGTTCTTGTGAAATGAGAATAAATTTACAGAAGTGAAATTAAATGATATTCATGTCCTTCTAGAAATTGAAATGTTCTTCATTATCAACATGTGTCCTGATATTGGAACAAATCAATCAGTAAAAATGTAATCATTACGTGGTTAGTTCATTTAGGCTATTTTACTGATCGTCATGAAGTAGACTAATTTTAATTAATATTAGTGACATATATTAAGTCCAAAAAATTAAACAAGTTATACTAAAATTATTATAATCTCATTTATTCATAATAATAATTATTTGACCATCCTTGATGGAATTGGATGAAAAATTAAGTATGTTGGTCATTGAGGCGATATACCAACCATATTCTAAAAAAATCATTTTAGATATGAAGTAAGGGAGGGTAAAAGTTGGATATTTCACCATAATAATAACATTTATGTATATTTAGGATATTTCTGTTACTATGATTATGTGTTTGTAGATTATACGATGGTAGTAGAATAATATTAAAATTAAAAGTGGCTAGTCTATATTTTTACCTATTTCTTTGGTCGCTTAGTCTTAGGCTATCGATTAATTCTCATAGAAATGGTCTTTAGAAGAGAGAAGAAGCACTATAATATCTAGAAGAGGTTTGGAAAAATATTTTAATGAAATTGGGAAATCTCAAATCCTTATAAGTTGTAAGGAGATAATGTTGTGAGAGGTGGTTTTATATGGGTAGGAGAGGGGTGTTTTTGAATACTATATTCATCAGTTTATTATTTTGGATCAAGAATATCAATAGTACTGATTATTGTCACTATATATAGAGTAGATGGGGAATTTTATTCCTAACTAATGGGTTCTTACATCATCCATGCCTATGAAATTCATGTATTCAAATATAATGTTAAATACTATATTTTAGCACATTTCACTACTCACAAAAAATTCAACTATTTTAGAAAACCACCTAAAACTAACCATAAACATTTTTAAATGTATTTATTCCAAAAAATAAATCTATTTTATGAAAATTATTTTATTATTATGATATTTTTAATATTTTTATTGAAATTATTGTTTAATTGAAAAACAAGAATTTGAATATTATGATCATTTTTTCAAACCATTGAAAACATAATTAACGTCTCTCAAATTATATTATATTTGTAGTAAGGCATAATATTAATTTCAAAAACAATTTTATGAAAATAAATATTTTTTTAAATATTTATATTTATAATAAAATTATTATGAAAACATTTATGTTTTATAAAAATTAAAAACACTAAATATACTATTTTAAAAAAAATTATTTACCATTTCCATGATATAAATATAAAATATTTTCAACAAATAAGATACATAAATATTATACTACACTTCTATATGTGAGAATACCATTCTATCAATTAGAATACTATTCTCAATGATTAGTTTATTATTCTAATAGTCAAATTACTATTTCAATGGCAGGATTTTTGATTATCATTTGGGGTGCCTAATGACAATAAATTATTAATCATTAAATCATTATTTATTCACATTTAATTCTATAATATTTTATTATTTTATAAATTCATGTTGAACAACTAACATTATACCTCATCTCTAAAGTTTTTTTTGATTGTGGTTATTCTGGTGGATTGAGAATATCGAAATTTTCATATATCAATTATACTATTATCTATATTGTGTCACATTAAAATAATTTCAATTATTATGTCCAATTTTCATTGTTTAAATGTAATTCAAAAATTAATGTGTGAAAATTCTGTTGGATTAATCTTATAGTTCATGTTATTTTAAGGAATTACTAAATATTACACAATTATAAGAAGATAAATTCCATTGATAAATTTATTTCTCATTACATTATTCCCACCTTTAAGAAATTTTACCTAATTTTGTTTACATATAAAGGAATAAATAGAAGAGGGTACTCATGGATCATGGATTCAATCATTTCTTGCATCTCCTCCACATACAAAGGATTTGTTTATAGTACTTTAACTATGTGAGTTGTCTTTTGTATAACTTTATCACTACGGTCCAAAATTTTTACCTCCTCATATGGGAGATAATTTTACTGTCGTTAAACATATGATTTACATATATTTGAGGGATCTAGTATGCACTTACTCAAGATAGATGCATGGAATAAATCAGGTATATGAGAATGGGTGAATAAGTTTAATATTCGATAAGATAGAACTCCGATGTGATCTATAATGTCAAATGGGTCGATGTAAATGGGACTTATCATACCATTTTTCAAATCTCTTGACTCACTTCCATTGAGATATGTTTAAGAAAACATTATATCTATCCTCAAACTCTAGGTCCCATCAACAATTTTCATCATAGTTTTTCTGTTGAGTTAGAGAATCCTTGATGTGTTGCTGAATAGTCATGAAATTTTGCTAACATCTCCTCGACCAATTCAGGACCAAACTACATAATTCATCCCAATATTTCTATTTTATACACCTCTTCCCATAAATATAGTCATAAGGGGATATTTTGTTTCTTTATTGGAAACTATTATTCTACTAGAACTCAAATTGAGGAATACATTGATCACATCCTCCTTTCAAGACTATCGGGTATGATCTCAACATATTTTTTAGTGTCTCAATTTTCTACTCAAACATGAAATCTGTTTTAGGGAGATAAGTTATACTAAATTATAACTCAGTGTTTAGATAATATTAGAGACTCATCCCAAACATTGAGGTAAATATCAGATCATGTCTATATACAATCAATATTGATGTTAAATGAAGCCTCACCTCTTATTTGATATATATCCTTACAAGTTGATCTAGTGAGAATTCCACTCTCATCATAATGAAGTGATTAGTCATCACAATATGATCCACCACAAGCCATGTAACATTATCCTCTCACGGAATCATTGTATGACTGGGGAAAAATTCCATGGTTGTGGTTTCCCATTTCCATTTAGGTATTGGAAAGGGTTTTGTTGTCCACATGTAATTTTACCTTTCTAGTTTCACCTACTGAAATACCATGCATTTTGATGTATATTCCATGATGTTATTATTCATATTATCCCCCCAATAGATCTCATAGATAGCTCGATACATCTTTGTGATCCCATGTTGGATGGAGAAGGTCGAGTTATGTGCATCATTCCAAAAATCCTTCTTTATTTCTGAATTTTGTGAAATATATAGTCATGAACTGAATCATACTACTCATTCTTCCTCAATTTTGAAAACTGAATATATCTATTTTCTTATAGCTTCCTACTTTTGAATTTTCACATACTATCATTAGGAGACCATTATCTTCTCTAGAAGCTACGATTGGGAAATTATTTTATAAAGGAGTGATGATGTTACTTCATTTATAAAACCCATGTCCCTCCTTTAAATGTCTATGAAGATTGGATCCTTCTCAATTCCCACCATTGATAAAGTCACAAGATCATTGTTTTATTAGAAAACTATCCACATCATTTTCTTTCCCTAGATGGTAGAAGAATGAAAAAAATAGTCCTTGATAAGTGATGACCATCTTCACTAGAACACATTAACCCTTTCTAACTGAATATATATTTTAAGAACTTCTTATAATTTTATGTTTCACACATCCCCCCACTGAGATATTATCAATAGATTTTCAATATGAAGATCAGTATAGACAAAATTGAATTATTTTATTGAATTTTTTATCCTCATAATATTTCAACTACATTGAGGTAAAGTCAATCACATTATCATTTTTCTTCAATACACAACCTATTTCATACATTGAATCATCACTGTATACCAAAAGTTTCTCCCCAATTTATGGAGTTGTGCGTACTGGTGATGTGATAAACCAATTTTTCAATTTCATGGAGATCTCTTTATATTCATCCACATATAGAAACATTAATCCCTTCTAAATAATCTTGTATAGTGGGTTTGAATAACATAATAAGATCCTATAAACCATTTATAATACCCAGATAGACAAAAGAATCTATGGATATCTGTTAAAGATGCTAGTGTTGGCCACTCCTAAATTTCATTTGTCATATAAGGGTATATAGATAACACTTTTTGGTGATAAAATTCCTAGAGAATTTTACTTCTTCTATACAGACTTGTATTTATTATAACTTTAATATATTTACTCCTTCGACAAAGTCTTTATCATGGTATTCAAATTATCTTTATGATCCTCCTTGATTTTGGGGTACATTCAAATATCAATTATAAAAACTAGAAAAAATTTGTCTAGTTAATATCTAAATACTCTATTCATTATTTCCATAAATATTTTTGGAGCATTAGTGTGTCTGAAGGGAATCACTATAAACAAATAGTGTCTATATATCATTCAAAATGTTGTATTAATGATATTTTTCTTCTTCAGCATTAATTAGTTATATCAAAACCAATGGTCCACCTTAGTGAAACAATGGGATCCATATAATTGATGGAATAATTTATCTAACTTTGGTAGGGTATACTTGTTACTTATCATGATTTTATTGTGTTCAATATAATCAATGGAGATTCTCATTGATATATCCTACTTCATGTTAAATAGTTTCAATAGAACCCATATTGAAACACTCCGTCTTATAAAAATATTTTTCACATTTTCTTGTAAATGATTTTTTAGTTCCTCCAAAACAATACTTGCCATTGTATAAAGATAATTTGAGAGGAGAATATATATAGGTATATGATTGATTGAGATCTCAATCTCTCATTAAGGAGGAAGAGCATAAAACTATTCATGGAATACATTTGTATAATCCATGACAATGGGTATATCATTAGGCATGCTTCTTTCCATCATATTAGTCATTTTAGCTTGATATGTTTACTTATAAGGAAACATTATCCACACATGATAATAATTTTCCAAGATATATTAATCCTAATTAATTTTTATGTACTGTCACACCCCAATATTTCATATTATGTTATCTCATTAAAGTAATTCAATAGCTTGTTCTACATGAATTACTGAGTTCAAGTGCACCATAACATACCTAGCTAGCCATTCAAAAAGCTGTTATGAATAGTATTAACTGAATTTTTAATATAATATACTCTATATAATTTTATCATCTATATTATGTGTTTCTTAGACATAATATACGAGCAAATTCATTTTTTTAGATAAATGAGGTATTATTCAAAAAATGAAATTTTTCCACCTTTTAATAGAGAACCCTTTTTAAAACCAATGTTTGACACCTTTATATATTAAATTTATTGAAATGAAATTATTTTTATAAGTGGTACATAGAAATTTAGTTTGGATATATTTTTGGTGCATTTCTGTTAACTATCACATTATGATGAATAGTTAAAATTACTAAATCTTAATTGAAAATATCTTTTCTTAATCAAAATAATTTATAGTGTTAAATTTGGAATTTGAATGGGTTGGAAGTATAATTAGATTATATTTTTACCATTTAATACAATTTAAGTCATTATAAATAATTTTACATTTAAATTTCACATACCACATGTCAATCTTTTGATAGTTTTTACTTATTAAAAACTCGCTTTTTGGTTTTGACGATGAGAATTAATTTTAAATTAATTAATTCAAATTCTCTGTTTTGAATTTGGTAAAATAGACTTAATTTTGGAATTTATAATATCAGAATTAGCTTAGGGTGAATTTTTGGTATTTTTCTGAAAACATTCAATTTTTGATGAATATGAAAAACACTGCATTATTATTCAAAAACAGAATTTTTAAGTAATTATTTATTTTATTTAATTTTATATTAGGTAAAGATAGATATATAATACCTATGATTGTTCAATTTAATTTATTTGAGTCATTTTATAATAAAATTAGATGTATAAAAGTTTATTGAACTTTTTAACATTTTTTACCCATCTTTTAGGAGAATTTTCAAATTTGCTAAAACATAATTTTACCGCTTCTATGAGTTTAATTTGAAAAATTAAAGAGACATGGTTGAAATTATTAAGTAATATTTGGTTCGATAAGATGAAAATAATTTTTGGTGAATAGTAACTTCTGACATTTATTTACCACAGTTAAAGTAAATAAGGTAATTAATGGTAAAAATGATATTATAATTACCTTAAAAATGTCATAATTTTATTGGATAAGTGTAATTAGACCCAAATAAACCTTAGTAATAAAATATTATCCTCTTTGGTCCCCTTGTATTAGATTATGATGTTTATTATTATTTTAGTTAAAGAATAGTTAAAAGTGTTAAATTCAATGTTTAATAAAAAAACCATTTTTAATATAGGGTTACACTCAATATAAATTCCACTATTAATATTCATTAGAAAGCTAAAATTATTTACTAAATATTTGTATTTTATTTATCATTTTTATTCATTAAATATTTTGATTTATTTGTGACACAATGATGATGCAACAATTATCTTATTAAATTAATATTAATATAATTGATATTATAAATATCCAAATAAATGTAAATTGAGTTTTTTGATATATTACACAAATTTTATAGGTCAATATGAAATGATATAGTTTATTAGATAAATTGTTTTATTATGTTATAAGGTTTTTATGACTTTCACAAAAACAAAATACCAAATATTGTCAAAATTGAAATAAATTAAGTTGATAAAAATACTATATTATTCATTGATATAATATTCCTAAAAATATATGGTTCTATAAAAGGGGGTATATAATATTATATAGGTCATTAATGAACCACTTGAGGTTATTTTGGAAGTTTATAGTAAGTTTATTAACTATATAGTGTAAGAAAACAAAAGACACAGTAAAACTTAAACTATTTAACTAAGAGATAAATATAAGAGATAGAGTTAAAATGGTAACATAAACTCGTCTAAAACCTATTGGTTGAGATAATTTAGACCCACAACCACCATATTCTCCAAATAAATTCATTTTGATACATTATAAACCGAATATGATTGTATAATAAATCAATCTTTTAATCTTTTTCTAAAGTGACCATAACCCCTCTTATAAAAGGGAACATCTCATTCTCTTAATTTCACACCTCCAAAGCCATTTGGATCTGCCAACATCATCCCAAATATCCTCCCAACATCCCTCACCTCAACCTAGAGTTCTATCATTGATCAGAAAGCCAGCCTATGGAGCCATTTTGATCAACTCAAAATGAAACACCTGAAAAAGAGGTAATAATTTCACCACCCTCTTCTATGTTCTTTTCACCTACAACATCATATTTATTTGTCGTTTCCATACCAAAATAATAAATCCAGTATCTTATGAATAATTTTATGTTATTATAAATATGGTAAAACCATATTCGTTATTCTATCCATCATATATATGATAATGTCACCATACATGCGTATGTACGGGTTACCATCTCCACGTTGTGGTGTACTTTGTTATTCAAACACTTAATTATTTGGATGGGTATAATAATGAGAATATCTGATGAAAATAAAAAATAATACATGTTAATAATTATTTATATATGATATACAATCCAATTACACATTATTTTACCATCAATGTAATGAAATTGTTGCTCGTGTGTACGAACGGATTACCGTCTTCACGAACACGATGAGATTCATTCCCTATCATAATAATTCAAGAATAATTTTCATTTTATGAATAAAAATAATTTTTAAAAAGTTAATATACTTCTGAATAGAAATCAAATACATCTTATTTTTAACAAACATGGCCTACGTAACTAGGCATATAAAAGAAAATGTGTCTGTTAACCCCTGAAACGATGATACTGCTAAAATATTTTTAACAAAGAAATATTAGAATATCTTATGTGATATATTATTTATGTATATAATTAATCTAAAATTTTATAACAATAATTTAACTATTATATAGTTGGTTAATTTACCCTCGACCGAGGAGAAGTTCAAGGTAAGGTATAATTTCATAATCTCATTATTATCCGAGGATGTTTTTACGTAAGTATCTACTTGGACATAATTGTTATCAATGTACATGATTTATAAAAGAGATTCCAAATAGATTATTTTTTATGGAATATTTTAATAAAATATAATTTTAAATTTCTTCAACATTTCTTATTCTAAACCATTCTAATTAATGTCTATGTTTTTAAACTGGTTTTAAAGATATATTTATATGGACATGATTGTTTTGACATGTTAATTCCTTTCAGAAGATTAAATGTTTTATGGGACACATTGATTCAAAAATATATTTTAAATGAATTCCATTATAAATTATTTTACTTTGAAATGATTTCATGAAAAATTGATATTTCTATCAATGATTTTTATGTATCATTTTCTACTTTTTCAGCATCCTTTACGAGATATTATTCCTGATCAAGGTTGATTTATTATACAATTATTATATATTTTATTGAAGGTTTTGTTATATGTTTGACTGTTGATGTGTTATTTTTATACAATTCATGGTTTATGGATAATGAATAGACTTTTCATATGCTAGTTTTATTACAAATGTTTATGTTATGTTTAATCCTTTTAATATGAGGAATTCATTTGAATTTTTAAGTGATGGGTGGATCACGCTATAGCTCCTCGATGCATAGGTAGGTCCCAAGAGACAAACTAGTGTCTGGGCACAAGACCTTATAAAATTATTATTTGTAGTCTTGGAATAAGACCTTGACTATGTGGTTATGATATCTAGAATAATGCATTCCATCATTATGAAATTTTCTATTGATATTGCATGTGATTATTCTATTAATAGAATATCCATGGGAATTAGTAAATGGAATTATTTAATTTATATTGACCACATTATGATGAATCTTATGTTCAAAAGGCTTATGTTTTAGTCGTATGCATTAACTTAAATGTTTATTGTTATTTATGAATGTTTCCACTATATTGTTATCCATCCTGAGCATCAGAGCTCACCCCTTTCTATATTTTACTTTTCCTAGGATACAAATATTATATTATGACTGACCAACAGAGATATTCTAAGGGATATTAATGTAGTCAATGGACACAATTTTGTTTTTTTTCATTTTTTAATGTAATTTAAAACTTATTAATGTATCCAGTACTTTATAGGATACTAAACTAATCGGTCTTTTGGGATTTGATCCATTGTGATTATGCCCGTGTTACATAATAATGCACCGACTCCAGGCTTCTAGGGTCAAGGTGTTACAGGTGGTATCAGAGGAAGTTCAGTACATACCATGGAAACTAGATTTTGAAACACTCTTATCAGAGAATATTACCCTAAGATATACTTTGAAGATTAGTGTAGTAGAATTTCCTAGATTTTTTATAATATAGAGATTTTGTGTATTTTCAAATCAATAAATCCCTATCTAGATACGATCAAGTAGAGGTGGCTCTAGCACAAATATACCTCGGAGTGAAACATCCGATAAGGAGTTTCGAGCTTGACCTGAGATATCCTGAACACAACAATCGGCCTTGCTGCATTCTTTGTTTTGACACTCCTGGGGGATATGCTTAGGACAATTCACTTTTTCATTACAAGAAATTATGAAGGATTTAGGAGTAAATACTTCTTCAAAAAAAATTATAATTATAGATTATATGTATAATCTTTTCAATTTATGTTAGATATTTTACAAATTTGGAATTATGCATTGCGATTCATAAACAAACATAGTGTATGCCATTTTTTAGAAATGGATCCTAGTAGAAGGAATGAAAATTACAGAAATACGCATGATTGAAAGATTTAGAAGGATCGTATATTTCATGGTATTAACCCAAAATTGAAAAGGTAAATAGTCTCCCATATATTCTCATCATATGAAGAAATAATATCATGTTTTAATAAGATATTTAAAATAACTCTCTATTTCATATGGATTTGAAGGGATGAAAGAGAAGAAAAAGACGGAAGAGAGAAATATGGATAAAGGGATCATGGGAAAGAAATATTTTCCCATATGTGATAACTGTGGAAAGAATTACCATGGTAAATGCTTGAAGGGAATGAATTATTATTGTAAGTGTGGAGAAAAAGGACCCCAAGTATGCGATTGAAATGGTAAGAAAATGGTTTCAAATGTACTACACTTCATCTACAAGGTGTTGGGACACTATGAAAATCAATATACAAATCATCAGAGTATATCCCAAATGTTGCTATCGGATAATAATCATGTTATGATATTACCAAAGGTGGAGAGGAATGATTAGAGTTCTTATGTTGTTATTAATGTATTGTGTCATTTTATTATCGTATTAATGATGTACAAGTTATAATAAATATAGAGTATATTAGGAATATACTACAATATAATTTCATTAAGGACTTGAGATTGTGTAGAACAAAGAAAAGGGTCTCAATAACAGGTTAAATTTCTTGGAAAATATATGGTTGAGAGAAAGATAAAACATAATATTGTTTTGAAACCAAGTTAGTTATTTTGGAATAATATATGATTGATTTCAAAAATTTATATTGAATATTCTTGACTACCTTGAAACTGATTAATAATTTTTTATTTCATTTATTGTTGGAGTTTACATCATTTTTGATATAAAGAGTATATCATGTGTTCTATAAGGAATAAGGGAACATGAATGTTTTCAATAAGGTCTTGTGGTAATTCATGATGTAACAATGTTTTTATATAATAAATGATGAAGGTATTCAAATGTTATTATGTGGAAAAAACGAAAATCATTGTGATTACCTTCCTTATAAATTTTGGACTACGAGTATGGAAATTACTATTTTGGATAAGTCTAAAGGTTGGAATCGATTATGTTTGGCATTGGATACTATGGTTAAGGTTAAATAATTTATTGAGATTATTTTTGGATTGTCATAAAAAGGACAACCCAGAGGTCGGGCGATAACCTATCGCGTCAGGCAAAGCCGTGAGACTTGAACCCGCAACCGAAGGGTGGCAAGGGTGCATCACC
This sequence comes from Viscum album, assembly GCA_963277665.1. NCBI lineage: Eukaryota > Viridiplantae > Streptophyta > Magnoliopsida > Santalales > Viscaceae > Viscum > Viscum album. The sequence continues at coordinate 1,866,797,063 of OY728133.1, forward strand.
AACCATAGGACTACTTGATGTCTTGGTTAGTATAATTTAGTTTATAAAATGGTCTAATAAACGAATTATAAATTCATTATTTTTGGAACCTTATGATATTAGGATTAATCGAATATTTTTGAATTCTATTGTCTTTGGGAGTGAAAGGTGAGTTTGTGGAAGGAATTAGTTGAAGGATGAAACTCTACTTATCAAGTATATTATTTCCCTAATATTCTATGCATAAATTATTTCTTATACTTAAGTGAAGGGATCTTAAAACAAAAAATGTGTTATCCTAATACCTTATATTTTGTTGAAGCAATGTTATTTTACATCATCTTAGATTGATGGTTTTGAGGCCCTCAATTTTACACATGTTTGTGATTGATGACCTCAATCACCCTAATAAATATTTACGGTTTCCTCTAATTATGTGTCTCAAATTTCCACCAATTTTCTCATAATATAGATCATAATTTGGTGGTGACTTTTTCATTGCCTTTTCCTTCTTATTAAAAAAAAATTTTATTAACCCAATTTCTAATGTGGGTTTTCTATAAATGTATTTTTCTATTTTAACCATTTTATTTCTAAGGAAAATATCAAATTTCATGGATGAAATTTATTTAAGGATGGGAGGATGTAACACCACATGATTTCATAGTACGTTTTCTAATTAATGTGATTCAATAGCTTGCGCTACATGAAACACTGAGTTCGAGTGCACAACAACTTACCTAACTAGACGTTAAAAAAGTGGTTATAAAGATAATTAACTACATTTTGAATATTATATACTCTATATAATTTTAACATCCATATTATTTCTTTCTTATACATAATATAAGTAGAATTTCATTTTTTCTGATAAAAGAAGTATTTTTCAAAGAATGTAATTTTACAACCTTTTAATGGAGAACCCTTTTTAAAACCAATATTTGACACTTTTATATATTCAATTTAATGAAATTAAATTCTACTTTATAATAGGGACATAAAAATTTTGTTAGGGTAAACATTTGGTACATATATGATAACTTTCAATTTATGAAGAATAATTAAAAATACTAAATTTTATTGAAAACCACTTTTTTAATTGAAATAATTTATAGTGATAAATTATGAATTTTAATGGTTTCTATGTATAATTATATTATATTTTTTCCATTTTATACAATATAGTTCATTATAAGTAATTTCACATTTAAATTTGACATAAACACTTGTCAATCTTTTAAAAGTTTTTACTTTTTAAAAACCCACTTTTTTGGTTTGGATGATGGGAATTAATTTTAAATTAATTAATGAAAATTAAATGTTTTTAATTTAGTAAAATAAACATAATTTTGGAATTTAAAATACCAAGATTATATTATTGTAATAATTTTTTATTTTTCTGAAAACATTCAATTTTTGATAAATAGTGAAAAACTCGACGTTATTATTTAAAACTAACATTTTTAAATAATTATTTATTTTATTTAAATTTATTTTAAGTAAAAAAATATATATAATACATATATAACTTCAATTTAATTCATTGGTGTAATTTTATAAATAAATTAGATGTATAAAATTTTATTGAACTTTTTAACGTTTTTACCCACCTTCTAGAAGAATTTTCAAATTTGCATTAAACATAATTTTACCCCTTCTATGAGTAGAATTTTAAAAATCTGAAATACATGGATGACATAAGTAAGTAAAATGTGTTTCAATAATATGTAAATAATATTTGGTGAATTGTAACTTTTGGATTTTATTTTTCACTGTTAAAAGTTAATAATGTAATTAAGGGTAAAAATTATATTATAATTACCCAAACCCATGTCCTAATTCTAGTGGATAACTATTATTCGACCAAAAACAACCATAGGAATAAAATATGATCCTCTTTGGTCCACATTGATTAGATTAGGACATTTATTATTATTTTATTTTAAAAAAAGTTAAAAGTGTTAAATTCAATGTTTAATAATTAAACCATTTGTTATAAAGGGTTACACACAATATAAATTTGAATATGAAAATTAATTAGAAAGATAAAATTATTTCCTATATAATGGTATTTTATTTATAATTTTTATACAATAAATAATTTAATGTATTTATGACACAATGATGATGCAGTAATTATATTATTAATGAAATACTAAAATAATTGATATTATAAATATTTAAATAAATGAAAATTGAGAATTATGACGAATTAAACTAATTTTATAGGTTAATATGAAATTTTATAGTTTATTAGATAATTTTTGTCGAAGTTATATGGTTTTTATGACTTTCACAAAAACAAAATACCAAAAAGTGACATAATTGACGTAAATTAATTTTTAAAACAAATACTATATTATTGGTTGATATAATATTCTAATTAATCTATGGTTCAACCAAAGGGATTAAATAATATTATATATTTCATAAATGAACCACTTTAGGTTCTCTTGGATGTTTAGAGTATGTTTATTAACCATATAGTGTATGAATACAAGAAGACACAGTAAAAGTTAAACTATTTAACTAAGAGTTAAATCTAAGAGATTAGGATAAAATGGTAACATAAACATGTATAAAACCTATTGGATGAGGGTATTTTGACCCATAACCACTTATGTCACTAAATAAATTCATTTTTATCAATTATAAACTTAATATGAATATTATAATGAATTAATAATTTAATCTTTTCCTAAATTGACACTCACCCCTCTTATAAAAATGGAACTTCCCATTATCTTAATTTCACACATCCAAATCCAATTGGATTGGACAAAGACTTACCAAATATCCTCCTAAATTCCCTCAAATAATCATAGATTTCTTACTTTGATCAGAAAGCCATCCTACGGAGTCCTTTTGATCAACTCAAAAGAAAACACTACAAGAAGAGCTAATAATTTCACCACCCTTTTTCAAGTTCGTTTCTTCTTCCACTTCATCTTTCATTGTCATTTCAATACCATAATAATGAAAATAGTACCTTATAAATACTATGAGGTTATTTTAAATATGGTGAAAACATATTCACTATTATATCCATCCTATAAATGACAATGTCTCCATACGTGCGTGCGTACGACTTACCGTCTCCACGTAGTAGTGTAGTTTGTTATTCAAACACTTAATTGTTTGGATGGGTATAAAAATGAGTATTATTTATGTAAATAATAAATATATCATGTTAATTTTATTTATATATGATATACCATCCATTTACATATGATTTCACCATCATTATAATGATATTGTTTCTCATGCGTACGTATGGATTATCGTCCCCACGAACACGATGAGATTCATTCCCCATTGTAATCATTCAAGAATAATTTTCTTTTTATGAATAAAAATAATGTTTAAAAAAATAATATAATTATGAATATGAATATGATAAATCTTATACCTAATAATAATGGCTTATGTAACCATGTATATAAATGAAAAATGAGTCACTTAACACTCGAAATGATGATACTACTAAAATATGATTAGCAATGCGATATTAATAGATCATATATGATATCATATTTATGTATATGATTCTTGTAAAATTTATTAACACTAATTTAACTATTATACTGGTGGTTAATTTACCCTTGACCAATTATAAGTACAAGGTAAGAGATAATTCTACAATCTCATTATTATTCGAGGTTGTTTTTACGTATGTATATACTGGGACATAATTATTATCCTTGACCATGTTTAATAAAATAGTTTTCAAATGGAATATTTTTAAGGGACTCTTTTTATAAAACATTATTTTAAATGTATTAAAGATATTTACTTTTAAACCATTCTCATTAATGTCTATGATTTTGAAATGGTTTTGAGGATTTATTTTTATGGACATGAATGTTTTAAAATGTTAATTCCTTTCAAATGATTCAAAGTGGTATGAGAATCATTAATTAAAGATATTTACTTTTAAACCATTCCCATTAATGTCCATGATTTTGAAATGGTTTAGAGGATTTATTTATATGTACATGAATGTTTTAAAATGTTAATTCCTTTCAAATGATTCAAAGTGGTATGAGAAACATTAAGTCAAAAATATCTTTTAAATAACTTCCTTTACAAATTATATGACTTTTAAATGATTTCATGTAAAATGGATATTTCTATCATAGATTTTTACTCATCATTTTCATCTATGTCAACATCTGTTATGAGATATTATTCTTGATCAAAGATGATTTATTAAACAAATCTTCTTTAATTTTATTGAAGGTTTGGTGATATGTTTGACTGTGGATGTGTTATTTCTATAACATTCATGGTTTATGGATAATGTATTGACATTTAATATGCTAGTTTGAATATTAATGTTTATGTTTTGTTTATACATTCACAAATGAGGAATGCATTGGACTTAGAAATTGACGGGTGGAGCCTGCTATAGCTCCTCGATGCATTGGTTGGTTCAAGAGATAGACTTGTTTCTTGGCACTAGGCCTTGAAAAGTTTTTATTTGTATTCATGGAACAAGGACTTTACTATGTGGTTATGAAGTGCGACATTATGAATTCTATCATTATGAAAATGTCTATTGATATTGCATGTGATTATTTTATTAGTAGAATATCTTTGTGAATAACTAAATGGAATTATTTGATTTATATTGTCCATATTATGTAGAAGTTTATGTTTAAAAGGATTATGATTTAGTCTTTTAAATTTCCTTAAATGTTTATGCATATTTCTAAATGTTTCTGCTATATTGTTATCCTTACTAACCATCTAAGCTCTCCCCTTTCCATGTTTTATTTTTCCCAGGATGCGATGAAGTGTATTATGACTGGAATACATGGATAGTCTATGGGATATGAATATAGTAAATGGAGAAAATTTAGTTTTTTTCATTTTATAATGTAATGTAAAACCTATGAATGTATCTTATATGTCAAAGGCTACTAAATTGATTGATCATTCATGATATGATCTCATGTGATCATGCCAATGTTATATAATAATGCATCGACTCCAGGATACTGGGGTTGGGGTGTTACATGTACAAATTTTGTTGTTAAATTGGGATGTGAAGAGTGATCTTCCTCTCTGACAGTTGAAATTGGATTTATTTAAATACTTACAATCCATTCCCAATATAACATCAAACTCCACTAAAGGTAGAATGACATGATTTTCATGGAGTATTATGCATTAAAAATTGAACTATGAGGAGGTAAATACATGGGAATCAATTATTTATTAGTTTTATTGTATCATAGATAAATTGACCACTATATTTTGAGGTGGTTTTTGAGTAGTTATAATAAAGATGAAATATAATAATCAATGTGTAGAAAAATAATTGAAAATTATGTGATCTATTCATGAAAAAATAACTAGTGCACCTATAACCATATAATTTTTTAGATCCACCACAACAGTTTTCATTTCATATTCCCTTGATTTATCTCTAGCCCATAGAGGTTGTTATTGTTGATTATCCCCAACAACCATCTTCATAGGGATTTCGATTTCATATTTCTCATATTTGTTTCAGTTGAAAATATGTACCAAAAGGCTACATAATGATATTAAATTTCTTTTAATCTATCATATTACTGGATTCATTCATCTCTCAATTTAATTTATTAGCATAATTCTCCTCTTTTTCACATTTGAACCTTCTCCTATTTCCCTTGAGATAGTTTCTCGGATCATTCCCACCATGTTTATGACATTTGGGATGATGGTTTTTCTTTATTAAAAAATATTTATCCATTGATAATATCTATGTAAAATAAATTTTAGTAATTATATCACTAGACCCCTGAGACCATTGTGATTCTCCAATTTCCATCTCAGCCTCAAAGGCTCAACAAACAATCTCTGCATAGCTATCATTGTCTAAAATCAATAATTTTTCTTTCATGAATCAATTTTAACCCACATAATAATTAGTATTCCATGATTTAATTGTTGATGAAAAATCCAAATTCATATAATGCATGAATTGTAATGTTTGCGTAATTTTCTCTGATAGAATCATCTTCATTTACCTTCAGTCTGAGGAATTATATCTCCATTTTAAGATGTGGAGTTTTGGAAAAATATCTATTGAAATTTTTTTTCTAAAATATCGTCCATTCCATGGATTCAAAATCCTATGTATAATTCATGTTTCTGACATGTCAACACCACTTATACATTTTGAGGTATAAATTTACAAGGAATTTATAATACATGAACATAATGTCATTTAATATGGAGGATTTTATCTATTTGTTTTATCTTACACCGAGTGTTTATCATACATGTAACATAATAATATTATGGATTAAGATTTGTATCTAATATAAAGTTAATTATTCACTAATATATTTTAATTATGGAATTTAATTTAAAAAAACAATACCTTACTTTGTATTTAAATCATCTTACAGAGAAATAAAATTATCATATTCATGTTCAACATTAAGAATCCTAGTAAGAAGAAAATTATGAGTAGTCTTCTATCGTAAGAAAAGAATATTTGTAAATAAAATATCTTATAAGAACCAAAATAAGTTTTGAAAGATTAGTACCACAATTTAGTAACATATTTATATTATGCATAAGAATTATACATTGATATCATGAGTTCATTTTATCTAAAAAATCATCAAATTTTAAGATCTGTTTTATCTTATAAAGCTTCTATATAGATCATATTATGAAAATAGTTCTATCATTCATTTCTCTTATGTATAATAAGAAATCCTATTAGTCTTCATGATTACACATATAACATCTGAATAATCCTTGATAAGTCAATTTATTATTTTAATCACATCATGAAAATGATATTTAAAAATATGAAAATTTAGTATATGAAAAATTGTCATTTTTTCAAAAATATAAAGATCCAAATAAGAATATTTTTAACATCCCCATTGTAGAGGTTTTCTGCAAATTTGGAAAATAAGGACACACACCATTAAGAACCTCTCTTATCAACATTTCAATGGTTTTTTCACTCGACTATTGTGATTATAGAGCCGACATAACATAAAATAAAAAATAAACAATATAAATAGGAATGTTTTCCACGGTATGAAATTTGATGATGGATAAATACATGTAGAAGAAAAACCTCTTGAATTTTATCTACAAGTGTTGTGATTAAAGGTTCATCAATTTCAATTATAGAACATATATATTTGATACTATAATATTTTAAACTTCTTTGGAACCTTCTTCCACTACTGTTAGTTGATGGTTGAATCTATGAGCTTCCATATTCATCAAATCTATTTTATTTTTTTCTTTCTACATTTTTTTGTGATTGAGTGTGTTATGTATGTGGAAAATTATTGGGAACGGAGAGATTATCTCAAATATCTTGGACCTTGGTAATGAGCAATAACTACTTTCACTCTACTGGGATCCCCTCCAAAAAGGATTTTCATAGAGAAAGTATCCAAATCAAGGAGAAGAGTGTTGTTGGAGTGAACTAGGGGATTCCTATTCCAAGAAACACTATAAATTTCATATGTTTAGAATTTTTTCCTTTGATATTTGGTTTTTCAATTTCATTCATTTGTAATGAAAATATAGTAAAATGTATACCTTAAAGATAATGGTTTAATGTAATGAAAATTTCAGGAAGACAATTCAACAACTTTTGAGTTTTCATTTTGAAAAATTTCACTAAAAAAAAATCTATCAATGGTTGTGAAACTTGATTTCATAGCTGTAAAAGGATGAATTCCAATTATCTTCATGGAAATTTATTCTATATATGATAATCTAATAGGTTTGTTAATATTTAAATATACCTATTTTAATTATTAGAATTACAGTTTCTAAAACATGTGAATGAAATTCTATTTGAAATTTTTTGATTTAATGGTTTTTCTCAAAGCCATGTATACATAAAAAATTATAGAAGAACAAAAGAAATCATGGGATACTAACACTGAATCGATTTATGAGATGAGTTCTAATGCTATGAATTTTATTATTTACAAGCTACGATTAGATAATTTTAACTAAGTTTATCAATTTCTAACAAACCATGTAATATGGACTGCTAAAGAGGTCTAATATGAAGTTATATAAAATATATGAGATCTTAGATATGATACTACCAAACATATCGTTAATAACATCAAAATGGATAATGGATAAAGAATTACATATTGGAATGTAAGACTCACTTAGATTGTGAAGAATGTTTTTACTCCAGGAACACCAATTACTAAGATATAGAAAACAATGCATGTTTCATGAGTTTCACCACCTATGTGAAGTGTAATATATTATATTTTTAGAAAATAAAAAGAGTTTAATAATTTAAAAATTAATTTTCTGAATGGACCTCTTATGATGTATGATGATGAAATGGAAGTTGAATCTAGAGAATAAAAAAATTTAGAAGGAAAATTATTCTTTAAATGTTTTTACTTCTAAAGAAGACAATAATAACAAGGATAAACATTTCTATAAATTATCTAAAGAATATAACACCTTAACAAATTTAGGATCAAATTATGCACTTTAACAAAATTCATGAAAATTTAGAATGTTATTTAATAGGAGAATAAGTTTTTAAAAAAACATTAAATTAGTATAAGAATCGATTATAGATTCTAAAGAATTAATATTCTATGAGTGTGAAGAGCTTGGAGACATCGATCCATACGATCCAAAATAATAAAAAAGAAAAATGTAAAATAATTTTTTTTCAAGAAGGTTAGATATAAGAATAATTCAAAAAAGTCCATGAAATCCACATGTAGTTCCTCTGAATAGTCTAGTTATAATACATATTCAGAATAATATGTTGAAGAAACTAATCAAAATATCTACTTGTGTTTTATGGACTATTTAGAAGATTTTAATGCTTATTACTCTTCTGGGGATGTGTTTCAATCTAAAAATGAAAATTTCTTATATAATTAATTAAATGTGTAATGTACCATGTTAAATACTAAGGATGAAATTATATTGGAGAAAAATAAATAACTCATAAATTTCTACAATAAAAATGATAATAAATAAAAAGGCATAAATAAAACAATCCTGATTTTATAACATCGTGGGAAAATTTTATAGCATGAGGTATTGAATAACACAAAAGAACATATTATTTTAAACAATAATATCAAGACCATAAAAATAATGCATGTGTTTTTTAATAATTTGGGGATTACTAATTTAAATAATTTGTAAAGACCAACCATCAAGTGAAATGTATGGTATAGAATTGAAGGGTGAAAGAAAAAAACATTTTAAAATTTATTTTATTCCATGTTCTAAAAATAAAACCATGTCTAATATTTCTAATTTTCTTTATGGAATAAATATTACTTTTCTAAATGACTACTAAATAAGAAATTATCAAATATTTTGAATAAATAAATCTTTTATTTTTGTAAAACTATCCAATTCTAATTTTCATTTTGGGAAATGAAAAGTTATTTTGGTTACTATATATTGGATACCTAAAATTTCTAGACACCAGAGTGTTTGGGTACTAAAAAATCATATTGTTTTATTTGTTATTTAAGTTATCTATCCACATAAACAATAATGAAAACTAGTTTATGGATCATGGTTGTTCAAGGAACCTGAGTGTATATTTATCTATCTTTCACTCATTATTTATGATTGATGGAAGCTGTTTAACATTGAATGATATAGATAAAAAAAATATATATTGAATTGGATCAATTAGAAATATAAAATATATCCTCATAAAAAAGAAATATATGTTTACATATTAATGAATAAATAGATAATTATTTCTCAAATTTTTACTGATGGGTTTTTAGTTTATTTTTCTACGAATAAATGATTGATTTTTATCAGAAAAACTCTCATGTTTAGAATATAAAGAATAGATAATGTATATAATTATTTATCTATACATAATGTAAATTTATTGGATTTATATGTAAATTAATCATGTATTTGGAATAGAATAATTAAACAATAAAATTCTTATTCCTTGAAAACGTTATCCAAAAGAAATTTTAATTCTGATTCTCCATACATTAAATTGGGTAAAAACAAATTATGTGATTCATGTCAAATAGGAAAGTAACAAAAGACATATTTTTAACAAATTAAATAGGTTTTTACTTCTAGAACCATAGATATTATTTATATGGATCTATTCAAACTAACCAAAATAAAAATACATGGTGGAAAATATTTGGTATATGTTTTTATTTATAATTTTCCAAGAATTACCTGGGTTTAAATTTCGAGAATTAAAAGTTAATCCTATTCTTTTTTATTAATTTATGTAACCTTATAAAAATTTAAAAAGATGCCAAAATGGTGTGTCTAAGAATTGATCATGGAGGATAACTTTAAAATATTTAATTTAATTAATTATTTTTCATTTACGGTATTAAAAATAATTTTTATTCCTCTAGGACACCATAATATAATGGTGTAGCTGAAAGGAGCAATATGATCTTAAAATAAATTTCATGAAAAATATTATGTGATTATTGAATTTATATATAATTTTGTGATAAATATGTTAATTAAATAAATATAGGTCATTAACATAGTTCTAGTAAGGCCTATGTTTAATAAAATACCCTATGAGTTATAGAATAATAAATAACCAAATGTATTATAAATTAATGTTGTTTGGTGGAAGGTATATATTATAAATTCAAAGGATAATATTGGTAAATTTAATCCAAATGACAATGAATTAATTTTCCAAGGTTATTCTAATACTTAAAAATATTATAAATTTTCTAACAAACGGTCAATAATTGTTTTATAATCATCTCATGTAAAGTTTAATTAATTTAATCCTTTTGATTTTGAAATGACTTATTCCTTTGATTTTTTTGATTTTCATAAGGATATGAGAACCAAACATCTTTTTAATAATAAACAGAATAATTATTTCTACTTTTTTATTGAATGAAATTCATCTTGGGTTTATTCTAGTGAACCATAGTGTGTGTTAACTACACAACCTAAAAATTTAAGGTCATCCTCTAGAAACTATTATGGGAACATTACCTGAAGGAGTTAAAATTAATTGGAATATAGGAAAACATGTAAAATTATATTAGTTTTGTATCTCAAATAGAACATTGAACCATAAGAGAAGAATTAGTTGAAGAGAACTAGGTTTCAGAAATGTATGAAGACTTGAACATGTTCAATAGGAAAAAAGGTAGGGGAATCTGGTGATAAAGCCTCTAATTATCCTATTATTGGTACTAAATGGGTATTTAGGCATACATATAATTATCATGGTGTGATAAAAAGAAATAAATCCTAGTTAATGGAAACATTTTATAATGTAGAAGAAGGAAATAATTATAAAGAGTCCATTTATCCAGTAGCTTAGCAATAAGTAATTATAAATATTATAGAATATGCATATCATAATAATTTTATTTTATTCAATAGTAATGTTATATCTATACTTATAAATGTATTTTTAATGTAGGATTATTATGTTGAAAACCCTCCTATTTTTGAAGACATGCATTTTCAAAATTATAATTTTACAATTACCAAAGCTCTCTATGGACTTAAACAAGAATCTAGATCATCGAATTAAATATTAATCTTTGTTATTTTATCCAATGGTTTTATTGAGGGAGTATATAGGCACACCATTTTTAAGAAAACACAATCAAAAGATAATTTTATTTTGAAGGTATAAGTTTATGATGTTATTTATGGGTCATTAAACTGTAAATTGTGTAAGGATTTTTCGAAACTCATGAAAAAGAATTTCAAATTAGTATGATAGGTGTTCTAAACTATTTCCTTGGATTTTAAATTTATCAAAACTATAATGGAATGTTTGAAATCAAATTAAATACATTATATATGTAGTTAAATTTTGTGGAATTAAAAATATTATGAATTATTTAATTAATTTGTGTTCCAGCATTAAAATCGATTTGGTTGAGGTTTGAAAAACATTTGACAACAAGTAATATAGAGAAATTATTAAAATATTACATTATCATATTGCAATGAGGATAAAAATTATGTTTTTAAGATGATTTTTTGAAATATTTCAATTTAATCCAAAGGAATATAATTTAATTGTTTCTAAAATTACTTTCTGATATTTAAATGGGATTGTCTTCCTTTCTCCACTTTTTCCAAAAAAACGATTTTAGTTTAACTTCATATTTAGATGCTAAATTTTTTGAGTGAATATTATATAATAAAATTATCCTAGGAAACTATTATTTTCTAGGTAGATCATTAGAATCTTAGTCAAGTAATAAAACAATATCTACATCACTTTCGTATATTGAAGAAAAATATACTGTAGATAGAAGTTTAAGAGTAAAGGTATTATGAATGAAACTCACCCTAATGGATCTTGGATTCATTTTTAATCATGTTCCAAAAAAAGTTGATCCCACTAGTATAATCAATATTTTCAAAAAATTTGATAAATAATTCTAGAAAAAATCACATTCTTTTAAGGCATAATTTCCAAATAGAAATTTCCCAAAAGGGGGATATATTATTTGAAAAATTTTCTTATAAATTCAATTAGTATATTATTTTAAATAATCATTTCCAGCTAATAGAATTTATTTTATTGAATTTGAATTAGTATTATTTATGTTTTCTTAATTCCATTTTAATCTAATAAGAGTAAATTTTAAATTTATTAAATGTCAATTTTAATTATTTCATTAGTGATTTAGAAACATCATTTTCTGTATTAGCCATATATCAATAAGAAATGTAGGATAATATTTCATTCTTATTGTACTTGTCACACATTGTGACTCTTTGGTTACCGCAAAAAAAAAATGATAATTATATATCTGCAAGAACCTCTTTGTGAACCCTTTGTAAACCTAATATATTTCATCTTATAACCTGTAAACCCTCCAAATTTTAATCCTTTAACCCTTCTATACTTCATCAACAATAGAAAAACTAAGTTGATAGATGGCGCTACATTTATCATAGCTAAGAGCTCAAGGACTCTATGAAATTTTTTAAATAGTGGAGATATCGATATCATCTGGTTGGATCGAATAAAAATTTTAATTTAAAATTTTATAAATTATGTAATATGGGAGTTCATGTTCAATGGTAAGAAAACAAAAAAATTTCTAGAGAAAGTTGTTTGATAATTTTATGAATCTATTGTTCATCATTTCTATGTTTTTCAGGATATTATAACAACAACTGTGAACCAATAGAATTTTAAATATCTTCTATATTAATGGAAGTGGTTTTTATTGTCTTCAAGAAAAATATTTTGATTCGATCACATCATTTGATAATATTGATAATGTAATCCCTTTGGATATCATAATTCTTCTCTTTGGTAGTAAATATGTGAAGAAAATTACAATGAAGTATTTCAATCTAGAAAGAAAAAATATTAAGAGGTTTATCTAGTTGAGCATACCTGAAAGAAATGGGTAGTTTGAAAAAAAACAAAATTTTGGATATTGTGTTATTATACTTATTCATGATAAAAAATCCCAAGATTTTTTCATAATATCTGATCTAAAAAATTTTCTATATTCTGAATTTTTCAGAAAATTTCAATAAATTTGTTTAGTTTTTAAACACATTTTTTAGGAAATCTAATGTTTGTTTAGATGAGACCACAACCACCAATTTTCATGGTTTAATAAATTTAACTTCATTTGTTTTAAAACAAAATGGATTCAATTATTTTTTGTCTAAAAATATGTTGTTTCCTGTCATTTATATGAATAGATAGAATTAATCCCTACTATTGTTCATGGGGAGTATTTTCATGCTTCTTCTACTGAAGAAGATATTTGAGTTTCTATTTGTTTACCTGTGCCCATGGAGGATCTCAATGAAAGTATCTATGTAAGAGATATTTTGAAAAAAAAAATACATTAGAAGATAATATTTTGATTAGTTATTTTAGAATAGATTCAACCTGAGTAAGGAATAATTTGGGGATTTTATTTGAAAACCTTTTATGCTATTGACACTACATCTCTTTAGACTACTCAACCCGATGTCTTATATATTTCTACAAAAATATAATATTTGGATTCATATATTACAAAATTAGTCAATTTTGTTCAATATATGAACTTATCTACATTATCAAGTGTAATATCTCTTTCTTAGAAATCTCAATAAGGTGAAACTAGTCAGATTTTTAGAAAAGAATTAGATCGTTTTCTTGTTAGGAAGGATGTTAGGAATGAAGATAATGATTAACCAAATGACGAAACATCATTTTTTAGAAGAAAATCGTGGTTTTAATTTTATGATGCATTTAATGATAAATAATTACCCCATATTAATGGAAATAAACGAGTAGATAACGATCACAGTACTAATGTACATTAACATTTGTTCTCACCTATATGTTTTCATCACACGTTCTTTGAAATTACTCTTTCAAAACATGATATTGTAGATGATCATGCCCATATAGGATATTATAAATTGATGAATATACTAGGTTTTTTGTAAAATAAATTTATTTGGATCATAATAGATGTAAGGAATCTTAGTTATATGTTTCCAGAAATTATTTCGATGAATTGAAAATGATGGTTCAATTTGTAATGGAGAAATATTTATCTTATTCTGGTAATGAATCCTTAGGCCAAATATCCTTGGATTAGGACTCTTTAGAATCCAAACATGTAAGAGTTCCTATTTCGTTTGACATGTTAACTATTGTGATTTCTCCTATGTGATTTGATCTTCTGGAAAGAGATTTTGTAACATCTTTGAAATGATTTAGATTTTAAATAAAAAATATTCTGCTTGTCTCATGGAATAATATTTTTAATATAGATCATTCTCAAAAGGTGATCCATTATTTTCTTAAATTTAAAATTCCAGTAGTCAAGAATGTGTGTGTTCAATATTGAAAATACAGTAGTCTTATAATTACATGTTCATTAAATATGGAAAGATATTGGGTGAAACAAATTCTGTATTGGAATAAAAGTTTCAGAATATGCACAAGCATGTAGTGAACACATTGATATCAAGTTATTCGAAAGAAGAAAAAGAAAAAATAAATTTTATAATCCTCATGAATTATGAATTCCATGAAAGGGTAAAGAAGTAGTAGATGTGCTATCATTTCTGACTCATGTCATTAGTTCAACCAATATATTAAAAAAATTGACAATTAAAATACATTTGTTATAATTGTGATAAAATGAGTTATTTATATAACATATTTTGGGATTTTCATAGAGAATGTTGAATGGTTTCACATCATTATTAGATTTATACATGTGTGATATGGTGAAGTTAATTGACATGTGTGTGGAGGAAATCTATCATATAATAAGGAGGAATTATATTAGACATCCCATTACTGAATATCTATGCATCTACATCTTATAGAACGTTAGGTTTTTTGAAGAAGTTTCTTTACCTTTACCTACCTCTTCCACTAAGTCACCATTTGAACATGCATATCATTTTGATTTCCCTAGAGCATATAATAATTCTCAGGGAATCCATTCTAGTTTAGTTAGGATCACTCAATGTGATAGAGCTGGTCTTGATGGATATTTACATACACTGGGGTATTTCATTGATATTTTTGTGATTCTCCTATTACTACATCTTTCTTATCGATCATTCAACATCTGTATTTTAAGATTCCTCCTCCCCATCATTTACCAATTCCACAGATTAATTATTTTTTTTGGATGACGTATTTTCATGACTGATCTATTTATATAGGTGGAATATAGAAAACATATGAATGGTTTTTAATAACATATTTTTTTTCTTATAATTACTTAATTTCTTGTTAGATTTTAATTTATATTGATTGTATTCTTATTTATCAAATTTTTTAATGTTTTCAAATTTTATCATCCTTATATTTCATTTAATAAAATTTTGTATATTTCATTATTCATCATTATTCTCATTGATTATTAAATATTCTCTTTCAATTTTTTTTAAAATTTGTCTAAATTATTATTCTCATTATTTTATTTTTTATTGCTATATATTTTTATTTTCTATATAATATTAATGATACCATCAGTAAAATTCCAGGATAAATTCTATTTTTATTTTTTATATCTAATTTATACTATTTACATTTATTCATGTCCAACATTAATTCAATTAATTTCATTACTATACTTATTCCTGATATCAAAAAAAGGATAGAATAAAAAGTAAGATACAAAAAAATTAATCCATTTTAAACTAATTTTTTTTCAAATGTTTTTATAATTTAATTGGTTTTGGGAAAATAAAAAAGGAGGGTGTTGTTTGAAAAAAATATGATTTCCAAATATATCTCAGTTATTTATGTGTTTAGATGATTTAAAAAATCACTATTTTTTCTAATGAGTTTGTTATCCATTTTTCAGATTTTATCCTCTTGTAAGTTCTGAAATAATTATTTTAATGTAATTTTTCATACGTGAGTGTAAATTAATTTATTCTTTTGGATTTTAGTTGAGGATTTATCTCATTCCGAATGATTATCTTATGTGTAACATAATTAACCTCCTGATTAAAATTAGTATCTTATTTGATGTTTTAGTCTTTGGAATAGTATTTTATCTTATTGAAGTTTCGTTTGAAATGATTACCATACAACGTAATTAAATCATCATACATGGAAATAAATTTGTATTTTATATGTTCAAAGTCATGAAGCTGATTCAAAATAAAATTGGGATAATTATTTTATCGTATGAAAAATTAATCCATAAAAGGGTTTTATTATAATCACTTAAGTTATGAATGTTGAGTACCACACTTAAGTAAAATAAATATCTAATGATAAATCATTGAACTATAAAATAGTGAGTTTAGTGTATCATACATATCATTAAAGTTGAAGATCTATTTTTTTCATTCAAAGTAGATCTATATATAATTTTAGGAATATAATACTATCAACTATTTATCATATGAATAGAACGAAATCCTTTCAATTTTTAGGATTAGACTCATAAATTTAGAATAATTAATGATAATACAATTCATGATTTTAAAAACATCATAAATAGTGTTGTATGAATAAGCGAAAATAGACTTTGGAAAATTAATTTATTTAAAATCATTGAAATGTATAGAGAACAATATTCATGAAAACTCCACCACAATGTTTTTGACCATATTTCGAAAAGGACACAAATGATTAAGAACTAGTATTATCATCTTTTAAATGGATTATTCACTACAATATTGTGATTATCAAGTGTCCTAAAGACCAAATTACGGATAAAACATACATATAGAAGAGATTTTTTCTACATGATATATGATGATGGATGCATGCAGGTGAAATAAATAACTCCTAAAGCTATTATATAAGTGTTTTACTTACAAGATAATCTTTTTTAATTGATGAACTTCCACTATTGAAAATAAAGTATTTTCTTCTTCCCAATTTGTATCTTCAACCACTTTTAGTTTATACTTGCTATTGTGAGGATTATGATTCTTCAAAAAATGTTATCATTTGTTATTTCTACTCTATTTGTTATAGTGTGTGTTAAGGAACTGGATAGGTAATGTGAAGTGAGATCCTAGCTAAAAACTCTTGGACCGTTATAACAAGTAAATACTTATTACACTCAACTATGATCACATTAAATAGGGATTGAAATAAGGAAAATCACCATACTCATAGAGTATAGTGTCGGTGGAGTGTACCATGTGATTTATATTCCATAAACTACAATAAATATACTATGTTGGATATTATTCACTGGATATTTTTTTCAATCACTACCTGCATTAAAGAAAATATTGGAATCAACAACCTTGAAGTGGGTCATTTTATTGTAATGAAATTTTTAAGAACACAATTCACCCCTCTTGAGTTTTTAGTTTGGAATTCTCTGGGATTACATGATGGACTTCTCCTTTACTTTGATATATAACCAATACAACATTAACTTGTTCTAATAATTGGAGGACAGATAATATCATCTCGATGGAGTTAATCTATTTCTCTATGATAAGGGGATCACAAGATCCAATAAAGGTGGGAGTCAATTATTACATAATGTAGAAGACCATAACATTATAATTATTAAGAAATGAAGGGTGTTCCACGTGATTCATGTTATTATTCATACATTGAGTCAACATAGCTAAAATTTCAATAAATCTCCCTAAAATCTCTAACATGTGTTTAGTCATGTCATTAGAGAAATTATCAAATTAGAAAACATGTTGGTTGTTGGAACTGAACCTATTATTTCACTCCCTTAATTAAAATAATCATAAAACTAGAATAGAATACTTTTACTAATAAACATATAAAAAGGGATACTATTATATTAAAATGAAAAAATTATAAATGAATAGTACTTATTATCATATTGGTCTCTATATTTATATCATGGTTATCAAAGGTATTGTTTCCTATTAGGTTTTCTAAAATAAATATATAATCGGGTCCTACAAAATATTTTGTAATGAGTTTAAGAATTTTCTAAAGCATATCCCTCAGGAGTGCCAAACTAGTTGTAAAGTATGGCATGTTTTTCTTACACTGGTTGATGATAGATTAAAATCACAATGGACCCTTTTTGTTATTATTAACCCTTGATAAAACTATGAAAAATACTCATCCAATTTTAGTATCAAGACTTGAATGTAATTTCATAGAAACCACTTCCTCCACACATTAATAAAATATCAGTACATTTTTCAATTCATAGACATATCCCAAGGGTCCTCAAAAATATTCTAGTCCTAAAACCTAAAAAAACGTGGGCATCCATTGAAACCGACAATAGATACTTGATTATTTTACACATATTATTACATGATTTTTAACCTAAATATCCATTAAATATAGTAATATGATTGAAAGTACTATTACCCTTGGAATACTTGGATACTAATACATGAAGACTAAAAATTAATTTTTTTATTAAAATGTGACCATGGAGCAAGATAGGTGGCCCACAATGGGGTTTGAAGTGATGAAAACCTATAGAATCCGCTTGGATCACCGTCCTACATTTACGCAAGAGTGATCCTAAGCTATCGTAGATGATCATTTGTTTGGCCACACATCCCATCCTAGAAAGATAGTCTGCCAAAAAGTTGGCCTCTATCCAAATACGATGCACTTTTTGTCCAAATAGGGTCCCCTCAGAACACTAATGAACCAGATACACTAATCTATAGGGATCCTCCTACCACCCCTATATAGACCTCACAAGAACCTCATGGTAAGATTCAAAATCATCCAGTTCAAAACTTTATCCTCTACAGATAATTATTCTAGAAAGAAGAGCCTTAACTTCTGTGCCTAATGAAGAACCTGGACCATGGTAAGCATTGAATCCTTGAAGAACAGATCCCAAAGAGTCACAAGGAACACATCCACCCCTGCAACCCATGAAGAAACAGATCACATTCATCTTCAGGCCACCCATCGGTTGAGTCCACATAATCCATCGGCCCTCCTTCCTTGGTGGTGTAGGATGAATGTTGAACAGGATGCATGACATAGCCGATAGCTGTTTCTCTTTGAGAAACAACCCAATTTAGAATACTATATATTTAAATTTCATTTTAGGGAAGGAATGTAATCTCCTAATGGATATCCTGATTTTATTGTGGTCCTTCCATAATGTCTATCACAATGAAGTGATGAAAATAGCCCACACTCCACATTTCATGGCCCTCCCATCAACTCCATGAAACCAGGAGCCCATGATCCCCTATAGTGAGGCCTAAATGGTATGAAAGGAGGGACATAGAGAGAATAAAGACCATAGATTTCAAGCATAGCAACATTGGAAGAATACATAAATATCTGTTTCAATCTATGGGTTCTCAAAGAAAAAACATCGTGACACAATGGAAATTCAGTTGGCCGAGCCTTGTTCCATATGCACTATGTGAAGAAGTTCATCTTTGTGGTGATCCCCTAGCACTATAATTTGGAATCCCACTAATCACAAGGCCCCTCCTCATGCACATGTTTCCTGTAGTATTTCATGATAAACTTCCCGGAAGAGGATCCTATGAAGAAACATCTTTAAGTTTCTTCCTTAAACACAATATCATCATAAAATGTAACTTGCTCGAAAGTGTAGGCCAAATAATTGAATCCTGGGTGCCCATGAGCTTCCATGATGAAGTTATCTGAGAGATGACAACCAGGGTAATCTAACACAATGCCCTCCTAGTTAACCTTCCAAAATCCAATGTCACCTTTACTGATGACCCGCCTAGAAGAACACAAGAGAAACTTGAGTTGAGAATCATTACATATTTCTAATATCGATGTCTAAGGGCCTTAACCACTCAAAATCCTTCATTCCTTACTATAGAGTTTCCTGATAATGATTCCCAGAAGGATTCTCCAACTATGATATCCCAAACCAGTCGGCCTTGCATGCCATGGATTTCCTCATTGATGTTTCAGAGGAAAACCACTGCCTTTGAAACATGTTTGTCCATGTTCTTCCAGAGGTCCCAGTGGAAATGACCCAACTTATTGGAATCCCTCACAAAGGAGGTAATAATGTTTTTAATCCATTTGAAAACTACTTTTGGAGTGTTGATCAGCGAAAAAACTTGCATCATAATGGTTGTTAATAAACTGTTGACCAGTGTTATCCTCCCACCAAACTAAAGAAACGTTTTTAGCTGTTGATTATTCCCACCGGCCGATTGATGATAATGTCAATGTATGACCTCCGAATGTAGAAATAGATGAGTGGAACACCCAAATAGATAATCGGCATCGGTTTTTGGGGACACCACAGTATGTCTGGTATGCCCCTATAATGTCTGCAGGAACATCTATTAGAGATGTAGAAATGGATTTTTGAGTTATTAATCTACGATCCACTCAACCGACCATAAGTATTGAGAAGTACTATGATGTTAGAAAAAAATCTCCACCATCTATTGGTGAAGCTTGATATTTCATCTGTGAACATTAAATTAGAGATTCTATCCATTCCACCATAGCTACGATATAATCCTAGCGTACCATTCTTAGATCCCTAGCACAGATTATAGGATAAAGCCTATTGAGATAATATGAAAAGGATTGGGGATATGGTTTCACCCTTGTGCACCCCACGTACCGATTTGAAGAAGCAGAAGCAGTTCCCCATTATTGAAATGGAGAGCCATGGTGAGGAGAAGAACCTGAAACATATTCCACAAAATCACTCCTAAAAACCATACCTATGTTGAACATGAATGATAATGCTCTATTATAATTTATCATACGCTTTTTCCATGTCTACATTAAATTTCACATTTGAACTGAATGACATTTAATGGAGGTTGGTAACCAGATCACTAGCAATTCGTACCTCCCCCTGGATGCTTCATTCTCTGATTATGTTGTGCTTCTCCCTTGAAAGAACACATGATAGAACTCTACTTATCCGTGATGCAATAAGGGATGACAAAATCTTTTAAGAGACATTGCAAAGAAAAATAGGCCGAATATTCCCCACATTCATGGGATCCTATTTTTTGGGAATGAGAACAATTCTAGAGGCACAAACCATTCTAATCAAGGGGAAAAAAGAAAAATAATCATGAACAACATCCAACATATGTGGACCCACCGCCTCCCTACCCACCATAACGAATGCCTCTAAGAAGCATTCATGCCCGAGTGCACTATCACGTGGTAGCTTGAACACTATTTCATTTATCTCATCTTCCAGAGGGATATATGACAACATGGTTTTTTCCAAACCCTCCAAAAGGTAAGGCATGCATCCCAGGAAGTCCTCTTCTTCCATGTCCCCCATAGCACTATCGAATTTTGAAGAAATCAACCCAGCTAAAGTTCCATGATAGTGTTCATGATCGATCTTCCCCTCTACCTTCATGTCAGAAATAAATAGACCATTTCCCAGGCTGACATTGATATTTGAGAATCCCCTCTCCTTTAATAATGCATGAAATTAAGCATTGTTATGTTTCCCTCCCTCACCCATATTACACTTGATCTATTCATGTATTCTCTTTCAATCTCTAGGATCATCTCCCTTAGATGTACCTGCTTATCGCATAAAATGAGAAATTCATTCGCATCCCACTTGTCCAGGGGTCCACTTCTAATCCATTAATATCTTCCTATAGCCGCTCCACCCCCTAATTATCATAATGCCTATCAGCCGACCATCACTGTATGTCCTCCCTGTACCGCTTAAGATGATTAGAAAATCCACACTAGGCTCTCCCAGTCCCCCTCAACATTCCATGAGTCTTCAACCATAGGGAAGGAGCTCATCTCCTAATGTCATGCACTTTTGTAAAAGAAGCCTCGGGTTTGTGAGGCCTCTATCATATGCTCCAAGATCGAAGTGGCATGGTCAGATAGAACACAAGGGATAATGTTTAATTTTATTTTTGCAGGAGCGTTCGTTTCCCAGTTCCTAGGCTAGATCACTCATAGATAATTATTGATGTTATTATTAAATAAGAATAAAATTATAGTTATTAGATGAAATGTTATTCATGACCATATAGATTTTTAATTGGTCCCAAGTATCCACATGTGTTCTACATGGGGACAAATCATTAAGTACAAATGTTTACATCCCGTGGTTAGCTAATTTAAGTGGTTTTTACAAACCTTCACAAAATAGCTTCATTATAATTAATATTATTGACATATAATAATTCATGAACATGAAATACGCTATAATAAACTTATTATATAAAAATAATAAGAATTATTATTATAAAGTTGTACCAACCTTATTAAAAAAAGCATTCATTTTAGAAATGAAATAATTGAGGGATTAAGAAGGATATTACACCATAATATTGATATAATAGAATATTTATAATATAAATTTTACGGTGATTACGTGTATTGATATGATATAGGGGTATTATAAGAATAATAAAACTAAAGGAGGATAGTCAATATTTTTACCTAGTTCTTTAGTTCCGTCATCTTAGGATATCCATTGAAGCTCCTTGAAAGAGTCTAGGGATGAGACAAAAAACCTTAGAGTTAGGGGGATATGGTTTGTAAGGTAATTAAGATTTAATTGGTCATGATAAAAGACTTATAAGTTTTTAGGAGAAGGAATTGTGACTGGTAGGTATTTATATAGAGATATGAGAGGTGTTTTTGAATATGAATTTCACTAGTTTATTATTTTTTCTCAAGACTATCAATAGTGTTGACTATTGTGACTATAATTAGCGAATAGTGAATTGGATTTATAAAAAATTAGTGCTTACATCATCCATGACTCAAAAATTCAGGTTTTTAGTTTATAATGTTAAATAGCATTTTGTATTGTATTCCACTATTCACTAAAAATTCAACTAAATTTTAAAAATATCAAAAAATTTACGATAAACAATTTTTTTTTGTGTAAATTAAAAAATTAAAATTTATTTTATGAAAATAATTTTCTAAATATGATAAATTAATTTTTTAGATAATTTTTTTTAGAATACAAATTTTTAAATTTCAAATAATTTTTTTACCATTTAATTTTTTTTATTATATAATAAATTTATATTATTATTCGAATAAAAAATATTATTTTTTTAAAAAACATTTTATGAAAATAAATATTGTTTTAAATCGTTATATTAATTATAAAATTTCAATTAAATCATTTATCTTTTAAAAAAATGCACACACCTAATTTATCATTTGTGAAAATGTACTTACTTGTTCCATGACATAAATATATCATATATTAAGTTTAGAAGTTACCTAAATATTATTTTGTACTTAAATGGGTTATGATACTATTATAATGATAATATCAATTTTCCCAACATTCAGATAACTATTCTAATAGTTAGTTTACTATTTCAATGATCAAATTATTATTCCAACGGTCATATTTTAAATGGTAATTTGAGTTCCCTACATTCTATAATTTCTTAATATTTCTATCATTATTCATTCAATTATATCTTTAAAAAAAATCATTTTCAAAATTTATATTGGATTACTAACATCCGGTCTCATATCTATAGTGTTGTTCATGAGGGTGATTATTCTGGTGGATCGTGCGAAACAATATTTTCATATTTTAGTTATAATATTTTATATTTTTTGTCACATTGTATTTATTTAAATTCTTATTGTATTTATCCCTCTAAATTTAATTCTAAATTTAATATAATAATTTTTTTGGTTTTATCATGTAGTGCATGGGCTTTATAATGCATTACAAAATATGAATCAATTCAAAGAAAGGGAATTACATTGATAAAGATATGGTTCTTTATAGTATAAATTTTTATACTAAATATTGTAACTAGTTAAAATGATTTAGATATAATGGGTTCTTACATCATTAAAGACTAAAATAATTCTTGTATTCAGATTATATTGTAAAATACTATATTTTACCATATTTCACTATTCACTAAAAATTCAAATATTTTAGAAAAATACAAAAAAATCACCCTAAACGTTATTAAATTATTATATTACAAATATTAAATCCATTTTATGAAAATTATTTTCAACAAATTAGAAATTTAATTTAAAAGTAAAATCCTCAATTATTTGAAAAATATAAAGTTTTTTATAATCATTGATTGTATAAGCATTTAAAAAATTACTTATGGTTACATAAAATAAAATTTTAAGTATTTTACATATTAATATTTATTTATTAATATTCATTATGAAAATAATGTTTCTTTTGAATATTTATATTTGTTATAGAAGTAAAAATAAATCAAATCTATTTTATAAAAATTGAAACACTTATTTTTTCATTTTTAACACATTTTATTACATTTATCTTGATATAAATATGTCATATTTTTATTTTATAAGATAATTAAATATTATTTTAGACATACATGAGTAATGATAGTATTCTAATGGTCGAGTTATTATTCCCAATGATCATACTTTTCAAACGATCAGATTTGTAACAGTCATATGGGTTCTCTACATCAAATAAACACCCCAATATTTCATAAAATGTTCATTTAATTATATTTAATTATATTTAATTATATTTATTTATTTTTAAAACATATATTTCATTATTACATTATTCTTTATTTCTACAAGTTATTTCATGTGAGCGTTATTTTAGGGGATCGAGCAGATCCAAAATTTCCTCTTATTATTATGTTATTATATTTTTTTTAATTACAATAGATATAATTGTTCTGGTCATTCTTATTATATATATTTATGGTTCAAATTAACATAATAATATTATTTTGTTTTCATCATGTAGTGCATGTGATTTATAAAAAGATAAACTCCATTGTTATATATTTATGGATAATTACATTTTAATCCCATTAATAATTTTTGTGTAAGACTTTTTTTACAAACTATGGTGAAAATTGGGTATGTTACATCTGATTTAATTCTTAATTCTATTCCAATGTTTTCACCTCATACTTATTATTTCTCCATAGTATATTGACTAATATATTTGTCTTGTTTCATTGAAATTTATCTTTATAGTCCATGATCTTCGTCGGTTTCTCCTCATACGAGAGATCATTTTCTATCCCTAACACCAATGGATTCAATACATGTGAGTAATATAGTATTTACATCATTAAGAGGTATATATGTAACAATTAATGTACTTTATAATGGTATGGTGGGTGTGCATATTGATAAGACACATATTTGATGAGATCAAGAATCTTGAATGAGTTGACATACATGGGACATAGATTTCCCTTCTTCCCAAATCTCTTGATTATATTCCATAGAGATATGTGGGTGAACTATTTTTATCCATACACAAAATATAGTTATCATCAATGAATATTTTTATATATCTTGGAGAGGATTTGATAAAACCCGATGTGCTGATGAATGATCCTGAAATATTCTACTAATTTTCTCAATCATTTTAGAAACTAGAAGCATGTGATCACCAACATAATCTAAATGTTCAGGTGTTCTAAAAATAATCCCATAAATGGATTCATATAAAGACATTTGGAATCTTTATTTATGGATATTATGGGAATATAACTTGACTAGATAAGGATGTTCATCCTATTATCCTTTAAATTCCATCAAGAATTCTATCCACATGCCTTCAACTGTATGGATATTTCACATAGATTGGCCATCAGTTTGAGGTTGATATTCCATATTGCGGATTACATCTGTTCTTAGAGCATCTTGAAGATTTTTTCAAAACATGGAGGTAAAGCGTAAATCTCGGTCAGATAAAATCAATAGAGGTGTTTTGTGCAGCCTCACCACTTCTCTGTTATATATCATTATAAGTTGATCGAGTGAGAATTCATCTCCAATCGTAGAGAGGTGAGACGTTTTTATAATGTTATCCTCCATAACCCATATAGAATTACTCCCTCAAGACATCCTCAAAAGAATATTGATAATAACATTGGTATATGTATTACCATTTCCATGTTATCATGGGTAATAGTAGTATTATCCCCTTGGATGTTTTCCTTTCATCCTTCACCTACTAAAATACTAGGAATTTTGATTTATACTCTACAATATATTTCTCCATATTTTCCCAAACATTTTTCTCTCAAATATATCAATATATATTTATTATCCGTGGGTGAATGGAGAAGGTCATGTTATGTTCATCATTACAAAACTCCTTTATCATAGGATTTTATTGTATATATAACCAGGAATCAAATATTGTTACACATTTATAAATTTTAAACACTAAGGACTTACATTTTTTGAAAAATCAAACTACCTATGAATTTATACACCATCTCATTGATCATATTTATCGTATTGAGAAGGGATGTTTGAGTAAGGAATTGATTAATTAATAATTATCTTCCTTAATTTATGATCTTCATGTCGGTCCTCAGCATGTCAAGGAGGATTGGATCCTTCTAAATTCTCATTTTTGATAATGTCAAAAGATCCATTACCTTTATAGAACATATATTTTATTTGAATTAATAGGATGGTAGTGGATTGAACTATTATAGTCCTTGATAGGCACTAATCATTTTCATTGGTACATATTAAGCGCCTTATATATGAATATATATTTGAGGATCTCATGATCCATATATATATATATATCCCAATTCTCCTCACATATATATTGATACAATATTTTCAAAATGAAGATCACCAATAGATAATTCATTAAATAGTTATTCTCTTTAACATTCACCTGTCGTGAGGCATAGGCAATCAGATTGTCAATCTACATTAGTACACAATACATGACCTTCTAAAAAGCATCATAGTTACCATGAATAGTGCCCATTTTTGGTCAGTGTGAGGAATGGTACAGTGATAATCATCTTTTTCAACTCCTTTAATCTCTCTTCATAGTAATTAGTGAAGATAATGTTTTTAACTTCCAAGTCATCTTGGTTAGTGGGTTTGTAATGATGAGTATTTTCTCAAAAAAAATTTGTGACACTATGTTATTCAATGGAAACAATTAATCTCTATTGAAAATGTTGACCGGAGACACTCCTTAATTTCTATGTCTTAGAGGGATCCACATATATACTTTCACTAGAAATAACATGACTAAATAATGATAACTTTTCATCACCCACATTCACCAAGATGAGGAAAGGGATAAAAAAATAGCCAGACCCTTCTTTTTTAATGTTGAAATAGTGATAATGACCCTTGAGTCCTGCCATCAGTAGGACCATGAGTGGTGACTAGAACCAAGGGTTTAAAATCACACGTAATATGGAAGGCATTTACCTTTTTATAGAAATAGATCTTGGGATACGATATAAAATCAACGACTAATCAATAAACTAAAAGTAAATGTAATGCCAAAATCCATTTCCAAATGCTCGTAAAAGATAAGCTGATATATAGTACTAGAAAACTACAATGTAATGTATCAAAAAAATAAAATAATTAAAGAACACTATCAATGCTCGAGCTAGTATGGTCTGGCACAATCCTCAAATTACTCATAGAAACCTAAAAGTACATTTATATACATATCACGAGTATATTGGTATACTCAGTAGAGAAAACCAAAAGCTATTTTTCACAAGTGGGGTGACATTCTAATTCCCTATGAGAAAATTGGTAAACAAAACACCTACGAAGGAAACTATCCACCGAGCCTCACCAAGTAACACTCCTCATATAATACTAGTCAGATAAAGTAATAGTTACAACACATTGATATTTGGGTACATTGGACCACATTTAAACTGGTTATTTGGGACATCATATGCATTAGACCTCCCCAAAAAGGTCCACTACAGTCCCACATCCAAAAAAAACCAAACATATGGGCTATAACAACCACGCATTCCACCCATAGACACCTAGTCCACTATAACCACACACATCCCCACCCACAAACACCTAGTCCATACAACCACTTCCACATCCAAAGACACCAGGGCCAGAACAACCACTTCTAGGCATGAAGACACCTTGGACTTATCCCGAGGAGATGTGGAAAACAATCCTACCTACACACACTTTGGCCATCCACCACAACACACCCTGTCCGAAGAGTATTTGGCCTTAATATACCTCAGGTCATCATAGCCCGCCCAAATAATAATGGGCTTCCTAGGAGAGGGAGTAGAAAGGTGCTAATAACCAGTGACTTATAAGAATGTTGGGAATACACCCTACCCCATGAATGGGTGTGTTCCACACGAACTTCTCAACATGGGTGGGGTGAATATAAGAAACAAAAAAATTAAACATTTTACATATAGGTTATCAAACACTCATCCCATCCTAAGGGTTCCGAAGCACAACCAACCTCATTATTATCTCTATACGCATGGACACACCATAGCCACATCCTATGCACAACCAATTTCTAGAATACAAATCCCACATTCTACCCATTATTGTTATAATCTTCAAGTGATTCCATTTAAACATTATTCACTACTAGGAAACTAATATTCATATCCCCAAGCGAGTACAAAATAGAAGTAAAACAACAATGCAACTATTTAATCATTCACACCTAGTTGACTTTCTAATGTCACAACAACAAAAGGGACCAGTGAGATTGCTCAAAGAACTAGAACCAAACCAAGCCCCAACATATGGCCCCAACACATCCTCAAATCCATAACCCAAAACTGAAAAATAGTAGATCCCATCCCCATCCATGTCACCCCACAATCATCATGTAGAACAATCATGTGTATTAACATATTCAAGTAAGGGAGTTTTCATATTTTAGACACACCATTTATCACATTACTTCATTCTCTTTGGTTAATCAGGGAGATCACACAAGGATTATTTTTCATTAGGAATCTATTTTATCAACCAACATTATGTTACTAAAAATTTCCCATGGTACCTAAATTCAATCACAAGATTTTCATAAAAACAGATTTTCATTAGTGCGTAAGAAAGGACCACTGATGACCACTATTTTCAATGGGCGCATTCCCATACAATTCACAATATAAAAATGATGATAAAATAAATAGAACTACATTATCATCTAACACACCCCATTATTAATTATATTTTATTTATCATCGTTACAGTTTTGTTTCTTCCACATCCCGAGGGAAGCATTATCATACCTCCCCCTCATGATACACAGTAAAGAGAGACAATGAAAAATACAACTTGGGTGATCAATGATCAGTGTTTTCTACATGTGCCATGAACCGGGGATGCATGCCATGCAGGAAAGGAAAACATGAGGGCTTTTAGGATGAGAATGATGGTCTATAAAATAGGCTCACGATTCATCTACGGAGTAAGTATCAAGGGTGTACATTAGAGAAGTGAAAGGGATCATGAAGAGGGGATCTTAGTGCAATTAAATTCCGGATCCCAAAATAAGGGAGACTATTTTGAAGAACCTAAATGTCGGATCGTAGCTTAACCATGCTATTGGGAAGTTTAACATGTTGAGATTAATTGGGATTTATTAATTCTCCCTGATGATGGTGGAGATAACAGCTGAGAGTTAATATATTTCTAATAATAAGAGAAAAACACGTAACATGGGAGAAACTATAAAACACTTCAAATTAGTGCCCCCAAAGAAAAAGGACACATGATTTGGTAACTCAAGGGTCTCCAAACATTTGGGGGTTTAAGACATCTTTTATTGGATGTAAGTGGATTTTTGAGGGGTATTAACACACTTTTACATCAAAAGATATGTTACTGTGGAAAAACTAGAAGGCCCTTGAAAAACATGGAAGGACTCACCATTAGGTGAGTCACCATCACCCTAGAACCATCTCCCTAGAAGCTTCTCCATGGTACCGATGCCAATTGGTTCTATGAATGACCCATCGGTGCCCCTGACACTCATTGATTGCACCGTTCGTTCAATCCTTAAATTGGGATAACTTTTAAATGAGTCACAAATGGTCCCCAGGACACCCCAAATACTTGAATTTTGAAAAGTAATGGACCAGGAGGGTCCAGGAGATTATGTCAGATACCTCTCAAACTATTATCACCCTTGTTAATTCAAGAGTAAACTTAAAAAAATGAGAAGGTTCCGAAAAAACACCTCGTAAGATTCCTCTTTGGGACAAACCACCCGAGAGTTGTTTGAAATCCGCAACAGACCTCGATATATATGAACACCTCTCACATATCCATCTCCATAAAAAATACGGATATACTACCACTCTTCTCCCCTGAGAAAATCAGACAAACATATAATGGTCATACCATCCACACATATGGGTTTAGGAGTCCTTTCCTCCATGTAATAATATTATCCTCTTTGGGAGGCATTGTCTCACCCACACTGGTATAATCATATAAACATTAATGCATATTGATTATAGACGAGGTCCTCCACTCCCAGTAGTGAGGGCTTTTACAAACATTCTGAGGAAGGAAAACAACCCATCTTATAGTAAACAAAGTCAAAAACTATATCACAGTCAAGTACCAAACAAACAACAAACAAACCTCAAAACAGTTCTAGGTATTGGTCACACATATGTGCCTCCCATTCCCAATTACTCTCTCCGAGGCCACCATGATTCCAAAACACATGAACAAATGGAATGTTTCTTCCTCGAAGCACCTTCTCCTCATGATACTAGATCCCCACTTGTCACTCCATGAATGTTTCATCGTCCTTGATATCTAGCTCTCCCCACATGAGGATGTGTGAGTCATCATATAGATACCGATAGAGCTGAGACACATGGAATACATTGTGGACCCTATGTAGTGGCAGTGGGAGTTCTAGCTAATAAGCTAGTTTTCCTACCCTCCACAACACCACAAAGGGCCCAACGAACAAGGGAGAAAGCATTTCCACCTTTTGAACCTCTACTTCCCACACTAAGGGGAGACCTTTAATAACACCTTGTCTCCAACCATGAACTCCAAGGGTCTCCTCCTATAATCAGAATACGAATAATGACAGTCCTGTGTCACATTTATACTCTCACTCATAAGATGAACTTTCTCTGGTATGCTCCACACTCCCTATGGTCCAAGAACACCTACTACCCCAACCTCAGTCCATCACATGGGTGAACGACACAACCATATATAAAAAGCATTGAATGAATCTATTCCAATGGTAGAGTGATAGCTACTGTTGTAGGAAAACTCTACCAATGGAATGTGTCATACCCATGATCCACCAAAGACCAAAATGCATGCTTGCAACATTTCCTTCAATGTCTGGATGATCCTATCTCTCTATCCATCCGTCTGAGGATGGAAAGCAGTGTTAAAGAATATTTGGGATAAAAAAGAATGATGAAATCCACTCCATACATGGGATGTAAAGCGTGTATCCTCATATGAAATAATGGTTTTTGGAGCTAAGTGCATCCTCAAAACATCAGCCATGTACTTGTGTGCAAGGCATCCACTGTGTTGGACTTCTTAATCACTAAGAAGTGAGCCAATTTCATCCACTGATCCAACACTACACTTATAGAATCATAGCCTCCCTCAAATATGGGTAGTGATGTGATAAAAACCATCAAGATATCATCCCACTTCCCCTCGGGGATGTCTAAGGGATGCAACACACTATCAGAAGCATGGTTTTCAATCGTCACTTATTGACCCATGAGGTAATTTTCCACAAACACCGCCACAACCCGCTTCATCACGGCCCACAAAAAACCAACCTCTCAAGCCCCAGTACATCTTAGAAACTTAGTGATGTACCACCAGGAATGATTTATGGAAATCACAATGAACTCTCTCATGAATTTCCATCTGGAAAAACTGATTCCCCAGAAACACCTTCTTATTCAGACAATCTTCTGTACATCCTTTCAGAGCATTTCCATGGCTAACAAGATCATCCATCACTTCCACCTCTAAGTATCCCCTATGACACTCCACCTACAGTACTAAGGAAGACTACAATGTAATATGAAACAAATAGCCCATACCACCTTCTACCCTTGCATCCAAGCGTAATGAAACCAACTCCTCCATTGCTTTACAAGAATCTACTAACTCCCAAAGAATATCCCACTTTGATTTCATGGTCATTGAATCTTCCAATACATTCTCATTTCATGAGATGTAGGTGATAATTAATTCATATTCATAATGAAAATACATCCACCTACACTACCTCATGTTTAGGTCATGCTGAGAGAAGTTATACCTCACGATCTTGTGATCTGTGAAGACCATAAAGCATTCTATGATGAAGAAATAACACAACAACTTCAGCATGAACACTTCTGTGGAATGCTCTAGGTATTGGTTGGCATATATACTTTCATGAGGAGATACCTGCCTTGAACCATAAGATATCACTCCCCACTATGACATCAGCACACACCCCAATCCTAGAACCGAAGAATCATCGAACGCATTAAACATTACCGCTTCCTCTAGAATCCTAATAACTAGGGAACAAACCAGCATCCCTTCATATAAGAGAATAATTCCTAGAATTTATAATTATAAATGAAAGCCTAGTTTTTCTTGGTCAAGTCAATCAGAGGTGCTACAACTCGGAGATGTCAGGAATGAACAACCGGTAGTAACCTTTTAGACCAAAGAAACTACGAACATCTACCATGTTCTTGGATGTTTTCCAATATAAAACCACTTCTACATTTCATGGGTCCACTACAATTCCTATTTGGGACACCACATGGGTATGGAAGTGAACCTCTCGTGTGATCAAATTACACTTGGATGACTTCCCGTAGAGCTGGTGGTGTAAGAGGACCTCTAAAACCATCCTCAAACACTCGATGTGATCCTCCATTGATATTGAGTAGATCTGGATGTCATCAATAAAAAAGAATATAGATCAGTCTAGATATTTGTAGAAAATGGAGTTCATGAGCCCCATAAACATGACTAGTCTATTTTTAATGATGAATGTCATGACCCAGATCTCAAAGATCTATCTAAATGTAAATGAAGTCTTAAAGATGTCACCCTCCATTACCTTTAACTAGTGATATCCATATCACATGTCGATCTTAGAGAACGTTCCTGGTCCATTTAACTGGTCAAAAAGGTCGTCAATCCTCAGGAGGGGGTAACAGTTGTTGACAGTTAAATGATTCAGTCTTCGATTGTCTATACATATCCTGAGACCACAGTCTTCCTTCTTAGTGAAAAATACTAGAGCACCCCATGATGACACACTATGTCGGATAAAACCCCTCTTCATGAAGTCATCAACCTAGATCCACAACCCCTCCAACTCCGAAGGCGCCATCCGATAGGGAGCAATTGAAATCGACCAGACACCCAACAGTAAGTCTATCTTGAACTCAACATCACTTCAAGGGGGTATGGTCACAACCACTTAAGGGAAGTCATCTAAGAACACACTGATGATCCTCAGTATTTCAACCATCTCTGAGTCTACTGGTTCCACTAATAGCTCCGCTAGCATGGAAATAAGTGGTTCCACATGTCGTCTTCCATCCTAGAAATGCCACTCTCCGACAAAAACAACACGATGTCTACCTATATCTGAGAACACGACCCTTCCACAGAAGTATTAGATAATGGAACACACATAGAACAACAAGTTTATGCCTAAAATTAACTCATATGGCTACATCGGAAGCAAACGAAGGTCACCATTGAATTGATGTGGCCCCAACATCAGTCTGAAACCTCGACAAATGTATGACAAGATGGTAGGACCTCTGACTGGAATACTCAATACCAAGGGCATGGGATGCATCTATACATTCAACCCAGATCATGGGAAAGACTGATTGTAATGAAGGTGTGAGAAGATACTAAATCATACATGGTAGAAGATAAAGTACTAAACAAGTTGAGCATACCTTGAATGTCCTATGCACCTGCTAGAACTACTGCCCATGTGGGGTGAAAATGCCCACACCCATATCATATGCACCTCAGATGTCGGTCACCTCCCCAAGTATGTCTTGATTGAGGTCCCAAAAGAGAACCCTTTGGTCAGTCTCCTCCTACAACGTCTACTCTCAGAGGAGAAGGAGCTCGATGTCCCCGTTGCATCTGCAAAAAAGGTCTGGTTGGAAACCACAACTGCTGAGGTGGGTGCTGAACCTGCCTACCTCCACTATACCTCACTCTATTTGGTAACTGATTCTGAAGACTCCCATGAATCCCATAGATAAAACACATCGGCTATAGGTTCACGGAGAATGGGCGAGGGTCGGGAGTTAAAAACTGGAACTACTAGGGATTTCCCCACATCGACCGAAATCCAGAAGGCCCAATGAAGGAGACCTACTGCTAAATGCATTCCCCTTCGACAAGCTGAACTGAATCCCCCAACATTGCACACCTACTAGTGTGTAAATACTCTCTACCACTTCATCTTTCTTCTGAAACTCCATGTACATAGGTAGAGTGAAGGGAGTAACATCGCACTGTAGGGAATGTCAGGGGGCCTCCTCTAAGCACCATACCCATGATTCCTCGTCCGAGAATAGGTATGGAGAGAGATGAAGGAGATCCTTGAACATGATACACAACTCCCATACTGACATAATCCCCTTCCAAAGGGTGAGTATCTCCAACATCTTCTTAGCAATCATCATTGAAGAACGAAATTATACCTATTACTTCCTCTCGAAGTCATCCCACAAATCCTATACCTCCTTCTTCTCCCCAAGATAGATCATCCACCACTAAGGCATCAATCCCCACATCTAGATTACATCTAGAAGAACCTAATACTCAGCCGAAGCCTAGATAAATCTAAAATCTATCACCAACTCCTTGAGACAGCTATTTGTCTCCATGTCTCGGATGTTTCCCTCGTACATCTTGATGGTCTACTGCTAAAAGGCATGTTTCATCTTCTACCAATAGTCATCCTCCTTAACTCAATCAGTCCTCCACTGGTCATCCAAATCATCCAACTCGGACTCGATCATCTACAGTACTCACATACATCGTCTGAGTGCCACAACTTCTAGGCAAACAAGGAATCTTGAAGCCCGAGTAGTGTAGAATATAAATTTTAAATTTTTCTTAAACATGTTATTCATTGTAAATTCCCTCTAAAACCCAAACCAAAAAAGAATACAAGTCATCATGATGATTATAAATTTACTAGGGCCTCTACAATATAATCAGTGTAGCCTCACCAGGCCATTCGGTAGGCCAAAAATCATTGCATCATATCTTGTGGGGCCCTATAATCTCATGTCATAACTGGTCGTCCCTAGCCTATTTCACACACTAAGATTTCCTAACATTATTTTACTACCATCCCATGCAATCCTCACTATGCCTAACCCCGATCTCCATCCAATCTCTCAACCATCATCCTCTAATACCATTCTGTCACGACCCGCCCTCACCAAGATGAGGAAAGGGATAAAATATTTCCAGAACCTTCCTTCTTCAGTAGGCCCAACATGGGGCACAACACTAAGGGAATATAATCACATGTAATATGGAAGGAATTACAATTTCTATAGAAAAATATTGGGAGATAAGATGGTAAATCCCAAAAAACTCCAAAAAATTAAAGTAATAGTAAAATAAAAATCCATTTTCAAATGAATGTCCAAAATAAGTTGATAAATAGTACAATAAAACTCCAAAGGAAAGTACCAAAAGAATGAAAAAAAAAGTAGAGACAACTCCCCAAGCCCGATATAGTATGGTCTGCCACTATCCTTAGTGTCCTCCAGGAAACCAGAAGGTAGATTTACAGTTGTAGGGTGAGTATACACGTATACTCGGTAAGGAAAACCAAAATCTCTTGTGAAAAAGTGGGGAGATATTCTAATGCCCCGTGAGAAAAGAGGTAACCAAATCACCTAGTAATAAAACTATCCACCCAGCCTCACCAAGCCACACTCACCACATAATAAAAGTCAGATAAATTAATATTAATAGCACATTGATAATTGGGTAACCCACACCGCTTTCCCATTGGTTATTTAGGACATTCTATGTGGAATACTTAACTTACGAGTTCCATTGTAGTCCAACTATCACCACAGCAACAACATTATTGTAAATCACAACTGCATGCCCCGCTTGTAGACACCGAGGACACCACAACCACACACGTCCTCGCCTTCAGACACCTGGGCCACAAAAACCACTTCCACTCCCGAAGAAACTTGGGAAAGAACAACCACTCCAATGCCCGGAGAATCCTGGGCCTTATCCCAAGGACACTTAGGAAAAAAAATCGCGCACACACCTAGGCCAACCAACACAACAAACTCTACTCGAAGAGTCTTTGTCCATAATATACATTAGTCATTCATAGCCTACCTGAAGACTTTTGGGCTACCTGGGAGATGGAGTAGAAATGAGCTAATAACAAGCATCTCATAATAATGTTAGAAAAAACACCATCCCCCATGAATGGGGGTGTTTGACATGAATTTATCAACATGGGTGGTGTGCATATAAGATACTCAAAAACTAAAAAGTTTATATATAGGTAATAATACACTCATCCCAACATAAGGGTTCTGAAGCACAACCACCTTCATTGCTATCCCTACATTCATGGATGCATTATAGCCAAAACCTATGAACAACCCATTTATGGAAAAGAAATCTCACATTCTACCCATTTTCGTTATAATTTTCAAGTGATTCCATATAAAAATTCCTTCACTACAAGGCAACTCACAAGCATAGCCTATAGAAAATACAACTACTAAATGAAAAACCAAGCAACAATTTAAGGATTCACACATGGTTCTCTTTTAAAGTCACAAAAACAAAAAATGGACCAGTGATATCCCTCGATGTACTCAAACCAAACCATGCCCCAACATACGGCCCCCACATGGATTAAAATCCTCAACTAATAACTGAAAAATAAGACATCCCATCATCATCCACGTCACCCCACAAGAATCAAGAACAAAAAAAATGTGTATTAACATTACAAAGAAATAAAGTTTCCATATTTTAACCACACCATTTATCAAGTTCCTACTTTCCTTTTGGTTATCCAGGGTGATCAGACACAGATTTTTATTCATTGCGCATCCATTTTATCAACCAAATTTACTTGATTAACCAGTTTCAATCCAACATCCATTTAATCACATGATTATCCAAAAAAAAACAGAGGTTCATTAGTACACAAGAAAGGACTACCAATGGACACTATTTTCAGTGGGAACAAGCCCATAAAATTAAACAAAGATGAATATAAAATAAAAATAGAACATCATCATAAAATACACCCTTCCATTCATTACAGTCTATTTATTATATTCATTAAGATTTGTTTTCTTTTATGTACTGAGGGAAGCATTATCATACCCGCACCACATGATAAAGAGTAACGATATAAAAAAAAATCCCTAATTTGAATATCAATGATCGATGTTTTCTCATTGCACCAAGTTATCGGGATGCGTGACTTGAATGAAATAAAATCTTGAGGGCTTCAAGGCTGAGTAGGAAGGGCACCAGCATAGGTGAATGACTCATCTTCATTGTAATTCTCTACGGTTTACTATAGTTAATGGAAAATAATTTTTAAGAGAGGAACTCAGCTTAAGAAAATGATAGATCCTAAAAATAAGGAGACCATTTCCGAGTACATAAAAGTAGGATCAAGGCTCAACCATGTAGTTTGGCTGTTTCAAACGTTGGGATTAATTGTTATTTAATAGTTTTACTTGGAGATAGTGGAGATAACGACTATGATTTTACAGATTTCCATTAATCAGAGAAAAAAAGCGTAATAGGGGTGAAACTGTAAAACATGTCAAAGGTGTGACACTAAGGAAAAAGGCCACAAATTTTGGTAACTCAAGGGTCACCCAACTCATGGTGGTTTAAGACATCATTGACTGACATAAATGGATTTGGAAGTGGTATTAGAACACTTTTAAATCAATAGATACGTTACTGGGGAAAAACTGGAAGGTCCTAGAAAAATAGGGAATGACTCACTATAAGGTGAGTCCCCGTCGCATTGTCCCTATCGCCCTGGAACTGTCGCCCTGGCACTGATGTCAATTGGTGCTAAGGATATCCCATAGGATCCACTGATAACCTTCAATTCCACCGATGCCCATCGGTGCCACCAATGTTGATCGATTCCAGCGATGCCCATTGATTCCACAGATGCTCCTCAGTGCCACCGTTCATTCAATCATGAAATTTGGAAAACTCATAAATGAGTCACCGATGGTCCCCATGACACCCAAAACACCATAATTTAGAAAATTAATGGACCAATAGGTCCCTCTCTATTACATAATTCATCTATCTAGAGATCACATTTACTATACTATTCTTATAACTACTTTTTTCTCAATGACTATTGAATGTTATTCAAATTATCCTCATTATATTTCTTGCTGTTTGTGTATATTAGAATATAATCTATAAATACAACCATGAATTGGTTAAGGTAATAAATAATGTTCCAATTAATTATGTTTATAAATATTTCATTGACATTATTTAATTTTAAAGGATTAAATAAAACTCCTAGAATATATACCTCATTCCAAAGGTTGTATTTGGAGAATCACGATTTTTACCATTAATTGGTGATATTTTGATTGAAGGTCTACCATGGATAAGTAATTTCTACCACATTATTGAGTGAACAATTCATATATTCATGGCCGTTGATGAACACCAATTGTGGGTCCTGGAAAAATAAATTTTATTACATATTATAGTATATTAGTTAACCAAATTAGTCTCACAAAAGAGTGTTTTCACAAAATGAGTTGGAATCTTTTTTTTTGTCTTTAGGAAAAAAATGTTTTAGGATTTTTTGTTATGAATTTGAGAGACTGTAATGATGCTTAAATACACATGTTTTAGAATAATTGATAAAATATGGCCTTCAAAATCAGTTTTCATAAACATAGTTATTTTCTATCATTTTTTTAAAATTTTGTTAGCATCTATTCTTATTATTGTTGGTAAGAGAAATATGTATCTATTGATTTCTCCTAGTCCCTAAGAATAATTGTGAATATGAGAATAAACCAAAATGAAATTCTATTTTTGATTAATCTCATTAATTTTTCCAGGACAATGAAATGGTTTTATTTGACCAATAGGGAATTTTTTTTTCTGGGTACTGTTATTCCCTAACAAAAAATAGATCATTCCCCAATTCCATGCAGGTGATGGTAATCACCGAGCACTTGCCATTTAACCATGACCAGTCCCATCGTATACATTTTATAATTGGGTGCGGATATTTTTTTAATATATTGGTAAAATTAACATAAAAATATTTAAAAACCTACATAATTGCATGAGGTAATTATTAATATAAATAATTTAAACTAGAATGAAGGTATAAGAAAAGAGTTATATTATTTTAATCATCAAAACCAAGAATAAAAACACAGGACCAGTCTCTCCCTTTCTCAATCAATCAAACAATTCACATCCATGTATGGGTAAATTGATTTGATTAGGGAGATGGTAGACATCACAAGAACATAAGAAAAATAAAGAAGGAAAATAAAATAGGTGAAGTAGCGCAGAAGAAATTCATTGTCCAAATCTTCCATCATCAAGAGATCCTATATCAAACCCTCGAACACATAATTATAGGCATGAAAGAGTCTACAAGGATTCCTAAATGGACCATTAATAGTTCTCTAGTACTAATGGGACTTCTTGAGACGTAAAATATAGATTGAAGCATAAATTCCATCCAGAACATCCATTTCTACACAAGTCTTGAGGGCTTCACATCATGTAAATGTTGCATGAGGGCTAACATATGGGTTTTTTAGAATTTTTAATACTATTTATTCATCATGGATCCCATTATTAATAGTGGAATCATGATGTCTTATGTGAGGGAAAATATTTTTCTTAGCATGATTCATATATTTTTTATTCTATAGATTCACATTTTTATATCATTTACACTTTGTGTTGTGTTATTTTCTTGTAAGTTATCCAAATTTCAGTTCTCTTATTCATTTATGAGCACGTAAATTTTTCTTACCATTACTGCATAATTAATTTATCATAACAAATCTGGTGTCATTCTACACGATCTTACTTTATTCGTCTCATTTTTTTCATTTATCATCAAACTCAGTATCCTTCAAAAAATCATAACAAAATTCATATTTTGACAAGTTTAATAAATTAATATATAAAAGCATGCCATTTTATATACACTAATATATGAATTATATAGTTATGTTAGTTGCAAATTATATTTTTATCATGATTTTATTGAGTTTATAATAATCAATGAAGAGAAAAATGTTCATATACTTATTCTTGATGAGGAGGACTGGAATACCTCAAAATGAAGAACCGAGACAAATAAAAACATTTCCTAGATTCTCTTATAAATATTTATTCTATTCTTATAACTTAATGGTGGCCATTCTATAAGAAGTATTTGATATGGGCAGAGATACATGTATATGTTTAATTGACAACTCAACCTCCTAATCAGGATGAAGATAAGGCAATTATTCTAGGAATACATTATTATAATTTCTTATAATGGGTAAGTATTCAAGTACGATTCTGTCATTATACTTAGTCATTTGAATTAGACATTGTTTCTTTTAAGGAAATAATATACACACTTGAGTAGAAGAATCAAAGGGAGATTTATCCTCCTCCTTGCACATGAACAGAATCAGAGGATAATGCAGGATGAGAAGAACGATATCTATTTCATGATAGTAGATGTTATATTTATATAAGGAAGAAATCCTACACAGATACAACATTAAAATCCGATAAAGGTATTAGGATAATATTTATTGGAAGTATTAGTCCAAAAACATTGACTATGGAAGTTTTATATACTCAGGATGTAATAATATCTCTATTTTCTATTCTAATAGATATATTAATCCCCATGTTTAGAGATTGTGTTCGAATAGTATTACAAAACATGAAAAATATGAAAGAATGGGTATAAATAGAAAAATAAATTATGATTGTTATTCTTGAATGAACAGGTAGCATAATTATCACAACATCATTGTCAGGATCCACCTCAACAGTGGTGATATCATATGGCCTCCCTTTCTCTCTAGTCCTTAGAGGTTGTTGTAATTTATTTTCTCCTACAACCCTTATATTAAGGAATTTGTTCTCATAATTCCAATGTTCCATGAAATAGAATCACTTTATAATAAGATGAGTGTCGATATGAACCTTCTTTTCATCCATATCATTAATATGTTTCTTCATTTATCTTCCCCATTAATTAGCCTGATTCCCTTCTTTTCCAAAGTTTAAATATATTCTGGTTCCCTTGATGTAGTTTTTTAGATTTTTTTCCCGCATTTGTTATTGGTGGGATATTGGGTTTTCTTTCATCCATGTCATTTATCAACTGATTATCTGAAAGAAAACTCCATTTTACACTTTCTATATTTAAGACCATGATACCACTAAGTGTCCAATATTCATCTCAGCCTTTTGTTAATAATGAACAACTT
Source organism: Viscum album (assembly GCA_963277665.1). Taxonomy (NCBI): domain Eukaryota; kingdom Viridiplantae; phylum Streptophyta; class Magnoliopsida; order Santalales; family Viscaceae; genus Viscum; species Viscum album. The sequence goes on from OY728133.1 coordinate 1,866,838,778, forward strand.
ATTTATACCTATCAAAGTCACAAATCACTAAATATTTTGATATATATAGATTTAACCCACAATGTAAATGTTCCAACATTTATTCAGTTTTGCTGAGGTATATTGCACAATGCCTATGATTTTCTTCTTTATACGCCTTTATAGACTCATATGTTAGGTCTCTTTCTATGGATGTATTGACTAGAGGGGGGGGGGGGGGGGGGTTAATAGTCTTTTTTATTATTATAAATATTAATTTTTATCATATTTATAATTATGTTCAAAAGTAACAGTGAAAAGAGTACATATAACAGATGCAATTATTATAGAGGTTTAGATCAACAAGATCTTAGTCCTCTATTTAGTCACTTATACCCCTCAAATAGATTGTTATGCACTAAATCCTTACTTTTTAATAAGATTTATAATGTAATTATAAAAATATAGACATTTTGTTTTCACTCCTAGTGGTATAACCCCTGAATATTGAAGGAGTCAGAACCAAACTTCCTTTTGTATGGGAGGAACTACCTGATATTTTTTTAGATGGGAGGAATAACCCAATGATAGATTTTGAATGTTAAAATACTAAACTAGGACTCTAGTGAACAAACATTTGATTGGAGCAGTTATAATAGAGGAATAACAAAAAAATACAATATCAACATGAGAATATGATATATAAATTTGATGAATCTAATTTTATTTTATCACATCAATGGAGGATGTTGAAGGAAATTAATATCACTGATGATCACAACAGAACAACATAAGTAAAATAACATTCCTGATCTATTCTAAGATTAGTATGAAATGCATTTTTTTTTCATTGTTTAATTCATCACATGCACTGGTATATGTCTTTTATCCTTGTAACAATCTCCTAAAACATTAAAACAATGATCTATTGGACTTTTTCCATATCAAATCATTTCATGACAATTGTATGTTTTTAATATTAAAAAAATATAATTGTTACCTTATTTAGTTGAAGCAATGATGAAAACAAAATACAATCGGACTGAATTTTATTCGTGAAATTTTTAAAAGATATTTTATTATTTTAAAATTAATATTTATTAAATAAATAAAAATTGAAAATTTATTCCAATAATAATATAATTGTGAAAATTATTCATGCAGTAGAATGTTACAAAAACATAAAATTGTATGAAAATAATCTCTATATGCAAATGTCGCTTAAAAACTAATTCAATTAATTTCTTGAAAATGTTGAAATTTTATTTCAACATAAAATAATAAAAATTTAAAAAAGTAATTTATGTAAAAACAATTAACTAAAATTAATAAATTATTAATATTAAAATAAATTAACTAATGGTGAGGCATTACTTACTATTAAAAATAGAGAGTGGTGAGATATTTCACACCAATAGAAATTTCCAACTACGGAAAAATATATTTTTACCTACCATATAAAGAAAATTATTTAAGAGAAACTAAAATCATTTCCATGCATCTAAAAATCAAAATAATCACTGATAACAATAAAAACATTACTCGTTGTTGGGATATAATGGTGAATCAGGACTCACTGTTGGGTTCCAATGATGACTTTTTGAAAACATAACCAAGTCATTAGAATGAACAAAAATGTGAAAAAATTTACTTAATTTAATAAAATAATAATTAATTGATAAAATTTCAAACATAAAAATTCAAAAAAATAACTGCTTACATGCTTCAAAAAAAACATGGTGATAAAATCCATGATTATCCAGAATATAAACATGACTATTTAATTATTAAAAAAATAATATAATTATAAAAAAATAAAATATACATTCTTATACAATATCTGGAAGAAAGCCACTGAAAAATGAATACAAAAGAAAACTAAATGATGAATAAGTATACGGGTAATGGAAAAAATATACCAAATTTTGTAGAGAAACAATGATTATATATGATGACCATTTTTCTACAAGATGTGTGTTAAATACTCACTATTGGGTTCTAGCGGTGGGAAAAATAACTCACTGTAAGAATATTTTTAATAGTGTTATAAAAAACTGAACATTTTTTAGAACCAATGGTGACAAAAAATGTATCATCATTGTTAAAAACAAACGGTGACATGAAAAACACATTGTTGAGTTCTCCTAATGGCGGGACCAAGTATAACGAAAAGAGGGGAGATGGAAGTAGTAGAATAAAGATTATGATGAATATGTAATAATGATTAATAAGAAGTGATTCTCAGTGTTAAAAATAAATACCTACAAAGAGACAAACATAAGTACCAGACCAATTGAAAATAGAACAAAATGATGGAGGAAATCTTTTAATACTCTCATAATCATTGTGATGTATTAGAGAACCATGGTGGCTAGAGAACTGATAAAGAAGAAGAATTTAAGCCACTATTAGACTGAATTAAATTAAATTCAATCTTGAATAAATAAAGGATAGCATGAGATAAAGAATAAATACTATTATAGGTAATGTTAGTGAATAGAAAGAGAAATAAGTTAGTGAGGAATTATCTAGATAGTTCTCTATGGAAGAAGACGAGTAAGACGCGAAAAAATAGAGGGGTATATTAAAAGTAATATTGGAGTTGAAAAATAAAACTCGTAGGATGTAGGAAGGATGCTCAGATGGATGTGAAAAACAGATAGGTGATCCGATAGATAGGATTGTGTTTTTGTAAAAAACATTCATCCCACATAGAAATAAAGAATATGAGACTGAGTGGGATAAAATGTAAGAGGCGCAAAACAAATATCAACATGGACACTCTATAGGTGACCAAATCCCACTGCATCTACGTGATTCCATGGCCTTTTACACGGGCCTAGTTGGCACTTTATGAACTATATTCTCGATCGACCATGGCTCCTTGTGAGCCACAAGTGTTGGACCCCCATGAGGCTAGTCCCCTTTAGGTCCCTTTGAAGGTTGTTGAGGTTCACCATTGTTCTGTAACACAACCTTATTTTTTGTAACATATATTTAAAATAATATGTATAAACAATTTCACATCCAAAATCATAACAAATAATTAAACTTCCTTATTAAAAATTAATATGTAGAAATAAAATAAAATATAATGATTTTTTACTTGTAATTTATCATAGAAAGATATATAAATAGTTAATACCCAATTTCAAACAATATCCCCATTTTTTGAAATTAAAAAAATATATTTATTATATTTTCAAATAAATAAATAGAAAGTTATTAAAACTTCAAATGTATTCTCCCCCTTGTAAAAAGTTTTCAAAAAATACTATATTAACAATAGTGAAAGAATCAAAATAAAATGTTAAATTTTTATAAAATATTAAAAAATGAATTCTTATTATTTAAAATTTCATATTTTAAAATAATATGTTCAAATATTGATTTAAGGATCACAGAAAATATCAATGAGATATTTAAAAAAACATATAACTCAAAATTTCAAATAAAACGTTTTTTTATAAAAAGTAATCAAAAGATAATTAATTATTTTCAATTAAATAAGACATAAAATAAACATTGAATAGATTTATCAAAACATAAATTATACAAATAAATAGTAAATATTCCATCATACCCAATTAAAACTTCATTTTCACAAATTTTATAGAATCCAAGGGTTTAATGAAAATATCAGCAAATTGTTTCTCACATAGAATAAACTCTAAACATATATCACCTTTGTAAAGCCCCATAAATTTCAAGGAAATATTTTTTATTAATTTTTTTGGGATTTTACGAGTACACATTTTCTGACAGCAACTGATTCTGAGGCCCGGTGTGCCCGGAATCAATTTTCGATGTTTAGCTTAGGTACGTTCAGTGAATGAACGAGAGGGTTTTTCTAACTTTTGAACTATTGCTCAGAATCGAAGTCTGATGGCACCGATGTAACTGCAGCGCCGGTAATTTCATAGGAACACCTTTTCTGAAGTTGTGTTTGCTCGGGAGGAGATGTTAAAAAAAGTGAGGAATAAAAATATATTTGTTTTACAATTTTATTTGTATTTCTTTTCTAGGTGGTTTAATAATTAAGTGAAATTTAGTTGTGTCACATCTTAATTACTCTCAACTTTGTGGTTTAACATCTATTTGAGGGAGTTGGGGTGGGGCCCACACGAGCCCCCACATTTTCAAATTCCATAACTCCTATTAAACACCCTCTCTCATTTATTTTGTAACTCACCTTCTCACCCTCATTAATTGCATGCCAATTCACTTAATTAAATTACGTGAATAAGAGTTTGAATTTTGTATTTTTGAATTCATGGAATGAGTTAATAAAATAAGGATGAACCTTATTTTATTTGGGTTGGTTGTTGTGTGTGGAATTGAGGAGATAACTCTTGGGGGTTTTCCTGGAGAACTTCATCTTCTTCGCGAAGAACGCCAAGACATCAACGACGAATGCCATCACCACAAGGAGAGATCGACGTGCTGTTCTTCCCCTCTCCGTAGCCGGTGTGATAAGTCAACTGTTCTTCGGACGTACACTGATGACATTTACGGATCCTCACCCTATGATGTCATCTTCCACGATGCAAGTTTCCACGAATCACTTTGAGGTAGGGGTTGTCCTTTGTTCGAGTATTATTTAATGAATTTTGTTGTTAATTAATAAAGCCCCATGTTATAAAAATAACGAAGGCGATTGGACCACACAAACACGGCCGAAAATCCTCCCCTTTTTGTTGAATATTATGTGGCTTGGAACGGAGGTGGCGCGGTGAAATGAGACCGTGCTGGAATGAGGAAAAAACGCGTTGAAGGAGCGCGGCGCCGTCGCACCGCACCGGTCGGATAGGGCCGCGGCGGTGCAGGGGAGGGCGGCTGAACCTCCACCCACTGGAGCATCACGGGGGCGACACCAGTAGGTCCCGCAGCAGCTTCCGGCCGACCATTACGGCCGACTGGATTCCGAAAGTCTGGGGGGTCGTAACCCCCCCGACAGGTGGTGTAGGAAGGACCCCACAAAGGGGGGCCGTTTCCTTCAATCAAGGGGGGAAGCCCCCCCTGCATCCACTCAGCATGCGAGTACCCAGGCCGGACCGGCCGCACCGGGCCGGACCACCCCCACCGGGCCGGACCGCCCACGCCGGGTCGCACCGCCCGCGCCGGGCCGGGCCGCCCGCGCCGGGTCAGACCCTTGCGCCGGGCCAGGCTGCATCGGCCGGAACAGGCCTCACCCAACCGGGCCGGATCTGGACCTGGGTTTGGTCCCCCGGTTCGGGCCGACCCATGGGGGTATTGGGCCGGGTCGGACCGGGCCCAAACCCTCTGTTTTGGGACAGATCCGTTCAAACGCCCATAACATGGGCTACAGACCTCCGATCGACGAACCGTCAGTTGAGTAGCGAGCCATGGATAGAGACGGTCCTTTTTGTATATTACACTCAAGGTTGTTGAGAACTTTTTGTATGGCTAGGTTGGTTTGAACATGGAACCAACCGGGCCCTCGGAGAGGAAACACTTATAATTTGAGCTCTGGACGTCTGATTAACGTGACGTCAACTATGTTGGATTCCTCTTATTAGGAAGGTTCTTTTAGATTAGTCTTCTCTTGGTTTGGACATAGTTGGAGTATATTCGGGTTGGTTTTGACTTAAAAAACCAACCGGGCCCTTTGGACGAAATTGCTAATAACTTTTAGACCGGGCGTCTGATTGTCACGCCATCTGTCGCATTGAGTTCCTTTTGACAAGACAGATCTTTCGTATACATCAACTCTGGAATACGTGTCAGTTGATGTATCGAACCTGTTGCCTCGTGAAGTGGACCCTCCCGAAATCGAGCATGCTGTGTGTAGAAACCCTAGAGCTGGCTCTGACAGTGACGACGATGACGACTGTACTAGGATACTCCGTGGGTTCGACAGAGACGATGACCGTACTGAAATCCTCTGTGGGTTCTATGGCAATGTCTACTGTTCTTGTATCCTATGTGGGTCCAGCAGTACGTGACTACTATTCTTGTATCCTACGTGGGTCCGGTAGTATTTGACTATGTACTTGTATCCTACGTGGGTCCGGTAGAGTAGCTGGTCTTTTATCCTTTGTGGGTCTGACCGCTTAGCTGGTCTTGTATCCTATGTGGGTCCAATATCTTAGATGAATCAGTGGGTAAATCGGATCATCTATATCTCCTTACGAATATTATACATGTGTGAGATGATTCATGACTTTCAATTATTATCTTTGATATAATTGACTTGCTTTCCTATGTGGATTGGGTTGTGTTATCCTGTGTGGATTAGTTCTACTTTCATGTGTGGGCTAGATCTAACTTGGGCTCGGATGATGGAGTCGAACTGGAATTGATGACTTATGTATATTTATGGGCATATACCTATGTAAAGTTGGTTTTGACTTAATGACTGTATCATTCCTTTGTGGATTTTCCTTTGTGGATTCCGGGAGACCTTTGGGGGTGTCGGGGTCCCTACTGAATAGCATATACTCACCACTGCATGGGATTTTCCCGCACTACGTTGTGTTGGATGCAGGCGACAGACAGCGCTGACCGAGGTTAGAGCTCGTGGAGCTGGACAGTACCTGGAGGTGGATCACTGGACGAGACGTACACGGAGCGGGCGACTGGAGCCGTGGAGCAGAGGAGACTATCTATACCCACCCTTCACGTGGGACTTCTAGAGGATGGATGGGTGTTGCTTCTTAACATTTCTGTCGTTGTACTCTCTTTCAGTTGTACTTTACTTTCAGTTGGGTTTGTATTCAGGCCCATTTACATTCCAGCACTTACCTTTGTACTCAGTTTACTTAGTGTTTACTTCTGCCTGCATACTCTGTGGTGTTTGTTTTCTTACATAAAGGCAATGCCTTCCCATATATCGGGATTTAGGCCTTTGGTGCTAGTCTCTAGCCCCAGGCCTATAGAAGGCGGGCTTGGGGTAGTCACGGCACAAGTCCATAGGACGGGTCGTGACAAATTGGTATTAGAGGAGTTCGGTTGTACCGTAGAACTCAGGACTCTCATATATCTTCTATGTGAAGAAATAGTGTTAAAGGTATTGAGTCTGGTTATCAGTCCATGCAGTCCACTGTTGTTGCGGCGGCCAACGTATCTATACACCAGGACCAGGAATTCTGATTTCTGACTTAGTGCATGAAAACATTGATTGCATGTGTGTTTCAATGTTTTGTTTGTTATTACTTTGTGTTAGTTCACCAGGTATACTGTATTGACTGTGGCACACCTGTCTCTTTTCAGGATGGCCCCACGACGACAGCCAGCTAGGGTTCCGAGCTTTGTGCAAGATGACAGCCCACTGAGCGACGATCCCTCGGTGCAGGGCTCTATTACAGCGGAGGCACCGGGGGATCCTTTACCCGCCGAGCCATCGATGCCACTAGCTCTAGCCACTGAGAGTGCACGTCGCCTTAGTGAACTGCCCGAGTTCAGCGTCAGAGACCACCTAGGATCCGCGGGGAGACGGACCCTCAGGCAGTCGAGGATTGGATGGAGGCTATAGTTTGAGTTTTAAGGTTAGTAGGGATGCCAGCTGACCTCATAGTGATCCTTGCAACGTGTCTCATACATGCGGCAATAAGAAGATGGTGGAGCCTGATGCTCCAGGTGCATGAAGATGCATCTCTACTTTGTTCAGACTTCGAGAGCCTCTTCTGCTTGGAGTTCGTACCATCCACCTACCGTGCGGTGGGAATTCAGGAGCTACTACAGCTGTGGAAGGGCAGCCTGACAGTAGCCCAGTACTCTGTGAGATTTACTAATCACTCGTGCTATTCCATAGACATGGTACGAGATCCATTCTTTCGGTCCTGGACCTTTGAGTAGGGACTAAGGCATGAGATTAGGGAATCAATGATCTCCCTCAGTATTCTAACGTAGACAGGAGTACTGGAGTGAGCCCTTCTCGTAGAGAGCTTTCTTGCTGAGCCAACACTAGCAACGAGACCTACCACAGGGCGGCATGTAGGTGAGTCTTCTGCAGCTGGCAGTTGACGGATGTCAGAGGGGTCTGAGTGGACAAGACCATCAAGCAGATGCCCTCAGGACACTGGCTCAGAGGTACGAGGGACACAGTAGAGATCCAGTCTTATGAGGAGTTGATAGTGCTATGCATGCGGCGGGCAGGGCCACATGGTTCGTGACTACCCGACCCGCCATGCAGAGGAGCAGCAGACTGTTGAGGGACCACTCAGGCAGAGGCAGAGGTTCAACTTTGGTGGTTCGCAGGGAGTAGGCAGACGAGGCATAGGAGCTGGTCGAGTAGCAGGTGGTGGGCGACGCTTTGAGGCTCTACCACCACCACCACAAGGAGGTCAACCCAGACCGCAGGGAGCTGGTGGATAGAGGCAGGGTCATCTTCAGGCAGCGGAGTCCTACGACCACGGTGCACCAGAGATGATTCGAGGTACTATATGTGTCTGCTCCACCCTTTCTATAGTTCTTATAGACACAGAAGCGAGTCATTATTCGATTACTGTTGCACTTGTTCATAGGTTGGAGATTCCAACAGAGCCATTCGATCAATCCTTACTGCTAGAGACTCCTACGGGAGCAGACTCGATGATTACGCACTGGTGTCGATAGTGTGAGCTTTCTTTAGGAGGCGAGATCGTCGGCTAGGATATTCTTGTAGCAGCGTCGTGGCCTTACGATGTCATCTTGGGCATGGATTGGTTTTCTACAGTCCTTGCTCATATTGACTATATTAGGCGCAAGGTGTGGTGTGTCCGCACCAATGGGAGCAGGTTCACCTTCACCGGTGAGAAGGTAACCTTTACAGTACAGGATGGACTCACGCAGAGGAGAGGATATCCGATCAATCATCAGTTGGATAGCCTCATCCTCGGAGTATTGGATGTGCAGAGTCCGAGTTTTCCTGTAGTGGTGGATCAGTATGCGGGCGTTTTTCCAGACGACGTTCCAAGACTACCTCCTCGCAGACAAGTAGACTTTTATATTGACTGTACACCAAAACAGCCCCGATATCTACTCTAGCATATCGGATGGCTCCTGCTGCGCTTCGAGAGCTACGGGTACAGCTGGAGGACTTGCAGGGAAAGAGATTCATTCGACCTAGTGTTTCACCCTGTGCTTCCCTGATTTTGTTCGCCAAAAAGGCGGATGGGAGCATGCGACTGTGTGTCGATTACCGTTGCCTGAACCAAGTTACTGTGAAAAAAAGTATCCACTTCCGAGTATTGACGACCTCTTAGATCAACTCAGAGGATCGTGGTGGTTCTTGAAGATAGATTTCAAGTCAGGCTATCATCAGCTCAGAGATCAAGATGAGGATACGCAGAAGACGGCTTTCAGGTGTCGGTATGACCACTAGGAGTTCTTGGTTATACCTTTCAGTGTAACCAATTATCCAGCAGTGTTCATGAGTCTCATGAATAGGATCTTTCAGCCTTACCTCGATCAATTTTTCATAGTCTCCATCGACGACATATTGATATACTCGACCACTAAGGAGGAGCATGGCTACCACTTGCGGGTTGTACTGGACACACTATGGGAGCACCAGCTTTATGGTAAGCTCTCGAAGTTCTAGTTCTGGATACATGAGGTCCACTCTTGGGACACGTCATCTCTGAGGCGGGATTTGTGGTGGATCGTGCGAACATCGAGGTAGTGCTAGTTTGGGAGCCACCCAGGAGCGTGACGGAGGTGCGAAGTTTCTTGGGTCTAGCTAGATACTACCTGAGATTTGTGCCAGACTTCACCAGAGTTGCGGCACTGCTTTTAGCTTTGACAAAAAGGTGAAACCCTTCATGTGGTCGAATAGATGTCAGCAAATCTTCTAATAGCTGAGACAGAGATTGACCAGCACACCCATCTTGAGGCTACCAGAGGAGGGAGTAGGGTACGTAGTCTACTGCGATGCAGCAAGGACCAAACTCGGGTGTGTCCTTATGTAGGAGCGGGAATTTATCGCTTATGGATCATGACAGTTGAGGCAGCATGAGCAGAACTACACTACCCATGACCTGGAGTTATCAGTAGTGGTCTTCGCACTGATGATGTGGAAGCACTATCTAATGGGCAAGCGCTTTATAGCCTTTTCTGACCACCAGAGTCTTAGGTACATCTTCTCGTAGAAGGACCTGAACCGGAGACAACGACGATTGATCGAGTTCCTCCATGGCTATGACATTGTGATAGACTATACTCATGGAAAGGGGAACGTACTAGCCAATTCTCTCAGTAGGAGGACGGACAATTAGCTACTTGGAGAATAAATAGAGAGGCTAGCCGCTTTGTAGATATCCTTTATGGATTGAGATGGAGTATCCTTTCTTCAGTCACTCAAAATCACTCCTCCACTTCTTCAGCAGGTTATAGAGGCACAGCGTGGGGACGTTGACTGTGAGACATGGCATGCACAAATTTCCACAGGACATACACCTGACGGTTTCTCTATAAGAGGAGAGAACGTCATCCTTTTCAGAGGATGTACCATGATACCAGCTGCTTTACAGGAGGAGGTGTTGGGAGAGTTTCACACTTCCCCTTTACCGGTACATCTAGGAGTGGCGAAGATGTACCAGAATCTCAGACGACAGCACTCGTGTCCGGGTATGAAGATGGATGTGGTAGAGTTCGTTTCTCGATGCCTTACCTATCAACAAGTGAAGGTGGAGCACCAGGTGTCAGTAGGCATGGTACAGCCCTTGGAGGGCCTAGAGTGGAAGTGGGACAGGATATCTCTTGATTTCATGACTGGACTTCCATGTACTTCCTAAGGTCACAACTTCATTTGGTTGATTGTCGACCGACTCACCATGTCGTCCCACTTCTTACCCATCAGAGAGCAGGGCTCAGTGGAGAGCTTGGGACGCCTATACGTTCCGGAGATCATTAGACTTCATGGTGTACCATAATCTATCGTCTTAGATTGTGATGCTCGCTTTACTTCCTGGCTTTGGAAGGGGTTGCAAGAGGCATTCAAGATGCAGCAAAGTCTGATCACTGCCTTTCACCCTCAGACGGATGGTCAGACAAAAAGGACCATTCAGAATCTTGAGGACATGCTCTGTGCATGTGTCCTCATCTTTGGATGCATCTGGGAGGATCACCTATCATTTGTGGAGTTTGCGTACAACAAAAGCTACCACTCCACCATTGGGATGGCACCATATGAGGCATTGTACGACCGACCTTGCAGATCACCTATGTGCTGGACAGACCCTGTGGAGTCAGCACTTGTGGGAACAGAGATGGCCCAAGCCATGACAGAGAAGGTCCATGTGATCCAATAGAGGATGAGGACAGCTCAGAGCCGACAGAATTCTTATGCTGACAGGAGTTGGAGACCACTAGTGTTCGAGGATGGCGATCACGTTTTCTGGCGGGTCTCACCTCGCCGTGGATTATAGAGATTTGGCCGAGGTGGCAAGTTATCTTTGTGCTTCATCGGACCATTCCAGGTTCTCAGCAGGATATGTGAGGTGGCTTATCTCCTGGCTCTACCACCTCAGTTGCACCGGGTGCACGTCATCTTCCATGTATCTCAGCTGAGTTGATACATGAACGACCCAACACATATCATCAACCATAGGGATCTAGAAATTGATGACGGGGTGACTTTTTCGGAGGTCCCGATGGAGATCAAGGATTGAATGGAGCGGGTCCTACATGGGCGGTCGATTCCTCTAGTGCGCATCACGTGCCACCATGGGAACCTCTAGGAGAGCACTTGTGAGCGGGAGGCTCAGATGCGTGCACAGTACCCTCATTTGTTCCCCTAGTTTGTAATGTATCTATACGGGGACGTAAATCCATGAGGTGGGGTTACTTTAAAGACAATTAAATTTCAAGGTTAATTTTTTTCTTAATTTCTTTGTGATTTTACGAGTACAAAGTTTCAGACGGCACCTGATTCCGGGGCCCGGTGTGCCTGTAATCAATTTCCAAAGTTTAGATCGGGTACGTTCAGTGAACAAACGAGAATGTTTTTCTAACTTTAGAACCGGTGATTAGAATCGGAATACGAGGTCACTGATGAAACCGCAGCGCCGGTAATTTCTTAGTAACACCTTTTCCGAAGGTGCGTTTTCTCGGGAGGAGATGTTAAAAAAAGTGAGGAATAAAAATATAATTGTTTTACAATTTTATTTTTATTTCTATACTAGGTGGTTTAAGTGTAAATTGAAATTAAGACCAGTCACAACTTAATTTCTCTCTACTTTGTGGTTTAACATCCATGTGAGGGAATTGGGGTGGGGCCCACAATGTCCCCCACCTTTTTAAATTTTCTAACTCCCATTAAAGACTATCTCTCATTTATTTTGTATCTCACCTTGTCACCCTCATTAATTGCATGCCAATTCACTTAATTAAATTAAGTGAATAAGAGTTTGAATTTTGTATTTTTGAATATATTGCATGAATTAATAAAATAAGGATGAACCTTTTTTTATTTGTGTGGTTGTTGTGTGTGGAATTGAGGAGAGGACTCTTGGGGGTTTTCTGGAAGAACTTTGTCTTCTTCGCAAAGAACGCTAAGACATTGACGAAGAATGCCGTCACCACAAGGAGAGATCGACGTGCCATTCTTCTCCTCTCTGAAGCCGGTGTGAGACGACAACCCTTCTTCGGACGTACACCAATGTCCTTTACAGATCATCACCCTGAGACGTCGTCTTCCGCTATGCAGGTTTTCGCGAATCACTTCGAGGTAGGGGCTGTCCTTCGTTCAAGTATTATTTAATGAATTTTGTTGTTAAATAATTAAGCTGGATGTTATGAAAATAACGGAGGAGGTCAGGACGCATGAAATGGCTGAACCTCCTCCCCTTTTTTGTTGAATATTATATGGCTTGGAATAGAGGCGGTGCGGTGCAACAGCACCACGCGGGAACGAGGAAAACATGAGTTGAAGGAGCGCGACGTTGTCGCTCCGCACCGTTGAGGCCGAAAGAAGCCGCGACTGGAGTCGGGCCGCAGCGGAGGGGCGTCGCGCCGTCACGCCATGCCGGTCAGATAGGTCCGCGGACTTACATTGCGGCGGTGGAGGGGAGGTTGGCCAGACCTCCAGCCACCGGCGCTTCAAGGGGGCGGGACTAGCAGGTCCCGTAGCAGCAACCGGTCGGCCATTACAAACGACCAGATTCTGGAAGTCTGGGGGGTCGTAACCCCCCCTGCAGGTGGGGTAGACGGGACCCCCAAATGTGGGCAGTTTCCTTCAATCAAGGGGGGCAGCGCCCCCCCCTCCCGCATCCGCTCAGCGCGTGAGCGCCCAGGCCGGACCGGCCTCCCAGGGCCGGACCGCCCGTGTCGGGCCGGACCGCCAGTTTCAGGTCGGGCCGCCCACGACGGGCCGATCCACTAGCACCGGTCCAGGGCACCCGCGCCGGGCCAGACCCCCCGCGCCAAGCCGGGCCCCACCGGTCGGGTCGGACCACGCCAGCCGGGCCGAGCCACGCCAGCTGGGCTGGGCTGCACCAGCCGGGCTGGACCAGGCCACGCCCAACCGGGCCAGACCCAGACCTGGGTCAGGTCGACCTGGTTCGGGCCGACCCAAGGGGTACTGGGCCGGGTCGGACCAGGCCCAAACCCCCTGTTTTCGGACAGATCAATTCAAATGCCCATAAATTGAGCTACAGACCTCCGATAGATTCACCATTAGTTTCGTAGAAATCCTTGGATTGAGATAGTCATTTCAGTATATTACACTCAAGGTTTAAGATAACTTTGGGTACGGCCGGGTTGGTTCGCACACGAAACCAACCAGGCCCTCGGAGCAGAAACACGTATAACTTGAGATTCGGATGTCCGATTGACCTGTCGTCAACTATGTTGGATTACTCATAGTAAGATGGTTATTATGGATTACTCCGCTCGAGTTTTGGATGCAGTTGTAGTACGGTCAGGTTGGTTTTGACCAAAAAACTAACCGGGCCCCTGGGACAAAAAAGCCAATAACTCTCAGACTGGTCGTCCGATTGACGTGACGTCTGTCGCATTGAGTTTCTTTTGATGAGACGAAACATTAGGATACATCATATCCAGACTATGTGTTAGTTGATGTATTGAAACTATTGGATCGTGGAGCAGACCCTCCCAGAATCGAGCATGTTCTGTGTTGGAACCCTAGAGCTGGCTGCGACTGCGACGACGATGACGACTGTACTGGGATCCTCCGTGGGTTCGGCAGCGACGAAGACCGTACTGAAATCCTCCATGGGTTCAATGGATATGACTAATGTTCTTGTGTCCTATGTGGGTCCAACAGTACGTGAATACTGTTCTTGTATCCTACGTGGGTCTGGCGGTATTAGACACTGTACATGTATCCTTTGTGGGTCCGACAGAGTAGCTGGTCTTGTATTCTTTGTGGGTCCGACAGCTTAGCTGGTCTTGTATCCTATGTGGGTCTGACAGCTTAGATGAATCAGTGGCTACATTTGATCATCTCTATCACCTTATGAAGAGTTAACATGTTTGAGCTGAGTGTTGACTTTCAATCACTCTCTTCGATATGATTGACTTTCTTTCCTAAGTGGATTAGGTTGTGTTATCATGTGTGGTTTGGTTGTGCTTTCCTGTGTGGACTAGATCAAACATGGGATCGTATGTTGGAGTCGAACTGGAATTGATGACTTAGGTTTATGTATGGGCATATACCTATGAAAATATGGTTGTTACTTTGTGATTGTATCATTCCATTGTGGATTATCGTCCGTGGATTCTAGGAGACCTTTGGGGGTCTCGGGGTCCCAACTGAGTAGCATATACTCACCCCTACACGGGCAATGGCCGCACTACATTGTGTTTGATGCAAGAGACGAACAACGCTGACTGAGGTAGGAATTCGTGTATCTGGACAGTTCCTGGAGGTGGATCACTGGACGGGACATACACGGAGCAGACGGGTGTAGCCGAAGAGTAGAGGAGACTATCTGTACCCACACTTAAGGTGGTATTTCTAGAGGACATCTGGGTGTTGCTGCTTTTCTTTTCTGTCATTGTACTCTCTTTCAGTTGTACATTACTTTTAGTTGGGTTTGTATTTTGGCCCATTTACTTTCCAGCACTTACCTTTGTACTTAGTTTACTTAGTGTTTACTTCTACTTGCATACTCTATGGTGTTTGTTTTCTTACATAAAGGCAATGCCTTCCCTTATATCAGGATTTACGCCTTTGGTGCTAGTCATAAGCCCTGGGCCAATGGAAGGCAGGCTTGGGGTAGTCACGATGCAGGTCCCGAGGATGGGTCATGACAACCTTTATATTACTTATTCCTAATAAAATGAAATCTATCATCAATATTTTTTGTTCTTGATTGGTTAAGAGGATTTTTAAAAATAGAAGTAGCACTATTGTTATCATAGGAAATTGGAATTTTATTAAAATTAATTTGGAAATCATAAAATGTTCTTATAATTTAAATACATAGTGAATAGAAACTTGTAT
This sequence comes from Viscum album, assembly GCA_963277665.1. Classification (NCBI taxonomy): domain Eukaryota; kingdom Viridiplantae; phylum Streptophyta; class Magnoliopsida; order Santalales; family Viscaceae; genus Viscum; species Viscum album. The sequence continues at coordinate 1,866,854,145 of OY728133.1, forward strand.
AAACAACTAACCCCGCCTCAATCTATTGAAATTTTTACTAATAGTAGTTTATGGAATTCCATGAAATTATTATTTTTCTAAAAAAGTGACACATCCTTAAAGTGTTGTTCTTGTCAAGTCTTCAACCTCCAAATTCCAAATTAGATTAAGAAACAATGTCAAATAAATTATTATTAGAATAAAATAGTATATTACTAATTATACCTTTGATATATTTGTTATTATTTTAAAATCCTCAAGATGTATTTCATTAGATTTTTACTCGTATATAGCACATATGAATAAATAAACATAATATATATCATAAAATAAGTGAGGTACAGAAGAATTCATATTCTGAATCTATAAAACATATCATTGAATATCATTCCATATTCATCTGTATCCATTTTAGAGTTATTCTCCTATTTTTAGTAGAATAAAGCCCATAATTTTTAATAGGTTATTTGGAAGTCTAGTTTTAATTTAATAAAATACCATTATTCCTTTGAATAATGTGACAACCAAAATAAAATTTTAATTCCCCCTTTAAATTCATATCAAATGAATTTATAATTAAATTTGAAAACTCATTACTTTGATGATCATTTGTAGAAAAAAAATGATTTCATTATCATTTGTAGAAACAAATATTATTTCATCAACATAAATATTTATATCAATATATCTTTTGATATTATTTTTTAACTTAATATTAGATCAACCTTACCTTTAACAAAATCATTTTTAATTAAAATTTGATTAATTCTTTCATACCAAGATTGAGGATCCCGTTTAAGAGCATACAGAGCTTTAGACAGTTTGAAAACATGATTTTGAAATTCATTTTTTTAAAAAAGGTGGGAGTTTAACATAAAACATTTATAATATAACTCAAATATAAAATACCCATTTTACATCTATTTTAAAATGATTAAATTTTTTAAAACATGAAAAAGTAAATAAAATCTGAATGTATTGTAATTTATAAAATGGTGCCATTGAATCCTAAAAATGATTACTGTCTTCTTGAATATATCCTTGGGATACTACTATTTCCTTATATCTAACTATATTTCAAGATTTATCTAATTTATTTAATAAAATTAAATTAGTTCCTATAGAAATGTTATCTTTATGTAGCTCAATTAGATCCCACATATTATTTTAATTGAACTATCCAAATTCATCATGCATATAATTTTCTTAATAATAATCTTTCAAAGAATCTATAATATTAATAGGATCAAAATCAGTTACTAAGGATGAATTTTCATATAAATATTAAAGAGAATTTATATTTCTAATTCCATATTCAACATTTCCAAGAACATTTTCTATAGAATGATATTTTGGAGTTTTCCAAATTAAAGGATCATATTGAGATGATCTATGCTCCCCCTCAATGGATTATTCATTATTTTTTATTTAACTTCATATAATTTTAAATCATAAAAGACTTCAAAATTATCAGAAACATTAGTAATCATATTATCATTATATTCAATGAATTTATCATGAATATATTCGTCCTCTATCATAGTTCTTTTATTTTATAACCTATTGGTCTTACTGTTATTAAAGTATCTTAAAATTATACCTTCATCAGTTATTGAATAAAACTTCTCTATATTATCATTAGTATTTAAAATATAGATAGTACATCTTAAAACATTAAAATACCCATATTTGGGTTTTTAGTCTTAAATAGTTCATAGGGTGTTTTCTAAAATATTAATCTAATGTAACCTCTTTTTAAGATATATTAATAAGTGTTAACAAATTCATCCCTAAAATATTATGGAATTTGAATTCATTAACAATTTTTATTTTAATTTCATTAATACTATGATTTTAATCTCTAAGACACCATTATATTTTGATGTTATATGGGTAGATAAATTATGAAATAATCCAATAGTTTGAAATTTTTTAAAAATTCATAGTTTAAAAAATATCATCCTTTATCACTATAATAGAATAAATTATGTGACCATTATGATTTTGAATATTCTTATAGAATGAATTATCTATTTAATTTTTCACATTTTGGTGATACTAAAATTCTATGCCTAAATAAACTGTAATAATATAAAATTTAAAAATATATCAATTAGATCATAAACATGTAGCTCTCATGGGTCCAAAAAGAGAAAGATGTTGTTGTTCTAATCATCTAGTAGTATTATTCATGTTCATTGATCTAAAATATTCTTTTTTTCTACTTAGCTTTTAGACAAGAATAATATGCATAATAGTTAGAGAAGTTGATCTTTGGAAGTTCTATAACCTATTCAGATTTATCTATCTTGTAAAACTATTAAAGTTGAACATGTACCAACCTACAATGCTATATAATGTTATCTTTTTCTAAAACATTTAAAAACATTACATTATGTTGTGTTAGTTTTGAAAAATAAATATAATATATATTTTATTTTCTATTATCATAAAATACTCCTTTATTATATTTATAAAAACATTATTATCATTAAATTTTATATACATTCCATCATCACAAAGTTGTGATATGGTAATTAAATTATGTTTTAATCCTTCTGAAAAAATTACATTAGAAGTTATTATAGATGATAATATACCTACTTCTATAAAACCATTAACTATACCAAACCAAAAGTGACATTACCACCAACAGAAGAGTTAAAATATAAGAAGTTTTAAATTTCACTAGCTAGGTTCCATGAGTAGCCACTATTAATATAACATGTTTCTTTTGAACCCTTCATGAAGGTTTCATACAAACAAATCAAATTGATGGTTGTTCTGGTATTTAGACTGTTTTGAATCGAACTAAATTAGTAGAAAAATATTTAGGTACCCATATAGATTTGAAAATTTTGTTATATGGTAATCTAAATGATAAATGATTATAAATGACAGTATTATTATGGATTAATGTCTGATTATACTTTAATTAACATTTTTTCATAATTACATATAATGGTACAATTAAGATAAAAATCATTTGAAATATTCCAATTTATTTCATTTAAAAAAATTGTTTTATACATATTAGGAACCTATGTATTTTAGCCACAAACAATTTTTTCATATTTCATTTTGTTCATATATATTATTTTTACAAATATATCTTAGACTCAAACAAATAGAGATATGGTTTTCTTTTAAAATAGAATTTTCTTATTTTATGTTTTCTTTCTGTCTTTTAATAAATTCAATGTCATCACATATTTTAACATTTGAACATGATCCATAATTTATCAATTTCTTATTTTTATGTTTACGATGCTTTCAATTTTGTGAGTTTAACTAAGCCATCACAAAATAATTTAAATCTTCTGTTTTGATATTCATAATTTTTTACATGAAATATTTTATTTTTAAAATATCATCTTTAAATTTTAACAATTCTAAATCCACAACCATTTGATGTTTTACAGTATGTAAAACAAAATCATTCGGTTTTTTTGTTTTCTTCTTTATTCATCAAATATTATCATTTTATTTCCTTTTACAGTTTGTCCATTCATAATATATCACATTGAAAATTTTAATTTTGAGAAGTTAATTCTTTAACTCCAATTTCCATACCAGTTTCATATCAAAACTGAGATTCTATTCAGAGTGTTCCTCTTTTAAAATATAATCCATCGATCATAATTTTCTAGATACATTTTCACTGTGAGAATCAACATTGCTTTTGTCTGGATGTTCTGAAAAAATCCATCAAACATGACTTTTCATTCTATTCCACTTATTGTATTTCATGTCTTTTCCTTCATGTTTTAATTTGGGATAGTTTAATTTTATAATCCCCCTTTTCCAACACTCATAAAAAATTAATTTGGAAGCATCATATTTACTAGTTTTATATCTTTTAGTAATCTTTATGTGATCCTTTTGAAAATATCTTCCACGATGGTTATTAAAGCCTCTCTCACCCTTCATGTACTTGTAAACAACTATGAATAAATTTTAGATTTTATCCTTGTCACTTTTTTGTAACTCCGAATCAAGAATAATAAGTAATAACATTAATATTATATTTAAATCTTATAAATTTCCTTTTATAATGTTCGTCAATATTATCAATATTCATTTCTAGCTCATATTGAAGACATTATCCTATTAACTCATCAATAGAATATTCAGAAAAATCCAAACATTATTTTATAGAAATTTTCATTGAATGACATCTCTTGGGTAGAGCTCGAATTAGTCTTTCAATAAGAGTTTTATTCTTTATGGTCTCTATGAGTGAAACCATCCTATTGAAATTTTTGGTGAATATATTATAAATCTCATTTGTGATTTCATTTTCATTCATCCTAAACTCTAGACACTCATCTTGGTGTATAGTTCGCTTGGTTCTCTACAACTTGTCAGTTCCTTGATGTGTGCCTTTAAAAGTCCTCAAAATGTCAAAATCGTTTTTACAGGATGAAACATGTGTTTACATATTCATACATAAAGAATAGTATAAGTCATTTATAACATTTTAATTTAAAACAAATTTTGACGAATCGTTATAAGTAAGACTTTATAAATAAACATAAAGATAATTTATATGGTTTTAACATTATAACACAAGATAAAGACCTTTATTTTTAAGAAATACCTCTATTATTTCTTTTAAGTATGAATAATCACTTCTATGTAAGTGAGGTGGTCTAAAAATGTTCAACATCTCAAAATACTTGTTAACCATAACAATGATGTGGATCATTTTTCTATACTTTTAAACCATGGATAATAGATAGTTTCGATATAGATAACGAAATAAATAAAAAAAAATATTAAAAGTAATTGTGCACTAATACTAATTTTTAGGTCCCTTGGTATGGCTGAAGTGACTATAGGGGGAGGGATGAATAATACTTTTTGATCTATTATTACAAATAATAATTGTTATATGAGTTATAATCAGTGTGAAAAGTTAAATCAGAAAGAAATCATATAACACATGTTATTTTTATAGAGGTTTGGATCACCAAGATTTTCATCCTATTTCCAATATCTTCTACTTCTCTAATAGATTAGTATGCAATAACGAATCTCTTTTTCATTTGATTGATAATATGATTGTAAAAAAATTTAGACATACCTTTTTCACACCTGGTGGTGTAACCGCTGACTTTTGAAGGACTCATAACCTACCTTCCTTTTGTATGGAAGGAACTAACCGATATTCCTTTTAGTTGGGAGGACTAACCAAATTATAATATTTGAAAGGGAAAAGAATAAACCAGGAATCTTGAGAACACATAGGTAATTGAAATAGTTATAATAGAGGAATAGTAGAAAAAAATACAATAAAAACTTTAGAATATGTTGTAGAAATGTGGTGCATCTTCCATTCATTGATCACATAAATGGGGGAATATTAAGGCGATGGATATCGTTTGTGATCACTTTATAAAAGAAGAAGTCGAAGAAGTTTCTTAATCAATTCCTAGAGCATTAGGAAATTCATTATCATATCCTAGCCAAATTCATCATATGCACCAGCATGTGTCTTTTATCCTTAAAATAATCTCCTGAAACATTAAAACATATATCTACATTACTGTGTTAATATCCAATCTATGAACGACACTTAATAGTGTTTAATAATAATACAATTTGACTATTACATTATTCAGTTGAAGCCACACTGAAAACAAATTTCAAATGGATAATTATTTTATCATGGAATAATAAATTTAATTTTTAATATATTAAAAGTTATATTTATTAAGAAAATCACAATTTAAAATTAATTCAGATAAAATATAATTTTGAAAATTATTCATTCAACCTAATGATAAAAAAATAGCGATCCATATGAAAATAAAATGTATGTGTAGATGTCACTGCAAAAATACTTCAATTATGTTATAAAACATAATAAAATTGTATATAAACATAAAATAGTAAACATTTAACAAAGTAATTTATTTTATTAACATTAACTAAATTTAATAAAGAAAAATTTTAGAAAAAAAATTATAACTAACTGTGATACTTTACTCACTGTTCAAAACAAAGAGCGGTGAAACATTAGTCACTGTTGGAAGTCTCTAATGGTGGAAAATTATAATTTTAACTACCATTATTATTTTAATAAAAAAAATTATTTTATTGAAAATAAAAACATTTCAATGAATCTAAAACACAAAATACATCATGAGAATAATAATAATTTACTAATGGTTGGGTTTCAATACTGACTCATGACTCACCATTAGGTTCCAACAATGACTTTTCATAAACTAAAAAAATAATGAAAATAATCATAAAATTTATTAAGATTACTTATATTAATCAATGATGTATGGATTAATAAAATTTAAAATATAACAAATAAAAAACTGCTTCCATGCTTTAAAACATCTGTAAAGATAAAAAAAACATGGAGATGTGACATATGGACATGACTAAATACTTCTGAAAAAATAAAATTAAAATAAAAGAAGAAACATTAATGAATTATATAAGATTGTTAAATATATTGAGGTAAGTAACTACAAAAGTAAAACAATAGAAAATGAAAAGAAGAACAAGATTTAAAATAGTTGGAAAAATATACCCACTATTGTAGAGTAATAGTAAGAAATTCTACTCACTTTTGTTTATCCTGGTGGTGAGTAAGAGACTAACAGTTTAGTTCTATCAGTGGGAAAAATAACTCACCATTGGAATATCTATAGTGGTGACAAAAAATCTTCTCTATTGGTAAAATGAAATGAATACATAAAACACTCATTGTTGAGTCCATCCAATAAAGATTCCTAGTTAAACTGAAATAGGTAAAATGAAAATAGTTTGATAAAGATGGGGAAGAAGATATAAGAACAAATAAGAAGAAGATATGTTTACCGTTAAAAATACAAATGAAATAAAAGAAAAACATACCTACTAAGAAAATTTTAAAATCGAACAAAATGATTGATGAAACTCATTTAAGACTATTAGAATGACTGAATCACATAATGAACCATTACAATTAGACATCAATTGAAGGAAATGAATTTAGGTCATTATTATATCCAGAAAAAATCAAGACAAACCGGAAGAATTAAATAATATCTTTAGTTGAAGAAGATGAAATAATAGAACATGCTCCATCAATTAATATAAATATAAATAATCTGGTGAGGGAATTCACCGTATGGTTTACTGTGGAATTAGACAAGAAGGTGGAGAAAAATCATTTTGGATTGTAATCAAAATTTGGGAATTCAAAAATAAATCTCACTGGATGTTGGAAGGATGATCAGACAGATGTGAATATGGATTAGATATCCAATTACCAGGATAGGGTTTCATTAAAAATCATACAACCCACATCGAATGAAAGATTGGGGACCAAATAGTGTCAATGGAAGGAGGCCCTAATCGATGTCCATAACAAAATAATACATGAAAAAAATGGGTTACAGAAGCCCACCCCATGCATATGCTGCCACAACCATATACATGGGCCTGATTGTCGCTTTTTGAGCTCTATTCTCAATCTAATAATCCTATATTCAATCCACCAGTGTTAGACCTCCCACAGGTGTAGACACATTTGGATCCCCTTAAATGTGTTTGAGTTTTTCCTTGGAAGTATGAACACAAACATATATTTCGTTAAAAATATATGAATGAAACTATATAAACAAACTAACAACTGAATATCAGAACAAATAATTAAACTATGTAATTTAAGAATAATATTTTGAAATAAAATATAATATAATTAATTATTTTGAATTGTAATTCATCAAAACCAAAAGAGATATAAAATTCTTAACTCCCAATTAAAATCACCATCTTACATTTTATCTAGTATATAGACCTCCCCCTCAATTTTAAAGTGGTTAATTTAAGGAGAATCATTATAGAAATATATATTCATGAATCCTTTATAATCCATGGAATAAAAATCCTCTTTGAAATTTATGTTCTTGATTAGTGTCCACCCTAAATCAGTTTCCCTCATTATACAATAAAAAATAAACACAACATTATATTATTGTAAGAATTAAAGGGAATATAGAATATTATAAAGTTATTTAATACATTATTCCATGATAACAGAGTATGAAGAATAATGTGTATGATTTCAAACTTCGTGGAGGTACATTCTTGCTTAACATTTAGTTTGAATCATTTAAAGATGGATAATTAATTTCTTACCAGATATATGAGGAGGCCCGAGAGTGTTACAAGGGATTAGAAAATTAAATAAGTGGGATATATGGTCATCTAATTCATGTTGCATTGTTGGTTCATGATTAGGATTAACTGTTCAACCAAATTCTCCTATCATGGAGGAGGGGTGCATTATTGTGTAAACTGTGCAAGGGGGAAAGGATAAACCCTGATGTTTTGGACAGAGTAATTCCTCATGATTGGGGAATATTTTATAAAACCATTGGGGATCCAAATGATACCATGTGAGTTGAATCCCTCATATATAGAGGTAGGTTCACAATTGGCTTAATTTTTTTCTAACCATGCAACAAAATCGTGCAACCCATTAAAGGTAGGATTTTATCATTTCCCCCTTGTGATTTTAAATGTTTCACTCTATTTTCTTACCAATCTCATCTCCTACAACACTAGTTATGAACCAAACCAAATCTTCCCAATGATTGATCTACATCATTTATAATCTATTTGGAGTACCGTTGGGTGCGAAGCGGAGATCTAGGTTAGTCTAATTCTTCCCTTTCAATTCTTTTCTAAACTAAGGCTTATGGTTTAATTCTTCTTATATTAAATACCTAAAATCCTATATTCTAATAGATCATAGGTTAGTTATTGGAAGGGTTTTTTTAATTTGAGTCAATGGTTGAGGTTAACCATGCATTCATCTTTAGAGTCAAGGTACGTGGAATACAAGTTATATCCCATTGTCTTGATAATGATTTGTGAAAGTGTGATGGTGATCTTTCTTCCATATTGTTGTGAATATGACACCATTAGTAATGTTTTTTGAAATGGTTTCATAAATGATGAATATAACCTATCATGATCTCTATGAGATGTATTGAGATTGGTTAGACCAGTTTAGGGCAGCCCATGGGGTATGGAAATATTCTTGGACATAGAAAATTGTAAGGTTTTGAACTGCATTGATTTACGTTGTGATAGAGCCTGTGATAAATTTGTAAACATGTTTTTTTAGTTTAAAATAGGTACAAGTGGTAGTTGTGTCTAGTTTTTGGTTAAAAAATAAGGTATTGTTTGGAATAACATCAAAAAGAGTAAAATGGATTAATGTGAATGTGTCAAATAGATTATGAATTTGTAATGGAAATATGTGAATGGTTTTAATCATGCGGATTGATGAATATGTTCATTGGGGTAATGTGTGAGAATTATTTAATATGATTAATATGTTAAGGCATTAGAAAAATGTGAATGGGTTAAATGGGCAATGTAATTTACATGGTAAAGGTGTTAATGGGTTCAGTCATGTTGTAGTTTTTTTAGGTTGAATAATTATGATATAGGAAGGTTGGGTGAATTTTTGGTATATGGTTATGATAAGGTATATGTCATAAATGGATAAATAAGAATATGAACATGGATTGGTAGTTATTGGTTATTAGACATGAGGATCTATGCCCACAGGTTAGGCTAGACTGAGACTCTAAACACCACCCCCATAATGTGTGGGTTAGGGAAGGGGACTGAGACATTATTCCCCTAACAGTTGCATTTAATGAGACTACGTGGAATGAGGATCCAAGGTATGTGTAATGTATTTATTTATGAAATGTTTATCCATAGTTATATAGGGAATTTGACATGTTCCCTTATGCATGGTAATTGATTAGCCTAGTTCATTATGTATGTTATGTAAATGCCTAACCCATGTATTATGTGATGAAAATGAATTAATTGATGAAAATTGATATAATAAGGTAATTGGTCAAAGTAAATATTGTTCAAAAATGGATCATGTGTTATATTTTGTTTAAATTATTATTTATTTATTACATGCATACAATGTCTATTTATACTGGATATTTTATAAACATCATTGATGGTGGCCTACAAAGTTATACTCACACCCTAATCTGGCTGCCATCGGGTAACTGAGCAGATTTCATGGTTTTAGGATAGGGCAAGGGAAAAGGACCTATGATAGAGAGTAGAGTTCGGATTGGGATGTTCTTGTTTGAGGATCAATACAAGGAGTCAGGACCTATATTTGGGATGCTTACATTGGATTTCAGTTTGGGTTTTCTTCACTTTGACACTGTTATGATGACGTTGAATTTTTTATTATTTGGTTGTGGTTTGTAACCTATTTTGGGAAATTTTCAGTAATGCAAGTTTATTTTTTATTTTTTATGTTTTTATTTTTTATTTTATTTTTTATGTTATCTATTTTTTCTTACTTAGTTAAAGAGGTTATAGTCTCCCAGATAATCCATTAAACCAACAAAACTATTCTACCACCTACAGAATATGGGGAGCTTCTCTTGAGGTCATGTAGGGACCCGGATCAGGGCACCGATTTAGATTCATCTGGATTGAGGACATTACAAAGAGGTATCTAGGTAGTTATTTTATATAAATTACTATCTAAGAATAGTATATAAAATATTATGATGTGTTGGGACATGGAAATGAGTTCATGAAAGGGGGTATCTAAACCATGTATGAGTGAAAACCCAATCACCGAGGGTTGGAATTATTGTTCGTGATTTGTGTGGTTAATGTTGAATGACATTTCTGCATTGGTGATGCACTTATTGTGTGATAAAACTATTTTATGATATTTTTCTAATGTCCAGAATGAAAGACGGTTGTGAATTCATGCATATGTATATGAACTTTGGGATATAGGTGTCATGCATCATGATAAGAACACATGTGATGAGTGTGTTCGAAATGTAGGGTATAATGAATTTCATATTCCTTTAAAATATAATGAAATTAATTTCAAATAAAGTTGATGAAAATGGGTGAAGGGAAATAATGATAATGAATGGTTAAAGAGTTATTCTAAATGAAAAGTTAAGAATGATTTGAAATGTTAGTTGTTTCAAGTTGTAAGGATAGAAATGTGGCCAAATGATGAATATTCATGTTGTGAAGGAAAAATAGTTTGAAAAAGCATGTCAAATGAATACTCAAGGATTTATAAGTTGTCTTAGCCCAGGTGGATCATCTCTCATGGTAGGGATGGTTGAGGGTACTATTCTAGGTGTGATGATGTCATTTTGTATAGTGTATTTGAAATGGGTTGGTTATGGAGAGTGGGGAGCCTTAATTTATATAATTTTTTGAAGCATTATGTTATGTGTTATAAGACATGTGTTTATCATTATAGAATAATTCCACCATGATGGTATATACAAATTAGTTGAGAAGATAATATCATCAAGAATGATTAACTAGTAGAAGAGAAAGAAAACCCATTGGTTAAATATAATACAGGAGAGGAAAATTTCCATGAGAACTTCACTCATTTAATTTACATAATGGAAAAAGCCCTAGGGTGGGTCATGCTGAGTATGTTTGATCTAACTATTGATTTTTAGTGGTAGAAACCTCCAATGTTCACTGGAGAGGGTGGACTAGAAGATGAATAGTTTTGGAAAGATTCTATCTAAAATAATTTTGATTACAAGGATACTCTTGTAGAGAAGCGAGTCAAGTTGAAAAAATGTATTTTGTGGGGATCAGAAAAGAAGAAGTGGATTATTTTGGTTTAGACATAGCTCTAAGGTTATATTTTATGGAAATACATACATGAAATTTTTATGAAGAATTTATATCTAGATACCTTGAGGTAGGACTGATCTATAATGATTATGATGTTGACAGAGAGAATCGCTTTAGTGATGGATTATGCAGGTTGTTTCACAGGAATGCAATACTTTGTTCCAATATTTGTAGGAGACGAGGCTGCTACGATAAGAAGTTTCTAATGTGGACTTAGATATGAAATTAATTTCCGAGTGAAAATCTTCATATTAAATAGGATTTTATAAGTGGTGGACCGTATCTTTATTTCAAAGGGGGTCATAATGGAGGCTTTAAGGAGTAGTTTTGTGTTTCTAGATGGGAAACCCATTAGTGTGACATCCGAGTGTAGGAAGTGTTATTTCGGAAATATTTACCAGGGTTTTAGTGGGATGACTTGTCATAACAGGGGACCAAACACTTAGAGTTGTGACCATTTGGTTTTCAATTAGTTAAGTAGGATGTGGCACATATGGGATTTGTAACCACCGACCACTGGTTGAGTTCAAGAATGAGGTAGAATGGGGCATGTGCATAGGTTCGTTTGGAACCCTAAAAAAATGGGACTATATGGGGAATTGATGAAGATGTTGAGTGTAGGTAGGGGGTCAGTTACCCCTTATCAAGCATGTAGTTTGAGATCCACTAGAAGTACTGGTTGAGGTGGAGGACATAGTACTCCTGGGTGAGAGTGTTCATATTAATAGGGTAGTGATGTGCTCAGAACATAAACTGAATACTATGATAGAGGGTAAGGTTAGATTTATGAAGTTCAATTTACACTTGGATGTAGTATAGCTAGGCCATCGATTGTTTGAGGTACATCCTTCTATCATACATAGTAGTTCATGATTTATTAGATACATGTGATACACAGTATCTTATATTGGATAATTTTGTGATTTTTGGGTATAGCTATGGAACATATGTAGGGGGTTGGGTCAATTGATACACTATTATGGGTAATAAATGAAATTTTATAGAAATATAAGGGGTGTTCTATTGAGTATGGTGGGTACCATTTTTGGTGGGGCTTTTTTATGCTTGAGTTGTTAGGTTTTCATATGATTTTGGGCATGGATTTTTTAGTGTTATGACCATATTGACTATTTTCATATTATGGTAACATTCATGTCTATCTAGGGATACCCTCATGTCCATTATGGTGAATGTTTTGTCTGGACAGGTGATGAAAGGTTAGTATTTTAGTAGTTGGGTGTGCTCATAGCCTAGATGTCTTTTCTTGTTCTTGGTAATGAAGGATCAGAGAATCTTGTCCTTCCACTTGTGGAGGATCAGATTCAGGTTGTATTTCATGGGGACATCCAAGGGATACCACCTGGGAGGGATGTTGTGTTAATAATATATTTTCATCTGAGATTGGAAATAGTCTCCATTCCACCATATAGAATAGAAACAATGAAACTAAAAAAATAGAAAACTCAGTTGGAGGAGTTAGATAATAAAGTTTTTATTCATCCTAGGATATCACCTTGGGTATCTCCTGTGTTTTTTCCCATAAAATATAATAGATACTTATGATTATGTATTTATTATTGGAATCTGAATCAAATGATGATTAAGAACCAATTCCCTCTAACTCAAATTGATGACCATTTTGACTAGTTGATGGTGGAAGTAGAGTAAATAAAATATTTATTTGAGATCATTGTGTCATTATGTAAGGATGAGATCATTAGATTTACCATGAAATACATACATAATCCTATACGAGTTTTATGTGTTTTTTGTGATTCCATTCATGTTGAATAATGACTCTAGCCTCCTCATCACGTGGCCAGCCCCTAGCCTCCACGCACCTAAAATTTGAGGTGTGGGTCCCGGTCACTACTGTGGCTGAAACCGCGATGTTCTCTATAAGGACAACTGCTACAGCTACATGCCGCCACCGCCATCTAACTTGCAATAGCCATCACATTCCACCTCTGCCACTAGCTCACTGGGTGGATTTTCTACTGGCCACCAGACACACTCTGGCGATCTGTTCTTCATTTCAGAAGAACTCCTACAACCCTCATGTCATGTTCATCATCACCATGGGAAAAAAATCACATTGCAACCCACTTCACATAACAATTCTTGCATGACAGTATCTCTTTCACTCTATCGATCTGTTCCTCATGGCCATCATCGTACCTCCTTCATCTCATAGTGTGCTCAGATATTTGATTTGGGATTTATTGGGCTAAGAAACCAATGCACAAAAATCAATCGTTTTTCAACCCACAATGAATGTGAAGATTGTGTGGGTGAAAAAAACCTATTCCAACCTAATGATTGAACCTAAAATATTTTTTCATTCTATCCTTGTTCTGATCTATTAGAGGGATCAAGAACAAAATATGACCAAAATTATAACTCCCCCAAGATAATCCCGTAATCCAGAACCTCTCACAAGAATGCTCAAACCATGGGTCAACCTATTCGTTTTTTGATCCATGTTCCTCATTTTAATCTAAGAACCTGGAAAGGCATGATTTAAATAAAAACCTGTAACTCGAGGTTAGATCATTCAATGGGAAAGAATAGAGTGGCACCACCATTATTCATCATTCCTCAATCCTCAACCTGTCGTAATTGGGGATTCATTGTTTGTTGTCATTCATTGCTTTTCCAACAGAAACCCTCTAAAGGTTCAGAACCATAATGTGTCTCTACCAACGATCCCATATTCGTATAATCCATTAATTGGTAGAAATCTATTTTAGTGTTTTCAGTATGCTGAGCCACAGCATCGTTACAATGTTTTATTTATTAAATTTCATTTCTATTACGTTTGTGTTGTAATTTTGTTCAATTGTAGCAAAACTGTAATTTGAAAAAACAAATAAACTCCACAAGTTTATTTTTTTTCAAGTAACATTATTTTAAAAAATCCAGATAAAATAACGTTTTTCCTCAACCCATTCTAGTCGAGTTTAATTCCTACATAAAAAGAACATCTCATTACGTACTCAATGGTAGTCTCATATTTTCTATACGAGTTACCATTTTTGAGTTATGAGTATTTAAAATAAAATAATTTTTATTTTTTTCATTTTAATTATGGTTACATTATAAAAACCAAGTTTCACTGATGGTCCATGCTGGCCACTGTTAGGCTCCACCTATAAAAAGATCACCTTCACGAGGTAAACGGTACTCTTGTATTTCCAATCTGAGTTACCTTTTATGAGTTATAAGGATTTGAAAAAATCAAAGATTTTTTATTATATGGTTTTATTTATGGTCATGTCCTAATAACTACATTCAACAGTTGGGTCATGTTGGCCAATGTTAGGATCCACCTAAAAAAACACCCTCACAAGATCAATGGTGGTCTTGAGTTTTCAATTTGAGTCACCATTCGTGAGATATGACGATTTAGAAAATCAGTTAATATTTATTCAATTATTTTATTTAGTATTATTTTATTTTCATATTTTATCCTTAGAGACATGCGCCAACTAAACATAAGTCATTACTAGGGTAAACAAATGCTCTGAACATAATAGTTCCCTCATATTTAGGATTCGAGCATCCGTTTAAGAGTTATTCCACATTCTTGGGAAAAATTATCTTACTCACTTTTTAATAACATAACATTTTTCAATGGTTCAAACCAGGCACTTCAAGAATCGATATCGCACACCATCTCAACATATGATCTCGTATATTTTCCAAGAATTTTTCAAAAATATAACTGGAAGAAATCCAATCCATTATAGGTTAGAGAAGGGTACTGAGGGTCTATCCCACAAATATTTTTCGTTTGATGAGACTAATTGGATAGAGGCACCATGGTTAGTGTGATGTATTTTTTTTTGAAATTTTTATCCCTAGTGAGATCGGTAACATACCTATTCTCTTATAGGTGGTAATTGATATATTAGGCCATAGTTTAAATGATATAAATTCCCCACCCAAGGATTAAGTGGTGAAAATAAATAAAGTGATGTAAATGGAAATAATATTGTAAATGGTTAAAGTGAATATTTTTAATAATGGTGCATAATTTATATATTATATAACATTCCATTTATTTAGTGAAATCTTTTAAAATTTTTTATACATTATATTTTTATACACAATTTGGGGTGGCCTATTGAGTTGTACGCACACACCTCTCGGGATGCTCGTGGGTACCCAAGAAAATATCATGGTTGCTGGTCAGGATAACGGAAAGACCCTATGATAGAGAGTTGAGTTGGGATTTGTATGTTCATGGATGAGGATCTGGACTTTATTTCATGACGTGTTTTTGGGATGCTTACATTGGTCTTTATTTTATGTTTTCTTTACATTTGCACTATTTTCATGACATTTAATATTTATTGTTTGGTTGTGTTTAATACCCTATTTGGGAAATGGTTAGTAATGTATTCTTGTGGTTTAATTTTTATTTTTTACTTTATTTCATATGTTATCTTATGTGGATTACTCTAGTAAAGATGATATAGTATCCACAAATGATCCATTAGACTCTCACTCCTACTCAGCAACCTCTAGTATATTGGGAGGTACGCTTGAGGTCATGTGGTGACTCGGCTCAGGGAACCCATTTAGTGGCCTCATGGTCATTGATGTTACAAAAAGGACTTGACCATATAATTATCTTTTTAGGAGGAGTACCTCATTACAGATGATTAATGTTATTATTCATATAATGAGTTAGTTGAACCAACACTACCATGATTTTTTCAGTTATATCTCCCATAAGGTTAGGAATATCATTAAAGAAATAATAAAATTCTCTATCATGTTAGATATGGGAATGAATCACACTACTTATTTCAATTAACTATAATAAAAAAATGATTATAATACATTATGTAATAAACAGGTAAAGAAAAAACTATGAATATAGATTAAAAACATATAAATTACATATAAATTCTAACTTTTGGTCCTTCAGGTTTCAATATTATTTATCCATGATAATGTATCCCATTAGGTTATCTAACCCAACAATCTATTCTTGTAATTTATCATGGTTCATAAATAGTTGGTGAATTTTTCAAATTATTCCCCTTGTAGTTTGAAACCCTATTTTCAAAAATGGATCTTTTTTAACTAATCACGTGATGATCGAGCCAATACCCACTGCACATTTTTTGAGGTTATTACCATGAGGTACTGTAGTTCCATTGATAAATAATCTTGTAGAATCTTGACAATAATGTAATTGGATAGAAACCACTCGCTCTACACTTTATCAAAATTATAGTTTATTATCCTATAACTAGACTTACTTTTATGGTTATCACTAATTTTTTATAGTATTAACATCCAAAAATGACTAAACCATCCTTTGATAACGACTATAAAAATATAAGACTTTTATACATTTTATTACATGATTTTTAACATAAATATCCATTAAATACTACCAAAGGATCAAGAAGCATAATGTATTTTGAAGACTAATTTCACAATAAATGAATGTGAAAATAAAATAAAATAAATATATTTTAATATCCATAATGAGATCATATATCCCTTTGAGTTCCTAAAACCTCATATGATTACATAGGGAATACATTAACAAAACAAGTGAGCTACAAATCCTAGTAATAGAGTAATGATTATAAAGAATCATAACATGTGAATAAAATGACATAAAATGATATCCTAAAAGAGAAGGATAACGAATAATCACCCGGTAACATAACATAATGAACATCAAATCATATGATCATGAAAACTAAGTAATTTGGCAGTAACATCTAACATGACATAAAAATATGTCAAGGAAAAACACCAAGAAAACATCCCATGGTCGATAGATTCCCATTATAGATTAAATACAATCAATAATCCCATACAAAAAATCTCATGAGAAAAAATTATCCAATTACTTTATAAAAACCCAATTTTTATGAATTATTTTTCAAATCAATTTAATATATACAATAAAATGTGTGACACATAGAATAGAGTTTTTAACGAACAATAATATAATATTGATATTATAATATAAAATGACCATACTATCCAAGCCATTAAACCAAATGGAATTAATAAGAGTAAATATATATTTAATATTAAATATAAAGGGTTTTGATAAAAAAATATATTAATAAATACGTACAAAATTTATACTAAATTATTTATATGCACCAAAAAATATATTTGTCCCTAAAAATGATTTTTTCTATTATTTATGAACAAATAATAAAATAAACATTTTTTAACTTATATAAATTATATTTTAAAAAATGGACATCCTTATTAAATGTATAATATTAAAATTATCAAAGACTAAATTATTTATCATTCTGTGAAAAGGTTATTTCTTTGATAAATAGTGAAAAATAACAATTTTTATTAAATATTTCAATTTCATTTTGGGCACTTATAAGATCTATTTTGTTTCAAGTCTGTTTTAAAAGAATTATTAGTTTAAATATATTATTATGAATACAATTTATTTATTTTTAATAAATTTTTATATTAAATTTTGAAATAATATATTTCTATAATTAGGAAAATATTTCCTTTGGAAGACCACATTTTGTCTAATTTGTGGGTTTAATTCTTAATAAATTATTTCTAATTTTTTAAATTGAATTTTATAAATCTATTTTATATTTTTAATAATAATAATTAAAATTATTTGATGAGGAAGAATTAATTTTTTATCACAATTAATTGTGGAAATAGTGAAAATCAATTACTATATTTTAGGCTAAAAGAAGTTTATCGTGGGTTAATCTAAAACAAATAATTGTTAAAATAGTATAAAAATTATATAATTCTTCAAAAAATGATTTATTTAGAACTTATATCTTCAAATGTTCTATAATGGCCCATTTTTTACTCTCAAGACTTTAAAAATGACACTAAACTATTGTAAAATATTGAAAAATTTAATGTGTTCTGCTGCCCTCAATTATAAAATGGTACCCTTTCTCTGATACTTTTCACACATCCAAATTCTTTTGTTTCATACAAGAACAAAAAAATAAACTTTTTAATTGCCTATTAATGACCTATTATAATTATTTTGATTAAGAAACCCTCTTATGAAAACATTAAGAATAATACTAAAAGTTTCTACAAAGATTATGTATATTTCTTAAAGAGAAGCTTCCATTAATTTATTCTCCCACCAACATAAATTATTATTAAAATATGATTATATAATAACATTAATATTTCCCATATACTAAGATATTATTATTTTATGACCATAACTTAATTCAATATACTCATATATAAATGGTAAAAGAAACTTTTGATCGTGCTTACGATGAACAATCATATCACAAACCAATGTAATTCATTTTCCATCCTCAGCTCTCACAGATGGATATAATTATTAATTTTATATTTGTATATTATATTAATGAAATAATTATTATTCTATAATTACTATATCAAATCTAACTTTTTACCATCTATTTCGTATAAAAATGAGAACATTGATCGTGTGTATATGTGGAAACCCTCCTCCACAATGCGATGTGATAAAGTTTTTCATATTAATTTGAAATGGATGGTAATAAGGATATATTTATTGAATATATTTGACATATATGATATAAAAATGATTATATAAAGTCAAATTAACAATTAACATTTTTCTGTTAGATATTTCATGAAAATGGAAACAACATTCATGTGTACTTACGTCATATCATCTATATGAATGATAAAACTCATTTTTCTATCTATAAAATTTATCGATGAGAATAAATATGAAGATAATTGATATATATTATATTAATATAATTATTAAAATTCAAGATTTTATTTAACAATAAAAAAATTACAAGGACCAGATCCCCCAAATAAAAAAAGACATGAAAAATGAAGCATTTATCACATTGAACTGTGATTTTTACAAAGAGTTGTCAATAAAAATGAGGTAAAAAGTTTTAAGAAAATAATATATTATATGATATTACTTATTATTTATGTATAATTTATGCATAATAAACCTACATTTATTATATTTAAGTTCAAACATGTATGAAGGAAGTTGAAACATGACCGAATGTATTCTAATCTCGCATTTATTCTCGTCGGGCTCATTCCATAATCACAACATGTTTCATTTTTTTTGGAATATATAATACCCATGAATGTATTTTATTATTATTATTATTAAAATTAAGGTATATAAACACCCATATATGTTTATTTCATTTATGGCGTGTTTGAATTAAAAGCTACAAAGGTGGTAAAAGTCTTATATTGTAATCTCATTATTTATCATGATTATTTATATTTAAGTTTCCAATAATTAAATATTATGATCTATCTCTAAAAAATAGAAATTTTACTATCCTATAGTTATTTATAAATAATACATATTTCCCTATAATTTTTATCACTTGAGGAAAATGAATTTATTTGTCTCTTCGGTCAAATTTTTTTTTCTTATACATGTACATGTTTTAAAAAAATTTAAATAATGTTTCTACTATTATCCAATTATTTTTTAAAGTTATTTTTACCCTTGTTTGTCTTGTGACAATTTAAATTAATATATATCTTCTTGTTAATTTTTAAATGAGGTACTTTTGACCTTTCTACCAAAAATGTTAAATGAATAATTATTTTACACATAAAACACATATGGTATTTACATCCATAATGATCGCTCTATGATTTTATGATTCCTTTAACTCTTCTAGTGTTGTTTTAAAGTAAAATTATTTCATTAATATGTAAATTTTATATTTTGACTATGTGATTTTGAATTTGAATGGATATCTTCCTTAAATTATGTTCCAATTGGTATTTTAAAATCATTTTTTATTTCATACAACATCCTTTAATGTTAATTAAGATTTTTTGGGGATATGATCTATGGATAACATTTATATTATTTCTCTTGATGGTTAATGATTATGAGGAAAAGATATTGATGAAAACCATTCCTTTTCCACTAGTAATTCTATGATGCATTGATTATATGTTTACGAAACCTATTTATTTTTCATTGGTTATAATATGATGGATTGATGGAATATTAATTAAACTAATTTTTCATTGTTAAAGTTATGGAATGATTAAATCAGGACTGTTTTATGAACTTGTGGAGAAAATATTTTCAGTTTTCATCATGTGATAGGTGCGACTAGAATTATATATCCCTTCAATGCACTAGGTAAGGTATTATATCAAATGAGATAAATTTTTTAAACAAGTATATGTTTTTGATCCTCTCATGAATACAAGTTGGTGT
The DNA here is from genome assembly GCA_963277665.1 of Viscum album. NCBI lineage: Eukaryota > Viridiplantae > Streptophyta > Magnoliopsida > Santalales > Viscaceae > Viscum > Viscum album. The sequence continues at coordinate 1,866,875,035 of OY728133.1, forward strand.
GAATGATCTTCTGTTAGAAACGATTATATTTTCTGGATCCACTATGGTAAAAATGTTAATGTGCTTGATCCACTATAGGATACAAGTGGTGATTACTAATCCATTATGATATAGTAAATAGGTAGGGATACCTAAACCACTTGGATATGATGGTCTCAGTAATTAACCTTGACATATGATATGGTTTCTATACATATGATGGTGACACACTTATATGAAATAAACATATGGTTCCAAATAGATTTATAATGATTTCTCACTCTTCTGATTCATGGAAATTGAAATTATAATGTTTTATGTAATGAATCATGTTTATGATCTATGATAGATTGGGAATGACCTCAATAAGATATATTCTAGATCTCTGACCCTTATTCATATCTTATTCTTTTATATGATCATAATTAGATAACTACCATGTTTTACACTACTGTGCTTATGATAACATCCTTTAATATGTTCCTTTTTATATGTTATGAAGAAATTTATTATATATGATATTTATAAGAAGGGTGCTAGTAATGAAGAACTTAGTAGGGTTTGATGTTGTTTACTTATGACCCAATTTTTTATGTATCTGTGCTTCTAATGGAACTAGACCCATATGATTCTCGTGTGGATTATTATGTTATGTAACATATATTCATATATTAAAATGTTATTTATACATATGAGGGTCACCATAGTTGGAATTAGAGAAAGGAATGGTTATCCTTTGGAAAATAGGATTATAAAACGTTATAGATAACTCTATTGATAAGTCTATGTAGGACCCGAGGATACCCTGAGAGGGGAATAGTGAACCATGGTGTCGCCATTTTTTCTTTTTAGTGTATATGATCTTGTTCCCTTGTTGGTAGAAACATGTTAAACTTGTATGATTTATATGAACAACAATTAATCAATCAAATGCATGGAGACCACACAACACTTTTACTCGGTTCCCCACAAAGGGCTACATCTAAGGAGCATATGCCGATAGATTGTCGATCATAGAAAAATTGACTATTATTAACTACATGTAAAGTATAATAGTTCGAACAAATTAAATATTCTCTAAGGAAACTTCCTTTAAAATAATTTAGCGATAATTCAATACGCCCCTCAGAATACTTCAATCAACTCTCCCTTGAAAACTGTCATGGGTTAAGTCTTACTCAGTTTATTGACATAAGTGTCTCTTCAACATATTTTCATTGAAAACATTCTATCAGTCTAGCACGAGACATTGCTTGCATTGATGTCCAGAATTTATGCACTTGAAAACACAGATATCACAAAACGGAAATTCAGAGACCTGTCAGAATCGTAACACTACATTTGCATGCAATCCCTGAACATGAACATTAGATTTGGGATTTTGCACACATGATGACTTTCACAGAACCCTTATTATTTTCACAACCCTTATCTTTTATGTAACTACACTAAAGGGTTCACTTGGTCTTTTTAGACTAATGGAACGCCTTGTAAGAAAAATATATTCAATTCCTTCACGCATAAATCTTTCGTGAAGTAGAGCAATGGGATATTTATTGGAAAATTCTTATTCCTCTTCTATGGGGGTAGACTCTTATTTATAGGTCTCAATAAACCTATGCATATGTTTCCTTTGCATTTTTTCAAGTGCATGCAAGATTCTTCATAATCACACAAAACCCCTTTTTATGTCGCATTGGTTGTGTGATATTCTTTCACGCTACCTCATTTTCTCCAATCTCATTTTATGAATTTTGCACACTTTTTTATTTTCCATATTTTGATGCACTGATCCCAAATCAGGCTTTGAACGCAAGTTTCTATACACCCTCCAATCATGTGTGCAAGTCTTTTTTCCAAAAATACTTTTCTCTATATTCTAATTTTAGGACCAAAATATTTGGAAAAAACTGGGAAACAATGCCACATTGAACAATATTTCCCACTATTATTTTATGATCCCATTCTTCACCAACATTATGAACATCCATTGAGGATTGAAAACAAAGACAAACCATAATCCATTTCTAGAATTGGTTGTGGTTCAAATAGTTTATGTATTGTAAAATGTCATAGAATTTTGGTGAATGATAGAGAAATTGGTTTTCAAGAAACTAAATATCAATCTAGATACTATAAGTGGGAGTGGATTTAGAATTTCTTTATGGGTAATGACTCAAAAAGAGGAAATTTTTAAATGAATTTATCATCACATGGTTCTTGAAAATTTGTCTTTCTACCCACCTAATTTGACACTCACATGAGACATGTTTTGAAAATTTGTGGAATATTATTGAACCATCATTTAGGATTGGAATAATGACCATGAATGACATTGGTTAAGCATATATTTTCAAATATTTAAAATAATATGTCATGATTTAGACAGCCTATTATTGTTTTTTCATGATTATTTGGTCTCCCACTATGATAATGGTTGATTACACAATATGTTTTCGGTTTTAGTTGACTAATGAAAACAAAAAAACCATGTTAATGATGTCTACAGTGGACAATGAAATGACTTTACTCCTGAGTAACAAAATTTTATGGGTGTTGGAATGAAAATTCTCATTAGTGTTATTATATAATTTTGTCGTGATATGAATCCTGCTAAACTTCCAAACAAGAAAAAGGTGGAATAATGTTCTGTTGATTCCTTCAAAAGTAACCATAAAAATTCATTTAATGATTCTAATGAACCACTAATTTCTTAATAGTGGACATATAGTAAAGAAAAATATTTTTTATTCTCTATTGTTTAGGGCATGTAAAATTCATTTTGGATGTATATCATTTGGGAGGAAAATAATATCATTGATGGACTCTTATCAATAAAACATGGTTACATGATGAAATTGACCTAATCGATTGGCATGAGTTTAATATCTTATTATTCAATAAATATTTTCATTTCATTCATTTATTAAAATGGTTAAGGGATTCCCCAAACTACAGTATAAGTATGATGAATCTATTGGTACCTATGAGGAAAATTCATTAAATCTTATGAGGTACACTCTTGGTATTATCATCTATAATTAATGTATCATTGATCTAATATTTGGTACCATAAAACCATTTCTATTAAATGCATTATATATAATAGAAATTAGTAGCTATGAAAAAAAATCGATGTGAAATAATGGTAGAAATGAAAATTGGGGATTTCGAACATTCCCATTGTTTTGATAATAATAAGATGATCAATTCCATTTAAATTTTAATAAATAACATTTTGGAAGAAATTACAGCAATATACATGCCCAAAATGTGGGATAAAAATTCAGGGGAACTTCTTGAGAGGAACTGGGTGGTAATTTAAATGTTGAGGGGTGGGTCTTGAAACTAATGAATTTCAAAAGGAACTAAATGGACTGATTTACAAAATTGAAGATAAATATACTCCCACTACTGCACCACCCACACTCCAATTCTTTTAATTTAGAGAGTATGGTAATTATACTAAAAAATTCAAAAATTTGAAGGTTAATTATTATTATCAATGTCAGAAACCTCTTATGATAAGAGGAAATGGGAAATCTCGGCTGATCACTATTTTTCATGAGGGGAATTACAACGATGTAAGGAAAGGTACACTTATTGTGCACTCTTAAACTGATAATATATATTTGTCTCATAATAGACTCACTATTTATATCTAATGAATGTTCTATGGGAATCAAAATTTATTGGTGGTACTATAGTGAGTACTTCAATTGTGTTGATATTATAGCAGCTAGGTTAGTATTCACAGAATGTTCAATGGGCCAAATATTTTGATCCTGATGGCCTTGTAGTGGGCTTCATGCCCACTAGGCCTTGGACAAAAAATATATAATTTAATAAAGAAGATATTTGGATTATTTTTACCGTGGGGGAGCTATGACTTAACTTTAAGGCTTGTGTGTATCGTGTGTGTGTTTAATGTAAATTTACCACAAAAATATTAATATATATATAATGGTTGATAAAATAAAAAAATCATGTTCGATAGTGTGTAAGAAAAAAATAACCAGGAATAAAAGGGGATATAACATCTTGAGACTATATTATATATTTATTTTTAAATAAATTAATACTCTTATATATTTTTTAATTAATGAAACACCAGGTTTGAACAAAATTAGATACTCTATTAAAATATTATTATTTAAACATTACCATTGTATCCTATCCATTAAATTGGATGGTATGGATAGTAATACAAAAATTATGAAAATTATATTGTTTAAACATATATATAATAAATAAAATTTATAAAAATTTAATAGATATAAAATTATAACCAATAGAAATAAAAATAAATTCCTTCTAAAAATTGTATTTTTCAAAATACTGGATTAATCACACTATTCAGACATAACTATAATTATTTTATTATTAATTTAGAAAATATAGTCGGAAAAAATAAATTAAATTTTTAGATAAATAAATCAAAATTAAATTATGGTGAAATTTTTTATTTTTAAGGAAAAGTTGTATTTTTTGACGAATAATAAAGAATTTTATTTGAAACACTCTATTTCATTTAAATGTTTTCATAAGTTATATTATATGTCAAATTATTGTTAACATAAAATTATTAAAATAATATATCTGTTACTCTAATTTAGGTAAATTTGGTCAATTTGATATTAATATTTGATTTAAAATAGTGTAAACTTTTGAACATTTTTTTATTATAAAACCTAATTTCTCATTATGTTTTTAGTTTAAATTTTAAATTTATTTTTTCCACTTATGTGAATTTAATTTATAAAAATTGATTAAATATTTTGTATAATAATAATTTATATTACCCAGTAATTTTATCTTAACATTATACCATAATTAATTATGAAAAGAGTAAACATTAATTATTACAATTATTGTAAAAATGGGTGTGCCAGTGGTTAACATAAAAGGAAAAGTGTTAAAATAACATAAAATATTTACAAACATATTTTATAACCATATTTTTACCATATAATTTTTATTCTCAATAATAATCCATTTTTTACACTTGGTTCGTGTGAAAAAGTTGGGTACACATTCTTCTTTTCAAAAATTACAAGTGTTCCACTCACCTCAGTAATAAAAGGCTACCCCTTCTTCTCACATCATCACACCTTCAAAAACATTTGGTTAATAGAATAAATGAAAAAATAAACTACCAAAATTCATCCCCTCATCCGATAATCCTTTTTTTGGTCATAAATCTAAACTTGTAAGGCTTTTGGTGCAAACCTAAATAGGTTACCTGAAGAAGAGGCAATGTTCATAAACGAGCATCATTATTTTATTTTTTTCATCCACATAATTAAATTATTATTAAAAAAATTGTATGTAATAACATAATTATACTACATATAATTAGATACAATTATATTTAGTTCATGACCTAAAACCATCTCTAATTATATCAAATTGGTTACAAAATCTCCATTCGTGTGTACGATGAACTACCTCCTCGTGAACCGATGTCAATAATTTTTCTATTGACACCTCTCATGGATGGTTATGATGGTGGATATTAATTAAATATATGATATTTATAACATAATTATACCTATGGAGTTATTATATCATATATACATTATTTAATTACCATTTCATATATGATATGATAACGTAACTTTTGTGTATGGCAGACTACCGGATCATGAAGGGACAAGATTCATTTTCCCCTAAATATTTAAATAGAAGGTAACTTGGGTAATATTAATGATTATGTGTAATATAAATGAAATAATTATGATATTAATGACATATATATTATTCTTAAAATATAATATATATCATATTTTTTCTTCCACTAAAAAATGATAACATCGTTTGCATACATCTGTACTACCACCTTAACGAAGTCATGTGACTCTCTCTTCATCATAAAACCACAAGAACGATATATATATAAGTATATTTAAACAAATAATATTTTATAAATGATATTATGATCACTCTAGAATGATAATATACTACTTACCCTCTTTCCATAATGATCATTGAAAAATGGAAATGTTACTCATGCGTACGTACAATCTACAATATGAAAGACCGTAACATAATTCATTTTCATACACTTATTTTACGATTAGTTGTAAAATTTAATTTATATATAAATATAATAAATAATTCATTATTTTTATTCTAAATATGTTGAAATAATTAACTCGTTTTCCTTTGTCAACCAAACACAGTAATTTTTGACACATAAGAAATATGTCATCGAAACATCTGATGTAGTCATAATTAATTAAGTAATCTTATATGAAATGGTAAAAATTTAAATAAAATGAATATTAAAAATTAAAATTGTTCTTAATAAAGAAATTAATAAACATAATTTTATTATTTTTAAGATAAAGAACATACATGATGACTTAGACTCAACATAAGGGTTTCTCATCACACTTTTACTTCTTTGTGACATACGCCCTATTCACCAGTTATTTATATTTTGTGATGTATGTGTTACCATTTTCGTATGGTATACCATGAATTAATTTTTTCAACATATTTTTAATGTTTAATTTAATGTTATTTATTTCATGGGTATTATGATTCAAAAGATACCAATGTGGTAGGAGTTTATTTCACAAATCTCATCATTATTCGAGAGTATTTCTATTTAAGCCTCTTTTTGGGAAAATATTTGATATTTATATCATAAAATAAATATATTTAATTATCATATGATTATTCATGAAATTGTTCACGTAATAGTACAATTATTCCTCTATTTTTTAGTTAAAATTATTATTAATGTTTTAAATGAAAATTAGACTTTATTCCTCAATTTGGTGGATAATCCCTTTTTTCCAAAACCATGTTTTCTAAAAAAATAAAAATTATTTTAATATAATACAAATGATTATTTAAAGGAAATATTATACATGTTTTATTTTTTAAACGTTTTTAAAAGAATCTTATAGTAATTTCCTGGATGAGACACTTTTCTAAACATTTTATAGTGAAAAATAAGTTTTATTTTCTAACATATACAAATTATATTGAAATAACTAGAATTATGAATATAATTTATTTTATGAATAATTTTCATGTTTACAAGGTTATTTTTAAAGAAATTATATCTCTTAATATTCTGTAAATTATTATTTTTTAAAATTTATTTTCAAATAAAATTATTTTTACAACATTTTATGAATATTATAGTTTTTAAATAAAAATAATGATTTTCAATGAAACCTTATCTTCAAAATTAAATATTCTAAGTGATAATTCAAAATAATTTTCAATATATTAAAATTATTTTTTATTACTTATGCATTAATGGTGATACACTCTAATGATATCATATTTAGTATTTCTCCAGATGGTTTGAGATCATATAGATTGGGGTTTACTATATTGATACCATTAATTTAACTTTAGATGGCTTATTATTATGTTTTTTGTTTATGGAATGTATTTAAATATCATATTCTAGCATTAATATGAATGTTTATGTGTATTATGTTTCACCTCTTCCATTTGAGAAATGCATTGGACATATTATGTGATGGGTGGGGTCTACTATAACCCCACGCTACATTGGTTGCTCTCATGAGGCAATATAAAATAGTTTTTTGGCTAAGGCCTTACCCATTTATATATATGTATTATCACAAGGCCTAAAATATTTTGGATGTTTGAGAGAATGGAATCAAAGATATGATTTATATGTAAAACATTATGCATTCAATCTTTATGAATTTCGTTGTTGATATTCCATGGGATTATTCTTTTAGTTAGAAGATCAATGGTTAATTATTCAAGACCATTTAATTATTTATATGGAATTATTTGATCATTATTTATTCCTTCCATATTATGAACATGTTATTGACAAAATGTAATGTTTTTCCATTATATACCTTTCTATATTGATTATGTCTCTTTATTCATAGCATCCATTATATTCCTACCGTTACTGAGCATCTGAGATCACCCATTTCTTATATTTTATTTTCCCCAGGATTCTAGGATGTGTATTATGATTGATATATAGGATTACTATATAGGGAATAGTTTAATTATCTAATAAAATACTTTTTATTTTTAATTTTTTTAAATTTTAATATAAATTTAAATTGTGTATCTTTTTTAACAAGAATACTAAACTACTCAATCCATTGGTTGAAAATTATTTTTATCATATGCTATTTTGAAAAATTAAACACTCGCTACAGGCTACTTGGTTTGGGGCTACTAGAATTGGAATCTGAGGAAACTTAGTAGAAACCTCAGGAATGTATATAGGAAAACATATATTAGGGATCATAACCCAATGATAAACATTGGGGATACATATATAAGAACATCCTAAGGTTTTGGTAACGAATATATTATTTGGTTTTCCTTGAAAATACATCCATGTATAGATACTACAGGTGGACATGGTTCATGAATAGATGTACCTAGGGGTAATAAATCCGAAAAGGGAACATTGGGATGAACCCATTAATCACATAGTGCATGAAAATAGACCTTACTATGCACTAGTTTTAATCTCCTAGTGGACATGATTAGTATAAATCACATTATATCTACCAACCATTATGAAGGAGTTGGAAATAATGATATCCCCAATGAAACCATGATTATGATTAAGAGATTATCTATGAATAAAGTTTTCCGTTTATGTAAAATGTTTCACTAGTTTGGGATTAAAAATTATGTTTCATAATGTTATGATCTAATATAATATAATCCATTTTTTACATAATATTCCTAATAAATGGAATGGGAAATGTATCAATTCACATACCCCATATAGGGATTTCCCCATGAGAATAAAAATAATGATAGAGTTGGAGTTAGATATAGAACCGAACAAACAATAAACTCACTAGGGTATCTATATTTGGTTAAGAGTGATACAATATTCAAAATGGACCAACCTATTGATCCATCAAATGGTATAATAATTTTAGGACGCTTTATGCGTCAAAAACCAAAATCATTCAATTAATCTAAAAATAAATTTATAACTGAGAAATTTATATGTTCTTTAGAGAAGATATTTCTCTCTCTTGGATGTAGTGAAAGGGAGAACGTTTTCATGGTTGTTTTTAGTCTCTCAAGAGATGTAGATCAATGGTTGTCATTAATTCATAATAGAACATATGAGGAAGAAATTAAAACATATAGTGAAAGGATATCAAGTAACTCTTCTTGGAATGATACATTATTTATGATCAATGATATGATATGGGAATACAGTTCTCGGGACATAGATTAATAGAAGTGGAAAATGCTTCTATGTATGAATCTATCATTACTAGGTTAGCAAGGCATACAACTAACTACATATATAATACAAAGATAAAGAGTGAACATTTTTTGAGGGGGAAAATCTAATATTACAAAGGGAACTAGTATCCAAAACATTTTCATCATTATAGGATATAATATCATGTTATATCAAGATAGATATATAATTTCCAAATTCATATTACTTCAGAGGGAAGCAACAGAAGAATATGGAAATTATGAAAAATGGATAAATGGAATAAGGGTAAGAAGGTTTTTCCAACATGTTATACTTGTGGGAGGAAATAGATTGGTAAATTATTTAATGGAAAAAGAGTTTACTTCATGTGTGTAGAAAAATGCCACCAATAATTTGATTATAATGGAAACAAATAATCTCCCAATGTTCAATGCATCCACTATAACCAGATGGGGGAATAGGCAAATTAATTCCCCAAGCATTAAGGGTAAATACCTAAAAAATTGTTAAGGGTTCAAGGAGAAGCATATGATTTTACTAAAGATTAATTGTAATGATTAATTATCTTGTGTTTGATTCCAGAGTTATGTTATAGGAGTATTTTATTATAATATATTACAGTTTTATGAATTATGATATGTATAATGATTGTACTGCATTAGTATTTCATTAATGATTTGAATTAATGTGTTGGATAGTACCAAGAAAATTGATTTGGTGGAAACATTATTTTCTTGGAAAAAAATGATTGAGGATGGATAACCGTATATATATTTTTTATGTTGATATAATAATGATAATGTTGTCATTATAATGATATTGGTTACTTTTAGGGACAATATAGTCTTTGATGTTGTGGTAATAAGTGGATAGTACTGTAGAGACCTAAGATTGTCGTAAATAGACGTTACATTTATTTCTAATAATAGGTAATACATGACACAAACATATTCCATAATACTGTATTAGTTTAGTGTCTTTGGAAACTCAGAACATATTCTTTTAATCATGGTGGAATATGTTTTTCATCTCCCATAAAGATCTTCCCCTTTAGTTTTCATACCTAAAACCATTATTTACTTCATGGGGAAAATAAAACATAGAAAGGGTGAGCTCAAATTCTCAGTATGGGTAAACATATATATCATAAAACAATCCATAAACATTTTTAATATAAAAACATGAATATAAAGTTAAAAAATCAAAATCATGAGCAATAACATAAATCCTGGATGTTTGTAAGGCATATATCATAACAGATTAATAACCATGATAGAATAGCATTTATATAAAACATATAATTGTTGAAAACTACTAAAAAATAAAATTATTTCCATATTAGATAAGGCATTACTTCCAGAACCATCATAGTGGACGAATTCCATTACTGAACCGAGTTTACTTGTCTTTCTTGCCCTATATTACTAAATTAGATTTACTTGTCGTTCTATCCATGAATATATAATAGGATATAAATAATTTCCCAATACATTTGAGGGAGATATGGGTCGCACCGATTTCATAATTAAATCCTTCTTACATGTGACACAATAACATAAATCATTCAGCTTAGCATAACCCATGAAATAAAATGGGCTTCTTAAACATCATGCCAACATAACATAATCCATATAAGATAAAATGAATTCATAAAAATAATTCCATCATAAAAATAATCAATTCAAAGTACTAATAGGGATAGAAACATAATATTATGTCATCTTAGATGGAAAATAATTTTGAAAAACTTCTTGACCATAGTTCTTGAGAAAAATATATTTTCTTCTTAAAAAGACATTTTCTTTTCTCAACAATCAACACAATTTAAAAAAAATTAATTGAAAATAAAACTGAAATAATGTGGAGTATGCTTCATATAAATATGGGGTTAAAAAGATGTCAAAAATACATTCGTGCCATATAAGTTAAATAAAAATCATTCTCCTCGTACTTGTACTGGAAAAGTCAAGTACATCGAATGGTAAACAAGAGAATGATTCCTTCCATACAATGTAGTAAGAGTAAAAAATGGGTAAGAATGACATCAAACATAGATATAATAATAGTATAAATTTTATGAAAACATTATTATAAATCATGGAAATAGATGAAGAATATATCCCATGAAAATACTTATATTTAAACAATTCGGATAAAAATGGGATTGCAAAAATATCCCCTACCTTAGGTCCAATTTCATTTGTATGTATCTCAAAATCCTATATCATCGGTTTAAACATATTATTAACTTTTAACAGAACAATAATAATATTTATGATATCATATATGATTCACTTATGACTTTATATTACCTTTTCATTTGTCAGTTCCATGTTAAAACAACGTTTTCAGTAATAAACGATTCATTTGACGTTCAGGTTTGGAATTTTTATTCTTCATATGATTACATAGATCATGATTTATGTAATTCCATAATGTCAAACATTATTTATATATAATATATATTTATTATATAAATATTTATAATAGATCGATAAATGGAATGAAATACACACTTCAGAGAGACGGTAGTCCATACGTACAAAAGAACACTATTTTTATTTCCTTATTAAATTGAATGGAAGTATGTAAAAAAATTTATATATAAATAAATGAAAGAGAATTATTATATCATATATTTCGTTAATTATTATTATATATAATTTATAATAATTCTTGAATGGTTAATATGGAGAATGAATCTCATCGCGTCGTGGAGACTGTAAGCCGTATGTACGCATGAGCGACTATATCATTCCCATAATTGTTGAATGATATTAAAGTGGATGGTGTATAGTATATAAGAATTAGTATCATGTTATAATAATCATATATAGTTTTTATTTCTACCATTATACCCATCCAAGTAAGGTGGTGGTAAAAAACATATTACACCATGGTGTAGAGACAGTAAGCCGTGGGTACGCATGCGCGGTGATTTCATTTTTCGTAGGATGGATAGATAGTGAAATAGAGTGTCTTGATATTTTTAATAAAATTTCTGTTTATTATTTATTATGATGTTATTAAATTATAATTAATCCACTAAATAAGGGGAATTAGAATAGAAATAAAATTTGAAGGAATCGATAGATGAGATTACCTCTTCCAAGACGTGCATCCATTAAATTCCTCTTAGTGCACTAGAGTTGGTATTTTGAGAAGACCAGAACCTATATAATGTAACTAGGGATATTTGGAAGAAAACATGTATGTTTTTATCCAATCTTGATGGCTCAAAATAAAGTGAATATGTGAGGGAGGGTATTCCCTTTGTAAGAGAGGAGAGGGGAACTTTAGGAATGTTCCGGAAAATTAATTTATTATAAATTCAATTATGATTTATAATGGTAGAAAATAAATTTTATTCAAATATAATATTATTTTTGTTTGAATACCCATCATAAAATAAATGTTTGACATGTTTTGAATATTTTTTTATCCTTATCCTTTTGGTTTTTCCCTTATTTTACCTTTTTTATTCTTAATGTGATATCATGTTATTTACACATTATGGGTTAATTTAATTACCATATCATGTCAAACGACCCACAAAAATTTATTTATGACATATTTGGACTTATATTAACCATTTTTCAGAATAGTAAATTTTTAAAAAATTAATATCAATTAATAAACTATTTTTTGTATTAATTTATGAAATATGTCAATTTTGGGTAGTATTCATACTTGACATTTTTATAAATTCATTACAACATAATTTATTAGAACCAAAGGAATTAAACCATCCCTAATATGTAAATTTTCTCCATGAAATTCGTGTATGGAACAAAAAGTTTCAAATTAAACTTATTTTATTATTTGTAAATTCATTTATTTGAATCTTTTATTAATTAATCAATCACTACATCAAAATTGTGCCACAAATAAATATATTTATCTAATTTCTTAAAATTATAAATAAAATACCATTATGTATTAAATAATTTTATATTTCCAATGACTATATAAAGAAATATATAATTGTTATATAACCCTATATGAAAATCGATTTAGTAAAAGATATATATTTAGGTTATAATTATCCTTACATTAAATTAATTATTGTAAATTGTTATTCTCATATCCATGTGAATCCATGAGGTTCATAAATAGACCAAAGGATTTCTATGGTTGAAAATATCTCATAAAATAGGATTAGGTCATGTGTTAGGGTTGTATAATATTATTATAATATTATTTTGTTACAATTTTTTACCAGATTACAATTTAACCATGGTAAATATAATAATTACTGAAGTAACTATTCATAATGTTCAAGAATAAAAAGTACATATTTAAATAATTTGAACCATATGATTCTAATTATGGAATCAATTTTTCCAAATTCCAAATACCGATGTTATAGTAATTAATTTATAATTAATCCCATTGTCGAAAAAATGGGTTTTTAGATAAAACATTGCAAATGACTGAAATGTTTTTACATATGAATTCAATATAAAATTAATGGAAATGACATAAATTTTTATAAAATATAAAAAGATAATCTATTTATACTTTAAAACAATTCAATTATATATTTTATCCATATAAATTATAAAGATGAAAATAGATGTTTTCAATTTAAATTTGATGTATTTTCACTATTCATCAAAATATGAATGTTATCAGAAAAATACAAAAAATTATCCATAATAACTTTTTATGTTCTTCTTCCAAATAATATGTTTATATTTTCAAGTTTAACTTATAAAATGGTTATAAACTAGATTTAAAGTGGTCGAGCCATCAAAAGGTCGTAAAACTGCATTTTTTTTTTGAAAAATACTTCTTTTATAAAAAAATGAATTTTTTCTCATGTCATGTCTAAGATGAATGCTAATGTTATATAAAATTTAAATTTTGTTTAATACTATTCATAATGTATTGTTTATATAATATTTTAATAATATATCATTTTTAGTAAAACTCGGTATTTCGTACCACACAAGCTATCGAGGAAAATCATTGTTGCTTGTAACACTAGCCTTGTTAGATTTCTTTGTAGTGAAAGATTCTTTTTGGGTTACGTATAACATAATCCAAACTTGGTTCATTTATACATTGAAGAAAATCTATTCTCAATGTTGTGTGAATTTAATTCTATTAAAAAGATCATGAACTTTTGTGCAATACAATCCATGTATATTATTGTGTATACTACAAGCTAATAAGGTGTTTCAAATTGAAAAATCTAATCTTGGTGTAGTGCACAACACATAAAACCAATGAAAATAAAAATAATCTATATCATAATATCTAGATGCATTACAATTACAATTTGGTAACATTAAAAAAAATATATTAATATAGTCTTAGATAATGGACAATCGGCATGTCGGGTGATAACCCATAACATTCGGCAAGGATGTGGGGTTTGAACAAATGAATGAAGGATGATAATTTTTTTCTCCTAGAAATACTATAATATTCTCGACCTGGAGGCCACTAACTGATGCATTGAGCTGAGCCGCCACATGACCTCAAGCATGACTCCATGTATTCCAGAACATTCCAACTACCAGTGAGGGTCTAGTAGATCATATGGGGAGACCAAAATTTCTTTACTAGAGTAAAACATAATAAATACATCTTAAATTAATGAAAAAATAAACCATAAACCAAAAACATGCATTTCAATCCATTTTCTATAATTACATACAACCCATAAAAAAAGAATAAATATGTCATTTCATGTAATATTGTGCCAAAAGTGAAGAAAACCTAAAATAAGATAGACGGTTGATTCCCAAAAAGGATCCTCACTCCAATTGAAAATCCTCACACAGGCACAACCAAAGCCCAACTCAACTCCCTAGTAGTGGATCCTTTCCATTATCCAAACCTACAAAAAATAAATCTACATGGGTATCCAATGGATACCTGAGAAGGGATTGAGTACAACTCAGTAGGCCACTAGAGAGGTGTATAAAAAATATATCGTCTATACAGATAGTGAATTAATGTTCTAAATAAAAGTCAAGGTAATCAAAAGGCAACTCGTGTTCCATTAGGGAATATTACTCAATTAAACCACTAACACCATTTGTTCCAAGGGGTAGGATTTTCCATTAATTCCTGTAAGATCTGTATCGGTCAACTACTATGCATAATAGAATCATTGAAACACTCTATATCACTAGGGAAACCATTTAAACATCAATTATGTCATAGTTACCTTGGAGCCTCAGTCTAGGAAACACTGTATAATGGAACCATTAGGTGAATATAGCATTAGTCTAATACCCAAACCCATGCATTCAAGGGTTGGGGAATAGAGCCTCAGTCCAACTCAACCCATTGGCATAGAATATCTAGTCAATGCCCCACATTCCAAAAATCCATTTTCACATTCTTATTTATCCATTCACCACATATACTATATCACAAAACATAAAAAATAAATATTGATGAAATTTACATTTCACAATCATTCAATATATAATTCAACGTCAATTCATAAACCCTTAGCACATTTACTATTTATATTACATGTCCCATTTATCCAATTTCCCTTTATCATGCCTTAACCAATTAATTATATTGAACAATTTCTCATGCATTAGCCTATATTCTTAAATTACCATGCATTAGGTTATTTAGCACATTTACCAATTTATAAGTAGTTTCCCACTTTAAATATTAATCCTTTCACATAAATTAACCAACAGATGTATTTTATGTAAAATTCATATGTGACATAGCATAATTACGTAATTACACGAAACCCATTTCATATTAAGTCAAATTATACGTTATGACATTATCAATGTCTAGTCACACTATCAATACTCCCATTTTAACTCAACTGACCTATCTACATGTACATCATGGGAACTACATAAATCAAAAGTCATTTTTATGACTAACATCACAAATTTCCTTGTTTGGGATAGTTGGAACTCCACATGGGTGGCCCAAAAATTGAATAGTCAGCATCCATTCAACCCACGATGATTATGATGAGTTTTCTTCCTCATTTATCCAAAATGTTTACGAATTATAACAATAGAAATAAAATGAATATAAAGAGAGAAGAAGTATCACAACCAAATATGCACAAATGTATAATAAAGTATAGGATTTAACATGGAGAGGACATACATAAAATCCAAAGATTAACACTCAAATAATCCTAGACATAGATTTTTATTCCAGAACCCGTTAAATATCTAATGTTTGATCTTCTGGAAAAAGAGGGTTCTTTGGCTTCCGAAGAGGAAGAACAAAACCACTAGCCTTAATCTGAAAAAAATAATCAATAAGAATGTACGAGATGCATGTAGATTCAATATGAAACCAATGACACTCCCAATATCCTTTAATATAAGTATATATGCCCTTGGGGATTCATGGGGGTTTATGTTCGTCACTAGGTATGGATGAGGAAGAAATGAGGAGAAAATTGGGTGAGGAACTTAAAACCCTAATGCAAAAAAATGGTAAATTCTCACTTTTTAATGGGACACATGGTTTGGCTACATGGTTTGCTAAACTATGCACTAATTGTGCACCAAACTTATTCCAATAGGGCTGAAGTCACATGATTACCTGTGCATACCTTAAATTTTTACAACCCGTTCTCCCAGAATATTTAATATCTCTTTCCAGGGTTGCATTGTATAGTTTTCTCTCTTGCACGATTTTGCTTACCCGTTCTCCCTTCCACCAGGCTAGCATGGTTTGGGTGCACAATTTTATCAAACCATGAAACAACTATGCAACATGAATTGGATAAAAAATTTTCCCTTTTTATTTATGTCTCAAACTCCCAAATCTTCCCTAATCCCCCTCATACACTTGGTAATATTTCAAATAACCAACTTCAATGGATTCAAACCAATGTGTAGTCTAGAATGTACCTATATAAAGTACGAGATCTTTCAATATACCCACATTATGATATCATGTCCTTTATCCACTCTTCCAATTACCATTGAGATTAAAAAGTAAAGAGATTTGGATACAGGGCGCACATATCTTTCTCTCTTTCCCATGTTTCTTGTTTAACATTCCCCGGAATCTACAAAAATCAAACCAAAATCGCAATCTTTCATCGTAATAATTTCTCACTACGATCCAAATATGAACTTGATTCTTCTCATAGGGCGCATCATCCTCAAGATCGACATCCCCAAAAAAAACACCTGATATAGGTCAAGGTTATACAACTGATGCTATGAAGCATGAAAGACATTGTGCATTCCACTATACCACTATGGAAGAGCCAATCAATACACCATTGGTCTGATCCTCTCTGCATTCTCAATTGACCCCACATGTAACACCCCGAGATTTTATGAAAAATATATTTTTTTAATTTCATTATTGTCTTGCGTTGTACACTACACCAAAAGGAGATTGCACAACACACATCCTTGACCTGCCTTGCATTACACGCAATCGCAAACTTCCTTGATATCATGTGTAGTACGCAATACCGAGTTTCACTAAACAACGATATGCTATTTAAATATTATTAAAACTAGCCGTTATGAATAGTAATAACCACCTTTTATGATTTTAGAAATTTTATCTCTCAAAATGGACTTCAGTTTTTGATTCGGAGTATCGAATTTAGCCTAAGGTGAAATTTTGGTTCTTTTCGGATAACTTTCATATTTTGATGAATAGTGAAAATTACTAAATTTTAATTAAAAACAACTTTTTTAATCAAAATAATTAATAGTGATAAATTATGAATTTGAGTGGTTTTAAAGTATATTTATAATATATTTTTAAAATTTAATACAATTTTCTTCATTGGATGTAATTTCACATTTAAACCAGACAAAAACAAGTGTCAATCTTTTGATAGTTATTATCTCTTAAAAACACGCTATATTTTAATTAGAAACCACTTTTTTCATCGCAATACCTTATATGGTTAAATTATAATATTGATTGTTTTTAAAGTATAAATAGAATATATTTTTACCATTTAATATAATGTATGTCATTAGCATTAATTTTACATTGAATTCATAGGTAAAAACATTTCAATCTCTGGCAGTGTTTTAACTTTTAAAACCCGTTTGCTTAACAACGGGATTAATTTTAAATTAATTATTGCAAATTTTGTGTTTTTAATTTTGAAAAATGGATTCCATATTTGGAATCAGTGGGTTCAAATTATGTTAATAGGTTACTTTTATTGTTTTGATCTTATGAATAGTAACTATGGTAATTTTTTTATTTACTACGGTTAAAGGTAAATAGGGTAATTCAAGGTTAAAAGAATATTATAATAATTCAAAATTACCTTGAAACTTGTCCTAACCTTATTGGATGAGTATTTTCAGAACATGGGCATCCTTGGGTTGATTTTGGGACCCCATTGATCCACATGGTAGTGACAATGACAATTTGGATTAATTAATTTAATTTTAAGAAAAATTGACATTAACAAAAATATTTTAATAATTAATATTTATAAGAGGGTATTTAAATTATAATTTCGACTATAAATATTCATTATAAAGCTAAAACGATTTCCTACATAATGATATTTTTTTATAATTTTTAGACACCAAATAAATTAAATTATTTAAGACACAATAATGATGTAGTATTTACCTCATTAATAAATGATTTAAATAAATAAGATTATAATGATTAAAATATTATCCAAAACATGTCGAATTCTGATTGGATGATTTTATTTCGACCATGAGTCATATTATCATTATCTTTATTGATTTTTGGACCTTTTTATATAGAATATGAGTTTATAATAAATTAATATTTCCACACTTTCCAAAGGTGCCCCTCTCCTCCCTTATAAAAGAGCACCTCCTCCCCCTCTTCCTCAAACCACATTGAGCCTCCATGCTCGGCCAAACCCTGCCAAATTCTCTTCTCCACCTCCCTAGAAACATCCTAGAGGTCCTAGTCATCTTCAAAGACCAATTTTAGTGCCCTAAGAAGAGGACTCAAAGAGGCGCTTCAAAGAAGAGGTAATGTCCGTTACCGATTATTTCAATATTATTAATTCTTCCACTACTTATTCTTAGGTTGTTTCATTATTAAGTTATAAAATCAGTATCACTCATATAATGATATGTTATTATAAGTATGAAACAACCCTATTTCACCATCTATCCATCCTACGGAAAACGAAATCATTGTGCGTGCGTACGTACGGAATACCGTCTCCACACCATGGTGTAATCTATTTTCCACCACAAACTTACTTGGATGGGTATAATGGTGTAAATAATTACTATATATGATTATTTTAAAGTGATATTGATTCTGAAATAGTACACATACACTCCAATACAGTCCCACAGTCATGAGAACGATATCATCGCTCGTGCGTACGTACGGACTACCGTCTCCACGACGCGATGAGATTCATTCTCCACGTTAACCATTCATGAATGATTATAAAGTATATATAATAAGTAATCATGAAATATATGACATAATAATGATACTGGATTTATGTTTATATATATTTATTTCATCTACCTAATTCCATTCAACTCAATAAGGAAACGAAAACAACGTTCATGCGTACGTACGGCCTACCGTCTCCATGAACAGTGTATTTATTTCCATTTACTGATTTATTTTATATATGTATATTCTGAATATATATTATATATAAATAATGTTTTATATTTTGGAATTAAGTAATCATGATCTATGTAATCATATGAATAATTACAAGTCAAAACACGGACGACAAATGAAACAATTTTACCCAAAACACTCTTTAACATGGAATTTACAAAATAATGGGTAATATAAAGTCATAAGTGAATAATATATGATATCATAACAGTGAGTATGATTCTAGAATAAGTCAATGACATTATTTGAAACATTTTACAGGAGGTTTAGACACTTACGAAGAAAATCGGACCTAAGGTAAGGGAAAATATCACAATCTCATTTTATCCGAGATTGTTTATACTTTGGTGTTTACTAGGGTGTATTTTATCATCCACATCCATAATTCCTCAATATGTAATATTGTTTCCATCCACCTACAATTGTTTAAATCCAATTTTACCCTTCGGTGAGTTTTTAGTAAAAGATATAAAAGGAATCTTTTGTCGTTTTTCGTACGAGGTACTTTTTGACTTTTCCGACAAAAGTACAGGAAGAATGTTTTTTTAACTTATACGGCATGAATTGAATTTTAAAAAATTATTTCCAAGAAGCTTACTTTACATGTTTTCATGTTTATTTTTAATCAACTTCTTTTAGTTTAAAATTGTATGACATGTTAAGAAAGGAAAATTTTTTTGAAGTAGAAAGGATATTTTCCTCAAGAATGGAGTTCAAGTGTTTTATCAAAATTATTTTCCATCTCAGATAATATACGGTTCTGTTTCTATCCCTATTATTACATTTATTTGATTATGTTGTGATGGAATTATTTTTATGAAATCCTTTATCTTATATGATTTGTTTTATGATGTCATGTGGTTTAAGAATCCCATTTTTATTACATGGGTTATGAAATGATGTATGATTTATGATTTTGTGGCACACATAAGAATGGTATCATTTTGAGATGGGTGGGACCTATATCCCCCTCCAATGAATTGGGTAAAGATTTTATATCTCATGAGATAGACATGGCTGGAATGGTAGGTTAAACCGGTTCAGTGAAATAGGACTGAAATGAGGAATGGACTCTGTTCAAGAAATGGACTTTGTCCACTAAGATAGTTTTGGAAATGAGTCTTGACTAATAAGAAATGATTCTCTATGATTATGTGTGTACGCCAAAAAGTTTCATGTTTTACGTTATGATTTTTGGGATTACATTTCACTACTATGATTTATCCCATGTTATGATATTATGTTCTATTTTGCAGGTTAAGATTTCCAAAATGTTATGTTCTTATGAATATGATGTGATTGATATTTCTTTTGTTTACCCTTATTGAGCATTTGAGCTCACCCTTTTATGTTTTCTTTTCCCGAGGATATAAATAAAGGTTTTAGGTAAGAAAAAAATGGGATGATCTTTATGGGAGATGTTGAAGATCGTTCACCACGATTAGAAGATTAAATTCCGAGTTTCCAAAGACACTAAACTATTACGGTCCTTATGTGTGTGTTTTTGTTATATACTAAGTATTAAACAAAATTAATGTAATGTCCATGTACGTCAAGATTAGGGTCTCTATAGTTGGTGTTAGAGGAAAGGCTTAGTAAACCTTTGGAAACTAGGATGCGATAACTTTAGTGAGATCCCTAGAGATATTTCTAAGGTATGCCTAGGGATGCCCCTAAGGTTAAGTATAAGTATAGTTTATAGTACTAGAATTGCGGTAACCCAAGATGTTAGATATTTAAGGTACTCCTCCTTTATTGTGTTGTTTTACCTAGCATGATTTTTGCCCGTCACACTATTGTTTTTGGGTATTAGACGATGTTTGGAATCCGAAGGAACCATGTTGATCAATGTAATGGAAAATGCAATGATTGTCCTCCTGAACAAACAAATGTTATGGGAGATGGAGGGAAAAATCTTATTGTTATACTTACACAATCTATGAATCATTCTGGACATCCAAATGAGCAGAGAAGGGAACAATATTCTATTGAGTCCTCAATGTGGCAACGTCCACCTTCTTTCAATGGGTCTTCTGGTCCAATTGTTGCTGAACAATGGATCAGTACTACTGAAAAGATATTTTCAGTTCTTCAATGTTCTGAACATGATAAAGTCATCTTAGTAGTGTATAGTTTGGAAGCTCATGCTAATCAATGGTGGAATCTTATCAAGAATACGAGTCCAAGAGATGAAATTGAGTCCATGGAATGGGACGAGTTCAAGAACTTATTTTTCAATAAGTACTTACCTCGTATTCTTCAAACAAATATGGAGAAGGAGTGTCTTCAACTAAAGCAAAAGGATGATGAATCTATTGGTATATAAAAAGAGAATTTTACAAGGCTTGCAAGGTATGCATCTGGATTTATCATCCAACCTGAAAGTAAAGTTGATCAATTCTTCAGTGGCTTAAAACCAAATCTTAGAAGGGCATTTGCTATAAGAGACTTTAATAGCTATGAAGAAATTGTATGTTGTGCTATCAAGGTAGAAATGGAAGTTGGTGTTACTTATCCATCTCATAGTTTTGACAATAAACGAATGATGGAGTTCAATGAGAAATCTGAGAATAACAGTGAAAAGAAGATGAATGTTTGTTTATGCTCAAAGTGTGGAATAAAGCATGGTTTAGATTGTCTTAAAGGAACAAGTAAATGTTTCAAATGTGGAATGAAAGGTCATCGGGCATTTGAATGCTGCAATGTTGGGAAGAAGATGTCTAATGATGCAATCAAATGAAGGGATACACAGAATGAACCTACTACACTTCAATGCTTCAAGTTCAAGGAAATGGGGCGTTATACTAATAAATGCCCTAATCCAAGGGTTAGTGATGATCAAAATGAGCAAACACTTAAGGCAATGGACAAAGGAAAGTCACATGCGATCACCATTGGCGATGTTGAATATGAAAACGATGTGGTGGAATGATTAAGTGTTTATGTAATGGGATTCCAAAATAATGTTGTATATAGTATCGTGGAATATTGGAATATTTATGAATTGGTCTATTATCGTTTTACATAATATTATGGTACCGGAAACCATGGAAAGTGATTGTGATATTTTTGGAAAATAGATGATATGCACATAATGAAGGGATAAGGATAAAAATGAAATGTTTGATAGTATTCATGAGCTCATGATTGATATAAGGACTAAGTGATATCATGGTTTGAGTATATAGAATTTTGAGGATTTTGGTATGTGGAAAGAGTTAACATTTAACATCATTCATGTTTTCACTAAGGTTCAATGGGTATTCATTTTTCAAGAGAATACATGATTAAGGCTTTCAAATGTTTGGAATGTGACCAACAAGACATATCTTATGATATATGGGGATCATCGATGGTATTAAATCTCTGGTAATCATTTTCACTATATTATGAGAGTGGACTGTAGTATTATGGATAAGCCTAAAGATTGTAATGGATTATGTTGGATATAAGTTAGTATTATTTAAGGATAGAGGTTTTTTCGATATTATTGATGGGATGTTATAGTAACATAGTTTTCGAAAAAGGATAACCTGCAGGATGGGCGATAGCCCATCGCGTCAAACAAGGCTGTGGAAATCAAACCCACAACCGAAGTGCGACTAGCCTTTATCGACTACCACTGGCCTACAGGAAGTCCCTATTTAGTAGAAACTAGTTTTATTATATTAATAAGCATGTTATATGAAGTATAAGTCCATTTTAGGAACCATATATGATTAATATCACTATAGATGGACTTATGTATTTTTTGATAACTTCTCTAACCATTTGTTTGAGACAGATGGAATGACCCATCATTCTATCACATGATCTGCTAACACATCACGAATGTCAAATTCAACTTCATTTATTTAAGAGATGAAGTAGAAATTGTCCAAAGAATGACCAACGATGAGACTATGCCAAAATCACGAAAGTATTTCTTCCAATTCAAATTTCATCAACTTTAGGGAAATGATCTTGAAAACCAAACATGTTGTCCTAGTGCTCTTATATCTGATGAATCAAATGGTACCATAGATCGTCAAAAATTTATGGCTTTGTGATTGCTAGATTTTTCATAGCCATGTTCTCTACCACTCTCCATCAGAACATGATGGTTAGATTTCTCTTCCATATCCATATTTTCACCTATGTGGAAACCCAGTAATTAGTTTATTTGGGTAACCGTTACATTTCATAATTTTTTATTTAAAGATTGGTTTTGGTATTCCTTTTTATGATGTGGGTTTCTATTAAAGAAACTTTCGAATAGTAAACCATTTATAACCTCGATGAATTTCGTGGGCGAAATTCATTTTAAGGGGGTAGAATGTAACACCCTGAGATTTTATGAAAAATATTCTTTTTAATTTCATTAATGTCTTGTGTTGTACGCTACACCAAAAGGATCCTCCACAACATGCATCTTAGACTTGCCTTGCATTATACGCAATCACGACCTTCCTCGATAGCGTGTGTAGTACGCAATACCGAGTTTCACTAAACAACGATATGCTATTAAAATATTATTAAAACTAGCCGTTATGAATAGTAATAACCATCTTTTAAAATTTTAGAAATTTTATCTCTCAAAATGGACTTCATTTTTGGATTTGGAGTTTCTAATTTTGCCTAAGGTGAAATTTTGGTACTTTTCGGATAACTTTCATATTTTGATGAATAATGAAAATTACTAAATTTTAAATAAAAACTTTTTTAATCAAAATAATTAATAGTGATAAATTATGAATTTGAGTGGTTTTAAAGTATATTTAGAATATATTATTACAATTTAACGCAATTTTGTTCATTGGATGTAATTTCACATTTAAACCAGACATAAACAAGTGTCAATCTTTTGATAGTTATTATCTCTTAAAAACACTCTATATTTTAATTAAAACAACTTTTTTCATCGCAATACATTATATGGTTAAATTATAATATTGATTATTTTTAAATTATTAATAGAATATATTTTTACCATTTAATATAATGTATTTCATTAGAATTAATTTTTCATTGAATTCATATGTAAACACATGTTAATCTTTGGCAATGTTTTAACTTTTAAAACCTTTTTGCTTAACAACAGGATTAATTTTAAATTAATTACTGCAACTTCTGTGTTTTGAATTTTTAAAAATGGATTCCATATTTGGAATCAGTGGGTCCAAATTATGTTAATAGGTTACTTTTATTTTTTGATATTATGAATAGTAACTACGATAATTTTTTTTATTTACTACGGTTAAAGGTAAATAGGGTAATTCAAGGTTAAAAGAATATTATAATAATTCAAAATTACCTTGAAACTTGTCCTAACCTTATTGGATGAGTATTGGAAGACCATGGGCATCCTTGGGTCGATTTTGGGACCCCATCGAGACACTTGGTAGTGACAATGACAATTTGGATTAATTAATTTAATGTAAAGACAAAATTGACATTAACAAAAATATTTTAGTAATTAATTTTTTATAAGGGGTTATATAAATTATATTTTAAACTATAAATAATCATTAGAAATCAAAAAAGATTTCATACATAATTATATTTTTCTTATAATTTTTAGACACCAAATAAATTAAATTATTTATGACACAATAATGATGAAGTATTTACCTCATTAATAAACGATTTAAATAAATAAGATTATAATGATTAAAATATTTTCCAAAACATTTCCAATTCTGATTGAATGATTTTATTTCGACCATGAGTCATATTATCTTTAACTTTAATGATTTTTGGACCTTTTGAAACCGAAGATAAGTTTATAATAAAATAATATTTCCACACTTTCCAAAGGTTCCCCTCTCCTCCCTTATAAAAGGGAACCTCCTCCCCCTCTTACTCACACCATGTTGAGCCTTCAAGCTCGGCGAACCCGTACCAAATTCTCTTATCCACTTCCCTAGCAACATCCTAGAGGTCCTGGTCTTCTTCAAAGTCCAATTTTAGTTAACTAAGAAGAGGACTCAAAGAGGCGCTTCAAAGAAGAGGTAATGCCTGTTACCAATTCTTTCTACATTATTTCTTCTTCCAATTCTTCTTGTTAGGTTGTTTCATTATGAAGTAATAACATCAGTATCACTCATATACTAATATGTTATTATAAGTATGAAACAACCCTATTTCACCATCTATCCATCCTACTGAAAATGAAATCACCGCGCGTGTGTACGTACGGAATACCGTCTCCACGCCGTGGTGTAATCTATTTTCCACCACCACCTTACTTGGATGGGTATAATGGTGTAAATAATAACTATATATGATTATTTTAAAGTGATATTGATTCTTAAATAGTACACATACACTCCAATACAGTCCCACGATCATGAGAATGATATCATCACTTGTGCGTACGTACGGACTACCGTCTCCACGACGCGATGAGATGCATTCTCCACGTTAACCATTCATGAATGATTATAAAGTATATATAATAATTAATCATGAAATATATGACATAATAATGATACTAGATTTATGTGTATATATATTTATGTCATCTAATTAATTCAATTCAACATAATAAGGAAACGAAAACAGAGTTCATGCGTACGTATGGCCTACCATCTCCATGAACGGTGTATTTCATTCCATTTACTGATTTATTATATATATGTATATTCTGAATATATATTATATATAAATAATGTTTTATATTCTGTAATTAAGTAGTCATGATCTATGTAATCATATTAATAATTACAAGTCAAAACACGGACGACAAATGAAACAATTTTACCCAAAACGCTCTTTAACATGGAATTTACAAAAGAACAGGTAATATAAAGTCATAAGTGAAACATATATGATATCATAACAATGAGTATGATTCTGGAATAAGTCAATGACATTATTTAAGTCATTATACGGATGTTCAGACACTTATGAAGCAAATCGGACCTAAGGTAAGGGAAAATATCACAATCTCATTTTATCTGAGATTGTTTATACTTTGGTATTTACTGGGGTGTATTTTATCATCAACATTCATGATTCCTCAATATGTAATATTGTTTCAATCCACCTACAATTGTTTAAATCCAATTTTACCCATTGGTGTGTTTTTAGTAAAATATATAAAAGGAATCTTTTGTCGTTTTTCATACGAGGTACATTTTGACTTTTCCGACAAAAGTACGGGAAGAATGTTTTTTTTAACTTATACGGCATGAACGGATTTTTAAAAAATTATTTCCAAGAAGATTAATTTATAAGTTTTCAAGTTTATTTTTAATCAACTTCTTTTAGTTTAAAATTTTATGACATGTTAAGAAAGGAAAATGTTTTTGAAGTAGAAATGATATTTTCCTCAAGAATTGAATTCAAGTGTTTTATCAAAATTATTTTCCATCTAAGATAATATAGGGTTCTGTTTATATCCCTATTATTACATTGATTTGATTATGTAGTGATGGAATTATTTTTATGAAATCCTTTATCTTATATGAATTGTTTTATGATATCATGTTGTTTAAGAATCCCATTTTTATTACATGGGTTATGCAATGATGTATGATTTATGATTTTGTGGCACACATAAGAATGGTATCATTATGAGATGGGTGGGACCTATATCTCCCTCAAATGCATTGGTTAAAGATTTTATATCTCATGAGATAGACATGGCTGGAACGACAGGTTAAATCGGTTCAGTGAAACAGGACTGAAACGAGAAATGAACTCGATTCAGAAATGGACTTTGTCCACTAAGATAGTCTTGGCAATGAGTCTTGACTAATAATAAATTATTCTCTATGATTATGTGTGTATTACACAATGTTTCATGTTTTATGTTATGATTATTGCGATTACATTTCACTACAATGATTAATCCCATGTTGTGATATTATGATCTCTTTTGCAGGTTAAGATTTCCAAAATGTTATGTTCTTATAAATATGATGTGATTGATATTTCTTTTGTTTACCCTTACTGAGAATTTGAGCTCACCCTTTTATGTTTTTTCCCCATGATATAAAGAAAGGTTTTAGGTAAGAAAAAAAGGGGAAGATCTTTATGAGAGATGTTGAAGATCTTTCACCATGATTAGAAGATTATGTTCTGAGATTCCAAAGACACTAAACTACTATGGTCCTTATGTGTGTGTTTTTGTTATGTATTAAGTATTCTACAAATGTAATGTAATTTCCATGTACGTCAAGCTTACGGTATCTATGCCACATACCTGGGTGCCTTCTTACCCTATTTCCAAATCCAATGGTGACCAATCCTTGGTGACACCTGAAGAAACACACAATTTACCACCATAAACCCATGTTTTTTATAAAGCTGATCCACATATGAATTATACAAACTCTAAGATGATGGCATACATTACTATATCAAATGAACCTATTCTGAAATCTCCTGCACAAGACTCTACTCTAACAACTCTAATACTGATCTTACATCCAACATACTGGTGATCTACACAGTGTACCATAGAGTTCCTCAAACAGTTCCATCTAAAATATACCTTGGTGACTATTGTTTTAGAAAAAACATGACATTCAGAAGTTCTTTTAGCATTATAAAAAACTAGGGCACAGAACCTGATCATATCCTCTAGTACTATAATAGTAAACTCTAAATGCCCATTTTTTGGGGTGTAAATCCATAATAAAAAACACATGAGTACCATGGGTCTTCTTTAACCCCTGCCTAAAGCATGATATGAAATGTGGATCATGATTCAAAACTATTATCTAAGATACCCAATGAAACCATAGTATCACTCAAATGTATAACTCAACCAATTGGTCCACTGTGAATGTATCTTGAATTCGTAAGAAGTGAGACACCTCAGTAAACTAATCCCCAACCAGCCAGATCACATCATTCTTCAGGGGCATCCTTAAGAGACCCTCCACAAATTACATAGTAATGTAATACAATTTACAATTTGAAATGAGAAATGTCTTTCAAAAACCAACCCTCCACTGATGCTCAGCCTTTACCGATTGATAGGAAAAAAACCATTCCACGAAACCTATAGCATCTTTTTTCATTCCTGGAAACCCATACTACCTCTATTGATCACGATTCATTTTGGTTAAACTAGGTTGTAGTACACACGTCAATTCATGAAACTCGCACATCAACTCATATCGCATACACGTTGGCACAACAACATGACCACAATCATAAAGGATCCCTTCATCTCCAATGGTCTAACCAGAAGTTGACTCCCCACCTTAATCTTTTTCCTTAAGTGCCGAAAATTATTAATAACCATTATGTTTCTATTTGTTTCAGCTTATAAGTATCGGATAAACTACCAAGGATGAAAGGGTCACTAGAACATCACTATCAGGTACCTCTCGATGCATCTCAATCAACAACTCCTTCCTCCTCCTCACCTTATTACATTTCTAAACTGCCTAACATTGAGTTTTTCTAATCAAGTAATCCACAAAACTATTCACATTTACCTGTGTATAAACTAGCTCAAAGTAAAAAATAAATTATATACTCAACCCAACTTCACTATGAATGATTCAAATCATGTAGTTAAAAGATGTACATAAGGATTTTATGATAAGTGTACATGATGAAGTGATCTCTCAAAAAGTAGTACTGGAAAATCTTTAATAAATAATCCACAATAGATAATTCTAGATCATGCCTAGGGTATTTTATTTCAGGATGCATCAACTATAATGGTCACAGTCCAATATTCCTGCATTAAAATAATGCCCCAAGACAAATTCCATACACATAAAAAAACAATTTATACCCCTTATTTAACTCAGGTAGGTTCAAAATTGTTGAGGTATTAAACATATTGTTTAACACTTTGAAATAATCCATACATATCCAAGAAAACTCAAACCTTAAGCCTTTCTTGGTCAAGCCCGAATGTGGCTCTACTAAACAAGAGAAGTCCTTAATGAACCATTAGTAATAGATGGCCAATCCCAGGAAATTTCATATATCAAAAACATTAATGGGATTCTCCCAAGACACAACTAACCACAAATTCATTGGGTATACTAAAAAACCATTCTCAGAGATGAAATAACCTATAAAATGAACTGTATCGATACAGAAATGACATTTGGATAACATTGTGTATAGAATGTGATCTCTTATTGTACGTAGGATGATGCCATGGTGTTTGGCATGATCATCACATCTCATAGTCGACACCAAGATGTTATCAACAACAAAAATCCACAAACTGATACGGGTATTTGTCAAAAATCAGTTCATTAGGTCCATAAACACTACTGGTGCATTGGTAAAGCTGAACAACATCAAAAAAATTCATAATACTCATACCTGCTTCTAAACATTGTATATAATACATTAGAAGGAATCACCCTCATTTGGAGATATCCTAATCTCATATCAATATTGGGGAACACAAAAGCACCTCTTAGCTGGTTAAATAGATCATATATTCTAGAAAGAGGGTATTATTTCTCAACAATCATTTGATTCAGCAGCCAATAATCGACGCAAAACTATAAGAAACCATAATACTTCTTGAAAATGGAACTGGAAATCCATAATCTGACACACTCGAACAAATGAACCTATTATTCTCAAGTTACACAAATTGAGTTTATGTTCATGGAGTTCTTTCAGTGACATTCTATTTGGAAGATTATAAACTAGTTTTTATTCTAACAAAAACTCAATCATGAAAACAACATCTATATCATGAGGTAGATTTAAGAATTCCTTGAGAAATGTGACCTAAAACCAATCCACAATAGGAGGAATAACAGGCGGCACCACTCCCCTATCACCAAGAATAATACAAGAAACATGGGCTGAGAGTTCTCTAAAGTACTGAAAAATTGGCCCTGCATGGATTTTCCAAACATCCCATTCACACTGATGTACATATGTGTCATCATAGAGAGATGTAAAGGATATCTAATGATGATTATAGTCAATATGGGATTTGTAACACCCTTGGATTTTGTGAAATATTTTTTTTGAAAGAAGTTATTATTATCAAAAATGAATATAGATTATGTTTATGAAATAATTATGTTTTTATTTTATTTCATACAGTAATAAAGAACGCTTTTTCAACATGAAACACCGACTTGTCTTGTGTTACACACAACACTGAGTTTTTACAAAATAAGACTTTATTATATTAATTATTTAAACATGATAATTATAAGATAACCATCAAAATTAGTAATATGAATTGTAATGACTATTTTTTTAATTTTTCATTATAATGTTTCCACATAAATAAAACATATTTAAAATGAAATGTATAATTTTGGGAAAACTCTTTATATGTATAGAAATATTATTTTCTGAAAGTAACTTCTTTTCATTTCCTTCTATGAATAACAATAAAATTAATTTTAAAAACATATAGAAATAAAATTTGATAAAATAACAATTATTTTTTAATTTTTAATGTAAATATTAATTTAGGTTGAATATTTAATATTTTTCTGAGAAGAATCAATTTTTGAAGAATAGTGAAAAATATTTCATTATAGTTAAAATATTCCATTTTCAATTAAATAATTATTAATTTATAAATTTTTTTCAAGGTTACAATAGATCAATTATCTAAATAATAATCCAATTTAGGTTATTGGAATCATTTTTATATGAATATTACATATATAAACTTATTGAACATTTAAAAGATCTTCTTACCACCTTCACACCACATTTGTGATATTATTTATAAACATAATTTTTCCGATTAAGTAAGTTGAATTTCAAAAAATGGACACACATGATTGAAATTAGTAGCAATTTTCTTATAATATTACCAACTTAATTTTTATTTAATAGTAAATTTATATTTTAATTTACCACGGTTAATGGAAAAATTATTATTTAATGTTATAAATAATATTATAATATTCTCAAAATTACCATAAAACATGTCCTAAATTAACTGGATGAGTGGGTTTAGACCGAAATAAATCTTAAGCTGAAATTGAAACCTTTTAAAATAATTTGACATTTATTATACTTTATTTAAATATAAGTTAAAAATGTCATACTCATAATTTTAATAAAAAAATTATTTTTAATATAGTTTGATACATTAGATAAATTCCATTATAAATATTTCATTGAATGACAATAAATTTATATTCATCATGATAATTTATTTATAATTTTTATAGAATAAATAATTTAATTAATTGATTGTATAACAATTTGGTAGAAATTGATTAATTAATTGAAATATCAAATAAATGATATTAAAAATATAAATAAAATTAATTTAACATCATTAATGACATAAACAAATTTTATTATTATATTTGATATGTTAGTGAAATATTATATGGGTTTTTTCATAGTTATAATGTTGTTAGCATAGTTTTAAAAATAGAAATATGGACTAATATAAAAATTGACCAAAATGATACTTAAAAAATGTATTTTATTAAATGATATAAAATTCACAAAATTATCGAATTTAGAAAAATAATGATAATAAGGATATAAATATCATAAATGATCCATTCAGGGAATTTTTGGAATATTATAGTAACTATATTGACCCTAAATTGTAAAAATCTATGTTGTCATGGTAGAAGTCAAAGGGTTTAACTAAGGGTTAAATAAAAAAGATAAGTTTAATTTTATGACCTAAATATGTCAAAAAATCATTAGTTGATAGGATTTGTAATCATACTTATATTATACTCTAAGTAAACCAAACATGAAATATTTAAAATAAAAAATAAATTTAAATAAATTTAATATATTAATATTTATCTATAGAACCCCTCACCTAAATTATAAATGGTCACCTCCCCCTTCACATCTTCATAAGACTTTAAGCCTTAAAAATCAACAAAAACCTTACCATTTCACATATAAACATCCCTAATAAAATTATATATGAACTATACTTCTCCAAACTCCAACTCTAAGGTCTTTAAGAAGAAATCTAGGGGGAGACTAAAGAAGAAGTGGAAATCTCTTTACCGACTCTTTCAAAATTATTTCTTCTTTTACTTACACTTTTTGTGTTGATTCTCTTAAAAAGTTTAAAATCCAGTACCACCTATATTATGAGATGTTATTATATTTATGTGACAAATATATTCTATATTTTCTTCATCCTATGAAAAATAATAGTACCATGCATGCATACATATGACATATCATCTCCACGCTGTGGTACAATTTGTTTTAAAAAAATACTATATTTGGATGTGTATTTTTATGGATATAATAAATAGAAATAATGAATATGACATGATATTAATTCTATGTAATTAATTTACAATCTAATTCCTCACCCTTTTAATATAAATAGACTAATATTATCACTCATGCATACATACGACCTATGTATTCACGACAAGATGAGATTCATCTTCAACATTAACCATTTAAAAAATGATTATAAATAAATTTATATAATTAATAGATATTAATAATATTAAATAATAATTATAATGGAATAATATATGAATATATATATGCATATATTCTATTTAACTTCTTCTATTCTTTACAATAAGAAAATGGAAATATCCTTCATGCGTACGTATGAATTACCATCTCTATGAATAGTGTATTATATTTCATTTATATATCTTATATTTATATATATGAACTAAATATATATGATATAAAAAAAAATTTACACATTTTTTAAGTTAATAAATCATGATCTATGTAATAAGATCATTAAAACAAGTCGGAACACATATGATAAACAGAGCAGTTATTACCAAAATCCATTCTTTAAAATGGAATTGTTAATAAAAAGTTAAAATAAAGGCATAAAGAAATCATATTTGATATCATTTCTATTAGTATGATTCTGGTATATGTTAATAATATGATTAAAACCCCCAAAAAATAGTTTCTGGCACATACAGAGGGAATCATACGTATAGTTAGGGATTATTTTTATCTCACTCTTATTTATGTGTGACACATGTGCATAGACTATATGATTCTTCTAAAAGGTATATATACTGACCATGAATGTATTTTATGATCCTTATCCATAAGTTTATTTTATTTAAAATTTTTTTATCTTTCATATGGATATTAATCTATTTATTACTATGTAGAGAGTATTTAATTCACAATCTATTCAATATTTAGAATTGTTTTATTTTAAGTATCCATCGGAGAATATTAATCATCCATATAGATGTTTTCTAAAATTTATTTCATAAAATGTTTTACTATTATCCTATGTAGATTTAAATTAATTTTTCAATTTTTTGACTTTTTACTACATGGTTTGAAAGGAATATTACTTTTAATTTTCAAATGATGTACTTTTTGAAATTTCTTGAAAAATTATGTTAAAAGTATTTTTTAACTTATCAACATGAAATGATTCTAATGATTTCCTGAAGAAATATTTCCTTAAAACTTCCCTTAAAGTCATAAAAGGTTATATTGAATAAAAAAATTTAATTTTTAAATTTCATGGAATTTGAAGTAAAGAAATTTTTTTCAAATAATAAAGGTTATTTTCCTCAGGAATTATTTTCATGATATGTCTAAAAATTATATTCCATTTATCATAACATTGATTGATGTTACATATTTTTAATGGGATTATGCTACTCTATTTCATATTTTATTCCTTTTATGGATGCTTTATGTTTATGATGGAATTATATTTATTAAACCCATTTCTTTTCATGGGTTATGTTATGATTAAATTATGTTTATGAAATCCATTTCATTCCATGGGTTCTAATATGATGAGTGATTCAATTTATTGTGGAAAACATAAATTTCTATTTCATTCTATGATAGGTGGGACCTTTATCTCCCTCAAATTAATTAGGTAAATATAGATAACTCATAAGGTATATGTGTTATTTATGAACCTGATTGTATGTTCAGAGTTTTATGAGTGGACGTTGTTTTCATATCCATAATTTTATGTGTGGACCCAGTTTTCAGATACTAATATTTATTCAAGGGCATGATTTCATATCGTTAATTTAATTAGTTAACCTAATACTATTTATACATGTTCACAAAGTTACATGGTAATGTGTATGCCAAAATTTTATTCTTCTGTTAATGCTTTGATTTCATGGATTATGTTATTTATTTCCTTATGATTCATGTTTGATGATCTACCAATCTTTATTCTATGACTCATCCATATGATCTTCAAATTTTACGCGCATGTTTTCATACACTTATTATAGTACCCTATTTTTTGTTATGTAACAATTAATTGATTCTTTATAAGTGAGGGTGAAGTTTGGTAGTGTTTGGTAAACATTCAATATGTTTTTGAGGCTAAAATAGATACACACGAGTTACACACAATTTTTCTAAACCGTGCAGATAT
Source organism: Viscum album (assembly GCA_963277665.1). NCBI lineage: Eukaryota > Viridiplantae > Streptophyta > Magnoliopsida > Santalales > Viscaceae > Viscum > Viscum album. The sequence continues at coordinate 1,866,910,104 of OY728133.1, forward strand.
ACTTCGAGAAACTATGCTTAGTTGTAGTTTTTAGGTGATAGATATAGTAGTATTTTATAATGTTTATGAAGACCATGTGAGGAGACCATGTAGGGGTTTCCTTAATATAGTTACAAGCACATAATCAGCATACAATTTATCTAACAGTGTGGACAAACCATGTGCAGGGATAATGTAAAAACCTATTTTTTATGATATCAATAATTTTTGCTCTTACATGCTTGGTTTCACTCATAAATGGACAAAATTGATTATTTTTATCCATTTATGTTTTAAGAAACATATCCCAAGTGTTTTGGAACCGATTTGGAGACCTCAATTGGTGTTTTCAAGCCTGATTCTTATGGTAGGTGACGTTCTTAACTGTAATCTTCTAGTTTTTTTGATCAACATAGATCTAATTCGAGTATCCTATTGATTATAATTTTTTATAGCTGTTATGGGTATATATATTGGGGTATTTCAAATATTATGATATTTGGGTTTGTTGATAGTAAGAGAAGGGACCTAAGGCTGTTTTGAGGAGTTTAAAACATGTTTCTAGAGCATTCTAGGTCAATCGTGGGTTTCTTCCAAAAACATTGAGGTATGTGGATTCTATCATGACTTATATTAGTATTATTGATTGTAATAGATTAAAATTACTTTATTTGAGTGGAATTTATTTTTAAAATCATGTAATTAATATTATACAGGGATGATTTATTATTTTGGGTGATATTCATTGATCTTGGTGAATTGGTGTGACATGTGATTTTGTTTTTGAATATATAATGGTGATTTAAATTATAAATTTTTTCTAATTTCATAATGGTTTGATGGAAAAGGGTTTTTCAATATAAAATTATTTTTTATTGAAATATTTTTGATGGAAATGGTTTTCGATAAAAATGTGTTTTTATTAAAAATAATTTCTATCAAATCCAGTTCAATGATAATCCTTTTCAATAAAACACATTTTTTATTGAAATCCCATTTTCCATAAAACCATTAGAAATTTAAATATTCAATTATTATCATAAGATTAACCATTTTATGAAAAACAATATGTATCCACTTTCACACATTGATGATTTGTTTGATCAGTTGAGGGGAGCTCAGTAGTTCTCTAAAATTTACTTACGATCAGGATATTGTCAATTGTGAGTTCGAAAAGTAGATATTTTGAAGAAATATTTCTTAAGAAGATATGGATACTAAGAACATATAGTCATGCCTTTCAGTCTTACGAATTCACTATCAGTCGTTATGGATTTGATGAATCATATATTTCCGTGATATATGGATTCTATTGTTGTGGTGTTTTTTGATGACATATTGGTGTATTCAAAGACCGGGGATGAACGTGGGAAACACTTGTGGAAAATGTTGGGAATCATGAGAGACCATAATTTGTATGAAAAACTGTCGAATTTCGTTTTTTGGATACTAGAGTATGCTTTCATGGCCATTTAATTTCTGAAAAGGGTGTTTCAATTGATTCAGAGAAGATAGAGGTTATTGTCTCGTGAAAACCACTGAAGATTTTTATTTAGATATGATGTTTTCATGGAATAGTTGGATGATACTGATGATTTATGTGTCACTTATCACAAATATATTTACCAATGAAAATTCTAACAAATAAGAATGCTCCATTAAAATGGACTGAATAATTCTAGAAGTACTTCCATGATATGAATGTTCGACTTACATCAACACCTATCTTGATGTTATCTAGAATTAGGACAGGGGTACATGGTGGACGATGATGCTTTAAAATCCGGTTTTGGATGTGTTCTCATGCAATGAGGCCATGTTATTGCTTATGGTCAAAGGTATTTGACAGTTCATGATAAGAATTACACAACACACAACATGGAATTAGTTATTGTTGTACATGCTTTAAAGACATGGTGTCATTATCTATTTGGTGAAAAATTTGTTGTGTTAACATATAAAATAATGAAACACATTTTCTCACAATGATATTTGAATCTAAGGGGTAATATATGTATGGAGTACCCATGGATGTTTGAATTGGACTTGATGTATACACCATGGAAAGGGAATCTGGTGGAAGTTTCATTAAATAAAAAGTCATACACTATGTTGTAAAAAAATTCTTCAGATGAATGGATGTTGGTGTCAGTACTAGATGACATTTTTTGTGAAATGCGAAGACTAAGGTGATGTGGTGGTTTTCATTTTTGTTGAATCTAGATCCTAATTTGGTAAATATAGTTAAAGAGGCACAAACATCTAATGTAGAATGCATAGTTATGGGTTAAAAACTCCATGGTGGGAGACCATTGATGTATGGAATCATGAAGGAAGTTTATTTTTATTGTTCATAGATCATATGGTGGTACATATGTATTTTCATGGACAAATTATTCATTCTTACAACCATTCAATAGGGGATGAACATCCTGGTAGAAAAAATATGTACAAGGCATTGAAGGCATAGTTTTGTTAGAGTGGTATGAAAAAGAATTTTGGCTCAGTTTGTTTCAAAGTGATAAACAGTTAATAATGTTAAGGAAGAATATTAGTGACCGAAGGATATGTTGTATTTTATACCAATTATACCATTGAAATGGTATCCTATAGCGATGAATTTTGTTACAGGTCTCCCAAGAACGGTTCGAAAACATGATTCCATATGAAGATTGTGTACTGACATACCAAGTAGTCTAATTTCATTACAATTCATAAAGCTCATATGGTAGAGGATCATTCCAAAATCATTATTCAAGAAGTGGAAAAGAGACATGGATTACTATTTTCCATCATGTTAGATTGATATCTGAGGTTTATGTTTCTTTTTTATAAATCCTTACAGGAATCCCTTGGGACTCAATTGACTATGAGTACAATGTATCATCCTCAGGAATATGGGAAATCCATAAGGAAAACACATATGTTGGAAGACATATTTTAGGTTTCTGTAATTTATTTTCGTGGATCATGGGAAGATACCGTACCTATAGTTGAGTTCTTGTATAATAACATCTTTCAAGCCTTGATACTTATGGCTCCATTTGAAGCATTGTATAGGAATCCTTGACGTTCTCCACAGAATTGGGTGGAAAAAGGGAAGACATCACTAGTTTGTTCTAGTATTTCCCATGAAACAATGGCGAATATTCAGTTGATCAGAAAGTGGTTGGAGACAGCTCAGAGTCGTTAGAAATCATATGTGGATCATTGATGAAGATCACTGTCGTTCATAGAGAGTGACCATGTGCTCTTAAGGATCTCTCTAAACAATAAGCATCATCATTTTGTGAAGTACGTAATGTTAACTACTCAATATGTTGGCCCTTTTGAGATACTTGAACAAATTGGGGAGGGTTCTATATGGATGGCATTTCCACCATGGTTCAGTTCGGTGCATAATGTGTTCCATATATCTCAGATGAAGAAGTTTCAGCCTGATCCTAACCATGTGATCAGATGGGATCACGTTGACCTTGATCTAGATTCTTTATTGGTACATATCATAGTGTATATTTTGGATAGAAAAGATAAAGACTTTTAGGGATAAATTATTTGTTCATTGCGGGTTTTATGGAAACATGGTTTGATTCAAGAAGACACTAGGAAATCCGAGAAGGAAATGAAATGGCAATGGCAAGAACTTTTTTATGGCTTTGATGTTTTCCACTTTTTGAGGACACAAAGGCCAGTGGTGGGGATAATTTAGTACCCCCCCACCCCCAATTTTGGGTATTCAACCCTAAATTGATTATTTTTATGTAAGGGTGAAGTTTGAAAAAGTTTGGGAAACTTTTATTAAGTTTTGGGGGCTAAATTAGATGTGCACGAGCTATGCACAGTTTGTCTAAACAATGAAGTTATCCTAGAAGAAACCATGTAAAGTTGAATATTTATGGTAGAAGCATGAGAAAATTTTGGGAATGGTTAGGGAGACCATATGAGGGGTCATGCAAGGGTTTCTTTAAGGAATCATCATACACAGGGTTAGCGAATTGGATTGACTAACTATGCGAACTGGTCCTGCACATGAAAAAAGTAGGATCCTATTTTTTAGGATCTTAAATTTTTTTCTCTTACATGCTCATTTTTTATCGTAATCATCTCTAATTATATATATCTCTATATTGATGAGTTTTTAATCTCTTCCATGAATTTTGGAACCAATCTGGATCCCTCCCATGGTGTTTTCAAGCACTTATCTCATGGTAAGTGACGTTACTAATAGTTCTTCTCTCATTTCATAGATCTACCTATATACACTTATCCTCTCTTATTATTTTTCATATCTAAACCTAATATGGGTATATATTTAATTAGAGACACCAACAATTAATATATTTGGTTTTGTTAATGGTAGTAGAATATATATATATATAAGGTCATTTTTTGGGGAGATTCAACCAGGTTGCTAGAGCGTTCTTCATCTGCTGTCAATTTTCTCCAAAACCATCAATGCAGGTGGCTTATCTCTCATATCTTATTATTATAATTGATTGTATTAGTTTAAAGTTGTTTTATTTGAATGTAATTTAATGATAAAATTATAGAATAAATCTTCTCGAGGGATGATTTATGGTTTTTGGTTAAATTGTGTGATCTTGGTGAATTTTTTTGCAAGTTGATTTAGTTTCATGAAATTAAAATGGTGATTTTAAATTAGGGATTTTATATTATTGAATATTGGTTTTATGGAAAAGTGTTCTTCAATAAAAGTGGGTTTTATTGAAATGTTTTGGCATTGAAATGGTTTTGATGGAAATGGTTTTTAGAAAAAGGTGTTTTTATTGAAAAGGTTTTTTGGCATTATCCTTGGGCATAATTGGTGTGTGTGATCATGTATAATTTATAGGGAGTTCTTTAAAAATGACTCTATGCTATTTGAAGAATTTCAAATTGCACATGGGATATAATTATACTTTGAATACCGTGTAGATCTAAAATAAACCTCTAATGTGCATGGAACTGTCATTGCGTAGCATGCATGCTTTTTGTGTAGATTTGTGGAATGGATTGCGTATGAAAATTAAATATTGAGAAATGGTTTTATTGATTTGTTTAGTTATTTTTTTTTTAAAAAATAACTTTCTGGAAAATTTGTTTCAATTACACTTGAAAGTTTTTGGTTATAAAAGATTTTGGAAACATGTTTATATGTTGTTATAAAATGTTTTGAGAAATTTTTTATTATAAAATATTTTATGTAAATGTTTATAACTCTTCTATCCTAGTGTAATGAGTAAAGAAGTCATTGTGGTAAACCTACTAAGTGTTATAATCACCCTTTTTGGCACTTTGGTGATTTTGCAGATGATATCTTCCGAGACATGGGAAAAGGTAAATTATCACACGTTTTTAGCGCCACCTCATGATACATGGGATGCTCGGTGATTGTGGATCTTAAATATTATAGATAATGATGACTTGGGGTATTTTGGGAGTTTTTAGATAATCTTACACTGTTTACATTGAATTTTTTTTGGGTCTTATGTTGTTTCACACACTAGGATGGTTTGGATATTAGTAAAGTAGTTGTGTTGTCTTACCTTTTTTCATGAATCCTTTAGTAAATGGTTTGGTTATAGTTTTTAGGTTTTGTGGTTTATTTTATAAATTGTAAATCATCCACCACTTTTTTTGAAACACTTCCTCATTTATTTCGTGCCTTTGACACCTTGGGATGTTTTTTAAGTCCTAGTAATGACTCATTTTACTCTTAAGACAGTGACTATTAGGAGGTCATTACACTTAAGTTCTTTTTATTCTTGAACATCTACCATGTTCACCATCATAGAGAATCTATGCTCACCCTTTCTTATGATTCTTTTACCTATGATACAAATAAATGTAATAAGTCTGATATAACAAAAAGGGGTCTAGTTATGATCAAATATGTGGGAGATGAATTATATGTGTTACGAACCTATTGTTTATGTCTCCAAGTTTCAAATGGAAGTAAAATAAGATGGAATTTAGGAGTGTGTTTTTGTAATGTAAAATGTATTCCTAAAAAAATTGATTTAATGTTTATGTACATCATGTTTGGGTTGCTATAGTTAGTATCAGAGAAAATGATTATTCAACCTTCGGGAACTAGGGTGGGAAAACATTCATTATATACCTACAAATATTTATAAGGATATTTAAAGGGACGCATCTAAGGATATATCTATGTATATATTACAATACTATATTTTTCTTAATAATCATGAATAACCAACGATTAAAAATAAGGTGGTATATATTGAAAGTATCTTCCCTTTATTAGGTGATTGTATAACTATGATTAGTGTTTCTCGTAATATGACTTATAGTTTTAGTAAATGGCAAGAACCTTAAGGAACCATGTTAATGAATAATGAAATGGAAAATAAAATAATTATCCTCTATAACAACTGAATGATAAGGTAGATAGAATAAAAAATATTATCCCTATTTTCATAAAATCTATGAATTATTCTAGTCATATAAATGATTTGAAAAGAGAAAAAATTTATATTGATTCCTTCATGAGGAAACATCCATGTTCTTTATGTGGGTCTTATGATCCACTTGTTGCTATTTTTGAGACTTGAAAGGGATGCTTTTAGGATCATCATTAATCTTGAAGAAAAATCAAACAATTATTTAGTGTCCTAAAACAATTTATATGAAAGGCCTTGTCCATAATAGACATTGGAAGCTAGGATTAAATCCTTTAGAGTACAAAAATAGAGGAAATGAAAATTAGTAACTCTCAAGGATGCAGTGATAAGAAAAGGAAGACAGAGAATAATGAAAACTCCAATTGTTTTCCTCATGGAAGGAAAAAAGAACATTCAACCTCTTACCTGCAAAAAATGTGGAAATAAATGCTCCTGTGAATTCCGGAAATGAATAAGAAGATAATTCATTTGTGGGAAGTGTAGCCATCGATCAAAAGAATGTCAAAGTGATTTAAACACTCTAGACATTGAATTGAATAGAGAGAATACCGAATAAATGAACCATGCACACTTTAGTGCTATGAAAGAAATGTGTTCGGACACTATGCAAATCAATTCCCCAATCCAAGGGATAATATTGATGATAATCAAGAGCATCCTCTTAAAGCCAAAGGAAAAGGAAAATCTCATGCGATCACTATTGGAGTTGTGTAGTATGATAAAAAAAGTTGTAGAATGATTGAGTATTTATGAAATAGAATTCAAGAATAATGTTTTACAAGTACCTCTATGATATTATAGAATAATAAAATATCTATGTATTAGTCCACTTTATTTTTCTCATAAGGAGTCAAGAACATAAGAGGAATGGTACTGCTATCTATAAAAAGTGATTGGGGTGGTAAGGTGATTATTTTGGAAAAATATTATTAAGGGAAGGATAACATGTAATATGCACATGATGTTATGAAAATTAGATAAAGATATTATTTATTATAAATGGGATAATTATTATGAACTTGGGACTAATTAGATGGAAATATGGTTTATTGTATCATGGGTAGTGTTTATAGAATTGTTGGATTTATCGTATGACAAAATAGTTAGTTTTTCAAAGCAGAGATGATTTTAATAAGAATTTATGGTAATTTTGGATTATTACTATGTTTCAAGAGAATACAAGATTAAGTCAATGCCATGTTTGGAATGTGAAAACTAAGAAATGAATAATTATATATGGGACATAAATTTCATGCATGTTTAGTGAACCTATTTCTAATGTTTTGGATTTTCAGCTTTCTAAAAGATTATAATGTTATCCATCACGATAATGTATAAGTTAAAGTTTAGATGAATGTTGTTAAATTAAATTATTATCTAACTAAAGTCAACTTATGCATATTTGATAAATTTTGTTATCCTTTTTGTTGTGATAACTGTAATGGCCCAGACCATCCTGGCCCACTACTTTTCCAAAAGTGAGGCTCCACCAAAATAATGGCACCATGACGGTAGCACCGGTCACAGTGGCACAGGTCAGGGTGGCACTGTGACAATGGCACCAGTCACGGAGGAACCGTTACGATGGAACCGTGAGGGTGGCACCGTTGCGGTGGCACCGTGAGGGTGACACCGTGATGGTGGCACTATGTCCTCTTCGTTCTTTTCTAGTTCCCGACCATTCCGCTCCCGCAGTAAATTAATTCTTATACCCTTATTAAATCCCATAATTAATACCTAAAAATCCTGAGAAATATCCCTAATGGGGGATATTAAATAATAACTTAATACCATCGTGTGTAACAGCCCAAACCATGTGGGAAACCACGATCTGACTTTGAAGGCGTTCAAAATCCCTATATCCCATATCAATGGGATTTTATCTATATATATCATAGAAGACGTTATTTGTTATCTTCTTCCTTTTGGAAAACTCCTCTACTTCTCCCTGGTGTGCCTGGAGTCCCCCCCATTCACGAGACATGTGGTGCACCTGCGCTCGATTCATCTTCTCATCATTGGAGTTCCTGACGTCCCTCCCCTGCAAATGGTGCATACCTTGTTCTTAGAACGTGGAAGAAAATGTCAATCCTTGATCAATCAGTTATGGATTTTCTCCTTCGTCTCTCTTTTCTATGTATCATGCGGGGTGGGAATGATTTTGCCTCTATGGAAATTGATGAAACTAAACTTAATGAAGATAATTAACAGACCTTTAAATAATTAAATAGGGGGTGTGATCGATGTTATTTTGTACTCTATTATGTTGATATGTGTTGTGAATTGTACGGGCCAATTCTCACTAAAAATCAAGGCCGTTGGGGGTCTTTATCTGCACACTAATGAACCTCGGTGCTCCTGGACGTTTAAATAACTATAACATGGAATTGGTTAATTATGTATACTCGATTAAATAAATTGAAAGCACTAGGATCAACCCCTTTCTGTGATAACCCTGATTAAAGCACAGTGGAATTGAAACCATGTAGTTTGTTAAATATTTTAAATCTAAAAATAACTGCATGGGCCTGCCTTGTGTTGGTGGTAGTGGTTTGGTTGTTTTCTTTCACGGGCCGATTTCAGGTGACTTTATGGTTTTCTTTGATGGGGGCTTAGATTTCTGGGTTGATATGTGTGGGGATGCGATCCCCTATTGTTATACTTTCACTGGTTGTGAATCTGAGGCTGTGAGGTTACTCTACTTATATCACGAATTGGGGTGGAGTCCTCTGTTGTTGAGAAACCATTGGCTCCTAGATTTTGGGGACATGGGGCTGTGTCTCAGGGTTTTCTTTGGTTCCAGTACTTTGACGGATATCACTTATCCCATTATTGTTGTGACTTTACAAGAGAACTGGGTGTGAATGTTTAAGTTGTTGTTTGACTGTCTTTTTCTCTGGCTTGCGGTTTGGCCTGTTAATTTCCCAATAGTGTAGAATTCACCTAAATGGGGTTACATGAATATGAAAATAGAAACAGTTAAAATGGGAATTGGTTTTGGGAATGAGTTGTTTCTTGGATGTGAGTGTCGTGTTGTTCTTTAATGAATGAGTAGTAATAATAGTATTTGTGCTTAGGTTTTGGAACCCCTAGGTTGGGATGAGTGTTTGTTACCTAAACATATATCTGTAGATTTTATTTTTATTATTCGCGCCCCACCCAAGATGAGCACTTAGTTCTGAATACCCCATTTCACGGGGAGGGTGTTTTTTCCAACACTCCTATGAGTGTATGGTTATTATCTCCTTTTTCGCTCCATTTCCCAAATATCCCAAGACTCTTCGGACATGAGGTGATGGACTGAAGTCCATTATCATCCCATGAATCTTTGGACAAGCAGTTGTGGCAGTTGGCCCAGGTGTTTGCAGGCAGGTTGTTTCCCAAGTGTCTTCTGGAGGAGGCCCATGTGTCTTTGGGAATGGTAGTAGTTGTTTTGACCCAGGTGTTTGCGGGTGTGGTAACGCGTGGTGGTTGTGGCCCAGGTGTGTGTGGGCAAGGTTTGGTAGTGGGACTGTAGTGAGGTTATGGCCCAGGTGTGTGCAGGCGGGGTTTGGCAGTGAGACTACGGTAAGAATGGCGGTATTGGTTTGATGCATAGGATGTCTTCATTAACTAGTGTGAAAGTGGCGCGAGGTACCCAAATATCGATGTGCTATTATTATACGTTACATGACTTATGTTATTTGGTGAGCGTGCCTTGGTGAGGTTTGGGTGGATAGCTTTTCCATGTTGGGTGTTTTGTTATCTCTTTTTCCATGGGACATTGGAATGTATCCTCACTTGTACACGAGAGTCTTTGGTTTTCCCTACTGAGTATACTTGTATTCACACCGTATGTATATAAAACTGCTTTCAGGTTTCTAGGAGGACTTGCGGGATAATGCAAGACCGTACTAGCTTGGACCTTTGGGGCAGTTGATGTTGTTGATTTCTTTTTCTTGGTATCTTTTTACTTTTGGAGTTGTGTGGCTTGTATCTTTTACCTTTGAACATGCATATGGGAATGGTTTACTTTCAGTCGTACTAGCACTTTCAGTTTTGGTGTTGTGGGATTCACTATCTTATCTCCCGATCCTATTAAATGAAAAAGGGTAATTCCATCCATTTAGTTTGTGATTTTATACCCTTGTTGCTATTCGCCAATCTAGGACCTATTGAAGGCGGGTCTCGGGGGTCATTATCTCTCCTTAAACTTGAAAAAGGAATGGTCTGGCAATCTAGTGTCTCTTCCCTAATCTTGGTGAAGGCGGGTCATGACAATAATGACAGGTGGAATGACCCAACATTCTATATATGAATCTCATGATTTTCTAATGATTCAGGAGTGAAACATTAAAATCCATTTACTGGAATAAGATATGATGTAGAAATTAGTCAAGGCATAAAAAGTGTTGGATTATGGTGAAATCATGTATGTATATCATCTGATGAGGATTTTTCAAAATTAGGAAAAGGAATCGTGATTGTAAAAGATTGTCATGTTATCTTGAATTTTCATTATATAAATGACATCATTCAAGCTTCTTTATTTTCTGGTTTTATGAATTTTTGAATTTATATATATCACCCAACTTCATGTTATCAATGATATTTATCTATCTCTATGATTATTTACGTGTTTCCCCAATGCCCAAATCATCACTCATGTTCCCATATGTAGAGACATAGTTACGATTTACTTTGGGTAACTATTATTTTCCAAATATCCTTTTTAAAAGTATGTTTTGGAAATTATTTTTAGGATGTCGGTTTCTAGTAAATAAACATCCATGTATTAGTCCTTTGATTACCTAGATTATTTTTGTGGGAGAAATTCATTTTATGGGGGATATAATGTTACATCATAATATTTTGTGATTCTTTTCTAATTATGTGATTATTTTAAAAAATGAATATATCTGGTGTTATATGAAATAATTATTTTGGAATTTCATTTCACACATCACCAAAGAATTTTTTTGGTACAAGCAATACTGACATGACTTACATTACATCCAAAATTACTTTTTGGGGAAAACCCCCCTTATTATTATAATTATTGGATCATGATTGTTAAACCATAGTCGTTAAACATTATAATGTGGATATTAATAACTACTTTAAAAATTTTATTTTTAAATTTTCACTGAAATAAAACCTATTTACAATAAAATGTATAATTTTCGGTAAAATATTCATATGCTTTGATATATTACTTTCTTAAAAGAGCTGGATTTCATGTCCTTCTATGACTAATAATAAAATTAAATTTAGACACTTTTAGACATTTAAATTGATAAAATAACCTTAATATTTATATTTGTAATGTCAAAATTAAAATTGGTTTCTTTATAAGTATTTTTCAAATAATATTACTTTTTTAATGAATAGTGAAATAAAATGCATTGTAGTTAATATACAACATTTTCATTAAAATAATTATTATATTAATTTTTTTAAAGTTATAATTGATTAATTATACATGTATTAATACATATTGGTCATTTTAATCGTTTTTAAAATAAAATTACATATATACACTTATTCAACATTTAAATGATATTTTTACTGCCTTCTTTCCAAATCTGTGAGATTAGGTTAAAAGATAATTTTTCTGATCTTATAAATTGAATTTAGATAATGGGATATAAATGGTTTCAATTAGTATTAATTTGTTTACAATAGGATAATATTAATTTTTAGGGACTAGTAACCTTAGTATTTTTATTTATCACGGTTAATTGTAAATCAGGTAATTAATGGTTAAAAATATATATATAATTATATAATTATCATAACACATGTCCTAATTTAATTGGATTAGTGGGTTTCAGAAAAAATCAAACTTATTCTAAAACTATATTGTTTTTAATTTCTTTTACATTTATTTAAAGATAGATTAAAAATTTCATAATCATAATTTAAAATGTAATCAGTTTTTAATATTGGGCTATAGAAAAGATAAATTCAACTATTAATATTAATTTCAAATATAATAAAATTTTATTCGCAAATATTTTTGTTTTAATTATTAGGGAATAAATAATTTATTTAATGGCTTTCATAACAACAGTGTAGTATTTGTTTAATTAATAAAAATATCAAATATATAAAATTAAAATATGAAAATAAATATAATTTAATATCACTAATTACATCAAAAAATTTTATATTTATATTTGATATGTAAGTGTTATACTATAAAGTATGGTTTTAAGTTATGATGCTTTTTTGATATTTCGAAAAAGACAAATATTGAATAGTTTCTAAATTAACAAAAAAGATACTTTAAAGCACCTAATATTTTATTAAATGGTATTAAATTAATAAAAATATATAATTATAAAAAATAACTATAATAAGTTTAAAATTTCATAAATGATCTATTTTGGGATAATTTTTCATGTTATAGTAACAAAATTATCCCTAAAGTGTAAAATTCCAAGTTGTTATGGTAGTGGTCAAAGGGTTGAACTGTTCGTTAAAGCCAAAAGATAATGTTAATATTGTTAAATAAAAATGTAAAAATACAAATGGTTGAGAGGATTTCTAACCTTATTTTTCTTATAATATTAATAACTAACATAAGATCAATTTTTAATCTATAATCAATTTATGTTAATTTAATATTTTAATATTTTCCCAAAGTGCCCCTCACCGAAATTATAAAAGGGAACCTACTCTCTCACTTCCTCACATCACATTGAGAATTAAATAACTAAAAAACCCTGACCATTTAACTTTTATACTTTCCTAGTAACATTATATAGGTTATAATCTTCTCAAAATACAAACTCTAGTGTCCCTAAGAAGAGTTATAGAGGGAGACTATCGAATAATATGTAATCTCAATACCAACTCTTGGAATATTATTTCTTCTTCTACTTAACTTTCACATATTTATTCAAATATAAAGTAATAAATATAATATAATCTATATTATGATATTTTATTGTGATTATGGAATAACAATACTGTATCTTATATTCATCATTTGAAAAACAAATGTTGCATGCTTGTGTACGTTTGACTTATCGTCTCTGTGTCGTGGGGAAATATATTTGTCATCACTAATTTATTAGGATGGGTATAATTTTGGTTATAATGGATATAAATAATGACTATTACCAGATATTAATTCTATTTAATTAATATACTATGTAATGCATCACCCTTTTACAATAAATAGAGTAATAGTGCTGCTCGGGTGTATGTACGACCTACCATCTCCACGACGTGATGTTATTCTTATACCACCTTATATATTTCAAAATTATTATAAAAAAGTTATAAAATGTATTAATATAAATTATATGACATAATATTGATAATATAATTATACATTCATATAAATGTAGTTCATTTACCATCTTATATTCAGTATGATAAGAAAATAGAAACAATGTTCAGGCGTACGTACGACTCACCATATCCAAGAATGGTGTATTCCATTTCATATATCTATCTCATATATATATATAATAAATATATTTTATATATAATTCTCGTATTACATTTTATAATTATGGTATTCCTAATAAACCAAATAGATTTAAGAAAAACAAATAAAAACATGTCGAATACACAAAGAGATTATTACCCAAAATGTTGTTTTAACTTGAAATTATTAATAATTGGGTGATATAAAGACATAAATGAATCATATAGGATATAATAACTATTGTCATTATTGTTTTATAAGTTAAAAAAATTTAAACCAATATAAAAGTGTTTCAATCACATACAGAGGGAATTAGACCTACGGTAATGAATTATTTTTTACTCACACTAATTTATATGACACAAATACTGTATACACTACATGTTTCTTATAAATAGTGAATATAATTCACATGAATCTATTTTATGATTATTATCTTGAATATTTTGTTTTTTTATAATTTAATTTATTTCATAGGGAGTAATATTATGTTTACTATAATTCAATGAATATTTATTACTTAGGCTCTTTAATATTTAAAATTGTTATGTTTTAAGATCCTTTTAGGAAATATTTATCATCCATGTCCATTTTTCTAAAAGTGTTTTCATAAAATGTTATCATATTCTCTAATTAACATTTAAAGTTATTATTTCCTATTTTTTAATTTTTACTCCATGATATTAGAGGAATATTTCTTTTGTTTATCAAATTAGGTAACTTTGACTATTCATGTAAAAGTATGTGAAAAATGTTTTTGGACATAGAAAAAATGAATGGATTTTAATGCTTTCTTGAAAAATTATTTCCTTGATTCATCTGATACAATCATACTAGGTTATTTTTAAACAAAGTTTTTTAAAAAAAATTCAATGAATTTCAAGTTAATAAAAAGTATTCATATCCAAAATGGTATTTTCCTCTATAGTTTTTTTCAAGAGATATATCAATATTATTTTCCATCAAGAATAACATTTTTTGTTGTTTTTATGTTTTAAAGCATTATTCTTTAATGTTTCCATTATTTTTCATTCTATTAATTGCTCATGTTTATGCCTAAATGATATTTATGAAACCCATTTCTTTTCATGGGTTATATTATGATGGAATGATGTTTATGAAACCCCTTCATTCCATGGGTTCTGAAATGATGAATGATCTATGTTTTTGTGGAACACTTGTGTATGAGTTTCATTATGTGATGGGTGGGACCTATATCCCCCTCCAATGCATTGGGTAAATATGGATAACTCAAGAGGTATATATGTCATGTGTGAACCTAATTTCAAAGTCACAATTCTATTTGTGAACATGGTTTTCACATCAATAATTTTAAGTGTGGACCTATTTTTAATGTCAATAATTTTATGAAAGGGATTGATTTCATTTCAATAATTTAATGAGTAAACATACTACTATTTATAAATGATCACAAAGATACATGTTTGTGTTTATTCTGTAATTTCATTATAATGTAAATGCTATAATTTCATGGATTAAGTTATCTATTTCCTTATGATTCATCACTTATGAACTGCTAAAAATTTTCCCATGACTTATGAACAAGATCCTCTGGTATTATGCATATGATCTAAAAATATTATGCAGAATTTTTTCATACCCTTATATTATTGTTATGCTTCTATGTATTCCTTGTTCACTCTTACAGAGTTTCTGAGCTAACCCTTTATTATGTTTATTTTCCCTAGGATACAAAGAAATGTAATAAGTTTGATATTTCCAAAAGGGGTCTAGTTATAAGGAAATATCAAGGAGAATAATTAGATGTGTTATTAACTAGTTGTTTATGTTTCCAAGTATCCAAAATAACGAAACTAATATAGTCTATTTGTGTGTGTTTGTGTAATTTATTAATTATTCCACAAAATTCATATAATTTCTATGTACATAATGTTTGGTTTGCTATAGTAATTGTGAAAAACAAACAATACATGACCAAAATCATATCAAAACATGAAATCACATGCATAATCAAGTCCCATAGGAAATGGTACCCACGAACTTCGAGAGCACACCCATTACATTTTCAAATATTCTCCACTCGTACCTCTAATGGGGTATAAGTTGAAATAACCCCACACCTAAATTCTACCACTAGGTCCAACACAACCACACCCTGAGCAAGAATAAAATATTGTGAGGAACCTGTATCTAAGCACTAGGAATCATGGGGACTATAAGGATTGTACCTCAAATAGTTGATAGTCTAGCCTCTCCACCCCTATCTGTATATTAAAAATCATTTAGATGAACCATTCCTCTACCCAGGGATCTAGTCTTAGTTCCTATTAAATACACTACCCTACAGTTATAGATGCTATCACCCCAGTTTACTCACCCACCACCTCAACTAGTACGACTGGTTGAGCTCCAATTTGCGACCAAATATGGGGTAACTAACCCATTCTTGCACTCTAAATTGGGTTTGAGCCTCCATTAGTACCCGTATATAGAAGGTTCATATAAAAACTTTACACTTTCCCCAACATTCCACGTGCTCGGCACTCAACCCTTAGAAAGTGTCATTTACCAAACATATTCCTCAGTCTACCACACTGATAATATAAAACATGGTCGCTACAATGAGAGGCTAGTTCCCTTTTCTAACTACCCTATCCACCCACCAACCTAGTGAAAACTCTCAAAGAGATGATACATACCATCATAATACAGTCCTCTAGATAGTCCAATTGAGATTGTATTTCCACAACTAAGATCCCTTTTAAGGTTTCCTTATTAAATAAGGGCATGATCCACCACTTCAAAAAAGTTATTTAACCAGAAAATATTCACCAGGGAGTTAATTTCATGTATAAGTCTATATTGTAAATGTCTCACCATAGCTCTTTATCCCTCACCAACACTACGAGAAATCATTATATGTTCATGACATATTAAGCATAATTCATCACGATCATAGTCCCCAAAGTCAAAATCATAAACTCCGAAACCTTCCACTCCCTAAAGATCCTCAATTATAAGGGTTATAATTTTTTTCCTTGAAATCCCTTACAAAAAATACATTATGGTTGCTTAGTCTGAACCAAGATGCCCAATAGTTTTTTTCCTGCCCAAGGAACATGTATTCTCCTAGCTTGAGTCTCTTCTGAGGATGAATCTATACATGATCAAGAATCATCTAGAGGGACTCTATCCAAAACTCAACTACCTCAGTTCCACCCTCTACTTTGTTTTTGAGGTTTTAGGTGTTGAAACTCTATAGTAAACTCAATCATACTCAACAGAACTCACATCGGGTCCCGTTCCATTAGTTTTAATAAATTAATGATGTTCTCATAGAACTAATCCACTATTCTGTTACCCAGAATCAATGGTGTTCACATCTCCTCTTTTAGAGGAGCATTCTATGTGATATACTCGTTACTCCCAACCTATACACATCATCAAGGTGTTATTTCTCAACTCTTACAAACACATATCAAAACACATATTGTAAAACATCCAATTTTTGTGCAAACGAAGGCTCTACATTATCTATAAACAACCTATTTTGCACATACTATCGCAACTGACAACATCACATTTAAAAAAAACTTTTTACCATCCCTACAATAGGAATGGATTACATGGTCTAATCCAATTTTACATAATCACTTGTATTTCATTATACATCTATTTAAGACCATTTCCACACTCACGACACATATTTTTTTTCTCATTTAATCAACATTCTCAATTCACAACATGTTACAACCCATAATTTAAATCACGTATAACATTACATTAACATAATTATAAAAATATTCTTTCATAGTGTTCTCATTAAACTATTTTCATTATCCAAATTAGACACTAATGTTTAAAAAATCAATTATGTGAAATGAATTATACTCTTTATTTCCCACACACTCAACCTGTGTGTGACTTTCTTGATGCATGCCACCTATACCCCTAGGTTCCTATAATGATGCATGATTGAACTACCATGTGTCATTCAATCTTTAATAAAAATATCATAAAATCATCATATTGAACAATAAGTAAACACCCAATGTTTAAATATCATTCAATCATAACAACACACATCAAGAACACCAATTCCCACCAAGGGTAGTTGGGTTTTCCATCATACAAGGATCAGCTCCTCCCATTAACAAGCTCATTTTCGAGGCCCAACACATCTTAATCCCTGATATACCATTAGAAAATAGTAAGGAATAGAAAATTACTACTTGGGTAGCAATTTATAACATCCCCGACCTAATTGGTCCACCAATATGGGTTTCCACATGACCTCTGGTGCACCTCCCTATATGCCAAAAGTTTCGGAATAGCAGCAAGGGTCTAATAGATCACGTGTGAGACTATACCCATTTCAATAGAATAATTAAAAATATATAACATATGATATAATGGAAAAAATAAAAAATAAAAAATAATCATGAAACTTTCATTTGAATTCATTTTCCAAAACTCGGCACAACCCATCGCTAAATAGTAAATATATCATGTCATGTCTTACAATACCAAAAGTGAAGTAAAATAAAAAAAATAATAATAACTAATTCAAAAAAATGGATCTTAAATCTAATTTTGAATTCTCATCCATAAATAACCAAAGACCAATATAAATCCCTAGTATACCTTTCCCTTGGGCTGACCTACAACCATGAAATCTGCACAGGTACCCAATCGTGGTCTGAGCAGTGTGCAAGTATCACTTCGCAGGCCAGCAAAAATGATGTATAATAAAATATCTAATATAAATAGATAGTACATGAATGCACTAAATAAAAGTATTTTTAAACAAATTAAAACTTTAGTTCCCTAAGTTAACATTATACTCTTACACCACTATCAACATTTGTTTAATGGTTTAGTCTTTTCCATTAATTTCACTACGGTCCATACTGGTCAACTACTATGCATAAGTGGGTAATTAAAACACCCTATAAAAGTAGTGAAAACATTTAATAATTAATTACATCACACTTACTTTAGAGCCTTTGTCTAGTTATTATCATCCATTATGACCGTTATGGGCATAGAGCCTCAGTATGACTCTATATCTTAGGCATTCTAGGGGTGGGATTTAGGGCCTTAGTCCACCCCAACCTATGGAGATATATCTTCATGTAAATTCCCCATATACCACCAAGACATGTACACATGCTTATTTCTTCATTAATCACATATACCATATCATAAACCATACACAATCAATATACATGGCATTCAAATTTCATAATCATTCAGCATATAAATAAACAATAAGCCTTAAACCCTATGCACATTTACCATTTACAGTGCATAACCCATAAAACCATTTTCCCTTCCACATGCCTTAAAACATTAAGTATATTCCACAATTTCCCATGCATTATCCCATATTCATCAATTACCATACATAATTCCAATTATCACACTTATCTATTTATAACAATTTTCTGACTTTATATTTTTATACTATCAAGTGAATTAACCCACTTATGTATTTAAAGTAAAACTCATAAGTAACATTGAACAATCAATTTATTACACTCAACCCATTTCATTTTAATTAACAATGATCACTTGTGACATTATAAAATCCATAAATTGTATCAATATTCTCTTTATCAACACAACTAACCTATAAACAGGTTCATCATGGGATCTACTTAAATCACAAGTCATTTCTATGCTAAACGTCACAATTTTGTTGGTTTAGGTAAGTCACGACATCGCATGGGTAGCCCTAAAACCGTCTATTCAGCCTCAATTTATCCCATGGGGATCATCAGGGGACCAAGTCATCATTTATTTAACAATTTTACAAAATATCTCTAATTTAATAAATCACACATCACGAGGGAAGCAATATCACAACCCAACATGCACAAATTGACAATAATTACTAGTATATAACTTGTAAACAACCTACCTTGAATTCGTAGATGAATTATCACCTAATACTTGCCTTATATTTGGGTACAAGAACCCTTTAAATCCCTAACCAATGATCCCTGGTAAAAATTGGGTTTTAGGGCTTCATAAGAAGAAGACCGAAACCAAAAGACTTAATCAGTAAAAAATAATAAATATGAGTGTTAGTGTTACACGAAACATTGATTCACAGCCAAAAAAACTTTAAACTACCTTTAATTGAAAGATATTGATTCATGGGAGGTATTGAGGGTTTAGGGTCATCACTAGGTATGAAGGATACTTAAATTTGGAGAAACTTTGTTGAGGAACATAAAATACGAAGGGGGAAATGGAAAATTAGAATTTTTTTATGGGGGTGCAAAAATTTGGACACACTATTTTTGAAACTATTCACTAACCATGCACCAAACTATATCAGAGAGGGGCAAATTCACATAGTTACTTGGGGAAACAATACAGTTTGAAAAATTATGTGCCTAACGTATAGAATGCCTCTATCCAACATCACACAATTTGCTTTTCCCCCTTGCATGAGTTTTTTTAATTGTGTATCTCTCCACCTAACTTGCACGGTTTGGGAACACCATTTCCTCTAACCATGAACCCACCATTTAAGATGAAATGGTGGTCATTTTTCCCTTTATTTCATGTCTCGAACCCCTAGAACACCTCCATGCCCCCTCACACACCCAATAATAATTTAAATATCCAACATAAATGGATTCAAACCCATGTTTAAATAGGAAAGTACCTCCATGAATTCTGAGATGTTACAACTATATTATATGATTACATGGTATATATACCATTTTTTTGTTACAAATAATTAATGAATTAATTATTAATAAAGAACCAACAGTCTTACTTGCGAGGTTTATAGAATGATTTATTATGTTGAATAATATGTACTAACCATATTGGTTTTATAAAATAGATAGAGACACACGGAAATAAGATTGACTCTTTTATGAATTTTATTAACTATTAAAAGTTAATTTTAGCACCTTAGGAATACAATATTAATTTTTGGATATCCATTTTATTGGAGTAAGGATTGAATTTTTTTATTTTTCAAAACATAGGAAATTGATGAAATTGTTCTTATTAAATAAAAATGTATCATGGAAATATATTTCCTTATATAATTAGATAAAAAATAATTTCTTAACTCTAGTAAAATGATGTTGAAACAAAATTTTATCTTAATACCTTAATTTTGGAAGATTTTAATACCTTTTAAATCCTCACAGATTTATGGTTTTGTGTACCTTATATTTGAATTGATCATTCACTTTATTGGGATCAATTAATTCTATATAGATATATATAATTATTTATTCATTTCTTCTATGTCAATATATTCACATTCCATCCATGTTATATTACATAATATCTTAGTTATATTCTATTCCATATGACCATTGTATTAACCTTTATCTCTTATTAAGAGGATATTTTATTAAAAAAGTTTATAATGTCGGTTTTCAACTATGTTATTTAAAAATTTCAAACCCTTGATTATTAAGATAAATTATAAATTATATGGATGGAATTTATTTTTTTTGGATAATTTATCATAATGAGATTTTTAAAATAACTATATCATATTAACTAGCATGTATGACACACAAAACCAAGGCCTCCCCTCTTTTAAAATGCCACCCCTATGTTATCTTCTTTGAACAATTTAAACCTTTTTGTTTGGATGATAAATGATGAAATAATTTCAAAACATACATAACATATTTCTATTAGACTTAGCTTTTTTACAAATCCAACAGTGGAATGATTTTAGTGAAATCCTTTGGAGGTTACCCGAACAAGAGGTAATGTTATTCAACAAGTGTTTTTATAATAGTTCTTCCTCCGCCTACATGAATTATTATTAAAAATTGATTTTATAGTAACCTCAGTATCATAAATATACTGATAATTTTTTTTAATTTAATTACCAAAAACCATCGTTACATCAATCATATGGGTGATGAAATTATTATTCCTGTATATGCAGTACTACTATATCACAAACTGATGTAATAAATTTTTCATTAAGGGCTCTCACAGTTTGATATGAGGATTGATCTAAAGTATATATGCGATACTATAAAAATAATTACACCTATAGAGTCCTTATATCATACATAACTTTATTACTTATGATTATATAGGTGATATGATAATGTAGATCATGCTTATGGGGGACTACCTCTTTAGGAAGTGATGTGATTCATTTATCACTAATGATTTACATAGAAGGTAATAAAGATACATTTAATTAATATATGTGATATAAATTTTATAATTATTATTTCAATGGAATATTTATCATCCTTAAATAATAATATATATATCATTTTCTTTCATAGAGTGAAAAATGATAATGTCATTCGTGTATGTGTAGACTACCGCTTTCACCAAAGCGAAGCAGCTCTCTCTTCATCAACACACTACATGGTTTATATATATTAAAATATTTAAAGAAATAATATTATATAAATGATATTATGATCATTCGTTAGATAAAAAATATTACTCCCCTTCCTTCAATAACGACCCTTGAAAATTAGGAATGTTACTTATGTGTATGTATGACTTACCTTTCCATTATTGTAATGTAGTCATTCATTTTAACCATATCCTAGGATTAGATTGAAAAGTATAATTTATGTTTAAATATTATAATTATTCTATTATTAATAATTTATATATTTTTAAATACTAACCTCTTTGACCTTTTCCATCCTACCCATCTCATTTTTGATACATAAGCAAAATATTGTTGAAACATACGACGTAAACTTAATTGATTAGGTAATAATATATAACATTGTAATAAGTGAAATAAATGGAATACTAAACATGAAAATGGTACTAAAAAAGTTAAATAATTAAAATATGTTTATTATTTAGTAACATAAATAATTTACTTGATAATCCAGACTAAAGGTAAGGGTTTCTCTCCCCACTTTTACGTAAATGAGTTATACAACATATTCAAAAATTAATTATTTTATGTGGTGTCAATACTATCCTTTTTAGGTTATATCATTAATTTATTTATCTTCATGGTATTTAGAGTTTTCTTTTTTATTGTTTTTATGGGGGTTATGATTCCAAATATACCTAAGTGTTAGGGGTTTATTTCACAATCTAATCGTAATTTTGGATTAGTTTTGTTTAAGTCTCCCTTAGTGAAAATTTATGATATTTATATACTAAAATCAATATAATTTCTTATCCATGATTTATTCTAAAACCTTTCAATGTAATAGTACCATTTTTCTATTTGGGCACTTAAAACTATAAATAAAATGTTTAAAATAAAATCTATCATTATTTCTCACTTTTATCGAAAATCCTTTTCATTAAAAAACTATGTTTCTTAAAAATTGTTTTCAAAATGTTTAATTATTATCTAAATGATTCATTGAAGGAATTTCTAACCATATTTTACTTTTTACAAAAATGATTGAAATGAATATTTTTATGGTCTTTATAATGAGACACTTTTCTCTATAATTTTCCCTTTGAAAAAGGAATGTTATTTTTTAACTTTTAATAAATGAACATAATTTCCTGATAAAATGACCATAATTTCATTGATGATATATTTTTTTGTTTATATTTGTTTTTTAAAGAAACTTATTTTACTAATATTCTGTAATGTTTTAGTTTTTAAAATTTATTTTCAATGAAAAGTATAATGCTAGTATTTTATGAAATTTATAGTTTTAAAATAAAAAGAGTTGTTTTAAAATTATAACTATTTTACTGAAGAAATATTCAATTTAATGTTCAAAAAATAATTTCCCATATAAGAAGAAATTATTTGATGTTAATTATGATTTAATGGGGAGAAACTCCAATGATACCACCCTTATTATTTCTATGGATGGTTTATGATTAGTTTGAATGGGGATGTTCTACACAAACAACATTTATTTTATTTAGGATGACTTATTATTATGTTTATTGATTGTTGAATGTATTAATATTTATTGCGATATATTAAATATTATTTTTTATATGAATCATGTTTCTACCCTTACATATGAGGAATGGATTCAGCTTAGTATGTGACATGTGGGGCATGATCTTTCCCCTAAATGAATAAGTATGTCTCATGAGGAAAACTATACTGGGTTTTGGATGATGCCTTACGAATTTATATAGATGTAATTTCATATGGTCTTGATTGTATTATATGTCTAGGAAAAAAGACTCTATGTATTGATTTTGATGTCCAACATTATGAATTCAGTCATTATGAATTCAGTTATTCATCTTCCTTTTGATTATTCGATTAGTTAAATTATACATGGTTATGTTTTTAAGATCATGTGATTATTTATATGGAATTACTTTATCATAAATTATTAATTCCATATTATGATAATGTTATTGAATAAATATCATTTGTTTCATTTATTTACCATTCTATATTTATTATGACTTTTTTGTTCATATACTCTACTATAAGATTACCCTTATTAATCATCTGAGCATACCCATTTCAGATACGTTATTTTCCCCTAAATATGAATAATTTTATATTTATTGATATGATAGAATATTATAAGAGTAATAATATAATTCTCAAATAAAAATAATAATTTTTTTATTTTATGTTTTCAGTTGTAATAAAAACCTCAACTATGTGACTATTTTACTAAGACTAATAAGATATTCAGTACATCAAAATGAAATTATGTTTATCATATGCTCTTGTAACCTAGTGGACACCAAATCTGGGATACTTTGGTTGGGGGTGCTTCAAATAATTCAACCCCAACGATTAGATGATGAATTAATAGTGAAAACCCCTAATGGTACAATGATTTCATCTCAATTCTTAGATTCATCTATAGTTGATGTTTGTTGGAATTTACTTCCTATAAATATTTTTACTCTAAATTTTTTTATAATTGATATTATATTAGTATTGGATTAGATTTTTCTACATAAATCCCATATTAATTTCCAGGGTTGCATTTTAATATTTGGTATTCTGTACTAACTGATTACAATCAATCAGTGAAATGATAAATATGAACTTATGATTGAAATTATACCCATTGTATAGGACTTTAATCCTATTAAAAATGTTGTTTTATCTCATATGGTTGCATAGAAACTCATTATATATGATATACATGTCGTGCGGGAGTTTTTTAATGTCGTTTTAGATGATTTTCCTAGTCTTTCATCAAATCATTAAATTGTGTTATCAACAGAACTCATACCTAACATTACAAATATTTTGACTACTCCTTATATAATGGCCTATATTGAGTTGTTGGAATTGAATAATCCACTCTATGATAATCTTGAAAAGCGATTCATTTATAAATGTGGGTCTCCTTAGGGGGCAACTATTTTTCTTTTTAATAATAAATATAGATCGATGTGACTTTTTATTGATTATTAGAAACTGAATAATATCACTATCAAGAATAGGTATCCGCTACCACATATTGATGACATGTTGAATCAACTATGAAGATATTAATACTTTTACAAGTCGAAAAATACATGTGGGTATCATTAATTGATGGTCAACAAGGAGGATAGACCCAATATAACATTTTATACATGGTTTGGAAGGTATAAAATATATAATGATTCCATTTGGTCTTACTATTTCCCATTCTTTTTTATGTATTTTATGTACAACGTCATTAGAGATTACATTTATTATTTTCTTGTAGTCATTATAGATTATATTCATATATACTCAGAGAGATAGGAAGACTATGAATATTACAATATAATTGTATGAAAGGACATATTGAATGAGAAATTATTTGAAAATTTCATAAAGTGTTAATTTTCTGTAATAAAGGTTTCATTTTTCAGTTATATAATTTCATCATATGGTATATCAATAGTTCCATAAAAGTCAAAGGCAATCGAAAAATGGTCCCTCACCAATAACTGTGAATGATATCCATAGTTTTCTTTGTTTGGATGGATATTAACAATGGCCTTTTGATAACATATCCTAAATGTTTGACCTACTATATATGTTAACATGGAAGGGATCCATGTTATTTTGGTTATATGAGTGTATAGAAATTTTCATGGAACAAAGGGAATACTATTTAGTTCACCATTACAGAAATTTTCTTTTTTTATAAGGGTTTTTAATCTATAGTGGTACATTGAATATGGTTATAGGATGATTTCTCATAATGAATTACATGGTTATAACTTATTTAGTGACAATTGATGATTCATGAAAAAATTACCCAACTCATGATTTGGAGTTATCTTCAATAAATTTTGAATTATCTATATGGTAGAATTATCTTTATAGGTAAAGGATATATTAATTTATTGGTGAAAAAACATTATTTTATATATTCACATAGAAGAAGTTGGATATGTGCTGTAGAATATGGTTGTAAATTATTAATTATTATGACTACTCAATTCATTACCACCCCGGGAAAGGGAACTTGGTGAATAATTCTTTTATTCAAATGGATCATGTTAGCTTATCCATGATGAGGATAATCAAGATCCAATATTTTTATATTTTCACATTATTGATCATGAAATATTAAATGGGCGAATATCATCTTTCTCAAAATTATGTTCAACCCAATATTCAATTGACGATAAAAAAAGGTGTAGAAGTAATATATAGTGATATAATTAAAGGTCAGAAATATTCTTGATTTTATCCTTGATTAATATTGAACGATAAATTTTAGAAACTATGTATGTGTTTCATCAAGGAGATGTTGGGGGAGTCATGTAGTTCTTCATTCTCTATTTACCAAGGAAGTATGAAGATATGTAGAGACCTAAAAGAGAATTCCTATTGGGATTACAAGAAGATAGATATTTTAGTGTTAGTATCTTAGATCTTGGTATATTAGTATGTTAAGGTTGAGAAACAAAATTCTAATGAGATGTTACATCCATTTCCCATTCAAAAATGTAAATGGGAAAACATTACCTTTTATTTTTTCATTTGACTCCCTAAATAATTTAAATTACAAAATAATATATGGGTTGTGGTTGATATATTAATAAATTCATCACACCACATTGCTATTAGAGAATATTTCACTTAGGATTATCTTTATAAAACTTAAATTGAGTAGGTGGACATGTTTCACAGAGTACATAATTCTATTATATCTAATTGGGATCCAAGGTTGACCTCAATGTTCTATCAATATTTTCAATAGGATCTGTATACAGAGATAAGGTTCAACACTGTGAGTTGTCCATAAAAATATATATAATTAAAGAGAACCATCCCAACACTGGAGGATATTTTTAGATATTCTTCACTAGATTTCAATGTTTATTGGGATCTACACCTTCTTCTAGTCATGTTTTCATAAAATAATAGATTTCAATATTTCATTCATAAAACTCTTTATGATTTCCTCTATAGAAATAAATGTATAAATATAATGTTATAAGATGTAGTTGGAGAAATAATGGTATTTTGGTCTGATCTTTTTATGAAAATGGTAGTGACAGTTAAATATATTTTGCAGCACATCAAGGTAGGTCAGATTTGAAAAAAATGTTATGATAACAATTGTTTGTGTGATCTAAAGTTTAAAGTTGGTGAAAAGATGTTTTTGAGAAATTATAGATGGAATATGGTTATGATATTTGGGAAGAAAGGAAATTTGGTTCCTTTGTATACTAGTCCTTGTGAGTTCCTTGATCAAGTAGGGATGGTTTTTTATCGTTTGGAACTTATGTTGAACCTCTATCATGTCCATGATGTTTTCCATGTATCTCTTTTGAGGAAGTACATACCTTAAACTTAACGTTTAATAATCTCAAAGTTTATATTGGTATATCTAGAGCTCTCTTAAGAGGAAAATATAGTTGATATTCGATATCATAGATATAAAATTCTAAAAAATAGGACCAATCATGTCCCCAATGTATTACAATGAAATCAAAAATTTAAGAAATTCATATATAAACTTACGTATATGATGAGGCAAACGTATCTTAATTATTTTTCTAATTTTAATAAAATTTTTATATAGAAATTCATTTAATTGGGGGTATAATGTTACAACCAATGTTTTTATGAAATTTTTATTTTAAAAAAAAATTACTTTACTCAATAGATTGTGTTACATGCAACACTGGATTTTTAATGAACCAAAATATACTATTAATATTTTTATTTTAACATGTCCATTATAAACTAGCTATTAAATGTTTAATTTAAATAGAAATAAAACAATTTTTTAAAATTAATTATAATGAATTTTGACAAATAAAATATATTCATATATAAGTACATAATTTTTACTAAATTGTTTAAATGTTTCAAAAATGTTTTTGATATTATTTGTGAAACAATAATATAATTAATTTCATGAAATTTTAAAAATTATATTTGATAAAATTAACATCATTTATGAATTCATCATGTAATAATTATATTATCGTTAATTTTTTATAATAATATAATAATATTAATTTTTTTGATGAATAGAGAGAATACTGATTTTTATTAAAAAAAATGACTTTTTGTTTCATGATTTTAAAAGTTACATTTTGTTATAATATGGTTTTAAATTGAAATCTGTTTAATTATACTATTATTCATCAAATGTGGTTAATATAAATAAATTTTATGTTCAATTTTAGTATATAATATTTTTATACTTATGTAAACCATTCCATTGGAAAACTATTTTTTTTAAGTCGTTGAGTGTAATATTAGAACACATTCTATCACTTAGATGAATTTTATTAGTTAATTTTCATTCATTTTTTGATTCAGAATAATTAACATTATTTAATAATTACTAATGAATTTATGGTCATAATTAATAGCAAAAATATTAAAAATTCCATATTGTGGTTATGGTCAAATTGGGTTTACTAGGGGATAAACTAAAATGATAAGAGTATAAATGACCTAAAAACATTCCCAAATCATATTTTATGGAAATATTTATATCTTATTTCATAAAAGATTCAATAATAATCTATTATGGAACCTTGTACCCAAGAAAGTAACTTGGAATTGTTGGAAATCAATATAAAATTACATGTGGCCCACTCCCATCGAAAAGAATAGCTATACCCTCTCCCCCCTATTTACACATGAAAATTATTTTTGTTCCTCCATTTAAATACAAAATAAACTAATTACTTCCCTAAAAACTTCAATGAGGCATTATATTTATCAGGAAACCCTCATAAAAAGAATATATGTATAAACCTAAAGAGGTTCTCTGAAAAAAAATGTACAGTTCTTAACTATGTAATTTCGTTTTTTTTCATCATCATCCTCATTAAAATATTTTTAAAAAGTGATGATATAACAAAATAAATATCTATTAAATAATTAGATTTTATTATGTTATTTTAATAATATAAATTTATCTACTCTTCTATTAAATGGGAAACGAACTGTTCATCGTGTGCATTGTAGACTACAGCCTCATGAACTAATGTAATTTATTTTCTATAAATTCCTATGAAGATTATATATAATGATATATTTAACATATTAATATAATATTTATAAATTAATTATTATTATATAATTATAATATCACATCTATCATTTTACAATCCAATCTTTTAGAAAATGATAGCATCACTCATGCGTAAGTGTGGAATACCACCTCCATGAATCAATGTGATTTGTTTTTCTTATTTTAAATTTAACTGGATTCTAATAATGATTCATTTAATGAATATATGTGATATATATTATATAAAAATAATTATCATAATGTGAGTTAAAATTAACCTTTATTTTGTTACATTATTTTAGAAAATGGAACCAACGATCTCACATACATAAAACCTATTTACTCCATGAATGGTGTAAATATTTTTTGTATCGATAAATTTGATGGTTGAATATAATTGTGTTCATAATTAAAATAAATGATATTTGTATTAGTATTAAAAAATTGGATAAGATGGAACCAAAATACTTTTATAAGTATAAAATCTACTAAATCCAATCATACATGAAAATCGAAGCAGTTATCCCCCATAAAAGCGATTTTAAAAAATAAATTGTCAGTAAACGGGTGGTAAAAGCATATAAGTATATAATAAATGTAATGATATATATGATTATGTTTATTTAATATTGTTATAATAAAATAATATTTATTATACATTTGGTTTTTATTTTTATAAAGAAATATGAGACTTTAGGTTTGAGATTTTCATTTCTTTTTTATTTCCAGGGGAAACATGACATATTCACTACTAATTTATTTTGGGTGGTGTATATACTACTCATGAATGTATTTTATGATTATTATTTTGAATATTATGGGATATAAATATAAATCTGGTTATCTTTTTTTTCTAGTGTCTTATTATTCAAATGTTAACAAAGTGGTAATGTATTGATGTTATATTCTCATTGTTTATCAATATTATTTATTATTTAGTTTTCAATGATAGAATATTAAGATATATTTCTCAAGAAACCCAAAAAATTTATTCCCCTATAATTATTTTAGGTGAATAAAAATTTCAATTTTATTTTCGTTATATAATGAAATCTAAATATAGAAAAAAAATATTTTTATAGAAAAATGACATTATATCTCTATATAGTCAAAAATCATTTCTATTTGTATCAATGTTTTCTAAAAATGATTTAAATAATATTTCAAATATTCTATAATTATTTTTTAAATTCATTTTTACTATTATGAGTTTTTATAAATTGTTTTAAAAGTTATATTTTTTTCCCAATGAGGTACTTTTTACTTTTAAGCAACAATGCGAAAAGAATATTTGTTTTAACATATACAAGATGAAAATTATTTCCCACCACCAAGACTTCCTAATGATTTTATGATTCCTTTAAATATTTCAACGATTATTTTAAATGAAGATTTGTTTTAGTTTTTTTTGTAAATTTGTAAATTTTTAATTTGATATTTAAATGTGGAAAGTGTATTTTCCTCAAGAAGTGGACCAAGTTATAGTGACCATGACTCATGTAACCTAGAGTTTGTGTCATAAATCATTATATTAGAATAAGAAATAAAGGATCTCATCCCGAATGACCTATCATTTTATTTGTTTCTACGAACATAATACATAAATGATACCAATTTTACATTTGGAATATAAAATAAACATAATACATAACAAAACAAAATTAAATTCCTCTTTTAATACTCATTTAGTGATTCTTCTTCATATCTCTGGAAAAAGAAACAAAATTATGGTTTGCTTAATTTCTCAAAAAGGGTTAAATGTAATAGAATTTATCAATAATCAATAAATAATAATTTATATGGCCTAGTAAATAACTGAAGACACATTCCATTTAATTAATAACATGGATATCATAGTTAGATAAGAAATAATCAATTTGATAAAATAAATAAATTCAAACACGTGTCATTTAATCATTAACTGACAATTAAATGAATCTATAGGTAATATCATAGTTAAAATACCATGTCTAGTTATATAAATAAATTCTAAATGATGTTAAGGCTTTATTATTATTCGTCACAGTCTTAGGAATATTTACACCTCTACCACACATATATTTCCTCAAAATACTTTAAATATATTGGCTATAAACCCTTATGATTTGGTAAACTAATTTATATCATGGTACCTATCGATACATTTGGGGTCTTCAAAATTCTAGGCCCCACCCATCACAGCTTTTCTAAATCATCTATAATATATTTAATAATCTATTTATTTTGTGACTAAAAATATTTGTCATCAAATATTCATATTGTGTAAAAGAAAATGATTTATCAATATATCTCTTGTTAATGAAATAAAATCCATTTAAACACCATAGTTAAAAATGGAATACAATTTAGGAAATAATCTTATCAATAATACATGAATATAGATATTTTATATAATAGTAATTTCCAATGAAAAATGATTATAAGAAATTTATTGTCTCAAGAGAAGGTTAACGATCACAAAATAAATTGATATTGTTCAATAACTTTTACCACTTGTAAATTTTCATGTCAAATCAACATGTATTAAGTAATTAAAATTTAAAATTATAATACCATGTATTATTAATAAATAATTACGTTAAATTTAAAAGTGTCAAAACATATAGTATATAAATTAAATTAGTTGTTTAACAATACAATTTTCCTCAATGAATGGAAATTGTGATGAAATCTATTACCTTGTGTTTGAGTCATCCCATTCATCCTTCATATTACTAAATAATAAATACATTTTAATTATGGATTTTTTTATTAAATTTTTTAATGTTTATTTTTTTTATTTAACTTAATACCATGTTATATACAATCACTTAATCATTTATGTTTATGTTGGGTATTCCGATAATATTTGACTTATGTGTTAAAAATGACTTCAGTAGGTTGAATATTGGTCAAATTCGTCATTATTTCGTCATATCCAGAATGATAATAAAGAAATAATTATTATATTAACACATTAATTATAATTTTAATACCAGTCATGAGTGATGGTATTGAGAAATTAAGCATGTTATGATCATGAAGATGGTATGTTGTATGTACGCATGGGTAACGTTTCCATTTCTCAAATATCATTATGGAAAGGAAGCATGTAAAATTATAAAAAACTATAATTGTAATTATATCAGAAATATAATTTTAATTCATTTAAATATAATTATATATAATATGTATTTTATGTTTATGAAAATAAATTCACATCTATTTGTGAAGATGGTAGTCCACATGTACACAAACTATGTTATCATATTTTAGTGAGTGATAACACAAGAAATGAAATGATATATTAACGTTTATGAATGATAAATATGTAATTAATATTATAATAATTTCATTTATATCACATGTATTCATTTAATATATCCATATCACATTCCATTTAATGCGTTAGTTAAAGCAGAATCAAATCACTTCATGAGGCAGTAGTCCGCTGTACGCTCGAGTGACTTTATTGTATCCCATAAGAAATGGAAAGTAAAAAGTTATATATATTATATAATGAATAAATAGGTATTAATGTTTCATAAATATGACATATATATATAAACATAACAACCATCATCATACCCAACCTTGATAGTTGGTAATGGAAAAACAAATGACATTAGCTCTTGAGGCGGTAGTCCGTCGTACACATGAATGATGATTTCATATCCCACTTGATGTATGTGGGGATGGTTTTAGATAATTACCATAATATAAAAACAACTATATTATATTTATGATACTATATTTAACATATCATCATGTTTTAATATGTATTGAATGTTTTTCAAGAAGAAATAAATTAAAAACAGATAGTTAATAATTTTACCTCTTCTCAGACCACCTCTTTAAGATTATACCTAATGTATTCCTATAATTTATTTATGCCCAAATAGATTTTTATAGTATGTGTTTCTGGAAGTTGGAATTTTATTTTTTTAGGTATCATCCAAACCAAAAGGATTTTACGGTGTGATAAAGAGTGGATAGTGGGTGGCCTTTATTAAGTGAGATGAGTGGCATAATTCTAATTTTTAAAAAGAAAACGGTATACCAACGTTTTTATATTTTAAAATTCGTAAAAATGGATTACTATATTTTTTAAGAAATTATAATTTCATAATATGTATATATAATATATTTTATACTTGTTATATGTCTTTTTAACACTTATATTTTTAGTTTTTCTCCCAATAAACCAATTTTTACATTAACCGTGGTAAATATTTGTTACTATTTTCACTATTCATTTTTTTCAGAAACTAATTTTACCTTATTAAAAAAATATAATTTATGTTGATTCATAATATGGAAACTATATTTCCATATTCCATTCATGTTGGTGAAAACACTTAATTTAAAAATTATTCTTCTAGACGAGACTACAAAGCAGGTTTTCGATGATTTTATGTTCAAAATTTTACAAAGTTTTTATATCAGAATTATTTATAAAAATGATTTTATTTAAAATATATTCATCAATTAATATGATATTTATCTAAAATTAATTTAAAAATAATTCAAAATATAATTTAACATCATAATTAATTTTTAAAAAAGAAAAATTCATTAAAAATTCATTATTTTTTACTGTTTATAAAAAAAGAATGTTCTCATAAAAATATAAAATATTCATCCTAAGAAAATTTCATTATTATTAATTCAGAATATTTTTTTTGAAATTATTTTTCCAAAATTGGTAATAATTAATTATAAATTATGAATAAAATGTGTGACGAATATGAAATTTGGAAAAAATATAGTTTTTGAGAAAAAAAATTTCATCCAAATTATTCTTATCATTATTTTCAATAAATTATTATTTGTAAAATATATATTTTTAAAACTTTATTTTTTCTTATTAATACAATATACTTTAATGAATTGGTGTTAATGGTCTTTCTTAAAAAATATTTTAATGGAGTACTATGTTTTGTTTAAACCTGGTGTTGTGTATATCTAAAGTTGTCGATGACGTTAAATTTATTCTACAAGAATCATTTTATAAAGTATTAGTGTGATATATTCAATTATAATATTGATGTTTAGTGTCATAAATAATATTAAATATGATGGTTTTATTTTAAAATAATGTTGTGTTATAGTCTACTGCCTAAATAAATTGCATCCATACAATTAAATATTTATCTTCGTAATAAAGGGTTTGGAATTTAAAAATAGCATTATTGAATTAACATGTCATAAAAAAGGATTACAAAAAATCCACTTGATAAGAGATAATGAGTTGTACTACGTTCATCCGAAATAATACCATAAGAGGGTGTCCATGTTGGATAACGATGGTGGGAAATAAAAACATGTATATGGAAGAGATTACTAATTCATAATGATTAATGAGGAGTTATATAGATAAATTATTCAAAGATAGTGGGTGAAATATTGAAGGGTAATGACCCAAAAACTATAAAAATGGGATGAGTTGAGGGACCATTGGATTCATCAGAAATAAAGGAATGAGGGTGCATTTTTATTTCAAGATCTTTTCCAAGTGTTGAGAGATTTCATTACGATCTAGAATGAGAAGATATGAAAATATAATTACTTAATATATTTCTATTTAATTGTCATAATTTTATATTTTAGTTGTTGCAAGACCATTTTCCACTCAATTTTTAACAACATGAAATGATTATCCAAGATGAATTCTTTTATGCCTAAATCAATAAAATTACTATTTAAAGAATCATAAGATCCATAAAAGTGTAACAATATATTAATGATGTATTCAATAAAACCATAGTGGTAAAAAAATATTAAAGAACACTAAAAGTTCAACTTAATCCATTCAAAAAATAGTTAACCCTAAAGCTCGTCCAAAATATCTATGACTAAATTTAGAAGTAAGGTCACTGAATCCACACAATATTCCCCATAAAATATAAAGTGGATCATAATGTCACGTTACAAGTATTTGAATACCTTGTTCACAATATAACTATAATGAAACCATTAATTCTTACAAAAATAAAATCTAATTTTTTTGAATATATTTCGTAAATCAATATTTGTAGTAAAATATTACAAAAACCATTAAACCTATAACCAATTTCATGGTTACCAATAATATCACATTAACACATATTTTTAATTTTTATCTAAAAAAAGATATATATTATGGTTTATCCTCCCTAAAATATATATTATCACAAAATATCAACATGTCACTGAATCAGATTTGTTGGTCATTGATACCACTTTTCATGTTCTCTCAAATCCTTTAAAAAAAGTAATACAATGCAATCCTTATACGTTTCATGAATTTTGTAACAAAAATATCTTTATACAATACTCCTTAAATATAATTATTAATTCCATAAATAATTACATTAATCATTATACTTATTTTATAGTACTATCATAATCCTTACATTGACCCCATAGCTATTTCTAAGCTATAGTACCTTAATTCATAGGGAATTTATTTATATTGTTCCACATATCCTTATAATGTAAGCATTACACAATGGTTTATCCTTTCATTCCCATTAAATTATGAGTATTGTGGAATATTTATACACACATTTTAAAAATACCACTTCCATTAAATAAGTACTAGGGTTTTTTATTTTCACAATTATCACCTAGTAAAAATTCTTTCTTTCCAATATTTCCCTTATATAATTTTTTCAATATTGTCTTGTTCTTCTATTGATTCCATTTTAATCCATAATATTTATATAATTATTTTTATGACATTATTGTGCATGATAATATGTCCTAGTGTGGTGATAATATTTGGGAGACTATTTCCCTTTGAAATATTAGCTAAATCTCATCAAAGGAATTATTATTCTAACTCTATAGATTACATCTATTGATACGGTTCCAATTCCTTTTGTGAGATACCGTTTCTAAAAAATTGAATACTATATATTAGATCATATAATTTTTTATCATAATTTATAATCCCAAATCATGATATAAATATAACATAAATTTAAAATATTATTCATGGATAATATTATAATCATTACATTGTTTCATTGGAAAAGTTTCCAAATCATAAAAGTATTTCTAAATTCGTAAAAATGGATTATAAAGAAACCATGAATTATCCTAATGATAACCCCAAGAGTGTCAAACGAAATGTGAAATAAGTGCCATTATCATGTATGAGGTGATGATCTAGTAAATCCTAATGTGCTTATTTTGGATTCATTACCCTTAGGTACAACTGTTCTAGAACCACGTACACTGGTAGTATCTAGAAATGGAAGTATTTTTATGGAAAAAAAGATATTATCTATCATACCAAAATTTTTGGATTTCAATCTATAGTTATCGTCAATGTTTATTATATGTGTACATTCCACAATCTATGTTTTCTATAGTCTAGTTCCGATGGTTTTTATTTAAATTAATCTAATACTAACTATAATGACCCTGAATCTTGCAGCCTAGAGCTGATGTCTTAGTTTGTTACATTAAAATATCCTAACAGGATCTCATCATGAAAGATTTGATAGTAATGTAGAAATGAAGAACTACATACATGTATTTCACCCATATTACATTGGAAATATAAAATAAAACATTATATATAGCAATATAAAATTAACTCCATCCTTGAAAAATCATTTAGTGATTTGTTCTTCATATAAACCGGAAAAAATAAGGGTGAGCTAAAATTATCTTTAATGGTTAAGTATAATGGATGATATAATTAAAAAATAAATAATAATAAATATGGATTGATAAATAACTTATCACACATTCTATTTAATAAACAACTTTTATATCAAAATAAGATAATGCATAATCAATATGGGAAGGTAAAAAACTTCAAACACGTTCTATTTAATCAATAACTAAGAACAAAATGAATCCAACGATAATAACATTGAGAAGATATAATGGATAATAATAATAAATGAAGTATCAATGAAGGAAATTATTAATTATTGTACTTCATGATCTGAATAATCATAAATCCCCTACTATCTATATCATTTCACATGATAGTTTGAAAACTACATAGTAAAAACCCATCTGATTTGGATAACTAATTTGTCTAATGAGGGAAGTTATTGTACCGAGGGGCTATATAATTTTGGACCCCAAACATCACTAATTGTCCGAATAATTCCTCATATATCTAATTATTCATTTAATTCCGGAATAATATTACATATCATCAAATATACTTATAGAGTAAAGGATAAAGATTTATCAATTTTACCCAAAAATAAAACAAAAATCAATTTAAAAGTTGTATATAAGAATGGAAAATTATTATGTTAATAAACATATCAATCAGAAAATAATTTT
Organism: Viscum album; assembly: GCA_963277665.1. Classification (NCBI taxonomy): domain Eukaryota; kingdom Viridiplantae; phylum Streptophyta; class Magnoliopsida; order Santalales; family Viscaceae; genus Viscum; species Viscum album. The sequence continues at coordinate 1,866,947,591 of OY728133.1, forward strand.
ATATTTAGAATAAATAAAATTTCTATATAAAATTGATAAAAAAGTGATGTTTTCAAGAGAAGTATAATAGTCACGAAATTAAATGAGATTGTACAATAACTTTTACCCCATGGTAAATTTTATTTCAATTCCCCTAGGATGAAATAATTAAAATACCTTGAATTATTCTTAAATAATTATATTATGTTTCAAAGGGATGTATATACACCATAATAAATAAATTATGTGCATAACGTTATAATATGCCTCAATGAAGAAAAATTGAGATGAAATCCCTAACCTTATGTCCAGCTCATCACATTCCTTATTTATTTTCATGAATAATAATATTATGTAAGATATTTTATTTATTAAGAACCTTTGATAAGTCAATTTTTTTGTTTTTACTTTCTTATAAGCAATCACTTAATAATTTATGTTTACATCAGTTGTATTGATGATATTTATCTTTTCTGTAAAAAATTAATCCAGTACGTTGACTATTGTTATAAGTGGTAATTACTCCATCATCTACATAATGATAATCATATAATAATTTTCATATTTATACATCAATTATAGTTTTAAGACCAATCATGAAATATGGTTCTGATAAATGATGTATGTTACTATCATGGTGATGGTAGGCCATACATATGCATGGTTAACATTTTTATTTTTCAAAAATCATTATGGAAAGTTGGTAAGTAATATATTAAATTTTTAAATTTTTAATAATATAATAAATACCATATTATTTATTTAAATATAATTATATATATATATAATTCTAGTGGTGTGGCGATGAAAATAGAGTCCACATCACTTTGTGAAGGCGGTAGTCCACACATACATGAATGAAGTGATAATATTTTAGAGAGGGGAAATGAAAGAAAAAAATCATATATTATATTGTTGGAATTAAAAATATGTAAGTAATATAATAATTATTTTCTTTATGTGATATATAATCATTATTTATAACCTTTTCACCTTCAATGTAAAGCATTAGTTAAAGATGAATCACATCGCATCGTGAGGCGGTAATTTGTCGTACACACGAGCGACATTATCATATCCCATAAGGAATGAAAATAAATAAGGTATATAATATATAACGAATAAAAATATATAATTATCATACAAATATCATATATATAATTTAAATCCATCATTATACCCAACCTTGAGAGGTAGTAATGGAAAAATAAATGATGCTGGTTCGTAAAGAGGTAGTTTTCTGAACACATAAATAATGATTTCTTAACCCATTTGATATAATTTGGAATGGTTTTAGTTCATGACTTTAATATAACAAAAGATTAGTATATGTACCATTATAAGGTTATTATATAAACATATTTTAATAATAATAGAAGGAGGTGGAGGAATAAATAAAATAAAAACACATTGTAAGGAATTTTACTTCTTGTCAGACCACCTTTTTAGGATTATACCTATCATAATCCTAGAATTCAATTATTACCAAAAAGTATTATAGGATAATGGTATTAAACTTTGTATTTTATTTTGATAGGTATTGGCTAAAACAAAAGGGTTTGGAGGTGTGAAGAATAGTAGAGAGTTGCGGCGTTTTATAAGTGAGGTGAGTGGCACATAACTAATTTCTGAGAGACATAATTTTTACCCATTTTTGACCCATGAAACTAAGGTCCAAATAAAAAATTATAGAGACCTAGACATGATATGGTTGACTTAATTAGATAAAATAGATTTTAGACATGTTATTCGGTCATTTAAACTATTAGCCTTTTATTTTAACAATAATAAACCCATTTATTCCTTAACCAAGGAAAATAATGTTTTCCATTTTCAATATTCATTTTTTATGAATTAGTTTAAAACAAATGGATTCTACCACTAAAACCAATTATTCTCCTAAAGGATACACAATTAGAAATCAACTTTTATTGATATAACTAACTATATTTAACAAAAAAACGCACATGTATATTACTCTAGGAAGAAAAGGTTATTATGTTTAGAAACTTTTCATTCATGATTACATGTCCACTAACAAAATTTGGAGAAAAATATACTATTGATGACATTTCCTATTATTAACATGAAAAATCCAAAAATAATCTTCATTACAGTTTAGATTGAAATAAATATAATCAACTATATTATTATAAATCCACCCATAAAATTATTAAATTTCATTATTTTACTCATGATTGAAATATTAAAGATAAATATAATATACACAACATGTATATAAAATATTTTCAAAATATTTACTATGAATTATAATTAATAACTTTATATGATGTTTAATCTCATTAATATCATTTCAAACAGTATAAAATATATTCATCATGATATTTCTTCAAAATATCCTTTTAAGAAGATACATTTTTTAGAGTAAATGGAGCCCAATGTAATGATGATTTATGAATCATAATACAATAATTAAATTCTAGTTGATGAAAATATATTCCCTCATATGAACAATGAGATAAACATGAATCCAAAAGATGAAAAATAACCAATGTGATAGAAATGAAGATAATTTATTGTAAAGTAATCTATGATGAATGTTTTAGAAGTAAATTTTACATATAAAATCTTTCTGAGAATGAGAAAAAACACATAATGAAGAAAAATACTTGCACAATGCTAAAATTGTGAATCAATTTAAAGAATCCATGTTAACTTGTTATCATTGCAATAAAAATGGACACATCATGTTGGGTTTACCCTTATTGAGAATGGAGAATATGAAATTAATTAAATCCCCCAAAATTTATACTTGGAGTGTAAGTTATTATTCTCACGCTTCATTTGACTCATATGATAGAACTTTCATATTTCTAATGAATAATATTGTTGTATGTAATGAAGTTAAATATCAAACTTATTCCATTTATAATAATTCAACTCATTCATTTTCTAAAATACAATTAGATTAATCATCAATTATAAATTGGTTTTTTAACTAAACATAAGAATAAGTAAACTAGAAATTAATTATAATCATTTTTTTAAAAGAGTAATTTTTTTTAATCCAGATGAATAGTTTTTATTGAAAGTTAAATACAACACCTCGAGTTTTTAAAATAGGAAAATTATATTTGATACTATATGTGAAACTCCACACAAATAATATTTGAAAATATAAAACCACTCTACATTAGAATATATTTATATTTAAATAAAACAGTTTCCATTGATAGCTTGCTATGAACACAACACTGGGTTTCAACGAAACATGATACTCTATTAAAATAATTTTTTTTTAAAGATGACCATTATAACCCAGTTGTTATGATAGTGGGAATGAATAGAAATAAATAAATTATAAAACTAATAATGTTTAAAAAATCAAAAAATAAATTCAATTGTTATATGTTTATTTGAGATAAAATAAGAATCATTTAATTGAAGAAGAAACGTGTTCTGAAAAATTTTCTTTTTTAAAATGTTGTTTCGTCATGATTTTTGAAGATAATTTAAAATTAATATTAACAGTTTAATAAAATTTATTATATAAAATTAAATTTATATATTTTTAAATATAAAATTCAAAACTATCATTGGGTTCATTTTTGGTATTTTTCTGAAATGATTAATTTTTTGTTGAATATTGAAAAATAATAATTTTTATTAAAAAAATATTTTACAATTAATTTATATTAAAAGTTAAATTATATTTGAAATTAGTTTTAATGTATAATTAGTGAAATTAGATTAAAATTTAACTAATCTGGGTCATTTTAGTCAGTTTCATATTAAAATTTGATATAAAACATTTTTGATATTTTTTCTTTGGAAATTGGCTCTTTTGTCACATCTATAGGTTTAATTTCTAAATGAATTATGCCACATCTATGAATATAATTTTAAAAAATGGATTATATGTTTTTATTTATATTAATATATGTTATATATTAATGTAAAATTAATTCTTTACAATAACTAATAGTTAGAATAGTAAAAATTAATTACCATAGTTAATGTAGAAATGGGTTTACTAGGGGATGTTAAATTAAGTAGATAAGGGTTAAAAATGACATAAAACATATCCAATACAAATTTTATGGTCATATGTAGATCATAAAACAAATTATGATTAATAATTACCCTTTTTGGCTTATGAAATGAGAGAAATTTGGATATCACTTTATCTTTTAAATAACATCATGTGTGTTATCTTTCACACTTAAAAAAGCACACCCCTTATCCTACACTCTTCTCATATGAATAACACTCTTGTTTGGTGAATCAACAACCAAATAAAATAATTAATTCCCTAACAAAATACATACTTTTTTAGTTCTCTAAGAAAACTCTCCATGGAAGGATTTATGTATAAACATAAAGAGTCACTCCAAAGAAGATGTTGAATATTTAAACTTATGTATTCATTTTATATATTCTTAAATGTACGGAAAAAATTATTCAACCATGCTAATATAATATTAAAACTATCTAATATATACTTATATGTTATTATTTTTATTTAATTACCCTAATCTATCACCACTTCCATCAAATAAGAAATGAAACTAATTATCATGTGTACAATAGACTACCGCCTCACGAACTGATTTAAATCGTTTCCATAACCACCTTTCAAGGAAAAATGTGATGATGAATTTAACATATTTATATTTTACAAATTATAATACTTTATGAATTATGATATAATATAGAATTTTGTACATTCCATAACATGAGAGATATGATAATGTCACTCGTGTGTATAACGCCTCAAAAAGTGATGTGAATCATTTTTCTCTTACGCTTTACCTGAAAGTTATTAAGAATAATTTTAATGAATATTTTTTATATTTATTATATAAATTAAATTTAATAAATATAATATAACAAATGAATTTTTACCTTCCAACCCTTGGGAAAAATAAGTTTTCTTGTGCATAAGTGTGGACATCCATCTCCACATAGAGATGCAAAATGTTTTTAATTTTATTTTTACATTTATGGTAATGAGTATGTATTTGATTAATTTAAATTATATATATAAAATAATTTATTTTATGTTGAACTAACATTTATTTCCCTTTTATTCCATCCTTCAAGAAAAATTGAATCAATGTTAAAGTATACATATGACCTACTAGCTTTATGAATGGTGTAATCCATTTTATATCTCTCAATTTAATAGATTAATATCAATAAATATATAATGAATATATATTGTACTTATAACATTGTTAATATTAAATATATTATGTGAATATGTTAAAATTAAATGGACCAAAATTACCAAACTAAAACATGCATGAAAAATGAATCAATTATCAAACACAAATGCGATTTTAACAAGGAATTGTCAATAAATGGGTGATAAAATACTGTGAGTAAATCATATATTTTATGGTATATAACTGTATAGTTATATAGTAGCTTAATGATAATACTATATTATTTATAAAGGGGATCATATACATATGAAATAAGTAAAACCTAAGTTAGGGGTTTCTCATCTCACCTTTACATCCATTTCACATATACCATATTCACCACTTATTCTTTTTCATAGTGTATATAAACCACCTTCACGAAGTTATATCAGGAATATTTTTATCATAATTGTATTAAAATTTCACTTTAATGATGAATTCTTTTGTTGGGCTTATCATCCATATGTTACCAATGTGGTAAGGGTTTCTTTCACAACACCATCATTATTCAGGATTAATTTTTTAGGTCTCTATTAGTGTAATTATTTGATATTTCTATCTTAAAATAAATATATTTTATTCTAATATTTTTATTCATGACCATTTTCAATAAAAATTTCCATTTTATCACTCTATAGGAGTTACAATGATTGAGAAAATGTTTTTATGAAAATATAACTTTATCTATCTCTTGGGATGCAAATCATTTTTTATTAAAATCCATGTATTGGAATAATACCTAAAAAATTGTTTTAAAATTTTAAAAATGGTTTAGTAAATAATTTTTACGTATTTCTTAACTTTTAAAAAATATTTTTAAATGAGTCTTCACGATGTTTTTAAAAAAATGGCCCATTTGGATTTTCGAAAAATGATAAGGGAGTCGTTGTTTCAATGTGTGGGAAAAGGAAAAATATTACATCATGAGTATGAAATGTTATAAAGTTTATTATTAAAATTTTTAAGCATATTTGAAAAATATTTTTGGATCTTTTTATTTTAAAAATATTTTCAATATGAAAATGTTATTTTCAGGAAAAAATGTTTTCAATGACATTTTATCATATTTATGTTCATTAATGTCATAAAAACATTATTGTACTTATGATCAAATATGGATATTTTGTATTGATATCATCTTTATTATTTATTATGATGTTTTATAGTCATTTTAACCGAGGAAGTGCATTTTTTATCATTCCCCGTATTAATCAAGATGGTTTACGGTGATGTTTATTTGATTGGGGTAAGTATTAACATTTTTTACGTTAATTTATCTATTGAATGTTTATATTGATTATTCTCTAACAATTTTATATGAGGAATTCACTTGGCTTAGTAAGTGGTAGGGGGCCTATTTATAGATAACCCATCGATGCATGAACATTACTTATGAGATAAATCAATTTGTCAAAATAGATAGGTTTCTAACAGCAGGGATAAACTGTCTTCTGAAAGGTCGTGACATTATATTTCATATTTTTACAATATGAATTACCACATTATGAGAAATTTTTTTGATGTACATGTGATTATTTGATTAGTTATAACACCCAGGTATAATTTTTAGGCTCATTTTATTATTTTTTTTTTAAATTTGATCATCATTGACTTCTTCTTTTTATGCACAGTTTTTTGATTAAATTACATTTGTTTCAGTTAATTAATATTAAATATTGGATATTCTTATTTATTCATTATAGATTCTAATTTATACATTCCCCTATTGAGTATTGGATGTCACCCTTTTTTTATTGTTTATTTTCCCCTAGATATCATAAAGTGTTTTGTAATGGATTTAAAGTTATATACTATGAGTAATACATGCATTCTCAATGAAAATATTATTTAGTATATAATGTTTCGAATTTTGATGTGAAAAATAATTATGTATATAGTTTAATAAGACACCTAAATAATTAGGTCTTTTGGGATTTCATTCCTTATATCTTACTGAAATATAATTAAGTATTCAACCACTATGGGATACTAGGGCCGATGTCTTTAAAGTTTGAATCAGAGGAAATTTAATAGAAACCTTGGGAACTAGAATTTTTTTTATAATTGATTAGGGAAAATAAGTCTATTATATATATTTAGTATAAATATATAATAATATTCTAATGTTTTTATAGGGTAGATATTATGTGATTTACCTAGAAATACATCTCAATCTAGAGACTAGAAGTGGTTTTGGATGTAAAACATCAGTACCTAGGGGGTATAAATCTAAAAAATTATCATCGAGATTGACAAGGGCATTACCAAGTACACTCTAATGATCCATACTATATAATGTTTTAACATTGTTGTGGAAAATTCTTAGGAAAATTAATATTTCCTTTAAAAAAATTATGAATGATTTTAAAATAATTTTATTATTTAAAAACATTTCCAATGAAACCATGTTTATGATGATGAGATAAACCATGAATAAAATTTTCAATTTCTGTTAAAATGTTTCTATTTTTTGGATTATACATTATGTTTCAAAATGATATTATATTGACTAGTCTATTCCATTAGTTAGAAATAGAACATATTATGTGGAATGAGAGCTATATCAATGGACATGATCTAATGGGTAAGAATTATAATTTATTTAATTGGATGAAGATAATATCTATAAGGGATCTAGACTCCCAAAAATTATCATAATACAAGGCCATTTAATAATGTGATTTCAAGAAAAAGAAGGAATTTATAAGTATTATGGCTTCAGATGGACAGAAGATCAGAAGAGGATGACAGATATCAAACATAAAAGGTAAAGAAAGGAAAAAGAGTTTTAACACATTTAACAATTATAGAAAGAATCACTATTTAAATTTTTTGAATATAATGGGAATTTTCTATATTTTTGTATATAAATTCCACCATGCTTGTGGGGTCAAGGGAATTAATTAATATACTAATGTGAAATGCTTCAACTATAAGATAAGGGGAACTATACCAATTAATTACTTAGTGGTCAAGGGAATATACCTTAAAAGAAGCTAAGGGATTAAGGTTAATATTATGCTATTACAAAAGAATAAGTGTAATGATTAATGTGATTTTGTTTGGATTGAATTATTATGTTATAGGAATATTTTATCAATGACATTCTTGTTATAGAAACTATGAAATATATAAGGATTGAACTGTAATATGTTTTCTTTAAGGATTTGAAACTATATGTTGAACGATAATCAAGACTAGGATATATGATTCAGAAGAAAGATTATAATTTTTTAAAACACATGTTTTTTTGTAATATAAAACTTAATATATTTTTTATGTTAAGATAATAATGTTAAAGTTCTATTTTTAGGATTATATTACTGATATTGAAACTGGTTAGTGATTTGATGGATTATGCTAAAGTATTTTTCTTATTTGGATCTGTGGAATATATTCTATAACTTGAGATTTTAGTCCTTAAATCTTGCATATTTTCATTAGGGTTTATTAACATTTTTTTAATGTGACATTAAGAGACACTTTATCTTGTATTAGGAATTTAATGTTAATTTTGGGACCACCCCTCTAAATTTTTGGACATTGAATCTGTTCAGAATTATTTTTGATGGGTCTTAAGGTTAACGATTTATGAGTCGGATTAAGTTGAATATTGAGAGTTACTATTACTTTATTTTATATAACACTATAATATTGTATAAATTGTGAAAATAATTTTTTTTAATGTATCTATACGCCGAAGGATGTACTTTTCAATCATATTTTGATCTATTGATTTGTTAGATGTTAATTTTTGTGCATCCGGTATATAAAACAAAAGTGAAATTCATTTCATCGATTAAGATATAATTATTGATATTGTTGAAGAAAAAAACGATTAAATGTTTCATATGGAATAGAAATATATCAAGTAATTATATTTTTATATGTTCATAGTCAAAATTTTAATGGAATTCCTCAACTCCTTGACAAATATCTTGAAACAAAAAATTTAACCTAGTATCTTCATATCTTATGAACTAAATAGTCCAATAGATTATCATTGATTTATTTATTTTTGTTTAGTAGATTTTATAGATCATTCAATTTATTTTGTTCAATGGTCTCTATCACTCTCTATAGCTATTTACATATTTCATCGATCTTTATGTTTTCTTATCCCACAAATGTTCTCCTACATATAATCCTAGTAATGTTTTATTCTGGATTACCTTCGAACCTCCCTTACTCTATTATCTTGAGAATGATTTATAAACCATTTTTGCAATATTTTAATTTAAAATATTGATATTTTAAAATTTCAATCCCTTGATTGTTGATATCAAGTGAAAATAAGTGTAACACAATTTATTTTAAGGTTACATAATTTAACACCCAAAGATTTTAAAATAGGATCATCAGATTTTATAAAATATATGAAACCCAATAAAAAGAAAATAAAACAATAGAAAACCTAAGGATTCATTATATTGTTATTTTTAAATAAATTTAATCTCTTTGATAACTTTCAATTCATGCACCACCGAGTTTGTACGAAAATTGATACTCTATTAAAATATTATTATTTAACAATTATAATTATAAACTAAATGTTAAGATGATTTTTATGAATATTGATGTATAAATTTTTAAAATTATATGGTTTAAACATGTATAAAACAAATTCAATAGAATCTGATTTATTATAACTTGAATAATAATCATTTTCATGAAAAAGAATTTTTTTCTGAAAAGACTATATTTTTCTAAAAAGTGGTTTAGTCACACTTTGTGCTCATAATTTTAAATTAATATTTACCAATTTTATTAATATTATTTGAGATATATATATATATATATATATATATATATTTAAATATAAATTTAAGAAATATCTTTTGGTGATTTGTTTTATTTTTAGGTGAGGAATCAATTTTTGTGGAATCGTTAAAATACTGATTTTTTTAATATACTATTTGATTCCATTATGTAAATGGTTAAATTATATTCTAAATTTTTTTAAACTAAAAGTATTTAAATAATATTTAAATTAAACTAATTTATTTCATTTCAATAAATGTCATATTGAATTATGTTATTAAACATTTTTAATCTTCAAAATGTTTCTATTTGGAAAAAAACACTTTCGACACATCCATAGGTTTATTTTTAAATTGAATTATGAAATTATATGAATTTAATTATAAAAATTGTTAAAATATTTTGAATAAAAATAACTTATATTGTATAATGTTTTTATCTTAAATTCTTACCAAAATAATTACTAAAACTAATAAAAAATATTTACCATAGTAATGGTAAAAATTTGTTTATTGTGTGGGGGGGGGGGGGTTAATACAAAGGTAGTGATTAAAATTTACCAAAAACCAATCAGGCACACATTTTAAAGCCATAATTAAACCTTATAATGAATTAGTTTTAATAATGACCCATTTTGGAGGATTGTGTAATGATAAAAACATGGAAATCATTTTATCATTTAAAAAAGTCATTGTGTTTCCTTTCCCACACATATAAAAGGTTTCCCGCTCTCTTATCTTATTTACACACAGTAACCCCATTTTCTCCAATAACTGACAAAAATAACTTCCATAATTCCATAAAACCTTCTTATATACCTTATATATATATATAATCAATCCTAATAAGGCTTTAGAAATAAACATAATGAGGCTCTATGATGAAGAGTTAAAATTCATAAACTTGTGTATTTTCTTTATTACACCTCCTTAAATAATTTTTAAAGTAAGATAATATAATAAAGAAAATTATCACCAATTTATAAAGTAGTTATTTTGTTAATTTATTAGCCAATATCCATCTCTGCTTATATTAAATGTGAAATGAAATTTTCGATCATGTGTATGACTAAAGTATATTACATATGTATATTATATTTATATCATTATTTTACTTATGGATTTATTATATCACATATAAATTATTACATTTCATTTTGTGGGGTATGTGATAACATCACTAGTGTGTACTGTGGACCACCACCTCGTGATGTGATGTGATTCGTTTTTAATTTACGATTTACTTTTAAGGTATTAAGGTTAATGATAAGGAATACATGTGATATTTATCATCTAAATATAATTAATGAAATATAATATCACATATAACTTATTAAATTTTATTATTTTGGAAAAAATAAAACTGCATGTGTGTACCTACTGACTACCACCTCCATGTAGCGATGAAGAATATTTTTCATTTTATTTTTACCTAATAAGGATGTATTTAATTAATATTAATTAAAAATATGAAATAATAATTTTTTAATATTGTTTAATTGATTTTTTGGCATTCCTTCCACCAATAAAAATGAAGATGATGCACATTCGTAAGTATGGCATACCATCTCCAGGAACGATGTAATCCATTTTCAGCTTTTATCAGAAATATAGAAGGGCCACTGTTTTAATTGGTATGACATAAACAAAAGTATTCATTGTCGTGAACACTTAAAATATTAAAAAACATTTTACAAGTTTTAGAAGTTTATTTTCAGTGAAAATCACTCTGAAAATATTTATTTATTTTTTTTATAAAACATATTCTCAACGTTAAAAGTTTATATTCAGAAAAACTGTTTTTAATGAAATTTGTGTTGAATTTATATTCATCAATGACAATAACCCCTTGTTTTAATTATAATAAACATTGGATATGTTTTATTGATAAAATCCTTATTTTTTCTTTGTTTGGTATTTGATCAGTTCGAATTGGGATGTACAATTTTATTACCATTAACCATAATACATTAGATGGTTTATGATATTGTTTATTTGATTTTAGTAAGTGTTAATATTTCATATATTTTTTTTTAAATATGGGTGTTTATATTGACTATTTTTCAACCATTTCATATGATAAATATATTAGAAATTGTATGTTATGGGTGGAAACAAATTTTTTATATCCTGAGGATGCATAGACAACTCTCATGAGAAAAATCACTAAGACAAATTACACAGGTTTCCGCCAAAAAATTTAAATTTTATTGTAAATGGTATTAACTATATATTTAAGATAGATGAAATTATGAATTACATAATTATGAGATCATTTATTGATGTCAATTTGATTATTCTATTAGTTATAATATGTATAGATACGTTTCAATTATATGTAATTATTTTTATGGTATAATTTTATCACTATTTATTTCTACCATATTATGATATGTTTATTTATTAAATGGAATGTATTTTAGATATTTACTTTTACATATTGATTATACTTATTTAATATTGATAGAATCCATTTTATTCTTACCCTTATTATGTATATTAGACCACACATTTCTTATGTTTTTTTACTCATGATACTAGGAATTGTTTTGTGGTTGATATGCAGGGATAAACTATGTGGAGTAATGGAATTATCATTGAATAATATTTTCTTCAATTTATTTTTTAAATTTAAATGTTTATTTAATGTATTTATCATGTTTACTATGAATATGAATCTATTTTCTTCCTTCATGATGTGATTCATGATATCTTATACCAATGTAATAAAATAACCACATTCTCTCTACTACTAGGGCCTGGGTATTTTTATAAAATAACCTCCTAATGTATAAAATTTTGAACCAACTATTAAGGATCTCAATAATTATCCTTCTATATTCACCCACTATGAAAAAAAATATCAAAAAATTTATGGTTTCTCAATGAAATGTTATAATTTATTTTGGATTTTTTTTTTAAAAACACTCTATCACCTCAAAAAATACTATTTTTGTATGTTTGTTCTCACAAGGAAAAAATTAAATATTTTAAAAAAACATGGAATATTATTTATCAATGTGATTATAGAAATATCAGTATCTTTGGTCTATATAGATTCATTTATTTTCTTGTACTTTTTTAAGAATTAATGTGGGAAATATTATGGAAAACAAGTATCCATTCTAAGAACTCTCTAGGATAACATTAGGAGACCAAAATTTTTGGTTAAAAAATATTCATTCTCTTTTTATTAGGTAAGAAACATTTATCAAGAGGAAACCCAATGGAGATATATATAACTTTGGATGTGGGTTCTCAAGACTCATTTTTGGTGACTAATGCGATTTAAATTATCTTAAAAGGCTTAATGAATGGAACATTTCATTTAGTGATGACTTAAGAAGTAATATTATCAATAAAGTTATTATTTTTAAAAAAAAATCATCCACTATTAATTTTGTTTTATATTATAATATTTTAAAACATAATTTTCTAATATTTATTCAATTATTTAATAATTATTTTATATTTTGAAAATTATTTTTTAATATCATTATTCCAAAGGAAAAATTTTATTTTTAGCATCTCATTTTCTAAATATAAATATTATTTATTTAAAATGTATTTTTAGAGAAAATGTTAAATATTTAGTTATAGAATATTTTCTATCATGGGTTTAAAATATGATCCTTGGTCCTCATAGAACAAAAACACTATTGTTTAACTCAACTGAAAATATAATATTTACATAAATTCAATTTCAAAAATTAAATTTTTTGTGGACCTTAGAAACTAGGTACATGACACAAAGCATGGATTAAATCTAAAATGTAATTATTCACCTTTAAAGAACATGAACTTATTCCTCTTTATATTATCAGACAAACCCAAGATACATGTTTTTGAGGAAAATCATTCACTTTTGTAGCTATATGTAATTATATAATACTAATATAGGTTTATTTTTATCTCATGAAATTTAGTCTTGTGAAGAACTTTTTAGATATATTAAGTGTATCAAAATTGAATAAGGTTGTAAGATCACATAAATTGGTATTGATTGTATGGGTGTGTTTGATAATGATAATTTTGATTAAATTTTTACATCACATGATTTTGATCATTCTTTCCCCAATCAATGGAATGCACAATAATTAGTGTTGTTGAGAGGAGTAATCTAAATATTCATGAATTTACACATACTCTCTTAAATGAATTTAAACTACCTCAATATTGTTGGTCTAAGGTGGTGTATTATTCATGTTATATCTTAAATTATTTTCATAAGGCCCTTTCATAAAAGAAACTATATAAACATTGCAAAAACATAATTCCTAATGTTGGATTTTTAATGTGCTTTTATTTAAATACTATAATTATAACAACATATAAGAACAATGAATTTTTGACCAGAAATCTAATGAAAGTGTTTTTCTATGTCCACACATAATTAATTAAATAATAATGAGTGTTTAATAAAAGGAACAAGACCATCGAATAATCAATTAACATCAAATTTGATGATATTTTGTCTAAAAACATACGCAAATTGATTATGATGTTCACCTAGAAAATAATTCTTTAAATAATTCACACTTTTAAAATAAATTTATGTTTTTGGAAGATCCTATCAAGACTCAACCAACTAGGGCCCACTGGGATAGCTGTATTCCATGTGTGACACTCCAATTATGCTTCCAATTATCTAGGGGATAGTGAAAATTTTCAAGAAGGCATATTACACACACAAAGAAGTCCTTTGGATAATGCACCTGCACACACACACATCTCTAAATTCCCATATAATACTGAATTGAAATATATATCAAATTATATAATTCATTCATACATCTATGTCAATATTAAAAATTGAAAAAGTACTAGAAATCAATAGGTCCAAATAAAATTCCACCAATGCTATAAAAAGGATTCCAAACTTTTATGAAGGGGGGAATTGTGTCAAATGATACACCTCATACAAATAATGGTCTGTCAGGCTCATTATTGTGTGCATGATCCTGGTCCTCCTAGGACTCCATTGAAATTTTAGTCATATATAGATGACATGACATGTATGGTAAGATCCAATGAAGGTGTCAGTATAAAAATACCCATTTCAACACCCCAAAATCTCAAAACATAATGCCTTAAGAGAGTAGTTATCTCATCATCATGAGGGTATAACAATATGGAATTGAGAAAAAATTTAAATATAACGACCAAGATATAATCGATATAAACATGATGTCTCAATGTGGCCACAACCATTCTACCATCCATTGGATTATTCTCAATGCTTCAAGGTAGTGCTTTTCTAGGATATGCACTCAACAAGCCTAATAAAACTCAAATTCATCATCTATGAGGTCATAATCATCAATTATTACCATGGATAAATACTATTTAGCATATAGAAGATCATGATACATAGATAGGATACCACATATGAGGGCTATTAGTATATCATACCCTACCCAGAATAACCCACTATACAGGGGACTATATGACCATGTATATTGGTCACAAAAATTACTCAAACCCCACATAGGGATGGATAATAAATTACAGAGGATCCCACCCCAGCCACTTAAAGGGACTCTAGAGACACTATCCGAGACTGGACTCATAGTTGGGATCACATTCAATGCTCATCACATGATGCCTCATGGTCCCCTCATGGGGAAGGACTTATGGAACACACCTCACTGATACTAGTCTATACAAATGATATGGAGTACCTTAACCTGTTGTTTAGAATGTCCATGATGTGTATTGGGAGTACATGACATGGACCACTATGTTGGGACCTACCCATGTCCGCTCTTATGTTCAAAAGCCCACGAAATTGACATAAACTCATGTTTTTGTACATTGTAAATACTTATTTACATTGTCGTGTATGAGTACCTTGTGTGTATCCATGTTCATGGCTATACCCTTCTACTCTGGTCGTTCCAGTGGGTCTGGCCTTGTTTGTTCCCAGGTACACTTAGTGTACACACCATGTTTTTAGCACTTGGTATCATGGTGTGTGGTTGGTTCCATGTGTTATGTAATAATTTTCTTCATCCATAAACCCTTTCTACCATAGATAGGGTCCACATGTTATATGTTCTTCTGTATACACATTGTGTGGTTGATATTTTTCCATAAGCCTCTGAGTGATGAAGTGTTTTTCCTACACCTCCGCTGCAACAGTATAAACCATGATTATCTAAATAGAAATTAGTTCTATGTTGATTACTCCTTCCATTCTATTAGTGGTTACATTTTACCCATCCAATCCTTAAATAAAATTTCTCATTTCGTATGATGCAACTGCCACACACCAACCCATTAATTGTGAATTTTTGACTCCATAGATCCATTATAGGACCCTATATCATCTTTAATAAACCTATATCTCATCCCCAATCACATACATAAAAATATAATGGTGATACTTTGTTATAAATAATGATTTTCAATGATCTCCCACATTGTATTTGTTAAACCACCAACCAAATGGGATTCCATTAATTAACACATGATGAACAGTGTGAGCAGTGGAAAATACACAGCATTAGACATAGACCTCAACCATAATTTTATTTGTCTCTAATCTATTATCTTTATAAAAATTAACTAGAAATAAAATTTGGGATAGCCCCACTATTGTTGGTGGGGTGGTAGGGACTTGGGGGTTGAGGGGTAGGTCGCAGGATCAAGTCCCTGAGTGTAACTTCCCGGTTCCAGAAGCCACCTAGTGGCGCCCCGTACCCGATTGGTCACATGGCCTCAAGAGCATTTCCCTACACACCAGAGGCTACTTACTAGTAGAGAGGGCCTTGGGTGTGATAGTGGAGAAACTATGCCCTCATTGCCAGAGTACACAGCAGAAGAAAATTAAACATGCAATAGCAGAGGCAGTAATAGCCAACAATATAAATAGTGGAAGACTAAATCAAAAAACTGGAGAACATATGTATATATGAAATGATGCATGATACATATCTTGGAAAACATACAAACAAGTCACAATGCTGGAAACACTATAGTACCAAAACAAGTACAAAAGAAAATAAAATAGATCCTTAGCATCGCAAGCCAAAGCCTGGTCCCATGCTCCCCTAATCCAAGAAATCAAGTACCGGAAGTCGAATGGTGCATTCCCTTGTCTATACCGGCAACAACATAGTCTATTTGGGCCCAAAATCATGACCCAAATAGGGTGTGAGACTAAATCCCTGTAGGAATTCACTCGAAGATCTGTGCCTAACAGTCAGTGAGTATCTGGAAAGTAAATGTACATTAAGCAGTAAACAACAACAACAAGCAATAGACAGTAACGATAAGCAGTAATTCAGGATGATACAACAACAATCAAACCGAAACCAACAATAGTAGTGAAGAAAAAGGCAAACAAACAAGAAGCCCTCTGGGAAGTAGTCTCACCCTTCCCCTCCGGGCCTATCCAAGAAGTACCACAACCCTCTGGGCAGTGCGCTCACCCTAACCCCTCTTGCTTGGTCATACGAATTTATGAGACTCTCTGGGGAAGCGCACTCGGTCAATTCCCCTTATAGTCTAGGGTGGTCAAGGACTCTCTAAGGAAGACCACGCGGTCTAACCATCTTAGCCCCAAGGTCTAGAGACTCTCTAAGGAATCTATCTTGGTCAATTCCTCCTATAGCCTCAGGTATACCACAAACTCTCTGAGGAAGCTCACTCGGTCAATTCCTCCTCTAGCATGGGAAGGTTCTAAAAGAGATTCAAACAAGGTAAGACCCTATGAGGAAGGTCACTCAGTCTACCCTCCCGTAGTCTATAAAATCCAAGACTCTCTGGGAGCTTACTCGTTTTATCCCCTATAGTCTATAATATCTAAGACTCTTTAGGAAGCTCACTTGGTCTATCCCTTATAGTCTATAGCACCAGGTTTTCTCAGCCCCATGCCAGTCAGTGCCTAATAATGATATAAGGCCAAAGTACACATATAGAGCTACATGGATAACCAAAGTACACATATAGAGCTACTTAGCTAAGTAGTCTATAAGGAAACAACCATGTCATGAGTTTCAAGTCAACCTATAACACCAAGGCCTGAAAACAGGTGTAGCAGCCAAAGGAAAACGAGACCCAATGGTCATAAACAGAACAAAGTCAGAGAAAATACATCCTAGAACAACAAAATATCCTCTAACATAGTCAATTTACTTCTACACAAGCATTCAATCATGGAAGGTAAACCACAAGGGAAAAAGAAAAACTTGCAATACCCCGTTCATGGGTATTGGTGGTATTTGCAATTAAAACTCAATGACTTTGAACAGTAAGGCACAAACCACCAACCTCGATCCTAGGAGATCGATATACGTGAACCACGATGACTGATTCTCCTTAGAATGTGGTAGATTTGAGAAAAAGCACCAAACATTCAACCTTAGATAACTTGAGAAGGAGGAAGAATTGGAAAACAAGGCACAAGAAGAAGGGAGAACTCACTGCTGCACTTCCAATGCAATAGACGGTGTTCAAATCAGAGAACGGAAGGAGGCTCAGGAATCCGGAAAAGTTTCGCGGGAGTATAGAGTCTCTCAGTCAAACCAGACCTAGAAGAAGAAGTTTATGATGATGAGGTGCGACCCCGGTCCGTTTAGTGAAAAATAAAGTACATGGCATGTATTTTTAAAGTACACGGCGTGTAGTGGGTTTTTCTGTACACCGCCAAAATCGTCCTCTACTTCACCCCTACACACCGTGTGTGTGCTCCGGAAACGGCCAGCACACGGTTTCGAGCTGGAAAAGTGTACACAAAGTGTACTCATAATGTACACAGCGTGTAATTGAAAATTTTCCAGAAAGACCAAAAATTCTCAAAAACTCCTGAAAAGGAAAGACATACCTGAAACGAAGATCTGGGTTTTTACAAACTACCCCCTTAAAGAAATTCGTCCCTAAATTTCCCTACAGAGGCGTAGAAGATGAAACCCAGAACAGCTCCGACCACTGCGATCGAACCATGGCCACCCTCTCCCAAGTCTCATCCTGTACTCCCCAGTGCTGCCATAGCACCCGTACTAGAGGAATATACCAGCCTCGGAGAACCTTCGTACTACAATCGAAAATCTATATGGGATGCTCCTCAAACAACACATCCGATTCGAGCTCAACCTCCTCGTTCAGAAAGACATGAGACGAGTCTGAAATGTAATGTCAGAGATGAGAGACCTGGAATACATCATGCATATCCTGGTACCTCTGAGGTAGTTGTAACTAATAGGTAACCGACCCAACTCTCTCCAACACCTCAAACAACCCGACGTACCACGGTGAAAGATTACCCTTTCTCTGAATCCTCTTGTGTCCCAACCTCAGTGCGACACGCAGGAAAACCTGATCTCCGACCTCGAACTCTATAGGTCGTCCCTGCTGATCATCATGAGATTTCTCCTGAGACTGTGTTGTAGCCATAGGCTTCCGAATTAGCTCTATCTTCTTTGAAGTCTCCTGAACAAGATGAGGTCCCATCAAAGCTGCCTCTTCTGCCTCCAGCCAGCATAAGGGTGATCGGCATGGCCTATCTTACAGAGCCTCGTATGGTTCCATCTGAATGGTCTCCTGAAAACTATTTTTGTAGGCGAACTTCACAAGAGGTATATGCTTCTCCCAAGAACCACCGAACTCTAGAATCCAAGCTCGGAGCATATCCTCAAGCACCTAGATCGTGCGCTCAGAATGGCCATCAGTCTAGGGATGGTATGATGTACTCAAAAGTACCTGTGTACCCAAACCCTTCTGAACTCCCTTCCAGAACCGAGAGGTAAAGTGCGCATACCTATCTGAAACAATGGAGTGTGTAACTCCATGTATACATACAATCTCTCGGATGTATAGTCATCCCAAATCACAACACTGAAGGTCTCTTCGATGGGCAAGAAGTGTGCTACCTTCATAAGCCTGTCGATGACGAACCAAACAACATCATTTCCACGAGGTGACCTTAGTAACCTGGTCACTAATTCCATCATGACATCATTCCACTTACACTCTGGAATAGGTAACTGCTATAAAAGGTCGGTTGGTCACTGATGCTCTGATTTCACCTGCTGACAAGTAGAACATCTCATGACAAAACCAGCAACATCTTTCTTCATACCTGGACACCAGTACTAGAGATTAAGATCCCAATACATCTTGGTGACGCCAGGATGTACTGCACAAACTGAGGAATGAAAATTTCGCATCAGCTCCTCGCGTATGTCTGCTGGAACCCATACACGTCCCTAGAAATGCAAGATCTCATCCTCACCCAATGTCCATCCAGGAAGAGGGTCCCCTTCTGACACACTCTTCTGCAGGACTATGGCCTCTGAATTTGATAGTTGCATCATTTGTACCCGATCAATAAGTGTAGAGGTAACAACTACAGAAGAAAATAAGGTCTGCCCCTGTCTATCGTGAACCTCCAAGTGCATCTCAGAGAACAGAGCCATAAGCTGCCACTCACTGCTGGCCTCCTTAACTGCCAAAATCTAAGTTATCCTACTCAACGCATCAGCCACTACATTTCCCTTTCCTGACGTATTGGCGAGCTCGATGTCGAAATACTGACGATACTCAACCCACCTGTGCTATCTCAAATTCAGATCGCGCTGAGTGAAGATATACTTGAGACTTTTTTGGTCTGTGAAAACCAAAAAGTGCTCTCCCAGAAGGTAGTGTCTCCAACAGAGCAAGGCATGAACAAATACCGCCTACTCCAGATCATGTGTCGGGTAGTTCCTCTCATGTGGCCTCAACTGCCGAGAACTGTACGTAATGACTCCATCTCTCTGCATAAGCACAGCTCCCAGCCCGATACCTGAAGCATCATAGTAAACAGTATAGCCCTTACTCGTCTCTGGCAAGACTAGTATCGGTACTGACGTCAACCTCCCTTTCAGCTCCTGAAAGCCTGACTCACAAGAATCTGACCATAAAAACTACGCACCCTTCTTGTTCAGACCTTTCAACGGTTCTACTAGGCGCGAGAAGTCTTGAATGAAGCATCTATAGTACCTAGCCAGCCCTAGAAAACTTTGTACCACAAAAACATTCTTCGACTGCTCCCATGAAACTGCAGCTCTCAGTTTCCTTGGGTCCACTGAAACTCAGGTCTCTGAGATGACGTGACCCAAGAAGTGAATCGAATCCATCCGAAAGTGGCACTTAGAGAGTTTAGCATACAACCGATGCTCTCTCAATGTACTCAGAACGATCTCAAGATGTGTGGCATGATCGTGTCGAGTGTGAGAGTACACTAAGATATCTTCCACGAAGACAACGAAAAAGGAGTCCATGTATATATGGAACACTCGGTTCATCAGTTCCATGAAAACTGCAGGCGCGTTCGTGAGACCAAACAGCATTACTGTATACTCAAAAAGACCATACCTTCTCCTGAAAGCTGTCAGAGGTATATCTGATGTTCTAACGTGAAACTGATGATAACCAAACATCAATTAAATCTTTGAAAACACCTAGGCTCCTCGAAGATGATCAAAGAGGTCATCTATCCTCGGCAAGGTGTATTGGTTCTTGACCGTCAACTGGTTCAGCTTTCGATAATCCACCCAAAGCTGAAGGGTGCTGTCTGCCTTCTTCGCAAACAGGACAGGCGAACCCCAAGGAGAAGTACTAGGTCAGATGAAACCATTTGCCTGCAACTCCTCCAACTGCTTCTTGTGCTCTTGAAACTCAGGTGTAGCCATCCTATAAGGAGGAATGGAAACTGCTGCCGCTCCTGGCACGAGCTCAATCGAGAAGTCTTCCTCACGCTCCAGAGGATAACCTGAAAAGTCCTCTAGAAAGACAACCCTGAAACGATCCACCACTGAAGGAAAGTATAACTGTGAAGTCCTCTGGTCATCCAGATAATGTTTGGAAATCTGGGCTATAACTTCCCCTAGACCATGATGCTCTGGTCCAGCTCTACCCACCTGCACATCCCACTCGCCTCTATGAAGGAAGGATCCACCCTATGGTGATACGAAACTCACCCTACGATGATAGAAATCGACGAATGCCTGGAAGGGAACCAAACAGTCCATACTGATAATGAAATCATATCCCAACATCTCTAGGACATAGAGGTCCCATATGAAATGACACCCCACATCTTCAAGGGGGAACTCTCTGCACTGATGTACGCTAGATGTCCTCATTCCCAAGGGCGTGTCTAGAGTCAACAAGTTGGCAGGCGAAAAGATACAGAGACCAAGGCTCTCCATGACAACAACAGAGATAAAGATATGGGAAGCACCAGTATCGAAAAGATCTAAAGATAAAACTAAGGCTACTTAGATCATACCTCGAAGAGTATAATGGCCAGGATCCTGCTCTTGATAGGTCTACTCCATGGCAAAAGACATGCCTACACCGCGGCCCTGTGCCCCTGGCTGACCAATCTGAGCTGATCCACATTGCTGTCGTTGATGACCTAGTGACTGAAAACCACGGCCGCGACCTCCACCTCGGCCCAAACGATAGGAAGAAATCTTGTTCCCAGACTGGTGGGAAACTGGGGGGCATCTCTAGAACGCGGGGTCATAGAAGAACCCCTACCACTAGTTGAAGCTGAGAAGATGTGATAGAAATGCTAAAGATGGCCCATTTTGCCACAAGAAAGACACTCGATCAGATCCCTCTGGAACTGAGGCCTAGTATGCCCACTCCTACCACACTGGTAGCATACAACCTGGCTGCCATAAGACACATCCTGTGAACCCCGATCTCCTCACGAAGACTCTCTACGATGCTTCATAATGTCTGTAGGAGGAACACCAGCCCTGGATATCGAACCGCCCTGGCTCACTGCTCCAGAATCCCTCAGATTGCGCTAATTTATCATCAATTAGTTGACGATGGAGGATATAGAAGTCAAATAGATGATATTCACCTAAGAATATATCTCCTGCCTATGTCTATCCTCAATCTTCCTATAAAGGAACAAATCATCATGTGCTGGGATTGGCGTGAAACGCTATATCTCAGTGAAACAAGACGAGTACTCCAAAACAGAAAGAGTACCCTGGTGTAGACTCATAAAATCTTGGGATCGATCGGCCCTCAGTGTCTCCGGATAGAAGTAGTCATAGAAGGTGTGTCGAAACTCATTCAAAGATATATCCTACTGACACCCTAACCACGAGATCACCTCCCACCACCTCTTGGTAGTTTACTGGAGCATATAAGTTGCCAGATTTACCATTTTCTCTGGAGAGATATCTAGGTGCTCAAATATGGTCAGTGTGGCCTCTATGCACGACTCTGTAGCCTGGGGTCCTCCATCCACTGAAAAAGTAGAAGGATGTTGCTGCTGGAAAACCCACAACAACGCAGCCATCGATGGGGCAGGAGGCGGCACTCCCTGGATGGTCTACCTCATCCTCACGAAGTCCTCCCTGAACTTCACATCGGTTCCTACGACGGGTATAACTGCTGGTGCCAAGGCTGGCAAAGCAGGAGGATCTGCAGGAGCTCCCTGATCGGCCATATCTGGTGTATGATCACCATCTGGAAACTGACGTACAACTGGAGGACGACTCGGAGGCATAACAATGGATGATCTAAAGCACACATTATATTAGGATTAAAAAAGACTGAAAACACAAGAGTACAAAATGGGAATAGGGGGAAGAAACTATCATGTTTTAAAAAAAATGACTACACGACATGTATAAAAACTACACGGCGTGTCTGCATAGGCCATTAACATGGGCGTGTATTCCTTCCCTACTGGTCGTGTAACACCCAAAACTACACAGCGTTTTGTCCCCATACATGGCGTGTACATGAACTCTGAAATCCATCCTGGGCCTCCTTACACGGCTAACCCACATAGTCCAAACTATACCCAAACTACACGGTGTGTTCCCCAGGGACACGATGTGTACTAGACACGGTCTCGGTAGCCCGTGTTGTTAGTTACACAGCCGTCTAGACGTCTAACCGTACAAGATGTGTTTCGAAAAAACATGACTTTTATAGGAGAAGGTGACACCGTCTCGTTTTGTTCGCGACACGACCGAGTACCTGAGCAAGACTACACGGCATGTTTAGAAAACCACACGGTATGTCTAAGAGAAGGTAACGCGACCCGTGTTGTTTGTGACACGGCTGGGTACCTGGATAGGATTACACGGCGTATTCCTTTACAACCCGGCGTGTTATACTCAATATTTCCCGACCTATGTTTTTGGTTACACGGCTGGGTACACAACTCTGAACTACACGACATGCATCTACCGTACACGGCGTGTTCCTGAAGTTATTTCTACAACACCGTGTTCCTGCACACACATTCAGTAACATGACCTGAAAACTACAGGGCTTGTAACCAGAAAGTAAATGATGTGTATTCTAGGTTTTTTTGGGCAGTAGCTCAGAAATTGTACAGAAGCCCAGAAACACTAAAAACAAGGGAAATAGGTACCAAATTATGATCCATGAGTGCCCATACTCCATGCGAATCAAAGCATGGAATATCCTGCAGTCATGTTTAAGAGAAAACAGGATCATGATCCACCAACTTCCGATTCATGTTAGCCCATAACCCACAGGTCGGAGGATCAATAACAGCACAAAGAATGTGAATCAATATTGGTGAATCGTATCAACCGTAAAATCACAAAATCAGAAAGCTGTAATAAACGAGGTAGTATGGCTTTTCCCAGTACATGGGTTAGCTACTAATGAGCATAGGTTAGTGCTAAGTACCGAATCCGTCCTATCCCTGAATAAGTCTCCAAACAGTAAAGCAAGAGAAAAAATTCCTATGATACCACTTTGTAATGTCCCGATTCCGGAAACCACCTAGAGGCACCCCGTACCAAGTTGGTCACATGGCCTCAAGGGAATTTCCCCAAATGCCAAAGGCTGCCGACTAGTAGCGAGGACCTTGGATGTGAGAGTGTGGAAACTATACCCTCATTGGAAGAGTACACAGTGGATGAAAAATAAACATGCAGTAGCGGAAGCAGTAATAACCATCAATATAAATAGTAGAAGACTAAATCAACAAACTGTAGCACATATGTATATATGAAATGATTCATGATACATATCTAGTAAAATAGCCAAAAAAGTCACAATGCTAGAAACACTATTGTACCAAAACAAGTAAAAAATAAAAAACAACTCATCAGCATCGCAAGCCAAAGCTTGGTCCCATGATCCCCTACTCCAACCAATCGAGTACCAAAAGTCGAAGGGTGCTTTCCCTTGTCTATACCTGCAACAACATAGTCTGTTTGGGCTAAAAAGCATGACCCAAATAGGGTGTGAGACTAAATCCCAGTAGGCATTCACCCGAAGATCTGTTCCTAACAGTCAGTGAGTATATGGCAGGTAAATGTACAATAAGCAGTAAACAGAAACATCAAGAAATAGGCAGTAACAGTAAGCTGTAAAGCAGGATGATAGAACAGCAATCAAACCACAACCAACGACAGAAGTGAAGAAAAAATATAACAAATAGGAAACCCTCTGGGAAGTACGCGCAACCATCCCCTCTAGTCCCATCCAAGAAGTTCCACAACCATATGTGCAGTTCGCTCAGCCTAACCCCTCTGGTTTGGTTATACGAATTTATGAGAATCTCTGGGGAAGCGCACTCGGTAAATTCCACTTATAGTCTTGGGTAGTCAGGGACTCTATGTGGAAGATCACAAGGTCTAAACCTCTTAGCCCAAAGTTCTAGAAACTCTCTGAAGAAGATATCTTGGTCAATTCCTCCTATAGACTCAGGTATACCACAGACTCTCTGAGGAAGTCCACTCAGTCAATTCCTCCTCTAGCCTGGGAAGGTTCTTAAATAAATTCAAACAAGGTAAGACCTTCTGAGAAAGCTCAATCGGTCTACCCTCTTGTAGTATATAAAATCACAGACTCTTTGAGGGCTCACTCGGTTCATCCCGTGTAGTCTATAATATCGAAGACTCTCTGGGAAGCTCACTCGGTCTATCACTTATAGTCTATATCACCAGGTTCTCTCAGCCTCGTGCCAGTTAGTGCATAATAATTCAATAAGGCCAAAGTAAACCTACAAAGCTACTTGGCTAACCAAAGTACACCTATAGAGCTACTTAGATAAACAGTCTACAAGGCAACAGGCATGTCAGGTGTTTCACTTCAACCTATAACTGCAAGGTATGAAAACATGTGTGGCAGCCAAAGGTAAATGAGACCCAAAGGTCATAAACAGAACAAAGAAAGGGAAAATACTTCTAGGAACAAAAGAATATCTTCAAACATGGTCAATTTACCCCTACACAAGCATACAATCATGGAAGAAAAACAATAAGGGCAAAAGGTAAACATGCAATACCCCGTTCATGGGTATTGGTGTAATTTGTGAATAAAACTCAAAGACTTTGAACGGTAAGGCACAAACCACCTGCCTCGGTCTTAGGAGATCGATATACTTGAACCACGACAACTGATTCTCCCTAGAATGTCGTATATCTGAGAAAATGCACCAAAATTTCAACATTAGATAACTTGATAAGGATAAAGAATTGAAAAAAAAAACGCACAAGAAGAAGGGAAAACTCACCGTTGCGCTTCCAACGCAATTAACGGTGTTCGAATCGGAGAACGGATGGAGGCTCGGGAATCTAGAGAAGTTTCATAGTTATATGGCATCTCTCGGTCAAACCAGACCTAGAAGAAGACGTTTATGAAGATGAGGCATGATCCCAGTTCGTTTAGTGAAAAAGAAAAGAAAAGTACACAGTGTTAAATTTTAAAGTACATGGCGTGTAGTGTGGTTTTCCACAAACAACCAAAATCGGCCTCCACGTCACCCCTACACACCGTGTGTGTGGTCCGGACATGGCTAGAACCCAGTTTCAAGTAGGAAAAGTGTACATGATGTGTACTCATAAAGTACACAACGTGTACTTAAAAAATTTCCAGAATCTCCAAATATTCTCAAAAACTCTCGAAAAGGAAAGACATACCTGAAACGAAGATCCGTGTTCTTACATCGGGCTTGTGATTTACATGTGATTTTCTTCTTGGCGTGTGTGCCAATTTTGCGGTTGTACCCAATTTTTTTAAAATTTGGGATAAAATTATAATATTATAAATTCTAATAACCAGTAAGAAAAATTAACATCTACAATCAGTGGTCGATCTGCGAATAATTTTATTAATGGATTTACTTGAATTCAACAATATAGAAACAATACGTGGACACAAAAATTGGTAATAAAATAAACTAAATTGATTTTGGATCAATCACATATGAATATCAATCGCTAGTTGATGTCATTGGTGAGATCCAAAAACACCGTTGGTTCCCTATTTCCAATGCATGATCTTCTTTTGTTCATATGAGAATCATACTCTAATAGATCATCACTCAATGCCAAGGGTTATGTGGCTATCTGAAGGTATTTTCCATAATTGGGATTATATAGAGGATATTATGGTTTGCCCTAATTACAAAAAATAAATAAAATAAATAATTTTTTGACTGTTATTTCACCCATGTCATTGCTCAATCCAAACACTTGACATACAAAAAGGTTATGCCACATCTAGGGGAAAACCGGTATTTTAGATTCAATATTCGTCACTGATTTCTGATCTGAGACTCCACTCAAGAGTTATTACATTATTTCATAAAAATGGGTTGTGTGTGTGTGTCATATAATATATTTAATATTTTTATTATATTAATACTAAGCTTCTCCTCCCCAGAATCCCATGATAAAATAGATACTAACTTAAAAAATAATTCTTCAAATATTCCAAATCATCGCACAAAAAAACAAAGTCAATATGGAACCACTATCTATACATTTATCGAATGTATCAGTAAAATCTAAAGGACATCCCCTTGAAAATTTTATTAGTGATATGGAATATGGTTCTTATAGTAGAGGTTTGTTTTTAAATAAGGTTGAACATAATGTTTTTTGTTTGAAAACTAGAAACCCTAAATGATGATGATTCCATTAATTAGATAATATGTTTTTTATCAATGAATGTTAAATTAAAATTATTTCAAAGGAATTACATTTTGACTCTTGTGGAAAGATCTGATGATCATCCAATTGTTGGAAATAAATGGATTCATTGAAATAAATTAGATAAGTAAGGTAAAATCCTCGGTTAACAAATAGAATAGTATCTAAGGTATATAATCAAGAATTACACATTTATTGGAGTGAGATAATTCCACCCATTTATAGTCCTAGATCCATTTGAATCATAATGGAATTAACAACTCACTTTAATGATAAAATTTATCAAATTAATGTTAAAATTGGGTTTTTGAATGGTATTACTTCTAAAAATAGATATTTTGTAAAGAATTTTTTTATTAAAAATTTCAAAATCAGGTTTTATACTAACCAATTATTATTATGGTTTAAAACTATAACCTCGGGCTTGGATTAAATGGTTGACTATGTGTATTTTAAAAATGATTATAAATTGGGAAAATCTGATTCATTATTTTTTTTAAAAAACATATTAAAATTGATATAGGAGGTGTTAAAATTTATTTTGACGCTTTTATTTTCATTTATACTAATAAATAAATTTTTAATGAATATTATAATTAATGAGAAAATAATTTTAAATGAGTTTTATTAGAGAGTATATGTTTTTTAATGGTTAGGATATTTATCAAAATTAATAAAATCTTTTATAAATTAAAATAAATTAAAATTATGAATTTTAAAACCAATTTTTTATAGATCAATTAAGGGAAATAAGTACAACTATGAGTACATATTGTAAATTAACATTTTATAAAGCTAGTAAATTGGTTGACAATATGATTTTTAGCTGTATTATTTTGATTATTCATTACTTTTTAATGAATAATAAAAAAATATGTTTAGTGTTTTCCATTTGGCTCATTTTTAATAAATGATTTAATATTTTCATCTAAAATCTCATAGAAGCGTTATTAGATATTCAATATCCACTAAAAATCTAGGTTTGCTTTATTCAAGAGAAAATTATTTTAAACATGGGTGTTTTCTAATTCCTATTTATGTGGATGACAACTACATAGGAAAAGATAAAGTGGAACATTACACTAAAATAGAAAATCCATTTTACCTTAGAGGGGTAGAAAGTAGATTTCTATTTATCTTTCCACAATCAAATAAAAATATATAGCCACTTGGAGTTTTTAGGGACTAATAAATTGGATGAACCAAATTCTCATTGAATATGGGATAAATTAAATTTATATACCTAGTAATTGTGAAAAAACTAATTCCATTAATAAATATATAAATCATGTTATGTACACTATCACTATTCAAATTGACCATACGAACAACTTTCAAAGAGATAACTTCGAAAAAGGTCATGTATTTCTTGAGTTTAATAGAATCAATATTAAATGGGATGATATGTTTACAAATACACTGTCTATTTATCGTTTTTATTTCATTATGGTTGAGTTATGTTTGGTTCACTTGTGACACTTAATCATTAAATTTGTCAATATTGAGTTATTTTATATGTTCCATATGACTTAATATCTTGATTTTATTAAAGAAGTTATTATTTTGATACATTAAAAAAATAAATTTTTGTAGTGTCAAGGGAACTTAATATTCACAGAAAATATTATCTTATCTATATATATTCAATTGGACACGGTTTTTCAGTTGATTCACCTAGAGGTAATAACATCAAAAATGTAATTCTCTATTTGAGATCTAATTTTTATCCTAGACATGAGCATTGGGACTTTACATGACACCTAGTCTGACACATAATTTCTTGTAAATGTTTTCATGATTTGAAGCCTATTTATATCTTCAATTTTATTATTTTATAGAACTCTATTTTGTAAGGCTTCAATTAAAAGGGGTTTAATCTTGTTAATTATAAAATATTCATAGTGAATAAAACATTATTCAATATTTAATTATTTTTTAACATGATTATATTTTATATTTTTCTATTTCAATCATGAGATTATTATATATTCTGTTTCAAAAAAATATTCTTAGATACTATGATAATGTACATGTTTTTCTATTTTGGAAAATTAAATTCTCATAATTTTCAATAAACTATTTAGCTTATAATTTTTCATTTAAAAAAGATATTTTGTCTCTATTAAAGGACCTTTAATGATGAGAAACACCATTTTATATTTTTTATATATTTAATCATATTTATTAGTTATTTTTTGATAATCACAAGGGGAAGAAATAATTTTTAATCAATAACAAAAAAATGGATAAATTTATGGAATTATTATAATAATTTTAATTTTCATTGTCTTAATATATTTAATATTTCGTATAATAATAGAGAATCTATTGGTAATGTTTCATTATGTTTTTATATTGATTTCCATATTTTAAATTCCTTGTTAAATATAAATTATTTTTAACTAGTATTTTATTAAATCATTTTAAAATAAAATAGTTTCAAGCATCTGTGTATTGGAAATGATGTTTCATCTCATTTGAATTTAATTTTGAAATATTGAAATTCCTATTGAATATTTTTGGTTTATTCCAAGTGTTTCTAGTCATAAAAAAAGGGGAATATTACTGTATCCCACTCTCTTAGTTGTGTTATACTGATCATAGACACTATTTAGCGTTTGAATATTTTCTGATGAGTGTATTTCAGTATTTAGGTTTTATCATTAAGATAGTATATCAATGTGCTAAAAAAGGTTTCTAACTAAATGACTAGGACTAAGAGAGGATTCCACATTGCCTATTACCACTAGCTACCTAGTGGAGTGTCGTCTGGTAGTTGGTGGCATTGTGCAAAGTATCAAGCTACTAAAAGATCACCAGCTAAATTGTGGGGTATAAAAAAAACTCTCCCATTGCAACAAATCTCTAAAATTGTTGGTAGATAAATAACTACCTTGTGATAGTTAGTGGATACCCAGTGGAATCTATAGTAACTAAAAATACTATAGAAATCCAATTAGCTGGTAGGTGGCATTGGGGTCTTGCTTGTTTTGCTAGGATAATAAGGTAAAGGATGATTTAATGAATGTATTAAATATGTCCCTCAACTACCTTAAAACTCAAACTCCCCACTCATACCCAACAAGGTTATAAATATATCCCATAGGATACTTCAAAATTCACAATTTCGACAACTTGTAAACCTCATTCATCTATATCAATCAAAAAAGACCATCAAATAAAGTATTTATTCATCTTGATATCCCTTTGTATTTATTCATATAAATACTATAATATCTCTCGTTCTCTTAATAATTATCTCAACAAGATATTATTTATTTTTCAAAAGAAATGAGATATTTTATTATAAGGGGTTGAACCGATAGAAAAAAAAATTTCTCACCTTTTGAGTTCATGAAAACTAATTATACGCATGAATTTTATTTCGGGTTCTTGGAAAACTGTGCTTATCAAGATATATTTATGGGTTTATTACCTACCACTAATGTCAATGTATTTCAAATCCATCAAGGTTTCTTGGATAATACTAAATTCAGTTCTAATATATTCATAAATTCTCAAGCTATTGTTGTGGGAGATATAGCATCTCATTATTGAGTATTTTAGAACATCCTTAATAAATTGTGTTCCTTAGTTACA
Organism: Viscum album; assembly: GCA_963277665.1. Lineage (NCBI taxonomy): Eukaryota > Viridiplantae > Streptophyta > Magnoliopsida > Santalales > Viscaceae > Viscum > Viscum album. The sequence continues at coordinate 1,866,979,037 of OY728133.1, forward strand.
TTCCATATATTTCACTTTTTAATCTCTTTAATTTAATTAATTAATTAATTAATCATTATATCTTCACTTATCTTAAATATTAATATCTTACATAGTTATTTAATTTTTGTCTACTATGACCATTATGTTATATTTCAAAAAATTTATCAATTCCCCTTTTCTTGCTTTGATATTATTCATCTATCTATTTTATATTTGTGTCATATTTTTTTCTATTTTTAATAGGAAATTAGCCCCCAATTTCCATTTTCATATAACAAATATATTCCATTTTAACAAGACAAGAAACCGATTTTCATTTCATTGTTCATTATGATATGATGATTTTTTATTCCATATGGCACACATATATAGGGATTAATTGAGGGTAAGGTCATATATTATCATCAAATCCATTAGTTAAAATTTAATATGTCTTAAAAATGTATATGTGGGAAAACTTTAGTCGTTGAAAAGCTTGGGTTTATGTGTGTGCCTCACAAAGGTGATTTCCCATTATGATATGATTTGTGACACATTTCTGAAGTATCATAATGTTATTATCTCTGGATGCATTTTTATAGAACAAAGTTCCCGCGTTATTTTTATTTATGTATTATGTTAGGAAAAAAATTATTTTTTAATACTGATTTGTGATCTTTGCTTTATTGGGTATGATTCCTTTATGTTATACCCATGTTCCTTGATTAAACTCATATTATCATATTATTATCTTTTATGATCTTCAATTATTATTTCTTATGTTTACCCATATTGATCATTTTAGATTATCCCCTATTATTATATTTCAATTTACTCATGTAATAAAGAAGATATTACATTATGATTAGTCTATATGGGAGAATAATATGGATTAATTATAGGGAAATATTCACATCAATAATAAAATAAGATTCTTTTGTAGCTAATACTCAAAGGCACTAATCCTTTTAGTATAGGGATTGTGTGTTTATTTGTGAGATGTATTGTTTAACTTATGGAAATGATAGAAAATAAAGATAGGTTTATCATGGGTCATATAAATTTTTTTCCAATCCAGTGTCTAATGAATATTGTTTTGAACCAAAACTGGGATTGTGGGTTTTGGGAGCCTATGTTAGGCATTTAGAATCATTATCTTACATACATTATGATACGTTTTATAATTTTTCTATCATGAAAAAATTTCACATATTTTTATTTCTCAATATTGTTTCATTAATAATGATATTTTTCCATGACTAATGATTATGTGTGATGTATTTTCCATGATTAAATTATTTCATATGTCTAAGATGTTTGGTCATATAGATAAACTGAAAATGATTATACTATTATTCACAACAATAGTGAAAATGAGATTCAATGTTTACAAAATGTATATAAAGTCAGTATTTTCTTTGGATTCCTTGAATTCAAGGTTTATATGGGATAGTGGGATGGTTTTCCTAATTATCAGGATAATAACAAAGTAATATTGGTGAATAAGTTTTTGTATGGAATAAAATAACAACCATTTGTGTTGAATTGTTAGAAAAAAAATACTTGATAAATATTTGATTGTAACATGTACGATTTGGTTAGAAAATATATGTAATAAAAGTGGATAAGAAATGATAACGTTGAGTATATATATTAATTCCATAATTTTTTAAGTATTGAATGATTCTCAATTCATGATGTTTTAATAATTTATAAGGATTTAATTTGATATGTCGATGATTAGTTTGATATCATTTTTCCTTCATTTACTTGTGATTCCATGAATTCATTAGACATTTATTTCATCATCCAAATATAGACATAGAGATTTGAAATTATTTATCATGGAGGATTCAAAGGTTTTTAAAACATAGGATTATAACTACATGATGTTGTTAAGGGATGAAAATGGGAAACATTTTGATGTATTGATGAATATGGAAATCATTTGGATCATATTGTGTATAACAATAATAAAACATGGTATTGGGTTTTTTTATTTTCCAATAGGAAGGTAACATCTTTATTAAAAGGAATTATACATGCTATTAGTTATGGAATTGCTTTATTTTGGTATGTTATAGATTTTTTTGAAGATAAACATTATAATTGATGTTATTGGGATATATGAATAATGATTAGGTTTTTTTGGTGGATAATAGAATGTAAACATAAGTCAATAAATTTTATCATATATATATATATAGTATTTTCATCGTAGTGATGTTAATTTTTATATTACATTGAGAACTAGAAAAGAAAAATATATAGTGGATACTAAAGATTTTACTAAACATTCATGAGTCTTGAAAAAATATGAAGATATTGTAGTTCATTTTAAACCCCATATTGAAATAAAGTTTGATAACTCAAGTGATATCAATCATAAAAAAATTCTTTTCTCCATTCATGGAAAAATAACATTGAGATCCAATATCAAGTTCTCAATGATAATTTCTTAAAAATTTCCACGATAATGGACTATGTGTCTATACAAGGAAAAGTTATTAAAACCATGAAAAATTAAATCTATAAAGAGATAAATAAAAATCATTGACTGAATCATGGATTCCATCCATTTTGATTAATATAGATGTTTTGTAAATGTGAACCCCAATCCTCTATAGTGTTTTTCCATTTGGTTCTTAATATTAAACCATTTCACTTAATAAGTGGTAGTTTCATCAAGTTGTTCCAGGAAAGGTATGTTATCCCTCATAGATTGATTGGATGAGTTTTAATTTATCTTTTGTGATACTTTATAGAAGTTATATTTGGGTTTTTTGATAAATAGGGAGAGGTAACAAATAACATTTAATGGGGAGATGTTCTCCAAATAGAAGATATATATATTGTCAAGGAAGAATGATATAGTATTTTATTTCTTACAATCAAAGGGGAGACCATCCCTTTTGAGAAAGATGATGACAAAAGGGGTGATGTTTCAGAAGAATGTGTTAGTTGAGAGTAAGTGAATATTATTTTTTTATAGATTATAGAATATGTTTTTGAATTAAAAAGACAAATATGATAATGTATAATGATAGGGAACAAGGTAATGTTTTGATTGATTATGATTAAAAAAATGTTTTATTAGAGTAGTTCTGAAGTATTAATCAATTATATTTTCACTAAGACATGTTTATAACAAAACCTAGTGATAATGGAAGATTTTCATGGTGAAATTTTCATATAATAATGTCTTCCTATATTAAGGATGAATTATTTGAGAATTTAGTGAATGATTAAAGAATCACCAAATAAAAAATTTAACTGTACAGTTTACTGCTAGAAGATGCTGTTTGAATTTGAAATATTAAATTAATGTATTATTAATGTGTTGTCAATAATAAAAAGGGATGATATCATTATAAAAACCCATTAAAATACTTTTTAGGTTTTATTTATTGAAAAACATGTTAAATATTATATATTAATCATGTGGTCATTTTGGATTGAGGATTTTGAGTTTATAAAAACATCAAATAAATTGATTGAGTTTTCCAATATAGGGACTTAATCTTATTGTAATGTTGAATAATGTGTTGTGAAACAGAAGCCACTAGCATGATTAAGACTCCATGGGTATTTTGTTTTAATATGGATAGAGGTATATGCAAGCATCCACCATGAAGACTCAATTAAAATATAGAATTATATATAGGATTAATGATCTAGATAATTTTGGACTTCACATAAACATTATTACACAATATATCACATTACAAAATGAGTCTGAGGATTTTATTGGGACAGGCTGAACACTTTTGGTGTATCTCTATTTCAAGGTATTATATCATAGAGTATGGTTTATACCATGAATCATTAGATGAATTTATATTTTCAAAAACATAATATGATGGGAAATAAGGATAATGAGGTGATTGATTCAATAAAAATTGGAATTAAGGATGGATTCATTAATATAACCATGGTCATTTCATGATTGTAGTGATATGGAATATTTTAAAATATCATATTTTCTATATTTTAGGTAATGATTCATTATCCAATTGAGAATGGTTTATATCAAATTTCAATGATATGTTTGGGAAGAATTTCACACTATATTAAATGAAACCAAATGTTCATAAACAATTGAAATATGTATATTTTCTTAAGATACTAGATATATAATTTTTTACAAAATAAATAAGTAGTTCATATATTGATTAAGGATTAAGAGAGTAAATTATAGAGCAAAATATAGTGGGAAATTGGTACAAGAAGATGCATTCCAACATATCATGTTTATAAAATCATGTGGATTCATTAAATGGATGAACATGGTGAATATTTTCACACCTATCTAAGTGAAATACATATCATGATTTATAGAAGATAAACTTTTAAATCATTGGAGTAGTGTGTGATTAGAGAGTGAGGATAAAAGTGAGTAATAATTATATTGTTCGTGTTTTTAACATTAAATGCCAATGAGGTTAATTTTTTTAAGAAATATGTAGTGAACATTGTGAGTTTCAGTAAATGGACACATAGATGAGTGTATAATCCTTAGAAATACCTCATTGAAGGTGAACCATGTAAAATTTATTCTGTATCTCTACTATGAATTATATTTTATATATTTTTTATGGTTAGATGAGAGTTTTTTATAACCACAAACCGTTCTTATTTTGAAGGGTTGTTTTACACTAACATATGATGGCATAAATTTATGGTATGTAGGAATCATTATAGAAAACCTTTTCGCATTAAAAAATCCCCCATTATCAAATATTTTATAAACAAAATAGAAATACAAATTCTATTGGGAATATTTAGTTGGTATAGTTTTTACATCTTAGTAGAGGTAATTCATTTAAAATTCAATATAGTATTGTGTTTATTACATATTAATTTTTATTTTTAGTTCTATTAAAATAATATTAATTGTTTTCATCTTCTTGAATAATGTATTTATCATATAATATATTTTTTTAAATTTAATATCAATGATTTCTCAAAATATAGGTAAAAAACTCCAAATTACTCATTCTTAAAAAAATAATTGAGGTATTGTTGTTACTATCCAGCCTAACCCATCTTTTATATATACAAGAATCATAATAAAAGAAACATTGGAGGATTTTTTCGCTCATGGTCTTATAGAGTTCCATTAGCTATATTATAAATATTATTAATTTATTATACACAAGTTTTATAAGGTATTAAACTTCATAAATTATAATTTTAAAAACAGAAAATTAGTTTTTATAATTGTATTTATGAAATAGAACAACTATTCCCCAACAAAAAATCAATGATGTGGTATAAAGGACAAATGAAATAATTTTATATACATTGAATAAATAATAAAACTTTGAAATGATTTGAAAAAATGATTAATATCTCTATGATTTTTTATATTGAAATCAATAAATAATTTGATGATCATTTATTAAATGTTCTATGCTGTATATGTTGGTTCAATTAAATAAAATATTATATCTCCATGATTATATGAAAAAATTATGGAACATTTATAAATTCGAAATGCATGACTTTTTTTCAAATATATTAAAATAAGATAAAAACTCTATATTTTATCTTTTTAATTTTTTATACAAAATATGAGGTAGTTTATTAAGGAGAAGAGAAAAATAAATAATGGTTTTGAAGTGTTTAAAAACCTATGGATATGTTGAAGACAAATTTTATAGTCTCGTAGATAGAATAATTTATGATAATATTAACATTGATACAATATCATTGGAAAGATAATGAAATAAATAGTAATGTTTTTAACCTATATGATACTATAAACAAAAAAAATAGAATAACTAATAAGGTAATATGAATTACTAGAGAGTAACATCTGAATGTATCTATAAAAAAATTAATGAAACAATCACCAAAACAAAAAATATTGTGTATTACATATTTTTAGTTTAAATTTTTTTCCCTTCAATTCCAAACCCAAATGAGGAAGTAAATTTCCCCTAAAAAGTTATAATGTAATTGAATTAACAATGAATTGTTTTTACATTTTCAGAATATTTCATAGTGATTTTTATTTGTTTATATATATCAAGATCCTAGAATCATTTCATTATAAAAGGTATAATATACAACATTAAGGGTGTTAAAATTTACTATATATAATTACGATTTTTCAATATGATAGTTTTGAGCTACGAATCTCACATGAATAGATACTAGCTATCAATACCTATTTAATTATTTTGCATTAAAAATGGATTTTTTCTATTATAATATTCAATGCATAACATTTAAATAATATAAAAACATTATAATAATGGAGAATGTGATATCCAATTGATATAATATTCAATATTTTTTATGATAAATAAAAATTTTCGAAACAACTACAAGTAATTAAATACAAAAAAAAACCAGGTAAATGATATATGAGAAATTAATTTCTACATCCTGGAGCTCTACTCTAGAGTTTATATTTTATCCACCAATAATCTAGTTATGCCATGTCATGTTACACAATATAAATATATATCAAAACATTATGGAATTATTCATGAGATTATAATTTGGGAAGTATAATATAACATATAATGTAATGAAATTATAGGCATCGAAAATATTAATGATATTATTAAACATGAATTTTTTGGATAATGTATTATCATTATATCAAGATATATTGGATATATTTTTATAATACTTATATGTATTTTATATATAATATTTTTCTTTAAATTTAAAATTTTTTCTCAAATTTTACATTAATGTTTCATTTTCCAAATATAGATAATATTATTTTTTATTTATAGTTTACAATATTACTTATAGACAATACATTTCGAGGCACCTAAATGATTTTATAAAAAGGCTATAACAAAATGATGATGAGATCAATACATAAGAAATGAATGAATTTTTTTTAATAACTACCTAGAAAGGGTAAATCTATATAAAATGATTTCAGTTTTGATAATTTTATTTTTGAGATAAATATAAAATTATTATTAAACAATATTTTTGGAAACAATGGATACTCATTTGGTAAATCTAGTTAATCTAATGACATATATTGTATATATTCTAAACCTATAAATTTAAAATTCAGCCACATATTATTAATTCATTCAATTATTAATATATTATCTTCAAAATTTATATATAACCATAAAATTATTATTTATTATATATATAAACATGCAATACTTATTTTGGATTGTGGTGAATATATATCAAACACAACATGTCATAAAAATACCATCCCAAATCATGAAAGTAATAGGTTTCAAAAATAAACATTTGTCAATTTAGATGTATTTACATATTAATATTAAATAATATAAATTATTAATTTCATAAAATTTTCAATATTATTTATAGTTCACAAGAGAAAATGACTAAAATTAGGATTATTATATATTAAATTACTGAATCAAGAATTATTTGATAATATATCTTATATCCCAAAAAATACATATGATATGTCTCTATTTTATTATTATATATATATATTTTTAAATAGTTATAATAAATTTCAATATTTATCAATTTTTATAATGTGGGTAATATTCTAAAGAATAAATAAAATTTGAAATAGATTTATCAACAGATGGGTGAGAAAGTTAAGTAATTTCAAAATGTTTCCAAATAATTTTGTGAGGTGATTTTAAATCTATTATTAATTTATATTTCTTATACAAATAATATCATCTAGTTTATAATTGTGAATATTAAATGTTACTTTTTTATGTATGTCACATTCTAATTTGTTTTGACACATTTCAAATTACTAATGAATGTCATGGACATTTATTTTTTAAATTTATAACTATAATTATTACTAATAAATTTTTATAAATTGATCAAAAACAAAGGAAATAATCTTGATAATCATTGTTATATATACGAAAATCCATTGATTAATTTATTATTTATATAAAAAATTCACATAAAAATATTACACATCATGAAATTAAAATTAGTAAAACTGAATGATTTGATTCATAAAAGAATTTTCTGTAATAAGCATAGAACAAATGATCATTCACGATAATAAGATCTCATATTTCAATGAATTACTATAAAAAACATATAATAATAAATGATTTGTAGGATGAAAATTTATGTCAATCTAGCATGTATAGTTCCTTGAAAGAGTAAGAGTATTTTATTTAAATTATAGATAATTCAAGTTAAAAAATGTTTATCAAATGATAAAATCTAATAAACCCATATCAAATTATTGAGAAAAATAAGAATGATGATTATTAATTTTTTTAGAAATTTATGAAAAATTCAATTAAATTTACATTCATGGATCAGTGAATTACATGAAGATATTTTTTCCATTAAATGTAATTTTTATTTTAAAAAATTCATCAAATCGACAAAAATACTGAAACAAGATCAATGTTTTGGAAAATATTACTAAAATTTCAATTCATGAATCTATGAAATGCAGGAAAAAATAATCAATCACCATGACATGAAATATTACAATAATTATACACTTTTCATTTTTTTAATTGAACGTTTTCATATGTGTTAAATGTGAACCAAAAAGTGAAAAAATTAAATGAAATTTCATTCACATAAAAATTTAAAGCAGAAAACCATGAAGAATTTGTAACAAATTGTAATAAACCAAGATTAAATAATAATTTCAATTATATCAATATGGAAATTTTGTTTTTTATATTATAATTTAAAATTACTAAAATTCTTCGAACTATAAAACTTCAGACAAATAGCTAAGATTTTATTAACCTTTTTAATCTATTTCCTTAAATTTATTTGTTACATTTACTATATATGCATTCATTAATTCAACATGTAATTTTTTAGAATAATCCAATGTGAACATTTAGTAAATTAATATCCCTTTAATGTTCTAAATATTCATTAAATATTGATAACTGAGAAGAATGATCAAATTATGATAATAAATAAAGAAAAATATCATCATGTAATTTATGTCATGTAAGAAGAAACCATAAATAGATCATTTTTATATAAAATCATAATAATCCATAGTATATATTTTATATTATATGTTTTTTTATCTTATAAACTTTTATTAAAAGATCAATAAAAAATATTTGTTCAGAAATTATATATAATTTCATTTAAAATGAAAATAAATTAATTTATGTCATATAGTAGCTAACAATACATTAATATAATGTTTTATATATAAGAAATTATTGAAATATTTTTTAATAATAAAACTCTTATGTTTTAGACCCTCTTTAAATAGTGAAGGATAATGAAATAATCTAGGATTATAATGATATTTTTAGAAAATGGTCCTTAAGATATGTACTACATGTTGGATCCCAAAACACATATTCCTAACATAATGTGACCATGTAATGACATAAATATTTTTTTAATAAATTAATGTTATATTTTTGTTACTTTAAATTGTATTAGTAATTTAAAATAAATCAAGTGATCTCATATAATTATATATTTTATTAGATTATAATAGTCAATTACATTATGATATATAACAACCCTAGATTTTATAAGATAAATTATTTTTAATTTAATTCATATATTTTGTTGTACGATACACCAATATTATCTTGTGCTATACGCAACACCGTATTAGCTTGCAGTATACGCAACACTATTCTTGGCTCGTGTTACACACAATTTCAAGTTCGTTTGATAGAAGTTATTCTATGCAAAATTGAATGTGTATATATATATATATATATTCAATGTATAAATGAAATATGGTTGGATTCTGTTATACGCAACAAGGAAGGAGTCGTGAACTACACACATCCCTGACTTGTCTTGCATTACACGCAATCACGACCTTCCCTGATAGCGTGTGTTGTACGCAATACCAGGTTTTACTAAACAACAATATATTATTATAATATTGTTATGAACTAGACTTTATGAATATTATTAACTATATTTTGATTTTATAACATTATAATTAATCTTACACATTTTCTAGAACATTGTATAAGAACAAAATAAATTTTTCGGGTAAAATAAGTATTTTTCAAAAAATACAGTTTTGCCGCCTTTTGATGGCGCACCCACTTTAAATATAGTTTTTGAAATGTTTATATGTTCCATTTGAAAAAATAAAATTATTCTTTGGAATAAAGAAATAAAAATTTACTTTGGATAAATTTTTCATTTTATTCTGATAACTTTCATATTTTAATGAATAGTAAAAACACGCTATATTTTAATTAAAAAAAGTTTTTCATCATAATATCTTATGTGCTTAAATTAAAATATTTAATGGTTTTAAAGTATAAATAGAATATATTTTTACAATTTAATATAATTTATGTTATTAGAATTGATTTTACCATGAATTCGTAGGTTAAATCAATTCAATCTTTTGTAATGTTTTAAAGAAAAACCTGTTTTCTTTCGACAACAGGATTAATTTTAATTTAATTTCTGAAACTTTTGTGTATTGAATTTGGAAAAATGGATTCCATATTTGGAATCATTGGGTCCTAATTATGTTAATAAGATACTTTTTATTTTTGGGCATTGTGAATAGTAACTATGGTAAATTTTATTTACCATAGTTAAAGGTAAATCGGGTAATTAAGGGTAAATATAAGATTATAAAATTACCCTAACACTTGGAAAAATCCTATTGTATGACTAAAAATCGACCCATATCACCTAAGGGTCGAATTAGAATCATTTAATGGACTTTTCCATGAAAATAATTTAATTATTATTAAAACCAATGAAAGTGACAACATGTCACTCTCTTAAATACTATAAGTATAATAATTTTAAGTTAGTGATAAACTTCACGAAACATAGAACATTAATAGTATCAAGAAATATAACAAAATTATCTACATCATGAGAATTTATTTAGAATTTTTTGGGATTAAATAATTTTCATTAATTGTGACACAATAGTTATGCATAAATTATTTATTTAGTGAAAAATCAAGAATATAGTTCTTATTAAACTTATAGTGACCATAAAAGGCACAAAACCTTGATAAAAACTTATTGGTCATGTAAATTTAAACTATAATCATCCAATGGTCCAATATTTGACCATTTGGAGTCTTATACAAGCAATTAGGACAATAATATTATTTTATTTTAAATGATGCCAAAGTTGTCACCTTCATAATTTAATAAATATAACTATATAACTATTTTGATTTTCAGATGATAAATTCGAGTAAAATTATTATTGTGAAATTTAGTAGATTTATCTTCATCATAGGATTTTATTTTTAATTTTTATGCAACATATAAGTATATTAAATAATTATACAAAAATGTTAGAGTAATTATTTTATTAAGAGATAAACCAAATAAATGGTTTTAAAAATAATAAAATAAATATTATATGAACTATTTATTGTTCTCCACTAATTTTATAGATACATATGGCCTTTTATAAATCTATTAATACTTTTAGTTCAAACATATCTTCTTTATATATTTTATTTAAATTCATATAAATGGATAGTGTCAAAATTTACACTATTGTTATTTTATAAAAATAACATATTATAAAATTCATTAAAAATCACAAAAATATTTAAAAAATATAAATTTAAATTTATATGGTCTAAAATGATATTATTTATAAAATTATGGAAAATTCAACAAAAATAAGTACTTTTTTGTTATAATTTAAAATTTAGAATGTTATTACCACAAATAAAACTAAATTGATTAAGTAAGGATAAATCAAGTTGATAATGTTTCAAATAATTTACTAACATGTCTAAATTCTATTGTTTTATGAGATTACAACCCTATCTCATCTTATATTCGAATATGAGTCATTTTTGGAGGTTTTTAAGTGGGGTTATATTTATTATAAATTAATATTTTTAAGATTTCCAAATGTGCCCCTCTCCTCCCTTATAAAAGGGCACCTCCTTCCTCTCTTCCTCACACCAATTTGAGCCTTAATGCTCGGACAAACCCTAGAAAATTTAATTCTCCACTTCCCTAGAAACATCTTAGAGGTCCTGGTCTTCTTTAATGACCAATTTTAGTTCCCTAAGAGGAGGTCTCAGAGAGGCACTGCAAAGAAGAGGTAATGTTCGTTACCGATTATTTCAAATTTATTTCTTCTTCCAATTCTTCTTATTTAGTTGTATCGTTATGAAGTAATAACATCAGTATCACTCATATACGGATATGTTATTATAAGTATAAAACAACCCTATTTCACAATTTATCCACCCTACGGAAAATGAAATCACCGCGCGTGCGTACGTACGGAATACCGTCTCCACGTCGTGGTGTAATCTATTTTCCACCACCACCTTACTTGGATGGGTATAATGGTGTAAATAATGACTATATATAATTATTTTAAAGTTATATTGATTATTAAATATTATACATACACTTTAATACAATTCCACGATCATGGGAATGATATCATCACTCGTGCGTACGTACGGACTACCGTGTCCATGATGCGATGAGATTCATTCTCAATGATTAACCATTCATGAATGATTATAAAGTATATAAAATAAGTAATCATGAAATATGTGACATAATAATGATACTGGATTTATGTATATATATATATGTATGTCATCTACTTAATTCCATTCAATTCAATAAAGAAACGAAAACAGCGTTCATCCGTACGTATGACCTACCGTCTCCATGAACGGTGTATTTCTTTCCATTTATCGATATATTATATATATGTATATTCTGAATATATATTACATATAAATCATTTTTTCAATTCTGGATATAAGTAATCATGATCCATGTAATCATATTAATAATTACAAGTTAAAACACGAATGACAAATGAGAGGATTTTACCCAAAACGCTACTTTAACATGAATTTACAAAAGAATGGGTAATATAAAGTCATAAGTGGACCATATATGTTATAATAACAATGAATATGATTCTGTAATAAGTCAATAACATTATTTAAATCATTATACAGGGTGTTCAGATATGTACGAAGCATATCGGACCTATGGTAAGGGATAATTTTGCAAGTCCCATTTTTTTTATCCGAGATTGCTTATACGTAAGTATTTACTGGGGTTATTGTTATCATCCATGCCCATGTTTTCTAAAAGTGTTTTTATGTATGTTTAACATCATTTTTACCCATTTTTACTATTAATAAATGGTATTTAAGGAATCTTTCTTTTGTTTACGTTACGAGGCACTTTTTCACTTTTCCAGTAAAAGTACGAGAAGAATGTCTTTTTTAACTTATACGGCACGAATGGATTTTTACAGTTTTATAAATCCTTATTTTTAATAAGCCTCCTCCAAAATATTTCTTGAATATTTTCAACAAAATCCTTTTCTTTTAAAATTGCATTACATTTTGTAAAAGGAGAATGATTTTGAAGAAGAAAGGATATTTTCCTCAAGAATTCATTTTAAGTGTTTTATCAAAACCATTTTCCATCTAAGATGACATTATTTTATATGTGTATGTTTCAAGTATAATGTCTCTATTATTTACATGGTTTCACTTTTCTTATGATGAAATGATATCCCTTTGTTTTATATGGATTATGTTATGATGGAATGATGTTTATGAAACGCATTTTATTCTTTGGGTTATGATTAATGTTTTAAGTTTATTTTGTGGCACAAGTAAGAATGATTTCATTATGAGATGGGTGGGACCTATATCTCCCTCCAATGAATTTGGTAAAGATTTATATCTCATGAGATAGACATGGCTGGAATGGTAAGTTAATCTGGTTCAGTGTTACAAGACTGAAACGAGGAGTGAACTCGATTCAGTAAGGGACTTTGTCTACCAAGATGGTCTTGGCAGAAATGCCTTGGCTACTATGGAAAAAATGACATGTGATGAATGGTTGCCACAATTACATTTGTTATTCCCATGCTATTTTATCATTCTTAATGTTTCTTTATGATCTACGCCATACGTACTTCCATGTTTTATGTCATTGCTCAAGATTTTGATGTTTAAACATTATGTTCATGTTTCTAAGTTCAAATGTATATGGTATGTTTTATTTTATCCATGATTAGCCTTACTAGGCATTTGAGGCAACCCTTTTTATGTTTTATTTTCCCCAGGATATAAAGAAAGGTTTTAGGTAAAAAAAGGGGAAGATATTTAAGGGATATATTGAAGATCTTTTACCATGATTATAAGATTACGTTCCAAGTTTCCAAAGACACTAAACTATTACGGTCCTTGTGTGTCTGTTTTTGTTATGTATTAAGTATTCCCCAAAAGTAATGTAATGTTCATGTACGTCAGGCTTAGGGTCTCTACAGTTGGTATCAAAGAAAAGGTTTATTCAACCTTTGGAAACTAGGATGCAAAAATTTTAGTGAGATCTCTAGAGATATTTCTAAGGTATGTCTAGGGATGTCCCTAAGGATAAGTATACGTATATGATATAGTCCTAGAACTACGGTAACGATCTTAGAATTTAACCTAGGATGTTAGATATTATGGGTACTCCCCCTTTATTATATTGTTTTCCCTAGCATGGTATTTTCCTCTCACACTATTCTTTTTGGGTTTTAGAAAATGGCTGGAAACATGAAGATTCACGATAATGGAGGATATAATGGAAAATGGAATGATATTCTTCATAAGAAACCAAATGAAATAGGATTTGGATGTCCAAACATCGTTATTATGCCTAATCAAAAATATCATAATATGTTCAATAATCTCAACTTTGGTAAGTTTCCTGACTCAGATAATAAGAGAAAGATGGAGTTTCATGATGATCATAGAGGAAAGAAAGTTCAATTTCCGTAATGTAAATCGTGTGGGAAGAGGCATCAGGGATATTGCTTCAAAGGAACTGGAAGATGCTTTGGGTGTGGAAACGAAGGACACAAAGCCATTAAGTGCAAAGGAAAATGTTCAATTAAAACCATAGACAAGGATAATGGTATTGCTATGACATCAACAATGATTATATGTTTTAAATGTGTAATGTATGGACATTATGGAATCCAATGCCCTAAGGAAAAATCTCATGAAGAGAATCAGCATGGTCATATGAGTAGTATTTTTGTGGATGATGATGATGATACTACAAATGAAATATGAGATGAAAGAAATGATGAAGCTCAGTCAGTGGTTTAAGAAGTTAGTGGAATGATTGTATGTTTATAAATAATAATGTATGGTACTATGGAATAAAGAATCATCTAAGGATTGGTACATTATTGTTTTTCCTGAAGTATTTGAAAGTATATTTTGAATGGTACCAATAACCATGGAAGGTTATTCAAATATTTTTGGAAGGTAGATGATATGTGTATAATGAAAGGATAAGGAGATAATGAGTTGTTTTATAGTATTCATGTGCTCATGACTAATATAAGGACAAAGTTATATCATGGTTTGAGTATATAGATTTTTTTGGATTTTGGTATGTGGAAAGAGTTTACTTTTGACAGCATTCATGTTTTCAATAAGGTTCAATGGTTATTCATTTTTCAAGAGAAGACATGATTATGGTATTCACATGATTGGAATGTGACCAACATGATACATGAGGGATAGATGATTGTATTCAAATGCTTGTT
Organism: Viscum album; assembly: GCA_963277665.1. Lineage (NCBI taxonomy): Eukaryota > Viridiplantae > Streptophyta > Magnoliopsida > Santalales > Viscaceae > Viscum > Viscum album. The sequence goes on from OY728133.1 coordinate 1,866,994,494, forward strand.
ATATGACCTTTTTAGTAATCCTTCTCTTCATACTATGAGTTTGGAAAGAAGTATTTTGGATAAGCCTAAAGATTAAAATGGATTTTATTGAACAGATGTTTGTATTGTTTAAGGATAGAAATTTTTGTTATAATAGTATTGTTTTAGAAAAAGGACAACCTACAGGATGGGCGACAACCCGTCGCATCGGACAAGGATGTGAGAATCGAACCCACAACTGAAGTGCGACAGGCCTTTATTACCTACCACTGACCTATAGGAAGTCCCTGGTTAGTAGAAACATGTTTTATTTTATTAAGTGACGTGATAGATGAAGTATAAGTTCATTATTTTCATATACGATTAACCTCACCAAAGACGGACTTATGTATATTTGATAACTTTTGCAAACCTTTTGTTTGAAACAGATGGAATGACCCATCATTCTATCACATGATCTTTTAACACATCACGAGTAACAAATTCAACTTCATTTCTTTAAGAGATGATGTGGAAATTTTTCAAAGCACGAACAACAGTGAGATTGTACAAAAATAAAGTAAGTATATATTCTAATTCAAATTCTTCAACATTAGGGAAATGATCTTGAAAACCAAAAATGTCGTCCTAGTACCTTTATATCTGATGAATCAGATGGTACCCTAGATCATCAAAAATTTATGGCTTTGTGATTATTGGATTATTCATAGCCATGTTCTCTACCACTCTCTATCAGAACATTATGGTTATATTTCTCTTCCATATCCATATTTTCACCAATGTTATCCTATATGGAAACCCAGTGATGAGTTAATTTGGGTAACCGTTATATTTCGTACTTTAGTTTTTAAAGTTCAGTTTTGATATTTCTTTTTAAGATGTGGGTTTCTATAAATAGTAAATGATTTATAACCCTGACGAATTTCGAGGGAGAAATTCATTTTCAGGGGGTAGAATGTAACAACCCGAGATTTTATAAGATATTTTATTTTAAATTTCATTCATATCTTTTGTTATATGATACACCAAGATTATCTTGCGCTATACGCAACACCGTATTAGCTTACAGTATACGCAACACTATTCTTGGCTCATGTTACAAACCATTTCAAGTTCGTTTGATAGAAGTTATTCTATGCAACATTGAGTATATATATATATATTCAATGTATAAATAAAATATGGTTGGATTCTGTTATACGAAACAACAAAGGACTCTTGCACTATACGCAACCCTGACTTGGCTTGCATTACACGCAATCACGACCTTCCCTGATAGCGTGTGTTGTACGCAATACCGGGTTTTACTAAACAACAATATATTATTATAATATTGTTATGAACTAGCCGTTATGAATAGTATTAACTATATTTTGAATTTTATAACATTATAATTCATCTTACACATTTTCTAGAATAAGGTTTAAGAACAACATATATTTTTCATGTAAAATAAGTATTTTTCAAAAAATGCAGTTTTCCCGCCTTTTGATGGTGCACCCACTTTAAATATAGTTTTTTATATTTTTATAATTCCCATTTAACAAAATAAAATTATTCTTTGGAATCAAGAAATAAAAATTTACTTTGGATGAATTTTTCTTTTTATTCTGATAACTTTCATATTTTAATGAATAGTAAAAACACGCTATATTTTAATTAAAAACAAATTTTTTCATCGTAATATATTATGTAGTTAAATTATAATATTTAATGGTTTTAAAGTATAAATAGAATATATTTTTACCATTTAATATAATTTATATCATTATCATTGATTTTACCTTGAATTCGTAGGTTAAATCGATTCAATCTTTTGCAATGTTTTAAAGAAAACCCCATTTTCTTTAGACAACGGGATTAATTTTAATTTAATTTCTACAACTTTTGTGTATTGAATTTGGAAAAATGGATTCCATATTTGGAATCAGTGGGTCCAAATTATTTTAATAAGCTACTTTTTATTTTTGGGCATTGTGAATAGTAACTACGGTAAATTTTATTTAACATAGTTAAAGGTAAATTGGGTAATTATGGGTAAATATAGATTATAAAATTACCCTAACACTTGGGAAAATCTTATTGGATGACTAAAAGTCGACCCATATCACCTAAGGGTCGGATTAGATTCATTTAATGGACTTTTTTCCATGAAAATAATTTAATTTTTATTAAAACCAAAGAATGTGACAACATGTCACTCTCTTAAATACTATAAGTATAATAATTTTAAGTTAGTGATAAACTTTATTAGACATCAAACATTAATAGTCTCCAGAAATCTAACAAAATTATCTACATCATGAGAATTTATTTAGAATTTTTTGGGATTAAATAATTATCATTAATTGTGACACAATAGTTATGCAGAAATTATTTATCTAGTGAAAAATCAAGAATATAGTTTTCATTAAACTAATAGTGACCCTAAAAGGCACAAAACCCTGAACAAAACTTATTGGTCATGTCAATTTATACTATAATCATCCAATGGTAGAATATACGACCATTTGGAGTCTTATACAAGCAATTATGACACATATATTATTTTATTATAAATGATGCCAAAGTTGTCACCTTCATAATTTAATAAATATAACAATTTAACTATTTTTATTTTAAGATTATAAATTCGATTTGAAGTATTATTGTGAGTTTTAATAAATTTATCTTAATTATAGGGTTTTATTTTTAATTTTTATGCAACATATAAGTATATTAAATAAATATACAAAAATGTTGTAGTAATTTGTTTAATAGGAGATTAACCAAATAAATGGTTTTAAAAATAATAAATTAAATATTATATGAACTATTTAATGTTCTCCACTAATTTTATAGATACATATGGAATTTTATGAATCTATTAAATCTTTTATGTCGAACATATTTTCTGTATATATTTTATTTAAATTCATATAAATGAATAGTGTCAAAATTGACACTATTGTTATTTTATAAAAATAACATATTATAAAATTGTTTAAAAATCACAAAAATATTTAAAATTTATAAATTTAAATTTATATGCTCTAAAATGTTATAATTTATCTAATTATGGAAAATTCAAAAAAATAAGTAATTTTTTGTTAAAATTTAAAATTTAGAATGTTATTACCACAAAAAAATTAAATCGATTAAGTAAGGATAAATCAAGTTGATAATGTTTAAAATAATTTCCTAACATGTCTAAATTTTATTGGTTGATGATATTACAACCCTATATGATCTTATATTCGAATATGAGTCATTTTTGGAGGTTTTTCAGTCGGGTTTGATTTATTATAAATTAATATTTTTAAGATTTCCAATGGTGCCCCTCTCCTCCCTTATAAAAGGGAACCTCCTCCCTCTCTTCCTCACACCAATTTGAGCCTTCAATCTCTGCCAACCCCTGGAAAATTATCTTCTCCACTTCCCTAGAAACATCTTAGAGATCCTGGTCTTCTTCAAAGACCAATTTTAGTGCCCTAAGAGGAGGTCTCAAAGAGGCGCTTCAAAGAAGAGTTAATGTTCGTTACCGATTCTTTCAAATTTATTTCTTCTTCCACTTCTTCTTCTTTAGTTGTTTCATTATGAAGTAATAACATCAGTATCACTCATATACTGATATGTTATTATAAGTATGAAACAACCCTATTTCACAATTTATCTATCCTATGGAAAATGAAATCACCGCACATGCGTATGTATGGAATACTGTCTCCACACCGTGGTGTAATCTGTTTTCCACCACCACCTTACTTGGATGGGTATAACGGTGTAAATAATGAATATATATGATTATTTTAATGTGATATTGATTATTAAATATTATACATACACTTTAATACAATTCCATGACCATGGTAATGATATCATCGCTCGTGCGTACGTACGGACTACCGTCTCCACGACGCGATGAGATTCATTCTCAATGACTAACCATTCATGAATGATTATAAAGTATATATAATAAGTAATAATGAAATATATGACATTCTAATGATACTGGATTTATGTATATATATATGTATGTCATCTACTTAATTCCATTCAATTCAATAAGGAAACGAAAATAGCGTTCATGCGTACGTACGCCCTACCGTCTCTATGAATAGTGTATTTCATTCCATTTATCGATATATTATATATATGTATATTATAAATATATATTATATATAAATCATATTTTACATTTTGGATATATGTAATCATGATCCAAGTAATCATATTAATAATTACAAGTTAAAACACGAATGACAAATGAGACGATTTTACCCAAAACACTACTTTAACATGAATTTACAAAAGAGCGGGTAATATAAAGTCATAAGTGGACCATATATGATATAATAACAATTAATATGATTCTTTAATAAGAAAATAACATTATTTAAGTCATTATATAGGGGTTTCAGATACGTACGATGCATATCGGACCTAAGGTAAGGGATAATTTTGCAAATCTCATTTTTTTTATCCGAGATTGCTTATACGTAAGTATTTACTGGGGTTATTGTTATCATCCATGTCCATGTTTTATAAAAGTGTTTTATGTATGTTTAATTTTCTTTTTACCCATTTTGACTATTACTACATGGTATGTAAGGAATCTTTCTTTTGTTTACGTTACGAGGTACTTTTTGACTTGTCCGGTAAAAGTACGAGAAGAATGTCTTTTTTAACTTATACGACACGAATGGATTTTTACAGTTTTATAAAGCCTTATTTTTATAAAGCCTCCTCCAAAATATTTCATGACTATTTTCAACAAAATCCCTTTCTTTTAAAATTGCATGACATTTTGTAAAAAGAGAATGATTTTGAAGAAGAAAGGATATTTTCCTCAAGAATTCATTTCAAGTGTTTTATCAACCCCATTTTCCTTCTAATATGACATTATTTCATATGTGTATGTTTCAAGTATAATGTCTCTATGATTTAAATGGTTTCACTTTTATTATGATGAAATTATATCCATTTTTTATATGGATTATGTTATGATGGAATGATGTTTATGAAACCCATTTTATTCTTTGGGTTATGATGAATGTTTTAAGTTTATTTTGTGGCACAAGTAAGAATGATTTCATTATGAGATGGTTGGGACCTATATCTCCCTCCAATGAATTGGGTAAAGATTTATATCTCATGAGATAGACATGGCTGGAATGGTATGTTAATCTGGTTCAGTGTTACAGGACTGAAACGAGGAGTGAACTCGTTTCAGAAAGGGACTTTGTCCACCAAGATGGTCTTGACAGCAATGCCTTGGATACTATGGAAATCATGACATGTGCTGAATGGTTGCCACAATTAAATTTTTTATTCCCATGCTATTTTATCATTCTCAATGTTTCTTTATGTTCTACGCCATACGTACATCCATGTTTTATGTCATTGCTCAAGCTTTTGATGTTTAAACATTATGTTCATGTTTTTAAGTTCAAATGTATATGGTATGTTTTACTTTATCCATGATTACCCTTAATGAGAATTTGAGCTCACCCTTTATATGTTTTCTTTTCCCCAGGATATAAAGAAAGGTTTTAGGTACAAAAAAGGGGAATATCTTTAAGGGATATGTTGAAGATCTTTCACCATGATTAGAAGATTACGTTCCATGTTTCCAAAGACACTAAACTATTACGGTCCTTGTGTGTCTATTTTTGTTATGTATTAAGTATTCCGCAAAAGTAATGTAATGTTCATGTACGTTAGGCTTCTGGTCTCTACATGATAGGTGTGATCACATAATAACATTCTATAATGAATGATGTTTCTATAATGATTTAAATTGAATGTTTAAAAATATAACATCTTTTGTATGACTAAATTTTTTTTAAAAAGAAAAAATACAAAAAATCATATTTTCAATAAACATTGGAACATATACTATATATAAAATTATTTTATACACTGTGAAACCCTTAACCAATCTTACAAGAAATATAATTTCAATAAAATTAATTGAATTTATAACACATTTATTGTATATAAACATATGATAAATGAAAAAAATAAATATAATAGACTTGGATTTCTATAAAAAATGTTCATTTATCATTGGTATTTTTTTATTTGCAATAAAACCCATACAATAAACATAAATGGGATGAATTATCCTATATTTTTATATTATCTATAAAATTAATAACAAAATCGACATAATAATATTAATGTATGATGATATGGATGATTATTTTCATCAAAAAATTTATAATAATTTTTAATTAATTCACATGATTCCTACATTATAATATTAATTCATTTTTTGTGTTATTATTATTATATATATAAATATTATCATAAACATTATCCACATAAAAATTAATTTTCATGGTGTTTATTTTTTTATAACAATAATTAATATATTTTAACATTATCAAAAAATATTTTAATGTATTAATTTTAATAGTCTACGTACTCTAGGTTTTCAATGAATATGATAAATAGATATAGTTTTATTGGATGTTATTTTTTTGATTCATAATAATAACCACAATATATTAAACCTTTCGAATATATCATTTAATTAGGATATAAAATGTTGATGGATAATGGTTTATTTATAATTACTAAGAACATAAATTATTGGGTAATATATTTTATTACATTTTTAACAATGATAAGGAACCCTCACATATCACAATTTTAGAGAGGAAAATTACTTTTAAGTACTGTTAATTATATTTTAGAGAATCTGGAAACACCAATTCTGTAATAGAGACATAAACATCATCAAATAATGTAATGAAAATATTTTTTCCTAAAATATATTTTTATAATAAAATTTAAGTAAAACATTAGAGATCTATTTTACTATTTCAAGACACAAAATATTTTTTATACTTTTTAAGAATATAATAAAATTATGTTTAATATATTTCACTATTATTTATCAAATCTAATAATAAGAATAAAGAAATAATTAAAAAAAACATAAAAAACCAATTCATATTTGATAGGTTATTAACACTGATTAGATAAAAGTTTATATATTTATTTATTCTTTACTATTTATTTGTCTCCTTAATTATGTTAATATAATGTGACAAAAAAATTGGAGAATAAAATAGTTTTTTCAAGTTCATATTAAATAATTTTAGATGTTTTTAAAGGTTGTTTCTTATAAAACCCTAAATATGATATAATTAATTTGAAAATGGTATTATAATGAATTGTTACTTTGATTTTATAAAACTTATCAAAACTAATTCTTTTTCAAGAATATCCCTAGTTCTTTATTTAACAAAAATCCTATAAATATCATTGAAAATATGAATAAAACATGGTGAATGATATTATTGATGTGTTTTTTTCACTAGTAAATCCACTAACGAAGTGAATTTATAGGGGGTATATGTGTTTGTCTTAATAGGATAATGATACATATAGTATTAATGTACATGAAAAAAGGCCACTGAACTATTAAAATCATCATTCCTTCATATGGTGTAGTTTTTAGATAACACTAAAAGGGGGTGCATGAATTTGATTGATTCATTAAAAAAATAATCCATGTTATTTGATAGAGTTTTTCATATTCATTTTTATGAAAACATACTAATGGGTACATTAGAGGATGTTTACATTGGAGTTGTATGTAAATGAGTAATGAAATTTCGGGGAACCCTAGTCAATGTTTTCATGATCTATTAATCATATCATTGTATGCTACTAAAAATTGATAGATAATAATTTCTTGTGAAATGTCTGTTACATTAAAAAATGAAAGTGTTGTTGTTGCACACCAAGAAATAACCGAGGTAAAAATTATTAAATCATTCTAGTTTCATGAATAAAATATTGTTTATACCTTATTTTTATTATTGATAGTCACCAGATCCCGGAATTTTAAGTAAGTGTTGCAGATTTATATACCTCTTCTTAAAGGATGATACACCCATAATGTGTCTTCTTTTAATGTTGGGATTAATTTTGGGTTTTTAGGATATATACCATTATAGACTACAAATTCAATAAGAATAGTGGATGTCATGGTTTAATGAATTTTTTCATATAGAGCACACCTAAGGGGGAATCCTGAAACATGCTTTAATTTATTCAATTCAAGGAGGAAATATTTTTGGTGTAGAATTGTCACTATTCCATAGTAGATTAATATTAAAATATTTTCTAGGGTGAATATAATAGTTAAAAATTATTTAAATGGAGGAAATATAGTTATATAATTTAGATCTAAAATTGATCGGTTAGACCAAGCCACGACCAAGAACTCTATGGTGTGGTTATTTCATGCCTATAAATAAATGATCTATTTTTCAAATCCAAATAACAAATAATTTGAGATATATTTACACATATTATCTTAGGAATCACTATGGTATTTTCTTGGATTTAGTAGAATAATATGAGTAGACCAGTGATCTAAATTTATGAGGCACCGGTGAAGGAATGGGATGATTAATCAACTTATTGATTATATCTAGAAAATTCATGCAACAAGAGTTCTAGACCACATTAATTCTCCAAATTCTATATTTTTTTGATAAAATGATAATAAAATGTATATTGTATTCAAGACATTGGGAAAATATATATTTCAAACTAGATAGTTTTATTGAGTGAACATTGTAAAAATCATTCAGTCATTTGGGTTATATTTTACTCTATATTTAGTCAATACATCATTTTTTGTCGGTCCAATGGCATAATCAGTAATAGGAGTAATTTATTGATATTTAGTGTTCTTTTTAAAACTAATTTTCTCCAACTCAACTATTACACATACTCTCTATGGCCACACACACTCTATCATATAAAGTAGTAGTAAGGATCACATTATCATCGAACCTTGTAAAAAATCTATAATTTCTTAATAACACTTTGGAATATTTCACAGTATATTTATATATTTGGGAGTGGAGTTGTTGTATAATTCTAGGACTCAAAGAGCCTCATTGAAGACATATTAAAGTATTAGTAATAGTATCTTCAATATTAACGGTGTTTTTGAAATAGTGGAATGAATCGCGAATGATGTTCTAGTTGGGAATAATGATACCTTTGTTAAATTTATAAAGTTGGTTTTACACTATAAGCGACATAATATTTTTGGAATAAGAAGTTTTTAAAAAATAATTCATGGGAGGATGATAATTAAAGAAATTGACTTACTAAATTATCAGTTATTTATTTTCCATGACCTAACTAACTCTCAATTTAAACCATCTATGAGAAAATCATATGGTTATCCACAAAACCTTAGACATTTAGAGAGAGTGTGGATAAGATATTTGGAAGATGTTATTATAATCAGGGACCGATGATCAATATTAAAGAGTTTGTATTCTTTAATAAAGATTGTGGATATCAACAATGACCATGATGTAGAATAGTTCTTCATTAGTGATTGATCACAACTTAATGAATGGAATTTTTATTATTTGTTATAGTTCCATATTTTTTAATCCCATGGTAAACCTGAAAAAATCCATATAATAATTGATTCCTAGGTTTAATTTTGATTTATGGTTGATGAATTTTTTCCCTATTATTATGGTTTGAATTTCACTCTTCATTCCTCTTACATCATTTAGATCATGAATGAAAATTAAGGCCACCCAAACAATAGAGGGGGTTAATTTCTCAAATTTATGTTTTGTGATTTTATTTCCACATTCATTATATGATCATCATAAATATTCCATTTGGACATTGATTTTAAAAATAGCCAATGGGTAATAATTGAGTAGTCAATCTTCAGTGCAATAGATTGATATCATATGATTAGATTCAGGTTCGATAGTGTAGTATAGGTGTGATGAAGATGGTACTAGATAAAGGATGGATTATAAGTCCTTATTTTCTAGGTATTTGGCATTCTAGTGATGGAGTGTGATGGTGGATGATTCCCGAGTAAATGGGGTGGGAGGAATCCACTTGTAACTAATGTCCATGCTCTTTCAAGCCCAAATACACATTTTGAGGGCATGAAATATTGATGAAGTAAAGGTGGAGTTTGTGAGAGTGGTATTATTTGAGGACAAGTGGTTTAGAGATAATTTTGAACTATATGCTATGTAGTTTAAAGGAACAAATGCCATATTGTTCCCCTATTTAGCGGTTTGGTATTAAGTGTTGAGTTTAATATCACACAATGTGTAATTTTTTCACATGTCATGTAACACTCATCCGTACAACTCATATTTGACATGGAGTATACACTCAGATATACTCTTTAAGAATCAAACAATGTGTGAAAAAGAAACATTGTGTAAACCTTGGAAATTGGATTAGCGTGTAAAAAAGTACACTTCAAGGATCCCATGATACCCCACACAACGTTTTAATCAGGGAACAAACTATGTACATAAGAAAGTTAATAGGGCCAATAATGGCTAGTGTACGTGAGCTTGATGAATGTACATGGGAATGGGGCATAGTACAAAGGCATGGAAAATGGCATGTTGAGTTCCAGAATGACCTATACACCATGTTTACCTATAGTGGAAATGCTATGTAATTAGAGAAAAAATTATTTCTATGATAGTGAAGCAAAAAATGTTCTAGGAATTGTGAGGCATGTTTTGTACCCATTTATTCATGTGGGTATGTTACCTGATGATTTAATTCAACATATAGTAATCTTAGTCTACCACATTGAGGATTAAATGTAAATTTTTATAGATAATTGGACGATATCCCCTCAACTGAGAAGACCTGGAATCCCCCACCCCCGGTGATAACTTATAGTTATATCCAAATTAACATAATCATTTCCCATGGTTTTCATTTCAGGAATCATGTGACCAATATACACAGGTGTAATCCACCATCTAGTGGGTTATTCTAGTTATGGTTTAGTATAATCCATTTTCCATATGTGAAAACCTCTATCTGTGTACCGACATTTGTTTTCTTTGAGCGTGTTATATTCTCATAGATTTTTTATGTCATGTGATTCGTATTATATTCCTTATTACTTATTTATTTCTAGACCTGTAGAGTGTGTCGTCTTGGATGAGTTACACCAGTGATAGAAAGATTCATGGTGTGGGTTCTTCTATATGAGTGGTACCTTGAGACTCTAGAAGAACAATTGGCATGCAATGATGATACAACCTTGCCATCAGACTTGTTGTATTTAATTATGAATATACTTCTCATTATTATATATAATTATATTTCATATTCGAAATGATATAAATTTGTGATTAAGAGATGAAAAATCGCTCTGGATTCGTTATTTTTAGTCATTTTTGTGTGTGCTATTGGGTATGTATAAACTCACACCTACATGGGATCTGACAAAAACAGTTGTATCGTGTGAAAATGATAAGCCGTATATTAGAGCCTAAGGTAGACCATGATAATGGGTATATTAAGAATTCTATATATACCTAAAATGGATATTGGATTTTCTTTTAGGTAGATACACCTATTTTTTAGCAGGTTGGGTCCTTGTAGTTTTTCGTTGGATTGTATTCTCATTTTCCCTCAATTTCACGAGAAGCTTATTATACTCTCATGTGGGATATATGTTATGCATAAATTTATAGTATTAATTGTTTATCCTTCCTCATTATACTTGTGTATATAGATGTATGTATGTATATAGGTACATTGTTAAAGGGTTCCCATGTGTGTGACATGACTAATCGTGACTATTATCCACCCTCATGCCTATTTGAGGTGGGATTGGAGTGTCATTCTTGGATTACCATTAACCGAGGATGCCCTGATGGGCATGGTCATAGTATAGTGATATTATGTGGATGTTATATTAGGATGGAAGTTTATATATTTTCCATCTATGGGGTATGGTTTGGGAACATGATAAAAAGTTTTAATGTGTCTTGAGATTGGATTTCAAGCCAAGAAACCTAGAATTGGTTCAGCGGAAGGACTATCCATTCAATAAGACTCTAATAACTTACCTATTGACTCATAACATGTAAGAATCAGATTCATGGAAATCATTGGTACATGAATCATATAATAATCGGATGTGGTTTTATATCCTTGTTTTAACTCCCGCAATATTATCTTTTGACCATGGTGCGTCTCAAATATTATTATATTCATCCAAAATGATATCCTTCAAGGAATCCATAGAAGGATCATGGTTATGATCATCTAGGTGATGAGGCTTCGGTTTGGTGACTTTTTTAGGGTTTGGTTCCCCATAGTGGATAGAGATCTTTGTCCCCACAATTTAAGATGAATCTAGAACCACATAAATTGATTTTGGTAGATAATTTTTATCTGGTTGCATATCATTTAGTTATAGTGGCACAGAATGATGAAACACCTTTCCATAATACACTTCTGATGTTTCAGAGACTGAGATATCCTAGGTATTATGTTGATCCATCCCCCTTTCTCATGAAGTATAGGACTAGAACATGCATTTGGTGTGAGTGACACTCTTGGATATGACCCATCTTGATGGTGGTACTAGAAGTGAGAAATATCCATGTAGAAAAAGAAATTAGTAGATCCTTTTATTGGTGATGATTGACATGGAATATGATACCCAAGGAAGAGGGATAGTTCCCCACAAAGACATGTTCTTTTGATGTGATTTAACATCATGCTGGTGAGTCAATGCTTCATAAAGAGGATAGTGTTTGGGTATGGCTAACAAGTTCAATTGAATTTTGTAATTCAGGTCCTTTTCTATGTTCTAAGTTATCAGGTAAATCCTTTATTGTGTGGATCATGAGATTATGGGAAATTATATTTTCATGTGGTAAGATCTTCATATCTAAAGGATTTTAGTGTGGTTCAATTTATAACAAGTGTCTAATCTAATATTTCTACAGTTTTAGTACATAGTCACAAGTTATATTTCCTGGAATGTATCCTCTATTCAAGTCATAGAGATACGAATAGGTCCTTTTAGCTCAATTATTGAGTTTGGGTATTCTAGAGAGAAGGTTTGATGATCCCACACTTATATCAAATGTGTGACATGAATCTAGGAGGATGTCATTTCAGGAAATATATCTGTAGCCATTGGTGAGTCTCTCAGATGTTTTCCGTAGTATGTACAGGTTTCCCACTATCCAAGCCCATAAGAATGTTACCAGCTAGGATTATAGTGTACATGAGTTTGCTGGATGAAATATTACTTCATTGGTGAGATTGAATACTAGGAAGAGTGTAATGAGAACGATTTCACAAGGATACAACTAATTTATTATAAATTATCTAGCATTACCCTTCATGTAGTAGATGATATGATATTTTTGTTACCTATGGTAGTTTAGGATCATGAGAAACTCTTCCATAATAATGTTCCATTCTTACATCCCCATTTAATGTTTGTTTTCTAGGTAGACATGCATCAGCGATGACCTGATAATTGCAGTAGAATATTATATAACCCCAGATAGCTATGATATCTGACAGTGTGGTTAGAAAATATATAAATAAAAAGATATTTTAGGCCCATCATTTTTCTATAGAAATCATAGTGATTTTCGCATTATAGGTGTATATGGGATTGAGGTTATGCATGTATTAACATCACCTAGATATGGTAACTCTATATAAAGTATCCACCCCTAATAATCAATGACTTTTGTGAACAATGATCAAGGGAGAAGTAAATCATGGAGTTCAAACATAGGAAAGGTTATCAGTAGATCTGGGTTTGAGTGAATATATACTGAAGGTGAATTCCTATATACAATAGGGTTGCATTAAGGTTTTGGTGGCACCCTACATCATTTGGAACACAAAAAAATGTTTTTGTCTTATGGAATAGATCATTCATCCCATCATGGAATGGTTTATGGTATTCTATTCAATGATATCCCTGTGTACTTATCATCAATGGAAGGGCACAAAATGAACTTGTGGATGGTTCTGTACATGCTCATAGATTACAATATTTATGGGAAACTCTTGAAGTAAAGGTTCTATATTATGGAGGTCCACTACTAAGGATATTAGTTATTAGATACATGACAGATAATGGAACTAGTAATGGTTTTGGTAGTGCATAATTGGGATCTACACAAGAGTGTGGTAGAGGTAGAATATTCTCACTGAAGGGTTATTGTTTTGATGTTATTGAATAATATGATGGTGATGATGACACTTATAGATTAGTATCATGATTCATACCTTTGGTTGATAGTTTTCAAAACATTACATCTTCAGGGTGTTAAGGAGTGAAAATGTTGGGATATCTATTGGGATATATATTATAATTACATTTCCACTATACATGTTACCAATAGATTTTATAAAGGTAGGGAGTACCTAATAATTTATAAAGGATGGAAGTTGAAGCTATTAATATTTTCAGATAGGTACTGAGGAGTTTTCATAATTTTCCTTTATAGTACTTAGGAGCTGAGATGATGTGTTGTGGTCATTTGGCATCAACAGGGTTATCCATTGGTGTGGTAGAGTGATGTTGAAATTAACTCTTGATGTCCAACCTACTAATAAGTATAGGCCAAGGATCCTGAATGGAATTGAAAATGGGAGGGATGGTTATATCATTTCATGATAGGGATTCAATGATCTGTGTGAGGTCACAACACTTTCTGGGCTATTATAAACTAACTCACCCAGTGATCACACTTCCTAGCCATATAATGGGTGAGCTTATTAGAGTGTTTTGGATGTCTTTCTGTGCAGGAGATTTCCTACATTATAGGATTACCTTGAATATCATTTCAATATGTGGGTATTACTTTACATTAGGATTATAAAGATGATTCATGAGGCCTTAGGGACTCTATTTTGGGTTATGATAGTGTTTCTACCCCCAGATAGATGGCCTGATATAGTGGGCCACTCATGTTCTATAGAACATGCTACAATTATTCATGTCACTTTTGGGATATAACAAGTTGGATCATCTACCCCGGGTGGAGTTTCTTATGAAAATAGTTACCACACCATTTTAGATGTAGCACCATTTAAATCCATGTATCGTAGACCCTACATGTCACCATTATATGGGATGAAGACAATAGAAAATCGCCCTAGTGGTCTTAATGTTTACACTAGTGAGGGGTGTGAATGTTAAGTTTGTCTAGGGGAAGATAAGAAATACCTAGATATGTCAAGAGTCCTTTGTGGACAAATGAAAATTGGCCTTTGTAGATTGTTGAGGAGATCATGTGTCCCACTGGATCTTAGCTTGTTGAGGTTTGCAGAGTTTTTTCTGTGTGGTAGGTTATCACTGAGGATCGTCGGAAAATTTTCTCTTTTATAATGTTTGGTTGTTGTGGTGGAATCTCTTTATCCCATCCATTATATTTATACAATTTTATTTGTGTTTTCAAAGTGTCCTACCTGAGGATATGTATACATGACTCATTGCATTATGTTGACCATGGTGATCTAGACATCGATGATGGAGTTACCTTCTCAAGGTTTGGTATGGTGTTTTAGATCGTATATGAGAATCCCCATAATGGGATGGTGTTTCCCTCATATGTGTGGCTATTGGAATCCTTGTAACATCCATGAGAGATCATCTGATTGTTATATCCTAATGTGATCTAAATATCTTAACATGTAGCAGTAGGTTTCTTGTTTTTCAGGATGAAATTTCGTGATGGTGGGGAGAATGTAATGAATCATAAATTTATATATAATACTTTTTAATATTTCTAGGAATATTTCTAAAGTTGTTCATAGTGTTGTGATAGAATTTTTGGGCTAGGAGATCCTTTTTGTAGATATATTAAAAATATTAAAAATATTATATATTGCAATCATAGTTTTTTTTAAATAAATGGAATAGTGTTCTGAATAAGACATTTGAGACCATCATTAAATTAGTAATGTGTAATTTAACCAATAAATGAAAAAATATATGCTGACATCATGTGTTATGTTAAAAAGAAGAAATAAGAAGATGATAATTAAACAAATTAATTAATTAATTAATTAATTAATTAATTACAGTACATGACCTAAATCCTTCTATATTTAAATATAATTGTGGGAAAATCCAAGGTTTAGCCTTATAACCTAAGGGATCAAGAGAGTGTATGGAGTGGAGCTTTGATGGATGTCAATCAGATCGTGGATCGACGATCTTTATCGAGGATTTTTTCTCCTCCAATGTAGTTCGTAGATCTCACCAATGACAATAACATATATCCATTCATCATCGGAAACTAATCCAAAATTATGGAATTGTATTTTATTTGATTGGAGTGATCTTGTAGTAGTTTATCCAATTTAAAATAGTAATCGATCCTTCAAACAATTTATGTATGGGTAAAATATTGATTTAAGGTTTATAAATATTTCCCAAGAGATTATGGTTAGATTATAATTGTTTATACTCTTCCATTATCTACTCCATGATAAAAAAGCAATGCTATCCAAAAAAATAGTGATGGTTCATTTCTCATGTTTATTTTTTTTACCCCAATTTATTTACATGATCATATTAAATATCCCATTTGGCCAATGATTTGAATAACTAATGGTAGGTGATCATTGAATATTTATTAATTGGCAGAATAAATCAATACCGTGGTTTTGAATATGGGATTGATGGTGTTATTGTGGTATGATGATGAGGTGGATAATGGAAGGGTTGAAGGACCTCATTTTCATCAGTTTTGGTATTTTGGTGATATGACGGGCTGAAAGTTAATTTCAAAGTGAATGGGGTGGCATAAAGCTAATCAATAGTGACAACCAGGCCAATTCATAAAAAGATGTGCATTTGTGCGATTGATTTGTGGATGAATCTTAAGATAAGAAAACATAAGTGGTACCATATGAGATCCAATGTTTTATATAAAATTATGATATAAATTCCATGTATTTATGAGTAAGAAATTACATGTAGTTCCCCCTCAGTGGTGTCTAGTGTTTATGAATGGAGATAAATATCACATTGTGTGTTATTTACTAAAATTCAATGTATGTATATTCCAACCATTTCTATGTGTATAGGGAGTACATGCTTAGGAATCCATATAGCAATACAAGCCATGTTTTTTTGATCTCATGTCGTGTATCCCTAAGCAAGCAGATCAACGTGTACAAGGAGTAAACATTCAGAAGATCATTTGAACCCACTCATTGAGTGTGATCTAGAATACACCCTATACTTATAAATGTTCACAATTAATGGTACGGAATGTTTACATGGGGACAACTAGTGTATACGATAAGGATCTAAAACATATAGGAATAACCAAATGGATCATCAAGTGCTCGACTGACCAGTACATGCCATTTACCCTTTTTAGATATTCTATGTATTTTAATGAAAATATTCCATGTGATATCATGATAAATGAGTAGTTTAAAACATATTGGTATGTGACTTGTTCCCCCAGGGACAGGAACTATACTTTTTACAAAGTAATATTGTGCCGTTTTTCTTCTCATCTCATCTCTAGTGTATGGCTGGGTGTATTCCCTTGATCTTTATTTTTTTGGTTGTGTTAGCTCCTTTTAATATTATTGAGTTAGTTTTCTTATTCAACAACATTATGGTTTTAGGTAAACATGTTTTTTTAAATCATTATAAAATATCCTCTCAGTGGACTACATTATGAATCACTTCATTTGGCCTAAAGGTTGGGTACTCGTTAATAAAATATTTTCACCATGTTTTGGATTCAATAATCACCTGGAAAACATACATGGGTGGGATCTCTCATATAGTGGGATATTCTAGTTAGGGTTATGTATAATCCTTTTTCCATGAGTGTAATTCTATATCTGTGTATCGACATTTGTTCGCTTCCAAAGTTTTTTAGTCTGATTGAGTGTTTATCATAGATGAGACCTCTTAGTTTCCTTGGAAATTATTAAAGGATAGACGCAATGATTGTGTCCACTTGGATAAATTCCATCAGTGATAATAGGACTCATGGAGTGAGTACACTCAAAAGAGTGTTTTTATGGACCCGTAGTAGAATCCTAGGCTAGTAGTGAAAACATGAAATCACCTTGAAACATGATGTATTCCTTTGAGAATATATATGTTATTGTTATAATTATTTATGCCTTAAATTTTTTTTGACTTACATTCATGAAGATTATTTGACTACTCTCCATTTGAAAATTATGTTTTGTGATTTTGGGGTATCCTAATGGTTAGGTATATACTCACCCAGTCATGGGAACTACCCACACATGTTGTGTCTTATGAAGATGATATGACATTCATTATATCCCTATGAGGACTAGTATGAAGTGGAGATTATAGATTCTAGATGATCCTTAGATGGATATAGGAGTTCCTTTTGGGTAACTTCCCCCATATTGCTTGCATGTAGTGTTCTTGCTATTTTAGAGGGCTTGTATTTGGCCCTTTATAATTTTTACCTTACTACTTGTTATAATCAGATGTGGGATATATTTTATGCATCAATTTACAATAATAATTTATTATCATTCCAAATTATATTGGTCTATGGATATATGTGTGTGTCTATATGAACTTTATGATAAGGCCTCCATTGTGTGAAAAATTCCAACTCAGTGATACTTAAAAGACCATATCCTATTGGAGATGGGATTGGGTGCCATTTTTGGATTACCCCAAGCTATTCCAGCCATGCTTGGTGAGGTTGAGACATGTATTATACACATAAATGGTATAAAAATATGGATTCCATAATAGGTTCAATATCTTAATTTTTTATATTTCAATGGATATATTACAGGTATTCTCAAGGTTAAATGTTTATTATTTAATAATTTATCTTTTTATTAATGATATTTATGTAAATCAAGAACAAAATAAATAATAAATAAGGTCCCATGATCACTGAGAAGGGATTCAATCCATGGAAGGAGTTCATATGTCTGCATCTTCTTTTAAATTTCATGGATATTCATTATATAATTATAAATAGTATACTTATTCTTTAAATTGAGATAACCAACACATACCAAGACAAAAATAATATCAAAATATATAGGTGGGAATTCAATGCATTACTATCACTTCTCTTATATTAGGAGTTTAAATGTGTAATGGGAATGAAAAAAGTTGCAAATATTTTGAAAAAAGTCCATAAAACATATGAGGGAGACATTAAGGTGAAGAATTTATGAATATAAACATTCCAAGGTCGATTTTAGGATATTTTTATTGGGTAATTTTACTAAGTTTATGATTTATTTCTTTTGGGTGAACAAGATGGTAAAAATGATTCTGAGTTATTGTGATATTCATAAAGATCCACTATAAAGAAAAAATTGATTCAGATTAACCCAATAAATTATTATGTGAAGATTTATACCTGTAAGGATCAATAGTGGGATGAGTGGAAATTATATAATCTTAAAAATAAATTTATATATTATTATATGAGGAGAGGATTAGTGTTTATGTGGAAATGATGATTTAGAAATAATAATACATTCAACATAAAAAAGTTTTGAATATTTATCGAAAAAAGAAATCATTTCATAAGGAATCTAAAATTAAGGATACATTCCTGGATTTTAATGATCATCTGTTATTATTTTTGGTTGTATTGAGTAACTCAAGACGGAGATGAATTAAGTTCTCAATAAAAATACCTATCTTAATGAAAATTAAAACTTCATCCCCCAATTTAATAAAAACCCAGTTAATAGAAATCAAAAAATATACATACTTTTATTTTTCAAATAGGTTATCAAAGTGTTATCACTACTCAGTTAAAATAACAATTTAATATAATTGTACTTTTGAAAATAAAATACATAATAAAACACGTTATAAAAACCCAAATTTATACTAACTATCATTGTAGTGTTTAGTATATGTTTTGAAATAGATTCAGTTGTGAAATATTAATTGAAAAAACAAAATTAATAAAAATAATAGAAGAATACAAGTGATGGATTTTGTCTCATGATGATACTTAATCCCCTCCACATGAAAAACACATAAAAACAAGTAGTTTATAAAAAAATTATCATAATCCACAACCTAGATTGGATTTCACAATCAAATATATACAAGGGTGTCCATGAACAAAGCCTCTTCCATAGTTATATGTGGGATGAAAACAAGTATATGTCACTCATGACCAGTTCCATAGTTTCTATGGTGATAAAAATGGGAAACATTGAGAGTGTGACTCTAGAACGTTGCGGTTTGTATATAAGATAACGTGCATAGATAGATAGGGAAATTAAACAAATGACTAAAAAATAAATCCTAAATATAAGGATAAAATGATTGGATATTATAAGACCTGATAATTCTTGATCTAAATAAAATTAGATGTTCAATGGTCCACTAAATTTTCTTTTTGAGGATCTTGAACAAGTATCTCATTATGTGAAGGAAAATAGAGTATCATATGAGTCTTTAAAGTCTAATATTTTTATTTTTTTATGCCTATAGTCTTTCCACACATATGTATCTTGATTTATCATATGAGAGTATGTATTTCCTATTAATTTATCAATATGTGTACCATCCAATACATATATAAATAAAAATAGTCTAAATGAAACACGTAGATTATCCTTTTCTATTCACCCGTGGAGTACAAATAAGTATTGAGATCTCTAGAACAAATTTTGGCGGGACAATATAAAAATGGAGATCACTGAATACATATCAAATTGTATGGTCTATTAGAATGTGATGCTTGAAAGATAAATGTCTAAAGGTATGATGCAACCATTACCCATACTAACAATGAAATGGGAAAATATCACCATAGACTTTGTCACTATACATCCAAAGGAATCCATAGTAAAGAATGTTGTATTTGTAATTATGGATCTTCTTACAATGAAATGTCACTTTATTGAATTTAGATGTGTCTTATATTTGGATAAACATGCAAATATATACATCGATGAAGTGGTAAGGCAGAATAGAGTACTATAATCTATTGTATGTGATCGAGATCTGAGCTTCACATTAATGATCTCAAAATGTTTCTAACATGCTCTAAGAACTGATCTGAACATATGTAGAGCCTATAATCCTCAAATTGATTACCAATATGAGTGAAAATTTCAAACACATTAAGACATGTTGATATCATGTTCTATGGACTTCAAAGGAGGATGGGACCAAAATCAACCTCTGATTGATATATCTAATAATAATAGTTTCCACTCTATCATTTTATGGGTCTATTTGAATCCCTTTATGGGAAATGGTTCAAAAAACCAGTATTCTTGGATAAAGTTAGTGAACATAAGCTAATAAGACTTGAAATGGTTAAAAAATTGTATAAAAGTTCAAAACCATTAAAAATCACATCAAGGCATACCAAAGTCATCATAAGATTTATTTAAACTATCAAAAATGAGACCATGAGTTCAAAGTTGGAGAAATGGTATTGCTACGAATATCTCTGTAGAATAGGATCTTGAGACTGAAGAAGAAAGGCACATTAGGTCCATAATACATTGACCCATTTTAGATTCGTGATCATGTATGACCTTTGGCCTATCAACTGGTACATCCACATACCATTTCTGATGTACACAATTCATTCCAAGTATCCATCTTAAGGAAGTACATACTGAATCTATCACATGTATTGACTTAAAAGGAGGTAAAATTTGAGAATGATCTTTTTATAAGGAGCAGTCAATGATGATATTAGATCATAAAGATATAGTTCTATACAATAAGACTACTCACCTAGTCGAAGCAATATTGGAGAACCAAAAGTAGGTAGAGCCAGTATAAGAACTTGATAAAGTAATGAAGGAGAAGTGCCCACACTTTTTTCATCTTATAATGTAAAATGAAATTTCAAGGTTGAAATTTCATAAAGGGGAAGAATGTAGTGACCAAAAGTTTTATCAATGGAATTCAATTCTTAAAATTATTTCATATAGTGTAATAACATTAAATCACAATAAGAATACAATAAAAACATTATAAATGAGAAATGAATGAAAAAAAATGTATTTCAAGATTTGAAGAATATATACTAATGAAATAGTAATTTGATCTTGGAAATAGTATGTGACCCTTATGAATAGTAAACTTACCAATGTAATAGTAACTTCACCAATGAAACTATAAATATAATTTATCCATATTATAAGTGACAATATGATATAATTATATAATATTATAATTAAGTAAATATTTTAAAAAAAATTTAATAATGTGTTGGTATTTTTTTAAGTAATACATATTTAATTAAAATATCATGAAAAATTTAATAATTTAAAAGAAAATTTATTTTCATAAATATTATTCTCATATTATTTTTTTATGTCTTATGTTTATATGATAACTTTACGAGATGTTAATAAAATTTTCAAAGTGTTAGAAAAGGAGTATTAATTTAAAAACTTATATTTTAAAAGTAAATAATGACTTTAATTAAAAATTAAATATATCATATTTATAATATTACCTTCATTAAATGGATTTTTTTTTAATTTTAGACATCAAATAATCATTAGGGTGATTATTTGGGAATCTTCTAAAATACTTTAATATTTGGTGAATATTGAAATGCGATAATTTACAATATATTTAAATATTGGAATTTTCGAGTCATGATTGAGTCATATATGATGTATGTGACCATTTGTTCGAATTAACATACACCTATTAGATTATTTAGTCTCATGAATCATCACTATTTCTTGTATTTAAAAAAATAATAAAATAATGATTCCAATTATGGAAAAACCCTCCTATACTGCTCTATAAATACCACCAATCACCTCCTCTTCTCCTCATACCTCTCATGCATCAATATTTGTCTATATTCTTCCCAATAATATTATAAAACAAATCACCTATTTCTTGGAGATTTTGGTCTTAATTAAATAAAAAAACCTATCGCTTAAAGAGACATTCAAGAGGAAGGCATCAAGAGGTAAACCCAGCTTCCATTTTCATTCAATTTCATTTAAAGATTCATTACACTATTTTATATCCACACCTCTAGTCATGAAAACATTATTACGAATCCAATACCTTACATATACTAAAACATTGCTATACTATTATAAAAATTCATCGCCATCTCTCATTTCCCCTCCTTTTATACATGAAATGAAAACCCCAGCCGAGATGTGTTAATTTATCACATTCAAGGATGATGGGTTTTCAATTACTATTACTGTCTTCAATTTAAGTCATGAATCAATTTTTATGGCTGAAAAATATTATTATATTTAATTTTAAGGGATAATTGTTTTTTTTCAAATGATATTAATTTACAAAACAATCCAAGTTCATAATGAGAAGAACTGCTCTAAATAATCCAAGTGTTTATCATCAATGATTTATCTAATGATTCATCCTCACATCTATAAAAAATGGTATTATAATATTATATAATTACATTAATAAAATGTACATTCAGTTATTTAAAACTATCCTCATTCTACATAATTTACCATACTCATAGATAAGTAAATTGATAATGAAAACTCAAGAAATCAATGATCCCAAATGATGAAATAGAATATCATAACCCACAAAAATGTACATAAATGAATTTAATAAAATATTAATAAACCAAAAAAATGTATAAATGTATCAATAATTAATAATTACTAAATCCAGTTTTATTATTCTGGACATTAAGATCGAGTTCAGAATTGTTTCAGACATAATGTAAGAGATTGTACTAAAACCTCCGTTATTCCATTGGGTTATTTATTCACCCTTTTTACCCATATTAAATTGTATTTTATTTTTATTTATATATTATAAATTCTGTATATATTTTAAAAAATAATGAATCAGGATCCATTCGTCCTTCTTTTTAGGGATATATAAGTTTTTGAATTATTTCCAAGTAAATCATTCCTGATAAGAAAGCCTTATTTAATTGAACTTATAAATTTTTTACCCATATTCAATTTTGAACAATAAGATATTTTAAGACACCGTTATTTTTCTAAAATCACTCATTTTATCATGAAAAAATATCTTTGGTCAATTTTCGGTTGGTTCAATTCTAGTTTCATACAAACAATTATACCATTTCCATTTTAAAGAATCTTAACTGTTTTCCCTTAAACTGTACTAAAATGTTTTATCTCATAATTTTTTTAAACACTATTTTCACTTCAGGTTGACATCATATATCATGATATATTCATATATTAATTTAAAAATTTATATGTATTATTTAATCCATTTCTTTCATAGAATATTTAATGACACACCCATTTATTATGCTTTTGACATTATTATGATACCCAATTCTTTACATGTGTAACCCATCCTTTTATGTTTGATTACATATGTATGATTCATTATGTGGAATAAATATTCATGAAAATTTTATATTGGATGATAACATATATCACTCTAATACATTGGTTAATGTTTAGTCCCATGGGAGATTATGTGCAATGATCTTGGTGGTTAGTCTTTACTCCTGCTCCTCTATGTGCAATAAGCCTTGGACGTATACTCCTCTATGTGAAATGACATTTTAATCATGATAAATTCATGATTTATGTTTCTACCACATTAATATGAATCCAAGATTATATGATCACATGTTATGATTCCCTATTTTTAATCATGTTCCATTCTTTTTTGTATCATCATGTTATTCCTTCTAACCTATATGTTAATCTTTATTTTAAAGTTAGTTCTTGTACACGGTTTTTTAGCTCATCCATTTTTTCACATTATCCCCAGGTTATCCTATGAAGATTTAATGTATAAAAGGATGTAATTATCTCATAACATAGGTTAAATAATGAATTGTTTTTTTATGTTCCATGTTTTCAGATTTATATACCTAGTCTTCAAAGACACTACACATTATGATCCCGGTATTTTATTTTAATGTTTAATTTTTCTTAAAATCAAGTAATAATATGTTTTAAAGGACATATTCTATATACTTCTACTCACTTTTTTAATACCCTTGAATGGTTATCTTCATTGGATAAGAATCCCCCTTACTATATCCCAAACATTGATGAGTCTTGATCAGAATGAGATTGATCATTGAACTATTTTCAACTAGAAACTTTCAAATATTGACTTTATAAAGCTTTCCAAAAACATATTGGGGTCAAATATGTCCATTAATATATTCATTCCAATAATTCTCTATGAATGATTGGATTGTATGAAATTCATTTTGAATATTTTCTCCCTGGTAAACATCGAACACAATAACCTATATTTAAATCTCATTGGGACTATTTATGGCCATGATATTAACATTACTATGCACTTTGTATATATAGAGAGCACCCAATATTCAGATTTTGGTTTGGATAGCCACTAAGAATGATATAATTTCATACTTCTCAATCTAAGGTTTGAGCATACCAAGTTGGGGTTTCTTCTTTTAATGTTGATTAGGATCTATCGTGTTTGAGGTAAATGAGCGTAGTTATTGAGAATAGGTTGATGGAGAGTTTGTAGAAAGTGGTGTAGTTTATACTGATATACCACAATTCTTTGAGATAATTAGACAATCTAACTTCCTCCAGTTGATAATTTAAAATGTTTCGGTTTGAATAGTATCTGATTGGTTCATAGCGATCTTCATACATTGGTTTGGGTTTTCAGAAGTACTCATCCATGGGGCATGGCCAACTATAGGTATTTGGAAGGAATGTAACACGAATAATAGGTTCATCTACTACCACATCATTACCTTTACCCTCATCTTCAATAGCCTTTCCCTCTAGCTCATCAGTTAGGTTTAGGGAACTCATATTTAGAAGCATATTCATCATTAGAGAATGGTTTTATTAGGTGATCAATTTTAATTGAATTTAAATGTATCTATAAATCATTTGATAATTCTATTTTTTGGGGAAGTTCTCATTCTCTACATATTAAAGAAAATAAATCCATAGGTGTTCGAGTATATGAGATAGAAGGATATAACTATTTATCTTGTACATTTTATTGTATCTAAAAATTATGTACACCTATTCCTTTTGTATTCAATGGTGTATTACTTGGTTCTCAAATCAAGAGTAGTGTTTGATGATGTTCTCTTAGGGTGTCATGATCTCAGTCAACTATCTTTTGAGTCATCTACTTATCAAACTTTTGTTCATTCATAGCCAAAACTCATTTCTAGTCACCCTCTTCTTCTAGTTGTGTGGTGTTCATAGAGGTTACCTATAATTTGGATTTACCCAATATAACATGTCTATAATCAAGCCTACCATGGGGGATATTATTTAAGATAATGAAATTTTGGATCTTGTGACCCAAACCTCTACAGAAGTAGTAGGTGTTAGGGTGGTTACTAAGGATAACCTCATTTGGTTTCTTGGGATCTAGTTTCTAGAGGGTATTTTTTCCATGGTAATACGGAAATAAATAAGATCCTATTCATTTCCAAAGGAATATAATATGGTCTTAAATTCATAAAATCATGGGTGGCCCTAGTCTCTATTTTCTTTTGGCCGAGGGTCGTTTTTCTAGTGCTACCACTCGACAAGAGGTACCATGTAATTTAGGGCCTACCTGGGTTCTCTAGAGGGTTCCAATACTTGTTTTAGGTTGAAAAGAATAGTATATAATCTATTAGTAATTTTCCAATTTTTTCATATTGATGGGTTGATATTTGGCTAGAGTTCCCTGAATGGAATCTTCTAATCAGTATTATATTTCAACATACTCATGGAATCCACTTAAATAATACATTAGGATCATGTGTGCATTCTAATCATCTCATAAATAATCAACATAGAGTAAAACAAATTTCTCTTATATATTGGAATAGATAGGGAGTATTTTGATACCCTTATATATAGAGAAAATTCCTTGACCCTCGCATTTTAATTCCACCTGAAATTGGTGTGGAAAATAACTGTAGTTTTTCTTAGTGGGAAGATAAATTGATAATGGAATTGAAAATTAAGGTCTTCCCAACTATAGTAAGATATTTTTAGAAGGATTATATATTAAATGAAGACCTAACCCACAAGATTCCATAAAAATCATATTAGTTTGGTCGCTTCTAATTGGTCTCAAGCACCCATCAAGAGGCTGCAACACCTTAAAAAGTGTGTAAGATTCTATTATTGGACTCTAACTCCATTAAATGTTTATAAGTGAGTATTTATGAAATAGTTCATGGGAAGAGTTTTATCCAAACATTTTGGATATAAATGCAACTCAGGGTTCATGGGGGAACATAATCCTTCTATGGATTCTATCTGAGAAGTTAGGGACTGGATTTTGTTAAGATGGTCTAGAGGTATCATGGTTTGAAGGACATATCATGCTCAAGGGGGTGGATGAGGATTTATGTAGTTGTGTCGATCTCATATAATTATTATTATCAATATGTGATATAGTCAGGTGGTTATCTCAATAAGGAAAGTGTTACCTCTATAAAAGAGGAAATTCAAAATAGCCATCAACTTCTTTATTTATGTAAACTAGTTTCTTAGATCCAGAGCATGTCTAATGTTCATGTTAAACCATTGAATTCTGTTTACATATATTTATATGGGTGTTAGGATGGTTAAATGTTTATTTTTAAGGTGATACTGAATTAAAATATTTCCTTTATGTGATTCCATTTTGAGATTCCTAATGTTATGTATCTCATTCTCATATATTGGTATCCTTTACTCTATGGAGGGGACTTCCTGCCTTATAGGTGGTGAGTATGATGTAGACACACCTTTCCATATTTACATTGAGAAAATATAGTGAGGATGTTCCAATTCATCCTTTGGAGGTTCTAGATTATATATCCTTCTCTAATTCCACATACATATAGGATTTGTTTGTTCATTTAGATCCCACACAACTAGTCGTACTCTTTCTATTTTTTGTATCTATATGTTTGACTCTTGGTATAAATAATTTTAGGGAATTATGGTGATGAGATTTATTATGTTATATTATTGTATGGTATTTATCATATAATTAACCAGATTGTATGTAAATTTGGTACCACTCGTTTCCCCCATTGAATGTTTCATGGGGTCCTGCCATTGGTCGTTGACCTTGCCAAGTCATCTCGAATTATGAACCCTATAGGGTTTGGTTTTATTTTTCAAACGTTTTCCCTATATTGGACTATGAATAGTTACATTGATGGAATTTTCAATAATTTTTGACAAACAGATCTCAAATAAAATTAGTTATCCTGTAGTGGTAGGAATGAAATGTATGCCAACTGTTGGTACTAACCTAATATCTTGGAAAATATTGATTTCTTCCTTTATGAGGATTATAAATATTTCATGATAAGTGCATAATGGGGATGATTTGGGGATATTGATGGAATCATCTAATCCAATTGTTAAGGATCCGATTAAAAATGGGTTGGTGATTGAGATAAAAATTCCCCCGTCTCTATGGGTAGGGGTTGGCTAGGAGTTGAAAATGATTGTTTGGGACCTCCTTGGGATTTTATTTTCATGGGGTGAAGGTGGAAATAAAAACCCCCCAACTCTATGGTATCGGTTCAATAATAGTTGGATTCTTTAGAAAAATCCATTACGATCTATCTGATTCAACATGATTTCATTCAGACGTAGGTCAATTGAAGTGGATACGTTAAATGGGATTTTGTTTCTATGGGTAAATATCAGGTGGTTTGAGACATTATCTTCTGTGTTTGATATGTTTTCCCATTTTTTCAAGATGCATAGATTAGGACTCTGTGGGATTCCCTTTATCCCTATTAATTACATTCCTACATTCTCAAAGCGTGGAATCATCATTATCCTAGTGAATTGGACCATGATTTACCTAGTCCCATGATTCCTTATATGTCTATGGCATTGTAGGATTACACCTCCAGAGAGATTCTATGTCCAAGGGATCAGGTAAAGTTAAATTTCCCACAAATTCCGCAACCTCTGATATAAATGTCTAATTTACCTTGGAGATCTGTCACTAAAGCATTGGTATAATGCGGTGGAAAAAAATGTAGTCTTTTTTTATGTTTTTCCAGTTTTGGGTCTTGGGCCATGGAGAAATTGGCAATGTCCCACTGGTATTAGAATTAATTTATGATATGGAGGTACCCCTCTTATCCTTGATAAGGGAGGTATCATGCCTTTAACCATTTATGGTTTTCCCACATAATCTATTATAAGTAAGGTATTCAAACCTACTCTCTGTAATTTGGGACATCATATTTAGAGGTATCTATAGGAAAATGGATATGTTTTATGGCGAGTCCCCCCCCACCACATATACATGTTGGACCCTTCCTCATTTTGAGATTATTTCTCAACAAAGTGAGGCCGTAGAGGTCGCTTCTCTCGGTTTCATGTTGACTGTTTCTAGGTGATATTGAAAGTTTATAGGGAACAATATATAGGTAACCCTAATTCTTTGATCATATCTCTATACAATATTTCTTGGAAAAAGGGGAGGACCTACTTTTATGAGAGTGTTATAACCATGGGGAGGTTTTCAATGAAAAAGGTCATGGGTAGAGTCCATTTAATACATATATGTGCTACCTCGAGGAATAATATTGAAGTAGTTATCAACTTATACATTGAAAAATTAATTGGAAGATCTTAAAATTTTTGTTGATATGAATTGTATAACCTTGAGGACACTGTCACTAAAATGAATTGGAATGTGAGCCCCATTCTGCTTCATGGACACAATATACCAATATATATTTTGGATATGTGTTGGTGTATGAGCTTGGGGTTTGATGGTCTTCAGAATATGTTGATAACCATCTGTTAGAACATGTAATTGATTCCACTTTTGAGAAGCTTCAATAATGTGACAATGAGATATTGTATTATCATCACAGATATGATCCTGACTTCGGGTTCTTGTTGTAATATTTTAGATGGTCCTAGTTGAAATAAGGGTATTAACCTGGTACAAATATTCATTCCCCATTATAATATGATGATGAACCTATGGAATGGGATAATGGATATAGTACTCATCCAATATAGCCTTTGAATGATGATGGTTCAATCATTCATTAGTGAGAGAAGGGATGTAAAATTGGATCCTTCAAACTACTTGAACATACGAGGTAACTTCATCAAAATTGTTAGGTCCACTATATCAAATACCCTAATGAAGGGGGGGTTAATTAGGGTATGAAATATTAAAACCATTTCGCCATAGGATATTGTTTTGTTGTTAAAAAAACACACATCTCTCATTCTACCATAGTAATATATGAATAGAAATGATATCTTGTAGAGTATACAATGATTGTTACTTGGTTCACCCTCATTGGGCTACCTCCATGGAGTATACAACGATGATGTACTGATGTACCAAATCCACTAAATCTCACTACCAATTACATGGTTTGGGATAGATCTTCATCGGTGAGGATCAATGCATTTATATGGTTTAGGTTCTACTCAATGCATTCCCTAGGGTCACTCCTTATATCTCTTCCTCTAACTCACTAACATTGTGAAGGTTCAACATCTTCCACTTCCTTTTTTCACTACTCTTATAAGGTATCCACTCACAGTTTATAAAATTTTAGGTGCCTTCATTTTCATGAATGAACATATCCTCAACTATAGATAAATTATCTTTTGAATTCCATTTTCACCTATAAATGAAACCATCTTTTTTAGATATTGTTTGGTTAGAATATATTGCTTTCAAGAACTATTCTAGATATTTTTCATGATTCGTTGAGACATATATGAAGAACCTTTATATCTTTATGAAATTTGTAGCGTATATGCTTCATGGTCCACCTTTTTTTGGACTACTTCCAGTTCTGCAAACTATCTACCTTTTCTAACCACTTCTCCTCTGCTTTCGTGTACTGTACAAGCTTTAGCGTACTACCTTTTCTTCTGTGGACTACATTTTCTTCTATACACCATATTTTCTTTTGCGTTAAACTTGAAGAGTTCATTCTTCGGTAAACCAATTCAACCTTTGAGGACTTCTATGGATCAAAAAATCCCTGCACAAAATTGCTTCTTTGAACTACTTCACCCTCCATGGTATCCACCTCGCAATCCTATTTTGGACATGGCTGAATTCTCAGAGAAAACTATTTTCTTATGGAAAACACTAATGTAATGATGGTATTAGCACTCATTATATAGTAAAATAGATCCACAAAATTGCTAATCCAGGATTTACAAAATATTCAATGTGGTAAATCATTCACCACATATTGCTTCACTAGAAAACCATTCTTAGAGACCCGAAGCTTGACGTACATGGAAAGTACATTACATTAGCAGAATACTTAATACATAAAAAAAAGACACACAAGGATCAAAATAGTATATTGTCTTTGGAAACTCGGAATATAATCTTATAATCGTGGTGAAAGATCTTCAACACCTCCCATAAGATCTTCCCCTTTTTGTTTTCTTATATAAAACATTTCTTTAAATCCCGGGGAAAAGAAAACATATAAAGGGTGAGATCAAATTCTCAATAAGGTTAAGCATGGGTAAAATAAAAAAAATCATATACATTTGAACTTCAAAACATGAACATAATATTTAATCATCATAATATTGAGCAATGACATAAATCATGGCAGTACGTAAGGAATATATCATAAAGAATCATTAATCATGATAAAATATCATGAGAATTAGACATGTAATTGTGGAAAACCATTAAGCACATGATATTATTTCCATAGTAGCCAAGGCATTGCTTCCAAGACCATCTTAGTGGACAAAGTCCCTTTCTGAATCTAGTTCACTCCTCATTCCAGTCCTGTATTACTGAAGCAGTTTAACTTACCATTCCAGCCATGTCTATATCATGAGATATAAATCTTTACCCAATGAATTGGAGGGAGATATAGGTCCCACCTATCTCATAATGAAATCATTCTTACTTGTGCCACAAAATAAACATACATCATTCATAATAACCCAACTAATAAAATGGGTTTCATAAACATCATTCCATCATAACATAATCCATATAAAACAAATGGATATAATTTCATAATAAATGTGAAACCATGTAACTCATAGAGAAATTATACTTGAAACATACACATATTAAATAATTTCATCTTAGATTAAAAATGGTTTTGATAAAACACATGAAATGAATTCTTGAGGAAAATATCCCTTTTTCTTCAAAATCATTTTATTTTCACAAAATGTCATGAAATTTTGAAAGAAAGGGATTTTGTCGAAAATATTCATGAAATGTTTTGGAGGAAGATTTATGAAAATAAGGATTTATAAAACAGTAAAAATCCTTTCGATCTGTATACATTAAAAAAACATTCTTCTCGTACTTTTGTCGGAAAAGTCAAAAAGTACCTTCTAAGGTAAATAAAAGAAAGATTCATTCCATACCACGGGGTAAAAGTCAAAATGGGTAAAAAGGACATTAAACATACATGAATAAACTTTTATAAAAAATGGACATGGATGATAGCAGTAACCCCCGTAAATACTTACGAATAAGCAATCTCGGATAATAATGAGATTTGCGCAATTATCCCTTACCTTAAGTCCGATATGCTTCGTACGTATCCGAACCTCCTGTATAATGATTTAAATAATGACATTGACTTATTAAAGAATCATATTCATTGTTATGATATCATATATATTTCACTTATGACTTTATATTACCCGTTATTTTGTAAATTCCATGTTAAAGCAGCGTTTTGGGTAAAATCATTTCATTTATCGTATGTGTTTCGACTTGTCGTTCTTGATATTATTACTTATATCCTGATTTACATAAATCCAGAATGTAAAACATGATTTATATATAATATATATTCATAATATACATATATATATTATATATCGATAAAAGGAATGAAATACACCGTTCATGGAGACGGTAGGTCGTACGTACGCATGAATGTTGTTTTCGTTTCCTTATTGAATTGAATGAAAATAAATAGATGAAGTACATATATATATATATATATATATATACATAAATCCAGTAGCATTATTATTTCCTATATTTAATTATTATTCATTATATAAACATTATGATCATTCATGTATGGTTAACATGTAGAATGAATCTCATCGCGTCGTGGAGACGGTAGTCTGTACGTACGCACGAGCAATGATATCGTTCCAATAATTATTGAATAGAATTGGAGTGGATGGTATAATTTATCATAATAATTATGATGTAATAATAACCATATATATATTTATTCTTTACACCATTATACCCATCCATGTAAGGTGTTGGTGAAAAAACAGATTTCACCACGGCGTGGAGACGGTATTCCGTACGGACGCACGCATGGTGATTTCATTTTCCGTAGGATGGATAGATGGTGAAATAGGGTTGTTTCATACATATAATAAAATATCAGTATATGATTTATACTGATGTTATTACTTCATAATAAAACAACTAATGAAGAATAAGTGGAAGAAGAAATAGAGTTGAATGAATCGGTAACGGACATTACCTCTTCTTTGAAGAGCCTTCTTGATACCTCCTCTTAGGGCACTAAAATTGGTCTTTGAAGAAGACCAGAACCTCTAGGATGTTTCTATAGAAGTGTAGAAGAGAATTTTTCAAGGGATGGACGATCTTGAAGGATCAATGTGCTGTGAGGAAGAGATGGAGGAGGTTCTCTTTTATAAGGGAGGAGAGGGCACCTTTGGAAAAACAAAAAATATTATTTTATTATAAAGTCATATTCAGTTTTCAATAGCTCCAAATTGATTTATTTCTATGCTAAGGTGGGGATGGGTCGAAATCATTTCATCCAATAGAATTCAGACAAGTTTAGGTCATTATATTAACCTTATTATCTAGTTTTAACTCTTATTTAATTAGATTGACATTTACCATGCCACTTTGTATTTTTATATTATATAGTTAATAAACATAACACATACATCCAAGAGATCCCCAAGTGTTCCATTAAGGATATAAATATCATGATATAAGTATCTTGGCATAACCGTAGTTTATTAATAATATAATAACAATAAATAATATAATATTTCTTTTAAAACTTATTTTATTTCAATTTTGACACTATTTGGTAATTGATTTTTGTGAAAATCATAAAAGAATGATTAGATAGAAAAAAGTTAATTAAATAAATAATAACATGTTATATTAACATATAAAATTATTGGAATTCATTAAAAGTCTCAAATTACATTTATTTGGGTATTTATAACATCAATTGTGTCAATATTCCATTAATCAGATAATTACAGCATCATAATTGTGTCATAAATAAATTAAATTATTTTAAGTATAAAAATATAAAATAAAATACCATTGTGTAGGAAATCTATTCATCTTTCTAATGAATATCTATAGTCGAATTTATCTTATGTATAACCCTATATTAAAAATGATTTAGTTATTGTTCTTCGATTTTAACTATTTTAACTCTTTTTTAAATAAATTAATAATAAATGTCCTAATCTAATTCAATTGGGCCTAAATGGTCATATTTTACTCCTAAAGTTTTTTTTTCCCAAATTACACTTATAAAATATAATTAGGACATATGTTATGGTAATAATAATATCATTTTTACCCTTAATTACCTTATTTACTTTTAACCGTGGTAAAAAAAGTAAAAAGTTACTATTCATGAAAAATTATTTTCATCTCATTGAACCAAATTTTAGTCCTTGATATTAACAGTGTCTCTCGGATTTTCGAAATTCCACACACAGAAGCGGTAAAATTAATATTTCTGAAAAATTCAGTTTTTTAACTACCACTTAGTGGTTTCACTATTCATTAAAAAATGAAGGTTTCCAGAAAAATACCAAAAAATAGGCCTAAGATATATTTGATATTATTAATTCAAAAATGATGTCTATTTTACAAAATTCCAAACATATCATTTGCATTAATTAATTTAAAAATTAATTGTCGTCGTCAAAACAAATAGCGTGTTCTAAAGAGATAATAACTATCATAAGATTGACACTTGTTTATGTCTGGTTTAAATGTGAAATTACATCCAATGACCAAAATTTTATTAAATGGAAAACATATATTCTAAATATACTTTAAAACCACTCAAATTAATAATTTATCACTATTAATTATTTCGATTAAAATATTTGTTTTTAATTAAAATTTAATAATTTTAACTATTCCTCAGAATATGAAAGTTATCCGAAAAGTTCCAAAATTTCGCCCATAGCTAATTTCGATATTATGAATCCAAAAATGAAGTCCATTTTGAAAAATAAAATTTAGAAAATTTCAAAAAAAGTGGGTATTACTATTCATAACGGCTAGATTTAATAATATTTTAATATCATATCATTGTTTAGTAAAACCCGGTATTGTGTACAACACACGCTATAGAGGAAGGTCGTGATTGCGTGTAATGCAAGGCAAGTCAGGGTTACATGTAGTGAACGACTCCTTTGACGTTTTGTATACATTGAATATATATATATATATATATACTCAATGTTTTGTAGAATAATTACTATAAAACAACCATGAAATTGTGTGTAACACGATCCAAGATTAGTGTTGCGTATACTGCAAGCTAATACGATGTTGCGTATAACACAAGAAAAACTTGGTGTAGCATACAACAGAAGATATGAAAGAAATTAAAACGAATATATCTTATAAAATCTCGGGTTGTTACATTCTACCCCCCTTAAAATGAATTTCGCATTCGAAATTCTTCGGGGTTATAAATCATTTACTATTTCTAGAAACCCACATCGTAAAAAGGAATACTAAAACTTAATTTAAAAAACTATAGTATGAATTGTAATGATTACCCAAAGAAACTCATCACTGGGTTTCCATATAGGAGAACATAGGTGAAAATATGGATATGGAAGAAAAATCTAACCATCATGTTCTGATGGAGAGTGGTAGAGAACATGGCTATGAAAAATCCATCAATCACAAAGCCATAGATTTGTGATGATCTAAGGTACTATCTGATTCATCGGATATAAGGGTAGTAGGACAACATTTTTTGTGTTCACAATCATTTCCCTAAAGTTGATGAAATTGGAATTAGAAGAAATACTTTCGTGATTTTGGTACAGTCTCACCGTTGGTCGTTCTTTGGTCAATTTCCACTTCAAATTTTAAAGAAAGGAAGTTGAATTTGTCATTCGTGAAGTGTTAGTAGATCATGTGATAGAATGATGGGTCATTCAATCTGTCTCAAACAAAAGTTTATAAAAGTTATTAAAAATACATAAGACAATCTATAGTGAGATTAATCATATATGGTTCCTAAAATGGACTTATACTTCATATATCATACTGCTTAATATAATAAAACTAGTTTCTACTAAATAGGGACTTTCTATAGGCCAGTGGTAGGTGATAAAGGCCAGTCGCAATTTGGTTGTGGGTTTGATTCCCATAGCCTTGTCCGACGCGATGGGTTGTCACCCATCCTGTAGGTTGTCCTTTTTCTAAAACTACATTACTATAACATTCTATCAATAATATCGGAAAAAGTTATATCCTTAAACAAAACTAACTTATGCCCAACATAATCCATTCCAATCTTTAGGCTTATCTAAAATACTTTGGTCCATGCTCATAGTATAAAGAAAAGGATTACTTGAAATGCCATCAACCAAGCATGTGAATACCATCATTTATCCCCCATATATCTTGTTGGTCACATTCCAATCATGTGAATACATTAATCTTGTATTCTCTTGAAAAATGAATACCCATTAAACCTTAGTGAAAACATGAATGGTGTCAAAAGTTAACTCTTTCCGCATACCAAAATCCAAAAATTCTATATACTCAAACCATGATATAACCTTCTCCTTATATCAGTCATGAGATCATGAATACTATCAAACATTTAATTTTCTCCTTATCCTATCATTATGCGCATATCATCTACTTTCCAAAAATATCTGAATAAGCTTTCATGGTTACTGGTACCATTAATCTTACACTTTAAAAACTTAAGGAAAGACAACTGTGTAACAATCCTTAGATGTCTCTTTATTCCATAGTACCATGAGATTACTTATACAAAATTACACTTGATAAACATGTAATCATTCCACTACCTTCCTAAACCATTGACCGAGCTTCAAAAATTATTTCATCTCACATATCATTTGTAGTCTCTTCATCGTAATCAACATAAATACTACCCATACGACCGTAATGATTCTCTTCATGAGACATTCCCTTAAGGAATTGGTTTGCATAATGCCTGTACATTCCACATTTAAAACATTTAACCATTGTTGATGTCGTAGAAATACCATTATCCTCATCCATTGTGTTAACTAAATCTTTTCCTTTGCACTTACTGGCTTTGTGTCCTTCTCTTCCACACCCAAAGCATCTTCCAGTTCCTTTGAAACAATCTCCCCGATGCTTCTTCCCACATGATTTACATGAGAGAAATTGAACATTCTTTCCTCTATAATCATCATGAAACTTCATCTTTCTCTTATTATATAAGTCAGGAAACTAACCAAAGTTGAGATTATTGATCATATTATGAGATTGATGATTGGGCATAATAATGATGTTTGGACTTCCAAATCCCATTTCATTTGGTTTCTCCTGAAGAATATCATTCCATTTTCCGTCATATCCTCCATTATCATGAATCATCCTATTTCCAGCCATTTTCTAAAACCCAAAAACAATAGTGTGAGAGGCAAAAATCATGCTAGGAAAAACAACATAGTAAAAGAGGAGAACCCTCAATATCTAACATCTTAGGTTAAATTATAAGATCATTTTCGTAGTTCTAGTACTATATCCAATACGTATACGTATCCTTAGAGACATCCCTAGACATACCTTAGAAATATGTCTAGGGATCTCACTAATGTTTTCGCATCCTAATTTCCAAAGGTTGACTAAACATTTTCTTTGATACCAACTGTAGAGACCTGATGCTTGACGTACATGGAAATTACATTATTTTAGTGTAATACTTAATACATAACAAAAAAATACACACAAGGATCGAAATAGTCTAGTGTCTTTGGAAACTCGGAATATAATCTTCTAATCATGGTGAAAGATCTTCAACATCTCCCATAAGATCTTCCCCTTTTTTTCTTACCTAAAACCTTTCATTAAATCCTGGGGAAAATAAAACATATAAAGGGTGAGCTCAATTGCTCAGTAAGGTTAATCATGGATAAAATAAAATAAATCATATACATTTGAACTTCAAAACATGAACATAATATTTAAACATCAGAATCTGGAGCAATGATATAAATCATGGAAGTACGTAAGGAATAGATCATAAAGAAACATTAATCATGATAAAATATAATGGGAATTAATCATGTATTGGGGAAAACCGTTATACACATGATATGATTTCCATAGTAGCCATGGCATTGCTGCCAAGACCATCTTAGTGGAAAAATTCCTTTTCTGAATCGAGTTCACTCCTCGTTCTAGTCCTGTATTACTGAACCAGTTTAAATTGTCGTTCCAGCCATGTCTATCTGATGAGATATAAATCTTTACCCAATGAATTTGAGGGAGACATAAGTCCCATACAGCTCATAATGAAATCATTCGTACATGTGCTACAAAATAAACATACATCATTCATAATAACCCAACAAATAAAATGGGTTTCATAAACATCATTTCATCATAACATAATCCATATAAAACAAATGGCTATCATTTCATAATAAAAGTGAAACCATGTAAATCATAGAGACATTATACTTGAAACATACACATATGAAATAATTTCATCTTAGAAGAAAAATGGTTTTGATAAAACACTTGAAATGAATTCTTGAGGAAAATATCCCTTTTTCTTCAAAATAATTTTATTTTCACAAAATGTCATGAAATTTTAAAAGAAAAGGATTTTGTGGAAAATATTCATGAATTTTTTTGGAGGAATCATTATGAAAATAAGGCTTTATAAAACCGTAAAAATCCTTTCAATCTGTATACATTAAAAAAACATTCCTCTCGTACATTTGTCAGAAAAGTCAAAAAGTACCTTCTAAGGTAAATAAAAGAAAGATTCATTCCATACCATGGTGTAAAAGTCAAAATGGGTAAAAAGGAAATTAAACATACCTGAATACACTTTTATAAAACATGGACATGGATGATAGCAATAACCCCAGTAATACTTAGGAATAAGAAATCTCGGATAAAAATTAGATTTGCACAATTATCCTTTACCTTAGGTCCGATATGCTTCATACATATCCGAACCTCCTATATAATTATTTAAATAATGTCATTGACTTATTAAAAAATCTTATTAATTTTTATGATATCATATATGTTTCACTTATTACTTTATATTACCCGTTCTTTTGTAAATTCCATGTTAATGCAGCGTTTTGGGTAAAATCATTTCATTTATCGTATGTGTTTCGACTTGTTGTTCTTGATATTATTACTTATATCCTGATTTACATAATTCCAGAATGTTAAAAAATGATTTATATATAATATATATTCATCATAAACATATATATATATTATAGTTCGATAAAAGGAATGAAATACACCGTTCATGGAGACAGTAGGCCGTACGTACGCATGAACACTATTTTCGTTTCCTTATTGAATTGAATGAAACTAAATAGATGACATACATATATATATAGATAAATCCAGTAGCATTATTATTTCATATATTTCACTATTATTCATTATATAAACATTATGATCATTCATGTATGGTTAACATGGAGAATGAATCTCATCACGTCGTGGAGACGGTAGTCCGTACGTACGCACGAGCGATGATATCGTTCACATAATTATTGAATAGAATTGGAGTGGATGGTATAACATATCAGAATCAGTATGATGTTATAATAACCATATATAGTTATTCTTTACACCATTATACCCATCCATGTAAGGTGTTGGTGGAAAAATAGATTTCACCACGGTGTGGAGACGGTATTCCGTACGTACGCACGCCTGGTGATTTCCTTTTCCGTAGGATTGATAGATTGTGAAATAGGGTTGTTTAATACTTATAATAATAT
This sequence comes from Viscum album, assembly GCA_963277665.1. Lineage (NCBI taxonomy): Eukaryota > Viridiplantae > Streptophyta > Magnoliopsida > Santalales > Viscaceae > Viscum > Viscum album. The sequence continues at coordinate 1,867,034,250 of OY728133.1, forward strand.
ATCATTATATGAGTTATACTGATGTTATTACTTCATAATGAAAAAACTAAAGAATAAGAAGTGGATGAAGAAATAGAGTAGAAAGATTCGGTAACGAGCATTACCTCTTCTTTAAAGCGCCTCTTTGAGACCTCCTATTAGGGCACTAAAATTGGTCTTTTAAGAAGAACAGAACCTCTAGGATGTTTCTATAAAAGTGGAGAAGATAATTTGTCAGGGGTTGGCCGATCTTGAAGGCTCAAAGTGGTGTGAGGAATAGAGGGAGGAGGTGCCCTTTTATAAGGTAGGAGAGGGACACCTTTGGAAAAACTAATAATATTATTTTATTATAAAGTAAAATTCGGTTTATAATAACTCCAAATTGATTTATTTAGAATATAAAGTGGGGATGTGTCGAAATAAACTCATCCAATAGAATTTAGACAAGTTTAGGTCATTATACTAACCTTATCTTTTAGTTTTAACTCTTAGTTAATTAAATTTACATTTACCATGTCACTTTGTATTTTTATATTATATAGTTAATAAAAAAACCATATACATCCAAGAGACCCCCAAGTGGTCTATTAATGATGCACCTATAATTATATAAGTATCTTGGCCGAACCGTAGATTTTTAGGAATATAATAACAATTAATAATATAATATTTATTTTAAAAACTATTTTATGTCACTTTTGACACTATTTGGTAATTGATTTTTGTGAAAATCATAACAGAATGATTAGTTAGAAAAATTTTAATTAAAACAATACTAACATGTCATATTAACATAGAATTTTTTTGGAATTCATAAAAAGACTCAAATTACATTTATTTGGTTATTTATAACATCAATTATGTCAATATTTCATTAATAAGATAATTACTGCATCATCATTGTGTCATAACTAAATTAAATTATTTTAAGTCTAAAAATTTCAAATAAATTACCATTATGTATGATATCTTTTTACCTTTCTAATGAATATTTATAGTAGAATTTATTTTTTGTATAACCCTATATTAAAAAGGATTTAGTTATTAAACTTTGATTTTAAATATTTTAACTCTTCTTTAAATAAATTAATAATAAATGTCATAATCTAATCCAAGTGGGCCTAAATGGTCATATTTTATTCCTAAGGTTGGTTTCGGCCGAATTAAACTTATCTAATAGAATTAGGACATGTGTTAGGGTAATAATAATACCATTTTTACAGTTAATTACCCTATTTACTTCTAACCGTGGTAAAAAAAGTAAGAAGTTACTATTCACCAAAAATTATTTTCATCTCATTGAATCACATTATAGTTCTTGATATTAACCGTGTCTCTCGGATTTTCGAAATTCCACTCATAGAAGTGGTAAAATTATGTTTTAGGAAAAATTCAGTTTTTTAACTACCACTTAGTGGTTTCATTATTTATCAAAAAATGAATGTTTCCCGAAAAATACCAAAAATTTGGCCTAAGCTATATTTGATATTATGAATTCAAAAATTATGTCTATTTTACACAATTAAAAACATATCAGTTGCATTAATTAATTTAAAAATTAATTCCCATCGTCAAAACAAATAGCGTGTTCTTAAGAGGTAATAACTATCAAAAGATTGACACTTGTTTATGTCTACTTTAAATGTGAAATTACCTCCAATGACCAACTTTATATTAAATGGTAAAAATATATTCAAAATATAATTTAAAACCAGTATAATTAATAATTTATCACTATTAATTATTTCTATTAAAAAAGTTGTTTTTAATCAAAATTTAGTAATTTTCACTATTCATCAGAATATAAACGTTATCCGAAAAGTTCCAAAATTTCACCCTAAGATAATTTAGATATTCCGAATCCAAAATTGAAGTCCATTTTGAAAAATTAAATTTACAAAATTTCAAAAAGTGGTTATTACTATTCATAACGGCTAGTTTTAATAATATTTTAATAGTATATCATTGTTTAGTAAAACCCGGTATTGCGTACAACACACGCTATCGAGGAAGGTCATGATTGTGTGTAATGAAAGCCATGTCAGGTTTACGTGTAGTGCATGAATCCTTTATCGTTGCGTATACATTGAATATATAAATATATATACTCAATGTTTTGTAGAATAACTACTATCAAACAAACATGAAATTGTGTGTAACACGATCCAAGATTAGTGTTGTGTATACTGCAAGCTAATACAGTGTTGCGTATAGCGCAATATAATCTTGGTGTAGTGTACAATAGAAGATATGAAAGAAATTAAAATGAATATATCTTATAAAATCTCGGGTTGTTACACCGTTGTTCCATACGCAGTCCACATATTCACTCTCCTCATTCTCGACTGCCCAAACACAGCATCTCATTTTCACCAATGATTCCCTTCATGACTTCTCAAATAACCACCTCGTTTCTATTAATTTAAATCTATCCCCAACACCTAAATCCTTACGCATACCATATGGCCTCTGTTGAACCATTTCCCTGATCAGTTTTCCTTTCCTGAAATGCGAGCTGCCTCACAAACCGTTTTCCATTCCCCATACCATTCTACTTCCATCAAACTATTCTTCATACCTCATTTTCAATCCACGAATGGTGGTTCCTGATCTACCTGTTGTTCATTACTACATATAAAATATTCCTTTTTAAATAACCAAACTCCTGATTTTTAAGTCCAAAAATTTGGTAAACATTTGGAAACTGTGCCACCATAAACACCTACGTTAGAAAACATCAACCATGCTCATTCATAGTCATATGGATATTTAAACCAACACAGTCAATCCAGAAATATACTGAGATGACACGTTGAGAGATTTTTACCCAACAATCACCCCCTTTGGGTTTTTTGACCGCAATTTTAAAATTTGATATCTCATTACAGCTTCTTCCAAATTTTTCCCACATTCAATTCTTGAAATTAAGATAAAGATCAAGGATTTAATCAAAACATACACTAATTCCACATGATCCATGTTTGGAATGAGAAAAAAGAGTATATTTCAATGAACAACAATGAATCACATCATTCAATTCAAACACATCTCTTTTTCTTTTATCAAGAACCTCAGCAATTGTGATATGCATCCTTTGACCAATCATGTCTTGCATCTTCATATATAATACTCCCACTATTCCACTTCTCCCCCTAATAGTTTAAACTCCCCTTATCTCGATACTCCACCAAGATACTCTTCCCCCTGTCTTTACTAAGAAAATTTCTCCATATTAAAAGCACAATTTCTCGCCCTTTTTCAATGAACCCAAAGGCCATTCTTTGAGTTCATCAGTAGGGTAAAAGACACAGATTATCACATTTGGGAAAAACAAACCATACCTCAGGGATAGGGGTCCCACATCCAATATTTTTATGTTCATTGAGAGGGGGTCCCACATCATAACCACTCCATTCTAATTTGGAGTTCTTACAACTAAAAGTTGATGTCCTAACCCATGTTTCTCGAGATAATCCTCTACCTAAAAATTTGTGAACTCTGTTCCATTATCTATTTGGATCTTTCAGATTTTCCAACCTAACATCTTTCCATCATTCCTTCTATATATTTTTATACAACTAAATACATCATATTTTTGGGTGAAGATTAAATCACATTCCATTATTCTATAATCCTAAATGATTATAACATAATATCTCATTACATTAATAGATCTTGGTGAAATTAGTCCACGAACATCAATATGAACCAACTCATGCAATATTTTTGACCTTATCTATTTTTGCTTATATGTCTTCTGAATGATATTCCCTAGTTTAAAGGCATCACACATATGTGTATAATCACATGATAATCTAGAAACATCTCTAGAAACAACATTTTTCACAAAATCATACATGAAGTATGGATCACATAGAAAATTTGTTTATGCCATAATGTATTTTCATTTTCATTAGACTGAAAAACATATCTACTACTCCACTAACAAGGTAGAGATTACATTTTTTATACTCTCTCTGCATTTCAAAAACACCATATTTTTCCTTGATGAAATAGAATTTCATAGAAATGCTTGTGAAATTTCCTTATACACATAGTTTTCTTACACATAAAAATATGTGACTAATACCCTTAGCAATAGAGACATCATCACATCTCATGTCTTTTCCCCAAGATTTTATTTACATAGGCCAATGATTTTCAAACCCCTCATCATTACCATATCTTATGATACCTTCTTTATCGTACCTGATTCCCATCACCAGATCCTTTTTTCTTGTCATCTCTGAGGTGCATCCACTATCAATGATCTGTATCCTAGTGTGATTTCATTCAATGAAAGCAACATCAGTAGCCACTGCCTACTAATATTTTTTTGTTTCATGTATTTTACATCATACATGGTATGGATTTATACTCTTGACATTCCATCGAATATGATGTACACGCTTCATCCTATAGAGCTTCAAATTGATTTTTTATTTTCCACACATTTGATGATGCATTTTTCTACTACATATATCCATCCTATGTCTTCATTGACTCATTACTCTGTATTGTTGATGAGAAATATATTTCTATGTGTCTGAATCATTCACACAAGAAATAGTGACATTAAATGATGACCAAGAAAATTTTTCTTTTTATGATTCCTTATGTTGGTCATGTTCCCATTAGTACATATTTTCTAAGGAATAAATATTTTTCAAGTGTCACATCCTTCCACAATGATAGACTATTATGAGGGGAACATTCTTTCCTAGAAATACTACCCCAATGGGTTTTCCATGGGTTCTATGAATCATTCTGTTCTGCTACATAGCCAAATCAATTTTGAATCTTTGACTAGAACCTTTCGGTCTGAAGTCAACCATTACATCTTTTTGTTTTGGATCAAGCCCCATTCCAGCCTTATCATTTTCATTTGATTGTTGCATCTATTCTTGAGGACTAAAACGCTCAATCTTATCAACATGGTTGTCGTTCTGATCTTATTTCATGATTTCTTGCCTAAATTAATCATTTTATCATGATCTTTAACACTTCTATTGTAGTTTGAGGACTTCCACTTAATGATATTAAATATGTTTGATTTGATTGTTTCTATTTTTAATTAATCTATAAATAAATATTTTTGGTTCATTAATTTTGAGTTTGTACTAAACTATATTTTATGAGATTCATAGTATAGAATACATTCGTTTTTAAAAAATTTCACTCATCTCAGACTACAATTCTTCCTACTACAGCTTATAGAGATGGGAATCATAAACCAATTTTTTATCTTTTTATTTCTTTTGTCTCTCCAAAAATATATCTCTTCAAGAGAAACAAATAATTCCATATGAATGTCCACTCTTCCTTAAATACCCCCTTCTTTATTTTCACTTTATTCTTTTATTACATAATTTCCTACGACCTCCACCAAAGCATCCACCTCATGATCATCATAGTCCTCTAACTCATCTACCTCAGATTCTTCTGAACTTTCAACTTCATTTTAAATATATTTTTATTTTTGATGAAATTCCTCTTATAACATATCATACAATTCTCATTGGATGAATACTTATTTTTTAGAATTCCATCATTTTTTTCATAACTGTCTTTAAACTTCTTAGAACACTTTACTACAAAATGTCCAATTCTTCCACATTGAATGCATACAAGAGTATGTTTACCTTTGAAATTTCCTATTCCACTTTGCAAATTTGAAGAAAGAAATGACACCAAAGCATCAAAATTATCTTCCTCATGACCATCTTCGAAGTTAATCTTATTCATGTACTTGAATTCCAATTCTATGGAATTCCACTTATCCATAGCATCGTGATCATAATTTATCATTTCATATGAAGGAACTGAATTGTACAGGTTATCTAATGTCATTTTCTTTCGATCATTATATTCCAACACTAAAACATTCAGATAAATTCAAGGTGGATGTATCCTAAATATTTAATTCAAAATATTTATATCTTCAATTAATTCTTCATGAATACAACTGTATTCCATTAACACATTCACCCTATCAAATATTTCATCAACAAATTCGTATGAATTCATTATTAGATCCTCATACATGTTTCAAAAAACCTATAGCTTTGCCTATTCGGCCTTTGAATCTACATCATTGATATTCATCATATTTTCCAATGTAGCAAGTGAAATTCTTATTCATATCACATTGTTATAAGTTTTATTTTATAGCGATCATACTAAAGCATTGATCCCTTCAACATATGAATCCAATTTTCTTCTTTCATCTTCAAATAAATCACCACTATTGATATCGGTAGATATTAAATGCATAGATATTGTGGAGAGACCCATTTTTATTGATAATAAGTTGTGATTCATTTGATTATTCCATAGTTTCAAATATTATCTGTCAAATATTGTAATTACTTTGTCATTGACCACAACAATTTCTTCTACTAAAATTGAACCAACAACTTTTAACATTTCCCTATGATACAAATTTTTTTTGTCCACTAGTTAAAACATCATAAGGGGTGAATCATGGTTTGAAAGATTAAAAATAATACCCGTTCAGATATTGTTTATCGTTAAACAAAACACACTTCTCTTATTCTCTATTAGAAATATATGAACAATAATGAAATCATGCACAAGGAAAAAATGATTTTTGTTTTTCTATGCCTCACTGTGATATGTCCAAGAAGTATTCAACATTGATGTGCTAATATACCAAATCCAATAAATATCACTTCAAATTAAATGGTTTGGTCTAGATCTTCTATTCATAGGCTCACTGTATTTACACGGTTTAGGGTCTAATCACTACATTCCCAAGGGTCACTCCTTATTTTCATTCCTCTGGATCACTACTAGTGTCAAGGACCAATGTGTTCCACTTCATTTTCTAACTACTCTTGGAATAGTTCCACTTGCGTTTTATGGACTCGTAGGTCCCCTCATTTGTAAGAATTAAAAATCCTCAACTATTGGTATATGACATGTTGAGGTCCCTTTTTCACTTGTATTTAAAACCCACTTTTCAACATACTATTAGGTTAATGGAACTTACTTTCTCAAATAGATCTATAGATTTTTTAGGCTTCGTTGTTCCCTCTTTGAACTTCATTAATTTATCCACAAACCATGTAGTGGTTATACATCACAACTAACCTATCATTGGAATTATTCTTCTTCTGTAAACCATCCTTCTTTATGTACTGCTTATCCTCTTCTTTAGTGTAGTAACCTAGCTTCTGTAAACTGTATTGGCTTTAGTATATCATCTTTTATTTTGAGTATAGTATTTACTTCCACATACAACCTATGGTGTTAATTATTCTACAAACAACTTCTTCCTTTGCAGTATTCAGTGCCTCGAAACAAATTCATGAAATTGCTTCTTTGAACTACTTCACTCTTCACTGAATCCACCTCATGACCTCTTTTGGACTTGTCTGAATTCTGTGAGAAAAAATTTCTATTATGAAAAATGCACAACATATTGATGGGATTAGTTAAAATTATATAGGAAAATAGATGTAAAAAATCCGCTAATCTGAGATTTTCTAAATCATCAATGTGGTATAGCCTCCACCGCATACCACTTCACCCACGAAGCATTCTTCCCTATATGGTATGCATACTAACATTCCTCCTTAACGAAAACCAAAAAGACCATCTCGTTTTCTCCAATGATTCCCTTCAAAGCTCCTCAAATCACAACCTAGTTTCTGAGAATGAAAAATCATACTGCATACATCAAGACTTACACATACCCCATGTCATCCAGTGAACTGTTTCCATGAACTATTTGCCTTCCGCAAACCGTGAGAATTCGCAAGAATCATTTTCCTTCTACGTACTGAGAGGTAACATTGAGGGATTCTTACCTAATAAAAAGTGATACGATCCTACTAGAAGTGATTTCCAAAATGTGTTTATGTACCTCAATGTTAGTGATTATATGCTTCCAATCCTAATTGTCCTTTGGAATTTGATGTTGTTCTAGTTAGATAGTAATTTTTCCATTTTATGAGATGAATTTAAAACTAGCTTTATAAGCCTATGTCTGAAACTAGGTCATAAGCCTAAGTCAGTATGAGGATATGTGACTTGTTTTATGACTCATTCATTTCCAGAATATAACGTTAATTCTCTTATATGGGAGGAAGAATGTGAACATGATTTGGAGTTACCACTTGTTTGTGATGATCATGGTGATATGTTTCTCTAGCTGTTAGGAGAAGAATATATGATTATCTCTATATTAGTACAAGCATCAAAATATTTTCGTGGATAAATTATTTCATCACTAGAATATAGTGCACTTCAGTAGAGTATGTGTAAGAATATATGCCTTCATGTTATCAATCATAAAGATATCTAGAAGATGTATTTGATTGGAGTGGTAATATAATACAACTAATGTCCTCTAAGTTCCATCAGAATTTGATGATGGGATTCATTCATGGGGGTAGTGATATGTGCATCCCTGATGTTTGCTACTGGAATATGTTGGAATACATGGTTTGGGTGGGTAGGTATATAATCATTCTCACTGGATGTTGTTGGGATATACTAATGGTCATTATCAGTGGAGGAAGGTATTTGAGCACCCTCCCCTAGGACCAAAACATTATATGCCTAATGAGATCTTCTTGATTCTTGGGTATGACTGTGTATGGTGCCAACTAATCTAGTGGTACACCTAGTAGTAACTTAGGGGAATTGGGTTCATAGTGGTGGTGGAAGAGATTGATATGGTCCCTCCAAGGATTCTTTTGAACAATTTTGGTTCTGTATTCAACCCATTGATCCACCTTCCTAAGAAAATGAAGGTTTTACTTTTCACACTCTAGGGATAAAACTGAAAAGAAGGTAGTAATAGTAATATGAGTTAATGTTTTCTCCACATATTTCCCAAAATAGGGTTAAAGTATTGATTTCGCTTCATCGAAATGTCTATGTGTTTCTTAGAGGGTTGGGATCATACAATATCGGTGGTATTCCTGGACCATCTTATTTTCCAACTAATTTTAAAAGGCATCCAGTGAGTAATATTATTTTGTGATATATAGAGGTTACTATTCTAGATGGTTTTCTAGTACAGTTTCCTGATGATTCCGTGGATTCTTTTTAGAGATAGTTTTGTGATAAATTTATCTATAATCACAAGGAAAGCAATAAAAAATTTCAATGATTAGTACATAATTTAAATTAAGTTACATAATAACTCGTCAATTAACTGGGAATGCTTTTGATTATATTCATTTTCATTTTGGACATTTTATTTTGAGAAATATGAATAATTCCCCACATATAGTAAAACAAATTATATTTAATAATTAAAGAATTCATACAATGTTCACCACTTTAGTTTTTGATGGAATTTGGTTTGTTTGTGGAATCAAATGGATCGACAAGAACTAGGAAATCTATCCTTTTTAACCGATGAAATGGATGTCATAGTTTAAGAATACACATTGGTTTCACTTTATATGTTTCTGATGAAATGAGTATGGTATCTGATACCTTTTTTTATCAATATGTTAATACCTTAGAGAATTAAACCAAAGTGGATAACCATGAATGAAGGAATTTGAATCATGTTGTTGAGAATGGCTTGCACACTAAGGTTTCTCTAATTGGGGGGGATTGTTATGATTCTAGAGGATGAAAATTTTAAAATACCTTATCTCACATAATTCATGCTCAGTGTGAGGAAAATTATATTGAATGTGATCTGATCCACTACATATAGATGTGAGACTTACACATTAAATTAGGCTTCATAGAGCTTTTAATATGGAGCACTGGAGTTTGATATACATCTTATGTATCCTTTGTGTAACATGAATCATATTCCTCATTGTTTATTTTATTTCCTAATCTATTGGTGGATTAGAAAATATGGTAAAACCACAAGATGGGGGTTTTATGGGTTCGAGTGAACATAATTTTGAGGGAGAGATACCAAGGCGGAGGCCCGTGTAATATATTATTCACTAATCCTCTGATAGATAATGAGTCTGATCCATGAGAGGTCTATTGAACATGATTGGATGGCATGAGGGTCTCCTGGAATGAATAAGGTTTCATGATTGCAATACCATATTCCATTATAGACTCATTCCATAAGAATGGGGAATTACCCGTCAAAGACCCATGGTTGCGGGTTGACATGGATCAAGGTAAAATGTCCATGTATGTCTACATAACCAGGATAACACAATTGAGGGTATCTGCCTGAGATAGTTTACATGTCAATAGATGCCTTACTGACATATCTATAGATGTCGACCAAACATATCTGATGATGCATATCTAGAAAGTCTTCCATGTTCGAGTACAATCACGTGAACCAAATAGGATTTTTGAGAGTCTTTTCATGATTAAGACTACATTCAGAATTAGATTCACTTGAACATGGATTCCATGACTTGAGTGTGTCATGGGATCCTCCTAACATGTCCAAGGGATTCTCATGAACCAGGTTAACATGTATAGTGTTCTTCACAAGATCCACACATCTTGTCCAGAGTATTATCATGGTACTTACTATATGTAAAATGGTTCACAAGAATCGAGATGAAACCTCCAGATTGCATAACATGATATGATTAACATGTTTGATTATCATTTCATAATCCGACTGCCATGTCAGGGTGTCTTCGCATGACCCAATTGACATGTCTGGGTGTCTTCACATGGCATGTCTAAACTATCTAGGTGTCTTTTAATGATCAAGTATTTTTCATGTGAATAACATAAGTCCTTAACATGAAAAAATATCTAATTTTACATGAACATTCGTTCATTTCCAATCTTTATTGCTTAAACACATCAATATCTTATAAGAGTTCACCTACCGAGGTATCGTGTGATTAAGTTGACACACCAAAAGTCCTTCAAATGATCTAGCTATCATGTTAGATATCCTCCATGTGATCTGTGAAATTATCACATTAATTCCAAACACATAATGTATAATCCCTAGGATACTCAATCAGCTTTTTAGGTGGAATTGTTTTGGGATCACATAGTCTTCCACTCCAGAATGTTTTCTCTCACCAAAAGGTGTGTGTTATTTATCTATAAAGGAGGGATTTTATAGTCATAGATGACCTAAAGCCAGGAATATTTAAATTTAAATTAAATCTCATATCTTGCACTGAGCTGGATTGGGGAAAATTTTCATAATGTGTCACATACATTACATGATCCCTCCATATATTATCAGTGATGTTTTCTATTTGTCATGTGATAAATATCAATTATGTGGTAAATTTTTCATTAATAGCTTTATTGAACCCATTACACATAAAAGGGATATTCCATGATCAATTGGGGACTCCAATAGTTTTTCTACCTATTTAATAGACATTTATCAGTGCCTTCATGAGATCATGTTGACAAATCTGAGGGTCTTTATGAGATTGGGCCAACATGTATTGGTACCTTCATGAGTTCAAGACAACATTCTAAGGGTCATCTTCTAACCAAAACACATGTAGATGGGCCTTCACATGATCCATATTGTATATCGATCAACATTTACATGATTCGATTCACATTTCATAGTTCCATCATGAAATCAATGAATTGATCACATGAACTAAATTGTCCCTTCATGTGAAAAATGTGTTACATTTCATCATGTAAGGATCCCAAAATTAATATAAATTAACATAGGTTACCATTGGAAATTATAAAAAAATTATTCAATTAGATGTTCTCAAGGTAATTACATGATCAATGTAGACATTCACAAGGGACATTACATGATTGGGTCAACATGTCATGATCTTTTGCATGATAAATGAACTGATAATGAAAAGTTCATGATCCTTTGACATGAATATCCAATTAAATCCCTTTAAATAAGGATATAATAATTACAACCTCCATGAAATTAATTCTATTATGGTTGTTAAGATTTTATCCACATAACATTTCGTATAATTATAAATACATTCACGAGGACTTTACATACTGAAGAAGACTCGTCTGAGAGACTATAAATGATGAAGAATGACTTTCTAATGGGGATTAAGGTGATAATTTAATAGATCACAGGAAGTGTGTAATATAATATTTTTACGATCCATGGATTGTGTGATCAAAAGATTTATTGAATGTCTTGAAATTTGTATACTCCAATAGATTAATCTCCATGCAGCCATGATTCTTCCTTTCCATTAAGTGGAAAATAATACTAGTTCTTTGGTTGTTTCATGAACCCCAAATTTTATAATGATCATTTGGCATATATCAACAATGTATTTATTACATTCATAATGATATTTTTATTTAGTCTGTGACCCTTCCTTTTGGTGATTATTTGGTTGAAATTGTGTAAGATATAACTTGAGTGCCCTAATGAACTTATATTTGTGAAATATTAAAATTTAAAATTGGTGTTAGGATAAAGAAAAATAATCATTGGATTCCCAATATATTGGAGCTATTTCATTGGATTTTTTGTAAAAAATTAAAAAGTGATTTCACAGGGATTGTGATTTGGTAATGGTATCATGCTTCAGAAGGAGTATTATAACATCATATATTTTATATATATTGAAATTATTATCATGTATGTAGAGAAAATTATGTCCATATAATGGCTATTGGTACCAAAATAAGTTCCACAATAAAAGTTGAGGAAAAATAATCCACTTTGTAGAAAATCCTAGCCAAAACAACCCTAGAATCCTCATAATGGTCTTATTTGCGAAGATTATCTTCTTCGTAAACCTCATGGATCACCTAGACTAGAATCCCCTTAGAGACGGCATGAATTTTTGATGGTGTTCTTTGTCAGTCCGACAAAATTTTGTGATTTCGTGAACTATTGACTATGTGCATTATCTGTCTAAAGCCACTTCACAACCATGTGAGGGTTGATTGTGTACTTCGCACATGTGATAGAGATACACCCACTCGAGAATCCCACATTTTTCTCTTTGAAGCATTGAATTTCTTCATGAGAACCTTTTCCTATACATAAACCCATCATACTGATCATTAACAATGGTTACACTAACCATTGGAATTTGAATTTTTTCCAAATTCATGAAGCACCTAAGCACCATAAACTAAAGGAAAAATTTATCATCCATTGTACATGATCTTTGTAAAACCCCCTTCTATGTGTTCATTAAATCTTACACCCATAGTGGAGATTACATTAGTGAATTCCTACCTCCTATGTGATGGAAGAAAGAACTTTGGGGAACATGAGGCTTCGAAAATAATTAATCCCTCTCGATGCACTCCTTTCCTAAGACATTACTACATCATGTGGTAGGTTCACCATATTTCTAAAAGCCATTGGCCACTGTTAAGTACATGAGAATCATGAATCGCCTCCGTGTGAGGTCCAATGGTTCACTAATATATTATCCCGAGCCTCTCCATGCTTCCTCCCTTCTGCTGAAATGTCTTCATGATGGTTGAGTGCCAAAGGCCCCCACATCCATCAATGATCGGTTTAGCTACACCTCATGTCACTATGTCACCTGATCCACCTATGCCTATGTCCCACTACACTTCAAGTGTAGACTGAGATTCCCACTTAACATTTTTTTTCTTTAGCATAGGTACGATAATAAATGATTCTTCTTATCATAATCACACTGATGTGGACTTCTTGACTGACCACACCTCCCCTTCATTGAAAACAAGAATTGATAGATACATGCCCCTCTTATGGGTGCATCAGTGGTGATTATTTAACCCCAAGGTGTAGGATGTGAGTTCCCCCATGTTTGAGATGCATGTCATTCAACAACCTAGTACCAAAATCCTGAACACATGACCTTAAACATTTTACTTAACCTACAGAATAACCATAGTATTCTCCATGTGTAACTAGAATGGGATTGTCTCAATACAAAATATCCACAAAGGGAATGAGATCCTATCTACATGGAATGAGATCTTTTCCACATGTAATGAAATCCTCATTGGGAAAAATTCATGTGTAATCCCCACATCATGCCTCATTGGAAATTCTTTCATGACCCGAGCATCAGGTCTACTACTTCCACTTGTTTATCACACTGAGAAAGACTCATATGGTGTTTGAGGATAGTAATGTACTTGGCATCAACCTCCATTACAATGTGCGTCCTCATTAGTTTAATCCCTAAAAAAAATACTAATCCTCCTTGAGTTGCTTCCATAAAAATCCCTAACCATGTGCCCCTTCAAATGGAATCCTCATTAGGAATAAGCGCCAACCAACATGAACTTTAAGGGATTTTATTTCCAACTAACTGGGATACATAGGAATCCCCCCTAAGGTCTATATCCAATACCAATTAACCCTAATCTTCTTGGAGCCACATCTAGATAAGATCATTCCAATCACCTGGGAGACCCCATCTCCTCCAAATCCTTTGGAAAGTTTAATGTGTAAAACCCACACCATACCACAATGGAGAATCCTATTACAAAGTGCATATTTCATGAATATTCTATAAATATTCACTCACCAATGATCCTTTCATAGTTCGAGAATTATTATTGCATGATTTTAAACTATATAGGCTGGTCATATTACATGAAATTAAAATACAATGACAAACTACGTGGGTTTTGATCCGAACATTATACTCAAGAGTTATAGGCCACCACTATGTGGTTAAATCCCAACCAATGGGTAAAACGGAATCCCATCCCTAGGATGTACATTCTAGATCATCTTCAGGGGTGTTTGGATCAAATTTCGTGATGTGGAATCTTCCTTTTAGGGTACACACCTCCTCGATCTTCTCTCATAGTGCATCCTAATCCATCCAACATCACGGCATGACATATTCCCTTTATGGGATACACCTCTTTTATTATCTCCCATATTCCATTTTTATCCATCCACCATCATGGTGTGACATCTTCCCTTTTTGAAACACACATACTTGATCCACTCACATAGGGAGTTATGATCTATCTTCCTTCACAACGTGATATATTCCATTAATGATACTCACCTCCAATATCCTCACCCATAAGGAATCCAGATCATTTCACATTCATGATGTGAAATCCTCCCATTATGGGACACACCTCCTTGATTTTATCCCACTAGAAATCCTGATCTATCTTCCATAATGGTGTGACATATTTTCTTTTATAGGAAAATCCTCATAGATCTGCCTCTATGGGGAGTCCTGATCCATCCATTAGTAAACTACCATGTGTTACATCTTCTTTCATAGGGGCACACTTCCTTGATCAGCCAACATAAGGAATCCTAAACAATATTCCATCTCCAAAAGAGTTTAAAAATTGACTAAACATCATATCCACATGTCGTTTAACATGTGAAACCAAATGTATATGTCATAAAAAACATGGGATGACTAAGTTTAAATCATTATAATATATGCACCTATCGAATCAACTACCTCATACTATACATGAATTAACTCTATAAGGAATTCCTGGACTAGATGAAGAGTTCTAATTAGGGTTCCACGAAAGAGGAACTAAAGTCACATCATCCCATTTTGACCATATCCATTCAAACTGATGAAAACCACAATCCTTTTGAAAGCATTAATGTGGGGAAACAAATGAAACACCAGCGCACATCAACACGAAAAGAGACACACAATAGAAAAGCCTCAGAAATAGAAATGTTGAACCCGATATGAAACTATTCTCCTCATCATGGGATTTTTAGTATTCAAGAAATCAGTATATTTTCATGTCATTGGACCCATTTATCTAGAGCTATGACTCACCGATAAAACCATGGACCCAACATAGAACTCACCAAAATTTGGGTAGAAAAATGTTGGGGATTACGGATAATGAATATTACAATGTAAATATTTATATTTGACAAGGTAATATTGTATGGTATTGGGGCATTGGGAATTATTTTCCTTGTATCTTTACTGATAGATGAATCCACATTCTATAACAGACCCAAGAAATAGGAAACCATCCACCAAATTCCCACAGACGGAGGGGCATAATAAATGTAAATGTGACAAAACTACAAGACAATACCTCTGATAATACATCCATCACAACATCAGATACTGGGTTCCCTTTCCCAGTATCACCCTTATAGATCATCAAGATGACGGTGATGGACACCCTTGTATACTGGTACACGTAGGGGGTGAGTCATTTCCCTAATGGGTAATGATCTTCGGGGCCAGGAGGATTCCACATTATATCGACACCTCATTCTCCAAGGTCTGCGCAGGGATCCGATAATCCCCACTCTATTAGTGAAACACATTGGGAGTGAGTAGATGTGGGTCCCTATAAGGGACCTACCATGAAGAGATCCCACCAGGACCCATTAGTGCCTGAAGTGACCAATCCTCTAGGTTGATGAATAGGTGGACTATAACCTACTTCGTTGACCCTAGTCAAGACCACTCGACATCAATGTTGAGAGCATTTTTAGGATAATTAACAATAATGGTAATTTCATTCAATATTTCTAGTGTCTTCTACCAACACATATGCATTTTTTAGATTCTTATAATAGACGTGTAGGGATCCAAAATTAATCAATTGGTATTGAGACCAGAATCACCTCACTGGCAGGTTGGGTTGACTCTATCAATCTCTAGCTCAACTAGCAACTGTCACGGTCTAGTCTTTGAAGATGATATTTAGTATTGTGTCCCTATATGTATTATCTCTAACCAAAGAGAAGGACTTTAATTATCTCACAAACAACATGAAGTTCCACCCCATGTCCTAGCATCAGTCAAATTAGAGGTCCTCCCCACATCTTCAACATCATGTACAGAGGTCCTCCCCTTACATATAGTTCCCAACATAGCGGTGCTCCCAGTGTGTATACCATCATCATGGTGGTCCTACTCGTGTCGTTCCAAGCTCAAGTGGTGGTACTCTCCACTGTATCATTGATCAGTATGAAGGTCCTATATTAACATTGATTTTCTAGTATAGAGGTCCTTTCGATGAAATATACAACTAGTGTGGAGATATCACCCACTCCATCAATAGAAAACATGCAGTCCCCCCCACACCATGTTTCCAACATTTTATGCAGAGGTCCTCCCAACTCCATAGTCAATCAGTGCAAAGTTCCCCCTCTCACTTTAGACAGCTTGTATGGAGGTCATCCCCATTACATTACCACCAATTAGCATGGAGTTCCTCCACATGTTCCATCCAACCAAAGCATTGGTATTCCATACATCATCAACTACCATAGTGGAGGTACTCCCCAAATAATAATTTTTACTCACTTAAAAAATAACTGATACAGAGGCCCTACCTGTAACCCAGCTATGCAAAGAGAAGTTCCTCCCTGCAGTACAACCCACCGACAATGATGACCCCCCCATGATGAATAAATTCCCTAACATGAAGTACTATATCTTGGTAGATGGGTGAACCACAAATGTTGAAGGAATATTTGGGGAAGTTGCATGTTATTTTCAATAATGTTCACCTCAATTATTTTGAGAGAGAATGTGACACAGTGATGGGGCCTTTACCCCAGTAATCAGCATCATATTATAGGATAGGATCCCAATAGTTGAATTTCACCATCCAAGAAGGATAGATTCATAGAATCCAAATATCCTTCCGAGGTACATGGATATGGAGAAAGATTTGTCTCCCTTTCTGGGACTCGCAATGCAATCATCTCTATCATTGCAAATTTCCCTCTCTACCTTTATATGAGATCATGAAGAGTTATTACGGAATGTGATAAATGATGACCATCTAGTCATGTAACTAATGATCACCACTTACCTTTCACATTAGATGGTGGTGATCACACCATCTTATAGGGATGTGATGATGTGGTTGGTACCTCCCTCATTAAATAACCTAGAAAACAATGCACATATAACTCATGTAGTGGATTATCTATAGTCTGACCGGTCACTTCACCAATCTATATAAATTCCACCCCCAATATCTCAGAAGGCACCATCAAAATATTAGGCCATCCAAGAGTAGTTCCCTGCTGATAATGAGGAAATACTATGGGAGACTCTGGATACTGATCATTTTAGTGGTATTCTGGCTGAATGTAACTTCCAACATAGATGTCCCAGAGTCCCTCACCAAGGGAAATGTTTTGTGTTTCCTTTTTACTATATGGATGATACTTCATCCCCAATGTGACCACCAATTGGTCTATCCAGGAATCTAGGATCACCTCAAAAACATTGATCAGTTGTGCCACATGTTTGTGTTCAAAGCAGTCCCAGTTGCTCAACAGCCTGAATCACCCGGCTATAATGAAAACCTCCATAATTAATGTGATACAAACTTTATATTACCTTATAAAATCATGGAAGATTCATCCCCACATGTTCATATTTGAGGCAGAGGATAGTACATTGATCTCCACAGTAGCCCAATCCCTCAACATGACTTACCTGTTGATATTGATGACTTACCTTCTGGAATCGTTATGGTAAATATGGGTTTTCGAGATATCTTCAAGGATGGGGGAACTAATCCCGGTACATACAGAGAAAACCCAGTGTCTAAGGAATCATGGAATCAAACAGTCCCTCATATGGGTGTTCATACCCACCTAAAATGGCAGACACTCAACTATGGAGATCTTTATGTGTTGTTGACTGCTAGTCAGAATATCAAAAATGGAACGAGACCTCATGAGCCCTCAAATCGATTTGAAATTGAGTAGAATAATGAGTTTAGTCAAAAAAATTATGTATGCCTTTAAAAATTGGTAAATCAATAGAGGATTGGCACTGAGCTCTTTGCCAAGCGGTGCACAGATTTTGGTGCTCCTTAACAGGGCCCTATTCGTCCCCCATTGGGGTGGAAAGGGTAGCCACATTTTTCTATTTTACATTTACTCCCACTAGATATAAGTGATCTCGAATATATTTATAGGGAATAGGCGTGAGTTTATGGATAGATTCCATTATATAAGTCCTTGAATCCACCTGCGCTACGTGATAATCATCATAGGGACCCAGATCGAGAAGCTCCTTCAGTTGTTGAGCATGCCTTCCATGTTTATGATCTATTCAGTTCATTAGTTGTTAGCCATCCCCATCAATAGTGGAACCCCCTCCATGATGATTAGATAGCTACTTTCACCATTCAGCTCTATGAATTGGAGGGACGACATGTGGCAATCCCACTAGACATCAAGCCTATCCGGCATGGGTGGATGACATATGAGCGCACCCGTATTTTGGGAACCATATATTCACCCCATAAAATAGTATGGGTGGCCAAGTTTAGCATCTAGAATACTTCTTCTCAATGTGTGGTCCCATTTTTGGAACCCCATAGTAAAGGGAGGTAGCCAAACTCCAATTTTTTATAATAACATTGGAATATACTACATTCTTCGTTTACATCTAGTTACCCATATAGTCCAATATTTTATGAGAAGACCACCAGATGATTTTTATCGACAAGTTCAACTCCACTATGTGAAAGACAACTATTTAAAACCTCCTCATGTAAAAGACTGTTCTTAATGAACATGTTTCAGACTTCGTCGCTTGATGAAATGGACTCACATATTCAATAAATATGTCAGTGAATCAACAGTTTTTTTTTCTAATTCTATGTGTAGGGAATTTTAAGACCTAGAAAGTCCCTATCCTTGTCACTCATATCATCCAAGGAATGTTTTAGGATTTATCTAACAAGGGTCAACACATAAAGGGAGCCTTAAAACTAGAAAAATAAGTATGTACTTTGTCTCTCATAACTCTTAAAATAAGAGAAAACTGGGTTGAGACTACTTACGCAATATAGGTAGAGGCCCACCATGCCACTGGAGATGTTAGCCCCTTCTCCAGAAGAACCTAACTGAATATAGTAGTCTCAAAAATGATAGAATCATCCAGTATGTAATTTTTAGACACTCCCTTATGAAGAACAACAACATCAATGATATATTGTGGATACAATCACCCATCATGATCCATCTCCTCTTTAGTTCCAGGATATAAGATTTACCTTCTTGAGTAGGAGAAACTGGACCTAATTCTTGAAGGATTCCTAGGTTCTTAGTTATTTCATCCATGCCCTAGAATAAGGGATTCTAAAGCTGATGGAGTGAACGAAGCCCCATGAAGTTGATCATACTGATCAACTAACCATTTACCTTACCACAATATCCATGGAAATAACATCAAACAATACTAGTTTTTCGTGGACTGGCTTCGGTACTTTGTGTGCTATGGCTTAGTCATGTTTAAAAATGTCTTTCTACAGGTGGAACACATCTATTTTGAGCCTAACAATGACATGGAAGGTGAATGGAAGCAGGTTTCAAACCATTGGTATTAGAATTATTATGACTGGGGAGATCTAATTGTAGTTTATTGAGCTCTTGGTGTCATTTGTGCCCTCATCGGCTGGCCCAGATCTCCTTAAATTGTCCCACCTTCTCCAAATGAGACTTCCACATCCACATTACATTCTTCTTTGTCTCAAAAGGGTAGGAACTGGCAGTGAAAGGGAATGAAAAGTCCCTTGATTGTGTAGAATCCATCTCGCACCCTAAGTGCTTTCATGCCTCCAAATATGACAGTCTCACCAAGAGTTTATCCATCAATGGAATAATCCTATGATGATAACCAAGAGTATTATTTTATGAACACTATAATGTTGGTAAATCCCTTCATGTTCCTCAATGATGAGGAATGTCAGGAAAGATCTCTATGTGTCTCTAGTCGAGGTTATCAAATACGTTGTTGAGGACATGTGAACAACCAAAATTCACATTCCATTGATTCAATCCATTCCATGAATGATATAAAAACTAGAAAATAGGTTATGCATATAGCTCACAAGACAAAGTCCTCCAAACCTTCTCCTTTAGATGCATTGACACAAATGACTTTAAAATCTGACTGGGTGGAATAGCCAAAGTTGCAACATGATTGGCCACATCCAGCTAAAGGTAGGCCTCAACTAGATGATGATTAACCAATTGTTTGTTCTAGGTGTGTTATCTAATGTGATGTAGAATATATCTAGAACTATCTGGAATCTGGTGGGTAAGCCAGCAACACCCATTGTTCCTCCTACCAAAAAGAATGCTCCTACTAGAAGAAATGTTCATATGGAATTGAAGTATGATTTTCTACTGCACCTGACTAGAATACATATAAATCCATCGATCCTAGAGGCCATATTCTTATCTAAAGGGATTCATGAGGCTCTAATAGAGTCCTTAAAAATCTCTCTCTAATTATAAGTAGAGGTAGAATCTGAAGTGTCTTACTATATAGAGGATGTTGGGTATAAATGATTCCAAGAAATCAATTCTATCTATAGAGGAGATGATGGGTCCATTGTTCCTGGGAACATCCACCCATTTTATAACGCATGATACATAAATTTCTTGTAAATACACCACTTCCTAGGAGATACAAGTTCTAGGATCAATATCATCAAATATTGAGTTCTTCGCAGGCTAGTATTGACTGAATCAGACATTATACCCTCTAACCTGAAGATTTACGATTATTGTCTGACAAAGTAAAGATAGTGTGATAGCATTTGTTTGAAGACCCATTTCAGTGGATTAATAGAAAACTCTGAAATCCATTTCATCTCATATGATACCGACTAAAACACAATGATGTGTAGGCTCCAAATTCATCTTTATGTTGCATTCCCCTCCTAGTAGCACCAATGTCTCATGTACTCCATAAAAGGTCAAGTATATGTTATTCAATGTGATGCATCTCTCTTCGACTCCTATGAATACAAGTCTCTAAATTAAAACTATTATAAGATAAATGATAATATCGTTCAAAACTATGAAGATGCACACACACCCATTTCAACAAATCCATGGACAGACATGGATGACTCTTTCACCCTCATGATTCATTTGTTATAGGCTATGATGCCAGACATGGGAAATTGTTTTATAGTTTATGATAAGAAATCACTTCACACCCATATGTACAAGGAGCATAATAATATTACTACATATTCCTACATAGGCCAAGATCAGGTGACAGAATAAATACATATCCTTATGATGTATGAAGATGTTCTCTCCATTGATACCATTATACATCATACTCACATATTTTGCAGAGCCTGGTAGAATTGAAAGAATATGACCCACCACCATAGTTTTGAAATCAATCATAACCCCAAGGATGAATGCCTGATGTGATCGGGCTGATAGTCTCTGAAACCATGGCCATAAAATAGAAGGAGTTTTCTAGTGACGATTGCACATCCACCCAAAAATTCACTATCATTCCTTCAGAATATGTCGACCTGGGAAACCTATCTCTACCCACTAATTTCATTATCTCAAATTATGAAGAGAATTTTGATGATGCCCCTCCCTTATTTGTATGGGGCACCACCACCATTTATTAGTTGGTTTAGGTAAGCCTTGTGACTGAGGCTGATCCAATGACAATGTTGATCAGTGAAACCATGACCCCAGTGGAACGAAAAATGTATTATTAATTCCATAAGTAAAAACATGATGATTTTTCATGTAGTTATATATACATTTCAGGAATAGAACCTCAAGTCGCCATCAACATCCTTGGTCTCTCTATGAGTCCTCATGGGTTCCATAAACCTCATAGGAAAACAAACCTTTCTGATGGCTCCATGTTCTAGGCCAAGGTTGATAAGATTTTTCAATCCAACATTTCCATAAATGTTCAGTACCACAAGTGGTTATCCAATATCATCACTATAAAGAAACCAAATGGGAAGATTAGAGTCTGTATGAACTTCTGAGACCTCTACTGCCACTTTCCAATGGATTATTTTACCTTTCCTATAATAGAAAATCATATCGATGCCGCAAATAGGATCTAGGATCTCTCTTTGATGGATCGATATTTCAAATATAACCAGATATGAATGACCTGTGAGGATGAGGAGTATACCACTTTTAGTGTTCCATATGGTTCTATTTTCTATCAGGCAACACCATTCGGTATGATGAATTCAGGATCCAATTGTGAGATATCCATAGACCACATCTTCAATACAACCCTCAAGATGCTAGAGGAATGATATGTAGATGATTTGATGGTAAAATATTTCTAGTGTCATGACAATCTCATTGACTATGAGAATGTGTTCGGTTTCTTCATCTCCCAACCATTGAAGATGAACCCCATGATATGTTCCATTAGGGTTGACATTGATAATTTTCTTTCATTCATCTTCAGATAAAGAAGAATTGAAATCAACCTAAAAAAGATCAAATCCATCATCTTGATGCTTCCTTTGAGAAACTTCTAGGACCTCTGAGGTTTCCCAATCCACTTAACCTACATACTCCAATTAATTGGGAGTCTTTGTGGAATGTGTAATCCCTTTTAAAGGTATTGGAAGAAAGGTATTGTCTACTTGTGGGATGATGAGTTCATGATCAAATTTAGGGAAATCAATAAGTATCTAATACAACCACAAGTTCTGATTCCAACTATAACCATGAATCCTCTATTCCACTATTTGAAGACCCAAGAATGGTGCCTCGACACCCTTATCACTCATAAGAACAATGAGGGGAGATAGAAAAATGTATACTTTGTTATTGACATGCTCCTCTCCATTGTAGTGATATATTCTTTATATCGAGAAGAGATGCCTCACATTTGTTTTTGTGTGTGCAGAAGGTGTGGTTCTATTTGTAGTATCAAACGATACAGCTGATGTACCATGCAGGACCGCTATAGTATATCCTAAACCACCTCATGTTTATAGGATAGTTGTAAAAGTGTGAAATAATCAATCCATAATTCCACATCATGTTAGTTCTAAAGATGCCAATCATAGGTCATGTGTTGGAAAGCATTCGGGCTGCCCATCCTATTCTCAAAGAGCTACCTTTGGATGTAGAATTCCAAGATGAGGCCTTTCCATTCATTGAGTTATGATTTTCCATCATGTAATAAGAAAGTTTGTTGGTTCTATCTACAACCAAACGAATAGAATGATCAATGATCCAAAGCTATATAGAGTAGAGCTCGGGATTCTTTTCATCATGCCTCAACAGGCTGTTCTTCCCTATCCCAATCCAGGTATCAGAAGGCTACACCAACAATAAGGTAGAGTATCAGTCACTCATCATTAGTCGTTATATAGCGCTTGAGAATTATATCCCATGTTTTATTGTGAAAGGATACTATGAGTAATCCATCGAAAACATCTATAGTGATTCTATCATCGCTATCACAGAACTCATTCCCCTATTGTAGTGCACTCACCAACTGATGGCATAGTTCCTTTCTCAACCGGAGGTGACTCATGTTCCCCAATCCAAGAATGGTTGGGCTAATGCCTTTACTAGTTTAACTTCCTATAATGTGTAACCTAACTATGGTGATTTTTATTCATGAGTAACACTAGATATTAATTTCACTTATCATTCCAAATGATGAAAATGACATATAGGTAAACTAGCTGACCGTCGGTGCTTCAATATAAGGATCATCGAATCCCCCATAGATGAAAAAAATATCGTATTGGACTACCCTTTCATTGAGTATCTATAGTGTGAACCGATCCCTTTAGACAGATCCAAACGTGAAATTATTTTTCTGCACACAGCGTAATTCACTCTCTAGAGTGGTCCTAACATCATGAAGACTCTCTAAAGTCATATTTTTTTAGGAAATCATCCCCAGTCTCATACAAGGAGAGAAAATTCCCTATTTTTTTATGAATTTGATGTCGTATATTGTGGTTGTCATCAGGAATGCTTAATTCTCTCCCACCAGATCTGAAGACTGTGCTACTTTAGGCCCACCAATGTCTATGATTTCATAAAGTTCCCCAATAGGTTTCATTCATGTCAGATCCATGCCAATTTCATGGATCAACCACCGAGGACACTCCACACTAATAATAATTCTAGGCCATGTATAGTGTAGGGGATCAAGGTTTTAATCCCAAACCTACCATCAATAGTTCATCCAAGTAGGCTCACTGCAACCATGAAAATTTTCATACCCAGGTGGGAAGAAGAAATTTATCTTAATAATGTCATGGTTGAATCAGTGACCAAATTTGTGAGCATGCGTATAATACATAGATTCAGATTTTCTCATGGTATTTTTAGGGAAAATGGTACAAAATTTTGGGATACTATGATGAAGAAGTTGTGCGCTATGTACAACATATATTCTAACAATAACTAAAACTATTACATTTAGAAAAATGGATAGATCTAGTTGTTCAAAAAAAACCCTCTATAACATTCTATATATGAAGGTGGAAAAAAACCAGAATAGTTGTCCGAAAAAGCTCTCTAAACCTCTATGGTATTATTGGATGAAGAATCAAATTTCACCCAGGTGATGCCATATTACCTGATATATAGAATGAAAGAATTACAACCCATTAATATTCTGTTTCCATTGCATAGAACATATGACTATGATCAGTAGATTCCAGCATGAATTAAATAAGTCTGTCTAGATAAGATTGAATCTCTCAAAGAGAATAGGATCTATACCTTATATAATCTAGAGAGGTCCCAAAATAAGATATCAAAAGAATTCAACATGAATTTTTTTCCACCAATACTTTCTTCAGGGAGATAGAGTACCGACTCTCAGAATTAAAATGATACTTGAAAAGAATATACCAATGTTGGAGCCCATTTTGGATGGATCTTTCATCATTCACAATATATATCCCAATAGGGGAATTCTTTTGGTCACTTTGTATGGAGAGTGTATTACTCCTCTTATAAATCCCATGTTTCTCAAATAGTATTTCACCTAATAATCTTCAACATCCTAGTCAAATTGTGTTAAACTATAATAAAATGATTCATCATCTTAGTTGCATGATGGTAAACTTCACACACATCATCATCCTATCTTCCTGATGTTAAATGGAAGAAAAACCTTTATCCATACCATATGACATTAAACTATGTGAGCAAGTCCTATCACATGACCTTAAACTATAGCATTGACATCCTAGTTGTGTGACATTAAAATGAATAACAACCAACATCCAAGTTTTATGATATCAAACTATGTAAAAACCAACAACGTTTTTGCATGATGTTAAACTTCCTAACCATTATTGTCCAAGATGCTCCATGAGAAACTGCACATCACCATAATGTTCTTGACTGAGAGGGCATCTACATTGACATTGGTCATCTACCATGCCATATTCAAGAATTACATACATATTGATTTCATTCTACACATGATATATAATGAATTCGGGATTTTACTACATGGTTCATCCATCGCAAAAGTAAAAAATGCATACTCCCTATGTGTGGGCCATACCTATGTAGAGATATATTCATAAAGAACTACACATATCTTGATTATTTCTCTATAAAGAGACATACTGATGTCTAGAATGTTCCTCTAAAATACCATTCCCAAATTTATCAACCCTCTTCACCCTCAGGCCCCAATAATGTCACATTGGGCCCAGTTTATCCTCATCAACACCAATTATTTCTTTTCTCCATTCCATGTATATTCCCATAGTAGAAACCACAATCTAGTAATCGTGAATTTATACTATGATTAAGGATCCTAAAAAATATGTGGTGAGGTGTTGGGTCTCATTGGACATCATTCAGGTTAGGTTTCACAATTTTCTACACTACATATATTCATTTAATAACTCTGTTGTTTGAACTATGTGACCCATGACAGGGATCCCAAGTCCTATAATCAAAATTATTAACTACATAAAAACATCATCAATAATATGTATGTGGTGTGTTGGACTCCTTGGTCTCCATTAAAATTTGTTTTGTTATTCCACCATGTTATGAATATCCATTTTGGAGTTATTTATCCATGGTCTGAGCTTCCTGACCTTAAACCGATATCCAACCTATAGTCTACAAGAAATGACTTCAGACTATTCACAATTGTACAAACTCTACGAGCTTAAACTGGGAGTTAACATCATCCACACATGACATTAAACTATGGTCATACCCTGAATAAGGATAAGATGCCTCATGATAATAATGGGATGCTTTAGTTACATGTCCAGAGAGGATAATCACCACAAGTGTTGGTATCTCACCACACTGTGTTCTTTATAACTATGTACGTCTTGAGTACCATCTTTTATGGATATAAAACAACTCCCAAACACATTTCATTTGGCTCAGGCCATAAATTTGTCAACCATTCTTCCTTTTTTCTAAAGTCATGGTCCAGACCATATAAACTTAAACTATGTACAACTGGAATCCAGATATATTTATGTGGTGAAAATCCCCATTGGCTCATTCATGTTGGGTTGTAACCCATATTCCATTCAAAATTCATTGAATGATGCTTTTATCATGGTCTAGAAACATGAATATGAACAATATGCAATCCATCTTGAGGAGGGTGTATGGAGTTAGGCCTCCTAGGCTCTTATTCACACTATGATTTTTATTCTTCCACCATCTTACCATAACTTTTAAATAATTCCCCACAACAGTGAAAAATCAATGACCATAAACTAAGATCTGATGGTCCTCGAAAACTTAAACATAAACTGTTTAATGAAATTCCAAGAATCATGATTTTAAACTGCAAGTCAGTTTCTCTCCAAACTAGATTGTGTGGTTTCCAACCTCCTAGGACCTTATTTATGTTGGGTATGTAATTTCACCATATGATACATTTTCATTCCAGAATACCATTCCACATGGTCAGTGCTGCATGACCTTAAACTGATGTCCACCCTATGGTCCGTATGATGATAATTTAAGCTCTTTGCAAGGGTCTGAGATCCATACAGTTAAACTATAAATCACTGTCCATGTTTCGGGATTATAAACTATATGTTGGAATCTCCTTAGAACTGTGTCATGTGTTAGGGCCTCTGTGGATCATTATTATTGGGTTACTCATATGATGACCCACATATCACATTTGGTTGAGATGTCCCCCTCATTGTGGGATATATTTTTTCCAGGATGTGTGTAACAGCCCAATATTTCACAATATGTTATTTTTTCAAAGTAATTCAATAACTTGCGCTATATTCAACACTGAGTTCGTGCACACCACAACTTACTAAAGTAGTTGTTCAAAAATGGTTATGAATAGTATTATTTGTATTTTGAATTTTATATATTCCATATAAATTATAACATCTATATTATGTGTTTCTTATACATAATATAATATCATTTTTATTTTTTCAGATAAAGGAAGTATTTTTTGGGAAATGCAATTTTACCACCTTTTAATGGGAAACCCGTTTGAATTCCAATATTTGATACTTTAATATATTCAATTTGACAATATAAACTTATTATTTGGAATCAAGACATAAATTTTAGTTTTGATAAATTTTTAATGATTTTTTGATAACTTTCGTAATTTACTGAGTAGTGAAAAATACTAAATTTGAATTGAAAACATATTTTTTAATAAAAATAATTTATAGTGTTAAATTATACATTTTAATGGTTTGGAAGTATAATTATACTAAATTTTTATCATTTAATACAATTTAGGTCATTATAATTAATTTCACATTTAAATTTTAAATAAACACATATCAATCTTTTGATAGTTTTTACTTTTCAGAAACCAACATTTTGGTTTTGACAATGGGAATTAATTTTAAATTAAAAAATGAAACTTCTATGTTTTTAATTTGGTATAATACATATCATTTTTTTAATTCTTAATATCAAATTAACTTAGAGTGAATTTTTGATATTGTTCTGAAAACATTCAATTTTTGATGAATAGTGAAAAACACAACGTTATTATTAAACACCGTATTTTTATTTAAATAATGATTTATTTTATTTAAATTTATTATAATTCAAAATATATATATAATACCTATATAACTTAAATTTAATTCATTGGATTAATTTTATAATAAAATTTAATGTATAAAATTTTATTGAACTTTTTAATGTTATTTTCCCACCTTCTGGGAGCAATTGAAAATTTGTATAAAACATAATTTTACTACTTTTGTGAGTTTAATCTCAAAATTTCAAGATACATGGTTGATATTAGTATGTAAAATAGGGTTTAATAATAATAACATAGTTTTTGGTGAATAGTAAATTCATACTTTATTTTACCACGGTTAAATGTAATATGGTAACTAAGGGTAAAAATGATATTAAAGATACCCTAAAACATGTCCTAATTCTATTGGATTAGTGTAATTTGAAAAAAAAAATTAGGAATAAAATATGATCATCTTTCATCCACTTAGATTAGATTAGGAAATTTATTATTATTTTATTTAAAGAAGAGTTAAAAGTGTTAAATTCAAAGTTTAATAACTAAACCACTTTTAATATATGGTTACACACAATATAAATTAGTCTATAAATATTCATTAGAAAGAAAAAAATTATTACATAATGGTATTTTATTTTTAATTTTTAGACATTAATTAATTTAATTTATTTTTGACAGCATGATAATGCAGTAATTACCATATTAATGAAATATTAAAATAATTTATATTATAAATATCAAAATAAATGTAAATTGAGGCTTCTGATAAATTCAACTAATTTTCATGGTTAATAGGACATATTAGGGTTGATTAGATAATAAATTTTCCAATGTGATAAGGTTGTTATGACTTTCACAAAAACAAAATACCAAGTAGTGTCAAAATTGACATAAATTAATTTAAAAACTAATATTATATTATTGGTTGATATAAAATTCTTAAAACACTAAGGTTCTTCCAAAGGGCTTAAATAATATTATATATGACATTAACGAACAGATTTAGTTTCTCATTGAAGTTTACAGTATGTTTATTAACCATATAGTGTAAGAGTAAAAGAAGACATAATAAAAGAAAAACTATTTAACTAAGAGTTAAATAAAAATGATAAGGTTACAATTGTAACCTAAGATTTCATAAAACCTATTTGTTGAGATTATTTCGACCCATAACCTCCTAAGGATTGAAATAGATTAATTTGGAGCCATTATAAACCGAGGATGATTGTACAATAAATTAATAATTTAATGTTTTCCTAAAGTGACCCACACCCCTCTTATAAAAGGGAACATACCCTTCTCTCAAAATCACACCTCCAAATCCATTTGGCTCAGCCAACCCATACCAAATATCCACCCAAATTCTCTCACATCAACCTAGAGTCTGTAATTTGATCATAATACCATCCTAAGGATCCCTTTTGAGCAACTCTAAAGGAAACACCCGAAGAAGAGGTAATAATTTCACCATCCTCTTTTAAGTTCCTTTCCTCTTCCACTTTCTCTTTCTTTGTTTTTTCCATAAAAACATAATACATAAAGTACCTCATACATACTATATATTTATTATAAATATTCTATAACCATATTCCTTATTCTATCAATCCTATAAATGACAAATTCACTATACGTGCGTACGTACGGAATACCGTCTCCTCGTCGTGGTGTACTTTGTTATTAAAACAATTAATTATTTGGATGGGTATAATAATGAGTATAACTAAATTAAATAATAAATATAACATGCTAATAATTCTTTATATATTATATTCCATCCAATTATATTCGATTTTACCATCAATATAATGATATTGTCGCTCGTGCGTACGTACGGATTAACGTCTCCACAAACGCAATGAGATTAATTCCCCATCATAATCATTAAATAATAATATTCATTTTATGATTAAAAACAATTATTAAGAACTTAATATATTTCTTTATATGAATCCAATACATCCTATATCTAAGAAACAAGGCTTACAAAACCAAGAATATAAATGAAAACAGATCAGTTAACAACTGAAATGATGATACAACTAAAATATTATTAACAAAGAAATATTGGAAGATCATATATGATATCATATTGATGTATATGATTATTTTATTATTTAATAATAATTATTTATCAATTATACATGTGGTTAATGTACCATCGACCAAGGAAAAGTACAAGGTAAGGGTTAATTTTACAATCTCTTTACTTATCTGAGGTTGTTAATACGTGAGTATCTACTGAGACCTCTTTATCATCCACAACCATGTTTTCTTAAAAATGTCATTCAAAACATTTTTACTATTTACTAATATATGGGTTAAAGTAATTTATAACCTTATTTGAGCATATATTTTTTGAAAGAAATCTTTCTGCAGTTTTCCAAACAAGGTACTTTATGACCTTTTCGAAAAACATTAAGGTAAGAATGTCTTTTTTAACATATATGGCGGGTGAGGCTATTTTCACCCATTATAACATCATCTAAGCTTATAAAAATATTTTCAAAATAAATGTTTTCTTTTATAATTATATGGATTTTAAATTATTTCAAAATATAAAGAGATATTTCTCTAAAATTTTTGATTACACATATGTCAAATCCTTTGATGGAATTTAAGCTTGTTTGAAGTTGATTTATTCTGATAAAAAACATCCATATTATATTGAATATTTTGTGATATATTTTATCGTGGATGTTTTAGTTTAGACCATTCATGGTTTATGGATAATGTATTTACATTTTGTATAATTTTTTTCATAGGAACGTTTATGTTTTGTTTAAACAATTTCATATGAGGAATGCATTGGAATTAGTAAGGGATTGGTGGATCCTGCTATAGCTCCTCGATGCATCGGTAGGTCTCATGCGACAAAATAATTTCTTGGCACAATTCCTTGAAGAAATCATATTTCTAGTCTTGGCACAAGGCCTTGACTATGTGTTTATTAAGTCTGGCATTATGCATTCCATCATTATGAAATTGGATATAGATATAGCATATCATTATTTGACTTGTACAATATCCATGTGAATAAGTAAATGAAATTATTTGATTTATCTCAGCAATATTATGCTGAAGATTTTGTTTAAAAGGCTTTTGTTTTTGTTTTATATGTTACCATAAATGTTTATTCTTATTTATGAATGTTTCCACTATATTTTTATCCTTATTGAGAATTTGATCTCACCCCATTCTTATGTTTTATTTTACTAGGATTTAAAGAAGTGTATTATGATTGATAATTAGGGTTAAGCTTGGGGATTAATGGAGTTCTCAAAGGAACATTTATGTTGTGTTTTACTTTCTAATGTGTAATGTAACATTCATGTTTGTATTCTATTTTTCAAGACGTCTAAACTGATCGGTATTTTGGGATTCAATTCCTTGTATTCGTGAAAATGATTTAAAATAATTCACCGACTTGGGGATTTTTGGGTTGGGGCATTATAGTTGGTATTAGAGAATGTTTAGAAACAGCCTATGAAATAGATTAAGGTAAACTCTAACTAGATAAAATTACACTGAGATAAACTTTGAGAAGTAGTATAGAAGAACATCCTAGAATTTTGGTAATGTAGAGGTTTTGTGTATTTTCCAAGCAATACATCCCTATCTGGATACAAGCAAGTAGAGGCAACTCTGGCATTGATGATTCTTAGAGTGAAAACTATGACAATGAGTATCAAGCTTGACCCAGGGTATCCTGGTACATGACAATGGGCATTGCTACACTCTTTTTTATGACACTCCCAGGGGATATGCTTAGGAAAATTCACATTTTCATTACAATCCATTATAAAGGATTTAAAAGTAAATAATTTTATGAAGAAAAATTTTTATGATTATTGATCATATGCATAATCTTTTTAATTAACATTACGTATTTTAGAAGTTGGAAATTATGCATTGTGATTCATAAACTAACCTATTGTATGCCATTGTTTAGAAATTTATCCTAGAAGAAGGATTAAGAATTCTAGCAATACACATGATCGAAAGATTAAGAAGGATCATATATTTCATGGTATTAAGACATTATTTAAATGGGAAATAGTCTCCCACATATTCTATTCATTTAAAGAAATGGTATCATGTGTTAATAAGATAATTAAAGAATTATCTGAGTCCTATGGCATTGAAGGTAACCAAGAGAAGAAAAGGATGGAAGAGAGAAATTTGGATAAGGGGAAGATGGGAAAGAAGCATTTTCCCATATGTGATAACTGTAGAAATAATCACCTTGGTAAAATCATAAAGGGAATGATATTTTTTTATTAGTGGGGAGAAAAATGACACCGAGTATGTGATTGCATGGGTAAAAAATGGTTTTAAATGTAAAATGATTCATCTGCAAGGAGTTGGGACACTACACGAGACAAAGTCCAAGTCATCAGAGTGTACCCAAAATGCTTCTATTGAATAATAATAATGTTATTATAATACCTAAGTTAAATATAAATGGTTATAGTTCTTATGTTGTTAATGTATTGTGTTTTTTTAGTATTTTATTAATGAAATAAATGTTATAAGAATTATAAATTATATAAGGATTATACTATAGTACTATTTCATTAAGGACATGAGATTGTGTGGAACCAAGAAAAGTGACTCAATACCATGTTGAATTTTTTTGGAAAATATACGGTTGAGAGAAAGATAAACCACAATATGGTTCTGATACTGAGGTAGTGGTTTTTAATAATATATGATTGATTTAGATAAATTATATTGGATATTATGGACTACCTTGAAACTGATTAATGATTTGTATATTTTATCATTGTTGGAGTTTAAAAAAAAATTGGATAGAAGATGTATATATATAATTCTATTAAGAATAAGTATGCATGAATGTAGTCAATAAGGTTTTATAGTAATTTAGGGTGTTTCAGTGTTTTAAAGGAATATATGATGAAGGTATTCAAATGTTATAACGTGGAAAAAATGATCCTCATTTGGAATACCTTACTTACAAATTTTGGATTGTGAGTTTGGAAAGAAGTATTTTGGATTAGTCTAAAGGTTGGAATCAATTATGTTTGAAATTGGATACTATTGTTAAGGTTAAATAATTTCTGGAGATTATTTTTGGATTGTCATAAAAAATACTACCCGATGGTTGGGTGACAACCCGTCGTGTCTGGCATGGCTGCGAGACTTTAACCCGCAACCGAAGTGTGACAAGGGTTGATCACCTACCAATGGAATACATGATGTTCTGATTTTTATAATGTATGTTTTTTAAATGTCTAACAAATGAATTATAAATTCATTATTTTTGGAGCCCTATACGATTAGGATAAATAGAATATTTTTGAATACTATTATATTTTGGAGTGAAATATGAGTTTGTCGTAGGAATTAGTTGAAGGATGAAAATCTACTTGTCAAGCATATTTTTCTCTTCTTATTCTAAGAATAAATTAATTATTAATATTTAGGAAAGGGATCTTAAAACTACAAATGTGTTATTCTAATACCTTATGTTTTGTTGAACTGATAATAATTTAAATCATCCTAGATTGATGGATTTGAGGCCATCAATTTTACACTTGTTTGTTAATGATGACCTCAATCACTTGCTATAAATATTTACGTTTTTCCTCCAATTATGTGTCTCTAATTCACACCCATTTCCTTTAAATCGGTATCATAATTTTTTGGGGACATTTTCATTTACATTTCCCTCTTATTAAGACTTAATTTGATTAACCCAATTTCCAATGTGTGTTTTACACAATAGTATTTTTCTATTTTTAACCTTTTATATTAAAAGAATAATTTCAAGTTGAGAGGATGCAATTTATTGATGGAGGGGATAATGGAACACCCCAATATTTCATAGTATGTTATTTCTTAAAAGTAATTCAATAACTTGTGCTACATGCAACACCAAGTTTGAGCGCTGCAAGAATTACCAAACTAGCTATTCAGAAGTGATTATGAATAGTATTATCTAACTTTTGAATTTTATATATTCCATATAAATTTTAACATCCATATTAGGTGTTTCTTAGGAAAAAATATATGAACAAATACTTTTTTTTCCGATAAAGGATGTATTTTTCAAAAAATGAAATTTTACAGCCTTTTAATGGAAAACCATATTTAAATCCAATATTTGAAACTTTTATATATTTAATTAGAAAAAATAAAACTTTTCATTAGAATAAAGACATAAAAATTTTGTTTCGATAAAAAAATTTTGTTTATCTGATAACTTTCATATTTAGGTGAATAGTGAAAAATACTAAATTTTTATTGAAATTTTTTTTAATCAAAATAATTTATAGTGTTAAATTATACATTTGAATAGTTTGGAATTATAATTACATTATATTTTTATCATTTAATACAATTTAGGTCATTATAAGTAATTTCACATTTAAATTTGTCATAAACACGTGTCAATCTTTTGGTAGTTTTTACTTTTTAAAAACCCGCCTTTTGGTTTTGACAACGGGAATTAATTTTAAATTAATAAATGAAAAATAAATGTTTTATATTTGGTAAAATAGTATATATTTGAATTCATAATATAAAAATTAGCTTGGGGACAATTTTCAGAATTATTCGGAAAACTTTCAATTTTTAATGAATAGTGAAAAACCCCGCATTATTATTTAAAATAGAATTTTTATTTAAATACTTATTTATATTATTTAAATTTATTTTAAGTAAAAATAGATATATAATACCTATATATGGTTAATTTAATTCATTGCAGTCATTTTATAATAAAACTAGATGAATAAAATTTTATTGAACTTTTTAACATTTTTTACCCACCTTCTAGGAGAATTTTCAAATTTGCATAAAACATAATTTTACCACTTTTGCTAGTTAAATTTCAAATATATGAGATACAAAGTTTATATCTTTATGAAATTTTTTTTCAATAATATTAAAATAAATTTAGGTGAATAGTAAATTTTGACTTTTATTTACCATGATTAAAAGTAAATAGGGTCATTAAAGGTAAAAATGACATTATAATTTCCCAAACACATGTCCTAATTCTATTGGATTAGTATAATTCGACTAAAAACCACATTAGGAATAAGATATTATCATCTACGGTCCACATGCAATAGATTAGGACATTTATTATTATTTTATTTAAAGAAGAGTTAAAAGTGTTAAATTCAATTTTTTATAACTAAACCATTTTTAATATATGGTTACACACAATATAAATTTGTCCACAGATATTCATTAGAAAGATAAAACGAATTCATACATAATGGAATTTTATTTTTAATTTTTATAAATTAAATAATTTAAATTATTTATGACACAATGATGATGCGGTAAATACCTTATAAATGAAATATTGAAATAATTGATATTATAAATATCAATATAACGTTAAATTGAGGCTTCCAATGAATTACACTAATTTTATAGGTTAATATGACATGTTAGGGTTGATTAGATTTTTTTTCGAAGTGATAATGTTCTTATTACATTCACAATAACAAAATACCAAATAGTGTCAAAATTGACATAAATTAAATTTTAAAACAAATAATATATTATTGGTTGATATATTATTCCTAAAAATATATGGTTCAAGAAAATATCTTTGATAATATTATATATGTCATTAATTAACCACTTGAGGTTCTTTTGAAAGTTTAGAGTAAGTTTATTACCCATTTAGTGTAAGAATAAACGAAGACACGGTAAAAGATAAACAATTTACTTAAGTGTTAAATCTAAAAGATAAGGATAAAATAGTAACCTAAACTTTTATAAAACATATTATTTGAGAGTATTTCGACCCATAACTACCTATTTATATAAATAAATTCATTCTGAACTATTAAAAACCGAATATTATTGTATAATAAATTAATATTTTAATATTTTCCTAAAGTGACCATCCCCCATCTTATAAAAGGGCTCTTCACCTTCTCTAAAAATTACACCACCAAATCCATTTTTCTCAGTCAACCCCTGACCAAATATCCTCCCAAATCCCCTCAAATCAACCTAATGTCCTTACTTTTATTATCAATCCAACCTACTGAGCCCTTTTGATCAACTGAAAATGAAACACCCAAAGAAGAGGTAATAATTCTACCACCCTCTTTCATGTTCTTCTCTACTTCCACTTCCACTTTCATTGTTGTTTCCATACAAAAAAAAATAACTCTAGTACCTCCTACATACTGTGATGTTATTATAAATATGGTAAAATCATATTAATTATTATATCCATCCTATTAATGACAAATTCACCATACGTGTGTATGTGCAGCTTACCGTCTTCACGTCGTGGTGTTGTTTGTTATTCAAACACTTCATTAATAGGATGGGTATAATAATGGGTATAAATGATTTAAATAATAAATATAAAATGTTAATTATTCTTTATATATGTTATATTATCCAATAATATAATATTTCACCATCAATATTAAGATATTGTCCCTCGTGCGTACGTACGGAATACCGTCTCCACGAACGTGATGAGATTCATTTCCCATCGTAATCATTCAAGATTAATTTTTATTTTATGATTAAAAATAATTTTTAATAATTTAATATCATTATGTAAGTGAATAAAATAGATCCTATCCAGGAAAAACATGGCTCACGTAACCAATCATATAAAGGAAAACGAATCAGTTAACACCCGAAATGATGATTCTACTAAAATATCATTAACAAAGATATATTGGAAGATCAAGTATGATATCATATTTTTGTATTTGATTATTATATAATTTAATAACAATTACATTACTATTATACATGAGGTTAACATACACTCGTCCATGTAAAAGTACAAGGTAAGGGTGAATTCTACAATCTCTTTACTTATCCGAGGTTGTTAAAACGTAAGTATCAGCTGGGACCTATTTATCATCCAAATCCTTTTTTTAAATGTAATTCAAAACATTTTTACTATTTACTAATATGTTGGATAAATTAATTTATCCCATTATTTTTTCATATGTTTTTTGAAATGAATATTTCCTTCGTTTTCAAACCTACTTTATGAACTTTACGACAAATTTAAGGTAAGAATGTCTTTTTTTAACTTGTAAAGTGGGTGCGGCTATTTTCTGCCATTATAACATAGTTGAATAATCCCATTAAAACATATAAGAATATATTCAAAATAAATGTTTTATTTTATAATTCTATGAAATTTAAATTATTTCAATATAGAAATATATATT
Organism: Viscum album; assembly: GCA_963277665.1. Taxonomy (NCBI): domain Eukaryota; kingdom Viridiplantae; phylum Streptophyta; class Magnoliopsida; order Santalales; family Viscaceae; genus Viscum; species Viscum album. Next base: position 1,867,072,078 of record OY728133.1, read on the forward strand.
TCTCTAAAAATGTTTTGGTTTTATCTATGTCAACATCCATTGATGGATTTTAATCTTTTTTGAAGTCGATTTATTATGACATAAAACATCCATATTTTATTGAATTTGTTTTGATATTTTTGACTATGGATGTGTTATTGTTACACAGTTCAATGTTCATGGATAAAACATTGAAAATTCATATCCTAGTTGTAATACTAATGTTTATGTTATTTTAAACCTTTTCATAAGAGGAATGCATTGGAATTAGTAAGTGACAGGTGTTTCCCGCTATAGCTCCTCGATGAATCAGTAGGTCTCATGAGACAAAATAGTGTATTGGCACAAGGTCTTGATGAAATCTTATTTGTAGTCTTGGAACGAGGCCTTGACTATGTGGTTTTGATGTTTGGTATTATGCATTCAATCATTATTAAATTGGCAATGGATACTTCATGAGATTATTTAACTAGTAGAATATCCATGTGAATAAGTAAATTGATTTATTTGATTTATCATTGCCATATTATTCTGATGCATAAGTTTAAAAGGCTTTTGTTTTAGTTATATACATTGCCTTAAATTTTTATGTTTATTTATAAAATTTTCTACTATATTGTTATCCTTAATGAGCATTTGAGCTCACCCCTTTCTTATGTTTTATTTTCTCAGGATTTCAAGAAGTTTAATATGATTGATAATCAGTGTTATGCTATGGGATTAATGGCATTATCAAATGATCAAATTTGATGCTTTTTATTTTCTAATGTGTAATGTAAGGTTTATGTATCTAATTTATTTTCCAAAATTGTTAAACTGATCGGTCATTCGGGAAATGATTCCATGTAATCATGAAAATGTATAAAAACAATGCACTGACTCTGGGCTTCTGGGGTCGGTTTGATACAATGTGTCGTGTGGTGTTGATCCTCTTTGGTCCTCAGTCACATCACCTCAGTACACATATAGTTTTGAGAAATCCCCCCTTTATGGTCCTAACTATGTGACCATTAACTGTTAGTCAACATCTTTAACCCACAACGTTAAATAAAAATCCTAAACAAAACCTAATGATAATTCATCATGAAAATCATGGGGTTCCCCATGTCTCACTTTAGAGAGGACGACCCCACCAGTGTTGGTCTCTTACCCTGATATGATTTTAATAATACGTGTGTCTTGATTCCCATCCTTATAGGATATGTAGCGACACCCAGACAATTTGTGTTTGGGAAAATACATAGGTTCATTAACCCTTTCTCCCATCTTTCATAGTTATGGTCTAAAACATATGAATTTAAAAAGTGAAAAACTGAAGTCAGGATTGATTCATGTGGTACATGGACTCCTTGGATCATTCATGTCAAATTTCAACTGTCACACTTCATATATATTAATTCACCTTTTATCCATGGTCCAAATCATATGAACCTAAACCTTATTAATACTCGTCGAGAACCATGTGTTCCTTGATTATCATCCTTATTGGATATGTAGTGACGCCCAAAAAGTTCATATTTGAGACCACCATAAAGTTATGAACTCTTTTCCCCCTTGGCCTCAGTTGTGGTCTAGGCACAGGACCATAAATTGTGTGTTGTCCATTTAAATGATTGTATATGGAATTAAGACCCCCAAGGTCCCACATTTAGATTGGTTTTATCATGACACCACACTACACATATCCTTTGGACACTTCCCATGGGTTCTATCTCTATGAACATAATCTAAGAACTCTGGGTCAAGGAAAAAAGAAATTATTCTATTTACATCAAGTCCAAGAATCATGACATTAAACACTATGTTAGTATCCAAAGGAATGTTTTATGTAGTGTTGGGTCACATTGGCTTCCCATTTATGCCAGTTTTATCATAAAACCAAACTACATATTTCAATTTTGGACACTCCTCTTTAGTACATACAAAATAGTGTTAAACTAATAGCCTATAGTCTGAGAATCAAATCACTAATCTTTATGTGAGTCCTCTCAGAGATATGTAGTGTAGAATTGGGCCCACATAGTCCTCAATCACATAATGTTTTCTTTCTTTCAAACTACACATCTCCATTTAATGAACCCACCTATGGTGTAAGATTTTAGACACTAATCTAATCTCTATCCTATGGTCCAAAAAACAAGACCTTAAACTAATTAAAATAGGTCCATGATTTAGGACCTTAAACTATTTTAATCCCCTATAATATGAGATAAACTACTTTAAACTACATATCCTAACATCCTAAACATATTATGTTAAATTTTGATTCCATCCGCTTTTAAACAAGGATGTTTCAGGTTCCCTCTCCAAAGAGGATCATCTTCGCTGACATTGTTATTTTATACTAATGTGTTCTATAACTATGGATGTATTGATTCCCATCCTCATGGGATATATAGTGATGGTTATAATTTCCATCTCCAGGCTCAGCATCATGTTCATTAACCATATGGACCCTTTTCCTTAGGTATTTTCCAACAATTATGACTATAAACTGTATACACTTCATCATAAGGTGTGTTTTTGGTGCATAGGGGCACTTGGTCCTCATTCACAATGGTTTTTATATCATTTTTTTCATATATGAATTTAGATTTAATGTTTTCTCTACAATCAAAATGACATGACTGTAAACTATTTTTCAGGTTCCCAACCTTATGACCTTAAACTAAGGGCTCGTTATCCAAGATCTAAGTCCTAAAACCAGTATTTGTGTTACCTTAAATATGAAATTAAGATATTTTCAAAACCATAATTTAAATATAACTTTATGAAACAAACACTACACACTTTGATCCTTACTCAGTATATATTTTCATTATCTTTCAAATCCAGAAAATCCCCCTAATGAAAATGGTCTCATTCCATTGTGGATCACCTCTCATATTGGGCCAACACCCAAATAAATCTCCACTAGAAAATAGTGGATATTATGTTTCGAACATACTGAACAATTTATATTACATTTTATCAACTCATTCCTGAAATATGTGGTTGAGATTCCAATATTCAAAATATGCTCAATAGTTGATCCCTACCCATCAATCTCACCTGATCCTGACCGCTGAAGTCTCGGCTTACCTATTTCCCACAACTATGTGTATTAGTGGAGTTCTCAACCCGATATCTCCTCACTCTTAATGTTTGCATCCAAACGTCCGTAAGACCCATATATTGTTCCTTTTTTCCAATGTCGAGCATGACTCGCATGGGATTATGAGTTCTGGTTGAGTGTGTACCACTATGGTTAATTTCCACAAAGGATTCCTTGGTCCAAACTCTAAGACCTTAAACTCAGGATTAAAGTCCAAGAATCATGATATTATCTATATGTGGGATGTCTTACTAGGGGTATGTTTTGTGGAATTTGGGTCTCATTATCCCTCAACCACGTAATTTTTCTCACTCTTTCACACTACACTTTTCCATCTGGGATATTAAACATGTGGTCCAAGAAATTTGACCATAACTTGTCAACAAATCCCCGGTCACATGATGTTAAACTATGCAATGTATCCAAATCACATGATGTTAAACTATAACATGTTCTATCCTCACCATATGATGTTAAAATATATTCTTATCTTTGTAACTGTGTAATAAAAATTTCATATATATCTTCATTTTTACATGATATAAAACTACCGGATTTTAGGTGCTTCCCTAACACCCCTTCATTCGATGTCGGTTTTCTACATTATTAATTACATTTTCAGACATCACTCAATATCTAAGTTGGTGACCCCCTAAGATATGGATTTTAACTTCTTTTGACCAATATTCTCACACCAAGGTGCTCTATGATAATGTGTCCAAATTCTAAGAGTGTGGTAATCCATTCGAACATTCCCTCATTCCATTCCAAAACTTCGTGTGCCCATTATTTCGATCATCAGCCTCTTCTACTTCTGAGGAGAGGCCCTAAATATTTTTTATAATTCCATTTTAGATCACCTTAAATCTTATTCTAATGCCACTGATTATTTTTTTGATGAAAATCTAATATAGGTTATATGTTTCGAATATGTTCAGCAGGCAGCCCCCATTTTATTGTCCCAATTCAAAGATAACAGTATGAATGTTTTTTTATAAATCATAGTAAATAATTATCTTGTATCACCATTCCACTCTCCATGTGGTATAGGTTTTGGAAATTACGATTCAAACCTCCCATTAACCTTTGTTTGTATAGAATCCAATGCCTCTGGTGTAATCTAGTTTTTTCACTAGAGCGTGTTAAAAATGAGTGTTGTCCATTCTAAGAGACATGTTCTCCATCAAAAACCTCTCTCATTCTAGATACTCTTGATAGTAAGAAAATAATATAGGAACCCATATTTTTGTTGATTTTACAACACTCTAATATGAATAAAAACCACATGTCCTTCCCTTTTGTCTCACACCGGGAATGACCCCCATGAGCTTAAGGATTGGATGTTAGTTATCTATGAAATATGATCAATGTGATATTATAAAGAAAGAAGTTTTTTTGAGTATTCAAATGAATCAATAGATATTCATAGGGTCATCCACATATCAGAGCCACTCACTTAACCGAATTGTGCCTTTACGGATCCACCACAGTGAAAGAGAACCCAAGCTTATCCAGCTTTATCAATGTTATCTTGAAGGCCTATGGTGGAATTTTCATTCCATCCTTCCTCTCATAGAAATTTTATTTTACATGACTAGACGTGGCTCACTTTTTATCATTCTCCACTCATCACACAACCTCTTCTGTTTCTTCCCTCCAAACATCATCAGAATATCTACTCAGTAAATGTCGTGAGTGGCTATTATATTCAAGACATTATATATTTTCTGATTCAGGTTCATGAAGGAATTTTATGCAGATTTTTCATGGATTCCTTTTCAAAGTGCTCTGGGTTATAGTTAACACTTAGTGAAGGTTTGGTTTCTTATTTCCAGTTCAATTAATTGTTTTTCTGTAGAAATGAATCACGGAGTCCAGTTTTCTAAAGTAGAATTATCCTAGTGTGTTGATGGTGATGAATGGATTCATGAAAACTAAGAAACATATTTTTTTCTCACAAATGTTCAGTTCCTTTTCAGGTCCCCCTTGTGTTATTTATAGGTGTATAAATGGACCATGCTTTGTTGTGTCCTTCATGCCAGTAATAATCATGAAAATTCATCATGAGTATTCATTGAGAACAATATTCAGGAAAGGGAGTGGACTTCAAATTTTTGGTTATTCTTTCTCAGAATCTAACCCTCTTAATTTTCTAGTAATATCCCCTTATGCGGGGTAGAATTTTATGGTTTAGAAATGTTTGGTAGGGGAAAAGGTGAGGAAGAAGCAGCTATATTGGATAAAATCCACAACAAAAGTGTCTAGGAACCCTATTAATGGTATTCTTCATGATGCTTGAATTATTTGAGAATATTACGGAGGTTACAGCTGAGAAGCCCCTTCATGGATGTGCAGCTGGTTGATAGTGTTCTTCGTGAGTTCAACAATTCTTGATGATAACACAATTTTTTAACGGTGTGCAACATGAAACCAATGCTACATTACGCCCGGATGAAGCGTTGAAGGTGGGATTAGTGAGTCCAATTGAACCATGTCCATTCGTTAATCCCACATGTTTTATGTGAACCACTACTATGATTTGAGAGAGCTTTTGAATATAAATACCCCCTCTTGCCAATGATTTATAATGGTTACCCTGACCTTTCAGCTTCAAAATTTCTCCCAATCCATGAAGCACCTGAGCATCATGAATTGGGGAAAAAATAGATCATCCAAGGTTGATGATATTTAAGAATTCCCTTTTTATATGTTCTTTATGGCCTCCACCCAATTTAGAGAATAATTTCATTAATTATTATTCCCATCACAATGCATGAAGTCCAATAGGGAAACATGAGGCTTTGCGAAGCACCGTGAATTCACAAAGCACTATTTTCCTATGCCAAGACTTCATCACAAGGAATGATAACCCTATTTCACAGTTCCTACTCATTTTTGAAACCTGTAATATAATATAAGCACATGATATTCATGAAACACATCTCTTCAAGGCATTATGCTTCATCAATCCCTTCTCCTGTTCATCTCCATGTTTTCTCCCTTATGTAGACACATCTCCATTAATGTTTAATTCCTAAGGCCCCCACATCAACTTAATATTGGTTCAGCTACACCTCAATTCCCTATGTGACATTTTCCACCTATTCATGTACCCCACTCCACTTCATGTGTGTCCCAATATTCCTACCTTACTCTTCATTCTCATCATAGGTACACTAATGCCAATTTTTTTCTCTACATTGGCACCCTAACGTGCACGTCATGATTAACCAATTATACCTATTATTGAAACTTGGAATATTTAAATCCATTCCCCTCCTAGGGGTGCATATGTGATGGATTTTTAAGTCAAAGTGGTAGTAAGTGATCTCCCCATGTTCGAGCTATATGATGAAAAACATCTTAGTACCAACATCCACAATAGATGATGTTAAATTGTGGATTACCCTATCATATAAGCACTCGATGATTTGTGTGTGATTGGAAGGGTATGGTATCCACACCACCAATCCTTCTGATGAATGAGATCCTCCAAATATGTAATGAGATCCTTCCATGATTGAATGATATCATCCTCGAGAAGCAGTCATCCGTAATCCCCACGTTATCTCTCACTGGTTCTTTCTTCATGACACGAGTGTCAAGTCTTCTAATTAATCTTGTTTCTCACACTGAGCATGACTCACTTGGGCATATTGGTTATTAGATACCATGGAATCATCCTCCCTTACAATGGGAATCTTGATGAGTGGAATCCCCAATAACCGTACTCATCCTCCTTGGGTCACTTCCATGCATATGCCTGAACCACATGTCCCCTCAAATGGGCCTCCTCCTTTGGTATAAGACCCAACATTGTAAATTATAATCTCATTGATTACAAACTAATTTGGATACATAGGAATACTCTTTGAGGTCTAAACCAAACACCCAATTTTCCATGATCTTCTTTGACCCACATTCTAGTATGATCATGCCTCTTATTTGGTAGACCTCGTCTCATCCAGGTCCATTGAACAACACAATATGTAATACCAAACCCATCCAAAACAGGGAAATCCTTTGGAAAATGGATGATTTCATACATAATCTCCACACCATCCCTCTCTAGTTCTCCATTATCAATGTGAGAAACTTTATTGCATGACATTAAACTGAATTGACGAGTCATATCAGAAGACCTTAAATTAGACTGACAAACTACGTGGGTTTTGATCCCTACAATCTAAAAACGATATTTAGGATGACCCTATGATATTCAAACATATCAAATGGTAAACCAAGGTGACCCCTTATAGGGGTGTACCTTATTAATACTATAGTGGGGTTTTCTGATCAAATTTATGGTGTGACATCTTCCCTTTATTAGAAAAACCTCCTAGATATGCTCCCACAGGGTATCCTGGTCTATCTGGCATCATTGTGTGAAATAGTACCTTTATGGGACACACCTTCTGGATCCACTCCCACAGGGAATCCATATCCATCTGCCTTAAACATGTGACATCAACTTTTTATGTGACACTAATCTTAGATCGGCTCCCACAAGGCATTTTGATCCATCCATATTCACTTTTTAATAATTTTCCTTTTTGGGAAACAAATCCTAGATCCTCTCACAAAAGGCATTATGATGTATCATCTTTAATGGTTTGACATCTTCCATTTATGGGATACATCTCCTAAATCTACTCCTACAGGATTTCCTGATCCATCTGCCTTCACGCGGTGACATCTTAAATTATGGGACACATCTCTTGGATTTGTATACATGGGGTATCCTAGTCATTCCATCGGTAAACTCTCATGTTTTAAATCATCTCTCCTAGGGATTCACATCCTTAATCTGCTTCCATGATGTGTTCTCATCAATATACCATCAACACAATATAGTTAACACTTGAACTGACTCTATATCCACAAGATGTTTAACCTATGACTCTACATACATATCACATCCTAAACATGGGATGAATGAGGTGAAATCCTTGGAAGATCATAACTTGTAGAATTAGTGGCCTCATGTAATAAATGGGATGACTAAGGTGAAAGAATTAGAGGATATGTTCTCTCAGTTTTAAATACTTTGTTATCTGTATTGAATGCCTTGGGATTGACACCCAAGAAGCCTCCATGAGAGTCCATTATATAAGGAAGAATCCAAGTAACCAATATTCCTATCATCAAGAAATTCCATAGATGTTCAATAGGACTTGTCTCCGGATATAAGTTCTCATCACTATCAAGACCCATTTTGAATTTCTAGATAGATGTAGTGTAATTAATAAGCATCCCCAAAGGGGTTTCACTAGGAATGAAATCCATGAATTTGAATTTACTCTATAAGGGAGACCCAGACAAGGTGTTGAGTTCCATGGAGGAATCCATGGAAGGAGGAACAAATATCCCATTATCCCACAAGATCATGAAGTATCCATAATTGTGGAATGTGAGGAATGACACCTACCATATGATAATGAGAATATGGGGAAACAAATTTATCCTCAACACGAGGATGGACACCCTAGTGAAAGCATCGGAAGCAATGGATCAGAATCCATGCCTTTTTGAAAAATAAATAATTCAGATTTAGAAGGGATTATATTTTTTCTCATATCATCATCTATGGATGGGATTTTAGGAATTGAGAAAAATGGGTCTATACCATGGTATTTTAAGAAATTTTATAATGATAAAGAGTGACTTGTAATGTATCATTATCAAAAGGGATGTATTCATGATGAACCTCATATATTGAGTGGATATCTAGGAAAACATTAATGAACATCATATATAAAATATGAGGAGGTGATGTATGATATTTTTGCATGGATTGAGATCAATATTGAGTGGAGTGGAACTTTTTTAAATTCAAATATAATATGTATATAATAATATATTATTAGATTATGGTTATTCAACACCTATAAATATTATTACTCATTAGAAAATTTATATGGTGAAAAAATGGATTTTTGGTCAATAATAGAGTTTCTATATGAAGATGAAGCTATACCCTCATTGGAGGTTATTTGTCTATCTTGAGGAAACATAATGACAACACGATATCCATAAAAAATGAGATATATTTTGATTCTTTGATGATCAATCATAGTAATAAAAGTGTATTTTTAGTTATATTAAATCATGAATTGGGAACCAGGCATTTCGATTAGATGTGATATATGGAATAGAGTATGAGATTCATTATAGGTAGTCAATCATATAGAATATCAAATTGTGAAGTAGAATAATAATTTAGTCAAAGGAATTATATATTGGAATTACAACATTTGGTTTTGGGATGTGGTTTATTAACGATTGAAATTAGATGTCAATATATGGGAGGTATATTAGGTTCCTACCAAGCTATCATGGAAATGGTCGAAAGCTCGGTTTATATAGGATTAATTTTGATTGGATTTGTAACTATTGATTAAGTAAGAATTGTTTGTTGAAATTTTATATTTAGAATAAATGGGGATTAGGATGAGTCATAGGGCTTGAAATGAATATTGTTTCTATATTTATTCATTTATCTTCACAGTATCTTTCATATATAATTTTTTTAAAACCTATGAGTGAAGTTAGTAGAAAACAATACTCAATAAGAAAAAATATTAATTAAAACACAACTAATAATATATTTATTTTCTTCGAAATCTATTTTGGGGGTTACATAATTAAGATGAAAAATACGCATTATCTATTATATAATATTCTTTAACAAGATTATTGAGATGATATAAGGAAATTATTCTAGTGGTTTAGTGGTTTTTATAAAAAAAATTATTTTTAAAAAATTATACTAATGTGATGACACTAGGTGTGCATAAACTATTTATTTAGTTTGTTTCTTGAGAGATGGATATCAAATCTAGTATTTTTAAAATTGGATAAGGATTTTATATATTTTTTAACAAAATGATTGAAAATTATATAATTTTTTTTAAAATATACTAAAATGTGTGTTTTCTTATAAAAATGGTCTTCAATAAAAACCAACAACGTCTAGATATTTTGAGATTTTCTTTTTTGAGAGAAAACCCATGAGATCCAAGAGGGTGTGTAAATTTTAGTAAAACAATTTTTATTGGGTTTCGTTGAGTTAAATGAGTTCAACTAATAATTTTGATGTGTTTTATAGATTTTGATCCACCCAACTAAAAGTATAAAAGAAATATTATATACTATATGAAATAATATTATTTAAATATGACAGTTACAACATCGTTATTTGATTGATACATATAAACAAGTGTATAGACCCGAAGCTTGATGTACATGGACATTACATTACTTTTGCGGAATACTTAGTACATAACAAAAACACACACACAAGGATCGTAATAGTTTAGTGTCTCTGGAAACTCGGAATATAATCTTCTAATCCTGGTGAAAGATCTTCAACATCTCCCATAAAGATCTTCCTCTTTTTTATACCTAAAACCTTTCTTTATATCCTGGGGAAAAGAAAACATAAAAGGGTGAGCTCAAATACTTAGTAAGAGTAAACAAAAGAAATATCAATCACATCTTTTTCATAAGAACATAACATTTTGGAAATCTTAACCTGCAAAAGAGAGCATAATTTCATTACATGGGATAAATCATAGTAGTGAAATGAAATCCCAATAATCATAACTTAAAACATGAAACATTGTGTCATACACACATAATCATAGAGAATCATATCTTATTAGTCAAGACTCATTGCCAAGACTATCTTAGTGGACAAAGTCCCTTTCTGAACCGAGTCACCCTCATTTCAGTCCTGTTTCACTGAACCGGTATAACCTATAATTCCAGCCATGTCTATCTCATGAGATATAAAATCTTTACCCAATGCATTGGAGGGAGATATTGGTCCCTCCTATCTCATAATTATACCATTCTTATGTGTTCCACAAAATCATAAATCATACATCATTTCATAAACCATGTAATAAAAATGGGAATCTTAAACATCATGACATCAAAAAACAATTCATATAAGATAAAAGAATTCATAAAAATATATCCATCACAACATAATAATATCAATGTAATTATAGGGATATAAACAGAACCCTATATTGTCTTAGATGGAAAATAATTTTGATAAAACACTTGAACTCCATTCTTAAGGAAAATATCCTTTCTACTTCAAAAAAAATTTTCATTTCTTAACATGTCATAAAATTTTAAACTAAAAGAAGTAGATTAAAAATAAACTTGAAAACTTGTAAAGGAAGCTTCTTGGAAATAATTTTTTGAAAATCCATTCATGCCGAATAAGTTAAAAAAACATTCTTCTCGTACTTTTGTCGGAAAAGTCAAAAAGTATCTCGTACGAAAAACGACAAAAGATTCCTTTCATATCTTTTACTAAAAACTCACCGAAGGGTAAAATAGGATAAAAAAAATTTTAGTTGAATGGAAATAATATTACATATTGAGGAAACATGGATGTGGATGATAAAATACACCCCAGTAAATGCCAAAGTTTAAACAATCTCGGATAAAAATGAGATTGTGATATTTCCCTTACCTTATGTATGATATGCTTTGTACATATCCGAAACTCCTGTATAATGATTTAAATAATGTCATTAACTTATTACAGAATCATATTCATTGTTATGATATCATATATGGTTCACTTATGACTTTATATTACCTGTTCTTTTGTAAATTCCATGTTAAAGAAGTGTTTTGGGTAAAATCGTTTCATTTGTCGTTCGTGTTTTAACTTGTAATTATTCATATGATTACTTAGATCATTATTACTTAATTATAGAATATAAAACATGATTTATATATAATATATATTCAGAATATACATATATATAATGGATCGATAAATGGAAAGAAATACACCGTTCATGGAGACGGTAGGTCGTACGTACGCATGAACGCTGTTTTCTTTTCGTTATTCAATTGAGTGGAATTAAGTAGATGACATACATATATATACACATAAATCCAGTAGATTTATAATGTCATATATTTCATTATTATTTCTTATATATACTTTATAATCATTCTTAAATGGTTAACATGGAGAATGAATCTCATCGTGTCGTGGAGAAGGTAGTCTGTACGTACGCACGAGCGATGATATCATTTCAATAATTATTGAATTGAATTGGAGTGGATGATAAAATATATCAGAATCAATATGATGTTCTAATAACTATGTATAGTTATTCTTTACACCATTATACACATCCATGTATGGTGGTGGTGGAAAATAGATTACACCACGGCGTGGAGACGGTATTCCGTACGTACGCACGCGCGGTGATTTCCTTTTTCAGTAGGATGGATAGAAGGTTAATTAGAGTTGTTTCATATTTATAATAACATATCAGTATATAATAAATACTGATGTTATTACTTTATCATGAAACAACTAAAGAAGAAGAAGTTGAAGAAGAAAGAAATTGAAAAGGATCGGTAATGGATATTAACTCTTTTTGACGTGCCTTTTCTTAACCTCCACTTAAAAAACTAAGGATGGTATTTGAAGAAGACCAGGACCTCTAGGATGATACTATGGAAGTGGAGAAGATATTTTGGCAGGGTTTTGCCGAGATTTAATGCTCAAATTGGTGTGAGAAGGAGAGGGAGGAGGTGCCCTTTTATAAGGGAGGAGAGGGGCTCCTTTGGAAAAACTAAAAATAGTATTTTATTATAAAGTCATGTTCGGTTTTAAATAGCTCCAAATTGATTTATTTCGAAACTAAGGTGGGGATGGGTAGAAATACTCTCATCAAATATAATTTAGACAAGTTTAGGTTCCTATTTTAACCTTATCGTTTAGATTTAACATTAAGTTATATAATTTTACTTTTACTGTGTCTTCTTGTGTTCTTACACTATAAGGTTAATAAACTTACAATAAGAATCCAAACGAACCCCAAATTTTTTATTATTAATATATATAACCTTATCTAAGTCATGTTCCTGAACCTTAGATTTTTAGGAATAAAATAACAATTAATAATATAATATTTGTTTTAAAAACTATTTTATGTCAATTTTGACACTATTTAGTAATTAATTTTTGTGAAAATAATAACAGAATGATAAGTTCGAAAAAAAGTTAATTAAATAAATACTAACATGTCATATTAACCTATAAAATTAGTGGAATTCATAAAAAGTCTTAAATTACATTTATTTTGGTATTTATAACATCAATTATGTCAATATTTCATTAATAAGATAATTACTGCATCATCTTTGTGTCATAAATAAATTAAATTCTTTGATGTCTAAAAATTAAAAATATAATACCATTATTTAGGAAATAGTTTTATCTTTCCAATGAATATTTACAATCGAATTTATCTTATGTATAACCCTATATTAAAAATGTTTTAGTAAATAAACTTTGATTTTAACTCTTTTAACTCTTCTTTAAATTAAATAATAATAAATGTCCTAATCTAATTCAAGTTGGCCTAAATGGTAATATTTTATTCCTAAGTTTGTTTTTGGTCGAATTAGACTTGTCCAATAGAATTAGTACATGTGTTAGGGTAATAATAATATCATTTCTACCCTTAATTACCCTATTTACTTTTAACCGTGGTAAAAAAAAAGTATAAAGCTACTATTCACCAAAAATTATTTTCATCTCATTGAACCACATTTTACTTACTGAAATCAACCGTGTCTCTAGTATTTTTGAAATTCCACTCACAGAAGCGGTAAAATTAAGTTTTATGAAAAATTCAGGTTTTTAACTACCACTTAGTGGTTTCACTATTCATCAAAAATTGAAAGTTTTCAGAAAAATACAAAACATTAGGCCTAAGATATATTTGATATTATGAAATAAAAAATGATTTCTATTTTACCAAATTCAAAACATATCAGTTGCATTAATTAATTGAAAAATTAATTTTCGTCGTCAAAACAAATAGCGGGTTCTTAAGAGATAATAACTATCAAAAGATTGACACTTGTTTATGTCTGGTTTAAATGTGAAATTACATCCAATGACCAACATTGTATTAAATTGTAAAAATATATTCTAAATATACTTTAAAACCACTCAAATTAATAATTTATCACTATTAATGTTTTTGATTGAAGAAGTTGTTTTTAATTAAAATTTAGTAATTTTCCCTATTCATCAAAATATGAATGTTATCCGAAAATCACCAAAATTTCACCCTAAGCCAATTTCGACATTCCGAATCCAAAAATGAAGTCCATTTTGAAAAATAAAATTTACAAAATTTCAAAAAGTGGTTGTTACTATTCATAACGGCTAGTTTTAATAATATTTTAATAGCATATCATTGTTTAGCGAAACATGGTGTTGCGTACAACACATGCTATCGTGGAAGGTCGTGATTGCGTGAAATTCAAGCCAGGTCAGAGATGTGTGTTGTGAAAGCTCCTTTTGGTATAGCGTATAACACAAGACATTAATGGAATTAAAAAGAATGTTTTTCATAAAATCTTGGGGTGTTACATTCTACCCCCCTTAAAATGAATTTCGCCCTCGAAATTCGTTGGGGTTATAAATGGTTTACTACTCGAAAGTTTTTTAATAGAAACCCATATCGTAAAAAGGAATACCAAAACCAATCTTTAAAAACAAAAGTATGAAACATAACGGTTACCCAAATAAACTAATCACTGGGTTTCCATATAGGTGAAAATATGGATATGGAAGAAAAATCTAACCATCATGTTCTGATGGAGAGTGGTAGAGAACATGGCTATGGAAAAGCCAAAAATCACAAATCCATAAATTTGTGACGATCTAAGGTACCATCTGATTAATCAGATATAAGAGCACTAGGACAACAGTTTTGGTTTTCAAGATCGTTTCCCTAAAGTTGAAGAATTTGAATTGGAATAAATACTTACTTTATTTTGGTACAATCTCACTGTTTTTCATGCCTTGAACAATTTCCACTTCATCTCTAAAATAAATGAAGTTGAATTTGTTATTCGTGAAGTGTTAGTAGATCATGTGATAAAATGACGGGTCATTCCATCTGTCTCAAACAAAAGGTTAGCAAAAGATTTTAAATATACATAAGTCATTATATAGTGATATTAATCATATGTGCTTCCTAAAATGGACTTATACTTCATATATTATACTGCTTAATATAATAAAACATGTTTCTACTAAACAGGGACTTCCTGTAGGCCAGTGGAAGGCGATAAAGGCCAGTCGCACTTCTGTTGTGGGTTCGATTCCCATAGCCTTGTCCGACGTGATGGGCTATCGCCCGTCCTGCAGGTTGTCCTTTTTCTTAAACTACATTACTATATCATCCCATCAATAATATCAAAAAAAGTTCTATCCTTAAACAATACTTAGCATATGTCCAACTTAATCCATTCCAATATTTAGGCTTATCTAAAATACTTCTGTCCAAGCTCATAGTATAAAGAAAACGATTACTTGAAATGTCATCAACCAAGCATGTGAATACCATCATTTATCCCCCATATATATATATATTGTTGGTCACATTCCAATCATGTGAATACCTTAATGATGTATTCTATTAAAAAATGAATACCCATTAAACCTTAGTGAAAACATGAATGCTGTCAAAAGTTAACTCTTTCCACATACCAAAATCCAAAAATTCTATATACTCAATCCATTACATAACCTTCTCCTTATATCAGTCATGAGCTCATGAATACTATCAAACATTTAATTTTCTCCTTATCCCTTCATTATGCGCATATCATCTACATTCCAAAAATATCTGAACAATCTTTCATGGATACTGGTACCATTAATCATACACTTTCAAAACTCAAGGAAAGACAACAGTGTAACAATCCTTATATGTATCTTTATTCCATAGTACCATGAGATTACTTATACAACATTACACATGATAAACATGTAATCATTCCACTACATTCTTAAACCATTGACCGAGCTTCAACAATTCTTTCATCTCACATATCATTTTTAGTCTCTTCATCATCATCAACATAAATACTACCCATACGACCATACTGATTCTCTTCATGAGACTTTACCTTAGGGCATTGGTTTTCATAATGCCCGTAAATTCCACATTTAAAACATTTAACCATTGTTGATGTCGTAGCAATACCATTATCCTCATCCCTGGTGTTAACTGAACCTTTTCCTTTGCACTTACTGGCTTTGTGTCCTTCTTTTCCACACCCAAAGCATATTCCAGTTCCTTTGAAACATTCTCCTTGATGCCTCTTCCCACATGATTTACATAGGGGAAATTGAACTTTCTTTCCTCTATGATCATCATGAAACTCCATCTTTCTCTTATTTGCCGAGTCAGGAAACTTACCAAATTTTACTTTATTGATCATATTATGAGAATGCTAATTCGGCATAATAATGATGTTTGGACTTCCAAATCCCATTTCATTTGGTTGCTCATCATTCCATTGACCATCATATCCTCCATTATCATGAATCATCTTGTTTCCAGCCATTTTCTAAAACCCAAAAAGAATAGTGTGAGAGAAAAAAAATCATAATAAAGGGGGAGTAACTTCAATATCTAACATCTTTGGTTTAATCTAATATCGTTACTACAGTTCTAGGACTATATCCTATACGTATACTTATCCTTAAAGACATCCCGAGACATACCTTAGAAATATCTCTAGGGATCTCACTAACGTTCTCACATCCTAGTTTCCAAAGGTTGACTAAACCTTTCCTCTGATACCAACTGTAGAGACCTGAATCTTGACGTACATTGAAATTACATTACTTTTGCGGAATACTTAGTAAATAACAAAAACACACACACAAGGATCCTAATAGTTTAGTGTCTTTGGAAACTCGGAATATAATCTTCTAATCCTGGTGAAATATCTTCAACATCTCCCTAAAGATCTTCCTTTTTTATACCTAATACCTTTCTTTATATCCTGGGGAAATGAAAACATAAAAGGATGAGCTGAAATTCTTAGTAAGGGTAAAAAAAAAAAGAAATATCAATCACATCATTTTCATAAGAACATAACATTTTGGAAATCTTAACCTCCAAAAGAGAGCATAATTTCATAACATGGGATAAATCATAGTAGTGAAATGAAATCCCAATAATCATAACATAAAACATGAAACATTGTGGAATACACACATAATCATAGAGAATCATATCTTATTAGTCAAGACTCATTTCCAAGACTATCTTAGTGGACAAAGTCCCTTTCTGAACCGAGTCACCCTCGTTTAAGTCATGTTTCACTAAACCGGTATAACATACCATTCCAGCCATGTCTATCTCATGAGATATAAAATCATTACCCAATGAATTTTAGGGACATATAGGTCCCACCCATCTCATAATGATACCATTCTTATGTGTACCACAAAATCATAAATCATACATCATTTCATAAACCATGTAATAAAAATGGGAATCTTAAACATCATGACATCATAAAACAATTCATATAAGATAAAAGAATTCATAAAAATATATCCATCACAACATAATCATATCAATGTAATTATACGGATATAAACATAACCCTATATTATCTTAGATGGAAAATAATTTTGATAAAACACTTGAACTCCATTCTTAAGGAAAATATCCTTTCTACTTCAAAAACATTTTTCATTTCTTAACATGTCATAAAATTTTAAACTAAAAGAATTAGATTAAAAATAAACTTGAAAACTTGTAAAGGAAGCTTCTTGGAAATAATGTTTTAAAAATCCATTCATGTCGTATAAGTTAAAAAACATTCTTCTCGTACTTTTGTCGGAAAAGACAAAAAGTATCTCGTATGGAAAACGACAAAAGATTCCTTTCATATATTTTACTAAAAACTCACCGAAGGGTTAAATAGGATTAAAACAATTGTAGGTGAATGGAAATAATATTACATATTGAGGAAACATGGATGTGGATGATAAAATAAACCCCAGTAAATGCCAAAGTATAAACAATCTCGGATAAAAATGAGATTGTGATATTTCCCTTACCTTATGTCTGATATGCTTTGTACGTATCCGAACCTCCCGAATAATGATATAAATAATGTCATTAACTTATTATAGGATCATATTCATTGTTATGATATCATATATGGTTCACTTATGACTTTATATTACCCGTTCTTTTGTAAATTCCATGTTAAAGAAGCGTTTTGGGTAAAATCGTTTCATTTGTCGTTCGTGTTTTAACTTGTAATTATTCATATGATTACTTAGATCATTATTAATTAATTATAGAATATTAAACATGATTTATATATAATATATATTCATAATATACATATATATAATGGATCGATAAATGAAAAGAAATACACCGTTCATGGAGATGGTAGGCCGTATGTACGCATGGACGTTGTTTTCTTTTCGTTATTGAATTGAGTGGAATTAAGTAGATGACATACATATATATACACATAAATCCAGTAGCTTTATAATTTCATATATTTCATTATTATTGCTTATATATACTTTATAATCATTCTTAAATGGTTAACATGGAGAATGAATCTCATCGCGTCGTGGAGACGGTAGTCCGTACGTACGCACGAGCGATGATATCATTTCCATAATTATTGAATTGAATTGGAGTGGATGATACAATATATCATAATCAATATGATGTTCTAATAAATATTTATAGTTATTCTTTACACCATTATATCCATCCATGTAAGGTGGTGGTGGAAAATAGATTACACCACGGCGTGGAGACGGTATTCCGTACGTATGCACGCGCGGTGATTTCCTTTTTCCGTAGGATGGATAGAAGGTTAATTAGAGTTGTTTCATATTTATACTAACATATCAGTATATAATAAATACTGATGTTATTACTTTATCATGAAACAACTAAGGAAGAAGAAGTTGAAGAAGAAAGAAATTGAAAAAGATCTGTAATGGATATTACCTCTTTTTGACGCGCCTTTTCTTAACCTCCGCTTAAAGAACAAAGGTTGGTCTTTGAAGAATACCAGGACCTCTAGGATGATACTAGCGAAGTGTAGAAGAGATTTTGGCAGGGTTTGGTCGAGCTTGAATGCTCAAATTTGTGTGAGGAGGAGAGGGAGGAGGTGCCCTTTTATAAGCGAGGAGAGGGGCTCCTTTGGAAAAACTAAATATATTATTTTATTATAAAGTCAAGTTCGATTTTAAATAGCTCCAAATTGATTTATTTCGAGGATAAGGTGGGGATGGGTCGAAATCCTCTCATCCAATAGAATTTAGACAAGTTTAGGTTCCTATTTTAACCTTATCGTTTAGATTTAACATTAAGTTAAATAATTTTACTTTTACCGTCTCTTCTTGTGTTCTTCCACTATAAGGTTAATAAACATACTATAAGAAGACAAACGAACCCCAAATTGTTTATTATTAATATATATAACCTTATCTAAGTCATTTGGCCGAACCTTAGATTTTTAGGAATAAAATAACAATTAATAATATAATATTTGTTTTAAAAACTATTTTATGTCAATTTTGACACTATTTGGTAATTGATTTTTGTGAAAATCATAACAGAACGATAGGTTAGAAAAAAGTTAAATAAATCAATAATAAAATGTCATATTAACCTAGAAAATTAGTGGAATTCATGAAAAGTCTTAAATTACATTTATTTTGGTATTTATAACATCAATTATGTCAATATTTCATTAATAAGATAATTACTACATCATCTTTGTGTCATAAATAAATTAAATTATTTGATGTCTAAAAATTACAAATAAAATACCATTATGTAGGAAATATTTTTATCTTTCTAATTAATATTTACAACAGAATTTATCTTATGTATAACCCTATATTAAAAATGTTTTAGTAAATAAACTTTGATTTTAACTCTTTTAACTCTTCTTTGAATTATATAATAATAAATGTCCTAATCTAATTCAAGTGGGCCTAAATGGTCATATTTTATTCCTAAGTTTGTTTTTGGTCGAATTACACTTTTCCAATAGAATTAGGACATGTGTTAGGGTAATAATAATATCATTTCTACCCTTAATTACCCTATTTACTTTTAACCGTGGTAAAAAAAAGTAAAAAGTTATTATTCACCAAAAATTATTTTCATCTCATTGAACCAAATTTTACTTATTGACATCATCCGTGTCTCTCTGATTTTTGAAATTCCACTCACATAAGCGGTAAAATTATGTTTTATGAAAAATTCAGCTTTTTGAACTACCACATAGTGGTTTCACTATTCATCAAAAATTGAAAGTTTTCAGAAAAATACCAAAAATTAGGCCTAAGCTATATTTGATATTATGAACTAAAAAATGATTTCTATTTTACCAAATTCAAAACATATCAGTTGCATTAATTAATTTAAAAATTAATTTCCGTCGTCAAAACAAATAGTGTGTTCTTAAGAGATAATAACTATCAAAAGACTGACACTTGTTTATGTCTGGTTTAAATGTGAAATTATATCCAATGACCAACATTGTATTAAATTGTAAAAATATATTCTAAATATACTTTAAAACCACTCAAATTACTAATTTATCACTGTTAATTTTTTTTATTGAAAAATTTGTTTTTAATTAAAATTTAGTAATTTTCACTATTCATCAAAATATGAAAGTTATCCGAAAATCACAAAAATTTCACCCTAAGCTAATTTCAATATTTCAAATCCAAAAATGAAGTCCATTTTGAAAAATAAATTTTACAAAATTTCAAAAAGTGGTTGTTACTATTCATAACGGCTAGTTTTAATAATATTTTAATAGCATATCGTTGTTTAGCGAAACTTGGTGTTGCGTACAACACACGCTATCGTGGAAGGTCGTGATTGCGTGTAATTCAAGCCAGGTCAGAGATGTGTGTTGTGAAATCTCCTTTTGGTGTAGCGTATAACACAAGACATTAATGAAATTACAAAGAATATTTTTCATAAAATCTCGGGGTGTTACAACAAGTGTAACCGCGTTACAGAAAATATTTAAAAAATGATTCCAAAAAAATAATTAATTGTTTTTATATGAAATAAGTACTCAATTTTTAATAATATGAATAAGATCCTATAGGATTTAAGAAAAATTAAAGATTAAAATAGTCATTTTTATATAAAATTGAGGTTACATTTTTTTTTAATTTAAAAGTTAAATTTAAAAATTTTAGTTTGATAACATTAACATAATTCATGACTCCATCATTTCAATATAAAATTAAGATACATTTTTTAGGATTTTTTTGAAACAATTTTTTGGGTGAGTAGTTAAAAATAACTATTTTACAAATATTTTCACTTTTAAGAAATTTTTATGCTAAAATAATGACTTCAATGTTTAATAAACCTTTTCTATAGACCAAATATATATTTAAGATGTAATATATTTCCTTTAAAAATATAATCTTAATCTTATTAATATAGGATTGAAATTATAAAAACCAAATTATTATTATTTTTCAAATAAGTACTATTTTTCTTTTTTTTTCTCTTTTAATAATGTATTGCAAAATTTATTTTAAATTTTGTTTTGGTTTTAATGAGGGATGGATCCCTACTCGTCTTGATATTTTCTTGTATTGAACATTACCTTTTCCAAGGGCTTAAAATGTGTTTCTTCTACGATGAGCGCTCCTGCTTCTCCAGAGGTCCACTCCCTTTCTTGTCACTCTTCTTCATATCTCTTCTTAATTTTCCTTTTGTCTTTATTACTCTTTTTCGGTTTCTATCTCCAACAATCATGAAATTGATCTAATAATATGAATGTCTAACCTAACATACCCATAATTCTAGACAACACATTTATCCCTATTCATTATTCTTCATGATGGTTTGGGATGTGATAGTTATTACGGTTGTTGTCATCTTTTTTGGTCTATGGGTTTCATCATTATTTTTAGGTGATTTGGTATCCTCTATGTGGTTGTTTCTCACTCTTTTAGACTTTTACCTCTCAATATATTCTCTTCAAACAATATCTATTACACAAGGATCCATTACACTATAATTCATTAGTTTTCATTGAGGTTTTGTTATATGTTTGTTGGGATTTCACTACTCTTTCACGAGTCATGAACCGTATTGGTTCTTATGCTTACTTTGAGTGTCAATGTTAATTATATTGTGGTTTTATAGGTCTTATATGTTATCTAGTGTCCCTATGACTAACGTAGTGTGGTTTATCATCGATCAGAATTTGGCCTCGGGTTGTTTTAGATCTGTGGATGGTTTAGCTATCAGTAGAATTTGTTGTTCTTGTTTTCATGATGGTTTTGTCTTGTGGTTTTTAGAATTCCATTCTTTATGGAAATGATATAATTTTTTGATGATTTTTAGATCAAATAATCTATGTTGGTGTTTTTGTTTCATAACCTTGGCTTATTGGTTTTTTTATGTTCTATACTTGAAGGCTATATTAGTTACATTCTTATGCTATGAGTGGTCACCAGAAAAGAATATGTTCTTATTTATTGGTTGTGGGCATTGAAGGTCAAAAAAGAATCAGTATTTCTTTATATCTACTAGAGATTAGTGTTGATCAAGAAGATAGTGATGGGATTGTTCTTATGTGTAGTGTGACACCCTGAGATTTAGTGATTTCTTATAAAATAATTTAATATATTTAATATTTTGTATTTCACACAACACTGAATATATCTTCTTTTATATGAAAGAACATAGTTTTTATTTAATTTCAAGTAATACATAGTTACGATTTTAATCCGTAGAACATATATATCATCTTTAGGTACACACAAACCAATGTTTATATTGTGTTACATAGAATGTTGAGTTTATTAAATAGCTTGTGTTACATTCAATGAAGTGTTTTTATAAAAGAAAATATATTATTAAAATTGTTATTAAAATATCATTATAGTTATAACCTAGCAGTTGGATTGTAATTTTTGAATAAGATTAAATAAAAAATTAAAATATGATTTACACATGAATTTAAAGTGAATCCTTTGGTTACAAATTATATATAAATAAATGTAGAACTATCTCAAAAAATTTAGTTTTCTAAGGTAAATATCTTTATATGTACAAAAACATTATATACATAAATTAAACACACAAAATTTAACAAATATTTTCAATTAAATTTATATATAATATATTCAATCAATATTTTTGATACCCATCCAATATATTAGATAGGTAAATTTTTAAAATATATTCCATTTTATGAATAAAAAGATGTATTTTTCTAAAAGGTAATTTTACCAACCTTTAATGATGATCCCATTCTGAATATAAATTTTGAAACATTTATAATTTTTTTTAAAATTTTTAACATAATTTTTGAAATAGGTATATCATAATTTACTTTGACTGATTTATGGTATTTTTTAAAGAATATTCAAATTTTTATGAATAATGAAAAATAACATTTTTTTAAAAAAATGATTTTTATTAACAAAAATTACCGATAAATGATATTTTAAATTGGTTTTGAAATTTAATTAGTTCAATTATATAAGAATAAATACAATCTATTTCATTTAATCAATTTACCATTAAAATTGGATACAAAATAATTTAATTTTTTTTAAATACTATCAATTTAAAAACATGTTTTCTCTTCGTGTCTGCTGGATTACACATAAATTAATTTCAGCCACTTATTTGCTTTGAATTTTGAAATACTGATTTAAAATTTTGAATAATTATAATTTATTATTTATTATTATGTCATATTAGTTTTTTACAAAAAAAATATTACTGAATGAATTAAAATTATTTACAATGATTTTGGTAGAAACAAGACCACTCTGTGGTTAAACATTAATTTAAGAGGGGAAATAACATAGGAACATGCCCTAAATCCAGTGTATGGAAATATATTGACATAATACACTTTTTTAAAGAAAATTATTATTAATTGGTGGCACATTAGGTATGTGATACCACTCAATAGTGTTTACTTTTTTATATTTTTATGAAAACCACTTCTCCTCCAATATGAAAAGAGTAGTACCCACATCACTTCATCACACATTTTAATCAATTTTTCTCATCCAATTAATGGAAAAATTCACTCCCTGATTCAATAAATTCATACCAAATTCTTTTTTGGATGTAAATCAAAACAAGGACTACCTTTGGTGAAAAACAATATAAGTTACCCCAAGAAGAGGTAACATCCTTCAATAAGAACATTTATATTATTTCTTTCTCCACCACCTTTGTTATTATTATTACATGATAATATAATGACCAGAATATCCTCAATATAATGAGATGAATTTATGATAAGGGTTTTACCTACACTCATAGAAAATTCCATCGAATGTGATACACAATCATTGGTTGTGTGTACATAAGACTACCGCCACGCGAGCCAATGCCACGTGTTCTTCCATTGCCACTATTTATTGTTGGGAATAATGATTGAATTTCTAATCTTATTTGATATATATTATATTAAACATTTATTAATATTATTTATTTATTATATAAAACATACCTACCTGAATCCCATTTTATGCAAACATGATAACTTCATTTTTGGATGTGTGGACTATCACCTCCTCAAATAGATGTGATTCATTCACATTTTACAGGAAATGTATTAAAGATGACTTTATCAAAAATATATGTTTTATATAACATAATAAATATATTATAATGATAATATATATATATCTGGGTTTTTGTGTGTCATTTACTCTCTTTATTTCAATATGATAAGAAAACAGTAATAATGTTCATGCGTACATACAACCTACCATCACCAGGAACGATGTATTCCATTTCATATTTCTATATATTATAGATTATTATAAATATTAATATAATTTGTATATATGATATTTATATCGATTCTTACATTCTACAAATATGTATATCCTGATCAATGTAATGTGATCAATAATGAGAAGTCAAAATATATACAAAAAACATCGCAGATATTACCCGAAATGTAACACTAACATTGAATTGTAATAAAAAGTAATAAGTAAATCATATAAGGTATTATATATAATAATATGGTTCTCACTGTAAATTGATAATAAAATTATTTCTCTTTTCGGTTGAAAATTTGTGTTCTCCTAAAAAATGTTTACTAAAGAAGTTTTCAAAAAATATTTTACTATATTTAATTACATTTTTAAACACATTATACCTTTCTAGTAAAAATTGGTTTTATAATGAATTTTCATATTTTTTGTGATAAATTAACTTTTATAAACTTTTTACAGGGAAAAAGGAATGCCTCACATATATGTATTTACCAACCATAGTTACCTTCATTGTATTGAATCTTCCTTTACGGGTTTACACGGTTACTTTTTAATAAAAAAGGATTGTCATTATTTTCATGAAATTATTTATTTTTATTCTGTATTTGAGAGGATAGGTTTTCAAAAATGGTTTATAAATAAAAATGTGTTAAAAATCTGTTTCAATGTTCCTTATTTATGTTTTGAGGGTTATTTTCAAAGGAAATGTCTTATAATTTAATATGTTATTTTCAAAGAGGAAAAGATATTTTCCCCAACAAAAGTTATATTTGATTTTTAATGATTCATTTTTAGATTTTTGATGTTGTTTAAAAAAAGGATTTTAAACTTTTTATATTTTTGATAAGTCATTTAAATAAATGTTTTTTTCCAAGAGATCTTTTAAAATCATTCTCCATATAAGATGAAATACTTTGATGAAGTTTCTGATTTACTAGGGATAAGATCCATGGATTCTATTAACATTATTTCTATAAATGGTTTATGTCGTGATTGAATAATATTTATATAACCTATTTATTTTCTATGTGATAATCACATTTCAATGTGATTGAAAGAGAACCCTTTTATTTTTCATGTGTTAATAACGTTATGAAAGAATAATTATTTTATTGTGTTTTTATGATGATATGAAAACTATTATTTAATTAATTAATATCATAGTTATTGGACAAAGATTTTATGATGGGGTGTACTAGATGGCACCAGGTATGCTCATTACAGCTTATATGATGGGGTGGACCATATAGTGTTTGGTAATCCTATTACAGCTTATATGATGGGGTGGTCCCTATTACACTGATTAAGCATATTACAACATATGTGATGGGGGTGGACCCAATATCATGGTGTAAGCCCATTACATCTTATATGATGTGGTGTCCCAAATTGAACTAGGTAATCCTAATATAGCTTATAGAATGGGGTATCCTAGAAGCACCAGGTAAGCATGTTACAACATATATGATGGGGTGTCTCAAATAGCATTGGATAAGCCTGTTATAACTTATACGATGGTGTATCCTAGATATCTCAATTTTAGACCGTTATATCTCTCCATTTAATTTCACATGTATTTATATCTATTGATATATATGTGGATGGAATGGGGAGTGGACTTGGATTAATAATGGGCGTTGTCTGCTAAGATAGTCTTTGGAGTGAACCTTGATTACTAAGATGGTCATGGGAGTGAACCATGACTACCACAACGGTTTTGGGAGTGAATCCATTCTACTAAGATGGAATTTTCACTAATATTTTACTACTATGGAAATATAGTTTATATGATAATGTGTCTGCCAAAAATTATATGTCTGATTCCTATTTTAAGCTTTCATGGAATATGATCATGACTCCATTATGATTTTTGACTTAAGAAATGCCAATATTTTTAACATGGTTCATGTTTATGATATTTGATATGAAGGTCCTGATCTTATAATGTTATGATCTTCTTCTCATACCATTATACTCATGATATTCTTATATATCTGCATTTTTTACCCTTACTTGTCATCTAAGGTCACCCCTTTATTATGTTTTCTTTCCCTAGGTTCTCAAGAATGGTTTTCATTAGGAGTAATAATGTAGAATATATTTAAGGGAGATGTTAATGACCTTTTACCATGATATAAGATTATGTTTACATGTTCAAAAAGACATTATACTATTATAGTCATCGGGTATATACTTATGAAATTTCTTAATATTCATAATTAATGATGTAATATCCAGGTATGTAAATCATATGTCTCTATAGATGGTACCAATGGAATGTTTTGGAACACCATTGAGAACTAGTATGGGAAAAATTTGTGAGGCACCTAAGTATATTTATAAGGATATGTCTTGTGATGAATATAAGGATAAGCCTAAGGTGTCATATATTTAAAAGAAGGTGTCATTATTTAGACATCCTATATGTGATTTTTCATGATTATGTGGTTTTACACTTTGAAAATTTCTAATTACACTATATGTTTTGTTTTATTTAATGGGGGGGGGGAACTATAAGAATGTGGGTTAATGTTGAAGTTAATAGCCATATTTCTAATGAGCAGTCTAATGGTATGATCACCAAGGTAAAGGATGTTGTGATCATGACAAATTTGTTTTCACGAAATATTATTAATAATATATACCTCAACCAACTCTTGGAGTTAGAGAATATGATATGTAATGAGTTATATGAGAAAATTTGAATAATTTATTTCATTCCATCTCATAAGAAGAAAATTTACTTAAATAATGTTTTAGTATTCATTTTTATAATGTGGGTTATTATTCCTGGAAATTTCTTGTATTAAATCATTGATAACCCAAAAAAAATTGATGTTGAAAATCATTTTAATGGGTGTATAATGTAACACCCTAATATTTTGTGATTTTTTTTGAATTAATTTATTTTTTTCAATATTTTGCATTTCACGCAACATCAAATATGGCATATATTATATGAAAAAACTATGATAGGATTACCATTCACACAATAACTTATTAATATTATACTATATGAAAAAAATTGAATACATTATGTAACAAACAACACTATGTTCAAATTATGTTACACACATTGCTAATTTCTTTTTAAATCTTGTGTAACATGCAACACTGTGTTTTACCAAACTGAAATATATTATTGATATTTTTAGTATTATATTATTATATTTACCACCTAACCATTTGAATGGATTTTGTGAGTAATATTGACTAAATATTGAAAATATTATTTAAACATGTATATAAAATGAATTATTGGGTTGTCAAATAGTTACAAATGAATTTAACAACTACTTGAAAATAATAGAAATCACTTTCCTAAAGAATCTATTTTTCTTTGTACGAACACAATTTTATCTCATTAAATTAAACAAACCAATATTGATGAATTTTTTCAAAATAATTCATATACTGTGTATTAAATCAGTATTTTTATACTCATCCAATATTATTGATAGGTATAAGTTAAGAAAAGAATCCAATTTCATGAATAAATACATGCATTTTTCTAGAAGGTAATTTTAACGAATTTTGATGGAGAACCCATTATAAATATAATTTTAGAAACATTTATAAATTTAATTTAAAAAAACACAATTTTTTAAATGGGGATATTATAATATAACATTGGTGAAAATTTGGTATTTTTCAAAAAAGCTTCATATTTTGATCAATATTGAAGAAACAATGATTTTTAATTGGAAACCACGATTTTCATCAAATTAATTCAAATAGTTGAACTATATTAAAAATTGGGTTAAAATTATAATTATTTCAATAATAAAATAATAAATTCATTCTAGGTCATTGAAATAAATTTCACATTGTAATTGGATATTAAAACCTTTCATGCATTTGAAAATTTTCACATTAAAAACTCGTTCTCTCGTCTCGTTTGTGAGATTAGTTTAAAATTAATTTACACGAATTATGTGAACTGAAATTGAAAAAATGGATTCCATATTGGGAGTCATAATAATTTATAATGACTAATATTGTGAACTTAGTTTTTTAGACAATATATTATTGAATGTAATTAAATTTAAATACAGTGATTATGTTAAAAACAAGATTACTTAGTCATTAATCATTAATTTAAGGTTTTAAATAACCTAGAAACATGTCGAAAAACACTTTTATATAAATATTTAGACAATGTATCTTAATTTCTAGAAAATTAAATATTATTTGACGAACATGATGTAAGGAAGTCCTCTCAATATTGTTTTAACATTTTATATTTACAAGAATGTCACTCGTCCTCCACTATAAAAAAGGCACTCACCTCCTCTCTTATTCACACACCTATGGAACTTTTTTGTTTCCCTAAAGTCACATAATATCCTAAAAAATTCACTAAATTTATCTTAGAGATATTTTTTGCGAATAAATCCATCCATGTAAGCCCGTTGCTGCAAACCAAGAGGAGTTACCCAAATAAGAGGTAACATCCATCGACAAGCACATTGTCTTTAATTATATTTCCACCCCATAAATTAATATTATTCCATAATAATAGGATAATATAATAATATGAAATAAAATTAGATTTTTTCATGTTATTGGTTCCACCATAACTTGAAAAATTCCATCAAATTGGATTACCAATCACTGTTCGTGTGTTCAGTGAACTATCGCCCTGTGAACTTATGTCGCTCATTCTTACATTTCCACATTTCAAGGATGAAAATAATGATTTAATTTATTTGTTTATATGATATATGATATATTTATGTTTTCTTTATACATATTATATTATTATATAGTACATACCTCATGCTTTCTATTTTTTGTAAATATGATAACTATATTTTTTGACATATGGACTACCACATCCTCAAAGCGATGTGATGCATTCTCATTTTAAATGGAATGAATTAAGGATGTATTTACTTAAAATATATAATATATATGAAAAAATAATGACATTTATGGATAATATATATACATATATATATATATATTTCATTTACATTCTTTCTTTCAATACGACTAGAAAACAGAAACAACATTCATGCGTACGTATGACCTACTATCTCCATGAAAGATGTATTCCATTTCATATTTGAATATTTTAAATATTATGATAAATTTTTATATAATAAATATTTATGATATTTATATCATGTTTTACTATATATGTCTAATTAAATTGTGATCTAAGTAATAGTATCAATAATAACAATTAAAAACATATACAAAATGAAACATACATATGAACTGAAACGTAACCTTAAAATGGAATCATACTAAATGAGTTATATAATGTCATAATTAAGTCATATATGGTATTATATTTAATAATATGGTTCTTTAGGTATTTGATAATAATCTTATATTTATTATACAAGTGTTTTGAAGGTGTTTGAATATATTTATGAATTAAGGTAAGGGTTTTCTCGTCTCACTTTCATTTCTACAAGATTAATGCGTTATTAACCACTCATTTATTTTTATGGGGTACATAATTACCGATAATATATTATAATATTATTATACTTAAATATATGGGTATTAAAATATCCATTTTATTTATTTATTTCATGTGATTTATTGTTTAAAATTTACAAAATCGGTAATGTAATGTTCGTCTCAATTTACCTTTTCTAAGTTACATGCCATGTAATACACCTATATTTTATATGTTTGTATGTAATAAATTTAGACACATTATATCATGAAAATATTTATTTTAATTAAATTTAAATATTTATTTAATTTTATTCATTCATCAGGATTATCATCAAATGTTACCAAAGTGGTAACTGTTTATTTTTATAATCTCATTGTTTATCTGGATTTGTGTTGATTATTCCTCCATTAATGAAATATTATGTTATATCTCTCAATATATATCATTAATTTTATTCTCCACTTTTTAATAATTATATCTTTAACTAATAGAATGGTTTTTACAGTCATTGGTACTTGTGATAAATAAAAAAATGTTTTTATGAAAATATAACTTTATTTCTATTTCGATCAGAAATCTATGTTCATAGAAAACAATTTTTTTAATGATATTGAAAAATTGATTTACTTCCATTTTTAAATGAAATATTTACTCACGTATTATATTTTTGAGTCAAAATTGGTTTTAAAAGCAATATCCTTATCATATTTTATCAAGACACTTTTCTAAAAAAAATTGGTGAAAATGGAATGTTTGACATGTATAGATTTACCCATTATTTAGGTCCTAATTTCATTGAAGCTTCCATTGAATGTTTACAAGGTTATATTTTTAAGAATTTTTTTCTTAATATTATTCAAATTCATTGTTTTTAGTGTGGGTTTCAAAGGAAAATGTTATTGAAAATGTTTTATATTTGTAAAAGTGTTTAAAATGGTTTTCAATTGTTAAATTGTATTTTTTTCAAGGTTATTTCCAAATGTTAATGTTTTCTATTTTAAAGGGGTGTATTTAAATATAAAAGGTTATTTTCTTTAAGAAATATATTAAATGGTTTTTAGTGGTTCATAAGTTTTTTTCAAAAAAATCAAATAAATTTCTTTTGAAAATGTTATATGTTTAAAAATGTGATTTTCAAAGAAAAATTTATGTTTCAAGTGATCTTCCAAAATCCTTCTTTGTCTAGGATTTAATACTTTGATAAATTTTATTCTTTACTAAAGATATGATTCAAGGAAACAATTAATTTTATTTAACTTAAAGGATTATGTTTTTATTGCATAATTTTTATGGAATCTATTTATTTTCAACATGCAAATAATGATACAATGAGATTGACCTGCAACCCATTTATTTTCCATGGGTTAGTCAAGTAATAAATGAATAAATATATTAAAATTTTATTATTATTTAACATATATCTTTACTTTTTCATTGTGTGGTTCATAGAAATATATTATGTGATGGGTTGACCTAGATGGTGTCTTTTAAGCCCATTACAACTCATATGTAGCATCCCCATCCTGGAATCCACTCGAAGGATAATCCAATCTAGGATATCCATATAACCTCAAGTGTATCTTCTTAAATTCCAAAGGATTTCGACTACTATTGAGAGACCATTAAATGTGTCTTCGGGGAAAACTATGCCCACATAGTTAATAAGTAATATATAGTAGATAAAAACCAATATATAATAAATTTCGGAAGAATATAAATAACCAAACTATAGTCAAAGAGAAAAAACCACCTAAAATAAATATATAATAAGTGTGGAAGATAATAAATAAACCATATAAACAATGATGTCAGGATAAGATGTGTGTGCTTTAATGAGAGTATGGAAAAAAAGGAAGTACAAGCATGAAATCAAGGCGATATTGAAAATGACTTAAAGAGAAACAACTGTGTCACGAGCAGCAGCTCGGTCCTCTGACCCCAAGCCTCATCCTGAGCAGCAAGACACACTCAAGAACCAAAAGCAACATGCTTCCCATTATCTCTACCTATGAAAATAAAGTCTACCCGGGTACCAAACGGTGCCCGATTTGGGGGTAAGATAAATACTTAGTAGGTCGACACCCATGATGTTTTAACCATTACATTTCATTCTTTAGAAAATAGTAGTGTTCCAACATACTATAACTGTAAGAAATAAAATAAACAATAAAAAATTAATGTAATTTGGTTCGGGTCCTCAATGTCACCCACCCCATATCTCCCACTTCAACCCAAACTGGGAATCTGAATTTAGTACCTATAAAAAGAAGGGTGCATATATATATAACAAGGATAAAAATAAATGGAAGTCATAAAGGTATAATACCCCATAAACTTTATTTATTATGGGGTCCAATTAATTTGTCCATATAGTGTGTTTCAAGCACTAGAAATGTATCACAATTTACATGGTGATCAAGGATGCATAAATAAACACTTTCCATGCATTATTATTATTATCATTATTATGTACAAGTTGTAGATTTAGAGTCTGAACCCATATCGATGTCATCGATATGGTACCTATATAAATTAATCTAATACCAACGATCATGTCCAAGATAATCTTGCAAAAGGCCTAGTAACACTTGAGGCATGGCATTATCATGGCTTTGTCTTGGTATCCCACGGAAGGAGTCAGGTATCACCCGGGGCATGGAATATCCACTTTTCGATTGGTTCTTCCACTCAATGGCCCTTTGGGAACCAATATCACTCATGAGTAAATAGAAGGCATGATGAAGTACTTGTTTGGAAAAGCCTAAGACATCCCCCCCCCAATGCATAAAGGTAACCAGTCTGGAATGGGGAGTACAACCATGATTCCTTTATACCAAACCCCTATTCTCTGACCATCCAAAATTTAATTAGGTTTCATACAACAAATATCATAGAGTTTCATTTATAATTTACACTAAACTGTATAAGTAACTCATCCACAACAAATGATCATTTAAACTGAGTAGCTATAGCCAATGAAATTTATCAGTGAACGAAATAAAAACATGGATATTAATTTATAATGGCACTACAATATTATAATTGGACACGAAAGATAATAATTAGGACATAATTAATCGAAAAAACCAATGATTTATTGTTCAAAATTATCCAAAATAATTTATTTTACTTAAAATAAAAAAAGAAAACATGAAACATGTGAAAATAATTGGTTTAATTAATTTATGGCTAACTAAAAATAGTCCAAGATCATCGCCACACATGAAGTGGTATCTAGTGATGTTGAAATAATTTAAATTAGATATATTTCCTCAAATAGTGGTGAGAATGTAATGAAAATTAGTTTATTTAATTTTTAATTGATAAAAAATATATATCTTTAGTAGGAACTAGCAAGTGGAAAAAGTGTGATTTAAGATTCACAACTAAATGTGGTTAAAGAGAGTAGAAGCCATACCTTTTACTAAAAGAGGATCTTATGCTTAGTGGTGATCAATGATTTGACCTAAAAAAGAAGAAAATAAATTATTTTATAAAAACCCCAATTGCAGTTAAAATTATTCCATAATATATTGCGAGAAATATTTAGAATTATATTGAATGATTATTGGTAGGGGAGGTTACCCCTACCGAGAGCATAACACTGCACCATAAAAGGTCAAAATCAGTGGAAAAATGAATCTGCAGTGATCAACTGATGGTGGAAAAGGGTGGTGCGCCCCACCAAGCATGGGGAGGGGCACCACACAAAAGAGAGGGGGAGGGAGAGAGAATGAGAAAATAGGGAAAATGGAAAAGATAAAGAAAATAATAAAATAATAATAATAGAAAAAAAGAAAAATAAAAAAGAAATATAAAAAAAATAATGTTTAATTGGAAAGAGAATAAAAATAATTTAATAAAATAGGTTTACCCCAAATTAATCATTATAAATTTATCACAAAATTTTTTATTTTATTATTTATTTTATCTAATTTATTTATTATTTGATTTCCCTAAGTTTTATTTTTAAATAATTTTATTTCTTTTAATTATCATTGCCCTGAATGTTGTGAAAATGCGTAATGTAAAACATTATATACGGCCCAAGCAATTATTTAAATAATTTAAATAGTTTCTCAGGACCCGAAACAAGGTTCATGACATGCACCATGAGTTCCTTTAATTATTTTTACATTAAAAAGTACTGGTACGTACCTTGATTAAATATGAGATGTTACAACATCCCCCTTGAAGACAACTCGTCCCCGAGTTTCCCATCTTATGGTAGTGGAATGTTGTTAAAGAAAAGCTATAGAAATTGAGCATGCACATCAGTCTCCCTCTCCCAGGTTTCATCTTGAATACTTCTGTGTTTCAATAATAACTGGACTGGGGGAACTGACCTGCCTCGGAGAACCTTCATTCTATGGTCGATGATATGGTTCATACACTCCTCAAATGATGCATCCGCTTCAAGATAAATGTCATCGGGATCTAAAGAGTGATATGAGTCTAGATGATACTGTCAAAGTTGGGATATATGGAATACATCTGTCATGGAACGATACCTTTGAATTAGAAATAACGGATAGGTCACCGACCTAACCCTTTCCATTATCTCGAAGAACCCAACATCATTCGGTGATAATTTCCAGTGTCCCCTATTCTGTCTGTGACCCATCCCTAATGAGAAAATAAAAAGGATTTGAAGTCCCGCCTCAAACTCATGAGGTATACGGTGATGATAGGTATAAGATTTCTATCTAGACTGAGTTATAGACATACGTTTCTCAATCAACTAAAATTTCTAAGAAGTATCTTAAACGATATTAGGATCCAACAAAGTTTCCTCACCGGTTTTGATCTAGTATAATGGTGAAAGACACAGTCTATCATAGTGAGACTCATATAAGGCCATTTAAATGGTCTTTTGGAATATGTTATTCTTGGTAATCTCATGAAGAGTAACAAGTTTTACCCATGAACCTCTAAAGTCACAGACACAATCTTGTAGAATATCATCTACCACTTGTATAGTCCGCTCAGACTACCCATCTTTCTGATGGTGATATGAAGTACTCAATAGTACTTTGAACCCAACACTTTCTACAACCCTTCCCAGAACAATGAAGTAAGTAGGGAATCTCTATTCAAGAAAATTGTGTGACGTATTCCATGAATTCACACTTTCTCTTTGATATATAGCCTTACCAACTCATCAACAGAAAAGGTCTCCCATATAGGCCCAAAGTGTGCATCATTGGTCAACCTATCGAAAATCACCCACAGTGCATTGCTGCCTCAAGGAGATATTTGAAGGACTATAATGAAATCCATAGTGAGGTCATTTCATTTCCAATCAGGAAAGGATAGATATTGTAGGATTCCAGTAGGTTGTTGGTGCTCTTCCTTCACATATTGACAGGAAGAACACCGAGTGATGTAACCTGATATCTACTTCTTCATACCTGACCACCAATATTGGTAAAACATCCCACTTTAAATCATGGTTAGTCCAAGATAAACATCCCAAATTGAGATGTGAGAATCCTTCATCATCTCTTCTCAAATATCATAAGGAACCCACACATGGCCATTGTAATGTAGGGTTCTACTACCATCTACAACACAACAAATTGGAGGGTTATCTTATGTGACACTATCTATCAAAAAAAGCATCTTTTGATAAGATAACTATCACATGCGTACTCACTCCAGAAGAGAGGATGCCATTATTATAGTTTTTGTGACAGGATACCCATGATGTTCTTAAACCTACAGATGCTTCTCAAAAATAATGATATTATATGCCACTCACTACAGGCTGCATGGAAGACTTGTGTATACATCATGTATCTCAATGAATCGGCCAATTCATTTCTATTACTAGGGGAATAAGATAACTCAATGTTGAATGATTGAAGGTATTCGACCCACCAATGATTCCTTAGATTCAAGTCCCACTATGTAGAAATATATTTTTCAATGTTTTTTAATCCATGTAAACAACGAACCTCTCACCAAACAAGTAGTGTCTCCATAAACATAAATCATAGACCATAGCTCCTAACTCAAGGTCATGTAGAGGATAGTTTCGCTCACGAGGACTCAGTTGATGGGATCCATAATCCATGAATTGATATCCCTTCATCAAAATAACACTTAGTTTGATTCCTAAAGCATCACAGAAAATAGTGTAGCTTCTACCTTGCTTAGGAAGAATCAAGACCAATGTTGGGGTTAGTCATCCAATTATCCAATGTAATGACTTTTCACATTTACCTTACCTGGTAAACTGCACCCCGTTATTAGTCATGGTAGTAAGAGGAACCACTATGTAATTTAAATCTTGGATAAAACCCCTGTAATAGACATCATTCACCAAGAATTTATGTATGTCGAAAATATATTTGGTCTTTTCCCATGAAACTATATTTCTCACCTTTTATGGGTCAACTGAAATCCTTGCCTCTGATATTATATGACCCAAGAAGTGATCTTTATCAATATTGAAGTGGAATTTTATAGGATTTGAATATAGGTGGTGCTCTATTTGTGTACTTAAAATTATCTCATAATGGGGTGCAATTTCATCTATAGAACATGAATATACCAAGATTTCATAAACAAAAACCACCACAAAGGAATCAAGGTATAGGTGAAAAACTTAATTTATCAGAACCATAGAGATTTGCAGCGCATTCATGAAGTCAAATGGAAAAACCAGATAATTGTACAAGCCATACCTCCTATGGAATTATTTATGTGGTATATCAAACAGTCACACATGCACCTGGTGATATCCCTACCAGAGATTTTTTTGCAAAAAAATTTATTCCCCTTAATTATGTTTCAAGAGGTCATCTATATGGGGCAATAGATATCGATTATTTATCATAAGTTGGTTGAGCTGACGATTATCCACAAAAATTCTTAGTTTATCATCTGCCTTATTGGAGAAAAGAACTAGTAAAACCTATAGTGATGTGCTAGGCATGATAAGACCCTCTGATTTTAGGTCATTAAGATACTTTTTGAGTTCATTTAGCTCTATAGGTGCCATCTTATAATGAGGAATAGACATTAGTGCTGTAGTTGGAACTAGATCAATAGTGAACTCCATATCCATCACAAGAGGTAATATAGAGAAATCAGTAAGGAATATATCCCTTAAATGATCCATAGTGGGATCAATGTCCACTATGTGTGACCCCTAATCACTCATGAAGAGATTTTCTAATTGATTTTTCACTCTTCCCATCCCTGTACATTTATGTATAGCTTGATTTTCCTTTATATCCCATTCTCCTTTGTAAATTTATATTTCAAAATTTGGCAATGTGATGGAAACCCTAAGGTGATGAAAATCCACTTGAGCATGGTAAGGAGAAATTCGGTTCATACTGAGAATGTGTTCGATTCCAGACATATCATGTATAAATAAATTCCAAAATAAATATTACCCACCTATCTCAAGGAGAACTCTTGGCACTAGATTATGCCCTCTATTCTTTCCCCTATCCAGGTGTTGAGATACATGATGTTGTTATAATAAAAAATTTGAAGACTAGGTATTTGAACAATGATGGATGAAAAAAATTACTATGGTGCATTGGTATCAAAAATGGAAGAAACTAATGAAGAGGCCACTAGAATAGTACCTCTAACCATATATGGTCATGCACTCTACTCCTCTGAAGCTGGTTGAAACACATATATATGACCTAAACCACAACCTTGACATAAAATATTATTGATTTGAGTAGGTCTGCTCTACTAACAAAGAATGTCTGGAACTGGATTTCCTCAACCATGACCTCCACCATTACCTCGACCAGATGGGATGGTTGAAAAAAAACATCTTCAATGACATTGAGTCATAAATCACATACTTGAAAAGGTTCTATTATGGGTCCTCTACCACTAGATGCTGATGATAGAGAATGGAAAAATACTAAAGGTGACCCATCATGCTACAAGCATGGAACTCCAATGAGTCACATGTGCAGTGAGGCTTCTTATTATAGCTCTACCACACGGATGACATGTGACAAAACTATCAATATGTATAGCCTCACTAGGATTCTCTCTATGTGATAATTAAAAATGACCCTTCATATTGCCGAAATAACCATTTCCTATATGGGCACTGAACCGTCCTGGCTCATAGGTTTTTCTTCCCAGAATTTTTTTCTGAAATAATGGCCCAATTTACAATCTTTGTGATAGTTTTCAAACGAAAGAAATTTTATGTGACTTGATGGTATAATCAATTCTATCCTCAAAGCATCTCACAATATTCTGTGTGTCACAAGTAAGAGATGCATAAAATGATGAATCTTTTCGAAATGATTAGAATAATGTAACACCTTCATAAAGACCTACTAAATATGTAATAATTACTTGGAATGATAATCTATCACAGTCTGTGGAAATAAGTGATCATAAAAATCTTTTTGAAAGTCTTCTCAAATGATGTCTCTGGTGTTATATTCCTATGATATAACATCCCACTAATGCTTGGCGGAGTCATGAAGAATATATACTAAATCATTAACCCTCCAATCTGGAAGTCTCCCATGATGGTCAAAGATATACTTTATGAATTCTATCTGTTATTCGACATCATGAGGACCGCTAATCCACAAGAAGGTGGGAGGGTTCTGCTGTAGGATGACCCATGTGAGATTTTCCATAGATGGGGTAAGTCTAAGAATATTATTTACTGACTACATAAACCTTGGGATACATTCTTTGAATTGATCTTCATATACCATCGTACGATTGGCATGAAGTGGTACCACATGTGGTACTACCAGTAACACCGCATGAGGAACTATAAAAGTCACCTCTGGTGGTTCGAGACACCCCATCTTTGGAGTGTTATCATTTCCACTCTCCTAAGGCACAACATAAAGACAACATGGATTTATTGGGCTATAATATCCAATCAACCAACTTTTTAAAGAGTTCATAATAGAAGAAAAGGCATGATTGGTGTAATAAATAGGGTAGGAATGTAGCCTTCCTATTAGCACTACAGAATAGGTAACCCTCTCTAGGAGCCGAGTTTGTATAAGGAAGAATAAACCAAAAGGATTACTAAAACAAGTCATGACACCTATTTCCCAGTAAAGGTAATGTTTACATATGAAAAACTATCAGAAATGTATATTTAACAAACAATTACTTAAAAAAATTTCTATATGGAACAACAAAAATCACATGAAAATAGTAAGATACACACTGAATGTAGATATGTCATGGAAATATGCATGTCATTTTAATCCTATGGGGGCTAATATGATTCATGTTAAATAATTTCCCTCATATGATCAGGATGTAATTAAAATTTTTTTATCTCAATAATACCAATATCAATAACAGCATAAAACAAGCATATGACCAAACAGTGAAGTCGCATCAACAATAAATGGCTTAATCAGTAACTCCAATCCCAACCTACGAATTTTGTTTTTCCATATAAATGGGTTAGCTCCGTCCATGCATAGGGTATGTTCCAAATCCCTATATCCTAGTTTTATATATAATCTCAATAGTAATACCAAAGAAAAAAAATATTGATACCACCTTGTAACGTCCCCATCATGGAAGCCACTGGAATGGTACTCCAAGCTCGGTTAGCCACATTCCCTCAAGTGCTTCCCAGACTCTATAGGATTCCAACTAGAAGCAAGGTCCTTTTTAACATGTTTGTAAGGAAGACTATTCTGACAAAGGTAATATGTAATATACAATGGAAGAAAACCAGTTTATAACAAATAGAGGAAGAATATAAGTAGCCAAACTATAGAAGAACTAAATAAACAACCCCCACTACATGCATAATAAATGTGGAATCATATAAATAATCTATAAAAATAGTGATTTCATTCATTGATGTTTGTGATAAAATGAGTTTATGAAAAACAGGAAATACAAGCATTCAATTAAGGCTATAATCATAACAAAATGAAGTGCAATGACTATATCATGAGGAGCAGATCAATACTCCACCCCCAAGCACCATCAAAAGTAGTATGCCACACTCAAGAACGAGGAAGAGCATGCATCCCATTATATGTACCTATTAATTAATAGTCTACATGGGTACCAAACAAATCTAGGGTAGGGGGTGAGATAAAATCCCAGTAGGTTGACACCCATGGAGTCTAAACCTTTCCATTTTGTTCTATATACTATAGTAGTGTACCAACATATGATAAAAGTAATCTATCGAATGACCATAATAAAATGTATGCATCATGGTCCGGGTCCTCAATAGAACCCATTCCATATCACCTACTGCAGCCCAATCCTAGAATCCGAATAATGTACCTATCATAATAAGGTTTAATATATATGTAACATGGATATAAAAAAAAGAAAAAAGAAGAATTCCCCAAGCTTTTGCTTCATCCTGGCGTCTATTTTATGTCATATAAAAGTGTGCTTCAGACACCAGAAAGGTATCACAATTTACAGAGGAAACAAAGGATGCATAAATAAACACTTTCCACACATCATTATTATAATTATGTTCATGCTGTAGAGTTAGGGTTTGAGCCATTCCAAAATGTATCGTTATGGTACATTATTCAATTAATCCAATACCATCGATCCCTTCGAAAGAAAATCTTTTGATAGACCATGTATTGTTGGAGGCATGGATTTGTGACATGTTTACCATGGTATCAGAAAGAAGGGGTCATGTATCACTCGGGGCATGACATATACGTTTTTTCAATGGTTCCATCCTTAGATATACCGTTTTGGAAACAATATAACTCCTGAGTATATAGATGGCCCAAGGAAGTACTTGTCTAGAAAAGCCTATGACATCTCCCCTGATTGCACATAATGTAATCCAGTTAGGAACGGAGAGTCCAAACATGATTCCTTAATAAGAAACCACCATTCTCTCACCACCATGAATTTAATTAGATTTCATTGAAAAAAATCACAGATATGCATTTATAATTGCAACTAAATAGTTTACATAACTCATCCACAAAAAATGATTATTAAAACTGAGTAGCTATAACCAAATCAATTTATTAGAGAAAGAAATAATAACACGCATATTAATTTATAAAGGAACAATAGGTTAATAATTGAACAAGGAAGAAAATCATTAGGCAATAATTAACCAACACAACTAAAGGTTCGTTGTTCACAATTACCCAAAAATAATTTATTTAATTAAAAATAACAAAAGAGATCATGCAACATGTGAAATTAATTAATTTAATTAATTCATGTCTTGAAGAAAAAAGGTCATTAAACTCTACACATCCAAAGGGGTATCCAATGAAGTTCCAAAAATTTTAATATGTTATATTTCCTCACACTAAGGTTTGAAGGTTAAGTAATGAAGTTTATTCAATTTAAAAGGGTATAAATTAACCATCTTTGGTAAGAAGCTAAACGTATCATTTAAAATATGCATCAAAATGATGGAAAATAGAGTAGATTCCCTACCTAATACACGTTGATAATCCTATGCTTAATTGAGATCCTTGATTTTAACTAAAATAAAATAAACCATATGATTTTATGAAAAAGACCAATTCTGAGTAAAATCTTTCCGAAATAGAATACATGATAGATTTAGGATGAGATCGATTGATTATTGTGGAATGAGGATAGGTTTACTTATAGATTCATAGTACACTAGACGACAACAAAATCATAGGAGAAATGAGGATAAAATGATCACCCAATGGAAAAAGAGGTTGTTGGGAACCACCTAGTAGGGGGAGGGGTGCCAAGCACAAGAGAGGGGAGGAAGAGAGGAAGAGCGAAAAGAAAAAGATGAAAGGAAAAGAAAAAAAATTTAGAAAATAATGGAAAATAAAAAAATGAAAAATAAAAAAAAGATAGATAAAATAATAAAATAAAATTGCAGGGAGAAATAAAAATAATTAAATAAAATGTGTTTACCACATTTTAATCATTCTAAATTCCTCACTAACTAGTTATTATTATTATTTATTTTCATCTTATTTTAAAATTATTTTGACATCAATTTGTTTTTTTAAATATTTTTATTCCTTTTAATTATATTTACTCTGAAAATTGTGCTAAAGTGCTACATAAAAATTTACATAAGGCTTGAGAAATTATTTATTTAATTTAAATAGCTGCCTAGGACCAGAAACAGGGGGCACAACATATGCCATGATCTCATTTAAGGACTTTTACATGAAACCATAATGAGATATACATTGATTAAGTTTTGGATGTTAAATCATACAATGGTGTGGCCCATATAGTTTCAGGTAATACCATTAGAGATTATATAATGGGGTATCCCAGACAGCGCTAGGTAAGCCAATGACAACTTTTATGATGTGGTGGCTCAGACAGTACTATGTAATCCCATTAAAACATATCTTATGGGGTGTCTCATATAGCACTAGGTATTCCAATTATGACTTAATTTATGGGGTGACTTAAATAGCATTGAGTAATCATGTTACAAGTTATATGATTGTGTGTCACAGATACCATTTAGTATTCCCATTAAATATTATATGATTGGGTGACCTAGATTGTAACATCCAAGGTAAATAATGAAATAATACATTTTCATATTTATTAATATTTGTGAATTAAATATTAATTTTACTTTAAAATGGGTCTCTATGTTCGATGGCTTACCCAATATGCAACAACGAGTTTCTTTCAAATATTACTTACACACTAACTATATAATAATATTATTTTAAATTGTAGTTACGGCCTAGCCGTTGTAATGGCAGGAATTAATATAAATTACTACAATATAATTATACACATTTGTTAAATTTTTGTAAATTTATCCAATACAAGTTTGAGGCTTAAAATCTGAAGTAATCTAATTTTACGCCTAAATACTCTAATATTGTTTAAATGGTCTATTTACCACCTTTTAATGGTGAACCCTATTTGAATATAGGTTTTGTCACTTTTATATGTTATATTTTAAAAAATAAAATTCTTCTTTAGAATAGGGATATCAAAATTCACTTTGGATAAAATTTTGGTCTTTTTCTGATAAATTTTAATTTTTGATGAAGAGTGAAAAGTATTGTACTTTAATTCAAAACTTCCTTTTAATCTAATTTATTTATATGGTTATATTATATTTTTAATTAGTTTTAATTCATATGTATATTATATATTTACCATTTAATCCAATGTTGGTTATTGGAATTAATTTCACTTTAAATTCGACATAAAAAAGTGTTAATCTTTTGATAATTATTATTTCTTAAAAACATGACTTTTGTTTTGAAAGTGGGATTTAATATTAAATTAATTTCTTCCACTTCTGTATTGTTTATTTTGAAAAATGGAATCAATATTTAGAATTAGGAGGTAAAAATTTCGTAAATAGGTAACTTTTATTTTTATACATTATGAATATTTACTTCAGAAATTATTTTATTTACCATGGTTAAAGGGTAAATCTTGTAATTGAGGTAAAACAAATATTACTATAATAATACAAAATTACACTAAAATGTATCTTAATCCTATTGGTTGATACACTTCCGACCATGATCATATTTGGGTCTATTTTTGGGACAGCATGGGGCCACTTGGAAGTGATAATGACACTTTATTTTAATTAACTAATTGTAAAGAAAAAAATGACATAAACAAATATATTTTAGTAAATTAATTTTAACATAGGGTGATATAAGTTATAATTTCTTCTATAAATATTATTTGTAAATCTAAAAATATTTCTTATATCATGGTATTTGTTTTATAATTTTTATACATTAAATAAATTAAATTATTCACGACACAATAATGATGTAGTGTTTACCTCAGTAATAAATGATTTAAATAAATTAGATTATAATGATTAAACTAATATCCAAAATCTATCCAATTCTTGTTGGATGATTTTATTTCGACCATGAGTCATCATTTCATAGACTTTAATAAGTTTTGGACCTTTAAAAACCAAAAATCATAATATAATAAAATAATATTTTCACACATTCCTAAAGATCCCCTCCTCCCCTTATAAAAAGACCTCACCTCTAACCCATTCCTCACACCACTCAAGCTGCTTGTCTCATCCAACATCTTCCAAATTAAGCTCCCTAAATCCCTCTACTACTCCTATAAGCCTTACCTTAGTAAGAGTGCACTTCAACAAACCGTATTGGTTTAAACCAAATGGAGTTACCCGATTTAAAGGTAACATCTTCTCTTATGTTCTTTGGTTTTATTTTACTTCTCCAATGCCTTAAACTCTTTTTCTTCCTTTCTATTATAAGAAAAATATTATTATAAATATACTAGTATGTTTTTATGACAATGATTCATACAACACATACAAACACCTCTATCTAATTGGTAAAGAACATAATGTTTCTATGGATGGAAAACGGGCGCCTCATAAAACGATGATTGTTCAATTATCTCTTACCACATC
This sequence comes from Viscum album, assembly GCA_963277665.1. Taxonomy (NCBI): domain Eukaryota; kingdom Viridiplantae; phylum Streptophyta; class Magnoliopsida; order Santalales; family Viscaceae; genus Viscum; species Viscum album. The sequence goes on from OY728133.1 coordinate 1,867,116,602, forward strand.
TCATGGTGGACATTATTATGGAACAATAATTATATATGATATATATTATTTTTATGTATTCATTATGCTTCTTTGATTTCCATTAATAAAATACCTTTATGATTTCCATTATGGGTTAATGTGATAATTTAATTTGAGAAACTGTAGACTACAACCACCTCAAAGTGATATGACTCGTTAATGCCATATGTGGGATGTATAAAGGATATAGATAGTGATATTATATATGAAATTATATTGGAATTATTATATACTTACGTATTGTTATTTTTTAATTCCATTAAAATAAGAAATAGAAATTAAAGTAGCATTCATGCGTATGTACGACTTACTGTCTCCATGAATGGTGCATTTCATTTCGTATCTCCAACTGTTATGTACTATTATAAATACATACATATATAGGATATATATGATATAAATTATATCTACATAATTAATATAATTCTGGATGTAATAAATATTTTACTACATGAAAAACATGTAATTATAGGAAGTTCATTTTTGACTTCAGTACCAAATATTGACAAAATTACCGTTATTAAATTAAATGATTACATAATGTTTATAAAATTGTAATAAGCGATATAAAAGGAATAATAAACTTAAAAAAGGATCTTAAGCCAGTATATATTAACATTATTTTATTATTCATGAGATTGAAGAACAAATGGGTCAAGTCAAACACGAGGTAAGGGAACTTATTAACCCTATTTCCATTCATTGGGTTAATCTTCTACTTTTAAATTAGGTCATGCTATGATTATTTAAGAAAAAACTTTTTATGTACATTCTTGTATTTATAAAGAATTTGTACTTATATTTAATGCATATTATTGATCTATTTTATTTATGAAATGATCATTGTAAGTGACTTCGTCTCAATCTTCTTTCATTGAGGAATATTTTGTTTTGTACATGAATTTTTTTATATGCGGTATAAAAACATTTGACTTCTCATTTCATTCAAAAGGAATATTTTTCTATGAGGCATTTTACTAAATGACAAAAAGTATTGTTTCCTTTAATGTACTTGGTGACAACGACCTTTACAACACTGTGAGTATTATTTGATCTTTGGTTTTCTAAATGAGCCATAATGTTTTTAAAAGGAAAATAAATACCATATACTCTTTTGCATATTTTTTTATTAAAAATGGTTTTGATAATGGAATTTTTATGTTAATATTATTAAATGAAATATTTTGATGGAAATGTGGGAATGTTATATTTTCTTTATGTATGTGTTATTTGTTATGAATATGTTATAGTTCTTGTGTATTTCATACGTATATGGATGGTTCCATGATAAACCTTGGGCGGGTGAGCCCAAGATAGCTCTCCATTGCATTGGGTAATGTGGAGGTGGTAAACTTGAATGTTTCTCCTAAGATATTTTTGGAATATACTATGATGGGTATTCCAAACGTAATATTCTATGTAGCTATGATTGATACAATCTACATATGATATTGATGCCACAAGTTACATTTATGATTTATGATTTCTATATGTGATTCATATATCTTGTGATTTCATGAGGTATGTTAAAGAGCTTATGTTTTGTATATATTAAAGAACTAATGTTTTCCTTTATTTGTTTTATAACCCTTATTGAGATTTTTATGCTCATACCATGTTATGAAATGTTTTTCATAGGACATACAGATGAATAGGTTCAAATATGGAATCAATGAAAAGTCATGATGTCTAAAACATGGGACTAGACATGACTATTTTTTAAAGAGTTTTAATATTATCAAAAAAATGGAAACTGAGTAGAAGTGTCTAGATCATAATTTTGGATATGTAATGTAATAGTTATGGACTAATTCTCTAGATCTATAATCCTGAAAGGATCCTCAATGTTAATTATTCATTTAATTCAAAATTATGTAATGTTTAATTCCAGGTCCTTATAGTTGGTGTCAAAGGTCTGTTTAGACAACATTAGGAGTTACGGTATTGTTAAAATAATATCAATAAATGAATTTATGTTAATATTGAAATGATGTAGCATTTAAATATTACCATATTACTTAACCTAATATATTTTTTTTAGAATTGTTTTCTACAGTGGAAACAAGGAAGCTATGTTGGGACAACATTAAGAGGAAGACAACCTTCCAAATCAGCAACCTGAGATGGTCGGAATCGAAACTGAATACTTTTTTGTAATAATGGCACATTTGACTGAGGTTATAAATTTTGGTGGTATCCACGCACGAGATCATCCAGATAAACCACATAGAAACATGTTAGTAGGGGAGAATTTCATAAGGCAACATCCCCCATCATTCATAGGATCATCTAACCCTATGCTAGAAAAAGGGTGGATTAATGTATTGCAGAAGATTTTCGATGTTATGGGGTGTTCAGAACATCAAAAGGCTAGTCTCTCTTTTTACTGTTTTGAAGGTGAAGCTAATCAGTTGTGGTCGATGGTGAAAAATATTAGAGATAGTAATGATATTGATGCTCTTTATTGGGATGAAATCAAAGGTATGATTCTTGAGAAAAAATTTGCTAATGTGTTTCTCCTTAGGATAGAAAAACAATTCCTAGAGTTGGGGTATGAGGATGGATCAATGGTTGCTAATGAATAAAAAATTACTTGATTGGAAAGGTTTGCTCCAAATTTCATATGAGATGTTGATAGTAAAATTAACCATTTTTCTCAGGATTAATGCCAATGTATCAAAGGGAATTAGCTTCTCATGAGTTCAAAATTTATGAGAAACATTTTTGATATGCGGAGAAGGTGAAAATGGAGTTTACTAATGATGAGGTGTTTCTTAACCAAAAATAGAATAAGCGGTCGATGTTGCAGATGAAAGGGAATAACTCTTCAATAAAGTCTGATGGTAAGGATCTTAAGTTATAGGTTGTGACAATTGTAGTAAAATGAATGGTGGGGAATGTCTTTTGAATTCTATTAAGTTCTACCGATGTGGTAAAATGTAACATAAGGCTGGTAATTTAACTAAAAAAGATCAGGGTAATGGTATGAAAAAATCCGATTTACAATCAGTTAAATGTTTTAAGTGTAATGAAATGGGTCATTATGTAGATGATTATCAAATGATGAACTCAACTAAGGGAAATCCACCAGACTACACGCAGAAAGGGGTGGTGAAATCCTTAGCAACTAATTCAGAAGATGTTGGGCTATCAAATGAAGTAGTATCAAGTACATTGTTTGTTTGTTCAGATTTTTCCAATGTGTTGTTTGATTTAGGGTCTACACATTATTTCATTTCTGAGAATTTTTCTAGGAAATTGGGAATTCCATCTCATGATATGAATCCTAAAATTATGGTAAAACACTTTGACGTAATGTTGAAACAAAATGAAATTATAATAACCTTTATGTCCTTGTGTGTAGAAAAATCTACCTAAAAACCATACTGTTTTATGTCTACTAGAGTATGATGTTATTTTGGGTATGTGTTGGATTTCTGTTTATCATGTTATGGTTGATTTCAGAGCTAAAGAGGTTTCTTTTCAGAAAGATTTTAATTTCTGTACAAGAATGAACCCTTACTTTTTATAACATGTCCAGAAGCTGGGAAACTAGTATAAGATGGAAATTAATGTTACCATGCACATATTGATGAAAATATAGAAACTATTTAGATTAATGATGTGCCTATGGTAAATTAGTACCTTGATAATTTTTGTGTTGAGTTTTTTGGTATTATACCTGATGGGGAAGTTATATTTATTTTTGAATTAGTTCCTGATGCTAAGCCAATTTCCAAAAAACCCCTTATCGAATAGCTCAAATTTAAAATTTATATTTAAATAAGAAATTGGATGAGTTATTAAATAAAGGTTTCATTCAACCTAGCACATCAATATTGGGTTCTCCTGTCTTATTTGTTAAAAATAAAGATGGATAAATGAGACTTTTCATTTATTATGGAGCATTGAAAAACATCACTATTATGAAAAATTGTCCTTTGCCTCAAATCACTGACTTGTTTCATCTGATCCAAGGATCTCAGTATTTTTTGAAGATTGAATTGATGTCGGGGTACCATCAGTTGAATTTAAAGGAAGAATACATTCAAAAGACCATTTTTTGTACTAGATATGGCCATTATGAATTTGTATTTATGCCTTTTGGTTTAATAAATTAACCTGTTGTATTCATGGATCTTATGAATATAATTTTTTGTGATTTCTTAGATAAGATTTTTGTTATATTCATTGATGATATTTAGGTTTATTCTAAATGTAAAGAGGAGCATGAAAGTCATATTATGGGTTGTCTTGCAAACCATAAAAGAAATGACATTATTAGAGAAATTCATCATGTGTGAGTTTTGGTTAAACTAAATTTCTTTTCTTGGTAACATTTTTTCAAAACATGGAAAAATAGTTGATCCTTCTAAAAAAAGTTCTTAATGAATGTCCAAGACCCATAAATAATACTTGGATCCATAGTTTTCTTGGTTTGGAAGGTTAATACCAGCGCATTATTGAAAATTTTGAACGGTTATCTATTCTAATGACTATGTTAACTCAAATAGGTGTTATGTTTGTTTGTAAATAATAATGTGCTTAATTTTTTATAGGAATTGATAAGAAGATTGGTGAATGCTCCAGTTTTGGAACTACCTTACAGGAATAATGAGTTTGTTATTTATATTGATGCTTCGTTGAAAGGAATTGGATCTATCCTTATGTAGGATGATCAGGTAATTGATTATTCATCACGTTATTTGAAACCTCATGAGTTTAATTACCCTACCCATGATTTGGAAATAGATTATATATTTTTTTTGCTTCAAAAATTTGGAGGCATCATTTGTATGGAGTAAAAAGTGAAATATATACTAACAAAAAAAGTTAGAAGTATATATTCACTCAAAAATAATTGAGCATGAGACATAGGAGAAGGTTGGAATTAATCAAGGATTATGACTGCAAGATCCTTTACCATCCGGGAAAAGAAAATAAAGTTGTGATGATTTGAATTGAAAAAGTAATTCTTTATTTACCATGAAGCATTTGGAACAAGATCCATTGTTTTTTGATTTAATGAATTTTGGAATAGAAGTTGATGGTGCTAAAAATTCTTTTCTTTTGTTTTAGGTGTTAGTGAAATCATCTCTATCAGACAAAATAAATTAAATACCGAAGAAAGACAGTGAGTTGCAGAAAAATGTTGAGTTGGTTCAAAATGGTATGTTGATTGATTTTAAAATTTATAATGATTGTGTTTCTAGTTTTGGGAAAACATTATGTGTGCCTTGTGATTAACAGTGGAAGAATGAATTATTATGTGAAACTTATAGTTCCCCATTTTTAGTTTATCCTGACAATACTAAGATGTACAGAGATCTTTGGGAGTATTACTGGTGAGATAGAATGAAAAGAAATATTGATGATTTTACTGGGAAGTGTTTTACTTGTCAGTGGGTTAAAGTAGAGAGGCAGTTACCAAAAGGGATTCATTAGTGTTTACCTGTGCCAGAGTGGAAATGGGAAAATATATCCATGGACTTCATTTTGGTATTAGTAAATACTTCTTAAGTTAATAATGCAATCTAGGATTTTATTGATCTATTGAATAAATCTACTCATTTTCTTCATATTCAAGATATTTTTCTCTAAATAAACTTTCACGGTTGAATGTTAAAAAAATAGTCAGATTGCATAGAGTTACCCTCTCTATTATATCTGATCATGATCCTAGGATTACTTCTAACATTTGAAATGGCCTTAAGAAGTCCTTGGATACTAAATTAATTTTTTTTATAGCTTTTCATCCGCAATCAGATGGGTAGTCAAAATGAACAATTCAGACATTGGAAGATATGTTATGTGCTTGTTCACTAGATTAAAAGGAAATTTTAGACCAACATCTTTCTTAGGTCTAATTTTCTTATAATAATAGTTTTCACTCTAGTATATAGATGGATCCATTTGAAGCATTATATGGGAAGCGGTGTCGAACTCTAGCATTTGGGAATTTAGTATGTGCAAGGAAGCTGATGGGAATAGAATTTGTAGAAGAGATGGAAGAAAAGGTTTAGTTGATTCAAAAGAACAAGACAAAAGCTCAGAGCAGACAGAGAAGTTATTCGGATAATCGGAGGAAGGATCTTTCTTTTGAGGTAGGTGATCATGACTTTCTCAATGTTTCTCCATTGAAAAGTGTAATGGATTTTGGTAAGAAGGGAAAGTTGAGTTTGTGGTTAATTGGACCTTATAAAGTCATGTATAATGTTGGATTATTTTCATACAGAGTGTCTTTACCTATATGTTTGTCCCAAGTAGACAATGTTTTTCATGTTTCAAGTCATGAGGTAGTTTAGTTTGAGAAGAATCTCTCTTATGAAGAACAACCAATCCAGATTCTTGACAAAAGAGAGAAATTATTACAGAATAATGTAATTCACTAGGAAAAGGTTTTGTGGAAAACCCATATGGTTGAAGAGGAAACTTGGGAATCGGAAAATGCAATAAGAGACAAATTCTCCCATTTATTTGATACATGAATAAAATCGTGAGGAAACAATTTCTAAAAGGAGGGAAGGATATAACATCCCAGGTAAATAAATAAATATTAAATTTTTATATTTATGAATATTTTTTAATTAAATAGTAATTTTACTTTAAAAGGGGTTGCTATGTTCGATGGCGTACCCAATACGAAACAACAGGTTTCTTTGAAATCTTACATTACACAAAAACATTATAATAATATTATTTTAAATGGTTGTTATCTCATAGCTATTATAAGGGAGGGAATAAATATAAATTAATACAATATGATTATACACATTTGTTAAATGCTTTATATTTATCCATTAAATTATAGAGGCTTAAAATGTGATTAAATCTAATTTTAAGCAAAAATACTCAAATATTCATTAAAAGGTTGATTTTTGGCCGTTTAATAGTTAAACCTATATAAATCTAGTTTTTTCAATTTTATATGTTCAATTTAAAAAAATAAAATTCTTCTTTAGAATCGGGACATCAAAATTCACTTTGTGTAAATGTTTGGTATTTTTATGATAAAATTCAATTTTTGATGAATACTGAAAGGTATTTTTTTAATTAAAAACTGCCTTTTAATATAATTTATTTATATGGATAGATTATCGTTTCAATTTTTATTAAAGTGTAAGTATATTATATTTTTACCATTTAATACATTTTTTGTTATTGGAATTAATTTCACTTTTAAATTGAAGATAAACATGTGTCAATCTTTAGATAGTTATTATTTTTTTTAAACACGCCTTTTGTTTTGACAATGGAATTTAATTTTCAATTAATTTCTGCCACTTTTATGTTTTTAATTTGGAAAAATTTATTCTATATTTTGAATCAGGAGGTACAAATTGTGTAAATAGGTAACTTTTATTTTTAGACATTATGAATATTTAGTTCAGTAAATATTTTATTTACCGTGTTAAAAGGGTAAATATTGTAAATAAGGGTAAATAGATATTAAAATAATATAAAATTACCCTAACATGTTTCCTAATCCTATTGGTTAATATAATTTCAACTATGTGCATCCTTGATCTATTTTGGGACCCCTTGGGGCCACTTAAGAGTGATAATGACACTTTTTTTAAATTAACTTCAATTAAAGAAAAAAATTACATTATAAAATATCTTTTAGAAAATTAATTTTTACATAGGGTTATATAAGATATATTTTCTACAATAAATATTATTTTAAAATATAAAAAGCTTTTCTACATCATGGGATTTTTTTTATAATTTTCACACAATAAATATATTAAATTATATAGGACACAATAATGGTGTAGTGCTTATCTCATTAATAACTGTTTTAAATAAAAAAGATTATAAAGATTAAAATTAAATCCAAAATCTGTCCAATTGTTATTGGATGATTTTATTTAGACCATGATTCATCTTAGCACCTACATTAAAAAGTATTTTATCATTGGAAACCGAAAATGATTATATAATAAAATAATAATTTCACATTATCCTAAAGAGCCCCTCCTCCCCCGTAAAAAAACCCCTCACCACTAGCTCATTCATCACACATCTAAAAACCCTTGGCTCATCAAAAATATACCCAATTAAGATCCCTAAATCCCTCTCCTCCTTAGATAAGCCTTAACTTTGGCTGGTGGCACACCAACAAACCCATTTGGTTCAAACCAAAGAGAGTTACCAAATTTAAAGGTAACATCTTCTCTTTAGTTCTTTTGTTTTATTTTACTTCTACAACCCACTAAACATTTTTTATACCTTTCTATTATAACAAAAACCAAATACTTTATATTCTAGGATGTTGTTAAGATAAGGATTCGAACTACACATAGACACACCTCCATCCAATGGGTAAAGAAAAAACAGTTTATGTGGATGGAAATCTAACGCCTCACGAAACGATGATTGTTCAATTATCTCCTACCACCTCTCATGGTGGCCATTATGACGGAAATATATTTGTATATTATATATATTATGTTTATGTTTTTTATTCTTCTGTATTTTCCATTTATAGCATACCTTTTATGGTTTCCATTATAGGTAAACGTGATAATTTCATTTGATGGGGTGCAGACTACCGCCTCTCAAAGTGATATGACTCGTTAATGCCATATGTGGGACGTATAAATTGTGGAGTTAATGATATTATATATGATATTATACATGAATTATAATATACCTATGTATCATGTAGCATCCCCGACCCGGAGGCCACTAAACTGGTGCTCTGAGCCGGGTGGTTACATGACCTTAAGCGTGCCTCCCCGTACGCCAAAGGTTGCCGACTAGCAGGGGTGTCTATGTAGTCAAGTGGGGAGACTATACCCCCTTTTTATCAGAGTAATCCAAAATAGAATAACCAATTAGTGTAAATAGTAACCAACCACAAGGAACATGTAAAACAACAAATTCCAAGTATCTGTAAATATGTCATGTCATACTACAAGTGAAAATGTGGACAAAACTCCAAAATAAAGACAATGGCCAAAATCCCCAAAATGGTCCTGACTCCAAGTCAGGATCCTCGACCATGTGCTACCCATGTCCACTCACTATCTAGCAAGGACCTTTTCCCTTCTCCTGGCTTGCAATCATAATGTCTGCTCAGGTACCCAATGGCAGCCCGATCAGGGTGTGATTAGAACTCAGTAGGCCACCACCAACGGTGTCTACAAAATATCCGGCATAAACAGGTAGTGCATATAACAGGAATATGAATGATAATTACCAAATAATTATTTAAGGTTCCATTAAAAATTTTAACTCCAATTCCATTTCCACTTCTATTACCATTCATTTCACACCTTTCACCATCATTTAAAATTTCATTACATTTATATGGGTTAATTAAATACATTACGTTACATGGGTCTAAGGCCAATAATCACATGCAAGAGGGTGAACACATCGTTATCCTATCTCACTGGTACTAACTCCCTCATAGCAACCATAAACTCACCTCGAAACCTCAGTCATGGTGGATGCAACTGTTAGGAGAATAGATCATCAGTCCCCATTCTTAACCCATGCATTTAGGGTGGAGTTTGGAGCATCAGTCTTCACTCCACCAATGGGCATAGAGCCTCAAGTCATACCACACTCTACCAAGACATGTGAACATGCTTATATATATATATATATAAGTAACCATCAACCATCCATACCATTACCCTTCACCAAACACTATTCACAACAACCCACATGAGAAACCACATCATGCCTTAACCCATTAACACCTTACCATTTCACATCATTTAACCCTTCAACCAATTCCAATGTGTTATTCCTATCTCACTAAGAATTCAACACTAGACCCATAACCCATTCCATTTGGGTCATTAATCATTTTACACATTAGCCCATTTAACCCGTTCATAATTTCCATGAATCAACCATTCAACCCATTACAAAAACCCCTTGGGTTGTTTCCATGTATAGGTGCATCACATAACTTCTATTCCAAGTTCAACCAATCATGCCAACAAATTCTTAATGGGCTCTACCGTTCATTGAAACAAGATCACTTGTTTAATATCAATCCCTAAACCCAGGAAAACCCAGCACATTAGATGGATGGCCCCAATTAGGTCAAGTCAATCCCAACACATCCCACAGGGATCATCAGGGTTCCCATTTTCCATTTTAACATCATTATTAACAAACATGCCAAGGTTATTCAAAACACAACCATGGAGAAACAGAAATCATAACCCAACATGCACAAATACCCCAATAACTGTGGGATATCATATGTAGACCACCTACCTCGAAATCGTGGTTGAACGCACTCTCAAACGAGTCCTTAGACCTTTATCCAACCTACCATTGGAGATTCAACTTAAAACTCACCCAAAAATTAGGGCTTTAGATCTTTGGAATGAGAGGGAGAGATGATGAAAACCCTAAACCAAAAGAGAAGAAAGGATGGGATTAGCCTTACCCGGAGCTTCGATCTGCAACCAACAGCACCAAAAATGCCTTGGAATCATAGGAGAACCACCCTTAGGAAGCTTGGATCGGCCAAGTTCGTTGTTAGGGCTTTGAGGGGAGGAAAGGAGGAAAATCTTGAGTGGGTGTATAAAATCCTGGAGTGGCAAACTTGTAATTTCTCCCAACATTAAGTGGTCGCAAGGTTTGTCTGCACAGTTTGGAAAACCGTGCGCAAACCGTGTGCATGTCACTGCCCGGAGGAGGAGAAGTCGCACGATTTAGCTGCACGGTTTGGAAAACTGTGCGAAAAAAAGTGTGAATGTTTCTTTCTGGAGGAGGAGGGGTCACACGGTCCAGCCTGGGCATGCCGCACGGTTTACCTAGCCGTGCGCAGGCCGTGTGCAGGCCGTGCGCCCTGGCATGACTTGCCCAGACTTTTTTTCTTCCAAGCCCTGAGCCACCGGAATGCCCCTAAGGCCTCCCACACTGTTATGAAACATTTTAAAGCCCCAAAAAACAAAGGGTTCAACACAAAACACAACAAAAACTTACCTTTCCAAAAAATTGGGATCTTACAACCTCCCCATCTTATAACGGCTGGTCCTCGAGCCGAGTTTCCAAGCCTCACTGATCCACCGAGGAGAATAGTTCAGGCCACTGAGCCTGCATATTGGATTCCCTCTCCCATGTTTTCTCCTAAAATTTCCGATGATTCCATAGTACTCGCACTAATAGAACAACCTTGACTCGCAAGACCTTTTCACTATGATCCACCACACGAACCGGATGCTCCTCAAAGGACACATCAGCCTCGATCTCCACATCCTTAACATCAACCACGTGAGATGGGTCAGGGTGATACCGTCGAAGCTACGACACATGAAACACATCATGCATCCCACCATACCGCTGTGGAAGAGCCAATCGGTAAGCCACTGGTCCGATCCTCTCCACAATCTCAAATGGTCCCACATACCTGGGATCCAACTTACCCTTCTTTCATACCGAACGGTAACCCAACCTTGTCGAGACCCGAAGGAACACTTTATCACTCACCCCAAACTTAATAGGTCTACACCGTCGATCTACATATGACTTCTACCTACTATGAGTAGTAGACATTCACTTCCTAATCAACTTAACTCTCTCTGAAGTCTCTTGTACGAGACTTGGTCCCAACAACTTAGATTCACCGACCCCTAGCCAACCCAATGGAGATCTACATGGCCTCCCGTAAAGTGCTTCAAACGGTGAAATCTGAATTGTAGCCTAAAAACTATTGTTGTAGGAAAACTAAACTAACGATAGGTGCCTCTCCCAAGAACCACCAAATTCCAAGACACAAGCTCTTAACATGTCTTCCAACACATGGATCGTACATTCCGACTTCCCATCCGTCTGTGGGTGGAAAGCAATACTCAAAAAAACCTGCGTACCAAGTGCCTTCTGCAACCCTTGCGAGAAATGAGATGTGAAGCGTGGATCTTGGTCTGAAACTACGGTCTGCGGCACACCATGCAACCACACTTTTTACCGAACATACAGCTCACCCAAATGGTAAATTGTGTGGGTCTCCTGAATCGGTAAGAAATGAACCACTTTCGATAATCGATCCACAACCACCCATATTTCATCATCCTTCCTTGGTGTCCTCAAAAGACCCATGACAAAATCCATTGTCACATCATCCCACTTCCATTCTGGAATGGGAAATGGGTGCAACAAACCACCTGGGTGTTGATGCTCGGCCTTCACATAATGACAGGTAAGACACCGCACCACAAAGTCTGAAAATTCCTTCTTCATTTCAAGCCAACAAAACAACCTTCGTAGATATCGGTACATCTTGGTCAAACCAGGATGCACTACCCACTTTGATGCATATAACTCACGCATAAACTCTTCAGGCACACACTTTGGCACAAGTACATGATCATGAACATGAACAACACCGTCCACATCGATGGTCCAGCCAGAAGGCATCTCCCCACCTTTAAGATTTTCTTTCATGATCAAACACTTAGGATCATCAAGCTGGCCTTCCTTATCTCCACTCAAAAGTGTCAACTCCATCACTAAGGAAACAGGAGTGACCTGACCACTCTCCTCATGCACATCTAGGTGAATTTCTGCAAACAAATCCATCACCTTCCACTCAGTATCGGACTTTTGAACCATCTAATTTTGAACCTTCCTGCTCATAGCATCAGCAACACTCTTTCCCTTTCCTGGCGTGTGCACCAACTCAAAGTCAAAATACTGGAGATATTCAATCCATCATCGCTGCCGAAGATTCAGATCTCATTGTGAGAATATGTACTTTAAACTCTTATGATTGGTAAATACAATAAACTGTTCTCCCAACAAATAGTGCCTCCAACCCCTCAAGGCGTACACCACTGCAGCCAACTCAAGGTCATGAGTGGGATAGTTCTGCTCATGGGGTCTCAAATGACCTGATCCATAAGCCACAACCCGCTTACCTTGCATCAACACATCCCAGTGTCTGATTCAGAACGCATCACAAAACATGATGTACTTCATACCCGTCACAGGTAAGATCAAGATAGGTGTGGTCGTCAACCACTTCTTCAATTCTTTAATGGCATTATCACATGCCTCAGATCACTCGAACATGATTCCCTTCTTTATCAAGCCTGAAAGTGGTGCTGCCAAATTAGAGAAATCTTGAATGAACCTTCGGTAATACCTGACCAAACCCAGAAAACTTCAAACATAAAAAACACCATTGGGTTGATACCAAGATACAACTGCATGCACTTTCCCTGGATCCACTGACACTCCTTCCTATGAGATGATGTGACCCAGAAAATTCACCTCACCTATCCAGAATTGACACTTTTATAGCTTGGCGTATAGCCGATGCTCTCTTAGCATACCCAAGACGATGTCAAGATGTTGGGCATGATATTCATGAGTTTCTAAGTACACTAAGATATCATCAACAAAGACAACCACAAGCCGATCTATATAGGGATGAAATATTCGGTTCATTAAATCCATAAAAACTACCAGTGCATTGGTCAAGCCAATAGTCATTACCAAAAACTCAAACAACCCGTACCGACTCCAAAAAGCTGTCTGCAGTATATCGGAAGACCTCACCCTCAACTACTGATAACCCAACCTCAGATCAATCTTAGAAAACACCGATACACCCCTAAAATGATCAAACACATCTTTAATTCTAGGAAGTGGGTACTGATTTTCAACCGTCATCTGATTCAGCTTTCAGTAGTAAACACACAACCATAACGACCCATCGGCCTTCCTTTCCAAAAAAATGGGAGATCCCCAAGGAGACATACTAGGATGGATAAACCCCTAACGCTCAAACTCCTCAAGCTGATCCTTCAGTTCCAGGAGTTCTATCAGTGTCATTCGGTATGGTGGAATAGAAACTGGCTCCACTCCCTGCTGCAACTCGATTGTGAACTCAACATCCCTATTAGGGGATAACCTTGAAAAATCCTCAGGAAACACGTCCTGAAACTGATCCACAATAGGAGTAAAATTATATTGTTCCCATACCTCATCATCATTAAGCATGATACATGCCACTTGATCCATGATTCCACTCATCTGTTGAAAAAACGGCCCCATGCGCCCTACTCAAACATCCCATTCGTCACGGTGGACATAAGCGTCACCATCAAGTGACCTGACCGATACTATGAAATGGCAATAGACTATGTGTGATTGATACAACACCAACCAATCAATTCCTAGGATTAGGTCAAACCCTAACATCTCGAGAATGAACAAGTCCCATAAAAACTATACCCACCGACTTCCAAGGAAGACCCCTTTCATTTCTTTATATCCTCAACCTACACCCCCAACGGAGTGTCAATTGACATAACTCCACACAACCTCTCCACAGGTAAACTCAGCGCTACCACAAGTTGAGTAGAGATAAAAAAGTGTGTGGAACATGTGTCAGAAAATGCACTAGAAAACGTAGAAGCTACAAGGATCACACCTCGAATAGTCGATGGTCCAACCTCGCCATCACCAGGCACAATTTGAACTGCCTAAAGCTGACCTGCCCCTCTACCCTAGGCCCGAGCCTGAGTACTCTATGCTACACTGCCCTGCTAGTGTGAGCGATCCTACCCCGGAGTTCCACATCCACCGCCCCTGCCAATACGACTCATGGAGCTCCAACTGCCTGCCTGATACGGGGCAACTAAACCCCTTCCTGTACCCGGTACCTACCCTTCATCATGATCACCCTCCTAATGAGAGTTCTTGAAGATCCTCTGCACATGCCCCATCCTGCCACATGAACGGAACTCAACTGGAGGTCGAAGACATTGACCACGCATATGCCCTGTCCCGCTTCACTGATAACAAAACACCTGGTTCACACTCTGAGAGGATGACCCCCTCTTCTGACCACCTTGATGGAAACTTTCTAAATTGCGCTTCCGACCTTCGGAAGATACACCACTTGACCACCCAGCTGGCACGACAAGCTGGCCACCTGGATCTCCCTTCAGGTTTCCATCAAAGAGGAGTTCCTGATCCATCACCTCTGCAAACTTCTTCATGAAGAAGATATTCACTTCGGACCTGATCTCAGGTCTCAAGCCATCCTTTGAAGGCCTTGCTATCGCTGCCTCATCCCCAGCTAACACTAGGACGAAGTGTCGCAAATCAGTGAAGCGACTCACAAAGTCTATCACTGATAGAGATCCCTGATTCATGCTCATAAAATCTGAAACCCGCTCCTATCTCAAGGTAACTTGGTTGAAATTCTCCAGAAACTTTCCCTGAAAAACATTCCATGACATCCTTTAAACCTGCTCAGTCTGAGCCTGAATGTCCCACCAGTGCCTAGCTTGGCCTCACAACATATAAAAGATCATTTTTACTTGCTTTTCAACATGGGTTTATAGATGATCCAATATCGTCTGGACAGACTTTATCTAGAACGTCGTTACCTCTGGCCCACCCTCTCCAGTGAAAGTCAGAGGGTGCTGCAGCTTTAATCCCTAGTCAGATCAAACATACTCGGTGCAACCCACCCTGTGTCCTGATCCATCATCGATATAAGGCGAGCCATGTTCTCTCAGAACATGACTTCTATAACTTCATTGATCACCACATTTTTGTGCTCTTCTACCGGAGTAGTGTTCTCAACAACATCCTCATGTTGCCCAACTGGAAACCGATGTCGTGGTGGAATCTCTCTACAATTCCAAGCATTATATTTAGAAGGCATACCATAAAACATTCATGACTTCATCAAAAAAAGATCTTACCAGCTACAATAACCCATTTTTGCATACTAATTTCAACAACATTATAACCTCAAATTTACTGCCCCGACCATCCCTACCACGGTCCATGGTCCACATGGGGTAAACAACCATGCACTACCACCAAACTCACACAATATTTTACAAAACATTTTCCACATAGTTTCAAACCCTTATATTTCATTAAACATTGTTTACCCACATGTTTTATTTCATTCTTCTCATTATATCTTGGTTTCATGAGATGCATGATGCACCCTACCTTACTACTTCACACACTCATCCTGTGCGTGTGCCAAACACGATGCATGCCACCTATCTCACTAGGTGCCTACAATGATGCATGAATGAAAATCCACGTGTCGTTAAGGCCATGAGAGAAATATCATAAACAGTCACATCAAAACACTTGTGCATCACCCAATGGTGAAATATCATCAATTGTAACATCACACTACCAAAAAAACATATCCCCACCCTGGGTGACTTGGGTTTCCCCCATACCTGGGCTAGCTACTCCCAAGCACGATCTCATTACCAAGGCCCGACACGTCTTAACCCTTGGCTTCCAATCCCAAATAACAAGACCTTAGAGAAGGAGATGAAAGACCTCCTATGATAACACTTTGTAACATCCCTGATCCAAATTCCACTAAACTGGTGCTCCGAGCCAGGTGGTTACATGACCTTAAGTGCACCTCCCCGTACGTCAAAGGATGCCGACTAGTATCAGGGGTCTATGTAGTCAAGTGGGGAGACTATACCCCTTTTTATCAAAGTAAGACACAACAGAATAACCAATTATCAGAAATAATAACCAACCAAAATGAACTTGTAAATCAACCAATTCCAAGTATCAATAAATATGTTATGTCATACTAAAAGTGAAAATGTGGAAAAAACTCCAAAATAAAGACAATGGCCAAAAATCCCCAAAATGGTCATGACTCCATGTCCGGATCCTCAACCAAGTACAACCCATGCCCACTCATTATCTATCAAGGACCTTTTCCCTTCTCCTGGCCTGCAACCATGAAGTCTGCTCAAGTACACAATGGTGGCCTGAGTAGGGTGTGAGTACAACGAAGTAGGCCACCACCAACGGTTTCTATAAAATATCCATTACAAATAAGTAGTGCATGAAAAAGAATATGAATGATAATTACCAAATAATTATTTAATGTTCCATTAACAATTTTAACACCAATTCCATTTCAACTTCTATAACCATTAATTTCACAACCTTCCCCATTATTTACCATTTCATCACATTTCCATGGGTTAATTACATACATTATGTTACATGGGTCTAAGGCCAACAATAACATGCAATAGGGTGAACACATCAATATCTTATCTGACTAGGACTAAATCTCTCATAGCAACCATAACCTCACCCCCAAACCTTAGTCCGGGTGGATGAAACTGTTAGGAGAATAGATTATCAGTCCCCATTCTTAACCCATGCATTTAGGGCGGAGTTCAGAGCATCAGTCTTCACTCGACCCATGGGAATAGTGCCTCAAGTCGTACCCCACTCTACCAAGACATGTGCACATGATTATATATATATATATATATATAAGTAACCATCAACCATCCAAACCATTTCCCTTCGGCAAACACTATTCACAACAACCCACATGAGATAACACATCATGCCTTAACCCTTTAACACCTTACCATTTCACATCATTGGACCCTTCACCCAATTCCCATGTGTTATTACTATCTCACTAAGCATTCAACACTAGACCCATTGTAACGACCCAAAATTTTGAATAAATCTTGTTTCCTAATTTTTTGTGTTATTTTATTTTTTTTATACTCAACAAAACTGTTTCATTTGATAACATTAGTATAATTAAAATGAGACCGTTGGGTTTTCACTGTTATAGGACCATTGGTCAATATGACCGCTGGAAACTAAATATTTCTATTATTGTCTCTAAATACAAGTGATCTTGGTTAATTAATATAGAATGAAGATTTGATGGCCTCACCCAATAGTCTTGGACCAATCGAAGCCCATCTAACAGAACTTGGAAAGAAGGTAGCACCATTGGGCTTTGCTTCGGACCAAACCCAAGCCAAACTTCATTGTGTGAAGCTGGAACAGAATCGACTTCACGAGAAGTTCAAACTGATAGAAATTACTACTCATGCGATGTTGGTCGAGCCTCCCTCAGATTCTCTCACCTTAGCACACCTTACACTTAGGTCCTATGCATGTGTGATAAGGGGCTATGTAAGGAGACTGTAACTGGCTTGTGTAATCTTTTGTTTTAAATAAAAATTTTGATTTCTTCTTATGATGAAGTTTATGAATTTTCAAATGTCCGTATAAATATAGTATGCATATTTTTGGTGAATTTTTGAGAAAAGATATTTTTTAAAAAAATGTTTATGTAAGCATTAAATAATTAAATTTTTTTAATGAGTTTCAAAAAATGGTCTTCTACAATTATTTTCAGTATGAAATTTAAAGTCTAATAAGATCAACATAATTTTTGATGAACAGTAAATTATAAATAGTGATTTTAGGCTTAGGATTAGTAATGCGACCAAAGGGATTAGTAATCTCACTTAAATAAAGCATTAATATAATCTAGGCACCTTAATTAAGTAATGTGATTCAATAAAATGGTTAAATAAAGGTTTCATAAATTATTAGCCAAGTATTAGTTTTTTCAGGTGAATATTATTTTTTGATTAAAAGTTTAATTAAAAATATATAGAAAATTATTTTTATAATATGGGTTTCAATTTTGAACTCAGAGCATCGATATTATGTTAAGGTAATTTTTGGGGATTTTTCTGAAAAAAATGAATTTTTGGTGAATAGTGTATTTATTTAAAAATTAAATTAAAAATATTTAGAAAATTATTTTTATAAAATGGAGTTCATTTTTGAAATCATAGCATCTATATTTGTTAAAGGTGAAAATTTGGGATTTTTCTGAGAAAGTTGAATTTTCGATGAATAGTGAAAATACAGTTTTTAAGTTACGGGTGTTTAATGAAATCATTAAATGATGTATTAATTATATAATCAATATGGTCGACTTATGAATAGTAATATAAGTTATTAGGTGTCCCAAGTGGCCAATACCATGGGAAAATACCATGGGAAAACCCATGGTTTTTCCAAAACCACCAATGAGTGTCCCTTGGCCATTAATGCCTTGTCCCCTCACTTTCCCTATAAATACCAAGCCATCCTCTCATCCATTCGACTCCCAAATCTTCCCCAGTGATTTTTTGGTCTCATTACCTCCCATGTAGCCCTCCCGAGGTTCCCTCAAGCCCTCAAGGTCCCAACCTTTGAGTTTTAAGAGTTACATTTTATGGTAAGGGATCCTACCTCTCTCTTTCTTTTCAAGTACTCTCGTTTATGTCATTTCTTTTATGCTCCATGTTCTTATGTTGGAGGATGTTATTTTATATTCATATTAATACTCTTTTCCTTTTAATATGTTGAGATATCCACTCTTGATCTCATCAATTCGTTTTAATAATGTTTAAGTGGCGCCGTTAGGCTGCCGAATTTTTAAGGGATTCGTTCACCTTTCTCATTTTTCAATGTTCTACTTTCATGTCAAGTATTTCAAGTTCATTTATTTTGTGTTGGGATACAATCTCTATATCTATCATAATGAAGTTTTATTTTCATATGATTAGAGTCCCTATTTGATCTTTTCAATTCATTTTTGTTGAAGTTTAAGTGGCACCGTTAGGCTGCCGAATTTTTAAGGGATTCATTCACCTTTCTCATTTTTCAAAATTCTAATTTCATGTCAAGTCTTTCAAGTTCATTTTTTATTATGTTGGGGTATTATCTCTATATCTATCATACTGAACTTTTATGTTCATATTATTATAGACCCTATTTGATCTCTTCAATTCATTTTTGTTGAAGTTTAAGTGGCGCCGTTAGGCTGTAGAATTTTTAAGGAATTCTTTCACCTTTCTCATTTCCAGTTCTATTTTCTGGTCAAGTCTTTCAAGTTACTTTTTTTATGTTGGGGTATGATATACATATCTATCATACTGAGCCTTTATGTTCATATTATGATAGATCCTATTAGATCCCATCAATTCATTTTTTTGGAATTTTATGTGACGCCGTTAGGCTCCCCAATTCTCATAAGAGAAATCTTTTTTTGTCTTCCTTCCATGTTTTTCATTTCAAATGGTATGTCATTAAAATTTAATTACCATGTTCATGTATCATTCATGTTCTGTCCCTATACTGTTTTAGGGGTCATTTATGAATGTTTGACCCATGTCCCCTCTCTTTTCAATGTTTTATAAAACCCCAAAACATAGCCGTTATGCTGCAGAATTTCCGGCTCAAAATGTCTTTTTCTTTTTCTAAAGTTCTTTTATTTTATTAAGTGAATACTCAAATCTCTCTCTTATATAGGGGTATTCACATATTTACCGAGTTTTTCTATTTTAAATTCTAGGATTTACATACATGAGACCCACTTTCCCTTTCTGTGGGTTTAAAGTGACATTAAGATCATGTCATTAAAGCATTTTTTGAAACATTATGATTATGAAATGAAACCCATTTATTTTATTCCATATGGGTTGTTTATGAAATGATTTATGATGATATATGTGGATCACATGATAATAAATACATGTCAAGGGTGCGCCCTGATAGCGCTCCAATGCATTGGATAATGACTTAATCTCTAGAGATGACCTTTTAGATTGATACCTTGGTGAATAACCTTGGTAATTTTTAATGACACCTTGCCGATGGACCTTGGTGAAATGAAATTATTGTCAATATTAAATGTTGTAGCCACATCTTCATGTTATGGAAAACATTATTTTTATTATGATATGCCTCATTATTTCATTCTCATGCCTTAAATTTATTTTTCATGTCATTGTAGATGTATCCTAAGTTCACATGTTAAATGTTTCCCCTTGTTTCCCTTATTGGGACTTCTGATCACCCTTCATTTTGATGTATGTCCCTAGGTTTTGAGATGCAGTAATAAACCTAGTATGAACATGAGGAGAAGCCTTCCAAGTGTTTAAGAATAATGTTTTATGTTTTCATGTTTTAAGTTCCTGGTTTCCAAGACACTAATCCTTAAAGATCCTCAGTTTTGTAAAATGTAATGAAAGTTTATGTGATAAAAATACAGGATGCCATAGTTGGTATCAAAGGATGGTTTAGTTATTTTTTGAAATTAGGATTTCAAAACATTAGCAAGAACCCTATAGAAAAGTTTAAATATAGGAAATCTTCCTGGTATTTTGGTGAGTATTGAGAAAGTTGTTGCCAAGTAAATACATCCTTTTCTAGATACGAGCTGGTAGAGGTGGCTCTGGAACAGATGTACATAGGGGTAAAACCCGAAAACACCCCTTTGATCTAGAATCAAACGGGAAAAGGTACACGACAATGGGCCTTGCTGCTCTCTTGGTTACGAAACTCCCAAGGTATATGCATTGGTAAATTCAAAAGCTTAGTATGAACCATTATAAAAGGAACAAAGATAAAATAAAATAAATATTCGCATAAGAATATATGATCATGGATAACCTAGTTTGAAACCTAGGGGATCACAAGTTAGGGTATACTTTTCTTGTATAAGTTATCATTATTTGCTTTAAGTTCTTTTTCATAATTATTGGTTAAGTATTTAAGCCCCTAAATATACATTCTCTTCTAAGTTAATGGTGGGAAATGGAAGAACATGTCCCAACAACCAATGTGATAGGAAATGTGATGATTATCGTATTAATATGATAGAGATGATTAGGGGATTAAAATATGATTATTATTTTGGAATATGTTCACTATTTTGGGAACCCTATTTGATCGAGGTAAATAAATTACTACGGCATTTTCTTTGAGGAGTAATGGTTGACTTATATTTTGAAGAATCAATGAATTTAAGGTGGACTTATAGTAATTTAGGTTACTTATGGAAATGATTAACCTATCTTGGGGTAATTATGTTTAGGTTAGTTACTTTTTTTATAAGATGTTAGGAGTGGTTGATGTTGTTTGAAGATGAACGATAAAGTATATCTTGGAAGACTATGTTATGAGATCATTCTTATAATTGGGTTTCAATCTTAGTTTGGTTTATATTGAGGAATTTTAAGAACGGTTATTTATGGGATGGTCTATGATGAACTTTGGGTAGTACCGTGGAACTTTGAAGATTTAAAATAGTTTCCCTTCTTATGGGATTCATTATTTTTGAAGATTTGTTTTATCTTACACTTTCTGTTTTTGGGATAATGTTTAAAGATAGAATAAATTGATAGTTAATCTTTTGTGGATTACGTGACTCTCAAGAAGATGATTCTTGTGATTTAATGGGACCAAGTAGTTTTGAATGCTCATCGTTTGGAGAAAAGATTAGTTTTGGTAGAGACTTATTAAAGGATGAAACTCTAATTGAAGGTAGGTATATTTCCTTATGTTTTTGTTCTATGTTGAAAATGAATTCCTCAAAATTATTAAAAAGAACGTAAAACAAAAAACTTGTTGGTTTACGTTTCTTACTAGGTAATCAAATACCGTTTACACACATCATAAGTTTGGGATTTTATCATGGTTAACTTTATCCTAATCATGTTTTCTATCACTCTCCCTCAGAACTTGACCCTTTGTTTTCTCCTCCATTTCCATGTTTTCCTACATGGAATCCTTGTGTGGGTTAACTCGGGTGACCTTTGTACTTCCCTTTATTTCTTTTAAAGTAATAGTTTTCCTGACTCCTTTTCCGATGTGGGACTTTCAATGAAATTTCAAAAACCAATTTTAAAAATTGCGAGGATGCAATTTTTTAAGGGGGGAAGACTGTAACGACCCGAAATTTTGAATAAATCTTGTTTCCTAATTTTTGGTGTTATTTTATTTTTTTTATACTCAGAAAAACTATTTCATTTGATAACATTAGTATAATTAAAATGAGACCGTCGGGTATTGACTGTTATAGGACCATTGGTCAATATGACAGCTGGAAACTAAACGTTTTGATTATTGTCTCTAAATACAAGTGATCTTGGTTAATTAATATAGAAAGAAGATTTGATGGCCTCACACAGTAGTCTTGGACCGATCTAAGTCCATCTAACAGAACTTGGAAAGGAGGTAGCACCACTGGGCTTTGTTTAGGATCAAACCAAATCCGAACTTCATTGTGTGAAGCTATAACAGATTCACCTTTATGAGAAGTTCAAAATGATAGAAATTACTACTCGTGCGATGTGGGCCGAGCCTCCCTCGGATTCTCTCACCTTAGCACACCTTACAGTTAGGTCCTATGTTGGTGTGATATGGGGATATGTAAGGAGACTGCAACTGGCTTGTGTAATCCTTTGTTTTAAATAAATATTTTGATTTCTTCTTATGATGAAGTTTATGAATTTTCAAATGTCCAGATAAATATAGTATGCATATTTTTGGTGAATTTTAGAGAAAGGATATTTTAAAAAAAATGATTATGTAAACTTAATAATTAAAATTTTGTAATGATTTTCAAAAAATGGTCTTATACAATTATGTTCAGAATGAAATTAAAACTCTAATAAGATCAACTTAATTTTTGATGATTAGTAAATTATGAATACTGATTTTATGCTTAGGATTAGTAATTCCACCAAAGGGATTAGTAATATCACTTAAATAAAGCATTAATATAATCTAGGCACCTTGATTATGTAATGAGATTCAATAAAATGGTTAAATAACGGTTTCATAAATTATTAGTCAAGTATTAGTTTTTTTAGGTGAATAGTGTTTTTTAATTAAAAATTTAATTAAAAATATTTATAAAATTATTTTAATAAAATGGATTTCAATTTTGAACTCAGAGCATCGATATTATGTTAAGGTAATTTTTGGGGATTTTTCTGAAAAAAATGAATTTTCGGTGAATAGTGTATTTATTTAAAAATTATATTAAAATTATTTATAAAAATATTTTTAAAAAATAGAGTTCATTTTTGAAATCATAGAATTGATATTTCTTAAAGGTAAAATTTTGGGATTTTTTTTGAGAAAGTTGAATTTTTGATGAATAGTGAAAATACAGTTTTTAAGTTACGGGTGTTTAATGACATCATTAAATGATGTATTAAGTATGTAATCAATATGGTCGACTTATGAATAGTAAGATAAGGTATGAGGTGTCCCAAGTGGCCAATATCATGGGAAAATACCATGGGAAAGCCCATGGTTTTTCCAAAACCAACAATAAGGTGTCCCTTGGCCATTAATGCCTTGTCCCCTCACTTTCCCTATAAATACCAAGAAATCCTCTAATCCATTCGACGTACAACTCTTCCCCAATGAAGCTCGGGTCTCATTACCTCCCAAGGAGTCCTCCCATGGTTCCCTAAATCCCTCAAGGTCCCAACCATTGAGTTTTAAGAGTTACGTTTTAAGGTAAGGGATCCTACCTCTCTCTTTCTTTTCAAGTACTCTCGTTTATGTCATTTCTTTTGTGCTCCATATTCTTATGTTGTAGGATGTTATTTTATATTCATATTACTTACCCTTTAATTTTCATATGATGAGATACCCCCTCTTTCTCTCATCAATTCGTTTTAATAATGTTTATGTGGCGCCGTTAGGTAGCCAAATTTTTAAGGGATTCGTTCACCTTTCTCATTTTTCAAAGTTCTACTTTCATGTCAAGTCATTCAAGTTCATTTTTTTGTGTTGGGATATTATATCTATATCTATCATACTGAACTTTTATGTTCATATGATGAGAGACCCTATTTGATCTCGTCAATTCATTTTTGTTGAATTTTAAGTGCCGTCGTTAGGATGCCGAATTTTTAAGGGATTCGTTCACCTTTCTCATTTTTCAAAGTTCTTCTTTCTTGTCAAGTATTTCAAGTTCATTTTTTATTATGTTGGGGTTAGATATCTATATCTATAATACTGAACATTTATGTTCATATGATTAGAGACCATATTTTATCTCTTCAATTCATTTTTGTTGAAGTTTAAGTGGCGCCGTTAGGCTGCCGAATTTTTAAGGAATTCATTCACCTTTCTCATTTTCAAGTTCTATTTTCTGGTCAAGTCTTTCAAGTTCATTTTTATTATTTTGGGGTATGATCTCCATATCTATCAAAATGAACCTTTATTTTCATATGATTATATACCCTATTTGATCTCATCAATTAATTTTTTTAGAAGTTTTATGTGACGCCATTAGGCTGCCGAATTCTCATAAGATAAATCTTATTTTTTGTCTTCCTTCCATGTTTTTTGATTTCAAATGGTCTGTACTTAATGTTTCATTACCATGTTCATGTATCCTTCATGATCTTTCCTTATACAGTTTTAGGGGTCATTTATGAATGTTTGACCCATGTCCCCTCTCTTTTCAATGTTTTATAAAACCCCAAAACATAGTCGTTATGCAGCAAAATTTCCATCTCAAAATGTCTCTCTATTTTTCTAAAGTTCTTTTATTTTATTATGCGAATACTCAAATATCTCTCTTCTATAGGGGTATTCACATATTTACTGAGTTTTTCTATTTTATATTTTGGGATTTATATACATGTCACCCGGTTTCCCTTTCTGTGGGTTTAAAGTGTCATTAAGATCATGTCTTTAAAGCAGTTTTTGAAACATTATGGTTATGAAATGAAAACCATTTATTTTATGCTATATGTGTTGTTTATGAAATTATTTATGATGATATATGTGGCTCACATGATAATAAATACATTTCAAGGGTGCGCCCCGATAGCGCTTCAATGCATTGGGAAAAGACTTAATCTCTAGAGATGACCTTTTAGACTGATACCTTAGTGAATAACCTTGGTAATTTTTAATGACACCTTGGGGATGGACCTTGGTGAAACAAAATTATTGTCAATATTAAATGTTTTAGCCACATCTTCAAGTTATGAAAAATGTTATTTTTATTATTATATGCCTCATTATTTCTTTCTCATTCCATAAAGTACTTTTTCATGACACTGTTGATGTATCCCAAGTTCACATGTTAAATGATTCCCCTTGTTTCCTTTACTGGGACTTCTGCTCACCCTTCCTTTTGATGTATGTCCCTAGGTTATGAGATGCAGTAATTAACCTAGGATGAACATGAGTAGAATCCTTTCAAGTGTTTAAGAATAATATTTTATGTTTTCATGTTTTAAGTTCCTGGTTTCCAAGACACTAAACCTTAAAGATCCTCAGTTTTGTAAAATGTAATGAAAATTTATGTGATAAAAAGGTGGGATGTCATACCCATAACTCATTCCATTATGGTCTGTAATCATTTTACACATTAACCCATTTATCCCATTCCGAATTTCCATGAATCAACCATTCAACCCATTCCAACAACCCCTTGGGTTGTTACTAGGTCTAGGTGCATCACCTAACTTCTATTCCAAGTTCAACCAATCATGCCAACAAATTATTCATGGGCTCTACCATTAATTACAACAATATCACTTGTTTAATATCAAACCATAAACTCTAGGAAAGTCGGCACATCCCATGGATGGCCCCAATTAGGTCATGTCCATCCCAACACATCCCACGGGGATCATGAGCATTCCCATTTTCCATTTTAACATCGTTATTACCAAACATGCCAAGGTTTTTTAAAACAAAACCAAGGATAAATAGGAATCATAACTCAACATGCACAAATACCCAAATAACCGTGGTATATCATTTGTAGACCACCTACCTTGAAAACGTTGTTGGATGCACTCTCAAACGTGTCCTTAGACCTAGATCCAACCAACAATTGGATCTTCAACCTAAAACTCTCCCAAAAATTAGGGTTTTAGAGCATTGGAAGAGAGGGAGAGAAGATGAAAACCCTAAACCAAAAATAGAAGCAAGGATGGGATTAGCCTTACCCGGAGCTTCAATCCACAACCAACGGCACCAAAAACGCCTTGGAATCGAATGAGATCCACTCTTTGGAAGCTTGGGTTGGCCAAGTTCATCGATAGGGCAGAGAGGGGAGGGAAGGAGGAAAATCCCGAGTGGGGTTTAAAAGCCCAGAGTGGCAAACTTGTAATTTTTCCCAACTTTAAGTGGTCGCACAGTTTTTCTGCACGGTTTGGAAAACAGTGTGCAAGCCATGTGCATACCACGTCCTAGAGGAGGAGGAGTCTCGCGATTTAGCCACACGGTTTGGCAAACTGTGTGCAAACCGTGTGCATGCTTTTTTCTGGAGGAGGAAGGGTCGCACGGTCTAGCCTGGGTAGGTTGCACGGTGTACCTAGCTATGCGCAGGCCGTGCGACCAAGCTTGACTTGCCTAGATTTCCTTTCATTCGTGCCCTGAGCCCCCAAAACGCCCCTAAGGCCTCTCACACTATCAGGAAACATTTTAAAGCCCCTAAAACAAAGGGTTCAACCCAAAACACAACAAAAACATACCTTTCCGAAAACCGGGATCTTACATATCATTATTTTTTAATTCTATTAAAATAATAAATAGAAATGAAAGTTGCGTTAATGCGTATGTATGGCTTACCATCTCCATAAATGGTGCATTTCATTTCTTATCTCCAAATGTTTTGTAATATTATAAATACGTAAATATAATGTATATATATTATATATATATGATATCTATATCATGAATATAATTCTGGATATAATAGATATTTTACCACATCAACTACTTGTAATTATAAGATGTTCATTTTTGACTCAAGTACCAAATATCGATCATACTACCGTTATTAACATAAATGAACACATAATGTTTATGACATTGAAATATGTGATGTAAATGGAATAATAAACAAGAAAAAGGATCTTAGGAAAGTAAAAATTAATTTTAGTTTATTATTCAGAAGATTAAAGAACGAACTGGTCATGTCGGACACGAGGTAAGGGAACTTCATATCCCAATTTCCATTCATTCGATTAATCTTTTACTTTTAAATTATTTCGTGCTATAATTATGTAAGAAATAACATTAGATGTACTATCTTGTATTTATTATGTATGTATACTTATTATGATTACACATAATAGATCTATTTTATTTACAAAATGGTTTTTGTAAAGGACTTCGTCTCAATCTCCTTTCACTAAGGCATATATTGTTTTATACATGACATTCTTTTATAAGCAATATAAAAACATTTTACTTATCATTTCATTGAAAAATAATCATTATCTATGAGTTATTTTAGTAAATGGAAAAAATATATTTTCTTTTACGTATGTGGATACAACAACCTTTCTGCTGCCGTGAGTATTATTTGTTCTTTGGCTTCCATAACAAGACGTAATGTTTTTAAAGGAAAATAAATATCATATACACCATTATGTATTTTGGTATTTAAAATGTTTTTGATAATGGATTTGTTATTTCAATATATTTAAATGATATATTGTGATTGAAATATGGAAATTCTATATTTCCTTTATGTTTGTGTTAGGTGTTAGGAATATGTTATGGTTTTGGGAATTGTTTAGGTATATGGGTGGTTCCATGATAAACCTAGGGCTGGTGAGCCCAAGATAACTCTCTAATGATTTGGGTAACATGAAAAAGGTAAACGTGAATGTTTATCCTAAGATATGTAGGGAATATACTTTAATGGGAATTAAAAATGTAACACCCTATGTTGTTGTGATAGCTACAATGTAAGTACGATATGGATGCCACAATTTACCTTTATTATTTATGATTTCTATGTGTGATTCATTAATATTAGGATTTCATTAGTTATGTTAAAGAGATTATGTTATGTATGTATTGATGAACTGTTGTTTTCATTATCTTTTTAAAACCTATACTGATCTTTTATGTGCATCCCATGTTTTGAAATGTTTTTCACAGGGCTTAACGATGAATAAGATCAAGCATTGGATCTAGGAAAATTCATGCTATCTAAAATGAGGGACTAGACATGACACTTTTTTCAAGAGTTTTTATTTAATGAAAAAATGGAAACTGAGTAGAAGTGTCTACATTATAATTTTTGAGATGAAATTTAATAGTTATGGCCTATTTCTTTAAAACTATAAACTTGAAAAGATCCTCAATGTGAATTATTCAATTAATTCAAGATTATGTAATGTTTAAGGCTAGGTCCTTATATAGATAGTTCCGAGTGACCTCGTTATAGCTCTCCAATGTTGTGGGTAGATATTTATATCACATGATATATACATGGATGGAACATGGAGTGAAATTGATTCAATATATAACAATATTCACTAATATAGTCATATGAAATATCCTTGACTCCTATGATGGTCATAGGAGTGAAGCATGACTACCAAGATGGTTTGGGGTGTGAAACTATTCCACTAAAATGGCCTTGTCATTGATCCTTGACTACTATAATAATAATTTTTATAATATTATGTTTCTTCCACATATTCTTTGTCTTATTCATAGGTTATGATTTCATGGATTATTATTTTGATTAAATTTATGAATCATGTATTTGGAAGAGATAATATTTATTCCATGATTCATTTTTTTAAAATTTTATATGTAGGGTATGATATTATAATGTGATTATCATCTTCTCATACCCTTATTCTCATGTTACGCTTACATATCTCTATTTTTTACCCTTATTGTGAATATAGGCTCACCCCTTTATTATGTTTACTTCAAAAAAGTTATGAAGAATAGTTTCAAGTAGTATTACTAATGGTGAAGATATATAATTGAGATATTGAGGTTCTTTCACCAAGATAGAATATTATGTTTCTATGTTTCCAAATTCACTAAAGTATTATGGTCTACAAGTTTCAACTTTTTTAATGTGCTGAATATTCATAAAAAACAACGTAATATACATGTATGCCAGTCCTGGGTGCCTATTGGTAGGTAATGGTGGAATAAGTTTTGGTGAAAGTTGACATGAACATGTCGATGAAGAATAGATCTCGGTGATGAAGTTAGTCTACAATAGTGTGGGATACATGATCAAGGAGTTGATGCACTCCTTCTAGCTCATCCCTATTTGGATTTTGATATTTTAATGTGTTTATGATTGTTTTGGTTTCTATTTATTGTGTGAACATTTTTTTAACATAAAATATGTATCCTCTTATTTAACATAATCCAATTAATTCTATAAAAATCGATATTATACATTAATTTTTTATATAAACATATTTATGCTGAAAATAATTTTTTCTAAAAAAATTGTTTCATTTTGAATAATTATCTTAAAATTATATTTTATTACTTATGGAAAAGAAATCATAATTTATAATTTCTCTATTTAGTATCAAAATACTCAAATTAGGTAATATAGCACATTTAATTTTTTATTCACAATGAGTAGTGACTATTGTAATACCTTATCACCATGGATATAGGGTAAAATGTAATTAATGGTGTTTAAATAAAGGTATAAGGTCATAAATGTCACAAAAACATGAATTTATTTTATTTATCTAGTTTTTTTAGACCGAAATCGCCCCACATCTAAAAATTGGAAAAATTGTTTCCATATTACTTTGATTATGATCTATATTATGTTGTATGTTATGAATAATTATGAATTTTCATGATCTCTTATTCGTTGTAATTTTATTATTATGTTATAGATAAAAATTCTATATGAATAACTCTTGTTGATTAAATTGATGAATATTTATTTATATTTTTGATAATAAAATTATTTTTAATTTTTGGTAGTGGTATAATTATCCAAAATTACTCTAAATCTTTATTTCAAGGATTGTGAAAGAGGGTGACAAATTAATGTAAAAGTTTTTGAAAATATTAAAATTGATGTCTTTTAGATATGAGATATTCTTAAATGATTTTTATAGATTAAAATTATATATATTTTATGATTTCAATATTAAAATTTGAAATTATTTTTTATCAAGATGTATTTATATTTAAATTATTTCAATAGTCCTGAAAATGATTCTAAAATGATTATTGTTAAATAATATTTTAAAAATATATTCATAAATGTTACAAGAACATTATAATAGGAAAATTGCTATGTTAAAAGGTCAAAAATTGAATTCATGGTCCATTTATGATCCAGTTGGAAGTTTTAAAATTACTTTCAAAACCATTGAACAATTAATATTGGTGAAAACACTATTGATTTTTACTAATAATGAAGAATTAATTAAACCATTATAAATTCACTTATGAATTATTTTTTCTCATAAATGTTATAAAATATCTCACCAAAATATCCATACTACATTCTCATGTATAAAGAGTGACCATAAACCTCTCTTCCAAAGTCTTGAAGTTCAATCAAAAGTAGGACTCCAGAAGAAGATGTAATTATCTTTACCGATATATTTTATTTTTATTTTTTAATAGTCATCAGCTAAATATTATATACTAATATGAACAATATTTATTCATTATCATAAAAATACTAAATAAAATTATTATAAATTTACCAATATTTACTAACATCATTACGGTTTTTAAGAAATGAAAACATTGCTCGAACGTATGTATAGAATGACACCTCCAAGATGTGATGTTTTTTTTATAATCACCACCTAAAATGTTTGTTTATAAATATGGATATAATTTATATATCTCTTTTCTAAAACTTAATTATGTTTCTTTAATCTTAAATTACTATATTACTTATTACCCTATCATCTGTTGGAAAATTATAGTGCCGTTTTTGCATACCTTTTGACTACTACCTTCATGATGTGGAATGATTATTTATTATTTTTATATATAAATGGATGGTAATAGTGGTTTATTATTTCATATGTATAAAATTTATGATATAATTATGATTATTTAAATATTTTTTATTTTCCACCTTCCAATCATTATATTCGTTGCAAAATGGAAAGATATAATATGTGTAGTTAAAAATTAAAATCTTCAGGAAGCGATGCATTTAACTTTTTGTAATCACCATACCTTGATAGTTATAAAATTTTATATAATTAATAAATATGATATTTATTAAATAGTTAAAATTCTATTACGATGAACAAGGTGCCGGAACATGAATATCTGAACGGAAACATATAAAAACATAACTATTATTACATCAATAGATAATTTTAATTGATAATTCATAATAAATTTTTAATTATAAATTATAAGGGAATGATAAATTATAAGATAATTTTAATATTTTCTATGTATATATGTTTAATAAAAAAATCATACAGTAGGTTTGAGTGAATACAAATAAATCTGGGACTTGATGTAAGGGTTTATGTTGCAAAATCACATTTTTAATCAGGATTAATAATGTTTAAATTTCCATTGTAAAACTATATGATATATTTATATTAAAAACCATAAAATTCATCCTCCACTTTTTATTTTTGGTGTTTTTATATTTCAATTTAATTTTCCTCTATTTGGTACATAAAGAGACTTAAAGAATGTTTTTACAAAAAAAGACCTTATTTATACTCTTCAGTTGGGAATAAATCAGTTCAATATCAATGTTCTACAAGTGATATTCATGGTATTTATTATCATAACTAAACTATTAGAAAAATTAATTTTTGAAGACCTTTTAATTCAAAAATAAATTATTAAAAAAATCCTTTTAAATGTTTTCGAGATGAATT
Source organism: Viscum album (assembly GCA_963277665.1). Taxonomy (NCBI): domain Eukaryota; kingdom Viridiplantae; phylum Streptophyta; class Magnoliopsida; order Santalales; family Viscaceae; genus Viscum; species Viscum album. The sequence continues at coordinate 1,867,148,869 of OY728133.1, forward strand.
TGTTTTTACTTTTTACAATAGTGTTAATAAAATGTTTTATTTTTAACATATATGACTAAAATTATTTTCCCACCATGATGTCTTTTCTTCTACATGATATACACAATAAAAGTATAAAATGCATTATAATGATAATACTAATCATATTTTTCTTTTAGTTTCAATTTTTAAAAGTTACGAAATGAAAATTATATTTTCTATTGATTTTGGAAGAATATTTTTATGCTAATATAAATTGTGGTTTTAATCTATGTCATCATCCTTTGAGAAAATTTATACCTCACTAGTGTTATGTATTTATGATACAGCCCTATAACTTTATCTGTATATCTTATAATTATAATTTTTTAGAATAGTATTATGAAACCTATTTCCCTCCCACATGTTAATTAAAAAATGATATAATCAAGACTAATTTTTTGATATTATGGAATACATATATAAGGTTTTAATTATATTATGGGGAGGCCTATAATTTTTTTCCATCAAATGTATTGGGAAAATTTTTTATATCTCATAAGATAATATAAAATGAATTGGGAGTAAAACCAATTCACTATAAGACTTGGTCAACTCTAATAGTCTGGGTATTGAATTTTAATAAAGTAAATGATGGGAATAAAGAGTGTACCCATTCCATTATAAAAATATAACCACTATGATATTATTGGATGTTATACATGACTCTTTAAAATATTTTTATTGTATTATGTTTATAATCAACAATTATGACTTCTGCTTATGATATGTGCTCAAAGATCATGCTTCATTAGTGATGACTCCACACTCTTATGATTGATGACTATTACTCTGAAAATTATTCTTTCCATGATTCATGATTTTTGATCAATAAATTGTTGGATATATTTATTAATATTGTTATCTTAGAATTTTTCTTATCTTATACTCACATATGATCATTGATTTATATATTTTTTTTAACCCTTAATGAGAATATAATCTAACATTTTATTGTGTTTCCATTTCCGGGGGTTATGAATAAATGATTTATATAGTGTCACAACCCATCCCATGAGGCCCGTTCTGTCACTACCCCAAGCCCTCCATATATAGGACAGTGGTTGTCAACAAGAACTAGAAACACTTAACCCTAAAACGGGAAGGTGTTCCCTTTAAACATGTACAAACACATAGATTAGGTATACAAGATATGGAAACCAAGTAGTAGAATAATTGATGTAAAAGTGTTTACTGAATGTAATTGGGCCGGAATACAAGCCCAACTGAAAGATACAATACAACAGAAAAATAGGAAATAGATCCTAAGATCGTCTTCCATGGATCCTACTGGAAGGGTATGTACAGATCATCCCCTCATATCTCTAGGTCAATAGTCAACACCATCCACCATCATGTACTTGCACCCCGAGACCCAGTCAAGGCTGTTAATTATCTGTACAAGACACAACAATGTGCATGAGAAACACATGATGGGGTGAGTATTTCAATACCCAGTAGGGACCCTAAGACCCCCAAAGGTCTCTCATAATTCAACAAATGAAAACACATAGAATGACTTCAATCAAAAAGTAAAAAAGAAAAATACTCAACTCAAACCAGGATTAACTTGTGTACATAAGTACAAATTATTATTTCTATGGATAGATCATATTATTATGTTTTTTGGAACTCTTATAGACCCCCAATAGATCTTACCAACACAGTATCGGTATGCGCTAACCCACATAATATCTGAACCACACAAGATCGGTGCAGACCCACACTGGATTGCAAGGTGTTGATCCACACAGGATCACTAGGTGTTGATCAACATAGAATCAATTGGTGTTGATCCACACAAGATCACTAGGTGCTGATCCACACAGGATCCCTTAGTGATGATCCCCATATGAGCACTAGGTGCTGATCCACATAGGATCGCTAGGTGTTAATCCACACAAGATCACAATTCATTCTTCACGTCTTTTCCAGCAACTAAATTCCCATAAATAATACACTATATTCAGGGAGGATCCACTCCACAATCCGTTAGTTGTACTTCAATAAGAACAAAGATTCACGAAGAAGTACCCCAATGATTTTTCAGGTCATAAGGGTTCCAAAGAAAAATACGACAAGTCAATCAGATGCCCATTCTGAGAGTTATATGCATTTTAGTATTGAGGGCCCGATTAGACTCAGGTATGATCCAACAAAAACATATTCCTACTTTATCCGAACCTAGGTGGAGTAACTCAAAAGAACCACCATGTTCCCAGAATTCCATTTCCACATAGTGTTCATCAAACAGACATCTGGATTTCGAGATAGGGTCTTTTAAGCATATATGGTCTGAAATGGGTCCAGGTCCGACCCGGCCCAGCACGCTAGCTGGCGCGACCCGCACGAGTGTGTGTGCAGCCCCTTGTTTACAAACAGCTCAAAGAGTCATTTGGCTCTTTAACCTAAACACCACATGGTGCTGCCTCAAATGGCATCGGGAATCGAGGGGCATAAGTCCCCTTAGCCACAGCTTTAGAGTTGTGGACACCTTCCGCGGGGCGCGAAGGCATGCCTCTGTCCACCAATGTGGCCAACAGAAGAGCAGACTCCCATCTAGTCCATCGCGGCACCAAGCAGCACCACCTATTTCTATTGTCATCAAGCACCGGCCTCCACCTTCACCCCTCGACGCCGGTCACCAGCGATGCCCCGGAGCTCCATTTCCACTCCAATATGCACCTATGGGCCTCCTGAGATTCTTTCGTCGCTGCGCGACCATCTGATTCGCGTTTCTGTCAAATTCAGAATTTACCTATGATGAACGCAACAATAAAAGATGCGATGGAGTGTCCGGGCTGTGTTCGTTTGGCCCTCCCCCTTAGATTTAGTATATTAACAAGGGGGTATCAAATAAAAACATCACATATATATTGATTAATACCCGTTCAAATATCCCTCAACAAACACCCCCCAAATTCCAGAACAATAAAAAGAAATGATATTTTCTTGAATTTAATAACAACCCCTACCTCGAGAATCATTGGAGCTGTTATGGTTGTGTCTGTAGAAGAGTCTTCATTAGATGGAATTATCAGCTTTCGTCGATCATGGATCATTTACCCACATTATTCCATCCTCTACCGATGGTATATTCCGCAGTACATTTCTAAAGGTTCCTCTCTTGAAGAAGTTGTGTCAAAAACCCCAATCCGAGCTCAATTTAAATAGAGGTGAAGGGTGAGTAAAACATCAAAATAATTAATGAGGTTCATTAAAAAATGACCCTCATAATTACCAATTGTGTTGTATTAAAATTGAATATTCAATCCATTAAATGGATTCAAAACCCTTCATTACCGCCACAGCTGCCCAATAAGAGGTAAAAAATTACAATTTTTAAGTTATTTTATTTATTTGTTAAAACTCTAACAAACTAACTTTTCTCACCCGGCCTACTATGGTCGATGTTAATCCTCCATTAAGTGAATCTCGGTACTGTAGATTCAATAGTGCCCTCATATTTTTAATCCACACACTGGTTTAGAAGATACAAAAAGAGGCTCATGCATTTATTTAATGTACCGTAAAAAAAGTTCAAAACATGGTTTTGGGCACACCAGGCCTCAGAATCAAGCGTCGTCAATTTTCACAGACTCTTAAAAATCCAAAATAATTTAAAAAACATTATTTGGAATATATGTGTTTTTTCATTTTCCCCACCTCAGGTCATTACGTCCCGTAAATCAACAACAGAAATAGGGAAACAAATGGGGGTATTGTGCATGTAATTAATACTCTCACTCCCATGTTCTCTCCTGGAGGGTCTCGTGCTGCCAACAAACTTGCACAAGAGGAATCGACCGCCCACAAAGGACACACTCATGTCGATCCTATATCTCAACCTGTAAATCCACAAATTTCTTCCCATTATCAATGTCCATATCGCCCAAGTCGATAGCATGTGAAGGATCATGCACATACCTCCTCCACTGTGACACATGGAAAACATTATGCACCCAGTGTATCTTTGGGGGAAGATCTAGATGGTACACCACCTCACCTACTATGTTGAGGATATGGAAGGGTCTGATGATCTTCAAAGATAGCTTTCCTCCTTGGCCAAACCTCTATAATCCTCATCGGGGTGAGACCCGTAAGAAGACATGGTGTACCACCTACTACTATAAGGGACTTTGTCTCCGGTCTTCATAAGACTTCTGCCTGCTCTGTGCAGTCTTCATTCTCTCCTGGATGATCTGCACTTTCTTCGTGGTATCCTGTACCAACACTGGACCCATATGTGATGACTCTGTTGGGTCATTCCAGCATAGAGTTGATACTGCAAGGGTGCCCGTACAAGGCCTCAACTGAAGTCATGCCAATGGTAGGGTGATAACTGTTTTTTATGCGAAGTATACCGTTGGAAGGTGGTCCTCCCAACTGTAGCCAAAATCAAGGACACAAGCAGGGAGCATGTCTGTGAGTGTCTAAACGGTCTACTCTATCTGGCCATCTGTCTGAGGATGAAAAGAGGTGCTCAAACGTAGCTAATTCCCGAACACCTCGTACAATCTCTTCGACAAATATAATGTAAAATTTCGGTCGTGATTTGAGACAGTCAATGAATGAACCTCATGATGCTGTACAATCTCATATATGTAGAGGCATCCCAATGTCTCTACTGTTCCCTGCTCTCATATGGGTAAGAAGTGGGTCAACATGTTGAGTCATTCAACAATCACCCAGATAGAGTTGTTGCCTATAGACATATGTGGTAGCCCTGTCATGAAGTTAATGGATATACCATCCCACTTCTACTCTAGAACCTCAATTGGCTAAGCTGAGCCTTTTGGTACCTAATGCTCGACCTTCATTTGCTGACAAGTGAGGCATTGTGATATGAACACTGACACTGCTTTCTTTATCCTTGGCCACCAGTACTGATGATGGAGGTCCTAGTACATCTTCTCCACTCTAGGATGTACTGAAAGAGAGGATGTACGAAACTCCCTCATCACCTCCTTATATAACATCAATGGTACTATAGTACATCCTCTGTAGAGAATGACATGCTCCCCACCTTTAGAAAATCGTTCACAGGACTGTCCTGAGGATATTTGAGCATATCGGGCCTCACAATCAATGTCCCCATGTTGTTCCTCCTTGAATCGTTGAAGGTGTTTGGGAGTAATTGTAATAGACTAGAGGTAAGTTACTCCATCATTATCCACAAAGTATATCTGCAATGTGTCTAACTACACTGTCACAACACTCAACAACTATAAATAAGACCTCAGACAAAGTGTGTCTGCTACTACGTTTCCCTTCGCATGAGTGTAGAAATTATCAACATCATAGTCTTGTAGGAACTCTAGTTATCGCCATTGTCTCAGGTTCATGTCCTTCTAGTAGAATATATACCAAAGACTCTAGTGATAAGAGTAAAAAGGAAACCATTCACCCATCATGTAGTGTTGTCACATCTTCAGTTAAAAAACCACTACTACTAATTCTAGGTCAATGGTTGCTTAGTTATGCTCATGTGGTCTGAATTTTCATGTGTCGTAGGCAATTACGGATCACTCCTGCATCAGGACACAACCCAGTATGGTTCATGATGCGTCTAAGTAGACTATATAACCAACACCCTCTTTTGGTGGACTCAAGATAGGGGTACTCGTCTGTCTCTTTATCAAATCCTAAAAATAGTACTACTATCTCTCTGTCCACACAATGGATTTTACCTTCTTTTTCATAGATGTAAAGGGTGTTACTACTCTAGAATAGTCAGGTACAAATCTTTGATTGTAGCCATCCAATCCTAGGAAACTACCCACCTTAGTCACACTACTATGTGACTCCCATGAAAGCATTTGCCTCTGTCATTGATGGATCCACTACAATGCTAGCCGCCAATATAACATGCCCCAGGGAGTGGATTTCCAATATCCAAAACTGGCACTTTAGGAACATTCCAAAAAATTGGTGCTCCCTGAGTGTATCCAGAACTATCTATAGGTGTGTGGTGTGCACCCCCTCTAACGCTGAGTATATGAAGATGTCTTCATGGAAGACCACCACAAAGTGATCGAGTAAAGGCTAAAAGATCTTGTTCATGATCCCCGTCAACATTTCTAGAGCGTTGGCCTAGCCAAAGGGCTTCACAAAGAACTTTTAATTGACATACCAACAATAGAAGGACATCTTCGGTATCTCCTCATCTTGTACCTTTAGATGGTGATATCCTTATCATAGATCCATCTTCCAAAACCATTGAACTACCTTTATCTATTTGAAAAGATCATAAATCCTTGGGAGTGGATACTTGATTTTCATGGTCACTTGGTTAAGGTGTCGAAAATCCACACAAAGCCCCATACTATAATCTTCCTTCATGGAGAACAATATCGGGGATGCCCATGGGGAAACAAAGGGCCTTATTAACCCCTTCCCATGCAAGTCCTCCAACTATACCCGAAACACACAATACTCTATGGGGTCCATTTGGTATGCTTGCGTAGAAATCGATGCCATTCCAGTGTACATGTCGATGTAGAAGTCTAACTCTCTGCGAGGAAATAGTCCAGATACATCATTAGGAAAGACATCAACATATTGGTCCACCACAACAAGATAAATAGAACTTCTCACATAAACTACTCCAAGGTTAAGGCAATCCAACCGATGTGGGATTGGTTAAGCCCTCTTACGTGTAAGTCTATCATGTGCTGCAAAGGTAACCTTTTCACCGGTGAAGGTAAACCTGATCCCATCGACGCAGACACATCACACTTTGGGCCTAAAACAGTCGATCTGAGCATGGACTGTGGATAGCCGGTCCCTACCCATGTTTTTGTCGTAAGGTCTCGACAATGCTACTAAGAGATCCCAGCCCATGCTCACGTCTCCTAGAGTGAGCTTTCATTGCCTTCACTAGTGTGTAATTATTTAATCTTCTCTGGTAGGAGTCTTTAATCGTAAGGAATTAGCCAACAACTCCATCAGAATCCATGTGTTGTGAATGAGTGTCATGGAAATAAAAGAGTGACTGTAAAATGTGTCTTTAATAACTGCATCTAGGGAGTAATGGACACAAATCGTTCCTCTAATCATCTCTGGAGCACCGTGATTATAGGCATAAGATTCTTAAATTTGAGCTCATCTCTATCATCCTTCTCCTTGGGGTCGTGGTGGACAACCTAGGGGTGGTGGTGGTAGAACCTAAAACCATCGTCCACCACCTGCTGCACGACCTACTCCTCTACTACATCTACAACCCTATGGACCCCATCGCTCGAACCTCGGCCACTGCCTCAGTGGTTCCTCGACTTTCTGCTAATCATCAGTTTGGTGGGTTGGGTAGCCACGATCCATGTGACCATGACCGCTACATGTGAAGCACAATCTGATCCTATGCTTACCCCTCTGTCTCGTGAGCTCCAAACCTCTGACCATACATACTGGGGTCATCCACGAGAAGGTCTGGACCGCTTGGACCGATGAGTCATTTGCCTACTACCTGCTGCAGATTAATCAAATACCTATAGTTCAGTGGTGGCTCTCATTGACAATGATTGCTCAACTAAGAATCTCTCCACCAATAATGCTTGCTCGAGGTCTCCATCCTACATTATAATATTGAGTGATATCATCAATGATATGATCTTCCACTGGAGACCCTACTCAAAGGTGTGTGCCTTAAATAAAAGGTCTTATACCATGTCAGTGGAGTAGCATGAGTGGTCATTGAATCTCACGGAGTACTGGGCCACTGATAGTATGTCCTAATTTAACTCCACCAACTCTAGTATATGCACTGAGTGTAATGTATCTGGTACAAACTCTACCATGAAGAGGGTCTCGAAGTCCAACTAGGATAGTGACGCCTCATCATGCATCTGGAGCGTCAGACTCCACCATCTCCCTGTTGGGACCTAGAAGAGGATAACATCTAGGATCACCATCTGATATGCTGACATCTCAACTAAATGAAAAACCAATGCCACAACCTCTATTAATTCCTCAGCTGCCTGGGGATCCTTATCGCCTCAAAACCTCAGAGGCCTATGTCTCTAGAACTCGTTCAACACGTTCAGATAGAGTGCATGGTATTCCAGTGACGTTGGGGAAAACATCTTCCCTTTGAGTGGTGGTGGTGCTGGTACACCACCCGACGGTGCCAACATAGAAAGAGGTCCCTACACTGATGTCTCATCACTCAGTTGGCCATCATCTTGTAAACTCTACAGAATCTTGGATGGATGTCTATGTGGTGGAATCCAAAAAGAATTAGGTTTACCACAGTCAATAAGTTATATGTGTTGAGCTGACTCTAAATAAAATTAAAATTAAAACACTCCAAAATGAATGAAATATGTGTTTTCATGAACCATGTCAGAAATAAAAATTCAGGGTCCTGGTATTTAGATACATTGGCCATCGCACCAAAACTAGACTCCCTGAACTAAAAACCACACTCAAAAAACATAACAGATTTTTATTCCTTGGAAAGATCAGACTCCTAGTTGTTTAGTATAATTAAATCATCTGATACCACTTTGTCACGACCCATCCCTCGGGGTCATGTCATGACTACCACATGGCCTCCATCCATAGGCTAGGTGTTGGCCACTAGCACTGGAATGGTGTCCCTTAAACATGAAGGTGTTTCTTTTAAACTAGTACAAAAAAATAGACAAGGTAAATAACAAAATTAAACCATGTAGTAAAACAACTAAAGTAAAAGTGTTTACTGAATGTAAAGGGGCTGTAATACAAGCCCAACTAAAAGATATAATACAAAAAAATAGAAAACAGCACTAGATATCGTCTTCCAAGGATCATACCTGAAGGGTATGTATAGATCATCTCCACAGCTCTCAACATCAATAGTCAATGCCACCCACACTCGTGTCCTAGCTCCCTGGGTCTTAGTCATGGTTTCTTGTTGTCTTCATGAGACACAACAAGGAGAATATGAATCCCTTGTAGGGGTGAATATAACAATACCTAGTAGGGAACCTAAGATCCCTGAAGGCCTCTCAGAATTTCACAGAGGAAAACCACAAATCATGATCGCAATAAAAAAATAAAAGGAATCATCTCAAACTAGGTATAACTTCTGTACATAATTACATATGATTATTCATAAGGATAGATCATATTATTCTGTTAAGTGACACTGTTGATGACCCACACTTGATCGATAGGTACAAACCCCCGCTGACCCACACGGGATCTGACCCGCGCACGATTTGTATGTGTTGACCAACACCGGATCGTTGAGTGTGGAACCGCATCAAATCTAACCAACACAGGATCGGTCTGTACCCACACATGATCGCTAGGTTTTGATCCACAGAGGATTGCTAGGTTCTGATCCACAAAGGATCGTTATGTGTGGATCCACATACGATCACAGCGTGCTGATCCACACCTGATCGCTATGTGCTGATCAACACAAGAACTCTAGATGATGATCCACATAGGATCACTATGTACTGATCCATACAGAATCCTTATTCATTCTACACTTCTCAATCATCCACGGGATTCTCGTTCATAGTACACTTGATTTTGGGAGGATCCATTCCTCAATCCATTAGTCGTACTTCAACCATCTCTATACCTCATGAAGAAGTAACAGAAGGATCAATCATGTCATAAGGGTTATAATGCAATAGACGGCGCGTCAATCAGACAAATGGTTTTAGATTTATATGAATTTTAGTGTCGAGGGCCCAGTAACATTAAAGTATGATCCTCCCCAACCGTACTCTAACTTTCTCCCAAACTCAGGTGGAGTATGTCAAAAGGACTGTCGTGTTCCAAGGATTCCCGCACTATAGACGGTTCATCAATTGGACGTCTAGTTTGCCAAATATGGCCTTTTAAGAATATCTAGGGTGAAATGGGTCTCGTTCTGGTAGGACCCGGTCAGACCCCACCCCGTTCAAGTCAGCCCGGACCGAATCAACTAAGCTGCGGACTGGCACACCCACAACCGGTTGAGCCATGGCGGGCTTGGCCCACTACGCCACAGACTGGCCCAACCCACCAGTTGGCATGACCCACGTGACGGTTCGTGCACCCCCACATTCCCGAACATCTCAAAGAGTCGTTCGACTATTTAAACGACAACACCTAGTGGGGCCGCCTCAGCTAGTTATGGGACACACAGGGTGTGGTTCCCATTTTCTGTTGCATCAAAGTCGTGCTCACCTTCTGTGGCACCTGACAAGACGCTGATCTCCACCAACACAGTCAGCCAACGGTCGGACACCCGTCCTGTCTACCGCGGTTTCACCTCCTTTCGCAGGGCTCCAGCGACGCATCAGAGCTCTGTTTCCACTCTCTTCTGTACCTAGGGGCCTCTTGGGTTGCTTATGTCACTGTGTGACCCTCTGATTTGTATTTCTGTCAAATTAATAATTCTCCCACAAAGTATGCAATGATAAAACAAGTGTTGGTGGGTCTGAGCCATGTTTGTTTGGCTTGCGCCCTCTACGGTAGCATCATAAGATGCAGGTATCAAATAATAAAATAACATATAAATTTATTAATCCCCGTTCAAGTCACCCATAATAAAAAACCCCACATTCATGAACAAGGAAAAGAAATTATAATTTCTTGAATTTAATAATGACCCATACCTAGTGAATCGTTGATGTGTCTCATTTGTGGAGGGTGAATAGTACTCATTGAAGGGATTCCCTGACATTCATTGATCCAAGATTGTTGTTGCCCATGTTTTCATCCTCCACGGAAGAAAGATTCCACAATATATAGCCAGAGGTTCCCCGCTTTATGAAGAAATTTCAAAAACCCCAAACTTCCTCCATTTAAATAGAGGGTAACGGTTAGTAACACGTTGAAGGAATTAATGACATTTATTACTTAATGATCCTCTCAATTCTCTATGGTGTGGTTACATAATTTAATATTCAAGCCATTAAATGCCTTGACAACCCATCGACCCCACCGCCGCCAATCAATTTGAGGATGGAAAAATACAATAAAAATGTTTCTATTATTTTATTAGTTTCATAAAATTCTCAAAAACTATCTTTTTCACCCGACCTACGGTAGTTGTAGTTAATCCTATATTAAGTGAATCCTGGCGCGAAGGATTCAATGGTTCCCTTAGATTTTTTATCTGATCACTAGTTTAAAAAATAAAAAATGAAGGGTTATGTTTAAGATTATTTATTTTATATCCATCTTCAATATAAATTAAACATTTATAGTTTGGGTTCGTTTTTATATTTGAATATATTATTTTTTTATTTAAAAATTCAAAATATATATACATCTGGATCTGGTAACCTCAGTTGATATCATACAAGCATTAGTTTATTTTTAACGATTATGTTATGAGGAATGAGAGGGTATAACCAATGGAAACCTATGATATAATAATGTGATATTGGATGAACCAAAATTTTCATAGGATGATAACAAGGTGCAACAATCTAGGACACAATTGCAATGATTTTCATTTTCATATGATTACTTTGATGTTTGAAGATCACACTGGGAATTTTTTTATGTAAATGGTTGGAACAAATATAAACAAAATTTATGATTAGTGAGAAGGAAAATGTGGTTGTAATCCAAATTACAAAACAAATAGTATTAAAGATGCAGTAAAAACTCTTTTTTCAATTCCTAACATTCTATCTAAAATTATGATTAACAACGTAAATGATATTGATTTTTCAAATGAAAAAATAAATATAAAATGGGGCTTCATGGATGTTTGGGTAATGATGATCATGAATGAAAATGGTTTCATATTTCAAAATTAAATGATTGTGGTAATAAAAATCTTGGGGATCTTCTTAAAGGAAGGATATATGTATCATATATGATCCATCAAGGAATGTACAAATAAAAACCCATAGAGTATTGATCTATTCAATTAGTCTAATGTAGGTGGATATAGTTATTTTCAAGGTATAAATTGAGTGTTTTAAGCATTGGGAAAATAAAAATTGAGAATATATATCACCCATTATTCCATTTCATATTGGGGGTCTTCATGATAATATGAATAAAAGTTTAGAAAATTCATATGCTATTATATAAAAATATGAAAAAAACTAAATGTCATATTATATTTATGAAATTTTTTAACAATTTTTTAGTTTTTTAATGTATGAACATGATTTTATTGAAATTTATGATTATTGAGTTGGGATTAATATTTTGATTATATAGAGAAATTATTAAAGAATAATACAGATAATATAGGTTAATGGTTTATGATGTTAGTTGAATGACTAGTGTTTCTATAAATAGGATCATGGGAGTTATGATGTAATTTATTTTTGAAAAGATTAATAATGTCCCCCATGTTAAAATGTTTATATAACATTATTGAGACCTCATGTGATAATATTTTAAATGTCATTTGTGATATATTGTGATAATTTTTTTGGGTTTTGATATTTGATTTATATTTATGAGGACCTTTGGTTTAACATCTTATTGTGGAAGCATGTTATTATATTTTTTTGGAAACAATATGGAACATATATTTATAATTTGTGGTTAATAATTTTTTGATATTGAATTAATTATTGTTAATATTGATAACATTTTATCAAATTTTTGGAACACTATAGGAGTAATGTGACTGAAAATTGATTACATGATCTGAAATTTTATTTTAATATGTAGTCTATTATTAAGTTATCCTTTGGGAAAATATGTTAAATGGTATTGATAACAATGAAAATAAAGTTTGTTTCATGGTTATATTTTTGGGGATTTTTGTTGAAGAATTCATCATCAAGACATAGATGAATCTCACTATGGGTTATGTTATTTTGGTTGAAGATAATTAATTGTTTTTGTATAATTTAACAGTGATTAATTTTTTTATAAGATTAAAATATTTCATCCGAGTATGACTATGACCTATTGGTTATTAGTATGTAACATTATGAGTGACTAATATAAATTTTAGATTAATGTTATGTTGTTTTTAGAAGAAAATATGATAAATTATTTCTAAATTTTTACCTTTGATTTTAGTCAGACATATTTTGGAACTGTTTTATGGTTAATGTTTTTAGATGATCCCTGGATATTATAGTTGAGCTTTTTTATATTATTTTATTCTTTCCCTATATGAATGTTTATTCATGTAATCATAAATTTTGGTATACATTTTGTTATTGGTACATTTCTAGGGATATGAGGTGTGACATTTCACCCTTTTATGGATCTTATGATATTTTAGAAGTTAATTTTAGTCCATTAGACATAAAAAATTTATTTAACATATGATATTATATATAGGTTGATAATTTCTCCAAACATAAATTATAAGGTCCTAACATTAAACAATAAATTAATATTGAGTTAATTCAATAATTACTGTTTCTTTTACATCGAGGATATTTTCATGTTTTGAGGTTTATAAAATTTGTCTGTAGAAAACATAAATATTTCAAATTAGATACTTGTACTGACTACCATTTTGTTTTCATGAAACAAAAACTATTAAAAAACATGATTTTGTTTCATTCTAAAAAATCATAACTTTTCCTTGATCCTATCCTTGAGTCCATTCTCCATTAAATCCTCTGAAGGTAATTTCAAACATGGGATGAGAATAAAAATATCAGAAAGGAATACACAATGAAAGAAAAATACTTGCATTATGAAAACATGTAAACCATTAATAATTAATCATAAAGTAATACTTTTTACCTTAATTATGTTGTAAACACTATTCACTAAATATTATCATGTTTCATTACCATATTTAATTTAAAATATTAATATAAATCCCCTAGAAAAGAACATATAACATATAAAGGTAACATCTGACATAATCATACATAAATGGAATAACCATATAGATGAATTTTACAAATATCACTCTTACAAAAGGAATAGAAAAATGGCTGACTTCCATACCAAATGCATTAGAGGTTATAAAACTACCACTCATCCTTGGTTTATCATAGAACCACCCATATTTGGTTTATCACATAACCACCCATATCTTTTTTATCATTTATCCACCAGTTAAATTTCCAAGTAAAATTATATAATCATAACACACAAAAGAATGTAATTTTCAAATTTTCAATACTAATTTTTTTTTTATAATCACCGGAAATCATTTTATGATATTGAAATAGTCCATAGACTTCCAAAACCATTTTCAATACCAAAATACCCAAAGAGGGAATATGGTATTTTTCCCTTAAAAAATATTATGTCTTATAGAGGAAGCTGAATATTAAATAATGGTTATAGAAGTGATGTAGTAATTATATTTGTAGAAATTGAAAACATTAATTTTGTTTTTTATTCAAACACTTCATATATGAATGTTTACTTTTCAATGCTATTAAATGAAATTAAAATCTAAAGGGTTTAATTATACCCTGTATAAAAGAAATAAGTATATAAAAAAGAAAATATCCCCTAATTAAAGGAGATTGAGATGAAATCTCTTACCTCATGTCAGATTAATCACATATGTTCTTTCTCTTCTTAAATAATAAAAATAGGTTAATTTATAATTTGTTGAATACCTATTTCAAATATTTTATTCCTTTTATATCACTTATTACCATTTTATAAATATTTCATAATTATTAAATGTTTTAAAAATAATTTATTTATGGTATTAAATAATAATATTAATGAAATAATAATACCATTTATACATCAGCTGTATTGTCAAATCAGTCCATTTATTTATGGTATGAAAAATTAACAACATTATATTCATGGAGACTGTTGGCCATATGTACAGATGAGAAACACTTTCCATTTTTCTATAATCATTATCAAAATAATTTAATTAATATTTTAACTTTCAATAATTATAATAATATTATTAGAATAATAATAATAATTTAAATATACTTATATATGTTATATATCCTATGTGAATAAAAATTATTGACATGGCTTCGTGGAGCTGATAGTTCACATGTACGCATGAATGATGTTATCATTTTTATGTGTAAGGAAAGTAAGAAAATAATTGAAATATTATTCTTTTAAAATTATAAATATTTCATGAATATCATATATAAAAATGTATTCCATCATTATAACTAATCTTGATAGATGGTAATGAAAAATGAACTATATCGGTTCACGAGGTGGTTGTCCGTCGTACACACTAACGAATTGTTCAATTCCCATTAATAAAACAGAATATGGATTTAGGAGATGATATAAAAAATAATAAAATATAATTATATTTTGGATACTGGGGTTATTAGTTCATAATGGATTAATGAGATTTAAAAGAAGTGTGTGATGAAAAAAATAGAAACACTAAAAAACGATACCTCTTTTTCAGTTTATCACCATCTAAGATGACATTAACACATCTATGTAGGGTGTTCAACATAAAATAAGGCCCCAATAATGTTTATATGTATTATAGGAAGAGATTTGGGTTGGTATTGGACAAAACAAAGGGTTATTGAAGTGTTATTATTAGAGATGTGTGGGTACATTTTTTAAGGATAGGGGAGGGGAACCCTTGGAAACTATTAAAATACTAAATTAATATAAATTATTTTTATAATCCAAATAACTCCAAAATAAGATATTCCAAAGCTAAGATGATTATTATTCTAAATCATATCATCCAATAATTTATTTACATGTATTGATTTTATTATAAACCATATCATTTCAGTTTCCCATAATTATTCTCTTTTAATTTTTATTATTGTAACAACATTTTTAATGTTAAGAGGTAATACATTTTACTTATATTTGGTAAATTTAAATTAAATTTAAAATTAATGAATTTATCTACCTTAATACCAGATATTTTTTATTTTTAACTAATTTTTTGATTTTTAAATAATATAATAAAATACTATTTTATTAAATATCAATTATTTAAATTTTGACAATATTTTAAATTTAATTTAAATAAAATCATAACAAAGATATAAATTATAAAAACCAATTTAATAGACTTATAAAATGTCATATTCATCTATAAAATTCATGGATGACATAAATTATGTCGAATAAAATTTATTTTAATATTTATAATATCATTTATTTGACTGTTTCATTAATAAAAAAATCATTGTATCTTTATGGTGTCATAATTAAATTTCATTATTTAAAGTATAAAAAATATAATTAAAATACCAATAATTAATTAATATTTATAGATTTATAATGAATATTTTTCATTGAAAAATATCACTTATATAACCTCATTTTAAAATTATTTTAGTAAAAAGGGACATGTTTATGATATTTTTCCATTTAAATTTAATGTTATAAATGTTGTAATCATTGAAAGTGACTTAAAAAGGCCAAAAGTTCGTCCTAATGATTATATAGGTCGAACATAACTCGTTCAATAGTATTACTACAAGTTTCAAGGTAGTTTTATATTATTATAATATCATTTTTAACATTAATTACCTGATCTACCCATTAATCGAGGTAGGTAAAATACTAAAGCTACTATTCACGAAAAAAAATTGATCATATTAAACCATAATTTTCATACATATTAAAACCATTTAGGTTAGTTCTTGAAAACTAAAACCATATAATTGAGAAAATTAAATTTAAAATTAATCCCACTGTAGGAATGAGAAAACATATTATTTAAGTAAAACGTTCAAAAGATCACATAGTTTTTCCCTTCAATTTCATTGTGAAATTTCTTCCAATGAACTGAATTAGATAAAATGATAAAAACATGATTTATTTAAACATTAAAACCAATTATAAGGAAAATATAAATATATAAATTAATTAGATAAAAAAGCAGTTTAGAATTAAATTGAAGAATTTTAACTAATCCTTTAAAAACAAATTTGATCAGAAAAATACCAAAATTCAAAGAAAGTAAGTTTTGATGTCCCAAAACAAAATAATAAGTTTTTTTTGTCAAATATAACATATAAAATATAAAAAACTTGATTTATAAAGGGTTCACCATCCAAAGGTGGTAAAACTGTATTTTTAGAAAAATATTCATTTTATTCATAAAAATTTATTTGTTCATATATAATGTCTTGAAAATACTAAATTGAATTTTGAAAATTGTATTGAATTAATATTTAATAAATATAATCCAAAAATAAGGAATTAGTTATTTTACAAACATAATTATTCATATTGAAATAAAAAATATATTATTTATATTCAATTGGTTTTGAGTTTTATTTCCAGTTAATTTGGCAACCTATGAATTATTAAATAAACCTGTGTATACAAAATTTTCATAATCCATTTAACACTATTCATTCATTCTATTCTAATGTCTAGGTAGTGAATAACTTATTAGATAATAATATTTAGTTGTTTGTTTATGCTCGATGAGGCATATCTTTTACGTTATCAAACATTATGTTCTAATTTAAAAACATGGGATGTTACATTCTACTCCATTTTGGGAATTTTTTCCTCAAAATTTGATTTAGGGGTTGGTAACTAAAGGTATGGACTTTTAATGTAACATTCTCACAATCCCACATTGGAAAAAGGATTAATAAAACCTACCCATTAAGAGAAAGAAATTTATATACAAATGTTACTTGAGATAACAAATACTAGGGTTACATGTATGAAAACATGGATATTGAAGATAAAACTAACATTATTTTTGAATGATTATGATGGAAGAAATATTTTATAGAATGTTAAAATTTTCAAAACCATACATTTTTGATATGTTAAATCATCTTTGACTTCATTGTAGGAAAATGAAACAGAAAAAAAAATTGTTTTAAGATCCATTCCATAATGATGAGGAATTTAATAAACTCATTATCTAAGAACATAAATAAATTTACTTATATGAAAAGTAGAGTTTCATACCTTATTAAATTTCCACTATAGTCTCATAATTTTCTTCAAATGATGTGTATTTAAGATGAATATTTTATGCTTGAATCAATATAATCAACTTCTAGCAGATAACATAATCCATGAAAGGTTAACTATATATTTATCTTATCGGTATACATTAACAAAAACCAAATAGTTAGTACAAGGTAATATAATTCTCCCAAATAAATGAACCTTACATGATGAAAAACTACATAAATATCCAAAATTCCATAGTAATATCTAATTTTCAACAAAGGTCAATAAACAAATAATTTTCCTTAATATTCCCTAAATAATCCATACTTAGATTGAATCCAAAAATTCTGAAGAATTTAATAAATTATTGTTGAAGATAAATTTTAATATTTATCTCAAAATAACATCAACCACTCATAAAGTCACATCCCCAAATGTAATTAAAATCATCATATATTCTCCATAATAGGTTAATCATTTCCCTGAAAAACTTAACTCCTCAGAAGTCCACAATTAAAATCATTGATTCTTCCCAAATATAATTCTACCATTATGCCTCAATTAAAATCCCACAGTATTCTATTTAATTAAATCATATAATGTTTCCAAAATTAGTGAATTTATTACAAATAAAATCCTTAATTACTAGGGATATTATGTATGATAGTTGTAGTATATGCACCCTTGTCACCCTTCAGTTGTGAGTTCAATTCCTGGGGCCTTTCTCAACATGATAGGGTGTCACACGATCTACATGTTTCCCTTTTTCAAAAACTATAAAATTATTATTAAATTACCAAAATGTGATAAAATCCTCATAATTAACCATAACATATTATAACCTCAATATTTATCTCATGACTTTAATTTTGAATCCCAAAATATAATAACCCATAATTACCTCAAAATCATATGAACTATAATGGTTCTCCATAACTTTATAATAATGTTTTCAAAAAATAATTCTCCATTTATTTTTTCAATGAAAACAAATGGATTTTTCAAACTCAATTAAAGTCTCCAAAAACATCTCACGCTACCAAAATAGTACTTGTAAATATAAATATTTCATCAAACATAATCCTACTATAACTCATGAATCATTTATAAGAAGACATATTAATCATTTAATCTTCTTTATAATCTATTAACTATGCATTTCCACCTAATCTCTTAATACCTCATTCCTAAAATTCAATGATATGTATTATATCACCATCATTAATATATATCCATTATATAATGATTCATACATTATGGATCAAATGATAATTCATAACTTAAACCCAAATTTCAGGATCTTCTTGAAGATCATTTTCTCATTCGACATGTTATCCTACATTCAAAAAGTAAACATTCACACCACATATTATATTTCACTTTTTGAAAGAGTTTGAAGAGTTTAGATTTTGAAATAATATAAAAAAGATCACATGACACAATAATTTCTTTTTATAAATGAGTTGGTGTTGGATAACTCAAAAAAAAATTACATGTGATTTGAATACTCAAGAAGAAGTAAAAAATCATTTGAATTGGATTTTGTGATAATAATGATGATCAAAAATTGAGGAGGGATATGGAGGTTGTAAAATATCTCTTTCCATCAATCAGGACAAATTATACTTAATCATCTAAAAAGAATCATCACTTAAACATTAAATTAGTTATTAAAAGGAGATTCCCCTATAGGGTGAATTAATCATAAATTGTTTTATTATACTCTGATACATCAACCTCATTATCTATCAATTTTATAGGTTTTGATCGAATCCACCTAAATTACCATAATCCTCCAAAATTTTCAATATGATAATAAACCTCTTGGATATATTGGATCTTTAACCAACTCTCAGATAACATCATAACCTCTAAAGTTAACTAAATCATTCCTTTGATAACAACTATAAGGAAACATCCTTAAAATAATACATAAATCCTAAATTAATTAAATAATTTAACTTTCATTCATATCTAGGTTATTTTATTGTTTAGACATTTAGAGAATTAGGTCATAAAAACATAAATATTACATATTAGACACTTTTATTCAGTACATATTTTTTTTCATAAAACAATTATTTTTAAAAGAAACATGGTTTGGTTTCATGCTTAAACATCATAACTTTTCCATAACCCCATACAAAACTCTATTATAATTGGATAATTTGAAAAAAATTCAAAACATGGGATGATTATAAAAACCTCATTAAGGGATACATAATGATGTAAATTTTTTATCCTTGTAAAAACATGTAAAACAAGAATAATTTATCATAAAGTAATAATTTTCACCTTAGTGAAGTAGTAAATACATGTCACTAAATATAATCTCATTTATTACCCTTTTTATAATCAAAATATTAACATCAAACCCTTGGAAAGTAATATATAACATATAAAGGTAACTTTAGAAATAATCATAATTAAATTGAATAACCATACAGTTGACTTCCACACATATCACTCTTACAAATGGAATATTCATATAATAAATATCCATACCTAATGAATTTGATGTAATAACATAACCACCCATCCATGGTTTATCATGGAACCAACCATATTTTTTTTATCATGTAACCAATCATCTTCAGTTTATCATATAACCTCCCTTCAACTATTTAACTGATATTATATAATCATAAAACATAAAAGACTGTAATTATCACCATTATATTCATAAAATTTCTTTTACAATCACAATAAATCATTTCAAGATATTGTTATAGTAAATACACATATATAACCATTTACAATAACAAAATACCCAAATAGGTAATTAGGTATTTCTTTTTTTACTATTCAAAACATTATGGTTTATAGAGGAAGAAAAATATTAAATATCGGTTATAATGACATAGAAGTTGTTTTCACTACATATGTTAAAAAGATTGTTTTTACATGTTAAATAACATGTCTTATAAATAATTATCCTTTTGAAAACTTTTTATTGAAATTAAAATCCAAATGTGTTGATTATACACCTTATAAAATAAGGGGGTATATAAAATGAAAATATGCCTCCATGAAAGGAGATTGAGATGAAGTCCATTACATCGAGTTAGATACATCATGTATGTTGTTTAACATCCAGAATAATAATCATAGGTTAATGTCAAATTTATTTGGAACCTTTTTCAAGTTAATTATTCCTTTCATATCACTTATTATCATGTTATAAAAATTGCATAATTATTTATGTTCCTAACAAATGTTTTGTCGATATTCAGTACTTTAGTCGAACATGAACTTGTGATGATGTAATTTATTCATGTAGTCATAAGACCATCATATCCAAAAAATATTCATGAAATGATAATAACTTTTATAGATAGTTTCTAATGTGTAATAAAACCATTTATTTATGGTATGAAGAAAGAACGATGTTATATTCATTGAGACGGTAGGTCGTACAAATGCATGAGTAACACATTCCATTTTTCATTAATCATTATTAAAATAAATTGGTTATTATTTTATTTTTCCATAAATATAATAATATGATTAACATAATAATATTTATTTAAATATATAAATATATATATATTATGATATTGATGTGGAATAAAAAAGATTCATGTCTCTTTGTGGAGGTGATAGTCCCCACGTACACACGAACTAAGTTATCATTTTTATGTGTATGGAAAGTAAAAAAACAAAGTTGAAATATTATTCATTTATTGTGATAAAAATGTCATTAATATCATATATAAAATTTTATTCCTTCATTATGACCAGTCTTGAAAGACGGAAATTAAGAAATGAACTATATTGGTTCACAAAGCGGTAGTCCGTCGTACACAAGAAAGAAATGTTTATTTCCCATTAATGAAATGGAAGATGGATTTTGGGGATGAAATTAACATAAAAAGTTATCTTTATATTGATGATAATTTAGTTATTATTCTATCATGGATTAATGATATTTAAAGGAAGTGGAAGAAGAAATTAAATTGAAACACTTGAAAAATGATACCTCTTTTTTTGATTGATCGCCTTTGATGAACACATGAACACCTCTATGAAGGGTGTTATGACTAAAATAAATCCAAAAGTATATAAATTGATTGTATAAATATTTTACAGTATATATTGGATGAACCAAAGGGTTATTGAACTGTCTATATTAGATAATAGAGGGTATATTTTATAGGGGAGGGGTGAGGCACCCTTGGAAACTCGTAAAATATTAAATAAATATAAATTTTTATTTTAATAAAAATGAATCGAAAATGAGATATTCCAAATATAATATCATTATTGTTCTAAATAATCTCACCCAATAATTTTTAGACATTTATTAATTATATTTTAAACCATTTATTTTCTGTTTACCCTCAATTATTAGCTTTTAATTTTAATTACCGTAACAACATTTTAAATATTAAGAGGCTATAAATTTTAATTATATTTGGAAAAAATATCATAAATGAATAAATAATTAACCTTTAGACCTTATCATAGTATTTTTTTAATTTTTAAATATTTTTTTGTTTATAAATAATTTAATAATATATTATTTAAATAAATTCTCAATTATCACAATTTTGAAACCATTCTTTTCACCAAATTTTTATAAATTCCAAACATATAGATAAATTGATAAAAACCCATTTTATATATTTATATAAATTAATATTCACCTATAAAATTCTTTTTTGGTCAAAATTATTTCAAATTATTTTTGTTTTAATATTTTTAATATCAGTTATTTGACACTGTAAATAATAAATTAATCATGGAATCATTATTGTGTTGTAATTAAATTTAATTATATAATATATGAAAATAATAAATAAAATACCATGATGTAATGAATATTTCTAGATTTATAATTTCTATTTATAATTGATGATATCACTTATATAACCCCATATTAAATTTGTTTAGTAATAAGAGACTTGTTTATGGTATTTTGGTCGTTACGTTAAATTAAAGGACATAAATGTCATAATCACACTCAAGCGTCTTCCAAATGACAAACGTTTGGAACAAAGAATTTCTTAGTCAGCCATAACTTATCGAATAATATTAAGATATTTTTATGGTAGTTATTGTTATTATAATATTATGTTTACACTTATTTCTTGATTTTCCTTTTGACCAATATAAAACAAATACTAAAGTTTCTATTAAGAAAAAATTATTTTGAACATATGAAACAAAAATTCTCATACATATTAAAACCCTATTTTAAGTATTTGAAAATTCAAATCACAGAAGTGGAAAAATTAAATTTAAAAATAATCCCATTTTCAGAATGAGAAAATAGGGTTTTTGGGTAAGACATCCATAAGATCACATAGTTATTCTATTAGATTTCAATATGTAATTTCTTCCAATGGACTACACTAGATTAATTGATAAAAACATTATATAATTACATTTTAAAACTAATTATATGGACAATATAACTATATAAATAAATTAGATGAAAAAGTAATTTTATTTTAATATGAGTATTTTTACTATTCATTAAAAATTGTATTTTATCAAAAAAATACAAAAATTAAAAAAGTATATTTTTATGTTTCTATTCCAAAAAAATAAATTTAATTTTTCAAATAGAACTTAAAAAAATTTAAAATATTTATTTAAAAGGGGTTCTCTATCAAAAGGCGGTAAAGCTGTATTTTACAAAAAAATTAATTTTGTCTGTAAAAGTGTACATGTTTTTAAATAATGTCTAGAAAATAAGTAAGATGAATTTTAAACATTATATTTAATTAATATTTCATTAATTTAATACAACATGTGTGATTTTATTATTTTATAAACATAATTATTCACATTTTAAATAAACAAAATACATCTTTTATATTGAATAAGTGTTTAGTTTCATTTCATGTTAATTTGGTAACCAATGAATCATTATATAATCATGGGTAAACTATATTTTCAAAATTAATTTGACACTATTAATTCCCTCCATTCTAACATATAGGAGATAACTAAAATATTAAATAATAATAGTTAGTGGGTTTTAAACTCGTTGTGGAAAATCATGAATGTTATCTAACATTGACTTAAACTTTAAAAAATATGGATATTACATAAATGAATGATTAAATTATGGGAATAAATCATGTAAGTATATTTCTCATATTCCCTATCTCGATGGTAAAGTAATTCCTTAAACTCAAGCAATAAGAAGATAAATATTTCTAGTCTTATGTTGAAAATACCACTTAACTATCATGATATTCATTGTGAAACATATCCCAAGTGAGAGTTTTATAATACAAACATGGTTTAAGAAATACTGAAGAAATTATTAGTTTCATTTCCATAACATAGGTTTCAAATTATTTTTCAAAAAGAAATCTAATAAATTCAAATAAAAGGTATTTTTTCCACATATGTATATTTATCTTCAACTCCAGAAAATTGATTATAGAAATGCTTAATCGCATTGGAATTAGAAATGGTATAAATACTGTGAAGATACAATATATTTTAAGGGTTCAGAATGTAACATATTATGTTATTATAATATTTTATATTTAATAATTTTGATTTATTTGATAACGTGTGGTACATGAAACACTAATCTTAAATGAACAATGATTTTCTATAGAAATATTTTTATTTAAATATGTTTGTTATAACCTAGATGCTTGATTGGAAGATATGAATAATATTAACCACATTTTGAATTATATATTCAATAATTTTCCTAATAATAACTCTTGATTAGTTCCTTGGAAATAAGTATTCAATTTCAAATAAAAAAGCTAAATCAAATAAGGGTAAGATTAATTATTTCTTAATGGGAAATTTTTCAGTAAAAGAAGTATTTACTTATATTATTTATTTACAATTAAAATATGATAAAATTTAACATATTTTATAAATCATATCTAAAATTTTTATTTTGATACTTATTTATATTTTTTTAAATAAATAATCTTTTGGTGAATAGTGGAATATGTTTATTTTACAAATACATCAACTTTATGACATTAATATGACAAAAGAATTTTTTTTTTAATTGTATTAAACGATTTTTAAAATAAATATATAGTTAATTAATGATTTAATCCATTTAAAAATATATCATTGAACATAAAAATCTATCTTTGATGTCTTAGAAATCTGAGTAATGTTTTTATTTAAATAAATAATATTTTTGGTTCTCTTTTAATCAATTTTTCAAAAGGTTATAATTTTTTTTTTAAAATTAAAATAATAATCATTTCATTTTAATTAATATAATACAATTTATTTTAAACAACATTATAAATGATTTTGGTATAAAATAATTTTTACGCTTAAAACACATATTTTTATAAAAGTAGGTTTTCATTTCATTCTACATACTTATATTAAAATTAATTTTTTCACTAATTAAAATCTAATTATATAAAATTGATTCATAATTTATGATTATCATTCTCAAATTAGGTAATATAATCCATTTCATTGTTATTCATATTGAATAACAACTATGTTTATTTTTTATCACAATAGTGATGGTTAAAAAGGGCTAAATGGGGTTGAAATTTTGGTATTTTGTCTAAAAATATTTCACAAATAGTATTTTATTTAATTATATGATTTTATTTCATCCAACATCAAAATATATTTGAAAATATGTAAATTTGAAGCTATCTTCATTTCATTATGACCATTATGTAGTTTTAAGGTCATAATATTTACAAAATGTCACTCTGTATCACTTATTATATTTTCATGATAAATAAATACATTTAAAAATAATAACTCAATGAATAATGATAATGAAATTTATTAAGAATAAATAATATTGATGATATTGATAAATTTTTTATTGAATCCTCTAATTACTTATAACCCCTATGCATCACTTGTGGAGCGATTTTGCAAGTGGGTGAAAAATCAATGTAGTTAGTTTAAAAAATATCAAAAGTGATGTTATTTGGATAACTAATAGTATTGTTTTATTAATATCAAAATTAGTGTTCTATAAATTTTTAAATATTAAAAATGAATATCTATTAACTTGATGTTTTTAAAATAAATTATTTGAATAACCCCGACTTAATGATTACTTAATGTTAAATAATATTTTATAAAATAATTTGAGTGACATAAAAATATTATATTAGGAGAAGTGGGATGGGAAATGTTTTATAATGGTGTCTAATTTCTATTTTTATGCCACTTATAAATTTTATAATGATATTCAAACCCCATAAAGACTCAATATTTGCGAAGACACTATTGATTTTATCATATATTAAATGAATTAATAAATTATTAAGAAAGAACCCATGAGTTCATTTTTCACTCAAATATATTGTAAAATCACTCTTTAATATTTCCATTCTAGATTAACATGCAACTGGTGGGACTATAATCATCTCATCCAAAAATTTTATGTTCAATTGATATAGGATATCAAAAGAAGAAGTAATTGTCATTACCAATCTATTTCATGTTTATTTCATATTAAACTCTTAAAAATATTAAATTAAAATATTTAAATAATAAAATAAGTGTATTTACTATAAAAATGGTAATATGATAATGGTAAAACCATATCTTTTCTCCATTACGACCTAGAAGAAATGAAAACATCGCTCTTACGTGGGCATGGAATACTGCCTCTATTATTCAATGTGTTTCATTTCTCTTCAAAACCTCACACAAGTTAACATAAATAAATAAATAATATAAATATACATATGATATTTATTAAATAATTATTATACTTTTATTAAAAAATATGATCTACATTATTACCCTCCCATTTTGGTAAAATGGTAACCTCATTTGTGCGTACGTGTGGACTACCACCTCCCAAACGTGATGTGATTCATTTTTTTGACCACTATACATGGATAGTAATTTGATGGATATAATCAACATATTTTTTATTTATTATATAATTATTATTTTATAAATATAAATTGGGTTTTACATTATTTTTCTTTTAATTCGTTGGAAAATAAATAAATCACTCTTGTGTACGTTTGAATGAATATCTCCATGATGATATAAATTATATTTTTCCTCAAATAAAAATGTGGGTGGTTTTAAAAGTGTATATAATAAATAAAAAATATTTTTATGAAAATTATAAAATTATATAAACGTTACTAAGGTGTATGGGAAGTAATATATTAATTGAACGATAGGTGGAAAACAAAATTATTAACACCCTAAATATCAATTTTAGTGATGAATTAATTATCAATGGTTTATTATAGATTATAAAAGAATTATTTATGGTAATATAAGTATAAATATGGTCTGGTATAGTGTTATTATGAAAATAATAATATTGGAGTTCTTAGCGTATATGATGCAAGTCAGGACTTCATGTAAGTGCTTATGTTGGAATTCCATTTTTAAATTGGTTTTGTTCATGTTTAAATTTAAATTTTGTAAATTACCAGATATCTCTATCTTAAACTCCATCCATTTTCTTATACATTGGTTATTTATAGTATTTTAATATTTCCATTTCATATTCTACTATTTGGTCATTTAAGATTCCAAATGAATATTTTTTAGAAAAAATAATTGAATATATCCTATTAGGTCGTGAATAATTTTCATTGATTTTAATGATCTTTAAATTAATTTTCTAGATATTATTATATTAAAAAATTCATAAACATATTTAACACTACATTTCACTTTCCTTTCAAGTGGGTAAAATTAATATTTTCTAATGTTTATTTATGGCTTACTTTAATCATTTTCGGAAATTCTGAAGGGAGTTTTTTCATTTAAAAGTATATGTAATGAAAATATTTTTCTACCATCATGAAATTTATATATTATTATGATTAATTTATAATATTTCATTATGTTAAAAATAAAATCATATCCCTATTTTTATATAAATTTTAGTTTATTTTTTTACCATTAAAATGAAATCTGTTCTTGTTTTTCAAAGCATATTTTTTAATTATTTTCTAAAAGTGTTTTATAATCTATATCAAAATAGTTTGAGGAATGTTATTTTTACCATGAGATAAGTTCTTATCATACCATCCAATTATTTTCATTAGATGGATTAAGATTTTTATGTTTAATAATATTAATATGAATCCCACTTCTCCCCCATGTGATAATTATGTTATGATGAATGACATTACAATCTAGTGGCACACATATTTGTAATTTTCATTTTATGATAGGAGATCTTGAAATTACATATCCCCCTATTGCATTGGGTAAATCTTCATATCACTTGAGATAATATTATGTGAAATGTGTGTGAACCTAATTGCCTTGGGACTCTTTCTAAAAATATAGTCTTAATAGAATTCTTTATCTAATGAAATGATGGAAATGTGTTTTGATCCCAATCCAATATGGGACAATTCCTACTAGGATATTATTTGCAATGATCCTTGACTGTGAAATTTATTTTCCATGATTATGTGTATTCTAATATATTATGTCTTATGCATATAATATGAAATCATGGATCATGATTGATTATTTATGATTTCACTCTATTATGAATAATCTCTATTTTTATGATAAATATTTTTCCATGACACATGGTTTATGACATTTAGTTATTTGGTATGTTTTTAATGTTATTGTCTTCATATTTTTTTTATATTATGATTACTTATGGTCATCTTTTGATATCTTCCATATTTATCCATATTGGGAATTTGAACTCTCCCCTTCGCATGTTTCCATTTCCCCATGTTATAAGGAAAGGTAATATGTCTGGTATCACTATGAAGGGTAAATTTTGATAAGAACTTTAAAGGGGATGTTTAATATCATTTATTAAATAAGGTGATTGTATATCTAGTATATAAAGAGTCTAAACCATTATAGTAATGAGGAATGGTTTATTATGTAATATAATATGTGTTCAATTAAAAAGATGAAATATGATTGTATGTTATTCTCATGTCATTTTAGTGTTGCCATGTTTGGTGTGTTTTAATGATTATACTGAGTCTAACCCAGGGATTTTGAATTACCAGTCATTACCGGGTTCCATTTGTGCATTCTATAATGTCCTCAACCTGTAATATAAGAACAATATTGGGATGGTTCATCCAAATTACCATAGGTGAACCTCTCTATATATTACAGACAATATACTAGTTATGATAGTCGATTAAATCACAATAGAAGAATATACCATATTTTATCATCCTAAAGAGTAATGGATAATATAAGGGAAATCCATAACAGTTATCACATACAAGGTTATCATA
This sequence comes from Viscum album, assembly GCA_963277665.1. Lineage (NCBI taxonomy): Eukaryota > Viridiplantae > Streptophyta > Magnoliopsida > Santalales > Viscaceae > Viscum > Viscum album. The sequence continues at coordinate 1,867,177,845 of OY728133.1, forward strand.
TGTAATTTCATTTTAAATAAAATAATTATAATAAGTTATCCATGATATAAAAAATGGTACATGAAATTCATAGATTCAAATAAATTAATAGGATATACAAATTGGATGATTATATACTGTATATGAATAAATAAATAAAAATTAATAGAAACAAAACAATTTTCAATGAAATTGATAGCCTTTTCTCGATAACCCATATGAGCTCCTGGATCTATTAAACCATTATTAAATTAGTCACCAAAATCATGTTTAACAACTGTATAATCTACATGTTTATCAAATAATCCACATCGTGTATGAGAATAAAACTTGTTATGATGAATCCAATTTCATACATAAAAAATTATATATATACATAAATATACTGAGTTAAAGTCATCCATAGAATCACATGTATAAAATTTTCACCTCATTGTGTACTGAAACAGACACCCTAACAGCTAACAAATAAATTTCTTAGATATTGGTAGAATGGGATAGTTATATGGGACTGAATGAACTTTCATCACTCTAAGTATTTGTCAAGGAGAATAAGCTATCATTGTATCATAACACCAGGTTGAATGATACATCACCAATATACTGTTAAATGTTAATGAAATATAAATGACTCTTATATTAGTTACACAGTATACCAATATACTCATTAGAAAATATGGATGATGTATCAGCAAACCAATATCTTAAATAAGGTATTTCATAGGGAATTATTTATACAAAATATAATCAATTACATTGGGAATTTGGGGTGTTTATTTCCATTATGATTGGATATACCATGAGTCCAATTCAATTCCTTTCATGTGACTCCCATTTTATAAATTTTTTACCACTGTTTTTGTCTCATCTATGTTAGCAAAGGTGGTGGCTCCTTGAATGTTGGCAGCTAGTTCCCCCATGATGCTAGCCGGAGGACATCACATCCCTCAAAATTAAATTTATTACTCCTACACTAGTATAGCAGTGTAGGATCGATCCACAGAGGAGGAAGAGGATTGAATTCTAAGGTATACAAACTAAAACCTCACTTTTGTAAGCAGTGAGGTAGGCATATTTTTACTTTTTATTTTTTTATTTTTTATTTCATTTTAATTAAGCAGTATGAAACATGTTTTTTAAATTCCCTATTACCTATACTAGAACCTATACAACAAAAAAATTATATAGTGAAGACTAAAATAACTAATGAAGAAAACATGAGTGATGAGGGTATATCAAAAAGTATTCTTGAGAGATTTGAACCTTACTGTATTAAATGAATAATACTCATTTAATTAAAATCACACCTTCAAAATTAGGTGTTAATTCTTCCTTTCCAAGATAAATAACACTTTGTAATATAGTTCTTGATGTTCGCCACCACAAAAACAACATACATGAAATTTGATAAAAGGATATAATCAGAAAACTCTCTCACCGAGAGTTCTGATGATTTAAAGTTTGAAGGTTTTATGGACCATCTCAATGATCGATCTCTCCAAAAGATCATCTATTTTCAATTAAGATCATAAAGGTGTTAATTAAATTTTATGTTCAAGACCCAAATTTAGTCTCGCAGAAAGAATCTGATTCTCGTTGAAGAAATTAATTGAAGGAGATAAAAGTTTTAACCAGAAAAATTCAAAATTCTCAAGAAAATGACATTAAACTAAGATCATTATCAATATACCAGTAGCGAGTATAATTTAAAACATATAAAAACATAAGAAGAGAGAGTTCCTCCCTCTAAAGATGAAGATCATGTACTGCTACTTCTCTCCTGCAACTCCTATCATCGGCACTGCTCTTCATGTCTGTTGGGAGTTTTGCTCTCTTATGTGTGGCATGGAATGAGAATGAGAGTCCCACTCAAATTTTGCTTCTAGTCTTCTTTATGTACCCTACTGTAATATGCTTCATGTTACTGCTCGATTTCCACTGACTTCGAATGTCCTTCATGAGTGCACCGCACATGTGTGCTTTATCCGCAACAGGCACGTCACACTAGTTTTGCCCTCGTAACTAACTCCAGATGAGTTGGTTGGAAGCACTTGGACGTGTTTCCACCTCTTAAATTATCCTGTACATGTTAAAAAAAAATCAAATAATTAAAACTCAAAAAAATTAAATTAATATGTCACAGTTATTATTTTATGATTACTGTTATAATACTTATTAAAAAGTAATTAAAGTTACATAATAAATATCATAAAATGATAATTATTATCTACTATTATATTATTTATAAAATTATCCACTTAATATTACTATGGTAGTACATAAATTAATTAATAAGTTGTTAATTTTATTAAGTTAATAAAAACTAAAAAAAATTAGTTTAACACTTTTAACTAATTTATTAAAAACTGACAACATGAATAAATAAGTAATTAAGATAATATTTTAGATTTTATTAATAATTTTATTATTACTATTTAAGAAATTAATTTTCCAGAATAATTCATTATTTAGTTTATTTTTTTAGTAATTATAATTAATACTTTAGTTTTAAATATTTTTAAATTGATAAGTATATTTTAAAGTATATTTATAATTATTAATAATTAAATGTCTATAGTATAAATAAAAAATTAATTTATTAATAACAATTATAAATAATTTAGTTTGGTATTTTAATTTATAATTAATCTATATATTAATTTATAACTTTTATAAATTATATTCTATTCATTTGATTTAATCAAAGTTAACATTAACTTTAACTATTTTGAATTACTTTTTCTAAAGTTAAAGTTTAATGTTTGATTTCTTTTTATTTAATATTATGATTATTTTAATTATTTTCTATGAACTATTGGACTTCCTCCCCCCAAATTCGGTGCAAGCAGGGGGGAGGTTTTCTCTTCCTCATCTACAACTCCACAGCGGCGGCTCCTCTAACTCCTACACTGGCGGCGGCGGGGCTCCATAGCGATACCTCACACAGTAGTGCGCAACAATGGTGGTCTGGCCTCCCTCAGATCTGGTACGACGCGGAGACTTCAACTCCTAGGTACCAGTGGAGCGGCCTCCGGCTCACAGAGGTGAAGCACTCCCGCAGCGGCGGGGTTCATCCTTAGGTGGTGCGACAACGTAGCTTCTGCATGGTGCACCACCAGCGACAAAGCACTACCCCTCTTTCTCCCTCCATAAGAGGCATACAGAGGGACCCATGGCGGCGTGCTCCTCTTCAAGTGGCAAACAAAAACTCTATCACGGTTCAACCCAGCAGCCGGAATACCAGCTTTGGACCAGTGGCTGAGCTTCGGTTCTCCCCTGTGCGGCTCCTCTTCACAGTAGACTAGCAACGGCACACAACAAAGGCAGACATCCACGGCTGTAAACCGACTCCCTTACTCCAGCTGCATCCAGTAGCTTCCCTCTCCATCCTTGGCACAATGAATTTCACCAATGAGGTAGTCACCGATAGGTTTGGAGAATATCGTTGAGGTGAGGGAAAGAAGGAGTAATGGTGAGGGAGGAATAAGAAAAGGGATGTCAGTGAGAAAAAACACGATGAGATAGTGGGGGATCGGGTAACGGTGAGAAAAGTAGAAATAACCTAACAGTGAGGAGGAAGGGTTATTGAGGGATAACAGTGAGGTGAAAATGGTTACCGGTAGGAAACATGAGGGCTGGGGTCATTGTTATTGAAATTAAAAACCAAGACACCATCACAAAAAAAATTAAAATACTCACCATTACTAAATTAAAATAAAAGGGTCACTCTTATTGAAATAAATCAAGAAAAGAGGAATAGCAGCACAACAGTGAGGTGCAGGGTATGCAGTCTAACGGTAAGGTGGTTACCGATAAGTTAAATAATAAAATAATGGTCACCATTACAGAATAAAAATTAAAAAGCTACTGATACTCAAAAAGAAATCTCACTGTTACAACATAAAATAATAGCTTACTATTAGAAAAAAAAGAAGGTTACCGGTAGAACCAAGGGTCACCGTTACAAGATAAATAAAACTAACGGTGACCTTTGGAAAATTATTTTGAACTAAAAATTTAAACTTAATCAAAAAAAAAATAAATATTTTAAATGATTAATTAAAAGAAACTAAACATCATAAATTTAAAACAGGATTTTAATTAAACATTAAAACATTAAAATTATTAATTATAAACACATAAATTATAAACTACATAATTGTTAAACTAAATTAATAAAATACTTAAAATTAAAATAACTAAACAAATTAATTACAAAGAAGCGGCGAATATAATTGAAGAGCATCAGTGACCCAATAGGTCACTGCTATTAATAGTCTACCGCAATGGTAGACTAAAATAAATATTAAATTAATTAATAATCAAACTACATACATAAAATATAGTAATTACCATTTAAAGACTCTTAATTAATTAATTAAACAACTATTTGAACATAGAAAATTAAAAGAGAAATATTTAATTTAATTTAAAACACAAATTACTTACTTGAATGATTGGCAGGATGACTAAACATGTTAATTAATATAGTTAACCTATTATAATGTAACCTAATTAAAAGTTAAATTATTAAAATAAAGACTAAGTTAATTAAATAAAATTAAAACTATTGAATAATTGTTTTTTAAAAATAGATATTAAATTATTAAAAAGTCAAGCAGATTAAAATTATCCAAACTAAAAAAACATAATTAAAGTTGATTAGATTAGTAAGATTAAAATTGTTATTTTGATGACTAAAAATACATAATTAGTTATAAAAACATATTAATTAACAATATTAATTAAAAAATACAAAATTACAATTATTTAGTATAAAGTGATTAAATAATTAATTAAATCAATAAAAATTAAGTAAAAAGATGTGGCAAAACCATGTAAAAATAGAGCCACATCAAATTCCCCCACACTTAAACAATATTTTTCCTCAAAAAATCTAATGTTTTATTTTCATTGAAAAATAGTGAAGTGTATTTATGATTAAGATCACACTGTAACATGTCCAACATTCAAAACAAAGGACAAAACATAACAGCAGACTATAAGAAAATGAATTACTCATATAAATCTTGCTTATAAAAAATACTCAAGGGTAATTAATAAAGCTATGAATCATCAATCAATGGAGTTTGAATGCCTCATATGTCATGCCTCATATGTGATTTCCATGGAACTTTGTACTTTGATAGAATCCTAGCTTCCAAAAATAATTAATTTTTTTTCCAAATCACCTTATTCATACAACCTAAATGATTTCCATAAAAACCAATTTACCCGTTATTCATTTGGATTTCATTATTCACCTCACCTTAATGAGCTCATTTTTGACCCTAGACACTTTATTTATTTGATCCCAAGCCATGTATCATTGTGTTAAGCACTGTGCAAAGCAGTTATTCAAAGTGAACAGAGGGCTTATAGTAAACAGAAACACACCCAACATCTAGGGTCTCATAGACTCACCGTGGGAACCCAGATGCCCAAATTACTCCAGTTTCAAAAGATTTATATCAAAAAATCATTCACATTGGATCATTACAACAATTACCTTTAATAATTAAAAGAAAAATAATGTGGCCCCTAGAATCAGAAACAAACTTCCAGTCCCAAGGGGTATGATCATAATTCCAGAAACATATAACCCATATTACTTTTAAAAATCGACTCTAAACTATATTTCCATGAAACCATTAAAAAAATCACTCAACAATCATCCAAACTCATTAATTTCATACTCACAGCAGTTCTTACTACAAGCAAGGAACTTTTCCTAAGGCATGACCCAATTGAGTACAGTGTAAAGCCTAAAATTATGCAAGAATTTTGAAATTGGAGTGGGAATTGATTGGATTTAAATTAAGAAAAGTTTATTACAGTCAAGAATTGACCCCCTCCCCCACACATAAAACCCACTTTTGTCCCCAAATTTGACTTCTAAATATGGATAAGAACAATTAATCAATTAAGGTTCAAAACAGATTATCAATTAAGTAGATAAATGACATGTATAAAGGGTCTCAATGAAGTTAAAAAATCATGTTTGCCACAATGAAGAAATAAATAGCAGACTCATTAGAAAGTATATGCATTAACATATATGTACAATGAGAAATATTTCCTAATATAGTTCAAGATATATCATGTAATTCATGGGTGCATAATTAATTGGGTTTGAGCATGTTTAGAAAAATTTATTCAGTTAGATATTCAATAAAGCAGAAAAATTTCATGCTAAACACCCCATGATTAGTCAAATTTAAAAGTCCAGTAGCATGTACTCCCCCACAGTTAGTTTCATGCAGAAAATGGGTTTTAATAACAATGCAATTCAGTTTCCAATAGTGAAGTACATGTAGATTTTTAAAGCACAACAAAGAGAGAAGAAGCAAAAGTTTTTTATTATATAAAATATATGCAGAAGATTTTCAGAAAATATGTAGAAGAATTTCTTAAAACAAGCACAATTTTTTACTCCAGTAGCAACACAAGAAGCAGAATTTTTTTCAAAAGCATTAAGGAGCAGAAAAATGAAACAAACAATAATTGTAAGATACTTCCATTACTTGGTTTTCCATTACTCCTTCAGCATGGGAAATCCACTCCTTAAATGACATAGCAGCATCATCCTAGAAACATAGAGTATGTAAACCAGGAACAAAAATATAGCAGAGACATAACATATAGTTGGCAGCAAAGCTTCACATTATTCAGTACAAAACACTACAAAAATGAAAATAAAGAAAGAGCATGGGTTGACACCCCTGAAGCACTGATTTTAATGTCTTCAGTTAGACTTTATTTAATTGCAATTTTTTATTGAAAACAAAAGAAAAACCATGGGTTGCCTCCCATACAGCGCTAAGTTTACCTTCCCTAGAAGGACTCCCCAAGCAACTAACCATGGTCACTAGGTGGATGTGGTTTCCTTAATAGGAACCACCACATATGTTTGGCCCAATTGTTTTTAACAGAACAATGAAAATTATGGGCAACATGACTCAACACCTTAATAACTGAATTCTCACAGCCTAAAATAACCCCCAAGTAGCACCCTTTAACAGTAGTAGGTATAGTGTTGTCCACTTCAAAAATAAGTTCATACATTTCATGATTTGAATACACATAAAAAGACAACATAGAATTAGGTGCTTCAAAAGGTGTCGAATTATTCTCATTTCCATCTATCTTAGCTTTATCATTAACATATTCAACTTCAAAGGTGCTCATGGGAGAGTTCTAATTAGCATGCTCAAAAGGGAATTACATTATGTGTTGAACATAATTATGAACATTGGAACTCAATTCTGATTCCCCCTCTATACTACTATCAATATCATGATGATCTTTTTCACCCAACTCAGTTGAAGAATAATGTGTCAAACAGGGAAATGAATTTATTTTATCACAAATAGGTTCGGGTCTAACAATGTTATAAATCTCTTCTAAAAGATCCTCATCAGGGAATGAACACTCAATATCTACTACTTCTAACAAATCAATTCTGTAACCATCATCTAATGTGTGTTCAACCTCAAATTTAAGTTCAAGTTCAAAAGGATCACTTTTCAAAACAATTCCAATAGTGTTTTCCAGAAATTTCAATTCAGGGGAAGAAATGTTCAATTCAGCTTTAATAAATTCATGTTCGAGATTGATCAAATTCAAAAAAAAATCCTAGAAATGACAACACTACTTCCCATTTCAGTGCTCAATGTTTCAGAAAAGTGATTTCTATGAGAATAGGGAAATGAAAACTCATCAGGTAGTTTTTCTTCAAATATCATTCCCTCATCCTCATCATCCATCAACATTTCATAATTTATTGGGTTTATAGGTTCTAAACATGGAAGAGAAGTTTTAAATTGAAGTTCAAATATTTCATATTCCATAATGTCCAATTTAATGTTCTCATCCAGATTATACCCAATATCAGGTTCAGGCTCAATGTTTAGAATTTCAGAAATTTTGGCTGAAGAGTTTTTAACATTAAAATTTTCTGTTTCAATTTTGACTTCAACCCGAGTGAACTCATTCGCGAAACTCCTAAAATAGTGATTTTTCTCCAATGTAGGAATTATGAAAAGAACTAGCCTATCTTTTTCAATCTGTTTTAATTGAGTTTAAAAATTGTCCAAAATAAACACCATTAAAGATCTTTTTTTTATTTTCATTGTTATTCTCCTGATTCAGTAAGCAGGTTATTTCTAAATTAAGTTCAGAAGAATCAGATTCTTCAAAATGGAAGTTTTGTTGCCCAATTTCACAGTCCCTCTCCTCTTCAAAAATATTTTCAAATATTTTATACACTTTTTCTTTTTCTTTTTCTTCAAATTCTTCTTGATCTTTAACCCTTTGTTGTAATTCCAAGAGAATGTTTTCCAATCTTTTTAGTATTTGATTGCACTCTTGAGAATCTATAAGATGCATTTCATGGGTTTTAGTTAACCAATTATTAATTAGTTCCACCCTAGCGTCTAATTTAGAATCAATTATGTTAATCTTCACTAGGGTGTCAGGACTAAACTCATTGTTTTCATTTTCTTCAACATAAAAATCTTGTTGTGGGTGGTTATAGACACCCTGCCAGGCAGTATGTCCAAAATATCTACAACGAACACAATAAGGTCTCAATTGATTAGAGTTATGATGTTGTACCATTTGATTTAAACTAAAAACAAATGACTTTAAACACACAAGGTTGCACAATTGAGCATATTTTTTTAAAACAACAAAATTAGTAGATATAGTTCAACACTGTTTTTTTTAATCTGATTTTTTTAAATGTTTTTTATATTTTTTTTTTCAAACCATAGACTCTTAGTGTGTGCCTTCCCAGGAAATGGCGCCAAATTTTGATACAGGCTGGAGGTCATCACGGCCCTCAAAATTACATTTATTACTCATACACTAGTATAGCAGATTAGGGTCGATCCACATAGAAGCCAGATGAGAGAATTATAAGTTTTAAAAACTAAAACCTCACTGTTGTCAACAGTGAGATATGCATATATTTAAATTTCATTTTTTTATTTTCTATTTATTTTTAATTAAGTAGTATGAAACATGTTTTTGAAATTACCTATTACCTATACTGGAATTGATACAACAGAAAAATGAGAGAGTGAAAACTAAAATAACTAAAGAAGAAAACATGGGTGTGGAGGGTAGATCAAAAAGTATGCTTGAGAGATTTGAACCTTACTAGCTTAAATGAATGATCGTTATTTAATTAAATTCACACCTTGAAAATTAGTTGTTAATTATTCTTCTCAAGAAGAAATAACACTCTGTAATATAGTTCTTGAAGTTCACCACAACAAAAACAAAATACAGCAAATTGATAAAAGGCTATCTTCAGAAAACTATCTCGTTGAGAGTTCTGATGATTTCAAATTTGAAATTTTTTTGGACTATCTCAATGATCGATCTCTATAAAATATCATAGATTTAGAATTGAGTTCTTAAAGGTGTTAATTTTATTTTAAGTTTAAGAACCAAATTCAGTCTCACCAAAAGAATCTGATTCTTATTGAGAAATTAATTGAAGGTGATACAAATTTTAACCAAAAAAACTCAAAATTCTTGAGAAAATAACATTAAACTAAGATCATTATCAATATATCAGTAGAAATTACAATGTAAAACATATAAAAACAAAAGAAGAGAGAGTTCCTCCCTCTAAATATGAAGATCTTGTACTGCTGTTTCGCTCCTGCAACTCCTATCACAGGCACTGCTCTCTGTGTCTCCTGGGAGTTTTTCTCTCTTATGTGTGGCATGGAATGAGAATGAGAGTCCCAATAAAATTATAATTCAAGTCTTCTTTAAGTAACCTTCTGTCATAACCTGCACGTCACTACTTGATTTCCGCCGACTTGGAATTTTCTTCATGATTTCACCGCACACGTGCGCTTTATCTGCGACAGGAACGTCGCACTAGTTTTGCCCTCATAACTAACTCCGGATGAATTAGTTTGAATCACTTGGAAGTGTTTCTTCCTCTTGAATGAACCTGCACATGTTAAAAACAAAATACAATAATTAAAACTCAAAAAAATTAAATTAATATGTTACAGTTATTATTTTATGTTTACTGTTATAATACTTATTAAAATGTAATTAAATTCAAATAATAAATATCTTAAAATGATAATTATTATCTACTATTATATATTTTTTAAAATTATCCACTTAATATTACTGTGGTAATACATAAATTAATTAATAAGTTTTTAATTTAATTAATTTAATAAAAACTAAAAAATATTTGTTTAACATTTTTAACAAATTTATTAAAAATTGACAACATGAAAAAATAAGTAATTAAGATAATATTTTATATTTTATTAATAATTTTATTATTACTATTTAAGGAATAAATTTCCTAGATTAATTCATTAATTAGTTATTTTAGTTTAGTAATTATAATTATTACCTTGGTTTTAAATGTTTTTAAAATGATAAGTATATTTTATAGTTCATTTATTATTATTATTAATTAAATATCTATACAATAAATAGAAAATTAATTTATTAATAACAATTATAAATAATTTAGTTTTGTATTTTAATTTATAATTAATATATTTATTAATTTATAACTTTTTTAAATTATATTCTATTCATTTGATTTAATCAAATTTAACTTTAACATTAACTTTTTTTTAAATTAATTTTTCTAAAGTTAAAGTTTACTTTATGAATTCTTTTTATTTTATATTATGTTTGTTTTTTTATTTTTTATCAACTATTGGACTTCCCCCCCCCCCTCCAATTCGGCATAAGTAGGGGGAGGTATTCTCTTCCTCCTCTAAAACTCCACAGCGGTGACTCCTCTTACTCCCACATCGGCGGCGGCGTGGCTCCACGGCGACACCTCACACAGTAGTGCGCAATAATGGCGGTCTGGCCTCCCTCAGTTCTAGCATGACGCAGAGACTTCAACTCCTAGGTACTAGTGGAGCAGCCTCCAGATCACAGAGGCGCGACACTCCAGCAGTGGCAGGGTTCATCCTCAGGTGGTGCGACAACGCGACATCAGCATGGTGCACCTCCAGTGACAAAGCACTACCCCTCTTTCTCCCCCTATAAGCGGCAGACAGAGGGACCCGTGGCGGCGTGCTCCTCTTCAAGCGGTGAATAGAAACTCTATCGCGGTTCAACCTAGCGGCTGGGGTACCTCCTTCTAAACAGTGGCGGAGCTTCGGTTCTCCCTCATGCGGCTCCTCTTCGCAGCGGACTACCAGTGGCACAAAACAAAGGAGGACATCCACGGCTGCGAACTAAATCCCTTGCTCTAGTGGCATCCTGCAGCTTCCCTATCCATCTGCGGCACAAGGAATTCTATTGGTGAGGTATTCACTGGTAGGTTGGGAGAATATCGGTGAGGTGAGGGAAAGAAGCAGTAACTGTGAGGGAGGAAGGAGAAAAGGGATATCAGTGAGAAAAAACACGGTGAGATAGTGGGGGATCGGGTAACGGTGAGAAAAGTGGAAATAACCTAAAGGTGATGAGGAAGGGTTTTGAGGGATAAAGATGAGGTGAAAAAGGTTACTAGTAGGAAACATGAGGGTTGGGGGTCACTGTTATTGAAATTAAAAACCAAGACACCGTCACAAAATAAAATTAAACACTCACAGTTGCTAAATTAAAATAAAAGGGTCACTGTTATTGAAATAAATTAAGAAAATAGGAACAGAGGCACAATAGTGAGGTGCAGGGTATACTGTCTAACGGTAAGGCGTTTACCGATAGAGTTAAATAATAAAATAATGGTCACCGTTAGAGAATAAAAATTAAAAAGCTATTGATACACAAAAAGAAATCTCACCTTTACAACATAAAATAATAGCTTACTATTAGAAAAAGAAAGAAGGTTACTGATAGAACCAAGGTTCACCATTACAAGATAAATAAAACTAATAGTGAACTTTGTAAAATTATTTTTAAATAAAAATTTATACTTAAGAAAAACAGAAATAAATATTTAAAATTATTAATTAAAAGGAACTAAACGTTATAAATTTAAAACATGATTTTTATTAAACTTTAAAAAATTATTATTATTGATTATCAACACATAAATTATAAACTGGATAATTGTTAAACTAAATTAACAAAAGACTTAAAATTCAAATAACTAAACAACTTAATTAAAAATAATCGGCGAATATAATTGAAGAGCATCGATGACCCGATAGGTCACCGCTATTAATAGTCTACCTCACCTGTAGACTAAAATCTATATTAAATTAATTAATAATCAATCTGCATACATAAAATAATATAATTGACGTTTAAAACCTCTTAATTTATTAATTAAACAACTATTTGAACACATAAAATTAAAATCGAACTATTTAATTTTATTTAAAACACAAATTACTTACTTGAATGATTGGCAGGATGACTAAACATGTTAATTAATATAGTTAACCTATTCTAATGTAACTTAATTAAAAGAAAAATTATTAAAATAAAGACTAAGTTAATTAAATAAAATTAAAACTATTGAATAATTGTTTTTATAAATATAGATTTTAAATTATTAAAAATTCAAGAAGATTATAATTAACCAAACTTAAAAAACATAATTAAAGTTGATTAGATTAGTAAGATTAAAATTGTTATTTTGATGACTAAAAATAAATAATTAGTTATAAAAATTTATTAATTAACAAAATTAATTATAAAAATACAAAAGAACAATTATTTAGTTTAATGTGATTAAATAATTAATTAAATCATTAAAAATTAAGTAAAAATATTTTGTAGAACCATATAAAAATAGAGCCTCATCACCCCCTCACATTCCCACGTATTTATGTTGTGTATTAGGTTATATAAGATAGAACATCCACATATATGTTGTAATGGGATGTGTATGGTGTTGTTTTCCTAAAAGAAATTATTCTATGATCCACATCATCTTAGTTGTTTCATATTTCGTAGTTTCATAAAGTTCTAATAGGGGAGATATTTTTAGAAAATATGGTGGGTTATACTACATTTGAATTTATAAAATGGACTTTTGAGTCTATGGTGGTGCTTCATAAGTTGAATTTGGGGGATAGGATTTGTGTAGAAATTCCACTTCTTCTTGTGTTCAAGAACATTATTTTAACATTGGTGCTAAACTCCTGGGCTAGGGTCTCTATGCTAAATCATAGAGGCCTCATTTGGTTCTCTCCTATATGTAATATTTTGTGATGATATTGTCTCAATGCACCATCAAATTATGTATGTGGTGTATTAGTATCTTTAGATGGTTTAAGGGGGCTCATTAACTCTAATACTCTCCCCATGTTTTGTTGTGGCATAATCTTCCTAGTTTTCACCTACCATTACACATCCGTTTTTTTCTATATAGCATTGGATATCCGATTGGATCATTTCATTACATGGATGATCATTATCGCGTGTTTCTTTTTGATTATTTGGCCTGATTGGGCATTGGCGTGGATATCGATAAACCACTTACATTATGCATCATCCCTCAAGATGAGGGGTCTATATCATAGTGGTGGAATAGTTGTTATTCTTATCCCCCTCATTTTTATTCATAATTCCAATTATAGGGGTACTCACTATTTTCATGAAAATGGAAGCAATTAAACTTCTTGGATTCTCATCTTTTGGGGTTTTTAATCAATATTTCTATTATCCATATTTGGTGGTTGTTGTCTTGATTATCCTTGATCTACTGGTTTTGGAATCATTTACAATGATTGATTTTTCTTCTTCCTTTTCTTCATCCCCTCTAGTGGATCTTCATTATGGTCCCTAGTTAGACTCCATCTATCATCCTATTCCTATTTCCAAGGTAAATACTTGTCAATATTTTCTGATTTATTAGCCAAGGGTGGAATATTTTCTAGAGGATGGTATTCCTTTTCCTACACCAAAACTCCTGGAATTTCCCCTCTCTGTGGTAATGTGTTTGAGCTTCTCTTATATTCTTTTTCTGGTATCAAAATAGAAAACCCCAAAACATTTAGTAGTTCATCTCTCCCACATTTAAATTGATTTAATGTGCTATCTGATCCTTCAATATATATTTTAGAATTTAATGATATAATTTAGGCTAATATTGTACCATCTTATCCTCCTTATTTTTTATGAACTAGATACCACACCAAATTTCAGTCATCCTTACTCTCATCCCATTGAAGGGGTTCTGTGGAATCAAACGCCAAGTCTACACTTCTTATACTATAATGATCTCCTTACATATTCGGAAATCTATTAGTTTGGATACTTGGGTGAAGTCTAATTTTATTTCAAAAGAGCTTTACAAAAAAAGATTATATGTTATGGAGATTCTTTAATCTAATAAACTCTCTTCTAGGATTATATATTTTTCATATAGGATGAGTGTATGCCCCAACATGAAGGGTTAAAACTATAATAAATATTTATGTATTTTTTTAGAAAAAATTAATAATAGTGGAGATGGTTGAATCCTCCAAAAAATATATAACTAAAAAATTTAGTTCTAGTTCTCATATTTCATTCACATCCATTGGTCATTCCATGTGTGATGTGAAAAATATAGAATCATTATGGTATGGTGTTGGATCCATCAGCCTAAGGGACTCGACATGGCACATTGGAGTGTATTTTAATTTCATGTTGGAACCTTCAGAGTATAATGTAGGATGGTTGTACCCTAGGAAGGACATGAATGATTATTATTCCTTTCTTCCATTTAACAGTGTTATTGAAGTGATTATTTCAAGGGACTAAAACACTCCGTGATGTAATTAAAATGGAAGTAGCCACAGCTAGTTCTTTATCAAATACATCTTTAAAAGCATACATACAATCTCTTTATATAATAATTATATGATTTTTTCTATATTTCAATCCATATCACTTCACTCCTCGATCCTCATTAGTAATGAACATAGAATAGAAGTTAGTATTCATTTTTAACTTCTCTAATCAGTGGACCACTGCTCCCAACTTCCTTCATGTTGTATGAACATCTTAGACCAATACCATGTATTGAAAATTATTTTTTGGTTTCTTTAATAATATAATTCAGGTAAAGGGGTATCTATAAACATGGTATAACAATCAATATTCACTCTTCCTATATTTAGCCTATTTTTATTTGGTCGTTGAGAAATCCCAAACCAGTCTTGAAAATAATTATGATGATGAGGTTTTTAGCTTTATGGTTCAAAAAAAGAAATATCTTATATAGATTCACTTGGAAGAAAATATATTATCTCATTAATATTCTAATGATATGGGTCTTAGATAAGGGGACTTGAACATAGTGTATTTCTAGTTATGTATTTAGGAGAAGAAGCAGGATAGAAAACAAAACATCCTCATGGAGAATTATTCTCTCATTAATGATCTTGAGGTGATGGGAGGTATGAATAAGGTATACCTTAAATCATTACTCATAATCTCTAATAATTATATGTAGTATGGGTATCGGAGGCGGAATATATATCTCTTTGATATATTCCTCACATGGTGAAATATCAGAAAAAATCTTTTTTGGTTACCATTCCAACATAGAGGGTTGTACGTGATGTTTTTTATCATCACAATTATGAAATATATTCAGGGAAATATATATTCCCTATATCATTATATTTGGGATTTTGGGACCACATTACGGATGATCTCACAGACGTCATCCGTGATTTTTCCTAGCGATAAGATCTTCCTCAGGTGGCATGTGCAACCACCGGGGTGCTATTCTAAAAGTAGAATACCCTTATTCATTAAGATTGTATAGACCCAATATCATGTTTAACTTTATTTATAGGTTTCTTGATATAATTATCACTGTGAAAATATAAGGAAATCTTCAAAATTGGATTTCTATGGAGAAGTAATGGATGGTCCATCTTTGGTGTTGTAGGATTTTCTCATGAAATGATATGCCCCATCAATAAAAAACTCCTAGTTTCAATATTTTCATCAAAGTAAACAAGGAATAATCTTATGATAGGTTGAATTGGGGTTTAATTATCATGGTAATGTCTCCCATGGGATCATCTAAAAAGTTTATTGACTTACTTTTAGATGATATACCACCCCATGGATTTATTGTAAATTTATGGGAAGGAAATTTTAAATATTCAAGTCATTTCTAGGGATAAGGTAGGAGGACCTGCATGTTTATTATAGGCCATGATTTCCTCAGAAGGTACCTTACTAAGTTGATTCATAATAGAAGTATCCTTCCATTTCAGTGAAAGATTCATTTCAATGGTATTTCCCTCCTCCTATTTGAGGTTGATATGGTTATATTTTTAATGGAATGAGTATGTTCATTAACATATTGAATACATTCCTTAACGAATTTTTCATTTGGAGTTGGAAATTCATTTATCATGAGAAGAGTACTATTTTTTTAAAAAACTATGTTTTTAGAGTAATGATAAAATTATAGAGACCAAAACTAGATTTCACATGATGGTAATTCCCATGGATTACTTAGGATACTTTATTTTTTAAGTAGAGTATGTATCACATAATTTGAAGGGAAATTTGATATAATTTCCAACCGCATTGATAACTAAAAGATCCATTTTATTTTACTCAGAGTCAGAATCATGCATGCAGAATGGGTTATCACTTCCTTACCCATGCATGTTTTTTGAGTTATTAAGGTGTCGAAGGTTGTCCTAAGATACATTGAAATCCTTATGTATTCCTCTTTTAGGATTCACACTTTGATAGAAGATTCCACTCATAATCATGGTCTAGGAGATCTAAGAATGAAGGTGAAGTAGAAATCAATATAAGGGGTGTCTCAATCATGAGGCACTATTTTCTAGTTGATATGGTTTGATATGTTTTATAATATTGGACATGTTGCGGAAATTTCATCTTGTGAACGTTTGGTATGGACATATTTTTTCTCTATGGGAAAAGTCTATTTTTTAATATAGATGGTTCAAGGTCATATTCACTATCATTAGTGTCATTCACATTGGATCATTGGGTGGGGTGACATCAGTTTCTTGAATAATAAATGGGTAGAATCTATTCTAGGTTTCCCAAGATTCCAGACATCAGTCATTATTTTCAGGAATGAATGAAACAATTATACATTCAATCAATACATATTGAACCAAAATAAAAAATATAGCATTTACAAAATCATGAGTATAGATGACCGGGAAATATTCTTTTTATATGATCCTCAGTGGGAGAGTTTCTGGTATGTTGTACCATAATTTGTCGGAAACATGACCAGGGATGTCTCCTCCGGTGAAAGGAAATAAATGTAAAGTCAACTTTATTAGTTTGGATAATATGAGACAATGTTATTTCTATAGATGAGGGGGTCATGTTCCAGGTAATAAATCCTGATTCTAAGTGTCTCTATTGCCAAAAATCTATCAAAGAATCATTTTCGAATATATTCTTTTAAGGGGTGTGGGAAACATTGTTATTTCAAATATTTTATGAGTTTATAGTTATCAAATCTAAGGATCTTACTAGTGGGAACATTCTCTAGATATTTTTTTCTTTCACTGATAGAAACAATCAAGAAGTATAGGAGAGGGATATTGTCAAAGAAGTAGATTTTTGGTGCATTCAGAATGTCAAGAACAAGGTGTGTCTCAAAATATAACATAAATTTATTCTTTCACTAGTGTTCAATACCATAATTATATTTTATGACCAATACATGCTTATTAGATTAATTGATTACACCCATTATTTAAGGAATATCATGGTTATTAGAAGCCCCCTTACACCAATTTACAGTCTGCCTCCCTAGGGACATTAGAAATTCTTTAATTTTCTTAAAAGTGGTCTTATGGAAAATAATGACTACTCTTATAACCATAGATTCATAAATGGGGGGGGGTATCATTTTAGAACCCATAGGATTTGTTTTTTTATACTTCAGTTCCTTATATGGGTGTGGTGATTCCCTCCTTATAGAAGCATTCTACATTATTTGTGGTATTGAGTTATACCATTATGTCTGTATCATGGTGACCTCAGTTGAAACAAACTCTTATATTTTCTTCAAATTGGTCCACAGGAATATATCCACCATAAGTTCCATTGTTTTAAAATCCATAATCACAATATTCATCTCAATAACCTTGTTTAATTTCAGTACACATAGAATGAGGGGAAAACTGCATATTTTTTCCTTCTAGGTTTACTCAGGATGGTGATATCCATTAATAGTCTTAGTACCCCAACTATGTTAATATTTTAATAGGGGATACCCTCAAGATAAATTACATTAGACCCAATTAATCCATAAGGATCCCTTATCTCATTTATAGAATTCTTGGGTTTGGAACAATGTGAATGAGGTATTAACAAGTGAATGATGTATCTGTATTCACAAATAACTGTGGTGAGAATTATATCACTAGGATAAATATGTATCACCAAATATAAATAATGTGAATGATACCTTAACAAGTGAGAAACATATCACTAGAATAATATAATTTGGTTTAATGATGTATCAATGGATGAATGATTTATCATCTCCCAACATGATGATGAATGATGAATTTCTAGGTGAGTGATATATGTAACACCCAAATATTTTATGAGAATTATTATTTTTAATTTCTTTGAAATCATGTGTTTTACGCTTCACCAAGAGTATCTCGCACTATACGTAACACCATATTAGATTTTAGTATATGTAAACACTATTCTTGGATGGTGTTACACAAAATAGAGACCTTCCACGATAGCGTGTGTTTTACGCAATATTGAGTTTCACTAAACAATGATATATTGTTAAAATATTATTATGAACTAGCCGTTATGAATATTATTAACTAAATTTTTAATTTTATGACATTATAATTCATCTTAGACATTTTATAGAACATGGTATGAGAACAAAATAAATTTTTTGGGTAAAATATGTATTTTTCAAAAAAAGCAGTTTTGTCATATTTTAATGGTGCACCCACATTAAATCTGGTTTTAGCCACATTTATAAGTTCAATTTGTTTAAATAAACATATTAATTTCAATATGGATATAAAAATTTACTTTGGATAAATTTTTCATATTATAATGATAACTTTCTTATTTTAATGAATAGTAAAAATACGCTAAATTTTAATTAAAAACAAATTTTTCATCAAGATAATTTATATGGTTAATTATTATATTTAATGGGGTTAAACTATAAATAGAATATTTTACTAGCATTTAATATAATGAAAGTCATTATCATTAATTTTACATTGATTTCATAGGTAAAAAGATTTCAATATTTCGCAATGTTTTCTTAACAATGGGATTAATTTTAAATTAATTTCTGAAACTTCTGTGATTTGAATTTGGAAAAAATGGATTCCGTATTTGGAATAAGTAGGTCTAAATTATGTTAATAGGATACTTTCTATTTTTGGGCACTATGAATAGTAACAATGGTAAATTTTATTTACCATAGTTAAAGGTGAATCAGGTAATTAAGGGTAAATATATTATTATAAAATTACACTAACACTTGTATTAATATAATTGGATGAGTATATTTCATCCTAAGGCATATTTGGGTAGAAGTGTAATCCATTGGAACCCAGTTGGATGTGATTAAGACCTTTAATTTATTTTATTTTAACGAAAGTTAAATATGTCTCACTGAAACTTTAATAATTAAAGTATTTTTAATATACGGTTATACATAATATAAATTCAATTATAAATACTCATTTAAAGCTAAAATGTTTTTATTTTTTTGTAATTTCATTAATAGCTTATACATTAATGATGTATAAATTATTTATTTAGTGAAAAATCAATAATATAGTTTTTATTAAAAACATAATACCTATTAAAATGCCCAAAAACCTGACCAAAACTTATTGGTAGTATATATATAAACCAAAACCACCCAATGGTTTAATTGTTGTCCATTTGGAGCTTTATAAAAGAAATTATGACACTTATATTATTTTTTTTAAATGATGTCATAATTGTCACCTTCATAATTTAATTAATATAACAATTTACATGATGTGATTTTAAGATGATAAATTTGAGTAAAAGTATTATTTTGGAAGATATTATATTTTTCATCATCATGGTATTTTATTATTAATTTTTATAAAACTAATAAGTATATTAAATTATTATACAAAAAATGATGAAGTAATTGTTTTATTAAGAGAAATATCAAATAAATGGTTTTATAAATTTTAAAATAAATATTATATGAAAAAATTAATGTTATAAACAAATTTTCTAGATGCATATGACATGTTATGAATGTATTAAACATTTATTTTTGAATATATATTCTGTTTGGATTTTATTTAAATTCAAATAAATGAATAGTGTGAAAATCTACACTATTGTATTTTATAAAAATAACATATTATAAAATTTTTTAAAAAACACAAAAATATTTAAAAATTATAAATAGAAATTCATATGGTCTAAAATGTCATAAAGTATCTAATTATGGAAAATTCACAACAAATAAGTAATTATTTATAAAAAATTAAAATTTATAATTTCATTACCACAAATAAAATTAAATAGATTAAATAATGATAAATCAAGTTGATTAGGTATAAAATAAACTCCAAGAATGTATAAATTTTATTGTTTGATGAGATTACAACCCTATATTATCTCTTATTTTAACTGAGTCATTTTTGGAGGTTTTTAAGTGGGTTTTGAATTTATATAAAATTAATAATTTTGAGGATTCCAAAGGTTCCCCTCTCCTCCCTTATAAAAGGGAACCTCCTCCCTTTACTCGTCAGACCACATTGAGCCTTAAATCTCTTCCAAACCATGCTAATTACTCTTCTCCACTTCCCTAGAAACATACTAGAGTTCCTGGTATTCTTCAAAGACAAAATTTAGTGCCCCAAGAGGAGGTTTAGAAGAGGTGTGTCGAAAAGGAGGTAATATCCTTTACCGATTCATTCAAATTAATTTTTTCTTCTACTTCCACATATTTTAATGTTTCATAATATGTTAATAACATTAGGGTCACTCATATACTTATATGTTATTATAAATATGAAACAACTATATTTCACCTTCTCTCCATCCTACGGAAAACGAAATCACCATTCGTGCGTACGTACGGAATACCGTCTCCACGCCGTGGTGTAATCTATTTTTCCACCACCACCTTACTTGTATTGGTATAATGGTGTAAAGAATAACTATATATGACTATTATAACATGATACTAATTCTGATATATTATATCATCCACTCTAATTCCATTCAATAATTATGGGAATGATATCCTCGCTTGTGCGTACGTACGGATTACCGTCTCCACAACATGATGAGATTCCTTCTCCTTGGTAACCATTAAAGAATGATTATAAAGAATAATAATGAGATATATGGCATAATAATGATATTTTATTTATTTATATGTTATTTACTTCCATCCATTCAGTTTAATAAGGAAACGAAAACAATGTTCATGCGTACGTACGGTCTACCGTCTCCATGAATGGTCTATTTTGTTCCACTTATTAATTGATTATATATATTTATATTCTGAATATAAATTATATATAAATCATGTTTAACATTTTGTAAGTAATTAATCATGAAATAAGTAATCATATGAATAGTTACATGTCAAAACACGTATGAAAAATGAAATGATTTTACCCAAAACGATGCTTTAATATGGAATTGACAAAAGAACGGGTAATATAAAGTAATAAAGGAATCATATATGATATCACAAATATTATTATGGTGTTGTTACATGTTAATAATATGTTTAAACCCACTATAGTAGAGTCTCAGACATATACTGAAGAAATTTGACATAAGGTAAGGGATAATTTCACAATCTCATTTTTATCTGGGATTGCTTATACGTAAGTATTTACTCAGGTTATATTTTTCATCCATGTCCATAAAAATGTTTTCATAAAGTGTTTAATATTTTTCCATGTATTTTTGAAGTTATTTTTATCCCTTTTTGACTTTTACTAAGATGAATTGAAATAATCTTTCTTTTTTTTACCATACGATGTACTTTTTGACTTTTCTGACAAAAGTACGAGGATAATGTTTTTTAACTTATATGGAATGAGTGGATTTTTACAGTTTTCTAACGCATTTTTTTCATGAAGATTCTACCTCCATATATAATGATTATTTTCAAAAAATCATTTTCTTTTACAATTTCATAGAATTTTGTGAAAATAAAAATATTTTTAAGAAGAACGGATATTTTCATCAAGAATTCATTTCAAGTGTTTTGTCAAAGCTATTTTCCATATAAGATGACATTATTTAGTATGATAATGATTAGAGTATAATGTCTCTATTAATTACATGGTTTGATTCTTCTTATAATGAAATGATATTCATTTGTTTTATATGGATTATGTTATCATGGGATGATGTTTAGGAACCCCATTTTATTTTTTTGGTTATGGTGAATGATTTATGTTTATTTTGTGGCACAAGTGAGAATGATTTCATTATGAGATGGGTGGGACCTATATCTCCCTCCAATGCATTGGGTAATGATTTATATCTCATGAGATAGATAGGGATATAACGACAAGTTAATCTGGTATAGTAATACAAGGCTGGAATGGGAGGTGAACCTGATTCAGTAATGGAATGTTTCCACTATGATGGTCTTGGAAGCAATGTCTTGAATAATATGGAAATAATATCATGTGATTAATGGTTTTACATAATTACATGTTTTATTCCAATTCTATTTTATCATGACTGATGTTCCATTATGAACTATGCCTTACGTACTACCATGTTTAATGTCATTGATCAATATTATTATGTTTAAACTTTATGTTCATGTTTTTAATTTCAAATGTATATGGGTTGTTTTATTTTCTCCATTATTACCCTTAATGAGCATTTGAGCTCACCCTTTTTCTGTTTTCTTTTCCACAAGGATATAAAGGATGGTTTTAGGTATAAAAAAAAATAATATCATCATGGGAGATGTTGAAGATCTTTCACTGTGATTAGAAGATTATGTTCCGAGTTTCCAACAACACTAAACTAATACGGTCAATGGGTGTTTGTTTTGTAATGTATTAAGTATTCCGAAAAATTAATGTAATTTCCATGTATGTCAATCTTGGGTCTCTACAGTTGGTATCATAGCGAAGGATTAGTTATCCTTTGGAAACAATGATGTGAAAACGTTAGGGAAATCCCTAGAGACATTTCTAAGGTATGTATAGGGATGTCCCTAAGGTTAAGTACAAGTATAGGTTATAGTCCTAGGATTACAGTAACGATCATAGAATTAAACCTAATATGTTAGATATTGAAAGTACTCCCCCTTTATTATGTTGTTTTCCTAGAATGAATTTTCCTCTTACAATATTCTTTGTGGGTTTTAGAAGATGGTTGGAACCCGAAGGAACCATGTTGATCGATGTAATGGGAAATGCAATGATTTTCCTCCTAAACAAACCAATGTTATGGGAGATGGAGTGAAAAATATTATTGCAATACTTAAACATTATATGAATCATTCTGTACTTCCAAATAAGCAGAGAAGAGAACAATATTATATTGATTCCTTCGTGAGGCAACGTCCACCTTCTTTCAGTGGGTCTTCTGATCCACTTGTTTTTGAACAATGGATGAGTACCATTGAAAAGATATTTTCCATACTTAGATGTTCAGAACATGAAAAATTCATTCTGATTGTTTACCATTTAAAAGGTGAAGCAGACCAGTGGCAGACTCTAATTAAGAATACAAGGCCCGAAGATGAAACTGAATCGATGGAATGGGATGAGTTCAAGAACATATTTTTTAATAGGTAATTTCCTCACATTCTTAAAATGTAGTTGGGAAAGGAGTTCCTTGAGCTTAAGCAAAAGGATGAAGAATCTGTTGGTATATACGAGGCAAATTTTACACGGCTTGCAAGGTATGCATCTTGATTTATCATCCAACCTGAAAGAAAAGTTGATCTATTCTTCAGTGGCATAAAACCAAGTCTTCGAAAGGCATTATCGATAAGATACTCTAGTATCTATGAAGAAATTGTGCATTGTGATATCAAGGAAGAACTATAAGTTGGTGTTACATATCCATCTTTTGATTTTAAAAGAAACGAAAGATGGAGTTCATGGTAAAATCACAAAATAATGGTGAAAATAAGAAGAATGTTTCTTTATGTTCTATGTGTGGAAAGAAGCATGGTGGATATTGTATTAAAGGGACTAGAAAATGTTTTAAGATTGGAAAAGAAGGTCATCAAGTAGCTGAGTGTTGAAGTAATGGAAAAAGGGTAGCTAATAATGTGAATAATAAAAAGACTACAGAGAATGTACCACCAACACTTCAATGCTATAAGTGCATGGAAATGGGGAATTATGATAATAAATTCCCTAATACAAGGGTTAATGATGATCGACATCAAAAATCTCTTAAGGAAAAGGACAAAGGGAAGTCACATGCGATCACTTTTGGTGATGTTGAATATGACAATGATGTGGTGGAATGAGAAAGTGTTTATGTAATGGGATTCCAAAATAATGTTGTAGAATCGTGGAATATTGGAATATTTATTTATTGTTATATAGTGGTTTTCAATAATTTTATGGTACTGGTATCTAATATGGGACATTACTAATATAAGGACAAAGTGATATCATGGTTTGAGTATATATAGAATTTTTTGGATTTTGGTATGTGGAAAGAGTTACCTTGTGACAACATTCATGTTTTCACTAAGGATTTATGGTAATTTATGTTTCAATAGAATACATGATTAAGGTGTTCTCATGTTTGGAATGCAATCAATAAGACATATCTTATGATATATGGGGGATAAATGATGGTATTCACGTGCTTGTTATGTGACCCTTCCAGTAATCGTTTTCTTTATACTATGAGATTGGAAAGATATATTTTGGATATGTTTAAAGATTGGAATGGATTATGTTATACATCAAATAGTATTTTTTAAGGCTATAACTTTTTTGATATTATTTCATTAATATTATAATAGTGTAGTTTTAGAAGAAGTACAACATGTAGGACGGACGACAACCCGTCATGTCGGACAGGGTTGTAGGAATCGAACCCACAACCAAAGTGCGATAGGCCTTTATTGCCTACCACTGGGCTAAAGGAATTCCTTGGTTGGTAGAAACTAGTTTATTTTATTAATTAGGATGATAGATGAAGTATAAGTCCATTTTTGGAACCATATACGATTAATCTCACCCTAATATGGAATTATGTATATAGCTTTTGCTACCCTTATGTTTGAGAGAGATTGAGTGACCTATCATTCTATCACATGATTTTATAACACATCACTGAAGACAAATTCAACTTCATTTCATTAAGAGATGAAGTGTAAATTGTTCAAGACACAAACAACAATGAGATTTTACCAAAATCAACTAAGTATTTCTTTTAATTCAAAAATTATTCAACATTAGAGAAATGATTTTGAAAAACAAAAATGTTTTCCTAGTCCCTCAAATCTTATGAATCAGATGGTACCTTAAATCATCACAAATTTAAAGCTTTGTGACTGTTGGCTTATTCATATCCATGTCCTCCACCACTCTTCATCAAATTTTGATGTTTATGTTTCTCTTCCATATCCATATTTTCACCTATAGTCTCATCTGTAGAAACCCAGGGCTGAGTTTCTTTGGGTGACCATTTTGTTTCTAACGTTCCTTTTTAAAATTAAGTTTTAGTATTCCTTTTTATGATGTGGGTTTGTTTGAAAGATACATTCAATTAGAAAACCATTTATAATCCTGGTGAATTTCGAGGGCGAAATTCATTTTAAGGGGGGTAGAATGTAACACCCCGAGATTTTATGAGAATTATTCTTCTTATTTTCATTGAAATCATGTGTTTTACACTTCACCAAGAGTAGGTTGCACTATACTCAACACTGTATTAGATTCTAGTATACGCAAACACTATTCTTGGCTTGTGTTATATGCAATAGCGACCTTCCTCGATAGCGAGTGTTGTACGCAATATTGAGTTCCACTAAACAATGATATATTGTTATAATATTTTTATTAACTAGCAGTTATGAATAGTAGTAACTACATTTTGAATTTTATGACATTATAATTCATCTTACACATTTTATAGAACATGGTATGAGAACAAAATAAATGTTTCGTGTAAAATTAGTATTTTTTAATAATTACAGTTTTGCCTCCTTTTGAAGGAACACCCACATTGAATCTATTTTTTGACCCATTTATAAGTTTAATTTTTTAAATAAACTTATTAACTTCAATTATTTTATAAAAATTTACTTTCGATTTTTTTTTCACATTATTCTGATAACTTTCATATTTAAATGAGTAGTAAAAATACGCTAAATTCTAATTAAAAACAACTTTTTCATCTAGATAATTTATATGGTTATATTATTATATTGAATGGTTTTCAAGTATAAATATAATATATTTTTACCATTTAATATAATGAAAGTCATTATCATTAATTTTACATTGAATTCATAGGTAAAACCATTTCAATCTTTTGTAATGTTTTCAAAACAACGGGATTAATTTTAAATTAATTTATGCAACATCTGTAATTTGAATTTGGAAAAATGGACTTCAAATTAGGAATCTGTAGGTCCAAATTATTTTAATAGGCTACTTTTTATTTTTGGTCACTATGAATAGTAACTACGTTAAATTTTATTTACCATAGTTAAAGGTAAATCGGGTAAGTAATGGTAAATATAATATTATAAAATTACCCTAACACTTGACTTAATATAATTGGATGATTATATTTCGTCCTAACGCATATTTGGGTCCAAGTGGAATCCATTGTAACCCACTTGGATGTCATTAAGACCTTTAATTTATTTTATTTTAAAGTAAGTGAAATATGTCTCACTCAAACATTAATAATTAAAGTATTTATAATATAAGTTTATACGGAATATAAATTTGATTACAAATACGGATTTGAAAGATAAAATGTTTTTATTTTTTTTATTTTTAAGAGATATTTAATTACCTTAATATTTTAGGCATTAATGATGCAGAAATTATTTATTTAGTGAAAAATCAAAAATATAGTTTTTATTAAATTAATAATACCCATTAAAAGGCCCAAAAACCTGACCAAAACTTAATGGTCGTTTATATCTAAACCAAAACCATAAAATGGTCTAATTTTTTACCATTTGGAGATTTATAAAAGCGATTATGAGACTTATGTTATTTTATTTTAAATGATGTCATTGTTGTCACCTTCATAATTTAATAAATATAAAAATTTACATGTTGTGATTTTAAGATGATGAATTAGATTAAAATTATTATTTTGAAAGATATTATATTTATCATCATCATAGTAGTTTATTTATAATTGATGTGCAACTAATAAGTATATTAAATGATTATACAAAAATGGTGAAGTAATTGTTTTATTAAGATAATTATCAAATAAATGGTTTTATAAATATTAAAATAAATATTATATGAAATAATTAGTGTTCTCCACAAATATTCTAGATTAATATGATATTTTACGTATCTTTTAAACATTTTTTTTGAATATATACTCTGTGAGGATTTCATTTAAATTCAAATAAATGAATAGTGTGAAAAATTACACTATTGTTATTTTAATAAAGTAACATATTATAAAATTGTTTAAAAATATTAAAAATATTTAAAAATTATAAATTGAAATTTATCTGGTCTACAATGTCATAACGTATCCAATTATAGACAATTCACAACACATAAGTAACTATTTATAAAAATTTTAAATTTTAAATTTTATTACTACAAATAAAATTAAATAGATTAAATAATGACAAATCAAGTAAATAAGGTTTAAAATAAACTCAAAATAGGTCTAAATTTTTTTGGATGATGATATTACAACCCTATCACATCTCATCTTCAAATTATGGCATTTTTAGTGGTTTCTAAGTGGTTTTTGAATTTATATTAAATTATTATTTTTGAGGATTCCAATGGTGCCCCTCTCCTCCCTTATAAATGGGTACCTCCTCCATCTCCTCCTCACACCATTTTTACCCTTTAATATCATCAAAACCCTACCAATTTTACTTCTACACTTCCCTAGAAACATACTATAGGTTCGGTTCTTCTTCATAGACCAACATTAGTGCCATAAGAGGAGGTTTAAAAGAGGCGCGTCGAAGAAGAGGTAATATCCTTTAACTATTATTTCAAATTCTTTTCTTCTTCTACATCCTCTTATTTTTTTGATTCATAATAAGTTAACAACATCAATATCACTCATATACTGATATGTTATTATAAATATGAAAAAAAACTATTTCACCTTCTATCCATTCTACAGAAAATGAAATCACCGCACGTCCGTACGTACGAAATAGCGTCTCCACGCTCTGGTGTAATCTATTTTTCCACCACCACCATACATGGATGGGTATAATGGTGTAAAGAATAAATATATATGACTATTATAACATTATACTAATTCTGAGATATTATATCATCCACTCTAATTCCATTCAATAATTATGGGAATGATATTATCGCTCGTGCGTACGTACAGATTACCGTCTCCACGACGCGATGAGATTCATTCTCCATGTTAACAATTCAAGAATGATATTAAAGAATAATAAGGAGATATATGAAACAATAATGATACTGTATTTATGTATATGTTATTTAATTCCATCCATTCAATTTAATAAGGAAACAAAAACAGTGTTCATGCATACGTACTGTCTACCGTCTCCATGAACTGCGTATTTCATTCCATTTATTTATCTATTATGTATATTTATATTATGAATATATATTATATATAAATCATGTTTTACATTATAGATGTAATTAATCATAATCTATGTAATCATATGAATAATTACATGTCAAAGCACATAGGACAAATGAAATTATTTTACCCAAAATGATACTTTAAATGGAATTGACAAAAGATCATGTAATATAAAATAATAAGTGAATCATATATGATATCATAAATATTATTATGGGGATGTTACAAGTTAATATCATGTTTAAACCCACTATACAGGATTCTTGGACACATATGGAAGAAATTTGACATAAGGTATGGGATAATTTTTCAATCTCATTTTTATCTGGGATTGCTTATACGTAAGTATTTACTCGGGATATAATTTTCATCCATGTCCATAATTTTTTTTTCATGAAGTGTTTAATATTATTCCATGTGTGTTTAAAGTCATTTTTACACCATTTTGACTTTTACAATGATTAATGGAATAAATCATTCTTTTGTTTACCATATGATGTAGTTTTTGAATTTTCTGGCAAAAGTACGAGGAGAATGTTTTTTTTAACTTATAATTTTTAATGTTTTCTAACACATTATATTCATGAAGATTCCTCTACATGATTTCGGGATTATTTTCAACAAAATATTTTTCTTTTAAAATTGCATGGCATTTTGTGAAAAGAAAATGATTTTGAAGAAGAAATGATATTTTCATCAATAATTTATTTCAAGTGTTTTGTCAAAAACTATTTTCCATATAAGATGACATTATTTAGTATGATTATGTTTCAGGTATAATGTCTCCATTATTTACATGTTTTGAATCTTCTTATGATAAAATGATATACATTTGTTTTATATGGATAATGTTATGATGGGATGATGTTTGTGAAACCCATTTTATTTTTTTGGGTTATAATGAATTAGTTATGTTTATTTTGTGGAACAAGTGAGAATGATTTCATTATGAGATGGGTGGGACCTATATCTCCCTCCAATGCATTGGGTAATGATTCATATCTCATTATATAGACATGGCTGTAACATCAAGTAAATCTAGTAAAGTAATATAGGTCTAGAACGACAGGTAAACCCGATTCAGTAATAAACTTTGTCCACTATTATGGTCTTTACAGTAATGCCTTTGCTACTATAGAAATCATGTCATGTGCTTAATGGTTTTCCATAATTACATGTTTTATTCCCAAGATATTTTATTATGATTGATGTTCCATTATGATCTATGCCTTACATACTACCATGTTTAATGTCATTGCTCAAGATTTTGATGTTTAAACTTTAAGTTCATGTTTTTAAGTTCAAATGTATATGGGTTGTTTTATTTTCTCCATTCTTACCATTACTGAGCATTTGAGCTCACCCTTTTTATGTTTAATTTTCCCACAGGAAATAAATGAAGATTTTAGGTAAGAAAAAAGAATATCTTCATGGGAGATGTTGAAGATATTTCAACATGATTGGAAGATTATGTTCTGAGTTTCCAAAGACATTAAACTAATACGGTCATTGGGTGTTTGTTTTGTAATGTATTAATTATTCCGCAAAATTAATGTAATTTCCATGTATTTCAAGCTTGGGTCTCTACAATATATCAACATGAAAAAATATTGATAATGTTGTATCACTTTGTCAATGATGTATCACTATAAAAAATTAGATAAATCAATGTTTTCATAGTGAATGATATATCACCCATATACAATGATAGAGAATGGGTCATCATTAATTGAATGTGGCATCACCTGACAACAATCAGGGAAAACAAGGAATCTCCCATAAAATAGGTATACAGTTAATTCTATTTCATCGAGAATCATAACAAAAAATGATCTATCCCTACTTTATTTTTATCTATGTGGAGGATGTACCACAATTTCCACACAAACTATGTGAACAATTTATCACCAAAATCACAGAAATATAAGTGAATGAAAAATCACAAAAACTATTACTGTATTAAAACATACCAAATCCATGGTTATTTTGTCATTTACATACGAATTGGTTTCACTTAGAAAATATCTCACTATGGTACACACATCTAATGGATACCACCTAGAACATTTGAATGAAATTATCCTCCCCTGGATCAGCTTTTGATCTTATATGAATATCCACTTCACAAGGGTTATTCTATTATGGCTCTCTCCAAAATAGATATTTATCATATGGTATAACACACCACTCATTTTAAGTTAAACATTATTTTACGTTACTAAAAAATAACCAAAAAAGATTTTAAAAAGATGAAAATAAAAGATAAGGGCTATGATACCCCACACGATTTCATTCCCTAGGATTTAAGTTACTTCCCAATGATTCATTACTATTGGTTGAAACATTGTTAATAGTAATAGTCTGATGGTTTTAATTTAATCTTGGAATCCTAACACATTTCTCAAGACACCAGTTAATTCCATTCGATTCTAATACTAATAATTCATATAATATCTTTAATTTCTAAAATTAATATGTATTGCTCAATAATAGTCAAATAGAATCACACATATCCACTCACCTAAGATTAAATAACTTACCAAACTACATCCCTAATTGGTCATGTGACTTATAACTCAAATAATGTGAACCCCCTAGTTCCAACATTCTCTTTAATAAAGCCTCATACATTCGCAAACATCAAATTGATGTGTATTCATAACTTCGTAACTCCCCATAGAATTATAATATCCTAACCGAAGCATCCATCATCATCCCTCATAAGGAAATCCACTCATGGGTCCCACGTGAGTATCTAAAACCCTATTACTCATGTATACATTCAACACAATATAGAAACTAATTTATAAAAGATTATATTTATTAGCAACCACCATAATAATGTACTTTCTCCCTTTGGATATGATTCCCACTACACATTATTCAAGATCGACTGTGACGTCCAAGCTCACATTCAACACAATAATTCCACATGTCTATAAATCTATCACGAAATAACATTAATCAATTGTAAAAATATATTAATTAATAAAAACATTTAAATCAAAAAACAATTCTTGACAAATAATTGAATAAATATAATTGAGTATCCCCATATAGCCAAGATCCTACATTGGGGGTGAAAGTCAACTATATTGACACTCAAGGCCTACCCTAAAAAAATATATACAAAATGAATACATCATTTGATTTGTTAATATCATCATAATTGGATGAAATTCAAAAATAAATGAATAAAGTGTATTTTATTCAGTGAAAAGGTGTGAAAATTAAATTGTTCCCCACTTGTAATCCCCATATAAGAAGCATGAGTACAAACCGAATTGAATTGACTCTATTTCACCATGATTCATTGGAATCAGTTTTGAAACCCTAATGTATTCATTAAAAAATTAGTCTAATAGGGAGATGAAGAAGGATATATGAGGTAAGGGATAAAATCTCACCTCAATCATAAAGAAAAACCTTCCAAATTTTATAGAACAAATGTGGTTAAAATAGAAGTAGTTTAGGATAAGGGGATGTACCCCCTTAGTTTTAGATGACTAAAACCCAAGAATCCTCTTGGGATCCTAGTTTAACAACCCCCTTTAAAAAGGTTGTGGACCATTATGGAAGGACCCCTTATGTCATAACAACTACCAAGAGCATCTTGAAGACTACATAAGGGTTTCATGTGAATTTATCCAATGTATCATTATGTCACCACCAATCACTAGGAGACTTGAAAAAACAGAAATAAATCAATGTGGTATATACATGTTTTTGATTGTGTAACCCACCATTCATATGAATAATGACAAAACTATAGAAAACCCATCACAATTACATGTTGTGGCGTGGACCCTTCAATCATGAAATAATTCCCCTTATATAAAAAAACCAAAAAACCATAGATAAATTATAAAATGACATTGAATGGTTAATGGAACTACCCCATACCCCTAATCAGGAAATCAAAACACAATATCAAGGCTTCAGACTAACCAAAAACCAAATCCATTATTTTATCACGTGCATTACCATTCTTCAAAAAAATCCTTCTCTTGTAGAAAAACCTTCTAGATAGAGTAAAATTTTAGGCTGAACTAGGTCGACCTCCCAAAATTACCGACCACAACCACTTTTAAATCCTTTAACAGTAGAAAACCACAAAAAAGTATGGTTCTGCAACATTTAATGTGATATTGTAACTTATAATATGTGGTCTACTGCAACTTCGTTTAGATAAGTTTGTATTGACTATGGTAAATAAGTGTTTCATTAAGGCTTTAGAAGAGAAATGTGGGAATTAGGGGTTTTATTGTGTTGAATATTGAGTCATCATTTAAAACTTGAATACTATAGAATAGAAAATTAATACATGAGTTTTTTAGTAGGTCTTCATAGTGGGGAACAACCAAATTCTTAGGTATTATATTTCATATTTATCATAGAGATATAAGGTAAATTTATTAACCATTTTATCATTGCATGAGTTGATTGTGGAAGGGTAATCAATTGATATGGTGTGTTTTTTGAGAACTTGTATAGAAAACAGATATGAGTATGATACCTATGAGGATAGAGTTATATAATAGAATATGTGAAAATATTTTGGATTGGGTAAATTTCCACATTGGTGAAAATAAACTAAATAGTTGTAGTTTCATATTTAATTTTTGATGAGTGTTTTGGGATATGTTAAAGTTATCTAATAATTAATTAGTGACTAATAGAGGTTATTTTTTGTTTGAAAGAACAGTTTAGATATTTTAATATGGAGTAACTTATAGTCGTAAGTTTGTAAATCTATATGGGTGGATTTCTTGTATGAACCTTGTTGAAGATGATTTTTTTCAAAAAAAATATATTAGGGTGATTGAATTTTTATATAGTAATTGAGAGTAATATTATTTTAGTATCTCTAAAAATTTTAAAGGGAGGTAATGTAAATTATAGGACTTATTAACATGCATTGGAGGGAGAAATGATATAAATTATTTGGTGTTTCGGTTCTGTGATGTGTGGAATCATCTATCAAAATATCCATATTAGCGGACCTAAATAGCAGTTCTCTAGGAAAGAGGCTCATACCATTTCTCCTACCCCAATAAAATTTTTTATTGGAATTTTTTTTTTGTAAATTTCATTCTCTAGAGGAAATACTTTATAATATTCAAGCATTGAACAAAGCATCAAAACATCTATGATCAAGTAAATAATATGAATCTAATTTACCAAAACTGATATGATAAACCAAAAAAATTAATTACACTATATCTATACTTTAGGAAGCTCATTTATAATGAATAAAATAAACTAAGAAAACATAAAATAATAATAGAAAACAAAGGGAAAAAAGTTATTTTACTTGGTTAAAACATTAGTCCCACACCCACTATAGAATGAAATATATTATGTTTATTTAATACAAGATGAAAATATTAAAATAAAAATTATAAAATATAGATATTAAATCATTAATTTCAAGACTAGTTAATTTAATATTGGTCCCACCATACTCTATATAATGGGGATGTCTCCTTTAATGGGTTCCACCACCTTTTGAGATTTACATGGGACCCCTGGCTAGTCTTGTCACCAACAGATTTCTCATAGAAAATATTGTTTCCACCATTTAATTATAGCGAAATTTTCAAGTCTATCATATCAATTTTATATAGCCTTTATAAAAATCATTAGTTACACTTATGTGACCATAGAGTACACCATACATCAAATTACTTTCTCCCATCTATCATCCAAACACAGAATCTTACACTATTGGTTATGGAATGTTTCATTCAAACCGTGATAGTTCCCTTCTAGTATTCTATATCAACTATAACACCATTTTCTTTTAAATAATAACATTCTATTCTAAAGTGTATGTGACTCACAACACCAATCTTAAATAACCATTGAAATATATTACTTTAAATTTAATCTCTTTGAAAACCTGAAAAACACCAAACCCCTAGTCCAAATGAACCATAATATAGTATACCATTATATCATAGTAATTAAATTGATAGGTATTAATTGTACCAACTATTTTATGAAAATTATGGTTATCTATTGATAAAATATAAAATAAAAATATTTTAAATAAAAATAAATGTTTTCTAAAGAGCTATATTTTTTTAAAAGATGGTTTAATTGAGCTTTTCACAAATTAATATAAATTTATTTTACCAATTTTGGTAAATTCATTTTATAAAAAGAAATTAATTATTGAAAAAATAATATAAAAATTTTCTTATGGTGACTTTTTCTAAAAAGCGTAACTTTTAGTTAATAGTGAAAACTAATAATTTTTAATTTAAAATTACAATATCAATTATATAATTTACATGGTTAAATTAAATATTGAATTTTCTAAAGGAAAATTAGTAAATATTTATAAAAATTTTATGAGTTTAGTTTATTATAAATAATATTATATTAAAAAATGATATTAAAACCTTTTATACTTTTGCTAATTTTCTCATTGAAAACGTGATTTTTCATCATGTCCATCGGTATAATTCTAATTCAAATTATAAAAATTATGAAAATTTAATTTGTAAAAATAGTTTCTAAATTTGGAATCAATATAATTTCTATTATGAAATAATTTATGTTAATTTTGACCATTATAAATAGTAAAAGTAGTAAAAATTATTTATCATGGTTAAGGTTAAACCTGATTTATTTAGGGGTTAAACTAATATGTTAAGGGTAAAATGTATTATATTTTTTAATAAATCAATTTTATGGACATATTTAGACCATATTACCAATAATATTTTATAATGAAACATTTAGGATTATTTGGAATGATAAAAATGTGGTGGTAATTTATTGTTTTCAAAACTTCCTAGTGTGTCCTCTCTGCCAGTTATAAATGTACATCCTTATCTGCCATATATTCAAACATCCAAATCGATTTAGTATAAAAAATAACATTTCAAATCACTTCCACAATCCCCTTAAAAATGTTAGATCCCTTTTTTATTATAAATTCATTCTAGGAATGATTTTGGTGTAAACCCGAAGATGTTGTTTGAAGAAGTGGTAAGATTCATAAACAAGAGTTTTTGTTTTTTTCTTTATCCAAATCCTTAAAATATTTTTCATTTAGGATTATATAATTTCATTCTTATATCATATATATCTATATGTTGTTATTTTATTTTAATGGCTTATATTCATCTCATCTTCCATCAAATGGAAAATGAAATGTTGATTATGTGTAATGCAGACTACACCCTCACAAACCGATGTAATTCATTTTCAATCACCACCTTTCAAGGTTGGATATTATTAGAGATTTAACACATGTATTGGATATTAATGATATTATTATACCATTTTTAGTAATATTATCTTCTATACCTTCTTTCATTCATATATGTTTAAAATACGACAACATTGATCGTGTGTACGAAGGACCAAAACCTCACGAATCGATGTGATTCATTTTTAACTTATTTATTACATAGAAATTAATAAGGATAAATTTAATAAATATATGTGATATATATGAGAATATATTTATTATATAAGATTAAAATATCACCAAAACACTTAAACTTTCAATCGTTAATGGAATTAAATCGTCGCTCGTGCGTACGTACAACCTTCCATCTCCACAATGCAATGCAATTTATTTTCCATTCCAGCCTTCAAGAATGATTCTAAAAATATATATAATGATTAAATAT
This sequence comes from Viscum album, assembly GCA_963277665.1. Taxonomy (NCBI): domain Eukaryota; kingdom Viridiplantae; phylum Streptophyta; class Magnoliopsida; order Santalales; family Viscaceae; genus Viscum; species Viscum album. The sequence continues at coordinate 1,867,214,186 of OY728133.1, forward strand.
CATATTTATTCAATTAATATATTTATTTATATTTTATATTTATTTCATATGACCAAGGTACAAATCATTCATGACAAATCATGATAGTGAAAACACAGAAAATAACACCTAAAACAATGAAAATAATAAAATATTATTAGTAAATGGGTGTTACAATGTTATAAAAGGATACTATAAGATATTATAAATATTAATATGGTTTATTTATAAATTAATAACATCATAAAAACTATTATACATGATATTAGATTACGTTAAACCTAAATTATTCATGTTGTAAGAGATTTTCTCTCAATAACATTTCATTAAGTCACATTGTAACGTTACACACCTAATTTATTTTATGTGGTTTATATAATACCATGTTGAAATGTAATAGAATTATTACATAACAATTAATGGAATTTTATGTTTCAATTTTTCTGATTTCATCCAAAGGTATTTTTACATAAAAGTTTACACGTTGTAAATAATTTTTTAAGTCAATTTATTTTCATCATGTTATATTACTTCATCATTGTATTTAAAATATTAAGATGATTTCAGTACCATATATTTAATATCAATTTATGAGTTTAATTTTTTTTATTTGGATTTTAATATTATACAGATAATCAGTCCATTGAGTAATTTTGACTTCAACATTAAGAACTTTGTAAGGCTTTATTTCACTATCTAATTTTAATCGGGATTATTCCTGCTTAAATTTCCATTGAAGGAAATTATTTAATCACTGATGAAAACCCCATTTAAAATTATTATACTATAGTTATTTATTATTATTTAAAGTAAAAATACTATTTTCTCTACACTTTGATACTTGAAATGATTTATAAATTGTTTTTTATAGAACCACACTTCATTTCATAATTAAAATGATAATCCCTTTTCATCCAAATCTATGTTTTCCAAAAATTACTTCCAAAGTTTTTTAACATTCTCATGATAATTTATTATATAATTTTTTAAATTTTTTTTAAATTTTTTATAAAACATTTTGAAAGGAATCTTCTTATTTTTTTCAAATTAGTATCTTTTTACAAATTTTACAATAATTTTAAATGAATTTTTTTTAACATATACAACATGTATCAAAAAACTCCCAACATGAATAGTCCTTCAGTTGAATCATCCACAAAAATTTTAAAATATTATTTTTAAAATATAATGGTTTTCCTAATATTATAAAACATTTTAGTTTTAAAAAGTTATTTTCAAAGTTAAAATTATATTTTACTTATGAATTTGTAGAGCTCTTTTTATGGTATTTTTATTTCTCAATGAAAAACCCAAATATTTTACTTATAAACCATTGGGTATGTGTTGAACCAATACAATCCTTATTCATTATATTGACAGTTTATGATCATCTTTACAAAATAATCTAATGAAATTTATTTTCTCGATTCATTTTTTAATCATTAATTTTCCATTGAAATATCTATTTTCATACGATAATTAGAAATTAAATTCCCTATAAATATCCATATTATTTATCTAGGATATACTTGTTTCTAAAACCATATATCATTTATATATATAGTTATTTACATTGAAATATATTTTATTGATGATCGAAATATTGATAAATTTTTACTCTTTACGGAATACATATATTTTTTGATAAGGCATATTGTTCATAAATTGAACAACTATTCAGTATATGGAGTTTTCATTGGACATTCGAATATGGGTGGGGCTCAGTTACAGATATCCCCTATATGAATTTCTAGTCTCATGAGATCAACCAGTTTTCTAGTTTTAGTTAAATGGTGTATTGGTGTAGACCTAACCATCAATTTTCAACACTCTTTAGAATGGACTCGACAGTAGATGTATAATGATGTATGAAATCATGATGCCCAATAATTAATCATTTCCATCACCATGAGTTTATTTAATATTATCCATTTGATTTTCTATTCCATATTATATGTATATCCATTTCGTTCTCTATTTATTGGTTAAATTGAATATGTTTTCATTTATTGGTCTTACCATATTGATTGTTCCTTAATCATTTCCATCACCATGAGTTTATTTAATATTATCCATTTGATTTTCTATGTGATATTATATGTAGATCCATTTTATTCTCTATTTATAGGTTAAGTTGAATGTGTTTTCATTTATTGGTCTTACCATATTGATCATTTCTTATTAATATCTGATATTCATGTAATTGATTTAACGACAACTGGGCCCCGCCCACCAGTTTCCCCTTAGACACGTGGGCACCACCCTATGTCCCACCCACGTGCCCGAACAGGTACTCTGGATAATGACTATCCCCACAGGCCAACACATGTCCTTTCCAGTGTGTTTTTTCCTCACTCGTACACACCCTGAGAAACTACCGAGGAGGTCACCCATCCTGATCACTACCCAAGATAAGCACACTTAACTGTGGAGTTCTAATTAGAGAGGATCTCAAAAAGGAAGGTGCACCTTGTTGACATGAGTCATATAATTTAGTTATATAACCCTTTAGCATTTGGGGGTGTTACAATCACCCCCCCCCCTTTAGAGCACAACATCCTCATTGTGTGCCCAACATCTCAACCCAGACAGTGCATCGCACTTAAGGCTGGGTACCACCTCTAATACCAAATGTGAAAACTGGGCCCCACCCACAAATTGCCTCGAAGACTCGTGGGCCCCACCCTAAGTCCCACACACATGATCAAACGAGTTATTTGGCTAATGACAGTCCCTACAAGCCAACACATGTCCTTTCCAGTGTGTTTTGTCCTCACTCACACACACCCTGAGAAACTTCCCAGGAGGTCACCCATCCTGATCACTACTCCAGGCGAAGAACCCTTGACTGTGGAGTTCTAATTAGACAGGCTCCTGAAAAACATGGTGCACCTTCCATTTCAGGAACCTACCTGATTAGAACTCCATAGTTAAACATGCTTGTCCTAGAGTAGTGATTGGGATGGGTGACCTTCTAGGAAGTATCCCGGGGTGTGTGTGGGTGAGGACAAAGCACACTTAAAAGGACATGTGTTGGCATGTGGGGCAGTCATTAGTCAGATGACCCTTTTGGGCACGTGGGTGGGCCACAGGGTAGAGACCATGTGTCTGCGGGGCAACTGGTGGGCAAGGCCGAGTTGTTACATTTTTTCAACTATTTTCCTTTTCATATTTATTATGTGAGTTATATAAGTTAAATGAAATGTGTTTTTTGTTATTTACATTTCCAAACTGATTACTCTAGTTAAATTATTTAAATGAAATGTATGTTGAGTTATTTACGTTGAAATATTGATTATGAAAGTCAATTTATTTAAATATAATGTGTGTTTAGTTATTTACCTTTCTATAATGATTATGAAAGACAAATTACTCCAATAGAGTGTGTGTTCAGTTATTTAACATGTCATTATTATTCTTATTGATTCATGATTGTTTTTATTGTACTTAACACTTATTATGAATTTGATCTCACCCTCCTTTAATTTATTTTCCCATGAATCCATGATGTTTTTTAAGAATTATATGAAAGGTAATTCAAGTGGTAATAATAGTATTTTTGATATTTTTTTAATTTTGGTTTTCAAATGTAATACCGGAATCTGGTATGTATCTGGATTACAGTGATAACTAATCTATTCATTCGTTTAGATGTGAGTCCTTTTATATTATTCTAATGTAATAAACTAAGACACTGACTTTGGTTTACTTGTGTCAGGGTTTTTATAATAGGTATATGTTGGAATCCTCATGTTTTAATTCACATAAATAATTTTTGGAGATTTTTGGACTCCCCATGTCATAATGCTCACAAATCATTTTTGGATATTGTTGGACTCCTCATTTTTAATAGTTCACAAATCGTGCTTGGATATTGTTGAACAATTCTTGTTTTAATGGTCACAAACCATTTTTGGATATTGTTGGACTCCTCGGGTTTTAATTCTTACAAATTCTTTTTTAGACTCTTATAAATCATGAATTTAAACTCTCACAAGATCATGTTTAGAATCAAACAAATAATGTTTGATTCTTGTAAACTATGTTTAATCTTGTTCTATTATGTTTTGATACAATTATTTTTAATCTTAATCTATTCTATGAATATTTATTCTTAAGACATCTTACATATATTTGGATAAGTATACGAATACGTAAACATGATACTGTTTCTAGATTTTCACAAAATCTCTGACACTGTAATCTTGCTACCGGTTCGAAATTTTTGCAAAGGAACTGACACCATTTTCGTGTTGCCATTTCCAAAACACCATAACAAGAAACCATTCAACATTTTGAGAAATTACTAGTTAATTCTAACTGATATAATGTTTCCCGGACACTCTAACTATGCTATCAGTTACCAAATTTTCAAAGGACCAGACAATGTAACATTAATACTGGTTCTAGATCTCACAACAATTATCTCATCATAATTATCTCCCCGTGACTCTATCACTGGGACTGTATGACTAAGAATTTCCCACCATGACTGTCTCACCATAACTATCTCACCATGAATCTAACTGTGACTCTCTCAACATGACTGCCTCACCACAAATGTGACATCTTTCCAAACATAACCATTTTTCTATATTTTTCAATTAAATATAAAAGTTTCTTCTAAATGTAATATTTTATTAATTTAATGACACTAATAAAATTAACGATCTTTTATATCAATATCAGTATACAGTACGCAGTATGTGGAGTGGAGATCATTCACCTTTTAAGCTCCAAAATAAGCAATCGAAATAAAATAAAAGCATGTCACTCGAGCTGAATAAGAAGTATATAAGTTGAATTCATGAAATATAGAAGAACACATGTACATGCCAAATCACACTAATAGAAGAATATTTAATTCCTACTGATTGTAATCAACGAAGAACCTAATGTGAACCATATTGAATGCATCCTTTATAAACTCAATGAATACGAAGAACATATCACTACACTAAAAACCAGAACACTTTACTCATGAAACTCTATTTTCAGAATAAGACAGGAACATTGGATCTGTTGCATCCAACAAGTCTATAGCAGCATTTCATGACACATAGAGCCTTATAATCTTTATCATATTACACATTTCATGGTTGTGTATTGTTTCATTACATTTTGATAAGTGTGTGCATCTGTATTAAAAACATGCATTGTCTCCTACATCGAACTAGAGGATACAAGATATCCTAACTCAAATATAATTTTACAACTGGTTTTGCCCATGTTTAACTATGGAAGTAGTCCTGTGTGACCGAGATATTTTTTCCCATGTATAACAGTGGTAGTGGTCTTGTTACCTATAGAGTCCTATGTAATTTTGTTAACCCTGATCCAGGGTGTGGATCACATATTTTTAAAAATTTCATGGTGGATGGTGATCAGCAAGTGGAGTGGATTAGTTCTTGGTTTGAGACTGAACCCCTTGTTTTATCTATAGTGTTTTACAATTTAGTATTTCTATGAATTTATCTCCTATTTTAGAATCATATTTCTTACCTAGGTGGTTATTTTTTAATAGTATTAATAACTAATTTACCTTATTAGTGTAGATTCAAAAGTTGTATCAATGTCTCATATTTTTATAATTGAAAATTAATCAATCATCTATGAAACTATTTGAATAGTGAAGCTATTATAATTTTACAACCATGGTTTAGTGGACAATTTAATTTTTAATTTTTCGAATTTTTAAATACACTTTTAAATAGATCCCTTTATTGAAACTAAATTCACCCCCTATAGAGTGTCCTACTCCGACCAACATTTGGTATCTGAGGTTATTTTCATGTTTCTTATTTCAAAATTTATATTTGTTTTGACATGTTTTAAAACTGTGATTTTAGATGAATTTTAAAGATCATAAAATATCTATTAGTTATAAATTTATAGTTATTAAAAATTATATTTCTATATCATGGATAATATATTGGAAGGTACAGCTAACAACAAACCTCTATTTTTTTAGGGAAAAAACATTTCATAGTGAAAAATTAAAAAGAAAATTCCTCTAAAATTATGGGTTTTGATATTTTTTAATAAATTATAGATGAATTTAAGATTCCTGCTATAGATAGAAATACTTGTAATAACCCAACTAAAGCTTCTTATAACAATAATTGAAGAGTCATGAAGGATCTATATTGTTCATTAGGAGATGATGAGTTTAATATAATCTCTTCATGTATAAAATCCCATGAAATTTGGGACACTTTATCTATTTCACATGAGGGAACCTCAAGTGTTAAAGAAATGAGACTTAACGCATATACTATTAAATATGAAAACATTAAAATGTAGAATGATAAAAATAATTTTGACATGTATCTCTAGTTTAATGATATTTTGAATACTATGATCTCTTTGGGAAGGGATGTTACATCCAAAGAGAAAATCATAAGAATACTCAGATGCATACCAGATAGATGGGGAGGTACTTTTATATCAAATAGATAATCATGTGACATCAGAAAGTTTCTCATAAAATAGATGATAGGAATGTTGATAAAGCATGAAGATGAATTAAAAGTAAAAAAGGAAGGGGAATATGAACCTAAGAGAAACATAATGGATTTCAAAACCACAACTTATAAAACAGTGGAAAAGGAATAGATACATACTCATTCTGAAAATACAGGTAAAGAATATTCACCATCTGATAGTCATGATGAAATGTCTGAATTATCATGAAGGTTTAAGAATCTTTATATGAGGAATAAATTTTCTAGTAAGCATAACTAAAAAGGTAAATATTAAAATAAGTGAAACTGGAAAAACGATTGAAGGAAATGTGGTACTTCTAGGGAAATTTTCTATTTTGAATGGAAGTGAAAATGCTATGTAAAGGTTGATTTTCCAAAAGTAAAACATTAAGAGATAAGTGGGGAAAAATATAGTAATTATAAAAAGGAACTGAAAGAAACATGTAGTGCTTAGGAGGACATCTCAAGAGGTATATAGTTTTCACGTAATGAAAAGGCTGACAAATCAATTGTTTGTTTTATGAAAAACACATCTGAGGTAACTCATGATTCTCCTATACAAAATTCATATTATTCATGAGATAAATGTAATTCTAAAAATATGACCATTGATGAAATGTTTGAATACTATCATGTTCTTGAAGATATATGTAATGAATTAAAAGACAAATATAATAATCTGAAGTAACAACATTCTCATACTTCTATGGTTATGTCTGAGTATACAATAGAAAAAGAGAATATTGATCAATTAAGTAATGATAAAAATGAAATTAAATTGAAGAATGAAAAATTTAAAAAGGATCATGAAATATTTACCAATTGAAAAAAAAATCATAGTTCAAATTCAAGTTAAAAAGTAGATCATATGTATACTACATCAATAGGATATCAACCAGGAAAGGGGAATTTGATGAAAACTCATTTTGTGTCAAAATCTAGAAAATACAGTTTTATGCTCAGTTTTGGAGATTTTTCACCACGTTCCAACAATGAAACATATTCAACTATTATAATTTTTTCTAGACCAAATAAAGTCTATTTCATAAATACTTTACATGATTCTTGTAGAAAACCCATGGAGAAAATGTCGGTTTGCAATGCTCTTATTACTAATGTTACTAGACCCAAACAAATCCGGATACCAAACTCTTATTTTGTTTGATTATTTTGTAGAAAATATATTCGTAGAGCTCATGTAAAAATATATTTTACATGGATAGTGGATGTTTAGGACACATTACAAGAGATTATTCATGATTCCAGAACCTAATAATGATTGATGGTGGAAATGTCACCTTCGGTGATAATGATAATGGAAAAAATAATTGCCCTTGGCTTGATTGGTAACTCTAAATCAGTTTTAATTTCTAAAGTACATTCTCTTGATGGATTAAAATAGAACCTACTTAGTATTTCACAATTATGTGATGACAGGTTTCTTGTTCTATTTGACAATGATGCATTTAATATCTTTAATTCTAAAAAGGATTTAGTATTTTACGCTTTTAGAAATTAATATATTTATGTTGTTAACTTATATTCTTTATTTACCCAAAATATTTCAAGTTTGAGTACCTTTAACAAAGATATTTTCCCTTGGAATTGATGACTAAAACACTATAAAATACACTCCTTTATAAGGATCACTAAAAAAGTATTAGCCATGGGTCTACCTAAACTTGAGTTTCCAAAATTTCAAATCTGTTATCCATATAAAAAGGGAAAAAACACAACATATCTTTCAATCCGAAGAAAAAAATTTCATCTACTCAACCGCTCGACTATATTAACATGGACTTGTTTGGACCTTATAGAGTTTAAACTTTTAATGGGATGAACTGTGCCTATGTTCTTGTATATGAATATTCTTGATATACTGGGACCGTTTTTTGGCTCAAAAAAGTGAAGATTTCTCTAATTTTACCAATTATGCTTGGATTGTATAAAATCCTAGTGGTCTTAGAATTAAAATCCAAATAAGTGACCATGGACATGAGTTTGAGAACTAAGATTTCAAATTTTTTTCTCAAACAAATTATATAGCCCTTACTTCTCTTCTCCAAAAAAGTTCAACAAAATGGTGTTGTAGATATAATGAATGGAACCTTATACGAAATAGGTAGGTCAATGCTTAGTTAATATGAACTACCTATCTAATTTTGGGTAGCAGCTATCAATACATCATGATATATAATCTATAGAGTCTTGATTAAACCACTCCTTAAAATAACTCCCTTTGAGTAGTGGTTCAAAATAAAACTCTATGTTAACTACATCAATGTTTTTGGTTATAAATTATATATAATTAACACAAATAATAGTCTAGACAAATTTTCCTCCCATAGTTAATAAATAATTTTTCTATGTTATTCAATTAATATTAAATCCTATATAATATTCAATAAGAAAAAAATGTGTGGAAGAATCTATACATGTAATATTTGATGAAATAGATCCACATGAAGCAAAAACCTCTTCAGAAAATATTGAAGAAGATATGTCAAATATAAAAATCAATGATAAATCATTTGACCATTCGATGAAAGAATCTGTTAAAAATTCTAGTTCTAATAATTCTCTTGCTTTGAGCCATGATGAACGCAAACCTCCTGAAGAACCTAAAATTACTTGTCGTTTTTTCTAGATCTGTTTGAAACCTTTAGAACCATCTTATTGATGTTGTTGTTGTAGATTTAGATAAAGGAACACAGACATGAGCTTATTAAGAAATTAGGTTGAACATCAAGATTTCATGTCACATCATGAGCCTAAGAACATCAATTAGGGAATCAATGATGAATTTTGGGTGATGGATATGAAAGAAGAAATAAATCAGTTTGAAAGAAATAAATTCTAGAAAATTGTAGATAGATCTAATGAGATATTGACCGTAGGAACTAAATATTTCTTTAAAAATATAGTAGATGAATTTGGTAACATAGTAAGAAACAAATAATGATTAGTTAAAAATTATTATAGTCAAGAAGAAGGGATAGATATGGGGAACCTTTTTCCCAGTTTCTAGACATGAATCCATTAGAATACTATTAGATTATGCATCACAATTAAATTTAAAACATTATAAAATGGATGTTAATAGTTCCATCAAAAATGGGTATATAGTTTAATATGTTTTTTATGAACAACCCCTATATTTAGAAACCCTCATTTTCTAAATAATTTTTTTAAATTAACAAAACCATTATATAGTTTAAATCAAGCTCCAAGAGCTTGGTATGAAAGACTAAGTAGTTTTTATATTTAAAAATGTTTTATGGAAGGCATAGTTGATCCTTCTCTCTTAATGAAAATAACTTCTAATGATGTTTTAGTAGTTCATATCTACTTTGATGATATAATTTTTGGATCTTCAAAAAATTCTTTATTTTTTTATTTTTCAAATATGATACAAAATGAATTTGAAATATGTTTGATAGGTGAACTAAAATTATTTCTTGATTTATAATCATTAAAAATAAGGAAAGTATTATTTTGAATCAATGTAAATATACTAAAGACCTTCTAAATCATTTTGGTTTAGATACTAATAAAACTAATGATATTCAAATTAGTACCACTTGTAAGTCAGATTTTATGAGAATGGTAAATATTTAGATCAAACCAATTCTAAAGGAATGATTGGTAGTTTACTCTACTTTAATTCTACTGGGGCTAATATTCTGTTTAGTTTGTGTATATGGGAACTTTTTTAAGCCAATACGATAGAGTCACATCTTGTTGTTGTCAAAAATATTTTCAAATACCTCTAAAACGATACCTACTTTGGAATGTTCTACCCTAGAGGATATTCATTTGACTTAGATAGCTATTATGATTCTGATTTTGGTGATTTAAGTTAGAATAAAAAATTACCTCTGCAATATTTCACCTTTTTGGAAAGTCAATAGTTTCATAGTGTAGTGAAAAAAAATTATGTTGCGTCATCTTCTACATAATCTGAATACATAGGTTCAGGCTGTTGTGGTGCATAGATTTTGTGGATAAAACTCACTTTTCTAGAATATGGATATAAACATCGGCATGTCCCTATAAATAGATATAACAAAAGTGATATTATGATTTCAAATAATATTTTTTGTCATTCTTGAACAATTCATATTAATGTAAGTCATTTATTTTTGATAGATCATTACCAAAAGGTGATATTACTTTAGAATTCATTGCCACAGAACGTTAAATTGCTCCATTTTCACTAATACATAAAATTCTAAAAGAATTAATAATATAATACAAGAATTAGGAATGAATAACCTTGAGTGAAATGTTTAATTTCATAGGATTACTATCTAAGTATTGCTGATTCAAGATACTGTAACATGATTAGTGTCTTAGGATTTCTGTCTTAGACTAATATCATACTACTTGGCCTCTTATGTTCATTATATCATTCATTACGGTCACACCATGTTGAGTCACATAGTAATACTGACACCATGAATTCTTATATCAGTCTCACTGTATTATTCATAATTTCTTTTTAAATATTTCATTTCGTATTGGATGTTTTATTTCATTTCACCGTGTTTTTGTTTTTCAAAATTTGAACTCCCTGTATGATAAATATTGATTACTTCACTTCTCTTGAGCTCACTTATCTCGAAACCGGAACCCTCTATATCTCTCAATCCACTTTCCATCCTTCTCATATTTTATGAGTTTGCACAGAATGCCCAGGGTGAAGCATTTATCCACATTTAATTCTCAGAATCATAGGTCTCAAAAGATACAGAAGAAGGATCCTATTGTAATTCCCAAGAAACCTCTAAACCCAAGTCACGGGGATCGCAAATTCGTGCCCGAAGAGGAAATATGTGAAAAGTGGATCTTGTCCAATAATTATCTTGTTATAATAGTTCTGAAAGAACAATGGTGGTGGTATAGGATTACCATGGAGAAAAGACCCATTTATCCAAATAATTTTTTAAAGTTTTATCATTATGTTCATTTTTCCTTCAATTCCTAGGATTATTTTATGGTTATGAGTTTGGTAATTGGTCTAAAACGAATGTTTTCTTGAAGATTATAGTTTTCCTATCTATAAATACCTCATTAATGTATTTTTTAGAATAACTAAGGAGTTAATCATCCACCTAGTGATGTGTTTTTTCTAGAAGGTAATATGGGAATATTTAATGTAAATTAGAAGAAGAGGAGGTCTATTGGTATTGAGATTGATGGTGAGTCAAGGTTGTTGTTCATATTCATTCAACATCTCAATAGCCCTAGGAAAGGATATTTTTACACTCTTAAGTATCAGGATTTTTTTTTCATCTTATGAGGAATGTACACAATGTCAACTTGTGTAAGTAATTATTCATCACCTGTGAGAAGTTCTCAAAACTAAATCAAATTACACCTCACTTTTCAATTCGTGTCTCATTTCTACTATACTTCTAGCCAACGGTATGGTTGGATATAATGAATAAGTGATTAAGTAATATTATTTATGTATCTATAAGTCTATTTTTAGGAGAATAAAAATAAGCTGGAATCTATGGAAGATATCATGGGTTGAGGATAATGATAGGTTTTATGATTATTTTAATGCTATTGAAAATTCTTCTAGACATAAATATCTAGCTGATCATTGATTAGAAGCTAAAGAGATAATAGAATATTTAGATGAAGAAATAGTTGATGATGTTACTTAAGATTTTTTGGGAGTATCTCCAAAGTAATAACCTCTCAATAAAGGTGATATTGATGCAAGTGGAAAGGATGAAGCAGCTACTAAGCGATGTGATTATGTAGAGGAAGCACATGTTTTTAAGGAGGCACCTGCATCTGTGGAACAGTTTGAGGAACAAGTTTAAATTGAAGTAATATTTTCTGGTGAGGAAATAATGGAATAGGCCTTTTAGATAGCTAGAGAAGATTTTGGTGAGCCTAACATTGCATATTTTTTGGAATGGGTCAAGATATTGTGTACTTTTATCCTAGAAGAGATGCACCTATTCAGGGGCAGAAGTACCCCATCTTAGGATGTATTCATCTTCCAAGTCCTATGGATCCCTTTTTTTGGATACCTGGTATTGGTTTTCCATTTATTTTGAAGCTGATAATGCTCATGAATCATCGGTAAAAGTGATAGATCATTCAACTATGTTTCAATTAAAACAAATTTATGCCCAAGATGTATCTCATGCTAAGGTATCTAAAGTTTTTTCAGTTCTTATTTATGAATCTGCTCAAGAATCATCAGATTCTGTAAGTCAGAGTGATCTAAATATTTTCTGAGAAAACTTGTTGTCTGGATTTGGGAAGCCAGTACAAACTCAACCTTCCCTTGTGAAAAATAGCATTGAAAGGGATTCTTCATTACTATTAGAGAAAATTATATGGCAGAACTGGTCAAATATGCTTTGTGAAATTTAGAAAGTTATGGTTGAGAACATAAAATTGAGTGGTGAGGCTAGGTCTCTAAAATCAACGGTTACATACTTGTATAAAGCATTGCAATCTAATAAATCACAGGTTTCTCATCTTTAAAAAGATGTTTGTGATAATATTCCATAGAAGGTTGTATCTCTAATTCAACAAAACTGGATTACAGTATATGAAAAGTTAGTTGTGAATAACTCTGATATATCCAATAAGATGTGTGAGCTGGTATCTATACTCAACAGCTTAACCGATTAATATAAATGTTTTTTTACAAAAGGTTATAGGTCAGCTTAAGTCTCTTACATCATCATTTTTAGTTTCATCTGCTTATTGATAGCATTCTCATCCTATACTGAGTGACCTTATCAGATCAGTTTTCAAATAATACCTTCAATCAGTGTTTAGTGGTGATTATAAGGAAAGTATATCTAATGTCATCAAGAATAGTGACCATGTTCTTGATTTGGTGAGTTTCCATTAAAATATTTCTAATAATGATCAAGAATAAATATCTATGAATGTTGACTTCTACTTTAAGAGAATTTATTCTAAGAATGAGTTGAATAATAACTTCATGTATCTTGTGGAGAATTCGAAAATACCTCTAGTCAATCGTGCCTTCATGGACCAAGTGCAGAAGATCAAGGAATTATCATCTACTCTGGAGATGTTTTTGAAAAACAAGGTTGTCTTTGAGAAGGCCATGCAGTATGGTGGAGATATCATCGGGGTCTTTATTAACCTCTTGAAACATTATCTCCATGTTCAAAGTACATCAATTTTGTCTATGGAAACTTCTCATTTCAGGCATGGACTACCTTCTGCTACCTATCTTTCATCCCCAACCACTTTTTCTTCAATAACTATTTATGTTGATCTGGACTTGATTCTGATCAGAACTTCCACTATGGAGCCACCATTTCCCCAGTCTTCCACCATACATACCATTGCAGCTTCTTTTATTGAAGGAGTGACACTTCCTTCCCCAGCCACTTCTTCTACCACTACCACTTTTTCACCTCTTTTGTCTCCATCAGATGTCTCTAATAGAGGAAAATATGTGTTTGATTCCAATTTCGAGAAGTGAATATTTATTTTGATAGGGATATATTTTATTTTATTTATTGATTGTAATGGACTCTATCTATTTATTCAAAACAATGTATCCTGCTATTATTTCTTTACTTGTTTTTTTCATTTTCATTTCCCTCTCTTCTCATTTTTAAAAACCAAAAAGGGGATAAATAATAATAATAAGGAATTTATAGCAGAGAAATCAGCACTAAACTTCTAAGGGGGATAACTAAAATGAGAAAAAATAATTGAGAAAATAACTTCCTGTTATGAAATTTATTAAATATATGATTTAATATCTTGATTTGATATATAATCTGAGTATTTCATTCTAAAATATTTTACCTATAAAATCCATGACTTGTGATCATGACAAATGGGGATATTTTTTGAATCATCATGTTTTAATGCTCACAAATCAATTTTGGAGATTATTGGACTCTTCATGTTTTAATGCTCAAAAATCATCTTGGTAGATTGTTGGACTCCTCATGTTGCAATGCTCACAAATATTATTTGGAGGTTGTTGGAATCCTCTTGTTTTAATACTCCCAAATCACATTTGGAGATTGTTGGAATCCTCATGTTTTAATTCATACAAATCATATTTTATACTCTTATAACTCATGTTTTTAATCTCCGACAATATCATGTTCAGAATCTGAAAAATCATGTTCGAATCTTGTAAACTACATTTAATCTTGTTCTATTATGTTTTGATGTGATTATGTTTACTTTTAATACATTCTAAGAAAATTTATTTTTAATACTACTTATATATATTTTTCTATGTCTGTGAAATCATAAACATACTACCAGTTCTAGATTTTCACAAATTCTGTGACACCATAAACTTTCCACCAGTTCTAGATTTTCGCAAATGACCTGGAATAGTTTCTGTGGTACCATTTCTAAGACACTATAACAAGACACCGTTCAGAATTTGGAAAAACTAATAGACATGTTTTCCTAATATTATGTCTCCCTAACAGTGTAATTGTGCTACCAGTTCCAGAATACACAAAGGACCATACACTGTTCCTTTTCTAATGTTTCCAGATCTCACCACAACTGTCTTACCATGACTTTCTCACTGTGAATGTCTCGCTATGGATGTCTCACCATGAAGGTCTCACTGTGACTTTCCCACAGTGACTATCTCACCGTTTGTTGTCTCACTATGACTATCTCACCATGACTATCTCACAGTGACTGTATCATTGAAATCGTGACACTACTCTATACATAACCATTTTTCTATCTTTTTCCATCAAATTTAAATTTTGTTTATAACAATAGTATTTGAGTCGCTTAATGAAACTATTATAATTAAAGATATTTTTATGTCCTATCAATATACAGTATGAGTTATGAGGAGTGGAGATCATTCAAACTGTTAACTCCAACACAAGCACCCGAAAAAAAATAAAAGCTTGTCTGTCGAGCTAAATAAGAAGTGTAGTAGTTGAATACATGAAATATAGAAGCACACATATACACACAAGATTAAACTCATGTAAGAACATTCAATTCCAACAAGATGTAAACAAAAATGAACCTTCTATGAACCATATTGAAATCATCCTTGCTACAACTCAACAAATAAGAATAATATCTCACTACACTGAAAACAAGAACACTTGACTCACAACCCATTATTTTTAGTAGAAGACTAGAAGATTGGTTCTATAACATTTTAAGATTCCAGAGCTATATTTATTTACATACAAATCCTTATAAACATTATCTCATTACACATTTCTCTATTTTGTACTATTTTATTACTCTTTGGGTAGTGTGTGCATATATATTAAAAACACACACTACCTCTCACACTGATCAAAAGTATACAAGATATCCTCACTCAAATATATGTTTACACCTTGTTTCACCAATGTGTAACTATGGAATAGGTCCTATGTGACCTGGATATTTGTTTTCCCACATAGAACCATTTTAAAGGTATTGTGACCTGGACAGTCTTAGGTACTATTGTTAACCAAAATCTAGGTTGTGGATCATAGATTTTTATATATTTCATAGTGTAAGGTGATCCCCAATTATAGTGTATTATGTCTTCATATGATACTGTACAACTGATTTTATCCACTATGAATTTCTATTTAGTCTTTCTCTATTTTTAACCCATTTTTCATAAAACAAAATTTTACTTTGATAGTTTCCCTTGGATCGTATTTATAACTATTTTCTATATTAGAGTAGTTTAAAATGTTATACAAATACCAAATATTGTTGTAACTGAGAATTAATCAATATTCATAGAATCTATTTGAACAGTCGATATATTATAATTTTACTACCTTGTTTAACTGAAAAATTTTATTTTTAATTTGGGGAATCTTTTAAATAAACTTTTTAACTAAAATTTTTATAGGAACTCAATTCACCTCCTATTGAGTGTCCTAATCCGACCAGCGTTATCAATGTAAATTCAGTAGAAACAATATGGACTAGATTTAATAAATCTGATATTGGGGAACATGTCCTTATTATATACATTGATTATATGTATATAAGAACATTCTAACATTATGGTATGCTATAGATTATATGGTTTTCTTAGAAATAAATCTCCATCTATATACTATACGTATATTAGGTTCTGGAATAGATGTAATAAATCGGAAAATGGTGCATTGGGCTTGAACCAGTCGTCCCTTGGTGCATAAAAATATGCCTTACCTTGTACCTTGTTTGTACTTAGGAGAATTCAAATTGTTTTTACAAACCATCCTGAAGGATTTGAACAGACGATGATAATAAATTACCTTGGATAAACCTAAGGTCTTAGATTGAAAAATATGGGTCATGATTTAGACATCCTATAAATGATTTTTCATGATTATATGGTTTCCTACTCTGATTATTTTTTCTCACAGTAAACTTTTTGGTTTTAGTCCATAGTAATAACCTGAAGGAATCGTGTTAATATAGAATATAATAGAAAATTTTGTGACTATGAGAAACTAAATTGTATGATGATAGGATTAGAATTTATCAGGATTATGTCTAATCAATTATTCTAAAATATTATTAAAAACATATCCCTTAACCAACTCCAAGACTCACCAAATGAGTGATGTATAGAGTTTAATAAGAGATCGAGAGGTGGAAATCATGGAGGAATGAAAGCTCAACATCCATCATGCGAGAAACGTGGAAATAGGCACCCATGAAAGTGTCAAAAAGGAATCAAAAAATTCGTTATGTTTTGAAAATAAGGACATAAAAAATAATTACCAAGAAAAAATTAATATTACGATAAAAGGAATGAAATACCATACTAGGGGTATATTTATAGTTCACATACTAACATGTGGGGAACCCATAAATAATCAATTTCTATTTACCCTTTTCAAGGTTATCCCGTAGACCAATGAAGGACCATAGTTGAAATAAAATAGATGAAGTATTTATGTATTTGGATTCAACCATTAAATTGAATAATTATTTACTAATAGTATTTTGGGTATATTATTTATGAATCATCAAAGGATTTTTTACATTTTTAGAAGCATGTATGCCTTTAATAGTTATGGATATCCTAATAGGTTTATGAGTTTAGGGTTGATCATATGTACTAAGTCTTAAATACCTCTTTTGTAAAAATTGTGGTGGGAATATAACATTATTAAGGTTACCTTTGGAAAAACATTATGGGGATACAACCTATAGGTTTAGTATAAGAAATAATTATTTGAGTAAGAATGCCTTCACATTTTTTGGACTAATCAAAAATGGTATTGGAAACATTTAAGTTATATATCAGCATTGATGTTATAGTAATTATGATACATAAAAAATTAAAAAAATTATTGGAATTATTTTGATATAGTTTATAAAAAAGGTTGACCAGCATGTTGGGTGACAAGCAGATGCATCCAACAAGGTTGTGGTGTTTGAACTGGAAACTGAAGGGCAACAATGGTGATGCACTTACCATTATCCTAGATGATTATCTAGTTAATGTGTGATTTTTCTTACTTAAAATATTTTATAGATAAATATTAATGTTTTTCATGTGGTGTAACTATTGAATTTTAGAGAATAATGTATCATATTGGATAACATGTGTAAACTATATTGTTTTTGGAAAATTGTTAGGGATAAACCTAAATAATTTTCACTCTTTAATGGATATTAAAATCCATTAAAAGTATATTTTTGTGATTAATGAATAAAAAATTTATTTTCACATATTCATTTCATAGAGTAGGATATTAATAAGAAATTGATCGAATCACAACTAAATGATGAAATCGTGCCTATGAAATAGAAATGTATCATTTAACTATATGTCCTTATATTCAAAGATATTAAAAGAATTCATAAAATTTCTGAAAATGATATTAATAAAATTTTACCCTTTTAAATTATTATATGATGAATCAAATTGTTTTTTAAATCATCAAAGATTTATGGTTTGGAGGTCTTTAAATTTCAATTAATCTTTCACTTTTCGGTGATCAATTCTCTCTATCACTCTCCATAATTATTTACACTTTCATTCCATATCCATATCTACACAATAAACTAATGTTATATTAGATAAATAACATGTTATGTGTAATTATAAATGAAAATTTTTACATCCCACAATCTGTTATTAAGATGAGGTTTTTTATTATCCATTTATATTATGTGGGGTTTCAACAAGGAAATTTTCAAATATAAAATCATTTATTTCTGATCACAAGATAAAATTGCGAGGATAAAATTTATTAAATGTGGATTGAATTTTAGCTCACTAAATTATAAATGAATAACATGGTATTAAAAATATTATATGACTCAAAACATCGAGCATAATAAACCAAAAAATATATTTATTTAAACGTAATCTCTTTGATAGCTTGTAGTACATGCCACCCCAAATAAAAATAAAACATAATATAGTGTACGATTTTACAAATTAAATTACATTTTATTTTATGTATATTAAAAAATAAATTATGAGAATTATTTTTATCTATCGATTCTAAATAAAATAGAATAATTTAAAACAAAAGTAATGTTTTTTCTAAAAAACCTCATTTTTTCAAAATGATTGTTTAGTCACATTTTGTTGACCTAATTAAAAATTAATTTTCAAATATTTTAACAAATATATTTTTTAAAATTAAATTAATTTTTTAATTAATCATAAGAAAATTATATTAGGTTGAAATTTTATTTTTTTACTTAAAAGTATTATTTTTTGATGAATAGTTGAAAATATTGATTTATTATTTAAGACATCCTATTAATTATAATAATTTATGAGGTAAAATTACATTTCCAATGGGTTTTCAAATAAAATTAGTAAAATTATATTTGAATTTAACTACTTTATATTATTTTAATAAATTTTATATTAATTTTTCAAATTCAAACCTTTTATAACTTTGAAGATTATCTATTTGAAAACTCACTTTTTCATCACCTTTGTGGGTATAATTTTAAGTTGGACTCAACCCCTTTATATAATTGAATTTTAAAAATATTATTAAATATATTGAATAAAAATAATTTATAATATATATTATGGTTGTTTTAATTTTTGACCATTATCTATTGAAAAAGAAGTAAAAATATATTACTGTGATTAATGTGGAAACAAATTTACTAAGGGTTATACTAATGGGATGAGGGTAAAATATGTCCAACCAACTTTTAAAAGACGAATTTTATGGAAATATTTGGACATTATGACTAATATGGTTTAATAGTTACAAATTTTGTAGGCTTTTCAAATAATGAAAACAATGGTTCAAATGATTCTTTTCAGAAATTCAATGTGGGTCCTCTTTGCCACTTATAAATGGACACCCCCTTGCCTCCAATATTTAGACCTCCAATTTCATTTTTTTTCAGACACAAATTTCAAAAATAACCTCATTAATAATAATTTAATTAGAAACAATATAACCTAGTAAGGTCTTTGGGTCAAACCTAAAGAAGTTATTTGAAGAATATGCAACTTTCTTAAACCTGCGTTTTGTTTTGTTTCTTCTTCCACCTCCATAAAATATTATTAAAAATGATTATAAAAAAATAATAAATATATTAAATATAAGAAGATGTTATTATGTTTATTTAATGATCTATATCAATCACCTCTTCCATCATTTGGAAAATGAAATAGTCGATCATGTTCTTTTTACCAGTCTACCATCTCACGAACCAATATGATTAATTTTCAATCAAAACCATTCAAGGATGGATATAATTATTTATTTTACCCATCAACATAAAAATTATAAACTTTTTAACTTTTTTAATTATAATTTCAAATATAAAATTTTAATTTTCAAGCACATTAAAATATGACAACATCGCTCATGAGTTTGGAAGACTACCATCTCATGAAGCGATGTGGTTTTTTTAACACGCTATTTTTATGGAAAATAAAAAGGATAAATTTAATTAATAAATTGTATATATATATGAGATTATATAGTTTCCAAAATATTAATATATAACCCAATTCCTCATCATTTCACTCAATAATGGAATGATATCATTTCTCGTGCATACACATGACCTACCGTCTCCACGAAGCGATGAGATTCATTTTCCATGTACATCTCTGAATTATAATTCTAGAAATATATATAATGAGTAAATAATATATTTATAAAATTAATATAATTATATATATTATGTATTTAAAAAATATAATCATGAACCATGACTTTCAAGATAATGAAAAAATTAGAAAATAAGGCAATTAACATCAAAAACAATGAAAACAATGAAATATTATTCATAAATGGGTTGTAAAATTTTATAATAGGATCATATAAGATATTATAAACATGAATATGGTTTTGGAATAAATTAATAATATTCTTAAAACCATTATTCAAGATTTTAAATCAA
Organism: Viscum album; assembly: GCA_963277665.1. Lineage (NCBI taxonomy): Eukaryota > Viridiplantae > Streptophyta > Magnoliopsida > Santalales > Viscaceae > Viscum > Viscum album. The sequence continues at coordinate 1,867,235,014 of OY728133.1, forward strand.
TTTCAACCAATAGGAAGAGTGATGTAAATGATTTTGTCTCAATTTCATTTTGTTGAGAAATATTATAATGTTTTGCACCAAATTAATTTTATATGGTATATACAATTTGAATATGACTTGTAATATCATGTTCTATTAATATTTCATGTTATTTTAAGTTCAAATTTTAATTATTTCACCAATATGGATTTTTGACATAAAAATTAAAATTTGGTAATTAATTTCAAAACTCAATTTCTTCTCATTAGGTTATTTTACATGGACATTATCTATAATATTTTTATATTATCTATGTAATGAATTTTGAATAAAAATAATGGTATTTACACCTATTTTATGTAATTTCATGACCATAGTTACCCAGAGTTGGTGCATTATTACATAACATTGGCATGATCACAAGGGATCAAATCCCGAAATACCGATCAGTTTAGTAGCCTTGGACGTACTAGATAATAACATAATTTTTACATTACATTAAGAAATGAAAAAAAAATTGTGTCTCTTTTTATCACATTCATATCCCCTGTACTATCCCTGTAGGTCAGTCATAATATACTTCTTTTTCATCTAAGGAAAATAAAACAATTAAAGGGGTGAGCTTAGGTGCTCAGTAAGGATAACAATATAGTGGAAACATTCATAAATACATATAACAATTTATGGAAATGTATAATAATAAAACAAAATCATTTTAAACATAAATTTCAGCATAATATGGCAAAGAAAAATCAAATAATACCATTTACTTATTCACATGGATTTTCTACAAGTCGAATAATCACAAGTAATATCAATGGCCAATTTTATAGTGATGAAATGCATAATATTGTACATAATAAAAACATCTTCATGGACTCATGCCAAGTCTAAAAATAAATAATATTTCTTGGTCTTCTACCAAGACACTAGTTTGTCTCATGAGACCTACTGATACATCAAAGAGCTATAGCGGGCTCCATACGTCACTTAATATGTCCAATGTATTTCTCATATAAAAAGGTTGAACATAACATAATCATTTGTATTAAAATTGTCATATGAAATGTTAATAATTTAACCATAAACCATGAATGGTATAAAAATAACACATACACAGTCAAACATAATACAAAACATTAAAAAAATTTGGAATATTTGTATCATAATAATTCAATGTCAACCAATTGTAAAATCCATCAAAAGATGTTGACATGGATGAAATGAAAATTATTTGAAATAAATAACTCTTTCTATTTTGAAATCATTTAAAAGTCACATATTTAAAATATAATTATTATTTTTTTAAATATTGTTATAATATTGTATGGGATGATTTGAAGGTTTTATAATGGTGGAAAATATCCACACGCTCCGTATATGTTAAAAAACATTCTTAACTTAATTATTTGAAAAGGTCATAATGTTCCTTTCTTAGAAAATGACATAATGATTCTTTAAAAAAAAGTTATAAAAATTTAAAAAATGGAATAAATTACTTTTACACATATTCAAGTAAATAGTAAGAATATATTGAAATACATTTATAAGAAACACAAATATGGATGAAAAAGAGGTCCCAGTAGATACTCACGTATAAACAACCTCGGATAATGAAGAAATTGTAGAATTAACCCTTACCTTATACTTTTCCTTGATTAACGGTACGTTAAACTCTTTTTTAATATAAAATTCATTATTATTAAATTATAAAAGAACCACAAACATAGATATGATATCAAATAAGATCTTCTAATATTGATTTGTTAATAGTATTTCTATAGTATCATTGTTTCGGGTGTTAACTAATTCGTTTTTCTTTATATACTTTGTTACATAAGCCATGTTTTTTGTGGATATGATTTATTTTATTAATATCTATAATTATATTATGTTCTTTAAAATTATTTTTAATCATAAAATGAAAATTATTCTTGAATGGTTATGATGGGGAATAAATTACATCGCGTTCATGGAGATGGTAATTCGTACGTACGCACGATCGACACTATCGTTATATTGATTTTGAAATCGTATATAATTGGATGGTATATCATATATACAGAATAATTAAGATTTATTATTTATTTTTTATATCTATTTTAATCATTATTATACCAATCCAAATAATGAAGTGTTTGAATAACAAACTACACCACGACATTGAGACGGTAAGCCGTACGTACGCAAGTATGGTGAATTTTCATTCATTGGATGGATTGAATAATGAATATAGTTATACATTATTTATAATAAAATCAAAATATGTATAAGGTGCTAGATTTATTATTTTGGTATGGAAGAAATAAAGTAATAGTAAGTGGAATAAGAAAAGAACGTTGAAAGAGGTGGTGAAATTATAACATCTTCTTCGAGTGTTTCCTTTTGAGTTGATCAAAAGGGATCCCTAGGATGGATTTTTGATCGATTTATGGCATCTAAGACCAATTGAGGGTATTTTGGAAGATTTTTGAGTAGGGGATGGCCGAGCCAAATGGATTTAGAGGTGTGAATTTTAGACAAGGGGAAGTGCCCTTTTATAAGAGAGGTGAGGGTCACTTTAGGAAAAGTTTGAAATATTATTTTATTATACAATCATATTTGGTTTATAATGGCTACAAAATGATTTATTTATAGGATAAAATGGGGATGGGTCAAAAAACTCTCAAAAATAGGTTTTAGACATGTTTAGTTCACTATTTTAACCTTATCTATTAGATTTAACTCTTAGTTAAATTGTTTAACTTTTACCATATATTCTTGTATTGTTATAATAAATGGTTAATAAACCTACTATAAAATGCCCAGAAACCTCAAATTGATTAATTATTGACATATATAACCATATATTAGTCCTTTGGTAGAACAATATATTTTTAGGAATATTATATCAATTAATAATATAGTATTTTTTTTAAAAACTAATTTATGTCAATTATGAAACTATTTGGTATTTTGTTTTTGTGATAGTCATAAACACTTTATCACTTCGAAAAAATTTATTTAATAAACCCTAACATGTCATATTATCCTATAAAACTAGTTTAATTCACCAGAAGCCTCAATTTACATTTATTTGGATATTTATAATATCAATTATTCTAATCATTCATTAATAAGGTAATTACTACATCATCATTGTGTCATAAATAATTTTAAATATATAATTTCTAAATATTATAAATAAAATATCATTATGTTGGAAATATTTTTTGATTTCTAATGAATACTTATAGTTGAAATTTTATTATGTATAACCCTGTATAAAAAATGGTTTAGTTATTAAACGTTGAATTTATCACTTTCAACTATTCTTAGATAAAATAATAATAAATGTACTAATCTAATAAGTGGACCAAAGGGTTCATATTTTATTAATAATATTGATTTTGGTCAAAATAAACATATAAAATAGAATTAGGAAATGTGTTAGGGTAATTATAATATCATTGTTTACGTTTAATTACCCTATTTACTTTTAACTATGGTAAAAGAAGTCTAAATTTTCTATTCACAAAAAATTATTTTCATCTTTTTGAAGCACATTTTACTTATTGATATCAACTGTGTCTCTCAAATTTATAAAATTAGATTCACATAAGTAGTACAATTATGTTTTATGCAAATTTTCAAATGCGCCTAAAAGGTTGGTAAAATATGGTAAAAAGTTCAATAAAATTATATATATCTAATATTATTATAAAATGACTCCAATGAATTGAATTGAACATATATAGGTATTATGTATCTATTTATAACTAATATAACTTTAAATAAAATAACTAATTTTTTAAATAAAAAGTTTGTCTTAAACAATAACAAAGTGTTTTTCACTATACATGAAAAATTGAAAGTTTTCAAAAAAAAAATACCAAAAATTCACCCTAAAATAATTTGGAAATTATGAATCAAAAAATTACATGCATTTGGAAAAATAAAATTTTTAAAATATCAAAATGTGGGTATTACTATTCATAATGGCTAGTTTTATTGGTCGTTGTGTGTTAGAAATCGAAGATGCATACATGGTAAGAAATTGTATTATTCAAAGAGAAGTGTACCATGGAAGCCTGTGGTGTTACATTCTTCCCACCTTAAAATAATATCATCCTTGGTATTACTAGATTATTATAGAATAAAATGATTCAGGTGGTTCTTCATCATTAGTTCTTCGGTTCCCATGTTGCATCTTCCATCTTATGGTTTCTCCATAGAACTTTCAATAGATAAGTCAACTATTTTCTCAACAAATGTTCTTTGGTATCAATAATTTTTATAAGAACTTCGCAATAAGACAGGTCGGGTTCCAGTTCTATTTCTTCATAGGTGAGTACATGCATTGGGTAAGCCATGTATTTTCTCAACAGTGATACGTGGAACACATCATGAACTTTGGAGAGACTTGGAGGCATTTCAAAATGATAAGATACAACTCCAATACGTTCTAGAATTTTGAAAGGTTTGATGTACCTGGGACATATTGTTCTCTTCTTACTGAATTGTATAACACCCTTCCATGGAGATACCTTCAACAAAACATGATCTCTTGCTTGAAATTCCAAACATTTCATTTGGTTATCGACATAGCTATTTTATAAACATAGAGCTTCTTTGATGTGGCTTTGGATAACCTTCACCTTTTCCATTCTTTCCTCAACAAGTTCAGGGCCTATGAGTTTTCTTTCACCAACATCATCCCAACAGGTTGGTGTACGACATATTTTTCCATATAATGCTTCATATAGTGCCATCTGACTACATGAATGGTAGCTATTATTATGGGAAAATTCTACTAGAGTTAAATATTGATCCCACATACCTTGAAAGTCAAGTGAGAAATATCTCACCATGACTTCTATGGTTTGAATAGTCAGTTCTAATTGTCCATCAGTTTGAGGGTGGTAAGTAGTGCACAAAAGAAGTTCAGTATCCAAGGAATTTGGTAGGCTCTTCCTAAATCATTATGTAAAACAGGGATCATTATTATAAACAATCGATAGGGGTACTCCATTAAGTCTTACAACTTCGTAAATATATAGTATTGTTAAACGTTCAATTGGTAAATCAACTCTTTTAGAAAGAAAATTTTTGACTTGGTAAGACGATCAACAATGACCCATATTGCATCATTCCTTCTATAATTCTTTGGTAGCCCCCTGAAAAATTCCATCGTAATTTCATCCCATTTCTAATCAGGTTTGGGAAGAGCTTACATGACTCCTCTGGGATGTTGTCTTCTAACCTTGACCTGTTGACACACCGTACATCTTGAAACATAATCGGCAATCTCCCTCTTCATGTTTTCCCACCAAAAATGTTCCTCAAAATCTCTATACATATTAGTGCTACCAGGGTGTATAGTGAAATTGGATCTATGAGCATCATCCAAATATTAACTTTTTAGTTTAGGAATTTCAAGAACACAATGTCTCTTCCAAAATTTCAAAATTCCATCTTCATATACGAATTCAATCATTTTCCCATCATTCATAGCTTTAATTATATTTTGAAACTCCTCATCATCAGTCTAAGAACATTTAATCCTTTCTATTAATGTTGGATTGAAAAAAATTTGAAAAAGTATTGATGATTTACCTTCCATGATTATTCCCATATACATATTTACTAGATCCATGATCATAGTATCCCTTTAAACTCTCATATGTTTCAAAACCCCATGATCATTTCTTCTCAAAGCATCTACAACATTATTTTCCTTCACTGGGTGGTTTTGTATAATGCAATCATAATATTTGAGTAGTTCAAGCCATCTTTTTTGTCTCATTTTGAGTAGGTTCTGTGAGAAAATATACTTAAAGCTCTTGTGATTAGTATATATCTCACATTATTTTCACCATAGAAATAGTGTCTCCATATCTTCAATGAAAATATTACAGATTCTAACTCAAGATCATGTGTATGATTGTTTTATTCATTAATTTTTAGCTATCATGATGCATAAGAAACAACCATATCATTATGCAAAATGACACAACCAAGTCCTTTATTTAAAGCATCCCAATTAATAACAAACCCATCATCCCCCGATGGTAAGTTCAAGATTAGATCATTTACTAATCTTCTCTTCATTTCATCAAAACATTCTTCACACTCTTTTGTCCTATCAAATTTAACCCCTTTACGTGTGAGCTTGGTTAATGGGTTTGCCAATCGGGAAAAATTCTGGACAAAATGCCAATAATAACAAGCTAAACCAATAAAATTTTGTACGTCAGTTATCGGTGCAGGCCATTCATCTATTTCCCTTGACTTATAAGGATCTTCAAGGAATTAATCCTTATAGAAAATATGGCCATGAAAAGAAATTTTATGATGCAAGAATTCACACTTGCTAAACTTCCCCAATATTTCCTTTCTTCTAAGGGTTTTTAGAATAGCCCGCAATTGATTTTCATGATCTTTATAGACTTTCTAATATACCAAGATATCATCAACAAAAACTACTACAAAGTCATCAAGATATTCCTTGAAAACTATATTCATTAAATCCATAAAAATAGAGCGTTCATTAATCAGTCCAAAAGGCATTAATGTAAACATGTAATTCCCATACCTGGTATGAAATACTATCTTCAAAATGTATTCCTTCTTCACAAACAATTGATGATATACAGATCGATGGTCAATCATTGAAAAATATTTATCACCTTGAAGTTGATCGAATAAATCATCATTGTGAGGTAGGGGACACTTTTTCTTTAATGTTATAGCATTGATCTCCCTATAGTCAGTCCATAACCTCCTAGATCCATATTTCTTCTTAACAAAAAGAATATGGGCTCCCCATAGAGAAACACATGGGAGAATAAATACTTTATTACTCAATTACTCTAGTTTTTCCTTACTTCCACTAATTTTTCAGTGGCCATTCTATAAGGGGTCTTCAATATGGGACTTGAACTAGGAATTAAATCAATGGAAAAATCAATGTCTCATTCTGGAGGATGTCCCAGTAAAGCATCTAGAAACACGTCAACAAATTCTTGTAAAATAGCAATGTCCTTTATTCAAACATTATTTTCCACTCCCATAGTAATTTCATTATCTTCCTCTATAATAATTGAATTTAGTAGAGCTACTGGGGGTGGATATCGATAAGAATCAGATGGCGACGTTTCTTTAAGAAATCTATAGTACTCATTATCATCATCAAAAATTGTAACCTCCTTCTTCTTACTATAAATTTTTGAAAGATTGTCTGAAAGCTAATCCATACTCAGTATTATATCAAATTAAATCATGGGTATGATGATGATATAAGTAGATGAATAACATTTATATGCACTAATGGGAACTGATTCACAAAACATTGTTGCAATGTTACATCCCTTTAAAGTTTTTAATAATAACTCTCTTGTTAAATCAAATTAAAAATATCGAATTTTCTTAGAAAACAGGGATGATATGAAACAATGCGATGATCCAGAATCAAATAAACATTGGATAAACATGAGTAAACCATTAAAATACCTCCCACTATTTCTTTTGGAGATTGAACCTCAGTAGTAGTGATCACATAAGCTTGGCCTCTCTCCCTTGGCCTTTTCTGAGGTATGTTTTCATGGAGCTTAGGACATTCATTTTCATAACGCACCATTTCAATACAATTGTAGCATTAAACATTGACAGACTCTATCTTTCCCTTGAAACCACGATTTTGGTGGGATTTTTCACCACACATGTAACAGACTGACATTCCCATTTGGCAAGTACTCGTGTGTTTCTTCCCACATTTACCATAGAATGGAAATTTAACTTTTCCCATATTCCCCTTATTTCCATTTTCATAGTGATTAGTAGATCTCTTCTTTGCTTTCCTGGCTTTAAATTCACAAGACATAGAGAATTCATTTTCTATCTTTATAGAACATGAGAATATATCTTTGTACGATAAGAAGGATTATGACACAAATTCTCTATGGAGAAATGTTTTTAACCAATAAACAAAGAAATCAATATTACTCCTCAGGTTATGTATATAATATAAATCATTCCTTTTTTATCCCTGTAATGTTAGCCTCATACATTATGACTTTCTCATCCTCCTTTTTCCACAGACATAGAAATTGGATTTTCATATCCGCTCGATGGTAATGAAGAATGTATTTTTCTAAAAAAATATCATTAAACTCCATCCATTCCATATTTTATAATTCTTCATCTTCCTTTGTGATTTGACTTTATGACCACCAATGATCTTCATCTCCCGTGCGGTGATAAAATCCCATGACAAATTTTATCTTTTTACTGCTCCCCAAAGGATGAATCATTTTTTCTAAAAAACTTATCAATTGTTCAGCTACAAATGGATTTGTAGTACCATTGAATGTTGTTGGTTTTTGCCTCATTAATTGGTATAACATTGATCTTCTGTGTTGTGGATCAGGGTAATCCATATAGATAAGGTTATTATTCATTACCTGAGTGAGTTTTCCATGAATGGTGATAAGTTAATCAGAACAAGTTACATCACCAGCTCCACTATAATTATCTTCCATTGTAGGGAATTCCCTACATGTATTACATTAGTTGATACGGTTTTTATTCCTTCCACTAGGATCCCTTTCTAAATAACAACATACACAAGATTAGTTTATGAATCGCAATACATAATTCCAAAAGTTTAAAACACTTAACATAAATTGAACATTTTGTGGATATAATCCATATTCATAAAAAAGTTTTCTTTTAGGAGGTATATATTCACAAATCCTTTATAATGGTTTTCAATGAAAATGTGAATTTTTTTAAGAATATCCCATGGGAATGTAGTAACCAAGAGTGCAGAAAGGCCCATTGTTGTATACCATGATACCCTGGGTCATGCATGTAACTCCTTGTTAGAGTTTTCACTTATAGGTACATCTTTTCCAGATCTTCCTCTACTTTCTCGTATCCATATAGGGATTTATTGCTTGGAAAACACACAAAATATCTACATTTCCAAAATTCTAGGAAGTTCTTCTATATTAATCCTTAATGTCTATCTTAGGGTAATGTTCTACAATAAATTTTATTTAAATATAGTTTCCAAGGTTTGTACTAAACTTCATCTAATACCAACTTTAATGCCCCAACCCTAGTTACATAGATTTGGTGAATTATTACATACCATTGGAATGATCCCAAGGGATCAAATCCCGAAATACTGATCAGTTTAGTATCCTTGTATGTACTAGATACAAACATATGTTTTACATTACATTATGAAATTAAAAAAATATTTTGTCTCCTTTTAACACATTCATCTCCCTTAGACTATCCCAACATGTCAGTCATAATATACTTCTTCATATCCAGGAAAAAACATAGAAAGGGATGAGGTCAGGTGCTCATTAAGGATAACAATATAGCGGAAACCTTCATAAATAAGTATAAACATTTAAGGCAAGGTATAAGACTAAAACAAAGGCATTTTAGACATAATATTCAGCAAAATATGGTAAATATAAATAAAATAATGCCATTTAATTATTCACATTGATATTATACTAGTTAAGATAACAAATGTAATATCAATAACCTATTTCATAATGATGTAATTCATAATCCCAGATATCATAACCACATAGTGAAGGTCTCATTCCTAGACTACAAATAAGATTTTGTCAAGGCCTTATGCCAAGAAACTAGTTTGTCTCATGAGACCTTCTAATGCATCGAGGAGCTATAGAGGGCTCCACCTGTCACTTACAAAGTCCAATGCATTTTTCAAATGAAAAGGATGAAACATAACAGAAACATTCGTTTTCAAACTAGCATAGAAAATGTTAATACTTTAACCATAAACCATGAATGGTATAAAAATAACACATCCAAAATCAGAAATGTTACAAAACATAAATAAAATATGGATGATTTGTATCATAATAATTCAACTTCAAACAAGTTTAAAATCCATCAATAGATGTTCACATAGATGAAATGAAAACAATTTGAAAGAAATACCTCCTTCTATTTTGAAATAATTTAAAAGTAAAATAATTATAAAAGAAAACATATATTTGAAAAATATTCGTATAAGCTTATAAGGTATGTTTTTAAGGTTTTTAAATTGGAAGAAAATAGTTGCACCCACCATATAATTTTTAAGAACATTCTTAAATTAGTTTGTCGAAAAGGTTATAAGGTACCTTGTTTGGAAAACGGAGGAAATATTCCTTTCAAAAAAAATTATAAAAATTAAAACAAGGATATAAAATAATTTTACCCATAGTCTAGTAAATTGTATAAATGTTTTGACATACATTTTTATGAAACACGAATGTGGATGATAAAGAGGTCCCAGTAGATACTCACGTATAAACAACCTCAGATAATGAAGAGATTGTAGAATTAACCCTTACCTTGTATATTTACTTGATCGAGGGTACTTTTAACTCATGTATAATAGCTAAATTATTATTATTAAATTATACAAGAACCGTATACATAAATATGATATCATATATGATCTTCTAATATTGCTTTGTTAACAATATTTCAGTAGTATCATTATTTCGGGTGTTAATTGATTCATTTTCCTTCATTTGCTTGGTTACATAATCCATGTTTGTTACGGCTAAGATTTATTTAATTCATATCCTGAATGATATTAAGTTCTAAAAAATTACATTTAATCATTAAATTAAAAATATTCTTGAATGGTTATGATGGGGAATTAATTTCATCACGTTCGTGGAGATGGTAATCCGTACGTATGCACAAGTGACAATATCATTCTATTGATTGTGGAATCGTATGTAATTGAATGATATATCATATATAAATAGTCACTAAAATGTTATATTTATTATTTAAATCATTAATAATCGTTATTATACCCATCCAAATAATGATCTGCTTGAATAACAATCTACCCCACGACGTGGAGATGGTAAGTCGTACATCGGCACATATGGTGACATGTCATTCAAAGGATGGATAGAATAACGAATATGGTTGTAACATATTTACAATAACATCACAATATCTATATGTTACTGGATTCATTATTTTGGTATGGAAAGAAAAAAAGGAAATGGGAAGGGTAAGAAGAAAAGAACTATGAAAGAGGTGGCGAAATTCTTACATCTTATTTGGGTGTTTCCTTTTGTGTTGATAAAGAAGGGATACTTAAGTTGGAATTATGATCAATGTATGGAATATAGGTCTAATTGAGGTTTGTTAGGGTGATATTTGAGCTGGTTTTGGCCATGTCAAATGGATTTGGAGTTCGGATTTTGAGAGAAGGGGAAGTACCCTTTTAAAAGAGATGTGAGGTGTAATTCTAAAAAATCTAGAAATATTATTTTATTATTCAATCATATTCAGTTTATAATAGATCAAAAATGATTTATTTAGATTCCAAGGTGCGGATAGTTCCAAAAACTCTCAACAAATAGGTTTTATATAGGATTTTTTCACCATATTAATCTTATCTTTTAGATTTAACTCTAAGATAAATAGTTTACCTTTTACCATGTATTCTTATATTATTATAATAAATGGTTAATAAACATACTATAAAAACCCAAGAGAACCCAAAGTGGTTAATTATTGATATATATAACCTTATTTTTGTCCTTTGGATTTACATCAGATTTTTAGAAATATTATATCAATTAATAATATAGTTTTTGTTTTAAAAACTCATTTATGTCAACTTGGACACTATTTGGTATTTTGTTTTTGTGAAAGTAATAAAAACTTTATCACTTAAAAAATATTTAATAAACCCTAACATGTCGTATTAACCTATAAAATTAGTGGAATTAATCAATAAGTTTCAATTTACATTTATTTGGATATTTATAATATCATTTATTTTAATCTTTCATTAATAAGGTAATTACTACATCATCATTGTGTCATTAATAAATTAAATAATTTAATGTCTAAAAATAATAAATAAAATACCATTATGTAGGAAATATTTTTTAACTTTTTAATAATATTTTTTATCTAATTTATCTTTTTTTATCCCTATATTAAAATTGGTGTTGTTATTACACATTTAATTTAACACGTTAAACTATTCTTTAAATTAAATAATATTAAATTTCCTAATCTAATCCAAGTGAACCAAAAGGATCTTATATTATTCCTAAGGTTTATTATGGTCTAAATTCATTTATTGAATATAATTAAGACATGTGTTAGGATAATTATAATAACATTTTTTATCTTTAATTAACCTATTTACTTTTGACAGTTGTAAATAAAAGTCAAATGTTACTATTCACCAAAAATTATTTAATATTATTGACCCACATTTTAATTTTTGAAATGTACAATGTCTCTCAGATTGTTGACATTCAATTCAGAGAAGCTATAAAATTAAAATTTATTCAAATTTACAAATACGAATAGAATGTGGGTAAAATACGGTAACAACTTCGAAAAATTATATATATCTAATATTATTATAAAATGGCTTCAATGAATTATATTGAACATATATAGGTATTATATATAAATTTTTAACTAATATATATTTAAATAAAATAACTCATTTTTTTGAATAAAAAGTCAGTTTTAAACAACAACGTAGTGTTTTTTCATTATTCATCAAAAATTGAAGGTTTTCAAAAAAATACCCAAAATTCACCCTAAGATAATTATGATTTTCAAAATCAAAAATTGATGTCTGTTTTGAAAAATAAAATTCATAAAATTTCAAAAATGGTTATTACTATTCATAATGGCTCGTTTGATTGGTCGTGGTGTGTTAGAACTCAAAATTGTGTACAAAATAATCTATTGTATTATTCAATGAGAAGAGGGTCATGGAAACATGACTTGTTACATTTTATGTCGATTAACATTTGATACACTTAATCGATTCACTGGTTATTTCTCATGTAAACATAAGGATATTAGTAATGGTTTATTTTACAATCACAATTTAATTGGGGTTGTTTATGATTAAATTTAAATTGAAAAAAATTATTTCAAAATTTTCTAAAAACACATTTTGTTTATTATACTTTAGTAATTAATGATTTTTCAACAAATAGAACCATTTTTTCACTCTTTGGAACTTACAATGACTGATAAAACGTTTTCAAAAATATCCTACAACATTTCTCTCTTCAGACGATAATCCTTTTTATTCCAAATCCATATCTTCATAAAATGTTTTCAATTTTTTAACTATATTTTACTAAATTATTAATAAAAATTTTACCAATATTTTACTTTTTTCAAAGTGGTTTGAATGGAATATTATTGTCTCTTTCTGAACGAGGAGCTTTTTACCCTATTTGTGATAGTGTGAACAGAATGTTTTTTAACTTATTCGACGTGGAAAAAATTTCTACTACAGTGACCTATCATTTATTTAAAAATTAATTTACATGTTTAAAGTAATTTTTTAAAATAAATTATTTTTTCTAATATTGTAATTTTTTTTTAAAATTCTTCTTTCAGGGATAAAATAATATCTTCCTGATGGATGTTTTAAATATATTTTTATGTAATTTCTATTCGTCATAGAAAAAATCCATTATTTTACCTATAATCCACTAGGGATATTTTGTATTGATACCATCCTTATTATTTCTATAGAAGTTTTATTATATTTTTAACCATGGAAATTATTTCCACTCACTTTATGGATTAATTTTTTTAGTTAATAACTTTCCATTTAAATATCCAATTTTTTATGATCATAGAACATTAAATTTCCAATAATATATCCATGTTATTAATCATGGATATAATTATTAATTAAATAATATATAATTTCTGTAAATTATTTTTATATTTAATGTTATATGAATGATTGGGGAAATATTGATAAATATATATTCTTTATTCAATAAGGTTATTTATTGATAAAAATATAGTTAATAAATTAAATAGATTATTAGATATATAAGTAATGATTGGGACATGTTGATGTGGGTAGGCTAGGTTATTTATTTCCACTCAATTAATTGTTTATCTAGTGAGATGAATTAGTCTTTCATCCTTAGTTAAATAGTTTTATAGTGTATACCTACCCATAAGTTCTAAATTATCATATGAATGGTCTTGATGTTGATGTGTCCTGATAATGGAGATCATGATGTCCTATAATTAACCATTTCCTTGATTAAAAATTCAATTATTATTATCCATGTGTTTTTTCTAATGATAGTATCTCTAGATTAATTTAATTATCAGTTTATTTGTTAAATGTCATTTGTTTTAAGTTATTTACCATTCCATATTGATTAAATCTTATCAAGTCATGATAGTCTTATTAGTGATTAAATTAAATGTGATTTATATTATTCAAAATTATATATTTATTATGTTATTATAATTATTTAAATGTTACATGTGTTCAGTTTTTTTCCAAGGAATATTGATTATGTTTTTAAAATTAATTCAATGGACTATGTGTTTATTTATTTACCTTTATTTATTGATTATGTCAATGAAATTATTAAAAAGGAATGAGTGTTTAGTTATTTACCCTTCTGTGTTGATTATTATAGATAAATTAATTAAATGACACATGTGTTTAGTTATTTACCTTTCTATAATTATGAATATTGACTCATTATTTCTTCCATTATACAAAACCTTTTCTGATCATTTGAACTCAACCTTATTTTTTTCCATTATCAGGAATCTACGAAGTGTAATAATATTGATATATGAGGATATTCTATAGGGAATAATGATATTTTCAAAAAATGTTGTAATGTGTGTTTTCAAATGTAATATGGGAATCATGTGTATATCACATTTATGAAGACAACTAAACTATTAAATCATTAAATATGTGATTATTGGTATCTTATGCTAATGTAATAACATAAAACACAAGATTTGAGTTACTGTAGCTAGGGTAAATGCATAGAAAATACTCCCTGTCTAAACAAACCTGAACTTCTAATGTCTCTCTTTCTAGACATAGAGATGAAGAATAATCTTTAAATTTTCTAAAAATATATTACTTAAACTATTATTTCATGAAATCATCTTTCCCCTAAAAAAATTTTATTTTTTCAATCAAACTTCTATAACAACATTATGTGTACCAATTCAACAATTTTTCACCCATGTACCACTATGGATGAATACCACGTTAAAAATTTCTAGACTAACACCCATGTGTAGTTATCTACCAAATTCAAACATCCATTAATCACCTAAAACTACATTACCCCATACACTAGAACATTTATGTAGAAATGATAAATCAACTTAATGTTAATTATCTATGATAGAAACATCAATATTTTTTTCCAAATGAATTGGGATCTAAATATCATAGGAAATCAACTTAATTCTGAGAATCCTTCTAAGATCCGACCACAAAAACATTATCTTGATCAATTTCATTCATGATTATTTGAAAACAACATCCAATGATTCAATTATGGATGGTGTGTAAATTCACCACACCATCATCATACAACTTATGGAAGCCTGATTGGGTAAAACAAAAAGCCTATGACACTATTCTCAATGTCCATATCTCCTACAAAATACATATTAACATAACCAAAAATGGTTTATCAATTCAAAGAAAAACAACTATATATTTCAAGCCATAGATATATCAGATAATATAATTCATAGATACCTAGTGATCATTCTCTGAATTCACCATAAACAAACTCGATACTCTTAAAATATATGTAATGTATCACTGTATATATACCATGGCCAATACAAATTTACCAATTTCTAATTCAATTTTTCCATGTACATTACCTTGTTCCCATTTTATATACATTATCATTTGAAATCATTTATTTTCTAACTAATTGAACTGAGATGTGTTTACATCAATGAATTTTGAGTATTTTAATAACCATTAAAATCGATTATTTATTAGATAAAAACAATATTATGTGATTCCTATATCTCTTGAATCACATCTTAAAAAAATTCTTCCTTCAGATCCATCATAATTAACCTTCTAGTGAAATCATATTTCAACTTATAGATCTTTTTAATGTTGGGATATACCTGGAAAATGTCATCCACGATCGGGACAATGATGGTGAAATTGTCATCATTGAAAAACAACTTGATGGACAAAGTGTAATACTATTTTCATATGATCTCCTAATCATCCATAAAGACAATAAACATATAGTATCATTATCATGGAACTTTCATCAAAACATGAAAGAAAATTTTATCTTACACATTGGAGCTCACTCTACTTTTCCACTAAACTGTCAAGGAGCTTCATATAGATTTCATATTCCAAGTCTCTATTATACAATTCCTACATCACATCAATCAAATCCAGATTCATAATTTTATAATCAATTAGAAAAAAAATCAATATGGATCAATGGTTAATAGTTTGTGTGAAAATATTAGATAAGACCCCTCCATCCTTCAACATAATATTGTTCATAATCATAGTAAAATTTTACCTATTTCTATAAAATGAATTATTTGTTGACTAGACAAATCAATTTCTGTATACTGATTACATAAAATATTGTATTAATGCTATCTCACTTGTTCAGTATTAATGCAATGAATCCATTACATCTTTCATGGATAACTCACACATTTTGAAATCACTAAAATCCCCAGTTCTTTTATTATATTAATAAATCATCCATATATTAGAATAATGTAATTTAGATCAGTTGTAATCCTTAAATATTGTCATCTGATCCTGATTGAACTACATAGATCAACCAATTTTTACCTATTTCTTGAACTAAAACATATAAAATTACACCTTCCTAATCTCCATATTAATCAGTCATAGTTTCTATGAATTCCATTATGTACGCCCTCTTAAATTATTTCTCTATAAATTCTATTATATTTGAACATTACAATGTTTTTGGAATTATTGAACTTTTTTTCAAATAAAAATTATTATGATCAATTGTTACTTTTTTCTCAAATAAATCATTTACCATGTTTATATCATTCCATAATACTTTATCATTTAAGAGATAATTATATCTTTTATTTTTATTTTTATCATTATTTCCAAGTGAAATGATCCAAGGTTTTCATCCCCATAAAGAATAAATAAATATTCATTGGATTTTACATATTTTTTTAATCCTTTTCATCAACATGGATATATGAGGGACTTAAAAAAAATAATGAAAAAATAAATGGTTTTATATAACCAAAATATTCATAAGATTCATACTCTAATTGGGGATAAGGACTCATGTTCCCATGATAAGTTGTACAATTGACTGATTCCCTGAAAACACCCAATTTAATTTTAGAATGTAGTATTTTGTTTAGTAATTTCCAATAAACGTCTAATTCTCTTGCACATCTACAATACAATGTTATGTTTTTCTAGGAGTAATCTTCATAATAATTATTATTTTTATACAAATAAACATATGGAATTACCTACTATAGTATTCTCCACTATTACCTGATCTAATGAAATTATTCTTATATTTGAAATACTTACACCCATGGAACTCCATAAAAATCCACAAAAAGCTCATATTTTTTAATATGAAAATTAATCAATGGTTTCTATGTTTAATTATAAATTAATGTTACAATTTATAATGAACCAATATGATAATAGACTAATATATCCCCCAAATATCTATATACATGTTCTATAATTTTTAAGATAATGGTTTCCTTCCATTTGTAAAAAATGAAACATTTTATTTTGTTTGATTATAAATCTCACACAAGATATGAAATAAATTTGACTGAGATTATGTATACTATAAGATGAAAAAAATCAATTGTTCTTCTCACTTACGTGCCCACATTTGAAATACTACAACTTTAATATTTCAGATGTTTTCAATCTGAAACATATAACTCTAATTGATTTCACATCAGATATAATGTATTATATATAACACCTATGGACACAAACATGGAACCCAATGTAAGCTTCCATATTTTATCTATTAATAATTTCCCAACACTAGCTTCACATAACTAGCTAATAGAAATTAGATTCTTCCATATTCCCCATTTGTACTAAACACCAGATAAATAAACAAAGATTCCATTTGATATTTATAATTTGATATCACTCATCCCCATGATCTATATAGAATTATCATTAGTTAGTTTGACCATGAAAAACCATATAAAAAAATAGTTGACAAGGAATATCTTCTTTTCCATAGTATTGAATTAATCCCTAGAATTAATTATATATGAATCCAATAGAACATTAATAGTCAATAGCAGGAAAGTAACACCATAAACTATGTTTTGGATAAACATGATCATATAATATCATCCATTACAAAATTAAACCTATAATCATTTTAATCTTTCTTGAGGTGACCCTTATTCCAACAATTCCAACATGTGGGTTTGAGACCAGACAAAATAAATGAAATTCTTTCCCTCGATCTATCATTGATTTCATTAAACATTTTCACTGAATCAAACTTCCAGTACCTTAGGTAATCTGTTTTATTATAATTTTCTTATGAACATCCTTATATAATAATTGATAATGGTAGTCACAATTGTGTCCCACCCTTTTAAAAGTGGTCAAAAAAACAATAAAGGACATACTGAGATAGACCAGCCCCAGTTGTATGGCTATATATCATCAAATATATTTTTTATTCTGGTCAGTAATTACAATAAACTAATAATATCCATGTTTAGTGTTCTTGTCAAATAAATAAATGTACATATAATCTCTCAATATGAAGTAAATTCATTTTAAAAAAACATTTCTACAAACACCTACACAAAATAATTTTGGAGATATGGGTATATAAGAAAGGAGTGACCTCATATACCCATTATGAATTAAATCATCACTAATGATGCATAGATCATGGAACATTGATTATAAGGACCCATCCTTAAACATTACATAATCTATCTATTTCAACTAGATTTCACTTCTTTACATTCCCAATGATATTTTTGGTTAAGTGTTTTATAATGTTAATTCATTGTTCATACATATCATCCCACAAGCATACAAAGTGGGTACCATTAAAAAAGTATCCATTTATCTCGTAACATAAATTTTTATCGCAAAACAACAACATGATTTCTTTGAAAAATCTTCATAATGATTATCATGATTTTCATTATTTATGATACACATCCTTATAACCTTTGAAAAATATTTAAAAATATGGTATGTTCATAAATATTTTATTTAGGGATATAAAAAAAATAAAAGAAACCATTAGTCCATGAATACTAATAAATAGGTGAAAAAATTTTCACAAAGACATACTTCACTCCCATATATATTTACTTTGCGAAAAATGATATTTCCATTAAAAATTAAAAAAACAAATATAATAAAATATGGGTATTTTGGTTAATTAATTATATATATTATAACCCCTATGGCTACCTTATTATTTTTAACCCTCGTAGATAGCTTATAATGAAACACTTGTGACTATCTAATGGTATAACCATCACAGTTATACTTGGAGTAACCGTATGACAGACCTCCAACTTAAACAAACCCAATGCATTGGAGGGATATATAGGTCCCAAAATTCATCATAAAAAATGCCCAATAACCAGAACATAATCAAATAAAAATGAATAATTTCATCAAAACATTGCTTTTGAATTTTGTAAAATAGAATTCTAAAAGTGAATTTTAAAAGGAAAGTCCATTAAAAATCATTTAATTGATGTGTGGAATTTATATAATGAAATGAATATGTCTGTAAAATGTAAATAAATATAATATAAACATAAATTCCTCACACAAATAATCTTATTACCATATGATTAATGAAGTATAAGTTTAACACAAAGAATAGAAATTGGGTTAAGAATTCCCTTGCCTCGGGTTCTTCTTAGTTCAAAAATGATTAAAACTCATGTATAATTGTTAAAATAGTCCTATTAATATTTTATAGAAACATATTAAAGTTTATAACACCATATATTATCTTTTTTATAACATCATTCAACCCATTTATTAATAATAATTTGTTATTTCAATTGTTTTGGGTGCCTGCTTCATACGATTTCAACGGTTGGTTCGTAAAGGATTTTCATGTCGAATTGTATAAAAACACAAGATGTGTTAAGAATTAATGTTAATATTTTTCTAGAATATTAAATTATTCCATAAATTATTTTAGTTAAATGGAATGAGGATGAATCATAGATGAATCATTATTGATATTTTTGTAGATAATTTTGGCGGTTCTTCAATAATCACGAACTTATTTCATCATATACCATTAATATTTGGAATATATTTTAATTCCAAAACATTATTGAGGGAATATAATAAAAATTTAAATATATTTGATCCATTAATATGTTTTGACCACCAGAGTTTATGGAATTAATGTAAATTGAAGACACATTATCCACAATGTCGGTAAGTCAACACATGACATACGGTGTTTTTATTTTTAGAATTTGAGGGGGAGGTGAAGAATTAAGTTGGTGGAATTTTCCATAAACCAGGTAAAATATAGAATATATAAAATTCTTAAAATTTCAAGCCTCTTGGATAAGGGGAGGTGAATATATAATATGAAAATAAAATAATGGAAAATAAAACACAAGAAAATGAAATAGGATTTTTACCTCTTGATCTATTCTCCAAGAGATCTTCCATAATTATATCGGTTTTTGGATTTTGGTGAGATGATAAGGTCTTGGAAATGGGTGAGTTATTTGGGAAGGGAAATTTTTATAATTTATAAAATTATAAAATCTTATGATATATGAGAGTAAGAGGTGGGCGAGGGTGGTATTAATAGTGGATGAGAGGAGGGGATTTCCATTATTTGAATCATTGGTTTGATATTTTTCAGAACTATCAATTAATGGGATTAATGTGATCCAAAATAGTAATAAGTGCATTTGAGTTATATGTATGGGCAATTTACATCATCCAAAACTCATTCATGAAGAATAAATTCATTTAATTACCATTTTTTGTAAATTATCGAACATAACTATTCACCAAAAATTAAAGTATTTCAAAAATATCCAGAAAATTCACCCCAACCATTTTTTCTAGTATAATTAAAAAATGAACTCCATTTTTTAAATAAATATATATATAAATAATTTAATTTTTAAATAAAATCATAATTTATTTGAAAAATCAAAATTTTAAAACTATAGCTCAATTTATTAAACTTTGAAAAATTAATCAAGATCCCATTATCTTATAACCATAAGACAATAAAATAATAATAAAATTTAATATTAATAAAAATCAAATTACTATTAATATTATTCATAAGGGTATGTTACTATTCACTAAATAATATGTTTATTCTATCAGACTCTAAATAACGTATTGATTGCAACGGTAGTTGTCTGTTTTGTGAAATTCAAATATTAGATGTAGTAAAATTTTGTTTAAAAACTAGTTTATAACTATTACATTAAAACATAGTTTTATTATCTTAATAATCAATATTCTGTTCATTTTAATTTATTTTTTAAATCATAGGTTGATATATTCTCACCACCATCCCGAAATTGCATTCTTGAAATTTTATTTACTTATTAAACATGTGAGAGTATCTTTTCTTCATTGCATTTTTAGATTACCATGTTGCTTCTTCAACCATTTGGTTTCTAAAAAACAATTACATAATAGGTTACCTTATTCTATAATATTTGTTCTCTTTTATAAATTATCTGAATAGGTTTCTATTCATAAGAAATGATCTATTCTACTTGAACTGCTTCTTGGATAAATACATGAGATGAATCTTGAACATACTTTCTCAACATCGAAACATGAAAAACATTATGTACTAGAGATAAACTCAGAGTAAAATCTAATCAGTAAGAAACTAGTAAAAATTTCTCTAGGATTTCATAAGGTATAATGAACCGTGGACTCAGCTAATCTGTTTTACCAAAACACATAGCACTTTTCCATTTTGAGATTCTATGATATACATGATCGCCTTCCTTAAAAGAAAAGTATTTTCTCCTGTTATCTATAGAAATTTTCTGCCTGCTCCGAGCTATGCCCATGTGTTGATGGATCATCTTTGCTTTTTCTAACACTTATTCCACTAATTATGGTTCAATTAATATCCCTTAAATAACATCATCCCAAAAAAGGAATTTGACACCACTTCCTGTAAAACAACACAAATGGTTCCATCTGTATACTGAAATAATAATTTTTATTATAAAACATTTAAACTAATGAAATTTATTGTTCCCAACATCCTTATTAATCCATTTATCATGCTCAAAGCATATCCTACTATGTCTGGATCGTATGTTCTGACTGGCCATCTGATTGAGGATGAAAGATGTACTGAAATTTCACTCGATTCCCAACAACATCTGATGGACTTTCCGAATGTTATAAGTGAACCTAGTATCACATTCAAAAACAATGGAATGTGGAAATCCATGTAACCTTATAATTAATTTTATTTTCATTCTAGAAAGCTAATCCAAATTCAAAGTGTGTTGAATAATATGTAAATGAGAAGATTTATTCAATCAATCAACAATAACACAGATTATATTGTTACCTAAATAATATTTAGTATTCCTATAATGAAGTCCATGGATTTATTTTCCCATCTCCACTCTGGTGCTGGTAAAGGCTAAAGCATTCCATTCTGTAGTTGTCACTCTTCATTAACCAATTTAAATGTCAACAATTTCATGGTAAAATATGAAATATCTCTTTTCATTCCATCCTATGAGTAATATTCTAGAAGATATCTATACATCTATGTGCATCCCAGATAAATTGAAATTGGATAACTACGAGATTCATACAACAATTATTTCATCAGTTAAGAATAACATGGAACAAATAATATATTTCTAAACATTATAACACAGTCATTATCAAGTTTATATTTTATTAACATACCTATTGTAACCAACTATACTTTTTTTGTAACTCGCATCTTTCTTATGTTCTTGCTTAATTATTCCTAACAAAGATGACTTCTCCAAAACCTGAAACAAAATAGACAAATTTCCTTCCCCAACAACATCCATTAAAAAATTCATTAAATCATTAATCAAATGGTATTTTTCTAGCCATAACATAGTAAATGATCCATGATGTTTTCGATTCAAGGCTTCTACCACTATATTTTTTCTTTTCCATGATGGTAATTGATATTGTAATCATAATCTTTTATCAATTCAATCCATCTTCTCTACCAAAAGTATAATTCATTCATAGTGAATATATACTGTATACTTTTATGGTCAGTATATATTTAGAATTTGGCTCAATATAAATAATTATTCGAATTAATAAAAGGAAAAAACCACATATTCTAATTCCAAATCATGTGTGGGTTAATTTTTTACATGAGGTTTCAGTTGTCCTAAAGCATAATAAATTGTCAGATCATTCTGTATTAGAACACAACCAAGTCCCTTTAATGAAGCATCTTTGAAGATGATAAACTCTCTATTTATGGAAGGCATAATCCGAACATGATAATTCATCAATTTTCATTTCAATTCTTAAAAACAATCATCACATTCTTATTTTCAGATGAATTTGTATCCTTTTTTAGTTAACTTAGTCAGTGGAGTAGATATACAAGAACATTTTTCAAAAAACCACTCGTAATAGCCTACCAAACCAAGAAAATTATAAATATCGGTTATATTTTTGGGTCGTGCCCATTATTAAATAACTTTTGTTTTAGTAGGATCAAAAGTTATTCCATCATTAAAAACAATGTGATCAAGGAAATAAATTTATTTCAACCAATATTCATACTTACGGAATTTTCCATATAGATTCATTTCTTTTATGGTTTGAAACAAAACCCTTAGATGATTTTAATGCTCCACATTACTTCTAGAATATACCAGAATTTCATACATAAACATAACCAAAAACATATCAAAAAAATCATGAAATATACTATACATAAGATCCATGAATACATAAGGTGAATTAGATAACCCAAATGTAATAACAAAAAAATTCATAATGGCCATATCCAGTTCAAAAAAATATTTTTAGAATGTGATCCTTCATCACCATTAGTTAATGGTACCCAGATCTCAATTCAATCTTTGAAAAATACTGAGCTCCTTGGATCTGATCAAATAGGTCATTTGATGTGAGGAAAATGATATATATTCTTAATAGAAATGTAATTAAAAGATCTATAATCAATGAAAAGTATCATGGAACCATCATTCTGTTGAATGAAAAAACCTGAGCTCCTCATGGTGAAGTAATAGGATGAATGAATCCTTTATCAAGAAACTCCAGCAGCATATTTTTCAATTCAATAAGTTCTATATTAGAAATTTAGTTAGGGGATTTGAAATTGGATTGTCATCAAGAACATTATCAATTGTGAAATCAACATCCCGATCAGGTATAACAACAGGTAATTCATCAGAAAAAAAACATCAAGGTATTAATTTACAACTAGGACATCATTAATATGAATAGTTCAATTATTTTCAAAAATATTAGAAAGATATCATTCATTTACATTCTTCGACAGTTTCTCATATTCCTTATATGGTATTAATTGTATTGGTTTTTTCATGTATATAAACTGAAACTCTTTCAAAAAAAATATTCTTTAACTCTAAAATCAATAATCTCATGATAAATACAAAGCCAATCCATACCCATGATGACATAAGATTATACACATATCAAAACAACAAGGTGTACATGTAATTTATTTCTATAGATAACAATTGGAAGATTCATAAAATTTATATTTTGACGTAACATCTCTCCCTAATTTTTTAACAATATGTTTTGGTCTCATTTGATGACGTGATATTTCCAATTTACTATAAAATTTATTAGAAATAAATGAATGTGCAGATCACATATCCCACAAGTATTTAGAAAAATCCAAGTAAATAAACAATGTATCTGATACCACATCATTAGATAGATTTAAATCTACTGATGTAGTCAAAAAGGATTTCACTACTTCTTTCTGCTTATAGTCTTCTTTATTTACATCATTTAGATCTTTCGTTGGGTAGGTATTTTATTAATGACTCATCTCACCACATTTGAAATACTTTACAATTTTATTATCATAATTGATATTGAGATCATTTTCATCACAATATCGGTTCATTTGTCCAATCTTACCATATCTAAAACACTTCCTCATTTTGGTATGACATTCCCTAGGGTAGTTTTCACCACACATTTCACAAACTAGAAACTGAACATTCTTACCATCATATTTCTCTGATTGATTCTTACACATCACTTCACATATGGAACACTTCTTCTTTTCATCAAAGTACATGTTATCATTATAAAATCAATTTCTACCCTCTCAACACATTAGAAATGTTTTTATAACATTTTAGTTATTGGGAGGCCCATTCCCTTTTGTATATTGGATTTAATTCTGAGTAAAAGAGATTGATTTTTCTATCAAGATCCTGAATAATATTTAGAGAATACCATTCCTTCCAGGTGGATTTTTCTTCATACAAGACCAATGAATGTTTTTCCATTTTCCTCCATTAAAGGAATTGGTTCTCTATCCCAATTCAAACCACCTTAATAAAATATTTTTCTATGAAATTACTTTTAAATTCATCCCACTCTAAGGCTATAATCTCCTCTCTATAACTAATATTAATGACCATTGACATCCACTTATCAGCTTCACAATGAAAATGATAAATGGAAAGAATAACCTTTTGATTATCTAAATGTAAAATAACATCGAATATCTTCTCAAAGGATTTAATCCATACTTCAGCCACCACTGGGTTGGAATATCCACTGAAAGTAGGTGGGTGTTGCCTCATAAAATGTTCCACTATCTTCATGTTCAATTATGACAGATCTAGTTCTTCTAATACATAGTTTCAACCACCATTTATTACAAACATCAGTTGTGCCATTACTATCAAAAACTGCTTAGTTCCAATTCCCACCATTCCTGGTTGCGGATTTGAAAAATATCGGCCTCTCGGTTCCTTCCAACTTCAGCCTCTCTATTTCTTCTACGAACAAAACATACAAAAAAGACATATTTTAGTTGAATAAACATTTTAATATTTAAATTCTATACTATTTCAACCTAATCATAAGGTTCAAATAATTTATGTTATTATTTTAACGTTATCCTATCCCAAAATGTTATCTAAACTATTCTCTGATACCAACTATAAGGACTCAGGCTTAAAAATAACATAATCTAGATATTTCAACTGGATTTGCATTCATAAAATTCTCATTGAAATTTTAGGATTATATTTTTTAAAATTCGGACATAAATCATACATATAAACCCTCAAGTATATAATGTGTTTACCAATAAACTATTATCCATTTCTTCCAAAACATGCAATTTTTATCCCAAAACAACAACAATATTTCATTAAAAAATCTTAATAAAATTAAACTTCACTTCCCTTATTTCAATTACACATCCTTATAAACTATGAAAAAAATTTATAAACATGGTATGAGCATCTAAATATTTGAAAAGGATATAAAATTAATTAAAGAAACCATTATTACATGAATACATGTAAACATGGGAAATTGTTTTCACAAACACATACCTCTCAACAATATATACTTACTTTTATAAACATGAGATTTCAATAAAACATTAAGGAATATATATAAAAACATAAGAGTATATTGTGTGATTACTAACTTATTTTTTAACCCTCAGGGCTAACATATGATTTGTAACCCTCTTGACTACCTTATAGCGTAACCCACATGACTACCTTATGATGTAACCATCATAGTTGCACTATGAGTTACCATACGACTGACCTCTGGCATACACATACCCAATGCATTGAAAGGAGATATAGGTCCCAACCATCAAAAGACAAAATTACTATGAACTAGAACACAATCACAAAACATGAATACTTTCATAAAAACATTTCTTTTGAATTTCCTAAAAAATAATTTTAGAAGGGGTTTTTAAAAGAAAAGTTCCTTACATATATCATATAATTCTTTTGATAAATTAATATAATGAATGTAATATGTGTATACACTATATATAAACATAATAAAACATAATATAAAGATTAAATAATCACATAAATAATATAAGTATCATATAATTAATGAAGTATAATGTTAACCCAAATAATGGAATTTGGGATAATAATTCCCTTACCTCGGGTAATTCTCACATAAAGCCTGTTTAAAACTCTTTTATAATTTCTAAAAGGGTGTTTTTAATAGATTAAAAAAATATTAATTTTATAATTTCTTATATGATTATTTGATAACACAGCTCCACCCATTTATTAATAATAAATTTTTTTCCCATTGTTTTGGGTGCGTGTTTCACATGATTTCCACGGTCGGTTTGTAAAGGATGTTCTTGTTGAATAGAAGAAAAACATTAAAAGTGGAAAAATTTAGTGTTAATATGTTTCCATAATATTAAATTAAGCCATAAATTATTTTGGATATATTGTATGATTATGAATCATTAGGTGAAACATTTGTGAAATTTTTTTAGATCCTTTTCGTGGTTCATCAATAATCATGAACTTTTTTTATCATATAACATTAATATTATGAATATAATTTAATTAATGAACATAATATAGGTCATATGATAAAATTTATAATCTGTTTTAACCATTAAAATGTTTTTACAACCATATTTTAAGGAATTAAAGGATATTGAAGGAACATCATTCACGATGTTGGTAAATCGACACATCACATATGGTGTTTTTTTAGAAAATGTGGTTGTGGAGAAGTAGTAAGTTGATGAAGCATTCCATAAACATGATAAAATAAAAAATATTTAATATTCTAGATAATTCATTCTTCTTTTATAAGGGGAGGATAAGAGAGTACAATAAAAGAAAATAATTAAAAATAAAACATGAGAAAAAGAAAGAGGATTTTTACTTCTTGATCTCTTCTCCATTAAATCCTCCTTAATCCCTTTTCTTTTGGCCTATTAGTGTCATTGGAAGGTCTAGGACATGGGAATGAGACTTGATAATAGGATTTGGTATAATTTAAACAACTCTCAATGTTTGACAGGTGTGAGTGGACGAGGTGTTGGGGGTGGTTTTTACAGTGGAGGAGAGGAGGGGTTTTCTATTATTTTAATCATTTGTTTAATAGTTTTACTCAACACTGTGAATATACATGATTCATGTGACCTAAAATAGTAACAAATGAATTTTATATCTAACAAATTTCCATTTATATCATCCATTACTCAATAATTATGCATAAGTTCATTTATTTACCATTTTTCATAAATTATCAAATTTAACTATTCACAAAAATTTGATGAATTTCATTAAAATCCAAAACATTCACCCGATCTAATTTTTTGAAAGGTAAAATTAATAAATGAACTCTATTTTATGAAAATAATATTCTATATATGATTAATTATTTTCTAAAAAAATCATAATTTATTGAAAAAAATAATGAAACAATAACTAATTTTATATCACTTTGAAAAATTAATCAGGATCTCATTATCTTATAACCATAATATAATAAAATAGTAATATGATTTAATATTAATATAGTGAATATTATTATTCATATCAAATCTCAAAAGGGTTTGTTATTAATTACCAAATAAATATGTTTTCTCTATTAGACTCCAAATAACTAACTGATCACAACAGCAGATGCCCATTTTTCAAAATTCAAATCATAGAAGCTGAAAAATTATGTTTAACAGATAGTTTTTAAATATCACTTTAAAAGAATGCTTCATCATCTAGAGACTTGATTTTAATTTATTTAAATTTTTTTTTGAATCCTGGTGGTGTTATATTGAGATACTTGATCGTGAGAGAAATGGAATAATTAGGTGTATAAGATCATGAAATAATGTTATGTGAAAATGAGTCATGGGAGATTAATATTAAATTGAAGAATAGAAATCAGGTGAGATGTTATGAGATTCACTAATAATAAAATATAATAAATAAAAGAATCATGTAATAAGAGATTATATATCATTGAAGTATTATAATCAACAAAAATATGAATATGGATCAATGATCAAGTCATGTAATCAAAAATTTAGGATAATAATAACTATAAATACATCATAACATTATATTAAAGGATAATTTTAAATGTCCCACATATAAAATTATATATTTAGAATACTTTACCAACCAAAAACATAGCATAATGGATGATTTTTACTTCACCTACCCCACACATAGAGATCTCATGAAATTGTAAAAATTATCCAGTTGATTGGAGGGATATTTCAGACCCCAAAACCATATAATGATAAACGATACATATTTGTTACATATTAATCCAATAATACTTCTAATCATGAAAATACCATGGATATTGCATGAATAAAAAAATAAAATGGTATCACATAAGATTATATATAAGTTATTATCGGTTGAAACTGAATATTCAATCACCCAAAAAAATATATCCAAAGAAAATATAAAAGGTTTCTCATGAATTATAATATCATTTTAGATAGGTCGTTTGGAGAGAGCTAAATTGAAATTAAATCATAATCAGTATTTTCAAAAATATTAACTAAAATTTTCGTACAATCATTGATACAAGTAACTTTACAAATCTCTTTCAAGTTTTAATATGAACATTAAAAATAATAATACCAAAATTAGTCCTAATTATAAGTATTTTATGTTAAATAAAGGTATAAAAAGTAAATTTTAACTGTAAAATCTAAAAAATATGTTGAAGTGGAATGAAAAATCTTTTAGGATTTTAAATATTTTTAAGGAAATTCCCCATGATAAAAGATATATAAAATTTAATTTTATAAAGATATAATAATATTTATTAATTGATAAAAATGGTTTATAAAATTATACTTAAAAATAAAAAAAATATTTGGTAAGAGATAACATGTAATTGGAAGATGTCAAAAAATTATAAATAAGACAGTAGTTATTATAAAAAATTTCATATGTTACGAAACAAGGAAATCATAATGGAAAAATAAAATAGTATTAAGATTTGTTTTTATTATAGGGTAATAGAAAGACCCAATTAGGAAAGAGAATGGAAAATATGTCAATCATAGAATATTGTGGTCAAATAATAATGACTATGAATTATGAAAATATATTTAGTTAAGAAAAACACTTATGAATAATATAATGTGTAAAATATTAATCTATAATGGATGAAAAGACACTATAGAATCATTATAAATTAATTTAAAACATTAATTTAACTATTTCATGATATTTTATATGAATCATATAGTATAAGATATAAAATAGAAAAACAATACATGAAAACTATGGAGACTTGGAATGGAAACCCATATCATGAGTCCTAAATTTGGTTTTATATTACCTTAAATCATTGATAACAAAATTATATTATTTATTTACTTTATTCATAACCATTTTATAATATTTTAAATTTTTTATTCCATTACTTCATTTTTATCATGATTGATTCATTTACTATATTTGTAATTTTTAGGCCATTCTTTTTAATGCCATATGGTTTATAATATCCAAATCACCCTTGGTAAAATGGTATCCATCAAATATAATTATAGAATTATAACATAATATCAATATGTTTTATGGAATATGTTTTCTGTAATTCTAGAATAGAAGAAGTTTAATTGGCCCTAAAATCATTATCATTCATATAATGATCCTCGATAACCATATTTTTATTATTTGAAATGACTACGATAGTTTACTTGTAATTTTTTTGATATGAAAAATATTTTTCCTTTAAATAATATTTATAAATAGAATATATTAATATTCTTGTTACATTCTATAATTAAATAATATTTCAATGATATCATTAAAATATGAATGTTTAAGAAGTCTTTATTTTTCTCTAATGTACTATAAAACCACCACGGTGGGAAATATTTTTGAAATGATTTTAAAAAATGGTAAATAAAATAAGAATTTTAGCTTAATAAAAAATTCCTATTATAAGTATAACTTTTTTAGTGTATGATGTAAATGTTACTTTTTTTGAAAAGACACTTAGAATAAAAGGATTCAAATGAAATATGTTTGAAAACCTTATTTCAACATGGTAATAACTTATGATAAAGAATTTGGTGGGGGTAATGTATAACCTATCATCATTTATGGATAAAAAAAATAATTTTCCATGATAATTAAATCAAAATATAAAAATATATAGATTTAAAAATATTTTTATAACAAAGCATGATAAATTTGAAAGTCGAAAGAGCATGAGAAACATTACCATTCTGTTCAAGTCACAACCTATTGAGTAAGATTAAAAAATACATAGAAGGGAAAGTTGGATATTTTAAAAGATTACAAATATAGAGTGTTATGTTTATAGATGATTTTTTCATAATATAAAAAGAAAATTAAATTTCAATGTGTTTTTTAATGGTAAGAATATGTCCAATTTATAGTCAAAAAACAATTTCATTTCCATAAATATTTAGTTTATAAGTGTAAAAATTATAATTTTATAACCAACATGTGATCATCAATGTAATCTGGAAGACATGATCAACAAATACCATCAAAAACTCTATTAAATACCATGTTTTATGATTTCTATTATTTTTTTAATTTCCACATTAAATGACTTTTATTGAAATATGTTGATTTTATCTTGTAATTTGACATTATAAATATTTAGATAACCATGTAAATCAGAGTTAAACCTTTAGAAATTTATTTACCGATCATATAATTTCATAATAATAATTAAACACCACAATTTATTGAGAATTAGTCATGACACATATTTTAAAATAAACATATTATAACATTAACTTGCTTGCACTACTACTACATCAATACTATGATGGCATTTTGGAAAATCATCATATTATTTAAATTCAAAATATAACATAATTATAATTTAACATTAATAATTATTGTGGTCTATTAATTTTAATAATACATTTTCATTGTCACTTTTACGATGAAAATAGTATTACATGTTATTCAAAATTTTCACATCTTACACAAGTTCTTGGTAAAACTTTTGATAATTAACATTTTATATAATTCTAAAATTCATATATATAAGGTAAACCAATTTATTATTCATCATATTCATAATTATATATTTATAATAGACACATAACATGAAGAATATTATTTCAATGATATAAAAGTTTACTTGTCCTATAATTCGAAAGTATTACATAAACAATAATAAATGTTTTCAATTTTTTCATGACCAAAAAAATAATTTTTATTAATTTGATTGAAATTATATTAGATTTATAGTATTTTATCATTTAATACACTTTTTATAATTTTTATAAAATTTTAAGACATATTTATATCTTTATAATTCAATTAAGGTAAATTTATTCCTAATAATTATGTATTTTCCGTAGATTAATTTTACTACTTAAAAATCCAAGAAATTAAACCTAAAATAATATTAAAATTATGATACAAAAAATAAAGCCTATTTTATTATATTAAAAATCCTATATTTTTTTATTTAATATTTAAATAGAATCATATAATATAGGAAACCGTAATTTTAATAGAATAAATACTATTTCATTTGTTATGAGTGGTTACTTTTATGTTTTTTTATGTATTAATTGTTACATTATTAGTAATTATATATTATTATATTAAAAAATATAAATTTTAAAAAATTATTCTTCTAATTAAGTGGAATGTTCAATTTAGATAAAGAAATGAGAAAGAGTTTTAGTGTTAAAAAATTCTATAATATGATTATAATGTTATGTTTGTGTTGATATTTTATTTTATAAAAACAACATTATCAATAATTGATAAAAAATCATTATATGAAATAATACATTGGGGGAGTTAAATTATTTAAAATTAATAATAAATATTTCATAATTTTATATTATTATAAAACATATTAAAAATAATTTTATAGTGAATGAAAACTTGTACACAAATAATGATGAAAACAACATAGATGTAAAATAAAATAAATTTTAAATTAAAAACTCACAATAAAGTATTAATTTTGAGTAAATAAATATTTTACCATTTTAAAATAATATGTTTCTAATAAAAATTTGTATGATTTTGTATAATATGGTTATGTTTTAAACTATTGTAATTATAAAAACATTTATAATACTTTTTTAACAACTATATTACAGTGATGTTTATACTATTTGTGAGATCATATAAAAATAAAAATATAGTCAAACTAATTTTGTTATTATAAACCAATAATAAAATATTATTAATTATAAAATTATACTATATTTTATATAAAATTTTGAGGAAAACCCAGTATTCGAATATGAATATAAATTATATGTTTATGTTATTATGAAAAATAACATATATTCCCTTTTTACACGCATATTTTTCTGTGTATGATATTTTCAGAAAGAATATTTATTAAAATATAATTTTTTTTATATTTGAGATATTATACCCAATTCTCCTATTAATTCAAATTTAACTAATTTGGGATGAATTCAAATAATTTTAAATTCATTATCATGATAACCCCCTAATATTATTTCAAACACTGTGTTATTAAATAAACTCTACATAATAAAATCTTTTTTATTTTTTATTGGATCCCTATATCGATTCATTACGTCTTTCAACACCTCCACTATGGAGTTCACCTATTAAATTCTATAGGAATTTTTTTGGATGTGTCATTTGTATCATTTCATATTATATCAAATAAAGCCCTCCCATATTACTTTGTTCCACTGAAACAATTTTTAAACCTTTAAAAATAACCTCATGGTCATTTTGAAATATAAATCCTCAATTTACATTTTTAAAAAACTATATTGTATGCCTTTGAATTTGGGTATCGAGAACGTGACTTCTTCAGACACCATTCAATTAGAAATAGTTGACCCCCAATAAAATAAATAGTGTATAGAAAATCACATTTCATAAATATTCTTCTACTGAATGTTCAGATCATTTCTAAAACACTATCAGTGTTACCATTTTATTGGGATTCAAAACCACTGATAACCAGAATAAAACCTTTGTATGATTATATAATGGTGGAAACTAATGAAACTTATATAAGAAAAATAATCTAAAAAATATGATATACTGAACTACGAATTAAAAAATCACCCTAGTCACCACTCCATATCTACACTATCACAAACTGAAGAAAAACATAACGTTTAAAAACAAAACCCACAAATAGAAATAAATAAACACATGGAAAGAAATTAAGATTTTTTTTGGGATGGACTTTATTCATATATCCACATAAGAATAATAATACATCCATTCATTTTAATAAGGAATAAAATGTTACTTTCAAAATTAGTAAAATCAATTAACAATAGATAACTACTATCAAATCCACTATAATAGTGGCCCCACCCACCTTATGTACTAGGTTGAAAATTATTAACAAGTTCCAACTTCTTATTATATTTTTGGGGCACCCACCTTTGATCTTGGTCACCAATTATTTTGAGTATACAATTTTACAATGACACCTAAATTCATGTGAGTAGTGTGTGTCTTGTAAATAAATTATACACAGCCTTTTAAAAACCTATTGTTATAATGATAATACCAAATGGAAATACCAATTTATATTTTAATGTTTATATTCATTATTTTGACATGACCATCTACAATATTTTTTTAGGAATATGTTGTCAAGAATATTCCTTTATCTTTATAGTCTTAAACTCTTTCTACAATCCCTCATGGTCTGAACCCTATGTTTGAGAGTTCATCAATTCCATCATAGTGAAATAGTGCATGAAATCATTTGGTGAATTTCCCATGGTTTAAGATAATTTTAGGAAATTATTTTCCATTTTGTAGATGAGGGATTTGGGGTTTCATGTGGGTAAAAAACACATTGTCTGCAGGGATTGTTGATATTGGTATAGAGAAATTAATAGATGGGTTATTGAGGTTTGGGAATTAATTAATTGAGTATATTTATTTATTTTTAATTTTATCTGTTCTATACGTTTTGTATTATATTCTTATGTCATTATTATTATGACCATAATGATTGTGTAACATTATATAAATTTATAAAATGTTATAGTATCATATAATTGCAATATCTCGAAATATAATATCATAACTATGATAAATGATTCATTTGGTAGAATCATTTTTTTGATGAAGGACAGTGGACGATGTTATAGATTCTATAAAGGTCTGAATATATATCTGATATGGATTTATAAAAAATATGTTTATAATCTGAATAAGTGTTTAAATGATCATTTTTTTTAAATATATTTAAAAGTGAATGAATTATTTTAAATTTATATAATTTAAAATGATATATCAAAAAATAAAATATATATGGTTTCATAAGAAATAATTAATTATATTTTAGTTACAGAGCATGGGTGAGTAAAATGGTATGCACTTCATTTTACTATGGGTCTAAAAAGGGTAATTTGATCCATGTTTGGAAAAATGATAATGATAGTTTATTTTGAAATTTTTGAATGTTTAAGATTTTATGGTCTCTTACTCGTTTTTAGAGAAGGAATTATTGTGTTTAAATTATTGATAAATGATTTTATTTAGTGCAATCAATAATATGAAGATTACATATGTCAACTGTGTGTAACCACTTGATAGATTCTAGGTTTGTCTGACATGGACATGATGTCTACTTAGTTACCTAATGAATTGTTTTTTATGAAACTTTTGAAGGTAGTCTTTCAATAGTGATATATTCTAGGACTCTTACGATTCCAAACTAATTATATCAAATATATTGGATCTTTGGGAAACTTTTTGAGTGATTATACATGGGTTATGATATGGTTATGGGTCAATATTAATATGTGTGTGAGACACCATAAAATAGTTTAGGGATTGTGTGATTGATCACCAAAAACTATTAGGTTATTGTTTTTATATCATAGGTTAGTCAAAAAATAAATTTCATTAATAGGTAAATCCATGTTGGGGGATAATTCTATTGTTATTTTTATTATCTGTTTGGACTCATAGTAGGGGAAGTAAAAAATGAAATTTACATCCATATTATTGTTATATTTTTTTGAACTACCAAAAAATGTTACATGGAACATTTCAATCTAGGAAGAAATGTACTTTGGATATACCGTATATAAGTAAGTAACATCTTAAATGTCGCATGTGTCCTTGATATGGACAAGATAACAAGTTGATTCTATAGATGTCTTTATTGATCATCATTAGAGGTTTAGGTGAGTGTGTATGGTTTTCTGTATGGTTGAATTCACAAATAATGATATGCATAGTTGATGAATTTTTATACCATAGTTTTTCTAATCCTTGTTGGAAGATGAAAATTATATAATGAACGATATGGAATCTACAGAGAAGGGTGAGTCATTTGGGTGATCAAAGATATTTATAAATGTTTTACTCACAATAAGATAGTTTTGGGAGGGTCCAAATGATAACTAGAAAACATTGGGATGTATTTTCAAATAATGAGTCATACAACCTGATATTTCTAATGAAATATAAAGTCATGTTGAGAGATATTTCAAATGTTATTTACATCATAAAATGGGGTTGGGATTATGGGATAAAAATGATATAGTTTTCCTTATTATTATTGTTTTATTTTTCAATGGAATGAAAATAATTAATTAACACATAACTATGAAGGTTCATATTTATTCGATATATATCATAGATAAGGAACATAAATCTATGATGACATAAGTGATCATTATATGATCCTAACAGGGAGAGGATATCAAAGATGTATATATGGATCATTAATAAGAAGTTTGGTTACATTGATTTATTTTCATTGAGGTTTTATATATAGATCATGATATTCTTAATTGATGAATTTTTTTATAAAAATAATTCACATACCAATTAGAAACATGATGTTTTATAATAATGGATTTGTCATTATGAAGTCAGGGTGACTCCATTGGTGGGTGATACAATTCTAACCATATAAAAAGTTTTTCTAAATATATGAAGGATCGTGGTAATATAATGACCAAAGGGAATTATTTTATTGATGATACAATGATTTTTTATCTAATAGATCAATTCACATCTGTAGTGGTATATTATCATGAAGTTCGATTACATATCATTGGAAATTCTTAACATATAAAATATAATTTAGGATAGTATTTTTGTAGTCCAATTTATTTCTCCACTAATGAAAAATATTGTAATATGAGGCATGATTTGAAAGATTGGATATTTTTTATTTTACTATACGAATCATCCAAAAACAATATTTGGTCTAACATACAAATGAGATTGCACAAACCATATTAGAACACCATTAACAAGAAATATGTTGGTGACCAACACCATGGGAATTTTATCACACATATATACAAGGAATGGAACATTAAAAATCAGAACTGAACCTCAAATACACTAATTAAAATTTATTATGTATATTACATATCTAAACAATATATTAGAAAACTATAAAGAATTAAAAAATATCTTAAAAAGTTTCTATACTTTTAATAATGTATAATATGAAAAATATGCATAAAAATATAATATATTTTAAGTTATTATCACCTGACCAACAAAAAAATATATCCTACTAATTTGAAAAATATTATATATAACACATAGGTAAGAATACAAAAATATTCAATATGATACTCCTTGTAGCTATAATTTGGCTATTTTAATTAAGTATTTTAATGAATTTATGGAACAAAAAAATTATAATTATAAATAAATTTTTATTCTAATGAAAAAACCTCACATTCCCTTCAATACGAAACAGTATAGTGAACACATTTTCCATTAAAACAAAAAAAAATCTCCATCCATAGATATCATCATAGTCTAGAATTCCAACAAAGTCTCTTAATTTTAATGTATAATGGTTGGGTGATTTTTTACCCCAATAAACTCTCACAATTATTGAGTGTTGACCCATAAAGTAATTCCCCACTATAACTAACATCCATCTTCTAGTTATGTATGGCAATATATCTTCTTATAGGGACCAGTATTTTTTATGTTCTTTCACCTTTAGTGTCACTTTCCACCATATCCTATCTCCATTACATTATAATGGATGACTGAATTTCAAAAATTGAGAACTCTATATTTCATTATATATTAACATAGGGACAATTTCAACAATAATATTAATTCCCATTACCACATATGAATTATATTATACGAGAAACATCATAATAGAAAAATTAACCACATCATGATAAACACATTATCAATATCTTAATCATCATAAATAATAAATTGATATAGACATCAACATCCATATAATCATTTGAATATAACAATTATTTATAGAGTGGGCTAAGGGAATATTTTCCTATTAAGAAAATTTACCACACTACCATATATATTAAATATAAAAAATTTCATAGGGAATCAGTTTCCATAAATTTATGACTCCTCGTATCTTAAGAATCAATAATTTCTACAAACCCTACACAATCCATCTCATATTTGGTATCCCACTATACAAATAGTATCTATATTATCTTTATTTTTTCACACTAATTACTGCCCCATCACATAAGTGACAAACACGATTCATATAGTCGAATGAACTCTATGAAATTGGGGAATGAATTTATGTATATGTGGTGTAGACCATGTGATAAAAATATTATCCCCTTGAAACACACTATATAAGAATCCATATTCATCAATTTACAGAATATACCTTATGCTCTTTATTATGAACCCCATAAAACAATACACCATGACACACATTTATATACCAACCTCAACATATTATTTTCCAGAAAGTCAAATAGATCTCGTGATAAATTGGAAACAACAAGGATAATTTTAATAATAATAATTCTATGTATCTTAATTATTATTCAAAATGTCATAAATAGTTTATGCATGAAACATAATTGAGGAAAACAAAAATATAAATATATTAATTATAAAAAATTATCACTGCCAATTTTATTACATTAAACAAATTATCAAAATTTAATTTCCATAAATATTCACCTTTCCCTTCATGATAAAGAATTTCACCACCAATTCACCAATGATCAACCAAGGACATTTACTATAATCATGAAATTTATATTCCACCTATTAATGAAATATTATTTAACTATCACCATTTAGTAATTTAATCCACTTTTCATAAATTCTGTTATCTATCATTAATGACATCATATAAATATATATATTCTTCATATATTATTTTTTATAAACTATTATAATATTTATCTTGGATTATCATTGGTTATCCCACCATCATAGAATGAAAAAAAAACTAGTTCAATTGACCTAGAATTATAATATAATAGAATTTAAGTTATATAAAACCATTCCATGATAAAATATTTTAACACACAAAAAAAAACATGAAATGGATATGTTTAAATATACTAATATTTTTCATAGCTTCCCTTATATTCAAACCAATTGTAAAAGAACCCTAATATATTATTCAAATATTATTACTTAAAATGAGATTTATCACGTAGATTTTGGATTGAACTGTATGAATATAACTAATAAAAAATTGAAACATTTATATTTACATATGTATAAAATTAATTCATTCTCTATAAATCAATAATAATTTGAAAATTAAAAACATTTGAATGGAAATGAAATATTTTTATGAAAAATAGTTCTTTTTTGAATAACATATTTTTATTTTAATAAATTAAATTCATCTAAATAGATGAATTATATTGATGATATGAATTTATTATTTAGTTTATCAAATAAATTAAATATTTAATAAATAATTTTCTTATCATTGGATAAAAATAAATCCAGTTGTATGGTTAAAAATGTATTTTTCTAAAAAATAGTTTTTGTCACATTTCGTCAAATTTCATTTAAACATAATTTCTTCCAATTATAGGTATTGAATTATAAAAAATAAATACAATATTTAGAATCTGGAGGTTAAAATTTTATAATTAGGACCCTTTTTGTTTTTATCAATATGAATAGTGAGTATGGTAAACTTTATGACCTCAGTAAAGGGTAAATCATGTCAATCTAGATTAAAACTATGTTGTAACGACCTAATCACTCATCATAATTATTATTTTTTATATTAATTATACCATTATGACATTAGGCTCTTAATGTAATTTTTAATGGATAACTTTCCATCAAAATGTCTTATATAATATTTAAATCAATGAATGTTAAAAAATGTCACTCCCTTCGTTTTTAATATATCTTATATATCCATATAGGGGGAAAAGAAAGTGATGAATGAGTATAAATTACTATTTTGAGATTAGGGAAATTATTTTTATGAGTAAAATTTGTTTGTAGTTTTTATAAATTAAGTAATTAACTAGGAATCTGGTGGAATGCTTATAGATAATTTATTTAATTAATATGAAAATAAATTAAATGAGATTAAAACAATGCAAAGTGATAATTTGAGTTTGTTATAGTGTTATAAGAATTTAATATTTCATTATGACTTATAAGTGTTTTTAATATAATATTTGAATTCCAACTTTGTCTATATGTTTTTGTAGTCAAAATAAATGAATAGTACCAAAAATGGAAATAAAAATATTCTAACCCATTAATATTTTATTAAATTATATAAAAATAATAAAATTATCAATTAAACAAATGTGGATATTATATTGTATAGTATGTCATAAATAGTTTATTTATGAGCCAATGTTCACCTTATATGTAAAAAATTAAAACCCTTTAATATTGAAAAAATTTGTCACCATAGTTAAAATTATAATAGGTTAACTATAGATTAATCAAAATGATAATGTTTAAATTGACTCCAGAATTTACTTGGATTAAATTGTTCTATAGGATTAAAACAATATCTGACCATATATTTGAATCCATGTCCATTTTTAGACATATATCTTTCAAATAGATTTATTATATTTTGATATTTTGATAAATTTAAAAGGTGATTCTCACTCAATTATGAAAGGACACCTCCTATCTCACTTATTTAAACTAATTATAGCCTTCTAGATCAACCAAACACTTATATTTTACCTTCATAGATTCCCTATACAAATTATATAGGTTTCTTC
Organism: Viscum album; assembly: GCA_963277665.1. Classification (NCBI taxonomy): domain Eukaryota; kingdom Viridiplantae; phylum Streptophyta; class Magnoliopsida; order Santalales; family Viscaceae; genus Viscum; species Viscum album. The sequence goes on from OY728133.1 coordinate 1,867,275,855, forward strand.
TTCCCCAATGACTATCCCTAGATCCCATTAAGGAGATATAAATGAGTTGTTTCAAAGAAGAGGCAATCACCTTGACAAAATACTTTATTTTATACCCTTTTTACCTCCCAAAAATCTGTGATATATATCATAAAATAAAATCTATAGTATCATAAATATTTTGAAATGCTATTATCATTATGAAACTACCATTATACACCCCTTTTATCATCAAATGATTACTGAAGGTATTGCTCATGCTTACGTACGACATGCCCTCTCCCCATATAGATACAATTCATTTCTCATCACCATCTCTAATTGATGGGTATTATGATGTGATTAATGATTATATATAACTTTATAACATAATTATATATTTTAAATTATTATATCATATATACCTATTTATCACTCATTCCTTTGGGAAAAGATATTGTTGTTCTTGAATATGTGTTGACTACCACCTGTAAGTTGAATTGTGATTCGTTATTATTTTTATATTTCTATTGTATAGTAATGAGGTTTAATATGATATATATATATGTGATATATATTATATAATAATTATTCAATTAATGTGAATTTATATTTTACATTTTTTTTAATGTTTGGGGCTGAATCCTCATTTATTATTAAATCAAAGTAAAGACCTCTTTTAACTAGGTAGAGGGAGACCCATTACATTGCCTGAAGGCCCAGTGGGAATTTATCCCATTACATGACCCGTAGGCCCAAATTTATGGCCCAAAGCTCATTCTGTGAATATTACTGCTATAGTATCTGCACTGCTATAGTACTGCATAGTACCCACTGCCGCTACAGTACCCTGCCACCGCTATAGTGCACGTTGTTTCTACAGTACCCGCCGCTACTACAGTTCACTATAGTACTGCTACAGTTCTGCACCCCATAGGTTATGAACCCCCATTTTTCATGTAGCATTACAGGGTGCTTACCACTAATCCAATCCCCAACTACATTATATTTTACATTCTTTTGGTCCATCCTTTGAAAAATGAAAATGATGTTTATGAGTATGTACGACCTTTCGTCTCCATGAACAATGTAATAGATTTTTCTATAAAAATGTTTTATGGATAAAAATAAATATATATATATAATAAATATATTTTTTATTTAATTCATTATCATTTTTCTAGATATTATGGAACCATAATAAATGTACAACGATGAGAACTACTAAGCTAAAATATTCTTGATAAACAAAACCGTTAACATGAGGAAGTGATGTTTTTAATAATGGATGATTGATAGAAGGGGGTTTAAGAATGTTATAAAAGGATCATATATGATAATATATGTATAAAAATGAGTAATTTATATCGTTATAGTAAATTTACATTCATTATAATGGTGGTTATAATTATTTAAAATCAAGGTGAACTAAAGTTAAGGGGTTTTACGTTTCAAGATCACTGTTTATTAAGGTTTTTTATAATTAACAAATAATGATGAAATTTTATGTGAAACCTCTCATGATAATTATGAATTTTCTTCTTCTCTTATAATTTCATGAAAATAGATGTTTTCCATTAATTTTACTTATCATTTTTACATTAATGATTACATAAAAATATTATATGGTTCCTTGTAATAAAAATGTTTTCCTTTATAATTGGGTAGTTTTTTAAAAAATAATTGATTTCAAAATAGAAAAGTTATTTCCTCAAGAATTTTTAAGAATATTTTGACTAATAAATGAAAAAAAATTCATTTTTGTATATTATTTACCGGAAATATAATACAAGGATACAATCCTTATTCATTATCTTTATGGACTATAAAAATGATGAAATAATTATAATGAAACATATTTCTTATTCATGGGTTATTTTTTGATGAAATAATGAAATTTTTATGAAAAACTTTTATTTTCCATGGGTTATTATATGTCTGAATTTTTATGAAACCCACTTCCTTTCATGGGTTCTAATATTATTAATGATTTAATATATTATGGAACATATATGTAGGATTTTAATTATGTGACAGGTATGACCTATACCTACCATTAATTCAACATGTAAAGTTTGTTATCTCATGAGAGAAATAAATCTGGAATGGGGAGTGACTCCAATTTAGTAAGGGAATATGTATACTATGATAGTATTGGTATTGAACCTTGACTAATAAGATGATTTTGGATGTGAACAAATTCCTCTATAATAACCTTTGAAATGAGCCTTGACAACTAAGGAAATTATTTTTTATGCATAGGTGTATACCAAAAATCAATGTATTATGCCTATGTTTATATTTAATGGTTCATGTGCTTTGATTGCCTTCTTATTCATGAATTATGAACTACCATGATTTATTCCATGATATAGGATTATGTTCTTCGATATAAAAGGTGTTTTTTTATAATGTTAATATCACGCCCTTATACACTTATTCTCATGTTATGCTTATGTGATCATTGATATATTATTTTTTTTATTGTTACAAAACATATAATCTCACACTTTTTAAATTTTACCTCTCCATTATTTATCAATAAAGGTATTTATTATGATATCACTATGAGAGATTATAGTTATAAAGAAATATATGTGAAACTGTGTAGATAATTTATAAACTGGTTGTTTATATTTCCATGATTCCAATTATAAAATTCCTATATGATTCTGACATGTATTGAAATGTAATATAATTTATATTAATATTTTATTATTTAATAACATTTTATGAATGGTTTGAGTCTCTATAGTTGGTATGAGAGAAAGTTTTACTATTACTATAGAAACTAGGATAAGAGAACTTTAACAATAACCCTTGGGTTAAATCAAAGTATATGATAAAATTATAATCAATTTAATGATCATGAATTATCTAGGTTAAATTTATGGTTTTATAGAATATAGTTCTATGATTTATTCATCCAATAATTTATTTTTCATGACTATAAGGTTTTTATCCATGATTATTGTTTATTTCACAATGATTATTTATTTCACTCAATGGATGGAACCCAAAATAATCATGTTAATGATGAATATTATAGAAAATAAAATTATTTTCCTCTTGAGATGACAAATGATATAGGTTATGAAATGAAAAATAATTTTTCAATGATCAAAAACCATTCTCAATATATGAATAATATTGATGTGTCAAATGATATGTGTATTTAATGATATTCTATTATGTTCTTCTTAAAGAAACATCCACAGTATTTTAAAACATCCCAGGATCCACTAGTCAATAATTAATTTATCAGTACCATTGAAAATAAAAATTCTCATATTTAGTGAGTGAATGATGAATAATTTATTATGGTTATTTATTATATAGATGGAAAGAAAGATTAATGGATGGTATTGTCAAGAACATAAGAGATCATTATGTTATTTAATCATTGGTGTGGGATAAATTTAAAATCTTATTTCCCAATAAGTACAATTTTCATATTCTTTGTTTGATAATAGATAATTAATTACTTGACTTAAAGTAGAAGGTTGATTAATATAATGGTTCTTATTGTGAAAACTTGTGAAGAATTTCAAGGTATGTTTTTGATACTATCATCCAACCTAAATGTAAGTCTAATTGGTTTTCATTGGTTTAAACAAAGTTATAATATGAACATATCCACAAGGGGCTTCATTAGATATTAAGATATTTTTGTTGTAATATGAAATTGGATATGAAGATTGGAGTTACCCATTATTCTCATGGTTTTGATAATAAAAGAAAAATTTAACTCATAGTCAATTCTAAAAACATTTGAGGGAAGATGTTGAGCCTTCCTTTATGCTTAATGTGTTGAATGATTCAAGGGGAAAATTTCTGTAAGGGAACTAGTAAATATTTCAAGTGTGTAAATGATGGTTAGTAGCTAAAAAAATTCCAATTTTATGGGTAGAAGTTAGTTATTTTTTAAAAAAAAGATAAATCTCCACAAAATGTGCCATCTACTCTCTTTTGGTTTATATAAAAGAAATCTGAGATTCATTTTAAACAATTCCAAAATATTATGGTTAACGATGATGATCGATTTCAAAAACCACTTAATCTCATATAAAAGTTAATTCTCTTGTGATAAATATTTATAATGAGGGGTAATATGGAGACTTGATGAAATGAATACTAACCATATACTTTATAACTAATAATTTTTATTTGATTCTGGATCTATACCCTCTATTATAGTGAAAGGCCTTTCTAAGGGTATCACAGTACCACCTAAAAAACTATATATTGTGTGTTTAGTAAAAACTCTTAATGGTTTGATGATCACATTCCAAGTCTGATTCTTCTCCGATTCAAATCTGAGGGATTGTATTCCCTATAAATAATATCATTCCTCATATAGTTTAACTTCATGTTATTTTTCACATAAATTGAATTTATTTAAATTAATCATAAATAAATTGAAAATGAAAGGAATTTACAATTTATATAATGAACCAAGATATTATTTCATATTGTTGTGATGAAAAAATGATATTCCAATGAAAATTATACCAATAATATGGGTAATGATTCCTATTCAAAAGGGATGTCTAAATTAGATATTTTGGGAGAAACTCAACACAAAATACATTCCTATTTTGTGGCAATTTATTTTTCATTTTCTATAAGAGTTTTTGGGTCTTCCATCAAATCTTAAAGTTGAGTTTTCAATAGAATGTATACTTGGTACTATGCCTATTTCGACGAATTCTTGTAGAATAGCCCCAATTAAGTTTTATGAATTGAACAAGAGACTTCAGGAAAATGTTGAAAAGGGATTTATTCTGCCAAGCTCATCACTATGGGGTGAACATGATATATTTTTTACGAAGATAGATGGATCTACTAGTCTTTTCATTTATTGTCAAGATCATTAAAAGATCACTATAATGAACAAGCATCCTCTACCCCATAGTGATGACTTGTTTGATCAACAACATGTAGGTCAATAATTTTCCAAGAATGATCTTCAATAAGAATATCATCAATTAGGATCCAAGAAGGTTGACATACCCAATACAACATTTTTTACAATGTATTCGGTCTATTATTGTATAGTTATGCATTTTTGTCTTACTAATTCCCCTGCATTCTTCATAGATTTATTTAAAATAGTAAATAATGATATCCTTCATTAGTTTTGATGGTATTTTTAAATGACATTATTATTTATTCAATTTGAAAGGAAGAGTATAAATATCGGTAGATAATTTTTTTGAATACCCATATATAGGAGAAGATTTATCAAAAAATTAAAAAGTGTGAATTTTGGATTTGGGATGTTTCATTCTGATGTCACAAAATCTCAACATAGGGTATATCATTATAGCCATTAAAAAGTACATTTATTGATCATTTTCCCAGGCCATCAAATGTTTCTAAGCTCTATATTTTTCATTATTTTTTTGTATATTACCAAATCATTGTAGGGAATGTTTCATGGCTATCAAATCAACAAAAAAAATTTTACTTGGAGGGGATATAAGATCCTTTATACAAATAGATTTTGAATAATTGTTTAATGATCTGAAGAGAATTGTAGTGAGTGATACTATTATTACAATTCTTTATAATGGAGTTTTGTTTTTAATCTATATTTATTCATCAAATATGGTATTAGTATTCTTCCTCATATATAATGATGTGGTTATAACTTTGGTCCCATGATAATTTATGTTCCATGAGAAATATTAGCATAATCTGGATTTAGTGGTAGGTGTGGTAATATTTAAATTAAAGATATAGAGGATTTATATCGATGAAGAAAGGTGTGGAAAATATATTAATAAAAGAATAAAAATATTTTCACTCAAAAATTGTTGAACATGCACCAAATAATATGGTTGGAAATATTTAATGATAATGACTATTCAATACATTACCACCCTGGTAACACTAACCACATGAAAAATGATCTGAGTGAAAAGGATCACACTCTATTTTCTATGTTTAGGACTTCAAAAGATCCAATATTTTTATACTTTCAAAGTATGGATATTGAAACCATGATAGAAGGGTATAAATCTTATTTGGATAAAATGATTGTTCAACCATCTATTCAAGTGATGATTAATGGGTTGTAGAAGGAATATATAGAATTATAAATGAAGGTAAAAATTTTCATTATTTCAACCTTGATTTTGATGGAATGATTAAATTTTATTACCATTTATGTGATCTATCCATATCATATTTGAATAATGAGATAATGAATGAATTTCATAATTATTCATTCTATATTCATCAAGGATGTATGAATATGTATAAATATTTAAAAGGGTATTTCTGGGGGGATGGAAGGAATATAGATATTATAGTGAATATTTATCAGTTCCAAGTATGTCAACAAGTTAGGGTGAGAGACAGGGGTCTATAGGGATGTCATAACTATTTCCCATATCAGAGTGTAAATGGGAAAACATCACCATGTATTTCATTTCATTTGACTCCTCAAAAAATCTGAAGGGTATAATGCAATTTGGGTTGTAGTCTTTGTATTTACAAAGCCAACACACTTCATTTACATTATAAAATATTTCCCTCTTAATACTCTTACTAGGTTATACATTAATAAAGTGATAATATTTCATGGTATACCACTATAAATTGTATTTAATTAGGATTTGAGGCTTACCATGAAGTTATCTATAATTATTTAGTAGTATCTATATAAAGAGTTAATATTAAACACTTATTTTCATCCAGATACAAATGGTATGTATGATAGGACCGTTCAAAATTTTGAAGACTTGTTTAGATCATTGTATATTGATTTCAATGTTTTTTATATCTATATCTTTTTTTGGTGGAATTTGTTTACAATATTAGAATTCACTATAGAATTAAGATGGATCCGTATAATTCTTTGTAGTGTAGGAAGTGAAAAATTCCAACTTGATGGAATTATGTTTAAGAACTAAAGCTATTATTACATTATCTAGATAAATGAATGTTATAAAAGAGTATTTATATTCAGTAGAACATAATAAAAACTTAGATTCTACAAAAAAAATTATGTTGACAATTGTTTGAAAATTAGAGAGTTTGATGTTGGTGAAAATGCATTCCAATGAATATCTCCTTAGATGTGATTGGTGATATTATAAAATAAGGGAATGATAATTAATAGGTATATCGGTACTTTTGAAATTATTGATCATATCCAGATGGTATCATATCGATTTACTATCCCACTGAATATCTCTCAAGTTCCTGATGTGTTCAATTTTTCTTTCTTGACGAAGTATATACCAGATCATTCACATGTACTGAAATCAAAGGACATACCAATAGATAGATATCATTGTTATGAAAAACTACCTGTAAATATTCAATAGTATATAGGTAATGTTCCATGAAACAAGATCACTCACTTGGTTGATGTTTTTTGAAAAACCACATTCTTGAGCATGCTACGTGGGAACACAAAGATGTAATGAGGCAGAAAAATCCTCTATTTTTTTAGCAAATCAATGAATTTCAAGGGTAAAATTAATTTTAAGAGGGTTTTAAATAGAAACCATGAGAATTTTTATTAAATAATTCTCTTTAAAATAATTTTATTTCTTTGATATCTTACATTACACGCAACATAGTGTTTAAATAATTTTCAATGTAGTATAAAAATGTTATTATTTAAAATGAGTGTAATCACCTAGAAATTTGATTGGAGGGTATGCGTAGGACTAAATATATTATAAAAATAATAATATTTAAATGTGTATAAAATTAATTCATTTGTTATCAATTGATTTGAAATGAAATAAAAATCATTTCAAAGAATAATAATTATTTTCCTCAAAAACATTGTTTTGCATACAAAGTGTATTAATTTAATAAATTATTGTAATAAATTTTTTTATATATTTTAAATAAATTTATATATAATTTACTTGACAAATTTTTCAAAACATTCAACAAATATTTTTCTTGGAATAGTATAAGAATAAGTCTAGTTTTATGATTAAAATATTTTTTTTCTAGAGAGGCGTTTTTGTCCCATTTTTCACAAATAATTTATAATAAAATGATTATATATTATTTATTTAAATAATAAAATGAAATAAATATTTTGAATTTGTAGGTTTAAATTTTATAAACTATTATTTGTTATTTTAATGTCAACATGAATTGTAATCGTGTTAAAATCTATCACCTTCGTAAAGGGTAAGTTGAGTTAATATAGACTAAAAATAAGTGGAAATTCCATAATTTTTCATCAAGATTATTATTTTAAGGATTTAATTCAAACACTATAACCTTAGACTCTATATTTGTTTTCAATGGATTATTTTCTATCGAAATGAACAACATAATATTTAAATCAATAAAAGTTACTAAATTTCACTCTCATTGTTTATAATATGTCTTTTGTTTCCATATACAGAAAAAATCATGTTATGAACAAATATAAATTTTTTGTTTTGATAATAATGAATTTATTTTCATTTTATAAATTTATATTTTATTTTTATAAATTCTATAAATTCCTTAAAAAATTGTGTGACACTAATACCATATTTATTTAATTAATAAGAAAAATAAAGTAAAGAATTTTAAAAATATTAAGAGTGATATAATTTGAGTAAGTAATAGTGTTAGATGAATGTTATACATTAATATGACATATAATAATTTTTTAAAAATTTTGTATTCAAATATAAAAAAATTATTTATTTCCTTTAATTCAACTTAATTTAATAGTGTCAAAATTGAAAACAATGATATTTTATCAAAATAATATTTTTTTTAAATATCGAAAAACATAAAAATAATTATATAAGATAAGGTGGATATGTTATTTTCTAAAAGACCCTAAATTTTATTTTAACTGACAAAGTTTTACATTATATGTAAAAAATTACAAATATTTAATATTTAAATTGCTCTTACCGTAGTTAAACTTAAAATTAGTTAACTATGTGTAAATAAAAATTATAATGTTCAAAATGACCTAAAAATGGTCTAAAATCTATTTATTTAAGTTATTAAAATACTATCCTATATTATATTCAAATACATGTCCATTTTGATTCATTTCTAGTGAGAAATAATATTTTACAGTTTATTCTTTTCAGAAATTTCAAAAGAGACCCTCATCTCAATTATAAAAGGGAACCATCTGGTTGACATTATTATACCCCTTTGAGACTTCTAGATATATAAAAATATGATAATTTATCATATAAAATTATCTAGAAATATTTTAGTTGTTTGTTTATTCCCAAAATACAATATATGGATCCATTCACTTGATAATTATTGTAGTCATTTTAAATAAGTATAAATCTCCTTAACCAATCACTTTATTTTCTACTATTATTTAACTCATAAAAATATATTTTATGTATCATAAAATAATAATTTCAGTTTTATCAATATTATTAAATTTTACTATGATTATAAAAACAAAATTATATGCCATATTTCACATCAAATTTGTAGTGAAGGGGTATCGGTCATGTGTACGTATGGATTATCATCTCCACGTAGCGTTATAATCCCTTTTTAGTCATAATAACTTATGGATTTGTATTATTATGGGTTTAATGTTTATATATTATATTTATAAAATAATTATAATTTATAAATTATAATATCACATTTTCCCCCTTACCATCTAATCCTTCGATAAATGGTAATGTCATTCGTTTATACGTGTGGACTACCCCTCCACAAATTGATGTGATTCGTTTATTCTTTATAATGTAATTACATGGTAGTGAAGTGGAATTTATTAATATATATTATATATGTGGTATAATAATTATAATCTAATGGTTAATTTATTGTTTTTTTATTTCATCCTTGAAAGAATGAAAATAATGTTAATTCTTACGTACGACATATCATCTTCATGAACGATGTAAGTCATTTTTCTATCTCTAAATTTTATTTATGATTATAAATATGTATTTAATTAATGTATAAAGGATATTTATATCATGATTAACATTATAGAAATTTTTTATCCAATATAAATGTACAAGGACAAGAACTACGCAGATGAAATACTCATGAAAATTGAAACAATTAACACTAGGAAATAATGTTTTATATAAGGGATGATTGAAGAAATAGGGTGTTTAAATTTTATAAAAGTATTATATTAAAAAATTTATAAAAAATTAATTTTTATATATTTAAAATCAATATAAATATATTATAATAGATGATAGAGTGTCGTTGATGCAAGGTGAACTCAAGTTAATGGGTTTTTTATTATAATCTTATTCTTATTTTTTAAGTTATAATGATGGAATAATATGATCAAATTATCGATATAATTATTAAATTTATTCTAATATAGATAATTATTTAAAATAAATGTATTCTTATCATTTTCGTCACCTATATTACTCATGATATTGAAAATACATTTTAACTAAAATCGACTTTATTTCCATCCTCGATCGAAAACCCATTTTATTCCATATCCTTGTTTTATTAATAAATATTATTACTATTATAATATAACAATTTAATGGTAATCCAACCCATGTTTTACTTTTAACATTATTTTTTTAAATAAATCTTATTGTCATTTTCAAAAGAAGATACATTGTGAATTTTTTGAAAAAGTATAGATGGAATGTTTTTTGATTAAATAGAATGAAAAAAATTTCCAATAATATTGAGTAATTTTTTCTTTGAATATTAATTAAAAATATTATATGGTTCTTTTGAAATAAAATATTTTCGTATATAATTTTTTATTTTTTAAAAAATTAATTTACACAAAATTGGAAATGTAATTTTATTAAAAGTTGGTTTAATCATTTTTGATTCATCAATTACAAAAAAATCAATATTTATTGTCATTTACTTGTAATAAAACCCTACGTAACAATGATTATACATTATGGGTTTCTAATAAAATGAAATATTTCTTAGGAAAACAAATTTTTTCCATGGGTTATGCTGTGAAAAATTGAAGAAATGTTTATGGATTCCATTTCTTATACATGGGTTATTCTAATATAAATTGTTAGTAAAACCCATTTATTTTCATTTGTTATAAAATGATGAATACACTATGATCTTGTGGAAATATTGTGGGTAATGTTAGTTATGTGAGGGGAGAGGCCTATATCTCCCTCCAGTTCATTGGGTAAAGAATGATATCTCATGTGATAAATAAGTGTGGAATACGGAGTGGACCAAGTTAAGTGACGATATAAGTCCACTATGATATTCTTGAGAGTGAAGATTTACTACTAATATTGTTTTTGGAGAGAACCCATTCCCTTATTGTAGCTATAAGGCCCCAGCCTTAAACCTTACTTAATCTTGAGTTATTACAAGATTACACATTGAGGATCTTTTCGGGTTTAGAGTTTTAGAGAATTAGATCATAAAACTTGCATTACATTCCACATATAAAAAAATTGGTTACATAAAGATAGTATTCTTCATTCCCATCAATGGAAACACATTTAAAATAAAACATGGATTAATTCTTGACACATCCTTGACCCTATCATCTTATCATGTACCTTTCCCTTGACCTGTGAAAAACATTTCAAAAACTTGGGATGAGCATAAAAACTCAGTATGGGTTATAAAAAAAACATGGAAAGGAAACATGAGTTCATATATACATAAGAATGAAATCATACTTTACCCATAAAACATTGGCACTTTAACATACCTCATAAAATCAAGAATAAATCATAGAAATCATAAGACATAAAGGTCACTTGAGGCATTCATAACATTTTTACGTAGGGAGTAACCCTCTTGGTTACGTTTGGAATACCCATCACAGTATATTCCCTAAAATCGCTTCGGAGAAACCTTAACGTTTCACTCCTTCGCGTTACCAAATGCATTGGAGAGCTATAACGGGCTCACCCGCCCTCAGTTTATCACGGAACCACCCGTCTTCATAATAATGCCCAAGAACCATAACATAATCATATCACATAAAACATGCATAAAGGAAACATAACATTTCCACATTTCAATCACGAGATATCAATACAACACATTGATATAATAACATTATGAAAACCATTTTCAATACCAAAATAAAAGAAAAGTAAAACATGGTATTTATTTTTCTTTAAAAAAGAAGGTATGGCTTGTAGAGGAAGCCGAAACTCAAATAACGGTTACGACGGTGGAGAAGTCGTTGTCGCCGCATACGTACGACAAAAACATTCCCTTTTGTCGTTTAGTAAACGCTTAGTATAAAAAAGATTCCTTTTGAATAAACGTAAAATTCAAAGGGATTTATACACCGTATAAAAGAAAGTTGTGTAGAAAATAAAATATGCCTCAATGAAAGGAGATTGAGACAAAGTCCCATACCTCGTATCCGACTTGACCCGACCGTTCTTTAATCTCCTGAATAATAAACTTGAGTTAATCTCTACTTGCTTATGAATCTTTTTCAAGTTCATTATTCCTTTTATACCATGTTATGAACATCATGTAATCAGTTAAGTTAATAATGTTCATTTTGTCGGTATTTGGTTCTCAAGTCAAAAATAGACTTCTTACACTTACATGTTGTTAATTTGGTCAAAGGTTCATTATATCCAGAATTGTATTCATGATGTAGATATCATATATGTCATATATATTCAGTACATACATGCATTTATAATATTACTTAATTTAGAGGTAAGAAATGAAATGCACCGTTCATGGAGACGGTAAGCCGTACGTACGCATGAACGCTACTTCCATTTCTATTTCATATTTTCTGGAATGGAATCATAATGATATAAGAGTATATTATAATTCCAGTATAATAACATATATAATATCATTAACTTTATCCTTTACACATCCCACATATGGTATTAACGAATCAAATCACTTTTAGGGGGCGGTAGTCCGCACTTCCTAAAATAAAGATATCGTGTTTTACCCATAATGGAAACCATAAAGGTATGCCCAAAATGAAAAAAAACAGAAGCTTAAGGAAAACATAAACATATTATATATCATATATTAAAATATTGACATCATAATGGCCACCTTTGAAGGTGTTAAATGAGTGTTGAACAATCATCGTTTCGGGAGGCAGAATTTCGCCATCCATGGAAACCGTATGTTCTTTAACCAATTGATGTAGTTGTGTGAGAGTGTAGCTCAAATAAATATCATAACAACATCCTTTTATATTTAATATACTGGTGTTGTTACAAAATAAGTAAATAAAAAGAGTTTAGGGGGTTGGAGAAGCAAAATAAAACAAATGAACATTAGAGAATGAGTTACCTTAAAAAGTGTAACTCCTTTTGATTTGAGCCTAAAGGATTCCTTTGAAAGGATTCTGACCAAAGGGAATCCTCTAGGATGAGGAGAGGGATATGGAGAGAGCAAATGGGCAGGGGTTGGCCGAGCCAAAGGCTTGAAGAGTGTGTGAAATGAGGTAGAGGTGGGGGCCTTTTATAAGAGGAGAGAAGGGGCACTTTTGGAAAGTAAAGAAACATTACTTTATTTGAAAATGTGTTTCGGTTTTAAAAGGTCCCACATTGATATAATTCGTGGATAAGGTGATACGGGTTCGAAATCCACTCTTCCAATTTGTTTTGTCCGTGTGTAGGTTTTAGATGTTTCATTATCATTCATTTTATTTAAATCGTCAAATAATGATGTCATCGCTGCATCATTATTATGTCATAAATAATTTAATTTATTTATTGTCTAAAAATTATAAAAAAATACTATGATATAGGAAATCTTATTATCTTTCCAATGACTATTTATAATCAAAATTTGGACTTCCATAACCCCACTTAAAAATTGTTTTCGTAAAACATATTATGTTTGTGTCATTTTCACTTTAACATTAAATAAAAAGTAATTTATGTCATTTCCAAACAAAAGTGGATCCATGGGGTCCCCAAGTTGACCCATGGCATGTCATGGTCGGCCATGACACAACCAATGAGGTGGGGACATGTTTCTAGGTCATTTCATATTATTAAAGCCTTATTTAGACCTTAAACTACCCTAATTACCACTAATCGTGATTAAGAACTTAATAAGTTACTATTCACCAAAAAAAATTTATAATCTCATTGAACCAAATTTTACATACTAATGACAACCATGTATGTCGGATTTTTAAAATTAAATACACATTAGTGGTAAACTTTCATTTAACTGAAAAATCAGTTTGCTTGATTACCACTTAGTGGTTTCACTATTCATCAAAAATTGAAGTTTTTCAGAAAATTACCAAAAATTCACCCTAAGCTATATTTGATATTCCGAATTCAAAAATGAAGTCTATTTTACAAAATTCAAATCATATAAGTCACATTAATTAATTTAATAATTAATTCCCGCTGCCAGAGCAAAAAGCGTGTTTTTACAAAACAATAAGTATCAAAAGATTGACACCAGTTTAAGTCTAATTTCAAAGTGAAATTGATTCCAATGACCACCATTGGATAAAATGGTAAAAATATATTCTAATTTCACTTCAAAATCAATTCAAAAAATAATCTAATCATATAAATAAATTAGATTAAAAAGCAGTTTTGATGTAAAATGCAGTATTTTTCACTATTCATTAAAAAAATGAATATTGTCAGAAAAATACCAAAAATTCACACAAGGTAAATTTTGATGTCCCAATCATAAAGGATAAGTTTATTTTGACAAACATAGTTTATAAAATTGTCAAAATATAGATTCAAAAATGGTTTGCCATCAAAAGGCAGTAAAACAATCTTTTAAGAATATTAGTTTATTCAATGCATAAGACTGTATTTATTTTCATTTTAAGCCTCTAAAACACTATCTTAATCATTAATAGACATGGATAAAAATATCTATTATTCATTACTTACTTGGGATGTTACATCCTTCCCCCTTTAGAAAATTGCGTCCCTGCAATTTATTTACTTATCAAATAAATGAGGGTACTTATGCCTCATTGCATTTTCGGATTCCCATGTTGCCTCTTCAATCATGTGGTTTTTCCACAAAACCTTTACCTGGTGAATCACCTTATTCCGTAACACTTGCTCCCTGTGGTCAAGAATCTGGACCGGTTGTTCCTCATAAGATAGGTTCTCTTCCAGCTGAACTACCTCTAGACTCAAAACATGAGATGGATCTGGAATATACTTTCTCAACATCGAAACGTGAAAAACATTGTGTACCTGAGATAAACTCGGAGGTAAAGACACTCGGTATGCAACTGATCCAACTCTCTCCAGAATTTCGTATGGTCCAACAAACCTTGGACTCAACTTTCCTTTCTTACCAAATCTCATCACACTTTTCCAAGAAGAAACCTTGAGAAAAACATGATCACCTACCTCGAAAGATAGATCCTTCCTCCGGTTATCCGCATAACTCTTCTGCCTGCTCTGAGCTGTTCCCATGTGTTTCTGAATCAGCTGAACTTTTTCTGCCATCTCTTCTACCAATTCTGGTCCCATCAACTTCCTTTCACCCACTTCATCCCAGAAAGCTGGAGTTCGACACCGCTTCCCATATAATGCCTGAAATGGTGCCATATGTATACTGGAATGAAAACTGTTATTATATGAAAACTCAACCAAAGAAAGATGATGGTCCCAACTTCCCTGATAATCCATAGAACAAGCTCGTAGCATATCCTCCAATGTATGAATTGTTCGTTCTGACTGCCCATCTGATTGAGGATGAAAAGCTGTACTAAAATTTAACTCATTACCCAAAGACTTCTGAAGGCCTTTCAAAAAGTTAGAAGTAAACCTGGGATCACGATCCGATACAATGGAGAGAGGAACTCCATGTAACCTGACTATCTCTTTAAGATACAAACGGGAAAGTTGATCAAGAGAGAAAGTATCTCGTATAGCAAGGAAATGAGCAGATTTGGTCAAGCGATCAACAATAACCCAGATTGCATTATTACCTCGAGATGTCTTCGGTAATCCAACAACAAAGTCCATGGATATATTCTCCCATTTCCACTCTAGTACTGGTAAAGGCTGAAGCATCCCTTTCGGTAACTGCCACTCTTCTTTAACCTGCTGACAAGTCAAACACTTCACAGGAAAATCAGCAATGTCTCTTTTCATTCCATCCCACCAGTAATACTCCCGCAGATCTCTATACATCTTAGTACTGCCCGGATGAACTGAAAACGGAGAACTATGAGCTTCACATAACAACTCTCTCTTCAACTGTGAATCACAAGGCACACACAATCTCTTCCCAAATCTCAAAACACAATCATTATCAATGTTGAATTCAGGCAACTTACCTTTCTGAACCAGCTCTACCCTTTTCTGCAACTCACTGTCTTGCTTCTGTGCTTGCTTGATTCTATCTGATAGAGAAGATCTCACTGATACCTGAAACAAAACAGAAGGACTTCCTGCACCAACAACTTCTATTCCAAAGTTCATCAAATCATTAACCAAAGGATCATGTTCCAAACGCAACATTGTTAATGAAGCATTACTTTTTCGACTCAAAGCATCAGCCACTTTATTTGCTTTTCCCGGATGGTAATGAATTGTACAATCATAATCCTTGATTAATTCCAGCCATCTCCTTTGTCTCATGTTAAACTCTTTCTGAGTGAATATATACTTTAAACTTTTGTGATCGGTATATATTTCACACTTTACTCCATACAAATGATGCCTCCAAATTTTTAAATCAAAAACAACAGCAGCTAGATCCAAATCATGTGTAGGTTAATTTACCTCATGCGTTTTCAACTGTCGTGAAGCATAAGCAATTACCTGATCATTCTGCATTAGGACGCAACCAAGTCCTTTCAATGAAGCATCACTGTATATAACAAACTCACCATTCCTGGAAGGTAGTGCCAAAACTGGAGCATTCACCAATCTTCTTTTCAATTCCTGAAAACAATCATCACATTCTTTTGTCCAGATAAACTTAACACCCTTCCGAGTTAGCTTAGTCATTGGACTAGATAACCGTGAAAAATTTCTAACAAACCTTCGGTAATAGCCCGCCATACCAAGGAAGCTACGAATCTGAGTTACATTTGTGGGTCTTGGCCATTCTTCCACAACTTTTGTTTTTGCAGGATCAACATTTATTCTATCTTTAGAAACAATGTGACCAAGGAAAGAAATTTGTTGCAACCAAAACTCACACTTGCTGAATTTCCCATACAGTTTCTTTTCTTTTAAGGTTTGCAAGATAACTCTTAAATGTTTTTCATGCTCCTCTTTACTTTTAGAAAACACCAAAATATCATCAATGAAAACCACCACAAACTTATCCAAGAACTCATGGAAAATTCTATTCATTAAGTCCATGAATACAGCAGGTGCATTGGTTAGCCCAAAAGGAATTACTACAAATTCATAATGGCCATATCTCGTACGGAACGCGGTCTTCGGAATATCTGCCTCCTTGACCTTCAGCTGATGGTACCCTGATCTCAAGTCAATCTTTGAAAAAAACTGAGCTCCCTGGAGCTGATCAAACAAATCATCGATATGAGGCAAAGTATATTTGTTCTTAACAGTGATATTATTCAGGGCTCTATAATCAATGCAAAGTCTCATAGAACCATCTTTCTTTTTAACAAACAAAATAGGAGCACCCCATGGTGATGTGCTAGGTCTAATGAAACCTTTCTCTAATAAATCTTGAAATTTCTCCTTCAACTCTAAAAGTTCAATTTGTGCCATTCGATAAGGGGGTTTTGAAATTGGCTTAGCATCAGGAACTAAGTCAACAGTAAACTCAACTTCCCGATCTGGTATTATTCCAGGCAACTCATCAGGAAAAACATCAGGATATTCATTTACCACTGGCACATCATTAATCTGAACAGTTCCTTTATTCTCAACGACGTGTGCAAGGTAACATTCATTTCCATCTTTTACAAGTTTCTCGGCCTCTTGATATGTTATCAAAAGTAAGGGTTCATTCTTGTAAACAAACTGAAAGTCTTTCTGAAAAGAAACTTCTTTAGCTCTACAGTCAATCTTAGCATGGTAAATAGAGAGCCAATCCATACCCAGGATAACATCAAACTCTACTAGAGGTAGAACAATAAGGTTTGCAAGTAGGTTCTTTCCACAGATAAGGATAGGAAGATTCTTATAAATTCTTTTTGCCTCGACATTTACCCCAGGTGTTTTTACCAAAAGTTCAGGAGTCATTTCTTGAGATGGTATTCCCATTTTACTAGAAAAGGTTTCAGAGATGAAAGAATGTGTAGACCCCGAATCAAACAACACACTGGCATAATCTGAAAAAACAAACAAAGTACCTGATACAACATCATTGGATGGCCCGACATCTGCTGAAGTAGTTGCAAAGGATTTCACCACCCCTTTCTTCTTGTAGTCTAACTGCTTCCCATCACTCAAGCTCCTTGTCGGACACTCGTTTGCATAGTGACCCATCTCATTGCACTTATAACATTTCACTAACTGTAAATCAAATTTGTTCTTACCTTCACCTTGATCCTTTTCAGTGCAATCACGAGCCTTATGTCCCATCTTACCACATCAGTAACACTTCCCAGAATTCAGAAGACATTCCCCATCATGCCTTTTTCCACATTTATCACAAACTAGAAACTTAGTTCTCTTACCATCAGACTTTTTTGAAGAATTCTTACCTTTCTCCTGCAACCTCGGTCTCTTCTTCTGCTGGTTGTTATAGAAAACTTGATCATCGGCAAACTCCATTTCCACCTTCTCAGCACATCGAACAATCTTTTCATAACATTTAAACTCACGAGAAGCTAATGTCCTTCGATACTTTGGCTTTAATCCTGAGTAAAAACGATTGATTTTACTATCAAGGTCCCGGATAAAATTTGGAGCATACCTTTCCAAACGAGTGAACCTTTCTTCATAAGCAGCCACTGAGTCTTCCTCTTGCCTCAATTCTAATAATTTCTTTTCCATACTAAGTCGAACAGCCTTAGGAAAATACTTCTCAAGAAACATACCTTTGAATTCATCCCAGTCAAGAGCATCAATCTCATCAGCATCCCTGATATTTTTAACCATAGAACACCACTAATCTGCTTCACCCTCCAAACGGTAAATAGCAAGACTATCCTTTTGATTGTCTGAACACCCCATGACATCAAAAATCTTCTCCAGTGCTTTAATCCACCCTTCAGCTAGCACAGGGTCAGATGATCCTCTGAATGATGGTGGATGTTGCCTCATGAAATGTTCCACCACTGACATGTTCCTCTGCGGTTGATCTGGCTGATCTCGTGCATGGATACCACCGCCATTTATCGCTTGAGTCAACTGCTCCATTACTGCAACAAACAATTCAGTTCCAATTCCGACCATTTCTGGATGCTGATTCGGAAGGTTATTTCCTTCTGTATGCCTTCCTAGCACTGCTTCCCTGTTTCCTCTGCGGAAAACCATTCTGAACAAACATGTCTTAGATGAAGCAACATGGTAATCTTTAAATGCTATATCATTTCAAAAAAATATTTTTGGACAATAATTTAATAGAATTATAACTCCTAAAGTTATCTAAACTGACCTTTGATACCAACTATAAGGCCCCAGCCTTAAACCTTACTTAATCTATCTTTTCGGGTTTAGAGTTTTAGAGAATTAAGTCATAAAACTTGCATTACATTCCACATATAAACAAAGTGGTTACATAAAGATAGTATTCTTCATTCCCATCAATGGAAACACATTTAAAATAAAACATGGATTAATTCTTGACACATCCTTGACCCTATCATCTTATCATGTACCTTTCCCTTGACCTGTGAAAAACATTTCAAAAACTTGGGATGAGCATAAAAACTCAGTATGGGTTATAAAAAAACATGGAAAGGAAACATGAGTTCATATATACATAAGAATGAAATCATAATTTACCCATAAAACATTGGCACTTTAACATACCTCATAAAATCACGAATAAATCATAGAAATCATAAGACATAAAGGTAACTTGAGGCATTCATAACATTCTTACGTAGGGAGTAACCCTCTTGGTTACGTTTGGAATACCCATCACAGTATATTCCCTAAAATCTCTTCGGAGAAACCTTAACGTTTCACTCCTTCATGTTACCCAATGCATTGGAGAGCTATAACGGGCTCACCCACCCTCAGTTTATCACAGAACCACCCGTCTTCATAATAATGCCCAAGAACCATAACGTAATCATATCACATAAAACATGCATAAAGGAAACATAACATTTCCACATTTCAATCACGAGATATCAATACAACACATTGATATAATAACATTATGAAAACCATTTTCAATACCAAAATAAAAGAAAAGTAAAACATGGTATTTATTTTTCTTTAAAAAAGAAGGTATGGCTTGTAGAGGAAGCCGAAACTCAAATAACGGTTACGACGGCGGAGAAGTCGTTGTCGCCGCATACGTACGACAAAAACAATCCCTTTTGTCGTTTAGTAAACGCTTCGTATAAAAATGATTCCTTTTGAATAAACGTAAAAGTCAAAGGGATTTATACACCGTATAAAAGAATGTTGTGTATAAAATAAAATATGCCTCAATGAAAGGAGATTGAGACAAAGTCCCATACCTCATATCCGACTTGACCCGACCGTTCTTTAATCTCCTGAATAATAAACTTGAGTTAATCTCTACTTTCTTATGAATCTTTTTCAAGTTCATTATTCCTTTTATACCATGTTATGAACATCATGTAATCAGTTAAGTTAATAATGTTCATTTTGTCGGTATTTGGTTCTTAAGTCAAAAATAGACTTCTTAAACTTACATGTTGTTAATTTGGTCAAAGGTTCATTATATCCAGAATGGTATTCATGATGTAGATATCATATATTTCATATATATCCGGTACATACATGAATTTATAATATTACATAATTTAGAGGTAAGAAATGAAATGCACCGTTCATGGATACGGTAAGCCGTACGTACGCATGAACGCTACTTCCATTTCTATTTCATATTTTCTGGAATGGAATCATAATGATATAAGAGTATATTATAATTCCAGTATAATAACATATATAATATCATTAACTTTATCCTTTACACATCCCACATATGGTATTAACGAATCAAATCACTTTTAGGGGGCGGTAGTCCGCACTTCCTAAAATGAAGATATCGTGTTTTACCCATAATGGAAACCATAAAGGTATGCCCAAAATGAAAAAAAAAACAGAAGATTAAGGAAAACATAAACATATTATATATCATATATTAAAATAGTGACATCATAATGGCCACCTTTGAAGGTGTTAAATGAGTGTTGAACAATCATCATTTCGGGAGGCAGGATTTCGCCATCCACGGAAACCGTATGTTCTTTAACCATTTGATGTAGTTGTGTGAGAGTCTAGCTCAAATAAATATCATAACAAAATCCTTGTATATTTAATATACTGGTGTTGTTACAAAATAAGTAAATAAAAAGAGTTTAGGGGGTTGGAGAAGCAAAATAAAACAAATGAACATTAGAGAATGAATTACCTTAAAAAGTGTAACTCCTTTTGATTTGAGCCTAAAGGCTTCCTTTGAAAGGCTTATGCCCAAAGGAAATCCTCTAGGATGAGGAGAGGTATGTGGAGAGAGCAAATGGGCAGGGGTTGGCCGAGCCAAAGGCTTGAAGAGTGTGTGAAATGAGGTAGAGGTGGGGGCCTTTTATAAGAGGAGAGGAGGGGCACTTTTGGAAAGTAAAGAAACATTACTTTATTTGAAAATGTGTTTCGGTTTTAAAAGGTCCCACATTGATGTAATTCGTGGATAAGGTGATAAGGGTTCTAAATCCACTCTTCCAATTGGTTTTGGCCATGTGTAGGTTTTAGATTTTTCATTATCATTCCATTTTATTTAAATCGTAAAATAATGATGTCATCGCTGCATCATTATTATGTCATAAATATTTTAATTATTTAATGTATAAAAATTATAAAAAAAATACTATGATATAGGAAATCGTTTTAGCTTTCCAATGACTATTTATAATCAAAATTTGTACTTGTATAACCCCACTTAACAATTGTTTTCGTAAAACATATTATGTTTGTGTCATTTTCACTTTAACATTAAATAAAAAGTAATTTATGTCATTTCCCAACAAAAGTGGATCCATGGGGTCCCCAAGTTGACCCATGGCATGTCATGGTCGTCCATGACACAACCAATGAGGTTGGGACATGTGTCTAGGTCATTTCATATTATTAAAGCCTTATTTAGACCTTAAACTACCCTAATTACCACTAATCGTGATTAAGAACTTAATAAGTTACTATTCACCAAAAAATTATTATAATATCATTGAACCACATTTTACATACTAATGACAACCATGTATGTCGGATTTTTAAAATTCAATACACATTAGTGGTAAACTTTCATTTAACTGAAAAATCAGTTTGCTTGATTACCACTTAGTGGTTTCACTATTCATCAAAAATTGAAGTTTTTCAGAAAATTAACAAAAATTCACCCTAAGCTATATTTGATATTCCGAATTCAAAAATTAAGTCTATTTTCAAAAATTCAAATCATATAATTCACATTAATTAATTTAATAATTAATTCCCGCTGCCAGAGCAAAAAGCGTGTTTTTACAAAACAGTAAGTATCAAAAGATTGACACCAGTTTAAGTCTAATTTCAAAGTGAAATTGATTCCAATGACCACCATTGGATAAAATGGTAAAAATATATTCTAATTTCACTTCAAAATCAATTCAAAACATAATCTAATCATATAAATAAATTATATTAAAAAGCAGTTTTGATGTAAAATGCAGTATTTTTCACTATTCATTAAAAAAATGAATATTGTCAGAAAAATACCAAAAATTCACACAAGGTAAATTTTGATGTACCAATCATAAAGGATAAGTTTTGTTTGACAAACATAGTTTATAAAATTTTCAAAATATAGATTCAAAAATGGTTTGCCATCAAAAGGCAGTAAAACAATCTTTTAAGAATATTAGTTTATTCCATGCATAAGATTGTATTTATTTTCATTTTAAGCCTCTAAAACACTATCTTAATCATTAATAGACATGGATAAAAATATCTATTATTCATTACTTACTTGGGATGTTACAGTAGCCTTACAATTATCCTTGACAAATAATGAAATTATTTTATATTCTTATGTGTATGCCACAAATCATTGTCTTATGCCTAATTTATGCATTTATAGATCATGTTCATTGATTCCCTTATGATTCAAGTAAATTAAAAATATTTATTCTGTAAATTTAGATTATGATATTTGATAGGCATATTATGGGTTTAAATCACTATGATAATGTTACTATACTCTTTTAAACATGTTAATATTGTGTAGTCCTTGATATCTCTTACACTTACGGTGCATTTAAGCTCACCTTTTTCTTCTTGTATATTTTCAAACAGTTATGAAGACATGTATTTAGTATGATATATCTAAGAAGGGTGCTTATTGTAATGAAATTAGTTAGAGATGATATAGATGTTTTAGGATCCAATTTCTTATTTTTTTTATTATTCCTAACACATTAGAACAATATGATTTTATAATTGATCAAAATGTTATGTAATTCTTATTCATATATTTATTTTTAATATCTATGTATAAAGTGTATGAGACCATATCACTACAATCCTTAACTATCACCCATCAACCATTTATTCCCATCCTACATTTTCAACCATTATATCTCGATCCACTAAAAATCATTGAATTAAAATAAATTATATAAATATAAAATTATGACATTTCTAAAATAAAGTAACTGAAAGAATCACTAAAAAAATTCCACCACCTCTAACACAATTTTTAAATCCTCAATAATCCCCTTTGACATATAAAATTCAAACTCTACATTAATTCTCTAACTAGTCCAGTTGTCATGTCATTTTGTAATTAAAATAATTACCCTACAATTATTGTAAAATACCTCTTTCTATACATCATCACATATATCACATAATTTATATATATATATAATATATTAAAAAAATTACATTAATAAATATATAATTTTCAAAATAGAATAAATTTATATTTTTTCAAAAAAACTATTTCCCATATGAAATAATCAAAATCCACCTAATGATAAATATAACTTCTTGAATGAATCATTGTCCCCTAAATTTTATTATTATAATAATATATTTACTATTTATCCTCAAAATTCAGAAACGAAAAAATAATATTTTTAATTTCAAAAACTTCCAAACATTCTAGTTATAAACCACTACATTAAATAAATATATAATAATAAATATGGAAGTAATATCATATATTTATGATTCATCATTAGAACATGGTTTCTAAAAATTATACAATAGAAACTAATTATGATAAAGTATAAATTTTACTCACATTATTGACTCATTTTCCTAAGTGCTTACACCTATCCCACCAAGATTTTAAATAACTTAAATAAAAGAAAAAAATTATATTCCTAGAGAAGTTTCTCTATAATCCAAAATCTACACTAGATAATAAATAAATGTATTATCCTATTCAATTTTTATAGATTCCAAACCAATAATAAGTAAAGGATCATGTGTCGCAAGGTTCTTTAATGGGGATGAGATTCTTCCTATGGTGAGTTCATGCATAGATCTTGAAGCATGGGGCTCTTCCTTATGTGATGAGGTGTCATATTCTGTGGCATGGTCTTGAGAGGTGTCTAGGCTAGTTTGTGTGGTGGCATGATGATGGGTGTTCTTCTACGACAATGTTTCTGGTTGGCGGTGTGTATCAGTTATGGCTCGGGTCTGGTGTTGTGGCGGGGTTAGGACATCAACAAGAAGTATCTAAGTCGAGACGTCACATCTATGGATTATATATAAAATTGTTGGGTGGTGTGATTTTTGGGGAGCATGTTTGGGATTTCCCATGGTTTGGTGGTCAGTTATTCCGCGACTAAGGGGTCAATAATCTGCAGCGAGGGTTATCCTTCCGATCTCCAGCACTAAGCTCTGTTAGGGTGAGCATATGGATGGTCAGTGTGGTCTTCATGAGTAGTTTTGGTGGAAGAAAAGGAAATTGATGTTCTTTGGGCATCAACATCAATGTGGTGTATTTGTTCTCAACTATATCAAGTTCCTCTCACTTTAGTGTGATTTCTCATTTTGGCCTCCGTTGTGGTTTACTCTTTTACATTGATCGATTGGATTCATTACCAGAGTGGAACTTATATTCTAGATCAGTCTAGTATCCCTCATTGGTGATACTATTATGGTGGGGTAGTAGGGTTCCTACCCTTGGTGGTGTTGGCTTGGCTTTTATAATCTTTGAGCATCTGTATTATTTGATTTTCTGTCTATAGCTACAGTTTCGAATGGAGCCTCGTTGTCATTACAGCAAGGCTATCTTCCTACGTTGGTTTCAGTGTCCCAAATGAAGTCCATGTCATGGAATATTTTCTAAAGGATAAATTTTTTGTCTTAACGAATGACTTTTGTGGTGATTTACTAATGTGAGAGTGATACTGTGACCAGTGGAAAACTTTCTAGGGAATTTGCAACCAAATCTTCTACATGGAGCCTGTTCTGATGATGTTAATATCAATAATATTTCACCATCTATTTGCTATCAGATTTTGATATTTGAGAGGGTATGACTAAGATACTGGTTTTAGGCATGTGCATCTGCATGAGATAGCTTTCCAATATGAAATAAGACGGTGGAAGCTGGACTTAATGTTTTTAATGCTAAAGATGAGGTTTTATGTGTTGTCTTGATCTGGTTGTTGATAGAATATGGTCTATTGGGGAACAGTTTATGAATTTAGGTCATTGAGGTCTTGTTTTGTTCTGTCTAACCCATTAAAATGTGGTTTATGACATAATAAAAAATAATAGCCTTCAGTGAAAGAAAACATGATCCCTATCAATAAAACTAAATTGTCTCCCCCAGCATATCACTTAGGATTGTTTCCTTCTATTATTTGTACTCATATCATTCCGAATAACTGATAAACATAATATAATACCATAAATCATATATGGATTTAGAGTTTCTATATCAAAAAAGACATCATAATATAATAATGAAGAAATAATAACTCATCAAAAGGCCTTAAAAGTTCGGTAGTTAATAGAATAAAGTTAACTAATATTATATTCAAAATAAAATAATGGTCGATATTATGATCATGATAAAAATTTATACATGATGTGTTCCCTTAATATATCACTTATCACATGAATTGTATAACCATTTTGGAACATATATTTTTTATTCATTATGTTGATAAAACATAATTTTGAACCAAAAGTATGTTATAATATCCACCACATACAATGTGTAATCTATAAATATTGTGAAAATATCACATTTAGAAGTATTTTATGTTTCATATCATATACCACATTAATATTTTTTAAACTATCACTAAATAAAATTTCATTCATTAAGAAGAAATCAACTAAAATTAAATATTGATCTGCAAGATGTGATATAACATCAAACACTACATTAATGGTGTAATCAAATTAAAAAATATTTTAATATTTTCACCCATTCAAATAAGATAATACATGATTACTATAAAAAAAGTTCAAAACATGATGTTTATATTTCACCTAATAAATACATGAATATAGAGTTCATATCAACCATTAATTTATTTATCCAATTCAACCAAAATGCCTCTCCTAGAAAACAATACATCTTTCTGATATATAGTTGTAGCACTGAAGAATAACTGTGATGGATTCTGAGAACTTGTTTCTATATAATTTAGTAAATTTAAATACTTTTATCAAAATAATATATGGACTTATTTATTTTATAAACTGTTTATGTCACTATTGACTATTCAATCTCTCTGCACCTTTTTATTGGTTTCCCCTAACTATGAATTTTAAAACATTAACTTGACGTAAAATTTCACTATAAAATGATAAAGTGTTATATAATCCTCAAAAGTTTAAGAATAAATACATAAAAATTGAATTACTTCTTCACCTTCAATTCCTCAATTTCCTTCTCTACAACATCACTATATGACTTTACTCAAAGCATTAGCAACTAAATTACCCTCTCTAAGGGTATATGTGATCTTAATGACATAATTGTGAATCAATTACTACCATTTTCTCACCCATAAACTCTTATACATATTTTAATATGCATATATATATATTTACATCCAAAATGATTAGTATAAAATATAAATCAGTCACCTCAAAATACTCACTTCAAATATTATGTGGAAGAACCCACCACCACATGCACACAATAATGAATGAAATAGTTACATTAATAGGGTATTAATGTTATTATATCAATAAAAAATGAATTATCACTCTTATATCAATACATATCCAAAACCATAACATTATTTTTAATAATATAATTCATAATAAGTACCCTCCTATGGTAATGAAAGAGTATGATCACACTCGAATAACTAAAAAAATTCAAAACTATCATGTAAATCCTTTATAAAAGTATAATAACTACCATTATTTGATAGAGTATAAAATTGTTACAAAATCCTTGAAAAGATTATTATAACCCTCCTTTAGTTACCTACCAATTTCATGATGCTCAATACCATCAAAATAATGATTTTATGGGTATTATTAACTAATTTCATCATCCTTTAGTGCATCAAGGATACATAATTCACTAATATTTAAAAAATAAAAAGATAAAGCTCACATTTCCCGAATAAGAACTTATACAACTTCCTATAGAACTTCTAGTTTGGGAGTAACTACAACACCATCATTAAATACTATTCATAATAATCCTATAAAAATAAATAAAATAAGATATTAATAATTCAGAATATAACTAAATCATAATGGTATTGTTTAATTACATTATTCATTTCCCCTATAATATATGAATGTTCACTCACTACTCTAGAAAACACTACCAAGATCCCCAAATGACTATAATAACACATACAAAATCTCATGGAAATTTTATAATGGGATGATAATGTTGAAATATATTTTTGGGAGTATTTTTTGATTCGATGATGTTTATCCAAAAATTGGTTATTTTTTATTGTGGGAGGTTTTTTCAGTCAATTGAGGTTAAATTGGATATGTTCCTTAATTTTATTTTTGTTATATTACGCCAAAAAAAATTTCATTACATGATTTATATTAAATATTGGGTGTTTCATTGTGTTTTATTTGAGGTATATATTAATTGGGAGATCAGAATAATATATAAGTAAATTATAATTGTGAAATTGAAGTTATTAATATGTTTTTATGTTATAGAAAAATCATTCTACAATAGTGCCTCCCAAACTATAAAAAATTATTCCTATTTTTAAAATAATTTTTATTAATTATTTAATAAAAATAATAGTGTTTATAATGACATGAATAATGTCATAAATCTGATTATTTTTTGATATATTCATTCATAGAGATAATGGAACAATGATCATGCCTTTATTTTTCAAGAACAAATTACATTAACTAAATTCTTTGTTGTACCATGCATTTTAAAGTAATTTATCAAGTCAACAAGATGAAAAAATGTATTTGTAACCTAAAAAAGTTAATTTTATAGTGTAATGAAGTGGATTTTGCCACAAAGGTTAATTATAATTACAAAATATTTATTCAATATAAATTTATTGTTTTTATAGAATCAGGATGTTTTGGGACACAATATAATAATAAATGTCATTTTTTATTTCTTTAGAAGTCGATATGTAGTTGGAGTGAACTCCTATATCTTATTTTTGTACATATTATTTGGATGTGATTATCATAATCTCATCACAATATTGATGATAAAAAGATGATAGATAAAAATATCTATAATTTTAGAACATTATTGATTTATATTACTTATCGAATAAATGGACTGTCAGACTCATTTTTTTCATGTTACTTTAACAGTTTATAGGTGATGATAATGTCATAATTAAATTATTGACTCAAAAAAATTCATGAAAATTAGAATTGTATATTTTCATTTGAATGTGAATTTGAAATTAAATCATTAATAATGTAAATGAATGAGGATGGTTTAATGAATAGATGGAGTGAGTTTGAGTGTTTAATAGTTTTATAAAGAATAAAATTAAAATTTATTGAGGATTGAGGGTAGAAGAATAAGATGAAGAAAAATAATATGAATAATCAAACAAATTCTCTAATAGATGTTTACTTGGGTTGAAAAAATTATTATTATCTACATGTCATGTTATTTTTCATTAATTTTGTGAAGAACGTGAAACAAATCAGTCGCCTCATTATGAAAATTTAGTTCAGGTATAAACACTAATCATTATATGTAATATATTTAAACTAGTGGATAATGTTATCATTGGTGTTATTGTATCCTATAAAGATGAAATTTTTTATTTTGAGTAATTATCCATTTTAAAAAATATTATGTCCACTATGTTTGTGCATTTATGATGAAGTGATTGTTATAAATAATTCTTATGAATCACTATAAAAATGTTATGAAGGATGTATGCTGGTGAAAGGTAAAATGAATTGAATTCACCAATTCAACCCCCCTCTAATTGAATTATCAGTATTAATGTGGGACTTTTTATATTTAGATTTAACTATTATATGGTGATATAAATACACTAAATCAACAATTAAAACTAACTCAAACCTCAAAATCAACCATTTTCAATAGAATGAATAAGATAGATAATATCCCCTATCACCTAAATTTATCATTGGTAATATATGCATAACCTCAAATGGTTTCCTTTTTTTGTACAACTCAAAATAGATCATAGGGATCCACTATTTGAAATAAAACCTCATAATAATGGCTCATCAATTTGATTACACAACTCCTATTTCTCCTTATGTTCCATTTTAAAACATTCAAATTAAGTCATACAAAAACATGTATATAGATTTATCCAATATAAAACCTCTTATTACAAGATATGATTATAATTTCCTTTAAGAAACATATATATATTCTTTCATAACATTGGGAAGGTCATCCATATTCACCTAAAAGAAAAAAAGAATCATGTTCACCAACTATGATATAATAATCAATGGATTAATATGTATTTCCCCTATATGGAAATCTATTTCCCAAATAAACACTCTATGATATTTATTCATGTTATAACAAAATCCCATTACCAATATAAATCAATAAAATAAAACTAATTCATTTCCAGGATAAAATCATATATTTGTCATTTAAAAATGAATATGATTCCTGAAAATCAATATCATCCAACTTCAATATCATTATCAAACATATCAGATAACCATATCCAACATCCCCATAAAGTGGTCAATTTCATTGTCCTTTAAATAATCCCATACACATGTTCAATAAAAGGTAGTATTAATTGTGAAATAATTTAATTTGATGCAAAAATATCAATCAAAATAAAAGAAGATATGGTGTAAATGTGAATCTTATATTGAACCATCTATAATATTTATCCCAATTGATATTATATATGTTTAATTATTCCTATGAAATATCCTCTTAAACTTCTTCCATAATTTATTCCTATACCTCCTCTCTATATAGTTCCATTTAATTGATGCTCTCCTAGAATGTTCACACTCAACAACACCATGTGTTGGTTGAATCAAAAATAACTTTTAATGTTGATTATATAAAAGATACTAATGAGTATGATAAATGAACATCAAATGTTGTATAAATATTTTTACACTCTTCTCAGGCCCCTTATAGAAACATAAAAAAGAAAGGAATATGAATGGGTGGTAAATTATTTAACTATAATAGAAATATATTTTTCCTCAGTGCATAAAAAAATTTATAATGTCCAAAACTATAGAAATAAGTTCATTAATTCGTCTGATTCCAATTACCACATTATAACGCTGATTTCTTAGAAAATTGTGAACTACTACCTTTAAGAATTATTTAACCAATAATTTATTGAAAACAATAAGGAATGATCTCATTAAATATATCAATTTCCACCATATCAACAATCTATAATATCATTATAAAATACCACAATGATTTGATATTAATCTATCTACCAATATTGTGTCACAACAATCTCTAATAATAATGATACGCCATGTGCCCTTCTATTATGAAATTTGGAAAATAATATAGAACCTCCAAGAATCTCATTTATATCTAATAGATAGACAGAATCCCATATTATGTACTATCAATAATATCTAAAGTTCATATTTAAAAACAATTTCATAAATAACTTCTGAAATTGAATCCATTAAATCATAGAAAGATAATTATCTTCTAAGTATAAAGTACACCACAGACATGTTTATGTGAAATTATATTAATACACAATTGATAAATATATTTGATTATCTGTCGATTAGTTTTTATCCAAATTGTACTTTGATTCATAAATAATTGAATTTTGGTCATTTTGAGTGATGATTAATATTATATAAAAAATTGAAATAAAATTGTTGTTTTGGTTCAAAATTATATAAATGTTATCTATTTTAAATTCCATATATTATAAGAATAAAGGCATGTAATGTTTTTGATAAAATTATTGTCATTAAAAAATGTGGTTTTCAAAGGGATTTGGATTTTGAAGTTAATATTTCCACTATTGATTTAAAAAATTTCAATATAAATAAATTTTTTATATTTTATATTTTTTAATTTGTAATTTCACTGTTTGAATATGGTTGATGGTTAATTTTACATTTTTCATGTTAATTTTTACAGGTTACTTAATTTTGTATACTAAATGAATATGAGTAATTACCTAATGTAATGTATCATTGATATGTTGTATTTTCATCTTATCATCACCCGTTTAAATTTACATGTGGCGTATAAATTTCGAACCGGTCAAATGATGCAAGAGAATATGAGTGAAATGTAGTTTAATATGAGTCATTGTGATAAACATCATGAAATATATGAGTTTACTTGAACAAATAATGGTTCAAATAGAATGGAAACCATGCAAAATTCATCAAAACTAAATATAACTGGTTAAAATAAGTCCATCCTAAATAAAGAGAGTAATATAAGAATATAAAATATGATTAATCTTCATATCATCCAACCATTTGATGGTAAGATAAGTCAATTTAAGACACAAAAACATATGAGTATTTGGGATGAGATTATGTTTATATTATTGGATAAACTCACACGAGTTTGAATTTTGGTAAGACTTGGTGATGCCAGATAGAGGTATGACTGAAATTAAAACACATTTTTACAAACACTGAGTTGATGGAGATGTCATAGGAATTGAAGTTGAGTCATAATGAAGAAGTTGAACATCACTGTAACTGTTTTTCTTTGACATGAATTAGAGGGCTTCTATATATATGAATTCTATATTCAAGTGTTTTTTCAATCTGTAGTTGAATGATTGAGCTTAGAATGACGAAATCATAGCACAAAGATGTTATTTATTTAAAATTATTATAATTATGTTCATTTTATATTTTGTGATTACATAATTGAATCGATGAAGATAAAGATGGCCTAGAAGATATTTACTTTGACGACTATGAGGGGAAATATAATTTCACACTAGGTATATGATGATTTCCCATAGTGAGATCAATATAAAATTATACTTGAAATTCTGGTTAATATTCATGATCCATTACATATCTCTACTACTATGGAGTGATAATTTGAATGAAACAAATTCATGATAATGCTCAGTAGAATCTATGGTGTAATATTTACATATTGCATGATGAATAAGAAATACTCACGGATTTGAGAAACTAGTTCACCCAAACTTATTTTATTAATAATACATGTTATTATAACTGGTCTAGTAGATCTAATAGATGGTTTGTTATAACTTATTATTCAATGACAGAAGACGCTTCATGATTGGGTAATGCATGATCCTTAATCAATTCTGTTGAAATTTTGACATGGAATTGATTGATTTTTCCTAATATTAGACATTAAATCCAAATATAAATACTATAGAGTGTAATAAGAATAAAAAACTAGACATTGAAAATTGGTTATTTTAATTCCAATAGTGGGTTATAGAATTATCTAAGGAGAATTATCTGTTATAATTTTAGTAGGTGGAATCACATATAGGGATGGGTTACTCATTGATGACGGCATTTATTAATGATTCAACTTATGACCAAAAATATTAAATAATTATTAAATATTTTTTGTAATAATGAATATTTTGGGTGATGATAGTTTTGGAAACCTGTATTGTGAGGATAATTGTGAAAAAATACAT
Source organism: Viscum album (assembly GCA_963277665.1). Lineage (NCBI taxonomy): Eukaryota > Viridiplantae > Streptophyta > Magnoliopsida > Santalales > Viscaceae > Viscum > Viscum album. The sequence continues at coordinate 1,867,308,916 of OY728133.1, forward strand.
ATCAAATGACTGTTATGTTACAAATGTATTGAAGCTCTTAATAATTTTTATAAGAATAATAAATGGAACTAAACTCAAGGTAAATATGATCGTTCAGATATGAAATGTATCAAAAAAACGTCCTAGCAATCTAAAGTTGAAAACCAAAATGTCTAGTATAAATTTAAGTCAGTTGACATAGTCAGTGGTTAAATTCATTAAAATGGTTGGTTCACTAGAATAATTAATCAATTCTGGTATTGATTGGAAGTCATAGAATGTGACTGGAATTAACATGAGATTTATCTGGGAAGAAACATTTTGGGATGCATAAGGATCATTTTTCATGTGGAAAGAAATATTATTGTGGATGTAGGAGTTGATATTCTATCTCGATAGCATAGGTTCCTTTTATCTTCACTATTAATTCATTGACATAATTGTTTTCAATTTATTCTATATTATTGTTTCATTTTTATACATGAACTATGAGATAATTAATTATGTTAAGTTTATTTTTTTATTTTTCTAATTAATGTTTGTTGTCCATTTATTCCTCTAAATAAAAAATCCATTCTTCTTGGCAACATTTATTTTGATTTTTTTTTAGATTTCTTTTACTATATCAATGAAAAAAACACCAGAATATATATAAACAAATTTCCCAGTAAAATATATTGATATATTGAGAAAATTTTATTAGAATGAATTAACATTATTGATTTAATGATAGATCTTTTTTTATTGTACTTGTTTTCAATTAATTTTTAAGAGTATCGTTCCTTTAATTGGATTCTTAGACTGAACCCCCACTCAATAAACGTTTTTCAGGTCTTCTACCCCTAACATCAGATAGAAACACTACACACACCACAAAATATCCCACTCATTCACAACACACTTTCAATGCCATTATTTATTTACCCATCATTCATTAGTTTAGGTTAAATAAGCCCTTAAAATATTAGCTACTATTATACTATAGGAGATAGACATAAGATTTTTATGCTCATTTGTTGATTATAATAAAAATCTCACGTATTGGTGAATTTGATGTGCCTTTTTTTCTAATAACGTTTTCCCACATGTTTTTTTATGGAACTTTGATGATTTTATATCTAAAATGCTCACTAAATGAAATATATGTTATTTTTGAAAATATTAATTAGTGATTATAATTCATTCTATAAAGGAATAAAAATAATGGTCTTAAATTCTCATATGCTTAAATATTCTATATTAAAAAATATATTTATTTTAATAACAAATGTTTCCAATTTTTTTAATACAATGTTAATTGAAATTAAATATTATGCGGTTTGGGAAGGGTTTTTTTGAAGTTAATATATCTAATTTGGATATATTTATTCTAATTATCAAATGTTGGAATATAATTTTCATTATTATTTTTAAATCTATATTTTCATTGAAAAAATATCTTTAAAGTTCATGGTATTGGAAGAGGATAACCATTTGTAGTAATTGAAGAATTTGGGATCATTTGTTGGGATATAATAATTTTTAAAGAAAACACACATTAATGAGTCAATGGGTCAAATAAAATAAAAAATATTCATTAAAACATTTTCGGTGTAATGATTATAGTGATAAATCATATTTTCAGACACCAAAATGGTGTGGGAATAAAATAAAAAAAAATACATATCAAATGTGAGTTATATAAATAAATCTTGTGAGCACCAAGTAAAATTCCCTAACCCATAATAGAATGAAATTTAGGAAAATGATTACATTTTTTATAACTGAATCATCTTTGAATCTTTCTATATAGTCTAATGAACCAAAAACTATTGAGTCAGTAGATAGATAAATAGAAAGAAATAAATTGTAGAGATGATATATATAATGGTGGATGCGACAGAATAATAAATTAATTTTGGTTTTGACAGAATGATATCGACAAGAAACATGATTGATTTTCTAAACTATTATTCCTTTTTCAAAAAATACATTTTCACTAATGGAGAAGGATTTTTTTTTGGAAGATCATGATGGAATATCTTATTTTACATCGGATTCGGAATGTCTGTAACCCCTAAGAATAATAAAAATTTTCATAGATTATTATACTCTATTATAAAATGAATTATGGGTTATCCACTTATATAAAAGAGTGTTTTCGAAAGAGGTATTTTATCTATAAAGGGAGTTTTATTTTCACTCTGTGTTTTATAATCCTAGGTAATTGAGTAATCACTTAAAACATATTATCCATCAATATGTAGTGGTTTTTGGATAATAAGTTACATCCATTGAGATACGAGTCTCTCAATCTATTCTTTAAATATCTATGGAGTTCCATTCCGCCCTTCTCACATATTATGGTAGATTAGATGTTAATAATTTTTCCACAAAAAATTTACCTCAATTCAAAAATAATGGAATCATTTTCTGTGGATCAATGATTGAGATTATAGATCATTATATATTAATTTTTCAACAATTCAAATCACTGGTGGAATTAAATTTTTTATATCTTAATCATTATAATTTAATAATAAATTTTTAAATTTATAGGAAATTGAAATAGGAAACAAGGGGTGATCTCAAGTGGAAAATAAATGTAGCATGGATTACTAAAACTAATTGAATAATGATTTCATATCATTATATAGATATATTTTAATCTATCTAAATTTTATTTTATGTCAATTACTGAATCTGTTTCTTATGTGTAACATTGTTATAAAATCACCATTATTCTAAAACATAAATGTGTGAAGGAAACTATCTAAATAAAATATGAATTAATGATGATTTTATATTTCCCTACAAATTGTTTAACCTTCTTGAATTTTTTTTGAATTTTTTTTGAAACATAGTTAAAATCATATTTTGGTACCTAAAATTGTTTTTTAGACTTTTAAATGTGTCTTGAAACTGATTATTTTTCTTTTGAACGTAATGGTTAAACATCATTTAGAAATTTTTTTTATACTGAGATCTTATGTAAATTTTCAATTATTATTACTACCATGATTTTGAATTTATCATTGAAATCTACGATGTTACTTGATTTATTATGCATTTTTTTTTAAAAACATCAAGTAAGATTTAATATTTTCTAGTAATTATGTGTGTGCACTAAAATTTTTATGTATTAAACTCTTGTAGAATTTCATTCATTATTAAAAAATTTCATTGGACTTTGTATTGATGAAAAAATGACTTTTCATCTTTCTTTATAACCTTTATACAAGTTACGAACTCTAGTATTTCAAAACAATTGAACTTAAACAATTTTAAAATTTTCTCCCATGTAAAAAAATCATCCGTGTAGAAATTTTTTATTTTATGTGTGGTAGAGTAGTTCGTTATATATCAAAGTGTATTTCATAAATTACAAATCATGAAAACTCAATTGTTTTCAAAATTTACTATTTTGGATTCTAAGTATTCATACTCAATGTTTGTTAATTTTTCCTAAATTGAAAACTAGGTTTTCCAATTTGATTGATTTAATAATTTTTATTTCTATATTAATTACATTGGGTCACATATTTTAATTTATTTCATGAAAAAAATAATTTTAGGTGAAATATTTAAGATTTTTTTTTATTTAAATGATTTTTATTATATTAAAGCTAATATTTTTTTCTTAGAAATTGATTTAAAATGAACTCTTAATCCTGGGTGAGTTTTTTATATTTTAATATCAAAGTAATTATATGATCTAATAGTGTTGTCTTGTAAAGTATTAAAATTACTCATCCATTCAATTTTGTATGAATATAATATTTGTGAAATTATATGTGCCTATTCATTAAAAAAAGTGAAATTTGGAAGAGAAATTTGATGCAAAACTAAGTATGTTAAATTCTATTAAATAATTTCACATTCGAAAATAATTATTGAAATTTTATAAAATTTATTTTATAAACCATTTATTTTTTATAGGAAAATAATTCATTATTAATTTAGAAAACAAAATTTTGGAAAACATATTTTATAATATCCTCTTCAATGTAAATATAATTCATTCACTTTAAAGATGATTTCTTTTCACTAAATTTGGTTAATAGGTTACTTTAGGAAAACCAAAGTATTATTCCTGAAGGAATTTTATTTGTATTTATTTAGATACATGTATTATATATATTTTGGTGAAATATTTGTTATTTTTGTATCCAAAATGTGGATTAATTGATAAATAATTTATTTTGGATCAATTATATTAGAGATTGTAATTGTTTATATATTTAAATATAAATGAGTGTTTTTATGATTAATTCTTTAAATGATATCTATTTCTAATATTATATATTTTAATAATAATAGGTTTTAATACTTTTTATAAAATATTGATTGAAATAATTTTTTGATGTGGTTTTGAACGTGAATTTGGGTATGTATAATGTATTTGTTATTTAAACATATTTATTTATAATATCAATTAGTGGAATATATATATTTTTTATTTTTAAATATGTAATTTATTATTTCAATATTTTTAAAGATAATTTTATATTTTCCTGTCGATAATTTTCATCATTGTTGGTTTTTTATACCACTAAAATGTTTCATTCATTATGTACTACACCATATGAGTTAAATGATCCAATTGTGTCTGAGTATCTTTGATGAATGTTTGATTGAATAAAATCTTATGTATGAGTCAAACGTATCAACTATGTATTAGTTAAATGAATCTACATATGATTAATTTCAATAAATATATGGTATCATAGGAATGACATTCTGCAACATATTACTCAAATGGAAAATAAACTATGTAGGAGTAATCACAATTAAGAGTAACCTCTTAAATAAACAACAAAGGTAAAAATTGAATAAGTTGATCTAGAAAAAACAGATTAAGATTCCATGATTGAGATCATTTTAAGCCAACAAAAATCAAATAAAAATGCTAAAGGTAGTGAGGTTTGAGGAGAATCTTGATATTATATTAAATAGGATGAATCATTCTGTTTTAGTTTTTAGAAAATCCAGGTACATCATGATGTAAAACTAGAAAAAACTAATGAATATATATAATAACATCATTTTGATATAAATCATAGAGGTATTGATGATGATTATTATTTAACAAAATAAAATTACATGTAAAAATTATTCAATGTCACAAATGAATGAATCTCAATTGAATAGAATGTTATAATATGGATCCTTGTCACACTAATTTTGAACAATTGACAATGGACCAAAAAAATATTTGAAGTAAAATATCATTATTATTGAAGATGATATTTTTTAAATTTATTTAATATTTTAGTAATTCAATCATTGAAAATTAAGGGGTCCCCAATTCTCAAAAAGTATATAGATATGAGAAAAATGATAAATACACGTTATGTTCTCAATGAATTATCTTCGTGAACTCAGTTGAAATTTAATCTTGACACACCCATTATTGTTTGAGATTGATACTAGATTTATATAACCAATGAGGGAACATTTGACAAGAAAATTTCATTGATGAAGCAAAGCGGAATCCAAATTTGAAAAATCATTTACCCCTGATAAAGAATAATTTCTCACTTTTTTATAATACTATACATCATTAAACTGAAGAATTGATAATACATTCAATTCGTGTAAGTTTAGTAATGTTGATTAAAGATTTTTTACATATCATTCAATAATTATAGTAGAATATGAATGATCATGTAATCCAATAGCTTGGCTTAAAGCTATTTAAAATTGAATTTGGGATTAAATAATTACACCCAACAATGGATTCAAGAGTTTAAAATTAATTCTAAAGTGTGAGATGGGAATTAACAACTAGAATATAATAATGGTATCAATTGATTCCAATAGTTGAATTTGGAGTTGGTAGAGGAAACTATTTGACTCTAATTGATTTAATTATTATCATTGGAATAGATGATATTGTCATTGAAGATAATATGAATGAATAAGTAAAATTTTAAATTAAAATAATAAATATTCATAGAATATTTACTAGAATAATGATTATAAGGATCAATTATATTTTTTAACTCCTACATGGTGGGGGTAAAAGTATAATAAAAAATACAAATCAAATGGTTTTTATCTAAATAATGTAGTGAAGTGCCTAATAATTTCTCTGTGAACACAAAATGGAACTAAACTCACAAGAAGGATGAACTATTGTAAATTTTAGAATATTTATAATTTCCCTTAGTATTTTGAGGTGGTTAAACCTATAGAGCCAATATATAGTAAATTAGGTGGACTAAGTTAGTAGAAAAACTTTCTAAATTGTGGGGATTCATCATAAAAATCAATTTATTATACAATTTACTAATATAAACAGACATGGTTTGGGATTGAAATTTATCTGATAGGGGTGAGGTAATTTTGGGAGGAATGAATCTTTATATTCAAGGAAAAATAATGTTGAGGATAGATTTTGAATATGAGATACTATCTCAATCAAGAATTACCAATTTTCGTCCATGTATATTTTCAGATATATTTCATATTTAAATTTATTTGGTAATGGATTTTATTTTTAAAACATGTATTTTAAACAAATTAATTGAATGAAAATGATTGTTTATGTTCAATAATTTATTTCTGTTATTCACATATTCCTCTAAATATGTATTTCATTGTTCTTGGATATAATTCATTTCATTTAGTGTTCCTTTTGTTGATGCAGTGATAGATGTAAACCATTTTCAAGACAATGTGTAATTAAATTTCCCTTATAATATATCAATGAATTGATCATATTCTTCTAGAAAGAATCGGAATTCATGATCAAATGATGTTTTATTATCTTTAATGTTTCCCTTTTTCTAAAAATCGTTTTCAATTGCATTGTTTCTTCTTTTTGATATTTCAAATGAACATATAATCAATCTTTATTTTTCATGTGTTTTTCAAATAAAATTTGTGCCTAATAGTAATTACACCACAAAAGATGAACCTATTTCACAAAACCCATTCCAAATAATCATTTCTTTCCCTTCCCTTTTTTAGTTTAGGTTAAATATGTCTTTAAATAATTCACTATACTACCCCTGGGTTCAAACCCTCACTTCGATGCATGTATAAGAGATGTAAATAAAATTTTGACAGTCATGATGAAATACGACCCTATCATATTCCAACCCCCGTAATAAACTCTTCACAAATTGAACATGGTTCACACAACCAAACTAATCTACTAAATTACAATATTAACATATTCAAGTAAATTTTATGTCCCATGTATGATGATATGTCCTTTATATATTGATAGATTTTCTTCTGGAATTCATTTATTTATATATACCAATAATTCTTGGCCATTAGTTGTATACTCTATTATATAGATTTAGGTTCTTGTTCACCTTCTCATGTTTTACATCAAAATGATCTCACATAAATGAAATGATTATATATAGAAAAACTAATTTCTTCCCATGGATATTTAGTAGTGGAATTATAATTAATAATATTATATCATTCACTATAAGAGGAAACATCACCCGTTACACAACACAGTTAATAATCATGGATAAAAATAACAAAATGAATTAACCCACAGATATAATTGTGCCATATTGATAGTGTAATTTTCCCCATATATATTTTAATATTTTATATTGTCATTGATTATATAAATAGGTCCCATAAGTTTCAACCAGGTTTCATTGGTCCACATAATAGACTAGTTCAAGATATTTTTCTTCTATACCAACATATGGAATAAATAATAGTTACTATTCCTAAATAAATCTAAAACACTATCTATAAACCACTATATCATGATCCATACATAATATAACTCTAAAAAATAAATAAACTAATATGAATATGATCCCCATGAATGATTTAAATATACCATTGGTCAGTAATTATGACCAATGTTATATTGTCTTACATAAAATATCCACACCCCCAAGGTAATGGAAAATGAAATTACCAAAAATATTAACAGGTATAACATTTAATAAATATTTTTATCATTTCATAAAATGCAAATACAATGATTCTAAAAAACACAAATTTTATAGTCCAACTAAGGAAAACCCATAATATCCCCCGAATTGGACTTCCAAAGGCCTAAAGTGTATTCCGTATCACCACAAGTTGACTTTAAGAACCATGTTATCCAAAGAGGAAATTTGGGATCAATTTAACCCTCAACATACATTTGAAAAGATAAAAAAATTAAGAATATTTTATAAGTTATCTAAATATATAATATATTTAAAAATAAGGAATCTATAATGTGACATCCACTTTGTGGATAACAAGGCATTGAAAATTATTTGGAAGACCATGAATATGGAACCAAAAGAAATCCATGGACCTATCTACTCATGACTATAATTCACCACCATAAAAATCCAAGAGAATATAAACAGGATCCGAGAGATTTTTCCTCAACTTAAAACTCTTCCATTTACCTATTTCATAAACAAACTAGGCTATAAACACATAAAAAATAAATAGGGTGTGAGAACCAAAGTTAAATAACATTTATCCAAATAATCAATACAATGGTTATGCACAAGCATCTTCTAGTTCTTATATTAAAATTTATCTAAAACATTTCTCGAGTAACTATTTCTCCATATAAGGTCATCCTTTGGGTTTCCTTTAAAAACACTCCATTTTAAAATAACTATTGAAATATGAACTAAAATTTATGCTTGAGGAAAAAATGGATATATAAAATAGGTTTCAAATATAAATTTCCATAATTAAGTGAAATGTTAATAGTTATAGGTAGTTATGCACATATTTTTTCCTCAATAAACCAAGCTGAAAATCACAACCCAATGGTGTACCCAACTCAAACAAACAAGAAACACTAACCAACATAAGTGAACTCTAATGTATAAAATATTTGGTCCCTTTTAAAGGATTCAAATTTGATTCAATGTCATAGTGGGAACCTCCATTAGTGATACCTAAACCCACTAGGGATCACATATGTTTAGTCATTCTCATAGCCCAAGGTTATCTTCATGTGTTATTGCAATACAATTCTATTCTAGAAACCACAATCATGTTCCATAAAACATTTTCAAAGGAAAATACATTTCATATCCATCCCCAAATTCTCATAAATTATTTTCTATAGAGTTTTCACACTGCTACCAATATTGAAAAACTAGATTCATATAAAAATCCATCATTGAGGCATTTTATATGAACATCATGTGCATAACAATTTTCTTAATAAAAATCCATTTTTAGAAATAATTACCAAATATATAAAACATTTAATTCTCTTTTCTTGGATTAAAATTGATTATTTTTATAAATTTAAACTAAAGGGAAAAAACCTAGGTGATGCTATGTTATAGACCATTGTATGGAGACACATAACTCGACATTGATGAAAACATATATTCCATTGAAACAAGTGATAAAAAAATAATATATCCAGTCCTTCTAAGGATAGTTCTACTAGGATAAAGAAAATATGGAAAGAACCACCCTAAGGAACTGCTGGATGATATAGTAATTCCTATAACCCCATTATTGGAATACTCTAGATCTACAATATGAGATTAAGGGGAGTGAAAAATAGTTTAATAGAAGATGACTAATTCATGAGACAAATAAAAACTGTACATTATTGGAACACAAAAATTGATTGACCACACTTGTAAGATCAAGAAACATTCATGAATTTTAAATTTAAAAAACAACCACCCCCACTTCTTCATGGAATCTACCACGATATGGTGGAGTCACATAGGATACCGATCATGGGTTTTGTACATGACCTAAACCTAGAAGCCATGCATTTTCTGAAAGAACTAATGTTGTTACACAAGCTTATTTGTATTCAAAAGTGGAGACTAATGAAGTGAATGAAGGTTTTGAGCATCCAGAATGGGTTCATACCATTAATGAAGATATTTATAATATTTAAAAGAATTATACTTTGGAACTTGTGCTAAATACAAATAACAAAAATGTTATTTGTAAAAAATGGGTTTTACAGGATAATTTGAATGAAGAAGGTTATGTGATAAAGAAAAATAAAATATTAGTGTGAAAAGGATACTAATAGATTAAAGGCACTGATTTTGATGAATACTTTTCACATTTTGAAATGTTAGAAACAATAAGAATCTATCTTGCTATTACTACACAACGAGGATACAATTTCATTGAATGGATGTTAAATCCACATTACGAATGGTGATCTTGATGAAGAAGTATACATTGAAAACCCATGTGGATTTTTTTGGGAAAGATGGATGTTATGTGCGCAAGTTAAAGAAGGATCTATATGGACTAAAATAAGCACCATGGGCATGGTATTCAAATTGGATACTTTATTGAGGAAGATGAATTTCAGGAAAGGTAGATTTGACAAAAATATTTGTATCAAGGAATGTTAGGAGATCTCTCTGATAATAATTGTTTATGTTTGTGAAATTATCATTTTTTGGAATGATAAAAGATATTTTGAATGATTATTTGAGGAAATGGAGAAGTTTTTTGAGATGTCCATATTGGGATAAATGAAATATTTTCTTGGGTTGGAAATCATACTGAAGAAGAAAAACATTTTTCATTCTCAAGAAATGTATTTGAAAGAACATATGAATATTTTTTTAATGGATAATTAGAAACCTGTTTCCACCATAATTTCTATGGGAACTATGTTTTCTATTGATGGAGAAGGAAAGGAAGTTTATCAGAATGAGTTTTGAAAGTTTATTGGAAGTCTGTTATATTTCACTACCTCAAGACCTGAGATTGTATATGGTGTTACCTAATGTGAAAGATATCATAATTCTCCTAAATAATAACATTTGATTTCTAGAAAATTAAATCATAGATACATCAATGTCATAACAAATTTTTGAATAAGTTATGATGGATTACAAAATATTGATCTATTCAGGTATTTCGATGCTAATTGGGTAGGAAATATTAATGATAGAGGATCCACATTTGGTGGTGTTTTTGTTCTAGGTAAAATTTTTGTTAGTTAGAATACAATGAAATATAATTAAGTGAATCTTATCACATCTAAGGCCGAAATATTTTCTTCCACTCAAGCTACTACCCAACTTATGTGGATGAAGACTCATTTGGAATATCTACTTGATAAATTAAAGTTACCCTTGTGCTTGGGTTGTGAAAATCCAAGTGAAATCAGTCATACAAGTAATCTAGTAGAACATTATCATTCAATTAATATTGAAATAAAGTGCCACTTCATAAAAGATCATGTGGTGAAGAATTATTTGAAGTTGGAGTAATTTCTTACATCGGAACAATTTGTTGAAATATTCACAAAACCTTTACTGAAGGAACCATTTTCTAAATTAAGGTTGAACATGGGTTTTAAAACTACTTCTCATCAAGGTTGATTTATGTGATATTGCCACATCTCCCATATTACTATTGGATAGTGTTGTCATGGGGGATAATTTTTTCATAAATCTATCTGTACTAAAGAATGCATTATGGTGGAGTTGTGGGTAAGCTATGAATCCAACAGTTCTTGTGTGTGAACTATTACAATTGTTTGTTGAAGTGGTTATATAATTTTATTCGTATTCTAGGAAAGTTGATATTTCATATACGGATGAGGAATAAATTCTGGTGAAATTTTATAGTTACTATTTTGGACTGTATGGTTTTGCTCTCAATAATTCTCCTTTCCTACAATGATTTAGCTTACAGAGGATTAGAATTATTGATATCTAGTCCATATAATAATATTAAATTTTATTTTATGTATTAATAGTTGTTTAAAACCAAATCAAATGGAGGAGATTTATGGTACCATGTTTGATGGAGAAGTGTATTTTTGTATTTTTTGTCAAAAAGGGATAAATCAATTCACCTTGTAAATGCCTTGAAAAATCAGACGATGTTTTTCTAATTTTTATTTCAAAACTATCATAGGTTTTTATATATTTTTATGCAAGCATAATTAATGCAAGGGGTAGAAAAGGAGATTCCAATTATATTTAGTTTTGATTGGAAAGAATGATATTGCTGGAAGATAGGGAAGTTGCAATACTTTCCTTTTAAATTCTGATGATTCTTAAGGTGATCGATTGAAGACTATATATCATGATAGATAAGGTTGATGATGAAATAAGATAATCATTAAAGAATAATTAAGAAATTGAAGAAGAATTGGAGTTCATGTCGGGTCATATATTTTATGTGGATCCATTTCCCAGTGTTTACCAAATATTTGGACTTCTAATTCGGTATTTTGTTCTTGGAAATGAAAATATTTCTTCATAGGAGTGAACAATATGTTGAATGGAGAATGAAATAAAAAATGGATGGGAACCGTGTACCATGAGACAAGGTCCACATACCATGTCTGGTAACTGTTCATGGACTGTGTATGAGGTTCTGGGAACTATACACAGAGCAATTCCTGAAACCAAAAATGGTTCACAATGAAGATGTATGGAATAGCCTTGTGGTATACAGAAGGATGTGGTTTGTGGTAGCGGAATTAGTATGAGATGAAGGCTGTACCACATTAAAAATTGTGTTAAAATAGATTTAAGGATTTTTTGGGGTTATTTTCCTATATAATGAAATCTAATCTCTTCATTAAGTAGAGATAATTTTAGAATAATAGATTACCGCTATAGAATAAGTTTTTAGAAGTACGAATATTTGGCGGAACAGGATTCCTCATACAAAGGAGTTCATGGGAAGAAATTCCCCGAAGAGAAGTGGTTCATGGAAGAAAGATCATGTGTAAGAATTAGTGGTCTGTAGAAGATAATATGGTTCATAGATTAAGGGGGAGTTATCATCTGAAGAAGGGATTTTGCGAAAATGGAAGTGGTACTAGAAGTTGGTATGCATAATCGTATGCAGTACGTGGAGCAGAGGAAATTTATGGTAGAATAGATGTTCGCATATCATTCTGATACACGATACATGGTGGAAATAGGTAGTATGCAGAGGATGTAGAAAATTCCTCAGTGGAGGATTATCACTTCTTGGCAGACTGAAATAATTATCTTCCTCCTTTTGGGTAGAAATGAGAAGAATAAATTTGAAAGATAAAATTGGTGAATGCTCATCAAGAAGCACCAAAAAATCAAATTACCCTATTTGTGATATGAGGAAGAAAACATTTTTTGTATTGTTTTTCAAGTGATTCATGAGTGTAAGGACATATCATGCACATTGTATTCCACATCAAAAGATTGTATTCAATTGGATTGTATGATACTGGATTTTTTATGTACCATACTGAGAGCGTTGTTACACTTTTTGAGTAGTGAACCTTGTAAATATTGTGTTAATTTGGATGTGTGTTTTTACTGTGTTTAGTGGGGAAAAAACTATTTAATAGGAGGTGATGGTTGTGTCAAAATGAAGAAAATATTAATGAAAAATATATCACTAATTCACCCCTCCCCCAATCTGTGATAATTGTATCCTGATAGGGAAACTTCACTGACAACTTCTAATCCAAAATTCATCAAATTATTAATGAATGGATATCATTTCAAACTTATAATGGTTAATGTAGAACTACTCTTTCGACTCAGATTAGTGAACACTTTATTTTCTATTCCTAGATGATAATAAATCATGAAATCATAATCCTTGATTAATTCTATCCACCATTCTCTACCTCATGTTTAATCCTTTTGTAGTTAATATATACCTCAAACTTTTTTGATCATTATATATTTGACACATTACTCTATACAAATGAATCCTACAAATTTTCAAATTCAAAAACATCAAATTATAATTCCATATCTTGTTTAGGGTAATTTGAATCAGGATGATTCAATTAAAGTGAATAATAAGAAATTTCCAAATCATGTGGTATTAGGACACAGCCAAGTCCTTTCTATAAAGCATCACTATAGATAAAAAATTTACCATAACTAGAAGGCAGGTTCAGAACAAGAGAATTCACCAATCTTTTTTTCAGTTCCTCAAAACAGGCATCATGTTATTTTTTCATGATGGACATTAAACCCTTCTATGTTAACAATGGTTATGGGCTAGATAATTGAGAATTTTTTTAAAAAAAACATTCAATGATAACTCTCTAAACTAGTAAAAATATTAATCTCGGTGAAATTGGTATTTCTAGACATTCTTCAAAAATATTGGTTTAGATGGGTCAACAGTTATTCCATATATAGAAACAATATAACCAATAAATCAAATTTTTTACAACCAAAATTCTCTCTTACTAAACATTTCATATAGTTTCTTTTCATTTATGGTTTCCAATACAACCCTTATGTGACTTTTATATTCCATAAGGATTTTAGAATATTAATAAAATTCATCTATAAACACAACCACAAACTGATAAAAAACCTGATGAAAGAATCCATTCATGAGACTCATAAATACAATAGGCGCATTAGATAACCCAATAGGTATAACTAAATACTCATAATGCCCACATATTTTTTATAACATTGTATTTGGAATGTCAACCTCCTTCACATTCAGCTGATGGTGCCTAGACCTCAAATAAATATTCAAAACATACTGACCCCATTGGAGCATATCAAAAAAATCATCAATATGAGGCAATAGATAGTTTTTCTTTATAGTTATGTAATTCAAGGATCTTTAATAAATTAAAATTATCATATCACCATAATTATTTTTAAAAATAAAACAAGATCACCCCATGGTGAAGGGATAGGTCAAATGAAACATTTGTCAAAAATTCTTGAAACTGTTTTTTAAATCCCACCATTTCTACTTGATATTTTTGATAAGGTGGTTTAGAAATATTCATAGAATCTGGAACTAAATCAATATTAAATTAAAAGTCACTGTCAGGAACAATACCAAGAAATTAATCAGGAAACAAATCTATAAATTTATTCACTATTGGAATGTCACTAGTCAAAACTATTTCTTTATTTTCAACAACATGAGATATATAAATTTTACTGATATCTTTAATCAATATCTCATCTTCTTTGGTATGTTATCAATGTTATAAAATCATTGAATAAATATTTCTTGGCCTTGAAATCTATATTATCATAATAAATTGGAATCTAATCCAGACCAAAAATGATTCCAATTTCCACTATAAGAATTTTAAAAAAACAATTCATGAAGAAATATCCCCCTAATGGTAACATACAGATTCCTATAAATCATGGTTGTGTTAATACATCCACTTAATATTTTTACAAAACGTTCTTTATCAAATTAGTGTATAAATATTTTAAATTTACTTGGAAAACTCTTAGAAATGAAATAATGTGAAGATCCAGAGTCAAATAGTGTTTATTATTTAAATTGTGTTATTATTATTGTAGTTATTTTTATTGTATATATGTTTATATATATGTATATGTATATATATATATATGTCTATATATGTATATATATATATATATGCTTAAATGTGTTATGTCTATATAAGTATATATATATGTTTATCATATCTATGTTTATATGTTTATATATAGGTATATATATATATATATATCTATATATGTATATATATGTGTGTATATATATGTGTGTGTGTGTGGGTTATTTTTAAATGGTTTTATTGTTTTAAATATTTTGATTATAATAATAATTATTATAATTAGCTTATTTTTATTTTATTATCATTGTTTTATTGTTATTATTATTATTAAGATATGATTTTTATTTATTTAATTATTTTATCATATTATTATTAGAATTATTAATATTATCATTATTATTATTATAAAGTCATTATTATTATTATTAGGATTTGATTTTATTTATTTAATTATTTTATAATATTATTAATATTATTATTGTTATTATTACTATTATCATATATATATTTATATTATAACCCTTAACTAACCCCTTAACCCTAATCCCGTTTTACCCATGCGGTGGCCCCCTTTCCCTTCCCTTTCCCTCTCCCCTACCTTGCCGCCCTTCTCCCCCCCTTCCTCTGCGCACCTACACCCCGGCGGCCCCCTCCTCTTGTCCGACCCCCTGTCCCGGCCACCGCCTCCGGCACCCGTTCCCAGCTCGACTAATATTTAACATACATATCACGACTTCTTCTAAAGGTCCCACATAAACTGTAGAAGTTTAAAATGATTTTTTGAAACCCTTCTATTTTCGATCTTACTGTTTTCCACCCTCGGAAATCATCTTTGGAAAAAGATTGGCATAATTCCCTTAATCATTGCAACTGAAACATATTACCGCTTGTTTTTAATTGTATTATTGATCATATTACTTAAAATTATGATAAATATAACTAGTATTACCACATTAGAAGCTTTTCCCGGACATTGAGATACATTCCCTTGGAGTCTTTTTACCACAATTCTCAGAAGATGGAGATTTAGTTTTCTTACCTCCATACGTCATTGATGAATAATTTCCCATTGTCTATCAACTGGATCACTTTTTTTCCATTCCCTCAAAGGACCAATGATGATAAAAATCACTATTAATACCTTCTCCTCACTTCGTACAAATTTCTCATAGCATTTGAACTCATGAGAATCTAATTCCCTTCAATATTTCAGATTCAATCCTAAGTAAAACTATTTTATCTTACTATTAATATCCCAAATAAAATATAAGATGTTCCTTGAATAATGGGTAAAATTTTCATCATATGCAACCACTAAATATTCCACCTTATGTCTTACTTATAATAACTCATTTTCCATCCAAATATGAACATCATTAGTAAAAAAATCCTTGAAGATGTCCTTAAATTCATCCCATTCCATAGAATCAATATTTTCAACTACTATGATATTTTTTACCGTTGAACACCACTAAAAAAATTCACATTCAAAATTATAAACATCAAGGCTTACCATTTGATTTTCTGAACACCCCATTAAATCAAAAATCATTTATTGTTCTTTAATCTTCTAATCATATTTCGCAGTGTCAAATGATTCTCTAACTTATGGGGGAGTTTCCTCATGAAATATGCCACTACCGACATATTCTTATGTAATTGATCTGTTTGATGTTATGTATAAACATCACTACTATTTATTTCCTAATTCAACTGAACCATCACTACAAGAAAACTATTCAGTTACGATTTTAACCACCTTAACATGCTAATTTGGAATGTTGTTTTCCTCTGAATGCCATCCCAGCACATTTTTCATGTTCCCTATTAGGAAAACCATTATGAACAAACTTATCTTAGATGAAGGAATGTATTAGTATTCAAATTCTATATCATTTCTATTTGACTATAATGTAAAAAAATTAAATTGCATATTCTATTTACAATAACCTATCCCCTGATGTTATCTAAACCTACATTTGATACAAACTACAAAGCTCCATTCTTAAAAATTACATAATATGGAGTTACGTCAATAATTTGACATTCATTCACATTGAGGATATTTTTATGTTTAGATCATTAGTTATTACGCCATAACTCATACATATCATCTTAATTATTATAAATTATGTACTTCTACTCACTATCCATTTTATTCATAAAAAACTTCTAAAAAGAAATGTGTGTTCATTTCATGTTTAAGCGTTATAACTTTTCCAATATATTATTCATGACTCTATTCTCCTTTAATTCCTAGGAAAAAAATTTCAACAATTAGTATGAGCATAAAAATATTAATAATGGATACACAATGAAGGAAAAACTATTAGTTTTGCGAAAACATGTAAACACTGAATAAGTTATCAAAAAGTAATAATTTCACCTTTATGAAGTTGAAAATACTCTTCACTAATTATAAGATCATTGCCTAACATTTTGTGACCAAAATATTATTATAATCCCATATAATTAAACATATAACATATAAAGGTAACTTGGTCTATAATCTTACACAAATGGAAGAACATTACAGTCAACTTTCATACACATCACTAGATAAAATAGGCATATGACCAACTTCCATTCCCAATGAATTCAAGGTTATAATTTAACCACCTATCCTTGGGTTATCATGGAACCATCCGTATTTGGTTTATCACGTAACCACCCATCATTGGTTTATCATGTAACCACCCGTAAAATGCCCATGCACCATTATATAATCATAATACATAAAAGATTTTCAATTATCAATATTTAAATAGTAAAATTTGAAATCAAGATGAATAATTACATGATATTGATATAATAAAACCATTAATAAAACCATTTTTAATAACATAATTCCAGAAAATAGAAAATGATATTTATTTTTCTTTTAAAAACACTTTTTCTTTTATAGGAATACAAATACCAAAATGGTCACGGTGGAAGAAATGCTATTGTCACCGTGTATGATAAAAAACATTTCTTTACAAATTTAGTATAATGATTCACTGAAAATGATTCATTCTGAAAACAATAGAATGAAATTAAAATTCAAAGGGGTTTATTATACAACTTATAAAATAAGGTGGTGTATAACATCAAAATATGACTCAACGAAATGAGATTTAGAAGAAGTCCCTTAACTTAAGTTTTATTCATCACATGTGTCCTATGTTAATCCTGAATAATAAAATTAGGTAAATTTATAATTTTTTGAGATAATATTTCATGTTTTTTATTTATTTAATATCACTTATTAACATGTTATAAAAATTACATAATTTTTTATGTTCATATGGGACGTTTTGTCGATATTCGGTACTTGAGTCGAAAATGAATATGGGTTGATGTCACTTGTCCATGCGGTCATAATACCATAATATCTACAATAAAATTATTGATATAATAATCATTTTTAAAAATAAATTATACTTTCTAAAACCAAACATTCATTTATGCTATAAAAAATGAAAAACGTTATAATCATGTAGGCGGTAGGTCGTACATACTCATGAGTAACGTTTACATTTTTCATTTATCATTATAGAAATAAGGTAATTATTATTTTCTATTTATAGAATGATGATGATCATAATAACCATTTAAATATTCATATATATCATGCAACTTATGTTGTGAATAAAAATTATTCAAATCGCTTTGTAGAAGTGATGATTCACACGTAAGCACAAACGACATTATGATTTTCATATTAATATTCATGATAGTAAAAGATAATTGAAATATTATTCTTTTTAAATGATAAATATTTCATGAATATCATATATAAACATTGATTCTATCAATATAACCCATATTTATAGATGTTAAGAAATAACTAACTATATCATATTTCTAAGCGGTTGTCTATCATACACACGAACAAAATATCCATTTCCCATTTGATGAAATTGGATATGGATTTAAGTGATAATATTAACATAATAAAATCTCAGTATATTTAGGATACTGTAGTTATTAGTTTATCATGGATGAATTATATTTAAAGGATGTGGAAGAAGAAATAAAATAGAAACACATTGAAAAAATGACACATCTTCTTCGGTTGATCACCTTTTAAGAAAACCTTTACACAAATAAAGAGGTTTTTATGCCTAAAATAAGGCCTCAAGAATGTAGGGAGGGATTCTAGGAAGGGTGTTTGGTTGATATTTGACAAAACAAAAGGCTTTCTAGGTTTTATTATTAATTATGAGTATGTACCTTTTCATAGGAGAGGGGAGGGGCACCCTTGGATACTCTTAAACTAGTAAATTGATATAAACTTAATTTCTGCTCCAAATGGTCCCAAAATCATTTATTTATATGATAATATGGTTTGGGGTAGAATACACATATTAAAATTAAAATTATACAAGTTATCAATATGTTTTAATCCTTGACTTTTTGTTAACCCATATTTAACCCATTTTAATTATATCGTGATGTCATGTTACTTACACATTGTGGGTTAATTTAATTACCATAACATGTCATAAAACCCAAAAAGTGAAATTTATGAAATATTTGGTCTTTTGATAAATATTTGGATGAATCATATTTTTTTTGAATTTATTATCATATAATTAAATAGTTTATAATCTCAAATACCAATATTGTCAATTTTGACACTATTCATTAGTTGACTTTTAAAAAAATCATAACATATAGATAATTTCAAACCAACTACTTTAAATACTCACCAATATGTGATATAAATCCATAAAATACTTGGATGACCAATATTATGTCAAATAAATTTAATTTAATATTTTAATATTATTTATTTGATTCATTCATTAATTAATAATTTACAACCTTATCATTGTGTCTTAATTAAATTTAATTATTTAATTTCTATAATTTATTTATAAATAATCATGATTCAGGTAAAATATTTATATTTCTAATTAATATTTGTTGTCTCAAAGACACCTGTATTAGTCCATATTAAAATAATTTACTTTTTAAAAACAAATGCATAATAAATTACTATTCACTAAATATAATTTTGTAATTTCATTAATGTCATCCAAGTATCTCCAATTAGTACTAAAATCAACCCAAGGATTGTAATGCTCAGGATACACTCATCCAATTAAATTAGAAAATATGATAGGGTAGTTTTATATTATTATAATATTATTTTTACCTTTAAATACCCAGTTTAACATTAACCATGGTAATAAACATTATTACCAAAGTTACTATTCATAACTTCCAAAAGTAAAAGGGAACTATTTAAATAATTTGATCCATTTGACAGTAAAGATGTAATACATTTTTATAAATTCAAAACATAGAATTGGCAGAGATTAATTAAGAATTAATCCATATTGTGAAAACTATAAAACAATTTCTTTTAAAAGTAAAAACCATTAAAATATTAAGATTTTTTTATATCAAATTTCAATGTGAAATTACCTTCACTAACCAAAATTGGATTAAATGAAAAAAAAATCTAAATAACCTTTAAAACAAATTTAGATAATAATATAAATTAAATTTTTATGTCCCTCTGCCAAATAAAAAAAATAATTTGTATAATATTACATATAATGGTTATAAAAACAAGATATAAAATGGGTTAAACATAAAAAGGTGGTAGAACGACCTTTAAAAAATATTAGAATGTTTTATGCAAAAAATTGGATTTATTCTCATTTTAAGCCTATAAAATCCATTTGATGAATGTATAAACAAATAAAAACTTGTGTAAACATTATATAGTTAGTTATGTTCATTCCCACAAATACAAAAAATATACATTTACTACCTTTTAAAATAATAATACTAATAATGCATTATTTTTAGGTATAACTTAGTCCTCTATGAAAAAAAATATTTTAGAGAAATCTTTTGTCATGTATTCGGTACATTATCAAATATGGAACCCCTTTAAGTTAAAATGACTACATATTTCATTAATATAACTCCCCTACCCCAGTTACCCAGAGTCGGTGCTTTATTACATAACATTGGAATGATACAAGTAATCATTTCCCAAAAGACCGATCAATTTAGTATTATTGGAAACAAGATACATACATAAGTTCCAAATTTCAACTTGAAAAGAAATAAAACACTAATTTATTCCATTAGAAACATCCAAGCCTCCAAGATTATGCCTGCAAGTCACTCATAACTAACTTCTTCATATCCTCAGAAAACTAAACATAAGAAAGTGTTGATCTAAAATGCTCAGTAAGGGTAAGAAATACAGCGAAAGATAACATAAACATTAGGCATGGTGAATAATTAAAAACACATTCCTTTAAAAATAATAAACATGAACACTTTATGGAAGGAATATGAATTGAGTAATTATTTTCATAATAATACATAGTCATGGGTATTAGTCTAGTCCAATAACCACATGAACCGTCATAATTATTTTCATAATGAGGGAATGTATAGTTTTCTACATTCTGAAACATCTTGTCATGGCCTTGTCCAACACATCTAAATATGATTTAGTCCTTGGACGAAACTATATATCAAATTGGGAAAGTCCTCAGACAATTCCACATCTAATTGTCTCATGAGACCTACTGATGCATCGAGGAGATATAGCGGGCTCCACCCATCACATACTAATTCCAATACATTCCTGGTATGAAATGGTTGAATCATAACATCATCATTCATAATAAAACTAGCATACGAAATGCCAATACTTTAACCATAAACCATGAATGGTATAAAAATAACACATCCACAGTCAAACATATCACAAAACCATCAATAAAATATAGAATATTTGTATCATAATAAATCAACATCAAATGAGTGTTAATTTTATCAAAGGATGTTGACATAGATGAAATCAAAACATTTTAGAGAAATATCTCTTTCTATTTTGAAATCATTTAAGAGTCGCATAATTAAAATAGAAAACATTAATTTTGAAAATATTATTATAATCTTGTAAGGTATGCTTCAACAATGTTATAACGACACAAAATAGTCGTACCCCCGTATACATTTAAAAACATTCTTACATAAATTTTGTCGAAAAGGTCATAAAGTACGTTGTTTGGAAAATGACGGAAAGATTATTTTCAAAACATAAAAGGTCAAATTATGGTATGAATGACTTTAACACATAGTCTAGTAAATAGTTAAATTGTTTTGAGATACATTTTTAAGAAAACATGGATGTTGATGATAAAGAGGTCCTAGTAGATACTTACGTAAAAACAACCTCTGATAATAAAGAGATTGTGAAATTAACCATGACCGTGTACTTTTCCTTAGTCGATGGTATGTTAACCTCTTTTATAATAGTTAAAAAACTTTTATTAAATTATAAAATAACTATATACATCAGTATGATATCATATATGATCCTCTAATATTGCTTTGATAATAATATTTCAGTAGTATCATTATTTTGGGTGTTAACTGATTCATTTTCCATTATATGCTTGGTTACATAAGTATGTTTGTTATGGATAGGATTTATTTTATTAATATATAGAATTATATTATGTTCATAAACATTATTTTTAATCATAAAATAAAAATTATTCTTGAATGATTATGATGGGGAATGAATCTCATTGGGTTCGTGGAGACGGTAATCCGTATGTATGCAAATATGGTGACATTTTCATTCATATGATTGATAGAATATTGAATATGGTTGTAAAATTTTTATTATAACATAATAGTATATATAAGATATTGTATTTATTAGTTTAGAGTGTAAACAACAAAGAAAGAGGAAGTGGTAGAAGAAAATAACATTAAATAAGTGATGAAATATTTATCTCTTCTTCGGGTTCTTCATTTTGATTTCATCAAAAGAGATCCATAGGTTGGATTTCAGACAAAAGTATAGCCACTAGGATTAATAAAATAATGTTGGGTGGATATTTGGTCAGGGTTTGGCGGAGCCAAATGGCTTTGAAAGAGTGAAATTAAGAGATGTGTAAGAACACTTTTATAAGAGAGGTGAGGATCAGTTTAGGAAAATCTTGAAATATTATTTTATAATAAAATCATTTTCAGTTTATAATGGCTCAAAAATGATTTATATATAGGATAAGGTAGGTACGGGTAGCATAAACACTCATCCAATATGTTTTATATAGGTTTAGGTCACCATATTAACCTTATCTTTTAGATTTTACTCTTAGATAAATAGTTTTTCATTTACCATGTCTCTTTTTATTTTTATATTATATGGTTCGTAAACATACTATAACAAGACAAGAGAATCCCAAGAGGTTCATTATTTATATATATATAACCTTATCTTATTCTTTTGGTTGATCTTTATATTTTTAGAAGAATTATATCAATTAATAATATAGTTTTTGTTTTAAAAACTCAATTATGTCAATTTTGACACTATTTAGTATTTCATTTTTTGAAAACAAGTAATACATTATCACTTAAAATAAAATTTATTTAACCAACAAAAACATGTCATATTAACCTATAATATTATTTTATTTCATTATAAGTCTCTATTTACATTTATTTTGATATTTATAATATCAATAATTTTATTATTTCATTAATAAGGTAATTACTGCATCATCATTGCATCATAAATAAATTAAATTATTTAATGTCTAAAAATTATAAATAAAATACCATTTTGTAGGAAATTTTTTTACCTTTCTAATAAATATCTATTGTTGAATTTATCTTATGTGTAACCCTATATTAAAAATGGTTTAGTTATTAAACTTTGAATTTAACTCTTTTAGCTCTTCTTTAAATAAAATAATAATAAATGTCCTAATCTAATACAAGTGGTCAAAGAGGATAATATATTATTCCAAAGATTGTTTTTAGTCTAATTATACTTATCTAATATAATTTTGGAAAGTTATAGGTTGATTATGATATCATTTTTATCCTTAATTTCCCTATTTACTTTTAACCATGGCAAAAAAAAGTCAAAAGTTACTATTCACCAAAAAATATATTCATCTTATTGAACCACATATTATTTACTGATATTAACTATGTATCTATGATTTTTTAAATTCAACTAACCAAAGCAGTAAAATTTTATTTTATGCAAATTTATAAATTCTCCTAGGAGGTGGGTAAAAGATGGTAAAAACTTCAACAAATTTTTTATATATCTAAAATATTTCTAAAATGACTCCAATGAATTACACTGATCATATATAGGTATTATGTATCCATTTTGACCTAAAATAATTTTAAATAAAATAAATAATTATTTAAATAAAAAGTCAATTTTAACCAATAACACATTGGGTTTTACTATTCATCAAAAAATTAAAGTTTTCAGAAAAATACCAAAAATTTACCCTAAGCTAATTTCAATATTCTGAATTCAAAAAAGAACTCCATTTTGAAAAATAATATTTATAAAATTTCAGAATGTGGGTATTACTATTCATAACGGCTAGTTTGATTGGCCTCGGTCTGTTATAATCTTGAAGTTACGTATAATGCATGCTATTGCATTATTCAAAGGGAAACATTCTACAAAATATTGGTGTGTTACATACTTCCTTACTTAAAATAATTTCATCCTCGAAATTTATAGAATACTACAGCACAAAATGATTTGGGTGGTTCTTCATCATAAGTTCCTCTGGTTCCCACGTTGTCTCTTCCATCATATGATTTCTCCATATAACTTTTACCAGATGAGTCGTCCGGTTTCTCAAAACATTTTCTTTTGTATAAAAAATCTTGACAGGCTCTTCATAATAGGACAAATCAGGTTCCAGTTCAATTTCCTCATAGGTGAGTACATGAGTTGCGTTAGGCATGTATTTTCTCAATAGTGATATGTAGAGACACAAAGCTTAACGTACATGGACATTACATTACTTTAGCGGAATACTTAATACATAACAAAAACTAATACACAAGGACCATAATAGTTTAGTGTCATTGGAAACTTGAACGTAATCTTCTGATCATGGTGAAATATCTTCAACATCTCCCATAAAGATCTTCCACTTTTTTTATTACCTAAAACCTTTCTTTATATCCCGGGGAAAAGAAAACATAAAAAGGGTGAGCTCAAATGCTCAGTAAGGGTAAGCATGGATAAAATAAAACAAACCATATACATTTGAACTTAAAAACATGAGCATAATGTTTAAACATCAAAATCTTGAGAAATTCCATAAAACATGGTAGTACGTAAGGCATAGATCATAAAGAAACATTAATAATGATAAAATATCATGGGAATAAAACATGTAATTGTGGAAACCATTAAGCACATGATATGATTTCCATAGTAGCCAAGGCATTACTGCCAAGACCATCTTAGTGGACAAAGTCCCTTTCTGAATCGAGTTCGCTGCTTGTTCCAGTCCTGTATTACTGAACCGGTTTAACTTGCCGTTCCAGCCATGTCTATCTCATGAGATATAAATCTTTACCCAATGCATTTGAGGTAGATATAGGTCCCACCCATCTCATAATGAAATCATTCTTACTTGTGCCACAAAATCATAAATCATACATCATTACATAACCCATTTAATAAAAATGGTATTCTTAAACAACATGACATCATAAAACAATTCATATAAGATGAATGATTTCATAAAAATAATTCCATCAAAACGTAATAAAATCAATGTAATAATAGGGATAGAAACATAACCCTATATTATCTTAGATGGAAAATAATTTTGATAAAACACTTGAACTCCATTCTTGAGGAAAATATCCTTTCTACTTCAAAAACATTTTACTTTCTTAACATGTCATACAATTTTAAAATAAAAGAAGTTGAATAAAAATAAACTTGAAAACTTGTAAAGTAAGCTTCTTGGAAATAATTTTTTAAAAATACAGTCATTCCGTGTATGTTAAGAAAACATTCTTTTCGTACTTTTTCTGGAAAAGTTAAAAAGTACCTCATAACGTAAACAAAAGAAAGATTCCTTATATACCATGTAGTTAAAGTCAAAAATGGGTAAAAAGGACTTTAAACATACATGAAAACACTTTTATAAAACATGGACATGGATGGTATAAATAACCCCAGTAAATACTTACAAATAAGCAATCTCGGATAAAAATGAGATTTGCAAAATTATCCCTTACCTTAGGTCAAATTTTCTTCGTAACTGTCTGAACCTCCTACATAATGATTTAAATAATGTTATTGACTTATTACAGAATCATATTAATTGCTATGACATAATCTATGGTTCACTTATGACTTTATATTACCCGTTCTTTTTTAAATTCAATGTTAAAGAGCGTTTTGGGTAAAATCGTTTCATTTGTCATCCGTGTTTTGACTTGAAATTATTCATATGATTACATATATCATGATTACATACATCCAGAATGTAAAACATTATTTATATATAATATATATTCAGAATATACATATATATAATAGATCGATAAATGGAACGAAATACACCATTCATGGAGACGGTAGGTCGTACGTACGCATGAACGTTGTTTTCGTTTCCTCATTGAATTGAATGGAATTAATTGGATGACATACATATATATATATACATAAATCAAGTATCATTATAATGTAATATATTTCATGATTACTTATTATATATACTTTATAGTCATTTATGAATGGTTAATCATTGAGAATGAATCTCATCGCGTCGTGGAGACGGTATTCCGTACGTACGCACGAGCGATGATATAGTTCCCATGATCATGGAATTTTATTGGATTGTATGTATAATATTATTGAATCAATATCACTTTAAAATAATATTTATTATTTACACCATTATACCCATCCAAGTAAGGTGGTGGTGGAAAATAGATTACACCATGGCGTGGAGACGGTATTCTGTACGTACGCATGCACAGTGATTTTGTTTTCCGTAGGATGGATAGATTGTGAAATAGGGTTGTTTCATACTTATAATAACATATCAGTATATGAGTGATACTGATGTTATTACTTCATAATGAAACAACTAAAGAAGAATATGTAGAAGAAGAAATAAAGTTGAAAGAATCCGAAACGAACATTACTTCTTCTTTGAAGCACCTCTTTGAGACCTCCTCTTAGGACACTAAAAGTGGACTTTGAAGAAAACCAGGACCTCTAAGATGTTTCTAGGGAAGTATAGAAGATAATTGGGCAGGGGTTGGCCGATCTTGAAGGCTAAATGTGGTGTGTGGAAGAGAGGGAGGAGGTGCCCTTTTATAAGGGAGGAGAGGGGCACCTTTGGAATTCTTAAAAATATTAATTTATAATAAATCTAACCCCACATAAAAACCTCCAAAAATGACTCATATTAGAATATTAGATGAGATAGGGTTGTAATCACATCAAACAATCAAATATAGACATGTTTGGATCTTATTTTAAACCTTATCATTTTGATTTATCCTTATTTAATATATTTAAGTTTATTTGTGGTAATAAAATTCTAAATTTTAAATTACAACAAATAATTACTTATTTGTTGTGCATTTTCCATAATTGGTTATTTTATAACATTATATATCATATAAATTTATATTTATAATTTTTAGATATTTTTGTGATTTTTAAACAATTTTATAATATGTTATTTTTATAAAATAACAATAGTGTCAATTTTGACACTATTGATTTATTTGAATTTAAATAAAACATATACAGACGATATGTTCAAAATAAAAGCTTTAATAGATTCATAAACGGTCATATGTATCTATAAAATTAGTGGATCACATTAAAAAGTTCATATAATATTTAGTTTATTATTTTTAAAACCATTTATTTGCTTTAGCTCTTAATAAAATAATTACTACAACATTTTTGTATAATTATTTTAATATACTGATTTGTTGCATAAAATTTAAGAATAAAATCCTATTATGAAGATAAATATATTACCTTTCACAATAATACTTTTACTAGAATTTATAATCTTAAAATATCAATATTTAAATTGTTATATTTATTGAATTATGAAGGTGACAACTTTGGCATCATTTAAAATAAAATAATATAAGTGTCATAATCACTTTTATAAGGCTTAAAACGGTTGTATATTAGGTCATTAAATGATTAAGGTGTATATATACACTACCAATAAGTTTTGTTCAGGTTTGTGGGCCTTTTAATGGGTATTATTATTTCAATAAAAACTATATTACTTAATTTCCACTTAATAAATAATTTCTGTATCATTAATGTATCACCATTAATGACAATTATTTAATCCCTAAAAATTATAAATAAATTATCATGATGTAGATAATTTTATTAGATTTCTGGAGACTATTCATGTTCAAAGTTTTATGATGTTTATCACTGAATTAAAATTATTATACTTATAAGATTTAAGAGAGTGACATGTTGTCACTTTCGTTGATTTTAATAATAATTAAATTATTTCCATGGTCAAAAGTCCATAAAATGATTCTAATCCGACCCTTAGGTTATATGGGTCTACTTTTAGCCATCCAATAGAATTTTGGAATTTGTTAGGTTAATTTTATAATATTATATTTACCCTTAATTACCCAATTTACCTTTTACTATGGTAAATAAAATTTACCGTAGTTACTATTCATAATTCCCAAAAATAAAAAAGTAGCTTATTAACATAATTTGGACACAATGATTCCAAATATGGAATCCATTTGTCCAAAATCAATACACAAAATTTTCAGAAATTAAATTAAAATTAATCTCGTTGTCGAAAGAAAATCGGTTTTTCTTTAAAACATTGCAAAAGATTGAATTGATTTAACCTACGAATTTAATGTAAAATCAATGCTAATGACATAAATTATATTAAATGATAAAAATATATTCTATTTATACTTTAAAATCATTAAATATTATAATTTAACCATATAAATTATTGTGATGCAAAAAGTTGTTTTCAATTAAAATATAGCGTGTTTTACTATTTATCAAAATACGAAAGTTACCAGAATACTATGAAATATTTATCCAAAGAAAATTTTTATTTCTTTATTCCAAAGAAGAATTTTATTTTTTCAAATTGAACTTATAAATATGTCAAAAACTAGATTTAAAGTGGGTGCGCCATCAAAAGGCGGCAAAACTGCATTTTTTAAAAAATACTTATTTTACACGATAAATTTATTTTCTTCTTATACCATGTTCTAAAAAATGTATACAATAAATAATAATGTTATAAAATTCAAATTTTAGTTAATAATATTCATAACGGCTAGTTCATAAAAATATTATAATAATATATCGTTTTTTAGTAATACCTGGTATTGCGTACAACACACGCTATCGAGGAAGGTCGTGATTGTGTGTAATGCAAGCCAAGTCAGGGTTGTGTGTTGTGCAAGAATCCTTCGTTGTTTCATATAATAGAATCCAACCATATTTCATTTATAAATTGAATACATATATATATATACTCAATGTTGCGTAGAATAACTATTATCAAAATTGTGTGTAACACGATCCAAGAATAGTGTTGCGTATACTGCAAGCTAATATGGTGTTGTGTATAGTGAAAGGTAATCATGGTGTAGCATAAAACACAAGACATTAATGAAATTAAAAGAATATTTTTCATAAAATCTCTGGGTGTTACATTCTACCCCCCTTAAAATGAATTTCTCCCTCGAAATTCGTCGGGGTTATAAATGTTTTACTACTCGAAAGTTTGTTTAATATAAACCCACATCGTAAAAAGGAATACAAAAACATGGCTTTAAAAACTAAAGTATGAAATGTAACGGTTACCCAAATTAACTCATCACTGGGTTTCCACGTAGGAGAACATATGTGAAAATATAGCTATGGAAGAAAAATCTGACCATCATGTTCTGATGGAGAGTGGTAGAGAACATGGCTATGAAAAAGCCAACAATAACAAAGATATTTTTTTGTGATGATCTAAGATACCATCTGTAGACGCTGGAAAAGTCCGTTGTTCCCAAACAAAGCTCCGGATGCGGAAAGCGAGGTCATATTTGGAGTCGGAAGCATGTTTCGGAGGGCCCGGAGGCCTTGCGCGGAATTTTGGAGGCCCGCGCGCAAAGTTGATGAGCCGCGCGCAAACCTCCCGGGATGCGCGCAATGCGCTGGGCCGGCGCGCAATTTTGTGCGCCCGTGGCCCGCGCGACTCCCTTGCGCGCCGGGGCCGATTCCGCGCCCGCGAAGAGAATTCCGCGCCCGCGACCCGGATTCCGCGCCCGGGGTTGCCTATAAATATAAGGCGACCCCCGACGTTTTGAAGGTTGCCAGAATTCGAAAGGTCTCTCGTGCGCGCAATCCAACCCCTTCCGCGCGCAATGTCGATCTTCAGGTAACCTCTTTTTTTTCGCGCAAGAAAGCCTTGGGGTTCGCCTTCGCGCGCAATCCCTTTGGCTCCTTTCCTTTGAATAAATATTCACCCAAAGGCATTCGCGCGCAAAAGAAGCCTCTTGCGCGCAATTGCCCCCGGGTGCGCGCAATCCAACCCGATTGCGCGCACCCCCCATTTCCAAAGTGGCCATTCATTAAAGAATGAGCCGTTGCCCCCGTGCGCTATCCGAAGCCCGGTGCGCGCAATCTCTATCATCCGCGCGCAAAGTGCTGGCCCAATTGCGCGCCAGCCCGCTCTTTTGCGCGCCGACCCGCGGTATTGCGCGCAAAGCTCCTCTTTTGCGCGCAAGCCGCCAGGGTCGCCCCCTTTGACCCCCTGAGGGTACCCGCCTACGTGGCGCCCGATGACCTTCATCCCGGGTGCCCGCAACGTACGTTGTCTTCCCGTGCGGCCCTCCAGGCCTGCGCGAAGTGACACGGACCCATTAGGCGGCAGCATACGTCCATCATGACGTTAAACTGTGCCACGTCCGCGCTTCAAGACGTTAAACTGCCAGGCGTTTACGTCCCGCACGACGTTAAACTGCACCATCGTCCGCGCTGCAAGACGTTAAACTGCCAAGTACTTTCGTCCTCAACACACGACGTTATACTGTACTTCGTCCGGCAAGACGTTAAACCGTCCGCTTCGTCCTCAACACACGATGTTAAACTGTACTTCGTCCGGCAAGACGTTAAACCGTCCGCATCACCTGATCCCGTGTCTCGCATGCAGGATCCCCCCGGTCTGGATGTGGCCCCCACCCGCGCATCTCTACAGGGATGTCGGGATTGGAGCGGCCTTCGCCCACGGGGGTAGAGCGTCGCAAACAGAACGAACTACGTGGACTTTGATCCCTGTCTTCTAAACAGGGTACGTAGGAAGCCTCTCCGAGGTTCAAGCCCACCACCTGGTCGTCCCGGTCGTATTCACGTCGGTTCGTCCATCAGTGGACCCCTCCTGGGTTCACACTTGCGTCGATTCACCTGTGAATCCGCTCTTGTGGGGGACAGCACATGTGTATCTCCATTGCACTTCCCCACTGCCTTTTTCTATTTCTCTCTCCAGAACGAACTACGTGGACTTTGATCCCTGTCTTCTAAACAGGGTACGTAGGAAGCCTCTCCGAGGTTCAAGCCCACCACCTGGTCGTCCCGGTCGTATTTACGTCGGTTCGTCCATCAGTGGACCCCTCCCGGGTTCACACTTGAATTGATTCACCTATGAATCCGCCTCTGTGGGGGACTGCATGTGTGTATCTCCATTGTGCTTCCCCACTTCCCCTTTTTCTATTTCTCCTTTTATCGTCCAGCATGACGTGAAACTGTGATCCACCCGGCCGTTCCATCCCCCTCTGTGCGAGGTGGTTCGGTTCGATCCTTCTCCAGGCAGCCTCGACCTCCTTGTGAGTCGGCTTGCCAACGTCCAGCATGACGTAAAACTGTGATCCACCCGGCCGTTCCATCCCCCTCTGTGCCAGGTGGTTCGGTTCAATCCTCCGCCCGGCGGCCTCGATCTCTTTGTGAGTCGGCTTGCCGACGTCCAGCATGACGTTAAACTGTATATCCGAACTACGCTGACTTTGATCCGCGCTAACGCACAGTACGTAAGAAGCCCCTACGGGGTCCAAGATCCTCACTCCATCATCCACCCTGATCCTTACCCGGGCCGCCACATCCCGGTGGGGTCATGCCATTTCATTCCACTCCACTTCACTCGGGAAGCCGCCCATGTGCTGGCCCCAGCGTCGGAGGTTCCCCGTAAGGGGTTCTGTCATCTGATTCACTCCTCGTGTTGATCAGTCCGATGTCGTCCCTGCTGGACGTTAAACTCGCGGCATACCCCATGTTAAACATGGGAAGCTGAGGAAAACCTCAGGTAACACAGTCCCCCGCACCCAGTGCGGGATGCCTCAGGCCATCACGCCTTCGAGAAGCCCTATTAGGGACGGAAGGCAGACATGCAGAGGCGCAGTGTTAAGACACGCCCCCGACACCCAGAGCCACTTGGTCTCCTCACCGCAGGTTGCTGCCCCGACCAGACTCCTTGGAGCGTCCGGGCGGAAGCAGCGTAATTAACCGCTGTCCATGAAGATATGGCGCCGGGAACGAGATTCACGAACATTCTTAAATCTATGAGGGAGACCCGGATTAGGAGACGAGTTCCGAGGAGACGTCCACGGAAGGAGGATCCGACATCCCATCATCCCGGTTTCGATCAAGGAGCAGACGCCCCTGAATAAGGGACGAATGCCGCCCGCCCTTGGAAAGCGGGACTGCGGGACCACAAGCTGCGCGCCCATACCCTCGGGTTGACGGGTGCACGCGCGAACGCGTCCTGGCGGAACAGCGTAACCCGACGCACATCCGCACCGAAACAGAAAAATGGTGAACCCGACGTGAATCTCTTCTCCTCAATACGAAGACCGATGGCTTTCAGAGGTGTTGGAAGACCAGCATGCTGCTCGACCGAGCATTCAGTTTTACCCGCCAGGGGCTGGGGAAGGGAAATCGGGCACTCCGTCTCGCGACGTCGAGGGCCTGGGTTCCCCCCCATGGAAGGCATCGTGGCACTAATGGTTGGTTGTCGATTCCTTTTCCTGTCAGTGTTAATGGGTTTTTCTCCCTGCATTCAGAAATCAGGTCGCCCGATCCAGTGCCCGATCGCCACCCGCCCACTGGCGCAGGGGTAGGGGAAACACCGACGCGGCTACTCCGCGCGGTCCCGCCCGTTCCACAGCCGTGCCAGCAGCCGCAGCTGCGGGGCAACCACGCCCTCTCTCCCCCTCGGAGATCATCCAAAGAAGGGTGATCAATAACTTGGTGCGGAGATATGAGGAAGAGGGAGTCATCCCCACCAGGGACATGGCTCGCCTAGACCTCGAGGGAGCTACACCTCGCCACCAACGCCGCCCCCGAGGGCCGCGCAGGGAGGCACCGCTGCCTACCTCGACGTCCAACTGTTTCGGGAGTTTATCCCCGGAACGCTCCGATAGTTCCTTCCCCTATGCGGATGAGGTGGAAGATGCCCGGGACCACCCTATCCGGGATTCGCCCCAGGGATCCGCGATGAGGGCTCCTGTCAGGCCACGGCGACATCGCCGGCAGGCCTCTCAAGTCGAGGAACAGGCTCTCCACCTACCCGCACCGCTCATCCCGACTCGTCTGTCTCGACGCCAACGTCAGGCTCGAGCGGAATAGGATTCCCACCTTGGGGCCCTAGCAACAGCGGCCGCGTTGGCTCAAGCCACTGCTGGCTCCAGTCGCCAGGCCCCTGCGCATCCTGAGCAGGGGCACTTCTATGCCCGACCCGGATCGAGGCCCCGACCGCCCCAAAGGCAGGTTGGGTTGACTCTCCCGGTTGCTGGTACAGTCAATAGCCACCGCGGACCACCTCGCGGTAGCGCTATTCGCCAACAGGGTCTACTCCGTGTGGCCGATCCAAGAGGCATGGGTCACCCCACCTTCCGATCTCGGCCCGGAGGCCTGCTCGGAATCATCTCTCCCCGCGTCCCCTTCGATATCTGTCCCGGTGCCCCTCGCACCTTGGTTTCCAGTCCTCTTGGCCCCAGCACCAGTGCGGCCGGAGGACGCCAGGACAGAGGTCAGCCCTGCCCCGAAGAACCACCCAGGGGCAGGAAGGCAAGGCGTCGACGCCGAGGGAGGAATGTTACGGAATTCCGGACAGAGATCCGACCGGTTCACTTCTCTGATTCGGAGGCGGAGTATGATTCGGCGACAGAGCCCTCCCCCCAATCCCACCAGTCAGGGGAAGGGGTAGGAATGCGGCACGTCAGCCTCGTACTTCCCGAGAGCGAGATCGATATGATCCCCACTTCTCTCCGAAGGTATATCCGGAGTAGCGAGGGCCTGGTAGACCCCCAAGGATCAAGCTTGCGGTTGGTACCGGCCCCTCTGGAAGCGCCTTCTGCCTCGATCGGAGAAGCCGGAGACTTTTTCTGGGGATCGACGGTCGAACCACGATCTAGTGCACCCCCGGCGAGCACCGACGCTACGGCAGGATGTTCGCTCGCCGGCACGTCCTATCGTGATGTGGTAGCCAGGGCACCGCCACCCTCAGAGGGAGGCCCGGGATATGGAGGCCAATCGGCCTGCTCGCCGTATTCACCGTCGGCCAGCCCATCGGCCCGGCGGCCCGCCTCGACACCACTACCGGTTCCCCGTCCATTCCCAGCCATTGAAGAGGACCAAGGAGACCTGGGTCCCGAGTCTGAGTCGTGGAGCTTCTGGACCGTCCTTGCAGAGGGCCACTTCCCTGAGAAGTTTTGGCCAGTCGCAGGACCGGACTTTGATGCACCCGAATCGCTCACCCCGGATGAGTTCGAATGCTTCCGCCGAACTCTCCGGGAGACTCACTCCCATCTTCACCGCCTACAAATGCCATATCCCGGGAGTCAAGTGCACCTGGAGGATATTGGTGAGCAGTGCCGTCAAATTGACCTGGCCACGCTCCCCGCGGTTCGGCACCCCGGGTCATTTGGGCACCACGAGGCCCTCCAACAACGATGCGTTGAGTGTTTTCAAGTACTCCGCAAGGTTATCGAGGAAGCCACTCCCCACGTGTATATTCGTGGATGGGGGCAGTACACTGCCCTACGCTTCACTGCGATCCGCCGACAGCCCGATTCACTGGGCGGCCCTGAGGGTACATCCCCAGGGACGGAAACAGTCAACATGGCTGACCTGTCGGGGGATGGGAACGGTTTGGAACTTCTCGACGGGGGCTCTCCCCCTGAAGACAAGCCGCTGTTGGATCCATCGGTGAGAGTTACTCGTCATCAGAGGAACCTCCTGGGACTCCCCGCACCCACTGAAGCACTGACGTTGAGCCGAAACGTCAGTAAAGGTAAAGAGCACGGCGAGGCCATAAAGCCCGCCGACCCATCTGCCTCCACGCAGAGGGCGGACGAGGATCCCGAGAAGGCTACGCTACGTCAACAGCTCGCCGAGCAGAAGAAGCTGGTTGACCAGCTCCTCGCCGAGCGCGCTGCAGAGCAGCGGCCTGACTACGGTGATCCTAGGCCCGGACAGCAGGGACAGGAAGAACCACCCCTCGACGAGGCTCTCCCGGGAAACCGTGATTATTCCGTGTTCGCCGACAGGAGAGAGGCCATTGCCTATGGCAAGAGGGCGCGGTATGTTTCACCACACCCTCCCGAGCGGCGTGACTACCTGAGAGACCCCGCTCGGATTCCTCCCGCTGCCCCAAGGGCCGCTCCGCCCGCCATCCCACGAGCTGCCGAGTTTGACGACCCGGTCGACGACCCGATTGAAGGTCTATGCAATGCGCTCGTGGTTAGAGATCCTCGCCAGGACTGGAACCCATGTCCGGATGATCCGATGGCGGCACTCATCGCCCGCTTGGAGGCCTTGGAAACTCGGCAAGTGGCAATCCCACCGGACGGCAAGCCATACCCAGCATGGGTGGATGACATGCCGGCACCTCTGGGATTCGGGAATCCCACTTTTGCCCCCTTCAACGGGACTGGAGATCCGCCACAGCATTTGTCCCATTTCAACTCGAGGTGCGGGCCTATGCTGGGGACTCCGGCGCAGCAAGAGGCCGCTAAGCTTCGCTGCTTTGTCCAGACACTGGAAGGGCCAGCATTTGTCTGGTACAGCCAGCTCCCCGTCGGGTCGATAACTAGCTGGGAGGACCTTCGTAGACAATTCCTCTACCAGTTCAGTTCCACGACCCGGAAGACGAGTATCGCAGACCTCTTCAAGTGCAAGCAGAGGTCTGATGAGCGAGTCGCGGACTTCGTCGCCCGATGGAAGGGTCTCACGTATTCCCTTGACATGCCATTGACTCAGGAGCAGTTGCTGACAATGTGCGTCGGGAACGTCAAGACCGAGCTGGTCCCTTCCTTGATCACTCAGAATTACCCCGGAGGGTTCAGGGACTTCTCAGACAAAGCTCAACGTCTTGAGGAAGCCCTGCAACAGGCTAGCCAGGCACACCCGCTGCCTCCTATGATTCCTGCAAGGAGAGCCAGCAGGGCTGAGCCCGCTGCTGTCGCCCAGATAGAGGCTCCCAGGCCGTTGGAGTTGCTGCCGGTGAGACCAGCTCCACAGCCTCACAGGAATCCGCCTCCATGGGCTCAGTTCCCGGCCCAGCAGCGGCAGCCTCAGAACCGGCTGGCCCCTCCGCGTAATGTACCGCCGCAACCCAGGAGAGATAATCAGGGTCCACCTCCTCGGCAGGCCCCTCCAGCCCCTCGTCAAGACCACGCTCCCAGGGGCCCGCGATACCTGACCTACTCATTTCACGAGGATCAGGTCCCCGGTTATTTCCGGAGCGCCCTGGAGCAGAGGATTGTGCGACTGCCTGAGTGTTGGAGGCCGGAGGAGGCACATCTCACGGATAACCCCCGCTACTGCCCCTACCATCGGGCCCTGGGGCACACCATCCAGCGGTGCTATGTGTTTAAGGATTGGCTCCAAGACCATATTAACAACAATGTAATCAGGTTGGGCCCAGCTCCGGCACAAGTGGCAGGCGTGTTCGTGGGATCAGATGACGATAGTGGCAATGAGGACGAATGGCAGCTGGTCTCCGACCGCGGATCCCAGAAGTATAAAAACTGGATGGCCCGCAAGACGATCATTCGCGCCCATGGAATCATCCGTGCGCGCTTGAATCAGCTTGAGCCCCCAGAATCTGCGGGTGCTGCTTCAGCATCGTCGTCCCAGCCTGCCTCTTCCAAGAAGAGAAAACGGCGGTGGCGCAAGAAGGAAGAGCGTGCCCCGCCAGTTCCGCCACTATCCCGCACTCTCGGCGATTTCATGCCCCCGAAGATGGGGATCCCTCCTCGGATCCGCCCAGTGGTGAATGATTCGTCCGATGACAGTATTGGGTACGCTTCGGTTAATACCGTCGAGCTGGTAAATCCCTTTTCGGTTCCCGACGTTGAAGAGCACCAGGTGGACCTCCCTAGTATCCCCGGTCGTCGCCACCGTCGGAGGAGCCGCAACAACAGGAGTCGCCGGGGCACAGCAGTTGGTACCTCCAGCCAGGCCGTGCACGCCACTGAGACCAGGCAGCAGGCTCAAAACAGAGCTCAGCATGCGCAGCCCCCCCATCCGGGGATGACGGATTCGCCTCCGCCACTGTTTGTGGTATGGGATCAGGCAGAACCGCCTCAGCCGCGTCGCGATCAGCTCCGCCCTGCCACGAGTCCATCCCGGCCTCCTGACCCCAGTACGGTGACCATTTCCTGGGCTTCAACCGATGAACAGCGAGATGCGCCAAGCACCAGTCGGCCGCCGGCCCAACCGGCAAGGCCCGTCATGCTTCCAACCGCAGAGCAACCTCCTGCAACCAGGGGCTCGCGCTTGGCCAAAAAGTATGATGTCCTGAAGCACTTGGCCGACATCCCAGCGAGGCTCTCCATCCTTGAGGCTCTGCGCATGTCATCTGAGATGCGCGAGGCACTCGCTGAAGCCCTGAAGAGCCCCCTCCAGTTTGAGACAGAGGTTGCGGCTGCAGAGGCCTTTCACGCCGAAACGATTGAGGACGCCGAATGCCAGGCAGTTATCTCGTTTTCTGGTAAGGATGAAGACCATCCTATACAGGGGCACATTCGTCCGCTGTATGTTACCGGCCAGTTCAATGGCCTTGAAGTCCGGCGCTGTCTTGTCGACACGGGGTCCGGGATTAACCTGATCCCCACTCGGACGCTCCGGAGATTGGGGTTGTCTGAGGATGACTTGATTCCCTCCGACCTCAGGATCCAGGGGTACGACAACACTGAGCAAACCCCGGTCGGCAAGATACGTTTGAAGACCCAGTTCAGTGATTTGGTTGCCAACACCGAATTCATGGTAGTCTCTCAAGACACTGCGTACAACGCATTGATGGGCAGGCCATGGCTCCACCTTCATTCGGCGGTTCCCTCGTCATACCACCAATGCCTCAAATACTCCCTTAATGGTCGAGTAGGCGTGCTTCAGGGAGATTCCTCTCCTTTTGCCTCATGTGAAGCCCGCTATCTGGACGCGGACTATTACAAGAGCAAGGATAAGCAGATCCTGGCAGGTGAGGTCGAGCCTGTCGCTGTTGCAAGTGATCCCTGGGCAAGTTTGGATGACGCTTATGTCCTCCCGATTCAACGGTTGGACGTAGCTATGGTCTCGACGGCTTGTGAGTCTCCTGATGAGATGACCGCGACCGCCCATGCCAGCGCCAGCGGCCCAGCAGGATCTGGTATCCCCAATGCAGTTGCCAACGCAGCCTCTCCCGTGGACGATCCCTCCCCGAGTGGAGAGGACGTGGAAGATGCACCCCCAGCCTTTGAGGAGGGCGTCTCCGCCACGGTCGATGAGTTAGTACAAGTGAACCTTGGAACCGAAGCAGATCCGAGACCCACATTGGTCAGTGCCGCCATGCCCTCTGAGGAGCGGCAGCTGTATGTGGACTTTCTCAGGCAGCACCGCGATGTGTTCGCTTGGGGCTATGACGAGATGTCGGGGCTAGATCCTCAGGTAGCCGTCCACCGCCTTGGTCTCCCGGCGAACCATCGCGGGTTCAAGCAGCCTCCCAGGAAGATGCACCCATTCCATGGTGCCATGGTTGAGGCCGAAGTTGACAAGCTTATCAAAGCCAACTTCGTGAGGGAAGTCCAGTACCCCAAATGGCTGGCCAACATTGTGCCGGTCAGGAAGAAGAACGGGTAGATTAGAGTCTGCATCGACTTCCGCGATCTCAACCGCCACTGTCCGAAGGATGATTTTCCCCTTCCAGTGACAGAGCTGTTGATTGACGCCACGGCAGGGTTCCAAGCCCTCTCCTTCATTGATGGATACTCCGGATACAACCAAATTCGGATGGCCCCTGAGGATGAGGAGTTCACTGCCTTCAGAGCCCCCCAAGGTACCTTCTGTTACCGGGTCATGCCTTTCGGCCTGAAGAATGCAGGTGCCACCTATCAACGGGCGATGCACCGCATATTCAAGCCAATCCTCGGCACACTGGTGGAATTCTACGTCGACGACTTGGTAGTCAAATCGTGCCAGCGTCAGGACCATCTCAAAGATCTTGAGAAAGTGTTCGGCTTCCTCCGGTCTCGCTGCCTGAAGATGAACCCGTTGAAGTGTGCCTTCGGGGTCACCTCCGTAAAGTTCCTTGGATTTGTGGTCAGATACCGGGGTATTGAGATCGACCCAGAGAAGATCAGGGCGATTAGCCAGATGCCTCCCCCAGGTAACATCCGGGAACTGCAAGGGTTCCAAGGCCACTTAGCCTATATACGCCGATTCATCGCGAATCTGGCCGGCAAGTGTAAGCCCTTTTCTCGGCTCATGAAGAAAGGTGCCACCTATGTATGGGATAAAGAGTGTCAGACCGCTTTCGAGTAAATCAAGCAGTACCTGCTGCATCCTCCGGTTCGGATGCCGCCTGTATCCGGGAAGCCGCTGTTCCTTTATGTGACCGCCCTGAAACGGTCCCTGGGTGCCCTTCTCGCCCAGAAGAACAACGAGGGAACA
Organism: Viscum album; assembly: GCA_963277665.1. NCBI lineage: Eukaryota > Viridiplantae > Streptophyta > Magnoliopsida > Santalales > Viscaceae > Viscum > Viscum album. The sequence goes on from OY728133.1 coordinate 1,867,348,908, forward strand.
GAGAATAGCCTCTATTACCTCAGTCGCATGCTCCTCGATGCGGAAGTCAGGTATTCCCCCATCGAGAAGAGCTGCCTGGTGCTCGTATTTGCCGTACAGAAATTACGGCACTACTTGCAGCACCATGAGGTACAGTTGGTTTCTCGGGTAGACCCGTTGAAATATATCCTGAGCCGGCCTATGTTGACTGGCCGTCTAGCGCGGTGGGCTGTGATTCTCCAGCAGTTCGACATCAGGTATGTGTCTCAGAAGGCCATCAAAGGGCAAGCATTGGCAGACTTTCTGGCCGCTCACCCAACCTCCGCGGATCAGCCGCTGGATCTAGGCTTTCCTGATGAGGCCATCCTCTCGGTCGATCGAGCCGGTCCATGCTGGCAGATGCACTTTGACGGTGCCTCCCGGAGCCCCACCGGTAGAAGACTCGATAATCCTAAGCTCAACAGAGTGGGCTTGGGCATCGTCTTCATTACCCCGGAGCAGGCCGTACTGCCATACTCTTTCCTGTTGTCAGAGGGCTGTACCAACAATGAGGCGGAATACCATGCCCTCATCACCGGCCTCGAGTTAGCTCTCGAGATCGACGTGCCCCATCTGTGCGTGAAAGGGGACTCCGAGCTGGTTGTTAAGCAGATCAATGGCGACTATGTGGTCAGGAAGCCGGAACTTGTGCCATTACTGGAGTGCACCCTCCTTCTGATGGCCCGGTTCCCTTCTCGGCCAGAGATTGTCCATATTCCCCGGTCGCAGAACGGTCGAGCAGATGCCTTGGCCAGCCTTGCTGCATCACTTGCGGAGCCTGAACAGGATAACCTGACCGTCCGCGTGACGCGCCGCAGGCTCATCGCTCCCGTTATCCCGGAGGGAGATCGCGGTCCGTCGGTAAGTAATCTCACCGCGGTTGCCCCTGTGCCCGGAGCCCCGAGTACCCCAGATATAGCAGTCGAACCAGCCCCTGATTGGAGGATGCCTTTGGTTGAGTACCTCCAACATGGCATTCTCCCGCCGGATCGGGCCGAGCGCGAGCGAGTTCGACGCCGCGCGTCGCAGTTTGTCCTCCAGAGCAGTCCCGGCCTGGAGCAAATCCTCTATAGACGCGGATTTGATGGTGTTCTCCTCCGTTGCCTTCAGGGAGTTGAGATCCCGCGAGTCATGCAAGAGGTTCATGCTGGTTCATGCGGCGCCCATCAGATTGGGCCGAAGTTGTCCCACCAGATTTGGAGGTTGGGATACTTCTGGCCCTCCATGATCCATGACTGCATCGAGTATGCCAGGAGGTGCCATGCGTGCCAGGTTCATGTGAACTTTGTGCATCGGCCGCCGGAGCCTCTCCATACCACCAGGTATTCTTGGCCCTTTGCAGTCTGGGGGATGGACGTTGTGGGACCTTACCCGCCGGCGACGGCTCGCCAGTGCCAGTTCATTCTGACCGCCACGGACTTCTTCTCCAAATGGGCAGAGGCGATTCCGCTCAGAGAGGTCAAATCCTGTTCGATCGCTGACTTCGTGACCTCCAACATCATTCATCGATTTGGAGTGCCTCACGCTATCCTCACGGATAACGGAGCCAATTTCCGAGAAGCCGAGTTGAAGAAGTTGTACGCCAAATACAACATTCACTCGAACCATACATCTCACTATCATGCGCAGGCGAATGGACAGATCGAGGCGTTTAACAAAACCCTCTCTAACATTCTGCAAAAGATGGTTGGTCAGAACAAGAATAGTTGTCCGGACAAGCTCCCCAACGCCCTCTGGGCTTATCGGACGACGACTCGCAATTCCACCCAGATGACCCCTTATTCCCTGGTGTATGGAGTTGAGGCCGTCCTGCCCATCGAGATCCAGTTACCGTCCTTGCGCACTACGGTCTACGACCAGCAAGCGCCGGACAGAGCTGCTGAAGCCCGTCTAGTCGAGTTGGAAGCACTGGATGAGAATAGACTTCGCGCCTTGCACAACTTGGAGAGGCATCAAAGCAGAATGGCTCGAGCTTTCAATAAGAAGGTTCACCTTCACTCCTTCCTGTAGGGTGACCTAGTGCTAGCCCTAAGAGCGCCAATGATCCCCGGCAGGAAGCCACCCAAGTTGGAGCCCAAGTGGGAGGGACATCTTGTCGTCCACAAAGTTTATCCCAATGGCGCGTACTCCCTAGTGACTATGGATGGTGAGCGTGTCACTCCTCCCACCAACGCTAGGTCCCTCAAGCAGTACTTCGTCTGAGTGTACTATGTCCTGCACGACGTTAAACTGTAATTCGTCCTGCATGACGCTAAACTGCACTACGTCCTGCACGACATTAAACTGCATACGTCCAAGCTGCACGACGTTAAACTGCCTAGCATATCGTCCGCGCTGCAAGACGTTAAACTGCCAAGTGTTTCGTCCAACATGACGTTAAACTGTACCTCGTCCAAGCTACAAGACGTTTAAACTGTTTAGCATTCGTCCAACACGACGTTAAACTGTACTACGTCCGAGCTACAAGACGTTAAACTGTTCAGCATTCGTCCTGCATGACGTTGAACTGCCTCTCGAGAACTACGTGTGGCTTGATTCCCATCCTTATGGGATACGTAGGACCGCCTGAACATTCATGTTTCAGGCCCAGCCCCATCCTTCGGGAATTTCCATCCCATCTCAGGCCCTTGGCCCAGTTGCCCCCGGGTGTGCGGCGTATGGTGTGAGCGCGAGTCTATGCCCTCATTCACGTCGGTTTGCTCGTCACGCTGTACGCCCCCCCCCCCCACGTTTGGGGATGCCTTCTGCTCCCCCCTTTTTTCTCTTTTCGTCCTGCATGACGTTAAACTGCCCCTCGAGAACTACGTGCGGCTTGATTCCCATCCTTATAGGATACGTAGGACCGCCTGAACATTCATGTTTCAGGCCCAGCCCCATTTCCCGGGAATCTCTATCCCGCATCGGGCCTCTGGCCCAAGTTCCCCTCCTTTTTGTGCGAGGCGTATCGCGTGAGCGGGGGATTATGTCCTCATTCACGTCGGTCTACTGGCCGCGCCGTACGCCTCCCCCCGTGTGTGGGACTACCTCACACCCCTCATCGTCCTGCATGACGTTAAACTGCACTTCAAGAACTACGTGCGGCTTGATTCCCATCCTTATGGGATACGTAGGACCGCCTGGACGCTTGTGTTTCAGGTCCAGCCCCGTCTCTTGGTTGATCACGGGGATCTACCGTCTTTTGGTTGCTCTCAGGGTGAGTCCTCCGACCCTTTCCGGTGATCTGTTAACATGTTTTGGGTACTTTGGTCTATGACCCGTAGTGTCGGATTCAATCCCGGCAAGTCCTGTGTTGCTTGTCGGGCCGCGCGCTTCCTCTTGTTTGAGCCTTCACTCAAAGGGATCCTCGTTAGCGGTTTGGGTATGATGCCTCAGTGCTCTCCTACCGCTCCGGGTCGATTTACCGGCGAGTCCTGGGCCGCAAATCGATATGAATCCTAGGATTGAGCGGTTGATGCTCGTTTGCTTGCCCAGTTCTGGGCTGACGCGATCGGATGTTGTGTTGCGAATATGGTCAGCGACATCCTTGATCGCCATGTCGGCTCTTTTAGGCTCCGAACATTGGTTGCGCGGTCCTCATCACACTCCGCCTTTGTGCGTTGTAGTGGAATCTCGACACTCTCTTCATACTGACCTTCGGTACACCTTTACACGTTAAGCAGGCCAACCAGGGTAATGGTGTCTGTCGAGGCTCCCACGATCTGAGCACCAAGGATATATGCTGATGTCTTCCCTAAGGGACGTGTATAGCTGGACCCTCGTCCCCATAAGGAGGAAGGAGTCGCCCGAACAATCGCGTTTTGGGCCCAGTATATCTGGAGGCTAGCATCTCTGCCCCTTGGGTGATGGACATACGCAGACCCCTATCCCAGGATCCTTCTCCTAGAATCGTGCGTGACCGCAGGGCTGGGTATGTTCCAACCTCCGCTGAGTCCGCCGTATCGCGATAAGCGGATTCCTCCATGGTCCGAACCACACGACCTTAAACTGTGTTGTCCGGTCCTACCACACGACCGTAAATTGTGATCGTCTTGGCCGCCCGACGAGAAACGGCACTGCATCGTGATGTTCTCCTCAGGGGGCACTCACGTTGGGCGCTGGTTAATAACCACACCATTCATCAATTCCTTTCATGGCTTGATTACTGTGGCGACGCCAGGGATTCCTTAATCACAGGCATGTCACTGCACGAAAAACCATCCATCTTTAAGGACAAACAAGAAATATCAAATGCCGCTTCTTCTGTGTGCGAGGGTCAGACCCGCACCCTTCCCCGCGCTGGTGCCCGATTGTGTTGCGTCGCGCTTCAAGAACTACGTGTGGCTTGATTCCCATTCTTATGGGATACGTACGAACGCCCGGATGTTTGAAACTTCGGGTCCAGCCCCCCACCTCTTAAAGATTTCCCCCTTCTCTGGGGAGTCCGCCGCCTTCAGGCCACCCTCAAGGCGTGTCCCTCGACCCCTTGCAGTGGTCCACTGGTGTCAAGAGTACTCTGGTTTATTTCCAGGAGGGTCAGGTTTAGCTTGGTCAGGTTCCTTCCATTTTCAGGCTTCGTGCTCCCTTTCATTCGGACCCATCGCCTATGCCCTGGGTGGAGCCCCCGTGAACGGTTTGGACACAATGCCTCAGTCCTCTCCCACCGACTCGGGCTGGTGCCCCCAATGGCCTCGGGCAGCGAATCGATATGAATCCTGCGATTGAGCGGTCGATGCTCGTTCGCTGCCTCATTCCATCAACGGTTAGTGCGATATTGATGCTGCTTTTCCGCCACGGTCGGCAGTACTCCCATATCGTCACGCCGGTGCCCCCAGTCCTTGAGTGAATGGCCGCATGATGCACATCACATTTTCCACCTCCCATTCTGACCAGGCAAAATCTCGACACTCTTGACACTATTCCCCAGTGCATCTTCGCATATCCAGGGGATAGGACCACGATGCGGCGTACTTTGAGGTTCTTATGGTCCGAGCTCTAAGACCTTAAACTAAGATCTCCCCTTATGGTCCGAGCTCTAAGACCTTAAACTAAGATCTCCCCTTATGGTCCGAGCTCTAAGACCTTAAACTAAGATCTCCCCTTATGGTCCGAGCTCTAAGACCTTAAACTAAGATATGCCCCTATGGTCCGAGCTCTACGACCCTAAACTAAGATCTCCCCAAACGGGGTTCTGCGTCCTGCATGACGTTAAACTGCACTCGCAGAACTACGTATGGCTTGATCTCCAGCCTGATGGAGTACGTAGGAACGCCCGGGCATTTCGACTCGGGTCCAGCCTCAGGGATCGCTAGGTCCCGCCCCTCCTCGTTGCCGGCCGTCTGGCCTGACTTCGGGTAGAGTGGTGCAGTTGTGATATTCTCCCCGATTCAGCTCGCGATGCCCCATCGCAATGATGGGAAGCGACGGTTTCCTCGTCAAAGAGGTTCTGTCTGAGAATTGGTGCATCCGCCTAATACGCTTTCCCCACGGTGGCGCAATTTTGAGAGCGTTGGATTCTATCCGAACAAATCGTCACTTCGCCCCACGCTTCGCATGCCCTGTTGATCTGGATTTCCACCCTTGTGCCTGAAGGAACCCCCAAAGAGGCATTGATGATGACATGTGATCCGCCTCCTGTAATATGGATGATGACCTTTGGTCCGTCTATCGCAGTAGTATGGTCGATTGATCCATTGTCCGCTTGCCGTCTTGGGCATTTCCTGGAAGGCCAACCGTTGTGGATTTCTGAATTCGGGACGCGCGATTCACCCTTTCTCATTTCCCTATGTTCGGATAAAATATCAACGCCCCTAGCATTGTCCCGCTCGTGTGTCGGAACAAGTTGGGGGGATGATACATTGATTAGGCTTGAGGTCTCCTTTCCTAGGAATGACCTCCCTCTTTTCTCTAGAAATCCAGGCCCAATTGTAGACGCCTGAAGCTTGGTTAACGCTCCCGCAAGGCAATGAATTGTGGTCGAGCATGTTAAACCAAAAGATGCAGATAAATATGGTGATTCATACAAATGGATCGAAATATTGAGTAGCGGGAGCAAATGTTTTGGGGATGGAAAAAACAAAGCCCCTAGGGATTAGCGTGCTGGATAAGTCTTTCTAACGCCGCTACCCTTTGGCTGGCGGCCTCCAGGGCTGCTTCTCGCTCTCTGCGTGCCCTCTCCTCGTCGGCGTTCGCAGCACGCAGTTCGTCGATCCTGGCCTGTGCACGCTCCCGCTCGACTTGGAGTGTGACCATCTGTTGGCCCGCCTCCATCAGCTGTACCTGGGCATCGATCAGTTGGGCCGATAGTTGCTCCACAAGCTCGGTGCACGCTGCGACGAAGGCCTCCTTCTCTGCCACCTGCCCTTCGAGACGCCGGACTTCCTACTCCGCCGCGAGGAGCGCCCGCGTGCTCTCCGACATGTCCCGACTTTGTGCGACGTCGGCACGCCGGCAGCTCTCACGCATCTTTTCGGCCATGAAATCACGGACCGTCAGATGGAGACGTTGAGCATCAGCTCCCCCTGCACACAGGAAGCGCAGCCAGGTTTGAAGTGATCCCATGCGCCCCAGCCACTCCGATGGGTCTCGCTTGAGGAAGCGTTGGATGCACTTCCACCCCCTTCGGCGCGCTATCCGGCTCTCCTCGACCGCCTCCGCGTCCGAGTCGTCCATCTCCTCGGGGTCGGCAGGCCGGTAGGCAGGGAAGGCAGCCAGCAGGTCTGCTGCAGGGTCCGCCCCTGGGATGTCCTCATGGGGGATAGGTTCCCCAACATCTGGGCGACCTTCTTCTCTCTCCCCAGCGGCGTTGACACCCTCATCAGCCCCCGACCTCTCTCCGATGTCAGCACCGCCGACGTCCTTAGCCCCTTGATCAGCAGTTGGTGGGGTCGGCTCGGTGTGGGAAGTCTGTTCCGGAGCAGGCGGCATGTCTGCCACCGGTCCACTCGTGGATGGCCCGGGGTCGGCAACCCGACGAGCCTCCAGCGTTGAGATCACTGTGCAAGGCATGTCGTGGTTAGTCACGGATCGTAAATGGCAAGCACCAGCAGTAAGGTAAGGAGACTTACGGGAATTCAAGGCGTCACCTTCCGCTATCCCGGCCGCCACAGGAACAGTTGCATCAGGGGACCCCTCAACGCTTGTCAGTTCAATGATGGGCGTCTGGACCCCGCCTTGTCCTGCTGGCGCCTCTCCTACTCCCGCTGAGGAAGCCTGACCAACATCCGTGCGCTCCTGAGAAAGGTGGAGAAATGGGTTAGAAGCTGCATAAGAGAATGGATGAAGCAGGTTGAGTAGGGATAGAAGCGGACCTCGAGGAGCTCAGTGACATCAACATTGTCAGAGCCAGCCACCTCGCCGCTCTCCCGCGGGCTCCCCTGATGGGATCTTCCCTCGGAGCCTTCATCCTCCCCCATCTCCTCCTCTTCCTCGGAGTCATTGCTACTGTCATCTTCCGCCGGCGGCATCTGTTCTGGAGCGGGCTCTAGACCGAGCATCACCTTCACCAGAAGGGATGGCTCCGCACGCTGACCACGTTGGCGCGCGTACTCGTCCATGGCCGTCAGATACGCATACTGCCGGTTGAAGTCCACCCTGTCGGCAATATGGAGGCGCCCGACCTCTGGCAGATGGATTCCTTCTCTAAGTATCTTTCGCCAGATGGCGTCGGTCCCTAGTGACTGCCGCAGGGTCATCCAGGCCGACCACAGCGCCGGGAAGACTGCATCGTGGGAGGGTTCGAGCAGACGCCTTACCTGCTTCCCGGGCCGCTCTTCGACCACCACACGTGCCCCCTCTCTGGGCGCCGAGGTCGTAGCGGCAGCCTGCGATGTGCCCGCCGCCGAGGTCCCTGCTCGCGCCGGCTCCGCTGCTTGGCGCGCCTCCGTTCTCCCCCGTGTAACGGTGCCTCGCCTCCTTCCTTGACGCCCGGTCTCCGCACGGGTGACCTCGAGCCGCCGAACTGGCTTCCGTAGAAGCCCCTCGGGGTACGCGATGGCCCAGTGTTCGGCGTACTCGGTTGCCAAGCCTGCGTCGACCCCGGTAGGAGGGAGAGTGATGACGTCGCCAGAGCCAAAGGCGACGAACATCAGCCACATTTGGCGAAGGACGTCGGGGTTCGTCTCCTCCCGGACAGCAGTGAATACCCTCTTCGGCATCCGTTGAAGGCACCCGAACTGCCTGGCGAACCGGGTTGGCACGTAGGGCTCGCAGATCACCTTCCCGTCGATCCGAGCCACGAGCACCCCGCCCCGCATGTTCATGAAGTACTTGTGCTGCTCCAGCGGACCCTGCCCGTTGTCGATCATCTGGCCGACGGGAGTGGGGAACGGGCTGAAGTTGAAATTGGCATGGTTGCCAATCCGAATCCTCACGCCCTCTTCACTTAGGGTCATCGGAGCGACCCCCGCAATGTTCAGCAGGGAGGGTCGCAGGCCGTTGCCCGGAGGAATGATGGCGTTCGGAAACGTGTACCCACCAAGGTGAGCAGCCACCCAGCCGTGGAAGAATTTGAAGGGCCCACAGATCCTTCGTGGCGACCCCCCTCGTGAGATGCGTCCCAGGATAGCGTACAGCTTAGCCAACACTGGGACCCCGAGGTTGTATCTTTTGTTGGCGTCCATAGCGCCCGCCATCGCCAGCGTCGCCGGGCGAACGCCCATTCTCGCGTCCCGCACTGGCAGGAGCCACCCACTCAGAAAGGCGGCCAGGAACGCCGCGTACCGGACATTTGGGTCCCGGGCCTCGATGACGCGGTACCCCCATGAGCGGTAGTCACCCGTCTCCAGGACCCGCCAGTACGACCCGTTCCGGCTCCTCTGAGCCGCGGTCGGGCACCGCTTCCCCCTGCCTGGCATCTTGACCGTCGGGTCATGCTCCAAGAACTGGCCGAACCACTCCTTGTAGGCTATGTCCTTCTGGAAGTCCTTGATCCCGAGCCGCTGCGTAGCCAGGTCAAGCAGATGCCAGGTCAGAATGGGAGTCCGCGACCTGTCTTCCCAGGTGTTCTTCGGGGGCAGGAACTCATCGTATTGGTAGCCCTCCAGCGGGATACCTCCGATGCAGTGGATGTCCCAGAGACCAACGCCGACCTCTCCATGGTGAAGATGGAAGGTGTTGGTATCCGGGGACCAGCGGGTGAACAGCTCCGGCCCGAGCTCGGACTGCTGGTAGAAGTGGAACTACGACGTCCACACCGCCTCAAACAGGCCGATGTACCACAGCTCCTCTGCGAAGTGATCGCAAGTGTGGCGTACCCAGAACGCCCAGGCCCACTCACTGGTGAAATTGCCCCCAGACCGCAAGTCCCAGTCCTTCAGCCAGCCCTTGGTGTCGTCGGTGACACTCTGGCGATATATGCTCGAGTAGAGGGCTGGAGAATTCTCCGCAGTAGGCTCACCCCCGTCAATGGTTCGCGTCCTCGGGTTCAGGACGTAGACATCTAAATGCCTGGTCTCCCTGGCAGGATGCCCATTGTTGGTGACGTTATAGCGGGGAAGCTCGTCCTCCCGAGTCACCCAGGTCCGTGGCGCATCAACCTCGAACCCTGGCACCGGAACCTCATCTAGGATGCCGAAGTTCCAGAGTGGCAGGTTGTCTGACAGTGGATATGTCTTCTGGGCCGGCGTCAGCAAGTCGAACAAGGATTTATTGTTTGAAACAATCTCCTTGGCTACGTAGACCTCCTCGTTCGTCGCCATCTCAGCTCTGCGAGTGGCGGCATCCCCCTCATTTCCTTGATTCGCGGCCATCTCAGAAGCTTCGGGAGTCGTGCGGGTAAAGGGATGAAGCGTGCGGGAGCGGACGAGGCTGGTAGAGAAGTTTGACAGTTGGCGCGCAATCCTAGTGGATGGAGCGCAATCGAGAAGTCCGTCGCGTAAAACCCCGGGTGTTCGCGCAAAAGCAGGTCGAATTCCGGACAGGTTTGCGCGACGAGCAGGCGAATTCCGCGCCGGAAAAGGAAATTTCGCGCACGAGAGCTTAGAGTCTTATCGCGCGGAAGGCCAGTGTACAGTGTGGGGGACCCAGGGCCCCTATTTATAGGCGAGGCCCGGGTCCGCGCTGCGCGGAAAGCGCTTTGCGCGACCGCGACAGCAAATTTCGCGCCCGACGCCCTTTTTTGCGCGCCACCGTCCCGCGCCACCCAGGACATCGGCATTCCGGCGTCTCCCTCGGAACCCGATCGTTGCGACCTCTCGCCGATCAGATTCCGAGGGGGGGCTTTTGTAGACGCCGGAAAAGTACGTTGTTCCCAAACAAAGCTCCGGATGCGGAAAGCGAGGTCATATTTGGGGTCGGAAGCATGTTTCGGAGGGCCCGGAGGCCTTGCGCGGAATTTTGGAGGCCCGCGTGAAAAGTTGATGAGTCGGGCGCAAACCTCCCGGGATGCGCGCAATGCGCTGGGCCGGCGCGCAATTTTGCGCGCCCGTGGCCCGTGCGACTCCCTTGCGCGCCGGGGCCGATTCCGCGCCCGCGAAGAGAATTCCGCGCCCGCGACCCGGATTCCGCGCCCGGGGTTGCCTATAAATATAAGGCGACCCCCGACGTTTTGAAGGTTGCCAGAATTCGAAAGGTCTCTCGTGCACGCAATCCAACCCCTTCCGCGCGCAATGCCGATCTTCAGGTAACCTCTTTTCTTTCGCACAAGAAAGCCTTGGGGTTCGCCTTCGCGCGCAATCCCTTTGGCTCCTTTCCTTTGAATAAATATTCACCCAAAGGCATTCGCGCGCAAAAGAAGCCTCTTGCGCGCAATTTCCCCCGGGTGCGCGCAATCCAACCCGATTGCGTGCACCCCCCATTTCCAAAGTGGCCATTCATTAAAGAATGAGCCGTTGCCCCCGTGCGCTATCCGAAGCCCGGTGCGCGCAATCTCTATCATCCGCGCGCAAAGTGCTGGCCCAATTGCGCGCCAGCCTGCTCTTTTGCGCGCCGACCCGCGGTATTGCGCGCAAAGCTCCTCTTTTGCGCGCAAGCCGCCAGGGTCGCCCCCTTTGACCCCCTGAGGGTACCCGCCTACGTGGCGCCCGATGACCTTTATCCCGGGTGCCCGCAACGTACGTTGTCTTCCCGTGCGGCCCTCCAGGCCTGCGCGAAGTGACACGGACCCATTAGGCGGCAGCATACGTCCAACATGACGTTAAACTGTGCCACGTCCGCGCTGCAAGACGTTAAACTGCCAGGCGTTTACGTCCCGCACGACATTAAACTGCACCATCGTCCGCGCTGCAAGACGTTAAACTGCCAAGTACTTTCGTCCTCAACACACGACGTTAAACTGTACTTCGTCCGGCAAGACGTTAAACCGTCCGCTTCGTCCTCAACACACGACGTTAAACTGTACTTCGTCCGGCAAGAGGTTAAACCGTCTGCATCACCTGATCCCGTGTCTCGCACGCAGGATCCCCCTGGTCTGGATGTGGCCCCCACCCGCGCATCTCTGCAGGGATGTCGGGATTGGAGCGGCCTTCGCCCACGGGGTTAGAGCGTCGCAAACAGAACGAACTACGTGGACTTTGATCCCTGTCTTCTAAACAGGGTACGTAGGAAGCCTCTCCGAGGTTCAAGCCCACCACCTGGTCGTCCCGGTCGTATTCATGTCGGTTCGTCCATCAGTGGACCCCTCCTGGGTTCACACTTGCGTCGATTCACCTATGAATCCGCTCTTGTGGGGGACTGCACATGTGTATCTCCATTGCACTTCCCCACTGCCTTTTTCTATTTCTCTCTCCAGAACGAACTACGTGGACTTTGATCCCTGTCTTCTAAACAGGGTACGTAGGAAGCCTCTCCGAGGTTCAAACCCACCACCTGGTCGTCCCGGTCGTATTTACGTCGGTTCGTCCATCAGTGGACCCCTCCCGGGTTCACACTTGCGTTGATTCACCTATGAATCCGCCTCTGTGGGGGACTGCACGTGTGTATCTCCATTGTGCTTCCCCACTGCCCCTTTTTCTATTTCTCCTTTTATCGTCCAGTATGACGTGAAACTGTGATCCACCCGGCCGTTCCATCCCCCTCTGTGCGAGGTGGTTCGGTTCGATCCTTCTCCAGGCAGCCTCGACCTCCTTGTGAGTCGGCTTGCCAACGTCCAGCATGACGTAAAACTGTGATCCACCCGGCCGTTCCATCCCCCTCTGTGCGAGGTGGTTCGGTTCAATCCTCCGCCCGGCGGCCTCGATCTCTTTGTGAGTCGGCTTGCCGACATCCAGCATGACGTTAAACTGTATATCCGAACTACGCTGACTTTGATCCGCGCTAACGCGCGGTACGTAGGAAGCCCCTACGGGGTCCAAGCTCCTCACTCCATCATCCACCCTGATCCTTACCCGGGCCGCCACATCCCGGTGGGGTCATGCCATTTCATTCCACTCCACTTCACTCAGGAAGCCGCCCATGTGCTGGCCCCAGCGTCGGAGGTTCCCCGCAAGGGGTTCTGTCATCTGATCCACTCCTCGTGTTGATCAGTCCGATGCCGTCCCCGCTGGACGTTAAACTCGCGGCATACCCCATGTTAAACATGGGAAGCTGAGGAAAACCTCAGGTAACACAGTCCCCCGCACCCAGTGTGGGATGCCTCAGGCCATCACGCCTTCGAGAAGCCCTATTAGGGACGGAAGGCAGACATGCAGAGGCGCAGTGTTAAGACACGCCCCCGACACCCAGAGCCACCTGGTCTCCTCACCGCAGGTTGCTGCCCCGACCAGACTCCTTGGAGCGTCCGGGCGGAAGCAGCGTAATTAACCGGTGTCCATGAAGATATGGCGCCGGGAACGAGATTCACGAACATTCTTAAATCTATGAGGGAGACCCGGATTAGGCGACGAGTTCCAAGGAGAGGTCCACGGAAGGAGGAGCCGACATCCCATCATCCCGGTTTCGATCAAGGAGCAGACGCCCCTGAATAAGGGACGAATGCCGCCCGCCCTTGGAAAGCAGGACTGTGGGACCACAAGTCGCGCGCCCATCCCCTCGGGTTGACGGGTGCACGCGCGAACGCGTCCTGGCGGAACAGCGTAACCCGACGCACATCCGCACCGAAACACCATCTAATTCATCGAATAAAAGGGAACTAGGACAATATTTTTGGTTTTCAAGATCATTTCCCTAAATTTGTTGAATTAAAAGAAATACTTGCATGATTTTGGTACAATCTCACTGTTGTTCGTGAATTGAACAATTTCCACTTCATCCCTTAAAGAAATGAAGTTGAATTTGTTATTCGTGATGTGTTAGAAGATCATGTGATAGAATGATGGGTCATTCAATCTCTTTCAAACAAAAGGTTAGAAAAAGTTATAAGTCCATCTTATGGTTAGATTAATCGTATATGGTTCCAAAAATGAACTTATACTTCATATATCATACCTCTTAATAAAATAAAACTAGTTTCTACTAACCAGGGACTTCCTGTAGGCCAGTGGTAGGCGATAAAGGCCAGTCACACTTCGGTTGTGGGTTCGATTCCCACAGCCTTGTCCAACGCGATGGGTTGTCGCCCATCCTGTAGGTTTTCCTTTTTCTAAAACTATAATACTATAACATCCCATCAATAATATCGAAAAAACTTCTATCCTTGAACAATACTAACTTACGTCCTATATAATAAATTCCAATCTTTAGGATTATCCATAATACTACAGTCCACTCTTATAATATAGTGAAAATGATTACGAGATATTTAGTACCATCGTTGATCCCCATATATCATAAGATATGTCTTGTTGGTCACATTCGAAACATTAAAAGGCCTTAATAATGTATTCTATTGAAAAATGAATACCCATTGAACCTTAGTGAAAACATGAATGCAGTTAAAAGTTAACACTTTCTACATACCAAAATCCTCAAAATTCTATATACTCAAACCATGATATATCTTAGTCCTTATATCAATCATGAGCTCATGAATACAATCAAACATCTCATTATCTTCTTATTCCTTCATTATGCGCATATCATCTACTTTACAAAAATATCTGAATAACCATCCCTGGTTACTGGTACCATTCAACAAATACTTTCAAATACTTTTAGGAAAAACAATAGTGTAACAATCCTTAGATGATTCTTTAATCCATAGTACCATTAACTATACAACATAACTCTCGATAAACATAAAATCATTCCACTACCTTCTAAAACAACCGACTGAGCTTCAACACTTTTTTCAGCTCATATATCATTTGTAGTCTCCTCATCATCATCCACATAAATACTACCCATATGACCATGCTGATTCTCTTCATGAGACTTTCCCTTAGGTCATTGGTTTTCATAATGCCCGTACATTCCACATTTAAAACATTTAACCATTGTTGATGTCGTAGAAATACCATTATCCTCATCCATGGTGTTAACTGAACCTTTTCCTTTGCACTTACTGGCTTTGTGTCCTTCTTTTCCACACCCAAAGCATCTTCCAGTTCCTTTGAAAAAATCCCCCTGATGCCTCTTCCCACATGATTTACATGAGGGAAATTGAACTTTCTTTCCTCTATGACCATCATGAAACTCCATCTTTCTCTTATTATCTGAGTCGGGAAACTTACCAAAGTTGAGATTATTGATCATATTATGAGATTTCTGATTAGGCATAATAACGATGTTTGGACTTCCAAATCCCATTTCATTTGGTTTATCATGAAGAATATCATTCCATTTTCATTCATATCCTCCATTATCATGAATCTTCCTATTTCCAGCCATTTTCTAAAACCCAAAAAGAATAGTGTGAGAGGCAAAAATCATGCTAGGGAAAACAACATAGTAAAGGGGGGTATCCTCAATATCTAAAATCTTAGGTTAAATTCTATGACCGTTACCGTAGTTCTAGGACTGTATCCTATACGTATACTTATCCTTAGGGACATCACTAGACATACCCTAGAAATATCTCTAGGGATCTCACTAACGTTTTCACATCCTAGTTTCCAAAGGTTGGCGAAACCTTTCCTCTGATACCAACTGTAGATACCCAAAGCTTAACGTACATGTACATTACATTACTTTAGCGGAATACTTAATATATAACAAAAATAGACACACAAGGACCAGAATAGTTTAGTGTATTTGGAAACTTGGAACGTAATCTTCTAATCATGGTGAAAGATCTTCAACATCTCCCATAAAGATCTTCCCCTTTTTTTCTTACCGAAAAACCTTTCTTTATATCCTGGGGAAAAGAAAACATAAAAAGGGTGAGCTCAAATGCTCAGTAAGGTTAAGCATGGGTAAAATAAAACATACCATATACATTTGAACTTAAAAACATGAACATAATGTTTAAACATCAAAAGCATGAGAAATGACATAAAATATGGAAGAACGTAAGGCATAGATCATAAAGAAACTGTAAGAATGATAAAATATCATGGGAATAAAACATTTAATTGTGGCAACCATTAAGCACATGATATGATTTCCATAGTAGCCAAGGCATTGCTGCCAAGACCATCTTAGTGGACAAAGTCCCTTTCTGAATCGAGTTCACTCCTCGTTCCAGTCCTGTATTACTGAACCGGTTTAACTTGACCTTCCAGCCATGTCTATCTCATGAGATATAAATCTTTACCCAATGCATTGGAGGGAGATATAGGTCCCACCGATCTCATAATGAAATCATTCTTACTTGTGCCACAAAATCATAAATCATACATCATTTCATAACCCATGTAATAAAAATGGTATTCTTAAACAACATGACGTCATAAAACAATTCATATAAGATAATGGATTTGATAAAAATAATTCCATCACAACGTAACCAAATCAATGTAATAATAGGGATAGAAATAGAACCATATATTATCTTAGATGGAAAATAATTTTGATAAAACACTTGAACTCTATTCTTGAGGAAAATATCCTTTCTACTTCAAAAAAATTTTCCTTTCTTAACATGTCATACAATTTTTAACTAAAAGAATTTGATTAAAAATAAACTTGAAAAATTGTAAAGTAAGCTTCTTGGAAATAATTTTTTAAAAATCCATCCATGCCGTATAAGTTAAAAAAATATTCTTTTCATACTTTTGCCGGAAAAGTCAAAAAGTACCTCCTAATGTAAACAAAAGAAATATTCCTTACATACCGTGTAGTAAAAGTCAAAAATGGGTAAAAAGGACATTAAATATACATGAAAACACTTTTATAAAATATGGACATGGATTGTAGAAATAACTCCAGTAAATACTTACGAATAAGCAATCTCGGATAAAAATGAGATTTGCAAAATTATCCCTTACCTTATGTCTGATTTGCTTCGTAAGTGTCTGAAACTCCTGTATAATGATTTACATAATGTTATTGACTTATTACAGAATCATATTAATTGTTATTATATCATATATGGTTCACTTATGACTTTATATTACCCGTTCTTTTGTAAATTCCATGTTAAAGAGAGTTCTGGGTAAAATCGTTTCATTTGTCGTCCGTGTTTTGACTTGTAATTATTCATATGATTAATTAGATCATGATTAATTACATCCAGAATATAAAACATGATTTATATATAATATATATTCAGAATAGACATATATAAAATAGATTGATAAATGGAAAGAAATACACTGTTCATGGAGACGGTAGGTCGTACGTACGCATGAATGTTGTTTTCTTTTCCTCAATGAATTGAATGGAATTAATTTGATGACATACATATATATATATATATACATAAATCCAATATCATTATTATGTTATATATTTCATGATAACTTATTATATATACTTTATAATCATTTATGAATGGTTAATCATTGAGAATGAATCTCATCGCGTCGTGGAGACGGTATTCCGTACGTATGCACGAGCGATGATATCGTTCCCATGATCGTGGAATTTTATTGGAGTGTATGTATAATATTAAAGAATAATTATCACTTTACAATAATAGTTATTATTTACACCATTATACCCATCCAAGTAAGGTGGTGGTGGAAAATAGATTACACCACGGCGGGGAGACGGTATTCCGTACATACGCACGCGCAGTGATTTCGTTTTCCGTAGGATGGATAGATGGTGAAATAGGGTTTGTTTCATACTTATAATAACATATCAGTATATGAGTGATACTGATGTTATTACTTCATAATGAAACAACTAATGATGAAGAAGTAGAATAAGAAATAAAGTTGAAAGAATCGGTAACGAACATTACCTCTTCTTTGAAGCGCCTCTTTGAGACCTCCTCTTAGGGCACTAAAATTGGTCTTTGAAGAAAACCAGGACCTCTAGGATGTATCTAGGGAATTTGATAAGAGAATTTAGTAGGGTTTGGCCGAGCTTGAAGGCTCAAAGTGGTGTGTGGAAGAGAGGGAGGAGGTGCCCTTTTATAAGGGAGGAGAGGTGCACCTTTGGAATTCTTAAAAATATTAATTTATAATAAATCTAACCCCACTTAAAAACCTCCAAAAATTACTCATATACGAATATTAGATGATATTGGGTTGTAATCCTATCAACCAATCAAATTTAGACATGTTTGGATCTTATTTTAAACTTTATCATTTTGATTTATCCTTATTTTATCTATTTAAGTTTATTTCTGGTAATAAAATTCTAAATTTTAAATTATAAAAAATAATTACTTATTTGTTATTTATTTTACATAATTGGTTACTTTATAACATTATGGACCATATAAATTTAAATTTATAATTTTTAGATATTTCTGTGATTTTTAAACAATTTTATAATATGTTATTTTAATAAAATAACAATAGTGTCAATTTTGACACTATTGATTTATTTGAATTTAAATAACATATATACAGAAGATATGTTCAAAATAAAAGCTTTAATAGATTAATAAAATGTCATATGTATCTATAAAATTAGGGGATCACATGAAATAGGTCATATAATATTTATTTTCTTATTTTTAAAACCATTTATTTTGTTTAGCTCTTAATAAAATAATTACAACAACATTTTTGTATAATTATTTTATTATACTGATTTGTTGCATAAATATTAAAAATAAAATCCTATGATGAAGATAAATATATTACCTTTCACAATAATAATTTTACTCGAATTTATCATCTTAAAATCACAATATGTAAATAGTTATATTTATTAAATTATGAAGGTGACAACAATGGGATCATTTAAAATAAAATAATATAAGTGTCATAATCACTTTTATAAGGCTCCAAACGGTTATATATTAGGTAATTTGATGTTTAAAGTGTAGATATACACTACCAATAAGTTTTTGTCAGGTTTGGAGGTCTTTTAATGGGTATTAGTATTTCAATAAAAACTATATTACTTATTTTCCACTAAATAAATAATTTCTGTATCATTAATGTATCACACTTAATGACAATTATTTAATCCCTAAAAATTCTAAATGAAGTATCATGATGTAGATAATTATATTAGATTTATGGATACTATTCATGTTCGAAGTTTTATGATGTTTATCACTAAATTAAAATTATTATACTTATAAGATTTAAGAGAGTGACATGTTGTCACTTTCTTTGATTTTAATAATAATTAAATTATTTCCATGGTCAAAAGTCCATAAAATGATTCTAATCCGACCCTTAGGTTATATGGGTCTACTTTTATCCATCCAATAGAATTTTGGCATGTGTTAGGGTAATTTTATAATATTATATTTACCCTTAATTACCCGATTTACCTTTAACTATGGTAAATAAAATTTACCGTAGTTACTATTCATAATTCCAAAAAATAAAAAGTAGCTTATTAACATAATTTGGAACCACTGATTCCAAATATGGAATCCATTTTTCCAAATTCAATACACAAAAGTTGCATAAATTAAATTAAAATTAATCCCGTTGTCGAAAGAAAACTAGTTTTTCCTTAAAACATTGCAAAAGATTGAATTGATTTAGCCTACGAATTTAATTTAAAATCAATTATAATGACATAAATTATATTAAATGGTAAAAATATATTATATTTATACTTTAAAACCATTAAATATTATAATTTAACCATATAAATTATTGCGATGAAAAAAGTTGTTTTTAATTAAAATATAACGTGTTTTTAATATTCATCAAAATATGAACGTTACCAGAATAATATGAAATTTTTATCCATAGTAAATTTTTATTTCTTGATTCCAATGAAGATTTTTTTTTTCAAATATCACTTATAATCATTTCAAAAACTAGATTTAAAGTGGGTGCACAATCAAAAGGCGGCAAAACTTCATTTTATGAAAAATACTTATTTTACCTGAAAATTTTATTTTGTTCTTATACCATGTTAAAGAAAATATGTAAGATGAATAATAATGTTATAAAATTCAAAATTTAGTTAATACTATTCATAACGGCCAGTTCATAATAATATTATAATAATATATCGTTGTTTAGTAAAACCCAGTATTGCGTACAACACACGCTATCGAGGAAGGTCGCGATTGCGTGTAATGCAAGACAAGTCAGGGTTGCGTGTTGTGCAAGAATCCTTCGTTGTTTCGTATAACATAATCCAACCATATTTCATTTATACATTCAATATATATATATATACTCAATGTTGCGTAGAATAACTATTATCAAAATTGTGTGTAACAAGATCCAAGAATAGTGTTGCGTATACTGCAAGCTAATACGGTGTTGCGTATAACGAAAGGTAATCTTGGTGTAGCATACAACATAAGACATTAATGAAATTAAAAGAATATTTTTCATAAAATCTCGGGGTGTTACATGATACGTGGAACACATAGTGAACATTGGAGAGACTTGGTGTCATTGCCAAACTGTATGCTACATCCCCAATTCATTCTAGAATTTTGAAAGGTCAGATGTACCTAGGACTCAATTTAACCTTCTTACCAAAACATATTACACCCATTCATGGAGATACCTTCATGAAATCCTGGTATTCTATATGAAATTCCAAACCCATCCTTTAGTTATTTGCATAGCTCTTTTTGACTACATTGGGATGCTATGATGTGGGTTTGGATAATCGTCACTTTTTCCATTGTTCCCTAAACATGTTCTGGGCCTATGAGTTTTCTTTCACTAACATCATCCCCAGAATTTGGTGTGCGACATCTCTTTCCATATGATGCTTCTTATGGTGTAATATAAATACTTGAATGGAAGCTATTGTCATAGGAAAATTATACCAGAAGTAAATATTGATCCCACATACTTAGAAAGTAAAGTGAGAATGATCCCAAAATGTATTCTAAAGTTTTAATAGTCCATTAAGATTGTCTATCAGTTTGATGGTGGTAGGTAGTGTTCAGAAAAAGTTCAGTATCCAAGGATTTCTTAAGTCTTTCCCAGAATCTTGATGTAAAATGGGGATCACGATCAAAAACAATTGATAGGGGTACTCCATGATGTCTTACAACTTCCTTAATATACAGTCTTTCTAAATGTTCAAGTGGTAAATCTTCTCATATAGCACGAAAATGTGCTGACATGGTAAGATGATCAACAATGACCTATATGGAATGATTCCTTCTAGGAGTCTCTAGTATCCCCATGACAATTTCCATCATATTATCATCCCATTTCCACTCAGTTATGTGAATAGGTTGCATGACTTCTCCAGGTTGTTTCCATCCAAATTTCACTTGTTGAAAAACCATAAATCTTGACACAAAATCAACAATCTTCATCTTCATTGTCATGAACCAGGTTGGGTCTCCATCCGACCCGGTATCCAACCCGGTCTGTGACATTGCCCGAAGGGCGTTCTCGGTCCCCACAGGCTGGCACAAGTGTCGGGGCTTTAAAATAATAGGTGGCAATGATTTACCTGAAACAAGACACATAAAAACAACTAACAGGATAAAAAACTGAAATTGGAAATAGACAACAAAACATTCCTTTAAACTATAAACATGTTTAAATCTAGAATTCCACTAAAACCCGATATTGATCAAAAACAAGGGTAGATATCTAAACTCCAATAAAATCATCCATGTAAAGGCCATCAGCAACCAGAACCACGATCAATATGCACGATGCCTCAAACTATAATATACAAAGAACAATGTCTACATAAACCCAAAGTTGTATGTAGGGTGTCAGCCAAGTGCCTACTAGGACGTCACCCAATAAAAAGAATCCATTCCACAACATTAAAAAGATAATTTAACATGCTCATTTAAAACCATATTTTTAAAATTCTTTTAAGTAAAACATTAAAAAACTAAATGTGAAAAGAAAAGAGTACTTAACAAAAAACCATTTAACAAAACTACTTTAAAACAGAAGGGAAAATTTATAAAGAACGTACACATACTCAAGTGGTCCTCTGTATGCTGATAGAAGGCACCATGTCACAAATAGTAGAGCATTGTGGGTAAATCCCTTAAGGCAGCTAGTATGTGTGGTGTGTTAGAGACATCGTGCCTTGGTGTAAGTGTGTCATAGAAACCACAATAATCAACGCTCTCGTGCATGATCCCCTAGTATGGAAACACATACATAAAATAGTGGTCTCTAATCATCACAAATGTAACACCCCGAGCTTCCACAATACGCTTCTCATTCAATAATGCAATAGCTTGCATTGTACGCAACTTTGAGTTCTAAAACACCGCGACTAATCAAGGTAGCCGTTATGAATAGTAATAACCACTTTCTAAAATTATAGAAATTTTATATTTCAAAATGGACTTCATTTTTGGATTCAGAATATCGAAATTAGCCTATGTTGATATTTTGGAATTTTTCTGAGAACTTCTAATCTTTTTATGAATAGTGAAAAATACTTAAAACAACTTTTTTAATCAAAATAATTTATATTAATAAATTATACTATTGAGTTGTTTTAAAGTATAATTATAATATATTTTTACCATTTTATCCAATGGTGGTCATTATAATTAATTTAACATTGAAATTGGACATAAACAATTGCCAATCTTTTGATATAAATTCTTTCTTGAAAACACGCTATTTATTGTGACAGCGGGAAATAATTATAAAATTAATTAATGCAACTTATATGTTTGGAATTTTGTAAAATAGACATCATTTTTTAATTCAGAATATCAATTATAGCTTAGGGTGAAATTTTGGCATTGTTCTGAAAAACTTCAATTTTTGATGAATAGTGAAACCACTAAGTGGTAGTTAAATAACTGATTTTTCGTTTAAATGAAATATTACCACTTCTGTGATTTTATTTTCAAAAATCCGACATACATGGTTTTAATTAAGAAGTAAAATTTGGTTCAATGAGATTAAAATAATTTTTTGGTGAATAGTAACTTTTAAGTTCTTTATCGCGATTAGAGGTAATTAGTGTAGTTTAAGGTAAAAATAATGTTTTAATAATATGATATGAGCTTGAAACATGTCCTACCCTCATTGGATGTTCCATGGCCGACCAATACATTCCATGGGTCAACTTGGGGACCTCATGGAGCCACTTTAGTTGGAAAATGACATAAATACCTTTTATTTAATGTTAAAGTAAAAAATGACACAAACATGAAATGTTTTACTAAAACACTTTTTACGTGGGGTTATACAAGTCATAATTTTTACTATAAATAATAATTGAAAAGATAAAAAGATTTCCTACATCATAGTATTTTTTTTATAATTTTTAGAAATTATATAAATTAAATTATTTATGACATCATTATGATGCAGTGATGACCTCATTATTTAACGATTTTAATAAAATTAAAAGATAATGTACAATCCAAGGCTTACACTTGTCCAAAGCCTATTGGATGAGGAGATTTAGAACCCTTATCACCTTAGCCACGAATTATATAAGTTTGGGACCTTTAGAATCCGAAAAGCATTGTATAATAATGTAAAAGTTCCTTACATTCCAAGAGTGCCCCTCCTCTCCTCTTATAAAAATCCCCCACCTCTACCACCTCATTCACACTTTCATGCCATTTGGCTCCGCCAAACTCTGCCAAAATACTCTCTACACTTTCCTCCCTTACACCTAGAAGCCTCACTTTGGGCAGAAATCTTCCCAATGAATCCTTTGGCTCAAATCAGAAAGAGTTACCCGATTTTTTAGGTAATGTCTTCTCTAATGTTGTTGTGTTTTATTTAACTTCTCCAACCCCCTAAACTCTTTTTATTAATTTCTTTTGTAACAACACCAGTATCCTCAATATACTAGGATGTTGTTATAATAAGGATTCGAGCTACACTTACACACACCTACATCTAATGGTTAAAGAACATACGGTTTCTGTGGATGGTGAATTTCTGCCTCACGAAACGATGATTGTTCAACACTCATATAACACCTTCAAAGGTGTCCATTAAGATGTAACTATATTTATATAGGATATATAATATGTTTATGTTTTACTTATGCTTCTGTATTTCTCATTTATTGCATACTTTATGATTTCCATTATGGGTAAACGTGATAATTTCATTTTAGGAAGTGCGGACTACCGCCCCCTCAAAGTGATGTGAATCGTTAATGCCATAAGTGGGATGTATAAAGGATGGAGTAAATGATATTATATATGATATTATACTGGAACTATATTATACCTTTATATAATTATTATTTCATTCCATTAAATACAAAATAGAAATGAAAGTAGCGTTCATGTGTACGTATGGCTTACCGTCTCCATGAACGGTGAATTTCATTTCTTACCTCTAAATGTTATGTAATATTATAAATGCATGTATATACTGGATATAGATGATATATATGATATCCACATCATGAAAATAATTCTGGATATAATGGATATATCACCAAATGAACAACTTGTAATTATAATAATTTTATTTTTGACTCAAGTACCTAAGATCGACAAAATGACCGTTATAAACTTAAATAATTACATAATGTTCATAACATGGTAATAATGGATATAAAAAGAATAATGAACATGAAAAAGGTTCTTAAGTAAATAGAAAGTAACTCTAGTTTATTATTCAGGAGGTTAAATAACGGTCGAGTCAGGACAGGACGCAAGGTAAGGGAATTTCTTAACCCAATTTCCATTCTTTGGGTTAATCTCCTACTTTCCAATTATGTCATGATATTATTATGTCTTATTTTGTATTTTTACTTTCTTTATGTGTACCTATAGTGAATACACATAATATATCTATTTTATTTTTAAAAAAATGATCTTTGTAAGGACTTCGTCTCAATCTCCTTTCATTGAGGCATATTTGGTTTTATACATAAATTTCTTTTATACGGTGTATAAACCCCTTTGACTTTTACGTATATTCAAAAGGAATATTTTTTTTATACGAAGTGTTTACTAAACGACAAAAGGGAATGTTTTTGTCGTATGTATGCGACGACAATGACTTCTCCACCGCCGTGACCACTATTTGAGTTTCGGATTCCTCTACAAGCCATACCCTTTTTTTAATGAAAAATAAATACCATGTTATACTTTTCTTTTATTTTGGTATTGAAAATGGTTTTGAAAGTGTTTTTATTATATCAATGTGTTGTATTGATATCTTGTGATTGAAATGTGGAAATGTTATGTTTCCTTTATGCATGTTTTATGTGATATGATTATGTTATGGTTTATGAGATGTTTAAACATGTTCATATGAGGAATGTATTGGACTTAATAAGTGACGGGTGGAGCCCGCTATAGCTCCTCGATGCATCGGTAGGTCTCATGAGACAACTAGACGTGGAATTGGCCGAGGCCCTTTCCCATTTTGATTTATGGTTTTGGCCGAGGCCTTAATCATTTTAGACGTCTTGGCCGAGGCCTTTACAAAATGTTTTAGAATGTCCGGCATTATACAATCCCTCATTATGAAAGTGGTTATTGATATTTCATGTGATTATTCGTCTAGTAGAATATCCATGTGAGTAAGTAAGTGACATTATTTGATTTTACTTTTTCCATATTATGCTGACGTTCAAGTTTAATAAGGATTTTTTTAGTTATACATTTCCTTAATTGTTAATTTTTATTTATGAAAGCTTCCGCAATATTGTTATCCTTACTGAGCAACTGAGCTCACCCCTTTCAATGTTTTAATATTTTCCAGGATGTGAAGAAGTATTTTATGAATGACCTACAGGGGTAGTCAGAAATGGATATGAGTGTGGACTATGAAGACCATGTTATTGTAGTTTGTTTACTTTTTGATGTAATGAAAGTCTTATGAATGTATCTAGTGTTTCCAAGGCTACTAAACTAATCGGTCTTTCGAGAATTGATCTTTTGTGATCATGCCAATGTTACGAAGTAATGAACCGACTCTGGGTAGCTGGGGTCGGGGCGTTACAGTAGGTATCAGAGGCAGTTTAGTACTAACCTTGGAAGCTAGATTTAGATAAACTCTGATTAGAGCACATAGCCCGCAGATAGACTTTATGGATTAGTATAGAAGAACTTCCTAGAATTTTGGTATTATAGAGATTTTGTGAGTTTTCTGAGAAATACATCCCTATCTAGATACGAGCAGGTAGAGGCGGATCTGGCATAGATGTACCTAGGGGTAAAACCAGAAAACACCGCTTTGAGCTAGACTCGAACGGGAACTGGTGCACGACAATGGGCCTTGCTCACTCTTGGTTACGACACTCCCGGGGGATATGCTTAGGATAATTCTCGTTTCCTTTACAAACCACTATGAATGGTTATGAGTATATACTTCCTCAAACAAAACCTTTTTATGATTATGGATTATATCCATAAATAGTTCAATTTATGTAAAGTGTTTTACAAATATGGAATTATGTATTTTAATTCATAAACTAATCTAGTTTATGCCATTGTTTAGAAATGGCGCTTAGTGGAAGGAATGGAAACCGTATCAATGCACGCACTCCGTGTAGGGATTGCCCTCCTACTCAAGATAATTATTGTGGATCTGGAGATACAATTGGTGCTGATAAACTTATTACCATACTGGGACAACTCACTCAGGTTATGAATAATAACCTTACTCGTATGGAGCACCCTGATCCGCAACGTGGAGGATCAATGTTAGACCGCTTCATGAGGCAACAACCACCAAAATTTAATGGGGGTACAAATCCGTTAGTAGCTGAGCAATGGATAAACTCCTTATAGAAAATATTCCATGCCTTGGGGAGTAGTGAAAAGGAGAAGGTTATCATGGTAGTTTACCGCCTCACTGGAGATGCCGATCAATGGTGGTCATTGATTCAAAATACAAAGGAAGATGATGATGTATCGAATAAGGAATGGAGGGAGTTCAAAGAGATTTTCTTAGAAAAATACTTTCCTCATGACCATCGAGCAGATATGGAAAGGCAATTTCTGAGTCTGAGACAAAATGAGGATGAGAATGTCGAAAAGTATGAGGCCAACTTTACAAGGTTGGCAAGGTATGCTGCAGATTATATACGTAACCCAAGAGGTAAGATTGATCGTTTCTTTGATGGGTTAAAACCATTTCTCCGTAGAGCTTTAGTATCACAATCTTTCTCAACATACGAATATATTGTCTCATGTGCTATCAAGACAGAAAAGGAATTCTCTAAGTCTTATGACAACAAAGTAAAGCAAGAGAAGAAGAGAACGGTGGAACAAGAGATAGATAAAGGGAAAAAGGGAAAGAAGGATTTTCCATTATGTGATAATTGTGGGAAGAATCACCCTGGTACTTTCCTAAAAGGAATGGGAGTTTGTTACAAATGTGGAGAAAAAGGTCACCAGGCTCGTGATTGCAAGGGAAAGAAAGAGGTTATCAATATTGAATGCTAAAATTGTAGGGAAATGGGGCATTATGCAAATTAATTTCCTAAGATTCAGAGAAACTTACCTCAGAAAAGGCCAAGGGATCAAGGACAATCTTATGCTGTTACTACAGTTGAAGCAGAATAACTAATGTATTGGTGCTTTTGGACTCATGTATTATATTCTGGTTATTAGAATAATGTGATATATATATAAGGATTGTACTACAATACTTGTTGATTTTAGTAAGGTTTTAATATGATGAAGTTAATCATATTTTTAGTATGTGAAAAAAAGAGAAACTTTAATTTGTTTGGGGAATCTGATAAATTGATTTTGGAATTAAGAGACCTTTTAGAGAATGTGTGGACAGAGGTATTTTGGATAACTATAAAGGTTGGTGTGGATTAAGTTTATCTTTGGATAGTATTGTTTAAGGTTAAAAAATTTATGAAGATTATTTTTGGAATATTATAATACTATAGTTTTAGGAAAAGGACAACCTGTAGGGTGGGGCATAACCCGTCGCGTCGGACAAAGCTGCAGGAATCAAACCCACAATCATAGTGCGACAAGCCTTTATTTCCTACCACTAGCCTACATGAAGTCCCTGGTTATTACAAAATAGCTTTACTAATCTAAACGGTATGTGTTAATATTTGGAACCTTATACAATTAAGATAAATAGAATATTTTTGAGTTCTATTACCTTTTAGAGTGAAAGATGAGTTGAAGGTTGAAACTATAATTGTCAAGCATAAATATATATATACCTATCTCTTATTCAATGAATAAATTAATTCTTAAACTTTATTAAAGGGATATTAAAACAAAAAAATGTGTTATCCTAATACCTTATGTCTTGTTGAACTGATGATATTTTAAATCAACATAGATTGAAGGCATTGAGGCCCTCAATTTAACAGTTGATTGTGATTGATGACCTCAATCACTCCCTACAAATATTTACGTTTTTCCTCCAATTATATGTCTCTAATTGCCACCAATGTTCTCCTAATCGAGATTATAATTGGGTGGTGACTTTTTCATTTCGCTTTCCCTCTTATTAAGACAAAATTTTATTAACCTTATTTTTGATGTGGGTTTTCCACAAAGGTATTTTCTATTTTCAACCTTTTATTTTCCAAGAAAAATCTCAAATTGAGAGGACGCAATTTATTGAAGGAGGGGAGAATGTAACACCCCGAGCTTCCACAATACGCTTCTCATTCAATAATGCAATAGCTTGCATTGTACGCAACTTTGAGTTCTAAAACACCGCGACTAATCAAAGTAGCCGTTATGAATAGTAATAACCACTTTCTAAAATTATAGAACTTTTATATTTCAAGATGGACTTCATTTTTGGATTCGGAATATCGAAATTAGCCTATGTTGATATTTTGGTATTTTTCTGAGAACTTCTAATTTTTTTATGAATAGTGAAAAATACTTAAAACAACTTTTTTAATCAAAATAATTTATAGTGATAAATTATACTATTGAGTTGTTTTAAAGTATAATTAGAATATATTTTTACCATTTTATCCAATGGTGTTCATTAGAATTAATTTAACATTGAAATTGGACATAAACAATTGCCAATCTTTTGATATAAATTGTTTCTTAAAAACACGCTATTTGTTGTGACAGCGGGAATTAATTATAAAATTAATTATTGAAACTTATATGTTTGGAATTTTGTAAAATAGACATCATTTTTGAATTCGGAATATGAATTATAGCTTAGGGTGAAATTTTGGCATTGTTCTGAAAAACTTCAATTTTTTATGAATAGTGAAACCACTAAGTGGTAGTTAAAAAACTGATTTTTCGTTTAAATGAAATATTACCACTTCTGTGATTTGATTTTCAAAAATCCGACATACATGGTTGTCATTAAGAAGTAAAATGTGGTTCAATGAGATTAAAATAATTTTTTGGTGAATAGTAACTTTTAAGTTCTTCATCGTGATTAGAGGTAATTAGTGTAGTTTAAGGTAAAAATAATGTTTTAATAATATGAGATGAGATTGACACATGTACTAACCTCATTGGATGTGCCATGGCCGACCAAGATAATCCATGGGTCAACTTGGGGACCCCATGGAGCCACTTATTTGGAAAATGACATAAATACCTTTTATTTAATGTTAAAGTAAAAAATGACACAAACATGAAATGTTTTACTAAAACAATTTTTACATGGGGTTATACAAGTCATATTTTTTACTATAAATAGTCATTGTAAATCTAAAAATATTCCTACATAATAGTATTTTTTTATAATTTTTAGACATTAAATAAATTAAATTATTTATGACATCATTATGATGCAGTGATGACCTCATTATTTAATGATTTTAATAAAATTAAAAGATAATGTACAATCCAAGGCTTACACTTGTCAAAATCCTATTTTATGAGGATATTTCGAACCCTTATCACCTTATCCACGAATTATATAAGTGTGGGACCTTTAGAATCCGAAAAGCATTGTATAATAATGTTAAAGTTCCTTACTTTCCAAGAGTGCCCCTTCTCTCCTCTTATAAAAGGCCCCCACCTCTACCACCACATTCACACTTTCAAGCCATTTGGCTCTGCCAACCTCTACCAAAATACTCTCTACACCTTCCTCCCTTACTCCTAGAAGCCTCACTTTGGGCATAAATCTTCCCAAGGAAGCCTTTCGCTCAAATCAGAAAGAGTTACCCGATTTTTTAGGTAATGTCTTCTCTAATGTTGTTTTGTTTTATTTAACTTCTCCAACCCCCTAAACTCTTTTTATTCATTTATTTTGTAGCAACACCAGTATCCTCAATATACTAGGATGTTGTTATAAGAAGGATACGAGCTACACTTACGCACACCTACATCTAATGGTTAAAGAACATACGGTTTCTGTGGATGGCGAATTTCTGCCTCACGAAACGATGATTGTTCAACACTCATATAACACCTTCAAAGGTGGACATTAAGATGTCAATATATTTCTATAGGATATATAATATTTTTATGTTTTACTTATGCATCTTTATTTCTCATTTATGGCATACTTTATGATTTCCATTATGGGTAAACGCGATAATTTCATTTTAGGAAGTGCGGACTACTGCCCCCTCAAAGTGATGTGAATCGTTAATGCCATAAGTGGGATGTATAAAGGATGGAGTAAATGATATTATATATGATATTATACTGGAACTATATTATACCTTTATATAATTATTATTTCATTCCATTAAATATGAAATAGAAATGAAAGTAGCATTCATGCGTACGTACGGCTTACCGTCTCCATGAATGGTGAATTTCATTTCTTACCTCTAAATGTTATGTAATATTATAAATGAATGTATATACTGGATATAGATGATATATATGATATCTACATCATGAAAATAATTCTGGATATAATGGATATATCACCAAATGAACAACTTGTAATTATAAGAATTTTATTTTTGACTCAAGTACATAAGATCGACAAAATGACCGTTATAAACTTAAATAATTACATAATGTTCATAACATGGTAATAAAGGATATAAAAGGAATAATGAACATGAAAAAGGTTCTTAAGTAAATAGAAATTAACTCTAATTTATTATTCAGGAGGTTAAATAACGGTCGAGTCAGGACAGGACGCAAGGTAAGGGAATTTCTTAACCCAATTTCCATTCTTTGGGTTAATCTCCTACTTTCCAATTACGTCATGATATCATTATGTCTTATTTTGTATTTTTACTTTCTTTATGAGTACCTATAGTGAATACACATAATATATCTATTTTATTTTTAAAAAAAATGATCTTTGTAAGGACTTCGTCTCAATCTCCTTTCATTGAGGCATATTTGGTTTTATACACAAATTTCTTTTATACGGTGTATAAACCCCCTTTGACATTTACGTATATTCAAAAGAAATCTTTTTTTATAAGAAGTGTTTAATAAATGAAAAAAGGGAATGTTTTTGTCATACGTATGCGGCGACAACGACTTCTCCGCCGCCGTGACCACTATTTGAGTTTCGGCTTCCTCTACAAGCCATACCCTTTTTTTAATGAAAAATAAATACCATGTTATACTTTTCATTTATTTTGGTATTGAAAATGGTTTTGAAAGTGTTTTTATTATATCAATGTGTTGTATTGATATCTTGTGATTGAAATATTGAAATGTTATGTTTCCTTTATGCATGTTTTATGTGATACGATTATGTTATGGTTTATGAGATGTTTAAACATGTTCATATGAGGATTGTATTGGACTTAATAAGTGACGGGTGGAGCCCGCTATAGCTCCTCGATGCATCAGTAGGTCTCATGAGACAACTAGACGTGGAATTGGCCGAGGCCCTTTCCCATTTTGATTTAGGGTTTTGGCCGAGGCCTTAATCATTTTAGACGTCTTGGCCGAGGCCTTGACAAAATGTTTCAGAATGTCTGGCATTATACATTCCCTCATTATGAAAGTGGTTATTGATATTTCATGTGATTATTCGTCTAGTAGAATATCCATGTGAGTAAGTAAGTGACATTATTTGATTTTACTTTTTCCATATTATGCTGAAGTTCAAGTTTAATAAGGCTTTTGTTTAGTTATACATTGCCTTAATTGTTAATTTTTATTGATGAAAGCTTCCGCAATATTGTTATCCTTACTGAGCATCTGAGCTCACCCCTTTCAATGTTTTAATATTTTCCAGGATGTGAAGAAGTATTTTATGAATGACCTGCAGGGGTAGTCAGAAATGGATATGAGTGTGGACTATGAAGACCATGTTATTGTAGTTTGTTTACTTTTTGATGTAATGAAAGACTTATGAATGTATCTAGTGTTTCCAAGGCTACTAAACTAATTGCTCTTTCGAGACTTGATCTTTTGTGATCATGCCAATGTTACGAAGTAATGCACCGACTCTGGGTAGCTGGGGTCGGGGCGTTACAAAAAATTATTAGTTAGTGTTGTGATTTCAATAATTCTAGATGATACTGGGACAAAACACTTCCGTAACATTTAGAATACTATTCCTAATCATCCCACCAAGGTACTAGGGGTTCCCTTTTTGTGTTAAAACAAATTTTCACATTTACAAATCACTAACACAACACATTCACACATAAAAGTCAAGACAAATAAGGTACATAGTGTGCCACCACTTGCACACCCAATCCCCACTCTTAAAACATAAACATACCAAACCATTTGATAAACTTTCCTCACACCACTTATGCAATTTAATAGTTCATACAAAAAAACATTTACAAAACAATTTCTAAAGGCACAAAAAAAAAATTTCACCCAAATACATGTTCAAAATCACCCTTTTTTGACCAAATACACACCAAAACCGTTTCACATCATACGCATTACATCATAAATTATTTAAAAAACTAATAGAACATTTATAATTGGCACATCAAGGGTTTCTCATGAAAAACGCCTAATTTTAACACAACAACAACACCTAAAATCTAAAAAATGTTTATCCCTATCAAAAACCACATCTGAACATCAAATTTAATTAAATAAATTCAAGTAAATTGTTTATAAAACATTTAAGATTAAAAAATGTCATTTTAGACCAAAAACACACTTGATCTCATGCCAAAACAGCACTTTAAAACCGAATTTACAACACAGTCGTTCCAAAACATGTTTTTCGCTAATCCAAGTATTCAAAATTTAAATAAAAAGTTAAACAATATGTTTAAAATGCCAAAATAAATAATTTTTTCCTTTAAACCCTTTTTTAATACACACTCATCCTAACTGATTTAGAAAATATTACTCACATTTATGATAGGACCTGAAACCCTTTTTTCATGAAACACTAAAATATGATACGCGCGACACAAAACCAATTTTTCTCAAGAAAAAAAACATTTCTAACTCATATACATATAAAACTATTACTGAATCATATTTTTCACACCTAAAATAATTAATTGCATGTTTCAAAGAACTATCCCAACATGACTCATTTGATGTGTAGACTTAATATCACATGTGCACGTCAAAAATATTTCTGAGGACATTCCACGCCTACCAGAAAACTCCTAAAACTCATTTTAAAAAACATTACATCATAACTCACACCAAATCATGGACAATATATATATTAGAAACCCGATTTCAACATTTAAACACAAACCATTTCCAAAACACCAATCACATCAAATAATAAAGCAAGATAACACATTAATAAATTTAAAAAAAATTAAATTAATATAACGATTCTAAGGCATAGAAACACCTACATTAGTGTCGAAGACTCTCAAAATTTGTGTTAATTATTTGAATGTCCGCGAGTCGCACAACAAGAAAACCGAATTTATACCCTAATCCATAAGATTGAACAAGAATACCCCAAAATTAAGACACTAATTTGACACCCTAGATACTGAAAAAAACCCAAAGAACAAGGATCAAGACCCTAGAAAAGAGAAGAAAAGTTCTACTGGAAGGTGAGGGTGTGGAGGTGCTACATGGGTTGTGCCAAGGGGATCTGGTCACCAGAGAAGGGATGTTGCAAGGTCGTGACTTTGGAGGTGGGATGGCTACGAGGCATCATGGTGGGAGGCCAAGGGGAATAGGGGCGTGGCATAGTGGGTTGTAGGGAGAAATAGGGGTCGCAACGGGGGTGAGGAGTGTGGGGTAGAAGATACGGGTCGTGCCGAAGAATTTGCACCGGCAGGGGAAATCAGAGGTCATCCGGACAACCTTGGACCATAGCAGTTCACGTGAGGCATGGAAGAGGATAGGTTGGGTCACACACGCCGCTTGGAGAACCCAGAATGGGAGGCACACCGATGTGGATTCACCCAGGGAGAGGTCAGCTAGCAGTGACGCTAGGAGTGGAGCTGGCCATGGTGGGGGGAGGCACAGTGTAGGGTTATAGGGGAAAGGGGGGGTCATGCCACTTTGGGGAAGGATGAGTAATTAACATCCCTTTTTTTAAAAAACACCATTAAGTTATAAAATTAATATAAAAAATTAGTAATAATAATAATAATTTTAATAATAAAAATCATGATCATAATCTTAAACTAAAATAGGAATAATAATTATAGCTTAATAAAAATTATACCCCTAGGAAAATTATAATGATAATATTATTAATTAAAATATTCACAATTCTAGTGATAATAATTAATGATGATGATAATAATTTAGGGTGAGAATATTAATACCATTAATGATATTAATAATTTTGTATTAAAATTTATAAAAATTATATATTAATAAAATGTTAACAATATTAATAATGATAACATAATAAAATCTATATTATTAACACTATTACTAATTATAATAACAATAGTTATAATATTCTCAAACAATATTATTATTATTACCCCTAAAATAATTCCTTAAATTTTTATTAAACTTATTATTTTCATTTTATTACAATTTTTTTGTTCAATAATTCTTATTATCTGCATTGAAGATTGAGCAAGCATTTTGGTGAACATGAAGAGGTTGTGCGGTAACCGAGGTGATGTCGTGTGGCTTCGACTATGCCCTTCCCGTGCACTGAAAGCTATCAAGTCAAAAACATTAATTTTTTAAATAATAACTCAAAATTTAAAATTCGGGATTCAACCCGGACTAACTGATGCATATATATTTAATAAAATAAATAGTTTAAAGGAGGCGGCTATGAAAATTCTCCCCACCATAGCACTTTATGTCCCTAGAAAGCCACAACTGAGACTGAACCCCGAAGTAGAAAATGTCACCCCCTTAAGGCTCAAAGTGGATCCCCACAAACAACAAGTGAGAAGAGGCAAACACATCGTGCCCAGAGAAGGTGTCTCGAAGACAACTTCTAGAAACTCGTAAATAGAATTTCTGATAAGTATTGCCTTCCCCAAAGAGCTAGAACGCCTCCAGTTGACTGATCAAGGAAAGGAACTCTCATACTCACGGATACCAACTTCACAATCCAAATCATATCAATCACTATTAAATGAAAACCACACCATTTGTCTAGAATGAAGAAACAATGTCAAACCACATCCAAGGAATACTCTGATCACCAACCACCAAACCATATATAGGAACATAACAAAAAAGATTCACATGGAGATGCCTGAATGTAACACCTCGAGATTTTATGAAAAATATTATTTTTAATTTCATTAATGTCTTGTGTTGTAATCTACACCAAATGGAGCTTACACAACACGCATCCTTGAATTTCCTTGCATTACACGCAATCGCGACCTTCCTCGATAGCGTGTGTAGTACGCAATACCGAGTTTCACTAAATGAGATATTATTATAATATTATTATGAACTAGCCGTTATGAATAGTAATACCCACTTTTTGAAATTTTATAAATTTTATCCTTAAAAAAGGACTTCATTTTTGGATTCAGAATATCAAAATTAGCTTAGGGTGAAATTTTGGTACTTTTCGGATAACTTTCATATTCTGATGAATAGTGAAAATTACTAAATTTTAATTAAAAACAACTTTTTTAATCGAAATAATTAATAGTGATAAATTATTAATTTGAGTGGTTTTAAATTATATTTAGAATATATTTTTACAATTTAATACAATTTTGATCATTGGATGTAATTTCACATTTAAACCAAACATAAACAAGTGTCATTCTTTTGATAGTTATTATCTCTTAAAAACACGCTATTTGTTTTGACGACAGAAATTAATTTTTAAATTAGTTAATGTAACCGATATGTTTTTAATTTTATAAAATATTAATCATTTTTGAATTCATAATATCAAATATATCTTAGGCCTAATTTTTGGTATTTTTCTGGAAACTTTCATTTTTTGATGAATAGTGAAACCACTAGGTGGTAGTTAAAAAAACTGAATTTTTCAGAAAACATAATTTTACCGCTTCTGTGAGTGGAATATCGAAAATCTGAGGAACACGGTTAATATCAAGGAATAAAATGTGGTTCAATGAGATGAAAATAATTTTTGGTAAATAGTAACTTTTTACTTTTTTTACCACGGTTAAAAGTAAATAGAGTAATTAAGGGTAAAGGTGTTATTATTATTACCCTAACACATGTCCTAATTCTATTGGATAAGTTTAATTCGACCAATAACAACCTTATAAATAAAATATGACCATTTAGGCCCACTTGGATTAGATTAGGACATTTATTTTTAATTTATTTAAAGAAGGGTTAAAATAGTTGAAATCAAAGTTTAATAAGTAAATCATTTTTAATATAGGGTTATATATAAGGTAAATTCGGCTATAAATATTCAATATAAATCTAAAAGTATTTCCTACATAAATGTGTTTTATTTGTAATTTTTTTACTTTAAATAATTTAATTTATTGATGACACAATAATGATGCAATAATTATCTTATTAATGAAATATTGACATAATTGATGATATAAATACCCAAATAAATGTAATTTTAGACTTTTTAAGAATTAATATAATTTTATATGTTAATATGACATGTTAGTGTTGATTTAATTAACTATTTTAGAACTAATCATTCTGTTATAATTTTCACAAAAATCAATTACCAAATAGCGTCAAAATTGACATAAAATAGTTTTTAAAACAAATATTATATTATTAATTGTTATTATATTCATAAAAATCTAAGGTTCAGCCAAGATACTTATATCATGATATGTGTATCATTAATGAACCACTTGGGAGTCTCTTAGATTTATATGGTATGTTTATTAACTATATCATATAAAAATACAAAGTGACAAGGTAAATGTCAGTCTAATTAACTAAGAGTTAAAACTAAAATATAAGGTCAATATATTGACCTAAACTTGTCTAAATTCTATTGTATGAGAGGATTTCGACCCATTCCCCCATTATATTCGAAATATATAAATTTGGAGCTATTAAAAACTGAATATTACTTTATAATAAAATAATATTTTTAGTTATTCCAAAGGTGCCCCTCTCCTCCATTATAAAGGGGCACCTCCTCCTTCTCTTCCTCACACCTCTTTAAGCCTTCATGCTCGGCCAAAACCTGCCAAATTCTCATACACAATTCTCTAGAAACATCCTAGAGGTCCTGGTATTCTTCAAAGACCAATTTTAGTGCCCTAAGTAGAGGTCTCAAAGAGGCGCTTCAAAGAAGAGGTAATGTCTGTTACCCATTCTTTCAACTTTATTTCTTCTTCCACTTCTTCTTCTAAAGTTGTTTAATTATAAAGTAAAAACATCAATATCACTAATATACTAATATTTTATTATAAGTATGAAACAACCCAATTTCACCATCTATCAATCCTACGGAAAATGAAATCATCGTGCGTGCGTACGTACGGAATACCGTCTCTACGCCGTGGTGTAATCTATTTTCCACCACCACCATACATGGATGGGTATAATGGTGTAAATAATAACCATATATGATTTTTGTAAAGTGATATTTATTCTTTAATAGTTTACGTACAATCCAATAAAATTCACTGATCATGGGAACGATATCATCGCTCGTGCGTACGTACCGAATACCGTCTCCACGACACGATGAGATTAATTCTAAATGATTAACCATTCATAAATGATTATAAAGTATATATAATAAGTAATCATGAAATATATGACATAATAATGATACTGTATTTATGTATATATATATGTATTTCATCCAATTAATTCCATTCAATTCAATGAGGAAACGATAACAACGTTCATGCGTACGTACGGCCTACCGTCTCCATGAACGGTGTATTTCATACCATTTATCGATCTATTATATATATATATATATTATGAATATATATTATATATAAATCATATTTTATATATTGGAATTAATTAATCATGATCTAATTAATCATATGAATAATTACAAGTCAAAACACGGACGATAAATGAAACGATTTTACCCAAAACGCTCTTTAACATGGAATTTACAAAAGAATGGGTAATATAAAGTCATAAGTGAACAATATATGATATCATAACAATGAATATGATTCTGTAATAAGTCAATGACATTATTTAAATCATTATACAGGAGGTTCGGATACATATGAAGCATATCGGACCTAAGGTAAGGGATAATTTTGCAAATCTCATTTTTATCTGAGATTGCTTATTCGTAAGTATTTACTGGGGTTATTGCTATCATACATTTCCATGTTTTATAAAAGTGTATTCATGTATTTTTAAAGTCCTTTTTTACCATTTTGAATTATACCCCATGGTATGGAAGGAATCTTTCTTTTATTTACCCTACAAGGTACTTTTTGACTTTTCCGACAAAAGTACGAGAAGAATGTTTTTTTAACGTATATGAAATGAAAGGATTTTTACAGTTTCATAATGCCTTATTTTCATGAAGCTTCCTCAAAAGTATTTCATGACTATTTTCAACAAAATCCTTTTCTTTTAAAATTTCATGACATTTTGTGAAAAGAAATTTATTTTGAAGAAGAAAGGATATTTTCTTCAAAAATTCATTTCAAGTGTTTTGTCAAAACCATTTTTCATCAAAGATGACATTATTTCATATGTGTATAATTCATGTATAATGTCTCTATGATTTACATGGTTTCACTTTACATATTATGAAATGATATCCATTTCTTTTATATGGATTATGTGATGATGGGATGATGTTTATGAAACCCATTTTATTTGTTGGGTTATTATGAATGATGTATGTTTATTTTGTGGCACAAGTAAGAATGATTTCATTATGAGATGGGTGGGACCTATATCTCCCTCCAATGCATTGGGTAAAGATTTTTATCTCATGAGATAGACATGGCTAGAATGGTAAGTTAATCTGTTTCAGTGTTTCAGTACTGAAACGAGGAGTGAACTCGATTCAGAAAGGGACTCTGTCCACTAAGATGGTCTTGGCAGAAATGCCTTGGCCAGTATGGAAATCATGACATGTGCTGAATGGTTGCCACAATTCCATGTTTTATTCCCATTATATTTTATCATGATTTATGTTCCATTATGATATATGCCTTACGTACTTCCACAATTTATGTCTTTCCTCACGGTTTTAATGTTTAGATTTCATGTTCAAGTTTTTGCTTTCTAATGTTTATGGATTGTTTTATGTTATCTATGTTTTCCCTTACTGAGCATTTGAGCTCAAGCTTTTTATGTTTTATTTTCCCCAGGAAATAAAGAAAGGTTTTAGGTAAGGAAACGAAAAGGGGAAGATCATTATAGGAGATGTTTAAGATCTTTCAACATGATTAGATGTTTATAATCCGAGTTTCCAAAGACACTAAACTATTACGATCCTTGTGTGTCTGTTTTTGTTATGTATTATCTATTCCTCAAAAGTAATGTATTGTCCATGTACGTCAAGCTTCGGGTCTCTACACTAAAGGGGCTCCTCACCATTAGGAACTTATTAACACTTGAGACGGGTTTAGAAAAATTGACAAGTGGATGCACGAGCAGACTCCCCATCATTATGAAAAAGGACAACACCGATTAATTCCAGTGACATTTTTGCGAGACCCACTGTGGGTATCCCCATCATAAGAACTGACAAAAGATACATAACATTGAAAATTTCCAATGGGAGACCAATCACCCCACCACAAGGGGTGGAGAGGGTGGGGCCCAACTACCAGGTCATCAAAACCACGACCTAAGACCAACCAACATCACTACATCCCTGGATGAGCACTATTCAAATCTAAGGCTGATTTACCTAACAGACCCCATAAGGACCACCAAAAGTGATTACATCCACAGGGACGTAACTCCCAAGACATTAAGGTGACAAGACGACCACACCTCATCATGGAAACAAGAAGTCCCACACACCCAAACGGGTCATTCAGAACTGAATAGCTACATGAAACAATTTTTAACTAATTTCACCTCCAACAATGATGACAGAAATAAGGTCAGGGTACCATACACTCTCAGGGATCCTTACCACGTGAAAAATTCACTCTGAGGCCTATGGATAGAGACCTGATGTTTGAAGCATCTCTTTCCTCATAGAAAGGCATGGAAGACTTTTGAACGGAGCTTCTCCATTTGGTGTCACATGCAACCACACTGCAACTGAGACAACACTAACAAATACAACACACCACGACATACAACTACTCTCTCATGACACATCCACTAGAACATAGGTTTAGATTATGCACATTCATCAACTCTTCACCTTTACCATGAAACATAAGAAGGACAGGCGCATGACAAACACTCACTCTTTGAACAGAAAAATTAGAGCTCCTCGAGAGGACACACTCCAATGAAAACATAGATTCCCAAAGGATCCTAGGAATTATACCTTTCCTCTTCGAAGAGAAATAAAATTACTAGATGTTACCAAACAAGACCGTTGTAGTCGATGAATAAAATACAAGCCTTTAAAGACATCGATAAACACCAATAACTCCAAACCACCTTCACCATTACCCGCCAGAATTCCTCTCACCATTTTCAGGGGAACATTCAAACATAATAGTGTCAGACTTCATACCCGATGAGTCAGACAACTCAAAAAGGCCAAAACAACTTTCACCTCTTCTCCTGTCTGTCATCCCATTGTGATAAGATTTTCATGACCAAAAAGGATAAGGGACAAATTATCATTATCACTAAAAAGGGAGAGTTCTCTCTTTAATCAGCTGGAGGGTCGGCCAATGACGAATTACCTGTAGAAGCGCTTCAATCACATGTTAATGATTTATAGGGGGAATGCACTAGTCAAGAAAAAAAATAGACCCAATCAAACTGATTCAATGGCCAAGACATACTGCAAACGAACACTAAACATGTAGGAAGAACCGCATCAAGGGATCCTCGAAGAAATTTTCAAAAGAAACCATTAACCACATGCTTGCACCCCAACATACAGATAAGAATTCAAAATGAGTCACAAATCAGTAAAAAGGGATTCTCGGCTCGAAACACCTCACATCCAACACTTCCCAAAACAAAAGGACACATCACACAATCATTAGTTATTAAAACACCAAATTTTTTCCTTATCCAACCTTTTTGAAAATAATCAAAGCGGGTGGGCTGCACAAACACCAATGGTGTCTCGTGGGCCTCACACATGCATGTTCTCGTGCCACACCGACTTGCACCTCTTGTTCATCTAGGAACCCATACACTCGTTCCAATAACAATTTCTAATTCGATATACACCCATGCATTTGGTTTCCCATTAGAGCACCAAGAATCAAAACCGGACCCTTTTCATTTTTCAAAACCAAACACTCAACCCACACTTTCCAAACCAAACACATTATCTTATTTTTAAAGAGCATCATTTCAAAACATTTTTTTCAAGACCACAACATTTTTACCTAGAAACTAGATTTACATGATTCCAAAACAAAGTGACGTGGAACGATGTAACATGAGACTAGTGTGAGCGGGAGACAGGAACATATGGTTAGTGTCCATAAGCCAATCAAACCATCTGCACAAAGAGTATTATAGGACAACATCCCTAGATCTAAATGGATTTCAAGACCCTGCAAGCTCACTGAGACCGCAGACCCTACTCACTTTTCATTTCCCCTTAACAAGATTAACCACACCGACCAAAGATTTAGACAAGCCTCAACATACTTTAGTAACTTGAATCCCACTACGAGGTGTGCTGGCCAGGCACCTTGCTCGTAACCAGAATGCCAAGTTCCTACACCTTTAACTTTGGACTACACTAACTCTATCCCAAAAGAACATTACCCAAGAGAAAAAATCTCCTCAGATACCATTTTGTCATTAACTAGGCTGAGTCGCCATTCGACTTGGCGTCCGACCCGGTCGACGACATGGCCCGAAGGGTGTTCCCAATCCCCACAGGTTGGCATAAGTGCCCGGGTATCAAAATAATATGTGGGAATAATTTACCCTAAACAAGACACATAAAAACAACAAACAAGATAAATAAACCGATACTAGAAACAGACAACCAAACATGCCTTTTAACTATAAACAGTTTTAAATCTACAATTAAACTAAAAACCCAAAGTGAACAACAAAAAGGGTAGAGATCTAAACTCAAGTACCCAAATCAAAGTGAAGACCATCAGCAACCAGAACCACCATCACTAAGCACGATGCCTCAACCATTAATACACAAAGAACATGGTCTACATACACCCAACGGTGTATGTAGTGTGTGAGCCAAGAGACCAGTAGGATTTCACCCAATAAAAAGGTTCCATGCCACAACGTCAAAAAGATAATGTAACATGCTCATTTAAAACCATACTTTTAAAACACTTTTAAAGAAAAAATTTAAAAACTGAAAGTGGAAAGAAAAGAGTACTAAAAGAATAACCATTTAACAATACTACTTTAAAATGAATAGGAAATTTTATAAAGAATATACACATACTAAAGTTGTCCTTCATATGCCGACGGAAGGCACCATGTCATGAATAGTAGAGCACTGTGGTAAAATCCCCTAAGGTAGCTATTAGGCATGGTGTACTATAGACATTTTACCTCGGTGTAAGCATGGAATAGAAACCACAATAATCATCACTCTTGTGCACGAGCCACTAGTAGGGAAACACATCCATATCCCAGTGGTCTCCAATCATCAAAAAAATTTATTTAGTGTTGTAACGTCAATATTTCTTGATGAAACTGGGAAAAACCACTTCCGTAACATCTATCATACTAGTCCTAATCCACCCACCTAGGTACCCTGGGTTCCCTTTTTGTGCTCAAACAAATTTTCACATTTAAAAATCACTAACACAACAAATTCACAAAAAAAAAGTCAAGCCAAACAAGGTGCATAGTGTTCCACCACATGCACACCAAAATCCCACTCTAAAAAGATACACATACCAAACTATTTGATAATCATGCCTCACACCACTTATTCAATTTAATATTTTATATAGAAAAATGTTTCCAAAACAATTTCTAATGGAACCACAAAACTTTACACCCAAAGACAACTTCAAAATCCGAATTTTTAGACAAAATTCACACCAAAACCATTTCACATCTTAAATCACATCATATGCAAGACTTCATAAATTATTTAAACAACTAATAGAAAACTTCTAATTGGCACATCAAGGGCTTCTCAAGAAAAACGCCTAATTTTTACACAATAATGACACCTAAAATTTGACACATGTTTAACCCTATCAAACACCACATCCACACATCACATTTAAATAAATAAATTCAAGTAAACATTTAAGATTAACCCATGGTAGTTTACACCAAAAACACACTTGATCTCATTCCAAAACAACACTTTAAAACCAAATGTACAACACAACCATTCCAAAACATGTTTTCCGCTAATCCAACTATTCAAAATTTAAACAAAAAGCTGATATATATATTAAACATGCCAAAATAAATAATTTTTTCCATTAATCATTTTTTATACACTCTCACCCTAAGTTCTTTAGAAAATATTTCTCACTTTTACGATATGACCCAAAACCCTTTTTTTCAAGAAACGCTACAATATGATACGCGCGACAAACAACAAATTATTTTCAAGAAAAAAACATTTATAACTCATATACGTATTAAAAAATCACCAAATCATATTTTTCTCATCTAAAATAATTAATTTCAGGTTTCAAAGAAGTCTCACAACAAGACTCATATGAAGGGTAGACTCAATATCACATGGGCACATCAAAAATATATCTGAGGACATTCTGTTCCACCCAAACCACTGCTAAAACCCTTTAAAAAAACATTACATAAAATCTCACACTGAATAATGGACTATATATATATTAGAAATCCAATTTCAACATTATACACAAACCATTTAGAAAACACCAAGCCCAACACATAATAAAACCATAGAATACATTAATAAAATTCAACCAACAAATTAAATTAATCTAAGGATGATGAGGCACGGAAACACCTACCTCGGCATCGTAGAATTCCAAAATTGGTTTGAATTATTCGAATGTCTTCCAGTCACACAAAAATAAAATTTAATTTAAACCCTATTCCACAATATTGAACAAGAATACCCCAAAATTAAGACACTATTTTTACACCCTAGATGCTGAAAAAAATAAACCCCAATGAACACGGATCAAAACCCTAAAAAAGAGAAGAAAATGTCTACCGTAAGGTGAGGGTGCGGCGGTGGTATAAGGGCTCTGCTAGGGGGGTCGGTCACCGAAGAGGGGAGGTTGGCAGGTCGTGACTTTGGTGGTGGGATGGCTAGAAGGCGTCACTGTGGGAGGACAAGGGGAGCAAGGTCTTGGAATAGCGGTAGAAGGTTAAAAATAGGACACGATGTGGGTGGGGGGAACGTGGTACCAGAGGTGGGTCGTGGTGGAGAAATAGCACTGACAGGGGAAATGGGAGGTCATTCGGACAACCATGGACAATAGCGGTTCACGCGGGCCATGGAAGAGGAGAGGTCGGGTCACACACGCTGTGTGGAGAACCCAGAATGGGAGGTGCGCTGGAGTGGATTCGCCCAGGGAGAGGATGGCCAACTGTGACGCCTGGAATGGAGCTGGCCATGGTGGGGGGAGGCGCAACGTAGGGTTACAGGGGAAAAGTTGGGGTCACGCCACTTTGGGTAAGGATGAGTAATTAACTTCCTTTTTTTTAAACACCATTAACTCATAAGATTAATATAAAAAAAGTTAGTAATGATAATAATAATAATAAAACTAATAATCATAATCATAAACTAAAATTGGAATAATAATAATAGATTAATTAAAATTTTACCCTCAAGGATAATTATAATGATAATATTATTAATTAAAATATTCACAATTCTAAATATAATAATTAGGGATGATAATAATAATAATTTATGGTGATAATATTAATACCATTAATGATATTGATAATTTCTGTAATAACAATTATAAAAATTATGACTTAATAAAATGTTAACAATATTAATAATGATAACTTTATAAAATTTATATTCTTAACACTATTACTAATAATAATAATAATAATAATAATAATCTCAAACAATATTATTATTATTATCCTTAAAATAATTCCTTAAATTTTTGTTAAACTTCTTATTTTCATTTTATTATAATTTTATTATTCAATACATTTTATTTATTCACGTTCATCATCGGGCTAGTTGTCTGCTGAACAGGGTGAGGTCGTGTAGAAACCTGGGTGAACTCACGCGGCTTCGACCGCACGCAGAAAGCCTTCAAGGCAAAAACATACAATTTTTTGAATAATAACTCGAAATTTTAAAGTCGGGTTTCAACCTGGACTACCCGATGCCTAGAAATTTAATAAAATAAATAGTGTAAAAGAGGCTGGTGTGACATTCATGTTGTCCCACCAAAAATGTTCCTTCAAATCACTACACATCTTG
This sequence comes from Viscum album, assembly GCA_963277665.1. Classification (NCBI taxonomy): domain Eukaryota; kingdom Viridiplantae; phylum Streptophyta; class Magnoliopsida; order Santalales; family Viscaceae; genus Viscum; species Viscum album. The sequence goes on from OY728133.1 coordinate 1,867,393,868, forward strand.
GTTCTCCCCAAGTGTATAGAGAAATTAGAGCTATGAGAATCATAGAACAATCCTTTTTTTAGATCAGGTATATCAGGAACACTAATTCACTTCCCAAATTTCAAAATTCCATCTTTATATACGAAGTCACTCAATCTCCCATCATTTACAACTTTAATCATTTTTTAAACTCATAATCATTAGTCTGAGAATGCATTATCATTTCTAGTAAAGATAGTTTGGAAACCATTTGAAAAAGTATTGATGTTTCACCTTCCATGGTTATTACCATATCCATCATTACTAGATCAATGAAAATATGATCCCTTTCAACTCTCATCTTGTTCAAAACTCCATGATCCATTCTACTCAAAGCATATTCCACCTTATTTTCCATCCCAAAGTGGTAGTGTTTAGTGAAATTCTAGTCCCTGAGTAGTTCAATCCATCATCTTTGCCTCATGATGAGTTATTTTTGTGTGAAAATATACTTCAAACTCTAGTGATCCATATAAATATCACATTTTTCACCATAGAGATAGTGTCTGCATATCTTTAGAGCAGGGATTACAACTGCTAACTAAATATCCTGAGTGGGATAGTTTTTCTCATGAATTTCTAGCTGTCGTGATGCATAGGTAATAACTCTATCATTTTTCATAATGAAACTACCAAGTCTTATCTTTGAAGCATCACCATAAATAAAAAACCCATCGTTCCATGATGATAGATTCAAGATAGAAGCATTGACTAATATTCTCTTAATTTAATCAAAAAATTCTTCAAAATAATTTTTCGAAACCAATTTAACCCCTTTACATGTGAGCTTGGTTAATGGGTTAGCCAACCGAGAAAAATTTGGACGAAACGTCAAAAATAACCTCTTAAACCGATAAAACTGTGTACCTCAGTTATACTCATCAGTTCTGGCCACTCATGGAATGCCATGGCCTTTAAAGGATCAACAAATATTCTATACTTATAGACAATATATCCATGAAATGAAATATCATGAAGCCAGAATTCACACTTTCTAAACGTCGCATATAATTCATTTCTTCTAAGAGTCTTTCGAATAATGTGCAAGTGATTTTCTTGATCTTCATAGATTTTGTTGTATACCAAGATATCATCAATAAATACCACTAAAAAGTCATCAATACATTCCTTGAAAACTCCATTAATTAGATCAATGAAGACATAGGGTGCATTAGTCAATTCCAAAGTCATTACTATAAACTTGTAATGCCTGTACGTGGTTCTAAATACTATTTTCGGAATGTATTCCTTCTTCAAAAACAACTGATGATATCCAGATCGATGGTCAATCTTGGTAAAATATTTTTCTCCATGATTTAGGTCGAATAAATCATCTATGTGAGATAGGGGATACTTGTTGTTTGTTGTTATAGCATTGATCTCCTTGTATTCAATGCACAACTTCATAGATCTGCTTATCTTATTAACAAAAATGATAAGGGATCCCCATGGAGAAACACCAGGGTGACAAAATAGCTTACTACTCAATTATTCAAGTTGTTTATTTATTTCCACTAATTCCACAGTGGTTATTATATAAGTGGACTTCGATATGGGCCATGAACCAGGAATTAAATCAATGGAAAACTCAATTTTTCATTCTAGACGATGTCTAGGTAAATCCCCAGGAAACACACCAACATATTCTTTCACAATAAGTACATACTCTATTAGAAAATTCTTTTCTTCACCCATGATTACTTCATTCTATACCTCCCCAATGATTGAATTTAGTAGAGCTAATGGGGTTGGATATAGATAAGAATCATATGGTGATGTATCTACTCTAAAGATAACGTACTCCTTATCATCATCGAGAATTGTAACCTCCTTCTTATTACAATAAATTTTCGCATCATGGTCTGAAATCCAATCCTTAAATATGATTATATCAAATTTAATCATTTTTATGATGATTAGATCTGCAGATAAATATCGTGTATATGACTTAATGGGAACAAATTCACAAAACTTTGTTGCAATGATAATTCCCTTATGAGTTTTGACTGACAAATCCCTTGTTAAATCAAATTGGAAATATCCAATTTTCTTAGAAAACTATTAAGATATGAAACAATGTGATGACCCAAAATCAAATAAAGCATCATCTAAACTTGAAGAAACCATTAAATTACATGCCACCATGTCTTTTAGAGCTTCAACATCAACAGTACTAATCACATAAGCTTGTCCTTGATCATTTGGCCTTTTCAGTGGTAAGTTTCCCTGATACTTAGGACATTCATTATCATAATGACCCATCTCCCTAAAATTTAAGCATTAAACATTGGTTTCTTCTTTCTTCCCCTTACATTCACTAGAAAGATGGCCTTTCTATCTACATTTTTAACATACTCCTTTTCCTTTTATATAGGCACAAGGGTGCCTCCATCAACAATTATCACAGGGTGGAAATTCAACTCTTCCCTTCATCCCTGTTTCCTTATTTTTTCCCAGATTGTTTTGAAGATCTCTTCTTCTTTTGCTTTTCTTTAAAGTCGTAATACATAGAGAATTCCTTTTTTATCTTGACAGCACATGAGACAATATCTTCATACGATGAGAGGGATTACAAGACTATTCCTCAATGGATATATGGTTTAAACCCATCAAAGAAATGATCAATATTACTTCTTGGGTTACGTATATAATCTATATCATGCATTTCTAACTTTGTAAAGTTTTCTTCATACATTGTGACATTCTCATTATCCTTTTTCCTCAAACATAGAGATTTCTTTTCTATATCCACTCGATGGTCACGAGGAATATATTTTCCAATGAAAATCACTTTAAAATACCTCAATTCCATACATGATACTTCTTCATCCTTCTTTGTGTTTTGAACTAATTTCCACCAGTGACTTGCATCTCCGGTGAGGCGATAAACTGCCATGAAAACATTTTACCTTTCGCTACTCCCCAAAGCATGAAATATTTTCTCTAAATAACTTATCCATTATTCAGCTACAATTTTTTTTTGACCAATTGAATGTTTGTGGTTTTTTGCCTCATGTAGCGATCTAATATTGATCCTCCGCGTTGTGGATCAGGGGGCTCCATACGGGAAAGTTTATTATTCACAACCTGTGTGAGTTATCCTAGTATGGTGATAAGCTGATCGGCACCAGTTGCACCACCATCTCCACTATAATTATATTGAGCAAGAGGGAAATCCATATATTGATTACATGCATTGATACAGTTTCCAGTCCTTCCACTGGGATTCATTTCTACACAATGGCATATAAAATATTAGTTTATGAATCGCAATACATAATTCCAAATGTGTAAAACAGTTAACATAAATTGATCATTTTATAGATATAATCCATAATCATAAAAAAAATCTTTGAGGGGGTATATACTCATAAATACTTCATAATTTTCATAATGAAAAAAGTGCAATATCTAATTATATCCCCTAAGAGTGTCATAACCAATAGTGCAGCAAGGCCCGTTGTTGTGAATTAGTTCCCGATCGAGTCGAGCTCAAAGCAGTGTTTTCGGGTTTTACCCCTAGGTACTTCTGTGTCAGTGCCACCTCTACCTGCTCATATCTAGATAGGGATGTATTTCTTGGAAAACTCAAAAAATATCTATAGTACCAAAATTCTAGGAAGTTCTTCTATACTAATCCTCAAAGTCTCTCTTAGGGTAATGTGCTCTAATCAGTGTTTTTCTAAACATAGTTTCTGTGGTTTGTACTAAACTTCCTATGATACCTACGGTAACTCACTGACCCTAGTTACCCAAAGATGGAACATTATTACATAAAATTGGAATGATAAAATAAATCATGTCCTAAAAGACTGATCAGTTTAGTATTATTGGAAACCAGATATATACATAAGTTCAACATTACAACTTTAAAATAAATACAACACAAATTTATTCCATTAGAAACATCCAAGCCTCTTATGTTATGTTGGCATGGCCATCAAAACTAACTTCTTCATATCCTAGGAAAATGAAACATAAAAAAGGGGTGTTCTCAAATGCTCAGTAATGGTATGTGATACAGTGGAAGATAACATAAACATTAGGCATGGAGGAAAATTAAAAACAAATTCCTTTACAAATAATTAACTTGAACACTTTATGGTAGGAGTATGAATTGAGTAAATATTTACATAATAAAACATGGTAATGGGTATTCTTATAGTCTAATAACCACATGAACCATCATTATTATTTTCATAATGAGGGAATGTATAGTGTTGGACATTCTAAAACATCTTGTCAAGGCCTTGTCCAAGACATCTAAATATGATTTAGGCCTCAGCCAAAAACATATATCAAATTGGGAAAGGCCTCATCCAATTCCACATATAATTGTCTCATGAGACCTACCGATGCACCGAGGAGATATAGCAGGCTCCACCCATCACATACTAAGTCCAATACATTCCTCATATGAAAAGGTTGAACCAAAACATAAACATTCGTATTAAAACTAGCATACGAAATGTCAATACATTAACCATAAACCATAAATGGTATAAAAATAACACATACACTACTGGAATGTGGGTTTTTCCCCACAGTTACATACCAACGGTTTGATAGAACCGTTGGTAAATGATTAAAATAGAGGTTTTTCCCAACGGTTTCTTAGAACCGTTGGGATAGCTTGGTTTGGGGGAGTTTGTCCCAACGGTTCCCTAGAACCGTTGGGATAGGCCTTGTTTTGCGGAGTTTTTCCCAACGGTTCCTTAGAACCGTTGGGATATGCCTTGTTTTGGGGAGTTTTTCCCAACGGTTCTAAGGAACCGTTGGGATAGACCTTGTTTTGGGGAGTGTTTCCCAACGGTTCTAAGGAACCGTTGGGATAGGCCTTGTTTCGGGGAGATATGCCAACGGTTTTAAAAAACCGTTGGCAAAGGTTTTCCCCAAATCCCCAGCAGCCCGTTCTCTCCCCCATTCGCGTTACAGAGCCCTAACGGGAGCAGCAGCAGGCGATTTTGGAGTACTGTCGGCCGGACCTTGAAGCTCTTCTTCAGGTTCTTCTTCTTCTTTATCTCAAAAGGTATTCAAATGTTTGGATAGTATTGAAACTTATTTTTATTTTTCCCTTCAGTTTAGACGATTTTGGAGCTACTGCCGGCGCCTAAGGGTGAGTTTTCTTGAAAATTACTTTTTGGATTTTACCCTTTGAACATGGGATGTCATTTGTGAAAGGTTATATAAATCGAATTGATTGTTCGATTTATGAATTGAATTGTAAATTAAATTAATTAAGGGTATTTTATGGTTTTCATTCCCCTTTAACACTTATATTTTATGTTACCATGTTAGATATATTATAACTAATGCATGTGATATCTTTATAGTCTTGTTAGGAGTGTTATATTAAAAATTCCCATGTGTGCTTGAATTTTCATTGAATTTCTAGCCATTATGAGTTATGTTGAGACCATGATATGGAATTGATTGATTAAGCAAGAGAATCTCATTATCTTGTCATTACAACATGAGTAAATGAAGCTTCATTCTTTTCAGGTTATTATTTGATTGAGTCGCCATTTTGAGGTGAGTTGTATTAAATACCTTTGTTTTTGACCTTGGTATGTTTAATGAATTGTTTAAATGAAATGAAATTCATTAAATGATTAATAGTAAATAGTGATACATGGATTCTATTAGGATGTCAGGTATATAATCTTGTTTCTATTAACTTATATGCTTTATGTGATAAATGGATTCACAGTGGAATTCCACGGATAGACTCATTTCTTTGAATATTGATTAAGCCATTGGTGATACATGGATCCAAGGGAGGGATTCCATAGATAGACTTATTGAATGTAGAATTATATTCCAATTGATACATGGATTCTTATGATAATTCCATAGATAGACTTATTGAATGTAGAATTATATTCCAATGATATGCGTCTTGTGTGGTGGTGGTGTGGTTTATGTGTTTTATGGTAGTAGTGAAGTGTGTGATTATGTAGTTAATGTGAACCCATAGGTTGAGTATTTTGTGCTATCTATATATCATGTATTTTTATTTTATTTCTACACATTCCCAACCAGAGTTGGATAAACTTACCAACGATCAGAGGTTTTGAGTTATGGGTATTTTTTCTAATATCTAGGATGGTGGTTATATGTTTGGATAGCTACCATGTCTTCCCTACTCTTCCTTAAAAAGTGATTGACCATGTGTTTTTAGGCAAGATGCGATGTGATTGTCCATGTGTCTTCAGGTGAGATGTACTATGATTTCCCTAGTGTTTTTCGGTGAGGTGTGATGTGATAAGGCTATAATAAGATGTGGCATGTGGTTGGGGTCATGTAGGGTAGGAGGATGGCACAAGGTTGATGTTATTCATGTTCATGATACCCTACTAATATGGTTATGGGATGAGTCATGCTGTTATGTGATATAACATATTAAGTTCTTGTTGGTTTTACATTTTTTCAATAACACATTTGTATGTTTTTTTGACATGTGTAGTTGATACCTTGATTATTTTCTTCCTGTATCGTTTACTTAAATGTATTTTCTATTATAGTTAATGCCTATTGAATTGTTTATGACAAAATGACTTATATAAATTCTTTTTACAGAATGGACAGAAGTTGGATGTATGAAACCGATCGGATCTCAGACGATTTTCAAAACAATTTGGAGAGCTTTATAGATTTTGCATTTCACAATGCTTCAGATAGTGGTCGCATACACTGCCCATGTTCCAATTGTGTTGGTAGACCTTGGTTGAGCCGTGAAGAAGTCAGCTACCACATAACCAAAAATGGGTTTCAAGCAAACTACTTTCTGTGGTATCACAATGGGGAGAAAACGAAATCTCAAATTGGTGATGATCGAAATGAAAAGACTGGAATGGAGAATTTGTTAGATGATCGGTTTCAGTTTATTCGTCATCATGAAAAAGAAAGGATTTCGACTCAAGAAGACTTCGATATGAGGACAGCTGATGCATCTAGTGAAAATGATGATATTGATAGGGTGAAAAAATTGAATGATGCTGCCACGACTCCAGTATATCGACAATGCGATAAAATGAAAAAGCTGGAATTTTTAATCCGATTATTTCATGGGAAAACTATATATGGGATTTCTAATACAGCAATCGATTACATTCTTACCCTCTTGAAGGATTTACTTCCAGATGATGCAGATATTCCCTCAAACCACTATATGGCATGGAAGTTAGTTGAGGAACTTGGATTTTCAAGAAACAAAATTCATGCTTTCCCGAAAGATTGCAGTTTATTCTGGGAGGAAACCGCTGAACGAAATGAATGTATAAAATGTGGCACGTCCCGCTGGAAGTCAAAATCTGATGGAACACCATCCCGCGTTCCACAGAAAGTAATGTGGCACTTTCCATTGATCCCCAGACTCCAGAATCTTTTTATGTCTGATGACATATCAATAAAAATGAGATGGCATGATACCGAGAGAAAGAAGACTGATGATGAGTTGGTTCATCCTGCAGATGGATTTGCATGGAAGAGATTTGATGCTCGACATCCTGATTTTGCAGCTGACGTGCGTAATGTGAGGCTGGGTCTTTCATGCGACGGTTTTAATCCGTTTGGGCAGATGCTTACTTCGCACAGCACATGGCCCGTTTTTATGCACATTTATAATCTTCCCCCATGGTTGTGTATGAAAAAATCTTTCACTTTCATGAGTATACTCATATCTGGTCCTTCTGATCCCGGCATTGATATTGATGTATACATGAAACCTTTAATAAAAGAGTTGAAGCTTCTTTGGGATGTGGGTGTGCGCACATACGATGCATGTTCGAAAGACATATTTCAGATGCGCGCTGCGCTTATGTGGACAATCAATGATTTTACGGCTTATGCAATGATGTATGGATGGAGCACGAAGGGGAAACTGTCATGTCCAGTTTGTATGAAGAATACACGATCCAGAAGACTGAAACATCGTTGTAGTTTCAGTTTTATGGGACAACGACGATTTTTGCCAAAGGATCATCCATATAGAATGAATCGTCGAAGATTTGATAATACTATAGAGACCGATGATCCACCTCAGCGTATGTCTGGAACTGATGTTCTTAATGAATTGAAAGATTTCAATTTTTCGTTCGGGAAGGGTCAAATGAAATCTGGAAAGAGAAAGAATGTTTCCACAGAAACCTGTTACAATTGGAGGAAGAGTAGTATCTTTTTTGATTTTCCTTATTGGTCAACCAATTTGCTACGTCATTGCTTAGACGTAATTCATATTGAAAAGAATATATGTGAAATGTTGCTTTCAGTTCTTCTAAATGTCAAGGGGAAGACAAAAGATGATTTACGATCTCGACGTGACTTGGTGGATTGGGGCATCAGACCAGAATTGCATCCTGTGCGTATCAGTGAAAATAAATGGCAACTTCCATGTACTTCTTATGTGATGACACCTACTGAAAAAAAACAATTTTTGGAAGTATTAGAGACTATTAGAGTTCCTGATGGCTATTCAAGCAACATATCTAAACGGGTCAATAGAAGAGAGTTGAAGCTAAAATCTTTGAAGACTCATGATTATCACGTTCTACTGCATGAGTTGCTTCCAATAGCAATCCGTCATCTTTTGTCCAATAATGAAAGGGTGGGTGTTATTCGGTTGTGCCATTTGTTTAGAGATCTTTGTGCTAAGAAGTTGTCCAAGTCTTTCTTGCAAAAAATGTTGACAGATGCCCCATTAATTTTGTGTGAGTTGGAGAAAATATTTCCCCCATCATTTTTCACATGCATGCTGCATCTGACTGTCCATATTCCAACTGAAATACTTCTCGGAGGACCTGTTTCTTTTCGTTGGATGTATCCAACTGAAAGAAATATGTTCACATTAAAGTCTTATGTTCGAAACAAGAATCATCCCGAAGGTTCTATCGTGAACGGTTACTTAGCTCAAGAATGTATGGATTTCTGTTCAATGTATTTGTCTGATCTTACTACAAGAATGAACAGACCAATGAGAAATGAAGAAGAACAATATGAGCAAATTGAACCCAGTTTTCCATAACTTCCTCAAACAGGAGGAATTCCTGGATCATATACATTGAAGACATTAAGCCATGAAGAGCGGGAGATGGCACATCGCACAGTTTTGTTCAACTGTGATTTGTTCGATGACTATATCAGGTAACAAAATTGAATATGTATATATCTTACATATATATCTGTTAAACTATTCATATTTTTTTATCTACAGGGAACATAAAACAATGATAAATAGGAATCATCGTTCTTTATCTTTGAGAAGGAGAGAGACTTTGCATAGCAAAGAGTTTTCTGCTTGGTTAAAATTGAAGGTAAAAATATTACTGTTTAAATTAATTATTTCAATATTTACTTAAGTTTAACTGTCATTTATATTGCAGGTATTGAGTTTGTCTGCTGACTCTGTCTCTGAGGAAATAAGAGCTTTAGATTTTGGTCCTAATACCGTGGTTCGTGACTGTAAATCAATTGTTATCAATGGGTACAGATTTATTGTCACTGAACGAGCCAAAAACATGAGAACACAACATGATGGTATTATGGTTACTGCCACAACAGATTGTTATGCCAGTGCATCAGATAGTAGACCGCGACTTGAAAATGTGGGTTATTATGGAGTCGTTGAGAAAATAATAATATTGGATTATTACTCTCATGGACGAGTCACAATGATGAAATTCCATTGGTTTGATTCGATGACGAGACATGGCACATTTATTGATGATTGTGGATTTCGAGTAATTAATATGACCCGCACTCTTGCAACTGAAGAACCATATGTGTTGGCATCAATGGCTAAACAAGTTTTTTATGTCAAAGATCAACTTCAACCAGAATTTGGTGTCGTAGTTGAAGTAATTCCAAGACATATTTTTGATGATGCTGATGATGGAATTGACACTGTCCCTATTGCCATTGGAACCAATCCATTTATTTCTTTTGATGACTCCAATAGCTCAATTGTCAGAGTTGATTGTGAACCTGAAGTTGTGGTTGGAAATATATAGAATCATTCATCCATGTTCTCAATTCTTTTGGTTTACCTCGAGTTGGGTTGTTAAGGTTGGTAATATTCATATTTATTTAGTATTGATCACAAATATGTTTTAGCTGACTTGACCGTTATGTGAATTTTCAATGTTTATTGGTTGCTGTTTTATTTGAATTGCATTTTCTAATTTGGAATTGAACTGTATTCAAACCAAATCAAACAATATTTCTAACTTGGTGAACATTACAACTTGTATGTTTTATTAAATTCATTCAAGCTCTTCTAAAACAATTGATAGCTAAATTACCAATGAATCCCCTCATTCCCTCATATATTTAGTTTTTTGGTTTAAACATTAATTTTCTTTTTCTAATTAATTACATATTTGTTTTCCAATGCAGGAAATGAAGCCAATTGAAGAGAGACGAAGAAAAAAAATGGCGGAGAACAATCGTCGGATGGAGGAGATGGGCATTCCACCATTAGTGCCTACAGTGAGTACTTTATTTCAAATATATATATATATATTTACAGAATATATAATGTCATGTGATTAATTTTTTTTGTAAACTTTTTTGTAGGATCCACCATTACGTCGACAGTTATTCGACGAGGAGCCTAGTACTGGTCCTAGTACTCAGGCCGGTGGTACGAGGAGGGTTCGTACCAGAGGTGGACATAGAGCTGCGCGTGCCCGACTAGACCCTGCCCCTCCCACTGACATTTCATCCTTCCCACATTCTGATCCCGGTGTGTCGTTAGGGACACACGGGATATTTAGACCTCCCATGTTTTCGCTACCTTCTGCATCTTCTGCCCCATCATTTTCACATCCCATGATGATTCCCACTCCCCAGTCAGCATCAGGTCATACAGTTGTTCCATCTTCTTTTCCTTCTACTTCTGTCTCTTCGAGCTTTTATATTCCATCGTCTTCGACTCTTGTTCCACCAGAGGGTGTTCCATCAGGTTCTGTGGATCCGGCTCCACTCATTGATCAGACTAGCACAGGTATATTTATAAAACCCTATCAAATTTTTATAGCAATATTTATTTTCATTATAACATGTTTTGATAAAATATTTGTTTTTCTTTCATGACAGATACATCTACTGACAGGAGGCGGGGGCGGGGCCGTACACACATGCGTTCGGTGTAGAACCGTCGCACACAGGTTATGGTGGAATATAATGAATACAATCAGATGGTTGAGAAAACAGGGCAGCAATGTCGGAGTTTTATGGCGACGCTTGCCAAATACTCCGACATCATTCCCGTCAGCCCGCAGTCGTGGAGACATTTGCCACATGAGGTCAAAGATAGAGCTTGGGCAGAGATATGGGTAAAAAAATCTGTTGTATTTAATGCCATGAATTTTTTTTGTATTTATATAAATTAATATTTTCATTTCAGCTTCGATTTAATTTTCCTGATGGTGAGGGTGCACGACTGGAACGTCTAAAGGATTTAGGCGAGCTTTGGGGAGCCTACAAGCATGAGCTGTATATTGGCTGGCGTGCTAGAGTTGGCACTGAGTTAGAGGCGGTACCAGTCGTGGATGATTGTCCTATAGAGAAGTATCGTCAGATGATTACTCATTGGACGAGTACCCAGTTTAAGGTATGAATTACATTTGAGGTATTTAAATAATAACTTTCAAGTTTTTCATTAATATTATCCTTTGCATTATCGAATTTTATTTAGGAATCATCTGGAAAAAATAAAAAAAAACATTGATGCAAAAAAATACCTCCATACACTAGGACGCACGACGATGCCGGATCATGAGAGGCAGCAGGTATGACAATTGTTTATAAGTTTTCCTTACGACTTACATTTTCTTTTGTTTCCTCAATTATTTAATTATTTTCTGAAGTCTTTATATAAATTTTGTTTTCAATGTCATTGTAGAGGCAAGTACAAAATATTGAAGGACGTGTGCCTCGAGCAAAACTGTTTTGCTCGAGTAGACGAAAAAAGGATGGACGTGCTTTCAACGAAGCGACTCAGCAGCAGATTGTAAGTTTTAATCTGTTGATTTTATATTTTAATATCTATTTCGTAACTTAATATTATATTTATATTTGTAACAGGATGCTTTAGAGGCCCTCGATGCCCAAGAAGCAAACAATTTTGGGCCATCTGATCACTTACATCAGGTGTTGGGAGAGGATCATTCTGGCAGAGTACGCTGCCGACCTAGGATAGCCCCGACGAGGTATTGGTCTGCCTCAGGTACGAGTTGTAGTGCCACCGAGCTGCAGCAAGTTAGGGCACAGGCAGAACAGGCTGATAAAAGGGCCACAGAGACGGCAGAACAGTCTGCTAGGGCAAACAGTGCATTTATGAAATTTATTGAAGTTCTACGTCCAACACTTCCAGCAGAGGCCAGCCCAGCGATTGATGAATACATGTCGTCGATACAATCTATATATGGTGCACCAGGTGGCAGTTCCAGTGGTGGTCAGGCCGATGTCCAGCTTGAAGATGATGATGGCGAGCAGTCTGATGCGGAAGAGGAGGGAGATGAGGAGGGCGAGGAGGAGGGCGAAGGCGAGGAGGAAGGCACTGTGGAGGGTGAGGACGATGAGGAGGACGATGACGAGGGCGATGATGATGATGATGATGGAGATGGTGATGCTGATGTGGGACATATTGATCTGTTACATTTTTGACTTGAGATTTGATGTTTAATCTATTCTAGTTGTTGGTTTTATCTAGACTCGTAGTATAGTATTGGACTTGAGTTATTTTTATATATTGTCTGTTTTTATGGATGTTGTTGTCTTTTAGTGGTTGTGTGTTTGAGAAATCCCTGGACAACCCCCTCATTCTTGGACCCTGGACAACCCCCCCTCCCCCTTGGACCCCGAACACCCCCCAAACACCCCCCGGACAGCCCCGCGGACAGCCCCCTGGACAGCCCCCCGTACAGCCCCCAACCCTCCACCCTGGACCCCGGATAGCCCCCCGGACAGCCCCCCGGACAACCCCCCCACCCTCCCCCTTAGACCCCGGACAACCCCCCAAACACCCCCCGGACAACCCCCTGAACAACCCCGGACAACCCCCTGAACAACCACCGGACAGCCCCCTAAACAACCCCGGACAGACCCCGCACAGCCCCCCCACCCTCCTCCTTGGTCCCCGGACAGCCCCCCGGACACCCACCGGGCAGCCCCCCCCGGACAGCCCCCTGGACAGCCCCCCGTACAGCCCCCAACCCTCCACCCTGGACCCCGGATAGCCCCCCGGACAGCCCCCCGGACAACCCCCCCACCCCCCCCCCCCCTTGGACCCCGGACAACCCCCCCACCCCCCCCCCCCCCCCCCGTGGACCCCGGACAACCCCCCAAACACCCCCCGGACAGCCCCCTGAACACCCCCGGACAACCCCCTGAACAACCCCCTGAACAACCCCCGGACAGCCCCCTGAACAACCCCGTACAACCCCCTGAACAACCCCCAAACACCCACCGGACAGACCCCGCACAGCCCCCCCACCCTCCTCCTTGGTCCCCGGACAGCCCCCCGGACACCCACCGGACAGCCCCCCCGGACAGCCCCCCGGACAGCCCCTCCACCTTCCTTAATTTCATTAGCTCTGAAATCTTTCATAGCACGATCAACTAAAATCTAATCCATACTAAATATGATATAAAAATATTCTATATGAATTTCTATAATATTTTAAGTGAAAACAAAAAGTGACATACGAAAAACTGACCAAACGCATTCGAAATGTGTTGATGCTTTAGGACAACAATCCATGGGTCATATGTGACGTGTACGAGTCATCCCCGCCTCAATCCGAGACGCGGTGTGGTCGGAACAACTCAAAGTGTATGTCTTTTGTTTCAAAAGGACATCATTTTAAGTGAAAACCATCAATTGGCATACGGAAAACCGGCCAAACGCATTCGGATTGTGTTGATACTTTAAGACAACGATCCATGGGTCATTTGAGACGTGTACGAGTCAACCCCGCCTCAATCCGAGGTCGTCCGCTATGAATTTGACCGTTGGACGCCCGTTTTGGCCGTTTAGGACACCGAAACTGCGTTGTCGGTCACTGCGGGCACACGGCACGTCCGATTGATGCGCCGTCTGCTCTAACACTTCAGAAATCACTGTCCCGTATTTGTCTTCTGATTTCAGGCCATTCCGACTTCGTTCGGCCCGTTTGGACCCTCCTCACGCGCGTTTACGAAGCGCGCGCATCACTTAAAACACGAATATTGAGCCGTACCGTGCAAACCGCATGTCCGATTGACGTTCCGTCTGCGCGTACACGTCACGAATAATAATTAGAATGTTTCACGGTGGTTTTGGGTGAATCTGTGGTCATCCGCTATGAATTTGACCGTTGGACGCCCGTTTTGGCCGTTTATGACACCATAACTGCGTTGTCGGTCACCGCGGGCACACGGCACGTCCGATTGACGTGCCTTCTGCTCGACCACTTCATAAATCACTCACCCGTATTTGTCGTCTGATTTCAGGCCATTCCGACATCGTTCGGCCCGTTTGGACCCCCCTCACGCGCGTTTCGAAGCGTGCGCATCACTTAAAACACGAATATTGAGCCGTACCGGGCAAACCGCACGTCCGATTGACGTGCCGTCTGTGCGTACACGTCACAAATAATAATTAGAATGTTGCACGGTGGTTTCGGGTGAATCTCTGGTCTTCCGCTATGAATTTGACCGTTTAACGCCCGTTTTGGCCGTTTGTGACACCCGAACTGCGTTCTCGGTCACCGCGGGCACAGGTCATGTCCGATTGATGTGTCGTCTGCTTGACCACTTCAGAAATCACTCACCCGTATTTGTCGTCTGATTTCATGCCATTCCGACATCGTTCGGCCCGTTTGGACCCCCCTCACGCGCGTTTACGAAGCGCGCGCATCACTTAAAACAAGAATATTGAGCCGTACCGGGCAAACCGCACGTCCGATTGACGTGCCGTCTACGCGTACACGTCACAAATAATAATTAGAATGTTTCACGGTGGTTTCGGGTGAATCCGTGATCGTCCGCTATGAATTTGACCGTTGGACGCCCGTTTTGGCCGTTTATGACACCATAACTGCGTTGTCGGTCACCGCGGGCACACGGCACGTCCGATTGACGTGCTGTCTACGCGTACACGTCATGAATAATAATTAGAATGTTTCACGGTGGTTTCGGGTGAATCCGTGGTCGTCCGCTATGAATTTGACCGTTGGACGCCCGTTTTGGCCGTTTATGACACCATAACTGCGTTGTCGGTCACCGCGGGCACACGGCACGTCCGATTGACGTGCCGTCTGCTCGATCACTTCATAAATCAGTCACCCGTATTTGTCGTCTGATTTCAGGCCATTCCGACATCGTTCGGCCCGTTTGGACCCCCACCCCCCCCCCCCCACGCGCGTTTCGAAGCGTGCGCATCACTTAAAACACGAATATTGAGCCGTACCGGGCAAACCGCACGTCCGATTGACGTTCCGTCTGCACGTACACGTCACGAATAATAATTAGAATGTTTCACGGGGGTTTCGGGTGAATCCGTGGTCGTCCGCTATGAATTTGACCGTTGGACGCCCGTTTTGGCCGTTTATGACACCATAACTGCGTTGTCGGTCACCGCGGGCACACGGCACGTCCGATTGACGTGCCGTCTGCTCGACCACTTCATAAATCACTCGCCCGTATTTGTCGTCTGATTTCATGCTATTCCGACATCGTTCGGCCCATTTGGACCCCCCTCACGCGCGTTTCGAAGCGTGCGCATCACTTAAAACACGAATATTGAGCCGTACCGGGCAAACCGCACGTCCGATTGACGTGCCGTCTGCGCGTACACGTCACAAATAATAATTAGAATGTTGCACGGTGGTTTCGGGTGAATCTCTGGTCGTCCGCTATGAATTTGACCGTTTAACGCCCGTTTTGGCCGTTTATGACACCCGAACTGCGTTCTCGGTCACCGCGGGCACAGGTCATGTCCGATTGATGTGCCGTCTGCTCGACCACTTCAGAAATCACTCACCCGTATTTGTCGTCTGATTTCAGATCATTCCGACATCGTTCGGCCCGTTTGGACCCCCCTCACGCGCGTTTACGAAGCGCGCGCATCACTTAAAACAAGAATATTGAGCCGTACCGGGCAAACCGCACGTCCGATTGACGTGCCGTCTGCGCGTACACGTAACAAATAATAATTAGAATGTTTCACGGTGGTTTCGGGTGAATCCGTGGTCGTCCGCTATGAATTTGACCGTTGGACGCCCGTTTTGGCCGTTTATGACACCATAACTGCGTTGTCGGTCACCGCGGGCACACGGCACGTCCGATTGACGTGCCGTCTACGCGTACACGTCACGAATAATAATTAGAATGTTTCACGGTGGTTTTGGGTGAATCCGTGGTCGTCCGCTATGAATTTGACCGTTGGACGCCCGTTTTGGCCGTTTATGACACCATAACTGCGTTGTCGGTCACCGCGGGCACACGGCACGTCCGATTGACGTTCCGTCTGCTCGACCACTTCATAAATCACTCACCCGTATTTGTCGTCTGATTTCAGGCCATTCCGACATCGTTCGGCCCGTTTGGACCCCCCTCACGCGCGTTTCGAAGCGTGCGCATCACTTAAAACACGAATATTGAGCCGTACCGGGCAAACCGCACGTCCGATTGACGTGCCGTCTGCGCGTACACGTCAAAAATAATAATTAGAATGTTGAACGGTGGTTTCAGGTGAATCTCTAGTCGTCCGCTATGAATTTGACCGTTTAACGCCCGTTTTGGCCGTTTATGACACCCGAACTGCGTTCTCGGTCACCGCGGGCACAGGTCATGTCCGATTGATGTGCCGTCTGCTCGACCACTCCATAAATCACTCACCCGTATTTGTCGTCTGATTTCAGGCCATTCCGACATCGTTCGGCCTGTTTGGACCCCCCTCACGCGCGTTTATGAAGCGCGCGCATCACTTAAAACAAGAATATTGAGCCGTATCGGGCAAACCGCACGTCCGATTGACGTGCCGTCTGCGCGTACACGTCACAAATAATAATTAGAATGTTTCACGGTGGTTTCGGGTGAATCCGTGGTCGTACGCTATGAATTTGACCGTTGGACGCCCGTTTTGGCCGTTTATGACACCATAACTGCGTTGTCGGTCACCGCGGGCACACGGCACGTCCGATTGATGTGCCGTCTGCGCGTACACATCACGGATAATAATTAGAATGTTTCACGGTGGTTTCAGCTCAATCCGAGGTCATACGCTATGAATTTGACCGTTAGACGCCCGTTTTGGCCGTTTATGACACCATAACTGCGTTGTCGGTCACCGCGGGCACACGACAAGTCCGATTGACGTGCCGTCTGCTCGACCACTTCATAAATCACTCAACCGTATTTTTCGTCTGATTTCAGTCCATTCCGACATCGTTCGGACCGTTTGGAGCCCCCTCACGCGCGTTTACGAAGCGCGCGCATCACTTAAAACACGAATATTGAGCCGTTCCGTGCAAACCGCATGTCCGATTGACGTGTCGTCTGCGCGTACACATCAAGAATAATAATTAGAATGTTTCACGGTGGTTTCGGGTGAATCCGTGGTCGTCCGCTATGAATTTGACCGTTGGACGCCCGTTTTGGCCGTTTATGACACCATAACTGCGTTGTCGGTCACCGCGGGCACACGGCACGTCCGATTGACGTGCCGTCTGCTCGACCACTTCATAAATCACTCACCCGTATTTTTCGTCTGATTTCAGGCCATTCCGACATCGTTCGGCCCGTTTGGACCCCCCTCACGCGCGTTTCGAAGCGTGCGCATCACTTAAAACATGAATATTGAGCCGTACCGGGCAAACCGCACGTCCGATTGATGTGCCGTCTGCGCGTACACGTCACAAATAATAATTAGAATGTTGCACGGTGGTTTCGGGTGAATCTCTGGTCGTCCTCTATGAATTTGACCGTTTAACGCCCGTTTTGGCCGTTTATGACACCCGAACTGCGTTCTCGGTCACCGCGAGCACAGGTCATGTCCGATTGATGTGACGTCTACTCGACCACTTCAGAAATCACTCACCCGTATTTGTCGTCTGATTTCAGGCCATTCCGACATCGTTCGGCCCGTTTGGACCCCCTCACGCGCGTTTACGAAGCGCGCGCATCACTTAAAACAAGAATATTGAGCCGTACCGGGCAAACCGCACGTCCGATTGACGTTCCGTCTGCGCGTACACGTCACGAATAATAATTAGAATGTTTCACGGTGGTTTCGGGTGAATCCGTGGTCGTCCGATATGAATTTGACCGTTGGACGCCCGTTTTGGCCGTTTATGACACCATAACTGCGTTGTCGGTCACCGCGGGCACACGGCACGTCCGATTAACGTGCCGTCTGCGCGTACACGTCACGAATTATAATTAGAATGTTTCACGGTGGTTTCGGGTGAATCCGTGGTCGTCCTCTATGAATTTGACCGTTGGACGCCCGTTTTGGCCGTTTATGACACCATAACTGCGTTGTCGGTCACCGCGGGCACACGGCACGTCCGATTGACGTGCCGTCTACTCGACCACTTCATAAATCCCTCACCCGTATTTGTCGTCTGATTTCATGCCATTCCGACATCGTTCGGCCCGTTTGGACCCCCCTCACGCGCGTTTCGAAGCGTGCGCATCACTTAAAACACGAATATTGAGCCGTACCGGGAAAACCGCACGTCCGATTGACGTGCCGTCTGCGCGTACACGTCACCAATAATAATTAGAATGTTGCACGGTGGTTTTGGGTGAATCTCTGGTCGTCCTCTATGAATTTGACCGTTGGACGCCCGTTTTGGCCGTTTATGACACCATAACTGCGTTGTCGGTCACCGCGGGCACACGGCACGTCCGATTGACGTGTCGTCTGCTCGACCACTTCATAAATGACTCACCCGTATTTTTCGTCTGATTTCAGGCCATTCCGACATCGTTCGGCCCGTTTGGACCCCCCTCACGCGCGTTTCGAAGCGTGCGCATCACTTAAAACACGAATATTGAGCCGTACCGGGCAAACCGCACGTCCGATTGACGTTCCGTCTGCGCGTACACGTCACGAATAATAATTAGAATGTTTCACGGTGGTTTCGGGTGAATCTGTGGTCGTCCTCTATGAATTTGACCGTTGGACGCCTGTTTTGGCCGTTTATGACACCATAGCTGCGTTGTCGGTCACCGCGGGCACACGGCACGTCCGATT
Organism: Viscum album; assembly: GCA_963277665.1. Lineage (NCBI taxonomy): Eukaryota > Viridiplantae > Streptophyta > Magnoliopsida > Santalales > Viscaceae > Viscum > Viscum album. The sequence continues at coordinate 1,867,413,129 of OY728133.1, forward strand.
GACGTGCCGTCTACTCGACCACTTCATAAATCACTCACCCGTATTTGTCGTCTGATTTCAGGCCATTCCGACATCGTTCGGCCCGTTTGGACCCCCCTCACGCGCGTTTACGCAGCGCGCGCATCACTTAAAACAAGAATATTGAGCCGTACCGGGCAAACCGCACGTCCGATTGACGTGACGTCTGCGCGTACACATCACGAATAATAATTAGAATGTTTCACGGTGGTTTCGGGTGAATCCGTGGTTGTCTGCTATGAATTTGACCGTTGGACGCCCGTTTTGGCCGTTTATGACACCATAACTGCGTTGTCGGTCATCGCGGGCACACGGCACGTCCGATTGACGTGCCCTCTGCTCGACCACTTCATAAATCACTCACCCGTATTTGTCGTCTGATTTCAGGCCATTCCGACATCGTTCGGCCTGTTTGGACCCCCCTCACGCGCGTTTCGAAGCGTGCGCATCACTTAAAACACGAATATTGAGCCGTACCGTGCAAACCGCATGTCCGATTGACGTGTCGTCTGCGCGTACACGTCACGAATAATAATTAGAATGTTTCACGGTGGTTTCGGGTGAATCCGTGGTCGTCCTCTATGAATTTGACCGTTGGACGCCCGTTTTGGCCGTTTATGACACCATAACTGCGTTGTCGGTCACCGCGGGCACACGGCACGTCCGATTGACATGCCGTATGCTCTACCACTTCATAAATCACTCACCCGTATTTGTCGTCTGATTTCAGGCCATTCCGACATCGTTCGGCCCGTTTGGACCCCCCTCACACGCGTTTCGAAGCGTGCGCATCACTTAAAACACGAATATTGAGCCGTACCGGGCAAACCGCACGTCCGATTAACGTGCCGTCTGCGCGTACACGTCACAAATAATAATTAGAATGTTGCACGGTAGTTTCGGGTGAATCTCTGGTCGTCCTCTATGAATTTGACCGTTTAACGCCCGTTTTGGCCGTTTATGACACCCGAATTGCGTTCTCGGTCACCGCGGGCACAGGTCATGTCCGATTGATGTGTCGTCTGCTCGAACACTTCAGAAATCACTCACCCATATTTGTCGTCTGATTTCAGGTCATTCTGACATCGTTCGGCCCGTTTGGACCCCCCTCACGCGCGTTTACGAAGCGCGCGCATCACTTAAAACAAGAATATTGAGCCGTACCGGGCAAACCGAACGTCCGATTGACGTGTCGTCTACGCGTACACGTCACAAATAATAATTAGAATGTTTCACGGTGGTTTCGGGTGAATCCGTGGTCGTCCGCTATGAATTTGACCGTTGGACGCCCGTTTTGGCCGTTTATGACACCATAACTGCGTTGTCGGTCACCGCGGGCACACGGCACGTCCGATTGATGTGCCGTCTGCGCGTACACGTCACGAATAATAATTAGAATGTTTCACGGTGGTTTCGGGTGAATCCGTGGTCGTCCGCTATGAATTTGACTGTTGGACGCCCGTTTTGGCCGTTTATGACACCATAACTGCGTTGTCGATCACCGCGGGCACACGGCACGTCCGATTGACGTGCCGTCTGCTCGACCACTTCATAAATCACTCACCCGTATTTGTCGTCTGATTTCAGGCCATTCCGACATCGTTCGGCCCGTTTGGACCCCCCTCACGCGCGTTTCGAAGCGTGCGCATCACTTAAAACACGAATATTGAGCCGTACCGGGCAAACCGCACGTCCGATTGACGTGCCGTCTATGCGTAAACGTCACAAATAATAATTAGAATGTTGCACGGTGGTTTCAGGTGAATCTCTGGTCGTCCGCTATGAATTTGACCGTTTAACGCCCGTTTTGGCCGTTTATGACACCCGAACTGCGTTCTCGGTCACCGCGGGCACAGGTCATGTCCGATTGATGTGCCGTATGCTCGACCACTTCAGAAATCACTCACCCGTATTTTTCGTCTGATTTCAGGCCATTCCGACATCGTTCGGCCCGTTTGGACCCCCCTCACGCGCGTTTACGAAGCGCGCGCATCACTTAAAACAAGAATATTGAGCCGTACCGGGCAAACCGCACGTCCGATTGACGTTCCGTCTGCGCGTACACGTCACAAATAATAATTAGAATGTTTCACAGTGGTTTCGGGTGAATCCGTGGTCGTCCGCTATGAATTTGACCGTTGGACGCCCGTTTTGGCCGTTTATGACACCATAACTGCGTTGTCGGTCACCGCGGGCACACGGCACGTCCGATTGACGTGCCGTCTGCGCGTACACGTCACGGATAATAATTAGAATGTTTCACGGTGGTTTCAGCTCAATCCGAGGTCGTATGCTATGAATTTGACCGTTGGACGCCCGTTTTGGCCGTTTATGACACCATAACTGCGTTGTCGGTCACCGCGGGCACACGACAAGTCCGATTGACGTGCCGTCTGCTCGACCACTTCATAAATCACTCACCCGTATTTGTCGTCTGATTTCAGGCCATTCCGACATCGTTCGGCCCGTTTGGACCCCCCTCACGCGCGTTTACGAAGCGCGCGCATCACTTAAAACACGAATATTGAGCTGTACCGTGCAAACCGCATGTCCGATTGACGTGCCGTCTGCGCGTACACATCGCGAATAATAATTAGAATGTTTCACGGTGGTTTCGGGTGAATCCGTGGTCGTCCGCTATGAATTTGACCGTTGGACGCCCGTTTTGGCCGTTTATGACACCATAACTGCGTTGTCGGTCACCGCGGGCACACGGCACGTCCGATTGACGTGCCGTCTGCTCGACCACTTCATAAATCACTCACCCGTATTTTTCGTCTGATTTCAGGCCATTCCGACATCGTTCGGCCCGTTTGGACCCCCCTCACGCGCGTTTCGAAGCGTGCACATCACTTAAAACACAAATATTGAGCCGTACCGGGCAAACCGCACGTCCGATTGACGTTCTGTCTACGCGTACACGTCACAAATAATAATTATAATGTTTCACGGTGGTTTCGGGTGAATCTCTGGTCGTCCGCTATGAATTTGACCGTTTAACGCCCGTTTTGGCCGTTTATGACACCCGAACTGCGTTCTCGGTCACCGCGGGCACAGGTCATGTCCGATTGATGTGCCGTCTGCTCGACCACATCAGAAAACACTCACCCGTATTTGTCGTCTGATTTTAGGCCATTCCGACATCGTTCGGCCCGTTTGGACCCCCCTCACGCGCGTTTACGAAGCGCGCGCATCACTTAAAACAAGAATATTGAGCCGTACCGGGCAAACCGTACGTCCGATTGACGTGTCGTCTGCGCGTACACGTCACGAATAATAATTAGAATGTTTCTCGGTGGTTTCAGCTCAATCCGAGGTCGTCCACTATGAATTTGACCGTTGGACGCCCGTTTTGGCCGTTTATGACACCATAACTGCGTTGTCGGTCACCGCGGGCACACGACACGTCCGATTGACGTGCCGTCTACGCTTACACATCACGAATAATAATTAGAATGTTTCACGGTGGTTTCGGGTGAATCCGTGGTCGTCCGCTATGAATTTGACCGTTGGACGCCCGTTTTGGCCGTTTATGACACCATAACCGCGTTGTCGGTCACCGCGGGCACACGGCACGTCCGATTGACGTGCCGTCTGCTCGAACACTTCATAAATCAGTCACCCGTATTTTTCGTCTGATTTCAGGCCATTCCGACATCGTTCGGCCCATTTGGACCCCCCTTACGCACGTTTCGAAGCGTGCGCATCACTTAAAACACGAATATTGAGCCGTACCGGGCAAACCGCACGTCCGATTGACGTGCCGTTTGCGCGTACACGTCACAAATAATAATTAGAATGTTGCACGGTGTTTTCGGGTGAATCTCTGGTCGTCCGCTATGAATTTGACCGTTTAACGCCCGTTTTGGCCGTTTATGACACCCGAACTGCGTTCTCGGTCACCGCGGGCACAGTTCATGTCCGATTGATGTTCCGTCTGCTCGACCACTTCAGAAATCACTCACCCGTATTTTTCGTCTGATTTCAGGCCATTCCGACATCGTTCGGCCCGTTTGGACCCCCCTCACGCGCGTTTACGAAGCGCGCGCATCACTTAAAACAAGAATATTGAGCCGTACCGGGCAAACCACACGTCCGATTGATGTGTCGTCTGCGCGTACACGTCACAAATAATAATTAGAATGTTTCACGGTGGTTTCGGGTGAATCCGTGGTCGTCCGCTATGAATTTGACCGTTGGACGCCCGTTTTGGCCGTTTATGACACCATAACTGCGTTGTCAGTCACCGCGGGCACACGGCACGTCCGATTGACGTTCCGTCTACGCGTACACGTCACGGATAATAATTAGAATGTTTCACGGTGGTTTCAGCTCAATCCGAGGTCGTACGCTATGAATTTGACCGTTGGACGCCCGTTTTGGCCGTTTATGACACCATAACTGCGTTGTCGGTCACCGCGGGCACACGACAAGTCCGATTGACATTCCGTCTGCTCGACCACTTCATAAATCACTCACCCGTATTTGTCGTCTGATTTCAGGCCATTCCGACATCGTTCGGCCCGTTTGGACCCCCCTCACGCGCGTTTACGAAGCGCGCGCGTCACTTAAAACACGAATATTGAGCCGTACCGTGCAAACCGCATGTCCGATTGACGTGCCGTCTGCGCATACACGTCACGAATAATAATTAGAATGTTTCACGGTGGTTTCGGGTGAATCCGTGGTCGTCCGCTATGAATTTGACCGTTGGACGCCCGTTTTGGCTGTTTGTGACACCATAACTGCGTTGTCGGTCACCGCGGGCACACGACACGTCCGATTGACGTGTCTTCTGCTCGACCACTTCATAAATCACTCACCCGTATTTGTCGTCTGATTTCAGGCCATTCCGACATCGTTCGACCCGTTTGGACCCCCCTCACGCGCGTTTCGAAGCGTGCGCATCACTTAAAACACGAATATTGAGCCGTACCGGGCAAACCGCACGTCCGATTAACGTGCCGTCTGCGCGTACACGTCAAAAATAATAATTAGAATGTTTCACGGTGGTTTCAGGTGAATCTCTGGTCGTCCGCTATGAATTTGACCGTTTAACGCCCGTTTTGGCCGTTTATGACACCCGAACTGCGTTCTCGGCCACCGCGGGCACAGGTCATGTCCGATTGATGTGCCGTCTGCTCGACCACTTCAGAAATCACTCACCCATATTTGTCGTCTGATTTCAGGCCATTCCGACATCGTTCGGCCCGTTTGGACCCCCCTCACGCGCGTTTACGAAGCGCGCGCATCACTTAAAACAAGAATATTGAGCCGTACCGGGCAAACCGCACGTCCGATTGACGTGACGTCTGCGCGTACACGTCACGAATAATAATTAGAATGTTTCTCGGTGGTTTCAGCTCAATCCGAGGTCGTCCGCTCTGAATTTGACCGTTGGACGCCCGTTTTGGCCGTTTATGACACCAGAACTGCGTTGTCGGGCACCGCGGGCACACGGCACGTCCGATTGACGTGTCGTCTGCGCGTACACGTCACGAATAATAATTAGAATGTTGCACGGTGGTTTCATCTCAATCCGGAGACGCGGTGTGGCCAGAACCACTCAAAGTGTCCGTCTTTTGTTTCAAAAGGACGTCATTTTAAGTGAAAAACATCAACTGGCATACGGAAAACCGACCAAACGCATTCCGAATCTGTTGATAATTTATCCCAACAATCCATGGGTCATATGTGACGTGTACAAGCCAACCCGGGATGAATCCGAGTCGCGGTGTGGCCGGGATAAGTCTAAGTGGCTCTCTTTTGTTTAAAATGAACACCATTTTAAGTACATACGGAAAAACGAGCAAACGGATTCGGTTTCCATTAAAACTTTAGGAGAACGATCCATGGGTCATATGTGACGTGTACGAATCAACCCCGCCACAATCGGAGATGCGGTGTGGCCGACACCAGTCAAAGTGTCGGTCTTTTGTTTCAAAAAGACGTCATTTTAAGTGAAAATCATCAAGTGACATACGAAAAACCGACCAAAGGCATTCGGACTGTGTCGATACTTTAGCACAAGGATCCATGGGTCATATGTGATGTGTACGAGTCAATCCCGCCTCAATCCGAGGAGTGGTGTGGCCGACACCGTTTTAACTGTGTATCTTTTGTTTAAAATGGACAGGATTATAAGTGAAATGAACAACTGGCATACGCAAAACCGACCAAATGCATTCCGAATCTGTTGATAATTTATCACAATGATCCATCAGTCATATGTGACATGTACGAGCCCACTCGGGCTCAATCCGAGTCGCGGTGTGGCTGGGATCAGTCTAAGTGGATCTCTTTTGATTAAAATGGACATCATTTTAAGTACATACGGAAAACCGACCAAATGCATTCGGTTTCTGTTGAAACTTTAGGAGAACGATCCATGGGTCATATGTGAGGTGTACGAGTCATCTCCGACTCAATCCGAGGCGTGGTGTGGCCAACACCGCTCTAACTATGTATGTTTTGTTTAAAATGGGTAGGATTATAAGTGAAAAGAACTGGCATACGCAAAACCGACCAAACGCATTCGGTTTCCATTGAAACTTTAGGAGAACGATCCATGGTTCATATGTGACGTGTACCAATCATCCCCGTCTCAATCGGATTCCACATATAATTGTCATCTAAATTTTAAATTGAATTATATATGAATTATGTATGTTTATGAATTGTAAATTAATTATGGATGTGTATAGTTTCAGGATCCATTATATGTTAAATGTGTATGAATTTGTTCGTAATTGTATATGTATGTTTTAGTTTATTACAGGTACAATAGTTGGATCGAAAATGAGGTGAGAATGAGGCCTGATGATATGAGAGGTAGCTGATGTACCGAGGGGCTGTGCAAATGGCAGGCTGCTGCAATTTGCAGCCTAGGGTATGCCAACAGTTTTAAACCGTTGGCATAGAATCTTAATAATATGTTTTTACCAACGGTTCATTGAACCGTTGGTAATAACTCTTTTCCCAACGGTTTAGAACCGTTGGGAAAGAGTTCATCCAAATGTATATTTAGTTTTCCCAACGGTTTGGGAGTTGGGAAAAACTATTGATTTTTCCCAACGGTTTTTGAAAACCGTTGGGGAAAACAGTGTTTTGAGTTTTTCCAACGGTTTGACAACCGTTGGGAATATTTTTTAGTATTTTTCTCCACCTATACCAACGGTTCACTGTAAACCATTGGGAAAAGTTTTTCCCAACGGCTTACTTGCCTACGGTTGGCAGAACCGTTGGTATAACATATACCAACGGTTCCCCAGCCTTTCCCAACAGTTCTAAACCGTTGGGACATCCTCTATTTCCAGTAGTGATACACAGTCAGAAATATCACAAAACCAACAGAACAATATGTAATATTAGTATCATGATAAATCAACTTCAAACAATAGTAAATTTTATCAAAGGATGTTGACATAGATGAAATAAAAACTTTTTGAGTAAAATATCTCTTTCTATTTTGAAATCATTTATGAGTCACATAAGTATAAAAGGAAAAAATTATTTTGAAAATATTTTTATAAGATTGTATGTGAAGATTCGATGATGTTATAACGGCGGAAAATATACGCACCCACCTTATATGTAAAAGAAACATTCTTACCTTAATTTTATCGAAAAGGTCATAAAGTACCTTGTTTGGAAAATGAAAAAAAGAGACCTTTCAAAACATATAATGTCAAATAAGGGTATAAATGACATTAACCAATTTTCTAATAAATAGTAAAATTGTTTTGAAAATCATTTTTTAGAAAACATGGATGTGGATGATAAAGAGGTCTCAGTATATACCTACGTAAAAACAACCTCGAATAATAAAAAGATTGTGAAATTTACCCTTACCTTTTACTTTTCCTTAGTCGATGGTATGTTAACCTCCATTATAATATTTAAAAAAAATGTTACTAAATTATAAAATAATTATATACATAAATATGACATCATATATGATCCACTAATATTGCTTTGTTAATAATATTTCACTAGTATCAACGTTTCTGGTGTTAACTGATTCATTTTCCTTTATATGCTTGGTTACGTAAGCCATGTTTGTTATGTATAAGATGTATTTGATTCATATAATGATTTATATTATGTTCACAAATATTATTTCTAGTCATAAAATGAAAATATTTCCTGAAAGATTATGATGGGGAATGAATCTCATCACGTTCGTGGAGACGGTAATCTGTACGTTCGCATGTATGGTGACTTTGTCATTCATATGATGGATAGAATATTGAATATGGTTGTACCATTTTTATAATAAAATCACATTATATATAAGATATTGGATTTATTATTTTATCATAGAATCCAAAAAGAAAGAATAAGTGGAAGTAGAAAATAACTTGAATGAGGTGATGAAATATTTACCTCTTCTTCGGGTTCTTCCTTTTGATTTGATCAAATGGGATTCCTAAGTAGGATTTATGACCAAAGGATGGCCTCCAGGATGAAGGGAGGAAAGTTGGGAGGATATGTTGATAGGATTTGGCCGAGACAAATGGCTTTGGAGGTGTGAAATTAACAGAAGGGGAATTACTCTGTCATAAGAGAGGTGAGGGTCACTTTGAGAAAATACAGAAATATTTTTTATAATAAAATAATTTTCGGTTTCCAATGGCTCCAAAATAATTTATATCAAGGATAAGGGTGGATGGGTCGAAAACCTTTCAACCAATAGGGTTTATACAGGTTTAGGTTACAATATTAACCTTATCATTTATATTTAACTATTAGTTAAATAGTTTGTCATTTTCCATGTCTCTTTGTATTTTTTTTATTATATGGTTAATATAAATACTATAAAAAGACAAGGAAATCCCAAGTGGTTCATTATTAATATATATTACCTTATCTTAGTCCTTTGGCTGATCCTTTGATTTTTAGGAATATTATATCAATTTATAATATAGTATTTGTCTTAAAACTCAATTATGTCAATTTTGACTATATTTAGTATTTGATTTTATTGAAAGCCGTTAAAACCTTATCACTTATAATAAAATTAATTTAACCAACCCTAACATGTCATATTAACATATAAAATTAGTGTATCTCATCAAAAGTCTCAATTTACATATATTTGGATATTTATAATATAAATTAATTTAATATTTCATTAATAAGGTAATTACTGCATCATCATTGTGTCATAAATAAATTAAATTATTAAATGTCTAAAAATTATTAATAAACCTCCATTATGTAGGAAATATTTCTATATTTATAATGAATATTTATAGTCAAATTTATCTTATGTGTATTCCTATATTAAAAATGGTTTTCTTATTAAACATTGAATTTTACTCTTTTAACTCTTCTTTAAATAAAATAATAATAAATGTCCTAATCTAATCCAAGTTTTCCAAAGAGGATAATATTTTATTCATAAGGTTTTTTTGGTCAAATTATACTTATCTAATAGAATTAGGGAATTTTTTATGGTTAATATTATATCATTTTGAACCTTAATTACCCTATTTAATTTTAACCGTGGTAAATAAAAGTCAAAAGTTACTATTCACCAAAAATTATTTTAATCTTATTGAACCACATTTTACTTACTAATATTGACTGTGTCTTTCGAATTTTTGAAATTTGACTCAAAAAAGCAGTAAAATTATGTTTTATGAAAATTTGTAAATGCTCCCAGGAGGTGGGTAAAAGACAGTAAAAAGCTCAGTATAAATTTTCTATATCTAAGCTTATTATAAAATGAATCTAATGAATTATGTTTAACATATATAGGTATTATGTATCTATTTTCAACTAAAATAAATTTAAATAAACTAAATAATTATTTACAAAAAATTTGGTTTTAACAAATAATGTAGTGTTTTTCACTATTCATAAAAATATAATGTTTTCCGAAAAATACCAAAAATTTAATCTATGCTAATTTCGATATTCTGAATTCAAAAATGATGTCCATTTTGAAAAATAAAATTTATAAAATTCCCAATAGTTGGTATTACTATTCATAATGGCTAGTTTGATTGGTCGCGGTGTGTTAAAATCACGAAGTTGTGTACATTGAAATCTATTTCATTATTCAAAGAGAAACGTACAGTGGAAGCTTGGGGTGTTACAATTAATATTAAAAAAAATATGAAAACGACTTACTCTATAAATACATGGGATGTTATAGAGTCCCCTAAAACTATAATGATAATGAAAAGAGAGTCTCCATACCTAATTCTATATTTTGGGGAGTGATAATTCTACCTCCATAAAAAAATTTGTCCTTGGGAAGTAGTACGTTCATGAACCTAAAAAATATATGAGGCATTTGTTGCATCATTAAGGCCTAGATGTATCAGGTCTCTTGTATGCCTCCACGAAACTACTATCTCACTCCAACCAATAGGACCATCTACCATAAAACACCTTAATCTAGTGGTCTACTATATGGATAGGACTTTCAACCACTTATATGTTAGGATCAATTTCAAATGACCTCCTAATCAATCACGTGAGACGGATTCAGATGATACATATTATATTGGGAAACATGGAATACATCATGAATATAATTAAAAAAAACAATTATCTCTAATTGATTACCCATTGTTCTGATGTGGTCAATAAACTCAAATGATCCTACAAAATGAGATGAAAACTAACCCTCCATCCCCAAATGTATTTGTAAAAATTAATTTGAAACTATGAAGAATACATCATCAACTACCCCAAACTACAATGGATGATGATTCTAATTTGAATATGACTTATAGAGACTCTGAGATATAAATAATATTTTTTGATATCATATTCATAATATCTTTAATCGCCTAAATTTTTTTTGGACTCACTATGGATTTTTTTTTCACATATCTTCCCCAAAATGATGTTCTTAGTAATAAATTATATACAATTCCTTAAATGTTTCCTTCCTAATCAATTACATAAACATAAAAAATGGAAGATGTTTCTCTCAAGATACATTATAATTAATAATTCATACCAAAATAATGTCTTCAAGAATATTTATGGATCACTCATACTATCCATCCATTATGGGAGGATAGATCATGCTCAACATATATTGAGATCCCATTTTAGTTTTCGATCCACATAAAAATTTAGAGGTTCATAGATTGTCCGTATCTGAAAAAATATTCATGGGAACCCAAAAGATTTTGGAAAAAATGCTTTCACAAAGATGTTTCTATGATCCTTCGACTTCGTCGACTTCTTGATAGGTAGAAAGTGCCTTTATTTCATTATTCAATCAATAATCACCCATATCACATCATTAACACAACATGTTTTAGGAATACAAATCATGTATTCCTTGGATATCTCATACAATTTCAATATCAGAATGGGTAAGGGTTGTAGAAAATTAGTGGGCCTCAATATACGTCCTTTATTATATGACTTTTTAGAAACTAAGACGAATAATCCAGAATAGAACTTTTCATTCTTGGACATTTGTACTAACGTCATAGGTAATGATAGATCGTTGTTGATCCAGTGTCCATGAACCAATTGGTTCATTGTCTACTATCTATCAATTCATATCTATAGTTATACATTACAACCAACTTATCTTAAAATCAAAAAATGTCATTAGAAGACTAATAACACTCAATTGAGGTATCCCCACTATAAGGATTCTTTCTAATACACCAATAATCCATTTCATCTACTAGTACAAGTGTAGTCTGTTCATCAATATATGATCCCGATTGAGCTAAATCTAGAAATTCCTTCTTATGAGATCTGTCATCGTAAAATTTCATCTCAGATAACTTGCTCATAAATATTCACTCTTCTATTGATAACATCACTGCGTGAGTTAGAATCTTTTTTTACAATGTATCTACGACCATGTTTCCATTTTTAGTCGTGTATGAAAAATCAATATATATAAGGTATAAAGGTAATCCCCTCAACATATTTTTTTTATTCAAATCTCTTTGAGTAAATATATACTTAATACACTTGTGGTCTGAATAAACTATAAATTTCTCCACAAAGATGGGGTGGTACTATGTCTTAAGAAAATATATAACTATTTTCAACTCAACATCATGAATAAGGTAGTTCCTCAAATGTGGTAATTATTTATGAGATCCATAATCTACCACCTATCTTCCCAATATCAAAAAATAACCCAAAACAAAACATAAGGTGTTGTAGTAACCAATAGTTCCCAACTATATCTTGGGAAATATCAAGATCGGTGATGAAGTTGATTTCAAATTCAACTCCCCAATGTACCTCTGGCAGTGATCACTCCCAATGAACATTTCATCTTTATATGTTAATTTCTTCATAAGTTATGAAATCTTAGGGATGTCCTAAATAATTCATCACTAATTAAGATAATATATCTAGAAACATAGGATATTAAACTAATTTTTTGGATACTCCAAATACATCACTCCATAAATTTCTTTAGGATCCACTAAGACACATATCATAGAAATCACAGGGAACATAAATTTCACATACTTAATAAAAAATAGATATTTGGATAGAGTTTGATATAAATGATTTTATTTACAGATTAAAAAAATTATATTAAAATGATCACTCATGATCCTACTCTGATCATGAATAAACAAAGACTTATCCTAAAAAAGAACCACAAAAGAGACTATGAACTGATGAATGGTTTTATTAATTAAATCCATAAACACCACATGCATGTTATAAATTCTTAAACACATCACTAGATATAGTTAATTTTTATACCTTGTATTGATTACCATCTTAGAGGCATCATATTCACAGACCCTCAAACAATGGTACCCCAATTTATGATCAGCCATTGAGAAACACTAGTCTCCATGGAGCTTATTAAAATGATCATAAATAAAATGAAAGAAATATTATTCATAACCGTCACCTGGTTAGGTTTCTAGTAATCAACACAATGTTGGAGTCTCCCATAAACATTCCTTATAAATATTACTAGTGATTCCCATGGTGAAATTCTAGGAAAAATAAATCCCTTAACCTCAATATCCTCAATATAATCCTTTAATTTTTTTAAATTCATCAGTTTTTGAATTATATGATCATAAAGAAATAGTCCTTAACCTCAAAATCATGTATATGCAATATTTGTATTCCCAATAAGTTGAAAACCTAAATAAATCATATGGAAAAAATTTGGTATACTCACTAAACATTATATGAGCAGGGCTATAATGACATGGATCAAGAAAATAACGAAACATTCCCAAAAACTAGGATGTAATCACCCGAGCACTAGGTTCAATGGGGCCTATTGTTCCTGATATTTTATCTCACTCACCCAGAAATACCTGAGTGCTCCATCAATTCTAATGATAAGATAAATGATTTCAAGATAATGAAAATGAAAATACCAAATGGTTTTGTGGTTAATGATATAATACAACACATGGAATATCTAAAACCATCCTTCAATGTCATTCCAAAATGATTGGAAGAGTTATTATAAAAGGTATAAACTCTAATTGAAATCCCAACACATAGATGATATTGGATTAGATAATGTAATGAGTTTCACCAGTACCAAGAAAAAATTATAACCATAGAAGATTAAATAAAAATATTTCCTATCTTGGTAGTTGAACCTACCTTTAAATTATTTTGTGAATACAGTAATACACAGATACATACAACCTCATCCTTACCTTTCTTTTATACTTCATTATTACCCATGGAATTATGTTGAGATTCTATGCATTTTTCTAGATTAGATCCAAACTGATAACCCTTGGGGAATATGGAACCAGCTCTACTTGCCATGGGTTCCCTCTCATAGAAACGTTGAATATGACCCTATCATCTACACAAGTGACATACCTTGAGCGATACTGTATAATCATGTTTTTGGTGTGAATTTATTCTACACTTGTATAAGACAACCATTCTTTACCCTGATGTTTGTTTCTCACCCCAGAAACTTCCTTAATGTTAGTCACCGTACTTTATATTATTTCCAAAAAAACTATGGCTTCCTCTAACTGTCACATATTTTCTAAAGATTTATTTCTTCCTAGCCATGTCTTCCTCATCCATAACTACCTTATCTACACCCTTAAAAAAGTTTTTTGGGAACCTAAGAATAAAAAATGGATGAATACTTACCCTCAAAACCATCTTGAACCTCCATTATTAGATATAGTCATTGGAAACAATCTCTAGATATAGGAGAAAAAACCTGAAAAATGAGTAGCATACTCTATGATAGAACAATGTCCTTATTTCAAGGTCAAGAATTCCCAAGTATTTAATACTCATAGATTTACTGGATAAAAATACTGATTGATGGAATTATTGAATTTATTTTATGTATGATCATCATGAAACTTGGATTGTACAATAGATACCCACAACCTCTTTTCTAATCCATAAAACATATGTGATGAAACCAACTTTGAAGTCTTATAGATTTTTTATGAATTGGAAAATCTCCTCAATACTCTAGATCTACTATTTTGATTCATGTGGTCCCATGTCACTATGAAATATCATTATATACTGCATGATGAACATCATATCAAGTTCCACCATCAATTCAACTTCAATATTGGTCACTTATCCCATAGAATAGATCGTTTAGACTGTAGTTTCCCTAAAAATTGTGTTATCCAGAGGATTTTCATGTGGTTCTCACTCCATATAATTCTATTTATAATTTATGATTTTTTTAAAATGGAGCCTTATTCTATAGGAAAAAAACACAATATCTACCAACAAATAAAATTTGATTCCTTTTCCACAAACAAATTATTAGATAACCGAATCCCAATTTAAAAAATTAAAAATAAGGATGGTAGGAAACCCTTTATATACCAGAGTAACTAGAAGATTATTATGAAAGTGAGTTGGATAAAAACACCCCAAACTACTTCTTCTGTTATGATAGTCTGACCTATATTCTATCAACAACCCCCGCACAATAGAGGGTGATACAAAAAACATGTTGGTAGGATTTATAAATAACATGGGGCTAAAATACCAATTTTTAACTGATCTACCTGGGTCAACACTTAATGTCACCCAAATTATAATTTCAGTAGTCCTAATGAATTTATTTAATAACAATGGGGTGGAGTAAGGGACAAGAATATAAAAACAGGAAAATTTGAAATGATTTCTCCCACAAACCTCATGTAAAAACAGAAACAATCACATTATAATTGAAGTTATCCAATGATAATTCAAATGTGAAAATTATAAAACATTAAAGTAACATCCAGCAAGTGGATAAAAATTCTTAAATAAACAAACTAGAATAAAATCAACATGGAACTCAGAGAAACCCATGGGGCTCTCTCTTTATGACCACTTTCACCACCATCCCAACCCACCAAAAATGAAAGAGAATATTTGAGTCTCTTCCTATATATAACTCTATTCCCATTAACAATATATTAAAAACCAAGGCTATAAGCTCTTAATAGAAAATGTAAGTTGCGAGAACAAAATTAGATTAGGATATGTCCCAAAAATAAATAAAATGGATATCCACATGCATCTACAAATTATTATATAAATTTATTAATAAAACATTTCAATGAGAAATAATTTCCATATATGATCTTCCATTGGTTTTCCTTTAAAAATATTTACATTGAAGTAGACAATGAAATATGACATAAAATTTATCCATTAGAAAAATATACATAAGAAATAGGTTTGAATTATAAAAATACATAAAAAGTGGGAATGTAAGAATAACAGGTAACAATGAACATAATGTATCCTCAAAGCACCAAAGAGAAAATTACAACTCAGGGGTGTACACATCTCAAATATAATAATAAACACAAGACCAAATAATTGAAATATAATGTCTAATATCCTTTCCCCTTATAATGGAAACCCATTTTATTCCCTTATAACATGGGAACCTCTCTTAGTGATATCAAACTACACTAGGGCACTCATATGTCTATTTTTATGCATACCCTATGCTTCTTCATATGTGTTATTACATTTATATTTATTTATGAAATCAAATTCATTCATTATATAAAATTTTCAAAGAAAAATTAATTTTATTTATAATCCCAAATTTTCATAATATATTTTCAACAAAGGTTACTCATTATTTCCAAGATTTAAAAAAATTTATTTAAAATATCATCATTGATTAATTTTAAAAACAGGTCATGGTTATCAAAAAAATTCCACAAAAAAACCTTTTTTAATATCATTTCTAAATTCATTAAAGATTTAATTCACCTCCCATGTATTTCAAATCAACATTTACTTAAATAAAAACTGAAGGAAAATTAAAGAATAGAATTAATTCTAAGGTCTTATCCAAAGGGTAGAGACACATACCTCAGGATTGATGAAAACCTAATTTCCAAAATAAAATAGGCATGGGAAATGAATATATTTTGTCACCAGATGGTTAGATCGTCTAGGAGAAAGACAATGGGGATTGAAAACATCCTAATACACTTTTAGACAAGAGAGTAATTCCCAAAACCCTCAAACTAGAGTGTGAATGATCTATAATCCTAGAAAAAAGGCAGTGACTTCCAGATTTGGTTTTTTATATTGATGGTTGTTTTATATTTATGTGTTCAGGAAAATAATTTCCAAATTTATTTAATACATAGGCACATGTGTCAGTCTTTGAGAATCGGGAACTCCCTTCGAGCCTTACCATTGACTAGGTTGGGCACTAGTTTACAAGATAACCCGTCTTGGTTTGTGACACATGAGATCATGATCAGATGCAATTAAAAGATGAATTCCATGTAACTTTACAATATATTTAATGTACACTTGATAAATCTTATTCAAAATCATAGTATCTTGAATAGGAAGCAAATGTGATGATTTTTTCAGCCGATCAATAATAACCCAAATCACTTTATTGCCCTAGGAATTCTCTGGTAGTCTCACAATGAAGTACATGGAAATATTTTCCCATTTCCAATCGAGCACTGGAAAGGCTAAAGCATACCCTTTTGTAGTTTTCACTATGCTTTAACCTATTGAAAATAAAAACATTTCAAAGTAAAATCTTCAATATCATCTACCATTCCATCACACCAATAATAAACCTTTAAGGTCTCTATATATCTATGTACATTCATGATGAACTTAAAATGGGGAACTACGAGCTTTGCATAATAATTCTATCCTCACATGGGAATCACAAGGAAAACATCATATATTATCATATATTAAAACACAATCTTTAATAACATTAAATTGTGGATACATACCATTTTTCACCAATTATTTAGTTTTTTATAACTCTTTATCGTCATTTTGTGTTTTCTTATGTTTTTCTAATAGAGATGACTGAACTGACCTATAAAACCAAATAGGGAAATTTATTACACTAATAACTTCCAAGGAATAACTCATCCAATCATTAATCAAGGGGTCATGTTCCAAACATAACATCGTTATTTTAGTATGATGTTTTAAACTCAAGGAATCCACCACATTTTATCTTTTCCATGATGGTAATTGATCGTAAAAACATAATGCAATATTAGTTAAATCTTTCTTTATTTCATCGTGTACAATTCATTCTGAGTAAATATATTGTCAAAATATTTATGGTTAGTATATATTTCATATTTGGTTCCATATAAATTCTGCATTCTAATTTTTAAAGAAAAAAATATAGTTGTTAATTCCAGATCATGTGTGGGATAGTTTAACTCTTCATGTTTTAGTAGTATTGAAGTAGAAGAAACTACATGATCATTATGCATCAGAACACAACTAATCCCCTTCAATGAAGAATCAATTTAGATGAAAAACTCAACATTTCTATAAGGTAGTCCAAAAAATTGATAATTCACCAATCTCTTCTTCAGTTCCAAAAAACACAATCTTCTGTCCAAAAAAATCAACCCCTTTTCGTTTTAACATAGTTAGAGAGATAGATATCTATGAAATTATTTTATCAACTGTCAGCAATGACCTACTAATCCAAGAAAACTGTGAATCTAAATAACATTTTTTATGTATTGTCCTTTCATCCACCTCATTTATTTTGGAAGGATGAACTGTATTCGATCATTAATTTCACTGTTCCAAAGAAAAGAAATTTGTTACAGCCAAAAATAACATTTTCTAAATTTCCAACAGAACATATTTTCTTTGAGAGTTTGAAATGTAATCCTCAATTTTTTTATGATCCAAATAAATTTTTGAAAAGACCAAAATATCATAATTAAAAAAAACATTTCTTAATATTCATTGATTATTCTATTCATAAGATCCATGAATATAACAGGATAAATTTTCAAACTAAAGGTCATAACAACAAAATCATAATTACCACATCAAGTACAAATACTTGTTTTCTAAATGACATCCTACTTCACATTTAACTGATGGTATTTGGATCACAAGTAAATCTTGAAAAAATAATGATATCCCAGGAGTTTATCAAACAATTAATCGATATGAGGTAATAGTTACTTATTCATAAGATTGATTTTATTAAATGTTCTATAATCGTTGAAAAGTATCATGGAACAAAAAAAATTAACGAACAAAACAGGAGAACCCCATATTGAAGTGATAGGATGAATGAATCATATATCAAGAAACTCGAACAAATGATTTTTTAATTCCAGATGTTCCATTACAGTCATTCGATAAGGGGGTTTTGAAATTACCTTCGTATCAATAATTATGTCAATGGTATATTAAAATTCTCAATTAATTATAACATAATAAAAATCATCAGGAAAGACATCTAGGTATCATTTACCACTGAAACATCATTAATCTGAATAGTTCCCTTATTATTAACAAAATGAGAAATATAACATTCATTTTAAAATATTAATAGTATCTCAAATTTATAATATATTATCAATTTTATGAGTTCATTATTGTATACAAACTGAAATTCCATCTGATAATCAACTTCTTTATCTCTATAATGAATCATATCAAGATAAATAGAAAGCCAATCCATACATAGACTGATATAAAACTCTAGAAAGGGTAAATCAACAAGGTATGTAGGTAATGTATTTCCATAAATAACAAAAAAAAAATATTATAATTCCTTTTTAGGTAATATTTCCCCATGGAGTTTTAACAATAAGTTTTAGTCTAATTTATTGAGGTGAAATTTCTAATTTACAATAAAATTTCTCAGAAATAGTATAATGTGTAAACCCCATATCCGACAAGGCATTAGAAAATCAGAGTAAGCAAACAATGTACCTGATACCACTTCATTTGATGGCCCAAAATCATTCAATGTAGTGTAAAATGATCTCATTACAAATTTACTCTTATAATTTTGATGTTTTCCATCATTCTGATATTTCTTTGGGAGAGTATTTCCATAATTACCCATCTCACCACATTTGAAACATTTTATAGTTAACTTATTTAGATAAATATTAATATCATTTTAATTAAAATATCAGGCCATATGTCAAAACATACCACATCAAAAACACTTCTTAGTTTTGGTAGGTCATTCTCTAGTGTTCTTTTTACCACATTTTCAAAAACCGGAAACTGATCTTACACACCATCAGATTTATTTGATTTATTATTATCTATCACTTTCCATCTATATATAATTTTATTATTGATATAAAAGTATACAAAATAATCTAAAAAATCAATTTCTACCCTCTCAAAAAATCAAAATAGTTTTTATAATTTTTTATTTCACAATAAGATAATTCCCTCTGATATATTGGATTTAATCCTAAGTAAAAATGATTAATTTTTCTATCAAGACCCCGAATAAGATTTCGAGCAAAACATTCCAATCAGGTGAAGTTTTCTTTATACATGGGCGCAAAATCCTCATACTTTTAATCAATTTTGGGAATTTATTTTCCATCATATGTTGAACCACAATAGGAAAATAGATTTCTAGGAAATTATTTTTAAATTTATCACATTCTAATGCAACAATTTCTTCACTATCCATGATATTATTGACCATTGAACACCATTAGTCAGTTTCACATTAAAAAGGATAAATGGAAGGACTAACCTTCTTATTATCATGACACCCCATTACATTGAATATATATTAATAGGATTTAATCCATCCTTCTAGTTTTAGTAGGTCAAAAGCCACATAGAATGAAGGAGGGTGTTGCCATATAAAATATTCCACAATCGTCATGTTCCATTGTAGAAGTTCTATTTGTTCTTTAGCACATATGCCACATCCATTTATTTCTTGAATTAGCTAAGCCATTACTTTCACAAAATTATTAGTTCAAATCCCTACTATTCTAGGTTGTGGATTTAGAAAGATATCAGCCTCTCAGTTCCTTATAAAATCATCTTCCCTATTTCTTCTACAAAAAACCATTATGAGTAGACATATCTTAGATTAAGAAGCGTGGTAATATTAAAATTATATATCATTTCAACCCAAAAATATAGTGAATTTTTTTATGGTATACTATTAAAATTATCATAACACATAAATTTATCTAAACCATTCTCTGATACCAACAATAAGTACCCAGCCATAAACATTACATTATCTAGAAAATTAATTTAGAATTAACCTTTTCAATTCTGAAATATATTTTTTATCTAGTGTCTGAGAAAGTTAAGACACAATTCAAACATATCAACCCACAATGATAAAATGCGGGTACAACTAAAACAAAATCATTTTTTCTCATAATATAATGTTTTAAAATATAAAGCATAAAATCTTTTCATAAAAATTATTCACAACATTCATCATGGATTCTACTTTTCAATTACCTATACTTAAACCCTATAAAATACTTTTTAAAAATATTTATGAGGACAAAAATCATAGAAAGGGATACAAAAATTAGGATAGAAACCATTATTCCTTGAATAGTTATAAACATGTGAAATCATTTTCAAAACAACATACTTCTAACCCATAAAGTATCTCTTACTTACTTTATGAAACATGATATTTCCATTAAAATAGAAAAAATAAATAAAATCATATATTTATCTTGTGTAATTACTTACTAAATATTGCAACCCTTACAACTACCTTTTGATTTGTGACACTCACTATTGCTTTATAATTTATCCCTTACAAATACCTTATGATAAAATCGTCCGAGTTACACAAGGAGTAACCATATGGATGATATCCAAATTATAGATAACAAGTGCATTGGATTGAGATATAGGTACCAACCTTTATCATAATAAATTCCCAAGAACCAGAAAAAAATCATAAAAACATATTTACATTATATAAATAATTCCTTAAAACGAATATAAAAGAAGATTTTTATAGAAATTCACCTTACAAATATCATGTATTTGAAGTGAGAGTTGATAAGAGGAATATAATATTGGTATACATAGTAAATAAATATAATAAAGTGTAATATAAGAAAAATTAGTTACACAAATAATCGTACTACCCCATAATTAATGAAGTATAAGGTTAACACAATGAATGGAAACTGGGTTTAGAATTCCCTTACCTTAAGATTGTCTTACATTGAATGTGTTTATAAAATAATTTATAATTATTATAATAGTTATATTAATATTTTACAGACACATAATCATGTTTTCCTCAACTTATATTATCATTTTATAACATCATTCTTTACAATTAATAATAATAATTTTTTATTTCCATTTATTTAGGTGCGTTCTTTACCTTGTTTCTGTGGTCAGTTTGTATTGTATTTTCATGTCAAATGGAAGTGAACCAATAGAATCAGAATGAAATGGTATTAACATGTTTCCAAAATATTGAATGATAACATAAATAATTTTACATAGATACAATGATGAATCATTAGATAAACCATTAATGATATTTGTTTAGATCATTTTTTGAGGTTTTCCGATAATCACGAAATAGTTTAATTATATAATTTAATGTTATGTATATATTTTAATTCCAAATCATAAAATAAATTATAACATACAGTTTAAAAAATATAATCCATAAATTGGTTTTATTACCAGCCATTAAGGCGGTAATTGAAATTGAAAACATGTCATCCATGATGTTGGTAAAACAACACCTCAAAGAAGATGTTTTTATTTTTTGAAAAAAATGATGTGGAGAAGAAGTATGATAATGAATTATTAACCAAAAAAGATAACATTATTGTATATATTAAATAATAGAGTTTTATTGCCTCTTGGATAAGGGGAGGTGAAAATTTTATGAGGGAAAAATGAATTTCAAAGGAAATAAATGAATATGATAGTTGTTTTCTAACTCTTGAATTATCCTCCTTGAGAATCTCTGTAAGGAATTTGGTTTTGGACTTTAGTGAGACCAGAAATTTTTGGATGTGGGGAAGAGGATTGTGAAGAATATTGGGTAGAACATGGAAAATGTAAAAATATTGATAGGTGTGAGTATAAGAGGGAGTGAGGGGTTGTATTTTTATTGGAGAAGAGGAGGTTTCTGTTATTTTAATCATTATTTTATTATTTTTCTTATTATAGAAATAATGATGGTTCTTGTTACTAAATATAGTAATTAATGAATGTGATTTATAACAATGGGTGCTTACCTCAACCTAACATCATCCACGACTTATAATTCATGTGTTTAGCTTATTTCTTAAATTATCATATTTTACTATTCACCAAAATTCAAAATATTTCAGAAAAATACCAAAAAAACACCCCAACCATTTTTGGATGTGTATAATTCAAAACTGAACTCCATCTTATCAAAATAATAATCTAAATATGAGAAATTTATTTTGTAAATAATATCAATTTTTTAAAAAAATGAATATTTTAAAACTATAAAAAAAATTATAGCACCTTATAAAATTAATCGAGGTCTCATGAAATGTACTTATAACAATAAGACAAAAAATAAATATTTTATGATTGCATTTTATGAAAATGAATTTTAATTTAAAATTTAAAATTAATCATTAATTTTTAATTAAATATATATTACTCACAAAAATACCAAAACTTTATATATATATTTTTTAAATTATTTACTTGTTCAGTGATATAAATATATCATATTTTCACTTATATGATGGATAAATTTTACTTATACATTATTCGGTGAGGTTACTATTTCGTTATCCATATTACTATTTCTAATGGGCATGTCACAATTCCTATGTTCAAGTTATTATAACATCTGTATAAATTCCTTAATTTATATAATTATAAATTATTTATTTATTAATTCATAATAAATTAAAATATTTAATTACAGAATGAAAATAAAATTATTTTATAAGTACCTCGGCTGTTACAATTGTTTCATGAGGAAGTAGATAACTATACAGAATAAGGGTATGTTCAGTACTCTTGAGATATAAATATGTATATATGTAGTTAGAAACCAAATAATAACAATATATCAGTATATTTAGAATACATAGGTTATTATTTAATAATTGAATGAAAATATTTCATTAGTTGGAGAATGATAATAAACCAGAGGAACATGAAGAAGGATGTTGCCTCTTGTTTGGGTAACTCCTTTTGGTTTTCCCCAAAGGGATTCCTCAGTCAGATTTTATCCCAACTGGAGTTTTCTATTATGATGGGAGGGATTTTGGAAGCTTATTTGAGTCATGTTTCAGTGAATCAAATGGATTTATAGGTGTGAATAAGCGAGAGGGTTTAGTGCCTTTTTATAGTGGAGTAGAAGTGGCATTCTTGTACAGTTTTGAAAAGGGAATTCCACCTACACTTTTCCAATAAAGGTGGCTCAAATAATTTATCTAAATAGGTAAAATTTAGGATCGGGTAATAATATTTCCATCCAATGGATTTTGAATGAGCTTCTAGGTCATTTTGTTCCTTAATTTTGTGGTTTTGTACCTTGTTAAGCTATTTTTTCTCTTAATCGCGGTAATTAATTTTAAACAATTTCCTAAATATTTTTAGTCAAAAGCCAAGTTGACTCTATTAAAATTAAAAATAATTATGA
The DNA here is from genome assembly GCA_963277665.1 of Viscum album. Taxonomy (NCBI): domain Eukaryota; kingdom Viridiplantae; phylum Streptophyta; class Magnoliopsida; order Santalales; family Viscaceae; genus Viscum; species Viscum album. Next base: position 1,867,437,022 of record OY728133.1, read on the forward strand.
TTCCAACTATTGAATACATTTTTCAATATTTTTGTAATATAAGTGGTAGAAATTAATTTATTTATAATCCTTAAAATGAGATGACAATTAATGTTTTTAAAGTAAAAACATACAAATGTTTACTATGTTTTTAAATCCAATTTCAATTTTAAATTGGTTTTTATGAACTAAGTTGGAATAATTTATGTATGTGTGATATAATATGAGAATATGTTTTTTTTAAATTATCCTTATAAATAAATCAAATGAAAAATAGTATTGATCTAAAATTCAGTAATTTTCATTATTCACCTAAATATAAAACATATTCAAAAAATACCAAAAATGATCCTAATGTAAATACTACTAATTCTCATTAAAAAATAATGTTAATTTTTTAAAAAATATTTTTAAAGTATCAAAATTAAATTTACAATATGTTCTATATTGAAAGGTGGTAAAATTTATTTTTAGAAAATTACCACTTTTTATTCATATAATTTGATTTACTATTATATTATGCCAATAAAGTCTATTGTATAAGAGATAATAATTTATTTAATATATCATAATTTAAAAAAAATTATAAATAATGGTTTTTTATTTAATGAGATATAATGGTTTTTGTACATAGTTTTCGTAGAAAATAAATTTCATTATTTTCAAATAGTTCTTACATTCATATGTAACTAATTGTAAAAAATGGATAATTTTACTAAATTTTTAATTCATAACATCCATATTAATAGATAAATTAAAAATATATTAGTATTTTGACAATAATATTAATAGTAGGTTGTAGTTTGGTAAAGCTAGGTCATGCGTCTAATGCAGGAAATCAAAAGAATTCGAAAATGTTTTTAACACTAGCCAACACTAGTATTGTGTATATTGGAATATAATATAAGTGTTGTGTGTACAAAAAAAGCAAGTTGGTTCTATGTTCAATGAAATAATGACGTGGAAATTTCATATTAAACAAGTTATATTCAAGGTTTTTTTTGAAATAAAGAATATAAATTTCTTCCAATAATTAAAAAATATATTTCAAATAATTCATGGGGTATTATAGAAACACTCAAACGAATGAGAAGATGTTTTATGTGTGGAGAAAGAAGGAAATAGAGTATTTTATTCCTATGGAAAAATAAAAAATATTTTTTAGTGAAAATGATGGTAATATTAGTCTCTCAATGTTATTATCAGTTGATATTTTTTAAAAATGTGTAAATTATAAACATTAATAAAATCGATGCCCATTGGGGAATGTCATGAATAGAATCAGAAATGTTGTATGATTTATTGTTGTACTTCTTGTGGTGTAGAGACCATGAATGAAATATGAATGGTAAGGGTTGATCTAAAAATATTCATTATGTTTAACTTAATAAGAGGGTTCAAATTTTGTGTGATGAATCCAAAGAAAATAATCATATTTCATATTATAGAAAAAGGTATTAGGGAATACTATGATAAATCCTAGTTAATGGTTTAAGAATAATATGGAATGAATAATGTTTTTATGTATTTTAATTTATGAATTATGAAATATGTAATGATTTTTCTATGGAATTTTTGTTTGATGAATTTTCAAGAGTATTTTTATGGTAGTGACAACCAAAAAATCAATTTATTGGAAATGAGATATTTTATATAAAACACATGATTAAGGAAGGATAACCATTAATATGTTCCTAAAATTTAGAAATGGTATTTAGTTTTGCGAAATAGAATATTGATATGGATAATGTAAATAAGATAATATTGATGACCTTGGAACATATTAATGATTTTTTGGTAGAGTGTTTTATGTTATCTTTGATGGAGTATGAAACATTTTTTGATATATCCAATATGTCCAATAATCTACCATTTTATTTATAGAATTTTTTAATAGATAATTTTTTAAAGGATCTATGTTTTTATTAAAAATATATGATCAATTTGTTCACATATTTGGTATGTTTCATTATTAGATACATCATTCTATTTGGGAGATTAATGATATGTTGATTTTTGAAATTTAGTGATGTTATTTCTGAATTTCTTGTATTTCAATTTTGGTTAGACATAGAGGATCATTAAGGTTAATCACTCATAGAAGATATCATGTTTATCATTACATGTCATTGAAATAACTTATACATGAAATTAAATTATTAAAATTAACAATGGAAATAAAAAATTTCATATCATTGTTTTATGAATATTATGATCTAATAGTACGTTAGGCATGAAAAAAATACAACTACATTTTTTAGAGTAAGACATGAGGTTGAAATCGATAATTTCCCCATGAAAGGATGATACTGTGTGTATGAAATGGAATGAACTCAAGAATATATATATTTTTATAAATGTTATTCAAATTTAAGATACATATCTTGAAATAAAATTTTATACATTTACCTTTATTTCTAATAAATGAATGGTTGTTCTGCCAATAATAGATTTATAGAATTGTGGTCATGAAATTTATCCCTAATATGTTCTATATGTAACACCTGATTATTTCATTGTACATTATCTCTTCAAAGTAATTCAATAACTTACACTACACGTAACACTGAGTTCAAGCACACCACAACTTACCAAACTAGTCGTTCAAAAAGCAGTTATGAATAGTATTAACTGAATTTTGAATTTTATATACTCTATATAATTTTATAATCCATATTATGTGTTACTTTGACATAATATAAGAACAAATTCATTTTTCAGATAAAAGAAGTATTTCTCAAAAAATGTTATTTTACAAACTTTTAATGGAGAACCATATTTAAAAAAATATTTGACACTTTTATATATTCAATATAAGGAAATTAAATTTTTTTTTATAAGCGGGACATAAAAAATTTAGTTCGGATATGTTTTGGGTATTTTCTAATAACTGTCATATTTTGACGAATAGGGAAAAATACTAAATTTTACTCGAAAAAAACTTTTTTAGTCGAAATTATTTTGACTGTTAAATTTTGAATTTAATGGTTTAGAATTATAATTAGATTATTTTTTTCGTTTAATACAATGTAGGCTTCTATAAGTAATTTCACATTTAAATTTGACATAAAGACATGTCAATATTTTGATAGTTTTTACGTTTTAAAACCCTAATTTTTGGGTTTGAAAATGGGAATTAATTTTAAATTAATTAATTCCACTTCTATGTTTTTAATTTGGTAAAATAGATGTAATTTTTGAATTATGAATTTCAAAATTAGCTTTGGGTGAATTGTTGGTATTTTTCTGAAATCTTTTAATTTTAGATGATTAATGAAAAACCCTGCATTATTGTTTGAAACTAAGTTTTTATTTATATAATTATTTGTTTTATTTATATATATTTTAAGTCACAAAATTATAAAATACCTACATATGTTCAATTTAATTCACTGGAGTCATTTTATAATAAAATTAGATGTATAAAATATCATTGATCTTTTTAACTTCTTTTACCCACCTTCTAGGCACAATTCCAAATTTCCATAAAACATAATTTTACCACTTCTATGAGTTTAATTTCAAAAATCCGAGAGACACAATTCACATCAATATGTAAAATTTGGTTCAATAAGATGAATTTTTTTGGGTAAATAGTAACTTTTGAAATTTATTTACCACGGTTAAAAGTAAATAGGGTAATTAAAGATCGAAATTATATTTTAATTACCCTAACACATGTACTAGTTCTATTGGATAAGTGTATTTAGACCATAAACAACATTAAAAATAAAATATGATCCTTTTGTCCACTTGGATTAGATTAGGACATTTATTATTATTTTATTTGAAGAAGAGTTAAAAATGTTAAATTTTAGTGTTTAATAACTAAAGCATTTTTTATATTGGGGTATACATATGATAAATTCTACTATAAATATTCCATAGAAAGCTAAAATTATTTTATACATAATGGTATTTTATTTATACATTTAGAGATTAAATAATTAATTTTATTTATGATACAATGGTGATGCAGCAATTACCTTATTAATCAAAGATTAAAATAATTGATATTATAAATACACAAATAAATGTAAATTGATACATCTGATGAATTACTATAATTTTACAAGATAATATGACATGTTAGGGTTTATTAAATAAATTTTTTTCTGAGTTATAATGTTTTATTTACTATCAAAAAAACCAAATAGTTTTAAAATTGATAAATGAGTTTTTAAAACAAATACTATATTATTAATTTATATAATATTACTAAAAATATAATGTTCAGAAAAAGTACATATAAAAGGTTATATATATCAATAATGAACCACTAGGGGTTCATTTGGCTTTTAATAATATGTTTATTAACCATTTATTAAAATAATACATGAATACATGGTAAAAGTTAAACTATTTAACTAAGAGTTAAATATAAAAGATAAGGTTGATACGGTGACCTAATCCTTTCTAAAACCTATTGGTTGGGAGTTTTTTGACCAATACCAACTATATACTTGAAATAAATCTTTTCGGAGCCATTCTAAATGGAAATTGACTTTATAATAAAATAAAATTTTCAAACTTTTCCTAAAGTGACCCTCACCTCTATTATAAAAGGGTGCATCCCCTTATCTCAAAATCACACTTACAAAGCCGTTTGGCACAGCCAAACCTAGCCCAAACCTCCTCCCAACTTCCCCCCCTTCAACTTGGAGGGATTTTCTTGAGAATAATTCCAACATAAGGACCATTTTTGTTCAAATCAAAAGGAATTACCCAAAGAAAAAGTTAATTATTTTATCACCTCTTTCCATGTTTTTTTCTTCTTCCACATTCTCATTATTTGTTACTTTAATAAAAAATAATAATAACTCCAATAGATTATACATACTGCGATGTTATTATAAATATGGTACAACCATACTCATTATTATATTCATCCTATGACAGTTAATGTCAACATGCGTGCGGATGTTTAACTAACCGTATCCACTCTGTGGTGTAATTTGTTATTCAGCACTATATTATTTGGATGGATATACTGATGAATAATAAGTATATAAATAATGAAAATAAAATTATAATTTCAATGTAATATTAATATACTATCCAATTCCACACTTCTTAATCATTAAAGAAGTGATATAGTCACTCGTGTGTACGTACGACTTATCATCTCCACGACGTGATGAGATTCATTACCCGGTTCACCATTCAAAGATGATTATAAAAATATATATTATTAATAATTATGTAATATATGATATAATAATGGTAATTCAGATATATATATATATATATTTACTTATATATATCTTATTCACTTACTTCTGTTCAATACGATTTGAAAATAGAAATAGTGTTTATGCATACATACGACCTACCATCTCCATAAACGCTGTTTTCCATATCATATATCTATATATTGTACACATTTCTATAAAAAAATATTATCTATAAATCATTTGTTACATTGTTGATGTATTTAAATAATGATCTAAAAGATATGATCAATAATAACTAGTTAAAACACGTACGATAAAGAAAGCGATTATTACCCAAAATGTTAATGTAACATGGTAATCATATTTATATGGGTAGTATAAAGACATAAATGAATCAGGTATGATATAATATATATGAATATGGTTCTGGTATAATTTAATAGCATACTATGGTCATTATACAAGAGGTTAAATGTACCATTCGACCAAAGGAAGGTGCAAGGTAAGGGTTGATTCCTAAAACTCATTATTATCCAAGATTGTTTGTGTGTAAGTATTTTATGAGACATATATATTATCCATTTCCATGTTTCATAAAATACCACTCAAAATGACTCTTTTAATGTACCCTTTAACTAAAACTTCATTTTAATGTTTTAAATATTTATTCTTCTAAATCTTTTCATTAATGTCCTTGTTTTAAAAATTGTTTTAAGTATTTATTTATATAGACATGACTGTTTTAAAATGTTAATTCCTTTCAAAAGATTTAATTTGGTATGGGACACTTTGATTAATAAATATATTTTAAATAACTTCTTTTATAAATGTGAAACTTTTATATGATTTCACAAAAAGGGATATTTCTCTCAAAAATTTGTACTGGTCATTTTCAACTATGTCAACATTCTTTAGTTGATATTATTCTAGATTAAGGTTGATTTATTATAATACAATCTTCCATATTGTATCGAATGAGTTATGAAATGTTTGACTATGGATGTGCTATTTTTATACCCTTTGTGGTTTATGGTTGAAGTTTAGATGTATGCTAGTTTTAATATGAATGTTTAGGTAATGTTTCAAAATTTTCATATGAGGAATGAAATAGACTTAATAAGTGAAGGGTGGGGCCTACTATAGCCCCCTGATGCATCGGTAGGTCTCATGGGACAAACTAGTGTCTTGGAACAAGGCCTTGATAAAAAATTTATTTTTAGTCTTGGTACGAGGCCTTGACTCTGTGGTAATTATTTTTGGCATTAGGTATTCCCTCATTACAAAATTAATGATTACTTGTGATTTTTCAACTAGTATAATATCAATGTGAATGTTTATATGGTAATGTTTTATCTATTTTCTTCATATTATGTTCATGTTTATATTTAACAAACAACGGTTTTTATTACACATCTTGACTTAAATCTTTTTATCTTCTGCTTAATTTTTTACCCTTATTAAGCATCTGAGCTCAGCCCTTTCTTATGTTTTTTATTCCCAAGATTCCAAGATGTGAATTATGTTTGATATATAGGGTTAATCTAGTGGAATAATGGAACTCTCAATGTATTTTTTATGTTTTGTTTTATGTTTTAATGTTTAATGTAACGTTCATGTATGTAATCTATTTTCCAAGACTACTAAACGGATCGGTCCTTCGATACTTGATCCCATGTAATCATGACAATGTATTAAAAAAATGCACTGTCTCTAGGATTTTGGGGTCAGGGCGTAATAGTTGGTATCATAGGATTCTTAGTACAAACCTTGAAAATGTGATTTAGAAAAACATTGATTAGATAACATTACCATAAGATATACATTGAGGATTAGTACAGAAGAAATTATAAAATTTTGGTACTGTATAGATTTTGTGTATTTTCAAAGAAATACATCCATGTATGGATACAGGAAGGTTGAGGCGGCTCTGGTATATATGTAACTAAGAGTGAAAACTCTGAAAAGGAGTTTTAGGCTTGACCGAGGTATCCTGGTACACGACAACAAGCCTTTCTTCACCCCTGGTTATGACACTCCCCTGGGATATGCTTTGGATAATTCACATTTTCATTACAATCTATTATGAAGGATTTAGAAGTAAATAGTTCATCAAAGAATTTTTTTTTATGATTATATATTATATGCATAATCAATTCAATTTACATTAGGTATGTTAGAAGTTTGGAATTATGCATTACGATTCATAATCTTACATAGTGTATGCCATTGTTTAGAAATGGCACCCAGTAGAAGGAATGAGAACTCTTGTTATACGTATGATCAAAAAAGTAAGAAGGATCATATGTTTCATGGTATTATGAAAACTTTTAGAAGGGAAATAGTCTCCCACATACTCTCATCGTATAATGAAATAGTATTATGTGTTAATAAGATAAGTAAATAATTCTCTGAGTCCTATAGATTTGAAGGAATGCAAGGGATGAAAATGATGTTAGAGAGAATGATGGATAAATGAAAGAGGGGAAAGAAAGACTTTCCCATATTTGATAACTGTGGAAAGAATCACCATGGTAAAGGCTTGAAGGTAAGGGGAGTTTATAATATGTATGGACAAAACGAACACCAATTATCTGATTTCAAGGGTAAGAAAATAGTTTCAAATGTACAATGCTTCATCTTCCAGACGTTGGTACACTATGTGAATAAATGTTCAAATTATCAGTGTGTGCCCCAAATAATGGTATTAGATAATAATGATGTTATGATGCTACCACAGATGAAGATTAATGACTAGTGTTCTTATGTTTTTATTAAATAATTATTTCATTTTAGTGTTCTATCAACAATGTACTGGTTATATAAATTATGGAAACAAATAAGGATTGTACTGTAGTACTATTTCATTGAGGATTTGAGATTATATAGTTCTAAGAAAAGTGAATCAATAGAATATTATTTTTCTTCTAGAAAATACATTTTTGAAGGAAAGATAAACCATAATATGGTTTTGATACATAGGTAGTGATTTTGGAATAAGATATGATTTATTTAGATAAATTATATTCAATATTCTTGACTATATAGAAACTAATTAATTTTTTGTTTATTCCATTATTCTGGGTATTTAGGGAATTTTTGGATATAAGGAGTATATTCACAATTCTATAAGTAATAAGAGAGCATGAATGTAATCAATGTCGTTTTATGGTAATTTAGGGTGTTAATGTGTTTTAAAATAATACATGATGAAGGTATGAACATGTTATTACGTTGAAAAAAATATCTTCATTGTGGTTACCTTCCATAAAAATTTTGGACTATGAGTTTGAACAGAAGTATTTTGGATAAGTCTATATGTTGGAATTGATTATGTTTGACAGTGGATACTATTTTTAAGGTTAAATAATTTCTTAATATTATTTTTTTATTGTTAGAAAAATGATATCCCAGAGGTCGGGTGATAACCTGTCGCATCCGGCAAGGTTACAAGACTTGAAACCGCAACCGAAGTGCGACAATGGTGCATTGCCTACCACTGGCCTAAATGAATTCATCGGTTTTATAATGTAGTTTTTATAAATAGTCTAACAAATGAATTATAAATTCATTATTTTTGGAACCCTATATGATTAGGATAAATAGAATATTTTTGAATTCTATTACCATTTCGAGTGAAAGATGGGTTTGTGGTAAGAATTAGTTGATGTATGAAACTCTACTAGTCTATTATATTTTTTCGTCTTAATATATGAATAAATTAATTCTTAAATTTTAGTAAAGGTAACTTAAACCAAAAAATGTGTTATCCTAATACCATATATTTTGTTGAAATGATGATATTTTAAATCATTGTAGATTGATGGCTTTGAGGCCCTCAATTTTACACTTGTTTGTTATTGATGACCTCAATCACTCCCTATAAATATTTATGTTTTCCATCCAATTATGTGTCTATAATTTCTACCAATGTTCCCTTAATCGAGATCATAATATGGTGGTGACTTTTTCATTTCCCTTTCTCTCTTATTATGACTAAATTTTAGTAACCCAATTTCTAATGTGGGTTTTCTGTAAAGGTATTTTGATATTCAGCACTTTTTATTTTTGAAAAACAATCTTAAATTGCTAGGAAAAAATATATTGTAGGAGGGGATAATGGCACAACCCAATATTTGATAGTATGTTATCTCATCAAAGTAAATCAATAACTTGCACTACACGCAACACCGAGTTCAAGCGCACCACGATTTACCAAACTAGCCATTCAAAAGGCAGTTATGAATAGTATTAACTGAATTTTGAATTTTATATACTTCATACAATTTTAGAATTCATATTATGTGTTTATTAGAAATAATATAAGAATAAATTCATTTTTAGATAAAATAAATTTTTTTTCAAAAAATGCAGTTTTACTATATTTAAATGGCGAACCCTTTTAAAACCAATATTAGACAATGTTATATATTGAATTTAATGAAATTAAATTCTTATTTAGAACCAAGATATAAAAATTTAATTTGGATACGTTTTTTGTACTCATCTGAAAACTTTCAAATTTTGATGAATAATAAAAAATACTAAATTTTAATTGAAAAATATTTTTTAATATAAATTTTTTATAGTTTTAAATTATACATTTGAATGGTTTGGAAGTATAATGATATTATATTTTTATCATTTAATAAAATTTAAGTCATTATAAAAAATTTCACATTTAAATTTGACACAAACACATGTCAATATTTTGATAGTGTTTACATTTTAAAAACCCAATTTTTATGGATTGGAGAGTGGAAATTAATTTTAAATTAATTAATTCCACTTCTATGTTTCGAATTTGGTAAAATATAATGAAATTTTGAATTCATAATATCAAAATTAGATTACGGTGAATTTTTGTTATTTTTTTGAAAACGTTTGATTTATGATGAATAGTGAGAAACACCGCATAATTATTTATAACTGGGTTTTTATTTAAATAATTATTTATTTTATATAAATTTATTTTAAGTCAAAAATAGATATATAATTCTTTTATAAGTTCAATTTAATTCATTGGATTCATTTTATAATTAAATTAGATGTATAAAATTTTATTGAACTTTTTTAACGTCTTTTACCCACCTTTTAGGAAAATTTGCAAATAGGCATAAAATATAATTTTACCGCATCTGTGAATTGAATTTATAAAATATGAGAGACGTGGTTGGAATTAATATTTAAAATTTGGTTCAATAAGATAAAAATAATTGTTGGTAAATAGTAACTTTTGACTTGTATTTACCACGGTTAAAAATAAATAGGGTAAATAAAAGTCAAAATGATATTATAATTACCCTAACACATGTCCTAATTCAATTAGAGAAGTTTATTCATTAAAAACCATCCTTAGGAATAAAATATGATCCTTTTTGTCCACTTGGATTGGATTAGGACATTTTTTATTTTTTTATTTAAAGAAGAGTTAAAACGGTTAAATTCCATGTTTAATAACAAAACCATTTTTTATATAGGGTTATACATAAGATAAATTCTAATATAACTATTCATTATAAAGTTAAAGTTATTTCCTACGTAAAGGTATTTTATTTATATTTTTTAGAGATTAACTAATTAAATTTATTTATGATACAATGATGATGCAATTGTTACCTAATTAATGAAAGATTAAAATAATAGATATTATATATATTCAAATAAATGTAAATTGATAATTATGATAAATTAAAATAAATGTTTAGCTTAATATAACATGTTATGATTGATAAAATAAATTTTTATTGAAGTGATAAAGTTATTATGACTTTCACAAAAACAAAATACCAAATAGTGTCAAAATTGGCATAAATGAGTTTTTAAAACAAATACTATATTATTAATTGATGTTATATTTCTAAAAATATAAGTTTTAGCCAAAGCACTTAGATAAGATTAGATATATCAAAAAATAACCACTTTGGGTACTCTTGGCATTTATAGTAAGTTTATTAACCATTTATTTTAGTAATACATGAATACATTGTAAAAGTTAAACTATTTAACAAAGAGTTAAATATAAAATATTAGCTTAATAAGGTGAGATAAACCAGTATAAAACATATTTATTGTGAGGTCTTATACCCATACCCAAATTATCCTTGAAATAAATTATTTTGGATACATTATAAAGTGAAAATAATTTTATATTAAAATAACATTTCAAACTTTTCCTAAAGAGACTCTCACCTCTCTTATAAAAGGGTATATCTCCTTCTCTCAAAAATACACCTTCAAATCCATTTGGATTAGCCATCCCCTTCCCAAATATGCTCCCAACTTCTATCAGTTAAACATAAAGGCATTACCTTGAGCATAAATCCTACCTAAGGACCCCCTTTTTTCAAATGAAAAGGAAACACCCAAAGAAGAGGTAATTATTTTATCACCTCCTTCGAAGTACATTTCTTCTTCCTCTTTCTCTTTCATTGTTATTTCCATAAAAAAAAATAACTCTAGTTCCTTATTCATACTACAATGTTATTATAAATATGGTACAACCATACTCATTATTCTATCCATCATATTAATGAAAATGTCACCATGCGTGTGTGTGTACGGCTTACCGTCTCCACACCTTGGTGTAATTTGTTACTCAACACTATGTTATATAGATGAATCTAATAATGAGTAATAAGTTTATAATTAATGAATATAACATGATAATTTCTCTATTCAATTAATATATCATCCTATTCCAAACCATTTAATAAGTAAGGAAATGATATCATCGCTCGTGTGTACGTACGACTTACCATCTCCACGACGTGATGCGATTCATTTTCATGTACCCAATTAACAATGATTATAAAAATATATATTATTAATAAGTATATAACATATGACATAATAATTATACTAGATATATATATATATATATATATATATATATATATATTTATATACTTACATATATCATATTCACTTACTTCTATTCAATACGATATGAAAACGGAAACAACGTTTATGCGTATGTACAGCCTACCGTCTCCATAAATAGTGTTTTCCATTTCATATAACTATCTATTATACATATTTATATTCTAAATATATATTATATATAAACCATGTTTTATATTATATAATTATTTAAATCATGATCTAAATGATTCAATCATGAATAATAAGTTAAAATATGTATGATAAAGAAACCGATTATTACCCGAAATGTTAATTTAACATGGAAATAATTATTAAATGGGTTGTATAAAGTAATAAATGAATCATTTATGATATAAGAATTATTAATATGGTTTTGGTAAAATTTAATAACATACTATGGTCATTATATAGGATGTTAAGCATACCCTTCACAAAAGGAAAATGCATGGTAAGGGTTAATTCCTCAATCTCATAATTATCTGATATTGTTTATGTGTGTGTAGTTTCTGGGACATTTTTATTATCCATCCCACGTTTCCTAAATTCCATTTCAAAATGATTCTTTTAAGGTAATATTTACCTAATAAATCATTTTAAATGTTTTAAATATGTATTCTTCTTAATCATTCTTGTTTATATCCATGTTTTCAAAATGGTTTTAGGATTTATTTATATGGACATGATTGTTTTAATATTTTAATTCCTTTCAAAAGTTTAAAAGTGGTATGGGACACTTTGATTCAAAAATATCTTTTAAATTACTTCCTTTATTAATTTGTGACTTTTAAATGATTTCACAAAAGTGATATTTCTCTCAAAAAGTTTTACTGATTATTTTTAACTATGTCAACATTCATTAATAGATATTATTCTAGATTAAGGTTTATTTATTATATTACAATCTTCCATATTTTATCAAATGAGTTTTGATATGTTTGATTGTGGATGTGTTATTTTTATACCCTTCCCAGTTTATGGATGAAGTATTTACATTTCGTAGGCTAGTTTTAATATATATGTTTATTTTATGTTTCAACATTTTCATATGAGGAATGCAGTGGACTTAGTAAGTGATGGGTCGGGCCTGCTATAGCCCCTGTATGCATCGGTATGTCTCATGAGACAAACTAGTGTATTGGCAGAAGGCCTTGAAAAAATATTTATTTGTAGTCTCAGTACGAGGCCTTAACTATGTGGTAATGATGTCCGTTGTTAGGCATTCCCTCATTTTCAAATTAATGATTACATGTGATTATTCGACTTGTAGAATATCATTTTTATTTTTTATGTGGAAATGTTTGATTTATTTTCCCCATATTATGTTTATGTTAATGTTTCAAAGGATATTGTTTTTATTACACATCTTGCATTAAAAGTTTATAGCTTCCACTAAATTATTTACCCTTACTGAGCATTTGAGCTCACCCCTTTCATATGTTTTGTTTTCCCAAGATTCAAATAAGTGTATTATATTTGATATATAAGGTCAATCTAGGGTAATAATGACATTCTCAATGATCTATTTAGGTTGTGTTTTATGTTTGAATGTATAATGTTATGTTCAGGTATGTAATCTATTTTCCAAAACTACTAAACCGATCAGTCCTTCAGGATTTGATCCCCTGTAATCATAAAAATGTATTAAAATATTGCAATGGCTTCGGGCTTCTATGGTTGTGGGGTTACACTATATCACTCTCCATTAGTACTTGAGTGTTAGTTTTCTCTTCTACATCTTGGTTTTCACTTACGAAGAGTGTTCAACTATATGGAAACTGGGTTTTCTATTCTTCTAGGTGATAATATCACATCACTTTCTCTCTTTTCAAGTGTATGTTTTATTAACCCTTTCCACAATGTGGATTTAACATAATGGGATTTTCAATTGTTAAACCCTTATTTATTAAGAACATGTTAAAATTGAGATGACAATATTTATTTAAGGGTAATAATGTAACACCACTAGATTTAATCAACTATTTTTTAAAATATGTTTATTTTCCTTAATAGTTTTCAATGCACACAACACCATGTTTTAACGAAACATGCCCAAATATTAAAATATTATTATTTAATATGACAGTTATCACCAAAAAATTAAAATAGTGTTTATGAATATGATTAAATAAATTTTGAAATTATATATTTTATTAATGTATATATAATGAATTATTTTTTTATAAAATAAATAGAAATGAAAATAAAAACCTTTTTAAAATAATGAAATCCTTTTTGGAAATCTATTTTTTCCATAAAAATTTCATTTTACCTCATGAAATTAATAAAATAAATTTCAGTAAATTATTTTATTATATATATATATATATATTATTCAACAAAATTCTTAACATTCATCTTATTTGTTTCCTATAAAAGTTAAAAGAATAAATCAAATTTAATGCTTGAAAACATTTTTTTATAAAATTTTGTATTGTTGCATTTAACATTTTTTCTAAAAAAATTAATGAATTCAAATTTTATAAAATTTATTTGAAAATGAAAAATAATTCTTGAAATAATAATTTCATATTTATCTTTGCATTAATTTCTTATAATTTTCTGAAATGTTAAATTTTTCAATGAATAGTTAAAAATCTTGGTTTTATAAACTGCATTTTGATTCAAAAATTTTAAATTATAAATTTTATTTAAATATGGTTTTAAATGTAAAATTAGTTAGCTATATATATATATATCCAATTTATATCATTATAATCAATTTAATATTAAATTTTGACATATATTTTTTAGTCTTTTGAATCATTTCTTTTTGAAAAACCACTTTTACCTTGCATCTGTAGGATTAATGTTTAATTAATTTTTTCCATGCATGTGAATGTAATTTAGAATAATGTATTTCTAATTTAAAATTATATATTATTTAAATTATAAAATTGGGAAAATATAATTTTTATATCATAATGAATTATAAAAAAAAGTAAAAATTATTTACTGTAGTTATAGTTAAAACAGGTTTACAAGGCATTAAACTAAAATGATAAATGATAATATGACCATGAGAATTATAAAAAACCAATTTACATGACATATATAGAACTTAAGAAATATAATTTTCTATAATGACCAATTTTTGTGCATTGTAGAATGTGAAAAAGTTGGGTACACATTATTATTTTCAAAAATTATATGTTTTCCCTTAACCCATCTTATAAAAATACACCCCCTCTCATATCCAATGCACAATTCTAAAACCCTATGATTCCCAAAATACTGAAAAAAATAATTAAATTATTTAATTACCCTCTTCCTAAATTTCCTTATTTTTTTATTAAGGCCTCCTAATAAGGCTTTAGGTGAAACCCTTAAGAGGTTCTCCGAAGAAGAGGTATAATTCTTAAACTCAGGTTTTTGTTTTAATTCTTATTTAAATTCCAATAATATTATTAAAATATTATGATATAATAATGATATTTTCTCTAATATAATGAAATTTAATTATTTTAATGGAATAAACAATATCTATCACAACTTCGATCAGATGGGACACAAAACACCAAATCATTTGTACCACAGACTATTTCCTCATGAGTCGATGTTATTCATTTTCCCTCACCACCTATCCTGACTATATATAGTGTCTGATTAAATATTTATATATGATATTTCTGATATTATTATATATATTTAATTACAATCCTGCATATATCCTATAACCTACCATTATATTTGAAAACAATAACATCACTCTTCGGTATGATGAACTACCGCCCCACGAACCGATGTGATGTGTTTTTCATTTACATATTACTAGAATTGTAATAAAAATAGATTAAAAGAATATATATTATATTTTTAACGTAACTATAATTATGGAATTTTTATATCAAATAAAACTTATTACTTTCTATTCCATAGGGGATACGATAACACCATTCATGTGTGGCGGACTACCAACTCACAAAGTGATGTGATTTCTTTCTCACTAAATCATTGCATGGAAGGTAATTAGGTTAAATTTAATTAATATATGTTCTTTATATTACATAAAATTATTCTATAAAATAAATATGTTATTTAATTTATTTCATTTCATCTATCGATAAAATGGAGACTATGTTTATGTGTATGTACAACCTACAGTCTTCTTCAACAATATATTTTTGTTTATATATATAACTTTTATGTATTAATGAAAATACACATATAATTATTATACATGACACATATATCATTGTAAAAATTCTGGAGATTATGGAACAATGATAAAATTAAAAGTACAGAAAATAACATATGAGAACAAAAATGAAAAACCAAGCAGTTATTGTCTAAAACATGATTTGCATGTGGAATTGTTAATTAATCAGTAATAAATGGTCATAAGTAAATAATATGTGGTATTATATATATAATTATGTTATTTTAATAGATTTATAATATGATTATATTTTTTATCAATTAATTTCTAACTTGTATGAAGGAAGTCAAGACTTAAGGTTGGGGATTTTTTTCTCAATTTGTGTTTTTTGGGATATACATTATGTTATACACCTATATTGTTTCATAAGAAGTATATATATAAAATTTGACATTTTATATCATTAATATACTTATATTAATTATATTTAATATTTCAAATCATGGTATTATTTAATGTGTCTTATGATTCAAAAGTTACCAATGTGGTAAGGGGTTGATGTTATGATCTCATTATTCGTAATGATTTTTTGTGGTTATGATTTTGATGATGAAATATTGTAGTAAATCTCTAAAGAAACTCACAAATTTTTATCCCAAATATTTACATCTAGAGAATATATTTTTTCACTTCATTTTCCATTTATTTATGTACTCATGATCCCAAAATAATATTTTTATAGAAAATAGACCTTATTTCTCTCTTTGTTCAAAATTTTTGTACATTCATATCAATTTTTTCAAAAAAAAATTCAATATTCAAATGGGATTTTATAAATTAATTTGTACCATTTTAAATGTTTTTTATAATAATATTCAAATTAAATCATCCTGTCTTATTAAAAAAAAGGCCATTTTCGAAGATACCAAAAATGTTAAAGTAATATTTTCCCTAACATACACATCATGTACAGAGTTTCATACAAATCATAACCACATAATGAATTCAATATTCCCATAAATGTTTCAATGTTTTTTCCATGAAATTTCTCCATTAATATTTGGTAAATTTTTACATTTTAAATAAATGATTTAAATGTAAAAAATCATTTTCCTCACAAAATGTTTTAAATTTTTTAAAATCATCCTTATAATGTTTACAAGGTTATTTTTGAAAAATGCTATCAAATTTTTTTAATGTTTTATTTTTTTTCAAAGTGTAAAGGATATTTTCCACAATTAATGTTCCAAAAGATCTTTAAAAATCATTTCAATATAAGATTAAATCATATGATGTTACTTATTGTTTTCTAGGGATATGATCCGTGGATACCATTTTTATTCTTTTTATAGATTTTTTATGTTTTTGATCAATATATGTTTATAAAACTCATTTATTTGATATGATTTATGTTATGATGAAATTTTTTATGAATCAAATTTCATTTAATGGTCTCTGATATAATGAATTATTTGTGAATCCAATTTATTTTTATTCATATTAATATGATAGTAGTTTTATAAAGCCCATTTATTTTCATGGGTTCTGAGATGGTTTATCTTTTAGAAAATTGTTCCTAAAATATGTTCATTTTTAATTATGTGATGGTAGTTATGTTATAGAAAAGTATGGTGGTTATATTATTACTGAATATGGGTATGACCTTTATATCCATCATATTCATTGGGTAATGATTTAGGTTCTATGATCTTAGAAGATATATAGGAGGTTATTACATGCTTAAAAGTGTATACATTAGAGGTTATCCCAATATTGAAGTAGGTATATGGGTGGTTATCCGAATACTAACATGTTTGAAATGCCTTGGCGGGTATCCTTGAAATAAAGTTTCCTATTCTTTTATGATTCCCACAAATCTATGTCTTATGCCAATGATATGTGATCATGGAACATGTTTCCTAATTTCATAGCGATTCATATCTTATGAACTACCATTAGTTATTCGATGAAATAATATTTTGATCTTTGATATATATGTTACATTTTTCATATATTATACTTATTTTATCGTGCCCTTATGTTCTTGTTATGTTTATGTATTTCCATTATTTATACTTACTGAGCATCTAAGATCACTATTTCTTGTGTTTCTTTTCCCTATGTTATGATTCTAGGTATTAAATGTGATATGTCTATGAAGGTCTATAGTTATGAGGAACTAAGAGGGAGAAAATATAGATTTTTTATGGACCTCTTGTTTATGTATTTATGTTACCAAATTCAATATATCATTATGATCCTCAGGTGTTTTTTAATGTAATGAATATTAATGTAAAATGATGAAATATTTATGTATAGAAATTTTAGGTCTCTATTATCTTTTTTCTGATAATTTTTTTACTAACTCTTTATAACTATATACCTAAAAGCTCATATGATTGTATGTGATTCAAATATTTTTGGTGATATGGTAATAAATGTTTTTAAAAAATTTGTCTTGTCAGTTCATTTCAAAGTTCATATGTAAAGAATAAATTTATTCTCACATGATTCGTAGTGTGTGTATAGAGACTGAATAATTTCATATATAAATAATATATATTACTATATGAATATTCATTACATATCATTATGATCCATTTTATAACTATAATTGTATTGTGTATATCAAAACATGTTTACATTAAAAAAACTACAAAAATGTTCGAAAACATTTCCCACTCATTTATTCACAACTAGTAAACTTCATAAACAAATCATACCTGAAAACATTCCACATATCATGGGGGATGGAAAAATTGTAAAGGGTGAGCGAAAATTCTTAATATGTGTATAAAAATTCAATATTAATGGTTATTTATTAATAAAAATCTTATACAGGTATGTGAACATGAGATTAATATTTTAAAATCATACACAATAATTACATATTTATAATCAAGAGTTTAGAGATAATTATTTTCAGTTTATAAAACATGAATCATTAATAAATAAAATTAAATTAGCAATGAGAGAATAACATGAACTTATGATCATATCATAAAATAATTGAATAATAGTCAAAAAATAAATTTTATTCAAACACACCCACTAATACAATCATCACATGTTTTTCTTGGGATAATATTCTATGTACCTACTTCGAGCATGGGATAACCTCCCATGTACCCTATTTTGGGATGAGGATAAACCCTTGTGTACTCTATTCTAGACTTGGGATAACCTCTTGTGTACCATTTGATCTCAATAAACATTAATCTTTACCTAGTTCATTATATTTCTATATTAGACCCTCCCATTACAAAATGATAACCCATTCATATGTATGGAACACGAATATTAAAATCTTTAACATTTCATCATAACATAACACATGGAAAAGGAAATGGTTTTCATAAATATTTCATCTTGATAATCATAAACCATCCAAGGAATGAATAAGAATGATATCCTAAAATCCTATCCCTAGTGAAACATATATAACACCAATTGATGTAATCATTGATAAAAAATACTTATTTAAAGAAAAATATAGCCTTTCTTGAGGAAAATACGAATTTTAATTATAAATTAAATATATAAAATATAAATATTTCCAAAATAATAAGTAAAATAAATCATAGAAAATAATTATTTAAAAAATTAATTTAAAATAGAAATATTCATTGATAGTGATAGTGGCCTATTTTTTCTGTACCACATACATTAAGAAAAATATTCCTTTAACATTTTCATTATAAAGTAAAAAAGTAATTAATTTGGATAATGATAAGAATATAAATTTTACTTATATAGTAACTCAAACATTGGTAAAATGAATTTAAATAGTCATTAATGAATATTAAATACATTGTTGAAAACAAGTAAATGAAATTACAGACTCTGATAAAATTGATTCTCGATCCCATAATAAAAAATTGGTTTTCCTTAAATTTTTTTATGTATATTGAATAGATGAAGGGAGGAATGTGAAATGAAAACAAAGTCCCCAAAAATAAATATATGATAAAAAAACGTCATAATATCGTAGAGATAACGATCATATAGTTTCATTATCATAAATTTTAGCATAAATAATCCCAGTAAAAATGAGATTATGACATAAATGATTACCACTATTGTAACTTATGAATAATGGCCCCTATTAAATAAATAAAAAAAATGAAAATTTGAATGGCATTACAAAATTATATTATTGATACACAATATCATAGGGGTAGTAGATGCACCTCATAAACCTATGTTGGTATATATCCTCAAACATGTCTCAAAAAAACAATATTGAGACCAAAAACCCTTATAACATTGGTAATTTATGAATCAAGACCGAATGAATGGTAACACATTAAATGGATTTTTAAATACTAAATATTTTACTAAATATAATCATAAAATTCATTCCTGGGAAATATATACATCACATAATTGAATCATTTGGTGAATATGATATATGTCTCACTGAAATAAAAGTGAGTTGAAAAGCACACACCCCATCTAAAAATTGTTTCATAAGTACTCCAAAAAATTATAATAAATTAAAATACATTATAAATCTATAAAATAAATATTTAAAAATATTTATAATATAATATATGATGCAATTGTGACATTTCAACACCTATATATTCATATTTCATTCTTAAAATCAATGATAATGGGTGTTAACTATTTAATTTTTCATATATGGTGTGGTTTTTCAATTCAATTTCATGTACTTTTATCATGGTTTCAACATCTACATAATGTTAATCATTTAGTTACCATCATATGTAATCATAATAAAAACATTTATAACAAATCATAAAAATTAGTGATGTAAATTAAATTACATCACTTCACGGAGATGGTTGTTCGAACATACACATGAGTGATGTTTCCATTTTTCAATGGATTGAAAAAAATAATGATAAATAATTTTAAAATTTTAAATTTACATAATTAAATTATAAAGATCATAAAAATTTATTAAATATATTATTGTAATCATCTATGTGAGGTTGTGATCAAAAATGTATCCTATAGCTTCATGGAGGTGGGAGTCTACATATAGGCACAAATAATACTTGCATTTACCATTTGATAGAAAAAGAAGATGAATAAGGTTATTAAGATAACATAATAAAATATAAGTATATGGTAAATAAGAATTAAATTATATTGTAATGGTTAGGACAGAATTGAATGATGTAGAAGAATAATAAAGATGAATTCTCTCAGTTAAGATGATTACCTACCCTTTGAAGAACGTCCTTTGGATATCTCATTATCGATCATATGGATGGTATTATATGAGTAAAATCACCAATTTTTTTTTTGAAAAGTAAGTTAATAAGAGGTATTGGTAGGTATTTGTTGAGATAAGTGGCTCAATAAGTTTGATGAATAGAGGTTAGATGGTGTCCTTTTATAAGAGAGGAGAGGGGAACATTTGGAATTGCATAAAGTATTAAATTAATATAAACACATTTTCATTTACACATTTCTCTAAATTCAAATAATTATAATATAGTATTATTATAAGGTAAAATAATATCATTAAGTAAAATTTATACAATTTTTTGTTATGTTTTAAACCGTGCCACTTTGTTTTAACCCACCATTAACCCTTTAAACAATTACAGTTTGATCATATTTCATTACTCTATATGGGACACCAAAGTTACTATAAAAGGAATAGTATAACCAAAACAAATTGTTGATATTAACAACATATCAAATTAAATTTAATGATGATAATGTTTTTATTAATTTTAATTCATTCAACAAATTATTATTTAACATAAGATACCATTGAAGTCATTTTTGGAACTATTAACAAAGTTGAATTTTAAAAATACCATCAGAATAATTTTATTTATATTTAAACTTTTAAAACATCCATAAAAAAGTATACTTATGTGAAGAAATATTTTAACACAAAAAATAACATAAAATTGTTACTTATTCTATATTAAAATTCATTTACATGATTTTTCTACTACTTGAAGAAACATTGTGTCGACGTTATGTAAGAATTTATAGTAATTATTCCTAAAATAAAAATAGAAAAATAACATGATAAAATAAATATTTAGTATTTGAAATAGCCATTTATACCCCAACATAAACTCATTTTA
This sequence comes from Viscum album, assembly GCA_963277665.1. Classification (NCBI taxonomy): domain Eukaryota; kingdom Viridiplantae; phylum Streptophyta; class Magnoliopsida; order Santalales; family Viscaceae; genus Viscum; species Viscum album. Next base: position 1,867,459,230 of record OY728133.1, read on the forward strand.
TCCTTATAAAATAATATTAGAGTTTCCAAATCAAAGGTTGTAACATTTTGGATTTATTCTTTATGTAAAATAATATCAAGGTCATTATGAATGAGAAATGGAACCAAAGGTCCATATCATTGAATATTTGATGATTATGGATGAACTAAGAACATCCAATGGAAATAATTTAGGGTCTATTGTTATTTTTTAAGCCTTATCATATTAATTTCATCTTTAAATACCTGATTTACCCTTACCAAGGTGATAAATATTTAATATGGTTACTATTCATATTGAAAAAAGAATGTTTCACTATTTACTAAATTTATACATTATGATTCCAAAATATAGCGTCCATTTTATATAATTTAATCCTAATAAGTGGGTAGTGTTATTTTAAAAATAATATTGATGAACATAATGGAAATGTTGATTTCTAGAAAAATGTCCTTTTAAGTATAAGCTTTTTTTATAAAATATTAGAGTAATGTCGAATCTAATGAAATTAATGGTATTTTTATTTGTAAAAACAAAATAATAAAATTTTAAAATATATTAAAAACCAAAAGATACATTTTCAATAAATTAATGAAAAACACACTTCTTCATAAAATTAGTATTTTTACTATTCACAGAAAAGTAAATCTTCTTACAAAATTCACAAAACTCAGCCCACATATAATTTTCATATAATGATTTAAAAAATAATATAATTTTAATAAAATAATATTCTAAAATAGGAAGAGTTGAACTGTAACTTTTTCTTTGGAAATGAAAAAAAATAATTTTTTTAAGAAAACATATTTATGAAGCATAAAATAAATTCACTTCAAACTTGGGTTCTCATTTACCCAGAATTAATAAATAAATTTGTGTTGTGTAGGACCATTATACATATTTTTTATAAAGCTGTAACCCATTTTCGTACCAAACAATATAGTGGTTAGGTTAATGATCATATTTAATTAGTAATATTTTTTAATTATATCACAATTCGCGTAATGTTGTGTGTTGTATGTTAAGAAATAAATAGAGTTATTATTCATTTAAATTAACTTTGTGGGGTGATACATTCTATCATCCTCATAATAATTTCACCCTCATAATTTTATCTTCATCATAATAATTTCAATATTTTAAAATATCTTTATTGAAAACCTACATCATTCAAAGGGATAATAGAATTTCCTTTGAAAATTGGAAGTGTTAAATATTATGGATATACAAAATAACACATAATTGGGTTCCTAGATATGGGGAAGTTATTTTTGATGTTAAAATCTAGTTATGGAGGAGAAAAATTATTCTTTGGGACTGATATTGAGTGATTGAGAACATTATCATGGTAAAGATACCACAATAGCATGAATCAATGAGGGGTGAAAAGATAATCAATTAATCAGAAATAATGGTAAAATTCGAACATTTTTAGTTCATTATCATTTTCCTATTGTTGTTGGATAATTTTAATATCTTCAAAGATAATATTATAAAATATACTTACAAGATTTAATTCCATTTTTTAAGAAAAATTTATTCATTTAGTTGTGATTCAATTTATTTAAACTACATCTCTGAATTCATGAAAAGAACATTCAAGATGATATTTTCTTTCCTAAAGGACTAAAACAGACTTCCAATTGATCCTAAGATATATTAAAGGATTAAAATATAATCTTATTGTCTCTATTAAATTATTGAAACAATAAATTATTAATATATGCTATGGTAACTAATGTAACATCCCATGTAATTATATAATTATAATTTTCAATTTTTAATAATATTTATGAATTAGTTATTAATTTTAATTTAAAGGGTATGTTATGTCTCATAGCGTACCTGACCCACAATAATGGGTTTGTTTGAAATGTTACTTTATACACAGGAACGAGTTATACCGAAAAATAATATATTAATAATATACTTATTTTATGTGGTTGTTATCACATAGTCGTTGTATTGTAGGGAATGATTACAAATAAATGTATTATGTTAACACATATTTATTAAATGTTATTACTATATTCTAATAAATTTTATAGGCTTAAAATATGAATAAATATAATTTTAATCATAAAAATCTCTAATATTTTTAAAAGGTATTCTTTTTAAATATAATTTTGAAAATTTATAATTTTATATAAAAAAACAAGCTTCTTATTTTGATTTAGTGTATAAAAAATTTCTTTGGATGAATTTTTGTATATTTCTGTAAATATTCATTTTTATTAAATAGTAAAAAAATTCAACATTTAAATTCAAAACTTATTTTATGACAAATTTATTTTTATAGTAAGATTATCATTTTAGTAGGTTTCAATGTTTAATTAATTTAATATTTAATCTTTTAATCCAATTATGTTCATTGGAATCGATTTAAAAATTAAATTGGACATAAAAATATTGTGAACTTTTGAACGGTTTTACATTAAAAACTCTTTTCCTTGATCCAATGACATGATTAATATTAAATTAATTTTAGCAATTTCTGTTAATTGAATTTTGACAAATAGAAAGGCCTAGTTGTAATCAGAATGAAATTTACAGTATAATATGATAAACATAATTTTTGGTGAATTTTAACCACAGTATTTTAATTACCATAATAAAGGGTAAATCAGGTAATAAAAAGTAAAACTAATATTATAATATTATAATATTACTATATAAAATGTCATAATTTCATTAGATGAGTGGGTTTCAACTGAAATAATCCTTAGGCCTAAATTATAACCCTATTAAGTGACTTGGGTAATAATATAAAATCTAATGCATTTTATTTAAAGACAAGATAAAATTGCCATACTCATACATTTTAATAAGTAAAACAATTTTTATATAGGGTTATATAAAATATAAATTATACTATAAATAGTAATTTGAAATAAAAAATGTTTATGTACATCATTATAATGTATTTATAATCTTTTTAAATTAAATAATTGAAATTAATGGTGAAATAATGACGATACAGTAATTGATTTATTAAAAGATAAATTGGAAAGTACATAATTTTATAATTATTATTTAAAAATGGAAATGCTACACGTGTGTACGCACAATTATCTTCTCTATGATTTTAACATTGTTAATATTTCATATCAATATTTATTATTTCATTAATATTATTCTGTATATGATTTAATCATGACCACATTGACTATTGAAATCATACCAAAGTCATCTTAAAGGCATGTACCAAATATTGACAAAATGTATGTCATTTGTTTAAAAAATTAAGCAATTGTTATAATATTGTAATAAGTAATATAAATGTAACAATAAACATGAAAATGGTTCTCAATAAATTATAAATTAATGTAATATTATTATTCATAATGATATATGATGTATGAGATGATTTAGACTCGAGGTATGTGACTTCGTATCAGTCTCATTTTGTTGAGGCATATTTTGTTGTAATACACCACCTTCTACTATAAGATGTATAATCAAGCTATTTGAATTTTATTTAATTAAATGGTTTTCATAAGGAATATTTTTATGCAAATATTTTTACATTATTATTTTGAAAAATATAGTTTTTTAAAGTATATGGAAACAAAGACTTTTCCCCACTGTGTCCATTATTTTATATTGGCTTAAGGGATTTTGTGTTTACTGACTTGTCTGAATTATTATTAACAGCTCTAATAGGAACGCGCATCATGCGCCTGTTGTTTTTCAAACAAATCCAACCGTTACTCGCTCCACGCATTGTCCCCCAATAGTGTCTCTGGCTTCGGTGACATTTGACCCGTGTTCTGGCTCTCCGGTGGCGGCCCCCTGTTCCCTCTAGCGGTCTCCCGATGCTTCTCCAAGGTTGGGTCGTCCAGCGCAGTCCTTTAAGAATTTTCTGTGCGGTCCGATCCTATTACATTACATCCACGATTCATAGAGATTGTGTCGTTTTCCCCCTCGGTCACAGGGGATGGCTAGAGTTGGTCATTGGTGGTGCCTGCGATGGCATTCAATGAAGCTTTTGCGGGATTAAAATGGACTCTTGAAGCACGGTTTGGATCAGAGAAACCTTCTCTTCCAGTTTTTAAAAGATTCGTGGATTCCTATAGTTTGCAGGGGGAGTCTCGCATCTCGGTGATCCATAGAAGCTCGTTCTGCCTTGTATTAGCTTGAGAACCAGATTTTATCCACGCTTGGTGTAATGCCCAGAGGGCTATGGGATCCTAGCACTTTAATTTATCCTGCTGGTCAATGGAGGATCACTAGGGAATGGACAGCCCTCGTGCTGCGGTTTGGGGAAGCCTAAAAGGTCTTCCTCTTATTTCTCTTCTTATTCCGGAGAATATCTCCCTGCAAGTGTTGGAATCTGTCATTTGGACCCAAGATATAGTTTTTCCGATTATTCCTAGATACTGTTCGTCTTGCTTGTTACAGGGTCATCCATTGCAGAATTGACCGAAACACAGACATGGAGGTCGTCCCCAAGCTGCCATCGGCTCTAAGAATTTCATTTCTTCCGCTCAATCTTGGGTAGGGTTGTCCTCAGCCTCGGGCCAACAATAGGATTCTGGGCCCATTTCCATTGCACCAACTATCTCTCCATGCACGGTCCTTGTCCCTCCTTCAAATACTACTGAAGGCCCTCTATGCCCGTCTTTGGTTCGCTATAAACCGCAAAACATTTAGCTGGATCCCCTGGATTCCACAAACTGGTTGGGATTACCTGGTCCGTTGTGGTCGAAAGGAGCTTGGTTAGAATTCTACATGAGGGGGCTAAGGGACGCTTCGGCCTCCCGGTCATTGTTCTCTTCCTGTGCATCTCTGGCTTCCAGTCTCTGTGAAGGGCTTCTCCTCGAGGTGGTTAGGGCCTAGGAGGCCACTCCCTTCTCATATGAGCTCCATGCAGGACCTAAGTCTTAGGAATGTAGAGTTTCACCTGCTGGAGCCAGTTTTCCTAGTGTGCGGCCCCCCGCGATGTTCGTTTGCTGGGGTAGAAGAGATTTTTTACCTCTTCAATCCCCTGCAAGGATCATGGTTCCGAGAAGGATGGTGCTAGGACATGGATGTATCACAAGGTGGCATGAGGGATATACCGTAGTCACATTTTTGCTTCCACTCCGACAATTATGTGTGCCTGTCCCGAGCCCAAGAGTGTGTACAATGCAGATAAAGAATAAGTTGCAGTACAGGGGGAGGACTTTTTCACAATTTAAAATAACAATGGAGCCTAGGGCCAATGGCAGACCATCACTATTTTCATGATTCCCATCATGATATGGAACTCCCATGGAATTGGGGTGAGGGTGAAAAATGATTTCATCTCCTAGGTGTCTAAGAGACACAAATCCAAGATGATTGTGGTAATTTAGCACAAGAAGAACACCACTAAGATTTAAGAGATTACTTGTAAGTTCAAAATGCATTCTTCCATGCATGTGGCTCCAACTAATAATCACATATGGTTATTATGGAAGAGGGAAGGCTTGGTGGAATTGATCCATGTGGGAGACCAGCATATCACGATGAAGGTATCACGTGAAGGAGAATATTTGTTTATGTCGTCCATTTACGGAAGTTGTGATGCCAAGAGGAGGGAGGTGTTGTTGTTGGAGATAAATGGTTTCGACCCTAGTGATCGACCCTGTGTTCTAGGAGGGTAATTTATTATCATAATGCAACCACATAAGAAGAAGGGGCAAGGGGAATTCCCGAGGTAGGCTAGTATGTCTTTCATGTCGTTTATGGCATGTAAGGGACTGTTGGATTTGGGATATTACGGTGATCGTTTCACCTGGTGAAACAATCGAAGGGGTGATAGCTTATGTTGGAGCATACTTGATCCGTAAATTACCAACATGCCCGCCATCTCCAAGTTCCCAAATGAGAAGGTAAACCACTTGACCCGAAGCATTTATGACCACTCTCCACTACTATTATATATCTACCGGACATAGTTCTCACATGATCATTTCATGTTCTCCAGTCAGTGGGTGTGTGACCTGGACTTCCAACACTTGGTGAAGAAGACTTTGAGTGAGCCTTATCTGTGCCACTCATGGGTGGATTTTCATTCCATGTTGTTGAGGATGAAGGTGGAACTCATGTTATGGGCTAGATCCTTGCAAGAAATTGGACGGGGGATGGATGCGCATGAACATGACATCAAGTACATCAAGAGTCTGGAGGCCAGTATCAAGGAGAGCTGGGATGACATGGTGTTTGATGAACTCTCGGGGAAGAATCCTTCTTTGGTGGTGATGTTGCTTTCTAAGGAACGTAAGGCGTGAGAATTTTTCAAGACTAAGTGGATCAGGGAAGGAGAAAAGAACATTTCATAATTTCATACATGAATTTGGTAGAGGAGGTGTGTTGTGTAACCCAACCTGGCTATGGAGGATGGCACATACATAGACAACCAAGAGGTGGTCAGGGGCATGGCCTTCCCATTTTTTAAAGGCCTCCCTGTGGGAACAAAGGAGAATATGCCTCAGGGGTATCCCTCGGGAGAGGCCCAAATTTGGGAAGGGATTCTGAATCTAGAATTCGTGCAAGATAATGTTCTACTTGAGGGTATTCCCATGGAATATGAGGTGCATGCGGCCATGTGGAATCTGAATCCTGATAGAATAGTGGGACCAAATGGTTTCCCGAGATCGTTTTATAGAGGCTCCAGGGTCGTTGTAAAACACGATCTGATCCTTTCCATCATGGACATCTTCTGAAGTGGTGACTTTCCTCGGATTGCATCAGCGCCTACTCTGGTTCTCTTTCGGAGGACCAATGACCCCTCTTCCCTTGTCCAATATCGGCATGTGAGCATGTGAATGATTACCTATAATGTCTTAGAAAGGATAAGCAATCAGAGGTTGTCTAGTCTTCTCCCTCGGTGGGTATCCAAGGAGAAACATGGCTTCATCCAAGACCGTTCAATTCAGGGCGGCCATGGAAAGGGCACATGATATGATGAGAGATCTGAATAGAAAATCTTGTGGCTCTAATGTGGTTGTTAAGCTAAATATGAATAAGGCATATGATAGGATAGAGTGGGGATTTATTAATAGGGTTCTTGCTAAGATGGGGGTATCCAATTGGGCATGTGATATCTTCTTCAGGTGTGTTAGCTCGCCATGGATAGCAGTGTATTTTATGGGGAGAACACATGGTTTCTTCAAGTCTTTTTTTGGACTTCCACAACGTGAACCATTATCCCCAAGAATTTTTATCCTTATGAAATTCACATTTTGTAGGATAATAAATAGAGGTGGTAACAATGGGTACATTCTTCTATAATGTATAAAGTATATCATCCGCCCAACATCACAATTGATGTATATTGAAGATGTGACAATCATCATGAATACCTAGTGGAGGTCCCTCAATATGTTCAACAAGATCCTTGCGGAGTACTCCAATGGAGTGGGCATATCGTTAATAGCGAGGATAGTAATTTCTATGTATCTAACACATGTAACCCGATAAGGGTGGACATTATGTGCAGTGAGCTGGGCATGGGGTGGGATCTTTTTCTAAGGAGTATCCTGATAACCCTGTATCCCCTGGAAGAGTTCAAACTAGAGAAATTGACAAAGTAGTTAAAAATATCATGGAAGAAATCTTAAATTTTAGAAACCATTTCTTATCTTTCAGGGGGGTGGACCACTCTCGTGAATAGTGTAATCTCATCCATTATGGTGCATGAGATGGATTCTATCTGTGTGCCTAAGAGGGGTTATTAGGTTCATATAGAGAATCCCTGCTCACTTTATTTGGGACATGATATCTGAAGGGAAGAGGTAGAGGGTGTTGGGGGGAAAGTTGGCTCAACCCATCTGTGAAGGATGAATCAACATTAGGAGTCTAGTGGATACAATGCATGCCATATGTTTGAAGTTTGCAAGAGAAATCATTGAGTAATGCACCTTATGACGAAAACATATGTCTCGACGTTACATGGCCGGTGTTGCAGCCCCATCGGCCATGGGTTGTCTTTGTGGTCCTTGGTATGTAACATCATCCTGAGTCTCCGCCCACACTCATAAAGGATTGTAGGGGAGGGGAACATCCTCTATTGGTATCACAACTAGTTCGGTTGTGTGATGGGATATGCTGGATTCTTGGCTCCCATTATCTCATTCAGGGAGGCAACCATGCATCCTCGGTTTAAGGTTGGTTCTGGATGAACCCCAACAAGCAGTGTTTGGCTCCGTTCTTATTAACTCCAATAAAGACATTTGAGTCTACACACCTTCCACCTGAGGTAATTTCAACTCGAAGGATTTCTATAGGAGTAACATTACTCAGGGGCAGTAGGATAGATGGAATAGTATAGCGTGGTGCAAAAAAATCTATACCACACTTAACTTCCTCACATAGAGGATCCAAAATAAATCAATACCTTCTTATGTGAATATAAAATGTTTAGGCATTATCGTGGCTTCCAGCTATCATTGTTGTGTGAATAAAAAGGAATAGAGAATGAACCATATCTTCTTCTAGGTAGAATGGTCTCAGTAGGTGTGGAGCTTCTTTGGGGCGTTCACATGGTACTCTTATCAAGCTGATAACAATGAGCGGTTCATGGGGCAATGATTCTAGGGGATCAATTGGAATGCGAAGGAGGTAGAGACGTGAGCCATCTTCTAAAATGCGGGTTGCTGGTCTTTATGGAAAACAATGAATCAAACCATGTTCGAGGGGATCTCTTCTATAGGTAGAGATATTGTGACCAGAACAAGATATATCTTGATTGACTTGATCGGTCTTTCTAGTATCAAGAAATAATGAACATCCCTTCATGGATTTTAGGCTTCGCAGAGAGAGGCTCCACAATGTGGATCCAGGGCACAGGAGAGATGGATTTGTTGGGTTCCCCCAAAGGATGGCCTCAAGCTTAATATAGGTTGTTCTTTTGTAATGGGAGACATGCGAGGAGGAGGAGTTCTTCACGACCTTATGGGGAGTGTGGTGTTGGAATTCATTGATCATTTTGGAAGTGGAAATTCTATTCGGGTGGAGGACCTTGCGACTATCAAGGGCTGTCCATGAACAGTCAAAGGGACATGAGCATTGCGCAACAATAATCAGACGCCATGATTGGTCATGATTCTCTCCTTAGTAAAGGAACCACTCCCTAGACAATTTTATATACAATTATACAATGAAATTCTCTCATTAAAAACAATGTCAGAGTCACCCAAACATGGCGTGAGATGAACAAAGTGGCCGACTACCTGACCTCTCTTGCAGTCATCAGTACCCCGGTTTGTTTCTATTCTAAAGTGTCTCATTATTAACCTGAGGGGGTGAACATAATTCTGGACGATGCCCTTGACCTTCATTATCTCCCCACTACATATTGGTTCCCAATTCCTTGTATTTCCCCTATTGAGACTCTTTTTTGAATAAAAATCATAATGTTGGATGGATGGATATTGGATTCCTCTACAAGCTGTGATGTTTTTAAAAGAAAAATAAATAAAATATTCTTTTTTTAGGTATTTTGATATTGAAAAGGGTTTTGATAATGGATTTATTATTTCAATATCTGGAAATTATGTCTTATGAATAAATATTGTAAATTTTATTTTTCTTTATGCTTTTTTATGTGATATGATTATATTATGTTTCATGGGAATTGTTTCTGAGTATGGGTGGTTCCATGTTAAAGTGATGTAGGGTGAGACCCTAATAGATCTATAATTCATTTGGTAATGATATGGAGTTAACTGGTTGGGGTTCTCCATATAAATGTAGTGAATATACCATTATGGGTATTCCAAATGTAACCGTAAAGGTTACTCCCAATATAGCTATGAAATATAAAATTTAATAATGACATGGATCCCACAAAGATACCTTTATAATTTATGATTTATATGGAGTTTAAAAGGAATATTCTGATTTTAGGAGGTAAGATAAAAGGTTTAAGAATTAATAGTGGATATTTTGATTTTCTGAAGAAAAAAAATCATGAGATTAAAATATTCATGGACTAATAATTTCATTCCTTCTTTTATTCCCCTTACTGAGCATTTTGTGCCCATCTAAAGTTTCAAATTGTTTTTTCTAGAGTATAAGGATGGGTAAGAGAAAAGTGGATGTCAATATGAAATTTTTGAATATTATTATCAAGAAAAATGAATCATTTTATATTTTAAAAGTATTATATTATATAAAATGGGATACTATTTTAGTTGTACCCACTTTGTATGTATATGGGATGTTCTCTATGAATGATGACCTAATTCTATAAAAATATGAAACTGAAAATATCCTCATTGTGAATGACATTAAATTCTTAAATTAACTCAAGATTTTATGATGATTATTTTTGGGGCCTTATAGTTTGTATAAAAGGTCGCTTTAGATAAATTATGATGTTAGGATATTGTTAATAGAATAACCATGAATGTTTTTTATGTTATTGTCAAATTAAAATGAAAATCATTTTAAGATTACCTTATTTCATCATCTAAGATATGTCTATTCAGAATAGGGTTTCCCATGAGGAAATAAGACAACTGTGTTGGGAGAATATCTATAGGAAAACAAAATTCTAAATTGACAACCTACGATGGTCATAATCGAGATTGAATAGTTTGTTTCTATGATGGATAACTAAAAACAATATCTAAATAACGGTGTAAAACATGCATGAGATAAACCAGAGCAACCATATTGGAATATTTTGGAAGTGTATCATTCTATGAGGCATCATCCCCCATAATTTAGAGGATCAGTTAACCTCGTGCTAGCTGAATGGTGTATTAAAGTAATAGAAAAAAAATTTGATGTCATCTGTTGTTCAAAAAATCAAAATTTTTGTCTTATTATTTACTATTAGGAAGGTGAAGCCAATAATTGCTGGTCAATTGAAAAAATTATTAGGGGTTGGGTAGAAATTTAATCTCTATAAGGGTATTATTTCCAAAATATGTTTCTTGAGTCATATTTTCCCAAGGAATTTCGACCTAGAATTAAAAAACAAATGTTTGAATTGAGGGAGGCAGAAAACTCGGTGGCTGTATTCCAAGAAAACATCACCCAACATCATGGTACATGCCATATTTTATCTGGGATATTGATAGTAAAATGAATAATATTTATTAATAATCATTTTTTCTTTGAAAACTAGAAGAAAAATTGGTCATGATTGCATGTGATGTGTAAGAATTCATTAAAAAGTCTGATGTTAATAAAATTCAGTTTTCAATTTTTGAGAATGATAGTGAAAAAAACAATCGAGAATACCTTTTGAATTATGGTAAGTTCATCTGATGTGGTAAAATGGAACATAAGTCTTGCAACTATATTGAAAGAGATCATTTTAGTGACAAGAAAAAATATGATATATAGTTAGTAAAATGTTTTAAATGGAATATGATGGGTCATTATGAAAACAATTGTCTAAAGAGGAACTCGAATAATGGGATGTTACCATTCTATAAGAAAAATGGTGTGAAATCCTTTGATATTACTTCAGAAGATCTTGGGACATCAAAAGAAGAGGTATTAAGTACATTTTTATTTATTAAAATTATACCAATGAGTTTTTTGATTTAGTTTCTACACATTCATTCATTTCTCTGAAATTACCTTCTATATTGAAAATTACACCGCAAGAAATAAATACATAACTTATGGTAAAAAGACCTGAAATAAGTGTAAAAAACTGGAATTATAAGAATCTTCATATCGTTATCAGTGAAACAAATCTACACCATAACCTTTTTGTTATTATTCTATCAACTTTGATGTTATTTTGGGTATGGATTGACTCCCTATTTACCATACTAAGATTGACAATAGATAAAAAGAAGTTTCTTTTCATATAGAGTTCAATTTGTGTAAAATAATGAAACTTTACCATTGATAACATATTAGAAAGTCGATAAACTATTAAAAGATATAAATGAATTTTATCTTGCATATATTATTATATATAAAGGAACTGTCCAGATTTCAGATGGTCCTGTATTAAGTAAGTATCTTGATGTTTTTTCAGATGAGTTTCCTAGTATTATACCAGATCGAGAATTTTAATTTACTATTAAACTAGTTCATAATGAAATGTGAATATTAAAAATCTCTTATCGAATGAGTGAGATCGAAATTATTGAGTTGAATAATAAATTTCAAGAGTTATTATATAATGGTTTTATTAGACCAATCACATAACCATATTGTTCTCATGTATTATTGTTAAAAATAATCATCGTTCAATGAGACATTTCATTGATTATAGAGCCTTGAATAACATCACTATTAAGAACAAGTATCCTCTACATAATATCGATGATTTCTTTTATCATCTCCAGAGAGCATAATATTTTTTCGAATGTTGAATGGATGTTGGGGTACCATCAGTTGAATGTAAACAAAATAGACATTATCAAGATTTCATTTCATATAAGATATTGTCATTATAAATTTTTAGTTATGATATTTGGGGTAACTAATACACCTTCTATATTCATGGATATTATGGTTAATATTTTCCATGATTTTTTGAATTTGTTTTTTGTTATTATTATTGATGAAATTTAGGTGTATTATAAATTTAAATAGGTGCATGAAAGATTTCTATTGGTTGATTTGAAAAAAATAAAGGAAAAGAAACTATATGGGAAATTCAGCAAGTGTGAATTTTGGTTTAAAAAAAATCATTTCCTTTGTCCCATTATTTCTAATGATGGAATAACTCTTAATCCAAATAAAATGAAAGTTATAGAATAATGGTCAAGAACAATAAATATTATCAATATTTGAATTTTATTTGATTTAACAGACAATTACAAGAGGTTTGGTGAAATATTTCCATGGCTATCTACCCCTCTAAGTTAATAAAAAATGTTGTTATGTTTATCTAGAAAAAATAATGTGAGGACTATTTTATATAATTGAAAAGAATATTGGTGAATTACCCATTTTTGGACATACCTTTATGAAATTTTGAATCTGTTATCAATAGTGATGCTTCATTATTTAAATAAAGTTGTTTCATAATGTCGAATGATCAGGTAACTACTTATGTTTCATGTTAGTTGAAAACTCATGAGTTAAATTACCATACAAATTATTTTTAATTATATTCATTTGATCGTTATTTATAAATTTTGATGCATAATCATTATGGAGTAAAATATGAAATATATATTGACCATAAATGTATGAAGTATATATCCAATAAAAAAGAATTGGACATTAGAGGGAGACTATTTTTGGAACTAGTGAAGGATTGTGATTGAAAAAATCATTACCATCATGGAAAAGAAAATAAAGTATCCAATTCTTTGAGTAGAATAAGTAATTAAACATTAACCATGTTACATCTGGAATGTGATCATATGGTTAATTATTCGATAAATTTTTGGTCGGATGTTGTTGGTGTAGGAAATTTCTATATTTTGTTATAGGTTTCAGTGAAATAATCTCTATCGGACAGAATTAATAATGCACAAATGGAAGATGGTGATTTAATGGACAAGGTATAATTGGTTTAAAGAGTAAGATTCCAATATTTAACATTGATAAAGTTCGTGTTTTGAGTTTTTTGGAAGAGGTTATGTGTACCATGTGATTAAATGTTAAAGAAAGAGTTGTTATGTGAAGTCCATAGTCCATCCTTTTTAGTTAATCATGGAAGTATTATGATGTATAGATAGCTTCAAAGTATTACCAGTGGGATGGAATGAAAAGAGATATTGTTGAATTTACTGTGAAGCGATTGACTTTTTAGTAGGTTAATGTAGAATTCCAATTTCCAAAGGGTATGATTTAGCCTTTTCCAGTTCTAGACTGTAAATGAAAAATATATCCATGGATTTCATAGTAGGATTACCTTAGAATTCTTGGGGTAGTAATGCAGTTTGATTTATTATCGATCAACAATCTAAATCATCCCATTTTATTCCTATTTGAGATACATTGTCTCAAGATCAACATTATTTGTTTTATATTAAAGGGATAGTCTGGTTGCAAAGAGTTCTTCTATTTGTTTTATCTGATCGTGATCTCAATTTTACTTCAAAATTTATGAAAGGACTTCAGAAGTCATTGGGAAATGAATTAAATTTTTGTACAACTTTTCATCCTCAATCAGATGGTCAATCAAAACCAACAATTCATACATTGGAGGATATGCTATTGCATTTTCAATGAATTAATAGGGAAGTTGGGTTTAATATATTTACTTGGTTGAGTTTTATTATAAAAATAACTTTCATTTCAGTATATAGATGTCACTATTTGAGGCATTATATGGAATGTGTTTTCCGACACTGTCTTTTAGAATGATTATGGGGAATAGAAGTTGATAGGACAATAGTTGGTAGAGGATACCGCGGAAAAAGTTCAACTGATTAAGTGATACATGGGGATGTCTCAGAGTAGGCAGACAATTTATGTGGATAAACATAGGAAGGATATTTCTTTTGAGGTGGGTGAACATATTTTTCTCAAAGTTTCTCCATGTAAAAGTGTTATTTGTTTGGGTAAATAGGGGAGGCTGAGTTTGCGGTTCATTGGACCCTATAAAATCCTAGATAAATTTGGATCAGTTTCCTATAAAGTGGGTTTAGCTCCAAGTTTAACCCAGTCACCCAATGTTTTTCATGTTTCAATGTTATGAAAGTATATTCCAGATCGACCTCATGTTTTGAGTCTAGAAGTTGTTTAGATGGAAGAGAATCATTCTTTCAAGGAACACCAAGTTCAAGCTCTTGACCGAAGATAGGAAGTGTTTTGAAATAAATTGACTCATCAGGTTAAGGTTTTTATGGGAAAATGATTTGGTTAAAGAGGAAACATGATAATCTGAAAATTCTATGAGGTAAAATACCCCTACTTATTTGATAAGTGAATAAAATTGTGAGGATGAAATATCCAGAATGTTTGAAGGATGTAACATCCCATGTAGTTATTGAAAAAAAAATTATTATTTACTAATATTTTTAATAGGATATAAATTTCACTTTAATGGGGACGCTATGTCTGATAGCATACCTAAAATCCAATAATGGGTTTCTCTGAAATCATATGTCTCAAACAGAAATGAGTTATACAAAAAAATAACATATTTTTAATATAATAATATTAATTGGTAGTTATTTACTTGCCATTGTATTGGAGGAAATTAATAGAACTATCTATATTATTTTTACACTTGTTTATTAAATTTTTTACATACTTATAAAAACTTTTATAGGCTTAAAATAATAATAAATCTAATTTTATGCATAAAAAGATATAATAATTTTAAAAATGTAGTTTTACCTCCATTTGATGGTGAACATTATTTAAATTTATTTTTTGATTCATTTATAATTTTTATATGAATATTTAAAATTATTCTTTATAATAAATGTATCAAAATTCACTTTGGTTAAATATTTGTTATATTCTGATAATATTCATTTTTTAATGAATTGTGAAAAGTAAAGCATTTTAATTAAAAAATATTTATTCATATAATTTATTTATATATTTATATTAACATATTAATTGGGTTTAATGTGTAATTAAATAATATCTTTAACATTTAATACAATTTAGGTCATTGGAATCAATTTTAAATTTTAATTGGATACAAAAACATTGTGAACTAGTGAATGTTTTTACTTTAAAAGCGTGTTTCCTTGATCTTTCAATGCGATTAATTTTTAATAAATTTTTTCCCCTTAAGTGAATTTTATTTTGAAAAATATAAATTCATGATTATAATCAGTATGAATTTTTTTTCTAATTGGATGTACATAATTTATGATGAATAGTAACTTTAGTATATTATTTCGCACGGTTAGGGGAAAATTAGTTAATAGATGGTAAAAATAATATTATAATGTTTTAAAATTACACTAAACCCTTTCCTAATTTCATTGGATTAGTTGAATTCTATAAAAATCAACCTTAGGGGAAAATTATAACCTCTTTAATCCACTTGGGTCATAATATCATATTTATTATATTTAATTTAAAGATATGTTAAATATATCATACACATATGATTTAACATAGGGTTATATAAAAGATAAATTTAATTATAAAATGTAATATGAAATATAAATTGTTCATATATATCTTCATAATTTATTTAGAGTTTTTAAACATTAAATAATTAAATTTAATTATGACATAATGATGATGTAGTATTTGATTTATTAAATAATGAATCAAATATGCGATATTAATAATATTAAAATAAAAATATTTTTAAATATTTTCTACCAACCAAAAAATTTATGGATGACTTTGACACAGTATGGATGAGTTGAGGTCTTGTTTTGAGGGAATAATGTTGTTATGATATATTTAAAAGTCAATTAGTGAATAGTCTCAAAATTGATATTAATGAGATTTTGAAATAAATAAGAGTTTATTAAAATATATAAAATTCATAAAACTATATAATCCATCCAAATTATTGGGGTAAGCCTAAAAATATCATTAATTACTCATTTTTGGTTATTGGGAAATTTATTGTAATTATATTTACCCTCATTGTTTAAATTACATAATGACATAGTAATAATTATTAATGATTAAAAATAAAATATAAGGATTAAAAAATATTCAAATATTATATATTTTTAATTGGATGAATTTGTTTCCACAAAAAATAATACTATATATTATACAAATTAGTTTGGAGCCATTTTAAATGTCAAATTAATTTATATTAATTTATTATCTCAACAAATTCCATGAGGGCCCCTCCCCTCTCCTATAAAAGGGCACCTATTCATCTATATTCCTCACAATTCATAAACCACATGATTAGGACATGTTATAACCAAAACCATTACTAGAATACCTACCTATATTCTAGAGGCCTTAGTTTAGGAAGAACACCCTCCAATATGGTTTATGTTGTTAAACAAAAGTGATCGTCTGAATGAATGGTAAAATTTTTAATTTAGTGTTCCTATTTTATTTATTTTTCCACTACCTTCAAATATTCTTCAACCATAATGAGATAAAATCAATATAATAATATTTTTTGAGTTAATATCATGACCATAATCCATATCTGATTCCATTAAATGGGAAAATAATTAATCGTTCATGGGTACATGTGAATTATCACCTCCACAAACCAACATAATTTGTTTTTCCTTACCATCTATAAAGACTAGTTATAACGATGATATTAATGTTTATATATGGAATTTCGGGAATTTTTTAATTTTTTAATGAATAATATATCATTTATGGTAACCTTCTATGCACATAAAATTTATAATGTAGTTAATTCGTATATGTGAATTATCAGCCTCAGGAAGCAATGTGATTCATTTTTCTTCACTATATCACATGTATGATATATATAAGTATATATAAATTATTAATATGATTTTATTTATTTTATGATCTTTATTATAATATAAAATGTAAATTACCTTATTTCAATAATGATCATTGGAAAAAGAAAATGTCACTCATGCATACGTATGGCTTACCATCTCTATGATTGTAACACAGTTAATTTTTCATATAAATATTTAAGATATGTATTAAAATTTAATAATGATTTATAAAATTTATTAGTATTTCATTAATATTAGTTTTTAGATTATGGAATAATTTCCACTTGGACTATTGACATCATAACAAATTCATATTGAACTCAAGTACCGAATATTGACAAAACCTCTGACATGAGTTTAAATAATTAAGTAATTACTATAACATTTTAATAAGTGACATAAATGGAATAATAAACATATAAATGGTTCTAAATAAATTATATATTAACTTAAGTTTAATATTCATGATGGTAAGGAATGTACATGATGTGTTGGACTCGATGTAAGTGACTTCGTCTCAATCTGCTTTCATTGAGGCATATTTTGATGTTATACACCACCTTCATTTATAAAGTGTATAATTAAAACTGGTGATTTTTTATTTGATTCCAAGGGTTTAGATATGAATCTTTTTATACAAATAGTTTTAGTTTATTAAATTATAATGTAACATTTTTAAGGTATACAGTGACATCTACTTTTCCTCCGATGTGACCATTATTTGATATTTGGCTTTCTCAAAAAGTTGTAGTATTTTTAAAAGAAAAATAAAAACCATATTATCTTTTTATGTATTTTGGAAATGAAAATGGTTTTTAAAAATAATTTATTATATTGATGTCTTGAAATGATATATTTTTATGAAAATTTCGAAATGTTATATTTTTCATTATGCGTGTTTTTTATGTTATGATTGTGTTATGGTTCTTATGAATTTTTAATGAGTATGGGTGGTTACATGATAATCTGAAGGAGGGTAAGCCCATGATATCTTTATAATGCATTAGGTAATGTGGCAGAGTTAATTGTTTGAGTTTCTCCTATGATGTTTATGTAATATTCCATGATGTGTTTTCGAAATGTGACAATGAAGGTTACACCCTATGTAAACATTAAAGGTATGATTTTTGAATGATTTGGATTCCACAAGTTTACTTAATGATTTATAATTTCTATGGAGTATTACAATAATTTTATGATTTTAGGAGGTGGGATATTGGGTTTATATTTTATTAGTGAAAAGTATGATTTTGAGAAAAAGTTTTCATGAGTTTAAAATATTCATGGTCTAGTGGTTTCATTCCTTATTTTATAAACATTCTAGAGAATTTTGTGCTCATCCCATGTTTTAAAATGTTTTTTCACTAGGTAGAAGGATTTTTTATAGAAAATAGGATGTCAAGATGAATGTTATTAATATTTTTTTCAAAAAAAAAAGAATCAAGTTCAATTTAAAAAGTTTTATATTTTGTAAAAATGGAAACCGTTTTAGTTATACCCATTATGTATGTATGGGGGATGTTATGTATGAAATATGACGTAATTCAATAAAACTATAAACCTAAAATGATCCTCAATGTGAATTAATGTAAATTCTTAACATAACATAAGATTATTTAATGTTTAAGGTGGGTACCTTATAAAAATATGAATAATCTATATTTGGATAGATTAATATCAACGATTTCAATAATAATACCAAAATGTATACTTTATTCCTTCCAAAAATATATAAATGTCTAGAATCCATAATTAATTCTTAAACAGTATTCTAAATCCAAAAATTTAGTAAATATTGTTCAAAAAATTCCAAAAAACAACATAAATAAATCCAATAATAACATAATGTATTTGTTAATGTGATATACAATACAAGTGAATATCTTTATTATATACCCTCACAAAACATACTATATAACTTAATCACAATAAAAACTCAATAAAAACTTATTTGATTTCAAAAATTAACTCTATCTTTATTCATTAAATAAAATCACATGCATTTAAAAAATTTACGTTAATCCAAAAATGAAAAAAACATCACCAAAGATAACATAAATTACTTTTTTATGAAATCACTAATGTTTTTCTCGATCACAAATAATATCCAATTTACTATAACAATATCGATAATATCTTTATCCAATATATAAATCATTATCACAGCATCAGGAACATAATGAGGGCTACATATTTATCAATAATTTTTTTTACAAAAATAACACATTACCACTAACTTTCTAGTTTATTAGTACAATTCATCATAAAATTGAAAATCATTAAAGAAAAATTAACATATAAAAATTATTAGATATTTTAGGATTCCTAAACCGAAAATATCATTGTTAAAAAAATCTACAAAATTGTTCTTCAATCTAGATAAAGAAAAAAATCAATCATTCATCATCAATTATTGGTATACCATTTTCCCTTCATATTTCTAGAAGTTAACTCTTGGATTAGGTGATTGAATTTGAAAATACCCTTTTTACGTACTCATTATATATTGAACTATAAAATCTACCTTAAATTATAATTTATTTTCTTCCATTGAAATCATCATTTTCCTTAAACAGTTATTGATTTATTTTAATCATTTCCCCACATAAATCATCTTCTCCTTCAATTGAGAAATTTTTATTGGCGATTCTTCCAATATTCTTGATATGTAGAAAGCATAATCTTAATTCCTTAATGGCCTTCATGAAAATCTATTTCATTCATTTTTGTTAATTTATAAACTCACCTATATTTAGGTTTTTAATAAAATAATAAGATATACAGATAGGAATAATAAAAATTACTCACTTTCAATATCCCATTTATTTTGATTCCTAATTAGTAAAATCAATGAATTTTCCATTACATTCATTGTTAAAATGATCCCTTATGTTTCCTAACATTGACTAATAAAAATAAGGATACATCAATCCCAAATAATCAGACAGAGAGACCATATAATAATATAATTAATTTATTGGATATCTATATCATGTAACATTTTTTTCAATATATAACACATTAGGTTTATCTTAAGTCATCTATAGTAATTATCTATAAAAATTCATTATAATGGTACATGAAGAAAATGCCAATTAAGAAAATCCTATCCCCTAGGATTGTATAACCAGGTGTACAATATTTGGACCACTCATCATACACTGGTGATGATCATGTTAATTCCCAATAGTACCCTTTCTTAATTTCCCCTTTTATGTGCATATATTACACAAACACATCTACAAAATAGTATAAATAAATATATTCATTTTTTAGAAAAACACAAACACATTCATTTACCCTAACATAGGATATTCTACATAATAGATGATTCTCCTAAGGGTTCTCACTAATTATTTCACAAAATTCTTTAAAAAAATATCTAAACCTTACTCGGATACCAACTATAGAGACCCAAACATTTCAAACATAAATATTTCATCTGATTAAATTAATAATTATTAAATATCTTTTTGATCCATTCTAAAACCATGGAGGTTTAGTGTGTTTGGATATATAGATACCAAAACAAATAGTATATAAATGTTCTACATCACCTTCCACTTACTTCTTCACAACTATCACTATTTACAGACATATCACACTTAAAAAATTTCATCATATCCTAGGGAATAGGAAACATAATAAATAGTGATCACAAATTCCCAATAAAGAAAAAAAGAGAGATAACTATGATCATTTAATCAAAACATGAAAATAAGGGCACGCAAACAAGATATTATTATTTGGAAATAATTAACAGAAATTGAATGATCATTGTAAAGACTAGGAATTTTCAAGGATTTTTTTTCTTAAATACTTTATAATTTTATGAGTCTGCAGTTTCTTATGACACTTGATTCCGAGGCCCGGTGTGCCCAAAATCAATTTCTGAAGTTTTTTTCGGGTACGTTCACTAAACGTACGTGCAGGCTTTTCTATCATTTGAAC
This sequence comes from Viscum album, assembly GCA_963277665.1. Classification (NCBI taxonomy): domain Eukaryota; kingdom Viridiplantae; phylum Streptophyta; class Magnoliopsida; order Santalales; family Viscaceae; genus Viscum; species Viscum album. Next base: position 1,867,480,430 of record OY728133.1, read on the forward strand.
CGGTGCTCAAAATTGAAATCTGAGGGCACCGATGAACTCACAGCCCCAATATTTGCTTAAGGGGACCATTACAATAGTTGCGTTTTATGCAGGTTGAAAGTTAATTTTTTGGGTTTAATAAAAAAGATAAATAAAATTGTTGTGAACAATTTTATTTATCTTGGGTAGTTAAATCCTACATGGGGAAGTTATTGGTGGGGCCCTCACCCACAAAACCTCTCATGAGAGGATATTTGTAAGGTGGGTCCCACACAATCCCTAACCTTTCATCTCCCCATAACACCCCTCAACTCCCTTAAACCCCCCTGTTTAATTTTTGACAACTCCCCCTCATTTAATTGGGTGGAGCCTCTCCACATTCCACCCGCTTCATTAATGTGCCAACCTTATCAAATTAATTAAGTGAGCACCATTAATTAATTTATTCTTTTGAATTAATTTGAAATGTCATGGCTAACTTTTAAAATTTGGGGAAGCCTTAATATAATTTTGGCATGGAAAATATTGTGGTGGGAATCCATGGAGAATTAAAAGAGAGGTTTAACCTTCCACGAAGAATGACATCTTCTTCGCTGAAGAACGCCAATTCCATCGAAGAACGACAATGTGACATACGTCCACTTTCCCCGTGACAAGAGAGGAGATGCCATTTCCTCTTCGGACGCACCCCGATGTCCACAGAATCGACGTTTATTCTCCGCGACGCCCAACCATCGCAACGTTCATCTTCCGCGGCTACGACGAACAAGCCTTGATCGAGGTAGGGGTTTGTACAATTTTTAAGTGAATAAATTGTACCCATTCATCATTGAATTTTTTGGATTGTCATCGACCTTATGTTATCACCTAACGCGGAGGGCGCTGGCCGAACGAACACGGCCCGACGACCCTCCGATGGTTCTCGGATATTTTGATGTTGATAGTGATGGAAGGGATGAGGGTTACCAGATAAAGATGCGGCCGTACGCCAGCCGTGTGGAGAGGAACCGCGTCCCGCATCCGCGGGATGCTCGGCCAAAGAAGAACCAGCCGGCCGAAGCCGGCCAGGATAGAGGAACAACAGCGTCCCACGGTGTCGTGCTGCGGAGAACCGCGGCCCGCACAGGGCGAGCTGCTCCGGCGAAAGAACCGACCGGCTCTTCGTCCGTCCAGGCGAATGAAGGCCGTGACACCCATGGTGCCGCGCAGGGAGAGTACGGCCCGCCCATGCGATCCGATTGCGCCAGGAAGGACGGCCGTCCAGCTGGTTGGGAGGGAGACACCTCTAGTTCGGGAAAGTGCCCCCCCCTCGGATCGCTCGGCCAGCCGGTCCGCGCCGCACCGGGCCGCGCCGCACCGGGCCGCGCCGCGCCACGCCGCACCGGGCCGCGCTGCGCCACGCCACACCGGGCCGCGCCGCGCCCTGCCGCACCGGGCCGCGCCGCGCCCCGCTGCACCAGGCCATGCCCATCAGGCTTGGTCGCGCGATTCTCTAGGTAGGTTCGACCCTCTTCCTGGTTAGACCCTCCAAAACCGGGTTGACCCGACCCGTCGGCCCACTGGACTTAACGAGCCGGGCCCATTTTCACATAGAGATGAATAACTTGATGACCGCACATCCGATCGACATGCCGTCTACGGCACTGGGACCCTCGTGACGTGGCGGTCCTTTTGAGATACTCTAAATGAGTTTTCGAAAACTTTGGAAAATGGCCGGGTTCGGAACGTGCGTATTTACAATCGGTCCCCTGGAACGGAAAAGCCAATATCTCTCAGACCGGGCGTCTGATTGACGCACCGTCTGTCATGTTGGGTTCCTTTTGATGAGACAGAACTTCGGGATACACCCAAATTGGACTTCATGATAGTTGATGTATCGAACCATTGGATCGAGGAGCGGACCCTCCCAAAATTGAGCGTGATATGTGCGGGAACCCAAGAGCTGGCGGTGACTATGACGACGACAGTACTGGGATCCTCTGTGGGTTCGATGACGAAGAATATTGTACTTGGATCCTCCATGGGTTCGGCTGCGATGACTACTGTACTTGGATCCTCTGTGGGTTCGGCAGCGATGACTACTGTACTTGGATCCTCTGTGGGTTCCACAACGATGACTATTGTACTTAGATCCTCCGTGGGTTCGACAGCGATGATTACTGTACATGGATCCTACGTGGGTTCGGCAGTGACGACTACTGTAATTGGATCCTATGTGGGTTCGACAGTGATGAATTATGTACTAGGATCCTATGTGGGTTCGGGGGAGGAGATGATTCAGAGGCTATATCTAATCATCTACACCCCTCTTCGTGAGTTGTATACCTGTGTGAGCTGAATCTTGACTTTCAATCATTATCATCGATGTGATTGACATCTTTCTTGTGTGGACTGGGTTCTGCTTGGGCTCGAGAGTTGCAGCTGAACTGGAATTGATGACTTGGGTATATGTATGTGCATATACCTACGTAGAGTTGGATGATACTTCGTGATTGTATCTTTTCTTATTGTTTATACTTTTTGGATTATGGGAGACCTTCGGGGGTCTCGGGGTCCCTACTGAGTATTGTTATACTCACCCCTGCACAGGTAATGCCTGCACTATGTTGTGTTAGATGAAGACGATGGATAAAACTGATCATGGTAGAGACTTTTGGAGCTGGACGGTACCCGAAGGAGGACCACTTGGCGGGAGGTACACAGAGCGGACGGATGGACCCAAGGTGATGAGGAGACCATCGGTACCCACCCTTTAGGTGGGATTCCTGGAGGACGATTCAGTGGTTTCTGCTTTACATTACTGCCATTGTACTAGACTTTCAGTTGTACTGTACTTACTGTTGGGCTTGTATTTTCAACCCCTTTCTTTTCAGCACTTACTTTTGTATACAGTTTTACTTTGTTCGTACATTTTTTGCGTACTCTGTGGTGTTGGTTTACTTTTATAAATTAAATGACTTCCCTTTTATCAGGATTTACGCCTTTGGTGCTAGTTTCCCGCCCCTAGCCTATGGAAGGCGAGATTAGGGTAGTAACGGCACGTGCCCCAAGGATAGGTCTTGACAAATTGGTATCAGAGGTGTCGGTTCTACCGCAGAACTCAGGAATTTGATCTTTTCATTCTATGAAGCAATAGTGTTAAGGTTATTGAGTGTGGTTTTCAGTCCAGGGAGTCCAGTGTTGGTACGGCGGCCGACATATCCATACACCAGAACCCTGAACTCTGATTTCCGACTGAGTGAACAAAGACACTGATTGCACGAGTGTTTCAAAAAAATTCTTTGTGATTACTTTGTGTCAGCTAAACAGGTATAATGTTTAACCATGGATAACCTATTTCTTTTCAGGATGGCCCCATGAAGGCAACTAGCTAGGGTTATGAGTTATGTATGAGATGGTAGCTCACCGAGCAACGAGGCCTCAGTGCAGGGCCCCATCATAGTAGTGGTACTAGCGGAACCTCTACACGCTGGACCGCCGATACCAACATCACCAGCAGCAGAGAGTGAACGCCACCCTAGTGAGGTGCCTGAATTTCAGTGACAGAGGCCTCCGAAGTTTCGAGGGGAGTCATATTTTCAGACTGCCGGGAGCTGGCTGGAGGTTGTAGCACAAGATTTTCACATAGTTGGGACACCCGCCGACTTGATGGTATACCTAGCTATTATTCTCCTTTAGGGAGTAGCTGAGAGGTGGTGGAGCCTAATGCTCCATTTTTATGATGAGCGACCCTCACATGGGGAAACATCGAGGGTCTTTTTAGGGCAGAGTTTTTACCAGTGACTCTACGCACTGTGCATGCTCAGTAGTTGCTGCTCTTGCCGCAGGGATTTCCTACAGTAGCCGAGACATCAGCAACAGGTAGTAGGAAGATGACATAGAGGAAAAAGTGGGTTAGATCAACAGTTAGATTACCCCAAGATGTGTCATTGGGGGTGCGGGGCACCCGAGGCCGAGGGAGCTCAGAATGGAGGAGGGTTAGTTTCTCTTGTAGGGAATGAGGTCACCGAGCGCATGACTGTCCAACACCCACACAGTTGTTCAGAAGGATTTGGAAGAGCCATCGAGACAGAGGCATCGGTATAATCTTGAGCAACAGTCGACCGGTGGACAAGGCAGTGGAGCAGGTCCTTTAGTGGATGGTGATCAGAGTCACCAAGAACTACTACCACCACCCTTAGATGGTTCGCCTTGAGCTCCAGCAGGTGGACATGAGCGGAACTAGCTCCAGGCATAGAGCCCTTTGTTCATGAGGCTTCTAGCTTTGTTGTTTTTGTTGTTTGGGGTTGTTTTGTGTCTTTGTACTATGAGTTGTAGTAATAAAGGACACTTTTCCATGTGATGTTTGTTTCCCTACCATTTCATATGGTTGATACTGAGAGGTTCCGGTTAAAATTGTTGACTTGAACCTCACATTCGAGATTCCTACTGGAGGATACCCAGTGACCACACACTGTTGCCGATAGTGTGACTCGACACTTAGAGGCGAGAGTAATGGTTGGATCTCTTGGTAGTAGCATCAAGGCCTTACGACGTCGCTGATGGCATGAAATAGTACCGTTCATTCCAGGATTGACTATATTAGGTGAAGAACGTGGTTCATCCAGGGGATTAGACCGAATTTATATTTTTGGAAAAGAAGAAATCTTAGCAGCTCTTGTAGGATGTAAGAGAAAAATAGTTTAGTTGAGTTCTTAAAAAATGGCTAGTCACACCCATAGTTCGTTGAGCAAACAGTTTTTGGTTTACTCTAATCTCAAAATCGCAGGTGTGTCTTCTCGTAGAAGGACCTGAACCTGGTAAAGCGGCGATGGCTCAAGTTCCTCCAGGACTATGACTTTGAGATAGTATATACTCTTGGGAAGGGGAACGTTGTAGCTGATGCTATCAGCAGGATATCAGGCATTCAACTGCTAAGAGAGGCGACATAGAAGCTAGCCGCGTTGCAGATATCTTTTATGGATATTGTTAGAGCAGCCTTTCTTCAGTCTCTCACAGTCACTCCTCCACTTCATCAGCGAGTCAAAGAGGCACAATGTGGGGATGTTTACTATGAAACACGACGTACTCAGATATCCACAGGGCAGGTGCCTAATGGATTTTCTAAAGGAGGGGAGCACGTCATCCTCTTCAGGGGATGTTCTAAGGTACCAGTTGCACTGCAGGAGGAAGTGCTGAGGGATTTTCACACTTCCCCTCTAGCGGTAAATCCAGGAGTTGTGAAGATGTACTAGTACCTCAGACGAAAAAATTGGTGGTCGGGTTGAAGAAGGTTGTAGCAAAGTTCATTTCACAATTTCTCACTCGTCTACATGTGAAGGCGGAGCACCAGGTACCAGCAGGCTTGGTATAGCCCTTAGAGGTCCTAGAGTGGAAGTGGGACTAGATATCCCTGGATCTCGTGATGGGATTTCCATGTACATCTAGAGCACACAGCTCTATCTGGGTGATCGAAGACCGATTCACCAAGTCGGACCACATCCTACCAATTAGAGAGCAGGTCTCAGTAGAGAGCTCGAGACGCCTCTACAATCAGGAGATCGTATGGCTTCACAGAGTGTCATCGACTATCATTTCCGATTGGGATGCTCGATTCACTTCCCGACTTTCGAAGGGATTATAGGAGGCCTTTGAGACACAACTTCACTTGAGCACCACCTTCCATTCACAGATAGATGGTCAGATTGAGAAGACCATTCAAACTCTCGAGGACATGCTCTATGAATGTGCCCTTTACTTTGGTCGCAGTTGGGAGGATCTACTACATCCTTGGTGGAGTTTGCATACAACAACAACAATCACTCCACCATCGAGATGTCACCTTACGAGGCACTGTACGACTGACCATGCAGATCACCTTTGTGGTGGACTGACCCTGGGGAGTCAACACTTGTAGGACCAGAGATGGTTCAGGCTATGACGGAGAATGTGCAAATCATCCAGGATTGGATGAAGACCACACAGAGAAGATATATGTCCTATGCTGATAGGAGACGGAGACCACTGTAGTTCAAGGATGGATACCATGTCTTCTTTTGGTTCACACTTCGACGGGGTCTACAGAGATTTTTCCATGGCGGCAAGTTATCTCCGCGCTTCATTAGACCTTTCCAGGTCCTCAGCAGAGTAGGTGAGGTGGCTTACCACCTAGGCCTTCCACTTCAGTTACACCGGGTTCATGACTTCTTCCACGTATCTCAACTGAGGAGATACGTGCACGACCCGTACCACATCATCGACCACAGGGAGATAGACATCGATGATGGGGTGACATTCATAGAGGTCCCGGTGGAGATCAAGGATCGATAGGAGTGGGTCCTACGTGGGTGGTCGATTCCTCTTGTGTGCATTTTTTGGCAGCATGTGAACCTCTAAGAGAGCACTCAAGAGTGGGAGGCTCAGATGCATGCACAGTATCCCCATTTGTTTACCTTATGTGTGTTGTATCTTTACGGGGACGTAAAGCCCTAAGGCGGGAGTAATGTAAAGACCCGAAAATTTCAATGATTTTGTTTTTCTTAAATACTTTAGAATTTTACGAGTTTTCGGTTTCTGACGGCACTTGATTCTGAGGCCCAGTGTGCCCGAAATCAATTTATGAAGTTTTGTTTGAGTATGTTCAGTAAACGTACATGTGGGTTTTTCTATCTTTTGAACCGGCTCTCGAAATTGAAATTCGAGGGCACCGATGAACTCACAGTGCCGATATTCGCTTAAGGGGACCATTACCGCAGTTGCGTTTAACGCAGGTTGAAAGTTAATTTTTGGGGTTTAATAAAAAAGTTAAATAAAATTGTTGTGAACAATTTTATTTATCTTGGATAGTTAAATCTTACATGGGGAAGTTATTGGTGGGGCCCACACCCACATAACCTCTCATGAGAAGATATTTGTGAGGTGGGGCCCACACAATCCCTAACCTTTCATCTCCCCATAACTCCCCTCAACTCCTATAAACCCCACTTGTTTAATTTTTTACAACTCCCCCTCATTTAATTGGGTGGAGCCTCTCTACATTTCACCCACTTCATTAATATGCGAACCTTATCAAATTAATTAATTAATCACTATTAATTAATTTATTCTTTTAAATTAATTTGAAATGGCATGGATATCTATTAAAAATTGGGGGAAGCCTAAATATAATTTTGGCTTGGGAAATATTATGGTGGGAATCCTTGGAGAATTAAAAGAGAGCTTTAAGCTTCCACGAAGAATGACGTCTTCATAGATGAAGAACATTGATTACATTGAAGAATGACGACATGACTTACTTCCTATTTCTCCAAGACAATAGAGGAGATGCCACTTCCTCTTCAGATGCACCCCGACATCCACAGAATCGACGTCCGTTCTCCGTGACGCCCGACCACCACGACCTTCGTCTTCCGCGGCTACGACGAACAAGCCTTGATCGAGGTAGGGGTTTGTTCAATTTTTAAGTGAATAGATTGTATCCGTTCATTGTTGAATTTTCTAGATTTTCATCGGCTATATGTTATCACCTAACGCGGAGGGAGCTGGCCAAATGAACGCGGCCCGACGACCCTCCGATGGTTCTTGGATATTTTGATGGTGACAATGACGGAAGGGATGATGGTAACTGGAGAAAGCGGTGGCCATACGCCGGTCATGTGGAGAGGAACTGCGGCCCACACAGGGCGGGCTGGAGAAACCACAATGCCCCACGGTGCCGCGCTGCGGAGGACCGCAACCCGCACAGGTCGGGCCGCTCCAACAGATGAACCGGCCGATGAGTCGGCCGGCTGGGCGAATGAAGGTCGCGACACCCACGGTGCCGCACAGGGTGACCGTGGCCTGCCCATGAAAGTCACTTGTGATAGGAAGGCCAGCCGGCTTCGGCTGACCGGTTGGGAGGGCGGCACCGCTTGGCACCTCCGGTTCAGGAAAGCTAGCCCCCCTGGTCCGCTCGGCCCCTTCGGGCCGAGCCGCTCGACCAGTCGGCTGTGCCGCGGCCAGCCGGCCGAGCTGCGGCCCACTGGGCCGGGCCGCTGCCCTTTGGGCCGGGCCACACCCCTCGGGCCGGGCTGCACGATTCACCGGGCAGGTCTGACCCTCTGCTGGGTTAAAGCCGCCAAAACCGGGTTGACCTGACCCATCGGCCCACTAGGCTTAACGGGCCGGGCCCGTTTTCACTTAGAGATGAATAACTCAAAGACCGCGCGTTCGATCGACGTGACATCTGCGACAATGGGACCCTTGTGACGTGGCGGTCATTTTGGGATACTCTAAGTGAGTTTTGGACAACTTTGGAAAATGGCTGGGTTTGGAACGAGCATATTTCTAACCGGGCCCCTAGAACGGAAAAACCAATATCTCTTAGACCGGGCGTCCGATTGACGTTTCGTCTGTCATGTTAGGTTCCTTTTGATGAGACGTAATTTCGCGATACATCAACTCTGGACTTCATGATAGTTGATGTATCGACCCCTTGGCTTGAGGAGCGGACCCTCCCGGAATCGAGCGTGCTGTGTGCGGGAACACTAGAGTTGGCTGCGAATGCGACGACTACCGTACTAGGATCCTCCGTGGGTTAGACTATGAAGACTAATATACTTAAATCCTCCATGGGTTCGACAGCGATTACTATGGTACTTGGATCCTCCGTGGGTTCGGAAGTGATGACTACTGTACTTAGATCCTTTGTGGGTACGTCAGCGATGACTACTGTAGTTGGATCCTCTGTGTGTTCGACATCGATGATTACTGTACTTGGATTCTCCGTGGGTTCGTCAGCAATGACTACTGAACTTGGATCCTCTGTGGGTTCGGCAACGATGACTTCTGTACTAAGATCCTATGTGGGTTCGGTAGAGGAGATTATTCCGAGGCTACATCTAATAATCTCCACCCTCTTCGTGAGTTGTATACCAGTGTGAGATGAGTCTTGACTTTCAATAATTATCATCGATGTGATTGAATTCTTTCCTGTGTGGACTGGGTTGTGCTTGTGCTCGAGAGTTGGAGCCAAACTGGAATTGATGACTTAGGTATATGTGTGGGCATATACCTAAGTAGAGTTGGATGATACTTCATGATTGTATCTTTTCTTGTATTTTATCCTTTGTGGATTCTGGGAGACCTTCGGGGGTCTCGGGGTCCCTACTGAGTATCGTTATACTCACCCATTCACGGGAAATTCCCTCACTACATTGTGTTGGATGCAGATGACAGACATCACTGATCGTGGTAGAGACTTGTGGAGTTGGACGGTAGCCATAGGAGGACCACTTGGCAGGATGTACACAGAGCGGACGAACGGACCTGAGGTGCTGAGGAGACCATCTGTACCCACCCTTCAGGTGGGATTCTTGGAGGATGACTCAGTGGTTACTGCTTTACATTACTGCTGTTGTACTAGACTTTCAATTGTACTATACTTACTGTTGGGCTTGTATTTCCGGCCCCTTTCTTTTCAGCACTTACTTTTTTATACATTTTTACTCCATGCTTACTTATGTTGCGTACTCTATGGTGTTGGTTTACTTTTCTAAAGGCAATGCCTTCCCTTTTATCAGTATTTACACCTTTGGTGCTAGTCGCCATCCCCTGGCCTATGAATTGCGAGCATGGCGTAGTCACGGCATGGGCCCCGAGGACGGGTCCTGACAATCATAATCATTTTTCCTAGGATATAACTTTTCATTTAATAAGACATGAATCATAAAAAATCAGACATGTGAAATTAGATCAAAAAATTCATTTAAGATCATATAATAAAAAAGTGTCATAAGGTGTGTATAAATCATAGTCCTATAAATTTTATGTCATTTCTTCCCACCAATACATTCCCCACATTTTAGTCTTGGTATTACCCAAATGTAAACCTTATCCAGGCCCATGATAATCTCAAACATACTCTTTTTTGTGCTTCGAAGAACCTCTCATGTAACCTAGTTTGGGATTAGGATTTGGGTAAAACCAGGTATACCCTTTGATATGATAAAATATTAAACATTACACTATTAATTGGAGGGACATAATTGGCCCACCAACCACATAACCAAAATCCATTCATATGTATGGAATAATATCATAAAACATTTATCATTTCAACATAACATAACAGATTGAAAAGAAATTTTTTTTCATCAATATCACATATTTATAAACATAAACCATCAGGAGAAAAATTATGATGGTATCTTAGAATAATATCCCTAGTAATGAAAAATTAATATAAAATTATTTCATCCTAGATAAAATATTTCATTAAAAATGTTTATGTATAATTAAAATAATCTATCGGTCATGTTGATGGGAAATTATATTCATTCAATGTATGTTAAAAAAAAATTCATTAAGAATTCTAGAAAAAATTCAAAAATACCACATTTAGAAAATGACAAAAATATTAGTTTTAAAAATTTTAATTGAAATTAAAACATGTGTAAAAATGAATTTAAAAATAATATAATAATAGTGAAACAATTATTGAAACATTTCAATTAAAATAATTTACATTGAATATAAATATTCTTCATCAAATAACAAAACAATGTCACTTTCCTTAAATAAATTATTTCATTATCTTAAGAAATTACAGAGAGTAAAATAAAATGAAACCCTTTAGTATCTAAGAATAATTATATTATACAAACTACAAAATATTTGGGATAAAAGGATCAAATAATTTTATTATATGAAATTTAAGCATAAACAATCTACGTAAAATGGATATTGCACTGTAAAACACTTACCCTTATGGTCACTTTTGAAATTTGACCACTATGAAAGAAATAATTTCAAATAAAACCTTATGTGAAATAAAAATAAGGAAATTAATGAAAAAATTCAAATTGAGAAGTAGATACACCTCATAAACATAAATATTTTCATTCAATCAAACATGTCTCAGTGAAAAACATATTGTGATTCATGGGAAATCCGAGCCTCGGATCAGCTTCCATTTATCTCCCGCGCCGGCTAGGGTTTCTCCCCTGTACGCCCGTTCCTCCCCTCTCTGGCCATCTCCCCCTAGTTCAACTCTCATTGAATCGTCTCCTCCCTGCAGATTGGTTAGCTCGGAGTGACGATTTCATCACGTGTAGGGATCGGATTGTGCGAAGGTGATATTTTAATTGAGGTTGAAGATGGATCCAGAGTGGCCTAGGGAGGGGGGGGGGGGTTTCGTTCTCATTTCTTATTTTCCTTTATTTTTTTTAGTGTTGATGATTTTCTCTTAGTGGTTCCGTTTGAAGCTAGCAGTGCTTGTATTTTCTTGTCGTCGCCTCATCCCTGTGGTGAAACTTCTTCCGATGCCTCGGTTGTTCTTCGTAACGGTCTTGGAATTCATCCTCCTTGCTGTGGACGAACGCTTCGGGCTTCGACTCTACTGGTCTGACCCGCGGGCGTAAGACCGGTTTTTTCAATGGCATACTCTACAGAGCGTTCAAGGGTTTGCTCCCAGTTCTGGGTTTTTGTCCTACGGCGTTCTCCCAGCATGTGGAGGTGAAGCTCATCGGTGGTTCGTTGCGGATTCTCTAGTCATCTCGGTGGTTTCGAGGCTGATTGTGGTTCGAGGTGTTGCAGGTTTTGAGGGGTCACGTGCTTTGAGGCCGCGGCGTGGGTTCGGGGATCGAGGTGGCGAGTGGTGATTTTTTGAATGTTGAATTTTTTACTTTGAATGTGGGATGTTGTGCCTGTTTGACTGTGCAGTTTGGATGGATGTTTGGGGTACCAGAAACCCTTAAACCGGGTATTTGAAAATGGAATAAAATGGTTTGGACTCAATGAATAACATATTGTGACGAATAACCCTTACGACATTAATAATATATGAATCAAAACCTCAAGATTGAGAGAAACATAAATGTATTTTATAATACATATAATTTTATCTAAAATAATCATAAATTAAATTCATGTGCAGTGTATACACCAAAAAATGAACCAAGTGTTGAATACGACATATGTCTCACATAAGTAAAAGTGAGACAAAAAACCCCTACACCACATATCACATGTATTTAACGAACTCTAACTTCATTTAAAAATAATAATTTTTTCATAACTATATAAAAATATATATACATACATATAATTTTATATATAATCCAATTATAAAATTTCAACACCCATTTATTAATCATTCATTATTAAAATTGTCATTTTAGTGTGTCTAATGTTTTAGTTTCTTTCTATGTTTTGTTTCAAAATTCCGATCCTTTAAATTTTATGATAAATCCATAATATATAAAATTTTAATCATGTTAACATTTTCATAGTTAATAATCATATTCACATTTATAATTATTCATATGAATTTTGAGTAAAAATGAATTACACAACTTCATGGAGATGGTTGTCTGTATGTCCACACAAGTGATGTATCCATTTTATTGATGGATGAAATGAAAGAATGAAAAATAATAATTCAGCAATGAAGAAAACTAATTATATTATAAATATAATTAATCTTTATTAAATAAAAAATTATAACCATACATGTGAGTTGTGGATGGAAAATTAATTATATCGCTTCGTAGGGGTGTTAGCCCACATGTATGCATGGGTGATACTTTTATTTACCATTTTTTTTAAAAAGAATAAAAATAATGTTATTAAATCAACAAAATTAAATATCAATATATGGGATATGATTATTTTATTTTATTTTAATTGTTAGGACATAATTATAGGAGGTAGAAGAAGAATTAAGTTGAATGTGCTTAGATAATATGATTACCTCCTCTTTGAAGAACCTCATATCGATCTCTCCTTAAGAACAATAGGGATAGTATTTTAAGAAACAAATAACCAATATAATTTATATAAGTAATTTAATAATGTGTTTTGGAGGGTTTTTGTTGATCTATGTTGATTAATAAGTGTGATTAAGAAAGGAGAGGTTGTGTCATTATTGAATAGAGAAGTAGGGCACCCAGAAAAATATTTAAAGTATTAAATTAATATTAATTAATTTTAATTTTAATGTTGATTAATATTCATACATTATGAATATGAGATTAATTTAACTTTATATAATCCCATTAAAAAATATGTAGACATTTTTATGTGATGTTTCAACCTATATCCCATAGTATTAACACCACATTAACCCTAATGATGATTACTTGGATATCATAGTCCATTACTCATTAGGCGTTAATAATTATTATATAATAAAAAAAGTGAAAAATAATTGAAAAAATTTGATATTATTAACCAATTTCTATTAAATTATCCTAATTTAATATTTTATGAATTTTAATTCACTATATAAATTATTACTTATCATAAAACATGAAATATTCCATTTTAGAACTAATCACATAGTTAATTTTTAAAAACATTTACACAGTAATATAATAATTTTATAAACACTTAAAACATCCCTTATAAAGTATATTTGTAAAAATAATTTTTATAATACCATAAATCCCCAAAAAAACATTACCTTGTAGGTTTTTAAATTCATTTCCCTGATTTTGCTACTTCCTCAACAAACATTCTGTCGGTGTTTCATAACCATTTATGTTAATAATTCAATCACTAAAAATTTAAAATCAATTAAAATATGTTTTTTTATTTTTTAAAATAAAAATGTATAATTGAATTAAATGTTTTTCTCCCTATGAAGATATATTAGATTTATTAAATCAAATATAACTATATTACATATTTCTTCTTGACTAAAAATAATATTAAGGTAATTATCATAAATATGGCTTGAATATTCAATATATATTAATAATGGATGAGTATATACAAAATAATCTCACAAAATTGAAATAATTAAGGTTTTATATAGTTTTTTAAATAAATTACACATTATTAGTTACATTAATTACTAAATTTACCCATACCAATGTACCAAATATTTTCGACAATTACTATTCATAATGAGCAAAAACAAATGTGTACTATTTACCAAATTTTTATAAGGTGATTTAAAATACTGATTAAATTTTATCAAATTAAATCCATTAAAGTGGAATAAGTTACAGTGAAAATAAATCAGTATATCATTATGGAAATCAGTTTTCTTAAAAAATGCATTTATAAGTATAAAAATTTTGTATAAAATAATTGAGAAAAAATGAAAATTATAATAAATTTAATTGGATTAGTTTTGATCCAAATTTTCTAATTAAATATTAAAATCCAATTAAAATGGGACTGTATAAATAATTTAATGGTAAATTATTTTTTATATAAAATCATCATTTTTCATTATTCAATAAAAAAATAATTTTTTTAAAAAATTACTAAAATTAAATCGAAATATAATTTTCATAGGATAATTTCAAAAATGGTATAATTTTTATGAAAATGTTTTTTTAAAGATTTATAAATAAATTATAATATTATATCCTAAAAATAAATAAAAACCATTTTTGATTAAAACATAATTCTAAAACATAAAACGACTTTACATAAAATTATATTTTTATTTCCATTGAATTAATCAAAAAATAATTATCTTGTATAATCATTATATATATTTTTTAATAATTTGGTTACTCTTATTCACACCCATCAATTTAATATCTAGGTTAACAATTGTAGTTAAATAATAATAATATATATTAATATATATTAATTTTCATATGGATAAGTATGAAGGATAATATAGTGTATATAATAATATCATACCATTTTTTGTAATGTAGAGTTTTTTAGTTCTCCTCGAAATCACATCTCAGTCTGGATATTAGCATGTAGATTCAATTATGAAACATAAGTACCTAGATATAATCATCATAAAATGTTTGTTTGTGTATCTTCTTAATATTAACTCTGGTTCACAATGATATGGAATACGGCTAAACACAATTTGAGAAACTATTTGTGGATAATCATTGGTTAATGAATATATATATGATGGCCATTATAAAGAACTTACCAAATTATGGAATGAGTTTAAAAATATAGGGGAACACAACCTAAAGTTATAAAGATTAAGCCAAGACACTTATATGTTGAACCATGCGTGACATAGATGAGATGAAAATATCATTAGTTAAAATGTAATTTTTATTTCACCACTTATTAAAATGTTTTTAAATGTCTATAAATACTTTTTATGTTTCACATATATTTACCCTCTAAGGTTTAACTTTGATGAATTGTTGTTTAGATCACATCGTATATGTTATTATGATAAGATTTATTTTGTAAAATTATATTTTTTATATTTTATGATTTATTATGCTTATTTTATATGATTTTTTGGAAAGGTTTACAAAAACCATTTTTTCCATGGATTATTTATTATACGATAAATATTTAATTTTTGGTTTCATATATATAGAGGATTAATGGTTTTGGTCCAATATAACTGTCTAATATTATGATAAATTGTTTATATATCATGAAACAATGATATTAATCATTAAAAGTTTATTTATTCATAATATGAATCATGATTAATTTGATTGTTCACAACATGATGCATGGGAATTTTATTGTTCACAATATGAAGCATAGGAAGTTTGTTAGTGCACAACACGAAACGTGGGAATTTTTTTATTCCCAATTTTATAATTTCACAATTAATATATTTTTCAAAAGGAATTTTTTATCCTAGGTTTTATGAGAATGTTACATTTCCAAGGCACATTAAAATGATTATGATATCATTGATCCTTTTCATAACTCATGTTATCAAAAAAATTTGATTCAGTTATTATGATATGCATGCCTTTTAACATGATTATTGATCCAGGATTTGGTGGGTATTTGTTTCTTATTTATAAAAATTATACCCATATATTCACTTATGATATTTTATTTCTATCTCTTATTTTTACCCTTACTGGGCATTAATGCACATACATTTCTTCTGTTTACATGAACTGGGTTATGGTGATGAGAAAATTATGTAATATCTATAATAGTTTCTTCTACAGAGAATTTATCAAATATATTGAAAACAAAATATTGAAAAATAATTTTATCTCATTGTGAATAAAATGGTTCTTATTTCAATGGTAATGTGTTTTTTATTTAATGTCTTTTCCAAATTTTGTAAATATATTATCTGAAAAGTTCCAAGGAATGTATTATAATTTAATATTTTCTCTAATTCCTATAATCATATAGAAAAATATATGGTTAAAAATATTTATGACATTATGAATTATACTTATGATTATATAACATGTATATTGATGATATTGTTTTGGTGGTTAGAGTAACACTCACCATATACTGTTGTGTTCATCCACTTGATCTCTAGCACATAACGATTCATGGTGAGTTGTAGAATCTTACTGGTTCATTTGAGTATGGAATTATAGTTTTCATGATGTTAATTTCAATGTATATGATTACAACCACATTATTATTCTTGATTCTGGTATCTTCTTAGAGCTAGGGAAATATATAAGGATGAGAAGTATTGGGGATATCAACAATTCAACACGAGATACTATGATTAGTGGATATGGAGACCATTTCACATTATATATTTTATTATTCTATATATGTATTGGCCATAGGGTATCAATATATACTTTTTTAATTTTATACTATGATGTAAATCTATAATTTGTTTTTACAATATATTTTTTATGAATAATACTTTTTATATAATATACTGAGGGATGAAATTATTTGATCCATATTTATCTACCACTAGTTTTGGGTTTGTATGTTGAATATACAAGTATTAATAAATTTTCTATAGGATTTAGACTCACACATGTGATTTATCATTGGGTTCATAGTATACCCATGAGGGGTTTATATTTTTTGTGCTAGTTTGTGACCTATATGGTATGTAGAGGGACACTTGAGGTCCTATAGAATTTTATATTTTGCAATTTTATATTACAAAATAAAAAAACACTAACACCAATTAATGTTTTATACAATAATAATTTTTCAATGGGTGAACCATTTAATTTATATTTTTCATGATTTCTTTAATCCGACTATTTCCACCATATAATAATAATTATAATCAATCTATTAATCGATAAAGATTCTTCAATATTGTATTTAATAAAATTTTTATATTTAATTTATTAGACACTTTTGAAAATGCACAAAACAATAATATACATAATTGATTGTTAATGTTGACAATAAAAAATAAATTGCTACATTTATGGAATGGAATTGGTGTCATTCATTTCCATAAAATTCACCAGTATCATCCAATGAGTAAATCATAAGGTTTTGTACATGAATTAATATAAATAATAACCACTTCTATGGGTTAAAGTTTCTCCTAAATAAAAATAAAAACTTTCTATAATGATATAACACATGTTATATTTACCCCCAAGAAGAATATAAATTTTTAGATAAATAGAGTACCACATTTTATTTACCTATTAAATTACCGAAAAAATAAGATTTAGTGAAAAAATAATATATTAAATCAGATAAATTATTTCTAATACTACCATAAATTTATCAAGAAGTGTTAATGCGTTCTGAATCATCAAAAAAGAATAAAAATCTAAATCACCCCTTTAATAACCCAAGTGGTATATCATCATCAATGTTTATTTCTAGTTGATACATTTTAATAACTCTTCCATTAATAATTTCATTGATAAAAGATTATATTTAACCTCTCCTTCAATACATGTATATATACATATATAATTTTTTATTCTTCTCCCCTTCTTTATACAAATTTATGTCACACTATCATAAACTACTACCCCTCTTTATATGTTTAAATGTTTAATTAAAATTCAATACTAAGATTCATAATGAAATCCATTTATATTTTACTTCAAATTAAACCCTTGGTAAAAATAAAGACATTACATCACTATATAAATGATCAATGGATATTACATGTTTAGATACAGTAATATTATATGGCTCATATCAAGAAACATTTTTAAAATTTATTAAATATTGTAACATATAAAAATGTAATAATGTGTGAAAATGAGTAGTACAAAATGTTTAAGAATTTATTTCAAAAATATTATAGGAACTTAATACTTTAAAATAACTCATTATTTCACAATCTTTATTATTTTTTCATCATGTATTGTAGTTTTCATTTTTCCTTCAAATCACATCACAATCCTTTTTCAAACAATAACCAACAAAACTTCATTTTTATGAATCCCTTATATTATAACATGATTCCATATTGTTGTGCATGGAATAATAATATATAGAAAGTCATATACTCAACTTATTATATAATTTATCCTTCAAGAATATGTATAAATAATTTATGGAATAAAAAACTCCCTATAATGACCAGTGTGGATATAAATTGATCATATTTTTTATCTTATAATATTAAATGTATTCCATAGAGATGATAGAAAAAGGCTTCATCTCCAATAAGGAAGTTAATAAATAATATTAATATATTATCGTGTGATATTTTTACAATCGTTTTTTTGGATAAATAAAAAACAATTTTTACCACCTAATGAATATTATATTGGTATTATTTATTTTATATTACACAAACATAATTATACATATCCCATATAGTTCAAATTAGCCCCAAATATCCATTGGAACATATCAAACTTGTCATTAAATTTATTTAAAGAAATCATTTAATTTTTATAACTTGATTTATTGGTGGAATAAAAATTTTAAATCCAATTCCTGAAATTACATCCACATATACTTCTTGAAAAAAATTCTTCCCTCAATCTTTTTAGTAAAAACGATATACCTAAAACACCATCTCTTTTCCAGAAATAATACTATTTGGATTTTCTAAAAAAATAAATATAAATTACCCTCAGAAATAGTATTTTTTTGGTTACTAAGAAATACATAGACTATATTGGAATACAAAATCAATGATAAAACAATATTTAATAATAATCTCATCAATACTCATTAGAATAGATCACATTGACTTATAATACTTAATTTATCATATATTATCCTCTAACTCATTTATATGTCCAAGTATTATATCATTTAGATACACTATTATTACACATCCCCAATATTTCTAAACCGATCAAGCACATTATCATGATTCAACTCATCGTGGCCTACCTAGATAGAGAAAAATTGGGTGGGACAACCCCAATCCCATCTCCAATAAGAATGGGACTAGAGACCAGAATTGGGAATTCATATATCAAATAAGAATCCTTAGACTAAGTACCAATAAAAAATGCACAAAATATCTCAATGAAAAAGTTCATATGAATAATTAATGTTTGTAACATATCAAGTATAACCATGTATAAAATTAGCTCTAGGGAATAAAATATAGTATGAAAGTATAAATCCAAACTATAAAGTGGAAAAATACATCCCCGTCATAAATGAGGTCTTAACCTAAAAAAAATTGATTAAGGAAAAATATGAGAGCTCATCTCTTAATCACTATTTATGACTAATGAATGTTGTCAATTAACCTAATGTATTGAGATTCTCCACTGGTGTAACTATTTATCTACTAGTTTTCTACATATAACACAACACGTGTGGGTAAAGAACATGTATAAGCGAGTGCATACGTTTAAATTGATATTCCTCTAAAACCAAAATGAGATTAATAATTATATACAACATCAGTTTGGTCAACCCATATCAATAGGGTAATCAAACCCAACATAAATGATCACAATGATACCTAGATGAGATAGAAAGTGGATCCCTATATCCATATAATGACTAAGTATGATGAGTAAACTTGTAGCCCCATAGGACTATCTCTGATTCCCAACATCATGCAAATCGAAAAAAGAATCCCATTAGAGGGGTTCACTCCTCACTACTGCACTCCATAGCTGGGGATCAGTCAATCCTGTGGAGGTCCCTTCAGTACCGTGGCTCAAATATGGGGGAGTACCATTATAAATATAATGGAAACATGAAATTTTATTGTATGGGGAAGTAATAACTCTATATGTTTTAATATTATGGGGTCCCCTCACTGTAGTGCAAAAGGGGTGTGACAGTACTGAAATCATTATGATGATCTTGCCCGATCACTGCCATCAGTCAAGAATCACCTGGAGAAGACCCACAATCTAAACACCCATATCATATCAAAAAATCCACTAAAAATGAAACAATCATGTCCTTTGTGAAACAATACTCATTATAGGCTTATTATGGTCTAAAATATGAGTTTTAATGAGAGAGATACAAATGGTAAAAGTTTGTTGAGATGTGTAGGGAATTTACATGGGGTCACACAACATGTGACCTCAACTTTTTTCTTGGGCATGTTCTACCTTAGATATGGATTGTTATTATTGTTTATAATACATATCATATATAGGTGGTAAAAAATTGTCACAGTCTTATAGGTCCTACATGTTTCCACCCATCCTATGCCTGTGTACAGTGGTTGTTCCTATGTACAATGGTTTTTACCATGTTTATGGTTGTACCCATGCCTGAGTAATCCCAATTTATAAATTTATACTTCATCATATGTTCACATGGAGTGTATGACCCATACCCAATGTGTGATCATTATCTTCATCGAAACCCTACCCTCCACGACTGTGGGACTACACGACATCTATTTTTTCAGACTATTGGTTGTGTATTTTTGTTTCACATGTAGTATATCTTGGTCATTATGTGGTTTCCATATCATTTATATCCACCACAAAACACTTCATTTATCCTACCACAATCAAAGTGAAAAATATCTAAATAATGATATACGACCTCTGTTGACCAAGCATTATAAATATGATCACCAGTGTGAAGTCGTAGCACCTCCATTCACATATCTTGATATATAATCAAGGGAAACATCTCCCACATACTTCATGGATCCTTTATCCATGCAAAAAAACGTTGATATGTATGTTCATCATGAAACTTTCACTAATCGGTGGGTATGATCTCACCCAAACCCACCTCAACAAGGATGAACAATGACCCCATGGTCAACGAAGAACTTCACGATGAACAATAGAGGAAATGAACAAGAATTATGTAAATCAATCATTGGATGTTGAAATAAAAGAAAATTATCAAAATATAGAGAATTAAGGGGTGAAGCATGATACCATGAATAAAATATATAATCAAGCATCAAAAAAATTATTTGGTTCATGTAAGTCACATGATCCAAGATAAATTATACATATAATAAAAATAAATGCTCAATAATAAAAAGTGGAAGAGTCATTAAAATAATGAGCCCTACCATGATTATGGATCAACCATTTTTCAAGAACATGTTTATAGAGATGAATAAGTATATCCTCTATGTTCCTTATACATACCATGGTCCACCTCATCCCATTCAACGATTTGTGTCCTCGGGGTTCCCAACTCCAATGAAGAAGGATCATCCTCCTCTCTAATCCTCTTAAGGATATGCAGATAACCCTATATATTTTAAATATCTATGTATTTATAATTAATTATTGGTTTTCGGTTGTTTAATAAAAATTAATGGATTGTTTATTAATTTTATTAAATAAATCCTCCAATGGTCACCTCCCATAGATTGTTCAAAACTTACAACACATAGGTCAAACCTCACGTAAACCCAATGTTCTGTAATCAACCATATTCTAAGATTTTCAATTTCAGATCCAAATAATGCGAAATATAGATAAAAAATATGATGTGTTGGTGTGAATAAAAATATGTTAATTTTTTTAATATATTTACTTTGGGGTATTGACACACCCAAACATCACACTGAATTGAGAACTCTTGATATGTATAGATGTATTCAAAAGACAAATCCGTCAAAATGAGAGTTATTAAATTCTCCACTCATTTAATGATTTTCCCCCAAAATATAAAGATACATTGAATTATGAGGTTACATAGACCACATCTGAATCACATGCTTCGAGAATCTCTACAACATGACTATATGCTACCATATAACATGAACTTGTGGGATGGTCCATCCATACAAGATTATATCATTCCAATCCGTGATTTCCAATAGGCAATCAATAAATTTGTATAAATCCTTGATTTCCAAAATAGACCATTCAAAAATATATATTGTAGTTCACATATCTCCTCAACTACAAAACATGGTATATTTCATGCAATCCATCCATAATGGGGGTAATTTTAAGTGGTAAGAAACCTATCAAACCTATTGTAGGATCATGAACATATAGATGAACTTTAGGGATAACATTCATTTCTATAAAAATCATTGAAATTTTTGTCAAGGGGTTACTCTCATAAAATCATAGTCTCCCTACTCAAAATTCATTGGCCAGATACATTGATATATAAATGATTTATTTCAACATTGGGATTTCCTCATAAACTTGAGGATTGAATAAAAATTATATATCATATCCTAAAATTTCTCGATCCATCAATAGATGTATATTAAATATTATTCCTACACATGGGTGATCATTTGGGTCCGTCAAATAGTACGTCAAAAGTTTCTTTGATGATAGTAGATTTATAACTATTAATATAAGAAATATCTACCAATTGAAAGTGTTCCTCATAGCTCCAACTGAAGTCTATCTAACCATCCCTAACTATATACTCCATCAACTGGAAAGTATTCTTGATCTGAAATCTTTTTAGGGGTGAAACATTGTCCCCATACGCAACTACATCCCAAAATCTTCTTGAAGGAATATCCATAACCATGATATAAACTAATAATCACGATCATATACAATCGTTCAGGCTACCCCATGCAATTATAATATCTCCCAAATTTACAACATACCTAGACTCCTAATATAGCACTGCTTTTGGAAGGAAGGAATGTGTGCCAATATAGTGAGCAATCAAATAGTCACCCAGGTAACATCCTAGAATCTCTAGGCTCATAGAATACACATAACGAATTCCATGGATATTCTATCCCATTTCTAGTTTAGGTTCTCAATAGTTTGTGTAAATTATTCCAAAACATAGTGTTAAACCTTTATCTTTTGGAATGTGAGACACTGAGAGACAAATATGGCGACGCTCCACCCCATTACTTCCCAAAAAAATAACTATTGAATGTTCTTGTATATGATTTCAACACTGTGATGTACATCCAATGGTTATGTGTGAAACATCCTCATCACCTTCTCCTGAAACATGAAAGGAACCACCATCCATCCTTGAAAAATGATTAAGTGACACCCTCTTTAAAAAATTCATATGATGAATCTCTTAAGCATAACAGGACATATATAACCTCACAGTCGATATCTCCCAATAGAGTCCCTATCACACATTGAGGTGGAAGAGGAGTCACCACAATCAAATGAAGTAAAAATACACCCATATCCTTCATCAGGTTTATTTTTAATGGAGTCAAATATTCATATTACTCCTCTATCTGGAGAGAATAGAACTTCTTGCATTGGGAATAATCCATCACATTCCCATTCCTTGGACTATAGACTATCTTGAAGTCATAGTCCTCTAATAACTCCAACCAACACCTCCATATCAGGTTAATATATCTCATTATGAAGATACACCTAAAGATCAGGTGTTATGAGTATTAAATAAAATGCTTTCCTAGAAGATAGTTCGTACACATATCTAGAGTGAAGAAAACCATAACCGACTCTATATAATTGGTAGCGTAGTTCTACTTATGGGGCCACAACATCATTGACCCATATGCAATCAATATCTATATCTACATCAACATGAAAATGATCCTAACTCTAGATAAATTCCAAAAAAATTAGTAAATTTCCTCCTCCAATAGTCTCAACATTAGAGAATAGTTCAATCTTTGGTTCAACATCTCAAAAGCTTCCTAACACTACTCCATCCAGGAAAATGACTTATGTTTCTGTGTCAAGGCATACAAATTTTTTGGAACCCTAGAAATTTTTTACATGAACCTATTATAGTACCCCACCATCCCAAGAGAACACTAAAACTATGACATGCTATTGGGTGTTTCACAGGAAATCACTACATTAATCTTTGTTTGGTCTACAGCTAAACAATGCTTAGAGATGACATGCCCTAGAAAGTGAACCTCATAGATATAAAATAGATCTTTGATATCTAACCATAATTTTTTTTTTCTCTTGATGTGTTTTTAGATCTACCCTCATATTCTCTCCATGAAACTCCTATGATTCAATGTAAATGGGTATGTCATCAAAGAAGATAACAGTGAAGAATTCCAAATATGGTTGGAATATTTGGTTCATCAGAGAAATGGCCACAAAAGGGTCATTTTTTATAATGAAATTAATCACCAAGAACTCATAATATCTATTATTAAATATGGATGTTTTCTTCCAATTTTAATCCTTATAAAACATCAAATGGTAATTTCTACACCAGAGATATGCCTTTCAGAATAAACTCACACCTCTTAACATGTTAAAGTGGTCATCAATATTAGGAAACATATTCTATTATATTATCATTACTCGAATCTAAGAATAATCCTGAATACCGAGACTTAATCTCCCTTGTAACATTAAAAAAAATACAGCTTCCCAAGGTTTCATATAGGGTCTAATAAATTCCATTTCTCAATGGCCCTTCAACATCACCATCATCTATCGAAGCATAGTAGAGGCCATCTGATATGTTGTATAAGATATCAGTGTGGTCCCATGGGGTGAGTATATAAAAATTTATATGTCACACGTCAGAGGTATTCCTAAATGATCCTTATAAATACATACATATAATCCTCCACTACTGAAGGAAGCCAAATTTTTGAAGATCCCACTACAATATAGGATAATGTTTCCGACTGATGGGTGATGGGTTGCATTTTCCTGCTTATATGGACCACTTGACCTCCAATGATATCTCTATCACCAATAAAGGTGAATATCATCCTATTTGTCTATATACATCTAACCTTCCTATGATTAAAGTAAATCAAGGATAAAAATGTTGAAAAATGACTAATAACCCTAATATGATGTCATATCATTTCATCGCGATGATAAAGCAATCTAATTAGAAACTCTATTCATCAAAAATTTAACTCACACTACCAGTAGATATGTGATATCAATGAATAAATCTTGGTAGGGACATATTGTAGTCTATATTGAGATAAAGACTTTGTGGGGGGATCTATCTCTCAGACAAGTGATTTGGATATGGAGGTAGGACTCAAGACTTTTTCTGCAAGTACTAGATAACAAGTTGAACAAGAACATATCATACCTCAAATCATCTCATTTTCTATTTTTACATATCCCTTTATAAGATGTATCTTCCCACGACCTCTATTTCCAAATATCTATGAATGTTGTGTGAAACATGGTAGTGGTGGTGATGTATCATGTAGCATAAAACCCTAATACTAGCTCCACCCTTCAGATGTCCACCTACCCCTATACTAGAACTGCCTGTATCGGGGATTCCTTGATCACACTATTGATATCCCAGATCATGATATTTCCTATACTATGGTAGTATATAAATTTGATGCCTACCATCCTCAAATTTTTGATTTGTGAAATTAAGATCCATGTGGACTCACACAAAATAGAAATTGAATCAACCCTCTGCAAGATTACCGAATCCTCTATGTGATCCATGAGCCACAAATCTATATTTACGAATCTATACATGCATATTCCTCTTGTGTTGAGACACTGATTCCTCCACCATACTAGATTCCAGGGATAAATCACCCCCGTGATGGAGACAACTTGATCATGTCACTCAGTATCTCTCTTTTAGGACTCTCTATGTCACCAGATCATTTTGAAGAACTCCAGCATAGGTAGGAATGCACAAGTAGACTATGATGGCTTGGATGTCCCTTTAAGAACACTATAAAAACTTATGTGTGTAGAATAATATATCTCAGACCACATCATGGGAGTAGTGTGTGGTTAGTAAACCTTATATCATACCATACAACTATCATATCATCTTTTTTTCATCTCAAGAAGCTTCTGAATCAAAATATATAACAAAAAATGGAGATACTTGTTTAAAAATACATTTTTGACGTCTGAATATGAGTACATAATCTCATAATTGGTCTATGTCATCAGAATATACTAGTTCCCAACATCCCCATGATGAAGGCTAGTTGTAGGTATAACCATCTAATCGTTTAGTGTATGAACACGCATAAATAATCGGTTCATTGACACAAGGAACTCCTCTATAACCTCAGGACTCAAATTTTCAAGGAACCTCAATGATCTATGATGTTGGAACTCATGTATCATGATAATCATAGACACATCATTATCCTTTATTGGTCATACTATCTACTACCATCAATGCGGTGGCCCTGCTCCCAACCCTCCTGAAGGAAACACCACATGAGATGGCCCCTGAAATGAGGTATCATCACTCAACTTATCACTAACATTATCATGTAAGGGTAAAATGAAAAGATATATTCATGAATATGTACTTAAAATCATAGAGATATATTATGGTTAGATAATCATATAAGGGGATCAGAATTAATAAGTATAACCAAAGGAATCAAACCAATATGATGCTTGTACCTTCGGATCTCTATAACTAATTTCTATGTATGTTGATCTGAAAATAAAGTTGTCAGAATCCTGCTGTGTGTATGTGTTTTTCACCACACTGACCATAAAATCCCAACACCAAAAATTACTCATGAGAAACTTTTAAAATGTTTCCCAAAGTTCAAAACTAATCAAAACCATTGGTCCAACTCCAAACATAGACCCTTGGGAAAACAACAACTGATACATCTCAATTAGGACATGAACTACGGGGTCCACCTAGCCAGTATGAAAAGGACTAAAAATCCCAAGCCTTCCTGAAATAAGCTTGGGGATAGTAAAAATTATTGAGTTGGAGTAAATTAAATGAGAGGCCACAGCCTAATTACCTATATGCACTCACATGACTATCTCCATGAAATTGTGCAATGGGATATTAAAATCTAGTAATATATAGAGTATAACCATTCATGAAATAACCTCTAGGGAATAAATTAGACAGCGATAATATAAATCTATATTGTAAATGGGGAAGATACACACCCAACATGAAATGAGTTCCAAACATGAAAACAACTAGATATAGGAAAAAATAAAGAGATCCTGACTTTTAATCTACATGTCTAACCACCAATAATGGTCAACTTACCCAAGGTACTTCTATGCTCTACCAATGTCACAACTGATCTGCCTTTCATATTCATAAGACACAACACATACATAAAAATTCCTTGTAGTGGTGAGTATACACATACCCCATATGATACCATGTAAATGGGAAATAGAGAAATATAAAGACACAATATAAGCCTTTTAAACCTATTAAAATAGGGTTATAAAACCAAAAAAATATTCTCATAAAGACACAAAAATAATAGAAAAAGTGGATCTCTATATCTACAACCTAGAAAAATATGTTGAGTCATGCTACAAATCCAATGTTTTATCTCTAATGCCCAATATCATGCATGAACTCACCAGAATCTTAGTTGAGAGGCCTACTCGTAGGTACTTCTCAACACAATCAGGGGAGAACCCACTCCTATAGAGGACACTGTCACCATTGGAGCTCAAAGATGATGGTGTACCACTCTATATATAAAGGACCCATGCCTTTCGATAGTATAGTGGAGTACCAAAAATACCTATGTAAAGAGTATATAGGACATTCACCATGGTATGAAAAGGGAGTACAGACCCAGACATTACTCTGATGACCTTCATAATCAATGAAATCGATTAATCATTCCAAAAAGAAGCATCACACACAGAAAACCAAACATAATATCTTGACATACACAGTGAAATACTCCATGACATTATTTGTGAAAATTACTCTGGATAGGCTACTCACGATCCAAAATCCTAGTTTTTAAGAAGGAAATATGGCAGGTAGATGTTCCAAGAGAAGTATACATCATGTTCATTGGTCACAAATTTTTTGACCTTGCCATGTTAACAGGGAGTGTTATCCCCTTTAAATGGAATAAGGATCAATTTCATAAAAAACTATGTGTTCAAGAGGTACATGACATGTCTCAACCCCCTGAGGGCCTACCCATGTCCTCTCATGTCATGACATGTACATTGGTTAGGGTCGTGTAGAATGTTCATGCTTGTGTACCCTAGTCCACATTGTGTTTCTCATCATTATAATGCCTATGTAGAGTACACACCGAGATTATAGAAGAAGGTTAAAAAGAGTGTAATTTCAATACGTAGTGTTGAATCCTTATATTTACATGAATCACCATCCACCATATCTTGGTGAATACATGGAGAATGTTCTTCTGGACAATATTTTGAGATGTCTATTTTTTATTTTCTATAAGTCATGGTATTTATGCAGTTTACAAGTACACCTTATCCACCTCAAAATCCACAAATTTACCATCCATAATCAATGGGTACACCACCAAACATTGATCTCAATCCTCATGTATCCAAATATTATAAATTTGATCACCTGAGTGAAGTCATAGAACATCCTATTGAGCCTCCCATTACCACTCCAGAACCCAAATCCATATATCCATCACATGCATCATGCATCCATCCTAAAAATCTCAATAAACCATTGGTATGTATGTAATTATCTCAACCTCCATGAATCCATGGGTCAATCATGCTCAAACCAACCCTGATAATATTGAATTTGGACCATGTGGTCCAATGGTGAAGAACACAATGGATAGTTGTGAAAAAATAACTGGAACGAAGAAAATACATCATTGGATGATGTGATCATGGAAATTAATCCTAATATGTGGATATCATGCATAAATAATGTAAAAAATTAATAATATCAATAATCAAACTTCAACAAGATTTACTCTTGTTGTGGTCAGTCACATGATAGAAGAAAATTTACAAGATAATAAAAATCCATGTTCAAAAGTCCACTAGTGTAGAAGAAATAAAATAATGACTCCAAACCTGAGTATAGATCAATAATTAGTGAAGAAAATGTATTCCTACAATTAAGAAAGAGATTTGTTGTGTTTGTTATCAAAACCATGATCCACCTCTATCCAATCATCGATCCACATCCTCGGGTTTTCTAACATCAAACAATATTTTTCCTTATCCTCTCTAATAATCTAGAGGTTATTTAGATAACCCTGAAATTTTTTTATGTATACAAATTTATATTGTATTATTATGTTTTTGGTAATGTAATAAAAATAAATTATTATTATTTTCTCTTTTATTAGATGGACCCGCTAATGGTAACTTCCCACAAAACACTCGATGTTGACCAACATTAGGTCACATATAGGGTAAAATTTATGTTCCAGAATCAAGAGAAGCCTCTTATATTCCATATAGTGTCCTAAAGAATAGAAAATTCATTTAAACCTAAATGACCCATGTGGTGGAATTATAATATATTAATATTTATAATATATTAATTTTTGTGTTTGGATACACTCGAATCGTATGCTAACTCTAAGTAAAAATCCTGATATACAAATATAAATATTAAAAGGAATAATCCATCAAACCCAGAGTCAATAGACAAACAGACATAGAATGAAAAAAATATGTAAATAAAGACACATAAGTGTAAAATAATGTTACAATATTCCCCTTTTAAAAAAGAAAACAAAATATATACTCCCCTATAGTAAGTGATATAATCAATATTAGGAGAATTATATTTGTTTGAATTTATGAATATATATCCCACATTGATAAAAATATAGATATAGAAAAAGGGTAAAATGTGATGAAAATGTCATAATATATCCTTAAAAAATAGGACGTCGTGCTCCTATTATAAAATTAGTTTTAAAAAATTATATTTATGAAGTATTTTGGTAAAAATCTATATTTCCTTATGCTTTTTAGGATGAAAATCCATCTACAAGAATCCTTCAACCATAATCACCTTTTATAATGGTACATGATATAAATTTTATTTAATCAGGAATATTTGATTTTATTTCTCAAAATATTTATAGAACATTGATTATAATTTCCCTCTATCAATGAAAACATCACTTATATATTTAAATCCCAATTTTTCTCTTCATCCACATTAGTTGAGTTGTTGGTTGTATGGTAGAAACATATTTCACATCCACTGAACTCAAAGTAACTATATTTATATTATTTTTATTCATAGTTGAACACCAATCTACCATGATAAAATTCCACCCACCATATTATTTTAATCAACCACACATATATGCTAAACTTTCTCATCATATCCAAAATGGTTAATCATTTTGTTTATAATATAAATAAATATGTAATTTCTATTCACATTAATGATATGTAGGATTCTATTTGAACTCTTTTAATGAGATACTTCTTGTGAACATATTTAGAACAAAATAAAACAAAAAAATGACATTTTCACTTAAATAAATAAAATAAGGAAAACTCCAAATCAATTTCAAGATATTATTTTTATCAACATAAATTCTACATTAATTTATGAATACATTATTTACAATATAAATTAGAGTAGAAACCATATTTTTTTCATATTCTAAGTATATTTTTAATATATTTTTCACATTTTTTAGAACTTTAAATGTTTCGTTTGTATATGAGCCTTAGACCGGTTGGTAAGGACTCCGTACGTGCATCCAAGCGACCAGGGATCAAATCAAATCAGAGGCATAATTGTCGGGGTACTGTAGAAGTACTGTATTAGTAATGTAGCAGGTAATATAGTAGGTACTGTAGTAGGTACTGTAGCGGGAACTGTGCAGTACTGCAGTAGGTACTGTAGCGGGAACTGTAGCAGGCACTGTTTGGCACTGTAGTATTGGGGATTATGCCCCCGTTTGGGCCTTCGGGACACCGATTTGGTCCCTGAGTCCTTTAAGGCCTTAGGGAGACCCAGGCCTTCGGGTTAGTAAGGCGTTAGGGCCACCTCAAGGCCGTCAGGCCGCCTTAAGTGTAGATGAAAACCAGACAACCTACGAGGAACAAGCTCTACAAGGAGGATGAGTGACGAGCTTTCACCACAGCAGAAGCTAAATAGATTTCATGAATGAGAGGGTATGGCACCTTCCATCGGGACAAGCCTGTGCATGCACGAGAATTCCTAGCCGAACAACCAAAGGTTAGATAAATCAAAGGTTAGATAAATCAATTTAATCCTTATTATTCATAGAAAATTCCCATAAAAACAAACATCATTTTTTGAAAACAAAATATCAATTATATATATTAATAAAGATAGTGTTTTTCATTTCTATACTTAATGGTGAAGATTTTATAAAATCTTATGTTAATGAAATCAAAAATCATCAAGAATGAGTCTTGGTTTGAATATTATTCCCTAAGAGATTCTTTTATGTAAAAAAGGTTAGTATTTATACTGAAAACACTAGAATAATCATTTTTAATCAAAATATTTTCTATGATTCTCATTATACGCTTTATCTTAATATATACTATTGAGACATGAAGACATAATGTAACATCACAACCCCAACACATTGTCATGGGAATGGATGAAGTTCCAAAAAACATCACTAACATTCCCTATACATCAATGGATAGAAATGATTGCCTTGGATTTAGTGACATCATGTGGATTGATTTACCCTTAAATATAAAATAACTCATAGAGAACCACCCTAATAAAGAGTAGGAACATGATGCATGACTAAGAGAAGACTAAAATCTAATAAATAACTTATCCATGTATAATTTTCATAGTTCAAAAAAATAGTAATACAAATATTGTAAGCATTAAATAATAGAAAAAAATACATAGTTCCCACATGGAACACTCCCCTTCTCCACATAACAAAACCACCATAATCTGTGCTCCATCATAGCCAAAAACATCAATATATACCTTGAGAAGTTAGAGCTCAAACCTTTACATATATTTTCAATGATAATGAATTCATATTCAAAAATTTCAATATCATGGGTGTATTTATATCAATGCATTATGAAATTCACCAGTGACCTCTAACTCATGAAACATCCACACTAACAACTTATCTCACATTTAAAAAAAATGGTATAAAAGTTTTGTATGATACATGAGTAGGGATAATATTATAAATAACTCACTACCAAAAAAAATATACTTCGAAATACATACATTATAAATAATATCCCACCCCACAAGTCATCCACACTTTCCAAGATCTCATTCAAATAATGCCGAAATCCTTAACCAAATAAGAACTCACCGAATAAACCCAAAATTTTGAGCGGTACCCTATTCATAAAAATCAAGCCATCACATGAAAAAGTAACATTCCGATGTGAAATAGATGGTATGTTTATCAAGTATGAATCAAAAAGGCCCCTTCTATAGGGATCATAATTATAAACGGACCCATGCCAACCCCTCATTCCAATAAATTTCGATACCTATTTCATTGTCAGAACAAATAAGGCCTAACAAATGAAAGATATGAATAAACCCAAAACATTCCATAGTGTTTTAAAACACTAAAAATTTATTTTGAAAACCAATTAACAGGGTAAATAATTTCAATGGATTTAACAAGATTAATTCATTTTAGAGAATGAGAAAATTAGATTAAAAGACTCCAAGATTGATATAGGTGTAAAGGGTTAGAGAAACCAACTGCCTATAACTAGTTTGTCTAGCATAGACCATGAAAAAGAGTCTATGGATGGGATAATACCCCCAATTTCTTCTATGATTAATGTTGTATTAATGATCACTCTCTATTGAAGGAAGAAATTTTTTTATATAAGTTAACAATGTAATAAATAAGGCTAGATCCCCATTGGTCATCACACATTATTTATCTTCAATGAGAAAATATCTATGCAAGATATTGTATTGAATTTATCCATTTTAAAAAAATAGAACAAACAATTCTATGGACCATGACATTGTGTATTATCCAATAGTGTTCTCATAAAAGGCTGATCCAACACACCCACCAAGAGAAACTACCATAAAATAGGGTGATGTCCCTAGACATTTCACCTCCTCCCTCCCAAGGACACAATATTGTGAGACCCCATTTTCAATTCTCTAACAATTACTCATCTTAGCCTATGCATCAATCAAATCACCAAAGATCGCCTCCAATAGTTTTAGGCTCCCCATTTTACCCACGAAGACTCTCTATGTACAAATCCCCATGACACCATCACCCTGAAATAAGGAATATCATGGTTTTCTCGAATAATGATCCCACTAGATCTCTCTGAATCACTGAACAAAAGAACTAACACAACCAATGTTATAGTTGTGGTGTTTTATTTATTACCCATACGACTACTACCTCTAAAAACAAAACCAATACCACACGATTTCACACCTCAAGGTAAACCCAACATGAAACGACCAAGCATCCAATATTTCAAAAATTTTCATTAATAGTGTTGTTATTTATCATCACTAAAGGAAAACAAAGATAAATGACATATTTATCAGTAGTAAAAAAGAACTAATACATATAACCTTTTATCAGTGCTTTTTTTAGCAATGATAAGGGAAACCTTATATCAACATTTGATTATTAGCACTGATAAATGGTATCCGTTATCATTGTTTTATATTTATAGCCGATAAAGGGTATCCTTTATCAATTCAATATTTTTGGAACTGATAAAGAGTATGCTTTGTCTGTGTTATATTTTTTGCCCTGATAAATATTTCATTAATCAATTCATTTTCAGCGTTTAATATATAAATAATTAAAGTATAAAAAAATAAATAATGTGTTTATTTAAAAAATATTAAAAAATTTATGAATTATATATTTATTGAAAAAATGAATTGATTGATTATAAATTATTAATTATTAAATTTTTTAAGTAGATAATTATGATAATTAATGTCATTAAATTGTATATATTAAATATATAGAAATATATTAATTTATATAATCATTATTATATATTAAAAAATATTTTGACATTACATTAAATTTTCATATGTTTATTAAATAATGGTATATTATTAAAAAATAATATGAAATAAAAACATTGAATAATTTCATAGTACTCTACATATAATTGAATGTCGATTTACTTTTAAATTTAATATAGATCAAATGTGTATTATACTGATTACATATATACGTATAATTAAAACATTTTTGTATACAATATGCACACACACAAAACTTATCAATTTTTTCATTGTTGTTGAAGTGTGCTTATATTCATAATTTATTCAATTTCACTCATATTGTATATATATTCATGCACTCAAAATTAAAAATTTACTAATAATGTTAAAAATACATATGTAAAAAATATTTATTAATAAATAAATTTATAAATGCACATTCAATATATTTATAAAATTATATATTTAAATTTATCAATAAATATTTATTTATTTAAAATTATAAAGATATTTATAAATAAATAATTATATATATTTTAATAATTATTAAATTTATAATAAATTAACTTAAATAATGAATATATTTACTATATTAATATTTATATATATTTACTAAATATATATATGTATAATAATATAAATTTATATAATGATATAAATATATATAATGATATTAATAATATTTTTTTAAAAATAATTCTATAATTACAAATAAATAATTATAGAATTATAATAAATATATTTAAGAAGGAATATATTTACTATATTTAAATTGATATATATTTATTATGTTTTTGTAAATCTTATCAAATTATTTTATTTAAATTTATAAATATAAATCCTTTAGTAGTGCTTCAGTAATAAACACTAATAAAATAATCTTTATCAGTGCGTTTTCAAACTGATAAAGAGAAGGATTTATTAGTGTAATAAATTTAGCATTGATAAATAGTCCGTTTATTAAATCTTATGTAATAAGAGCTGAAAAAGGGCTCTTTATCTGTATATATTTTTAAACACTGATAAAAGTATCCCAATATATTCTAAAAACCTAACCATTTGTAAACATATTATGATATAAAATCTTTCCCCGAAAGCCACCCGCTTCTAGCACTCGTCCTCAGTGAATCGAATATTGAATCACACCACTTGACTGCCTTTGAATAACTCGTATGACATCCTAAGCGGGTCTCAGATTTTCATTACCCTAGCGAGGTAGGACTTCTGGTTTTCTTTGTGTATTTTTGGTTTCATTTTTGATTTAATCTTCTATGATTTTGTTAGGATGTATTTTTTATGATATGTTGTTTATGATTTGTTACTGATCCATTATTGAGGGAATGATTTCTAGTCTTTTGTTTATGATTTTTTTGTGATATGTTTTTTAGGGAATGATTGGTGATTTGTTGTTCGTTTTGAATACAAATTTATGATACATGGATTATATATAACACTGAACCTTTGATTTCTTCACTATTGTTTTACTACATTGTTTTATTTCTTCTTAGAAAATAATTTTTTCATATATGTATATAAATGTGTAGAAATATTCATGTATAGTCTTTTTTATTGACTTATGATTTCAATCGCATTGGTGGTTACCAAATGATTATATATATGTTGACACCTTTCATGGACACCTCAATAGACATGCAACGTTAGATGCTATTTTACCGGAACCACGTTAGTGGAGTGATTTTTTTCCCTATATTTGTTATATATATCATTGGATTTAGTTCCTCTTAGAATTCATTATGGTCCTTAGTTTTTATTGGAAGAAGATTGAAAGGGGCTATCCCCAGTTAATCACAATAGGTTTTATCACATCAAGCCTTTACTTTTTGAATAATTATGGTTCCTCTAGTTCATTTTTTATTTGAATATAATGTTTTCATCTATTTTATATTTATTATAAACTATACATGAGGGATTTTTTATACTGTAGTGGAATTTATGTGTGTATATATATATCAATTCCATCATTTATTTCAATAGTTTTTTGTTTAATAGGTATGCCTATATCAGGTAATGATGATTTTGGGTATGCATGTCTATTGACCCTAACTATCATTCTTGAATTTTGTTCAACCTATGTAACTAATTGTTTCTATTGGGGGGGATCCCGTTTTTGTTTTTTGCATACAATGATTAAACCATCCTTTAGTGACTTCGAGGTGGGTTAGAGGTCATAATATGATCAGACCTGGTGTTGTTTGGGTAATTCAGGCTAGGGTCATTACACAATCCATCTTCTGGTTTACACATAAAATGTTTAGTGATAATATCATATATTATATTCCTTTATATCTGTATATATTTTAAAATTCTAACACCCTTATTATTGTATTTAGAATATCTAGGCTCTCAGATATTCTAGTTAAATCGATCCATTTTTACCTTTTTAGAATTTTCTATAACTTTAACTTTTGATAATGAATATCATATGTGTATTAAATTATTTATTTTATAAAATTAATATTTATGAAACTAATAGGATGGATATGAACAAAAAAATAGTTGTATAACAATCATTTTACAGGAAAATATAAATATAGAGTTAAAGAGTTCATCATGTTTACAAGAGAGCATGCAGAAAACCCTTCTAAAATTTTATGTCCATATTATTGTTTTTTTTATTCAAGAAAAATTAGTTTCAAAGATTTATAAGAACATTTCATTTCTTACGAAATAGATCAAAGCATTAAATGTTGTACTAAAAACGGGAAAAAATGGAATGTGTGAATCTATTGTGATGATACTATTGTTTATGAATCATTTGATATGAATACCTTTGTAAATGATGATGGAGATCACATGGAAGAAATTACAATTGAAATTTAAGATGAACTTCATAATTTCACAAAGTAGTTTTAGTAGTTAAATAGATATTATAAGATATAATTTTATGCAATTTGTACTAAATACACACCATTTTCAGTTGTATTTTTGTTATATAATTTGAAAGCTTGAAACAGATGGAGAGACACTTGCTTTACAGAACTACTTGGTTTTCTGAATGATATGATACCAGAAGAAAATGAATGAACATTCCAAACATATGAGACTAAACACTGTTACGTTCAATGGACATGATCTCAATAAAATATATGCTTTTCCAAGTGATTTTATATTGTTTCACAAGGACCATGAATAACTCATCAAATTCCCTAACTGTGGTGCAGATCGATATATGAAAAATGAATCAAGTCCTTCGAAATATGTATGGTATATTCCAATAATTACATGGTTTATAAGATAATATGGATGTGAGGAAATCAAAAGACAATTAATATGGAATAACGATACAAGAATTAAATATGGGAACATATGTCATCCAGTAGATTCTTTTTGATTGAATAAAATTGATTACGAGTTTTCAGAATTTAGATAAGAGACAAGATACACTTTTATTGAATTATCTAGAGATAGAATAAATCCTTTTTGGTGTACAGATTAGAACTCACGGTACATGTCTTATCATGTTTGTAAATTATATTTTACTTCCATGGTTATGAATAAATAAAAAATTCATTATGTTTTATCTGGTTATATCTGGACCAAAGAAATTCAATAATCCTACCGATTTCTATTTGGACTTTTTTATCGATGATCTAAAATTGATATGGGATAAATGTGTTACAAT
This sequence comes from Viscum album, assembly GCA_963277665.1. Taxonomy (NCBI): domain Eukaryota; kingdom Viridiplantae; phylum Streptophyta; class Magnoliopsida; order Santalales; family Viscaceae; genus Viscum; species Viscum album. The sequence goes on from OY728133.1 coordinate 1,867,517,691, forward strand.
GTATGATTCTAAAAGAAATGAAGAATTAAAAATGAGGTCCCTATTGTATAGAATGATAAATGACTTCCTCACTTAAGGAAATTTATTAGGCTATATTATTAATAGCATGTTGGGGTGTCCCATTTTTTAAATATTCACATACTCCGTTCAGTTGATACTATCCTCAAAGACGGTGTTTTTAAGGAATCAAATTTTTTTAGTTCTTTGACATAAATACTGATCCTATAAGAAAACATTTTGTGGTAATATCTAACAAGGTATAACACCATCTTCCGCAATAGGCGATCAATTGTATAAAAAAGTAAAAAAGATTGATACTATTTTTGGTAAACCATTTTTGCAAAACCTTACAAAATTAGGTTTAAAGAAGAGATCAATTTAATTTTAATTACTGTATTGGAATTTTTTATATGTCATCCATTTTCTTGATTTCATGCATGTAGAAAAAATATATTTGATAGTTTTATTTAAATATCACTAAATATTCCAAGAAAAATGAAAGGTGGCATCAAGGCTTGGTTGGAATTGGTTGAAATGGGGATAATAGAATATTTTCCACCCGTGAAGGGTAAAATTTATAATTTTCTTCCTCCATTAGATACACTAAATCCAGACAATAAAAATTGAAATTTTTTCTTTTCATTATGAGTTTAATAGTTCTAAAGGGGTATTCATAAAATATCAATAATATCATGTCACTGACTAATTTGACATTACAAGGAATAAAATCACATGAATGTCATGTTTTGATACAAGACTTAATGCATATTGATTTTTATTGAATTCTACATCCAAATGTATAATATAAATTAACCAAATTCTATTTATTTTTCAAATTTATATGTAGTAATGTTGTTGACCCGAAGAAATTTCCCATATTGAAAACTAAGAATTAAATCATATTATGTGAATTAGAAATTTTATTCTCACCATAATTTTTTGATATAATGGTCCACCTGATGGTTCCCTTGGACAAAGAGGTTCAATTATGTGCTCATGTCTATTACAGATGGATGTACTGTGTTGAATGGTATATGATCATTTTCAAAGGGTATTTAATGAATCAAAGTTTTGCAGAATGTTATGTGGTAGAATGATATATTGTTGAAGAAGATATTGAAATATATACTTATTACCCACCATATGATGAAACCATTAGTCTCACAAAGTCTCGTCATAGAAAATGACTTATTGGAAAAGGTATTTTAGAAAGAGATGTTATTAAAATTTCCTTGACAGATCGATAACAAGAACATATTTACATATTACATAATAGTTAATATGTTGATCCATTAATTTAAGTCTACAATGAAATTCATAGTGATTCAAATACTTCAAGGGCTGAAATATGAATATCAGACACACATATTCAATAGTTTATAGGTAGTTTCAGATAAATTATTTTTACAATGTTATCTAAAAATCTGAATTCAATTGTCGTACGACTTTAATGGCTTGATAGGTAACCAAATGAAATTTTATATATTACATTGGGGTTTTAATCAATGGTTATACATTCTATACATAAGAACATGATGACTTCAACATGATGAAAAATAGTGGTGTTAAGTGTATTGATTATGCGATGCACAGATCTAGTTCCAGGGATAGAAATACAATATATTAAAATATGTCCTATTTTTTCATTATTGAACAAATATAAAAGTTGGATTATACAACATTTCATATACCTCTTTTATGTTTGAAAGGATGTTAACAATTTGTAGGGAGTGAAACATGATGAAATGAGATTTGTGTAAGTGAATTTCAGTATAGATGGGGAAAATGATGAGTCTGTCAAAATGGAATCACATGTAATGAATGTATTTTATGTCTCTGATCCAACTAATAAGAATTGGTCGATTATCCTACCGAAGACTAAAACAAATGTTGAGACAGATGAAAATTCAATCGAGGGTGACCCTTTCATTGGGACATCACAATCAGTTCATGTTGTTCCCAATATAGACAATGTATTTTACATTAGAGGGGACAATAAATAAGGGATTTTGATTATCGAAAGAGGAATAAAATCATTGATTACCTTAAAAAAATTACGAGTGTTCCATGAGAAGGTTAGAGTGTTTTTTAGTATATTATGTTTTCCCACAAAATATTATAGATTATATACTATATTAACATAATCTAAATTTAATGTTTGACTAATCATGTATACAATGTATTCTTCACATGATGATGTTACAAATCCCTTGGAAGAAAAAACATTACTGATGGGAACCCATGGGATAGATGCAAAGGTAATGTTATGATATAATTTTTCTATTTTACCGAAAAATTATATAATGGATCATTGAATAAATTATCATTATTTCTTGTAGATTTATTTTAATTTAGATGCTTTTTCCATGTTTAATTCCTTTGAATGAAGAGAAATGACGTTGTCTATGCTTAATTACTAATCCAATATTGATGTTTTCACTCTAAAACCATTGTCTACAAAATTAATGTATATTTTTATTTGTATGCATAATTTATTTCTTTTTAGTAATAATCATATAATTATTATATTCTTATACATGTGGATTATTTTGTTTGAGTTTGGGGTGCTCTGTCCAACATTCATGTTCCTTCTTCCTTAAAACATTTTCACCCCTATAGTGGTGAATTTATCAATTTTTTCATTTTACATCCACTACCTTCACAGGAAGAGAAACAACACTTCTTCAGCTCAATTACAAAGGTAATATTGATTTTTACAGAATAAAATTATTTTCCATGGAATCAATGTATTTTTTATATGTATATTTAATTTATTTCATATTAGTATCACTAACATAATAATTTATTTATTATACATGTTGATTATGTTGTTGGAGTTTGGTGTGCTCTATCCAAAATTCATTCTATTTATCTCTTAAAACCTTTTCACCCCTGTAGTGGTGCATTAGTCACTTTAATTCAAGTTACCTCCACTACCTTTATAGGAAGAGAAATGACGTTGGATCTGCTCAATTAGAGAGGTAATCATGATGTTTGCATAGTAAAATCATTATCCATATTATTAATGTATTTTTTCATATGTATTTTTATTTTTTTAATAGTGTTACTAACAAAATAATTTTTTTCTTATATAGGGGGATTATATTATTCGAATTTGTGGTGCTCTATCCAACGTTAATCCCTTTCTTCATGAAAACTTATACAAACGTCTTCTCTCTCAAAACCTTTCAATCATGTAGTGTTGACATTTATCACTTTCATTCATGTTACCTTCACTACTCAATCACAATGATAATCTTGGTATTTTAATAGAAAAATCATTGTACATAGGGTAAATTTGTTATTTAATATTTGAGTTTAATTTATTTAATTTTATTACTATACATAATATTTACTTTTTGAAACAGAGGGATTCTTTTTTTTTTGAGTTGAGGTGGTATATTCGAAACTACTTATGCAATGATGGAATATTGACAATGAAAGTCAATAGAAATCATGGTAACATTGATAGTTAGGATTTTTTAATGTATATAATAATTTTTATTTATCTTATTGTATAAACTAGTTCTTGAAATGTCTATAATATAGTGTTTATTTCTATTATTTGTATTTTAAAATTAATTTCACTTAAATTGTGTATTGATAATTGTTTTTGTTGATAACCGATGTGTTTGTGAGTATGCAGTGTGTTGTAACAACACACTGTAGTATGTCCCTTTATCATCACTTTTAAAAGCACTAATAAATAGGAACATTATCATTACTTTTAAAGGGGATGTTAAAAAACACTTTTATCAACACTTTTAAAAGTGCAGATAATATTCATTTATCGTCCATTTTATAAGAGCTGATACAAGGTTCATTTAGTGGTACTAAATTAAAGTGTTAATAAAAGTCCTACGATTTTAACGTCTATCACATTATCTGTGCTAATAAAGTCAATTTATAACACTATTACAAGCTAATTTTTAAGTAGTGATCACAATAATAATTTCTACAATGGGTAGGTCAAGGGTCAGAAATTGGTTTTTCCATGATGTAGTAAATCCCAATGAACCATACATCCCTTCGCCGTCTAAAAATCATTCTAAAACCTTTCCACACTAACATGCGACCTGAATTATATAAAAAATAGAGGATGTTAAATGACACAAAATTGGGTGTTACATTCTACCTCCCCATTAGGATTTACACCCTTATAATGATAGTCATTATCAATGTCTAGAAAAGTTTTCGGGCTCATGGTCTAGCTTAACAGTTTTGTTCTACAATGTCTCCTCCAAGACCCAATCATGCTAATATAACCCAAACTACAAAATTATGCATCATCATCTGAAGAAATTCACATTCTTATTACTATATCTAAATTATATAGTGTGTGACACAAAAAAACTCATTCAACCTGATTTAGTGGGTTTTCAGTTATATAAAAAATAGAATACATATAAATAAATTTATTATATCATGGTTTAGTGGTTCTTAACAGACTAGATACAATAATATTACTATAAATCATGAAAATAATCAAAATATGAGTATAAATGTTTATTAAATATTGTTATCTATATGGCTGATCATAAATTTTAATCCACATCATTGCCTAGGGAAATGAGGAACAAAAGTAAAGGGAGTTCCCAAATTTCCTTCCAAAGATAACATATAAAAGAAGATAAAATGAAATATGAAATATAATGGAAAAAATATTGACAATTAATAAATTATAACTTAATCCAATGATAGTAAATTAAAATAATGAGTAAATTATTACATAATGATTTAAATGATTGGAATGTATATTATCCCACAAAACAGAATATTCTTTAGGACTTATGAAAAGACACCATACATAAAGGGTAATAATACTCCACTTTCCCTAAATTAGCTATCAAATGAGATCTACCAATTCACTGAGGGGACATATAATTTTGATCCCCACCCACTGTATTAAAGTCTAATGAAGTTCATAACATACTAAAAGTCTATGGCATAAATTTAATGAACAAAAAATAAGGACACATTGACTAAATGTTCCACAAAGATCATTATAAAATATTTTTTCATTTATAATAATTGATTATAAAGTCATGAAAATATATTTTTATATTTAATGATTTAATAAGGATGTCTTATATAATTCCATTGAATCATGTATATTTTGACTAGGGGTTCACAATAATTAAATAATAAACCTTATCTAGTTAAGAATATAGATTTTTAGTTATCGCATACATTACAAAAAATAATATCAATGAGTATGTGATTTAGAAATAATGTATTTTAAATAGAGGGAGTAAAAATAAGTTATTAATAAATCCACATAAAAATATATATAATCTTTCGTTCTGTTTTTTGAAGACCATGTGAATAATTTATAACATATCACTTAGGAAAGTTAATCTTTTTGTGATGCAAATCCCATATGTTGTGCATCGAGTAAAGATATATTTAGTACCAGACCACACATTATTATGGTTATTAACCCTAGGTTAATAAATGTTATTGTTTAATCTTCTTTATTTTATCATGTAAGAATATAATTGATAGAAAAACCACCCACACAGTTTTCATTAGCCTCGTTTAGGATGATTTTTTGGCTATAGGAAGGATTTTTGTTTATAATAGATTATGAATGTAGTATAATTAGGGATAATGGTTATATATAATTGAAAATATAATAATAAATTTTTATAAATCATTTATAATAATTTTCATGTTTAAATTAATAGTAATTGGGTCTATTAACTAAATAAAAGAAGGAGAAGAGGTTAGAGATCCTTACCTTGAAAAGTTGGTTCCTATATCTTGATAAAAGGAACTTAAAACCTTGTGAACTTCAATGAGGTATACCTAAGATAGAATACTAGGGTTAAATTAAGATCAATGTCTTTGTAGTATTGTACAATGGAAGACATTGTGGGTATTTAGATCAAAAGTGGGAGGATTGTCTATTAATTATTAATTATTATATTTTAAAATATAGTTGTGTAAAATGAGAAACCATTATCCCAATCATGGATTTTTATCATGGTTATTTAAATTTAAGAATGATTTTTGACATAGTTGAGTTTTCAAAATTAAATACTTATTTATTATATTTCCCATAGAAATAATCATTTTCCACAAAATATTATGTTTGAGTCTTTAATTAACTTTTTAGACATTGGAAATTCATTTTAATTCATTAAAAAACTATATTAATAAACAAAATCATTTTACGTAGTATTAACATATATTAATTATTAAATTTTTTATATATCCTAAAAATATTATAATAAACACTACATATTATTTCATTATTTTACTATAGATTGAAAATTTTCAATACCTTTGATAATTATAAAAAATTCAACATTTTGTAATTTCAACACTATTGATTCAAATTTTTTTTTCAAATTTATAAAAATATTTTTCCTTATTTGAGAATTATAATTTTTAGATAAAACCCTTATTCTATTTCAAAATAAATTGTTTTTAAAAAAAAATTATGAACTCTTTATTTTAGAAAATATTATTCTTATTATATGTCATATGTATGTAATTATAATACACTGTTGTTTATGTTCCTCATTAAAAATGGTCAAGTAATTTATTTAAAAATATATTTGTTATAGAAATATGAAGAACAATATTTTATTGAATCTTTTTAATTATTTGATACCAACATTTCTAGGAACTCATCTAACCAACTGAGATCCCTTCCTACTCCTTTTTTGGACAGACCATCCTCCACAAGGTTTAACTCCTGGTAAAATAATGTAATATTAAATTTTAGAATCAATGTTAAATATATACATTAAATTCATATAGTATTGAGTATCCACTAAATATTCAATGTACCACTCCTGATGGCTTGTAGAATAGTTGTGGAGTCACTTTATGGCCATAAATTGTTCCAACCATTCAATCTTGTGAGGATAAATTAACTAATAAATTCTTTAATGTCTTCTTAATGAGATGATGATAATCCAATTGATCTATATAAAAATACAACATCCACTCGATCGGGACTATGAAATATTGTTAAACACATTGAGTGTCTAAGTATTCTTTTTAAATCTGTATATGAGGTAATTTGTATCCAATTGTTTAATGGAGGCTACCAAAACACATCAATGTCCACAACTAGTAGCTTTTATTTACAAGAATTACCAAAATGTTTGAGGACCATGGATTCATTTAACCTTTTAACAAAACATCATCTTTGTATGGAATTTTACCCCTTGACTTTCACCACAATTCTCACCAGTGTGGAATGAACATTGATATTGTTTCATTTATCAATGATGGTGTTTCAGCCAAACTAGACCATGTCCAATAATCGGGAAACTACCACTATAAATAAGTTCCAAAGATGAATGGGGAAGTCAAGTCTATTGAAAAAATAATAATTATTTGAGGTATTTATTTAATATTCTCATTAATTGGAAGAGATACCTAATATCATTCCATAGCATCGATGTAGTAGAGAAATTCATAAATAGTTTATCTTCATCTTCCATGTGTTGGTTGCATATAATAAACCTAGAAAAATTGGATCCACCAAAATATTATAATATTTTATCATTGGGTTCTACACTGTGTTCCAATCTATATATAAGAGTAAAATAGGAGGCCCTAATCTAGGAACTATTAAATTATGTGATCCAATCCATATCACAATTACATCCATAGGTACTATGTTGGTAGAAGTGTAGACTTGTAGTCAATTTATTCATGGAATATTCTCAATCTAAAAAATTCGAACATGTTGAAAAAGAGTGACCATGGATTATGTTCTAAATATCATCATGTATTTTCATTTGAGAGGTCTAAAAAAAACTTTGATAGATATATGTGAATTTGAGACAAAATCTTGAGTCTGATAATCATCACAAAGAAGATGTCTAGTCAAATTTTCAATCTGTAATTTGGGAGATGAGTTCTTATTTCCAAGTCACTTGAATAAAAAACTATACAATTAAAATTGCAACAGTCAGATTTCAATTTGTCTGATTATAATAGTTATATTCCAATGGTCATAATTCCCCTTATAAATATACACATGATTATAACATCCTATGATCCTTCACATCCTTCACTTATCAATAATTTCTATTCTGATGTCTACCTTTTTATTCATAATAGTATTGTTCCTCGTATAGTCATAATTCATTTTTAGTATTATCTTCTAATATAAAATATTAATTTATTGACCAATAGCATTAATTTTTTATGGTACTAGTTTTATCTGTTATAATAAATGCATTCTCCAATATTATTTTATATTACTCTTTGTTGTAATGTGTAACATTGAAATAAAACATTATAATTATGTACTATAATATCATAGGTATCACATTTACCCCATATAAAATTTTCCCATTAAAATTATTAACTAGTTCACTAATAATTGTTGAATATCCTATATCATTGCATACTATGGCTCCTATGTTGCCTCTACAAACAGTTTGTTCCTCAAAATAACATTCACTATACGAGCCATTAAATTATATAAAACCTTCGTTTTCATATCACAAATCAATGTTGGATCTTTGTTATATGGAAATTCATGTTCAAACTGATCTTTATCCTCCATTGGAACATGTGATTGATCTTTAATATGCATCCTTATAAGTGATATATGGAATATTTCATGAACTTTGGAGAGGTTTCTTGGCATATTAAAATGATAATCTATAATTACTACCAACTATAAAAATTTAAACATACTATTATACATTAGGATTTGTTTCTATATTTTTCCAAATATGATTACATTGTCCCATGGATATATCGTCAAAAATATAGAGTCCTTAAATTAGAATTCATGAACCCGTATTGATTTTTCAGAATAAATTTTCAATCTACTTTGGGTCTCCCAAATATACTATTGGATGGATCTTAACTTTTCTAATGTTTCTTCTATATGTTCAAGACTTTATAATTTTATTTATCAATATTAATCTCAATATATTTGATTACGAAACCTCTTTCTAGAGATGACTTCATATGGTAGAATTTAAATGTGGGGTTGGAAATCATTTTTATAAGTAAAACCAACTACTGATAAATAGTTATTTTAACTTCCGTTTCATTAACAAGAGAAATAAAATTGAATATACTCTGACGATTTTCAAATAATTTCAAAATTCATATTTATTTTATGGTGTTGGGCTATATAATGTTTTTCTCAATTCTTAAATCCTTATAAATAATCCTTCAAAATTTTCATGTAATCCATAGAATACAATCATGTACTATATATAATTGTGTTCTATTAAGTCTAACAACCTAATTTATATACATAAAAAATGATGTAAAGTGAATTATTATAGAATTATTTTTAAATGGGTAGACGTTTTAGATGATATAAGTTGACCCATATTTCATTACGCTTCTTGGATTCCCATTAAGATTAGTGAACCACTATTATAATATTATCACAATTCTACTATATTATAGATAATGTTGGGATACTAACCATTATATGTTTCCTTTCATCCTTAAACTTTTATAAAACTAAGCATCATATATTTTAATATTATATCACCTATTTTGTATTATCCCACAAGGAATATGCTTGGACATCCCTATACATCCCCAATCCTCTATGATGTATAAAGAATTTTGAACCATGAGCTTCATCAATTTTTTTTCTTTATCTCTAGTATAGTGGAACACATAACAACTTTCTAAATCATTAAAATACAACATCACTAATATTAATGTCTAATATGATTCCATTCATTGTAACATCCATGTTCTATTGTATGACAAGATCATCGAGATGAAATTTTATGATCATATTAAATAAATATATAAGGGTAATTAAATTAAATATAGTGATTCCACTTATATAATAACACCCCTGTCTCTTCATAGTAAATTCTTTAGAGTTGGATGATTCTCCATACTCATCAAGGAGAATATATTTATTTCTTTTTATCTCAATGAATTAGTTTCCTTGGTTTCTTTCTATCGATGATAGTGTATAGTACAATCATAATCCTTGAGTTGTTACAAACATTTCATTTACCTCCTATTATATTTTTTAGAGAATATGTATTGTTTTCTCTTATGATTCGTGTTTATTTCATATATTCATCCATATATGTAATTTCATCATATATATAGAGAAATGATCACCATCGTTAACTCAAAATAATAAATTTGATAATTCATATCATTAGGATTCAACTGTCTTAGTGTATAATCCACCACTCTATCATTTTATATAATAAAACATCCAATATATTTTCATTGATAAATAAATATTAATAAAACATCCTTATTTACCATATGGAAGAGTGAATACATTTTAATTTTCTAATATATTCTTTAATTTATCATACTCATCTTCACATTCTATTATTAATAAAATTTCAATCCCTTATATGTAAAATTGATTGATAAATTAAAATATTCATAAATTTGTTTCAAAAATCCATTTATTGTATCTGTATATGCTAATGAATAAACCAATTTTAGTTATAGTGGGGTTTTTTTACATTCAATTAAATCCTTTGTGAACGGTTCAATATATATACCATCATTTTATACAATATTTCTAAGAAATGAAACATATTGAAGCTAAAATAATCAATTTCTAAATTTCATATACAACTATGTTTTCATTAGAACATATAGAACATGTAATAAATGAGTTTCATGATAATTATAACTCATTTATTATATAATAATATCATCAATAAATTCCACTATTAAATTATTAATATAATCATTGAATACTCTACCAATAAATTCCATAAACACAGATGGTGCACTGGTTAACAAAAAATTTATTACTGTGAACTCATCATACAAATATCTCATAAGAATATTTTTCATTATGATATCCTATTTATAATCCTTTAGTAAATGATAACAAGAATATGTATAAATATATGAGAATAATTGAACACCTATTATAAGATCAATGAGGTTAACGATATGAGGAACTGGATAATTGTTCATTACAATAAATCTGTTGATTTCACTATAATCAATGATAAACTCAAGAAACAATCATTATTATTTAAAAATGAAATGTGTTCTTGTGACACTCATAAATTAAATGAAATATATATTATTTATTTTCTAAGTAAATTTATTTTTATTCTATAGATTGTGTTACATAAAACCCCTAGTGATAACAAATTTCCTAAAATAATAATAATTATTATTTATGCCCTACTGTTATTACATGTACATTAATCACGGAGTCATTAATAGATATAAAAACATTTTGAATATTAATTATAATTTTTTTATATAAATAAAACAAATTGATTAAAAAACTGCATTTTTTGTGAAGCCTTTATATTTTTATATAATATTATCTTCTCAAAAAATGATTTTTATTTATTTGTTGAATAATAATAAAAAAATATGGGAATTTTATAAAATGATTTTTATAAAATAAAATTCATTTTTTAAATCATATTTTCAAAATTATGCTAGGGTAATGTTTTGATATTTTTTTTGAAAATGCTAATTTTTTGACGAATAGTTAAATGTATTGATTTTTACTGAAAACTACATATTCATATAATATATTTATAAGGTCCATTTTTGTTATAAAATGAGTTGAAAATTAAAAATAGTGTAATTATATATCATTTAATCCAAATTATTTAACTATTATAATTTTAATATTAAATTTTCATATAAAAATGTTTTAATCATTTGAACAAATTCTTTATGGGAAACTATTTTCTCATTATATATGAGGGTTTAATTTTAAATTAATTTTTGGAATGTCTATGAATTCAATTTCAATTTTTTTAAATTATTTATAATAATAATAATTTATATTATATAATACATTCAACATAATATTTGACCATAATTAGTAGTAAAAGGGTAAATATTATTTTCTGTGGTTAAGGTAAAAATGTGATTACCCTGGGGTTAAACTAAACAAATATGGGTTGCAATTTACCAAAAACATATGAAAATCGAATTTTTTGTTGATAGTTAGAACTTATAATTCAAAAGTATAAATAAATGTCCATTATAGAGATTTTGTTGTGAAAGACATAGGGAATAAACGTTTCTCTTTTCAATAATTACAACTCTGCCACTCACCTCACGTATAAATGGTCACATAACCTCCAATACTATTGATAATTTGAATCCCATTTTTAAAATTTATTTCCTAAATAAATAATTTACATAATTTACTCTTATCATTCTTGAAGCATCATTCTAGTCAAAAATCCAATCTAGGAATGCTTTTGTGGAAAATCAAAACATGTTATCGAAGAAGAGCCAATGTCACTAACTGAGCATTTTATATAATTTATTATTACAGATGATTAAATTCATATTAAATAATTAAGTTATAATATCCTCAATAAATCCAATATAATAATATATTTGGAGGTTAAATTAATAAACTATTACTATATCCTCTTCCATCAATTGGGATTTGTAACCATCATTGGTGTGTACTAGGAATTACCACCTCACGAACCAATATAATTCGTTTCCCATACCCAACTCTCATTAATAGGCATAAAGGTTGATTAATTATTATATTTTTTTATAAATCAAATAATTATAATTATTTAATTTTTACATCACATATAACTCCTTACATTATATTCCATGGGAATATGATAACGTCGCTTGTGTGTACAGAAGACTACTGTCTAGTGAAGTTATGAGACTCATTCATGCCTTAAATGGTTGGAAATTTGGATGTGTTTAATGAAAATATTTAATATATATGGCTTTATAATTATTATTTAATGATAATATATTATTTAACATTATTTATTGTAATCCATTTAGGAAATTGAAATTGTGTTAATGCCAACATACGACCTACCATCTCCATGAATGGTGTATTTCATTTTCTGTCTCTAACTTTTTTTGGATTAATATAAATTCATATATATTGAATATATATGATATTTTTTCATCGTTAAAATTTAAAATATATTTGAACATTTAACTATTAAATAGTACCATATATGAAAAATCATGAAAAACCTAAAAAACAAAGTAGTTATTACCTGAAATGTGACTTTAACATGGAATAAATAATAAATAGGTAACTAAATGTAATTAATAAATAATATATTATATTAAATATAAATTTATAGTTCTCTAATAGACATAAAATAAATTATATTTATTATAAATAAGTTTTTAACATGTATTAATATGTTGAGACATAGGGTAAGGGGTTTTTGTCTCAATTTTTTTCTGTGAGACATAAGTTATGTTATTAACCTATATTATTTTATGAGGTGTATATATAGAACATTTATTAGGTAATTTACTGAATTTATTAAATAATAATTAATTTTATTTTTAATTTAACATTATTCTTTCATGTATTTTATGATTCAATGTTACCAATGTTGTAAGGATTTTGTGATACAATCTCATCATTTATTGGGACAGTTCATGATGATGCTTCCAATGATTAAATATTATTATCTATCTCTCAAGAATCTAAATTAATTTATTATAATATAGTTTTTTTATAAATAATACATTTTTCCCTTCATTTTACTACCTTTATATACTCAGTATTTCTAATTATTAATTTTAAGAAATATTTTCACCTTTATCTCTCTCCTCATTTAAAACGCCATTTTCTTAAATATATATGTTTTATAAAAGTGTTTTTATTTTTTTTTGAAATTACCCAATGTATTTATGAAACCAAAATATACCCATTTTTTGGATTTAAAATTTGTTAAAAAAAATCTTTAAGTTATTTTCCGAACAAGGTACGTTTCTTTTTTACTAAAAATGTCAAAGGAATCTTTGTTCTAACATATACGACCTGAACAGAATTTCTAAACTTCATCACCATAATTTTTTTAAATATTTATTTATAAATTTTCAATTTTTTTAGAAAGTAATGAGTTTAAAAAAAAATTGAGTTATAAATTTTAAAAATATTTTTTTCAAAGAAATTATATTTTCATTATAATATGTTCCAAGATATATTTCTTTTAAAATAATTTCATCTAAGATTATATCCTTTATTTCAAATTATTACTTTCTAATGATATTATCCATGGACATATTAACTTTTATCTCTCTAAATGGGTTATTTTTATGATGAAATAATACTTATGAAACCCATTTATTTTTCTACATGTTATTTTTTTATGAAGTGATGAGAAGATTAAAAAACCCATTTCTCTTCCATAAGTTATGTTATGATTAAATTATCATGAAACCCATTTTTAAAGGGTTATTATTTGATATATATTTTATAATCAAGTGACATACATATTTATGATTTTAATTATGTTATTTTTGGTACCAATATTTCCATCCAATTCATTGGGTAATGATTTTTATGTCCTGAGATAAATAGAACAGGAATGGGTAGTGATCCAAGTTTAGTATGTGAATTTGTCCCCTATGATTGTCTTGTGAGTAAATCTCGACTACTATGATGTTTTTGGGAGTGAACTCATCACACTATTATAGTCTCATAAATTATCCTTGTACTAAAATTAAAATTATATTCTATAATTATGTTTACACCATAAATATATGCCTTATTCAAATGTTATGTTCTCATCCTTCATGTTAAATGATTCTATTATGATTCATGTATTAGGAACATAAAATATTTTTTTTCATTAACCATGTTTATAATCTATGATATGAAGGTTAGGATTTTCAAATGTTATGTTCATGTTCCCATAACTATATGCTCATGATATGTTGATGTAATAATTTTAAACCCTTATTGAGCATATGAGGTCGACCTTTATAATGTTTTATATCCTCATATAATGTTGAATGGTGTTATATGTTATATGTAAAAGAAGTATTTAAATTCTAAATAACACAATGGGAGATGAATTAGATCACATATGGAGAAGTTTATTATGTTTCCAAGTTTAAAAGGCGACATTACCAAATTGTTTCATTTATACATAGCTACATAATGTAATGAATATTCATATACTCCAATATAATATTTATGGATGAGAATATTGGGTCTTTATAGTTGATAGTATATCAAGATGTAGTTAACCTTTAAAATGTAGTATGTGAAAATAGTAGTGATATCCCAAAGGATATGTCTAAGGATAAGTTTATGGATGATTCATTATATATGAAAGTGTCAAGGAATTTTGGTGTATGATAAATAGTGTGGTTTCCAAGAAATAACATCCTAATATGGACCATGAAATTGGATGTGGATATGATAAAAAGGTACTTAGGGGTAATAACTCTAAAAACGGTGTATTGGGATTGACTCGATTATCACCTAGTGCATAGAAATGGGATATTCTGCATTCCTAGTTGGAAACTCTCAACAGATATGCTTTATTAATATAGAAAATCTTTACGATCCATCATGGAAGATTTAAATAGATTGTGACAATGAATCAACTAGTATAAACCAGAGTTTTCATATATTAAAAATATTGTGTCATTATTTAATATACAATTATTAATTTTTTATAATATATTATTTTGCACTGTGATTATTGTTTCTTAAACAATTTTTTAGTTTTTGTTAATGGTTGGAACCTAAATGAACCTTGTATATGCTGAGTGAGATGGAAAATGAAATGATTTTCTTCATGAGTATCCTAACATTATGGGAGTTGGAATGAAATATCTCATTCTTTTTCTCACATTACCCTTTTAATCCATGAATCATGATGAACATCTGTATTAGGAAAAAATGGAAAACGTTCTATTTATCCCTTCATGTGAAAAAATCCACATTCCTTTAGTGGATTAGTTGGCCGTATTATTGTTTATAAAGGGATAATTACTACTAAAAAGATATTTTTCATTCAACAAAGTTTAAAGCATGAAAAACCCATTTTGGATATCTTTTTTTTGGAAGATGAAGTAGATCAATAGTGAACTCTCATGAAGAAAAAAAATGAAAATATTGAAATCTAATACATGGAGTGGGATGAGTTTAAGAGATTACTTTTTCAATAAGTACTCTATTTTTATTCTTAATATCAAAATGGATCAGTAGTTCGTTGATCTAATTTAGATGGATGATGAATCTATTATTACTTATGAGGAAATATTTACTAGACTTACGAGGTATGTTTTTGGAATTATCATCCAACAAAATTTTTTGGATGATCGAATCATTAGTAGATTAAGACCAATTATTAAATGTGAGTTATCCATAAGGATCTTTAGTGGATATTATGAAATTATCCTATGTTATATCATTGGGGAAATGAATATCAGATTATGTCAACAATATAATGGTTCTTTCACGAAAAGGAATATTGAGTTTAAATTAAATAATAAAAACCAAAATGAGAAGAAGATTATAATTTATTGGTTCTTGAAGTGTGGAAGGATACATGGTGTAATTTTCCTTATAGGTACTGATAAATGATTTATCTCTAAATAGGAAGTTCATCAAGGAATCGAATGCTGAAGTAATGGAAAAAATTTAGCTAATTCTACGAATAGTGGGAAAACTTCACATAATTTCCCATCCACATTCTAGTGTTTTAAATGTAATTAGAATGATCATTATACTTCATACTTCCCAAATCAAAATGTTGATGATGATGAATGAAATATTAAAAATTTTAATGTAAGAGACAAATGAAAATATCATGTGTTCATTTTTTTGATGATGGTTGAAATAATGATGTGGTTAATAGTACATTTACCATCTACTATAGACCTCCTAATTTGTTATTTGACTATATATCTACTCATTTTGTCATATATAAAAAATATTACATGGTTATCAATATTCCACCAAACATAATTTAAATAATATAAGAAGAAAAAACCCTAAGGGGTACGATAATCATATCTCAAGTATATGGTCACACTCTAGTTGAAGTTTATGATAATGTGCTTCCTAGAAATATTTTCATTTTCTCCAAGTTTAATTTGATGTTATATTATAAATGGTTGTCTTTTATCTATATAGAGTGCACATTGTCTTCTATGGAAGTGAACATGTGTTTGATATTCAAATCAAACCTATGATTGGCTATTAGTATGATGATAAATTTGAACATATAATCTATATCAAATACACTATATGGGTTTTTATTTCTATTTAAGAGGGGAGTTTATCATAGATGGTTGAGGAGAAAATCAACATTGATGACACACCTATTGTTCCATATATATTTTTGTCTTTCTATAAGAGTATCATATCATTATAAAAAACATGATGTTCCATTATTGGTAGAATTCATTCCCCATTCCACACCTCTTCCAAAGAGTCCTTATAAAATAGACCGGATAGAGTTACATGAATTTGATAAAGAAAATCCAGGAGAACATTGATAAGGGATTAACTTGGCCACATGCGTCACATTGGGGTGTACCTATTATTTTTTAAAGATAAATATGGATATGTGAATCAAGATGATTATTGGGACCTGAACAAAATCACAAACAAGAAGATATATCCTCTACCTCCTATTGATGGCCTATATGACCAACTGCATAGAAATAAATTCTTTTCCCATAATTAACATCATTGTAGATATCACCAATAGAGGTTCAAGAATTAGGATATACCCAATATTTAATATCATATAAGGTATTAACTATGAATATATAGTGATTCCATTTAGTCTTACTAATTTTATAGTCAATGTTATGGATTTAACGAATAAAGTATTTAGAGAATACCTTTATTAATTTGTGGCAGTCATTTTATATGATATTAAGTTATATTCCAAGATCATGGAAGAACATGAAAATTAATTTAGTGTTTTACTGAGGACCCTACGAAATGAGATAATATATTAATATTTTTTAATGTTGGAATTTTGGTTAAAAAGGATTCATTTTTGGGATATATAATCTCAAGAGGGGGTATATAGGTAGATCCATAAAAGATAGTGGCCCTTGAATAGTGTACCAGACCAACCATAGTGACTAATATCTACAATTTTCATAGTTTAACATTATATTATAAAATGTTTTTATAAAATCTCTCATGAATATCTAATCCACACCCCAATTTAACTTGATAGGGTTCAAAGTTCCTTTGATCAAATGAAATTGAGGAACATTTCAAGTGATTGAAGAGAGGAGTTTTCATTGCACATGTTATTAAGATACCATATTGTGGTTATGTGTTTGTAATATATAATATTACATCCATGAAGGTATTTGGATGTGTTCATATGAATAATAATATTTTTATACCTTATGCCTCAAAAAAAATTATTTTTCATGGAAAAAGTTACACAATTACTGATTTGGTTTTAATAGATGTAAATTTTACATTAATATATAGGGAAAATACATTTACAGAGAAAATATTGATAGATATACCAATCAAAATTGATTAGAATATGTATTCATATATAAGTAATTGAATATTTACCTGAGAATATTATTAGATATGAATAAAGATTATGAATACTCACTACATTACCACATTGAAAAAGAAAATAAGGTGGGTAATGCTTTTAGTGGAAAGGATCATGGTATATTTTCCATTATAAGGATCCCAAAAGGACTAATATTACTGTATTTTCAAAGGATGAATCTTGAAATACTGAAGGAAGGGGAAAATTGTCTCTTTTTCAATTGCATGTTCAACCATCTGTCCATTTAATGATTAGAGAGGCACAAAATGAATATTTAGAGATGAAAAATATGGTTATAAATGTTCTTTAGGTTAACCTTAATCATCATGTAATGAGAAGGTTTAGGAATCATTTTTGTGTTACACCCATAACATATTTGAATAAGTAGTTGTTATAGGAGGCTCATAGTTCTCCATTCTCTATTTATCCTTGATGTATGAATCTGTATATTGATTTGAATGAGTACTTTTGGTGAGACGAAATGAAGAGATATACCATAGAGTTTTTATCTAAAATATTTTTATGCTATAAATTTGATGATAATTGAAAAACTTCTAAGGGGATGTTACTTACATTACCCATACCTGAATGAAAATGGGAAAACGTGGCCATTTCTTTTGTCGTTGGACTCCACAAAATCTCCAAAGGGAGTAATTTTTCACGGGTTTTTGTAGATCAACAGAAAAAGACAAAACACTTAGTCACTATCTGAAATTATTTCACATGTGATATGATTCTCAGGATATTTAGTAATGAATTAGTATGGCTTCATGGATTAACTCATTCAATTGTATCTAATCAAAATATGAGGTTTACCACTACGTTCTGGAAATGTATTCCAAAAGATCTTCATAAAGATTTGAGTTTCATCACTTTTTATCATCATTATAAAGATAGTAATTCCTACAGAATAATTCAAATACTACAAAAAACGTTGAGATATAGTTCTATGGATTTTAAAATCGTTTGGAATCAACACCTTCGTCTAGTTGAGTTTCCATAAAATAATATCATTCTGTCATTCATTTAGATTTATATTTATAAATACCTCTATTGATGAATAGTATAGATCTAATTTTATGGAATGAAGATAGAGGAAGAAAAATATTGGTACCTAATTTAAATGAATAAATGGAAAATAAGGTTATATCCATTCTGCAACATATCAAAGAAAGTCAAAGATGGAAGAAAAGGTATGCAAAAAAAATAACTGGAGTAATTTAGATTTTTTAGTTAGTGAAAAGGGGAGTCTAAAAATTGTTCCAATGAATAAAGTAATGAGATTTATAAAGAAGGTAAAAGTAATCCCTAGGAATATCCGACACATTGAATGTATATATTGTATTGAGGTGATATCTTATTTATTGGTGCTTTCAGCAAACCTCTCTCTAGTCCACGATATATTATACGTATCTCTCTAGAGGAAGTACATACCAGAAATTTCACATTCACTAAACATATAGTTTTTATCAATGGAGTAATATCTTTCTTCTGAGGAACAACAAGAATTTATTATATATCAAACATATACAGTTCTATGAAATAATACCACTCACCTAGTCAATGTTTTGTGAAAAAACTAGCAGTTTGGGGAAGCAATATGGGAATATGAGGATATAATGAGGTATAATTGTCCTAATTTGTTTGTATTAGAGTGAAAAAAGTGTAGTGAAATTTATTTTACAGTGTTAAACTATAACACCATGATATATTATTAATTATATATATTTTTTATTGTCCAACTAATTTTTTTGATAGATTTTGTTACACACAACACCGTGCTTTAAAGAATCATGATAAATTATTAATAATATTATTGAAACATGAGAATTATATCGTGGAAATTAATAATGGATTCTTGAATTATTATAATCATGTTTTAAATGTTAACTATAACAGTTTCATATAATGAAAACATTTTGACAAAAA
This sequence comes from Viscum album, assembly GCA_963277665.1. Lineage (NCBI taxonomy): Eukaryota > Viridiplantae > Streptophyta > Magnoliopsida > Santalales > Viscaceae > Viscum > Viscum album. The sequence goes on from OY728133.1 coordinate 1,867,537,880, forward strand.
CACTTACTAATCTATAAAGTCTTTATGTGTTTCAAAAAATCTTTTTTTGGGAAAAAGGTTTTCATTTCTTTTTATAAGAAACAAGAAAATTAATTTTTCATAGTTTAGTAAAACTAATGTGACAAAACAAAATTAATTTTTAAAATCCCTATTTAATAGTTATTTATGGATTATTTTTCATGATTTTTTTTTTAAAAAATACTAACTTTTTAATGAATATTGAAAAATACGGGTTTTTGTTAACAACATGAATTTTGTTGAACTGATTTATAAAGATCTATTTTTTATTTATAATGTTTTCAAAATTAACATTAGTTGTATTATATTTCAATTAATCTTATTTATGTCTTCTTAAAAATTTCCATATTGATTTTTTATAAAAAATCATTTAAAACATTTGAAAATTTTCTATGTGGAAAACAACTTCCTTGTTATGTATGTGTATTTAATTTTAAATTACAAATATCCACTATTATTAAAAAAAATATGTAAAAAATATTTAATATATGATATAATAACAATTAATATTTTATCATACATTCAACTAAATTTTTTCCCATAATAAATTGTAAAATCAATAAATATTATTTAACATTGTTAATGTAAAAATGGGGTTTTTGTGGGATTATATTAAAATGTAATATGATAAAAATGACCAAAAACATATAAAAACTGATTTTATGGATATATTGAATCCACTAGTTTCTAATAATCAATAATGGTATGTCATAGATCTTTATGGAATGTAAAAAACTTGGTAAAATGTTTTTCTTTTCGATATTTATATGTTTTCCCCTCACCTCACTTATAAAAGGAAACCCCCTATCCACTCCAATTCACCTGTCACACCTGGACATTCGAAGTAATTTTATTTTATTATTTTATCTTAATTAATAATATTTTTATGAGGTGACGGCTAAACCCAATTGAGATCTTGTGTTTTTTGATGATAAATGAAGTTTTCATGTTTTTCCAGTGCTCGACACATGAGCATGGCATGATTGAAGCCTCATGGCTTCGTTAAATCACTGAGCGTTCTGACCGGTTCACAATTAATTAATAAATAAATAAAATTAATTAAAAATGGTTTTGATAATAATAATAATATTGTTATTATTTATGAAAAATATTAACATTATGGAGAATATTTTATTTGATTTTATCATTATTCTTATTATTATTATTATATAATTATCAACATCGTTAATTTTATTATTATTATTAGTGTTAAGGATAAAAATTTCATTTTGTTTTTATTGTGATTATTAACTTAATAATAATAATAATAATAATAACTATTATAATTTTTGTAATTATTAATTTATTTTAATTTTTTTTTTATTTTTTATTTTATCTATGATAGGATTTAAGATCCCCCTTGTAGCGCCTAACCTTCTATTCCTTTTCCTATCGCGTGGCCACCCACCTAGTCCACAACACCCATATGGTGAAAAAATTTTCAGCGCCCCTCTACCCTCGTGTAACCCTACTCACCCTCCGGTGGTCCCCCTTATGCCACCCTCTGATCACACCGCACCCCCTGCTCACGCGCACCACTGAACCAGCTGGCCTCCCACCTTATTTGGAGAACTCAAACCTACAACCACCTCCACCAATGGCCACGAACACTACACACTCACTTGTGTAACCCCTCTGTCATTCCCTCTCACTCCGGTATGCTTTTCATTCTCATCGGATTTATGTTTAGTGTTCCGTTCATTTTAGGGTTTGATCTTGAAATTTGTTTTTAGAATTCTGGATTTATGGTCCAATTTGTATTCATTGTGGTGCGACTAGGGTTCGATTGAATAATTTCTACCTATTTTTGGATTTTTGAATACCTTAGGTATGTTATTTCATCAATAAGAATAATTTGGCTAATTATTTTTCATGGATAAATTTTTTTTCATGTTCATTGATTCATATATTGGGTGGGAAATTTGTTTTTGAAAGATATTAACCTATGTATTATTTTTATATGGCCTGTTTATGTTAAATGGGGGCGTTTATGATATAATCCCATTTGGTATTATTTTGTGTTTTTTTATAACTTCTTAAATTGGTTAATTAAATTATGCAAAGACAAGAAATTCTTATTTGGGCTTTCTATTTGTGTGTGTTTGATTAAAAAATGGGATTTTTGGTAGTATTTTTCTGTAAGAGCTTATGGAGATTCTTGTAATTGCATTATAAACTTTATAAATAACTTATTGAACAATGTGAGAGGTCCGTATTATGTTCATAAAGAGTTTTACTATGCTCATGTTTTTTAAATGGATTACCATTACATGATGGTTATGTTAGAGACCCTTTAAAATTTAGTGTATACTGTTTAAATTTTGAAAAGTATGTTTTAAAATTTACATTGTTTTTTCTGTATATCATAAAAGGGGTTTTCCTTTGGAAACAGTTAAATTTATTAGGTTCTTTTTATTTAATATTAGCAAATGAGTTTTATGAGTTATGTAAGTGATTTGAAATGTATTTCCAAATGGTTCTAGTGTTCGTTAGGGGAGAAAGAGTGTTTTTGGTGTAAGTTTTATTAGGGATATTTATTAAGTGTTTCGTAAAATTTTTTACTGAATTATTAAATTATAGGTGTACGGTGTGGTCCCTCCATTATGGTTTCGAGTCGCTGGGTCTAAGGTTACTCTCCAATGTGTGCATAGGTATGCATATGTGTGTGTGTGTGTGTGTGTGTGTGGTTTCCCCCATTAGATGTATATTCATCCATGCATGTGAATATATATGATTGGGGCTAGGTGTGGCCATTTGTATATATGAAAATTCATATGTAGGTGAGTCACTTCTAGTATATGCATATAAAAATATATGTAAGGATCCCCTATTACATGTTCATGGCCATGCAGACGTGTGAATGGGGGATATATGTTCTTATCTATATGTGAAAGTTCATATGCATAGTGGAGGAGAAACAACCTTTAGTTAGAAAGTGTTGATGCCTGAATGTTTGGTTTGGTTCCACCCTGAAGTAGGTTCCCTATGCCTTGATCTTTAATTAGAACTTCCATTTTTTCTTGGTGTTCTTTTAAAAAGTCTATTTCCTACTATTATATGAAATTTAAATGAAATATATACATAGGAAGGAATATATGTAAACAATGGTGGATATTGAAAAGTGGTTTCCTGAATGTCTTGAATTTGAAACTGATATTTCCCAAGATGTGTGTCCTTTTGGATGGTTTTTGTTAAAAAAGTATAATGACATGTTGATTCTCGTAAAAGTATTACCCCACTATAAGTGTGGTTTTACTATTTTTTAAAATATGTGGTGTCTTTTTTGTGAATGTGTTCTTTTAAATGATTTTTGGAACATAAAGGTTTTGAGATACAATGTTTCTAAATTGTAAATTTTTTTTGTAAAGCAATGAGGCATGTTTGACACTTTGAGAATGGTATATGAAAGTAGAAAACCCATCTTGAGGAATTTATCCCAATATTGAGAAATTGGATAGAAGTATTAACATGTGATTTGTGATATGATCCTTATGTTGATGCTTCTGCATTATGTGACGTGAAAAATGGAGAATGTGATTAACCAGAGAAAATAATGGTGAGAGGTTTAATGGATTTTGAAAAAAGAAATTATCATGTTCATTTATGTTTTCATGACAAAATTTCATCAACATTTGAAATGGAGCACATGGGAAACCTGATGTATCTAGGTGGGTATATTGGGACTAGTATACTATATGATATAGAAGTGGTTCATCATGATTTTTTCTAGATGGATTAACACATACAATACTAACTAAACATGGATTATGATTAGAGACCACAAGGTTATAGGTGTGTTCCCTACTTGTAGATCGTGCACATGAACACTGTCTGTTGTGGTATATATATTACATTTCACTGAGGATTGAGGTTCCTATGGTCCCATTTGTGATATTTACCTATATTGATTGAACATAGTTCTCATTTACAACACAGTGTTAGTCAAATGATATTTTATTTTTACTACTTCATGTTTGTTTCCCTCTTTGAAAAATCCATGTTCTTGATTTGAACATTAGCCCTTTAATTTTGGAATTTTAGTATATTTTTGGGAACTATTTTGAAAAATTTTGTGCAATAGAATATCTTTCATTAAAAATGTAAACTTTTGAATTTAATTTGGAGAGATGGAAAAAACTTTTTTGTTATGTATTATTTTAAAACTAGAAATATTCGATTTATTATTAAAGGTAAAGTCATAGGGAATTGTTGTTTTTTGGAATTCCTACTTATAATATTGTTGCTCATGCCTAGATTATCTTTTTTTAGTTTTAGGTTCTAGTTTTGGATCTCTCTTATAGTGAGTGTGTTTTCGTGATTGGTGGAGACCCATGGGGTCACCTTCAGGTATGTTTCGCTACATAGTATATTTTTATTCTTGCTGCCAGTTTATTCCATTTCTCTTATCTTATATACTTGTATTTCATTTATCTGGTAAATCATTTCAAATGTTCATCTGACAATAAGGAACTTGTGCCAGCCCATGGGAATTACTGTTGAGGACTATTTTTTAAATGGATATTTTGATTGTTGGTGGTGATCTAGAACTCCATGTTGCGTACAATACAAGATATTTTATAACTCAAAGAGAAGAATACCATGGAATCTTGGGGTGTTACAGAAAACATGAGGTTGTAATAACCTCATTATATTCCATATACTAATATTTTTTAGAGTTTTCTTTATGAACTATATCCATCTTCCCTTCCATTAAATTAGATATTGAATCGTCATCCCTATGTATGGGGAAGTACTTCCTCAAGAATTGATATTATTAATTTTCCAAAACAAATCCCTCATGACTAGAAATAATGATGGATTAAATTATTATATATTATATAAATGATATTATTATACTTTTTAAATTATTATATAACATATAACTCCATAATTTCCATTCCATGGGAATACTATAACGTCTGTAGTGTGTACGACACACTACCACCTCACAAAGTGATATGCTTCTTTCATGCTATACATAGAATAAAATAATTTTGTGTTTAATTACCATATGTGATATATATGACATGAAAATAATTTTATAATCTTAATATATTTTTTACCTTAATTTCATTAAATTATTTGATTAAATGGAAATAATGTTCATTCATAGGTACGTCCTACCATCTCCAAGAACAGGGTATTTATAACATCATTAAAAATATTGATATTATGTAATGATTATAAAAATAAGTGGTCATAAAGTATAAAATCAAAACTTTGATAAAAAATAAAGCAGTTATTTCCTAAAATTTGACTTCAATATATAATTTTTTATAAACGTGTTATATAAAGTCATAAGTAAATCATATATGGTATACCATGTATTATTATTTACCTTTAATAAATGTATACATAATTATATTTATTATAGATGAGGCTTGAACCTTTACTACAGAAGTCGATACTTATGGAAAGTGATTTTTGTCTCAATTTCCCTTCATTGAGACGTATGCTATGACATGAACCTATGATATTTTTTGAGGGGTATCGATATCGTATATGACATTTAATATAATGAAATTAATTATTATAATCATATTTTACATTTAATTTAACTGTATTCTTACATTGGGAATACGATATTATGTAACCAAAATGGAACCGGTTTTATGATACAATCTCATTATTTATCAGGATGGTAACACAATACAAGAGGGGGTGAACTCTATGTTAAATAAAATTGTATTTAAAAACTTAAGGAAGAACATATTTTAAGAGGTCTTAAACAAATAAAATTCACAATCAAAACAATAAACCATAAAGGTCTTAGATCCGATGGAAATTACAAGTATTATAAAACAATTGAATTTGAAGTGAATACAATGATCAGAGTAAAACAAATATCAATGACACTCCCATATAGCGTATAGAATATTTCAATTCAATATGAACTGTAATTGAAAAAATTACTATTTAATTGAAACAAGTACTATTTAATTGAATATGAAAGGAAAGGGGAAACAATATAATTCCCTTTCTAATACAAATAGCAGCAGAAATGTAAAAGTATTACAATTATTTAAACCCAATGAGAAGGGCATCCTTTCAACTAGGATAAAAGGTATGTCTTACCACCACCTTGGTAAGTCCTAGATATGATTATTGGTATGGAAGTCTTCATATCCCTATATATCCTCAATTAATAATGAAATTGACACATCTTTCCATCAAGAAATTTACGGCCCTTGATAAGATGATCGGTTGAACGTCTTCCTATCCATGGAAGCCATCGATAGTTACCACAATGATCGGTCACACAAAGCAGAATAAAAGCACTTATAGGAATAAAAGAACATGGAACAAGCTGTTCACTTCCTGTATCATCAAAGCTTTCACACAAAGCAAGAGATAAGTAACAACATCTCTCTCTAGAACATGATAGAAGAAAAAATTGTGTATTCGGATTTGAATCACCGTCTATTTATAGGTTTCATGATTCATCAGTCATATTTCTCTGAAAAACATGGATGGACTTAGACACCTGGCTTTACATCAGTGAAAACAATTTAGAATACATGACATCGTTTTTATTGGTATATAACCAACTAAATGGCATCGTTTTTGTTAGAAATTAATAAGTGTAATAGAATGAGTATGAGACTCATTCAATCAGTATTGAAGTTATGATACGAGTTTAATGCATTTCATAAGTGCAATACACAACGTGTTTCCTAGGCTTAACATAATAATAATTCATATCGATTGCATATTAAAATAGAGTTACGATTCTTAACTTGGTTACTATGCTTGGATACAATACATAATATGAATATGATTCATAACTTGGTTACGATATCATGATTACAATTCTTGATTACGATTCAAAATCTTACCAAGTTACGATATTGTGATTACGAAACTTGATTACGATTTAGAATCTATCTTGTTTATGATATCATGATTATGATATATGATTACAATTCAAAATCTATCCTGGTTACGATATTGTGATTACAATATATGATTTTGATTCAGAACATAATCTGGTTACGAAGCATGAAACATGGTATTGTGATATTGTACTCTTCTGGATTATGATACATGGTTACGATGCAGTTTTACAATGTGTACTTAATGTGGTTATGATTTATTATTATAATACAATACACAATCATGTTACGATTCTTGATTATAATACAATAAATCATCAGGTTATGATTCTTGATTATAATACAATACATCATTAGGTTATGATTCCAGATTATGATATAGTGTATAATCTCGTTACAATTTCTATTTACAAAGCAATACAAAATATGATTTTGATTTCTTCTTTCAATTTAATGCATAATCTGGCTACGATTGAAACAACATATGAAACAAAGTAAATTAATCAACAAACAAAACATTGATAAGGATACATCAAAAAAGAGAAGATAAAAAGAGTGATAATTATTTTTCAAACAACATACATGATTACCAATATTTATGGTTATGATATATATGATTTTTGATTTCCAAAATTAATTGATTTATGGGAATGTTGAAACATGTTTTGACTCAATAATCTCCCCCTTTTTGGAAATAAAAAAACAAAAAAGAAACAAATGGGCTAACAAAAAATAAAGACTTATCTCCCCCTAAGTTTAATAACTCTGGTGAATATGACTGATTCCACCCATTGTTTAAAAAATTCACAAGGGATCCTATTTTCATCACATTTAGTTGTGAATTCTCCACCTTAATCAGACATTCATAAGAAAAAATTTCTTTTCAATGTCATTCTCCCCTTTCGATTATCAAAAATAATAAGGGAAAATATTTATTTCCTACAAAAGGTTAGAGAAAAGTAGTAAAAAACAATAATTGTTACATGAAACAAAGCTTTAATATGACAAGAGTTCAACCACCATTCATTTCCCTTTTGTTTTTCCAAAATATTAAAAATATAAAGTTTCATCTTCTCAAACTCTTTTCTATCCTTCATGATATTGTCAAGGGATTCAATCTGAACCTTCAGCTTCTCATCTTATACAGAAATAATATTTTCTTGGTTCCAGAGCCGATCATGATGAAGCCGATTAATAGCTTCTTGAGGTTTATGTCTTGCTTCTTGGTTACTGAAATCATCCAATCTGAGGTTGTAGGCTTTCTCAAGTGTAACGACACTATTTTAGAGTGAAAATATCTCATTACTCTCAACATGAAACTTTTCTATTAAGGTCAAAATATCTTATAAGACAACTCATTGAGAGGTACCGGGTCATTGAAGTTTTTCAATCATTTCATTTAAATTACCAAACAATTGATAATAAATGTTACTGAGAAAATTTACCCAATGCATCAAATCATCTTGCTTGACCGAATAGTTATTGAGACTATCATCAACATTATAAGACCATTTCACAACCTTATTGAAAGACTTACTGTGATCAGCAAAACATTCCTTGAAAATATTGAACTCATCTTCGAGAGATTGAAATATGTCCATCAACACATTAATAGAATCCATTCTATAATTATATAAATTAGAAAGAATTTTCAATATGTCCTGAATTTTTTTAATAAATGGTATTATCTTCTCCAACCTATTCAAGGCTCGTTCAATGTACAGATCACCTTTTAGAGTGTTTGTTCATTCAACATTCGCGTCCTTAGTGAATTGTGGGAGATCACTAAAATGTTTCCCAGTGCTGATAACCTGAGCTTGGTGATTCATATTTCTATTAGATTCTTCCTCATCCTCTTCCTATTCTTCATCATTATCAAAAATATGAATGACATCCTTGGAATAAACCTTTTGAGATACTCTCTTGGAGGGTTGAGGATCCAGATATGGATAAACATAATATGGTACTTTTGATGACTCTGCAGCATGACTTCTCTTGTTTGTATCTTCTTTCTCTTCGACTTGAAATTCCAACTGTTTTTGTTCTTCTTGTTCATATTCCTCTTGGATTTCTTCTCCGTTTTCTTATTCCTCTTCTTCCTATTCTTTTAGCAAGAATTTTGTAGCTTATTGTTCAAAGAGTTCTTTCCTATTGACTTTCCTTGTTGGAAACAATTAAATTTTACTAGATGGATCTTTATTTCAATTCCTGATTTCAATTTCTGAGTTATTCTATGAAGACTGTCAATGTCAAACGGATCAACCATTATTTTCTTCAATAATTTATTTCTCTCTTCTTGATTCAATGTTTCTTCATACCGAACTCTTAACGCCAAAACTTCAGCCAGATCCAATCTAAACTAAGGATCACCTTCTTTTCCTTTTTTCCTTTTATTCCTCCACTCAGCAGCAATATCATCAGATATATCCTTTTTTATCTGTGGGTTTTGGAGATATATCCTTAACTGACATTATTTTGTACGAATATGACATTGATGGCTTAGAAGGTTTATTACTACCTTCTGCATCATCTTTTTCATTCTCAGCATCTAGATCTCTCTAAAAAAAATTCAAATTAGAATTGAAACGTGATTTGATCCTTCTTACCATATCATTACTAATTGAGGACTCTTTGAAGAATGTCAGATCAGACATAATTGCATGATTACACAAACCCAAGCACTCTTCTAGAAAATAACTGTTAATGAAGGGAAACATGATCATCAGAGATTTTCTACCACCATATTTTTGTTTATTCATTCTTTTGAAAATAAACCCCATAAGGTTAAATATACTCATGTTGACCAAGTATTCATGTACATATACATCTGAAAACTTAAAAGTATCCTTATCTCCTTTTCTTGGCACCAAAAACACTTGCATCCAAAGGTTGCTGCGTCTATTTTCTCCAAATAAATGACATATGCTTCTTATGTCATCTTGAATCACAAAAAGTGTTTCTTAGGCTTTAGACCTATCAAAGGTTCCATCAACTTATGATAACTTATGATAAGTACATAATGCATCTCCCTCAAATGGGACATCCAGAAACGTCACATCTTGCTTTGAAGAGGTCGTATATTTCTTGTTATACATCATAAAAGAGATTCAGAGATCCTTGTTTATCTCTAATAATTCATAAAATTGTAACAATTCTTCATGATAAACATGATCTAGATCAGAACCTGATTTTATACAAATATTGATTCCCATACCTGAAATCTAATAATTATTTTCAATGAAGAATCAAAAGAGTCATAAAAATCTCTGGAGACCAACCTTTCACCTTTGAAATTCATTGAAGTGAAATTCATTGGAGGAATTTCATTTGGGGAAGAAACAGAAGACTCAGACATGAAAAAATAACTCACACCTAGAAGAAACTGCTGATTACAGAAACTAAGAAGTTATCTGATTACGAAAACAAGGGTGAGAATAGATCGATCTTTGCTGACTGTTTATAGATCATATTTTCTTGAGATAAAACATCGAATAAATCGATGTGGGGGAAGTTTTGTTAAAATTAAATGATCGTTATGATTAGATCTAAGAGATCTAATAGTAAATAATAACATTAAACTCTTGATGTTTTCTTTTAGTGAAAATCGTATTCAGAGTGAAACGTATTAGTAATTAAAAGAATGAAATGAGAAATGACAATTAAAACAACCAAATTGATGTTTTAGAAAATGTACATATCAATGTAAAATGATTGATATTTTGGTTTCAGTATATTTTTCTTATGAAAACGAAACAAACAAAATAATAATAAATAAACTAAAATAGATTAGGTCCAATAGGCTGGTACCGAAATTTTTAGAACCGATTGAATAATCCGCAACAATATTCCAGTACTGATAAGGCAATCCCAATACTGATTAAGTATTCTTGTACCGATATTGATATCTTAGTATTGATATGGTAATCCCAATATAGATTTTTCAATACTAAATAAGTAATGTAGTTTTAATTGTTTATAATTGACTCGATGATTTAATACTGATGGTCTAAATCTGGTACCAAAATATTTTGAAACCAAAACATAAAAATGAAAGATAAAATTAGAAACCAATAAAATAAAACACAAAGATTTAAACCAATTATCTATAAAAGAAAAGTTTAAAATAATAAATTGTAAAAAAAAAAGTGAAACCGATAACTTGTAAAACAAAAATGAAACTAAAAAACATATATAACATAATGAATAAAGAATAAATCCAGTAAAATATGTATATTCCCCCTTTCAAAAGGAGTAACTCAATGTAAGGAGATAGATTAAACCAAAAATACATGTGAATGATTACTTTACAATGATCATTCCTAGTTTCTATTTAATGTATTCAAATCTATCAGAATATAATGGTTTTTTGAAAATTTCAGCAAGCTGTTCTTGCGTTCCGATGAATTGTAAAACTATATCTCTTTTTTTGGGTGTGATCCCTAAGAAAGTGATGCATAATATCTATGTGTTATGAATGTGAGTGACGTGTAGGGTTTTTACTAAGATAAATGGCACTAGTAATGTAACATAATATTTTAGTTTTTGAGAAACTCATGCCATAGTCAGTGAGTGTGTGTTTCATCCACAACACCTGAGCACAACAACTTCTAGCTACTACATATTCTACTTCAGCAACGGGGAGAGCTACTGAGTGTTGTTTCTTGAATAACCAGAAAACCAATTAATCATTTAAAAAATGACATGTTCTAGATGTACTCTTTCTGTCCATTATAAATCCAACAAAGTCAGCATCTGAATAACATTTCAAAAAAAATCATTTCAAGAAGAATATAATAGTTCTAAATCTGTAGTTCCCATTAAGTAGAAAATAATTCTTTTCATTTCATTTAAATGAGATTCTTTTTTATTATATAATAATCTTGCACATAACAATACTGAAAACATCAAGTCTAGATGACTAGCCATCAATTATAACAGACATCATATCATACCTCTAAATGTTGATTGATCCACTATTTTCCCACCTTTATAAACATCATGTGTATTTGAGGTCCTAATTGGAGTGGTAATACTTTTATTATTGTCATATCCATACATTTTGAGTAATTAATTGATATAGTTGTGTTGGGATATATTAGTTACTTCTTGTTTTTTAGAGATTTTAAACCCTAAAAATAATGTTAACTCGCCCATCATACTCATTTCCAACTCATATTTCATAATATTTTCAAAGGAATCAGATAATTATTCCCTAGTTGATCCAAATATAATGAAATTAATAAAAATTTGAATTATTAAAACCTTTTTGTATTCCATTTTTAGAAAAACAGTTTGGTCAGTAATACCTTTTGCTTAATTGTTTTGTAAATGAAATCATGTGAGTCTATTATAACATGCTCTTGGGGATTATTTAAGGCCATACAAATCTTTGGTAAGATTAAAAATATGATCAAGATATATTGGATCTACTAAACTAGTAGGTTGATCAACAAAAACTTTTTCTTGAACAATGCCATTGAGAAAATCATATTTAACATCCACTAATTTTTTTTTGAAATTAATGTATGCTAAAAAGGCTAGTAGAATTAAAATATATTTATTTCAAGATACCAAAGCATAGGTTTCTTCGTAGTATACTCCCTCTTGTTGATTATTGCCTTTAGCAACAATTCTCTATTTATTTCTAATAACGACTCCATTTTCATCTCATTTGTTTCTAAAAACCCATTTTACAACAATTACTGTTGTTTCTTTAGGAATTTCAACCAAATTCTAGACTTGATTCCTTTCAAATTCATTTAGTTCATATGGAATTGCTTTAATCCAATCTTCATCATCTAAGGCCTCACATAGAGTTTTAGGTTAAAATTTAGATAGAAAAGAAATATGGTATAATTCATTTCTCAAGGAATTTATGGCCCTTCTAGGTTGATTTACATCTCCAATGAAATTATCACTAGGATGATTTCTTAAGAAAAAATTGTTTTGGGTTTTGTAAAACCAGTTCATTAACATCTCATAGAAAATATTATGGACTAAATGTTTCAGGAACACTTTCTTGAGCATTCCCCTTATCAGAAGAGTTTTCAATCGTCAATTGGTAATCGGTTTATGAAAATACATTAGTTGATGTAGGTAGGGATTCTTTAAAAACCACAGGGCTAGTTTCATAAAATTTAACTTTCACTGTTTCTTCAATAGTGAAAGAGTTTTTATTGAAAACACTATAATCCTTAAAAGTTGTAGAATAGCATTGAAAGATTCCTTCATCAGATTTGGGTGCAAATTTATGTAAATTTTCTTCTGTATTCAATAAAAATACTTTGAATCCAAACACTATGAAGTATAAAACATTTAGTTTTCAGACAGTCCCCATTTCATGATGTGTTTTATTATGAAAAGGTCTTGTTAAAACATGATTTATAGTATAACATGCAGTAAAAATAGATTCCACCAAGAAATGATTAGCAATTGAGTATTCACTCAACATGGTCCTTGTTATTTCATGAAGAATATGATATCTTCTTTTAACAAACATTGTTTTTCTTATGTGTTCTTATAGTTAAAAAATTGTGAGTAAAACCTTTCTTATTACAAAAGGTTTCCAAATCCAAAATTTGATATTCTCCACCATGATCACTACGAATAATTATCAATTATAGGTTTTTCTCATTTTTATCTTGGGCTCTAAATGTTTTGAAATTGAAAATTATTTAGATTTATTTTCTATAAATATACCCATGTATTTATAGTATAATCATCAACTAAAAAAATATTTTATTTCCCTCTAATGCTTTCAGTTTGTGTGGGACCAGAAAGATCCATCTGCACCAACTATAGGGCATGATAAATTGAAATTTCATTGATTGATTTAAAGAATGTTTTATGTAACTCTCCATATTGACTAGGACCACAAACATTTGAATAATCATACTTAGGATCCAGTAGATCCTTAACATGTCTTTTATATGAATGTTTACAAAGGTTCCTTAGATTACAGTGTCCAATTGAGCTATGAAAACTCTACTTCCTTCCATAACCAGGATATGTAGGATGCCTCTATGAGGCTTAATCATCATCTTATGAAACGAAAGGGTAGTCCTAGTACATATGTCCCACCTCCATAAGAAATATATGTGATAATTTTGTATCCTTTGTTTCTACATCGAGCATTGATCACAATGGATTAGGGAGTCTCAGTGATCATATCATTCACATGGAATGTCCCTATTGGGAATAGTCCAACATTCGGGGTGTAATCCCTAATCAGTGGAATGATATTATGTGTTCCACAGAAGAGGAAAACATATGTGTATAATCAACGAACAATGAACTTATATGATATGTTAACTCTGTTTATGTGAAAAAGAATTAGACCTCTTGGTTAGTATCCACCAATCCATTTTTCACACTATACTCAAAAAAAATAGTGAACCCAGTTTCAATCATTCATTTAATGAAATTATTGTGTTATAATCCATCTATCCATTTTGTTTGAACACTATATGAAAAAAATATGGAATCTGATTTGAATTTATCAACAAAAAATTAATGGGTTATTATCCATTTGGATGTTTTTTAATACTATACACAAACAAAAATGTTTAACTCGATGTGAGTCTCCCATATTCCTCGGTAACCAGGGTTACCATGAAATAAGTCAATCCTCACATTGAAAATTACACATAAATAGAATGACTAGATCAGGGATAAAATAAAAATTGTGTTAACCTTGCACATATGATGAATACCATCATGGTTACCATATTTCACAAATAAGTGACCTTGTTCCTTCTTGTCTTCATGATTAAAGAAACTTCTCTATTAAAAAGAATATATATCAAATATAATTTCAACATACATCAATGTTCTTGGTAAGTCAAAAATGGATGCAACCCCCATGGGTCACAAAATGGTTTCGTCTTCTCAACAGCATCAATTTCAACTGGAAAACATAATTTTGTGGAGTACCATAAACACAGTGCAATCTGAACCCTTGAATCTTCCTCTAAGGGTCTCTGAGTATGGAAGATGACAATTCCACACCATCTAGGAAAATTTGTAGCTAAGGATGTGGCCCTCATTTCCAAAACAAATCTCTTTGGGAGATTATCCCCATAGGGAGACAAACACAACCTTCAATATTAAATGAACATGAAAAAATGAGTCAAATATGACTCTCATCAGATTTAGGTGCTTTTATGGAGGGCCCTTGTCAACCTCCATCACCTGAAACACCCCATTGGTACCCATCAGTCCTCTACTCAGGGTTCTACATGACACACTTCTGCCTCTAACTCCCATGCATTGGCAGTAAGAAAGACACATCTCGAAAGGAGGAATCTTGATATCCAAGAGTGGGCACATTCCCCCACTACAACTGATAATTTTTTCCAGCATATTCTGGTAGTAACCAATGAGAAAGTTAATATCCCATCTCACTTGGAAAAAATCTATGGGAATATTCCTGCAATTGGAATGGGGGTGGTGCATATCCCTAACCCCATGAATGATATCCATATCTTATTATCGTGGCATAAGGAGGGTAGAATTGGGATTATATTCCCACTTCAATCAATGATATAGTCTAGTTCATTGTAGGGACTGAAAATTTGTAGACTCATATCCTTGCACACACTTTTCTAAAATGCCAATACAACTTATCAACAACTGAAAAACTCCATCGAAATATTCCCAAAATGGTACATATACAAGGGAGGCACATATTTCTATCCCTACACCCAAGGTTGCTAAACAATCTGATCATTATGAAAAAGTGGTTTCACTAGAGAAATCACACATTTTTTCACATGTCCAAGAGGATTGTTGACATATTCTGATAAAGTACAAGGTTTTGGACTTGAACCATATTCCCATTCCAACTGAGGCTCACTAGGTGAGAGAAGAACATTCCTTGGGAAAAGGTAACATGCCAATCAAATAATTTCAATGATATATTCCAATGGTCTAGGATCAGGCTCATATCATCATTCTAGAAAGTGATTACCAAGTGAGTCGGGAACATGCCTTGGGATCGACTCATATTCAAATTGAAGATGTACTACTACATAATACAATGGACTATGATTAGGATTATATCCATGTTATAGATGAGTCAAACCAAGTGAGGATGAAACATGCATCAGGATAGGCTTGAATTCTAGTAAGATAATCTACCTGGAATATTCTAACTGATCATGGAAGTCGGGACCATATTCCTACTTCCTCCAACAAAAGACTACCCCAGCATCATTTTAAGGAATTGAAAGAGAAGGATCATATCCATTATCCATATATGGAGATCCATCAGTATATTTTGTTAGGGAATGCATATTCTGACCAGGCTCATATTCCAACTCTAGTTGGAGCTCACCAAGTGATAGAGGCACATGTCTCACTGCAGGCTTATACTCCTACCAAGAAAATCTTGTGTCACATTCCAATGGGCTAGGACTGGTCTCATACTCCCACTCTGAATTATGTTCATCAAGTGAGAATGGAACATTCCTTGGGATAGACCCATATTTCTATCAATAATAAAGAACCTCATTAGTATATTCCAACACCTTCTTTGTAGTGGGACCATGCTCTTGGAACACTAAAAATTTATAAAAATGTTTCAAAACCAATTATATTGAAGGCTAATATATCTACAGAATTCCAAAAGGTAGGTAATAAAATTTCATACATGATATAGATCAAGATCAATATTTCTAATATGATCAGTTCTAGGGTCCTTGACATCATTTGAGAAACATTCTCAATAACACAAGGGTCTATCAAGTCTTCAACCATAGCATAATGCAATCATTACCTTTACAGTCTACCTCAATGTAGTGTATAGATGGATCACAAGGAATCTACTCTAGAAAGCCACCATGGCCAACCTCCCCATGATGATATATCTAATGGACAAGAAATTTATACCCTTACCCAGACATCGTGGTATAGACAGGTGTCCAAATTATAGAATCCTTCATATAGAGATGTTCTCAAAACATCACGAATAAACACATATATTTCCCCATCAACTTCCAGCAGCACTCTACTCTAGTCAGCAGGAGACCATTAGAAGAATATTCTTTATTCTTACCAGATGGCGGTGTTTAAGTATATTGAAGAGGAGGAATAAATTTACATATGGAGAATTTTAGTAGTAAAAATCATCATCATAACTTTATGGACCCTCACCACTTATGACTATGAGTTCCCAAATGAGATAAAAAATGAGTGCATGCCTTATCTACAGAAAAATATTTGAGGAGATCATTAGATAATACAGATTAGACACCTCCCTAATATAGTATATGAGACTCGGCTTCATTGAATCCAGATACTCTATTGTCAACTGGACTTGGATGTTATCTCTATGGATCGGGATCCAAAACGAGAAAAGAACAATGAAAATCTACAACATGCTTTCCACCATTGAATCATAACCCTTGGGATGATCATATATGTTTCCAAATCAATTATCCGTATTTCAAGATGGGGAATATATGCAGTGTAATAATTTTCCACACCCCTAAAATAGCAGAACCCCTCAGATATATAATCTAGTAATGTCATAACCTCATGTGAAATCTAGGGACAAGGTAACACTTAGGATAGCTAGCCACTATAACAGAATTACATTGCATCAATGATTCCCATAAATCATGAAAAGGCATAGAGGATATTCCAGAGGATTTAAAACTTGCCCCCTCAAATCAATGAGAATGAATTTTATGCCTAGAAGTTGAAGATTATATTAACTAGAAATCATCCTAAAAATAATGATTCCCACCATGAGTACCCATATCAGATAGATCATATGAGATCATAGAAACATTACATCAAGTGGGTCATAGTAGAAGATTCTATATGATCTTTCCCAGAGAAATCCCAACCATCCAGGTTGGAGGATTATCTACCACAGCCTCCATATCTGATATTTTCAATTACTGAGAGGATTCATGACATATCCTCAGCCGCTTCAAAAAAACATCATCACACTAGGCTGGGGGAATTTATATCTCAATCACTTTTATCATGTTTATCATCCGCTAATAGGGTCCTGGGGAAATAAGTAGTGATTACATATCAATATCATCCTAATAATATGTAGGAATTTATATCCCAATGTCTATCTTGGGAATCATCAAATCCCTGATTGGAATTATTGGATCCTCAACAACTAGATCAGTTAATACCAATTGGGGCATTTATCAACTTCTAACCCACATGGACGGGGTAATTTTCATCATCTTCATTCCCGTATAAAGAACCAATATTGTCGAGGCTGGGAAGTGAAAATCAATTGTCGACATCATATCCATTCTTCTAACTATACATAAAACCTATGTTAGTCATGGGCAGAATGTATGATGAAGGTGATCAAACCCCGTCGGGTTTGTAAGAAAAAAATTCCAAATATGTCCAGGTGTTCAAATAATGGCCCTGATTAAGGTGGTTCAGAATCAACTCGTTATGTTAGAAGTAATGGTAGAACACCTATTTCTCGATATTCCTTCATGAATGTTGCCAATATTGTCATGACGACGT
This sequence comes from Viscum album, assembly GCA_963277665.1. Taxonomy (NCBI): domain Eukaryota; kingdom Viridiplantae; phylum Streptophyta; class Magnoliopsida; order Santalales; family Viscaceae; genus Viscum; species Viscum album. Next base: position 1,867,556,236 of record OY728133.1, read on the forward strand.
TGTAGATCAAGATGAAAATATAGAGGGCCATGACATAGAGAAAATAACCCATGAAGAATGTGATTTTGAAACACTAATAGAGGCTACAGACACTAGGAACCAAAGAAGTCCCCAAAATATGGAGCCTTTGAATATCAAGTAACCACCTCACAAAAAGATCAAAAAATGATAATGGGAAAGATACAATTACATTCCAATCACCACCCAAAAGAGTTGAGGGTAATTCCATAGAGGAATAGTTTTCACAATAAGGGATTAAGATATAAATCCACTAATGACTCAATGAGGAGCTACATTGGGGAAATATTAAGAGTGTTATATGAGCATTAGACTTGGTAGAACACATACTATATAGATGAGTAAGTAAAACAATTTCATGACCTCCATCTATTGTGGTGAATGAATCTACCTTTATAAGTTGATCGTTTAGTATTAGGATGAATCAAGAATTTTCAAGAGATAATGGCATGTCCACCTCATCAATCCCCACCCACTCTATATATATTTGAGATGGCTTAGTCAATGGTTCTCCCATAATTTATTAACAACATAGATTCCCTAGCTACACAAATGGAAGACATGGATTGGAGAAACACACCTTTTTAGGTCGAGTGGAAGTCATAACCCAAATGGGTTAATGAATCGTTTCCCCCACACAATATTCAAAATCCCACCTTCTATACCTTTGATGGTGCAAGATAACCCAAAAAACATCCGACACACTTTGTATCCTTATGTGGGCCAATGATGGGACCTTGATATCAATAGGAGGCAATGAAGCTAAGGTGTTTTGAATAGATTCTAATTGGGAAATACTTTGTTTAGTATAATAGAATGTTAGTGTGTTCTTTTGTGTGATGGGAAGAACTTCATCATTAATTACTTTACCAGTTCATCTCCACACTTTTTAAGATGACAATCATCAACATGAATAATTATAAGAAACATGAAAATGGGAGTGTGTATAACTCCAAATCCATATGGAAAGGTTTAACATATTCTCTCAACAACCCTCCCTCATAGAAAAAAATACTATAAATCTATGATGAAAATACCTGGGATGAGTTATAGGCACCAACGATCCCAATGAAGTACCCAGATGGGTTCTTTTAGTTCACAGATATAGTAAAATGTCTTCAGAATTCAATTAAAAGAAACTGATCCAAATCTCAACTCATGCACTCAGCGTAAGGGAAATGGATAGGATGCATAGAAGTTATAACTATCAATCCCAAGATGGTAGTGGTGCTTATCCAAGTACTGAGGAAGGTATCGAACCACCCAAAGCCTCCTGTCAGTTGGCAATAACAACATAATCGTCCTCATCCATAAACACAGACAAATTAGGGTTCTGCATGATTTCTAGAAAAGATGAATAAATCATTCTACTTCTAAGATGAATGTAACAGCCCAAGATTTTATAAAAAAATATATTCTTTTTAATTTTATTAATGTCTTGTGTTGTACGCTACACCAAAAGGAGCTTGCACAACAAACATCCTTGACCTGCCTTGCATTACACCCAATCGCGACCTTCCTCGATAGCGTGTGTAATACGCAATACTGAGTTTCATTAAACAACGATATGCTATTAAAATATTATTAAAACTAGCGGTTATGAATAGTAATAACCACTTTTTAAAATTCTATAAATATTATTTTTCAAAAGGAACTTCATTTTTGGATTCGGAATATCGAAATTAGCTTAGGTTGAAATTTTGGTGATTTTCGGATAACTTTCATATTTTGATGAATAGTGAAAATTACTAAATTATAATTAAAAACAACTTTTTTTAATCGAAATAATTAATAGTGATAAATCATTAATTTGAGTGGTTTTAAAGTATATTTAGAATATATTTTTACAATTTAATACAATGTTGGTCATTGGATGTAATTTCACATTTAAACTAGACATAAACAAGTGTCAATCTTTTGATAGATATTGTTTCTTAAAAACACGCTATTTGTTTTAACAGCGGGATTTAATTATAAAATTAATTAATGCAACTTTTATGTTATGAATTTGGTAAAATAGACTTCATTTTTGAATTCGGAATATGAAATATAGCTTGGGATGAAATTTTGGCATTGTTCTGAAAAACATCAAATTTTGATGAATAGTGAAACTACTAAGTGGTAGGTTAAAAACTGAATTTTGCATAAAACTTAATTTTACCGCTTCTGTGAATGGAATTTCGAAAATCCGAGAGACACGGTTAATAACAAGGACTAAAATGTGGTTCAATGAGATGAAAATAATTTTTTGGTGAATAGTAACTTTTTACTTTTTTTACCACGGTTAATAGTAAATAGGGTAACTAAGGGTAAATATGATATTAATATTACCCTAACACATGTACTAATTCTATTGGACAAGTGTAATTCAACCAAAAACAAACTTAGGAATAAAATATGACCATTTAGGCCCACTTGGATTAGATTAGGACATTTATTATTAATTTATTTAAAGAAGGGTTAAAATAGTTAAAATCAAAGTTTAATACGTAAATCATTTTTAATATGGGGTTATACATAAGATAAATTCGACTATAAATATTCATTAGAAAGCTAACAAGATTTCCTACATTATGGTATTTTATTTGTAATTTTTAGACATCAAATAATATAAATTATTTATGACACAAAAATGATGCAGTAATTATCTTATTAATGAAATATTGACATAATTGATAATATAAATACCAAAATAAATGTAATTTAAGACTTTTTATGAATTCCACTAATTTTCTAGGTTACTATGATATATTAATGTTGATTTAATCAACTTGGTTCGAACATATAATTCTTTTATGACTTTCACAAAAATCATATATCAAATAGTGTCAAAATTGACACAAAATAGTTTTTAAATCAAATATTATATTATTAATTGTTATTTTATTCCTAAAAATCTAAGGTTCGGCCAAATGACTTAGATAAGGATATATATATTAATAATAAACAATTTGGGGTTCGTTTGGCATGTTATAGTAAGTGTATTAACCATATAGTGAAAGAAAACAAAAAGACATGGTGAACGTTAAATTATTTAACTTAGAGTTAAATCTAATTGATAAGGTTAAAATAATATCCTAAACTTGTCTAAATTCTATTGGTTGATAGGATTTCGACCCATCCCCACCTTAGCTTCGAAATAAGACCCTTTGGAACCATTATAAACCGATTTTGACTTTAATATAAAATAATATTTTGAGATATTCCTAAGGTGCCCCTCTCCTCCCTTATAAAAGGACACCTCCTCCCCCTCCTCCTCACACCAATTTGAGCACTCAAGCTCGGCCAACCCCTGCCAAAATCTCTTCTCCACTTCCCTAGAAACATCCTAGAGGTTCTGGTATTCCTCAAAGACCAATTTTAGTGCCCTAAGAGGAGGTCTCAAAGAGGCACTTCAAAGAAGAGGTAATTACCGTTACCAATTCTTTCATCTTTATTTCTTCTTCCACTTCTTCTTCTTAGGTTGTTTCATTATGAAGTAATAACATCAGTATCACTCATATACTGATATGTTATTATAAGTATGAAACAACCCTATTTCACCATCTATCCATCCTACGGAAAAAGAAATCACCGCGCGTGCGTACGTACGGAATACCGTTTCCACGCCGTGGTGTAATCTATTTTCCACCACCACCTTACATGGATGGGTATAATGGTGTAAAGAATAACTATACATAGTTATTACAACATCATATTGATTCTGATATATTGTATAATCCACTCCAATTCAATTCAATATTTATAGAAATGATATCATCGCTCGTGCGTACGTACGGAATACCGTCTCCACGACGCGATGAGATTCATTCTCCATGTTAACCATTTAAGAATGATTATAATGTATATATAAGAAATAATAATGAAATATATGACATTATAAGGCTACTGGATTTATGTATATATATACATATGTATGTCATCTACTTACTTCCATTTCAAGACAATAAGGAAAGGAAAACAGCGTTCATGCGTACGTACGGACTACCGTCTCCATGAACGGTGTTTTTCATTTTATTTATCTACCTATTATATATATATATATACTGAATATATATGATATATAAATCATATTTTATATTCTGGAAGTAAGTAAATCATGATATAAGTAATAATGATGTCAAGAACAACAAGTCAAAACACCTACGATAAATGAAACGATTTTACCCAAAACGCTTCTTTAACATGGAATTTACAAAAGAACGGGTAATATAATGTCATAAGTGAACCATATATGATATCATAACAATTAATATGATTCTGTAATAAGTCAATAACATGATTTAAATCATTATACAGGAGGTTCGGACACTTACAAAGCAAGTCGGACCTAAGGTAAGGGAAATATCACAATCTCATTTTTATCCGAGATTGTTTATACGTTGGTATTTACTGGGGTGTATTTTATCATCCACATCCATGTTTTCTCAATATATAATATTATTTACATCCACCTACAATTTTTTAAATCTATTTTTACCCTTCGGTGAGTTTTTAGTAATATGTATGAAAGGAATCTTTTGTCGTTTTTCGTACGAGGTACTTTTTGACTTTTCTGACAAAAGTACGAAGAATGTTTTTTTTAACTTATACAGAATGAATGGATTTTTAAAACATTATTTTCAAGAAGCTTCCTTTACAAGTTTTCAAGTTTATTTTTAATCAACTTCTTTTATTTTAAAGTCGTATGACATATTATGAAAGGAAAAAATGTTTTTGAAGTAGAAAGGATATTTTCCTCAAGAATGGAGTTCAAGTATTTTATCAAAATTATTTTCCATATAAGATAATAAAAGGGTTCTGTTTTTATCCCTATTATTACATGGATTTGATTATTTTGTGATGGAAATATTTTTATGAATTCCTTTATCTTATATGAATGGTTTTATGATGTCATGTTGTTTAAGAATCCCATTTTTATTACATGGGTTATGCTATGATGTATGTTTTATGATATTGTGGCACACATAAGAATGGTATCATTATGAGATGGGTGGGACCTATATCTCCCTCCAATGCATTGGGTAAAGATTTTATATCTCATGAGATAGACATGGCTGGAATGGTAGGTTATACCGGTTCAGTGAAACAGGACTGAAACGAGGATTACTCAATTCAGAAAGGGACTTTGTCCACTAAGATAGTCTTGGAAATGAGTCTTCACTAACAAGAAATGATTCTCTATGATTATGTGTGTATGCCACAAAGTTTCATGTTTTAAGTTATGATTATTGGGATTACATTTCACTTCTATGATTTATCCCATGTTATGAAATTATGATCTCTTTTGCAGGTTAAGATTTCCAAAAGCTATGTTCTTATGTATATGATGTGATTGATATTTATTTTGTTTACCCTTACTGAGCATTTGAGCTCACCCTTTTATGTTTTCTTTTCCCCAGGATATAAAGAAAGGTTTTAGGTAAAAAAAAAGGGATGACCTTTATGGGAGATATTGAAGAACTTTCACCACGATTAGAAGATTACGTTCCGAGTTTCCAAAGACACTAAACTATTACGATCCTTGTGTGTGTGTGTTTTTGTTATGTACTAAGTATTCCGCAAATGTAATGTAATGTCCATGTACGTCAGGATACGGGTCTCTACAGTTGGTATCAGAGGAAAGGTTTAGTCAACCTTTGGAAACTAGGATGCGAAAACGTTAGTGAGATCCCTAGAGATATTTCTAAGGTATGTCTAGAGATGCCCCTAAGGATAAGTATACGTATAGGATATAGTTCTAGAACTATGGTAACGATATTAGATTAAACCAAAGATGATAGATATTTAAGTTACTCCCCCTTTATTACGATTTTTGCCTCTCGCACTATTCTTTTGGGGTTTTAGACGATGGCTGGAACCCGAAGGAACCGTGTTAATGCGGAATGTGATGGGCAATGCAATGATTGTTCCCCTGAGCAACCAAACGATATAGGAGCTGGAATGAAAAATCTTGTAGCCATTCTCACACAACTTTCTCAAGCTATGAATCATGCAGGACTTCCAAACGAGCAAAGGAAGGAGCAACATTCTGTTGAATCCTTCATGAGGCAGCGTCCACCTTCTTTCAGTGGGTCTACTGATCCATTAGTTGCTGAACAATGGATTAGTACTACTGAAAAGATATTTTCAGTTCTTCAATGTTCTGAACATGATAAAGTCATCCTAGCAGTGTATCGTTTGGAAGGAGATGCTGATCAATGGTGGAATCTTATTAAGAATACAAGGCAAAGGGATGAAATTGAGTCTATGGAATGGGACGAGTTCAAGAACTTATTTTTCAATAAGTACTTCCCTCGTATTCTTCGAACAAAGATGGAGAAAGAGTTTCTTGAACTGAAGCAAAGGGACGATGAATCCGTTGATACCTATGAAGCAAATTTTACAAGACTTGCAAGGTATGCTTCTGGAATTATCATCCAACCTGAAAGTAAAGTTGATCGATTTTTCAGTGGCTTAAAACCAAGTCTTCGAAGGGCATTAGCTATAAGAGACTTCAGTAGCTATGAAGAAATTGTGCGTTGTGCTATCAAGGTAGAAATGGAAGTTGGTGTTATATATCCATCTCATGGTTTTGACAAGAAACGAAAGATGGAGTTCAAGGAGAAATCTCAGAATAATGGTGAAAAGAAGATGAATGTTTCCTTATGCACAAAGTGTGGAAAGAAGCATGGTGGAGATTGTCTTAAAGGGACTAGAAAATGTTTTAAGTGTGGAAAAGAAGGTCATCGAGCAGCTGAGTGTCGAAGTAATGGAAAAAGGGTTTCTAATGATGTGAATAAAGCAAACACTGCAGAGAACGCACCGCCAACACTTCAATGCTTCAAGTGCAAGGAAATGGGGCATTATGCTAATAATTGCCCTAATCCAAGGGTTAGTGATGATCAACATGTGCAACCACTGAAGGCAAAGGACAAAGGGAAATCACATGCGATCACTATTGGCAATGTTGAATATGAAAACGATGTGGTGGAATGATTAAGTGTTTATGTAATGGGATTCCAAAATAATGTTGTATCATTGAGTATTGCAATATTTATTGATGTGGTATTCAAAGTGATTGAGATATTTTTTGGAAATAAGATGATATGCGCATAATGAAGACGAGAAAATGAAATGTTTAATAGTATTCATGAGCTCATGATTGATATAAGGACTAAGTGATATCATGGTTTGAGTATATAGAATTTTGAGGATTTTGGTATATGGAAAGTGTTAACTTTTAACTGCACTCACTAAGGTATTCAAGAGAATACACGATTAAGGACTTTGAATGTTTGGAATGTGACCAACAAGACATATCTTATGTGGGGATCAACGACAGTATTAAATCTCTGGTAATCGTTGTCACTATATTATGAGAGTGGACTGCAGTATTATGTATAAGCCTAAAGATTAGACTGGATTATGTTGGACATAAGTTAGTATTGTTTAAGGATAGAAGATTTTCGATATTATTGATGGGATGTTATAGTGACGTAGTTTTAGAAAAAGGACAACCTGCAGGATGGGCGACAGCCCATCGCTTCGGACAAGGCTGTAGGAATCGAACCCACAACCAAAGTGCAACTGGCCTTTATCGCCTACCACTGACCTACAGGAAGTCCCTGTTTAGTAGAAACTAGTTTTATTATATTAAGCAGTATGATATATGAAGTATAAGTCCATTTTAGGAACCATATATGATTAATCTCACTATAGAATGACTTATGTATATTTAATAACTTTTTCTAACCTTTTGTTTGAGACAGATGGAATGAACAGTCATTCTATCACATGATCTGCTAACACTTCACGAATAACAAATTCAACTTCATTTATTTAAGAGATGAAGTGGAAATTGTTAAAGGCACGAACAACAGCGAGATTGTACCAAAATAAAGTAAGTATTTATTCTAATTCAAATTCTTTAACTTTAGGGAAATGATCTTGAAAACCAAAAATGTTGTCCTAGTTCTCTTATACCTGATGAATCAGATGGTACCTTAGATCGTCACAAATTTATGGATTTGTGATTACTGGCTTTTCCATAGCCATGTTCTCTACCACTCTCCATCAGAACATGATGGTTAGATTTCTCTTCCATATCCATATTTTCACCTATGTGGAAACCCAGTGATTAGTTTATTTGGGTAATCGTTACATTTCATACTTTAGTTTTTAAAGCCAAGTTTTGGTATTCCCTTTTACGATGTGGGTTTCTATTAAAGAAACTTTCGAATAGTAAACCATTTATAACCCCGACGAATTTCGAGGGCGAAATTCATTTTAAGGGGGGTAGAATGTAACAGCCCAAGATTTTATAAAAAAATATATTCTTTTTAATTTTATTAATGTCTTGTGTTGTACACTACACCAAAAGGAGCTTGCACAACAAACATCCTTGACTTTCCTTGCATTACACCCAATCGCGACCTTCCTCGATAGCGTGTGTAATACGCAATACTGAGTTTCATTAAACAACGATATGCTATTAAAATATTATTAAAACTAGCCGTTATGAATAGTAATAACCACTTTTTAAAATTCTATAAATCTTATTTTTCAAAAGGAACTTCATTTTTGGATTCGGAATATCGAAATTAGCTTAGGTTGAAATTTTGGTGATTTTCGGATAACTTTCATATTTTGATGAATAGTGAAAATTACTAAATTATAATTAAAAACAACTTTTTTTAATCGAAATAATTAATAGTGATAAATCATTAATTTGAGTGGTTTTAAAGTATATTTAGAATATATTTTTACAATTTAATACAATGTTGGTCATTGGATGTAATTTCACATTTAAACTAGACATAAACAAGTGTCAATCTTTTGATAGATATTGTTTCTTAAAAACACGCTATTTGTTTTAACAGCGGGATTTAATTATAAAATTAATTAATGCAACTTTTATGTTATGAATTTGGTAAAATAGACTTCATTTTTGAATTCGGAATATGAAATATAGCTTGGGATGAAATTTTGGCATTGTTCTGAAAAAACATCAAATTTTGATTAATAGTGAAACTACTAAGTGGTAGGTTACAAACTGAATTTTGCATAAAACTTAATTTTACCGCTTCTGTGAATGGAATTTCGAAAATCCGAGATACACGGTTAATATCAAGGACTAAAATGTGGTTCAATGAGATGAAAATAATTTTTTGGTGAATAGTAACTTTTTACTTTTTTTACCACGGTTAATAGTAAATAGGGTAACTAAGGGTAAATATGATATTAATATTACCCTAACACATGTCCTAATTCTATTGGACAAATGTAATTCAACCAAAAACAAACTTAGGAATAAAATATGACCATTTAGGCCCACTTGGATTAGATTAGGACATTTATTATTAATTTATTTAAAGAAGGGTTAAAATAGTTAAAATCAAAGTTTAATAAGTAAATCATTTTTAATATGGGGTTATACATAAGATAAATTCGACTATAAATATTCATTAGAAAGCTAACATAATTTACTACATTATGGTATTTTATTTGTAATTTTTAGACATCAAATAATATAATTTATTTATGACACAAAAATGATGCAGTAATTATCTTATTAATGAAATATTGACATAATTGATAATATAAATACCAAAATAAATGTAATTTAAGACTTTTTATGAATTCCACTAATTTTCTAGGTTACTATGATATATTAATGTTGATTTAATCAACTTGGTTCGAACATATAATTCTGTTATGACTTTCACAAAAATCATATATCAAATAGTGTCAAAATTGACACAAAATAGTTTTTAAATAAAATATTATATTATTAATTGTTATTTTATTCCTAAAAATCTAAGGTTCGGCCAAATGACTTAGATAAGGATATATATATTAATAATAAACAATTTGGGGTTCGTTTGGCATGTTATAGTAAGTGTATTAACCATATAGTGAAAGAAAACAAAAAGACATGGTAAACGTTAAATTATTTAACTTAGAGTTAAATCTAATTGATAAGGTTAAAATAATATCCTAAACTTGTCTAAATTCTATTGGTTGATAGTATTTAGACCCATCCCCACCTTAGCTTCGAAATAAGACCCTTTGGAACCATTATAAACCGATTTTGACTTTAATATAAAATAATATTTTGAGATATTCCTAAGGTGCCCCTGTCCTCCCTTATAAAAGGACACCTCCTCCCCCTCCTCCTCACACCAATTTGAGCACTCAAGCTCGGCCAACCCCTGCCAAAATCTCTTCTCCACTTCCCTAGCAACATCCTAGAGGTTCTGGTCTTCCTCAAAGACCAATTTTAGTTCCCTAAGAGGAGGTCTCAAAGAGGCACTTCAAAGAAGAGGTAATTACCGTTACCAATTCTTTCATCTTTATTTCTTCTTCCACTTCTTCTTCTTAGGTTGTTTCATTATGAAGTAATAACATCAGTATCACTCATATACTGATATGTTATTATAAGTATGAAACAAACCTATTTTACCATCTATCCATCCTACGGAAAAAGAAATCACCGCGCGTGCGTACGTACGGAATACCGTTTCCACGCCGTGGTGTAATCTATTTTCCACCACCACCTTACATGGATGGGTATAATGGTGTAAAGAATAACTATACATAGTTATTACAACATCATATTGATTCTGATATATTGTATAATCCACTCCAATTCAATTCAATATTTATAGAAATGATATCATCGCTCGTGCGTACGTACGGAATACCGTCTCCACGACGCGATGAGATTCATTCTCCATGTTAACCATTTAAGAATGATTATAATGTATATATAAGAAATAATAATGAAATATATGACATTATAAGGCTACTGGATTTATGTATATATATACATATGTATGTCATCTACTTACTTCCATTTCAAGACAATAAGGAAAGGAAAACAGCGTTCATGCGTACGTACGGACTACCGTCTCCATGAACGGTGTTTTTCATTTTATTTATCTACCTATTATATATATATATATACTGAATATATATGATATATAAATCATATTTTATATTCTGGAAGTAAGTAAATCATGATATAAGTAATAATTATGTCAAGAACAACAAGTCAAAACACCTACGATAAATGAAACGATTTTACCCAAAACGCTTCTTTAACATGGAATTTACAAAAGAACGGGTAATATAATGTCATAAGTGAACCATATATGATATCATAACAATGAATATGATTCTGTAATAAGTCAATAACATGATTTAAATCATTATACAGGAGGTTCGGACACTTACAAAGCAAGTCGGACCTAAGGTAAGGGAAATATCACAATCTCATTTTTATCCGAGATTGTTTATACGTTGGTATTTACTGGGGTGTATTTTATCATCCACATCCATGTTTTCTCAATATATAATATTATTTACATCCACCTACAATTTTTTAAATCCATTTTTACCCTTCGGTGAGTTTTTAGTAATATGTATGAAAGGAATCTTTTGTCGTTTTTCGTACGAGGTACTTTTTGACTTTTCTGACAAAATTACGAAGAATGTTTTTTTAACTTATACAGAATGAATGGATTTTTAAAACATTATTTCCAAGAAGCTTACTTTACAAGTTTTCAAGTTTATTTTTAATCAACTTCTTTTATTTTAAAGTCGTATGACATATTATGAAAGGAAAAAATGTTTTTGAAGTAGAAAGGATATTTTCCTCAAGAATGGAGTTCAAGTATTTTATCAAAATTATTTTCCATCTAAGATAATAAAAGGGTTCTGTTTTTATCCCTATTATTACATGGATTTGATTATGTTGTGATGGAAATATTTTTATGAATTCCTTTATCTTATATGAATGGTTTTATGATGTCATGTTGTTTAAGAATCCCATTTTTATTACATGGGTTATGCTATGATGTATGTTTTATGATTTTGTGGCACACATAAGAATGGTATCATTATGAGATGGGTGGGACCTATATCTCCCTCCAATGCATTGGGTAAAGATTTTATATCTCATGAGATAGACATGGCTGGAATGGTAGGTTATACCGGTTCAGTGAAACAGGACTGAAACGAGGATTACTCGATTCAGAAAGGGACTTTGTCCACTAAGATAGTCTTGGCAATGAGTCTTGACTAACAAGAAATGATTCTCTATGATTATGTGTGTATGCCACAAATTTTCATGTTTTAAGTTATGATTATTGGGATTACATTTCACTTCTATGATTTATCCCATGTTATGAAATTATGATCTCTTTTGCAGGTTAAGATTTCCAAAAGCTATGTTCTTATGTATATGATGTGATTGATATTTCTTTTGTTTACCCTTACTGAGCATTTGAGCTCACCATTTTATGTTTTCTTTTCCCCAGGATATAAAGAAAGGTTTTAGGTAAAAAAAAAGGGATGACCTTTATGGGAGATATTGAAGAACTTTCACCACGATTAGAAGATTACGTTCCGAGTTTCCAAATACACTAAACTATTACGATCCTTGTGTGTGTGTGTTTTTGTTATGTACTAAGTATTCCGCAAATGTAATGTAATGTCCATGTATGTCAGGATACGGGTCTCTACAATGAAAAGTCCCTGATTTTTTCTTGAAAGCCATGGAATATGACCTTCTCAAGCTTCCTCAATCAATGAAATCTAGATGAGTTCAACCACACATACAATCCAGATGACTTCTCATTCTATAAATGTTTGGGTCATAATATCTAGAACCACTTCATCTTATGGATTTCCATCAAGGCATGGTTGATTACGAACATGTGGTGTTAGATAACTCATTATAGTAGGTGGCCTTCATAACCATTGACTAGTTCGAAGTAGAATATTGTTGGTAAGAAGTTCCAGTCTAGCATTAGATTATGTTCCAAAAATGGATGACACAAAAAATAATTGACTGAATGCATTCCATCCTAAGAGAAAATCTAATCAGACCAACAATAGCTCCACCATCAAATGAGGTAACATCAAACTTTTCTCCAAAAATTGGGTGTGACCTCCAAAAATTGGAAAAAAATGAATATGATAAGTCATTTTCTTCTACAATGCAAGATTTGACTCTAGAATATTTCATCCCTATGACATCTACTACAAGATCACTACCCAAAAAAATAGAATCCACCTTAGAAAATGATATAATATTTCATTTACTATGTGATACACTTGGATGAATCCTTATATGATGATTATTTTGACTTAGAATTTAATTTTCCCATAATTAAAGGAGGAACGAAATGATGTATGTGTAAGAACAAATGATACATGGGATAACACTGGCGTGGTCAGACCTAATATTTTGGTCACATCCCGAAAGAGGAAAAATATGAAGCTAAGAATCATGGGAAAGTGCTCCAACAAGCCCAAAAGAGACATGTAGGTTTCCCAGAACCATCCAATAATCATCCAGGACCAGTTTTCCCTCATGACTTCCTAGAAGGGTTTTGATTATCTAATCAAACAATTAAATGGGAATGACAGACATGACCTGAGCCACTATAAGTAGGTCCCACCTATACATCTACATATGTACTACACCCTTTCACCTCAAATGATTCAATTACCATGCCACAAGTACAATAGAAACCCAAACATGGGAAGTGTCCACTTCTGAAAAAATACTATAACAATTTGAAAAAACTCTCAGTTTCCCCTATCAATCTCTCAATTATACATATACTCCATCATTCAAAAAAATTCATCGATGCAATGGTTGAATCCCTCTTGAGCACTCATGATTTTGAGATAGAAGTCACCAAATCCATGGTTTATCAAATGGTGACCCTAACATAAAACATTCATGTAACCATCTCATTACCTAATTAGAATTAGGAAGAGGTTATCCAAAGGTAAATCATGCCTCAATATGTTTCATGCAGACTAAAAAATGTTGACTTCCAAATATATATGGTTGATAATTTTTTTGGGATCAACCTCATCATTTTCTGAACCCTCTTATTTTTTGGACATAGATAAGGGGACCTTTCTACCATAATGTTGACCGTTCAAGGGTATGATAACTATTATAAAATACCTCTTAGGAAGAAAAATAATTAAGCTCATTTAGGGGGTCTCAATTCTAATAATGATTTTATATTTATCCATCAATACACCTCATTAAATTTCTTTCGTTGAAGGTGTATCTCCATGTAAACTTTGCAGAACCTTCAAATTTTCATCATTATTTGAAATACATCATTGATGAAAAGGTTTTCATATTTCATTGTGATAGTAACTCCATCATGAAATGTGGATCCACATATGATGATGAAAATTTCAACAAAGGGGGGGGGGGAACAAGTACTGGTGGATTATGATATATAGGTTTTAACCCCCAATGGCATGGGGACCACCCCTATAAATCCATGGAGTATGCATGATCGGGAATACATTATCCACCTAGATATAGTAGATTTTATATACTTTACCCCTTATGTTCAAGCTCTTTCTTCTCCTAGTGAATGTGTAAAATAAAATTAGCTCTAGAATTTCTTTATACTGAATTAGGCTGCAGGGGATGATAATGTCTCTTATCATGGACTATCTCACTAAGACAGTGAAAGGAAATAAGACATATTCCCAACTTCATATAGAAATTTCTCCACAAATTCCAAGGTGTAAGAAGATTGGGATGACCTATGAAGTTCCACTACCACGCTCAAGGAAGGCATCTCCACCACAATTGAAGATATGAATCTGGTAATTTCGGTAATAAAAGAAGACCCAAATCCTACACATATCATTTCCACTATACACCTGAAGAGAAATATATTTATATCACATTTATAAATCAACAATGATATGTTTTCCCATAGAACTTTTAAAAAATGATCGGACCGAATAATGATGAGGTTAAACATTATCTCGGCTTACCTGAAGATAATTAGGGATAGAAGTAGGAAGAAAAGGGAATTTACTCACCTTATTCCACAAATGTAGAGGCATAAGTGAAAAAATGGATCAAATCCAACTTCAACTAAGAAGTAAAATACCCATGATGGGTCATCAATATTATCCCCATCTAGAAGAAGAATGGGTATGTTAGGGTCTGCAACCATTTCAAAGACCTTCATCACTACTGATTGTACAACAATTTCCCACTTCTGATCATAGAACTCTTGATCGATACTTATGTTGTCTTCTATTAACTTTCCTTTATAGATGATTATCCAAGTTACAATAAAATAATGATAGCCCCTTAATATTAGGAATCCACTCACTTTAGAGTGCCTTAAGTGATCTTTTTATATCTTTTAATTTTATTTTGGTTAATGATATCTCATACAACATATCAGTAAGACCCACATTATATCATTACATCATTCTTGGGAATAATAGCATATTATTACTTTAATGAACTCATTATAAAATATTTACTATGAACTGGTCACTTTACATATCTTCAAACAGTCTTCGATAAGCAGTGAAAACACATGTTGTATCTATTGAAATACACTTTTGGTGTAACATCAAAGATGTTCCTTGGATTTGTGGTATAAAATCTCGACATCATGGTCAAGCAAGATAAGACTTTTTTTATTTTAGTAATGTAATGCCCATTAATCTCCCTGAATTATTGGGGCTCTAAGGGAACCTTTCCTACAATCGAACTTTCCTAGCTAACATGGCCAAAAAATATCTCCCCTTAATTGGGATAATTAAAAAGGTAATTTTATATAAATGGGAAAATGAATTCCAAAAATCCTTTAAATGCCTCAAGAAGTACCCAATTCACCCACCAGTTTGGATGCCTCCAGTTGATGGGAGGCCACTAATATTGTATTTGGCCTACATGGAATGCAAAATGGGAACCCTCGTCATACAAAAAAATGTTGCGAGGAGTGAGAATAGACCCTACTACATTATCCAAAAATGGATAGGTATCGAGGAATGATACTCCAATGTTGAGAAGCACTTCCTTACACCCATTTTCATAGTGAAATATATGATGTATTACATGCAGCACCCTGAAATCCATATGGTCTCCTATTTTTATCCACTCAAATACACACCTGTTTTTTCTACATTGAATGGGTGTATGCCCTCATGGGAATTCATTTTGCAGTAATATGACATTATGTATTTATCAAAAAAGTCGGTTAAAGGGAATGTCCTGGAAGATTTCATCACAACCCATCCTACCCAGAAAATACACTAATGGACATCTCAATTGGGTTTGATTATTAACTATATTTTTCTCTCCAGATAAACCAATTTATACCTCCTCTTTCTCAGCATCTAAATGATGCATGAATAACGAGGAAGAATTCCAGGCCCTCATTAATGGATTAGAATTGTCCTTACAACATCAAATAGTCGACCTAAATACCAAAGGGTATTCATAGCTAGTGATAAAAAATATTAATGGAAAATATGCCATAAAAAGGATTAACTATACCCTCTCACTAAATAAAATACGTGAAAGTTTCTAGATTTCCCTTTTGGGCCCACATTTCATCATGTTCCTCGATAAAAAAATGATTGTGTCGATGAATTTTGTTATGCATACATTATCTTGGCCGACCCAGATAGAGAGTAAGAAACACATCATACCATACATCGTATAATTTTTTTTTCAATGACAATCTATGTTATGGAAGAAATAAATCAGGGTAGTTACAACCCGGAGTGTGATGATCTTTTATCCACCACTAGATGGTTGGGGACCATAATTGACTATCCACCAACTAGACTCTCCTGACATATCAATATAGAATGTAATAGATGTGCCTTCATTCATTGAACATTACCCTGTAGGGTTTTCCAATTAAACAGACAACCCTTTACCAAAATGGATTTTATATAATCCTCTTCCAATGAATTGTAGAATGAGAGGTTTGTGAAGTCATGGAAGTGGTATATGCAGGATCCTGTGATGCTCATCAGTCAGGGACCATGCTATCCCACCAAACTAGATGTACGGATTATGAAGGGAAAACCATGATACATTACTATTTAGAATTCACCAAGAAATTTCATTCATGACAGATCCATAAAAAATTTCTCCATAAACCCCACAAATTTCTACGTACAACTAAATATTCCAAGATATTTTCTCATTGGGGAATGGATATTGTGGTGCCATATCCTCCGACAACATATATATAGTTAAAGTACATATTAAATACTACCAATATATTTTACAAATGGAATATTTTCATACCATTTTAATAATTCTGGATGAAGTACATCATCCGCTTCATAATGTACTATGTCATCACCAATTTTGGGGTCCCTCAGATAATATTGATAGACAACTACAGCAATTTATATTCTATATAGTTGAAGAAATTGTACCAGGAGTACAATATCAAGGCAAATCACTAATCTCACTATCATGTAGATACAAATGGATAGATAGAGGAATTAACTATGACTATATCAAATATACTCTATAAGGTGGAGAATAAAGATAATTATTCCTGACCAGACATGCTCCTCCATTCTTTATAGACCCACTATACCACCATGTATACTCCTATACAAGAGACACCATATTCACAGGTGTACAAGACTGAGGATGTGTAAGCCCATAGAAGTCCATTTTCCTTTTCTCTAACTAGAAATTGAGGACATATATTAGATGATGATAAATAGGATAAGTGGCTGGATGAATTGGAGATTCTTGCTGATAACATGTTGTGTACATTACACAACCTCAATGCCCATCCGAAATAGATCATACAAGCCTTTAATTGAAAGGTTTGTCTTTATTCATTATTCCATGTAGAACCCATATTGGCTATCATAACATTAATGATACCTGGAAAGAAACCTCTGAAGCTTTAACCCAAATGGGAAGGGCCTTACATCATACAAAAGGTCTATCATGACGAGGCTTAATCACTGGTCACAATAGATGGGGAGCAAGTCACACCCCCCACCAATGTGAGATATTTCAAGTAATACATTTCATATCTATTTTAAAGCACGAGATAATGATAGAATAAAGATGTAAAAATACATGATATCTCACATTCAGATCACATGACATTAAATTTTATGCAACATTCTTAATAGCATGACCTTAAACAACACAATATCCCACATCCTAAACATATGATGTTATGTTTTATGGAGTCATCCTAGATGAACGATGTTAAACTACACAAGTACATACTTACCACATGATGTTAAACTATAAAAAGATGTCTCATTTGGATGACATTAAACTACACTATTTCATCCTAATATCATGACGTATAAATTGTACAGAGGTCATTCTAGAAGCATAATATTAAACCGTGAAGTGTCTATCATCCTAGCAGTAAAAATTTAAATTTCACAACATCACAGGTCCATTCCATGTGACACTAAACTGTACAAATCACATCCCCATGAAATTATGTTAAACTATATGGGAAACATCATAAAACTAACTACTCAAAACACAAGATCCAGATCTATGCCAAGGAAGTATGAGACGCCCCCATGTTTGTGTAAGAGTCAACTCCTTATATGGCATATCTTGATCCAAGAACTACATATTGATTAATTCTTACCACCAAAATATATTTATTGATGCCCAAACCTTTAATAATGTGACCAACCACAACCTTCCTTTTCCTTCAAGCTAGGTGATCATTGTCCTTACCCCATGACGTTAAACTACAAAATGGAATTATTTTGTAAAAAAAATTATACTCCATGTGTTACTAGAACTATGTATGTCTTGATTATAATTTTCAATGAGATACATAGTTATTTATATATGATATATCTTGGTACATCCAACATCATATGTTAAAAAATCCCTCTGTTATATGCTTAATCATCTCAACATAGAGAGAGGATCCCATGTCATTCCTTGTTTCTCAAACAGATTATAGCTCACATGAGCTTAGTAATTTTAGTAAGAGATTCCCTAAAAAATAATGAATAATAATATGTGATGTGTCTATCATGGTCTTGAATGAATTAACCTAAAAGGCATACCATGAGCCATTTTGGCAGGATGTTAAGCATCACAGTTAATGTACTTTTCATGAAATTAAACTGATCATTCCAGTGGAATTCGCCTAAGAGGACAACTTTTATTGGTGCTAGTCTCCTACCCCAACCTCATTAAATAACTACTTGTGACATGATTTCTGAAATCACATGATATATAGTGACACCCAAATCATTAAACCTAGGCTCAATCGCAAAAAACAAAAAAATCCCCCTCTATGTGTATATTATAGAATTCTATAGGAAGGTCTTTCTTCAAGGACTACATCTGGTTTTATTCCTCTCTTTAATGAATATGCATTGATGACTATATTTACAATTCTGGTAAAAGAAACCACAACAAACATATACAATTACCACCTCTAAATTATGGTATGGATATATGAAGCATGTTTCATAATCTATAACTACACGTGGATTCATTTTTTATCATCATAGTATGCGGAGTGATATTTAGATCTCCAAATGTGGGCCCTGATACAAAAACATAGAGACAAATTCCCCTTAAATTGCATAGGGGTTGAGTCATACAATGTCATTTTACATGCATATGAGAATGATCTATGTATGAATTT
Source organism: Viscum album (assembly GCA_963277665.1). Taxonomy (NCBI): domain Eukaryota; kingdom Viridiplantae; phylum Streptophyta; class Magnoliopsida; order Santalales; family Viscaceae; genus Viscum; species Viscum album. The sequence goes on from OY728133.1 coordinate 1,867,575,714, forward strand.
ATTGTGGAAGAAATATATCATGTACATTTTTTTCATGTCAGTACACACATCCTCACAACATGACGTTAAACTGAAAGTCAAGAATCCGGGTTGTATGACATTAAAACCGCACAACAAAAATTTCCTTACAACATAATGATAAACTGTAGGGAAAAAATCTTTACCGCATGACTATATGATGTACGAAACCAAAAACATCCCCACTACATGATGTTATACTGTGAAAAATTTTATCCATTTTATTTGTTCAATATCAAAGTAAAAAAATATCCTTACCCTGTTCAACCAGAGTATGGGGTTCTTCCATCATCCTTTTAGCATATCATTCAATATATCATACTTCATGTCTCGAGTGCCCTGGGTTTCAAAAATATCCATGACCCATGGAAAATATAACCAGCGTTAAGCGAACCTTTGTATTACTATTCATGTATGTCTATGGATGCTTCATATGTTCCAATGTTCATCAACTAAATGCATAACTCTGAAAAAGGTTCATTCCAATCCCTATAAGCCCTGACATCACCATGAATGAACTAATAACATTAGTGTGATCTGAACTACTCCCAGTATGAATTTCCCATATCATTACTCATGAACCGACAGCCTCAATCCATGGTCTAAAATATTTCCATATCCTACTTAGAAGTATGTTGGGGTACTCATGACCATAGGTATCATTATTAGGCTCTTGTGTATCACCCCCCATAAAAGATCCATGTGTATCACAACCTCAAACTTCCTGAACTTTGTTCAATGATATATGAATTTTTACTCTACCATGTGATGGTCCAAATAGAAAGACCTTAAATTTCTAGAGAAAAGTACCAAAAATATGTTAGGTTGAAAACCCGCAAAGGGATGCCTGAGAAAAATTCAAGTCTTTTCTTGTTACAGTATTCATCCCCAGAGTTTATGAAAAAATTAGTGAACAAATAAATAAGTCAAAAATCTCTTTGGTCCTTCTTTGTATCCCTAATAAAAGCCAAGAAATCATTTCTGAACACCCTAGTTTAGGTAAAACATATGTTAATTAATTATCACATCTCGTATCTAATAGAATATGTTTCTATTTAGTGACCCAACATTTAAGGATCTATAACCCTTCTTGGATATTACAATTTTCACAAATGACACTTCCGAATCTTAGTTCCTCTGGTAATTGAAATCTTCAATTCCCCTTGGATAGGATACCTAGCTTCAAGAGACACTTTTCATTACAATTCATGTATGCCTATGGATCTTGCATATGTGCCTATGGTTTTTAACTGAATGCATCACTATTTAAAAATTCATTCCAATCCTTGTGATCCCTAATATATTTTTGGTAGAACCTAGAACCTCTCTGTGATTTGGGTAATTATAACTATTATTTTCCCATATCATCCTCCTAAACTGAGACTATTGAAACTTGGTTTACAAATTTTTTGCCAAAATATTCCAGTGGATTCAACATCCTCGGTGTTACATCACCATGTTTTTTACCCTTTCCCAAGGCCATAATGTGACACTCGATTCCCGACCCTTCGATGACCCACACCTATGGATTCAAAACCACATTTCATAGTGCTTAGGCTTCAACAATTTATGATCCAAACATCCCTAGTTATCTTGAACCCTTCCTAAAACCTCATGGTGTTATGGTCCATCCTACTCATGTCTACCCCATCCCATTATCATGGAGTCCAATTTTCCGGTTATGACTTATATCACCCATATTCTAACTATGTAGGTGGTCCTACTATCCACTGTATTCTCTATCATCCAATATTACAACCATAAACATTACATGACACTTTGAAATGAGTGGATACCACATTGTTTGGTAATTATATTGATTCATAAGGTCTTTGACCTACCAACCAGAGGAATATTCTCCTTACAGGTGAGGTGCTCAAAGCCTTACCAGACTTGGTAACACCACAACAGAACTCAACATCCTAGTATGTTTTGGGTATTTCCTATAATGTCTTCACCATATTCCATGATCATCAATCAGGTCCAAGATAAAATTCCCTAAACTAAAGCAATAGATGTTCCGAACAAAATGACTCTAAACAAAAGAAATAGAAGGTCCAAGATAAAAGGCCCTAAAATAAATCGATATAAGTGATTCTCTAATATACCCTAAACAAATTTGATAAAAGGATTGAGCTTAGAGTCCATAGAATTAATTAATAGATGGTTCAAGCTAAAACACCCTAAACATGAGAAATAGAAGGTCTAAGATAAAATACCCTTCACTAAATAAATAGAATGTTTGATCTAAAAGAACCTAAACTAAATTGAAAAATAGTCTAAGCTAATAGATACTAAACAAAAGTGATAAAATGATCATATTGAAAGATCCTCAACTAATGAAATAAAAGGTCCAAGCTAAATAAATGTAAACTAAATCAAAATAAGGTCTAAGCTAAAATACAATAAACTAATACAATAGAAGGAATGAGCTAAAAATCCCTAATCTAAAGTGATATATATTCAGAGCTAAAAGACCCAAACTAATGAAACAGATGGTATGAGATAAATACACTACCCTAGTGATGAGAGGACTATGCTAAAAGACCCTAAACTACATTAATAAAATATCTGAGATAAATGACCCTAAACAACAGCCATAAAAGGTCCTCATTAAAGAACCTAAACTAGAACTATATAAGTTATGGGTTAAAATTCCATAAACTTAAGTGATTGAAGGTCCAATCTAAAATAACTAAAAAAATAATTGTAGTTCTAATCTAAAAGACCCTAAACTACAGAAAGGCAATGATCTATTCTAAATTAATAAAAAAATTCATAAGTCTCACTATATGGAAATAGAAAAAATCAAGATGCCTGACCAAGACAATCTTCTCATGGTAATGAAATATCACTCTCCCTATGGGGCATATATCCTACAAAAATTATCCTTATAATAATCCTGTGATCTCAAGATAACTTGAACAAATACATCTATATAGAATCTCATATAGGTGGACATTCAAGAGAACTTATTGAGAAGAATATGATATGATTTAAAAATTCATATCCTTATATTCATATTTACATGATATTTAAAAATTATGGGTATATTTAGTGGTTCATATAATATTAAATTAGTTGAAGTTCATTCATATTATAAATTAAAAAAATTGATAGAAACATGGAAGGGTCAAAAAATCAATTAATTGATAGTTTGAAATAAGGTGAACCTCCACATTTTAGATTCATTGGAAGATACTCTTAAAAAATAGATAGAATATAACCATAGGACTATAAAAAGATTCGATCTGATGATTTTTAATGGTCAACAAGAGAATGTGTTGAACTATAAACTGAACACTGATGTTCTATTTTCCACGCCTCTTCTAAATCTTTCCTTGGATGGAGAGTCTTGATCGAAGTAGTTATCTCCTCAACAATTTTTTTATTAATTTATAATAAGGATGTTGATGTTGATCGGTCAGACCTCAGGAGAATTATGATTTTTGAGGATTTCCAAATTTTCATTGCCCTATAATACATTTGGGATTTAAATTGAGATATCAAATGTTGAACCCTCTCGAGTGCTTCTAATACCTCCTTCATTTACTCTTTAAAGGGGTTACTCATCTTCAATGTTGTGCAATCCCCTCTAATTATTGTTCAAATGTTACTAAATTTAGAAAATCTACTATATGATATCACACAATGGTGGTTGATCAAAACCACCCACCCTCCAAGTCATGAAATAGCCGATGAAGGTGTTACAAATGGTTATGGAATGATTCAAAACAAGACTTAGAAATAGAGGTGTGAATCTACTACCATATCATCCTATGTTTTGTATGAACATTCGTGACTGGTAGGAATGACACGTTGGAAGGATAAATTGTCGCTTGAGAATGAAAACATATACGAAAGGAGGTACCATATACCCTTCCCTCAACAGAGGAATCACACATCGCTTGTGATGGGGGATGAGATCCTCAATAGAGTTGGTCCCACTATCAGGGTTGTAATTTTCAGGATATTTTCACTTCATTGATGTTTAACCCAAATCATCAATCATCTCAATGATTTCCATGGATAGAGGGGTTGTCTAGAAAAATGAACATTATGCGAGACAAACCATTTTTCATAGAACAACCCTTGGATAGCATTCTACCAATTCCTGGGAATTATTCTGATTATGAAATGTGGGAGCATAAATATGCATAAGAACGATCTCAACATCAGCATCATCACACTCCAACTTCATCCAAAACTGACGAATGGTCCCAATGTGTCACTCTACTTGCACACCATTTGAAAGAAGAGGATAAAACCTTTGGGTGCCAGAAAACTGTTGAGAACACCTATAAAGTGTATGTGGATCATAGACAACTAGTTTGTCTATCAATGATATAATAACCACATCCCAATGAGAGATATTATATGATCTCCCATTGAGAGAGCCACTACCATCTTAAAAAAGCATCACATATGGTTCATGGTGATGGGTGAAATCCATGTTGGTGGATCAGATCAACACATCTGTAACCTCTTTAGAATATATTGAAAAATCCCCAAGGCTAAATATGATCAATAATCTTGGATGAGATTAGGCATCGAGTAACCTAGTTTCATTGTAGTATTTATAAAAATGGAAATGCAACCCTACATAGTTGAATAAAAACAAGAAATAACAAGATATCCTCTAGAGGGGTTTTCCATATGGAATGTGGTCCAAAAGTGGTAAATGTGTGAAAGGTTTAGAACATCTAGATCTAGGAACTATCCCTCAATTATCCATTCATTAATTACCAACATACTATCTTATATTCTTTACATGTTTACCCAGCTAGGAAAAGTTTCCCATATAAGAACATGGAAATAAATCCTTTTAGTATAAGGATCGAATAGATATATATGCTTACTCAGTATCCTAATGTGGTGTGATCCCCATATTCTACGATATCCTAGTAAAAGACAACACTATCACAAAATTTCTAGGAAGGGAACTGATATGGGTGGATAGTGGTCGGCCTAACCCCACTGTAGAAATGGAAAATGATAATCCAATCTTTGAAGGAGATAAGTGAGCACATGTTCAACTCATTCGTCATCATCTCCATCATAATGCTGATCACGTTTTTCACCCATAATGAAGTCTATACTGGGTCAACCCAGAAATCCATGGCAAGTAGGAACTCTTCATATATCTTTCTGAGTGGGGGAATCCCACCTACTTCGTCAATGACTCATATGATGATGCCCACATCACTATAGAACAAATGGAATTTGTTTGTTCTATGGAAAAAATAGTTGATCCGCTCATAGGGATGATTGGTATGAATATAAGCAATAAATTGTGAAATCCATACTATTTCATAATGATGGATCCTGTATAAAATGTCAGAAAACTCAAAGAATCTTTACCAGGCCCATAAGGTCCATGCCCACACATCCAAAAAATTAAAACCTGGATAGAGTTTCATTTTTAGTTCCATATGCCACCCGAATTGTTTAGAGAAGAGAAAAATATAATGTATTACCTATGAGAAATGAGTTGATGTAGAGACCCGAAGCCTGACGTACATGGAAATTACATTAATTTTGTGGAATACTCAGTACATAACAAAAACACACACACAAGGACTGTAATAGTTTAGTGTCTTTGGAAACTCGGATTATAATCTTCTAATCATGGTGAAAGATCTTCAACATCTCCCATAAAGATCTCCTTTTTTTAAACCTAATTACTTTATTTATGTCCTGAAAAAAAAACATAAAATGGTGAGCTCAAATGCTCAGTAAGGGTAAACAAAAGAAACATCAATCACGTCATATTCATAAGAACATATCTTTTGGAAATCTTAACCTGCAAAAGAGATCATAATTTCATAACATGGGATAAGTCATAGTAGTGAAATGAAATCCCAATAATCATAACATAAAACATGAAACTTTGTGGAATACACACATAATCATAGAGAATCATATCTTATTAGTCAAGACTCATTTATAAGACTATCTTAGTGGAAAAAGTCCATTTTTGAACTGATTCACCCTCGTTTCAGTCCTGTTTCACTGAACCGGTTTAACCTACCGTTCCAGCCATGTCTATCTCATGAGATATAAAATCTTTACCCAATGCATTGGAGGGAGATATAGTTCCCACCCATCTCATAATGATAACATTCTTATGTGTGCCACAATATCGTAAATCATACATCATAACATAACCCATGAAATAAAAATGGGATTCTTAAACATCGTGACATCATCAAACAATTCATATAAGATAAAGGAATTCACAAAAATAATTCCATCACAACATAATCAAATCAATGTAATAATAGGGATATAAACAGAACCCTATATTATCGTAGAAGGAAAATAATTTTGATAAAACACTTGAACTCCATTCTTGTGGAAAATATCCTTTCTACTTCAAAAATACTTTTCCTTTCTTAACATGTCATACAATTCTAAACTAAAAGAAGTTGATTAAAAATAAACTTGAAAACTCATAAAGTAAGCTTCTTGTAAATAATGTTTTAAAAATCCATTCATGCTGTATAAGTTAAAAAAAACATTCTTCTTGTAATTTTGTTCAAAAGGTCAAAAAAGTACCTCTTACAAAAAATGACAAAAGATTCCTTTCATATCTTTTACTAAAAACTCATCGAAGGGTAAAATAGGATTTAAATAATTGTAGGTGAATAGAAATAATATTACATATTGAGGAAACATGGATGTGGATGATAAAATACACCACATTAAATGTCAAAGTATAAACAATCTCGGATAAAAATGAGATTGTGATATTTCCCTTACCTTATGTCCGATATTCTTTGTACATATCCGAACCTCCTCTTTTTGACGCGCCTTCACTTAACCTCCACTTAAAGAACTAAGGATGGTCTTTGAAGAAGACCAGGACCTGTAGGATGATACTAGGGAAGTGGAGAAGAGATTTTGGAAGGGGTTGTCCGAGCTTGAATGCTCAAATTGGTGTGATGAGGAGAGGGAGGAGGTGCCCTTTTATAAGGGAGGAGAGGGGCACCTTAGGAAAATCTCAAAATACTATTTTATATTATGGTAAAATTCGGTTTATAATGGTTCCAAAGGGTCTTATTTCGAAGATAAAGTGGGGATGGGTCGAAATCCTCTCATACAATAGGATTTAGACAAGTTTAGGTTATTATTTTAACCTTATCAATTAGATTTAACTCTAAGTTAAATAATTTAACTTTTACCGTGTCTTTCTGTTTTCTTACACTATATGGTTAATAAACTTACCATAACAAGCCAAACGAACCCCAAGTTGTTTATTATTAATATATATATCCTTATCTAAGTCATTTGGCCGAAACTTATATTTTTAGGAATTAAATAACAATTAATAATATAATATTTGTTTTAAAAACTAATTTATGTCAATTTTGACACTATTTGGTACATGATTTTTATGAAATTCATAACAGAATTATAAGTTCGAACCAAGTTACTTATATCAACAATACCATGTCATATTAACCTATAAAATTAATTTAAGTCATATAAAGTCTCAAATTACATTTATTTGGGTATTTATAACATCAATTATGTCAATATTTCATTAATAAGACAATTACTGCATCATCTTTGTGTCATAATAAATGATACTTATTTAATCCCAAAAAATTATAAATAAATTCCTATGATGTAGATAATTATATTAGGTTTCTGAAGATTATTCATGTTGTAAGTTTCATTAAGTTTATCACTAAATTAAAATTATTATACTTATAAGATTTAAGAAAGTGACATGTTGTCACATTCTTTGGTTTTAATAATAATTAAATTATTTTCATGGAAAAAAGTCCATAAAATGAATCTAATCCGACCCTTAGGTTATATGGGTCTACTTTTATCCATACAATAGGATTTTTCCAAGTGTTAGGGTAATTTTATAATCATATATTTACCCTTAATTACCCGATTTACCTTTAACTATAGTAAATCAAATTTACCGTAGTTACTATTCACAATGCCCAAAAATAAAAAGTAGCTTATTAACATAATTTGGACCCACTAATTCCAAATATGGAATCCATTTTTCCAAATTTAATACACAAAATATGCAGAAATTAAATTAAAATTAATCCCGTTGTCGAAAGAAAACAGGTTTTTCTTTAAAACATTGCAAAAGATTGAATTGATTTAACCTACGAATTCAAGGTAAAATCAATGCTAATGACATAAATTATATTAAATGGTAAAAATATATTCAATTTATACTTTAAAACTATTCAATATTATAATTTGACCACATAAGATATTATGATGAAAAAAGTTGTTTTTAATTAAAATATAGCGTGTTTTTACTATTCATTAAAATATGAAAGTTATCGGAAAAATATCAAAACTTTATCTAATGTAAATTTTTATATCCTGATTTAAAAGAAGAATTTTATTTTTTCAAATTGAACTTATAAAAATGTCAAAAACTAGATTTAAAGTTGGTGCGCCATCAAAAGGCGGCAAAACTGCATTTTTTTAAAAATACTTATTTTACCCGAAAAAATTATTTTGTTCTTATACCATGTTATAGAAATGTGTAAGATGAATAATAATGTTATAAAATTCAAAATTTCTTTAACACTATTCATAATGGCTAGTTCATAACAATATTATAATAATATATCGTTGTTTAGTAAAACCCGGTATTGCGTACAAGACACGCTATCGAGGAAGGTCGCGATTGCGTGTAATGCAAGACAAGTCAGGGTTGCATGTAGTGCACAACTCCTTTGTTGTTGCATATAACAAAATACAACCGTTTTTTATTTATACATTGAATATATATATATATATATATATACACTCAATGTTGCGTAGAATAACTTCAATCAAACGAACTTGAAATTGTGTGTAACAAGAGCCAAGAAAAGTGTTGTGTATACTAAAAACTAATACAATGTTGCGTATAGTGCAAGATAATCTTGGTGTGTCGTACAATAGAAGATATGAATGAAATTAAAAAGAATGTATCTTATAAAATCTCGGGTTGTTACATTCTACCCCCCTTAAAATGAATTTCACCCTCAAAATTCGTCGGGGTTATAAATCGTTTACTATTTATAAAAACCCACATCGTAAAAAGAAATACCAAAACTGAACTTTAAAAACTAAAGTATGAAATATAACGGTTACCCAAATGAACTCATCACTGGGTTTCCATATAGGAGAAAATATGGACATGGAAGAGAAATCTAACCGTCATGTTCTGATGGATAGTGGTAGAGAACATGGAGATGAAAAAGCCAACAATCACAAAGCTATTCATTTGTGGTGATCTAAGGTACCATCTGATTAATCGGATATAAGGGCAGTAGGACAACATTTTTGGTTTTTCATGATCATTTCCCTAATGTTTATGAAATTGGAATTAGAAGAAATACTTTTGTGATTTTGGTATAGTCTCACTGTTTGTCATTCTTTGGACAATTTCCACTTCATCTCTTAAAGAAATGAAGTTGAATTTGTCTTTCGTGATGTGTTAGCAGATCATGTGATAGAATGATGGGTCATTCCATCTGTCTCAAACAAAAGGTTATAAAAGTTATCAAAAAAAATACATAAGTCCATCTATAGTACGATTAATCTTATATAGTTCCTAAAATTGACTTATACTACTTAATATGATAAAACTAGTTTCTACTAAACAGGGACTTCCTGTAGGCCAGTGGTAGGCGAAAAAGGCCAGTCGCACTTCGGTTGTGGGTTCGATTCTCACATCCTTTTCCGGCACGATGGGTTGTCGCCCGTCCCGCAGGTTGTCCTTTTTCTAAAACTACATTACTATAAAATCCCATCTGTAATATTGAAAAAAGGTCTATCCTTAAACAATACTTAGCATATGTCCAACATAATCCATTCCAATATTTAGGCTTATATAAAATACTTCGGTCCAAGCTCATAGTATAAAGAAAACGATTACTTGAAATGTCATCAACCAAGCATGTGAATACCATCATTTATCCCCCATATATATATATTGTTGGTCACATTCCAATCATGTGAATAACTTAATCATGTATTCTCTTGAAAAAATGAATACCCATTGAACCATAGTGAAAACATGAATGCAGTTAAAAGTTAACACTTTCCACATACCAAAATCCTCAAAATTTAATATACTCAAACCATGATATCACTTAGTCCTTATATCCATCATGAGCTCATGAATACTGTTAAAAATTTCATTTGCTCGTTTTCCCTTCATTATGTGCATTTCATCTTATTTCCAAAAATATCTCAATCACTTTGAATACCACATTAGACCAATACATTAATATTCCAATACTCCATGATACAACATTATTTTGGAATCCCATTACATAAACACTTAATCATTCCACCACATCGTTGTCATATTCAACATCGCCAATAGTGATCGCATGTGACTTCCCTTTGTCCTTTACCATAAGCGGTTGCTCCTGTCGATCATCACTAACCGTTGGATTAGGGAATTTATTAGCATAATGCCCCATTTCCTTACACTTGAAGCATTGAAGTGTTGGTGGTGCATTCTCTGCAGTCTTTGCTTTATTCACATCATTAGAAACCCTTTTTCCATTACTTCGACACTCAGCTACTCGATGAGCTTCTTTTCCACACTTAAAACATTTTCTAGTCCCTTTAAGACAATCTACACCATGCTTCTTTCCACACTTTGTGTATAAGGAAACATTCATCTTATTTTCACCATTATTTTGAGATTTCTCCTTGAACTCCATCTTTCGTTTCTTTTCAAAACCATGAGATGGATATGTAACAGCAACTTCCATTTCTACCTTGACAGCACAACGCACAATTTCTTCATAGCTACTGAAGTCTCTTATAGCTAATGCCCTTCGAAGACTTGGTTTTAAGCCACTGAAAAATCGATCAACTTTACTTTCAGGTTGGATGATAATGCCAGATTCATACCTTGCAAGTCTTGTAAAATTTGCTTCGTATATACCAATAGATTCATCATCCTTCTGCTTCAGCTCAAGAAACTCCTTTTCCGTCTTTGTTCGAAGAATACTAGGGAAGTACTTACTGAAAAACAAGTTCTTGAACTCGTCCCATTCCATGGACTCAATTTCATCTCTTGGCCTCGTATTCTTGATAAGATTCCACCATTGATCAGCTTCACCTTCCAAACAATATACTGCTAAGATGACTTTATCATGTTCAGAACATTGAGGAACTGGTAATATCTTTTCAGTGGTACTGATCCATTGTTCAGCAACAAGTGGATCGGAAGACCCACTGAAAGAAGGTGGACGTTGCCTCATGAAGGACTCAATAGAATATTGTTCCCTTCTCTTCTCATTTGGAAGTCCAGAATGATTCATAGCTTGTGTAAGTATAGCAATATGATTTTGAACTCCATCTCCCATAACACTTGTTTGTTCAGGAGGAAAATCATTGCATTGTCCATTATAGTGATCAACACGGTTCCTTCGGGTTCCAGCCATCGTCTAAAACCCAAAAAGAATAGTGTGAGAGGAAAAAATAATGCTAGGGAAAACATCATAGTAAAGGGGGAGTACCCTTAATATCTAACATCTTAGGTTAAATTCTAAGATCGTTACCGTAGTTCTAGGACTATATCCTATATGTATACTTATCCTTAGGGACATCCCTAGACATACCTTATAAATATCTCTAGGGATCTCACTAACGTTCTCACATCCTAGTTTCCAAAGGTTGACTAATCCTTTTCTCTGATACCAACTGTAGAGACCCGAAGCCTGACGTACATGGACATTACATTAAATTTGCGGATTACATAGTACATAACAAAAACACACACACAAGGACAGTAATAGTTTAGTGTCTTTGGAAACTCAGAATATAATCTTCTAATCGTGGTGAAAGATCTTCAACATCGCCCATAAAGATCTCCTTTTTTAAACCTAATTCCTTTCTTTATGTCCTGAAAAAAAACATTAAAGGGTGAGCTCAAATGCTCATTAAGGGTAAACAAAATAAATATCAATCACGTCATATTCCTAAGAACATATCTTTTGGAAATCTTAACCTGCAAAAGAGATCATAATTTCATAACATGGGATAAATCATAGTAGTGAAATGAAATCCCAATAATCATAACTTAAAACATGAAACTTTGTGGAATACACACATAATAATAGATAATCATATCTTATTAGTCAAGACTCATTGCCAAGACTATCTTAGTGGACAAAGTTCATTTCTGAACCGAGTCACCCTCGTTTCAGTCCTGTTTCACTAAACCGGTTTAACCTACCGTTCCAGCCATGTCTATCTCATGAGATATAAAATCTTTACCCAATGCATTGGAGGGAGATATAGGTCCCACACATCTCATAATGATACCATTATTTTGTGTGCCAAAAAATCATAAATCATACATCATAGCATAACCCATGTAATAAAAATGGGAATCTTAAACATCGTGACATCATCAAACAATTCATATAAGATAAAGGAATTCATAAAAATAATTTCATCATAACATAATCAAATCAATGTAATAATAGGGATATAAACAGAACCCTATATTATCTTAGATGGAGAATAATTTTGATAAAACATTTGAACTCTATTCTTGAGGAAAATATCCTTTATACTTCCAAAATACTTTTCCTTTCTTAACATGTCATACAATTCTAAACTAAAAGAAGTTGATTAAAAATAAACTTGAAAACTTGTAAAGTAAGCTTCTTGGAAATAATGTTTTAAAAATCCATTCATGCCATATAAGTTAAAAAAAACATTCTTCTCGTACTTTTGTCAAAAAAGTCAAAAGTGTACCTCGTACGAAAAACGACAAAAGATTCCTTTCATATCTTTTACTAAAAACTCACCGAAGGGTAAAATAGGATTTAAACAATTGTAGGTGAATGGAAATAATATTACATATTTAGGAAACATGGATATGGATGATAAAATACACCCCAGTAAATTCCAAAGTATAAACAATCTCGGATAAAAATGAGATTGTGATATTTCCCTTACCTTATGTCTGATATGCTTTGTACGTATCCGAACCTCCCCTTTTTGATGCGCCTTCTCTTAACCTCCACTTAATGAACTAAGGATGGTCTTTGAAGAAGACCTGGACCTCTTGGATGATACTAGGGAAGTGGAGAAGAGATTTTGGCATGGGTTGGCCGAGCTTGATTGCTCAAATTGGTGTGATGAGGAGAGGGAGGAGGTGCCCTTTTATAAGGGAGGAGAGGGGCACCTTAGGAAAATCTCAAAAAATTATTTTATATTAAGGTCAAATTCGGATTATAATGGTTCCAAAGGGTCTTGTTTAGAATATAAAATGGGGATGGGTCGAAATCCTCTCATCCAATAGGATTTATATATGTTTAGGTTATTATTTTAACCTTATCAATTAGATTTAACTCTAAGTTAAATAATTTAACTTTTACTGTGTCTTTTTGTTTTCTTACACTATATGGTTAATAAACTTACCATAACAAGACAAACGAACCCCAAGTTGTTTAGTATTAATATATCTATCCTTATCTAAGTCATTTGGCCGAACCTTAGATTTTGAGTAATTAAATAACAATTAATAATATAATATTTGTTTTAAAAACTAATTTATGTCAATTTTGACACTATTTGGTACATGATTTTTATGAAATTCATAACAGAATGATAAGTTAGAACCAAGTTACTTATATCCACAATAACATGTCATATTAACCTAAAAAATTAATGTAAGTCATAAAAAGTCTCAAATTACATTTATTTGGGCATTTATAACATCAATTATGTCAATATTTCATTAATAAGACAATTACTGCATCATCTTTGTGTCATAATAAATGATAATTATATAATCCTTAAAAATTCTAAATAAATTCCTATGATGTAGATAATTGTATTAGATTTCTGGAGACTATTCATGTTCTAAGTTTCATGAAGTTTATCACTAAATTAAAATTATTATACTTATAAGATTTAGGAAAGTGACATGTTGTCACATTCTTTGGTTTTAATAATAATTAAATTATTTTCATGGACAAAAGTCCATAAAATGAATTTAATCCGACCCTTAGGTTATATGGGTCTACTTTTAGCCATCCAATAGGATTTTTCTAAGTGTTAGGGTAATTTTATAATCTTATATTTACCCTTAATTACCTGATTTACCTTTAACTATAGTAAATAAAATTTACCGTCGTTACTATTCACAATGCCCAAAAATAAAAAGTAGCTTATTAACATAATTTGGACCCACTGATTCCAAATATGGAATCCATTTTTCCAAATTCAATATACAAAAGATTCAGAAATTAAATTAAAATTAATCCCGTTGTCCAAAGAAAACGGGTTTTTCTTTAAAACATTACAAAAGATTGAATTGATTTAACCTATGAATTCAAGGTAAAATCAATGATAATGACATAAATTATATTAAATGGTAAAAATATATTCTATTTATACTTTAAAACCATTCAATATTATAATTTAACCACATAAGATATTACGATGAAAAAAGTTGTTTTTAATTAAAATATAGCGTGTTTTTACTATTCATTAAAATATGAAAGTTATCGGAAAAATATCAAAACTTTATCTATTGTAAATTTTTATATCCTGATTCAAAAGAAGAATTTTATTTTGTAAAATTGAACTTATAAACATGTCAAAAACTAGATTTAAAGTGGGTGCGCCATCAAAAGGCGACAAATCTACATTTTTTGAAAAATACTTATTTTACCCGAAAAATATATTTTGTTCTTATACCATGTTCTAAAAATGTGTAGGATGAATAATAATGTTATAAAATTCAAAATTTAGTTAACAATATTCATAACGGCTAGTTCATAACAATATTATAATAATATATCGTTGTTTAGTAAAACCCGGTATTGCGTACAACACACGCTATCGAGGAAGGTCGCGATTGCGTGTAATGCAAGCCAAGTCAGGGTTGCATGTAGTGCACAACTCCTTTGTTGTTGCGTATAACAAAATCCAACCATTATTTATTTATACATTGAATATATATATATATATATACTCAATGTTGCGTAGAATAACTTCTATCAAACGAACTTGAAATTGTGTGTAACAAGAGCCAAGAAAAGTGTTGCGTATACTGCAAGCTAATACAGTGTTGCGTATAGTGCAAGATAATCTTGGTGTGTCTTACAATAGAAGATATGAATTAAATTAAAAAGAATTTATCTTATAAAATATAGGGTTGTTACAGTTGATGAGTGATTTTATAGAAATCTAGACCTATGGTAGAGTTTTACAACATATAAGACAACCCCTGGGATTGAGCTGTGCCCAACTGAACATCTTGGAAATTTTTATATAAATACAGTCAGTTGATGTTATCACCGAGAAAGATGACACATTGATGTCTTAAAGTGCGGTGGAAACATCATCTAGTAATCCCAACATGTCTAGAGGAATCCGATGTGATAAAGAATAATCCTCGATCATGGAAGGGAATAACTTTTCCAAATCCTCATTATAAAAATTTACATGAAATTGGGCTCATCATCATAGTTCCTAGAAATCATTACCATTTCATTGGATACATAAAAAGATTGATGAAAACCAAAGTCCATCTGAGAAATAGTATGTGGGAAATTCTATATAGATAAAATAGAATTCTTATAAAGTAAAGACATTAAATACCAACAACATCATGTGCATCTCATGAATCATCAAAGAAATTTTTGAATCCCATAATGGATTCTAGAATAGTGTGAACCCAAAATATCTAATGGATCTCATGAACCAGCAAAGGCATCACACAAAAACATGACCCCTTGAGGAATTCTGGTCACGTAACCATGACATGGTCACCCAAACCACATGATATATAATAAGATCATCCAATCAAGCCAATAGATCCCATGGAGTTCTCAAGAGAACCACTTCCCCTGGCCAAAGTTCAAGAAATTACATACTTTTAGTTCATGGTTTTTTAAAGCATGTTCCTGGGAAAAGGAGGAATTTCTAATAAATTATCATAAAATGGAATTTTTGTTAGTTATCAAGATCAGGTCTTGTGGGAAGGTCTTGAAATGGGGTGACATGAAGGAAGTAGGACGAGAGAGTTCTATATAGAAAGTTGCTTTTAAATGAAAACCTCTTACACTACCCTATTAATAATAAATCAAATGAAATAAAAAACATCACATGGTAGACTAAGAATTTCCCTAGACACTGACCAGCTATAGTGACAAATCCTCATGTATAATTTATATTCCACATAGTCAAGCCATTGTCTCTGTAGATGTCACTCATATGGGGGGAATTTGCTAACCCCACCCAATGAACATCAAAAAATTCACAACTGATGATACAAATGGATATGAGAATTTTTTTCCTTGAATATAAAAATAAAAATAAGGTGATTGAATACTCAAGGATTGTGTAAGCCTCTAAGAGACACACGATCATGTGAAAATCATAAGGTCACATGAAAGAGCCATGAGAAGTACATAGACCATAGAAGGGCCCGAGAAATTCCTTCAAAAATTCCTTATACTCTTTTGAAGGAACCCAAAAAATAGTGTTCATATGGTTATAGCTAGATAAACTCCCTAGGTCATACAGTTTACCAACCAGCGGGCACCTAACAAACCATCAAAAAATATTTTGATAATAAGAGAAAGTTACACAAAAGGTGAGAGCCTATCTCAGTCATAAAACTAAATAGAAAAATTACTAATGGGGATAATCATTTTCATTAACATCATCAAAGAAAAATCATCAGACCCCGATCCTTTGTAAAATATACAATGGAAAAAAAATGGGGGTGACATGGGAATCTCACTGTTAGGAAACTCACTTGACATTCCTAGGTTGTCCGCAACATGGTCACACAAGACCCCAAGATAATACATTATAATTTTTAAAAGATACCTCTAAAATACATCCGTGTATTTCAGAGAGTCCCAGAATAGTATTATAAGCTCATGTGAATCCCTTTTTATAGGATTCTTAATCCCATGAAGGCCTAGGGACATGTCAGTATGAAAATATTAAAGTCCTTCGACATATATGCATGATTAAACAAGACCTAATTAATTATGTATAATACAATAATGGATGAATTTATTGGATGGTATTTTGATCATTGAAAAACATGTGACACCTTAAGATAAAATCATGTTAGGACCTCACGAAGACACATGATGCTGAGACTCTCCGTCGACTCCAGTCTGGATTAATGCAACATGAACTGTACAAAGAGGAAGAACAACAAGGTGGTGTGGCCAATAAATCCCACACACCAGTATTAAAAATGAAACAATAATATCTGTATAAAAGGATTTATTTTTTTGGCATCTAGACGCACTAACACACCCAAGTTTGGATTTCTCATATCAGCGGATCTCATGATCAGAAAAAGATCTTATCAAGTAAGGTACAGAGAACAACTAGAGTGTCCATGTACTATGCATAAGAACTTTACATGATCACTATAGATCTCATGAAGGAATTTTGGAAGGACTCATGTAGAGGATCACACATATATTCTAGATCATGATAGACATAAATCAAGATAATATATATTAAATGTAAGGAATTTGTGATAAATTGATTGAACAAAGACTAAAAGATGGAGTAAATTGGGATGAACACATTCACCAATCCTTATGATCTTTTCATAAACCACCTAGGACACATTACTACACCTGAACAATTTTCCCATATATCACGATGCACCTTTTCTATAATATTTGTATCATGTGAAGTCTTATACACTTGATAATGAAAGTCACATGGTTCCCCACAGGCTTTCCACCCCAGTCTTATGAAGACCTCCAGACTATACATCCTTACCCTGTGATTTCATTCAGACATGTTTTATAACTCATATGATGGTATTAGAACATGTTATCTATGTCTTGTGATAGAACATGAAAATTTCGAAGGACTATCATGACACCCTCTGGTCATGCTAGTCAGATATCATGATGTACCCATACATGTCATCCTAGATCATGAGTCACCCTCTAATGCATGTCACATTGAGTCTAATGATTCTCTCCATAAATTTCATTTATCTTTTTTAATGACACAAGGGAATGAGAAGTTGGTCATGTGATGCAAGCTAGGTAAGTCAGACTCGGTCATGAGAAGGATTTTAGGATCAATCTACTAGGTGTCTCGACGTCATATGGACAAGTCAGCATTGATCAACTGATGACCATCAAATATGACATCCAATATATGCAAAATTTCTCAAAAAATCCAACTAGATCATGTGATTTTATTTTTGACATGGCTGCAATATAACCATACATGTCAAGAATATTGCCAGAAATTTCCAAACATCATCTGATATTTCAATGTAGGCATTCAAGCATGTCAGGTAGACAAGTAGGTCGAGTCATTATGGAATCCTATGGGTTTATAACTTTTTCCACCCTCAGTGTGTAAGTCCCCATCAGATGGTAAACCTTAGTGTGTAATCCCCAACCAAATAAACAAGGATGAATTTGAATTCTACTATAACCAAGATACATAGGATGGGTGGTCTTAGTATATTTGTCCGACATCCACAAGCAATGAAATTTATTGTTTTCCATCCCATATTTCCCACACCAAGAATGGATCACATGACATTGGGGAGTCGAAATTAAATTATAATTCACCCGACAAGTCCCTTTTAAAAAAAGGGAAACATCATTGTGTAATCCTCAAACGATAGCATAATACGCTATGTCTAATATAAAAGGGAAATATTAGTGTATAAGCTCTGAGTAGTCGGATAATATGACATTTCTTGTATAAAAGTTAAATGGAAGTGCGTAAGCCCCAAAAAGTTGAAAAATATAATATATCTCACATAAAAGGGAAATGTTAGTGTGTAAGCCCCGACCAATTGAACTATGAGGACCCTCATTCCTACCATAACTTGGATATGTATGATGACTTCCTATGTCCAAAAACTAAAATAAAATGGGAATCCAACTCTATGTAAGCTATGATATGTCTCCGAAATCTCATCTAGCTGGACTGAATCATTCCCAAGGACAGATCATCCTACCTCCTCCCTCAGTAAAATGCGCACTCAACTAAAGTATGGTGAATATGATTCCTTTCCTAACTAGGATATATATGATGCCTCGAGGAGGTATGAACCCTATATTAAACATACAAATTGTTGTCCCATTACATTATTACTAAAATCCATATGAAATGAGGCTAATAACTTGCTATCAATTATTTCACACACCAATCAATTCTCATGTGGTCTACGGGAGAAGCAATGAAAACATAATTGGAATAATGAGTCTCCACCAACCAATTAAATATCAATATGAAAGACCTGATCAGTGGAATGGGATAAATATCCCTCCTATACGGGAATCTACCTTAGGGTCTGTCCCAAGGGAATGATATAAATAAAATAACATTGATTCCTACTATAACTATGATACATTGGACATATTATCATGACTCAAGATCAAGTATTCGATTACCAAAATTTCACACATATATCCATTCTACATGACATTAATATTCATGAGTTTAATAAACTACTTTTTTTATTCATGCAATAAACTAGATCAACTTTATTTATCATAATGGATGAATCAAATCCTCAAAATACTAACCACCACACTGCCTGGGAGGAAATTATGGAGTTCTTGGTAATTCATCTTTATCAAATAAATAATAAATTCATTACTAGGAAAATGATGAATAATATTGGATACATACAGATGGATACACCAATGATATCCAAACATTTTGCACATAAAGAGAGTTAACCTATGATCATTTTTCTAGGGTAATTAGTCCCCTATTTTGGTTAGTAAGATAGTTATAAACATATCTTTAATATATAAAGGAGTCTCATAATAGGAAATAATTCTCTCTAATACTGTGTAATAAACATGAACTCATATCCTCTAAACCAAAGAATCATTGGGTATAAAACACCAATTGATCACCCTCATTTTTAAATAGGGTTGTACACAGTAATGGATGTGGGAACTATAGGTATTTTAATTTAAGAATAAAAATGGTGGACCAAAATTGACTTTTATGTAAGAAAGAAACCACCCACAATCAACTATCAGCCCGAACCGAATCCACCTTGATAAGGCTTCCTAGTTGTATCTTCTCTATTGAAACTGAGAGAATTATTTTATTCCAATTTTTTTTAGTTATATATAACATGTTATGGATATTTGAAAGGTTTATATTATAATTACATAAAAATAATGAAGAATTTAATTTCAAGGTAAATTAATAGTGTTAAAGGTAATATACTCATGTTTTATCAATAATAATACTTTATTAAATTATTCAAAAAAAACTCAAGAGGAAAAGTTGGATGAGAATTATTTAAATGTGTCATCACTTATCTATTTAAGAGATTATTATTAACAAATAATTAAAATTATGACCCTTTATGTATGAAAATTTTTATATTGTAGTTAAGGTTAATGTTTTTTATTGAAGGGGTCAAACAAAAAGATATTTTTTAAAATGAAACTGAAATCAATCTAAATTTTATTTTCTAACTATATTATGACCTTAGAATCATTTTATTCATATATATATCCATTTTAAAGAATTTATCTTGATAATTACATAATTATATTCTATCATTTATAGTAATTTTATGTGTTTGATTTCCTTCCATTATAAGATGACACTTGTTCTTTCTTTTCATTACACCGGTCTGGGATATTTTCCTTAATCAATCTCTACACAATTGTCTTCTCAACATACCAATACATGACATTACATATTTGGACCTCTTAAAATACCATGACATGGTTACTTAAGAAGAGATATAAATGATTCCTAACAATGTAGAATATGTTAATGTTCTTTTGAAGCAAGTCAAACTAGAGGTAAGGAGTTTATTGTCTGACATTTATTTCAGTAATACAAATTCCATATTCATCACTTATATTTTGTATGTGGTGTATATAATTCATATGGATTTAATTTATGATTATTATAATGGAAATTGTGGTATATAAATATCCACTTAAGTTAATTTTTTCATGGGGATTATAATTAAAAGTTACCAATGTGGTAAGAGATTTATGTTACAATATAATTTTTTATCAAAATTATTTATGATTATGTTCTTGGAGAATCTATTTTATGTTATAAATCTTGGTAATGTCATGAATTTTCTTCTCAAATATTTATTTCATTTCAATACATGTTTCCTCTCATTTTCATCACTTTATGTACTCAATAAACTAAAATAATGTTTTATGGAATGCAACATTAATAATATCTTATATAAATTTTTTCCTTCCATATCAATGTTTTAAAAAAACAAATTCAATAATGTTTTTAATATTTTCATAATATTTTTTAATTTCATATTTTATAATGATGTTCCTTTTGTATAATATTTCAAAATAACCTATATTACATTTTCTGGATGAGGTACATTAATAATTTTACATAAAATTGTATTTGAAGATTTGTTTTAACATATTTGACATGAAAATAATTTACCAACATCATTTCTGATCAATTCATTAAATATTCCATTTCATGATTCCTATTTTATTTTTATAGAAAATCTTTTCTATAATATATGTGAAATTTTTACATTTCAAATATTTAGATTAAAAAATGGGTAGTTTCCTAAAGAAATAGTCTAAATGATATTTTAAAGGAATTCTTATATGTAAAAATATATTTTTATGTCACTTATGTTCCCCATGGAACAAAATTCTACGTTTAAATACTTTTTATTTTTCTAGGTGTTTTATTTTAATTGTGATGAGAATTTTATAAAACCTATATTATATTCCACTGTATTATGTTATGATGATATTTTAATTATTTTCTTGATCTTGTGATATTAATTTGAATGGATTACGATTATGTGACATGTAGGTCCATTATATCCATCTAATTCATTGGGTAAATATGGATCACTAATGACATAAATATGTTATATGTGAATCTAATTTCATGTTTACAATTTGATTTCTGGACATTGGTTACATTTCTATTAGATTATGTGTGAACCTAGTTTTCATGTCGATAAGATTATGCGTGGAACATGTTTTCCTACACAAAATATTATCTAGGGTTCCAGTTTCATGTCTATAATTTTATTTGAGGGACACATTCTTTTCTCAATTTAATGAGATAACCTAATTCTATTTATATATGTTTACAATTTTATAAGCATATTTTTGTTACAATATTCTTATATATATGTAACTCAATCATTGATAATGAATGATTTATGGTAATTATACACAGTTATATATAGTTTTTATTATTGTGACATATATTTTTTCTATGACTCTTTTTTATTATTTGTGAAAAACTGGGTATGAACTTGAAATTTATGATCTTGAATTCATAACCTTTTTCTTAACTTATGCTCATTTATAATCATTGAACAATATATCCTATGTTTAACCTAATTAAAATTATTATAACTTCCTTTTTTATTATTTTAAGTCACCAAGTTAAGAAGAATAGTTTTAATTAGTTTTTACCTAGGAAGTATTCTATACGGGAATATATGATGTCATTTCATAAAATACAAGGAGGATGTATCTTGTATCAAAAGACACTAAACTATTACAGTTCTGACATGGATCATAATGTTATGGGCTTAATTTTTATCTAATTTGATGTAATATTTATGTAATTAAATCTAGGATTTATATATGAGAAAAATATGTGGATTTTTTGAAGTCCTTAATTCTAATGATGATTTATGAAAAATATAAAAAATGTGAATTTTTTTACAAATTATTTATTTCCTCATGAATATGGTTTCTAAAGAAGGTATAACTGTTGATATAGAAATGATTATGGTAGCATAAGAGTTTACAATAATTATAAATTTGACCATGCATCAAATTATTCTTGGACTAGTGGGTTAATATCGATGGGTTGTTGAAATATTTTCCCAGTCATCTACCTAAATAACTATGTTACCTTAAAAAGATTTAAACTTATGAGGACAAATAAATATAATCAATTATTTATGGAATTGAAAAAAATAATGTGTAATGATACTATCTTATAACTTCTATCTACAGATGGTGATTTTTCTATTTATAATGATGCTTATTTGAAGGGACATTGATGTGTCTTGACACAATATTTTCAGTTAATCTCATATGCATCATGAAAAATGAGGCTTCATGTGGAGAATGATCCTAAATATGATATTTACATGGATATTGTAGTTATATATTTAAAAATATAGATACATAATTTATATGTGGTGAAACGTGAGATATATATATACCAATATATATATATATATATTCACTCCAAAAGAGTATAACATATGGAAAATAATATGGTTATAACTGACAATGTATTATGAGTACAAGATTATAAGTCATACTAGATAGTCAAGAAAGGTATTTGATATCATTAGTCAAAAAGATAATAAATCATTAACCTTGATACACTTGGAACATGAATCTTTGGTAAAATTTTTAATGATTGTGGTCACAGAAAATTTTCTTTTAGGAACTCCCTCCTTTTAGTTTAGGTGTGAGTGCATAAATATTTTTTAGATACAAGGAATAATAATAAAAAATAATATCATGATTTTTCATGAAATTCTGGAGTTGGTCATGAATGGTATGTTTCTTGAATTTATCATCGACAAAGAAGGTGTAATACAATTTTTAAAAAGTTTCAATGTTCTATGTTATTCTTATTTGAAGAAGGAATTATAATGTCAAAATCATAGCCCCCTAATTTTTATTTATCCCTACATAACTAAAATGTCTAAATTCATTTTGTTGTATAATTGCGTAGGTGTAATGAAGAAAGATATTACCAATTTTACTATGAAATGATTTTCTTTTAAACATGTTAAATCTAAATAAAAACTACCTAAACAGATTCTTTATTATTTTCTACTTCCAAAATGGAAATAAGAAAATATATCCATATGATTTAGTTGTGGGATTACCAAATAAATATCAAGGTATTTATGTGATTTGTGTTATTATTGATCATTTGGCTAAATCTATGATTTTTTCATATTCAATACATTTTTATAATAAAAAATAATAATAATATCATAATGATATTTTAAAATTACATGGATTCATCTTTAATTTATCTTATTGTGATACCATATTTATGTAAAATTAATGGAAGAGACATCCAAATTTGATGGGTACAGAGTTATGTTTTATTACATATTTTAATCATCAATATGATGAATAGTCAAAGTGAACGATTCATACAATGGAAGATATGCATTATGATTTGTCAATGAATTATCATAGAATTTTGGATTGATTTTAATCATTAATGAAATTTTCTAATACTAAAAATTTCCATTCTACTATAGATATGGAACCGTTAAATGAATACATGGAAAGAAGTGTCGAACTCCATCATGTTGGAAAGAAGTTAGAGAGGTGATGTTTTTTGACACCACAATTGGTAGAATAAATATTTGATAAAGTAAATATGATTCAATAGAGCATGATAATTACTAAATGTATATTGAAAATTTATGTAGATAAACTAGGTAAATATCACTCAAATGGGGTGGGGGATTAGGTTATGTGTATAAATTTCCTTGGTAAATAGATATATTTTTTTGTTAAGAAATGAATTTTAATACAATAGTTTATTCTTCACTTGAAATTATAGATAATGTTGGATAAATGAATAATGGAGTACCCCTACCTCCAAGCTTATTTCTGGTAAACAATTTGATTAATGGTTCATTGTTTAAAAATATATACCAAAACCATCAAATATTATTTTCCATGATGTTATTCAGTCAAAGGAGAATCCATCCTATGTGGAAAAGATAGTGGTTATTTTAGAATAAAAAGATCATATATTATGTAATGAGGTTCCTCACTAGGTTATATTTTTTCGAATAACATATTAATTGTGGATCTAATTAGAAAATATTAAAACGCTCTGAGGGGAAAATATCTATACCCATTCAAGTGATGAATACAATTTTTAGGAAACAAATTTTTTAAGATGGGAAGAATGTGAAAACCCATGTGGTGTTAACAGTTAATAATTTTCATGTCTTAGTAGTATTAATGATTAAATTTTATAGATTAATATCCACCATAATAAATTTTAGTAAATTTTCATTAAAAAAATAATTATTTTTTCCCTTAAAAAAAATTTATCAATAAATTTCATGGTTTTATTTAGAAGTAATATTTAAAAATTTTAGATTCATAATATAAATAAATTGACTTCATTTTTATATTTTCATATCAAATTTGGAATTTCTGAATTTTTGGGGATCTTTTTGAAAATATTGATTTTTGAGTGGACATAAAAATATAATTATATTTATAAAAAACTATATTTTATTTCAATGAATTTACCAATAATAATGTTTTTTGAATTTTTTAAGGTTACATAAGTCCCTTTTTATTAATCATACTCCAATTAATGTCATTGGAATCAGAATTATTCTTTATTTTAGTAGAGACTAATTTTTATATTTAAAAATATTTTTTTTCTAAAAACCATTTTCATCATGTTTTTAATAATAATAATAATAATAATTTCTTTCACTTATTAAATTGGAATATTTTAAAATTTATTTCAAATTTGGAATTAGGAATATCTAATTTAGTAAATAGTGAAATTTCATATTTGGTTATAAAAAATAGTAGCCATGTAAAAGTGTATAATAAGATATTTATGGGTAAACTAAGTGTTAAGCTCAAAAAAATTATCTTTAATATTTTTGGATGGTATTGTTACAACCCTTATCACCATCTAATTGAACTTGATTTTTTAGTGCCGGTGGTCTAGGAGAGTGACTTAATAAGTGATCCTTCCCTCACATATAATAGAGGGAATCCTATTAAATATTATCCAAAAACATTGAACCTTTTATATCAACTAAAACCTACCAAAATAGATTTTTAATATCCCTTACACACATCCTATAGGTCCTACTCTCAAAAAAATATGAACCTAGATGGATTAAAGTGTAATAAAAAAGGGGTTTTCAAAAGAAGTGATATAACACTGAACTGATTTCTTTCATGTTTGTTTCCTCCACTAAGTACTTCAAATGTATCCTAACTTTGATAATATAATAACATCATTTTATGAAATATTATTATATGTTATTATGAATTTTTGAAAACCTTTTTGATCACCTTTTTTATCCTATGGGATTCAAAAACACCACATGTTCATATGTGTGGACTAACACCTCCCCAAAAAGACATGTTTCATTATTAATCATCTCCTTTATTTCTATGTAAAAAATTGATTAGATAAATGTATATGAAATTAATTAAATAATTATGAATAAAAAATATATGATATTACAAGTGTTCAAACCCTTTCATCCATGGTAAAATCAGAATGTCCTTCATGCGTACATCTGGACTACCTCTTCCATGAAGAGATGTGATCAATTTTTCAATTCCACTTTTCTTGGTGAGATAAAAATATATTTAATGAATAAATATGAATAACATTATGTATGTTATGGAATATTTCCACATATTTACATTTTATACCTACCAAAGTTGTCTTGGTATAATGAATTTAATGTCCACCAAACTCATGGCATGAAGTTCAATGATTTTGTAACTATATAATACATGTTTACAAATGAAATAAAAGGGATATTAATTAAAGAATACAACTAAGAAACATTATTAAAAATTTAAATATATAATATTTGTTTATTATATAGGAGTTAAAGTATACACATGGTGAGTTAAAATCCAGTTAAACAATTTTATTTAAAACATTATTTCATATATTTTATGGTTTAATTTATAAAACATTTTCCTCCATATCCATGTTTCATAAAATGATTCAAAAAATTTATTCATATAATTAAATGGTTTGTAAGTTATTTTAAAAAGATAAATCAAATTTATTATATTGTTTTTAAGTGGTATATTTTATCACTTTCAATATGAGTTATTCATTAAAAAGTGTGAATAGAATTTTTTAACATATGTAGCATGAATGTATATTCCCACTGTCATGACTACTATTATTAATTAAGAATAATAAACATGTTTTCTAGTTTTTTACTATAAATCTTATTTCCCATTAATTTGACAAATTTTCATTTCCAGAGTTTTAATTGAAAAATGATTGGTGTCATTTTATTTATTTAAATCATGAATGTTATTCTATATATGTGTTAAAAATATATTTTTTTGTTTTTATGATATAAATGATATCCTCGATGTGTTTATTGTTTATTGTTGTCCTTTTCCATTATTAGTAATAGAATTTTATTCTGGTATATCTCTCCAATGCAATGTGTAATTATTTTG
Organism: Viscum album; assembly: GCA_963277665.1. Classification (NCBI taxonomy): domain Eukaryota; kingdom Viridiplantae; phylum Streptophyta; class Magnoliopsida; order Santalales; family Viscaceae; genus Viscum; species Viscum album. The sequence goes on from OY728133.1 coordinate 1,867,602,953, forward strand.
TACTCCAAGGAATAAATGTTGTAATTAATTATTAAAAACATTCATTAATGATAAAAATTAATTTTAATTATGATTTTAATGGTTCTAATATTGTATGATAACATTTTATAATATCAGGAATTTTGGGGAAAATATTGATAAGTGTTGAAAATATGCATCAATGGAGTTGAGTCCCCACCAAGAATGAATCACCATTGAGAATAAGTCAGTTCTAGACTTGACACACCACTAAAGATTACCTACTATATGATGAGTCATCATTGATGTGAGTCACCATTGTGATGATTCACCATTGAGATGAGTCAATATTGAGATAAGTAACTATTTATATGTGTTTATATAGAGGTGAGTCACCATTGAGAAGATTTAATCATTGAGATGAGTCACCGTTGAGACGAGTCATGGTTGAGATGGGTCACTATTGAGACAAGTAACCATTGAGATGAGTCACCATAGAGATGACTAATCATTGAGATGAGTTTCTTTTGAGATGAGTCAACCATAAAATGAGCCATTATTGATTACATGTCACTGATAGAGATGGCTCACCCCCATATTGACTCACCATTGGCCTAAATCATCTCCATACATGAGTCACCACTTGTCTAACCCATCACTGATATTCAAGGAAATTTAAATTAAATTATACCAATGTCCATATTATTGAAATTAATTATAATGATTATGTTAATGATTATTATAAAAATATAGCAGGGAACCTAAATGTATTTGTCAGACCCCAATATGAGGATGTAGAAGATTGTGATTATTATTATATAAAATTACCTAATATTATGGAACACCATTTTATTTAAAAAAGTGGCAGACATGCATATATGGGTGTGAGAGTGTGCTAACCAAGGAAAATAATATTTACTAAATAATATAAGGATCACTCCATTAGAGCACGAAACATCCTTACTTGCAATCTATTGTGAACGAGTGAAGCACATCAAACAATCATATCCTTTCAAACAATTGGAACAATTACAGCTTTTGATGCTCATTATACTTATATTATCATATAAACGACTCGAGATCATATCCAAGGCACATCCGAGGGGATTCAAGATTTCCGTGAACATTAGATCGAGAAAATGTTGATTTTTTACTTCTTTATACATGATCTTGTAATTTGTTGCATTTACATTACACCAATATGTGGTTTACCATATTTACTAAACCTACATTTTCTTCTAAACTATTACAGGAAGATACTATATAACTTTTTCTCTCCCTCTTTTATATATTTTCCCATATGATTTTTGAAGAGGTTCATGTGTATCCTATTATTGTTTTCATCCCGCATTTATTGTGGAAGCGGTCCTACCTTGGCATGGAAAACTTTTAATAGCTTTATGTATACCTAATCTAGGTTATGGATCCATATTATATTTATATAATCTTATTACCACTTTGTGATTTTAATGTGGAGGGTATTATGTCTCTATATGAGACTGAAAACCATATATTGATTCCTCTTTATGTAGTTTTTTTTTATTTTTAATTATTTAAACAAAAATAACCATAAAACAGTAAAAAATTTTATTATTTGAATGTTATTTTTAACTATTGTTTATATAATTATTTTATTGAGTAAATAAATATCAAAATTTAAGGTAATTTGAAAATTTTTATAACAAGTCTTTAATACATCTTTGAGAAATAGTTTACAAGAATAAATTTATATTAAACTATAATTTTGATTAACTACGATATTGTTATTTAAATTTTGGGATGATAATTGAACTTGTTTTTAGATTGAATTTTTATTAGGAACTCAATTCACACCACTCTTGAGTTACTTAATCCCAAAAAAATTTGGTATCAATGTTTTTTCCAAATATTTTCAACTATGATTTTAGTTGTTTTGTAAACATAGTGAGATTTTTTAGTTTTAAATGTAGTTATATGATTTCATAATAAAAAAGAAGTTTATTATACCAATATACCACCTTTATTTAATGGAAATAATTATTCTCAATGTTAAATCAAGATAAACATGCGTATTGAGAGAATAGGCTTTGAAATATGGACAATTATAGAGAACAAATATGAATTATATAAAACTAACAGAGTTATATGGGATGATTCAACTATAACTTCCTATTGATATTTCTATATAGTAATGAATTCAATATATTTTGATTAGGGTTATATTAAATTTAAATGGAAATCTAATTTTAAAATTCTATAGAAAATTTGGGATACATTATGTATTTATCATGATGGAATAACTAATGCTTATGAAATGATATTAAATAAATGTAAAATCAAATATAATACTTCTATGATGAAACCTTATGAGATCATGTATTATATGTATCTCAGGTTCAATGAAATATTGAATACAATGCCTTTCAAGTGGAATCCCGTATTCGTAAAATGCTAAATCATACTTTTACCGAGATGTATTCTTGAGAGATAGAGAGGAACATTAATATTTATAAGATAATATTGTTACTTTAGAAAACTACTTATCAATTATTTTATTGGAATGTTAATGATGTATGAGGAAGAACATAAATTGAACCATAAAGATAAATTAGAACCTAAAATGATATATGATTTCATTTAGACTAATGCATGAATACAAAAAAATGTGCGAAATGAAATATCCATTGTGGATGAATTGCTAGCCAATAGTGATGGAGAGATGGTCAATCTGACCAGGAGGATTAATAATTTCTACAAAAAGAAAAAATTATTCACAAAACCAAGATACAAAATAAATTTCATTAATATATGAAATTGGAAGAAAGGCTAGAAAGGAAGTGATAATTGAAATGAGATTTACTATTATGAGTGTAAAAGAAAAGGAAATGTCAAGGAAACCTAACCCATGTTAAATTATAGAAATAAGTACAATGAAAATGATATAAAACAAACAAATGAAATGAAAACCACATGGAGTGAATCTAAGGATAGCTCTGGGGACTCAAAATCGACTCATGAATAAAATATTGACTGATAAAATATGTGATCCATGAAAAACATATCTTCATTACCTAATATCTTATCTACATATAAATCTAATCATTATAGAGATGACCATAATGATAAAAATATAAAAAATGTGGAGATTACATAATAATGTAATAATCTTGAAGATACCATTAATGACCATAATGATAAATATAATGGATTAAAGAAACACCATTCTTTGTATTCTACTGTTAAATTTGATCATGAATTTGAGAGTGAAAAGAGTATTAATGTTTTGAATGAAAATACATGGCCAAAATTTTCAAATAAAAAATAAAAAATGACTTAGCGAGATTTGATAATGGAAGTGAAATTGTATCTAAAATAATGGGATTGTATATTAAACCTATGTATATCATTAAACTATGTTATAATCTAAGACAGAGAAGAATTATCAATAGTTCTTTTATTCTATAATATAGTTCAAGAAATTTTGCACCAACTTATTATTCAACAAGACCAAATAATGTTTTGGTTTCCAAATGATTTTTATTTTCCTCTATAAAACCCATTATGATCATCTAGTCTCTTAATTCCCAAATTACAAACATTTCATGACCAAATAATATTTTTTTTCAAAAATAATTTTTGATATAAAATTCGTTTTGTAAGGAAAATTCATAAAGAGATTCAGTAATCGTACGTGGTACATAGACAAAGACTAATCCATAAATACGATTGGTGATTACTCATGCTTCAATAATTTGATAATATTTAATGTTGGACAAGTCAAAATTGGTTAAAATGATAAAAGGAAATTAATTATTCTTGGCCAAATTGATAACCCTATCTCAGTTGTAATTCCAAAAGTAATTTTTCTCTAGTTTAAAAGACAGTCTTCATATTATAATACATCTATGTGATTATTCACTATATATAAAGATAGGAAAAAGTATTGTAATGTTTTATATTCTATTATTTTTTTAGATTATACTACATTGGGAAATGATATTGTTTATGCAGTAAATATTGATTGTTTAATTTATGAAAAGGTTTCGTATCTAAGGGCCTTTTATAAATAATATTAGAATTGGCATTAGATTATAGTCCACTCTAATATTTACTCACATAGAAATATAACTAGGAAAGGGTTAGTTAAGGATATATCTAAACATGAACTCCAAAATAACAAAGCGTGTAACCCCTATAAAAAGGAAAATAACAAAAGATATATTTCAAAATAAATTGATCTGTTTCAACTTCTCAACCCATATAATTGGTTTATAAGGATATGTTTTGATACCTAGAGTTTCTATTTCAAATGAGAATAACTTGATCTGTGTCTTTATATATTACTTTTCTAGGTATATTTGGGTGTTATTTTTATCATTGAAAAGTAACTTCCATTATAAATTAACTGCTTTTTATAAATATGTATTAAATCATAGCAGGCATAGGATAATGGCATTAGGATTTTATTAGGGATGTGAGTATTGAAATCAAATGATTGAATACTTTATTTAAAAAAATTATTATAACCATATCTTCTCTTATCCTAGGACACCTGAGCATAATGGAGTTGTAGAAAGAAGAAATATAAAAACCCAAGTGATGGCTCAGATAATTCTTATTGAATATCACTTACCTATATATTTTTGGGTAGAGAATAAGAATATATTATTCTATAAAATAAACATATTCCTAATTATACATTTTTTAAAGAAACCCCCTTAAGAATTATTGAATAATATAATTCCTAAGGTAAATTACTTTAAATATTTTAGAAGAAAATTACTTTTTCTTAATACTAATGTGAATATTTACAAGTTTTCCTCTGAGGGAGATGATGGAATTTTATTTGGTTATTAAACATTTTTTAAAGCATATAGAGTGTTTAAATAATGAACCTAGACTGTTGGAGAATATTTTCATGTCATGTTTAATGATACAGATCCACATGACTCAAAAACCTCTTTAAAAAACCCTTGAAGATTATTTTTATACCCTATACATTAATTCCAAACCATTTGACTCTTCTGTGAAATAAGCATAAAATTCATCCACTTCTGTGGAACTTCTTTAAACAGAGCCTAAACGTGTACATGACTATGACTTGACCATCCTTGATTTTCTTATAGCAGTTATGACACTTAAAAACCAACATTTATTTATTGTAGTTGGAGACCTAGGAATAGGTATAGATACTAAAGATTCTCATAGGTATCAAGTTGAACATAAAAGATTATTATCAAAACATGAACCTAAGAACATCCATGATTCTATTAATTACGAATTCTAGTTTATGGCCATGTAATAATAATATAAAAAATTTGAAATAAATAATATATAGAACATGTTGATAGATCTAGAGATAACTTGAATATTTTAACTAAATTGGTATATTGAATCAAGGTTGATGAATCTGACACTATAGTATGGTATAAGGTTAGACTATTTGCACAATGGTATAGTCAAGAAGAGGGTATAGACTAGAAGGAAACCATTTCACAGGTTTACAAACATGAAGCCATTCGAATACTCCAGGCATAAGAAGCACATTTGAATTTAAATATATTTCAAATGGATGTCAAAAATGAATTCATAAATAGTTATATCATCAATATATTTTTTGACCTAACACTGATCATTCATAATAATTATTTACCAAATATTTTTTTCAAGCAAAAAATGTTTTACAAAATTTAAAATAGGCTCCTTAGATCTTGATATGATTGGATCATCACTTTTATAATTTAAAAAGGATTTTCAAAAGGCATAACTGATCGTACCTTTTTTATAAAATTGATGTCAAAGGATATTTTTTTCCAAATATATGTAGATGATATTATTTTTGGATATTCTGAAAATTCATTATGTAATAAACTTTCAATGTGGATGAAAAATAATTTTGAGAATATTTTAATGGTTGAATTTAAAATCATTCACAGTTTCCATATTTTAAAAAAAAAGAAAGAGTGATTTTAATCACAAGTATGAACAACAAAGAGCTTTTAAAACATTTTTTTTGATATAATTAAGAGTAGTGAGACTCCTATGAGTACCACATGTAATTTTTATCTTGATGAAATTGTGAAACTAGTTTATCAAAATATTTATAGGGGTATGATTGAAGGATTACTCAAATTAACTACTTGTGGACGTGATATTTTTTTTGTCTGTATTTATTATTGTTTTCAATAAAACCCAAAATATTCACATTTACTTTATATTAAAATGATATTTAAATTTCTCAAATATAGAAATAATTTAGGGTTTTTATATCCTATATTACAATCATTTGACATATCCAGTTATTCAAATGAGGATTTTGGTGGTTGTAAGTTAGATAGAAAAATAACATATGGAACATTTCTCCTTTTTAGGAAAGTATGAAGATTCTTGGTGTAGTAAGAAATAAAATCCTTCGTCATTTTCAATGGATGAAGCTAAATTCATAGCTTTAGTTAGTTACTATGGTCAATTATTTTGAATGAAACACACTCTGGTAGACTATGGATATCAATTCCAACATGAACAAATAAATCGTGACAAAAAATGTGATAAATATTTATAAGAATTATTTGTCTCACTCTAGTAAAATTATCATTTATGTAATACACTACTTTTTGAGAGATCAATTTCCAATGGAAGATACTAATCTTGAATTCATTGGAACTGAACATCATCTTGCTGATATTTTCACTATTAAACTGAATTGTGAGTGATTAAACTACATCAAACATAAATTACACATGATATGTTTTTTCATAAGCATTAATTTTGTGGACACACCATTGTAAATTAACATCCTTTTGAAATTATCCACCGTTGGAAATTACCCACTTTTAGAAATTACCTACCGTTGGAAATTACACACCATTGGAATTGATCTTCAGTTAATTTTAGACGAATTAGCCTATTTTATTTTTTATTTCAATTTGATGTTTATTTTGTTTTAATTTAAATATATTATTTAATTTTTCGATTATAAAATCCTTAAACAATATAAATCATACCCTTAGTATAATTTTGTTCTACTCTCTCTTGCACCTTTTGACCATCGTGGTTCTATGATAAATTTATCTACCGACCTTTCACCTTCCGTCGACCTCATAAAAACCGTCCAAACAATTTGTAATGATTTGAGTAATGTTATATGTAGTTAAATTTACCAATGAATAGCATGCTTTGAAGAAACACATAGGATAATTAATTTTTCATGATATCAATCCATAAACAAACTAAACTCGTGAATCATATAGTGGTTCTTGAGAGGGATGTAAATGATGAGGTGGGTTTTTTAGTAGTACGTGTGTGTTTAGGGTGATCTGAGAACATTGATGGGTAGCTTGGTTCTTTAATAATGAGAGGAAATTCTATACTAGGTCAGTGTACTAGTTTTATTAGAATGTTGAGTTCAGTCTTGGGGAAGATATAAACTGGGTTAGAAGTAGGATCGATGGGAAGATATTAGTTTTCTCTTTGATACATTGTGCTAGATTTATTAATATTCATCTTTATGTTCTTTAAAATGATTATCAAGGATTGATTCCAAGTGGTAGTGATAATTTTGTGTATCATAATGATTTGGATAAGATGATAGGAGATAGAACCTAAAGGAAACCATCTGCAACTGATTTTGATGGGGAGTTCCATTTTTTGTTCAAGTATATTCGTCACATGTTATGTCCTTGAAAGTATATTTTAGTATGATGAGACATCATGATTTATATATGCATTACATTATTATATCCGAATTCAAAACAAAACTATACATACATTTTATGGTTCGAATGATGGAGATGTGAAAGACATATTCCAGGTTAGACCCCCATATTTACACTAATTTTATTTCGACCATGCTGGATGCCAAGGAATTTGTTGATGGGAAAGAAGAATCTGAGGAATACTATGGAGGTTTTTGTTTGACTAAATTTTTTTGTAAGATAATTATGATAAACTACAACCCATGGATAATGACATTGGTTACTAAAGTTGATATGATGTATGAGGAGGTTGATCCTTGTGATCACACTTCCAGGACGAAGCACATTATTAATCATGTCTTTGAGATAAATGAGGTTTTTGTGTACTCTGATGAAGAGATAGAAAAATATTATGGCGTGGATCCACCTAGTGATGAGGAGAAGTTATATCTTGATAAGGGTAGTGATCCAGACATTACTAAGATACCTACTATCACATTTGGTCCTTTTAGTCATCCTGGATAAAAACCAATTAGAGAGACTCTTTTCTGTGAAGTAAGTAGAGAAAAAGGAAAAGAGGTATAATGAGAAAACTAGAATAAGAGTTTGTACAAGATCTTTTGTTTATGTTTTATATTTATCTAATTATAACAATGGAAATCAAAATGGATGTGATAAAGATAATGGAAATGGGGACAAAAAATATGAAGTAAATGGTTATAGTGTTGAAAATGATTGTGGATCTTACAATGATTGTCCTGGTGGTCATGATATGACTCAAGGACATGATTTTTATCATGTTCTATCTAATTATTATAGGTCTATGTAGAGAACAATCATTGTACAATATGTTTTTTATTTCATTGGAGATGGGTTGAGAACATCTATTGAGGGGGAGGAAAATCCCAATTTTTTAGTTATCATGTTGATCATGTAGATAGTAAATCTATTGATCCTACTATTGAATCCGCTATCAGATAAATTGTCTTAGTTTTTTGAAGAATGTGATAGATTTATATTGTTTTTTATACATTAATTGGATTATTATAATTATGATTCAGATGTTGATGATTGTACTACTACTAATGAATAGTGGACATGGAGCCCTAGTTCAAATGGAGATAGATCCTAAGGGATAAATGGTTGATTATATAGATGTTGTAGGGGTGATTAAAAGTTGTTCATCTTATGTCCCTATGAGAACTGAACAATTAGAAGTTATTGATACTTCTACACCCTTGGGTGTTATTTCTATTGCTCCTATGTCCATTAATGTAGTTACTAGAGTGGATATGTAGTCCATTAATGAATGTATTATTTTTTATTTTAATGAAATTATGAGGAATCAACCACCTCTAGTCTCAAATATTCATGACAGAGGTCATATTTATTTGTTTGATCTTATGATACACCACATCTATCTTAAGATGATGCTTCCTATGTACGAAGTATATATTGAATGTAGAATTATTTCCAATGATATATAGACCAGGAGGTCTACTATGGATGTGATGTGAACTTATTTTTCTCCCATTATAGATTATTTTTAGAGAGTTTTGTTTCATTATCTTTATTAGATTCTACTTCTAGTGCTCAAACTCCATTGGATCTTGATTCGATTAGATCAGTTGTCGTATAGGAAGTTCAGGTTGTCTCTATTGATGTTCATTCAATACCTTATAAGATACTGGGGTAGATTGGTTATTAGAGTTACCATGTGTATATGATGGTAAGATAATGCATTAACAAAGACAAAAATTATTTGTAATATATTATAAAATCCATAAATAGTACCTATCCCGAATATATACCAAGCATGGTATGAACTATCATTTTATGTTTTTAGCTAAAAATCATCACAAGATAATATTTTCTTAAGAATTCTAAGACTATGTTAATAATTTAATGATGTTGAATCTAGTAATTTATATGATTATAGAGGAAAACAAAGACATTTTCAATTGAATGGTGTATGGAGGAAATATCATTATGAACATCCCTAATCTGATAAGTCCTTTCATACATGTGTTTGGAACTCTAGTGTTAGCTCAAGAGGCCATTCAAGTGAATACACATGTATCTCCTCCTTCCAATACTCCATAGATGATCAGATCATATATTTTCATATATGCTAGGGCTCCTTGAACTACTCAGTTCCGACCTCTTAGTTGTTCTCCCTTGTAAAGAAGTTTGGAATCTCCATATGATTTGTCATTATAGGACTTAATTCTCTTCTGTCTATCCCTCCATATTTTACATCAGCTCCCACAACCTCTAACATTGTTCCTGCTTCCTTTTATAAGGCCAAGGCACCTGCAGTTCCATCTACCCTTACTGGGAAGTGATTGTGATTAGAATTTTTTCTTCGATAGGGGATTCCTTGTGAATTTTCTTGTGTCAATTGTTTAGACGTGATTCAATTTCAATTACCATTAATCGAATCTCTCTCAATATTAATCTATTGGTCCCTTGAATTTACTGTTTTTTATCTTTAAATATTGATAGACCCAACAGGGGGACAATAATTAGGGAATTATTTGGGAAGGCTAATTATGAGCATTTTTTATTTTCAATTAAGTTATTACTTGAATTCGTAAGTATTTATTTTATAAATTTGTTTCCATATTTATTAATTATGGGTATTTACTTTTATGATTATGTTATTCACCCAAATAACACCCTTGATATACCTTAGATATAATTTTTAATTAATGACTGTGTTAAATTCTTTAATTTTATCTTCTATTTTAAATAATTAAAATATATTTTCAAACCATTAAATTAGCCATTTAATGTATTATAAATATCTATTTAATGAAAATTTTATTATATATGATTAAAATATTCCTTGATTTCCGATGATCAAAAAGGGGGATATTGTTGGAACCATTTTTTGATGATAAAAAATTCATAATAATTATTTTCTTAATGGTTTTACTTTTTTATGATAGAATTTTATAATATAATGCCATCTAAGGACAATTTGGCTATGTGTTGAAAAGAATCACCATTGGTATTGATTCACCACCATGAATGACTCAACATTGAGAATATGTCACCGCTAGAATTCTCATACCACTAAAAATTACCTACCATCAGATGATTCATAATTGAGACGAGTCACCATTGAGAAGAGTCAACATTAAGATGATTCATTATTGAGACATGTCACCATTGATATGATTAATCATTGAGTTGAGTCACCATTGAGATCGTGTCACCATTGAGATGAGTCGTTTTTGAGAGGATTCACCATTATGATGATTCCCCCTTAGGATGAGTCACTAGTGAGATGATTCACCATTGAGATGTGTCAATTTTTTAGACATTTCACCTCAATGATGAGTCACCATTGAGTATAAGTCACTTTTAAAAATGGTCAACCACCAGCGTGAATCACAATTGTCCTGAATCACTTCCATCCATGAGTCACCTCAAACTTGACCCACCATTTATATTCTAGGACATTTGAATCAAATATTAATAACAAATATATTATTCAAATCAATGATAATAATTATTTTAGTTATTAAAATTAAACTATTGTAGGGAACATTAATCTTTATGTCAGACCACAGTATGAGGATGAAAAATATAATGATGGTTATTTTAAAAAAATAATATCCATCATGAAACAAAATTTTATTTAAAAGAAGTTCCCCTCACATTCATATGGGTATGAAAGTGTGCTAATATAGAAAAATCATACATCTTTAATAGTAGAATGATAAACCCAAGAGATATTTCCTAAAGAAATCAAACTTTTATTCTCTTTTGAATGAGTAATGAACATAGATCATTCACATCCTTTCATTAAATCATAAAAAAAGAGTTATTACGATAATCTATTTTATGTATATTTTCAGGGAAATGGATTGGTATCTTCTCCAGTCCACATTAGAGGAGACTAAAGAATTTAGATCACATCTGATTGAGAAACTCTTTATTTTATATATATTTATATTTTGTCTTTTTTTTTCTGTTTCATTTACATTAAAACAATGTTGGGCGTTCCCTATTTATGAAACACACACTTTCTCAAGCACTATAACTAGAATATTCCAGATATATTCTTCACTGAATTTCATCTATTTTCCCACGTTATTGGTAAATAGGTAGTTTTGTGGAATATGATTGTTTTTTTTACTATTAATATGGAAGACGTACATGCATGGTGTAACATACCAGTTTCGAAAGCCACCTAGTGGCGCCCATGCCCTTTTGGTCACATGGCCTCAGGCGCTTTTCCCCAAATTCCAGAGGCTCCTAAATAGTAGTGAGGGCCTTGGGTGTGATAGTGGGGAAACTATTCCATCATTGGGAGAGTAACATAGAAAAAGGGAAACAAATAAACAAGAGCAGAAGCAATAAATATACCAACAACAATAATAGCGGAAGACTGGAATAACAAACAACTGATGGACATATATATATATATGATGCATTGTACAAATGTCTATGAAAGAAACCAAAAAATCACAATGCTGAAATAAAAATAGTACTTAACCAAAGTACAAAAGAAACAGATAAACCGCTCCTCAGCATCGAAATCCTATGCTTGGTTCCATGCTCTCCAGCTCCACAGGATGTCAAGTACCTGAAGTTGAAGGGCGCTTTCCCTTGACTATACCTGCAACAATATAATCTGTTTGGGCCCAAAAGCATGGCCCAAATAGGATGTGAGACTAAATCCTAGTAGGAAAACACATAAATATCTATTCCTAATAGTCAGTGAATATATGTCAGGTAAAAGTACAGAAGCCGTAATCAAGAAATTACTCAGCAGAAAACAATTCCAGATATCAAAAGCAACTAATCAAGCATGGTAACCCTCTAATAATTACACACAACCTATCCCCATTGGTTTAGTTATAAGAATATATAAAGACTCTCTGAGGAAGCACTCACAGTCAATTCCCTTTATAGTCAAAGGTAAATCAAGACTCTTTGAAAAAGTTCACACTGTCAATTCCCCTTATAGTCTAAGGTAACTCAATCACTCTATTAGGAATATCACATGGTCAATTCACCTTATAGCCCCATGTACGAGGACACACTGTGGAAGCTCACTCGGTCAATTCCCCTTATATCCCCAAGTGGATCAAACACTCTCTGAGGAATCTAACTCAGTTAATTCCCCTTATATCCCCAAGTGGTTCAAAGACTCTCTGATGAAGCTCACTCGATCAATTATCCTTATAGCACTAAGTGGTTCATATAATCTCTAAGGAAGCTTACTTAATCAATTCCACTTATAGTCTAAAGTTCTCAAAGACTCTATGAAAAAGCTCACTCGGCCAATTCCCCTTGTAGTCTACTACACCAGGTTCTCTCATCCCTGTGTAGGTAAACGAGCATAGAAAGGCAAAAACAGCAAAGTTATACCTCAAACACTACTTGGTTAATTAGTCTACAAAATATCAAGCATGTCAGAATACAAACACTCTACCCTACAACATTAGGCATGGAAAATAGAAAAGGCGGCCAAATAGGCTAAGCATACCAACAGTCTTAAACATAACATGCATGGTAAACACATCCAAATCATAGAAATAAACCTTATTCATGTCCAATTATCCTCTACACAAGAACACAATCATGGTAGACAATCGACAGGGGTAAAACGATAAACACTCAATACCCTGTTCAACGGTATTGGTCAAAATTGCACATAATACTCAAATACATTAAATGAAAAGGAAAAAACTAGCTACCTCGGCATTGGAAGATCACAATATGTGAATTTTGAGGCATTAATCACCTTAGAAAACTGAAGATCAACAAAAACGTCTAAAAAGTTAAACTCATGATAACTCACGAGAAAGGAGAAATCATAAGATGGTGCTCTAAGAGAAAAGATAACTCACCGATGTGATTCCAACACAGCAAGCAATGTTCGATTTAGAGGATGGACGCTTCCTTGGGGTTCATTGAATATCTGTGGCCGTGCAGAGCTGTCAGTTGAATGAGACCTTGAAGGAGAGTGTTCTGGAGATTAGACGCAGCCTCACTGCATTTAATGAAAAAAGGAAGTACATGATGTGTACTTCTAAAGTACATGATCTTTAATCTCCATTTATGTACTCTACTTTAGGTGGCCTTCAGGTCACCCCACATGACTGTGTGAATGGCCACTACATGCCCAGCACTCGGCTACATCCGTTAACCGATTCCACAGTGTGTACTCATAAAGTACACAGAGTGTACTTAGAAAATTTCCATAATTTCCTCTCTTTCTCTAAAAGGACCCGAAAAGGAAGAACATACCTAAAAAGAAGATCCATGTTCTTAAAAACATTCCCCCTTAAATAAATGCATCCCCTAATTTCCCTAGTGCAGCGTAGAAGAAGAAACCTTGAACAACGTCGGCCACTGTGCTTGTACATCGACCTCCCTCTCCCAAGTCTTGTCCTATACCCGTCTGTGCTACCATAACACTCGTACCAGAGAAACAGACCAGCCAGGAAGAACATTTGTACTGTGATCAACAATATGGATGGGATGCTCATCGAATGATGAATCCACTTAGAGCTCAACATTTTCAGGTTGAAAGACATGATACATGTCTGAAAAGTAACGTCAGAGCTGATAAATGTGAAAAACGTCTGGCATAGCCTAAAACCTCTAGGGTAACTTCAACTGATAGGCAACTGGACCAACTCTCTCCAACACCTCAAACCTCCCAATGTACCTCGGCGAAAGCTTACCATGTATCCAAATCCTTATGTGCCCTAACCCCGGTGTGACATGTAGGAAAACTAGACCCTGACCTCGAAATCCAATGTTCCTCTCGGTTTATCAACATAAGACTTCTGTCAATACTGTGGAGTAGCCATCCTCTTCTGAATCAACTATATCTGCTCTGTGGTCTCCTGAACCAGACGAGGTCCTAGTAAAGCTGCATATCCTTCCTCCAGCCAATATAAGGGTGATCAACATGGCCAACAATATAATGCCTCATATGCTTCCATCTGAATAGTTTATTTTAAAACTATTGTTGTTGGCAAACTCAACAAGAGGTATGTGCTTCTCCCAAGAACCTCCAAAATCCAAGATGCATGCTTCAAGCATGTCCTAAAGCACCTGAATTGTACGCTCAGACTTTCCATCTATCCGGGGGTGGTAAGATGTACCCAAAAGAACCTGTGTACCCAAAGCCTTATGAAGCCCCTATCAGACCCGAGAAGTAAAATGGGCATCCCTGTCTGAAACAATGGGATGTGGAACTCCATGCAGACATACAGTCTCTCGGATGTATAACCTTCTTAGCACATCAACACTGACGGTCTCTTTAATCTGTAAGAAGTGAGAAACTTTCATAAGCCTATCAATGACAACCCAAACTACGTCATTCCCTCGAGGTGACCTCAGCAACCCGGTCACGAAATCCATCGTGATATCATTCCACTTCCACTCGACAATGGGTAACTGCTGCAGAATCCTTGTTGGTCATTG
The DNA here is from genome assembly GCA_963277665.1 of Viscum album. Classification (NCBI taxonomy): domain Eukaryota; kingdom Viridiplantae; phylum Streptophyta; class Magnoliopsida; order Santalales; family Viscaceae; genus Viscum; species Viscum album. The sequence continues at coordinate 1,867,618,039 of OY728133.1, forward strand.
ATTCCCTTCCTTCACCTATTGTGTAACACCCTGAGATTTTATGAAAAATATTCTTTTAATTTCATTAATGTCTTGTGTTTTATGCTACACCAAGATTACCTTGCACTATACGCAACACCGTATTAGCTTGCAGTATACGCAACACTATTCTTGGATCGTGTTACACACAATTTTGATAATAGTTATTCTACGCAACATTGAGTATATATATATATATATATTAAATGTATAAATGAGATATGGTTAGATTCTATTATACAAAACAACGAAGGATCCTTGCACAACACGCAACCCTGACTTGGCTTGCATTACACGCAATCACAACCTTCCTCGATAGCGTGTGTTGTACGCAATACCGGGTTTTACTAAACAACGATATATTATTATAATATTATTATGAACTAGCCTTTATGAATAGTATTAACTAAATTTTAAATTTTATAACATTATTATTCATCTTACACATTTTCTAGAACATGTTATAAGAACAAAATAAATTTTTCGGGTAAAATAAGTATTTTTCAAAAAATGCAGTTTTGCGGCCTTTTGATGGCGCACCCACTTTAAATCTAGTTTTTGAAAAGTTTATAAGTTCAATTTGAAAAAATAAAATTATTCTTTAGAATCAAAAAAAAAAATTTACTTTGGATTCATTTTTCATATTATTCTGGTAACTTTCATATTTTGATGAATAGTAAAAACATGCTATATTTTAATTAAAAACAACTTTTTTCATCGCAATAATTTATATGGTTAAATTATAATATTGAATGGTTTTAAAGTATAAGTAGAATATATTTTTACCATTTAATATAATGTATGTCATTAGCATTTATTTTACATTAAATAAGTAGGTTAAATCAATTCAATCTTTTGTAATGTTTTAAAGAAAAAAGCTGTTTTCTTTCGACAACGGGATTAATTTTAATTTAATATCTGAATATTTTGTGTATTGAATTTGGAAAAATGGATTCCATATTTGGAATCAGTGGGTCCAAATTATGTTAATAAGCTACTTTTTTATTTTTGGGAATTATGAATAGTAACTACGGTAAATTTTATTTACAATAGTTAAAGGTAAATCGGGTAATTAAGGATAAATATAATATTATAAAATTACCCTAACACATGCCAAAATTTTATTGTATGGATAAAAGTATACCCATATAACTTAAGGGTCGGATTAGATTCATTATATGGACTTTTGACCATGAAAATAATTTAATTATTATTAAAACCAAAGAAAGTGACAACATGTAACTCTCTTAAATATTATAAGTATAATAATTTTAATTTAGTGATAAACACCATAAAACATCGAAAATTAATATTCTCCAGAAATATAATATAATTATCTACATCATGATAATTTATTTAGAATTTATAGGGATTAAATAAATGTCATTAATAGTGATACATTAACGACACAAAAATTATTTATTAAGTGGAAAATAAGTAATATAGTTTTTATTGAAATAATAATACCCATTAATAGGCCCACAAACCTGGAAAAAACATATTGGTAGTGTATATATACACCTTAATCATACAATGACCTAATATATAACCGTTTGGAGCCTTATAAAAGCGATTATGACACTTATATTATTTTATTTTAAATGATGCCAAAGTTGTCACCTTCATAGTTTAATAAATATAAAAATTTAAACATTATGATTTTAAGATGATAAATTAGAGTAAAAGTATTATTGTGAAAGGTAATATATTTATCTTCATTATAGGATTTGTTTTTTAATTTTTATGCAACAAATCAGTATATTAAATAATTATACAAAAATGTTGTAGTAATTATTTTATTAAGAGATAAACCAAATAAATGGTTTTAAAAATAATAAAATAAATATTATATTAACTATTTAATGTGATAAAATAATTTTATAGATACATATGACCTTTTATGAATCTATTAAAGCTTTTAGTTCGAACATATCTTCTGTATATATTTTATTTAAATTCAAATAAATGAATAGTGTCAAAATTGACACTATTGTTATTTTATAAAAATAACATATTATAAAATTGTTTAAAAATCACAAAAACATTTCAAAATTAGAAATTCAAATTTATATGGTCTATAATGTAATAAAGTAAACCATTATGGAAAACTCACAACAAATAACTAATTATTGGTTATTATTTAAAATTTAGAATTGTATTACCACAAATAAACTTTAGTAGATTAAATAAGGATAAATCAAAATGATAATGTTCAAAATAAGCTCCAAAAAAGTCTAAATTTTATTTTTTGATGATATTACAACCCTATCGCATCTAAGATTATAACATGAGTCATTTTTTGAGGTTTTTATGTGGGGTTAGATTTATTATAAATTAATATTTTTAAGAATTTCAATGGTGCCCCTCTCCTCCCTTATAAAAGGGCACCTCCTCCCTCTCTTACACACACCACATTGAGCCTTCGCGCTCGGCAAAAACCTGACCAAATATCTTATCCACTTCCCTAGAAACTTCCTAGAGGTCCCGGTCTTCTTCAAAGACCAATTTTAGTGCCCTAAGAGGAGGTCTCAAAGAGGCGCTTCAAAGAAGAGGTAATTTATGTTACCGATTCTTTCACCTTTATTTCTTCTTCCACTTCTTCTTTTTAGGATGTTTCATTATGAAGTAATAAAATCAGTATCACTCATATAATGATATTTTATTATAATTATGAAACAACCCAATGTCACCATCAATCCATCCTACGGAAAACGAAATCATCGCGCGTGCGTACGTATAGAATACCCTCTCCACGACATGGTGTAATCTATTTTCCACCACCACCTTACTTGGATGGGTATAATGTTTTAAATAATAACTACATATGATTATTTTAAATTGATATTGATTCTGTAATAGTATACATACACTCCAATGAAATTCCACGATCATGGGAACGATGTCATCACTCGTGCGTACGTACGGAATACCGTCTCCACGACGCGATGAGATTCATTCTCAATGATTAACCATTCATAAATGATTATAAAGTATATATAATAAGTAATCATAAAATATATGACATAATAATGATATTGGATTTATGTATATATATATATATATATATATATGTATGTCATCCAATTAATTACATTCAATTCAATGAGGAAACGAAAACAACGTTCATGCGTATGTACGACCTACCGTCTCTATGAACGGTGTATTTCTTTCCATTTATAGATCTATTATATATATATATATATATATATATTATAAATATGTTTTATATATAAATCATGTTTTACATTATCTATCTAAGTAATCATGATCTAAGTAATCATATGAATAATTACAAGTCAAAACACAGACGACAAATGAAACGATTTTACCCAAAACGTTCCTTAACATGGAATTTACAAAAGAGAGGGTAATATAAAGTCATAAGTGAACCATATATGATATCATAACAATTAATATGATTCTGTAATAAGTCAATAACATTATTTAAATCATTATACATGAGGTTCGGATACGTACGAAGCATATCGGACCTAAGGTATGGGATAATTTTTCAAATCTCATTTTTATTCGAGATTTCTTATTCGTAAGTATTTACTGGGGTTATTTCTATCATCCATGTCCATGTTTTATAAAAGTGTTTTCATGTATTTTTAAAGTCCTTTTTACCCATTTTTTGACTTTTACTACATGGTATGTAAGGAATCTTTCTTTTTTCTACGTTATGAGGTACTTTTTGACTTTTCTGGCAATAGTACGAAAAAAATGTTTTTTTAACTTATACGGCACGAACAAATTTTTACGGTTTTATAAATCCTTGTTTTAATGAAGCTTCCTCCAAAAGATTTGATGAATATTTTCAAAAAAATCCTTTTCTTTTAAAATTACATGAATTTTTTTAAAAAGAAAATGATTTTGAAGAAAAACAGATATTTTCCTGAAGAATTCATTTCAAGTGTTGTATCAAAACCATTTTTCATCTAAGATGACATTATTTCATATGTGTATATTTCAAGTATAATGTCTCTAGGATTTACATGGTTTCAATTATCTTATTATGAAATGATATCGATTTATTTTATATGGATTATGTGATGATGACATGATGTTTATGGAACCCATTTTATTTATTGAGATTTTATTAATGATGTATGTTTATTTTATGGCACAAGTAAGAATGATTTCATTATGAGATGGGTGAGACCTATATCTCCCTGCAATGCATTGTGTAAAGATTTATATCTAATGATATAGACATGCACTAATAAAAATTTGGGCTATAGCCACGGACCTATAGCCACGGTTTTATAGGTCCGTGGCTATAGGTTTCATACTGCCACGGATTTTTTCCAATCTGTGGCTAAATCGCACGATTCTATTTTTTCCCCCAATCCATCGGGCTTCCTCCATGCCTCGCGTTTTCCTCCTCCCCGATCCCTCCTCCTCGCTGCGCCCTCCTCCTTCACAACGCCTCCACGCCGCGCCCTCCTCCTCCCCGACGCCTCCTCGCTGCGCCCTCCTCGCCACGCCCTCCTCCCCGACACCTCCTCGTCGTGACCCTCCTTCCCGATGCTACCCTCACCAGCAGCACCTCTCTGGTGATTCCCCATGGCGGACGGCCTCCCCTCCCTTGTGCTCCTTCGCCAGCCACGACCTCCCCTCCCTGCGCGCATGCCTCTGGCTCCCCACCTCCCTGCGCGCACGCCTCCGGCGCACCTCCTTGTTGGCCAGTCCACCTCCGATGACCGGACCCCTCCTGGTCGAGCCCTCTTAGCACTGCAAAGATTATGTAAAAGGTACATAGTATTCATGGATTTCTTGGGTACTATAAGTGATTTTTGGCACACATCGCAAGGATTGTAATTAATTTGACCTTCCATATGTGGAATAGGAAGAATTTTTCCTAGACTAAACAGTACCAAAGATCCATCAAGGGATTGAAGTTCAGGCTAATGAGTGATCATATTTTTAGACTATCTAAGGAGATCATGGAGTACTTAGTTTATGGTTCTGACTTTAGAAAAGTGATTGGTTGGATGTTGATGCAGATATATAATTTTATTACATATGGGTCAAGGAAATTTATACCCCATGTGTAAAAAAACATGAATTGTGATCTAGATCTAGTATTTTTAGCCTTAACTTAGACGATTTTGAAGAATTGTCTTATGCGGGATCAAATTGATATTTAATTAGACCATCAGAGTCCCGGGGATGTATTCACATATAGGGAAATGAACATGAGGAACTGTTTCATGTTTTAATTCTTATAGATCAATGAATTTGAGATATTATATACTCATCTAATTTAAATTTTTTTATTAGATTCCATTAGAAGGAAGTCCCATGCTCATTTTACTTAGGAGGCATTTGAGCGATTTTCTACCATGACATGAACACTTGTTGGGATTGTGGGTGAATATTTTATTCAGTTGAGGGTGATGAATCCTTTAATTATCCATCATGTGAGATATTCCATTTTAGGTTACACCTAATATGAGTTATTATGTGACTAGATATCCTTCGCAGATTCACCCAAAAGATTTTTTGAATAAGGGAATGGTATCTTAATTTTATAGGGATGGACTGTGGTCCTAGTAATGATGTTAGAGTATGTGATTATAGAGATTCACACAACCCATTTTCTATACATCCTTAGGTGTGGAATATGTACATAATACTTCATTGGAAATTTTTGTGGGCTATTATGACACAAAAAAAGGCTGATTTCATCTCTCGATGCTTCACATGTCAGTAGGTGAAGACTATGATCCAGGTTTGAGTTGATTTTAAACAACCCCTAGTGATCCTAGAGTGGAAATGGAATTGAATTTCCATTTACATTAGTACATGGTGTTAATGTACATCACGATCCCATGACCCAATCTATTTTATAATTGACCAACATCTAGAGATCGTGAAATTCCTTTATATCCTGGAGTAATGTCTAGAGGAGTGTTTGGGAAAGTCGTAAAATAGTAGATTGTTTTCCATTATGGGTTACCCTCATATATTCTCTCAAACCCTGATATATGGTTCACATTATGGCTTTGGAGGGGCCTATATGTGATAACTATGAGCTAGATAAATATGAGTACAACATTCCATGTAAAGACCCGTAAATTTCAAGGAAATTTTTTTTCTTAATTTTCTTTGGAATTTTACAAGAACGCAGTTTCTGACGGCGCCTGATTCCGAGGCCCGGTGTGCCCGGAATCATTTTCCGAAGTTTGGCTCGGGTACGTTCAGTGAACGGACGAGCGGGTTTTTCTAACTTTTGAACCGGTGCCCGGAATCGAATTCTGAGGGCACCGATGAAATCGCAGCGCTGGTATTCGCTTAGAAATGCCTCTTCCGGAGTTGCGTTTGCTCGGGTGTGGTTTTTAATTTTCGGGCTTAAAGGTAAGAAATAAAATAATTTTGCGACAACTTTATTTTATTTCACTTAAGCCACTTGGAAGCCACTTGAAGCCACTTAAAGGCGGCTTGAACTGAGTTGAATTGGATAGGATGCTATCCAGAAATATCCTACCCCCTTGGTAGGATATTTGTGAGGTGGGGCTCGCACGAGCCTCGCCGTTTCTTTCCGCTAAGAAACGCACCCGTGAAAACCCGTCTTAATGAAAGTCAACCGACGCGTTTTCTAAATTCTTAACAGACCATTTAATTGGGCGGTTTATTTCGTGAATTAAATGGGATGTTTCTTTCGTGAATTAATTGGGTCGTTTCTTTCGTTGAATTAATTCAACGAATTGATGGATCGTTTCTTAACCAGTTTTTCAAATTCTTTGGCGTAATAATAAAATAAGGCCAACGCTTAACCTCTGGTTATTTGCGCTTGAGAAGATTTGAGAGAACCATCGTAACTTCTTCTCCCTCGCGAAAAACGCGAAGAACGCGAAGAACGCGAAGAACGCCGAACCCGGAAATCGACGACACCTTCGCCCGAGACGTTCTTCCGATCTCCGATCTCCGATCACCGACCATTTGAGGTGAGTGATTTCGGACTTCCGCTCAAGGTTCTTTTCTTTGGGTTTAAACACAGATTTAAATACTAATAATTTAAATCTGTTGTTCTTGGTTCGTTGAGTTCGCCGACTCAACGCCGGTTTCCGCGACGACGCGACGCCTCCCCGCCACGACGCGACGATCCCTCTCTTCCGCGACGATCTCTTCCGCAAAGAACGCCCGCACACGACGATCGACGAGGTAGGGATTTCATTATGGGGATTAACCCCTTTTAAAATTAATTCCCGTCTTTGTTTCTTTAAAAATTAAAGAACCGGATTCAAGGAAACAATTTTATTTATTTTGTCAAAATTAAAATTGTTGGTTCATGTGTTGAACAAATTCTTCCGGTTGTTTATTTCTAACGCGGAGGGTGCGGGCCAAACGAACACGGCCCGACGACCCTCCGCCGTTCTTCGTTTTGTGCGGATTTGATGGTCGACGACGGAACGTGCTGCAGCGGACGTTTGACGGTCCCGCAGTGAAGAACAGATCCCGGGAGGAGCAACGGCGCAGACGGGAAGGAAAACGGGCTACCGGAGCGACGCCGGCGGCCCGCGGAAGTTGCCGGCGGCGCGGTGGCGCCGGCGGCCGGAGGCGGCGGCGCCCCGGCGAGCCGCCGGATGAAATCTGCCGCGGCGGCGGCGGCGGCCAACGGACCCGCGCCGCGCGAGTCCGGTTCGTCCAGGCGGGCGCGGCTCAGCGCGTCCGCGGTTCGCCAGCGCGGCCCGCACGCGGGCCGCGGTTCTTCCTCAAGCCGCGGGTCAGCGCCCGCGGCTTCCACCCGCGACGCTCGGCCGGGCTGAGCCGGCCGAGCCAGACCGGCCCTGGCCGGGCCGGGCCGGGCCAGCCGGGTCGGCCCGGGCCCGTACCCCCCATCTTCGGATGTTTTCGTTCAAACGCCCGTATCTTGAGCTTCGTGCCTCCAAACGACCCGCCATCAGCGGCAACGCGATCCTTGGATCGAGACGGTCGTTTCAGTATATCGCCCTCAAGGTTTCGGAATACTTGGGTTCGGCCGGGTTGGTTCGTACACGAGACCAACCGGGCCCTCGGAGCGGAAACGCTCATATCTTGAGCTACGGACGTCCGATTGACGTGCCGTCAGCTTTGTCGAATTCCTCTAAGTGAGACGGATCTTTTGGCATACTCCGCCCGAGGTTTGGACACAGGTGGTGTGCGGTCGGGTTGGTTTTGCCTTAAAAACCAACCGGGCCCCTGGGACGAAAATGCCAATATCTCTCAGACCGGGCGCCCGATTGACGCGCCGTCTGCGACGTTGAGTTCCTGTTGACGATACGGAACTTTTGGATACATCAACTTCGGACATCGTGACAGTTGATGTATCAGCCTCTCGGCTCGTGGAGCGGACCCTCCCGAACGAGCTTGCTGTGTGCGGGAACCCTAGGCTGGCTGCGATTGCTACTTCGACAGCGACGACCGTGCAGAGATCCTCAGTGGACTGCGGCGACGACTGTGCAGAGATCCTCCGTGGACTCCGACGACGACCGTGCAGAGATCCTCAGTGGACTGCGGCGACGACTGTGCAGAGATCCTCAGCAGACTGCGACGACTCCTGCACTCAGCGATCCTACGTGGATCAGTGCTACAGGTCCTGTGTGGGCCCGATCCTGTGTGGGTCCGATCCTGCGTGGGTCAGTGCTCAGCGGTTCTGTGTGAGCCAGCGCCTACAGGTCCTGTGTGGGCCCAGTCCTGTGTGGGCCCGATCCTGTGTGGGTCCGATCCTGTGTGGGTCACTGCAAGGTTAGTACCTATCGATCCTTCGTGGGTCCGATGACTTAGGTGGTTCAGTGATCATCTTTATCGTCATCCGAAGAAGTATACCTGTGTGAGCTGAATCTTGTGTTACTCTCCTTTGTGGATTGTGTTGAGCTATCCTGTGTGGATTTACTGTTTACTCTCCTTTGTGGATTGTGTTGTTCTATCCTGTGTGGGTATACGTTTTGCTTTCCTGTGTGGACTGGGTTGTGCTTGGGCTCGGACGTTGGAGCCGAACGGGAATTGAAGACTTAGGTATATGTATGGGCATATACCTAAGCCGTGTCAGATGTTACTTCGTGATTGTATCTTTCCTTTTTGGATTATCCTTTGTGGATTTCGGGACACCTTTGGGGGTCTCGGGGTCCCTACTGAGTATCTTATACTCACCCCTGCACGGGCTATGCCCGCACTTCGTGGTGTTGGTTGCAGACGACGGACAACGCTGATCGTGGAGGAGGCGTGCGGAGCAGGACAGTACCGGGAGGTGGATCACTGGGCGGGACGTACTCGGAGCGGTTAGGTGGACCCGAGGAGCAGTGGAGGCTATCTGTACCCACCCTTCAGGTGGGACTTCCGGAGGACGGCTCGACGCTGCAGTTTTTCCTTTCAGTTGCTGTTTTTCCTTTCAGTTGTACTTTACAGTTGGGCTTGTATTTCCGACCCTTTTACTTTCAGCACAGCTTGTACAGTTTTTACTTAGTGTTTACTTTTCCTCTTGCTTATTCTGTGGTGCTTGTTTTCTTTTCAATGGCAAATTCCTTCCCTTTTTGTTGGGATTTACGCCTTGGTGCTAGTCGCCAGCCCCTGGCCTATGGAAGGCGGGCTTGGGGTAGTCACGGCACGGGCCCCGAGGTCGGGTCGTGACAAATTGGTATCAGAGGGGTCAGTTCTACCGCAGACTCTGAAATTTCTTCTATGTGAAGCAATAGTGTTTAGCGTATTGAGTGTGGTTATCAGTCCAGGGAGTCCAGTGTTGGTGCGGCGGCCGACGTATCCATACGCCAGGACCCTGACTTCTGATTTCCGACTTAATGCACGAAAACATTGATTGCATGTGTGTTTCAAGTTTTCTTTGTGATTACTTGTGTCAGCTCACCAGGTATACTATTCTGACCGTGGAATACTTGTTTCCTTTTCAGGATGGCACGACGACAGCAACCAGCTAGGGTTCCCAGAGTAGGGCGCGACGACAGCCCGCCGAGCGACGAGGCCTCGGTACAGGGCCCGTTGACAGCAGAGGCACCGGCGGTACCTTTACCCGCCGAGCCCCCGATGCTTCCAGAACTGGCAGCTGACGACGCACGACGCCTTGGAGCTCTGCACGAGTTCCAGCGCCAATGACCACCCAGGTTCCGTGGGGAGTCGGACCCCCAGGCAGCCGAGGACTGGCTGGAGGCGGTCGTCCGAGTTTTCAGGCTAGTGAGGACGCCAGCAGACCTCATGGTGATCCTCACGGCGAGCCTACTGCACGCAGCAGCCGGACGCTGGTGGAGCCTGATGCTACAGGTACACGATGTGGCCACCTTCATCTGGACGGACTTCGAGAGCCTCTTCCGCTCAGAGTTCGTCCCGGCCACCCTCCGAGCGGTGCGCATCCAGGAGCTTCTTCAGCTGCGGCAGGGCAGCTTGACGGTCGCTCAGTACGCGGCGAGGTTCACAGACCTTTCTCGGTACTCGACAAACATGGTACGGGACCCCTTCTTCCGGGCCCGGACCTTCGAGCAGGGTTTGAGACACAAGATCAGGGCATCGCTGATCTCCCTCAGCATCCCGACCTAGGAAGGAGTACTGGAGCGAGCCCTCCTGATCGAGAGCTTCCTGGCTGAGTCCACAGCGAGATCTACCGCAGGGCGGCAGACAGCGGAGTCTTCGGTAGCTGGTAGCCGGTGGATGACTCAGGGTTCCAGGCGGACCAGACCTTCCGGCAGGCGACCTCGGGACGCTGGCTCAGCAGTGCAGGGCACCCGGCCCGGAGCCAGCCTTCCGAGAGGCAGACAGTGCTACGAGTGCGGCGGGCAGGGCCACATGGCTCGTGACTGCCCGACCCGTCGTACTGAGGGTCAGAAGACGGTGGAGGGGCCACCCAGGCAGAGGCAGAGGGTCGACCGTGGCGGTCCGCAGGGAGGAGGTGGACGAGGCAGAGGAGCTGGCCGAGCAGCAGGTGGTGGGCGACGCTTTGAGGCTCTGCCGCCACCACCACCAGGAGGCCCGCCCCGACCGCAGGGAGCTGGCGGGCAGAGACAGGCTCAGCTCCAGGCAGCGGAGGCCTACGACCACGGCGCGCCAGAGATGATTCGAGGTACGATCTGTGTCTATTCCACCCTTGCTGCAGTTCTGATAGACACAGGAGCGAGTCACTCTTTCATAGCCACTGCCCTAGTTCGGAGCTCGAAGATTCCGACAGAGCCGTTGGCTCGATCCTTACGGCTAGAGACTCCTACGGGAGCAGACTCGACGATTACGCACTGGTGCCGGCAGTGTGAGCTTACTCTAGGAGGCGAGAGCTTCGGCTGGGATCTTCTTGTAGCAGCGTCGAGGCCTTACGACGTCATCTTGGGCATGGATTGGTTATCTACGGTCCATGCTCAGATTGACTGCATTAGGCGCAAGGTGTGATGTGTGCACACCGACGGGAGCAGGTTCACCTTCACCGGCGAGAAGGGAGCCTTAGCAGCACAGGATGGACTCACGCAGAGGAGAGGTCAGCCCATCACTCATCAGTTGGCTAGCCTCATCCTGGGAGCAGTTAACGTGCGGAGTCCCAGTTTTCCTGCAGTGGTGGATCAGTACGCGGACGTCTTTCCCGATGATGTTCCAGGACTACCTCCTCGCAGAGAGGTAGACTTTTATATTGACCTGTACCCCGGGACAGCCCCGTTATCCACTCCAGCATATCGGATGGCCCCCGCTGAGCTTCGAGAGCTGCGGGTACAGTTGGAGGACTTGCAGGGCAAGGGGTTCATCCGACCCAGTGTTTCGCCCTAGGCTTCCCCGATTTTTTTCGCCAAGAAGGCGGACAGGAGCTTGTGACTGTGTGTCGATTATCGTCGCCTGAATCAGGTGACAGTGAGGAACAAGTATCTGCTACCTAGGATTGATGATCTCTTCGACCAGCTCAAGGGAGCACGGTGGTTCTCGAAGATAGACCTCAGGTCAGGCTATCATTAGCTCAGAGTTCGAGACGAGAATATGCAGAAGACGGACTTCAGGTGTCGGTATGGCCACTATGAGTTATTGGTTATGCCTTTCGGCGTGACCAACGCTCCAGCAGTGTTCATGAGCCTCATGAACAGGATCTTCCAGCCATACCTCGATCGATTTGTCGTGGTCTTCATCGACGACATTTTGGTGTACTCGACGACGGAGGAGGAGCACGCCTACCACCCGCGTGTTGTACTAGACACACTCCGAGAGCACCAGATTTATGGAAAGCTCTCGAAGTGTCAGTTCTGGTTACGTGAGGTCCACTTCTTGGGGCACGTCATTTCTGATGCGGGAGTTGCAGTGGATCCCGCAAAGATCGAGGCAGTGCTAGATTGGGAGCCACCCAAGAGCGTGACAGAGGTGCGGAGTTTCTTGGGCCTAGCCGGATACTATCGGAGATTTGTGCCGGACTTCACCAGAGTTGCGGCCCCACTCTCAGAGTTGACGAAGAAGGGGAAACCCTTCGTGTGGTCAGACAGATGTCAGCAGAGCTTCCAAAAGCTGAGGCAGATGTTGACCAGAGCACCTATCTTGAGGTTGCCTGAGGAGGGAGTTGGATACGTAGTCTACTGCGATGCATCAGGGACCGGACTCGGGTGTGTCCTGATGCAGGAGCGGGCCGTGATTGCCTACTGATCACGTCAGTTGAGGCCTCATGAGAAGAACTAAGCTACCCATGACTTGGAGTTGGTAGCCGTGGTCTTTGTCCTGAAGACATGGCGGCACTATCTGATGGGCGAGCGCTTCACAGTCTTTTCTGACCACCAGAGTCTCAGGTACATCTTCTCTCAGAAGGACCTGAACCTGAGACAGCGGTGATGGCTCGAGTTCCTCCAGGACTATGACTTTGCGATAATCTATACTCCTGGGAAGGGGAACGTGGTGGCTGATGCCCTCAGCAAGAGGACGGGCATCCAGCTACTTGAGGAGGCGACAGAGCAGCTAGCCGCTTTGCGGATATCCCTCGTGGATAGAGACGGAGAAGCCTTCCTTCAGTCTCTCACAGTCTCTCCTCCGCTTCTTCAGCGGGTCAGAGAGGCACAGCATGGGGACGTTGACTGTGAGACACGGAGTGCACAGATATCCTCAGGACAGGCACCTGATGGTTTCTCCCTTGGAGCAGAGCACGATGTCCTTTTCAGAGGATGTACCTTGGTACCAGTCGCTTTACGAGAGGAGGTGCTGAGAGAGTATCACACTTCTCCTTTGGCGGTACATCCTGGAGTGGCGAAGATGTGCCAGGATCTCAGGCGACAGCACTGGTGGCCGGGCATGAAGAAGGCTGTGGCAGAGTTCGTTTCACGGTGCCTCACCTGCCAGCAGGTGAAGGCAGAGCATCAGGTACCAGCTGGTTTGGTACAACCCTTGGAGGTCCCGGAGTGGAAGTGGGACGGGATATCTATGGACTTCGTGACTGGACTTCCACGCACTTCCAGAGGTCACGACTCCATTTGGGTGATTGTTTACCGACTCAACAAGTCGGCACACTTCTTACCCATCCGAGAGCAGGGCTCAGTGGAGAGCTTGGGGCGTCTCTACGTTCAAGAGATTGTACGACTTCACGGTGTGCCATCGACTATCGTCTCCGATCGGGACGCTCGTTTTACTTCCCGGATTTGGAAGGGGTTGCAGGAGGCGTTCGGGACGCGACTACGTCTGAGCACCGCCTTTCACCCTCAGACGGATGGTCAGACGGAGAGGACCATTCAGACTCTCGAGGACATGCTCTGCGCATGTGTCCTCGACTTTGGTCGCAGCTGGGAGGACCACCTACCCTTGGTGGAGTTTGCGTACAACAACAGCTACCACTCCACCATCGGGATGGCACCCTACGAATCGTTGTACGACAGACCTTGCAGATCTCCTTTGTGCTGGAAAGACCCTGGAGAGTCAGCACTTGTGGGACCAGAGATGGTCCGGGCCACGACAGAGAAGGTCCAGGTCATCCAGGAGCGGATGAGGACATCACAGAGCCGGCAGAAGTCATATGCTGATAGGAGGCGGAGCCCACTAGAGTTCGAGGATGGCGACCACGTCTTCTTGCGGGTCTCACCTCGACGTGGTTTGAGGAGATTTGGCCGAGGCGGCAAGTTGTCTCCACGCCTCATCAGACCCTTCCAGGTCCTCAGCAGGATTGGAGAGGTGGCTTATCTCTTGTCTCTGCCACCTCAGTTGCACCGGGTGCACGACGTCTTCCACGTATCCCAGCTGAGGAGATACGTGCACGACCCGACGCACATCATTGACTATGGGGAGCTAGACGTGGATGATGGAGCGACTTTTGCGGAGGTCCCAGTGGAGATAGAGGATCGATAGGAGCGGGTCCTACGTGGGCGATCGATTCCTCTTGTGCGCATCAGATGGCAGCACGGGAACCTCCAGGAGAGCACTTGGGAGCGGGAGGCTTAGAGGCGTGCTCAGTACCCACATTTGTTTCCCTAGTTTTTGATGTATCTTTACGGGGACGTAAAGTCCTGAGGTGGGAGTAATGTAAAGACCCATAAATTTCAAGAAAATTTTTTCCTTAATTTTCTTTGGAATTTTACAAGAACGCAGTTTCTGACGGCGTCAGATTCCGAGGCCCGGTGTGCCCGGAATCATTTTCCGAAGTTTGGCTCGGGTACGTTCAGTGAACGGACGAGCGGGTTTTTCTAACTTTTGAACCGGTGCCCAGAATCAAATTCTGAGGGCGTCGAAGAAATCGCAGCGCCGGTATTCGCTTAGAAACGCCTCTTCCGGAGTTGCGTTTGCTCGGGTGTGGTTTTTAATTTTCGGGCTTAAAGGTAAGAAATAAAATAATTTTGCGACAACTTTATTTTATTTCACTTAAGCCACTTGGAAGCCACTTGAAGCCACTTAAAGGCGGCTTGAACTGAGTTGAATTGGATAGGATGCTATCCAGAAATATCCTACCCCCTTGGTAGGATATTTGTGAGGTGGGGCCCGCAGGAGCCCCGCCGTTTCTTTCCGCTAAGAAACGCAACCGTGAAAACCCGTCTTAATGAAAGTCAACCGACGCGTTTTCTAAATTCTTAACAGACCATTTAATTGGGCGGTTTATTTCGTGAATTAAATGGGCTGTTTCCTTCGTGAATTAATTGGGTCGTTTCTTTCGTTGAATTAATTCAACGAATTGATGGATCGTTTCTTAACCAGTTTTTCAAATTCGTTGGCGTAATAATAAAATAAGGCCAACGCTTAACCTCTGGTTATTTGCGCTTGAGAAGATTTGAGAGAACCATCGTAACTTCTTCTCCCTCGCGAAGAACGCGAAGAACGCGAAGAACGCGAAGAACGCCGAACCCGGAAATCGACGACGCCTTCGCCCGAGACGTTCTTCCGATCTCCGATCTCCGATCACCGACCATTTGAGGTGAGTGATTTCGGACTTCCGCTCAAGGTTCTTTTCTTTGGGATTAAACACAGATTTAAATACTAATAATTTAAATCTGTTGTTCTTGGTTCGTTGAGTTCGCCAACTCAACGCCGGTTTCCGCGACGACGCGACGCCTCCCCGCGACGACGCGACGATCCCTCTCTTCCGCGACGATCTCTTCCGCGAAGAACGCCCGCGCACGACGATCGACGAGGTAGGGATTTCATTATGGGGATTACCCCCTTTTAAAATTAATTCCCGTCTTTGTTTCTTTAAAAATTAAAGAACCGGATTCAAGGAAACAATTTTATTTATTTTATCAAAATTAAAATTGTTGGTTCATGTGTTGAACAAATTCTTCCGGTTGTTTATTTCTAACGCGGAGGGTGCGGGCCAAACGAACACGGCCCGACGACCCTCCGCCGTTCTTCGTTTTGTGCGGATTTGACGGTCGACGACGGAACGTGCCGCAGTGGACGTTTGACGGTCCCGCAGTGAAGAACGGATCCCGGGAGGAGCAACGGCGCAGACGGGAAGGAAAACGGGCCACCGGAGCGACGCCGGCGGCCGGAGGCGGCGGCGCCCCGGCGCGCCGCCGGACGAAATCCGCCGCGACTGAAGCCGCGGCGGCGGCGGCCAACGGACCCACACCGCGCGGGTCCGGTTCTTCCAGGCGGACGCGGCTCAGCGCGTCCGCGGTTCACCAGCGCGGCCCGCACGCGGGCCGCGGTTCTTCCTCAAGCCGCGGGTCAGCGCCCGCGGCTTCCACCCGCGCCGCTCGGCTGAGCTGGCCGAGCCGGACCGGCCCTGGCCGGGCCGGGCCGGGCCAGCCGGGTCGGACCCGGGTCGGGTCGGCCCGGTTCGGGCCGACCCAGGGGGGGTCGGGTCGGGTCGGCCCGGGCCCGTACCCCCCATCTTCGGACGTTTTCGTTCAAACGCCCGTATCTTGAGCTTCGTGCCTCCAAACGACCCGCCGTCAGCGGAAACGCGATCCTTGGATCGAGACGGTCGTTTCGGTATATTGCACTCAAGGTTTCGGAATACTTTGAGTTCGGCCGGGTTGGTTCGTACACGAGACCAACGGGGCCCTTGGAGCGGAAACGCTCATATCTTGAGCTACGGACGTCCGATTGACGTGCCGTCAGCTTTGTCGAATTCCTCTAAGTGAGAAGGATCTTTTGGCATACTCCGCCCGAGGTTTGGATGCAGGTGGAGTGCGGTCAGGTTGGTTTTTCCTTAAAAACCAACCGGGCCCCTGGGACGAAAATGCCAATATCTCTCAGACCGGGCGTCCGATTGACGCGCCGTCTGCGACGTTGAGTTCCTGTTGACGATACGGAACTTTTGGATACATCAACTTCAGACTTCGTGACAGTTGATGTATCAGCCTCTCGGCTCGTGGAGCGGACCCTCCCGAACGAGCTTGCTGTGTGCGGGAACCCTAGGCTGGCTGCGATTGCTACTTCGACAGCGACGACCGTGCAGAGATCCTCAGTGGACTGCGGCGACGACTGTGCAGAGATCCTCCGTGGACTACGACGACGACCGTGCAGAGATCCTCAGTGGACTGCGGCGACGACTGTGCAGAGATCGTCAGCAGACTGCGACGACTCCTGCACTCAGCGATCCTACGTGGATCAGTGCTACATGTCCTATGTGGGCCCGATCCTGTGTGGGTCCGATCCTGCGTGGGTCAGCGCTCAGCGGTTCTGTGTGAGCCAGCGCCTACAGGTCCTGTGTGGGCCCGGTCCTGTGTGGGCCCGATCCTGTGTGGGTCCGATCCTGTGTGGGTCACTGCAAGGTTAGTACCTATTGATCCTTCGTGGGTCCGATGACTTAGATGGTTCAGTGATCATCTTTATCGTCATCCGAAGAAGTATACCTGTGTGAGCTGAATCTTGTGTTACTCTCCTTTGTGGATTGTGTTGAGCTATCCTGTGTGGATTTACTATTTACTCTCCTTTGTGGATTGTGTTGTTCTATCCTGTGTGGGTATACATTTTTCTTTCCTGTGTGGACTGGTTTGTGCTTGGTCTCGGACGTTGGAGCCGAACGGGAATTGAAGACTTAGGTATATGTATGGGCATATACCTAAGCCGTGTCAGATGTTACTTCGTGATTGTATCTTTCCTTTGTGGATTATCCTTTGTGGATTTCGGGAGACCTTCGGGGGTCTCGGGGTCCCTACTGAGTAGCTTATACTCACCCCTGCACGGGCTATGCCCGCACATCGTGGTGTTGGTTGCAGACGACGGACAACGCTGATCGTGGAGGAGGCGTGCGGAGCAGGACAGTACCGGGAGGTGGACCACTGGGCGGGACGTACTCGGAGCGGTTAGGTGGACCCGAGGAGCAGTGGAGGCTATCTGTACCCACCCTTCAGGTGGGACTTCCGGAGGACGGCTCGACGCTGCAGTTTTTCCTTTCAGTTGCTATTTTTCCTTTCAGTTGTACTTTACAGTTGGGCTTGTATTTCCGGCCCTTTTACTTTCAGCACAGCTTGTACAGTTTTTACTTAGTGTTTACTTTTCCGCTTGCTTACTCTGTGGTGCTTGTTTTCTTTTCAAAGGAAAATGTCTTCCCTTTTTTTTGGGATTTACGCCTTGGTGCTAGTCGCCAGCCCCTGGCCTATGGAGGGCAGGCTTGGGGTAGTCACGGCACGGGCCCCGAGGCCGGGTCGTGACATTCCACCCCTAGACAAATGGGAACACCGAGCTCACTATAGAGGTACTTGATTATATGCTAAGGGCTTGTGTAGTAGACTTCATCTACAGCTATGAAAATTGCATTCCCCTGATAGACTTTTTTTTAAATAATAGATTCCATTCTACTATCACTATTTATCATCTTGAGTCCATCTATGAAAGTACCTTCAGGCCACCATTGTTCCCCAAATAGACCGTAAAGAAATCTCTTGTTGGGCCATATATTGTCTAGGAAATGATAGAGAAGTACAAGTTCATCCATGAGTTCATGAAGACATCCCAGAATAAGTTGAAATATAATATATATCTATAGAAAAGGCCATTGTATTTTGAGTAGAGAGACCAAAAATTCCTTTATGACTCCCCGCAATGTGGATTGGGGAGACTTTTCCAGGGTTCATGATATTTCTACTGCCACGATGCATATCCCTATCCGTGGCTAAATCATAACCCGTTTTTTTTCTCCCAATTATCATCAGGCACGTCCTCTGCCCTCTCGCCGCGCCCTCCTCCTCCTCGACGCCTCCTCACCGCACCCTCCTCCTTCCCGACGACTCCTTGCCGCGCCCTCCTTCTCCCAGATGCCTCCTCGCCGCGCCCTCCTTGCCGCACCCTCCTCCCCGATGGCTCCTCGCCGCGACCCTCCTTCCCGACGCGACCCTCCCCCCCCGACACCTTCTCGCAGCGACCCTCCTTTTCGACTCAGCTCTTCCGACGGCTCCTCTCCGCGACCCTCCTCCTCACCGCGACCCTCCTCCCGGACGCCTCCTCCCCGACGCCTCCTCCCCGACTCCTCTCTTCCGACGCCGAGGCAAGTTTTTATGTATGTAAGCATATGAATTATATAACATTCTTCCAAGTTCACAGAGTTGCAGAAATTTTCTCTAACCTTGGGAGGTGATGAGCATTCTATGTATCATCGGTTTGAGTATGGGTTGATAATTCCAAATAAAAAAAGTTGAGGGAGGATCCCCCTATCTCACCCATTAGGTATGACCGAAGTATCTTTTGTGAGACCCATTAATAATGAAAGAGATTCTTGATTTGTAGATAAGTTCTTGAATAAGCTTAATAAATATGGTTGAGAAACCAAAACTGTCAAGTACTTAAAAAGTGAAATCCTAGCTAAGAGTGTCAAAATCTTTAGAGATGTCAATATTTAAATCAATATTTCTAGGTTTGGATCTCCTCTATAATATATTCACACATTCAGAGTTAATATATAAATAATCTCTCACTTCCATGTATAAGAACCAACTAATACTTCTTCCATATTCAATTATCTAAGAGTTGAATGAGTTTTTCATGTTATTTTAAAACCATACATGGGAAATCGTAGCCTTGTAGCTTCTCATACATTATAACCAATCACTAGTTGAAAACTCATGTAACATGAGTGGCCTTTTTTGTGAGATCATATTTCTTCTCTTCCTTGTCTAATTCTTATGAAAAGTTAGATGATTTTGTTGTTGCTGATGTATACATTGATCTCTTGACAATTTCATTATCCAATTCCTTGCTTGGTATGGATGCCAATGATCCTCCTAAAACATTGGCAACCATGAAATTTTTTGGTTCCATATTTTCCAATGTAAGAACTAGCTTTCATAAAAAAAAACATGATATATGTGCTTTTACATGGTGTGAAAAACATCTATTTCATTTGAGCATTGTTACAGATAGCTTCCCGGAAGATGATAATGATGGTTTATCATTCATGCCAATGATCCAAATTTCTGAATGGCTGGATGAGTTCTCGTGTCATCTATTTTCTTTACTTCTACACATGGAACCATACAGTTTTATGTAAGTGTTTATGCCTTTTTTTTGTCCCTTTCTTCAATCATTCATGTATTATTCTAATATTTAGTTATGAA
This sequence comes from Viscum album, assembly GCA_963277665.1. Taxonomy (NCBI): domain Eukaryota; kingdom Viridiplantae; phylum Streptophyta; class Magnoliopsida; order Santalales; family Viscaceae; genus Viscum; species Viscum album. The sequence goes on from OY728133.1 coordinate 1,867,637,967, forward strand.
TTGTCTAGTTATTAAGTAGTTTATGGTATTGCATAAGTTAAGGGCTACACTCTTCATCGGTTTTAGGAATGATCCTGATTGAGGATGGTCCCTATTATTTTTTCATGCTGAAAATCCTTCTTGGGAAGCTCTCTCAAAGTCTCTATAGTTAGGTATGTCCTGTAATTGAAGGTTGTTCAATCTAGTAGCTTCAAGAATCCTTTTTTCTTCATTTTTTAAGTTGATTTAATCTTTGGAAAATTTGTATAATTACCTAAATCGTGTAAAATGTGTCATTTTTTTTCTGTCTACAGTTGACACACTGATCACATATATATAAGAAGTTGTTATATCTCATTTCTTTTCCCACTATTTTTTATAGGTGGTTTCTTATGATAAGACCGGTTCTATCCACCACCATTGAAGACAATGAGTTCAAGATTTGGGTATGGTTTATTCCATTTTTATTCTTTCAGCCACCTATGTTCAATATATGAGTAGTCATTCAATTTGACATTACCGTTTATCTGCTTATTGGGTGCTTCTTCTGGTGCAAGATCCCAAACAACTGACTCAGGTACTATATCAATGTCATCATTGTACCTAACGGTATGTAATAACTTATTCCATCATGATTTTTGTTTTATGTACTCTGAATTCTTTATTCGAATTACAAAAATTATAAATGTGCTTTTCAAAATATTCTCTTAATGAAAAATGTAATTTTATCTTATGCAATTTAATTTCACCATGCATCCAAATCTAACATATCATTCTTTATACACTGATCATCAACTATTCTTTATACTTTCAAGGGAGTTATATGATTATTAGCTTCTTTATTGTATTTATTACTCATCTCGATTGTAATATTATCATATGATCATCAGTAGTTGCATTTTTTTTGGTGCTCCAACTCTTGTGTATGTAGATTCATATCATAGTCTTTCAACTTTTCTACTACCGAGTATGTTATACCTGAATCGTCTGATCATAGGGTGTCTACTTAGTGTACAATTTTATTGGACCATCCGATGATCCTCCATTGCATATTGTATTCTCACAGCGCATATTCTTTATTCTGATTGCAGTGTACTCCATCCGATGATCAATCCGATATTCTCACTATGCCCATTCGTGTCATTGCACGACCCCTTCATTTGGTTGTTTTACATTAAAATTCTCATACTGTGTCTGGTTATCTTGAACCATTTCATCTATGATTATATCCTTCTGATAGTTACTTCATGTGGAAGTATTTCTAGATCGCCTCTATCCGAGCAATGGAGTCTTGCTTTATCCGAGCATCTCGGTCGGTGTATTTATGTCTGAACATCCCCCCTGCCCCCAACACCCACCCTGCCGCCTTCGAATCAGCCTGCACCATCCCCCCAACACCTGCAACCAGCCCCTTTCAACCATAATTCCAGCCTCCTCCCGCTCCCTTCGCTCCTGGTCTGAAGATGTTGCCCCACGGATGTCGCTGGATTGGGCCAACACGCTGCGGTCACGCCGCGGTCACGCCGCGACCATGCCGCGGTCACGCCGTGGTCACGCCGCGTTCATGCCGCGGTCCAGCCGCATTCACGCTGTGGTCACGCCGCGGTCACGCCGCGGTCACGCTGCGGCCACGCCACGGTCACGCCGCGGTCACGCCGCGGTCATGCCGCGGTCACGCCGTGATTTTGCCCTGCTCCATCCACATCCATCCCACACCAGCCCCCTTCCACCTTCATTTCAGCCCGCTGCCACCAGAATTCCAGCCTGCAACAGCCCCCCCCCCCCCCCACCACCTTCGAATCAGCCCGCACCATCCCCCCAACACCTGCAACCATCCCCCTTCCACCCGCATTCCAGCCTCCTACCGCTCCCTTCGCTCCTGGCCGGAAGATACTGCCCCGCGGATGTCGCTAGATCGGGCCAACACGCTGCGGTCACGCTGCGGTCACACCGTGGTCACGCCGCGGTCACGCCGCGGTTACGCCGCGGTAACGCCGCGGTCACGCCGCGGTCATGCCGCGGTCATGCCGCGGTCACGCCGCGGTCACGCCGCGGTCACGCCGCGGTCACGCCGCGGTCACGCCGTGGTCATGCCATAGTCACGCCGCAGTTACGCCGTGATTTGTCCCTGCTCCAGCCACATCCAGCCCACACCATCCCCCTTCCACCTTCATTTTAGCCCGCTTCCATCGGCATTCCAGCCCGCAACAGCCCCCCTGCCACCTTCGAATCTGCCCGCACCATCCCCCCAACACCTGCAACCAGCCCCCTTCCACCCACATTCTAGCCTCCTCCCGCTCCCTTCGCTCCTGGCCAGAAGATGCTGCCCCGCGGATGTCGCTGGATCGGGCCAACAAGCTGCGTTCACGCTGCGGTCACGCCGGGGTCACGCCGCGGTCACGCCGCGGTCACGCCGCGGTCACGCCGCGGTCACGCCGCGGTCACGCCGCGGTCACGCCGCGGTCACGCCGCGGTCACGCCGCGGTCACGCCGCAGTCACACCACAGTCACTCCGTGATTTGTCCCTGCTCCAGCCACATCCAGCCCACACCATCCCCCTTCCACCTTCATTTCACACCAAACCAAGCCTTGCTAGTGACACTTTTTCGATGCACTATAAAAATCCCATGGCCAACCCACCAAAATCAAACCAGCTATTCCAGGGCCATTTCCACTCTCACTAAAAAATCCAAACTCATGCCCTACTATGATGGAATCTTAGAGAATATTAAAAAGGACATTGGGAGGCTATAAGAAAGAATACAGGATTATTAGGATGATTTCACTATTATATCACTGCACGAGAAGAAAATACTTCTGGTTGAAAAAATGTTGGAGACAGAGCAGATCTGAAGGGAAAGATCAAGGGACTTAATGCTAAGGGAGGGGGATCACAACACTACTTTTTTCCAGGACTGCATGGAAAAAAAGTATGGTTTCCAGGAAAATCAATTTGACTCTTAAAGATAGGTCTTATTTAGGGGATCTTGATGTAGTAGGGAACTTAGCTTTGACTCATTTGGTGGTCTATGTTCCGTGGAGCTTGACCCTGGCCACGGTTGTCTCCCCAATCTTCTCCCCTGCCCTTTTAAAGGGTGTGCTGACCCCCACAATCCTTGTCACTCCCCTGGCCCGAAGTGCCCTTGGCGCAGAGGGGCGGTCATCGGTGCTTGTACCATAAGGATACTCGTTTGAAGGCTCTCCTTCGCATGTGATCCCCATCCCCATACCGATCCTAGATGGGAAATACCTGAAAGGGAAGCAGGATGGAACACTGGTGGAGGCCCTGTCTTTCCCAGCACCCAGGGGAAATGATGGAGCTCTCCTCAACGGCCTGAGTCTCCTCCCACTGGCTCAGAGCCTTCCGGAAGCGGAGTGTGCACAAGATCTCAGTCCAAGAAACTTAAGGGTCGGTCATCCTCCATCTACGAGAAGGCCATGCAGTCTGATGCTAGTCCCAGACTCCTCTTTCCCAAATGAATCCCCCTGCTCATTTGGAACGCCCATGGCATCGGAGCCCACATCAAAACGGACTTCTTGACCTCTGAAATCTCCAATCACAAAATATTGGTGGTGGAAATTCTGGAGCACAAGAAGCAGCAAAGCAGGATCATCGAGGTCGCCAGCAGACCCTCAAATTGCATGGCTCCATGTAAGCAGACCCTCAGAACAAACACATCTGGATATTCTGGCATCGCAGTTGTGCAATGGAGCTGGATTTGTACTTGGAACTACTGTCATGGATCCATTCAAAAGTGTTTTCCATGGATCCTGCAAGTAAAAAGATGAATCATTCTGTCAATTATGCTCCCTTTTTATGCCTTTTTTCTTAACCGATTTTAACTTATTTTTCATTTATCCTTTGCATTCTATGTATATTATGCATATGGTTCTCTCTGTTGTATGCTTTAATTTTTACGAACTGTCGAGAAACATTTCTAAATTAACATTGTTTGATTTTCCTACAAAAGAAGCTGGTTGCATTGAAGAGCATCATTTCTAAATTAACATTGTTTGATTTGCCTACAAAAGAAGCTGGTTGCATTAAAGGGAACCTTTTCTATGACTGGAAATAGATAGACAACCCACCAACATGGGACTAAATGTGTACTCTAGGGCCATCCTGTTTATTTATTTATATTTTAAAATCCCATAACCCAACCCATATAAACTTTTGTTGGTTAAAAACCCAAAATCCAGCCCATATAAAATATTTTTGGTTTAGGATCAACTAGGACCGTTGGTCGAAACAAGTTTCCTATTTATTGGAATGATGTTTTATTTTTTTTCATCATTATCTGTTTTCAGTTATGGATTTTGTGAACCAAAATTAAACCAAAAAGGATCCTAGGTATTGAACAAAAAGAGATCTGACCCTCGTTAAGGAAGGTGCAAGTGATAAGCTTGCAAGTCGAGTTTCATGTCCTCAAAGCACACAAAATTTAGAAAAGTTCTTGAACCGTCCCTACTGTTTTGTTTACATCCACATTGACCAAAAACTAATTCCCAGCTCACCATAAGCCTGACAATGATAAGCTCTCTCTTTTATCCAGTTCCGATACCGCCATCACTAGCTGGTCCATTATGGACGCTTAATGAGTAGGTTTTCACTGAAGGTAACCTTACATCATATGCTACAACTCTATTCTGCTATGACAATAATGAGGAAATTTCATTTAGCCAACAGGGGGGATGTCCAGTAGGGGGGGCTGTCCAGCAGGGGTGGGGGGGGCTGTCCAGCAAGGGGTGTTCAAGGGGGTTGCAAGGGGGTGCAAGAGGGCTGTCCAGGAACCTAAGCCCATGCAGGTTATGAATGTCTCTATAGAGAAAATGCAGTGCTGTCCAGATCTAGAAAATATCATAAAACATCCCACAGATACTTTACAGGCACCAGGTATAACTATTTCACCACCTATAGATAGTGAGCACGGTGCTATAAAATCTGGTTACTCTATTTCAAATCATAATTCCAATGTTTTGTTTAATTTAGTACTACATGAAATCTGATGATTTATGTTGATGACATGATTACAATTTTTAAGAACATGAGCCTCATAATTATTGTAAAATCACAAAATAATTTTAAGTTTGAAGTGAAAGACTTAGGCATAGCTAATAAAACCTTAGGCATTGAAATTGTTAGAGATAGACCAAATAAATTTTCTTACTTATCTCAAAATGGTTAAATATTAAATATTAAAAATAGACACATGTTTGAATCTCTCAAAATTTCCAATGTACTCCTAGTAAAACACTTTAAATTTTCCTCAACACAAAAACCCATTGCTGATGATGATATTCAATTTAGGTGTAAAATCCATTATGATAATATTTTTTGGTAGCATTATGTACTCTGATTTCAATGCAAACAGGGCTTGTTTGTTATGGACAAATTTGCAACTAGAGACCAGGTTTTCTTGAAGAGTTTCCATGAAGGGTCTTCACTGTAGAGGAGATTAGCTCTGGTCTGTATTTAGTAGTTGCTTCCATGATGGTTCCTGCAACCGTTTGACTGAATTTCACACCAAACCAAGCCCTGCTAGTGACTCCTTTTCGATGCACTATAAAAATCCCATGGCCAACCCACCAAAATCAAACCAGCTATTCCAGGGCCATTTCCACTCTCCCTAAAAAATCAAAACTGAAGCCCTACTACAATTCAAAGCTCCCACTTCAATTTAGCCACTATGAACTACTTTCCAGTCCCCCACCATTTTTCAATCCACCTAGGCAACCCATCCACAACTTGACCAACAATCAAGCCTACCCACCTCTCAACTTCTAAGCCACCAACCCCACATTTTCCACCAGGCATCCCACTTTAAAACCATTCCAAACCTCACCCAATTCTAACCAATTAAACCAAACCACTTAACATTTGAAGCCCTCATCTAAATTCCTGTTCCAACTCACTTAAGGGGGGCGGGCTGTCCAGCAGGGGGCGGGGCTGTCCAGCAGGGGGGAGGGCTGTCTAGTAGGGGGGAGGGCTGTCCAGCAGGGGGGAGGGGTGTCCAGCAGGGGGAGGGGTGTCCAGCAGGGGGGAGGGGTGTCCAGCATGGACTTAACTGGTTTTTTGGCACCCAAAAATACTGAATGATATTGTCTCATGCATAGTAACCGCTCTTAAAATTGATCAAAGGACCATACATGCTGACTTGGATCTATTCAACAGATTAATGGTTGAAATAAACCTTGACTCAAAACTTCCCATCTCAATTAACTTAAATGCCAATGAATACAAAACTTAAGATATAGTGGAATATGAGCGAAAACCCCCATTTTGGGATCACTATAAAATCATAGGGCATACTATCATCAATTATAGGATGATTAAGAAGCAGTTATTACAACCATCTGAGAATTAATGGAAGGAAATGAGGAGACCTAAAAAAGACAAATCCCCCATGATAGACATTCCTGAAATATCCAAAAAGAAATATGAAGTTTGGGTTAAAAAAACTCACACTTTGACTCACATAAGAGATAGTTCAGGAACCAAATGGGTGGATGAAGTGGAGGAAGAAGAAAACTCTATTAATGATCAAAACCTCTCAATTGAAATTACAAACCTTTTACTAGACACTATTAGAGTATCAACCGAGCAGGAAAAGATTTCTAGCTATCAACATGACCTAGAAAAGCATAATCTCTAGCACCCAATCTTGGATGGATGGAATTTTTCTACTAATGAACTGAAGAAACTAACATGTACTCCTAGTACTTAAATCCACAATAATGATGTTTTCACTAAAGAAAATGATGTTTCTGACACTCCATACTTAAGTGCCAAGCAGACCCATATTACTTCCACACCTAAATTAGGTATGCAAAAGGAAAATCAGGAAACCCCCAAGTCTTCTAGCTCCATGGTGAAACCTGCCTCCATATACCTAGAAGCTCGAGCAGGCATGAAAAAGATTCCAGCACCTGTTTTATATGAAAATTCAGTTTCGGTTCTCGTACCCTAACATATGTAGGTTTTTAATGTTCCCCCAGAGTAGAAGTAGAATCTCTCTCAGAACTCTATCGAACAACAATCTGCTCTAGATCCTGTTATTCCAGGTACTTCTCCTCCTCTTTCTTATGATACTAATAACTATTCCATTCTGTCTAAAAAACTGTGTTATGATCAAAATGAATCTTCCTCTGATTTTTTTTCTAAGAATTCTGCTTCTCTACAATGATGCAACCTGACCACTACTATCCCATCCCATATTGCTAAAAAAAACAATGCCTCTTTTATGAACAGTATCTTGGTTTTAACTATAGGTGACTCCACAATGGGAAAGTACCATGAGACCAAATCACATGTCCATAATCCTGGGTATGGGGGGGGGGGGTCTGTCCTGGGGTGTCCAGAGTCTGGGGGGGGGGGGCAGGACTGGCAGGGGCGTCCAGGGTCTGGGGGGGTCTGTCCTAGGGGGGGGGGGTGGGGGTCTGTCCTGGGGTGTCCAGGGTTAGGGGGCAGGGGGCAGGGGTTTCCAGCAGGGGGAGGGGTGTCCAGCAGGGGGAGGGGATATCCAGGCAGGGGGAGGGGTGTCCAGCATGTGGGAGGGGTGTCCAGGGGGGTGGTCCAGGGGTGTCCAGGGTCTAGGGGGGGTCTGTCCTGGGTTGTCCAGGGGCAGGGGGACAGGGGTGTCCAGCAGGGGGAGGGGTGTCCAGGGGGTGGTCCAGGGGTGTCCAGGGTCTGGGGGGGGGGGGGGGGTCTGTCCTGGGGTGTCCAGGGTCAGGGGGCAGGGGGCAGGGGGCAGGGGTGTCCAGCAGGGGGAGGGGTGTCCAACAGGGGGAGGGGTGTCCAGCATGGGGGAGGGGTGTCCAGGGGGGTGGTCCAGGGGTGTCCAGGGTCTGTGGGGGGGGGGGGGGGTTGTCCTGGGGTGGGGTCTGTCCTGGGGTGTCCAGGGTCAGGGGGCAGGGGGGCTGGGGGCAGGGGTGTCCAACAGGGGGAGGGGTGTCCAGCTGGGGGATCTAATATAACTCTTGAAATCTCATTCATGTGTTTCCAATGAGTTCTTCGATTGATGTAACAGTAGAAAGCATAAACCATTTAACAAAAAGAGATCTGACCCTCGTTAAGGAAGGTGCAAGTGATAAGCATGCAAGTCGGGTTTCATGTCCTCAAAGCACACAAAATTTAGAAAAGTTCTTGAACCATCCCTACTGTTTTGTTTACATCCACATTGCCCAAAAACTAATTTCCAGCTCACCATAAGCCTGACAAGGATGAGCTCTCTCTTTTATCCAGTTCCGATACCGCCATCACTAGCTAGTCCATTATGGACACTTAATGAGTAGTTTTTCACTGAAGGTAACCTCACACCCTATGCTACAACTCTATTATGCTATGACAATAATGAGGAAATTTCATTTGGCCAACAGGAGAGGCTGTGCAGCAGTGGGGGGGATGTCCAGCAGGGGGGGGGGCTGTCCAGCAGGGGGGTGTCCAGTAGGGGGAGGGGGTCCAGGGGTGGTGTCCAGGGGGTGTCCCGACGTTTAGGGGGTCCATGTGGTGTCCAGGTGTGGTGTCTAAGGGTGTCCAGTGGGGGTCCAGGTGGTGGTGTCCAGGGGTGTCCAGTGGGTGGTGTCTAGGGGTGTCCAGTTGGGGCATGGGGGCTGTCCAGTGGGGTGCATGGGTAGGGGGCAGGGGGCAAGGGTGTCCTGCAGGGGGAGGGGTGTCCAGCAGGGGGAGGGGATGTCCATGTAGGGGGGAGGGGTGTCCGGATGGGTGGGGAGGGCTGTCCAGGGGGTGCAGGGGGTGTCCAGTGGGGCTGTCCAGTAGGGGCATGGGGGTTGTCCAGTGGGGTGCAGGGGGGGGCATGGGGGACTAAGGGGGGCATGGGGGGTGAAGGGGGGTGTTTTGTTTCATGTGGATTTGTGGCCTCACCAGAATGGTTGTTCCATTTTGAGGTACTGTAGTGTAAGGGTAGTGATAACCCCTATGACCTAAGTATCTTCAAAATCTTGATCATTTGTATTTCTCATCCTCTAAGATATTTCTATAGGTTTCCTCTGGTGAAAACCTTGATCGCCATTGTCGCTTTGCTTCATCAGATCTCTTTCCATACCTATCTCTCCTTGAACTCATATCATTACTTGTTTTATAGTGGAGATGACGTCCTTTCTTCAAGGACGAAGTGAAGACCCTTCTTGGTGATAGATCCACAAGTGCAGAAATGAGAATATGAACTTTTGTATCATGGTGCAGATGGACTGCGAGGGGGGGGGGGTGGTGCAGGTGGGCTGGGGGGTTGCAGGGGGCAGGGGGGTACTGGCAGGGGGTGGCAGGGGGCTGGGGGGGGGGGGGCAGGGGGGACTGGCAGGGGGAGGGGGGTGGGCTGGCAGGGGGACAAGTAGGGGGTGCTAGCAGGGGGGTGGCAGGGGGGACTAGCAGGGGAGTGGCGGGGGGGACTAGCAGGGGGCAGGGGGCAGGGGTGGCTGGCAGGGGGGTGTCAGGGGGGACTAGCAAGGGGAAGGGGGGGACTAGCACGGGGCATGGGGGGCTGGCAGGGGGACAAGCAGGGGGACAAGCAGCTTGGTGGGAGGGGCAGGGGGGACTGGTAGGGGGTGGTAGAGGGAGACTAGTAGGGGGTGTGGTAGGGGGGACTGGCAGGGGGATGGGGGACAAGCAGGGGGCTGGCAGGGGGTGGCAGGGGGCAGGGGGGACAAGCAGGGGAGTGGCAGGGGGGCAGAGGGCAGGGGGCAGGGGGGCTGGCAGGGGGGTGGCAGGGGGGGACTAGCAAGGGGCAGGGGGGGACTAGCAGGGGGCAGGGGGGGCTGGCAGGGGGACAAGCAGGGGGGAAAGCAGGTGGGTGGCAGGGGGCAGGGGGGACAGGCAGGGGGGTGGCAGAGGGGGACTAGCAGGGGGTGTGGCAGGGGGCAGGGGGGACTGGCAGGGGGAATGGGGACAAGCAGGGGGCTGGCAGGGGGGACTGGAAGGGGGGTGTCTGCAAGGCAGTGGGGTGAAGGGCAGGGGGGGGGGTCTGCAAGGCATAGGGGAGGGGTGCAAGAGGTGTTCAGGGGGGTGTCCAGGGGGTGTCCAGGGGGGTTTCTAGGGGGTGTCTAGGTGGGTTTCCAGGGGGGTGTCCAGGGGTTTGGGGGGTATTTTTTTTATGTATGTGCACACCCTATAGCCACGGTTTTAAACCGTGGCTATTGGTTTATTGCCACGGTTTTTAACCGTGGATATAGACCTAACTCCACGGTTTCCAACCGTGGCTATAAATCATGTCCAGCGTCTAATATAGCCACGCTTGAAACCGTGGAATTAAGTATACAACCACGGTTCCAAACCGTGGCTCTATACCTAAAGCCACTGTTTCAACCGTGGCTATAGGTTTATAGCCACGGTTCCAAACTGTGGCTTTAGGTCTGGGCCTATAGCCACGCCAAACTTAGCCACGGTTTGAGGAACCGTTGCTATTACCTATAGCAACGGTTCCTCAAACCGTGGCTATTACCTATAGCCACGATTTGAGGGCCTATAGCCACGGTTTAGAACTGGGGCTATAGCCCAAATTTCCAGTAGTGATGGTTAGAACGACAAGTTAAACCGGTTCAGTAATACAGGACTGAAACGAGGAGTGGACTCGATTTAGAAAGGGACATTGTCCACTGAGATGGTCTTGGCACCAATGCCTTGGCTACTATGGAAATCATATCATGTGCTTAATGGTCGCCACAATTACATGTTTTATTTCCATTCTATTTTATCATTCTTAATGTTTCTTTAGGATATATGCCTTACATACTTCCATGTTTTATGTCATGTCTCAAGATTTTGATGTTTAAACATTATGTTTATGTTTTTAAGTTCAAATGTATATGGTATGTTTTATTTTATCCATTATTACCCTTACTGAGCATTTGATCTCACCCTTTTTATGTTTTCTTTTCACCAGGATATAAAGAAAGGTTTTAGGTAAGAAAAAAAGGGGAAGATCTTTATGGGAGATGTTGAAGATCTTTCCCCACAATTAGAAGATTACGTTCCAAGTTTCCAAAGACACTGAACTATTACGGTCCCTGTGTGTCTGTTTTTGTTATGTATTAAGTATTCCGCTAATGTAATGTAATGTCCATGTACGTCAAACTTTGGGTCTCTACAGTTGGTATCATAGGAAAGGTTTAGTCAACCTTTGGAAACTAGGATGCGAAAACGTTAGTGAGATCCCTAGAGATATTTCTAAGGTATGTATAGGGATGTACCTAAGGATAAGTATACGTATAGTATACAGTCCTAGAACTAAGGTAATAATCATAAAATTTAACCTATGATGTTAGATATTTAGGATACTCCCCCTTTACTATGTTTTTTTCCCAAGAATGATTTTTTCCTCTCACACTATTCTTTTTGGGTTTTAGAAAATGGCTGGAAATAGGAAGATTCACGATAATGGAGGATATAATAGACAATGGACTGATTTTCTTCAAGAGAAACCAAATGAAATAGGACTTGGAAGTCCAAGCATCGTTATTATGCCTAATCAGCAATATCATTATATGATTAATAATCTCAAAATTGGTAAGTTTCCCGACTCAGATAATAAGAGAAAGATGGAGTTTCATGATGATCATAGAGGAAAGAAAGTTCAATTTCCCTCATGTAAATCATGTTGGAAGAGGTATCAGGGAGATTGTTTCAAAGGAACTAGAAGATGCTTTGGGTGTGTAAAAGAAGGACACAAAGCCAGTAAGTGCAAAGGAAAAGGTTCAGTTAACACCATGGACAAGGATAATGGTATTACTAAGACATCAACAATGATTAGATGTTTTAAATGTGGAGTGTACGGGCATTATGCAAACCAATGCCCTAATGTAAAATCATATGAACAGAATCAGCATGGTCATATGGGTAGTATTTATGTGGATGATGATGAGGAGACTACAAATGATATATGAGATGAAAGAAGTGTTGATGCTCAGTCGGTTTTTTAGAAGGTAGTGGAATGACTATATGTTTATCAAGAGTTATGTGGTATAGTTAGTGGTACTATGGAATAAAGAATCATCTAAGTATTGTTACACTATTGTTTTTCATAAAAGTATTTGAAAGTATATGTTGAATGGTACTAGTAACCATGGAAGGTTATTCAGATATTTTTGTAAAGTATATGATATGCGCATAATGAAGGAATAAAGAAGATAATGATAAGTTTGATTGTATTCATGAGCTCATGATTGATATAAGGACTAAGTGATGTCATTGTTTGAGTATATATAATTTTGAGGATTTTGGTATGTGGAAAGTGTTACCTTTTAGCTGCATTCATGTTTTCACTAAGGTTCAATGGGTATTCATTTTTCAATAGAATACATGATTAAGGCCTTCGAATGTTGGGAATGTGACCAACAAGAGATATCTTATGATATATGGGGATCAACGATGGTATTAAATCACTGGTAATCGTTTTCACTATATTATGAGAGTGGACTACAGTATTAGGGATAAGCCTAAATATTAGAATGGATTATGTTGGACATAAGTTATTACTATTTAAGGATAGAATTTTTTTCGATATTATTGATGGGATGTTATAGTAACATAGTTTTAGAAAAAGGGCAACCTGCAGGAGGGGCGACAGCCCATCACGTCGGACAAGGCCGTGGGAATCGAACCCACAACCGAAGTGCGCCTGGCCTTTATCGCCTACCACTGGCCTATAGGAAGTTCCTGGTTAGTAGAAACTAGTTTTATTTTATTAATCGGTATGATATATGAAGTATAAGTTCATTTTGGGAACCATATACGATTAATCTAACCATAATATGGACTTATAACTTTTGCTAACCTTTTTTTTGAAAGAGATTGAATGACCCATCATTCTATCACATGATCTGCTAACACATCATGAATAACAAATTCAACTTCATTTATTTAAGGGATGAAGTGGAAATTGTTCAATTCACCAACAATAGTGAGATTGTACCAAAATCATGCAATTATTTCTTTTAATTCATCAAATTTAGGGAAATGATCTTGAAAAACAAAAATGTTGTCCTAGTTCCCTTATATCCGATGAATCAGATGGTACCTTAGATCATCACAAATCAATAGCTTTGTGATTGTTGGTTTTTTCATAGCCATTTTCTCTACCACTCTCCATCAGAACATGATGGTTAGATTTTTCTTCCATATCCATATTTTCACCTATGATCTCCTAAGTGGAAACCCAATGATGAGTTAATTTGGGTAACCATTACATTTCAAACTTTAGTTTTTAAATCCATGTTTTGGTAGTCCTTTTTACGATGTGGGTTTCTATTAAACAAACTTTCGAGTAGTAAACCATTTATAACCCCGATGAATTTTGAGGGAAAAATTCATTTTAAGGGGGGTAGAATGTAACACCCTGAGATTTTATGAAAAATATTCTTTTAATTTCATTAATGTCTTGTGTTGTATTATACACAAATATTACCTTGCGCTATATGCAACACCGTGTTAGCTTGCAGTATACGCAACACTATTCTTGGATCGTGTTACACACAATTTTGATAATAGTTATTCTACGCAACATTGGGTATATATATATATATATATTAAATGTATAAATGAAATATGGTTGGATTCTTTTATAAGAAACAACGAAGGATTCTTGCAAAACACGCAACCCTGACTTGGCTTGCAATACACACAATCGCGACCTTCCTTGATAGCGTGTGTTATACGTAATACCGGGTTTTACTAAACAACAATATTTTATTATAATATTATTATTAACTAGCTGTTATGAATAGTATTAACTAAAATTTTTAATTTTATAACATTATTATTCATCTTACACATTTTCTATAACAAGGTATAAGAACAAAATAAATTTTTCGGGTAAAATTAGTATTTTTCAAAAAATGCAGTTTTGCCTCCTTTTGATGGCGTACCCACATTAAATCTAGTTTTTGACAAGTTTATAAGTTCAATTTGACAAAATAAAATTCTTCTTTGGAATCAAGAATTAAAAATTTACTTTGGATAAATGTTTCATATTACTCTGGTAACATTCATATTTTGATGAATAGTAATAACACGCTATATTTTAATTAAAAACAACTTTTTTCATCACAATAATTTATATGGTTAAATTATAATATTGAATGGTTTTGAAGTATAAATATAATATATTTTTACCATTTAATATAATTTATGTCATTATTATTTATTTTCCATTAAATTCGTATGTTAAATCAATTCAATCTTTTGCAATGTTTTAAAGAATACCCCATTTTCTTTCGACAACGGGATTAATTTTAATTTCATTTCTGCACCTTTTGTGTATTCAATTTGGAAAAATGGAATCCATATTTGGAATCAGTGGGTCCAAATTATGTTAATAAGATACTTTTTATTTTTGGGAATTATGAATAGTAACTACGGTAAATTTTATTTACCATAGATAAAGGTAAATCGGGTAATTTAGGGTAAATATAATACTATAAAATTACCCTAACACATGCCAAAATTCTATTGGATGGCTAAAATTAGACCCATATAACCTAAGGGTCGGATTAGATTCATTTTATGGACTTTTGACCATGAAAATAATTTAATTATTATTAAAACCAAAGAAAGTGACAACATGTCACTCTCTTAAATCTTATAAGTATAATAATTTTAATTTAGTGATAAACATCATAAAACATAGAAAATGAATAGTCTCCAGAAATATAATAAAATTATCTACATCATGATAATTTATTTAGAATTTTTAGGGATTAAATAATTGTCATTAATGGTGATACATTAATGATACAGAAATTATTTATTAAGTGGAAAATAATTAATATAGTTTTTATTGAAATAATAATACCCATTAAAAGGCCCACAAACCTGACCAAAACTTATTGGTAGTGTATATCTACACCTTAAACATCCAATGACCTAATATATAACCGTTTGGAGCCTTATAAAATTGATTATGACACTTATATTATTTTATTTTAAATGATGCCAAAGTTTTCACCTTCATAATTTAATAAATTTAACAATTTAAATATTGTGATTTTAAGAAGATAAATAAGAGTAAAATTATTATTGTGAACTTTAATAGATTTATCTTCATCATAGGATTTTATTTTTAATTTTTATGCAACAAATCAGTATATTAAATAATTATACAAAAATGATGTAGTAATTATTTTATTAAGAGATAAACCAAATAAATGGTTTTAAAAATAATAAAATAAATTTTATATGAACTATTTAATGTGATAAACTAATTTTATAGATACATATGACATGTTATAAATCTATTAAATCTTTTTGTTTGAACATATCTTCT
Organism: Viscum album; assembly: GCA_963277665.1. Taxonomy (NCBI): domain Eukaryota; kingdom Viridiplantae; phylum Streptophyta; class Magnoliopsida; order Santalales; family Viscaceae; genus Viscum; species Viscum album. The sequence goes on from OY728133.1 coordinate 1,867,653,218, forward strand.
GTATATATGTTTTTTTAAATTCAAATAAATGAATAGTGTCAAAATTGACACTATTCTTATTTTTTAAAAATAACATATTATAAATTTTTTTAAAAATCACAAAAATATTTAAAAATTATAAATTTAAATTTATATGGTCTATAATGTTATAACGTAAACAATTATGGAAAATTCACAACAAATAACGAATAGATTGTTATAATTTAAAATTTAGAATTGTATTACCACAAATAAACTTAAATAGATTAAATAAGGATAAATCAAAATGATAAGGTTTAAAATAAGATCCAAACATCTATAAACTTTATTTGTTGATGTGATTACAACCCTATCGCATCTAATCTTCTAATATGAGTCATTTTTGGAGGTTTTTAAGTGGGGTTATATTTATTATAAATTAATATTTTTAAGAATTCCAAAGGTGCCCCTCTCCTCCCTTATAAAAGGGAACCTCCTCCCTCTCTTACACACACCATTTTGAGCCTTCACGCTCGGCCAAACCCTGACCAATTCTCTTCTCCACTTCCCTAGAAACATCCTAGAGGTCCCGGTATTCTTCAAAGACCAATTTTAGTGCCCTAAGAGGAGGTCTCAAAGAGGCGCTTCAAAGAAGAGGTAATTTACGTTACCAATTATCTCACCTTTATTTCTTCTTCCACTTCTTCTTCATAGGATGTTTCATTATGAAGTAATAACATCAGTATCAATCATATAATTATATGTTATTATAATTATGAAACAACCCTATGTCACCATCTATCCATCCTACGGAAAACGAAATCACCGCGCGTGCGTACGTACGGAATACCCTCTCCACGACGTGGTGTAATCTATTTTCCACCACCACCTTACTTGGATGGGTATAATGGTGTAAATAATAACTATATATGATTATTGTAAAGTGATATTTATTCTGTAATAGTATACATACACTCTAATAAAATTCCACGATCATGGGAACGATGTCATCGCTCGTGCGTACGTACAGAATACCGTCTCCACGACGCGATGAGATTCATTCTCAATGATTAACGATTCATAAATGATTATAAAGTATATATAATAAGTAATCATGAAATATATGATATAATAATGATACTGGATTTATGTATATATATATATGTATGTCATCCAATTAATTCCATTCAATTCAATGAGGAAACGAAAACAACGTTCATGTGTATGTACGGCCTACCGTCTCCATGAACGGTGAATTTATTTACATTTATCGATCTATTATATATATGTATATTATGAATATTTATTATATATAAATCATTTTTTACATTCTGTATGTAAGTAATCATGATCTAAGTAATCATATGAATAATTACAAGTCAAAACACGGACGACAAATGAAATGATTTTACCCAAAACGCTCTTTAACATGGAATTTACAAAAGAACGGGTAATATAAAGTCATAAGTGAACCATATATGATATCATAACAATTAATATGATTCTGTAATAAGTCAATAACGTTATTTAAATCGTTATACAGGAGGTTCGGATACGTACGAAGCATATCGGACCTAAGGTAAGGGATAATTTTGCAAATCTCATTTTTATCTGAGATTGCTTATTCGTAAGTATTTACTGGGGTTATTTCTATCATCCATGTCCATGTTTTATAAAAGTGTTTTCATGTATTTTTAAATTCCTTTTTACCCATTTTTGACTTTTACTACATGGTATGTAAGGAATCTTTCTTTTGATTACGTTACGAGGTACTTTTTGACTTTTCCGGCAAAAGTACGAAAAGAATGTTTTTTTAACTTATACGACACGAACCGATTTTTACGGTTCTATAAAGCCTTGTTTTCCTGAAGCTTCCTCCAAAAGATTTCATGACTATTTTCAACGAAATCATTTTCTTTTAAAATTGCATGACATTTTGTGAAAAGAAATTGATTTTGAAGAAAAAGGGATATTTTCCTCAAGAATTCATTTCAAGTGTTTTATCAAAACCATTTTTCATCTAAGATGACATTATTTAATATTTGTATGTTTCAAGTATAATGTCTCAATGATTTACATGTTTTCACTTCTCTTATTATGAAATGATATTCATTTATTTTATATGGATTATGTGATGATGGGATGATGTTTATGGAACCCATTTTATTTATTGGGTTTTTATGAATGATGTATGTTTATTTTGTGGCACAAGTAAGAATGATTTCATTATGAGATGGGTGGGACCTATATCCCCCTCCAATGCATTGGGTAATGATTTATATCGCATGAGATTGACATGGATGGAACGAAAAGTTAAACTGGTTCAGTAATACAGGACTGGATTGTGGAGTGAACTCAATTCCGAAAGGGACTTTGTCCACTAAGATGGTCTTGGCAGAAATTCCTTGGCTACTATAGAAATCATATCATGTGATTAATGGTTTCCACAATTACATGTTTTATTTCCATGCTATTTTATAATTCTTAATGTTTCTTTATGATCAATTCCTTATGTACTTCCATGTTTTATGTCATTTCTCAAGCTTTTGATGTTTAAACATTATGTTCATGTTTTTAAGTTAAAATGTATATGGTATGTTTTATTTTATCCATGATTACCCTTACTGAGCATTTGAGATCACCCTTTTTATGTTTTCTTTTCCCTAGGATATAAAGAAAGGTTATAGGTAAGAAAAAAGGGGAAGATATTTATGGGAGATGTTGAAGATCTTTCACCACGATTAGAATATTACGTTCCACGTTTCCAAAGACACTAAACTATTACGATCTTTGTGTGTCTGTTTTTGTTATGTATTAAGTATTCCACTAAAGTAATGTAATTTCCATGTACGTCAAGCTTTGGGTCTCTACATACTGATAGGTGGAACACTTCTTCAAGAAACCAGAAACATCACTCTTTATACCTAGCCACCAATACTGATGGTGTAGATCACGATTCTACTTGGTGACACTAGGATGAACTACACAAACTGAGGAATGAATGTCCTGAATCAGCTCCTCGTGTATATCTGATTCCACTCATATGCGCCCTTGGAAATGTAAGATCTCATCCCCACATATGGTCCATCCTGGAATAGGGTCCTCTCCTGACATTCTCTCCCGTAGAACTAGGCCTTAGGAATCTGATAGTTTCCTCATTCACACTCGGTCAAGAAGAGTGGAGATAACAACTATAGAAGAAATAAATGTCTTCCCCTAACTATCGTGAACCTCCAAATGCAACTCGGAGAACAGAGCCATAAGCTTCCACTCACTACTGGCCTCCTAAACTGCATGTATCTGGGTCCTCCTACTCAGCGCATCAGCCACTACGTTGACTTTCCCAGGCATATAGGCAAGCACAATGTCAACGGATTATAGGTACTCAACTCTCCTTCATTGTCTCAAATTCAGATCACGCTGTGTCAAAATGTACTTCAGACTTTTGTGATCAGTGAAAACCACAAAATGATCTCCAAGAAGATAATGTCTCCAAAAACATAAGGCATGAACAATAGATTCCAACTCCAGATCGTGCGTCGGTTAATTCCTCTCATGTGGCCTCAACTATCGAGACCCGTACGCAACGACTAAATCTCCATGAATAAGTAAAACTCCCATCCTGATAAATTATACATCATAGTATATAGTATAGATCTTTCCTGGCTCTAGAAAGAGTAGTATTGGTGCTGATGTAAACCTACATTTCATCTCCTGAAAGGCTGAATCAAAAGAATCTGACCATCATAACTTTCCATGCTTGTTATTTAAACCCATCCTCATTGATTCTAAGCATGAAAAGTACTGTATAAGACGTATGTAGTATCTAGCCTGCCCTATAAGACTCCAAAACTCAAATACATTCTTTGGATTCTCCTAGAAAACTAATGCTCTCACTTTCTCTAGGACTACAGATACTCTCGTCTCTGAGATAACATGACCAAAGAAGTGAATCAGATCCATCCAAAAATGGAATTTTGAGAGAATAGCTTATAATGGATGCTCTCTCAGTGTAAATAGAACAATATCAAGATGGGTAGAATAGTCATGTCGAGTGTGAGAGTATACCAAGTTATCATCCACGAAGACCACCACAAAAGAATCCAAGTACAGATGGAACACCCGGTTCATCAGTGCCATGAAAACTGCAGGTGCGTTCTTGAGACCGAACGACATAGCCATATTACCGCATATACCATACGTACTCTAAAAGCATGTAAGAGGTATATCTGATAGTGTAATGTGCAACTGATGGTAACAAGACCTCAAGTCAATCTTCGAGAACACCCGGGATCCTCGAAGCTGATCAAAGAGATCATTAATCCTAGGAAAGGGATATCAGTTCTTGACCATTTACTGGTTCAACGTCCAATAATCTATACAAATCCAGAGGGTACCGTCCGACTTCTTCACAAAAAGGACATGAAAATCCCAAGGATAAGTACTGGGTCAGATGAAACCATTTTCCTGCAACTCCACCAAATGCATCTTGAGCTCCTACAACTCATGTGTAGTCATCCTATAAGGCAGAATAGACACCAGTGCCACCCATGACACAATATCAATAGAAAAGTCTACATCACGCTCTAAAGGAAAACCTGAAAATTCTTCTGTAAAGACATCTCTGAAATGATCCACCACTATAGGAAAGTCTAACTGTGAAATCCCCTGGTCATCCAGATATATACTAGAAATCTGGGTTGTAACTCCTCCTAACCCATGATGCCCGGGTCCCGCTCTGCTTTTCTAGACATCCCATTCACCCCTATGAAGAAATGATTCACCTTCTGGTGATGTGAAACTCACCCTGCGGTGATAACAGTCAACGACTTCATGGAATGAAACTAACTAGTCCATGCCAAGAATGACATCACAGAATGTCATCTCTAGGACAAAGAGTTCCCATAAGAATTGACACCCACCAACCTATAGAGGGAGCTCCCTGCACTGACGTACACTAGCCATTCAGGTCCCCAATGGAGTGTCTTGTGTTAAGATATTAGCAGAGGAAAAAATGCAGAGACCAAAGCTCCCCACAATAGTAACAAATATAAATATTTGGGAAGCCCCTATATCAAAAAGAGGAGAAGCTAAAACTGAGGCTACTAAGATCGTACCTCGAACGATAGAGGGTCCAGGATCCTTCTTCTACTGTGTCTTCCCCACTGCAAAAGTCTAACATTTACCACAGCCCTGTGACCCTGCCTGACCACTCTGAGCTGATCCACCCTGATGTTGCTGAAATCCCAGTGACTATCCACTATGGAAACGACCTCCACTTCATCCTGAACATCGAAAATGTCCAGTTTCTTGACTTGTGAGAAACTAGTGGCACTTATCCTGAAGGAGGAGTCATCAAAGAACCCATGTCACCAGCTACTGGTGAGAAAATCTGACAGAAGCACTAAAGCTGACCCATTTTTTCGCAAGATCGGCACTCCGCTGGGTCTCTCAGGAAATGTGGACTCATATGCCTGCTCCTCCTGCACTGGTATCATACCACCTGGATACCATAAGATGCACTCCGCCTACTCTGATCTCCTCATGAAATCTCCCTATGGCGCTTATTACTATCAGCTGGCAGAGTACTAACTCTGGATGCTGAACCACCCTGGCTCACAACCCCAGAATCCCTCAGATGTTTCTCAGTGATCAGTGCCTAGCTGACTATAGAAGAGATAGAAGTCAACATGAAGATGTTCATATGAGATTGAATGTCATGACTCATACCATCCTCAAACATCCATTTAAGGAACAACTCATCACCTACTGGAATAGGCATGAAAGGCTGCAGGTTGGTGAAGCGTGAGGAATACACCATAACAGTAAGAGTACCCTGCTCTAGAATCATAAAATCTCAGGCTCGATTAGCCCTCAAGGTCTCTGGATAGATGTATTTATAGAATATGCACCAAAACTCATCCCAAGTCATATTCTGCTAGTATCCTGCCTATGATATCACATCCCACCACCTCTTGGCAGATCCTCATAGCATGTAGTTAGAGAGCTTCAACTCTTCTCTGGAGGTATCTCCAGATGCTTGAAAATCATCAGTGTGGCTTCTAGACATGGCTTTGTAGCCTAGGGTCCTCCATCCCCTTATAAACTAGTAGGATAATGCTACTGAAAGACCCATGTCAATTCTGCCATTGACGGGGTAGGAGGTAGTGCTCCCTAAAAGGTCTGAATCAGCCTAAAAAATCCCTCTCTAAACTATACATCAATACCAATGTCAAGTACAATGGATGGTGCCAAGGCCGGAACAGCCGAAGGATCCACTGGGAGACCCTGATCAGCCATGTCCGGTGTCTAATCACCGCCTGACAACTGGAGTACAACCATAGAATGTCTCGGTGGCATGACTCTTCAAGTTCAAGTGCAAACCATAGATCAAGATTATCAAGGACTGAAAACTAGAAGTGTAAGAAGGGAACAAGAGAAAGAAAGAACTCATGTTTTACAAAACATGACTACAGAGTGTGTACAATTACTACACAATGAGTTTCCTTATGTCCTTTACATGGTAGTGTAATCCTACCTAAACTAGTCATGTAAAACTCTAAAAATTTGGCATGTTTTCTTAACACACGACCTATACTTGAATCGTCATTACCTGCCTGAGTCCTTCTACACGGTTAAACCACACGGCTCTCCAAAGACAAGCATACACGACGTGTTCATAGTAGACATGGCGTGCACTAGACCAGCTACACCTGGCCTGTGTTGTTATTGACAGGGCCTGACACATGGCTCACACTACGCGGCATGTTCAAGGCGGACACGACATGTACATGAAAGGATAACACCGACCCATGTTGTTAGTGACACAAATGGGTACCTGGTTCAGAATAAATGGCATGTTCAATCCCGAAACATTGTGTATAACTTACGGTTTATCCGTCAGTGTTGTTAGTTACATGGGTAGACATAGGGTCAACACTACATGTCATGTTCAACTAGTCCATGGAATGTTCCCACCAGACTTTCCCCATCACGTGTATCTGCCCACACGGCCTATGAAATAATTAAAGACTACAAGGAGTGTAGCTAAAGTACATAGTGTGTACTTAAGAATAACAATTTCTTCCCAAACAGAAGAACACATGGAGTGTACTTAAAATTACACGGCGGGTATTCAAGGTTTTTTCAGATAGTAAGCCTCAGAAACTTCTTTGGAACCCAGAAAAATACTGAAACTAACATTGAATGAGCCAAATTACGATATATGAGGGCCCATACTCCCCGAGAATCAAAGAATTGCATCATATAAATATTATAACAAGAAAGATGAGGAAATAATCCACAAAATTCCGGTCCATGAGGGCCTATAACACCTCAAGAACCAAAGTTTGGAATTCATTCCAACAATACCTTACACAAAAAATACCCAATCAAACAACACATATTTTTTTTTTCAAGGCATATATTACAATAGCATGAATATTCTACACAACATCTGTCACAACCACATGAAATCACTAATGCATCCTAGATGGCATGGCCAGAATGCATGACATGTGATTTCTAGAAATTTCATATATGATGCATGAGCTAGAATACCCTCATCTCATCAAGTTTCAACCGAAATAGAACCTCAATAACTTCTACAGTAATAGCACAAAACATTTGAATCACCAAAAGTTGAAATCAAATCAACTGTAAAATTGCATACCAAAAAAATTGCAATAAACGAGCTAGATTGGATTTTCCCTATACATGGGTTATCTACCCCCACATACAATTTATTTCCAAGTACCTAATCAATCCTATCTTGGGAAATAGGCTCCAAATAGTTAGTCAAGAAGAAAAGAATTCTTCTGATACCACTTTGTAACGTCCTGGTTCCAGAATCCACTAGGAGGCTCCCCTACCCGGTTGGTCACATGGTCTAAAGAGAATTTCCATAAATGACAGAGACTTACGACTACTAGTGAGGTCCTTGGGTGTGATAGTGGGGAAACTATTCCCTTGTTGGCAGAGTAACACAGTGGAAGGGAAACAAATACACAATAGTGGATGTAGTAAATATACCAGCCACAGTAATTGTGGAAGACTGGAATAACAAAAAATTTAAGCACACATATATATATGATTAATGGTACAAATGTCTAGAAAAATAGACAATAAAATCACATTTCTATAATACAAACACTACCAATCCAATGTACAAAAAAACAGACAAATAGCTTCTCAGCATCACAAGAATAAGCTTGGTCCCATGATCCCCACCTCTACAGCAAGTCAAGTACCTAAAGTAGAAGGGTGCTTGACCTTGTCTATACATGCTGCAATATAATCTTTTTGGGACCAAAAGAATGTCCCAAATAGGGTGTGAGACTATATCATATTAGGAAACCACCCAAATATCTATGCCAAATAGTCAGTGAATATATGGCAGGTAAACGTACAGAAGTATTAAACAATAAAGTACTCAGCAGAAAACAATTCCACATATCAAAAGTAACTAATCAAGCACAATAAACCTCTAGGAAGTAAACATAGCCTATCCTCTCTGGTTTATTTATAAGAATATATAATTACTCTCTAAGGAAGAACTCACAGTCAATTTCCTTTATAGTCAAAGGTAAATCAAGACTCTCTTAGGAAGCTCCCACGGTCAATTCCCAGGTTATGGAAATCCCAGATCGATGGAGGAGGAGCACAAAGCAACCATTTATAAGGTTGTGTGGATACCTATACCATCACGAGGCCTTTTACTAGGGGTGCCTGAGTGTCGATCCTAGGAAAAACAAAACCGTGTGGGCTAGGCCCAAAGAGGACAATATCATGATCATGGGCCGGACTGGGACGTTACAAATGGTATTAGAGCCAATGTCCATTTGATGTGCCAGCGAGGAAGTTGGTCCCTTAAAAGGGGTGGGGGGAGGGTGGGTTATGGAAATCCCACATCGAAGGAGGAGAAGCATTAAAAAACCCTTTATAAGGTGGTGTAGATACCTCTCCCATCACGAGGCCTTTTTCGGGGGGTGCCTGAGGGTCGACCCCTGGGAAAAACAAAATCGTGCGGGCTAGGCCCAAAGTGGACAATGTCATGATCGTGGGCTAGACTAAGACGTTACACATGGCCTCAAGAAAATTTCCCCAAAAACCAGTGGCTTTCGATAGCAGCGAGGGCCTAGGGTGTGATAGTGTGGAAAATATGTCCTCATAGGCTGAGTAACATATCGAAAGGGAAACAAATACACAATAGCAGAAGCAGTAAATATACCAACAACAATAATAGTGGAAGACTGGAAAAAACAAAAAACTAAAGCACACACACTTATATATGATGCATGGTAAAAATATATAGGGAAGAATCCAAAAAAATGACAACGTAGGAATAAAAACAATACTAAACAAAATTAAAAAAGAAACATATAAATAGATCCTCATCATCACAAGCCTAAACTTGGTCCCATGCTCTCAATCTCCACAGCAAGTCATGTACCTGAAGTAGAAGGGAGATTTTCCTTGTCTATACATGCAGAAATATAATATTTTTGGGCCCCAAAGCATGGCCCAAATAGGGTGTGAGAATAAATTCCAGTAGGAAACCACCCAATGATATATGCCTAACAGTCAGTGAATTTATGGCAGGTAAAAGTACAAAAGAAGTAAAAATGAAAGTACTCGGTAGAAAAAAATTCTATATATAAAAATAAACTAAGGAAGCACTGTAACCCTATAGGAAGTGCACACAACCTATCCCCTCTAGTTCAGATATAATAATATATAAATACTATCTGATGAAGCACTCATAGTAAATTCCACCTATAGTCAAAGGTAAATAAAAATTATCTAAAAAATCTGACACGGTCAATTCCCCTTTATAGTCTATGGAAATTCAAGGAATTTCTGAGGATTCTCACATGGTCAATTCCCATCATAGTTCCAAGGTCAAGGACTCTCTGAGGAAGCTCACTCGGTCAATTCCCCTTATATCCCCAAGTGGTTCAAAGACTCTCTGAGGAAGATGACTCAGTCAATTCCCCCAATATCCCCATGTGGTTCAAAGACTCTTTATGGAAGCTCACTCAGTCAATACCCCTTATAGACCCAAGTGGTTCAAATACTCTCTAAGAAAGTTCACTCGGTCAATTACCCTTATAGTCAAATGATCTCAAAGACTCTCTGAGGATGCTCATGGTCAATTCCCCTTATAGTATACTACACCAGGTTCTCTCAGCCCTGTGTATGTCAGCTAGCATAGCAAGGAAAAAATGGCCAAGGTAAACCTCAAGAACTAGTTGGCTAATTAGCCTACAAAATATCAAGCAGGCCAGAATAAAAACACTACACCCTACATCACTAGGCATGGAAAATAGGCAAGGCGTCCAAACATGCTAAGAAGACCAATGGTTGCAAATAGAACTTGCATGGGTAACACATCCAAATCATATAAATCAACCCTATTTATGTCTAATTAACCTCTATAGAAGCACACAATCTTGGAAGGAAATCAATAGGGGTAAAATGGTAAACGCGCAATACCCCGTTCAAGGGTATTTTACATAATTTCACATAATACTCAATGAATTTCAATGGAAAGGCACAAACCACCTACCTAAGAATTGAAAGATAGCTATATGTGATCCTTGAGGATTGAATCACCGTAGAATGTCGATGATCTACAAAAAAATCAAAAAAGGTCAACCCAAGATAACTCATGAGATAGGAGAAATCAGTAAATTGGGCTTAGGAGAAAATAGAACTCACCGATGAGATTCCAATGCAACTGACAGTGTTCGATTCGGAGGACGGACGCTCGCTTGGGTGTTCATTGAAGACTTGTAGTCATGCGAAGCTCTCGGTCAAAGGAGACCTAGAAGGAGAGTGTTCTAATGATTAGACGTGACCCCAGTGCGTTTAATAAAAAAAAGAATGTACACAGCTTGTACTTTTGAATCAAACGACATTTACTCTCCATTTATGTACTCCACTTTAGGAGGCCTCCATGTCACCCCACACGGCCGTGTGCATGGATGCTACAAGGCCAGCACCGGGCTACCTGTGGTAACCAAGTACACGATGTGTACTAAAAAATTACATGACTTGTACTTCGTCAATTTTTATAATTTACACTTTTTCTCAAAAATGACAAGAAAAGGAAGAACATACCTAAAAAGAAGATCTGGGTTCTTACACAGGGCTTGGATACCTTGTAGCTATTTTTTATATACCTGATCCGGGTTGTTGATCAAGATTATATTTATATAATCTACATGGTCATAATTGATATCCATGTGGAGGGTATTATGTACATTTTTGAGAAAAAACAACTTGTTTTTATTCCACAACGTGTAGTGTTTTGTTTTGTTTCATTTCAATCATTTAAAAAATAACATTAAAGTTACAAAAAAATTATTCTTTGATATTTAATGTTAAATAGTGTTTATATAAGTATTTCATTGAGTAAATATATTTAAAATGTAAAATTATTTTCATAAAATTCTATCTGAGAAGAAATCATTATTTGAGAAATCATTTAATATGTCAAAATATTACTAAATTAATCATTTGACTAACTGGGTGATTTTTATTTTAACTGGAAGATATTATTGTAAATTTTTCTAAAATAATGTTTTATTCGGAACACAATTCACCCCCTATTGAGTTACTCAATCTGAACAACATTAATATAGTAGTTTTTTTCATTTGTTATATCCTTTATAAGAGTGATTTTAGGTGTGATATGAAGATTATTTTTCAATGTACATATATGAATATTTTATTCTTTAAAATAAATTTCTATACAGTTTTTTGTATTTAAAAATGTATGTTAATAGGCTAAATATTAATGTAATGTTTATTCCCCTTCTGTAGGTGAAGAATATATTTTTCATGAAATTTGTTTCATGGTAAACCGAATTTTAAAATAACCCATCATGATTATGATTTTTTCTTTAAATATGTCTAATGAGATAATTTATTAATAAGAATTGACATGAAATATGATTTTAGGATTATATAAAAAAATATCTTAACTCATGTCTTATTACATAAAAAGGGAAAATTTTCTTATAAATTTCATGATTTCCATTTGGACCAATGACTTTTTTTCTTTTTTTATCCCTTACTGGGATTTTTGGTCTCATCAAACATTTCTAAATATTTTTCATAGTGAATTAGGATGATTGAGAATTATAGAGTGTTTTATCATTCTCATATGGAGATTATACATAAATGAAGTTAAATGTTTTGATTGAAATCGTATTATAAATTAAAAAATCTTTTTTTGGAAAAAATTTCAGTGAATTTTTACACTTATTCAGTAAGGGTTATACATTTATTAATTTTTTGTAATTTATAAAAAAATAAAAATCTAAAATATCATGGGAATGCAATAAAATTTAATTATTTCTATCAAACTCATAATTATAAACTTTTGAAGTTATGTGATATTATAAATTGAATGTTCTTTGGCATAAATGAAGCATTATGTGACACCCATCCATATTTTTTATCGATTTCAATGTGTAATATCAGAATTAATTGATTAATGTAACCACAGAGACTCCTAGGGAGGATAATTAAAATTTAATATATAATTAATTTTAACACATAAATTACCTCAAACTGAGAATTTCCATTCAATCAAATTATTAATTTTCTCTGATCACCTTGTTATTTTGATTTATATTCTACGAATTGAATAATTTAATTTTATCCAACTATTATCCATGAATCCATGTAAAAAATTATTTAATTTAATTGTGGTATCATGATAGAGATAACTACTTAATATCATTCAAAATTGATGGTAAAAAATCGTACTATTGTTCTATCTATATTCTTGAGAGGGTGGAGGATTATTTTTCTCTCTATGTCTTGCGAAAATTCTATAGAGGTTTTTTTATAAACATCAACCCTAACACATTATAAAATGATATAATAGAGATTTTATTCTTATAGATAAACTTTTAATAATTTTAATAGGGTCTAATATTCATTTTTTACTCAATTAAATCCCCATAACATATTATAATATTTTTTTTCGTTATTATATCACTTGACATTCACTAAATTCATTGAAAAAAATATAATCATAATTTGGAAATTAAATAGGTTATTCTTTCCTCCCCAAAATTTATTAAACCCTGAATAATTAAATATTTATTTGAATAAGAAAATATTTTCCTATTAAAAAATTATAAGTATTTCAATCAATAAACTCTTGAATAAATACTTATATTAAGAATATTATACTCGATAATATCATGATTGTTTTGTATTAATGTAAATATATAATTATTTCTATTAATTTTGTGTAAAAAAATGTGCTCTACTACAAATAACAGGCTCCATGTGCCTCCCCCATTAATCTCATATTTTTAAAAAAATATTACCATTATGTAATCAGTGGGATCTCCTCCATATTCTATGATTTTTGAATCCTCATCCTTTTCATTTGTGCATCCAACACCTTCATCTTATCCTCCTTGAAATTTTTCATTGGACCCCATATCTTTATATTTGATTTTTCTTGAGTCTAAGTCCCCAATATCAATAATTCCCCTACTCCTACCTCACATCCATCATTATGTTCATCATGTTCTTTTAAGGAATCCCATGTGGGTGTTCTTCAGTGCTCCATGTTGGATCCCTTTCCCTATCTACCTTTGATCTAATCCCTTCCTCTACCACATAAATCCTCAGAGTTCATTGAATGAAACCCAACCATATTTTTAAACACTCTATTTTAAGTGCACATCATTTAAAATATTACATAGTTTTTTGTAAATTTTTTGAAGTGGTTGAGGAAGGTTAGAGGTGTTTGAGAGGTCCAAAATGGGAAAAGTCTAGTGTAATTCTATAGCTACAAAATATAAAATATCACCTCCATCTTTCTAGTGGATTATTTAGAATTTATAATTATGGTGTATATTCTATTAGAAATCTAGTGAAGGCCACTAGCTGACTAGTGTTTTCGTTTCGAGCCTAGTGGGAACATATATTTTATATGAGTTTTTATAAAACCATTAATATACTCATGTTCTATCAGTACCACAAACCTCATTCGATTCAAAACAAAACTAATATCCCTCTATAGGATATTTAGAGTTCTCGTTTTCTTTTTTTATCCATTGTTTGATGCAATAAAAAAACTGTTGAATATAGGTTTAAAAATCTAGTGAGTTCTCCAATGATCTTGAAAAATACACTTAAAATATCCTTAATCACAATCAAATAGATAATTGATTTTATGATTGTATATAAGTGTCTTAACATGTTAAATCAATGGTTTATTTCATTGGTGGAATTGGAACCCAGATTTAGTATTTTTGGCATTTTTAAAATGACAACACTATTTTTTTTGATATTAAGTCCTCTAGGATTCACGAAAACTTTATTGGTATGTGTGTGTAACACTATCAAGCCTATGTGTGAATATTGGTCACATTAGGCATTCATGGGTAGTCCATTAAAACAAATCCTCAATTTTTCCTTATTTATGATTATGACGGTTTTTATTTATGTGGGATATAATGTTATAATCACTCATTCTTTGTATGATGTATTGTATAAGTTGTTCGTCTATTTTGTACAGTTAATATTGTTGCATAATCCTTGTGGAATATACCTTAAAGGAATTTTTAAATTAATTGGTAAACATTCCATTGAATTACCTATTCACGACAGATATGTAGAATATATTTTTTAACTATTCCATTGAGGGGGATGTGTAAGGTGGATGGTTGATGTTCCATCTAGAATAGAGTCTATGTAAGTAGAGATGGACATAGAGGACCAATCATATATATTGTGCTTATATGATATAATTTATCCTTATATTTACCTACTTAAATTCAAGTAAAGCATATTTGTATTTTATGAAATTATTTTACAGTTTGTTGGGGGTTTTCTATTGAGTTTCATGCTAACACAACACTCAGCCTTTTCTCTGCACTTTTAGATTTCATTTATTAAGATCATGATACGGTAATGGAACTTATGGTGGAAGGTTGATTAGGTTTAGTGTGTGGATGATGGTGTTACATGATGGAGTTTTAATGGCTTAAAATTGTGGATATTATTATTCTACATTAACGAGTACTTGATGAACCACATTTGGGGATCAAAATTCATAGTTTTGTTTTATGTGTCTAACATTCCATAACGATACAACATGTGTTTCTACTTTTTCTTACTCTTCAACCATTAGTATTTATTATTTTATTCATTATTTTTTTACTTATTATTATAAATCCCATTATTATAGTCTAATATTTAACTACTATTGTGTTAATTTCCTCCCCCCATACTCTTTTTGGCCCTCTCTATAACACCCTAAGATATCATAGTATGTTATTTTTTCAAAGCAATTGAATAACTTGCACTACACACAACACCGAGTTCAAGCGTACCTCGGCTGATCAAAATAGCTGTTCAAAAGTGGTTATGAATAATATTAACTGTATTTTTAATATTATATAATCCTTATAATTTTAGAATCCATATTATGAGTTTCTTAGATATAATCTAAGAACTAATTCATTTTTTCAGATAAAAAAGTATTTTTCAAAAAAATGCACTTTTATCGCCTTTTAAGGGTGAACCCTTGTAAAATCCAGTATTTGAAACTTTTATATATTCAATTTTACAAAATAGAATTCTTATTTAGAATCAGGAAATAATAATTTAGTTTCAATAAATTTTTGGTGTTTTCCTGATAACTTTCATATTTGGGTGAATAGTGAAAAATACTATATTTTAACTGAAAATAAGTTTTTAATAAAAATAATTTTTAGGGTTAAATTATACATTTTAATGGTTTTGAAGTATAAATATTTTATATTTTTACCATTTAATCTAATGTTGGTCATTGTATGTAGTTTCAATTTGAAATTGGACATAAACAGATGTCAATCTTTTGATAGTTATTATTTCTTAAAAGAAAGTTTTTTGTTTTTGACAATAGAAATTAATTTTAAATTAATTAATGAAACTTATATTTTTTAGAAATTAGTAAAATATAATTCATTTTTTAATTAATAATTTCAAAATTAGCTTAGGGTGAAGTTTTGGTATTTTTCTGAAAACTTTCAATTTTTGATGAATAGTGAAAAACACTGTGTTGTTGTTTAAAACCCACATTTTATTTAAAAAATTATTTATATTATTTAAATTTATTATAGCTAAAAATAGATTCATATTATCTATATAATTTAAATGTAATTCATTGGATTCATTTTATAATAAGTTTAGATATATAAAAATTTTATTGATGTTTTTACCGTCTTTTACCCACCTCCTTGGAGAATTTGAAAATTTGCATAGAACATAATTTTAACACTTCTGTGAGTTTAATTTCAAAACATTGAGAGACACGGTTTATATCAATAAGTGAAATGTCGTTCAATAAGATAAAAATATGTTTTGGTTAATAGTAACTTTTTACTTTTATTTACCACAGTTAAAAGTAAATAGGGTAATTATGGGTAAAAATGATATTATTATTACCCTAACATTTGTCCTAATTCTAATGGATAAGTAAAATTCGACCAAAAAAACCTTAGTAATAAATAATGATCTTTTAGGTCCTCAATGATTAGATTAAGACATTTATTATTATTTTATTTAAGGAAGAGTTAAAAGAGTTGAAATCATAGTTTAATAACTAAAACATTTTTAACACAGGGTTACACATAAGATAAATTAGACTATAAATATTAATTGTAAATATGAAATTATTTCCTACATAATTGAATTCTAATTATAATTTTTAGACATTAAAAAAATTAATTTATATATGACACAATTATGAGGTAGTTATTACCCAATTAATGAAATATTAAAATAATAGATATTATAAATATCAAAATAAATTTAATTTGAGACTTTTTATGAATTCCACTGAATTCATTGGTTAATATAGCATATTAGGGTTGGTTATATGAATTTTAATCGAATTAATAATGCTGTTATAAATTTAGAAAAAACAAAAAACAAAATAGTGTCAAAATTGACATAAAAGAGTTTTTAAAACATATATTATATTATTAATTGATATACTATTCATAAAAATATAAGGTTCGATAAAAAGACTTATATAATTATAGGTGTATTATTAATGAACCACTTGGAGTTCTCTTGGATGTTTATAGTATGTTTACTAACCATATAATATAAAAATACCAAGAGACATGGTAAATGTCAAACTATTTAACTAAGAGTTAAATGTAATAGATAAAGTTAATATAGTGACCCAAACCTATCTAAAACCTATTGTTTGGGTGGTTATCAACTTATCCCCACATTATAATTTAATTAATTCATTTTTGAGCTATTATAAACCGAAAATTAGTTTATAATAAAATAACATTTCAAGAGTTTCCTAAAGTGACCCTCACCACTCTTATAAAAGGGAACTTCCCCTTCTCTTAATTTCACACCTCCAAAGCCATTTGGGTCGGCCAAAACCTGCACAAATATTTTCCCAACATTCTTACCTTTATCCTAGTGTCTATCCTTTGGTCAGAAATCTGATCTAAGGATCCCTTTTGATCAAATCAAAATGAAGAACCCGAAAAAGAGGTAAATATTTTATCACATCTTTCAAGTTCTATTCCTTTTTAACTTCCAATTTCTTTGTTGTTTACATTATAGAATAATTTCTACATTATATTATATATACCTATTTTATTATAGAAATGGTACAACCATATTCATTATTCTATCCATCCTATAAATGACAAAGTCACCATACTTGCGTACGTACGGATTACCCTCTCCAGGTCGTGGTGTAGTTTGTTATTCAAACACTTCATTATTTGGATGGGTATAATAATGAGTATAAATGATGTAAATAATAAATATAACATGTTAATGAATATTTAATTTTGATATACCATTTAATTACATATGAGTTTACCATAAATATAATGATTTTGTCTCTCATGTGTACTTACAGATTACCGTCTCCACAACCTGATGAGATTCATTTCCACGTTCACCATTCAATGATGATTATAAAATACATATCATTAATAAGTATGCAATATAAGACATAATAATTCTACTAGATATATATATATATATTTATGTAATTTCATATATCTTATTCACTTAGTTTTGTTCAATACGATATGAAAACAGAAAAAACATTTATGCGTATGTACGGACTACCATCTCCATAAACAGTGTTTTACATTTCATATATATGTCTTTTATAAATATTTGTATTCTAAAAATATATGATATATAAATCATGTTTTATATTTTGGAAGTATTTAAATCTTGATCTATGTGATACAATCAGGAGTAGCAAGTTAAAACACGCACGATAATGAAAGCAATTATTAACTGAAATGTTAATTTAACATGAAAATTATTATAAAATGGGTAGTGTAAAGTACTAAATGAATCACTTATGGTATAATAAATATTAATATGGTTCTTTTATTATTTAATAACATACTACTGTCATCATACAAAAGGTTAAATGTACCCTCAACTAAAGTAAAGTGTAAGGTAAGGGTTAATTTAACGATCTCTTAAATTTCCGAGGTTATTTTTACGTATCAACCGGGAAATATATATTATCCGTGTCCATGATTCATAAAATAGTTTTCAAATGGATTATTTTTAAGATACATTTTAAAAATAAATAATTTTAAATTTTTTAAAAGACTTATTCTTTTAAACCATTCTCATTAATGTCTATTTTTTTCAAAATGGTTTTAATGATTTATTTAAATGGACATGAATGTTTTAAATTTTTAATTCATTTAAAAAGTTTCAAAGTGGTATGGGATACTTTGATTCAAAAATGTCATTAAATATATTTATTTATAAATTGTGTGACTTTTAAATGTTTTCATGGATAATGGATATTCCTCTCCATGAGTTTTAAAAATCATTTTATTCTATGTCAACATCCTTTGATGGATTTTAAAATTTTTTGAAGTTGATTTGTTATTATAAAAAACATCCATGTTATATTGAAGATTTTGTGAAATTTTTGACTGTGGATTTGTTATTTTTATACCATTCATAGTTTATGGACAACTTATTGACATTTTGTATGCTAGTTTTAATACGGATTTTTATGTTATGTTTAAACCTTTTCATATGAGGAATGAATTGGTCATTGTAACTAACGGGTGGAGCCTGCTATAGCTCATCGATGCATTAATAGGTCTCATGAGACAAACTAGTTTCTTGGCACATGGCCATGACAAAATCTTATTTCTAGTCTTGGAACAAGGCTTTAAATATGTGGTTATGAATTCTGGTATTATGCATTCTATCATTATAAAAGTGGATATTGATATTGCATGTGATTATTCAACTAGTTGAATATCCATGTGAATATGTGAATGGCATTATTTTATTGTATATTTTCCATATTATGCTGAAGTTTATGTTTAATGGGATTTTTTAGTCTTATATATTGCCTTAAATGTTTATCCTTATTTATGAAAGTTTCCACTATATTGTTATCCTTACTGAGCATCTGAGCTCACCCCTTTCTATGTTTTAATTTTCCTAGGATCCCAATAAGTGTTTTATGTTTGAGATGCAGGGTCAAGCTAAGGAAACAATGGAATTATCAAAGGAATTTTGTGTGTTGTATGTTAGAAAGTGTAATGTAATGATAATGTATGTAATCTATTTTCCAAGACTTCTAAACAGATTGGTCTTTCAGGACTTGATTCCTTGTAATCATGAATTTTTTTTAAAATAATGCACGGACTCTGGGAATCTACCATGAATAGCCTGATGGCCATCATTTTTTATTGATTTTTGATAACCCCCATTTCAAGGGATGAGGGGGAACCCTTACAAGGCCCGTAGGATCAAATATTAAATGGACCATAGGCTCAGGATATTCCATGACCTGAAGGTCTTAGGGAATTCAACCAGAGTATCTACAAGGAACTACCCCTCCCCATCGGGGATTTACAGTTAGTATTAGAGAAATAGTAGAAATAACCTTGGAAACTAGATGTAGATAAACTCTGATTAGAGAACATTACAATAAATAGACTTTGATGATTAGTATATAAGACCATAGTAGACTTTTGATAATGTAGATATTTTTTTAGTTTTCCAAGAAAATACATCCCTGTCTGGATAAGATCATGTAGAGGCGGCTCTAGCACAGATGTACATAAGGTTAAAACCCGAAAACACCGCATTGAGCTAGACTCGAATGGGAACTGGTGCACAAAAATGGTCCTTGCTGCACTCTTGGTTACAAAACTCCCGGGGGATATGTTTAGGATAATTCTCATTTTCTTTACAAATCATTATGATGAATTTACGAGTATATACCTCCTCAAAGAAAATATTTTTATGACTATGGATTATATCCATAAACTGTTCAATTTACATTAGGTATTTTACAAGTTTATAATTATTCATTTCTATTCATAAACATAACTATTTTATTCCATTGTATAGAAATTGCGCCTAGTAGAAGGAATGAGAACTCCAACAATACGTATGATCCAAAGATTAATAAGGATCTTATCATTCACGGTATAAAGCCAACATTTAGAAGGGAAATATTCTTCCATTTATTCTCAACATATGAATAAATAATATCATGTGTTAAAAAAATAAGTAAATAATTTTCTGAGTCCTATGGCTTTGAGGGGAAGCAAGAGAAGAAAAGGATGGTAGAGAGAAAGATGGATAAAGGGAAGAGGGGAAAGAAGGATTTTACCATATGTGATAACTATGGAAAAAATCACCTTTGTAAATGCTTAAAGGGAATGGGAATTTGTTATAATTGTGGAGAAAAAGGACACCAAGTACGTAATTTCAAGGGTAAGAAAAAGGTTTCAAATGTAAAATGCTTCATCTGCAAGGTGTTGGGACACTACGTGAATCAATATCCCAGTCATCAGAGTTTACTGAAAATGATTCTATTGGATAATAATCAAGTTATGATACTACCTCAGTTGAAGAGGAATGACTAGTGTTCTTATGTTGTTATTAGATAATTAATTCATTTGAGTGTTGTATCGGAAATATAATGGTTATATAAATTATAGAGATAAATAATGATTGTACTACAATACTATTTTATTGAGGATTTGAGATTATATGGTTCTATGAAAAGTGACGTAATAGTAAGCAACACTTTTTGGAAAATACATGGTTGAAGGAAAGGTAATCCTTAATATGGTCCTGATAACGAGTTAGTGATTTTGGAATAAGAGATGGTTGATTTGGATAAATTGCATTGGATATTATTGACTTCCATAGAACTGATTAATAATTTTTTATTTCATCACTGTGGGAATATTCAAAATTTTGGGATATAAGAAATATTTCTTAGTATTATATAATGGATAAGGGAGCATGAAGATAATCAATATGGTTTTATGGTAATTGAGGGTGTCACTATGTTTTAAAATAATACACGATGAAGGTGTTCACATGTTATTACATGGAAAAAAGGATCTTCATTGGGTTTAAGATCCTTAAAAATTTTGGACTGTGAGTTTGGATAAAAGTATTTTGGATAAGTCTAAAGGTTGGAATGGATTATGTTTGAAATTGGATACTATTGTTAAGGTTATTTTTGGATTATTATAAAAAGGACAACATGAAGACCATGTGACAATCTATCGGGTCAGACAAAGCTGCGGGAATCGAACCCACAACCATATTGCGATTGGGATTTACCACCTACCACTAGACTACGTGAAGTCCTTGGATTGTATAATATAGTTTTTTAAAGGGTCTGATAGGTGAATTATAAATTCATTATTTTTGGAACCCTATACGACTATGATAAATAGATTTTTTTTGAAATATTTTGGAGTGAAAGATGAGTTTGTGGTAGGAATTAGTTGAAGGATGAAACTATACTGGTCAAGTATATATATATATATATATAATTTTTCTCCCCTTATTCTATGGGTAAATTAATTCTTATACTTTATTGAAGGGATCTTAAAACAAAAAAATGTGTCATCTTAATACCTTATGTTTTATTGAACTAATGGTATTTTAAATCATCATAGATTGATGGATTTGAGGCCCTCAATTTTACACTTGTTTTTTATTGATGACCTCAATCACTCCCTTTAAATATTTATGTTTTCCTCGAATTATGTGTCCCTAATTTCCACCAATGATCTCTTAATAGAGATCATAATTTGGTGGTGACCCTTTCATTTCTCTTTTCCTCTTATTAAAAATAAATTTTATTAACCCAATTTCTGATGTGTGTTTTCCCACAAAGGTATTTTCTATTTTCAACATTTTATTTTCGAAGAAAAATTTCAAATTGAGAGGACAAAATTTATTAAAGGGGGGAAGAATGTAACACCCCAATATTTCATAGTACGTTATTACATCAAATAATTTAGTAACTTGCACTACATGCAACACCGAGTTCAAGCGCACAAAGACTTACCAAACTAGTTGTTCAAAAGTAGTAATGAATAATATTAACTGAATTTTGAACTTTATATAATCCTTATAATTTCAGAATCAATATTATGAGTTTCTTAGACACAATGTAGGAACAAATTCATTTTTTAGATAAAAGAAGTATTTTAAAAAATTCACTTGTACCACCTTTTAACAGTGAACACTTGTAAAATTAAATATTTGAAACGTTTATATATTCAATTTGACAAAATAATATTCTTCTTTATAATTGGGAGATAAGAATTTAGTAATAATTTATTTTTGTTGTTTTTCTTATAACTTTCATATTAGGTTGAATAATGAAAAATACTTTATTTTAACTGAAAACAACTTTTTAATCAAAAAAATTTATATTGATAAATTATAATTTTTAATGGTTTAGAAGTATAAATAGATTATATTTCTACCATTTAATTCAATCCAGGTCATTTCAAGTAATTTCACATTGAAATTGGACAAAAACAAGTGTCAATCTTTTGATAGTTATTATTTCTTAAAAGAAAGATTTTGTTTTTTTCGACGAGAATTAATTTTAAATTAATTAATAAAACTTATATGTTTTGAAATTGTTAAAATAAAATTCCTTTTTGAATTCGGAATATCAAAATTAGCTTAGTTCTAATTTTTGGTATTTTTTTGAAAACATTCAATTTTTGATGAATAGTGAAAAACACTCCGTTATTGTTTAAAACCCACTTTTTGTTTAAATAATTCATTATTTTATTTAAATTTATTCTAGGTCAAAATAGATGCATAATATTTATATAATTTCTAGGTAATTAATTGAAGTAAGTTTATAATAATTTTAGATATATAAAAATTTTATTGAACATTTTTACCGTCTTTTACCCACCTCCTAGGAGCATTTGTAAATTTGCATAAAACATAATATTAATGCTTATGTGAGTTGAATTTAAAAAATTTGAGAGTCACTGTTGATATCAGTATGTAAAATGTGGTTCAACAAGATGGAAATAATTTTTGGCGAATAGTAACTTTTTTACTTTTATTTACCACAGTTAAAAGTAAATAGGGTAATTATGGGTAAAAATGATATTATTATTACCATAAAACATGTCTTAATTCTATTGGATAAGTTTAATTCGACCAAGAACAAACTTATTAATAAAAATGATCCTTTAGGTCCACTTGGATTAGATTAGGACCTTTATTATTATTTTATTTAAAGAAGAGTTAAAAGAGTTAAAATCAAAGTTTAATGACCAATAATTTTTTAATATAGGGTTAAACATAAGATAAATTAGAAAATACATATTCATTATAAATATACACATATTTCCTACATAATTTTATTTTATTTATAATTTTTAGACATTATATAATTTAATTTATTTATGACACAATGCTGATGCAGTAATTACATAATTAATGAAATATTCAAATAATTGATATTATAAAAATCTAAATAAATGTAATTTGAGACTTTTTATGAAATCCAATAATTTTATAGGTTAATATAACATGTTAGAGTTGGTTATATGAATTTTTATATATGCAATACTGCTGTTATAAATTTAGAAAAAACAAAATACCTAATAGTGTCAAAATTGACATAACAGTATTTTTAAAACAAATATTTTATTATTAATTGATATTCTATTCCTAAAAATCTAAGGTTTGGCCAAAGAACTAATATAATTATAGTTGTAACATTAATTAACCACTTGGGGTCTGCTTGGATGTTTATAGTATGTTTATTAACCATATAATATAAAAATACAAAGTGACATGGTAAATGTCAAACTATTTAACTAAGAGTTAAATCTAAAATATAAAGTTAATATAGTGACCCAAACCTATCTAAAACCTATTGGTTGAGTGTTTTTCGACCCATAACCCTTATAATTGAAATAATTTATTTTTTAGCTATTAGAAACTGATAATGATTTTATTATAAAATAATATTTCAAGCTTTTCCTAAAGTGACCCTCACCTCTCTTATAAAAGGGCACTTCTCCGTCTCATAATTTCACACCTCCAAATCCATTTGGATTGGCCAAACCCGACCCAAATATCCTCCCAACATTACTCCCTTAATCGTAGAGGCCTTCCTTTGGTCATAAAGCCAAACTATGTGCCCTTTTGATCAAATCAAAATGAAGATCCCGAAAAAGAGGTAAAATTTTCATCACATCTTTGAAGTTATTTTCTTCTTCCACTTCCTCTTTCTTTGTTGTATCCATTATAAAATAATAACAACAGTATAATCTATATAATGATGTTATTATTGAAATGGAACCCCCATATTCATTATTCTATCCATCCTATAAATGACAAAGTCACCATACGTGTGTACGTTCGGATTACCGTCTCCACGTTGTGGTGTAGTTTTTTATTCAAACAATTCATTATTTGGATGGGTATAATAATGATTATTACTGATGTAAATAATAAATATAACATGTTAATGATTCTGTATATATGATATACCATCCAATTACATACAATTTCGCCACCAATATAATGATATTGTCGCTCGTGCGTACGTACGGATTACAGTCTCCACGACGTGATGAGATTTATTTCCACATTAACCATTCAACGATGATTATAATATATATATAAATAATAATTATGTAATATATGACATAATAATGATAATAGAGATATATATATATATTTACTTACATATATCTTATTCACTTAGTTCTGTTCAATACGATATAAAAACTGAAACAACGTTTATGCGTATATACGGTCTACCGTCTCCATAAACGGTGTTTTCCATTTCATATATATGTCTATTATACATATTTATATTCTAAATATATATTATATATAAATCATTTTTTATATTCTGGATGTATTTAAATCTTTATTTAAGTGATACAATCAAGAGTGACAAGTTAAAACACGTACGATAAAGAAAGCGATAATAACCCGAAATATAAATTTAACATGAAAATTATTATTAAATGGGTAGTATAAAGTCATAAATTAATCATGTATTCTATCATAAATATTAATATGGTTCTGGTATAATTTAATAACATACTACGGTCTTCTTACAGTAGGCTAAACGTACCATCGACTAAAGGAAAGTGCAAGGTAAGGGTTAATTTCACAATCTCTTAATTATCCGAGGTTGTTTTTACGTAATTCTCTACTAGGAAATATTTTTTATCCATGTCCATGTTTCATAAAAAAAATTCAAAGGGATTATTTTTAATGTAATTTTTAATAAAACGTCATTTTAAATGGTTTAAAGATTTATTCTTCTATACCAGTCTCATTAATGTCAATGTTTTCAAAATGGTTTTAAGGATTCATTTAAATATATATGAATTTTTTAAAAGGTTAATTCCTTTAAAAAGTTTCAAAGTGGTATGAGACACTTTTACTCCGAAATTTCTTTAAATGCATTCCTTTCTAAATTGTGTGACTTTTAAATGTTTTCATGGAAAAGGGATATTTCTCCCAAAGAGTTTTACAAATCATTTTCATATATGTCTACAACCTTTGATAGAAATTTAAACTTGTTTGAAGTTGATTTATTATGATACAAAACCTCTATATTTTATTGAAGGTTTTGTGATATGTTTGACTGTGGATGTGTTATTTTTATACCATTCATACTTTATGAATAAAGTATTGACATTTTGTGTGCTAGTTTTAATACGAATGTTTATGTTATGTTTAAACCTTTTCATATTTGGAATGAATTGGACTTAGTAAGTAATGGGTAGAGCTCACTATTGTTCCTTGATGCATTGGTAGGTCTCTTGAGGAAAACTACTGTCTTGGCAGAAGGCCTTGACAGAATATTTTTTGTATTCTTGGAATAAGGCCTTGACTATGTGGTTATGAAGTCTGGAATTATGCATTCCATCATTATGAAAGTGGCTATTGATATCGCATGATTTTATTAGACTAGTAGAGTATCCATGTGAATATGTAAATGGAATTATTTTATTGTGTATTTTCCGTATTAAGTTTATGTTTATGTTTAAAATTCTTTTGTTTTAGTCTTATACATTGCCTTAAATGTTTATACTTATTTATGAAAGTTTCCGCTATATTGTTATCCTTACTGAGCATGCGATCTCACCCTTTCTATGTTTTAATTTTCCCAGGATCCCATGAAGTGGTTTATGTTCAAGATATAGGGTTAAGATAAGGGAACAATGGAATTCTAAAAGGATATTTTGTGGATTTTATGTTAGAAAGTGTAATGTAACGTTCATGTATGTAATCTATTTTCCAAGATTTTTAAACTGATCAGTCTTTCGGGACATGATTCCTTGTAATCATGCCAATATATTGAAATAATCCACCGACTCTGGTAATCTAGGGTCAAGGCATTACACTCTCCATTAGTCAACACCATCTTGTCTATTCATAGGACTATATGTTGTCATGTGGAATTTTGTCTTGGACCCAGTGGTTCAAGTATTGGTGTTACAAAATGGTATCGTTGAACCGGGTTCAAAACCTTATTTTATATCTTTTACTTGATATGGGACAAGGTATACCATAGATATGGTTTTTAGGTCTTGGGTAGAGGAATTGGGTTAGTGTCTGGCAAGAAATGTACAGTAGACTTATGAGTGTCCATATATTGGGAAATTATTTTCTTGTTGTTTTATGTCACCATGGATTGAAATGCAGATTGGGTGATAAACAGTTTTTTGGAATAGTAATTTATGGTATTTGGTGTAAATTCATACATCAAGTCTAGGATCATAGGATCCCATGACCCATGAGTGTTTTTTCTTTATATAGAACAAAAATAATTAAAAGTCTAATGAAGTTGTCATATGTTATTTTGGTTCATTATATCTTTCATTATTATATTTGAGAATGAGTAATCTATTCTTAAATGTACATATATGGTTGTTACTAATGTGTATGTATTGGCATCTTGTTTTGGGTCATGGGTATTCATTAGGGATTTATGCCATTTTTATATAGGTAGACTCTATTAATGAATTATTATGTAGACCCCTGTGTGTTCTTGTTTTCTATTAATAGTACTTTTGTTTAATCAGTTTGATTTATCTATGTTTTCATCTGGAATAATAAGAAATTACACCTTATAAACATATTTAATATCCAGTTGCACACCATGTTGTGACATAAGATGAAACTAATCCTATTACCTTGGTTATTACAATTAGTGAAGCATTAGAATCGACCCAGTCACTACTCTTCCAGCTTGGACTTTTTTAGGGAGGAGGATCCCATAGGGTCGGTCGACGAGGGTTGATCATGTCAATGACTTATAGCTCTAGTATCCCTCTTCCTTATATAGAGTTGGAGGTTCCACAGATGTAGTGGATAAGATATGGGTCAATCGATATAATCTTTTACCAAGTGGAGAACCTAGAGGATGACAATGAAAAGATTATGAAATTTATTCTTCAAGGTGTCGTTTTACGCCGGTGGGACAACATGATTTATGTTTTTGGGAGAGAACAGATACAATGAGATATCTTCAGGGAAATCTTATTTAGGTATTTCATCCCAAAGTCACTAAAATTGGATCATGATTAAAAGTTAATGGATCTATAGAAGGTAATGATGATAGTTTCTACCTAGTCATCACATTTAACAAGGTTGAGTCAATTTTCACCTCTTTTGGTTTGGAATAAGGTGTTGACAGAAAGAAATTTAAAGATAACCCATTTCTTAGATATGAAACTTCTGGTCAAGAACATTGACATGATGGACCATTTTTTAGTTCTAGGTATGTATATGATTATAAATAAGGGAATAGATAAAAAATATCCACATATATTCTTCTAACCACCAGTGGATTTACTTGTGACTTTTCTTGTGTAGTACCAATTTTTTATTCCAGTTATAAGAATTGAAATTCAAAGGATGGACATATGGGTGGAGATCAGAAGTCAGAGTTGGGTATGAATTCTTATACTCCCTTTTGGGGAAATGAATATACTATGTGCTAAAATGGTGGGTGAAAGGGACACTATAACTAAGACTATACTATTTCTCTCCAGAATTTTCACCTGTGTGGTAACACTAGTAAATTGAATAGGTTCTATGATTCATATTTCAGAATTAATGTTATAATGTTTCGAGACTATGTGGCTGGTGAACCTTATCAATAAGCATAGAACACATAAGGTTCAATTGATTAGGTGACTCATGGTCCTCTACTATGTCATGGAGTGGTAGGTGTAAAGGGTAATTTGGAGGACCATGCTCTTTTAGATGGTAGAGAGGGGACTTAAATAGTTTAAGGTATGGTCTTGATTTATTTTATAGTCTATGTAACTTTTCATAATACATTCACATTCCATTAATTCATATCTATACAAGTGGATTCTATATTTTACATATTGGGTATGATATCCTATTTTCTATTATCTATTAAAACATGTCGGGAAAATAAAGTGGATCATCTTCACGTCTGTCCAGAATTTATGATTGAGATTGACAACTTCAATCTTGTGTGGAGAATCAAATTTTTTGAGATGGAATTTTTTGATGTGATCACTCATATGGTGTGTTTGACTAGATACCATGAACATATTGATTTTTATAAGAGTCATGAAGCAATAAAATTTCATAAAGTGTAGAAGTTTTTTTTCATTGGGTATTTGAATGTTTAATTGGGAAGAGTATAACTAGATCATCTTCAAAGAGAAATATTTTCACCACGAGTGGAAAATGTGATCATTATAGTAGATGAGAAATGGAATCCCTGAACTTTTTCACCTGTGGTGGACCAATTTTTAGATTTCCTTCTAGATGATTTCATAGGCTTACATCAAGGAAGGAGACCCAATTTTGAGACCAAGCTCATTCCCCAAGCACAAATTACATTTACTAAACAGTATTGAATCAAATCATTTGAATTGAAATAACTCAAGGTTTAACATAATTATCATGAATATAATGGAATTATCAGATTGAAAACATACCCCTTGGGTGATCTAGTGTTGTCTTCAAAGATTGTTGATGGTGGTATTCAACATTATAAGGAATTATATAAGTGATCATCTCATTTTTTAAAACAAGTACATGTTGTCAAGAATTAAAGACTTTTTGATCATTTGAGTCGAAAAAAATGGTTTTGTAAGATTTATCCATGTTATTTATGCCCTAAAAGTTTGGTTATTGAGGAACAAATTCCAATTATAGTGTTTTAGAGTAGGTACAGGTTGTATGTGTATCTCATTATCCCCTATGGATTGAAAAATTATTTGAAAGTGTTCATGGTTCTCATGAAAAAGATATTTCACTCATACATAGAATCATTTTTCAGTATATTCCATGATGAAGTTATGATATATTATAGGATATCATAATCACATTCTATAATCCAGGAGATCATATATGTTATAGAATGAGTACATCAACTTTATACTAAGTACTAGAAGATTCAATTTTGGATATAGTGGGTGTGTTTTCTGTGGATCATGGTTTTTTAGTTTGTAATATATATAAATAAAGAATATATTAATGAATTTATGTCTTGGGAATGGATTTTTAACTTGTTCAGTATTTATAATTTTTTAGGTCTAGCTGTGTACAATTGGAAGTTCATTGAAGAATTTTATCACTTAGTATCACATATAAACATTCCTACCAAAAAGGGATTCATGTTTGAATAGAAATAATTGTGTTAAGAGTCCTTAGTATACCTAAATTGGAGATTAATTTCACATTTGATTCAGATTACCCATAATCCTGGATTTTAGTATGAAGTGTTTTATGATGATTTTTTTATTGGTAGATGTTTTGATGTAGATAAATCATGGAGTTTCTTATGGGTATTATCGTCTACAACACCATGAGTGGAAATGAATACCCAAACAATTAATGTTTCGGTTGTGATAAATGTGTTGATCTTTTTGTGACTCTATCTATTATGAGAGATATTTGTCATATAAATAGAAAAAAGGTTTTTGTGGTATATATTCTCTTAGTGGGTTCTGATTCTTCATCAGTGGTTATGGATATGATACTTGCTAAAATTCTACTTTGATATGGAATATGCTCTCAGAAAATGCATTGGTATTTTAGATTTTCTTAGCAAGAATATGTTTGAAATTGAAGAGAATACATCAAAAATATGTTGAAAACTAATAGATTATCTATAATACATGTGGGTGGGAATATCTTATAGTTGAGGGGTATTGGTTTATGCACCCTTGGTGATCACATCCTCATCATAGGAATAAGTAAAGGGCAGTAAAGAGTTTGATCCAGATTATATCTATTTTTTTAGAATTTCGTATAAAACTATTTCATTCATGAATGGAGTTAGATAGATGTGGTTAGTTATGGTATATGGATGTGTGAGGGTTAATTATTCTATTTGGGAAGAGATGATGAAAGAACTATTTACTTTTTTATGGGATGTTCTCTAATGATCATCCCAAAAATTTTAAGATATCAGAGGAATTTTTGTTGTTGCCTGATATAAAGATAGATAGATCATGATTTTTTCATTATCTTATAACATTTCCATGGATAAAATTAGAACACATGAATCATGGATGGTTTATTCAGCCTATTCTAGTGTAAATTTGAATGTGGGAAGAGTTGAAAATGGAATTCTAAATAAGGTTTCCTATTACCACAATAGGGTCAAGAAAACTTGTGGACAGTGGTGGATTTTTTGACCAAGATGGATCGCTTCTTTGAAATATCAATGAAAAAATCAGTGGGTGATTTAAAAAAGGTATATGTTTATGATTTCAAATGGATTCCTTGAGGTACTTCGATAAGGGTATTTGATAGGTAAAACATGTTCACATCACGATTTCAATAGGGCCTATAGAAAGCGATTGGTATTCAGTTAAATATGAATATGCCTTTCCATCCGTAGACTGGTGGGTAGTCAATTCAATGAGTCTAGAATTCAAAGGATATGATTTGATCATGTATTACATATTTAAAAGGAGTTTGGGGTGATAAACTAGATTTTTAGAGTTCTAATATAATAATATCTTCCAATATTCGATTCAAATGGATATTTTTGAATCTCTATATAGGTGTCTATGTAATTGTACATTGTGTTTCGATGAGGAAGGAGAATCCTTTTTTATTGGGATGTTTATGGTATTGGAAACTATATATCTAGTGTAGTTGATTTGGAAATTTATATTTATAGCTCATAAAAGGTAGTGGTGTTATTTCAACCAATGAAAATGACCCATGGAGTTTGATATGGGAAAAATGTTCACTTATGGGTATCCCATAGATTGGGTCTTAGGAATCTGATGAAATAATGGATTTCATCATTATAGTATGTTGGGTAATTTGAGATAATTTAATTCATTAATTTAGTGTCTTATTGATTGATTTTTTTCCATGGTCTCATGGTATGAATTGTGGGTTTCAGGTTTCTATACATCAAAGGTACAAGCTCAATCATGTGCCTGTGAAAAATAGGGAGAATGATGAACTTGAATTAGATGTATCATTTATGGAATGAACCATTTGGATTAGGGACCAATGTTTAAAGGTTCTATGAGGTAAGAACATTCCAATTTTTCTAGTCCGATGTTATCACTTGGGTTCTCATGAATAGACATGGGATCATGAGGTAGAAATTTAGGAACAGTGGTCTGAATTGTTCTAGAAAACCTATGCTGACACTTATTAGGGAATAAATTCACAATAAGTGGAGAATTTTGACACATATATTTTAGGTGTTCCAAATTTCTACATTTCTATAGCTTTAGGTATATTTATTTATGTGTTTTAGGTGGGTTATATTCTTTTGGGATGTTAGAAATAGAAAAGGGAATGGCTGATATGAATATTGCTGCTTGAAAAGTAGTAGTTTCTCCACTTTCCATAAAATGGAGTTTTATGAATTATTAGTAGTGATAAAGTTCCCACTAGAATGTTGGAGGGTCTATAAGGTATACTTTTATCTTCCCATTTCCCACTATCTTTCCTATGGCATATTTTTAACCCCAGAAGGCAGGTGTTTTTGATATGTTTTAAATGAAACCTTAACCTACACTAAATTGCACTCATTATATAGATCCCTATTCAATTATTAGATTCATAGGAGCCCTATCATGAATATTGTTTTAGTTATATCCTACCTTTTTTCTCCTCTATTCAATTACTGAATAATAGTTTGATCCTAGATTCCAATCTTGCGTGTCATACCAGGATGTAGAATAATCCTCCTTCTTATTAATAATAAACATCAATTATATCCTTGATGTTTTGATCCGATATAATGGTTTTTACGTGTTCCAACATGGTTGTTTGATCAATTGTAGAATTATCACCTAATTTTAGTGTTTTAGAATCATCACAACATTTGGGACAAGATCGTATTTTCAAATAAGTCTTCTTGGATGAGTGTGAATTTTTCCAACCTTTTTGGTATAGTTTATCCTCGATCATGATCCTATAGTTTTAATCATCTCAAAATAATAATGGTTTTGGTATTTGGTAGAAATATTACACTCACAATGACCCTTTCCACAATCATTTTCCACCTACGGTAGTAAGGAATTGATTATAGACCATGATTATAAGAGTTACTAGCATGATTGTTGGTGCGAGTGTGTTGACTATTTAATCATATGTTTGATTCCTAATCACATGATTTGTGTGTATGTCCCTATTAAACCTATGATTATTGTTTCTTACATGTGGATTTTTTAGGTTATGATTCCTTCTTGATATGATGTGTTGTTTGATTTGACCTTGTATATTGTATTTCATGTGTTGTTCTCGAGTTTTTTATAGTGATGAATAAATGATGATCCTTATTCACTCTCCCATGAGGTATATGTTTTATATGTTTTTTCAATATCCATATTATGTATCAAATTATGAGAGGGATGTGGAAGTCATGTTTTGGATGATCTCCTTCAGGGGGATGCGTCAGTCGGGTTGTCAGTGCTCCATCTCGAAAGTAGTGGAATTTGTTAGATATTATCTCTAAAGAATCAACATATATACTATGTTCCCTGATATAATTTATAATTATTTATATCATGTTAAAATTCATGGTATGTACCATTAGATTTTATAAACATATGTAATGTACCACTCTTGGTTTCCTAATAAGATTCATACTCAAAACATTGTCACATATTTGGGTGTGATTTTAGATTTCTAGAATAGGGATTTTGTTAATGGAAGGGGTCCTATGGTGGATGGTTCATTAGGTATAGAAGGAAGATATAGGTGTTTTTAGATGGATATTAGTTTTATTTCTATTTGTATTAATTGTATGACTTTGTTCAATTGGTTAAATGATCATGTGATGGTCTGATGAATGGGAATCCATGAGAGTATTACAAATGGAATATAAAATGTCTGAAAAGAGACATATCGGACTGATCATCTCAATTTGATTAAAATGATATAGTATTCAATGACATATAATATGGAATCAAAACCTTTTATGAAATTTTAAAAACCAACTAGATTTAAGATCTCTTAATTTTTATAATGGAGAAATTGAATCACTTATCTAACAAACATGTGGAAGCAAAAAAAAAGATATCTTGAAATGTAAAGGATATAATGTCTTAATGAAGTGATAATAACTACTCATTATTCCTTATATTCATGAAGTAAAAAAGGATAATGGAAAATATTATTATTAAAATTTAGGATGGTTTATATAGTAATGAAATAAACATCCTTGGGTTGAAAATAGTTGACTACATTCAAAATATATTATCTAAAAGGGATCTAACATCTTGGGAGGATATCTAAGAGATGATTCCAGAAAGTTATTCCTAAATTAAATCCCTTACATTATTAATAACATCCTGAAATCCCATTTGGAATTTAATATAGATACATTTTAGATTTATAAATCTATCAATAGCATAAATTTTCACAGTTCTATTAGCCCAGATGGGTTCCTAGGATATTTTTTTATATTATCATGTGATATCATTGAAGTGGATATTATTAAAGTTATCAATGTTTTGTTGCATTGGAGGAAAATTATCCATATATTTTTATTCAACTTCTCGCAGTATTATACCAAACTTGAATCTCTTTTATCTTCTAAAAAGTTTATACCCATGAGTTTATGTGTATTTACATACAATATTCTTGTGAAAATCATAAAAAATAGAGTATTAATCTTTTTACCCGAGTAGGCATCCAAAGAATTTCATGGATTTTTCAGGAATAATAATATTCACGTAGTAATAGTGTTGGAAAAAATGGTATAATATATTTATTAGAATATTTTCTGCTCTAATATGATGGTTATGATTGTCACTATAAAAAATTATGATATCTCTCATTATAACTACATCATCAAGATTATGTGGTTCCATGGTTTCTCTGAATGATTTTGTGATATTTTATTCATATCATTATTAATACTTAGTGATAAATATATATGGGTGTGATTTGTATAAGATTATTTAAATATAATTAATCCATTTATAAAATAGATCCCATGTATCCTTCCCTATTCATTATATTCCATTTCTCTCTCAGTAAAAACATAGCCTTTGTTATCAATAAACGATAGATCCTGCCTTTCAAATATAGTTACATAACCCTTGGAATCACTCACATTTTTTCAATGATATGATATTTTTGTAATATAATACGATCATATGTGGAGGTATTAAGAAATATTTTGTATGATTATGAGATATAGAGTTTCCAGATGGTTAATCATTACAATAAGAGTGTGTTCAGAGATACCCTACACTATTTCACATTCTTCTAATATTGATGATATGATGATATTAAAATTAAAATTTTTACCTAAATAGTATTTGTGTACCCCTATATCATATGTAATTATTTTTTTGACTCACATCAATAACCCAGTTCAATGTATTTTTGGGAGGATTATTAATAAGAAAATGTAGATCCTTCCTTTTGGAGGACTAATCACACTCATTAACTTTTTCATATCTTACATGGAAATTTATTTATTTTCTATCATTAATTTTCCCATTACATTTAATATCAAATTTAAGATACTATTTACTCATTTCTTTTTTATTCTCACAATGTATAAAAAATAAATTTGGAAAACATCAGGTGACTTCCCCTACCTTTCAAAGATGGTCGAATGGGAAGTATAAGTATTGAATATACACTAAAAGGTATTCATGGAAAACACAAATGGGATTTCACTACATGTTTATAACATTGAGATACTATTGTGAATAAAAAAATTTGAGAACACTACAACACATATTGAAATATTTATTCTCTCTCCTCCAAGTTATAGTAATATATTAAATTCCCTATGATGCTTTTATTGGATCACACAAGGGGGATTTAGGACATGATGAGACACTATTATAGAAGTTAACTGGGCTGGGAACCCCCTTAATATACCTCACTACCCCTCATTTGACCTATCTTTTAGATAGGCTAATGATTGAATCATTTCTAATTATTTCATAAAAGTCCACTTTAATGGAAAAGTGGGAACCGCACCCATCCGATTACACCAAAAAAATTAAAAATTCAAAACGGGCTTGAATCAAAAATCAAAAAGAAGGCCACCACCACGAAAATCAAACCCCACAAATCACACACCATCAAGTAGCACACTAAAATCACAATCACCAAAACAAATAGTCATCATCAAACCATCATCATCCCTTCCCAATGTCAATCTGTCATCTCTCGAGTCACCTCCTCACCAGAAAGAACAAACCATCGGAGCACCTCCCACCGCCGCACACCAGCACTGTCGTCAAAAAACCCTCGTCGCATCATGTTTAGATAGGATAATTATTTCCCTATATTTACATATAGAGTCCTCAATGATTCATACCAGATCATCATTAATAGAATTCATCTAGTGGATGATGAAAAAATGTGATGCTTCTCTATGGAAATCTTGAGAATCTTCCACTATAAATAATTCTATAAGATCTTGAATTCCTAAATGGGTAGTGATATTTATGGGACTAAATGTTTGGATTTTGTGATCTCAGTAAACCTGCTCTTCATCATATGGAATTTATATCACCATATACACCCTATAGATATAGTTTTTTAGTGAAGCAGTGTCTAATTAGTTTCTATATGTTCTTACTGGTCAAGTATATAGTTCTAATCGATATATAATTTGTTTCATCACAAATATTTGTCTTTTTTATGGAATTTTCTGGGGATCCGGATGGATATCAATAAGTTATAGTTATATTTGAATTTTTTTTGGGATCATATCATGGGTTAGGTATATCAAATGGATATTAGTGCATTGGGGGAAGGTGTCCTTAAAATTTTGATTTTGATTTATTTTGGAAGTGTTTAATCACCATGGATTCGATGGACGTTCATGAAACGACATACTCATAAATTCAATAGTGGTTTATTATATACTCATAATATCTCTCTCTATTAAATTATCTAAGACTGTGACCAATTACTTTTGGTTTTGAAGAATTTATCTCTCATCACGTTAGGATTTCCATTGGGTGTTCAAGACCCCTCATCAGTGAAGTATGAAATTTAACAAAGATGGTTTATGCATTGATGTAAAAAAATTGAGGAGGAGAATCATTCATGATTCAATTCGTCCCATAAATTTTTCTATAGTGACTCTAATAGATATGGCACCCCAATCATAGAAAAAAATAAATCCCTTGCATATTGGATCTCTATCTGTTACGGGAGGAATAATTATTTGTCGATGATTGAAGTGGAATATTATCTCATACCCAGTTAAAGAGAAGTTAACTTGATGTCTCAATGTTTATTGACATACATTATGAGAGAATATGTATATGTTCTCTATTTATATATTGGCATTCTCTACACCAAGTTTGAGAATAATGGAGTAGTGAATATCTTGGATGTAATGGGAAGTTATTCCTTCACATTTTATATTTATTATTATTTTGGAACCATGCCTCAGAGATGTAAGGATTTCATCGTTTATGATTCATAAGGCCTCCAAAAATACATGCCGCACTATTTATTTTGCCTATATATTGATTTTTATGTATCCTTTTTATAAAAAAAATATTTTGAAGAAGGAGAATATTTATATTAATCCATTACCTAATATAGGGAATTACTATTTATTTACTTATTATGATCTGAATAATAAAAAATAGATAAAATTCAGCTCACTTATTTCAAAGTTGAATATATGGTCAATGAATTAATGTGATTAACCTATAATTAATATCAATCATTATATAAGTCAAGATTAATATTTATTAATTGAATGGAATTCATCAGAATTTTACATTAATTTTGATACACTATTATGTGACCCTCAATGCATCTTTCTTAATGGAACTATGTAACTTTAAAATAATATTGGATCATTATCTACCAACATAACAGGGATCCCATAGAGTGTTAAGTTAATTTCAAAATTACAATGATCATAATATGAATGATACTACATAAGATAGTCTCTTCTTCTTGATAAGTAATCATGCTAGATGAATTCATAGGATATTAACCTATTTTCCAGATTTTTCATTCTCTAACTTTCCAAAAAAAACTCTTCAATGAAATTAAATGGAAATGGACTTTTTCAATTAGTAAAATTTTAACATAAGGGATGCATATATATTTTTCCAATAACATGGAATGGGAAAATACATTAATTACGTATTTAATTTTCATAATATAATTTATGATTCCCCAAATGTATGCAGTCTCACATTGAATATATTTCATCATAGTTTTCATCCATATATAAATTTATGGGACTATTGATATAAATTAATAGTAATATCCATTTGAAGTATGAAAACACACTTCTAATTAATGAAATATCCATAAATTCATATGAAATTTGGATTTTCAGATGGCATAACTATCCTCATAACCTTCCATTGTTGAGATTACTTTAGGAAAACAATTAGGAGGATAATTCTCAATGTCTTCTAGTCCAACAATTTCTAAAATCTAAAAAAAATCTATGTCATGTTAGAGAGATGACCTCAACACCTTAATACAAATGTTTGAGAATATTTCAATATAATTATAGGGTTCTTATTTTTGCATGGAACTGGAATAACCATTCACTGAGAAAAATACCTTGTCCAAAATATTATATAATTATTTCTCCGATGAATAAACTTCATGTGATAATATATTTTTTAATATTATAATGAATGAATGATCAATATTTGGTGGTTCAAGGACACCAAATCCAATAGTTTTTTATGTTTCTCCCTAGCACGAGAAAACACCATAATTCCAAAACTACTAAAAAAGGGAGGTGTAGTAACCTTAGACCCAGTAGCATGTAGCTGGTGTCTACATTCTTAAAATGATAATATATTCCAAAAATAACATCCCAATGTACTAAATATTTTAGTAGTCTTGGTAAATTAGATAAATATTTGAAATATTAATTATATTTTAAAACATAAAATAAAAAAATAATTTTCTTTGGGATCTCAATTATTCAACTTATCGTATCCATGCATATCAATCAATAACCACTACCTGGTAACCTAGAGAAAATAAAATATAAGAATGGGGCGAGCTTAGAAACCCAGTAAGGGTATGTTATAATGAATGATATGAATAAATACTGAAAAATCCACATGGAATTTTAAATAATAGAAAATAATCCATATAATCAATATCGTGAGAATAGTATGGGAGAAATAAATTATTTTCAAATAATTCTAATCAAATAATCATATGAGCTTCAAAATGACCACCAATATTATACCTAATTGAACAATCATATGGAATATCAATTAATGAATTCATAATGATAGAAGAAATTATTAAAAATAACATAATCATATGTTCACGTCCACATTCTAATAATTATTACCATTAAGGCATCATTCCAATACATCTTACATTAATGGGTAAGGCCTTAATGAAATACCCAAGATAATTTATATCATGATACCTCTCGATGTATAGAGTGTTTAAGTAAATCTAGGACCCTTACATCATTTAACCGGTCCAACAAATTTATCATATGAAAAGGATAATGCAACATAATAATACATATTTGTATTGAAAAGATAACATATGAAATTTTAATACTTACCCTAATAAATAAACATAATCATAAACCATTAAGAGAAATATAGTGAATGTTAATAAAATTATACATCCACAATTCATATAGTCATAAATTTTATGGAAAAATAATAACATTTGTATCAATAACACATTTTCTCAATATATCATAAGTACAATAAATGGTTTATGGATTTTATAAATAGAAATTCCATAAAAATTTCATTAAATATTTTTTTAAGAAAAAAACCTATTGACATTGAAAATCATTTTAATAATAAAATTTAGAAAAATTAATAATAATTTTATTCAATAATAAACTATGAAATTTTTTAAATAACATTTAAGAAATTTAATGGTTATGAAACTGAAAAATTATATTCATGCCATAAACATAAATAAAATATTCCTTTCGAATTTTTAGTAAAATCCATAACAACCTTATTTTTAAAATGACATGACGATTCCATTAATTTTTTTTATAAAAGTTAAAAACTGGGTAAAAATTTATTTTTTAAATCATTAAGATAATGATACAAACATTTATTTTATTTTTTTAAGAAAACATGGATTTTGATGACAAATTTATTTTTGACTAATGAGATAAATAAATTCAGATTTACTTTAAAACATTTTATCAATCATTTTATTTACCAATGTTTGAAGAAATATTTATTTTACTTGAAAAAGGTCATTAATATTCATAAGATAAGAATATATATTTATTATAATATAAAAATATCAAATAATATTCCAAGGGATACTTAAAAAATACAATGATATATAGTGAAGAGATTGTGAAATTAACCCTTACCACTTTGGATACTTCTGAATCAACATCCCCATGAATAAAATAAATCAAAATGAAATTTTTAATAACATTAATATAAATATATTATTGATATAACCCATTTATAGGGGAATTATATACACCAACCAAATGAATAAGTGGTAGTTATTGTAAATGTCTCACAGAAGTAAAAGTGAGATGAGAAACTCTTACCACTTGTTCAACATTCATGGTATTTTCCTAAAACTAATATATAATACATATAAGTTTATTACACATAAATTATTGAAGAAATATATTATAAATGATTTAATTATAGTATTTTATCACTCGTTTATTAGAAATTCTTTGTTAAAATCACTATTTTTGGTGATGATTAATTCATTTCCCAAGCATGCTTTGGTTTGGAAATTTTAGTTCATTAAATTTTATAATCCTTAAATAATATCCATAATGTTAACCATGTTATAAATATCATTTATATTCATTATATATTTATTTTTGTTAATCTGTAAAATTTATAGATAGAAAATTGCTTACATAGTTCATGAAGATGGAATGTCGTACGTATGCATGAACATTCTTTTCATCTTTCTAAGAGTTTGAAACATAATGAAAATAAATATTAATTATAAATTAAAGAACCATTATTATGTAATATATATGATTTATAATAATAAAATACATCCTAATTTCAATCCATAAAATGATAAAATGAAAATCAATTCATATCCCAATGTGGATGCGGAAGTCCTCACATTTTTGTAGATGGCATTATTGTTTTCTTATGGATTGAAATGTTATAAGTTTTATGTGATATTATATTTCTAGAAGTGTTTTAAGATTTTAAAAATCCTAAATATTTATTACAATTTATCTTTACTACCTTCTACATAGATCTTAAGAGAAAAATATATCACATGACCTCACGAACGGTGGTCTACCACACACATGAGTTAATTTATCCTATCCCTAAATGATTAGAAAGTATGATTTTATATGTGATATAATGATTCCATAATCATAATAATAAAATATATATCATATATATAAAAAATCCATCATAATATACATCCTTTATAGGTGGTTATGGAAAACGAATAACATTGGTTCCTGAGGCGGTAGTCCATCATATACACTGATAATGATTTAGTAACCCATTTTATAGAATAATAGAAAGATATATTTAATAAAATTAACATAATAACATATATTTATATAAGATATTATTTTTTATTTTATAATAGTTTAAAATATTATTAGGTGAAAAAAGAAGAAGAAAAATAAAAACACAAAGATAAAAACATTACCTCTTCTTCGAGGACCTTCTTTCAATCTATCCTAATGCATTCTAATATTATCATTATGATATAAAAAATAATCTATGATATATAGAGGGATGTAAAAAATATTTTCTAGTAGTTATTTATGGAACCAAAGGTATTTTGGAGTGTGAAGAGGGGAGTAGATTGGGTGGCATTTTATATGTGGGGGAGAGGACACAACAACTATTTTTGAAATGAATCAATGACACTAACTTTATATCCTAAAAAATAGGGAATACTGGACCATTTATAAACCATAGGGATTATAAGGCCCAAATATTTATATAAAATGGGTTTTTGGAACGTTGGTAGGTCATTTTAACCCTTATATTTTTATTTTAACCCCTGAAAACCAAATATTTACCTTAATCATGGTAATTAATTTTTACTATTATTCTATTTATAATGGACAAATATTTATTTGAAATTATTATATAATATTAAAATTATTATTCTATATTATTAATCCATTTTATCAAATTAAATTCAATGAATATGTAGGATCCAGTCCAAAATTATATCCACAGACACAACAAAAATAGGGTTTTTAATGAGAAACTTTGTGTAAGTATAGAATATATTAATATAGAAATTTAATGTGAAAATTATTATAATAACATATTTAGTTTAATTATAATATTATTTATATAATTTTTCTTTATAAAATTTACAATATAATTTAGCTTTATATCTAATTTAATCAAAGATGAATTTTTCAATTAACATGTAGTACTTTCATTATTAATAAAAAAATTAATTTATAAAAAAAATAAAAAATTACCCAAAAGATAATTATGAAACATAGATTTCAAAAATTAGGTTCAATTTTTGGGAAATTTTTTTCTAAATTTTATAAAAATTATTTTTAAATTTTGTTTACATAGTTTGACTAACCCACCATTCAAAAAAAACACTGTTTTTCATATAAAATTTCCTTCTTTCTAAATGGTTCATATTTTATTTTTCATTAATAGATAATAACTGAATTTATTTTATAAATATTTAAAACATATAATTACCATAATATATTTAGTCTAATTCATATCTTCCAACTTAACAACTAGGTTATAATAGTCATGTTTAAAGAATAATATTTTATTTGGGGTTCACATTTAATTTAAACTCTTTGTTTCTTGCATTACAAGATATTGAAGATATTGAATTCATTAATATATATATATATATATTATAAATCCTTAGGGTGTTATATGTTCTTCTATTATTTGATTTTCATGTCATATAATCTATCAAACATGATGTTCTAAATTTAAAATCTCATGGTGTTACATTCTTCTGGAATAACATAATTTGTTCCCTCAAAACTTAATCTAGATCTCAATAATAAATGTTTTGGAATTTAAAATTTTAATCTTTGAAATAAAACATCATAATAACTATATGGAAAACCTCCTGTTGATAATATATAATTGGAAGTATGAAGGTTATCTGAGATAATCACATAATTTTGTTACCATGTATGAGAATATAAGATGGAAGTGAAGATATAGACTTGGAAGAATTGTGTAATGACCAAATAAGGATGGATGGTGATAGAGGACATTTTTTACAACAAGGTGAATGATATAAAGAAAATAAAAAATCATAAAACTAAAAACCTATGATGAGATATGGGGCCATTTTATTCCATGGAAATTAATATACTAGGATACCATTTTTGTTTCAAGAATATTTTATTAGAGTTAAGGAATTACCTTACGATCTAGTCTAAGAACACCTGAAAATGTACATACTTGATACAATTATAATTCACATGAACAATTTCATTCATTATTTATTGTTTGATAAATTATAACATCATTTCGTACTATAATAAATGAATATCCAAAATGAATTTTTATACCTGAAGTACATTGAACATATCACTCGAAAGCCAATTAATTCATCATGTCTCTATATATATTGTTTTAAAAAAGTTTGAACATGTTATGAAATAAAACATTGAGATAAACTTATTCAATTATGTATATAGTTTAATTTAAGACTCATCCAAAATATTTCCCTCAAAATTCAAAGTCCAACATTTTTTTATTGAAGTTCAACAAATGAACAATATATTCCCCAGTCAGTATAATGCGGCACATAATGTAACATTCCAAATTTCTGAATTCGTTGATCACCATAAAAACTTAATGAAATCATGAAAACATCTATAAATGAAATATAATGTCATTAAATATATTACATAGATGAAATATTTTAGTAAACTCCAACAGAAGCAATCATTGACCATCAAATAAAAACCAACTTCTTGGTCACTAATACTATCCCAAAAACATATTATTTTTCATTATTATCCCAATATGATAAACATATAATCTGTTATATTTCCTTAATCAATACATCTATTAGAATATAATCTTTCCATTGAATCACTTTTCATTGTACAATTGAACAAGTGCAGTAAAGTACTTCAACAAATAATAATGTAGTATAAAACCAATATGTTTCATGATTGTTATATCTATAATATCATCATCAAAATAAATTTACCACATATTTATTAGATACAAATACATATTCATAGTAATCATTCCACTTTAGTTATATCAATATCATATTCCTAACATTGAAACTTATCTCTTTATAAGGTATAATCCCTTGATGCTTGTGGCATTGGTTAGAGTAGTTTCCCATATTATTATAGTTAAAAAAGGTAAAATTATTGATTTTACCTTACACATTCCTTCATGATCATGATGGAATTTTTATTCAAACATGAAACAAAATTATTTTACTTTCGGGCATGTAAAAATTGGATTCTTTCCACGAGTATGAAAA
Organism: Viscum album; assembly: GCA_963277665.1. Taxonomy (NCBI): domain Eukaryota; kingdom Viridiplantae; phylum Streptophyta; class Magnoliopsida; order Santalales; family Viscaceae; genus Viscum; species Viscum album. The sequence goes on from OY728133.1 coordinate 1,867,697,408, forward strand.
ATGAAAAAAAAAACAATTCTTTACCTTATTCCATTTATCCATTTTTCTCTATGTTTTCATTATATTATCGTTTTAATACATTTTAATCTAGAATACTTATAGAGTTATTTCTCTTTCTTGATAACAGAAATATTATGTCCTAGTTTGATGAAAGAATTTTGGAGAGTAGTGTATTTCAAGGGAATGGATTAAAACCATCAAATAAATAATCAATCCTCATCTTTGAATTATATATGTATTCTACATCATTCCTTTTTAACCTTTTAATTTTTTATTTATACATAGAAACATTTTTTTGTATCTTTGAATAATGAACTATCTTTCCATATCTTATAATTCATAATAATGAAAATATTTTTCCAATAATTATAGGATAAAACACTTATATTCCATGTTTTATATTCCTTCTTCATAATTATTTATTTGAATCAATGAACACCATTGATCCTTATCTCATGATATATTTGGATTCCCTCCTTTTGTTACATATCTTTTTATTTCATTTTACAATCAGAGGATCATTAATGTTTAGTGTCTAATAAAAAAAGGTATATATTACATGAAAAATACAACACTCATTTTAAAAACTCTTTAATGGATTCTTAAAATGTTAATTCTATGTTCAATTATCGCATCTCATAACCTGGGTACATACATTAAATTAAATAGTGAGCATAAGGCCCATTAAGGGAAAACAATGAAAATATTTTACATATGTACTTGAGAGAATACAATAATAACATGAGGAAGTATAATAAAGGCATGAGAAATAGCCATATCATGATAATAATAAATTGAAACATGTCATGAAAATGTGGCTACAACATTTAATTTATAAATTCATAAGTATATCACCAAGGTTCATCCCCAATGTGTCATAAAAATTACCATGGTTATTCGTCCAGGTATTGTAAAACTTGTCGTCTTTAAAGATTAATTTATTTACCCAATGAATTAGATTTCTATTAGGGTTAAACCTTAATATGTATTTATTTTTATGTGATACAAATATATAATAATCAATCATTTCATAAATAACCCGAAGTGAATAAAAGAAATGGGTTTCATATCAAAACCATGTTGTTTTTAAAAGTGACTAAAACCATTATCATTATGTCATTCATAAACTACAGAAAGGGAAATAAGGTTTTAGGTATGTCAATTCTAGAATAAAATATATCATTTTTTTGTGTTAATTAATACCCTTATAAATTAAATAGGTTTGGTGATTCACATAAATAAAATAGTATAATTTATTTATGAAAAGAGAGACATTTTATGATGAAAATTCTTTAGCATAATGACTATGAAACATGGTTCAAAAAACATTAAAAAGATAATATATAGAGGTCACCAATACAAAATAGTTTCATAATTTACTATAAGTACTAAATAAAATGGATATAATAACATTGTATGGAAATTTTCAATACATACCAAAAAAAATTGAACTTGAATGAAAAAGAATATATTGTGAATTCCTTTACAAAAATTTGGCATCCTAATAGCGATACATAAAAATTCCGAAAACCAGTGGATGAGAGTGATAATGGTATCTCATAATTTGGAAATAAAATGTAAATCAATATGAATATAGAATAACGTACCCCAACGTAAAAAAAATGGAAATTCAAATACATAACATTAATTAAGTCTTGACTGAAAGAGGAGGCTAATATGTTCCATTACATTGAAGAGTAACTTCTATAACATGAATATTAAGACCTTGGTGGCCTGATAGAACCTTCATAGAACTCATTAGTAGGTAAAAAACTCATATGATTTTATGTGGAATTTGGAATAAATTAAAATGAATGAATGGCTTGGTATTTATCGTAAAGAAGAGGGAGTTTTTTTATTAATTTTCAAGGACACCTCATTGGTGGTATTTGAAAAACCATAGGATTTTCAATAGTATTTGCCTATGGTTTTGAAAAAATAGGACACCACATATAATATTTTAATCCAAATTAGTTGACCATAATTATAAACTATATATTAAATCATTATGATGTAATAAAACACACTAAAAACTAAAAACTATATTTTCACTATTCACCAAAAAAACACATTTTATAAAAATATCATAAATTCACCCTAAACTAATATTGATGTTTTGAATTCAAAAATGAAATCCATTTTATGAAAATAATTTTCTACATATGAGAAATTTAATTTTTATGTAAAATAACTATTTAACTTAAAAAATACTAATACATAATTAATCATTTCTAAATTAGTTATTTACATATACTATAATATGACATTACCATTCAAGATGCCCAAATTATATTTATAATTACTTATGTTTGGATATTATTCTAGTGTCCATATTACTATTCATAAGGGAAATATTACAATTCATAAATTACTATTCGCCAAATGATAAGTTGATATTATACGACACTAAATTTATTACTGATCAAAACTATATTTGTCAGTTTCTTCAAAATCATTTCACATTATCAATTATTTAGGGTATAAAAAAATTTTAATAAACTAATTTTTTCAATATTCTTCAATAATATGAAACATCTTTGAAATTTCTAAAAATTCATCCTATATTAATTTCTACATTTGAAATTACAAAATAACGTTAATTTTAAAATAATAATAAATAACAATTTTATTTATCAAAATTGATTTAAAAAAGTAACTAATGCCACATTAAATAGGACCTTATAACACCAGCATAAGACCTAAGAGTTAGGTTTGCAATGGTGATAGGGTCTTTGGAAAGATCAGACAACATTGCTTGGGTTGTGATTTCTATCAGCTTTATGTTCTCCTATAGGTGATTTTGGCCAAGCTTAAATTACTGAAGGTCATCTTGGGCGTGTTCCAAAGCATGGTCCAGTGACTCTACATCCTTCCCATGCTCTGACAAATGGGATTAGTATAGACCGAGTCTACTAAATGGGGCCATCAACTCTTCTTTATGCGTTAGTTATCCATTATTATTTCTTTCTCAAAAAACAATTATAACATTAAAAATTATAATGGTTTCGAATTGTCATATTGACCAATAGTCATATAACACTCAAAACCCAAAGGTATCATTTCAATTATACTCAATTCATTTATAAAATAGTATATTGTTGTTGATTATAAATTATAATGACATAAAAATTCAGGAAACTAAATATTATTCAAAAGTTCGGGTCGTTACACTTCCCCAGCTTATGAAATTTTATCCCCGAAATTTCAACTCATTCCCTCAGAAGTGAAAACGTAATGGTACTTCTGCCTCAAAGACTCCTCTGTTTCCCACGTGGATTCTTCATATTTTTTGTCCCTATACAACACTTTAACAATGTGGGTAGCCTTGTTTAATAGAACCTTGTCTCTGTGATCCAAGATCTCCATCGACTTCACCTTGTAAGGGATGTCATGATCAAATTGTAAAACATCTATATATAATACATGTGAAGGGCAAGGAATGTACTTCCCCAAGAGGGATATGTGGAATACATAATGAAATTGTGCTATATTTGGAGTAAGTGTATGATGACTGGCTACTGCTCCTACACGATCAAGGATTTAATAGGTGAACATGTACGTATTATTGAGATGCCCTTTCTTCCCAAACCTCATAACTCTCATACAAGGTGAAATTCAAAGAAAATAATTTTCACCAATATCAAACCTTATGTCCCTTCGAAAGTTGTTGGCATATGTCTTTTTCTCACTCTGAGCAGCCTTAATGTGTTGATTGATGGAATGAACAATTTATCTCATATCTTACACAAGATCAGGCCCAAGAATCTTTCCCTAACCAGTGTTATCCTGACAAGAATGAGTTCTACATCACTTACCATATAGAGGTTCATAGGGTTCCATTTTAATGATCAAGTGGAAACTATTTTCGTAAGAGAACTTAACTAATGGGAGTTCCTGATCCCTCCCCCCTTTAAATCCCATTGAGCATGTTCTCATCTTGTTCTTGAGTGTTTAAATATTCATTTCAAATTAACCATCATTTTGGGGGTGATATGTCATACCAAAATTCAATTTGACACTCAAATCATGTTGAAGAAATCTCCATAATTTTTAGGTGAACATTGGATCTTGAGAAGATATGATAGATAATATAACTTCCAACAACCTTTTAACATCTTTTATTGTAAATCCTCGCAAGTTAATATAGATGTAAATATTCCAGAATAGAGATAAAATGGGATGTCTTGGTGAGATGGTCCACTATAACCCATAAAAAATTGTTTCCTTTGGATGTTCTCAAGATAGAAGTGAAAAGGTCAATAGTGTTATTGTCCCACTTCCATGCTGGTATGGTTAGTGGTTGTAATACCCCATCAGTAAGTTGTCACTCTTATTTCACATTCTGACCTACAAAGTTCATTGTACTATAGTAACAATCTCACATTTCATATTATCCAAACAATAATGAACATAAAGGTACATATACATTTTCATGCATAAAAAATTTATATAAAATGTAGTGTTTTGTGCTTCATCCATCGACACCTTCTTTATTTCTAGAATAAATGGAACAATTCATCTTGTACGAAATTTCAGTACACCTTCTTGATCAGTATTGAACTCAGGAAACATCCAATACATCATAATATAAAATTTATTTTGTAATCTAGTATCTTGTTTCTTATCTTTCTTCATCTTCTCTAGTAATTACAATTGAGAAATCATTTGGGATAAGGTTGATGATATCCCTTCCCTCTAATTTCCCATGTCTAGTTTCAATAGGTATTTGATCAAGGGATCTCCTTAAATCCTCATCATGGACAGAACAACATAGGCATTCTTACTTAATGCATCAGTGACATTATTTTTTCTTTCCGGATGAAAATCAATTGAACAATTATAGTCTTTAAGAAGTTTTAACCATAAATTTGTCTGTTGATCAATTCCTTATCTCCGAAAATATAAATCAAACATTGATGTTCTGTGTGTATATCACATTTATCTCCATAAATATTGTGTCTCCATATATTCAATATAAAAAATAACTACTTTCAGCACCATATCATGTGTCGGATAGTTCTATTCATGACTCTTTAACTAACTATATGCATAAGCAATAACCTAGTCATTTGGTATAAGGATTCACCCAAGGCCATTCATAGATGCATCGTTAAAAATAAAAAATCATTCTCCATTTGAGGGAAAAGTTAACATAGGTGTAGTGACCCTCTTTTCTTCTTCTCTTGGAAATGTTCATCACACTTCTTGGTCGAGATAAACATAACCCCCTTTTGAGTTAACTTGTTTAGGAGATTATAATGTCGTGAAATTTTTCTCACAAACCTCATATAATATCCAGTTAATCCTTGGAAACTATGAATCTCAGTTATTTCAATAGGTTGAGGCCACTCCTCTATAAACTTTTTCTTTGAAGGGTCAACTATGATTCCTTCACTGGTTACAATGTTCCCCAACAAAGAACGTTTTTGTAAACAAAATTCACATTTTCTGAACTTTCCAAAAATCCTCTCCTTCTATAGAGTTTTTAAAATAACCCTTATATAATCCTCATACTCCTCACAACATTTAGAAAATATCATAATATCATCAATAAAAACAAACACAAAATTATCAATGTAGTTCTTAAATACTCTATTCATCAAATCTATAAAAATATCATGATAAATTGTCAAGTCAAAGGGAATAAAAAAACTAATAACATCCATATCTTGATGGGAATTTGGTTTTTGGAATATCTCTTTTATTCACTCTCAATTGATGATAACTTTATCAAAGATCAATCTTAGGGGATAATTAAGTCTCATTAAGTTGGTCAAATAAGCCAATAATTCATTTAAGAGGTTATTTGTTTTCCACTGTGATTCCATTTAGTTCTATATAATCAATGCATAGCTGCGTCGATCCATCCTTCTACGTTATAAAGAGACTAGGTGCTCTCAAAGGAGACACACTCAGTCAGAGAAACCCCTTCTATAAAAGATATCAAAGTTTCTTCTTTATTTTCTCCAAATAAACATTTTCCATCCTATATAGGGTCTTTGACATTGGATGAGATCCATGTATGAGTTCAATTAAAAACTCTACCTCTCTTTCGGGGGGTGGTCTAGGTAACTCCTTAGGAAATATGTCAATTTATTACTAGATGATGGGGACATTTCGGGCATTATATTTTCATTTCCACCTTCTTCTTCACCAATCAACTCCATAATGAAGGCTATAGGAGGTGTTTTTAGAAAAAAAATACTAGTCTAGAATTCTCTCCAAAGAAGTTAATTGTTGGTATCCTATTCAAGACTACTGATATTTTCTGGCTTCTGTATTTGGTCTTAGAATTAAAAATTGAGAGCCAGTCCACCCCTACAATAATGTCGAATTTCAGCATGAGAATGACCACTATATTTGCGATATGATTGTGGTCACTGAATTAAATACTAAAGTTTCAAAATAATGATCGGGCTTGGATAATACCACTAGGAGTCTTGACTGATAACTATACTTTTAGAAATTCTTGGGTTGATTCAAAATTCATTACAAACATGGATGAAATAAATGAATGCATAGAACCCGAATCAAGTAATGTACTAGATAGATTTGAGAGAATAATAAGGGTACCTTCCACCACATCATTTAGAACTTCAACATCACCAGTTATGATAGAAAAATCACAACCTTTATCCCTTGGAATCTACTAAGGTATATTGTTATTCCCCTTCACTGCCATTGGATTTGGACAATGATTCGAAAAGATCCCATTATTTACACACATTAAGCATTGGACTTCAGGTAGGGCAAGCACCATCCTCCCTTTTTTGTTAGTGTTGGTAAGTTGAGGCTTCACCTCAATACACTAATTCCACCTGATATGTCTATATCTTCCACAATTGAAGCACTTTTTATTAAAAATCATGAATTTACCCAAAAACTTCTTCCCACACTAATTACACATGAGACATTGCAATTATTTCCTTCTCTTATCTGATCAAAGAACCTCCATATTCTTGGATCCCTTGATCTCTTCTTTTCATTGGATTTGTGATCCCATAATGTCTCACCAAACTCCAGTTATACTTTTATAGCATTCCATATTTTCTTCTAATAGCTATCATAGGCTTGGTTGGATATATTCTTCTACAAATGAGGTCTTAGTATACCAAAGAATCTATCATCCTTCCCATTAGGATCCATGAAAAATATTGCGGTGTAATGGGAATGTCTTGGGAATTTCATCCAATAGATTTCATTAGATTAATTCTCCTTTTTCTTCAGATTGAGAAACTTTTTCTACATTTTTTCTCATGGAATGAAGAAAATACTTATTGTAGAAGATCCCTCTAAACTCGTCCCACTTCTTAACTTCTACCTCCAGTCTTGGCCTCATTTTTTTAATCATTTATCACCACTAATCAGCTTCTCCCTCTAAGTAGTAAACATCTAGGTGACCTTATCTTGTTCTGAATAGAGGATCACAGAAAATATCTTTTTGTTATAGCTGATCCATTTTTCATTAATCAAGGGGTCGAAAGAACTAATGATGGTTGGTGGTGATTGACCATGAATGACTCAAAAGACAGTTGTTACTATCTTGGTAAAATCATTCAATGAGGTTGATCAATGTTATTTCCTATAACATTAGTCATTTGGTTAATCATTCTCAAGGATGTTTCCATTCCATCCTCCGTCGGAGGGCTGTCAGCACATAGTCCATTGCAGTCACCATTTTCTTGGTTCCTCCTATTGCCTTCCATCTTCTAAAAGAATACAATCATAGTTAGAATATTATTTCATTTAATCGTATTTTATATGTAAATGATTTTTAATTCTTAAAACATCATGCTTAAACATATTATTCTTCTACAACAGTTACATATCTCTAAAATTCCATCAAAATGATTCACAAAAAGCTTGTGATTAACCAAAAATATAGCTCAGGAGTGTCAAAATAATTATGCGATAATGACTACTATCATGAACTAGTTCCTGTTTGATTCTATCTCAAAGCGACATTTTTTTTGGATTTACCCCTACAAACATTTGTGCCATGGCCACATCCAGATGTTCATATCGAGATACGGATTTATTTATTCCAAAACCACTTACTTTATATTTCACCAAAATTCCAGGAAGAATTACTATATTTAAAATTTTATGTAGTGTTATTCTTGGGGTTTTCAAATCCAAATTTCCCTAAATAACTAAACAATACTTTGATATGAACTATGTCATCCATTCATTTATTATATAACTTTTCATTACATTTTACCAAAATACGATCTTTACTGTCTTATGTCTTGGAAATCAGGAACAAAATACATGAAAACATATAACACTTTTTTATATCCATCTTGAAAGGATTGTTAAAATTTTCATCCTATGTTCAACTAATTAATCTCATAACCTGGGGAAATACATCAATGGAAAGGCTGAGCATAAGGCCCATTTAAGAATGACAAGGAAAATAGTTTACATGTGAACTTCAGATAATACAATAAGTAAATGAGAAAATATCATAAAGGCATGAGAGAAAGTAATATCATGATAATAAGAACATGAATAATATCTTGAAAATGTGGCTACAAAATTTAGTTATAAAATTAATAAGCATATCACAAAGGTCCATCCCCATGGTTTCATAAAAATTAACATGGTTATTCAACAAGGTATCGTAAAACCTGTCATCTATAGAGATTAATTTCATTACCCGGTGCATTAAATCTCTATCAATGTGAACCCTTAATATGTATTTATTTTCATGTGAGACACATAAATCATAAACGAACATTTCATAAATAAACCAAATCAAATAAAAGAATGGGATTCATATCAAAATCACGATGTTTTAAAAAGTGATTAAAAACATTATCATTATGTAATTCATAACCCATAAAAAGGGAATTAGGGTTTTGTGTTTTTCATATCTAGAATAAAATATATCATTTTTATGTATTAATGAATAACTCTACAAAATAAATAGATATTTTTATTCACAAAAATAAAATAATATAAATTCATGAGAAAAGATGAGTGATTTTGAGATGAAAATTCTGCAGCATAATGACTATGCAACACGGTTTAATAAAAAATTAAAAAGAGAGTGGATAGTGGTCCCCAATTCATAAGATATTAATAATAATGTATAAGTATATAGAAAAATGGAGATATGACCATGTTATGGAAATTCTAAAGACATACCAAATGAAAGATAACTTTAATGAAAAAAAGACGTTGTAGAATCCATTATGAGAATTTTGCAGCCAAATGGCATCGCTTAAAAATTCATAAAATCAGTTGATTAGAGTGATAAGGGTCTATAAAAAAATTTAAATTAAATTTATATCTATATGAATACATTATAACATACCATAGCATATTAAAAATGGTTATTAAAAAGGCATAACATAAATGAAGTATTGACTAAAGGAGGAGGGTGAAAGGTTCCATTACCTTAAAGTGTAACTTCTAATAAATGAATATTGGGACCTTGGGGAATTTAAGGAAACATGACAGTACTTATTGGGAGGTAAAAAAACCAGATATTCCTTGAGATGGATTTTTTAATGAAATAAATCAAAGTAATATCTTGGTATTTATAGTAAAAGAGGGGTTTTTATTAATTTTCAAGGACACCTTACTGGTGTCATTTGCAAAACCACGAGCTTTCGTAGTTTATTTTCACATAGTTTTGGAAATATGGAACACATAATAAAATATTTTAATACAAATGATTAGACCAGAATTTTAAATTACATATTACATCATTATGATGTCATAAAACAAACTGAAAACTCTGAAACTGTATTTTTAATATTCATTGAAAAATATAACATTTTTTAAAAATCACATAAATTCACACTTACCTAATATTGATGTTATTAATTTAAAAATTAACTCAATTTTCCAAAAATAATTTTATAAAAATGAGAAATTTAATTTTTATGTAAAATCACTATTTAACATAAAAATACTAATACATAACATATAATTTCTAAAATAGTTATTTACTTATACTAGTATTTCACATTACCATTCAAGATACCCAAATTATATTTGTACTTACTTAAGTGAGGTTACTATTCCATTGGTCATATTACTTTTCATAAGCGTAATATTACTATTCATAGTTTACAAATAACCAAAAGCTATGTTGATCTTATCAGACTCTAAATTTCTTACTAATCACAACTGTATATGTCTGTTTCGTGAAAATCATTTCATAATATCAATCATTTAATGTATAAAAAATATTTTAAAATAAATTTTTTTAATATTCATCAATATTATGAAACTTCCTTGAAAAAAATAAAAATTCATCCTATATTAATTTTTATATTTGAAACTAAAAAAATGTTGGATATTTTAATACAATAAGAAATAAAAGTTTTATTTATACAAATTAATTACACAAAGTAAATAAGGCCTAATTAATAAACACCTTATTTAATAAGTAAGATAATATTATCAATAAAAAATTTTCAATATTGATATTTAAATAGTTAGTTATTCATCGGATGAATATTCTTTACAGCGGTATGACACATGTTTTCATCAAAAAATAATTAAAGTATATAATCATTGAAAATAATATTGTAAATTTTAATGTTATGTGACATTGTATGTGAAAAATATGATAGAATAAATGAATCAATTTTTAATTTAGAATATGTTTTCATTTATAATCTTAAATAATTTCAGATCATTAATGATTGTTTAAAAATTATAAGTATGTTTTATACTAATAAAATTTAATTTAAAAACATTAAGTATCATGGTTTATACTAAAATGGTATTATAAATTATGTGTTTTTATTATAAAATGTAAATTAATAAATATATAGTATCTTACTATCACAAAATAGTTATTACATTTTGATAATTTATTATTCATAATAGAAATATTTTTACTGAAACACAATTGTAATCATAATTTAAAAAGTTCATCACAAAAAAAATATATTTTTGAAAATATTTATTCAAAATATAGATTCCCCTAAAATATAATATAAAATTTATGATTTTATATGTTTTAAACGTATAATTTTTTATTGAGGAAGAATTTAATAAACAATAAACCAATATAAATTGAACAATTTGGAAAACAAATTAATATTTTTTATCCAATATATTAAATATTATATTTAGATTATATAATTTAATTTAATAATGTAAATTCTATAATATAAAGAATTTTAATTTTCTAGACTTGAATTTTTTTTTGGAATCAACATGTTGAAATTATCTTAGGAAACTTTTTGGAATTTTTTATAAAATTATTATTTTAGTTAATATGAGTAAAATACTATTTTTAGGAATCTCATATATTTTATAACATCATCATAATATAAAAGTTTAATTAAAATTTATTTAATATTTTTAATATTTAAAATGTATATAATGAGTAAAACAATGTTGTTAAATATAATATTCATAATTTACAAAATTATAAAAAATAAAAACATAAGTGATATTTTAACAAAATAAAAAACCAATTTTGAATCATTTTTATGAATAAAATATTTCCAATATTTATTTTTCTTCAGGTTGTATTAAGTTTACCAATAACCGTATATTTTTTTAATCATAATCTTATTAAAGTATAAATGATAAAAATTATTCATAATTTTTAAGATAAATAAAAAATAACCATCATTTTATTCAATGATATGCCTTTCCTTTATCTATATAAACAGTCATATTTTACCCTTTTCTCCATATATAAAGAATCTAATTTTCCTATGATCTACCAAAAAAATAATTTAATCATCTATATCCATTTTTATATGTCCCAACTATTTCCAAAAGACATTCATCTTGTGGCCTTAGACTCAATCAATAGAAGGCGACTAAAAAACCAATGTAAGAGTTCCCAATTCTATTTTTCATTAATTATTTGAGATTATTTTTCAAAAAACTATTTTAATATCATACTATTTTATATAATGGAATTTATTTCCATCATATTAATTTACCTTTAACCCTTTATTGATGAAATGTTATCCACACACTATCATCAAATAAATTTTTATATGTTGAAACAACGTTGAAATATAGGTTTTAAAATCCATTTATTTCATTGAAATTATTACCTTACCCCATTTTAATATATATTCAATCTATATAAATCACATCATAAATTTTTTTAATAATATTTTTTTCATAAATAATTATTTATTACGGATTCTCATCTTGAAAGCTTTTCTAAAATATATTATTCCCCAATGATGGTTTTATTCCACTGAAGTGAATGGTGATGTTTGAATTTATATTATCCATTTAATTGATAATTTGAAAAATATATTTCATGATTATATATAATATTAAAAATAAAATATTTTTATTATTTTCAATTTGGGTTGAATAAATAGTCTTGATAATAATGATGTTAACCGTAAGAAAAATCACATTTATTTTAACTGTGATAGATGAACCATTATTGAATTTTCCTTTATGATATAATATTATCTATATTACTTATGTAATTATATAATCATAATACCATAACACATTTTTCAAATATGAAACTATTTTACAGTGACCATCAACTATATATATTACATTAGAAGATAATAAGAATCATGAACTGAACAACCTCAAAACGACTGGTGAAAGAAAAATTCATCTAATATGTTAAATGTACTAGTTAATAAATGATTTAAAATTAAAAAACATGAAATAAACATTAATAATGTTTTTAAACAATAAATTATATAATATAATTTAATTATTCAATAATTTTAATGGAATATAAAGCGAGTCAGGACATGGAAAAATTGGTTTTCAATTCTAAATATCCCTTCTATTAACAGATTATTTCTATATTATATATCCCATATTCTATGTGATAGAAAAAAATTGAATGTATAAATTATTTTCTATCCCTTTATCGTGATGTATTCTTATCCCCTCATATTTCATTTGTATTATTTGAAAATAACTTTGGTAATTCATACGTGGTCTCTCCCATCATTTCTCACTATTGAGGTCATGTTTTCTATCACCCTAAATCTCTCTCTATTTAACATTCCATCATTCAAATAATATTTCTTAATGTTAAATATTTTCATTCACCTATATTTCATATGATACTAATGTCTTTATTATTACTATTTTATAATTTCATTAGGATGAATCATACAATATTTATAAAAGAAGATTTAATTTTTTTATTATATTTTAAATGGATTTAATCTATTATAGATACATATATTTTATTTTTTAATTTGTTTTAAATATTAGTATTAAAGTACTTTCACTGAGGTCTTTTTTTATCTATTTTAAAATTTTCCTTGACATGGATTTATTTCTTGATTTTTACTATATGTCCTGAAATGGTTATGAAAACTAATTTATTATTTTAATTTAGGTTTTCTAGATTTTATTATCATGATTATTTTTGAATGAGTTTATTTATGTTAAATGATCTTATAAAACATCATTTTAATATTATTATTTTTATTTTAAAATATTCTTATGTTTTTTTCATCCCTTAAAGAACAGTTTTTATTTATTTATTTCTTTTTTCTATATGAACATATTAATTGATTCAAAAACTGATAATATTTAATATCACCATTTGATGGATTTTTAATCTATGTTTGTACTCATTTATATTTATATATTTAATTATTTAGTTTGTTATATTTCATTTTGTGGTATCTTTTAAAAAATAGAACATGCATCGAAATAACACATTTATTTATTATCCATGATAATATGTATATTATGTTTTTTTGAAATGAAATAAATTTAAAAGGAATGATCTATTTGTTCCATCATCATCCCTTATCATCAATTAGTATTGTTGATATTTCATCCAATGCTATTCCATGAAAAAAAAACACTATAATTCCCTCTTTTGATTGAATGGTGTCCCCTAAGATATCCAAACATTCAATTAACTACGAATATTACTGACATGATTATAATTATTTTATTATATATGATTTGAATAATCAAAACGTAGTTATTTGAATCGAATAACATTTACCTATAACTCTTATTAGTTTTTATGTATTCTAAATTTATTTCCATCGATAAATTACACTATGATTATAATGTATTTATGATGGTTTTCATATTCTTGTAGATCACATTTGTTTGGATATATCACAATGGTGATTGTGGGGCTCAAAATTATAGTACCCTCTAATTCATTGAGAAATTATTTTCATCTAAGAGATAACTATATTTATAAAACTAAACCCAATCAAATGTTTTTACAGTTCTAGTTAGTAAACCAAATCGACTATGGTGTGATTTTATTGGTAGAGATCCTTGAAATAACCAAAATTTTCTACATTCATGTATGTTCCACATTCCTATATAACGAGGAATTTCAGACCATAGGGGATGGTGGTAAGAGACCCCTCCATGACTTTCATTTGTCGATGGAGTATAATGACAAGATTATGCTATGTGTTTTAGTGAAGTATTTTATGGAAATCAAGACATGATATTAGTGTATGAAATAATTATTCATTATCACTTATATTAATTTTGTGAACATATTCCAATAATAATTACATTTCTCTATGATTTACCAAACTTTATTATATCCTATTGATACTTTTTTTGCCTGATTGATAAAGTTTTACCCCTTAAAAAAATCTAATATCACCCTTTTCATATGTTTACCCATTTAAAAAAGTTTTTAAAGGTGACAAAGATATTTAGATTAGATTATAAGTTGTCTAGGAAGAATAATTGTATTTTTTGACGATTTAAAATGTAACTAGTTCCCAATGGCACTGAAATTTCTATTATAGTTGTTGGTTTCACTTTATAATTTTGGTTAATTGTATATATATTTAAAAATGTATCTAAATATATGGGTCTATGGATTGATATCTAGTATTAAAGTGTAGTTTGGTTATTTTTCACATTAGATTGTTTTAATTTTAGATGAAAACAATATATTTTATTCAGTGTAATTTATAAAACACTATCAAGTGTTATTGGTTGTTGGTTGGTTAAAATTCATTATCATTTTTAAGAATTCATTCTATGTTGTACAAAATTATTCACAATTATATATTATTCTGTAAAAATAACATAAAAAATATTATTCTATAATATATATTCTATATTAGACTAAAATTTTATCAATATTTTTTAAAATATAGATTTAATAATAGAATTTATGTATTTATATATTTATATTTATTATAAAAGTTATATATATATATAAAATGCAAGGTAAAACATATAATTTCAATTTAAGGCACACATTATTTAATAAAATATACACCATACACAATATATTAACCCATGTATTAACAAGTATTCATTATTAAAATATTAATCATTTAAATTTTCCAGAACATAAAAATCTAGTCAATCCACTCCCCAAACAATCATTTTTTTGATTAAGTCTAATCATCCATCATATTTTATCTACCAAGACACCATAAAAAACAAAAAATATATTATCAAACTTAGTAGTAATTTAATTAGCTAAGATACCACCACCATCACGAAATACCACAACCTTGTTGTAAAAATAGATAAATAGAAGATAAATCTCAGATGGATGACAAAAGAAAAAAAATTAGAATATATTAAAAACCAAATATTATATAAATTTTAAAAACATTTAAATCCTCTAGTGTAACTTACAAGGTAATGTTTTATCAGGAAAATATCTTTTATAATATTTCTCATACATTTGATAAAAATTGATAATATGAATTATTTTGATATAATATTATTTTGAATAAAAAAATAATATGATATTGGAATGAAATGACTCATAATAAAAATTTATATTCAGTTTTTTGATTGTGAAAATTAAGTGTTTCATTTAGAAATCAAAATAATAAATTGTTTTTTCTAAAAAATCAATAGGAAAAGGTAGATTTGTTTTTTTTTCATAAAAATGGGTAAAGATACAACTATGATAAATGATAAAAATAATTTTATAAAAAATCCTAACAGAATTTTTATTTTATTTATAAACATATAAATAGTCATTTTATTATAATAAAACCACACAAATTCAAAGTAAAACACCAAAACCATAAACTAAAATTATAATCATAACTCTAAAACAACAAACTAAATTTATAAATCCCAATATTAAATATAGTTTTATATAGTAATAAAATACAACATAATAAGAAATTATTATATTCCAGAACAAAAAAAATATTATACTAAAAACCAAAGTGCCATGCTCTAGATAGATCACTGTTAGATTTAGTGGGTGAATTAGTGGTCCCTTTTTATTTTTTAAAATCTTATATATTGTAATCACCATTTTTGAATAGTTATGATATAGATTCAATAATTCTTGTTATTTCTCACAACTTCATATTAAAGAAAATTTATATAAATAAGGAATATGATAATTTAAAAGGTTTAAACTTGAAAAAAAACTCCTCCGTCGGTTTGGATCATATTTTGTGGCCTAATGGATCTACCAAAAAACATAGAATAAAAATTTAATTTGTCTCTAGAAAATCCTTGATGATAATATTCTAGAAATCATTGTCTCTAGTGTTTATTAAAACCACATACCTATATGTTCATTATAAATTATGCCATATAGTTTATGTAATCTTTTTAAATGTTACTGGTCATATCCCATTGATGTCTTTGTACAACCTCTTAATAATTCTATAAATTTCCTCTTAAACTCACCATTGAATATGTGTTTAAATCATTGGGTTTTATAGTGCTGTGTAAATATATACTTATAATCCTATGAAAACGTGTTCATAGTACTTCAAAACTATCACTAAAATTATTAAAAATCATCTACTGATGAAATAATGTGATCTCAAAATGAAATATGGTATTCACAAATCTCTCTTAGTTATTAGTCTCAACACAGTATCACTAACATTAGATTACTTCCGATTCTCCATCAATTTATAAGGAAGTAATAAATTAAATTGAATCTTCTCTATTAATACCAACATGTGTTCTATTGTAAGAATTATTGAGTTTACTCTGTGTCTCTCTTATTCTCAACCCTTTCTCCTTTTTTCCGTGATATTAATTATACTATGAAAATTTCAGGAATATCATTTTCAATTATATATTTGTAAACTCCATGATTAATGATTTCATATTCTCATATTCAAACTCATTCAACAGTCATTCAAATTGAGTAAATGTATTTATTAAAATAGTTCCTAAGTATGACCTATATAATCTCCATGGGATTATAGAAATACCATAGCATCATTTTTCATACCAAATCTAGGATTTCAATTATTTTTAAATTCTTCCACATATTCATGGCTCCAAAAAAATTTACATGGTAAATCCTTTTACGGTGTGGAATCCTACTATTCATCCTTACATAACATCACCTTTTAATTGAAGTTAAGTTTTCAACATTAATCATAATGAATCTTAATCTCATTGTGACATTTAATTATTTAATTGAATTTATATATTCATCATCTAGAATATAATTGTATTTATATCATATTAATAGGATTATTATTTCTAAATTTTATTTTGATGATTCTATCATCAATGTGTTCTTAATAAATTTACCTTAAAATATTCTTATAGGAACCTTATGACCACTTCTCAATTAGATATCACTATTTTATCATGGTTTAATGAATTATTTTATTATTTATATTATTTATTTATAAATTATTATGATAAAACCCTAATATTTATGCATCCACTATTATTTTCCTTGTACACTACATAGGTATAATATAAATTCATGATCTTCATAAAATTATCACAAGTGATTATACACTTAAAAGAATTGAACATATGATTCATGTACCCTATGACATACAATGATCACAAAACATAAGTTTCATGCCTTTAATTATATGAGTTCCTCTGAACCCTATGATATCTATTGTATAACCTATGTAGACTACATTGTGCCTTATGTTATGTCTATAGTTCCTCAATTTGAAATTTTCCTCATCTACTAGTCAATTTAAAGACTCATGCATCAATTTGAAAAATATATTCTTCTCACCATGAGTGATTATTAATACCTTCAAATAAACAACTAAAGAGTATCCTTTAAAATAACTATGTGATTATTTAGTTCCTTATAGATTAGGCCTCTTAACATCAGATAGATCATTCTTCTTGGAAAAAATAAATTAGTTAAGTTCTTCACTAGCTGTAATTATTAAAACGTCTTATATATTATTGTGTATAGTACATTCATCATTATAAAATCTTTTAATTAGGAAGGAAAATACATAAATAATCACAATTAATGGTTTACGGAATCTTTTTACACTAGTCCATTTAGAAAAAACATTTACCACTTCATTCATTATGTATGGTGTCAAATAGAAGCATCTCACTCTTCTATTATCGTACACTACAACTTTATTGGTAGATTTAATAATCTAGAAACATCTCCCTTAATTGAAATAAATAAAATTTCATTCATATGAAAAATTTTACCACAATTTTTTTTGGAAACATCATCCATTTTTTTAATTCAATATAAGTTTTTGGTAACCATTTATCCTCTCCCCCTAATATTTTAAAAAATTAAATGGACTTGTTGTGGTCAAATATCACTAAATTACTTTTTTTAATCTTTTGAATTTCTCAAATTCAACAAACCATCCTCTCTCTATAGAAATACAAAATATATCATCATTTACATGGTTTAGAGAAGGATGGTACCAAGAACAAAATAGAAATGAGTCTTTAGTTAATCATCTATAATTGTACAGGTGAAAACACTATATATAATAATATATATATCAATAAATGTGAAAATATATCTATAATAATGTTTGAG
Organism: Viscum album; assembly: GCA_963277665.1. Taxonomy (NCBI): domain Eukaryota; kingdom Viridiplantae; phylum Streptophyta; class Magnoliopsida; order Santalales; family Viscaceae; genus Viscum; species Viscum album. Next base: position 1,867,716,108 of record OY728133.1, read on the forward strand.
ATGATAAATTAATTTCACATTCCTATTCTAGGAGTTTTAGAATATTGTTTTCATAATTTATAAATTTAGAACTCAATATAAAAAATGCATCAGAAAACTTTCAATTACAAGGTAAATCCCCTTGCCCTTTATCTTGTATTTTCATCAACCGTCATTTCCATTTTACAAACATGTTTGAGAATGTTGAAAAATATCATTATATATGATTATTAAAATATACTTTTAGTTTTCTTATATGTTGTATAGAATTTCTAAATTCTTGGTTTTTTATTTACTATAATAATACCTATTCATGATAGCTACATATCAGTGGATTCACTAATCAATTATTTATCATATTAGTGGGAATATTAAATTGTGGTAACTTTACATTGTTTTATAGTGGATATAGTCTCATTTATATCACCCATTTATTTATTTCCATCAATTCCATGAATGTAATACACATAAATAAAAGGATATATAGAGAGGGTTCCATTAGTCCATAGTAATATAAGAATAGATGATAGTTTCCTCTTGACTAATATTATCTATAATTCTCTACATTATCTATTGAAGATATATCCATGCCACCATGTTTCATAGTTCATTGGAACATGTGTTCTTGTTTAAGAACCCTTGATTCTAGGAGGTTTCCATTGGATTTATTCATGTACCTAGAATCATTCAGTGGTTCATTATCTAAAATGGACTTTCTTTCCAAAGGGAGGAATTTGTTAAGTTTGAACATATGATACTTAAGAGTATGCATTGGTTGAGAGGAAGGTAGGTGGGACTCATCACAACCTTTGGGGAAAATTATTGTCTTCTCTTATACTCTCTATATAGATTTATGATATTTTCATGAATCCTTAATAATTCACCAATTATAACATATGTTTCCCTTAGAATTATCAATCAATTATTATCATGTGTGAAATTTAGAATCATCAGTATGTATTCGAGGATCTCCATTAATGGACACAACTACATATATTCTAGGTTCTCTTTTAATGGATTCTTCAGATATACTATTTAGAGACTCTTTTAATCATCATTATAATGATACTGGATTTAAGCCACATAGTGGGGCACTCTAGAATTTAATGTCATCCATGGATAGGAATGTTTGTTTTGATATTGGGATTGTTCCCATAAAATGGCCTACCTACGTATCCTTATAAAAGGAATCAGAAACCTCGTAGATCATGCCACTGAATGGGACACATAATAACTTTTAAGTTCATGTGATAAGGACCTACCCATAAAGTTTAATTTCATGTGGTTAGGATATCTAAGAGAAATGTGATGAGTCATGTTATTTTGTTGGACTTATGCCTATACAGCCCAAAGAAAATTGAATGAATCTGGGTTTCCATGTATGATTAGACCCTGTTGAGAATATTTCACATGGAGAACAAGGTTTATTTGAAGTGATGGGATAGAACCTCAAGGTGGTTTCCCACATATCTCATTTGTATGGGAATCAAATCCCACGTAGTTTGATGAGTCTCATAGGAGAGTATAGTCCATTGAGAGAAATGAGTTTTGGATTACATAATGAAATTGATTCCTTGATAATTTGGGTGTTTAATTGGTGCCTTATTCATAAGTAGGATTCCCAAATTAAGGTAATTAGAGTTGTACTCTTGAATAGGATGTCTACTGCGCATGGGACTTGAGATGGATTCTTACATATCCCAATTATGCTGGGAATTAGAGTTCTCATAGTTCATTAATTGTGGGTGTTTTTACAGTTATTATAATCATCAATAATATATAACACCATGTTAGTTATGCTAAATGTGAGAAACAAGAGGATTTGAATGTCTCAACAAAGGCACCCAAATTTTTCCTACTTTGCTGGTGGAAGAGAACACACCTACGGTGATGACGGTGGAAGAGGGAAAGATGATCAGGGAAGAGGGAGAGGTGACGAGCCTTCCAAATCACTTAACAGTGGAAAAGGGTCCAATGTAAGGAAGTAGTGAATGTGAATTAAATATGGAGGAGAAAGACTTCAAACCTTCAACTTCAATGGTTAGGTGATTACACTAGGAAGGATTCCCTAAAATTGATCTCGGTAGGGGAGGGAGACTTCTACTTTGTTCAATAGGAAAAGTAGGTGTGAACTGTACCATCCCTACTAGAGACATGAGGTTCCGGGTTTTAGAGATAAGAAGGGGAAGATAGAACCTGAAACCTAATCCTCTAAACCTAGAACTCCCCAACACAGTTCTTGGGAAAATGATCCCAGTGAATACGGATATACAAACCCAAAAAAACTCCATGAATCCTAACCCCATTGTGAATCAAATATGGGAAACCTCTGACTATTGATATACAATCCCGAATAAGAGGCATGCTGATGTTCCTTTCCCAAAGTGATGATATGTAAGGTGGTTTTGGTGGAATTCACAACAAAATATCTATTAGATAATGGATCCAATGAATAATCAGTCTTCCCATGAATCGATTTAAGATTGATTTCTATCTTGTAGACTAAAGAGAATAGGTGAATAAAATGAGGTCTCCAAAGTATGTACTGGTGCACAAGTATGGGTGCGCATGTAGGATTGGGTGACCTGATGTTAACTTAAGTGATGAACAACCAAGATTTTAAGACTTGGTAAAGACATTTCTTAAGACTTCCTTAGTATTCATATGACAACCCTGCTTTTTATTACAACTTAAACATGCTTTATTACATAAAACATCACTGGATAAAACAAACAATATGGAGAGGTTTATTGTATTTGGGGCTTAGGATCATTACATAAAAACATAAAACATGAAATACAACATTTTTATTGAAAACTTCCTTTACATGAACACTACATTCCCTCGTACTTAGCATTGCATGGGATAACCTGAGGACATGCATAAGAAAAGGGTGAGATATAAAGTCGAGTAAGGGAGTACACATGGAATAACATGAGGAGTACAATACATGTTAGGCAATAGGCATGTCAATAGAGCATAAGATAAACATGAACATAATGGCATGATAAAGCATGATAATCATAACATGGAAATGTGGCAACAACACTTAACATTGAATTAGCATGAGCCAAGGCTCATTGCACATGGAGCATGAGTAAACCCTAATTGATCATGAAACATGAGTAAACCCTCATTGAACTTGAATTAGCATGGGTAAACACTCATTTCACATGACGTATCATGATACTATACTTTACCCAATGCATTGGAGTGCTATAAGGGAGCACCCTTAACATTTCATTTCATGCATAAGCATGCCACATGGATCATAAAACACGGATTCATAAAATATAATAATTTATTCCACAATAAAGGAATGTGGAATTCATACATGAATCTTTAAAATCAATAAGTAAATATGCATAAAGTTGAATACCCTTGATGGAGAAATGGGCATGGTATTCACTACACAATGACATTGACTTAGAAAATCGGTGCGATTTCGGCAGCGTAACAGCATGACATAAGAATCCATAAAAAAGGTTGATGAGAGAGAAAGGTGTTCCTCATAATATTTACATGTAATGGACAGTAAGGAGGTCATATAGATACATGTCCCAATAATTGAAATGGAATTTAGATTTATGATACAAAAGTATTGCTTGAATGTAAAAGAAGAGAGAGAAGTTCCTTTCAGAATGTTGGCATAGTAACGGGTGTACATGGGAGGCATTAAATGAGAGAGAAAGGGGTCTCCCATCATTCAAAAAATAATAGAAAAGTATGAGGGAGGTGAGAAACAATACCCCAACATTCATAATTTAAATTAAAAGGGCAATACAACTTAAAGAAAATTGACAAAAAATGAGAAAGGAAGAAAAAACCCTTACTTGGAAGTATGCTTCCAAAGGCTAGAGAGAGGCTTTTGAGAGGCTTATTGGGAGCTTGGGGAACTTTGGGAGGATTCTAGAGAGAATAGGGCAGAGTTTGGACGAACGCCAAATGATTTTAGTGAGGAGGAAGTGGGAACTTGGGTGGGTTTATATAGGAAAGGTGAGAGAATACTTTATTATTTAGGTTTGGGACCCCTTATATTAAATTAATCCAAAACACAAACCATCCCATGGTTTTTGCCCATGGTTTCTAGAAAAGGAAATAGAAAAAAAATATTTTACCATCCCAAGGTCCGAAATTATTAAAATAATAAGGTTGCTTATGTGGAGGTGAGTCACACTCCCGTGGAAATTAATTCAAAAAGGCAAAGTGTTGAATAAGTCTTGATGGGTTCATTAATGCTTTAAAAAGTAAGTCAAACAAACCCAAAATTACTTTATTTTAATGTTAAAACATATATTGGCTGAACATACGGATTATAGTATTTTATTACATCACCATTGGGTCATTATGATTTCATAAAACAGATTATATATTTAAACGGTATTTAGTTTTTACCCAAATATTTGACTGTCTCAGAAAATTATGAAAACTTTAGCGTTGGATAATTTCGACGTCCTGATTCTAGAAATGACATTTATTTTATCTAAAAAGTTTTCTAAATATGTTAATTTTCACTTTTAATATAAAAACCAACATTTATCGAAAATTCACGGGTTTTGACAGAAAAGGCCTTCAAACCTTGAGAAAAATTTTAATTGCATTAATAAAATTATAAGATCATTTATATTTAATAAAAATTAATTTAATATTAATAATAATATCTTTTTAAAATATTATTTACTTCAAAAATACCTTAATTTAATAAAATTTAATTCTTAATTAAATAATACCTAAAAACACCATTTTTACTTTAAAAACTATTTACAATGTATCAAAAATGACTAGAAATTATATTCATTATTATATAAAAAAATAATAATGTACATGAACATAGTACTACTTATTTGTAACATAACCCCTTAAAACAACTGTATAAGACCTAAGGGTAAGGTGTGCGATGGTGATAGACTCTTGGGGCGGCTCGGATAACATTGCCCAAGTGGTAATCTCCATCAACTTCCACTTTTCCCGTATACGGTCATGTTCAAGCTTGACAAAATGAAGCTCATCTTGGGATTGGTCAAGGGTGAAGCCCAAGGATGCCACCTCTTTTCCGAGCTCCGACAAATGGGCTTCGTAAGGGGCAATTCTACTGGATGAGGCCATCGCTTCCTTTGTCTGGGTAAAATTGGGTTCGTTAAAGCCTTATATTTATACTAATCACGTGACCACTGTTCAACGGCTATAAAAGTAACGGTCAGAACACTTATCATAAAACCAAAGAAGTTGACATCTTATAAAAACATTTTTTCTATAAAGATAAAATTAACTGGATCAAGAGGTATTTTCCATTAATGAAACTTTGGGTCATTACAATATTCCCCCCTTAAAAAATTTCACCCTAGAAATTTTACTTTTCCCATACTAAAACAAATGTGGGTAACTCAGCTTCATCATATCCTCAGACTCCAAAGTTTCTTCTTCAAACCTTCAGTTTCTCCATAACACCTTGATGAGGGGCATTGTCTTATTTCATAGAACTTTTTCTATACGATCTAAGATCTTCACTGGTTGCTCCTCATAAGAAATATCGTCTTCCAATTGTACCACCTTGGAAAAGATTACATGTGAAGGGTCTGTTATATACTTATTAAGAGGGATACATGAAATACATCATGCACCTTGGCCATAGTAGGTGGAAGTGCTATTCGATAGGCCACAACCCCAACACGATCAAGAATCTCGAAGGGGCCAATGTAACATAGAATTTACTTCCCTTTCTTTCCAAACCTCATGACCTTCTTCCATAGAGATATCCGTAAAAACACCACGTCTCCAACTTCAAATTCAAGGTCTCGTCGACGATTATCTTCATAACTCTTCTGTCAACTCTAGGCTGCCTTGATATTATACTGAATGGTTTTCACCTTCTCTACCATTTCTTCGACCATTTCTGGTCCAAGAAGCTTACATTCACCGACCTCATCCCATCATGACAGTGTTCTGCACCTTTCCCCATACAGGGCTTCATATGGTGCCATTTGGATGCTCGAGTGTAAACTGTAATTATAAGAGAACTCAACCAGAGGAAGATGTTGATCCCATCCTCCTTTAAAGTCCACTGAGCACGCTCTCAACATATCCTGAAGTGTTTGGATAGTCCGCTCGGATTGGCCATCAGTTTGAGGATGATAGGCCGTACTGAAGTTCAGTTCAGTATTCAGAGCATGTTGAAGACTCTTCCAAAACATAGAGGTGAATATTTGATCTCGGTCAGACACAATAAATAGTGGTACTCCATGCAACCTTACCACTTCCCTGATATATATCGTGCCGGTTAGTCCAATGAAAAATTCTCTCGAATAGTAATGAAGTGTGCAGTCTTTGTAAGACGATCCACAACAACCCAGATTGCATTTTTGCCTTTGGATTTCCTCGTAAGTCCAGTGACAAAGTCCATGGTGATGTTCTCCCATTTCCATTCTGGTATGGGAATTGGTTGCATCATCACCTTATACTTATGCCTCTCTTCCTTCACTTGCTGACACACCAGGCACTTTGATGTATATTCAGCGATCTCTTTCTTCATAATATCCCTCCAAAAGTTTTCTCAGAGATCTCGACACATCTTTGTGCTCCCTGAGTGAATAGTGAAATTTGAACTATGTGCATCATCCAAAAGTTCCTACTTCAGATCCGGACTTTATAGAACATATATTCTTTTCCCAAACCGCACAATTCCTTCTTCATTAAGATTAAACTCCGAGGATTTCCCCTTTTTGATAGCTTCCACTTTTCCTTGAATTCCAACATCATCCTTTTGAGTATCCTTTAACCATTACAAAAGAGATGGTTGAGAAATCATTTGTCAAAGGATTGATGATGTTCCCTTCTTTATGATTCCCACATACATCTTTATCAAGTCTAAGAAGATTGGATCCTTCTCAATTCACATCATTGATAGAATCGCTGGATCTTTTTTACTTAGGGCATCCTCCACCTTGTTCGCTTTTCCAGGGTCGTAATGTATTGAACAGTCATAATCCATGATGAGCTATATCCATCTTCTCTGGTGCATAGTAATCTCTTTCTCTGTGAATATATATTTAAGACTCTTGTGGTAAGTATATATCTCACATTTCTGTCCATAGAGATAATGCCACCAGATTTTCAAGGCAGAGATCACAACCGCCAACTTTAGATCATGCGTTGGATAGTTTCACTCATGGATTTTCAACTGCCTTGAGGCATAGGATATCACTTTATCATTCTGCATCAGCACACATCCTAATACCTTCTTTGAGGCATCACTGAATACCACAAAAAGTTCCCCACTTGTGGGTATAGTGAGCACGGGCACAGTGGTAATCCTCCTTTTCAACTCCTTAAAACTTTCTTCGCATTCATCAATCCAAGAAAACTTTACTCCCTTTTGAGTTAGCTTAGTAAGAGGGTTGAACAATCTTGAGAAATTTCTCACAAATCTTCGATAATATCCAGCTAACCCCAAGAAGCTACGGATATCCGTTACCGATGTTGTCCTTGACCATAATTCAATTGCATCTGTTTTGGAGGGATCCACAGATATCCCATTTCTTGTGATGATATAGCACAAGAATGAGACTTCCTTCAACTAGAACTCACATTTGCTATAATTTTCAAAGAGCTTCTCCTTGCGCAAAGTCTCTAGTACAGTTCTTAAATGCTCCTCATGATCCTCCTTGGTTTTGGAGTATATTAGAATATCATCTATAAAGACTACCACATATTTGTCAAGGTAATCTCTAAAGACTCTATTCATCAAGTCCATGAATATTTCTGGAGCATTGGTGAGTCCGAAAGTCATTACTATGAATTCATAGTGCCCGTACCTTTTACGAAAAGCAGTCTTGGGGACATCTTCCTTCTTCACCCTTACTTGATAATATCTTGACCGCAAGTCCACCTTGGAGAAGTATTGTTCTCCACGCAACTGATCGAACACGTCATCAATTATTGGGAGAGGATAAATGTTCTTTATCATGATTTTGTTAAGTTCACGATAATCGATGCAAAGATGCATTGACCCATCCTTCTTCTTGATGAAGAGGACTGGGGCACCCCATGGTAAAGCACTTGGGCATATAAACCCTTTATCCAGATTCTCCTGTAGTTGTTTCTTCAGCTCTTCAAGCTCAACAATAGCCATTCTATATGGAGTCTTGGATATTGGTAACGCCCTAGGTATAAGTTCAATTGAGAACTCAACGTCTCTTCTAGGAGGAAGTCCAGGCAGTTCCTCAGGAAACACTTCAGCGAATTCCCTCACAATAGGCATTTATTCAAGGATGGTTTCTTCTTTGGACTCAATCATCTGAGCCAGATACGCATGCTCATTGGACAATAATATCCATGCTTGAGATAATGGTGATAAAGGAGATTCATCTTCCTCCTGACACTTGTAAAGAATCGGGGGTCGATTCTCCATATGGAGGGTGATTTCCCTCTCCCGACAATTTATGTTGGCTCTATATAAGGAAAGTCAATCGATGCCAATAATTGCATAAAATTCCACCAGAGGGAGTTTGAAGAGGTTTTCCAGAAAATTCAATCCATAGATTATAACAGGGGAGGACATATATTCATGGGATGCAATGATTTCCCCATTTACCGTACTCACCGACATCTTTACTTCCATAATTTGTGGTGGTACTGGGATTGTTCTAATAAACTTTAGATATATAAAAGAATGCGTAGAACCTGAATCAAAAAGTACATTCGCTATTGTTGAATGAATAACTAGCGTACCTGTCACCACTTCATTGTTGGTGTTCACTTTGGCAGAAGTGATGGCAAAAGCTCTTCCTTTTTGTCTTGGAGGTTGTTGGTTGCCTCCAATAACCCTTGGATTAGGGCAATGATTTGAAAAATGACCCGATTCGTTTCATTTGTAGCATTGAACAATGCGTTGGGGTTCGAATAGAGGGTTCCTCTCCTCTTTCACAGCCGTGGGTCCTTCTTACCGACAGTTAATAGCTAGTTTCCCTTCTCTTCCACACCTGTAGCATTTTCACGTCCCCTTAAGGCAATTTCCATGGTGCTTCTTTTCGCACTTTTGGAAAGTGGGATGCTGGAACTTCTTAGCACCATTGGATTTATCCATCGGACCACCAGTATTGAAGTCCACCTTATGCTTCTTTTCCCCATGATACCCCTGTGATTTTCTGAACTCTATTTCAACCTTGAGGGCACATCAGACAATCTCCTCATAGCTATCGAAGTCACGGATCGCTAATGATTTCTGCATGCTAGGCTTAATCCCACCAAAGAAGTGGTAAAACATGCATTCAGGGGTCACGACGAAGCCAGAAGCATATCGTGCAAGCCTTGTGAGGTTTGCCTTGTACGCTCCCACAGATTCTTCATCTTTTTGCCTGAGGGAAAGGAAGTCCATTTCCATCTTAAGACAGAGGGTGCGCGGAAAATATTTATCGAAAAACATCTTCCGAAATTCCTTCCATTCCAAAGCCTCGATCTCCTCCTCAGGCTTCGTATTTTTGATCAACGTCCACCATTGATCAGCTTCACCCTCCATACGATAAGCAGCTAGGAGAACCTTCTCTTGTTCAGAACATTGAATAATGGAGAAGATCTTTTCAATGGAGTTGATCCATTTTTCAGCGATTGTGGGATCGGATGATCCACTAAAAGTAGGAGGCCTTTTCCTCATGAAGATCTCGATAACGACTTGTTCATTCTTAGGGGGGTTTGGACGTTCCTCTTGACCCATGTTTCTGTTCAAAACTTGAGTTAGCTGAGAGAGAAGCGTGACAAAGTTCGTTATTCCCACTCCCATTGGATCGGGCATCTCATTAGTACAATCATCACAATGATCTTCACAACGGTTGTTAGCCCGAGTCCTCCTATTACCGGCCATTGGATGGAATGAAAGGAATGTTAGGGGTAACACATAGCGGGTAATTCAAAGACAAAATTTGATGACTTATAAATAATCTTTCATTCCTTAACTCATGAGTCTATAGGCTTCAATCTTGGATTTTCATGATCTACATTCTAACAAATATTTGTAAGGCATTTTTTTTAAATTCCCTGAATAAGTGTTCATACTAAGCTTGTGAATTTATCAAAACATATCCCCTGGGAGTGTCGTAACCAATAATGCAGCAAGGCCCGTTGTTGTACACCAGTTCCCATTCGAGTCTAGCTCAAAGCGGTGTTTTCGGGTTTTACCCATAGGATACATCTTTGCCAGAACTGCCTCTACCTGCTCATATCCAGACAGGGATGTATTTGTTTGATAAACCACTTAATTAGTATTTACAAAAACATAGGGATGTTTTTATTATACTTAGTATTTTATATAAGGCTTTACTAGGGTTTCCTAATCCCAAAAATAACTAAACCTATCCTTTGATACCAACTATGACAACTCTCCTTTTTATTACAACTTAAACATACTTTATTACATAAAACTTCACTAGATACAACAAAGAAGATCGAGAGGTTTAGTGTCTTTAGGTATTAGGATCATTACATAAAAACTTAAAACGTGAAATACAACATCTTTATTGAAAACTTCTTTTACATGACCACTATATTCCCTCGTACTTAGCATTGCATGGGATAACCTGAGGACATGCATAAGAAAAGGGTGATCTATAAAGACCAGTAAGGGAGTACACATGGAATAAAATGAGTAATACAATACATGTTAGGCAATAGGAATGTTAATAGAGCATAAGATAAACATGAACATAAAGGCCTGATAAAGCATGATAATCATAACATGGAAATGTGGAAACAACACTTAACATTGAATTATCATGATCCAAGGCTCATTGCACATGGAGCATGGGTAAAACCTCATTGCACATGAAGCACGAGTAAAACCTCGTTTCACTTGAATTAGCATGAGTCAAAACTCATTGCACATGATTTATCATGATATTATACTTTACCCAATGCATTGGAGTTCTATAAGGGCGCACCCTTCTTAAACATTTCATTTCATGCATAAGTGTGCCACATGGATTATTAAACATGGATTCATAAAACATAATCATTTATTCCAAGATAAAGGAATGTGGAATTCATACATGAATCTTTAAAATCAATAAGTAAATGTGCATAAAGGTTAATACCCTTGATGGAGAAATGGACATGGTATTCACTATACAATGACATTGGCTTAGAAAATCGGTGCGATTTCGGCAGCGTAACGGCGTGACATAAGAAACCATAAAAAAGGGTAATGATAGAGAAAGGGGTTCCTCATCATATTTACATGTAATGGAAAGTAATGAGGTTATATAGATACATGTCCCAACAATTGAAATGGAATTTAGATTCATGATACAAAAGTATTTCTTGAATGTAAAAGAAGAGAGAGAAGTTCCTTTCAGAATTTCTGCATAGTAACGGGTGTACATGGGAGGCATTAAATGAGAGATAAAGGGGTATCCCATCATTCAAACAATAATAGGGTAGTATGGGGGAGGTGACAAACCATACCCCAACATTCATAATTGAAATTAAAATGGCAATACAACTTAAAGAAAATTAAAAAAAATGAGAAAGGAAGAAAAAACCCTTACTTGGAAGTGTGCTTCCAAAGGCTAGAGAGAGGCTTGTGAGAGGCTTTTTGGGAGCTTGGGGCACCTTGGGAGGATTATAGAGAGAGTAGGGAAGGGTTTGGACGAAATCCAAAGGATTTTAGTGAGGAGGAAGTGGGAGCTTGGGTGGGTTTATATAGGAAAGGTGAGAGAATACTTTATTATTTAGGTTTGGGACCCCTTATATTAAATTAATCCAAACCACAAACCATCCCATGTTTTTTTCTCATGTTTTCTGGAAAAGGAAAGAGGAAAACAATATTTTACCATCCCAAGGTCCGAACTTATTAAAATAATAAGGTTGCTTATGTGGAGGTGAGTCACACTCCCATGGAAATTAATTTAAAAAGGCAAAGTGTTGAATAACTATTGAGGGGTTCATTAATGCTTTGAAAAGTAAGTCAAACAAACCAAAAATCACTTTATTTAAATGGTAAAACATATATTGGCCTAAAATAAGGATTATAGTATTTTATTACATCACCATTGGGTCATTATGATGTCATAAAACACATTATATATTAAAACGGTATTTAATTTTTACCCAAAAATTTGACTGTCTCAGAAAATTATGAAAAATTCACCGTTGGATAATTTCAACGTCCTGATTCCAGAAATGAAATTTATTTTATCTAAAAAAATTTCTAAATATCTTAATTTTCACTTTTAAAATAAAAACCAACATTTATCCAAAATTCACGGGTTTGGATAGAAATGGACTTCAAACCTTAACAAAAATTTTAATTGCATTAATAAAATTATAAGATAATTTATATTTAACAAAAATTAATTTAATATTAATAATAATATTTTATTAAAATATTATTTAATTCAAAAATAACTTAATTTAATAAAAATGAAATCTTAATTAAATAATAACTAAAACACCATTTTTACATTAAAAACTATTTACAATGTATCAAAAATGACTAGAAATTATATTCATTAATATATACAAAACAAATAATGTACATGAACATAGTACTACTTATTTGTTACATAACCCCTTAAAATAGTCGCATAAGACCTAAGGGTAAGGTGTGCGATGGTGACAGACTCTTGGGGCAGCTCGGATAACATCACCCGAGTGGTAATCTCTATCAACTTCCACTTTACCCGTAGACGGTCACGTTCGAGATTGACATAATAAAGATCAGCTTGGGCTTGGTCAAGGGTGAAGCCCAAGGATGCCACCTCTTTTCCGAGCTCCGAAAAATGGGCTTTGTATGGGGAAATTCTACTGGATTAGGCCAGCGCTTCCTTTTTCTGAATAAAATTGGGTTATTTAAAGCCTTATATTTATACTAATCATGTGATCACTGTTCAACAGCTATAAAAGTAACGGTCACAACTCTTATCATAAAACCAAAGAAGTTGACATCTTATAAAAACATTTTTTTATAAAGAGACAATTAACTGGATCAAGAGGGATATTCCATTAATGAAACTTTGGGTCATTACAATTCACAGGTATTCCAAGAAGTGGGGTGATCAAGTTCCTGTCAGAGGAAAAGGTGTCACACAAGTGTTTCTAATTACAAGTGGTAGGTTGCCTTATGCATGAAAGTGTTATGGATTTAAAACACTAAAAGGACCTATGTCTAATGATCCTCCTTCAAATCCACCTCTCTAGGTGTTAAAGAACTACCTTGAATGTTTCGGAAGAATTGGGAGAAGGACTAGTGAATCCAGAGTAGAAATTAAGAATTAGGGAAATTAGTGTATATAAATGAAGGCCCCAAGTGTCTATTTATAGGAAAAAATAATACCCTAAGCTAAAGGATATTTTGCACGCATGTGGATTGAGTGGTAAATTTGTTGTGTGCAAGTACCTTGCGTGCTGATTGTGTTTTTTATACATGAAGAAATCTACTATTCAAGGAATTTAAATTATTTATTTTTTAATGTGTTTTCTCATATTTTTTATAATTCATTTACCTTTTTCACATTTTAAACTCTATGATGGAACATAGTGTCAAAAACATCCCCCCATCAGAATGGGTTTATGAATGAAAATACGATCTTATACAGAGGTACAGTGATGATCAATGAAAAAGAGGATAATTTGGCATGCAATTTGCAGAAAGCATGGTAAATGGGGAACACATGTTACGACACACAAGATTCGAGAGCGCAAGGTAACTCACATTGCTTATACATATCAGCTTCACTTCTGCGAAAATTATCCCAAATTTTGGAAATCTAGCTCTCGATGTGCAAGTAATTTTTGCACTGATGCCCCTATTTAGTCATGATTATTCTTTATGACATTTATTTGCATTCCCCAATTGGGGAACCATTCTAGCGCGCTGGTTTTATACTTTCATGTGAAGTTCATACTTTCATTCCTTAATGCCTTTTTCAATTTTTCTGAATTCATTTGTCAAAACAACAATAAATGAAAAGACATTGAATATGATTTTTATCCCTTTTTCAGATTCAATGGCTCCCAAAAGAGTCAGAACCACTGATTAATTGGCTAGTAAAAAAAATTGATGACATGATAACGATTTTTGTTCATGACTACCTTGAGGCCTGTGACACTACACTCACAGACATGTAATAATATCTGATGAAATACCACTTCAATTTTCACTAGAGAAATTATTTTCATTTGTATAGTTATGGAAATATATAAGAGTTCTGCATTCCAGACATGAAAAACTATATTCCACTTTCCTGGTTTCAAGACTATATGAATTTCTCCTCTTCCATTGTTTTAGTCATGGGATCATATGATTATGTTGTAAAAACAGATAAGGACGATTTCATGCATCACAACTCATGTTCTCTAGTTTTGAAATCTCATACACTCGAGATACATCCAAACTGTTATTCGTCCATCTTTCAACATTCTTCGATGGATCAATGAAAAGGCTAGATGAAAAGTTGGGATTTCAGTCATGGAGGGGGTGTAGAACCTGTATGCATGTGTGAATATTTGGTGCAAAATAAGTATGCATATTTTATAGATTACATAAAAGGTGTTGGAATTTATGAGGATGTCTGGGTCTGGCAAACCTACATATATTTGAATGATAATTTTCCACCAGAGATACTAAGCTGATGGAGTCTGGAAACTAACTCATTCCATTTGACAAATGGAGAATTAGGCAGTAGTTTTGGGGATGTATTCAAGATCTATGGAGCTCCAATACTTGAAGATATGTACGATGAGTTTATTCCTCCCAAGGTAACATATAATAACTCAAAAATTACACCAGTATTGATTCACGAGTTGATGAAAATATTGTATAAACTCAAGAATATAACCACCAAGATGTCCCACACAATAAGGGATATTCATCGAGAGGAGTGGAAAGAAATATTCCTAGTAAAGAAGAAGGAATAAGATCCCACCCATAGTCATCCGAGCAGAAGTACAAAAAAGGAGAAGATAGGTACACTTGACACTTTTTGGCCAACATTAGAGAAAGTAGAGTTTAACAAGTGGGGGTTTGAAGTAAATTCCAAAATTATGGCTAAGACACATCTTGTAGGATTTCTAGACATGTGGCTCAGCATGTATCTTCTACTGGTTCAAGATTCCAATGGAGGTGTAAGACCATGATATTTTGTTATCACGGCCAAGATGGCTGAGCAGAGCATGGTAGGGTTGTATACCCCTTTTTTGGAAAAGCCTCATTAGATCTTACTGCATATTTACTGAGGGATGTATTATTTCGGAATAGTGGTATCATTCTAGGGGTTATGGGGGTGGATTTCCAATCATTTTAGAACATATGCAGTGCAAAGTGGTGTAAATGTTTTTAGAAGTTCTTTTTGGGAATCTGTTTATTCTTTCTCCAGTATTTCACCATTGTCTTTGAATAGTTTTGATACCAAGGATAGGTTGACTATGTATAAGGAATTTATTTTTTTCCCTTATGGGAATCTTCCTACTAGGAGATTCAATGATGATGGGATAGTCGGATTAGAGTTAAGCGCATACATGTTTTCTTGAAAAGATGGAAAATTGACTGCCATGATTGACGGTGAAATCATATATGAGGAATATAATCATTATAGATTCATGTGTCAATTAAAATTTATATAAAATATTATTGTATCCCCTCTCATGCACATCATATTAGAGAAACATCTGATGGATTTCCAACAACAATGATTGTTGACATATGTGGAGAAAACTAGGGAAATATTTAATTTACATTTCATCGATGAAATAAGCATATTTACTATCTGGTATGGTGAAAATTGGGTAACATATTACCATGAAGGGGTATTAAACCAGGGTGTCCCTCGAGTGGGTTTAAAGAGTTGTGGTAGGAAGGGACCCTTTCATTTTGAAGGTATGTCTTTGTCGTTTGGGGCTAACTCATTGAAGTTAGAGGGTGGAGGTGTCAAGGATCCAAGCCCACCGAAGAGACCTCCTGAAAGATATAATCCACATGTCAGAGTTAATAGAGCCACCCTATCAATCCATACTAAGGATATACCAAGGAATTCTAGTCATCATTGTTCCAAAGAGAGACAAGTCCAATTATATCATCCCCCATCGGTGATTGTGGGAGGTGGGATGAAACTTAAATCCAAAACTGTAGGATCCTCTTCACAAACCTCTAGCATGTACTCTTAATATATACCAGCAGAGGCTATTAAAACATGCAAAGATTACATTGTGAAGGTGAAAAAACATTGATAGTTTTATGTGAAGGTTTTCATATTCTATAAATAGGGGATGAATGGGCCTCTTCTGATATTCTATTTAAGAATAATCTGGATGATGTGATAACTTATATCTGAGAGTAGAAAATGCTCATATACGCAATAGAAAAATAAACTCCCACCATAAAGTGTGTGAATTAAATGATATATTGTGGAACCACATAAGGTATTGAAATTTCATTAGATGTACAATGGCGTAATTTTGTGGATCATGAATATGTATGTTTCATTTTCCCAAAATTCTCTTTAGATTTGCAATTAGAATCTAGTAAAAAAATGGTTACTCATGGGAAATATCATTTTAACTCAAAGATGGATAAAAGAAAATATCCAAAAGATCACTTACCACGATATAGCCCTAGTGGCATTAATCTTGGAGCTACTCAATCACCACTTGAATTAGGATAAATATATCCATGCCAACAGGGAAATGAGGATGAGATAGAAACGGTATTTTAGTCTCCAATACCTATTTTTAGAGATGATGATGCAAGTACTCTAGGGATGGTGAAAATAAAAAATCATCAATGAAAGGAGACCATGGTTAAATGTTTTCTAAATTGTGGTAAGACTTCCTAAAAACATGAATTATAGCTTTAATGATAAAAAAGTGTTAACAATCGTGGAATTGTTGGATGTTCTTTCGTTTCTTATCAAAAAGAAATTACTGATATTCTTTTAGGAACTATATAAGTTGCTAATGAATAGGCACAAATTCATGCCATCCCGAGGGTTCCTAAAGAGGCATTAAGGTCAGAGGAACAAACATTTCTTCCCAATACTGCTCCTCTTATTTCTATTATAATATAATAGAACTCTGGTAAATCATTCATGCTTCATAAGACACCAAATGTAGCAACAACTAACATACATCCTGTGATACTTTAGGTTCATCACATGCACCTTGACATCCTATGAAAACTAGTGCTGACCCCACAACTATTGCTAAGGAAGCTGTTCGAGGTCAAAGGTTATCATAGGAAGGTTTCAAATAAAACACACCGAGTGCTCCCATGGATGAGACTAACATGGGATCTGGGATATCATTCGATACTATGATGAACATTGGAATTAATTTTGAAGATGTATAAGAACATGACAGTATACCAAATGGTTTAAAAGATTTTGATGTTACTTTTATAGAACCAAGTAGATGTGAGTTTTCATTGTTTGTTCTATTAATCATCATATGAGTAAATTTCGAACCATGGTTGGTTGAAATATGCTTCTCTATCAAAAGAAACTGTTTCCACGATGATTCTTGAAAGATGCGTCGACATTAATGTCAACCCTACCACTGTAGAGACAATGGATCAGGTGAGTTTTGAGATAGAATATCTTCCTGAGATTCATTCAGAGGATCTAGATGAAATTAAATAGAGAATTAAAATCAAGATCCATCTACCATAACTGTTTAAACTGAGAACATTGGGGAGGAATCTTCTCAAGATACTGACAAATTTCTAGGTAGGAGATACTGATATTGTGATTGTACTCACTCTTTTTATCTATTAAATAAAACCATAGAAATAATGTAATTCACCATATAAGGATATCAACAAAATTGTCTATATCCGGATGTGAATCCTCTGTATCAACTCATATAGTATTAGGTGGTGAAACAACCAATGCCAGGAAATGAGTAGAACATGGAACTTCTTTAAGTGAATTAGTCCTAGAATATGTCCTTCCTTATGATAGTGATTACTAATCAGACCCAAAAAGAAAAATTCCCTTCGTCTTTCTTGTTGCGAGGCATGGATAATATATGGAAGATAATATCAAATACTCCAATGGAGGAACTGCCATAAAAAATCCCATGACATTCATCAATGTTCATTACATTGGGATTTTGCAATTTTGAATACCATGAAATTCATATCATAGTGAGAGATGTTATTAGAAAGTGGGAGCTAGATCATATGATTCGATAATATCTCATAAATACTAACCTATTGATCTACACTAATAAATTTCAAGCTCCTCTATCCCATGCTGAGGCCAATCATACTGCCAAGATGAATGAACTGAAGTAGAAAATTGAAGAATATACTATTCAGCAGCTACGTGTTCAACATGAATTATATTTTATCATATGGGAGATTTACCAGATTCATAAATCAAAATGAGAATCCGAGTAGGATGGTGAAAAAGACATTGTAGATGCAAAGGAAGCACTTCGACATGCTGAAGAGAATGAAGCTGGTCAGCTAAGTAAACATCAACTCGAAGATGATGTGGCTCATGAGGTCATTAACCAAATGAATAGTTACATAGAAAACCTCTTGTGATTTATGATAGAAGAGAGATTCCAGTATTTTTATGCTTCTCTATGAATTTATTTTAATCACAAATGAAAAGTATTTCCTCTTCAATAATCCGTGTTTTCATTCTTGCTATCTCTTTTTAACCTAATCTAATGGGCCTAGTTAGAGAAGATTTATTTTTACAAGGGTAATAGAGACAACCCCACAAAAATTGTATATTTTAACTTTTTATTGCTCAATATTACCTAAACCATAAAAACTGTACGTTTAGTGAGCTAGTACTCGAATTTTTTCCATAGATCCCTTTTTGTGTTTCCAATCTAGTGAGTACCACATATCTTGTTATTGGCAGTTTAACGTCATGCATGTCAGACTAGAAAAGTATAGTGTTTAAAGTCGAATAGCAATGACCATAAATTTTGGTAATTAGATCCCAAAAAAACCACAGTGGGTATTAATTTCTCTTGTATTATTTAAATATTTCCATGGGGAATCATGGGTAATGATTTATTATATTGTCACCAAATCTAAAACTTGTATAAACATAAAGGAAATCTTCTAAAAGAACAAATTTACCATTATTTTACAAACTCATTATGGGGGTTGCGTTGTGTAGGGCCGACTAGGGAATATGCTACATATCCAAATAGTGGGATCTTTTGAATGGAAGGCCTGTAATGTAGGAATGTTTTATGCAATGCCTATGGGGGAACGTGCTACATAGTCAAGAAAAAAGGCTCTTAATAAATTAACATTTTTCTATTTATAGACAATGGAAAATAATAATTGGGTAACTCAAGGCCACAATGGTTGATGTTTTCAAGTAATGGAATTTTAAGAATAAAGGGTTATTTATGACGACATATTTCATGAATAGTAAAACCACATCTATACAAATATGGTGTATAAGGAATGGTTAAAATTTTTCAGAAAGGAGAATTTTTTGATATCATACTATGCAGTTTTTTGTCATGAAGTGAGGAAATTATACTGTGAAATTTTATTTTATGCGGTGAGGACATTGGGTGGCATTAATTTAAGGTCCATTGCTTTGACCAGGGTTGATTCTCTCCAATTTTTTTATAATTTGTTTGGAAACATACTACCATGTTCAAGTATGGAAGTAAAGAATTGTAAACTGTGATTTGGGAATTTATTGATCTAAAGTATAATATGGGATAAAATGGATAATATGAATTAGAGGAATTATTTCCAAATAATGAAGTTAGAATTATTTGACAAACCTGTTATTGGGTTTGATTATTCATGGCCAACTTGGGAATACGCTGAATAGAAAAATAGTTTCATCCTTTTTTTTTCAGGCATGTTATGTAAGAAAGTTATGGAAGGCCACCTAAGGGAAAATACAGCATTGTAAAGACAATGAGATCTCAAAAGTTTGACATTTTATTCCTAAAATATGAATAATTTTTTTTGGAGATTCAGATTTTTCAAAGCACAATGTTTGGTTTATGAAGAAATATACTTGATGACAGAGGGAATATTTTTAAATCATGATTTCAAAAGAATTAGTGGAATCATATTTCTATGAAGGTCTGACCCAAACATAAGATGTATGGTGTATGTAGTTTTTAGGCCATAACACTATGACCAAAATTGGAAACAATTTTTGATATGTGGTCATGTTGTCGAAGATTAATTCATATTTTGTTGAACACATTAAGATAAAAATGTGTAAACCATGGTCTTAAAGACTTTCAGATTGAGAAAATGTTTATGGAAAAAATATCCATGAATGATGTAACACCACAAGCTTCTATAGTATGTTTCCCTTTAAATAATGAAATAGCATGCATTGTATGAAACTTCGAGGTTCTAACTCACCATGACCAATCAAACTAGACATTATGAACATTAATACCCACTTTTTGAAATTTTATAAATTTTATTTTTTTTCAAAATGGACTTCATTTTTGAATTTGGAATATTGAAATTAGTATAGGGTGAATTTTTGGTATTTTTCTGAAAACATTCAATTTTGGATGAAGAGTGAAAACACTACGTTATTAGTTAAACTGAATTTTTTATTTAAATAATTATTTATATTATTTAAATTTAGTTTAGGTCAAAATATATACATAATACCTATATAAGTTCAATGTAATTCATTGGATTCATTTTCTAATAAGATTAGATATGTTAAAATTTTATTGCACTTTTTATCATCTTTTACCCACCAAGGAGCATTTGCAAATTTGAATAAAACCAAATTTTAGTACTTTTGTTAGGTGAGTTTCAAAAATCTGGGAGAAATGATTAATATTAGTAAGTAAAATGTTGTTCAATAAGATGAAAATAATTTTTGATGAATAATAAATTTTGACTTTTATTTACCTTTGTTAAAAGTAAATAGGGTAATTAAGGGTAAAAATTATATCATAATTACCCTAAAACATGTTATAATTCTATGAAATAATTATAGATTGACCAAAAAAACCTTAGGAATAAAATATGACCCCCTTTGGTCCACTTGGATTAGATTAGGACATTTTTTATTATTTTATTTAAAGAGGAGTTAAAGAGTTCAATTCAAAGCATAATAACTAAACCATTTTTAATATAGAGTTACACATAAGATAAATTTGACTATAAATATTCATTATAAAGAAAAAACTATTTCCAACATAATTATATTTTATTTATAATTTTTAGACATTAAATAATTATATTTATTTATGACCCAATGATGATGCAGTAATTACATTATAAATGATATATTAAAATAACTGATATTATAAATATCCAAATAAATGTAAATTGAGACTTATGATAAAATAAACTAATTTTACTGGTTAATATGACATGTTAGGGATGGTTAAATAAATTTTATTCTATGTGTTAACATTTTAATGGCCTTCAAAAAATCAAATACTAAATTGTGTCAAAACTAAAAAAATTGTGTTTTTAAAAAACACACGATATTATTAATTGATATAATATTCTTAAAAATATAAGGATCAGCCAAAGGACTTAGATAAGATCTTATATATTAATAATGAACTACTTGGGGGTCTCTTGTCTTGTTATAGTAAATTTATTAACCATATAATATAAAAATTCAAAGAGACATGGATAATGAAAAACAATTATCTAAGAGTAAAATCTAAAAGATAAGGTTAATATGGTGACCAAAACCTATTAGAAAAGAGGTTTTCGACCCATAACTACCATATCCTATAAATAAATCATTTTGGAGCCATTAAAAGCCCACAATTATTTTATTATAAAATAATATTTGAATCTTTTCCTAAAGTGAACCTTGCCTCTCTTATAAAAGGGCACTTCCCATTCTCTCAAAATCAGACATCCAAATCCATTTGTCTCGGGCAACCACTACCCAAATACCCTCCCAACTGTCCTCCCTTAAACCTAGAGGCCTTCCTTTGGTCATAAAGCCTACCTACATAGCCCTTTTGATCAAATCAAAATGTAGATCCCGAAGAAGAGGTAATTATTTCATCATCTCTTTCAAGTTCCTTTCCTCTACCACTTCTTATTTCTTTGTGGTTTACATTATAAAATAATAACTCCCATATCATTTATAAACATAGATGTTATTATAAAAATGTTACAACCATATTCATTATTCTATCCATCATATTAATGACAAAGTCAGCATGCATGAATACGTACTACTTACCGTCTCCAGGTCGTGGTGTAGTTGGTTATTCAAAAACATCATTATTTGGATGGGTATATGTTGGCGCCAAAATATTACACGAAAGGAAGGGATGAAAAAGATGGCTCGGACGCTGCCTCGCGAAGCACCGATGCGAATCACCTCGGGCATTTCGGGGTACGAAGCTCCGGAGGTGGTAACTCTCTGCGAACGAGTTTGACATTCGCGAGCCCGCCGCGAAGCTCCGGAGGTGGTACCTCTCTGCGAATGACTGTGACGTTCACGAGTGCGCTGCGAAGCACCTAAGGCGGCGCGCGAGTTCTGATTCACGGCTCCCCTTGCCTATAAATACTGGGCTCTCCCTGAGTCCCGGGGATGGACAATCCGACCTTTCAGCTTCTCCTCTCCCGAATTGCAAAGCACTCTTTGACCCCGGGAATCATGAGCTCTGCGAGGTACTCCTACTTCGCGTGATGCCTTCGCTTCGACCCATTTTGAACCCCTCTTCTGAGAGGGATGCCCTTCGCGAAGCTCAAGGGCATTCGCGAAGGAGGGGGATTCCCAAGGGAACCCGGGCAGTCGCGGAGCGTTTATGCATCGCGAAACACCCAACATGTACTAGTGATCCATATGCTAAGGCAGGATCACTACACATCGCAAATTACACAACTTCGTAGCACCCTGCTTTGTGAGGCACCTCTTCTTCACGAGGTAGTGCTCCGCGAATACTGTTCCACTTCGCGAAGCACCCTCCACTCACACCTATGCCCTATGCTAAGGCTAAAGCACTCCGCTTCGCGAAGCACACTCCTTTGCTTGGAAATTCCGCTTCCCGTGCGACCCTCCAGGTATGCACTATGTAATTTCAAAGTCCCACAGACAATACCACTCGTAGTGTTGCTTCACCTAATGCTTCTTTGCATAGGCACGCTAACGGCTATTGCTTCTTCGCATAGCCATGCTAACGTGGACACCTTGATGGTTCGCTCCACAACCCCCCTTGACCACGACCTTACTGGTACCTTACCTCCCCCAAGGAGGAAAGGGTACCATTTATGTAAGTCCTAGGGGTGTGGAGTGAACCCACTTCGTCCGAGCTATAGGACGTTAAACTTCCAAGCACCACGTCCTCAACACATGACGTTAAACTCTGACCTGACCTCGTGCTTTGCACGAAGGGTCCCCCCCAGCTCGAACATTTTTTACGCCACTCGTCTCCACGGGAGTGGAATCACCCATCCACAAGGGATGATATCCTCCTTATTGGAGCGACGTATGTTCTCAGGAGAAGGGCGACCCTAGTTTCCCGATGGATGGCTGCACCCCTGCATCTCCGTACTTCCCCACTACCAAGGTCAGTGGAGGGCATGATAGGGAATGAGGCACCTCCCATAATTGGTCCCAAATCCCTCTTTCGTTGCACTCTGTCACACTTCGGGCCTCCATCCTGGAGTATGTCCCAACACTATGGGCCGCCTAACGCGTAACCCCCTCTTCGCTTCTCATGGACGCACCCTTCGTGGCGAGATCATCAGGTCATTGCTGTCTCTTGTTTCTCACACCGAGCATGACTCACGTGGGCTTAGAGCTGGCATTGACCATGACAATACCTCGTCCAGGATGACGTTAAACTGCATGCCCTCATCCAACATGACATTAAACTGTATGCCCTTGTACCGTATGACAATAAATTGCACACCCATTTGAACTACGAGGTCTTTAATCCAGGTCAAGGAATGGTATGTAGGAAGCCTCCATGAGGTTCACGCCCACCCCTCATACAATTCACGTCGAGTTCTACCTTCGTCCAGCATGATGTTAAACTGCATTCCAGTTCAACGGCAAGCCATTGTGACCACCACCCAAACTATGAGGACTTTGATCCATGTCAAGGCATGGTACGTAGGAAGCCTCCCTAAGGTTCAACCCCAACAATCATTTTCCCAAACCATCTCCTTGTCGATGTGCCAAGCCCCCATTTTCTCTCGAACTACGAGGACTTTGATCCATGTCAAGGCATGGTACGTAGGAAGCCTTCACAGGGTTCAAGCCCACCACAAGTGGATCCCCGGGTTCACATTCATGTCGGTTCTCCGACAAATCCCCCCTCCGAACAACGGGGACATTGATCCATGTAAAGGCATGGTACGTAGGAAGCCTCCACGAGGTTCAAGCCCACCGCCCGTCGTTTATTCACGTCAGGGTTCACTCTCATCCAGCATGACGTTAAACTACATTCCAATCTGACGGCAAGCCGTTGTGACCATCTCGAGCTACGAGGACTTTGATCCATGTCAAGTCATGATACGTAGGAGGCCTAATGAGGTTCAAGCTCATCTCCCATTGGACCAAGGTCCCTCATTTACGTCGATTCGCCGACACCCACCGCCATTTTGAACTATGAGGTCTTCAATCCATGTCAAGGCGTTGTACGTAGGAAGCCTTCACGAGGTTCAATCCCAACGCTAGTAGACCCCTGGGTCTACTTTCACATCGATTCACTGATAAAACCCTTTGTACTATGAGGTCTTTGATCCATGTCAAGGCATGGTACGTAGGAAGCCTTCCTGAGGTTCAAGCCCGTCTCTCATCGGACCAAGGTCCAATTTCACGTCGGTTCGCTGACGATGCCCATCGGACCAAGGTCCACCTTTACGTTGGTTCACTGATGACATCCATCGGGCCAAGGTCCACCTTCATCTCGGCTCGCCGACACCATTCTAAACTACGTGGACTTTGATTCCCTGCCATGGGGATACGTAGGAGGTCTCTTCGATGCTCAAGCCCAACTTCACCGTCGCCCTTGAGATGGTCCCTTTCCATTCCCCTATCCACTTCGTTCATCCATCCATCTGATCCTCTTCACATCCATCCATACGTTGGTCCTGGTATCAACACCCCTTCAAGGGAAATCCCTCAATCCGATCTATTCTAGCTAAGGCTCTGATCGGGCTAATCCGTCTCCGCTGGACGTTAAACTCGCGGAATACCCTGTGTTAAACACAGGAAGCTGAGGAAAACCTCAGACATATTTCTATGACATATAACTCCCCACGCTCGATGTGGGATTCCTCGGGCTTCCACGCCCTCGAGAAGCCCTATGAACAGGGATAATAGATAGATATGCCGGCTCCCCAGTATCCAGACACGCTACTGATGCCTCAACGTGACTACTCCCCCGACTGAAGGTTGCTTCCCTAAACAGACCCTTTGGAATGTCCTGACAGAAGCAGTGTAATTAACTGGTGTCCATGGAAACATGGCACTCGGAAGAGTTTCACGAACAACATATTAAATCTATGAGGGAGACCCGGACTAGGTGACGAGTTCTGAGGAGGAATCCACGGAAAGAAGAACTGACATCCCATCATCCCGTTTCGATCAAGGAGAAGACGTCCCTGAATAAGGAGTGAATGTTGTCCACCTTTGGAAAGAGGGAATGCGGGGAAATAGCACAGTGCGTCCTCCTCTGTAGACGGACGTATGCGCACGCCTTGGCGAAAGCGTCGGAAACAGAAATGGTGAACCCGACGTGAAATTATTCTCCTCAATGTGGAGATTAGTAGCGTTCGAGACACTAGTAGATTGACGTGTCATCAGATCCATATATCCGGTGCTTGGTCTCACCAAGCCAATAGCGGGCCTGTCGTAAAACTCACTGGAAGTCGGGGCATTAGAACGTGGGGCACTCCATTCTGCAGCGTGTTGGCGTGGATCCTCCTTACAGACGTGGAGAATGGAAGGATGCTGGGGCACTGGTTTTCAATCCTTTTCCTCGCATTGCTGATGAGTTGATCCCTTCGTTTCTCATGAACCAGGTTGCTATTACAGAGACATGATCACCACCCGATCGCCTACGCAGGGGTAGGGGCTACACCGACACAGCCACCCCGCATGGCGCCGCTACCGCCACGACGGCCGCCACATTGCAGAATATGGGGAGCCCATGTCCCCTTTCCCCATCAGAGGTCATCCAGCGAAGGGTGATCAACATCCTCGTACACAGGTACGAGGATGAAGGGGTCATCCCAACTCGGGATATGGCCCTCCTAGACCTGGAGGCATCTAGGCCCCGCCGTCAACGCCGCCCTAACAGGCCATGCAGGGAGCCCCTGCTCCCCACCCCAACATTCAACCGTTTCGGGAGCCTGTCTCCGGAACGCATCGACAACTCCTCGCCTTACGCTGATGAGGCTGACGGCGTCCGGCTCAGCCCGCTTAGGTTCCCGACCCAAGGGCTCTATGAAGGGGTTCCCGTCCGGCCGCGTCACTGCCGCCGTCCGACTCCGCATGAAGAGAAGGCAGGACATGCCCCTGCACCACCTGCACCACCTGCACCAGCTCGTCGGACCCAACTTCAGCGCCGGGCCTGGGTTGAGGTCGCTCGCCCAGATGCATCAACATCAACAGCTATAGTGGCCCGAGCCACTGCCGACATGCATCATGGATTCCCTGCATACACTGAACAGGGGCACTCCTTCACCCAACCAAGATCGAGACCCCAACCGCCCCACAGGCAGGCTGGGTTGACTCTCCGGGTCGCAGGCCTGAGTGGTGATCGCCGCGAACTAACCCACGGTGATGTCACCCCGTACGGAGGCCCTCCCTATACCACTACTCCACAGAGCGTGGGCCTTCCCCGCTCTGAAGCTTGTCATGGAGGTATGCCTCATGCTACCCCCATACCGAAGGAAGACCTGCCCCGTGGCAGTGACGCTCGACGCGGAAACCTTTCCCGCGCCCACTGTACATGGTATGGAGTCTAACCTCCTGCCCCCAACCACCGATCTAAATGCACTGTCCATCTGGTACTTCTCCAACGTGGGGGCCCTCCCTACATTCTCTCTGCAACAGGAGAAGGTCCTCCTCGCCCCAGCAACTCGAGGAGTGAAGGTCAGCCTCGCTCCGCCTGCATCAACCATGGAGGTCCTCCCCATACTCCTGCCGATTCCAACAGAGGCTCCGCCCACATGGGTGTTGTCCATGGAGTTTCTCCCCATATACCCTTCTACATTTGCCCCGGTGCCCCTCGCACCTCGGCTATCTCGAGCGGGGGCCCTCTCCACCATGACGCCATCGCCACCCCATGGCTACCTATAAGGATCAACGCTGCCCTGGAGAGCCACCCTGGGGTAGGAGAGCGGGTCGTCACCACCACAAGAAGAGTCCTGGGAAGGCCCGGGTGGAGATCAAACCTTCCCGCTTCTCGGATTCTGAAGCGGAATGCGACTCAGTGATGGAACCTTCTCCCCGCTCCTCCATATCAAGGACGGGGGTGGGAACCAGACGCATTATCCTCATTCTCCCAGAATATGAGGTCCACCATATTCCCATCTCCCTCAGCAGGTACATCTAGGAGGATGAAATCGTGGAAATTCCGCAGGTCTCGACCGTGCAATCACCACCATTTTCACCAGAAGCGCCCTCTACCTCTATCAGAGATCACAGAGAGCTATTTTGGGGGCCAACGGTGGTAGAGTGACGACATGACCCATCACTGGAAGTCGCGATTCCTATGCCGGAAGCTGTGGCTATCAGCCCATCGTATCGTGACATCGTGGCAAGGTAACCTCACTCTTCAGAGGATGGCCCGAAATTCGGCGGCCAGTCAGCTCATTCGCCGTATTCTCCGCCGCCGAGTTTACTATCCTAGAGGTCTGCCTCGGCACCGCTACAGGTCCCTCAGCCGCCCCCGGTTAAGGAGTGGGGAGACACAGGGCCAGACCCCGAGTCCGAACCCAGGAGCTTCTGGAGCATTCTCGCAGCGGATTACTTCCTGGAGAAGTTCTGGTTGACGGCGGCGCTCAACTTTCACGCACTAGAGTCCCTTACCCCTGAAGAAGTGGGGTGCTTTTGTCGAACCCTATGGGCGACACACTTCCGCCTTCGTTACGAGCGGGTGTTGTACCCTAGAAGTCGAGAGCACTTTGAAGAAATTGGCGAGCAATTCCGCCTGATCGATTTGACCGCGCTCCTTGTGGCCTAGCACCTAGAGTCTCCAAGCCGTCAGAGAACCCTTCAACGGAAATGTGTTCAGAGTTTCAAAGTACTCCGCAGAGTCATCAGGGAGGCTACCCCCATGTGAAAGTCCGTGGTTGGGGACACTATGCTGCTCTCCTCTTCGACCCTATCCGAAGACAGCCCGATTCACTATACGACATCAAGGACATGCCCTCGAGAGGGGTCGCGGTCTACATGGATGACATAGTGGACAAGGAAGACAAACTTGAATTTCTTGATGGAGACTTACCCCCCGATGGTGTACCGCTACTGCTGGACCCATCAGGGAGGGTTACCCGTCAGCAGAGGAACCTGCTAGGCCTCCCTGTACCCACCTAGTCGCTGGTACTCGGTCGAAATAACGGCAAGGGTAAGGAGCACGTCGAAACTGTAAAGCACTCCGACCAGTCTGCCTCTTTGCAGAAAATAGACGAAGATCCTGAGAAGGCCACGTTACGCCAATACCTTGATGAGAAGAAGAGGCTGGTTGACGAACTCTTGGCTGAGCGCGCTGTAGAGCGGCGACCCGACTGTGGTAATCCCAGGCCCGGGGAACAGGGGAAGGAACAATTTCCCCTGGTGAGATGCCTCCGGGCAACCCTGATCATGCTACTTCCGCAGAGAGGGCAGAAGACAGATCTTACGACAAGATGGTGTGATACGTCTCACCAACCCCCCCCCCCCCCGAAGAATGGGGCAATCTGAAGAATCTAGTCCGGGTTCCCCCAGTCGGCCCACAAGTCGTTCCTCCTGTCGATCCACGAGCTGACGATGCCATCTACCGTGTTGAAGAACCTAGCAATGCACGTGTGATTAGGGATCCTCGTCAAGACAGGGACCCCCACCCGGATGATCTGATAGCGGCACTCACAGCCCGCCTCGAAGCGTTGGAAACGCGGTAGGTGGCGGTCCCACCGGAAGGCATGTCGTATCCCACGTGGGTGGATGATATGCCCGCGCCCCCGGGTTTTGGGAACCCCACTTTCTCGCCCTTCAACGAGATTGGGGACCCGCCGTAGCACTTGGATCATTTTTCTTCCAGGTGTGGCCCCATGCTGGGGACCCCGGCCCAGCAAGAAGCCACCAATCTCCGATGTTTCGTACAGACATCGGAAGGTCCCACATTCGTCTGGTACAACCAGCTACCTATCGGATCGGTGACCGGTTGGGAGGATCTCCACCGGCAGTTCCTATATCAGTTCAGCTCCACCACGTGGAAGACCAGCATTGCAGACCTCTTCAAGTGAAAGCAAAGGCCTGATGAGAGAGTCGCAGATTTCATTGCCCGGTGGAAGGGACCTACATATTCCATTGATATGCCACTGACTTAGGAGAAATTACTGATGATGTGTGTGGGGAACGTCAAAACAGAGCTGGTACCCTCCCTAATTACCCAAAACTACCATGGAGGGTTCAGAGATTTCTCAGATAAGGCTCAGCGCCTTGAGGAGGCTCTGCAACAGGCAAGTCAGGCACATTCGTTTCCCCCTATGATCCTAGCCAGGAGGACATCCAGAGCCGAACCCACCACGGTGGCCCAAATAGAAGCCCCTAGGCAGCTGGAATTACTTCCAGTGTCACTATCCCCGCAGCCCCGCAGAGGTCCTCCACCTCAAGCGCAGGCTCTCGCCTAGCAGCGACCGCCTCAGAATCGACAGGTTCCCCCGCACAATGCGCCACCTCCACCTAGGAGAGACAATCAGGAACCGCCTCCTCGGTAGGCCCCTCCGGCCCCTTGTTAGGGCCAGGCCCCCAGGGCCCCCTATCTGGAAAGAAGGCACCAGACATATTCGTTCAACGAAAATCAGGTCCCTGGATACTTCTGAAGTGCTCTAGAGCAAGGGATTGTGCGCCTGCCTGAGTGCAGAAGGCCGGAAGAAGCGAATCTCACCAATCACCCCAACTACTGTCCTTATCATCGGATTCTAGGGAACACCCTCAAGAAATTATATGTGTTTAAAGACTGGATTCAAGACCAGGTCAACAACAACATAGTCAGGTTGTGCCCGACACCAGCAAAAGTGGCGGGTGTCTTTCCAGGGGCAGAGATCGGCAACGACAGCGAAGGCGAGTGGCAATAGGTTTCCAGTTGCGGATCCTAGAAATACAATGACTGGATGGCTTGAAAAACCATCGTCTATGCCCATGGTATCATCCGGGCGCGCCTGAAGTAGCTGTAACCTTCAGAAGAAGTAGCCAGTACCTCCACATCACCTTCACAGTCGGCCTCTTACCAAAAGGGAAAGCAGCGATGACGAAAGAAGAAGCAACATTCTCTGCTTGTGCCGTCATCATCCCACACTCTTGGCGACATTATGCCCCCTGAAATGGGGATTCCTCCCAGAATCCACCCGGTGGTGCATGACTCCTCGAGTGACAGTCAGGGGTACGCTTCGGTTAACACAGTGGAGCTGGTGAACCCCTATATGACATCCGACGAGGGGGAACTCCAGGCGAACCTCCCCAACATTTCCAGCCAACGTCAACGTCAGTAGAATCGCAACCGCGCCGGTCATCGAGGTACACCAACAGGCACATTCATCCAAGCCGTGCACGCTACTGAGACCAGACAACAGGCTCAGCGCAGAGCTCAGCACGCGCAACCCCATCTAACGCCCTAAGCTCTACCTCCACTGCCGTTTGTGCTACTAGATTAGGGAGAGCTGCCTCGTTCGTATCATAGTCAGTCTTGCCTGGCTACAGGATAGCCTCTGCTGTCCGATCCTAGTCCGACGACTACTCTCCAGGCTTCAACTAGTAGGCAGCATGATGTGCCCCATACTAGCCAATCGCCAGTTCAACCGGCAGGACCCGCTATGCCTCCAAATGCTGAACTACCTTATGTAGGCAGAGGTTCGTGTTTGGAACGAATGTATGATGTCCTGAAAAACCTGGCTAGCATTCCGGCAAGGCTTTCTATCCTTGAGGCCCTTCTCCTGTCATATGAAATGCGTGAGGCACTTGTCGAGGCCCTAAGTAACCACTCTAGTTTGAGACAAAGGTAGCAGCTGTAGAAGCCTTCCATACCGAGACAATTGAGAACACCGAATGTCAAACGGTTATCTCGTTCTCTGGTGAAGATGATGACCCTCCTATACAGGGGCATATTCACCCACTGTACATCACTGGCCACTTCAATGGTGTGGAAGTCCGCCGCTGCCTTATTGACATGGGTTCCAGAATCAACCTAATTCTGACTCAGACATTGCGAAAGCTGGGTCTGTCTGAAGGTGATTTAACCCCCTCTGACCTTGGAATTCAGGGGTACGACAGGAACGAGCAAACCCCAGTCGGCATGATCCGCCTGAAGACTCAGTTTGGTGGATTAATTTCCAGCACTGAGTTCATGGTCGTCTCTCAGGACACCGCCTACAACGCGTTGATGGGTAGGCCATGGCTTCATCTGCATGCAGTGATCCCTTCGTCGTATCACCATTGCCTCAAATACTCACTCAACGGTCGAGTAGTAGTGCTCTAAGGAGATGCGTCTCCTTTCGCCTCTTGTGAGGCCCGCTATCTGGATGCTGATTATTACAAGAGTAAGGATAAGTAAATCCTAGTAAATGGGGACGAGCCTGCCCCAGTCACAAGTGATCCTTGGGCAAGCATGTATGATGCCTACATCCACCCGATCCACCGATTGGAGGCCACAACCCCCGAAATGGGGCAATTCTTTGTTGATTCGGGTACACAAGGAAGGCATGTTCCCGTGTCCAAGCGACGGCGGAAAATCACCTCGTACTCCTACATCAACCAGGCTCAGGTGATCCCGTAACCTCCTACCCCTATATAGTACCGAAATGTCAAGATTATGACAATGGAAGTGTGCCATAAGTGTATCTTCTGCCTGGATGGAATCAACTGAATTAGGCTAACACGTCACCACTGCTTTGATATCATCAAACGTGGTCATTTGGACCGAAGGCCAGATGGGATAGGGTCAACTGCCTTCATTGTTATGGTCTCAATGGCGAGTGAGTCTCCTGATAGGATGACCACTACTGCCCAAGCCGGCACCAGCTGTCCCTTAGACTTTGATATCCCAGAAGTGTTTCCCGTCACGGGAAATCCCCCCACGGGTGGAGAGGAAGACCTGGAGGATGCTCCCCCCACCTTTGAGGAAGGCGTCTCTACCACGGTTGACGAACTGGTACAGGTGAACCTTGGTAGCGAGGCCGATCTGAAACCCACATTGATTAGTGGAGCCATGTCCCCCGAGGAGTGGAAACAGTACATAGACTTCCTCAAACAACACCGTGATGTGTTTTCCTAGAGTTACAATGAGATGCCAGGACTAGATCCCCAGGTAGCCGTTCACCGTCTGGGCCTCCCGGCAAACCATCGTGGGTTTAAGCAGCCTACCAGGAAGATGCACCCTTCTCATGGTGCTATGTTTGAGGCCGAAGTTGACAAGCTTATCAAAGCCAACTTCATTAAGGAAGTCCAGTACCCCAAGTGGCTTTCCAACATTGTGCCAGTCAGGAAGGAGAGTGGGCAGATTATAGTCTGCATCGACTTCCGCAACCTTAATCCCCACTGCCCAAAGGATGACTTCCCACTCCTGGTGATAGAGTTATTGATTGATTCCACGGTCGGGTTCCAAGCTCTCTCTTTTATGGATGGGTATTCTGGGTACAACTAGATCCGGATGGCCCCCGAGGACGAGGAGTCTACTACCATCAGGGCTCCCCAAGGTACCTTTTGCTACCAGGTTATGCCATTAAGCTTGAAAAATGCAGGTGCCACTTATCAGAGGGCCATGCACCGCATATGAAAGCTGATTCTCATGACGCTGGAGGAATGATACGTAGATGACCTAGTGGTCAAATCATGTCAGGGCCAGGACCATCTCAAGGACCTCTAGAAGGTGTTCAGTTTCCTTTATTCATGTCACCTGAAGATGAACCCGTTGAAGTGCGCCTTCAGGGTCACCTCTGGGAAGTTTCTGGGCTTTGTTGTTAGATACCGAGGCATTGAGATCGAACCAGAGAAGATCAAGCCCATCATCCAAATGCTTCCCCCGAGCAACATTCGGGAACATCGAGGCCTCCAAGTCCACTTAACCTATATACGCCGATTCATCGCGAATCTGGCCGGCAAGTGTAAGCCCTTTTCCCGGCTTATGAAGAAGGGTACCGCCTACGAATGGGATGAGGAGTGTCGGACCGCCTTCGAGGAAATCAAGCAGTATCTGCTCCAACCTCTGGTTCTGATGCCACCCATCTCCAGAAATCCACTGGTCCTTTACTTGAAAACCCTAGAAAGATCCCTCGGTGCATTTCTCTCCCTGAAGAATAATGAGGGTATCGAGAACAGTCTCTACTATCTCAGCCACATGCTTCTCGATACGGAGGTCAGATACTTCCCTATCGAAAAGAGCTGCATTGCGCTCGTCTTCACCATGAAGAAGTTGCGACATTACCTACAACACCATGAGGTGCAATTGGTCTACCGTGTAGACCCACTGAAGTACATCCTGAACCGTCCCATGCTGACTAATCGACTAGCATGGTGGGCGGTGATTCTCCAACATTTTGAAATCAGGTTTGTACCTCAGAAGGCCATTATGGGACAGGCGCTGGAAGACTTTTTAACTGCCCATCCGACCTCCGCGGATCAATCCTTGGACCTGGATTTTCCCAATGAGACTATCCTCTCAGTCGATCATGTCGTCCCGTGTTGGAAAATTCATTTCGACGGTGCCTCCCGGAGCCCCACCGGTAGGAGGCTCAACGATCCTAATCTCAACAGAGTGGGATTGGGTATTGTCTTCATTACCCCAGCGCAAGCCGTCCTGCCATACTTGTTCCTATTGTTAGAAGGCTGTACGAACAACGAGGCAGAGTAACAGGCTCTCATCATCAGCCTTGAGTTGGGTCTTGAGATCCATGTGCCCCATCTACATGTGAAAGGAGATTCCGAGCTGGTAATCAAACAGGTTAGTGGCGACTAAGTCATATGGAAGCCGAAGCATGTACCATTGCTGGAGTACACCCTCCGCCTAATGGCCCAGTTATCTTCCCGACTAGAGATTACCCATGTCCCACAGTCACATAACAGTCAAGCAGACGCCTTGGCTGGCTTAGGCGTGTCGCTCGCAGAACCCGAGCAAGATGATTTCATCATACATGTGGCACACCGGAGAATCATTGCCCCTGTCACCCAAGAGGACAATGATGGCCTGCGGGTAATTCATCTCACTGCTAGGCCCTCTATGTCAGGGGTATCGGGTTCGTCAGACACAGTGGTTGAAGCCACTCCCGACTGGAGGGCACCTTTTGTCGAGTATCTTCAAAATGGTCGCCTCCCGGACGACCGGGCCGAGCGCGAGTGAGTCCGATGCCGCACGCTGCAATTTACCCTCCAGAGCGACCCCAGTCTTGAACAGATCCTTTATAAGAGGAGCTTCGATGGCGTCCTCTTCCGTTGCATTCAAGGAGTAGAGATTCCTCAAGTTATGCAAGAGGTTCACGCCGGTTCCTGTGGTGCCTATCAAGCTGGGCCGAAGCAATCCCATCAAATCCGGAGGTTGGTGTACTTCTCGCCCTCTATGATCCAGGATTGTATTGAGTATGCCAAGAGATTCCCCGCGTTCCAAGTTCACGCCAACTTCCTGCATCGGCCGCTGGAGCCCCTCCACCCCACCAAGTACTCTTGGTCATTTACGGTATGAGGACTTGATGTAGTGGGACCATATCCTCCGGCAACATCCCACTAGTGTAGGTTCATCCTGACTACTACAGACTTATTCTCCAAGTGGGAAGAGGCAGTTCCGCTCAAAGAGGTCAAGGCCCGTTCCATCATCGACTTTGTGAGCTCCAATATTATCCACCGGTTTGGTTTCCCTCACGCCATCCTCACCGATAACGTCACCAACTTCCGAGCGGATGAACTGAAGAAATTTTACGCCAAGTATGACATCCGTTCGAACCATACCTCCCACTACCACGCGCAGGCAAACAGACAGATCGAGGCGTTCAACAAAACCCTCTCTAACATCCTGCAGAAGATGGTTGGTCAGAACAAGAAAAGTTGGCCGGACAAGCTCCCCAACGCCCTCTGGGATTTTTGGACGACGACTCGTAACTCTACCCAGGTGACCCCATATTCTCTGGTGTATGGAGCTGAGGTTGTCCTACCCATTGAGATCCAGCTTCCATCATTACGCACTGCGGTCTATGATCACCAGACATCTGATGAGGTAGCTGAAATCCATCTAGCTGAATTAGAAGCATTGGAAGAGAACCGGCTTCGTGCCCTGCACAATCTGGAAAGGCATCAGGATAAGATATAGAGGTCTTTCAACAAGAAGGTTCATCTGCGCTCTTTTCTACAAGGAGACCTAGTACTGGCCCTTCGAGCCACAATGATTCCCAGTAGGAAACTACCCAAGTTAGAACCCAAATGTGAAGGGCATTATATCATCCATAAGGTTTAACCCAATGGGGCGTACTCCTTGGTGACAACAGATGGAGAGCGCATAACCCCTCCCACCAATGCCAGATTCCTTAAGCGGTACTTCTCCTGATCTGGTATGGTCCCGCACGACCTTAAACTGCACGTTATGGTCCCGCATGACCTTAAACTGCATGGTATGGTCCCACATGACCTTAAACTGCATGGTATGGTCCCGCATGACCTTAAACTGCATGGTATGGTCTCGCATGACCTTAAACTGCATGGTATGGTCCCTCATGACCTTAAACTACATGGTATGGTCCTGCATGGCCTTAAACTGCATCGTATGGTCCCACATGAACTTAAAGTGCATGGTAGGGTCCCGCACGACCTTAAACAACACGTTATGGTCCCACATGACGTTAAAATGCATGGTATAGTCCTGCATGACCTTAAACTTCATCTTCATCCTGCAAGAGGATAAACTGCAAAATGGTGCGAGCTCTATAACCTTAAACTAAGATCTCCCCCCCCATCGTCCTTACTGCAAGACGTTAAACTGAAAGTCAGTCAAGACTTCCTGACCGAGGCTAAGCCTCAGGCCCCTTAGCCTCCTCGGGCCCATGACCCCCCGTCTTCACTGCAAGACGTTAAAATGCAAACTGGTTAGGTCTCCCTGACTACGGCCTGACCTCAGGCCCATTGGTTCTCCCCGACTTACCCTCTTGCGAGATTGTATGGTATGGTGTGGGACTACGTCCTCATTCACGTCGGATTACTTGTTGTACCTTACATATCCCCAAATGAGATGCATCCTCGTCCTGCATGACGTTAAACTGCATCTCAAGAACTATGTGTGGCTTGATTCTCATCTTAATGGGATACGTAGGAACGCTCGGACGCCTCATATTGACCCCATACCCAAGCTTTTCTCTTCCACTATCCCCCCAGGGAATAGTTTCCTTTGAGGATATTTGTGTAGCGAGGAGTAGTATTTCTTAGCTCCGCTCATACAAGTCCGCTCATACAAGTATTATAAGGGTTGCACCATGTGACCACTCCCGTTCTTCTATCCTTCCACGTCCCCACCGCATGACGCTAAACTGCATGGCCTTCAAGAACTATGTATGGCTTGATTCCCATCATAATTGGATACGTTGGAACGCCCAGACATTTTTTCTGTTGGCCCAGCCCAAAAGCCAAAATCATCCCCTCGGGTCAAGACATATGGCAGGGTGCACACTTTTGCCCCAACTCACATCGAGCAAGTCCCGACCTGGCTGCACGTCCCCCCTGGAGACGTTCCCCTCTTTCGTGGATGGATACAACTATGCTTCACCCACTCCTTGACTGGGATTCCATCATTCTTGCAAACCTGGAGGGACCCCCAAGAACGGCCTAGATACTATGCCCAATGGCTCTCCTACCGATATGGGCCAACGACCCCGAGGGTTTTCAAGCAACAAGCCGATACAAGTCCTGCGTTGTGAATATGGTCAACGGTCGACGCTCATTTGTTGCTCCCATATCAAGTCACCATAGGAACACTGTGTTTCGAACATGGTCAATAGTGTCCTGGATCTTGGGGTCCGCCCCGAGATGTCCCAAACATCGAGTGCAGTGATTCGTTCTACCCCATCTCGAAGTGACAGACTTCCCCCCGGGTGGTGCTAGCGGTCGGTCCCACGACCCCGATTCCCTTAAAATGGGTGTATGGTGTGCTGTGGGACTATGTCCTCATTCACGTCGGGATCATGTACCATGCCGTACGCCTTCCCTCATGAGGCCCAGCCTCAGTCCCCTTGGCCTCCTCAGGTTTCCGACCCCTGTCTTCATGTAAGACGTTAAATAGCAACCCAGTCAGGCCTTCCTAACTGATGCCTTACCTTGGGCTCCTTTTCCTTCTCGGGACCCTCTGCCCAACCTCTTTCCTAGGGTGTATGGTGTGGTGTGGGACTACGTCCTCATTCACATCGGGATCATGTACCATGTCATACGCCTTCCCTTACGAGGCCTAGCCTCAAGCCCCTTGGCCTCCTTGGGCCCCTGGCCCTCGTCCTCACTGCAAGACGTTAAACTACAAGCAAGTCATGCCTTCTTGACCAATGCCTAACCATCTATCCCATTGTCCTTTCCGGGCCCCGGCCCAGGTCCTCTCTTATAGGAGTGTATGGTGTGGTGTGAGATTTTTTCTCATTCACATTAGTTTATTTGCCGTACCATACACCTCCCTTGTTTGGGGGTATATTACTCCCCTCCTCGTCTCGTATGACATTAATCTACATTTAGAGAACTATGTGTGGCTTGATTATCATCCTCATGGGATACGTAGGACCACCTGAATGTCTAGGATTCGGGTCCAGCCCCATCTCTCGGGAACCTTCGTTCGACCTTGGCCCCTTCGTCTACCCTTCCTCCATGGGAAGATTATATGGTGTGGTGTGGGACTACGTCCTCATTCACGTCTGTCTCGTAATGACAATTCCATATACCTCTCCTTCCTGAGCTGCTTCGTCGACCCCTTTTTGGTGGTTCACTGATGTGCTCAAGGGGACTCTGGTCTATTACCTGGAATTCCAAACTTTACTCGGAAACGTCCGCACCCGCTTTCTAGGCTTTGTGTACCCATGCATCAGGGCTTCCATCATCTTTCACACCCAGAGGGACCCCCAAGAATGGCCTGGATACTACGCCCAAGGGATCTCCTACAATTACGGGCCAACGCCCCCGAGGGGTTCGGACAACAAATCAATAAAATCCCGCGTTGTGAATATGGTCAGCGGTTGATGCTCATTTGTTGTTCCCACCTCAGGATAACACGATATGGACGCTGCATTTCCACCATGGTTAGCAGTTTTCCTCTCTTTCCATGCCAAAAAATTGAGCCCAAAATGTTGGGTACACAATTCACACCATTCATCACTTCATCGTGTCCAAGTAGAGTCTCAAAACTCTTAGTACTTTTTCCCATGTTCACGTCTGCGCGTTGAGGAAACCAGCCGTGTCAAAGGTGTCCTTCGGGGCTCTCTACTAACTCCCATTTGATGGGCACCCCAAGTATTGTGATAAGGATGCCCCCCCTGTTTCCCACACCGAGTTTAACTCACGTGGGATTAGGTATCCGGTTGACGTCTGCGCTATCTTGGGAGGTTGTTACCATTCATGGTCCGAGCTCTAAGACCATAAACTAAGATCCATCTAGAACTACGTTCGGCTTGATTCCCATCATCATGGGATACGTAGGACCTCCCAGATTCCTTTTCATTGGGTCTAGCCCATTTAGGGAGCTAGTTTCTCCCCCCAGTTTCACCTCTTACATCTATATAGGCCCCTCGACCTAAGGTCTGCTTCTTCGAGTGGAATACAATGCGATGTGGGATCATGTCTCCATCAATTTTGTTTTATAACACTATGTACATTCCCCGCCTAGCATCACCTCTGCAACATTTGCACTGCATGACGATAAAATGCATGCTCGGTCCTATCACACGACCCTAAACTGTGACATTATCATCTTGGCCGCACGATGAAAAACGGCATTGCATTGTGATGACCTCTTTATAGAGGACATCACGTTCGGTATTGGTCATGTGCCATACCATTTTTCAACGCCTATCACGGCTTGATTCTTGTGGCGAAACCACGGCCTACTACTCTAGTCTTGTTGCTTCACAAAAAAAAACCACTCACCTTAAAGAACAAAAAAGATTTATCAAATCCCGCTTATTTTAGTGAAAGGGCCATGCCCGCACTCCCCTATTCCCCAGGCACTGGTATCTTACCATGTCACCTATCAGAACTACGTATGGCTTGATTCTCATCCTCATGAGATACGTAGGAGCGCCCGGGCACTTCCTCACAGGCCAAGCCTAACCCTCGTGTTCGGCCCCTAGACTCGAGCATTTCCCCAGAGAACGCATGGTAAGTAGGGCTTAGGTCCTCTTTCACGTCGGGTTTTGTAACCGCCTTTCCATGCATCCCCTGCTCCCTTTACCCATTCATGGTTCGAGCTCTAAGACCATAAACTAAGATCCATAAAGAACTACGTGAGGCTTGATTCTCAT
Source organism: Viscum album (assembly GCA_963277665.1). NCBI lineage: Eukaryota > Viridiplantae > Streptophyta > Magnoliopsida > Santalales > Viscaceae > Viscum > Viscum album. Next base: position 1,867,755,694 of record OY728133.1, read on the forward strand.
CCTTATGAGATATGTAGGAGTGCTCGGGCACTTCCCCGTGGTCCCAGCCTAACTTTTACTTTTGGTCACTTGACCCAAAACCTCTCCCAAGGGGGTTGTGCGGTGTGATATGGTATTATGTCCTCATTCATGTCGGGTTGTTCACCGCACCATACACACCCCCTATCCCCATTCATGCCATGTGTTTGAGTTACTCCACCATGTGCCTCTTATTTTTTCTCCCTCTATATAATATGTCTCATTGTCGTATTTAGATGTGTTTCGACAAAGAGCCCGAAGTGTGGGATTTTCATACGGACATTCCTCTCGTCCCATGACCAAGCTTCGTGAGCTCTCTATTTGGATCCTCATCCTGTTCCACATCCAAAAGGACCCTCGTACGACATGGATACTAGGCTTAAGGGCTCTCCATGAATGCTGGACCTAAGGGCTATCCAATCGTTTCAGGCCAACGTCCTTACAGATATTTGACAAAATTTGTGACATGGTCCTGTGTTTCGAACATGGTCAATGGTCGACCCTCATTTGTCTGTCCCCATTCTAGGCCAACGTGATATGGTTGCTGGGTTTTTTCCACGGTCAACAGTTATCCTCCATCGTTATGCATCCATCATCGTGATCTGAATCTCGAGCGCCATTATTCACACATTTCCACTTCCTCATGTCACTACTGGAAATAAACAATTTCCCAACGGTTCAGAACCGTTGGGAAAGCCCCTGAAACCGTTGGGAAAGGTTTTCCCAACGGTTCTCATAACCGTTGGGAAGTAAGCCGTTGGGAAAGGTTTTCCCAACGGTTTACTTGCAACCGTTGCAATAGCCCATAGAAGTTACCCTACCCCAACGGTTTGGGTGAACCGTTGGGATAGTTTTTCCCAACGGTTCTCCCAAAACCGTTGGGAAAACCAAATGCCACACATTTTCCCAACGGTTCCAAACCGTTGGGATATACCATGTGGAACAGTTTCCCAACGGTTTTAAACCGTTGGGAATTGGTGAAGTCTTTCCCAACGGTTTAGAACCGTTGGGAAAAGACATGCTAAAACTTATATGCCAACGGTTTAAAACCGTTGGCATACCCTATGCTGCAAATTGCAGCACCCTGCAATTTGCACAGCCCCTGTCCCCTGTCTATCACCACCAGTCATCAGGCCTCATTTTCACCTCATTTTCACCTCATTTTCACCTCATTTTCGATCCAACTATTGTACCAGTAATAAAATAAAACATACATATTCAATTACGAACAAATTCATACACATTTAACATATAATGGATCCTGAAACTATACAAATCCATAATTAAATTACAATTCATAAACATACATAATTCATATAGAATTCAATTTAAAATTTAGATGACAATTATACGTGGAATCTGAAATTCAATTCATAATATGATCGGTTTTTTCTATACCATATATTTTTACCTCAAATGATGTCCATTTTAAACAAAATACATACACCTGAAGTGATACCGGCCACACCGCACCTCAGATTGAGGCGGGGTTAACTCGTACACGTCACATTTGACTCATGGATCGTTGTGCTAAAGTATCGACAGAATCCTAATGCGTTTGGTCGGTTTTCCGTATGCCAGTTGATGTTTTTCACTTAAAATGGCGTCCTTTTGAAACAAAAGACGGACACTATGAGTGGTGCCGACCACACCGCGTCTCCAATTGAGGCGGGGTTGATTCGTACACGTCACATATGACTCATGGATCGTTCTCCTAAAGTCTAAATGGAAACCGAATGCGTTTGGTCGGTTTTCCGTATGTACCTAAAATGTTGTCCATTTTAAACAAAAGAGTGACACTTAGACTCATCCCGACCACACCGCGACTCAGATTCATCCCGGGTTGGCTCGTACATGTCACATATGACCCATGGATCATTGTGATAAATTATAAAAAGATTCCGAATGCGTTTGGTCGGTTTTGCGTATGCCAGTTGTTCTTTTCATTTATAATCATGTCCATTTTAAACAAAAGAGACATAGTTAGAGCGGTGTCGGCCACACCACATCTCAGATTAAGACGGGGTTGACTTGTACACGTCACATATGACCCATGGATTGTTGTGCTAAAGTATCGATAGAATCCGAATGCGTTTGGTCGGTCTTCCGTATGTCAGTTGATGTTTTTCACTTAAAATGACGTCCTTTTGAAACAAAAGACGGACACTTTGAGTGGTGTCAGCCGCACCGCATGTCGGATTGAGGCGGGATGATTCGTACACATCACATAGGACCCATGGATCGTTCTCCTAAAGTTACAATGGAAACCGAATGCGTTTGGTCGGTTTTCCGTATGTACTTAAAATGGTGTACATTTTAAACAAAAGAGAGCCATTTAGACTGATCCCGGTCACACCGCGACTCGGATTGACCCGGGTTGGCTCGTACACGTCACATATGACCCATGGATCGTTGTGATAAATTATCAAAAGATTCTGAATGCGTTTGGTCGGTTTTGCGTATGCCAGTTGTTCTTTTCACTTATAATCCTGTCCATTTTAAACAAAACAGACACAGTTAGAGCGGTGTCGGCCACACCGCGGCTCGGATTGAGGCGGGGATGATTCGTACACGTCACATATGACTCATGGATCGTTCTCCTAAAGTTTCAATGGAAACCGAATGCGTTTGGTCGGTTTTCCGTATGTACTTAAAATGGTGTCCATTTTAAACAAAAGAGAGCCACTTAGACTGATCTCGGCCACACCGCGACTCGGATTGAACCCGGGTTGCCTCGTACAGGTCACATATGACCCATGGATTGTTGTGATAAATGATCAAAAGATTCAGAATGCGTTTGGCCGGTGCACCAGACAGAATCAAGGGATTTCTCTGGCTCCACCGGCTGACCGGTGCTGAGCCACCGGCTGGCCGGTGGTCTGGACAGAAGCATGCTATTCTGTCTGGGTTCCACCGGCTGGCCGGTGGTCTGGACAGAAGGTATTCCATTCTGTCTGGGCCCACCGGTTGGCCGGTGGCCAGACACCGGCTGACCGGTGGCACCTGGAAGAGGGCAAGGCCTTCTGCCTTGTCCACCGGCTGGCCGATGGGCTGGATCCGGCTGGCCGGTGACCTTACCGGCTGGCCGGTGGTCTCACACCGGCTGGCCGGTGGACTTAAAATGACGTCTTTTTGAAACAAAAGACCGACACTTTTTGAGTGGTGTCGGCCACACCGCGTCTCCGATTGTGGCGGGGTTGATTCGTACACGTCACATATGACCCATGGATCGTTCTCCTAAAGTTTCAACGGAAACCGAATCCGTTTGGTCGTTTTTCCGTATGTACTTAAAATGGTGTTCATTTTAAACAAAAGAGAGCCACTTAAACTTATCCCGGCAACACCGCGACTCGGATTCATCCCGGGTTGGCTCGTACACGTCACATATGACCCATGGATTGTTGGGATAAATTATCAACAGATTCGGAATGCGTTTGGTCGGTTTTCCGTAAGCCAGTTGATTCTTTTCACTTAAAATGACGTCCTTTTGAAACAAAAGACGGACACTTTGAGTGGTGTCGGCCACACCGCGTCTCCGGATTGAGCTGAAACCACCGTGAAACATTCTAATTATTATTCGTGACGTGTACGCGCAGACGGCACGTCAATCGGACGTGCGGTTTGCGCGGTACGGCTCAATATTAGTGTTTTAAGTGATGCGCGCGCTTCGTAAACGCGCGTGAGGGGGGTCCAAACGGGCCGATCGATGTCGGAATGGCCTGAAATCAGACGACAAATACGGGTGAGTGATTTCTGAAGTGGTCGAGCAGACGGCACGTCAATCGGACTTGTCGTGTGCCCGCGGTGACTGACAACGCAGTTATGGTGTCATAAACGGCCAGAACGGGCGTCCAACGGTCAAATTCATAGCGGACGGCCTCGGATTGATCTGAAACCACCGTGGAACATTTTAATTATTATTCGTGACGTGTACGCGCAGACGGCACCTCAATCGGACGTGCGGTTTGCGCGGTACGGCTCAATATTCGTGTTTTAAGTGATGCGCGCGCTTCGTAAACGCGCGTGAGGGGGGTCCAAACGGGCCGAACGATGTCGGAATGGCCTGAAATCAGACGACAAATACGGGCTTGCCCTCTGCCAGGTGCCACCGGTCAGCCGGTGGACAAGGCAGAAGGGCTTGCCCTCTGCCAGGTGCCACCGGTCAGCCGGTGTCTGGCCACCGGCCAACCGGTGGGCCCAGACAGAATGGGATGTCTTCTGTCCAGACCACCGGCCAGCCGGTGGCCTCCTCACCGGCCAGCCGGTGGAACTCTTTGGAATAGTGAGACCTACTGTCTCACCACCGGCCAGCCGGTGGCCTTCCCACCGGCCAGCCGGTGCCTCCTGGGCAGAAGCTCTCTCCACCTACCAAGGCACCGGCCAGCCGGTGGGCAAGCACCGGTCAGCCGGTAAGCAAAGTCAAACTAGCCGTTAGAGCTTGACCAGACTTGCCCACTTGATCCCCAACGGCTCCAAGAACCGTTGGCAAAACCTCTCAAATACCAACGGTTATACCAAACCGTTGGTATGTAAGTGTTGGGAAAACTCCAGTTTCCAGTAGTGAGGATCTTACATACTAGGATACACATCATGGATCACTATCAAAACCATAAAAACATTGACAGATCTCAAAAAATGAGTGCATGCCATCATTACCTCATAGAATTGAAAAAAGGTAAGTAACAAGCAATATATCTCACTACTCCATACTCACCCCACAACATAAGGGTCTCACATTACTAGGGAATAATTCTATCCAATACTAAATGATCTTGATCCATTTTTCATATACATATATGATTCACCTCACCAATTACTAAATATTAATAACATACAAAATTATGATTCCATTTAACTAGAGTTAAACCATCAGGTTTTACAAGGAAATTCTATATAAGTATTTGTTTACACTTTAAATAAAGAACATGAATGTCATGTTAACACTCAACATTGATTCATTAATAAATTGTATTCGAATTTTATGGAAATACCAAAATAAATTAGTGAATCAATGTACCTATAGTGGTGCACATGACCACCATGAAACAATCATAAATTTTTACAAAAACCCTAATAATTGGGAATAACGAAATCAAGAATAGAAGTATATGATTTATAAGAGCTGGAACTATATCGTTGATAAAATATAGGAGTCTAACCTGGTAGGTGCTGATCTGATGGAAGATGTGGGGATTGGGAGGTCCTTCTGCAAGGAATCGCTCCAGGAGGACATGAACTGAATGCTTCTGGAATGTGGGGAGGCCGCTGGCTCGATTTGGTATTTGGGGCTTTTTTTTCCCAACGGTTATTAAAAACCGTTGGGAATGACCAACATTTCCCAACGGTTCCATAGAACCGTTGGGAAAACAAGATTTTTCACCACTTTTCCCAACGGTTCTTAGGAACCGTTGGGAAAAACCTATCTTTCCCAACGGTTGTATGAAACCGTTGGGAAAACTATGCATTGAGGGGTTTTTCCCAACGGTTTCTATAAACCGTTGGGAAAAACAAGATATGCCAACGGTTCATTGAACCGTTGGTACACAACTGTTGGGAAAGGTCCCTTTTCCAGTAGTGTGTTCAAGTGTAATTCCATCATACTCGGCTCTTTCTCTTTGCGCATCTAGGTTCCATAAATGATCATGTTAGTGTCATTGGGACGGTATTCCCTGAGTGTCCCTTTGCCCTAACCTTCCCTTTTCTGTGTCGGGAAAGTCCCACCACTACTTCTTGTTTCCCACACCAAGCATGGCTCACGTGGGCTTAGTAGTTTTGGCGGGATGTGTACCAACACAGTCGGGCTTCTCATCATCCCGCATGACGTTAAACTACGCTTCCAGAACTACCTATGTCTTGATTCCCATACACATGGGATACATAGATACACCCTGGTATTTTGCCCAGGGTCCAGCCCACAGAAATCATTAATCCCATCATTCCCCTTTCTGGCCCCCTGGCCAGACCCCTCGCTAGAGAGGCCCTATCCCAAAGAAGGAAGGATCCATGACCAAACCAACGTGCCCATCTGGCGTACACCCACCACGGTGGTGTAACTACTTAAGTATTGGATTCTGTTCGGACAAACCATTACTCCATATTCCACGCTTTGCGTGCCCCTTATTCGGACCCTCGTCCCCTTTCATGTCTAACGGGACCCCCTAACGGCCTAGTGTCATGCCGCATCAGCTCACCTACCATCCTGGGCCAATGTTCCGGAAGGTTGGTCATGTTTGGAAGGACCCCATAATTGTATGGATGTTCGACCTATGGTCCGCCAACTGTCCTGGGTCAACGTCCCGAATGATTGACCAACAATATTTGTGACATGGTCCCGTGTTTCGAACATGGTCAACGGTTGACCCTCATTTTTTCCCCAATACAGGCTAACGCTGTAAGGATACCGCTTCTCCTCCATAGTTAACGGTTGTACCTTATTTTCACGCCATCCCCACAGCGCTCCGAATCTTGGGCATCGTAATTCACGCTTCACGATTCCTTCTGTTCGGACTGATTCCAGTGCCCCTGGTGTTGCACCGTTCATACATGAGGGCACGCCGAAGAAACGGTGATTCAGCTGTTCTGAAAAGTTCCTTCCCTAGTCAAGCCTCTCCCATCGTTCGGAAATCAGGAATAGTAATCCGAATCCCGGATGCCCGGAGCATGGCCTCCACTCATATGTTAGGTGGGACGAGAAGGAAACTATCTCCTGTTTCTCACATCGGCCTCGACCCACGTGAGCTTGGGGAATTATCGCCAAACGTCCCGCAAACATTATAGGGATGTAACGAGGCAATTCAAACAGTGGAAATTGTGCGCGATATGGAATTCAAAAAAAATAAGGAAGAAATTGAAGCGTGAAAGTAACAATAAAAGGTTTTTTGGTATGTTACAATACATGGGGGTTGACTCCCCACATGGACGGGTTGACCCCATCAAAAGAGCATTGCATCTCCTCCACTCGTTGGCTTGTGGCGTCCTAGGCTTGCTGTCGCTGACTCAGCTCCCGCTCCTCCTCAGCAGCGGCGGGGCGCAGTTCGTCAGCCTTGGATCTGGACCTCTCTACCTCAGCCTGAATGGGAGCCATCTTTCAGGAGGCCTGCCTCATAAGCTCTTCTTCATCTGCCAGCTGGGCCTTCAACCGGGAGATCAGCTCAGATTGCGCATTCAGAGAGGCTGAGTGCTCATCCGCCTGGGTCTGCAGCTACTGGACCTCGCTTTCAGCCCCCCAGAGCTTCATAACATTTGTGGCCTTCCTCCGCTGCCAGCCCACACTAAGCCCATGATCATGCTCCCGAATCTTCTCAGCCATGAGATCTCGGATGAGCCCATGAGGATGTTGGGCATCCACTCCCCCATCACACAGTTCGGGCAGCCGCAAGTGATGTCTGTCCATTTCGTCCCGCCATAGCTCTTGGGGTGTGTCCTTGATGAAGCGCGTGATTAGCTTCCACGACCGGCAGCGGACTATGCTTCTGTCTTCCTCGTCGGAGGCTGTTTCGTCCCAGTCTGCGCGATTAGCAGGATCATACGCTGGATACGCCTGCAGGAAGTCCTCAGCGAGATCTGCATCTGGCGTTGAATCTGGCGCGATGTCTGGCGCCAAAACAGGCGCGACAGGAGTGGGGTCGGCCGACCGAACCTCTTCATCGGAGTCCACCTCAATGACCTCAGGCACAACCCTACTGGTGGTCCCGTTGGTGATGATGTGTGTTGGCGCTTGAGTATATGGGGGGATTATCACCACCATCACCGGCATGCCCCTAGGGGGATGCCATCAGACATCCCGACTAGCCTTGCCGCAGCAGCCCATGCCAGTCGGAGAACTGTACAACAAAGGGGGACATAAACGTTAGTTGGCATGGTCTACATATGATGACAAGGAAATCGGTAGAGGAAACTTACGAAGATCGACCTCCTGGTGTTGCTCTCGATCCGGTACTGACGGGACCCCGAGGCGAGGCCCTCCGTATACTGTTGGAAGTTCTGGAGATTCCGGGGGAGCCACCTCGGTTGCTTTGGTCCCACCAGATGCGGAACTGGACGCAGCCATAGGCGCGGGTTCTGAAGGTCCTGCATCATCACCCGCCGAGGGGCGAGAATGAGCCCGGTGAACAAGTTCCTCCTGTGTGGTTCAAACATCAGTGAGAAGTCCATAGTGGCCCAAGAATGGACCGTAAGGAAAGAAGTTCAGAATGCTACCTCGAGAGCCTCTATGAAATCGTCGGAATCTAAGCCTTGATCTCTGACCTCGCCCTCCTCCAACGGGCTACCTCCTCCAGCCTCATCCTCTCGAGAGGAGTCCTCTGACTCTTCCAGTAGGGGGAAGCGCTCCCTCAGATCGGCAGCTGAGGAATGTGGGGGGACCGTTCGATTTAGCAGTACCCTTACCCGGTCTATCATTGGGCGAGGGACACCACTGGAGTGAACGTAATCCTCCAGCTCGTCCAGGTATTGCTCTGCCTCCGCCAGAGACGCCATGGAAGCCCCGCTACCGCGAGAGGCCCTAGCTGCCCTCTGACCCTGAACTCAAGATTGAGGAGGCCCACCGTCACCGACCCGAATAGTTGGCTGCTTCAGCATCTCCCCTAGTTAAGCAGCTTCCCAACTAATGGCATACTCCCTCACCAACCCGAAAGCGGCGGTGGATAGAGGCAATGCAATTCGAATCATCCCATCTTCCCATCTGAACAAGGGCCACAACTTCCTCATCACACACGGTTGCTCCTCGTGAAGCACCTCCTAGTAGACCTGCGGGGTCAGCCACTGGAGGCACCAAAACTACCTCACAAACTGATGCGGGGTGTACGATTCGCAGAGTGGCTCACGATCCACTCATTCCACCCAAACTCCATCTCGAAAGGCCCAGAGGTAAGCCCGATGTTCCTCTATTCCCCACCCGTCATCAGTAAGTATCCCCGTCGGCAATGGAAAGGGGTGGAAATTAAACTCATCCGCCCTCCACACCCGATTCAGCACCATCGGCACGGTTAGTTTGGACGGGAAGCTCCCGACCACATTATGGATTGAGGGGCAGATGTTTGATCCCGGCGGCAAAAGAGGGTTTGGATACTCCCAAATCCCCCTGATGTGCGCTGCGATCCACCCATACTGGAGGTGAAAGGGCCCACATATCTTTGGTGGCTTCTTGCCCTCACTAATGTGCCGCAACATTCTGTATAGTTTGGCGAGCATTGGAATCCCCAGATTGACCCGCTGCCCCATGGCCAACATGGACGCCATGAAAAATGATCTGGGCCGCCCCCCCATGCTTGTATACCTAACTGGTAGAATCCATACACAAATGAGAGTCGCAATGAATGCCGCTAGCCTGACTATCGGCTGTTGTTCAGTGCTGACACTAAAACCCCAAGCCCTCCATTGGCTGTCCTCCAAGACCTTCCAATACAAGTTCCCCTTACCCCGTTGGGCCGCCCTCGGACAAGTTCGAGGACTCGGAGGGAACTCTCGATTTTTCTGGGAAATTCAGGAAGCACTTGAACCATCTCCTAAAGTGGACATCCCTCACAGCCTCGTTGTCCTCTCTAGGGACGAGTGCCATCAACACTGACGCCAGTCGCGGCATTTGCTCTGTATCCTCCCTTGCGCTCATGATGGGGAGGAACTCATCATACATGGCCCCCAAGATCGGAACCCTAGAAATCTGGTCGACATCCCACAGGCTGATTCCCACCTCCCCATGATGCAGGTGAAATGTATTGGTCCTAGACGACCATCTGCTCAGCAATTCCAGCATCAGTTGTTTTGGTTGGTAAATGTGGAATTGGGAGGCCCATGCTGCATCATATAACCCCACTCTCCTCAGATCATCCCCAAACTACTCGCATGAGGCGCCTAACCAGTAGGCCTAGGCCCAGTAATAAGTAATGTTGCCGCACTGGCGCAGGTCCCACTCATCGGACCATCCCTTCTTCGAATCCTACAGAGCCGCCTTCAGCATGGTACGGTAGAGAGGAGGGGACGTCTCCGGTTGTAGTGGCTTCCCGTCAATATCGTTCACATGGTTGTAGAGACAGTCAGGGGTGACAGGTTTGAAGTCCTCCTGCACATGACCATCAGCCGCCCTGAACCATTGGTGCTGACATGGTGTGCTCCTGAACCAACAAGCTGGTTCGTCCCTACTCGCCTCAGGGATGAAGACGTCATCCCTCAACCTGAATCCATACAATGGAAACTTCTTACACTGCGGATAATTCTTCTGACCCTCCTACAAAAGATCTGTCAAAGAAGCGTGGTTCGAATGGCTTCAGACCATCTCCCCAAGCCCTGGACAGTTGGACCTATCATCCTGACGGGCGGCATCTGCATGCACCCCCAAAACAGCTTCTCGATAGGCCATTTCAGTTCCGGCACTCGAAAATATTTTTTTTTCAGAACGGATCACGAAGCTGGATCGCAAAGACGGCTCCTGAAGGTCGTTCGCAAGACCAAGCCGCGGCTTCTGGCCTAGGCGGATAAACATGAGTTCGAATGGCACGGTCGCGGAGTCAGAGACCCGCGATTCGCCACGAAGCTCGATTCACGGAGAGTAGGCGCGGAATGCGCGGAGCTTCACGAAATCGAGAGCACAAAAAGACAAGGAAGACGCGTGAAGAAAAAAGAGGTCGACCCCCTATTTATATGTGGCAACCTCGTAGCATCGCGGTGTGCCTCACCCGCGCGGAGCATCACGGGGCGTCTGGATCTGGGGCCCCAGTCAGCACCGTGGGCGATTTTCGCAAACTCGCATCGCGAACCGCCGACAATTTTAGCGATTTTCCATCATACTTTGACCCTTCACCCTCCATGGCTCCAAGTATGAGGGGGGGGGGGGGGGGTTTGGCACCAAAATATTGCACGAAAGGAAGGGACACAAAGATGGCCCGGACACTGCCTCACGAAGCACCGATGCGAAACACCCCGGGCATCGCGGGGCGCGAAGCTCCGGAGGTGGTAACTCTCCATGAACGAGTTTGACGTTCACGAGCCCTTTGCGAATATCCGGAGGCAGTACCTCTCCATGAATGACTGTGATGTTCGCGAGCACGCCACGAAGCACTTGAGGCGGGGCGCAAGTTCTGCTTCGCGGCACCCCTTGCCTATAAATACTGGGCTCCACCTGAGTCCTGGGGACAGAAAATCTGACCTTTCGGCTTCTCCTCTCCCGAATCATGAAGCACTCTTTGCCCCCATGAATCATGAGCTCCACGAGGTACTTCTACTTCACATGACGCCTTCGCTTTGACTCGTTTTGAGCCCCTCTTCCGAGAGGGATGGCCTTCACGAAGCTCAAGGAAATTCGCGAAGGAGGGGGATTCCCAAGGGAACTCGGGCAGCCACGAAGCGTTTATGCTTCGAGAAACACCCAACTTGTACTAGTGATCCCTATGCTAAGGCAGGATCGCTACACATCACTATGAACACTTCTTCGCAACACCCTGCTTCGTGAGGCACCTCTTCTTCGGGAGGCAGTTCTCTGCGAATACTGTTCCAGTTCGCGAAGCACCCTCCACTCACACCTATGCCCTATGCTAAGGCTAAAGCACTCTTCTTCGCGAAGCACACTCCTTTTCTTGGAAATTCTGCTTCCCATGCGACCCTTCATGTATGAAAGATGTAATTTCACTGTCCCATGGACAATACCACTCGTAGCGTTTCTTTGCCTAATACTTCTTCGCATAGGCACGCGAATGGCTATTGCTTCTTCACATAGCCACGCTAACATGGACCCCTCGATGGTTCGCTCCACAACCCCCCTTGACCACGGCCTTACTGGTACCTTCCTCCCCCAAGGAGCAAAGGGTACCAGTTATGTATGTCCTAGGGGTGTGGAGTGAACCCGCCTCGTCCGAGCTGCAGGACATTAAACTGCCAAGCACCACGTCCTCAACACATGACGTTAAACTGTGACCCGACCTCGTGCCTCGCACGAAGGGTCCCCCCAGCTTGAACATTTTTTACGCCACTCGTCTCCACAGGAGTGGAATCACCCATCCACAAGGGATGATATCCTCCGTATTGGAGCGGCGTATGTTCTCAGGAGAAGGGTGACCCTAGTTCCCTGATGGATGGCTGCACCCCCTGCATCTCAATACTTCACCACTACCAAGGTTAGTGGAGGGCGTGATAGGGAATGAGGCACCTCCCATAATTGGTCCCAAATCCATCTTTCGCTGCACTCTATTACACTTCGGGCCTCCATCCTGGAGTAAGTCCCAGCACCATGGGCCGCCTAACCCGTAAGCCCCTCTTCGCTTCTCACGGACGCACCCTTCGAGCCGTGATCGTCAGGTCATTCCTGTCTCTTGTTTCTCACACCGAGCATGACTCATGTGGGCTTAGAGCTGGCATTGGTTATGACAATACCTCATCCAGCATGACGTTAAACTGCATGCCCTCGTCCAGCATGACATTAAACTGTATTCCCTTGTCCCGCATGAAATTAAACTGCACACCCATTTGAACTACGAGGTCTTCGATCAATGTCAATGCATGGTACGTAGGAAGCCTCCACGAGGTTCAATCCCACCCGTCATACAATTCATGTCGAGTTCAACCTTTGTCCAGCATGATGTTAAACTGCATTCCAGTTCGACAGAAATCCGTTGTGACCACCACCCAAACTATGAGGACTTTGATCAATGTCAAGGCATGGTAAGTAGGAAGGCTCCCTGAGGTTCAAGACCAAAAATCATTGGCCCAAACTGTCTCCTTGTCGGTGTTCCAAGCCCCCATTTTCTCCCGAACTGTGAGGACTTTGATCCATGTCAATGCATGGTACGTAGGAAGCCTTCACAAGGTTCAAGCCCACCACAAGTGGACCCCCGGGTTCACCTTCATGTCGGTTTGCCGATGAAGCCCCCCTCCGAACTACGTGGACTTTGATCCATGTCAAGGAATGGTACTTAGGAAGCATCCATGAGGTTCAAGACCACCGCTCGTCATTTATTCACGTCAGGGTTCACTCTCGTCCAGCATGATGTTAAACTACATTCCAGTCTGAAGACATGCCGTTGTGACCATCCCGAACTATGAGGAATTTGATCCATGTCAAGGCATGATATGTAGGAGGCCTCATGAGGTTCAAGCCCATCTCCCATTGGACCAAGGTCCCTCATTTACGTCAGTTCGCCGACACCCACCACAATTTTGAACTACAATTTATTTGATCCATGTCAAGGCGTGCTATGTAGGAATCCATCACGAGGTTCAAGCCCACCACTAGTGGACCCCTGGGTCTACTTTCATGTCGGTTCACCGATGAAACCATTTGAACTACAAGGTCTTTGATGCATGTCAAGGCATGGTAGGTAAGAAGCCTTCCCGAGGTTCATGCCTGTCTCTCATCGGACCAAGGTCCACTTTCACACCGGTTCGCTGACGATGCCCATCAGACCAAGGTCCACCTTTACGTTGGTTCACTGACGACATCCATCGGGCCAAGGTCCACCTTCATGTCGGCTCACCGGCACCATTCCCAACTACGTGGACTTTGATTCCGTGCCACGGGGATACGTAGGAGGTCTCTTCGAGGCTCAAGCCCAACTTCACCGTCGCCCTTGCGATGCTCCCTTGCCATTCCCCTCTCCACTTCATTCATCCATCCATCTGCTCCTCTTCAAAGTCGTCCATAGGCTGGTCCTGGTATCGGCACCCCTTCAAGGGAAATCCCTCAATCCGATCCATTCTAGCTAAGGCTCTGATCGGGCTGATACGTCTCCGCTGGACGTTAAACTCACGGCATACCCTGTGTTAAACACAAGAATCTGAGGAAAACCTCAAACATATGTCTATGACATATAACTCCCCGCGCTCGATGTGGGATGCCTCGGGCTTCCACGCCCTTGAGAAACCCTATGAACAGGGATAATAGACAGATATGCTGGCTCCCCAGTATCCAGACACGCTACTGATGCCTCAACGTGACTACTCCCCCGACTGAAGGTTTCTGCCCTGACCGGACCCTTTGGAATGTCCTGACCGAAGCAGTGTAATTAACCGGTGTCCATGGAAACATGGAACTAGGAAGAGTTTCATGAACAACATATTAAATATATGAGGGATACCCGGACTAGGTGATGAGTTATGAGGAGGAATCCACGGAAGGAAGAACCGACATCCCATCATCCCGTTTCGATCAAGGAGTATACGTCCCTGAATAAGGAGCGAATGCCACCCGCCATTGGAAAACGGGAATGCGGGGCAACAGCATAGCGCTTCCTCCTCCGCGGACGGAAGGATTCGCGCGCCCCGGCGAAAGCGTCGGAAACAGTATAATAATGAGTATAACTAATCTAAAAATAAATACAAATTTTAATGATTCTGTATATATGATATACCATCAAATTACATACGATTATTCCATAAATATAATGATATTGTCAGTCGTGCGTACATACGGATTACCGTCTCCATGAAAGCGATGAGATTCATTTCCCCATCATAACCATTCAAGATTAATTTTCATTTGATGACTGAAAATAATTTTTATGAACAAAATATAATTCTGTATATAAATCAAATACATCCTACTCATATCAAACATGGCTTACGTAGCTAAGCATATAATGGAACACAAATCAGTTAACACCCACACTATGATACTGCTGAAATATTATTAACAAAGAAATATTAGAGGATCATATATAATATCATATTTATGTATATAGTTATTTTGTAATTTAATGAAAATGATTTAAATATTAAACAGGATGTTAACATACCCTCGAACAAGTAAAAGTACAAGGTAAGGGTTAATTAAACAATCTATTTATTATCCAAGGTTGTTTTTTACGTATGTATCTACTGGGACATATTTATCATCTACAACGATGTTTTCCTAAAAATGTATTTCAAAACATATTTAATATTTACTAGACTATGGGTTAATTTCATTTATACCATTATTTGACCTTATTTGTTTTGAAAGGAATCTTTCTTCCATTTTCCAATCAAGGTACATTATGAACATTTCGATAAAATTATGGTACGTATGTTTTTTTAACTTATACGGTGGGTGAGGCGGTTTTCCACTATTATAAAATAAGAAAATATTCACTAACATGCTTATAAGAATATTTTAATAATAATTTTTTTCTTTTATAATTATGTGACTCTTAAATGGTTACAAAATAGAAAGTGGTATTTATTTCAAATAGTTTTCATTTCTTCTATGTCAAGATCCATTGATGGATTTTAAACATGTTTGATGTTGATTTATTATGATACAAATATTCCATATTTTGTTGAAGGTTTTGTGATATGTTTGACAATGGATGTGTTATTTTCATACAATTCATGGTTTATGGTTAAATTATTGAAATTTAGTATTCTAGTTTTAATACGAATATTTATGTAATGTTTCAACCTTTTCATATGAGGAATGTATTAAACGTAATATGTGATGGGTGGAGCCTGATATAGATCCTCAGTGAATCAGTAGGTCTCAATAGACAATTAGATGTGGAATTGGACGATGCCTTTCCAGAATTGATATATGGTTTTGGCTGAGGCAAAAATCATTTTTAGACATCTTGGCAGAGGCCTTAACAAGATGTTTCAGAATGTGCGACATTATACATTCCCTCATTATGAAAATAAGAATGATGGTTCATGTGGTTATTTTACTAGAAAAATACCCATGACTATGTTTTATTATAGAATTATTTACTATGCTCATATTCCTGCCTTAAAGTGTTCTGGTTTATTATTTGTAAATGCATGTTTTTTTAATTATGCACCGTGCCAAATGTTTATGTTATTTTCTGTTGTACTACTTACCCTAACTGAGTGTTTGATCTCACCCCTTTCTTATGTTTCATTTTGCTAGGTTATGAATAAGTTAGTTATGAGTGATTTGAAGGCATAATCTAAGAGGCTTGGATGTATCTAATGGAATAAATTAGTGTTGTATTTCTTTTCAAGTTGTAATGTTGAACTTAGGTTTGTATCTTGTTTCCAATAATACTAAACTTATCGATATTTGGAGACATGATTCCGTGTATCATTCCAATGTTATGTAATAAGGAACCGACTCTACGGAACTGGGGTTGGGTCATTTCAGTTGGTAACAGAGGAATTTTAGTAAAAACCTCGGAAACTAGATTTAGAAAAACTCTGATTAAAGCAGATTAACTTAAGATAGACATTGATGATTAGTATAGTAGAACATCCTTGAATTTTTGTACTGTATAGATTTTGTGAGTTTTTTAAGAAATAAATCCTTGTCTGGATACGAGCAGATTGAGGCAGCTCTGGAACATATGTACCTAGGGGTAAAACATTAAAAAACCACTTTGAGCTTGACTAGAGCGGGATTTGGTGCACGACAATAGGACTTGTTGCCCTCGGGTTTACGGCACTCCAGGGGGATATGCTTAGGATAATTCTCATTTTATTTAAAAACCATTATGAATGATTTATGAGTATATACCTCCTAAATGAAATCATTTTTATGATTATGGATTATATCCATATTCTTCTCAATTTATGTTAAGTGTTTTACAAGTTCATAATTAGGTATTGCAGTTCATAAACTAATCTAACATATGTCATTGTTTAGAAATGGTTCCTAGTAGAAGGAATGTAAACCATATCAATTCATGTAATCCATGTAGGGATTTCCATCTTACTGATGTTAATTATAGTGGATCTGGTGATGCAACTAGTGCTGATCATCTTATCACCATACTGGGACAACCCACAAAGGTTATGAATAATAACCTTACCCATATGGAGCACCCTGATCCACAACACGGAGGGTCAATGTTATATCTCTTCATGAGGAAACAACCACAAAAATTCAATGGGTCTAAAAATCCATTTGTATTTGAATAATGGATATGTTCCTTAGAGCCAATATTTCATGATTTAGGGAGTAGCGAAAGAGAAAAAGTTATCATGGCAGTTTATCGCCTCACCGGAGATACAGATCAATGGGGGCCATTAATTAAAATCACAAAGGAGAATGAAGAAGTATCAACCATGGAATATAAGGATTTTGAAGATATTTTTATAGAATAATACTTTCCTCATGACCATCTAGTGGATATGGAAAAGAAATTTCTATGTATAAGAAAAAGGAGGATGACAATGTCACAAAGAATGAAGCTAACATTACATGGATAACAAAGAATTTTGACGATTATATACATAACCCAATAAGTAATATTGATCATTTATTTGATGGGTTAAAACCATTTCTCCATCGAGAACTAGTCTCACTATCCTTCTTATTGTATAAAGATATTGTCTCATGTGCTATCAAGATTGAACATGAATTCCCTATCTCGTAGGACAATAAGGAAAAGGGAGAGAAGAAGAGATCTGTTAAAAACTCTAGGAAAAGAAATAAGGAAATAGGGAATATGGGAAGAGTTGAATTTATACTCTGTGAAAATTGTGGAAGGAAGAACCATTGTTCCTATCTAAAAGGAAAAAGAATATGCTATAAATGTGGATAGAAAGGCCATCTTGCTAGTGATTGTAATTGGAAGAAAGAAGCTACCAATGTTCAATGCTACAATTGTAGGGAGATGTGACATTATGAAAATGAGTTTCCTAAGATTCAGGGAAACATACCTTCGAGAAAGCTAAGGGATCAAGGGAAATATTATGCGATCAGTACAGCTAGAGTTGAAGCTCCAAATGATGTGGTGGCAGGTAATTTAATGGTTTCCTCAAGTATTTCCAATGCTTTATTTTATTCTGGATCATTGCATTGTTTCATATTTTCCTAGTTTTCTAAGAAAATTTGATATTTCCAATTTTATTTAACAAGGGAGTTGTCAATCAATACTCTATAGGGATGTATCATTGCAACAATGTTTTGTAAATCAGTCCCTATTAAGGCTTATAAAAAATATTTATCTACTAATCTAATCACCATACCCACAATTTAATTTGATATAATCCTTAGTATGAATTGGCTTTTGGACCATTATGCGAAAATTAATTTTAAGAAGTTGGAGGTTACAATTCTCGATTTTGATAAGGAGTACCTTGTCTTTAGAGTAGAAATGTCACCATATGAATCTTATCTAGATCCACCCACATTAGCTCTTCCAAATTCAATCATTAGAGATGATGTGAATGAAATAATTATGGGCATGGAAAAGAATGTTTAAATAGAGGATGTGCCTATTGTGCAAGAATATATTGATGTGTTTCCAGAGGATTTACCTGGACATCCTCCAAAATGATAAATTGAGTTTTGTATTGATTTAATTCATGGTTCAAGGAACATATCGAAGAACCCTTATAGAATGGACACTGTGGAATTAGTGAATATAATGAAACAGCTAGAGGAATTGAGTAATAAGGTATTTATTCTTTCTAGTGTTTCTACATGGGGAGACCCTGTCCTTTTTGTTATGAAAAATGACAGATCAAAGAGGATGGGCATTGACTATAGTGAGATTAATGCTATAACAATAATGAACAAGTTTTCCCTACCTCGAATTGATGATTTTTTCGAACAAAATCATGGAGCTCAATATTTTTGAAAGATTGACCTTTGATCTGGATATCATCAGTTTTGTGTGAAGAAGGAACACATTTAAAAACATTATTTCAAACCAGGTATAGGCATTACAAGAATACAGTAATGCCTTTTGGATTGAATAATGCACCCTCTTTCTTCTTGGATATAATGAATAGTGTTTTCAAGGAATATCTTGATGTCGTTGTAGTGGTATTTATTGATGATATCTTAGTATACTCCAAAATCTATGAAAATCATGAAAATCAAATCCTCATTATTCTATAGACTCTTAGAAGAAATGAATTATATGGGATGTTTAGCAGATGTGAATTCTATCTTTAGAAGATAACATTTCTTGGCCATATTTTCTCTAAGGATGGAATATAAATTTATCCTTCGAAGACCAAGGCAATCAAAGAATGTCTAGTACCAATGAGTATAAATGAGGAACACGTTTTTATTGGTTTAGCAGGTTATTATCGACATTTCATCGTGAATTTTTCCTGATTTATGAACCCATTGACCAAGCTCACACTTAAAGGGGATAAATTTATTTGGAAAAAAGAGTGTGAAGAATGATTTGATGAAATGAAGTGAAGATTAGATAATGCTTCTATCCTGACTCTACCATCGGGGAATGATGGGTTTTCTATTTATAATAATGCTTCAATAAAGGACTCGGTTGTTTCCTTATACAGAATGGTAGAGTTATTTCCTATGCATCACAGAAGCTAAAAATTAATGAAAAAAACTATCCCACTCATGATCTTAAGTTAGCACCTATAATCATTGATATGAAAATATAGAAACACTATTCTTATGGTGAAGAATGTAAGATTTATACTGATCAAAAGAGTTTGAAGTATATTTTATCACAGAAAGAACTCAACACGAGGCAAAGATAATGGCTTGAACTACACAAGGATTAATATTTCACTACAAACTACCACCTGGGGAAGGAAAATAAGGTGGAAGATGCTTTGTTTAGAAAGGATCATGGATTTTTGAATAAGATGAGAGTTGAAAGGGATCCTATTTTCATTGACCTAGTAACGATAAATATGGGAATAACCATGGAAAGTGAAACATCAATACTTTTACAAATGGTTTCAAAAAAATCTTTACTAGAAAGGATAAAGCATTCTCAGATAGATGATGAGGATTTTCAATAGAATATTAAAGCTGTAAGTTATGGGAGATTGAGTGACTTCGTAAATGAAGATGCAATTTTGAAATTTGGGAATAGAATTTGAGTTCCCAATATACTTGATCTAAAAAGGGAATTGTTGGATGATTCTCATAGATCGAACGTATATATACACCAGGATAGCACAAAGATGTATAGTGATTTGAAGGAACATTTTGGTGGGAAAACATGAAGAGGTAGATTTCTGATTTTGTGTCAAGATGTAAGATTTGTCAACAAGTGAATGCTGGAAGGAAACAGTTTGGAGGAGTCATGAAACCTCTTCCCATACCTGAGTGGAAATGAGATATATTACTATTGAAATTTTCATGAGGCTACCAAAGTCTCATAGAAGTAATTATTCCATATGGTCATTGTTGATCATCTTACCAAGTCAGCGCATTTTATTTCTATAAGAGAAAATTTACCACATGAACATTTAGCAAGACTGTATATTAATATACTTTTAAGACTTCATGGGGTACCCATATCGATTGTTTCTGATCATGTTCCCCATTTTACATCCAGATTTTGGAAAAGTCTTTAGAAATCCAAAGATACTGAACTTGATTTGGGCACTGCCTACAACCCTCAAACTGATGGTCTATAATAACGGACAATTAAAACCATAAAATACATGTTGAGATCTTTCTCACTTGACTTTCAAGGTATGTGTGATCAATATTTACTTCTGGTAGATTTTTCCTATAACAATAGCTTCAATTAAAGTATTTAGATGGCACCATATGAAGCGTTATATGGAAAGAGATGTCACACACCAACTTGTTGGAATGATGCTGGTGAAAGAAAACCCGTAGGCCCAAAACTTGTTGGGGAAACAATGGAAAAAGTGAAGATTATCCAATCCCACATCAAATCATCCCAATGTAGGCAAAAAAGCTATGCCAATAACAGAATGATGGATTTGGAATTTCTAGTAGGAGACCATGTTTTCTTGAAATTATATCCATGGAAGGGTGTTAAATGTTTCAGTAAGAGGGGTAAACTGTTTCCCTGGTACATCAGACCTTTCGAAATTCTAGAACAAATTGGAGTTGTATCTTATCGTTTGGAAATGCCACCAAATCTCTACAAAGTTCAGGATGTGTTCCACATATCACTGTTGAAAAAACACATGCCTGACCCAATGCATATAATCACCAATGAGGAAATTGATCTTGAACCCGATTTTTCCTATTGTGAAGATCCTATCAATATTCTTGATACCAGAGAACAAGAGCTGAGAAACCGGACAACTCGTATGGTAAAAGTTCTACTAAGAAACCATAAGATATAAGAGGCAACGTGGGAACTAGAAGAACATATGATGAAGAACCACCCTAATATTTTTTTGCGGTAGTATTCTAGAAATTTAGATAATGAAATTATTTGAATGAAGGAATAATGTAACACCCCATTCTTCCACGGCATGATTCCCTTTGAATAATGAAATAGCTTTCATTGTACGCAACTTCGAGGTTCTAACACCCCATGACCAATCAAACTAGCCACTATAAATAACAATACTGACTTTTTTAAATTTAATAAATTTTATTTTTCAAAATGGACTTCATTTTAGAATTCGGAATATCGAAATTTTCTTAGGGTAAATTTTTTGTATTTTTCTAAAAACATTTAATTTTTGATGAATAGTGAAAAACATTGGGTTATTGGTTAAACTGAATTTTTAATTAAATAATTATTTGTTTTATTTTAATTCATTTTAGGTAAAAATAGATACATAATACCAATATATTTTCAATTTAATTCATTGGATTCATTTTATAATATGTTTAGATATATGAAAATGTTATTGAACTTTTTATCGTCTTTTATCTACCTCTTAGGAGCATTTTCAAATTTGCATAAAACATAATTTTACAACTTCTGCGAGTAGAATTTCAAAAATCCTAGAGACACAGTTAATATTAGTAAGTAAAATGTCGGTCAATAAGATAAAAATCATTTTTTGTGAATTGTAACGTTTGACTTTTATTTACCACGGTTAAAAGTAAATAGGGTAATTAAGGTTACAAATGATATAATAATTACCATAAAACATTTCCTAATTCTATTGGATAAGAATAATTCAAAAAAAAACCTTAGTATTAAAATATGACCCCCTTTGTTCCACTTGAATTAGATTTGGACATTTATTAATATTTTATTTAATGAAGTGTTAAATGAGTTAAATTCAAGGTTTTATAATAAACCATTTATAATATAAGGTTACACATAAGATAAATTCAACTATAAATATTAATTATAAATATAAAAATATTTACTACATAATCATATTTTATTTATAATTTTTATACATTAAATAATTTAATTTCATTATGCAACAACGATGATGCAGTAATTACCATATTAATGAAATGTTTAAATAATTGATATTATAAATAACCAAATAAATATAAAATTAAATTTCTGGTAAAATCCACTAATTTTATAGATCAATATGAAATGTTAGTGTTGGTTATATAACTTTTATTTGAAGTGATAAACTTTTAATGGCTTTCAAAAAATCAAATACAAAATAGAGTCAAAATTGACATAATTGAGTTTTTAAAACAAATACTATATTATTAACTGATATAATATTCCTAAAAATTTATGTTTCAGACAAATGACATAGATAAGGTTACATATATTAATAATAAACCACTTGGGGTTATCTTGGCTTGTTGTAGTATTTTTATTAACTATATAATATAAAAATACAAAGAGACAAGGAAAATGACATACTATTTCACTAAGAGTTAAATAAAATATATAAGGTTAATATGGTGACCTAAACATGTATAAAACCTATTTTTAGAGATTTTTCCATCCCATACCCACTATATTCCCTAAATAAATAATTTTGGAGCCATTAGAAACTATTAATGATTTTACTATAAAATAATATTTCAAGCTTGTCCTAATGTGACCCTCACCTCTCTTACAAAAGAGCATATCCCCTTCCCTCAAAATCAAACCTCCAAATCCATTTGGATCGGCCAATACCTACCCAAATATCCTCCAAACATTCCTCCCTTAATTCTAGATTCCACTCTTAGGTCATAATTCCATCTTATGGATCCCTTTTGATCAAATCAAAAGGAAGAACTCGAGGAAGTGGTGAATATTTCATCACCTCTTTCATGTTCTTTTCATCTTCCACTTCTTCTTTCATTGTGGATTACATTATAAAATAATAACTCAAGTATCTTCTATATATTTTGGTGTTATTATAAAAATTTTACAACCATTTTAATTATTCTATCCATCATATGAATGACAAAGTCAACATACATGCGTACGTACTGCTTACTGTCTACATGTCGGGGTTTAGTTATTCAAAAACATCATTATTTTGATGGGTATAATAATGAGTATAACGAATTTAAATAATAAATATAAAATTTTAATGATTATGTATATATGATATACCATCCAATTACATATAAATTTGGCATCAATGAAATGATTTTGTTGCTCGTGTATACGTATAGATTAGCGTCTCCACGAATGTGATGTGATTCATTTCCCCATAATAAATATTCAAGAATAATTTTCATTTTATGACTAAAAATAATGTTTATGAACATATTATAATTCTATATATTAATAAAATACATCCTATCTATAACAGACATGTCTTATGTAACCAAGAATATAAAAGTAAACGAATCAATTAACACCCAAAACGATGATACTACTGAAATATTATTAACAAAGCAATATTAGAGGATCATATATTATATGATATTTATGTATATAGTTCTTTTATAATTTAATAACAATGATATAACTATTAAACTAGAGGTTAAAATACCCTCGACCATTGAAAATCACAAAGTAAGGGTTACTTTTACAATTACTTAATTATCTGAGGTAGTTTTTACGTAAATATCTACTTGGACCTCTTTATCATCCACATCCATGTTTTCTTAAAAATATGTTTCAAAACATTTTTACTGTTTACTAGAATACGGGTTAAAGTCATTATTACCATTATCTGAAATTACATGTTTTGAATGTAATCTTTTTATAGTTTTCTAAACTAGGAACTTTATGACATTTTCGACAAAATTAAGGTAAGAATGTTTTTTAACTTATTCAGCCGGTGCGGCTATTTTCCACTGTTATAACATCATAGAAGTTTCCATTACAATCTTATAAGAATATTATCAAAATAATTTTTTTCTTTTATAATTATGTGACTCATCAATGGTTTCAAAATAGAAAGAGTCATTTCATTCAGATATTTTTCATTTCCCTTATGTCAACATCCATTGATGGATATTGAACTTTTTTGAAATTGATTTATTATGATACAAATATTCTATATTGTATTGAAGGTTTTGTGTTATGATTGACTATGGATGTGTTATTTTTATACCATTCATGGTTAATAGTAAATGTATTCATATTTCGTATGCTATTTTTTATACGAATGATTATGTTATGTTTCAACCATTACATATGAAAAATTTATTGGACTTAGAATGATATGGATGGAGCCTGCAATAGATCCTCGGTGCATCGGTAGGTCTCTTGATACAATTTGATGTGGAATTGGCCGAGGCCATTACCAATTTGATATATGGTTTTGTCCGAGGGCTAAATCATTTTTAGATATCTTGGCCGAGGCCTTGGAAAGATATTTCAGAATGTACGACATTATACATTCCATAATTATTTAAATAATTATGATGGTTCATGTGGTTTTTCGACTATAGAATACCCATGACTATGTTTTATTATTACATTATTTACTCAAATCATATTCCTGCAATAAAGTTTTCGTGTTTATTATTTGTAAAGGCACGCGTTTTTAATTATCCATCATGCCTAATGTTTATGTTATATTCCGCTGTATTGTGTAACCTTAATGAGAATTTGAGCTCATCCCTTTATTATGTTTCATTTTCCCAGGATATGAAGAAGTTATTTATGAGTGACTTGTAGGAATAATCTAGGAGTCTTGGATGTTTCTAATGTAATAAATTAGTGTTTTATTTCTTTTCATGTTGTAATGATGAACATACGTATGTATCTTGTTTCCAATAATACTAAACTGATTGGTCATTCAAGACATGATTCCTTGTATCATTCAAATGTTATGTAATAAAGCACCAACTCTAGAAATCTCGGGTTGGGGTGTTACAAATTACTACTTTAAAATACATATTTATCATATTGTTATCAAATTTTGAAGTGGAAAATACACCTTAACCATGAATGACATTAACATTATTTGTAAAACTCGTTATCGGGGTTGTATTAGGAAAGTTCAACTAGGGAAAATGATACATAGTGTAATAGTGGTTTGTTTTTGACATAGAGGACCATTATATAGGAAACTTATGAAAACCCAACTAAGGGAACGTACTGAATAGTCAGGAAAAAGAGTTCTCATATATTAGAAACTATGGTACCAAAAAGAGTAAAAAAGATTATGAAAATCATAAAATATTCAAGATTAAGAGTTCAAAATATTGAAAGGGTAATTCTCAATGCAAATGAGAAATATTTGAATCAATATTGTCCATGAGTTTGGAGTCCTTTACATATATCTGAATAACAAGTAAAATGATGAAATTTCTTATTTCATTGTAATCAATATTATGCTGTGCATTTTAGAGTCAAGCAATGAGGACATGAAGTGATTATGACGTAAAAAGGGAATATTGTGGTTAGACTAAGGAATTAATCCCTGGTGTCACTATGAATCTCATATCGAAGAGAATCAATCCATATATATTTATTTGAACATTCCCTATGTAGGTTTGATTCGTACATAAAGATTAGGGGGGGGGGGTTATCGTGAATGGGCCCAAGATTGTTGATCTAGGTGTCTCTATGTATCTCATATGGATGATAATCATGCCAAAAGTAGTTTTGAATAATTATTTCTCACACAAATAGAGTTTGATAGGGGAGATGAGATCTTTTAACAGATTCAACAAAAATAATTAAATTTAAGACACAAGATCGTATGAAAATAAAACCATGTATCTTAAAATACCACTCTGTAAACATCTGGTTCATATATAATAGGAGAAAAGAGAAATATCTTTTTTTGTTGCGGTTGGGCACAATAATGGAGATCAAGGCACCTCTATGTATCTCATCGGAAATTAGAATCAAGCCACATCTAGTTCTTGAAATGAGGCCCCTTTACAGGCTTGATTCAAACATTGGGAGAAATGGGACACATATGCCTCTAAGGAGTAGAAATTATGTCAATTATGCTTGTATATTGAAGCTATTATCATAAAATAAGGAAAATGTTAATTGTATAGTTTAAAGTCATGTAATGATGAAAATTGATGTCATGCAGTTTAATGTCACGCAACAAGGAAAATTATGCTAAACATATTATCGTCATATATCATGGATTCATATGGTTGTTATGAATTTCAATGTCTTACATCTTGGAATTTGTTGTGTGCAGTTTAATGTCATGCAGTGAGAACATGCATGGTTGTCATGCAGTATAATTTCTTGCAACTATGACTTTGGGTTGTGGTGTTGAATGTCATGCAGTGAGGACATGTATGGTTGTTATGTAGTTTAATGACTTGGAACTAGGACTTTTTTGTTGTGCAGTTTAATTTCATGCGGTGAGGACATGTAAGGATTTTATGTAATTTATTGTCTTGTATCTAGTACATTGTGATGTGCAGTTTAAAGTCATGCAGCGAGGACATGAGGGAGTTACAAAAAGCATTTCTTCAAGAATATTGCATTGGTTGGAGTTGTAATAATCAATCCATTCATTGAGATTAGGTAAAAAGATCCATTTGAGTAGGCCTTATGTATGGAATAAGGCCCTTCCCACTTGGGCTCAAGAATTGGATGTTTCTTTCCTAGTATCATTGGAGTCTTGAGGAACAATACCAATTCTCATTGAAGAAATGAATAGAGGAAATCATTCTTGTTAAATGCTCATTCAATTCTATTATGATTTTCTTCTAAATGATGGAGAGTATGACATCTCTTTTAATCTAATCATTCAAGTTCATCAAATCGTTTCTAAGACTTTTCATCTGTAGACAACTGATCATGGATTGCAACTCAGAGTTAAGATAATTGAATTTAATTTGAGAAAACTGATACTATTATGTACACAAATTAATATGGGGTTTTATGTGTGGTAGTACAGGTAGTAGTCTGATAAGCCCATAAAGCATTAAAAAGTTTATCGGGCCATAATATCTTAACTTAATCCACCATCTTCAAGAGTATATTTGATAAGGTCTTATTTAAAACCTCTATCTGGCCATTGGCTGCTGCATGATAGAGAGAGGATTGGTTGAAATTAATATTGTGCTTAGAATATAACTTTTTTACCTCAATAGAACAGAAGTTGGTGTCATTGTATGTTAGTATAGTATGAGGGACACCAAATCTGGTAATGAAGTTAGTTTTGACAAAACTAAAAATGATTGTGGATCTCACTTCGTTGATAGGTATTGCCTCAACCCATTTGGATAAGAAGTCAGTAGCAGTAAGAATATACATGAACTGTTTAGCCTTAACTGGAGGATTAGGTAATACTACATCCATTCCCCATGTGGAAAATGTCTAGGAGTATTTAGTTGTATGTAACAACTATGGGGGATGATGACTAAAGTTGGTATACCCTTGGCAGGCATGACATTTTTGGTGAAATCTAAGAAATCTTGCATCATTGAATTCCATAAGAATCCAAGCCTTCAGAT
The DNA here is from genome assembly GCA_963277665.1 of Viscum album. Taxonomy (NCBI): domain Eukaryota; kingdom Viridiplantae; phylum Streptophyta; class Magnoliopsida; order Santalales; family Viscaceae; genus Viscum; species Viscum album. Next base: position 1,867,783,091 of record OY728133.1, read on the forward strand.
TTGATCAGAAATCATATGCCCAGACTGGTGAGCACCAGAAGCTCCTGCATGTACTTCTTTTAGGACCGTTATAGTTTCTTCTCCGGTAATACACATAAATAGGATTCAATCGTCGATTCTTTTTTAGAGGATGTTCTGGTGATCTGGACTATCATAATGAGTATAATTGGCTGCTGGTCATCATATATATTCTTTTTCATCTATTTTTGGTGGAAGTACTCCATTTTAAGGTACTCCATGATCAGTGTCATCCATCCCGCGATATGACCATACGTCTCATAAATAGGGCTAATTTCCATACAATCTTCCTTTTTAGATTGAACAAAATATTAGACCACATGACGACGGGAGATAATGATGACTGTCTTATCCCAATTTGGATCTGTTAGGGCTGTAGATGCATTATCCCGTGCATCAGCTTAGGATTTTTGTGATCGTGGGACATAATATAAGGTTGGATCTGAGATAAATTCAGCCATTAACCCTCTGACTTAATCACACAAAGGTATTACCTCTTCTTTTCTGATAGAAAATTACCGATTTTTTTTATTACAAACTCCAAATAACCTTTAACATTCATGTGGTTCACATGTACCTGGAGTGCCAATTCTTGGCCTGCGATGAGAGCTTGATATTCTACCTCATTGTTGGTACCTCCTTCTAACAATAGGAATGAATATAGTTACACTGAATTTCCTTAAGATATAAATACAATTTCTAACCCAACATTATTTAATTTATTGTTTTCAATTCTCCTTCATGTTAGACTTCTAGAGGCACCATCAATGTATATTTCCGACATCTTGGTATTATCTAGAATAAAGAATACCACTTCATTATAAAGCTCAATATTAAATTATGTATCGTCATGTAGATGGGTCTTCAACATGGAAATAAGCTAGAGAATGGCCTTTTATTGCCTTATGAGGCATAATCTGGATACCAAACTATTTCAAATTAACTTCCCATAGTGAAATACATCATACAAGCATAGGTTGACATAGGATAAATTTAAGCAGGTTATGCGAGATACCATGTGGACCTCATGATGTTGCAGGTAGTGCCTCAATTTCTGATCATTAAGGATTAATGTTAGTATACACTTCTCAATACTTGAATATCGAGTATCTATAACAAGCACGATTAGACTAACATTGTAAAGGTTGTTTTCATTCCTAGTGTCATTCTTTTGGGCCAAGAAGGCACCCAATGATCACTCTACACCTGTCACATAGATAATAAGTGGTCTGCCTTCAACAGGTGGAATTAATACTGATGGACTCGAGAGATATTTTTTGAGGTTATCAAATGCCTCATGGTAGTCTTCATTCCATTGATATGTGACTCCCTTATTCATTAATCTTATTACGGGAAAATATTTTCCTGCCAAATTTGCGATAAAGTTCCAAATATAGTCCAAGTTTCCATGGAGTCCTCTTAATTATTTCAAATTTTGATGAGGTGACATTCCAGGGATTTCATTTGTCTTCTAAGGATCAAATTTCATGCCACAATGGCATACAATAAAATTTAGGAATTTTCCCATGGTTACCCCATGAGCACATTTCAGGGGATTCATCAACAAATTATGTTGCTGATGTTTAATGAATATGGTATCTAGATCATCTAATGGATTGGAAAATTGTATAGATTTAACCACCATATCATCCACATAACATTTGACAAATTTTCATAAGAATAGTTTGAAGATATGGTGCATGGTGCGTTGATACATTGCACCTACATTATTTAAGTCAAATGGAATTACCCGATAGAAAAACACACCATTAGTGGCTTTGAAGGATACAAAATATTCATAATCTAGGGCCATGAAGATTTGATTTTACCCATATTATCCATCCATGAAGGAAAGAGCTTCATATCCAGCAGTGGCATTAATAAAAAGCTATGTGATTAGAACTGGAAATTCATCTTTCGGATATTGTCGGTTATGATCTCTGGAATAATTGAAAACTCTGATTTTCAAATTCATAATTTTCACTAAGACAATTTTTTTCATTATTATGGGATATTGAACCTCCCTGAAAATGTTATCCTTTATAAGCATATCGAGTTTTGCTTCAATTTTAGAGGCATGATTCGAGTGTTTTTTTCTTGCTGCCTTCTTAAATCCTTGATATTCTTCTAGTAAACCCAAATAATGGGTGGCAACATTGGGATTATGTCCTAGAAATTCCACATACATTCATGAAAATATATCACCATGAATCTGTAGAAATGATGTACACATCTATTTCTCTTCACAAGTCATAGAATCACTAATTAGAGTGGGGTGTGGATCTTCTTATGTCCCCATATTTATTTCTCTAAGCTCATCTTGGGCGGTAGAGACACCTTCCTCAATTCTTCAAAGAGTATCCCTGAGATATTATTTTTCTTCTTCCTTGAGTGTCTATCTATTTCTAATTTCATAATAGGTGATGAATAAAAACATTCAGAGCTTGGGGAGGAGTCAGTATTTGAAAATCCTAAATAAAAAGAAACCATTTATGACCCTATAGATGATTAAGGGCTTCCTGGAGCATTGAAGAGGGTATAATTGGTTGGGAATCAACATCCTTGTCTTTCTATAGTATTTCAAAAACTTTTTATAGTCTTTTTTTTAAGTATAGACTTGAAGATGTTTGATGGATGAAATGAAGACATCTCCATTTAAGCATTCACCACTTCTTATCGAATCAAACATTTCTCCCACTCTGTCAGGCTCGATTACCACAATTTCCATTATGTAGGTCATTGGACGAGTGCTCAGATTTGGGTTTATCCTTTCAATTTGATAGACAAGGAACACCTAATGTATACTCAAATGTTTGAACGGGTTTTTTGGGATATATTCAAGGCCATTTAGAGCATTGATTTTTGTTACCTCCTTTATACCAAACCTTGTTCCCTTCGTGTCATAAAATTCTACCACAATATAATGAGTTTCACATCTTCTGAACGGAGCTTTATCACCATATAATGTCCCAATTTACCATTAAAATGGTATTTGAGACATTGGTGGTATGAAGAAGGAGTGTCTGAATGTTGATTTATCCTAGTACTTCTATGAAGAATGTTAAAGGTTGTGTCCGGATGGACAACAATAAAATAAAAATAAGACACAAGATCTCCAAACTGAATTCTAAGTGTAATCTCACCCAGAGGTTCTCGGTCATTCTTGTCATAACCTTGCAATATTAAAGTGGAAGGAGATGAATCTGATTCGGTGAGGCCCAATTGAAGAAGTTTATGAATGGGAATGAGATTCACCCTTCACCAATTATCAATGAAGTATCGTTAGATGTCCATATCAATGATCCTTCCAGGTATATACCAGGGAATAATGTGTCCATGTACAACATCATATTCATCTTCATCCATAAAATATATAACTAGATGACATTTATGAGGATAATTCTCTATATAGTAAACCTCAGTAGTAAAAAGTTTGGTTTCAAACTCTTGAGGAATTAACAAAGACTCAATAAGTTCTTCTCAAAGAACTTTTTACATAATCAAGGCATCTGAAATCAGAAACTTGGCAAGTGCATGGGATAGATGTTTCCAAACATCGTACTTTTGATCTAGAGGTCAACATTTTCCTGAATGGAGATGTGGGTTTTAGGTGCTCTGGAAGATTATACTCTTTATGTGAAGGTATCATGTGTCATACGAGAAGCTATAAATACTTCTGTTTTAGGTAGATTGGACTGATTAGGTCAATGTAAATGCTGAGAGAATGATGATATAACCTCTAATAGGTCCTCCAAAATAATCATGTCAGAAATTTTTTTTCATGGGTGAGAGAATATCATTGTTCTTTTTTGAGCCTATTAAAGGGATCTCCCACAAGTTTCTGCCACATACATGGTTTGAGTAGGGGTAGAGTTAGAATAGTAGCTTCTAGAATACCCACATCATCCACTTTATTCTCGACCTGGACTCCTTACTATAGTTTCCAAGTTATGTATAGGGAACTCAAGCTCATCATACCCTAACTCACCATTGGAATAGGGATATATTTAGTGGATATTGTTAACTGAACCAAAGATCAATTCATCATCTGATGAAGAATCATCTTGTCTGGTCGGTTCTGGTTGTTCTATTTGATAGGGTGGTGCATGTACTTTTGAAACATATGGAATGAAATTTTCCAGATTCAAGGAATTATTTGGCCTCGACATGAGCTCATATTCGTCTTAATGCACTCTGTTCTTCTGATCATGTTGTTTTTTTGAGTATTTACCTTTAGAGGAATGATCTATTGATAAAGGTTGTTTTTCTGTGGATAGAGTGGAGGAAGACAAAATTATTTGTTTCAATTGTGTTCATATAATGGCACGAGTTTGGTCGATCATTTTTATGATTATCCAATCATTATATTTCTGTTCATTTTTTGTTTTGACTTCATGTCATTAACCTTCTTCCTCTGGATCTATAACATTAACACATACTACATGGGCTGATAAAAATTACAATTTCCCTTGTCTAGAGTCTACAATTTTTTTCAGGAGGTCTTTGAAAACAAAACACTCTTTAATGAGATTCTCCAACATTTGGTGAAAGGTAAAATAATTTGAAACATCTTAATCTCATTATTTTTTTTGTTTCTTTGTCCTTGGTAACTGAATCAAATTTTTTTCCAAAACTGGGATAATGTAATCGGGATACTATTCATTCTGAAGTGAATAAACTTTGTTCATTAACTTCTCAAACATTTTTCTTCCTTTGATCTTTTTGATCATATTAAGGATGCGGTTGTTGCTACTGATGCATAGAAGGTAGATCCCTTAAATATAATGAACGTTTTGATGTTGAAGCAGGTATGGGTGATTACTTGAGTTTGACTGTAGTGGAATCTTCTTTCCATATTCTCCTTCCTAGAGCTGACAGAATTACAACCATATTTATCTTTAGATTTCAAAATATAATCCTCCACCTATTGGGAAATTTAAGAAAGTTCTCAAAACCCTCCTGTGTATTTCATAGGGATCAGTGATGTTCATAACTCATCACATATATTTTTACACAAATTGTTAGAAACTCTTCTTGATAGAGTCCTAGATTTAAGGAATATGTTAATCCTTTCCCACTGAGCAATGAAATATGAAAATCTTTCATTCTCCCATTGTTTTCAATTTTTAAGATAAAAAATTGTTGTATTTGGATGCGTTGATATAAATGGAAGAATAGATTTTTGAAAGAGATCTTCTCATCCTGTAATTGATCGAGATTGCAATATTTTATACCAGACAAAAACTGGTCCATATAATGATTGAACAAAGCACATGAGATTTACTACTTCTTTTTTAGGAGTTCCAATTATTGGATCACAAAAAGAAATGAAATGTGTTAATTGTTGTTCCAGATCTCCTGAACCATTAAATATTTAGAATACAGTATTCACAAAATTTCGTTGGGGAGGGACCGGATCCACCCATTTAGGGTAAGATCCCTTTTCCAGATGAACTGGTTCATGTCGTCCCTCTATAGTTTCCAATTGAGTTATTAATGCCTCAATTGTGTTCATAAGCCTTTGGGGAATATCCAAATTATTTGGGACCAGTATAGGTACAGCTGATGGTGCTTGAATAGGTGCAATGACCAGAAAGACCACTGGTGGTGGTGGTGCTGGTATTTTTCTTGGATAACCCTTGCGGGAAGGCCTGTATGGATGTGTTGGATCCTGCCCTGTAATTGTTCCCAATGGAAGGAATTATTTATCTACATATATAGTCACCACTCATCCTCTTTTCCGAGGAGGTCCTACCAAATATGCAAGTTGAGGATTTTCTTGGGGATCATGTCTTGCAGAAATGATACTTCTAAGTAACTCTGTATTGAGTCTTTTAAACTCTTTCATCTCATATTCTTGAGGTTCATATTTTTATTCAAGTGAAAGTGATTTGGCTTCTCCAATGGAAAAGTGAAATGTGATTTGACTTTTATATTTCCCATTGTTAGATTCCTTTCAAAGGGGGGTTGGATTTGATTACTTAAGAGAATACCTAGATTCTAGGTAATCATATGATTTCTGGTACGCACACCTACTTCATTTAATTTAGTGTGTTCCATATTATGTATAATAACTTCATCTTCTAATTCCCCTAAACTAGACTTATTTTAAAGAAGACATTCTTTAATGGTGTTTATGAACCTTACTGACACATAATTCATTGATTATATTATGTCATTATCTTTGTAAAATTTTCTCCTTTTGTATCAAAAATGACACTTTTTTCTCCTATATGATGAATTCTTAGGAACTGTTTGACGGATAGTAACCCAAAAGGGAATCCTTGGATAGTTTAGTTGTACATTATGCTGGTGGATTATTTACTAATTGGGAGAATACTGACTTCTATTGAGGTTGGGATTGTAGATGTGAAAAATCTCTCAATTATATAGCCTAGAGATGTTTTTGTTCTTCTTCTTCAAACATTTGAACTTGGTTTACTGAATTAGAAAGTTGAATTAAACAAGACCCCAGCCTTGTATTCTTAGGTTGATCTTGAACTCCTATGGATGAGATTCATGTAGCTACCCTTATGATTTTGAAAATTTTAGTTCGGACATTAGTTGGGTGCACTATCAAACAACCACCCAAATCACCTATTTCAGAACACCAATGCACTATTTCATACATTTGTGTCATCTGATGGCTGGAATCCTCTAATAAGGTAGCCTACTTAAGATTATCATATGATTAAATAAAATGTAACACAATAGCTTGCTTTGTTTGGGACTGACTTGATGAGAGATAGTTGATGCGTGTTCTTGAGTGTATACATGATTACATACAAAATCTATTGATTGTAGCTAGAAGTGGGAAAAAAATTCATGAGACCACTTTTGGTGGGCTTTGCTGATTTTGGAGCGTAGGGAAATGCAATGCTCTGTGTGCACCCCATCCTCTAATACAAACACCAGATGGGGTAACATAAATTTACTGGGGCAGTCTCTTTAGTGCATCAAGGAATGCATGAATAAGGGTTCTCAGTTTCTTCTCAACCATTGGATGTCGATAAACTAAGAGAGTTTCCATGTCGATTTGGCATTAAAACCCTTCTATTACATTTACACGATTTAGATATTCATTATATGGTAATACTTTTGTGTTCAAATAAAAAATATTTTTCCATAAGTGGATGTGGATATCATGAATTATATCTTCTACCATAAATTAAAGAATGTTGTATTGAATGTTTTCCAAAGGCCAGAACATTAATGATACTTATCCTTTATCCAATTGATTTCTAATGTTTAATATATCTTCATCATCTTTCACTAGAGGTGTCTCCACATAGTCTGACCAATGTGGATGCTTCTCGATTGTTTTATTAAAAAAAATGGAATTAGTCAATTGTTTCACTGTTGTATTAGGAGACAAATGATCCAAAGGAGGTTTGAAGAATGATCATTCCCTTGAGAAGTATTTTTATTGAGAAATTATTTCACCCATTAATGAAAAGTCATCATACATTTCAGTACATGGGTTGGAATGTTCGTCAAGATCAGAGGGCTTTCTCATTACTAAATTGTCAATTATAGAAATTTCTTGACAATACAAAATACTACTGTAGAGAGAACATTCGTTGAAAATTACATCATTGGGAGGACCACCATGAGAATTACAGCATGGGATAAGTCCTCTTGTTCCTTTCTCTTATGGACACACAGAGTGTTTCCATGGATCTCATCTGAAGACATGCTATCTGGATAGAAAAAATTTTCATGAATCAAGACTTAATGATGAAGTTTCTGATGGGGTACATCATAATTACCGATATTATTCGAATATTTTTTTCTTGAGATGGTACGATCGTGAGGTACAATAAAAAATGTCTAAGGGCTTTACGTACTCCAGCATTAAGAGGTTCTAGATTGCATATTGGCTTTTGATTTTCCTACTGTGTTTAGATATAATTCATCATGGATTATCTCTAAATATTAGTTGGGTCCCCTTGATCATAGAAGTATTTATCAAGGTTAGGTTTATGTGGTTCCCATGGAGTGGTCATCAGAATGGGCTGATTACCTCTTATTGGAATTGCTGTATATTCTCGATTCGGTTGTTTGCATGATATGGGGGAGTATGCCCCATAACCATCCTGAACAAAAATATAGGTATGTAACCTCTCTAGGATGGCATGCCAAAGTGTCATCATTGGTGTGGGGATAAAGTTATGTGTATATTCCCTCTGGTACAGATGAATTTGTTATTTTGATATTCCGGTATGCTTCCTGAATGTGGGAAGAGTTTGTGTCTGCCTTTCACCATTGCTAAGATATGTTTGGTGACTTCAACAGCTGGAATGGGAATATATATCCATTATTTATCTAGAGTAGGTGTATTTGCCTTATCCTATCCTGCATTAATTATTAGTGGATTCAGATTGTACTCGTTTATGGGGGACGAAAGTTGAGTCTACCCCAAGATTGTTGTCGGGACATTCCGACTGACTTCTCCAGGGACTACCAAATGACAATATTGGTAGACATGATGAATGATTGCATGTGTATATTTTTACTGGCAGATTCCATCAAGCATGATTGAAAGACTTCTTTCAAAACTGATAGATCAGATAGTTGGCAGAATCAGATAATGTAAGCAGGTGTATGTTACTGTTTACTAGTTGCCACAACATTTGATTGGTAGACTTCCTTGAATAAAGTCAGATGAGACTACTGATTGGATAATGAATTGTAAAAAGGTGTATGTGCCTATTCATGGTACTCCACTGGATTTACATGGTGGTATTAGTGGGTTGATTCTAGATGAGTATCCTAGGAAGCATAATTAGGATGGATATGTTTATGTTCCTGCTCATTGTTTTCCATCAAGTTAGGTTGATGGACTACTCCAGTGGGGGAAAAGGTAAAAAGAAACTCTCTGTTGGACGTACATTATCCATGGAGGTTTTTCTTGTGTTCCTAGGTTTTATGAGGGACCTGAGTCAAACAACCGAAGGAAAAACCCCCATAATGTTGGGGGTCCACTGCAGCGTGATTCAACTGGATTCGATTGTTGGTGGGAGTCCTTGGGGGTGGATCCCTACATCATTGAATTGAGGCCATGAATACCATATTGATCCACCTACATGTAGTATGGGATGCACTGTCTTCCTCGTCGGAGGCCATTTCATCCCAGTCTGCGCGATTGGTAGGCTTGTACGCTGGATACACCTGCAGGAAGTCCTCGGCGGGATCTGCATCTGGCGTTGAATCTGGCGCGATGTCTGGTGCCAAAACAGGTGCGACAGGAGTGGGGTCGGCCGACCGATCCTCTTCATCAGAGTCCACCTCAATGACCTCAGGTACGACCCTGCTGGTGGTCCCACTAGTGATTATGTGTGTTGCAGCTTGAGGAGATGGGGGGATTATCGCCAACATCACAGGCATGCCCCTAGGGGGACGCCATCAGACATCCCGACTAGCCTTGCCGTAGCAGCCCACGCCAGTCGGAGAACTGTACAACAAAGGGGGACATAAACGATAGTTGGCATGGTCTACATATGACGACAAGGAAATCGGTAGAGGAAACCTATGGAGATCGACCTCCTGGTGCTGCTCTCGATCCGGTACTGACGGGACCCCGAGGCGAGGCCCTCCGTATACTGTTGGAAGGTCTGGAGATTCCGGGGGAGCCACCTCGGTTGCTTTGGTCCCACCAGATGCGGAACTGGACGCAGCCATAGGCGCGGGTTCTGAAGGTCCTGCATCATCACCTGCCGAGGGGCGAGAATGAGCCCGACGAACAAGTTCCTCCTGCATGGCTCAAACATCAGTGAGAATTCCATATTAGCCCAGGAACGGACCGTAAGGAAAGAAGTTCAGAAATCTACCTCGAGAGCCTCTGCGAAATCGTCGGAATCTAAGCCTTGATCTCCGACCTCTCCCTCCTCCAACGGGCTGCCTCCTGCAGCCTCATCCTCTAGAGAGAAGTCCTTTGACTCTTCCAGTAGGGGGAAGAGCTCCCTCAGATCGGCGGCTGAGGAATGTGGGGGGACCGTTCGATTCAGCAGTACCCTTACCCGGTCTATCATTGGGCAAGGGACACCACTGGAGTGAACGTAATACTCCAGCTCGTCCAGGTATTGCTCTGCCTCCACCGGAGACGCCATGGAAGCCCCACTACCGTGAGAGGCCCTAGCTGCCCTCTGACCCTGACCTCGAGATAGAGGAGTCCCACCGTCATGGACCCGAATAGTTGACTGTTTCAGCATCTCCCCTGGTTAAGCAGCTTCCCAACTAATGGCATACTCCCTCACCAACACGAAAGCGGCGGTGGATAGAGGCAATTCAATTCGAATCTTCCCATCTTCCAATGTGAACATGAGACACAACTGCCTCATCACACACGGGTGATCCTCATGACGTACCTCCTAGTAGACCTACGGGGTCAGCCGCTGGAGGCACCGGAACTACCTCACAAACTGATGCGGGGTGTACGGTTCGCAGAGTGGCTCACGATCCACTCATGCCACCAAAACTCCACCTCGAAAGGCCATGAGGTAAGCCCGATGTTCCTCCGTTCCCCACCCGTCGTCAGTATGTATCCTCGTTGGCAATGGAAAGGGGTGGAAATTAAACTCATCCGCCCTCCACACCCGATTCAGCACCATCGGCACGGATAGTTTGGACGGGAATCTCCCGACCGCATTTAGGATTGAGGGGCAGATGTTTGATCCCGGCGGTAAAAGAGGGTTTGGATACTCATAAATCCCCCTGATGTGTGCTGCGATCCACCAATACTGGAGGTGGAAGGGCCCGCATATCCTTGGTGGCTTCTTGACCTCGCTAATGTGCCGCAACATTCTATACAGTTTGGCGAGCATTGGAATCTCCAGATTGACCTGCTGCCCCATGGACAACATGGATGCCATGAAAAATGATCTGGGCCGCACCCCCATGCTTGTATCCCTCACCGATAGAATCCATCCGCAGATGAGAGCCGCAATGAATGACTCCAGCCTGACTATCGGCTGTTGTTCAGTGCTGACACTAAAACCACATGTCTTCCATTGGCTGTCCTTCAAGACCCGCCAATACAAGTGCCCCTTACCCCGTTGGGCCTCCCTCGGACATGTTCGAGGACTCGGAGGGAACTCTCAATTTTCTGGGAAATTCAGGAATCACTTGAACCATCTCCTGAAGTGGACATCCCTCACAGCCTCCTTGTCCTCTCTAGGGACGAGTGCCATCAGCACTGACGCTAGTCGCGGCATTTGCTCTGTATCCTCCCATGCGCTCATGACGGGGAGGAACTCATCATACATGGCCCCCAAGATCAGAACCCCAAAAATCTGGTCGACATCCCACAGGCTGATGCCCACCTCCCCATGATGCAGGTGAAATGTATTGGTCCTAGACGACCATCTGCTCAGCAATTCCAGCATCAGTTGTTTTGGTTGGTAAATGTGAAATTGGGAGGCCCATGCCGCCTCATATAACCCCACTCTCCTCATCTCAGCCCCAAACTACTCACATGAGGCGCCTAAAAAGTAGGAACCAGGCCCAGTAATAAGTAATGTTGCCGCCCTGGTGCAGGTCCCACTCATCGGACCATCCCTTATTCGAATCCTACAGAGCCGCCTTCAGCATGGTACGGTAGAGAGGAGGGGACGTCTTCAGTTGTAGTGGCTTCCCGTCAATATCGTTCACATGGTTGTAGAGACAGTCAGGGGTGACAGGTGTGAAGTACTCCTATGCATGACCATTAGCCGCCCTGAACCATTGGTGCTGACATGGTGTGCTTTTGAACCAACAAGCTGGTTCGTCCCTACTCGCCTTAGGGATGAAGACGTCATCCCTCAACCCAAATCCATACAATGGCAGCTTCTTACACTGCAGATAATTCTTCTGACCCTCCGATAGTAGATCTGTCAAAGAAGTGTGGTCTGAATGGCTTCAGACCATCTCCCCAAGCCCTGGACAGTTGGCCCTCTCATCCTGACGGGCGGCATCTGCATGCACCCCCAAAACAGATTCTCGATAGGCCATTTCAGTTCCGGCACTCGAAAATATTTTTTTTCAGAACGGATCATGAAGCTGGATCACGAAGACGGTTCATGAAGGTCGATATCAAGACCAAGCCGCGGCTTCTGGCCTAGGCCGATAAACAGGAGTTCGCATGGCGCGGTCGCAGAGTCAGAGACCCACGGCTCACCACGAAGCTCGATTCACAGAGAGTAGGCGCGGAATACGCGGAGCTTCACGAAATCGAGAGCACAAAAAGACAAGGAAGACGCGTGAAGACAAAAGAGGTCGACCCCCCTATTTATAGGCGGTGACCTCGGAGCATCGCGGTGTGCCTCATCCGCGCGGAGCATCACGGCGCGTCCGGATCCGGGTCCCCAGTCAGCACCGTGGGCGATTTTCGCGAACTCGCATCACGAACTGCCGACAATTTTAGCGATTTTCCATCATACTTCGACCCTTAAACCTCAGTGGATCCAAGTCTGAGGGGGGGGGGGGGATTTGTTGGAACCAAAATATTGCACGAAAGGAAGGGACAAAAAAGATGGCCCGGACGCTGCCTCGCGAAGCACCGACGCGAAGCACCCCGGGCATCGCGGGGCGCGAAGCTCCGGAGGCGGTAACTCTGCATGAACGAGTTTGACGTTCGCGAGCCCATTGCGAATATCCGGAGGTGGTACCACTCTGCGAATGACTGTGATGTTCGCGAGCACGCTGCAAAGCACCTGAGGCGGCGCGCGAGTTCTGATTTGCGGCGCCCTTTGCCTATAAATACTGGGCTCCCCCTGAGTCCCGGGGACAGACAATCTGACCATTCGGCTTCACCTATCCCAAATCACAAAGCACTCTTTGCCCCCAGAAATCATGACCTCCGCGAGGTACTTCTACTTCGCATGACGCCTTCGCTTTGACTCGTTTTGAGCCCCTCTTCTGAGAGGGATGGCCTTCGCGAAGCTCAAGGGAATTCGCGAAGGAGGGGGATTCCCAAGGGAACCCAGGCAGCCGCGGAGCGTTTATGCTTCGCAAAACACCCAACCTGTACTAGTGATCCCTATGCTAAGGGAGGATCGCTACACATCACTAAGCACACTGCTTCGCAACACCCTGCTTCGTGAGGCACCTCTTCTTCGCGAGGCATTGCTCTGCGAATACTTTTCCACTTCGCGAAGCACCCTCCACTCACACCTATGCCCTATGCTAAGGCTAAAGAACTCTTCTTCGCGAAGCACACTCCTTTTCTTGGCAATTCGGCTTCCAGTGTGACCCTCCAGGTATGCACGATGTAATTTCAAAGTCCCATGGACAATACCACTCGTAGAGTTGCTTTGCCTAATACTTCTTCGCATAGGCACGCTAACGGCTATTGTTTCTTCACATAGCCACACTAACATGGACCCCTCGATGGTTCGCCCCACAACCCCCCTTGACCACGGCCTTACTGGTAACTTCCATCCCCCAAGGAAAAAAGGGTACCAGTTATGTATGTCCTAGGGGTGTGGAGTGAACCCGCCTTGTCCGAGCTGCAGGACATTAAACTGCCAAGCACCACGTCCTCAAAACATGACGTTAAACTGTGACCCGACCTCGTGCCTCGCACGAAGGGTCCCCCCAGCTTGAACATTTTTTTACGCCACTTGTCTCCATGGGAGTGGAATCACCCATCCACAAGGGATGATATCCTCCTTATTAGAGCGGCGTATGTTCTCAAGAGAAGGGTGACCCTAGTTCCCTGACGGATGGCTCCACCCCCTGCATCTCCATACTTCCCCACTACCAAGGTCAGTGGAGGGCGTGATAGGGAATGATGCACCTCCCATAATTGGTCCCAAATCCCTCTTTCGCTGCACCCTATCGCACTTCGGGCCTCCATCCTGGAGTAAGTCCCAGCACCATGGGCCGCCTAACGCGTAAGCCCCTCTTCGCTTCTCACGGACGCACCCTTCATGCCGTGATCGTTAGGTCATTTCTTTATCTTGTTTCTCACACCGATCATCACTCATGTGGGCTTAGAGCTGGAAATGGCCATGACAATACGTCGTCCAGCATGACGTTAAACTGCATGCCCTCATCCAGCATGACATTAAACTGTATTCCCTTGTCCCGCATGAAATTAAACTACACACCCATTTGAACTACGAGGTCTTTGATCCATGTCAAGGCATGGTACGTAGGAAGCCTCCGCGAGGTTCAAGCCCACCCATCATACAATTCACGTCGAGTTCAACCTTCGTCCAGCATGATGTTAAACTGCATTCCAGTTCGATGGAAAGCCGCTGTGACCACCACCCAAACTACGAGGACTTTGATCAATGTCAAGGCATGGTATGTAGGAAGGATCCCTGAGGTTCAAGCCCAAAAATCATTGGCCCAAACTATCTCCTTGTCGGTGTGCCAAGCCCCCATTTTCTCCCGAACTGCGAGGACTTTGATCCATGTCAAGGCATGGTACGTAGGAAGCCTTCACGAGGTTCAAGCCCACCACAAGTGGACCCCCGGGTTCACCTTCATGTCGGTTTTCTGACGAAGCCCCCCTCCGAACTACGAGTTCTTTGATCCATGTCAGGGCATGGTACGTAGGAAGCCTCCACGAGGTTCAAGCCCACCGCTCGTCATTTATTCACGTCAGGGTTCACTCTCGTCCGACATGATGTTAAACTACATTCCAGTCCAAAGACATGCTGTTGTGACCATCCCGAACTATGAGGACTTTGATCCATGTCAAGGCATGATACGTAGGAGGCCTCACGAGGTTCAAGCCCATCTCCCATTGAACCAAGGTCCCTCATTTACGTCAGTTCACAGACACCCACCACAATTTTGAACTACGATTTCTTTGATCCATGTCAAGGCTTGGTACGTAGGAAGCCTTCACGAGGTTCAAGCCCACCACTAGTGGACCCCTGGGTCTACTTTCACATCGGTTCACTGATGAAACCCTTTGAACTACGAGGTATTTGATGCATGTCAAGGCATGGTATGTAAGAAGCCTTCTCGAGGTTCATGCCTATCTCTCATCGGACCAAGGTCCACTTTCACGCCGGTTCTCTGACGATGCCCATCATACCAAGGTCCACCTTTACGTTGGTTCAGTGACGACATCCATCGGGCCAAGGTCCACCTTCATGTCGGCTCACCAGAACCATTCCAAACTACGTGGACTTTGATTCCGTGCCACGAGGATATGTAGGAGGTCTCTTCGAGGCTCAAGCCCAACTTCACCGTCGCCCTTGCGATGGTCCCTTGCCATTCACCTCTCCACTTCATTCATCCATCCATCCGCTCCTCTTCACAGTCGTCCATAGGCTGGTCCTGGTATCGGAACCCCTTCAAGGGAAATCCCTCAATCTGATCCATTCTAGCTAAGGCTCTGATTGGGCTGATACGTCTCCGCTGGACGTTAAACTCATGGAATACCCTATGTTAAACACATGAATCTGAGGAAAACCTCAGACATATGTCTATGACATATAACTCCCCGCGCTCGATGTGCGATGCCTCAGGCTTCCACTCCCTCGAGAAGCCCTATGAACAGGGATAATAGACAGATATGCCGGCTCCACAGTATCCAGACATGCTACTGATGCCTCAACGTGACTACTCCCCCGACTGAAGGTTTCTGCCCTGACCGAACCCTTTGGAATGTCCTGACAGAAGCAGTGTAATTAACCGGTGTCCATGGAAACATGGCACTGGGAAGAGTTCCACGAACAACGTATTAAATATATGAGGGTTACCTGGACTAGGTGATGAGTTATGAGGAGGAATCCACGGAAGGAAGAACCAACATCCCATCATCCCGTTTCGATCAAGGAGTATACGTCCCTGAATAAGGAGCGAATGCCGCCCGCCATTGGAAAACGGGAATGCGGGGCAACAACATAGTGCTTCCTCCTCCGCGGACGGACGGATGCGCGCGCCCCGACGAAAGCATCGGAAACAGTATAATAATGAGTATAACTAATCTAAAAATAAATATAAATGTTAATGATTCTATATATATGATATACCATCTAATTACATACGATTATTCCATAAATATATTGATATTGTCAGTCGTGCGTACATACGGATTACCGTCTCCACGAAAGCGATGAGATTCATTTCCCCATCATAACCATTCAAGATTAATTTTCATTTGATGACTGAAAATAATTTTTATGAACAAAATATAATTATGTATATAAATCAAATACATCCTACTCATATCAAACATGGCTTACATAGCTAAGAATATAATGGAAAACAAATTAGTTAACACCCAAAACTATGATACTACTGAAATATTATTAACAAAGAAATATTATAGGATCATATATAATATCACATTTTGTATATAGTTATTTTTTAATTTAATAAAAATGATTTAAATATTAAACAGAAGGTTAGCATACCCTCGAACAAGTAAAAGTACAAGGTAAGGGTTAATTAAACAATATCTTTATTATCCAAGGTTGTTTTTTACGTATGTATCTACTGGGACCTATTTATCATCTGCAACGATGTTTTCCTAAAAATGTATTTCAAAACATTTTTAATATTTACTGGAATATGGGTTAATTTCATTTATACCATTATTTGACCTGATCTGTTTGGAAAGGAATCTTTCTTCCATTTTCCAATCAAGGTACATTTTTACCATTTCGATAAAATTATGATACGTATGTTTTTTTAACTTATACGGTGGGTGAGGCGGTTTTCCACTGTCATAAAATAATAAAACATTCACTAACAAGCTTATAAGAATATTTTCATAATAATTTTTTTCTTTTATAATTATGTGACTCTTAAATGGTTACAAAATAGAAAGTGGTATTTATTTCAAATAGTTTTCATTTCATCTATGTCAAGATCCATTGATGGATTTTAAACATATTTGAAGTTGATTTATTATGATACAAACATTCCATATTTTATTGAGGGTTTTGTGATATGTTTGACAATGGATGTGTTATTTTCATACAATTCATGGTTTATGGTTAAATTATTGACATTTAGTATTCTAGTTTTAATACGAATATTTATGTAATGTTTCAAACTTTTCATATGAGGAATATATTAAACGTAATATGTGATGGGTGGAGCCTGATATAGCTCCTCAGTGAATCAGTAGGTCTCAAGAGACAATTAGATGTGGAATTGGACGAGGCCTTTCCAGACTTGATATATGGTTTTGGCTGAGGCAAAAATCATTTTTAGACATCTTGGCAGAGGCCTTGACAAGATGTTTCAGAATGTGCGACATTATACATTCCCTCATTATGAAAATAAGAATGATGGTTCATGTGGTTATTTGACTAGAAAAATACCCATGACTATGTTTCATTATGGAATTATTTACTATGCTCAAATTCCTGCCTTAAAGTGTTCTGGTTTATTATTTGTAAATGCATGTTTTTTTAATTATGCACCGTGCCTAATGTTTATGTTATTTTCCGTTGTACTGCTTACCCTAACTGAGTGTTTAATCTCACCCCTTTCTTATATTTCATTTTTCTAGGTTATGAATATGTTAGTTATGAGTGATTTGAAGGCATAATCTAAGAGGCTTGGATGTATCTAATGGAATAAATTAGTGTTGTATTTTTTTTCATGTTGTAATGTTGAACTTAGGTTTGTGTCTTGTTTCCAATAATACTAAACTAATCGGTATTTTGAGACATGATTCCCTGTATCATGCCAATGTTATGTAATAAAGAACCAACTCTAGGTAACTGGGGTTGGGTCATTAGAGTTGGTATCAGTGGAATTTTAGTAAAAACCTTGGAAACTCGATTTAGAAAAACTCTGATTAAAGCAGATTAACTTAAGATAGACATTGATGATTAGTATAGTAGAACATCCTAGAATTTTTTTACTGTATAGATTTTGTGAGTTTTTTAAGAAATAAATCCTTGTCTGGATACGAGCAGATTGAGGCAGCTCTGGCACATATGTACCTAAGGTTAAAACATTAAAACACCTCTTTGAGCTAGACTAGAACGAGATTTGGTGCACGACAATAGGCCTTGTTGCCCTCGGGTTTATGACCCTCCATGGGGATATGCTTAGGATAATTATCATTTTATTTACAAACCATTATGAAAGATTTATGATTATATACCTCCTCAATGAAATCATTTTTATGATTATGGATTATATCCACAAACTACTCAATTTATGTTAAGTGTTTTACAAGTTCAGAATTAGGTATTGCAGTTCATAAACTAATCTACCATATGTCATTGTTCAAAAATGGTTCCTAGTAGAAGGAATGTAAACCATATCAATTCACGTAATCCATGTAGGTATTTCCCTCCTTCTTGGTGATGCAACTAGTTCTGATCATCTTATCACCATACTGGGACAACCCACAAAGGTTATGAATAATAACCTTACCCATATGGAGCACCCTGATCCACAACACGGAGGGTCAATGTTATATCTCTTCATGAGGAAACAACCACAAAAATTCAATGTGTCTAAAAATCCATTTGTATTTGAATAATGGATATGTTCCTTAGAGACAATATTTCATGATTTAGGGAGTAGAAAAAGAGAAAAAGTTATCATGGCAGTTTATCGCCTCACCGGAGATGCAGATCAATGGGGTCCATTAATTAAAAACACAAAGGAGAATGAAGAAGTATCAACCATGGAATATAAGTATTTTGAAGATATTTTTATAGAATAATACTTTCCTCCTGACCATCTAGTGGATATGGAAAAGAAATTTCTATGTATAAGAAAAAGGAGGATGACAATGTCACAAAGCATGAAGCTAACATTACAAGGATAACAAAGCATTTTGACGATTATATACATAACCCAATAAGTATTATTGATCATTTATTTGATGGGTTAAAACCATTTCTCCATCGAGAACTAGTCTCACTATCCTTCTTATTGTATGAAGATATTGTCTCATGTGCTATCAAGAATGAACATTAATTCCCTATCTCGTAGGAAAATAAGGAAAAGAGAGAGAAGAAGAGATCTGTTAAAAATTCTAGGAAAAGAAATAAGGAAAGAGGGAATATGGAAAGAGTTGAATTTATACTCTGTGATAATTGTGGAAGGAAGAACCCTTGTTCCTATCTAAAAGGAAAAAGAATATGCTATAAATGTGGATAGAAAGGCCATCTTGCTAGTGATTGTAATGGGAAGAAAGAAGCTACCAATGTTCAATGCTACAATTGTAGGGAGATGTGACATTATAAAAATGAGTTTCCTAAGAGCCAGGGAAACATACCTTAGAGAAAGCTAAGGGATCAAGGAAAATATTATGCGATCAGTACTGCTGGAGTTGAAGCTCCAAATGATGTGGTGGCAGGTAATTTAATGGTTTCCTCAAGTATTTCCGATGATTTATTTTATTCTAGATCATCACATTGTTTCATATCTTCCTAGTTTTCTAAGAAAATTAGATATTTCCAATTTGATTTAACAAGGGAGTTGTCAATCAATACTCCATAGGGATGTATCATTGCAACAATGCTTTGTAAATCAGTCCCTATTAAGGCTTATAAAAAATATTTATCTACTAATCTAATCATCATACCCACAATTTAATTTGATATAATCCTTAGTATGAATTGGCTTTTGGACCATTATGCGAAAATTAATTTTAAGAAGTTGGAGGTTACAATTCTCGATTTTGATAAGGAGTACCTTGTCTTTAGAGTAGAAATGTCACCATATGAATCTTATCTAGATCCACCCGCATTAGCTCTTCCAAATTCAATCATTAGAGAGGATTTGAATGAAATAATTATGGGCGAGGAAAAGAATGTTTAAATATAGGATGTGCCTATTGTGCAAGAATATATTGATGTGTTTCCAGAGGATTTACCTGGGCATCCTCCAAAATGATAAATTGAGTTTTTTATTGATTTAATTCATAGTTCAAGGAACATATCGAAGACCCCTTATAGAATGGACACTGTGGAATTAGTGAATATAATGAAACAACTAGAGGAATTGAGTAATAAGGTATTTATTCGTTCTAGTGTTTCTACATGGGGAGACCCTATCCTTTTTGTTATGAAAAATGACGGATCAAAGAGGATGTGAAATGACTATAGTGAGATCAATGCTATAACAATAATGAACAAGTTTTCTCTACCTCGAATTGATGATTTTTTCGAACAACATCATGGAGCTCAATATTTTTCAAAGATTGACCTTTGATCTGGATATCATCAGTTTTGTGTGAAGAAGGAACACATTTAAAAACAGTATTTCAAACCAGGTATAGGCATTACAAGAATACAGTAATGCCTTTTGGATTGAATAATGCACCCTCTTTCTTCTTGGATATAATGAATAGCGTTTTCAAGTAATATCTTGATGACGTTGTAGTGGTATTTATTGATGATATCTTAGTATACTCCAAAATCTATGAAGATCATGAAAATCAAATCCTCATTATTCAAAAGAATCTTAGAAGAAATGAATTATATGGGATGTTTAGGAGGTGTGCATTCTATCTTCAGGAGATTACATTTCTTGGCCATATTGTCTCTAAGGATGGAATATAAATTTATCATTCGAAGACCAAGGCAATCCAAGAATGGCCAGTACCGATGAGTATAAATGAGGAACACGTTTTTATTGGTTTAGCAGGTTATTATCGACATTTCATCTAGAATTTTTCCCGATTGATGAACCCATTGACCAAGCTCACATATAAAGGGGATAAATTTATTTGGAAAAAAGAGTGTGAAGAATGATTTGAAGAAATGAAGCGAAGATTAGTTAATGCTTCTATCCTGACTCTACCATCGGGGAATGATGGGTTTTCTATTTATAGTGATGCTTCAATAAAGGACTCGGTTGTGTCCTTATATAGAATGGCAGAGTTATTTCCTATGCATCACGGAAGCTAAAAAATAATGAAAAAACTATCCTACTCATGATCTTGAGTTCGCACCTATAATCATTGATCTGAAAATATAGAGACACTATTCCTATGGTGAGAAATGTGAGATTTATACTGATCAAAAGAGTTTGAAGTATATTTTATCACAGAAAGAACTCAACATGAGGCAAAGATAATGGCTTGAACTACACAAGGATTAATATTTCACTACACACTACCACCTGGGGAAGGCAAATAAGGTGGAAGATGCTTTGTTTAGAAAGGTTCATGGAGTTTTGAATAAGATGACAGTTGAAAGGGATCCTATTTTCATTGACCTAGTAACGATGGATATAGGAATAACCATGGAAAGTGAAACATCAATACTTTTTCAAATGGTTTCAAAAAAATCTTTACTAGAAAGGATAAAGCATTCTCAGATAGATGATGAGGATTTTCAATTGAATATTAAAGCTGTAAGTTATGGGAGATTGAGTGACTTCATAAATGAAGATGCAATTTTGAAATTTCGGAATAGAATTTGAGTTCCCAATATACTTGATCTAAAAAGGGAATTGTTGGATGATTGTCATAGATCGAACTTATATATACACCAGGATAGCACAAAGATGTATAGTGATTTGAAGGAACATTTTGGTGGGAAAACATGAAGAGGTAGATTCCTGATTTTGTGTCAAGATGTATGATTTTTTAACAAGTGAATGCTGGAAGGAAACAGTTTGGAGGATTCATGAAACCTCTTCCCATACCTGAGTGGAAATGGGATATATTACTATTGAAATTTTCATGAGGCTACCAAAGACTCCTAGAAGTAATTATGCAATATGGTCATTGTTGATCATCTTACCAAGTCAGTGCAATTTATTTCTATAAGTGAAATTTACCACATGAACATTTAGCAAGACTGTATATTAATGAACTTTTAAGACTTCATGGAGTACCCCTATCGATTGTTTCTGATCGTGATCCCCATTTTACATCCAGATTTTGGAAAAGTCTTCAAAAATCCATAGATACGGAACTTGATTTGGGAACTGCCTAGAACCCTCAAACTGATGGTCTATAATGATGGACAATTAAAACCATAGAAGACATGTTGAGATCTTTCTTACTTGACTTTCAAGGTATGTGTGATCAATATTTACTTCAGGTAGATTTTTCCTATAACAATAGCTTCAATTCAAGTATTTAGATGGCACCATATGAAGCGTTATATGGAAAGAGATGTCACACACCAATTTGTTGGAATGATGCTGGTGAAAGAAAACTCGTAGGCCCAAAACTTGTTGGGGGAAACAATGGAAAAAGTGAAGATTATCCAATCCCACATCAAATCAGCCCAATGTAGGAAAAAAAAGCTATGCCAATAACAGAATGAAGGATTTGGAATTTCTAGTAGGAGACCATGTTTTCTTGAAATTATCTCCATGGAAGGGTGTTATAAGTTTCGGTAAGAGGGGTAAAATGTTTCCCTGGTACATCAAACCTTTCGAAATTATAGAAAAAATTGGAGTTGTATCTTATCATTTGGAAATGCCTCCAAATCTCTAAAAAGTTCAGGATGTGTTCCACATATCACTGTTGAAAAAACACATGCCTGACCCAATGCATATAATCACCAATGAGGAAATTGATCTTGAACATGATTTTTCCTATTGTGAAGATCCTATCTATATTCTTGATACCAGAGAACAAGAGCTGAGAAACCGGACAACTCGTATGGTAAAAGTTCTACTAAGAAACCATAAGATATAAGAGGCAATGTGGGAACCAGAAGAATAGATGATGAAGAACCACCCTAATATTTTTTTTGAGGTAGTATTCTAGAAATTTCTATAATGAAATTATTTGAATGAAGGAAGAATGTAACACCCCATTCTTCTACGGTATGTTTCCCTTTGAATAATGAAATAGCTTGCATTGTATGCAACTTCGAGATTCTAACACCCCATGACCAATCAAAATAGCCACTATAAATAGCAATACCGACTTTTTTAAATTTTATAAATTTTATTTTTCAAAATGGACATCATTTTAGAATTCAGAATATCGAAATTTTTTTAGGGATAATTTTTTGTATTTTTCTAAAAACATTTAATTTTTGATTAATAGTGAAAAACATTGGGTTATTGGCTAAACTGAATTTTTAATTAAATAATTATTTGTTTTATTTAAATTTATTTTAGATAAAAATAGATACCTAATACCTATATATTTTCAATTTAATTCATTGGATTAATTTTATAATATGTTTAGATATATGAAAATTTTATTGAACTTTTTATCATCTATTACCTACCTATTAGGAGGATTTTAAAATATGCATAAAACATAATTTTACCACTTCTGTGAGTAGAATTTCAAAAATCCTAGAGACACAGTTAATATTAGTAAGTAAAATGTCGGTCAATAAGATAAAAATCATTTTTTGTGAATTGTAACGTTTGATTTTTATTTACCACGGTTAAAAGTAAATAGGGTAATTAAGGGTGCAAATGATATAATAATTACCATAAAAAATTTCCTAATTCTATTAGATAAGAATAATTCGACAAAAAAACCTTAGTAACAAAATATGACCCCCTTTGTTCCACTTGAATTAGATTTGGACATTTATTAATATTTTATTTAATGAAGTGTTAAATGAGTTAAATTCAAGGTTTTATAATAAACCATTTTTAATATAAGGTTTCACATAAGTTAAATTCAACTATAAATATTAATTATAAATATAAAAATATTTACTACATAATGGTATTTTATTTATAATTTTTATACATTAACTAATTTAATTTCATTTTGCCACAATGATGATGCAGTAATTACCATATTAATGAAATATTTAATTAATTGATATTATAAATAACCAAATAAATATAAATTTAAATTTCTGGTAAAATACTCTAATTTTATAGTTCAATATGACATGTTAGTGTTGGTTATATAACTTTTATTTGAAGTGAAAAAACTTTTAATGGCTTTCAAAAAATCAAATACAAAATAGAGTCAAAATTGACATAATTGAGTTTTTAAAACAAATACTATATTATTAACTAATATAATATTCCTAAAAATTTATGTTTCAGACAAATGACATAGATAAGGTTACATATATTAATAATGAACCACTTGGGGTTCTCTTGGCTTGTTGTAGTATGTTTATTAAGTATATAATATAAAAATACAAAGAGACAAGGAAAATGACATACTATTTCACTAAGAGTTAAATAAAATATATAAGGTTAATATGGTGACCTAAACCTGTATAAAACCTATTTTTAAAGATTTTTCCAACCCATTCCCACTATATTCCCTAAATAAATAATTTTTGAGCCATTAGAAACTATTAATGATTTTACTATAAAATAATATTTCAAGCTTGTCCTAATGTGACCCTCACCTCTCTTACAAAAGAGCATATCCCCTTCTCTTAAAATCATACCTCCAAATCCATTTGGATCGGCCAAACCCTGCCCAAATATCCTCCAAACATTCCTCCCTTAATTATAGATTCCACTCTTAGGTCAGAATGCCATCTTATGGATCCCTTTTGATCAAATCAAAAGGAAGAACTCGAAGAAGTGGTCAATATTTCATCACCTCTTTCATGTTCTTTTCGTCTTCCACTTCCTATTTCGTTGTGGATTACATTATAAAATAACAAATCAAGTATCTTCTATATATTTTTGGTGTTATTATAAAAATGGTACAACCATATTAATTATTCTATCCATCATATGAATGACAAAGTCAACATACATGTGTACGTACTGCTTACCGTCTACATGTCAGTGTGTAGTTATTCAAAAACATCATTATTTGGATGGGTATAATAATGAGTATAACGAATTTAAATAATAAATATAAAATTTTAATGATTATGTATATATGATATACCATCCAATTACATATAAATTTGGCATCAATGAAATGATATTGTTGCTCGTGTATACGTATAGATTAGCCTCTCCACGAACGTGATGTGATTCATTTCCCCATCATAAATATTCAAGAATAATTTTCATTTTATGACTAAAAATAATGTTTATGAACATATTATCATTATGTATATTAATCAAATACATCCTATCTATAACAGACATGTCTTATGTAACCAAGAATATAAAAGTAAACGAATCAATTAACACCCGAAACGATGATACTACTGAAATATTATTAACAAAGCAATATTAGAGGATCATATATTATATGATATTTATGTATATAGTTCTTGTATAATTTAATAACAACGATATAACTATCAAACTAGAGGTTAGCATACCCTCGACCATTGAAAATCACAAAGTAAGGGTTACTTTTACAATTTCTTAATTATCTGAGGTAGTTTTTACGTAAATATCTACTTGGACCTCTTTATCATCCACATCCATGTTTTATTAAAAATATGTTTCAAGAAATTTTTAATATTTACTACACTATGGGTTAAAGTCATTATTACCATTATCTGAAATTATATGTTTTGAAAGTAATCTTTTTATAGTTTTCTAAACTAGGAACTTTATGACATTTTCGACAAAATTAAGGTAAGAATGTTTTTTAACTTATTCAGCAGGTGCAGCTATTTTCCATTGTTATAACATCATATAAGCTTCCATTACAATCTTATAAGAATATTTTCAAAATAAATTTTTTCTTCTATAATTATGTGACTCATCAATGGTTTCAAAATAGAAAGAGGCATTTCATTCGGATATTTTTCATTTAACTTATGTCAACATCCATTGATGGATATTGAACTTTTTTGAAATCAATTTATTAAGATACAAATATTCTATATTGTATTGAAGTTTTTGTGTTATGATTGACTAAAGATGTGTTGTTTTTATACCATTCATGGTTTATAGTTAATGTATTGATATTTCGTATGCTATTTTTTATACGAATGATTATGTTATGGTTCAACCATAACATATGAAAAATGTATTGGACTTAGAATGTTATGGGTGGAGCCTGCAATAGATCCTCGGTGCATCGGTAGGTCTCTTGATACAATTTGATGTGGAATTGGCTGAGTCCATTCCCAATTTGTTATATGGTTTTGTCCGAGGCCTAAATCATTTTTAGGCATCTTGGCCGAGGCCTTGGAACGATATTTCAGAATGTACGACATTATACATTCCATAATTATTTAAATAATTATGATGGTTCATGTGGTTTTTTGACTATAGAATGCCCATGACTATGTTTTATTATTACATTAATTACTCAAATAATTTTCATGCGATAAAGATTTCATGTTTATTATTTGTAAAGGCACGTGTTTTTAATTATCCATCATGCCTAATGTTTATGTTATCTTCTGCTGTATTGCGTAACCTTAATGAGCATTTGAGCTCATCCCTTTATTATGTTTCATTTTCCCAGGATATGAAGAAGTTATTTATGAGTGGCTTGTAGGAATAATCTAGTAGTCTTGGATGTTTCTAATGTAATAAAGTTGTGTTTTATTTTTTTTCATGTTTTAATGATGAACATACGTATGTATCTTGTTTCCAATAATACTAAACTGATTGGTCATTCAAGACATGATTCCTTATATCATCCCAATGTTATGTAATAAAGCACCAACTCTGGAAATCTCGGGTTAGGGTGTTACAAATTACTACTTTAAAATACATATTTTTCATATTGTTATCAAATTTTGAAGGGGAAAAGACACCTTAACTATGAATGACATTAACATTATTTGTAAAACGCGTTATGGGGGTTGTATTAGGAAAGTTCAACTAGGGAAAAAGATGCATAGTCCAACAGTGGTTTGTTTTTGACATAGAGGACCATTATATAGGCAACTTATGCAAACCCAACTAAGGGAACGTACTGAATAGTCAGGAAAAAGAGTTCTCAGATATTAGAAACTATGGTACCAAAAGAGTAAAAAAGATTATGAAAATCATAAAATATTCAATATTAAGAGTTCAAAATATTGAAAGGGTAATGCTCAATGCAAATGAGAAATATTTGAATCAATATTGTCCATGAGTTTGGAGTCCTTTACATATATCTGACTCACAAGTAAAATGATGACTTTCCTTATTCCATTGTAATCAATATTATGTTGTGCATTTTAGATTGAAGCAATGAGGACATGAAGTGATTATGACCTAAAAAGGGAATATTGTGGCTGGACTAAGGAATTAATCCCTGGTGTCACTATGTATCTCATATCAAAGAGAATCAATCCATATATATTTATTTGAACATTCCCTATATAGGTTTGATTCGTACATAAAGAATAAGGGGGGGGGGGTTATCGTGAATGGGCCCATGATTGTTGATCTAGGTGTCTCTATGTATCTCATATGGATGATAATCATGCCAAAAGTAGTTTTGAATAATTATTTCTCACACAAATAGAGTTTGATAGGGGAGATGAGTTATTTTAATAGATTCAACAAAAATAATTAAATTTAAGACACAAGATGGTATGAAAATAAAACCATGTATCTTAAAATACCACTCTGTAAACATCTGGTTCATATATAAGAGGAGAAAAGAGAAATATCTTTTTTTTGTTGAGGTTGGGCACAATAATGGAGATCAAGGTGCCTCTATGTATCTCATTGGAAATGAGAATCAAGCCACATCTAGTTCTAGAAATGGGGCCCCTTTACAGGCTTGATTCAAACATTGGGAGAAATGGGACACATATGCCTTTAAGGAGTAGAAATTATGTCAATTATGATTGTATATTGAAGTTATTATCATAAAATAAGGAAAATGTTAATTGTATAGTTTAAAGTCGTGTAACGATGAAAATTGATGTCATGCAGTTTAATGTTACGCAATAAGGAAAATTATGCTAAACATATTATCATCATATATCATGGATTCATATGGTTGTTATGAAATTCTATGTCTTTCATCTTGGAATTTGTTGTGTGCAGTTTAATGTCATGCAGTGAGGACATGCATGGTTATCATGCAGTATAATTTCTTGCAACTAGGACTTTGGGTTGTGGTGTTGAAAGTCATGCAGTGAGGACATGTATGGTTGTTATGTAGTTTAATGACTTGGAACTATGACTTTTTTGTTGTGCAGTTTAATTTCTTGCGGTGAGGACATGTAAGGATTTTATGTAATTTATTGTCTTGTATCTAGGACATTGTGCTGTGCAGTTTAAAGTCATGCAGCGAGGACATGAGGGAGTTACAAAAATCATTTCTTCAAGAATATTGCATTGGTTGGAGTTTTAATAATCACTCCATTCATTGATATTAGGTAAAAAGCTCCATTTGAGTAGGCCTTGTGTATGGAATAAGGCCCTTCCCACTTGGGCTCAATCATTGGATGTTTCTTTCTTAGTATCATTAGAGTATTGAGGAACAATACCAATTCTCATTGAAGAAATGAATAGAGGAAATCATTCTTGTTAAAAGCTCATTCAATTATATTCTGATTTTCTTCTAAATTATGGATAGTATGACATCTCTTTTAATCTAATCATTCAAGTTCATCAAATCGTTTCTATGACTTTTCATCTGTAGACAACTGATCATGGATTGTAACTCAGAGTTATGATAATTGAATTTAATTTGAAAAAACTGATTCTATTATGTACACAAATGAATATGGGGTTTCATGTGTGGTAGTACAGGTAGTAGTCTGATAAGCCCATAAAGCATTAAAAAGTTTATCGGGCCATAATATATTAACTTAATCCACCATCTTCAGGAGTATATTGGATAAGGTCTTATTTGAAACCTCTATCTGGCCATTGGCTGCTGCATGATAGCGAGAGGATTGGTTGAAATTGATATTGTGCTTAGAATATAACTTTTTTACCTCAATAGAACAGAAGTTGGTGTCGTTGTATGTTAGTATAGTATGAGGGACACCAAATCTGGTAATGAAGTTAGTTTTGACAAAACTAAAAATTATTGTGGCTCTCACTTCGTTGATAGGTATTACCTCAACCCATTTGGATAAGAAGTCAGTAGCAGTAAGAATATACATGAACTATTTAGCCGTAGCTGGATGATTAGGTAATACTACATCCATTCCCCATATGGAAAATGTCTAGGAGTATTTAGTTGTATGTCACAACTCTGGGGGATGATGACTAAAGTTGGTATACCCTAGGAAGGGATGACATTTTTGGTTAAATCTATGCAATATTGCATCATTGAATTCCATAAGAATCCAAGCCTTCAGTTTTGATCAGAAATCATATGCCCAAATTGGTGAGCACCAGAAGCTCCTGTATGTACTTATTTTAGGACCGTTAATGTTTCTTCTCCGGTAATACACATAAATAGGATTCAATCGAAGACGCTTTTTAGAGGATGTTTTGGTGATCTGGACTATCATAATGAGTAGAATTGGCTGCTGGTCATCAGATCTATTCTTTTTTAGCTATTTTTGGTGGAAGTACTCCATTTTAAGGTACTCCATGATCAGTTTCATCTATTCCGCGATATGACCATACGGCTCATAAATAGGGATAATTTCCATACATTCCTCCTTTTTAGATTGAAAAAAATATTAGACCACATGACGATGGGAGATAATGATGACTGTATTATCCCAATTTGGATCTGTTAGGGATGTAGATGCAATAGCCAGTGCATCAGCTTAGGAATTTTGTGATCATGGGACATAATATAAGGTTGGCTCTGAGATAAATTCAGCCATTAACCCTCTGACGTAATCACACAAAGGGATTACCTCTTCTTTTATGATAGAAAAATACCGATTTATTTTTTTTTGATTACAAACTCCAAATAACCTTTAACATTCATGTGGTTCACATGTACCTGGAGTGCCAATTCTTGGCCTGCGATGAGAGGTTGATATTCTACCTCATTGTTGGTACCTCCTTCTGTCAATAGGAATGAATATAGTAACACTAAATTCCTTAAGATATAAATACAATTTCTAACCCAACATTGTTTAATTTATGGTTTTCAATTATCCTTCATTTTAGACTTCTAGAGGCACCATAAATGTATATTTCTGACATCTGGGTATTATCTAGAATAAAGAATACCACATCATTATAAAGTTCAATATTAAATTATGTATCGTCATGTAGATGGGTCTTCAACATGGAAATAAGCTAGAGAATGGACTTTTATTGCCTTATGAGGAATAAGATGGATACCAAACTATTTCAAATTAACTTCCCATAGTGAAATACATCATACAAGCATAGGTTGACATAGGATAAATTTAAGCAGGTTATGCGAGATACCATGTGGACCTCATGATGTTGCAGGTAGTGCCTCAATTTCTGATCATTAAGGATTAATGTTAGTATACACTTCTCAATACTTGAATATCGAGTATCTATAAAAAGCACGATTAGACTAACATAGTAAAGGTTGTTTTCATTCCTAGTGTCATTCTTTTGGGCCAAGAAGGCACCCAATGATCGTTCTACACCTATCACATATATAATAATTGGTCTGCCTTCAACAAGTGGAATTAATACCGATGGACTCGAGAGATATTTTTTGAGGTTATCAAATGCCTCATGGTAGTCTTAATTTCATTGATATGTGACTCCCTTTTCATTAATCTTATTAAGGGAAAATATTTTCCTGCCAAATTTGCGATAAAGTTCCAAATATAATACAATTTTCCATGGAGTCCTCTTAATTATTTCAAATTTTGATGAGGTGACATGGCAAGGATTTCATTTATCTTCTAGGGATCAAATTTTATGCCACAATGGCATAAAAAAAATCTAGGAATTTTCCCATGGTTACCCCATGATCACATTTCAGGGGATTCATCAACAAATTATGTTGCTGATGTTTAATGAATATGGTATCTAGATCATCTAATGGATTGGAACATTGTCTAGATTTAACCACCATATCATCCACATGACATTTGAAAAATGTTCATAAGAATAGTTTGAAGATATGGTGCATGGTGCGTTGATACATTGCACCTACATTATTTAAGTCAAATGGAATTACCCGATAGAAAAACACACCATTAGTGGATTTGAAGGATACAAAATATTAATAATCTAGGGCCATGAAGATTTGATTTTACCCAGATTATCCATCCATGAAGTAAAGAGCTTCATATCCATCAGTTGCATTAATAAAAAGCTATGTGATTAGAACTGGAAATTCATATTTTGGATATTGTCAGTTATGATCTCTGGAATAATTGAAAACTCTGATTTTCACATTCAAAATATTCACTAAGACAATGTTGTTCATTATTATGGGATATTGAACCTCCCTGACAATGTTATCCTTTATAAGCATATCGAGTTTTGCTTCAATTTTAGAGGCCTGATTCGAGTGTGTTTTTCTTGCTGCCTTCTTAAATCCTTGATATTCTTATAGTAAACCCAAATAATGGGTGGCTACATCAGGATTATGTCCTAGAAATTCCACATACTTTCATGAAAATATATCACCATGAATCTTTAAAAATGATGTACACATCTATTTCTCTTCACAAGTAATAGAATCACTAATTATAGTGGGGTGTGGATCTTCTTATGTCCCCATATTTATTTCTCTAAGCTCATCTTGGGCGGTAGAGACACCTTCCTCAATTCTTCAAAGAGAATCCCTGAGATATTATTTTTCTTCTTCCTTGAGTGTACATCTATTTCTACTTTCATAACAGGTGATGAATAAAAACATTCAGAGCTTGGGGAGGATTCAGTATTTGAACATCCTAAATAAAAAGAAACCATTTCTGATCCTATAGATGATTAAGGGCTTCTTGGAGCATTGAAGAGGGTATAATTGGTTGGGAATCAACATCCTTGTCTTCCTCTAGTGTTTCAAAAACGTTTTATATTCTTTTTGTTGAAGTATAGACTTGAATATGTTTGATGGATGAAATGAAGACATCTCCATTTAAGCATACACCACTTCTTATGGAATCAAACATTTCTCCCATTCTTTCAGGCTCGATTACCACAATTTCCATTATGTAGGTCATTGGACGAGTGCTCAGATTTGGGTTTATCCTTTCAATTTGATAGACAAGGAACACCTAATGTATACTCAAATGTTTGAACGGGTTTTTTGGGATATATTCCAGGCCATTTAGAGCATTGATTTTTGTTACCCTCTTTATACCAAACCTTGTTCCCTTCGTGTCATAAAATTCTACCACAATATAATGTGTTTCACATCTTCTGAACAGATCCTTATCACCATATAATGTCCCAATTTACCATTAAAATAGTATTTGAGACATTGGTGGTATGAATAAGTGTCCGAATGTTGATTTATCCTAGGACTTCTATGAAGAATGTTAAAGGTTGTGTCCTGATGGACAACAATAAAATCAAAATAAGACACAAGATCTCCAAACTGCGTTCTAAGTGTAATCTCACCCAGAGGTTCTCGATCATTCTTTTCATAACCTTGCAATATTAAAGTGGAAGGAGATGATTCTGATTCGGTGAGGCCCAATTGAAGAAGTGTATGAATGGGAATGAGATTGACCCTTCAGCCATTATCAATGAAGTATCGTTATATGTCCATATCAATGATCCTTCCAGGTATATACCAGGGAATAATGTGTCCATGTACAACATCATATTCATCTTCATCCATAAAATATATAACTAGATGACATTCATGAGGATAATTCTCTATATAGTAAACCTTAGTAGTAAAAAGTTTGGTTTCAAACTCTTGAGGAATTAACAAAGACTCAATAAGTTCTTCTCAAAGATCTTTTTACATATTCAAGGCATCTGAAATCAGAAACTTGGCAAGTGCATGGGCTAGATGTTTCCAAACATCGTACCTTTGATCTAGAGGTCTAAATTTTCCTGAATGGAGATGTGCGTTTTTAGGTGCTCTGGAAGATTATACTCTTGATGTGAAGGTATCCTGTGTCATACCAGAAGCTAGAAATACTTCTTTTTTAGGTAGATTGGACTGATTAGGTCAATGTACATGCTGAGAGAATGATGATATAACCTCTAATAGGTCCTCCAAAATAATCATGTCAGAAATTTTTTTTTCATGGGTGAGAGAATATCATTGTTATTTTTTGAGCCTATTAAA
Source organism: Viscum album (assembly GCA_963277665.1). Taxonomy (NCBI): domain Eukaryota; kingdom Viridiplantae; phylum Streptophyta; class Magnoliopsida; order Santalales; family Viscaceae; genus Viscum; species Viscum album. The sequence goes on from OY728133.1 coordinate 1,867,815,951, forward strand.
GGGATCTCCCACAAGTTTCTGCCACATACATGGTTTGAGTAGGGGTAGAGTTAGAATAGTAGATTCTAGAATACCAACATCATCCACTTTATTCTCGACCTGGACTCCTTACTATAGTTTCCAAGTTATGTATAGGGAACTCAGGCTCATCATACCCTAACTCACCATTGGAATAGGGATCTATTTAGTGGATATTGTTAACCTAACCAAAGATAAATTCATCATCTGATGAAGAATCATCTTGTCTGGTCGTTTCTGGTTGTTCTATTTGATGGGGTGGTGCCTGTACTTTTGAAACATATGGAATGAAATTTTCCAGATTCAAGGAATTATTTGGCCTTGACATGAGCTCATATTCTTCTTAATGCACTCTGTTCTTCTGATCATGTTGTTTTTTTGAGTATTTACCTTTAGAGGAATGATCTATTGATGAAGGTTTTTTTTTTCTGTGGATGGAGTGGAGGAAGACAAATTATTTGTTTCAATTGTGTTCATATAATGTCATGAATTTGGTTGATCATTTTTATGATTATCCAATCATCATATTTCTGTGCATTTTTAGTTTTGACTTCATGTCATTAACCTTCTTCCTATGGATCTGTAACATTAACACATACTACATGGGCTGATAAAAATTTCAATTTCCCTTGTCTAGAGTCTACAATTTTTTGCAAGAGGACTTTGAAAACAAAACACTCTTTAATGAGATTCCCCAACACTTGGTGAAAGGAAAAATAATTTGAAACATCTTAATCTCATTATTTGTTTGGTTCCTTTGGCCTTGGTAACTGAATCAATTTTTTTTCCAAAACTGGGATAATGTAATCGGGATACTATTCATTATAAAGTGAATAAACTTTGTTCTTTAACATCTCAAACATTTTCCTCCTTTGATCTTTTTGATCATATTAAGGATGCAGTTGTTGCTATTGATGCACAGAAGGTAGATCCCTTAAATATAATGAACGTTTTGATGTTGAAGCAGGTATGGGTGATTGCTTGAGTTTGACTGTAGTGGAATCTTCTTTCCCTATTCACCTTCCTAGTGCTGACAGAATTACAACCATATTTATCTTTAGATTTCAAAATATAATCATCCACCTATTGGGAAATTTAAGAAAGTTCTCAAAACCCTCCTGTGTATTTCATAGGGATCAATGGTGTTCATAACTCATCACATATATTTTCACACAAATTGTTAGAAACTCTTCTTGATGGAGTCCCAAATTTAAGGAATATGTTAATCCTTTCCCACTGAGCAATGAAATCTGAAAATCTTTCATTCTCCCATTGTTTTCAATTTTTAAGATAAAAAATTGTTGTATTTGGATGCGTTGATCTAAATGGAAGAATAGATTTCTGAAAGAGATCTTCTCATCCGGTAATTGATTGAGATTTCAATATTTTATACCAGAAAAAAACTAGTCTATATAATGATTGAACAAAGCACATGAGATTTACTGCTTCTTTTTTTAGGAGTTCCAATTATTGGATCACAAAAACAAATGAAATGTGTTAATTGTTGTTCCAGATCTCCTGAACCATTAAATATTTAGAATATAGTATTCACAAAATTTCGTTGGGGAGGGACCGGATCCACCCATTTAGGGTAAGATCCCTTTTCCAGATGAACTGGTGCATGTCATCCCTCTATAGTTTCCAAGCGAGTTATTAATGCCTCAATTGTGTTCATAAGCCTTTGGGGAATATCCAAATTATTTGGGACCAGTACAGGTACAGCTGATGGTTCTTGAATAGGTTCAATGACCAGCAAGACCACTGGTGGTGGTGGTGCTGGTATTTTTCTTGGATAACCCTTGCGGGCAGGCCTGTAAGGATGTGTTGGATCCTGCCCTGTAATTCTTCCCAATGGAAGGAATTATTTATCTACATATATAGTTACCACTCGTCCTCTTTTCTAAGGAGGTCCTACCAAATATGCATGTTGAGGATTTTCTTGGGGATCATGTCTTGCATAAATGATACTTAGAAGTAACTCTGTATTGAGTCTTTTCAAATCTTTCATCTCATATTCTTGGGGTTCATATCTTTCTTCAAGTAAAAGAGATTTGGCTTCTCCAATGGAAAAGTGAGATGTGATTTGACTTTTATCTTTCCCATTGTTAGATTCCTTTCAAAGGGGGGTTGGATTTGATTACTAAAGAGAATGCCTAGATTCTAGGTAATCATATGATTTCTGGTACGCACGCCTACTTCATTTAATTTAGTGTGTTCCATATTATGTATAATAACTTCATCTTCTAATTCCCCTAAAATAGACTTATTTTAAAGAAGATATTCTTCAATGGTGTTTATGAACCTTACTGACACATAATTCATTGATTACATTATTTCATTATCTTTGTAAAATTGTCTCCTTTTGTATCAAAAATGACACTTTTTTCTCCTATATGATGAATTCGTAGGAACTATTCGACGGATAGTAACCCAAAAGGGAATCCTTGGATAGTTTAGCTGTACATTTTGCTGGTGGATTCTTTACTAATTGGGAGAAAACTGACTTCTATTGAGGTGGGGATTGTAGATGTGAAAAATCTCTCAATTATGTAGCCTAGAGATGTTTTTGTTCTTCTTCTTCAAACATTTTAACTTGGTTTACTGAATTATAAAGTTGAATTAAACAAGACCCCAGCCTTGTAATCATGGGTTGATCTTGAACGCCTATGGATGAGATTCGTGTAGCTACCCTTATGATTTTGAAAATTTTGGTTCAGAGATTAGTTGGGTGCATTATCAAACAACCACCCAAATCACCTATTTCAGAACACCAATGCACTATTTCATACATTTGTGTCATCTGATGGCTGGAATCCTCTAATAAGTAAGCCTACTTAAGATTATCATATGCTTAAATAAAATGTAACACAATAGCTTGCTTTTTTTGGGACTGACTCGATGAGAGATAGTTGATGCGTGTACTTGAGTGTATACATGATTACATACAAAATCTATTGATTGTAGCTAGAAGTGGGAAAAAAATTCATGAGACCACTTTTGGCGGGTTTTGCTGATTTTGGAGTGTAGGGAAATGCAATGCTCTGTGTGCACCCCATCCTCTAATACAAACACCAGATTGGGTAACAAAAATTTACTGGGGTAGTCTCTTTAGTGCATCAAGGCATGCATAAATAAGGGTTCTCAGTTGCTTCTCAACCATTGGATTTTGATAAACTAAGAGAGATTCCATGTCGATTTGGCATTAAAACCCTTCTATTACATTTAAATGATTTAGATATTCATTATATGGTAATACTTTTGCGTTCAAATAAAAAAGATTTTTCCATAAGTGGATGTGGATATCATGAATTATATCTTCTACCATAAATTAAAGAATGTTGTATTAAATGTTTTCCAAAGGCCAGAACATGACTGATACTTATCCTTTATCCAATTGATTTATAATGTTTAATATATCTTCATAATCTTTCACTAGAGGTGTCTCCACTTAGTTTGACCAATGTGGATGCTTCTCGATTGTTTTATTAAAAACAATGGAATTACTCAATTGTTTCACCGTTGTATTAGGATACAAATGATCCAAATGAGGTTTGAAGAATGATCGTTCCCTTGAGATGTATTTTTATTGAGAAAGTATTCCACCCATTAATGAAAAGTCATCATACATTTCAGTAAATGGGTTGGATTGTTCGTCAAGATAAGAGGGCTTTCTCATTACTACATTGTCAATTATAGAAATTTCTTGACAATACAAAATACTACTGTAGAGAGAACATTCGTTGAAAATTACATCATGGAGCGGACCACCATGAGAATTAAAGCATGGGATAAATCCTCTTGTTCCTTTCTCTTATGGACACACAGAGTGTTTCCATGGATCTCATCTGAAGACAGGCTATCTGGATAGACAAAATTTTCATGAATCAAGACTTCATGATGATGTTTCTGATGGGGTACATCATAATTACCGAAATTATTCCAATATTTTTTTCTTGAGATGGTACGATCGTGAGCTACAATAAAAAATGTGTAAGGGCTTTACGTACTCCAACATTAAGAGGTTCTAGATTTCATATTGGCTTTTGATTTTCCTACTGTGTTTGGATATAATTCATCATGGATTATCTCTAAATATTAGTTGGTTCCCCTTGATCATAGAAGTATTTATCAAGGTTAGGATTATGTGGTTACCAGGGAGTGGTCATCATAATGGGCTGATTACCTCTTATTGGAATGGCTGTATATTCTCGATTTGGTTTTTTGCATGATATGGGGGAGTATGCCCCATAACCATCCTGAACAAAAATAGAGGTATGTAACCTCTCTAGGATGGCATGCCAATGTGTCATCATAGGTGTGGGGATAGATTTATGTGTATATTCCCCTGGTATGGATGAATTTGTTATTTTGATATTCTGGTATGCTTCCTGAATGTGGGAAGAGTTTGTGTCTGCCTTTCACCATTGCTAAGATATGTTTTGTGACTTCAACAGCTAGAATGGGAATATATATCCATTATTTATCTAGAGTAGGTGTATTTTCCTTATCCTATCCTGCATTAATTATTAGTGGATTCAGATAGTACTCGTTTATGGGGGATGCAAGTTGAGTCTACCCCATGATTGTTGTCGGGACATTCCGACTGACTTCTCCAGGGACTACCAAATGAAAATCTTGGTAGACATGATGAATGATTGCATGTGTATATTTTTACTGGAAGATTCCATCAAGCAATATTGATAGACTTCTTTCAAAACTAATAGATCGGATAGTTGGCAGAATCAGATAATGTAAGCAGGTGTATGTTACTGTTTACTAGTTGCCACAACATTTGATTGGTAGGCTTCCTTGAATAAAGTCAGATGAGCCTACTGATTGGCTAATGATTTGTAAATAGGTGTATGTGCCTATTCATGGTACTCCACTGGATTTACATAGTGGTATTAGTGGGTTGTTTCTAGATGAGTATTCTAGGAAGCATAATTAGGATTTATATGTTTATGTTCCTGCTCATTGTTTTCCATCAAGTTAGGTTGATGGACTTCTCCAGAGGGGGAAAAGGTAAAAAGGAACTCTCTGTTGGACGTACATTATCCATGGAGGTTTTTCTTGTGTTCCTTGGTTTAGTAAGGGACTTGAGTCAAACAACTGAAGGAAAAAACCGCATAATGTTGGGGGTCCACTGCCGCGTGATTCTACTGGCTTTGATTGTCGGTGGGAGTCCTTGGGGGTGGATCCCTACATCATTGAATTGAGGCCATGAATACCATATTGATCCAACTACATGTAGTATGGGACGTACTGGTTGTTTTTTTTCATGGATAAGGATCTGGAAAGGTTGAATATGGTGGTCGGAACCGTCTGCATCTTGATCATCAGTTGTCGTTGACTTGATGATCGAGGGTTGTTATTAACCAAGAGATCTTGTCGAGAATCCTCCAAGGATGGGATAGTACCATGATGACTATAGTTCCTTACTAGTACATTGGAAACCCAGTGCTGAAGATGCTGAGTCGGTGATGACATCCTTCCAGTGGATGAGGATCCATCATGAGAAATGTCTGTGGCATTCACAGGTAAAAACATTTAGGGATCCATTTGGGGTGAAGGTAGTTCTGGGAAAACATGAAAAAAACAATCCACATTAAAAAACATCATTTAGATAGATCTATGTGTGATTTATTCCTTTATCTATCCATCCTTTATTAATTTATAGGGGCTTGACAGGAGGTTAACATTATTAAAATACTTAAGGATTTACGTTGGGTTCACCATTTTTTGTTTCATAGTTCCTTGGAAGGTGGGTTCCAGCTTAAGAATCACAGATTCCGGGTGCTTTCCAAAGGATTTATTCAAGGAACTGGAAACATTGAACAGTTCTTTATCTAAAAGGGACATGCTTTCCTAAGGTAGGAGTTTTTTACCTATGATCATATGATACTTAAGATCATGCATTGGTCGAGAGGACGGTAGGTCAGAGTTATCACACCATTTTGGGGGTAATTATTTTATACTCCTAGACTCTATTTATATATTTAATATATTTCCGTTAATCCTTATTAATTCACCAATTATAACATAAGTTTCCCTTTGAATTCTGAATCAATTATTAGTATGTGTGAAATTTATAATAATTAGTATGTATTTGAGGTACTTCATTAATGGAGACATTCATATATATTTGAGGTTATCCATCAATTGTTTACTTTCCTATACTATTTATAGATTTTTTTTATGATTGTTATGATGATAATAGTTTTTAATCCACATAGGGGGTCACTCTAAAATTTATTATCATCCAGGGAGACAAATGTTTTTTTTTTGATTTTGGGGTTGTACCTATAAAATTGGATATAAACGTATCCATGTGAATGGAATCAAAACCCTCATAGTTCAGTTCCACATAATGGGACACATCATAACTTATAATTTCATGTGATAAGGACCAATCTATACATTTTAATGTCATGTGGTATGTAAATCTAAGAGAAAGTATCTTAGTCAAAGTTTGGTGTGGGACTTATTCCAAAGCATCCCAAAGAACATGGAAAGAATATGGGTTTCCAAGTAAGATTATACCATGTTGGGAATATTACCCAAGAAGAACAGTGTTGATTTTAAGTGTTGGGTTTGATCCTCAAGGAGGGTTACAACATATCCCATTTTATGGGATTCAAATCCCATGTAGTTCGATGAGTCTCATAGGAGAGTTTAGTCCATTGAGAGAAATGAGTTTTGGATTACTTCTTGAAAAGATTTCCTTGATAATTCCGGGGTTTAATATGGGGATTATTCATAATGAGGATTCCCAGATTAATGGAATTTAAGTTGGACATTTGAATAGGATGTCTGTGACTCGGGCATAGAGAAGGATTCCCACGTATCCAAATTATGGTGGGAATTAGAGTTCTCGTAGTTCAATCACCATCAGGGTTTTTGAAATTTTTTAATCATCACAAATCTCTAAGCCCACACGAGTCATGATCGGTGTGAGAAACAAGAGGATGTGAATGATTAAAAAAAGTAACCACACTTTTCCTCATCCATTTGTTGAAGAGGACTCCCTATAGAGGCGATAGTGGACGAGGGTGAGGCAATCGAGGAAGCGGGCGAGGCAATGATCCTTGACTCTATTCAGTTTACATTGGACAAGGGCCCAATGTAAGGAAGGAGTGACGGTGAAGGAAGTAGAGAGGTGAAAGAGTGAAACCTTGTACTTCCATGGTTATGGGCTTACACCTGGTAGGAAGCCCTAAAACTGTTCTTGGTAGGGGAGAGAGACTTCTCCTCTATTCAAATGGAAAAGTCGGTGTGAATCTTACCTTCCCTGACAGAGAATTATGGTTCAAGGATTTAGAGATGAGAAGGGGAGGTCAGAACCTAAATCCCAATCCTCCAAACCTGGAACATCCATAACCTATTATTGGGAGGAAGGTACATGTGATTATGAATATACAAACCACACACACACACCATGAATCTTATCCCCATTGTGAAACAAATTTGGGACACCTCTAAATTCAGATATACAAAACCAAATAAAATGATCACTGATGTGACTTTTACAAAGGTATGATATGTCATGAGTTTTTAGTGGAATATATATCATAATCCCTTTCTTAAATGGTATCCAATGAAGAACAATCCTTTCCAAGAATTTCATTGAAGAATTATTGATGGATTGTAGACTCAACAGAATAGGAGAATCAAAGGAGGGAGCCCAAGTAAGTACGGGCACACAAGTATGGTCTCACAAGTAGGATTGGGTGAGTTGATGTTCACATAGGTGACATAAAACCTTGATGTTAATACATAGGTGAGACTTGGCTCACACCTTCAGAAATATTCATATGTATTCCAAGAAGTGGGGCTCTCAGGTTCCAGTGGGAGGAATAGGTCGTGCACAAGTGTTTCTGATTTTGGGAGGTTGGTCACTTTGGGCGCCCAAGTGTAATGGATTTCAAACACTAAAAGGAATTATGTCCAATGATCCTATTTCAAATCATCCTCTCTAGGTGTTAATGAACTATCTTGAATGTTTCGGGAGACGTGGACAATTCACTAGGGTGACCAAATCATTAATTTGGCTTCAGGGAAATTCATTTGTTCAAATGAATGCCCTAAATGTCTATTTATTGACAAAAATAAGACCCTAGTTTAAATAAGATTGGGTGCTCAAGGACCTTTCAAACCAATGGTGTATTTTCAAGACTACAGCGATCCAATGTTTAATCCTTTTCAAATCATGATTTTCTTCATGTGTATTCTCCTCCTTTTTCTAAGGAAAGTCACATTGTCACATTTTAGACTCTGTGATGGAACAAAGTGTCAAAAAATTACTAAATAATTTAATTTATATTTATATGAAGCATGGTTTATGTATTTAATTAAACACATTCCTTATTTATCTAATTATTGTACTTATAATTAAAAAATGGATATTCTTCTTTTTATTTTTTATTAGGATCAATTGGGTTTTAGTCCCTCTACCTCAATATTATTTTCATTGTCTCACTTCCTTGTGGTTTTCATCTTAAATTAGTCCCACTATCCATAGAGGGTTACATCAACCTCGAATCTCAAAAAAAGTAATAGTAATGGGGAGTATAATAGATGGGACATAGATTCTATGAAAAGTACTCCTACATGATCGATTTTGGACATGGTTTGATGGTGTAATGCCATGGAACCCATAATCCACAACGTGAAACACTACATACAATATCCATAGACCCATAGGGAATGAACATGATTTAAATTGTGACCTTAAAAATATCCCCTTAGTTAATTCGAAAATAATCAGAGGCCTACCACTAGGATTCGATACTAATTGTTAGGATCAATTGCTGATGTAGTACCACCACCATAGTATTTTCTTCTTTGGTTCACTACCTATTGGTAATTTTTTTCACCAGGGGTCACTACACTCAAGGGGGTCACTATTTCTTACCATATCTATAAATTACTTAGATTATGATTAGAATAGATAAGGATAATATTTCAATCATATAACTCATTAATTCCTAGAGTTGGATTGAAGTTCAAGCCGTTATGTCATGACTCCAATATATCACTTTGTGACACCATACAGCCTGTACCCATGGAACCCTATAGAATATGTTTAATTAAATTTGAAACACTAACATTATTACAAATTTTTCTCATTAATTGAATCTTGATATAGAAATAAAAATTAATAATTCTTTGTTGTTTTTCTATCTTAAACATTCTTCCCACATAATAGTTTACATTTAAAGTGTTATTGTCTTCCTTTAACCTAAGAATCATTTTGGTATATTCATACCATTATCTCTTAATGAGGGTAACATTAACAAGATTTGTTAGATCTCATCCTTACTACAGGATCTTTAAGGAATTTAAAATTCTAAAAACTCTATCATAAATTTTTATGAGAATCCATATTTTTTCTTCTAAAAGTGTTTCATTTTATAACAGATATGCTTCTAATGTTTTCATATCTTCTACAACACGAATACCATCGTAAATAAAAATCTTGATCCCCATAGGAAAATATTTCGCCCAACATGAATACCCTCACTAACTGGTACATGGCCCATATTTTCACATACCAAAAGTAAAATCTTGATCCCCACAGGCTGGTGACTAGCACCTAGGCATCAAACAATAGCATGTGGGAATGATTTCTCACAACGTAAGAAAAAAATATCATATATATGTATATATACATAAAAATAATCAATAAAAGAAATCAATAAATGTAATAATATAAGAAAATAAAGAATATAGAATACAAAATATACGCATAAACCTCCAACAAACAAGTCTAACTACAAAGGATGACAATACTAAAATTTTATCAAACAGTCTTAATGTGATAGGATGTGAAAACTCCCACAATGTCACTACCATCTACCCAAAACCTATCTGAAATAAAACCTCACCAACTCACTATAGTGACATTCCTTTCCCTTTATCAAATGACATACAATGGACTATGCACCACCGAAGGGGTGCACATGTTGTGAGATAAGAGGCTAGTAGAATCCCACCTAGGAGTTCCATAATGATTTTCCATACAAATAATCCAAGAATGCTTGACATTAAAAAAATGTAAAATGATAGATAGTTTAACAGTTTCATATCAAAATAATGTGACAACATAATTATTTCATTTTTTCCCACATTTTAATATAGATAAGGTAAAATAGTTTAATTCAGTTTACATCCATTAACGTAGATTTATCCAAAAAAGTTCTAATCAAATATCATGTCCAGTCCATAGAAATACACGAAAAAATATTACATGAAAAATAACATGAAACATCATGCAAAGGATCACTCATGTTTAGGCTAGAAAAAAACTTATAAAAATCAATAACTATCCCATAATCCTGTCCTTAGAACACAAGACTAAAGTGTAGAGGAATGATCATGATGACCCCCCCAATAATTTCATTATCATTTCCCTAAAACAATGGGACTTGGTAATAGTGGAACAACCCATTTGTGAACCCCCTTGAAAATACATAGATAATTTCCTTACGATAAACCTTCTACCTAAGTACCCAAGGCTTCCCATGTGCTCTATTTTCTAAACCATTTATTCAAAACCATTCTTTGATAAACATTCATTATCTTACAAAACTAGTGGTAAAACAAATTTTATAAAAAATACTTTTTCCAAACAAAGATATAAATCTATAAATATTAACATTTAATTTATTAAACTATTTATTAAAAAATTAATTTCACTAACATAGTCTTGAGACGAAACCACCTAACTCAAATCTTGTCACACATGCCTAAAAACATGCTAGTTTTTCAAAAGAAAAACTCCATACCACCCAGCACATTCTTCTAACATGTGGATAACCCCAAGAATGCATTAACACATTTATACCATGATTTAATTATAACAAAAAAGATACATCCTCGAAAACTATGTCATTTTACCAAGAAAATGGTCTATATCCTTAAGAGTCCCATGGAGAACCCAATTAAAGAGGAAAACAGACAATGAAAAGGGGTATACCTAAAAAATGGTAATGGAATGTTATAAAATCTCCATAATAATACTTTCCATACATGGGACGTCATGTGGAAGAATGATTTCTGGTATAGAGGTGATGCCAATACTCCCTCATCAATGATTCACACTCCCAAATCTCGTGATAACATGAACCGTATCTCCATAACACTATGATAAGAAGACTCAACTTACCATATTATAAAATCACATTAGAGTTAATTATCTACACTATTTGATCAAAAAAATAATCATATGTCTATAACTCAATGTCTTCTCAACATAGAATATTGTAGAGATAGTGATGGTATTTCATTGGCCCTGATATGTGGACAACTTCATGAATAACCATCAACTAAGATTGGAATACTGACCTATAAGAAACCTACCCAAGCTACTCGGTGACCTCAAACAGTTTAACATATCTCATAACCAACTTTACTTATCCCTAAAGACCAATTGGACTCAACAGATAAGATAATTTCTAGAAATCCCAATCACCCATGAAAAACTTTAAAGGATGACACAACCGATCTTCATATGATTTTTTTGACTCTGTACAATAACAAGATGCCTAATTATATCACTAATCCTTGTTGATGTTTCTTAAAATAGACATATACAAATAATAGTGTGCTCTCTAACCTCTACCCGAAGAATTGGGGATATTCAAGGGTGACAGTACAAATACTCAGAAGTATCCAGCTTGATCGGTGACGGACAACTGTTGTTATATGAAAAATAAAATAATTTTATATCATTATCCCATGATCTAATAAATTACAATACATAGGAACAAATAATTTCTAATAATAACTGAATACTATTCTCTTTCTAACCTTTAATCTATGGAAGAGAAGTCATACTCAACCTAAAATGAGTTCCCATAAACTCTTAATGACTCCTCCAGAACCTAATTGTAAACCTATAATCCTTGTATGAAATAAATGTATAAGGAACCCCATGTAGCTTCATAGTATCATGGAAATACATCAACCCTATCTATTTTTAAAGACACTAAATTTCCATGTAAATTTGTTTTTTAATATAAGGGAATTTTTTGAGACTGTGAAAATTGACTGTGCGTGATTCCAAGGCCTGGTATGCCCGAAATAAATTTATGTTCTTTTCGGGTACATTCAGTAAACGTACGAGTGGATTTTTATATCTTTTTAACAGGTCCTTAGAATTGAGATCTAAGGACACTGTTGAACTCGCTGTGCCGATATTCTCTTAAGAGGACTTTCGCCTCAAAGATAGTTGGTCGAGGGTGAAAGTTAGTTTTTGGGTTTTTTGTGAAAAAAAAATAAACCCATGTTTTATTTTATTTTATCAATTATAACCACCCATATGGAAGTTGTAGGTGGGTACCACCACACCCTAACATAACATGAGAGGTTAAGGTGGTAGGGACCACCCGAGGCCTAAACCTCCTCTTCATGATTAATTGTGGTGGTGAACAACAGAGAATTCAAAACATCCCAATTTGAATTTGGGAGCGAGGACCACGTGACCCCCTAATAATGGTGGGAGGGGAAAACCTCTCAACTCCATCATAAATGAGGGAGATCCTCTTGACCTCCTCCACCTTTATTGTGCCAATGCACATGCCATTTAATGTTCCAACCAAGTGATTAATTATTCTTATTGAATTATTTTCCAAAAAAATAATAGTTTTCTTAATCTATTATCTTGTCTTGGAATTTTCATTTTGGATGTACTAGGGAGAAATATTGGGAGAGGAGAGAGCTTGGGATAAATAATGTTCTCCATTGAAGAACTTCGTCACCCAATGAAGAACACTCTCCTGATGAAGAATGCTCTCCCGATGAATAAGGACCTCGGCTTCGACCTTCTTCCTCGGGACATCCTCTGACGTAGGACGTCTTCGACTACGACGAGTTGGCGCACAAACCAATGATTGAGGAAAACTATGACGACACTGACCTTCTTATTTTCCTAATGATCTGTCTTCTTCCCCGCGACTTCGTCGATGAAAAACGAACAAGGTAGGGAATTATTATCGAATTCTTGAATCTTTTTGATTATTATCCTCGTTCTTGATTCATGATTAAAGTAGAGCCGTATGTTACCACTCCGAACGTGGAGGGTGCAAGCCAAACTGTCATGGACCGACCCCTCCGCTGATCTTCTTTGGTGTTATTCGCAATGGAGAAGGATGACAACCTACGTGGAGGAGCACATGAACGATGGTCGGCACCACCGCCGGCCACGACAAAGGCAACAACGCACAGCACCGCTCTGCGGAACCATCGCGCCCTTATAGTGCCCTGATCGAACCGGTCCATTCCCTCATTGTTCCCCATCCGAACTGGCCCCGGCCTCCATGCCGAGCCGCCCTGAGCCGCGCCCCCTCGTGGCACCCTCCAGGCTGAACCACCCTCACTGCACCCCAGCCGAACTGGCCCCGGCCTCCGGGCTAGCCGCCCCGAGCCGTGCCCCGTTGCGGAGCCCTCCATGCCGAGTTCCTCCCTCTCTGAACCCTCCAGGCCGAACCTCCCTTTCACTGACCCACGACCGGTCCGCGCACTCATGACCGCTCTACACCCTTGCGGCCGTCCACGACCCCTTGCGGTCAGCTGAGCTGGGCCCGTCGGGGCAGGCCGAACCTAATAGGGTGGCCCACCAAATGGGCTGGGATAGATCCAATGGGTTAGGCTAGGTCGACCCAGACCCGTTCAACCCAGACTGGGTTGGGTCAGGTCTGTCCGACCGGGTCGGATCGAACCTAAGCCCACTATGAGTCTTTACTTTCTTTTGGCCATATCTTTGGCACCAGACATCCATTTGATGAACCGTCAGCGGAGATGGTAATCTTTGAACATTACGGTCCCTTTGTGTATACCCCACTGGAGTTTGGGGTATAGTTGAGATACGGCCAGGTTGGATGGTACATGAATCTAATCAGGCCCCCGGGACTAAAAGGATAATAACTCATAGACAGAGGGTCTGATTGACACGCCGTCTGTTGCATTGATACCCCTATAGCATGGAAGAACTTTGAGATACTTCTTGATGAGACTTCGTGATTGTTGGAATATCAAATAGTATCTCATGGAGTAGATATTTTTAGTGATAAGCGAGCAGATTGCAGAGACCTAGTAGCTGGATGAGACCTTACGATTACTGACCGTTTGACTCGGGGAGACTCTAATAGCCTAGTGGGGAGGGCCTGGTTGTGGCAGAAGACCCACGGTGGAGGAGCATGCTTGGTGACACAACATACCCATGGTACACGACAAGAGGAGTACCTCTGTAGGCTACGAGGGGGAGCGCCTGGGTGTGGCGGCAGACCCGTGTTGGGGAGTGCCTAGGTGTGGCACCAGACCCATGATACTCGACATGAGGAGTACCTCAGCAGTCCAAGGTTAGTGAGAAGCGCGCTTGGTGTCGTGGCAGACCCACTATACTCGACAGTGGAGGAGTTCTCCAGCAGCCGTGGTTTCGATAATGTGAATAAAAATCCTGGTTGTGCCGAGTCAATACTTTTTTGTTTTCCTCATGATTGAGATGGATCACTTGATAACATAGGTATATGTATGGGCATATACCTAAGGAAGGTTATCTATTGATTTCATACTTTATAGTTTATCCTTGTTGGATTTTGAGAGACCTTGAGTGTCTCAGGGTCTCTACTGATTATCGTTATACTAACCCCTACATGGGTTATGCCCGCACCTTGTAGTGTTGGTTGCAGACGACAGACAATGCTGATTGAGGCTGAGAGTACCAGGTCTGGATGATACCCAGAGGTGGACCTCATGACGAGTCGGTACGTGGAGGAGACTGATAGACTTAGAGTGTTGAGGAGGCTATCTATACCTACCCTTTAGGTAGGAATCTCAGAGGACGACCCAACAACTATTTTTTCCTTTCTTCAGTTGTACTTGTTCTTCCAGTTCATTGTACATTACAGTTGGGATTGTATTTCCAGCCCCTTTTAATTTACATCACACTTTTGATATATAGTTTACTTAGTGTTTTGTATCCAGATGTGTGCTCTATTGTGTGCTTTTATAAGTTATAAAGGCAATGCCTTCCCACTTTTAGGGAATTACAGCTTTGCTTCTAGTCGCGAGCCCATGGACTATGAAATGCGGGCTTTGGGTAGTCACGGCACGGGCCCCAGGGGACGAGTCGTGACAATATTCATCATTAGTAGAATACAATATTGGAATGAAATGTGAATAATTTTTCAACTGATCAATCACCAAACAAAGCGAAAAAATCCCACAGGGTTTCTATGATTATGAAATAAAAAAATACCTGGATACCTCTTCCCATTTCTTAACTCGAACCAATATAGGCTGATTAAAACCCGAAGGTTTCAAATGCTTTAACTTTATCAGTTGGAAAATGTAACAATGAGACACATATGAAGAAATCTCGTGCTTCATATGTGGCCACAAAATTCTCCATATCATGTCATAGTAAATCTTTGTACTTTGCTGATGAATAAATTATGATGAAATATGAAAAAAAATGAAACTGAGTTCCTCCAAAATCCTGAGATGAAAATACAATCTCTAAAGAGCATAATACCATCAAAAAAGATATACTACCTTGAAATGGTCTCCAAACCACATAGGTCTCGTCGAATTCTTCTAAACACATCATCCTACTTGTAACTCTAATGAATCAACTCAATGAGAGATAATTATAACTTAACACTTCCCATAACCATATCAGAAACATTTATTTCAATCATACTGATAAATCTGAAAAAAGAGGCCACTAAGGTTCCATTATTCCATTGATTCCAAACCTCTTAGATGAAACATTCCAACTAAGAATATATTCAATAATATTCCACTTCCAAAGGGTATAATATATTTTGACGTTAGATGTTAGAGGGTATTCAACCCATTATATCTGTATGAGATTTAAGTCATTCTCAGAAAAGATACAGATCAAAATCATATGATAAGAACAGATTGTTAACCTCTCCCCAAATACACAATACATCCAACAATGAATAATATTTATGAATATATAAAACAAAAAGTCATGTGTGTAGTAAATTTTCTCTTTTTGTAAAATATTAGGAGATCTGTAAGCCCCACATGATCATCCTATATTTGTATGAATCAAAAACTAGCACGAGAAGCCTAAAATAAACATTATACCCATTTTTATGATGAGGTAAAATTATAATAGGTTATGACTTCAAAGGCCATTTCATATCATCTATGTAAGACTGGAATTTTACATCACATATAAATTTCACCCCATTCCTGGTATGAGTAGTCAATGGTGATTCAAACTTTTTGAAATCTTGGAAAAAATTATGTGGTATTCAACAATGTCAAGGTAGAAAAAATCTCAAAGAAATTATGTGGATCATACCATGAAAATAAAACCATCATCTTCTCAAAATAAACTGAAAATAAATTCTATAAAATGATGTTTCCCATGAAATTCACATCTTGAATAAAAAAAATATCATTTTGAATGATTTCAATACAAACAATGAATCCTTAATATATCTTGAAACAATCCTAAATTATTTTCTTGCTCATGATTAGAATTCAAAATAAACCAAAATATCATCCATGAAAACTACTGAAAAAGTATTGAGATACTGATGGAATATATTATTCATCAAATACATGAAAAATAAAGGAGGGTTAGAAAAAACAACATCATAAAAAATTTATAATGTCCATACATGCTCTTGAATGTTATCTTCATTATATCAAACATTAAAACTCTAAGATGATGATAACCTATCTAATTATTTATTGTTGAAACCAACTTACCCTCTTTAATAGATCAATTAAACCACCCACAAGAGAAAAATAATACTTGTTCTAAACCTTAACTCAGTTTAGTTATCGATACCCACTCATAATAAGAGTGAACCATCAGCCTTATCAGAAAAGAGCACATGGGATTCCCAATGTGAAACACTAGAGAAAACAAAACCATATTCCATCAGGTCCTATAACTAAATATTGATCTCTCTCATCTCCATAGGCACCATATGATAAGAATGTATCAAAATTGGATACTTACCCATCACTAGGTAATTTGTAAACCCTACCAACCACTCTAGAGGAAGACCATAGAAATAATTTGGAAAAATGATATAAAAGTAATATACAATAATAAAAAGATCAAAATTAAATGAATCATAATCCTAAGAAACTAATATAGTCAAAAATAAACTTTTGAGCTCTAGTAAGGATGGTCACATACATCGAGACCTAGGATTACACTCCCTGAAACACATGTGAGTTCACATCAGCTGCATAATGTGAAACATGCCAATGGAAAAAATAGAACATTTCATGATAAGTGACATTTAATTCAATCCTGAAAATGAAATCAAGAAGATCCATCTTGAAAATGACAATACCCAACCCAAATATTCATCAGTTATTGATAAAAATCAGGACAGGTATCGAAACCATTCCCTTTAATAATTCCAAGACATGTGTCTGAATCCATAACAAAGGGAATGAGATCTGTTGGAATATTAATTATATTAACAAAGGGGAAATATATAAATGAGTGTGAGGAACCTGTATCAAATAATTAAATCACTATGGATGTTCCAATAAAGATAGTACATCTCATTATGACTGCCCCTACATCCATATCAGCTATAAACGCAACTACATAATGAATGCGATTCACTATCAAGGCCAGTGAATAGAGACCTATAAATGTATAATAATTTCAATAATCTATAGTAACCTTTGGAGTTTATGATCCCTCACCATAATGTATTATATATATAGCCTGAAAGAATCACTGTAGATGGTTGTAGTGGCCAAAACCAATACACTTCTTCATTAGTATAAGACATGAACTCCTGGTGTGAATAATATTTTCACACTGATTTCAATTCATGGGATCATTGATAGCTATGAATGAAGGTGAATAGGAGGCCTAATAATGGGTACCACCCCACCACTCCATTAATTATCATGACACATCTTCTTATTTCATTGTGCACCACTATAGCTACCACTGGTTGGAAGATAAGAAGAAGAATAACCAACCCAATCTTCCATATCCATATATTGCATCATATCCCTATTTACTATATCTAGGTATGAAAAAGGATTCAGTATAAACACTTATAATATAATATCAATTTTAAAACCCTTCACGTAATTATGATATTTTAGATGGTCATTCATTAACACCTATGGTGAAAAATGAACTAGTCTAGAAAACTGACTGGTATACACTGTCATTGAATGCTCTCCCAATGGAATAGATAGGCACTCGAGAGACTTCTCCATCATCCAGGACTATAGAAAAAACTATTTAAATAAGAGATTCATTAAACCCTTATAGTATAGGCCCACATTCTAATCAACATATACCATGAAATCCCACCACTTCTTTTTGGGATCCTCATGTTTGAATGTGGTTCAATTCACCTTCATGTTGTCAGATGTATCCATGAAGTCAAAAATCTGACATGTTTTTTCCATCCAATCCTCCTCATATTTCAGTTTATTTTTACAATTAATGGATGGTGGAATTTTATGAATGAAATCCCATGATCAATATATTTCCCCAAAACTCCTTGACGTATATAAAAATGTTCATACTAAACTTGTGGTTCATTTTGGTAAACTCAAACATCTTGTGTTTTTGAACATGTCATTTTCCTGGTGAATTTGATTTTTTTAGAGATGGTGTTTGAACCAAACATTTTCTTGATATTCAGAATAAACATTGAAGAGCTTATTTGACCTAAAACCTTATTCTAAAATGGGTTTAATGGATTGATTTTTTCCTCATGGATTCAGGTGTGTTTTGGGAGTGACAGAGTCCACAAACACCATTTTGGGAAAACGAATGCTTGGGTGCATGGTTAGGAAACACCATGCATCCAACATTGCGTAAAAATTAAAACTTCCCTCTTCACTAGAAATAGTGGGTAGAACCATGTGGGGATGGATGCCTGACTGTGTGAAATATCTGCAACATTTAAAAAATGGGATTTTCTTGGTCTGTGTATGATCTAGGAAATTGTGCACATTGATTGTGTGAGTTTTGGTACCTAAATAGTGGGTACCACAATATTTGTTCATATATTTCCAAACCAAGAGATAACCATGTGTACATAAAATTATAATTTAATTTTACCCCTTGATATCTTTAAGAGGGTCTCCCCTATTCCTTCCTCCTACAAGTGGGATTCTTCCTAGATGGTTGAGGAGATCCCTCCTCTTATTTGTAGGCTTCGCCTCATTTCTCTATCTGAGCTCTGAATCAATCTCCATTGAGTTTTTTGTAACCACATTGGTAAGTGCTTGATACCTCTCTGTTATATTCTGTTATTTCTCTCGTCATATAATGCACTAAATATTTGTGATCCAACAAAAATTATTTTTAGGGAGTTCATATAAAATGATGATTTCTTCTAAACTATCTTTAGTTAGAGGATGATATCATAAAAGAGGACATCTACCAATAGGAGGTAGGTAGTCCATTATTTTTATTTTATTTATCCTTTGTTTTGGGGGTCCTTCCTTGAGTATTCCATTGGGTAGTCTGAGATAGACACTATAAATGAAATATATATATTTAATTAATTAAATTGACCTTATCGAATGACTATGGGAATGGTCCTCCATGTATAATTTATTTTTGAGGATTTTGAGAGGTTTTGGAACATTGGATAATTAGGTTTGGGTTCCTTCCATTATTAAAATAAGTTATTTATATTAAAATTTATGCATGTGGTGATTCCTCTAGAATATGATAGGTTTTTCCCAATGATGAAAATGATGTTAACCATTTTTCTAGGGGAGACATTGGTAATCAGGTTGGTCATAGCCCAAATACTCTGGGTGATGATGATCACTAGTTGGGTGAAATGGTCTTCGATTTGAGGTGACATGTTCATCGTTTTATGGGAATGTACCATTTGAAATTGGATGGTGTTGACTATTATATTGAACCACAAAGTCACAGTGAAAGGAGGTGTTTCAATTATTTTTTTTGGGTAAATAGTTAGTGATTTCCAATGTCCATGATTTTCCATTGTGTTGTTGGTGTTTTGGACACAAACATAGGTCTTATATTATGAGTTTGTTATGACCAATCATTTGGGTATGGGCCCCCATTATATGTAATTTAGGATGGTGTTGGCCATCAGTATAGTTAGAGTTGATTGTTGTAGAAATCCTTGTGGATGGAGATGATGCATCAATTGATGGTGCTATGAATATCATTTGGGGGATGCGTTTCACCTTGTATTGAGGTCATTGGGCCAATATTATGTGAGAAAATCGATATCATAATTCCTCTGGAAGTCCGATGATGATCCAATGTTGTTTATTATTTAGAGGATATATATCACTAAGCCTCAGATATAAGGCTTCAAGCCAATTAGGATTACGTAGCTAAAGTTCATGTGACTATAAAATTGTTTGGATCCTCCTTCAAGAAGTCTAACATTATTGGAAAGGAGGTGTTTTGTGGAATGAGTTTAGATCTGATTCAACATGAATTGGAAGCTAGGGTTCACCTAGATTGATTTCTAGTAGGGGATTATTTCAGATTTATGCTAAGTATCCTCTCCT
This sequence comes from Viscum album, assembly GCA_963277665.1. Classification (NCBI taxonomy): domain Eukaryota; kingdom Viridiplantae; phylum Streptophyta; class Magnoliopsida; order Santalales; family Viscaceae; genus Viscum; species Viscum album. The sequence continues at coordinate 1,867,836,510 of OY728133.1, forward strand.
CTACAATTATACCAGCGATGGATGAAGCTGTATATTGCTTCCATGTAAATTTTTATCATAGGGGATGTAGGTTATATATATATATATATATTATGTGTGTCTGATGTTTATTTATTTTTGTACCTTCCTACACAATAAAATATTTATGTTAGGCACATATTGGTGGTGGCCTACAACGATTATTCTGAACATTTACATAAGATTGTTGGGGTGCCTATATACATTATTCTTATTCAATCATGTAATGGTTTAGGATCAGTATTTATCCCTTAGTGATCATATTTTTATACTTAACATGGGAGGGATGAAAAGTTACAATGGTGTTTTCTTCATCAGGTGCAGTTTTTTTTGGTTTTCAATTTTGTATTAGCATTCTAATTATATGTTTGTACTTGTGGCTGTCCATGGGGGGAAATTTCATATTTTTTAATTTTATTATACGACATGAATTAGTGTTAAAAAATTTGTATCTTGTGATGTTTCATTATATTAATGGTTTATTTTTAATTGTAGATTATTGTTACTATTGTTATCAGATCGTGCCTCAGTTATGGTGGGTTACTTTTCTGATCATTCATTGTTCATTATTTTAATAATATATTAATCTTCAAAGCATTATTATTATCACCACCTAGTGGTATTTTCTTTCTAATATCAGCTCTTTACACCCTAACTTCTAGTATGAAGCCTTTGGTATATGGTGCAGAATGCCTATGGTTGACTGGATAACCATCCTTGAGCACTATTCAAGAAGAAAAATGTGTCGGGGATCTAGAAAAGTTATCAGAGGAGTTTCAATTACCAATTTTGGGTCATAATATATGGGATAAATTAGGATTTATATTATTATGTTTTCATAGATGTGTTTAGAGCTTGTTATTAGGTGCCAACAACCCCATGCATGTGGGAAAGACCAAGTCTCCATGGGTGGGAATTGTTGTTCTGATTTCCCCTTTCTATAGTTGATATGATTCCAACCACGAGTGGTTCACATGGTTGTGATTGTTATTTCTTGTGATATATTAACCTTGTATTGGTTTGGAAAGGGAGGAGATGTGGTGCCTCAGCCTAATATATCAAGGGATTTTTTATTTACTCTTTCTAGATTGGCACATAGGATGACTTATTTCATATTATTGGTCTATGGTAAATTTCATGGGATTTTCATTGGGAACCCTGTTTTAGTTAAGATTTGTGGGGTTGTTCAAAGTGTCAAAAAATGATGTTAAACTTAGTTTTTTGCCTTATCCTATCTTTGGTGGAATTCTACTTAGCCAACCCAGGTATGGGGATCCAAAGAAATGTTTTTCTGATGTGATGTAATATATATATATATATATATGTTTTCCTAGATCATATAGGAGTATTCATGAATAATGATAGGGGTGATATTTTTAATGTGTCAATAAAGGATGTGAAAAAAATTTCTCCTGATTAGCATTATTTTATGGCTTATTACTCAACTACCTCATATTGATATTTGAATCTTGAGTCTGATGTGGGTAGTTGAGGGGCCATGAGGCCATATATATATGTGATATCTATCTCTGATATAGGGGGTTAAGGGGCCAATATATAGAATGTCATGTGACACGGTTGTGAGGGGGGAGTGTAAGGGGATTGAGACTACACTTATTGTTACATATTTCTCAATTGGTATTATATTTATATTTTTATGGCTATCTGACCTTTATATTAGTATTCAGTTAGTATCCACCTGGGTGGATTCTAATTTACTTTTGGGCATGTGGTTATATTTTTCAATAAGATCATGCATAGTTTTAGACCCCTGTTGGTTGGGATAATTCCCTATAGGGTCGAGAATATCATGAAATGTAAGTAAATTCTCATGTACATGCCCCAGTGAGGGAAGGGAATCCTCTATATAGGTAGCTTTTGTGTTGGGGATTGATGAGAATATTTTGGGATCCTAGCACATATTATCGAGGGTATCAAATGGGTAGTTTAGAGAGAAGATATTCCAATGGAATACTTTAACATAGAGTTATAGTCATAGATTCCACACTTATTTTAGGGTGAGGGTGGATCACTGTTTGAGAATAACTATATCAAGAAAGTTCATACCATCTTCTAGTAGCTTTATACATGCCCATACCATTGCACTAAACTGGTGACCTATGTTTTTAGAAGACTGAAAAAACACTGATGGGATATACAATTTCATTAAAGAAGACATGAGGAACTATCTTGGATGTAATTTGAGGTGAGGTTCTTCTAGGAATTCTACCCTGAGATGTTGAGGGTGGAGAGAGATCTGAGTTCTTGATCCTTATATAAGGATATATTTTTGTCTGGACAACACAAACACATTCACATACTTATATCATTTCATACATGGTATTGTGGGTTATGACACCTCAAGAGTGAGGTATTTTGAGGATGGTTTTAGGGATGACATTTGGGTGCATATAAACATATTCTTACTATCCATATTTTTGGAGTCCTTAAATCAGGGGTCGATAGCCATAATAAATATGATGGACTAGTCATATTCAGGTTGGGTGATGACATTAGGTAATTTCTTTGGCAATGCATATGATAAGAGGAAGAGAGGATATGAGGTGTCTCAGCAGATTGTTTATGCCTGATACATGAGAATACTACTATAGAGAATGTCGTCAACATTGTTCTTAACATGAGGGTACATGTGTGGTCTAAGGATGAATTTCGATCGGGCATTGACAGAGTTTCAAACATGCGGTCAATTCTAGTGTCTCGATTGGTTTTCTAGGAATCATTTTTCATATAGCAAGCAGTCAAGTATCGTGGCAGATATAGGATTCTAAGGAAGGATCAAGAGTGGTACCGAGAACCTATATCCACTATGTATCTACACATGATGGTCATGGAAGAAATAGTGGGACCATGTATTGAGACCAGTGGTCAGTGGATGGTGCAGAACATTAAGGAGGTCTTAAATCTAGTAGACATGCTTTAGGCCAGGTGGATTTTGTTGAGCTTCTAGGGACATAGTAGGCTTGGGATATGATGATGGTTAGTGATATGTTGTGGGAATGACTGAGTTATTTTATTTTGGCAAGGAAATTTGAATGTAATTTCTAGTTTTGGATGAATGAGGTCCATAGATTGTTTCTAGAATAACCAGATAGTGGATTGTAGGTTTTCATCGTCTCAGATGAGATATATTTTTAAAAATGAGGTCATTGAAACAAGATTATCTATATGCATCAATGTGGTACAGAATTACATGGTGTTCTTTTTCATCATGGAATCAGTGAAATATGGTCTCTATGTGAGGTGGAAGTAACCAAATCTTTGTATGGGCATCCGATGAGATGAGAGAACTCATATTTTCTATGTTTGACATATGCATATGGTAGGAATCTACTGAAATGTGGTGCACGATGGGTGTCAATTGAAAAGCATGCATGATTTGATAACCTAATGAGGATAAAGTGTAAAGATGTGTCATGCAAGTACATTTGACTTTAGATATAGTCGATGGACCTTTAGGTTTATCTGTGTATTGGGTTGGGAAGTGAATTGGGTAGGTAACTCCTACGGTGGGGATCACCTTAAAAGAGTTCCCATGTGAATTTATGACTGAGAAATGACATGTTTATTTTGATGATATTGTTATGTTCAGTACTATATTTGGGAAATTATTTATAGATAAGGGATAAGACGTCATATGGTAGGGAGATTTTAATATCGTGGGGTTTTGAATGGGTTGTTTTATGGGAATTGTTTTTGAAGTTTGATTGTCGATAAATCGTATTTCATGATCATTGAATCCAATCTATGAGAGTTCCTTTGACCTATGACCATTTTATTATATGTTTTTATAGTATCATCTTGGTTTTAAAGGATTCTGTGGAATTTAGGGTGGGGTGGACCCTAAAGAAATTGTTTTGTGAGATAGTAGACTAGTGCACAAAGTTTGTAAAAATTGTGAGGCCTCCTACGTGTAATCATCTAAGCTTCCTTATTCACAGGTAATGGATTTTAAAACCATATGGGTAGGGGTTAAATGAAATGAAAAATCTATAAATATTTTAATAGAGGGATTCACATTATCTTCACACTATTTTGGAAATTGTGCACCATAACTGTGTGAGGTGTGGTTCCTAGACGGTGGGTACCGCACGGTGTGTACATAGTTTCCAAAACCATTTGGAAATTCTGTGACATTTTAAAAATGTAAAATCATCATTTTTGTAAATAACCCAACCCCATTATCATGGTGTTTATTCCATACATAATTAAATTTTTTAAAAAAAAGTTTTCACATCCGAAATAACTAAATAGGTTTTTATATTTGGAAAATTAGATTCAAACACATGTTTAACATTACAAATTGAAAGTTAAATAACAAATCAAAACTTCCAAGATTATCCATGTATGTCATTAATTATATAACTCTTCGCATCTTGGTGATAATTATAACCCATGAAATAGGTAAACTCAGATTCAGATTAATGGTAAACAATACAATAGAAGGTATCATAAATAAACATAGACAATAAGGAATGGTGTACAACTAAAAATACAAGCCATTAAAATATAATCGTTGGAATAATATTTCAGGAATAATAGATAGATAAATGTTTCTATATAAATAAGCACATAAGAATAAATCTTAACCATAAATATTATAATAGAAGAATATTCACATGTGATGTCTATTTAAAATGTCAGAATGAGGGAATTCATAATTCCAAACATCATTAACATAATTTTATGTATTTGGATAAGACACCATACATAAATTAGTAAAAACCCAGTCATGTTTGTATCATGATACCAAATGATGCGTCGAGGGGATACGATGAGCCCAATAATCACTTACTATGTCCAATAAATTCCCAATATGAAAGTGTAAAAACACGATCTATATATAAATTTATATTGAAAGTATAATTAGCATATGAAATGCTAATAACATTCCTCAATCAATACACATAATCATAAAATGTCCAGTGTAATGTAGTGAATGGTATCATGATAGTACATCCCAATATATAATCATAAAATATTCAATAAAATATGATAGAAGGATATATAATAGATCAACTTCAAAACTTCATAATATGAAATAGAGGTTTTTTATATATATGTAAAAACTATATTATAAAAATTGAAAAATTTTAGAGATAAATACAGATTTACTTGATAAAGAAGTGTTATTTTAGAAAAATCATTTTTTTGTAGTTATATTATAATGAAAAATATTATATCCCAAAAAGAAAATTTATTGACACTTAAATTATGTTTGATTCATAAATTAAGTCCAACTGAATTGAAATTATGTAAAAAGATTTTTTAAGAATCTTTATTATTGAGCCACTTTAGTGTGGTTTAAGAAATAATATAATATATTATTTAAAGAGGACATGGATTAACTATTTTCATAAAATTGGAAGAGAGATAAGATAGATTTTCATGATAAACTATTTGATTTTATAACAATATTATTTTATTAATATATATTATGGAGTGTAATTGAAAATGGCAATGAAATTGTGGTATCCCCTTCAATATGGCTTGCTTATCAGGAGGACTTGAAAAGGGGATCCATTTAAAACATGTATTTCTCTATAAAATAAAGATGAAATGATATATAGACATATTTTTGGAACATATTAAATGAATATATATGAATTATATAGAAATAAAGAATAATTTCATTGGAATAATGAGAGTGAAATCATAACCCAAATGAAAAATGGATGTTCAGGGAGAATCCCATTCCTTATGTCTGAAAGCATTCTGCACATGTATATAAAATACTGGATAAAGAAACTAGATTCATGAATAATTTAATTCATAAAAAATAAATATTTTTTTAGTATAATTTTATTATGTTCCTTTATTTTATTTTTTATGAGTTATATGATTCAATATCCTCATTTGGGACTGTTCGTTTCCTTGGTTTTCACGATTAGTTCACTTGTATACATGTACATAAGAACATGTGAAATGAGAATAGTTAAACTAAATTTAAATTATATTTTATTAATGAAAATAAAAAATATTAAATTATATTATAATGAATTTTGTTTCTATATATGATGATTATTGATTGTTTAAAAATTTAATGATAAGAAATTGAATTGTTTTTGATGATCACGTGCTTGTTTTGTTTTAGGAATAAATATTATGTACATATCATTGTTAAATAAAATTAAATAAGTTTTAATACATTTATTAATATATATTTAAACAATAATTTTTTTTTATGACCTACTTTGAAGGAATAACTGAAAAATGAAAACTAGTCATTAATGAAGATGTTAAATCTACACTTCACTGTTGATGTTTCACTTTATAGAATAAAAAGAGGAAGGGAAAATAACTATTGGTAGATATAAAACTATCATTGGAAAATTACATCATATATATGATATGTTAGTTATCAACCATGTTTGGAAAGAGGTGGTAAGTAAGGATAAGAAAAGAATCTAGGTTGAAGAAAATTAAAAGTGCGAAAAAGGATTTACCTGTTGAATTATTCACCTTGAGAATCTTCCTAAGAAACATTGAAATGATCATTTGGGGAGACCAAAAAGGAAAGAATGTAAGTTATATGTTTGGATAGTAAATTGGTAGAATATAATAATGCTTCAGGGATTTTAGGTTGTGAGGAAAATGGGTAGTGAGGGGTAGTATTTATATTGGAGGAGACACATGTTTTTTGATTATTTTATTCATTAGTTTAATATTTGGGATCAAGACTATGAATTTTTTTGATTCCCAAGACTAAATGTAGTAAATAAATATGTAGAGTTTCAGATTATGGATTTACGTCATCCATAAATCATGCATGACTCAATAATTCATGTATTTATTGTATATCATAAATGACTGTATTTCTGTATTCACTAAAAATTCATATATTTTACAAAATCACAAAAAATACTTACAATTTATTGACATGTTGAATTAAAAATTGAACATAATTCTATGAAAATAGCTTTCTAAATATGAAAATTTTAATTCATAAATAAAATCATTATTTTCTAAAAAATATTGATTTTAATATTATAACTCTTTTTATGTCATATTGAAAAATTAATCACGGTCTGAGAAAAGAATCTTATAATATTAATAAAACTAAATATAAATTTATCAATATATTTTTTGAAAATAAATTTTATTTTAAATCACTATATTAATTATAAAATTATAAATAAACATTTATATTTCAGAAAAATACAAACACATAAGTTATCATTTTTAAACCATTCCTTTACTTATTCCTTTATATAAATATACAATATGTTCATTTATAATAAATCTAAATTTTTTATACTTTCATAGGTAAAGTTTCTAATTTATTGGTCATATTACTATTCATAATGGTATCTTTTCTATTTTAATGGTCAAATTTAATTTTTTATTACTGTTTTAAACTCAGTGTTTCTTGAAGAAAAAACTATAGAAGTTTTTCAAATTTAAACGAGGTATATCATAATGTATTATGGTGTTACATTCTCCCCTCATTCAAAAAAAAATATTCCTTGAATTTTCTACAATTTTTCCTCGTAAAAATATTTAGGTAGTTATCCATTATAAATTCATCTGGTTCCCCTATTTCCTCATCAATTATGTGATTTTTGCAAAATTATTTTACCAACCAAGTCATTTGATCCATCAAAACCAACTCAATTGTTTCGATAATTGAGATAGGATCTTCAGAGTAAGATAAATTAGGTTCCAATTAAATTCTGTCATAAGTGAGGACATGTGTTGTATATGCAATTTACATCCATAACAAAGAGAGTTGGAAGACATTTCATGATTTAGAAAGGCTATATTTCATCGTAAAATGATAATCCACAATTATCACCATGATTTAAAAAGAACCAAAGTACCTGGGTCTTAGATTCCCTTTCTTTACCAATAATATAACACCATTCCCGGGAGATACATTCAAGAAGGCATGTTCTTGTACAAGAAAATCAAAATCCATTGTTGTATTACCAACATTGATCATTTTCCTACTTTGAGATTCTTTAATACATGTTTGAATAGTCTTTACCTTTGTTTTTGTTTCCTCCACAAGATCTGGGACTACAAGCTTCATTTCACCTACTTCATCCCAAAATGATGGTGTACAACATCTCTATTCATACAATTCATTATATGGTGCCATTTTATAACTCTAATGGAATAAAATTTTTTATGAAAACTCTATGAAACGTAAATACTGATAACACATTCCTTGAAATTCATGTGAGCGTGATCTCAACTTGTCTTCTAATGTTTGGGTCATCCTTTCATACTACCCATCAATTCGAGAGTATTGAGTAGTACACAAATTTGGATTGGTATCCAAATATTTTTGATTAAATTTTCCAGAATTTTGATGTAAAACATGGATCATAATCAATAAAAATTGTATTATGTGCTCTATAAAATATTTAAATTTTTTTAATATAATGTTGGGAAAGGTTATCAAGTGGAAAATCCCCCCATATAGCATGGAAAGGTCAAAATTTTATATGTTGATTAATAATAACCCATATTACATCATTTTTCTAAGGGTTTTCAGAAATCATTTGATTAAATCCAAAGTAGTCTAATCCCATTTTCATTTAGGAATTGGCATAGATTTCATGAATCCCCAAATATAATGTCTTTCAGCATTAACCTATTTACATACTAAACATATTGATAGATAATCAACAATTGCCCACATCATATTATCCCACTACAGATGTTCCTTCATATAAATATAAATCATAGTGATACTTGGGTGTGTATTTAAATTTGAACTATGTTATTCATCAAATAATTCCCTTTTTAACTCTAGTATAGAGGGAATATAAGGTATCTTATCAAATTTCATAATTTTATCCACATACAAGAAGTCATCCTAAATCCCCTGATTCATAACTTTTATTTCCATTTGGAAAATACCATATTAAAACTGATAAATTTTAATCCTTTCAATAAATATGGTTGGGAAAACAATTGAGAAAGTGGTTATGTTTCACATTTTTTGATAATTCCTATATTCATCTTCATTATATCCAGGAACACATTATCCATTTCGATCCTCATTTTTTTATATCTCAATGATCCTTCCTTATCAATGCATCTACTACCTTATTTACCCTCCCTAGGTGATAGTGTATTAAAAAATCACAATCCTTGAGTAGATATAGCCAACACCTTTTCCTCATGTTTAGTTCGATATGTGAGAATATATATATATAAAAATCTTATGGTACGTATATATATCTCATATTTCACCATATATATAGTTTCAAAATATCATTAGATAAAATATTACATCTGTTTACTCAATATCATGAGTTAGATAGATCTTTTCAAGATTTTTTACTAGCCTTAACACATTGGACATTCCACTATCATTAGGCATAATGAAACATTAGTCCGTTCATTTATGAATCACAATAAATCACAAATACACTATTTCCTGATGTTAGAGTGATGAGAAGTGCATTCACTAATCTCTTCTTCAATTATTCCAAGAATTCTTCGCATTCTTTTATCCATACAATCTAAACCCATTTATCAGTACTCATTGTTAAGGGTTAGCTAACTTGGAATAATGATGAAAGAAAATCAATTATTAACCATCTAATGCAATGAAACCATATACCTTTTTTATTTTCATTTGTGTAAGAATTTCTTGAACTGCCATTGTTTTCATAGGATCAACTGATATTTCATCCTTGGAGAAAATATTTCAAGGACAATAAACTGCTTAAAGCCATAAATAAACAAGATATAATTATAATATAAATATTTTCATTATGAGTCTTTAGAATAATCCAATATTGGTTATCATATTACTTTTATTGTTTCTAATATATCAATATATCATAAATAAAAACAATAAAAAATCATCACTATATTCCTTGAACCCTCTGTTCATTAGATCAATAAGAAAAGAGGGTGTATTGGAAAGTCTAAATGGAATTATTGTAAACTTGTAAAATCCATACCTAGTTCATAATTCCATCTTTTTAATATCATCTTTTCCCACATAAAATTGATGATATCTAGATTGGAGTTAAATCTTTGAAAACTATTTGGATCTCTGAATATGATCAAATAAATCATTATTATTAGGAATATTGTACTTGTTATTAATTATTATATCCGGGATTTATCAATAGTCAATGCCCAGCCTCATGAATCCAAATTTCTTTTTTATAATGAAAATAAGGTCTCCCCATGGAGAAAAACTAGAGAGAACAAATCCTTTACCACTATGTTCCCCAAGTTTTTTCTTCAGCTTCACTAATTTCACTATACAATTTCTATATGGAGTCCTTGATATTGGTCTTGTATTTGGAATTAAATCAATATAGAACTCATCTTCCTGATCAGATGATGTCTTGGCAAGTCCTCTATAAAAACATCAATGCATTATTTCACAATAGGTACATATTAAATTTAATGATTTCTTTCCTCATCCATAGATTATTTTTTCTATTACTTCCTAATAATTTCATTTAAAAGAGATTATGTATGTAGATATAGATATAGATCAGATGATGAGGTCTATCATCAAAAGATAAGAAATTCTATATCTTTATAATGAATCATAATTTCATTCTTTTTGCAATAATTATTTTCCAATATTTTTTAAATTCCAGTTCATACCAAAGATTTTATTAAAATTAACTATATATATGAAGATTAAATCATCAATTAGAGAACATTTTTGTGTTATAATTAGAAATTCTCAATATATAATTTTTTCAATAAGGATTCCAATATGACTATTTACTGAAAAATCCAATTTTAAGGTGATATAAAAATAAAAAATTTTTAAATAAAACAAGGAAGATATAATGTAATGTGAGGGTCCATAGTCAAATAATGCTTTAGCTCATTTTGAGATGATAATAAAAGTACCTTCCACCACATCATTTAGAACATTAACCTAAACTATTGTTACAACATAAGCATAGCCCTTTTCCCTTGTCCTTTTCTAGGGAATGATTTCTTGACACTTTGGGAAATAATTTTCATAATATCCCTTCTCATTAAAATTTTAGAATTGAACATCAATATCTTCTATCATTTCACTGAAATCACAATCTCGGTGCCCATTTTCTACACACTAGTAACAAACTCTTATCCACAATTGGAATGCTCCATGATGTTTCTATCCAAATTTGTTATGGGTTAAAAAATAAACACTTCAATTTTTCCCTTTTAATTTATTTGTATTAATAGAGTGTTTAGTAAACCTCTTATTCTATTTCATTCCTCAAAATTTATAAGACATTGAGAATTATTTCTCTTTCTAGATAGAACATGATACTATATCTTTATATGGTGAGAAATTTTAAGAGAGCAGCTCCCTTAGGAGGAATGGTATTAAAACATAAATGTATTAATAAATATTTAACTTTGTATTGTATACATAATCTCGATAAATTCATTTCTGTCCTTTTAATGTTTGTTTCAATCATGGAAACAATTTCCTCCCCTTTTTGTCTCAAACTCAATAATTGTCTCTCCATGTTCAGTCGCTATTCGCAAGGGAAATTTTTCTCCAAGAAAGTATCCATAAAATTCTTCCATTACTTATTTTAAATTTCTTCCACATCCATTGTGAATTGAATTAATGACCACAATTTATATGAGTCTTTGAAAAGATGATAAACTAATTAATAACCTTCACCATATCATTACTTCTGAAATAGAGAAAAATCTTTTCTAAGGAACTTATCCATTGATTGAATACAAATGGGTTTTTAGTTCTATTGAATGATAGAGGTTGTTGTTTCATAAAGAAGTGTAATGTTGTTCCTCCATGTTGTGTATCAGAATTTTCCATACGGGGAAGGTTATTTTTCATAACCTAGGTCAGTTGTCCCTATATAGTTATAAGTTCCTCATCTCTAATTGCATCTCCTACACCAATATCATTATCTTTTATTAAATTGAACTCTCTATTTGGGATACGATCATTGATAAAGTTTCCCTTCCTTTCACTAGGTGCCATTTCTAAACAATGGAATACATTAATTAGATTATAAATCATAATTCGTAATTTTTACTAAAAAAACCATTAATTAGAAATTTATGCATGTCTAATCTCATATTAATAAACACACTTTATTTTGAAAAATATTAAATTTTAATTCCTTTATAATGGTTTGTAAATAAAATGTAAATTATGCTAAGCATATCCCCCAAGAGTGTCAAACAAGGTGTGGTATAAGCTGAGTTGGGCTTCGCACACCTTTTCAGAGTTGTTACTCCAAGGTACATATATTCTATAACCACATCCAATTGTAGTATAAAAACTAGAATGTATTTCTAGGAATACACACATAATCTATAATTTACCAAAACTATAGTATTTTCTTATATTCGTATCATCAATTTCATAGGTTCCCTAATCTATGTTTTCTAAATATAGTTTAGAAGGTTTCCACTAACCTATCTCTAAAACCAACTATAAATACCCTAACCCTAGTATCCTAGTGTAGGTTGCATATATAATTACATTGGTTCTAATAATATGATTATTCATACCTATGCACTTAATAGTATAATAGAATTGGAAAATCAGATACAATAATAAACTTTACATTACTATTTGAAATGAAAATAACGTAACAACTCCTCCTAGATTATCCAAACATGTAATTCATAATACAGATCTTTACAATCTATTAAAAAATAAAACATAAAAAAAATATGAAATCAGATGGCCCGTAAGGGTAAATAATATAGTGAAAGCTATAATAAATAAATATAAACCATTAGTTATAGTGATTACTAAAAACACTATCCATTAAAACATAATCTTGAACATAATATGGATAGAATAAAAGATAAATTAATAAAGTTGTAAAATAAATCACATGAGAATGAAATATGGCCATTGATATTATACTACAAGAATAACAATGTGGGATATCAATTATTAATTTCATAATGAGGGAATACATATTTTTGGACATCCTAAAATAATTTCCAACGCTTCAGCGGAGACAATAGAAAAAATGGGTAGAAACCCAGTCTAGTTTTTCTAAAGAGACCTACTAATGCATCGAGGGGCTATTGTGGGCCCTAAACATCATGTACTAATTAAAATCAATTCCTCTTATGAAAGGGGTAAAACATAATAAATATATACATTCATATTTTAACTAGAATATTTTATGGTTATAACTTTCCCGAGAAATAAATATAATCATAAGAATCTAGAGTAATGTGGAGAACAATATCAAGATAGTACATCTCAATAAAAAATCATAAACCATTCAATAAAATATGTAAGATGGAAAAATAATATATTGAATTAAATTAAGAATAAAATTCAATAGATGTTAGGGAAATATATGTAAATAATCTAATAGAACCTTTCAGAAATTATATAGTGAAATACCCTTTTACTTTGGAAAGAAGAGTTCTTATAGAAAAATCATTTGTGTTTATCATAAAATAAAACTGTAAAAATTTATATCCCAAAAATGAATTGGAATGAAAATGAAATTATTATTGACCCATAAACTATTTTAAATTGATGTGAAAACATGTAATAAGAGTTTCTATGAAACATTAGAATTGAGCCTCTTCAGGGCGGCTTATGAGAAAATATATAAGAATATTTAATTCATACAAGGCTTAAAAGTATAAATAATACCCCAAAAGGAATAATATAATTTTTCATGGTAAAATAATTGATTTTAGAAAAATAGTTTTTTCTTAAAACATATTATGAAGTGTACATTAAAATGGATGAGAAATTGGTAATTTCCTGTCAATCAAGCTTATATATCAGGAGGAATTGAAAAGGAACACCTATCAAATATGTATATACACATAAAATAATGATTAATTGATCCATATAAATGAGTTTGTAACATATATATTTAATTTATTAGAATTATATATTAATAAATAATAATTACATTAGGGTAAATTTAGTGATAGTGTTACACAAATGAAAAAATTGAGGTTCGAGGAGAATCCCTTAACTTCTGTCTGACTGTGTTCTTTACTTGTACTTAACATCCTAAATAATGAAATTATATTCATTAAAATTATAATTCAGAACCTATAAAACATTTTTTTTATAATTTTATTAAGTTTATTTATGAACTTTTTTATGAGTTGTAAGATTCAATTTTGTCGTTCAGAAGTGTTTTGTTTCCTCGGTTTTCATGATTGGTTCACCTGTATACATGTACAAAAGATCATTTAAAATGGGAATAGATACCAAAACTGAAATTATATGATATTAATGAATTTATAAAATATTATGTGATCTTATATATCATTTTGTTTCTAGATATGAGGATTATTCATTAGATAAAACATTAATGTTATCAATTTTGATTATTTTGGTGTTTTTTCAATCATCACGCACGAGTTTTTGTTTATGAATTAATATTACGTATATATACATGTTTCGGAACATTAAATAAGTTTAAATAAGTTTTATTAATATATTAAATTCTACTTTAGACATAAATATGATTTTATGACCATCCTTGAAGGTAAAATTGAAAAATGAAAACTCATTGTTCATGAAGGTGGTGAATCGACACCTCATGGACGGTGTTTTCATTTTTAGAATAAAAATGGGAAATGAAATGTATTAATTGTGGATATCACATTATCATAATAAAATTATAGTATATATATATATTATAATATAGTAATAATTCATGTTTTTAAAGGGTAGGTAAGGCCATATAACAAAAGAAAATAATTGGATAGAAAATTAAATAAACAAAAGGGGATTTACCGATTGAATTCATCTCCTTCACAACCTCCTTAAAGAACATTGAAATTTTATTTTGTTCCGGAAAGAAAGGCCATACTATGGGGGAGAGGTTTTAGCGAGGAAATGGGTTGAATATGACCAATATTCATGGTATTGGAGGTGTGAGTAGAAAGGGTGGTGAGGTGAGGTATTTATAGTGGAGGGGACATGTGAATTTTGATATTTCATTCATTAGTTAATTATTTTGGCTGATGAATATGAATAGTTTTGTTTAAAATGTATAAATAATGTAAATATAGAATAATATTTCTAGATTTTGGTCTCAAATATTCCATTCATCATCTATGAATCGATGATTCATGTATTTGTTAAATACCTTACATTACCTTATTCCACTATTACCAAAAAAATCATCTATTTCAGAAGAATCAAAATAATTACCCCTAAATTTTTTTCAATGTGTAGAATTACAAATTTGACTCCATATTTTGAAAATATTTTTCTAAATATTAGAAATTTAATTTTCAAATAAAATAACAATTTACCCGAAAAATACTAATTTTAATATTATAATTTTTTTATAACACTTTGAAAAATTAATTAAGGTATCGTAAAATTGTCCTATGATTATAAGAAAACAAAATACTAATTTATGAATATTTTTATCATTATATATTTTCCATTAATTCATTATAATAATTATAAATTTGTAAATAAACATTTATTTTCAAAAAAAATATCGACACTTAATATATCATTTTAAGAAAAACTATTTACTAATTTCCTGATTTAAATATACCACATTTTCATTAATGAGATACCTAAATTTTATTTATACTTAAATAGTTGAAGTTACAATTCAATTGGTTGTGTTACTATTCTCAATGGTCACATTGCTATTAAAATGGTCATATTTAATAATATATTATGTTATTAAACATGGTGTTGCATGAAGTATAAACTGTAAAAGATGTTAAATTTTAAAAGTGTCATACCATAAATTCTTTGGGTGTTACAAATTTTCCCCAATTTTCTTTAAGAATGTATCCCCCTTACTTCCTCATATTCATGATCTTCCTTAAGGATGGTCTTGGATCTCTCTATACATCATATGATTTGGCATGATTTCTCTATTTGTGCTCCGAATCAATCATCTCTAGATGCATTGGAACAGAATTGGTAAGGGATTGATTCCTCTAGTTTCAAACCTAGCAGGTACTTATATTCTTTTATCTGATCGTTCTTTGCCACGTATGGTTAAAAAATCCATATTTCAAAATATATTTGTGTACGCTGACACAAAATTCACTCCTTGATGTAAGGAGGTGAACTCTAGAGACTTCACCATCATTAGCGACTCTAGAAAGATATTCTGAAAGTTGAGTGTCTTAAAACCATTCTAGGATAGACCCATATTATTATCAACCTATACCATGGAATCCCACTACCACTTTCTGGGACACTAATGTTTAATTGTTGTGCACCTCACCTTGATATATTCATGTACATCTAGAATGTCAAAAATTTAATCGATCTTCTCCAGTCAGACATCCTCCTCTTAAGGTTTATTTGTACCTTCAATACATGGTGACGTGTTAGGAAGGAACTCCTATGATCAATATTTTTCCCTGAAAACTATTGTATGTACCTCGACATCTGTGTTCTCAACTTCTGTCATGTTTTGCTCACCATCTTGAACTACCTACATGATATGCTTGATTTGATTTTTATTTAGATGCTCATTCCCTTAAATAGCATCAACTACACCATTCTATGAAACCCATGAGAGATCTCTCGATGGAATGCTATTTCACCAAAAAATAGAAGAAATGATAAGAAGACTATAAAATAACAGTTCAAAGAAGAAAAATATAAGAAAAAATTGATATTAATATCAAGGAATCAGGATAAGAAGCACACATTCCAACATCCCATTGTAACTTGAGTCTTATTTTAGAATGTGTTGGTCGAGAACTAACTGAAACCTACACCTCAAGTCCTAAAAATCGTTTTAATGAGTCTACCAATTGTCCCAGAAGAAGTAATCATCCATAAAACCCCACTTTAGTACCAAACAATGAAGAAACCGACCCAAATACCCTCTCAAATGGGTACCAGACCAATATTTTCCACATACACGAGGGTGTTCATGATTAAAAATGTTCGGTGAATAACACCTTGGAATCAAACAACAACTAGTTGGTACATTCTTGAACAAACTGAATCACAACTCCAGAAAAATATATATACTCAAAAAAGAAACATTGGATGATAATAATATGTACCACAATGTAAATAAATAAGAGAAATAAAACTACTCAAGGTAGATAAAAATATTCATGAGACAAGACCATCTGTAATGGATGAAGAAACTAAATAAGAACTCCCATAGTCTGCATGTGATAGCGTAGTAAAACTCTTACCATATCACTACTATCTACCCATAACCTAGCTGCTAATAAGACTTTCCACCTCACTATAGTGACATGTCATTCCCTGATCAATGTACATACAAAGGTCTGTTCACCAATGAAGTGGTGCCCAGTTTGTGGGCTAACTGGCTTAGTACGATCCCACTCAAGTGATCCATAATTATTATCTTCTCAAATTGTCAATGAATGCATGAATTTAAAGAAAACATGGAATGATAAGTATTTTGACAGTTTTAGATCAAAATCATGTAAAAACAATGTAATTCCCTACATTTTTACATTTATATATAAATCAAGTAAATGGTTCAAATCTTTTTATATGTAGAGAAGTAGACATATCAAAACAAATCATGTATCACATATCATATCATATCCATGGAAGTAAAAGAATAAATAGTACAAGTCAAATCATAGGTAACATCACAACATGGATCACCATAAGTCAGTCTTGGAGAAGACTCATACCACAAAAAAACAACAACATCACAATCAATTTATAATAACACTAGACTATAGAGAAGAGGAATACCCATGATGAACCCGAAACAATTTTATTATCAATTCCCTTAGATAACAGGCCTACGAAATAGAGTAACACCCCATGGTGGAATCACCCTATAAATATATGGATGATGTCCTAATGATATTTCTTCCACATAAGTACCCAAGGAT
Organism: Viscum album; assembly: GCA_963277665.1. Taxonomy (NCBI): domain Eukaryota; kingdom Viridiplantae; phylum Streptophyta; class Magnoliopsida; order Santalales; family Viscaceae; genus Viscum; species Viscum album. Next base: position 1,867,854,330 of record OY728133.1, read on the forward strand.
TTTCATGTGCTCCATTTTCCAAACCATTTCATTTAAAACATGATTTTAAAGCCAAATCTTAACACTATTTCAAAATGTTTTAAAAAATACTTCTTTTAACAAAAATGGGTCAAAAAACAACTTATCAAAAAATAATTTTTTTCACACTAAAATCTATCAATCAATCAATAAATTTCACATATAATTTTTTTTAAAATAAAATAAATGCCTTTCATCCAAAAATGATTACAGACAGAACCACCTATCTCAAACTAGGGTTTCCCATGCCTATAATAGGATCCACCAACAAGAAGGAAATCAACAAATAAATTGAAGGCCTTATAATCAATCTCCTGCATCTATGAATTGATTTATGAATAATATTGGTCATAAGAGAATAATAAATATCCCACAGTTCAAGTAACTCACATGTTGCACCACTACCAACAAATGGGATATAATCTAGATGAAAATCATAAAACAAATCTTTAAGGAATAAATAGAATTATCATTATAGACCAACAGTTCTTATAATTCAATGTAATGACATTATCATAATCATGAGAAATGAATAATTATACTAGAATACTCACTCAGAGTGACGCATCATAATAACCCTGATGATCAATCATAGAACAAATCAATCTGGAATGAACAGAGGCCACCAAAATTACTAGGGAAGACATTTGGGTTCAGATAGGGGAATATTATAATGAATTAAAAAACAAATCTCTCATACAATTCCCTAATATATCTACTTATTGTACTTATATGGTTTGTGATCCCCTTACAAGTAATGTAATCCACAGATCCAATGTATTCAAAAAACACCCATTGCCTTTTTATTAAAATCCCTCTTTTACAAATTACATGGAATGTAAATTTCACAGAACATGAAATTATTTCATGAACTTTATCTATTTAATAGATTTTACTTTTACAACAATACATGGTGCATAATCTCTTTACATGGTGTGTAATCTACTAGAAGATAACAAACAAGCAATTTTTCACCAAAAAACTCCTAACTACAGCAGGCATTCTCTATACATGGGGATAACCCCATGAATCTATTTACACATTCATAACTGAACTCCATTGGATAAAATAAACATACATGTAATATCATTATTTATTTTCCACAAAAAATACTCTCCATCCGCATTAGTCCAACGATGCACCCAATTAAAGGGGAAAACAAACCAATGGATTTGAAATACCTAAATGATGGTATTGAGTGTTTTATTAATATAGGTACATCATATTTGATATCATATAATCCACACTAAAACAAGATTATAAGAAACATTTACACCACAACACTTAATGATATATTTATTTTAAACTTAATTAAATCTCTCTGATATCTTGAAATGAATTCACATTGGGTTAGAATGAAACACAATACTCTATTAAAATATTATTATTTAAAGATGGCCATTATAACCAGGATTTTATGCTGGAACATATGAATAATATAAACTAAATTATGATATATTATTTTTTACACATGTATAAATATAATTCAATGGCTTTCTAATAATTATAAAAAATTAAGAATCATTTCAAGTAGAAATAATTGTTTGCTAAAACATGTCCTTTTCCCTATAATGCGGTCTTGTTGCACTATTCTAAAATAATTTTAAAATAAAATTTTAATAATTTTATAAAATTTATTTATATAAAACATCATTTATTACATTATCATTTAAAAATTAAATTTTTGTAAATTTTTTTGAATTTTTTGAAAATATTAATCTTTAGATGAATAGTAAAAAAATATTATATTTTTATTGGATACTTCCTTTTTGTTTAAATTATTTATGAAGATAAATTATTTTTTAAATTTATTTTAAAATAAATTAATTCAATTATATATTAATTAAACCAATTTAGATAATGGAAATAAATTTAATTCTTAATTTTTCTATGAAAACATTTTAAACATTTAAACATTTTCTCATTGAAAACTAGCCATCTCACCATGCTTTTAGGATTAAGTTTCAATTAAATTATGGTACTTATATCAGTGTAATTTGGAAAATTGGTTTCATGTTTTTAAATAATATAATTTATATTATCTAATAAGTACAAGATAAATTTTTACAACAATGAATAGTAAAAATAACAAAATATATTTAATATAGTTAATATACAAATTTATTTACCTTGGGATAAACTAAGATGTTAAGGGTTAAAAATGACCATTTTTTTTACAAAAACTAGTTAAAGGAAATTTATATACCTAATAATATATAATTCTAAATAATAATCCATTTTTCCTTTTTTAATTTGAAAACCATGGGTACACCATTTTATTTAAAAAATTAAAAGTGCTCCCCTCACCTCACTTATAAAAGGTCACCCCGACCCTCTCTTCATCAAACACATAAAAAAAATTTATATTAGCCAATACCTACCCAGATAACATCCCAAATTAAATACAGTCATTATATATTCCTTGTTTTGGTCATAAATCTCTTCTAGTAATACATTTGGTATAATCTACAATAAATTTTCTAAGATGTGGGGAAATTATTAACTAAGTTCTTTCTATTATTTTTTCTTCCATCAGTATGAAATATTATGCATATATCCTTATATAATAAAAAATTATATAAAATATACTAAGAATTTATTTTTTTAATTTCATTACCTATATAAATATCATCTTCCCTAAAATGGTAAACAATAATATCACTCATGTGTATGGCGAACAACCGCCTCACGAACAGATGTGACATAATTTCAATCTAAACCTGTCGCGATTGGGTATTATGATGGATAAAAAGTAAATATATTATATTTATAACATAATTATTCCTATTTTAATTAAATATTATATATAATTTTACTTTCCATTCAATAGGGGATAAGGTAATGTTTCCTTTGTGAATAGAGGACTACCGCCTCACGAATAAATGTGATTTGCTTTTCACTAATGCTTTATAAGGAAGGTAATAAGGATATATTTAAATAATAAATGTGAAATAAATGACATAATTATGATATTAATGAAATATTTATCATTCTAAAAATATAACATATAATTTTCATTCATACCTTTTAACTCACAGAAAGATGATACCATCTTTCTTGTACATGTAGACAACAATAATCACCATGCGATGTGACACTATTTTCATCAACACACTATTAGTATATTTAAATAAATAATATTTTATTAATTATGTTATGATCATTCTGTAAAGACAATATATTTCTTACCTCCTTTACAAAATTAGTGTTGAAAACTTTAAGCGTTACTCATGCGTACATATGTCCTACGGTCTCAAAGACCGTAATGTATATCATTTATAAATATATATGTTTCTTGATTGGTATTAAATGTATAATTTATGTATAGATATTAAAATTATTTCATTATTATTATGTGTATGTTTAAATAATGACCTCTTGGACCAACAATCATCCTAACTATGTTTTTTTACACATAAGTTAAATATCAATTAAGCACCAAACATAAGTAAAATAAAAGGAATATTAAACATGAAAAGGGTTCTTGATAAAGTAAATAATTAACATAATTATATTAATCAGTATGATAAATAACATATATGAGTATTCAGACACGAGGTATGGGTTTATTATTACTCTTTTACTTCATTGATACATATTTCATATTCACCAGTTATTTCATTTGTGTGGTTTATATAATCCCCCTTTGATGTTTTATATCATTAAACAATTTATATTCATTGTATTTAAAGTATCATATGATGTTAGTTTTTTCATGGGGCTTAAGATTCAAAAGTTACCAAATTGGTAAGGGTTTATCAAAGTATCTCAACAATATTAGGGATCGTTTTTGTTTAATTTTAACTTTGGGGAATTATTTGATATATCTATAATAAAATCAAAATATTTTATTATAATCTGTTTATTCATGAACTTTTTCACATAACATTACAATTATACACTCTTTGGTACTTAAAATGATTGAGAATTTTTTTAAGAAATCATGACTTTGATACTCTCTTCAGTCGAAAATAATTTTCCATCAAAATCCACGTTTTTTTTAATTTTTTTTAAAATGGAAATAAATTCTTTAACAGGATTTATTAATGAATTTTTTACCCATGTTTAATTTGTAATTTTTTTAATGATATATTCATGTTATTTTCAAAACAATTCCCAATTGTATTTTATCAATAATTTTAAAGGAATATTTTGTTAATATGTACGACTTCAAAAACAAATTCTTCTATCATGACCAATCAATATTTTTTTTCTTATAATTGATGTATTAAAAGTATATTTTCCCTGAAAATTATTTTCAAAATATATTTTGATCTTTTTGTTTTAAAAGGATATTTAAAAAATGAATAATTAAAATTTTTCTATAAAAATTCAGGATATTTTTATTTTATTAAAATTAACCAACAAAATTAATCCATTATTTTAAGTATGATACATTATAGATATGTTTTATTGATACCATACTTATTTTTTATCTAGTTATTTTATGATTATTTTAACCATGGATGTATAATTTTACTACCAATCACAATTTTTCTATGGATGGTGTATGATTATGTTTATTTATTAGTGTAAGTATTAATATTTATTTTGATATTTTTTCAATATAAAAGTTAATTTTGATTATGATTCATCCTTTTTATGATGAATTAATTTTTATTAGTACGATATGAGGAGATCCTAATATATCCCCTTGATTCATCCTTAGGTCTAATGAGACAAACTAGATTGGGTTTTGGGTGAGGCATTACCCATTTATATAGATTCTTGGAAAGAATGCATATATTTTATTTAGATGTCATAGAATAAGTCCTCAATGGTATGTTTTAGAATTTTTTTATTACGCATTCTATTATTATGAATTAAGTTATTCATATTCCATGTGATTATTATATTAGTAAGAATATCCATGATTATGTTTCCAAAATCATTTATTTATTTAAATGTAATTATTTAATTATTATATATTCATATTATACTAGGGTCAAGTTATTAATTAAATTGATTTTTTAGTTATTTTCATTAACATATTTATTATACCTTATTTATTTATATCTTATAATGTACACCTACCCTTCCCAAGAATTTGGGATCACCCCTTCTGAATTTTTTCTTTTCCTAAGAATACTAAGATGTATTTTATGATTGATATGCATGGATACACTATGGGGAATAATGTAATTCTTAGAGAAAATTCATTGTGTATTTTTTGTATTTAAATGTAATGTCAATTTCAAGTATGAAAATATTTTACAATGAATACTACACTATTATATCATTTGGGAGGATATTTTATCTATCTTATTCAAATGTAATAATGCAGACACATGCTTTAAGCTACTGGGGTCATGTTTTCTACATTTGGTATAAAGAAAGCTTAGTAGACACCCCATGAACTAGTTTTATGAAAAACATAAATTAAATAGCATAAAACTATGTTATAAATTGAGTATATGTATATAATAAAACCCTAATGTTTTTATGGATGATATTATTCCCCTCTTCCTAAAAAATAAATCTTTATGTTGATAATAAATTTTGAGAGGGTTTTGGTACTTATGTACCTTAGGTAATAACTCCAAAAACGGTACATTGGGATTGACAAGATCATCACTGGGTGTATGACAATAGAACTCACTACACACCTGTTTTGACACTATTTGGGGATATATTTAGGATAAATCACAATTTATTTACAATCCATTATGAAGGAGTTTTAAATAAATACATATTCTAAGTAACCACATTTACGATTATAATATTATTTGTGAATACAATTTTCAATTAATGATAAGTATTTCACTATTATTGGGACAATACATTTGGTTTCCTAATTTCATGTTATAGTCTAGTGTATCCAATTGTATTGCAATGGCTTCTAGTTTATGGAATGGAAACTGTATCAATACATTTAATCCAAAAGTGTAACAATGATCGTTTAATTGATAAGCTTAAGAGAATATTTTTTCTGGAACATTTATCCCAAACAACATCATTAAACAAAGAACTATTTTCATGTGATATTCACTATGTATTATGGAATCAACGAGGTGATAGATATGAATAGGATAGAGACAAAAAAATTATAAGGGGAAGAAGGAAGAGAAGTATTTTCCTACATGTAATAATTAAGGAAAGACACGCCCTAGTACTATCTTGAAGGGAATGAGAGTTTTAAAAACGTTTTAAGAGAGATGCCACCAAATTTATGATTGAAATGGTATGAAATAAATTGCGAATGTTCAATGTTTCAATTATTAGGATAATGGGAACTACACAAAGGAATTTTGCAAGAATCACTGGAATATACCTCAATATAAGATAAAGGATCAAGGTGAAGCTTATGTTGTTACAATAGATGAAGTGAAATGATTAATGTGATTATGTATGGATTCAGTAATTATGTTATATGAGTATTTTAATAAATTATTTTCTTAAAAAAATTGAAATGTATTTGTATTTTACTACAGTAATATTTCAAAAAGGATTTAAGAGCATTGAATGGTTTCAATGACCATGAAATGTGATTCAGTAACATGTTTAAAAATATATAAAACACAGGATTGATGGATGATAATAACTAATATGTTTCTTATTTTTACCTAATGAAGAGATGTTCTTGGAATAGTATAGATAATCATGAATTTAAATAATTATTTGATGTTATATGTTATCTTTTATCGATTTTACTTCATGTTTGGGTTTACAGAATATATTCAAAAACATGAGATTTTATTTTTTGACGAATTCATGTTTTCCATAATGTGTTATGGTGATCAAGTAATTCACCTATTCTGAATATTCCTTTAAGAGACAATTTAATCTGAATGGGGAGTGTAATGTTGATTTTGTGACCTTCATTCCAAAAATTTTTAAAGATAAATTATTATAATTAAATTTTTTACTTATTTATAGGATAAATATTTATATAAATCATTAAGTTGAACATTGTGTGTAATAAGATAAATTGTTCTTGCCATTTTGGTTTTATAAAATAACATGTGATATGAGGAATGACTTTTCAATATTTTATTGAGATACTAATCTGTTAATTGATAATTTTACTACTTCTGGAATAAAAATTAATATTGGATATTCGTTTCGTGGAATAATATATTAAGTAAGAGTTGATCAAATTAGAGAAAAATATGAAATTATTCTTATAAAATAGAAATAAATAAAGTAATTATATTCACATACATTCTTAGAGAGTAAAATAATTCATTAACTCTTGGAAAAAAGGGCCTTTAAACAAAAATGTTATCCTAATACAATAATATTTTGAGGGACTGATGGTATTTTAACCCTATTAAAATTTATAATTATTTGGTCATTATCATTATATAGATCACACACTTTCCTATGATCAATGATATCAAAAAATATCACAAATTATTTATGATTTTCTTCCATGTCCATATATTCACTTCCAACATATTTTCCCCTATATGGAAATATATTAATGTTATTTTTTCGAATGACCTTCATACATCCCATTACCTATTTCCAAGATGATGTTTTATTAAACCTTCCCATGATTTCATATTTCAAGAAATTTATTTTCAAAGTTCAAGCCCCTAATTGTTGCTATGGTGATTAAATTATGAGGACACAATTAATTTTGGGGATAGAATATAACACCCAAATATTTTAAGAGAAAAATCATATTTGACAGCTCATATGACATGAAACACTAAAAAATAGAAGAAAATATAACACCCCAAGACCATAATATATATTTATTTTTAAAAAAATTCATTATCTGTGATTTTTTGTAATGAACACACAATCGGGTTTGAATGAAACACAATATTGTATTAACCTATTACTATTTCATCCAATGGCCCTAAGGCCTTAATTTTCTATTGATTTTTATAATCCACCTTTCAAGGGGTGAGGTGGAACACTTACAAGGCCCATAGGTGCAATCATTACATGGTCCATAGGCCTTAAAGGAATTCATTACCCGTATGATTCAAAAATTACATACCACAGACTAACTACAATGAACTACTCCTCCCCTGAATCTTCATCATGAAATCAACTCTCCACCTTCACATGGATGTTTGGCTAGGATTTCCCATGTATACATAGGCTTGTCTTGATGGCAGGTTCCATAACCTCTCATTCTTGTAATCCATTTAGCTTCTGGTATGGTGAATGCTCCTTACTCCTCTACCTTCTGAATTTTGTTCCATTGTAGGTTGTCTGGTTTACATCTGCACTTAAGATGGACCAAAGGCCTTAACGTGGTCCAATGGCCTTTCTGACCCGAAGGCCTGGGTGGCCCAAAGTCCTTAATGTACTCGGGGACCAAACCGGTGGCCCGAATTCCCAAACATGGGAATATTCTTGCCTGCTATAGTTCCAAACAGTTCCAGCTATAGTACCTTCTACATTTCTACACATACCTACTAGAGTACCTGCTACAATACTGATACAATACCAGGAAATTATCCTCCAATATAGCTGCAATGTTTGTGGGTATGAATATTACTAACTAAATTATTAAATTTATATTGTTTAAATAAGTATGAAATAAATTCAATGGTTATCTATAGGTTATCAAAAAGTAATAAAATTTTAATCAAAACAAAATGTTTTATGAAAAAAGTGTTTTTTAAAGGTATAGTCAAGCCTTGATCTCATAAATTGAACATAATTTTTTTAAAAGAACGGAAAAATTATTCGAGAAATCAAAATTAATTTTCGATATCCACTAATGAAAATTATATTTGGGTACATATTTGATAATTTTGGAAAGCAATAATTTAATTATAAATAGTTAAAATGTTGAATTTTAATTGAAAAGTGGATTTTTGTTTATATAATTTAAAAGCTAAATTATAGTTTCATTTTTTATAGTAGTATTAGTTATATTATTTGGTTTTTAATCAACTTGATTATTTAATTACATTTTATATTAAATATTTAAATAAATCCTTTGTAAACATTTGAACATTTTCTATTTGAAACCACACATTCTCTTCACTTCTAAAGGATTAATTTTAAATTAATATATTTCACTTATATGAATTAATTTGGAAAAATTAATTTCAGATTTTAAATTATAGTAATTTCTATTATATATTATGTTGAGATTAATTTTTTTACCACTATTAAAATTAAATATAGTAAAAATTATTTTCCATGGGTAAGGTAGAAATTGATTTCCTAATGGGTTAAACTAAGAAGAAAAGGTAAAAAATGACCCAAAACATATAAAACACAAATTTTATGGACAAATTACGATGAAATAATTGTCAATTTTACAAAATTAACCATTTTTCCCTTTGGGAATGTAAACAATGTTGGTAAACCTTGTTCTTTTCAAAATTAACAATTGTGACACTCAACACACTTATAAATAGCTCCCCACTATCCACTATTATTCACCAATTTATTACCTTTTTAATCACAAAAAAAATCCCAAATTACTTTCTAAATGATACCCCTCATTCTACTATAAATGTTTTGTTCATTAATCAATTCTATGAATCTATTATGTGTAACCCTAAAGAGGATTTCCAAGAAGAGGTACGATACCCAACTATGCATTCTTATTTTATTTATTCTAACAAATCCTTTAAATGTTATTAATTTATTCTTATATAAAAACTACAATATCTACTATATACTTATATATTCTTATTTTAATGTAATTAACTATATACATCTCATCCTCCCTTAAATGGGAAATGATAACGTCGCTTGGGTGAACTGCGGACTACTTCCTCACTAACAGATGTGCCATGTTTCACATAAAACCCTCTCAAGCTTGGGTATGATGATGGTTATAAATTATATATATGATATTTAGACCATAATTATACCTATAGATTTATTATATTTTATATCTCTTTTTTTTACTTTCTTTTCATTAAGGGATATGATAATGTCACTCATATGTACGGTGGAATACTGCCCCATGATGCGATGTGATTCGTTTTTCAGTAATGCTTTACATGGAAGGTAATACAAATAAAGTTAATAAATATATGTGATATAAATGAAATAATTATTATAATTTTTTACATTTTTATCATTCTATAAATATAATATATCATTTTATTTCATACATTTTCATCCACTTAATGTTTATAACATCAATCGTGTACGTGTGAACTACAACCTTCACGAAGTGATGTGAATCTATTTTTATCACCAAAACTCATGGATTATATATATGTATATTTAAATTAATAATATTATATCTATGATATTATGATCATTATTTAAATGAAAATATTAGTTACTGCATTTCTATAATGATTGTTGAAAACTGGAAATATTTCTCATGCATGCATTCGACCTACAGTGTCTATGATTTTAATGTACTTCAATTATTTAAACCATATTTCATGAATCATATTAGAAGTATAATTTATGTTTAAATATTATAATAATTTCGCTATTATGGTTCCATATATGTTTAAATAAAGTCTTCTTATGCCAATAGTCAACCTACCAAATTCGTTTTTGACACATAAGTCAAATATCATTGAAACAACTGATTTAATATTAATTGATTTAGTAATTTTAAATGACATGGTAATAAATAAATTAAATGGAATAAAAAATAATCAAAATTTCCATTAAATAATTAAAATAATTTTTATTCATGTATATAATGAATGAACGTGATGAGTCAGACTAAAGGGAACTTTTCTCATCTCAATTTTTCATCTCTGAGACCTGGGCCACATGGACAACTTATTTTATTTTTGTTCTGTATATAATAACCCATTGATACATTATATCATGAATCTATTTATCATCATGGAACATAATTATTAGTTTTATATTATTTATTTTCATGGGTTTTTAATTAATAATATTCCTATGTGGTAATGGATTATTTCACAATCTCACCATTATTCCGGATTACATTTTTTTATGTTTAAATGGTAGAATTATTTGATAGATATATAATAAAATGAATATAATGTATTACCCAATTTTCATTCATGACCTTTATCAATTAATAATACTATTTTACACTTTTTTTCACTTAAAATGATTGAGAAAATGTTTTCAAGAAAATACAACATTATTTTACTCTTTGGTTGGACATATTTTTTAATCTATTCCCATTTTTTAAAAAAAATAAATTTTTTTTAACCTTACAAGAATCATTTATTAAATATTTTTTACCCATTTTTACTTTTTTTAGAAATTATTAAATTGAATCCTCATGTAATTTTCAAAAGAAATAATTATTGGATGTTACAGAAAATATGAAATGAAACATTGTTTTATCAAGTACAACATGAAAGAAATTTTCAGACATTATAACCAATTTATGTTATAATTCTTATTTTACAAGATTTATAAGTTTATTTTCAAATATATTTTTCTAAATGGTTTTGTGAAGTTTCTTTCAAAAAATATTTTCAAAATACAATGGTTGTTTTTATCACAAAATATTTTAGGAATAGTTTCATTTTATTTATATTCATAAATTAAATCAAAGACTATTTTATATAAGATATACTATGGAATTTTTTTATTGATACCACCCTTATTAATTATTTTGATGGTTTATCATTATTTTGATTGTGAATGTAATATTTTGTTACAATTAACAATTTTATTATGGATGGTTTGTGATTTTGTTTATTGTTTAGGTTAAGTATTAACAATTAATATGTTTTTTCCCAATACCAATGTTTATGTTGATTAAGTTGTATGGATTTTATATGAGGAATGCATTTGAATTCGTAAGTGATGATTATAGATTTATTTATCCTTTTGTTATAATTCTAGGTATCAAGAGACTGACTAGATTGGGTTTTTTGGAGTCCTTACCCATTTCTCTAGATTTCTCAGAACAAGTACTCGATGCTGTTTAGATGACTTGGGACAAGGCCTTGACAATATGTTTTATATATCCAGTGTTATGAACAATTTATTCATATTCCATGTGATTATTTTCCTAGTTATAATATCTATGGTTACGTTTTAAAGATCAGGTGATTATTTATATGGAATTTTTTATCATAATTTATTCCCATCATATTAATATCCAGATATTGATTAAATGAAATATCTTTAATTTATTTACCTTTAAATATTTATTATACCTTATTTATTTATAACATCTAATGTACGCTTGACCATACTAAGCATCTGAGATAACTAAATCATTTTTTTTATTTTCCACAAGATACAATAAAGTATTAATTCATTTATATGTCTAGATATGATAAGTGTAATAATTTAATTATTAAATAAACCTATTTTTTTATTTTATGTTTGGAAAGTAATATGAATTTCATATATACATCAATTTTATAAAGACTAGCATATTATCCAGTCCTTCAAGATGTAATTCCTTTTATCGTATTTCAATCTAATAAAGTAGACAAAAAATTCGGTCTACTAAGGGTGGGTTCTATACATCTTATCCCCCTTAATTCAATAAAGTTCATTATAAATGAAATATCATAAAATTTGTTCTAAAATTTATGACAATATATTCCATATCAATAGTAATATCCATTAAATATTGACCTTTCAGGATATTTATTAACTATAGGTGAAAGAAAATATTAGTGTATGCATAAACTATAGAAAGTATAATCCTTCTATTTTTAGAAACATCATCTTCCCAACTCCCTCCCCCTCTCTTTGTAATAGGATTTATTTTTTTTAGAACCCCATCTACTTGAACTCATCCAGTTTTTATATCCAAATTTCTATAATTAGATGAAATTGATTTAAATACACTACAGATAATACGGTCAATCTATAAAAATTTGTTGGGGTGATATTATTAGTTAATTTGGATAATTAATCATGAATATCTATTTAATGACCAATACTTTACATACATGGTTTTTACTTCACAATTGAAGCATACTTATTACAACATATAACAAAACTATAGTAGGACTATATAGGTATAGTGTCTTTAGAAACTCGGAAACATAAACAACTGGTTCATAAATCATCTACATTGTCTCCCACTTATTTCATCATATTTGGAGTCCTTTTTTGGCATATCATACTTAATACGCTTCTTCCTATCCTGGGGAAAAGAAAACATTCAAAAGGGTGAGCTCAAATGCTCAGTAGGAGTAAACAAAATAAATATCAATCATATAATATTCATAAGAACATAACATTTCGAATATCTTAACCTGCAAAAGAGATCATAATATCATAACATGGGATAAATCATAGTAATGAAATGTAATCCCAATAATTATAACATAAAACATAAAACTTTTTGTATACACACATAATTATAGAAAATCTTTCCTTTTAGTCAAGACTCATTTCCAAGACTATCATAGAGGACAAACTCCATTTTTGAACTGAGTTCACTCCTCGTTCTAGTCCTGTGTCACTGAACCAGATTAACTTTTCATTCCAGCCATGTCTATCTTATGAGATAAAAATTATTACCAAATTCATTGGAGGGAGATATAGGTCCCCCCATCCCATAATGAAACCATTCTTATGTGTGCCACAAAATCATAAATCATATATCATAGCATAACCCATGTAATAAAAATGGGATTCATAAACATCATTCCATCAAAACATAATCCATAAAAGAACTTCATAAAAATAATTCCATCATAACATAATGAAATAAATGTAATAATAGGGATCGAAACAGAACCCTATATTATCTTAGATGGAAAATAATTTTTATAAAACACTAGAACTCCATTCTTGAGAAAAATATCCTTTCTACTACAAAAACATTTTTTCCTTTCTTAACATGTCATAAAACTTTTAACTAAAAGAATTTGATTAAAAATAAACTTGAAAACTTGTAAAGTAATATTCATGGAAATAATTTTCTATGAAATCATAATGATTCATTCATACCATATAAGTTAAAAAACATTCTTCTCGTACTTTGGCTGAAAAAGTCAAAAACTACCTCGTACTAAAAATGACAAAAGATTCCTTTCATATCATTTACTAAAAACTAACCAATTGGTAAAATTGGATTTAAACAATTTTAGGAGGATAGATATAATATTAAATATTGGGGAAACATGGATGTGGATGGTAAATATTCCCTAGTAAATACCTAAGTATAAGCAATCTCGAATAAAAACTTGAGATTGTGAGATTTTCCCTTACCTTAGGTCTGATTTTCTTCATACGTATTCAAAAATCCTGTATAATGATTTAAATAATGTCATTTACTTACTATAGAATCATATTTATTGTTATGATATCATATATGGTCATATTCATACCTTTTTATTAGTAATATTTCATTGCTACTTGTTATTCGAGTGTTCGTTGCTTTATGTTCTTTTGCATGTTTTATCGAATAAATTCTTATTCTTATTTTTAGGTCATAGATAACTCATTTAAATAATGGTATTAGTGTAATGTATTTCATATTTATTCTTTCAATTCATTTATATAATCATTATTCAATGAAGATCATGTAGAACGAGTCACATCGTATCGTGGAGACAACAGGCCGTACATACGCACGAGCGATGATATCGTTCCCATGATCATGGAATTGTATTGAAGTGTATGTATATTATTTCAGAATCAATATAAATTTTAAATAATAATAAATAGTTATTCTTTACACCATTATACCCATCCAAGTAAGTTGGTGGTGGAAAACAGATTACACCACGACATGGAGACGGTATTCCGTACGTATGCACGCGTGGTGATTTCGTTTTACGTCGGATGGATAGAAAGTGAAACAGAGTTGTTTCATATTTATAATATAATATCATTATGTGAGTGATATTTATGTTATTTATTCATAATGAAACAAATAAATAAGATGAAGTAGAAGAAGAAATAAATTTCAAATAATTGGTAACAGATATTACCTCTTCTTCGACACACATCTTTGAAACCTACTCTTATGATACTAATGTTTGTATTTGAAGGAGACAACGACCTCTAATATGTTTCTATTTAAGTTTATAAGGTAAATGGGAACGGTTTGGCCGAGCTTGAATGCTCAAAATGGTGTGAGGAGGAGAGGGAGGAGGTTCCCTTTTATAAGGGAGGAGAGGGGCACCTTTGGAAAAACATAAAATATTATTTTATAATAAAGTCAAATTCGGTTTTTAATAGATATAAATTTATTTATTTAGAAGATAAGGTGTGTATGGGTAGAAATATTCTCAGTAAATAGGTTTTAGACATGGTTTGGTTAATATTTTGACCTTATCATTTAGATTTAACTCTAAGTTAAACAATTTAACTTGTACTGTGTATTTTTATTTTCTTACACTATATGGTTAATAAACATACTATAACAAGACAAAAGAACCGAAAGTGGTTAATTATTACTATATATAACCTTATCTAAGTAATTTATCCGAACCATAGATTTATATGAATAATATAACAATTAATAATATAATATTTGTTTCAAAAACTATTATATGTCAATTATGAAACTATTTGGTAATAAATTTTTGTGAAAATCACAACAGCATGATTAGTTAGAAAAAAGTTAATTAAATCAATAAATACATGTCATATTAACCTAGAAAAACAGTTTAATTTATAAAAAGTCTCAAATTACATTTATTTGGGTATTTATAACATCTATTATGTTAATATTTCATTAATTAGGTAATTACTGTATCATCTTTGTGTCATAAAAATATTAAATTATTTAATGTATATAAATTATAAATAAATTACCATTATGTAGGAAATATTTTTATCTTTCTAATGAATATTTATAGTTGAATTTAGTTAATTTATAACCCTATATTAAAAATGTTTTAGTTATTAAACTTTGATTTTAACTCTTTTAATTATTCTTTAAATAAAATAATAATAAGTGTCCTAATGTAATCCATGTGGGCCTAAATGGTCATATTTTATTCCTAATGTTGTTTTTGGTCAAATTAAACTTATCCAATAGAATTAGGGAATGTGTTAGGGTAATAATAATATCATTATTACCCTTAATTACCCTATTTACTTTTAACCGTGCTAAAAAAGTAAAACGTTACTATTCACCAAAAATTATTTTTATCCTATTGAACCACATTTTACTCCTTGAAATTAACCGTGTCTCTCGGATGTTTGAAATTCCACTCACAAAAGTGGTCAAATTATGTTTTATAAGAATTTTGAAATTCTCGGAGGAGGTGGGTAAAAGACGGTGAAAAGTTCAATAAAAGTTTTATATATCTAAATTTTTATAAAATGACTCCAATTAATTACATTGAACTTATATAGGTATTATGTATAAATTTTGACCTAAACTAAATTTAAATAAAATATAAAATTATTTAAATAAAAAGTTGGTTTTTAAATAGTAACCCAATGTTTTCACTATTTATCAAAAATTGAAAGTTTTCAGAAAAATACAAAAATTTCACCCAAGGATAATTTCGATATTCCAAATCCAAAAATGAAGTCCATTTTGAAAGATAAAATTTATAAAATTTAAAAAATTGGGTATTACTATTCATAACGTCTAGTTTATGTAATATTTAAATAACAGATCGTTGTTTAGTGAAAATCTATATTGCGTACAACACACGTTATCGAGAAAGGTGGCTCTTGAGTATAACGCAAGACAAGCTAGTGTTGTGTGTAATGAAAGATTCCTGTAATGTTGCATATAACATAAGACACATAAAATATATACATCTCATAAAATATCAGGGTGTTACATTCTACCCCCCTTAAAATGTATTTCCCCCCAAAATTCGTCACTTCGTAACAAACATATGAGGATAACTCTCTCTCATCATATCCTCAATCTCCCATGTAGCTTCTTCGAATTGGTGGTTCCTCCATAAAACATTTACCAAGCGAGTGGTCTTGTTCCGTAGAACTTTTTCGCTACGATCCCGAATCTCTATCGGTTGTTCTTCATAAGAAAGATCTTGCTCCAGCGGTACTACTTCTGAGATGAGTACATGTGAAGGATCAAGTATGTACTTTCTCAGGAGAGATACATGGAACACATCGTGAACTTGAGATAGATTCGGTGGAAGCACCAATCGGCAAGCTACCTTGCCAACATGATCCATTATTTTGAAAGGACCGATATACCTAGGGCTCAACTTTTCCTTCTTTCCAAATCTCATTACTCTCTTCTAAGGGGATATTTGTAAGAACACTTTATCACCCACTTCAAACTCTATGTCTTTTCTTCAGTTGTCGGCATAACTTTTTTGTCGACTCTAAGCTTCTCTTATGTGTTGATGAATAGATTGGACCTTTTCTTCCATCTCATCAACAATATCAATTTCTAATAGCTTTCATTCCCCAAATTCATCCCAGTAAGTTGAATTCCTACATTTCGTTCCATAGAGAGCTTCATAAGGAGCCATATAAATACTGGAGTGAAAGCTATTATTATAGGAAAATTCCACCAAAGGTAGGTGTTGATCCCAACCACCTTTGAAATCCATAGAGAAAGCTCTCAACATGTCTTCTAGAGTTTGAATTTTACTCTTTGACTGAACATCAGTCTGAGGATGATAAGCAGTTTTGAATCTCAACTCTGTATCTAGAGTATGGTGAAGACTTCGCCAAAACATCGAGGTAAACCTCGGATCCCAATCAGATATAATGGAATGTGGTACTCCATGCAATCTCACCACTTCTGTTACATATATCCTAGCAAGCTGATCAAGAGAAAAATATTCTCTAATATCAATGAAGTGTGCCAACTTCTTAATATGATAAACTATATCCCAGATAGAATTATTGCCTTTGGATGTTTTAAGAAGTCCAGTGAAAAATTCCATAATGATGTTTTCCCATTTCCATTCAAGTATGGGTAATGGTTGTAACATCCCCTTAGACTTATGCCTCTCAGCTTTAAGATGCTGTTAAATCAAGCATCAAGAGACATATTCAGCAACATCTCTTTTCATGCCATCCCACAAGAAGTAATCTTTCAGGTCCCTATACATCTTTGTGCTTCCAGGATGAATAGATAATTAAGAACTATGAGCCTCATCCAGCAGTAACTTCTTTAATTCTGGGATGGGAGGAACACAAACTCAATTCCTAAACCTTATTATCACATCACAATCAAGGTTGAATTCAGGAACATTTCTCACTTTCTTTTGTAACTCTACATCTTCTTTTTGTGCCTCTTTAATCTTCACATGTATAGATGGTTGAACATTCATTTGAGAGAGATATGATTTTTCCCTTCCATTATAATTCCAAGATCCATCCTTTGTAAATACATAAATATTGGATCTTTTTGTGATCCTTATCATGGATAAGCTAGCATGGTCTTGTCGACTCAATACATCTTCCACCTTGTTTGCTTTCCCAGGGTGATAATGAATTGAGTAGTCGTAGTCCTTAATCAACACCAACCATCTTCTTTGGCGCATATTGAGCTCCTTTTGTGTGAAAATATACTTAAAACATTTATGATCAGTTTAAATATCACACCTTTCAACATAAAGGTAATGCCTCCAAATCTTTAATGCAAAGATTACCGCGGCTAACTCCAAATCATGAGTGGGTAATTTTGCTCATGGATTTCCAACTTTTGTGAGGCATAAGCTATCACCATATCATTTTTCATGAGAACACACCCCAATACCATCTTGTATGCATCACTGTAGATCACAAACCTTTCTCCACTACAAGGCAGTGTGAGCACAGGTGCACTTGATAACCATCTTTTTAACTCCTTGAAATTCACTTCACACTCTTCCATCTACACGAACCTAACTCCTTTTCGAGTCCACTATGTGAGTGGATTAGATAACCTTGAAAAATCATTCAAAAAACGTCGATAATATCGAACCATGCCAAGAAAACTTCGGATCTGAGTTACTGTTGTTGGTCTCTACCATCATTTGATAACTTCTTTTTTTGCTGGATCCACAGATATCCCATATTTTGAGATTATGTGACCCAAAAACGAAAATTTTTTAAGCCAAAATTCACACTTAGTAAATTTGGAATAAAGCTTCTTCTTTCATAGGGTATTTAATAAAATTATCAAGTGATCTTGATGTTCTTCCTTTCTCTTTGAATAGACAAGAATATCGTCTATAAAGACTACCACAAACTGAGCAAGATAGTCTCTAAAGACTCTATTCATTAGATCCATGAAGATAGAAGGGGCATTATTAAGACCAAATGGAATCCCTATAAATTCATTGTGTCTATACCTTGTACGGAAAGCCGTATTTGGTATATCCTCATTTTTGACCCTTAATTGATGATACCCTGAACGAATATCAATCTTGGAAAAGTACTGAGCTCCGCGTCGTTGGTCAATATGTCATCAATGCATGGGAGAGGATATTTTTTCTTGATAGTGATCGTGTTATGTTCTCGATAATCAATACATAGTCTCATTGATCCATCTTTCTTCTTATCGAACAAAACAGGTGCTCCCCAAGGTGATGCACTAGGGCGTATGAATCCCTTATCAAGATTCTCTTGGAGTTTCTTATTTAATTCTGCAACTCAATTGGGGTCATTTTATAAGGTTTCTTTGAAATGTTCATAGCACCCAGTATGAGTTCTATTGAAAACTCAACTTTGCGATTTGGTGGAAGACCTGGAAATTCCTCGGGAAAGACATCATCAAATTCCCGTAAAACGGGTTTATTTATAATCCTGAGTTTCTGTCCAACCATTTGAGATAAATAACCTTCATTTAGTGGAATCAATACCCATAAGATGGAAGAAATTTCCACTGGAAGGTTATGTTCATCCTTTCATCGATAGACGATCATAGATTGATATGGAATATGAAACGTGACTTCACTTCTTTGGAAATTGATATGAGCTCCATATAAAGAAGGTCAATACATGCCGAGAATCACATCAAATTCCACTATATGAAGGATCAATAGATTTGTAGGAAGCACTTTCCCACAAACTGTAATCAGATAAGAATTGTAAACTTTTGATGCGACTGTTGTGCCATTTGGGGTTGTCACAGCTAACTCAATATCTAACTGATGAGGTAATATGTCGATACCCTTAGAAAATTATTCTGAAATAAAAGTGTGGGTGGATCCAGAATTAAATAAAACATTTTCTACATTAGGGTGGATGGTAAGTGTAACTTTCACCACTTCGTTATCATACTCCACATCACCGATAGAAATTGCATGTGACTTTCCTTTTTCCTTATCCTTAAGAGTTTTTTGATGTCGATCGTCATAAAAAACCCTTGGATTAGGGCATTGATTTGAATAATGCCCCTTTTCCTTGGACTTGAAACATTGAAGGGTAGGAGGTGAATTCTGTGTATCCCTTTCTTTGTTCGCATCATTAGACATCATCTTCCTATTATTTCGACATCCAAAAACCCGATGACCTTCTTTTCCACACATAAAATATTTACTTGTACCTTTAAGACAATTCCCTCCATGTTCCTTTCCTCACTTTGAGCATAAGGGAGAACTCATCATCCTTTCAGTGTGGTCTTCAGATTTTCCCTTGAATTCCATTTTCCTCTTCTTATCAAACCCATATGACTGATGGCTTAATTGAATATCCATCTCAACCATGAGAGCACATTGAACAATTTCTTTATAGCTATTGAAGTCCCTTATGGCTAACGCCCTTCGAAAACATGGTTTTAAGCCACTAAAGAATCGATCGATTTTACTCTCAGTTTGGATAATAATTCTGGAAGAGTACCTTGCAAGACTTGTAAAATTTGTTTCATAGGTACCAACCGATTCATCAAAATTTTTCTTTAGTTCAAGAAACTCCTTCTCCATCATTGTTCGAAGAATATGAGGGAATTACTTATTGAAAAATAAGATATTGAACTCGTCCCATTCCATGGACTCAAATTCATCTCTTTGCCTCATATTCTTGATAAGATTCCTCCATTGATCAACATCACCTTCCAAATGATACACTACTAATATGACTTTGTCATGTTCAGAACATTGTAGAACTGAAAATATCTTTTCAGTGGTACTGATCCATTCTTCAGCCACTAACGGATCAGAAGACCCACTTAATGTAGGTGGACGCTACCTCATGAAGGATTAAACATAATGTTTCTTTTTTCCTTTTCTTGTTTGGAGGTCCTGCATGATTCATAGCTTGAAAAAGTTGTGTGAGCATGGCTAAAATATTTTTCATTCCAGCTCCTATAACGTTTGGTTTCTCAGGGGGACAATCACTACATTGCCTATCACATTCAGCATTAACATGATTCCTTCTGGTTCAATACATTGACTAAAACCAAGAAGCATAGTGTGAGAAAAACTAATCATAATAGGAAAACCACATAATAAAGAATAAAATTTTACACATTAGGTCTTATCATAGGTTGTTCATGTCCATTTCTAAAATACTAAGATTATGTTCAATTCATAGACATATCCTTATGGTTCTCACTAAGGCTTTCACATCCTAGTTTCCAAAGGATGACTATACCTTTCCTCTGATACCAAATTTAACGACCCATAAATTACATACATGGTTATTACTTCATAATTGAAGCATACTTATTACAACATTTAACAACACCATGGTAGGACCGTAAAGGTATAGTGTCTTTAGAAACTGGTAAACATAAACAACTGGTTCATAAATCATCTATACTGTCTCCCAATTATTTCATCATATATAGAGTCCCGTTTTGTCATATCCTACTTAATACCCTTCTTCATGACCTCGGGAAATGAAAACATACAAAAGGGTGAGCCCAAATGCTCAGTAAGGGTAAACAAAAGAAATATCAATCATATCATATTCATAAGAACATAACATTTTGAATATCTTAAACTAAAAAAGAGATCATAATATCATAAAATGGGATAAATCATAGTAATGGAATATAATCCCAATAATCATAACTTAAAACATGAAACTTTGTGGCATACACACATAATCATAAAAAATCATTTCATATTAGGCAAGACTCATTTCCAAGAGTATCACAGCGAACAAAGTCCATTTCTGAACCGAGTTCATTCCTCATTCCAGTCCTTTGTCACTGAACCGGATTAACATTTCATTCCAACCATGTCTATCTTATTAAATATAAATAATTAACCAATGAATTGGATGGAGATATAGGTCCCACACATCTCATAATGAAACCATTCTTATGTGTGCTACAAAATCATAAATCATACATCATAGTATAACCCATGTAATAAAAATGGGATTCATAAACATCATGTCATCATAACATAATTCATAAAAGAACTTCATAATAATTATTTCATTATAAAATAATAAAATCAATGTAATTATAGAGATAGAAACAGAACCCTATATTATCTTATATGGAAAATAATTTTGATAAAACACTTGAACTCCATTCTTGATGAAAATATCCTTTATACTTCAAAAACATTTTTCCTTTCGTAACATGTCATACAATTTTTAACTAAAAGAACTTGATTAAAAATATACTTGAAAAGGAATCTTCATGGAAATAATGTTCTATGAAATCATAAAAATCCATTCATGTCGTATAAGTTAAAAAAACATTCTTCTCATACATTGGCAAAAAAATTCAAAAAGTACCTCGTACTAAAAATGACAAAAGATTCCATTCATATCTTTTACTAAAAACTAACTAATGGGTGAAATTGGATTTAAACAATTGTAGTAGGATAGAAATAAGATTACTTATTGAAGAAACATGGATGTGGATGGTAAATATGCCATAGTAAATACCGAAGTATAAGCAATCTCGGATAAAAATTGAGATTGTGAGATTTTCCCTTACCTTAGGTCCGCTTTGGTTCGTACATATCTGAACCTCCAGTATGATGATTTAAATAATGTCATTGACTTATTACAGAATCATATAAATTGTTATGATATCATATATGGTCATATTCTGATCTTCTTATTTTTAATATTTCATTGCTACTTGTTATTCTGGTGTTCATTGCTTTATGTTATTATGCATGTTTTGTCGAATAAATTCTTTTTATTCTTTTTAGGTTATAGAGAAATAATTTCCAGAATGGTATTAGTGTAATGTATATCGTATTTATTCTTTCAATTCATTTATATAATCATTATTCAATGAACATCATTTCGAACGAGTTGCATCGCATTGTGGAGACGGTAGGTCGCACGTACGCACAAGCGATGATATCATTCCCATTATCGTGGAATTGTATTGAAGTGTATGTATATTATTTAATAATCAATATCACTTTCCAATAATCATAAATAGTTATTATTTACACCATTACAACCATCAATGTAAGGTGGTGGTGGAAAATAGATTACACCACGGTGTGGAGACGGTATTCCGTATGTACGCACACGCGGTGATTTTGTTTTCCGTAGGATGGATAGAAGGTGAAATAGAGTTGTTTCAAATTTATAATAAAATATCAGTATGCGAGTGATACTGATGTTATAATTCATAATTAAACAACAAAATAAGAGAATGTAGAAGAAGAAATAAATTGGAAAGAATCGGTAACAAATATTACCTCTTCTTCGACACGCCTCTTTGAAGCCTCCTCTTAGGATACTAAAGATGGTCTTTGAAGGAGACCAGGGCCTCTAGTATGTTTCTAGGGAAGTTTATAAGGGAAATGGGTAGGGGTTGGCAGAGCATGAATGCTAAAAACGGTGTGAGGAGGAGAGGGAGGAGGTGCCCTTTTATAAGGGAGGAGAGGGGAACCTTTGGAAAAACTTAAAATATTATTTTATAAAAAAATCATATACGGTTTTTAATATATCTAAATTGATTTATTTCAAAGATAAAGTGGGGATGGAATAAATCATCTCAACCAATAGGTTTTAGACAAGGTTAGGTTAATATTTTAACCTTATCATTTATATTTAACTCTTAGTTAAATAATTTAACTTTTACTGTGTCTTTTTGATTTCTTACACTATATGGTTAATAAACTTACTATAACATGCCTAACAAATCCCAAGTTGTTCATTATTACTATATATATCCTTATCTAAGTCATTTGTCCGATCCTCAGATTTTTAGGAATAAAATAACAATTAATAATATAATATTTATTTTAAAAACTATTTTATGTCAATTATGACACTATTTGGTAATTGATTTTTGGGAAAATCGTAACAGCATGATTAGTTCAAAAAAAGTTAATTAAATCCATAATTACATGTCATATTAACCTATAGAATTATTCTAATTTATAAAAAGTCTCAAATTACTTTTATTTGGGTATTTATAACATCAATTATGTTAATATTTCATTAATAAGGTAATTACTACATAATCCGTCATAAATAAATTAAATTATTTAATGTATCAAAATTATAAATAAAATACCATTATTTAGGAATTTTTTTTAGATTTATAATGAATATTTATAGTTGAATTTATCTAATGTATAACCCTATAATAAAAATGTTTTATTTATTAAACTTTGATTTTAACTCTTTTAATTCTTCTTTAAATAAAATTATAATAAGTCTCCTAATCTAATAAAAGTGAACCTAAATGGTCATATTTTATTCCTAAGGTTGTTTTTGGTCGAATTAAACTAATTCAATAGAATTTGGACATGTGTTAGGGTAATAATAATATCATTTTTACCCTTAATTACACTATTTACTTTTAACCGTGGTAACAAAAAGTAAAAAGTTACTATTCACATTAAAATTATCTTATTGAACGAAATTTTACTCCTTGACATTAACCGTGTCTCTCGGATTTTTGAAATTTCACTCACAAAAGTGGTAAAATTATGTTTTATGTAAATTTTCATATTCTCCTAGGATGTGGGTAAAAGATGGTGAAAAGTTCAATAAAATTTTTATATATCTAAAATTATTATAAAATGAATCCAATGAATTACATTGAACTTATATAGGTATTATGTATCTATTTTGACCTAAAATAAATATAAATAAATTATATAATTATTTAAATAAAAATTTGGTCATTAAATAGTATCCGAGTGTTTTCACTATTCATCAAAAATTAAAAGTTTTCAGAAAAATACCAAAATTTCACCCTAGGATAATTTCGATATTACAAATCTAAAAATGAAGACCATTTTGAAAGATAATGTTTATAAAATTTCAAAAAGTGGGTATTACTATTCATAACGGCTAGTTTATGTAATATTCTAATAACATATCGTTGTTTAGTGAAACTCGATATTGCGTACAACACACGCTATCGAGGAAGGTTTCTTTTGCGTATAACACAAGCCAAGAGAGTTTTGTGTGTAATGAAAGATTACTTTGATGTTGCGTAAAACATAAGACACATAAAATATATTCTTCTCATAAAATATTAAGGTGTTACACTCTACATATATTTCATAATCATTTGTCATGGTTTGGATGGTATTTTAAACTTTTATAATTCAAGATTGTTCCTCACATTTCTATTCTTCATTTGTAAATAATTTATAATTATTATCTTATATAATAATGTATGGTTCTATAATTTTTATCATTAAAATTTGTATATCTTCAAAAATATTACTTTGCATCTTTATTTCTTCTCTCCTCTAATAGCTTTACTCTCTTCTTTAGTATGAATTTTTTCTCAAGTAAGTAATAATGATTTGATATAAAAATGTAATTTTATATCCAACAACATCTATATCTCCCTATTACATAATTATGTTTCATGATTCTTGATATATCAAATTTTAGTTTATTTACTTTCTTAAGTATCTTAATTTTACTCAATCAGTGATGAAGAGACTTCCAATTTTTCCATTATCATTAAATTACTCTTAAATATTCTTAAAGACTAAAATTTCATTTAAAATTCTTGTGTTCTAAATTTTTCATATGAAAATTTAGAAACATATCTTTAATCATCATAATTCTCGTATTGACTAAATTTATTTTTTGGTCATTAAATTAAAAAATTCCTAATATTTCCCTAATTTTGGAATTTATGACGATGTATAAATTTTTATATTCTTTTCCCTCTACATATTTTTGTAGATATAAAGTCCATATCCTTCTTATGGTCCTCAATCTTTTGATCATAAACTAAATAAATATAAAATATATTCAACTTCCTTTCCATGATATTTTATTCTCTCATGCATATGAATGTTTTATCGTGCCTGGCTGTATTTTCGAATATAGTTACATTACTAATTTAATAATAAAGAAGGTTATTAGGAATATAATAAATAGATAGGTCTCTAATATATACCAACATTGAAATATTATATTCAAATATATCTATGAAATTTCCAAAAATATTATTTTAAATAGTTAATGTAACGACCCACATAATTATAGGTTGGATAATCTCAAGGGAATTTGAGCATTCCACTTGGTGGGAAGTCATTTTTGAGTAAATGGATAATGTTTTATGACTATATTAATGGATGTCACAAACTACGATTTTTGGACTTGAATTTAATCTCAGTAGTTTACTTGAGAGCTTGAAAAGTTTTAAATGGAATCCTAAAAAAGTTGTGTATTCTATTGTATCCACCAACTAGTTGGTGGTTACTAATTGAAATACAATGGGATATGAAGTATCCCTAATGTTATGTTGAGATCACTCTCTAGTTCTGGAGGTCCAGTAGCTCTACACTATGTTTGGACATTGAATTTTTTAAACTGGGGTATTTTTAACTTTTCTATGGAAAAATCCCTCAAGTGTACAACGAGTCTCATAACTTAGAGAAGTCCATTCCACTGAAAACTCATATCCTCGTCCATCATGCCATCCACTAGAATTTGAATGGTTCTATATGTGATCTATTAGTGAATCAAGGATTGAAGGATGATTTCCTCAAATATTCAAGAAATCATATGAAAATGAAGGGGGGGTGGGGTTCTCACCTTTCATAGAAGAATTATTTTGGTGATAATTGTACATAGTTTCATGATATTTTACATAGTTAACTTTTTTGATATAGAATAGAGGGTTTGTGGAGATCCTTTGGATGTGTTTGGTAGTGAATTTGATGCCTGATTGAACTATTGATTGTGTTTGACCATTATACCTTTTAATGTTTGAATGGATATTTAATTATATTTGTTTATAATTAATTATTGTTGATGAAAATTGAGAGGTAGATCTTCAAGGATGTGAATGAGATTAGTCATGGATGTAAAAAACATGGATATGTATTGGAAATAATAAACATGAAAAATCTCAGAGTGTATGATAAAAACTATAAGGTAGGTGATCCATGTCATCCAAAAAAACATCTATGTTTATGAATGAGTGTGGAAGTGTGTGTTCATTTCTACATGAGATCTGGAAGAGAAATGAGGAATGAGAACCCCGTAAAAAATATGTTGATTATAACACTACCCTCTAAATCTTGGTTACGTTCTTTGAATAACATGGGACATTCATATACATCTGTTTATCGTGTTTCCATAAGAAAATTGATCTTGATGATATGGATTGAGACCTCACGAGATCTTGGGTTATGATTTTTGGTTTGAAAAATAACATTTATGTTTCCCTATGGCCTTATAGATAATTATGAGGTGTTGTGTTAGTGTACTACATGGTCTCTATAGAAATACATAAGGTGATACCCTTTCTTAATGATATATATATATGTGGGTGTGTGTATTCAGGTGAGATTATTATTGACATCATAGGCTTGATACGATATGTTGGGCCATGTTGTGTTTTATATTATATTTTGATTTTTATATGTCCTATGAAAACTATATTTGTTATATGGTTTGCATCAAAACATAGAAAGTTCAACCAATAAGGTAATTAACACTAACAGTTGGGAGAGTTCCATGATTTAAAACATCTAGGTCATTTTATCAAAAGGGAATTTCATTACACATGGGTCTATTTCTAATTATTCAAGCATGTTAGGTGTATGTATCCTCAAGGGGATGGGTATGAATAATATTTTATTATTGGTTGGATGATCCAATGGATTTAACCATGATGGTAGAGCATGAATTTCACTTGAATATGGTCATGTAATTTGTTCATTAAAGGTGTAACGTGTATTTAGGTCAGCTGTATGAATCTTTCAAGATGAACTGTGGAATATAGGACATGACATAAGTCTATAATTTCGTTTTTTATGACATTAATTATTTTATGGTGTTGAAGAATTGATTTTTGTTAGTGGGGTGGCCTGGTTAGCGCTCGACAAGTGTCTTTATCTCATTAAGTTCCCTGATGACTTGGTTAGCACACGATGACTCAGTCAAAATGATTAATTATTAATTTATTTATTTTTTCATACACACACATGATGGAATATATTATGGGTTATTGGTGATGCCTTTTTGAGTTATATTTCCCATATGCTAAATTGGCACTCTAGTGTGTGTGCCACCCTTTATCCGTTTTCAGGTACAATACATGATTTATTATGGATCGGGGTGAGGCGGTTAGAGCATGTTAGATATAGGGTTCATAAGGCTCAAGTATGAATGTGATACTTCTTTTAATTTTACATTTTTATAATATATATATATATATATATATATATTTGTGTTTGTGTGTGTCTGTTTAGACCATTGGGTAACTAGTTGTATGTTTTCATGAAAACGTATTTTGATATAGTATTGTGATTAGTTCTTTTACTGCATATTCTTATAATTATTTTTTATTTTTCTACTTTAATTCTGTTTGGAATTTTTTTAGATTCTATCATGATGGAATAGTATCCCCACAATTATTTGAGGACTTCTCCACTAGTTGGAACCCTCTAGAATATTTGGAGATGTGCCTGAGTTCATATAGAACACCATCAAAGACCCGGAGATTCTAGTCCGGGATTCACAAAGTTATATCAAAGGAGGATTTGTTTTATGATTTTTTAATAATCAAATAAGTGTTATAAGAATGTTTCACAAATTATAAGGTAACATAGACTAATGATTCAAAAAACAATTACTATTGGGAATTCCAGGTTACCCAAGATACGAGATAGGGGTTCTCTCTTTGTGTTGTTATGCCTGAGATGTATTTTTAATATTAATTATTAATTGATATATTACTTTTTAGGAGTTTTCCTGTGGACCATTTGAAAAAGGCCAATGTTCATGAATCATGTTGTGAACATTGGAATCATATGACAAAAGGTTAATAACTCACAGACCGAACGTCTGATTGACGCGCCATCTGTTGCGTTGAGACCCATATGACCAGGCTGTACTTTGAGATACTTCTTAGAGGGACATTGAGATACTTGGGTATCGACCTATAGCTCGTGGAGCGGACCCTCCCAGAGACGAGTGTACGGAGTACGGAGACCGTGTAGCCGGCTTAGACCTGACGACTGCTTGACCGACTCGACTTGGAGTGAGTCGACTAGCCCAATGGATGGAGAAATATTTGGTTTGGGTGAAGACCCATGGCGGATGGAGAACTACAGTGTGACAGTGCAGACCTGGGGTACTCGTCCAGAGAGTACCTCTGCAGGCTATTAGGGGGTGTGCACTACTGTGTTTGGGTGGCATACCCTGGAAAGAAGCACCACTATGTTTGGGTGGATGACCCGTAGTACTCGACAAGAGGAGAACCTCAGCAGTCTTAGGTTAGTGAGCAGTACCTCGGTGTCGTGACAGGACCACTGTACACTCCAGAGTCGGGGCTATTCAGCAGTTACAGTTTCGATAATGAAAATCCTGGTTTGAGCTGAGTCTATGATCTTTGTGTTTACCTCATGTTTGAGATCGATCACTTGATAACTTAGGTATATGAATGGGTATATACCTGGGTAGTGGTTATCCGTTGATTTCATAATCTTTGTGCTTCCTCATGATTTAGATGGGTTACTTGATAACATAGGTATATGTATGGGTATATACCTAAGTAGAGGTTATCTATTGAGATATTCTTTGTGGTTATCCTTGTTGGTTTTAGAGATACCTTGAGGGTCTCGGGCTCCCTACTGAGTATCGATATACTCACCCCTGCACGGGCTATGCCTGCACCTCGTTGTGTTGGTTGCAGACGACGGGTAGCACTGACAGAGGCTGAGTGTTCGAGGACTGGACGGTACCAGGAGGGGGACCACATGACGAGTCAATATCTAGAGGTGGACTTCACGGTGAGACGAAACATAGAGGAGGTTGACGGGAGAGAGCGTTTTGGAGGCTATATGTACATACACTTCAGGTAGGATCTGTGGTGGACGATCCAGGAGCTGCACTATATGTACCTACCCTTCAGGTAAGATCCAAGGAGGACAACCCAAGAGCTTTTTCCCTTCTTCCAGCTGTTTGTATTTTTCTGTTGTACTTTCGTTCAGTTGTAGCTGTACTTTCAGTTGAGTTTGTATTCTGGCCCATTTACTTTTCATCACATTATTTTGTACTTAGTGTTTTACTTCCGCTTGTACTCTGTGATGTTTTGTTTACTTTTATAAAGGCAATGCCTTCCCAGTTATCGGGATTTACGCCTTTGGTGCTAGTCTCCAGCCCCTGGCCTATGGAAGGCGGGCTTGGGGTAGTCACGGAATGGGCCCCGAGGATGGGTCGTGATAATTTATGTCATTATAAGTAATATCACATTTAAATTTGTCACAAACACATGTCAATATTTCGATAGTTTTTTACTTTTAAAAAACACGCCTTTTGGTTTTGATGATGAGAATTAATTTTAAATTAATAATTGAAACATAAATGGTTTACATTTGGTGAAATAGTATTTATTTTTGAATTCAGAATATCAAAATTATCATAGAGTGAATTTTCAGAATTATTCAAAAAACATTCAATTTTTGATGAATTGTGAAAAACACCGCGTTATTATTTAAAACAGACTTTTTATTTATATAATTATTTATTCTATTTAAATTTATTTTATGTAAAAATAGGTATATATTAACTATATATGTTCAATGTAATTCATCCGAGTCATTTTATAATAAAACTAGATGAATAAAATTTTATTGATCTTTTTAACATTTTTTACCCACCTTTTAGGAGCATTTGAAAATTTGCTTAAAACATAATTTTTCTGATTTTGATTGCTTAATTTCAAAAATCCGAGATACAAAATTGATATCCGTATATAAAATTTGTTTCAATAAGATTAAAATAAATTTTGGTGAATATTAAATTTTGACTTTTATTTACCACGATTAAATGTAAATAGGCTAATTTAGGGTAAAAATGATATTATAATTTCTCGAACACATGTCCTAATTCTATTCGATAAGTATAATTAGACCAAAAACCACATTAGGAATAAAATATGATCATATTTGTTCTATATTCAATATATTAGTACATTTATTATTATTTTATTTAAAGAATAGTTAAAAGTGTTATATTCAATTTTTAATAACTAAACCATTTTTAATATATTATTACACACAATATAAATTTTTCTAAAAATATTCATTAGAAAGATAAAACTATTTGATACATAATGGTATTTTATTTATAATGTTTATACATTAAATAATTTAATTTTTTAATGACAAAATGATGATGCAGTAAATACCTTATTAATGAAATTTTGAAATAATTGATATAATAAATATCAAAATAACTTTAAATTGAGGTTTCTGATGAATTACACTAATTTTATAGGTTAATATGACATTTTAGGGTTGCTTATATTTTTCTATTAGTTTTAAGGTTCTTATTACTTTCACAATAACAAAATACCTAATAGTTTCAAAATTGACATAAAGTAATTTTTAAAACAAATAATATATTATTGGTTGATATAATATTCCTTAAAATAAATGTTTCGGAAAAATAGCTTTGATAATATTATATATTTCATTAATGAACCACTTAATGTTCTTTTGGAAGTTTATAGTTAGTTTATTACCCTTTTAGTGTAAGAATAAAATAAGACATGGTCAAAGTTAAACAATTTATTTAAGTGTTAAATCTAACAGATATAGTTAAAATAGTAACCTAAACATGTCTAAAAAATATTATTTGAGAGGATTTCGACCCATATCAACCTATGTATCTAAATAAATCAATTTGGAGCTATTATAAACCGAAAATTGTTGTATAATAAATTAATATTTTAATCTTTTCCTAAAGTGACCCTCCCCCATCTTATAAAAGGGCTCTTCCCCTTCTCACAAAATCACAGCACCAAATCCATTTGGCTCGGCCAACCCCTGACCAAATATCGTCCCAAATTCCCTCACATCAACCTAGTGTCCTTACTTTTATTATTAAGCCAACCTAATTAGCCCTTTTGATCAAATGTAAAGGAAACACCCGAAGAAGAGGTAATAAATCCACCACCATCTTTCATGTTCTTTTCTTCTTCCACTTCCACTATCATTGTTGTTTTCATAAAGAAATAATAACTCCAGTACCTCCTACATACTGCGATGTTATTACAAATATGGTATAACCATATTAATTATTATATCCATCCTATAAATGTTAAAGTCACCATACGTGTGTACGTACAACTTACCGTCTCCACGTCGTGGTGTAGTTTGTTTTTCAAACACTTCATTATTTGGATTGGTATAATAATGAGTATAACTGATTTAAATAATAAATATAACATGTTCATTATTCTTTATATATGATATATTATCCAATTATATAAGATCTCACCATCAATATAATTATATTTTCCTTCGTGCATATGTATAGAATACCGTCTCCACGAATGTTATGAGATTCATTTCCCATCGTAATCATTCATGAATAATTTTTATTTATGAATTGAAAATAATTTTTAACAATGTAATATCATTATGGATATTAATAAAATAAATCCTATCCAGAAAAAACATCGCTCACGTAACCAAGCATATAAATCAAAACGAATCAGTTAACACCTGAAATGATGATACTACTAAAATATTATTAACATTGAAATATTGGAAGATCAAGTATGATATCATATTTTTGTATTTGATTATTATATAATTTAATAACAATGACATAACTATTATACATGAGGTTAACGTACCCTCGACCAAGGAAAATTACAAGGTAAGGGTGAATTCCACAATCTCTTTACTTATCAAGGGTTGTTAAAATGTATGTATTAACTAAGACCTCTTTATCATCCATATCCGTGTTTTTTAAAAATGTAATTCAAAATATTTTTACTATTTACTAATCTATGGGTTAAATTAATTTATAAAATTATTTTTACATATATGTTTTGAAATGGATCTTTCCATCGTTTTGAAAACAACGTACTTTATGACCTTAATGACAAAATTAAGGTAAGAATGTCTTTTTTTAACTTATAAGGTGGGTGCGGCTATTTTCAGCCATTATAACATCGTCAAAGCTTCCCATACAAGCTTATAAAAATATTTTCAAAATAAATGTTTTCTTTTATAATTCTATTACATTTAAATTTTTTTCAATATAGAAATATATATTTCTCTAAAAATGTTTTGATTTTATCTATGTCCACATCGTTTGATGGATTTTATGCATGTTTGATGTTGATTTATTATAAAACAAAACATCCATATTTTATTGATGGTTTTGTGATATTTTTTACTATGGATGTGTTAATGCTACACAATTCAATTTTCATGGATATAAAATTGACAATTCATATGGTAGTTTTAATACGAATGTTTATGTTATGTTTAAACCTTTTCATATGAGGAATGAATTGGAATTAGCAAGTGATCGGTGGTGCCCGCAATAGATCCTTGATGAATCAGTAGGTCTCATGAGACAAAATATTGTATTGTCATAAGGCATTGAAAAAATCTTAATTTTAGTCTTGGCACAAGTCCTTGACTACGTGGTTTTGATGTTTAGCATTACACATTCAGTCATTATTAAATTGGCTATGGCTATTGCATGAGATTTTTCAACTAGTAGAATATCAATGTGAATAAGTAAATGGAATTATTTGATTTATCGTTTCCTTATTATTCTGAATTTTATGTATAAAAGGATTTTTCTTTAGTTATATACATTGCCTTAAATGTTTATTCTTATTTATGATATTTTCAACTATATTGTTATCCTTACTGAGCATATGAGCTCACCACTTTCTTATGTTTTATTTTCCTAGGATTCCAAAAGATTATTATGATTGACAATTAGTATTATTCTATGGGATTAATGGCATTCTCAAAGGATCAAATATGATGTGTTTTATTTTCTAATGTGTAATTTAATGTTCATGTATGTAATCTATTTTGCGAAACTGCTAAACTGATCAGTCATTCAGGACATGATTCCTTGTAATCATGAAAATGTATTAAAATAATGCTCCAACTCTGGGCTTCTGGGGTCTGGTCGATACAATGTGTCATGTGTTGTTGATCCTCCTTGGTCCTCAATCACATCACCTCAGTAGACATACCCTTTTGAGAAATTCCCCCTTTTACAGTCTTAACTATATGACCTTTAACTGTTAGTCAACATCATTAACACACAACATTAAACAAAAATCCTAACAAAAACCTAATGATAATACCTCATGAAAATCGTGTGGTTCCCCATGACTCAACTTAGAGTGGACGACCCCACCAGTGTTGGTCTCTTACCGTGATATGATTATAATAATACATGTGTCTTGATTCCCATCCTTATAGGATATGTAGCGACACCCAGACAATTTGTGTTTGGGAAATTACATAGGTTCATTAACCCTTTTTCGCCTCAGCTGTAGTTATGTTCTAAAACATATGAATTTAAAAAGTGAAAAAATTAAGTCATGATTGATTCATGTGGTGCATGGTATCCTTGGATCATTCACGTCAAATTTCAACTCTCACACTACATATATATTAATTCACCTTTTATCCATGGTCCAAATCATATGAACCTAAACATTATTAATACACATCCAGAACCATGTGTTCCTTGATTATCATCCTTGTTGGATATGTAGCAACGCCCAAAATATTCATATTTGAGACCCACCATAAATTTATTACCACTTTTCCACCTTGGCCTCAGTTGTGGTCTAGGAACATGACCATAAATTGTGTGTTGTCCATTTAAATGATTGTATATGGTATTAGGACCCCCTTGGTGCCTCATTTAGATTGGTTTTATCATGACACAACACTACACATATCCTTTGGACACTTCTAGTTGGTTATATCTCTATGAAGATAATCTAAGAACTCAGGGTCTAGGAAAAACGAAATTATTCTATTCACATCAAGTCCAAGAATCATGACATTGAACACAATGTTAGTCCACAAAGGAATGTTTTGTCTAGTTTTGGTCACATTGGCTTCCCATTCATGCCAGTTTTATCATAAAACCAAAATACATATTTCATTTTTGGACACTCCTCTTTAGTACAAATAAAACAGTGTGAAACTAACAGCCTATAGTCTGAGAATCAGAACTCTAATCTTTATACAAGTCCTCTCAGATATATGTAGTGTTCAATTGGGCCCACCATGTCCTCAATCACATCATATTTTCCTTATTCCAAACATTTCATTTCCAATTAAACAACCCACCTATGGTCTACGATTTTAGACACCGATCTAATCTCCATCCTATGGTCCAAAAAACAGGACCTTAAACTAATTGAAATAGGTCCATGATTTAGGACCTTAAACTATTTTAAGCCCCTATAATATGAGATATACTAATTTAAACTACAAATCCTAATATCCTAAACATATGACATTAAATTTTGATTCTGTCATCTTTTAAACTAGGATGATTCAGGTTCCCTCTTCAGAGAGTATCATCTTCACCGACATTGTTATTCTACACTAATGTGTTCTATAACTATGGGTGGATTGATTCCCATCCACATGCGATATATAGTGATGGTTATAATTTCAATTTCCAGGCTCAACGTCATGTTAATTAACCATATGGACCCTTTTCCTTAGGTATTGTCCAAGAATTATGACCTTAAACTGTATACACATAATCATAAGGTGTGTTTTTGGTGCATAGGGGTACTTAGTCCTCATTCACAATGGGTTTTATCTCTTGTTCTCCATATATGAATTTCGATTGAATGTTTTCCCTATAGTCAAAATGACATGACTGTAAACTATTTTTTTGGGTCCAAACCTAATGACCTTAAACTAAGGGCTCATTGTACAAGATCTAAGACCTAAAACCAGTAGTTGTGATCCCTTAAATATGACATTAAGCTATTTTAAAAACCATAATTTGAATATCAATTTCTGAAATAAACGACTCCACACTTTTATCTTTACGTAGAATATATTTCCATAATCGTTCAAATCCATAAAATCCCCCTAATGACAATGGTCTCATTCCATTGTGGCTCACCTCTCATATTGGGCCAACACCCAAATGAATCGTCACTAGAAAATAGTTGATATTATGTTTCAAGCATGCTGAACAATTTATATTACATTTTATCAAATCTTTCCTGACATATGTTGTTGAGAGTTCAACATTCAAAAAATGCTAAATAGTTGATCCCTATCCATCAATTTCACCTGTTCCTGACCTCTAAAGTCTCAGCTTACCTATTTCCCTCATCTATGTGTATTAGTGGAGTTCTCAACCCGATATCTCCTCACTCATAATGTGTGCATCCACACATCTATAAGACCCATATACTATTCCTTTTTTCTAATTTCGAGAATGACACACATGGGATTATCAGTTCTGGTTGAGTGTGTACCACTGTGCTAAATATCCACAAAGGAGCCCTTGGTCCAAACTCCAAGACCTTAAACTAAGGATTAAAGTCCCAGAATCATGATATTATCTATATGGGGGTTTTCGTACTAGGGATATGTTGTGTGGAATTTGGGTCTCATTATCCCTCATCCACGTCAGTATTTTCACTATTTCACATTACACTTGTCCATCTGGGATATTAAACATCTGGTCCAAGATATTCAACCATAACATGTCAAAAACTCCCAGGTCACATGATGTTAAACTATGAAATGTATCCAAATAACATGATGTTAAACTATAAAATGTTCTATCCTCACCATATAATGTAAAACTATATTCTTTTCTTTCTAAATGTATAATAAATATTTCATTTATATCTTCATTTTTATATGATATAAAACTACCTAATTTTAGGTGCTTCCCTAACACCCCTTCATTCGATGTCAGTTTTCTACATTATTAATTACATTTTCAGACATCACTAAATATCTAATATGGTGACCCCCTAAAATATGGGTTTTATCTTTTTTGTGACCAATATTCTCACACCAATGTGCTATAAGACAATGTGGCCAAATTCTAAGAGTGTGGTAATCCATTTGAACATTCCCTCATTCCATTCAAACACTTCGTGTTCCCATTATTTATATCATCATCCTCTTCCACTTCTGATGAGAGGCCCTAAATTTTTTTTATAATTCCATTTTAGATAACCTTAAATCTTATTCCAATGCCATTCAATATTTTTGGATGAAATTATAATATAGGTTATATGTTTCGAATATGTTCAGCAGGAGACCCTCATTTGTTTGTCCCAATTCCAATATAACAGTATGAATGTTTTGTTTTCAAGAGTAGTAAATAATTATCTTGTATCACCATTCCACTCTCTTTGTGGTCTAGGTTTTGGAAATTATAATTCAAACCACCCATTACCCATTGTTTGTATAGAATTCAATTCCTCTGGTGTAATCTAGTTTTTGTACTAGAGCTTGTTGGAAATGAAAGTTCACCATTCCAAGAGACATGTTCTCCATATGAAACCTCTATCATCCTAGAAACTCTTAAAATTTGAAAATAATATAGGTACCCATATTTTTTGTGATTTTACAACACTCTCATATAATGAAAAACCACATGTCCTTCCTTTGTGTCTCTGACCGGGCATGACCCCCTTGAGCTTAAGGATTGGATGTTAGTTGTCTATGAAATATGATCAATGGGAGACAATAAAGAAAGAATTTTTTATGAGTATTCAAATTAAACAATAGAGATTCATAGGGTCATCCACATATCAGATCCACTCACTCAAAAAATTGTGCCTTTACGACTCCACCACAGTGAAAGAGCACCCAAGCATAGAAAGCTTTATCAAACTTATCTCGAAGGCCTATGGTGGAATATTCATTCCATCCATCCCCTCATAGATTTTTTATTTTACATGAGTACATGTGGCCCACTTTTTATCATTCTCTACTCATCACCCAACCTCTTCTATTTCTTCCCTCCAAACAACATCAAAATAACTACTCGGTAAATGTCTTGAGTGGCTATTATATTCAAGACATTATATATTTTATGATTTGGGTTCATGAAAGAAATTTATGGTGAATTTTCATGGAGCCCTTTTCAAAGAGCTCTGGGTCATAATGAACACTTGGTGAAGGTTTTGTTTATGATGTCGAGTTCGATTAAAAGTTTTTCTATAGAAATGAATCACAGAGTCCAGTTTTCAAAACTAAAACTCTCATAGTGTGTTCCTGGAGATGAATAGATTCATGAAAACTAAGAAAAATATTTTATTCTCACAAATGTTCAGTTCCTTTTTAGGTCCCCCTTGAGCTATTTATAGGTGTATAAATGGACCAAGCTTTGTTGTGGCCTTCATGCCTGTAATTATGATGGAAATTCATTATGAGAATGCATTGAGAACAATATTCTTGAAAGGGAGTGGACGTAAAATTTTTGGATATTCTATCTCAGAATCTGAACCTCTAAATATCGTAGTAATATCCCATTATGAGGGGTGGAATTTTATGGTTTAGAAATGTTTAGTACGGGAAAAGGCGAGGAAGAAGCAGTTAGATTAGACCAAATCCACACCAAAAGTGACCAAGAACCCTCTTAATGGTATTATTCACGAAGCTTGAATTATTTGAGAAGATTAAAGAGCTCCCAGCTGAGAATCCCCTTCATGGATGTGTGGCTGGTTGATAGTGCTCTTCGTGAGTTCAACAATGCTTGACGATAACACAATTTGTTAACGGTGTGCATCATGAGACCAATGCTACATTACGCCCAGATGAAGGGTTGAATGTGGGCTTCATGAGTCCATCCGAACCATATTTATTCATAAATCCCACATGTTCCTCTGTGAACCACTACAATTATTTGAGAGACCTTTTGAATATAAATACCCACTCATACCAAT
This sequence comes from Viscum album, assembly GCA_963277665.1. Classification (NCBI taxonomy): domain Eukaryota; kingdom Viridiplantae; phylum Streptophyta; class Magnoliopsida; order Santalales; family Viscaceae; genus Viscum; species Viscum album. The sequence goes on from OY728133.1 coordinate 1,867,893,166, forward strand.
GATTTATAATGGTTACCCCGACCTTTTAGCTTCAAAATTTCTCCCAATTCATGAATCACCTGAGCATCATGAATTGGGAAAAAAATAGATCATCCAAGGTTAATGATATTCATGAATTCCCTTTTTATGTGTTCTTTAAGGCCTCCACCCATTTTAGAGAAGAATTTCATTAATTCTTATTCCCATCACAATGGATGAAGGCCAATAGGAAAACATTAGGCTTTGGGAAGCACTATGAATTCACAAAGCACTATTTTCCAAAGCCAAGACTTCATCACAAGGTATGGTAACCCTATTTCATAGTTCCTACTCATTTCTGAAACCTATGATTGAATATAATCACATAATATTCATGAAACACATCTCTTGAAGGAGCTAGGCTTCATGAATCCCTTCTCTTGTTCATCTCCATGTTGCCTCCCTTATGTAGAAACATCTCCATTAATGTTTAATTCCTAAGGACCCCACCTCAACATAGGATTGGTTCATCTACACATGAATTCCCTATGTGACATGTTCCACCTATTCATGTTCCCCACTCCACTTCATGTGTGTCCCAATATTCCCACCTTTCTTTTCATTCTCATCATAGGTATACTAATTACAATTTTTTTTCTACATTGGCAGCTTAAAGTGCAAGTCATGATTAACCAATTCTCCCTATTATTGAAACATGGAATATCAAAATCCATTCCCCACATAGGGGTGCCTGCGTGATGGCTATGTAATTCAAAGAGGTAGTAAGTGATCTCTCCATGTTCGAGCTACATGATGAAAAACTTCTTAGTACCAACATCCACAATATATGATGTTAAATTGTGGCTTACCATATCATATAAGCACTATATTATTCGTGTGTGATTGGAAGGGTATGGTGTCCACAAATCCAATCCTAATGATGAACGAGATCCTCCACATATGTAATGAGATCCTCTCTAGATTGAATGACATCATCCTTGAGAAGCATTCATGCATAATCCACACGTTATATCTCACTAGTTCTTCCTTCACGACACGAGTGTCAAGTCTTCTAGTTAATCTTTTTTCTCACACTAATCATGACTCACTTCGTAATATTGGTTAGTAGATACCATGTAATCATCCTCCCTTCCAATGGGAATCCTCATGAGTGGAATTCTGAAAAACCATACTCATCCTCCTTAGAACACTACCATAAATATGCCCGAACCACATGCCCCTGAAAATGGGCCTCATCCTTTGGTATAAGACCCAAAATTGTAAATTATAATTTCAATGATTACAAACTAATAGTGATACATAGGAATACTCCATGAGGTCCAAACCAAAAACCCAATTTACCATGATCTTATTTGAGCCACATTGTAGTACGATCATGCTTCTTATTTGGGAGACCCCATCTCCTCCATGTCTATTGAAAAACACAATATATAATCCAAAACCCATCCAAAAAAGAGAAATCCTATGGAAAAGGGATGATTCCATACATAATCCTCACACCATCACTCTCTAGTTCTCCTTTATCGAAGTGAGAAGCTTTACTGCATGACATTAAACAACATTGATGAGTCAAATCAGAAGACCTTAAAATATACTGACAAACTACGTGGGTTTTGATCCCTACCATCTAAGAACGGTATTGAGGATGACCCTATGAGATTCAAACATATCAAATGGTAATCTCAGGTGACCCCTCACAGGGGTGTACCTTATTAATCCAATATTGGGGTGTTCTGATCAAATTCATGGTGTGACATCCTCCCTTTGTTAGAAAAACCTCCTAGATCTGCTCCCACATGGTATCCTGGTCCATCTGACATCATTGTGTGAAATGGTCCCTTTATGGGACACACCTTCTGGATCCACTCCCACAGGGAATCCAGGTCCATGTTCCTTCAACATGTGACATCAACCCTTTATGAGACACACATCTTAGATAGGCTCCCACCAGGCATTTTGATCCATCCATATTCACTGTGTGTTAATTTCCCTTTTTGGGATTCAAATCCAAGATCCTCTACCAAAAGGAATTAAAATATATCATCTTTTATGGTGTGACATCTTCCATTTATGGGACACACCTCCTAAACCCATTCCTACAGGTTTTCCTCATATATCTACCTTAACCCAGTGACATCATACATTATAGGACACATCTGATGGATTCGTCTCCATGGGGTATCCTGGTCCATCCATCAGTAAAATCCCATGTTTTAAATCATATCTTCTAGAGATGCACATCCTTAATATGCTTCCATGAGGTGTTCTGATCAATATACCCTCGACACAAGATAGTTAACACATGAACTAACTCTATATCTACAAGATGTTTAACCTATGACTCTAAATACATATCATATCCTAAACATGGGATGAATGAGGTGAAAGCCCTAGAAGATCATAACCTGTCAAATTAGTGGCCTCATGAAATAAATGGGATTCCCAAGGTGAAATAATTAGAGGATATGTTTCCTTAGTTTTAGATACCTTGTTATCTTCCTTGGATGCCTTGGTATTGACACCCAAGATGCCTCCATGAGAGTCCATTATATGAGGAAGAATCCAGGTAACCAATGTTCCTATCATCAAGAAATTCCATAGATATCCAATAGGACTTGTCTCCTAATATAAGTTCTCATCCCAATCAGGACCCATTTGGAATTTCTAGAATGACGTAGTGTAATTAATAGGCATCCCTAAAAAGGTTTCACAAGGAATGAGATCCAAGAATATGAATTAACTCTATAATGGATTCCTAGACATGGTGATGAGTTCCATGGAGGAATCCATTGAAGTAGGAACAAATATCCCATCATCCCATAAGATCATGAAGTATCTATAATTGTTGAACATGATGAATCCCACCTACCATATGATAATGAGAATACAGGGAAACAAATTTATCCTCGACGCAAGGTTGGAAACCCTAGTGAAAGCATCGGAAACAATGGTTAAGAATCCATGGCTTTTTAAAAGATAACTAATGCATATTTGTAAGGGATTATATTTTTTCTCATATCATCATCTATGGAAGGGATTATAGGAATTGAGAAAACTGGGTCTGTTCCATTGTATTTTTCGACATTTTATAATGATAAAGAGTTACTTGGAATGTATCATTATCAAAAGGGATGTATTCATGATGAACCTCATATATTGTGGTGAAATCTAGGAAAACATTAATGAACATCATATATAAAATATGAGGAGGTGATGTACGATATTTCGGTATGGATTGAGATCAATCTTGAGTGGAGTGAAATTATTTTAAATTCAAAAATAACATGTATATAATAATATATTATTAGTTTATGATTATTAAACACCTATAAATTTTACTACCCATTAGAAAATGTATATGGTGAAATAATGGATTTATGGTCAATAATAGAGTTTCCATATGAAGATAAAGCTATAACTTCATTGGAGGTTGTTTGTCTATCTTGAGGAAACATAATAACAATATTATGTCCATAAAAAATGAGATATTTTTTGTTTCATTGATGATCAATTAGGGTGATCAATGTGTATTTGTAGTTATATGAAATAATGAATTGAGAACCATGCATTTCGATTAGATGTGATATATGGAATAGAGTATGAGATTCATTATAGGAATTAAATCATATAAAATATCAAATTAGGAATTAGAATAATAATTTAGACAAAGGAATTATTTATTAGAATTACAATATTTGGTTTTGGGATGTGGTCTATTAACGATTGAAATTTGATGTCAATATATGGGAGGTATATTAGGTGCCTACAAAGATAACATGGCAATGGTCGAAAGATAGGTTTATATGGGATTAATTATGATTGGATTTGTAACTTTTTATTAAGTTACAATTGTTTATGGGGATTTTAAATTTAGAATAAATTTGTATTAGGATGAGTCATAAGGTTTGAAATGGAGATTGTTTCTATATTTATTCATTTATCTTCATAGTATCTTTCATAAATAAATTTTTTAAAAACCTATGAGCGAAGTTAATAGAAAAAAATAATCAATAAGAATAAATAATAAGTAAAACGAACTAATAATATAATTATTTTCTCCAAAATCTATTTTTGGGGTTACTTAATTAAGATGAAAAATACTCATTATCTAATATATAATATTCTACGACATGATTATTGAGATGATATAAGGAGATTATTCTAGTGGTTTAGTGGTTTTTATAAAAAAAATTATTTAAAAAAAATGATACTTATGTGATGACACTAGGTGTGCAGAAACTATTTATTTAGTTTGATTCCTGAGATATGGAAATGAAGTCTAGTATTTTTAAAATTGGATAAGGATTTTATATATTTTTTTAACATAATGATGGAAAATGATATAAATTAATATTTTAAAATAAACTAAATAGTGTGTTTTCTAGAAAAATGGTTTTCAATAAAGGACAAAAATGTCTAGATATTTTGAGATTTACTATTTTGATAGAAAACCCATTAGCACCAAGACGGTGTGTACATTTTAGTAAACAATTTTTATTGGGTTTGTTTGAGTTAAATGAGTTAAAATACTATGAAAAGTGGGACATTTATATTGTATTTATATGAACATGTGATTTTACAATATTTTCCCTCTAATAATTTTAATGTTTTTTATATATTTTGATCCACACAACTAAAATAATTAAATAAATCTTATAAAATATATGAAATAATATTATTTAAATATGACTATTACAACATCGTTATTTGATTGATACATATAAATAAGTGTAACCCCATTATAGAAAATATTTAAAAAAATTTCCCGAAAAAATAATTAATTTTTTTATATGAAATAAGTACTCAATTTTTAATAATATGAATAAAATCCTATAATATTTAAGAAAAATCATATATTAAAATAGTCATTTATATATAAAATTGAGGTTTTATTTTTTTATTCATTTAAAAGTTAAATTTATAAATTTTAGTTTGATAATATTAACATAATTCATGACTCTATAATATCAAAATAAGATTATGATATATTTTTTAGGATTTTTTTGAAACAATTTTTTGGGTGAGTAGTTAAAAATACCTATTTTACAAACATTTTCACTTTTATGAAATTTTTATGATAAAATAATGACATTAATGTTTATGAATCCTTTTATATAAACCAAATATATATTTAAGAAGTAATATATTTCCTTTAAAAATTTAATCTTAATCTTATTAATAGAGGATTGAAATTATGAAAATCAAATATTTATGATTTTTCGAATAAGTACTGTTTTTATTTTTTCTCTTTTAATAATGTATTGCAAAATTTATTTTCAATTTTGTTTTGGTTTTAATGGGGGATGGATCCTATATCCTCTTACTACTTTTATATTGTCCAAAATATCTTATCCAATGGCTTAAAATATGTTTCTTCTATGATGAGCACTCTTGCTTCTCATGAGGTCCCACTCCCTTTCTCGTCACTCTTCTTCATATCTCTTCTTAATTTCCCATTTTCCTTTATTCCTCCTTTTTGGTTTCTATATCCTACAATCATGAAATTGATCTAATACTATAAATGTGTAATCTAACATACCCACCATTCCTGACCATACATTTATCCCTATTCATTATTCTTCATGATGGTATGGTATGTGCTAGTAATTGAGGCTGTTGTCATCATTTTTGGTCTATGGGATTAATCATTATTTTTAGGTGATTTAGTATTCTCTATATGGTTTTTTCTCACTCTTTATGACTTTTTCCTCTCAACATATTATCTGTGAACAATATCTATTACACCAGGGTCCATTACAATATATTGCATCAGTTTTCATTGGTGTTTTGTTAAATGTTTGTTGGGATTTCACTAGTGTTTCTTGAGTCACAAACCATATTGGTTCTTATTCTTAGTTTGAGTGCCAATTTTAATTATCATGTGGGTTTATAGGTATTATATGTTTTATAGTGTCCCTATGACTAACGTAGTGTGGTTTACCATCGATCAGAAATTGGCCTCAGTTTGTTTTAGATCTGTGGGTGGTTTAGCTATCAGTGGAATTTGTTGTTCTTGTTTTCATGATGGTTTTGTTTTGTGTTATTTAGAATTAAATCTTATATAAAAATGATATAATTTTGTGATGATTTTTAGATCAAATAAACTATTATGGTGTTTTATCTTGATAACTTTGGTGTATTGGTTTTTTCTTGTTCAGTATTTGATGGATAAAGTTTTCACATTCCTAGACTATGAGTTGTCACCAGAAACGATTATGTTATTTTTTATTAGTTGTGGGCATTGAAGGTTGAAAATGTATCAATGCTTCTTCATTTATATGGAAGATCAGTTTTCATGACGAAGATAGTGATGGGAAAGTTCTGAGGGGTAGTGTGACACCGTGAGATTTTGAGATTTCTTATAAAATAATTTAATATATTTTATATTCTGTATTACAGACAACACTGAATATAGATTCTGTTATATGAAAGAACATTGTTTTTATTTTATTTCAAGAAATACATAGTTATAATTTTAATCTACAGAATATATATATCATCTTGAGGTACACAAAAAACTATATTTATTTTGTGTTACACAGAATGTTGAGTTTATTCAATAGCTTGTGTTACACTCAATGAAGTGTTTTGCTAAACTAAAATATATTATTAAAATTGTTCTTAAAATATAATTATAGTTATAACATAGTATTGGGATTGTAATTTTTCAATAAGATTAAATAAATCATTAAAATATGATTTACACATGAATATAAAGTGAATCCTTTTGTTATCAATTAGATATAAATAAATGTAGAACTATCTCAAATAATTTTACTTTTCTAAGGTAACTATCTTTATGTGTACAAAACATTATATCAATAAATTAAAAACACAAAATTTAACAAATATTTTCAATTCAATTTATATACTATATATTCAATCATTATTTTTGATACCCATCAAATATATTATATAGGTAAATTATTATAATATATTCCATTTTATGAATAAAAAGATGTATTTTTCTAAAAGGTAATTTTACGACCTGTTAATGATGATCCCATTATGAAAATAAATTTTGAAACATTTATAATTTGTTTTGAAAATTTTAAAACAGTTTTTGAAATTGGGATACCATAATTTACGTAGAGTGATTTTTTGTATTTTTTAAAGAAGATTAAAATTTTTATGAATAATGAAAACTAACTTTTTTTTTGTTGAAAAATGATTTTTATTAAAAAAATTCGCCGAATAATTATATTTTAAATTTTTTTACAATATAATTAGTTTAATAATATAAGAATAAATATAATCTAGTTCATTTTAATAAATTTCGCATTAAAATTGGATACAAAATAATTTAATTTTTTTAAACATTTTCAATTTTAAAACATGTTGTCTCTTCATGTATGCTGGATTTCATTTAAATTAATTTTAGCCACCTATGTGCATTGAATTTTGAAATACTGATTTAATATTTTAAATATTTATAATTTATTATTAGGTCAAATTATTTTTTTTACAAAAAAATATTAGTGGCTGTATTAAATCTAATTACCATGATTAAGGTAGAAACAAGACCACTCGGTTGTTAAACATTAATTTAAGATGTAAAATAACCTAGGAACATTATCTAAATCCATTGTATGGAAATATATTGACATAATACACTCTTTTAAAGTTAATGAATAAAAATTGGAGTCACATTAGGTACGTGATTCCACTCAATAGTGTTTACATTTTTATATTTTTATAAAAAACACCTCTCCTCCAATATAAAAATTGTAGTACCAACATAACTTAATCACACATTTTAATAAATTTTTCTCATCCAATTAATGGAAAAATCCACTCCTTGATTGAATAAATTCATACCAAATTATTTTTTGGAAATAAATCCACACAAGGACTAATTTTGGTGAAAAACTATATAAGTTACCCCAAGAAGAGGTAACATCCTTCAACAAGAACATTTATATTATTTCATTATCCACCCCCTTTGTTATTATTATTACATGATAATATAATGACCAATATATCCACAATATAATGAGATGATTTTATGTTAAGGGTTTTACCTACACTCATAAAATATTCCATGGAATGTGATACATAATCACTGATTGTGTGTACATAAGACTACCACTACTAGAACCAATGCCACTTGTTCTTCCATTGCCACCATTTATTGTTGGGAATAATGATTTAATTTATAATCTTATTTGATATATATTATATTTAACATTTATTTAATATTATTTTTTTATTATATAAAACATACCTACATGCATCTCATTTTATGAAAACATGGTAACTACATTTTTGGATTTGTGAACTATCGCCTCCTCAAATAAATGTGATTCATTCACATTTTACAAGGAACATATTAAGGATGACTCTATTAAAAATATATGTCATATATAAAATAATAATTATATTATAATGATAATATATATATATATCTGGGTTTTTGTGTGTCATTTACTCTCTTGATTTCAATATGATAATAAAAAAGGATTAATGTTCATGTGTACATACAACCTACAATCACAAGGAACGATGTATTCCATTTCATATTTCTATATATTATATATTTTTATAAATATTAATATACTGAATATATAAGATATTTATATCGGTTTTTACATTCTACAAATATGTAAATCCTGATCAATGTAATATGATCAATAATGAGAAGTCAAAATATATACGAAAAATGATGCATATATTACCTAAAATGTAACATTAACATTGAATTGTAATAAAATGTAATAATTAAATCAAATAAGGTAATATATATAATAATATGATTCTCATGGTATATTGATAATGAAATTATTTCTCTTTTCGGTTGGAAATTTGTGTTCTCCTAAAAAAATGATTACTAAAGAAGTTTTCAAAAATATTTTACTATTTTTAATTACATTTTTACCCACAGTTTACTTTTCTAGTAAAAAAATATTTCATTTTGAATATTCGTATTTTTTCTGATCAATTATCTTTTGTAAAATTTTACATTGAAAAAGGAATGTCTCACATATATGGATTTACCCACCATAGTTACTGTCATTGTATTGATTCTTCCTTTACGAGTTTACAGGGTTACTTCTTAGTGAAAAATGATTGTAATAATTTTCATAAAATTAATTGTTTTTGTTGTGTACCTCAGAGGATAGGTTTTCAAAAAAAAATTGTTTATTAAAATGTGTTAAAAATGTGTTTCAATGTTCCTTATTTTTGTTTTTAGGGTTATTTTCGAAGGAAAATGCCTTATATTTTAATATGTTCTTTTCCAAGAGGAATAGATATTTTCATCAAGAAAAGTTATAATTGATTTTTAATGATTCATTTTTGGATTTTTGATGTTGTTTCAAAACAAAATCATATTAAATTTTTTATATTTTTATAAATTGATTTAAATAAATGTTTTGTTCCAAGAGATATTTTAAAATCATTCTCCATATAGGATGAAATACTTTCATGAAGTATCTGATTTACTAGAGATATAATCCATGGATTCCATTAATATTATTTCTATAAATGGTTTATTTAGTGATTGAATAATTTTTATGTAACCTATTTATTTTCTATGTGATAATCACATTTCAAAGTGATTGAAAGTGAAGCCTTTTATTTTTCATGCGTTAATAATGTTATGAAATAATAATTGTTTTATTGTTTTTTATGATGATATGAAAGCTATTTTTTACTTAATTAATGTTATGGTTAGTGTAGATAGATTTTATGATGGGGTCTACCAAATAGCCCCAGATATTCCCATTATAGATTATAAGATGGGGTGGACCAGATTGTGTTGGGTAAGCCTATTACAACTTATATGATGGTGTGGTCCCTATTGCACTGATTAAGCATATTACATCAAATGTGATGGGGGTGGACCCAATAGCATAGGGTAATCCCATTTAATCTTATATGATGTGGTGTCCCTAATATGACTAGGTAATCCTAATATATCTTATAGAATGGGGTGGCCCAGTAGCACTAGGTAAGCATGTTACAACATATATGATGGGGTGGCCCAGATACCATTGGATAAGCCTGTTACAACTTATACGATGGTGTAGCATATATATCTCTATTTTAGACTGTTATAGATCTCCAATTCATTTCGTATGTATTTATATATCATGATATATACATGGTTGGAATTGGGAGTAGACGTGGTTTAGTAATGAACTTTTTCTGCTATGATAATCTTTGGAGTGAACCTTGATTACTAAGATGGTCATGAGAGTGAACCATGACTACCACAATGGTTTTGGGAGTGAACACATTCCACTAAGATGGTCTGGGCATTAATATTTTACTACTATGGAAATATATTTTATATGATAATGTTTCTGCCAAATATTATATGTCTTATTCTTATGTTAATCTTTCATGGTATATGATCATGACTCTCTTATGATTTTTGACTTACAAAATGCCATTATTTTTAACATGGTTCATGTTTATGATATTTGATATGAAGGGCATGATCTTATAATGTTATTATATTCTTCTCATACCCTTATTCTCATGATATTCTTATATATCTCCATTTTTTACCCTTACTGGTCATCTAAGGTCACCCCTTTATTATGATTTCTTTCCCTAGGTTCTCAAGAATTGTTTTCGGTAGGAGTAATAATGTAGAAGATCATTAAGGGAGATGTTAATGGAATTTTACTAGGATATAATATTATGTTTCCATGTTCAAAAAGGCAGTTTACTATTATTGTCATCGGGTATATACTTTCTAATTTTTCTTAATATTCATTATTAATGATGTAATATCTAGATATGCAAATCACATGTCACTATATATGGTATCAATGGAATGTTTTGGAACACCATTTAAAACTAGTATGGGAATTTTTTTGAGACACCTAAATATATTTATAAGGATATTTCTTGTGATGAATCTAAAGATAAGCCTAAGGTGTCATATATTTAAAAGAATGTGTCATAATTTAGACATCCTATATGTGATTTTTCATGATAATGTGGTTTTACACTTTGAAAATTTTTGATCACACTATTTTTTTTATTTTATTCAATGCTGGAAACTATAAGAATGTGGGTTAATATTGAAGGTAATAGAAAAATTTCTAATGAGAATTATAATGGTTTGATCACCAAGGTGAAGGATGTTGTGATCATTCCAAATTTCTTTTCACAAAATATTATTAATAATATATACCTCAACCAACTCTTGGAATCAGTGAATATGATATGTGATGAGTTATATGAGAGTTTAAGTAATTGAGACAATATATTCAATCAGATTTAGTTTCCTTCGTGTTTATAATGTGGGAAGAAACACCCACGTGAATGTCTCAGAGGGACGAGTAGGTGTTATGACTGTAGAAAAAAAGGAAACAAATAAATCAACTACAAATGAAAAATGATGAGTTTGGTCAAAACAATTTACGGGAATATTAAACTCTATAATACAATATTATTCATTAAATTCATTAATTATTGATTGAATGGTCATTAAACATATCAATTTCTAATGAGGAATTCTCCTGAAGTGAATCATCAAGGTAGTATGAGTAATGTCTATATTGGTGATGATGATGAGATTAGATATTAAGTGTGAATGAAAAAAGGAATTAAGTAATATAGTGATGTATATATGTTATATATTCAATATGACGTGGAATAATTAATGTATTTATGTTCTTTGATTTAAGAATTATGAATGGTGAATTATTTAAGGATTGTTCAACTTATGTATTTTTTCTAAGGAATTACAAGAATATGTTAAACGGTTCTGGTGGACTAGAAATGTGATTTATTGTTGAGGAAACATTTTGAATAATGTATGATAACCGTTAATATAGTCAATATGTTATGAAAATTATTTCGGGATAATGATATGTTTGATATAAATAAGTAAATTAGACAAGATTTATTACTTTGGAACTAATTAAGGATTTTTTGAAAACTGTTGACTGCAATATAGGATTAATTTTACTACATTTTTAGATTTATTTAATGTATCCAATACATATTGAAATAAGCTAGAATTCATGTTTTCTATAAATATTTTTGTTAAGATATGTTATTACCATGTTTTAAGGGAATACATGATGAATGTATTCACATATTTGGTTGAAAAAAAAACAAGAGCTACTTTATGATATACTAGGGATCAATTTTGACCAAATTTTGAAAACTTTAGTGACCTTAGTTATAATGTTTTGGACTTTAATGTTTCATTAAGGTATAAGGTTAACCATTTATGGAATTTTTTCTATTAAACAAAATATTTGGTTTTAGAGATTAATATATTATCTTACCATATGAGGATTTAATTATATTGCATAAAATGAGCTATTCTATTTTGTGATAACTAAATAAATATAGAATTACATATTATTCTATATATGGATATAACTATTTTATAATGCTTTAATAATGGAAGATTTGCCTCAATTATTTTGAATAATATATGCCATGTAAATTGATGATGGTGCAACCCAAGGGAGAGATTATCCTTATGAGATGGAATGAAATCAATTAAGTAAATTTTCTCAAGAAAATTATTAAATATTAAGAGAAGGGTCGTGAAATAAAATGTTGTCCTGTTATCATAATTTTTGATGATATCAACGAACTTTTCAAGACTCACTGGGTCATTTATTTATGACCATTTTTTATTCCCAACCAAGTTCTCAATCACTGTACATAGTAAATTGATAGTTAGATTTCTATTATATGTCCATTTTTCAGATTTTAAATATGGTATACTACGTGGAAACCTATTTATGTGTTACTTTGGATAACAATTTTGTTTTTCAATTCCCCTTTTTAAATAATGTTTTAGTATTCATTTTTATGATGTGGGTTATTATGCAGGGAAATTTCATGTATTAAATCATTGATAACACAAAAAAATTCAATGTTGAAATTCATTTTAATGGGTGTATAATGTAAAACCCAAATATTTTGTGATTTTTTTTGAATTAGTTAATTTTTTTCCATATTCTTCATTTCAGGTAACATCAAATATAGCATGTATTATATGAAAACACTATGATTGGTTTACCATTCACACAATAACTTGTTAATATTATACTACATGAAAAACATTGAATACATTATATAACAAACAACACTATGTTCAAATTATGTTACAAACATTGCTAATTTATTTTTACATCTTATGTAACATGCAACACTGTGTTTTACCAAACTGAAATATATTATTGATATTTTTAGTATCATATCATTATATTTACCACCTAACCATTTAAATGGATGTTGTTAATAATATTGACTAAATGTTGAAAATATTATTTAAACATGTATATAAAATGAATTATTTGTTTATCAATTAGTTACAAATGAATGTAAGAACTACTTGAAAATAAAGAAATCACTTTCCTAAAGAATCTATTTTTCTCTGTATAAACATAATTTTATCTGATTAAATTAAACAAACCAATTTTGCTTAATTTGTTCAAAATAATTCATATACTATGCATTAAATCAATATTTTGATACTCATCTAATATTATTGAAAGGTATATGATAATAATAGAATCCAATTTCATTAGTAAATACATGTATTTTTTTAAATGTTAATTTTAAAGAATTTTGATGGAGAACTGATTATAATTATAAATTTAGATAAATTTGTAAATTTAATTTTAAACAAACCAATTTTTAAATGGGTATATAATAATATCACTTCGGTGAAATGTTTGTATTTTTTAAAAAAGATTCATATTTGGATCAATAGTGAAGAAATAATGTTTTTTAATTGGAAACCACAATTTTTATCAAATTTATTAAATTAGTTGAACAATATTATAAATTGGGTTTAAATTATAATTATTTAAATTATAAAACAATAAATCCGTTATAGGTTATTAAAATAAATTTCACATTTGAATTGGATTTAAAAACCTTTCACGCATTTGAAAATTTTCACATTAAAAACCCATTATCTCATCTCGTTCGTCAGATTAATTTAAATTAATTTACACAAATTATGTTATCAGAAATTTAAAAAATGGATTCCATATTGGGAATAAGAATAATTTATAATGACTAATATTGTGAACTTTTTTTTGAAAATATGTTATTGAATTTAATTAAATTTAAATACTGTGATAATGGTAAAAACAAGATTACTTAGTCATTAATAATCAATTTATGGGTTTAAAAAACCTAGAAACATGTCGAAAACAATTTTATAGAAATATTTCGACCATGTACCTTGATTTATAGAAAAATAAATATTATTTGAGGCACATGATGTAAGGAATGCCTCTCAATATTGTTTTAACATTTTATATTTACAATAATGGCACTCTTCCTCCATTATAAAAAAGGCACTCACCCCCTCTCTTATTCACACACCTATGGAAATTTTTTGTTTCCCTAAACTCACCTAATATCCTAAAAAATCACTAAATTTATCTTAGAGATATTTTTTGGGAATAAATCCAACTATGGAAGCACTTTTCTGCAAACCAAGAGGAGTTACCCAAATAAGAGATATCAGCCTTCGACAAGCACATTGTTTTTATTTCTATTTCCACCACATAAATTATTATTATTCCATAATAACATGATAATATAATAATCCAAAATAAAATAATATTTTTTCATGTTATGTATTCTACCAAAGCATGAAACATTCCATCAAATTGGATAAGCAATGACAGTTCACGTGTATGGTGAACTATCACCTCGCGAACCGATGTCGCTTATTCTTACATATCCACACTTCAAGGATGGAAATAATGATGTAATTTATTTTTTTATATGATATATAATATATTTAGGTTTTCTATATACATATTATATTATTATATATTATATACCTCATGCTTTCCATTTTGTGTAAATACAATAACTAAATTTTTGGACATGTGGAATACCGCATCCACAAAGTGATGTGATTCATTCTCATTTTACACGGAATGAATTAAGGATGTGTTTAATTAAAATATATGATATATATGAAAAAATAATGTCATTTTATTTATAATATATATATTTCATTTACATTCATTTTTTCAATACGACTAGAAAACAGAAACAACATTAATGCGAACGTACGACCTACCATATCCATGAAAGATGTATTCCATTTTATATTTGAATATTTTACATATTATGATAAATTTTTATATAGTAAAAATTTATGATATTTATATCATGTATTACAATATTTAATTAATTAAATTGTGATCTATGTTATAGTATCAACAATAACAATTCAAAACATATACAAAAAACAACATACATATGAACTGAAACGTAACATTAAAATGGAATCATAATAAATGAGTTATATAATGTCATAATTAAGTCATATATGGCATTATATTTGATAATATGGTTATTTGGGATATTTATAATAATCATATATTTACTATACATGTGTTTTCAATGTGTTTGAAGAATGTTATGAATTAAGGTAAGGGTTTTCTCATCTCACTTTCATTTATGAGATATTTATGCCTTATTCAACACTAATTTATTTTTTATGGGGTACATACTAACCGAGAATATATTATAATTTTATTATACTTAAATATATGGGTATTAACATATCAATTTTATGATATGTATTTCATGGGATTTATTATTTAAAATTTACCAAATCGGTAATGTAATATTTCTCTCAATTTACCTTTTCTGAGATACATCCCACGTAATACACCTATATTTTTTATGTTTGTATATAATACATTTAGAAAAATTATATCATGAATATAATTATTTAAATTAAATTTAAATATTTGTGTTCTTTTTTTCGTTCATGGGGATTATGATGAAATGTTACCAAAGTGGTAACTACTTATAGTTATAATCTCATTGTGTATTCGGGTTTGTGTTGATTATTCCTCCATTGAAGAAATATTATGTTCTATCTCTCAAGATATCTCATAAATTTTATTCCCCTCTTATTATAAATTATATTGTTAATTAATGGAACAATTTTTACAGTCTTTGGTACTTATGATAAATAAAAAATGTTTTTATGAAAATATAAATTTATTTCTCTTTCGATCAGAAATCTATGTTGATAGAAATCAATTTTTTTAAAGATATTTAAAAATTGTTTTTCTACAATTTTTAAACGAAATATTTACTCACGTATTACATTAATGAGTCAAATTTTTTTTAAAAGCAATGTCCTTGACATATTTTATCAAGACACTTTTCTAAACATATTTCTGGTGAAAATGAAATGTTTGACACGTGTGGATTTACCCACTATCTTGGTCACAATTTCATTGAATATTCCATAGAATGTTTACAAGGATTCATTTTTAAGAATTTATTTCTTAATATTATTTACATTCATTGTTTGTAGTGTGGTTTTCAAAGGAATATGTTATTGAAATTGTTATATATTTGTAAAAGTGTTTACAATTGTTTTTAAATATTACATTGTATTTTATCAAGGTTATTTCAAAAGGAAAATGTTTTATGTTTCAAAGAGATGTATTTAAATAAGAAGGTTTATTTTCTTTATGAAATATATTAAATTGTTTTTAGCGATTCATTAGTTTTTTTAAAAAAATCAACAAAATTTATTTCGAAAATGTTATATGTTTAAAATTGTGATATTCAAGGAAATTTTATGTTTCAAGTGAACTTACAAAATCCTTCTCCGTCTAGGATTAAATATTTTGATAAATTTTATTCTTTACCAAAGATATGATTCAAGGAAATAATGAATTTTATTTCACTTAATGGATTATGTTTTTATTCCATAACTTTTATGGAATCTATTTATTTTCCAGATGATAATAATGTTACAAAGATATTGACATGCAACCCATTTATTTTCCATGGGTTAATCAAGTAATAAATTATTTAATATATTATTTTTTTAGGATTATATGAAATAAATCTTTACTTTTTCATTGTTTGGTTCATATAAATATATTAGGTGATGTATTGACCTAGATGGTATCGTTTAAGCCCATTACAAATCATATGTAGGATCCCCATCCTATAATCCACTCGAAGGGTTATCCGAGCTAGGATGTCCATATAACCTCAAATGAATCTTCTTAAATGCCATAGGATGCCAACTACTAGTGAGGGACCGTTTAATCTGTATTCTGGGTAGACTATGAATACATTGTTAATAAGTAATATATAGTAGATGAAAACTAGTATATAATAAATTTCAGAAGAATATTAATAACCAAACAATAGTAGAGGAAACAAAACCACACCAAATAAATATATAATAAATATGGAATATAATAAATAAACTAAATAAACAATGATTTTAGGATAATATGATTGTGCGTTAATGATAGTATGAAAAAAAGGAAGTACAAGACTGTAATAAAGGCTACAATGAAAATGACATAATGATAAACAACTATGTCATGAGCAGCATCTCGGTCCTCTAACCCCAAGCCTCATCCTAAGTAGTTGGACACACTCAAGAACCCGAAGCAACATGCTTTCCATTATCTCTACCTATGAAAATATAGTCTACCCAGTTACCAAACGATGCCCAAGTTGGGGTAAGATAAATACATAGTAGTTTGACACCCATGATGTCTAAACCATTACATTTCATGTTGTAGAAAATAGTAGTGATACAACATAATATAAGTATAATAAATCAAATAAACAATAAAACATTAATGTATATTGGTCTGGGTCATCACCGTCACACACCCCATATCGCCTACTTCAACCCAAACTGGGAATCTGAATTGAGTACCTATAATAAGAAGGGTGAAAATATATATAACAGGGATACAAATAACATGTAAGTCAAAAAGGTATAATACCCCAAAAATTTTCTTTAGTATGGGGTCCTATTAATGTGTCAAAAAAGTGTGTTTCAAGCACTAGAAATATATTAAAATTTATCAAGGTCACCAAGGCCACATAAATAAACACTTTCCTTGCATTATTATTATTATTATCATTATTATGTTTAGGTTGTATATTTAGAGTCTGAGCCCATATCGAAGGCATCGATATGGTACCTCTATAAATTAATCTAATACCAATGAGCATGTTCAAGGTAATCTTGTGAAAGGCCTAGTAACACTCAAGGCATGGCTTTATCATGAGTCTGTCTTGGTTTCCCATGGAAGGGGTCAGGTATCACCCATGGAATAGAATATCCACTTTTCCAATGGTTCTACCACTCAATGTCCCTTTGAGAACCAATATCACTCATGGGTTAATTGAAGGCATTGTGAATTTCTTTTTTGGAAAATCCAAAGACACCCCCCCATGCATAAAGGTAACTAGTCTTGAATGGGTAGTACAACCATGATTCATTTATACCAAACCCCAGTTCTCTAACCATCCTAAATTTAATTAGGTTTCATAGAACAAATATCATGGAGTTGCATTTATAATTCCCACTAAACAGTATAAGTAACTCATCGACAACAAATGATCATTTAAACTGAGTAGCAATAGCCAACGAAATTTATCAATGATCGAATTAAAAACATGCATATTAATTTATAAAGGCACTACAATATTATAATAGGACATTAAATAAAATAATTAAGCTATAATTAATCGACAAAACTAGTGATTAGTTTTCAAAATTATCCAAAATAATTTATTTAACTTAAACTCAAAGAAATAGAACATGAAACATTTGAAAATAATTGGTTTAATTAATTTAGGGCAAACTGAAAATAGTCCAAGGTAATCTCCAAACATGAAGAGGTATCTAATGAGGTTGAAACAATATATATTAGATATATTTCCTCAAATAGTGGTGACAATGTAATGAAAATTAGTTTATTTAATTTTGAATTGATAAAAATTAAACATCTCCAGTAGGCACCGGCTATTAGAAATATGTGAGATTTAAGATACACAACTAAATGTGGTTAAAGATAGTAGAATCCATACCTTTTACTCATAAAGGATCCTATGCTTAGTGGTGATCAATGATTTGACCTAAAAAAGAAGAAACAAAATTAATTTAGAAAACCCCCAATTTTGGGTAAAATTATTCTATAATATATTGCGAGACATATTTAGAATGATATTGAATGATTATTAGAGGGGGAGGATACCCTTACCTAGAGCTTCACATCACACCATAAAACGTCAAAATCAGAGGAGAAATGAGGCTGCAGTGATCACCCGGTGGTGGAAAAGGGTGGTCCGCCCCACCTAGCATGGGGAGGGACACCACACACAAGAGAGGGGGAGGGAGCGAGAATGCGAAAAGGGAAAATGGAAAAGAGGAGGAAAAATATAAAAATAAAAAAAAAAGAAAAAGAAAAATGAAATATAAAAAATAATAATGTTTAATTGGAATGAGAATAAAAATATTTAAATAAAATGGGTTTACCCCAAATTAATCATTTTAAATTTATCACAAACAATTTTATTTTATTAAATATTTTATCTATTTTTTAAATTCTTTTTACTTCCCTAAGTTTTATTTTTAAATAATTCTATTCCTTTTTATTATCTTTACCCTGAATTTTGTGAAAATGCGTTATGTAAAAAATTATATGTGGCCCGAACAATTATGTAAATAATTTAAATAGTCTCTCAGGACCCGAAACAGGGTTCATGACATGCACCATGAGTTCCTTTAATAACTTTTACATTAAAACGTACCAGTACGTATCTTAATTGAATACGAGATGTTACAACATCCCCCTGGAAGACAACTCATCCCCGTGTTTCCCATCTTATGGTAGTAGAATGTTGTTAGAGAAATGCTCCAGAAATTGAGCATGCACTTCAGTCTCCCTCTCCTAGGTTTCATCTTGAATACATCTATGTTGCAATAATTACTAGACTGGGGGAACTGACCTGCCTCAGAGAACCTTCATGCTATGGTTGATGATATGGTTCAAACACTCCTCAAATGATAAATCCTCTTCCAGCTTAATGTCATCGGGATCAAAAGAGCGATATGAGTCTATATGATACTATCGAATTTGGGATACATAGAATACATCGTGTATGGAATGATACCTCTAAGTTAGCAATAACCAATAGATCACTAGCATAACCTTTTCCATTATCTCAAACAACCCGACATCTTTCAGTGATAATTTCATATGTCCCCTATTATGTTTGTGACCCATCCTTGAAGAAAAAAGAAAAAAATATTAGATGTCTCACCTCAAACTCAAGAGGTATATGGTGATGATTAGTATAAGATTTCTATCTAGAATGAGCTATAGTCATACGTTTCTGAATCAACTGAACATTTTGAGAAGTCTCCTAAACGAGATTAGGATCCAACAAAGTTGCCTCACCTGCTTTAAGCTAGTATAAGGGTGAAAGACACGGTCTACCATAGTGAGACTAATACATAGCAATTTAAAAGGTCTTGTGGAATATGTTATTTTTTTTATCTCATGAAGAGGAACATGTTTCCCCATGAACTTCTAAAGTCACTGACAAAAGCTTTTAGAATATCATCTAACACTCTTATGGTCCTCTCAGACTAACCATCAGGATGATGGTGATATGAAGTACTCAATAGTACCGTCGAACCCAACACTTTCTACAACCCCTTCCATAACTATAATGTAAATAGGGAATCTCTATCCTAGAAAATTGTGTGACGTATGAAATAAAGTCTCTCTTTATCTTGGATATATATCCCACCCAACTCATCAACATAAAAGGTCTCCCATATAGGACCGAAGTGTTTGTCTTTGGTCAACCTATCTAAAATCACCAACACTACATTTATACCAAAATGAGATCTTGGAAATATTGTAATGAAATCCATAGCGAGTTCATTCCATTTACACTCAGGAAAGGATAGATATTGTAGGATTCCAGTAGGTTGTTGGTGCTCTTCCTTCAACTATTGGCAGGAAGAACACTGAGTGATGTAACCCAGTATCTACTTCTTCATACCTGACCGCCAATATTGGTGACACATTCCTATTTAAATCTTGTATAGTCAAGAATAATCATCCCAAACCAAGGTGTGATAATCCTTCATCAGCTCTTCTCATATATGATAAGGAACACGCACATTTCCATAGTAATATAGGGTTCTACTACCATCCACAACCCAACCAATTGGAGGGTTCTCTTATGTGACACTATCTCTCAATAAAAGAATCTTTGGATAAGATAATAGTCACATACGGACTCACTCTAGAAGAGAATATTGCACTATTATAGTTTTTAGGACAGGCTACCCGTATTGTTCTTGAACCTACAGATGCATCTCAAAAAAGAAAGATATTATCTGCCACTCACTACATACTGAATGGACGACTTGTGAATGTATCATGTATATCAATGCATCAGCTAAGTCTTTTTTATTACTAGTGGAATATAATAGCTCAATGTTTAACTACTGAAGGTATTCTACCCACCTATCATTCCATAAATTCAAGTCTCACTATGTAGAAATATATATTTCAATATTTTTTAATCCATGTAAACAATGAACCTCTCACAAAACAAGTAGTGTCTCCATAAACGTAAATCATAGACCACATATCCTAACTCAAGGTCATGTAGAGGATATTTTATCTCATTATGACTCAGTTTATGGGATCCATAATCCATGAATTGATATCCCTTCATTAAAACGACACGTATTTTGATTCCTGAAGCATCATAGTAAATAGTGTAGCTTCTGCCTTGCATAAGAAGAATCAAGATCAATGATGGGGTTTGTCATCTCATTATCCCATGTAATAACTTTTCACATGCATCTTACCTGATAAAATGCACCCCGTTATTAGTCAAGGCTGTAAGAGGCGCCGCTATGGAAGAAAAATATTGTATAAAACCCCTATAATAGCCATCAAGCCACAAGAAACTATGTATGTTGAAAACATATTTGTTCTTTTATCATGCAACTACGGCTCCCACCTTTTATGGGTCCACATACATGATTTCCTCTGATATTATATGACCCAAGATGTGATCCTTAACAATCCTGATGTTTCATTTTCTAGGCTATGAATATAGGTGGTTCTCTCTTTGTGTACTAAGAATTATCTCATAATGGGGTGAAATTTCATGTATGAAACAAGAATATACCAAAAAGTCATAAAAAAGACAAAAAATTAATTAAGGTATAGGTGAATAACATGATTTATCAGAGCAATAATGATTTCTAGTGCATTCTTGAAGCCGGATGGAAAAACCAGATAATCGTACAAGCCGTGCCTGCTATGGAATTATGTATATGGTATATCAAACAGTCACACATTCACATGGTGATATCCTTACCTTATATTTATTTTTGAAAAAATATTTTCCCCTTAATGATGGTCAAAGAGGTCATCTATATGGGGAAATAGATATCGATTCTTTATCATAAGTTGGTTGAGCTGATGATTATCCATAAAAAATATTATGTTATCATCTGCCTTCATGGTGAAAAGAACTAGTGAACCCCATAGTGATGTGCTAGGAATTATAATACCCTTAGCATTTAGGTCATTAAGATTCTTTTTGAGTTCATTTAGTGCTGTAGGTGTAATCTTATAAGGAGGAATAGACATTAGTGCCCTAGTTGGCACTAGATCAATAGGGAACTCCATATCATTCACAAGAGGTAATATAGAGAAATCGCCAGGGAATTAATCCATTAAATGGTCCATAGTGGGATCAAAGTTCACTATGTGTGACCTCTAATCACTCATGAAGAGATTTTATATTTGATTTGTCACTCTTCCAGACCCTCTACATTTATGTCTAGCTTGATTTTCTTGTATATCCTATTCTCCTTTGTAAATGTATATTTCAACATTTGGGGATGTGATGGAAACTCGACGGTGAGGAAAGTCCACTTGATCATGGTAAGGAGAAAGCCGGTTCATTCTGAGAATGTGTTCGATGCCAGACATATCAAGAATAAAGAACTTCCAAAAGAAATGATACCCACCTATCTCATTGGGAACTCTGGGCACTAGAGTATGCCCTCTATTCTTACCCCTATTAGGGTGTTGAGATACATGATGTTGTAATAATAATAAATTGGAAGACTGGGTATTTCAACAATGATGGAAGAAAAAAATTACTATGATGCATTGTTATAAAAAATTGTAGAAACTAATGAATAGGCCACTAGAATGGTACCCCTAACCGTATATGGTCATGCACTCTACTCCTCTGGAGCTGGTTGCACCGCATACATATGACCTAAACCAAAAACATGAAATACACCCTTATTGATTTGAGCATGTCTTCTCTAGTGACAAAGAATGTATGGAATTGGATTTCCACAACCACGACCTCCACCATTACCTCGACCAGATGGGATGGTTGGAAAAAACATATTGACTGACATTGAGTCATAAATCACATACCTAAAAAGGTTATAGTATGGGTCATCTACCATTTGATACTGATGATAGAGAATTTAAGAAATACTGAAGGTGACCCAACATGCTGCAAGCACAGGACTCCAACAAGTCACGTGTGCAGTGAGGCCTCTTATGATAGCTCTACCGCACAGAAGACATGTGACAAAACTATCAAAATATACATCCTCTTTAGGATTATCTCTAGGTGATAATTCAAAATGACACATCATATTTCTAAAAGAACCATTTCCCTATCTTGGCACTAAACCACCCTGAATCATAGGTTTTTCGTCCCTGAGTTTTTTTCTGAAATGATGGCTCGATTTACGATCTTTGTGATAGTTTTCAAATGAAAGATATTTTATGAGAGTTGATGGTATAATCAATTCTGTCCTCAAAGAATCCCACAATAGACTATGTGTCATAAGTAAGGGATGGGGAAAATGATGAATCTCTACAAAAAGATTAGAATAATGTAACACCTTCATAAAGACCTTCTAAATATGTAATAATTCTTGGGAATGATCATCTATCATAGTCTATGGAAATAAGTGATCATAAAAATCTATGTTAAAGTCTTCCCAAACCTTTTTCCTGGTGTTCTCTTCCTGTGATATAGCATCCCACTAATTCTTGGTGGATTCACGAATAATATATACTAAAACTTCAACATTCCAATCTAGAAGTGTACCATGATGGTCAAAGATATACTTTTTGAATTCTATCTGTTATTCGACAGAATGAGGACCGCTAATCCCGAAGAAGTTTGGAGGGTTTTGTTGTAGGATGTCCCATGTGAGATTTTCCATAGACGGGGTAAGTATAAGAATATTATTTACTGACTACATACACCTAGGGATACATTCCATGAATTGAGGTTCATATACCATCGTACGATTGGCATGACGTGGTACTAGAGGTGGTACTACCAATAACACCTCATGAGGAACTAAAAGAGGAACCTCTGGGGGTTCGAGACACCCCATCTTTGGAGTGTTATCATTGCCACTCTTCTAAGGAACAACATGAAGACATCGTGGCTCCATTTCTCTATAATATCCAATCAACCAACTTTATAAAGAGTTCATAACAGAAGAAGAGGCATGATTGGTATAATAAATAGGGTAGGAATTAGCCTTTTTATTTTCACTACACAATAGGTAACCCGCTCAAGGAGCTGAGTTTGTATACGGAAGATTAAACCAAAAGGATAAATAAAATGAGTCCTAACACCTAATTACAAGGTAAGTTAATGTTAACATATGAAAAACTACCATAAATTTATATTTATAAAACTATTACTTCAAAAGATTCTACTTGTAACAACAACAATAACATGAAAATAGTAAGATACACACTGAATGTAGATATGTCATGGAAATATTCATGTCATTTTAATCCTATGGTGGATAATATGATTCATGTAAAATAATTTCCCTCATATGATCATGATCAAATTAAAAAAATTATTATCTCAACAATACCAATATCAATAACAACATAAAACAAGCATGTGGCCAAACAGTGAAGTTGCATCAACAATAAATGGCTTAATCAGTAATTCCAATCCCAACCTAAGAATTTTTGTTTCCATATAAATGGGTTAGCTACGTCCATGCATAGGGAAATTTCCAAATCCATGTATCCTAGATTTATATCTAACCCCAGTAGTTAGACCAAAGGAAGAAAAATATTGCCACCACCTTGTAACGTCTCCATCATGGAAGAACTAGAATAGTGCTCCGAGCCTAGTTAGCCACATACCTTCAAGTGCATCCCGAACTCTAGAGGATGACAACTAGAATCAAGTCCCTTTTTAACATATCTGTAAGGAAGACTATTCTATCATAGGTATTAAGTAATATACAATGGAAGAAAACCAATTTATAAAAATTGAGGTAGAATATAAGTAGCCAAACTAGAGAATAACTAAATAAACAACCCCCACTAAATTCATAATAATTGTGGAAGCATATAAATAATATATAAAAATAGTGATTTCATGCTTTGATGTTTGTGCTTAAATGAGAGTATGAAAAATAGGAAACACATGCATTCAATCCATGCTGTAATCATAATGAAATGAAGTGCAACGACAACATCATGAGAAGAAGCTCAGTACTCTACCCCCATGATCCATCATAAGTTGTATTCTACACTCAAGAACTAGGAGAAACATACATCCCATTATCTCTATCTATAAACAAAAATTCTACATGGGTACCAATCAAATCTCGGGTAGGGGGTGAGATAAAATCCCAGTAGATTGACACCTAAGGAGTCTAAACCTTTCAATTTCGTTCTATATACTATAGTAGTGTACCAACATGTGATAAAAGTAATCCTTCAAATGAACATAATAAAATGTATGTATCATGGTCCGGATCCTCAATAGAACCCATTCCATATCACCAACTTCAGCCCAAGATGGGAATCCGAATAATGTACCTATCAAAATATGGTTGAATATATATGTAACATGGATATAAATAAAAAGGAAAAAAGAATAATTCCCCAAGCATGTGCTTTATCTTGGGGTCTAGTTTATGTGTTATCAATGTGTTCTTCAAACACAAGAAAGGTATCACAATTTACAGAGGAAACAAAGTATACAGAAATAAACACTTTCCAAACATCATTATTATTATTATGTTCAAGTAGTAGAGTTAGGGTCTGATCCTATCCAAAATGTATCGTTATGGTACATTATTCAATTAATCCAATACCATCAATCCCTTCAAAAAAAATCTTTTTATAGACCGTGTATTACTGGAGGCATGAATTTTTGACGTGTCTACCATGGTATCATAAAGAAGGGGTCAAGTATCAGCCGGGGCATGACATATATAGTTTTCCAATGGTTTCATCCTTAGATATAATATTTGGGAACCAAATATAACTCATGAGTATATAGAAGGCCCAAGTAAGTACTTGTCTAGAAAAGCCTTAGATATCTCCCCCACTTGCGCATAAAGTAAACCAGTTAGGAACGGAGATTCTAAACATGATTTCATAATATGGAACCACCACTCTCTCACCACCATGAATTTAATTATATTTCAGAGAATAGAAATCACAGATGTGCATTTATAATTGAAACTAAATAGTATGCATAATCCATCAACAACAAATGATCATTTAAACCAAGTAGCTATAACCAAATCAATTTATTAGAGAAAGAAATAATAACACACATATTAATTTATAAAGTAACTATAGGTTAATAATTGAACAAGGAAGATAGTCATTAGTCAATAATTAACCAAAAAAATTAAAGGTTCATTGTTCACAATTACCCTAAAATAATTTATTTAATTAAAAATCACAAAATAGATCACGTAACATGTGAAATTAATTAATTTAATTAATTCAAGGCTTGAAGAAAAATGGCCATTAATGTCTACACACCCAAAGGGGTATCCAATGACGTTTCCAAAATTTTAATATTTTATATTTCCTCACACCATGGTTTGAAGGATAAGCAATGAAGTTTATTCAATTTAGAAAGGGAATAAATTAAACAATATTAGTGAAAAAGATAGACGTATCATTTAAAATATGTATCAAAATGAGGGAAAATAGAGTAGATTCCCTACCTTATACACGTTGATAATCCTATTCTTAATTGAGATCCTTGATTGGAATGAAAATAATAGAAACCATATTATTTTAGATAAAGCCAAATTCTGAGTAAAATCTTTCCGCAATAGATTACATGATAGATTTAGAATAATATCGAATGATTTTTTGGGCATTAGGATAGGTTTTCTGATAGATTAATAGTGCACTAGACAAAAAAAATCATAGGAGAAATGAGGATACAATGATCACCCAACGGAAGAAGAGGTTGGTGTGAACCACCTAGCATGGGGAGGGGTACCAAGCACAAGAGGGGGTGGGAAGAGAGAAAGAGTAAAAAAAGAGAAAGGAAAAGAAGATAAAAATAAGAAAATAATAAAAAAAAAGGAAAAATAAAAAGGAGATAGATAAAATAATATAATTAATTTTCTGGGAGAAATAAAAATAATTAAATAAAATGGGTTCACATAAGGCCTGAGAAATTATTTATTTAATTTAAATAGCTGCCTACGACCTGCAACAGGGTGCACAACATGCGCCAAGAGATCATTTAAGTATTTTTAAATAAAACCATGATGTATATTGATTAAGTTTGGGATGTTACATTATACAATGGTGTGGCCCAAATAGCGCTAGGTAATCCGATTAGAGATTATATAATGGGGTATCCCATATATCGCTAGGTAAGCCCATGATAACTTTTACGACATGGTGGCTCAGACAGAACTATGTAATCCCATTAAAACATATCTGATGGGGTGTACCATATAACACTAGGTGTTCCTATTATGACTCAATTTATTGGGTGACATAGATAGCACAGAGTAATCATGTTACAAGTTATATGATTTTTCCTCACAGATACCATTTATTATTCCCATTAAATATTATATGATAGAGTGACCTAGATTGTAACATCCCAGGTAAATAATTAAATAATAAATTTT
Organism: Viscum album; assembly: GCA_963277665.1. Classification (NCBI taxonomy): domain Eukaryota; kingdom Viridiplantae; phylum Streptophyta; class Magnoliopsida; order Santalales; family Viscaceae; genus Viscum; species Viscum album. The sequence goes on from OY728133.1 coordinate 1,867,920,902, forward strand.
CATATTAATTAATATTTTTCAATTAAATATTAATTTTACTTTAAAAGGGGCTTCTATGTTTGATGGAATACCCAATATTCAACAATGAGTTTCATTGAAATCTTACGTTGCACACTAACTATATAATAATATTATTTTAAATTGTAGTTATGGCCTAACTGTTTTAATGGAACGATTAAATATAAATAACTACAATATAATTATACACATTGTATAAATGTTTTTAAATTTATCCAACATAAGGTTAAGGATTGAAATCTGAAGTAATCTAATTTTAAGCGTAAATACTCTAATATTCTTTAAAAGGACTATTTACCGCCTTTTAATGGTGAACTCTCATTGAATATAGTTTTGGTCAATTTTATGTGTTATATTTTATAAAATAAAATTCTTATTTAGAATTGGGATATCAAAATTTACATTAGTTAATTTTTTTTATTTTTCTGATAAATTTCAATTTTTGATGAATAGTTAAAAGTATTGTATTTTAATTAAAAACATCCTTTTAATCGAATTAATTTATATGGTTAGATTATATTTTAATTTGTTTTAATGTATAATTATATTATATATTTACCATTTAATCCAATGTTGGTTATTGAAATTAATTTCACTTTAAATTGGACATAAACAAGTGTCGATCTTTTGATATTTATTATTTCTTAAAAACTTGCGTTTGTTTTTAAACTGAGATTTAATATTAAATTAACTTCTGGAACTTCTTTATTGTATATATGGAAAAATGGAATCCATATATTAAAATCTGGAGGATGAAATATTTTAAATAGGTAACTTTTATTTTTATACAATATGAATATTTACTTCAGAAAATATTTTATTTACAATGGTTAATGGGTAAATCTGGTAATAAAGGGTAAAAAAATATTACTATAATAATATAAAATTACACTTTCATATGTCTTAATCCGATTGGTTGATACACTTCTAACCATTACCATATTTGGGTCGATTTTTGGGACCCCAGGGGCCACTTGGGAGTAGTAATGACACATTATTTTAATTAACAGATTGTAAAGAAAAAAATGACATAAACAAATATATTTTAGTAAATTAATTTTCTCATAGGGTAATATAAGTTATCATTTCTAATAAAAATATTCTTTGTAAATCTAAAAATATTTATCATATCATGGTATTTGTTTTATAATTTTTAGACATTAAATAAATTGAATTATTCATGACACAATAATGATGTAGTGTTTACCTTAGTAATAAATGATTTAAATAAATAAGATTATAATGATTAAATTAATATCCAAAATAAATCTAATTATTAGTGGATGATTTTATTTCTACCATGAGTCATCTTATCTTATACTTTAATAAGTTTTGGACCATTAAAACATGGAAATCATTATATAATAAAATAATATTTCACACATTCCTAAAGATCCCCTCCTCCCCTTATAAAAATCTTTCACCTCTAACCCATTCCTCACACCTCTCATGCCGCTTGTCTCATCATAAATAAGCCAAATTAATCTCCCTGAATCTCTCTAATACTCGTATAAGCCTTAACTTAGGCAGAAGGAACTACAACAAAGTGTTTTGTTTCAAACCTAAGGGAGTTACCCGATTTAAAGCTAACATCTTCTCTTATGTTTTTTTGGTTTTATTTTACTTCTCCAACCCCTTAAAAAAATTTATTACTCACTATTATAAAAAAACCATTATCATAAATATACTAGGATTTTTTTATGAGAAGGATTCAAACAACACATAAAAACACCTCCATCTAATTGTTAAAGAACCAACTGTTTTTGTTGATGGAAAACTAACGCCTCATAAAATGATGATCGTTCAATTATCTCCTACCACATATCATGGTGGCCATTATTATGGAACAATATTTATATATGATATATATTATTTTTTTGTTTTCTTTATGATTCTTTATTTTCTATTTATATAATACCTTTACGGTTTCCATTATGGGTTAACGGGATAATTTAATTTGAGGAAGGGTAGACCACAACCCCCTCAAAGTGATATGACTCCTTAATGTCGTATGTGGGATGTATAAAGGATATAGATAGTGATATTATATATGAAATTATACTTGAATTATAATATACTAACATATTATTATTATTTAATTCCATAAAAATGTGAAATAGAATTGAAAGTAGTGTTCATGCGTACGTACGGCTTACCGTCTCCATGAACGGTGCATTTCATTTCTTATCTCCAACAGTTATATACTATTATTAATACATTAATATACAAGATATATATATGATATATATTATATCTACACCATGAATATAATTCGGGAGATAATAATTATTTGACTACATGAACAACTTGTAATTATAAGCAGTTCATTTTTTACTCCAGTACCAAATATCAAAAAAAAATTCTGTTATTAACTTAAATGATTACATAATGTTTATAAAATTGTAATAAGTGATATTAAAGAAAAAATAAACTTGATAAAGGATCTTTAGCTAGTATATATTAACATTATTTTATTATTTAGGAGATTAACAAACAAATGGGTCAAGTCAGACACGAGGTAAGGGAACTTCTTAACCCAATTTCAATTCATTAGGCTACTCTTATACTTTTAAATAAGGTCATGCAATGATTATTTAAGAAATTACATTTTATTTACTTTTTTGTATTTATAATGAATTTGAATATATATTTAATACACATTATTGATCAATTTTATTTACGAAATGATCTTTGTAAGTGACTTCATCTCAATCTTCTTTCATTGAGGCATATTTTGTTTTATACATGAATTTTTTTAATATGCTGTATAAAAAAAATTTGAATTCACATTTCATTGAAAAGGAATATTTTTCTAAGAGGCATTTTACTAAATAACAAAAATAATTTTTTATTTTAATGTATGTGGTGACAACGACCTTTCCAACACTGTGACTGTTATTTGATCTTTGGTTTCCTAAACAAGCCGTAATGTTTTTAAAAGGAAAATAAATACCATATACTCTTTTATATATTTTGTTATTTAAAATGGTTTTGATAATGGATTTGTTATATCAATATGATTATGTGACATATTTTGATAGAAAAGTGGGAATGTTTTATTTTCATTATGTATGGGTTCTGTGTTATGAATATGTTATGGTTCTTGGGTATTACATATGTATACAGATTGTTCCATGATAAACCTTGGTAGGTGAGCCCGAGATAGCTCTCCAATGCATTGGGTAATGTGGTAGAGGTAAACTTGAATGATTCTCCTAAGAGATTTAGGGAATATACTATGATTGTTATTTCAAATTTAACATTCTATGTAGCTATGATAGCTATAATGTAAGTGTTATATTGATGCCACAAGTTACATTTATGATTTATGATTTCAATGTGTGTTTCATATATCTTATGATTTCATGAGGTATGTTAAAGAGATTTTTTTTGTATGTATTAATGAAATATTGTTTTTATTTCTTTGTTTTATAACCCTTATTGAGATTTTTATGCTCATCCCATGTTATGAAATGTTTTGCATCGGACTTAAAGATGAATAGTTTCCAAGATGGAATCAATGAAAAGTCATGTTTTCTAAAACATGAGACTAGACATGACTCTTTTTGAAAGAGTTTTAATATTTTGAAAAAATGGAAAATGAGTAGAAGTGTCTACTTTGTAATTTTGGAGATGTAATGTAATAGTTATGGCCTTATTTTCTAAAACTATAATCCGGAAAGGATCCTCAATGTGAATTATTCATTTAATTCTAGATTATTTAATGTTTAATGCCAGGTCCTTATAGTTGGTATCAATGTTCAGTTTAGAAAACTTTAAGAGTTGTGGTATTGTTAAATTAATATCAATAAATTAATTTATGTTAATATTGAAAGGATATAGAATTTATAGATTACTGTATTACTTCACCTAATATATTTTTGTGTTTAGAATTGTTTTCCGCAGAGGAAACAAGGAAGCTATGCTTGGACGACATTAGGAGGAAGACATCCTTCCAAATCAGCAACCTGAGATGGTCAAAATCGAAACTGAATAGTTTTTTGTAATGATGCCACAGTTAACTGAGGATATAAATTGTGGTGGTATCCATGCACGAGATCATCCAGATAAACCACAGAGGAACATGTTGGTAGTAGATAATTTAGTAAGGCATCATCCCCCATCATTCAGAGGATCATTTGACCCTATGCTAGAAAAAGGGTTGATTAAAGCACTGGATAAGATTTTCAATGTTATGGGGTGTTCAGAACATAAAAAGGATAGTCTCGATGTTTACCGTTTTGAAGGTGAAGATGATCATTTGTGGTCAATGGTGAAAAATATTAGGGATATTGATGAGATTTATTCTCTTGATTGGGATGAAATCAAAGGTATGTTTCTTGAGAAAACTCTTCCTATTGTGGTTCGCAATAGGATAGAAAAACAATTCCTAGATTTTAGGCAAGAGGATGGCTCAATGGCTGCTTATAATGAAAAAATCACTTGAATAGAAAGGTATGCTCCTAATTTTATATGAGATCATGATATTAAAATTAACCATTTTTATTAGGATTAATGCCAATGTATCAATAGGAATTAGCTTATCATGAGTTCAAAAGTTATGAGAAACTTGTTCGATATGTGGAGAAGGTGAAAATGGAGTTTTCTAATGATCAGGTGTTCCTTAACCAAAAATAGGATAAGAGGTCGATGTAGCAGACGAAAGGGAATAACACTTCAATAATTTCTAATAGTTAGAAGCTTAAGTTTATAGGTTGTGACAATTCCAGTAAAATGAATTCTGGGGAATGTCTTTTGAATTCTGGTAAGTTCTACTGATGCGTTAAAATGGAACATAAGGCTCATAATTTCAATGAAAAAGATATGGGTAATGGTATGACAAAATATAATTTACAATCAGTTAGATATTTAAAGTGTAATGAAGTGGGTCATTATGAAGATGACTATCAAATGATGAACTCAACTGAGGTAAATCCACTAGACTACATGCAGAAAGGGGTGGTGAAATCCTTAGCAACTATTTCAGCAGATGATGGGCCATCAAATGAAGTAGTATCAAGTACATTGATTGTTTGTTCAGATTATTCCAATGTGTTGTTTGGTTTAGGGTCTACACATTAGTTAATTTCTAAGAAGTTTTCAAGGAAATTGGGAATTTCATCTCAAGATATGAATCCTGAAATTGTGGTAAAACACACTGGAGGTAATATAGAAACAAAATGAAATTATAAGAACCTTTGTGTCCTTGTTTGTAGAAATAATATACATGAAAACCGTACTATTTTATGTCTACTAGGGCCTGATGTTATTTTGGGAATGTATTGGCTTTCTGTTTATCATCCAATGATTGATTTTAGAGCTAAAGAGGTTTCTTTTGAGAAAGATTTTAATTTCTATACAAGAATGAACCCTTACTTTTGATAACATGTCCGGAAGCTGAGAAACTAGTATAAGATGGAAATTAATGTTACCTTGCACATATTAATGAAAATAAAGAAACTATTTAGATTAATGATGTACCTATGGTAAATTAGTACCTTGATTATTTTTATGATGAGTTTTCTAGTATTATACCTGACCAGGAAGTTGAATTTTTTATTTACATAGTTCCTGATGCTAACCAATTTCCAAAAACCCCCTTATCTAATAGCTCAAATTGAACATTTAGAGATAAAGAAGAAATTGCCCGAGTTATTAGATAAAGGTTTCATTCGACCTAGCACATCAACATTGGGTTATGCTGTCTTATATGTTAAAAAGAAAGATGGATAAATGATACTTTGCATTGCTTATGGATCACTGAAAAACATCACTACTATGAACAATTATCCTTTGCCTCAAATCACTGACTTGTTTCATCTGATACAATGATCTCAGTATTTTTTTAAGATTGAATTGAGTTCAGTGTACCATCAGTTGAATGTAAATAAAGAAGACATTCCAAAGACCATGTTTAGTACTAGATATGGCCATTATGAATTTGTAGTTATGCCTTTTGGTTTAATCAATTCACCTGTTGTATTCATGGATCTTATGAAAATAATTTTCTATGATTTCTTAGATAATATTGTGGTTATGTTCATTGATGATATTTTGGTTTATTCTAAATGTAAAGCGGAGCATGAAAGTCATTAAATGGGTTGTCTTGCTAACTATAAAAGAAATGAAACTATTAGGGAAATTCATCATGTGTGATTTTTGGTTAAAACAAATTTATTTTCTTGGAATTTTTTTTTTCAAAACATGGAAAAATGGTTGGTCCTGCTAAAACAAACGTTCTAAATGAATGGACAAGACCCACAAATAATACATAGATCCATAGTTTTCTTGGTTTAGCTGGTTATTACTAGAGGATTATTGAAAATTTTGAATGGTTATCTAGTCTAATGACTATGTTAACTCAAAAAGGTGTTATGTTCGTTTGGAAAAAAGAATGCACTGAATTTTTTATAGGAATTGATAAGAAGATTAGTGAATGCTCCAGTTTTGGCACTACCTTCCATGAATATTGAGTTTATTATTTATAGTTATGCTTTATTGAAAGGACTTGGATCTATCCTTATACAGAATGACCAGGTAATTGATTATTCTTCACGTTAGTTGAAACCTCATGAGCTAAATTACCCTACACATGATTTGGAATTAGATTCTGTTTTTCTGTTATAAAAATTTGGAGGCATCATTTGTATGGATTAAAATGTGAAATATATAATGACCAAAAAAGTTTGAAGTATATATCCACTCAGAAATAATTGAGCATGAGACAGAGGAGAAGGTTGGAATTAATCAAGGATTCTGATTGCACGATCCTTTACCATTTGAGAAAATCAAATAAAGTGGTGATGCTTTGAATCGAAAAATTAATGCTTTATATACCATGCTACATTTGGAAAACGATCCATTGTTTTTTGATTTGATGATGTTTTGCATAGAAGTTGATGGTGCCAGAAATTCCTCTGTTTTGGTTTAGGTGTTAGTGAAATCATCTGTATTACAAAAAATAAATCAAATGTAGAAGGAAGGCAGTGAGTTACAGAAAAAGGTAGATTTGGTTCAGAATGGTATGTTGCTAGATTATAATGTTGATAATGATTTGGTTTTGAGTTTTGGAAAAAATATTATGCGTGCCTTGTGATTCACAGTGGATGAATGGGTTGTTATGTGAACCTCATAGTTCCCCATTTTTATTTTATCCTAACTATACTAATATGTATAGAGATCTTCGTGAGTATTACTGGGGAGATGGAATGAAAAGAGATATTTCTGATTTTACTGGGAAGTGTTTGACTTGTCAGTAGGTTAATACAGAGAGGAAGTTTCCAAAAGGTATGCTTTAGTCTTTACCTGTGCCAGAGTGGAAATGGGAAAATATATCCATGGACTTCATTTTGGGATTACTGATGAATTATTGAGGTAATAATGAAATCTAGGTTTTTGTTAATCGATTGACTAAATCTACTCATTTTCATCATATTCAAGATACTTTGTCTCTAGATCAAGATTCACGATTTTATGTTAAATAAATAGTCAGGTTGCATAGATTTCCCCTCTCCATTATATCTGATTTTTATCCTATGATTACTTCTAACATTTGTAATGGCCTTCAGAAGTCTTTTGGTACTGAATTAAATTTTAGTATAGCTTGTCATCCTTAATCAAATAGGCAGGAAAAATGATCAATTCAGGATTTGGAGGATATGCAATGTGCTTTTTCACTATATTACAAGGGAAGTTGAGACCATCATATTTTATTGGTCTAATTTTCTTATAATAACAGTTTTCATTCAAGTAAACAGATGGCTCTATTTGAGTCATTATATGGGAAGCAGTGTCAAAATCTAGAATTTGGGGATGGAGTATGTGAAAGGAAGATGATGGGAACAGAATTGGTAGAAGTGATGGTAGAAAAGGTTTAGTTGATTCAAAAGATAAAGAGAATAACTCAGAGTAGGCAGAAAAGTTATACGGATAATCGGAGGAAGGATCTTTCTTTTGAGGTAGGCGATCATGTCTTTCTCAATGTTTCTCCATTGAAAAGTGTGATGTGTTTTGTTTTGAAAGAAAATTTGAGTCTGAGGTTCATTGGACCTTATGAAATCCTAGAGAAAGATGTATTAGTTTCGTATAGAGTGGATTTACCTCTATGTTTGTCCAAGTTAGACAATGTTTTTCATGTTTCATGTCATGAGGTAGTTTAGTTGGAAGAGAATCTATCTTATGAGGAACAAATAGTCCAAATTCTTGACCAAAGAGAGAAATTATTACGGAATAAGTTAATTCACTAGGTAAAGGTTTTTTGGAAAAACCATATGGTTGTATAGGAAACTTTGGAATCTGAAAATGCTATAGGTGAAAAATACCCCAATTTATTTGATACATGAATAAAATTATGAGGGCATAATTTCCAAAATGAGAGAAGAATGTAACATCCTAGGTAAATAAATAAATATTAAATTTTTATATTTATGAATATTTTTGAATTAAATATTAATTTTACTTTAAAAGGGTTTTCTATGTTTGGTGGCGTGACCAATACGCAACAACGGGTTTCTTTGAAATCTTACATTGCACAACAACAATGTAATATTATTATTTTAAATGGATGTTAGCACTTAGCTATTATAATAGAGGGATAAAATATAACATAATACAATATTATTATACACATTTTTTAAATGCTATTATATTTATCCATTAAATTATAGGGGCTTAAAATGTGAATAAATCTAATTTTAAGTAAAAATACTCTAATATTCATTAAAAGGATGATTTTCTGCCGTTTAATGGTTAAACCTCAATAAATCTAGTTTTTTTCACTTGTATATGTTATATTTGAAAAAATAAAATTATTTTTTAGAATCAGAACATCAAAATTCACTTTGTGTAAATGTTTGGTATTTTTCTGATAAAATTCAATTTTTGATGAATTGTGAAAAGTATTTTTTAATTAAGAACTAACTTTTAATCTAATTTATTTATATGGATAGATTATATTTTCAATTTATATTAAAGTGTAAATAGATTATATTTTTACCATTCAATCCATTTTTTGTTATTGGAATTAACTTCACTTTGAAATTGAAGACAAACAAGTGTCAATCTTTTGATAGTTATTATTTTTTTAAAACACGCCTTTTATTTTGACAACTATAATTAATTTTAAATTAATTTCATCTACTTATATGTTTTGAGTTTGGAAAAATGTATTCCAATTTTGGAATTAGGTGTTCCAGATTGTGTAAATAGGTTACTTTTATTTTTATACATTATGAATATTTACTTCAGTAAATATTTTATTTACCATAGTAAAAGGGTAAACTTGGTAAATAAGTGTAAATAGATATTACTATAATAATATAAAATTACCATATAACATGTTTCCTAATACTATTAGTCAATAAAAATTCGACCATGAGCATCCTTGATCGATTTTGGGTCCCCTTGGGCCTACTTGGGATTAATAATGACACTTTATTTTAATTAACTTAAAGTGAAGACAAAAATTACATAAGCAAATATCTTTTAGTAAATTAATTTTTACATTGGGTTATATAAGATATATTTTATACTATAAATATTATTTGAAAATATAAAAAGTTTTTCTACATCATGGGATTTTTTTTATAATTATTATACATTAAATATATTAAATTTTTTATGACACAATAATGATGTAGTGTATATCTCATTTGGAAATGTTTTTAATAAATAGGATTATAAAGATTACAATTAAATACAAATCATATACAATTATTATTGGATGATTTTATTTCGACCATGAGTCATCTTAGCATCCACTTTAATAAGTTTTTTACCATTGGAAACCGAAAATTGTTATATAATAAAATAATAATTTCACACTATCCTAAAGAGCCCCTTCTCCCCCTTAAAAAAATCCATCACCACTAACTCATTCTTCACACCTCTAAAATACCTTGGCTCGTCCAAAATATACCAAATTAATCTCCCTAAATCCCTATCCTCCTCCTAGAAGTCTTAACTTGGGCAGGTGGCACAAGAACAAACCCATGTGGTTCAATCCAAAGAGAGTTACCCGATTTAAAGGTAACATATTCTCTTTAGTTCTTTTGTTTTATTTTACTTCTACAACCCCATAAACTATTTTATACCTTTATATTATAAAAAACCATATCCTATATATATATTCTATTATTTTGTTATTAGATGTATTATAAATACACATACACACACATCCGTCTAATGAGTAAATAAAAAACTGTTTCTGTGGATGGAAAACTAACGCCTCACGAAACGATTATTGTTAAATTATCTCCTACCACCTATCATGGTGGCCATTATGATGGAAATATGTTTATATATTATATATATTATGTTATTGTTTTTTTATGTTTCTGTATTTTCCATTTATAGCATACCTTTTATGGTTTCCATTATAGGTAAACAAGATAATTTCATTTGATGAGGTGCAGACTACCGCCTCTCAATGTGATATGACTCGTTAATGCCATATGTGGGATGTATAAATGATGGATTTAATGATATTATCTATGATATTATACAGGATTTATAATATAACTATGTATCATTATTTTTTAATTACATTAAAATAATAAATAGAAATTGAAGTTGCGTTCATGCGTACATACGACTTACCGTCTCCATGAACTGTGCATTTCATTTCTTATCTCCAAATGTTTTGTAATATTATAAATACATAAATATACTGGATATATATTATATACATGATATCTATATCATGAATATAATTCTTGATATAATATATATTTTACCACATCAACTACATGTAATTATAAGAAGTTCATTTTTGACTCAAGTACCAAATATCAACAAAACGATTGTTATTAACTTAAATGATTACATAATGTTTATGACATTGATATAAGTGATATAAAGGGAATAATAAAATTGAAAAAGGATATATGAATGTAATAAATTAAATTTAGTTTATTATTTATGAGATTAAAGAATGAACGGGTCAAGTCGGACATGAGGTAAGGGAACTTCGTACCCCAAATTTCCATTCATTCGATAAATCATCTACTTTTAAATTATGTCTTGATATAATTATGTTAGAAATAAAGTTGTATGTACTATCATGTATTTATTATGTATGTATAATTATTTTGAATACATATAATAGATGTATTTTATTTACAAAATAATCTTTGTAAAGGAATTCGTCTCAATATCCTTTCACTGAGGCATATATTGTTTTATACATGACATTATTTTATAAGATGTATAAAAACATTTGACTTCTCATTTCATTAAAAAGGAATGTTTTCCTATGAAGAATTTTTCTAAATGACAAAAAAATATTTCCTTTAATGTACGTGGTTACAACGACCATTCTTCCACCATGAGTATTATTTTTTCTTTGGCTTCCATAACAAGACGTATTGTTTTTAAAGGAAAATAAATATCATATACTCCATTATGTATTTTGGTATTTGAAATGGTTTTGATAATGGATTTGTTATGTTAATATATTTAAATGATATATTATTATTTAAATGTAGAAATGTTATCTTTCATTTATGTTTGTGTTATGTGTTATGAATATGTTGTGGTTTTGCGCATTGTTTACGTATATAGGTGGTTCTGTGATAAACCCAGGGCTGGTGAGCTCGAGATAGCTCTAAAATTAATTGGGTAACATGACAGAGGTAAACGTGAATGTTTCTCCTAATAGATTTAGGGAATATACTTTAATTTTAATTGCTAATGTAACACCCTATTTAGTTGTGATAGTTACAATGTAAGTATGATATGGATGACAAAATTTACCTCTATGATTTACGATTTGTATGTGTGATTTAGAAATCATAGGATATCATTAGGTAGGTTAAAGAGCTTATGTTATGTATGTAGTGATGAAAAATTGTTTTCATTATTTTTTAAAAACCCTTACTAATCATTTATGATCATCCCATGTTTTGAAATGATTTTCATAGGGCTTAACGATGAATAAGATCCAGGATTGGATCAAGGAAAAGTCATGCTATTTAAAACAAGGGACTAGACATGACACTTTTTTCAAGAGATTTTATTTAATGAAAAAATGGAAACTGAGTAGAAGTGTCTACTTTTTTATTTTTAAGATTAAATTTAATACTTATGTCCTATTTCTTTAAAACTATATACTTGAAAAGATCCTCAATTTGAATTATTCAATTAATTCAAGATTATGTAATGTTTAAGGATGTGTCCTTATATAGATAGTTTTGAGTGACCCCGTTATAGCTCTCCAATGTTGTGGGTAGATATTTATATCACATGATATATACATGGGTGGAACATGGAGTGAAATTGATTCAATATATAACAATATTCACTAATATAGTCGTAAGAAAGAACCTTGACTACAATGATGGTCATAGGAGTGAAGCATGACTACCGAGATGGTTTGGGGAGTGAAACTATTCCACTAAATTGGACTTTTCATTGATCATTGACTACTGTAATAATCATTTTTAAGATATTATGTTTCGTCCACATATTCTTTGTATTATTCATAGGTAATGATTTCATGGATTATGCTTTTGATTAACATATGATTCATGTATTTGGATGAGATAATATTTATTCCATGATTCATTTTTTTGAAATTTTATATGTAGGGTATGATCTTCTAATGTGATTATCATCGTCTCATACACTTATTCTCATGTCATGCATACATATCTCACTTGTTTACCATTACTATGCATATGGTCTGCCCTCTTTATTATGTTTACTTCAAACAAGTTATAAAGAATGGTTTCAAGTAGGATTACTAACGGGGAAGATATATAATTGAGATATTTATGATCATTCCCCAAGATAGAATATTAAGTTTCCATGTTTTCAAAGGCACTAAAGTATTATGGTCTACATGTTTCAACTTTTATAATGTGTTGAATATTCATAAAAAACAATGTAATAAACATGTATGTCAGTGCTAGGTCCCTATTGGTAGGTAATGGTGGAAGAGGTTTTGGTGAAAGTATATATGAACATGTGGATGAAGAATAGATCTCAGTGATGAAGTTAGTCTGTAGTAGTGTGGGATACATGATCAAGGAGTGGATGCACTCCTTCTAGATCACCCCTATTAGGATTTTAACATTTTAATGTGTTTGTGAATGTTTCAGTTACTATTTTTTTTGTGAACATTCTTTTGACATAAAATATATATCCTCTTATTTAACATAATCCAATTAATCCAATAGGAATCGATATTATAAATTAATTTTTTATTAAAACATATTTATGCTTAAAATAATGTTTTCTAAGAAAAATTTTGTTTCATTTTGAATAATTATCTTAAATATATTTTTTATTACTTCTGGAAATGAAATCATAATATATAATTTCGGTATTTAGGATCAAAATACTCAAATTAGGTAATATAGTGCATTTAATCATTTATTCATAATGAATAGTAACTATTGTAAAACATTACCACCATGGATATAGGGTATAATGGATTTAATGGTGTTTAAATTAAGGGATATGGTCATGAAATATCACAAAAACTTGAATTTATTTTATTTTACTAGTTTATTTAGACCCAAATCACCCCACATCTAAAACTTGGTAAAATTGTTTCCACGTTACTTTGATTATGATCTATATTATGTTTTAAGTTATTGATAATTATGAATTGTCATGATCTCCTATTCAATGTAATTTTATGATTAGGTTATAGATAAAAATTCTATATGAATGAATCTTGTTGATTAAATTGATGAATATTTAATAATATATTTGATAAAATAATTATTTTAAATTTTTGGTATTGGTATAATTATCCAAAATTACTCTAAATCTATATTGCAATGATTGTGAAAGAGGGTGAAAAATCAATGTAAATGTATTAGAAAATATTAAAATTGATGTGTTTTATTTATTAAGTATTCTTAAATTATTTTTATAGATTATAAATAAATATATTTTAGGATTTTAATTTTAAAATTGGAAATTCATTGTTATCAATATGTATTTAAAGTAAAATTATTTGAGTAGTCATGAAAATAAATTTAAAATAATTAATGCTAAATAATATTTTAAAAATATATTAAAAAATGTTAAAAAACATTATAATGGGAAAAGTGCTATGTTAAAAGGTCAAAAATTTAACTGATGGTCCATTTATGATCCAGTTGGATGTTTTAAAATTACATTCAAAACCATTGAATAATTAATATTGGTGAAAAAACTATTGATTTTTACCTATAAATGAAAAATTAATTAAACAATTATAAATTCATGTATGAATTATTTTTTCTCATAAATATAACAAAATATCTCACAAAAATATCCATACTATATTCTTAAGTAGAGATAGTTACCATAAACCTCTCCTCCAAAGGCTTGAAGTTCAATCAAAAGTAGGACTCCAAAACAAGATGTAATTATCTTTACCGATCTATTTTATTTTTGTTTTTATCCATAATCATCCAAATATTATATAATCATATGAAAAATAATTATTCAATATACTAAAAATACTAAATAAAATTATTATAAATTTACCAATATTTACTATCTTTATTAATCTTAATGAGAAATGAAAACATTTCTCGAGCGTATGTGTAGAATTACACCTCCATGAAGTGATGTTTTTTTCATAATCACCACCTCAAATGATTTTTTATAAATATGGATATAATATATATATTTCTTTTTAAAAACACAATTATGTTTCTTTAATCTTAAATTACTATATTACTTAGTACCCTATCATCTTTTGGAAAATTATAGTGTCGTTTGTTCATACATTTTGACTAATAACTTCATGATGTGGAATGATTATATATTATTTTTATATATAAATGGATTGTAATAGTGGTGTATTTAGTTCATATGTATAAAATTAATGATATATTAATGATTATTTAAATATAAATTTGTTTCTACCTTCCATTCATTATATTCATTGGAAAATGGAAAGATATAATATGTGCAGTTAAAAATTACCATCTACATAAAGCGATGCATTCTACTTTTTGTAATCACCATACCCAGATAGATATAAAATTTTATATAATTAACAAATATGATATTTATTATATAGATAAAATTCTATTACCATGAACAAGGTTCCGGAACTTTAATATTTGAACCGAAACAAATAAACACATAAGTATTATTAGCTCAATAGCTAATTTTGATTGATAATTCATAATAAATGTTTAATTTTACATTATAAGGTAATGATAAATCATAAGATAATATTAATATTTTATATGTTTATATATTTAATAAAAAAATTATAGAGCAGGGTTGAGTGAATACAAATAAATCTGGGACTTGATGTAAGGGTTTATGTTGCAAAATCACATTTTAATCAGTATTAATCATGTTTAAATTTCCATTGAAAAACTATATGATATATTTATATTAAAAACCATATAAGTTATTCTCCACTTTTTATTTTTGTTGTTTCCATGTTTCCATTTAATTTTACTCTATTTGGCACATAATGCGACTTAAAGAACGTTTTTACAAAATAAGACCTTATTTATACTCTTCGGTTGGGAAAAAATCACTACACTATCCATGTTCTACAAGTGAAATTCATGGTATTTATTATCATTAATAAACTATTTGAAAAATTAATTTTTTAAGACCATTTAATTCGATAATAAATTATTAAAAAAATACTTTAAAATGATTTCTAGATGAATTTGTTTTTACTTTTTACAATAGTGTTAATATAATGTTAAAATTTTAACATAGATGACTAAAATTATTTTCCCACCATGATGTCCTTTCTTCTACATGATATACAAAATAAAAGTATCAAATGGATTATAAAGATAATACTAATCCTATTTTTCTTTTAATTTCAATTTTTAAAAATTTCAAAATGAAAAATATATTTTCTATTTATTTTGGAAGAATAATTTTTATGATAATTTTAATGGTGGTTTTAATCAATGTAATCATCCTTTGAGAAAATTTATACCTCACCAGTGATATGTATTTATGATAAAATCCTATAACTTTATCTGAATGTCTTATAATTATGATTTTTTAGAATATTATTATGAAACATATTTCCCTCCCACGTGTTAATTATAAATTGATATAATTAAGAATAATTTATTGATATTATGGAATACATATATAAGGTTTCACTATATTATGGGGAGGCCTAAAATTATTTTTCCCTCTAATGTATTGGGAAATTTTTTATATATCATAAGATAATATAAAATGATTTTGGAGTAAAACCAATCCAATATAAGAATTGGTCAACACTAATAGTCTGGGCCGTGAATTTTAACAAATTAAATGATGGGAATAAAGAGTGTACCCATTCCATTGTGGGAATATATCCACTATGATATTATTGGACGTTATACTTGACTTTGTAAAATATTTTTATTATATTATGTTTATAAAAAAACAATCATGTATTATGCTTATGATATCTGCTCAAAGATCATGCTTCATTACTGATGACTCCACACTCTTATGATTGATGTCTATTACTCTGATAATTACTTTTTCCGTGAGTCAGAATTTTTTATCAATAAAATGTTGGATATGATTATCAATATTATTCTCTTACAATTTTACTTATCATATACTCACTTATGATCATTGATTTATATATTTTTTGTTAACCCTTAATGAGAATATTATATCACATTTTCATATGTTTCCATTTCCTGGGGTTTTGAATAAATAATTTACATAGTGTCGCGACCCATCCCTTAAGGCTCGTTCTTTGACTACCCCAAGCCCTCCATCTATAGGCCATGGGTTGTCAACTTGCACAAGAAACACATAACCCTAAAACGGGAAGGTGTTTCCTTTAAACCTGTACAAACACACAGATTAGGAATACATGATATGGAAACCACGTAGTAAAATAACTGAAGTAAAAGTGTTTAATGAATGTAATGGGGCCAGAATACAAGCCCAATTGAAAGATACAACACCAAAGAAAAAAAGAAAATAGATCATGAGATCTTCATCCATGGATCCTACCAAAAGAGTATGCACAGATCATCCCCCCATATCTCTAGGTCAACAGTCACCACCATCCACCGTCAGGTCCTTGATCGCCTAGACCCAGTCAAGGATGCTCGTTATCTGTACAAGACACAACAAGATTCATGAGAAACACTTGTTGGGGTGAGTATTACAATACCCAGTAGGGAACCTGAGACCCTCGAAGGTCTCTCATAATTCCAAAAAGTAAATCACATAGAATGACCTCAATAAAAAAGTAAAAAAGAAAAAGACTCAACTCAAACCAGGAATAACTTAAGTACATAAGTACAAATGATTATTTCTATGGCTAGATCATATTATTATGTTGTGTGTAACTCTTACAGAACCCCACTAGATCTAACCCACACAGTATCTGTATGCGCTAAGCCACATAATATCTGACCCACACAAGATCGGTGGAGACCCACATTGGATTTCAAGGTGCTGATCCTCATAGGTTTTTTAGGTAATGATAAATATAGGATCAATAGGTGTTGATCCAGAAAAGATTAATACGTGCTGATCCCCACAGGATCACTGTGTCCTTATCCGCATAGGATCCCTTGGTGATGATCCCCATAGGATCTCTAGGTGATGTTTCACATAGGATCACTAGGTGCTGATCCACCCAAAATCACAAATTCATTCTTCATGACTTTTCCAGCCAATAGATTCCCATAAAAATACACAATATTCGGGGAGGATCCACTCGACAATCCATTTTTAGTACTTAAATATGAACAATGATTCACAAAAAAGTACCCCAATGATCTATCAGGTCATAAGGGTTCCAAAGAAAAATACGACAAGTCAATCAGAGGCCCGGTCAGAGAGTTATATGCATTTTTGTGTTGAGGTCCAGGTTGGACTCAGGTATTATCCAACCCAAAAATACTCCGACTTTATCTGAACCTAGGTGGAGTACCTCAAAAGAACTCCCGCGTTCCCAGGATTCCATTTCCACATACAGTTCCTCAAATAGACATCCGGATTGCGAGATAGGGCCTTTTAAGCATATCTTGGCCGATATGGGTCCAGGTCCAACCCAGCCTGGCACGCCAGATGGTGAGACCCAAATGAGTGTTCGTGTAGCCCCTCATTTCCGAATGGCTCAAAGAGTCATTTGGATCTTTAACAAAAGGAACCATGTGGTGCCGCCTCATATGGCAGGGGGACCCAAGGGGCACAGGGCCCCTTAGCCATAGCTTTATAGTTGCGGCCACCTCCTACGAGGCGCGAAGGCTTGCCTCGCTCCACCAATGTGGCCAACATAGGAGCAGACACCCATCTGGTCTGTCACGACATTGAGTGGTGCCACCAATTTCTGTTTCCAGCGATCACCGGATGCCACCTTCACCCCTCGACGCCGGTCACCAGCGCTGCCCTGGAGCTACACATCCACTCCAATTTTCAACTATGGGCATCTTGATATTCCATCATCACTACGCGACCCTCTTATTATCTTTTCTGTCAAATTCAAAATTCACCCATGATGACCGCAATAATAAATCACGCGGCAGAGTTCGGGCTATGTTTGTTTGGCCCACCCACTCAGATTTTGTATATTAACAAGGGGGTATCAAATAAAAACATCACATAGATATTTATTAAGACCCGTTCAAATATCCCACAACAAACAACCACCAAATTCAACAACAATAAAATAAATGAGAGTTTCCAGAATTTAATAAGAACCCCTACCTCAAGAATCATTGGAGGTGTTGTGGTTGTGGCCATATAAGAGTCTTTATAAGATAGAGATATCATCTTTAATCGATCTCGGATCCTTTACCCCTATACTTCCATCCTCTAATGATGGTATATTCCGAAGAACATTTCTAGAGGTTCCTCTCTTGATGATGTTGGGTCAAAAACCCAAATCCGAGCTCCATTTAAATATAGGGGAAGGTTGAGTAACACATAAAAATAACTGACGAGGTTCATTAATAAAAGACCATCATAATTCCCAATTGTGTTGTTTCAAAAATGAAGAGTCAATCCATTAAATGGATTCAAAACCTTTCATTACCGCCACAGTCGCTCAACAATAGGTAAAAAAATTAAAATTGTTTTGTTATTTTATTTATATTTTAAAACTCTAAAAAACTAACTTTTTTCACCCGGCCTAATGAGGTTGATTTTAAGCCTCCATTAAGTGAATCTGAGTACTGTAGATTCAAAAATTCCCACATATTTTTAATCCACACACTGGTTTAAAAGATTCAAAAAGAGGCCCATGCATTTATTGAATGTACCATAAAAAAGTTCAAAACTTGGTTCTGGGCACACTGTGCCACAGAATCAAGCACCGTCAATTTTCTCAGACTCTTAAAAATACCAAATAAATTATAAAAAACATTATTTGGAATTTATGGGTTTTTATATTCTCCCTAACTTAGGTCATTACGTCCTGGAAATCAACAACATAACTTTGGAAACAAATAGGGGTACTGTGCACGTAATTGAGACTCCCACTCCCATGTGCTCTCCTGGAGGTTTTCGTGCTGCCAAAAAACACGCACAAGAGGAATCGACCGCCCAAAAAGGACACACTCATGTAGATCCTCTGTCTAAACCTGGAACCCCACAAACGTCTCCCCATTATCAATGTCCAGATCGCTGATGTCGATAACATGTGATGGATCATGCACGTAACTCATCCAGTGTGACACATGGAAGACATTATACACCCAGTGCATCTTTGGTGGAAGATCTTGATGGTACAACACCTCGCCTACTATATTGAGGATATGGAAGGGTCTGATGATCTTCAGAGATAGATTTCCTCCCCGTCCAAACCTCTATAATCCTCATCAGGGTGAGACCCGTAAAAAGACATGGTGTACCACCTACAACTCTAAGGGACTCTGTATCCTATCTTTATAAGACTTCTACTTGCTCTGTGCAGTCTTCAATATCTCTTGGATGATCTGAACCATATTCATGGTAGCCTGTACCAACATTGGACCCTTAAGTGCTGACTCCCTTCGGTCTTTCCAGCATAGAGGTGATCTGAAAGGTTTCTAATACAAGGCCTCAACTGAAGTCATTCCAATGGTAGGGTGATAGATATTTTTGTATGTGAAGTATACCAGAGGAAGGTGGTCCACCCAACTGTATCCAAAATCAAGGACACAAGCATGGAGCTTGTCTGCGAGTGTCTGAATGGTCTCCTCCATATGACCATCTGTCTGAGGATGAAAAGAAGTGCTCAAACGTAGTTGAGTCCCGAATAGCTCTTGAAATATCTTCAAAAAATATAATTTAAAATCTGTGTCGTTATTTGAGATGGTTAATGAATGAAACTCATGAATCTATACAATCTCATATATATAGTGGCATCCCAATTTCTCAACTGTTACCTGCTCTCATATGGGTAGGAAGTGGGTCAACATGTTGAGTCGGTCAAAAATTTCACAGATAGAGTTGTATCCCTTAGACAAATTTGGTATCTCTGTCACGAAGTCCATGGATATACCATCCCACTTCCACTCTGGAACCTCATGTGGCTGAGCTGAGCCTGCTGGTACCTGATTCTTGGCCTTCATTTGCTGACAAGTGTGGCATTGGGATCTAAACACTGCCACTACTTTCTTCATCATTGGACACCAATACTGATGATGGAGGTCCTGGTATATCTTCTCCACTCCAAGATGTACTGAAAAAGAGGATGTATGAAACTCCCTCATTACCTCCTCATATAGCATCACTGGTACTATAGTGAATCCTCTGAAAAGAATGACATGCTCCCCACAGTTAGAAAATCATTCACGAGTCTATCATGAGGATATCTGAGCATGTCGACCCTCACATTCTATGTCCCCAATTTGTGCCTCCTTGACTCACTGAAGGCGTGTGGGAGTAATTGTAATATACTAGAGGTATTTTACTCCATCTTTATCCACAAAGGATATCTGTAATGCGGATAACTGCACTGTCACAACACTCAACAACTATAGACCTGACCTCCTACTAAGTGTGTCTGCTACTACGTTCACCTTCGCATGAGTGTAGACATTCTCAACATCATAGTCATGTAGTAACTCTAGCCATATTTAATATCTTGGGTTCATGTCCTTCTTTGAGAAGATATACCTAATACTCTATTGATCAAAGTAAATAGGAAACCATTCACCCATAAAGTAGTGCTACCACATGTTCAGTGGAAAAAACCACTACTGCTAATTCTAGGTCATGGGTTGCTTAGTTCTGCTCATTCGGTTTGAATTTTCATGAGTCATAGGCAATTATGCCTCAATCTTTCATCAAGACACAACCCTATCTGGTTCCTGATGCGTCTCAGTAGATTACATACCCAACACCCTCTTTTGGTAGACTCAAGATGGGGGTACTCTTCTATCTCTGTCGCAGCTCCTAAAAATAGTACTAATATCTATTTTTCCACACAAAAGATTTTAACTTCATTGTTAAAGATGTAAAGGGTGTCACAACTCTAGAAAATTAAGGTAATATTCATTGTTAGTAGCCATCCAATCCTAGGAAACTTCCCACCTCAGTCACACTCCAAGGTGACTTCCAAGAAATCATTTGCTTATATCTTTGATGGATCCACTACAATGATAGCCTCAAAGATAAAATGCCCTAGGGAGTGGACTTCCAATATCCAGAACTGGAAGTTCAGGAACATTCCAAAACATTGGTGCTCTAGGAATGTATCCAGAACTATCTGTAGGTGTGTGGCGTGCTCCCCGTCTAATGCTGAGTATATCAAGGTTTCATCAAGGAATGACACCATAAAGCGACCGAGGTAAGGCTGAAAGATCCTATTAATGATCCCCATGAAAATTTCTATAGATTTGGTCTATCCAAAGGGCTTCATGAGGAACTCATAATTGACATACTGACATTTGATGGCCATCTTTGGTACCTCATCATCTCGTACCTTGAGATGGTGATAGCCTTATCGAAGGTCCATCTTCCAAAACCATTGATCTCCCTTTAGCTATTTGAATAGATCATCAATTATAGGGAGTGGATACTTGACTTTCACGGTCACCTGGTTAAGGCGTCGAAAATCCACACAAATCCCCATACTGTAATCATCCTTCACGGAGAACAAAATCGAGGATGCCCATGGGGAAACAAAGGGCCTTATTAAACCCCTTCCACTGCAAGTCCTCCAACTGTACCCGCAAATCACAATGCATTATGGGGCCATTCTGTATGCTTGCGTATATATCAGAGCCATTCCAGGGAACACGTCGATGTAGAAGTCTATCTCTCAGTGAGGACGTAGTCCTGATACATCATCAGGAAATACATCATCATACTGGTCCAACACAATAAGATAAGTCAAACATCTCACGTCAACCGCTCCAAGGTTAATGCAATCCAACTAATGAGTGATTGGCTGAACCCACATTCGAGTATATCTGTCATGTGCTGCAAAGGTTCCCTTTTCACCAGTGAAGGTAAACCTGATCCCATCCTAACATACACATCACACTTTTTGCCTAAAACAGTCCATCTGAGTATGGACTGTGGATAGCCAGTCCCTACCCATGTTTATGTTGCAAGGCCTTGACAATGCTACTAGGAGATCCCATCCCAAGATCTAACCTCCTAAAGTGAGGTTTCACTTTTTTTACTAGTGTGTAATCATTGATTCTTCTCCTGTAGGAGTCTTTAATTGTAAGAATCGTGCCAACAACTCCATTAGAATCCATGTACTGTGAATGAGTTTCATGGAAATAAAATATTTAATGTAAAATGTGTCTATAAGAACTACTGCTAGGGTGGAATAAACAAAAATCTTACCACTAATCATCTCTGGAGCACCGTGATAATAGGCATCATCTTTTAAAAGTTGAGCTCGTCTCTATCATCCTTCTCCTTCGGGTTGTGGTGGACCACCTAGGGTTGGTGGTGGTAGAACCTCAAACTGTCATCCACCACCTACTACATGGCCTAATCCCATACTACATCTACCGCCCTATGGACCCCCTCGCTCGAACCTCAGCCATTGCCTTAGTGGTTCCTCGACTTGCTGCTAATCATCATTATGGCGGGTCGGGTAACCACGAGCCATGTGACCCTTCCCACTACATGTGGAGAACAATCTTCTCCTATGCTTATCCCTTTGTCTCATGATCTCTAGACCTCTAAACCTACATCCTGGGGTCATCCACCGAATGTTTTGGGCTGCTTGGACCTATGAGTCATCTGCCTACTGCTAGCTGCAGATTAATCAGATTCCTACAGTTCGGTGGTGGATATCTTTGACGGTGATTTCTCAACTAGGAAGCTCTCCACCCAAATTGCTCACTGAAGCTCTCCAGCCTACATTAGGATATTGAGTGATATCATCGAAGCTGTGATATTCCACTAGAGATCCTACTCAAATGTCTGGGCCTTGAATAAAAGGTCCAATACCATGTCAGTGGAGTAGCATGAATGGTCACTGAATCTATCCGAGTATTGGGCCACTAATAGTATGCCCTGATGTAATTGCACCAGCTCCGGTATATGAACTGAGTGTAATGTAGCTGGTACAAACTCTACCATGAAGAGGGTCTCAATGTCCAACAAGGACAATATCGTCTCCTCATGCATCTGGAGCGTCAGACTCCAACATCTCCATATTGGGCCCCAGAAGAGGATATCATCTACGATCACCATCTGATATGATAGCATATAAACTAAATGAAAAAACCCATTCCACACCCTCTAGTAATTCGTCATCTACCTGGGAATCTTTATGGCTTAAAAAAATCAGAGGCCTATGTCTCCGGAGCTCGTTCAACACGATCTGATAGCGTGCATGGTCTTCCAGCGAGGTTGGTGAAAACATCTTCACTCTGAGTGGTGGTGGTGCTGGTACACCTCCCAAAGGTGAAAACACTGTAAGAGGTCCCTACACTGATGGCTCATCACTCAATTGGCCATCATCTTGTAAACTCTTTGGAATCCTGGATGGATGTCTACGTGGTGGAATCCAAAAAGAAATAAGTGTACCCCAATCAAAATGTTTTATGTAGTGAGATGACTCTTAATACAATTTAAAATAAAACACTACCAAAATGAATGAAATCTGTGTTTTCGTGCACCATGTTAGAAATCAGAATTCTGGGTCCGGGTGTTTGGATACATTTTCCTCAGCACCAACAATAGACTCCCCGAACTGAAAACCACACTCAAAAAACATAACAATATTGATTCATTGGAAAGACTAGACTCCTAGTTGTTCCGTAGAATTGAATCCTCCGATACCAATTTGTCATGAACCATCCCTCGGGGCCATTCCATGACTACCCCATGGCCTCCATACATAGGTTAGGTGTTGTCCACTAGCATCGGAAATGTGTATCCCTAAAACATAAAGGTATTTCTTTTAAACTAGTACAAACAAATAGACAAGGTAAATAACAAAATTAAACCATGTAGTAAAATAGCTGAAGTAAAAGTGTGTACTGAATGTATAGGGGTTGGAATAAAAGACCCACTAAAAGATAAAATACAACAAAAAATAGAAAATAGCTCCATAGATTGTCTGCCAAGGATCCTACCAGAAGGGTATGTATAGATCATCACCACAGCTCTCAACTTCAATTGTCAACGCAGTCCACCCTCGTGTCCTTGCTCCCTGACTCATAGTAAAGGTTTCTTGTTGTCTGCACAAGACACAACAAGGAGTAGACAATTCCCTTGTAGTGGTGAATATAAAAATACCTAGTTGGGAACTCGAGACCCCTGATGGCCTCTCAGAATTTCACAGAGGAAAACCACAATGCATGATCACAATAAAAAAACAAATAAAATGACTCATCTCAAACTGGGTATAACTTATGTGCATAATTTCAAATGATTATTCATAAGGATAGATTATATTATTCTGTTATGTGACACTGCTGATGAACCACACACGATCAATAGGTACAAACCCCCGCAAACCCACACAGGATCCGACCTGCCCAGGATCGATAGGTACTAACCCCTGCTGACCCACACAGGATCTGACCCACGCAGGATCTGTATGCCTTGAACAACACAAGATCGCTGAGTGTTGACCCACATCGGATCTAACCAACACAGGATCAGCCTGGACCCACACATTATCGCTAGGTTTTGATCCATAGTGGATTGCTTGGTGCTGATCCACATAGGATCGCTATGTGCGAATCCACATAGGATCACATCGTGTTAATCCTCAACGGATCGATATGTGCTGATCAACACAATAACTCTAGATGATTATCTACATAGTATCATTAAGTGATGTTCCACACATGATCCTTATTCATTCTACATATCTCAAACAAACATTGGATTCCTGTACATAGTACGCCTGATTTTGGGAGGATCCATTCCTTAATCCTTTAGTCGTACTTCAACCAGATCTATGACTTATGAAGATGTAACCCAAGGATACATCATTTCATAAGGTTTATAAAGCAATAGACGGCATGTCAATCAGACCTTCGTTCTTAGAGTTATAGGCATTTTAGTGCCGAGGGCCTAGTAAGATTTAGGTATGATCCACCCTGACCGTACTCCAACTTTCTCCCAAACTAAGGTGGAGTATATCAAAAGGACCGTCATGTTCCAACATTTGTAGAACTATAAACAGTTCTTCAAATGGATGTATAGTTTTCCAGATATGGCCATTTAAGCATATCTAGGATGAAATGGGTCCCGGTCCAGTAGGACTCGGTCAGACCCCACCCAGTTCGGGTCTGCCCGGACAGAATCGACTAGGCCGCAGACTGGCACACCCACAACCAGTTGGGCCATTGAGGGCTTGTTCCACTACCCCACAGACTGGCCCGACCCGCCGATTGGCATGACCCATGTGAGGGGTCGCGCGCCCCCTCTTTCCCGAACGGCTCAATGATTCATTCGACTATTTAAACAACAACACCAAGTAGGGACGCCTCGGCTAGTAGTGAGACCCACAGGTCATGGGTCCCATTTTCTATTGCATCAATGTCGAGATCACCTTATTTGGCACATGACAGCATGCTGATCTTCGCCAACGCTGCCAGCCGACAGTCGGCCGCATGTCTTGTCTACCGCTGCGCAACCTCCTTTCGCGGGGCTCCACCGACACCTCAAAGTTTCGTTTCCACTCTCTTATGCACTTAAGGGCCTCTCGGGTTGCTTCTATCACTATGTGACCCTCTTGTTATGTCAATAAGGTTTTCCTTATGATTTTTTCATTCCTTATGGTTTTAAAAATCACAATCACCCTATACTTAAGAAAATCTACATTTTACTTATATAAGAAAAATTTCCTTCTCAAAGTAATTTACCCCTACCATGTTTTCATTGTTCATATCAATATTTTTATTAAGTATAAAAATCTGATTCATATAAAAAACCTTGGAATCATATAATACATAGATATGGACCATTTTGTTTTAGGATCTGAATTATGGATATGAACTGTAATGCAGTTCCACTCCGAATTATGGATATGAACTGTAATAAAGTTCCACTACGAATTATGGATAAGAATTGTAATGAAGTTCCACTCTGAAATATGGATATGAACTGTAATGAAGTTTCACTCCGAATTTTGGATATAAATTGTAATGAAGTTCCACTCTGAATTCATGATATGAACTATAATAATGCTCCACTCCAAAATCTTGATATGAATTGTAATGAAGTTCCATTATGTATTCTGGATAAGAACTCTCATGTAGTTACATTCTGAATTATGTATACGAAGTATCATGTAGTTATACTCCGAATTCTTATTAGGAACATATCTATGTTCTGACTCTAGGTTCTCTGAATTCGGACTCCGAACTCTTATGAGTTCTGACTCCGAATTCCCATGAACCCTGACTATGAACTTTGTAAGTTCTAGTTCCAAATTCTAGTGAAACTAGACTCCGAATTTCCGTAGAAATTCAGACTCCAGATTTATACATAATTCAGGTTCTGAATTCCTACAAAATAGAATCTGATTATCCATTTATTATAGACTATGAATTTCATTTTGGTTAGACTCTGAAATATTATTTGCTTATATTCCGAACATTAGTTTTGATTATTCTTACACTTGTTTCATTAAAAAATGTTGTCATGCTTTTATTTATTGACTAACTATTGGTTCAGTGACACGTATACAGGTCCCTACGAAATTCAAGCAAAAAATATGACTTTTGGAGGAGGGAGTCGACCGTTGGTGCATCGCCTATAAATATGAGCTCATTTGAAAAGAAACTACAACATTGACACAAACCTTGGAATATGTTCTATTGAAGTTATTTATAGAGAGAGAGGTTCTTATTAACTCTCAAAGCTTTGTGCAAAAAGATTGAACAACATGTTCAAACTTTTCCTTGTGAAGATTTCTTCATGCGACTCCGAATGTTGGTGATTACATTCCAGGGCTTCTGAGAATAGGAAGACAGAGGTGTCGACTACCTTGATGTTCTAGGGCTTCCTTCCTGAGGAAGATAGAGGTTCCAACTACCATGAAGTTTAGGGCTTGCGGGGATAGAAAGACTGAGACTTTGATCATTGTATCGAGGGATTACCCGGGTGTAGGAAAGAAAAACTTTCCTGAATATATAAATCAAGGGACCTTTATCCAAGGTA
This sequence comes from Viscum album, assembly GCA_963277665.1. Taxonomy (NCBI): domain Eukaryota; kingdom Viridiplantae; phylum Streptophyta; class Magnoliopsida; order Santalales; family Viscaceae; genus Viscum; species Viscum album. The sequence continues at coordinate 1,867,948,442 of OY728133.1, forward strand.
GTCGGATACCCTTCTCTTTGGTTTAAAAGATCTATTTCTTTTTAGTTGTTTTTGTTACAAGTTTTTCCGTTGTATTATGTATTGTAAGGAAAGTATAACCTTCTTATATTTCCTTACACTTGAACTCTGATTCATTTAGATTCTATACACTTTAAAGTAGAATCTCATTTTGTAATCTTTGGTTAAGTTTCAATACCGAGATCTATATTTCTGGAACCAACTTTCCGGATCCATATTTCTGGAACTGGTTTTTCGGAATCACGTTCATGTTTTATGTATGTGTGTAGAACTAGAAGCTTATAACTTCATAACTTCTTCCAATTATCCAATTGGAGTTATAGGTGTTATGAATTTTCTTAGTTTAACTTTGTTAAACATAGATATTTCCTTGTTTATGGAAATTTTAAAAGTGTAAAATTTAACCCCCCCTCTTGTATATTGAGTATCTACATCATTATTTCGATCCTACAATTGGTATCAGAGGAGGTATCTAAAATAATTATACTCACATATAGGTTTTTTGGCTCAGTTTTCCATTGTTCTATATTTTTCTTTGCTTAGGAATTTCCTCCTTGAATCCGAACTTTTTTTATTAACATGTTTTTGTGTAGAATGATTTTAAGATGGAAGGAATCAATGTTGGTTCCATCGACAACCTAAATCCTACAAGACCACCAATTTTTTTATGGTAATGATAATGATTATTGGAGAGATCGAATGAAGACATTCGTTATCAATATTGGAGTTGACAAGTTTGTTATTATTATGGGGGGTTATCAAATACCGGATAAGGAAGATAGTACTTTCGCCAACCAAGAGAAGCAAGATTATCAATTAAATGATAAGGTACGCAGTACTTTACTATGTTCAATGACTAGAAATATATATAGTAAAATTTCTTCTTGTGAAGCAGTTAACTGTATATGGAAGAAACTTGATGTTACACATTTTGGTACAACCAATGTGATTGAGACTAGAAGAGATATGCTTAGAGTCGAGTATCATGGTTTTAACTTTCCTCATGGAGAACCCATTTGTAAGGTGAAAAAATATGACTATCGTGAATAGATTACAATCTATTGGAGAGAAAGGTCTGGATGATGAAGCTCTTGTTGACAATATCATTGATATTATGCCCATTGATTGGGAATCAAAGAGAATTTCTATTGATGAGAAAATGAAGGTTACTCAAATCTCCTTAGATGAGATGTTTTTTTAACTCTTCTTCAACATGAAATAAGGATGAAGAGAGATGCTGACAACATCAAAAAGAATAATGGGAATGGTATTGTTGCTTTAACTACAACATCATATCACATGAAAGTTAAGACTCATGAGAGAGTAACTAGATCCAAGTTTAAGAAGGTTGTTATCAAACCCCAATTCAGTGACAGTGAAGTCTCAGAGAATGAGTTGGCTAATCTTGCTCGAAGGATGAACTAGATAGCTGGTAAGAGAAATTTCCAATCCAGGTATATGAAGAAGGAAAGTAAAGATAAGAAATATTTAGAGGTCACATGATATGAATGCAAGAGAAGTGGAAACATACGACTTGATTTTCCTTTGCTCAAGATGAATGAAATAAAAGAGAGGCATTATGAAAGGAATAGGAAGAAGTATTATAATGTAAATGCTATGAAAGTCTTGAATGCTAATGATACTTGGAGTGCTAGTGGTGGTTACTCTTCAGATGAATCATCAGATTATGAATCTTTTGGAGAGATGAATCTTGGTCTTATAGCCAAATTACTTATTTATAATCATTGCTTTATGGCTAAGGTACAAAATGATTAATCATTGAACAATGTTACTTTGAATGATAGTGATAGTAAATATTATAACTCTTCTGATGAAGAATCCTCTTCTGATGAAGAATCCTCTTCTGATGAATAATCCTCTTCTGATGAAGAAAATACTTTACCTACCTATGAAGAAGTTTCTAGGTTTGCTGAACTTTATGGTATTGAGAATTCAAAACTCAATAAAAAACATTATAAGGAAAATTCTAGAAATACTATTCTTACTAAGGATATATCAGATCGTTCTAAGGTTATTGTTAAGAAAAATTCTGATTTTATAAGTATTTCAAAAAATCTTGAGGAAGTATGTTCATAGAAGAACACACTTTCAAATGATCTGGAAAAAGTAATTTCTATGAAAAGTGTTTTCGAGCCAAGATCTAGTTCCAAATATAATGCTTTTTAAGATAACAACTTTTTTATAAGACTCATGTATGAAATATTTTCCTTAAATAAGTGTTTGTCAATCATTACCTTAGGTAAAGAAAATATTGATAAAATACATCCAAAAATATGACCTTTAAGAAACAAATCTTGATTTGGATATACCCATTCTAAACCAACTTTTAGTAACAATTATTTTGTTCCACAAAGTGCCCAATTTTGTAACAAGTGTCAATGTGGTGGTCATAGGGCAAAGAATTGTTCTTAAAATAAAACCCAATCTTTAGGCATTCATAAGGCTTATTTTTCTAAGAAGATCTGGGTACCCAAAATATTTTTCTCTAAAAATCTCAGATCCAAACAAGTTTGCATTACAAAAGTGTAATCCTTTTCTTATTGTCAGGAAGATAATGGTTTTACCAACAACAATACATGGTACATGGATAGTGGATGTTCATGGAAAATGACTAGTAACCAAAACTATTTTGAAATGATTATCAAGAAGAAAGGAGGAAAAGAAACTTTCGAAGATAATGCTCAGGGAGAAATTATTGGTATAGGTAAAATAGTTCTTCTTGGAAAAACATTGATTTAAAATGTTTTGTTTGTTAAGATTCATATGAAAAACCTCATTAGCATAATTCAATTATGTGATGAAGGATACCTTGTGAGTTTTTGGAATGATAAATGCTTAGTTCACAATTTCAAGGAAGATTTTATCTCTATGCCTATAATCAAGAGAATGTATACACTTTAATCCTAGAAGACCTTAGGAGCCAAGACTTACCTTGACATAGTGCAATGGAAGATCATACTTGGTTGTGGCATAAGAGGTTAGGACACTGTATCCTTAGGAACTTATGTAAACTCTCTAAGAAAAACTATTTAAGGATCTACCAGAGCATAGATTTGATTCTTCTAAAGCTTATGATCCTTGTCAATATGGAAAGCAACATAAATCTAGTTTTAAACCAATTATTGAAGTCTCAACAACTGATGCATTACAGTTGGTGCACATGGATATTTTGGGTCCAACACAAACTTGAAGCATTGGGGGAAAGAATTATGTATTTGTCTTAGTTTATAATTACACTAGATTTACATGGGTCTATTTTCTAGCAAAGAAGTCTGATAATTTTTCTTATTTCTAAAGTTATAGATCCCAAGTTAAAAATGAGAATAACCTTCCATTGAAAACTATTCATAGTGATCATGGAGGAGAATTTCAAAATTTTGATTTGGAATCTTTTCATAGTAGAAAAGGTATTACTCACAACTATTCAGCACCTAGAACTCGTCAACAAAATGGTGCAGTTGAAAGAAGAAATAGAATTCGTCAAGAGATAACTAGAACCATGTAGTGTGAATATTCTATAGCTAGACATTTTTGTGCTGAAGCTGTAAGTACTGCTTGTTATACTATAAATTGGGTTTAGATTAGACATTTTCTTAATAAAACTTTTTATGAGTTATGGAATGGTAGAAAACCTAGACTTTCCTACATTATGGTTTCTGGTTTCAAATTATTCATCCAAAATACTAAAGATAATCTTCACAAATTCTCCCCAAAATCCGATGAAGGAATTTTCTTAGGCTACTCCACAACTTCAATGGATTATAGAGTTTTCAACAAAAACACTTGTACTCTTGAAGAAACAGTGCATGTAAAATTTGATGAAACTAATCCCTTTGTTTTCAAATAACCCCAACCTACATCTGAGGATGTGTTTTCAAAAACTGAGTATCAACCTTTGATGGAAAATTCTCCTAACAAGGAAATTGATCAAGAAGATACTTCTAAAACATTTACCCCAGAATATTTCCTACCCTATGTTGATAGACAAGTTTTCCAAAACCCAAACCAATTGTTTCTTAAGAATCATCCTCGTGATTGCATAATTCGTGATTTCAATCAACCTATAAGGACTATAAGTTCTTTATGAAATGAAATAGAACAACTAGCATTTTTTTCCAATTAGAAATAAAAAGAACTGATGATTCTTTAGGTGATGATGATTGGATAAAATTCATGCAAGATGAACTAAATTAATTCGAAAGGAATAATGTCTGGACCTTGGTTGAAAGACCTAAGGATACTCCTATTATTGGAGTAAAATGGGTCTTTAGAAACAAGTGTGATGAAAATGGAGTCATTGTTAGAAATAAAGATGGACTAGTTGTTAAAGGCTATAATCAACTAGAAGGAATATACTATAAATAAACCTATGATCCAATAGCTATACATGAATCTATTCATATTCTACTTTCCTTTGCAGCATTCTTCAATTTTAACATTTTTAAAATGGATGTAAAATGTGCTTTCCTTAATGGTTATGTGCAAAAGGAAGTTTTTTTTGAATAACCACCTGGCATTGAAGACACAAAACATCCTGATCATGTTTTTAGACATAGTAATTCTTTGTATGGTCTTAAAAAATCCCCACGATCTTGGTATGATAGACTTACATGATTTTTGCTTCAAAATAACTATGTTAAGGATAATGCAGATCCAACCATTTTTATAAAGAATGATAATAAAAATGTTTTGATTGTTAAAATTTATGTTAATGACATTATATTTGGATCAACTCAGTAATCTCTAATTGATTCCTTTGCAAGTCTAATGAAATATAAGTTTGAAATGAGTATGATGGGTGAGTGAACTTTTTTCCTTGGTTTTCAAATTTCTCAAAAACCAGAAGGAAATTATATATCTCAAAATAAGTATATTAAATATCTTTTTAAAAAGTATGGGTATGGCAACACTATGAGTATAAGTACTCCTATGGGTACCTCAAACACACTTGATCTTCATGAAGGTGGGAAACCAGTAGATCCAATATCTTTTAGAGGTATGATAGGAAGTCTACTTTATGTAACAGCTAGTCGATCATACATGATGTTTTCAGTATGCTTATGTACCAGATATCAATCAAATCCCAAGGAATTTCTTTTAAAGGCAGTGAAAATAATTTTTCACTACTTAAATGGAACCATGGATCTAGGATTATTCTATACTTCGGGATGTGATTTTGTTTTAAAGAGTTTTTTGGATTCTGAATTTAGTGGGTGTAAAATGGATAGAAAGAGTACATCCGGAACATGCCCTTTATTAGGAGATTCATTAGTTTCTTGGTCCTGTAAGATCAATACTCAGTAGCACTCTCCACTGCTGAAGCTGAATATATAGAAGCTGGAAGTTGTTGGGATCAAGTGTTATGGATGCAACAAACACTCATAGACTATGGCTTGAGTTTTAATAAGAGTCAAATTTTGTGTGATAACACAAGTGCCATTGCCCTTAGTAAAAACCATGGACATAACTCTCATGGAAAGAACATAGATATTAGGCATCACTTTCTTATGGATCACACACTTAAAAGAGATATTATTCTTCAGTTTATTGGAACACAAGATCAACTTGATGACATTTTCACAAAATCTTTACACTCCTATAGATTTTAATACATTAAACAGAAGTTTGGAATGATAACCATGAGGTAATCCTTCTTCATTAACTTCTTTTTTAACAATTCTCCTAACATTAATAAACCTCTTTTCATAGGGGGAGTACATTTTTTGGTTTGAATAATCAAAAAAATTTGTAGTCAGTTTTTTAAACATTTGTGACTAAATTTTTCGTAATGAGTTTTTCATAATTTTTGTACTTGAACTTTCGTAATGAAATTTCCGTACTGTAACTTTCGTAATGAAATTTTCATACTGAAATTTTCGTAATGAAATTTTTGCACTGGAACTTTCATAATGAAATTTCCTTATTGGAACTTTTGTAATGAAATTTTAGTACTGGAACTTTCGTAATGAAATTTCCGTACTAGAACTTTCATAATAAATTTTTTGTACTGGAACTTTCATAATGAAATTTTCGTACTAAAATTTTTTTACTAACAATTTTTTTAATGAGAAATTTCATAACAAAATTTTTATAATTATACTTTTCATACTAGAGTTTTGGTACTCAAAGTATTTTCAACTTTAAGCATATCGTAGTTAGTTATTCGTAGTAAAATTTTTCTTTAAGAAGAATATCACCTATTATGAATAAACTTCCAGGACAATCCGAAAAGTATGATTTCCTTACCTACGTTTTCATAGTCATATTTATCTTGCTGTAATTTTCCTATGTGTTTTAAAATTTCTCGGATTCTAGTTTTCTTAAATCCGATTGTTTTTCTTAAAACCTCAAAAGATCGGATTCACGTTTTCCTTGCTGGTATGTTTTCAACTATCATATCATATTAGAGAGTTTTTTAACCTTTATATGGGTTTTAGAAGTTAAAAGGTCATCTCCATCGCCTATATAAAGGGGACCCCTATTTGTGTCCCACATCGTTTTTTCAAAGCTCTCGCGTGCCGAAGCCTTGCCTTTGTTCATAATGCCTGTTCTGAATCTCTCAGAGCTCATCTATTCCGAATGTCTGTAGAAGGAACTTCCCAAGATATTTATACTACGAAGCCAATTTCAAAATGGAAAGTATATAGAGAAAGGTTGGTACATTCGACCTTTTACAAGTACAATTACATCATTTCTTAGAATATCAAGCTGAATGGCTGGGAAGATGTATGTTTATCTAAGCCTGGTGATCAAGATGTGGTTTCTCCAGAGTTACTTATATAATTATATGAATCTGCAAGATTATTTGAAGAAGATGGAAGTGAAAAGTATTCTCTCAAGTCTTATGGGATGACATAAAAACATACTTACACCAAGGCATCAGGCCTGGTGGGGCTAGCATAAGATGGAGAGGCAGAATTCTGCTCACATAAACTTCCAGATGTTCAAGGCAGTTTTGTTAAGGTGAAGTCCTTGTTGTGTCTTCGGCTTGATGATGTAAAGGCATCCAAGATTTCTCACCTATATCCTAATAATCAGATTCTTCATCATTGGGTACAAGATTTCTTGGTCCCGAGAAAGGGTGATAATGATTCCCTGAAAAAAAGTGACATATATGTCTTAGACGTCCTGGTGAATCTAAGAAAAATAAATCTGATGAGGCATATTCTTGTGTGGATCATGAACATGAATGAAGGAAATATGGGAGCTCAAATAATTATGTTCCCTGCCTTACTATCAAATATGATAGTTCAGTGTCTAGATTCTTTCAAGATTTCATGTATGTCTAAGGCTCAAAATTACAAGGTTATGATTGTTAGTGATGATACCATGAAAAGGATGAATATGGCCTATTCTAATGAAACAGGAGAGTTCTATAGTTTTCCAAAGGAAGAGTCTGAACCCAATCCAAAAATCGTGGATTAGGATAACTCAGTGAAGAAGGTTTCTAAGAATAGAAATCATAAGGAAGTGGTGGCTGATGAAAAAAACCCCAAAGATAATGAAACACAATCAACACCTCCCAAGACGAAAAAAATCTTATCCAGATGAGGTGGCTACAAAATGTATGGAAGATAAGAAAAAGAGTATAGAAAGGGAACCACAGTTCGGATTAGACCCTGCTAAGGCTAAGGCCTTAAATGAAAAAGCTGCGGATGATTTAGAAAAACAATCCAAAGAGAAAAACATGAAGAATAAGTTGTATGAAGATGAAATTGTACAATCTCTGTTGAGAGATACAGAAGTAGATTCTGAGAAAATTCAAGTTCCAAAATCTTTTGATGTTCAACCATTACCAGAGACTCCTTGAAAAAAATACATCACTCCGGAAACGTCCAAAGGGAAATATTTTGTTGATGAAGTAGAGAAAATAGTCGGTGAGGAGGTAGAATAAGAAGTTGTTGAAGAAGAAGAAGAATTAGAAGAATGAAGTGATGATCTGGATGACATGATCAAACAAGTAGAAGATTATCTAGAAATGGTTGAATCTGCAAAACATGTCACTCTGGGAAAGGGAGTTGAGAATGAAGATAGGAAGGATGATGATAAGGAAGTGGAAGAGAAGGAAAATGTTTTAGAATAATCCTACGAGAATAATTTTATTGAGGAATGAGAAGAAAAAGGAGAAAATAGTTGAAGAAAAGATTGTTCGGCTATCTGTGTGTGGGGAAGAATCTCCAGATGATCAACCCATTCCAAAAACTGATAAAGGTAAGAAATTTCTCATGAATACACCAACAAAAGATGTTATAAGAAATAAGGAGGTTGGTGGTTCATCTAGAAGGAAGCTGGTTGAAAATCAAGAAGAACAATCTCCAATCAAGTTATCGGATTCGGAGTCACCAGCCCATGGTCATTACATTGTTATTGAATCTTCAAAAATAATTGGTGGACACCATTCCAATATTTCCCACTATAGACTCCAGTTTCCAGATGCTGCAAAACAGTCTAAATCAGAAGTTAGAATCCTTATCCATTGTGATGGATAAGTGTGTGAAGATTGAGGCTGATCATAGAAATTTTATTATAAAATATGATGTTCATAGGAAATCATACAGCAGAATCACTTTGTGGTCTAAAAAAGTTGAAGAAGACATGGCTGAGTTTGATCATTTTCAGAATAATGTTAAAGATTCCTTTGACACCGAGGTTTCCAAGAATAATAATCTTCAGGATGAGCTAATCATTGAGAAATGTTCTCAGAGTCAATAAGTAAAGGACATGAATGGGAAGGATAATTCTCTTGCTCAAAATTTCAAAAGGGATAGAGATCTCTGGATTGACCTAAAATAAATGTTGATAAAGAAAGTTTAGTTACTGAAGATGCAAGAAGAGGCCACGAAGGCTCAGGCAGAAGTCTTCAAAGCTCATGATGAAAGGATAAAATCTTTTGAGAGGCAAGCTGAGGAGGATCAAAAATAATTGAAGAAGCGGAAAACCGTGTTGAAGAAGATAATCCCGATGGAAAAGGAAGACAAATAGATTCAATCCCATCTTTTGTTGCATTTTTCTTTCCCTATAAACATTATCTCAAAACTAATGAAATTTTTGGTTGGTTGTATCTTGTGTTATTATTTAATAATGTTTTAGGTACTTTATTTCTTTTCCATTCCATTAAATTATTTTTGAAATTCACAAAGGGGGAGATAGAAAATGAGTTACTCAATAGAGGGAGAAGAAAAAATTTCTAGTTTATGAACTATCCCTAAGTAAGGGGGAAATTATCTAAGGGGGAGTTCCTCATTACAACGTTTTTCATTTCAAATAATAAACACCATTCCAGAATGTCAGAATACAATCCTTAGAGTTCCTAAGCCTAAGGGGGAGTTAGATGTATTCACTAACATCCACACAAAAATGGAGATAAGATTTAATTTAAAAGTCTAGAAATTTATTATAAGCTTTTATATTATTTTTCATAAGGTTGTTTGTGCTTTCCAAAAATGGGGAGATTGTTAAGTCAATAAGGTTTTCCTTATGACTTTTTCCATTCATTCTTGTTTTAAAAATCACAAACACCCTATACTTAAGAAAATATACATTTTACTTATAAAAGGAAAATTTCCTTCTCAAAAGAATTTACCCCTACCATGTTTTCATTGTTCATTCAATATATTTCTTAAGTATAAAAATCAGATTCATATAAAGAACTTCGGAATCATATAATAATTAGATATGAGGTATTCGGTTTTATGATCACAATTCTGGATATGAAATGTCATTACGTTTCACTCCAAATTCTAGATATGAACTTTAATTATGTTCCACTCTGAATTCTAGATATGAACTGTAATGAAGTTCCACTCCAAATTCTGGATATGAACTATAATGATGTTTCACTTGTATTTTGGATATGAATGGTAATGAAGTTCCACTCTGAATTCTGGATATGAACTATAATGAAGTTCCACTCCGAATTCTGGATAATAATTGTAATGAAGTTCCACTCCGAATTCTGGATACGATCACTCATGAAGCGCCATTCTGAATTATAGATACGAAGTCTCTTGTAGTTCGACTCCGAATTCTTATTACAAACATATCTATGTTTTGACTCCAGGTTCTCTGAATTCATACTCTGAACTATTATGAGTTCTGAATATGAATTCTCATGAACACTGACTCTGAACTTTGTAAGTTCTAGTTCCGAATTCTAGTGAAACAAAACTCTGAATTTCCTTAGAAATTACGACTCCGGATTTCTACAGATTTCAAGTCCCGAATTTCTACAAAACAGAATACGAATATCCATTTATTATAGACTCCGAATTTCAATTTGGTTAGACTCCAAACAATTATTTTCTTACATTCCGAACATTTTCTTTTCTTATAATAACACTTGTTTCATTACAAAATGATGTCATGCTTTCAGTTATTAACTAACCATTGGTTGAGTGACATGTATACATGCCCCTGCAAAATGAAAGGAAAAATATGACCATTGGAGGAGGGAGCCGACCGTTGGAGATTCTCCAATAAAAAGGAGCTCATTTGAAAAGAAGTTACAACTTTGACACTGATCATGGACTGTGTTCTGTTGAAGTGATTTCTAGAGAGAGAGGCTCTTATTAACTCTCAAAGTGTCATGCATAAAGTTTGAACAACTTGTTCAAACTTTTCCTTGTGCATATTTCTTCGTGCGACTCTGAATGTTGGTGATTACATTTGAGGACTTCCGGGGATAGGAAGACAGAGGTGCTGACAACCTTGAAGTTCGAGTGCTTCATTGCTGACGAAGACATAGGTTCCAACTTCCTTGAAGTTTAGGGCTTGTAGGGATAGAAAGAAAGAGACTCCGATCATCGTATCGAGGGCTTACCCAGGTGTGGGTAAGAAAGACTTTCCTAAAAGTATAAATCAAGGGACCATTATCCAAGGTTGCTTGATACCCTTCTCTTTGTATTAAAAGATCTATATCTTGTTACTTGTTTTTGTTACAAGTTTTTCTGCTGCATTTTGTATTGTAATGAAAGATTAAACTTCTTATATTTCCTTTCACTTGTACTATGATTAATTTAGAATCTAAACACTTTAAGGTAGAATCTTATATTGCTCTCTTTGGATAAGTTTCAATTTTTGGATCCATATTTCTGGAACCAACATTCCGGATCCATATTTCCGGAACTAGTTTTGTGGAATCACTTTCCAGTTTTAAGCAAGTGTATAGAACTAGAAGTATATAACATCATACCTTGTTCCAATTCTTTAATTGGTGTTAGAGATGTTGTGAATTTATGTAGTTTAACTTTGTTAAACTTAGATATTTACTTTTTTAAGGAAATTTTTAAAGTGTACAATTCACCCCCCTTCTTGTATATTAAGAATCTACATCGTTATTTCGATCCTACACCTATTATTTGTATTGCTGTCAAATTAATAATTCTCCCACAAAGTATGAAATGATAAAACAAGTTGTGGTGGGTCTAGGCCGTGTTTGTTTAGCCTGCACCCTTTGCGTTTGCATCATAAGAAGCAGGTACCAATAATAAAATAACATATATATTGATTAATCCCCATTCAAATCACCAAAAATTAGAACCTCCAAATTCAAGAACATGGAAAAGAAATTATAGTTTCTTGAATTTAATCACCTCCTCTACCTAGTGATTCATTGAGGTGTCTTAGTTGTGGTGGGTGAAGAGTACTCTTTGGATGGAGTCACCGACATTCTTCGATCCTAGATCATTACTGCCCATGTTTTCATCCTCTACAGAAGGAAGATGACAGAGTACATAGCCATAGGTTCCTCACTTTTGGAAGCCATTTCAAAAACCCCAACCTTGCTCCATTTAAATAGAGGTTAAATGTGATTCACGTGTCGAAGGAACTAATCATGTTCATTACATAATGATCCTCTCAATTTCCTATGGTACGGTTACATAATTGAAGATTCAAGACATTAAATGCCTTTACAAACCATTGATCCCACTGCCTCCAATCAATAAGAGGAAGGAAAAAAAATAAAAATGTTTTTATGTATTTTTTATTTTCATAAAATTATAAAAAACTAACTATTTCACCCGACCTACTGTAGTCGAAGTTAATCCTCCCTTAAGAGAATCTAGGTGCGATGGATTCAACAGTTCCATTCGATTATTTATCTGAGCACCAGTTTAAAAATTAAAAAATGAAGGGTTATGTTTAAGATTATTTATTTTATATCCATCCTCAAAATAAATTAAACATTTATAGTTTTGGGGAATTTTTATATTCGAATATATTATGTTTTTATTTAAAATGTCAAAATATGTATACACATCTGGATCTGGTAACCTCAGTTGGTATCATAAAATCATTAGTTTATTTTTAACGATTATGTTAAGAGGAAGTAGAATATATAACAAATGGAAACCTATGATATACTAATGTGATAATGGAAGAACCAAAAGTTTCATAGGATGATAAGAAGGTGTAACAACCTAGGATATAATTGCAATGATTTTCATTTTCATATGATTACATTGTTGTTTGAAGATCACACAAGGAAGTTTTATTTATGTAAATGGTTGGAACAAATATGAACAAATTTTATGATTAGTGATAAGGAAAATGTGGTGGTAATCCAAATTAAAAAACAAATAGTATTAAAGACGCACTATAAACCCTTTTTTCAATTCATAACATTCTATATTAAATTATGATTAACAATGTAAACCATGTTTCCTTTTCAAATGAAAAAATAAATATAAAATGGGGCTTCATGGATGTTTAGGTAATGATGATCATAATGGAGAATGGTTTCATATTTCAAAATTAAATTATTGTGGGAATAAGAATCTAGGGGAAGGTCTTAATGGAAGGATATATGTGTTATCTATGATAAATCAAGGAATGTACAAATAAACACCCATAGAGTATTGATCTGTTCAATTAGTATAATGTGAATGGATATAGTTATATTCAAGGTATAAATTGAGTGGTTTAAGAATTGGGAAAATAAAAATTGAGAAAATATATCACCTAGTATTCCATTTCATATAGGGGGTCTTCATGATAATATACATAACGTTTCAGCAAATTCATATTCTATTATATCTAAAGATGAAGAAAAATAAATGTTGTATTAAATTTATGAAATTTTTTAACAATTTTTTAGTTGTTTAATGTATGAACATGATATTATTGAAATATATTCTTTTTGAATTTGGATTAATATTTTTATTATATAGATAAATTATTAAAGAATAATACAGATAATATACGTTAATGGTTAATGATGTTAGTTGAATGACTAGAGTTTCTATAAATAGGATCTTAGGAGTTATGATGTAATTTATTTTTGAAAAGATTATGAATCTCCCCATGTTATAATGTGTCGAAAATATTTTTGAGACCTCATGTGATTATATTTTTAATGTTATTAGTGATATATTGGGATATTGTTTTTGGGTTTTGATATATGATTTATATTTATGCGGCCCTTTGGTTTAACGTCTTTTGGTGGAAGAATGTTATTTTATTTTTGTGGAAACAATATAGAACGTATATATATAATTTTTGGTTAATAATTTTTTGATATTGAATTAATTATAGTTAATATTGATAACATGTTATCAAATTTTGTGAACACTATAAGAGTAATGTGACTGAAAATTTATTACATAATCTGAAATTTTATTTCAAAATGTAGTCTATTATTAAGTTATCCTTTGGAAAAAATATGTTCAATGGTATCGATAAAAATGAAAATAGATTTGGTTTCATGTTTATATGTTTGGGGATGTTTGCTGATGAATTCATGATCGAGACAAAGATGAATCTAACTATAGTTCATGTTATTTTGGTATAAGATCATTAATTTGTTTTTTGCATAATTTAACAGTGATTAATTTTTTTATAAGAGTAAAATATTTCATCCGAATATTATTATGACATATTGGTTATTAGTATGTACCCTTATGAGTGATTACTATTAATTTTACATTAATGTTATGTTGTTTTTAGAAGAAAATAAGTTAAAATATTTCTATTTTTTGGGATTTGATTTTAGCCAGACATATTTTGGATGTGTTTTATGGTTAATGATTTTATATGATCGTTGGATATTATAGTTGATCTTTTTTAGATTATTATATTATTTCCATATATGAATGTTTATTCATGTAATCTTAAATTTTGGTATCCATTTTGTTATTGGTACATTTCTAGTGATATGAGGTGTGACATTTCACCCTTTTATGGATCTTATGATATTTTAGAAGTTAATTTTAGTCTATTAGACATAAAAATTTTATTTAAAATATGATATGATATAGAGGTTGATAATTTCTCAAAAAATAAATTATAAGGTCCTCACATTAAAGAGTAACTTAATATTGATTTAATTCAATAATTTATGTTTCTTTCACATCGAGGATCTTTTCATGTTTTAAGGTTTATAAAAGTTTTTGTAAAAAACATAAATATTTCAAATTAGAAACTTGTACTCACTACCCTTTTGTTTTAATGAAACAAAACTATTAAAAACATGATTTTCTTTCATTATTAAACATCATTACTTTTCCTTTATCTTATCCTTGACTCCATTCTCCATTTAATCCTCTGAAGTTAATTTCAAACATGGGATGAGAAAAAAAATTTCAGTAAGGGATACACAACGAAAGAAAACTACTAGAATTATGAAAACATGTAAACCATTAATAATTAATCAAAAAGTAATACTTTTCACCTTAATGAAGTTGTAAACACTATTCACTAAATATTATCATGTTTCATTAAATTATTTACTTGAAAATATTAATATAAATCCCATAGAAAGCTATATATAACATATAAAGGTAACATCGGACATAATAATACATTAATGGAATAACCATATGGATGAATTCAAAAAATATCACTATTAAAAAAGGAATAGAAAAATAGCCGACTTCCATACCTAATGCATTAGAGGTTGCAAAACTACCACTCATCGATGGTTTATCATGGAAACACCCATATTTGGTTTATCAAATAACCACCTATATTTGTTTTATCATTATTACACTATTTTAATGTCCAAGTAAAATTATATAATCACAATACATAAAAGATTGTAATTTTCAAATTTTCAATCCTAAAATTTCATTTATAATCATAGAAAATCATTTTATGATATTGAAATAGTCCGCCGACTTCCAAAACCATTTTGAATACCAAAATAACAAAAAAGAGAATATGCGATTTTTTCCTTTAAAAAAATTATGTCTTATAGAGGATGCCGAATATTAAATAATGGTTATGGAAGTGACGATGTAATTATATCTGCATACATTGAAAACATTACTTTTTTTTATTAAGACACTTCGTATAAGAAAGTATACTTTTGAAAGCTATTGTATGAAATTAAAAGTCAAAGGGATTAATTATACCATGTATAAAATAAATAAGTATATAAAAAGAAAATATTCCTTAATTAAAGGACATTGAGATGAAATCTCTTACCTCATGTCAGATTCATCATGTATGTTCTTTCTCTTCTTAAATAATAAACTTAGGTTAATTTAGAATTTCTTGAAAACCTGTTTCAAATTTTTTGTTCCCTTTATATCACTTATTACCATTTTATAAAAATTACATAATTATTAAATGTTTTATAAAATAATTTATTTATGGTATTAAATAATAATATTCTGGAAACAATAATACCGTTTATACATTAGTTGTATTGTTAAATCAATCCATTTTTTATGGTATGAAAAATTAACAACATTATATTCATGGAGACTGTTGGTCATATGTACAAATGAGAAACACTTTCCATTTTTCAATAATCATTATCAAAATAATCTCATTATTATTTTAACATTAAATAATTATAATAATATTATTAGCATCATAATAATCATTTAAATATACTTATATATGGTATATATCCGATGTGAATAAAAATTATTGACATCACTTTGTGGAGGTGATAGTTCACATGTACGCATGAATGATCTTATTATTTTTATGTGTATGGAAAGTAAGAAAATAATTGAAATATAATTCTTTTAAAATTATAAATATTTCATGAATATCATATATAAAAATTTATTCCATCATTATAACTAATATTGAAAGATGGTAATGAAAAATGAACTATATCAGTTCACGAGGTCGTTGTATGTCGTACACACTACGGAATTGTTCATTTCCCATCGATAAAACTGAAGATGGATTTTGGAGAAGATATAAAAAATAATAAAAAATTATTATATTTTTGATACTGGGGTTATTAGTTCTTATTGGATTAATGAGATTTAAAGGAAGTGGGTGAATAAAAAATAGAAACACTAAAAATGATACCTCTTTTTCAGTTTATCACTGTTGAAGACTACATTAACACCTCTATGTAGGATGTTCAACATAAAATAAGGCCCCAATAATGTTTATATGTATTCTAGGAAGAAATATGGGTAGGTATTGGAAAAAAAGGGTTCTTGAAGTGTTTTTATTAGAGATGTGTGGGTACATTTTTTAAGGACAGGGGAGGGGATCCCTTGGAAAATATTAAAATACTAAATTAATATAAATTATTTTTATAATCAAAATGACTCCAACATTAGATATGTGAAATCTAAGATGATTATTGTTCTAAATCATGTCATCCAATAATTTTTTTACATGTATCTATTTTATTATAAACCATATCATTTTAGTTTCCCTTCATTATTCTCTTTTATTTTTTATTATTGTAACACCATTTTTAATGTTAAGAGGTAATAAATTTTACTTATATTTGTAAAATTTAAAATAAATGTAAACTTAATAAATTTGTATACCTTAATAAAAGATATTTTTTATTTTTAACTATTTTTTTTATTTTTAAATAATATAATGAAATACTATTTATATTAAATATCAATTATTTAAATTTTGACACTTTTTTTAATTGAATTTAAATAAAATCATAACAAAGATATAAGTTATAAAAATCCATTTAATAAACTTATAAACTGTAATATGAATCTATAAAATTCATGGATGACATAAATTATATCGAATAAAATTTATTTTAATATTAATAATTTCATTTATTTGACTGTATCATTAATAAAAAATCATTGTATCTTTAGGGTGTCATAATTAAATTTAATTATTTAAAGTATAAAAAATATAACTAAAATACCAAGAATTGCGTAATATTTTTTTATTTATTATGAATATTTCTATTCAAACATATCACTTATATAACCCCATTTTAAAATTATTTTAGTAATAAGAGACATGTTTATGATATTTGTCAATATAAATTTAATGTTATAAATGTCATAATCATTGAATGTGACGTAAATCGGCCAAACGTTCGTCCTATGGATTATATAGGTCGGCCATAACTCGTTCAAAAAGATTAATACAAGTTTCAAGGCAGTTTTATATTATTATAATATTATTTTCATACTTATTTACCTAATCTACCCATTAAGTGAGGTTAGTAAAATGCTAAAGTTACTATTCACAAAAAAATATTTTGGTCATATTAAACCATAATTTTCATACATATTACAACCATTTAGGATAGTTCTTAGAAACTAAAACAATATAATTAAAAAAAAAAATTAAAAATACTCCCATTGTAGGAATGAGAAAACATATTATTTTAGTAAAATGTTCAAAAGTTCACATAGTTTTTCTCTTCAATTTCAATGTGAAATTTCATATAATGATCTAAATTTGATAAAATGATAAAAACATAATATATTTAAACATTAAAACAAATTATAAGGAAAATATAAATATATAAATTAATTTGTTGAAAAAGTAGTTTAGAATTAAAATGCGGAATTTTAACTAATCCTTTAAAAATAAATTTGATTATAAAAATTCCAAAATTCAGAGAAAGTATGTTTTGATGTCCAAAAACAAAACAATAAGTTTATTTTGTAAAATATAACTTATAATATATCAAAAAAATTGATTTAAAAATAATTCACCATCAAAAGGTGGTAAAACTGTATTTTTAGAAAACTACTCATTTTATTCGTAAAATTGTATTTGTTCATATATAAAGTCTTGAAAATTTTAAATTGAATTTAAAAAATTATATTTAATTAATATTTCATTAATATATTCCAAAAATATGGAATTAATTATTTTATAAATATAATTATTCACGTTGAAATAAAAAAAATACATTCTTCGTATTCAATTGGATTTGAGTTTTATTTCAAGTTAATTTTGAAACCTTTGAATTTTTAAATAATCATGTGTATACAAAATTTTCATATTCCATTTAACACTATTCATTCCGTCTATTATAATGTATAAGTAGTAAATACCTTATTATAAAATAATATTTAGTTGTTCATTTATGCTCGGTGAGGCATATGTTGTACGTTATCAAACATTATGTTCTAATTTAAAAACAAGGTATGTTACATTATACTCCCTTTTGGCAATTGATTCCTCAAAATTTGATTTCTCTATTGGTAACTAAAGGTATGAAATTTTAATATACCATTCTCATAATCCCACATTGGAAAAAGGATTAATAAAACCTCCACATTAAAAGAAAGAAATTTATGTACAATGGTTACCTGAGATAACAAATACTAGGGTTACATGTATGAAAACATGGATATTGAAGAAAAAAATAACATTAGTTCTGAACAATTTTGATGGAAGAAATATTTTGGATAATGTTAAAAATTTCAAAACCGTATATTTTTTATACGTTAAATCGTCTTTGACTTCATTGTAGGAAAATGAAACAGAAATAAAATTGTTTTAAGATCCTTTCCATTATGATGAGGAATTCAATAAACTCATTATCTAAAAACATAAATAAATATACTTAAATGAAAAGTAGATTATCATCCCTTATTAAATTTCCACCACAGTTTCATAATTTTTACCAATGATGTGTGTTTAAGATGAATATTTTATGCTTGAATCAATATAATCAAATTCTAGCAAATAACATAATCCATGAATGGTTAACTATCTATTTATCATGTCGGTGTTCATTAACCAAACGCAAATTATTTAGTACAAGGTAATATAATTATCCCAAATTAATGAACCTTATATGATGAAAAACTGCATTAATATCCAAAATTCCATAGTAATATCCAATTTTCAACAAAGGCCATTCAACAAATAATTTTCCTTAATATTTTCTAAATGATCCATACCTATATTTAATCCCAAAATTCAGAAGAATTTAATAAATTAGTCGTTGAAGATAAATTTTAACATTTATCTCAAAATAACATCAATCACTCTTGAAGTCTCATCCCCAAATGTAATTTACCTCATCATATATTCCCCATAACAGGTTAATCATTTCCATAAATAACTTAACTCCTCAGAAGTACACAATTAAAATCCTTGATTCTTCCCAAATATAATTATATCATTATGAATCAATTAAAATCCCATAGTATTCTATTTAATTAAATCATATAATGTTTCCAAAAAATAGTGAATTTCTTCCAAATTAACATTTATCACCTAATGCCCAATTTTTTTTCCAATACCCCAGATATAAATTGTAAAAAATGTATATTCCCAAAATTGAAATTTTCTTATTCCAAAAACACATTTAATTAAAACAAATCCTTAATGACTAGGGAAATTATTTATCCTAGTTCTAGGATATGCACCGGTGTCTCCCTTCAGTCGTGGGTTCAATTCCTAGGGCCTTTCTAGACTTGATGGGGTGTCACACGATCTACATGTTCTCCTTTTTCAAAAACTATAAAATTATTATAAAATTACCAAAATGTGATAAAATACTAATAATTAACCATAACATATTTTAACCTCAACATTTATCTCATGACTTTAATTTTTAATCCCATAATATAAAAACCCATAATTACCTCAAAATAATATGAACCATAATGGTTATCCATAACTTTATAATAATGTTATCAAAAAATAATTCTCCATATTTTTTTTAATGAAAAAATATGTATTTCTCAAACTCAGTTAAAGTCTCCACAAATTTCTCATACTACCAAAATAGTACATGTAAATATAAATATTTCATCAACTTTATGTCTACCATAACTCTTGAATCCCTTATAAGAAGAAATTTTAATCATTAAATGTTATTTATAATATATTAACTATGCATTTCCACCTAATATCTTAATACCTCATCCCTAAAATTCAATGATATGTATTATATCACAATAATTAATATATATCCATTATATAATGATTCATACATTATGGATTAGAAGATAATTCATAACTTAAATCCAAATTTGGGGATCTTCTTGAAGAGCATATTCTCATTAGAAATGTTATCCTACATTCTACAAGTAAACATTCATACCACATATTGTATTTCACTTTATGAAAGAGTTAGAAGAGTTGAGATCATGAAATCATAAAAAAAGATAACATTTCCCATTAATTTTTTTAGATATGAGTTTCTTTTGGATAACTAAAAAAATATTTTACATGTGATTTGAATACTCAAGAATATGCCAAAATCATTTGAATAGGATTTTGTGATAATAATGATGATAAAAAATTGAGGAGGGATATGGAGGTTGTAAAATATCTGTTTCCATCAATCATTGAAAATTAACCTTAATCATCTAAAATGAATCATTAGTTAAAAATAAAATTAGTTATTAAAAGAAGATTCCCCAATAGGTTAAAGTAAACATAATTTTTTTTATTATACTCTAATTCATCAACCTAATTATCTATAAGTTTTATCGGTTTGGATCGAATCCACCTAATTTACCATAATACTCCAAATTTTTCAATATGATAATAATCCTCTTGGATATATGGGATCTTAAACCAACTCCCAAATAATATCCAAACCACTAAAGTTAACTAAATTGATCCTCTCATAATAACAATAAGGACACATCCTTAAAAGAATACATAAATCCTGAGTTAATTAAATAATTTAACTTTAATTCACATCTAGGTTATTTTCTTGTTTATAGATTTAGAGAATTAATCCATAAAAACATAAATATTACATAGTAGACACTTCTATTCAGTACATATTTTATTCAAAAAACAAAATTTTTTGAAAGGAAACATTGTTTGGTTTCATGCTTAAACATAATAACTTTTACATTATCCCATAGAGGACTCTTTTATAATTGAAATCATTTGTAAAAAAATTTAAAAAATGGTATGAGTATAAAAACCTCATTCAGGGATACATAATGATGTAAATTTTTTAGCCCTGTAAAAACATGTAAAACATGAATACTTTTTCATAGAGTAATAATTTTCACCTTTGTGAAGTAGTAAATACATGTCACTGAATATAATCTCATTGATTAACATTTTTATAATAAAAATACTAACATCAAACCCATAGAGTGTAATAGATAACATATAAAGGTATCTTCATAAATAATCATAATTAAATTGAATAACTATACGGTCGACTTCCACACATATCACTCTTACAAATGGAATATTCATATAACAAACATCCATACCTAAGGAATTTGATTTAATAACATAACCACCCATCCATGTTTTATCATGGAACCAACCATATTTTTTTTATCATGTAACCAATCATCTTCTGTATATCATATAACCACCCTTAAACTGTCTAACTGATATTATATAATCATAATTCATAAAAGACTGTAATTATCAACATTATATTCATAAAATTTCTTTTAAATCACAATAAATAATTTCAAGATATTGTTATAGCAAATACACATATAAAAACATTTACAATAACAAAATACCCAAATCGGTAATTAGGTATTTCTTTTTTTCCTATTAATAACATTATGGTTTATAGAGGAAGAAAAATATTAAATAACGGTTAAGATGGCAGAGAATTTGTTTTCACTATATATGTTAAAAACATTGTTTTTTCATTTAAATTAACATATCTTATAGATAATTTTCCTTTTGAAAAAAGTTTATTGAAATTAAAATCAAAATGGGTTTATTATACACCGTATAAAATAAGGGGGTATATAAAATGAAACTATACCTCCATGAAATGAGATCGAGACAGAGTCCATTACCTCGAGTTAGATTCATCACGTTTGTTGTTTAAAATTATGAATAATAATCATAGGTTAATTTCAAATTTATTTGGAACCTTTTTTAAGTTAATTATTCATTTTATATCACTTATAATCATGGTATAAAAATTTCATAATTATTTATTTCCTAACTAATGTTTTGTCGATATTTGGTACTTTAGTCGAACATGAACTTATGATGATGTGATTTTTTCATGTGTTTATAAGACAATAATATCCAGAAAACATATTCATGAAATGATAATATATTTTATAGATAAATTATAATGTTAAATAAAACCATTTATTTATGGTACGAAGAAAGAACAAGGTTACATTCATTGATACGGTAGGTCGTACAAACGCATGAGTAACACATTCCATTTTTCATTAATCATTATTAAAATATTGTGATTATTATTTTATTTTCCATAACTATCATAATTTTATTAAAATCATAATATTTATTTAAATATATATATATATATATATATATATATATTATGATTGTGATGTGGAATAAAAATTATTCACATATCTTTGTAGAGGTGATAGTCCCCACGTACACACGAACAAA
Organism: Viscum album; assembly: GCA_963277665.1. NCBI lineage: Eukaryota > Viridiplantae > Streptophyta > Magnoliopsida > Santalales > Viscaceae > Viscum > Viscum album. Next base: position 1,867,970,999 of record OY728133.1, read on the forward strand.
GTTATCATTTTTATATTTATAGAAAGAAAAAATTGTATAAATATTATTCATTTATTGTGATAAATATGTCATTAATATCATATATAAAAATTTATTCCATCATTATGACCAATCTTGAAAGACGGAGATTAAAAAATGAACTATATTGGTTCACGAAGCGGTAGTCCGTTATAAACACTAAAGAAATGTTTATGTCTCCTTAATGAAATGGGAGATGGATTTTGGAGATGAAATTAACATAAAAATATCTCATTATATTGAGGATAATTTAGTTATTAGTCTATCATGGATTAATTAGATTTAAAGGATGTGGAAGAAGAAATTAAATTGAAACACTAAAAAAATGATACCTCTTTTTTTGATTGATCGCCTTTGATGAACACATGAACACCTCTATAAAGGGTGTTATGCCTAAAATAAATCCACATATATATAAATGTCTTGTATAAATATTTTATACTATATATTGGATGAAACAAGGAGTTATTTAATTGTCTATATTAGAGAAGGGAGGGTGCCTTTTATAGGGGAGTGGTGGTTCACCCTTGGAAACTCTTAAAATATAAAATTATAATAAATTTTTATTTTAATAAAAATGAATCAAAAATGATATATTCAAAATTTAAGATTATTATAGTTCTAAATAATCTAACCAATAATTTTTAGGCATTTATTAATTATATTTTAAACCATATATTTTCTGTTTACCCTCAATTATTATCTTTTAATTTTAATTATGTTAACAACATTTTAAATATTAAGAGGCTATAAATTTTAATTATATGCGGATAAATTTTTATAAATGAATAACTAATGTACATTTAGACCTTATCATAGTATCTTTGTAATTTTTAAATATTTTATTTATTTATAAATAATTTAATAATATATTATTTTTATAAATTCTCAATTATCACAATTTTGACACCATTCTTTTCACTAAATTTATATAAATGCCAAAAATAAATATAAATTTATTAAAAACCATTTTATATACTTATATTAAGTAATATTCACATATAAAAGTTTATTTTAGCATAAATTATGTCATATTATATTTATTTTAATATTTTTATTATCAGTTATTTTATTCATTAAATAATAAATTAATCATGGCATCATTATTATATTGTAATTAAATTTAATTATATAATATATGAAAATTATAAATAAAATACCATGATGTAGGAAATATTTCTAGATTTTAAATTTCTATTTATAATTGATGATATCACTTATATAAACCCGTATTTAAATTGGTTTAGTAATAAGAGACGTGTTTATGGTATTTTGATTGTTACGTTAAATTAAAGGAGATATTTGTCATAATCACACTCAAGTGTCTTCCAAATGACAAGAGTTTGGACCAACGAATTTATTGGTCGGCTCTAAATTATTGAATAATATTAGGATAATTTTAGGGTAGTTATTTTTATTATAATATTATGTTTAAACTTATTTATGTGATTTACCTTTTAACCAAGATAAATCAAATACTAAAGTTTCTATTAAGAAAAAATTATTTTGAGAATATGAAACACAAAATTCCGTACATATTGAAACCATTTTTTCTGTCTTTGAAATTCAAATCACAAAAGTGGAAAAATTAAATTTAAAATTAATCCCATTTTTGGAATGAGGAAATAGGGTTTTTAGGTAAAACATTCATAAGTTCACATAGTTTTTCTATTAGATTTCGATATAAAATTTCTTCCAGTGAAATACACTAGAATAATTGATAAAAACATTATATAATTACAATTTAAAACTAATTATATGGACAATATAACTATATAAATAAATTAGATGAAAAAGTAATTTTTATTTTCATATGAGTATTTTTACTATTCATTAAAAATCGTATTTTATCAAAAAAAATACAAAAATTAATAAATGTTTATTTTTATGTTCCTATTCCAAATAAGAAGATTAATTTTTCACATAGAACTAAAAAAATAGTAAAAAAATTGTTTAAAAGGGGTTATCTATGAAAAGGCGGTAAAGCCGTATTTTATAAAAAATTTCATTTTGTCTGTAAAATTGTACTTGTTTTTAATTAATTTCGAGAAAATAAATAAGATGGATTTTAAAAATTATATTTAATTAATATTTCATTAATTTAGTCCAACAATTTTGATTATGTTATTTTTTAAACATAATTATTCACATATAAATAAAAAACTACATCTTTTATATTGAATAAGTGTTTAAATTCATTTCATGTTAATTTGTTAACCAATGAATCATTATATAATCATGGGTAAATGATATTTTCATAATTAATTTTACATTATTAATTCCCCACATTCCAACATATAGGAGATTACTATAATATTAAATATTTATATTTAGTTGTATTTGAACTCGTTGTGGAAAATCATGTATGCTATCTAACATTGACATCAACTTTAAAAACCCAGGATATTACATAAATGAATGATGAAATTATTGGAAGAAATCATGTATGTATATTTATCACATTCTATATCTCAATGGAAAAATAATTCCTTAAACTCAAGGAATAATATGATAAATATTTAGTGTCTTATGTAGAAATTACCACCTAACTATCATGATATTCATTGTGAATCATATCACAAGTGAGAGTTTTATAATACAAACATGGTTTAAGAAATACTGATGAAATTATTAGTTTCCTTGCCATAACATAAGTTTAAAATTATTTTTCAAAAATGAATGCAATAAATTCAAATAAAATGTATTTTTTATACATATATATATTTATCTTCAACTCCATATAATTGATTATAGAAATGATTAATCGCATTGGAATTAGAAATGGTATAAATATTGTGAGGATAGAATTTATTTTAAGGGTGTAGAATGTGACATATTATGATATTAGAATGTTTTATATTTAATAATTTTGATGTATTTGATAACGTGTGGTACATGAAACACTCATCTTAAATGAACAATGGTTTTTTATAGAAATATTTTTATTTAAATATGGTTATTATAACCTAGATGCTTGATTGGAAGATATGAATAATATTAACCACATTTTGAATTATATATTCAATCATTTTCCCAATAAAAACTCTTGATTAGTTCCTTGGAAATAAGTATTCAATTTCAAATAATAAAAGCTAAATCAAATAAGGGTAAGATTAATTATTTCTTAATTGGAAATTTTTCAGTAAAAGAAGTATTTATTTATATTATTTATTTTCAATTAAAATATGATAAAATTGAACATATTTTATAAATCAGATCTAAAATGTTTATTTTGATACTTTTTTATATTTTTTTAAATAAATAATCTTTTGGTGAATAGTGGAATATGTTGATTTTACAAATTCTTCCACTTTACGACATTAATATGACAAAATAATTTTTTAAAAATTTTATTTAACTATATTTAAAATAAATATATAGTTAATTAGTAACTTAATCCATTTAAAAATATAAGGTTGAACATAAAAAATCTATGTTTGTTGTCTAAGAAATCAATGTAATATTTTTATCTAAATAAATAATATTTTTTGTTATCTTTTAATCAATTATTAAAATGGTTATAATTGTGTTTTTTAAAATTAAAATAATAATCATTTCATTTCACTTAATATAAAACAATCCATTTTAAACAATAGTATACATGATTTTGGTATAAAATAATTTTTATGATTAAAACATATATTTTTATAAAAGAAGGCTTTCATGTCATTCTACATACTTATATTAAAATTAATTTATTTTATTAATTGAAATCTAATTCTATAAAATTGACTCATAATTTATTATTATAATTCTCAAATTAGGTAATATAATCCATTTTATTATTAGTCATAATGAATAACAACTATTTTCATTTTTTATCACAAAAATGATGGCTAAAATGGGCTAAATGGGGTTGAAAATATGTTATTTTGTCTAAAAATATTTCACAAACAGTATTATATTTAATTATATGATTCTATTTCTTCTAACATCAAAATATATTTAAATGTATGGAAATTTGAAGCCATATTCATTTCATTATGACCTTTATGTAGTTTTAAGGCCATAATATTTATAAAATGTCACTCTGTCTCACTTATTATATTTTCATGATAAATAAATATATATATATATATATAAATAATACCTCAATGAATAATTATAATGAAATTTATTAATAATAAATAATATTATTGATATTAATAAATTTTATACTTAATAGTCTAATTATCTATAACCCTTATGTGTCTCTTGTGGAGCGATTGTGCAAGTGGGTGAAAAATAAATATAGTTAGTTTAAAAAATATCAAAAGTGATGATATTTGGATAACTAATAATATTAATTTATTAATAAAAAAATTAATGATCTGTAAATTTTTAAATATTTAAAATGAATCTCTATTATGTTGATGTTTATAAAAAAAATTATTTTAATAACACAAACTTTATGGTTACATAATGTTCAATAAAATTTTATAAAATAATTTAAGTGACATAAAAATATTATATTAGGAGAAGTGGGATGGGAAATGGATTATAATGGTGTCAAATTTCTATTTTTATTCCACTTATAAATTGTAAAATTACATTCAAATCCCATAAAGACTCAATATTTTCGAAGACACAATTGATTTTATCATATATTAAATGAATTAATAATAATTAATAAAAATCCCATGAGTTTATTTTCCTCTAAAATATATTCTAAAATCCCACTCAAATCATTCCATACCACATTAACATGCAACCGGGGGGACCATAATCATCTCATCTAAAAGTTTTATGTTCAATTGAATAGAGGACATCAAAGGAAGAAGTAATTGTCATTACAAATCTATTTCAAGTTTATTTCATATTAAACACTTAAAAATATTAAATTACAATATTTTAATAATTAAATAAGTGTATTTACTATTAATGTTGGTAATATTGTAAAGTTAAAACCATATCTTTTGTCCTTTACAAACTAAGAGAAATTAAAACATCGCTCTTACGTGAGCATGGAATACTACCTCCATGAATCAATGTGTTTCATTTTTCTTCAAAAACACACTCGAGTTATCATAAATAAATAAATAATATATATATATATATATGATATTTATTACATAATTATTATAATTTTATGAAAAAATATGATCTATATTATTACCCTCCCATTTTGGTAAAATGGTAACCTCATTCGTGTGTATATGTTGACTACCACCTCCCAAATGTGATGTGACTCAATTTTTTGACCACCATACATAGATAGTAATTTGGATGGATATAATCAAAATATTTTTTATTTCTTATATAATTATGATTTTATAAATATATATTGGGTTTTACATTATTTTTCCTTTAATTCGTTGGAAAATAAATAAATCACTCTTGTGTACGTTTGAATGAATATCTCGATGATGATATGAATTATATTTTTTCTCAATTGAAAATTTGGGTGGTTATGAAAGTTTATATAATGAATAAAAAATATTTTTATGAAAATTATAAAATTATACAAACGTTACTAATGTGTATGTGAAGTAATATATGAATTGAAAGATTGGTGGAAAACAAAATTATTAACACCCTAAATGTCAATTTTAGTGATGAATTAATTATCACGGGTTTATTATAGATTGTATGAGAATTATTTATTATAATATAAGTTTAAATGTAGTCTGGTATAGATTTATTAAAAAAATATTGGAGTTTTTAGTGCATACGATGCTAGTCAAGAATTATGGAAAGTGTTTATATTGGAATCCCATTTTTAAATTGGTATTTTTCATGTTTAAATTTAAATTGTGCAAATTACTAGATATCTCTATCTTAAACCCCATCCATTTTCTTATACATTTTTTATTTCTAGTATTTTAATATTTCCAATTCATTTTATATTATTTGGTAATTTAAGATACCAAATGAATGTTTTTTAGAAAAAATACTTGTATATGTCCTATTAGGTTGTGAATAATTTTTATTTATATTAGTGTTCTTTAAATTCGTTTTATAGATATTATTATATCAAAAAAATTATAAAGATATTAAACATTACATTTCACTTTCCTTTGAAGTGTGTAAATTGAATATTTTCAAATTTTTATTTATGGATTACTTTAATCATTTTCGGAAATTCTGAAGGGAGTTTTTTCATTTAAAAGTGTATGGAATGAAAATATATTTCTACCATCATGAAATTTATATATTATTATGATTAATTTATAATATTTATTTCTGATAAAAATAAAATCATATTCCTATTTTAATATAAATTATAGTTTTTTTACCATTAAAAATTTAATCTCTTCTTGTTTTTTAAAGCATATTTTTATTTGTTTTATAAAAGTTTTTTATCATATGTATCAAAATACTTTGAGGAATGTTATTTTTCCAATGAGATATATTCTTATCATACCATCCAATTATTTTCATTATATGGACTAGGATTTTTATATTTAATAATAATATTATGAATCCCATTTCTCTCCCATGGGATAATTATGTAATGGGAAATGACATTAAAATCTAGTGGCACACATATTGGTAATTTTCATTTTATGATTGGTGATCCTGAAATTATATATCCCCCTATTGCATTGGGTAAAGATTCATATCACTTTAGATAATATTATGTGAAATATTTGTGAACCTAATCTGAATTTGGACTATTTCTACATATATAGTCTTAATAGAAATCTTTATCTAATGAAATGATGGGAATGTGTTTTGATCCTAATCAAATACGAGACAATTCCTACTAGGATATTATTTGTAGTGATCCTTGACTGTGAAATTTATTTTCAATGATTATGTGTATTCCAACATATTATGTCTTATGCATATAATAAGAACTCATTGATCATTACTGGTTATTTATGATTTCACTCTATTATGAATAATCTCTAGTTTTATGATAAATATTTTTCCATGACACATGGTTTATGACATTTAGTTATTTGGTATATTTTTAATGTTATTGTCTTCATATTTTATTTATATTATGATTACTTATGATTATATTTTGATATCTTCCATATTTATCCGTATTGTGAAGCTGAACTCTCACATTCTCATGTTTCCATTTCCCCATTATATGAGGAAAGGTATTATGTATGGTATCACTATAAAGGGTAAAATGTTATAAGAACATTAAAGGGGATGTTTAATATCATTTATTAAATAATATGATTGTATATCTAGTATATAAATAGTCTAAACCATTACACTATGAGGAATGGTTTATTATGTAATATAATATGTGTTCAACTAAACAGAAGAAATATGTTTGTATGTTATGCTTATGTAATTTTAGTGTTACAGTGTTTTGTGGATTTTAATGATTATACTGAGTGTAACCCATGGATTTTGAATTACAAGTCATTACCAGGTTCTATTTGTGAATTCTATAATGTCCTCGACCTGTAATATAAGAACACTATTGGGATGGTTCATCAACAAAACCATAGGTGAACCTCTCCATATATTGGAGACAATATACTATTTATGATAGTCGATTAACTCAAAACAGAAGAATATACCTCGTTTTATCATCCTAAAGAGTAATGGATAATATACAGGAAATCCATAACAGTTATCACATACATGGTTATCATATGTAATTTTATTTTAAATAAAATAATTATAATAAGTTATTAATGATATAAAAATAGGTACATGCAATTTATAGATTTATATAAATTAATGGGATATACCAATTAGATGATTATATACTGCATATGAATAAATAAATAAAATTAATAGCGACTAAACAATTTTCAATGAAATTGAGAGTCTTTTCTCCATAACCCATATTAGCTCCTCGATCTATTAAACCGTTCTTTGAATAGTCACCAGAATCATGTATAACAACTCTATGATCTACATGTTTATCAAATAATCCAAATCGTGTATGAGAAGAAAACTTTTTTTGATGAAACCAATTTAACCCCCAGAAAATTATTTATATACATAAATGTACTGAGTGAGTGTAACCCATAGAATCACATGTATAAAATTGTCACCTCATTGTGTACTGAAACAGACACCCTGATAGTTAACAAATAAATTGCTTAGATATTGGTAGAATGGGATAGTTATATGGGTCTGAATGAACATTCATCACTCTAAGTATTTGTCAAGGAGAATAAGGTATCATTGTATCATAACACTAGGTTGAATTATAAATCACTAATATACTGTAAAATGTTAATAAAAAAAATGACAACTATATTATTTAAACAGTATACCACTATACTCATTATTAAATATGGATGATTTATTAGAAAACCAATATCATAAATATGATATTTCATAGGGAATGATTTGTACCAAATATAATCAATTAAATAGGGAATTTTGGTTGTTTATTTCCATTATGATTGGAAATACCATGAGTTCAATTCAATTCCTTTCACGTGACTTCGATTTTATAAATTTTTCTCCCACTGTTTTTGTCTCATCCTTGTTATCAAAGGTGTTGGCTCCTTGAAAATTGGCACCTAGTTCCCCCATGATGCTACCCGGAGGTCGTCACGTCCCTCAAAATTACATTTATTACTCCTACACAAGTATAACAGTGCAAGGTTGATCCATAGAGAAGGCATATTAGTGAATTCTAAGGATTAAAAAATAAAACCTTGGTGTTGCCTACAGTGAGATATGCATCTTTTTACTTTTCATTTTATTTATTTATTTTATTTTTATTTAATCAGTATGAAAAAAGTTTTGGAAATTCCCTATTACCTATACTGGAACCGATACAACAACAAATTGAGATATTGAATACTAAAATAACTAAAGTAGAAAACAAGAGTGCTGAGGGTAGATCAAAAAGTATGCTCGAGAGATTTGAACCTTACTAGCTTAAATGAATGATCCTGATTTAATTAAGTTCACACCTTGAAAATTAGTTGTTTATTATTCCACTCTAGAAGAAATAACACTCTGCAATATATTTCTTGATGTTCACCACAACAAAAACCACATACATCAAATTTGGTAAAAGGCTATAATCAGAAAACTCTCTCACTAAGAGTTCTGATGATTTCAAATTTGAATGTTTTATTGACTGTCTCAATGATCGATCTCACCAAAAGATCATCGATTTTGAATTATGTTCTTAAAGGTGTTAAGTTAATTTTAATTTCAAGAACCAGATGTAGTCTCGTCGAATGAATCATATTCTCATTGAAGAAAATAATTGAAGGAGATAAAAGTTTTACCCAAAAAAATCAAAATTCTCAAGAAAATGACATTAAACTAAGCTCATTACCAATATATCAATATCAAGTACAATTTAAAACATATAAAAATAGAGGAAGAGAGAGTTCCTCCCTATGATGATGAAGATATTGTACTGCTGCTTCGCTCCTACAACTCATATCACCGACACTGCTCTCCGTGTCTCCCGGGAGATTTTCTCTCTTTTGTGTGGCGTGGTATGAGAATGAGAGTCCCACTCAAATTCTATTACTATTCTGCTTTACGTAACCAGTTGTAATAAGCTACATGTCACTACTCGATTTCTGCCAACTTGGAATGTCCTTTATGAATGCACCGCACACATGAGCTTTATCCGCGACATGCATGCCGCACTAGTTTTTCCCTCATAACTAACTCTGGATGAGTTAGTTGGAAACAATTGGATGTGTTTCCACCTCCTGAATGAAACTGCATGTGTTAAAAAAATTAAATAATTAAAAATCAACAAAAGTAAATTAATATGTTACAGTTATTATTTTATGTTTACTGTTATAATACTTATTGAAAAGTAATTGAAGTTAAATAATAAATATCTTTAAATGATAATTATTATCTACTTTTATATTATTTATAAAATTATTCACTTAATATTACTATGGTAATACATAAAGTAATTAATACGTTGTTAATTTAATTAAGTTAATAAAAACTAAAAAATTTAGTTTAACATTTTTAACTAATTTATTAAAAATTGACAACATGAATAAATGAGTAATTAAGATAATATTTTAGATTTTATTAATAATTTTATTATTCCTATTTAAGAAGTTAATTTTCAAGATTAATTCATTAATAATTTTATTTTAGTTTAATAATAGGAATTATTACTTTGATTTTTAATATTTTCACATTGATAAGTATATTTTAAAGATTATTTATAATTATTATTAATTAAATATCTATACTATAAAAAAAATATTAATTTATTAATAACAATCAAAAATAATTTAGTTTTGTATTTTAATTTATAATTAATCTATTTATTAATTTATAAATTTTATAAATTTTATTATATTAATTTGATTTAATAAATGTTAACTTTAACGTTAACTTTTTTAAAATTACTTTTTATAAAGTTAATGTTTACATTATGATTTATTTATATTTTATATTATGTTTATTTTTTTTATCAATGATTGGACTCCCCTCCCCCAATTCGGCACAAGCAGGGGGGAGGTTTTCTCTTGCTCCACTGCGACTCCACAGTGGCGGCTCCTCTGACTCCCACACTGGCGGTGGCGTGGCTCCACGGCGACACCTCACACAGTAGTGCACAATAATGGCATTCTGGCCTCCCTCGGTTCTGGCACGATATGGAGACTTCAACTTCTAGGTACCTGTGGAGAGGCCTACGGCTCATAAAGGCACGACACTCCAGCAGCGGAGGGGTTCATCCTCAGGTGGTGCGACAACGCGGCTTTAGCATGGTGCACCTCCAGCGGCAAAGCACTACCCCTCCTTCTCCCTCCAAAAGCGGTGGACAGTGGGACCCATGGCAGCATGATCCTCTTTAAGTGGTGAACAACAACTCTATCACGGTTTATCCCAGTGGCTGGAGTACCAGCTTCGGACAAGTGGATGAGCTTCAGTTATCCCCCGTGTTGCACCTCTTTACAGAGGAATAGCTACGACACACAACAAAGGCAGACATCCATGGCTATGAACCGACTCCCTTGCTCAAGTGGCATCCAACAGCTTCCCTCTCCATCTGTGGCGTAAGTAATTCTACCAGTGAGGTAGTCACCGGTAAGTTGGGAGAATACTAGTGAGGTGAGGGAAGGAAGCCGTAACATTGAGGGAGGAAGGAGAAAAAGGATATTAGGGAGAAAAAACATGATGACTTAGTGGTGGATCGGGAAACGGTGAGAAAAGTGGAAATAACCAAATAGTGAGGAGGAAGGGTTATTGAGGGATAACAGTGAGGTGCAAATGGTTACTGGTAGGAAACAAGATGGCTGGGGGTCACTGTTATTGAAATTAAAAACCAAGACACCGTCACAAAAAAATTAAAATACTCACCGCTACTAAATTAAAATAAAAGGGTTACTGTTATTGAAATAAATTAAGAAAAGAGGAACAACATCACAACAGTGAGGTGCATGATATGCAGTCTAATGGTAAGGTGTTTACTGATATAGTTAAATAATAAAATAATGGTTACAGTTATAGAATAAAAATTAAAAATCTACTAATACACAAAAAGAAATCTCACTGTTACAATATAAAATAATAGCTTACTATTATAAAAAAAATAAGGTTACTGGTAGAACCAAGGGTCACTGTTACATGATAAATAAAACTAACTGTGAACTTTGGAAATTTATTTTGAACTAAAAATTTAAAATTAATAAAAAAAAAATATTTAAAATTATTAGTTAAAAGGTACTAAACGTCATAAAATTAAAACAGGATTTTTATTAAAATTTAAAAAATTAAAATTATTAATTTTCAACACTTAAATTATAAAATAGATAATCGTTAAAATAAATTAATAAATATCTTAAAATTAAAATAACTAATCAAATTAATTACAATGAAGCCACGAATAGAATTGGAGATCATCAGTGACCCAATAGGTTACCTCTATTAATAGTCTAATTCACCAGTAGAATAAAATCAATATTAAATGAATTAATAATCAAAGGACATACATAAAATAATATAATTAACATTTAGAAACACTTAATTAATTAATTAGACAACTATTTGAAAACATAAAATTAAAATAGAACTATTTAATTTTATTTAAAACACAAATTGCTTACTTGAATGATTGGAAGGGCGACTAAACATGTTAATTAATATAATTAACCAATTATAATGTAACTTAATTAAAATATAAATTATTAAAGTAAATACTATGTTAATTAAATAAAATTAAAACTAATAAATATTTTTTTATAAAAATAGATATTAAATTATTAAAAAGTCATGAAGATTATAATTAATGAAACAATAAAAACAAATTTAATTATTATTAGATTTTTAAGATTAAAATTGTTATAATGTTGACTAAATATACATAATTAGTTATGAAAATTTATTAATTAAAAAATTAATTAAAATATAAAAAATTACAATTATTTAGAATAAAGTGATTAAATAATTAATTAAATCATTAAAAATTAAGTAAAAAGATGTGGCAAAAATATGTAAAAATAGAGCCACATGAAATTCCCCCACACTTAAGCATTGTTTGTCCTCAAACAATCTCATGTTTTATTTTCTTTGAAAAATAGTGAAGTGTATTTATGATTAAGATTAAATTGTAACATCTCCAGCATTCAAAACAAAGGACAAAACATTACAGAAAACTATAAGAAAATGAATTACTCATACGAATCTTTCCTAAAAAAATTACTCAAGGGTAATTAAGAAATCTAGGAATCATCATGAAATGAAGATTTCATGCCTCATACGTCATACAACTTAATGATCACTTCAATCCAATATCAGGTTCTATTTTCTGTAGTGACATGAGGTAAAATATCAATGGAAATAAGATCTTAACCATGGAACTGTGTACTAGGACAGAATCCTAGATTCCTAAAATAATAAAAAAAAATTTCCGAATAACCATATTGATATACCTTAATGATTTCCATAAAATCCAATTGAGCCCTTCTTCATTCCATATTCATCATTCCAGTCACCTTATTGATCTCGTTTTTGAGCGTAGACAATTTAGTTATTTCTTCCCAAGCCATGAATCATTGTGCTAAGCATTCTGCAAAGCACTTATTCAAAGTGAACAGCGGGATTATAGTTAACAGAAACACACCCAACATCTAGGGTCTCAGAGACTCACCGTGGGATCCCAGATTCCCAAATTACTCTAGTTTCAAAAGATTTTTATCAAAAGTCATTCACATTGGATCATTAAAGCAATTTACTTTAATAATTAAAAGACAAATAATAAGTCCCCTAGAATCAGAATCAAACTTCCAGTTCCAAGGGGTATGATTGTAATTTCACAAACATAGAACCCATATTACATACAAAAATAGACTCTAAAACAGATTTCCATGAAAAAATTAAACTAATCACTCAACAATCATCCAAACTCATTAATTTTAGACTCGGAGAAGTTCTTACTACCAGCAAGGAACATTTCCTAAGGCAAGACCCAATTTAGTACAGTGTAAAGCCTAAAATTATATAATAATTTTGAAATTGCAGTGGGAATTGATGTGATTTCAATTAAGCAAGGTTTAGCACAGTCAAAAATTTACCCCCTCCCCCACACTTAAATCCCAACTTTGTCCCCAATGTTGACTTCTAAATATGGAGAAGAACAATTAATCAATTAAGGTTTAAAATAGATTATCAATTAAGTAGATAAATGGCATGTATAAAGGGTGTCAATGAAGTTAAAAAATTTTGTTTTCCATAATGAATAAACAAACAGAAGTTTCATTAGCAAGTATATGCATTAACATATATATCCAGTGGAAAATATTTCCCAATAAAGGTCATGATATATCATGTAATTTGTGGGTGCACAATTAATTGGGTGTAAGCATGTTTAGATAAATTTATTCAGTTAGATATTCAATAAAGCAGACAAAGTTCATGCTAAACACCCCATCATTAATCAAATTTAAAAGACCAGCAGCATGTAATCCCCCACACATAGTTTCATTCAGAGAATGGGTTTTAATAACAATGAAATCTAGTTTCCAATAGTGAAGTACATAAAGATTTTTAAAGCCCAACAAAGAGACAAGAAGAAAAAAAATTTTATTATATGCAATATATGCAGCAGATTTTCATCAAATATGTAGCAGGATATCTTAAAACAAGAAGAATTTTTTAGTCCAGTAGAAACACAAGCATCAGATTTTTTTTTCAAAAGAATTAAGGAGAAGAAAAATGAAACAAACAATAACAGTAAGATACTTCCCTGGATAGGTTTTCCATTACTCCTTCAAAATGCGAATTACACTCCTTAAATGACATAGCATCATCGTCCTAGAAACACAGATTATGTAAACCAGGGAAAACATCTTGTAGATACATAGAAGACAGTTGGAAGAAAATCTTCACACTATTCAGTACAAAATATTACAAAAATGAAATTAAAGAAAGAGCATGGGTTGACATCCATGAAGCACTAATTTTAATGTCTTTAGTTAGAAATTATTTAATTACAATTTTTTTATTGAAAACAAAAGAAAACCCATGGGTTTCCTCCCATGCAGTTCTAGGTTTACAGTCCCCAGCCGGACTCACCTAGAAACTGACCAAGGTCACTAGGTGGATGTGGTTTTTTTAATAGGAAGCACCACATTTGTTTGGCCCAATTGTTTGTAAAAGAACAATGAAAATTGTGGGAAACAAGACTCAACACCTTAATAACTGAATTCTCACACCCTAAATAACCCCCAAGTAGCACCATTTAACCATAGTAGGTTAAGTGTTATCCACTTCTAGAATAAGTTCATACATTTCAGTATTTGAATACACATAAAGAGACAACATATAACTAGGTGCCTCAAAAGGTGTAGCATTATTCTCATAACTGTCTCTCTTGGCTTCATCATCAACATATTCAACATCAAAGGTGCCCATTGGAGAGTTCTGATTAGTAGGATCAAAAGGGAATTCAATTATGTTATGAACATAATTATGACCATTGTAACTCAAGTCTGATTCCCCCTCTATACTACTATCAGTATCATGATTATCTTTTTCACCCAACTCAGTTGAGGAATAAAGTGACAAACAAGGAAGAGAAGTTATTTTATCACAAACAGGTTCAGCTCTAACAATGTTATAAATCTCTTCCAAAAGTTCCTCGTCAGTGAATGAACACTCAATATCTACTGCTTCTAACTAATCAATTCTGCAACCATCATCTAATGTGTGTTCAATATCAACTTTAAGTTCAAGTTCAAAAGCCTCACAATACAAAACAATGTCAATAGTGATTTCTTGAAAGATCAGTTCAGGGGATGAAATGTTCAATTCAACTTCAATAAATTCACGTTCAAGATTGATCAAAATCAAACAATTTTCCCCAGAAATAACAACACTACTTTCCATTTCAACGCACAATGTTTCAAAAAATGATTTCTATGAGAATAGGGAAATGAAAACTCATCAAGTAGTTTTTCTTCAAATATCATTCCCTCATCCTCATCATCCAGCAACATTTCAAAATTTATTGGATTTACAGGTTCTGAAAATGGAAGAGAGGGTTTCAATTGAATTTCAAATATTTCTGATTCCATAATGTCCAATTTAATGTTCTCATCAAGATTATACCCAATATCAAGTTCAAGCTCAATGTTTAGAATTTCAGAAATTTTTGGTGAAGAGTTTTTAACATTAATGTTTTCAGCTTCAGGTTTGACTTCAACCTGAGTGAACTCATGCTTAAAACTTCTAAAAAAAGGATTTTTCTCCAATGTAAGAATTATGAAAAGAACTGGGATATCTTTTTTAATATGTTTTAATTGAGTTTCAAAATTATCCAACTCAACACCATTAATGAACTTTTTTGGATTTTCAATGTTATTCTCTTGATTCAGTGAGCTTGTTATTTCCAAATTAAGTTCAACAGAATCAGATTCTTCAAAATGGAAGTTTTTTTTCCGAAATTTCACAGTCACTCTCTACTTCAACATGATTTTCAAATCATTTATACCCATTTTATTTTTCGTTTTCTTTAAAATATTCTTGTTCTTTAACCCTCTGTTGTAATTCCAAGAGCATGTTTTCCAATATTTTTATTCTTTGATCTCCCTCTTGAGAATCTCTAAGTTGAATTTCATGGGTTTTAGTTAACCAATTATTAATTATTTCCACCCTCACATCCAATTTAGAAACAATTTGGTCAATTTTTGACAGGGTGTGAGGACTAAACTCAATGTTTTCATTTTCTTCAATGTAAAAATCCTATTGTGGCTGGTTATAGACACACTGCCAGGAAGTATGTCCATAATCTCTATAAAAAACACAGTAATTTCCTGGTTGATTCCAGTTCTGATGTTGTACCATTTCTTTTAAACAAAAAACAAATGATTTTAAACACACAATTTTGAACAATTGAGAAATTTTTTTTAAAACAACAACAAAAGTAGATACAACTAAATGCAGTTTTTTTAATCATATTTTTTAAATGATTTTTTAATTTTGTTTATAGTTATTTTTTTCAAACCTTAGACTATCAGTGCGTGCCTTCCCTGGAAATGGAGCCAAATTTTGATGCACGCCGGAGGTCATCATGGACCTCAAAATTAAATTTATTACTACTAAACTAGTATAGTAGTGTAGGGTCGGTCCACAGAGAAGGAATATGAGAGAATTCTAAGGTTTAAAAAATAATACCTCACTGTTGTCAGTAGTGAGATTGACATCTTTTTACAGTTCATTTTTTAATTTTTTATTTATTTTTAATTAAGTAGTACGAAACATGTTTTGGAAATTCCTTATTACCAATACTGGAACTGATACAATAATAAAATGAGATAGTGAATACTAAAATAACTAAAGAAGCAAATAGAAGTGTTGAGGGTAGATCAAAAAGTATGCTCGAGAGATTTGAACCTTACTAGATTAAATGAATGATCCTCATTTAATTAAATTCACACCATGAAAATTGGTTGTTAATTCTTCTTCTCCAGAAGAAACAACACTATGTAATATTGTTCTTGATGTTCACAACACCAAAAACCACATACAACAAATTGATAAAAGATTATCATTGGAAAACTATCTCTCCGAGAGTTCTGATGAATTAAAATTTGAAAGATTTATAGACTATCTCAATGATCGATCTCTCAAAACGATCATCGATTTAGAATTATGTTATTAAAGGTGTTAATTCGATTTTAAGTTCATGAACGAGATTCAGACTCGCTGAAAGAATCTGATTCTCATTGAATAAATTAATTGAAGGTGATAAAATTTTTAAACAAAAAAACAAAAATTCTTGATTAAATGACATTAAACTAAGATCATTATCAATATATCAGTAGCAAGTAAAATTTAGAACATATTAAAACATAGGAAGAGAGAGTTCCTCCCTCTTAAGATGAAGATCATGTACTGCTACTTCGCTCATGCAACTCCTATCACTGGCACTGCTCTCCATGTCTCCCTGGAGTTTTTCTCTCTTATGTGTGGCGTGGAATGAGAATGAGAGTCCCACTAAAATTTTAATTCTAGTTGGCTTTATATACCCTACTGTCATAATATGTATGTCACTACTCAATTTTTTTTACTAGGATTGTCTTTCATGAGTGCATCGCACACGTGCGCATTATCAGTGACATGTACGTCGCACTAGTTTTTCCCTCCTAACTAACTCCGGATGAGTTTTTTGGAAGCACTCAGATGTGTTTCCGCCTCTTGAAGGAACCTTCTCATTATAAAAACAAAATGAAAAAATTAAAACTCATCAAAAGTAAATTAATATGTTACAGTTATTGTTTTATGTTTACTGTTATAAAACATATTAAAGAGTAATTAATGTTAAATAATAAATATCTTAAAATGATAATCATTATCTACTTTTATATTATTTATAAAAATATCCACTTAATATTATGATGTTAATAATTAAATTAATTAATAAGTTGTTAATTGAAATAAGTTAATAAAAACTAAAAAATTATAGTTTAATATTTTTAACTAATTTATTAAAAATTGACAACATGAATAAATAACTAATTAAGATAATATTTTAGATTGTATTAATAATTTTATTATTAATATTTAAGAAATTAATTTCCTAGATTAATTCATTAATTAGTTTATTTTAATTTATTAATTTGAATTATTACAATATTTGTAATATTTTTAAATTGATAAATACATTTTATAGTTTATTTATAATTATTATTAATTAAATATCTATACAATAAACAGAAAATTAATTTATTAATAAAAATTAAAAATAATTTAGTTTTGTATTTTAATTAGTAATTAATCTATTTTTTAATTTATAACTTTTTAAATTATATTCTATGAATTTGATTTAATCAAAGTTAACTTTAACTTTAACTTTTTATAAATTAATTTTTATAAAGATAATGTTTACCTATTAATTTCATTTTATTTTATATTATGTTTCTTTTTTTTATTTTTTATCAACAATTGGACTCCCCCCTCAATTCGGTGCAAGAAGGGGGGAGGTTTTCTCTTCCTCCTCGGAAACTCTACAGCAGTGGCTCCTCTAACTCCCACACCAGAGGCGGCGTGGCTCCAGGGCAACACCTCACACACTAGTGTGCAACAATGGTTGTGTGGCCTCCCTTGGTTCTAGCACGACGCATAGAAATCAACTCCTATGTACCAGTAGAGCGGCATCCTGCTCACAGAGGCGCTGCACTCTAGCAGCGGTAGGGTTCATCCTCAGGTGGTGCGACAACGCTGCTTCAGCATGGTGCACCTCCAGTGACAAAGCACTACCCCTCTTTCTCCCTCCATAAGGGGAAGACAAAGGTACCTATGTCGGCATTCTCCACTTCATGTAGTGAACAATAACCCTATAACAGTTAAACCCAGCGGCTAGAGTACCAACATTGGACAAGTGGCAGATCTTCGGTTCTACCTCATGCTGCTCCTCTTCATAGTAGAGTACTAGCGGCACACAACAAAGGCATACATCCACGGTTGCGAACCAACTCCACTGCTCCAGCGGTATCCTGAAGCATCTCAATCCATCCGCGACGCAACAAATGCTACCGGTGAGGTAGTCACTGGTTAGTTGGGAGAATACCGGTGAGGTGAGGGAAAGAAGTAGTAATAGTGATGGAGGAAGGAGAAAAGGGATATCAGTGAGAAAAAAATGGTGAGATAGTGGGGGATTGGGTAATGGTGAGAAAAGTGGAAATAAGCTAACGGTGAGGAGGATGGGTTATTGAGGGATAAAGGTGAAGTGAAAAAGGTTACCGGAAGGAAACATGGGGGTTGGGGGTCACTGTTATTGAAATTAAAAACCAAGACACCGTCAAAAAAAATTTAATACTTATCATTACTAAATTAAAATAAAAGGGTCACTGTTATTGAAATAAATTAAGAAATGAGGAATAATGGTACAATAGTGAGGTGCATGGTATATAGTCTAATGGTAAGGCGGTTACCGATAGAGTTAAGAAATTAAATAATGGTCACCATTACAGAATAAAGATTAAAAAGCTACCGATACAAAAAAAGAAATATCACCATTAGAATGTAAAATAATAGCTTTCTGTTAGAAAAAAAAGGTTACCGGTAGAACTAAGGTTCACCGTTACAAGATACATAAAACTAACGATGACCTTTGGAAAATTATTCTGAACGTAAAATTTAAACTTAATACTAAGAAAATAAATATTTAAAATTATTAATTAAAAGGAACTAAACGTCAGAAATTTAAAATAGGATTTTTATTAAACATTAAAACACAAAAATTATTAATTGTCAACACATAAATTATAAACTAGATAATTGTTAAACTAAATTAATAAAAGACTTAAAATTAAAATAACTATACAAATTAATTACAAAGAAGAAGCGAAAAGAATTGAAGAGAATCATTGACCAAATAGGTCACCACTATTAATATTCTACCTCACCGGTAGACTATAATCAATATTAAATGAATTAATAATCTATCTGCATACATAAAATAATATAATTAAGGTTTAAAAACTCTTAATTAATTAATTAAACAAATATTTGAACACATAAAATTAAAAGGGAACTATTTAATTTAATTTAAAACACAAATTACTTACTTGAATGATTGGAAGGATGCCTAAAGATGTTAATTAATATAGTTAACCTATTCTAATGTAACTTAATTAAAAGATAAATTTTTAAAATAAAGACTAAGTTAATTAAATAGAATTACAATTATTAAATATTTAAAAAAAAGATATTTACTTATTAAAAATTCAAGCAGATTAAAATTAACCAAACTAAAAAACCATAATTTAATTTTATTAGATTAGTAAGATTAAAATTGTTATTTTGATGAATAAAAATACATATTTAGTTATAAAAAATTATTAATTAACAAAATTAATTATAAGAAAACAAAAGTATAATTATTTAGTTTAAAGTGATTAAATAATTAATTAAATCATTAAAAATTAAGTATAAATATGTGGCAAAACCATATAAAAATAGAGCCACATCACCCCACTCACATTCCCACGTATTTATGTGGTATATCAGGTTATATGAGATAAAACATCCACCTATATGTTGTGATGGACTATGTATGGTGTTGTTTTCCTAATGTTAATTCTTTTGTGATCCACATCTTCTTAGTTGGTTCATATTTCGTAGTTTCTTAATGTTCTAATTGGGGAGATATTTTTAGGAAGTGTGGTGGGTTATACTACTTTTGAATTTATAAAATGTAATTCCGTGTCTATAGTGGTGCTTCATAAGTGGAATTTGGTGAATAGAATTGGTGTGGAAATTACATAGCTTCTTGTGTTCAAGAACATCATTTGAACATTGGTGATAAACTCACGATCTAGGTTTTCTATACTAAATTAGAAAGGATTCTTTTGGTTCTCTCCTATTGGTAATATGTTGTGATGTAAATGTCTCAAAGCATGATAAAATTATGTATGTGGTGTTTTATCATCTTGAGATGGTTTAAGTGGGTTCATTCAATCTAACACTATACCCATGTAGTGTTGTGGCATAATCTTCCTAGTTTTCACCTACCATTACACAACCTTTTATTTCTCTATAACATTGGATATTCGATTGGATCCTTTCATTGCATGGATGATCATTATATCATGTCTTTTTATTATGTGTCCGGATTGGGAATTGGAATGGATATCTCTAAACCACTTACTTCATGTATCATCCCTCGAGATGAGGAGTCCATATCTTAGTGGTGGAATATTTGTTATTCTTTATCCCCCTCATTTTTATTAATAATTCCATTTATAGGGGTACTCACTATTTTCTTGAAAATTTAAGCAATTCAACTTCTTGGTTTCTCATCTTTTGGGTGTTTTTTATCAATATTTTTATTATCCATATTTGGTGGTTGTTTTCTTGATTAGCCCTGATTCACTGATTTTGGAATCTCTGACAATGTTTTATTTTTATTCATCCATTTCATCATCCCCTCTAGTGGATCTTCATTATGGTCCCGAGTTAGAATCCATCTATCAACCTATTCCTATTTCCAAGGTAAGGACTTGTTAATATTTTCTGATTTATAAGAGAAGGGTAGAAAATTTTCTAGAGGATTGTATTCCTTTTCCTAAACCAAAAATCTTGTAATGTCCCCACTTTGTGTTAATGTGTTTGAGCTTCTCTTATATTCTTATTTTGGTATCAAAATAGAAAACCCCAAAACATCTAGTAGTTCATATCTCCCACATTTAAATGGATTTAATGTGCTATCTAATAATTAACTATATATTTTGGAATTTAATAATAAAATATAGGCTAATAGCATACCGTCTTATCCTACCTTTTTTTATGAACTATATCCCACACCAACGGTTAGATGTCCTAACTCTCATCCCATTGAAGGGGTTCCGTGGAATCGAATGCCAATGCCAAACTTCTCATACTATAATGATCTCAATACATATTTGGAATTCTATTTGTTTAGGTACTCAAGTGAAGTCCAATTTTATTTCAAAAGATCATCAAATTAATTTTATTTCTGTTATGGAGATTCTTGAATCTAATAAACTCTCTTCTGGGATTATATATTTTTTATATAGGTTGAGAGTATGCCACAACATGCATGGTTAAAACTATAATAAATATTTATGTATTTTTTTAGAAAAAAGTAATAATATTTGAGATGGTTGAATCCTACAACAAATATATAACTATAAAATTTAGTTATAGTTCTCATTTTTCATTCACATCCATTGGTCATGCCATGTGTGATGTGAAAAATATAGAATCATTATGGTATGGCATTGGATCCATCAGCCTAAAGGACATGACATGGCACATTGGAGTATATTTTAATGTCATGTTGGAACCTTCAGAGTAGGATGGTTCTACCCTAGGAAGGACACGAAGGATTATTATTCCTTTCTTCCATTTAACAGTCTTATTGAAGTGAGATTTTCAGGGGACAAAAACACTCAGTGATGTAATTAAAATGGAAGTAGCCACACCTAGTGCTTTATAAAATACTTCTATACAAGCATAAATACAATAACCTTCTATAATAATTTTAGGATTTATTATATAGGTCAATCCATATCACTTCACTCCTCGATCCTCATTAGTATAGCACATAGAATAGAAGTTAGTAATCATTTTTAACTTCTCTAATCAGTAGACCTCTACTCCCAACATCCTTCATATTGTATGAACATCTTAGACCAATACAATGTAATTAAAATTATATTTGGGTTTTAGTAATAATATTATTCAGGTAAAGGGGTATATATAAACATGGTATAACAATCAACATTCACTCTTCCTAGATTTAGTCTATTTCTATGTGGTCGATGAGAAATCCAAAACTAGTCTTGAAAATAGTTATGATACTGAGGTTTTTAGCTTTATGGTTCAATAAAGGAAATATATTATATCGATGCACTTGGATGAAAAGAGATTATCTCATGAATAGTCTAATGATATGGGTATAAGATAAGGGGACCTGAACATAGTGTATTTATAGTCTTTCATTAAGGATAAGAAGCGAGATTTCAAACAAAACATCCTCATGGAGAATTCTTCTAACATTAATGATCTTGAGGTGATGGTAGGTATGAACAAGGTAAACCTAAAATCAATACTTGTAAGATCTAAAAATTATATGTAGGATGGTTATTTGAGGATGAATATATATCTATTTGATATATTCCTCACATGGTGAACTATCAGAAAAAATCATTTTTGGTTACCATTCCAATATAGAGGGTTATACGTAATGTTTTTTATTATCACAATTATAAAATATATTCAGGGAAATATTTATTCCCTATATCATTATATTTGGTATTTTGGGAGCACATTATTGGTGATCTCATAGAGTTCATCCATGATTTTTTCTAGTGATAAGATCTTCCTTAGGTGGCATGTGCAACCACCCGGGTGCCATTCTAAAAGTGGAATACCCCTATTTATTAAGATTGTGTGGACCCAATATCATTTTTAACATTCCATATATGGTTCATGATACAATAATCACTATAAATATATAATTAAATCATCAAAATTGGATTTCTATGGAGAATCAAAGGATGGACCATCTTTGGCGTTGTAGGATTTTCTCAAGAAAAGATAAGCCCCATCATTAAAAAACTCCAAGATTCAATATTTTCTTCAATGTAAACAAGTAATAATCTTATGATAGGTTGAATTGGGGTTTAATTATCATGGTGATGTCTCTAATGGTATTATATACAAAGTTTATTGACTTAATTTTTAGATGATATACCACCCCATGGATTTATTGTACATTTATGGGAAAGAAATTTTACATATTCAAGTCATTTCCAGGGCTATGGTAGGAGGACCTGAATGTTTATTATAGGCCAGGATTCCCGTAGAAGGTATCTTATTATGTTTCTTCATAATTGAAGTATCCTTCCATTTCGGTGAAAGCATAATTTCAACAGTATTTCCCTCCGCCTATTTGAGGTTGATATGGTTATATTTTTAATGGAATGAGTAGGTTCATTAACATATTGAATACATTCCTTAATGAATTTTTCATATGGAGTTGGAAATTCATCTATCGTGATAAGAGTACTATTTTTATTTTAAAACTATGTTTTTAGAGGAATGAAAAAAGGATAGAGACCACAATTGGAGTTCACAAGATGGTCATTCCCATGGATTACTTATGATACTTTATTTCTTATGTAGAGTATGTATCAAATAATTTGAAGTGACATTTGATATAATTCCCTACCGCATTGATAACTAAAAGAACCAATTGATTTTACTCAGAGTTAGAATCACGCATGCAGAATGGGTTATCACTTCCTTACCCATACATGTTATTTAAGTTATTAACGTGGCGACGATTGTCCTAAGATACATTGAAAGCCTCATGTATTTATCTTTTAGGATTCACACTTTTATGTAAGATTCCACTCAGAATCATGGTCTAGGAGATCTGAGAATGAAGTTCAAGGAGGAATCAATATAAGGGGAGTCTCAATCATGATGCACTATTTTATAGTTGATATAGTTTGAGATGTTTTATAATATTGGACCCTTTGGTGAAATTTCATCTTGTGAACATTTGGTATGGAAATATTTTTCCTATAAGGAAAAAGTCTATTTTTTAGTAGATGGTTCAAGGTCATATTACATATCATTAGTGTCATTAACATTGGATCATTGGGTGGGGTGACATCAGTTTCTTGAATCATAAATGGGTAGGATCTATGCTAGGTTTCCAAAGATTCCAGACATTATACATAATTTTCATAAATGAATGAAACAATTATAATTTTAATAAATACATATTGAACCAAAAAAATATAGCATTCACAAAATCATGATTATAGATGACTAGGATAAATTATTTTTATACGATCCTAAATGGGGGAGTTTCTGCTATGTTGTACCATAATTTGTTAGAAAGATGACCAGGGAAGTCTCATTCAGTGAAAGGAAATCCATGTAAAGTAAAATATATTAGTTTGGAAAATATTAAACAATGATATTTCTATAGATGATGGGGTAATGTTCTAGGTGATAAATCATGATTCTAAGTGTCTCTTTTTCCAAAAATCTATCAAATAATCATCTTTTAATCAATTCTTTTACGTATTGTGGGAAATATTGGTATTTCAAATAGTTGATGAGTTTATAGTGATCGAATCTATGGATCCTACTAGTGGGAACATTCTCTAGATCTTTTTTTATTTCACCGATAGAAACAATCAAGAATTGTAGGATAGGGATATTATCAATGAATTCGATTGTTAGTGCATTCAGAATGTCAAGAACAAGCTGTGTCTCGAAATATACCATATATATATTCTTTCTCTGGTGTTCAATACCATAATTATAGTGGATGACCAATACATGATTATTAGATGAAAGTATTACACCCATTATTTAAGGAATATAATGGTTATTAGGAGCACCCTTGCACCAATTTACAGTCTACCTCCCTAGGGACATTAGAAATTCTTAAATATTCATAAAAGTGGTATTATGAATAATAATGACCAGTATTACAACCTTAGATTCATAAATGGGGGGGTATCATTTTATAACCCAAAGTATTTGTTTTGTTATACATTAGTTCCTTCTATGGGTGCGGTGAGTCCCTCCTTATAGAAGCATTCTACATTCTTTGTGGGATTGAGTTATACCATTTCGTCTGCATCATTATGACCTTAGTTGAAAGAAACTCTTATATTTTCCTCAAATTGGTCCTAAAGAATATATCCACCATAAGTTCCATTGTTAATAATATCCATAATCACAATACTCATCTCAATAACCTTATTTAATTTCAGCACACATAGAATGAGGGAAAAAACTGCTTATTTTTTCCTTCAAGGTTTACTTAGGATGGTGATATCCATCAGTAGAAATAGTACCCCATCTATGTTTATATTTTCATAGGGGATACCCTCAAGATATATTACATTAGACCCCATTAATCCATATGGATCCCTTATCTCATTTATAAAATTCTTGGGTTTGGAAAAATTAGAATGAGGTATTAACAAGTGAATGATGTATCTGTAATCAAATATAACTATGGTGAAAATTATTTCACTAGGATAAATATGTATCACCAAATAAAAATAATGTGAATGATTCCTTAACTAATGAGAAACATATCACCAGAATAATATCATTTGGCTGAATGATATATCCATGGATGAATGATTTATCATCTCCCAACGTGATGCTAAATGATGAATTTCTCGGTGAGTGATATATTAAACACCCCGATATTTTACAAGAATTAATATTTTTAATTTCGTTCAAATATTGTGTTTTGTGCTTCACCAAAAGTATCTCACACTATACGCAACACCGTATTAGCTTTTAGTATACACAAACACTATTCTTGGCCTGTGTTACACGCAATAGTGACATTCCTCGATAGCTTGTGTTGTACGCAATATTGAGTTTCACTGAACAATGATATATTGTTATAATATTATTATGAACTATCCTTTATGAATTTTAGTAACTAAATTTTTTATTTTATGACATTATAATTCATCTTAGACATTTTATAGAACATGGTATGAGGAAAAAATAAATTTTTCGGTTAAATTATGTATTTTTAAAAAAATGTAGTTTTGTTGTCTTTTGATGGAACAACAACATTAAATCTAGTTTTTGACTCATTTATAAGTTCAATTTTTTGAAATAAACATATTAATTTAAATATGGATATAAAAAATTACTTTGGATAAAATTTTCATATTATTCTGATAACTTTCATATTTTAATGAATAGAAAAAATACACTAAATTTTAATTAAAAACATCTTTTTCCATCAAGATAATATTTATGGTTAAGTTATTATATTTAATTGTTTAAAACAATAAATAGAATATATTATAACCATTTAATATAAAGAAAGTCATTATCATTAATTTTACATTGAATTCATAAGTAAAAACATTACAATCTTTTGCAATGTTTTCTTAAAAATGGGATTAATTTTAAATTAATTTTTGAAACTTATGTGATTTGAATTTTGAAAAATGGATTCCATATTTGGAATCAGTAGGTCCAAATTATGTTAATAGGATACTTTTTTATTTTTGGGCACTATGAATTGTAACAACGGTAAATTTTATTTACCCTAATTAAATTTTAATCAGTAAATTAAGGGAAAATATAATATTATAAAATTCTACTAACACTTGTATTAATATAATTAGATGATTATATTTCATCATAAGCCATAATTGGGTCTATGTGGAATCCATTGTAAGCCACTTGGATTTGATTAAGTCCTTTAATTTATTTTATTTTAAAGAAATTGAAATATGTCTCACTGAAACTTTAATAATTAAAGTATTTTTAATATATGGTTATACAAAATATAAATTCGTTTATAAAAATTAATTTTAAATCTAATATGTTTTACTTTTTTTTTAAATTTTAAGAGATATTTAATTACCTTAATAGCTTATACATTAATGATGCAGAAATTATTTATTTAGTGAAAAATCAATAATATAGTTTTTATTAAAATAATAACACCGATTAAAAGGCCCAAAAACCTAACCAGAAATTATTGGTCTTATATATATAAACCAAAACCAACCATTTCTGTAATTGTTTTCCATTTTGAGCTTTATAAAAGCTATTATGACACTTATATTATTTTATTTTAAATGATGTCAAAGTTGTCACCATCATTATTTAATAAATATAACAATTTTCATGATGTGATTTTAAGATGATAAATTCTAGTAAAAGTATTATTTTGAAATATATTAGATTTATCATCATCAAAGTATTTTATTTTTAATTTTTATGAAACTAATAAGTATATAAAATGATTATACATAAATGAGTAAGTAATTGTTTTATTATGAGAAATATCAAATAAATGGTTTTATAAATTTTAAAATAAATTATATAAGAACTAATCAATGTTGTAATTTTTTTTATAAATGTATATAAAAGGATAGGAATATAAAAAATATTTTTTTTCGAATGTATACCTTGTTGGGATTTGATGTAAATTATAATAAATAAATAGTGTGAAAATTTACACTATTGTT
Organism: Viscum album; assembly: GCA_963277665.1. Lineage (NCBI taxonomy): Eukaryota > Viridiplantae > Streptophyta > Magnoliopsida > Santalales > Viscaceae > Viscum > Viscum album. The sequence continues at coordinate 1,867,998,874 of OY728133.1, forward strand.
ATTTTATACAAATAACATATTATAAAATTGTTTAAAAATCACAAAACTATTTTAAAATAATAAATTGAAATTTATATGGTCTAAAATGTCATAAAGTATCCAATTATGGAAAATTAACAACATATAAGTTATTATTTATAAAAATTTAAAATTACGAATTTCATAACCACAAATACAATTAAATAGATTAAATAAAGATAAATCAATTTGATTAGTTTTAAAATAAACTCAAAAAATTTATAAAATTTATTAGTTGATGATATTACAACCCTATATAATATCATATTCGAATTGAGTCATTTTGGGGGTTTTTAGTGGGTTTTGAATTTATATTAAATTAATATTTTTGAGGATTCCAAAGGTGCATGTCTCCTCCCTTATAAAAGTGCATCTCCTCCCTCTCCAAGTCACACCACATTGAGACTTAATTATTGGATAACCCCTAATAATTTCTCTTCTACACTTTCCTAGAAAAATACTAGAGGTCCTGGTCTTCTACAAAGTCCATCTTTAGTACCCTAAAAGAGGTTTATAAGAAGTGCGTTGAAAAAGAGGTAATATCCTGTACCGATTCATTCAAATTCATTTTTTCTTCTAATTACTCTCATTATTTATGTTTCATAATAAGTTAATAAAATATGTATCACTCATATACTGATATGTTTTTTTGAATATGAAACAATTCTATTTAACCTTCTATCCATCCTATAGAAAACAGAATCACCGCGTGTGTGTACATAGGAATATCGTCTCCACATCGTTGTGTAATCTATTTTTCCACCACCACCTTACATGGATGGGTATACTGGTGTAAAGAATAAAAATATATGAATATTATAATAATACACTAATTCTAATATATTATATCAACCACTCTAATTCCATTCAATAATTATGGGAATGATATCCTCGCTCGTGCGTACGTACGGATTACCGTCTCCGCAACATGATGAGATTAATTCTCCTTGGTAACCATTAAAGAATGATTATAAAAAATAAAAATGAGATATATGACATAATAATGATACTTTATTTATTAATATGTGATTTACTTCCATCCATTCAATTTAATAAGGAACGAAAACAACCTTCATGCGTACGTACGGTCTACCGTCTCCATGAACGGTGTCTTTCGTTCCATTTATTGATTGACTGTATATATTTATATTCTGAATATATATTATATATAAGTCATGTTTAAAATTATGGAAGTAATTAATCCTGATCTATGTATTCATATTAATAATTACATGTCAAAACACATATGACAAATGAAATGATTTTACCAAAAACGATGCTTTAACATGGAATTGACAAAAAAATGGGTAATATAATGTAATAAGTTATTCATATATGATATCATAAATATTATTATGGTTCTGTTACCAGTTAATAATATGTTTAATCACACTATACATAAGTCTTGGACACATACTGAAGAAATTGGACATAAGGTAAGGGATAATTTTTCAATCTCATTTTTATCCGGGATTTCTTATACGTAAGTATTTCCTCGGGTTATATTTTACATCCATGTCCATAAAATTTTTTTTCATAAAGAGTTTAATATTATTCCATATATGTTTGAAGTTATTTTTACCCCTTTTTTACTTTTACTATGATGAATGTAAGGAATCTTTCTTTTGTTCACCTAATGATGTAATTTTTTACTTTTCCGGCAAAAGTACTAGGGGAATGTTTTTTTAACTTATACGGCATGAGCGGATTTTTATGGATTTCTAATGCCATTTTTTCATGAATCTTCGTCTACAATATATCATGATTAATTTTAAAAAAATTATATTCTTTTAAAATTTCATGTCATTTTGTGAAAATAAAATTATTTTGATGAAGAAAGGAGATTTTCTTCAAGAATTCGTTTCAAGTGTTTTGTCAAAACTACATTCCATATAATATGAAATTGTTTAGTACGATTATGTATCAAGTATAATGTCTATATTTTTTACATGGTTTGATTATTCTTATGAATAAATGATATCCATTTGTTTTATATGGATTATGATCTGATGGGATGATGTTTATGAACCCTATATTTTGGGTTATGGTGAAAGATTTATATTTATATTGTGGCAGAAGTGAGAATGATTTCATTACGATATAGGTGGGACCTATATCTCGCTTCAATGAATTATGTAATGATTTATATCCCATGAGATAGATTGGGCTTTAATGGAAACTTAATCTTGTACAGAAAAACAGGGCAGGAACGGCAGGTAAACCCGATTCAGTAATGGACTTTTTCCACTATGATGGTCTTGGCAGCAATACCTTGTCTACTATGAAAATAATATAATGTGAATAATGGTTTTACCCAATTACATGTTTTATTACCATTTTATTTTATCATGACTGGTGTTCCATTATGATTTATGCCTTACGTACTACCATGTTTAATGTCATTGCTCAATATTTTGATTTTCAAACTTTATATTCATGTTTTTAAGTTCAAATGTATATGGTTTGTTTTATTTTATCCATGTTTAACCTTAATGAGAATTTGATCTCACCCTTTTTATGTTTTCTTTTCCACAAGGATATAAAAGAAGGTTTTAGGTTGGAAAAAAAGATCTTCATGTGAGATGTTGAAGATCTTTCACCATGATTAGAAGATTATGTTCCAAGTTTCCAAAGACACTCTACTAACACAGTCAGTAAGAGTTTTTTTGTAATTTATTATGTATTCTGCAAAATTAATGTAATTTCCATGTACGTTAATCTTGGGTCTCTACAGTTGGTATCATAGAAAAGGTTTAGTTATCCATTGAATATTAGGATACGAAATCATTAGTGAGTTCCCTAGAGATATTTCTAATGTATGTCTAGGGATGTCCCTAAGGCTAAGTATAAGTATAGGTTATAGTCACAGGATTACAGTAAGGACCATAGAATTAATCCTAAGATGTTAGATATTAAAATTCCACCCCTTTATTATGTTGTTTTCCTAGAATGATTTTTCCTCTTACACTATTCTTTTTTGGTTTTAGACGATGGCTGAAAACTGAAGGAACCGTGTTGATCAATGTAATGGTAAATGCAAAGATTTTACTCTTTCACTATACGCAACATCGTATTATCTTGTAGTATATGTAATCACTATTCTTGTCTTGTGTTACATGAAATAGAGACCTTCCTTGATAGCGTGTGTTGTACGCAATATTGAGTTTCACTAAACAACGATATATTGTTATAATATTATTATTACCTAGATGTTATGAATAGTAGTTACTACATTTTTAATTTTATGACATTATAATTCATCTTACACATTTTATAGAACATGGTATGAGAACAAAATTAATTTCTCAGGTAAAATAAGTATTTTTAAAATAATGCAGTTTTTCCACCTTTGGATGGTGCACCAACATTAAATCTAGTTTTTGACACATTAATAAGTTCAATTTTTTTAAATAAACTTATTAATTTAAATAAGGATATAAAAAATTACTTTGGATAAATTTTACATTTTATTCTGATAACTTTCATATTTAAATAAATAGTAAAAATATGGTAAATTCTAATTAAAAACAAATTTTTTCATCAAGATAATTTATATGGTAATATTATTATATTAAATATTTTTAAAGTATAAATATAATATATTTTTATCATTTAATATAATTAATGTTATTATCATTATTTTTACATAGAATTAATAGGTAAAAGCATTTCAATCTTTTGCAATGTTTTCATAACAATGGGATTAATTTTAAATTAATTTCTGCAACTTTTGTGATTTTAATTTTAAAAAATGGACTCCATATTTGGAATCAGTAGGTCCAAATTATATTAATAGGCTACTTTTTTATTTTTGGTCATTATGAATAGTAACAACGGTAAATTATATTTACCATAGGTGAAGGTAAATCAGGTAATTAAGGGTAAATATAATTATATAAAATTACTCTAACACTTGTCCTAATATAATTGGATGATAATATTTTGTCCTAAGGAATATTAGGGTCAATGTGGAATACATTGGAACCCACTTGGATGTGATTAAGACATTTAATTTATTTTATTTTAAAGAAAGTGAAATATGTCTCACTCAAACTTTAATAACTAGAGTATTTTTAATATAAGGTTATACTGAATATAAATTTGATTAAAATACTCATTTGAAAGCTGAAATGTTTTTATTTGTTTTTAATTTTTATGAGGTCTATAATTACCTTAATATTTTATACATTAATGATGCAGAAATTATATATTTAGTGAAAAATCAATAATATAGTTTATATTAAAATAATAATACCCATTTAGAGCCCCAAAAACCTAACCAAAACTTATTGGCCGTATATATCTAAACCCAAACCACACAATGGTCTAAATTCTGACCATTTTGAGATTTATAAAAGCGATTATGACACTTATATTATTTTATTTTAAATGATGTCATAGTTGTCACCTTCATAATTTAATAAATATAAAAATTTACATGTTGTGATTTTAAGATGATAAATTAGATTAAAAGTTTTCTTTTGAAAGATATAAGATTTATTATCATCATAGTATTTTATTTATAATTTATATAAAAATAATAAGTATATTATGTGATTTTACAAAAATGTTGATGTAATAGTTTTATTTATAAAATTATCAATTAAAATGTATTATAAATATTAAAATAAATATTATATGAACTAATTAATGTTCTCCACAAATTTTCTAGATGAATATGTAATTTTATGAATCTATTAAACATTTTGGTTTGAATATATCTTCTGTGAGGATTTTATTTAAATTCAAATAATTGAATAGTGTGAAAATTTACACTATTGTTATTTTATTAAAATAACATATTATAAAATTGTTTAAAAATATGAAAAATATTTAAAAATTATAAATTGAAATTTATATGGTCTGAAATGTCATAATTTATCTAATTATGGACAATTCACAACACATAATTAATTATTTATTACAATTTAATATTTAGAATTTTATTACAACAAATAATATTAAATAGATTAAATAATGATAAATCAAGTTGATAAGGTATACAATAAACTCAAAACTGGTCTAAATTTTATTGTATGATGAGATTACAACCCTATATTATCTCATCTTCATATTATGTCATTTTCAGAGGTTTTTATGTAGTGTTTTAATTTATATTAAATTAATATTTTTTAGGATTCCAATTGTGTCCCTCTCCTCCCTTATAAAAGGGAACCTCCTCCCTCTCCTACTCACACCATTTTGACCCTTCATGCTCAGCCAAGCCCTGCAAATTTCCCTTATCATCTTCCCTAGAGACATACTATAGGTCCGGGTCTTCATCGTAGACCAACTATAGTGCCCTAAGAGGAGGTTTAGAAGAGGCACATCGAAGAAGATGTAATATCCTTTAACGATTCTTTCAAATTCATTTCTTCTTCTACTTCCTATTCTTTTTTTGTTTCATAATAATTTAACAACATAATTATCACTAATATACTGATATGTTATTATAAATTTGAAACAACTCTATTTCACCTTCTATCCATCCAACGGAAAATGAAATCACCGCGCCTGCGTACCTACGAAATACCGTCTACACGCCGTGGTGTAATCTGTTTTTTCACCACCACCTTACTTGGATGGGTATAATGTTGTAAAGAATAATTATATATGACTATTATAACATTATACTAATTCTGAGATATTATATCATACACTCTAATTCCATTCAATAATTATGGGAATGATATCATCGCTCATGCGTTCGTACTGATTACCTTCTCCACAACGCGATGAGATTCAATCTCCATGTTAAAAATTCAAGAATTATTATAAAGAATAATAATGAGATATTTTACATAATAATTATACTTTATTTATTTATATGTTATTTAGTTCCGTCCATTCAATTTAATAAGGAAACAAAAACAACGTTCATGCGTACGTACGGTCTACCGTCTCCATGAACAGCGTATTTCGTTCCATTTATTGATCAATTATATATATTTATATTATGAATATTTATTATATATAAATCATGTTTTACATTCTGGATGTAAGTAATCATGATCTATGTAATCATTTGAATAATTACAAGTCAAAACACGTATGACAAATGAAATGATTTTACCCCAAAATGATGCTTTAAATGGAATTGACAAAAGAATGGGTAATATAAAATAATAAGTTAATAATATATGTTATCATAAAAATTATTATGGTGATTTTAGAAGCTAATAATATGTTTAAATCCACTATACAAGAGTCTTAGACACATATGGAAGAAATTGACATAAGGTAAGGGATAATTTTGTAATCTCATTTTTATCCAGGATTCCTTATACGCAAGTATTTACTGGGTTTATAATTTTCATCCATGTCCATAAAAATGTTTTCATAAAGTGTTTAATATTATTACATGTATGTTTAAAGTAATTTTTACCCCCTTTTTACTTTTACTATGATGAATGGGAGAGATCTTTCTTTTGTTTACCATACGATGTACTTTTTGACTTTTCCAGCAAAAGTAAGAGGAGCATGTTTTTTTTTAACTTATGATTTTTACAGATTTCTAACACCTTATTTTCATTAAGAATACTCTACAATATTTCATTATTATTTTTTAAAAAATCATTTTCTTTTAAAATTTCTTGGAATTTTTTGAAAAGAAAATGATTTTGAAGAAGAAAGGATATTTTCCTCAAGAATTTATTTGAAGTGTTTTGTCAAAACTATTTTCCATCTAAGATGACATTATTTAGTATGATTATGTTTGAAGTATAATGTCTCTATTATTTACATGTTTTGATTCTTCTTATGTTGAAATTATATACATTTGTTTTATATGGATTATTTTATGATGGAATGATGTTTATGAAACCCATTTTATTTTTTTGGCTTATAATGAATGTTTTATGTTTAATTTGTGGCACAAGTTAGAATGATTTCATTAGGAGATGGGTGGGACCTATATCTCCCTCCAATTCATTGGGTAATGATTTATATCTAATGATAAAGACATGGATGTAATGGAAATTAAATACAGTAAAGTAATAAAGGCTAGAACATCAGGTAAACCCGATTCAGTAATGGACTTTGTCCACCATGATGGTCTTGGCAGAAATGCCTTGGCTACTATGGAAATAATATCATGTGATTAATGGTTTTCCATAATTAAAGTTTTAATTCCCACACTATTTTATCCTGATTGATGTTCCATTATGATCTATGCCTCAGGTACTACCATGTTTAATGTCATTTCTCAAGATTTAGATTTTTAAACTTTATGGTCATGTTTTTATGTTCAAATGTATATGGGTTGTTTTATTTTCTCCATGAATACCCTTACCGAGCATTTTATCTCAGCCTTTTTATGTTTTCTTTTCCCACAGGATATAAAGGAAGGTTTTATGTAGGAAAAAAAGAAGATCTTCATGGAGATGTTGAAGATCATTCACCATCATTAGAAGATTATGTTTCGAGTTTCCAATGACACAAAACTAATACGGTCATTGGGTGTTTTCTTTGTAATGTATTAATTATACCTCAAAAGTAATTTAATTTCCATGTACGTCAAGCTTGGGACTCTAAAATATATCACCAAGAAAAAATGGTGATAATTTTGTATCACTTTGTTAATGATGTATCACTATAAAAAAATTGATAAATCAAATTTTTTCATAGTGAATGATATATCACCAATATACAATGATAGAGAATGGGTCATCATTAATTGAATGCGGCATCACCTAACAAAAATCATTAAAAGAAAAGAATCTCCCATAAAATAGGTATACAATTAATTCTATTTCATTGAGAATCATCATGGAAAATGATCTATCCCTACTTTATTTTTATCAATGTGGATGTTGTACCACAATTACCACACAATCTATGTTAGAAATTTATCACAAAAATCACACCAATATATGTGAATGACTAATAACAAAAAATCTTAAAGTATTAAAACATACCAAAGACATAGTGATTCTGTCATTTCCATACGAATGGGTTTCACTTACTAAATATCTCACTATGGTACACATATATAATGGATACCACCTATAACATTTGAATGAAATTATCCTCCCTAGGATCAGTTTATGATCTTATATGAATACCCACTTCACAAGGGTTATTCTATTATGACTCTCTTCAAAATATATATTTATCATAAGGTATAACACACAACTCATTTTAAGTTAAACATGGTTTTACATTACCAAAAAATAACCAAAAAAGTTTTAAAAATATGAAAATAAAAGATAAGGGCTATGATACCCCTCATGATTTCATTCCCTAGGATTTAATTAACTTCCCAATGATTCATTAATATTAGTGTCCACTTTTTTAATAGAAATAGTTTCAGGGTTTTAATGTCATCTTGGAATCCCAACACATTTCTCAAGAGACTAGCTAATTCCATTATATTCTAATACGAATAATTCATATAATATCTTTAATTTCTAAAATTAATATGAATTTCTCAATAATAGTAAAATAGAATCACACATAGCTACAATCCTAGGTTTAAATAACTTTCCACACTACATCCCTTATTGGTCATGTGACTTATAACTCAAATAATGTAAACCCTCTAGTTCAAACATTATCTCTAATAAAGCCTCATACATTGGAAAACATCTAATTGATGTGTATTCATAACTTCATAACTCTCCATAGATTTATAATATCCTAACGGAAGCATCCATCATCATTCCTCATATGGGAATCCACTCATGGGTCCCACATGAGTATCTAAAACCCTCTTAATCATGCATACATTCCACACAATATAGAAACTAATTTATAAAAGATTATATTTATTACCGACCACCACAATAATGTATTTTCTCCCTTTGGATATGATTCCCACTACATATTATTCAATCTCGACTGTGATGTCCAAGATCACATTCACCACAATAATTCCACATGTCTATAAATCTATCATGAAATATCATTAATCAATTGTAAAAATCGATTTTTTATAAAAAACATTTAAATCAAAAAATCAATTCTTGAGAAATAATTGAATAAACATAATTGAGTAGCCCCATATAGTAAGGATCCTACATTGGGGGTGAAATTCAACAATATTGAGACTCAAGGCATACCCTACAAAAAAATAAACAAAATGAATACATCATCTGATTTTTTAATATCATCATAATAGGATTAAATTCAAAAATAAATGAATAAAGTGTATTTTATTCAGTTAAAAGGTGTGAAAATGAAAGTGTTTCCCACTTGTAATCCCCATATAGGAAGCACGAGTACAAACAGAATATATTTGACTCCATTTCACCATGATTTATTGGAATCAGTTTCGAATCCCCAATATATTCATTAATAAATTAGTGTAATAAGGATATAAAGAAGGATATATGAGGTAAGGGATAAAATATCACCTCAATCAAAAAAGAAAAACCTTTGAAATGTTATAAACCAAATGTTGTTAAAATAGAAGTAGTTTAGGATAAGGGTATGTACCCCCTTGGTTTTAAATGACTAAAACCCAAGAATCCTCCTGAGATCCTAGTTTAACAACCCCATTTAAAAAAGGTTGTGGACCATTATGGAAGGACCCCTTATGTCACAACAACTACCAAGATCATCATAAAGACTATATAAGGGTTTCATGTGAGTTTATCTCATGTATCATTGTGTTACCACCCATCACTAAGAGACTTGAAAAAACAGAAATAAATCAATGTGGTATATACATGTTTTTGATTGGGTAATCCAACATTCATATAAAGAATGACAAAACTATAGAAAAACCATCACAAGGTCATGTTATGTCTTGGAACCTTCAATCATGACATAATTCCCCTTATATAGAACTACCAAATAACCATAGCTGAATGATAAAATGTTATTGAATGGTTAATAAGACTACCCCATACCCCCAATTAGGAAATCAAAACACAATATCTATGCTTCACCCTAACCAAAAACCAAATCCATAATTTTATCACGTGCATTACCATTCATCAAAAAATCCTTATTTTGTAGAAAAACCTTCTAGATAGAGTAACATTTTAGTCTAAACTAGGTCAACCTCTAAAAATTACCGACCCCGACCACTTTTAAAGCCTCTAACAGTAAAAAACCACAAAAAAGATGTATGGTTCTGCAACATTTTAAGTGATATTATACCTTAGAATATGTGGGCTACTATAACTTCGTTCAGATAAGTTTGTATTGACTATTATAAAGAAGTGTTTCATTAAGGCATGGGAAGTGAAATGTGGGAATTATGGGTTTTATTTTGTTGAATATTGAGTAATGAATTAGAACTTGAATACTATAGAATAGAACATTAATAGATGAGTTTTGTAGTAGTTCTTCATAGTGGAGAACACCCAAATTCTTAGGTATTATATTTCAAATTTATCCTAGAGATATAAGGTAATTTTTTTAACCATTTTATCATTGGATGAGTTGATTGTGGAAGGGTAATCAATTGATATGGTCTGTTTTTTGAGAACATGAATAGAAAAGATATATGAGTATGATACCTATGAGGATATATTTATATAATAAAATATGTGAAAATATTTTGGATTGGGTAAATTTATACATTGGTGAAAATAATCTAAATAGTTGTAGTTTCATATTTAACTTGTGATGAGTGTTTTGGGATATTTTATAGTTACCTAATAATTAATTCATGACTAATAGAGGATAATCTTAGGTTGGAAGAATAGTTTAGATATTTTAATATGGAGTATCTTATAGTCATAAGTTTGTAACTTTATATGGATGGATTTCCTATAGAACATTGTGGTAGATGATTTTTTTCACAAAAAATATAAGGGTGATTCAATTTTTATATAGTAATTGGGTGTAAAATTATTTTAGTATCTCTAAACATTTTAAAGGGTGGTAATGTAAATTAATGGACTTCTTGACATGCATTGGATGGATAATTGACATAAATGATTTGGTTTTTGGGTTCTATGATGTGTTGAATCATCTATCAAAATGTCCAAAGTAGTAGACCTAAATATGAGTTCTCTAGTAATGAGGCTATTACCATTTCTCCTAACCCAATAAACTTTTTTACTAGAACATTTTTATTTGTAAATTTCATTCTCTAGAGGAAATAATTTATAATATTGAAGTACTAAACAAATCTTTAAAACATCTATGATCAAGTAAATACTATGAATCTAATTTACCAAAATAGATATGATATACCCAAAAATGTAATACACTATATCGACACTTAATTAAATTCATTAATAATGAATACAATAAACTAAGAAAACATAAAATAATAATATAAAACAAATGGAAGAAATATATTTTACTTGGTTAAAACATTAGCCCCACACCCACTACAGAACACAATATATTATGTTTATTTAATACAAGATGAAAATATTAAACTGAAAATAAAAAAATATAGATATTATATAATCAATTTCAAGACTAGTTAATTAAATATTGGTCCCACAATACTTTATATAATGGGTATGACTCCTTTAATGGGTTTCGCCACCTTTTGAGATTTTCATGGGACCCCTGGATAGTCTGGTCTCCAACAGATTTCTTATAGAAAATATTGTATCCACCATTTAATTATAGTGAAATTTTCATGTCCATCATATCAATTTTATATAGCCATTATAAAAATCTCTAGTTACACTTATCTGACCATATATTACACCATATGTCGAATTACTTTTTCCCATCTATCATCCAAACACAAACTCCTACACTATTGGTTTTGGAATGTTTCATTCAAACCGTGCTAGTTCCCTACTTGTATTGTACATCAACTATAACACCATTTTATTAAACAAGAACATTCTATTCAATAGAGTATGTGACTCAGAAAAATGGTCTTAAATAACCCTTGAAATATATTACTTCAAATTTAATCTCTTTGAAAACCTGAAAAACACCCAACCCCTAGTCCAAATGAACCATAATATTGTATACCATTATATGATAGTAATTAAATTGATAGGTATTAATTGTACCAACAATGTTATTAAAATTATGGTTATCTATTGTTAAAATATAAAATAAAAAAAATTTAAATAAAAATAAATGTTTTCTAAAAAGCTGTATTTTTCTAAAATATGTTTTAATTTCACTTTGCACAAATTAATATAAATTAATTTTACCATTTTCGGTAAATTTATTTTATAAAAATTAATTAATTATTGAAATAATAATATAAAAAATTTCTTATGGTGACTTTTTCTAAAAAGTGTATTTTTCAATTAATAGTTATAAATAATAATTTTTAATTTCAAACAGAAATATCCTTTATATAATTTACATGGTTAAATTTAAATTTAATTTTTTTAAAGAAAAATAAGTAAAAATTTATTAAAATTTTATGAATTTTTTTCATTATAAATAATCTTATATTGAAAATTTATATCAAAACCTTTTATACTTATGCTAATTTTCTCATTGAAAACTTGATTTTTCATCATGTCCATCGGTATAATTCTAATTCAAATTATAAAAATTATGAACATTTAATTTTTAAAAATAGAATCCAAATTTGGAATCAATATAATTTCTATTATGAAATAATTTTATGATCATTTTGACCATTATGAATAGTGAATGTTTTAAAAATTATTTATCATGGTTAAGTTTAAAACTACTTTATTTAGGGGTTAAACTAATATGTTAAGGGTAAAATATAATATATTTTTTAATAAATAAATTTTATGGCCATATTTAGACCATATTACCTATAATATTTTATAATGAAACATTTAGGATTCTTTGGAAGGATAAAAATGGTGTGGTAATTCATTGTTTTCAAAACATCCATGTGTGTCCTCTCTGCCAGTTATAAAAGTACATCCCTCTCTGCAATATATTCAAACATACAAATCGATTTAGTCTAGAAAATAACATTCCAAATCACTTCCACAATCCCCTTAAAAAAATGTTAGATCCATTTTTTATTATAAATTCATACTAGGAATGATTTTGGTGTAAACTCGAAGATGATGTTCAAAGAAGTGGTAACATTCATTAACAATAGTTTTTTGTTTTTTTCTTTATCAAAATCCTTAAAATATTATCAATTTAAGATTATATAATTTCATTATTATATCAAATATATCTTGATGTTTTTATTTTATTGTAATGTATTATATTCATCTCCTCTTCCAACAAATGGATAATGAAATATCGATTATGTGTAATTCATATTACACCCTTGCGAACCAACGTAATTCGTTTTCAATCACCACCTTTCAAGGTTGTATATTTTTATGGATTTAACACATGTATAGGATATTAATGAAATTATTATACTATTTTTAGTTTTATTTTCTCCTATACCTTATTTCATTCCAATATGTTAAAAATACGACAACATCGATCGTGTGTACGAAGGACCACGACCTTACGAATCTATGTAATTCATTTTTAACATATTTATTACATAGAAATTAATCAGGATACATTTAATGAAAATATGTGATATATATGATATTATTATGATTTTATAAGATTAAAATATCACCAAAACACAAAAACATTCAATCGTTAATGGAATTAAATCGCCGCTCGTGCGTACGTAAAACCTGCCATCTCCACAATGAAATGCAATTTATTTTCCATTCGAGCCTTCAATAATAATTATATATATATATAATGATAAAATATCATATTTATTCAGTTAATATATATATTTATATATATATTATAATTATATCATATGACCAAGATTCAAATCCTTCATGATAAATCACGATAGTGAAAACACAGAAATTAACACCTGAAACAATGAAAATAATAAAATATTATTAGTAAATGGGTGGTAAAATGTTATAAAAGGATACTATAAGATATTATAAATATTAATATGGTTCATTAATAAATTATTAACATCATAAAAACTATTATACATGATATTAGATCACGTTGAACCTTAATTATTAACGTTCTAATAGGTTTTCTATCAATCTCATTACATCAAGGCATATTGTAATGTTACACACCTAATTTATTTTATTTGGTTTATATAATACCATGTTGAAATATAATAGAATTATTACATAAAAATTAATGGAATTTTATGTTTCAATTTTACTTATTTCATCCAAAGGTATTTTTACATAAACTTTTACACGTTGTAAATAATTTATAATGTCAATTTATTTTCATTGTGTTATATTACTTTATAATTGTATTTAAAATTTTAAGATGATTAGTGTACCCTATATTTAATATCAATTTATGAGTTTAATTTTTTTTGTATTTAAATCTTATACAGATAATCAGTCCATTGGGTAATTTTGACTTCAACATTACGATATTTGTATGGATTTATTTAAATATCTAATTTTAATCGGGATTTTTCATGCTTAAATTTCCATTGAATGAAATTATTTAATCATTGGATGAAAACCCCATTTAATTTTATTATACTATAGTTATTTATTATTATTTAAAGTAATAATACTATTTTCTCTACACTTTGATAATTGAAATGATTTATAAAATGTTTTTTATAAAACCACACTTCATTTCTTTATTCAGATGATAATCCCTTTTCTTCCAAATCTATGTTCTCCAAAAAATTACGTCCAAAGTTTTTAAACATTCTCATTATAATTTATTATATAATTTTTTTAATAGTTTTGAATTTTTTTTAAAAAAGATTGAAAGTAATCTTCTTATTTTTTTTTCAAATTAGTATCTTTTTACACATATTAAAACAGTTTGAAATGAATTTTTTAACATATACAAAAGGTATCAAAATCCTCCCAAAATGAATAGTCATTCAGTTGAATCATCCATAATAATTTTAAAATATTAATTTTTTAATATAATGGTTTTGCAAATATTATAAAACATTTTAGTTTTAAAAAGTAATTTTAAATGTTAAAATTATATTTTACTGAAGAATTTTTAAAGATCTTTTTATGGTATTTTTATTTATCAGTGAAAAACCCCAATATTTTACTTATAAACCATTGGGGATGTGTTGAACCGATAAAATACTTATTCATTATAGTGATGGTTAACGTTCATCTTTAAAAAATAATGTAATGAAATTTATTATCTCGATTCATTTTTTAATCATTACTTGTCCATTGAAAAATCAATTTTCATACGATAATTAAAAATTAAATTCCCTACAAATATCCATATTATTGATCCAGGATATACTTGTTTCTCGAACCATTTATCATTTATATATATAGTTATTTACATTGAAATATATTTTATTGATGATGTAAATATTGATAAATTTGAACTCTTTACTGAATACATATATTTTGTGATAAGGAATATTATTCATAAATTAAACAACTATTCAATATATGGAGCTTTCATTGGACATTCAGATATGGGTGGGGATTAGTTACAGATATCCCCTAGTTGAATCTGTAGTCTCATGAGATCAACCAGTAATCTAGGTTTAGCTAAATGGGGTTTTGGTGTATACCTAACCATCAATTTTAAACACTCTTTAGAAAGGACTCGACAGTAGATGTATAATGATGTTTGAAATCATAATGACAAATAATTAATCATTTACATCACCATGTGTTTATTTACTATTATCCATTTGATTTTCTATTTCATATTATATGTAGATCCATTTCATTCTCTATTTATTGGTTAAATTGAATGTTTTTTCATTTATTGGTCTTACCATATTGATTATTACTTAATCATTTACGTAACAATGAGTTTATTTACTATTATCCATTTGATTTTCTTTGTGATATTATATGTAGATCCATTTCATTCTCTATTTAAAGGTTAAATTTAATGTGTTTTCATTTATTGGTCTTACCATATTGATTATTCCTTATCATTCTCTGATATTCATGTAATTGATTTAATGACAACTAGGCCCCACCCACCAGTTACCCCGCAGACACATGTTCACCACCCTAGGTCCCACCCACGTTCCCAAATGGGTTATCTGGCTAATGACTTTCCCACAAGCCAACACATGTCCTTTCGAGTGTGTTTTTCCCTCACTCACACACACCTTGAGAAACATCCCAGGATGTCACCCATCCTGATCACTACCCAGGTTAAGCACTCATAACTGAGGAGTTCTAATTAGACGGGCTCCCAAAAAGGAAGGTGCACCCTGTTGACATGAGTCATATCATTTAGTCATTTATCCCTTTATCATTTGGGGTTGTTACAACCCCCCCCCCTTTTGAGCACAACATCCACGTTGTGTTCCCAACATCTCAACCCAAGCAGTGCATCATACTTAAGGCTGGGTACCACCTCTGATACCAAATGTGACAATTGGGGCCCACCCCCCAGTTGCCCCACAGACATGTGGGCCCCACCCTAGGTCCCACACACATGCCTGAACGGGTTATCTGTCTAATGAAATTCCACACAAGCCAACAGATGTCCTATCTAGTGTGTTTTTTCCTCAGTCGTACACACCTTGAGAAACATCCTAGGAGGTCACCCATCCCGATCACTACTCGATGCGTAGAACCCTTAATTTTGGAGTTCTAATTAGACAGGCTCCTTAATAATAAGGCGAACCTTCATTTTCGGGACCCTACCTGATTAGAACACCACTGTTAAACGTGTTTGTCCTAGAGTAGTTATCGGGATGGGTAACATTCTGGAATGTTACGCAGGGTGTGTGTGAGTGAGGATAAAACACACTGGAAATGAAATGTTTTGGCCTGTGGGGCAGTCATTAGTTAGATGACATGTTCGGGCATGTGGGTGGACCCCTGGGTGGGGACCATGTGTCTATGGGGAAACTGGTCAGAGGGGCCTAGATGTTACATTTTTTCAACTATTTTCGTTTTCATGTTTATTATGTTAGTTATATAAGTTAAATGAGATGTGTTTTTAGTTATTTACCTTCCATACTTATTAATCTAGTTAAATTATTTAAATAGATTGTATGTTAAGTTATTTATGTTAACATATTGATTATTAAAGTCAATTTATTTAAGTATAATGTGTTTTAAGTTAATTAACTTTCCACAGTGATTATGATAGTCAAATTACTCCAATAGAGTGTGTGTTAAGTTATTTAACATGTCATTATTATTCTTATTGATTCATTATTGCTTCTATTGTACTTAACACTTATTATTAATTTGAGCTCACGCTCCTTTAATTTCTTTCCCCATGAAACCATGATGTTTTTTATGAATTATATGAAAGGTAATTATAGTGGTAATAATGATATTTGTGATATTTTTTTAATTTGTGTTTTTAAATGTAATAAAAAAATCATGTATGTATCTATATTACAATGATAACTAATGTATTCATTCCTTTGAATGTGAGTCCTTTTATATTTTCCTAATCTAATAAACTTATTCACTGACTCTGTTTTACTCATATCAGGGTTTTTACAATTGGTAAATATTGGAATCCTCATGTTTTAATCACATAAATAATTTTTGGAGATTTTGGGACTCCCCAAGTGATAATGATCACAAATCATGTTTTTATATTGTTGGACTCCTAATTTATAATTGTTTGAAAATCATGCTTGAATATTGTTGAACACTACTTGTTTTAATGATCAAAATATGGTTTGGAGATTGTTGGACTCCTCAGGTTTTTATTATTACAAATTCTTTTTTATACTGTTATAAATCATGAATTTAAACTCTCACAAGATCATGTTCAGAATCTAACAAATCATGTTTGAATCTTTTGAACTATGTTTAATCTTGTTATATTATGTTTTAATAATATTATGTTTAATCTTAATCTATTCTATGAATACTTATTCTTAATACAACTTACATATATTTAGATAAGTCTATGAATGCGTAAACATGCTACTGTTTCTAGATTTTCACAAATTCGGTGACACTGTAATCCTTGTACCGGTTTGAAATTTTTGCAAAGGAACTTACACCATTTTCTTGCTAGCATTACCAAGACACAAAAACAAGAAACCATTCATAATTTTTTAAAATTACTAGTTAATGTTAACTGATATAATGTTTCCCAGACACTGTAACCATGCTATCAGTTCTCTAATTCTCAATAGACAAGACACTATAACATTTATATTAGTTCCAGATCTCACGACAATTATCTCATCGTAATTATCTCTTCTTGACCATCTCACAAGGACTGTATGACTAAGAATGTCCCATAATGACTGCCACATAGTAACTATCTCACCATGAATCTAACTGTGACTCTCTCAACGTGACCGTCTCACCGAAAATGTGACATCTTTCCATACATAAACATTTTTCTGTATTTTTTAATTAAATATAAAATATACTTCTAAATGTAATATTTTATTAATTTAATGACACTAATATAATTAAAAATCTATTACAGTCATATCAGCAGATAGTAAGTGGTATGTGGAGTTGATATCATTCACCTTGTAAGCTCTAACAAAAGCAAGATAAATAAAATAAAAGCATCTCACTCGAGCTGAATAAGAAGTGTAGAAGTTGAATTCATGAAATATAGAAGAACACCTATACATGAAAGATCGCACCAATAGAAGAATATTTAATTCCTATTGGGTTTCATCAAAGAAAAACCTACTGTGAACCATATTGAATGCATCCTTGCATGAACTCAATGAATACAAAGAATATCTCGCTACACTAAAAACCATAACACTTTATTCATGACACTCTATTTTCAGAAGAAGATGGGAACATTTGATCTATTGCATCAAACAAGTATATATCAGCATTTCATGACACATAGAGCCTTATAATTTTTATCTTATTACACATTTCATGGTTGTGTTTTATTTTATTACATTTTGATCAGTGTGTGCATCTGTATTAAAAAATTGCATTGTTTACAACACCAAACTAGAGGATACAATATATCCTAACTCAAATATTAATTTACTACTTGTTTCACCCATGTGTAACTATGGAAGCAGTCATGTGTGACCTGGATATTTTTTACCACGTAGAACAGTGGTAGTGGTCTTGTGACCTATAGAGTCTTGTGTAATTTTGTTAACCCTGATCCAGGGTGTGGATCTCATATTTTTAAAAATTTCTTGGTGGATGGTGATCAGTAAGTGGAGTGCATTAGATCTTGTTATGAGACTTAACCCCTTTTTTTATCTATAGTTTCTTAAAATTTAGTATTTCTATGAATTTATCTCCTATTTCGTAAAAATATGTTTTACCTAGATAGTTAGTTGTGGATATTATTAATAACTAATTTACCTTAGTAGAGTAGATTCAAAAGTTTTATCAATGCCTCATATTTTTATTACTGAAAATTAATCATTAAACTACGAAACTATTTAATTTGTGAAGCTATTAAAATTTTATAACCTTGAATTAGTGGACAATATAATTTTTAATTTTTGGAATTTTTTAAATACACTTTTAAACATATCCCTTTATTAGAACTCAATTCACCCCATATAGAGTGTCCTAGTCCAACCAACATTTGGTATCAAAGGTTTTTTTTTCATGTTTCGTCTTTCAAAATATATATTTGTTTTGACATATTTTACAACTGTGATTTTAGTTCGGTTTTAAATATAATTAAATTTATATTAGTTATAAATTTATAGTTATTTAAAATTTTATTTATTTATCATAGATAATATATTAGAAGGTACAACTAACAACAAAACTCCATTTTTTTTATAGAATAAACTTTTCATAGTGGAAAAATAAATTGAAAATGCCTCTAAAAAGTATGGGTTTTGAGATTTTGTAATAAATTATAGATGAATTTGAGATTCCATCTATAGATAGTAATACTTCTGATAACCCAAATAAAGCTTCTTATAACAATAACTGAAGATTCGTGAATGATCTATATTGTTCATTAGGAGATGATGAGTTTAATATAATTTCTTCATGTATAACATCCCATGAAATTTGGGACACTTTATCTATTTCAGATGAGGGAACCTCAAGTGTTAAGGAAATGAGACATAACACATATATTATTAAATATGAAAAAATTAAAATATAGAATGATAAAAATAATTTTAACATGTAACTCCGGTTTAATGATATTTTGAATACTATGGTCTCTCTGGGAATGGATTTTACATCCAAAGAGAATATCATGAGAATACTCAGATACATACCAGATAGATGGGGAGGGACTTCTATATCAAATAGATAATCATGTGACATCACAAAGTTTCTTATAAAGGAGATGATAAGAATATTGATGAATCATAAAGATGAATTAAAAGTAAACAAGGAAGTGGAATATGAACCTAAGAGAAACTTAATGGATTTCTAAACCACAACTTATACAACAATGGAAAAGTAATGGATACATACTCATTCTGAAAATATAGGGAAAGAAGATTCACCCTCTGATAGTGATGAGGAAATGGCTCAATTATCATGTTGGTTGAAGAAGCTTTATAGTAGGAATAAATCTTTTACTAACCATAACATAAAAGGTATATATTAATACAAGGGAAACTGGAAAAAGGATTGAAGGAAAGGTGGTACTTCTAGGGAAATTTTCTGTTTTCAATGCAAGAGAAAATGGTATGTAAAGGTTGATTGTCCCAAAATAAAACATACGGAGATAATTGGGAAAAATATAGTAATAATAAAAAGTAACTGAAAGAAACATGTAGTTCTTAGGAGGACATCTCAAGGGGTATAGAGTTTTCACATAATGAAAAGGTTGAAAAATCCATTATGTGTTTTATGACAAACACATATGAGGTACCCCTTGATTCTCCTATAATTATTCATATTATTCCTGAGATGAAAGTAATTCTAAAAATATAACCACTAATGAAATGTTTGAATACTATCAAGTTCTTGAAGATACATATAATTAATTAAGAGATAAATATTATTATATGAAGAAACAATATGCTCTTACTTCTATGGTTATGTCTGAGTATACAATAGAAATGGAGAATATTGATCAATTATGTAATGATAAAAATGAAATTAAATTGACAAATAAACAATTTAACACGGATTGTGAAATATTAACCAATGGAAAAAAATCATAGTTCAAATTCATGTTATAAAGTAGATCATATGTATACAACTCGAATAAAATATCAACTAGGAAAGGGGAATGTGAAAAACTCATTTTGTGTCAAATTCTAGAAAATAAAGTTTTATGCTCAGTTTTGGAGATTTTTCACCATGTTCCAACAATGAAACATATTCAACTGATATAATTTTTTTGGACCAAATAATGTCTATATCATAAATACTTTACATGATTCTCGTAGGAAAGCCATATAGAATATGTGGGATCGCAATGCTCTTATTACTAACATTAATAGACCCAAACAAATCTAGGTAGCAAAATATTAATTTTTTAGATTCTTTTGTAGAAAATATATTTGAAGATCTCATGTAGAAATCTATTGTACATAGATAGTAGATGTTCAAGACTCATTATATGATATTATTCATGATTCCAAAACCTAATAATGATTGATGGTGGAAATTTCAGCCAATGTGATAATGATAATGGAAAAAATAATTGGCCATGGCATGATTGGTAACTCTAAATCAGTTTTAGATTCTAAAGTACATTCTCATGATGGATTAAAATAGAACCTACTTAGTATTTCACAATTATGTGATGATATATTTCTTTTTCAATTTGACAATGATGCATTAAATATCTTTAATTCTAAAAAGGATTTAGTATTTTATGCTTTTATAAATGAATATTTTTATATTGTTAACTTAGATTCTTTAGTTCCCCAAAATATTTCATATTTGAGTACCTTTAACAAGGATATTTTCCCTTGGATTTGATGACTAGAACACTATAAAATACACTCCTTTAGAAGGATCACTAAAAAATTATTAGTCCTGGGTCTACCTAAACATGAGTATCCAAATGTCAAATCTGTAATCCTTATAAAAATAGGAAAACACAACATATGATTCAATTTAAAGAAACAAGTTTCATATACTCAACCTCTTGACATTATTCACATGGACTTGTTTGGACCTTATAGAGTTTAAATTTTGTATGGGATGAAATATGACTATGTTCATGTAGATGAATATTCTAGATATACTTGGACATTTTTTGGCCCACAAAAGTGAAGATTTATCTAATTTCACCAACTACGCTTGTACTATAGAAAATCCTAGTGGTCTTAGAATTAAAATCCTAAGAAGTGACCATGGACATGAGTTTGAGAACTAAGATTTCAAAAAAAAAATCTAAAAAAAATTATATAGCCCTAACTTCTCTTCCCCTAGGGCAGCTCAACAAAATGGTGTTTTAGAAAGAATAAATATAACTTTATAAGAAATGGGTAGATCAATGATCAATTAATATGAACTACCTATCTAATTTTTGGAAGAAGCTATCAATATATCATGATATATAATCTATAGAGTCTTGATTAGACCACTCCATAAAATAACTCCCTTTTGAGTTGTGGTTCAAAAAAAACTATATGTTAACTACATCAATGTTTTTGGTTATAAAGTCTATATATGTAACACAAAGAATAGTCTGGACAAGTTTTCCTCCCACAGTGAATAAATAATTTCTCCAGGTTATTCAATTAGTTTTCAATTTAATGTAATATTCAATAAGAAACAAATGTGTGGAAGAATCTATACATGAAAAATTTGATGAAATAGATCCACATGAGACAAAAACCTATTCAGAAAATATTGAAAAAGATATTTCAAATATAATCATCAATGTTAAATCATATAACCATCCTATGAAATAATCTGTTAAAAAATCTAGTTCTGATAATTCTATTTCTTTGAGCCATGATGAACGCAAAACTGCTGAAGAACCTGAAATTACTTGTCCTTTTTTTAGATCTTTTCAAAACCTTTAGAACCATCCTATTGATGTTGTTGTCGTAGATTTAGATAATGGAACACAAGAAAGAGATTATTTATGAAATCAGATTAAACATCAAGATTTCATGTCACATCTTGAGACTAGTAACATCAATTAGGCAATCAATGATGAATTTTGGGCAATGGATATGCAAGAAGAAATAAATCAGTTGGAATGAAATAAATTCTATAAAATTGTAGATAGATCTAATGAGATATTGACCATAGGAACTAAATAGTTCTATAGATATATAGTAGATGAATTTGGTACCATTGTAGGAAACAAATCATGATTAGTTAAAAATTCTTATAGTCAAGATGAAGGGATAGATTATGGGGAAACATTTTTACCAGTTTCTTAACTTGAATCCTTCATAATACTATTATATTATGTATCACAATTAAATTTAAAACTTTATAAAATGGATGTTAATAGTTCCTTCAAAAATGGGTATATAGTTTAATATGTTTTTGATGAAGAACCCATAGTTTTATAAACCCTCATTTTCTAAATAATTTTTTTGAATTAACAAAACCTTTATATAGTTTAAATCATGCTCCAAGAGCTTGGTATGATAGACTAAGTAGTTTTTTTATTTCCAAATGTTTTACGAAAGGCATAGATGATCCCACTCTCTTTAAAGAGAACTTCTAATGATGTTTTAGTAGTTCATATCTATGTTGATGGTATAATTTTTGGATCTTCAAAAAATTTCTTATGTATTTATTTTTCAAATATGACGCAAAATGAATTTGAAATTTTTTTGATGGGTGACCTAAAATTATTTCTTGGTTTATAATCATTCAAAATAAGGAAGGTATTATTTTGAATCAAAGTAAATATACTAAATAACATACAAATATTTTTGGTTTAGATACTACCAAAACTAATGATATTCCAATGAGTAAAACTTGTAAGTCAGTTTTGATGAGAATGGTAAATTTGTAGATCAAACCACTTCTAAAGGAATGATTGGTAGTTTACTCTACTTTACTTCTATTAGACCTAATATTATGTCTATTGTGTGTATACGGGAACTTTATTAAGCCAATACTATAGAGTCACATCTTGTTGCTGTCAAAAATAGTTTCAAATACCTCAAAAATGATACCAAGTTTGGAATGTTCTTCCCTAGAGGATAATCATTTGACTTAGATATCTATTTTGATGCTGATTTTAGTGATGTAAGTTAGAATGGAATATCAACTCTACAACATATCACCTTTTCGGAAAGTCACTAGTTTCATAGTGTAGTAAAAAGAAAAATTATGTTGCATTATCTTCTGCCGAATCTGAATACATAGTTTCAGGCTATTGTTGTGCTTAGATTTTGTGGATAAAACACACTTTTCTAGAATATGGACATAAACGCAGACATGTACCTATAAATGGATATAAAAAAAATTATATTATGATATCAAATAATCTTATTTCTTATTCTTGAATAATGCATATTGGATTAAGACATTTCTTTTTGATAGATCATTACCAAAAGGTGATATTACTTTAGAATTCATTGCCACAGAACATTAGCTTGCTCCATTTTCACTAATCCATAAAATTCTAAAAGAATGAATAATATCATACAAGAATTAGGAATGATTAACCTTGAGTGAAATGTTTACTTTCTTAGTATTAATATCTGAGGATTACTGACTTAAGATATTGTAACATGATTAGTGTCTTAGGATTGTTGTGTTAGAGTAATATCATACTGCTTGGCCTCTTATGTTCGTTGTATCATTCATTACGGTCCCTTAATGTTGAGTCACATAGTAATAATGACACCATGTATTCTTATATATGTCTCACCGTATTAGTCATAATTTCATTTTAAATATTTAATTTTTTATTTTATGTTTTATTTCTTTTCACCGTGTGTTTGTTTTGCGAAATTTGAACTCCATGTATGATAAATACTTATCACTTCACTTATCTCGAGCTCACTTCTCTCGAAACCAGAATCCTCTATCTCTTTCAATCCACTTTCCCTCATCATCTTTTATGAGTCTTCATGGAATACCCATGGTGATACATTCATCCACATTTAATCCTCAGAAGCATAGGTCTCACATGATACAGAAGAAGGATCTTGTTGTAATGCCTAAGAAACCATTATACCCAGGTCATGAAGATCACAAATTCGTGCTCAAAGATGAAATCTGTGAAAAGAGTCTCATGTCCAGTAAGTATCTTATTATAAGAGTTCTGAAAGAACAATGGTGGTGGTATTGGTTTACCAAGGAGAAAATAACCATTTATCTGAATAATGTTTTTTGAGTTTTATCATTATGTTCAGTTTTCCTTCAGTTCATAGGATTAGTTTGTGGTTATGATCTAGGTAATTTGTCTAAAATGAATGTATTCATCAGGATTATGGTATTTTTATCTATAAATACCTCATTAATGTATTTTTGTGAATGACTAAAGTGTTACTCCTCCACCTAATGATGTGTTTATCCTAGAAGGTAATATGGGAAGATTGATTGTAAATAAGAAGAAGAAAATTTCTATTGGTATTGAGCATGATGGTGAGTCAAGGATGTTATTCATATTCATTCAATATATCAGTAGCCCTAGGAATGGATATTTTTACACTCTTAAGTATCTGGATTTATTTTTTATTCATCTTATAAGGAATGGATACAATGTCAACATGTGTAAGTAATTATTCTTCACCTGTGTGATGTTATCAAAACTAAATCTAAGTACACCTCCCTTTTCAATTCATGGTTCATTTCGTATATACTTCTATCCAAATGTATGGTTGGACAGAATGACGAAGTGCTTAAGGAATATTATTTATCTATCTATAAGTCTATTTTTAGGAGAATGAAAATAAGCTGGAATCTATAGAAGATATCATGGGTTGAGGATAATGATAGGTTGTATGAGGATTTTAATCCTATTGAAAATTCCTCTACACGTAAATATTTATCTAATCTTTGATTAGAAGCTAAAGAGATAGTGGAATATTGAGATGAAGAAATAGTTGATAATGTTACCTATGTTTTTTGAGAGTATCTCTTAAGCAATAACCTCTCTATAAAGGTGATGTTGATGCAAGTGGAATGGATGAAGCAGCTACTAAATGATGTGATTATGTAGATGAAGCACATGTTGTTAAGGAGGCAGCTGTAATAGTGGAATAGTTTGAGGAACACGTTTAAATTGAAGTAATATTTTCTTGTAAGGACTAATTGAATCGTACTTTTAGCTAGCTAGAGAAGATTTTGGGGAGCCTAACATAGAATATTTTTTTGGAATGGGTCAAGATATTGAGTCCTTTTATCCTAGAATAGATACACCTATTGAGGTGCAGAAGCACCCCATCTTAGGATGTATTCAACTTCCATATCCTATGGATCCCCTTTTTTTGGATACCTTGTATTGGTTTCCCATTTATTTTGAAGTTGATAATGCTCAAGTGTCATTGGTAAAAGGGATAGATAATTCAACTATGTTTTAATTGAAACCAATTTATGCCCAATATTTATCTCATGCTAAGGTATCTAATGTTGTTTTAGGTCTTATTTATGAATTCGCTTAGGAATCTTTTGAATTTGTATGTCAGAGTGATCTGAATCTTTTCTGAGAAAACATGTTGTTTGGATTTGGGAAGCTAGTAAAAACTCAACCTTCCATTGGGAAAAATATCAGTGAAAGGGATGCATCACTACTGTTGGAGAAAATTATATGGCAGAAAAGGCCAAATATGATTTGTGAAATTCTGAATGTTAAGGTTGAGAACAGAAAATTTAGTGGTGAGGAAAAGTCTCTAAAATCTATGGGTACATACTTGCATAAAGCATTGTAATCTAATAAATCTCAGGTTTCTCATCTTTGAAAGGATTTTGGTGATAAGATTCTATAGAAGGTTGCATCTTAAATCCAACCAAACTGGATTATAGTATATGAAAAGTTAGTTGTGAATAACACTAATATATCCAATAAGATGTGTGAGATGGTCTCTATACTCAACAGAATAACCATTGAAAATAATGTTTTTTTACAAAAGGATCTAGATCAACATAAGTCTCTTACATCAGCTGTTTTAGTTTCATTTGCCTATGGATAGCATTCTCATCCTATGGTGAGTGACCTTATCAGATCTGCTTTCAAATAATACCTTCAATCAGGGTTTAGTGGTGTTTATGAGGAAAGTCTATCTAATGTAATCAAGAATAGTGACCATGTTCTTGATTTTTCGAGGTTTCATTCATATATTTATACTAATTCTCAAGAATAAATATCTATTAATGTTGACTTATACTTTAAGGGAATTTATTCTAAGAATGAGTTGAATATTCACTTCATGTATCTTGTTGAGAATTTGAAAATACCTCTAGTCAATCATGCCTTCATTGACCAATTACAGAAGGTAAAGGAACTATCATCTACTCTGGAGATGTTTTTGAAAAACAGGGATGTCTTTGAGAAGGCCATGAAGTATGGTGGAGATATCATCTGAGACTTTATTAACATCTTGAAGCCTTATCTCCATGTTCAAAGTACATCAATTTTGGCTCTGGAAACTGCTCCTTTGAGACATGGAATACTTCTACAACCTATCCTTCTTCCTCAACCACATTTTCTTCACTGACTATTTATGTTGATCTGGACTTGAGTCTGATTAGACTTTCCACTATTGAGCCACATTTTCCCCTGTCTTCCACCAGATATACCATTGCACCTTCTTTTATTAAAGAAGTGACATTTCTATCCCCAGCCACTTATTCTACCACTACCACTTTTTCACCTCTTTCTTCTCCATCAGATGTCTCTGACAGATGAAAAATCCATGTCTGATGCCACTTTTGAGAAGTGAATACTGATTTTGATAGGGATCTGTTTTATTTTATTTCTTGATTGTAATGGACTCTGTCTATTTATTCAAAATAATGTATCCCACTATTATTTCACTACTAGTTTTTTTCAATTGTAATTCTCTCTCTTTTCAATTTTATAAACCAAAAGGGGGAAAATAATAATAATAAGGCATTTATAGGGGAGAAATCAGCACGAAACTACTAAGGGGGATAACTAAAAGGAAAAAATAATTATTTAGAAAAGAACTATCTGTTATGAAATTAATTATATATATGATTCAATATCTTCATTTGATATACAATCTGAGTATTTTGTTCTAAAATATTTTACTTGTAAATTCCATGACTTGTGATCATAATAATGGGGAGATTTTCGTAATACTAATGTTTTAATGATCACAAAACAATTTTGGAGATTACTAAACTCTTCATGTTTTAATTCTCAAAAATCATCTTTGTATAATGTTGGACTCCTCATGTTTTAATGCTCACAAATTTTATTTGGAGGTTGTTGTAATACTCATGTTTTAATACTCTAAAATCGTGTTTGGATATTGTTCGACAACTTATGTTTTAGTTCATACAAATCGTGTTTTATACTCTTATAACTCATGTTTTTAAACTCTGACAATATCATGTTCAGAATCAGAAAAATCATGTTTGAATCTTGTAAAATACATTTGATCTTGTTCTATTATGTTTTTATATGATTGTTTTTACTTTTGATCCTTTCTTAGAATATTTATTTTTAATACTACTTATATATTTTTTAAAGTCTGTGAAATCCTAAACATACTACCAGTTCTAGATTTTCAGAAAGTCTGTGACACCATAAACATTCCACCAGTTCTAGATTATCGCAAAGGACCTGGAATAGTTTCTATAGTACTATTTCCAAGACACTATAGCAATACACCATTCAGAATTTTGAAAAAGTTATAGACATGGTTTCCTAATATTCTGTCTCCCAAACACTGTAATTGTTCTACGTTTTCCAGAATACACAATGGACCAGACACTGTGCCTTTTCTAATGTTTCCAAATCTCACCGCAACTGTCTTACCAGGACTTTCTCACCGTAAATGTCTCACTATGACTGTCTCACCGTCAATGTATCACTATGACATTCCCACAGTGACTATCTCACCATTTTTTGTCTCACCGTGACTATCTCACCGGAATCATGACACCGCTCCATACATAAACACTTTTATATCTTTTTTCATCAAATTTAAATTCTGATTCTAACATTAATATTTGAGTCTCTTAATAAAACTATTATAATTAATGATCTTTTTATGTATTATTAGTATACATTAGGAGGTATGAGGAGTGGAGATCATTCACATTGTTAGCTCCAACACAAGCAGCCAAAAAAAAAATAAAAGCTTGTCAGTCGAGGTGAATAAGAAGTGTAGTAGTTGAATGCATGAAATATAGAAGCACACATATACACACAAGATCAAACTAAAGTATGAACCTTCAATTCCAACTAGATGTAAAGAAAAAATAACCTTCTTTAAACCATCTTGAAATCATCCTTGCTTCCACTTAAAAAATATGAATAATATCTCACGACACTGAAAACAATAACTCTTGACTCACGACCCATTATTTTTATTAGAAGACAAGAACATTGGATCTATAGTATTGTGATAGTCTGGAGATGTATTTCATGACATAAAAAGCCTTATAAACATTATCTCATTACACATTGCTCTGTTGTGTACTATTTTATTACTCTTTGGGTAGTGTGTGCATCTATATTAAAAACACACACTGCCTCTCACACAGAATAGAAGGATTCAAGATATCCTTACTCAAATATATGTTTACAACTTTTTTCACCAATGTGTAACTATGGAAGAGGTCCTGTGTGACCTGGATATTTGTTTTCCCACTTAGAACCATGGTAAAGGTATTGTGACCCAGACAGTCTTATGTACTGTTGTTAACCACGATCCATGGTGTGGATCAAAGATTTTTATATATTTCAAGTGTAAGGTGATCACTAAGTATAGTGTATTCTGTCTCCACATGTACTGTACAACTTGTTTTATCACTATGAATTTATGTTTAGTCTTTATCTATTTTTAACTCATTTTTTATAAAACTAAATATTACGTTGATAGTTGACCTTAGATCGTATTTATAACTACTTTTCCTTATTATAATAGTTTCAAATTTTATACAAATATCAAATGGTGTTGTAACTGATAATTAATCAATATTCATAGAATC
Organism: Viscum album; assembly: GCA_963277665.1. Lineage (NCBI taxonomy): Eukaryota > Viridiplantae > Streptophyta > Magnoliopsida > Santalales > Viscaceae > Viscum > Viscum album. The sequence continues at coordinate 1,868,028,684 of OY728133.1, forward strand.
TATTTGAATAGTTGATATATTATAATTTTACTACCTTGGTTATCTAACAAATTATATTTTTAATTTGGGTAATTTTTTCAATAAACTTTTTAAATAAAATTTTTATAGGAACTCAATTAACCTCTTATTGAGTGTCTTAATCCGACCAGTATTGTCAATGTACATTCAGTAGAAACAATATAGACTAGATTTAAGAAATACGATATTGGGGAATATGTCCTTATTATAGAAATTGAGGATATGTGTAGAAGAACGTTATAACATTATGGTATGCTAGAGATTCTATGGTTTTCCTAGAGATATATCCCCATATATATACTATATGTAAATTTGGATGTGAAATAGATATACCTAGGAGAAATAACTCAAAAAATTGGGCATTGGGCTTGAACCTATTGTCTCATGGTGCATAACAATAGGCCTTTCCTTGTACCTAGTTTGTACATAGGAGAATTAAAATTGTTTTTTCAAACCATCCGGATGGATTTGATTAGATGATGATAATAAATAAACTTGGTTAAAACTATGTTCTTAGATTGAAAAATATGTGTCATGATTTAGAGATACTATAAATTATTTTTCTTGATTATATGGTTTCACACTATGATTATTGTTTCTCACAGTAATCTTTTTGGTTTTAGTCAATAGTAATAACCTGAAGGAATCTTGTTAACATAGAATATAATAGACAATTTGGTGACTATGAGAAACTAAATTGTATGATTACAGGATTAGAATTTATCTTGATTATTTCTAATAAATTATGCTAAAATATTACTTAAAACCTATCCATTACCCAACTCCAAGACCCTCAAAATGAGTGATGTATAGAGTTTACTAAGAGATCGAGAGGTTCAAATCATGGAGGAATGAATTCTCAACATCCATCATGCGAGAAAAATGGAAATAGGCACCCATTAAAGTGTCTAAACAGAATAAAAAAATTCATTATGTTTGGAAAATAAAGACATAACAAATAATTACCATGAAATAATTAATATTATGATAAAAGGAATGAAATACCATACTAGGGGTATATTTGTAGTTCACTTACTTATATGTGGGGAACCCAGAAATAATGAATTTCCATTTACGCTTTTTAAGGTTATCCCAAAGGCCAAGGAAGGGCCGTTTTGAAATAAAACAGATGAAGTATTTATGTATTTGGATTCAATAATTAAATTTTATAATTATTTACTAATAGTATTTTGGGTTTATGAATTATGAATCATCAAAAGATTGTGTACATTTTTAGAAGCATATATGCCTTTAAGAGTTATGGATATCCTAATAGGTTTATGAGTTTTGGGTTGATCATATGTACTAAGTCATAAATACCCCTTTTGTAAAAACTATGGTGGGAATATAACATGATTAGGTTTACTTTTGTAAAATAATTATGGGGATACAACCGATATGTTTAGTATAAGAAATAATTATTTGAGTAAGAATGCTTTTCACTTTTTTTGGACTGAACCATAATGGTATTGGAAAAATTTAAGTTATATATTTTCTTTGATTTTATAGTAATTATGATACATACAAAATTAAAAAAATTATTTGAATTATTTTGATATAGTTTTTAAAAAAGGTTGACCAGCATGTCAGGTGACAACCAGATGCATCCGACAAGGTTGTGGTGTATGAACTGGAAACTGAAGGGCGATAATGGTGAAGCACCTACCATTATCTTATATGATTATCTAGTTAATGTGTGATTTTTCTTAATTAAAATATTTTATAGATAAATATTAATTTTTTTCATGTGGTTTAACTATTGAATTTTAGAGAATAATGTATCAATTGGATAACATGTGTAAACTATATTAGTTTTGGAATATTATTAGGGATAATCCTAAAGAATTTCCAAAAATTAATGGATACTAATAACCATTAAATGTATATTTTACTGATTCATGAATAAAAAAGTTATTTTCACATATTCATTTAATAGAGTAAGATATTAATAGGAAATTTATCGAATCACAACTAAATGATCAAATTGTGCCTATGAAATAGAAACGTATCATTTAAGTATGTGTCATTATATTCAAAGATATTAAAAGAATTCATAAAATTTATGAAAATGATATTAATAAAATTTTACCCTTTTAAATTATTATATAATGAATCAAATTGTTTTTTAAATCATTAATGATTTATGGTTTGGAGGTCTTTAAATTTCAATTAATATTTCACTTTTCGGTTATCAATTCTCTTTATCACTCTCCATAATTATTTACACTTTAATTCTATATCCATATCTACACAATGAAATAATGTAATATTAGATAAATAACATGTTATGTGTAATTATATATGAAAATTTTTACATCCCACAATTTTTTATTAAGATGATGTTTTTATTATCTATTTATATTATGTGGGGTTTCAAAAAGTAAATTTTCAAATATAATATCATTTATTTCTGATTACAAGATAAAAATATGAGGATAAAATTTATTTAATGTGAGTTGAATTTTACAACACTAAATTATAAATGAAAAAAATTGTATTAAAAATATTATATGACTCAAAACATCAAGCTTAAAAAACCAAAATAAAATATTTCATTAAATGTAATCTCTTTGATATCTTGTAGTACATGCTGCCCCAAATATAAATAAAACATAATATAGTATACCATTTTACTAATAAAATTAAATTTCATGGTATGTATATTAAAAATTAAATTATGAGAATTATTTTTATCTATCAATTCTAAGTAAAATAGAATAATTTAAAACAAAAGAAATGTTTTTTTGAAAAACCCTCATTTCCTCAAAATGACTATTTAGTACCATTTTGTAGACATAATTAAAAATTTATTTTAAAAAAATTTAAAAAATATATTTTTCAAAATTAAATAAATTTTTTAAATAATCATAAAAATATTATATTAGGTTGAAATTTTATTTTTTTCTTAAAAGTATTATTTTTTGATGAATAGTTGAAAATACTGATTTATTATTTAAAATACCCTTTTAATTATAATTATTTATGAGGTAAAATTACATTTCTAATGGGTTTTAAAATAATATTAATAAAATTATATTTTAATTTCACTAATTTATGTTATTTTAATCAATTTTATATTAATTTTTCTCATTAAAACCTTTATACCTTTGAGGATTATCTCTTTGAAAACTAACTTTTTCATCACCTTTGTGGGTATAATTTTAAGTTGGACTCAACCCCTTTAATTAATTTAATTTTAAAAATATTATTAAATATATTGAATAAAAATAATTTATAATATATATTATGGTCATTATAATTTTTGACCATTATCTATTGTAAAAGTAGTAAAAATCTATTACCGTGATTAATGTGGAAACAGATTTACTAAGGGTTGTACTAATGGGATAAAGGTGAAATATGCCCTACCAACTTGTAAAAGACGCTTTTTATGGTAATATTTGGACATTATCACTTATATGGTTTAATAATTACCAATTTTGTAGGCTTTTAAGATAATGAAAACTATGGTTCAAATGATCTTTTTAGAAATTCAATGTGGGTCCTCTCCGCCACTTATAAAAGGACACCCCCTCACCTCCAATATTTAGACCTCCAATTTCATTTTTTTCAGACACCAATTTCTCAAATAACCTCATTAATCACGATTTATTTATAAAAAATATAACTTAGGAAGGTATTTGGGTCAAACCTAATGATGTTATTTGATGATGATGTAACTCTCTTAAACATGCGTTTGGTTTTGTTTCTTATTCATCCTCCATAAAATATTATTAAAAAATGATTATAGAATATAATAAATATAATAAGAGGTTATTATTTTTATGGAATGAACTATATCAATCACGTCTTCAATCACTTGGAAAATGAAATAGTCGATCATGTCTTTTTTACCATTCAACCATCTCACGAGCCAATATTAGTAATTTTCAATCAGAAATATACAAGGATGCTTATAATGATTGATTTAACACATCAATATAGACATTATGAATTTTTTAACCTTTTAAATTATAATATAAGATATAAAATTTTAATTTTCAAGCACATTAAAATATGATAACATCACTCGTGAGTATGGGAGACTACCGTCTAATGAAGCGATGTGATTTTTTTCACTTACTATTTTCATAGAAATAATAAGGATAAATTTAATGAATAAATGGTATATATATAAGAATATATGGTTTCAAAAATATTAATATATAACCCAATTCCTTATCATTTCACTAAATAATGGAAAGATATCATTTCTCATGCATACACATGACCTACCGTCTCCACGAAGTGATGAGATTCATTTTCCATGTACATCTCTGAATTATATTTCTAGAAATGTATATAATGAGGAAATAATATATTTAAAAAATTAATATAATTATATATATTATGTATCTATAAAATATAATCATGAACCATGAATTTCAAGATAAAGAAAAAATAAGAAAATAAGGCAATTAACATTGAAAACAATGAAAATAATGAAATATTATTCATAAATAGGTTGTAAAATTTTGTAATCGGATAATATAAAATATTATAAATATTAATATGGTTATGGAATAAATTAATAATATTCTTAAAACCATTATTCATTATGATAAATCAATTTCAACCAAGAGGAAGAGTGATGTAAAGGATTTCGTCTCAATTTCATTTTTTTTGAGAAATATTATAATGTTATGTTACAAATTAATTTTATATGGTATATACACATTGAATATGACTTGTAATATCATTTTTTATTAATATTTCATGTTATTTTACATTAAAATTTTATTTATTTCACCAAATGGATTTTTACATAAAAATTAAAACTTTGTAAATAATTTCAAAACTCAATTTCTTCTCATTAGGTTATTTTACATGGTCATTATCTATAATATTTTTATATTATCTATGTTATTAAATTTGAATAAAAATAATTGTATTTACAACTATTTTATGTAATTCCTCGACCATAGTTACCCAGAGTAGGTACATATTTACATAACATTGGCATGATCACAAGGGATCAAATCCCGAAAGACCGATCAGTTTAGTAGCCTTGTACATACTAGATAAAAACCTAAGTTTTACATTACATTATGAAATTAAAACAACAAAATTGTGTCTCCTTTTATCACATTCATCTCCCTTTGACTATCCCTATAGGTCAGTCATAATATTGTGCTTTTTGATCCGAGGAAAAATAAAATAGTAAAAGGGGTGAGCTTAGGTTCTTAGTAAGGATAAAAATATAGTGGAAACATTAATAAATACATATAAAAATTTAAGTAAATGTATAATACTAGAATACAGTACTTTTAAACATAAATTTCAGAATAATATGGCATAGAAAAATCAAATAATACCATTTACATACTGACATGTATTTTCTATAAGTCGAATAATCCCAAGTAATATCAATAGAAAATTTCATAATGATGGAATGCATAATGTTGTACATCATAAAAACATAGTCATGGCCTCATGCCAAGACTAAAAATAAAATTTTTTCTAGTTCATCTACCAATACATTAATTTTTCTCAAGAGACCTACTGATACATTGAAGAGCTATAGCGGTCTCCATATGTCACTTAATATGTACGATGCATTCCTCATATGAAAAGTATGAAACATAACATAATAATTCTTATTAAAATTTTTTACGAAATGTTATCAATTTAACCTTAAACATTAATGGCATAAAAATAACACATCAACAGTCAAACATATAACAAAACATTCAATAAAATATGGATGATTTGTATCATAATAATTCAATGTCAATCATTTGTAAAATCCATCAAAGGATGTTAACCTGGATGAAATGATAATTATTTGAAATAAATACCTCTTTCTATTTTCAAATCATTTAATAGTCAAATATTTAAAAAATAAAAAACTTCTTTTGAAAATATGGTTACATTATTGTAAGGGATGATTTGAAGGTTTTATAATGTTGGAAAATAGCCACACGCTCCGTATAAGTGAAAAAACATTCTAAACTTAATTATTTGAAAAGGTCATAATGTACCATTCATAGAAATCGACATAATGATTCTTATAAATTTTTTTATATAAATTTAAACAAGGGAATAAATTACTTTTACCCATATTTAATAAAATAGTAAAAATATTTTTAAATACATTTATAAGAAACACATATATGGATGATAAAGTGGTCCAAGTAGATACTCACGTATAAACAACCTCAGATGATGAAGAAATTTTAGAATTAACCCTTACCTTCTACTTTTCCTTGATCGAGGGTACATTAACCTCTTGTATAATTCTAAATTAATTTTTAATAATTATAAAAGATCTACACACATAAATATGATATAAATAAGATCTTTTAATATTGATTTATTAATAATATTTCTGTAGTATCAATGTTTCGGGTGTTAACTGATTCGTTTTCCTTTATACAAGTTGTTACGTAAGCCATGTCTTTTGTGGACGGGATTTATTTGATTAATATAAAGAATTATATTCTGTCCTTAAACATTATTTTTAATCATAAAATTAAAATTATCCTTGAATGGTTATGATGGAGAATAAATTACATCGCATTCGTTGAGATGGTAATCCTTACGTACACAAGAGTGATAATATCATTATATTAATTGTGAAATCATATATAATTGGATGGTATATCATATATACAGAATAATAAAGATTTTTTATTTATTTTTTAGATATGTTTTACTCATTATTATAACAATTCATATAATGAAGTGTTTGAATAACAAACTACACCACAACATTGAGACGATAAGTTGTACGTACGCAAGTATGGTGAATTGCCATTCGTAGGATGGATTGAATAATGAATATAGTTGTACCATATTTAAAATGAAATAAAAATATGTATAAGGTACTAGATTTATTATTTTGGTATGGAAGAAATAAATAAAAAGGAAGTTGAAGAAGAAAAGAATGTTGAAAGAGGTGGTTAAATTATAACATCTTGTTCGGGTGTTTCCTTTTGAGTTGATCAAAAGGACTCCCTAGGCTGGATTTCTGATCAAAGTATGTCCTCTACAACAAATTGATGTAAGTTGGGAACATTTTTGATCATGGTATGGCTGAGGCAAATGGCTTTGGAGGTGTGACCTTTAGAGAAGGGGAAGTGCCCTTTTATAAGAGAGGTGAGGGTCACTTTAGGAAATGTTTGAAATATTATTTTATTATAGAGTCATATTTGAATTATATTGGCTCTAGAATGATTTATTTATAGGATAAAATGGGTATGGGTCGAAAAAATCTCAACCAATAGGTTTTAGACTTGTTTAGTTCAACATGTTAACCTTATCTATTAGATTTAACTCTTAGTTAAATTGTTTAACTTTTACCATGTATTCTTGTATTATTATAATAAATGGTTAATAAACCTACTATAAAATGTCAAGAAACCCTAAAGTGATTCATTATTGACATATATAACCTTATCATAGTCTTTTGGAAGAACCATAGATTTTTAGGAATATTATATTAATTAATAATATAGTATTTGTTTTAAAAACTCTTTTATTTCAATTATGTATCTATTTGGTATTTTGTTTTTTTGATAGTCATAAACACTTTATGACTCCGATAATATTTATTTAATAAACCCTAACATGTCATATTAACCTATAAAATTATTTTAATTCACCAGAAGTCTCCATTTACATTTATCTAGATATTTATAATATCAATTATTTAAATCATTCATTAATAAGGTAACCACTGCATCATCATTGTGTCATAAATAATTTTAAATATATAATTTCTAAAAATTATAAATAAAATATCATTATATTGGAAATATTTTTAGATTTCTAATGAAAATTTATAGTTGAAATTTTCTTATGTATAACCCTGCATAATAAATGGTTTAGTTATTAAACGTTGAATTTATCACATTTAACTATTCTTAGATAAAATAATAATAAATTTACTAATCTAATCAATCTGGACCAAAAGGATCAAATTTTATTACTAATATTGATTTCGGTCAAAATAAACTTATAAAATAGAATTAGGACACGTGTTAGGGTAATTATAATATCACTTTTTGCATTTAATTACCCTATTTACTTTTACCTGTGGTAAATAAAAGTCAAAAGTTGCGATTCACCAAAACATATTTTCATCTTATTGAATCACATTTTACTTACTAATATTAACCATTTCCCTCAGATTTATGAAATTATATTCACATAATCAGTAAAATTATGTTTTATGAAAATTTTCGAATGTGCCTAAGAGGTTGGTATAAGTCGGTAAAAAGTTCAATAAAAAAATATATATCTAATATTATTATAAAATAAATCCAATGAATTCCATTGAACATATATAGGTATTATGTATATATTTATAACTAACATAACTTTAAATAAATTAACTAATTTTTTTTAAAAAAAGTTGGGTTTAAGCAATAAATAAGTGTGTTTCACTATACATGAAAAATTGAGTGTTTTTAGAAAAATAACAAAAATTCACCCTAAACTAATTTGGAAATTCCGAATAAAAAAATGACATACATTTGGAAAAATAAAATTTATAAAATATCGAAAATTGGGTATTACTATTCATAATGGATAGTTTTATTGGTCTTGGTGTGTTAGAACTCGAAGTTTATACATGGTAAGCAATTCTATTATTCAAAGAGACGTGTACCGTTGAATCCTATGGTATTACATTCTTCCCACCATAAAATAATATCAACCTCGATATTTCTAGATTATTATAGCATAAAATGATTCGGGTGGTTCTTCATCATATGTTACTCGGTTCCCATGTTGCATCTTCCATCTTATGGTTTATCCATATAACTTTCACTAGATGAGTCATCTGTTTTCTCTACAAATATTCTTTGGTATCAAGAATTCTTATAAGACCTTTACAATAAGACAGGTCAGGTTCCAATTCTATTTCTTCATAGGTGAGTACATGCATTAGGTAAGACATGTATTTTCTCAACAGTGATACATGGAACACATCATGAACTTTGGAGAGACTCGGAGGCATTTCCAAATGATAAAATACAACTCGAATACGTTCTAGAATTTGGAATGGTCTGATGTACCTTGGACATAATGTTCTCTTCTTACTGAATCGTATAACACCCTTCCATAGAGATACCTTCAAGAAAACATGATCTCTTGCTCTAAATTCAAAACATTTCATTCGGTTATCTAAATATCTATTTTACAAACTTAGAGCATCTTTGATGTGGGTTTGGATAACCTTCAAATTTTCCATTGTTTCCGGAACAAGGTCCAAGGATATGGTTTTTCATTCCCGAACATCATCCCAACAAGTTGGTGTGCAACATCTATTTCCATATAATTCTTCATATGGTGCCATTAGAATACATGAATGGTAGCTATTATTATACGAAATTCTACTATAGGTAAATATTTATCCCACATACCTTGAAAGTCAAGTGAGAATGTTCTCAATATGACCTCTATGGTTTTAACAGTCAGTTCTGATTGTCCATCAGTTTTAGGGTGGCAGGAAGTGCACAAGTGAAGTTCAGTATCCAAGGAATTTTGAACAAATTTCCTGAATTATTATGTAAAACATGTTTAACGAACTGAAACAATCGATAGGGGTACTCTATTAAGTCTTACAACTTCAAAAATATATATTATTGTTAAATGTTAAAATGATAAATCATCTATTTTAGAATGAAAAAGTGTTGACTTGGTAAAACGATCAACAATGACCCATATTGCATCATTTCTTCTATAATTATTTGGTATCCCACTGAAAAAGTCCATCGGAATTTCATCCCATTTCTACTCAGGTATGAGATGAGGTTACATGACTCCTCTAGGATGTTTTCTCCAAGCCTTGACCTATTGAAACACCATATATCTTGAAATATAATTGGTAATCTCCATGTTCATGTTTTCCCACCAAAAAGGTTCCTCCAAATCTCTATACATCTTAGTTGTAAGAACCCGGACCTTCGTTTAGGTATGTTTTTTTGTTTTCTGGAGTTTTTAAGAAAAATGGATTTTCTGGAAATTTTCAAAGTACACTTTGTGTACTTTCTGAGTACACGTCATGTACTCTATTTGGGCTCGAATCCGTGTGCTGGCCGTGTCTGGGCCACACACACAGTGTGTAAAGCCAAGGTGGAGGCCGGTTTTTTCAGAGTACGGAAAATTCGAAGTACACGCCGTGTACTCTAAAAGTACACACCGTGTACTTTATTTTTTTCCATTAAACGTACCGGGGTCACGCCTAACCCCCAAATACAACTTCTTCTATAGTTTTCGACCGTCCGGGAGCGTTCTTACGGCCAGATCTTTGACGGAGTCCTGCCTCGCCGTCCGTTCTCCGATTTGAGCATGGTTGATTGCGTTGGAATCACAGTGGTGAGTTATTCCTTCGGCTTGAGACTTGTTTCTTTATTCCACCTTGTTTCTATGTTATCATGGGATGAACGTTTTGTGTGATCTTTATTGTTCTAAGGGGAATCTGTCGTCGAGGTTCACGTATATCAATCTCCTAGGATCGAGGTAGGTGGTTTGTGCATTTCCGTAGAATGTTGATGAATATTTTGTGCAATTTACACCAATACCCTTGAATGGGGTATTGCATGATTCCTATTTTCCCTTATTACTTTCCTTCTTTGCTTGATTACTTTAGTAGAGGTTATTTCTTGTGATTAGAGAATTTTGTTGTGCTCAGTTTTCTTTCCATGCTTGCTCTGCCTTTTTGGCGTTTTTCCAGTTTCCATGCCTAGTCGTAGAATAGTGGAACTATTATTTTATTATTGTTGTTGAGACTTAGTTTATAGCCAAGTAGTTCTTGAGGTTTACTTGGACGATACACATGCGGTGAGCAAGTTTAGTTACTCAGGACTGTGAGAACCTAGAGTAGCAGACCAAATGGAGAATTGACGGAAGGGCTTCTCCAGAGTGTCTTTTAATCACGATGTGAGACCAAGTGGAGAATTGACGGAAGGGATTCTCCAGAGTGTCTACTAATTAAGACGCGGGCTATAGGGGGAAATGACATTGAGTGCTTCCCTAGAGAGCCTTTAACATGATATGATACTATAGGGGGAATTGACAGTGAGTGCTTCCCCTGAGAGTCTGCTTAATTTACGTAGCTAAACCAGAGGGGTGAGACTGTGTGTGCCTCCCAGAGGGTTTCTAGTACTTAGAGGTTGAACCATAGCAGCTAGACTATGAGATCTTCCCAGAGGGTTACATATTTTCTTCTTGTTGTTGACTGCTATACTTGTTAGAACTGTGGTTTGTAGCTGTTTGTGATTTTCCGTTTACTGCTTCTTGTTTTATTACTACAATGAATTCATTGACTGTTAAGAACAAATCATTGGGTGATTGCCTACTGGGATTTGTATCTCACACCCTGTTTGGGCCATGATTTTGGGCCCAAGCAGACTATGTCGCTGCAGGTATAGATAAGGGAAAGAGCCCTTCTTCTTCAGGATCTTGACTGCACCAGGAGCTGGGGAGCATGGGACCGAGCCGTGGCTCATGATGCTGAGGAGCTTTCGTTGTGTTTCTTTAGAACTTGGTTTCAGTTGTATTCCAGCACGTTGTTGTGTTTCTTGTTTTCCATAGATACTTGTAACTGCTGCATTATTGTCATCATTGTTATATATCTGCATTGCTTCCACTGTTTGGTTTCTGTTGTTATGCATGTTGTTTACTGCTTCCGTTGTTTATTGTTGTTTCATACCTTGTATACCTTACCGAATGAGGGCATAGTTTCCCCGCCAACTCACCAAGGCCCTCGCTGCTAGTTGGGAGCCCTTGGAATTCTTGAAAACGCACTTGAGGTCATGTGGCGAACTGGGTACGGGGCACCAGTGGAGGGGCGTTGGACTCAGGATGTTACATAAGTGTTACCATGGTGTATAGAGAAATTAGATCTATGAGCATCATCCCACAATTATCTTTTTAGTTTAGGAATATCAGGAACACAATGTCTCTTCCCAAATTTCAAAATATCATCTTCATATACCAAGTCAATCATTTTACCATCATTCACAACATTAATTTTATTTTGAAACTCCTCATCAACCATCTAAGAACTTTTAAATCTTTCTTGTAATGTTGGATTGATAACCATTTAAAAAAGTATTCATTATTTACCTTCCATGATTATTCCCGTAAACATCATTACTAGATCCATGATCATATGATCCCTTTCAACTCTCATCCGGTTCTAAACCCCATGATCATTTATTCCCAAAGCATCTGCCACACTATTTTCCTTCCCTGGGTGGTTGTGTATAATGCAATCATAATATTTTAGTAGTTCAAGCCATCTTCTTTGTCTCATTTTGAGTACGTTCTATGATGAAAATATACTTAAAACTCTTGTGATTAGTATATATCTTACATTTTTTTCACCATAGAAATAGTGTCTCCATATCTTAAATGATATGATTACAGATGAAAACTCAATATCTTGATTAGGATTGTTTTACTCATTAATTTTTAGCTATCATGATTCATAGGAAACAACCATATCATTATTCATAATGACACAACGATGTCCTTTCTTTGAATCATCCCAAAAAATAACAAACCCATCATTTCCCGATGGTAGGGTCATGATTGGATCATTTACTAATCTTCTCTTCATTTCAACCAAACCTTCTTCACACTCTTTTGTCCTATCAAATTTAACCCCTTTATGTGTGATCTTGGTTAATGGGTTTGCCAATTGGGAAAACATTTGGATGAAATTCAAATAATAACAAGACAAACCAATAAAAGATTGTACCTCATTTATACTCGTCGGTGCAGGCCATTCGTGTATTTATCTTGACATATAAGGATATATAGAGAATTAATCCTCATAGAAAATATGGACATGAAAAGAAATTTGCGGATACTAGAATTCAAACTTGCTAAAATTCCCCAACTTTTTCTTTTCATATGATGGTTTTCAGAATAGCGCATGTGATTTTCATGATCATTATAGTATATTTAATATACCAAGATATCATCAAAAAATACTACTAAAAAGTCATCAAGATATTCCTTGAAAAATATATTCATTAGTTCCATAAAAACAGAGGGTGCATTAGTCAGTCCAAAAGGGATTACTGTATACATGTAATGCCCATACCTGGTATGAAATACTATCTTCAAAATGTATTACTTCTTCACACATAACTGATGATATCCAGATTGATGGTCAATCATTGAAAAATATTTATCACCAAGATGTTTATTGAATAAATCATTATTGTGATGTAGGGGATACTTTTTCTTTATTATTATAACATTGATCTCCCTATTTTCAATACACAACCTCCAAGATCCATCTTTCTTCTCAACCAAAAGAATAGGGGCTCCCCATAGAGAAACACTGAGGATAATATATACTTTATTACTCAATTCCTCTAGTTTTTCCTTAGTTACACTAATTTTGTAGTGGCCATTCAATATGGGGTCTTTAATATGGGCCTTGAACCAGGAATTAAATCAATGGAAAAATCAGTTTCTCATTCTGGAGGATGTCCCGGTAAATCATCTAGAGACACATAAACAAATTCTTGTACAATAGTTGCGTCCTTTATTCAAACATTATTTTACACACCCATAGTAATTTAATTATATTCCTCCCTAATAATTGAATTTAGTAGATCTACTGGAGGTGGATCTCGATAATAATTAGATGGTGACATTTCTTCTAGAAAGGTATAGTACTCTTTATCATCATCCAAAATTGTACCCTCCTTCTTCTTAATATAAATTTTTGAAACATTGTCTGAAATCCAATCCATAATCCGTGTTATATCAAATTATATCATGGGTATGATGTTGAGATTAGCTGATAAAGAACACCTATATGACCTAATGGGAACTGATTCACAAAACATTTTTGTAATGTTACATACCTTATGAGTTTTGAATGACAACTCTCTTGTTAAATAAAATTAAAAATATAAAAATTTCTTATAAAACTAGGATGATATGAAACAATGTGAGGATCCTGAATCAAAAAACATTGGATAAATATGAGGAAACCATTAAAATATATCCCACCATGTCTTTTGGAGGTTGAACTTTAGCAGTAGGGATCACATAAGCTTGGCCTTTCTCCCTTGGCCTTTCCAGAGGTATGTTTTCATAGAGCTTAGGACATTAATTTTCATAATTCCCCATTTCTCTACAATTGTAGCATTTAACATTGAAAGACTCTATCTTTCCATTGAAACCACAATCATGGTGGGATTTTCCACCACATATGTAACATACTCCCATTCCCATCTGGAAATTACTGGTGTGCCTCTTCCCAAATTTACGGTAGAATAGAAATTAATCTTTTTCTATATTCCCCTTATTTCCATTTCCAGAGTGATTAGTAGATCTCTTCTTCTAATTCTTTTCATTAAAGTCATAAGACATAGAGAATTCATTTTCTATCTTTATAGAACATGAGACAATATCTTTTAATGATAATAAGGATTATGTGAAAAATGCTCTATGGAAAAATGGTTTTAACCAATCAACAAAGATATCAATCTTACTCCTTGGGTTACGTATATAATCTAAATAATGCCTTTCTATCCTTGTAATGTTAGCCTCATACATTACGACATTCTCATCCTCCTTTTTCCACAGACTTAGAAATTTCTATTTCATATCCGCTCGATTTTAATGAAGAATGTATTTTTCAAAAATAATATCTTTAAACTCCGTCCATTCCATATTTTATAATTCTTCATCTTCTATTGTGATTTGACTTAATGACCACCAATGATATTCATCTCCCGTGTGGTGATAAAATCCCATGACAACGTTTTCCTTTTTACTGCTCCCTAAAGGATGAATCATTTTTTCTAATGAACTTTAAATTGTTCAACTAAAAATGGATTTGTATTACTATTGAATGTTTGTGGTTGTTGCCTTATGAAGTGGTCTAATATTGATCTTCTATGTTGTGGATCAGGGTAAACCATATAGATAAAGTTATTATTCATAACCTGAGTGAGTTGTCCATGAATGGTGATAAGTTAATCAGCACAAGTTGCATCACCAGCTCTACTATAATTATCTTCTATAGTAGGGAATTCCGTACATGTATTAGATTATTTGATATGTTTTCTATTCCTTCCACGAGGATCCATTTCTAAACAATGACATACACAAGAATAGTTTATGACTTGAAAATCATAATTCCAAACTTTTAAAACACTTAACATAAATTGATCCTTTTTTTTGATAAAATACATATTCATAAAATAGTTTTCTTTGAGGAGGTATATATTCACAAATCCTTCATAATGGTTTGTAATGAAAATGTGAATTTTTTTAAGAATATCCCATGGGAATGTAGTAACCAAGAGTATAGAAAGGCCCGTTGTTGTATACTACGATACCCCGAGTCATTCATGTAAATCTTTGTCAGAGTTTTCACTCGTAGGTACATCCGTTCTAGATCTGCCTCTACTTTCTCGTATCCAGACAGGGACATATTTCTTGGAAAACAAACATAATCTCTACATTTACAAAATTCTAGGAAATTCTTCTATACTAATCCTCAATGTCTATCTTAGGTTAATGTTCTCTAATAAAAGTTTATCTAATTCTAGTTTCCAAGGTTTATACAAAACATTATCTGATACCAACTTTAATGACCTGACCCTAGTAACCTATATTTGGTGAATTAATACATAACATTAGAATGATCCCAATGGATCAACTCCCAAAAGACTGATCAATTTAATATCATTGTATGTACTAGATACAAACATATGTTTTATGTTACATTATGAAATTAAAAAAAATGTTGTCTCCTTTTAACACATTCATATCCCTTAGACTCTCCCCACATGTCAGACATAATATACTTCTTCATATCCAGGAAAAAAACATAGAAAGAGATGAGGTGAGGTGCTTTAAAGATAACAATATAGAGGAAACCTTAATAAATAAGTAAAAACATATAAGGAAAGGTATACGACTACAAAACAAGAATTTAAGACATAATCATCAGAAAAATATTGTAAAGATAAATCAAATAATGCCAGTTATGTATTCACATTGATATTATAATAGTGGAATTATCACATGTAATATCAATAACCTATTTCATAATGATGGAATTCATAATCCCAGATATCATAACCACATTGTGAGGGCCTCGTGCCTAGACTACAAATATGATTTTTTCAAGGCCTTGTGCGAAGACAGTAGTTTCTCTCATGAGACCTTCTAATGCATCGAGGAGTTATAGAGGGTTCCACTTGTCACATACAAAGTCCAATGCATTCCTCATATGAAAAGTATGAAACATAACAGAAACATTCATATTCAAACTAGCATACAAAATGTTAATACTTTAACCATAAACCATGAATGGTATAAAAATAACACATCCAAAATTAGAAATATCACAAAATATCAATAAAATATGGAATATTTGTGTCCTAATAATTCAACTTCAAACAAGTGTAAAAACCATCCATGGATGTTGACATATATGAAATGAAAACTATTTTAAAGAAATACCTCCTAATATTTTGAAATAATTTAAAAGAAAAATAATTATATAAGAAAATAATTATTTGGAAAATATTGTTATAAGCTTGTATGTTATGTTTTGAAGGTTTTTAAATTGGAAGAAAATAGTTGCACCCACCGTATAAGTTTAAAAAACATTCTTACATTAGTTTGTTGAAAAGATTATATGGTACCTTGTTTGGAAAATGGAGAATATATTCCTTTAAAAAAAATTTATAAAAAGTAAAACATGGATAAAAATTAATTTTAACCATTGTCTAGTAAATTGTAAAAATGTTTTGAAATACATTTTTATGAAACACGAATGTGGATGATAAAGATGTCCTAGAAGATACTCACGTATAAACAACCCCGGATAATAAAGAGATTGTAGAATTAACCCTTAACTTGTAGTTTTACTTGATATAGGGTACATTTAACTCATGTATAATTGCTAAAAAATAATTATTAAATTATACAATAACCACATACATAAATATGATAACATATATGATCTTTTAATATTTCTTTGTTAACAATATTTCAGTAGTGTCATTATTTCGTGTGTTAAATGATTCATTTTCCTTCATTTTCTTGGTTACATAAGCCATGTTTGTTATGAATATGATTTATTTGATTCATATCCAGAATTATATTAAGTTCTTACAAATTACTTTTAATCATTAAATTTAAAATATTATTCAATGGTTATGATGGGGAATGAATTTCATCACGTTCGTGAAGATGGTAATCCATATGTATGCACAAGTGACAATATCATTCTATTGATGGTGGAATCATATGTAATTGGACGATATATCATATATAAAGAGTCTTTAAAATGTTATATTTATTATTTAAATCATTAATACTCATCATTATACCCATCCAAATAATGATGTGCTTGAATAACAAACTACCCCACGACGTGGGGACGGTAAGTCGTACGTCCGCACATATGGTGACATGTCATTCATAGGATGAATAGAATAATGAATATGGTTATAACATATTTATTATAACATCACAATATCTATATGGTACTGGATTAATTATTTTGGTGTGAAAAAAATAAATAGTATTGGGAAGAAGAAAAGATCTTTGAAAGAGGGGGTGAAATAATTATATATTATTCAGGTGTTTTCTTTTTGTGTGATTAAAGAAGGGATACTTAGGTTGGAATTATGAACAATGTAAGGACTCTAGGAATAATTGAGGTTAGTTAGGATGACATTTGAGCTGGTTTTGGAAAAGTCATATAGATGTGGAGGTGGGATTTTGGGAGAAGGGGAAGTACCCTTATAAAAGAGATCTGGGGGCACTTTTGGAAAACATGGAAATATTATTTTATTATTCAATCATATTTGGTTTATAATGGATCAAAAATGATTTATTTCTATTATAAGTGGGTATGGTTCTAAAAACTCTCTAAAAATAGGTTTTAGATAGGATTTGGTCACCATATTGACCTTATCTTTTAGATTTAACTCTAAGTTAAATAGTTTACCTTTTTCCATGTATTCTTATATTATTACAATAAATGGTCAATAAACATACTATAAAAACCCAAGAGAACCCATAGTGGTTAATTAATGATATATAAAACCTTATATATGTCCTTTTCCTTTTCATCATATTTTTAGAAATGTTATATTAATTAATAATATAGTTTTTTTTAATCGCATTTATGTCAACTTGGACACTATTTGGTATTTTGTTTTTGTGAATGTCATAAAAACTTTATCACTTAATTTTTTTAATAAACACAAACATGTCTTATTAAACTAGAAAATTAGCGGAATTTATCAAGAAGTTTCAATTTACATTTATTTCGATATTTATAATATCAATTTTTTTAAATCTTTCATTAATAATGTAATTACTACATCCTCATTGTGTCATAAATAAATTAAATTATTTAATTCCTAAAAATTATAAAAAAATTCCATTATGTAGGAAATATTTTTTAACATTAAAAATAATATTTTTAATCTAATTTATCTTTTCTATATCCCTATATTAAAATTGGTCAGTTAAACATTTTATTTAACTCTTTAAACTCTTCTTTAAATTAAATAATATTAAATGTCTTAATCAAATCCAAATGGACCAAAAGGATATTATATTATTTTTAAGGTTGATTATGGTATAAATTAATTTATCTAATAGAATTTCGACATGTGTTAGGGTAATTACAATATCATTGGTTATCTTTAACTAACCTATTTACTTTTGACAGTTGTAAATAAAAGACAAATGTTACTATTCTACAAAAATTATTTAATCTTATTGGCCCACATTATACTTTTTGAAATATATTATGTCTCTCAGATTTTTTAAATTCAATTTAGATAAGCTATAAAATTAAAATGTATTCAAATTTGCTAATGCGAATAAGATGTGGGTAAAAGATGGTAACAACTTCAATAAAATTATATATATCTAATATTATTATAAAATGACTTCAATGAATTACATTGAACATATATAGGTATTATATATCTATTTTTACCTAATATATATTTAAATAAAATAACTAATTTCTATGAATAAAAAGCCAGTTTTAAACAACAATGTAGTTCTTTTTCATTATTCCTAAAAAATTACAAGTTTTCAAAAAAATACAAAAAATTCACCCTAAGATAATTATGATATTCAAAATCAAAAATTGATGTCTGTTTTGAAAAATAAAATTTATTAATTTTCAATAATGGGTATTAATATTCATAATGGCTAGTTTGATTGGTCGTGGGGTGTTAGAACATGAAATTGCATACAACATAAGCTATTGTATTATTCAAAGAGAAGCCGGTCATGGAAACTTGAGGTGTTACATTTTATGTCGATTAACATTGGATACACTTAATTAATTTATTGGTTATTTCTCATGTCAACATTAGGATATGAGTAATGGTTTATTTCCAATCACAATTTAATTTTTTTATTTATGATTAAATTTAAATTGATGAAAATTATTTCAAGATTTTCTAAAAACACTTTTTGTTTGTTATACATTAGTTATTAATTATTTTTAAACAAATAAAACAATTTTTTACTCTTTGTAACATACAATGATTGATAAAATGTTTAAAAAAAAAAATCAAAAATCATTTCTCTCTTTAGACGATAATCCTTTTTTAATCCAAATCCATGTTTTCACAAAAAAATTTCAATTTTTTAACTATATTATACTGAATTATTAATCTAAATTTTACCAAAAATTTACATATTACAAAGTTGTTTGAAACGAATTTTCTTGTCTCTTTCCGAATGAGGAGCTTTATACCCTGTATGTGATAGTGTGAACAAAATGTTTTTTAACTTATTCGACAAGGAATCATTTTTCTACTATAGTGACCTATCATTTATTTAAAGTTTAATTTACATGTTTAAAGTACTTTTTTAAAGAAAATACTTTTTTCTAATATTCTAATATTTTTGTTTTAAAATATTTATTTTAGGGATAAAACAATATCTTCCTGATAGATGTTTTAAAGTTATTTTTATGTAATTTCTATTCATCATCGAAAAAATCCATTATTTTTCCAATAATCGACTAGGGATATTTTATATTGATAACAAACTTCTTATTTCTATACAAGTT
Source organism: Viscum album (assembly GCA_963277665.1). Lineage (NCBI taxonomy): Eukaryota > Viridiplantae > Streptophyta > Magnoliopsida > Santalales > Viscaceae > Viscum > Viscum album. The sequence continues at coordinate 1,868,048,749 of OY728133.1, forward strand.
TTACTATATTTTTAACCATAGAATGTATTTCCACTCACTTTATGGATTCAATTTTTTAGTTAATAACATTCCATTTAAATATCCACTTTCTTGTGACCATAGACCATTAAATTCCCAATAATATATTCATGTTATTAATTATGGATATAATTATTTATTAAAAAAATATAATTTCTGAAAATTATTTTTTATATTTAATGTTATAAGAATGAATGGGGAAATATTTATAAATCTATATTCTTTATGCAATAAGGTTATTTATTGATAAAAAATATAGTTAATGAATAAAATAGATTATTAGATATACTAGTAATGATTGGGATATATTGATGTGGGTGGGCTAGGTTATTTATTTCCCATCAATTCATTGTTTTTATCATGAGATGTATTAGTCTGTCATCCTTAGTTAAATAGTTTTATAGTGTATACCTACCAATAAGTTCTAAACTATCATATGAATGGTCTTAATTTTGAGGTTTCATGATGACAGAGATCATGACGTCCTATAATTAACTATTTCCTTAATTAAAAATTCAATAATTATTATCCATGTGTTTTTTCTTATGATAGTAAATATAGATTCATTTAATTCTCAGTTTATTTGAAAAATGGCATGTGTTTTCAGTTATTTACCATTCCATATTAATTATATCTTATCCATTTATGATAGTCTTATTAGTGATTATAATAAATGGGATACATATTATTCTAAAATTTATATTTATTATGTTATTATAATTATTTAAATGTTACATGTGTTGAATTTTTTCCACGGCAAATTGATTATGTTTTTAAAATTATTTCAATGGACTCTGTGTTTATTTATTTACCATTCCTTATTGATTATTCCAATGAAAATTTTAAAATGGGACGAGTGTTTAGTTATTTACCCTTCTGTGTTGATTATTCCAGATAAATTAATTAAATGACACATGTTTTTAGTTATTTACCTTTCCATAATTATGAATATTGACTCATCATTTCTTCCATTATACAAAACCCTTTATTATCATTTGAACTCACCCTTATTTTTTCCATTATGAGGAATCTAAGAAGTGTAATAATATTGATATATATCGATATTCTATAAGGAATAATGATATTTTCAAAAAATGTTGGAATGTGTGTTTTCAAATGTAATATGGGAATCTTGTATGTATCACATTTACGAAGAAAACTCAACTATTCAATCATTAAATATGTTATTAATGGTATATTTTGCTAATGTAATAATGTAAAACACAAGTTTTGAGTTACTGTATCAATAATAGTTGCATAAAAAAGACTCTTTGTCATAACAAAATAGAACTTATAATGTTTCTCCTTCAAGACATAGAGATGATGAATAATCTTTAAATTTTCTAACAATATCTTACTTAAACTATTATATCATGAAATCTAGTTTCCTCTAAAAATTTGTATATTTTTCCCATCAAACATCCATAACAACATTAAGTGTACCAATTAAACATTTTTTCTCCCATGTACCACTATGGATGAATACCACATTAAAAATTTATAGACTAACACTCTTGTATAGTTATCTACCAAATTCAAACTTCCATTAATCACCTAAAACTACATTACCCCATCCACTAGAACCTTTATGATGAAATAATATATAAACTTAATGTAAATTATCTATGATAGAAACATCAATATTTTTTTCCAAATGAATTTGGATCTAAATACCATAGGAAATCAACTTAATTTTGAGAATCCTTGTAAGATCCTACCACAAAAACATTATCTGGATTGATTTTGTTCCAAATTATTTGAAAACAAAATTCAATGATTCTATTATGGATGGTGTGTAAATTCACCACAACATCATCATACAACTTATGGAAGCCCGACTGGGGAAAACAAAAATCCTATGACACTATTCTCAATGTCAATATCTTCTAAAAAATACATTTTAACATAACCACGAATGGTTTATCAATTCAATGAAAAAAAATATATATTTTAAGCCATAGAGATATCAGATAATATAATTCAAAGACACCTAGTGATGATTCTCCGAATTCACCATAAACTAACTCGATACTCTCAAAATATATGTAATGTATTAGTGTATATATACCATGTCCAATACAAATCTACCAATTTATAATTCTATTTTTTCCATGTACATTACCTTAGTTCCAATTTTATATACATTATCATTTGAAATCGTTGATTTTTCAACTAATGGAACTGAGATATGTTTACATCGAAGCATTTTGAATATTTTAATAACCATTCAAATGTATTATTTATTAGATAAAAAAAAATTTTGTGATTCCTATATCGCTTGAATCACATCATAAAAAATTTCTTCCTTTAGATCCATCATAATTAACCTTCTAGTGAAATAATATTTCAACATATAGATCTTTTTAATGTTGTGATATACCTAGAAAAATCCATCCACAATTGGGAAAAGATGATGAAATTGTCATCATTGAACAAAAACTTGAAGAAAAAAGTATAATAATTTTTTCATATGATCTACTAAGCATCCATAAAGACATTAAACATATAGTTTCATTGTCATGAAACTTTAATCAAAACAAGAAGGAAAATTTTATCTTACACATTGGAACCTCACACTAATTTCCCACTAAACTGTCAATGAGATTCATATAGATTTCATATTCCAAGTCTCTCTTATATAATTCCTATATCACATCAATCAAATACGGATGCATAATTTTAGAATAAATTAGATAAAAAAATCTAGATGGATGAATATCTAATAGTTTGTGTTAAAATATTAGATAAGACCCCTCAATCCTTAAACATAATCTTGTTCATAATCATAGTAAAATTTTAACTATTTCTATAAAATGCATTATCTGTTGACTGGACAAATCAATTTCTGTATAACGATTTCATACACTATTGTATTAATGATATCTCACATATTCAGTATTAACGCAATTAATCCATTTCATCTTTCATAGATAAATCAAACATTTTGAAATCACTATAACTCCCCAGTTCTTTTATACTATGAATAAATCATCCATATATTAGAATAATGTAATTTAGATCAGTTGTAATCCTTTAATTTTGTTATCTCATCCTGATTGAACTCCATATATCAACCAATTTTTACATATTTCTTGAACCAAAACATCTAAAATTACACCTTCCTAATATCAATATTGATCAGTCATAGTTTCAATGAATTACATTATGCATGACTTCTTAAATTATTTCTCTAGAAATTCAATTATCATTGAACATTCCATTATTTTTGGAATTCTTGAACTTTTGTTCAAATAATAATGATTGTGGTCAATTGTTACTTTTTTCTCAAATAACTCATTTACCATGTTTATATCATTCAAGAATAACTTATCATTTAAGAGATAATTATATCTTTTATTTTTATTTTTATCGTTATTTCCAAGTGAAATGATCCAAGGTTTTCATCACCATAAAGATTAAATAAATATTATTTGGATTTTACTTAATTTTTTTAATCCTTTTCATCAACATGGATATAAGAGGGACATAAAAAAATAATGAAAAAATAAATTGTTTTATGGAACCAAAATATTCATAATATTCATACTCTAATGGGGGATAAGGATTCATGTTCCCATGATAAGTTGTATAGTTGAAAAATTCCCTGAAAACACCCAATTTAATTTTAGAATATAGTATTTTTCTCCTCTACTTTTCAGTAAATGTCTAATTATCTTTCTCATATAAAATACAATGTTATGTTTTTATAGGAATAATCTTCTTAATAATTATTATTTTTATACAAATAATCATATGTAATTACCTGCTACAGTATTATCCACTATTACCTGATCTAAATAACTTAAGCTTATATTTGACAAACATCCACCAATAGAACTCCATAAAAATCCACAAAAAGCTCATATTTTTTAATATAGAAATTAATCAATGGTTTCCATGTTTAATTATCAATGAATGTTACATTTTATAATGATCCAATATGAGAATAGACTAATATATCCCCCAAATATCTATATACATGTTCTATAATTTTTAATATAATAGTTTCCTTCCATTTGTGAAAAATGAATCATTTTAATTTTTTGTGATTATAAATCTCACAAAAGATATGAAATACATTTTAATGAGATTATGTATATTGTAAGATGGAAAAAATCACATGTTCTTTTCACTTAAGTGCCCACATTTGAAATACAACAACTTTAATATTTGAGATGTTTTCAATCTGAAACAAATAACTCTATTTGTTTTCACATCAGATATAATGTATTATATATAAAACCTATGGACACAAACATGAAACCCAATGTAATCTTACATATTTTATCTATTATGAATTTCCCAACACTAGCTTTAAATAAATAGCTAATAGAAATTAGATTCTTTCATATTACTAGTTTGTACAAAACACCAGATAAATAAAAAAAGAATCCATTTGATATTTATAAATTTATATCACTCTTCCCCATGATCTATATAGAATTATCATTAGTTAGTTTGACCATGAACAACCTTATAGAAAAATAGTTTACAAGGAATCTCCTCTTTTCCATAGAACAGAATTAATCCTTGGAATTAATTATATATAAATCTAACATAACATTAATAGTCAATAGCAGCAAAGTAACACCATAATATAATTTTTTGTATAAACATGATCACATAATATCATTCATTCCAGAATTAATCTTATGATCATTTGAATGATTCTTGTAGTGACCCTTATTCCATCAATTCCAACATATGGGTTTGAGACCTGACAAAATAAATTAAATTTTTTCCCTTGATCTATCATTGATTTCTTTAAATATTTTCATTGAATCAAACTTGAATTACCTTATGAAATGTATTTTATTATAATTGTATTATGAACATACTTATATAAGAATTGATAATGGTAGTCACAATTGTGTCCCATCCTTCCCAAAGTGGTCAAAAGAACAATAAAGGACATACTGAGATAGACCATCCCATGTTTTATGGATATATCTCATTAAATATATTTTTTATTCGGGACAGTAATTACAATAAAAAAATAATAACCATGTTTAGTGTTCTTGGTAAATAAATAAATTTACTTATTATCTCTCAATATGAAGGAAATTTATTTTAAAAAAACATATCTACAAACACCTCCACAAAATATTCTAGGAGATATGGGTACATAATAATGGAGTGACCTAAAATACCCATTAAGAATTAAAGTATCACTAATGATACATAGATCATGGAACATTGAGTATAAGTACTCATCCTTAACCATCACATAATCTATCTATTTCAACTAGATTTAACTTCATTACATTCCCAATTATATTTTTGGTTTAGTGTTTTATAATGTTAATTCATTATTCATACGTATCAACCCATAATCATACAAAGTGGTTACCATTAAAAAAGTATCCATTTCTCTCGTAACAGAACATTTTATCACAAAACAACAACATGATTTCTTTGAAAAATCTTCATAATTATTATCATAACTTCCCTTATTTCTCGTACACATGATTATAACCTTTGAATTTTTTTAATAATATTTTATGTTCATAAATATTTTATTTAGGTATATAAAAAAATAGAAAAAATCATTAGTCCATGAATATTAATAAATAGGTGAAAACATTTTAACAACGACATAATTCACTCCCATATATATTTACTTTGTGAAAAATGAGATTTCCCTAAAATTGTAAAAGGCATATATAATAAAATATGGGTATATTTTTTAATTACTTATATATATTGTACCCCTTGCGGATACCTTATGATTTTTAACCCTCATAGATAGATTATAATGAAACAATTGCGACTATAGTATGGTGTAACCATCGCAGTTATACTTGGATTAACCATATGAAAGACCTCCAAATTAATGAAACCCAATGCATTGGAAAGAGTTATAGGTCCCAAAATTCATCATAAAAAATGCCGAATAACCAGATCATAACCATAAAAAATGAATAATTTCATCAAAACATTTCTTTTGAATTCTGTAAAATAGAATTTTAAAAAAGAATTTTATAAGGAAAGTCCATTTAAAATTCATTTTATTGATGTGTGAAATTTTTATAATAAAATTAATATGTCTGTAAACTGTATATACATATAATATAAACATAAATTCCTTACACAATTAATATTATTACCATATGATTAATGATGTAAAAGGTTAACACAATGAATAGAAATTGGGTTAAGAATTACCTTTCCTAGAGTTCTTCTTAGTTAAAACATGATTAAAACTCTTGTATAATTGTTAAAATAGTTTTATTAATATTTTAAAAAAACATATTCAAGTTTATAACACCATATATTATCTTTTTATAACATAATTCAACCCATTTATTAATTATAATTTGTTATTTCAATTGTTTTGGGTGCCTACTTCATATGATTTCAACGGTTGGTTTGTAATGGATTTTCATGTCGAATGGAATAAAAACACAATATGTGTTATAAAATGGTGTTACTATGTTTATTGAATATTAAATTATTCCATAAATTATTTTGGTTAAATGTTATGAGGATGAATCATTAGATGAATCATTATTGATATTTTTGTTGATAATTTTGGCGGTTCTTTAACAATCAAGAACTTATTTCATCATATACCTTTAATATTCTGAAAATATGTTAATTAAAAAACATTATATAGGGAATATAGTAAAAATTAAAATATTTTTTATCCATTAATATTTTTTTACCACCAGATTTTATGGAAATAATGTAAATTGAAGCCACATTATCCAAAATATTGGTAAATCAACACATCACAGACGGTGTTTTAATTTTTAGAATTAGAGGGGGGGTGAAGAATTAAGTTGATGTAATTTTCCATAAACAATGTAAAATATATAATATATAAAATTCTAGAAATTTCATGCCTCTTAGATAAGGGGAGGAGAATAGATAATACGAAAAGAAAATAATGGAAAATAAAACTCATGAAAATGAGAGAGGATTTTTAACTCTTGATATATTCTCCATGAGATCCTCCTTAATTCTATTTGTTTTTGGCTTTTGCTGAGACCATAAGGTCTTGAAAATGTGTCAGTGCCTTGGGAATAGTAATTTTTAGAATTTATACACTTATAAAATATTATGATCTGTGAGAGTAAGAGGCGGGCGAGGGGGGTATTTATAGTGGATGAGAGGAGGGGTTTTCCATTATTTTAATCATTGTTTTGTTATTTTTTTTTCATAAATGTCATTTAATGCGATTGATGTGATCCAAAATAGTAATAAGTGAATTTAAGTAACATGTATGGGCAATTTACATCATCCGAAACTCATTCATGAAGAATAAATTCATTTAATTACCATTTTTCATAAATTATCGAACATAACTCATCACCAAAAATTAATATATTTCCAAAATATCAAAAAAAAAATTATAGAAACTATTTTTTTCTAGTATAATTAAAAAATGAACTCCATTTGTTAAAAAAATAAATATATATAAATAATTTACTTTTTAAATAAAATCATAATTTATTTGAAAAATGAAAATTTTAAAACTATAGATCAATTTATTAGAATTTGAAAAATTAATCAAGATCCCATTATCTTATAACCATAAGACAATAAAATAATATTAAACTTTACTATTAACAAAGTTCAAATTACTATTCATATTATTCATAAGGGTATGTTACTATTCACAAAAAAAATAAGTTGATTCTATTAGACTCCAAATAATGTATTGATTGAAACCATAGATGTCTATTTTGAAAAATTTTAATCAGAGATTTAGTAAAAAAAATTAACAATTAGTTTATAAATTTTACCTTATAAAATTTTTTATTATGTTAATACTCAATATTTCGTTCATTTAAATTTATTTTTTCAACCGTAGGTTGTTATATTCTCACCACCTTATTGAAATTGCATCCTTGAAATTTTATTTAATTATTAAACAAGTGAGAGTATCTTTTCCTCTAAGAATTTTCAGATTACCATGTTGCTTCTTTAACCATTTTTTTTCTCAAAAAAAAAAACGATTACATAATTTATTTTATTATTCTATAATAATTTCTCTCTTTTATCAATTATCTAAATAGGTTTCTCTTCATAAGAAATGTTTTATTCTAGTTGAACTACTTCTGGGATAAATACATGAGATGAATCTTGAACATACTTTCTCAACATAGAAACATGAAAAACATTATGTACAAGAGATAAACTCAAAGGAAAATCTAATCTGTTGGAAACCAGTCCAAATTTATGCAGGATTTAATAAGGTATAATGAACCGTGGACTCATCTACCCTATTTTAACAAAACACATAGCACTTTTCCATTTTGAGATTTTATGATATACATGATCACCTTCCTTAAAAGAAAACTATTTTCTCTTATTATCTACATAAATTTTATACCTTCTCTAAGCTATCCCCATGTGTTGTTGGATCATCTTCACTTTCTCTAACACTTCCTCTACTAATTATGGTTCAATTAAAATCCTTTCCCCAACATCATCCCAAAAAAGGAGTTTGAAACCACTTCCCATACAACTACACAAATGGTTCTATCTTTATACTGAAATAAAAATTGATATTATAAAAAAAGTAAACTAATGAAATATATTGTTCCCAACATCCTTGGTAATCCATTGATCATGATCAAAGAATATCATACAATGTCTGGATCATATGTTCTAACTGGACATCTGATTGAGGATGAAAGATGTACTGAAATTTCATTCGATTCCCAAAAACATCTGATGGACTTTCCAAATGTTATAAGTGAACCTGGTATCACATTCAAATATAATGGAATGTGGAAATCCAGGTAACCATATAATTACATTGAGTTTTATTTAAGAAATCAACTCCAAAGACATAGTGTGTTTCATAATATGGAAATGAGAAGATTTATTCAATCAATCAACAATAACCCAGATTATATTGTTACCTAAAAAATATTTAGTATTCCAACAATGAAGTATATGGATATATTTTTTCCATCTCCACTCTAGTGCTGGTAAAGGCTGAAGCATTCCATTCAGTAGTTTTCTCTCTTCATTAACCAATTTAAATGTCAAAAATTTCATTGTAAAAAATTCAATATCTCTTTTCATTCCATCCCACGAGTAATATTCTAGAAGATATATATACATATATGTACTTCCCAGATAAATTGAAATTGGATAACTATGAGATTCAGACAAAAATTATTTCATCAGATAAGAATAACATGGAACTAATAATCTATTTGTAAACATTAGAACACAGTCATTATCATGTTTAGATTCTCATAACTTACCAATTGTATCCAACTATACATTTTTCATAACTCGCATCTTCCTTATGTTCTTGCTAAATTCTTCCTAACAAGGATGAATTCTCCAAAACCTGAAAATAAATAGAAGAATTTCCTTTCCCAATATAATCCATTAAAAAATTCATTAAATCATTAATCATATGGCCTTTTCTAGCTGTAACATAGTAAATGATCCAGGATGTTTTTGAGTCAAGGGTGTAATCATAATCATTTATCAATTAAATCCTTCTTCTCTACCACAAGTTTAATTCCTTCTTAGTGAATATATACTCTTGAGTTTTATGTGCAGTATATATTTAGAATTTGGGTCAATATAAATAATTCTTTGAATTATTAAAAGAAAAAACAACATATTCTAATTCAAAATAATGTGTGGGTTAATTTTACACATGTGGTTTCAGTTGTCATGAAGCATAAGAAATTTCCAGATCATTCTGCATTAGAACACAACCAAGTCCCTCTAATGAAGCATATTTGTAGATTACAAACTCTCTATTTATGGAAATCATAATCTGAACTTGAGGATTCATCAATTTTCTTTTCAATTCATAAAAACAATTATCATGTTTTTATTTTAAGATGAATTTAAATCCTTTTTGAGTTAACATAGTCAGTGGACTAGATATCCGGTAACAATTTTCAAAAAACCACTATTAATATTCTACCAAACCAAGAAAACTGCGAATATCAGTTATATTTGTGGGTTTTGCCAATTATTCAACTACATTTGTTTTAGTAGGATCAAAAGTTATTCCATTATTAAAAACAATGTGATCATGGAAATATATTTATTTCAACCAATATCCATACTTACGGAATTTTCCATATAGATTATTTTCTTTTAAAGTTTTAAAGAAACCCTTAGATTTTTTTCATGCTGCAATATTAATCTAGAATATACCATAATTTCATACATAAACATAACCAAAAACATATCAAAAAAATCATGAAATATACTATTCAAGAAGATACATGAATACATGTGTTGAATTAGATAACCCAAATTGAATAACAAAAAATTCATAAATACCATATCTAGTTCAAAAATATTTTTTTTTAAAGTGATCCTTCATCACATTTAGCTAATGGTACCCAGATCTCAATTCAATCTTTGAAAAAAACTGAGCTCCCTGGAGCTGATCAAACAAGTCATTTTATGTGAGGAAAAGGATATATATTCATAATTGAAATGTTATTAAAATATCTATAATCAAGGGAAACTATCACGGAACCATCATTCTTTTGAATGAAAAAACATGAGCTCCTCATGGTGAAGTTATAAGATGAATGAATACTTTATCAAGAAACTCCAACAACAGATTTTTCAATTAAATAAGTTTTATATTATCTATTTAGTGAGGGGATTTGAAATTTACAAAGAATCAAGATCCATGTCAATTGTGAAATCAACATCCTGATCAGGTATAACACTAGGTAATTCATCAGAAAAAACATCACGGTATTAATTTACCACTGGAACATCAATAATATGAATAGTTCACTTATTCTCAAAAATATGAGAAAGATATAATTCATTTACATTATTCAATGGTTTCTCATCTTCCTTATATGTTATCAACTGTATTGGTTTTTTCATGTATATAAAATGAAACTGTTTCTAAAAAAGGAATCTTTAGCTCTAAAATCAATAATATCATGATCAATGTAATGCCAATCCATACCCATGATGACATAAGACTATATAGAGGTCAAAACAACAAGGTTTACAAGTAATGTGTTTCAATAGATAATAATTGTAAGATTCATAAAATTTATATTTTGACATAACATCTCTCCCTAATGTTTTAACAATATGTTTTGGTCTCATTTGATGAGGTGATATTTCCAATTTACTACAAAATTTCATTGAAATAAAACAATGTGTAGATCACATATCCCAAAAGACTTTAGAAAAATCTAAGTAAATAAAAAATGTATATGATGCCACATCATTAGATAGATTTATATCTACTGAATTAGTCATAAAGGATTTCATTACTCCTTTCTTCTTATATTCTTCCTTGTTTACATCATTCAGATCTTTCGTTGGGTAGGGATTTTCTTAATGACTCATCTCACCACATTTTAATCACTTTACAATTTTCTTATCAGCATTGATATTAAGATCATTTTCATCACAATCTCGGTTCATATGTCCAATCATACCATATCCAAAACACTTCCTCATTTTGTTACGACATTCCCTAGTGTAGTATTCACCACACATTTCACAAACTAGAAACTGAACATTATTACAATCATATTTCTCTGATTTATTCTTACACATCACTTTACATATGAAACCCTTATTCTTCTTTTCATCAAAGTACATGTTATCATCAGGAAATACATTTCTACCCTCTCAACACATTAGACATGGTTTTATAACATTTTAGTTATTGGGAGGGACATTCTCTTTTGTATATTGGATTTAATGCTGAGTAAAAGTGAATGATTTTTCTATCAAGATCCAGAATAATATTTAGAGAATACCATTCCTGTCAGGTGGAGTTTTATTAATACAAGACTAGTGAATGTTTTTCCATTTTCCTCCATTAAATGAATTGGTTCTCCATCCCAATTCAAACCACCTTAATAAAATATTTTTCTATGAAATTACATTTAAATTCATCCCATTATAAGGCTTAAATCTCCTCTCTATAACTAATATTAATGACCATTAACATCCACTGATCATCTTCACAATGAAAATGATAAATGGATAGAATAAACTTTTGATTATCTAAATGTAAAATAACATTGAATATCTTCGCCAAAGATTTCATCCATCCTTCTGCCACTACTGGGTTGGAATATCCACTGAATGTAGGTGGGTGTTGCCTCATAAAATGTTCCACTATCATCATATTCAATTGTGACAGATCTAGTTCTTCTCAAACATAGTTTCCACCACCACTTATTACAAACTTCAGTGGATCCATTACTATCAGAAACTGCTTAGTTCCAATTCCCACCATTCCTGGTTATCGATTTTGAAAATATCGGCCTCTCGGTTCCATCCAACTTCAGCCACCCTATTTCATCTACGGACAAAACATACAAAAAGACATATTTTAGTTGAATAAACATTGTAATATTAAAATGATATACTATTTCAACATAATTATAAGGTTAAAATAATTTATTGTATTTTGTTAACATTTTCATATCCCTTAATGTTATCTAAACTGTGCTCTGATACCTACTATAAGGACTTGGGATTAAATATTACATAATCTAGAAATTTAAACTAGATTTTCCTTCATCAAATTCTCATTTATAATTTAAGATTATATTTTTTGAAAAATTGGACATAACTCATACATATCAACCCACAAGAATATAATTTGTGTACCAATAAAATATTATCCATTTCTTCCAAAACATACAATTTTTATCCCAACACAACAACAATATTTCATTGAAAAATATTTATAAAATTTAACTTGACTTCCTTTATTTCAATTAAACATCTTTATAACCTATTAAAAAAAATTTTAAACATGGTATGAGCAAATAAATATTAGTAAGGGATATAAAATGAATTAAAGAAACCACTAGAACATGAATACTTGTAAACTTGTGAAATTATTGTCACAAACACATACCTCTCAACAATATATACATACTTTTATAAACATGAGATTTACATAAAACTTTAAGGAATATATATAAAAAAAATAAGGGTATATTGTGTCATTACTAACTTATTTTTTAACCCTCAGGTCTACCACATGATTTGTGACCCTCCTGACTACCTTATAGTGTAACCCACATGACTACATTATGATGTAACCATCACAGTTGCACTATGAGTTTCCATACGACTAACCTCTGGCATACACATACCCAATGAATTGAAAGGAAATATATGTCCCAACCATTAAAAGTGAAAATTCATATTAACTAGAACACAATCACAAAACATGAATAATTTCATAAAAACATTTCTTTTGAATTTTGTAACATAGAATTTTAAAAGGGGGTTATAAAAGAATTGTTCCTTAGAGATATCATATAATTCATGTGAGAAATTAATATAATAAACATAATATGTGTATACACTATATATAAACACAATAAAACATAATACAAACATTAAATCATCACATAATTAAAAATAGTATCAAATAATTAATGAAGTAGAATGTTAACCCAAATAATGGAATTTGGGTTAATAATTCCCTTACCTATGGTTATTCTCACATAAATAATGTTTAAAACTTCTTTATAATTGATAGAAGGGTGTTGTTAATAGCTCAAAAAAACATATTAATTTTATAATAGCTTATATGTTTATTTGATAACAAAGTTCCACCCATTTATTAATAATAATTTTTCTATTCCCATTGTTTTGGGTGCGTGCTTCACATGATTTCCACGGTCGGTTCCTAAAGGATTTTCTTGTTGAATGGAAGAAAAACATTAGAATTTGAAAAAATTACTGTTGATATGTTTCCATAATACTAAATGAATCCATAAATTATTTTGGCTATATTATATGAGGATGAATCATTAGATGAAACATTTGTGACATTTTTTTAGATCCTATTGGTGGTTCTTCAATAATCAAGAACTTTTTTATCATATAACATTAATATTATGAATATAATTTAATTAATGAACATAATATAAGTCGTATAATACAATTTATAATATTTTTTAACCATTAAATTGTTTTTACAACCATATTTGAAGGAAGTAAAGGATATTTAAGGCACATCATCCACGATGTCGGTAACTCGACACATCAGAGATAGTGTTTTTTTTTGAAAAAGTGGTTGAGGAGAAGTAGTATGTTGATGAAACAGTCTATAAAAATGATAACATAAAATATATATAATTTTCTAGATAATTAATTCTTCATTGATAAGGGGAGGATAAGAGACTATTATAAAATAAATTAATTTGAAAGAAAACACGATAAAAAAGAAAGATGATTTTTTACTTCCTGGTCATTTCTCCGTTAGATCCTCCTTAATGCCTTTTATTTTGGCCTATTAGTGTCACTAGAAGGTCTAAGACATGGGAATGACACTTGATAACAGGATTTGTTATAATTTAAACAATTCTCAATGTTTGATAGGTGTGAGATGAAGAGGGTTTGGGGGTGGTATTTATAGTGGAGGAGACTAGGGGTTTTCCATTATTTTAATCATTTGTTTAATAGTTTTATTCAACACTGTGAATATACATGATTAATGTGACCCAGAATAGTAATAAGTGAATTTGAGATGGAAAAAATGTCCATTTATATCATCCATTACTCAATAATGATGCATACGTTTATTTATTTACCATTTTTCATAAATTATCAAATTTAACTATTCACAAAAAATTGATGAATATCATTAAAATCCAACACATTCAACCCATCCAATTTAATTAAAGGTATAATTAATAAATGAAATCCATTTTATGAAAATAATATTTTATATATGATTAATTATTTTCTAAATAAAATCATAATTTATTAGCAATATAAAAAAAATTAAACAATAACTAATTTTATATCACTTTGAAAAAATAATCAAGATCTTATTATCTTATAACCATAATATAATAAAATAATAATATGATTTACTATTAATATAGTTAATATTAATATTCATATGAATGCTCAGAAGGGTTTGTTATTAATTACCAAATAAACATGTTTTCTCTATTAAACTCCAAATAACTAACTGATCACAATAGTAGATGCCCGTTTTTCAAAATTCAAATCATAGAAGTGGAAAAATTATGTTTAACATATAGTTATTAAATATCTCTTAAAAATAATGTTTCATAATCTAGAGAATCGATTTTCATTTATTTAAATTTATTTATGAAACCTAGTGGTGTTATATTGAGATACTTGATCATGGGAGAAATAGAATAATTAGGTGTATAAGATCATGGAATAATGTCATGTGAAAATGAGTCATGGGAGATTAATATTAAAATGAGGAACAAAAATCGGGTGAGATGTTATGAGATTCAATAATTATAAAATATAATAAATAAAAGAATCATTGAATAAGAGATTATATGTCATTGAAGTATTTTAATCAACATAAATATAAATATGGATCAATGATCAAGGAATGTAATAAACATTTAGGATATTAATAACTATAAATACATCATAACATTATAGTAAAGGTTAATTTTAAATTTCACAAACATAAAATTATATATTTAGAATACTTTACCAACCCACAACATAACATTATGGATGAGTTTTACTTCACCTACACCACACATAGAGATATCATGAAATTGTAAAAATTATCCAGTTTATTGGAGGGATATTTCAGACCCCAAAACCACATAATGATAAACCTTACATATTTGTCACATATTAATCAAATAATACATATAATCATGAAAATCCCATGGAGAGTAAATGACTAAAAAAATCAAATGGTATCACATAAGATTATATATAAGTTATTATCGGTTGAAACTGAATATTCAGTCACCCAAAAAATTATATCCTATGAAAATATAAAAGGTTTCTCATGAATTATAACATCATTGTAGATAGATCGTTTAGAGAGAGCTAAATTGAAACTGAATTATAATGATTATTTTCAAAAATATTAACTGAAATTTTCATAAAATCAATGATACAATTAACATTAAAATTCAATTTCACGTGGTAATATGGACATTAAAAATAATAATACCAAAATTAGTCCTAATTTTAAGTATTTTAAGGTAAATAATGGTATAAAAAGTATATTTTAACAGTAAAATATAAAAAATATGTTTTTAGTGGAATGAATAAACTTTTAGGATTTTAAATAGTTTTAAGGAAATACCCCATGATAAAAGATATATAAAATTTAATTTTATAATGATATAATGTGAATTATTAATTGAAAAAAATGGTTTATAAAGAATACTTAAAAATAAAAAAATATGTGGTAAGAGATAACATGTAATTGGAAGAGGAAAATAAATTATAAATAATATGGTAGTTAATATATGAAATGTCATATGTTACGAAACAAGGAAATCATAATTGAAAAATAAAATATTATTAAGATTTGTTTTCATTATAGGGTAATAGAAAGACCCAATTGGGAAAGGGAATGGAAAATATGTCAATCATAGAATAATGTGGTCATAGAAGAATGACTATGACTTATGGAAATATATTTAGTTAAGAAAAACACTTACGAATAATATAATGTGTAAAATATTAATCCAAAATGGATGAAAAGACACTATAGAATCATTATAAATTAATTAAAAACATTAATTTAACTATTTCATGATATTTTATATGAATCATATTGTATAACATAAGAAAAAGAAGAACAATAAATGAAAACTATGGAGACCTAGCATGGAACCCCATATCATGAGTCTTAAATTTGGTTTTATATTACCTAAAATCATTAATAACAAAATGATATTTTTTATTTACATTATTAATAACCATTTTATAATATTTTAAACATTTTATTCCATTACTTCATTTTTATCATGATTGATTCATTTACTATATTTGTAATTTTTAGGCCATTCTTTTTAATACCATATGGTTTATAATATCCAAATCACCATTGTTATAATGGTATCCATCAAATATAATTATAAAATTATAACATAATATCAATAGGTGTCAAGGAATATGTTAAATGTCATTCAAGAATAGAAGATGTTTAATTGGCCCTAAAATCGTTACCATTCATATAATGATCCTCGATAACCATGTTTTTATTGTTTAAAATGACTACGATAGTTTACTTGTAATTTCATTGATATGATAAATATTTTCCCTTTAAATAATCTTTATAAATATAATATATTAATATTCTTGTTACAGTCTATAATTAAATAATATTTCAACGATATCATTAAAATATTAATGTTTAAGAAGTCATTATTGTACTCTAAGATTCTATAAAAGCATCACAGTATGAAATATTTTTGAAATGATTTTACAAAATGGGATATAAAATAAGAATTTTATCATAATAAAAAATTCATATTATAAATATAACTTTTTTAGTGTATGATGTAAATGTAACTTTTTTAAAAAGACACTTAAAATAAAAGGATTCAAATGACACATTGTCAAAAACCTTATTTAACCATGGTAAAAACTTATGAAAAATAATTTGGTGGGGGGTAATGTATGAACTATCATCATTTACGGATAAAAAAGGATAATATTCCATGATAATTGAATTAAAATATAAAAATAAGTAGATTTAAAAATATTTTTATAACAAAGCATAATAAATTTGAAAGTCAAAAGAGCATGGGAAACATTACTGTTCTGTTCAAGTCATAAACTATTGAGTAATCTTAACAAATACATATAAGGGAATGTTGGATATTAAAAAGGATTACAAATATAGATTTTAATGTTTATAGAGGATGTTTTCATAATATAAAGTGAATATTAAATTTCAATGTGTTTTTTAATGGTAAGAATTAGTCCATTTTATAGTCAAAAATCAATTTCATTTCCATATATATCTAGTTTATAAGTGTAAAAATTATAATTTTATAAAAAACACGTGATCATCAATGTAATATAGAAGACTTGATCAACTAATACCATACAACACCTTATTAAATACCATGTTTTATAATTTCTATTATTTTTCTTAACTTTCACATTAAATACCTTCTAATGCAATTTGTTTATTTTATCTTGTAATTTGACATTATAAATATATTGATAACCATGTCAATCAGAGTTAAACCTTTATAAATTTATTAACCAATCATATTATTTTATAAGAATAATTATAAAGCATAATTAATTGAGAATTAGTCATCACAAATATTTTAAAATAAACATATTATAACCTTAACATGCTTTCACAACAACTATATCAATACTATGAAAGGATATTGGAAAATCATCATGTTATTTAAATTTAAGAAAATAACATAAATATATTTTAACATTAATCATTATTGTGGTCAATTAATTTTAATAATAAATCTTCATTGTCACTTTTATGATTAAAATTGTATTACAGGTTATTCAAAATTTTCAAGTCTTACACAAGTGCTTGGTAATAATTTTTATAATTAACATTTTATATAACTCTATAATTCATATATATACATTAAAACAATTTATTAATCATCATATTCATAATTCTATATTTATAATAGACACATAACATGAAGAATAGGATTAAAATGATATAAAATTTTACATTTCCTATAATTCAAATGTAATACATAAACAATAATAAATGTTTTAAAATTTTTCAAGAAATAAATTTTATTTTATTAATTTGTTTGAAATTATATTTTATTTATAGTATTTTATCATTTAATATAATTTTTATAATTTTTAAAAAAAATTAATACATGTTTATATCTTTATAAATCAATAAACGTAAATGTATTCTTTATAATTATGTAATTTCCATTAATTAATTTTATTTCTTCAAAATCTAAAAAATTAAACCTAAAATAATATAAAAATTATGATACAAAAAATAAATAATATTTTATTATATTAAAAATCCTAAAATTATATATTTTATATTTAAATAGAATCATATAATATAGGAAACCAAAATTTTAATATAATAAAAACTATTTAATTTTTTATGAGTGGTTACTTTTATGTATTTTATGTATTAATTGTTATATTATTTGTAATTATATATTATTATATTAACAAATATAAATTTAAAAAAATTATTCATCTTATTAAGTGAAATTTTTATTTTTGATATAGAATTGAGAAAGATTTTTAGTGATAAAACATTCTATAATATGATTATAACGTTAGTTCTGTGTTGATATTTTATTTTATAAAAACATAATTATCAATAATTGATAAAAAATTCATTATATGAAATAATACATTGGAAGAGTTAAATAATAAAAAATTAAGAATAAATATTTCATAATTTTAACATATTATAAAACATATTAAAATTAATTTTCGAGTGAAATAGAACTTTTACAAAAATTATGATGAAAACAACATAGATATAAAATAAAATAAATTTTAAATTAAAAATTCACAATAAAATATTACATTAGTGTAAATAAATATTTAACCATTTTTAAATAATATGTTTCAAATAAAAAATTGTAAGACATTTTATAATATTATTATGTATTAAACTTTTGTAATTGTAAAAACATTTATAATACTATTTCCACAACTAGACTAAAGTGAATTTTATTCTATTTGTGAGATCATATTAAAATAAAAATATAATTAAAATAATTTTGTTATTATAAACCAATAATAAAAGATTATTAATTATAAAATTATATTATATTTTATATAAAATTTTGAGGAAAACATAGTATTTGAATATGATATTAAATTATATGTTAGTGTTATTACGAAAAATACATAAATTCACTTTTTACACACATATTTATCTGTGTATGTGATTTTCAGAGTGATTATTTATTAAAATAAATTTTTTTACATTAAATATATTATACAGAATTCTACTATTAATTCAAATTTAACTAATTAGCAATGAATTCAAATAATCTGAAATTCATTATCATGATAATTCGTTAATATTATTTCAAAAACTGTCTTATTGCATAATCTCTACATAAAAAATTCTTTTTTATTTTTTATTGGATCCCTATATCGATCTATTAGGTCCTTCAACACCTCCACTATGGAGTTCACATCCTAAATTCTATAGGATTTGTTTTTTGGATGTTTTGTTTGTATCATTTCATATTATATCAAATAAAGCCCTCCCTTTTTTACTTTGATCCATTGAAACAATTTTTAAACATTTAAAAATAACCTCTCAGTCATTTTGAAATATATAATCCTCAATTTAGATATTTTAAAAACTATATTGGATGCCTTTGAATTTGGGTATCGAGAACGTGACTTCTTCAGAAACCATTCCATTAGAAATAGTTTCCCCAATAAAATAAATAGCGTATAGAAAATCACATTTCCTAAATATTCTTCTACCGAATATTCAGATCATTTCTAAACCACTATCTTTGTTACCACTTCATTGGATTTCAAAACCACTGATAACCAGAATAAATCCATTGTAATATTATATAATGGTAGCAACTAAAAAACGTATATAAGATATATAATCCAAAAAATCTGATATACCTGTACTAAGAATGAAAAAATCACCCTATTCACCACTCCATATCTACATTACCACAAACTCAAGAAAACACAACATTTAAAAACAAAACCCACAAGTGGAAATAAATAAACACATGGAATGAAATTAAGATATTTTTTGGGGATGGAATTTATTCATATATCCACTGAATAATAATAATACATCCTTTCATTTTAATAAGGAATAAAATGTTACTGTTACAATTAGTAAAATTAATTAACATTAGATAACTAATATCAAATACACTATAATAGTGGCCCCACCCACCTTATATACTAGGATGAAAATTACTAACAAGTTCCACATTCTTCTTAGATTTTGGGTGTACCCACCATTGATCTTGGACCCCATTGATTTCGAGTATACAATTTTACAGTGACACCTAAATTCATGTGAGTTGTGTGTGTCTTGTAAATCAATTATACATATCCTTTTAAAAAATTATTGTTACAATGATAATAGCAAATGGGAATACCAATTTATATTTTAATGTTTATATTCATCATTTGGATATGACCATCAACAATACTTGTTTAAAAATAGGTTATCAAGACTATTCCTTCCTCTTTATAGTCTTAAACTCATTCTATAATCCCTCATGGTCTGAACCTATATTTGAGTTTTCATCAATTCCATCATAGTGTAATAGTACATGAAATCTTTTGGTGAATTTCCCATGGTTTAATATAATTTTATGAAAATATTTTTCATTTTGTAGATGAGGGATTTGGGGTTTAATATGGGTAAAAAACATTGTCTTCAGGGATTTATTATATTTCTATAGGCAAATAAATAGATGGGTTATTGAGGTTGGGTAATTAATTAATTGATTATTTTTATTTATTTTTAATTTTATCTATTCTATAAATGTTGTATTATATTCTTATGTCATTATTATTATGACCATAATGATTCCATAACCTTAAATAAATTTATAAAATGTGATAGTATCATATAATTCCAACAGCCCGAAATATAATATAATAACTATGATAAATGATTCATTTGGTAGAATCATTTTTTGATGAATGATGTTGGATGATTCTATAGATTATATAACGGTTTGAATATATATCTGATATGGCTTTATAGAAATTTTTTTATAATCTGAATAAGTGTTTAAATGATAGTTTTTTAATTATATTTTGATGGGAAAGAATTATTTTAAATTTATATAATTTAATGTAATATTTCAAAAAGAAAATATATATGATTTCATAATAAATATTTAATTATATTTTAGTCACAGAGCATGAGTGATTAAAATGGTATGCACTTCATTTTACTATGGGGAAAAAGGGTAATTTTATCTATGATTGGAAAAATGATAAAGATAGCTAATTTTGATATTTTTGTATGTTTAGGATTTTATGTTCGCTTACGTGTTTTTATAGAAGGTATCATTGTGTTTAAATTATTGATAAATTATTTTATTTAGTGCAATCAATAATATGATGATTACATATGTCAACTCTATGTAACCACTTGATAGATTCTAGGTTTGTTAGACATGGACATGATTTCTACTTAGTTACCTAATGAAATGTTTTTTATGAAACATTTAAAGGTACTATTTTCATAGTGATATATTCTAGGACTCTTAAGATTCCAATCTAATTATATCAAATATATTGGATCTTTGGGAACCCTGTTGAGTGATCATTCATGGGTTGTGATATGGTTATGGGATAATCTTAAGATGTGTGTGAGACACCTAAAATAGTTTAGGGATTGTGCGATTGATCACCAGAAACAATTAGGTTATTGTATATATATCCTAGGTTAGACAAATAATAAATTTCATTAATAGTTAAATCTATATTGGGGGATAATTCTATTGGTATATTTATCATCTTTTTTGACTCATATAATTTGATGTAAAACATGAAATTTGCATCCTTATTATTGTTATATTTTTTTGAACTACCAAAAAATGTTACTTTGAACATTTCAATCTAGGCATAAATGTACTTGGGATATACAATATATAAGTAAGTAACATATTAAATGTCTCATGTTTCCATGATATGGCCAAGATAAGTTGATTCTATATATGTCCTTATTGATCGTCAATAGAGGTTTAGGTGAGTGTGGATGGTTTTCCTTATGGTTGAATTCACAAATAATGATATGCATAGTTGATAAAATTTTATATCATAGATTTTCTCGTCCCTGTTGGGAGATGAAAATTATATAATGAAGGATATAGAATCTACAGAGAAGGGTGACTCATTTGGGTGATCGAGGATATTTATAAAGGTTTAAATCACAATAAGATAGTTTTGGGAGGGTCCAAATGATAACTATAAACCATTGGGTTGTATTTTCAAATAATGAGTCATACAACCAGATATTTCTGATGAAATATAAAGTCATGATGAGAGATATTTCCAATATTATTAATATCATAAAATGGGTCTAGGATTATGGGATAAAAATGATATAGTTTTCCTTCATATTATAGTTTGATTTTTCAAATGCATGAAAATAATTCATTATACACATAACCATGAAGGTTCATATTTATTCGATATATATCATAGATAAGGAACATGAATCTATGATTACATAAGTGATCATGATATGATCCTAATAGGGAGAGGATATCAAATATGTACATATGGATCATTAATAAGAAGTTTGGTTACATTGATTTATTTTCATTGATGTTTTATATATAGATCATGATATTCATAATTGGTGAATGTTTTATAAAAATGATTCACATACCCATTAGAAACATGATGTTTTATAATAATGGATTTGTCATTATGAAGTCATGGGGACTCCATTTCTGGGTGATACAATTCTAAACATATACAAGTTTTTTCTTAATATATGAAGGATCATGGTAATATAATGACCATGGAGCATTATTTTAAAGTTTATACAATGATTTTTGATCTAATAGATCAATTCACTTCTATAGTGATATATTATCATGAAGTTTTATTACATATAATTGGAAATTATTATCATATAAAATATAATTTAAGATAGTCTTTTCGTAGTCCAATTTATTTCTCCACTAATGAAAAATATGGTGATATGAGGAATGATTTGAAAGATTGGATATTTTTTATTTTACTGTATGTGTCGTACAAAAAAAGATTTTTTCTAAGATACAAATTAGATTGAACAAACCATATTAGAACACCATTAACAAGAAATATTTTCGTGACAAACACCATGATAATTTTATCACATATATATAGAAGGCATGGAACATTAAAAATCACAAGTAAACCTCAAATACACAAATAAAAAGTTATTACGTATATTACATATCTAAACAATATATTAGAAAACTCTACAGACTTCTAAAATATCTCAAAAACATTTCTACACTTTTAAAAATGTATAATATGAAATACATGCATAAAAATATAATATATCTTAATGTATTATCACCTGACCCCATAGAAAAAATATATCCTACAAATTTGAAAAATATTATATATCACACATAAGAAAGAATAAAAAAAATTCAATATGATACTCCTTGTTTCTCTAATTTGGCTATTTTAATTTAGTATTTTAATGAATTTATGGAACAATAAAATTTTAATTATAATTAAATTTTTATTCTAATGAAAAATGACATATTACCACAAATACTAAACACTATAGTGAACACATTTACCATTGTAACCAAAAAATTCTCCATCCATAGATATCCACATAGTCTAGAATTCCAACAAAGGCTCTTAATTTTAATGTATAATGGTTGGGTGATTTTTCACCCCAATAAACTCTCACAATTATTGAGTGTTGACCCTTAATGTCATTCCCCATTATAACTAACCTCCATCTTCAAGGAATGTATTGAAATATATCTTCTTATAGGGATAAGTATTTTTTATGTTATTTCACCAATAGGGTCACTTTCCACCATATCCTATCTCCA
The DNA here is from genome assembly GCA_963277665.1 of Viscum album. Taxonomy (NCBI): domain Eukaryota; kingdom Viridiplantae; phylum Streptophyta; class Magnoliopsida; order Santalales; family Viscaceae; genus Viscum; species Viscum album. The sequence continues at coordinate 1,868,073,021 of OY728133.1, forward strand.
TTATATTATAATGGATGGCCGGATTTCAAAAATTGAGGAATCTATATTTCATTATATATTCACATAGGGACAATTTCAACAATAATATTAATTCCCATTACCACATATAAATTATATTATATGAGAAACATCATAATATAAAAAATAGCCACATCATGATAAACACATTATCAATATTTTAATCATCATAAATAATAAATTGATATAGACATCACCATCCATATTATCATTTGAATATAAAACATATCTATAGAGTGGTATGAGGGAATATTTTCCTATTAATAGAATTTACCACACTACCATATATATTAAATATAAAGATTTTTATATGGAATCAAATTCCTTAAATTCATGATTCCTCATATCTTTAGAATCTATAATTTCTACAAACCCTTCGCAATCCATCCCATATTTGGTATCCTACTATACAAATAGTATCTATATTATCATTATTTTTTCAAACTAATTATTCCCACATCACATAAAGGACAAACACGATTCATATAGTCGAATGAACACTATGAAATTGGGGAATGAATTTATGTATATGTGGTTTAGACCATGTGATAAAAATCATATCCCCTTGTAACACACTATATAGGAATCTGTCGTCATCAATTTATGAAATATACCTTATGCTCTTTGTTATGAACCCCATAAAACACTACACCATGACACAGATTTTTGTACCAACATCAACATATTATTTTTCAGAAAGTGCAATAGATCTCATGATAAATTTGAAACAACATGGATAATTTTAATAATAATTATTCTATGTCTCTAAATTATTATTCAAAATACTATTAATAGCTTATGCATGAAACATAATTGAGTCAAAGAAAAATATAAATATATTAATTATAGACAATTATCCCTGACAATTTTATTATATTAAACATATTATCAAAATTTAATTTCTTTAAATATTCACATTTCCCTTCATGGTAAATAATTTCACCACCACTTCACCAACGATCAATCAAATTCATTTACTATATTCATGAAATTTATATTCCACCTATTCATGAAATATTATTCTACTATCACCATTTGGTAGTTTAATCCACTTTTCATAAATCATGTTATCTACCATTAATGACATCATATCAATATATATATATTCATCATATATTATTTTTTATAAACTATTATAATATTTATCTTGGATTATCATTGTTTATCCCACCATATTAGAATAAAAAAACTAGTTAAATTGAAATGGATCATTTTAAATATACTGATATTTTTCATAGCATTCCTTATATTCAACACCAGTTGTAAAAGAACGATAATATATTATTCAAATATTATAAATTAAAATTAGAGTTATCACGTATATTTTGGATTGAACGTTATGATTATCACTAATAAAAAATTGAAACATTTATGTTTACATATGTATATAATTAATTAATTCTCTATCAATAGATAATTATTTAAAAATTAAAAACATTTGAATGGAAACAAAATATTTTTGTGACCAATAGTTCTTTTCTGCATAACATATTTTTTTTTAATAAATTAAATTTATATAAATTGGTAAATTATATTGATGATATGAATTTATTATTTAGTTTATCAAATAAATTAAATATTTAATAAATATTTTTTATAGAAATGGATAAAAATAAATCCAGTTGTATGGTTAAAAATGTAGTATTAAAAAAAATTGTTTTTTTGCATTTTGTGAAATTTCATTTAAATATAATTTCTTCCAATTATAGGTATTGAATTATAGAAAAATGAATAAAATATTCAGAACTTGGAGGGTAAAATTTTATAATTAGGACCCTTTTTGTTTTGGTCAATATGAATAGTGACTATGGTAAAATTTATGACCACAGTAAAGGGTAAATCAGGTCAACCTAGATTAAAACTATGTTGTAAGGACCAAATCACTCATCATAATTTTTATTTTTTATGTTTATTATTCCATTATGACATTAGGATCTAAATGTAAATTTTAATGGATAATTTTCCATCAAAATGTCTTATATAATATTTAAATCAATGAATGTTAAAAAATGTCACTCCTTTCCTTTTTAATATATCTTATATATCCAAGTAGGGGGAAAAGAAAGTTATGAATGAGTATAAATTACTATTTTGAGATTAGTAAAATTATTGTTATGAGTGAAATTTGTTTGTAGTTGTTATAAATTAAGTAATTAACTCGAAATCTTGTTGAATGATTATAGAGAATTTTTTTAATTAATAAAGAAATAAATTAAATGAGATTAAAACAATGAAAAGTGATAATTGGAGTTTGTTATAGTGTTGTAAGAATTTTATATGTCATTATGACTTATAAGTATTTTTAATAATATATTTGAATTCCAACTTTGTCTCTGTATTTTTAGTGAAGATAAATGAATAGTTAAAAAATGGCAATAACAATATATTATCCAAATAATATTTTATTAAATTATATAAAAATAATAAAATTATCAATTATATAAATGTGGATATTATATTGTATATTATATCATAAATTGTTTATTTGTGAGCCAATGTTCACCTTATATGTAAAAATTAAAACCCTTTAATATTGAAAAACAATTTCACCGTAGTTAAAATTATAATAGGTTAACTATAGATTAATCAAAAATATAATGTTTAAATTGACACCAAAATTTATCTTGATTATATAGGTCTATGGGATTAAAACACTATCTAACCATATATTAGAATCCATTTCCATTTTTAGGCATATATCTTTCAAATAGAATTATTATAATTTAATATTTTGATAAATTTAAAAGGTGATTCTCACTCAATTATGAAAGGACACCTCCTATATCACTTATTTAAACTAATTATAGCCTTCTAGATCGACCAAACTCATTCATTTATCCTTCATATATTCCCTATACAAATTATATAGGTTTAATCTTTCCCAATTACCAGCCCTAGATCCCATTAATGAGATATAAATGAGTTGTTTCAAAGAAGAGGCAATCACCTTGACAAAATACTTTATTTTATACACTTTTTTCCTCCCAGATATCTATGATATTTGTCATAAAATAAAATCTATAGTATCATAAATATTTTTAAATGCTATCATAATTATGAAACTACAATTATACACCCCTTTTACCATCAAATGATTACTGAAGGTATTGTTTGTGCTTACGTACGACATACCTTCTCCCCAAAGAGATACAATTCATTTCTCATCACCATCTCTAATTGATGGGTAATAGGATGTGATTAATGATTACATATAATTTTATGACATAATTATATATTTTAAATTATTATATAATATATACATAGTAATCACTCAATCTTTTGGGAAATGATATTGTCATTCTTGAATATGTGTTGACTACCACCTCTATGAGGAAATGTGATTCGTTTTTATTTTAATATTTATATTGGATAGTAATGAGGTTTAATATGATATATATATATATGTGACAAATATTATATAATAATTATTCAATTAATGTGAATTAATATTTTACATTCTTTTGTTCAATCCTTTGAAAAATGAAAATGATGTTTATGAATATGTACGACCTTTCCTCTCCATGAACAATGTAATAGATTTTTCTATATAAATTTTTTATGGATAAATATAAATATGTATATAATAAATAAATATATATTTAAATCATTATCAATTTTATTGATATTATGGAACCATAATAAATTTACAATGATGAGAACAACTGAGCTAAAATATTCTTGTTAAATGAAATAGTTAACATGAGGAAGTGATGTTTTTAGTAATGGATGATTGATGTAAGGGGGTTTCAGAATGTTATAAAAGGATCATATATGATTATATATGTATAAAAATGAGTAATTTATATAATTATAATAAATTTACATTTATTATAATGGTGGTTATAATGATTTAAAATCAAGGTAAACTCAAGGTAAGGGGTTTTATGTTTCAAGATCACTGTTTATTAGGGTTTTTCATAATTAACAAATAATGATGAAATTTTATGAGAAACCTCTCAAGATAATTATGAATTTTCTTCTTATATTATAATTTCATGAAAATAGATGTTTTCTATTTATTTTACTTATCATTTTTACGTTGATGATTATATAAAAATATTATATGGTTCCTTGTAATAAAAAAATTTTGCTTTAAAATAGGGATTTTTTTAAAAAAATAATGGATTTCAGAATAGAAAATTTATTTCCTAGAGAATTTTTAAGAATATTTTGACTCATAAATTAATTAAACTTCATATTTTTATATTATTTATGGGAAATATAATCCTATGATAACAACCTTAGTGTTTATCTCTATGGATTATAAATATGCTGAAATAATTTTAATGAAAAATACTTCTTATGCATGGGTTATGCTTTGATGAAATGATGAAATTTTTATGAAAAACTATTCTTTTCCCTGGGTTATTATATGTTTTAATGTTTTTGAAACCCATTTCTATTCATTGGTTCTGATATTATTAATTCTTTAATATATTATGGATCATATATGTATGATTTTTAGTATGTGATAGTTAGGACCTATACCCACCATTAATTTAACATGTGAAGTTTGTTATCTCACGAGATAAATAAAACTAGAATGGGGAGTGATTCAAATTTAGTAAGGTAATATTTCCACTATGATATTATTGGTATTTAACCTTGACTACTAAGATTATTTTGGATGAGAACAAATTCCACTATAATAACCTTTTAAATGAACCTTTACAGCTAAGGAAATTATTTTTTGTGTATATGTGTATACCAAAACTCGATGTATTATGCCTATGTTTAACTGTTATGGTTCATGTGATTTGATTACCTTACTATTCATGAACAATGAACTACCAGGATTTATTCCATGATATATGATTGTGATCTTTGATATAAATGGTGTTTTTTATAATGTCAATATCACGCCCTTATACCCTTATTCTCATATTATGCTTATGTGATCATTGATATATATTTTTTTATTGTTACTATGTATATGATCTGAAACTTTTTACATGTTACCTTTCCCCTATTTATGAATAAAAGAATTGAGTATGATATGACTATGAATGGTTATAGTTATGAAGAAATAGATGTGAAACCGTATAGATATTTTGTAAACTGGTTATTTATATTTCCATGATTCCAATTATAAAATTCCTATATTATTCTGGCGTGTATATAAATGTAATATAATTTATATTAATATTTTGTCATTTAATAAACATTTTATGAATGGTATGAGTCTCTATAGTTGGTATCAGAGAAAGGTTTAGTATAACTATAGAAACTAGGATAAAAGAACATTAATAATAACCCTTGGGTTAAATCAAAGTATATGATAACATTATAAATTTTTTTAATGACCATGAATTATCTAGGTTAAATTTATGGTTTCATATAATATAGTTCTATAATTTATTCATCCGATAAATTATTTTTCATGACTACATGGTTTTTAGCCATGATTATTGTTTATAGCACGTTGATTGTTTTTCACTCAACAGATAGAACCCAAAATAATCATGTTAATGTTGAATATTATAGAAAATAAAATTTTTTTTCTCATGAGAAGCCGAATGATATGGGATATTAAATGAAAAATAATTTTTCAGTGATAAAAACCCATTCTCAATATATTAATAATACTTATATTTCAAATGATAAATGAATTGAATGATATTCTATTTTTTTCTTCTTAAAAAAACATCCACAGTATTTTAAAACATCCCCGGATCCACTAGTCAATGATTAATTGATCAGTACCATTGAAAAGAAAAATTCTCATATTTAGCGAATGAATGATGAATAATTTATTCGGGGTATTTATTATATGGATGGAAAGAAATATTAATGGATGAGTTTATCAAGAACATGAGAGATCATTATGTTATTTAATCTTTGGTGTGGGACAATTTTATAATCTTATTTCCTAATAAGTATATTCGTTATAATCTTTATTTGAGAAAAGATAATTAATCACTTGACTTAAAGTATAAGGATGATTAATATGATGGTTCTTATTTTGAAAACTTATGAATAATTTCATGGTATGTTTATGATACTATCATCCCACCTAAATGTAAGGATAATTGATTTTCAGTGGTTTATGAAAGTTATAATATGAACATATCCATAAGGGGATTCATCAGATATGAAGATATTTTTGTTGTAATATTATAGTGGAGATGAATATTGGAGTAACCCATTATTCTCTTGGTTTTGATAAGATATGAAAAATTTAACTCAAAATAAATTCTAAAAACATTAGAGGGAAGAAGTTAAGCCTTCATTTATGCTTAATTTGTTGAATTATTCAGGGGTTAAATTTCCATAAGGTAACTAGTAAATTTTTTAAGTGTGTAAATTATGGTTAGTAGCTATTAAAATGCCAATATTACGGGAAGAAATTAGTTATTTTTGAAAATAAAGATAAATCTCCACAAAATGTACCATCCACTCTCTTGTGGTTTACATAAAGGAGTCTGAGAGTCATTTTAAATAATTCCAATATATGATAGTCAATGATGATGATCGATGTTAAAAACCACTTAATCTCATAGAAATGATAATTCTCTTGTGATAACTACTTATAAGGAGGGGTACGATGAAGACATGATGAAATGAATACTAACCATATACATTAGAACTTATAATTTTCATTTGATTCTGGATCAATACAATCTTTTATATTGAAATGCCTTTCTAGGGGTATCATAGTACCACATAAAAAACTGTACATTGTATTTTAAGTAAAAACTCTTAATGGTTTTATGATCACATTCCAAGTCCGATTCTTCTCCGATTCAAACCTGTGGGAATGTATTGCCTATAAATCGTAGCATTACTCCTATAGTTGAATTTCATGTTATTTTTCACATATATTGAATTTATTTAAATAAATTATACATGAATTGAAAATGAAAGGAATTTAAAATTTATATTATGAACCAACATATGATTTCCCATTTGTGTGATGAGAAAATGATATTCCATTGAAAATTATACCAACAATATGGGTAATGATTCTTATTCAAAAGGGATGTCTAAATTTGTTGGTTTAGGAGAAACTAAACACAAAATAAATTCCTATTTTGTGTGAATTTATTTTTCATTTTCTATAAGAGTTTTTGGGTCTTCAATTAAATCTTAAATTTGAGTTTTCAATAGAATTTATACTTGGTATTATGCCGATTTCGTTGAATTCTTATAGAATGACCCCAATTTAGTTTAATGAATTGAACAAGAAACTTTAGGAGAATGTTGAAAAGGGATTCATGCTACCAAGTGCATCACTATGGGGTGAACATGTTCTATTTTTTACGATGATATATGGATCAAATAGTCTTTTCATTGATTTTTAATATCATTAAAAGATAACTATAATGAACAAGCATCCTCTACCCCATAGTGATGACTTGTTTGATCAACAACATAGAGGTCCATAATTTTCAAAGAATGATCGTTAATATGAATATCTTCAATTAGGGTTGAAGAATGTTGACATACCCTATACAGATTTTTTTACAAGGTATGGGGTCTATGAATGTATAGTTATGCATTTTAGTCTTACTAATTCCCCCACATTCTTCATGGATTTATTGAAAATGGTATATAATTATTTCATTGATATGTTTTGATAGTATTTTTAAATGACATTAATATTTATTCAATTTGGAAGGAAGAGTATAAATATCAGTGGAAAATTTTTTTGAATACCCATATGTAGGATAAGATTTATCAAATATTTAAAATGTGTGGATTTTTTATTTGGGATGTTTCATTCGGATGTCACAAAATCTCAACATAGGGTATATCATTATAGCATTTAAAGGGTGCATTTATTGATCATTTTCCCAGACCATCAAATGTCACAAAGATCCATATTTTTCATTGTTTTGTTGTAAATTACAAAATCATTGTAGGGAATGATTCATTGCTATCAAATCAACAAAAAAAATTTACTTGGAAGGGATCTAAGATCCTTCATACAAATAGATTTCGAATAATTGTTTAATAATCTGAAAATAAGTGTAGTGAGAGTTACTATTATTATAATTCTTTATAATGGAGGGTTGTTTTTAATCTATATTTATTCATAAAATAATGTATTATAATTATAACTCATATATAACCATGTGGTTATATCATTGGTCCCATGATAATTTATGCTCCATGAGATAAATTACCATAGTCTGGATTTATTGGTAGGTGTGGTTATGTTTAAATTAATGATATAGAGGATTTATATCATTGAAGAAAGGTATGGAAACTATATTAATTAAAAAACTTAACAGTATTTTCACTCAAAAAGTGTTGAACATGATCCAAATAATATGTTTGTAACTATTTAATGATAATGAGTGTTCAGTACATTACCACCCTGTTAACACTAACCACATGAAAAATGATCTAAGTGAAAATAATCACGCTCTATTTTCTATGTTGAGGATCTCAAACGATCCAATATTTTTATACATTCAATGTATGGATATTGAAACCATGATAAAAGGGTACAAATCATATTTGGATCAAATGAATTTTCAACCATCTATCCAAGTGATGATTAATGGGTTGTAGAAGGAATATATAGATCTATAAATAAAGGTAAATATTTTCATTATCTCAACCATGATTGTGATGGAATGATTAAATGTTTTTACCATGTATGTGATCTATCCATATCATATTTGAATAATGAGATAATGAATGAAGTTCATAATTCTTCATTCTATATTCATCAAGGATGTATGAATATGCATAATATTTAAATGTGTATTTCTGGGGGGATGGAAGGAATATAGATATTATAGTGAATATTTCTTAGTTCCAAGTATGTCAACAAGTTAGGGTGAGATACAGGGGTCTATAGGGATGTCACAACCATTTCACATATCAGAGTGTAAATGGGAAAACATCACCATGTATTTCTTTTCATTTGACATCTCAAAAAATTTGAAGGGTATAAGGCAATTTGGGTTTTAGTCTATATATTTATAAATCCAACACACATCATTTACATTATAAAATATTTCCCTCTTAATACTCTTAGTAGGTTATAAACTGATAAAGTGATAATATTTCATGGTATACCACGGTAAATTGTATTTAATTAGGATCTGAGGCTTACCATGAAGTGTTCGAGAATTATTTATTAGTATCTATATAAAGAGTTAATATTAAACAATTATTTTCATCCATAGACAAATGGTATGTATGATATCACCATTCAAAATATTGAATACTTATTTAGATCATTATCTATAGATATCAATGTTTTTTTAGATTTACACCTTCCTTTGTTAGATTTTTTTTACAATATTAGAATTCACTATAGAATTAAGATGGTTCCTTATAATTTTTTCTAGGGTAGGAAGTGAAAAATTCCAACATGATGGAATGATGATTAAGGACTAAAGTTATTATTACCATATATATCTGAATGAATGTTATAAAAGGGTATTTATATTCAATAGAACATAATAAAAACATAGATTATACAAAAAAATATGTTGATAATTAATTGAAAAATAGAGAGTTAGATATTGGTGAGAATGCATTCCAATAAATATCTCCTTAGATGAGATTGGTGATATTATAAAATAAGGGAATTAAAATTCGTAGGTATATCTGTCCTTTTGAAATTATTGATCATATCCAGATGGTATCATATTGATTTACTATCCCACTAAATATCTCTCATGTTCCTAATGTGTTCGATTTATCTTTCTAGAGGAAGTACATACCAGATTATTCAATGTACTGAACTCAAAGGAAATACAAGTGGAGAGAGATCATTGTTATGAAAAAACTACCAGTAATGATTCTATAGTATATAGGTAATGTTCCATGAAACAAGGTCACTCACTTGGTTGATGTTTAGTAAAAAAACCACATTCTTGAGCATGCTATGTGGGAACCAAATGATGTAATGAGGTAGAAGTATCCCCAATTTTTTATAAAATCGATTTATTTCAAGGGTACAATTAATTTTAAGAGAGTTATAATTTGAAACCATGAGAATTTTTATTGAATAATTCTCTTAAAAATAATTTAAATTATTTGATAGCTTTCATTACACGCAACATAGTGTTTAAATAATCTTCAATTTACTATACAAATATTTTTATTTAAAATGACTGTAATCACCTAGAAATTGAATCGAAGGGTATGGATAGGACTAATGAAATTATAAAAAAAATTATTTTTAAATGTGTATAAAATTAATGCATTTGTTATCAATTGATTAGAAATGAAATAAAAATAATTTGAAAGAAAAATAATTATTTTCCTGAAAAACAGTGTTTTTCAACATATATTTTTCTTGGAATTGTATATTAATACATCTAGTTTTATGATTAAAAATTATTTTTTTCTAAGGAGACGTTTTTGTCCCATTTTTTCACACATAATTTATAATAAAATGGTTATATACTATTTATTTAAATAATAAAATTAAATAAATATTTAGAATCTATAGGTCTAAATTTTATAAACAATCATTTATTATTTTAACGTCAATATGAATAGTAATCCTGTTAAAATCTATTGCCATTGTAAAGGGTAAACCGAGTTAATATAGACTAAAAATATGTGGAAATTCCATAATTTTTCTTCAATATTATTATTTTAAGAAGTTAAATCAAACACTATAACCTTAGACTCTATATTTGTTTTTAATGGATTTTTTTATTTGAAAATGAACAACATAATATTTAAATCAATAAAAGTTACTAAATTTAACTCTCATTGTTTATAATATGTCTTTTGTTTCCATATTGGGATGAAATCATGTTATGAAAAAATATAATTTTTTTTTTCGATACTAATGAAATTATTTTCATTTTATAATTTTATTGTTTATTTTTATAAATTCTATAAATTCCTTAAAAATTGTGTGACACTAATACCATATTTATTTTATCAATATAAAAATATTGTAAATGATTTTAAAAATATTAATAGTGATATTATTTGATTATGTAAAAGTGTTAGATGAATTTTATACATTAATATAACATATAACAAAATTTTAAAAAAAATTATATTCAAATATAAAAAATATATTTATTTCATTTAATTCAACTTAATTTAATAGTTTCAAAATTGAAAACAATGATATTTTATCAAAATAATATTTTTTAAATATAAAAAAAACATAAAAATATTTATATAAGATATGGTGGACATGTAATTTTCAAAAAGACCCTAAATTTTATTTTAACTGACGATGTTTTACATTATATGTAAAAAATAAAAAAAATTTAATATTAAAATTGATCTTTCCGTAGTTAAACATAAAATTAGTTAACTATGTGTAAATAAAAATGATAAGGCATAAAATGACACAACAATGGTCTAAAATCTATTTATTTAAGGTATTAGAATACTATCCTATATTATATTCAAATACAAGGCCATTTTGATTCATTTCTATTGAGAAATTATATTTGACAATATAATCTTTTCAGAAATTTCAAAAGAGACCCTCATCTCATTTATAAAAGGTAACCATCTGGTTGACTTTATTATACCCCTTTGAGACTTCTAGATAGATAAAATTATGATAATTTTTCTTATAAATTTATGATAATTTTTCTTATAAAATTATTTATAAATATTTTAGTGGATTGTTTATTCCAAAAATACAATATATGGATTTATTCAATTGATTATTATTGTATTCATTTTAAAGAATTAGTAGTCGCCTTAACCGATCACTCTATTTTCTACTAATATTTAACTCATACAAATCTATTTTATTTATCATAAAATAATACTTTCATTTTTCTCAATATTATTAAATTTTACTATGATTATAAAAACAAAATTATATTCCATATTTCACCTCAAATTTGTAGGGAAGGGGTATCAGTCGTGTGTATGTGTGGATTATCATCTCCACATAGCGTTATAGGTAATCTTTAGTCATAATATTATATGGATTTGTATTATTATGCGTTTAATGTTTATATATTATAATTATAAAATAATTATAATTTTAAATTTTTAATATCACATTTCCCCCCTTACCATCTAATCCTTCGGTAAATGGTAATGTCGTTCGTTTATACGTGTGGACTACCCCTACACAAACTGATGTGATTCATTTTTTATTTATAATGTAATTGGATGGTAGTGAAGTTTAATTTAATTTATATGTATTATATATGGTATAATAATTATAATCTAATGATTAATTCATTGTTATTTTTTTTACTTTTTCCTTGAATTAATGAAAATATTGTAAATTCTTACGTACGACATATTGACTTCATGAATGATGTAAGTCATTTTTCTATCTCTAAATTTTATATGTGACTATAAATATGTATTTTATGAAAGTATAAAAGATATTTATATCATTATTAACATTATATAAATGTTTTATCCAATATAAATGTACAAGGACCAGAAATACAGAGATTAAATACTCCGGAAAATTGAAACAATTAAAACCAGGAAATGACGTTTTTTATAAGGGATGATTGAAAAAATCAGGTGTTGAAATTTTATAAAAAAATTATATTAAACAAAATTATAAAAATTTAATTTTTAAATATTTATAATAAGTATAAATATATTTTAATATAGGATAGAGTGACGTTGATGCAATGTGAACTAAAGTTAATGGGTTTTTTATTATAATCTTATTCTTATTTTTTAAGTTATAATGATGGAATAATATGGAAAAATTATCAATATAATTATTAAATTTATTCTAATATAGATAATTATTTAAAATAAATGTATTCTTATCATTTTCATCACCTATATTACTCATGACACTGAAAATACATTTTAATTAAAATCAACATTATTTCCATCCTCAATTGAAAACCCATTTTCATCCAAATCCATGTTTTATAAAAATATTTTAACAAATATTTTTACTATTATAATATAACAATTTAAAGGTAATATAACCCATGTTTTACTTTTAACATAATATTTTGAAATAAATCTTATTGTCATTTTCAAAATAAGGTAAATTGTGAATTTTTTGAAAAAGTATAGATGGAATGATTTTTGATTAAATAGAATGAACAACATTTCCAAGGATCGTGAGTAATTTTTTCTTTGAATATAAATTTAAAATATTATATGTTTGTTTTTAAATAAAATATTTTTGTACATATTTTTGTATTTTTTGAAAAAATAAGTTGACTCAAAAATTGAAATATAGTTTTATTAAAAGTAGGTTTATTGATTTTTTGATTCATCAATTACTAAAAAAAATCAATATTTTTTATCATTTAATTTTAATAAAACCCTAGGTAACAATAATTATACATTATTGGTTTTTAATAAAATGAAATATTTCTTGGTAAAATTTTTTTTTTCTATGGGTTATGCTTTGAAAAATTGATGAAATGTTTATGAATCCCCATTCTTATACATAGGTTATTCAATTATAAATTGTTAGTGAAACCCATTTATTTACATGTGTTATAACATGATGAATACACTATGATCTTGTGGAAATCTTGTGGGTAATGTTAGTTATGTGATGGGAGAGACCTATATCTCCCACCAATTCATTGGGTAATGAATGATATCTCATGTGATAAATAAGTGTGGAATACAGAGTGGACCTAGTTAACTAAGGGTCTATGTCCACTATGATATTCTTGAGAGTGAAAATTTACTACTAATATGGTTTTTGGAGAGAACCCATTCCCCTATTATAGCCTTTAAAATTATCCTTGACAACTAATGAAATTATTTAATATTCTTATGTGTATGCCAAAAATCATTAACTTATGCCTAATTTATGAATTTATAGTTCAATTTCACTGATTCTCTTATTATTCAAGTAAATTAAGAATATTTATTCTGTAAATTTAGATTATAATATTTGATAGGCATATTATGGGTTTAAATCACTATGATAACTTTACTATACTCTTTTAAACATGTTAAGATTGTGCGATCCTTGATATCTCCCTAGTTTACACTTACAGTGCATTTAAGATCACCTTTTTCTTATCTATACTTTCAAAATGTTATGAAGACATTTATTTTGTATGATATATCTACGAAGGGTGCTTATTGTAATGAAATTAGTTAGAGATGATATAGATGTTTTAGGATCCAATTTCTTATGTTTCTATTATTCCTAACACATTAAAACAATATGATTTTGTAATGGATCAAAATTTTATGTAATTCTTATTCATATATTTATTTTTAATATCTATATATGAAATGTATGTGACCATATCACTACATTCCTTAACTATCACCCATCAACCATTCATTCACATCCTACATTTTCATCCATTATATCTCGATCCACTAAAAATCCTTGAATTCAAATAAATTATATAAAGGTAAAATTAAAACATTACTAAAATAAAGTAATTGAAATAATCACTAATGAAATGTCCACTACTTCTAAAACGATTTTAATTCCTCAATAATCCCTTTTGACATATATAATTCGAACTATATATTAATTTTCTAACTAGTCCAGTTGTAATGTCATTTGGTAATTAAAATAATTACCATACAATTATTGTAAAATATACCTTTCTATACATCATCACATATATCACATGCATTATTTAAAAAAATATATTATAAAATTTAAATTAATAAATATATAATTTTCAAAATAGAATATAATTTATATTTTTTCAAAAAATCTATTTCCCATATGATATAATAAAAATTCCACCCAATGATAAATATAACTTCTTGAATTAATCATTGTCCTCTAAATATGATTATTAGAATAATATATTTACTATTTATCCTCAAAAGTCGGAAAGGAAAAAATAATATTTAAAATTAACAAACTTCCAAACATCCTGGTCATAGCCCACTACATTAAATAAATAGATGATAATAAATATAGAAGTAATATCCTATATTTATTATTCATCATTAGAAAATGGTTTCTAAAACGTATAAAATAGAAACTAATTATGAAAAAGTATACATTTTACTCACATTATTGACTCATTTTCCTAAGTTCTTACATCTGCCCCACCATGATTTTAAATAACCTAAATATAGGAAATAAATTATATCCATATAAAAGTTTCTCTATAATCCAATATCTATACTAGATAATAAAAAAATGTATTATCCTATTTAATTTTTATAGATTCCAAACCAATAATAAGTGAAGGATCTTGTGTCGCAAGGTTCATCAATGGGGATAAGATTCTTCCTACGACGAGTTTATGGATAAATCTGGAGGCGTGGGGAGCTTCCTTCCATGATGAGGTGTCATCTTCTGTGGCATGGTCTTGAGAGGTGGAAAGTCTAGTCTGTATTGCAGTACATTGATGTGTGTTCTTCTATGACAATGTTTCTGGGTGGCACTGTGTTTCAATTATGGATCCGGTCTTGTGTCGTGGCGGGGCTAGGACTTCTACAAGAATTATCTAGGTGGAGACTTTCCATCTACAGATTAGATATATTATTATGGGGTGGTGTGCTTTTTTGGGAGCATGTTTGGGATTTCGAATGGTTTGGTGGGAAGTTCTTCTATAACTAAGGGGTCAATAATCTGCAGCGAGGGTTGTCCTTCCGATATCTATCACTGAGCTTTGTTAGTTTGAGCACATGGATGGTCAGTGTGGTCTCCATGAGTAGTTTCGGTGGATGAAAAGTTATTTGAGGTTCTTTGGGAATTAACATCAATGTGGTGGCTTTTTTCTCAACTCTATCAATTTCCTCTCACTTCCGTGTGCTTTCTCATTTTGTCCTTCATTGAGGGTTCCTCCCTTACATTGGTCTGATTGGATTCATTACTAGAGTGGAGCTTCTAGTCTAGATTATTCTAGTATCCCAAATTGGTGATTCTGTTGTGGTGGGGTAGTAGGGTTCCTTCCCTTGGTGGTGTTGTCTTGGCATTTAGAATCATTGAGAATCTGCATTATTTGAGTTGCGGTCTACGGCTACAATTTCCACTGGAGCCTCATAGTCATTACAGCGAGGCTATCTTCGTACATTGGTTTTAGTGTCCCATATAAAGTCCATGTCATGGATTATTTTCTAAAGGATAAGTTTCTTTTCTTGATGAATGACCATTGTGGTGATTTTCTAATGTGAGAGTGATATTGTGACATGTGGAAAACATTCTAGGGAATTTGCAACCAAATATTCTATAAGGATCATCTTATGATGATGTTCATACCAAGAATATTTCACCATCTATTTGCTATCAGATTTTGATATTTGATAGGTTAAGACTTAGGTCATTGGTTTTAGGAATGTTCATCTTCCCGAGATAGCTTTCCAAGATTCAATGAGATGGGGGAAGCTGGACTTAATGTTTTTAATTCTAAATATGAGGTTTTCTGTGTTATATTGATCTGGTTGACGATGTCATATGGTCTGTTGGGGAATAGTTTAAGAATTTAGGTCATTTAGGTCTTTTTTTGTTCTATCTAACCCATTAAAAGGTGGTTTATGACATAATAAAAAATAATAGCCTTCGGTCAAAGAAAACATGATCTCTATCAAAAAAACTAAATTGCCTCCCCCACCATATCACCTTAGATTTTTCCCTCCTATGATCTGTACTCATATCATCCCAAATAACTGAAATACATAATATAATACCTTAAATAATATATGGCTTAAAAGTTTCTATATCAACAAAGTCTTCATAATATAATAATGAAGAAATAATAACCCATTGAAATGCCTCAAATTTTCGGTAGTTAATAGAATAATGGTAACTAATATTATATTCAATCTAAAATAATGGTCGATGGTATGATCATGATAAAAAGTTATACAAGATGTGTTCCCTTAATATATCACTTATCACATGAATTGTCTAACAATTTTGGAACATTTTTTTTTTGATTCATTATGTTGGTGAAACACAATTTTGAACTAAAAGTATGTTATAATCTCCACCACATACAATGTGTAATCTATAAATATTGTGAAAATATTACATTTGGAAGTCTTGGATGATTCATATAATATACCAAATTAATATTTTTTAAACTATCCCTAAATAAAATTTCATTGATTAAGAAAAAATCAAGTAAAAATTAATATCAATCTAAAAGATGTGATATAACATCAAATCCTAAGATAATGGTGTAATAAAATTAAAAAGTATTTTAATGTTTTCACCCATTCCCATAGGATAATAAATGATTATTATAAAAAAAGTTCAAAACATGATGTTTATATTTCATCTAATAAATACACGAATATAGAGTTCATATGAACCATCAATTTATTAATCCAATTCAACCAAAATTCCTCTCCTAGAAATCAATACATATTTCTGATACATAGTTATAGAACTAAATAAAAATATTGATGGATTATAAGAATGTGTTTCTACATAATTTAATAAATTTATATATTTATATCACAATAATAGATGGACTTATTTCTTTTATGAACTGTCTATGTCACTATTAACTATTCAATATCTCGACACCTTTTTATTGGTTTCTCCTAACTATGACTTTTAAAACATTAACTTGACATAAAATGTCACTATAAAATGATAAAGTGTTATATCATCCTCAAATTTTTTTGAATAAATATATAAAAATAGAATTACCTCTTCACCTTCAATTTCTCAATTTCCTTCTCTACAACATCGCTATATGACTTTACTCAAAGCACTAGCAACTACATTACCCACCCTAAGGTTATATGTGATCTTAATGACATAATTGCAAATCAATTACTGCCATTTTCTCACCCATAAACTCTCGTAATTTGTTTAATATGCACTTATATATATATACATCCTAAATGATTAGTATAAAATTTAAATATGTCCCCTCAAAATACTCACTTCAAATATTATGTGAATGAACCCACCACCACATGCACCCAATAATGAGTGAAATAGTTACATTGATAGGGTATTAATGTTTTTAGATCAATAATAAATGAATTATCACTCTTATATAGATACAAATCCAAAACCATAACGTTATTTTTAATAATAGAATTTGTAATAAGTACCCTCCTATGGTAATGAAAGAGTATGATCACAATCGAATAACTAAAAAATTTCACAACTATCATGTAAATCCTTTATAAAAGTATAATAACTACCTTTATTTGAAAAAGTATAAAATTGTAACAAAATCATTTAAAATATTACTATAAACCTCCATTAGTTTCCCACCAATTTCATGAAACTCAATACCATCAAAATAATGATTTCATGGGTATTATTTACTAATATCATCATTTTTTAGTGCTTCAATGACTACATAATTCACTAAAATTAAAAAAATAAAAAGTTAAAACCTCACATTTCAAGAATAAACACTTATACAACATCTTATTGAACTTATATTTTGGGAGTAACTACAACACCATCATTAGATACTATTGATAATAATCCTATAAAATAAATAAAATAAGATATTAATAATTCAGAATATAACTAATTCATAATGGTATTGTTTAGTAACTCTATTCATTTCCCCTATAATATATGCGAGTTTATTCACTACTCTAGAAAACACTACCAAAAACCCCAAATGACTATAATAAGAAAGAAAAATTCATAGAAATTTTATAATGGGATGATAATGCTGAAAAATATTTTTGAGAATATTTTTTGATTTTATGATGTTTATCAAAAAATTGGTTTTTTATTTTTGTGGGAGGTTTTTTCAGTGAAGTGAGGTTGAATTGGATATGTTCCTTAAATTATTCATTTTTATATTATGCCAATAAAATTTTCATTACATGATTTATATTAAATATTAGGTGTTTCATTTTGTTTTATTTGTGGTATATAGTTTTTTGGTGTTCAAGAGAATATATAAGTAAATTAGAATTGTGAAAATGATGTTTTTATGATGTTTTGATGACATAGATAAATCATTAAACCATAGTTCCACTCAAACTATAACAAATTATTCTTATTTTTAAAATAATTTCTTTATTATTTAATAAAAATAATAATGTTTATAATTACATGTATAATTTCATAAATATGATTATTTTTTTGATATATTCATTCATAGAGATAATGGAACAATGATCATGACTTTATTTTTCAAAAACAAATTACATTAACCAAATTCTTTGTTGTACCATGCATCATAAAGTAATGTATCAAGTCAACACGATAAAAATATGTATTTGTATCCTAAAAAAGTTAATTTTATAGTGTAATGAAGTGGATTTTACCACACAGGATAATTATTATTCCACAATATTTATTCAATAAGAATTTATTGTTTTTATAGAATCAGGATGTTTTGGGACACACTATAATAATAATTGGAATTTTTTTATTTCTTTAGATGTTGATATGTAGTTAGAGTGAACTACTATATCTTATTTTTGTATATCTTATTTGGATATTATTATCAGAATCTCATCACAAGTATGATGGTAAAACGATGATAGATAAAAATATCTATAATTTTTAACATTATTGATTTATATTAAATATTGAATAAATGGAATTTCAGAATCAATTTTTTCATGTTACTTTATGAATTTAGAGGTAATGACAATGTCATAATTAAATTATTTACTAAAAAAATTCATGAAAATTATAATAGTATGTTTTCATTTGAATGTGAATTTTAAATTCAATCATTAATAATGTAAATTAATGAGGATGGTTTAATGAATAGAGGAAGTGAGTTTGAGTTTTTAATGGTTTTATAAAGAATAAAATTTAAATGTAGTGAGGATTGAGGGTAGAAGAATAAGATGAATAAAAATAATATGAATAATCAAATGAATTTGTTGATGGATGTTTATTTGGGTTGAAACAAGAATTTCTATCAACATATCAGGTTATTTTTCATTAATTTTGTGAAGAACATGAAACAAATCATTCAACTCATAATGAAAATTTAGTTTAGGTATAAAAACCATTCATTTTATGTAATATATTTAAACTAGTGGATAATGTCATCATTAGTGTTGTTGGATCCTATAAAGATGAAATTCTTTATTTTGATTAGTTATCCATTTTAAAAAATATTTCTTCCACTATGTTTGTGCATTGGAGATGAAGTAATTGTTAAAAATCATTCTTATGAATCACTATAAAAATATTATCATGGATGTATGATGGTGATATGTAAAATAAATTGAATTAACTAATTCAATCCCCCTCTGAGTGAATTATTAGTATTAATGTGGGACTTTTTATATTTAGATTTATCTATTATATAGTGATATAAATACACAAAATCAATAGTTAAAACTAACTCAACCCACAAAATCGACAATTTTTCAATAGAATGAATATTATAGCTAGTATCCCCTATAACCTAAATTAATCATTGGTAATATATACACAACCTCATATGGTTTCCTATATTTGTTTTGTATAACTCAAAATAGATCATAGTGATCTGCTATTTGAAATAAAACCTCATAATAATGGCTCATCAATTTAATTACATAACTCATATTTCTCCTTATGTTCCCTTTTAAAACATTCAAATGAATTCATAAATAACATGTATATAGATTTATCCTATATAAAACCGCTTATTTCAATATATGATTATAATTTCCTTTAAGAAAAATTTGTATATTCTTTCATAACACTAGGAAGGTCCTCCATATTCACCTAAAATAAAAAAAGAATCATGTTCACCAAAAATGATATAATAATCAATGGATTAATATGTATTTCCCCTATATGGAAATATCTTTCCCCAATAAACAATCTATGATATTTATTCATATTATAACATAATCCCATTACCAATATAAATCAATAAAATAAAAATAATTTATTTTCCGGATAAAATCATATATTTTTCATGTAAAAAATTAATATGATTCCTGAAAATAAATATCTTCCAACTTCAATATCGTTATCAAACATTTCAGATAACCATATCCAACATCCCCATCAAGTGGTCAATTTCATTGGCCTTTAAATAATCCCATACACATGTTCAACATATTGAAGTATTAATGGTGAAATAATTTAATTTAATGCAAAAATATCAATCAAAATAAAAGAAAATATTGCGTAACTGTGAATCATATATTGAAGCATCTATAATATCTATCCCAATTGATCTTATATATGTTGAATTGTTCCTATGAAATACCCTATTCAACTTCTTCCATAATTAATTCATATACCTCCTCTCAAGTTAGTTCCATTTAATTGAAGCTCTCCCAGAATGTTCTCACTCAACTACACCATGTGTTGGTTGAATCAAAAAGCACTTATAGGAGATACTAATGAAAATGATAAATAAACTAAAAATGTGGTATAAATATTTTTACACTCTTCTCAGTCCCCTTATAGAAACATAAAAATGAAAGTAATATGAATTGGTGGTAAATTATTTAACTATAAGAGAAATATATTTTTCCTCAGTGCGTAAAAAAAATTACATTGTCCAAAACTATAGAAATAAGTTCAATAATTCATCTAATTATTAATACCACATTAGAACACTTATTTCTCGGAAAATTGTGAACTACTACCTTTAAGAAATATTTGACCAATAAACTGTTGAAAACAATAAGGAATGATTTCATTAAGTATATCAATTTCCACCATATCAACCTTCTATAATATCATCATAAAATACCACAATGATTTTATATTAATCTATCTACGAATATTGGGTCTCAAAAATATCTATTAATAATGATACACCATGTTCCCTTCAATTATAAAATTTTTAAAATAATATAAAACCTCTAAGAATCTCAATTATATCTAGTAGATAGACAGAATCCCATATTAAGTACTATCACTAGTATCAAAAGTTCATATTTAAAAACTATTACATAAATACCTTCTAAAATTGAATCAATTAAATCATATAAGGATAATGATCTCCTAAGTATAATGTATACCACAGACATGTTGATGTGAAATTATATTAATACACGATTGATAAATATTTTTTATTATATGTCGATTAGTTTTTATCCAAATTGTACTTTGATTCAAAAATAATTGAATTTTGGTCATTTTGAGTGATGATTAATATTATATATGACATTGAAAGAAAATTTTTGTTTGGGGTCAAAATTATATAAATTTTATCTATTTTAAATTCCATATTTTATAATAATAAATTCATGTAATGTTTTTGATAAAATTATTGTCATTAAAAATTGTGGATTTCCAAGTTTTTTGGATTTTGAAGTTAATATTTCATATATTGATTTAAAATTTTTCAATATAAATTAATTTTGTTATAGTTTCTATGCTATAATATCTTATTTCATTGTTCAAATATGTTTGATGGTTAATTTTACATTTTTTCCCTAATTTTCACATGTTTTTTTATTTTGTGTACTAAATGAGTTTGAGTAATTACCTAATGTAATGTGCCATTGATATGTTGTACTTTCATTTCCTCAGCCCCGGTGAAATTTACAGGTGATGTATAAATTACGAACTGGTCAATTATGCAAGAGAATATGAGTGAAATTTAGTTTAATATGATTCATTGTGATAAAATTCATGAAATATATGAGTTCCCTTGAACAAAAAAATGGTTTAAATAGAGGTACAACCATGAAGAATTCATCAAAACTAAATATAACTGCTTAAAATAAGTCCATCCTGAATAAAGAGAGTAATACAAGAATATAAAATATGATTAGTCTTCATATCATGAAACCATTTGAAGGTAAGATAAGTCAATTTAAGACACAAAATCTTATAAGGATTGGGGATGAGCTTATGTTCGTATTGTTGGAAAAACTCACATGAGTTCGAATTTTGGTTAGACCTAGTGATGCTAGATAGAGGGATGAATGAAATTAAAACACATTTTTACTAACATTGAGTTGATGGAGATGTCATAGGAACTGTGGTTGAGTCACAATGACGAAGTTGAACGTCCATGTGACTGTTTTCCTATAACATGAATTATACAACTTCTATATATATGAATGCTTTATTCATGTGTTTTTTCAATATGTGGATGACTGATTGAGCTTGGACTAACAAAATCATAACACAAATATGTTTTTATTTATAATTATTATAATTATGTTCATTTTATATTTTGATATTACATAATTTAATCGATGAAGATAAAGAGGGCATAGAAGCTATTTGCATTGATGACTATGAGGGTAAATATAATTTCACAATAGGTATATGATGATTTCCAATAGTGATATCAATCAAAAATTATACTTGAAATGTGGCGAAATGTTCATGATCCATTCCGTAACTCTACAGCTATGGAGAGATCATTTGAATGAAATGAATTCATGATAATGCTTAGTAGAATCTATGGTGTATTATTTACTTATCGCATGATGAATAAGAAATTCTCACTAATTTGAGAAACTAGTTCACCCAAACTTATTTTATTAATAATACATGTTATTAGAATTGGTCTAGTAGAGCTAATATATGGTTTGTTATAACTTATTATTCTATGACAGAAGATGAATCATGATTGGGTAATGCATGAACCTTAATCAATTATTTTGAAAATTTGACATGGAATTTATTGATTTTTCCTAATATTAGACATTATATCCATATATAAATACTATATATTGTAATAAGAATAAAAAACTAGACATTGAAAATTTGTTATTTTAATTCCAATAGTGGGTTATAAAATTATCTAAGGAGAATCATCTGTAATAATTTGAGTATGTGGGATGACAGTTAGGGATGAGTTACTCATTGATGAAGACATTTAATAATGATTCAACATGTGGCAAAAAATATTAAATATTTATTAAATATTTATAGTAATAATTAATATTTTGGGTGATGATAGTTTTGGGAACCTGTATTGTGGGGATAATAGTGAAACAATAGATATCAAATGATTGTTACATTACAAATGTATTGAAGCTCTAATTAATTTTTATAGGAATAATAAATGGAACGAAACTCAAGGTAAAGATGATCATTCATATATGAAATGTATCAAACAAACGTCCTATAAATATAAAGTTGAAAACAAAAATGTCTAGTGTAAATTCAGTTGACTTGGTCTGTGGTTAAATTCATTAAAATGGTTGGTTCACTAGAATAATTAATCAATTCTAGGATTGATTGGAAGTCATAGAATGTGACTGGAATTAAAGTGAGGTATATCTGGGAAGAAACATTTTGGGATGCATAAGGATCATGTTTCACGGGGAAAGAAATATTATTGTGGATGTGGGAGTTGAGATTCTATCTCGATAGCGAAGGTTCCTTTATCTTTAATATTCATTCATTGACATAAATTTTTTAAATTTATTCTATATTAATTTTTTTATTTTTATACATGAATAATGAGATAATTAATTATTATAAGTTTATTTTTTTATTTTTCTAATTAATTTTTGTTGTCCATTTATTCCTCTAAATAAAAAAACCATTCTTCTTGGAAATATTTATTTAGATTTTTTTTGATTTTTTTTCATTATCAATTAAAAAAATCAAGAATGTATAGAAACAAATTTCCAAGTAAAATATATTGTTATATTGAGAAAATTGTATTATAATGAATTAACATTCAGGATTTAATGATAGTTCTATTTTTCATTGATGTTAGTTTTTTTTCAATTAATTTTTTAGAGTATATTTCCTTTAATTGGATTCTTAGACTGAACCCCCACTCAATAAAATTTTTTCAGGTCTTCTACCCCTAACATCTGATAGAAATACTACACACACAACAAAATATCTCCCTCTTTCCCAACCACCTTTCAACACCATTATTTATTTACCAATCATTCAGTAGTTTAGGTTAAATAATGCCATAAAATATTAGCTACAATTCTACAATTGGAGATATACATAAGATTTATATGCTCATTTGTTGATTATAAGAAATATATCACATGTTGGGGAATTTGATGTGCCATTTTTCTAATAACGGTTTCCTACATGTTTTTGATGGAATTTTGATGATTTTATATCTAAAATGCTCATTAAATGATATATAAGTTATTTTTGATAATATTGATTATTGATTATAATTCATTCTATAATGGAATAAAAATAATGGTCTTAAATTCTCATATGCTTAAATTTTATATATTAAAAAATATATTTATTTTAATAACAAATGTTTTGAATTTTTTTAATACAATATTAATTGAAATAAAATTATATGTGGTCCGGGAAGGGTTTTTTTATGTTAATATATCATATTGGGGTATATTTATTATAATTATCAAATATTGTAATATAATTTTCATTATTATTTTTAAATCTAGAATTTCATTGCACAAATACCTTTAAAGATCATGGTATTGGATGAGGATATAAAATTGTAGTAATTGATGAATTTGGGATCATTTGTTGGGATATAATTATTTTTAAATAAAACTCACATTAATTAGTCAATGGGTCAAATAAAATAAAAAATATTCATTAAAAAATTGTGGGTGTAATGATTATAGTGATAAATGATATTTTTGGTCACCAAAATGGCGGGGGAATAAAATAGGAAAAAATACATATCAAATGCGAGGTATATTAATAAAGCTTGGAAGCACCAAGTAGATTTCCCTAAACCATAATAGAATGAAATTTAGGAAAATGATTACATTTTGTATAACTGAATAATCTTATAGATTTTCCTATATAGTCTGATTCACCACAAACTAATGAGTCAGTATATAGATAAATAGAAATAAAAAAATTGTAGAGAAGATATATAAAATGGTGGATGTGATAAAATAATAAATTAATTTTGGTTTTGAATAAATGATATAGACTATAAACACGATTGATTTTCTATACTATTATAACTTTTTCTAAAAATCTATTTTCACTAACGAATATAATTTTTTTGGTAGATAATGATGGAATATCTTATTTTACATCAGATTCAGAATTCCTGTAACACATATGTATAATAAAAATTTTCATAGACTAATATACTATTTTATAAAATGTATTATGGGTTATCCACTTATATAAAAGAGTGTTTTCCAAAGAGCAGTTTTATCTATAAAGGGAGTTGAGTTTTCTCTCAGAGTTTTATAAGCCCATGTAATTGAGTAATCACTTAAAAACATATTATCCATCAATATGTTGTGGTTTTTTGATAATAAGTTGCATCCTTTGGAATAAGAGTCTCTCAATCTATTCATTAAATATCTATGGAGTTTCATTCCACCCTTGTCACGTATTATGGTAGATTAGATGTGAATAAATTTTCCACCACAAATTTACCTCAATTAAAAATTAACTGAATCATTTTAAATGGATCAATGAGTGAGGTTATAGATCATTATATATTAATTTTTTAATATTCCAAATCACTGGTGGAATTAAATTTTTTATATCTTAATCATTATAATTTAATAATTATTTTTTAAATTTATAGGAAATTGAAATTGGAAACAAGGGGTGTCTCATGTGGAAAATAAATGTAGCATGGATTACTAAAATTAATTCAATAATGATTTCACATCATGATAGAGATATATTTCAATCTATCTAAATTTTCTTTTATGTCAATTACTGAAACTGTTTCTTGTGTGTAACATTGGTATAAAATCACCATTATTCTAAAACATAAATTTGTGAAGGAAACTATCTATATAAAATATAAATTAATTATGATTTTATATTTCCCTAGAAATTGTTTAACCTTAATGAATATATATTTTTTATTTTTTATTTTGAAATAGAGTTAAAATCATATTTTGGTACCTAAAAATATTTTTTAGACATTTCAATGTGTCTTGAAAGTGATTATTTTTCTTTTGAATGTAATGGTTGAACATCATTTAAATTTTGTTTATACTGAGATCTTAAGTAAATTTTCAATTGTTACTAATACCATGACGTAGAATGTATCATTGAAAGCTACGATGTTACTTTATTTATTATACATTTATATTTGTTTTAAAACATCATATATGATTTAATATTTTCTAGTAATTATGTTTGTGCACTAAAATTTTTATGTAGTAGCCTCTTGTAAAAATTAAGTCATTGTTAAAAATTTTAATTGGACTTTTCATTGTGGAAAAAATGACTTTTGATCGTTCTTTCTAACCTTTATACACGTTATGAACTACATTATTTCAAAAAAAAATTGAACGTAAACTATTTTAAAATTTTCTCCCATGTAAAAAATCATCATTGTACAATTTTCTTTATTTTATGTGTGGTGGAGTAGTTCATTATATATCAAAGTGTATTTCATAATTTACAAATCACGAAAACTTAATTTTATTCAAAATTTACTATTTTGGATTATTCGTATTTATACTCAGTGTTTTTTAATTTTTCATAAATTAAAAACTAGGTTTTCCTATTTGATATATTTAATAATTTTTATTTCCATATGAGTTACATTGGTTCACATATTTTCTTTTCTTTCTGGAAAAAAATAATTTGAGGTGAAATATTTAATAAATGTTTTTTAATTTAAATTTTTTTTTATTATATATAAACTAATATGTTTTTCTTAGAAATTGATTTAAAATGAACTCTTAATCTTGGGTGAGTTTTCTATATAAATATTAAAGTAATTATATGATCTAATAGTTTTTTATTGTTAAGTATTAAATGTTATCATCCATTCAATTATGTATGAATATAATATTTGTGAAATTATGGGTGCCTATTCACCAAAAAGAAAAAGGTGACATTTTAAAGGGAAATTTTATGGAAAGAAAAGTCAATTAAATTCTATTCAACAATTTCACATTCGAAAATAATTATTGAAATTTTGAACCATTTCATTTATAAATCATTTATTTTGTAGGGGAAAATTATTCATTACTATTTTAGAAATTAAAATTTGGGAAAACATATTTCATAATATCCTCTTCAATGTAAATATAATTCATTCACTTTAAAGATTATTTCTTTTCACTAAATTTTGTTAATAAGTTACTTTAGGAAAACAAAAGTATTATTCCTGAAGGAATATGATTTGTATTTATTTAAATACATGTTTTATATATTTTTTGGTGAAATATTTTTTATTTTTTGTATCCAAAATGTGGATTAATTGATAAATAATTTATTTTGGATCAATTATATTATAGATTGTAATTATTTATATTTTTAAATATAAATGAGTGTTTTTATGATTACTTTTTTAAATGATACCAATTTCAATTATTATATATTTTAATAATAATGGGTTTTAATTATTTTTATAAAATATTGATTGAAATAATTTTTTGATGTGGTTTTGAAAGTAAATTTGGGTATTTATGATGTATTTGTAATTTAAATATCTTTATTTATAATATCAATTGGTGGATTATATATATATATATTATTTTTAAATATGTAATTTATTGTTTCAATATTTTTAAAGATAATTTTATATTCATCTGTAGATAATTTTCATCATTGTTGGTGTTTTATACCACTCAAATGTTTCATTCATTATATACTACGCCATATGAGTTAAATGATCCAATTGTATCTGAGTGTCCTTCATGAATGTTTGATTGAAGAAAATATTATGTATGAGTCAAACGTATAAACTATGTACTAGTGAATTCAATCTACATATAATTAATTTCATGAAATATATGGTATCATAGGAATGACATTCTGCAATAGATTCTTCCAATGGAAAATAAACTATATAGGAGTAATCACAATTAAGAATAACCTCTTAAATAAACAACAAAGGTAAAAATAGAATAATTTGATCTAGTAAAAACTGATTAATATTCCATGATTGAGATCATTTTAAGCCAATAAAAATCAAATGAAAATTGTAAAGGTAGTGAGGTTTGAGGAGAATCTTGATCTTATATTAAATATGACGAATCATTCAGTTTTAGTTTGTAGAAAATCCAGGTACAACATGATTTAAAACTACAAAAAACTAATGAATATATAGATTAACATCATTTTGATATATATCATAGATTTATTGATGATGATGATTATTTAACAAGATAAAATTACATGTAAAAATTTTTCAATGTCACAGATGATTGAATCTTAGTAGAAGAGAATGTTATAATATGGATCCTTGTCAAACTAATTTTGAAAAATTGAAAATGGACCAAAAAACATTTGAAGTAAAATATCATTATTACTAAAGATGATATTTTTGAAATTTATTTAATATTTTAATGATTCAATCATTTAAAATTAAGGTTTCCACAATTCTCAAAAAGTATATAGATGTGAGAAAAATGATGAATACACATTGTGTTCTCAATGAATTATCTTCGTGAACTCAGTTGAAATGCAATCTTGACTCACCCATTCTTGTTTGAGATTGATACTAGCTTTATATAACCAAAGAGGGACCATTTGAAGAGAAAATTTCATTGATGAAGCAAATCAGAATCCAATTTTGAAAAAGAATTTACCCCCGGATAAATTATCATTGCTCAATTTTTGATAATACTATACAACATTAAACTAAAGGATTGATAATACATTCAATTCATGTAAGTTTATTAATGTTGATTAATGATTTGTTACATATCATTCAATCATTATAGAAGAGGATGAATGATCATGTAATCCATTATCTTGGCTTAATGCAATTGAAAATTGAATATGGGATTAAATAATTACACCCAACAATGGATTCATGAGTTTAAAATTAATTCTAAAGTGTGAGATTAGAATTAATAACTAGAATATAAAAATGGTTTCAATTGATTCCAATAGTGGAATGTGGAGTTGGTAGAAGAAACTATTTGACTCTAATTGATTTAATTATTATCATTGGAAGAGATTATATTCTCATTGAATATAATATGAATGAATATGTAAAATTGTAAATTGAAATAATAAACAGTCATTAAATATATACTAGCATAATGATTATACAGATCAATTATATTTTTTAACACCTTGATGGTGGGGGTAAAAGTTTAATAAAAAATACAGATCAAATGGTATTTATCTAAATAATGTAGTGAAGTGCCTAAAATGTTTTCTATGAACAGAAAATGGAACTAAACTCGCAAGAATGATGAAATGTTGCAAATGTTAGAATTTTTATAATTTCCCTTAGTAGTTTGAGGTGGTGAAACCTATAGATCCAATATACGGTAAATTTGGTGGACTAAGTTAGTAGAAAAACATTATAAATAGCGGGGATGCATGATAATAATCAATTTATTATATAATTGACTAATATAAACCGACATGGTTTGGGATTGAAATTTATATGGTAGGGGTGAGGTAATTTTGGGAGGAATGAATCTTTCTATTCATGGAAAAATAATGATGAGGATAGATTTTCAATATGAGATACTATCTCAATAAATAATTACCAATTGTCTTCCATGTCTATTTTCAGATATATTTCATATTTAAATTTATTTGGTAATGGATTTTATTTTTAAAACATGTATTGTAACTTTATTAATTGAATGAAACTGATTTTTTAAGTCCATTAATTTATTTATGTTCTTCACATATTCCTCTAAATATGTAGTTCATTGTTCTTGGATATAATTCATTTCATTTAGTGTTCTTTTTCTTGATGTAGTGATAGATGTAAACCAGTTTCAAGACAATTTGTAATTAAATTTCCCTTATAATATATCAATGAATTGATCATATTCTATAAGAAAGAATAGGAATTCATGATCAAATGATGTTTTATTATCATTAATGTTTCCCTTTTTCTAAAAAGGGTTTTCAATTGTGTTTTTTATTCTTTAGGAGATTTCAACTGAACATCTAAAAAATCTTTATTTTTAATGTATTTTTCATATTAAATTTGTGTCTAATAGTAATTACACCACAAAAGATGCACCTCTTTCACAAAACCCGTTCCAAATAATCATTTATTGCCCTTCCCTTCTGTAGTTTAGGTTAAATATCTTTTAAATAATTCACTATACTACCCCTGGGTTTAACCCCTCACTTTGATGAATGTATAAGAGATGTAAATAAAATTTTGACAGTCATGATGAACTATGACCTTATCATATTCCAACCCTCACAATAAACTCTTCACTAATTGAACAAGGTTTACACAACCAAACTAATATACTAAATTACAATATTAAAAAATTCAAGTAAATTTTTTGTCCATGAATGATGATATGTCCTTTATATATTGACATATTTTCTTCTAAACTCATTTATTTATATATACCAATATTTTCTGGCCATTAATTATATACTTTATTATATAGATTTAGGTTCTTGCTCACCTTCTCATGTTTTTCATTAAAATGATCTCACATAAATGAAAAAATTATATATAGAAAAACTAATTTCTTCCCATGGATATTTAGTAGTGTAATTATAATTAATAATATTATATAATTCACTAGAAGAGGAAACATCACCCATTACCCAACAGAGTTAATAATCATGGATAAAAATTACAAGATGCATTAACCCACATATATAAATGTTCCATATTGTTAGTGTAATGTTTCCCCATATATATATTAATATTTTATATTGTTATTGATTATATAAACAAGTCCCATAAGTTTCAATAAGGTTTAATTAGTCCGCATAATAGACTAGTTCAAGATACTTTTCCTCCATACCAACATATGGAATAAATAATAGCTACTATTCATAAATACATCTAAAACACTATCTATAAACCACAATATCATGATCCATACTTAATATAACTCTACAAAATAAACAATCTAATATGAGTATGATCCCCATGAATGATTTCAATATACCATTGGTCGGTCATTATGACCAATGTTATATTATCTTACATAAAAAATCCACACCCCAAAGGTAATGGAAAATGAAATTACCAAAAATATTAACAGATATAACATTTAATAAATATTTTATCATTTCATAAAATTCCAATACAACGATGATAAACAACTCCAATGTTATAGTCTAACTAAGGACAACCCATAATATCACCCGAATTGGATGTCTATACGGCCTAATGTGTATTCCCTATCACCATGAGTTGACATCGAGAACCATGTTATCCAAAGAGGAAATTTGGGAACAATTTAACCCTCAACATACAATTGAAAAGATAGAAAAATCAGTATATTATATAAGTTAGATAATATATAATATATTTAAAAATAAGGAATCTTTAATGCGACTTCCACCATTTGGATTACAATGCATTGAAAATGAGTTGGAAGACTATGAATATGAAACTGAAAGGAATCCATGGCCTTATCTACTGATGAGTATAATTCACCACCATAAAAATCTACCAGAATATAAACAGGATCTGAGAGATTTTTCCTCAACCTAAAACTCATCCCTTTACCTATTTAATAAACGAACCAAACAAATAAAAAAAGGGTGTGAGAACAAAATTTAAATAAAATTTATCCAAATAATCAATACAATGGTTATCCACAAGCATCTTCTAGTTCATATATAAAAGTATTTCTAAAACATTTCTCGAATAACTACTTCTCCATATAAGGTTGTCCTTTGGGTTTCGTTTAAAAAAAATTCCATTTTAAAATAACTAATGATATATGACCAAAAATTAATTCTTGAGGAAAAAATGGATATATAAAATAGGTTTCAAATATAAATATCCATAATAAGTACAATATTAATAATTGTAGGTAGTTTTGCACATATTATTTCCTCAATAATTCAAGCTAAAAATCATAACCCAATGGTTTATCCAACTCAAAAAAACAAGAAACACTAACCAACATAAGTGGAATCTAATGTATAAAATATTTGGTCCCCTTCAAAGGTTTCTAATTTGATTCAATGTCATAGGGGGAGCCTCTCCTAGTGATACAAAAACCCACTAGGGCTCACATATGTTTATTCATTCCCATATCCCAATGTTATCTTCATGTGTTATTGCAATACCATTCTATTCTGGAAACCACATTCATGTTCCAAAAAACATTTTCAAAGGAAAATCCATTTCATATCAATCCCCAAATTCTTATAAAATATTTTCTATAGAGTTGTCACACTGCAACCAATATTGAAAAACTAGCTGCATATAAAAATCCATCATTGAGGCATTTTATATGAACATTATGTGCATGAAATTTTTTTTAAATAAAAATACATTTTTAGAAATAACTTCCATAGATATAAAAGATTTAAATATCCTTTATTGGATTAAAATTGATCATTTTTATAAATTTAAACTAAAGGGAAAAAAATAACCCAGGGAATGCTATGTTAAAGACCATTGTATGGAGACACCTAACTCGACATTGATGAAAACATATTTTCTATTTAAACAAGTGATGAAAAAATAATATATCCGGTCCTCATAAGGATAGTTCTACTAGGATATAGAGAATGTGGAATGAACCATCCTAAAGAACTTCTGGATGATATGGGAATTCACGTAACCCCATTCTTGGAATGCGATATATATACAATATGAGATTAAGTTGAGTGAAAAATAGTTTAATAGAAGATGAATTATTCATGAGACACATAAAACTGTACATTAATGGAACAGAAAAATTGATTGACCACACTTGTAAGATCAAGAAACATTCGGAAATTTTCAATATCTGAAACAACCACCCCCACATCTTAGTGGGATCCACCACTATATGGTGGAGTCACACAAGATGTCGATCATGGGTTTTGACCATGAACCGGACCTAAAATACATGCATTTTTTGAAAGAACTAATGTTTTTACAAAAACTTATTGGTATTCAAAAGTGGAGACTAATGAAGTGAATGAAGGTTTTGAACATCCAGAATGGGTTCAAGCCATTAATGAATATATTTATCATATTTAAATGAATGATACTTTGAAACATGTGCCAATTCCAAATAAAAAAATGTTTCTTGAAAAAATTGGGTTTTACGGGACAATATGAATAAAGAAGGTTATGTGATAAAGAAAAAAATTATTAGTGTGAAAATGATACGAACCGATTTAAGGCATTGATTTCGACGAATCCTTTTCACATTTGGAAATGTTAGAAACAATAAGAATCTATCTTTCTATTACTAAACAATTAGGATAAAATTTCATTGAAATGGATGTTAAATCCACATTATGAATGGTGATCTTGATGAAGAAGTATACATTGAAAAACAATGTGGATTTTTTTGGGAAATATGCAGGTTATGTGTGCAAGTTAAAAAGGCTTCGTACAGACTAAAATAAGCACCATGGGCATGGTATTCAAATTTGATACTTTATTGAGGAAGATGAATTTCAGGAAAGGTAGATTAGACAAACATATATGTATCAAGGAATGTTAGGAGATATCTCGGATAATAATTTTTTATGTTTATGAAATTGTCATTGATGGGAATGATAAAAGATATTGTGAATGATTTTTTAATGAAAAGGATAATTATTTTGAGATTTCCATGTTGGGATAAATTAAATACTTTCTTGGGTTGGAAATAATATTAAAGAAGAAAAACATTTTCCATTCTCAAGAAATGTATGTGAAAGAACATATGAATATATTTTTAATGGATAATTCGAAACCATTTTTCACCCCAATTTCCATGGAACCATGTTTTCTAATGATGGAGGAGGAAAGGAAGTTGATCAGAAAGAGTTTTGAAAGTTGATTGGAAGTCTGTTATATTTTACTACCTCAAGACCCTGGATTGTTTATGTTGTTACCTAATGTAAAATATATCATAATTCACCTAAATAATAACATTTTATTTCTAGAACATTAATTATTAGATAATTCAAAGTCATTTTTTTTTGAATAAGGTATGATGGTTTACAAAATATTGATCTATTCAAGTATTCTGATGCTGATTGGGTAGGATACATTAATGGTAGAAGATCTAAATTTGGTGGTGTTTTCTTTCTAGGTAAAATTTGTGTTAGTTGGAATAGAATTAAATATAATTAAGTTAATCTTAGCACATATATGGCCAAAAATGTTTCTTCCACTCAAGCTGCTACCCAACTTATGTGGATGAAGACTTAGTTGGAATATCTACTTGATGAAGTAAAGTTACCCTTGTGCATGGGTTGTGAAAATCAATGTGAAATCAGTCATACATGTAATCCAGTACAACATTATCATTCAATGAATATTGACATAATGTACCGATTTATAAAATATCATGTGGTGAAGAATTATTTGAAGTTAGAGTAATTTCTTACATCAGAACAAGTTGTTAAAATATTCACAAAACCTTTACCGAAGGAACCATTTTCTAAATTAATGTTTAACACGGGTGTCCAACCTGATTATCATCAAGGATGAGGTATGTGATATTGTACCATCTCTCATATTACTATTGGATAGTGTTGTCACTGGGGATAATTTTTTCATAAATCTATACATATTGAAGAATGAATTATGGTGCAGTTGTGGGTAGGCTATGAATCTAATATTTCTGTGTGTGAAATATTCCAATTTTCTGTTGATGTGGTTATATAATTTTATTTGTATTCCAAGAAAGTTGATATTTCGTATACAAATTAGGAATAAATTCTAGTGAAATTTCATAGTTTCTATTTTGGACAGTATAGTTTTGTTGTCAATAATTCTTCTTTCCTAAAATGATTTAGCTTAGAGAGTATTAGAATTATTGATATCTAATCCATATAATAAAGTTAAATTTTATATGATGTATTAATATTTGTTAAAAACCAAATCCAAAGGAGGAGATTGTTGGGACAACATTTGATGGAGAAGTGGACTTTTGTATTTTGTTTTCCAAAAGGGATACATCAATTTACTTTATAAATGCCTTGAAAAATCAAACGATGCTTTGGTAATTTTTATTTCACAACTATCATAGGTTTGTATATATTTTGATGCAACCATAATTAATGAAAGGGGGAAAAGAATATTCCAATTATATTTTGTTTTGATTGTAAATAATGATATTCCTGGAAGATAGGGATGTTGAAATACTTACCTATTAAATTCTGATGATTCTTAAGGGGATTGATCAAAGACTATATATCATGACAGATAAGGATGTTGTTGAAATAAGCTGATTGTTAAAGAAAAAATAAGATAGTTAAGAAGAATTTGAGTTCTTTTCGGGTCATATATTTTAGTTGTCTCCATTTCCTAGTGTTTACCAAATATTTGGACCTCTAATTCGGGATTTTGTTCTTGGAAATGAAAGGATTTCTTCATAGGAGTGAACAAGATGTTGAATGGAGAATAAAATAAAAAATATATGGGAACCACGTACCATGAGACATGGTCGACCTACCATTTTTGGGAACTGTTCATGGACTGTGTACGAGGTTGTGGGAACTATACATGGACCAGTTCATGAAACCAAAAATGGTTCATAATGAAGGTGTATGGAATAGGCTTATGGTATGCAGAAGGATGCGGTTCGTGGTAGGGGAATCAGTATGTGATTAAGGCTGTACAACATTGAAAATTGTGGTCAAATATATTTAAGGATTGTTTGGGGTAATTTTCATATATAATGGACTCTAATCACAACATTAAGTAGAAATAATTTTAGAATAATAGATTATCGTTGTAGAAGAAGTTTGTAGAAGTACGAATATTTGGCGGAAGAGGATTCCTCATACAAGGTAGTTTATGGGAAGAAATTCCCCAAAGAGAAGTTGTTCAGTGAAGAAATATCATGCGTAAGAATTAGTGGTCTGTAGAAGATAATATGGTTCATAGATTAAGGGGAAGCTATCAGCTGAAGAAGGGATTTTTCAAAAGTGGAAGTGGTACTAGAAGGTGTTATGGAGAATCGTAAGTAGTACGTGGAGTAGATGTAATTTGTGGAAGAAGAGTTGTTCATGAAGCATTCCCGCTACACAGAACATTGTGGAAAGAGGTAGTATGTAGAGGATGTAGAAAAGTTCTCGGAGGAGGATTATCACTTCATGGAAGACTGAAATAATTATCTTCCTCCTTTTGGGTTCAAATGAGAAGAATTAATTTAAAAGATAAAATTGGTTAATGCTCATCAAGAAGCACTAAATAATTGAATTACCCTATTTGTTATATGAGGAAGAACACATTTTTTTAGATTTTTTTTCAAGTGATTCATGAGTGCAAGGAAATATCATTCACATTGAATTCCACATCAAAATATTGCATTCAATTGGATTGTGTGATACCAGATTTTTCTGTACCATACAAAAAAGGTTGTTACAATTTTTCAGAAGAGAACCTTGTAAATCAAATGTTATTGTGGATGTGTATTTTTACTGTGTTTAGTAGGGAAAAACACTTTAAGAGGCAGTGAAGGTTGTGTCAAAATGAAGAATATATTAATGAAAAATATATCACTAATTCACCTATCCCCCAATCTGTGATACATGGATCTTGACAGGGAAACTTCCCTGACTAATTCTAATCCAAAATTCATCAAATTATTAATGAATAGATACCATTCCAAATTTATCATGGTTATTTTAGAACTACTCTTTAGACTAAAATTAGTGAACACTTTATTTTCTATTCCTGGATGATAATAAATCATGAAATCGTAATCCTTGATTAATTCTATCCATCATTCCTTACCTCATGTTCAATTATTTTAGATCGAATATATTCCTCAATCATTTTTTATCATTATATATTTCACACATTACTCCATACAAATGAATCTTACAAATTTTTTAATTTGAAAACATCAAATTATAATTCCATATCATGTGTAGGTTAGTTTGAATCAAGAGGATTCAATTGACGTGAATAATAAAAAATTTTAAAATCATGTGGTATTAGGACACAACCATGTCCTTTCTATGAAGAATCACTATAGATAACAAATTCACCATAACTAGAAGGGAGGGTCAGAACAAGGGAATTTACTAATCTTTTTTTCTGTTCTTTAAAAAAAGCATCATATTATTTTTTCATGATGGACATTACAGCCTTATGTGTTAACAAAGGTTGTGGGATAGATAATTGAGAATTTGTTTT
This sequence comes from Viscum album, assembly GCA_963277665.1. Classification (NCBI taxonomy): domain Eukaryota; kingdom Viridiplantae; phylum Streptophyta; class Magnoliopsida; order Santalales; family Viscaceae; genus Viscum; species Viscum album. The sequence continues at coordinate 1,868,110,664 of OY728133.1, forward strand.
AAAAAAACCTTCAATAAAAACTCTGTAAACCAATTCAACTATGAATCTTGGTGAAATTGGTATTTCTAGACATTCCTAAAAAAGTTTGTTTTAGATGGGTTAATAGTTATTCCATATTTAGAAACAATATAACTAATAAATCAAATTTTTTGCAACCAAAATTATCTCTTACTAAACATTTCATACAGTTTATTTTCATTTATGGTTTCCAATACAACCCTTTATGTGACAATTATTTTACTTAAGAATATTAGAATATTAAAAAAATTCATCTATAAACACAACCACAATCTGATAAAGAATCTGATGAAATAATCCATTCATGAGATTCATAAATACCATAAGTTCATTAGATAACCCAATGGGTAAAACTAAAAAGTCATAATTCCCATATATTTTTTAGAACACTATATTTGGAATGTCAACCTCCTTCACATTCAGCTGATGGTACCCAGACCTATAATCAGTCTTCAAAATATAATGACCTCCCAAGAGAAGATCAAACAAATCCTCAATATGAGGCAATCAATAGTTTTTCTTAATTATTATGTAATTCAAGGCTATTTAGTAAATAAAAATTCGCATTTAAGAATCATTCATTTTAAAAATAAAACTGGATCACCGCATGGTGAAAGGAAAGGTCAAATGAAACATTTGTGAAAAAATTATTGAAACTGTTATTTAAATCCCGCCATTTATACCTGACCCATTTGATAATGTGGTTTAGAAATAATCATAGTATATGGATCTAAATCAATAGTAAATTGAAACTCTTAGTCAGGAACAATACCAGGAAATTAATCAGGAAAAATATCTATAAATTTATTCACTACTAGAATGTCACTAATCAAAACTATTTCATTCTTTTCAACAACATAAGCTATATAAATTTCACTACAATCTTTAATCAATATCTCATATTCTTTGGTATGTTATCAATATTATAAAATCATTGAATACTTCTTTCTTGGCCTTGAAATCTATTTTATCATGATAAATTAGAATCTAATCCAGACCTAAAATGATTCCAATTTCCACAATAAGAAATTTAAAAAACCAATTCATGATAAACTATCCCCCAAATGATAACAAAAATATTCCTATAAATCCTGGTTGTGTTAATACATCCACTTTATGTTTTTACAAAAAGTTCTTTATCACATTAGTGTAGAAATATTTTAATTTTACTTGGAAAACTCTTAGAAATGAAAGAATGTGAAGATCCAGAGTCAAATAGTGTATTTGGTTCATTGAAAAAACCATTAACATACATATCACCACTTCAGTTTAAGGTCCCACATAAATTGTAGTAGTGTACAACAATTTTTCGACACCCTTCTATTTTCGATGTTATTGTTTTCTACCCTTGGAAATCATCTTTGGATAAAGATTGGCAGAATTCCCTAAATCATTGCAACTAAAAAATATTACCGCTTGTTTTTAATTGTCTTATTTATCATATTACTTAAAATTATGAGCAATATAACTAGTATTATCACATTAGAAGCTCTTCCCGGACATTTTGGGAAATTCCCTTTGAATCTTTTAACCACAATTCTTAGAAGAAGAAAATTTAGTTTTATTACCTCGAGACGTCATTTATGAATTATTTCCCATTGTCTATCAATTGGATCACTACTTTTTCATTCCCTAAATGGACACATGATCATCAAAAAACTCTATTAATACCTTCTCTACACATCGTAAAAGTTTCTCATAGCATTAGAACTCATGAGAATCTAATTCCCTTCAATATTTCAGATTCAATCCTGATTAAATCTATTTTATCTTAATATTAATATCCCAAATAAAATTTAATATGTTCTTTAAAAAATGGGAAAAAATTTCATCATATGAAAACACTAAATATTCCACCATATGTCTCACTTATAAGATTTTATTTTCCATCCAAAGCTGAACATCATTAGAAAAAAATCCTGGAATATGTCCTTAAATTCATCCCATTCATTAACATCAATATCTTCAACTACCATGATATTTTTTACCATTGACCACCACTAGTCAAATTCACATTCAAAATTATAAACATCAAGGCTTACTATTTGATTGTCTGAACACCCCATTAAATAAGAAATCTTTTATTGTTCTTTAATATTCTAATCATCTTTCACAGGGTCAATTGATCCTCTAACTTATGGGGGAATTTCCTCATGAAATGTGCCACTACCGACATATTCTTCTACGATTGATCTGGTTGATCTTATATATAAACACCACTACTATTTTTTTCCTCATTCATCTGAGCCATAATTATAAGAAAACTATTTATTTATGATTTTGACCACCTTAAGATGCTAATTTGGAATGTGGTTTTCCTCTGAATGCCATCCCATCACAATTTTCATGTTTCCTCTTTGGAAAACCATTATGAAAAAACTCATTTTAGACGTAGTAATGTAGTATTATTCAAATTATATATCATTTAAATTGGACTATAATGTAAAAAAATTACGTATGGATATTCTATTTACAATAACCTAACCTCTGATGTTATCTAAACCTACATTTGATACAAACTACAAACCTCCATTATTAAAAATTACATAATATGGAGTGAAGTCAATAATTTGACATTAATTCACATTGAGTATATTTTTATTTTTAGATCTTTAGTTAGTAAGTCGTAACTCATACATATCATCTTAATTATTATAAATTATGTACTACTACACACTATCTATTTTATTCATAAAAAACTTCTAAAAAGAAATGTGTGTTCATTTCATGTTTAAGCATCATACCATTTCCAATATATCATTCATGAATCTATTCTCCTTTAATTCCTATGAAAAAAAATTCAATACTTAGGATTAGCATAAAAATATTAATAAATGATACACAATAAAGGAAAAACTATTAGTCTTGCGGAAACATGTAAACACTGAATAAGTTATCAAAAAGTAAAAAATTCACCTTTATGAAGTTGAAAATACTCTTCACTGAATATACGCTCATTGATTAACATTTTGTGACCAAAATATTATTATAATCCCATATAATGAAACATATAACATATAAAGTTAACTTGTTCTATAATCCTATGCAAATGGAAGAACATTATGGTCAACTTTCATACACATCACTAGATGGAATATGCATATGACCAACTTCCATTCCGAATGAATTCCTGGTTATAATGTAACCACCTATCCTTGGCTTATCATGGAACCATCCGTATTTGGTTTATCACGTAACCACCCATCATTGGTTTATCATGTAACCACCCCTAAAATTCCCATGTGCCATTTTATAATCATAATACATAAATGATTTGCAATTATCAACATTTAAATAATAAAATTTGAAATGAAGATGAATAATTACATTATATTGATATAATAAAACCATTTATAAAAACATTTTTAATAACATAATACCTGAAAAGAGAAAATGATATTTATTTTTCTTTTAAAAATTCTTTTTCTTTTCAAAGAAGACAAATACCAAAATGGTCACGGTGGAAGAAATGTTACTATCACCGTGTATGATAAAAAAACAATTCTTTACAAATTTAGTAGAATGATTCATTGAAAATGATTCATTCTGAAAACCATAGAATGAAATTATTATTCAAAGGGGTTTATTATAAAACTTATAAAAGACGGTGGTGTATAAAATAAAAATATGACTCAATGAAAGGGGATTTAGAATAAGTCCTTTAACTTATGTTTTATTCATCACATGTGTTCTATGTTAATCCTGAATAATTAAATTAGGTAAATTTTAAAAAAAATTTAGATAATATTTCATGTTTTTTATTTTTTGTATATCACTTATTAACATGTTATAAAAATTACATAATTTTTTATATTCATATGGGACGTATTGTCGATATTCGGTACTTGAGTTGAAAATGAACATGGTTTGATGTCACTTGTCCACGCGGTCATAATTCCATAATCTCTATAATAAAATTATTGACATAATAATCATTTAAAAAACAATTATACTTTCTAAAACCAAACATTCATTTATGATATGAAAAATGAACAACTTTATAATCATTGAGTTTGTAGGTCTTACATACGCATTAATAATGTTTCCATTTTTCATTGATCATTATAGAAATAAGGTAATTATTATTTTCTATTTATATGATGATGATAATCATAATAATCAATTAAATATTAATATATATCATGAAACTTATGATGTGAATAAACATTATTCACATCGCTTTGTAGAAGTGATGATTCACACATAAGCACAAACGACATTATCATTTTCATATTTATGACAGTAAAAAGATAATTGAAATATTATTCTTTTGAAATGATAAATATTTCTTAAATATCATATTTAAACAATGATTCTATCAATATGACCCGTATTTATATATGATAATAAATAACTAACTATATCAGTTCACTAAGCGATTTTCTATCGTACGCACAAACAAAATATTCATTTCCCATTTGATGAAATTAGAGATGGATTTAAGTGATAATATTAACATAATAAAATATCAGTATATTGACGACTTTGTAGTTATTAGTTTATCATGGATGAATGTTATTTAAAGGATGTGGAACAAGATATAAAATATAAACACATTGAAAAAATGATATATCTTCTTCGGTTGATCACCTTTGATGAACAACTAAACACAAATAAAGAGGGTGTTATTCCTAAAATAAGGCCTCAAGAATGTAGGTAGGGATTCTAGGAAAGGGGTTTGGTTGATATTGGAAAAAACCAAAGGCTTTTTTTGGTGTTATTATTAATGATGAGTATGTATGTTTTTATAGGAGAAGGGAGGGGCAGCCTTGGATACTCTTGAACTAGTAAATTAATATAAATTTAATTTCTTCTCCAAATGGTCCAAAAATAGTTTATTTATATGATAATATGGTCAGGGGTAGAATAAACATATTAAAATTAATATTATACATGTTTTCAAAAAAAAATTATCCTTGTATATTTTTTAACCCATATTTAACCCATTTTAATTATTTTGTGATGTCATGTTATTTACACATTATTGGTTAATGTAATTACCATAACATTTCATAAAACCCAAAATGTGAATTTTGTGAAATATTTGGACTTTTAATAAAAATTTGGATGAATCAATTTTTTTTTGAATTTAATATCATTTAATTAAATCGTTTATAATCTCAAATACCAATATTGTCAATTTTGACACTATTCATCAGTTGACTTTTAAAAACATCATAACATGAAGATATATTCAAACCAAATACTTTAAATAATCACCAACATGTGATATAAACCATTAAAATATGTGGTTGACCAATATTATGTCAAATTAAATTTAACTCAATATTTATATAATTATTTATTTGATTCTTTCATTAATTAATAATTTACAACCTTGTCATTGTGTCTTAATTAAATTAAATTATTTAATTTCTAAAATTAATAAATAAATAATCATTATTCAGGTAAAATATTAATATTTATAATTAATATTTATTTTCACAGGTACACCTGTATTAGTCCATAATAAAATCATTTACTTTTTAGATACAAAATCATAATAAATGACTATTCACTGAATCTAATTTTAAAAAATCATTAATGTCATCCATGTATCTCCAATTAGTACTAAAATAAACCCAAGGATGATAATGCTCAGGATACACTCATCCAATTAAATTAGGAGATGTGGTAGGGTAGTTTTATATTATTATAATATTATTTTTTCCTTTAATTACCCAGTTTAACAATAACAATGGTAATAAACATTATTACCAAAGTTACTATTCATAACGTCCAGAAGTAAAAGGGAACTATTTAAATAATTTTAACCTTTTGACTCTAAATATGTAATATATTTTTATAAATTCAATACATATAATTGGATGAGATTAATTAAAAATTAATCCATATTGTGAAAACTATAAAACAATTTCTGTTAAAAGTAAAAACCAACAAAAGATTGCCATTTGTTTACATCAAATTTCAATGTGAAATTACTTCCACTAACCAACATTGGATTAAATAAAAAATATATATTCTAAATAACCTTTAAAACAAATTCAGATAATCATATAAATTAAATTTTTATGTCCCTATTCCAAATATAAAATTTAATATGTAAAATATTACATATAAAGGTTATAAAAACAGGATCTAAAATGGGTTCCACATCAAAAGGTGGTAGAACGTCCTTTTGAAAATATTAGAGAGTTTTTTGAAAAAAATTGGATTTATTCTCATTTTAAGCCTATAAAATCCATTTGATGAATGCATAAACAAATAAAAACATGTGTAAACATAATATAGTTAGTTATATTCATTACCACCAATACAACAACTATACATTAACTAAATTCTAAAATATTAATACTAATAATGTATTATTTTGTTAGTATAACTAAGTCCTCTATGAAACAAAATATTTTAGAGAAATCTTTTGTCATGTCTTCGGTACACTATTACACATGTAACCCCTCTATGTTAAAATTAATACACATTTCATTAATAAAACGCCCCGACCCAAGTTTCCCAGAGTCGATGCTTTATTACATGATATCGGAAGGATACAAGTAATCATGTCCTGAAAGACAGATCAGTTTAGTATTATTGGAAACAAAACACATACATAAGTTTAACATTGAAACTTGAAAAGAAATACAACACTGATTTATTCCATTATCATCATCCATGCCTCCAAGATTATGCCTACAAGTCACTCATAAATAAATTCTTCATATCCTGGGAAAATGATACATAAGAAAGGGTTGATCTCAAATGCTCAGTAAGGGTAAGCAATACAATGGAAGATAACATAAACATTAATCATGGTGAATAATTAAAAACACATGCCTTTAAAAATAATAAACATGATCACTTTTTGGTAGGAATATGAATTTAGTAAATATTTCCATAATAAAACATAGTCATGGGTATTATTCTAGTCGAATAACCACATGAACCATCATAATTATTTTCTTAATGAGGGAATGTATAATGCTAGACATTCTTGAAACATCTTGTCAAGGCCTTGTCCAAGACATCTAAATATGATTTAGGCCTCGGCCAAAACCATATATAAAATTGGGAAGGGCCTCATACAATTCCTCATCAAATTGTATCATGAGACCTACTGATGCATTGAGTAGATATAGTGGGCTCCACCCATCACATACTAATTCCAATACATTCCTGGTATGAAATGGTTGAATCATTACATAATCATTCGTAATAAAAATAGCATACGAAATGATAATACATTAACTATAAACCATGAATGGTATAAAAATAACACATCCACAATCAAACATATCACAAAACCTTAAATAAAATATAGAATATTTTTATCATAATAAATCAACATCAAACAAGTTTCAATTTTATCAATGGATGTTGACATAGATGAAATAAAAACATTTTGAGAGAAATATCTCTTTATATTTTGAAATCAATTAAGAGTCGCATAATTATATTAGAAAACATTTATTTTTAAAATAATTTTATAATCATATAATGTAAGCTTCGACGATGTTATAACGGAACAAAATAGTCATACCCCCCGTATATGTTTAAAAACTTTCTTATATTAATCTTGTCGAAAAGGTCATTAATTACCTTGTTTGGAAAACGACAGATATATTTTTTTCAAAAAATAAAATGTAAAATTATAGTATTAATGACTTTAACCCATAGTCTATTAAATAGTGATTTTTTTGAGATATATTATTAAGAAAAAATGGATGTTGGTGATAAAGAGGTCCTAGTAGATACATACGTAAAAACAACCTCGGATAATAAAGAGATTGTAAAATTAACCATGACCTTGTACTTTTCCTTAGTCGATGGTATGTTAACCTCCTTTATAATAGTTGAATTTTTTTTTATTAAATTATACAATAACTATATACATAAATATTATATCATATATGATTCCTTAATATTGCATTATTAATAATATTTCAGTTGTATCATCGTTTTAGGTGTTAACTGATTCATTTTTCATTATATGATTGGTCACATAAGCCATGTTTGTTATGGATAGGATGTATTTTATTCATATACATAATTATATTATGATCATAAACATTACTTTTTATCATAAAATTAAAATTATTCTTTAATGGTTATGATGGGGAATGAATCTCATTGGGTTCGTGGAGACGGTAATCCGTATATACGCAAATATGGTGAAATTTTCAATGATATGATTGATAGAATAATGAATTTGGCTGTACCATTTTTATAATAACATCATTGTATATAGAATATATTGGAGTTATTAGTTTATAATGTAAACCACAATGAAATAGGATGTGGTATAAAAAAATAACATTAAAGAGGTGATGAAATATTTATCTCTTCTTCTGGTTCTTCATTTTGATTTGATCAAAAGAGCTCCATAGGATGGATTTCTGATAAAAGTATGGACACTTGGATTAATAAAATAATGTTGGGTGGATATTTGGTCAGGTTTTGGCGGAGCCAAATGGATTTGAAAGTGTGAAATTAAGAGAAGGGGAAGAACACTTTTATAAGAGAGGTGAGGGTCAATTTAGGAAAATCATGAAATATTATTTTATAATAAAATAATGTTAGGTTTATAATGGCTCAAAAATGATTTATATCAAGTATAAGGTAAATATGGGTAGTATAAAAACTCATAAAATAGGTTTTATATAGGTTTAGGTCACAATATTAACCTTATCTTTTTTATTTAACTCTTGTATAAGTAGTTTTTCATTTACCTTGTCTCTATTTATTTTTATATTATATGGTTCATAAATATACTATAACAAGCCAAGAGAATCCCAAGTGGTTAATTATTTATATATATAACATTATCTTTGTATTTTGGTCGATCCTTATATTTTTAGAAATATTATATCAATTAATAATACAGTATTTATTTTAAAAACTCAATTATGTTAATTTTGACACTATTTCGTATTTGATTTTTTGAAAACAATTAAAACTTTATAACTTCAAATAAAATTTATTTAACCAACAATAAAATGTCATATTAATCAATAAAATTAGTTTATTTCATTATAATTCTCTATTTACATTTCTTGGGATATTTATAATATAAATTATTTTAATATTTCATTAATAAGGTAATTACTGCATCATCATTGCATCATAGATAAATTAAATTATTTAACATCTAAAAATTATAAATAAAATACCATTATGTAGGAAATGTTTTCATCTTTCTAATAAATATTTATTGTCGAATTTAACTTATGTGTAAAACTATATTAAAAATATTTTAGTTATTAAACTTTGACTTTAACACTTTTAACACTTCTTTAAATAAAATAATAATAATTGTCCTAATATAATAAAAGTTGTAAAAGAGGATCGTATTTTATTCCTAAGGTTTTTTTTCTAATTATACTTATCTAATAAAATTAGGTCAAGTGTTAGGGTGATGATGATATAATTTTTATCCTTAAATTCCCTATTTACTTTTAACTGTGGCCAAAAAACGACAAAAGTTTCTATTCACCAAAAAATATTTTCATCTTATTGAACAACATATTTCTTATGGATATTATCTATGTCTCTCTGATTTTTTAAATTCAACTCACCAAAGTGGTAAAATTATATTTTATGAAAATTTACAAATTCCCCTAGGAGGTGGGTAAAAGACGGTAAAAACTTCAATAAAATTTTTCTATATCAAAAATATTTCTAAAATTAATCCAATGAATTACATTGATAATATATAGGTATTATTTATATCATTTGATTAAAAATAAATTTAAATAAAATAAATAATTATATTAATAGAAAGTTGGTTTTAACCTATAACACATTGGTTTTTACTATTCATCAAAAAATGAAAGTTTTCAGACAAATACCAAAAATTTAACCTATGATAATTTCGATATTCTAAATTCAAAAAAGAAGTCCATTTTTTAAAATAATATTTATAAAATTTCAGAAATTGGGTATTACTATTCATAATGGCTAGTTTGATTGGTCTCGGTGTGTTAGAATCTCGATGTTGGGTATAATACATGATATTTCATTATTCAAAGGGAAACGTTCTATGGAAGCTTGGGGTGTTACATACTTCTTTTCTTCAAATAATTTCATCCTCAAAATTTCTAGAATACTACAACACAAAATGATTCGGGTGGTTGTTCATCATAATTTCCTCTAATTCCCACGTTGCCTCTTCCATCTTAGGATTTCTCCATATAACTTTTACCAGATGAGTCGTCCGGTTTCTCAACATGTGTTCTTTGGTATAAAAAATCATGACATGCTCTTCATAATAAGAAAATCAGGTTCTAGTTCAATTTCCTATTATGTGAGTACATGAGGTAGGTTAGGCATGTATTTTCTCAACAGTGATACATGGAACACATCGTGAACATTGGAGCGACTAGGTGGCATTGCCAAACAGTATGCTACATCCCCAATTCGTTCTAGAATTTCAAAAGGTCGGATGTACCTGGGACTCAATTTAACATTCTTACCAAAACATATTACACCTTTCCATGGAGATACCTTCAATAAATCGTGGTCTCCTACATGAAACATAAAACCCATCCTTCAATTATTGGCATAGCTCTTTTGCGTACTTTGGGCTACTATGATGTGAATTTGGATAATATTCACCATTTCCATTGTTCCCTAAACATGTTCTGGGCCTATGAGAATTCTTTCACCAATATCATCCCCACAAGTTGCTGTGTGACATCTCTTTCCATATAAACCTTCATATGGTGCCATCAGAATACTTGAATGGAAGCTATTGTTATAGGAAAATTATACTAGAGGTAAATATTAATCCCACATACTTATAAAGTAAAGTGAGAGTGATCTCAACATTTCTTATAAGGTTTTAATAGTCCATTCTGATTGTCCATCAGTTTATGGGTGCTAGGTTGTGTTCAAACGAAGTTTAGTATCCTGGGATTTATAAAGACTTTCCCTGGATCATGATGTAAATTGGGGATATCGATCAGAAACAATCTATAGGGGTACTCCCTAAAGTCATACAACTTTCTTAATATACAGTATTTGTAAATGTTCAATTGGTAAATCTTATCTTATAGCATTAAAATTTGCTGACTTGGTAAGAAGATCAACAATGAACTATATGGCATCATTCCTTCTAGGAGTCTCTGGTATCCCCATGACAATTTCCATCATAATATCATCCCATTTCCACTCAGGTATGGGAAGAGGTTTCATGATTTCTCCAGGTTGTTACCTTCCAACTTTCACTTGTTGACAAACCATAAATCTTGACACAAAATCAGCAATCTCCATCTTCATTGTCATGAACCAGGTCGGGTCGCCCTCCGACCCGGAATCCAACCCGGTCTACGACATTTCCCGATGGGCGTTCTCGGTCCCCACGGGCTGGCACAAGTGCAGGGCTGTAAAATAATATGTGGGAACAATTTACCTGAAACAAGACACAGAAAAACAACTAACACGATAAAAAACTAAAACTAGAAACAGACAACCAAACATGCCTTTAAACTATAAAAAGGTTTAAATCTTCAATTCCACAAAAAACCCATAGTGATCAATAAAAAGGTTAGATAACTAATCTCCAATACCATCTTCCATGTAATTACCATTAGCAACCAGAACCACCATCAATAAGAATGATACCTCAACCTGTAATATACAATTAACAAGGTCTACATAAACCCAAAGGTGTATGTAGGGTGTTATCCAAGTGCCTACTAGGACGTCACCCAATAAAAAGGATCCATGCCACAACATCAAAAAGATAATTTAACATGCTCGTTTAAATCCATACTTTTAAAATTCTTTTAATGAAAACAATAAAAAACTAAATGTTAAAAGAAAAGAGTAATTAACGAAAAACCATTTCACAATACTACTTTAAAACATTAGGGAAAATTAATAAAAACATACACATACTCAAGTGGCCCTCTATATGCAGATGGAAGGTACCATGTCACAAATAGTAGAGCACTGTGGGTAAATCCCCAAAGAAATCAAGTATGCGTGGTGCGCTAGAGACATTGCACCTCAGTGTAAGCATGGAATAGAAACCACAATAATCAATGCTCTCGTGCATGAACCACTAGTAGGGAAACACATCCATAACCTAGTGGCCTCCAATAATCACAAAATATTAGTTAGTGTTGTAATGTCAATCATTCTAGATGATACTGGTACAAACCACTTCTGTAACATCTAGCATACTAGTCCTAATACGACCACCAAGGTTCCATGGGTTCCCTTTTTGTGCTCAAACAATTTTTCACATTTACAAATCACTAACACAACACATTCACACGAAAAATTAAAGAAAAAAAAGGTACATAGTGTTCCACCACTTTCACACCCAATCCCCACTCTAAAAACATTAACATACCAAACCATTTGATAAACTTGCCTCGCGCCACTTTTGAAATTTAATAGTTCATACAAAAAAACATTTACAAAACAATTTACAAAGGAACCAAAAAACATTTCACCCGAATACATGTTCAAAATCACTTTTTTTAGACCAAATACACACCAAAACCGTTTCACATCATAAATCACATCATACGCATGACTTTATATATTATTTAAACAACTAATAGAATATTTCTAATTGGCACATCAAGGGTTTCTCATGAAAAATGACTAATATTAACACAACAACGACACCAAAAATCTAACACATGTTTAGCCCTATCAAACACCACATATTCATATCACATTTAATTAAATAAATTCAGGTAAATAGTTTATAAAAACATTAAGATTAACACATGGTAGTTTAGACCAAAAACACACTTGATCTCATGCCAAAACAACACTTTAAAACTGAATGCACAATACAGTCATTCCCAAACATGTTTTCTGCTGATCCAAGTATTCAAAATTTTAAATAAAAAGGTGATAAATATGTTCAACATGCCAAAATAAATAATTTATTCCATTAAACCCTTTTTTAATACACACTCACCCTATGTTCTTTAGAAAATATTTCTCACATTTATGATAGGACCCAAAACCCTTTTTTTTCAAGAAACACTACTATATGATATGCACGACACAAAACCAATTTTTCTCAACAAAAATACATTTCTAACTCAGATACATATTAAACTATTACTGAATCATATTTTTCACACCTAAAATAATTAATTGCATGTTTCAAAGAACTCTAATAACAAGACTCATTTGAAGGGTAGACTCAATATCACATGTGCACGTCAAAAATATTTCTAAGGACATTCTGCGCCTCCCAGACAACACATAAAACTCATTTTAAAAGACATTACATCATACCTCACACCAAAGCATGGAAAATCTATATATTAGAAGTCTAATTTCAACATTTAAACACAAACTATTTCCAAAACACCAATCACATCAAATAATAAAACCAGAGAATACATTAATAAATTTAAACAAACAAATTAAATTAATCTAATGATGATATGGAACGGAAAAACCTACCTCAATGTCGAAGAATCCCAAAATTGGTGTGAATTCTTCGAACAGATGCCAGTCGCACAATAATAAAACTGAATTTATACCCTAATCCATTAGATTGAACAAAAATGCCACAAAATTAAGACACTAATTTGTCACCCTAGATGCTGAAAAAATCCCAAAAAACAATGACAAGACCCTATCCAAGAGAAGAATAGGTCTACCAGAAGGTCAGTGTGAGGTGGTGCTACATGGGCTCTGCCAAGGGGGTCTGGTCACCAGAGATGGGATGTTGGAGGGTCATGACATTGGAGGTGGCTTGGCTAGGAGGCATCACGGTGGGAGGCCAAGGGGAGTAGGGCATGGAGCAGTGGGTAGGTGGGGGAAACATGGGTCGCAACGGGGGTAGGGAGAGCGGGGTACTAGAGGCGGGTCACATCGGAGAAATAGCACCAGCAGGGGAAATCGAAGGTTGTTAGGACAACCTTGGACCATATCAGTTTGTTCGAGGCATGGAAGAGGAGAGTTCGGGTCGCACACGCCGCATGGAGAACCTAGAATCGGAGGAAAACTGATGTAGATTCACCCAGGGAGAGGTCGGCCATCGGGGATGCCGGGAGTGGAGCTGGCCATGGTGGGGGGAGGCACAGTTAGGGTTACAGTGGAAAGGGGGGGTGGGGGTCACGCCACATTGGGGAAAGAGTAGTAATTAACTTCCCTTTTTTTAAAAACACCATTAACTCATAAGATTGATATAAAACATTTCATAATAATAATAATAATTGTAATAATAAATATTATAATCATAATCATAAACTAAAATAGGAATAATAATAATAGATTAATAAAACTTATACCCCCAAAGATAGTTATAATGATTATATTATTAATTAAAATATTCAAAATTCTAGTGATAATAATTAATGATGATGATAATAATTTATGGTGATAATATTAATACCATTAATGATATTAATAATTTTTTAAATAAAAATTATAATAATTATAAATTAATAAAATGTTAACAATATTAATAATTATAACATAATAAAATCAATATAATTAACACTATTACTAATTATAATAACAATAGTATTAATATTCTAAAACAATATTATTATTATTACACCTAAAATAATTCCTTAAATTTTATTTAAACTTCTTATTTTCATTTTGTTACAGTTTTATTGTTCAATAATTTTTATTATCTGCATTGATTATTGGGAAAGCTGTTCGGTGAACATGGAAATGACGCGCAGTAACCGAGGAGAATTTGCATGGCTTCGACCATGCCCTTCTCATGCATTGAAATCTATCATGTCAAAAACATTCATTTTTTTAATAAGAACTCGAAATAATAAATTTGGGCTTCAACCCTGACTACCTGATGCATTGATTTTAATAAAATAAATAGTGTAAAAGAGGCGGGTGTGAAATTTCTCCCAACCACTGCACTTTTTGTCCCCAGAAATCCACAACTATGACTGAACCCCAAAGTGGAAATTGACACCACCTTAAGGCTCAAAGAGGATCCCCACAAAGAACAAGTGAGAAGAGGAAAACACAACTTTCCCAGAGAAAGAGTCTCAAGAAAAACCTCAAAAAACTCGTAAACAGACTTTCTGATATGTATTGCCTACCCCAAAGAGCAAGAACGTATCCAGTTGACTGATCAAGGAAAGCAAATCTCGCACTCACGAAAACCAACTTCACAAGCCAAAACATATCAATCACTATAAAATGAAAACCACACCATTTGTCTAGAATGAAAAAACAAGGTCAAACCACGTCCAAGGAACACTCTGATCACCAACCACCAAACCATATATAGGAACATAACAAAAGGTTCAACATGGAGAAGCCTGAAGGGGATCCTCACCATTAGGAACATACTAACACTTGATATGGGATTAGAAAAATTAACATGTGGATGCCCGAGCGGACTCCCTATCATTATGAAAAAGGACAACACTGATTAATTCCATTGACATTTGAGTGAGATCCACCGTGGGTCTCCCCATCCTAAGAACTGAAAAAAGATACAAAACTATGAAAATTTACTATGGGAGACCAATCACCCCACCACAAGGGGCAAAGAGGGTGGGGCCCAACAACCAGGTCATCAATACCACGACCTAAGACCAACCAACATCACTATATCCCTGGATGAGCACTATTGAAATCTGAGGCCGATTTACCTAACACACCCCATAAAGACAACTAAAAGTTATTACATATGCAGGGAAGCAACTCCCAATACATTAAGGTGACAAGACAGCCACACCTCATTAGGGAAACGGGAAATCCCACACACCCAAATGGGTCATTCAGAACTGAATAGCTACATGAAACAATTTTCAACTAATTTCACCTCCAATAACGATGATAGAAATAAGTTCGGGGTCTCATACACTCTTGGAGTTCCATACCACGCGCAAACATCACTCTGAGGCCTATTGATAGAGCCCTGATGTTTGAAGAAACTCTTTCCTCATAGTCAGGCATGGATGACTTTTGAACGGAGCTTCTCCATTTTTTGTTACATGCAACCACACCACAACTGAGACAACACCAAAAAATAAAACACACCACGACATACAACTACTCCCTCCGGAAACATCTACTAGAACATAGGTTTAGATGATTCACATGCCTCAACTCTTCTCCTTCACCAAGAAACATAAGAAGGATAGTCGAACGGAAAATACTCACTCTTTGAACAGAAAAATTAGAGCTCCCCAATAGGACACACTCCAATGAAAACATGGATTCTCGAAGGATCCTCGTAATTCCACCTTTCCTCTTCGAAGAGAACTCAAATTACTAGATGTCACCCAACATGACCCTTTCTGTCAATGAATGAAATACAAGCCTTTCAAGACATAGATCAACACCAATAACTCCAAACCACCTTCACCATTACTGGCTGGAATTCCTCTCATCATTTCCAGGGGAATATTCAAACACAAAAGTGTCTGACTTCATACCCAAAGAGTCAAACAACTAATAAAGTCCAAAACACCTTGCAAATCCTCTTGCGTCTGTCATCCCGTTGTGAGAGGATTTTCTTAACTGAAATGGATAAGGGACAAAATTATCATTATCACTAAAAAGGTAGAGTTCTCTCTTTAATCAGCTAGAGGGTCGGCCAACGATGAATTACCTGTAGCAGTACCTCAATCACATGTTAATGATTTATGGGGCACATGAACTAATCAAGAAAAAAAATGGACCCAATAAAACTGATCCAATGGACAAGACATAATGCAAACCAACACTAAACGTGCAGGGAGAACCACATCAAGGGCTCCCTGAAAAACTTTTCAAATGAAACCATTAACCACATGCTTTCACCCTAACATATAGATAAGAATTCAAAATGAGACACAAATCAGTCAAAAGGGATTCTCGGCTCGAAACACCTCACATACAAGACATTCCAAAATAAAAATACACATCACACAATCATTGGTTATTAAAACACCAAATGTTTTCCTGAGCCAACCTTTTTGAAAATAAAAAAATCTAGTGTGTTGCACAAACACCAATGTTGTCATGTGGGCCTCACACATGCATGTTCTCATGCCACACTGACACCCACCTCTTGTACATCATGGAACCCATCCACTCATGCCAAAAACCATTTCTAATTACATATACACTCATGCATTTGTTTTCCCATTAGAACACCAAGAATTAAAACCATACCCTTTTCATTTTTCAAAACCAAACAATCAACCCACACTTTCCAAACCATACACATCATCAGAATTTTTGAAGAGCATCATTTAAAAAAAATTCAAGACCACATAATTTTTACATAAAAACTAGATTTACATGAATCCAAAACAAAGAGACGAGGAACGATGCTACATGAGACTAGTGTGAGTGGGCGACTGGAACATATGGTTAGCGTCCATAAGCCAATAACACTATTAACACAAAGAATATTCTAGGATATCGTCCCTAGATCTAAATGGCTTTCCAAACCTTGAAAGATCACTGGGACCATGGACCCTACTCCATTTTCATTTCTCCATAACAATATTAACCACGCAGACTAATGATTTAGACAAGCCTCAACTTACTTTAGTAACTCGAATCCTACCACGAGGTGTGCTGGCCAGGAACCTAGCTCATAACCAGAATGCCATGTTCCGACACCTTTAACATTGGCCTACACTAACTCTATCCCAAAAGAACATGACCTAAGAGAAAAAAGCTCCTCAGATACCATTTTTTCATTAACTAGGCCGATTCGCCATTCGACCCGGCGTCCGACCATGTCGACGATATGGCCCAAGGGGTTTTCCTAATCCCCACAGGCTGGCACAAGTGCCCGAGTATCAAAATAATTTGTGGGAATGATTTACAGTGAAAAAGAAACTAAAAAACAACTAACAAGATAAATAAACTAAAACTGGAAATAGACAACCAAACATGCCTTTTAACTATAAACTAGTTTAAATCTACAATTCAACTAAACACCCAAAGTGAACAACAACAGGGGTAGAGATCTAATATACATTACCAACAACCAATTGAAGACCATTAGCAACCAGAACCACCATCACTAAGCACGATGCCTCAACCTGTAATACACAATGAACATGGTCTACATACACACAAAGGTGTATATAGTGTGTGAGCCAAGAGACCAGTAGGATTTCACCCAATAAAAAGGTTCCACACCATAACCTCAAAAATCTAATTTAACATGCTCATTTAAAACCATAATTTTCAAACACTTTAATGGAATACATTTAAAAACTGAAAGTGGAAAGAAAATAGTACTGAAAGACTAACCATTTACCAATTCAACTTTAAAATGTGAGTGAAATTTTATAAAGAACATACACATACTCAAGTGGTTCTCCGTATACCGACGGATGACACCACGTCATGAATAGTAGAGAATTATGGTTATATCCCCTAAGGTAGCTAGTATGTGTGGTGTGCTAGAGACATCTTACCTCGGTGTAAGCAAGGTATAGAAACCACAATAATCAACACTCTTGTGCACGATCCACTAGTAGGGAAACACATCCATATCCCAGTGGTCTCCAATCATCACAATATTTTAGTTATTGTTGTAACATCAATATATCTTGATGAAACTAGGACAAAACACATCTGTAACATCTTGTGTACTAGTCCTAATCCACCCACCTAGGTACCCTGGTTTCCCTTTTTGTGCTCAAACAAATTTTCACATTTACAAATCACTAAAAAAACACATTCACACAAAAAAGTAAATCCAAGGAAGGTACATAGTGTGCCACAACATGCAAACCGATACCCCACTCTAAAAACATACACATACCAAACTATTTGATAATCATGCCTTACACCACTTATAAAATTTAATATTTCATACAGAAAAATGTTTCCAAAACGATTTCCAATGGAACCAAAAAACTGTACACCCAAAGACATGTTCAAAATCCGTCTTTTTAGACAAAATTCACACCAAAAACATTTCACATAATAAATCACATCTTATGAATGTCTTCATAAATTATTTAATCAACTAATAAAGAACTTTTAGTTGTCACATCAAGGGTTTCTCATGAAAAATGCCAAATTTTCACACAACAATGACACCTAAAATATGACACATGTTTAACCCTATCAAACACCACATCTGTACATAAAAGTTAATTAAATAAATTCAAGTAAACATTTATGATTGACCCATAGTAGTTTACACAAAAAAAACACTTGATCTAATGCAAAAACCGCACTTTAAAACCAAATGTACAACACAACCGTTCCAAAACTTGTTTTCCGCTAATAAAACTATTCAAAATTTTAATATAAAGATGAGAAATATTTTAAACATGCAAAAATAAATAATTTTTTCAATAAAACCCTTTTTTTATAAACTCTCACCCTACGTTCTTTATAAAATATTTCTCACTTTTACTATAAGACATGAAACCCTTTTTTCAAGAAACGATACTTTATGAAACGCACGACACACAACCAATTATTTTCAAGGAAAAAAAATTTCTAACACATATAATTATTAAACTGTTACCAAGTCACATTTTCACATCTAAAATAATTAATTTCATGTTTCAAAGAAGTCTCCCAACAAGACTCATATGAAGGGTAGAATCAATATCACATGTGCACGTCAAAAATATATCCAAGGATATTCGGCGCCACCCAAACCACTCCTAAAACCCTTTAAAAACATTAAATCAAATATCACACCAAAGAATGTCCAATATATATATTAGAAATCCAATTTCAACATTATACAGAAACCATTTCGAAATCACCAAGCCAAACACATAATAAAACCAGAGAATAAATTAATAAATTTCAACCAACAAATTAAATTAATCTAAGGATTTTGAGGCAAAAAAACACCTACCTTTGCATCGAAGAATTCCGAAAATTGTGTGAATTATTCGAATGTCTTCCAATCACACAAAAAAGAAAATTTAATTTAAACCTTATTCCACCAGATTGAACAAGTATACCCCAAAATTAAGACACTAGTTTGAAACCCTAGACACTGAAAAAATAAACCCCAATAAAAAATTATCAAAACCCTAACAAAGAGAAGAAAATGTCTACCGTAAGGTGAGGGTGCAGCAGCAGTATAAGGGCTCTGCCAAGGGGGTCCGGTTGCCAGAGAATGGAGGTTGGCTGGTCGCGACATTGGAGGTGGGTTGGCTAGGAGGCGTCACTATCAGAGTAAAAGGGGAGAAAGGGCTTGACACAGTGGGTAGAAGGGGAAACTGAGGACACGATGGGGGCGGGGGAACGTGGTACCAGAGGTGGATCGAGCCGGAGAAATAGCACTGAAAGGGGAAATGGGAGGTTGTCTGGTCAACCACGGACAATAGCGGTTCACACGAGGCATGGAAGCGGAGAGGCGGGTCACACACGCAGTATTGAGATCCCAGAATAGGAGGCAAGCCGGAGTGGATTTGCCCTGGGAGAAGATGTCCGGCGGTGATGCCTGGAATGGTTCTGGCCATGGTGGGGGGAGGCGCAACATAGGGGTTATTTTTTTTATACATTTTTTCAAAAAAAAAAATCTTAAAAATACCACAAGGTTTAAAATAATTTTTTTTTTACATCCTAAAGGCGGCACCTGGTGTGCCGCCTTTGGGGAATTTTCCGGCCAGGGCAAGGCGGCACCGGGTGTGCCGCCTTTGACCAAAAAATAACCGCAAAGGCGGCACACCAAGTGCCGCCTTTGCCTAAATAATTCTTTTTAAAATTTTTATTTTTATTTTTTGTTTTGTTTTGTTTTATATATATATATATATATAAAACAAAACTTTTCAGCAGAATATTTCTGCTATTTAATATCCAGCGGTTCTGCCATTACAGCAGTCTGGATTCTGACTGATACCCTCACCCAGGACTCCCTTTTATAAGGGGGTTTTCCCTGAAAACAATACTGCATTTTCGATTTGGGATTCTGGTTCTCCTTTTCCTGCACAGTACATTCTGCGTTTCCGATGTGTAATTCTGTTTCAAGTACGCGACTTTGAAAGACTATAAAAGTTAAACTATAAGACCAATACAAATTAATCTTTAAACACTGATTAAAAATATAAGAAATAGTTGAAAACAAAAATAATTTCATAAAAAATGTTGATACAGATTAATTTATAAGCTTTCAAAATCACCTACTTGAAACTTAAACATATTTGAAGTACGTGACTTTGAAAGCTTATAAAAGATAAATTATAAGACCAATACAAATGAAACATTAAACATTGATTAAACATATAATAAATAGTTGAAAACAAAAATAATTTCATAAAAAATGTTCACCAAAAACAATTTATAAGCTTTCAAAACCATCAACATGAAACTTAAAAATGTTTCAAGTTCCCGACTTTGAAAGACTATAAAACATAAACTATAAGACCAATAGAAATGAAACATTAAACATTGATTAAAAATATAAGAAATAGTTGAAAACAACAAAAACTTCCTAAAAAATTTCCATAAAAATTAATTTATAATATTTCAGAACAATTTACTTGAATAGGGAATCTGATCCATTAGTTTGAGGGATACCAGGGCTAGGTAGATAGATAATCGGATCATTGTATCTATGGATTTTTTGGATAGGAAGATAGATTCATTTCATTCATTATATCGAGGTATTTCTTTTTTAAGAGAATATAGACTTTCTTATAATTATAAAATAAGGGACACCTTTATTTTTTGGTTATAGAATACGATTCTCTTAAGGTTAAAAGACATTATTCTTTTAATGGATTTTAAAGTCATTATTTGTTTTGTATGAAATTGTATTTCTTTTTTGTAAAAAGTTTTTATATTTCCACCACACATATAATTGAATTCAAAACATCATATTAGTATTTTTATTATGATTTTATCCATATTAATATGATTTTGATAATAACAAAACTTTTGAATTAATAAAATCTATCATGATTATGATTCTTGTACTCTGATTACTCGGATTCATATAGACTCTGATCTTTTACATTCTGATTTAATCAAATTGTTTCTATTTATGATTATTTGATTGGACTGAGAACCATGTCCAATAAAAAATGTAAGAGTTTTTTATTTTTTAGTTTATTTCTTTTAAACTACATTTTTTAATACTAAAACATTCCCACTTTTAACTTATCTATTAGAATAATATTCTTATGATCCTAATAAAAATTATAGGCATAATGATACAACATTGTGTGGTTTTCTCAAGAGAATATTCCAACTCATCTTTTAATATCCATTAATTGTATTTTCTAGCTTTACCATTATCATTACTATATGAATAAATTGAAAATTTCTCAACTTGATTAATGAAACTAAATTCATATTTTTAAGAACTACTAGTTGATGAATTATCTTTTAAATAATTTCTTATCAAATTATTATGTCTATTACTAGAATGATACGTCTTCTTCATATCGTTTTTCTATTTTAGAGGATTCTCACTTTTTTTATCAAATTATAAATTATCCATTTTCATTATAAAATTCATGGAAAAGATTCCAATGAAATTATAGATTCATCACTATAGTGGTTTATTTAGTTTTAAATTCATTTACCCTATATAATCCATCTTTAAATAGGTGAATAAATTTCATTAATGTATTCATCAAATTCATCATCATCAGAATCAATTGATTCCCAAATTTCCAATTATTTGAACTTATTTTTTCTTATAGCCTCAAAGGATATATAATCTATATCTTCTTTTTGAAACTCATTTCCTTTATCATTTCATAATCTATGAGAATAAAATATAACTCCTCTAATGAAATATATTCCCTATCTTCCATGTCTAAAACCATGGCATCAAATCATATAGGGAAATTTATCAAAAGTGTTTTCAAAATTTTTGAATCTTATATCTTCTAACCAAATCCATAGATATTACATACCATCTCATTGAACCTAATGAAATAGTCATCAATGATTTCATCATCGACCATTTTAATATTCTCAAACTTTATTCTTAGTATTTTCATATTATCTCTCTTAACATTATTATTTCCTTCATAAGTACTTCCTAGTTTGTCTAAAATATCGTTGGTAGTTTCAACACCCATCGCTTTAGTGTATAACATTTTTGATAAATCCATTAGGGTATAATTATGATATTTTCCATCAACTTCAAGATTTATCATTTTAGATTTAGTACAATAATAATACTTAATAATAGGTGGTAATATAATGGTTGATACGTCTTTCATTTATAAGAAAAGCGATTGAAGGAAAAGAGTATAATATTCCTCTATGTATGGTAGTTATTTCCCTAAAATTAGGCATTCCATGGTTTCTCACTGAATTATGATCCTTCATTTCTCATAATGTTTTCTTATCATGAGAGGGGATCTTTTTATGATACCATTTGATTTAACCAAGGATCAGTTGGGTTCTAATGAGGGGGGGGGGGGTGAATCCATAGTACATTGTTTTAAAAATTCACTATTCTATAATCTAAAATCTATGACTAATTAAACTATCTATCCCTTATCTTAAATTCTGAAAATCCACCTGAATGAAAAAATAAAATCAATGAAAAACACAGGGATTCTATTAGGTTCATTACAAAGGCCTACTCTTTACTATAACCATTTATTACACCTTGATAAAGGTTATTCACTTTTTTTAGTCGGTTACAACATGGGAAAGTTGTATTCCCATAAAAAATAAGTCCAATAGTGCTTCATATCTAGAGTCCCACTATAAATTACAAGCTCCCACCTTCACTAACAACTCTTAACTCCCATAGGTGGATCTTTATACTATATCCATGGTGATTCTAAAATATCATAAGCCTACTCGAGAGTCCCACTGGTGACCTCTTCTACATCTGAGTCCCAAAAAAGACTTCAAAATTCCTAAATCACACAATATATGAACTTTTTCCGAAATATATCTATCAAATTTTTATATTTCTAGAAAACCTTCGTATATAGTCTTTCTCAAAAAACAAACCAAAGCACCTGATCTACCCATGTACAATATTAATGAAATTAGGCAACTGTTTTTCAATGACCTTATCTTTATCACTATCCATTGAACATAAAATTTCCTGGACTAATCTCAAAAAACTCATAACATGGTTATATATCTTCTGAAACACTACCTAGATCGGTCTCAATATTTATGTATATAAAATTAATGGAATATCAATTCAATTTTATTTAAAAAAGACAAATATAAAATATTCCATGATAATTTTATGTAAGTGTTATTTAATTTTCATGAAAATATTTTATAATTCATGCACACCTACAATGCCTCTTTCCTTCTCACTTTAGTGCTTCCACTGAAGGCCTTTCCTAACCGAGGCACTTGTTTTATGGCACCCAGGATATGATGTTACACTAACTCCTCCTAATCAACTCTAATTTGAACCTTTGGTTTTTTAGGCTCTCAGTAGATTATTTTGACCACTCTAACCCGTAATATTCTTAGACCAAAGTAACAATGGATGTTATTATTCTTCCTTCGATGTGGATATCTCTTATTGTTGTGGAATCCACCATTATTCTCTACTCTCAATCTTTGAGAGTGAAAAATTCATATGCTGCTGATGGATTGGATCCTTGTTTCGATGGATTGAAATTATAGGGATTTCTCATTGATCTACCTCAACTTTGACTCTCATTGGCATTTATCAACACATGTGATTGATTAATCGTGTGAATAATGGTTTGTGGATACACTATTTTCTTTTTTGGGAAATTCAATTTAGAGTAGATATGGGTGTGGATTTTTAGTTTTTTGGATACCCTATGTGGGGGAATATTGACATGTAAGTAACATCACCATATCCCATTTATTATATGTAGAAAGTAGTTATATGTGTTGCATGGAAAGATTCCATGTTGGAATATGGAAAGATTCCGTGTTGGAACATTGAAAGATTCCATGTTGGAACATGGAAGGATTCCATGTTGGAACATGGAAAGATTAAATTTTGGTACATGGTAAGGTACCCCATTTGATATGCATGCTATGTATAAGGGAGACATTCCATATAATTTGGATGTACATGTTAGGTTGGGAAGAGTTTTATGAGAAGGTAAGGATTGAGGAGGAACATTCTATATACATGATGAACACACCATTTACATCTTATGAATTTTAGGTGTGAGGATGAAGTGGTGATATGAGGAAATTATTGATATATTATATATTTATATTTGGTTTTTACAATGGTTTTTGGAGGACCCCTTCATGGTTTTTATTTTAGAATCCTATTAAAGGAAGTGTGGTGTGAGGTCCAAGTGGGGGCTGTAGGATTTCTTCTTGGAATGACTTAGAATTACCATGGTGTATTTTTTTATGCTCTTTTTGATTTTTTATATAATTAAGGATAGTGTAGTCTCATGGTTGTTTTTTATTAGTCAGTTTCTCAAAGTTTAGTTTTTTTATAGACATTATGATATGGTGACCCTATGGGGATGTCAAGAACAAATGAGTTCTATTAAGTAAAGTTTTAATTAGGTCTGATGGACCTTTTATTATATTATAATGTGTGAGGTATTGATTGGATATAGGTTTTATTCCAAGAGGATGGATGAGGTCTTATTTATATGGTCTTGAATTAAGGATTTTTACATGTGGTAGAGTAGAACTGTATTGGTTTTTATGTTATTTATGTGATTCTGAAAACTATTTTGGGTGCCCTATTATTTTCACCCCTATAGGGATAGTACTGGTTTCAATTAAAATGGTGATGGGTTTTAGTTTTCTCAAATCATGTCTTTGTGGCCTCTGAATTGGATTTTATTGGTCATTTCTATTCACGTTCTAGATGTGAGAGGAGTCATTTGGGATATTATTAGATTTGGAATCAATTATGAGAATTATATAATGAAATATTCTATTAGTTGGATAGTGTTTTTTAGGTCTGGGGAGCTTATAGTCTACCTATATTAGTGAAAAATTTCTTTCTAGTATAGTATTATATCCTATCTATGGTTTGGGGATTTATGGATTTTTTTCTTCTCTATGAACTTACATGGAAGTGGACATGTACATGAATAAAGTTCCAACCTAGTTAGGTAGAACATACTGAATATTATGATTAGATTTCCTGGTTGAATCTTCCCAACCATGGGAACATTTATGGGTTCTCTAGTGTCATCCAATATGTTCTTCTTGCCAATTTATAGTCTTTGAAATTCGCGTACTTGAAACATTTTTAAGTTTCAAGTAGACTGTTTTGAAAGATTATAAATTAATTTTTATGGACATTTTTTAGGATGTTTTTGTTGTTTTCAACTATTTCTTATATGTTTAATCAATTTTTAAGGTTTCATTTATATTGGTCTTATATTTTATGTTTTATAGTCTTTCAAAGTCGGGAACTTGAAACATTTTTAAGTTTCATGTTGATGGTTTTGAAAGCTTATAAATTGTTTTTGGTGAACATTTTTTATGAAATTATTTTTGTTTTCAACTATTTATTATATGTTTAATCAATGTTTACAGTTTCATTTGTATTGGTCTTATAATTTATCTTTTATAAGCTTTCAAAGTCACGTACTTCAAATATGTTTAAGTTTCAAGTAGGTGGTTTTGAAAGCTTATAAATTAATCTGTATCAACATTTTTTATGAAATTATTTTTGTTTTCAACTATTTCTTATATGTTTACTCAGTGTTTAAAGTTTCATTTGTATTGGTCTTATAGTTTAACTTTTATAGTCTTTCAAAGTCGCGTACTTGAAACAGAATCACACATCGGAAACGCAGAATGTACTGTGCAGGAAAAGGAGAACCAGAATCCCACATCGGAAATGCAGTATTGTTTTCAGGGCAAACCCCCTTATAAAAGGGAGTCCTGGGTGAGGGTATCAGTCAGAATCCAGACAGCTGTAATGGCAGAACCGCTGGATATTAAATAGCAGAAAAATTCTGCTAAAAAGTTTTGTTATATATATATATATATATATATATACACATATATAAAACAAAACAAAACAAAAAATAAAAATAAAAATAAAAATTTAAAAAAAAATATTTAGGCAAAGGCGGCACCTGGTGTGCCGCCTTTGCGGTTATTTTTGGGAAAAGGCGGCACACCATGTGCCGCCTTGCCCTGGACAGAAAATTCCCCAAAGGCGGCACACCAGGTGCCGCCTTTGGGGGATAAAAAAATAAATTTTTTTAACCTAGATGTATTTTCAAAATTTTTTTTTTTAAAAAATGTATATTAAAAAAAAACTCCGCAACATAGGGTTACAGGGGAAAAGGTGGGGTCATGCCACTTTGGGTAAAGATGAGTAATTAACTTTCTTTTTATTTAAAAAAACACAAATAACTCATTAGATTAGTATAAAAAAAGTTAGTATTAATAATAATAGTAGTAATAATAAAAATAATAATCATAATAATAAACTAAAATTTGAATAATAATAATATCTTAATTAAAATTTTACCCTCAAGGATAATTATAATGGTAAAATTATAATTTAAAATAATCACAATTCTAATGATAATAATTAAAGGTGATAATAATAATAATTTATGGTGATAATATTAATATCATTAATGATTTTAATAATTTTTTTAATAACATTTATAATAATTATGACATAATAAAATGTTTATAATAATAAAAGTGATAACTTTATATAATCTATATTCGTAACACTATTACTAATAATAATAATAATAATAATAATAATAATATTCTCAAACACTATTATTATTATTATCCATAAAATAATTCCTGAAATTTTTATTAAACTTCTTATTTTCATTTTATTACAATTTTATTATTCAATACATTTTATTTATCTGCGTTCATCATCTGGCTAGTTGTGCAGTGAACAGGGCGAGGTCGTGTGGTGACCCAGGCGAAGTCGCGTGGCTTCAACTGCACCTTTCACACGCGCCGAAAGCTGTCAAGGAAAAAACATACAATTTTTTAAATAATAACTCGAAATTTTAAAGTCAGTTTCAACCTGGACAACCTGATTCCCAGAAATTTAATAAAATAAATAATCTAAAAGAGGTGGGTGTGGCATTAATGTTGTCAATCCAAAAATGTGTCTTCAAATCACTATACATCTTGGTGTTGCCCGAGTGTATAGAGATATTAGAGCTATGAGAATCATAGAACAATCCCCTTTTTAGATTAGGTATATCAGGAACACAAATTCTCTTCCCAAATTTCTACATTCCATCTCCATATACGTGGTCACTCAATATCCCATAATTTACAGCTTTAATCATTTTTTGAAACTCATAATCATCAGTCTGAGAATGCATTATCCTTTCTAGTAAAGATGGTTTGACAACCAGTTGAAAAAGTATTGATGTTTCACCTTCCATGGTTATTAACATATCCATCTTTACTTGATCAATGAAAATATGATCCCTTTCAACTCTCATCTAGCTCAAAACTCCATGGTCCGTTCTACTTAAACCATTTTCCACCTTATTTGCCTTCCCCAAGTGGTAGTGTATAGTGAAATCACAATCCCTGAGTAGTTCAAGCCATCTTCTTTTCCTCATGATGATTTATTTTTGAGTGAAAATATACTTCAAACTCTAGTGATCCATATAAATATCACATTATTCACAATAGAGATAGTGTATTCATATCTTCACATAAGGGATTACAGCTGCTATCTAAAGATCATGAGTGAGATAGTTTTTCTCAAGAATTTTTAGATGTTGTGATGCATAGGCATTAACTCTATTATTTTTCATAATGACACTACCAAGTCCTTGTTGAGAAAAGTATTGTTTTCAACAATGCGTATTAATATTATTTAAAGGGGCAGATTATTGAAAATAATACTCTGTCTCTTTATGATAATATTGATGCTCACAAATACCCTTAGTTATTTTCGAATGATTTTTCTTAGTATTTTGCAAGAGGTTATTAATTTATTTTACTCTTGAAATAACGAGAATTTATTACTTAGCGCATAATCTGTTTTAGAGCGTTCTGGAAACACTGTTCACATCTTATGTAGATTAATATAGCGCGAAATCTGTTTTAGCGCGTTCTAGAATCCCTGTTCATACCCTACGTGGATAAACGTAGCGTAAGGATGAAAAGTATGTATACTTTTTGAGATAAGAGAAAAGTATGGTTAAACAACCATACGTTTTCAGGAAATTATGGATGAAGAACCTTACATTAGGAAGGAACCCTACGTTTTGGTTATCAGCAAAGTATGGAAGGAGAACCGTACGTAAATTCTGAAGGTTACGTTTATTTCTCAAAAGTATGGTTCATCAAACATACTTTTGTAAACAACCATACGTTCTTGGAAAATTATGGATCAAGTAAATGTATGTATCTTTTACTGTACGTTTGAATGTTGAAGAAAAATTATGGATGATCAACCCTACGTTTGTTATCAATCATACATTGTCAACCCTACGTTTGAAGACTCCGTTGTTAACCCTATGTTTGGAGGCCACGTCACTAAACTTACGTTTGGCGTCAGAATTTTCGGTAGACGGTTTTTATGTACAACAATCAATAAGCTGAGTTCTGGGCGGATTTCAAGACGGATTTAATGTCATTTTTAAATTATGACTTTGACTGATTCAAAGATGTTTTATTAATAGATTTAAGATCGAATTAAAAGGAGCTTTTTATTCCGAGTCTTAAGGGAAGTTACGAGTTCTCTGTAAATTCAAATTTTTGAATATCGCGAATCAGAAGGCAACTTTTATGGATCTAAATGTGCAGGAGATATGATTTATTATATATGCTCTCTCTAAAACATCAAAAAAGATGGTGTGATCGATCTGTTATTAAAAAAGGTGGAAAACTGAGATTGCAATTATTCACGATTGATCTACAGATTAAATAGGAGCATAAAAGCTCTGTTTGTTCAAGAAGGAACTCGATAGAAGATTCACCTGTTCTACATCGAATATCTATTGTGGATCTACTACTGCTGAGGTTGTGAACTATATCACTATATCTAATACAACTGGATCAAATCAGAACTGCTTCTTCTTGAAGATCAATATTTCTAGAGACTTCATTGCATCTGATGTCAATTGCATTCTGTTGCAATTGTGACGATCGACCAGAAATTTCTTTCTGAAATTATTTTTATTCTTGAGTAAACAACTTCTCGTTCTAAGCTTTGTAGGTTTGTGTTTGAATTGGAAGGCTTTGTTTTTCCTTGGATTATAAAGGTGTCAACTGCCTGTACTCAGTTGTGAATCGGTCTGTGGAAAAGAGGACAAGATAGTGAAAATCACCAAGCTCGTGGAGTAGAGCGTTGGTGGAGTAGACTAGGGGATTTATTTTCCCCGAAGCACTAAACATCTTTGTGTTCTTGTTTTTACTTTTTCCGCTGCACGATCAAATCCGATAAAGTATAAAGGACATAACTCATTCAAAAGAATAGTTATTGAAAAAATTGAAAAAGACCCAATTCACCCCCCTCTTGTGTATAATCTGTAGATTCAGATCCAACAATTGGTATCAGAGGAGGAGCTTCTGACAGAGCCTTATAAAGCTAGGAGCATTTAAGGATTATACAACAGAGCATCATGACCGATACAAGAGAAGGGATGTCGATGGATAGAGCACCATATTTTAATGGTGACAACTATGTTTTCTGGAAATCGTGCATGATACTATATCTGAAAAACCACGGATATAGAGTCTATTCAAATATTCTGACTCCTTATGAAATTCTTAAAAATCCTGAGGCATGGAGTCCTGCTATAGAGGCAGAGTACGATATGAACTCAAAGCCTATGAATGCAATTATTTGTGGTCTAGGACCAGATGAATTTAATAGAGTATCTCAGTGCCCGACATCATATGAGATGTGGAAAACAATAGTTGTGGCATTTTAAGGAACAGATAATTTATGGAAAATGAGATATGCAACTAAAAAACTGAAATTTGATACATTCAGAATGATTGATGGTGAGAGCATTACCCAAATTAATGGGAGATTGACAGAAATTGTCACTAACATAACTGCTCTAGGAGAACCTATCAAGCATGCTGATCACGCATTAAAAGTACTGAGAGTACTTCCTACTAGATGGAATGGTATCTCTGCTATAATCAGACAATCAACACCTGTCAAAGATCTAACTATGAAAGAGCTGATTGGTACACTGATAATGTATGAAGCTGAAATGCAAGATGAAGCTAATGAACATAAAGTGCTTATCAAAAGAGAAGATACTTCCTTGAAGGTAACTTCACTACAAATGAATAGAAAGCTGAAGAGCAAAGAAGTCAAAGCTAAATTAGAAAGCTCTGACCCATCCAACTCTGATGAAGAACTGGCTCAACTAGCCAGAAAATTTAGAAAATTATACAGCAAGAAAAGAGGCTTAAAAAAATCTTTTAAGGGAGATAATCGGGAAGTGAGATGTTATGAATGCAAAAATATGGGACATATCAGACCATATTGCCCACAATTGAAGGATGCAATGTAGAAGAAATTCTTCAAAAGAAATGACTTTGAGAAGAAAGACAAGAATGCTATGAAAGCTACTTGGAGTTTATCTGAAGACTCTAGTAGCTCTTCAAAATCAAGTTCAGAGAAATGAGAAGTCAATATAATGGAAAACATGTGTTTCACGGCAGAAACTGATGAGGTACACTCATATTACTCCTCTGAATCACATTATGAATCAAGCTACGCAAATGAAAAACTTACAGCCTACTGCAATATTCTTGAAGAAAGATATGACTCACTATTTAAGAAACATAAGTCACTAAGAAATATACATAAAGCCATTTCAGATGGAAGAGACACAATATTGAAACAACATAAAGGATTAACTGATAAATACAATTTTATTAACACTAACTATGTTAATTTTTAATCAATAATAAAATCACTGCAGGATGAAGTAAAATCTTACAAACAGGCTGCATTGGTTTTTACAAAAGGAGCTAATTCATTAAATAAAATTCTTGTAAAAAATATCATTAAAAAGGAGAGATTTGGAATTGGCAGTAATGGAGAAAAACCAAATATATATAAAAATTATTTTGTTCCTAGCTCTAAAAAGCTTAATTGTAATCTTTGTGGGGCAAAGGGACAGGTAGCTAAAAACTGTTTCATAAGACAACCTCAAATTTGTGGTATTAAGAAATCCTATGTTTCAAAAGACTTATATGATTCAGGTAATTTTAAAAGAACAAATAAAATCTGGATACCTAGATCATTGCTATCTAACACTCCTGGACCCAATAAAATATGGGTACCAAAGCAATTTGTTTGAATGTCTTTGTAGGTAGCAGGTCACTAGAGAATAAAAGATGTATGGTATATAGACAGTGGTTACTCAAGACATATGAGTGGAAACTCATTGAATTTTTCTTCACTCACTCAAAAGGAAGGAGGACTTGTCACATTTGGTGATAATGACAAAGGAAGAATCATTGGCATTGGAACTGTTGGAGATCCAAAAAACAGTCTCAATCAACAAAGTGCATTATGTACAAGGAATGAAAAACAATCTGATAAGTATATCTCAACTTTGTGATGATGGATATACTGTTGATTTTACTAACAATTGTTGTACTGTTTCTAAAGATAAACTGTTTAAATTTAAAGCACCATGAATTGAAAATGTCTATACTTTGGATTTAAATTACTTGTGTAAACAACAAGTAAACTGCTTGACTGCTAAAATAAGGGAATCCTGGATCTGGCATAAAAGACTTGGTCATTGCAATGTATATGTTTTACATAAGTTATCCAAGAAACGTTTAGTTTCTGATTTACCTTGTCACAAATTTGAAAGTGACATATTTTTTGATGCATGTCAACTTGGCAAACAACCAAAATCATCCTTCAAATATGTTAATAAGGTTGCTACATCTAAACCTCTAGAACTTATTCATATATATTTTTTTGTACCTTCAAGAGTAGCAAGCTTAGCTGGTAAATTATATTTATATGTTTTAGTTGATTACTATTCAAGATTTACATGGATTTTCTTTTTGAAATTTAAAAATGAAGCTTTTACATTATTTGAAAGTTTCTGCAAATCTGTTCAAAATGAAAAAGGTTTCAATATAATATCATTAAGAAGTGATCATGGTGGAGAATTTGAGAATATGGAATTTAATTCCTTTTGCTCAAATATGGGTATTAAACACACCTTTTCTGCACCCAGAACACCTCAACAAAATGGGATTTTAGAAAGAAGAAATAGAAAAATTCAAGAAATGGCTAGAACAATGTTAAATGAATATATCCTACCAATATATTTCTAAGCAGAAGCTGTGAATACAGCTTGTTATATAATTAATAGAGTTTTAATTAGACCTATTTTGAAAAAGACAACCTATGAACTATGGAATAACAGAAAACCTAAAGTAAATTACTTTAAAGTTTTTGGATTCAAGGTTAATATCTTAAACACCAAGGATAATCTTGGTATGTTTGATCCAAAATCTGATGAAGATATTTTATTAGGATATTCTGCTACCTCCAAAGCCTATAGTGTTTGTAATAAAAAGTCAAGGATTGTTGAAGAATCAGTTCATGTGAAATTTGATGATTCTGATCCTTTTGAGAAAAGGACAGAACAAATGGATGAACTTGACTCTAATGATAACATGAGACTTGAGAATTTAATGAATGATTTCAAAAATGATATAAAGGAAATTCAGTCCATTTCAGAGGAACCTGATACTGAAAAACCTTTAAATATATTACCTAGACAGTCTAGAACCCTAAAGAACCATCCTTTAGAAACTGTAATAGGTAACTGAAAAACTCGTGTTCAAACTAGAAGAAACATAGGAAACCTAGTGTAATTTTCAGCCTTCCAATCTCAACAAGAACCCAAGACTATAGAAGAAGCTTTAGATGATGAAAGCTGGGTAACAGAAATGCAAGATGAATTAAACCAGTTTGAATGAAATAAAGTATGGGATTTAGTGGAAAGACCTAAGAATTATCCTGTAATAGGAACCAAATGGGTTTTTAGAAATAACCAGGATGAACAAGGCACAATAAATAGAAATAAAGCATGATTAGTAGCTAAAGTATATAATAAAAAATAGGGAATAGATTATGATGAGACTTTTGCACCTGTAGCTAGGTTAGAATCCATTATAAACCTTTTATCTTATGCATCATATATGAATTTTAAATTATTTCAGATGGATGTCAAATCTGCCTTTTTTAAATGGATATTTAGTGGAGGAAGTTTATGTTGAGGAACCTCCTGGTTTGAAAACTCTAAAAAACCTGATTTTGTTTTTAAACTTACTAAATCTATTTATGGCCTTAACCAAGCACCTAGAGCCTGGTATGAAAGATTAAATTCTTTTCTTTTTATAAATGATTTCACTGTTAGTATGGAAGATCCAACACTATTTAAGATAAATGTGAAAAATAATGTTTTATTGGTTCAAATTTATGTTGATGATGTAATCTTTGGATCAACTAATAAAACTATTTGTCATGAATTTTCAAAATTAATTCAAGAAGAATTTTAAATGATTATAATGGGAGAATTAAATTTCTTTTTGGGTCTTCAAATATTTCAAAAAGATTTTGGAAATGTTTTAAATAAAAGCAAATAAATTACTGATTTACTAAAGAAATTTGGACTTGAGAATAGAAAGACATTTACAACTCCTATGTGTACTAATATAAAACATGATCTGGATGAAACTGGGAAATCAGTTGACAACAAGTTATATAGCGGTATGATTGGTAGCTTGTTATATCTTACTGCTAGTAGACCAGATATAATGTATTCAGTATGTCATTGTGCTATATTTCAATCAAATCCAAAAGAATCCCATCTAACTGTTGTTAAAATAATTATTAGATATTTAAAAGGAACTGTTTTTAAATCTCTTATTTATCCTAAAACTTCTGATTTTAATTTGATTTCATATTCAGATGCTGACTTTGGAAGTTTTATATTAGATAGAAAAAGTACATCAGGTACATGTCACTTTTTAGGAATGTCCTTAGTATCATGGTCTAGTAAGAAACAACATTCTGTTTCCCTATCAACAGCTGAGGAAGAATATGTTTCTGCTGGCAGTTGTTGTGCACAAGTGTTGTGGATGAAAAACACTCTTATGGACTTTGGATTGAATTTTAATAATACACCTATTTTATTTGATAATACGAGTGCAATAAATATTTCAAAAAATCAAATTAGTCATTCTAGAACTAAGCACACTGATATAAGGCATCACTTTTTAAGAGATCATGTTATTAAAAAAGATGTATTTTTAGAATTTATAAATATTGAAATTCAATTAGTAGATATTTTTACTAAACCTCTTCCCACTGCAAGTGTTGATTTTATTAAGGGGGAGCTAGGTTACTTTAATTTTAAATAAGTTTTTTTGTAAATTTTATTTGTTTATGGAATACTGTTTATGTTATTCTTTCTTTCATCGTATGAGTGATTACATGGGAATCAAGGCTGTCAGATCCTTTTCAACTTCTAAACCCTTTCACTTCTATCGAAACCCTTTCGAAATCCAAAAATCACACTTCCTCTTCTGAAACCCTAACCTTCGAACTTCTGAAACCCTAACCTTCAAACCTTCAGAGACTCTCGTAGCAATGGTAAGGAATAAAAGAGCTAGTGAGGTCGAGCCGAGAAATTCCAAGAGACAACGCACTGAAGGAAGAAAAATCTTATAGGGTAAGGTAATCGATCATGACAAGTTGTTTCAGACGAATCTATTGTTGATGCAAGCACTGTCATTTCTGAATCTTGAACAGATGTTCAACAGTGAAAATACGGAATTTTTGTATGAAGTAGAACTTAGATACTTCTACAAATATGTGCAGTTTAGTCAGGGTGATACCTAAGATAGTATGATGGATAAAATAGAGGATAGGGATTTCTCAATTTCTTCAATAGAGATTAATCAGATTCTCAACTGCCCTCATGAGGGAGTTTTTCATTTTGACTTGAAGAATATAGGTGATTCTGTGCATAAATCCGAAGAAATTATGTCTTTTATTTTCGGTACCATGACAATAAAGAAAATGTAAGTTAAGGATTTGGAGCCTGATCAAAAGATTTTGGTAAAATTTATTCAGACCGGAATAGGTCCACGGATGGCAGAAATGGGGAAGATTTTGTACCCTGATATGTATGTAATATTTCTTTTGTTAAGTGATGTTAAGTTAAATTTCCAAGATACATGATAAGGTATCTAAGTTATTTCTGTCAAGGTGAGGCCAGGATGAATTTCTATCCCTTTGGTAGATTTATTTCTAAGCTACTGTTTATGAAATACATGGTGAGACTAGTGTATACAAGAGTTAACTTTCATCACAGTAATATGTTTAATGCTAGAACCTTGAGGAAAGTTTGATATTTCTGGAGAACAATTAAAGGAACAATTTTTCCAGTAGGAGGTGAGGAAGAATCAGAGAGTGCTCAACCTTAACTTGATAAGTCTAAGTAGGGACAAGCTAAATCTAGAGTCAGAAATGTAGCAAGAAGGATTCGCTTTGAAGTGACAGATGTTGAGTAAGACAGAAGCCAGGAGGGACTTCAATCAAGAAGAAAAAGACCTGTAAATGAAGAAGTCACTTCCACTACTTTGGAAACTCCAACAGAACCTTTATTGTCTTATTCTTTTGTGAGAGAAGTTGTTTCTGATAAAACCATGGAAGATTTTACTGAGAGAACGACACTGGTAGAGAAATTAGGATCTCAAGAAGAAGCTCAAATGGAAAATCAGGAACAGATTGTTGCTAATGTTGAAGTTGCTCTTCAACAGGAACAGGAAATGGAGGCAGTGCCTGATGAAGAAGTGGACAGACCTCAGGAAACTTATGAAGATATTGTTCTTGAAATTCCAATGGAAGACAACGATGCAGATGAATGTGAGGAGCATGTTTCTGAAGCTCAAACAGAGGTACTTTTAAAGGATTTTTCTGTGGAGGAGTTTGAAAACCCTAAGGAAAAATCTGTGGACCAACCTTCTCAGGACAAAGAAAAAGTGAAATCTGATGTTGATTCATTGCCTTTGGTATTTCTACATCAACCTGAGAATGTGAATCAAGCACAGGGTTCATCTGACTCTAGGAAAGAAGAAGTTGAAGAACTGTACAGAAAAGTATATTAGTTGGAATCTGAGAATGCTTCTCCTAGAAATGCTTTAGACTTAGAACATTTGAAGTTTCAAAAGCTGAAGGAGTGTACAGTTTCAAGGCAATAAGTTGAAATATTTATAGAGGATATGCTGACTGCTTTTACTCAATTAAAATATGAAATGGTTATGAAGTCAGATTTATCAGATCTGAAGTTGTTTATGGAGAACCAATTTGCATCAGTTACAATTAATTTTGTTGGTGGATCAAGTTCTTCACCTGATTTAATCAGAAGGTTTCAGGCTATCATAACTGCGTTGAGCAATATGAATTACCGGATACAAGATCGTTAATGTAACAGTGCTCCTTTGCTAGTGTTGCTGGACAATCAGAAATATCTAGTGGATCAACTGACATCTAGTGAGCCATCAATCAGAATTCGGTTAGATCAGTTATCGGAGAAGCTGTCAGTATTTGATTTAAAAGTGGAAAGGATTCATGAGTTTTTCAGAGTCAATTTAATTGAGGATATTCATATGACTCAAGAGAACAAGGAGCTCATTATCAAGCTTGGAGATGGGATGATGAAGAGACTTCGGGAACAGTTTACAGAAATCAAGTCTGCAATTCATCGAAGAAAGACCCTGTTTCCTATCTTACCCAAACCATGATTCTTTTGTATATCATTTTCTTGTATAAACTACTATTTTTGAATGAAAATTTTCATCATTTTTTAATTTTCTCTTTCCTTATTTGTTTTAATACCTTTATTTTTTAATATACCAGTACTCCAGATTTAATTATTGGTAAACAATTCGTAATAGCATTTACCAACAGTTCAGTGCAATATTAAATGTGTTAAAATCCATGATTTTTCATTATTTTTGATATCACAAAAGGGGAAAAATTTGGATAAACACAACATCAATATTTAGGGGGAGAATTCATTTTATTGAGGGAGAAAATAAGATGAGACATTTGGATTTATAATTATCTTTTTGGTGTAGAAGTTTTTATTTAAAACTTTTTAACGAATTTTGAAAGTTAATTTTGTTTTGTTTAAATAATATTAATTATTTTATGGGTTTTGTGGTCATCAAAAAGGGGGATATTGTTGAGCAAAGTATTGTTTTCAACAATGCGTATTGATGTTATTTAAAGGCGGAGATTATTGAAAATAATACTCTGTCTCTTTATGATAATTTTGATGCTCACAAATACCCTTAGATATTTTCTAATGATTTTTCTTAGTATTTTACAGGAGGTTATTAATTTATTTTACTCTTGAAATAACAATAATTTACTACTTAGCGCATAATCTGTTTTAGCGTGTTCTAGAAACACTGTTCACATCTTACGTAGATGAATATAGCGCAGAATCTGTTTTAGCGCATTCTGGAATCACTGTTCATACCCTACGTGGATAAACGTAGCGTAAGGATAAAAAGCATGTATACTTTTTGAGATAAGAGAAAAGTATGGTTAAACAACCATAAGTTTTCAGCAAACTATGGAAGAAGAACCTTACGTAAGGAAGGAACCCTACATTTTTGTTAGCAGCAAATTATGGAAGGAGAACCATACGTAAATATCTAATGGTTACGTTTATTTATCAAAAGTATAGTTCCTCAACCTTACTTTTGTAAATAACCATACGTTTTTGGAAAAGTATGGATCATGTAAAAGTATGGATCTTTTACCGTACATTGGAATGTTGAAGAAAAAGTATGGATGATCAACCCTATGTTTGCTATCACTTTTACGTTGTCAACCCTATGTTTGATGTTTACGTTGTTAATCCTATATTTGGAGGCCACATCATCTACCTTACATTTGGAGTTAGAATTTTCGGCAGACGGTTTTTATGTATAACGATCAGTAAGGCAATTTCTGTGCGGATTTCAAGATGAATTTAAACTCATTTTTAAAATATGACATTGACTGATTCAAATCCGTTTTATTAATGGATTTAAGATAGAATTAAAAAGAGATTTTTATACCGAGTCTTAAGGGAAGTTACAACTTCTCTGTAAATTCAAATTTTTGAATACCGCGAATCAGAAGGAAACTTTTATGGATCTAAATGTGCAAGATATATGCTTTATTATATATTCTCTATCTAAAACATCAAAAAAGTTGGTGTGACTGATCTATTATTGAAAAAGGTGGAAAACTGAGATTGCAATTATTCACAATTGATCTGCTGATTCAACAGGAGCGTAAAAGCCCTTTTTGTTAACGAAGAAAGAACTTGATAGAATATTCACCTGTTCTACACCGAATATCTTCTGTGGATCTACTACAGTTGAGGTTGTGAACTATATCTCTATATCTACTACAACTGGATCAACTCAGAAATGCTTCATCTTGAAGATCAATATTTCTAGAGACTTAGTTGCATCTTCTGTCAATTGCATTCTGTTGCAATTGTGAATATCAATCAAAAATTTCTTTCTGAAATTATTTTTATTCTGGAGTAACCAGCTTCTCGTTCTAAGCTGTGTAGGTTCGTGTTTGAACCAGAAGGATTTGTTTTTCCTTGTATTGTAAAGGTGTCAACTAACTATACTCAGTTGTGAATCGGTCTATGGAAAAGAGGACCAGATAGTAAAAATCACAAAGCTCGTGGAGTAGAGCATTGGTGGAGTGGACTAGGGGATTTCTTTTCCCCGAACCACTATACATCTTTGCGTTCTTTTTTTTACTTTTTCCACTGCACGATCAAATCCAATAAATTATAAAG
Organism: Viscum album; assembly: GCA_963277665.1. Taxonomy (NCBI): domain Eukaryota; kingdom Viridiplantae; phylum Streptophyta; class Magnoliopsida; order Santalales; family Viscaceae; genus Viscum; species Viscum album. Next base: position 1,868,150,323 of record OY728133.1, read on the forward strand.
GATAAAACTCATTCAAAAGAAGAGTTATTGAAAAATTGCAAAAGACACAATTCACCCCCCCTCTTGTGTATAATCTGTAGATTCAGATCCAATAGTCCTATCGTTGAAGCATCACCATATATAAAAAACCCATCGTTCCTAGATGATAGTGTAAAGATATAAGAGTTGACTAATATTCTCTTAATTTCTTAAAAAAATTCATCAAATTCGTTTTTCCAAACAAATTTAACCCTTTTACTTGTGAGCTTGGTTCATGGGTTAGCCAACCGAGAAAAATTCAGGACGAAATGTCGAAAATAACCTTCTAAACTGATAAAACTGCATACCTCAGTTATACTCGTCAGTTCTGGCCACTCATGGATTTCCATGGTCTTTGAAGGATCAACACATATTCTATCCTTAGAGACAAAAAATCCTTGAAATGAAATATATTGAAGAAAAAATTCACAATTTCTAAACATCCCATATAATTCATTTCTTCTATGAGTCTTTTGAATAATGTGCAAGTGGTTTTCCTGATCTTTGAAGATTTTTTTGTATACCAAGATATCATCACTAAATACCACTAAAAAGTCATCAAGAAATTCCTTGAAAACTCCATTCATTAGATCAATGAATATATTGGGTGCATTAGTCAATCCAAAAGTCATTACTATAAACTCGTAATGCTTGTATGTGGTTCAAAATGTTGTTTTCGGAATGTATTCCTTCTTCACATACAACAAATGATATCCCGATTGAAGGTCAATCTTGAAAAAATATTTAGCTCCACAATTTTGGTCTAATAAATCATCTATTTGAGATAGGGGATACTTGTTCTTTATTTTGATAGCATTGATCTCCCTATAGTCAATGCACAACTTCATAGATCCACCTTTCATCTTAGCAAAAATGACAGGCGATCTTCATGGAGAAACACCAAGGAGACAAAATTCCTTATTACTCAATTCATCAAGTTGTTTATTTATTTAAAATAATTCCAAAGTTGTTATTATACATGTGGTATTCGATATGGGCCATGAACCAATAATTAAATCAATGGAAAACTCAATTTCTCATTCTGGACGATGTTTAGGTAAATCCTCTGTAAACACAACAACATATTCTATCAAAATAAGTGAATCCTCTATATGAACATTCTATTCTTCACCCATGATTACATAATTATCCACCTCTCAAATGATTGAATTTAGTAGAGCTACTGGGGGTGGGTATAGATAAGAATCAGATGGTGACGTTTCTACTATAAAGATAATGTACTCCTAATCATCATCGAGAATTGTAACATCCTTCTTATTACAATAATTTTTTGCATCATGGTATGAAATCCAATCCTTAATAATGATTATATCAAATTCAATCATTTGTATGTCATTTTGATCTGCCGATAAATATTGTGTATATGACTTAAGGGGAACTGATTGAAAAATCATTGTTGGAATGATACTTCCCTTATGAGTTTTGACTGACAAGTCCCTTGTTAAATAAAATTGCAAATATCTAAATTTCATAGAAAACTATTAAGATATGAAACAATGCAACGACCCAAAGTCAAATAAATCATTGGCTAAACATGAAGAAACCATTAAATTACCTGCCACCATGTCTTTTAGAGCTTCAACCTTAGCAGTATTGATAACATATGCTTAGCCCTGATCATTTGGCCTTTTCTGAGGTATATTTCCCTTATTCATAGGACATTCATTTTCATAATGACCCATCTCCCTACAATTGAAGCATTAAACATTGGTAGCTTCTTTCTTACCCTTACATTCACTAGCAAGATGGCCTTTCTATCTACATTTTTAGCATACTCCATTTTCATTTATATAGGCTCTAGGGTGCTTCCATCCACAATTTTCACAGGGTGGAAATTCAACTCTTCCCTTCATCCCTATTTTAGTATTTATTCCCAGAGTGTTTTCCAGATCTCTTCTTCTCTTGATTTTCTTTAAAGCTGTAAGAATTAGAGAATTACTTTTCTATATTGATATCTCATGAGATAATATATTCATACGATGAGAAGGATTACGAGACTAGTGCTCGACGGATATATGGATTAAACCCATCAATGAAATGATCAATATTACTTCTTGGGTTACGTATATAATCTGTATCATGCATTTCTAACCTTGTAAAGTTAGCTTCATACTTTGTGACATTCCCATCATCCTTTTTTATTAGACTTAGAAATTTCCTTTCTATATCCGTTTGATGGTCACGAGGCATATATTTGTCTATGAAAATATCATTAAACTACCTCCATTCCATACATGATACTTCTTCATCCTTCATTGTGTTATAAATTAATGACCACCATTAAAATGCATATCCGGTGAGGTGATAAACTCCCATGACATCTTTTTACCTTTCACTACACCCCAAAGCATGAAATGTTTTTTCTAAAGAACTAATCCATTGTTCAGCTACAAATGAATTTGTTGACCCATTGAATGTTTGTGGTTGTTGCCTCATGAAGCGATCTAATATTGATCCTCCACATTTTGGATCTGGGGGCTCCATACGGGAAAGGTTATTATTCACAACCTGTTTGAGTTTTCACAATATGGTGATAAGCTGATTAGCACCAGTTGGATCACCTACTACACTATAATTATCTTGAGAAATAGGGAAATACCTATATTGATTACATTCATGGATACGATTTCCATTCCTTCTACTAGGATCTATTTCTAACCAATGACATATTGTAGATTTGTTTATGAATGAAAATACATAATTCAAAACATGTAAAAAACATAACATAAATTGAACATTTTATGGATATAATCCATAATCATAAAAATGTTTTCTTTGAGGAGGTATATACTTAGAAATACTTCATAATAGTCATAATTCAAAAGAGAAATATCTAATTATATACCCAAGGAGTGTCGTAACAAAGAGTGCAGCAAGGCCCGTGGTTGGGCATTAGTTCCTGATCATGTCGAGCTCAAAGAGGTGTTTTCAGGTTTTCCCTCTAGGTACATCCGTGTCACTGCCGCCTCTACCTGCTCATATCTATATAGGGAAGTATTTCTTGGAAAACTCACAAAATCTATATAGTACCAAAATTCTAGGATGTTCTTCTATACTGATCCTCAAAGTCTCTCTAAGGGTAATGTGCTCTAATCAGAGTTTTTCTAAATCTAGTTTCTATGGTTTGTACTAAACTTCCTCTGATACCTACTGTAACGCCCTGAACCTAGTTACCCAAAGTCGGTACATTATTACATAACATTAGAATTATATAATAAATCATGTCCCAAAATACCGATCAGTTTAGTATTATTGGAAATAAGATATATACACAAGTTCAACATTAAAACTTGAAAATAAATACAACACAAATTTATTCCATTAGAAACATCCAAGATTCTTAGATTATGTATGCATGTCATTCCTAACTATAATATTCATATCCTAAGAAGATATACATAAAAAGGGGTGTGCTTAAATGCTCAGTAAGGGTATGTGATACAGTGGAAGATAACATAAACATTATTCATGGAGAATAATTAAAAACACATTCCTTTACAAATTATTAACTTCATAACTTTATGTAAGGAATATGAATTGAGTAAATATTTACATAATAAAACATAGTCATATGTATTCTTCTAGTCAAATAACCACATGAACCGTCATAATTATTTTCATAATAAGGGAATGTATAGTGTTGGATATTCTGAAAAATCATGTCAATGCCTTTGCCAAGACATCTAAATATGATTTAGGCCTCGGACAAATACATATATCAAATTGGGAAATGCCTCATCCAATTCCACATATAATTGTATCATGAGACCTACTGATGCACCAAGTAGATATAGCAGGCTCCAACCATCACATACTATGTACAATACATTCCTCATATGAAGAGGTTGAAACAAAACATAAACATTTGTATTTAAACATGCATACCAAATGTCAATACATTAACCATAAACCATAAATCGTATAAAAATAAAACATCCACTTTCAAAAATATCACAAAACCATCAAAACAATATGGAATATTAGTATCATTATAAATCAACTTTAAACAAGAGTAACTTTTATCAAAGGATGTTGACATAGATGAAATCAAAACTTTTTGAGTAAAATATATCACTCTATTTTGAAATAATTTAAGAGTCACAGAATTATAAAAGGAAACAATTATATTGAAATTATTCTTATAATCTTGTAAGGGATTCTTTGATGATGCTATAACGGCGGAAAATATCTGCACCCACTGTATTTTTAAAAGAATCATTCAAACCTTAATTTTATCAAAAAGGTCATAATGTACCTCGTTTGGAAAGTGACGGAAAGAGACCTTTCAAAACTTATAAGGTCAAATAAGGGTATAAATTTCTTTAACCCATTTTCTAGTAAATAGTAAAAAAAAATTGAGAATAATTTTTTAGAAAACATGGATGTGGATGATATAGAGGTCTCAGTAGATACTTACGTAAAAAAAAACCTCGGTTAATAAAAAGATTGTGAAATTAACCCTTACCTTTAACTTTTCTTTAGTCGATGGTGTGTTAACCTTTTGTATAATAGTTAAAAAATGCTACTAAATTATAAAATAACTATATACATAAATATTATATCATATATGATCCAATAATATTGCTTTGTTAATAATATTTCAGTAGTATCAACCTTTCGGGTGTTAACTGATTCATTTTCCTTTATATGCTTGGTTAAGTAAGCCATGTTTGTTATGGATAAGATGTATTTGATTCATATACAGATTGATATTATGTTCACATACATTATTTTTAAACATAAAATGAAAATAATTCTTGAAAGATTATGATGGGGAATGGATCTCATCACGTTCGTGGAGACAGTAATCCGTATGTTCGCAAGTATGGTGACATTTTCATTCATATGATGGATAGAATATTGAATATGGTTGTACCATTTTTATAATAACATCAAATTATATTGAAGATATTGGATTTATTATTTTAGAATAGAAACCACAAAGAAAGAAGGAGTGTAAGTAGAAAATAACATGAAAGAGGTAATGAAATATTTACCTCTTCTTCAAGATTATTCCTTTTGATTTTATCAAAAGGGATTCATAGGTAGGATTTATGACCAAAGGATGGCCTCAAGGATTAAGGGAAGAATTATGGGAGGATATGTGGACAGGATTTGGCTGATCCAAATGGATTTGAAGGTGTGAAATTAACAAAAGGGGAACCTGTTATAAGAGAGGTGATGGTCACTTTGAGAAAAGATCGAAATATTATTTCATAATAAAATAATTTTCAGTTTCTAATGGCTTCAAAAATATTTATTTCAAGTATATCAGGGGGATGGGTCGAAAATCATTCAATCAATAGGTTTTAGACAGGTTTATGTCACCATATTAATCTTATAATTTATATTTAACTATTTGTAAAATAGTTTGTCATTTTCCTTGTCTCATTGTATATTTATATTATATGGTTAATAAACATACTATAAAAAGACAAGGAAACCCCAAATAGTTCTTTATTAAAATATATTACCTTATCTTAGTCATTTGACTAAGAGTTTTATTTTTAGGAATATTATATCAATTTATAATATAGTATTTTTTTTAAAACTCAATTATGTAAATTTTGACTCTATTTAGTATTTTATTTTTTAAAAGCCGTTAAAAAATTATGACATTGAATAAAATTAATTTAACCAACCCTAACATGTTATATTAACCTATAAAATTAGTGTATTTCTTCAAAAGTCTCAATTTACATCTATTTGGATATTTTTATATAAATTATTTTAATATTTCATTAATAAGGTAATTACAACATCATCATTATGTCATAAATAAAATAAATTATTTAATGTCTATAAATTATTAATAAACCTCCATTATTTAGGAAACATTTCTAGATTTCTAATTAATATTTATAGTCAAATTTATCTTATGTGTATTCCTATATTAAAAATGGTTAGGTTATTAAACATTGAATTTTACTCTTTTAACTCTTCTTTAAATAAAATAACAATAATTGTCCTAATCTAATCCAAGTTGACCAAAGAGGATTATATTTTATTCATAAGGTTGTTTTGGTCTATTTATACTTATCCGATAGAATTAGGGCATGTTTTATGGTTAATATGATATCATTTTTACCCATAATTACCCTATTTTATTTTAACTGTGGTAAATAAAAGTCATATGTTACTATTCACAACAAATTATTTTAATCTTATTGAAACACATTTTACTTACTGATATTGACTGTGTCTTTCAGATTTTTGAAATTCAACTCAAAAAAGTGGTAAAATTATGTTTTATACAAATTTTTAAATGCTCCCAGGAGGTGGGTAAAAGACAGAAAAAAGATCAATAAAAATTTTATTTATCTAAGCTTATTAAAAAATGACTCTAATGAATTATATTGAACATGTATATAGGTATTATGTATCTATTTTGAACTAAAATAAATTTAAATAAAAAAAATAATTTTTTTAATTAAAAATCTGGTTTTAACAAATAAAATAGTGTTTTTCACTATTCAGAAAAATATAATGTTTTTCAAAAAATACAAAATATTTAACCTATGCTAATTTCGATATTTTGAATTCAAAAATTAAATCCATTTTGAAAAATAAAATTTATAAAATTTCTCATAGTTGGTATTACTATTCATAATGGTTAGTTTGATTGGTCGCGGTGTGTTAAAATCTCGAAGTTGCGAACAATGAAATCTGTTGCATTATTCAAAGGGAAACGTACAGTGGAAGCTTGGGTGTTACAATTAATATTAAAAAAAAATATGAAAATGTCTTACTCTATAAATACATGGAATATTATAGAGTCCCCTAAAACTATAATGATAATGAAAATAGATTCTCCATACCTAATTCCATATTTTGGGGAGTGATAATTCTTCCACCATAATAATTTTATTCCACAGGAAGTAGTAGGTTCATGAACCTAAAAATAGATAACACATTTGCTGCATCATTAAGGCCAAGATCTCTCAAGTCTCTTGTATGTATTCATGGAACTACTATCTCACTCCAACCAATATGACCATCTACCAAAAAACACCTTAATATATTGGTTAACTATATGGATAGGACATTCAACCACTTATATGTTAGGATAAATTTCAATGACCTCCAAATCCATCACGTAAAATGGTCAAAAATAAAAAGAAAGAAATATTATTCATAGCCATCACCTGGTTAGGTTTCTAGTGATCAACACAATGTTGTAGTCTCTCATCAACATTCCATATAAATAGTACTAGTGATTCCCATGGTGAAATTCTAGAAAATATAAATCCCTTAGCCTTAATATCGTCAAGATAATCCTTTAATTTTTTTATATTCAGAAAGTTTTGAATTATATGATCATAATGAAATAGTTCTTAACCTCGATATCATGTTTATGGAATACTCGTATTCCCACTAACGTGAAAACCTAAATAAATCATATGGAAATTTTTTTTATACTCACTAAACATTATATGAACATGGCTATAATGACATGGATCAAAAAAATAATGAAACATTTCCAAAAACTAGGATATAATCACCTGAGCACTAGGTTAAATGGGGCCTTTTGTTCCTAATCATGTATCTCATTCACCCAAGAATACATGAGTGACTCCATCAATTATAATGATAAGATAAATGATTTCAAGATAATGAAAATGAAAATACCAAATTGTATTGTGGTTAATGATAATAATAAAACACATGAAATATCTAAAATCATCCTTCAATGTCATTCCAAAATGATTTGAAAGGGTTATTATGAAAGGTATAAACTCTAATTGAAATCCCAACACATAGATGATATTGGATTAGATAATTTAATGAGTTTCACCAGTACTAGGAAAACGTTATAACCATAGAAGATGAAATAAAAAATGCACATATCTTGGTAGTTGAACCTACCTCTAACTAATTTGTGCATACACTTATACAAATATACATACAACCTCATCCTTAACATTCTTTTACACTTGATTATTACCCATGGAATTTTGTTGAGATTCTCTGAATTTTTCTAGATTAGATCCAAACTAAGAACCATTGTGGAATATAGAACCAGTTCTACTTGCCATGGGTTCCCTCTCATATAAATGTTGAATATGACCCTATCATCTACACAAGTGACATACCTTGGGCGATACTGTATAATCATTTTTTGGGTGAGAATTTCATCTACACTTGTAGTAGACCACCATTCCCTACCCCGATGTTTGTTTCTCACCCCATCAACATCCTTAATGTTGGTCACCATACTTTATATTATTTTCAAAAAACAAACTACGATGTCCTCTAACTGTCACATATTTTCTAAAGAGTCATTTCTTCCTAGCCATGTCTTCCTCATCCATAACTACCTTATCTACACAATTAATGATGTTTAGCGGGAACCTAAGAATAAAAAATGGATTAATATTTACCCTCAAAACCATATTGAACCTCCATTCCTGGATATAGTCATTGGAAAAAATCTCTAGCAATAAGAGAAAAAACTAGAAAAATGAGTAGCATACTCTATGATAGAACAATGTCCTTATTTCAAGGTCAAGAATTCCCAAGTATTTAATACTCATAGATTTAATGGATAAAAATACTGATTGATTGAATTATTGAATTTATTATATGTATGATCATTATGAAACTTGGATTTTACAATAGATTCCCACAACCTCTTTTCTGATCCATAAAACTTATATGTGATGAAACTAACTTTGAAGTCTTCTATATTTTTTATGAAGTGGAAAATCCCCTCAACCATCCAGATCTACTATTTTTATTCATGTGGTCCCATGTCACTATGAAATATCATTATATATTACATGATGAACATCGTATCAAGGTCCACCATCAATTCCACTTCAATATTTTCCACTTATCCCATTGAATAGTTCATTTAGACTGTAGTTTCCCTAAAAAATGTGTTTTCCAGAGGATTTTCTTGTGGTGATCACTCTATAGGATTCTTTTTATAATTTATGATTTCTTTCATAATGGATCCTTATTCTATAGAAAAAAAATACAATATCAATCAACAAATAAAATTTGATTCCTTTTTCACAAAAAATATATTAGATAACTGAATCCCAATTTAATACATTATAAATAAGGATGGTACGAAACCCTTTACATACCACGGTTACTAGATTATTTTTATGAATGTGAGTTGGATAAAAAACCCCCAAAATACTTCTTGTGTTATTATATTTTGACCTATAATCTATCAACAACCCCCACATAGTAGCGGGTGATACAAAAACATGGGGGTAGAATTTATAAATAACATGGGGCTAAAATACCAATTTTTAAATGATTGACCTCGGTCAACCCTTACTATCACCCAAATTATATTTTCAGTAGTTTTAATGAATTTATTTAATAACGTTGGTGTGGAGTAAGGCACAAGAATATAAAAAATTAAAATTTGAAATGATTTATCCCACAAACCACATGTAAAAATTAGAAACAATCACATTATAATTGAAGTTATCTAATTATAATTCATATGTCCAAATTATAAAACAATAATGTAACATCCATCAAGTGGATTAAAATTCTTAAATATTAAAACTATAAGACCATCAACATGGAACTCCGAGAAACCCATGGGTCTCTCTCCTCATGACCACCTATCACCACCATCCCAACACATAAAAATGAAAGTGAATATTTGAGTCTCTTCCTCTATATAACTCTATTCTCTTTAACAATATATTAAAAAACCAAGGCAATAAGCTCTTAATAGAAAATGTAAGTTGTGAGAACAATATTAGCATTGGATATCTCCCAAAAATAAATACAACTGATATCCACATGCATCTACCAATTATTATATAAATTTATTAATAAAACATTTCAATGAGTAATTATTTCAATATACAATCTTCCATTGGTTTTCCTTTAAAAATATTTACATTAAAGTAGACAATGAAATATGACATAAAAATTATCCATTATAAAAAATAGACATAAGAAATAGTTTTGAATTATAAAAATACATAAAAAGAAGGAATGTAAGCATAAATGGTAACAATGAACATAATGTATCCTCTTAGCACCAAAGAGAAAATCACAACACAAGGGTGTACTCATCTCAAAAAATAATAATAAATACATGCCCAAATAATTGAAATATAATGTCTAATATCATTTCCCCCATATAAAGGATACCCATTTTATTCCCTTATAAAATGGGAACCAATCATAGGGATGTTGAACTACACTAGGACACTCATATGTCTAGTTTTATGTATACCATATTATTCTTCATATCTGTTATTACATTTATATATTTTTAGGAAATCAAATTCATTCATTATATAAAATTTTAAAAGAATGATTAATTTTATTTATAATCCCATGTTTTCATAATATATTTTCAACAGAGGTTACTCATTATTTCCATGATTTAAAAAAATTATTTAAAATATCATCAGTGATTAATTTTAAAAACAGGTAATGGTGATCAAAAAAATTCCACAAAAAAACATTTTTAATATTATTATTATATCCATTAAATCTTTTAGTCACATCTAATTTATTTTAAATAAACATTTTTTTAAATAAAAACAAAAGGAAAATTTAAGAATATAATTAATTCGAAGGGATTAGTGAAAGGGTAGAGACACCTACCTCAAGATTGATGAAATTAAAATTTCCAAAAATAAACATGGCATGGTAAATGAATATATTTTGTCACCATATGGTTAGATCATCTAGGAGAAAGACAATGGGGATTGAAAACATCATAAGACACATATAGACAAGAGATTAATTCCCAAAACCCTCATCCTAGAGTGTGAATGATCTGTAGTCCTAGAAAAAAGGCAGTGGCTTCCAGATTTGGTTTCTTTATATTGATGGTTGTTTTATATTTATTTGTTAGGGTAAATAATTTCCAATTTTTTTATACGTAGGAACTTGTGACAGTCCTTGAGGATCAGGAACTCCCTTTGGGACTAACCATTGACTGGGTTGGGCACCAATTTAGAAGATAACACGAATTGGTTTGGGATGCATGAGATCGTGATCAGATACAGTTAAAAGATGAACTCCATGTAACTTTACAATCTCTTTGATGTAAAACTGATAAATCTGGTCCTAAATCATAGTATATTGTATAGGAAGAAAATGTGAAGATTTTGTCAGCCGATCAATAATAACCCAAATCACATTATTTCCCCATGAATTCTCTGGTAGTCTCACCATGAAGTACATGGAAATATTTTCCCATTTCCAATCCAGCACTCGAAGAGGATAAAGTATACCCATTTGTAGTTTTCACTATACTTTAACCTATTAAAATGAAAAAAAATCACAGTAAAATCTTTAATATCATCTAAAATTCCATCACAAAAATCATACACCTGAATGTCTCTATACATCTATGTACATCCATGATGAACTGAAAATGGGGAAATACGAGCTTTGCATAATAATTATATCACCACATGGGAATCACATGGATAACATTATCTATTACCATATCTTAAAACACAATATTTAATAACATTACATTGTGGATACTTACAATTTTCCACCAATTCATTCATTTTCTATAACTCTTCATCATCCTTTTGCAATTTCTTATGTTTTTCTGATAGATATGACTGAACTAACACATAAAAACAAACAGAGAAATTTCTTGCACCAATAACTTCCAAGGAAGAATTCTTCCAATCATTAATAAACGGGTCATGTTCCAAACATAACATGGTTAATTTATCATGGTGTTTTCAACTCAAGGAATCCACCACATTTTATCTTTTCCATGATGGTAATTGATCATAGAATCGTAATGCAATATCAGTTAAATATTTCTTTTTTTCCTCGTGTACAATTCAGATTAATAAAATATATTATTGAAATATTTAAGCGTAGTATATATTTTATATTTGGTTCCATATTAATTCTTCCTTCTAATTTTTAAAGAAAAAAACATAGTTTTTAATTCCAGATCATGTGTGGGATAGTTTAACTCATTTTGTTTTAGTAGTATTGAAGTATCAAAATTTAACCAATCATTATGAAACAGAACAAAACTAAGTCCCTTCTATGAAGTATCAATTTATATGGAAAAATCAACATTTCTATAAGGATTCCCAAAAAATAGATAATTTAACAATCGCTTCTTCAATTCCAAAAAACCACATTCTTCTGTCCAAAAAATTAACCCCATTTTGTGTTAACATAGTTAGAGGGATAGATATCTATGAAAATATTTTAACAACTGTCAGTAATAACCTGCAAATCCAAGATAACTATGAATGTAAATAACATTTTTATGTCTTGGACTTTTCTCCACAACATTTATTTTGGAAGGATGAACTATTATTAAATTTTTAATTACACTATTCCCAAGAAAAGAAATCTGTTACAGCCAAAAATAACATTTTCTAAATTTCCCACAAAACATATTTTCATTGAGAGTTTGAAAAGTAATCCTCAATTTTATTATGATCGTCATTTTTTTAAAAGACCACAATATCATAACTTAAGAAAACATTCTTAATATTAATTGATTATTCTATTCATAATATCCATGAATATAGAAGGTTAAAATTTCAAACTAAAGGTCATACCAACAAAATCATAATTCCCACATCAAGTACAAATAGTTGTTTTCAAAATTACATCCTACATCACATTTAACTGATTATATCTGGATCACAAGTAAATATTGGGAAAATAATGATATCTCTAGAGTTAATCAAACAAGTAAACGACATGAGGAAATAGATAATTATTCATAAGATTAATTTTATTAAATTTTCTATAATTATTGGAAAGTACCATGGAAAAACAATTTTTAACGAACAAAACAGGAGAACCCCATGGTGAAGTGATAGGACGAATGAATCCTGTATCAAGATACTCCAACAAATGGTTTTTTAATTCCAGATGTTCAATTACAGTAATTCAATAAAGGGGTTTTGAAATTTCCATAGTATCAATAATTATGTCAATAGTACATTAAAATTCTCAATTATGTATGACACAATACAAATCATCAAGAAAGACATCCAAGTATTCATTTACCACCAAAACATCATTAATCTGAATAGTTCCCTTTTATTAACAATATGAGAAATATATCACTCATTTTAATATTTTAATAGTATCTAAAATTCATGATATATTATCAATTTTATGAGTTCATTCTTTTATACAATCTGAAATTCCATCTGATAATCAACATCTTTATCTCTATAATGAATCATATCAAGATAAATAGAAAGCCAATCCATACCTAGACTGATATAAAACTCTACAAAGGGTAAATCAACAAGGTATGTAGGTAATGTATTTTTATAGATAACAAAAAAATTATTATAATATTTTTTTATGTAAAATTTCCCCATGGAGTTTTAACAATATGTTTTAGTCTAATTTATTGAGGTGAAATTACAAATTTACAATTAAATTTCATAGAAATAGTTTAATGTGTAAACCCCATATCTGAAAAGGCATTAGAAAATCCGAGTAAGCAAACAATGTACCTAATACCACTTCATTTAAAATGATCTCAGTCCAAATTTACACTTATAATTTTGATGCTTTCCATCGTTCAGATATTTCTTTGGGAGAGTATTTTCATAATGAACCATCTCACCAAATTTGAAACATTTTATAGTTAACTTATTTGGATAACTATTAATATCATTTCCATTACAATATCAGGCCATATGTCAAAACATACCACATCAAAAACACTTCCCAGTTTTTGTAGGGCATTCTCCAGGGTTCTTTTTACCACATTTTTCAAATTCTGAAAATTGATCTTACATACCATCGGATTTATTTGATTTATTATTATCCATCATATTCCATGTAGATTTAATTTTATTATTGATTTAAAATAACACACAGTCATATACAAAATCAATTTCTACCATCTCAACAAATCAAAAAAGTTTTTTATAATTTTTTATTTCACAAGAAGCTAATGCCCTCCGATATATTGGATTCCATCCTAGGTAAAAATTATTAATTTTTCTATCAAGACCTTGAATAATATTTCGAGAAAATAATTCCAATCAGGTGAAGTTTTCATTATACATGGGTTCAAAATCCTCATACTTTTCACCAATTTTGGGAATTGATTTTCCATCCTATGTTGAACCCCAATAGGAAAATAGATTTCAAAGAAATTATTTTTAAATTTATCACATTCTAATGCACCAATCTCTTCTCTATCCATGATATTATTGACCATTGACCACTATTAGTCTTGTTTCACCTTTAAAAGGATAAATGGAAGGACTAACCTTTTTATTATCATAACACCCCCTTACATTGAATATATATTAATAGGATTTAATCCATCCTTTATGTTTTAGAAGGTCAAAAGACAAACTGAATAAAGGAGGGTGTTGCCTAATAATATATTCCACAATCACCATGTTCCATTGTGGAAGTTCTGTTTGTTCTTTAGCACAAATTCCACCTCCATTTATTTTTTATATTAGCTAAGCCATTACTTTCACAAAATTATCAGTTCAAATCCCTATTATTCTATGTTGTGGATTTAGAATGATATCAGCCTCTCAGTTCCTTAAAACATCATATTCCCCATTTCTTCTACAAGAAACCCTTACGAGTAGACATATCATAGATGAAGCAACATGTTAATAGTAAAATTATATATAATTTCAACCTAAAAATATAGTGAAATTTTTTATGGTATACTATTTAAATCATCATAAAACATAAATTTATCTAAACCATTCTCAGATACCAACTATAAGTACCTGACCATAAACATTACATTATCTAGAACATTTATTTAGAATTAACCGTTTCAATTCTGAAAGTTATTTTTGGTCTAGTGTCTGAGAAAGTTAAGACACAATTCACACATATCAACCCACAATGATACAATGTGGTTACAACTAAATCGAAATCATTTTTTCACATAATATAATGTTTTAAAATATAAAACATAAAATCCTTTAATAAAAAGTCTTCACAACATTCATCATGGACTATATTTTTCAATTACCTATACATAAACCCTATAAAATAATTTTTAAAAATATTTATGAGGACAAAAATCATAGAAAGGGATAAAAAGGTAGGATAGAAACCATTATTCCTTGAATTGTTATAAACATGTGAAATCATTTTTAGAACGACATACATCTAACTGATAGAGTATCTCTTACTTAATTTATGGAACATGATATTTCCAATAAAAATAGAAATAATATACAAAATCATATATTTATCTTGTGGAATTACATACTTAATATTTCAACCCTTAGAACTACCTTTTGATTTGTGACACTATCTTTTGCCTTATAATTTATCCCTCACAGCTACCTTATGATGAAACTGTCCGAGTTACACAAGGAGTCACCATATAGATGATATCAAAATTATAGATAATCATAGCATTTGATTTAGATATAGGTACCAACCTTTATCATAATAAATTCCCATGAACTAGAACAAAATCATAAAAAATGAATAATTACATTATATAAATAATTCCTTAAAAATGTATATAAAAGAAGATTTTTAGAGAAATTCACCTTAAAAATATCTCGTATTTGAAGTGAGAGTTGATAAAAGGAATAGAATATTGGTATACATGGTAAATAAATATAATAAATTTTAATACAATCAAAATTAATTACACAAATAATCTTACTACCCCATAATTAATGAAGTAGAAGGTTAACCCATTGAATGGAAACTGGGTTAAGAATTCCCTTACCTTAAGATTGTCTTACATTGAATGTGTTTATAAAATAATGTATAATGATTAAAATAATTATATTAATATTTTACACACACATAATCATGTTTACCTCAACTTACATAATCATTTTATAACATCATTCTTTGCAATTATTATTAATAATTTTTTATTTCCATTGCTTCAAGTGCGTTCTTTACCTGGTTTCCATGGTCAGTTTGTATCGTATTTTCATGTCAAATGGAAGTGAACCACCAGAATCAGAATGAAATGGTTTTAAGATGTTTCCAAAATATTTAATGATAACATAAATAATTTTATTCAGATACAATGAGGAATCATTAGATAAACCATTAATGATATTTGTTTAAATCATTTTTGAGGTTTTTCGATAATCATGAACTAGATTAATTATAGAATTTAATATTATGAATATATTTTAATTCCAAATCATAAAATAGATTATATCATATTTTTTTAAAAAAAAATCGATAATTTGGTTTTATTGCCAGTAATGAAGGCAGTAATTGAAATTGAAAACATGTCATCCAAGATGTGGGTAAATCAATACCTCAAAGATGATGTTTTTATTTTTTGAAATAAAATGATGAGGAGAAGAAGTATGATAATGAATTATTAACCAAAAAATATAAAATTAATGTATATATTAAATAATATAATTTAACTGCCTCTTGGATAAGGGGATGTGAAGAGAGTATGAGAAAAAATGAATTTAAAAGGAAATAAATGAAAATGAAAGTGGTTTTCTAACTCTTGAATTATCCTCCTTGAAAATTTCTGTAAGGAATTTGGTTTTGGACTTTTGGTGAGACCAGAAATTTTTGGATATGGGGAAGATGATTGGGAATAATATTGGGTAGAATTTGGACAATGTAAAAATATTGAGAGGTGTGAGGATAAGAGGGAGTGAGGGGTTGTATTTTCATTGGAGAAGAGTAGGTTTTCCGTTATTTTAATCATTATTTTATTATTTTTCTCATTAAAGAAATAATTATGGTTATTGTGACTAAATATAGTAATTAATGTATGTGATATATAAAAATGGGTGCTTACCTCAACCGAACATCATCCATGGATTATAATTCATGTATTTAGCTTATTTCATAAATTATCATATTTTATTATTCCACAAAATTCAAATATTTCAGAAAAATAACAAAAAAACACCCCAACCATTTTGGATGTGTATAATTAAAAAAATGAACTCCATTTTATCAAAATAAAATTCTATATATGAGAATTTTAATTTGTAAAAAATATCAAATTTTTTTAAAAAATGTTTATTTTAAAACTATAACAAATTTTATAACACCTTATAAAATTAATCATGTTCTCAAAAAATGTACTTATAACCATAAGTCAAAAAATAAATATTTTATGATTACAATTTATAAAAATGAATTTTAGTTTAAAATTTAAAATTATTCATAAATTTTTAATTAAATATATATTACTCACAAAAATACATACTCATTATATAAAATTTTTTTAAAATTATTTTCTTGTTCAGTGATATAAATATATCATATTGTGACTTATAGGATGGATAAATTCTACTTATACATTATTCGGTGAGGTTACTATTCCATTGCCCATATTACTATTTCTCATGAGCATGTCACAATTCCTATGTTCAAGTTATTATTACAAGAGTACAAATTCCTTAATTTATATAAATAGCAATTATTTAATTATAAATTAATAAATAATTAAAATATTTAATTACATAATGAAAAATAAATTTTTTATAAGTACCTTGGCTGTTACAATTGTTTCATGTGGAAGTAGTTAACTGTACACAATAAGGGTATGTTCATTACTCTTGGGATACAAATATGTATATGTGAAGTTAAAACCCAAAGAATATCAACATATAAGTATATTTAGGATACATAGGGTACTATATAATAATGGAATAAAAATATTTCATTAGTTGGAGAATGATAATAAACCAGAGGAACTTGAAGAACGATGTTGCCTCTTGTTTGGGTAACTCCTTTTGGTTTCCCCCAAAGGGATTCCTCATTCAGATTTTATCCCAACTGGAGTTTTCTATTATGATGGAAGGGATTTTTGGAGCTTATTTGAGTAGTGTTTTAGAGACTCAAATGGATTTATAGGTGTGAATAAGTGCGAGGGTTTAATTCCTTTTTATAGTTGAGTAGAAGTGGCATTCTTGCACGGTTTTGAAAACAGAATTCCACCTACATTTTACAATAAAGGTGTCTCAAATAATTTATTTATATAGTTACAATTTAGGATAGGGTAATAATATTTCCAACCCAAGGATTTTGGATGGGCATCTAGGTCATTTTGATCCTTTATTTTTTTGTTTTGTCCCTTGTTAAGGAATTTTTTCTCTTAATCGCAGTAATTAATTTTAACCAATTTCCTTAATATTTTTAGTCAAAACCCATGTTAACCCTATTAAAAATTAAAAATTATTATTATTCCAACTATTGAATACATTTATAAATATTTCTGTAATATAAGTGGTAGAAATTAATTTATTTATAATCCTACAAATGGGATGACAATGCATGTTTTTAAAGTAAAAACATACAAATGATTACTATCTTTTTAAATCCAATTTCAATTTTAAATTGGTTTTGATGAACTAAGTTGGAATAAGTTATGTATATGTGATATAATATGATAATATTTTTTTGTAAAAAAATTAACCTTATAAATAAATTGGATAAAAATATATTGATCTAAAATTTAGTAATTTTCAATATTCACCTAATTATAAAAGTAATTTGAAAAATACAAAAAATGATCCTAATGTAAATATTTCTACTTCTCATTAAAAAATGATGTTAATTTTTTTAAAAAATATGTTTAATGTATCAAAATTAAATTTACAATAGGTTCTCTATTGAAAGGTGGTAAAATTTCTTTTTAGAAAAATTCCTCTTTTTATTCATATAATTTGATTTACTATTATATTATTCTAATAATGTCTATTTTATAAGTGATAAAAATTGATTTAATATATAATAATTTTAAAAAAAATAAAAAATAATGTTTTTTTATTTAATGAGATATAATGGTGTTTGTACATAGTTTTCGTAGAAAATAAATTTCATTATTTTCAAATAGTTCATAAATTCATATGTATCTAATTGTAAAAAATTGATACTTTTACTAAATGTCTAATTCATAACATCCATATTAATTCCTAACTGAAAAATAAATTAATATTTTGACAATAATATTAATAGTAGGTTGTATTTTGGTAAAGCTAGGTCATGCGTCTAATGCAGGTGATTTTAAAGAATTCAACAATGTGTGTAACACTAGAAAACACTAGTATTGTGTATATTGGAAGATAATATAAGTGTATTGTGTAGAAAAAAAGAAACTTGGTTCTATGTTCAATAAAATATTGACGTGGAAATTTAATATTAATCAATCTATATTCAAGGTTTTTTTGAAATAAAGAATATAAATTTTTTCCACTAATTAAAAAATATATTTCAAAAAATTCATGGGGTATTATAAAAATAGTCAAAGGAATCTGAAGATGTTTTATGTGTGATGAATAAGGAAATAGAGTATTTAATTCCTATGGAAGAATAGAAGATATTTGTTAGCGAAAAGGATGGAGAATATTTGTCTCCTAATGCTATTATCAGATGATATTTGTTTAAAATGTGTAAATTATAAACATTAATAAAATTGATGCACTTTGGGTAATGTCATAAATAGAATAAGAAATGTTGTTTGATAAATTTCAGTACTTCTTATGATAGAGAGACCATGACTGAAATATGAATGGTTTGGGTTGTTCTAAAAATATTTATTATGTTTAACGTAATAAGAGGGTTGAAATTGTGTGTGATGAATCCAAAGAAAAGAATAATATTTAATATTATAGGAAAAGGTATTTAGGGAATAATATGATGAATCCTAGTTAATGGTTTCAGAATAATACCTAATGATTTGTGTTTTTATGTATTTTAATTTATGAATTATGAAATATGTAAAGATTTTTCTATAGAATTTTTGATTTACAAATTTTCAAGAGTTTTTTAATGGTTGTGAAAATAAGAAAATCAATTCAATGGAAAATATATATTTTATATAAAAAATGTGATTAAGGGAAGATAAACATTAATATGTTTCTGAAATTTAGAAATGTTATTTAGTTTCGAGAAAGAGAATATTGTTATAGAAAATGTAAATAAGATAATATTTATGACCTTGGAACAAATTAATTATTTGTTGGTAGATTGGTTTATGTTATATTTGATGTAGTATACAACAATTTTGGATTTATCTAATATGATCAATAATCTACCATTTTACTTATAGAAATTTGCAAGAGATAATTTTTTAAAAGATCTATG
Organism: Viscum album; assembly: GCA_963277665.1. Classification (NCBI taxonomy): domain Eukaryota; kingdom Viridiplantae; phylum Streptophyta; class Magnoliopsida; order Santalales; family Viscaceae; genus Viscum; species Viscum album. The sequence goes on from OY728133.1 coordinate 1,868,170,393, forward strand.
TTTTTATTAAAAATATATGATCAAATTGTTCACATATTTGGTATGTGTCATTATTAGATACATCATGCTATTTGGGAGATTAATGATATGTTGATTTTTCAAATTTAGTGATGTTATTTCTGAATTTCTTGTATTTCAATTTTGGTTAGAAAGGGAGGATCATTATGGTTAAATACTCGTGGAAGAGATTATGTTAATCACTATATGTTATTGAAATAAATTATACATGAAATTAAATTATTAAAAATAACTATAGAAATAAATAATTACATATCATTTTTTATGAATTTTATGATCTAATAGTATGTTAGGCATGAAAAAAATAATACTACATTTTTTAGAGTAAGAGATGACGTTGAAATTGATAATTTCACTACGAAAGGATGATACTGTGTGTATGAAATGGAATGAAATCCAGAATATATATTTTTTATAAATGTAATTCAAATTTCAGATACATATCATGAACTAAAATTTTATACATTTACCATTATTTATAATAAATTAAAGGTTGTTCTACCAATAATATATTTATATCATTGCGGTCATGAAATTTATCCCAAAGATGTTCTATATATAACACCTGATTATTTCATTGTACATTAGCTTTTTAAAGTAATTCAATATCATGCGCTATAAGCAACACTGAGTTCAAGCGCATCACAACGTACCAAACTAACTATTCAAAAAGTGGTTATGAATAGTATTAACTGAATTTTGAATTTTATATACTCCATATAATTTTAGAATCCATAATATGTGTTTCTTAGACATAATATAAGAACAAATTCATTTTTTCAGATAAAATAAGTATTTTCCAAAAAATGCTATTTTACCACCTTTTAATGGAGAACCATATTTAAAAACAATATTTGACATTTTTATATATTAAATTTAATGAAATAAAATTCATTTTTATAAGAGGGACAAAAATGTAGTTCGGATATGTTTTGGGTACTTTTCTAATAACTTTCATATTTTGATGAATAGGGAAAAATACTACAATTTACTCAAAAAAAAACTTTTTTAGTTGAAATTATTTTGACTGTTAAATTATGAATTTAATTGTCTAGAATTATAATGAGATTATTTATTTCATTTAATACAATGTAGGTCACCATAAGTAATTTCACATTTAAATTTGACATAAACACATGTCAATCTTTGGATAGTTTTTACTTTTTAAAACCCTGCATTTTGGGTTTGACAATGAGAATTAATTTTAAATCAATTAATACCACTTCTATGGTTTTAATTTAGTAAGATAGAATTAATTTTTTAATTCTTAATTTCAAAATTAGCTTCTGTTGAATTATTTCTATTTTTCTAAAATCATTCAATTTTAGATGTTTTATGGAAAACCCCGCGTTATTGTTTAAAACCGAGTTTTATTTAAATAAATATTTATTTTATTTAAATATATTTTAAGTCCAAAAAATATAAAATACCTATATATGTTCAATTTAATTAATTTGAGTCCTTTTATAATAAAATTAGATGTATAAAATTTCATTGATCTTTTTAACTCCTTTTACCCACCTTCTAGGCACAATTCCAAATTTGCATAAAACATAATTTTACCATTTCTATGAATTTAATGTAAAAAATCTGAGAGAAAAAATTAACATCAACAAGTAAAATTTGGTTCAATTAGGTGAAAATAATTTTTGGTAAATAGTAACAATTGACATTTATTTACCAGGGTTAAATGTAAATAGGGTGATTAAAGGTCAAAATGATATTATAATTACCCTACCACATGTCCTAGTTCAATTAGATAAGTGTATTTATACCGAAAGCAACATTAAAAATAAAATATGATCCTTTTTTTCCACTTGGATTAGATTAGGACATTTATTATTATTTTATTTGAAGAAGAGTTAAAAATGTTAAATTTTAGTGTTTAATAACTAAAGAATTTTATAAATTGGGTTATACATATGATAAATTCTACTATAAATATTCATTATAAAGATAAATGTATTTTCTACATAATCATATTTTATTTATATTTTTAGAGATTAAATAATTATATTTATTTATGATACAATGATGATGAAACAATTACATTATTAATGAAAGATTAAAATAATTGATATTAAAAATACACAAGTAAATGTAAATTGAGACTTCTAATGAATTCCAATAATTTTACAAGATAATATGACATGTTATGGTTTATTAAATAATTTTTTTTCTAAGGTATAATGTTTTATTTACTATCACAAAAAAATAACAAATTGTTTTAAAATTGATAAATGAGTTTTTTAAAAAAATATTATATTATTAATTTATATAATATTAATAAAAATATAATGTTCTAACAAATGACATATACAAGGTTAGATATATCAATAATGAACCACTATGGGTTCAGTTGGATTTTTATAATATTTTTATTAACCATTTATTAAAATAATACATGAATACATTGTAAAAGTTAATCTATTTAACTAAGAGTTAAATATAAAAGATAAGGTTGATATGGTGACCTAATACATTATAAAACATATTTGTTGAGCATTATTTGACCCATTCAAACCATATCCTTGAAATAAATACTTTTAGAGCCATTCTAAATGGAAAATGATTTTATAATAAAATAAAATTTCAAACTTTTCCTAAAGTGACCCTCACCTCTATTATAAAAGGGTACATCCCCTTATCTCAAAATCACCCCTAAAAAGCAATTTGTCTCGGCCAAACCCAGCACAAATCACATCCCAACCTCCTTCACTTCAACTTTGAGGCCTTTTCTTGAGAATAATACAAACCTATGGACCCCTTTTGTTCAAATCAAAAGGAAATACCCAAATAAAAGGTAATTATTTTATCACCACATTCAATGTTCTTTTCTTATTCCACATTCTCATTATTTGTTATTTTAAAACAAAAATAACAACTCCAGTAACTTATACATAATGTGATGTTATTATAAATATGGTAGAAGCATACTCATTATTATATTTGTCCTATGAATGTTAATGACACCATATGTGCGTATGTTCATCAAACCCTATCCACTATGTGGTGTAATTTGTTATTCAAAACTATATTATATGGATGGATATACTGATGAGTAATATGTATATAAATAATTAAAATAAAATTATAATTTCAATGTATAATTAATATACTATCCAATTCCACACTTCATAATCATTAAAGAAATGATATCATCACTCTTGTGTACGTATGACATACCATCTCCACGACATGATGATATTCATTTCCAGGTTCACCATTCAAAGTTGATTATAAAATTATATATTATTAATTAGTATGTAATATATGATATAATAATGATTTATGATATATATATAGTTACATATATCTTATTCACTTAATTCCGTTCAATAGGATTTGAAAACAGAAATAGTGTTTATGCGTACATACGACCTACCATCTACATAAATGGTGTTTTCCATTTCATATATCTATCTACTATAAATATTTCTATTAAAAATATATATTATCTATAAATCATGATTTACAATGTTGATGTATTGAAATCATGATCTAAAAGACACGATCAAGAATAACATGTTAAAACACGTACAATAAAGAAAGAGATTATTAACCGAAATGTTAATTTAACATGGTAATCATATTTATATGGGTATTATAAATACATAAATGAATCATATATGATATAATATATATGAATATGGTTCTGGTATAATTTAATATCATACTATGATCATTATACAAGTGGATAAATGTACCATTCGACCAAAGGAAAGTGCAAGGTAAGGGTTGATTCCTCAAACTCATTATAATCCGAGATTGTTTTTGTGTAAGTATTTTTTGAGACATAATTATTATCTATTTCCATGTTTCATAAAAGACAATTCAAAATGAATCTTTTAATGTACCCTTTAACTAAAACATCATTTTAATGTTTTAAATATTTATTCATCTAAATATTTTCATTAATGTCATTGTTTTCAAAATGGTTTTAAGTATTTCTTTTATGTAGAAATGATTGTTTTAAAATGATAATTACTTTCAAAAGTTCCAATTTGGTATGGGACACTTTGATTTATGAATATCTTTTAAATATATTCCTTTATAAATGTGCAACTTTTATATGATTTCACAAAAAGGGATATTTCTCTCAAAAATTTGTACTGGTCATTTTCAACTATGTCAATATTCTTTAACTGATATTAGTCTATATTAAGGTTGATTTATTATAATAAAATCTTCCATATTGTATATAATGAGTTATGAAATGTTTGAATATGGATGTGCTATTTTTATACCCTTTTATCGAAGTTTATATGTATTCTAGTATTAATACTAATGTTTATGTAATGTTTCAAAATTTACACATGAGGAAATCAATAGACATATTAAGTGAAGGGTGGAGCCTACTATAGCCCCTTGATGCATCGGTAGGTCTCATGGGACAAAATAGTGTCTTGGAAGAAGGACTTGATAAAAAATTTATTTGTAGTCTTGCTATGAGGCCTTGACTATGTGGTAATTATTTTTGGCGTTAGGTATTCCCTCATTACGAAATTAATGATTACTTGTGATTTTTTGACTAGTAGAGTATCAATGTGCCTGTTTATATGCTAATGTTTTATTTATTTCTTCTTATTTTGTTCATGTTTATGTTTAACATACAGCGGTTTTTACTACACATCTTGACCTAAAACTTCTTATCTTCAGCTTAATTATTTACCTTTATGGAGTATTTGAGCTCACACCTTTCTTATGTTTTTTATTATTAGGATTCCAAGATGTGTATTATGTTTGATATACAGGGTTATTCTAGGGGAATAATGGAATTCTCAATGTATTTTTTATGTTTTGTTTTATGTATGAATGTGTAATGTAATGTTCATGTCTGTAATCTATTTTACAAGACTACTAAACGGATCAGTCCTTCGAGACATGATATCATGTAATCATGACAATGTATTAAAAAATGAACTGTCTCTGGGCTTTTGGGGTCAAGGTGTAATAGCTTGTATCATAGGTTGTTTAGTACAAACTTGAAATTTTTATTTTGAAAAAAACTAATTATAGAACATTACCATAATATAGACTTTGAGGATTATTATAGAAGAAATTCAAAATTTTTGGTAATGTATAGATTTTATGTATTTTACAATAAATACATCCATGTATGGATAAAGGAAGGGTGAGGCAGCTCTGGTATAGATATAACTAGGAGTGAAAACTACTACAAGGATTTTTAGGCTTGACCTAGGTATCCTGGTAAACGACAATGAGCCTTTCTTCACTCTTGGTTATGACTCTCCCAAGGGATATTCTTTGGATAATTCACATTTTCATTACAAGCAATTATGAAGGATTTAAGAGTATATAGTACATCAAAGAATTTTTTTTATGATTATATATTATATGCGTAATCATTTCAATTTATATTAGGTATTTTAGAAGTTGGTAAATATTCATTGTGATTCATAATCTAACATATTGTATGCCATTGTATAGAAATGGTGCCCAATAGATGGAATGAGAACTCCAGTTATACGCATGATCAAAAAAGTAAGAAAGATCATACGTTTCATGGTATTAAGAAAACTTTTAGAAGGGAAATATTCTCCACGTAATCTCATCATATGATGAAATAGTATTATGTGTTAATAAGATAAGTAATTAATTCTCCGAGTCCTATGGCATTGAAGGAAAGCATGTGATGAAAATGATGGTAGAGAGATTGATAGATAAATGAAAGTGGGGAAATAAGTATTTTCCCATATTTGATAATTGGGGAAAGAATCTCTATGGTAAATTTGTGAAGTGAATTGGAGTTTGTTATATGTCCGGAGAAAAAGAACACCAAGTATGTGATTTCATGTGTAAGAAAACGGTTTCAAATGTATAATGCTTTATCTTCCAAGCATTGGAACAATATGCGAATAAATGACCAAATTATTAGTGTAAGCCCTAAATGATGGTATTGGATAATAATAAAGTTATGATACTACCACAGATGAAGATGAATGACTAGTGTTCTTATATTTTTATTAAATAATTATTTCATTTGAGTGTTTTATCAAAAATGAACTGTTTATATAAATTATGGAAACAAATAAGGATTGTACTACATTACTATTTCATTAAGGATTTGAGATTATATAGTTCTATGAAATGTGACTCAATAACATGTTATTGTATTTTGAAAATACATTATTGAAGGAAAGATAAACCTTAATATGGTTCAGGTACATAGTTAGTGATTTTGGAACATGATATGATTTATTTAGATAAATTATATTCGATATTCCTGACTACATAGAAACTAATTAATTGTTTGTTTTTCCATTATTCTGGGTGTTTACAAAATTTTTGTATATAAGGGGTATATAAAGTATTCAAGAAGTAATAAGGGTGCATGAATTTAATCAATGTGGTTTTATGGTAATTTAGGGGTTTACTGTGTTGTAAATTAATACATTATAAAGGTATTGACATGTTATTATGCTGCAAAACAGATATTTTTTATGGTTAACTTCCATATAAATTTTGGATTGTGAGTTTGAACAGGATTATTTTGGATAAGTCTAAATATTTTAATTTATTATGTTTGACATTGGATACTATTGTTAAGGATAAATAATTTATTAATTTTATTTTTTATTGTAAAAAAAGGACAACCCGGAGGTCGGGCGATAACCTGTCGTATCCGGCAAGGCTACTAGACTTGAAACCGCAATCGAAGTGCGACAATGGTGCATCTCCTACCATTCCCATAAATTAATTCATGGGTTTTATAATTTAGTTTTTATAAATAGTCTGAAAAATGAATTATAAATTCGTTATTTTTGTAATCCTATACGATTTGAATAAATAGAATATTTTTGAATTCTATTGCCATTTCGAGTGAAAGATGGGTTTATCGTAGGAATTAGTTGAAGTATGAAACTCTACTAGTCTAATATATTTTTTATTCTTAATGTATGAATAAATTATTTCTTAAATTTTATGGAAGGTAACTTAAATAAAAAAAATCTGTAATCCTAATACAATATCTTTTGTAGAAATGATGATTTTTTAAATCATCGTTGATTGATGGCTTTGAGGCCCTCAATTTTACACTTGTTTGTGATTGATGACCTCAATAACTCTCTATAATTTTTTTTGTTTTCCATCCAATTATGTGTCTCTAATTTCTACTAATGTTCAATTAATCGAGATCATAATCCGGTGTTGACTTTTTAATTTCCATTTCTCTCTTATTATGACTAAATTTTAGTAACCCAATTTTTTATGTTGTTTTTCTATGAAGGTATTTTTATAGTCATCACCTATTATTTTAGAGAAACAATATTAAATTGCAAGGTGACAATATATTCTAGGAGGGGATAATTTCTCACCCATTGATTTCATAGTATGTTATCTCATCAAAGAAAATCAATAACTTGCACTACACGCAACATCGAGTTCAAGCGCACGACGATCTACCAAACTAGACGTTCAAAAGGCTGCTATGAATAGTATTGACTGAATTGTGAATGTTATACACTCCATACAATTTTATAATTCATATTATGTGTTAATTAGAAATAATATTATAATAAATTCAATTTTTAGATAAAATAAGTTTTTTTTAAAAAAATGCAGTTTTATTGTATTTTAATGGAGAACCCTTTTAAAACCAATATTTGACACTTTTATATACAGAATTTAATGAAATTAAATTCTTATTTAGAACCAATACATAAAATTTTGTTTGGATATATATTTGGTACTCATATGAAAACTTTCATATTTTGATGAATAATGAACAATACTGAATTTTAATTGAAATATAAATTTTAATATAAATTTTTTATTATTTTAAATTATACATTTGAATGGTTTTAATGTATAATTATATTATATTTTTATCATTTATTAAAATTTAATCAATTATAAATAATTTCCAATTTAAATTTGACATAAACACATGTCAATCTTTTGATAGTGTTTACATTTTAAAAACCCATTTTTTTGGTTTGGACAATAGAAATTAATTTTAAATTAATTAATTCCACTTCATTGTTTAGAATTTGGTAAAATAGAATAAAATTTTGAATTCTTAATATCAAAATTATATTAGGGTGAATATTCATTATTTTTTTGAAAACGTTCAATTTTTGATGAATATTGAGAAACACCGCTTAATAATTTATAACCGGGTTTTTATTTAAATAATTATTTATTTTATATAAATTCATTTTTATTGAAAAAAATATATATAATACTTTTATAAGTGTAATTTAATTCATTGGAGTCATTTTATAAGAGAATTATATGTATAAAATTTTATTGAACTTGTTTAACGTATTTTACCCACCTTTTAGGAAAATTTGCAAATAGGCATAAAATGTAATTGTATCGCATCTGTGAATTGAATTTAAAAATTATGAGAGACACAGTTGACATTAATATTTAAAATTTGGTTCAATAAGATTAAAATAATTGTGGGTGAATAGTAACTTTCGACTTGTATTTACCATGGTTAAAAATAAATAGGGTAAATAAAAGTCAAAATGATAATATAATTACCCTAACACATGCCCTAATTCAATTAGAGAGGTTTATTCTTTCATAACAATCCATAGGAATAAAATATGATCCTTTTTGTCAACTTGGATTGGATTAGGGCATTTATTATTATTTTATTTAATGAATAGTTAAAACTGTTAAATTCCATGTTTAATAACTAAACCATTTTTATATAGGGTTATACATAAGAGAAATTCTACTATAACTAATCATTATAAAGTTAAAATTATTTCCTACATAAATGTAATATATATATATATTGTAGATTAAATATTTAAATATATTTATTATACAATGTTGAAGTAGTAGTTACCTAATTAATGAATGATTAAAATAATAGATATTATAAATATCCAAATAAATGTAAATTGATAATTATGATAAATTCCACTAAATTTTTAGGTTAATATAAATATTTATTATTGATTAAATCATTTTTTATTGAATTGATAATGTTATTATGATTTTCATGAAAAAAATACCAAATAGTGTCAAAATTGTCATAAATGAGTTTTTAAAAATAATAATATATTATTAATTGATGTTATATCTCTAAAAATATATGGATCATCCAAAGAACTTAGATAAGATTATATATATCAATAAATAACCACTTTGGGTACTCTTTCTGTTTATAGTAAGTTTTATACCATTTATTTTAATAATACATTAATACATCGTAAAAGTTAAACTATTTCACAATGAGTTAAATATAAAAGATTAGCTTAATAAGGTGACCTAAACCAGTCTAAAACATATTGGTTTTGAGGTTTTATACCCATCCCCATCATATCATTGAAATAAATTATTTTTGATTAATTATAAACTGAAAATTATTTTATATTAAAATAATATTTCATACATTTCCTAAAGCGACTCTCACCTCTCTTATAAATGGGTACATCTCCTAATCTCACAATTACACCTTCAAATCCATTTGTAATGGCCATCCCCTACCCAAATATTATCCCAAAATCCATCAATTAAACATAAAGGAATTACCTTGATCATAAATCCTACCTAAGGACCCCTTTTTTCAAATGAAAAGGAAACACCCAAAGAAGAGGTAATTAATTTATCACATCTTTCAAAGTACTTTTCTTATTCTGCTCTCTCTTTCACTGTTATTTCCATAACAAAATAATAACTCCAATTCCTTATACATACTACTTTGTTATTATAAATATGGTACAACCATACTCATTATTCTATACATCCTATTAATGATAATGTCACCATGCGTCTGTGCGTACGGCTTACCGTCTCCACACAGTGGTGTAATTTGTTATTAAATACTATGTTATATAGATGTATATAATAATGAGTAATAAGTTTATAATTAATTAATATAACATCATAATTTATCTATACAATTAATATACCCTCTTATTCCAAACCTTTTAATAATTAAGGAAATGATATCATCACTCGTGTGTACGTATGGCTTACCGTCTCCATGACGTGATGAGATTCATTTCCATATACCCATTCAAAAATGATTACAAAAATATATATTATTAATAAGTATATAATATGTGACTTAATAATTCTAATGGATATATATATATATATATATATACTTAAATATATCATATTCACTTACTTCTATTCAATACGATATGAAAACGGAAACAACATTTATGCGTATGTACAACATATCATCCCATAAACAATGTTCTTCATTTCATATAAGTGTCTATTATACATATTTATATTCTAAATATGTATTATATATAAACCATATTTTTTATTCTAGGAGTATTTAAAACATGATCCAAATGATTCGATCATGAATAATAAGTTAAAATATGTATGATAAAGAAAGCGATTATTACCCAAAATGTTAAGTTAACATGGAAATCATTATTAAATGGGGTTTATAAACTCATAAATGAATCATTTATGATATAATAATTATTAATATGGTACTGGTAAAATTTAATAACATACTATGGTCATTATATAGGATGTTAAACATACCCTTGACCAAAGGAAAATTCATGGTAAGGGTTAATTCCTCAATCTCATAATTATCCGATATTGTTTATGTGTATGTATTTTCTGGGAGATATTTATTATCCATACCATGTTTCTTAAAATCCATTTCAAAATGATTCTTTTAAGGTAATATTTAACTAATATATCATTTTAAATGTTTTAAATATTTATTCTTCTAAATCATTCTCGTTTATATCCATGTTTTCAAAAAGGTTTTAGGATTTATTTATATGCACATTATTGTTTTAATATTTTGATTCCATTCATAAGTTTCATAGTGGTATGGGATACTTTTATTCCAAAATAACTTTTAAATTACCTCCTTTATTAATGTCTTAATTTTTAATGATTTCACCAGGGTGATATTTCTCTCAAAAAGATTTGCTGATTATTTTTAACTATTTTAACATTCATTACATGTTATTATTCTTGATTAAGGTTGATTTATTATAATAAAATCTTCTATATTGCATCAAATTGTTTTTGATATGTTTGAATGTGGATGTTCTATTTTTATACCCTTCTCAGTTTATGGATGAAGTAATTACATTTCGTAGGCTAGTTTTAAAACATATGTTTATGTTATGTCTCTACATTTTCATATGAGGAATACAGTGCACTTAGTAAGTGACAGGTGGGGCCCGCTATAGCCCCTCTATGCATCATTATGTCTCATGAGACAAACTTCTGTCTTGGTAGAAGGCCTTGAAAAAATATTTATTTGTAGTCTCGGTACGAGGCCTTGACTATGTGGTAATGATGTACGTCGTTAGGCATTCCCTCATTTTGGAATTAATGACTACATGTGACTATTATACATGTAGAATATCATTGTTCTTTTTTAGGTGGTAATGTATGATTTATTTTCCTTTTATTATGTTTATGTTTATGTTTAAAAGGATATTGTTTTTATTACACATCTTGCATTAATATTTTATAGCTTCTAATAAATTATTTACCCTTACTGAGCATTTGATCTCACCCCTTTCATATGTTTTGTTTTCCCAAGTTTCAAAGAAGTGTATTATATTTGATATATAGGGTCAAGATAGGGTAGTAATGAAATTCTAAATGAATTATTTAGGTTGTGTTTTATGTTTGAATGTGTAATGTTATGTTCAGGTATGTAATCTATTTTCCAAGACTACTAAACTGATCAGTCCTTCTGGTCTTGATCCCCTATAATCATGTGAATGTATTAAATTATTATGATGGCTTCAGGCTTCTATGGTTGTGGTGTTACACTATATCACTCTCCATTTGTACATGAGTGTTAGTATTCTCTTCTAGATCCAAGTTTTCACTTATTAACAATGTTCAACTATATGTAAACAGGGTTTTCTATTATTCTAGATGACAATATCACATCACTTTCTCTCTTTTCAAGTGTATGTTTTATTAACCCTTTTCACAATGTGGATGTAACATAATGGGATTTTCCATTGTTAAAACCTTGTTTATTGAGAACATGTTCAAATTGAGATGACACAATTTAATTAAGGGGAATAATGTAACACCAATAGATTTAATCAACTAGTTTTTAAAATAAGTTTATTTTCCTTAATAGTTTTCAATGCACAGAACACCATGTTTTAATGAAACATTCCCAAATATTAAAAAATTATTATTTAATATGATAGTTATCACATAACCATTAAAATGGTGGGTATGAATAAGATTAAATAAATTTTGAAATTATATATTTTATTAATGTATATAAAATTAATTATTTGTTTAAAAAATAAATATAAATGGAAATAAAAACCATTTTAAAATAATGAAATCATTTTTGGGAAACTATTATTTTCATAAAAAATTAATTTTACCTTATGAAATTTAGAAAAACAATTTCAGTGAATTATTTTATCATATATATATATATATATTATTTTCATCAAAATTGTTAACATTCATCTTCTTTTTTTCTTATACAATTTATATGAATAAATCAAATTTAATGCTTAAAAACTTTTTTTTAAAATGTAGTGTTGTTTCATTTATCATTTTAAAAAATATTAATTTATTCAAATTTTATAAAATTTATTTGATAATGTAATATAATTTCTTAAATAATAATTTCATATTTATCTTTGGATAAATTTCTTATAATTTTATGAAGTGTTAAATTTTTCAATGAATAGTTAAAAATATTGATTTTAAAAACAGCATTTTGATTTTCAATTTTTAAAAATTAAATTAATTTTAATATTTTTTTAAATGTAATATTCGTTATCTATATATATATATAATTTATATCATTATAATTAATTTAACATTGAATTTTGACAAATATTTTTTAGTATTTTGGATCTTTTCTTTTTAGAAAACCACTTTTACATTGCATCTGCAGGATTAAATTTAAATTAATTTTTTCTACGCAAGTGAATGGAATTTAGAATAATGGATTTGTAATTTCAAAATATATAATATTTAAATTATAAAATTGGGAAAATATAATTTTTTTTATCATAATGAATTGTAAAAAAAGTAAAAAATATTTACCGTAGTTAATTTTAAAACAGGTTTATTAGGCATTAAACTAAAATGATAAATGACAATATGACAATGAAATTTATGAAAAACAAATTTACATGACATATATAGGACATAAGAAATATAATTTTCTATAATGACTAATTTTTTTGCTTTGAAGAATTTGAATAAGTTGGGTACACATTATAATTTTCAAAAATTAAATGTTTTCCCTTAACCCCTCTTATAAAAATACACCTCCTCTCATATCCAATGCACAATACTGAAACCCTATTATTCCTAATATAATGAAGAAAATAATTAAATTATTTAATTACCCTCAACCTAATTTCCTTATTTTTTTATAAAGGCCTCTTAATAAGGCTTTCGGTGAAAACCTTAAGAGGTTCTCTAAACAAGAGGATGAATTCTTAAACTCAGGTTTTTGTTTTAATTATTATTTAAATTACAATAATATTATTAAAATATAATGATATAATAATGATATTTTCTCTAATATAATTAAATTTAATTATTTTAATTGAATAAGCTATATCTATCACAACTTCTATCAGATGGGACATAAAACCCCAAATCATTTGTACCACGGACTATTGCCTCATGAGCCGATGTTATTCATTTTCCCTCACCACCTATCCTGACTGTATATAGTGTTTGATTAAATATTTTTGTATGATATTTCTGATATTATTATACATATTTAATTACAATTACTCATATATCATATAACCTCCCATTATATTTGAAAACAATAACATCGCTCATCTGTATGATGAACTACCGCCCCACGAACTGATGTGATGTGTTTTTCATTTACATGTTACTAGAATTGTAATAAAAATAGATTAAAAAAATATATATTATAATTTTGACATAACTATAATTCCTTAATTTTTATATCAAATAAAACATATTACTTTCTATTGGGTAGGGGATACGATAACACCATTCGTGCGTGGCGGACTACCACCTCACAAATCGATGTGATTTCATTCTCCCTAAATCATTGCATGGAAGGTAATTTGGATAAATTTAATTAATATATTTTCATTATATTACATAAAATTATTCTATAAAATAAATATTTAATTTAATTTATTTCATTTCAGTTATCGATAAAATAGAGACGATGATTATATGAAAGTACAACTTACTGTCTCCTTCAAAAATGTATTTTAGTTTATATCTATAACATTTAAGTATTAATAAAAATATACATATAATGATTATATATGACACATATATCATTGTTAATATTCTTTATATTTTGGAACAATGATAAAATTAAAATTACAGAAAATAATATATGATAAAAAAATGAAAAACCAAGCATTTATTGTCAAAAACATGATTTGCATGTGGAATTGTTAATTAATCAGTAATAAATGGTAATAAGTAAATAATATGTGGTATTATATATTTAATTATGATATTTTAATACATTTTTAATATGATTATATTTTTTATCAATGAATTTTTAACTTGTCTGAAGGAAGTCAAGACTTAAGGCAGTGGAGTTTTTTCTCAATATGTCTTCTTTAGGATATACATTATGTTATACACCTCTATTGTTTTATAAGAATTATATATAGAAAAATATAAATTTTAAATCATTAATATACATATATTAATTATATTTAATATTTCAAATCATGGTATTATTTAATGTGTCTTATGATTCAAAAGATACCAATGTTTTAAGGGATTGATGTTACGATCTCATTATTCGTAATGATTTTTTGTGGTTATGATTTTGATGATGAAATATTATAATAAATCTCCATAGAAACTCTGAAATTTTTATTCCCAATATTTACATCTAGAGAATATATTTTTTCACTTAATTTTTCATCTATTTTTGTTCTCATGATCCCAAAATAATATTTTTTTAGAAAATAGACTTTATTTCTCTCTTTGTTCCAAATTGTTTTTCATTCATATCAATTTTTTCAAAAAATGTTTCAATATTCCAATGGGATTTTATAAATTACTTTGTAATATTTTAAATGATTTTTAAAATAATTTTTAAATTACATCATCCTATCTTATTAAAAAAAGCATATTTTGAAGATACCAAAAATGTTAAAGCAGTATTTTCCCTAACATACACATCATGTACAAAGTTTCATACAAATCATAACCACATAATGAGTTTGATATTCACAAATAATTAACAATTTTTTTCCCTGAAATTCCTCTCATAATATTTGGTAAATTTTTAGATTTTAAATATATGATTTAAACGTGAAAAATCTTTTTCCTCACAAAATGTTTTAAATTTTTTCAATTCGTCCTTATATTGTTTCCAAGGTTATTTTAAAAAATGCTATCGAATTTTTTTAATGTATTATTTTTTCAATGTGTAAAGGATATTTTCCTCAATTTATATTCCAAAAGATCTTTAAAAGTCACTTCAATATAAGATAAAATCATACAGTGTTACTTATTTTTTTCTTGGGATTTGATCCATGGATACCATTTTTATTCTCTATATAGATTGTTTATGTTTTTGATCAATATATGTTTATGAAACTCATTTATTTCCTATGATTTATGCTATGATGAAATGTTTTATGAATCACATTTTATTTAATGGTCTCTGATATAATTAATTATTTGTGAATCCAATTTCTTTTTATGCATATTAATATTACAGTAGTTTTACAAAGCCCATTTATTGTCATGGGTTCTGATATGGTAAATCTTTTAGAAACATATTCCTCAAATATGTGAATTTTTAATTGGGTGATTGTGGTTATGTTATAGACAAGGATGGTGGTTATATTATTACCAAATATGGGTATGACCATTATATCCATCATATTCATTGGGTAATGAATTAGGTTCTATGATCTTAGAAGATATATAGGAGGTTATTACATTCATAAAAGTGTATACATAAGAGGTTATCCCAAAATTGAAGTAGGTATATGGGTAGTTATCCCAATACTATCATATTTTGAATTCCTTGGTGGGTATCCTTGAAAAAAATATTCCAATTCTTTTATGATTCCCACAAATTTATGTCTTATGCCAATGTTATGTGATCATGGAACTTGTTTCCTAATTTCATAGGGATTCATATCTTTTGAACTACCATTAGTTATTCGATGACATAAGATATTGATCTTTGATATATGTGTTACATTTTTCATATATTATACTTATTTTATCATACCCTTATGTTCTTGTTATGTTTATGTATTTACATTATTTATGCTTACTGAGAATCTAATATCACCATTTCTTGTGTTTCTTTTCCCAAGGTTATGATTATTGGTATTAAATGTTATATATATATGAAGGGCTATAGTTATGAGGAACTAAGAGGGAGAAAATATAGATTTTTTAAGGACCTATTGTTTATGTATTTATGTTTCCAAAATCAATATACCATTATTATCCTCAGGTGTTTTTTAATGCAATGAATATTAATCTAAAATGATGAAATATTTATGTATAGATATTATAGGACTCTATAATATTTTTTCTATTAATTGTTTTACTAACTGTTTATAACAATATACCTAAAATCTCATATTATTGTATGTGATTCAAATATTTTTGGTGATATGGTAATAAATGGTATTTAAAATTGTGTCTTATCGGTTCATTTCAAAGTTCATATGTAAAGAATAAATTTATTCTCACATGATTCATAGTGTGTGTATAGAGACTGAATAATTTAATATATAAATAATATATATTACTATATGAATATACATTACATATCATTATGATCTATTTTATAAATATAATCTTTTTGCGTATATCAAAACACCTTTACATTAAAAAAATCATAAAAATGTTTGAAAACATTTCCCACTCAGTTATTCACAAATAGTAAAATTCATAAACAAATCATACTTGAAAACACTCCAAATATCATGGGGAAAGAATAATTGTAAAGGGTGAGGAAAAATTCTTAATATGTGTATAAAAATTAAATATTAATGATTATTTAAAAATAAAAACCATATAAAGGTATGTGAACATGAGATTAAAAATTTAAAATCATACACAACAATTCCATATTTATAATCAAGAGTCTAGAGATAATTATTTTCAGTTCATAAATCATGAATCATTAATAAATAAAATTACATTAGCAATGAGATAATAACATGAACTTATGATCATATTATAAAATAATTGAATAATAATCAAAAAATAAATATTATTCAAAGACACCCACTAATACAATCATCACATGTTTTTCTTGGGATAATATTCTATATACCTACATCGAGCATGGGATAACCTCCCATGTACCCTATTTTGGGCTGAGGATAAACCCTTGTGTACCCTATTTTGGACTTGGGATAACCTGATGTGTACCATTTGATCTCAATATACATTAATATTTACCTATTTCATAATAGTTATATATTAGACCCTCCCATTACAAAATGATCTCCCATTCATATGTATAGAACACGATTATTAAAAACATTAACATTTCATCATAATATAACACATGGAAAAGAAAATGGTTTTCATAAATATTTCATCTTCACAATCATAAAACATCTATAGAATGAATTATAATGCTATCCTAAAATCATATCCCTAGTGAATCATATAAAACACCAATTCATGTAATCATTGATAAAAAATTCTTTTTTAAATAAAAATATAGCCTTTCTAGAGGAAATAAGAATTTTAATTATAAATTAAATATCTAAAATATAATTATTTCCAAACTAATAACTAAAATAAATAATTGAAAATAATTATGGAAAATCATAATTTAAAATAGAAATATTCATTGATAGTGATAGTGGCCTATTTTTTCTATTCCATATACATTAAGAAAAAGATTCCTTTAACATTTTCATTATAAAGTTAAAAATTAATTAATTTGGATAATGATAAGAATATACATTTTAATTATTTATATAGTAACTCAAACATTGGTAAAATTAATTTAAATAATCCTTAATGAATATTAAAAACATTGGTGAAAACATGTAATTGAAATTACAGACTCTGAGTAAATTTATTACCGATCCCATAATAAAAAATTGGTTTTCCTTATATTTTGTCATGTATATTGAATAGATAAAGGGAGGAATGTGAAATGAAAATGATGTCCCCAAAAATAAATATATGATAATAAAATTCATAATATATTAGAGATAACAATCATATTGTTTCATTATAATAATGTTTAGCATAAATAATCCAAAAAAAAATGACATTACGACATAAATGATTACCAGTATTATAACTTATGAATAATGGCCCCCATTAAATATATAAAGAAATGAATATTTTAATGGAATTAAAAAATTATTTTATTGATACACAATATCATAGGAGTAGTAGATGCACCTCACAAACCTATGTAGGTACATATCGTCAACCATGTCTCAAAAAACAATATTGAGACTAAAAACTCTTATAACATTGGTAATTTATAAATCAAGACCGAATGAATGTTAACAAATTAAATGGATTTTAAAATACTAATAATTTCACTAAATATAATCATAAAACTCATTCCTGGGAAATATATACATCACATAATTGAATCATTTGGTGAATACGATATATGTCTCACAGAAATAAATGTGATCTGAAAAGCACACACCCCGTCTAAAAATTGTTTCATAAGTACTCTAAAAAATTATACTAAATTAAAATTAATTATAAATCTATAAAAGAAATATATATAAATATATATAATATAATATATGATGCAATTGGGACATTTCAACACCTATATATTAATATTTTATTTTAAAAATCAAAGTTAACGGGTGTTAACTAAATAATTTTTCATATATGTTGTTGGTTTTCAATTCAATTTCATGTACTTTTATCATGGTTTTAACATCTACATAATGTTAATAATTTAGTTACCATCATATGTAACCATTATAAAGAAATTTATAACAAATCATAAAAATTAGTGATGTAAATTAAATTACATCACTTCACGGATATAGGAGTTCGAACATACACACGAGCGATGTTTTCATTTTTCGATGGATTGAAAAAAATAATGATAAATAATTTTTAAAATTTAAATTTCCATAATTAAAATTTAAATATCATAAAAATTTATTAAATATATTATTTTAATCATATAAGTGAGGTTGGGATCAAAAATGTATCCTATAGCTTCATGTAGGTGGGTGTCCACATATAGGAACAAATAATACTATCATTTATCATTTGATAGTAAAAGAAGACGAATAAGGTTATTAAGTTAACATAATAAAATATAAGCATATGGTATATAAGAATTAAATTATATTATAATGGTTAGGATAGATGGAACAATATAGAGTGGTGCATCAAAATCCATACCAAACTTAACTTCCTCACATAGAGGATCCAAAATAAATCATTACCTTATTATGTGAATATAAAATGATTAGTAATTATCGTGGCTTCCTGCTATCATCGTTGTGTGAATAAAAAGTAATAGTTAATGAACCATATCTTCTTCGATGTAGAACGGTCTCGGTGGGTGTGGAGCTTCTTTGGGGCGTTCACATGGTACTCTTACCAAGATGATAACAATGAGCGATTCATGGAGCACTGGTTCTAGGGGATCAATGGGAATGTGAAGGAGGTAGAGATGTGATCCATCTTCTAAAATGAGGGTTGATGGTCTTTATGGAAAGCAAGAAATGAATCCTTGTTCAAGTGGATCTCTTATACTGGTAGAGATATTGTGGCCTGAATAAGATATATCTTGATTGACTTGATCAGTCTTTCCAGTATCATAAAATAAAGAACATCCTTTCATGCATTGCAGGCTTCGTAGAGTGAGGCTCCACAATGTGGATCCAGGGAACTGGAGAGATGGATTTACTGGGTTCCCCCAGAGGATGGCCTCAAGCTTAATATAAGTTGTTCTTTTGTAATGGGAGACATGAGAGGAGTAGGAGTTCTTCACGAAGTTAGGATGATTGTGGTGTTGGAATTCATTGATCATTTTGGAAGTGGAAATTCTATTCGGGTGAAGGACCTTGTGGCTCTTCAAGGGTTGTCCACGTGAAATCATAGGGACATGTGCATTGTGCAACAATAATCAGACTCCATGATTGGTCATGATGCTCTCCTTGGTAAAGAAACCACTCCCTACACAATTTCTTATAAAAATATAAAATAAAATTATCTCATTAAAAACAATGTGAGAGTCACCCAAACATGGCGTGAGAGGAACAATGTGGTCAACTAACTGGCCTCTCTTGCAGTCAGTGGTAACCCCGTTTTTATAAATTATAATGTGTCTCATTATTAACCTAAGGGGGTGAACATAATTCAGGGTGATGACCGTGACCTTCATTATTTCCACATACATATTGGTTCCCTCTTCCTTGTATTTAAACTATTGGGGCACTTTTTGGAATAAAAATCTTAATGTTGGATGGATTGATATTAGCTTCCTCTACTATATGTGATGTTTTAAAGAAAATATTATTTTTTAGGTATTATGATATTGAAAATGGTTTTGATAATGGATTTATTATTTCAATATCATGAAATGATATCTTGTGATAGAAACGTATAAATGTTATTTCTCTTTAGGCTTTTTTATGTGATATGATTATATTATGTTTCATGGGAATTGTTTCTCAGTATGGTTGGTTCCATGTAAAAGTGAGGGAGGTTGAGACCCTGATAGATCTTTAATTCATTTCGAAATGATATGGAGGTAACTGGTTGGGGTTCTCTATAGAAATTTAGGTAATATACCATTATGGGTATTCCAAATGTAACCCTGAAGGTTACTCCCAATATAGCAATGAAATATAAAATCAAATAATGAACTGGATCCCACAAGTTACCTTTATGATTTAAAATTTATATTGAGTTTTAATGGAATATTACGATTTCAGGGGGTAAGATAATAGGATTAAGATTTAATAGTGGATATTTTGATTTCGTGAAAAAAATTCATGAGATTAAAATATTCATGGACTAATAATTTCATTGGTTCTTTTATTCCCTATACTGAGCATTTTGTGCCCATCTGAAGTTTCAAATTGTTCTTCATAGATTATAAGGATGGGTAAGAGAATAATGGATGTCAATATAAAATTTTAGAATATTATTATCAAGAAAAATTAATTATTTCATATTTTAAACATTTTATATTTTATAAAATGGGATACTATTTTAGATGTACCCACTTTGTATGTATATGGGATATTCTCTATTAATGATGACTAAATTCTATAAAAATATGAAACTTAATATATCCTCATTGTGAATTATTTTAAATTCTTAACTTAACTCAAGATTATATAAAGATTATTTTTGGGACCTTATATTCGGTATAAAAGGTCATTTAGAAAAATTCTGCTGTAAGGATATTGTTAATAGAATATCCAAGAATTTTTTTTAAGTTATGGTCAAATTGTAATGAGAATAATTTTATGATTACCTGATTTCATCATATAAGATATGTCTATTCAGAATGGTCTTCCCAAGAGGAAAAAGATAACTGTGTTGGGAGAATATCTGGAGGAAAACAAACTTCCAAATCAACAACCTGAGATGGTCATAATTAAGACTGAATAATTTGTTTCTATGATGGATAACATAAACCAAAATATAAATAATGGTGGAATACATGCATGAGATAAACTAGATCAACCATATAGGAATATGTTGGTAGTGTATCATTCAATGAGGCATCATCCCCAATCATTTAGTGGATCAACTAACCTCGTGCTTGTTGAAGGGTGTATTAATGAAATAGAAAAAAAATTGATGTCATCTGTTTTTCAAATAATCAAAATATTTGTCTTATTATTTACCATTTGGAAGGTGAAGAAAATAATTTCTTGTCAATAGTAAAAATTATTAGGTATTATGTAGAAATTTAATCTCTATAAGTGTATTATTTCCATAATATGTTTCTTGAGTCATATTTTCCCAAGGTAGTTCGACCTAGAATTAAAAAAAATGTTTGATTTGAGGTAGGTAGAAAACTCAGTGATTGTATTCTTATAAAACATCACTCAACATCATGGTACAAGAAATATTTTATCTGGGATCTTGATAGTAAAATGAATCATTTTTACTGATAATCATGTGTTCCTTGAAAATAAGAAGAAAAATTGGCCATGATTTCCGGTGATGGGTAATAATTCAATCAAAAGTCTGATGTAAATAAACATCAATTTTCAATTTTTGATAATGATAGTGAAAGACACAATCTTGAATGCCTTTTGAATTATGGTATGTTCATATGATGTGGTAAAATGGAACATAAACCTCACAACTACATTGAAATATATCATTTTAGTGACAAGAAAAAATATGATATATAGTTAGTAACATGTTTTAAATGGAATGTGATGGGTCATTATGAAAACAATTGTCTTAATAGGAACTCGAATGATGGGAAGTTACCATTCAATAAGAAAAATGGTGTGAAGTACTTTGCAAATACTTCAGAAGATCTTGGGACATCAAAATAATAGGTATTAAGTACATTTTTATTTATTACAATTATATCAATGAGTTTTAAGATTTAGTTTCTACACATTCATTCATTTCAATGAAATTACCTACTATATTGAAAATTCCACTGTGAGAAATAAATACATAACTTATGGTAAGAATACCATGAAGAAGTGTAAAAAATGAGATTATAAAAATCATCATATCATTATCAGTGAAACAAATCTACCCCATAACCTTGTTGTTATTCTTCTATCAGGTTTGATGATATTTTTGGTATGGATTTTCTTCTTATTTACCATTATAAGATTGATGATAGAGAAAAAGAAGTTTTTTTTAATATAGAGTTTCAATTTTTTTAAAAGAATGAAACTTTACCATTGATAACATATTTGGATTTCCATAAACTATTAAAAGATAGAAATGAATGTTATCTTGCATATGTTATTAAATATAAAGGAACTGTTTAGATTTATGATGATCCAGTAGTAAATAAGTATCTTGATGTTTTTTCAGATGAGTTTCCTAGTATAATACCAAATCGAGAAGTTTAATTTACTATTAAAATAGTTCATAATGAAATGTGAATATTAAAAATCTCTTATCGAATGAGTCAGATTGAAATTATTGAGTTGAATAATAAATTTCAAGAGTGATTATATAATGGTTTTATTAGACCTATCATATAACCATATTGTTCTCATGTCTTATTGTTAAAAATTAGTATTGTTCAATGAGACATTTCATTAATTATAAAGCCTTGAACAACATCACTATTAAGAACAAGTATCATTTACATCATATCGATGATTTATTTTATCATCTCTAAAGAGCATAATATTTTTTCGAAGGTTGAATGGAAGTTGGGGTACCATCAGTTGAATTTAAACAAAACCGACATTCTCATGATTGGATTTCATGTAAGATATGGTCATTATAAATTTTTATTTATGCTATTTGGGGTAACTAATACACCTTCTGTATTAATGGATATTATGGTAAATTTTTTTCCATGAGTTTTTTAATATGTTTTTGGTTATTTTTATTGATGAAATCTTGGTGTATTATATATGTAAATAGGTGCATGAAATATTTCTATGGGTTTGTTTGAAAAAAATAAAAGAAAAGAAACTATATGGGAAATTCAGCAAGTCAAATTCATTTCCTTTGTCCCATTATTTCTAATTATGGAATAACTCTTTATCCAAATAAAATTAATGTTATAAAATAATGGTCAAGAACAATAAATATTATCAATATTGGAATTTTCTTTGGTTTAACAAACTATTACAAGACATTTGGGGAAATATTCTCATTGTTATCTATCCCTCTAAGTTGATACAAAATGCTGTTATGTTCATCTAGAAATAAAATGTGATGACTATTTTATGTAACTGAAATGATGATTGGTGAATTACCCATTTTTGTACATACCTTTATGAAATTGTGAATCTGTTATCAACAGTGATGCTTCATTAAATAAAAATAGGTGTTTAATAATGTCGAATGATTAGGTAACTACTTATGTTTCATGTTTGTTGAAAACTCGTGAATTAAATTACCATACACATGATTTTTAATTTGATTAATTTGATTGTTATTTAGAAATTTTGACGAATTATAATTATGGAGTAAAATATGAAATATATATTGACTATAAATGTATGAAGTATATATCCACTAAAAAATAATTGGATGTTAGAGAGAGAATATTTTTGGAACTGATAAGGGATTATGATTGACCAAATCATTAGCATCATGGAAAAGAAAATAAAGTATCCAATTCATTGAGTAGAATAAGTAATTAAACATTAACCATATTACATCTATAATATGATCATATGGTTAATTATTTGATGAATTTTTTGTCATATGTTGTCGGTGCATGAAATTTCTATATTTTGTGTTAGGTTTCAGTGAAATGATCTCTATGAAATAGAATTAATAATGCACAAAAGGAAGATGGTGAATTAGTGAACAAGGTATAATTGGTTTAAAGAGTATGATTCTGAAATTTAACATTTATAAAGTTTGTGTTTTGAGTTTTTTGTAAGAGGTTATGTGTACCATGTGATTAAATGTTGAAAAAACGTTGTTAGTATGTTAATGTAGAATTCACATTGCCAAAGTGTATGATTAATCATTTTCTAGTTCTAGACTGTAAATGAAAAATATATCAATGGATTTCATAGTAGGATTGACTTAGAAATCTTGGGGTAGTAATACAGTTTGATTTATTATCGATAAACATTCTAAATCATCCCATTTCATTACTACTCGTGATATATTGTCTCAAGACAAACATTCTTTGTTTTATCATAAAGAGATAGTCTGGTTGCAAAGAGTTCTTCTATTCGCTGTATCTGATCATGATCTCAGTTTTACTTCAAAATTTATGAATCGCCTTCCGAATTCATTGGGAAATGAATTTAATTTTTGTACAACTTTTCATCCTCAATCAGATGGTCAATCAAAACTAACAATTCATACCTTGGAGGATATGCTACTGCATTTTCAATGAATAAATATTGAAGTTGTGTTCAATATATTTACTTGGTTGAGTTTTATTATAATAAAAACATTTATTTCAGTATATATATGTCACCACTTGAGGCATAATATTGAATGTGTTGTCTGGCACTGTCTTTTAGAATGATTTTGGGGAATAGAAGTTGATGGGAAAATAGTTGGCAGAGTAGACCGCTGACAAAGTTCAACTGATTTAGCAATACACGGTGATGTCTCATAGTAGGAAGAAAATTTATGTGGATAAAAATAAGAAGGATCATTCTTTTGAGGTGGTTGGTCATATTTTTCTCAATGTTTCTCCATGTAAAAGTGTTATTTGTTTGGGTAAGTAGGGGAGGCCGAGTTTTAAGTTCGTTGGACCCTATAAAATCCTAGATAAATTTGGATCAGTTTCCTATAAAGTGGGTTTACCTCCAAATTTAATCCAATCACACAATGTTTTTCATGTTTCAATTTTATGAATTTATATTATAGATCCAAACCATGTTTTGAGTCTAGATGTTTTTTAGATGGAATAGAATCATTCTTTCAAGGAACACCTAGTTCATGCTCTTGACCGAAGAGAGGAAGTGTTTTCGAATAAATTGACTCATCAGGTTAAGATTTTTATGGGAATATTATTTGGTTAAAGAGGCAACATGATAATCTGAAAATGATATGAGGTAATATACCCCTACTTATTTGATAAGTGAATAAAATTGTGGGGATGAAATTTCCAAAATGTATGAAGGATGTAACATCACATGTAGTTATTGAAAAAAAATATTATTTATTAATATTTTTTTAATAGGATATAAATTTCACTTTAAAGGGGACTCAATGTCTGATATCATACCTAAAATCCAATAATGGGTTTCTCTGAAATCATATGTCGCACGCAGAACTGAGTTATATAAAGAAATAATATATTTTTAATATAATAATATTAATTGGTAGTTATTTCCTTGCCTTTGTATTGGAGAAAATTAATATAACTATCTATATTATTTTTACACTTGTTTATTAAATTTTTTACCAACCTATAATAAATGTTATAGGATTAAAATAATAATAAATCTAATTTTCGGCATAAAAAGATATAATATTTTTCAAAATGTAGTTTTACCTCCATCCGATGGTGATTATTTTTTAAATATATTTTTTGATACATTTTTAATTTTTATATGAATAATGAAAGTTAGTATTTATAATAAAAGTATCAAAATTTAATTTGGTTAAATATTTGGTATTTTATGATAATATTCATTTTTAAATTAATAGTTAAAAATAAAGCATTTTAATTCAAACATATTTATTCATATAATTTATTTATATAGTTATATTAACAAATTAATTGGTTTTAATGTGTAAGTAAATAATATTTTTAACATTTAATACAATTTAGGTCATTGGAATCAATTTTAAATATTAATTTGATACAAAAACATTGTAAACTAGTGAATGTTTTTACTTTAAAAGCTTGTTTCCTCGATCTTTCGATGCGATTAATTTTTAATAAATTTTTTCCACTTATGTGTACTTTATTTTGAAAAATGTAATTTCATGATTGTAATCAGTATGAATTTTTTTTCTAATCGGATGTACATAATCATTGATTAATAGTAACTTTAGTATATTAATTCGCACGGTTAGGGGTAAATCTGTTAATTAATGGTAAAAATAATATTCTAATATTTAATAATTACACTATACCCTTTCATAATTTCATTAAATTAGTTGAATTCTATCAAAATCAACCATATGGGAAAATTATAACCATTTTAATCCACTTTGGAATGAATACCATATTTATAATATTTTATTTAAATATATATTAAATATATCAAACACATATGTTTTAATATAGTTTTATGTAAAATATTAATTCAATTATAAAATGAAATTTGAAATATAAATTGTTCATATATATCTTGATAATTTATTTAGAGTTTTTCAAAATTAAATAATGAAATTTAATTATGATATAATGATGATGTAGTAATTCATTTATTAAAGAAAGAATCAAATATGCGATATTAATAATATTAAAATAAATATATTTTTAAAAATTTTCTGCCAACCACAAATTTTATGTATGAGGTTGACACAGTATGGATGAGTTAAGGTCTTCTTTTTAGTGAATAAAGTTGTTATGTTACATTTAAAAGTCAATTAGTGAAAAGTCTCAAAATTTATATTAATGAGAATTTGAAATAAATAAGAGTGTATTATATTATATAAAATTTATATTCTCTATATTTTATCCAAATTATTGGGGTAAGCCTATAAATTTCATTAATTACTCATTTTTAGTTATTGGGAAATTTATTGTAATTATATTTACCCTCAAAGTGTAAATTTCATAATGTCATAGTATTTATTATTAAGGATTAAAAATAAAATATATTTAATGAAAAAATTAAATATTATATATTTTTAATTGGAGGAATTTATTTCCACAAAACAATAATACTATATATTAAAAAAATTAGATTGGAGCCATTTGGAATGTTAAAATAATTTATATCAATTATTATCTGGACAAATTCCATGAGTGCCCCTCCCCTCTCCTATAAAAGGGAACCTATTTATCTATATTTCTCACAATTCATAAAACACATGATTATACCATGTTATTACCAAAACCATTACTAGAATACCTACCCATCTTCTAGAGGCCTTAGTTTAGTCAGAACACCCTCCAATATGGTGTTATGTTGTTAAACAAAAGTGATCTTCTGAATGAATGGTAAAATTTTTAATTTAGTGTTTCTCATTTATTTATTTTTCCACTTCCTTCAAATATTCTTCAACCATAATGAGATATAAAATAAATTATACTCAATATTATAAGATTTTTTATGTTAATATCATTACCCTAATCCATATCTGATTCCATTTAATGGGAAAAGAATTAATTGTTCATGGGTACATGTGAACTATCACCTCCACAAACCAACATAATTTTTTTGCTTACCGTCTCTAAAGAAAAGCTCTAATGATGAAATTAACATTTATATATTGTATTAATGGACTATTTAAAATTTTTAAAGAATAATATATCATTTATGGTCTATCCTTGTATTCACATAAAAATTTTAATGTAATTAAAGCGTATATGTGAGTTATCAGCTCCACGAAGCAATGTGATTCATTTTTCTTCTCTGTATCACATGTATGATATATATATATATATATGTATATATAAAATATTAATATTATTTTATTGATTTTATGATATTTATTATAATATAAAATGATAATTACTTTATTTCAATAATGATCATTGAAAAAAGAAAATGTCACTCATTCATACGTATGACTTACCATCTCCATGATTGTAACATTGTTAATTTTTTATATAAATATTTAATAGATGTATTAAAAAGATACAATGATTTTTAAAATTTATTTTTATTTCATTAATATTATGTTTTACATTATGGAATAATTACCACTTGGAGTATTGATATCATAAAAAATTCATATTGAACTCAAGTACCAAATATTCACAAAACTTCTTACATGAGTTTAAATAATTAAGTAATTACTATATCATTTTTATAAGTGACATAAATGGAATAATAAACATATAAATGGTTCTAAATAAATTATATATTAACCTACATTTATTATTCATGATGGTAAGGAATGTACAGGATGTTTTGGACTCAATGTAATTGACATCGTCTCAATCTGCTTTCATTGAGGCATATATTGATGTTATACACCACCTTCATTTACAAGGTGTATAATTAACCCTGGTGAATTTTTATTTGATTCAAAGGTTTTAGATATGAATTTTTTTTACAAATAGTTTTAGTATAGTAAATTATAATGTAACATTTTTAAGGTATACAGTGACATGGAATTTTCCTCCGATGTGACCATTATTTGATATTTGCCTTCCTCAAAATGCTATTATATTTTTATAATAAAAATATATACTATATTACATTTTAATGTATTTTGGAAATGAAATTTTTTTTTTATAATGAATTTATTGTATTTATGTCTTGAAATGATATATTTTGAGGACAATGTCGAAATGTTATATTTTTCATTATGCGTGTTTTATATGTTATGATTGTGTAATGGTTCATAGGAATTTTTAACGAGTATGGGTGTTTACATGATAATCTGAAGGTGGGGAAGCCCATGATAGTTCTATAATGCATTAGGTAATGAGTTAGAGTTAATTGTTTTAGTTTCTCCTATGATATTTTTGTAATATACCATGATGTGTATTCGAAATGTGACCATGAAGGTTACACCCTATGTAAACATGAAAGGTTCAATGTTTGAATGATTTGGATGACACAAGTTTATTTTATGATTCATAATTTCAATAGAGTTTTAAAATAATTTTATGATTTTAGAAGGTGGGATAATTGGTTTATGTTTTATTAGTGAAAATTATGATTTTGTGAATAAGTTTTCATGAGTTTAAAATATTCATTGTATAGTGGTTTCATTCCTTATTTTATACACATTCTAGAGAATTTTGTGCTCATACCATGTTTTAAATAGTTTTTTAACAAGGTATAAGGATTTTTAATAGAAAATAGCATGTCAAGACGAATTCTATAAATATTTTTATCCAGAAAAAAGAATCATGTTCTATTTTAAAAGTTTTGTATTTTGTAAAAATGTAAACCATTTTAGTTATACACATTTTGTATGTATGGGGTAAGTTATTTATGAAAGATGATGTATTTCACTAAAACTATAAACCTAAAATGATCCTCAATTTGAATTAATGTAAATTATTAACATAACATAAGATTATATAATTATTAAGGTGGGTAACTTATAACAAATATGAATAATCTATATCTGGAAAGATTAATCTCAAATATTTCAATAATAATACTAAAATTTATACTTTATTACTTTAAAAAATATATAAATGTCTATAATCCCTAAATAATTCTTAAACAGTATTCGAAATGCAAAAATTTACTATAAATTTTTCAACAAATTCCAAAAAACAACATAAATAAATCCCATTATATCATAATGTGGTATTCAAAACAAGTTAATATCATTATTATATACCGTCAAAAAACATTCTATAAATATGAATCACTATAAAAACTCAATAAAAATTTATTCGATTTCAAAAATTAATTATATCTTTATTCGTTAAATAAAATCACATAAATTTAAAAAATTTACCTTAATCCAAAAACGAGAAAACATCATCAAAGGTAACATAAATTAATTTGTCATGAAATCACTAATTTTTTTCTCGATCACAAATAATATTCAATTTACTTTAAAAATATCGATAATATCTTTATCTAATATATAAATCATTATCACAACATCAGGAACATAATGAGGGTTATATATTTATCAATAAATATTTATCCAAAAATAACACATTACCACTAAATCACTTTTCTAGTTTATTATTAAAATTCATCATACAATTGTAAATAATTAATCAAACATTACCACATAAAATTCATTAGATATTTTATGATTCATACACTGAAAATACTATTGATTAAAAAATCTAAAACATTGTTCATTAATATAGATAGAAAAAAAAATTCAATCATTCATCATCAATGATTACTATAAAATTGTCCCTTCCCATGTCTAAAATTTAACCCTTGTATTAGGTCATTGACTTTGAAAATACCGATTTTATGTACTCATTATATATTGAACTATAAAATCTACCTTAAAGTAAACTTTATTTTCCTCCATTGAAATCAAAATTTTCCTTAAACAATTATTCATTTGTTCTAATCATTTTCCCACATAAAACATCTTCTCCTTCAATTGAGAAATTTCTCTTGGTGATTCTTCCAATATTCTTGATATGTAGAAAGCAGAATCTTCATTCCTAAATGGCCTTCATGAAAATCCATTTCCTTCATTTTGGTAAATTTATAAAGTCACCTATATTTAGGTTTTTAATAATATAATAAGATATATAGTTAGGAATAATAAAAAGTATCTACTTCTAATATTCCATTTATTTTGATTCATCATGAGTAAAATCAATGAATTTTCCATTATATTCATTGTCAAAATGATTCCCTATGTGTCCTAATGTGGACTAATAAAAATAAGGATACATCAATCCCAAATAATCAGAGAGAGAGACCATTAAATAATGTAAATAATTTATTGGATATCTATATCATGTAACATTTTTTTCAATATATAACACATTAGGTTTATCTTATGTCATCTATAGTCATTATCTATTACAATTAATTATAATGGTACATGATGAAAATGCCAATTATGAAAATCCTATCCCCTAGGATTGTATAACCTGGTGTACAATATTTGGACCACTCATATTACACTAGTGATCATAATGAAAATTACCAATTCTACCCTTTCTTAATTTCCACTCCTATGTGAATCTATTCCACAAACACATCTACAAACTAGTATAAATAAATATATGCATTTTTTTAAAAAAAACACACACACATTCATTTACCCTAACGTAGGATATTCAACTTAATAGACGATTATCCCAGGGGTTCTCACTAATTATTTCACAATGTTCATTAAAAAAGTATCTAAACCTTACTCAGATACCATATATAGAGACCCGAACATTTCAAACATAAATATTTCATCTAATTAAATTAATATTTATTAAATATCATTTTGATCCATTCTAAAACCATGGAGGTTTAGTATGTTTGGAAACATAGATACCAAGACAAATAGTATATAAATGTTCTAAATCATCCTCCAATTACTTCTTCATAACTATCACCATTTACAGAGATATAACACTTAAAACATTTCATCATATCCCAAGGAAAAGGAAACATAAAAAATAGTGATCAAAATTTCCCAATGAAGAAAACAAAGAGAGATAGCTATGATCATTTAATCAAAACATGAAAATAAGGGTATACGATAAAGATATTATTTTTTGTAAATAATAACCAGAAATTGAAATATCATAATCATTTTTTCAGGGATAAAAATTTACATTTAATAAGACCTGAATCATAAAAAATCAAACATGAGAAATTAGATCAAAACATTCACTTAAGATCATATAATAAAAAAGTGTCATAAGGTGTATATAAATCATAGTCTAATTAATTTTATGTCATTTCTTCCCACCAATACATTCCCCACATTTTAGTCTTAGTATTACCCACATGTAAACCTTCTACAGTCCCGTGATAACCTCAAACATACTCTTTTTTGTGCATGGAATAACTTCTCACATAACCTATATTGGGATTAGCATTTGGGTAAAACCAGGTATACTGTTTGATATGATAAAATTTTAAACCTTACTCTATTAATTTGAGGGACATAATTGACCCACCCACCACATAATCAAAATCCATTCAAATGTAAGGCACAATATCATAAAACATTTATCATTTCAACATAGCATAACTGATTGAAAAGATTTTTTTTTCCATCAATATCGCATATTTATAAACATAAACCCCCTTGGAGAAAAATTATGAGGGTATCTTAAAATTATATCCCTAGTAATTAATAATTAATATAAAATTATTTCATCCTTGATAAAATAATTCATTAAAAATGTTGACGTATTATTAAAATAATCTATGTGTCATGATAATAGGAAATTATATTAATTCAATGTATGTTAAAAAAATTCTATTAAGAATTCTAGAAAAAAAATCAAAAATACAACATTTAGAAAATGACAAAAATAATACTTTTACAAATTTTAATTGAAATGAAAACACGTGTAAAAATGAATTTAAAAATAATATAATAATAGTGAAACAATTATTGAAACATTTAAATTAAAATATTTACAATGAATATAAATATTCTTTATCAAATAACAAAATAATTTCATTTTCCTTAAATAAATTATATCAGTATCTTAAGTAATTAAAGAGAGTAAAATAAAAGGAAACCATTTAGTATCTAAGAATAATTAGTTGAAATAAACTACATTATATTTCTGATAAAAGGATCAAATAATTTTATTATATGAAATTTAAGCATAAACAATCTTGGTAAAATTGATATTGCACTGTAAAACCCTTACCCTTATGGAGACTTTTGAAATTTGACCATTATGGAAGAAATAATTTCATATGAAACCATATGTGAAGTAAAAATAAGTAAATTAATGAAAAATATAAAATGAGAAGTGGATACACCTCATAAACATAAATATTTTCATGCAATAAAACATGTCTTAATGAAAAACATATTGTGACGAATAACCCTTAAATCATTAATAATCTATGAATCAAAACATAAATATAGAGAGAAATATGAATACATTTTATAATACATTTAATTTTATCTAAAATAATCATAAATTATATTCATTTGTAATGTATACACAAAATAATGAGCAAAGTGTTGAATACGACATATGTCTCTCAAAAGTAAAAGTGAGACAAAAAACCCCTACACCACATATCACATGGATTTTATGAACTCTGACTTCGTTTATAATAAATAATTTTTTTTATAATTATATAAAAATATATATACATGCATATAATTTTATATATAATCCAATTATAAAATTTCAACACCCATGTATTAATAATTCATTATTAAAATTGTCATTTTAGTGTGTCTAATGTTTTGGTTTCTTTCTAGGTTTTGTTTCAAAATCCTGGTCCTTTCAATTTTTTATAGATCCATAATATATTAAATTTTAATCATGTTAACATTTTCATAATTAAAAATCATATTCAATTTTATAATTCTTCATATAACTTTTGAGGAAAAATTAATTACACTACTTCATGGAGATGGTTGTCTGTATGTCCACAAAAGTGATGTTTCCATTTTATTGATGGATGAAATGAAAGAATGAAAAATAATAATTCAGCATTGAAGAAAACTATTTATATTATAAATATAATTATTAATTATTAAATACATAATTATAACTATACATGTGAGTTGTGGATGGAAAATTAATTGTATCGCTTCGTTGTGGTGTTAGCCCACATGTATGCATGGGCGATACTTTTATTTACCATTTTATTTAAAAAGAAGTCAAATAATGTTATAAATCAATAAAATTAAATATCCATATATGTAATATAATTATTTTATTTTATTTTAATGGTTAGGACATAATTATAGGAGGTATAAGAAGAATTAAGTTTAATGTTCTTAGATAAGATGATTACTTACTCTTTGAAGAACCTCATATCGATCTCTCCTTAAGAATAATAGGGATAGTATTTTATGGAAAAAATAACCAATATATTTTATATAAGTAATTTATGAAAGTGTTGTGGAATATTTTCGTGGATCTATGTGGATTAATAAGTGTGGTTAAGAGAGAAGAGGTTGCGTTATTATTCAATAGAGTATCAGGGCACCCAGAAAAATATTTAAAGTATTAAATTAATATTAATTAATTTTAATATTAATGTTGATTAATATTCATACATTATGAATATATGATTAATTTAACATTATATAATCCCATTAAAATATATGCAGACATTTTTATGTGATGTTTTAACCTATATCCCATTGTATTAACACCACATTAACCCTATTGATGATTACCGGGATACCAGAGTTAATTACTCATTAGGCGTTAATAATAATTATATAATATAAAAGTGAAAAATAATTGAAAAAAGTTGATATTATTAACCAATTTCTATTAAATTATCCTAGTTTAATTTTGTATGAATTTTAATTCACCGTCTAAATTATTACTTATCATAAAACATGAAATATTCAATTTTAAGAATTAATCACATAGTTAATTTTTTAAAATATATACACAGTAATATAATAATTTTATAAATTCTTAAAACACCTGTTATGAAGTATATTTATAAAAATAATTCTTGTAATACCATAAATACCCAAAAAAAATTACCTTTTAGGTTTTTAAATTAATTTCCATGATTTTGGTTCTTTCTCAAGAAACATTGTGTCAGTGTTTCATAACCATTTAAGTTAATAATTCAATCAGTAAAAATTTAAAATCAATTATAATTTGTTTTTAAAAATTTTTAAAATAAAAATGTATAATTGAAATATATTTTTTATCCCTATGAAAATATATAAGATTTATTAAATCAAATATATCTATATGATAGATTTTTTCTTGACAAAAAATAATATTAAGGTAATTATCATGGATATGTCTTGAATATTCAATATATATTAACAATGGATGAGAATATACGAAATAATCTCACAAAATTAACATAATTAAGGTTATATATATATTTTTATATAAATTTCACATTATTAGTAAAATGAATTACTCAATTTACCCATAACAATGTGCCAAATATTTTCCACAATTACCATTCATAATGAGAAAAAACAAATGTGAACTATTTACGAAATATTTAGAAGGTGATTTAAAATAATGATTATATTTTATCAAATTAAATCCATTGAAGTTGAATAAGTTACATTGAATATAAATCTGAAAAAAATTAAGAAAATAAGATTTCATAAAAAAATGCATTTATAAGTATAAAAATGATTTTATAAAAAAATTGAGAAAAATGAAAATTATAATAAGGTTAATTGGATTAGTTTTTATCCATATTTTCTACTTAAATGATAAAAACCAATTAAAATGTGACTTTTTAAACAATTTAATGGTAACGACAATTTTATATAAAATTAGCATTTTTCACTATTTAATAAAAAAATAATTTTTTTTGAAAATTACTAAAATTCAACCAAAATATAATTTTCATAGGATTATTTCAAAAATGGTATCATTTTTTTGAAATGTTTTTTTAAATATTTAGAAACAAAATATAATATTCTATCCTAAAAATAAATAAAAACCATTTTTTAATAAAACATAATTCTAAAACATAAAATGACTTTACATAAAATTATGTAATTATTTCCATTGAAGTAATCAAAAAATAATTATCTACTATAATCATTGTATATATTTATTTAATAATTTGGTTACTCTTATTCACGCCCATAAATTTAATATCTATGTTAAAAATTGTAGTTAAATAATAATAATATATATTAATATATATAAATTTTCATATCGATAAGTATGGAAGATAATTTAGTGTATAGAATAATATCATAACATTTTTTTGTAATGTAGAGATTTTTTGGTTCTCCTCGAAATCACATCACTGTCTGGATATTAACATGTAGATGCAATAATGAAACATTTGTACCCAAATATAATCATCATAAAATGTTTGGTTGTGTATCATCTTAATATTCACTCTGGTTCAAAATGAGATGGAATAAAGCTAAACACAATTCTAGAAACTCCTAGCGGATAATCATTGGTTAATGAATATATATTTGAAGGCCTTTATGAATAACTTAACAATTTATGGACAGAGTTTAAACAATATGGGGGAACACAACATAAAGATACAGATATTAGACCAAGGCACTTATAGGTTGAACCATGTGTGACATAGATGAGATGAAAATATCATTAGTTAAAATGTAATTTTTATTTCACCATTTATTGAAATATTTTTAAATGTCTATAAATACATTTTATGTTTCACTTCTATTTACCCTCTAAGGTTTATCTCTCATGAATTGTTGTTCAAATCACACTGTATATGTTATTTTGATATGATTTATTTTGTAAAATTATATTTTTTATATTTTATGATTTATTATGCTTATTTTATATGATTTTTTGGAAATGTTTACGAAAACCATTTTTTCCATGGGTTTTTTATTATATGATAAATATTTTATTTTTGGTTGCATATATATAGAGGATTATGGTTTTGGTCCAATATAACTATTTAATACTATGATAAAGTGTTTATATATCATTAAACAATGATGTTAATCATTAAAAGTTTATTTATTCATAATATAAATCATGATTAATTTGCTTTTTCACAACATGATACATTGGAATTTTATTGTTCACAATATAAAGCATAAGAAGTTTGTTAGTGCACAACATGAAACGTGTGAATTTTTTTGTTCCCTATTTTATATTTTCACAACTAATATATTTTTCAAAATGAATTTTTTATCCTAGGTTTTATGAGAATGTTAAATTTCCAAGGAACAT
Organism: Viscum album; assembly: GCA_963277665.1. NCBI lineage: Eukaryota > Viridiplantae > Streptophyta > Magnoliopsida > Santalales > Viscaceae > Viscum > Viscum album. Next base: position 1,868,207,372 of record OY728133.1, read on the forward strand.
GCATATGATTTTGATATCATTGATCTTCTTCATAACACATGTTTAAAAAAAAATTGATTTAGTTATTATGATATTTTATGCTTTTACCATGATTATTGATCTAGGATTTGGTGGGTATTTGTTTTTTATTTATACAAATTATTCCCATATTTTCACTTATGATATTTGATTTTTATCTCTTATTTTTACCCTTACTGGGCATTTATGCTCACACATTTCATCTGTTTACACGAACAGGGTTATGGTGTTGAGAAAAGTATGTAATATCTATAATAGTTTCTTCTATAGAGAATTTATCAGATATATTGAAAACAAATTATTGAAAAATTATTTTATCTCATTGTGAAAAAAATGTTTCTTATTTCAATGGTAATTTGTTTTGTTATTTAATGTTTTTTTCCAAATTATCTAAATATATTATACAAAAATGTCTAGGGAATGAATTATAATTTAATAATTTCTCTAATTCCTATAATCATATGGTAAAATATATGGTTAAAAATATTTATGACATTATGGAATATATTTATGATTATATTACATGTATATGGATGACATTTTTTAGGTGGTTAGAGTAACACTCACCATATGTCAGCGTGTGCATCCACTTGATCTCTAGCACATAACAATTCATGGAGAGTTATAGAATCTTACTGGATCATTTGAGTATTGAATTATAGTTTTCATGATGTTAATTTCAATGTATATTAGTACAACCACATGATTATTCTTGATTATTGTAACTTCTTAGAGATAGGGAAATATATAAGGATTATCACTTTTGGGGATATCATCAATTCCACATGAGAAGTTTTGATTAATTGATCTGGAGACCATTTCACATTATATATTTTATTATTCTATATATGTATTGGCCAAAGTGTATCAGTATCTAGTTTTTTAAATATAAATTATGATGTAAATCTATAATTATTTTTTACGATATTTTTTTTATGAATAATGCTTTTTATATAATATTCTGGGTGATTAAATTATTCGATCCATGTTTATATACCACTAGTTTTGGGTTTGTATGATGAATATATGAGTCTTGATAAATTTTCTATAGGACCTAGACTCACACATGAGATTTATCATTGAGTTCATAGTATACCCATGAGGGGTTTATATTTTTTGTTCTAGTTGGTGACCTCTATTGTCTTTGGAGGGACACTTGAGGTCCTATAGAATTTTAGATTTTGCATTTTTATAGTCAAAAATAAAAAAAACTAACACCAATTAATTTTTTATCCCATATTAATTTTTCAATGGGTGAACCATTTATGTATATTTGTTTTTATTTCTTTAATACGACAATTTTTTCCATATAATAATAATTATAATCAATCTATAAATAAATAATGATTCTTCAATATTGTATTTAATAAAAAATTTGTATTTAATTTATTAGACACTATTGAAAATACACATAACAATAATATACATAATTTATTTTTAAGGTTTACAATAATAAATTTGATACATTTATGGCATGGAATTGGTGTCATCCATTATCATTCAATTCACCAGTATCTTCCAATGAGTAAATCATAAGGTTTTTTACATCAATTTATATAAATAACATCCACTTCTAGGGGTAAAAGTTTCTCCTAAATAAAAATAATACATTTCTCTAATAATATAACACATGTTATATTTACCACCAAGAAGAATAAAAATTTTGAGATAAATAGTGTACCACCTTTTATTTACCTATTAAATAACCTAAACTCTAATATTTAGTGAAAAAAATAATATATTGAATCACATAAATTATTTCAAATAATACCATAAAATCATCAAGATGTGTAAATGCGTATTGAATCATCAAAAAATAATAAAAATCTAAATCACACCTTGAATAACCCAAGCAGTATATCATCATCAATTTTTATTTCTAGTTGATTCATTATAATAACTCTTCTAATAATAATTTCATTATTAATAGAATATATTTAACCTCTTCTTCAATATATATATATATATATATATATATTATTTCTTATTCATCTCCCCTTCTTTATACAAATTTATGTCACACTATCATAAACAACTACCCCTCTTTCTATGTTTGAATTTTTAATTAAAATTCCAAACAATGATTTATAATGAAATACATCTATATTTTACTTCAACATCAACCCTTGGTAAATATAAAACATAACATCAATATATATATGATCAATAGATATTACATGTTTAGATACAGTAATATTGCAAGGATCATATCAAGAAACATTTTTAAAATTTCTTAAATATGTTAACCTATAAAAATTTAATAATGTGTGAAAATGAGTAATACAAAAAGTTTAAAAATTTATTGCAAAAATATTATTGGAACTTAATACTTTAAAATAACTCTTTATTTCACAATCATTATTATTTTTTCATCATGTATAGTAATTTTCATTTTTCCTTCAAATCACATGACAATCTCTTTTCGTAAAATAACCAACCAAACCTCTTTTTAATGAAACCTTTATATTATAACATGATACTGTATTTGTGTGCATGGAGTAATACTCTATATAAAATCATATATTAAACTTATTATATAATCTATCCTTCAAGAATTTGTATAAATAATTTATAGAATAATAAACTCCCTATAATGACTAGTGTGGATATAAATTATTCATATTTTATATCTTATAATATTAAATGTATTTCATAGAGATGATAGAAAATTGCTTCAACTCCAGCAACAAAATTAAGAAATAATATTAATATATTATTGTATGATATTTTTACAAACCTTTTTTTGGATAACTCATAAAAAATTATTACCACCTAATGAATATTATATTGGAATTATTTATTTTATATTACACAAAAATTATTATACATATCCCAAATAGTTCAAATTAGCCCCAAATATCCATTAGAACATATCAAACTTGTCATTAAATTTTTTTAAACTAATAATTTAATTTTCATAACATGATTTATTGGTGGAATAAAAATATTAAATATAATTCATGAAATGACATCCACATATACTTATTGAAACAAAAGTTTCCCTTAACTTTTTTAATAAAACTTATATACCAAAAAACCCATCTCTTTTCCAGAAATATTACTATTTAGATTTTCTAACAAAAAACCAATATAAATTACCCTCAGAAATAGTATTTTCTTGGTTACTAAAAAATAATTAGACTATATTGTAATACAAAATCAATGATAAAATAATATTGAATAATAATCACATCAATACTCATTAGAATAGATCACATTGACATATAATACAGAATTTATCATATCTTCTCCTCTAACTCATTTATATGTCCAAGGATTATATAATTTAGATACACTATTATTATACATCCACCATATTTCTAAACCGATCAAGAACATTATCATGATTCAACCCACCGTGGCCTACCTAGATAGAGGAAAATTTGATGGGACAACCCCAATCCCATCTCCAATAAGAATGGGACTGGAGAAAACAATTGAGAATTCATATATCAAATAGTAATCCTTAGATTAAGTACTAATAAAAAACCAAAAAATATCTCAATGAAAAAGTCCATATGAATAATAAATGTTTGTAACATATAGAGTATAACCATTTATGAAATTGACTCTTGGGAATAAAATAGAGTATGACAGTATAAATCCAAACTAAAAAGTGGATAAATTCTTTCCCCATCATAAATGAGGTCTTAACCTAAAGAACTTTGATTAAGGAAATATATGAGAGCTGAGCTCTTAATCAATATTTATGACTAATCAATGTTGTCAATTAACCTAATGTATTGAGATTCTACACTAGAGTAACTATTGATCTACTAGTCATCTATATATAATACAACACGAGTGGGAAAATAACATGTATAAGCGAGTGTATACGTTTAAATTGAGATTCCTCTAAAACCACAATGAGTTTAATAATTATATACAACAGAAGTTTGAACAACCCATATCAAGATGGTAATAAAACCCAACATAAATGATCACAATGATACTCAGTTGAGATAGAAATTGGATCCTTATATCCATAGCATGAATAAGGATGATGAGTAAACATGTAGCCCCATAGGTCTATCTCTGATTCCCTACATCATGGAAATCCAGAAAATAATCGCATTAGAGGGGTTCGCTCCTCGCTACTGCACTCCATAGCTGGTTATCACTCAATCTTGTGGAGGGACCATTAGTACCATGCCTCATAAATGGGGGAGTACCATTATAAATATAATGGAAAATGAAATTTTATAGTATGGGGAAGTACTAACTCTATATGTTTTAATATTATGGGATCCCCTCACTGTAGTGCGAATGGGGAGTAACAATACTGAAATAATTATGATGATATTGCCCGATCACTGCCATCAGTAAAGAATCACCTAGAGAAAACCCACTATCATAACACCCATACCATATCTAAAAATCCACTAAAAATGAAACAATCATATCCTTTGTGAAAAAATACTCATTATATGCTTCTTATGGTCTAAAATATGAGTTTTGATGAAATAGATACAAATGGTAAAAGTTTTGTTGAGATGTGTAGGGAATTTACATGGGGTCACACAGCATGTGATCTCACCTTTTTTCTTGAAAATGTTCTACCTTAGATATGTATTATTATTCTTGTTTATAATACATATCATATACAGGTGGTAAAAACTTGTCACAATCTCATAGGTCCTAAATTTATCCACCGGTCCTATGCTTATGTCAGTGGTTGTTCCTATGTACAATGATTGTGCCCATGTTTATGGTCATACCCATGCCCGAGTAATCCAAAATCATAAACTAATAATCCATCATATTTTCACATGGTGTGTATGACCCACACCCAATGTGTGATCATTATCTTCATCGAAACCCAACCCTCCACGACTGGGGGACTACACGACATCTATTTTTTTAGAATATTGGTCATGTAGTATTGTTTAACATGTACAATATCTAGGTCATCATGTGGTTTCTATATCATTTATAACCACCACAAAACACTCCATTTATCCCCCAACAATCAAAGTCTAAAATTTCCAAATAATGATTTACAACCTGTGTTGACCAAGCATTATAAATATGATCACCAATGTGAAGTCGTAGCACCTCCATTCACAAATCTTGATATATAAACAAGGGAGACATCTCCCACATACTTAATGGATCCTTGATCCATTAAAAAATCGGTGATCTGTATGTTCATCATGAAAATTTCACTAATTGGTGGGTATGATCTCACCCAAACCCACCCCAACATGGATGAACAATGTCCCCATGGTCAACGATGAACTGCACGATTAAAAGTAGAGGAAATGAACAAGAATTATGTAAATCAATCATTGGATGTTGTAATCATATAAAATTATCAGAATATAGAGATTTAAGGGGTGAATCACGGTACCATGAATAACAAATATAATCGAGCATCAAAAAAAATTATTTCGTTCAAGTTAGTCACATGATCGAAGATAAATTATACATTTAATGAAAATAAATTCTCAATAATAAAAAGTGGAAGTGTCATTAATATAATGATCCCTTCCATGACTATGGATCAACCATTTTTCAAGAACACATTTATAGAGATGAATAAGAAATTCCTCTATGTTCCCTATACATACCATGGTCCACCTCATCCCATTCAACGATTTGTGTCCTCGGGGTTCCCAACTCCAATGAAGAAGGATCCTCCTCCTCTCTAATCCTCTTAAGGACATGCAGATAAACCTGTATATTTTACATATCTATGTATTTATAAATAATTATTGGTTTTTTGTTGTTTAATAATAATTAATGAATTGTTTAATAATTTTATTAAATAAATCCTCCAACGATCACCTCCCATAGATTGTTCAAAACTAAAAACACATAGGTCAAACCTCAAGTAAACCAAATGTTCTGTAATCAACCATATTCTTAGATTTTCAATTTGAGATCCAAACAATGCCAAATATAGATAAAAAATATGATGTGTGGGTATGAATAAAAATATGTTAATATTTTTAATATATTTACTTTTGGGTGTCGTCACACCCAAACATGACACCGAATCGATAAATCTGGATATGTATAGAGGTATTCAAAAGACTAATCTGTCAAAATGTGATTCATTAAAATTCTCCACTCATTTAATGATTTCCCCCCTAATATATAAAGATACATTGAATTATGAGGTCAGATAGACCACATCTGAATCACATGCTTCGAGAAGCTGTACAACATGAATATATTCTACCATAAAACCCGAACCAGTGGGATGGTCCATCCATGAAATATTATATCATTTTAATCTGTGATTTACAATAGGTAATCTATAAATTTGTATACATCCTTGATGTCCATAATGCCCATTCAAATATATATATATTGTAGTTCACATATCTCTTCAACTACAAAATATGGTATATTTCTTGAAATCAGTCCAAAAATGGGGATAATTTTAAGTTTTAAGAAACTTATCCAACCTATTGTAGGATCTTGAAAATATAGATGAACTTCTGGGATAACAATATTTTCTATAAAAATCATTGAAATCATTGTCAAGGGTTTACTCTCATAAAAACATAGTCTCCCTACTCAAAATTCAGTGGCCAGATACATTGATATGTAAATGAATTATTTATTCTTTGGGATTTTCTAATAAACTTGAGGATCAACTAAAAATTATATATCATATCCTAAAATGTCTTGATACAACAATATATGTATCTTAAATATTATTCTTATACAAGGGTGATCATTTGGGTCCCTCATATAGTACCTCAAAATAATCTTTACTGATAGTTGATTTATAACTATTAATAGAAGAAATATCTACCATTTGGAAGTGTTCCTCAATGCTCCAACTGAAGTCTATCTAACCATCCCTTAGTATATACTCCATCACCTGGAAATTCTTCTTGAACCGACAATATTTTTATGGGTGAAACATTATTACCATTCACAACTACATCCCAAAAATCCTCCTGAACGGCTACCCATTACCATGATATAAACTAATAATCATGATCATATATGATAGTTTAGGAAACCCCATGAAATTAGAAGATATCACAATTTAACAACATACCTAGACTACTAATACAATACTGATTTTGAAAGGAAATAATGTGTTCCAGTATAGTGAGTAATTAAATAGTCACCCAGATAACATCCTTGAATCTCTAGGGTTATAGAATACACATAACAAATTCCATTGATATTCTATCCCATTTCTAGTTTAGGATTTCAATAGGATGTGTTTATTATTCCAAAACATAGTGTTCATCCTTTACCTTATGGAATGTGAGACACTGAGAGAAAAATATGGCAACGCTCCACCTCATTCCTTACCAAAAAAATAATTACTGAATGTTATTGTATATGTTTTCAACACTGTGATGTACATCCAATGGTTTTGTGTGAAACATCCTCATAACCTCCTCCTGAAACATGAAAGGAATCACCATCCATCCTTAAAAAAAGATTAAGTGCTACTCTCTTTAAAAAAATTCATATGATGCATCTCTTATGCATAACAGGACATGTATAACCTCATAGTCGATATCTCCCAATAGAGACCCTATCAGACATTGAGGAGGCAGAGGAGTCACCACAATCCAATGAAGTAATATACACCCATATCATTCATCAGGTTTATTTTTAATGGATCAAAAGATTCATATTCCTCCTCCATCTAGAGAGAATAGAACATCTAGTATTAGGAATCATCCATCACATTCCCATTCCTTGGACTATAGACTATCTGGAAGGAATAGTCCTCCAAGAACTCCAACTAACACCTATATATCAGGTTATTATCTCTTGTTATGATGATATACCCAAGGATCAGGTGTTATGAGTAATACATAAAATTAATTCCCAGAAGATAGTTCATACACATCTCTAGAGTGAAGACATCCATAACAAACTCTATGTCCTTAGTTGCGTAGATCAACCTGTGGGGCCACTACATCCTTGACCCATATACGATCAATATCTATCTCTACATAAACATGGAACTGATCCTAACTATAGATAAATTCCAAAAAAATTAGTAAATTCCCTTCTCTAATAGTCTCAACAATAGAGAATAGTTCAATCTTTGGTTCAACATCTCAGAAGCTTCCTAACACTACTCTATCTAGGAAAACGACTTCTGTTTCTATGTCAAGGCATAAATTTTTTTGGAACCCTAGAAAAGTTTTACATGAACCTATTATATTACACCACCATCCCAAGCAATCCCTAAAACTCTAACATGCTATTGGGTGGTTCACAAACAATTACCACATCAATTTTTTTTGGTCTACAGCTAAACAATGCTTAGAGAATACATGCACTAGAAAGTGAACCTCATAGATATAAAATATATCTTTTAGCTCTTACCATAAATTTTTTTCTTGATGTTTGTTTAGATATATCCTCATATTCCATCCATGACACTCCTACGATTCAATGTAAATGGGTATGTAATTATATAAGATAACAATGAAAAATCCAAAATATGGTTGGAATATTTGGTTTATCAGAGTAATGGTCACAATAGGGTAATTTTTCATACTAAAAATAATCTCAAAGAACTCATAATATCTATTAGTAAATATGAAATTTTTCTTCAAAATATAATCATTATAAATCATCAAATGGTAATTTCTACACCATAGATATGCCTTTTATAAGAAACTCACACCTCTTAACATGTTAAATAGGTCATCAATCTTAGGATATATATTTTATTCCATTATCATTACCTGAATCTAACAATAATCCTGAATACCGAGACAAAATCTCCCTTATATAATTAAATAAAATACAGTATCCCAAGGTCTCATATAGGGTCTAATAAATTCCATTTCTCAATCGCCCTTCAAAATCACTATCATCTATCAAAGCTTAGTAGAGGCCATCTAATATTTTGTCGAAGATATCAGTGTGGTACCATGGGGTGAGTATATAAAAATGTATATCTCACACGTCAGATGTATTCCTGAATGATCCTTATTAATACATCCATATAATCCTCCTCTACTGAAGGAAGAAATTTTTTTGAATATCCCACTTAAATATGAGATAATATTTCCGACTGATGGGTGATGGGTTGCAGTTTCCTGCTCCTATGGCCCTCTAGGCCTCCAATGATATCTCTATCACCAATAAAGGAGAATATCATCCTATTAGTCTATATATATCTAAATTTCCAACGATGAATGTAAATCAAGGATAAAAATGTCAAAAAATGACTAATAACCCTAATATTATGTCATATCATTTCATCGCGATGATAAAGCAATCTAATTAAAAACTCTTTTCATCCAAAATTTAACTTGCACTACCAGTAGATATGTGATATCAATGAATAAATATTGGTAGGGCACTATTATAGTCTATATTGAAATAAATAATTTTTGGGGAGATCTATATCTCAGACAAGTGATTTGGATATGGAGGTAGGACTCAAGACTTTGTCTGCAAGTACTAGATAACAAGTTGAATAAGAACATATCATACATCAAATCATCTCATTTTCTATTTTTACATATCCCTCTATAACATGTATCCTTCCACGACCTCTATTTACAAATCTCTATGACTCGTCTGTGAAACATGGTTGTGGTGGTGATGCATCATGTAGCATAGAACACCAATACTAGCTCCACCCTTCAGAGCTCCAGCTACTCCTATACTAGAAATGCCTCTGTCGGGGACTCCCTAATCACACTATTGATATCCCAGATCATGATATTGCCTCTACTCTAGTAGTTTATAAATTTTATTCCTACCATCCTCAAAATTTTGAGTTGGGAAATTAAGATCCAAGTGGATTCACACAAAATATGAAATGGATAAAACCTTTATAAGATTACTGAATCCTCTACGTGATCTATGAGCAACAAATCTATGTTTACGAGTCTATACATGCGTATTCCTATTGTTTTGAGAATATGATTCCTCCCCCTACTACCTTCCAAGGATGAATCGCCCACATGATGGACACTACTGGATCATGTCTCTAAGTATCTCTCTTTTAGGTCTCTCTATGTCTCTAGATCATTCTGAAGGACTCCAGCATAGGTAGGAATGCACAAGTAGACTATGATGTCTTGGATGTCCCTATAAGCACAATAATATATCTCAGACCACATCATGGGAGTAGTGTGTGGTTAGTAAACCTTATATCATACCATACAACCATCATATCATCCTGTTGCATCTCAAGAAGCTTCTGAATCAACATGTATAACAAAAAATGGATATACTTCATTCAAAATAGATTTTTAATGACTGACTATGAGTACATAATCTCATCATTGGTCTATGTCATCAGAATATACTAATTCCCAACATCACCATGAAGAAGGCTAGTTGTAGGTATAACCATCTAATCTTTAGTGTAAGAACAAGCATAAATAATCAGTTCATTGACACAAGGAACCTAACTATAATTTTCGCACCCAAATTTCCAAGGAACCTCAATGATCTATGATGTTGGAACTCATGTAGCATGATAATCCTAGAAAGATCATCATCCAGTATTGGTCATACTATCTACTACTTTCAAGGCGGTGGCCCTGCTCCCAGCCCTCCTGAATGAAACACCACATGAGATGGCCTATGAATTGAGGTATCATCACTCAACTTATCACTAAAATTTTCAGGTATGGATAAAATGAAAATATATATTCATTAATATGCCCTTAAATTCATAGAGATGTATTTTTGTTACATAATCAAATAAGGGGATCAGAATCATTATGTATGGCCAAAGAAATCAATCCAATATGATTCTTGTACCTTCGGATCTCTATAACTAGTTTCTATGTATGATGATCTAAAAATCATGTTGGTGGAATCCTGGTGTGTGTATGTGTTTTTGACCATACTAACCATGGATTCCCAACACAAACAATTACTCATGAGAAACATTGAAAATGTTTCGCAAAGTTCAAAACTAATCAAAACCATTGGTCCAACTCCAAACAAAGAACCTTGAAAAAACAACCAGGGATACCACTCAATTTGGACATGATGCACTTAGTCTGCCTAGCCAGTACCAAAAAGGGCTGAAAATCACTAGCCTTCTTGAAAATTTTTGGGGATAGTAATAATTATTGAGTTGGAATAACTGTAATGAGAGGCCATAGCCTAAGTACTTATATTCACTCAAATGACAATCTCTATGAAATTGTGCAATGGGATGATAAAAAATAATGATATATATAGTATAACCATTCATGAAATAACCTCTAGGGAATAAATGAGACAATGATAATATAAATCTATATTGTAAATGGGGAAAATACACACCCAACATGAAATGAGTTCCAAATATGAAAAAAACTGGATATAAGAAAAACTAAAGAGATCCTGACTTATAATCTCCATGTCTAACCACCAATAATGGTCAACGTACCCATGTACTTCTATGCTCTACCAATTTCAAAATTGATCTTCCTTTCATATTCATAAGACACAACACATACATGAAAATTTCTTTATAGTGGTTAGTATACACATACCCCGTATGATACCCTATAAATGGGAAAGGGGGAAATATAAAGACAAAATATAAGTGTTTTAAACCTATTAAAAGAGGGTAAAAAAATACAAAAAATATTCTCATAAAGAAACCAAAATAATAGAAAAAGTGGATCTCTATATCTACAACCTAGCCAAATATGTTGATTCGTGATACAAATCCAATGTTTTATCTCTGATTCCCAACATCATACATGACCTCACCAGAATCTGAGTTGAGGGGCCTACTTGTAGGTACTTCTCAACACAATCATAGGAGCACCCACTCTAATAGAGGTCACTGTCACCACTACAAATCAAATATGATAGTGTACCACTCTATATATAAAGGACCCATGCCTTTCGGTACATTAGGGGAGTACAAAAAATACCTATGTAAAGAGTATATAAGACATTCACCATGGTATGAAAAGGGAGTACAGACCCAGATATTACTCCAATGACCTTCACAATCAATGAAATCGATCAATCATTCCAAAAAGAAGAATCACACATGGAAAACCACACATAATATCTTGACATCCACTATGAAATACTCCATGACGTTATATGTGAAAATTACTCTGGATAGGCTACTCATAAGCCAAAATCCTAGTTTTTAAGAAGGTTGTATGGTAGGTAGATGTTCCTAGAGCAGTATACATCATGTTTATTGGCCACAAATTTTTTGACCTTGCCTCATCAACATTAAATGTTATACCCTGTAAATGTAATAAGGATCGATTTTATAAACACCTATGTGTACAAGAGGTACATGACTTGTCTCAACCCCCTGTGGGACTGACCATGTCCTCTCATGTCATTACATGTACACTGGTTAGGCTCGTGGTGAATGTTCATGCTTGTGTAACCTAGTCCACCTTGTGTTCCTCATCATTACAATGCCCATGTACTCATAGAGTACACATTGAGCTTCTAGAATACGGTTAAAAGGAGTTTAATTTATATACGTAGTGTTGGATCCTTGTATTTACATGAATCACCATCCACCATATCTAGTTGAATACATGGAGATTGTTCTTTTGGACAATATTTTGCATAGTTTATTTTTTATTTTCTTTATGTCATGGTATTCATGCAGTTTCCAAATACAACTTATCCACCTCAAAATCCACAAATTTACCACCCAAAATCAATGGGTACATCAGCAAACATTTATCTCAATCCTCATGTATCCAAATATTATAAATTTGATAACCTGAGTGAAGTCATAGAACATCCTATTTTGCCTCCCATTCCCACTCTAGATCCCAAATCCATATATCCATCACATGCATCATGAATCCATCGTCAATATCTGAATAAACAATTGGTATGTATGTAATTATCTCAACCTCCATGAATCCATGGGTCAATCACGCTAAAACAAACCCTGATAATATTGAAATTTGACCATGTGGTCCAATGGTGAAGAACACAATGGATACTTGTGAAAAAATAATTGTAACGAGGCAAATACATCGTCAGACGATGTGATCATTGAAAATAATCCTAATATGTGTATATCATGCATAAATCATGAAAATATTAGTAATATCAATAATCAATATTCAACAAGATTTACTCTTGTTGATGTCAGTCACAAGATCAAAGAAAATTTACAAGATAATAAAAATCCATGTTCAAAAGTCCACTAGTGTAGAAGAAATAAAATAATGACCATTACCCTGAGTATAGATCAATAATTAGTGAAGAAAATGTATTCCTACAATTAAGAAAGAGATTTTTTGTGTTCATTATCCAAACCATATTCCACCTCTATCCAATCATCGATCTATATCCTTGGGTTTTCTAACATCAATCAATATTTCTCCTCATCCTCTCTAATACTCTAAAGGTTATTTAGATAACTCTAAAATTTTATTATGTATACAAATTTATATAGTATTATTATGTTTATCATAATGTAATAAAAAAATTATTATTATTTTATATTTTATTATATTGACTAGCCCATGGTAACCTCCCACAAAACAATCGATGTTGACCAATAATAGTTCACATATAGGGTAAAATTTATTTTGAAGAATCAAGTGAGGCCTCTTATATTCCATACAGTGACCCAAAAAATAGAAAATTCATTTAAACCTAAATGACTCATGTGGTGGAATTATAATATATTAAAATTTATAATATATTAATTTTTGTGTTTCAAGACTCCCAGATCGTATGCTGACTCTAAGTAAAAAATCCTGATATACAAATATGAATATAAAAAGAAATAATCCATCACACCTAGAGTCATCAAACAAAAAGACATAGAATAAATAAAATATGTAAATAAACACACGTAAGTGTAAAATAAAGTTACAATATTCCCCTTTTAAAAAAGAAAACAAAATATATAATCCCCCATTGTAAGATATGTAACCCAAATTAGGAGAATTATATTTTTTTTGAATTTATGAATCTATCTCCCACATTGATAAAAATATAGCTACAGAACAAGGGTAAAAAGTGATGAAAATGTCATAATATATCCTTAAAAAATATGAAGCTGAACTCCTATTATAAAATTAGTTTTAAAAAATTATATTTATGAAGTATTTTTGTAAAAATCTATATTTCCGGATGCTTTTTAGGATGAAAATCCATCTACAAGAATCCTTCAACAATAATCACCTTGTATAATGGTACATGATAGAAATTTTATTTAATCATGAATATTTGATTTTATTTCTCAAAATATTTATAGAACATTGATTATCATTTCCCTCCATCAATGAAAACATCACTTCTATATTGAAATCCAAATTTTTCTCTTCATCCATATTAGTTGAGTTGTTAGTTGTATGGTTGAAACATATTTCATATCCACTGAACTCAAAGTAACTATATTTATCTTATTTTTATTCATTGTTAAACACTAATCTACCTTGATAAAATTACACCCACCATATTATTTTAATCAACCACACATATATCCTAAACATTCTCATCATATCCAAAATAATTCTTTATTTTGTATATAATATATATCAATCCTTAATTTATATTCACTTTAATGATATATATGATTCTATTTGAACTCTTTTAATGAGATACTTCATGGGAACATATTTAGAACAAAATATAGCAAAAAAAATGTCATTTTCACTTAAATACCTAAAATAAGGAAAACTCTTAAATCAATTTTAAGAAATTATTTTTATCAATATAAATTCTACATTAATTTATCAATACTTTATTTCCAATATAAATTAGAGTAAAAACCATATTTTTATTTCATATTCCAAGTATATTTTTAATATATTTTTCACATACTTTTAGAACTGGAATTGTTTCATTTTTCATGAGATATTTGAAATTCTAATAATACACCATCTCTCAAAGGATAGATAAATCAATTTAAACGTTATTATGAGTTGAAAACTTCCATAAAAACATAAATCATTTTTTGAAAACAAAATGTCAATGATATATATTAATAAAGAGAGTTTTTTTTTCATTTCTATCATTGATGTTGAAGATTTTATAAAATATTTCATTAATGAAATCAAAAATCATCATGAACGAGTCATGGGTTGAATATTATTCCCTAAGAGATTCTTTTATGTAAAAAAGTTCAATATTTATACTAGAAACACTAGAATCATCATTTTTAATCAAAATATTTTCTATGATTCTCATTATACACTTCATCCTCAAATATACCACTGAGACATGAAGACATAATGTAACATCCCAACCCCAACACAATGTCATGGGAATGGATGGTGTTCCAAAAAAAAACACTAACATTCCCTATACACCAATGGATACAAATTATTTCCTTGTATTCAGTAGCATCTTGTGGATTGATTTACACTTAAATATAAAAAAACTCATAGAAAACCACCCCAATAAAGAGTAGGAACATGATGCATGACTAAGAGAAGACTAAAATATAATAAATAACTTATCAATGTATAATTTTCACAGTTCAAAAAACAATAGTAATACAAATATTGTAAGAATAAAATAACAGAAAAAATTCTTGGTTCCCACATGGCACACTCCCCTTCTCCACATAACAAAACCACCATGATATGTGCCCCCTCATAGCTAAAAACATCAATATATACCTTGATAAGTGAGAGCTCAACATTTAAATATATTTTCAATGATAATGAATTCATATTCAAAAATGATTATATCATGGGTGTATTTATATCAATGCATTATGAAATTCCCCAGCGACCTCAAACTCATGCAACATCCACAATAAAAACTTATCTCACATTTATAAAAAATGTTAGAAATGTTTTGTATGATACATGAGTAGGTATAATTTAATAAATAACTCACTACCAAAAAAATTATACATTGAAATAAATACATTATAAATAATATCCCACCCCACAATTCAACCACACTTTCAAGGAACTAACACACATAATTCATGAATCCTTGACCGAATATGAACTCACCGAATAGACAAAAAATTGGGAGTGGTACCCTATTCTTAAAAATCAAGCCATCACATGAAAAATTAACATTATAATGTGAAATATATGGTATGTTATCCAAGTATGAATAAAAAATGTCCCTTCTATAGGGATCATAAATAAAAACTGACCCATGTCAACCCATCATTCCAAAAAATTTCAATACCTATTTCTTTTTCAGAACAAATAAGGCCTAACAAATGAAAGATATGAATGAACCCAAAAACATTAAATAGTGTTTTCACACACTCTAAATTTATTTTGAAAACCAATTAATAGGGGAAATTATTTCAATGGATTTAACAAGAATAATTCATTTTAGATAATAAGAAAAATTAGATTAAAAGACTCCAAGATTGATATAGGTGTAGAGGGTTAGAGAAACCAACTGTCTATAACTAGTTTGTCTAGAATAGACCATGAAAAAGAATCTATGGATGGGATAATAGCCCCAATTTCTTCTATGATAAATTTTGGGATAATGATCACTCTCCAATGAAGGAAGTAAATTTTTTTATATAAGTTAGAAATGTAAAAAATAAGGCTGGATCCTCAATGGTTATCACACATTAGTTATCTTCAATGAGAAAATCTCTCCACAAGATTTGGTTTTGAATTTATCCATTAAAAAAAACAGAAAAAACTATTCTTTGGACCATGACATTGTGTATTATCCATTAATGTTCCCATAAAAGGCTAATCCAACACACCCATCAAGAGAAACTACCATAAAATAGGGTGATTTCCCTAGACATTTCACCTCCGCCATCCCAAGGACACAATATTGTGAGACCCCATTTTCAATTCGCTATCAATTACTCATCTTATCCTATGCATCAATGAGATCACCAAAGATCTCCACTAATATTTTTAGGCTCCCCATTTTACCCTTGAAGACTCCCTATGTACAAATCCACATGTCAACATCACCCTGAAATAAGGAATATCATGGTTTTATCTCATAATGATCTCACTAGATCTCTCTGAATCACTGAAGAAAAGAACTAACACAACCAATGTTGTAGTTGTAGGGTTTTATTTATTACTTGTACGACTACTACCTCTAGAAACACAACCAATACCATGTGATTTCACAGCTCAGGATAAACCCAACATGAAACGACCAAGCATCCAATATTATAAAACTATCCTTTAATAGTGATGTTATTTTTCATCACTAATGGAAAACACATATAAATGACATATTTATCAACAGTAAAGATAGATCTAGTAAATATAACCTTTTATCAGTGATTTTTTAGCACTCATAAGGGAAAAATTATATCAACATTTTATTATTAGCACTGATAAATTTTATCATTTATCATTGTTTTAATTTTGTAGCCAATAAAGGGAATCCTTTTTCAATTCAATATTTTTGGCACTGATAAAGAGTACGCTTTGTCCGTGTTATATGATTACCCATGATATATCTTTCATTAATAAATTCATTTTTAGCATTTAAAATATGAATAATTAACATATATAAAAATAAGGAATGTGTTTATTAAAAAAATAATATAAAATTATTAATTATATATTTAGTGAAAAAACGAATTGATTTATTATACATTAGTAATTATTATATTTTTTAATTACATAATTATGATAATTAATGTCATTAAATTGTATATATTAAATATATAGATATATATTAATTCATATAAACATGATTATATATTAAAAAATATTTTCAAATTACATTAAATTGTCATATGTTTATTAAATTATGGTATATTATTAAAAAATAATATGAAATAAAAATATTGAAAAATTTCATAGTACTCTACATATAATTGAATGTTGGATGAAATTCTAATTTAATATAGATCAAATGTGTATTATACTGATTACATATATACGTATAATTAATACATTTTAATATACAATATGCACACACACAGAAATACTCAATTTTTTCATTGTTGTTGAAGTGTGAATATATTCATAATTTAATCAATTTCAGTCATTTTGTACATATATACCTACTCAAAATTAAAAATTCACTAGTAATGATAATAATATATATGTAAAAAATTTATTAATAAATAAATTTATAAATGTACATTCACTATATTTATACAATTATATATTTATAATAAGAAATAAATATTTATTTGTATAAAATTATAAATATATTTATAAATAAATAATTCTATATATTTTAATAATTATTAAATTGATAATAAATGTACTTAAAAAATGAATATATTGACTATATTAATATTTATATATTTCACTAAATATATATATGTATAATAATATAGATATATATAATGATATGAATATATATAATGATATAACTAATATTTTTTTAGATAATTATATAATTATAAATAAATAATTAAAAAATTATAATAAATATATTTAAGAAGGAATAAATTTAATATATTTATATTTAAATATATTTATTATGTTTTTATAAATCGTATCTAAATTATTTATTTAAATTTATAATTATAAATCATTTAGCAGTTCTTCAGTAATAAAAAATGATAAAATAGTCTTTATCAGTGATTTTTCACATTTATAAAGAGAAATATTTATGAGTGCTATAAATTTAGCATTGATAAATAGTCCTTTTATTAACGCTTATGTAATAAGAGCTGAAAAGGGGCTCTTTATCTATACATATTTTTAAACACTGATTAAAGTATCCCAATATATTTTAAAAAAATCTAACCATTTTTGAACCTATCATGATATAAAAGCTTTCCTCAAAATACACCCGCTTCTAGCGCTCTTCCTCAGTGAATTGAAATGTTGAATCACACCACTCGACTTCCTTTGAACATATTGTATGACATCTAAAGAGGGTCTCAGATTTTCTTCACCCTAGAAAGGCAGGCCTTCTGGTTTTATTTGTGTATTTTTTGTTTCATTTTTGATTTCTTCTTCTATGATTTTGTTAGGATTCATTATTTATGATATGTTGTTTATGATTTTTTACTGATCCATTATTGAGGGAATTATTTCTAGTCTTTTGTTTATGATTTTTTGAGATCTTTTTTTAGGTAATGATTTTTTATTTGTTGTTTGTTTTGAATAAAAATGTATGATACATGGATTATATATAACACTGAACCTTTGATTTCTTCACTGTTGTTTTACTACATTGTTTTATTTCTTCAAAAAAATTAATTTTTTCATATATGTATATAAATGTGTAGAAATATTCATGTATGGTGTTTTTTATTGACTTCTGATTTCAGTTGCATTGGGGGTTTCCAAATGATTATATATATGCTGACACCTTTCATGGACACCTCAATGGACATGCGACGTTAGATGTTATTTTCCAGGAACCACGTTAGTGGAGTGATGTTTATTCCAATATTGGTTATATGTATCGTATGATTTAGTTCATCTTATAATTCATTATGGTCCTTTTTTTCCTATGTAGAAGATTCAAAGGGGACATCCCCAGTAAAGCATAATAGGTTTTATCACATAAAGCCTTCACTTTTTGAATCATTATGGTTCTTTGAGGTCATTTTTTGTTTGAATATAATGTTTTATTCTATTTTATATTTATTATAAACTATACTTGATTTATTTTTTATACTTTAGTGGAATGTATGTGTGTATATATATCAATTCCATCATTTATTTAAATATTTTTTTGTTTAATAGGTATACCTATATTGGGTAATGATGATTTTGCGTATACATGTCTATTGACCCCAACTGTCATTCTAGAATTTTGTGCAACCTATGTAACTAATTGTTTCTATTTGGGGGTATCCCATTTATGGTTTTTAAATCCAATGATTAAACCATCCTTTAGTGACTTTCAGATGGGTTAGAGGTCATAATATGATCAGACCTTGTGTTGTTTGGGTAATTCAGTCTAGGGTCATTACATAATCCATCTTATGGTTGACACATATAATGTTTAGTGATAATGTCATTTATTTTATTCCTTTATCAATGTATATATTTTCAAATTCTGACACCCCTTATTATTGGATTTGGAATAATTAGGCTCTCAGATATTCTAGTTGAATGGATCTATATTTCCCTTTTTAGAATTTTCTATAACTTTAACTTTTGATAAATAATATCATATGTGTATTAATTTTTATATTTTATAAAATTAATATTTATGAACCAAATAGTATGGATATTAACAAAAAAAAGTTTTTAAATAATTTTATTACAATAAAATATAAATATGTAGGTAAAGAGTTCATCATGCTTACAAGAGGGCACGCAGAAAACCCTTCTAAAATATTATGTCCGTGTTTTCGTTGATGTTATTCAAGAAAAATTAGTTTCAACGATTTAGAAGAACATTTTATTTCTTATGGAGTAGATAAATGCATAAAATGTTATACTAAACCCAAGAAAAAACTGAATGTGTGAATCTATTGTGATGATACAATTGTTTATGAATCATTTGATATTAATACCTTTGTAAATGATGATGGGGATCACATGGAAGAAATTATAATTGAAATTTAATATGATCTTTGTAATTGTAAGAGGTTTTTTTAGAAGTTAAATAGATATTTTATGAAATAATTTTATTCAAGTTGTACTAAATACACACCATTTTCAGTTGTATAGAAGTTATATAATTTGAAATCTTGAAATGGATGGAGTGACACCTGCTTTACAGAACTACTTGGTTTTTTGAAAGATATGATTCCAGAAGAAAATGAATGAACATTCCAAACATATGAGACTAAAAACTGTCACATTCAATGGGCATGATCTCAATAAAATATATTCGTTTCCATGTGATTTCATATTATTTCGCAAGGACCATGAATAACTCATCAAATTCCCTAACTATGGTGCAGATTGATATATGAAAAATGAATCATGTCCTTTGAAATATGTATGGTACATTCCAATAATTCAATGGTTTAGAAGATAATATGGATGTGAGGAAACCAAATGAATATTAATATGGAAAAACGATACAAGAATTAAATATGAGAACCTATGTCATCCAGTAGATTCTCCTTGATTGAATAAAATTAATTACGAGTTTTCAGAATTTAGAGATGAGATAAGAAACACTTGTCTTGTATTATCTAGAGATAGAATAAATCCTTATTGGTGTATATATTATTACTCATGGTATATGGCCTATCATGTTGGTAAATTATATTTTACCTCGATAGTTATGAATAAAGCACAAATTTATTATGTTGTATTTGGTTATATCTGGACCAAATAAATTCAGTAATGCTATTGATTTTTATGTGACCCTATTTATCAATTATCCAAATTTGATATGGGATACATGTGTTACAATTTATGATTCTCAACGTAGTGATGAATTCAAATTGAGGTCCCTGTGGTACATAATAATAAATGGCATCCTCACTTGAGGAAATTTATTAGGATATAGTATTAATGGCATGTTGGGTTGTCCCATTTTTGAAATATTCACATACTCAGTTCGGTTGAACTATCCTCAAAGACAGTTTTTTTAAGGAATCAATTTTTTTTA
This sequence comes from Viscum album, assembly GCA_963277665.1. Taxonomy (NCBI): domain Eukaryota; kingdom Viridiplantae; phylum Streptophyta; class Magnoliopsida; order Santalales; family Viscaceae; genus Viscum; species Viscum album. The sequence continues at coordinate 1,868,228,747 of OY728133.1, forward strand.
GTTCTATGACATAAATATTGATCCCAGAATACAACATTTGGTGGTAATATCAAACAAGGTACAACACCATCTTCAGTAATAGTCAATCAATTGTATAAAAAAATAAAAAAGAATGACACTAATTTTGGGAAACCATTTTTGTAAAACCTTATAAAATTAGGTATAAAGAAGAGATCAATTTAATATGAATTACTGTATTGGAATTTTTTATATGTCATCCATTTTCTGGATTTCATGCATGTAGAAAAAAATATATTTGATAGTTTTATTGGAACGCCACTAAATATTACAAGAAAAATGAAAGATAGCATCACGGCTTGGTTAGAATTTCATTAAATGGGGATAATGGAATATTTTCCACCTGTGAAGGGTAAACTTTAGAATTTTATTCCTCCATTAGATTACACTCAATCCGGACAATAAAAATTGAAATTTTTTCTTTTCTTTATGAGTATAATAGTTCAATTGGGGTATTCACCAAATATCAATAATTTCATGTCATTGACTAATTTGACGTTACAAGGAATAAAATAACCTGAATGTCATGTTTTGATGCAAGACTTAATGCATATTTTTATTGAATTCTGCATCCAAATGTATAACATACATTAATAAAATTCTATTTATTTTTCAAAGCCATTTGCAGTAATGTTGTAGACCCAAAGAAATTTCCAATATTTAAAATGAAGAATTAAATAATATTATGTGAATTATAAATTTTATTCCCACCATAATATTTAGATAAATGGTCCACATGATGGTTCCCTTGGACAGAGAGGTTCAACTATGTAGTCATTTCTATTTTAGATGGATGTACCTTGTTGAATGGTATATGATTATTTTCAAAGGGTATCTAAATAATCGAAGTTTTCCAGAATGTTATGTGGTAGAATGATATATTGTTGAAGAAGATATTGAATTATATACTGATTACCTACCATATGTTGAAACCACCAGTCTACAAAATTCTCATCATAGTGAACGACTTATGGGAAAAGGTATTTTCGAAAGAAATGTTGTTAAAATTTCCTTGACAGATCGATAACTAGAACATATTTACATTTTAAATAATAGTTAAGATGTTGATCCTTGAATTTAATTCCCCAATGAAATTCATATTGATTCAAATACATCAAGGGATGAAAGATGAATATTAGACACACATATTCAACATTTTATAGGTAGTTTCAGATAAAACATTTTTACAATGTTATCTAAAAATCTGAATTCAATTTTTGAACAACAATAATGGCTTGATAGAGGACCAAATTAAATGTTATATCTTACAATGGGGTTTTAATCAAAGGTTATACATTTTATACAAAATAACCTGATGACTTAAACATGATGAAAATCAGTGGTGTTATGTGTATGGATTAAGTGATGCACATATCTTGTTCCATGGATAGAAATACAATATATTAAAATATGTCCTATTTTAGAATTATCGAACAAATATACAAGTTGGATTATACAACATTTCACAAACATATTTTCTATTTTAAAAGAGGTTAACAATATATATGGAGTGAAACATGAGGAAATGGGATTTTGTGTAAGTGAATTTCAGTATAGATGGGGAAAATGATGAGTCCTTCATAATGAAATAACTTGTAGTGAAATTATATTATGTCTCTAATCTAACTAATAAGAATTGTTCGATTATCCTACTAAAGACTAAAAAAAATGTTGAGGTAGATGAAAATTCAATCGAGTGTGACCCTTTCATCGGGACATCACAATTAGTTCATACTGGTCTCACAATATACAATGCCTTTTACATTAGAGGGAACCATAAATAGAGGATTTTTATTATCGAAAGAGGAACAAAATCCTATAATACCTTAAAAAATTACAAGTGTTCAATGAGAAGGTAAGAGTGTTTTTTAGAATATTATGTTTTCCAACATAATATTATATATTTTATACTATATTAACATATTTTAAATTTTATGTTTGACTAATCATGTATACAATCTATTCTTTACATGATGATGTTACAAATCCCTTGGATGAAAAAACATTAATTATAGAAACCCATGGGATAGAGGCAAAGGTAATGTAATGATATAATTTTTCTATTTTACCGAAAAATTATATAACGGATTATTGAATAAATTATCATTATTACTTGTACATTATATTTAATTTTGATGCTTTTTCCAACTTTAATTCTGTTGAAAGACGCTAAATGACATTTTCCATGCTTAATTAGTGAGCCAATCTTGATGTTTTCACTCGAAAATCATTGTCCATAGAATTAATGTATACTTTCATTTGTATGTATAATTTATATATTTTTATTATTAATCCTATAATTATTATATTCTTATACATGTGGATTATTATTTTTTGAGTTGGGGGTGATCTGTCCAAAATTCATTCTCTTTATTCCTTAAAACATTTTCACCCCTACAGTGGTGCATTTATCAGTTTTCTTCATTTTACATCCACTACCTTTATTTTCCATGGAAGAAATTTATTGTTTTATATGTATTTTTAATTTCATTCATTTTAGTATTACTCGCATAATAATTTATTTATTATACATGTTGATTATGTTGTTTGAGTTGGGTGTGCTCTATCCTAAATTCATTCTATTTATCTCTTAAAACCTTTTCACCATTGTAGTGGTGCATTAATCACTTTAATTCATCTTACCCCCACTACCTTTATAGAAAGAGATATGATGTTGGATATGCTCAATTAGTGAGGTAATCATGATTTTTTCATAGTAAAATCATTATCAATATAATTAATGTATTGTTTCGTATGTATTTTATAATTTTTTAAAAGTATTACTCACAAAATAATTTTTTTCTAATATAGGGGGATTATATATTTCGAATTTGTATGGTCTGTCCAACGTTAATACCTTTCTTCATGAAAACTTATACAAACTTCTTCTATCTCAAAACCATTCAATCATGTAGTGTTGACATTTATCACTTTCATTCATGTTACCTACACTACTCAATCACAATGATAATCATGGTATTTTAATAGAAAAATAATTGTACATAGAGTAAATGTGTTATTTAATATTTATGTTTAATTTTTTTGTTTTTGGTATTATACATAACATATACTTTATGAAACTGATGGATTAAATTTTTTTAGTTGAAATGGTATATTCAAAACTACTCATGCAATGTTGGTATATTGACAATTATTTTCAATATAAATCATGGTAAAATTGATAGTTAAGATTTTTTTAATGTATATAATAATTTTTATTTATGTTATTGTATAAACCAGGGCATGAAATGTCTATAATATAGTGTTTTTTTCTATTATTTGTATTTTAAATTAAATTTCCATTAAATTGGGTATTGAGAATTGTTTTTGTTGATATCTAATGTGTTTGTGAGGATACAGTGTGTCGTAATAGCACGATGTAGTATGTCCCTTTATCAGTACTTTTAAAACCACTGATTAATAAGAACTTTATCATTACATTTAAAGGTGATGATAAGAACAAATTTATCAACACTTTTAAAAGTGCGGATAATATTCATTTATCGTCCATTTTATAAGATTAGATACAAGGTTCATTTAGTGGTACTAAATTAAAGTGCTAATAAAATTCCTGCGATTTTAACATCTCTCATATTATCTGTGCTAATAATGTCTATTTATAGAAATATTACAAGCCAATTTTTAAGTAGTGATCACAATAATAATATCTACAATGGGTAGGGAAAGGGTGAGAAAAATTGATTTTTACCATGATGTAGTAAATCCCAATGAACAATACATCCCCTTTCCATCTACACAACCTTCTAAAACCTTTCCACAAAAACATGCGACCTGAATTATATAAAAAAATAGAGGATGTTGAATGAACCAAAATTTGTTGTAGCATTCTACCACCCCATTTTTATTTCCACCCTTATAAGGATAGTTATTATCAATGTCTAGAAAAATTATCGAGCTCATGGTCTAGCTTAAGAGTTTTTTACTAAAAAGTCTCCTCCAAGACCCAATCATGATAATATAACCCAAATTCCGAAAGTATGCATCATAATCTGAAGAAATTCCCATTCCTATTAATATATCTAAATTATATAGTGTGTGACACAAAACAAACTCATTCCACCTGATTTAGTGGGTTGTCGGTTATATAAAAAATAGAATACATATAAATAAATTTATTATATCATGGTTTAGTGGTTATTAAGAGACTAGATACAATAAAATTACAATAAATTATGAAAATCATAAAAATATGAGTATAAATGTTTATTAAATATTGTTATCTATATGTTTGATCATAAATTCTAATCCACGTCATTGCCTAGGGAAATGAGGAACAAAATTAAAGGGAGTGCCCAAATTTACATCGAAATATAACATATAAATGAAGATAAATTGAAATAGGAAATATAATGGGAAAATATTGACAATTAATACCTTATAACGTTATTCAATGATAGTAAATGAAAATAATGAGTAAATTATTACATAATGATTCGAATGATTGGAATGTATATTATCCAACAAAACTAAATATTCTTCAGGCCTTGTGAAAAGACACAATACATACAGGGTAATGATACTCCAATTTCCCTACATTAGTTGTCATACGAGATCTACCAATTCATTGAGGGGACATATAATTCTGAGGCCCACCCACTGTATTAATGTCTAGAGAAATACCTAAAATAATAAAAGTATATGGCTTAAATTTTTTGAATAAAAAATAATGTCACATTGAATAAATGTTCTATAAAGTTCATTATAAAATATTTGTTCATTTATAATAATTGATTATAAATTCATGAGAGTATATTTTTATAGTTAACAATTTAATAATGATATATAATTGAATTTCCTTGAATCATGTAAATTTTGACTAGGGATTCACAATAATTAAATAATATACCTTATCTAGTTAAGAATATAGATTTGTAGTTATCTTATACATTACAAAAAATATTATCAATGAGCATGTGATTTAGAAATAATGAATTTTAAATAGAGGGAGGAAAAACAAGTTATTAATAAATCCACATAAAAATATATATAATCCTTCGTTCAGTTTTTTGAATACCATGTGAATCATTTATAACATATCACATATTAAATTTAATATTTTTGTGATGAAAATCCCATATGTTTTGCATCGAGTAAAGATACATTTAATACCGGACCATACATTCTTATGGTTATTAACCCTAGGTTAATAAATGTTATAGGTTAATATTCTTTATTATTTCAATTGATGAATATAATTCATAGAAAAACCACCCACACTCTATTCTTTAGCCTCGTTTAGGATGATTTTTTTACTATGGGAAGGATTTTTGTTTTTAATAGATTATTAATCTAGTATAATTAGGGATAATGGTAATATATAATTTATAATATAATAATAAATTTTTATAAATAATTCATAATAGTTTTAATGTTGAAATTAATAGTAATTGGGTCTATTACCTGAATAAAATAAGGAGAAGAGGTTAGAGATCCTTACCTTGAGAAGTTAGTTCCTAGATCATGATAAAAGAACCTTAAAACCATGTGAACTTTAATAAGGTATACCTAAGATAGAATATTAGTGTTTCATTAAGATCAATGTATTTGTATTATTGTGTAATGGAAGACATTGTGGGTATTTATATCAAAAGTGTGAGGATTGTCTATTAATATTTAATTATTATATTTTGAAATATAGGTTATGTAAAATAAGAAACCACTCTCCCATTCATGGTTTTATATCATGGTTATTTAAATTTAAGAATTTTTTTTGACATAATTGAGTTTTTAAAATTAAATACTTATTTATTATATTTCCAATGGAAATAATCTTTTTCCACAAAATATTGTGTTTGAGTCTTTAATTACTTTTTTAGACATTTGAAATTCATTTTAATTCATTAAAAACTATATTAATAAAAAAAATTAGTATTACATATTATTAACATATATTACTTATTAAATTATTTATATATCCTAAAAATATTATGATAAACACAACATATTATTTCATTATTTTTCTATAGATTGAAAATTTTCAATACCTTTTAAAATTATGAAAATTTCAACATTTTGTAATTTCAACACTATTGATTCAAAATAATTTTCCAATTTATAAAAATAATTGTCTTTATTTGTGAATTATAATTTTAAGATAAAACACTTATTATATTTCAAAATCAATTTTTTTATCAAAAAATTAGGAACTATTTATTTCAGAAAATATTATTCTTATTCTAAGTCATATGTATGTAATTATAATACACTATTTTCTAAGATCCTCAATAAAAATGGTCATATAATTTATTTAAAAATAGATTTGTCATAGAAATATTAAGTACAATATTTTATTAAATCTTTTTCATTATTAGATACCAACTTCTCCAGGAACTCATCTAACCAACTGAGATCCCTTCCTACTCTTTTTTTGATAGAACATCCTCCACTAGGTTTACCGCCTGGTAAAATATTGAATCATTAAATTTTAGAATAAATGTTAAATATATACACTACATTCATATAGTATTGATTCTACACTAAATATTCAATGTGCCTCTCCTGATGGCTTGTAGAATAGTTCTAGAGTCACTTTCTAGCCATAAATTGTTTCAAAAATTTAATTTTGTGAGGTTAAATTCACTAATAACTTCTTTAATCTATTCCTAACGAGATGATGATAATCCAATTGATCCATATAAAAATAAAATGACCACTTGATCGAGACTATGAAATCTTTTTAAACACCTTGAGTGTATAATTATTCTTATTAAATCTCTGTATGATGTAATTTTTATCCAATTGTTCAATGGAGGCTACCAAAACACATCAAAGGCTGCAACTGGTAGCTTTTATTTACTAGAATGACCAAGATGTTTGAGGACCATGGATTCATTTACCCTTTTATATAAACTAAATTTTTGTAAGGAATTTTACCCCTTGACTTTCACCACAATTCTCACCAGTGTGGAATGAACATTGATATAGTTTCATTTATCAATGATAGTGTTTCAGCCAAACTAGACCATGTCTAGTAATCGAGACACTACCACCAGAAATAAGTTTGAAAGATGAATGGGGATGTCAAGTCTATTGGAAAACCAAAAAAATATATTATAAGTATTTATTTACAATTCTCATTAATAGGAAGAGATTCCAATTATCATTCCATAGCATCGATGTAGTAGAGAAATTGATAAATAGTTTATCTTCATATTCTATGTTTTGGTTTCATTTAATAAACCAATAAAAAATGTATTCACCAAAATATTATAATAACTTATCATTGGGTTCTATAATGTGTTCTAATCACTATATAAGGGTAAAAGAGGAGGGCCAAATCTAGTAACTCTTTAATTATGTGATCCAATCCATATCAAAATTATATCCATAGGTACTATGTTGGTAGATGTGTAGACTATTAATCAATTTATTCGTGGAAGATTCCCAATCTTGGAAATTAGAAGATGTTGAAGAAGAGTGACCATGGATTATGTTCTAAATATCATCACGTATTTTCATTTGAGAGGTCTCATGAAAAACTTTGATAGATATATGAGAATTATAGACAGAATCTTGAGTCGCATAATCATTACAAATAAGATGTCTAGTCAAATTTGTAGTCAATAATTTGAGAGATGAGTTCTTATTTTCAAGACACATGAATAAATAACTATACCATTACAATTGCATCAGTCAGATTTGAATTTGTCTGATTATAACAGTTATATTCCAATGGTCATTATTCCCCTTATAAATATACACATGATTATAACATGCTATGATCCTTCACATCCTTCATTTATCAATAATTTATATTCTGATGTCTACCTTTTTATTCATAATAGTATTGTTCCTCTTGTACACATTATTAATTTTTTTATTATTATCTTCTAATATAAAATATTATTTTCTTAACCAATAGAATCTATTTTTTATGGTACTAGTTTTATCTATCATAATATATGTAATTTCCAATATTATTTTATATTATTCTTTGTTGTAATGTGTAACATTGAAATTAAACATTATAATTATTCAGTATAATATCATAGGTATCACATTTACCCCTTATAATTTTTTCCATTGAAATTATTGATCAGTTCACAAATAATTTTTGAATATCCTATATCATTGCATACTTTGCTCCAATGTTTCCTCCACAAATAGTTTATTCCTCTAAATAACATTCACTAGATGAGCCATTAAATTAAATAAAACCTTCATTTCCATATCACAAATCGATGTTGGATCTTTGTTATATGGGAATCATGTTCAAACTGAACTTTGTCCTCCATTGGAACATGGGATGGTTCTTTAATATGCATCCTTATAAGTGATATATGGAATATTTCCGGAACATTGGAGAGATGTTTTGGCATATTAAAATGATAATCTATAATTACTACCAATAATAAAAATTTAAACATACTATTATACATTTGGATTTGTTTCTATATTTTTCAAATTATGATTACATTGTCCCATAGATATATCATTAAAAAGATATTGTCCTTAAATTAGAATTCATGAACCTGTATTGATTTTTAATAATAAATTTTCAATCTACTTCGGCTTTCCCAAATATACTGTTGGAGGTATCTTAACATTTCTAATGTATCTTCTATATTTTCAAGACTCAATAATTTTATTTATCAATATTAATCTCATTATATTTGATTACAAATCCACTTTCTAGGGAATACTTTATATGGTAGAATTTAAATGTGGGGTTGGAAAGCATTTTTATAAGTAAAATCCACTAGTGATAAATTGTTATTTTAACTTCTATTTCATTAACGAGATAAATAAGATTGAATATACTCCAATGATTTTCAAATAATTTCATATTTCATATTTATTTTACGGTCTTGGGATATAGAATGTTTTTCTAAATTCTAAAATCCCTATAAATACTCCTTCAAAATTTTCATGTAATCCATAGAATACAATCATGTACTATAGATAATTGAGTTCCATTAAGTCTAACAACCTGATTTATATACATAAAAAACGATGTAAAGTTAATTATTATAGAATTATTGGAAAATGTTTAGATGTTCTAGATGATATAAGTTGACCCATATTTCATTATGCTTATTGGATTCCCAAAACGTTTAGTGAAACACTTTTATAATATTATCACACTTCCACTATATTATAGATAAAGGTGGGATACTATCCTTCATATGTTTCCTTTCATCCTTAAACATTTAGAAAACTAATCATCATATATTTTAATAGTATATCACCTATTTTTTGTTTTACCACAAGGAATATGCCTAGAAATCCCTATATATCCCCAATCCTGTAGGATGTATAGAGAATTGTTATTCATGAGCTTCATGAATTTTTTTTCTTTATCTATGGAATAGTGGAACACAAAACAACATTCTAAATCATTAAACTACAATATCACTAATATTAATGCCTAATATGTTTCCATTCATTGTATAATTCATGTTCTATTGTATGATAATATCATCAAGATTAGATTTTATAATCATATTAAATAAATATATATGTGTAATTAAATTAAATATAGCGATTCCACTTATATTATAACACCCCTGTCTCTTCATAGTAAATTCTTTAGAGTTGGATGATTCTCCATCCTCATCAAGGATAATGTATTTTTTCCTTTTCCCTCAATGAATTAGTTTCCTTTGTTTCTTTCCATCGATGATAGTGTATAGTAGAATCATAATCCTTGACTAGTTACAAACATTTCATTTACCTCCTATTACAATTATTTTATAGAATATGTATTTTTTTTCTATTATGATTTGTGTGTATTTCATATATCCGTCCATATATGTAATTTCATCATATATATAGATAAATGATAGTCATTTTTCACTCAAAATAATGAATCTGACAATTCCCATCATTCGGATTCAACTGTAATAGTGTATAATCCACCACTCTATAATTTTATATAATAAAACATCCAATATATTTTCATTGATCAATAAATATTAATCAAACATCCTTCTTTACCATATAAGATATTTGATAAATTTTAATTTTCTAATATATTCTCTAATTCTTCATAGTCATCTTCACATTATATTATTAATAAAATTTCACTTCGTTATATGTAAAATTAATTGATAAATTAAAAAATTCATATATTTGTTGAAAAATAGATTTATTGTATCTGGATATGGCAATGAATAAACCAATTTTTTGTTATGGTGGGGGTTTTTGGCATTCCATGAAAGCCTTTGTGAAAGGTTCAACCTATATACCATCATTTTATACAACATTTCTAGGAAATGAAACATATTAAAGATGAAATAATCACTTTCTAAATGTCATATACAACTTTGTTTTCCTTAGAACATCTAGAACATGTAATAAATGAGTTTCATGAAAATTATAACTCATTTATTATATTATAATATCATCAATAAATACCACTGTGAAATTATTAATATAATAATTGAATATTCTACCAATAAATTCCATAAACACAGATGGTGCATGGGTTAACACAAAATGTATTACTGTGAGCTCAACATAAAAATATCTCATTAGAATTTTTTTCATTAGGATATCCTCTTTATGATCCTTTTGTAAATGATAACAAGAATATATATAAATATTTGAGAATAATTGAACACATATTATAAGATCAATGAGGTTAACACTATGGGGAATTGGATAATTGTTCATTACAATAATTCTGTTGATTTCCATATAATCAATGATAAACTCAATAAACAATCATTACTATTTAAAAATTAAATAGGTTCTTGTAACACTCATAAATTAAATTAAATATATATTTATTATTTTCTAAATAAATTTAATTTTATTCTATAGATTGTGTTACAGAAAACCCCGGGTTATAAAACAATTTCCTAAAATAATTAGTATTAATATTTATGCCCTACTGTTATTACATGTACATTAAACAAGGAGTCACTAATAGACATAACAACATTTTGAATATTAATTATAATTTATATATAAAAATAAAACATATTGATTAAAAAACTGCATCATTGGTGAAGACTTTATATTTTTAAAAAAATTATCTTCTCAGAACAAATTTTATTTTTATTTGTTGCAAAAATAATTTAAAAAAATATGAGAATATTATAAAATGAATTTTATAATATAAAATTAATTTTTCAAATCATAATTTCAAAATTATCCTAGGGTAATGTTTTAATAATTTTCTGAAAATGTTAATTTTTCGATGAATAGTTAAATGTATTGATTTTTACTGAAAACTAAGTATTCATATAAAGTACTTATAAGGTCTATTTTTGTTATAAAATGTGTTTAAAAGTAAAAATATATTAATTATATATCATTTAATCCAATTTATTTCACTATTATAATTTCAATATTAAATTTTCATATAAAACATTTTAAAAATTTGAACAAATTATTTATGGGAAACTAATTTCTCATCATATATGCGTGTTTAATATTAAATTAATTTTTGGCACGTAAATGAATTTAATTTAAATTTTTGTAATATATTTATAATGATAATAATTTATATTATATAATACATTAAACATAATATTTGACCATAATTAGTAGTAAAAGGTTAAATATTATTTTCTGTGGTTAAGGTAACAATGTGTTTACCAAGGGGCTAAACTAAAAAAATATGGGTTACAATTGACCACAAACATATGAAAATCACTTTTTTATAGTGATAAAATAAATTTAAAAGTATAAGTCAATGTCCATTATGTATATTTTATTATGTGAAAAACATAAGGAAAAAACTTTTATCTTTTCAATAATTACAACTCCGCCACTTACCTCACTTATAAATTGTCACATAACCTCCAGTACTATTGAAAATTTCAATCCCATTTTAAAAATTTATTTCCTAAATAAATAACTTAAGTAATTTACTCTTATCATTCTTAAAGCATCATTCTAGTGAAAAATCTAATCTAGTAATTCTTTTGTGGAATATCAAAACATGTTTTCGAAAAGGAGCCAACGTCACTAACTGAGCATTTTTTATAATTTCTCACTACGAATGATTCAATTCATATTAAAAAATTATTTTATAATATCTTCAATAAATATAATATAATAAGATATTTTAATTTTATATTAATAGAATATAACTATATCATCTTCCATCAAATAGGATTCGTAACCATTATATGTGTGTACGAGGAATGACCACCTCACGAACCAAAGTAATTCGTTTCCCATACCCAACTCTCATTAATAGGAATAAAGGTGGATTAAATCTTATATTTTTTATAAATACCATTATTATAATTATTTAATTTTTACATCACATATAACTCACTACATTATATTCCATGGGAATATGATAACGTCGCTTGTGTGTATGGAAGACTACTGTCTTGTGATGTTATGAGATTCATTCATGCCAAAAATGGTTGGGAATTTTGATGTTTTTAATGAAAATATTTAATATATATGACTTGAAAATTATTATTTAATGATAATATAGTATTTAACATTATTTCTTGTAATCCATTGAGGAAATTGAAATTGTGGTAATGCCAACATAAGGCTTGCCCACTCCATGAATGGTTTATTTCATTTTCTATCTCCAACTTTTTTAGATTAATCTAAATACATATATATTGAATAGATATGATATTATTTCATCATTAAAATTTAAAATATATTGGAAAAGTTATCTATTTAATTGTACCAAATATGAAAAATTAAGACAAACCTAAAAAACAAAGTAGTTATTACCCAAAGTGTGACATTAACATGAAAAAAAATAAATAGGAAACTAAATGTAATTAATAAATAATATATTATATTAAATATAAATTTTTTGTTCTCTAATAGACATAAATAAAATTATATTTATTATAAAATAGTTTTTAACATGTATTAATATGTTGAGACATAAGGTAAGGGGTTTTTGTCTCAATTTTTTTTCTGTGAGACAAAAGTTATGTTATTAACCTATATTCTATTATGAGGTGTATATATAGAACATTTATTAGGTAATATCAAGAATTTATTAAATAATAATTTATTTTATTTTCAATTTATTATTAATATTTCATGTATCTTATGATTCATTTTTACCAATGTTGTATGGATTTTGTGATACAATATCATCATTTATTGGGATAGTTCATGATGATGCTTCCATTCATTAAATATTATTATCTATCTCTCAAGAAACTAAATTAATTTCTTATAATATAGTTTTTATATAAATAATACATGGTTCCCCTTCATTTTACTACCTTTATATACTCAATATTTCTAAATATTAATTTTAAGAAAACGTTCCACCTTTATATCTCTCTTCATTCAAAACGCCATTTTCATCAATATAATTGTTTTATAAAAGTGTTTTTTTAAATAACCCAATGTATTTATGAAACAATATTATACCCATTTTTTGGATTTAAAATTTGTTAACAAAATAATCTTCATGTTATTTTCCAAATAAGGTATGTTTATTTTTTACTAAAAATGTCAAAGGAATCTTTGTTTTAACATATACAACCTGAACATAATTTCTAAACATCATGACCCTAAATTTTTTAAATATTTCATTATAATTTTTCAAATTTTTTAGAATGTAATGAATTTTAAAAAAATTTAGTTATAAATTTTAAAAATATTTTTTTCAAACAAATTATATTTTCATTAAAAAATGTTCCAAGTTATATTAAATTCAATATAATTTCATCTAAGATTACATCCTTTATTGTAAATTATGATTTTCTAAGGATATGATCCATGCACAAAATAACTTTTCTCTCTCTAAATGGTTTATGTTTATGATGATATAATACTTATGAAACCCATTTATTTTTCTACATGTTATCTTTTTATAAAGTGATGTGAAGATTACAAAACCTATTTTTCTTTCATAGATTATGTTATGATGAAATTATTACGAAAACAATTTTTTAATGGGTTATTATTTGATATATATTTTATAATCAAGTGACATACATATTTATTATTTTCATTATGTTATTAGTGGTACCTATATCTACATCCAATTCATTGGGTAAGGATTTTTATGTCTTGACATAAACATTACTGGAATAGGTAGTGAACCAAGTTTAGTATGGGACTTTGTCCCCTAAGATTGTCATGTGAGTAAACCTAGACTATTATGATGGTTTTGGGAGTGAACACATCACACTATTATAGTCTCATAAATTATCCTTGTACTAAAATGAAATTTATATTCTATAATTATGTTTACACCATAAATCTATTCCATATTCAAATTTTATGTTCTCATCCATCATGTTAACTGATTCTGTTTTGATTCATGTCTTAAGAACAAAAAATATATTTTTTCATTAACCATGTTTCTAATCTATGATATGAAGGATAGGGTTTTTATATTTTATGTTCATGTTCCCAGAACCATATTCTAATGATATGTTCATGTAAGAATTATTAACCGTTATTGAGCATATGAGGTCAACATTTTTAATATTTCACATCCTCAGATTAGTTTTAATGGTGTTATATGTTATATGTAAAAGAAGGATTTAAATTCTGAATAACACCATGGGAGATGAATTAGATCATATTTGGATCAGTTTTTTATGTTTCCAAGGTTAAAAGTGGACTTTACCAAATTTTTTCATTCATACATAGCTACATAATGTAATAAATATTCATATACTCCAATATAATATTTATGGATGAGACTATTGGGTCTTTATAGTTGATAGTATATCAAGATGTAGTAAACCTTTAAAAAGAAGGATTTGAAAACAGTAGGGATACCCCAAAGGATATGTCTAAGGATAAGTCTATGGATGATTCATTATATATGAATGTTTTGAGGAATTTTGGTGTATGATAAATAGTGTGGTTTCTAAGAAATTACATCCTAATATGGACCATGAAATTGGACGTGGATCTGATAAAGAGGTACTCAGAGTTAATAACACTAAAAAGGGTGTATTGAGCTTAACACGATCATCACCCAGTGCACAGAAATGGGATATTCTGCACGCCTAATTGGACACTCTCAATAGATATGATTTATAAATATATAAACTCTTTACGATCCATCATAGAGGATTTAAATAGATTGTGACTATGAATCAACTATTATAAACCATAGTTTTCATAGATTAAAAATATTGTGTCATTATTTAATATAAAATTATTAATTTTTTATAATATATTATTCTGTATTATGATTATTGTTTCTTACACAAATTTTTTTTAGTTTTTTTCAATGGTTGGAACCAGAATGAACCATCTATATTTTGATTGAGATGGAAAATGAAATTATTTTCTTCATGATTATCCTAACATTACGGGAGTTGGAATTTAATATCTCATTATTTTTCTCACATTACTCCTTCAATAAATGAATCATGATGAACATCTATATGAGGAAAAAGGGAAAACGTTCTATTTAGCCCAACATGTAGAAAAATCTGCATTCCTTTAGTGGATCAGTTGGCCGTATTATTGTTTATAAAGTGATAATTACCACTAAAAAGATATTGTTCATTCAACAATTTTTGAGGCATGAAAAACCCATTTTGGTTATCTATTTTTTGGAAGATGAAGTAGATCAATAGTAAACAATCATGATGAAAAAAATGAAATTATTGAAATCGAATCCGTGGAGTGGGATGAGTTTAATAGTTTAATTTTTCAATAAGTACTCCATTTTCATTCTTCATATCAAAATCGAGCAGTAGTTTGTTGATCTAATTTTGAAGGATGATGAATATATTGGTACTTATGAGAAAACATTTACTAGACTTACGATGTAGGTTTTTGGAATTATCATCCAAAAAAAATTTGGATGACCGAATCATTAGTTGATTAAGACCAATAATTAAATGTGATTTATCCATAAGTATCATAAGTCGATATTATGAAATAATCCTATGTTATCACATTGTGGAAATGAAGATTGGATTATATAAAAAATATAATAGTTCTTTCATGAAAAGGAATATTGAGTTCAAAGGAAACAATAAAAACCACAAGGAAGAGAAGATGATAATTTCTTGATTCTTGTTGTGTGGAAGGATACATGGTGGAATTTTCCTTATAGGTACTGTTAAATGATTTATCTATAAATTGGAAGGTCATCAAGGAATCAAATGTTGAAGTAATGGAAAAAATTTAACTAATTATACGAATAGCAGGAAAACATCTCATAATTTCCCACCCACATTATAGTGTTTTTAAATTAATTATAATGGTCATTATGCTTCATACTTCTCAAATAAAAATGTTGATGATGATAAACGACATATTAAACCTTTTAATGTAAGAGACAAATGAAGATATCCTGTGTTCATTTTTTGAAGTGGGGTGAAATAATGATGTGTTTAATAGTACAATTATCATCTACTCTAGACCTCATAATTTCTTATTTGACTATATATCTAATCATTCTATCATATATAAAAAATATTACATTGTTATCAATATTCCACCAAACATAATTTATATAAAATTAGAAGTAAAAAACCCCTAGGGGTACGATAATCATATCTCAAGTATATAGTCCCACTACAGTTTATGTTTATGATAATTCGCTTCTTCGAAATGTTTTCATTTTCTCCACTTTTAATTTGATGTTATATTATAAATGGTTGTCCATTATCTATATAAAGAGCACATTGTCTTCTTTGTAAGTGAACATGTGTTTTATATTCAAATCAAATCTATGATCGGTTATTAGTATGATGATAAATTCGAACATACAATAGATATCAAATACAATATATAGGTTTTTATTTCTATTTAAGAGGGGAGTTTATCTTAGATAGTTGAGGAGAAAATCAACATTATTGACACACCTATTGTTCTATATATATTTTTGTCTTTCTAGAAGAGTATCATATCATTATAAAAAAACATGATGTTCCATTATTGGTATAAATCATTCCTCATTCCACACTTGTTCCAATGAGTCCTTATAAAATAGACCTAATAGAGTTATAGGAATTTGATGATGAAAATCCAGGTGAACATTGATAAGGTATTAACATGGACACATGTGTCACATTGGGGGGTAACTATTATTTTTTAAAGATAATTATGGATATGTGAATTAAGATGATTATTGGGACCTGGAAAAATCACAAACAAGAACATATATAATCTACCTCCAATTGATGACCTATATGTTCAACTACATAGAGATCAATTCTTTTCCCATAATTAAATTCATTCTAGATATCACAAATAGAGGTTCAAGAATTAGGATGTACCCAATATTTCATTTCATATAAGGTATATTAACTATGAATATATAGTGATTCCATTTAGTCTTACTAATTATCTAGTCAACTTTATGGATTTAATGAATAAATTATTTAGAGAATACCTTTATTAATTTGTGGCAGTAATTATATATGATATTAGGGTATATTCCAAGATCAAGAAAGAACATGGTGTTTTATTGAGGACCCTATGAAATGAGATAATATATTAATATTTTTTAATGTTGGAATTTTGGTTAAAAAGGATTCCTTTTTTGGATATATAGTCTCAAGAGGGGGTATATATGTAGATCCATAAAAGATAGGGGCCCTTGAATATTGGACCAGACAATCCATAGTCACTAATGTCTACAATATTTTTGGTTTAACAATATATTATAAATGGTTTTTATAGAATCTCTCATGAATATGTAATCCACACCCCAATTTAACTTAATAGAGTTCAATGTTCCTTTGAACAAATGAAAGTGAGGAACATTTCAAGGGTTTGAATAGATGAGTTTTCATTGAACATGTTATTAAGATACTATATAGTGGTGATGTGTTTGTAATATATAATAATACATCCATGAATGTATTTGGATGTGTTCATAAGAATTATAATATTTTTATACCTTATGCCTCAAAAAAATTGATTGTTCATGGAAAAAATTACCAAATTACTGATTTGGTTTTAATAGATGTAAATTTTACATTAATATATAGGGGAAATAAATTTAAGAGAAAATATTGATAGATATAAAAATCAAAATTGATTAGAATATATATTCACATATAATTAATTGAATATTCATCAGAGAATATTATTAGATATGAATAAAGATTATGAATACTCAATGCATTACAACTTTGAAAAAGAAAATAAGGTGGGTAATGCTTTTAGTGGAAAGGATCATGATGTATTTTTCATTATGAGGATCCCAAAAGGTCTAATATTACAGTATTTTCAAAAGATAGATCTAGAAATACTAAAGGAAGGAGAAAATTGTCTCTTTTTCAATTTCATGTTAAACAATCTACCCATTTAATGATTAGAGAGGCACAAAATGAATATTTAGAGAAGAAAAATATGGTTATAAATGTTCTTGAGTTTAACCTTATTCATCAGGTAATGATAAGGTTTAGTAATCGTTTTTTTGTTACACCCATAACATATTTGAATAAGTAGTTATCATAGGAGGCTCATAGTTCTTCATTATCTATTAATCCTTGATGTATGAATATGTGTGTAGATTTGAATTAGTAATTTTGGTGTGATGGAATGATGATATATAAAATCGAGTTTTCATCTCAATTATTTTTAATCTATAAATTTAATGATCATTGAAAAAATTATAAGGGTATGTTACATACATTACACATACCAAAATGAAAATGGTAAAACGTGGTGATTTCTTTTATCATTGGACTCCCCAAAATCTCTAAAGGGAATAATTTTGCATGGGTTTTTGTGGATCACCTTAAAAATATAAAACACTTAGTCACTATCTGAAATTATTTCACAAGGGATATGATTCTCTGTATATACAGTAATGAATTAAAATGGCTTCATGGATTACCTCATTCAATTGTATCTAATTAGGATATGAGGTTTACTACTATGTTATGGAAATGTATTCCACAAGATCTTCATACAGATGTGAGTTTCATCACTTTATATCATCATTATAAATATCAGAATTCCTATAGAATAATTTAAATAATATATAAAATGTTGAGATATTGTTCTATGGATTTTAAAATATGTTGGAATCAACACCTTCTTCTAGTTGAGTTCCCATAAAATAATATCTTTTAGCCATTCATTTAGATTTATATTTATAAAGACCTCTATTGAAGAATAGTAAAGATTTATTTTATGGAATGAAGAAGGAGAACGAAAAAGATTGGGACCTAAGTTATATGAATAAATGGAAAAGTATGTTATATCCATTCTGCAACATATTAAGGAAAGTCAAAATTGGTATAAAATCTCACCAAAAAATAACTGGAGTAATTTAGAATTTTTAGTTTGTGAAAAGGGGAGTCTAAAAATTGTCCTAATGAATAATGTAATGAGATTTATAAAGAAGGTAAAAGTAATCCCTACAAATATTTACAACATTTAATTTATAGATTTTATTGAGGTGATATCCTATTTGTTGTCGCTTTCACCAAACCTGTCTCAAGTCCACGATATGTTCTACGTATCTCTTGAGAGGAAGTACATACCATAAATTTCACATTAACTAAACATATTGTTTTTATCAATGGAGTAATATATTTATTCTGAGGAACAATAAAAATTTATTATATATCAATCATATACAATTCTATGAAACAATACCACTCACCTAGACAATGTTTTGTGAAGAAACTAGCAGTTTGAGGAAGTGATGTAGGAATATCAGGATATAATGAAGTAGAATTGTCATTATTTGTTTGTATCAGAGTGAAAAAGTGTAGTGAAATTTATTTTACAGGGTTAAACTATAACACCAAGATATATTATTAATTATATGTATTTCTTATTTTCCAACTAATTTTTTTGATATATTGTGTTACACACAACACCATGTTCTAAAGAATCATGATAAATTATTAATAATATTATTTAAACATGAGAATTATATCTTGGAAATTAATAATGGATTCCTTAATTATTATAATCAGGATTTAAATGTTAACTATAACGGTTTCATATAATGAAAACATATTTTCCAAAACACTTAATTTTCTATAAAGTCTTTATGTGTTTCAAAAAAACTATTTTAAGATAAAAGGTTTTCATTTCTTTTTATATGAAATAAGATAATTAATATTTCATAGTTTAGTAAAACTAATGTGATGAAACAAAATTAATTTTTAAAATCCATATTTAATAGATATTTATGGATTAATTTTAATGTTTTTTTGAAAAAAATACCAACGTTTCAATGAATATTGAATAATACAGGTTTTTTTGACAACATAAATTTTGATGAAATGATTTATAAAAAAACTTTTAAATAGTTTGAAAATATTCTCTATGTAAAACAACATCCCTGTCATGTCTGTGTATTTAATTTTATATTACAAATCTCCACTATTATTAAATAAATATGTAAAAAAATATTCAATATTTGATATAATAACATGTAAAATTATATTATAAATTTAACTAAATTTTTTCCCATAATAATTTGTAAAATAAATAAATATTATTTAACATTGTTAATGTAAAAATGGGTTTTTGGGGGGATTATATTAAAATGTAATCAGATAAAAATGAACAAAACCTTATAAAAACCGATTGTATGGATATATTAAAACAACTAATTTCTAATAATCAATAATGGTCTTTATTATATCCTTATGGAATGTAAAAAACTCGGTAAAATGTTTTCCTTTTCAATATTTATATGTTTTCCCCGCACCTAACTTATAAAAGGAAACCCCCTATGCACACCAATTCACCTATCACACATGGACTTTCAAAGTAATTTTATTTTATTATTTTATCATAATTCATAATATTTTGATGAGGTGATAACAGAAACCAATTTATATCTTGTGTTTTGTGCCGATAAATGAAGTTTTTTGGTTTTTCTAGTGCTCGACACATGCGCATCGCATGATTGAAGCCTCATGTCTACGATAAATCACTGAGCGGCTAGACTGGTGCACAATTAATTAATAAATAAATAAAATTAATTAATAATGGTTTTAATAATAATAGTAATAATATTGTTATTATTTATGACTAATATTAATATTACGGATAATATTTTATTAGATTTTTATCATTATTCTTATTATTATTATATAATTATGAAAAGGGTTAATTTTATTATTATTATTAGTGTTAAGGATAGATTTTTTATTAAGTTGTTAGTATGATTATTATCTTAATAATAATAATAATAATAACTATTATAAATTTTTTAATTATTAGCTTATTTTGATTTCTTTTTTTTAATTTTTTATTTTATCTTTGATAGGGTTTAATATCCCCCTTGTTGCGCCTAACCTTCCCTCCCTTTTCCTATTGCGCGACCACCAACCTTGTGCACAACACCCATATGGTGAAAAATAATACAGTACCCCTACGCCCTCGCGCAACCCTACTCACCCTCTGGTGGTTCCACATACGCCATCCTCTGATCACACTGCACACCCTACTCATGTGCACCACCAAACCAGCTAGCCATCCACCTTATTTGGAGAACTCAAACCTACAGGCCACCTCCACCAGGGACCACGAACACTACACACTCCCTTGTGTAACCCCTCTGTCATTACCTATCCCTTTGGTATGCATTTCTTTCTCATAGTATTTAAGTTTAGAGTTTAGTTCATTTTAGGGTTTGATCTTGAAATTTTTTATTAGAATTCTGAATTTAGGATCCAATTTGTATTCATTGTGGTGAGACTAGGGTTTTATTGAATAATTTCTATCGATTTTTGGATTTTTTAATTCTTAAGGTATGTTATTTCATCAATAAGAATTATTTGGCTAATTATTTTTCATGGAAAATTAGTTTTCCATATTCATTGATTATTATATTGGGAGTGAAATTTGTTTTTGAAATATATTAACCTATGTTTTATTTTTATATGGCGTGTTTATGTGAAATTGTGGTGTTTTTTATATAATTGTATTTGGTATTATTTTGTGGTGTTTTAGAGCTTCAGGAATTGTTTTATTAAATTATGCAAAGACAACAAATTATAATTTGGATTTTCTATTTGTGTGTGTTTGATTAAAAAATGTGATTTTGGGTAATATTTTTCTATAATCCCTTCTGGTGAATCTTTTAATTGCATTATAAACCTTTTAAATAACTTATTAAACAATGTGAGAGGTGTGGTTTATGTTCGTAAAGAGGTTTACTATGCTGGTGTTTTTTAAATTGATTACCATGCCAGGATGGTTATGTTGGGAAACATTTAAAATGTAGTGTATACTGTTTAAATTTTGAAAACAATGTTTTAAAATTTACATTTTTTCGGTAGATTATAAAAGGATATTTCTCTTTGGAAAAGGTTAAATTTATTAGGTTCTTTTTATTTAAAATTGACAGATGAGTTTTCTGAGTTATGTACGTGGTTTGAAATGTATTTCAAAATAGTTCTAGTGTGTGTTAGGGTTTAAGGAGTGTTTTTGGTTTAAGTTTTATTGGGGATATTTTTTAAGTGTTTCATACATTTTTTTACTGACTTATTAAATTATAGGTGTAGTGTGTGGTCCGTCCATTATGGTTTCGAGTCGTCGAGTCTAAGGCCACTCTACTACATGTGCATAGGTATGTATGTGTGTGTGTGTGTGTGTGGTTTCTCCCATTACATGTATAGTCATCCATGAAGGTGAATATATATTTTTGGGGGTAGGTGTAGACATTTGTATATATGAAAAGGAATATGTAGGTGAGTGAATTCTAATATATTCATATAAGTATATATGTAAGGATCCTCTTGTACATGTTCATGGCCATGAAGACGTTTGAATGGGGGATATATGTTCTTATCTGTATGTAAAAGGGCATATGCTTAGTGGGGGACCAACAACTTTCAGTTAGAATGTTTTGATTCCTGAATGTTTGGTTTGGTTCCACCCTGAAGTAGGTTCCCTATGCCATGATCTTTAATTAGAACATCCATTTTTTCTTGGTGCTCTTTTAAAAAGACTGTTTCCTAATTTTATATGAAATATAAAAGGAATATATATATGTGTGTAGGGTTATATGTAAACAATGGAAGATAATTAAAATAGGTTTCATAGATGTTTTGAATTTGAAATTGATATTTCCCACGATGTGTGGCCTTTCGGCTGGTTTTTGTTAAAAAAATTATAATGAAATATTGATTCTCGTAAAAGTATTACGCCATTATAACTGTGGTTTTACTATTTTTTTAAATATCTGATGCCTTTATTGCGAATGTGTTCTTTCAAATGATTTTTGGAACATAAAGGTGATGAGATAGAATGTTTTTTAAAATGTTAAAATGCTTTGTAATGCATTGGGGCATGTTTGACACTTTGAGAATGGTTTATTAAAGTGGAAAACCCATCTTGAAGAATTTAACCCAAGATTGGGAAATTTGATACAAGTATTATCATGTGATTTGTGATATGATCTTTATGTTGACGCTTCTGCATTGTGTGATGTGAAAAGGGAGAATGTGATTAACCAGAGAGAATAATGGTGAGAGGTTGAATGGATTTTAGAAAAAGAAATTATTATGTTCATTTATGTTTTCATGATAAAATCTCATCAACTTTTGAAATGGAGCACATGGGAAACCCGATGTGTCTAGGTGGTTAGATTGGTACTAGTATACTATATGATATAGAAGAGGTTCATCATGATTTTGTCTAGATGGATGGATGCTTACAATACTAACTAAACATGGATTATGATTGGAGACCACAATGTTATAGGTGTGTTCCATACTTGTAGATCGTGCACATGAACGCTGTCTATTGTGGTATATATACTACATTTCACTGAGGATTGAGGATCCTACGGTCCCATTTGTGATATTTACATATATATTTAACATAGTTTTCAATTATGACACGGTGTCAGTGAAATGATATTTCATTTTTACTGCTTCATGTTTGTTTCCCTCTTTGAAAAATCCTTGTTTTTGATTTGAACATTCCTCCGTTAATATTGGAATTTTAATACATTTTTGGGAACTATTTTGAAAAATATTGTGCAATAGAATATCTTTCCATGAAAATGTAAACTTTTGAATTTATTTTGGAAAGATGTAAAAACCTTTTTTGTTATGCATTATTTGAAAACTAACAATATTGGATTTATTATTAAAGGTAAAGTCATAGGGCATTGTTTTATTTAGGAATTCCTACCTAAAATCTTGGTGTTCATTCCTACGTTATCTTTTTTTAGTTTTAGGTTCTAGTTTTGGATCTCTCTTATAGTGAGTGCGTTTTCGGGATTGGTGGAGACCCATGGGGTCACCTTTAGGTATGTTTCGCTACATAGTATATTTTTATTCCTGCTGCTAGTTTTTTTCATTTATCATATCTTATATTATTGTATTTCATTTATCTGGTAAATCATTCCAAATGTTGATATGACAATAGGGGACTTGTGTCCGCCCATGGGGATTACTATTCATAACAATTTTTTAAATGGCTAGGTTGATAGGTGGTGGTGTGCTAGAACTCCATGTTGCGAACAATGCAAGATATTTTATTATTCAATGAGAAGCATACCATGGAATCATGTGGTGTTAAAGAAAACATTAGGATGTAATAACCTCATTATATTCCATATAGTAATATTTTTTATTGTTTTGTTTATGAATAATATCCATATTCCCTTCTATTAAATGGGATATGGAATCACCATCCTTGTGAATGGGGAAGTACTTCCTCAATAATTGATGTTATTCATTTTCCAAAAAAACCCCTCATGATTAGAAATAATGTTGGATTAAATTATTATATATTATATAAATGATATTATTATACCTTTTAAATTATTATATAACATATAAATTGTTAATTTCCATTCCATGGCAATACGATAACGTCTGTTGTTTGTACGACACAAAACTACCTCACAAAGCCATGTACTTCCTTCATGCTATACATAGAATAAAATAAGTTTGTGTTTAATGACCATATTTTATATATATGACATCAAAATGATTTTATAATCATAATATATTTTTTACATTAATTTCATTAATTTTTTTGGTTAAATGGAAATAATGTTCATGCATAGGTACGTCCTCCCATCTCCAAGAACCGGAAATTTATAAAATCATTAAAAATATTGATATTATGTAATGATTATAAAAAGTAGGCGTCATAAAATATTAAATCAAAACATAGATGAAAAATAAACAACTTATATCCTAAAATTTGACTTCAATATAGAATTTTTTATAAACGTGTTATATAAAGTCATAAATTAATCATATATGGTATAAAATATATTATTTTTTACCATTAGTAAATGTATAAATAATTATATTTATTATAGATGAGGCTTGAACCTGTACTACAGAAGACGATACTTATGGAAAGTGATTTTTGTCTCAATTTCCCTTCTTTGAGACGTATGTTATGACATGAACCTATGATATTTTATGAGGGGTGTCGAGTTCCTATAAAACATTTTTTATAATGAAATTAATTATTATAATCATATTTTACATTTAATTTAATTGTATTCCTACATTGGGAATAGTATTCTATGTTACCGAAATAGTACATGTTTTATGATACAATATCATAATTTATATGGACGGTAACACAATACAAGAGGGGGTGAACTGTATGTTAAAAACATGGTATTTAAACACTTAATGAAGAACATAGTTTTATAGGTCTTAAACAAATACAATTCACAATCCATAAAATAAACCATAAAGGTCTTGGATCCGATGGAAATTACAAGTATTATAAAACAATTGAATTTGAAGTGAATACAATGATCAGAGTAAATAAAATATGAATGACACTACCATATAGGGTATATAATCTTTCAATACAATATGAATCATAATTTAAACAATTACTATTTAATTGAATATGAAATGAATGGGGAATCAATATAATTCCCTTTCTAATACAAATATCAGTGGAAATTTTAAAGTATTACATTTCTTTTAACCCAATGAGATGGGTATCCTTTCAACAAAGATAGAAGGTATGTCTTACCACATCCTTGGTAATTCCTCGATACGATAATTGGTATGGAAGCCTTCATATCCCCATAAGTACTCGATTAATAAGGCAATTGAAACATCTGTCCATCAAGAAATTTATGGCCCTTGATATGATGATCGGTTGCAAGTCTTCCTATCTCTAGAAGCCCTCGAACATTACCACAATGATCGGTCACCCAAAGTAGAATAAAAGAACATATAGGAATAAAAGAACATGGAAAAATCTGTTCACTTCCTGTATCTTCAAGGCTTTCACAGGAAGAAAGAGAGAAGTAACAACATCTATCTCTATAACATGATATAAGTAAAAATTGTGTATTCAGATTTGAATCACCATCTATTTATAGGTTTCATGTTTCAACGGTCATATTTTCTCCAACGGTCATATTTCTATAAAAAACATGGATGGACATTGACACATGGCATTACAACAGTGAAAAAAAGCAGAATACATGACATGGTTTTTATTGGTATATAACCAACTCAATGACATCGTTTTTGTTAGAAAGTAATAAGTGTGAAAGAATGAGTATGAGACTCATGTTATTAGTTTTGATGTTACGATAAGAGTTTAATGAATTTCATAAGTGCAATACACAACTTTTTTCCTAGTCTTAACATGATAATAATACATATCGATTGCATTTTAAAATAGAGTTACAATTCTCAACATGGTTATGATGCTTGCATATAATACAGAATATGAATATGATTCATAACATGGTTATGATATCATGATTATGATACTTAATTACAATTCAAAATCTTACCATGTTACGATACTGTGATTATGATACATGACTATGATTTAGAATCTATCCTGTTTATGATATCATGATTACAATATATTATTACAATTCAGAATCAATCAGGGTTACAATATTATGATTAAAATATATGATGTCGATTCAGAACATAATCTGGTTACAAAGCATGAAACATGAAAATGTGATATTGTACTTATCTAGATTATGGTACGTTGTTACGATGTAGATTTACAATGTGTACTTAACCTGGTTATGATTTATTATTATAATACAATACATCATCATGTTATGATTCTTGATTATAATACAATAAATCAGCAGGTTATGATTCTTGATTATAATACAATACTTTATCAGGTTATGAATTCAGATTACGATGTTGTGTATAACCAGGATACAATTTCTATTTACAAAGCAATACAAAATCTGATTTTGATTTCTTCTTTCAATTTAAAGCATAATCTGGTTACGATTGAAACAACATGTGAAACAAAGTAAATTAATCAAAAAACAAAACATTGATAATGATACATCAAAAAAGTGAAAATAAAAAGAGTTATTATGATTTTTAAAACAACATACATGATAAAAAATATTTATGATTATCATATGTCTGATTTTCGATTTCCAAAATAAATTATATATGGGAATGTTGAAACATGTTTTGACTCCACAATATCCCCATTTTTGAAAATCAGAAAACAAATATACCAATGGGTTAAGGAACAAAAAAGACTTATCTCTCCCTGAGTATAATAACTCTAGTGAATATGATTAATTCCACCCATTGTTTAAAAAATTCACAATGGATTATATTTTCCTCACATTTACTAGTCAATTATCCACCTTAATCAGACATTTATAAGAAAAAATTTCTTTTAAATGTCATTCTTCCCTTTGTGATTATAAAAAATAATAAGGGAAAATATTTATTTCCTACAAAAGGATAGAGAAACAGAGTATGAAACAACAATTGTTACTTGAAACAATGTTTTAATATGACAAGAGTTAAACCACCATTAATTTCCCTTTTGTTTTTCCAAAATATTTAAAATTGAATGTTTCATCTTCTTAAAATATTTTCTATCCTTCATGATATTGTCAAGGGATTCAATCTGATCCTTCATCTTCTCATATTATTCAGAAATAATCATTTCTTGGTTCCAGCGCTAATCTTTATGAAGTCGATTAATAACTTCTTGAGGTTTAAGTCATGCTTCTTGGTTACTGAAATCATCCAATATGAGTTTGTAGGCTTTCTCAAGAGTAAAAAAATCTATTTTAGATTGAAAAAATCTTATTAATCTCAATATAAAACTTTTCTCTTATGGTCACAATCTCTTATAAGACAACTCTTTGAGAGGTATCGGGTCATTGGAGTTTTTCAATCATTTCATTTAAATTAGAAAACAATTGATAATAAATGTAATTAAGAACATTTACCCAATGCATCAAATCATCTTGCTTGACCAAATTCTTATTGAGACTATCATCAACATTATAAGACCATTCCAAAACCTTAATGAAAGCCTTACTGTGATCTGCAGCACATTCCTAGAAAATATTGAACTCAGCTTTGAGAGATTGAAATATGTACATCAACACATTAATAGAATCCATTCTATAATTATGTAAATTAGAAAGAATTTTCAATCTGGCCTCAAATATTGTAATAAACAGTATAATCTTCCCCATCCTATTCAAGGAATTTTCAATGTACTGAACCCCTTTTAGGGCGTTTGTTCATTCAAAATATGTGTCCTCAGGGAATTGTGGGAGATCACTAAAATGTGTCCCAGTGCTGATAACTTGAGCTTGCTGATTCAGATTTCTTTCAGATTTTTCCGCCTCCTCCTATTATTCTTCATCATTATAAAAAATGACTTCCTTGGAATAAACCTTTTGAGATATTCTCATGGATGGTTGAGGATCCATATATGGATAAACATAATATGGTACATTTGATGACTCTACAGTATGACGTCCCTTGTGTGTGTCTTCTTTCTCTTCAACTTGAAATTCCAACTGTTGTTGTTATTCTTGTTCAACATCCTCTTGACCTTATTCTTCTTTTTCTTATTACACTTCTTCCTATTATTTTAGCAATAATTTTTGTTACTGATTGGTCAAAGAGTTTTTTCCCCTTGCCTTTCCTTCCTGGAACCAATTAATTTTTACTAGATTGATCCTTTATTTCAATTCCTGATTTTAGTTGCTGAGTTATTCTAAGGAGACTGTCAAGGTCAAAAGAATCAACCATTATTTTCTTCAATCATTTATTTCTCTCTTCTTCATTCAATGTTTCATCATACCTAATCCTTAAACCCAAAGATTCAGCCAGATCCAATATAAACTAAGGATCCCCTTGTTTTCCTTATTTACTTTTATTCCTCCACTCAGCAGCTATCTCATCAGAAATATCCTTTTTTATTTATGGGTTTTGGAGATATAGCCTTAACTAACATTATTTTGTTTGGATAGGACCTTGATGGCCTAAAGGGTTTCTTAATACCTTCTGCATCATCTTTTTCTTTCTCAGCATCCAGATCTCTCTCAAACATTTTCAATTCATAATTGAAACGTAATTTCATCCTTCTTACCATATCATTACTAATTGAGGACTCATTGAATAATGTCAGATCTTACATAATTTCAAGATTACACAAACACAAGCACTATTCCAGAAACTAACTGATAATCAAGGGAAACATGATCATCAGAGATTTTATACCACCATATTTTTGTTTCTTCATTGTTTTGAAAATAAACCCCATAATGTTAAACATACTCATGCTGACCAAGTAGTCATGTACATAGACATATGAAACCTTCAAAGTATCCTTACCACCTTTTCGCGGAACCAAAAAAACATGCATCCAATGGTTGATGATTCTATTTTATCCAAATAAATGAAATATTCTTCTTTTGTCATCTTGAATCCCTAAAAGTGTTTCTTAGGCTTTAGACCTATCAAAGGTTCTATCAGCATATGATAACTTATGAGAAGGACATAATGCATCTACCTCAAATGGAACATCTAGAAACATAACATCTTTCCTTGTAGAGGTAATATATTTCTTGTCAAACATCATAAAAGATATTTGGAGATCCTTGTTTATCTCTACTAATTCATAAAATTTTAATACATTTTCATGATAAACATGATCTAGATCTGAAACTGATTTTTATACAAATATTTATTCCCATACTTGAAAACTAATAATTATTTTCAATGAAAAATTAAAAGAGTTATAAAAATCTTGGGAGACCAACCTTTCACCTTTGAAATTCATTGAAGAGGAATTCATTGGAGTCATTTATTTTGGGGAAGAAATAGAAGACTCAAACATGAAAAAGTAACTCACACCCAGATGAAACTACTGATTACGAAAACTAAGATGTTATCAGATTACGAAAACAAGGGTGAGAATAGAAAGAACATTACTAACTGTTTATAGATCAGATTTTCTTGAGATAAAACATTGAATAAATCAATGTGGGGAAAGTTTTGTTAAAATTAAACGATGGTTAGGATTATATCTAGGAGATCTAATAGTCAAGAATAACATTAAACTCTTGATTTTTTCTTTTAATGAAAATATTATTCAGAGTGAAATTGTTTATAAACTAAAAGAATGAAGTGAGAAATGATAATTAAAACAACCAAATTGATGTTTTAGAAAATGTACCTATCAGAGTAAAATGATTGATATTTTGGGTTTAGTATATTGTTCTCATGAAGACAAAACAAACAAAATAAT
The DNA here is from genome assembly GCA_963277665.1 of Viscum album. Taxonomy (NCBI): domain Eukaryota; kingdom Viridiplantae; phylum Streptophyta; class Magnoliopsida; order Santalales; family Viscaceae; genus Viscum; species Viscum album. Next base: position 1,868,259,137 of record OY728133.1, read on the forward strand.
AATAAATAAACTAAAACAGATTAGGTTTAATAGGCTGGTTCAAAAAGTTTTAGAATTGATTGGATAATCCGTAACAATATTCCAGTACTGATAAGGTAATCCCAATACTGATTAAGTATTCTTGTAGTGATATTGATATTTCAGTACTAATATGTTAATTCCAAAACCGATTAGGTATTCAGGTAACGATATTTATATTTTTGTACTGATAAGGTAATCCCAATATAGTTTGTTTAATAGTAAATAAATAAGGCAGTTTTAATTTTTTATAATTGACTCAATGATTTTATACCAATGGTCTAAATCTGCTACCGAAATATTTTGAAATCAAAACATAAAACTGAAAGAAAAAATTTGAAACCTATAAATGAAAACACAAAGAGTAAAACTGATTATCAATAAAACTAAAGTTGAAACTGATAAATTGTAAAAGAGAAGTGAAACTGATAATTTTTAAAACAAAAATGAAACAAAAAAACATATATAAAATAATGAATAAAGAGTAAATCCAGTAAAATATGTATATTCCCACTTTCAAAATTAGTAACTCAATTTAAGGAGATGGATTAAACCACAAAAACATGTGAATTATTACATTACATTCATCATTCCTAGTTTCTATTTAATGTATTCAAATCTATCAGAATATAATGGTTTTTTGAAAATTTCAGCAAGATGTTCTTGCGTTCTGATGAATTGTAAAATTATATCTATTTTTTGGTTGTGATCCCTAATAAAGTGATGCAAAATATATATGTGTTATGAATGTGAGTTATGTGTAGGGTTTTTACTAAAATAAATGGCACTAGTATTGTAACATATTATTTTAGTTGTTGAGAAACTCATGCCATAGTCAGTGAGTGTGTGTTTCATCCACAACACCTAAGAACAAAAACATCCAGCTACTATATATTCTGCTACAGCAATGGACAGAGCTACTAAGTATTGTTTCATGAATGACCATAAAACCAATAAATCATCTAAATAATGAAATATTCTAGATGTACTCTTTCAATCCATTCTAAATCCAATAAATTCAGCATCTGAATAACATTTCAAAACAAAATCATTTCTAGAAGAATATAATAGTTCTATACCTATAGTTTCCATTAAGTAGAAAATAATTCTTTTTATTTCATTTAAATGAGATTCGTTTTTATTATATAAGAATCTTGTACATAAAAATACTGAAAACATCATGTTTGGATGACTAGCCATCAATTATAACAGATGTCATATCATACCTCTGAATGTTTATTGATCCACTCGTTTCCTATCTTCATCAATATCATGTGTATTTGAGTTCCCAATTAGAGTGGTAATACATTTATTATTGTTATATCCATACATTTTGAGTAATTCATTGATATACTTGTGTTGGGATATATTAGTTAATTCTTGTTCTTTAGACATTTTAAGCCCTAAAAATAATGTTAACTCGCCCATCATACTCATTTCCAACTCAAATTTATTAAGATTTGCAAAGGAATTAGTTGAGGATTTCTGAGTTGAGCCAAAAATAATTAAATTAACATTAATTTGGATTATTAAAACCTTTTTTTATTCTATTTTTATAGAGACAGTTTGGTCAGAAATACCTTTTTCTTAATTTTTCTGTAAAGGAAATCATGTGAGTATATTATACCATGCTCTTGGGGATTAGTTAAGGGAATACAAAGATTTGTTATGTTTAAAAACATGATCAAGATGTATTTTATCTACTAAACAAGTAGGTTGATCAAAAAAAACTTTTTCTTGAACAATTCCATTTAGAAAATCACATTCATCATCTACTTAAAATATTTTTAAATTAATGTATCTTGCAATGGCTAGTAGAATTAAAATATATTCATGTAAAGATATAAAAGAATTTGTTTCTTCATAGTATATTCCCTCTTGTTAATTATATCCTTTAGCAATAAGTCTTTATTTATTTCTTATAATGACTCCATTTTCATCACATTTGTTTCTAAAACCCCATTTCACACCAATTACTGTTTTTTCTTTAGGACTTTCAACCAAATTCTAGACTTGATTCCTTTAAAATTCATTTAGTTCATCTGGAATTGCTTTAATCCAATCTTCATCATCTAAAGCCTCACATAGAGTTCTGGGTTAAAATTTAGATAAAAATGAAATATTGTCTAATTAATTTCTCAATGAATTTCTGGTCTTTCAAGGTTGATTTACATCTATAATGAAATTATTACTAGGATGATTTCTTAAGAATCAATTGGTTTGGGTTTTTTAAAACAAGTTCATTAACATCTCATAGAAAATTTTATGGACTAAATGTTTCAAAAACACATTACTGAGTAGTCCACTTATCAGAAGAGTTTTCAATCATCAGTTGGTAATATGTTTTTGAAAATACATTAGTTGATGTAGGTAGGGATTCATTAAATACAATGGGGCTAGTTTCATAAAATTTAACTTTCACTGTTTCTTAAACAGTGCAAGAATATTTATTGAAAACAATATAACCCTTTGAAGTTGTAGAAAAAAAAGAAAGATTCCTTCATCAGATTTGGGTGAAAAATTATGTGAATTTTCTTCTGTATTCAATAAAAATACTTTGAATCCAAACAATATGAAGTTTAAAACATTTAGTTTTCAGCTAGTCCCCATTTCATTGTGTGTTTCATTTAGAAAAGGTCTTGTTAAACATGATTTACAGTATGACATGCAATACAAATAGATTCATCCCCGAAATGATTATCAATTGAGTATTCACTCAACTTGGTCCTTTTTATTTCCGTAAGAATATGATATCTCATTTTAACAACATTGTTTTTCTTAGGGGTTCTTAGTGATGAAAAATTTTGAGTAATAACTTTCTTATTACAAAAGGTTTGAAAATTCAAATTTTGAAATTCTCCACCATGATACTACGAATAATTATCAATGGTAGGATTTTCTAATTTTTATCTTGGGCTCTAAATGTTTTGAAATATAATTGGATTTAGATTTATTTTCTATAAATATACCCATTTATATCAAGTATAATCATCAACTAAAAAAATATATTATTTGCCTCCAGTTTTTGTGGGACAAAAAAGATCCATGTGAACCAACCGTAAGGCATGATAAATTGAAATATAATTGATTGATTTAAAGAATGTTTTATGTAACTTTACATATTAAATAGGATAACAAACATTTGAAGAACCATACTTAGGATATATTATATCCTTAACAAGTCTTTTCTTTGAATTTTTACAAAGGTTCCTTATATTACAGTGTCCAATTGAGCTATGAAGACTCTACTTCCTTCCATAAACAGGATATGTAGTATGCCTTAATGAGGCTTATTATTCATCTTAAGAAATTAAAGGGTTGTCCTAGTATATATGTCTCACCTCTATACAAAATATATGTTATTATTTTTTATCTTTTGTTTCCTACATAGAGCATGGATCACATTATCTTAGGGAGTCGCAATGATCATATAATTCACATGGAATGTCTCTATCAGGAAAAGTCCAACATTCAAGTGTAATCCCTGATTAGTGGAATGATATTACGTGTCCCAAATAAGAGGAAAACATATTTTTATAATCCATGAACAATGCACTTATATTATATGGGCCGTATAAAAGGGAAACATCAGTGTGTATGCCTCGACTAGTGACGTAATATGATATAGCTCGCATAGAAGGGAAATGCTAGTTTGTAAACCCCGATAAATTTAACTATTATGAATCTAATTTATTAAACATCTAGGATTTGTATGAATCCTTCCTATAGATCCTTCCTAAAATCAAATGGGAATCCATCTTAGTGTACCCCCCTCCATGCCTCTGAAATTTCATCCATCGACACCCAATAATTCCCATGGGCTGGTCATTCTACCTCATCCCTCTATAGATTGATAAATCAACTGATGTATGGTGAATATAATTCATTCCATAAATAGGATATCTAGGATTCCACAATGAGGTATGATACCCAAATTAAACATACCAAGGGTTTTACTAGTCTTTGATCCTTCTCATCCATGTGCAATGAGGTTGATCACATGACATCTCTTATTTCTCATACTGAGCCTAGCTTACATGGGAATATGGAGCCACAATGAAGACGTCATTGGAATAATAGGTCTCCAACATCTAGGGAAATCTCATTATATCAGATCTCATGAGTGGCATGACATAAATATCTCTTATATAAGGGAATATACATTAGGGTCATCCCCAAGTGCATGATAGAACTACGATATATCATATCTTGTCTATAACCTAAATATATATGAAATGACCTTGATAATAGAACTCAAAAATTTAGATCCCTCGTGCCAACATATTTATCATCTACACATTAAATTATAAGGAACAGTTTTAATAAACAATGTGGGTTTCAATTCCTTTAAAATACATTATATATAAGATGTCTCATAATGGATCAATCCAATCCTCAAAATATTAACTGCATCCCAGCATGGAGAAAATTATGATGTTTATTTTTATGTGGGTTCATCATATAATACATATATTAGTTACAAGGAAATTTATGAAGATCCATGAATAAATAAAGATGGATACAACCTAGAGTTTCAATTCTTTTTCACATAAATAGAGTTAACATATGAACATTTTGATATAGAAACCAATCTTATATCAATGTTAGGATAATATTCCTGAACAAATCATGAATCTATAAGGGATTTAGGGGGTTGGAAAAAATCCCTACAACTTGGTATGATGATCCCAATACCCATCATCTCAACCAATGTGAGTTCCTAAGCGTCAATGGGTATCAAAACCCAATTGACCACCTACCATATGAAAGAAGGTAAATACAAAATTATGGTGATGGAACCATTGGGAGTATCTATTAAGAAAGAAAATGATGACCTAACATTGATTATTGACCAAAAATTGAACCTCCCCACAATTATCTATAGATCCAATCCAAATCCACTTTATTTAGTGGTTATTGGTCATATCATCTACTTCAAAACAAAAATGGTGAACCATGTGAATAACACTAATAAAAAATGATTTGGTTAGTATCCATCAATCCATTTTTCAAAATATAGTCAAAAAAATAGTGAACACCATTTCAATCATTCATTTAATGAAATGATTGTTTTATAATCCATCTAGCGTCTTTTGGAACACTATATGAAAACAAAAATATAGAATCTGATTTGAATTTATCAACAAAAAATTAATGGGTTATTATCCAATAGGAAATTTTTTAATACCATATAGAAACAAACATGGTTAACTTGATGTGAATCTCTCATATTCCTCTGTAACCTGTGTTACCATGAAATAAGTCCATCTTCTTAATAAAAATTACACATGAAAAGAATGACTAGATCAGGAATAAAATAAAAATTGTGTTAACTATGCACATATGATGAATACCATCATGCTTATCATATTTTATCAATAAGTGAAGCTTTTCCTTGTTTTCTTCATAATTAATGAAACGTCTATATTAAAAAGAATATATATCAAATATAATTTCAATATACATCAATGTTTTAGGTATGTCAAAAATGGATTCAACCACCATGGGTCATTAAATGATTCCATCTTCTCAACAACATCAATTTCAACTGGAAAACATAATTGTGTGGATTACCATAATCATAGTGAAATCTGAACCCTTGAATCTTCCTGTGAGGGTCTCTGAGTATGGAAGCTAGAAATTCCACATCATCTATATAAAGTTGTATCTACGGATCTAGCCCTCATTTCCAAAACAAATATCTTTGGGAGATTATCCCCATAAGGATAAAAACACAACCTTCAATATATGATGAAGGTGGAAAAAATTCAAATATGACTCTCATCAGATTTAGGTGCTTTTATGGAGGGCCCTTGTCAAACTCTATAACCAGAACGACCCCATTGGTACCCAGAAGTCGTCTGCTCAGGGTTCTACATGACACAATGCTGCCTCTAACTCCCATGCATGGGAAGTAAGAATGACACATCTGGCAAGGAGGAATCTGGAAATCCAAGAGTGGGCACATGCCCCCACTACATCTGACAATGTCTGCCTGCATATTCTGGCAGTAACCAAGGAGAAAGTTCATATACCATCTCACTTGGAAAAAGTCTATGGGAATATTCCTGCAACAAGAATGGGGGTGGTTCATATCCATGTCTTATTATAGTGGAATAATAAGGGTAGAACATGGATTTTATTCCCACTAAAATCAATGATATAATATAGTTCATTATAGGGACTGAAAGTTTGTATACTAATATCCATGCACACACTTTTCTAAAATGACAATACAACTTAACAAAAACTGAAGAACTCCATCAACATATTCCCAAAATGGTACATATACAAGGGAGGAATATATTCCTGTCCCTACACCCAGGGTTTCTAAACAATTCGATCATTATGAAAAATTGGTTTCAACCGAGAAATCACACATTTTTTCATGTGTCTAGGAGGATTGTTGGAATATTCCGATAAAGTACAAGGTATTGGACTCGACCCATATTCCCATTTCAACCGAGGCTCTATAGGTGAGAGAATAACATTCATTGGGAAAAGGTAACATGCCAATAAAATAATTTCAACGACATATTCGAATGGTCTAGGATCAGGCTCATATCCTCATTCTAGAAAGCGATTACCAAGTAAGTGGGGAACAAGGCTTGGGATCGACTAATATTCATATTGAAGAAGTCTGAATACATAATACAATGGAATATGATTAGGATTATATCCTTGTTATTGAAGAGTCAAACCATTTGAGGATGACACATGAACTAGGATAGGCTTGAATTCTAGTAAGCTAATCTACCTGGCATATTCTAATTGATCATGGAATTTGGGACCATATTCCTACTTCCTCCGATCAATGACTACCCCAGCATTATTCTAAGGAATTACAAGAGAAGGATCATATCCATTATCCATATATGGAGACCCATCTATATATTTTATTAGGTAATGCATATTATGACTAGGCCCATATTCCAACTCTAGTCGGAGCTCACCATGTGATTGAGGCACATGTCTCACCACAGGCTTATACTTCTACCAAGAAAAACTTGTGGCACATTCCAATGGCCTAGGATCGGTCTCATGCTCCCACTCTAAATGAAAATCATAAAGTGAGAATGGAACATTCCATGGGATAGACACATATACTTATCAATAATAAAGAACCACATTAGCATATTCCAGTATCTTCTTAGTAGTGGGACCATGCTCTTGCATCACTAATAATTTATTAAAATTTCTCAAAACCCATTATATTGATGGCTAATATATCTACAAAATTCAAAAAGGTAGGTAAAAAAATTCCATCCATGATATAGATCAAGATCCATATTTCTAATATTCTCATTTCTAGGGTCCTTAACGTCATTTGAGAAACTTTCTAAATAACACAAGTGTCTATCAAGTCTTCAACCATAGCATAACGCAATCATTACCTTTACATTATACCTCATGGTAGTGTATAGATGGATCACAAGGACTCTACTCTAGAAATCCACCATGGCCAACACCCCCCGCCCCCATGATGATATCTCCAATGGACAACAAATTTATACCCTTTCCCAGATACCTTGGTATAGAGAGGTGTCCAAAACATAGATTCATTCATATAGAGAGGTTCTCAAAACATCACGAATAAACACATATATTTCCCCATCAACTTACAGAATCACTCTACTCTAGTCTTCATGAGACCATTAGAATAATATTCTTTATTCAAACTAGATGGTGGAGTTTAAGAATAATGAAGTGGAGGAATAAATTTATATATGGAAAATTGTAGTAAGAAAAAACATCAGTATATTATGGACCCTCACCACTTATGACTATGACTTCCTAGATGAGATGAAAAATGAGTGCATGCCTTATCTAAGGCAAAATATTTGAGGTGTTCATTGGAGAATATAGATTAAACACCTCTCTAATCCAGTATATGAGACTCAACTTCATTGAATCCATATACTCTATTGTCAACTGGACTTGGATGTTATCTCCATGGCTCGGGATCCAAAACGAGAAAAGCACAATGAAAATCTACAACATGCCTTCCACCATTGAATCATAGCCCTTGGGATGATCATATATGTTTCCAAATAAATTATCCATATTTCAAGATGGGGAATATATGGAATGTAATAATTTTCCTCACCCCTAAAATAATAGAACACCACAGATATATAATCTAGTAATTTCATAACCTCAGGTAAAATCTAGGGAATAGGTAACACTTAGGATATCTAGACACTATAATAGAACTACATTTCATCAATGATTCCCATAAATCATGAAAAGGCATAGAGGATATTCAAGATGATTTAATACTTGGCCCCTCAAATAAATGAAATTGAATTTTAGGCACAGATGTTGATGATTATATTAACCTGAAAACATCCTAAAATAAAGCCTCCCACCATTAGTACCCATATCAGATAGATCCTATGCGATCTTAGAAACATCGCATCAAGTGGGTCATAGTAGCAGCTTCTATATGTTTTGTCCCAGAGAAAACCCAACCATCAATGTTGTAGGATTATCTACCACTACCTCTATATCTAAGATTGTTAATTACTGAGAGGATTCAGGGCATATCCTCAGTCGCTTCAAACAAACATCATCCCACTATGCTGGGGGAATTTATATCTCAATCACTTGTATCATGTTAATCATCCCTTGATAGGGTCTTGGGGGAATTAACAGTGATTCTATATCAATATCATCCTCCTAAGATGTAAAAATTTATATCCCAATGTCTATCTTTGGAATAATCGAATCCGCGATTGGAATCATGGAATCCTCAACAACTAGATCTGTTAATACCAACTGGGGCATTGATTAACTTCTAACCCATATGGATGGGTTAATTTTCATCATCATCATTCTCGTATAAAGAACCAATATTTTTGAGGTTGGGAGGTGAAATTAGATGGTCTAAATCATATCCATTCTTCTAACTATACATAAAACCTATGTTAGTTTTGGGAATAATGTATGATGAAGGTGATCAAACCCCGCTAGGTTCATAAGAATAAAAGTCCAAAAAAGTCCAGGTTTTGAAATAATGGCCTTGATTAAGGTGGGTCAGAATCAGCTCGTTATTTTAGAAGTAATGGTAGAAGACTTATTTCTTGATATTCATTTATGAATGTTTCCAATATCATCATGAAAGACATTGCAGATCAAGATGAAAATATATAGGACCATAACATAGAGAAAATAAACCTTTAAGAATGTGATTTGGATACACTAATAGAGGCTACACACACTAGGAACTAATGAAGTCCCCAAAATAAGGAGCCATTGAATACCAAGTTACCACCTCACAAGAAGATCAAAACATTATAAAGGGAAAGATACAATTACATCCCAATCACCACCCAAAATATTTTAGGGTCATTCCATAGAGGAAAAGTTTTCACAATAAGGGATTGAGATATAAATCCACTAATGACTCAACGAGGAGCTGCATTGGGGAAATATTAACACTGGGTATCATCTTTAGGAAGATATGAGTATTCTCCCTCCCATAGTCGATCCTCATTCAAGAGTGGTATTTGAGTAATATACTAGGTAGAACACATACTATATAGACAATGGAGTAAAACAATTTCATGAACTTCATATATTTTGGTGAAAGAATTTACCTTTATATGGTGATCATTAAATATTAGGATGAATCAAGACTTTATAGGAGATAATGGCATGACCACCTCATCAATCCCCACCCACTTTCTATAGATTTTAGATTGCTTAGTCAATGATGCTCCAATATTTTATTAACAACGTAGATTCTCTAGCTACACAAATGGAAGACATGGATTAGAGAAACACACCTTTTTAGGTCGAGTGGAAGTCATAACCCAAATGTGTTGATAAAACTTCCACCCCCCCCCCCCACAATTATTGAAATCCCACCTTCTATACCTTTGATGGTGCAAGATACCCCAAAAAAATCTCACAAACATTGTATCCTTCTGTGGTCCAATGATGGGACCTCGATATCAATAGGAGGCAACGAAGCTAAGGTGTTTTCAATATACTCTAATAGGGAAATACTCTATTTAGTATAATAGAGTATTAGTGTGTTATTCTAAGGGATGGGAAGAACTTCATCATTAATTACTTAACCAGTTCATCTCTACACTATGTAAAATGAAAATTGTCAATATGAATAATTATAAGAAACACAAAAATGGGAGTGTGTATAACTATAAATACATATGGAAAGGTTTAACATATTCTCTCAACATCCCTCCCTCATAGGAAAAAATAATATAAATCTGTGATCAAAATACCTGGGATGAGTTATAGGCACCAATGATCCCAATAAAGTACCCATGTGGGTTCATTTAGTTCACATATATAGTAAAATGTCTTCAACATTCAATTAAGAGAACCTGATCTAAATCTCAACTCATGCACTTAACATAGGGTAAACGGATAGGCAACATAGAAGTTATAACTATCAATCCCAAGATGGTAGTGGTGCTTATCCATGTACTCATTAAGGTATGTAACCACCAAAATCCTCCTGACAGTTGGTAATAACCACATAATCGTCCTTGGCCATAAACACAGATAAATTAGGGATATGCAGGATTTCTAGAAGGGATAAATAAATCATTCCACTTCTAAGTTAAAAATTCTCGGATTATTTCTTGAAATCAATGCAATATGACCTCATCAAGAATCCCCAATCAATGAAATCTAGATGAGTTCAACCACACATACAATCTAGATGACTTCTCATTCTATAAAATTTTGGGTCATAATATCTAGAAAAACTTCATCATCTAGGATTTCCTTCAAATCATGGTTGATTATGAACATGTGGTGTTAGATAACTCATTATAGTGGGTGTCCTTCATACCCATTGACTAGTTAGAAGTAGAATATTGTTTGTAGGAAGTTCCAGTCAGGCATGAGATTATGTTCAAAAACAGGATGACAGAAAAAATAATTGACTGAATGCATTCCATCCTAAGAGACAATCTAAGAAGACCAATAATAGATCCACCATCAAATGAGGTAACATCAAAATTTTCTCCAAAATGTGCGTTCTACTTCCAAACATTGGACGAAAATGAATAGGATACGTCATTTTCTTCTCTAATGCAAGATTTGACTTTGGAATATTTCTTCCCTATGACATCTTCTAGATGATCATTTCCCCAAAAAATGGAATCCTCCTTTGAAAATGATATCATATTTCATTTATTATGTGTTACACTTGGATGAATCCATATTTTAGGATTATTTTCACATAGAATATAATTTTTTCATAATTAAAGGAGGAACAAAATGATGTATGTGTATGAACAAATGATACATGGGATAACACAGGCATGGTCGGACCTAATATTTTGGTCACATCCCAACAGAGGAAAAATATTAAGCTAATAATCATGTGAAAGTGCTCCAACAAGCCCAAAATAGACATGGATATTTTTTAGAACCATCCAATAATCATCCTTGACTAGTTTTCCCTCATGACCACAGAGAAGGGTTTTGATTATCTAATCAAATGATTAAATGAGAAAGACAGGCATGACCTGAGCCACTATAAGTAGATCCCACATAGACCTCTACATATGTACTGCACCCATTCACCTCGAATTCTTCAATTCCAATTCCACATGTACAATAGAAACCCCAACATGGGAAGTGTCCACTTATGAAAAAATACTATAAAAATCTGAAAAAACTCTCAGTTTTCCCAGTCAATCTCTCAATTATAGATGTACTCCATCATTCAAAAAAATTCATTGACGCACTGGTTGAATCCCTCAAGAGAACACATGATTTTGAGATAGAATTCACTAAATCAATGGTTTATCAAATGGTGACCCTAACATAAAAAATTCATGTCCCCATCTGATTCCATGAATAGAATTAGTGAGAGGTTATCCAAGGGAAAATCATTCCTCAATATGTTTCATGCAGACTCAAAAATGTTGACTTCCAAATATATATGATTGATAATTGTTTTGGGATCAACGTTTTCATTGTCTGAACCCTCTTATTTTTTGGACATAGATAAGGGGAACTATCTACCATAATGTTGACCATTCAAGTGTATGTTAACTATTATAAAATACCTCTTCATAGGAAAAATAATGAAGCTCATTTAGGGGGTCTCAATTATAATAATGATTTTATATTTATCCATCGATACAACTCATTAAATTTCCTTCTTGGAAGGCTTTATCACCATGTACACTTTGAGAAACCTTTAAATATTCATCATTGTTTGAAATACCTCAAGGATGAAAAGTTTTTCATACATCATGGTGATAATAAATCCATCATGACATGTGGATCCACATATGATGACGAAAATTTCAACAAAAGGGGGGGGGGAAACAAGTACTGTTGGATTATGATATATAGGTTTTAACCCCCAATGTCATGGGGACCACCCCTATAAATCCATGTAGTATGAATGATAGTGACTAAGTTATCCACCTAGATATTGTAGAGTTTATAAATGTCACCCCATATGTTCAAGCTCCTTCTTCCCCCAGTGAATGTGTAAAATAAAATTAGCTCTATAATTTCATTATACTGAATTAGGTCACATCAGATGATAATGTCTCTTATCATGGACTATCTCACAAAGACATTGATAGGGAATCAACCATATTCTCAACTTCATATGGAAATTTCTTCACAAATTAAAAGGTGTAAGAAGATTAGGATGACCTCAGAAGGTCCCATAACATGCTCAAGGAAAGTATCTCCACCACAATTGAAGATACCATTCTGGTAAATTTGGTAATAAAAGAATACCCAAATCCTACACATATTATTTACGTCATACAGCTGAAGAGAAATATATTTATATCACGTTTATAAATCAAAAATGATATGTTTTCACATAGAACTTTTCCGAAATGATCGGATCGAATAATGATGAGGTTAAACATTATATCGGCTTACCTGAAGATAAATGGGGCTAGAAGTAGGAAGAAAATGGAATGTAAATACCTCATTCCACAAATGTAGATGCATATGTGGACAAATAGATCAAACCCAACTTCATTTTATAAGTAAAATACCCATGATGGATCATCAATATTATCCCCATTTACAAGAATAATGGGTATATTAGGGTCTGCAACCATTTCAAAGACCTTTATCAATACTGACTGTAGAAATATTTCCCACTTCTGATTATAGAACTTCTGATCGATACGTATGTAATCTTCTATGAACATTTTTTTATAGATGAGTATCCAAGTTACAATAATATAATGATAGCCCCTTAATATTAGTAATTCACTCACATTAGAGTTCCTCATGCGATCTTTTTATATCATTTCATTTCCTCTTGGTTAATGATACCTGGTACAACGTATCAGTAAGACCCACATCATATCTTTACAAAATTCGTGGTAAGAATAGCATAATGTTACTTTAATGACCTAGTTATAAAATATTTACTGAGAACTGATCACTTCACATATCTTCAAACAATCTTCGATAAGCAGTGAAAATGCAATGAAGTTGAATCCATTGAAATACACTTTTTCTATAACATCAAGGATATTCCTTGGATTTATGGTAAACCATCATGACATCATGGTCAACCAAGATAAGACATTTTTTATTTTAGTAATGTCACCCACATGAATCTCACTGAATTATTGATGCTCCAAGGGAACCTTTCCAACAATCGAAATTTCATAGCTGACATGGCCAAAAACTATCTCCCCATAATTGGGATAATTAAAAAATGTAATTTTATATCAATGGGATGATGAATTCAAAAAATCCTTTAAATTCCTAAAGAAGTACCCAATTCACCCATCGGTTCGAATGTTTCCAGTTGATAGGAGGCCACTAATATTGTATTTGGACTACATGGAATGCTAAATGGGAACCCTCGTCGTACAAAAAATGTTACAAGGAGTGAGAATAGACCCTACTACATTATCCAAGAATGGATAGGTTCTGAGGAATGATACTCCAATTTCGAGAAGCAGTTCCTTACACCCATATTCACAGGGAAAAATGTTATGTATTACATGCAGCACCATGAAATCCATATGGTCTCCTATTTTTATCCACTCAAATACACACTTGTTTTTTCTAGATTGAATGGGTTTATGTCCTACTGGGAATTAATTTTTCAACAATATGAAATTATGTTTTTATCAAAAAAGTTGGTTAAAGGGCATGTCCTAGCCAATTTCATCACAACCCATCCTACCTAGATAATACACTGATAGACATCTCAATTGGGTTTGATTATTAATTATATTTTTTCTCTCCAGATAAACCAATTTATACCTCCTCTTTCTCAACATATAAATGATGCATGAATAATGAGGAAGAATTCCAGGCCCTCATCACTAGATTACAGTAATCCCCACAACCTCAAATAGACTACCTAAATTTCAATGTGTATTCAGAGCTAGTGATAAAAATTATTAATGGAAAATATGCCATAAAAAGGATTAACTATACCCTCTCACTAAATAAATTAGGGGAATGATGATAGATTTCCCTTTTGGGCCTACATTTCATCATGTTCCTCGATAAAAAATTTCTTGTGCCGATGAATTGTGTTATGCAGCCATTATCTTGGCAGACCCAGATATGGAGGAAGAAACACATCATATCATACATCGAATATTTTTTTTCAATGACAATCTATGTTACAGATGAAATAAATCAGGTTAGTTCCAACCCAGAGTGTGATGATCTTTTATCATCCAAAAGATGGTTGGGGCCCATAATTGACTATCCCCCCAATGAGAATCTCCAAACATATCAATATAGAATGTAATAGATGTGCCTTCATGAAATGAACATTACCCTGTAGGGTTTTCTAATTAAACAGACACCCCTTTACCAAAATAGATTTGATATAATCATCTTCCAATGAATTGTAGAATGAGAGGATTGTGAAGTCATGGAAGAGGTCCATTCTGGATCCTGTGATTCTCATTAGTCAGGGACCAAGCTATCCCACAAAATTATAACAAGGGTTTATTAAGGGAAAACCATGATACATTCCTATTTAGAATTTACCAAGAAATGACTTTCATGAAAGATCTATAAAAAATTCCTCCATTAACCCCACAAATTTCTTCGTACAACTAAATATTCCAAGATATTTTCTCTTGGGGGAATGTATATTGTGGTCCCATATCCTCCAAGAACTACTATACAGTTAAAGTACATCTTAAATACTACCAATGTGTTTTCCAAATAGAATATAGTAATACCATTTTAAAAATTCTGGATGATGAACATCATCAGCTTCATAATGTACAATGTCATCACCAATTTTGGGGTCGATAAAATAATATTGACGGACAACTACAACAATGTATTTTCTATATAGTTGAAGAAATTGTACCAGGAGTACAATATCAAGGAAAATCACTAAACTCATTATCATGAAGATACAAATGGATAGATAGAGGTCTTAAATATGACTATATCAAATATACTCTATAAGTTGGAGAATAAAGATAATAATTCCTGACCAGACATTCACCTCGATAATTTATGGACCCACTATACCACCATGTACACTCCTAAACAAGAGATAGCATATTCACAGGTTTACAAGACTGAGGATGTGTAGCCCATAGAATTCCAGTTTCCTTTTCTCTGACTAGAAATTGAGGACATATATTATATGTGGATAAATAGGATAAGTGTCTGGATGAATTCGAGATGCTTGATGATAACATGTTGTGTAGATTACAAAACATCAAAGCCCATCCAAAATTGATCATACACGCCTTTAATATAAAGGTTTGTCTCTTTTAATTCTTCCATATAGAACATGTATTGGATATCATAACATCCATGATACTCAAAAATAAACCTTCGAAGCTTTAACACAAATGGGAAGGGTCGTACATCATACAAAAGGTCTATCATGATGAGGCTTACTCACTGGTCATAATAGATGGGGAGCAAGTCACCCCCCCAACGAATGTGAGATATTTCTAGTAATACATTTCATAGTTATTTTAAATCATGAGATAATGTTATAAGACAGTTGTAAGACCTCATGATATCTCACATCCAGACCACATGACATTAAATTTTATAGAACATTCTTAACAGTAGGACCTTAAACTACACATTATCCCACATCCTGACCATATGATGTTATGTTGTATGGATTTATCCCAGATGAATGATGTTAAACTAAAAAAGTACATACTTACCACATGATGTTAAACTATAAAAATATTTCTCATTTGGATGACATTAAACTACACTATTTCATCTTAATATCATGATGTATAAATTATACAGAGGTCATCCTAGAAGCATGATATTAACCCATGAAGTGTGTGTCATCCAAGCAGAAAAAATTTAAATTTCACAACATCACAGGTCCTTGCCAGGTGACACTAATCTGTACAAATCACATCCACATGACATTAATTTAAACTATATGGGAAACAAAATCTAACTAACTACTCAGAACACAAGATCTAGATCTATACAAAGGAAGGATGAGATGTCCCCATGTTTGCGTAAGAGTTAACTCCTCATATGGAATATCTTGATTCAAGAATTTCATATATATTTATTCTTACCACCATAAGATATTTATCATGAAAAAACCGTTAATAATGGGACCAACCACACCCTTCCTTTTCAATCAGGCCATGTGACCATTGTCCTTACCCCATGGCGTTAAACTAAAAAGTGGGAGTATTTTGTACAAAAAATTTATACTCCATGTTTTTCTAGAACTATCTATGCCTTGATTATAATTTTCAATGAGATACATAGTTATTCCTTTATGATATATCATGGTACATCCAACATCATATGATTAAAAATCCCTCTATTTTATCCTTAATCATCTCTAGATGGAGAGAAGATCCCATGCCATTCCTTGTTTCTCAAAATGATCATAGCTCACATGAGCTTAGGAATTTTAGTAAGAGATTCCATAAAAAATAATTTATAATAATATGTGATGTGTTCATCACGGTCCAGAATGAATTATCCTAAAAAGCATACCACAATCCATTTTTGGAGGACATTAAACATCACGGTTAATGTACTTTTCATGAAATTAAACTAAACATTCTAGTGGACTTCGCCTAAGAGGACTACGTTTGTTGGTGCGTGTCTCCTACCACACCCCCATTCAATAAATACTTGTGACATGATTTCTGAAATCACATGATACATAGTGACTCCCAAATCCTTAAACCTAGGCTCAGTCACAAAAAAATTCCCCTCTATGTGTATAGTATAGAATTATATAGGAAGGTCCTTCTTCAAGGACTAAATCTGGCTTGATTCCTCTCTTCAAAGAATATGCATTGATGCCTATAATTACAATTCTAGTAAAAAACAATCACAACAAACATATTCAATTACCACCTCTAAATATGGTATGGATATATGATGCATGTTTCACATCTACACATGGATTCATTTTTTATCATCATAGTATGTGGAGTGACATTTAGATTTCCAAATCTGGGCCCAGCTATAAAAACATAGAGACAAATTCCCCTTAAATTTAATAGGGGTTGAGTCATAAAATATCATTTTACATGCATATGAGAATGATCCATGTATGAAATTCTTGTGGAAAAAATATATCATGTATATTTTTTTCATGTCAGTACACACATCCTCACAACATGACATTAAATTGAAAGGCAAGAATCCGGGTTGTATGAAATTAAAACTGCACAACAAAAATTTCTTTACTACATAATGATAAACTGTATGGAAAATATCTTTACCGCATGACTATATGATGTACGAAACCAAAAAAATCCCCACGATATGATGTTATACTGTGAAAAATTTCATCCATTTTATTTATTCAATATCAAATGGAAACAATATCCTTACCCTGTTCAACCAGAGTATGGGGTTCATCCATCATCCTTTTAGCATATCAATCAATATATCATACTTCATGTCTCGAGTACCTTGGGATTCAAAAAATATCCATGACCCATGGAAAATATAACCATCATTAAGAGAACCTTTGTATTACTATTCATGTATTCCTATGGCTTCTTCATATGTTTCTATGTTCATAAACTAAATGCATAACTCTAAAAAAGGTTCATTCCAATCCCTAAAAGGCCTGACATCACCATGGACAAACTCAAAACATTAGTGTTATCTGAACTACTCTCAATATGAATTTCCCATATCATTACTTATGAACCGAGATCCTCAATCCATGGTCTAAAATATTTCCATCTTCAACTTAGAAGTATGTTGGGGTACTCATGACCAGTGGTATCATTATTAGGCTCTTGTGTATCATCCCCTATAAAAGATCCATGTGTATCACGACCTCAAACTGCATGCACTTTGTTCAATGATATATGACATTTAACTCTAGCATGTGATGGTCCAAATAGAATGATGTTAAATTTCTAGCAAAAAGTACAAAAACATGTTAGGTTGAAAGCCCGCAAAGGGATGCCTGTGAAAAAATCAAGTATTTTCTCATTAAAATATTCATCCCCAACATTTATGAAAAAATTACTACACAAATAAATAGGTCACAAATATCTTTGGCCCTACTTTGTATCCCTAATAAAATCCAATAAATCATTTCTGAACACCCTGTTTTAGATAAAACATTTAGTAATTAATTATCACATCTCCTCTCTGACAGATTGTGTTGCTATGTAGTGACCCAACATTTAGGGTTCTATAACCCTTCTTTGATATTACAATTTTCACAAATGAAACTTCGGAAATTTAGTTCCTCTATTAATTTAAATCTTCCATGAGTTAGGATGGTATGACTCTGAGTATGATATACTCTGTAATAAAAAACATTGGATCGAATATGTATAATGAGATACAAATACATGATGGGGGGTGAATTGTATTCTTTTAAAAATTCCCTTAGGAAATTTTGGATAACCAAAATTCACAACACCTCTATGTTCTAATGAATTTCTTGATTCTAAAAAAGATATTCCAGAAATAAAACTTAACAAAATTTTACACCAACTATGATTATACATTAAAGTGTATAGAATCTAACTAAAAAAGAGTACAAGTAAGGAAGTATAAGAAAGATATACTTTCCTTAACAATACAAAATGCAGTAGAAAACAAAGTAGTAAAGCAACAAGTAACAAACAATAACTCTTTAAACCCAAAGAGAAGGGTATCCAACAACCCTGGAAAAGAGGACCCTTAATTTATACTTTCAATAAATTATGTCTTGGATTGACATCGTCTCCAGTTACCGGGTTTACTAGAAAATCTAGTACACCATAGATGTTGCCACGTGTTTAAAAAAAATGACAGTCGTCCAAGAGTAATGTAAAAAAAAACAGATTGTCAGAATTTTTACAAAAACCCATTTCTACCCTCCACTTTTATAAATTCCATACAATTATAATATATATAAAAAATGTATCCCATTAAAAAACTTATCTAAAATGTATAATAAAACATTTAAAAAAATAATAATGTAGAATAATAAAATGATATTTTAAATTATATAAAAATGCTATAAATTTAAAAAAAATTAATAACAAAAAAACATATGAAAAAACAATTCTAAAAAACGTAAAAAACGTTATTCATAACATAAACATATCAAAAACAAAACATATATACAAAAAAAGGTGATATAAATTACTAATTAAAACATATCAATTTAAAAAAACAAGAACAATGAAAAATATAAATTTCCAACAAATTGCTATTTTTTTAAAACATTTTAATTTTTTATTTCTTAAATAATGTTGTAAACAACTATTAGTCTTTTCATGTTTAAAAAATATTTTTTATAAAAGAAATTAAAAATATTCACTTAGAAAAATAAGACATAACATTACTACATTAAAAACTTGTCTAAAAATATTGTATGAAAATAATAACATTATCTCAAATAAAGAAAAACTCATTATTTTATAAATGTATAAAAATTTTTATGCTATAAATTTTTAAAGGCATAAAAATAATATACTTTATAGTGGAACTAAAAATAAAAATTACTAATTTGAAGAAAAAATCACATTTTTATTTAAAGGGAAAAATTTCATTGAAGAATTCCCATTATAAAAAACAAAAACAATAATAATAAAATATAAAAGGTAAAAATATTAATTTTATTTAATGAATGTATTCATATTAAATGAAATTACATATAATATGTATTAGACTTTTTACATAAATTTTATAAAATTAATATAATTTACCATTTACAAATATTTACAATACTAGAATAAATATGTAAATGAAATGTACATATTGAGGATGTTCCAGTGAACGTTCCAATGGATGTTCCAGTGGAGGTTCCATTGGAAATTCCAGTGGTGGTTCCCGTAGAAGTTTCAATGAATGTTCCAGTTTCAATGGAGGTTCCAATGAAGGTGCTCGTAGAGGTTCCAGTGGATGTTTCTGGTTGTAGTGGAACTTCCAATGGACGTTATAGTGGAGCTTTCATGGGACATGCCAGTGGGGGTTCCAAGGGAGGTTCCTATGGAGGTTCCAGTAGAGGTTACAATGGAGGTTCCAGTGGAGGTTCCAGTGGAGGTTCTAGTGGAGGTTCCGGGTTCTAGTGGATATTATAGTAGAGGTTTCTGTGGACATTCCAGTGGAGGTTTCAGTGGAGGTTCAAGTGGAGGTTTTAGTTGAGGTTCTAGTGGAGGTTCTAGGTTCCATTGGATATTGTAGTGGAAATTCGAATGGAGGCTTCAGTAGAAGTTCCAATGGTGGTTCCACTGGAAATTACAATTGAGGTTCCAGTAGACGTTCTTGTAGAGGTTCCAGTGGAATTTTCAAATGGAGTTTCAATCGATGTTCCACAATTCAACAAAAGTATATATTTACAAAACTATATAATATATTAATAAAAAATAAATTTTAATAAATATATTTATATTAAATTCAATTATATATAATATATATATATATATTTTATTCAACATCTGTACTAATAAAAATTATAAATCTATTAACAGGAAGTTCTAGTGGAGGTTCCCATACCAGTTTCAATGGAGGTTCCAGTGGACGTTCCAGTAGATGTTCCAGTAGAGGTTCCAATAGAGATTCCAATAGAGGTCCCAGGTTCCAATGAATGTTCTAGTGGACATTTCAGTGTAGGTTTAAGTGGAGGTTTCAATGAAGGTTCCAGTGTAATTTATTTTATTCAACATTTATGCTAATAAAAATTATAAATCGATTAAGATGATGTTTCAGTGGAGGTTTTCGTGGAGGTTCTTGAGGAAGTTCCTGTGGATGTTCCAATGGAGGTTCCAGTGGAGGTTCCAGTGGGGATTCTAATGGAGGTTCCAGCGGAGGTTCCAGGTTCCATTGGAAGTTCTAGTGGACATTTCTGTGGAGGTTCCAGTGGATGTTCTAGTGGAGGTTCTAGTGGAGGATCCAGTGGAGGTTCCAGTAGACGTTCCAGTTGAATTTCCAAATGATGTTTTAATGGATGTTCCATAATACAACAAAAGTATATATTTATAAAACTATCGAATATATTAATTAAAATTAAATTTTAATAAACATATTTATATTAAATTCAATTATATATAATATATGAAATATATTTTATTAAACATTTATACTAATAAAAATTATAAATTTATTAAGAGAAAGTATCAGTGGAAATTAATCATAAAATTCCTATGAAATGTCCTCTGGAACATTCCAGTGTAAATTAGAAACTTACATTGATATTCAGTGAAAAAATTCCCTGAAAAATCAAACAGATAACTAAAATAAAGTCTTCATAAAAATTTTAATGATTCAACTAATAACGTTATAATGAAGTTTTGTAAAAAAGATATTTTTTTAAAGTCAAAGTTTTTTGTCTTTTTTAAATGGCATAAGACTTTTTACACAATTATTTCATGTGGTTTACAATAATAATTATATTTACAATACAATAATCATAATATTTTTTCTTGCATTAAAAAAATCTATGACATTAATGATATCAAATAAAATCTATTAATTTTATCCAAAATGATTAAAAAGTCTATTTTTATCACATATTTATTTTAAATTCATTTTAAAAGATGTAACACAATATTTTTTAACCAAAAAATATACATTTAAATTACAAATATAATTGGTGTTCAAATAAAATAATCTCATTAATATTTAAAATGTTTTAAAAATACGTACACGCTTAAATATATTAACTAAAATATATTCATTTTATCAATTAATCAAAAAATTGAACACATGTTATTTGGACATTTTTTAGTAAAGTGTAATATTTTTTTTATATAAGATAAATATAATTTCATTTAAATATATATCTGGTTTTAAAACATATCACATAGTTTATTATTTGTTTAATATATAATATAATATTATAAATTGGTGAGAGGATATTTTTTTATTGGAGAGAGGGAGAATCTTCTGAAATCTGTTTTTATTCAAGACTAATATACCCCTCCTTTCCATCCATTACCAGATTGCAACGCGTGTAAAAAATTCCAGATGTCAACATCGTAGACTACTAATGGATGCTCCATTATTTTAGGAAATTCGAGATGATAAAATCTTTTCAGTTTTACCCACATCAGGGTAAGCCCTCGATAGGAAGATCGAAGTCTGTCTTGCTATCTCCATAATCCCTGAATGATCATGTAGTCAAAACCTATTTCTTCCCTTGTAGGGAATCCCTCAACTTCAAGGTGTTAGAACCTCTGTCATCCTATCCCTGAAAGCCCTCGATTGTAATCAGCAACAATCGGTGTCACACGAAGGATGTCTGCACAAGGCAAAGTTTGAACAAGCTGTTAAAACATTCTGTACGATGCTTTGAGAGTTCATAAGAGCATATCTCTCTCTAGAAATCACTTCAATATCATGTAATCCTAGATGTCGTCAAAAGTATTTTTTTTCTTTTAAAATTTTCTCATATTTATAGGTGATGCCCCAACGGTCATCTCCCTCCTCCAATGGTCAAATTTCTCGTTGAATTTTGGAGGGACCTATACACGTGTCGCTCAACAAATGATTAGTCAATAACTGAATGCACTTCGTCGTTTTTTAATGAAACAATTTTAAGCATATGTAAAACTAAAGTTCGAAATGTAGGAAAATAAAAGTTCATAGTCTAACCAAAATGTAATTTGGAGTCTATAATAAAGAGATATTCAGATTCTGTTTTGTAAGAATTCAGAACCGGAATTCTGTAGAAATCCAGAGTCTGAATTTAAAGTAAATTTGGAGTCTGGTTTCATCAGAATTCGGAACCATAACTTAAAATGTTCGGAGTCAGAGTTCATGGGAATTTGGAGTCAAAACTCATAAGAGATTAGATTCTGAATTCAGATAACTCAGAGTCAAAACAAAGATAAGTTCATAACTAAAATTCAGAGTCGAACTATATAAGAGTTCGTATCCATAATTCAGAGTGGAACTTCATGGGAGTTCGTATCCAGAATTCAGAGTCGAACTTCATGAGAGTTCGTATAAAGAATTCAGAGTGGAACATCATGAGATTTCGTATCCAGAATTCAGAGTGGAACTTCATGAGAGTTTGTATCCAGAATTCAGAGTGAAACATTCTGAGAGTTCGTATCTAGAATTCATAGTCCAACTTCATGAGAGTTCGTGTCCAGTATTTGGAGTGTAACTTCATGAGAGTTCGTATCTATAATTAGGAGTGGAACTTCATGAGAGTTCGTATCCAGAATTCGGAGTGGAACTTCATGAGAGTTCATACCAAGAATTCACAGCCTAAAACAGAATTCTTCATATCTAAGTATTATATGATTCTGAGGTTTTAGATATGAATCTGATTTTTATACTTAAGAAAAAAAATATTGATATGAACAATGACAACATGGTAGAGGTAAATTCCATTGGGAAGGAAATTTTCTTTATATAAGTAAAATATAGATTTTCTTATGTATAATGTGTTTTTGATATTCAAAATAAGAAGGAATGGAAAAAGTCGTAAGGAAAACCTTATTGACTAAAAAATATCCCCTTTTTTGGAAAGCACGAACATCCTTATGAAAAAGAATGTAAAGAGTTGGAAAAAATTTATACACTTGAAATTAAATCTTATCTCCCTTTGTTCATAGATGATGGTGAATATGACTAACTCCCCCTTAGGTTTTGAAACTCTAAGCATCTTATTCTAGACTTCTGGAATGAGAGATTTCATTTGAATGTATAATTCAAAATGAGAAGTCCCCCTTACTTAAGGATAGTTCTTTACATAGTAATTTTTATTCTCCACCATAGATTTTCCCTTCTCCCCCTTTAGAGTAGTTATTTTTCCTTCTCCCCCTTTGTGATTTTCAAAAATAATGTGAGTTAATAGAGAACCAATAAAGTACATGGAACAATAATAAATACATACAATCAACACAAGCTACCAAATTTTTAATTAAGATTGAAAGAATTTTTACATGGAAATAGATTACAACAAACTATCGGATTGGTCTATTTGTCTTTATTTTCCTTTGGGATTAGCTTTTTTAGAAGGATTTTCAGCTTCTTTAGCTCTTTGTGGTCCTCCTCATATTACTTTTCTAAGGCTTTATCATGTCATCTTGATCCTTCAGAGCCTCAGAATGACCCTTTATAACATCTTCTTTATTTTCAAGCTTCTATTTGATCTCAATCCATAGATCTCTTTTCCCCTTTCCAGCTTTGAGAAACCGAGTTAAGCTTAACATTCAGATCCTTCACCTGTTGATTCCGAGTATTTTTCTCAAGGGTCAGATTTCCCTGAAGATTCTTCATATTGGCATCCTCGGTATCAAAAGAATATTTTACATCATTCTGAAAAATATCACTATCTGCCATGTCATCATCAAATTTCTTTGACCATAGAGTGGTTTTGTAGCATGATTTTATGTGAACATCATAATTGATGAGAAAATTTCTATGATCATCCTCAATTTTTATCAAACTTATCCACCACCATGGATACATATTTTGGTTTCTGATTTAAGAATTAATAAAGCATCTGGCATCTAGAGTCTATGGTGGGAATGAACATAATTTTATCTACCAATTTCTTCAAAGACTCAACAACAAAATCATGTCCCAGTGTTGATGATTCCGAATCAAACACCTTGCTCGGGGATTGTTCTTCTTCAATTTCCACCAACTTTTTTTTGGAAGATCCACGAACATGCTTATTCCTTGTGATATCTTTTATTGGGGTTTCCATAAGCACTTTCTTACCCTTATCAACTTTCAAAATGGGATCTTCATCGGGAGATTCTTCCTCACTTTCACATAGTTGAACAATTTTGTCTTCATCAGGTTACTCCTTCTCTGCTCCTTCTTCAAGAAAATGCTTCTCATAGATTTCTTCCTCTGATAATTCATTTTCTTTCTATTCTTCCTTGTCATCATATTTCTTACCATCTTTCACATATCCATTTTCCGGAGTGACAAACTTTGAGTACTTGGGCTATGAAATTTGGAGTGGTAGTCTTTCTGAAATATTTTCCTTTTCTTGATAATCCTCAACTTTTTAATCAAGTCATCTAGATCACCACTGTCTTCATATACTTCTTCTTCTTCTTATACATAACCCTGTTATTATTCTCTTTCTAAAACTTCATTCCCTTTAGGTCTTTTCGGAGTGTAGTAGTTGTTTCCAGGGGTCTCTGGTAATGGTTCGACAACAAAAGTTTTTAGTATGAGAATCTTATCAGAAGCTACATCAGTGTCTCTCAGAAGGGATTATAAAAATTCAGCTTCAGAAATCTTATTCATAATCTTATTCTCTTTTTCTACATTCTCAAGGTATTCAGCAGTCTTCACCCTTAAACATTTAGCTTGAGCAGGGTCCAATCCAAACTGAGGTTCCCCTTCTTTCCTTTTCTCTTTATCTTCCCTCCATTTAGAATCCAAATCATCTGAATATGCTTTCTATTTTTTCAGATTGGGAGGTGCAGATTGGGTTTCCTTGGCTTTATGAACCTTGTGTTCATCCACCACTTCTTTCAATTTCCTCTTCTTACTGACCTTCTTCACTGGCTCAGCTTTATCCACATTTTCCGAAATATCTTCTGCCTCCTCCTCTGGCAGATCGTAAAACTCACCTGACTATTTTCAATAACCGACTTTCATCCTATTTACGGTTTCATCACTAATCAGAATTACCTTACAATTTCTTGTTTTTGATGTGCAATCTGTCATGAAATAATCAAGACACTGAATAATAATCTTGGAGAGAGGAGTAGGATACATAATAATTTTAGAATTCAAAGTGCCATTCTTGATGTTCTGAACTGTAATAAGAATGTGCCTCATCAGATTGATCTTTCATATATTTACCATGAAATCCAAGATATAAATATCACTTTTCATTAGGTTATCCTTATCACCACTTCTCGGAACAAAAAACTGTTGAACCCACAACAGCATAATCCAGTTGTTGGTGGGGAGATGGGAAATCTTTGAGGTTTTATCATCTTTGAGTCCATGGCATTCCATTGCCTTCACTTTACTGAAACTTCCTTGAACATCTGGAAGCTTGTGTGAAACAAATTCGGCTTCACCATCGTATGATTATCCCACCAAGCATGCATCCTTGGTGTAAGAGATCTTGAATGTCTGGCCATAGCTCTTAAAAGAGAATTTTTCTCTGCTATCTTCTTCATGAATAGAAACAGACTCATAATATTCTACAATCAAATCAGTATAAACATCATGTTGATCCCCTGGTTTTGATACGCAAAAATATTCCCATCCATTTAGTTTGATATTCTTAGAAATAAGAGAATCATACATACTAAAAAAGTTTGGATGGACCAACCTTTCCCTGTTGACTAGACAACTTGAGAATTTCTTAATGGTAGACAAATATTGGTAAGTGGCTTCTACAGACATTCAAAATGGAGGAGCACTGAATGATTCAGAAGAAGCATTAAGAGCTGAGGAAGGGCTTCGACATGTGAGGGATTTGAAATCGATGTGGTACAACCCTTGGGGTCCCCTTTATATAGGCGATTGTGGTGACCTTTGAGCTTCCAAAAACAATCTAACAGTTGAAAATCTATTTCCTTTTATCTGACGGTTGAAAACATATCCTCAAGGAAATCTTGAATCCGATCTTTTTAGGTTTCAACAAAATCATTCAGATTTAGGAAGAAATGAATCTGAGAAATTTTATATGGAAAAAACTACCAGCAACTAAAAACGATTACAAAAACATAAGTAAGTAAGTCAAACCATTTGGATTGGCTTGTAAGTTTATTCATAATAGTTGATATTCTTCTTGAAGAAAATTTAACTACAAAAAACTTACTATGAAAAACACACTACGAAAAAACATACTATGAAAAACATAAATTCAAAAAGTTTATTGCAAAATATTTGAGTACCAAAACATTAGTACGAAATGAATCAGTACGAAAATTCCCATTAAGAAAATTCTCATTACTGAAATTCTCATTACGTAAATTCTCATTAAGAAAATTCTCATTATGAAAATTTAGAAAAAATCAGCTATGGAAATGATTTTTTGGAAAACATTTACATGGAGTTGTACTCCCCCTATGAAAAGGAGTTTATTATTGTAAGGAGAATGGTTCAAAAAGAAGTTAATGAAGTAATATTACCTCACAGTTATCATTACTAAATTCTATTTAATATATTCAAATCTATCGGAAGGTAGTGATTTTGTTAAAATGTCAGCAAGTTGATTTTGAGTTCTGATAAATTAAAGAATGATATTCCCTTTTTTAGTGTGATCCCTAAGAAAGTGATGACTAATATCTATGTGTTTTTCACAAGAGGGATGTGATTGGTGTTTACAGAGGGAAATGGCACTTGTGTTTTCACACAAAATTTGAGTCTTAGTATAACGCAAGCCATAGTCCATGAGTGTGTGTTGCATCCACAACACTTGAGCACAACAACTTCCACCTGCTACATATTCAGCTTCATTAGTGGAGAGAACTACAGAATGTTGCTTCTTACATGACCAAAAAACTAATGAATCTCCTAAGAAATGAAAAGTTCCAGATGTACCCTTTCTATCCATTCTACACCCACCAAAGTCAGCATCTGAAATGATTTTAAAAAAAATCATTTTCGGAATTATAAAAGAGTAATAGATCCATGGTTCCCTTTAGGTAGCGAAAAATTATTTTCACTGCCTTTATATAAGATTCCATAGGATTGGATTGATATCTAGAACATAATCATACTGAAAACATCAAGTCTGGATGACTAGCTGTCAAGTATAGTAAGCTTCCTATCATACCTCTAAAAGATGTTTGATCCACTGGTTTCCCAGCTTCATCTTGATCAAGTGTATTTGAGGTACCAATGGGAGTACTAATACTTTTAGTTTTGTCATATCCATAATTTTTAAGAAGATATTTAATACACTTATGTTGGGATATATATATTTTTTCTGGTTTTTGAGAAATTTGAAAACAAAGAAAAAAAATTAACTCACCCATGATACTCATTTCAAACAAGTATTTCATTAGATCTGCAAAAGAATCAGTTAATTATTGCTGAGTTGAAACAAATATAATGTCATTAACATAAATTTGAACAATAAAAACATTTTTCTTATCTTTCATTATAAAAAGGGTTGGATCTTCATTTCCATTAACATAGTTATTTTGAATGTAAAATCATATTGGTCTATCATACCACCCTCGAGGGGCTCGGTTAAGGACATTCAAAGCTTTGGTAAGTCTAAAAACATGATCAGGATATTTTGTTTCTTCAAAGACAGGAGTTTGTTCAATAAAAACTTCCTCTTGAACATGACAATTAAGGAAAGCACATTTCACATCCATTTGAAAAAGTTTAAAATTTAGAAATTCTGCAAAGTCAAGTAAAATCCGAATAGATTCAAGTCTAGCTACTGGAGCATAGGTTTCGTCATAGTATATTCCTTCTTGTTGATTAAAGCCTTTACCAACTAATCTAGCTTTGTTTCTAACAATGATTCCATTTTAATCACACTTATTTTTTAAGACCCATTTTACTCCAATGATAGAAGTTTCCTTAGGTCTTTCAACCAATGTCCAAACTTTATTCTTTTGGAATTAATTTAGTTCATATTGCATGGATTTTATCCAATCATCATCACATAAAGATTCATCATTGATTTTTGGTTCTAATTGGGAATGGAATGCTATATGTTCTACTTAATTTATTAAGGAACTTCTAGTCCTTACAGGTTGATTCACATCACCAATGATACTATCACGAGGATGATTCTTAAGAAAAGACTAATTTGGGTTTTTAAGAACATGTTCATCAACATATGGGAGGATGTCTTCTGGGGTAAATGTTTCAAAAGTGTTTTATTGAACATTTATCTTATCAGAAGAATTTTCTATCAATGTTTGATAGTCAGTTTTTTAAAACACATCCGAAGATATAGGATGAGGTTGTTTGAAATCAAAGGGATCCATTTCATCAAATTCGACATGTAATGTCTCTTCAACAATGTAAGTGTTTTGTTAAAAACACTATAATCCTTAGAAGTTGTGGAGTTTCCTAAGAAAATTCCTCCATCATATTTTTGTGCAAATTTGTGTAAATTATCTTTAGTATTCAGAATAAATACTTTGCATCCAAATACCTTAAAGTACGAAATTATAGGTTTCCTACCATTCCATAACTCATAAAGAGTTTTATTAAGAAAAGGTCTAATCAAAACTCGACTTATAGTATAACAAGAAGTACTTACATCTTCAGCGCAAGAATTTTTGGAAATAGAATACTCACTCAACATGGTTCTAGTTATATCTTGAAAAATTCTATTTCTTCTTTTAACAACACCATTTTGTTGAGGTGTTCTGGGTGCTGAAAAGTTGTGAGTAATACCTTTTCTACTAAAAAATGCTTCGAAGTCAGAATTTTAAAATTCTCCTCCATGATCACTATGAATAGTTTTCAAAGGAAGGTTTTTTTATTTTTTGTATTGGGCTCTAAAACTTTTAAAATAAGAAAAATCTTCTGACTACTTTGCTAGAAAATAGACCCATGTAAATCATGTGAAATACTAAACCAAAACAAATACATAATATATGCCCCCCAATGATTCCAGTTTCTGTAGGACCAAAAAGATCCATATGCACTAGCTGTAATGCATCAGTTGCTGAGACTTCACAGATTGATTTAAAACATCATTTCTGTTTCTTTTTATATTGACAAGGGTCACAAACTTTATCAGAATCAAATCTAAGCTCTCGTAGATCCTTATCTAATCCTTTCATAAATATCTTACATAAGTTTCTAAGGTTACAGTTTCCTAAGCATCTATTCCACAACCAAAAATGAACATCCATTGAACTAAGGCAATATAGATCTTGGCTACTAAGGTCTTCTATGTTCAAAGTGTATATATTCTCTTGCCTATTGGCAGAAAGAATAAATTCATCCTTGCAATTGTGTACTAAGCACTTATCATTCCTAAAATTCACAAGGTAGCCTTCATCACATTATTGACTTATGCTGATGAGGTTGTGCTTAAGACCATTAACAAACAAAACAATTGAAATCAATGTTTTTTCAAGAAGAAAAATGTTACCTATACCAATAATTTATCCCTGAGCATTATTTTCGAAATTTACTTTTCCTCCTTTCGTCTTGATAATCTTTTCGAAATAGTTTTTATTACCAGCCATATGTCGGGAACATCTACTATCCATGTACTATGTATTGTTGTTGGTACATTCCCTATTTTCCAGAAAATACGAAAAAGTTAGGTTTTCGGAATCCATACATGCTTTGATCCAGAAATTTCACTAAGAAAAATTTTGGGTACCCGCATATTTTAAGAAAAATAATCCTTATAAAATCCTAAAGATTGTGTTTTTTAAGGAACTATTCTTTTCCCAGTGACCACTACATTTACACTTTGTGAAAAATGGGGCACATTGAGGAACAAAGTTGTTGTTACTAAAAATTGGTTTCGAACTAGTGTAACCAAAACCATAAGTATTCCTTCGAGGTCGGATTTCTGAATACATTTTATAAAAAGTTTCCTTACTTAGGGTAAAGTGTGAAAAACACTTACATAAAGAAAATATTTCGGATTTGATTTTCATAACTAAGTTCTTATCTTAAAAAAATTTGAAGTAGAGCAAGGCTCAAAAACATTTTTATTAGAAACTACATTTTTAAGATCTTTTGAACATTTATTCTTCTCAGAACATACTTCCTCATTATTTTTTGAAATACTTTCAAAATCAGAATTTTTCTTATCAAGATCATTACAATGATTTGATATTTCCCTAGTAAAAATTTTATTCCTAGAGTTTTCCTTATCATGATTTTCATGAGTTTTGAGTTATCAATCTCAAGAAGTTCAGCAAACCTATAAACTTCTTCATAAGTAGGTAAAGTATTTTCTTCATGAGAAGAAGATTCTTCATCAGAGGAGTTATAATATTTAATATCTTTATCATTTAATGAAACCTTGGTCAAGGATTCAACATTTTGTACCTTAGCCATAATGCAATGATTGTCAATAGGTAGCTTGGCTATAAGCCCAAGATTCTTCTATCCAGAAGAATCATAATCAGATGATTAATCTGAAGAGCCACCACCACTGGCACTCTAAGTGTCATTAGATTTCAGAACATTCTTAGCATTGGACTTGTAATACATTTTTCTTTTCCTTTCAGAATGCCTCTCTTTTCTCTCTTTTCTTTTCAGCATAGGGAAATCAGGTCTTATGTGTCCAGCTCTCTTGCATTCATATCATGTGACCTCTGAATCATTATTATCTTTCCTTTCCTTCTTTTTATTCTTGAATTGAAAATTTCTTGGTCCAGCTATCTTGTTCATCCTTTAAGAAAGATTAGCTAACTCATTTTCTGAGACTTCACTCTCACTAGATTCAGATTGAATAATAACCTTCTTAGATTTTGATCTAGTAACTCTTTCAGGAGTCTCATCTTTCATATGTTTTGAAGTTGTAGTAAAATCAACACTACCACTCCCATTATTCTTCTTTAAGTTGTCAACATCTCTCTTCATTCTAGTATCATGTTGAAGAAGAGTTCCAAATAGTTCATCAAGGGAAATTTGAGTAACCTTTCTGTTTCCATCGATAGTAGTTCTCTTTGATTCCCACTAATTCGGAATGATATCTATGATCTTGTCAATAAGAGCTTTGTCATCTAGACCTTTCTCTCCCATAGATTGTATTCTATTAACAATAGTCATGAATCTCTGTTTCAACTTACAAATTAGTTATTCGTAAGGAAAATTAAAACCATGATATGCAGCTCTATGCATGGCTCTTCTAGTCTCAATCACATTAGATGTACCAAAATGTGTATCTTCATGTTTCCTCCATATACAGTTAGCTGTTTCACAAGAAGAAATTTGGTGATATATGTTCCTAGTCATTGAACAAAGCAAATTATTGCATACCATATACACTACGGAAAAAAGGCATTTAGCAGTGGTTTGGTTTTACATTTCGTGGCGGTTTAAACAGCCACTAAATAGATTGGCGACGGTTTTGATAAACCGCCACGAGATCTGCATCGGGAAACTATTCGCTACAGTTTTCAAAACCGTCGTAGAACGTTTCGCGGCGGGTTTTTAACGGCGGTTTAAACCGCCTCTAAATGATTTAGCGGAGGTTTTTTTTTTATTTATTTTTTATATTATTTTTTATTATTTATTATTGTTATTTATTTATTTATTTATTGATATATTTATAAATTTTTATTTCTTATTTATTTTTTTATTTATTTTCTTATTTATTTATTTATTTATTTATTTCGTATTACTTTATTTACATTATTTATCGATGCATGCACATCCCATGCACATGCACATTCACATGCTAATGCACATGCCCATGCACATGCACATGCTCATGCACATGCCCATGCAATATAATGAAATACTGTGTTTGGTGAGATTTGAACCCCTAACCTCTGCATATTTTCAAAGACTTTACCTCTCCAGCAAGCTCGCCATGTTGTTAATAAACAAAATTTAAGATACTTATATATATTAATTGATAAAACAGATAATACATACCTAATAGATATAATAAATAATAATAATTATAAATAATAATAAATAATAATAAATAATAATAAATAATAATAAACAAATAATAATAAATAATAAATAATAATAAATAATAAATAATAAATAATAAATAATAAATAATAAATAATAAATAATAAATAATAAATAATAAATAATAAATAATAAATAATAAATAATAAATAATAAATAATAAATAATAAATAATAAATAATAAATAATAAATAATAAATAATAAATAATAAATAATAAATAATAAATAATAAATAATAAATATTAAATAATTAATAATTAATAATAAATATAATATAATATATAATATATAATATATAATATATAATATATAATATATAATATATAATAATAAATATTAATAAATAATAATAAATAATAATAAATAATAATAAATAACCATAAATAATAATAAATAATAATAAATAATAATAAATAATAATACATAATAACAAATAATAATAAATAATAAATATGAAATAAAAATATATTTAATATTGTATATTAAATATTAAATAACACATAATAAATAAAATATTATTATTAATAAATTAAAAATAAAAATAATAAATAATAAATAATAAATAAGAAATAAAAAATAAGAAATAATAAATAAATAAATAATAAATAATAATAAAAATATAATAAATAATAAATAATAAATAATAAATAATAAATAATAAATAAAAAAATAAAAAAAATAAAAAAATAAAAAATAAAAAATAAGAATAAGAAATAATAATAAATAATATACAGCAAAAAATAATAAACAAATAATAAATAATAATAAATAATAAATACGAAATAAAAAAATATTCAATAATAAATATTAAATAATAAATAACACATAATAAATAAAATATTATTATTAATAAATAATAAATAATAAATAATAAATAATAAATAATAAATAAGAAACAATAAATAATAATAAACAAATAATAAATAATAATAAATAAATAATTAATATAAATAATAAATAATAAATACTAAATACTAAATACTAAATACTAAATAATAAATAATAAATAATAAATAATAAATAATAAATAATAAATAATAAATAATAAATAATAAATAATAACGAATAATAAAGAAAAAATAATAATAATAAATAATAATAAATAATAAACAATAAATAATAATAAACAAATAATAAATAATAAAACAAAATAATAAATAATAATAAACAAATAATAAATATAAATAATAAATACTGAATAATAAATAATAAATAATAAATAATAAATAATAAATAATAAATAAGAAATAACCAGTAACAACTATGATTATTAATAATAAATAATAATAAAAAATAAAAAAAATAAAAAATAATAAATAATAAACAATAAACAATAATAAATAATGAATCATAAATAATGAATAATAAATAATAATAAAGAATAAAGAATAAAAATAAATAATAATAAATAATAATAAACAAATTATAAATAATAAATAATAAATAATAAATAATAAATAATAAATAATAAATAATAAATAATAAATAATGAATAATAAATAATGAATAATAAATAATAAATAATAAATAATAAATAATAAATAATAAGTAATACATAATAAATAATAAATAATAAATAATAAATAATAAATAATAAATAATAAATAATAAATAATAAATAAATATAAATAATAAATAATAAATCACCAGTATCAAATATTAATAAGAATAATAGTATTTTATTTTTATTAATAATAAATAATAAAAAATAAATAATAAAAAATAAATAATAAAAAATAAATAATAAATAACCAGTAACAAATAATTGATAATAAATAAATTAAATTTTATTATAAATAATAAATAACAAATAATAAATAATAAATTAAACACATGAAAAAGTATGAAAAGATGTGATGAGGGAATAAAAATCATGAAAATGCATGAAAACGGATGGAGAAGCATTAAGAATGAGGCATTAGAAAGAATGAGAACGCATGAAAACTCATGACAACTTTGGAAAACCCCTTAAGAATTCAACATAATCATCATAATAACCCACAAAAAACCCATTGATAAAAATAACAAGTCATGGAAACCCAAATAAGTAGTAATAAATGGTGCAACCGTTAAAACTCGTCAAAACGGTCATAAAGTGACAAAAACATTGGACTCACATTAACGGAGATAACATATGATCCGAGATTCCGTTCCAGATTTGTGACCAGTCAAATCAAAGATACTGAAACAATCATCGAGCTGATAGGTGAAAGAGACCAAATGGACCGACGGATCAGAAGTTACGACTTTTTAAAAAAAAGCTGATGGGGAACGTGTGCTAGAAACGAGGCATCGAAAAACATAACAAACCTGATACCCACTATAAAGGCCATAACTTATGATCTAGGAGTCCATGTGGGCGCCACGACTAGTCAAACCGAAGCTTATGGAACAACCTACGATCTGGAAGGTGGAGGAGTCTGAACTGACACGTGGATCGAAAGTTAGGTCCGTTTGAAGAGAAGTTCGATGGGACACCGGTGCCGGAAACGAGGTTTCAGAGGCTTTCAGAGGGGTTTTTGGGTCGAACAACACGACCTAAGCATTCTTGTGTTGATAGAGTGCATATCTCTCTTCGCTGGCTTTGATTTGATATGTGGTAGAGCCCAAACGGACAACCGAAGCGAATGTTATTGCCGTTGGAAGTTGGAGAACTTTTTTCAACTCTCTTACAACTCTCATATCATCCGCACCTTAGTCCATGTCATGGTTTTGATTATACATGCATCTAGATCTCTTCCTGAGCTACGATTTGACTGGTCGTGGCGCTCCAACGGATGACCGGATCAAAAGTTATTGTTAATTTAGTGATTTCGGGGTTTCTCATGTTTTTTTTATTTTTTTCTTTTCATTTCGCGGTGGTTTTACCCAAACCGCCTCTATTTCATAGCAGTTTTTTAAAAAAACCACCGCTACTCCTGGAAAAAAAAAATTAAACCAAAATTAATTTTTTTTACACATTTCGCAGCGGTTTTTTCGCGGCGGCTTTTAAAACCGCCGCGAAATACCGGCCCGAAAGCTATTTTGTGGCGGTTATTAAAACCGTCATGAAACGCCAGTTTTCCTATAGTGATAGTTCAGTTGGTTTTCAGGTTTTTATTGATTAGTAAAAGCACTTACTACCTTGTCCGGAATTTTGTATCC
Source organism: Viscum album (assembly GCA_963277665.1). Classification (NCBI taxonomy): domain Eukaryota; kingdom Viridiplantae; phylum Streptophyta; class Magnoliopsida; order Santalales; family Viscaceae; genus Viscum; species Viscum album. The sequence continues at coordinate 1,868,295,264 of OY728133.1, forward strand.
TCTGGTAAGCATGACAAAGTTATCTACCCCACTATTGATAATGAAAGTCTTCATACGATCTCTCCAATATTCATAAACATTACCATCAAAGAATGGTTGTCTAGTAGGATTTATGTTGTCAATAGAACCAACATTTAAACCTGCCATCCTTAAGAAAAACGTTGGCACACAAACTTATTAGAAGTGTAAGTTTATAAACAAGAGAAAATATTATAAGCAAGAAAAATTGTATCTCTAATCAAAAGATGAATCCAAACTATGATTCCATAAATTATGAATCTGAAAATTGTAATTCTGAGAAATTCCTTCTGAATCTAATAGTGACATTAATTCAGATTGAATCAAATCCTCTGATACCAATTGTTAGGATGATATGACTCTGAGTATGATATACTCTAAAATATCAAACATATGATTGAATAAGTATAATGAGATACAAATAAAAGAGGGGGGGTGAATTGTATTCATTTAAAAATTCCCTTAGGAAATTTTGGATAACCAAAATTCACAACACCTCTACATTATAAAGACTTTCATGATTCCAGAAAAATGATTCCGTAAATGAAACTTAAAAAAAGTTTACAACAACTAAGATTCTACCTTAAAGAGTATAGAATCTAACTAAAACAGAGTACAAGTATGGAAGTATAAGAATGTTATAGTTTCCTTAACAACACAAAATGCTGTAGAAAATAAAGTAGTAAACATACAAGTAACAAACAATGACTCTTTTAACCAAAAGAGAAGGGTATCCAACAACCCTGGATATGAGGTCCCTTGATTTATACTTTCAAAAAATTCTGTATTGCCCCCACCAGGGTAAGGCCTTGATACAAAGATTGGAGTCTTTTTTGTTATCCCCACAAGCCCTCAACTATCAGGTATTCATCACCTTTGCCTTCCTTAGCATGGAAGCCCTCAACATCAAGGTGCTGGAACCTCTGTATTCTTATCCCCGGAAGCCCTTAATTGTAATAAAAAACAATCGGTGTCGCACGAAGAAAGTCTTTACAAGGAAAAGTTTGAACAATCTATTCAAACATTATGCACAAAGCTTTGAGTGTTGATAAGAGCCTCTCTCCCTAGAAATCACTTCAATTTCATGTAAGAATAGATGTCATCAAATGTATTTTTTTTCTTTTCAAATGAGCACTTATTTATAGGTGAATCTCCAACGGTCGGCTCCCTTCTCCAACGGTCATATTTCTCATTGAATTTAAGAGGGACCTATACATGTGTCACTCAACTAACGATTATTCAATAACTGATAGAACAACATCGTTTTGTAATGAAAAAATTGTAAGCATAAGAAAATCTAATGTTCGAAATGTAAGAAAATAAAAGTTGGGAGTATAACCAAAATGGGATTCAGAGTCTATAATAAAGAGATTTTTGGGTTCTGTTTTGTAGGAATTTGGAACCATAATTCTATAGAAATTTGGAGTCTGAATTTCATTGAAATCCAGAGTCTGGTTTCATTAGAATTCGGAACCAGAACTTAAAATGTTCGGATTCAGAGTTCATGGGAATTCACAGTCAGAACTCATAAGAGTTCGGAGTCTGAATTCAGAGAACTCAGAGTCAGAACTATGTAAATCTCATAACCAGAATTCAAAGTCAAACTATATGATGGTTCATATCAATAATTCGGAGTGGAACTTCATGAGAGTTCATATCCAGAATTTGGAATAGATCTTCTTGAGAGTTCATATCCAGAATTCGGAGTGGAAATCATGAGAGTTCGTATCCAGAATTCGGAGTGGAACATCATGAGAGTTCGTATCCAGAATACAGAGTGGAACTTCCTGAGAGTTCGTATCCAGAATTCAGAATAGAATTTCATAAGAGTTCATATACAGAATTCGGAGTGGAACTTCATGAGAGTTCGTATCTAGAATTCGATGTGGAACTTCATGAGACTTCGTATCCTGAAATCGGAGTGAAACTTCATCAGAGTTCGTATCTAGAATTCAGAGCCTAAAACAGAATGTTTCATATCTAAGTATTATATGATTCCTAGGTTTTAGATATTAATATTATTTTTATACATAATAAATAGAATTGAAATGAACAATGAAAACATGGTAGGGGTAAATTCCATTGGGAAGGAAATTTTCCTTATATAAGTAAAATACAAATTTGATTAAGTATAAGGTGTTTGTGTTTTTCAAAACAAAAAGGAATGGATGAGGACATAAGGAAACCCTTATTGAATCAACACCATGCCCCTTGGATAGGGCACCTAGCTTCAAGAGAAACTTTTCATTACTATTCATGTATGCCTATGGATCTTGCATATGTGCCTATGGTTTTCAACTGAATGCATCACTATTAAAAAATGCCTTCCAATCCTTTTGATCCCTAATATAGTTGTGGTAGAACATAGAAAATCTATGTCTTTTGTGTAAATATAGATATATTTTCCCCATATCATCCTCCTAAACTAAGAACATTGAAATGTGGTGTACAAATTTTGTGCCAAAATATTCCAATGGATTCAACATCCTTGGTGTTACATCACCGTGTTTTTTACCTTTTCCTCAGGCCATAATGTGACACTCGATTCATGTCCCTTCGATGGACCACAACTATAGACTCAAAACCACATTTAATAGGGATCAAGCTTAAACAATTTATGATCCAAACATCCCTAGTAATATCGATCCCTTCCTAGAACCTCATGGTGTTATGGTTCATCCTCCTTGTGGCTACCCCATCCCATTCTAACAGACTCTATCATTCCGATTATGACTTATATCATCCATATTACAACTATCATGGTGGTCCTATTATCCATTTTATTTCCCAATCATTCAAGATTACCACTATAAACATTCCCTGACACTTTGAAATGAGTGGATACCACATTGTTTGATAATTATACTAATTCATAAGGGCTTTGACCTACCAACCAGAGGAATCTTCTCCTTACATGAGAGGTGCTCAAAGCCTTACCAGACATAGTAACACCACAACAGAACTCAACATCCTAGTATGTTTTGGGTATTTCCTCTAATGTGTTCACCATATTCTATGATCATCAATCAGGTCGAAGATAAAATTCACTAAACTAAAGAAATATATGTTCAGAACAAAATGACTCTAAACAAAAGAAATAGAATGTCCAAGATAAAAAGCCCTAAACTAAATCGATATAAGTGATTCTCTAATATACCCTAAACAAATTTGATAAAAGTATTTAGCTTAAAGTCCCTATAATTAATTAATAGATGGTCTAAGATAAAACACCATAAACATAATAAATAGAAGGTCTAAGCTAAAATACCATACACTAAATAAATAGAAGGCTTGAGCTAAAAGAACATAAACTAAATTGAAAAATAGTCTAAGCTAATAGATGCTAAAGAATGTGATAAAATTATCATGTTGAATGATCCTAAACTAAAGATATAAAAGGTCCATGAAAAATTTACGTAAAATAAATCAAAAGAAGGTCTGAGATAAAATATAATAAACTAATGTAATAGAAGGCATGAGCTAAAAATCCCTAATCTAAAGTGATATATATTTTGAGCTAAATGACCCAAAATAATGAAATAGATGGTATGAGATAAATACACTACACTAGTGATGAGACGAATAATCTAAAAGACCATAAACTACATTAATAAAATATCTGATATAAGAGATCCTAAAATAAAGTGATAGAATGTCTAAGCTAAAATACCCTAAACAATAGTCATAGAAGGTCCACATTAAAGATCCGAAACTAGAACTATATAAGTTCTGAGTTAAAATTCCATAAACTAAAGTGATTGAAGTTCCAATCTAAAATAACCTAAAAAAAATTGTAGTTCCAATCTAAAAGACCCTAAACTATAGAGAGGCAATGATCTATTCTAAATTAATAAAAAATATCATAAGGATCACTATATGGAAATAGAAAAAATCAAGATGCACTAACCAAGACAATATTCTAACGGCAATGAAATAACACTCTCCCTATGGGGCATATTTCCTACAAAAATGATCCTTATAATAATCCTGTGATCTCAAGACAATTTGAAAAAATACACCTATATAGAATCTCACGTAGGTGGACATTCAAGAGAACTTATTGAGAATAATATTATATGATTTAAATATTCGAATACATATATTACTATTTACATGATATCTAAAAAGTACTGGTATAGTTGGTGGTTCATATAATATTATATTACTTGAAGTTCATTTATATTATAAATTAAAAAAATGGATAGAAACATGGAAGGGTCAAAAAATCAATTAATTGATATTTTGAAATAAGGTGAATCTCCAAATTTTAGATTCATTGAAAGAGACTCTTAAAAAATAAATATCATATAATCACATGACTATAATAAGATTCGATCTGATGAGTTTTAACGGTCAACAAGAGAATTTGTTGAAGTGTAAACTGAACACTGATGTTCTATTTTCCACGACTCTTCTACATCTCTCCTGGGATGGAGAATCCTGACTGATGAAGTTAGCTCCTCAATAATATTTTAATTAGTTTCTAATAAGGATGTTGATGTTGTTCGGTCAGACCTCAAGAGTGTTATGATTTTCGAGAATTTCCAAATTTTCATTTCCCTGGAATCCATTTGGGATGTAAATTGAGATATCAAATGGTAAACCCTCTCTAGTGACTCTAATACCTCATTCATCTACTCTTTAACAGGGTTCCTCATATCCAATGGTGTGCAATCCCATCTAATTATTGTTCAAATCTTACTAAATTTAGAAAATCTACTATATGATTTCACACAATGGTGGCTGATAGAGAAAATATTTTCAATTAATTTATATTTAATAGAAATGTTTTAAACCCTCAAAATTGTTTCTCTAAGATGAATTGTTTCATTTTTATGATAATGGTGTTATTTTGAGCTGAATAGTAAATATTGGCCATTTTTGGATTTTTAACAGTTTTAAAATATTTCGGTAGTTTGTCCATAACATTATCTACACTAATCAAAATTTCAAAATTCTTTCATTTCCAGATTCTAAACATCCAGCGATTCATTTACTATTTTTGGACTAAAATCTGAACGGCCATATGGAAGCTGAAAAGAAGCTCACAAGTTGGCTCAAGAAAAATGTTTTCAGTTCTGCCTAGTTTTGAAGTGGGATGCATAACTCATCCACTGTGGGCCCAAAGCTTGTTAAATTCTGTGGGTGGACGTGCAATGAGTTTTGGAGTATCTTTTATGAAGGAATCACCGAGTGAATTGGCCGTTTATTGGGTCATTAAATCACCCTAATTCGGGGGATTGGGTTGTGGAGAGTCTGACTGGACCGAATAAATTCTCATAGTAAACGGGCCATAACTCTCGGAATGCATGTCCAAATCCATTAAGATTTTGAGGAGACACGGAAAATGGAATTATGAACACGATTGAAGAAGGGCTCAATGCGTGAAGATGTCATTTAATGGGTCTGAAACGCGTCGACATTAGGGGGAAACATTCTGTCTATAAAAGGAGGAGAGCTCCACCCTCTCAAAGCATCCATTCTCCAACCCATTCCTTCTGGGACACCAAGAAGGAGAAATTTTCAGCTTTATCTTTTATTTATTTTCTTTTTCATAGTTTTGTAATGCCTTATTCTTCTCCATTCAACTCGATTACTCTTACCATGGTGGGGTAAACTTTTGGAGTGATTGGGGAAGGGTTGGTTTTCTACATTTTAATGCTTGAGTTCTTGGATGCAATTGAATAAAATTCTTTCTTCTTCAAAGTTGTTTTCAATTTATAATAGCGGATTTTATTATCAAGTTCGATCATTCATGAATATTAATTCCGTTATTTATTTTTTCCTTGGTAAAATAATCAATAACTCCCTCCACTAATTTCTGGTTTATATACAATGGAATAAACCAGGAATTAGTAGTGAAGTACTCGACGATCGTCAGTATGTGTAAAAGGTGTAGTGAATGTTCTTGATTGTTTGGGATAAAAAAACCTGATCGGGTATTGCCCATTTAAATTAAGGATATTCAATACAACTATTTTACACATGGAAGGAGAGTTGACCAAACCAAGATCTTAGTAAGGTTTTCTCTCACAATAATAATTTCACTAAGGAAGTGAAAGGAAACGATTGTGGAAACTCACTTTAATCAACAAAGAAGAAGATGTTTGAATTAAGTTGAACAGGGATAGGATTAAAATTATGAAACTGACCCTGACCTAATCACCCTTTTAAATATCATAGTTTTTCAATCATTTTAATTTCAAATTTCATTTCAAAAACAAATCATTTTTTTACCCTCGTTTTAAAGTGACAACTCGTATTGTGTGCACTCCTCTTCAGGAGACATCTTAAGTCAACCACTTAACTAAATTTTAACTTAGGAAATAATTGTTTTTCCACACCCTACAACAGGCATGCGTCAAACTTGGCGCCATTGCCGGGGAGGCAGTGCAACAAAAAAAACATAATTGAATGACCTGCACCTCAAAAGAACCATTAATTGAATTTGATCTAGAAATTGAAAGAACATTAACCCAACTAAGAAAAAGAAATCTACCAGAAATATTTGAAGAAATAGATCTCTCAGATTCAAGTGAAACTCTTAGTGTTCACTCTGAACCTAAAATCATGGCTAGAAATCCCAACCAAACCCTGTGTGATCTATGTGCACCACAATTTTCCATTCAAAATAACCAACTAATTGCACCCACTAAACCAAATGATTTTGAATTACATGTCATTATGATTCTTGTTCTTCCAATGTTTCATGGTCTTACAGGAGAAGATCCAAATCGGCACATGAAAGAATTCAGATACACTTGCTCAAGCTTCAGGCCAAGAGGAGCACCCGAAGACAAATTTCAGTGGAGGGAATTCCCCTTCTCACTTGAAGGAATAGCTAAAGAATGGTTGTACAACCTACAGCCAGGGGAGATCAGTGATTGGGAGGACCTAAAAAGAAGTTTCATGCAAAGATTCTTTCCCACATCGAGGAGCACTACCATCAAGAAGGAGATTTACATCATACAACAATCAACTGGAGAAACCCTCTATGAGTACTGGGAGCGCTTCAAGAAGTTATGTTCCCGCTGACCACATCAAGAAATGGAGGAACACTAATTCCTTTTGTTCTTCTACCAAGGACTAATGAATAATGATTGAAATCTTATAGATGCCTCATCAGGGGGGGTCCCTGATTGACAAGTCTCATGCAGATATCAGAATACTAATTGAGAAGATTGCTCAAAACTCACAACAATTTGGACTAAGAGGAATGGGAACCAGGCGGATACATGAGGTAAAAATATCGGATTCATCTACATTGATTGAAACCAAAGTTGATGACCTTGCAAGATTAGTCCATCAAATGGATGTAACCCAAGAAAATGGAAAACAAGCTTCAGCTCATGTATGTGGTTTATGTTATTCTTCCACTCATTATACTAACAAGTTCCCTGAGATACAGGGGACAGAATACTGTGCTGCGGACTTTCAACCAATACAATTCCAAAAAAATCAACTGCAAGCCCAACAAGGATATGGAAACCAACAAAACCATATGAGACCATTTAACCAGCACCCCAGTCAACCTCCTTACCTCCAGCAACAATTCCAGAACCCCCCCTCCCTTCCAACAATCTTATAAAAATCCCGTCCAACAACAATCTTTTCAGCCACCACCATTTCAACGAAAGACATATGAACAACCATCCACCAGCACACAACCATCTGTGGAATAGCTACAATCCAAGTATGAGGGCCTAACAGATAAGGTTGAAAAGCTATAAGACACAATGGGAAGTCTTGTTGAAATAATGCCCAAGAATCCAGTGAATATTCCATCCCAAACAGTCCCAAATCCTAAAGAGAATGTTAGTGCAATCATAACAAGAATTGGAAAAGAAATCCCACCTCCATCCAACCCTGAACCTAAAATAATACCACCTATTCTGAGGGATAATGATTCAAAAAGTCTTGTGATAATCCACTAAGAAGATGAAAAGGAAGAGAAGGAGGAGAAGGATAGGCCAAAGAATAAGAAACAAGAAACACCAATGCAAAGAAATCAAAGAGAGAAGAAAGAATTACCCCCACCATTTCCAACAAGGATGATCGAATCAAAGAAATTGCATGAAGAATCACTTCAAAAAGAAATTCTGGACACCTTCCAAAAAGTGGAAATCAATATCCCCCTACTTGAATTTGTTAAAAAAATTCCAAGGTATGCAAATTTTTTGAAAGATCTTTGCACCAAAAAGAGAAGGCTTCATGGGAATGAAAGAATCAACTTGGGAAGAAGTGTCTCAGCCCTTATCAAGCCGCAGCTTCCAACCAAATTTCAAGATCCAGGGACGTTTTCCATTACATGCACCATTGGTTCATTAAATTTCACTAATGCTTTGTGTGATTTAGGTGCTTCAATTAATGTATATCCTCACTCGGTATACACTTCTTTGCAGATGTGAGAATTGAAGCCCACAAGAGTGGTGGTCCAGCTTGCAAACAGATCCACAGTTTTTCCTGCAGGAGTTTTGGAGGATGTCCTTGTGAAAGTCAAAGATCTTTTATTCCCAACTGACTTCTACATGCTCAATATGGAAGAATATATGAGCCCATCACATTCACCCATCATTTTGGGGAGACCTTTCTTGAAGATATCCAAAACCATCATCAATGTCCACGAGGGGACACTCACCATGGAGTTTGGAGAGAGCACGACCCACTTCAATAATTTTGAATCCATGAGGCATCCATCAGATGATCACTCCCTCATTTTGCTTTCTCATGAAGGTGGTGCAGAACCAATTGAAGAATCACGTATGCTCTATGAATTCTTAGACTTAGGAGAGACTTCTCCCCTTGGAAATATCATCGAACATGTGGATGTTGAAGATGTTGGAGATTCTGACTTCATGTGGGAGGAAGAGGTAAAATCTGATTTCTTTGATGATTTTCTAAATAATGAGGAAGATTATAGGGTTTCTTGTGTGCAAGAGGTCCAAAATTTGGAAGTGGAAAACGTCAATTTAGTCTCATCCTATGAGAATCCCCCTAACCTGGAACTCAAACCACTCCCCACTGATTTGAAATATGTATACCTTAGGGAGGGAGGGAAACTACCAGTGATAATTGCTAATAATCATTCTAAAACCCAAGAAAAATCATTGATTGAGATTTTGAGAGAGAATGACCAGGCAATAGGATGGAGCTTAGGTGATATCCCAGGAATTAACCCAAAAATATGCTCGCATAGAATTTTTGTTGAGGGATATTCCAAACCTGTAAGACAACCCCAAAGGAGACTGAATCCCACCTTGATGGAGGTGTAAGAAGGAGATCGAGAAGCTCTTAGAAGCTGGGATCATCTATCCCATTTCAGATTCGCAGTGGGTTAGCCCTATTCATGTCGTTCCAAAAAAACCTGGCCTGACCACTGTGAGGAATGAAAAGAATGAGTTAATCCCTATGAGAATTCAAAACAACTGGAGAGTGTGCATTGATTTTAGGAAATTGAACTAGGTCAATCGAAAAGATCATTTCCCCATCCCCTTCATTGACCAAATGATAGAAAGATTGGCAGGCAGAACTCATTATTGCTTTTGGGATGGATTTTCAGGTTACTTCCAGGTACCCATTGCTCCCGAGGATCAAGAGAAGACGACATTTACATGACCTTTTGGTACTTTTTCATATAAAATAATGCCATTTGGATTATGTAATGCTCTAGGTACATTTCAGAGGTTCATGGTGATTATATTTTCTGATCACATTGAAAATTTCTTGGATGTTTTCTTAGATGATTTCACAGTTTTTGGAGATTCTTTTGATCATTGTTTGAACAATCTGGAAAAAGTTTTAAAAACCTCCCTTGAAAAAAATCTTGTTTTAAATTTTGAAAAATTTCATTTCATGGTTCAAAGAGGAATTGTGCCTAGTCATGTCATTTCCCAAAATGGAATTGAAGTGGATAAATCAAAAATTGAAGTGATAAATTCATTACCTTACCCTACTTGTGTGAAACATGTTAGATCATTTTTAGGACATGTAAGAATCGACAAGATGTTTATCAAATATTTCAGTAAGATTTCTCTCCCTCTATCTAGATTACTTTTGAAAGATGCTAATTTTGATTTCATTGGTTCATGTAGGGAATCCTTTGATGAGTTGAAGGAGAGATTGATTTCACCACCCGTGATGCAGCCTCCAAATTGGGAAGAACCATTTGAACTACTTTTTGATGCCTCTAACCAAGCAGTTGGAGCAGTCCTTTCTCTACAAATTGAGGGCAGACCACAAGTCATTTCATATGCCTCAAGAACTTTAGATGTGGCCCAATTCAATTATACAACCACGGAAAAAGAGTTCTTTTTAGTTGTTTATTCTTTAGAAAGATTTAGATTATATCTTCTTGGAACTAAAATCACTGTGTTTTCTGATCATGCAGCTTTGAGGTACTTGATGACGAAAGCTGATGCTAAACCAAGGTTAGTGAGATGGATGATACTACTGCAGGAATTCCATATAGAAATCAAGGATAAGAAGGGATTTGAGAAACAAGTGGCTGATCACTTAATTAGACTGCCAAACACTACTGAAATTGAAGTTCCAGAAAGGGACCCACTGAATGATCAAATTCCAAGAGAGCAGTTGTACTTCATTGAAGGAGAAGTGCCTTGGAATTCTGACATTGTCAATTTTCTGGTAACATCTCAGGTCCCATCTCATTTCAATTATCACCAAATTCAAAAACTAAAATCTGAATATAGATATTACATTTGGGATGATCCATTCCTTTGGAAGATTTGCAATGATCAATTAAAAAGAAGATGTTTACCTGAAACTGAAGTTAAATCTGTCTTTGATTTTTGTCACACTTTAGCTTGTGGAGGACATTTTGGACCTCAGAGGACAGCAAGGAAGGTTTTAGAATCTATAATTTATTGGCCCACAATTTTTAAAGATGCTCATGAATTTTTCAAAATATGTGAAAAATGTCAGTTTTCAGGAAATATTTCAATGAGACAAGAAATGCCCCAAATGCCATTGAGTTTTTGTGATATTTTTGAAGTTTGGGGGATAGATTTTATGGGACCTTTCATGATGTCATTTGGAAATTATTATATCTTGCTTACAGTTGATTATGTTTCCAAATGGGTGGAAGCAAAAACAACCAGAACTGACGATGCTAAAGTTGTTTGTGATTTTGTCATGTCTAACATATTTTGTAGGTTTTGGAGTGCCCAGAGCAATCATTAGTGATCAAGGGACTCACTTCTGCAATTTGAGAATGGAGACATTTCTAAAGAAGTATGGGGTGTATCATAAAACATCAACTCCCTATCATCCACAGACTAACGGGAAAGATGAAGTTTCAAACAGGGAAATCAAGGGAATTTTTGAAAAGATCGTTAATCCAAATAGGAAGGATTGGAGCCAAAGGTTGGATGATACCTTATGGGCTTATAGGACAGCCTACAAAACCCCGATTGGAATGAGTCCACATAGGATGATTTATGGGAAAAGCTGCCACCTACCTATGGAATTGGAGCATAAGGCGTATTGGGCTGTGAGGAAAATGAATTTGGACCTTGAAAGTGCTGGGAAGGAGAGAAGATTGAAGTTTCAAGAGTTGGATGAAATAAGAAGGGAAGCATTTGAAAATTGAAGGATTTTCAAATAAAGAACAAGAGTGGCCCATGACAAGCTGATCCAACCAAAAGACTTCCCTCCTGGAGAAAAAGTGTTATTATTCAACTCAATACTCAAGTTGATGCCAGGTAAACTTCGTTCTAGATGGGAAGGTCCATTTATTGTTACTCATGTATATCCTTTTGGTGCTGTGCAGATTATGAAGGATGGAGAGCTGGATCCATTCACTGTGAATGGACATAGGTTGAAGAAATTTCTTGGGACCCTGCCATCAGAGCCATTGGAAGAGATCACGCTCCTCCAACCTATTTATCAATTAGATCCATCAGGTTGTTCATCTCCTTCACATTTTCTTGCGGTTGTAATTAAATTAGAAATCTTCTTACATGTTAAATCTATTTGAATGCATCGAGGACACTGCATCATTTATGTGTGGGGGAGGGAACCTTTGTAGTATAGGATTTTCATTTGATGTTTGTTTTCAAAAAAACAAAAAAAAATAAAACATTGTGTGTTTTCAAATTTTTGTGTGTTTATTTTTCACTTTTTGGTGCGTTTTTGAAACTTTTGAGCTGAAATTATTATCAATACCATTTTTGAAACCCATTTCAATGAGTGAACCAATCTATTTCATGAAAATGAGCTTAAATGAATGCTGAAATGACTTCTTTTCAAGCTTAAATATTTTAGAGTTTCATGAAAAGTACACTGATTTTTGAAACCCATTCCATATTTCACTATCTATATATTTGAAATAACTTTCTTGTGATGCTTATAAACCATTTTTTCATATTATTTTCATTCACCTCATTTTTTGAGAGAACCGGACCATGCTTGATTTAACCAGAATTTGATTTATTCTTTTCAAAACATGAGGGTTGGGGTACGTGTGTTTTAAATGATTGAGGCATTTATTTTTTTTGTAGCCCCCTTTTCAAAATAATCCTTTTCATTATGGGCCACCTTTACATTTATCCTTTCTTGTAGCCCCTAGTATCCATGCATTGTCTATTAGGTTAGCGACATTACAAGCCGATTTTCCCTATCATACCTGCTCTTGAAGTAAAATTGCATGATCTAGTTGAACTTAAGTGTGGGGGAAGATGTCTTGTGATGTACTACCTCATATGGTTATACTTTGGGTGGAAAATAAATTGTGTAAGAGATGTGTGTGATGCTGAAAAATTATTCTACTGAAAGCTGTGCCTTTTCTGGAGCTTTTATGACAAGAGAAGATGTGCCTTTCTAGAGCTTCCAATGTAAAAAGAAAGATGTTCCTATCTAGAGATTTAAAAAAAAATCATGTTTGAAAAGATTTAAATGTTTGCTGTTGAGCTGATTGAATGATGATGGAGCCTATTTTCAACAAAGGGTAAGTGAAGGAGACCATATTTGAGTGAAAATTAGAATCTTGCAATTTTCCTTCAATAAGAGCCAATCCTTCCTTTTTCGGCCTCAGAAATTTTAACATCTAAATCCTACCAACCAGAAGCCACAGAACAACCCTAAAAAGTCCTCATGAGAAACACATGTCCTTGACTCACATCGGGTGGAGAAGTAGAAATTTATCAAACCTATGGTGACTCTTGTGTGAGTTTGGATGAGAAAAGCCTTGTTCAGCCTTTACATTTGTGAGATGAGAGAAAATTTATGTGAGGTAGGTGTTTTGTGTGCATGGGATAAGAAATGAAGTGGAAATATATTAAAATCTTAAATGGAGAAATTTAAATAACATTTTTTGATGAGGCATGATATCTTTTTGTTTCTTGAAATTAATTTGATTGATCTCATTGATATGTGTTTGGGATTTGATTTGATTTGATTTTTACTTGTCCAGGAGTCCAAGTGCTAAGTGTGAGGGAATTGATAGAGAAAATATTTTAAATTAATTTTTATTGAATATCATTGTTTTAAACCCACAAAATTGTTCCTCTAAGATTAATTGTTTCATTTTTATGATAATGGTGTTATTTTGAGCTGAATAGTAAATATTGGCCATTTTTTGAATTTTAACAATTTTAAAATATTTCGGTAGTATGGCCATAACATTAACTAAACAAATCAAAATTTCAAAATTCTTTCTTTTCCAGATTCTACACATCAAGGGATTCATTTACTAGTTTTGGACTAAAATCTGAATCGGCCATATGGAAGCTCAAAAAAATCTTACAAGTTGGCTCAAAAAAACTGTTTTCAGTTCTTTCTAGTTTTGATGTGGGGTCCATAACCCATACACTGTAGGACAAAAGCTTGTGAAATTAGGTGGGTGGACGCACAAGGAGTTTTAGAGTATCTTTTGTGAAGGAATAACCGAGTGCATTGGCCGTTTATTGGGCCATTAAATCTCCCTAATCCGGAGGATTGTGTTTTGGAGAGTCTGACTGGACAGAATAAATTCTCATATTAAAACGGCCATAACTCTCGGAATTCATGTCCAACGCTGATGCGAATTTGAGGGGACACGGAAAAGGGAATTATGAACAATAGTCAAGAAGGGCTCAATGCGTGAAGATGTCATTTAATGGGGCTAAAACGCGTCTACATTCGGGGGAAGCATTCTGGCTATAAAAGGAGGAGAGCTCCACCCTCTCAAAGCATCCATTCTCCAACCCATTCCTTCTGGGACACCAAAAAGGAGAACTTTTCAGATTTATCTTTTATTTATTTTCTTTTTCATAGTTTTTTAATGCCTTATTCTAATCCATTCATCTCAATTACCTTTACCATGGTGTGGTAAACTTTTGTAGTGATTGGGGAAGGGTTGGTTTTCTACATTGTAATGTTTGAGTTCATGGACGCAATTGAATAAATTTCTTTCTTCTTCAAAGTTGTTTTCAATTTATAATAGTGGATTTTATTATCAAGTTTGATCATTCTTGAATATTAATTCCGTTATTTATTTTTTCCTTGGTAAAATAATCAATATCTCCCTCCACTAATTTCTAGTTTATATACGATGGAATAAACCAGGAATTAGTGGTGAAGTACTCGACGATCGTCAGTACGTGTAAAAGTAATAGTGAATGTTCTTGATTGTTTGGGATAAAAAAACCGATCGGGTATTAACCATTTAAATTAAAGATATTCAATACAACTATTTTACACATGGAATGCGAGTTGACCAAACCAAGATCTTGGTAAGGATTTCTCTCAAAATAATAATTTCACTAAGGAAGTGAAAGGAAACGATTGTGGAAACTCACTTTAATCAACAAAGAAGAAGAGGTTTGAATTAAATTGAACAAGGATAGCATTACAATTAAGAAACCGACCCTGACCTAATCACCCTTTTAAATATCATAGTTTTTCAATCATTTTAATTTCAAATTTCATTTCAAAAAGAAAACATTTTTTTACCCTGGTTTTATAGTGACAACTCGTTTTGTGTGAACTTATCTTTAGGATACATCCTAGGTCAACCACTTAACTACATATTAACTTAGGAAATAATTGTTTTTCCATGCCCTACGACAGGCGTGCGTCAGTGGCTTATCAAAATAACCCACCCTACATGTCATAAAATAGCTGATGAAGGTGTTAAAAATGGTCATGGAATGATTCAAAACAAGACATTGAATTCAAGGTGTGAATCTACTACCATATCATCATATGTTGTGTTTGAACATCCGTGACTGGTAGGAATGGCACGTTGGAAGGATAAATTTCCTATTGATAAGGAAAACATATAAGAAAGGAGGCACCATATACCCTTCCCTCAACATAGGAATCACACATCGCTTGTGATTGGGGATGAGATCCTCAACAGAGTTGGTCCCACTATCGAGGTTCTAATTTTCAGGATATTTTCTCATCATTGATGTCTAACCCAAAACATCATTCAACTCAATCATTTCCATGGATAGAGGGGTTGGCTAGAAAAATTACCTTTATGCTAGACAAACCATTTTTCAAAGAACACCCCTTTGATAGGATTCTACCCATTCATATGAATTATTCTGAGTATGAAATGTGGGAGCATAAATAGGCATAAAAACAATCTGAACATCAGCATCATCACACTCGAACATCATCCAAAACTGACGGATGGTCCCAATGTGTCACTCTACTTGCACACCATTTGAAAGAAGAGGATAAAACCTTTGGGTGTCAGAAATCTATGGAGAAAACCTATAAGGTGTATGTGGATCATAGAAAACCCATTTTTCCATCCATGATATAATAACAACATCCAAATGAGAGATCTTATATGATCACTCATTGAGTGAGCCACTACCGTCGTAAAAAATCATCCCATATGGTGCATGGTAATGGGTGAAATCAATGTTGGTGGATCAGATCAACCCATCTGTAACCTCCATAGAATATATTGAAAAATCCCCAACCCTAAATATTTACATTAATCTTGGATGAGATAAGTCATCAGGGAACGTTGTTGCATTGTATTATTTATAAAAATTTAAATTATACCCTACATAGTTGAATAAAAACAAGAAAGAACAAGTGATCCTCCAGATGGTGTTTCCTTATGGAATGTTGTCAAAGAGTGGTAAATGTGTGAAAGGTTTAGAACATCTAGATCTAGGAACTATCCCTCAGTTATCCATTCCTCAATTACCAAGATACTATCTTAGATTGTTTACTTGTTTACCCAGCTAGGAAAAGTTTATCATATAAGAACATGGAAATAAATCCATTTAGCATAAGGATATTATAGATCTATATGTTTATTCGGTTTCCTAATGTGGTGTGATCTCCATATTCTACGATATCCTAGTGCAAGACAACACTATCATGAAATTTCTCGGAAGGGAACTGATATGGGTGGATAGTGGTTGGCCTAACCCCACTGTAATAATGGAAAATGTTAATCCTGTATATGAAGGAGATAAGTGAGAACATGTTCAACTCATTTTTCATCATCTATATCATAATGTTGAACATGTTTTTAACCCATAACGATGTCTATACTGGGTCAACCCAGAAATCCATGGAAAGGAGGAACTCTTCATATAGCTTTTTGAGTGGGGGAATCCCACCTACTTCATCAATGACCCATATGATGATGCCCACAACACCATGGAACAAATGTAATTTTTTGGTTCTAGGCAAAAAATAGTTGATCAGCTCATAGGGATGATTGGGATAAATATAGAAAACAAAGTATCAAATAAATACTATTTCATAATTATGGATCCTGTATAAAATGTCAAAAAACAGAAAGAGGTTTGCCAGGCCCATAAGGTCCATGCCCACACATCCTAAAAATTACAATCGGGATAGAGTTTCCATTTTTAGTTCTATATGCCACCCGGATTGTTTATAGAAGATAAAAATATAATTTAGTACCTATGGGAAATGAGTTGATGAGTGATTTTATTGCAATCCCGACCCATGGTAGAGTTTTAAAACATATAAGACAACCCCTAAGATTGAGCTGTGACCAATTACATATCTTGGAAATTTTCATATAAATATATTTAGTTGATGTTAACACTGAGCAAGATGACATTTTGATGTCTGAAAGTGGGGTGGCAACCTCATCTAGTAATCCAATCATGTCTAGAGGAAGCCGATGTGATAAAGAATAATACTAGATCATGGAAGGGATGAAATTTTACAAAACCTCATTATAAAAATATACATTAAATTGCGATCATCATTATAGTTTCTAGAAATCATTACCATTTTATTGGCTACACAAAAAGATTGATGAAAACAAAAGTACATCTGATAAATAGTATGTGGAAAAATCCAAATAGATAAAATTGAATTCTTATAAAGTAAAGACATTAAAATCTGATAGCATCATGTGTATCTCATGAATCATCAATGAAATTTTTGAATCCCAAAAAGATTCTAGAGTAGTGTGAACCCAAAATAACTAATGGATCTCATGAACCTACAAAGGCATTACACAAAAACATGACCCCTTGAAGAATTTTGATCACGTAACCATGACATGGTCACCCAAACCACAGGATATATAATAATATCATCTAATCACGCCAATATATCCCATGGAGTTATCAGGAGAATCACTTCCCCTGGCCAAATTTCAAGAAATTACATACTTTTAGTACATGGTTGTTTCAAGAATGTTCCAAGGAAAAGGAGGACATTCTACGAAATTCTCATGAAAGGGGATTGTGGTTAGTTATCAAGATCAGGTCTTCTTGGAAGGTCTTGAAATGGGGTGACATGAAGGATGTAGGGCGAGAGAGATCTAGATGGAAAGTGGATTTTGAATGAAACCCACCTACACTACCCTATTAATAAGTAATAACATGAAAAAAAACATCACATGGTAGACTAAGAATTTCCCCTAACACTGACCAGCTACAGTGACAAATCATCTTGTACAATTTATATTCCACACAATCAAGCCATTTTCCGTGTAGATGTCACTCATATGGGGGGAATTTTCTAACCCCACCTAATGCACAGAAAAAATTCACAACTGATGAAAAACATGGATATGAGAATTATTTTACATGAATATAAAAATAAAAATAAGGTGATTGAAGTCTCAAGGATTGTGTATGCCTCTAAGAGACACATGATCATGTTAAAATCATAATGTCACATGAAAGAGCCATGGGAAGTACATAGACCATAGAAGGGCCCGAGATGATCCTTCAAAAATTCATTATTCTATTTTGAAGGAACCCCAAAAAATAGTGATCATATGGTTATAGCTATATATGCTCCCTAGGTGATGCGGTTTTCCAACCAGCGGGCACCTGACAAACCATCAAAAAATCCATCAATAATAAGAGAAAATTACCCAAAAGTTGAGAGCCTATCTCAGTCATAAATCTAAATAGAAAAATTATTAATGAGAATAATAATTTTCTTCAACAACATCCCAGAAAAATCCTCAGATCCCCATCCTTTTTAAAATAAAAAATGGAAAAAAGAAGGGGGGTGATGGGGGCATCTCCCTATTAAGATACTCACTAGGCATTCCTAGGTTGTCCGCAACATGGTCTCACAAGACCGCCAGATAAGCCATTATAATTTTTAAAAGATACTTCAAAAATTCATAATTGTCTTTCAAAGTGTCCCAGACTAGTATTATAAGCTAATGTGAATCCCTTTTATTGAAGAATCCTAATCTCGTGAAGGCCCCGGGATATGTGAACATGAAAATATTAATGTTCTTCGAAATCTTTGCATGATTAAACAAGACCTAATTAATTAGAAATAATACAATAATTGATGAATTTATTGGATGTTATTGTGATTGTTGAAAACATTTGAAACCTTCAGATAAAATCATTTTAGGACCTCAAGATGTCACATGATGCTGAGACTCTCCGTCGAATCCTATCTGGATTAATGCAACATGAACTGTAGAAAGAGGAAAACCAAAAAAGTGGTGAGGCCAATAAATCCCCCAAACTAATATGAAAAATGAAACACTAATATATTTATTGAAGTTTTTATTTTTTTGGCATATAGATGAACTAACACACCCAAGTTTTGATTTCTCATATCAACTGATCTCATGATAGAAAAAGGATCTAATCATGTAAGATACAAAGAACAACTCGAGTGACCAAGTACTAGGCATAAAAACTTCACATGATCACTATAGATCTCATGATGGACTTTTGGAAGGACTAATGTATAGGATCACACATATATTCTAGATCATTATAGACATTAAACAAGTTAATATAGATTAAATGTAATGAATTCTTGATAAATCAATTGAACAAAGACTAAAAGATTGAGGAATTTGGGATGAACGTATTCACCAATCCTTGGGATCCTTTCATAAACCACCTACAACACATTACTACACCTGAAAAGTTTTCCCATATATCATGATGCCCCTTTTCTATAATATTTGGATCATTTGAAGTCCTATACACTTGATAATGAAATTCACTTGGTTCCCCACAAGCTTGCCAACCAAGTCCTGTGAATCCTTCTAGACTCTACATCCTTTCCATGTGATTTCCTTTAGATATGTTTTATAACTCATATTATGGTATTAGAACATGTTATCTATGCCTTGTGATAGAACATTAGAATTCCGAAGGACTCTCACGACACCCTCTGGTCATTCTAGTCAGATATCATGATGTACCCATACATGTCATCCAGGATCATGAGACACCCTCTAATGCAAGTCACATTGAGTCTAATGATGCTCTCTATAAATGTCATTTATATTTTTTAATGACACAAGTTAATGAGAAGATTATCATGTAGTGCAAGCTAGGTATGTCATCCAGGGTCATTAGAAGGCTTTTAGGATTAATCGACTAGGTGTCTCGATGTCATATGGAAAAGTCAGCATTGATCAAGTGATGACCATCAAATATGACACCCAATATATGAAACATTATTCAAAAAATCCAACTAGATCATGTGATTCTCTTTTTCACATGGCCTCAATATAACCATACATGTCAAGAATATTACCAGACATTTCCAAACATCCTTTGATATGTCAATGTTGGCAGTCAAGCATGTCAGGTAGACTAGTAGGTCGATTCCTTAGAGAATTCTATTGGTTTATAACTATTTCCACCCTCAGTGTGTAAGTCCCCATAAGATGGTAAACCTTAGTGTGTAATCCCCAAAAAAATAAACAATTATGAATTTGACTTCTACTATAAACAAGATACATAGGATGTGTGGTCTTTGTAAATTTTTCCCACATCCAGAAGCAATGCAATTTACTGTTTTCCATCCAATATTTCCCACACCAAGAATGGATCACATGATATTGGGGAGTGGAAATTAAAATATAATTCACATGACAAGTAACTTTTTGAAAAAGGGATTCATCATTGTGTAATCCTCGATTGACAACATAATATGATATGTCCAATATAAAAGGGAAATTTTAATATGTAAGCTCTGAGTAGCGGGCTAATATGACATTTTCTGTATAAATATTAAATGGCAGTGCGTAAGCCCCATAATGTCAAAAAAATATAATATATCTCACATAAAAGGGAAATGATAGTGTGTAAGCCCCAACCAATTGAACTATAAAGACCCTAATTCCTGCTATAACTGGGATATGTATGATGAAATCATAAGTCCCAAAACTAAACTCAAATGGGAATCCACCTCTGCGTTAGCCAAGATAGGTCTACGACATTTCAACCATCCGGATTGAATCATTCCCAGGGGATGATCATGCTACCTCCTCCCTCAGTGGACTGTACACTCAACTAAAGTACGACAAATCTGATTCCTTTCGAAACTATGATATTTATGATGCCTCATGGAGGTATGAAACCTATATTAAACATACAAATGGTTGTCCCATTAAATTATTAGTCAAATCCATATGAAATGAGGCTAATCCCTTTCTATCAATTATTTCTCACACCAATCAAGTCTCATGTGGTCTACGGGAGATGCAATGAAAACATAATTGGAATAATGTGTCTCCACCATCCAATTAAATATCAATATATAAGATATGATTAGTGGAGTGGAATAAATAACCTTCTTATAAGGGAATATACCTTAGGGTCAGTCCCAAGGGATTGATAGAAATAATATAACATTGATTCCAACTATAACTATGATACATTGGATGTATTATCATGACTCAAGTTCAAGTATTCGATTACCAAATTTTCACACATATATCAATTCTACATGACAATAATATTACTTAGTTTAATAAACTTATTTTATTATTCATGCTATAAACTAGACCAACTATATTTCTCATATTGGATCAATCAACTCCTCAGAATACTAACAACCACACTCCATAGAAGGAAATTACGAAGTTATTGGTAATTCATCATTATCCAAAAAATGATAAATTCATTACTAGGAAAAGGATTAATAATATCTGATACATACATATGGATACACCGATGAGATACAAACATTTTGAACATAAAGGGAGTTAACCTATGATCATTTTCTAAAGTAATTAGTCCCATAATTTGGTTAAAAACAGAGTAATAAACATATCCTAAATATATAAAGGAGTCTCATAATAGGAAATAATTCTCCCTTATATTGTGTAATAAACCTGAACTACTATCCTCTAAACCAATGTGAGTCCCTAAGAATCATTGGGTCTGAAACACCAATTGATCACTCTCCTTTTTAAATAGATTTGTACATAGTAATGGATGTGGGAACTGTTGGGGGTTTATTTTAAGAATAAAAAATGGTGACCCAAAATTGATTTTTATGTAAGAAATAAACTACCCACAAAAAACTATCTGTCCAATCCGAATCCACCTTGATAAGGGTTCCCATTTGTATCTTCTCCATTGAAATTGGGAGAATTATTGTATTCCAATTTTTTTTAGTAATATGTAACATGTTATGGATATTTGAAAGGTTTATATTATTATAAAAAAAATCATTAAGAATTTAATTTCAAGTTAAATGAATAAACTTAAAAGTAATATAATCATGTTTTATGAATAATAATATTTTATTAAATTATTCAAAAAAACTCAAGAGGAAAGGTTGGATGAGAATAATTTAAATGTGACATCACTCATCTATTTAGGAGATAATTATTAACATATAATTAAAAGTATGACCCTTTATGTATGTAAAATTATATATCATAGTTAATGTTAATATTTTTTATTGAAGGGGTTAAAATAAAATATATAGTTTAAAATGAAACTAAAATCATTATAAATTTCATTTTCTATCTATATTATGACCTTAGATTCTTTTTATTCATCTATATATCAATTTTAAATAATTTATCTTGATAATTACATAATTATATTATATCATTTTTAGTAATTTTATGTGTTTCATTACCTTCCATTTTAAGATGACACTTGTTCTTTCTTTTCATTACACAGGTCTCAGTTATTTTCCTTGAATAATCGGTAGCCAATTGTCTTCTCAAAATACCAATAAATGAAGTAACTTATTTGGAAATTTTAAAATACCATGACAAGGTTTTTTAAGAAAAGATATAAAGGATTCCTACCAAAGTAGAATAGGTTAATGTTCTTTTGAAGCAAGTCAAACTCAAGGTAAGGGGTTTTTTGTCAGAAATTTATTTCAGTAATACAAATTCCATATTCATCACTTCTATTTTGTATGTGGTGTATATAATTTATATAGATTTAATTTATGATTATTATCATGTAAATTGTGGTATATAAATATCCAATTAAGTTAATTTTTTCATGGGGATTATAATTAAATGTTACCAATGTGGTAAGGGATTTATGTTACAATATTATTTTGTATTAGGATTATTGATTATTATGTTCTTAAAGAATATATTTTATGATATATGTCTAGGTAATGTCATGAATTTTCTTCTCCAATATTTATTTAATTTGAATAAATATTTTCCTTTCATTTTCATCACTTTATGTTCTCAATAATGTAAAATAATGTTTTATGGAAGCCAAATTATTAATATCTTCAATAAACTTTTTTCCTTCCATATCAATGTTTTACAAAAACGAATTCAATAATGTTTTTAATATTTTCCTAAGATTGTTTAATGTCATATTTAATAATTATGGCCTTTTAGTATATGCTTTCAAAATAACCTACATTACATTTTCTGGATGAGGTACATTAATAATTTTACAGAAAATTCTATTAGAAGATTTGTTTTAAGTTATATGACATGAAAAAAATTTAACAAAATCATGTATGATCAATGATTCAAATATTCCATTACATGATTATTATTTTATTTTCATAGAAAATATTTTCTATAATATATGTGAAATTTTAACATTTTAAATATTTATATTAAAAAGGCTAGTTTCCTAAATAAAAGGCTAAATGATATTTTTAAGGAATTCTTATATGTATTAATATCTTTTGTTTTCACATATGTTACCCATGGAAAATGATTCTACGTTTCCATTATTTTTATTTTTCTTGGTGTTTTATTTTAATTATGATGAGAATTTTATAAAACCCATTTTCTATTCCACTAGATTATGCTATCATGTTATTTTAATTATTTTCATGATCTTGTGATATTGATTTGAATGGATTATGATAATGTGACATGTGGGTCCATTATATCCCTCCAATTCATTGGATAAATAAGGATAACTAATGACATAAATATGTTACATGTGAATCTAATTTCATGTTTACAATTATATTTCTGAACGTTGGTTTCATGTCTATTAGATTATATGTGAACCTAGTTTTCATATAGATAAGATTATGTGTGGAACATGTTTCCCTACATAAAATATTATCTATGTTTCCAATTTCATGTCCATAAGTTTATATGTGGAATATATTTTTTTCTCAGTTTAATGAGATAAACTATTTCTATTTATATATGTTTACAATGCTATAAGATTATTTTTTGTTACAATATTTTTATATATATATAATTAAATCATTTATCATGAATGATTTATGGTAATTATACACGGTTATAAATAGTTTTTATTATTGTGACAAATATTTATTCCATAACTCGTTTTTATTATCTATGAAAAATAGGGTATGAACTTCAAATTTATGATCTTGATTTCATAACCGTTTACTTACCGTATTCTAATTTATGATCACTGATCAATATATCTTATTTTTAACCTTATTAAAATTATTATAAATTCTTTTATTATGTTGTCAAGTCACCATGTTAAGAATAATAGTTTTAAGTAGTTTTTACCTAGGAAGTATTCTACATGGGATAATATGATGTCATTTCATAAAATAAGAGGAGGATGTATCTTATATCAAAAGAAACTAAACTATTAAAGTTATTGAATTGATCATAATGTTATGGGATTAATAATCATTTAATTTGATGTAATATTTATGCAATTAAATCTCGGATTTATATATGAGAAAAATATGTGGATTTTTTGAAGTCATTAATACTTATGAGGTTTTATGGAAAGTATAAAAAATGTGAATTTTTTTACAAATTATTTATTTCCTCATGAATATGGTTTCTAATGAATGTATAACTATTGATCTAGAAAATATTAAAGTAGCAAAAGAGTATCCATTAATTATAAATGTCACCATGCATCAAATATTTCCTGGACTAGTGGGTTAATATCGATGGTTTGTTGAAATATTTTCCCGGTTATCTTTCTAAATAACTATGTTAACTTAAAAAGATTTAAACTTATGAGGAAAAATAAATATAATAAATTATTTATTTAATTGAAAAATATAATGTGTAATTATACTATCTTATCATTTCCATTTACAGATGGTGATTTTTCTACTTATAATGTTTCTTATTTGAAGGGATATTGATGTGTCTTGATGCAATATTATCAGTTAATCTCATATGTATCATGAAAAATGATAATTCATGAGGTGAATGATCTTAAAAATGATATTGACTTGGATATTGTAGTTATTTATTTAAAAATATAGATAATTAATTTACATGTTGTGAAAAGTGAAATATATATATATACCAATATATATATATATATATATATATATATTTATATATTAACTCCAAAAGAGTTTAACATATGGAAAATAATATTTCTATAACTGATAATGTATTATGAGTACAAGATTATAAGTCATCCTACATAGTTAATAAAGGTATTTCATGCCATTGGAAATAAATATAATAAATCATTAACCATGATTCACTTGGAACATGAAACATTTGTAAAATATTTAATGATTGATGTCATATAAATATTTCTTTTAGGAACTCCCTCTTTTTATTTTAGGTTTGAGTGAATAAATATTTTTTAGATACAAGGAATAATAATGAAAAATAATATCATGATTTTTCATGAAATTATGGAATTGGTCATGAATAGAATGTTTCATGAATTTATCATCGTCAAAGAAGGTGTAATACAGTTTTTAAAAAGTTTGAGTGTTTTATGTTATTCTTATATGAAGAAGGAATTTTATTGTGAAAATCATAGCCCCAATTTTATATTTATCCCTAAATAACTAAAATTTATAATGCCTTTTTGGTGTATAATTACATAGGTGTAATGAATAAAGATATTACTAATTTTTCTATGAAATGATTTTCTTTCAAACATGTTAAATCTAAATGAAAACTACTTAAATGGATTATTTATTATTTTCTA
The DNA here is from genome assembly GCA_963277665.1 of Viscum album. NCBI lineage: Eukaryota > Viridiplantae > Streptophyta > Magnoliopsida > Santalales > Viscaceae > Viscum > Viscum album. Next base: position 1,868,320,871 of record OY728133.1, read on the forward strand.
GTTCCAAAATGGAAATAAGAAAATAGATCCGTAGATTTAGTTGTGGGATTAACAAATACATATCAAGGTATTTATTTGATTTGTGTTGGTATTGATCATTTGGCTAAATCTATGATTTTTTCCTATTCAATATATATTTTTTCAATAATCATAAATAATAATATTGTAATGATATTTTCAGAGTACATGGATTCATCTGTAATTTATCTGATTGTGATACCATATGTACATAAAATCAATGGAAGAGACATCATAATTTTATGGGTATAGAGTTATGTTTTATTACATCTTTTCATCATCAATATGATAAATAGTCAAATTGAACAATTCATACAATGGAAGATATGCATTATGATTTCTCAATGAATTATCATGGAATTTTGGATTTATTTTAATCATTAATGAAATTTTCTTATAATAACAATTTCCATTCTAGTATACATATGGAACCATTAAATGAATACATGGAAAGAAGTGTCGAACTTCATCATGTTGGGAAGAAGTTAGAGAGGTGATGTTTTTTCACACCATAATTGGTAGAATAATTAGTTTATAAAGTAAATATGATTCAATAAAACATGGTAATTACTCAATGTATATAGAAAATTTATGCAGATACTCTAGGTAAATATCACTCAAATGGGGTGGGGGATTAGGTTATGTGTAAAAAATTTCCTCAGTAAATAGTTTGGTTTTTTGGTAAGAAATGAATGTTAATACAATAGTTTATTCTTCACAATAAAATTATAGAGAATGTTGGATTAATGTATTAAGGAGTAACCTTACCTCCAAACTTATGTTAGGTAAATAATTTGATTAATGGTTCATTGATTAAAAAATATATACCAAAACCATAAAATGTTTTTTCCATGATGTTATTCAGTCAAAGGAGAATCATTCCTATGTGGAAAAGATAGTAGTGATTTTTGAATAAAAAGATCATATATTTTGTAATAAGGTTCCTCACTAGGGTATTTGTTTTGGAATAACTTATATACTGTGGATCTAATTAGAATAAATGAAAACAATCTGAAGGGAAAATAACTATACCCATTCTAGTGATGAATATAGTTGTTTGGATACCAGTTTTTTTAAGAGGGGAAGAATGTGAAAACCCATGTGGTGTTAACAATTAATAATTTTTCATGTCTTAGTAGTATTAATGATTATATCTTATAGATTAATATGCACCATAATAAATTTAAGTACTTTTTCATTAAAATATTAATTAATTTTCATCTTAATAATATTTATCAATAAATTTGATGGTTTTATTTAGATGTAATATTTTATAATTTTAGACTCATAATATAAGGAAATTGACTACATTTTTAATTGTCATATCAAATTTTGAATCTATGAATTTTTTGGGATCTTCTTGAAAATATTGATTTTTGACTGGACATAAAAATATAATTATATTTATAAAAAACTATATTTTATTCCAATGAATTTACCAAGCATATTTTTTTTTGATTTTTTAAGGTTACATAAGTCCCTTTTTATTAATAATACTCCAATTAATGTCATAAGAATCAAAATTATTCTTTATTTTTGTATAATCTAATTTTTATATTTAAAATCAATTTTTATAAAAACCATTTTTCATCTTGTTTTTCATAATAATAATAATTTTTATTTCTTTCAATTATTTAAATGGATTATTTTAAAATGTATTTCAGATTTGGAATTATGAAGAAAAAATTTAGTAAAGAGTGAAATTTTATATTTGGTCATAAAAAATAGTAACCATGTAAAAGTGTATAATATGATATTTATGGGTAAACTAAGTTTTATGGTCAATAAAATTATCATTAATATTATTGGATGGGATTAATACAACCCTTATCACCTTTAAATTGAACTTGATTTTTTTAGTGCTGGTAGAATATGAGAGCGACTTAATCAGTGATCCTTTTCTCACATATAATAGATGGAATCCTATTCAGTATTTTCTAATAAGTTTGAACCTTTTAGATAAACTAAAACCTACCAAAATAGATTCTGAATTTCCTTTACACACATCCTATAGGTCCTACTCACAAAAAAAATATGAACTTAGAGGGATTAAAGTGTAAGAAAAAAAGGGTTTTCTAAAGAAGCGATATAACACTGAACTGAATTATTTCAGGTTTGTTTTTCTTCCACTATGTACTTAAAATGCATCCTAACTTTTTTAATATAATAACATCGTTTTATGAAATATTATTATATGTTATTATGAATTGTTGAAAACCTTTTTGATCACCTTTTCTGTCCTATAAGATTCAAAAACATTACATGTTCATATGTGTTGACTACCACCTCCCCAAAAAGATGTGTTTAATTATTAATCACTTCATTGTATTTATATGTCAAAAGAGTGATTAGTTGAAATTATATGAAATTAATTAAATAATTATAAATATAAAATATATGATATTACATGTTTTCAAACCATTTCATCAATTGAAAAATGTTAATTTTGTTCATTCACACATCTGGACTACCTCCTCATTGAAGAGATGTGATCAATTTTTCAATTCCACTTTTCTTGGTGCGATAAAAAATAAATTTAATGAATAAATAAGAATAATATTATGTAGATTATGGAATATGTTCCCATATTTCAATTTTCTACCTACTAAAGTTGTCTTGGTATAATGAATTTAATGTCCTCCAAACTCATGACATGAAGATCAATGATTTTGTAACTATATAATACATGTTAAGAAATGAGATAAATGGGATATTAATTAAATAATAAAACTAAGAATCATTCTGAAAAATTTAAATATATAATATTTTTTTATATAGGAGTTAAATTATGAACATGGCGAGTTAAAATAAATATTAAAGATTTTATTTAAAACCTTATTTCAAATATTTTATGGTTTAATTTCTAAAATATTTTCCTCCATATCAATGTTTCAGAAAATGTTTCAAAAAGTTTATTCATATAATTAAATGATTTTTATGTAATTATAAAACGATAAATCTAATTTATTATAATCTTTTTAAATGGTATATTTTATCACTTTCAATATGTGTTATTCATTAAAAAGTAAGAACAGATTTTTTTACATATATAACATGAATGGATGTTCCCACTATCATGAATACTGTTATTAATTAATATTAATCAACATGTTTTCTAGTTATTTACTATAAATATTATTTCCCATTAATTTGAAAAATTTTAATTTAAAGAGTTTTAAATGAAACATGATTGGTGTCATTAATTTTTTTTAAATCATGAATGTTATTATATATATGTGTTAAAAATATTTTTTTGTTATAATGATAGAAATGATAGCCTCGAGGTGTTTATTGTATATTTTTTTTCCTTTTCCTTTTTTAATAATAGCGTTTTATTCTGGTATATATCTCTAATGCAATGGGTAATGATTTTTTACTCCATGTAATAAATATTGTAATTAATTATTAGAAACATTCATTAATGATAAAATTTAATTTTAATTATGATTTAAATGGTTCTAATATTGTATGATAACATTTTATAATATCAGGAATTTTGGAAAAAATATGGATAAGTGTTGAAAATATTCATCGATGGAGTTGAGTCACCACCAAGAATGAATAACTATTGAGAATAAGTCATTTCTAGAATTAACATACCACTAAATATTACTTATTGTATGATTAGTCACAACTGATGTGAGTCACCATTGAGATGATTCACTATTGAGATGAGTCATTATTGAGATAAGTCACTATTTATAGGTGTCTATATAGAGGTGAGTCACCATTGAGATGAGTCATCATTGAGATGAGTCACTGTTGAGATGAGTCATGGTGGAGATGGGTCACTATTGAGACAAGTAACCATTGAGATGAGTCACCATATAGATAACTAATCCTTGATATAAGTCGCTTTTAAGATGAGTCAACCATAGAATGAGACATTATTGATTACAAGTCACCGCTGAAGATGGCTTACCCCCATCATGACTCACCGTTGGCCTAAATCATCTCCATACATGAGTCACCACTAGTGTAACCCATCATTGATATTAAAGGACATTTAAATTAAATTATACTAATTTCTATATCATTGGAATTAATTCTAATTATTATTTTAATGATTATTATAAAGTTATACCAGGGAACATCAACGTATTTGTTAGACCCCGATATGAGGATGTAGAATACTGTGATGATTATTCTATAAAATTGCCCAATATTATGGAACACCATTTTATTTAAAAAATTGTCACACATGCATATATGGGTGTGAGAGTGTGCTAACCCAGAGAAATAATACTTACTAAATAATAGAACGATCGCACCATGAGAGCATGAAACATCCTTACTTGCATTCCATTGTGAATGAGTGAAGCACATCATACAATCATATCCTTTCAAAAAATTATAAAAATTACATCTTTTGATGATCATTTTACTTCTATTATCATATAAAAAGCTCTATATCTTCTCCAAGACACATCGACAAGGATTCAATATTTTCGTGAACATTATATCGAGAAAATATTGATTTTTAATTTCTCTATACAAGATATTTTTATTTGTAGAATTTACCTTCCACCACTGTGTGGTTTACCATATTTACTAAACCTACTTTTTCTTCTAAACTATTACTAGAAGATACAATATAACTTTTTATCTCCCTCTTTTATTAGTTTTCCCATACGATTTTGTAAGAGGTTCATGTGTAGCCTATTATTGTCTTCTTCCTGCATTTATTGTGGAAGATGTCCTTCCTTGGCCTGGATCACTTTTATTAGCTTTCTGTATAAATGATCTAGGTTATGGATCAATATTATATTTATATTATCTACTTACAACTAGGTGATTTCCATGTGGAGGGTATGATGTGTCTATATGAGACTGAAAAGCATGTATTGATTCCTAGTTATGTAGTTTTTTTATTTTCTATTATTTAATGTGAAATAACCATAAAACAGTAAAAAATTGTAGAATGTTAATTTTAAATATTGTTTATATAATTATTTGATTGTGTAAATCAATATAAAAATTTAAAGTAATTCGAAAATTTTTATAACAAGTCTTTAATCCATCTTTGAGAAATAGTATACAAGAATATATCTATATTAATATATAATTTTTATTATCTAGTATATTTTTATTTAAATTTTGGGATGATAATTGAACTTGTTTTTAAATTGAATTTTTATTAGGAGCTCAATTCACACCACTCTTGAGTTACTTAATCTCCAAAAAATTGTTTTCAACGTTTTTTCAAAATATTTTCCACTATGAATTTAGTTGTTTTGTAAACATAGTGAAATTTTTTAGTTTTAAATGTAGTTATATGATTTTATAATAGAAAAGAAGGTTATTCTAATAATAAACCACATTTATTTAATGTAAATAATTATTCTCAATGTAAAATCAAGATAAACATACATATTGAAAGAATAGGCTTTGAAATATGGAAAATGATAGAGAAAAAATACGAATTATATAAAACTAATAGAGTTATTTGGGATGATTCTAATATAACTTCCTATTGCGATTTCTATATAGTAATGAATTCCCTATATATTGATTATGGTTATATTGAATTTAAAAGGATATCTAATTTTAAAATGGTATAGAAATTTTTGGATTCATTAGGTATTTCTCATGATGGAATATCCAATTCATATGAAATGATATTAGATACTTATAAAATAAAATATGATACCTCTATTTTGAAACCTGATGATATCATGTCTTATATGTATCTCAGGTTCAATGAAATAGTGAATACAATGGCTTGCTTGGGGAATCTGGTATTCTTAAAAGGCTAAATCATATTATTATTGAGATTTCTTCTAGAGAGATAGAGAGTAACATCAATTTTTATATGATAATATTGTTACATTAGCAAACTAATTATCAAGTATTTTATTAGAATGTTAATGATGTACGAGGAAGAACATAAATTTAACCATAAAGATGACGAAGAACCTAAAATGATATATGTATTCTTTTAGACTACTACCTGAATACAAAAATAAAATGTGCAAGATGAAATATCTATTGTTTGGGAATTACTATTCAATAGTGATAGGGAGATGGTTAATCTGACCGGTAGGATTAAGAATTTCTACAAGAAGAAAACATTCTTCACAAAACCAAGCGGAAAAAGAAATTGTGTTAATAGATGGGATTGGAAGAAAGACTAGAAAGGAAAAGATAACTGAAATGAGATTTACTATTATGAGAGTAAAAGAATAAGAAATGTCAAGAAAAACCAACCAAAGTTAAATTATAGAAATTAGTATGATGAAAATGATATAAAACAAAATAATGAAATGAAAACCACATGGAGTGCATCTAAGGATTTCTCTAGTGAATCCGACTCGACTGATGAATAAAATATTGACTGATAAAAAATGTGATCTATGAGAAACATATCTTCATTACCTAATATCACCTCTACACATGATTTTAATCATTATAGAGATGATCATAATGACTAAAATATGAAAAATGGGGAGATTAAATAATACTATAATAATCTTGAAGATACCATTAATGACCAAAAAGATAAATATAATGGTTTGAAGAAACACCATTGTTTGTCTTCTAGTGTTAAATTTGATATTGAATTTGAGATTGAAAAGAGTATTACTGTTTTTAATGAAAATACATGGCCGAAATTTTCAAATAAAAAATAAAAAATGACATTGCGAGATTTACTAATGGAAGTGAAATTGTATCTAAAATATTGGGATTGTAGATTGAACCTATGTATATCATTAGACTATGTCATAATCTAAGCCAGATAAGAATTATCAATAGTTCTTTTGTTCCTTAATATAATTCAAGAAATTAAACACCTACTTCTTATTCAACAAGACCAAATAATGTTTTGGCTTCCAATAGATTTTTATTAGCCTATATAAAACACATTATTAGAATCTAGTCTCTTAATTCCCTAATTACGAACATTTCATAACCAAATAAGTTTTTTTTACAAAAATAATTTTTGATATAAAACTCGTTTTGTAAGGAATATTCATAAAGAGCTTCTGTAAAAGTATGTGGTACATAGACAAAGACTATTCCATAAATATGACTGGTGATTACTCATGCTTCAATAATTTGATAATATTTCAAGGTGGACTAGTCACCATTGGTTAAAATGATAAAAGGAAATTAATTATCCTTGTCCAAATTGAAAATCCTAACTCAGTTTTAATTCCAAAATTTAATTTTTTTTAGTTTAGAAGACAATCTTCATATAATATTAAATCTATGTGATGATGCATTGAATGAAAAGATAGAAAACAAGTATTGTAATGTTTTTTATTCCAATATTTCTTTATATTCTATTACATTGGGAAATGATATTGTTTATGCGGTAAATATTGATTGTTTAATTTATGTGAGGGTTTCCTATCTAAGGGACTTTTAAAAATAATATTGGAATTGGAATTAGATTATAATCCACTCTAATATTTACTCACATATAATTCTAACTATGAAAGGGTTAGTTAAGGATATAGCTAAGCTTGAAATCCAAAATAACAAAGTCTGTAACCCCGATAAAAAGTTAAATAACAAAAGATATATTTAAAAATAAATTAATCTTTTTAAACTTCTCAACCCTTATAATTGGTTCGTAAGGATAAGTTTTGATACCTAGAGTATCTATTTCAAATGAGAATAACTTGGTCTGTGTCCTTATATATGACTTTTCTAGGTATATTTGGGTGTTATTTTTATCTTAGAAAAGTAGCTTCTATTGTAAATTAACTTATTTTTTTAAATCTGTATTAAATCATAGAAGACATAGGATAATGGAATTTGGATTTGATCAGGGATGTGAGTATTGAAATCAACTGATTTAATACATTATTTCACAAAATTATTATAACCATATCTTCTTTTATCTTAGGAAACCTCACTATAATGGAGTTATAGACAGAAAAAATATAAAAACTCAAGCGATGGATCAGAGAATTCTTATTGAATATCACTTACCTATCTATTTTTGAGTAGAAAATATGAACATAATATTCTACATAATAAACATATTCCTAGTTATACATTTTTTAAAAAATCCCCCTTAGGAATTATTTAATAATATAAATCCTAAAGTAAATTACTTTAAATATTTTAGAATGAAATTAATTTTTCTTATTACTAAAGTGAATGATTTCACGTTTTCATCCAAGGTAGATGATGGAATTTTATTTGGTTATTAAACATATTGTAAATATTATAGAGTGTTTAAATAATTAACGTAGACTACAGAATAATATTTTCATGTCATTTTCAATGATACCGATCCACATGACTCAAAAACCACTTTATAAAACCCTTGAGGATCATTTTTATACCCTATAAATTAATGCAAAACCATTTTACACTTCTATTAAACTTGCATAAACATTATCAAATTATGAGGAACTTCTATAAACTGATCCTGAACGTGTGAATGACCATGACTTGACAAGCCCTGCTTTTCTTATAGTAGTGATGACGCTTTAAAACCAGCATTTATTTGTTGTAGTTGGAGACCTAGGAATAGGTACATATACTGAAGATTCTCAAAGGTATCAAGTTTAACATAAAATATTCTTATCATAACATGAACCTAAGATATTCCATGATTCTATTAATTATGAATTCTAGTTTATGGGTATGTAATAATAATATAATTTTTTTTAAAGAAATAATGTATAGAACATGTTGATAGATCTAGAGATACCTTGAATTTTTTAACTAAATTGGTACATTTAATCATGGTTGATGAATCTGAAACTATAGAATGGTATAAGGTTAGACAATTTGCACAATGTTATAGTCAATAATTGGGTATAGACTATGAGTGAACCATTTCACAAGTTGAAAAACATGAAGCCATTAGAATACTGCATGCATAAGAAGGACATTTGAATTTCAATATATTTTAAATGGATGTGAAAATGAATTCATAATCGGTTATATCATCAATATTTTTTTATCCTAACATGGATCATTTATAATCATCATTTACCAAATAGTTTTTTCAAGAATAAAAAGTTTTATACAATTATAAATAGGCTCCATAGAGCATGGTATGACTGGATCATCTCTTTGATAATTTAAAAAGTATTTTCAAAAAGCATAACAGATCGTACTATTTTTATAAAATTGATGTCAAAGAATATTGTTTTCAAAATATATGTAGATGATATTATTTTTGGATATTCTAAAAATTCATTATGTAATGACCTTTCAAAGTGGATGAAAAATCATTTGGAGATGATTTTAATGGGTGAATTGAAAATTGGTCATGGTTTACATATTTTTTTAAATAAGGAAAGAGTGATTTTAATTAAAAGTATGAACACCAAAGAGATTTTAAAACATTTTTTTATATAATTAGGTGTAGTGATACTTCAATGAGTACCACATGTAATTTTGATCTTGATGAAATTGTCAAACTAGTTTATCAAACTACTTACAGAGGTATGATTGAAGGATTACTCAAATTAACTACATGCGGACCTGGTATTTTGTTTTTTGTGGGTATTTATTCTTGTTTTCAATAAAACCCAAAATATTCACATTTACTTTATATTAAATTGATATTTAAAATTATCAAATATACAAGTAATTTAGGGTTGTTATATCCTAGATGACAATAATTTGACATATCCAGTTATTCAAATGAGGATTTTGGGGGTTTTATGTTCGATAGAAAAATCACATATGGAACATTTGATATTTTTAGGAATTTATGATGATTATTGGTGTAGTAAAATACAAAATCCTTCATCATTGTCAATGGATGAAGCTAAATTCATAGATTTAGGCAGTGATTATGGTCAATTATTTTGAAAGAAACACACTCTGGTAGAGTATGGATATCAAATCTTACATGAACAAATAAATTGTGACAAAAATGTGATAAATATTTATAATAATAATTTGTCTTGCTATAGTAAAATTATCATTTATGTAATACATTAATTTTTGAGAGATCAATTTCTAATGGAAGATATTAATGTTGAATTCATTGTAACTGAACATCATATTGTTGATATTTTCACTATTATACTGAATTGTGAGCGATTAAACTACTTCAAAAATAATTTAGGAATGATGTGTTTTTCATAAGAATTAATTTTGGGGACACACCCTTGTAAATTAACCACCTTTTGAAATTATACACCGTTGGAAATTACCCACTGTTGGAAATTACCCACCGTTGGAAATTACACACCATTGGAAATGATCTTCAGTTAATTTTAGACGATGTAGCATATTTTATTTTTTATTTCAAGTTGATGTTAATTTTGTTTTAATTTAAATATATTATTTCATATTTCAATTATAAAATTCATAAAACATATAAATCATGCATTTAGTCTAATTTTGATCCACTCTCTCTTGTACCTTTTGACCATCGTGTTTCTATGATAACTTTATCTACCAACCTTCCACATTCCCTCAACCTCATAAAAACCGTCCAAACCATTTGTAATGATTATAGTAAATTTATATGTAGTGAAATTTACCAATGAATAACATGGTTTGAAGAAACACATAGGATAATTGATTTTTCAAGCTATCAAGCCACAAACCCATGAAACCCGTGAATCATATAGTGGTTCTTGATAAGGAAGTAAATGATGAGGTGGGTTTTTTGGTAGGAAGTGGGTGTTTACGGTGATCTAAGTACATGGATGGGTAGATTGGTTCTCTAATAATGAGAGGAAATTCTATACTAGGTCAGTCTACTAGTTTTATTAGAATGTCAAGTTCAGTCATGGGGAAGATATAAACTGGGTTAGAAGCAGGATCGATGTGAATAGATTTGTTTTCCCTTTGATACATTGTTCAAGATGTCTTGATATTCATCTTTATGTTGTTTAAAATGATTATCAATGATTGATTCCAAGTGATAGTGATAATTTTGTGTATCAAAATACTTTGGATAAGCTGATAGGATATGGAACCTAAAGGTGACCAACTGCAACTGAGTTTGATGGGGTGTTCCTTTTGTTGTTCAAGTTTATTCGTCACATGTTTTGTCCTTGAAAATTGATTTTAGTTAGATGAGATGTCAGGATATATATCTGCATTACATTATTATATCCATATTCAAAACAAAACTATACATACATTTTATGGTTTAGATGATGGAGATGTGAAAGACATATTCCAGGTTAGACACCCATATTTACCATAATTTCATTTCGACCATACTGGATTCTAAGGAATTGGTTGATTGGAAATAAGATTTTGAGGAAAACTATGGAGGATTTTGTTTGACAAAATTCATTTGTAAGATACCGATGATAAACTACAACCCATGGATAATGAAATTTATTACTGAAGTTGATATGATGTATGAGGAGTTTGATCCTTGTGATCACACTTCCAGGACGAAGAACATTATTAATCATGTCTTTGAGATAAATGAGGTTTCTGTGCACGATGATGATGAGATAGAAAAGTATGATGGCGTGGATCCACCTAGTGGAGAGGAGAAGTTATATATTGATAAGGGTAGTGATCCATACATTCATAAGAGACATGATATCACATTTGGTCCTTCCAGTAATCCTGGATAAAAACCAATTAGAGAGACTCTTTAAAGTTAAGTAAGTGGAGAAAAAGGGAAAGAGGTATTATGAGAAAACTAGTATAATAGTTTCTACAAGATCTTCTAGTTATTTTTCTATCTTTATCTAATTATAACAATGGAAATGAAAATGGATGTGATATAGATAATGGAAATGGGGATAAAAATTATGAAGGAAATGGTTATAGTGTTGAAAATGATGGTGGATCTTACAATGATGGTCCTGGTGGTCATGAGATGACTCAATCACATGATTCTTATCAAGTTATATCAGATTATTATAGGCCTATTTAGAGATCAATAATTTTCCAATATGTTGATTATTTCATTAGTTATGAGTTGAGAGCATCTATTGAGGTGGAGGAAAATCCCAATTTTTTAATTATCATGTTGATCCTGTAGATAATGAATCTATTGATCCTACTATTGTATTCACTATCATATCAATTGTCTTTATTCGTTGAAGAATGGGATAAATTTATATGGTTTTTATACATTAATTGGATTATTCTAATTATGATTTAGATGTTGATGATTGTTTACCACTAATGAATAGTGGACATGGAGCACTAGTTCGAATGGAGATAGATCCTAAGGGATAAATGGTTGATTATTTAGATGTTGTAGGGGTGATTCAAAGTTATTCATCATATGCCCCAATGAGACCTGCACAATTAGAAGTTATTGATAATTCTACACCCATGGTGGTGTTTTTGTAGCTCCTATGTCTGTTTATGTGGTTACTAGAGCTGATATAAAGTATATTAAGGAATTGATTATTTTTTTAATGGAATTATGAGGAATAAACCACCTCTAGTCTCAAATATTCATGACATCGGTCGTAGTTATTTGTTTGATCTTGTGGTACGCCACATCTATCCTAAGATGATGCATCATATTTACGAAGTAGATATTGAAAGCATAATGATTTCCAATGAGATATATGTAACACCCTGAGATTTTATGAAAAATATTATTTTTAATTTCATTAATGTCTTGTGTTGTACGCTACACCAAAAGGAGATTTCACAACACGCATCCTTGACTTTCCTTTCATTACACTCAATTGCGACCTTCCTCGATAGCATGTGTAGTACGCAATACCGAGTTTCACTAAACAACGATATGCTATTAAAATATTATTAAAACAAGTCGTAATGAATAGTAATAACCAATTTTTGAAATTTGTTAAATTTTATTTTTCAAAATGGACTTCATTTTTGGATTCAGAATATTGAAATTAGCTTAGGGTGAAATTTTGGTACTTTTCGGATAACTTTCATATTCTAATGAATAGTGAAAATTACTAAATTTTAATTAAAAAAAACTTTTTTAATAAAAATAATTAATAGTGATAAGTTATTAATTTGAGTGGTTCTAAAGTATATTTAGAATATATTTTTACAATTTAATACAATGTTGGTCATTGGATGTAATTTCACATTTAAACCAGAAATAAACAAGTGTCAATCTTTTGATAGTTATTATCTCTTAAGAACACGCTATTTGTTTAGACGATAGGAATTAATTTTTAAATTAATTAATGAAATTGATATGTTTTAAATTTGGTAAAATAGAAATCATTTTTGAGTTCATAATATCAAATATATCTTAGGCCTAATTTTTGGTATTTTTCTGGAAACTTTCATTTTTTTGATGAATAGTGATACCACTAAGTGGTAGTTAAAAAAAAGAATTTTTCATAAAACATAATTTTAACTCTTCTGTGAGTGGAATTTCAAAACATTGAGAGACACGGTTCATGTCAGTAAGTAAAATGTGGTTCAATGAGATTAAAATAATTTTTGTTGATTAGTAACTTTTTACTTTTTTTACAACGGTTAAAAGTAAATAGGGTAATTAAGGGTAAAAATGATATTATTACTATCCAAAAACATGTCCTAATTCTAATGGATAATTTTAATTAGACCAGAAACAACCTTAGGAATAAAATATGCGCATTTAGGCCCACATGGATTAGATTAGTACATTTATTATTAATTTATTTAAAGAAGGGTTAAAATAGTTAAAATCAATGTTTAATAAGTGTATCATTTTTAATATAGGGTTAAACATAAGATAAATTATACTATAAATATTCATTAGAAAGATAAAACGATTTCCTACATAATTGTATTTTATTTGTAATTTTTAGACATTAAATAATTTAATTTATTTATGACACAATGACGATGCAGTAATTATCTTATTAATTAAATATTGACATAATTGATATTATAAATACCAAAATAAATGTAATTTGAGACTTTTTATGAATTACACTAATTTTATAGGTTACTATGACATGTTATTATTTATTTAATTAACTTTTTTTCGAACTAATCATTCTGTTATGATTTTCACAAAAATCAATTACTAAATAGTGTCAAAATTGACATAAAATATTTTTTTAAAGAAATATTATATTATTAATTGTTATTTTATTCCTAAAAATATAAGGTTAGGCTAAATGACTTATATAAGGTTATATATATTAATAATAAACAACTTGGGGTTCTTTTGGCTTATTATAGTGAGTTTATTAACTTTATAGTATAAGAACACAAGAAGACACGGTAAAAGTAAAATTATTTAACTTCATAATAAATCTAAATGATAAGGTTAAAATAGGAACCTAAACTTGTATAAATACTATTGGATGAAATTCTTCCAACCCATCCTCATCTTAGATTCTAAATAAATCAATTTGGAGCTATTTAAAACCGAACTTGACTTTATAATAAAACAATATTTTTAGTTTTTCCAAAGGAGCCCCTCTCCTCCCTTATAAAAGGGCACCTCCTCCCTCTTTTCCTCACACCACTTTGAGCCTTCAAGCTCGGCCAAACCCTACCAAATTCTGTTCTACACTTCCCTAGAAACATCGTAGAGGTTCTGTTCTTCTTCAAAGACCAATTATAGTGCCCTAAAATGAGATCTCAAAGAGGCACTTCAAAGAAGAGGTAATGTCCGTTAACGATTCTTTCAACTTTATTTCTTCTTCCACTTCTTCTTCTTAGGTTGTTTCATTATGAAGTAATAACATAAGTATCAATCATATACTTATATGTTATTATAAGTATGAAACAACCCTATTTCACCATATATCCATCTGACGGAAAACAAAATCACCGCGCGTGCGTACGTACGAAATACCGTCTCCACGCCGTGGTGTGATCTATTTTCCACCACCACCTTACTTGGATGGGTATAATGGTGTACATAATAACTATATATAATTATTGTAAAGTGATATTGATTCTGAAATAGTATACATACACTCAAATACAATTCCACGATCATGAGAACGATATCATCGCTCGTGCGTACGTACTGACTACCGTCTCCACGACGTGATGAGAATCATTCTCCACGTTAACCATTCATGAATGATTATAAAGTATATATAATAAGTAATCATGAAATAATGACATAATAATGATACTGGATTTATGTTTATATATATTTATGTCATCAACATAATTCCATTCAACTCAATAAGGAAACGAAAACAACGTTCATGCATACGTACGGCCTACCGTCTCCATGAACAGTGTATTTCTTTCCATTTACTGATCTATTATATATATGTTTATTCTGAATATATATTATATATAAATCATGATTTATATTCTGGAATTAAGTAATCATGATCTATGTAATCATATGAATAATTACAAGTCATAACATGGACGACAAATAAAACGATTTTACCCAAAACGCTCTTTAACATGGAATTCACAAAAGAACGGGTAAAATAAAGTCATAAGTGAACCATATACGATATCATAACAATGAGTATGATTCTGGAATAAGTCAATGACATTATTTAAATCATTATACAGGAGGTTCAGACACTTACGAAGCAAATCGGACCTATGGTAATGGAAAATATCACAATCTCATTTTTATTTGAGATTGTTTATACTTTGAAATTTACTGGGGTGTATTTTATCATCCACATCCATGTTTCCTCAATATTTAATATTATTTCCATCCACCTACAATTTTTTAAATCCAATTTTACCCTTCGTTGAGTTTTTAGTAAAATATATGAAAGGAATCTTTTGTCGTTTTTCGTACGAGGTACTTTTTGACTTTTCCGACAAAAGTACGAAGAATGTTTTTTAACTTATACAGCATGAATGGATTTTTAAAACATTATTTCTAAGAATCATCCTTTACAAGTTATCAAGTTTATTTTTAATCAACTTCTTCTAGTTTATAATTGTATGACATGTTAAGAAAGGAAAAGTGTTTTTGAAGTAGAAATGATATTTTCCTCAAGAATGGAGTTCAAGTGTTTTATCAAAATTATTTTCCATCTAAGATAATAAATGGTTCTGTATTCATCCATATTATTACATTTATTTGATTATGTTGTGATTGAATTATTTTTATGAATTCCTTAATCTTATATAAATTGTTTTAATGATGTCATGATGTTTAAGATTCCCATTTTTATTTCATGGGTTATGCTATGATGTATGGTTTATGATTTTGTGGCACACATAAGAATGGTATAATTATGAGATGGGAAGGACCTATATCTCCATCCAATGCATTGGGTAATGATTTTATATCTCATGAGATAGACATGGCTGGAACGGTAGGTTAAAACGGTTCAGTGAAACAGGACTGAAATGAGGAGTGAACTCGGTTCAGAAATGGACTTTGTACACTAAGTTAGTCTTGGCATTGAGTCTTGACTAACAAGAAACGATTCTCTATGATTATGTGTGTATGCCACAAAGTTTCATGTTTTAAGTTATTATTATTGGGATTACATGTTACTACTATGATTTATCCCATGTTATGAAATTACGATTTCTTTTGTAGGTTATGATTTCCAAAATTTTTGTTCTTAGGTATATGATGTGATTGATATTTCATTTTTTCACCCTTACTGAGCATTTGAGCTCACCCTTTTATGTTTTCTTTTCACCAGGATATAAAGAAAGGTTTTAGGTAAAAAAAAAAATAAGATCTTTTTAGGAGATGTCGAAGATATTTCACCACAATTAGAAGATTATATTCTGAGTTTCCAAAGACACTAAACTATTATAGTCCTTGTGTGTGTGTTTTTGTTTTGTACTAAGTATTCCACAAACGTAATGTAATGTCCATGTACGTTAAGCTTCGGGTCTCTACAGTTGGTATCAGAGGAATGGATTAGTCAACCTTTGGAAACTAGGATGCGAGATCTTTAGTGAGATCCCAAGAGATATTTCTAAGGTATGTCTAGGGATGTCCCTAAGGTTAAGTATAAGTATAGTTTATAGTACTAGAATTACGGTAACCGAAGATGTTAGATATTGAAGGTACTCCCACTTTATTATGTTTTTTTCCCTAGCATGATTTTTTCCTCTGACACTATTATTTTTGGGTTTTAGACGATGACTGGAACCCGAAGGAACCGTGTTGATCAATGCAATGGACAATGAAATGATTGTCCTCCTGAACAAACAAATGTTATGGGAGATGGAGTGAAAATCTTATTGTTAAACTTACAAAAGCTATGAATCATTCTGGACATCCAAATGAGCAGAGAAGGGAACAATATTCTATTGAGTCCTTCATGAGGCAACACCCACTTTCTTTCAGTGGGTCTTCTGATCTACTTGTTGCTGAACAGTGGATCAGTACCACTTAAAATATATTTTCAGTTCTTCAATTTTCTGAACATGATATAGTCATCTTAGCAGTATATCGTTTGGAAGGTGAAGCTGATCAATGGTGGAATCTTATCAAGAATACGTGGTAAAGAAATGAAATTGAGTCCATGGAATGGGAGGAGTTCAAGAACTTATTTTTCAATGAGTACTTCCTTTGTATTCTTCGAACAAAGATGGAGAAGGAATTTCTTGAACTAAAGAAAAACGGTGATGAATCTGTTGGTATATACGAAGCGAATTTTACAAGGCTTACAAGGTATGCATCCGGATTTATCATCCAAACTAAAAGTAAAGTTGATCGATTCTTCAGTGTCTTAAAACCAAATCATTGAAGGGCATTAGCTATAAGAGACTTCAGTAGTTATGAAGAAATTATGCGTTGTGATATCAAGGTAGAAATGGAAGTTGGTGTTACTTATCTATCTCATAGTTTTGACAAGAAATGAAAGATGGAGTTCAAGGAGAAATCTCAAAATTATGGTGAAAAGAAGATGAATGTTTCCTTATTCTCAAAGTGTGTAAAGAAGAATGGTGGCGATTGTCTTAAAGAGACTAGAAAATTTTTTATGTGTGGAAAAGAAGGTCATTGAGCAGCTGATTTCCGAAGTAATGGAAAAAGGGGTTCTAATGATGTGAATAAAGAAAAGATAGCAGAGAACGCACCACCAACACTTCAATGCTTCAAGTGCAAGGAAATGGGGCATTATGCTAATAAATTCCATAATCCGGGTGTTAGTGATGATCGACATGAGCAACCACTTAAGGAAAAGGACAAAGGGAAGTCACATGCGATCACTATTGGTGATGATGAATATGACAACAATGTGGTGGAATGATTAAGTGTTTATGTAATGGGATTCCAAAATAATGTTGTATATAGTATCGTGGAATAATAGAATATTTATGTATTGGTCTATTGTAGTTTTCAATGGTACCGGTAACCATAGAATGTGATTGAGATATTTTTGGAAAAAAGATGATATGCGCATAATGAAAGGAAAATCAGAAAATGAAATGTTTGACCGTATTCATGACTTCATGACTGATATAAGGAGAAGGTTATATCATGGTTTGAGTATATAGAATTTTTGTATTTTGGTATGTGGAAAGAGTTAACTTTTGATTGCATTAATGTTTTCACTAAGGTTCAATGGGTATTCATTATTCAAGAGAATACATGATTAAGGTATTCGCATGTTTGTAATTTGACCAAAAAGATAAATCTTATGATATATGGGGGATAAATGATGGCATTCACATGATTGTTAGGTGACATTTCAAGTAATCATTTTCTTTATACTATTAGCTTGGACCGAAGTATTTTAGACAAGCCTAAAGATTGGAATGTATTATGTTGGACATAAGTTAGTATTGATTAAGGATAGAATTTTTTTGATATTATTGATGGGATGTTATAGTAATATAGATTTAGAAAAAGGAAAACCTGCAGGACGGGCGATAGCCCATCGCGCCGGACAAGGCTGTGGGAATCGAACCCACAACTGAAGTGCGACTGGCCTTTATCGCCTACCACTGGCCTACAAGAAGTTCCTGGTTAGTAGAAACTAGTTTTATTTTATTACG
Organism: Viscum album; assembly: GCA_963277665.1. Taxonomy (NCBI): domain Eukaryota; kingdom Viridiplantae; phylum Streptophyta; class Magnoliopsida; order Santalales; family Viscaceae; genus Viscum; species Viscum album. The sequence continues at coordinate 1,868,339,681 of OY728133.1, forward strand.
CGGTATGATATATGAAGTATATGTTCATTTTTGGAATCGTATAAAATTAACCTCACCATAGATGGACTTATGTATATTTGATAAATTTTGCTAATATTATGTTTGAAATAGATGGAATGACCCATCATTCTATCACATGATCTGTTAACACTTAAAAAATAACAAATTCAACTTCATTTATTTAAGAGATGAAGTGGAAATTGTTCAAAGCATGAACAACAGTGAGATTGTACGAAAATAAAGTTAGTATTTATTCTAATTCAAATTATTCAAATTTAGGGAAATGATCTTGAAAACCAAAAATGTTGTCCTACTGCCCTTATATCCGATTAATCAAATGGTACCCTAGATCATAAAAAATTTAAGGCTTTGTGATTGTTGTATTTTTCATATCAATGTTCTCTACCACTCTCCATCAGAACATGACGGTTAGATTTCTCTTCCATATCCATATTTTCACCTATGTTATCCATTGTGGAAACCCAGTGAATAGTTAATTTGGGTAACCGTTACGTTTCATACTTTAGTTTTTAAATCCATGTTTTGGTATTCCTTTTTACGATGTGAGTTTCTATTAAAGAAAATTTCGAGTAGTAAACCATTTATAACCCAGACGAATTTTGAGGGTGAAATTCATTTTAAGGGGGGTAAAATGTAACACCCCGAGATTTTATGAAAAATATTATTTTTAATTTCATTAATGTCTTGTGTTGTATGCTACACCAAAAGGAGCTTTCACAACATGCATCCTTAACTTGCCTTTCATTACACGCAATCGCGACCTTCCTCGATAGCGTGTGTAGTACGCAATACTGAGTTTCACTAAACAACGACATTCTATTAAAATATTATTAAAACTAGTCGTTATGAATAGTAATAACCACTTTTTGGATTCGGAATATTGAAATTAGCTTAGGGTAAAATTTTGGTACTTTTCAGATAACATTCATATTATGATGAATAGTAAAAATTACCAAATTTTTATTAAAAACAACTTTTTTAATCGAAATAATTAATAGTGATAAATTAATAATTTGAGCGGTTTTAAAGTATATTTAGAATATATTTTTACAATTTAATACAATGTTGGTCATTGGATGTAATTTCACATTTAAACCAGACATAAACAAGTCTCAATCTTTTCAAAGTTATTATCTATTAAGAACACACTATTTGTTTAGACGACGAGAATTAATTTTTAAATTAAATAATGCAACTGATATGTTTTGAATTTGGTAAAATAGACATAATTTTTGAGTTAATTATATCAAATATATCTTAGGCCTAAATTTTGGTAATTTTCAGGAAACATTCATTTTTTTGATGAATAGTGAAACCACTAAGTGGTAGTTAAAAAAATGAATTTTTCATAAAACATAATTTTACCACTTCTGTGAGTAGAATTTCAAAAATTCGAGAGGCACGGTTGATTACAGTAAGTAAAATGTGGTTCAATGAGATGAAAACAGTTTTTTGGTGAATAGTAACTTTTTACTTTTTTTACCACGGTTAAAAGTAAATAGGGTACTTAAGGGTAAAAATGATATTATTATTACCCTAACACATGTCCTAATTCTATTGGATAAGTGTAATTCGACCAAAAACAACCTTAGGGACACAATATGACCATTTAGGCCCACTTGGATTAGATTAGGACATTTATTATTAATTTATTTAAAGAAGGGTTAAAATAGTTAAAATCAACATTTAATAAGTATATCATTTTTAATATAGGGTTATACATAAGATAAATTCGACTATAAATATTAATTAGAAATCTAAAACTATTTTTCACATAATGATATTTTATTTGTAATTTTCAGACATTAAATAATTTAATTTATTTATGACACAAAGATGATGTAGTAATAATCTTATTAATGAAATATTGACATAATTGATGTTATAAATACCAAAATAAATGTAATTTGAGACTTTTTATGAATTACACTAATTTTATAGGTTAATATGACATGTTATTATTGATTTAATTAACTTTTTTTCGAACTAATCTTTCTGTTATGATTTTCACAAAAATCAATTACTAAATAGAGTCAAAATTGACATAAAATAGTTTTTATAACAAATATTATATTATTAAGTGTTATTTTATTCCTAAAAATCTAATGATCGGCCAAATTACATAGATAAGGTTATATATATTAATAATAAACAACTTGGGGTTCGTTTGGCTTGTTATAGTGTGTTTATTAACCTTATAGTATAAGAACACAAGAAGACACGGTAAAAGTAAAATTATTTAACATAATGATAAATATAAATGATAAGGTTTAAATAGGAACCTAAACTTGCCTAAATTCTATTGGATGAGATGATTTTTACCCATCCCCACCTTAGATTCGAAATAAATCAATTTGGAGCTATTTAAAACCGAACTTGACTTTATAATAAAATAATATTTTTAGTTTTTCCAAAGGAGCCCCTCTCCTCCCTTATAAAAGGGCACATCCTCCCTCTCTTACTCACACCACATTGATCCTTCAAGCTCAGTCAAACCCTACCAAATTATCTTCTACAATTCCCTAGAAACATCCTAGGGGTTCTGGTATTCTTCAAAGACCAACTATAGTTCCCTAAATGGAGATCTCAAAGCGGCGCTTCAAAGAAGAGGTAATGTCCGTTACCGATTCTTTCAACTTTATTTCTTCTTACACTTCTTCTTCTTAGGTTGTTTCATTATGAAGTAATAACATCATTATCACTAATATAAAGATATGTTATTATAAGTATGAAACAACCCTATTTCACCATCTATCCATCCTACGGAAAACGAAATCACCGCGCGTGCATACGTACGGAATACCGTCTCCACGCCGTGGTGTAATCTATTTTCCACCTCCACCTTACTTGGATGGGTATAATGGTGTACATAATAACTATATATGATTATTTTAAAGTGATATTTATTCTTAAATAGTATACATACACTCAAATACAATTCCACGATCATGAGAACGATATCATCACTCGTGTGTACGTACGGACTACCGTCTCCACGATGCGACGAGATTCATTATCCACATTAACCATCCATGAATGATTATAAAGTATATATAATAAGTAATCATGAAATATATGACATAATAATGATACTGGATTTATGTGTATATATATGTATGTCATCTACTTAATTCCATTCAACTCAATAAGGAAACGAAAACACCGTTCATGCGTACGTACGGCCTACCGTCTCCATGAACGGTGTATTTCATTCCATTTACTGATCTATTTTATATATGTATATTATGAATATATATTATATATAAATAATGTTTTATATTATGGAATTATGTAATCATGATCTAAGTAATCATATGAATAATTACAAGTCATAACACGGATGACAAATAAAAAGATTTTACCAAAAACACTCTTTAACATGGAATTTACAAAAGAACGGGTAAAATAAAGACATAAGTGAACCATATATGATATCATAACAATGAGTATGATTCTAGAATAAGTAAATTACATTATTTAAATCATTATACAGGAGGTTCAGACACTTACAAAGCAAATCAAACCTAAGGTAAGGGAAAATATCACAATCTCATTTTTATCCCAGATTGTTTATACTTTGTAATTTACTGGGGTGTATTTTATCATCCTCATCCATGTTTCCTCAATATGTAATATTATTTCCATCCACCTACAATTTTTTAAATCCAATTTTACCCTTTGGTGAGTTTTTAGTAAAATATATGAAAGGAATCTGTTGTCGTTTTTCATACGAGGTACTTTTTGACTTTTCCGAAAAAAGTACGAAGAATGTTTTTTTAACTTATACGACACGAATGGATTTTTAAAACATTATTTCCAAGAAGCTTACTTTACAATTTATGAAGTTTATTTTTAATCAAATTCTTTTAGTTTATAATTGTATGAAATGTTAAGAAAGGAAAAGTGTTTTTGAAGTAGAAAGGACATTTTCCTCAAGAATGGAGTTCAAGTGTTTTATCAAAATTGTTTTTCATCTAAGATAATAAAGGGTTATGTTTTCATCCCTATAGTTACATTTATTTGATTATGCTGTGATGGAATTATTTTTATGAATTCCTTTATCTTATATGAATTGTTTTATGATGTCATGATGTTTAAGATTCCCATTTTTATTTCATGGGTTATGCTATGATGTATGGTTTATGATTTTGTGGCACACATAAGAATGGTATCATTATGAGATGGGTGGGACCTATATCTACCTCCAATGCATTGGGTAATGATTTTATATCTCATGAGATAGACATGGCTGGAATGGCAGGTTAAACTGGTTCAGTGAAATAGGACTGAAACGAAGAGTGAACTCGGTTTAGAAATGGACTTTGTCCACTAAGATAGTCTTGGAACTGAGTCTTGACTAACAAGAAATGATTCCCTATGATTATGTGTGTATGCCACAAATTTTCATGTTTTAAGTTATGATTATTGGTGTTACAATTCACTACTATGATTTATCCCATGTTATGAAATTATGATTTCTTTTGAAGGTTTATATTTCCAAAAGTTATGTTCTTATGTATATGATGTGATTGATATTTCTTTTGATTACCCTTACTGAGAATTTGAGCTCACCCTTTTATGTTTTCTTTTCCCCAGGATATAAAGAAAGGTTTTAGGTAAAAAAGGAAGATCTTTTTGGGAGATGTTGAAGATCTTTCACCACGATTAGAAGATTATATTCCGAGTTCCCAAAGACATTATACTATTACGATCCTTGTGTGTGTGTTTTTGTTATGTACTAAGTATTCCGCAAAAGTAATGTAATTTCCATGTACATAAAGCTTCAAGTCTCTACAATATAGACCTGTAGGTCTACTATGGATATGAGGGGAAATTATTTTTCTCCCATTATAGATGATTTTTTAGAGAGTATTGTGTCATTATCATTATTGGATTTTACTTCTAGTGCTCCAACTCCATTGGATTTTGTGTCAATTATATCTGTTGTCATATATTAAGTTCAGGTTGTCTCTATTGATTTTCATCCATCCCCTTATAATATAATGGGGTAGATTATATATAAGAGTTCCCTTGTTTATATGATGGGTAGATAATGCGTTAACAATAAAACAAATGATTTATAATATATTATAAAATCAATAAAATAGTATCTGTCCTGAATATATACTAAACATGGTCTGAACTATCTTTTCAGGTTTTTAGCAAAAAATCATCACAAGCGAATAGTTTCTTAAGAATTCGAAGACTATGTTAATAAGTTAAAGATGTTGACTCTAGAAATTCTTATGATTATAGAGGAAAACGAAGACATTTTCACTTGAATGGTGTATGGAGGAAATATCATTATGAACATCATTAATCTGATGATTCCTTTCATACATGTGTTTGGCACTCTAGTGTTGGCTCATGAGGCCATTCAAGTGAATACACATATATCTCATTCTTTCACTACTCCATAGATGTTCAGATCATATATTTTCATATATCCTAGGGCTCCTTGAACTACTCAGTTCCGACCTCTTAGTTGTTCTCCCTTGTAATGAAGTTTGGAATCTCCATATGATTTGTCATTATTGGACTTAATTCTCTTCCATATATCCCTCCATATTTTACATCATCACCCTCAACCTCTACCATTTTTCCCGCTTCCTTTTATAAGGTCATGGCACCTGTAGTTCCATATACCCTTGATGGGAAGTGATTGTGATTAGAATTTATTCTTCGATAAGGGATTCCTTGTGACTATTCTTGTATCACTTTTTTGGATGTGATTCAATTTCAATTACCATTACTTGAATCGTTCTCAATATTAATCTATTGGCCCCTTGAATTTACAATTTTTTATCTTTACATATTGATAGACCCAACCGGGGGACAATAATTAGGGAATTATTTAGGATGGATAATTATGAGCCTTTTTCATTTTCAATTATGTTATTACTTGAATTCGTAAGTATTTATTTTATAATTTTGTTACCATATTTATTAATTATGGGTATTTACTTTTATGATTATGTTATTCTTCCAAAAAGTACCTTTGATATACCTTATATAGAATTTTTATTTAATGAATATGATAAATTCTTTAAATTTATCTTCTATTTAATAGAATTTAGATATATTTTCAAACCATTAAATTATCCATTTAATGTATTATAAATATATAATTAATGAAAATTTTAGTATATATTATTAAAATATTTCGTGATTTCTCATGATCAAAAAGGGGGATATTGTTGGAACCATTTTTGGATGATAAAAAATTCATACTAATTATTTTCTTAATGGTTTTACTTTTGTATGATAGAATTTTATAATATAATACCGTCTAAGGACAATTTGGCTATGTTTTGAAAAGAATCACCATTGGTGTTGATTCACCACCATGAATGACTCAACATTGAGAATATGTCACCACTAGACTTCACAAACCACTAAATATTACCTACCATCAGATGAGTCATAATTGAGATGAGTCAACAATGAGACGAGTCACCATTAAGATGATTCATTATTGAGAAAAGTCACCATTGATGTGATTAATCGTTGAGTTGAGTCACCATTGAAATTTTGTCACAATTGAGAGGAGCCGTTTTTGAAATGATTCACCATTATGGTGATTCACAATTAAGAAGAGTCACTAGTGGAATGATTCACCATTGAGATGTGTCACTTTTTGAGGCTGTTCACCTCAACGAAGAGTCACCATTGAGTATAAGTCACTTTTAAAGATGACCAACTACCAACACGAATCACAATTGTCCTAAATCACTACCATCCATGAGTCACCTCCAACTTGAACCACCATTTTTATTTAAGGAAATTTCAATTAAATATTCAGAACAACTATATTTTTCCAATCAATAATATGAATTATTTTAATTATTATAATTAAACTATAGTAGGGAATATTAATCTCTATGTCAGACCATAGTATGAGGATGAAAAATATAATGATGGTTATTTTAAAAAAAAATATCCATCTGGACACACAATTTTATTTAAATGATGTTCCCCTCACATGCATATGGGTATGAAGGTGTGATAATCCAGATAAATCATACTTCTTGAATAGTAGAATAATAAACCCAAGAGATATTTCCTGAAAAATTCATACCTTTATTCCCTTTTGAATGAGTAAAGAATATAGAATATTCATATCATTTAATTCAATCAAAAAAAAAAGGTTATTGTGATAATATATTTTATGTATATTTTCAGGGAAATGGATTGGTCTCTTCTCTAATTTACATTAGAGGAGACACAAGCATTTAGATCACATCTGATTGAGAAATCATTTCTTTTATATTTATTTATATTTTGTCTTTTTTTTCGGTTTCATTTACATTCAATCAACGTTTGGTGTTCCCTACATATAAAACTCACACGTTCTCAAACACTATTACTAGAATATTCCGGATATCTTCTTCACTCTATTTTATCTATTTTACCACGTGTTTTTTGAAGAGGTACTTTTGTGGAATGTGATTGTTTTTTCCACTCTTATTATGGAGGTCGTACATGCGTGGTGTAACATCCCAGTTCTAGAAGCCACCCAGATGCGCTAATGTCCGGTTGGTCACATGGTCTCAAGCGCATATCCCCAAACTCCAAAGGCTTCCGACTTGCAGCGGGGTCCTTGGTTGTGACAGTGGGGAAACTATTCCCTCATTGATAGAGTAACATAGGATAAGGGAAACACATACACAAGAGTGGAAGCAGTAAATATACTAACAACAGTAATAGAGGAAGACTGTAATAACAAGCAACTGATGGACATATCTATATGATGGTTGATACAAATGTCTAGGAAAGCATCCAAAAGATCACAATGCTGGAATACGAATAGTACTAAACCAAAGTACAAAATAAATAGATAAACAACTCCACAACATCGCAAGCCTAATCATGGCCCCATACTCTCCATCTCCACATCAAGTCATGTACCTAAAGTAGAAGGGTGCTTTCCCTTGTCTATACCTGCAGAAATATAATCTGTTTGGGCCCAAAAGCATGGCCCAAATAGGGTGTGAGACTAAATAACAGTAGTAAAACACCCAAAGATCTATTCCGAATAGTCATTGAATATATGGAAGGTAAAAGTATAGAAGCCATAAACATGAAAGTACTCAGTAGAAAAAAATTCCACATATCAAAAGAAATTAATCAAGCACGGTACCCGCCTAGGAAGTACACATAACATATCCCCTCTGGTTTAGTAATAAAAATATATACAGACTCTCTAAGGAAGTACTCATAGTAAATTCCTATTATATTCAAATGTAAATCAAGACTCTCTGAGGAAGCTCACTCGGAAAATTCCCTTTATAGTCTATAGTAAGTCCTGGACTCTCTGAGGAAGATCACATGGTCAATTCACCTTATAAACCCATGTTTGAGGACACACTATGGAATCTCACCCGGTCAATCCCCCTTATAGCCCCATGTGGATAAAATACTCCTTGAGGAATCTAACTCAGTCAATTCCCCTTATAGCCCAAAGTGGTTCAAAGAATCTCTGAGGAAACTCACTCGGTCAATTCCCTTTATAGAACTAAGTTGTTCAAAGACTCTCTAAGGAAGCTCAATTAATCTATTCCACTTATAGTCGAATATTTTCAATGACTATATGAAAAAGCTCACTTGGTCAATTCCAGTTGTAGTCTACTAAACTAGGTTATCTTGGCCCTTTGTAGTTCAACGAGCATAGCAAGGAAAAAAAAGCCAAGGTATACCTCAAAATCTACTTGGATAATAAGTATATAGCATATCAAGCATGTCATAATACAAAAACTCCACCCTACAGCACTAGGCATGGAATATATGCAAGGTGACCAAAAAGACTAAGCAGAACAACTGTCTTAAATAGAACATGCATGGGAAACAAATACAAATCATAGAAATAAACCTTATTCATGTCCAATAAACCTATACACAATCACCCAAGCATGGAAGACAATCAATATAGGTAAAATGATAAACACACAACACCCCATTCAACGACATTGTCAAAATTGCACATAATACTCAAATACATTCAACAAAAAGGAACAAACTAGCTACCTCGGTGTTGGAAGGTCGCAATATGTGATCCTTGTTACATGAATCACCTTAGAACACTGATGATCAACAAAAAAGTCTAAAAATTTAAACCCATGATAACTCACGAGAGAGAATAAATCAGTAGATGGGGATCTAGGAGAAATGGTAACACACCGATGCGATTCCAACACAACCGAAGGTGTTCATTTCAGAGGATGGATGCTTGCTTGGGGTTCATTGAGGATCTGCGTCCGTACTGAGCTCTCAGTCATACGAGACCTAAAAGGAGAGTGTTATGGAGATTAGATGCAACTGCTATGTGTTTAATGAAAAAAATAAGCACACGATGTGTACATCTGAATTACAGGATGTGTACTCTCCATTTCCGTAATCTACATTAGGTAGCCTCCTGGTCACTCCAAAAAGCCATGTGCAGGGAAGCCACATGCCTAGCACCCAGCTACCTGCTATAACCGAGTCCACAGTGTGTACACATAAAGTACATAGAGTGTACTTAGAAAATATCAAGAATTTCATCTCTTTCTCTATAAAGGACCAGAAAAGGAAGAATACACATGAAAAAAAGATCCAGTTTCTTAAAAAAATCCCCCCTTAAATAAATGCATCCCCGAATTTCCCTAGTGCAGCATAGAAGAAGGAACCTCGAACAGCATCAGCTACTGTGCTCGTACATCGGACTCCCTCTCCCAAGTCATGTCCTATACCCCCCCTGCTACTATAGAACTCGTTCCAGAGGAACAAGCCGACCACAGAGAACATTTGTACTGCGATCAACAATCTGGATGGGATGCTAATAGAATGACACATCCACTTTGAGCTCAACCTTTTCAGGTTGAAAGACATGAGACAGGTCTGAAAAATAACATCTAAGCTGAGAAACAAGAAAAACGTCTTGCATAGCCTAGTACCTCTGGGATAACCGAAACTGATAGGCAACTGGCCCAACTCTCTCCAACACCTCGAACCTTATGACGTACCTCGATGAAAGTATACCCTATCTCCTAATCCTTCTATGTCCTAACCTCGGTGTGACATGTTCGAAAACCGGACCCCTGACCTCGAAATCCAGAGGTCATCTCGGCAGATCAGCAAAAGACATTAGTTAATACTGTGGAGTAGCCATCCTCTTTTGAATCAACTCTATCTACACTGTGGTCTCCTGAACTAGACGAGGTCCCATCAATGCTGCCTCTCCTTCCTCCATCCAACATAAGGATGATCGACATTGACAATAGTATAATTCCGCATAAGTTTCAATCTGAATAGTTTCTTGAAAACTATTGTTGTAGGAAAACTAAACATGTGGTATGCACTTCTCCCAAGAACCTACAAAATCCAGAATGCATGCTCGGAGCATGTCCTCAAGTACCTGAATCGTAAGCTCAGACAGTCCATCTGTCTGGGGTGGAAAGATGTACTCAAAAGAACCTGTGTACCCAAAGACTTATGAAGACCTATCCAGACCTGAGAAGTAAAACGAGCAACCCTTTCTGAATCAATGGAATGTGGAACTCCATGTAGATGTACAGTCTCTCGGATGTATAACATTCTTATCTCATCAACACTGTTGGTCTCCTTAATCGGTAAAAACTGAGAAACCTTTGTAAGCCTGTCAATGACAACCCAAACTACATGATTCCCTCGAGGCGACCTCGTCATCTCTATCACAAAATCCATCGTGATATTATTCCACATCCACTCGATAATGGGTAACTACTGCAAAAGCCATGATGGTCATTGATGCTCTTACTTCACCTGCTGATAGGTGGAACACATCATGAAGAAATCAGAAAAATAACTCTTCATACCTATCCACAAATACTGATGGTGTAGATCATGATTCAACTTGTTGAGACTAGGATGAACTGAAAATACTGAGGAATGAAAGTCCCAAATCATCTCCTCATGTATATCTGCTGACACTCATACGTGCCCCTGAAAATGCATGTTCTAATCCACACATATGGTCCATCATGGAATAAGTTACTCTCCTGGCATGCTCTCCCATAGAACTAGGCCTTCGGAAGCTGATAGTTCCCTCATTCACACTCGGTTAAGAAGAATAGAGATAACAGCTATAGAAGAATGAATATTATGACCCTAACTGTCGTGCACCTCCAAATGCATCTCAGAGAACATAGACTTAAGATGCCACTCACAACTAGCCTCCTACACTGCATGTATCGGGGTCCTCTTACTCAGTGCATCAGCCACTGCGTTGCCTTTCCGAGGCATATAGGAAAGCAAAAAGTCAACAGATTGTAGGTACTCATCTCACCTTCGCTGTCTCAAATTCAGATCAAGCTGAGTGAAAATGTACTTGATACATCTGTGATCAGTGAAAACTGAAAAAATACTCTCCCAGAAGATAATTTCTCCAAAAACAAAAGGCATGAACAATAGATTCCAACTCCAGATTGTGGATCGGGTAATTCATCTCATGTGGCTTCAACTATCGAGACCCATACACAAAGACTGCATCTCCCTACCTAAGCACAACTCCCATCCTGATACCTAATGCATCATCGTAAATAGTATACCTCTTTCCTGGATCTGGAAAAAGTAGTATCAGTACTGATGTAAACCTACATTTCAACTCTTGAAAGGCTGAATGACAAGAATCTGACCATCAGAACATTCCACGTTTCTTATTCAAACCCATCAGCATTGCTGCTAAGCATGAAAATCATTGTATGAAATGTATGTAGTATCTAGCCAGACCTAGAAAACTCCTCAACTCAAAGACATTCTTTGGCTGCTCCCAGAAAACTAATGCTCTCACTTTCTCTGGGACTACTGATACTCCTGTATCTAAGATAACATGAACCACAAAGTGAATCAGATCCACCCAAAAATGTAATTTTGAGATCTTAGCTTCTAACGGATTATCTCTCAATGTACTCAGAACAATCTCAAGATGGGTAGTGTAGTCATGTCGTGTGTGAGATTACACCAAGATATCATCCACGAAGACCACCACAAAAGAATTCAAGTACAGATGGAACACCCCAGTTCATTAGTGCCATGAAAACCGCAGGCGCGTTCATGAGACTGAATGACATAACCATATAACCGTATAGACCATAACGACCACGAAATCCTATAAGAGGTATATTTGATAGTCTAATGCGCAATGGATGGTAACATTACCTCAATTCAATATTCTAGAACACCCGAGATCCTCGAATCAGATCAAAGAGATCATCAATCCAAGGAAAGGGATATCAGTTCTTGACCGTCTACTAGTTCAACATTCAATAATCCATACAAAGCCTGAGGTTAAAATCCGCCTTCTTTTCAAAAAGGACATGCGAACCCCAAGGAGAAGTACTGGTTCGGATGAAACCATTTTCCTGGAACTCCTCCAAATGCATCTTGAGCTCCTACAACTCAGGTGTAGCAATCCTATAAGGAGGAATGGACACCGATGCCACCCATGGAAAAAGATCAATAGAAAAGTCTTCCTCACACTCCGAAGGCAATCTTGAAAATACTTTTGGAAAGACATCTCTGAAATTATCCCCCACTAGAGGAAAGTCAAACTGTGAATTCCCCTGGTCATCTAGATATAGACTAGCAAGCTGGGATGTAACTTCTCCCAACCAATGATGCTCGGGTCCTGCTCTTCTTTTCTAGAAATCATATTCACCCCTATGAAGAAACGATTATATTTCTAGTGATGTAAAACTCACCCTACGGAGATAATAGTCGACGACTGCATGGAATGGAGCAAACCAGTCCATCTTGATAATTACATCATAGAATGTCATCTCTAGGACAATGTGGTCCCATAAGAATTGGCACCCACCAACCTATAGAGGGAACTCCTTCCACTGACCTACAGTAGCCATTTAGGTCCCCAACAGAGTGTCTTGTGTGAAGATATCAGCAGAGAAAAAGATGCAGAGACCAAGTCTCTCCACAAAAGCAACAAATATAATGATTTGGGAAGACCCCGTATCGAAAAGAGGAGAAGCAAAAACTGAGGCTACTAAGATCGTACCTTGAACAGTAGAGGTTCTTGGATCCTGCTTCTTCTGGGTTTGAACCACTACAAAATTATAACATGTACCACGGCCTTATGACCCTTCCTAACCACTCTAAGCTAATCCACCATAATGTCACTGAAATCCTGGTGACTGTCCACCATGGCCATGACCTCCACATTGGCCTGAACGGTTGGAAGAAATCCAGTTTCCTGACTAGTGAGAAAATGTTGGTGCTTCTCCTAAAGGCAGATTCATCGAAGAACCCATGTCACCAGCTACTGGTGAGAAGATCTGATAGAAGTGCTGAAGGTGACCCATTTTGCTGCACGATCATCACTCCACTAGGTCTCTTAGGAAATGTGGCATCATATGCATGCTACTCCTACGCTGGTAGCATACCACCAGGCTACCAGAATATGCACTCCGCCTACTTTGATCTCCTAGTAAAATCTCCCTAAGGTTATTCCTACTGTTAACTGGTAGAGTACTCACTCTGGATGCCAAACCGCCATGGCTCACATCTCCAGCATCCCTTAGATTTTTCTCAGTGATCAGTGCGTGGTTGAATATAGAATAGAAAGAATTCATACTAAAGATGTTCATATGAGATTGAATTTCGTTCCTCAGACCAACCTCAAACATCTGTTCCATGAACAACACATCACCTGCTGGAATAGGAGTGAAACACCACAACTTGGTGAAGCGAGGGGAATAATGCATAATAGTAAGAGTACTATGCTCTAGACTCAGAAACAATCGGGCTCGATGGGCCCTTAAGGTATCTAGATAGATGTATTCAGAGAATATTCACTGAAACTCATCCCAAGTCATATTCTGCTGGCATCCTTCCTATGAGATCACATCCCACCACATATTGGTAGAACCACGAATCATGTAGTTATCAAGATTCACCCTCTTATCTGGAGGTATATCCAGATGCTCGAAAATCATCAGTTTGGCTTCTAGCCATGACTTTGCATCATGGGGTCTTCCATACCCATAGAAACTGGTAGGATACTGATGTTGAAAGACCCATGTCAATTCTGCCATTGACGGGGTAGGAGACAATGCTCCCTAAAAGGTATGAATAATCCTCAAAAGCCCTCTCTAAACTGTGCATCAGTACCAAGGTCAGGTAAAATGGCTGGTGCCAAGGCTTCCACAACTGGAGGATCGGCTGGGAGTCCCTGATCAGCAATGTCTAGTGTCTGATCACCGTCTGACAACTGGAGTACAACCATATGACATCCCAGTGGCATGACTCGTCAAGGTCAAGCGCAAACCATAGATCAAGATTATCAAGTATTGAAAACTAGAAGTGTAAGAAGGGAACAAGAGAAATAAAGAACTCATGTTTTATAAAACATGACTACACGGCGTGTACAATTACTACATGGTGTGTTTCCTTAAGACATTTACATGGGAGTGTACTCCTACCTAAACTGGTCGTGTAACACTCCAAACACACGACGTGTTGTTTTTACAAACGATGTGTACTTGAATCGTCATTCCCTGCCTGAGTCCTTCTGCATGGTTAAGCAACACGGCTCTCCTAATAGAAGCGTACACGGCGTGTTCACGGTAGACACGGTGTGCACAAGACCAGATACTCCTGGCCCGTGTTGTTTGTGACAGGTCCTGACACGTGGATCACACTACGTATCATTTTTAAGGAGGAAACGACAAGTACGTGAAAGTATAATACCGACCCATGTTGTTTTTGAGATGAACGGGTACCTAGGTTAGACTACAAGGAATGTTCAATCCTGACACTACATGTATAACTTAAGGTTTATCCATCCGTGTTGTTAGTTACACGGGCAGAGACAGGGTCAACGATACACTGCGTGTTCAACTGGTACATGGTATGTTCCCACCAGACATTCCATATCCCGTGTCTCTGCCCGCACAGCCTATGACATAGTTAGATAATACAAGGTGTGTAGATAATGTACAAGGTGTGTACTTAAAAAAACAATTTCTTTCGAAACAGAAGAACACATGTAGTGCAGTTAAAATTTCACGGTGGGTATTCGTGGTTTTTTCAGACATTAAGCCTCAGAAACTTCTACGTAACCCAGAAAAATATGAAATCTAACATTGAATGAGCCAAATTATGATATGTGAGGGCCCATACTCCCTGCGAATGAAATCCCGACATCGTATAGATGTTATAACAAGGCGGATGAGGAAATAATCCACCAAATTATAGTCTATGAGGGCCGATAACACCTCAAGAACCAAAGTTTGGAATTCATTCCAACAAAACCTTACACAAACAATACCAATTCAAACTTCAGGTATTTTCTTCAAGCCATATATCACAACAACATTCATATTCTACACAACATCTATCACAACAACATGCAATCACTAATGCATCATATATAGCATGGCCAGAATGCATGACATGTGATTTCTAGAAAGTGCATATATGATGCATGAGATGGCATACCCGCATCTCATCGGGTTTCAACTAAAATAGAACCTCAATAACATTTATGATGACAACAAAAAACCTATGAATCCTCAAATGGTGAAATCAAATCAACTGTACAATTGAATACAAGAAAAATTGAAAGAAACGAGGTAGATTGGATTTTCCCTATATAGGGGTTATCTACTCCCGGGCACAATTTATTTCCAAGTACCTATTCCATCCTCTCTCGAGATATAGTCTCCAAAAATTAAGTCAAGAAGAAAATAACTCCTCTGATACCACTTTGTAACATCCTAGTTCCGAAATCCACAAGGAGGCTCCCCTACCCGGTTGGTCACATGGTCTAAAGAGAATTTCACCAAATGAAAGAGGCTTCGAACTAGTAGTGAGGGATATGGGTGTGATAGTGGGGAAAATATGCCCATGTTGGCCGAGTAACATAGCGGAAGGGAAAAAATACACAATAGTGGAAGCAGTAAATATACCAACAACAGTAATTGCGGAAGACTGGAATAACAAACAATTGAAGCACATATATATATATGATTAATGGTAAAAGTTTCTAGGAAAGCAGCCAATCAAATCACATTACTAGAATACAAACAGTACTAATCCAATGTACAAAAAAATAGATAAACAGCTCCTCAGCATTGCATGAATAAGCTTGGTCCCATGATCTCCTCCACCACATCAAGTCAAGTAGCTGAAGTAGAAGGGTGCTTTCCCTTATCTATACCTGTAGCAGTATAATCTGTTTTGGCCCAAAAGAATAGCCCAAATAGGGTTTGAGACTAAATTATATTATGAAACCACCCAAAGATCTGTGCCAGACAGTCAGTGAATATGTGGTAGGTAAAAGTACAGAAGTAGTAAACTATGAAGTACTCAACAGAAAACAATTCCACATATCCAAAGAAACTAATCATGCACGGTAACCCTCTAGGAAGTGAACACATCCTATCTTCTCTGGTTTAGTTATAAGAATATATAAAGACTCTCTAAGGAAGCACTCACAGTCAATTCCCCTTAGAGTACAAGGTAAATCAAGACTCTCTTAGGAAGCTCACATGGTCAATTTCCATGTTTTGTAAATCCAACATCGATGGAGGAGGATCACAAAGCCACCATTTATAAGGTGGTGTGGATACCTGTCCCATCATAGGGCGTCTTCCTGGGGGGTGCCTGAGTGTTGAGCCCGGGGAAAACAAAACCGTTTAGGCAAGGCCCAAAGTGGAGAATATCATGATCATGGGCCAGATTGGGACGTTACAAATGGCATTAGAGCCAATGTCCATTTGATGTTCTAGTGAGGATGTTGAGTCCTTCTGGGGGGGGTGGGTTATGGAAATCCCACATCAAAGGAGGAGAAGCATGAAACACCCCTTTATAAGGTTGTGTGGATACCTCTCCCATCATGAGGCCTTTTATGGGGGTGCCAGAGAAAAACAAAATCGTGCGGGCTAGGCCCAAAGAGGACAATGTCATGATCGTGGGATGGACTAAGACATTACACATGGCCTCAAGCACATTTCCCCAAACACCAGAGTCTTCCGACTAGCGGGGAGGGCCTAGTGTGTGGTAGTGGTGAAACTATGCCCTCATAGGCAAAGTAATATAGTGGAAGCTAAAAAAATACCCAATACAAGAAGCAGTAAATATTCCAACAATATTAATAGAGAATGACTGGAATAAAAAAAAACTAAAGAACACACACTTATATATGATGCATGGTACAAATTTCTAGGACATTATACAAACAAATCACAATGTATGAATAAAAAAAATACTAAACCAAAGTACAAAATAAATAAATAAAGAGATCCTCATCATCGCAAGCCTAATCATGGTACCATTCTCTCAAGCTCCATAGCAAGGCATGTACCTGAAGTAGAAGGGATCATTCCCTTGTCTATACATGCAGCAATATAATATTTTTGGGCCCTAAAGCATGGCCCAAACTGGGGTTGAGACTAAATTCTAGAAGGATACCACTCAATGATCTATGCCTAACAGTCAGTGAATTTATGGTAGGTAAAAGTACAAAAGCAGTAAACATGAAAGAACTCAGTTGAAAACAATTCCACATATCAAAAGAAACTAATTATGAACTGTAACCCTCTAGGAAGTTCACACAACCTATCCCCTCTGGTTCAGTTATAAGAATATATAAATACTCTCTAAGGAATCACTCATAGTAAATTCCACCTATAGTCAAATGTAAATCAAAATTCTCTGAAAAAGCTCACACGGTCAATTCCCCTTATAGTCTATGGTATGTCAAGGACTCTCTGAGGATGCTCACATGGTCAATTCCCATCATAGTTCGAAGGTCAAGGACACTCTGAGGATGCTCACTCGGTCAATTCCCCTTATATCCCCATGTGGTTCAAAGACACTCTAAGGAAGCTGACACAGTCAATTCCCCGTATATCCCCATGTGGTTCAACGACTCTCTGAGGAAGCTGACATGGTCAATTCCCCTTATAGCCCCATGTAGATCAAAGACTTTTTAAGGAAGCTCACTTGGTCAATAAACCTTATATCCCCAAGTGGTTTGAAGACTCTCTGAGAAAGTTCACTCGATCAATTACCCTTATAGTCTAAATTTCTCAAAGACTCTTTGAGGATGCTCTTGGTCAATTCCCCTTATAGTATTCTACACTAGGTTCTCTCGGCCCTGTGTAGGTCAGCTAGCATAGTAAGGAAAAAATGGCCAAGTTAAACCTCATGAACTATTTGGCTAATCTGTCTACAACATATCAATCATGTCAGAATAAAAACACTACACCTTGCATCACTAGGCATGGAAAACATGCAAGGTGTCCAATCATGCTAAGAAGACCAACGATCGAAAAATAGAAAATGCATGGGAAACACATCCAAATCATAGTAATAAACAGTATTTATGTCCAATTAACCTCTAAAAAAAGCACATAATCATGAGAGAAAATCAACATGTGTAAAATGGTAAACACGCAATACCCCGTTCCAGTGTATTGTACATAATTTCACAAAATAATCAAAGAATTTCAACGGAAAGGCACAAACCACCTACCTCGACGTTAGAAGATATCTATATGTGATCATAGAGGATTGAATCGTCATAGAATGTGTATGATCTACCAAAATATATAAAAAGATCAACCCACGATAAATCAAGAGATAAGAGAAATCAGATGATGGGGATTATGAGAAAATAGAACTCACTAATGAGATTCTAATGCAACTGACAGGGTTTGATTCGGAGGACGGACAGACGCTTGGGGGGTTCGTCGAAGATATGTAGTCGTAAGGATATCTCGGTCGAACGAGACCTGGATGGAGAGTGTTCTAATGATTAGACGTGACCCCAGTGCATTTAATGATAAAAAATAAAGTACACAGCTTGTACTTTTGAATCACACGATATGTTCCCTCTATTTCCATACTCCACTTTAGGAGGCCTCTAGGTCACCCCACACGGCCTTGTGCAAGGCCGCTATAACGCTAGCACCTGGCTACCTACGGTAACAAAGTACACGACGTGTACTCATAAAGTACACTATGTGTACTTCCCTAATTTCCCTAATTTCCTCATTTTCTCAAAAACGACCGGAAAAGGAAGAACATACCTGAAAAGATGATATGGGTTCTTACACAGATCTTAGATAGCTTGTAGCTATTTTCTATATTCCTGATCTAGGTTTTTGATCAAGATTATATTTATATAATCTACTTGGTCATAATTGATATCCATGTGGAGGGGATTATGAACATATTTGAGACAAAACAGTTTATTTTTATTCCACAATGTGTAGTGTTTTGTTTTGTTTCATTTCTATCATTTCAACATAAATAGAATTAAAATTACATAAAACAATATTCTATGATATTTAATCTTAAATACTATTTATACAATTATTTAAATGAGTAAATAAATTTTAAATGTAAATGTAATTTCATAATATTTTAACTGAGATGAAATTGTGATTTGAGAAATCGTTTAATATTTCAAAATTATACTAAATTAATCATTTGATTAACTGGGTGATTTTTATTTTAACTAGAAGATATTATTGGAAATTTTTCTAAAATAATGTTTTATTGGGAACACAATTCACCCCTTATTGAGTTACTGAATTTGACCAACATTAATCTAGTAGTTTTTTTTCATTTGTTCTATCTTTTATAAGAGTGAATTTAGGTGTGATATGATGATTCTTTCCCAATGTAAATATATGAATATTTTATTGTTTAAAATATATTTATATTCAATTTTTTTATTTCATATGGTAATTTAATAGGATAATCATTAATTCAATGTTTATTCCCCTTCTATAGGTGAGGAATATATTTTTCAATAAATTTGTTTCCTCAGATACCAAATTTTAAAATAACCCGTCATGATTATGATTTTTTCTTTTAATATTTCTAATTAGATATTTTATTAAAATGAATTGGCATAAAATATTATTTCAGGATTATATAAAAAAAATCTTAACTCATTTCATCTTACATAAAAAGGGAAAGTTTTCTAATAAATTTCATGATTTTCTATTTGGACCAATGACTTTATTTTATCCCTTACTGGGATTTTTGGTCTCATAAATCATTTTTATATATTTTTCATAAATAATTAGGATGATTAAGAATTATATAGTGGTTTATCATTCTCATATAGGTATTATACATAAATGAAGTTAACAAGTTTTGATTTCATAATTATTATAAATAAAAAAAATCATTTTTCGGGGAAAAAAATTCGGTGACTTTTTACGCTTATTAAGTAAGTGTTTTAGATTTATTATTTTTTTTGTAATTTATAAAAAAAATAAAAAAATAATAAATCCTGGGAATGCAATAAAAGTTAATTATTTCAATCAAACTCATAAATTTAAATTTTTGATGTTTTTGGATATTATAAATTGAGTGTTCTTTGGCATAAATGAAGCATTAGGTGACACCCATCCATATTTTTTATCGATTTCAATTTGTAATATCATAATTAATTGATCAATATAACCACAATGACTCCTAGGGAGGATAATTAAAATTAAATATATTATTAATTTTAACACATGAATTACCTCAAACAGAGAATTTTTATTCAATCAAATTATGAATTTTATCCAATCACCTTGTTATTTTGATTTATATTATACAAATTGAATAATTCAGTTTTATCTAACTGTTCTCCATGAATCCATTTAAAAAATTATTTAATTTAATTATGGTAGCCTAATAGAAATAAGTACTAAATATCATTCATCATTGTTGGTAAAAAATTGTTCTATTGTTCTATCTATATTCTTTAGACGGTGGAGGATTATTTTTCTCTCTACATCTTACGAAAATTCTAGAGTGATTTTTAATCAAAATCAACCCTCACACATTCTAAAATTATATAGTTGAGATTTTATACTTATGGATAAACATTTCATAATATTAATAGTGGCTATTATACACTTTTTACTCAATTAAATCCCCATAAAATATTATAAAGTTTTTGTAGTTATTATATCACTTGACATTAACTAAAATCATTGAAAAAAATATAGTCATCATTTGGAAATTAAATAGGATATTATTTCCTCCCCAAAATTTATTAAACCCTGAATAAGAAAATATTTATTTGAATAAGAAAATATTTTCCAATTAACAAAATTATAAATATTTCAAACAATAAACTCTTAAATAACTACTTATATTAAGAATATTATACTCATTAATCTCATGATTTTTTTGTATTCATGTAAATATATAATTGTTTCTATTAATTTTGTGTAAGAAAATGTGCTATACTACAAATAGCAGGCTCCATGTGCCTCCCCCATTACTCTCATATTTTTCAAAAAATATTACTATTATGTAATCAGTGGGATATCCTACATCTTCTATGATTTTTGAATACAAATATTTTTCATTTGTGAATCCTAAACCTTCATCTTATCGTCCTTGAAATTTTTCATTGGACCCCATATCTTGATATTTGATTTTTCTTGTGTCTAAGGCCCCTCTATCTAGAATTCCCCCTAATCTTAACTTACATCATCCATCATTATGTTCATCATGTTCTTTCAAGGAATCCCATGTGGGTGTTCGTGGGTGATCCATGTTGGCTCCTTTTCCCTATATCCCTTTATTCTAATCCCTTCCTCTTCTACATAAATCCTCAGAGTTCATTGAATGAAACCCAACAATCTTTTTAAACCCTCTATTTTAATTGCACATCATTTCAAAATTTACATAGGTTTTTGCAAATTTTTTTAAGTGGTTGAGGAAGGATTGAGGCGTTTGAGAGGTCCAAAATAGAAAAATTCAAGTACAATTCCATATCTAAAAAATATACAATATCACCACTTTCTTTCTAGTGGATTAGTTAGAATTTCTAGTTATGGTGTAAATTCTATTAGAAATCTAGTGAAGGCCACTGGTTGTCTAGTTGATTCTTTCAGAGCCTAGAGGGAACACAGATTTTATATGAGTTTTTCTAAATCCCTTAATATACTCATGTTCTATCAGTACCTCAATACTCATTCGATTCAAAAAATCTAATATCCATCTATAAGAAATTTATAGTTCTTGATTTTTTATCCATTGTTTGATGCACAAAAAACAATTGAGTATATGTTTACAAATCTAGGGAGTTCTCCAAAGATCTTGAAAAATCTACTTATAATATCCTTAATCAAAATAAAATAGATAATTTATTTTATTATTGTATTTAAGTGTCTAAACATATTCAATCAATGGTCTTTTTCATTGGTTGAATTGGTTCCCAGATTTAAGATATTTTTCATTTTTACAATGATGACACCTTGATTTTTTCATTATTGAGTCCCCTCAGCTTCATGAAAACTTTATTGGTATGTGTGTGTAACACTATTAATCATATTATTGAATATTAGTCACATTAAGCGTTCATCGGTAGTCCAATAAAACATATTCTGGAAATTTCCCTCATTATGATTATGATGTTTTTGATTTATGTGGCATATAATATTATAATCACTCATTCATTGTATGATGTATTGTATAAGTTTTTCATCTATTTTGTACAGTTAATATTGTAGAAAAATTCTTGTCGAATCTCCCTTAATGGATTTTTTAAATTAATTGGTAAAAATTCCATTGGATTACCTATTCACGACATATATGTAGAATATATTTTTAACTTTGCCATTGAGGGGGATGTGTTAGGTGTATGGTTGATGTTACTTCTAGCATAGAGTCTAATTAAGTTGAGATTGTCATAGAGGATCCATCATATATATTGTGCTTACATGATATAATTTATCCTTATCATTACCTATTTAAATTCATGTAAAGAATTGTTGTATTTTACGAAATTATTTTACATTTTTTGGGGGGTTTGCTATTGAGTTTAATTCTAACACAACACTCGGCCTTTTCTGTGTGCTTTTAGATTTCATTTATTATGATCAGGATACGATAAAGGGAATTGTGGTGGATGTTTGATTAGGTTTAGTGTGTGGATGATGGTGTTACATGATGGAGTTTTATTGGCTTACAATTGTAGATATTATTTTGTAACATTAATGAGTACTTAATGAACCAAATTTGGGGATATGATTTCATAGTTTTTTTATGTGTCTAACATTCCATAATGATACTGCATGTGTTACAACTTTTTTGTACTCTTCAACCTTTAGTATTTATTTTTTTATTCATTATTTTATTACTAATTGTTATAATTCCCATTATTATACGCTAATATTTACCTACTACTATGTTAATTTCCTCCCCACATACTCTTTTTTCCCTCTTTGTAACACCTCAAAATTTCAGATTATGTTATTTCTTCAAAGTAATTCAATATCTTGCACTACACACAACACCGAGTTCAGGCGCACCACGACTGACCAAACTTTCCGTTCAAAAGTGGTATTGAATAGTATTAACTAAATATTTAACATTATATAATCCTTATAATTTTAGAATCCATATTATGAGTTTCTTATACATAATGTAAGAACTAATTCATTTTTTTCAGAGAAAATTTTATTTTTCAACAAAATGCACTTTTACCACCTTTTAATGGTGAACCCTTGTAAAATCCAATATTTGAAACTTTTATATATTAAATTTTACAGTATATACTTCTTCTTTATAATTGGTACATAAGAATTTAGTTTCAATAAAATTTTGGGGTTTTCCTGATAACTTTCATATTTAGGTGAATAGTGAAAATACTATATTTTAACTGAAAACAACTTTTTAATAAAAATAAATTATATGGTAACATATAAATTTTAATGGTTTTTAATTATAAATAGATTATATTTTTACCATTTAATCCAATTCTGGTCATTTTATGTAATTTCACTATGAAATTGCCCATAAACAGGTGTAAATCTTCTGATAGTTATCATTTCTTAAAGAAAGTTTTTCATTTTTGACAATGACAATTAATTTTAAACCAATTAATGAAACTTATATGTTTTGAAATTCGTAAAACATAATTCATTTTTGAATTCATAATATCAAAATTTTCTACGGGTAAATTTTTGGTATTTTTCTGAAAACTTTCAATTTTTGATGAATAGTGAAAACACTATGTTATTGTTTAAAACCCACTTTTTATTTAAATAAATAATTATTTTATTTAAATTTATTTTAGGTCAAAATAGATTGATATTATTAATATAATTTCCATTTAATTAATTGTAGTCATTTTATAATAAGTTTAGATATATAAAAATTTTATTGAACATGTTACCGTTTTTTACCCACCTCTTATGAGCATTTGAAATTTTGCATAAAACATAATTTTACCACATCTGTGAGTATAAATTCAAAACATCGAGAGACACAGTTGATATCAGTAAGTAAAATGTGGTTCAATAAGATACAAATAATTTTTGGTGAATAGTAACTTTTTAATTTTATTTACCACGGTTAAAAGTAAATAGGGTAATTATGTGTAAAAATTCTATTATTATTACCCAAACACTTGTCCTAATTATATTGGATAAGTTTAATTCGACCAAAAAACCTTCAGAATAAATAATGATCCTTTAGGTCCACATGGATTAGATTAGGACATTTATTATTATTTTATTTAAATAACAGTTAAAAGAGTTGAAATCATAGTTTAATAACTAAAACATTTTTAACCTAGGGATACACATAAGATAAACTAGACTATAAATATTCATTATTAAAATAAAATTATTTCCTACATAATTGTATTCTATTTATTATTTTTAGACCTTAAATAATTTAATTTATATATGAAACAATTATGTGGTAGTAATTACCCAATTAATGAAATATTAAAATAATTGATATTATAAATATCCAAATAAATTTAATTTGAGACTTTATATAAATTCCACTAATTTTATAGGTTAATATGGAATTTTAGGGTTGGTTATATGACTTTTCATCAATGTAATAATGTTGTTATTAATTTAGAAAAAACAAAATACCAAATAGTGTCAAAATTGACATAAAAGAGTTTTTAAAACAAATATTATATTATTAATTGATATTATATTCATAAAAATATATGGTTTGGACAAAAGACATATATAATTATAGTTGTATCATTAATGTACCACATTTGGTTCTCTAGAATGTTAATAGTATGTTTACTAACCATATAATATAATGATACAAAGAGACATGGTAAATGTCAAACTATTTAACTAAGAGATAAATCTAACATATAAACATAATATAGTGACCCAAACCTATCTAAAACCTTTTTTATGAGTGGATTTCGACCCAGACCCACATTAGATTTTAAATAATTCATTTTGGATCAATTAGAAACTGCTAATTTATTTATTATAAAATAATATTTCAAAATTTTCCTAAAGTGAACCTCTCCTCTCTTATAAAAGGGATCTTCCCCTTCTCAAAATTTCGCACCTCCAAAGACATATGGCATGGCCAAAACCTGCAAAAAATATTCTCTCAACATTGTTACCTTCATCATAGAGGCCATACATTTTTCAGAAATCTGATCTAAGGATCCCTTTTGATCAAATAAAATGAAGAACTTGAAAAAGAAGTAAATATTGTATCACATATTTCATGTTCTATTCTTCCTTCACTTCCTCTTTCTTTATTATTCCCATTATAAAATAATAAATCCAGTATCTTTTATATACCTAGGTTATTATAGAAAATGTACAACCATATTCATTATTCTATCCATCTTATAAATGAAAAAGTCAACATACTTGTGTACGTACGGATTACTGTCTCCAGGTCATAGTGTAGTTTTTTATTCAAACACTAATTTTTTTGGATGGGTATAATAACGAGTATAACATCTGTAAATAATAAATATAACATATTAATGAATCTTTATATATGATATACCACCCAATTGCATATGATATTTCCAGAAATATAATGATATTTTCGGTCATGCATACGTACAGATTACCGTCTCCATGACCGGATGAGATTCATTTCCACGTTCACCATTCATTGATGATTATAAAATATATATCATTAATAAGTATGTAATATAAGACATAATAATTTTGATGCGTTCCATTCGGATCTTTTCCCTAGTTTCGCAACCTCTGGTTCAGCGTTGGCGGTGTCCTCCACTATTGCAATGTTTTCCTCTTCGGCGTCCGCGTCCCCTTCTTCTAGGACACTCCTCAATCCCTCCGCTGCGAAGTTTCTTTTTCCGATCATCTATTGGGAGTCTCCGCCTGTTCAAGGAACATTAGTGAGTGGGAGGATGGTTCTTGAACGCAAACATCTCATGATTCACCTTCGCTACAGATCCGAGAGTTCAAGGTCTCGAGACCTTCACTAGCTTCCGAGGATTCCATAACCCTAATTCCCATCCCTCTCAGCTTTTGACCTGTGTGATCCATGTTCACGGTTTCCTTTTCCTTTATTGTCTCTCGTTCCTACTTTGTGAGGACAGGGGATGGATTATGAGCAGGTTTCTACTACCACGCTGGTAATAATTTTCCACCAATTTGGGGTTTATTTTGCACTACTCCCTCCGTGATAGTTCACTATGTTTGAGAGCTCATGAAGAGGTTGATTCGCGAAGAGGTTGTCTCGCGAAGCACTGGCCATGAAGGTTTGTGGAATCGGTGTGTTCGCGTGGGGATTGTTTCACGAAGCACACGCTGTGAAGGTTTGAGGCGCTGTGTGTGTGTGATTTTTTTGGGTCGCGAGGTGAGTTTGAAAAGAGGTCGCCTCGCAAAACATCTTCAACGAAGATCAGAGGAGCTGCGTGAGCACACAATGGTTGTTTAAGGATGTTCTTAACGCGAAGATCTGAGGCGGTGTAGGCTCGCGAAGGCCTGCAGAATGGTGATTCCATGGAGTCCTTCCATGGAGAGTTGCCCCGAGAAGATCCTGAGGCGTTGTGAAGCCATGAAGGCCTGCCGTGGAGAGTTTCCCCATGAAGACTGGGGGCTGAGATGAGTTCTCTGGTCTAGAGACCTGTTTGTTGGACCAGTTCATGTTTGAAGTGAGGGTGTTTGGGAATCGGCAAGGGTGCCAGCCCTTAAAGAGGATAATGCATTCAACCTTTGACTTGCGTTATGGATGCTGAACTAGTTAATCAATGGATGGGGTTGTCCCTAAAAGACAAAGAAAAAGCGGGGATCGAGGCATAGAGAAATGAAGACCCAATATTAGAAAATGCATGTCTCTGATCGTTTTAGGAGAGTTCATTAAAAAAATTTGGTTAATCATGGGCCTCTCAAAAAAACTCTTCAGAACATCTGGAAACTTGATGCAGGAGTGGCCATTCGGGAGGCGGGGTCTAATCCCATTATCTTTGAGTTTTTTAACTAGAGATCTAAGGACAAAATCTTGTGTGGAAGATAGTGGTCCTTTGATAATCAACTCCTCCTCATGGAAGAATTCAAAGGGGGAGATGATATCTAGCAAATGAACTTAACTCGCTCTCCCTTATGGATATGAATTACATGAATCACTTTCCATGAAAGAACAGAACACATAATAATGGAAATTGAGGATATTCTAGGACACTTTATTGAATGGTATTGATCAGACCCATTACAATGGAGCCCCAAGGTTCGGATCAAGGCATAAATTGAGTTGTGAGAGCACCTAATGATGGGAATGTTCCTGAAAATCAATGACTTTAGCACCTGTATATCATTCGAATTTGAAAAACGTCCACACTTTGGTTTTTTTGTGGTTGTCTTGGCCACCAGGAAAAATCTTGCCCCACAAAACCTATGAGTGGATCAGGTGATATCACCCTCCAATATGGCCTGTGGCTCCGTGAAAAAATGACTAAATGTGATTTCATCCCTAAGACAGAAAAAAGGACTGTGACCATCTCACATTGGCACATACCAGTCAGGTGGAACCGACACAAGGACAATCTATTATGCTGGGACCTCCGAACATCTCTAATGCTAAATATCCCACTCTGAGAGAAGCTGGAGTTCATCCTAACCCCCTGAAGGGAAAAACTCAATCTTCCAAAAGGTCGACGACAAATCAAAAATAACCACGATGGCAATGCTCAACTCTAATGTCGATGCACTTCGAGCCACCAGATTCAGATTCGTGTCCACAATCGTGTGTAATTGACATATCACCAATGGAGGCCCATGGTATGACCGAAACATCAATGTTGGAACCAATCACCCGTCGCACGTGGAAAAGGGTGCAACGTGGAGGAAGTGAGGATCACACGGATGACCCTCACCCCGAGATCAGGAAAAGACAAAATGAAACATGCCAATCGGGGAGGAATCCCACCAAAATATGGAAAATGACAAGCGGAGAAACAAGTCCGGAGGAACCAAAGGCGGTGGTGGGTGAGACCCAACCCCGCCTAGAGCAATGATTGTGTATATTTGGAACCTTCGTGGGCTTGGAAACCCATGAATGGTTCGCATGATTCAATGTAATTTCACTCAAAGTTACCCCGATATGGTTTTCCTTTCCGAAACTATACTGGAAAACAAAGACACCAATGGTATTGCTCTAATGTGTGGCTTCCAAGGCTGCATTCGACTGCCCAATCAAGTCCATTCTGGGGGCCTTTGTCTCCTTTGGAAGGATAATATTGAAGTTACAATATTGTCTTCCTCCTTGTACCATGTGGATGAGACTATTCAAAAATACATGCACACACCCTGGACCTTTGTGGGATTCTATGTATGGTCATGCCATTCTGTTAAGGTGCAATCATGGGACCATCTATGCAAGCTGTGACAGGATTTACCTAGCCCTATTTTTTCGGTGGAGATTTCAATGAGATCATGTTCCATAAATAAATAAGAGGCGGAAGTATTCGACACTCAGCCTCGATGTATAAATTCAAGGACACGGTCACTAGGGAGAACCTGGTCAATCTGGGGTACACATATAATCCTTTTACATGGTTCTGCGGAAATAATGAAGGCACCCGCATCGTTTAGAGTCTTTACATATTTAGGGGTTCTGCTGATTGGATTAATCTATTCAACAAGTTTCATGTTGGCCACATGGCACATAATTGTTCGAATCACTACCAAATTTTAATTGATTGTTTGCAAGGCAAACGGAAGCGATAACCCAGCATGCCCTTTAGATTTGAGAGGTTTTGGTCAAAATACCAAGAATGCAAAGAGGTAGTCCGACCAAGTTAGAAGAGTTCTCATAAAGATGTTTTCCTCAATCTCCAACATGTTGCATCCGGTCTGAAATCTTGGAGTAACAAGAAATTACACCAACCTGATAGGCATTGTAATGTCATTGAAAATAAGTTCCAGAACGTACTCAAGAAACCCCCATCCAATGGAAACATCTCCCAGATTGGGGACACTCAAAGAGAGCTGGACGTGGCCCTTCGTGTTATGGAAATCTTTTGGGCTATGCGGGTGTGTGACATCCACATTAAAGAGGGAGACACTAATACAGGGTACTTCCATCTGAAAGCGTCATATAGGCATCAGAAAAACTCTATCATGAGCTTATCACGACCTGATAGAAGTAAAATTTCTGACTCTTGCGGCATTCATGAAGCTTAGTTTGAAATTTTCCAGAACCTATTCTCCATGGGAACTCCTTCTATGTCCGCTGAATTGGAAGAATGCATCAGACCAGTTATCACCGATGAGATTAATTGGCAACATTCAAAAGATGTGATGAATGATGGGATTCACCTATATTTGAAACATATCCACCCCACTAAGGCCCCAGGACCGGATGGTTTTCACGCCCTATTTTTTAAACAATACTGGCACATTATCAATCCCGACATCTGCAAAATTATAAAAAAACATCTGGGTGGGTAATAAAAGAATTTACACCATCAACGAAATAGTCCTCATCCTCATCCCCAAAATCAAGAAACCTCAGGTGATCCATGATTTGAGACCTATCAGCCTCTGTAATGACTCTTAAAATATTTTCTCAAAAATCCTTGTCAATCAGCTGCGTCCTTGGCTTCCTGATATTATCTCCGAAAACCAGAGTGCCTTTGTGGCCATGCGGCCGATTAATGATAATGAAATTGTGGACCATGAAGTGTTCCACTCTATGAAAACACGCTCCACTATGAAAAGAGCAACCATGTACTGGAAACTAGATATGACCAAAGCCTATGATAAAGTGGAATGGAAGTTCCTAAGAGCTGTGATGCTGAGAATGGGCTTCTGCACTAAATGGATATATATGGTCATGCACTGCATCTCGACCATCTCCTTCATGATCAAGGTCAATGGGGATCTCACCAGCGAATTCTCCCCAACCCGAGGCCTGTGCCAGGGAGATCCTCTCTCCCCCTTTCTCTTCATCTTGGTGGTTGATGTTTTCTCTAACCTTATTTCCAGGGCTGCATCCACTAAGTTTATTCATGGTGCAACGGTCTGCTGTGAGATCCCACAGGTGTCACATCTCTTCTTCGCCGACAACTGCCTACTTTTATCCAGATCCACTATTAATGAATGCCAGGTGATCAGCTATACTATCCAGCAATATGAGTGGGCATCTGGACAGTCTATCAATCAAGGAAAATTGGAAATATCTTTCAGCACAGGGTTTCCACCTGCCAAGAGAGCTGAGCTTTGTGCTTCTGCATGCATCCATATGGACGATAAACACAAAAAGTATCTCGGACTTCCTACGGTTATTGTCCGGTCCAAAAAAAAAAGAAATCCTTACATCTCTGGTGGACAGGATTGAGAAAAAAAATCAAGGATGGACCCCAAAAAGCATCTCCAAATCTGGAAAAGTAACCCTCATTAAAGATTTCCTTCAGTCTATCCCCATCAACTTCATGTCCATGTTTAAGGTCCCAACGACCATCTTCATTGTGATTCATTCTCATACTGCCAACTTCTGGTGGGGGAAAATGAAAGATGAAATCGACCCCACTAGTTGGCCTGGGAGAACCTATGTAAACCCAAGTCGAAAGGAGGGATGGGATTATGGAATCTTCTCTTGTTCAATGACGCGTTGTTGTCCTTACAAGGATGTTTCATTTTAAACTATCCATCATCTCTATGTGCGCGGGTAATCTGTGCCAAGTACTTTCCCCACACGGATTTTGTTGGTTCCTATCTGTGCCCCCGTCCTAGCATCTTGAAGAGATGTATTTGGGGGGCCTGAAGTCTCCTGAAAAAAGGGTAGGGATGAAGTATTTTAAGTGGCTCATCTGTCAACATTTGGACCAATCCATGTCTTGTTCATAAGGATAGATTACGGGCCACATCCCCCGCCTAACCAGGTCTTGAAGACGACACTATCAACTACCTTTTTTCAGACCAAGGTCCGAGGTGGTGTGTGAAAAGATCCAGGAATGGTTTAACAAAAGACACCAAAGAATTATCTTGAGCATCCCTAGGTCCCTGATGCAGGACCCGACAATCTTTTTTGGACGAATGATTCTTCAGGCGATTACACGGTGAAATCTGGTTACATATTGACACTTGGAATTCAATCTCTCGACTGTGTTGAGGGACTATGGAAAGTGCTTTGGAAGCTCAATTTACCCAAAAAAATACGACAATTTTGCTGGCAGGTGTGCACGGGCACCCTCCCTACCATGAGCCTCCTTGTTTACCGACATATGTCCAATGCTGAGTCCTGCCATTTCTGCCCAAATATCCCTGAAACTCCTTGGAATGCCATCATTCACTACTCGGGAGCCAAGGAAATTTGGAATAAATGAGGCCCAACTTCGAATTCTGAAATGGACATTGCCTCTGACCTCCCCAATCTTCTGATGTGTTAGTGCTCTTCTATTTCATCCTATGATGCTAGCTCTTGTTGCAACCTGGCATAGATCATTTGGGTTCGGCATAACGATTCGGTTTTCAACCACATTCATGAACCTCCCAAATTATGTATTGAACAAGCCACTTCATGGATTGAGGGCTGGAAGGACTGCAAAAGAAAACTTTATGCCAGGGGTTACCCCCTCCTATCCCCCTCATTAGACCCCCCCCCCCAATGGAAGGGAGTCTTAAGATTAACGTGGATGATTCTCTCCCCAAGGATGGGCATATTGCTCTAGGCCTCCTGGCTCATAATCATCTAGGGCAGATCATTGCAGCAAAATATGAATCATATCATGCCTTCTGGGAACCTGCAGTGGCAGAGGCCACTACCATCCATGCAGGTATGATGTTCACTATAGAACGTGGTTGGGTTGACATCATCATTGAGTCTGAATGCCTTTCTGTTATCAATAACATTAACCAGAATAACTCCGGACTCCAACCCTTGGGCTTCATCATCCGGAGAATCCTCTCGGTGTACCAAGGCTTCTCTTACTGCACCTTCTCGTTTACCAAAAGGGAAGGAAACAATGCGGACCATCAGCTAGCGACCTCATGCCCATTCGATGCCAACTAGCTCTAGCTCGACAATTTCCCATCATGGCTCTTCTTATGTACGACTACTGATATTCGTCATTAATGTTATCTTTCCTTCTTATCAAAAAAAATCATGAGTATCAAGTTAAAACACGTATGATAAAGAAAGCGATTATTAACAGAAATGTTAATTTAACATGAAAATTATTATAAAATGGGTAGTATAAAGTTCTAAATGAATCATGTATGGTATCATAATTGTTAATATGGTTCTTTTATAATTTAATAAAATACTACGGTCATTATACAAGAGGTTAAATGTACCCTCAACTAATGGAAAGTGCATGTTAAGGGTTAATTTTACAATCTATTTATTTTACAAGGTTATTTTTACATAAGTATCTACCGGGAAATATATATTATCCTTGTCCATGTTTCATAAAATAGTTTTCAAAGGGATTATTTTTGAGGGACTTTTTACTAATACATCATTTTAAATTTTTTTAATGATTTATTCCTTTAAACCATTCTCATTAATGTCCATTTTTTTAAAATGGTTTTAACGATTTATTTAAATGGACACGAATGTTTTAAAATTTTAATTCATTTCAAAATATTCAAAGTGGTATGAGAAAAGTTTGATTCAAAAATGTATTTAAATGTATTCCTTTCTAAATTATGTGACTTTTAATTGCTTTCATGGAAAATGGATATTTCTCTCCATGAGTTTTAAAAATAATTTTCTTCTCTTTCAACATCCTTTAATGGATTTTAAACTTGTTTGAAGATGATTTTCTGTTATACAAAACATCCATATTGTATTGAAGGTTTTTTTAAATGTTTGACAGTGGATATTTTATTTTTATACCATTAATAGTTTATGGATAACATATTGACATTTCGTATGCTAGTTTTAATACGAATGTTAATGTTATGTTTAAACATTTTTATATGAGGAATGCATTGGACTTTGTAACTGACTGGTGGAGCATGCTATAGCTCCTCGATGCATCTATAGTTCTCATGAGACAAACTAGATTCTTTTCCCAAGGCCATGACAAAATCTTATTTGTATTCTTGTCACAAGTTCATAACTATGTGGTTATGAAGTCTGGCATTATGCACTACATCTTTTTGAATATGGATATTGATATTGCATGTGATTATTCGACTAGTATAATATCTATGTGAATATGTGATTGGAATTATTTTATTGTATATTTTCTATATTTTGCTGATGTTTATGTTTAAAGGGAGTTTTTAGTCTTATATATTTCCTTAAATTTTTATCCTTATTTTTGAATGTTTCCACTATATTGTTATCCTTACTGAGCATCTGAGCTCACCCCTTTATATGATTTAATATTCCAAGGATCCCAATAAGTGTGTTATGTTTGAGATGCAGGGTTAAGGTAAGGGAACAATGGAATTATCAAAGGATTTTTGTGTGTTGTACGTTAGAAAGTGTAATGTAACGATCATTTATGTATTCTATTTTCCAAGCCCGCTAAATTGATCGGTCTTTCAGGATTTGATTCCTTGTAATCATGCAAATGCAATAAAATAATTCACCGACTTTGGGAATATAGCCTGAATGGCACGAAGGCCTTCATTTTTATTGATTTTAGATAACCCCCCTTTCAAGGGATGAGGGGGAACCCTTTAAATGCCTGTAGGATCAGAGATTACATAGACTATATGATTAAGAGATTACATGACCCGAAGGTCTTAGGGAATTCAACCAGACTATCTACAAGGTATTTCCCCTCCCCGTCGGGGCTTTATAGTTAGTATCAAAGGAATATTTGAAATAACCTTGGAAACTAGATGTAGATAAACTCTGATTAGAGCACATTACCCTAAGATAGACTTTGAAGATTAGTATATAAGAACATACAATACTTTTGGTAATGTAGTGATTTTTGTGAGTTTTACAATAAAATACATCCCTATCTAGATAAGAGCATGTAGAGGCGGCTCTGGCACAGATGTACATAGGGGTAAAACCTGAAAACACCGCTTTGAGATAGAATCGAACGGGAACTGGTGCACAACAACGGGCCTTGCTGCACTCTTGGTTACGACACTCCCGGGGGATATGCTTGGGATAATTCTCATTTTCATTACAAATCATTATGATGTATTTATGAGTATATACCTCCTGAAAGAAAACATTTTTATGATTATGGATTATATCTGTAAACTTTTCAATTTACATTATGTATTTTACATGTTTGGAATTACTCATTTCTATTCATAAACGTACCTAGTGTATTCCATTGTATATAAATGGCACCATGTAGAAGGAATGAGAACTCCAACAATACATAGGATCCAAAGAGTAATAAGGATCATATCATTCATTGTATAAATGCATCATTTTGAAGGTAAATTGTCCCCCATGTATTCTCAACATATGAAGAGATAATATAATGTGTTAAAAAGATAAGTAAATAATTCTTTAAGCCCTACGGCTTTGAAGGGAAGAAAGAGGAGAAAAGGATGGTAGAGAGAAAGATGGATAAAGGGAAGAGGGGAAAGAAGGATTTTCCCATATGTGATAGCTGTGGGAAAAATCACGTTGGTAAATGCTTGAAGGGATTGGGAATTTGTTATAAGTGTGGAGAAAAAGGACACCAAGTACATAATTTCCAGGCAAGAAAAAAGTTTCAAAT
This sequence comes from Viscum album, assembly GCA_963277665.1. NCBI lineage: Eukaryota > Viridiplantae > Streptophyta > Magnoliopsida > Santalales > Viscaceae > Viscum > Viscum album. Next base: position 1,868,374,602 of record OY728133.1, read on the forward strand.
GTAAAATACTTCATTTGCAAGGTGTTGGGACACTACGTGAATCAATGTCCCAGTCATCATAGTTTACTGCAAATGATGCTATTGGATAATAATCAAGTTATGATACTACCTAATATAAAGAGGAATGACTAGTGTTCTTATGTTGTTATTATTGAATTATTTCATTTGATTGTTGTATCAGCAATATAATGGTTATATAAATTATTGAGATAAGAAATGAATGTAATGTAGTACTATTTTATTAAGGATTTGAGATAATATGGTTCTATGAAAAGTGACATAATAGTAAGCTACACTTTTTTTGAAAATACATGGTTAATGGAAAGGCAATCCTTAATATGGTCCTGATAATGAGTTAGTGATTTTGGAATAAGAGATGGTTGATTCGGAAAAATTATATTAGATATTCTTGACTTCCATGGAACTGATTAATAGTTTTTTTATTTCATCATTGTTGGAATATTCAAAATTATTGGATATAAATAATATTTCCAGTATTATATAATGGATAAGGGAGAATGAACGTTATCAATATGGTTTTATGGTAATTAAAGGGGGCTACAATGTTTTAAAATAATACATGATGAAGGTGTTCACATGTTACTAAATGGCAAAACGGATCTTCATTGTGTTTAAATTCCTTAAAAATTTTGGGCTGTGAGTTTGGATAAAAGTATTTTGGATAAGTCTAAAGGTTGGAATGGATTTTTTTTGAAATTGGATACTATTGATAAGGTTATTTTTGTATTGTTATAAATAGGAAAACATATAGTCCATGTGACAATCTGTCGCGTCAGACAAAGCTACGGGAATTGAACCCACAACCATATTGCGATTGGGATTTATCGCTTACCACTAGACTATGTGAAGTCCCTAGATTGTATAATCTAGTTATTTTAATGGATCTGGTAGGTGAATTATAAATTCAATAATTTTGGAACCCTATACGACTATAATAAATAGATTTTTTTTGAAATATTTTGGAGTGAAATATGAGGTTGTGGTAGGAATTAGTTGAAGGATAAAACTCTACTGGTCAAGTATATATATATATATTCCTCTTATTCTATGGGTAAATTAATTATTAAAATTTACTGAAGGGATCTTAATACCAAAAATGTGTTATCCTAATACCTTATTGTTTTTTGAACTAATGGTATTTTACATCATCATAGATTGATGGATTTGAGGCCCTCAATTTTACACTTGTTTGTGATTGATAAACTCAATAACTCCCTTTAAATATTTATGTTCTCTTATAATTATGTTTCCCTAATTTCTACTAATGTTCTTCTAATCGAGATCATAATTTGGTGGCAACCCTTTCATTTCCCTTTTCCACTTATTAAGACTATATTTCATTAACCCAATTTCCGATGTGGGCTTTCCCACAAAGGTATTTTCTATTTTCAACTTTTTATTTTTGAACAAAAATTTCAAATTGAAAGGATGCAATTTATTGAAGGAGGTAATAATGTAACACCACAAGATTTCATAGTACATTATTTATTCAAATAATTAAATTACATGCACTACATGAAACACTGAGTTCAAGCGCACCACGACTTACCAAACTTGCCATTCAAAAGTAGTAATGAATAATATTTACTGAATTTTGAACATTATATAATACTTATAATTTTATAATCCATATTATGTGTTTCTAAGACATAATTTAAGAACTAATTCATTTTTTTCAGATAAAAGAAGTATTTTTCAAAAAAATGCACTCTTACAGCCTTTTAATAGTGAACCTTTGTAAAATTCAATATTTGAAACTTTTATATATTCAATTTTAAAAAATAAACATTTTATTTATAATAGGTACATAAGAATTTAGTTTCAATATATTTTTGTTGTTTTTCAAATAACTTTCATATTTTGGTGAATTGTGAAAAATACATTATTTTAACTGAAAACAACATTTTAATCAAAATAATTTATATTGTTAAATTATAAATTTTAATTGTTTGGAAGTATAAATAGATTATATTTTTACATTTTAATCCAATCCAGGTCATTGTATGTAATTTCACATTGAAATTGGACAAAAACAAGTGTCAATCTTTTGATAGTTATTATTTTTTAAAAGAAAGATTTTTTTGACAACGGGAATTAATTTTAAATTAATTAATGATACTTATATGTTTTGAAATTAGTAAAATAAAATTAATTTTTTTATTCGGAATATCAATATTAGCTTAGGTAGATTTTTTGGTATTTTTCTGAAAACTTTCAATTTATGATGAATAGTGAAAAACACTGTGTTATTGTTTAAAACCCATTTTCTTAAATAATTAATAATTTTATTTAAATTTAGTTTAGGTAAAAATATATGAATAATATCTATATAATTTAAATGTAATTCATTGGAGTTATTTTATAATTATTTTAGATATATGAAAATTTTATAGAACATTTTTACCATCTTTTACCCACCTCCTAGGAGCATTTGAAAATTTGCATAAAACATTATTTTACCATTTCTATGAGTTGAATTTAAAAAATCCGAGAGACATGGTTGATATCAGTAAGTAAAATTTTGTTTAACAAGATGAAAATAATTTTTCGTGAATAGTAACTTTTTACTTTTATTTTCCACAATTAAATGTAAATAGGGTAAATAAGGGTAAAAATGATATTATTATTACCCTAAAACATGACCTAAATCTATTGGATAAGTGTAATTAGACCAAAAACAACGTTAAGAATAAAATAAGAATCTTTAGGTCCATTTGGATTAGATTAGGACAATTATTATTATTTTATTTAAAGAAGAGTTAAAAGAGTTAAAATCAAAGATTAATAACTAATTTTTTTAATATAGGGTTAAACATTAGATAATTTAGACTATAAATAATCATTATAAATAAAAAAAAATCCCTACATAATTTTATTTTATTTATAATATTTAGACATTATATAATATAATTTATTTATGACACAATGATGATGTTTTAATTACATAATTAATGAAATACTAAAATAATTAATATTATAAATATGGAAATAAATGTAATTTGAGACTTTTTATGAAATAATCTAATTTTTAGCTTAATATAAAATGTTATTCTTGGTGAGATTAATTTTTATTGAAACAATAATTCTGTTATAAATTTACCAAAAACAAAATATCCAATAGTGTCAAAAAAGACATAAAGGTATTTTTATAACAAATATTTTATTATTAATTGGTAATCTATTCCTAAAAATCTAATGTTCAGACAAAGATGTTATAAAATGATAGGTTTGTAATTAATTAACCACATGGGGTTCTCTTGGAAGTTTATTGTAAGTTTATTATCCATATAATATAAAAATATAAAGAGACACGGTAAATGTCAAACTATTTAACTAAGAGTTAAATCAAAAAGATAATGTTAATATAGTGACACAAACCTATCTAAAACCTATTGGTTGATTAATTTTAGACCTATCCCCCTTATAATTTAAATAATTCATTTTTGTGATATTAGTAACCGAAAATTATTTTATTATAAAATAAAATTTCAAGCTTTTCTTAAAGTGACCCTCACCTCTCTTATAAATGGGAACTCCTCCTTCTCATAATTTCACACCTCAAAATCCATTTGGATCGGCCAAACCCTTCCCAAATATCCTCCCAACATTCCTCCCTTCATCCTAGATTCCTTCCATTGGTTAGAAAGTCAAACTTTGGTTCCCTTTTGATCAAATCAAAAGGAAGAACCTGAAAAAGAGGTAAATATTTCATCACATCTTTGATGTTATTTTCTTCTTCAACTTCCTCTTTCTTGGTTGTCTCCTTTATAAAATAATAACAACAATATCCTATATATACCGATGTTATTATAGAAATGGAACCACCATATTCATTATTCTATCCATCCTATAAACGACAAAGTCACCATACGTGTGTACGTTCGGATTACCGTCTCCACATCGTGGTGTTGTTTGATATTCAAACACATCATTATTTGGATGGGTATGATAATGAGTATAACTGATGTAAATAATAAATATAACATGTTAATAATTATGTATATATGATATACCATCAAATTACATACAATTTCACCATCAATATAAATATATTTTCACTCGTGTGTACGTACGGATTACAGTCTCCACGACGTGCTGAGATTTATTTCCATGTTCACCTTTCAACAAAGATTTTAATATATATAAAAATAATAATTACATAATATATGACATAATAATGATAATGGAGATATATATATATATATTTACTTACATATATCTTATTCACTTAGTTCTGTTCAATACGATATAAAAACAGAAACAATGTTTATGCGTATGTATGGTCTACCGTCTCCATAAACTGTGTTTTCCATTTCAACTATATGTCTATTATACATATTTATATTCTAAATATATGTGATATATAAAATTTTTTTTATATTCTTGAAGTATTTAAATCTTTATCTAAGTGATACAATCAACAGTGACAAGTTTAAACACATACGATAAAGAAAGTGATTATTTCCTGAAATGTTAATTTTACATGAAAATTATTATTAAATGGGTAGTATAAAGTCATAAATTAATCATGTATAATATCATAAAGATTTATATGGTTTTGGTATAATTTAATAACATACTACGGTCTTCTTAGAAGAGGGTAAATGTACCCTCGACTAAAGGAAAGTCCAAGGTAAGGGTTAATTTCACAATCTCTTTATTATCTGATGTTGTTTTTATGTGAGTATCTACAGGGAAATATTTGTTATCCATGTCCATGTTTCCTAAAATAGTTTTCAAAGGGATTATTTTTAAGTGACATTTTAATAAAACATCTTTTTAAATGTTTTAAATATTCATTCTTCTAAACCATTCTCATTAAAGTCCATGTTTTCAAAATGGTTTTGAGGATTTATTTAAATATTAATGAATTTTTAAAAATGTTAATTCCATTCAAAAGATTCAAAGTGTTATGGGACACTTTGATTAAAAAATGTCTTTAAATGTCTTCCTGTAAAACTTGGGTGACTTTTAAATGTTTTCATGGAAAAGGGATATTTCCCTCAATGAGTTTTACAAATCATTTTCATATATGTCAACAACCTGTGATGGATTTTAAACTTGTTTGAAGATGATTTATTATGATACAAAACATCCATATTTTATTGAATGTTTTGTGATATGTTTGACTATGGATTTTTTATTTTTATACCATTCATAGTTTATGGATAAATAATTAAAATTTAGTATGCTAGATTTAATACAAATGATTATTTATGTTTAAACATTTTCATATTAGGAATGCATTGGACATAGTATGTGACGGGTAGAGCCCGCTATAGCTCCTTGATGCATTGGTAGGTCTCCTGAGAAAAACTAGGGTCTTGGCACAAGGGCTTGGCAGAATCATATTTTTAGTCTTGGCACAAGGCCTTGACTATGTGGTTATGAAGTCTGGAATTATGCATTCCATCATTATGAAAGTGGCTATTGGTATTGCATGTTTTTATTTGACTAGTAGAGTATCTATGTGAATATGTAAATAGAATTATTTTATTATGTATTTTCCTTATTAAGATTAAGTTTATGTTTAAAAGGATTTTGTTTTAGTCTTATACATTGCCTTAAATGTTTATGCATATTTATGAATGTTTTTTCTATATTGTTATCCTTACTGAGCATCTGAGCTCACCCCTTCTATGTTTTAATTATCATAGGATCACAAGAAGTGGTTTATGTTTAAGAATCAGGTTTAAGCAAAGGAACAACGACATTCTCAATGGACATTTTTTGTTGTATGTTAGAATGTGTAATGTAATGTTCATGTATGTAATCTATTTTCCAAGATTGCTAAACTGATCAGTATTTCAGGACATGATTCCTTGTAATCAAGCCAATGTATTGAATAATGCACCGACTCTGGGAATATAGGGTCAGGGCACTGCACTCTCCATTAGTCAACAATATCTTATCTATTCATAGGACAATATGTTGGCATGTGGAATTTTGGCTCGGACCTAGTGGGTGGAGTATTGGTGTTATTAAATGGTATTGTAGAACCGGGTTCAAAACCCTGTTTTATATCTTTTACTTGATATGGGACAAGGTATAACATAGATATGTTTTTTTGGTATTGGGTAGGGGAATTGTGTTAGTGTCTAGAAAGAAATGTACAGAAAACTTATGAGTTTCCATATATTGGGAAATTATTTTCTTGTTGTTTGATTTCACCTTGGATTTAAATGTGGATTGGTTGATAAACAGTTTGTTGTAATATTAATTTAAGGTATTTTGTGTAAATTCATACATCAAGTCTAGGAACATAGGAACCCAAGACCCATGAATGTTTTTATTTATATAGAACAAAAATAATTAAAATTATATTGAAATTGTCATATGATATTTTTGTTACTTATATCTTGCATTATTATATTTGAGAATGAGTAATCTATTCTTAAATGTACATATAAGGTTGTTACTAATGTGTATGTATTGGCATATAGGTTTATGTTATGGATATTCATTATGGATTTATGTCTTTTTCATGTAGGTAGACTCTATTAATGAACTATTTTGTAGACCATTTTGTGTTCCTGTGTTCTATTAACTGTAATTTTGTTTAATCTATTTGATTTATCTATGTTTTCATCTTGAACAATAAGAAATTACACCTTATAAACATATTTAATATCCAGTTTCACACCATGTTGTGACATAAGATGCAACTAATCATGTTACCTTTGTTATTCCAATTGGTGAAGCATTAAAATCGACCCAGTCAATACTCTTCCAGCTTTCCCTTTTTTAGGGAGGAGGATCCCATAGGGTTCGGACGATGAGGGTTGATTATGTCCGTGACTTATAGCTCTAGCATCCCTCTTCCTTATATGATGTTGGAGGTTACACAGATATAGTGGATAGGATATGGGTCATCGATATAATATTTTACCAAGTGGAGAACCTAGAGGATGAGAATGAAAAGAATATGACCTTTATTCTTCAAGTTGTCATTTTACAATGGTGGGACAACATGATTTATGTTTTTTGGAGAGAACATATAACATGAGATATCTTCAGGGACATCATATTTAGGTATTTCCTCCCAAAGTCACTTAAATTGGATCATGATTAAATGTTAATGGATCTCTAGAAGGGTATGATGATAGTGTCAACCTAGTCATCACATTTAACAAGGTTGATTCAATTTTCACCAATTTTGGTGTGGAATAAGGTGTTGACAGAATAAAATTAAAAGAAAACCCTTTTTCTTAGATATGATACTACTGGTCAAGAACATTTACATGATGGACCATTGTGTAGTTCTAGGTATGTATATGATTATAAGTAAGTGATTAGAGAATGAAATATCCACATATATTCTTCTAACCACCAGTGGATTTACTTGTGACTTTTCTTGTGTAGTACTATTTTTTTATTCCAGTTAAAAGAATAGAAATTCAAAGGATGGAAATTTGGGTAGAGATCAGAAGTCAGAGTCGGTTATTAATTATTATACAACAATTCGGGGAAATGAATCTATTATGTGCTACAATGGTGGGTGAAGGGGACATTATAACTAAGACTATACTATTTCTCTCCAGAATTTTTACCTGTGTTGTAACAATAGTCAATTGAATAGGTTCTATAATTTATATTTCAGAATAAATGTATAATGTTTGGAAATTATGTGGTTGGTGAACCTTATCAATAGGCATAGAACACATAAGTTTCAATCGATTAGGTGACTCATGGTCCTCTAGTGTTTCATGGAGTGGTAGGTGTAATGTGTAACATGGAGGACCATGATCTTTTAGATGGTGGAGAGGGGCTGTAAATATTTTACAGTATGGTCTTGATTTATTTTATAGTCTATGTAAATTTTATTAATACATTCACATTCCATTAATTCATATCTATAAAATGGGATTCTATATTTGACATATTGCACAAGATATCCAATTATCTAATATATATTAAAACATTCTCGGAAAATAAATTGGATCATCTTCACGTCTGTCCAGAATTTATGATTGTGATTGAAGACTTCAATCATGCGTGGAGAATCAAATTTTTTTAGATGAACTTTTTTGATGTGATCACTCGCATGGAGTGGTTGACTATATACCATGAGCATATTGATTTTTATAAGAGTCATGTGGCCATTAAATTTCATAATGTGTAGAAGTTTTTGTTCATTGGGTATTGGATTGTTTAATTGGGAAGAGTATAACTAGATCATCATCATAGAGAAATATTTTCACCATGAGTGGAAAATGTGATCATTATAGTATATGAGAAATGGAATCCCTCATCTTTTTGACCTATGCTGGACCAGTTTTTAGATTTCTTTCTAGATGATTTCATAGGATTACATCAGGTACGTGGACCCGATTTTGAGACCATGCTTAGTCCCTAAGTACAAATTTCATTTATTAAACATTATTGAATATAATAATTTGAATTGAATGATCCCAAGGGTGAACATAATTATCATGAAGATAATGGAATTATCAGATTGAAAACATACCCCTTGGTTTCTCTAGTGTTGTCTTATAAGATTGTTGATGGCGGTATTAAACTTTATAATGACTTCTGTATGATAGATCATATCATTTTGGAAAACAAGTACATGTCATAAAGAATTAATGAATTTTTGATCATATGAGTCGAAAAAATGGGTTTGGAAGATTTATCCATGTTATTTATGACCTAAATTTATTTTTATTGGGGAATATAATCCAATTAAAGTGTTTTGGAGTAGGTACATGTTGTATGTGTATCTCATTATCCCATATGGATTGAAAAATTATTAGAAAGTGTTCATGGTTCTCCTAAACAAGATATTTAACTCATATATAGAATCATTTTTAAGTATATTCCTTGATGAAGTTATGATATATTATAAGATATCATAACTAAATTCTAGAATCTAGGTGATCATATATGTTATAAAATGAGTACATCGACATTATACTAAGTACTGGAAGAGTCAATTTTTTATATAATAGGTGTGTTCTCTGTGGATCATGGTTTTTTTAGTTTGTAAAATATATAATTATAGAATATATCAATGAATTTCTATCTTCAGAATGAATTTTTAGCTTTTTCAATATTAAGAATTTTTTGGTTCTAGGTATGAAAAAGTGGAGGTTCATTGAATAATTTTATCACCTAGTATCACATATAACTGTTCGTATCAAAAAGGGATCCATTTTTTAATAGACATACTTGTGTTAAGAGCTCTTAGTATACCTAAATTCGATATTAATTTCACATTTGATTCAGATTACCCCTAATCCGAAATATTATTATGATATGTTTTATGATGAATTTTTTTAATTGGGAGATATTTTGATGTAGAGATATCATGTAGTTTCTTATGAGTCTCATCATCTACAAACCAATGAGTGTAACTAACAACCCAAACAACTAATGTTTTCAGTTGTGGTAAAAGTGTTGAAATTTTGGTGACTCTATCTATTATGAGAGATGATTTTCATATAAATAGAAAGAAATGTTTTCGTGGTATATATTCTCCTAGAAGGTTTTGATTCTTCTTCAGTGGTTATGTATATAATACTTTCTGAAATTCGACTTTGATATAGAATATTCTCTCAGAAAATGCATTGGTATTTTATATTTTCATAGCAAGAATATGTTTGCAATTGAAGAGAATACATCAAAAAAATGTTAGAAACTAATAGAATATCTATAATACATGTGGGTGGGAATATATTATAGTTGAGGGGTATTGGTTTATGCACCCTTGGTGATCACATCCTCATCATAGGAATAAGTAAAGGGAAGTAAATAGTTTGATCCATATTATATCTAAATTTTCTAGAATTTGGAATAAAACAATTTCATTCATGAATGGAGTTAGATAGATGTGGTGTAGTTATGGTATATGGATGTGTGAGGGTTAATTATTCTATGAGGGAAGATATAATGAAATACGTACATTCTTTTTTATGGGATGTTCGCCAACGATCATTCCAAAAATTTTATGATATCTGAAGAATTTTTTTAGCCTGATATGAAGATAGATAGATCATGATTTTTCTATTATCTTATAACTTTTCCATGGATAAAAGAAGAACATATGAATAATGGATGGTTTATTCAGCCTCCTATAGTGTAAATTTTAAAGTGGGAATAGGTGAAAATGGAATTCTTAATAAGTTTCCCTATTATTCAAATCGGGTCAAGAAGACATGTGGGTATTGGTGGATTTTTTGACCTATAAGGATCACTTATTTAATATATCAATGAAAAAAATAAGTGGGTGATTTAAAAAAGTTATATGTTGACGATATCAAATGTCTTCTCTGTGGTCCTTCGAGAAGGGTATTTTATACGGAAAACTTGTTCACATCACGATTTCGATAGGGCATATAGAAAGCGATGGGTATTTAGTTAAAGATGAATATTCATTTCCATCCATAGACTAGTGGGTAGTCAAAAAAATGAGTCTATACTTCAAAGCATATGATAGTTTCATGTATTATATATTTAAAAGGAGTTTGGGATGATATCTTGGATTTTTAGAGTTCTAATATAATAATATCTTCTAATATTCGATTAAAAATGGATACTTTTGAATCTCTATGTAGGTGTCCATGTAAATTTACATTTAGTTGGAATGAGGAAGGAAAATACATTGTTATTGGGATGTGTATGGTATTGGAAACCATATATCTGGTGTAGTTGATTTGGAAAAGTATATTTATAGCTCATAACAGGTAGTGGTGTTTTGTCGTCTAATGGAGATGACCCATGGAGTCGGATATGGAAAAAATGTCTACTTATGGGTATCCTGTATATTGGGTCTTATGAATCTAATAATATAATGGATTCCATCACTATATTATTTTGAGTAATTTTAGATAATTTAATTCATCAATGTAGTGTCCTATTTATTGAATCTTTTTCCATGGTCTCATGGTATGAATTGTGGGTTTCAAGTTTCTATACATCAAAGGTACAAGCTCAATCATGTGCCTGTGACTAATTGGGAGAATGATGAACTTGAATTGGATGTATCATATATCGAATGAACCATTTAGATTAAAGACCAAAGTTACAAGGTTCTATGAGGTAATGCCATCCATTTTTTCTAGTCCAATGGTAGCACTTGTGATCTCATGAATAGACATGGGATCATGATGTAGACATCCATGAACAATGGTCTGAATAGTTCTAGAAAACCAATTTTGACACTTATTAGGGAATAAATTAATAATAAGTGGAGAATTTTGACACATATATTTTAGGTGTTCCAAATTTCTACATTTCCATAGCTTGAGGTATATTTATTTCTGTGTTTGAGGTGGGTTATATTCTTTTGGGTAGTCAGAAATAGAAATTGGAAAGACATATATGAATATTGTTGCATGAAAAGTATTAGTTTATCTACTTTCTCGAAAATGGAGTTTTATGAATTATTAGTAGTGATACATATCCCACTAGAAATTTGGTGGGTCTAGAAGGTATAATTTTATCTTCCAATTAACCATTATCTTGCCTATGGCATCTTTCGAACCCTAGAAGGTAAGTGGATTTGCTATGTTTTAAATGAAACCTTAACCTACACTAAATTTCAATAATTATATAAATACCTATTCAATTTTTAAATTACTAGGAGCCATATCTTGAATAACTTTTTAGTTATATCCTCTCTTTTATCTCCTCTATTCAATTCCTAAACAATAGTTTGATCTTAGATTCCAATATTTCATGTCATACCAGTATGTATAATAATCCTCCTTCTTATTCATAATAAACATCAAATATATCCTTTATGTTCTGATCATATATAATTGGTTTTACATGTTCCAACAAGGTTGTTTGATCATTTGTGGAATTATCGCTTGATTTTAGGGTTTTAGAATCAGCACAACAATTGGTACAAGATCGTATTTTCAAATGAGTCTTCAAGGATGAGTGTGATTTTTTCTAACATTTTTGGTATAGTTTATCCTAGATCAGGATACTATCATTTTAATCATGTCAAACTAATAATGGTTTTGGTATTTGGTTTAAATATTACTCTCATAATGACTTTTTCCACAATCATTGTTCCACCTAAGGTAGTAAGGCGTTGATTGTAGACCATGTATATAAGAGTTACTGACATGATTTTTGGTGTGAGTGTGTTGAATATTTAATAATATGATTGATTCCTAATCACATGATTTGTGTGTGTGTCCCAATTAAACCTATGATTATTTTTTATTACATGTGGATTTTGTTGGTTATGATTGCTTCTTGATATGATGTGTTTTTTGATTTTTCATTGTATATTGTGTTTCATGTTTTGTTCTCGAGTTTGTTAAAGTGAAGAATAAATGATTATTTTTATTCACTCTCACATGAGGTATTTGTTTTATATGTTTGGTCAATATCCATTTTTTGTATCAAATTTGGATGGAACAGTAGAAGACATGTTTTGGATGATCCCCTTCAGGGGGATGCGTCAGTCGGGTTGTTAGTGCTCTGTCTCGAAAGTAGTGAAATTTGTTAGAGATTATCCCTAAAGAATCAACATATATATTATGTTCTGTGATATAATTTCTAATTATCTATATCATGTTAAAATTCATGGTATATACCATTATATTTTACAAACATATGTAACATACCACTCTTGGTTTCCTAATAAGATTCATACTCAAAACCGAGTCACATATTTGGGTGTGATTTTAGATTTCTAGAATAGGGATTTTGTGAATTGAATGGGTCCTATGGTTGATGGTTGATTAGGTATAGAATGAAGATATAGGTGTTTGTATTTCTCTTTGTCTTAACGGTATGACTTTGTTCAATTGGTTAAATGATCATGTGATGGCATGGTGAATGGGAATCCATGGGATTATTACAAATAGAAAATACAATGTTTGAAAAGAGACATATCGGAATAATCATCTCAATTTGATTAAAATTATATAGTATTCAATGAGATATAATATGGAATCAAAACCTTTTATGAAATTCTAAAAACCAACTAGATTGATGACCTCTTAATTTTTATAATGGAGAAATTGAATCACTTATCTAACAAACATGGGGAAGAAAAAAATTTATAGCTTGAAATGTAAAGGATCTAATGCCTTAACTAATGTGATAATAACTATCATTTATTCCTTACATTCATGAAGTAAAAAACGATAATGGAAAATATTATTATTAAAATTGTGGATAGTTTATACAGTAATGAAATAAACATACTTGGGTTGAATATAGTTGACTATATTCAAAATATATTTTCTAAAAGGGATCTAACATCATGGGAGGATATCAAAGAGATGATGCCAGAGAGTTATTCCTCAATAATATCCCTTCCACTATGAATAACATGCTGAAATACCATTTTTAATTTAATATAGATACAATTTAGATTTATAAAGCTATCAATATCATAAATTTTCACAGTTCTACTAGCCATATGGGTTCCTAGGATATTTTTCTATATTATCATGTGATATCATTGAATTGTATATTATAATAGTTATCAATGTTTTGTTTCATAGGAGGGAAATTATCAATATATTTTTATTCTACGTCTCTCAGTCTTATAACAAACTTGAATCTCATTTAGCTTCTAAAAATTTTAGACCCTTGTGTTTATGTGTCCTTACATACAATATTATTGTGAAAATCATAAAAAATAGAGTATTAATCGTCTTACCCCAGTAGGTACCCAATGAATATCATGGATTTTTCAGAAATAATAATATTCATGTCGTAATAGTGTTGGAAAAAATGGTATAAGATGTTTATTAGAATACTTTCTTCTCTAATATGATGGTTATTATTGTCACCATAAAATATTATGATATCTCTCATTATAACGGCATCATCAAGATTATGTGGTTCCATGGTTTCTCTGAATGATTTTGTGATATTTTATTCAGATCATTATTAATACTCAGTGATAAATATCAATAGGTGTGGTTTTTATATGATTATTTAAATATAATTGAACCATTTAGCAAATATATAACATATATCCTTCCCAATTCATTATATTCCATGTCTCTCTTAGCAAAAACATGGCCCTTGTTATTAACTAACGATAGATCCTGCCTTTCAAATATAGGTACATAACCCTTAGAATCACTCACATTTTTTCAACGATATGATATTATTTTAATAAAATATGATTATATATGGAGGGATTAATAATTATTTTGTATGATATGAGAGATAAATTTTCCAGATGTTCCTCCCCCAGTTCCATTCCCTATTATTCCTCCGATTCCAATTTCTCAAAAGGAATCGTATTCATTTAAGGGATCCCTAGAAATTATTTTATCCACATCAGAGATTGAGGATGCTGTAGCCTTTCACTCCAGAACCCTTGTGGCTAGATTTGGTGGTGATCAACCTTTGCCAGAGATGTTTGGGGGTTTCATCAACTCAATGTGGTGTCTTCGTTCCCGGGCGGCAGTGGGCACTTTGGATCAACGTCATATGATCATCCAACTTTTTTATGATGATGATTTTGACCGTTCCTGGTCGTCAAAGTCGCGTTTGTGTGATAATAGACAATTCCATCTCTTTCACTGGACAGTGGACTTTGATCGTGGCCATGATTGCAAGCATGCGACAGAGTAGAATCGACTTCCTCACCTTCCACTCCCCTTTCAGAACCCATCCGTCCTCAAAGGTATCGGTGATATGATCGGTTGTTTTCTTCGAATTGATGATGATAATATTTTCATGATGCTACTCGGCTTTGCTCACCTTTGTTTTGAGATGGACCTATTTGTGGCTCTCTCGAATCGTCTTCGTCTCCAGGTGGAAGGTTCGTTTGGTTTTTGGAAACACATTCATTATGAAAAAACTTTTGGTTTTTGTTCGCTTTGGTGTCGACAAGGCCACTGGGCCTCTTTCTGTTCACAACGTGGGAGGAGAGGTCACAAAGGATTGGCGTATTAGCCTAACGATACCCTTTCTCCCACAGTCCCTCGGGCTGTTGTTGGAATGCCTCAGTCTGGGGACATGATGAGTCCATGATCTACGTCGGGTGGTCATAACACCCCATCGGGCGTCCAACAGGCTTCAAATTCAATCCCTGGAAAACCATCCACATCTGCTTCTGGAATACCAGGTTCTTCCACCCATGCACCTCCCTTTGTGCCGAAGGCAATCAAGTCAGGGGGAGACAAGAAAGGTAAGGGCATTGTTGCTATGGTTTCTGGAAGTTCCGGTCCTTCTTATGCCAATTTTGTTCGTGGTATGATGACTGCTCCTGATGGGAGAAAGGATGACCCATCATTGTAGAGTATCCCGATGGATGATGGAGCCAAAGGGAGTGTCACTGTAACTTTTTTTGGGTTGGGGAACATGTGTTGGT
Organism: Viscum album; assembly: GCA_963277665.1. NCBI lineage: Eukaryota > Viridiplantae > Streptophyta > Magnoliopsida > Santalales > Viscaceae > Viscum > Viscum album. The sequence goes on from OY728133.1 coordinate 1,868,389,921, forward strand.
CGTCTTATGACCCACTTGCATAATGATGGGTGGATTGGTGGCATGGGGATTCAAGCTGGACTGGATGCCCCTGTGTCCATCCATATCATGTTTGATATCCTTGGGAACACCAATCATCCAAAAAGAAAGCCAATATTATGGGGAAGGGAAAGGGAACTCATCAACTTGGGTGTTTCCTCAGAGGTCATTGGAAGCCAGGAGGTGGGAGGTAGGTTGGGTAGGATGTGCACTCGCTCCATCAGCCACCAATCTGGTCTCATGTCTGAGTCTGCTCTTGATTCTGAGGGGGAACATGATGATTTCGAAGGTATGTTTGAGGTTGATTTTTGGGTTTAAAACCATAAAACCGACCTATGGGATGTTTTTACTCGTTTCTGCAATGGTGGATCCCCTTTGGAAGGTTTTCTTGCTTGTGGTTCTTGTGTGGTTTCTCACTTCTTCTTTAAAAGTTTTTTTTGAAATAAAAAATTTAATTTTCAATCAGGAGTGTGTTCAGAGATACCCTACACTATTTCACATTCTTATAATATTTATGATATGATGAAATTAAAATTAAATGTTTTACCTATATAATATTTGGGTACCACTATATCATATGTAATTATTTGTTTGACTCACTTCGATAACCCAATTCGTTGTATTTTTGGGAGGGATATTAATAAGAAAATCTAGATCCTTCCTTTTGGAGGACTACTCACACTCATTAACTTTTTTGTATCTTACATGGATATTTATTTATTTTCTATCATTAATTTTTCCACAACATTTCAAATCACATTTAAGATACTATTTAGTCATTTTATTTTTATTCTCACATTGTATATAAAATAAATTTGGAAAACATTAGGTGACTTCCCCTACATTTCAATGATGGTCGAATGTGATGTATAAGCATTAAAGATACCCTGAAAGGTATTCATGGAAAACACAATTGGGATTTCACTACATGGTTATAACTTTGAGATACTATTGTGAATAATAAAATTTGAGAACACTACATCACATATTGAAATATTTATTCTCTCTCCTCCAAGTTATAGTAATATATTAAATTCCCTATGATTATTTTATTGGATTACACAAGGGGGATTTAGGTCATGATGAGACACTGTTATAAAAGATAACTGAGCTGGGAACCCCCTTAATTTCCCTCACTACCCCTCAGTCAACCTATATTTTAGATAGGATAATGATTGATTTATTTTTTTAATTATTTCATAAAACTAAACTTTAATAGAAAAGTGGGAACCGCACCAGTCCTATTACCCCAAAAAAAAAATCAAAATTCAAAACGGGCCTAAATCAAAATTTAAAATCGAAGGCCACCGCCACAAAAATCAAACCCCAAAAATCACACACCATCGAGTAGCACACTGACATTGCCATCACCATTACCAATAGTCATCATCACACCGTCATCATCCCTTCCCAATGTCAATCTACCATCTCCTGAGCCACCTCCTCGCCGGAAAGAACATACCATCAGAGCACCCCCACCACCGCACACCCGCACCGTCGTCAAAAAACCCTCATTGCATCAAGTTTAGATAGTCTAAGTATTTCCCTATATTTACATCTAGTGTCCTCAATGATTCACATCAGATCATCATTAATAGAATTCATCTAGTGGATGATGAAAAAATGTGATGCTTCTCTCTAGCAATCTCGAGAATCTTCCACTTTAAATACTTCTATAATATCCTGAATTCCAAAATGGTTAGTGATATTTATGGGACTATATCTTGGGATTTTGTGATCTCAGTAAACCTTCTCTTCATCATATTGAATTTACATCAACATATTGACCCTATAGATATTGTTGTTTAGTGATGTGGTTTGAAATTAGTTTCTATATGTTCTTACAGATCATGTATATAGTTCTAGTCGATGTATAATTTGTTTCATCACAACTATTTGGATTTTTATGGGATTTTCTGGCAATCCGGATGGATATCACTCAAGTTTTAGTTATATTTGATATTTTATTGGGATCATATCATGGGTTAGGTATATCAAATGGATATCACTTCATGGGGGGAAGGTGTCCTTGAAATTCATATTTTTAGTCACTTTGGAAGTGTTTAGTCACCATGGATTCAATGGATGGTCATGAATCTACATACACATAAATTCAATAGTGATTTATTATATCCTCATAATATCTCTCTCCTATAAATTTTCTAAGACAATGACCAATTATTTTTGGTTTTGAAGAAGTTATTTATCATCACGTTATGATTTCCATTTGGTGTTCAAGACCCCTCATCAGTGAGGTATAAAATTTAACAAAGATGGTTTATGCATTGATGTAACAAAATGGAGGAGGAGAATCAGTCATGATTCTATTCATCCCACAAATTTTTCTATAGTGACTCTTATAGAGATTACACCCCAATCATAGAAAAAAATAAAGCTCTTACATATAGGATCTCTATCTATTAGGGGAGGAATAATAATTTGTCAATGATTGAAGTGGAATATTATCTCATAGCCAGTTACATAGAAGTTAACAAGATGTCTCAATGTTTATTGACATACATTATGAGAGAATATGTATATGTTATCTCTTTAAATATTGGTATTCTCTACAAAAAGTTTGAGAATAATAGAGTAGTGAATATCTTTGATGTAATGGGAAGTTATTCCTTCACATTTTCTATTTATTCTTATTTTGGAACCATGCCTCAACAATGTAAGGTTTTCATTTTTTATGATTCATTAGGCCTCCAAAAATACATGCCTCATTATTTATTTTGCCTATATCTTAATTTCTATGTATCCTTTTTATAAAAAAAATATTTTGGAGAAGAAGAATATTTATATTAATCCATTACCTAATATATTGAATTACTATTTAATTACTTATTATGATCTGAATAATAAAAAATAGATAAAATTCAACTCACCTATTTTAAAGATGAATATATGGTGACCTAATTAATGTGATTAACCTATAATTATTATCAATCATTCTAGAAGTCAAGATTAATATTTATTAATTGAACGAAATTCATCAGAATTTAATTTTAATTTTGATACACTATTATGTGACCCTCTATGCATCTTTATTAATGGAACTATGTATCTTTACAATAGTATAAGATCATTATCTACCAACAAAATAGGGATCCTGTAGAGTGTTAAGTCAAATTCAAAATTACAATGACAATAATATGAATGAGACTACATAATATAGTCCCTTTTTCTTGATAAGTCATCAATCTAGATGAATACATAGTATATTAACCTATTTTCCAGATTTTTCCTTCTCTAACATTAAAAAAAATACTATTCAATGGAATTAAATGGACGTGGACATTTTCAGATAGTAAAATTTTAACATAAGGGATGTATATATATTTTTCCAATAACATGGAATGAGAAAATACATTCGTTACATATTCAGTTTTCATAATATAATTTTTGATTCCCCAAATTTTTGCACTGTCAAATTGAATATAATTCATCATTGTTTTCATCCATACATAAATTTATGGGACTATTGATAAAAATTAACAGTAATATCCATTTGAAGTACGAAAACACACTCCTAATGAATGAAATATCCTTAAATTCATATGAAATTTGGATTTCTAGATGGAATAATTATCCTCATAAACATCCATTATTGAGATTACTATGGGAAACAATTATGTGTAGAATTCTCAATGTCTTCTAGTCCCATAATTTCTAAAATACAAAAAAAATCTATGTCCTATTAGAGAGATGACCTAACGACCTTAATACAAATGTTTGAGAATATTTCAATATAATTTCATGGTTCTTATTTTAGCATGGAATGGGAATAACCATTCACAGAGAAAAATACCCTATGTACAATATTATATAATTATTTTTCTGATGAACAAACATCATGTGATAATATATTTTTTAATATTATAATGAATGAATTATCAATTTTTGGTGGTTCAAGGACACCAAATCCAATAGTTTTTTATGTTTCTCCCTAGCACGTGATAACCCCATAATTCTAGAACTACTATAAAAGAGAGGTGTAGTAACCTTTGACCCTGTAGCATGTAAGTGGTGTCTACATTCTTAAATTGGTACTATATCCCAGAAATAACGTCCCAATGTTCTAAATATTTTAGTAGTATTGGTAAACTAGATATATATTCGAAATATTAATTACATTTTAAAACAGAAAATAAAAAAATAATTTTCTTTGGGATCTCAATTATTCAACTTATCGTACCCATGCATATCATTCGAAAACCATTACCTGGTAACCTAGAGAAAATAAAATATAATAATGGTGTGAGCATAGAATCCCAGTAAGGGTATGATATAATGAATAATATGAATAAATAGTGAAAAATCCACATGGAATTGTAAATAATAGAAAATACTCCATTTAATAAAAATCATGAGAATAGTATGGGATAAATAAATTATTTTCAAATAATTAAAATCAAATAATCATATGAGCTTAGAAATGACCGCCAATATTATACCTAATTGAATAGACAAATGGAATATCAATTAATGAATTCTTAATGAGGGATGACATTATAAAAAATATCATAAACATATATTCAATTCCACATTCCAATACTTCTTACAATTAAGGAATCATGCCAATACATCTTACAAAAATGGAAAATGCCTTAATGAAATACCGAAGATAATTTATCTCATGATACATCTCGACGTATAGAGGGTTTATGTAAATCTATGACCCATACATCATTTAACCAGTACAACATATTTATCATATGAAATGGATAAAAAAACATAATGATAAATATTCATATTGAAAAGATAACATATGAAATTTTAATATGTACCCTAATAAATAAACATAATCATAAACCATTAAGAGAAATAGAGTGAATGTTAATAAAATTATACATCCGAAATCCATATAGTCATAAATTTTTTGGACAAATAATAACATTGGTATCAATAAAAAAAATTCTCAATGGATCATAAGTACAATAAATGGTTTATGGATTTTATAAATAGAAATTCCATAAAAAATTACATTAAATATTTTATTAAGAAAAAAACCAATTCACATTAAAAATCATTTCAATAAGAAAATTGAAAAAAATTAAGAATAATTTTATTCAATAATGAAATATGAAAATTTTTAAATAAATTTTAAAAACTTTAATGGTTATGAAATTGAAAAATTATCTTCATGTCATACACATAAATAAACTATTCTTTTCACATTTTCAGAAATATCAATAAAAGCTTTATTTTAAAAATGACATGAAGATTCCATTCAAAAACATTTTATAAATGTAAAAAATGGGTAAAAATTTATTTTTTAAATCATTATGATAATGATATAAACATTTTTTTATTTTATTATAAAACATGGATTTCGATGACAAATGATTTTTGACTAAAGAGATAAATAAATTTAGATTGACTTTAAAACATTTTATCAATCATTTTAATTACCCAAGTTTGAAGAAATGTTTATTTTACATGAAAAAGGACATTAATATTCATAAGATAAGAATATATATTTATTATAATAAAAAAATATCAAATAATCTTCCAAGGGATACTTAAAAAATACAATTATATATAGTGAAGATATTGTGAAATTAACCCTTACCACTTTGGATACATCAGAATAAAAATACGCATGAATTAAATAACTCCAAATGAATATTTTAATACAATTAATATAAATATATTCTTGATATAACCAAATTATAGGGGAATAATATACACCAAACAAATGAATAAGGGGTAGTTATTGCATATGTCACACAGAAGTTAAAGTGAGATGAGAAACACCTACCACTTGTTCAACATTCATTGTCTTTTCCTAAAACTCGTATATAATAAATATAAGTTTATTACACATAAATTATTGAATAAAAATACTATATATGATTTCTTTATAGTATTTAATCACTTTATTATTTTCAATTCTTTGATAAAATCACTATTTTGGATGATGATTTGTCCATTTTTGTAGCATGTTTTGGTTTGGAAATTTTTGTCTATTAAAATTTATAATCCAAAAATAATATCCATAATTTTATCCATGTTATAAAAATCATTTATATTAATTATATTTTTATTTTTAATAATCTGTAAAATTTATAGATAGAAAATTGCTTACATAGTTCATGGAGATGGAATATTGTACGTATGCGTGATCATTCTATTCATCTTTCTAAAAGGGTGTAACATAATGAAAATAAATATTAATTCTAAATTAAATAACCATTAATATGTTATATATATGATTTATATTAATAAAATAAATCTTAATTACAATCCTTAAAATGATGTAATGAAAATCAATTCATATCCCACTGTGGATGCAGATGTCCTGAAATTGGCGTGGATGTCGTTATTATTTTCTTATGGATGGGAATTTTATTAGTTTTATATGATATTGTATTTCTATAAGTGTTTTATGATTGTAAAAAATCCTAAATATTTATTAAAATTTATCTTTACTACCTTCCACATAGAGCTTAAGAGAAAAATATATCACATGACCTCGTGGACTATGGTCTACCATACAAACGATTTACTTTATCCTATCCCTCAATGAATAGAAAGTAAGATTGTATATGTGATATAATGACTCCATAATCGAAATAATAAAATATATATCACATATAAAAAACAAATCCATCATTATATACATTCTTTATAGGTGGTTATGGAAAATGAATAACATTGGTTCCTGAGGCGGTAGTCCATCATATACACTGATGATGATTTTGTAACCCATTTTATAGAATAAGAGAAGGTTATATTTAATAAAAATAACATAAAAACATATATTTATATAAGATAATATTTTACATTTTTAATAGTTTTAAAATATTATTAGGTGAATAAAGAAGATGAAAAATGAAAACACAAAGATAAAAACATTACCACTTCTTCTGGGACCTTTTTCAGTCTAACATAATGCATTCGAATATTATCATTATGATATAAAAAATAATCTATGATATATAGAGGGATGTAAAATATATATTCTAGTAATTATTTATGGAACCAAAGTAATTTTGGAGTGTGAAGAGGGGAGTAGAGTGGGTGGCATTTTATATGTGGGGGAGAGGACACAACAATTATTTTTGAAATGAATCAATTACACAAACATTCTATCATAAAAAATTGGGAATACTGGACAATTTCTAATCCATAGGAATTTTATGTTCCAAATCTTTATATAAAATGGGTTTTTGGATTATTGGTAGGTCATTTTAACCATTATATTTTTATTTTCACCCCGATAAATTAATATTTACCTTGACCATGGTAATTAATTTTTACTATTATTATATTTATAACGATCAAAAATTTATTTGAAATTATTATATAATATTAAAATACCTATTCTAAATTATTAATCCATTTTTAAAATTAAATTCAATGAATTTGTAGGATCCAGTCCGAAATTACATCCACATACAAAACAAAAATAGTGTTTTTAATGAGAATGTTTGGGTAAGTATAGAATATTTTAATATTAAAATTTAATATGAAATTTATTAAAATAACATATATTAGTTAAATTATAATATTATTTAAAAAAAATCTCTTTATAAAATTTAAAATATAATTTAGCTTTATATCTAATTTAAACAAATATGAATTTTTCAATTAAAATTTAGTACTTTCGTTATTAATCAAAAAATTAATTTATAAAAGAAAAATAAAAATTACCCAAAATATAATTATGAAAAATAGATTTCAAAAATTTGGTTAATGTTTTGGGAATACGTTTTCTAAATTGTTGAAAAATTATTTTTAAATTTTGTGCGCATAGTGTGACTAATCAACCATTCAAAAAACATTATTTTTCATAAAAAAATTACTTCTATTCTAAATGGTTCATATTTTATTTTTAATTAATAATAATAATTTAATTTATGTTATACATATGTAAACCAAATAAATACCATAATATATTTAGTCTAATTCATATCTTCCAACTTTACAACTAGGTTATAATAGTCATGATTAAAGAATTATATTTTAATTTGGGTTCACATTTAATTGAATCTCTTTGTTTCTTTCATTACAAGATATTGAAGATATTGAATTCGTTAAATATATAAATATATTTTATATCCTTATGGTGTTATATGTTCTTCTAATATATTATTTTCATGTCATATACTCTATCAAACATGATGTTATAAATTTAAAATCTCATGGTGTTACATTCTTCTAGAATAACATAATTTGTTCCCTCACAATTTAATCTTGATTTCAATAATAAATGTTTTGGAATTTAAAATTTTAATATTTGAAATACAACATCATAATAACTATAAGGAAAACCTCGTCTTGATAATAGATAATGGGAAGGATGAAGGTTATTTGAGATAATCACATAATGTGCTACCATGTATGAGAATATAAGATGGAAGTGAAGTTGTGGACTTGGAAGAATTGTGTAAGGCCCAAAAAAGGATGGATGGTGATAGAGGACATTTTTCAAAATAAGGTGAATGATATAAAGAAAATAAAAACCCATAAAACTAAAAACCTACGATGAGTTAAGGGGTCGTTTTATTCCTTGGAAATTAATATACTAGGATAACATTTTTGTTTCAAGAATCGTTTATTTGAGTTAAGGAATTCCCTTTTGATCTAGGCTAAGAACACCTGAAAATATACATACTTGATACAATTGTATTTCACAGGAACAATTTCATTTATAATTTATTATTTTACAAATTATAAAATCATTTCTAACTATAAGAAATGAATATCCAATATGAATTTTTATGCCTGATGCACATTGAACATATCACTCAATAGCCAATTAATTCATCATGTCTCTATATATTTTAAAAATAAAAATAGTTAGAACATTTTTTGAAATAAAACATTGAGATAAAATTATTAAATTATGTTTATAGTTTACTTTTAGACTCATCTAAAATATTTCCCTCAAAATTCAAAGTCCAACATTTTTTTATCGATGTTCAATAAATGAACAATATATTCCCCAGTCAGTATAATGTGGCACATAATGTAACATTCCAAATTTTTGAATACGTTGATCACCATAAAAACTTAATTAAATCATGAAAACATTCATAATTAAAATATAATGTCATTAAATATATTACATAGATGCAATCTTTTAGTAAACTCCACCAAAGGAATCATAGACCATCAAATAAAAAACAACTTCTTGGTCACAAATACAATCCCACAAATATTTTATTTTCATTATTATCCCAATATGATGAACATATAAGTTGTCATATTTCCTTAATAAATACTTATATTAGTAGATAATCTTTCCATTGAATCACTTTTCATTGTACAATTGAACAAGTGCAGTAAACTACTTTGACAAATAATACTGTAGTATAATCCCAATTTGTGTCGTAATTGTTATATCTATAATATCATCATCAAAATAAATTTACCACATATTTCTTATATCCAAATACATATTCATATTAATAATTCCACTTTAGTTATATCAATATCATATTCTTATCATTGGTCACTTCTCTCATTATAAGGTATATTCCCTTGACGCTTGTGGAATTAGTTAGAGTAGTTTCCTATATTATTATAGTTAATGAAATGTAAAATTATGGATTCTACCTTACACATACATTCAGGATCATCATAGAATTTTTATTCAAACATGAATCAAAATTCTTTTACTTTTAGGCATGTAACCATTGGATTATTTCAATAAGAATCACATGTGAGAAAAACAATGATTTCCCTTATACCATTTATCAATTTTTCTCTATGTTTTCTTTATATTATCTTTTTCATAAATTTGAATCTATAATACTTAGAGATTTATTTCTCTTTCTTGATAGAAAAAATATTATGTCCTAGTTTGATGAGAGATTTTGGGAGAATATTTTCTTTTAAGGTAATGGATTGAAACCGTTAAATAAATAACCACTCTTCATCATTGTATTATATATGTATTCAACATCATGCCTTTCTAACCTTTTAATTTTGGATTTATACAGAGACATATTTTTTCCCTTTTCTATCTTTGACTAATGAACTATCTTTCCATATCTTCTAATTCATCAGAATGAAAATATTTTTTCAATAATTATAGCCTAAAATAATTATATTCCATGTTTTATATTATTTCCTCATAATTAGTGATTTTAATCAATGGAAACCATTTATCATTATCTCATGAGATATTTGGATTCCCTCCTTTTATAACATAACTTTTTATTTAATTTTACAAATAGAGGATCATTAATGTTTAGTGTCTAAGAAAAAGGTATATAATACATGAAAAATACAACACTCATTTAAAAACTCTTGAAAGGATTCTTAAAATGTTAATTCTATGTTCAATTATCGCATCACATAACCTGGGGACATACATTAAATAAAATAGCGAGAATAAGGCCCATTATGGGAAAATAGTGAAAATATTTACATATGAACTTGGGAGAATACAATAATAACATGAGGAAATATAATAAAGGCATGGGGAATATACATATCATGATAATAAGAAATTTAAACATGTCTTGAAAATGTGGCTACAAAATTTAAATTATAAATTCATAATTATTTCACCAAGGTTCATCCCCAAAGTGTCATAAAAATTACCAAGGTTATTCGTCAATGTATTGTAAAACTTGACGTCTTTAAAGATTAATTTATTTACCCAATGAATTAGAGTGATATTAGGGTTTTACCATAATATGTATTTATTTTTATGTGATCCACATATATAATAATCAATCATTTCATAAATAACCCCAAGTGAATAAAATAAATGGGTTTCATATCAAACCCATGTTGTTTTTTAAAGTGACTAAAAACATCATCATTATGTCATTCATAAACCACAAAAAGGGAATGAGGGTTTTAGGTATGTCAATTATAGAATAAAATATATCATTTTAATGTGTTAATTAATACCCCTATAAATTAAATATGATTAGTTATTTACATAATGAAAATAGTATTATTTCTTGAGAAAAAGAGAGACATTTTGAGGTGAAAATTCTTTAGCATAATGGCTATGGAACATGTTTCAAAAAACATTAAAAAATCAGAATATAGAGGTATCCAATTCATAAGAGTTTCATAATAAACTATAAGGACGAAATAAAATGTAGAAAATATAATTGTATGGATATTTTCAATACATACAACAAAAAAGGGAACATGAATGAAAAAAATATATTGTAAATTCCATTACAAAAATTTGGCGTCCTAATAGCATCACATAAAAATTCAGAAAATCAGTGGATGAGAGTGATAATGGTCTCTCATCATTTGGAAATAAAATTTAAATCAATATGGATATAGAATAATATACCCCAACATAATAAAAATGGAAATTAAAATATATAACTTTAATTAAGTCTTGGCTGAAAGAGGACGGTAAAAGGTTCCCTTGCCTTGAAGAGTAACTTCTATAACATGAATATTGGGACCATGGTGGCTTGAGAGAACCTTGATAGGAATTTTTGGGAGGTAGAAAATCATACATTGTTATGTGGAATTTGGAATAAATTAAAATGAATGAATGGATTGGTATTTATCTTAAAGAATATTGAGTATTTTATTAATTTTCAAGGACACATCACCGGTGGTATTTGAAAAAACATAGGATTTCCAATAGTATTTGCCTATGGTTTTTGCCAAATGGGATACCTCATATAATATTTTAATCAAAATTATTTGACCATAATTATAAATTACATATTACATCATTATGATGTAATAAAACACACCGAAAACAAAAAACTATATTTTCACTATTCGCCGAAAAACACATTTTATATAAATCTCATTAATTCACCATAACCTAATATTTATGTCTTGAATTCAAAAATGAAATTAATTTTTTGAAAATAATTTTATAAATATGAGAAATTTAATTTTTAGGTAAAATAACTATTTACTTTAAAAAATACTAAACTTAATTAATAATTTCTAAATTAGTTATTTACATATACTATAATATGACATTACCATTCAAGATGCCCAAATTATTTTTATAATTAAATATGTGAAGATACTATACTATTGGTCATATTACTATTTATAAGGGAAATATTACAATTCATAAATTTCTATTCAATAAAAGTTAAATTGATATTATCAGACAATAAATTTATTACTGATCAAAACTATATATATCAATTTCTTGAAAATGATTTCACATTATCTATTATTTTGAGTAAAAAAAATATTTTAAAAAATATATTTTTTTCAATATTCTTCAATAATATGAAACATCTTAGAAATTTCTAAAAATCAATCTTTTATTAATTTCTACATTTGAAATTTCAAAATAACTTTAATTTTACAATAATAATAAATAAACATTTTATTTGTCAAAATTGATTATAAAATGTAACTAATGCCACTTTACATAGGCCCTTATAACATGAGCATAAGACATAAGAGTTAGGTTTGCAATGGTGATATGGACTTTGGATGGCTACGGCAACATTGCATGGGTTGTGATTTCTATCAACTTTAACTTCTCCTATAGGTGATTTTGGTCAAGATTAACTTGCTGAAGTTTATCTTGTGCATGGTCCAAAGCACAGTCCAGTGACTCTACCTCCTTCCCATGCTCTGAAAAATGGGCTTAGTATAGAATGAGACTACTAGATGAGGCCATAAACTCTTCTTTATGCGTTAGTTATCAATTATTATATATTTTTTTGAAAAACAATTTTAACATTAAAAATTATAATGGTTTAGAACTATCATATTGACCAATGGTCATATAATGGTTGAAACCCAAGGGTATCATTTCAATTACACTCAATTAATTTATAAAAGACTTTATTTTTGTAGATTATAAAATAAAATGACACAAAAAACTGGAAACAAAATACTATTGAAAGGTTCGGGTCACTACACTTCCCCCACTTACGAAATTTTATCCCCGAAATTTCAACTTGTTCCCTCAGAATTGAAAAGGTGAGTGTACTTCTACCTCAAAGACTCCTTTGTTTCCCATATAGCTTATTTATATTTTTGATCCCTCTACAACACTTTAACAATGTGGGTAGTCTTGTTTAACAGAACCTTGTCTCTATGCTCCAAGATCTCCATCAGCTGCTCCTTGTAAGGATTTCATGATCGAATTGTAAAACTTCTATATATTATACATGTGAATGGCCAGGAATGTACTTCCCCAAAATGGATATGTCGAATACATCATGAACATGTGCTAGATTTCGTGTAAGTGAATGATGATTGGCTACTGCTCCTACACGATCAAGGATTTAATAGGGGAACATGTACCTATGATTGGGATGCCCTTTCTTCCCAAACCTCATAACTCTCATACAAGGTGAAATTCAAATAAAATACTTTTTCACCAATATCAAACTCTATGTCCCTTCGAACGTTGTTAGCATATGCCTTTTTTCCACTTTGAGCAGCCTTAATGTGTTGATGGATGGAATGAACTATTTCAATCATCTCTTCCACAAGATCAGGCCCAAGAATCATTCTCTCACCTCTGTTATCCTGACAAGAAATAGTTCTACATCACTTCCCATATAGAGCTTCATAGGGAACCATTTGAACGCTCTAGTGGAAACTATTGTTGAAAGTGAACTTAATTAATGGGATATTTTGATCCCTCTCCCCTTTAAATTCCATTGAGCATGTTATCAACATGTAATTTAGTGTTTGAATATTACTTTCAAATTTTCCATCATTTTGGGGGTGATAGGTTATACCGAAATTCAATTCGACACTCAAATAATTTAAATGGAATCTCGATAATATTTATGTGAACATTGGATCTTGAGCAAATATGATAGAAAATGTAACTGCAAACAACCTTTCAACATCCTTCATTGTAAATCCTAGAAATTTATTTTAGATATAAATATTCTGGAATAGATATAAAATTCGAAGTCTTATTGAAATGGTCCACTATAACCCATAAAACATTGTTTCCTTTGGTTTTTCTCAAGATAGAAGTGACAAAGTCAACAGTTTTATTGTCCCACTTCCATGCTGTTATGGGTGGTGGTTGAAATACCCTATGATGAATTTGTCACTCTTCCTTCACTTTCTGACCAACAAGGTTCATTGTACTATAGTAACAATCTCACATTTCATATTAGCCCACTAATAATGAACATAAAGGTACATATACATTTTCATGCATCGAAAATGTATAGAAAATTAAGTGTTTTGAGATTCATCCATCGACACCTTCTTTATTTCTAGAATAAATGGAACACATCATCTTGAACAAAATTTAAGTACACCTACTTGATCAGTATTGAACTCAAGAAACTTCCAATACATCATAGCACCAAATTTATTCTGTTATCTAGGATCTTGTTTCTGATCTTTATTGATCTTCTCTAGTAATAGCGATTGATAAATCATTTGGGATATTGTTGATGATGTCCCTTCCCTTTCAATTCCCATGTCTAGTTTCACTAGGTATTTGATCAAGGGATCTCCTTGAATCCTTACCATGGATAGAACAACGTAGCCATTCCTACTTTATGCATCAGTGGCAGTATTTTCTATTTCAGGATGAGAATGAATTGAACAATCATAGTATTTAATAATTTCCCACTATAAACTTTGTCTCATGTTCAATTCCTTTTGTCTGAAAATATAAATCAAACATTGATGTTATGTTTATATATCCCATTTCTCTCTATTAATATTGTGTCTCCATATATTCAATATAAAAAATAACCACTTTCAGCACCATATCATGTGTAAGATAGTTCTTCTCATGATCCTTTAACTAACTATATGCATAAAAAATCACCTTTTCATTTTACATTAGGATTCACCAAAGGCCATTCACAGATTCATCACTAATAAAAACAAATCCTTCTCCATTTGATGGCAGAGTTAACATAGGTGTAGTGAACCTCTATTATTCTTCTCTTGTAAACGTTCCTCACACTTCATGGTCAGATAAATATAACCCCCTTTTGAGTTAACTTGTTTTGGAGATTAGAAAGTACTGAAATTTTTCTCACAAACCTCCTATAATATCCATCTAATCCTTAGAAACTATGAATATCAGTTATTTCTGTAGGCTGAGGCCACTCCTCTATAAACTTTTTCTTTGATGGGTCAACTATGATTCCTTTATTGATTATAATGTTCCCCATGAAAGAATGTTGTTGTAACCGAAATTCACATTTTCTAAACTTTCCAAAAATCAACTCCTTCTATAGAGTTTTTAAAATAACCCTTATTTGATCCTCATCCTCCTTACAACATTTGTAAAATATCATAATATCATCAATAAAAACTACCACAAAATTATAAATGTAGTTCTTCATGAATCTATTCATCAAATCCAAAAAAATATCATGATCAATTGTCAAGCCAATGGTAATAACAAAAAACTCATAATATCCATATCTTGATGGGAATGTGGTTTTTGGAATATCTTCTTTCTTAAACCTGAATTGATGATAACATTATCAAATACAAATCTTAGGGAAGAATTAAGCCTCATTATGTTGGTCACATAAGTCAATAATTCATTGAAGAGGGTATTTGTTCTTCACTGCGATTCCATTTAGTTCTCTATAATCAATCCATAGCCACATAGATCCATCCTTGTACATTATAACGAGACTAGGTGATCCCCAAGGAGACACACCCAGTCAGAGAAACCCCATCTCTAAAAGATCTCAAAGTCTCTACATTATTTCCTCCAAATCCACATTTTCCATCATATATAGGGTCTTTGATGTTGGATGAGATCCATGTATAAGTTCAATTGAAAACTCTACCTCTCTTACTGGGGGTGGTCTGGGTAACTCCTCATGAAATATGTCAATGTATTACTAGATGATGGTGACATTTCGAGCATTATATTTTAATTTTTGTCTTCTTCTTCACCAATCAACTCCATAATATAGGCTATAAGAGGTGTTTTTAGAAAAAAATACTAGTCAAGAATTATCTCCAAATATGTTAACTGTTGGTATCCTATTCAAGACTACTGATATTTTCTACCTTCTGTATTTTTTCATAGAATTAAACATTGAGAGACAATACACCCTAAAATAAAATCGAATTTCAGCCTGAGAATGACCACCAGATTTGTGATAAGATTGTGGTCACTGAATTAAATACTATAGTTTCAAAGAACTGAAGGGGGTTGTATAATCCCACTAGGAATCTTGGCTGATAACTATACTTTTATAAATTCTGGGGTAGATTCAAAATTAATTAAAAAAATGGATGAAATAAATGAATGCATGGAACCTAAATCGAGAAATGTACTTGCTATATTTGAGAGAATAATAAGAGTACCTTCCACATAATCATTTAGAGCATCAAAATCACCAGTTATGATAGAAAAAGCACAACCTTTATCCCTTAGCATCTACTAAGCCCGATTGTTATTCCCCACCACTGCCTAGGGATTTGGACAATGATTCAAAAAGAGCCCAAGACGTACACACATTAAGAATTAGACTTCTGGTAGGTAAAGCACCATCCTCCCCTTATTTTTAGTGTTTGTAAGTTGAGGCTTCACCTCAATACACTAATTCCACCTGATATGGCAATCTCTTTCACAATTGTAGCACTTCATTCTCAAGATAATTCATTTACCCAAATTCTTCTTCCCACACTAATTACACATGGGACATTGCAATTTTTTCCTTCTCTTCTCTGATCAAAGCTCCTCCCTATGCTTGGCACCCTTTATCTCTTCTTTTTATTGGATTTGTGATCCCACAATATCTCACCGAACTCCAGTTATACTTCTATAGCATTCCACACGATCTTCTAATCGCTATCATAGTCTTGGTTGGCTATATTTTTCTACAAATTAGGTCTTTGTCTACCAAAGAATCTATCATCCTTCCCATTAGGATCCATGAAAAAGATTGAGGTGTAATGGGAATATCATGGGAATTTATCCTCATATATTCCATTAGATTCATTCTTCTCCTGCTTTATCTTGGGAAACTTTTTATACATTTTTTCTCATGGAATTTTGAAAATACTTAATGAAGAAGAACCCTCGAAACTCTTCCCAATTCTTAACTTCTACCTCCTGTCTTGGCCTCATTTTTTTAATCAGTTACCGCCACTAATCAGCCTCTCTATCAAAGAGGTAAACATCAATGGTGACCTTATCCTGTTCTGAATAGCAGATCACAAAAAATATATTTTTGTTATAGCTGATCCCTTTTTCATTAATCAATGGGTCGAAGATCCAATTATGCTACGTGGTCATTAACACATAAAAGAATCAATATAAATTTGTTCATATATTGGTGAAATTAGTCACCGAGCTTGATTCATGTTATTTCCTATAACATTAGTCATTTGGTTCATAATTCTCAAGGATGTTTCCATTCCATCTTCCATCGAAGGGCTGTCATCACATCGTCTATTGCAGTGAACATTTTCTTGGTTCCTCTTATTGCCCTCCATCTTCTAAAAGAATACAACCATAGTGAGATGATTATTTCATTTAAGCATATTTTATATGTAAATTATATTTAATTCATAAAAAATCATGTTTAAATATATTATTTTACTATAAAAATTATATATATAAACAATTCCTTCAAAATGATTCATAAAAAGCTTGTGATAAACCAAAAATATCGCTCAGGAGTTTCAAAATATGTGTGCGGAAAGGACTACTGTCATGAACCAGTTCCCGTTCGATTATATCTCAAAGATAATTTTTTTGGATTTACCCCTACACACATCGTTTCTAGAGCCACATCCACGTGTTCGTACCTAGATAAGGATTTATTTATTTAGTAACCACTTACTTAATATTTCACCAAAATTTCAGGAAGATTTCCTATATTTAAACTTTTATGTAGGGTTAGTCATGGGGTTCTCAAATACAAATTTCCCCAAAAAACTAAACAATACTTCGATACAAACTATGTCATCCCTCATTTTATTATATAACATTTCATTACATTTTAACAAAATACGATCTTTAATGTCTAGTGTCTTGGAAATCCGGAACATAATACATGAAAACATATTACACTTTTTTATATCCATCTTGAAATGATTGTTAAAATTTTCATCCTATGTTCAACTACTAAATATCATAACATGGGGACATACATAAAAGGAATTGCTGAGCATAAGGCCCAGTAAAGAAAAACAAGGAAAATAGTTTACATGTGAACATCAGATAATACAATAAGTACATGAGAAAATATCATAAAGGCATGAGAAAGAGTCATATCATGATAATAAGAACTTGAATAATATCTTGAAAATGTGGCTAAAACATTTAATTAAGACATTAATAAGCATATCACCATGTTCTATCCCCATGGTTTCATAAAAATTACCAAGGTTTTTCAACAAAGTATCGTATAACTTTTCATCTTTAGAGATTAATTTATTTACCTAGTGCATTATAGCTATATCAATGTGAAACCTAAAAATGTATTTATTTTCATGTGAGACAAATAATTCTTAAAAAAAATTAATAAATAAACCAAATAAAATAAAATAAATGGGTTTCATATCAAAATCATCACTTTTTTAAATGTGATTAAAAACATTATCATTCTGTAATTCATAACCCATAGAAAGGTAATTAGGGATTCATGTTTTTAATTTCTAGAATAAAATATATCATTTTCATATATTCATGAATAGTTCTAAAATTGAAATACATATTTTTATTTGAATAAATAAAATAATATTAATTCATGAGAAAAGATGAGTGCTTTTGGGATGAAAATTTTTGAAGGATAACAGCTATGAAACATGGTTCAATAAAAAATTAAAAAGAGAGTGGATAGTGGTCACCAATTCATATGATATTCATAATAATGTATAAATATATAGAATAATGGATATACTAACATGGTATGGAAATTTTAAAGACATACAAAATAATATAGAACTTGAATGAAAAAAACACGTTGTAGATTCCATTCTGAGAATTCTGCAGCCAAATGCCATCGCATAAAAATTCAGAATATCAGTTTATTAGAGTTATAAGGGTCTCTAATAATATGGACATTAAATTTATATAAATATTAATACATAATAACATAATAAAACATATTAAAAATGGTTATTAAACAGGCATAACATAAATGAAGTCTTGACTAAAGGAGGAGGGTGAAATGTTCTATTACATTGAAGAGTAACTTCTAATAAATGGATATCGATACCTTGGGGGATTTAGGGAAACATTAGAGTACACAATGGGAGGTAAAAAAACCAGATATTCTTGGAGAGGTATTTTTTAATGAAATAAAACAATTCAATATCTTGGTATTTATAGTAAAAATGGGTTTTTATTAATTTTCAAGGACACCTCACCGGTGTCCTTTGAAAAACCATGGGCTTGCCCAGTTTATTTTCCCATATTTTTGGAAACATGGAGAATATAATATAATATTTTAAACCAAATTTTTAGACCATAATTTTAAATTACATACTACATCATTATGATTTCATAAAACACACCGAAAACTCTGAAACTGTATTTTAAATATTCACCGAAAAATAAAACATTTTTTAAAAATCTCAGAAATTAACCCTTACCTAATATTGATGTTATTAATTTAAAAATGAACTCCATTTTAAGAAAATAATTTTCCAAATATAAGAAATTTAATTTTTATGTAACATCTCTATTTACCATAAAAATAATAACACAAAAAAAGTATTTCGAAAAAAGTTATTTACATATAATATTATATCACATTACCATTCAAGATACCCAAATTATTTTTGTACTTAGTTAAGTGAAGTTACTATTCCATAGGCCATATTACTTTTCATAAGGGTAATATTACGATTCATAATTTACAAATTACCAAAAGTTCTGTTGATCTTATCAGACTCTAAATTTCTTACTGATCACTACTGTATATGTCTGTTTCATGAAAATCATTTCACATTTTCAATCATTTAAAGTATAAAAAATATGTTAAAATAATTTTTTTTAATATTCAGCAATATTATGAATCTTCCATGAAAAAACTAAAAATTCATCCTATATTTATTTTTATATTTGAAATTAAAAAAATGTTGGTTATTTTATAATAATAAGAAATTATAATTTTATTTATGCAAATGGATTACACAAAGTAAATAAGGCCTCATTACAAAACCCCTTATTTAATAACTATGATTATATTATCAATATAAATATTTCAATATTCATATTTAAATTGTTAGATATTCATTGGTTGATTATATTTTTCAGCGGTATGACACATGTTTTCATCAATAATTAATTAAAGTATATAATCATTGAAAATAATATTGTAAATTTTAATACTATGTGACATTTTATGTGAAAATTATGATAGAATAAATGAATCAATTTTTAATTTAGAATTGGTTTTTATAAATAAACATACATATTTTCATATCATTAATGATTGTTTACAAATTATTTGTATGTTTTATACTTGTGAAATTTAATTTAAAAACATTTAGTATCATGGTTTATGCTAAAATGTTATTATGAATTATGTGTTTTTTATTATAAAATATAAATTAGGAAATATATATTATCTTACTATCACAAAATAGTTATTACATTTTGATAATTTTTTTCATAATAGAAATTTGTTTACGGAAACACAATTGTAATAATAATTTAAATAGTTCATCACAAAAAAATATAGCTTTGAAAATATTTATTCAAAATAGAGATTCCCATTAAATATAATATAAAATTTATGATTTTATATGTTTTTAACATATAATTTTTTATTTAGGAAAAATTTAATAAATAATAAACAAATATAAATTGAACAACTTGGAAAACAAATTAATATTTTTTATCCAATAAATTAAATATTATCTCCATATTATATAATTTAATTTAATAATCTAAATTCTATAAAATAATAAATTTTAATTTTCTAGACTAGATTTTTTTTGGAATCATCATGTTGAAATTATCTTAGCGAACTTTTTCAGAATTTATTATAAAATTATTATTTTAGTTAATATGAATGAAATAAAAATTTTAGGAATCTAATATATTTTATAACATCATCATAATATAAATGTGTCATCAAAATTTATTTTTTATTTTTAATATTTAAAATTTATATAATGAGTAAAATAATCTTGTAAAATTTAATATGCCGTATTTACACAATTATAAAAAATTCAGAATGTAATGATATTTTAACAATATAACAAACTAATTTTGACTCATTTTTAAGAATAAAATTTTTACAATATTTATTTTGCTTTAGGTTGTTTTAAATTTACCAACAACCCTATATATTTTTAATCATAATCTTATTAAAGACTAAATGATAAAATTTATTCATAATTTTGAAGATAAATAAAAAATAACCAGTATTTTATTCAATGATATGCCTTCAATTTATCTATATAAAAACTCATCTTTTACCCTTTATCCTTATATAAAGAATCTAATTTTCCTATGATCTACCAAAATAAAAATTTAAACATACGTATCAATTTTTATATGTCCCTACAGTTTCCAAAAGACATTCATCTTGTGGCCTTAGACTCAATCATTAGAATGTGACTAAAAAATAAATGTAAGAGTTCCCAATTAACTCTTTCATTAATTATATGAGATTATTTTTCAAAAAACTATTTTAATATCATACTATTTTATATAATGGAATTTATTTCCATCATATGAAATTACCTATAACAATTTATTGATGATATATTACACACACACTATCATCAAATAAATTTTTATATTTAGGAACAACATCGAAATATAGGTTTCAAAATCCATTTATTACCTTGAAATTATTACCTTACCCCATTTGAAAATATATGTAATCTATAAAAATCATAGCATAGTTTCTTTAATAATAATTTTTTTCATAAATAAATATTTAATAAAAAATCTTGTCTTGAAAGATTTTCTAAAATATACTATTCCCAAATAATGGTTTTATTCCACTGAAGTGAATGGTTTTGTTTGAATTTATATTATAAATTTAATTTATAATTTTAAAAATATATTTCATGATTATATATAATATTAAAAATGAAATATTTTTATTATTTTCAATTTGGGTTGAATAAATAGTCTTGATAATAATGATGTTAAATGTAAAAAAACTCAAATTTATTTTAACTGTGATAGATGAAGTATAATTGAATTGTACCTTTCTAAAATAATATTATCTATATTACTTCTGTAATTACATAATCATAATAGCATGACACATTTTTCAGATATGAAACTATTTTATAGTGAACATCAACTATTTATATTACATTAGAATATCATAGGAATCATGAACTGAACTACCTCAAAATGACTGGTGAAAGAAAAATTCATCTAATATGGTAAATATACAAGTTAATAAAAGATTTAAAATTAAAAAACATGAAATAAACATGAATAATGTTATGAAACAATAAATTAATTAATATAATTTAATTATTCCATACTTTTAATGGAATATAAAGGGAGTCAGGACTTGGAAAAATTGGTTTTCACTTCCAAATATCCCTTATTTTTACAAATTATTTCTATATTATATATCCCATATTCTATGTGATATAAAAATATTTAATGTATAAATTATTTTTTCTCCCTTTATCGTGATGTATTCTTATCCCGTCATATTTCATTTGTATTATTTGGAAATATCCTTAGTAATTCATACATGGTCTCTCCCATCATTTCTCACTATTGAGGTCATGTTCTCTATCACCTTATATCTCTATCTATTTAAAATTCCATCATTCAAATAATATTTCTTAATGTTCATTATTTTCATTCACCTATATTTTCTTATGATACCAATGTATTTATTATTACAATTTTTAAATTTCATAAGGAAGAATCATACAATATTTATAAAAGAAGATTTAAATTTTTAATATTATTTTAAATTGACTTTATCTATTATAGTTAAATTTATTATAATTTTTAATTTTTTTAAATATTAATATTAAATTACTTTCACTTAGGATTTTTTTTATCTATTTTAAAATTTTCCTTGAAAGGGATTTATTTCATGATTTTTACTATATTTCCTAAAATGGTTATGAATACTAATTTATTGTTTTCATTTAGGATTTCTATATTTTATTATCAGGATTATTTTTCAATGGATTTATTTATGTTAAATGATCTTCTAAAAAATCATTTTAATATTATTGTTTTTATTATAAAATATTCTTATGTTTTGTTCATCCCTTAAATAAAAGTTTTATTTATTTCATTATTTTTTATATATTAACATATTAATTAATTCAAAAAACTTATAATATTTAATATCACCCTTTGATGGATTTTTAATCTATGTTTGTACTCATTTATATTTATATATTTAATTATTTAATTTTTTAGGTTTCATTTAATGGTATCTTTTAAAAAAATAGAACATGCGTCAAAATAAAACATTTATTTATTATCCATGTTAATATGTGTATTATGTTTTGTTGAATTGAAATAAATTCAAAAGGAATGGTCCATTTTTTCCATCATTATCTCTTATCATCAACTATGTATTGTTGGCCTTTCATCCAATTCTATTCAATGGAGAAAAAACAATATAATTCCATCTTTTGATTGAATGGTGTCCCCTAAGATATCCAAACATTCAATTCAATAATAATATTACTGACATGATTATAATTATTTTATTATATATGATGTGAATAATCAAAACATAGTTATTTAAATTGAATAATATTTACCTATACCTCCTCTTAATTTATATGTATTCCAAATTTACTTCCATCGATAAATCACACTATGATTATAATGTATTTATGGTGGTTTTCATATTCATGTAGATCACATTTGATTGGATATATCGCTATGATGATTGTGGGGATCAAAATTATAGTACCCTCTAATTCGTTGAGAAATTATTTTCATCTAAGAGATAACTATTTTTATAAAACAAAACCCAATCAAATGTTTTTATGGTTCTAGTTAGTAAACAAAATCGACTATGGTATGAGGTTATTGGTAGAGATCCTTGAAATAACCAAAATTATCTACATTCATGTATGTTCCACATTCATATATCATGGGGAATTTCAGACCACTTTTTATGGTGGTAAGAGACCATCCCATGAGGTACACTTGTCAATGGAGTATAATGACATGAATATTCTATGTGTTTTGGTAAACTATTTTATAGACATCAAGACATGATATTTGGGTATGAAATAATTATTTATTATGACTTTTATTAATTTTGTGAACATATTCCAATAATAATTACATTTCTCAATGATTGACCCAACTTTATTATATCACAATGATACTTTTTTTGCCTGATTGATAATGTTTAACCCCTTAAAAGTAATCTAATATCACTCTTTTCAAATGTTTACCCATTTAAAAAAGTTTTTAATGTTGAAAAATATATTTATAGTAGATTATAAGTTGTCTAGGAAGAAATATTTCATTTTTTGATGATTTAAAATCTAACTGGTTCCCAAAGGAACTGAAATTTCCAATATAGTTGTAGGTTTCAATTTATAATTTTGGTAAATTGTATGTATATTTGTAAATGAAACTAAATCTATGAGAATATGGAATGATATGTAGTATTAATGTGTAGTTTGGTTAATTTTTCACTTTAGATTGTTTTAATTTAAAAAAAACAATATATTTTATTCAGTGTAATTTATAAAACACTATCAAGTGTTATTGTTTGTTGGTTGGTTAAAATTAATTATCTTTTTTAAGAATTGTTTCTATGTTGTTCAAAATTATTCACCATTATATATTATTCTGTAAAAATTACATTAAAAAAAATATTATTCTATAATATATAATCTATATTTGACTACAAATTTATCATTATTTTTAAAATATAGATTTAATAACATTATTTATGTATTAATATATTTATATTCATTATAAAAGTAATATATATAAAAAATCCAAGGTAAAACATATAATTTTAGGTTATGTCACACATTATTTAATAAAATATACACCATACACATTATATTAACTCATGTATTAACAATTATTCAATAATAAAATTTTAATCATTAAAATTTCCCATAACATAATAATCAAGTCAATCCACTCCCCAAACCATCATTTTTATGATTAAGTATAATCATCCATCATATTTTATCTTCCAAGACACCATAAAAAATCAAAAAAATATATTATCAAACTTAGTATAAATTGAATTTTCTAAGATACCACCACCTTCACAAAATACCACATCCATGTGTAAATAATCGATTAATAGAAGATAAATATCAAATATATGACAAATGGAAAAAATTAGAATATATTAAAAACCAACTATTATTTTATTTTTAAAAACATTTATATCCTCTAGTGTAACTTACAAGGTAAATTTTTATCATGAAAATATCATTTAAAATATTTCTCATACATTTATTAAAAAAATTGATAATATGAATTTTTTTGATATAATATGATTTTGAATAAAAAATAATATGATATTGGAATGAAATGACTCAAAATACAAATTTATATTCAGTGTTTTCTATTTTTAATATAAAGTGTTTCATTTAGAAATCAAAATAGGAAATATTTTTTTCTAAAACAATTAAAAGGAAAAGGTAGAATTGGTTTTTTTCATAATAATGGGTAAATATACAACTATGATAAATGAAAAAAAATAATTATATAAATAATGGTAACAGAATTATTATTTTATTTATATACAAATAAATAGTCATTTTATGATAAATAAACCACACAACTCTAAAGTAAAACACCAATACCATAAATTAAAATTATATACATAACTCTAAAACAACAAACTAAATTTTTAAATCCCAATAGTAAATAAAGTTTGATATAATAATAAAATAAAAAATAATAAGAAATTATTATATTCCAGAACAAAAATTTTTTATACTGATAACTGATGTGTCATGCTCTAGATAGATCACTATTAGATGGAGTGGGTGAATCGGTGGTCCCTTTTTATTTTTTAAAATATTATATATTGTAATCACCATTTGTGAACAGTTAAGATATAGATCCAACCATTCTAGTTATTTATCACTACTTTATGTTAATCAAAATGTATATAAATAAGGAATATGAGTTTTGAAAAGGTTCAACCTCGAAAAAAAACTCTTTCGTATGTTTAGTTCATATTTCATGGCCTAATTTTCCACAAAAAACATAGAAAAAAAATTTAAATTTTCTCTAGAAAATCCTTGATGATAATATTCTAGAAATCATTGTCTCTAGTGTTTACAAAAACCACATACATATATGTTCATTATAAACTATTCCCAATAGTTTAAGTAATCTTTTAAAATGTTACTGGTCATATCCCATTGAGGTTTTTATACAAACTCTAAATAATTTTTTAAGATTCCTATTAAACTCACCATTGAATATGTGTTTAAAACATTGGGTTTTATGGTGATGTGTAAATATATACTTATTATCCAATAAATACTTGTTCATAGTACTTAAAAACTATCACTATAATTATTAAACATCATATACTGATGAAATAATGTAATCTCAAAATGAATGATGGTATTCATGAATCTCTCTTAGTTATTAGCCTCAACACAGTAACACCAACATTAGATTCCTTCCTATTATTCATCAATTTATAGTGAAGTACTAAATTCAATTGCATCTTCTCTAATAAAACCAACATGAGTTCTATTGTAAGAATTATTGATTTTACTCTATGTCTCTATTAGTATCAAACCTTTCTTCTTTATTTCTATGAAATTAATTATTCAATGAGTATTTCAGGAATATCATTTTCAATTATATATTTGTAAACTCCATGATTAATGATTTCATTTTCTCATATTCAAACTCATTCAATAGTCCTTCAAATTGGGTAAATGTATTCATTAAAATATTTCCTATGTATGACCTATATAATCTCCATGGGATTATAGAAATACCATAGCATCATTTTTCATACAAAATATAGGATTGAAATTATTTTTAAATTCTTCCACATATTCATGGATCTATAAAATTTGACATGGTAAATCCTTTTACGGTGTGGAATCGTACTATTCATCCTTACATAACATCACCTTTTGATTGAAGTTAAATTCTCAACATTAATAAAAATGAATCTTAATATCATTGTGACATTTAATTAATTTAATTTATTTATATATTCATCATCTAGAATATAATTGTATTTCTATCACATTAATAGAATTATTATTTCAAAATTTTGTTTTGATGATTCCATCATCAATGTGTTCTTAATAAATTTACCCTAAAATATTTTTATTGGAGCCTTATGACCACTTAGATGTTCGATTTCACAATTTTCTTATGGATTAATGAATTCTCATATTATTTATATTATTTATTTATAAATTATTATGATCATACCCAAATATTTATTCATCCTCTATTAGGTTCCTTGTACACTACATTGGTGTCATATAAATTCATGATCATCGTACAATTATCACAAGTGATTATACCGTAAAAAGTATTGAACATATGATTCATGCACCCTATGACACACAATGATCACAAAACAAATGTTTCTTTACTTTAATCATCTGAGTTCCTCTACACCCTATGATATTTATTATATAACCTATGTAGACTACATTGTGCCTTATGTTATGTCTATAGTTCCTTAATTTTGAATTTTCTTCATCTTCTAAAAAATTAAAAGACTCATGCATCAATTAGAAAAATTTATTCTTCTCCCCTATCATCCCTTTAAATAAACATCAAAAGAGTATCCTTTAAAATAACTATGTGATTCTCTAGTTCTTTATATATTAGGCCTCTAAACATCAAGTAGATCAATATTCTATGAAAAAATAGATTATTTAAGTTCTTCAATAGTTTTAATTATTAAAAAGTATTATATATTATTGTGTATAATAAATTCATCATTATAAAATGTCTTAGTCATGAAGCAAAATACGTAAATAATCACAATTAATGGTTTACAGAATCTGTTTACACTAGTCCATTAAGAAAAAACATTAACCACTTAATTCCTTATATATGGTGGCAAATAGAAGCATCTCACTCTTCTATTATCATACACTTCAAATTTATTGGTAGATTCAATAATCTAGAAACATCTCTCTTACTTGAAATAAATCAAATTTTATTCATAAGAAAAAACTAACCACAATTTTTATTTTTTAGAAACATCATCCATTTTTTTAATTCAGTATATGTTTTTGGTATCCATTTATCCTATCCTCTTAATTTTTAAGAAAATTAAAAGGACTTGTTGAGGTCAAATATGACCCAATTACTTTTTATTAATCTTTTTAAATTGATTAAATTCAGGACACCATCCTCTCCTTATAGAAATACAAAATATATCCTCACTTACATGGTTTATAGAATGATGGTACAATGAATAACATAGAAATGAGTCTTTAGTTAATCGTCTATAATTTTACATGGGAAAACACTATATATAAGAATATGTAGATCAAAAAATATAAAAATATATCAATAATAATGTCTAGAAGAGGAAATTAATTTCACATTCTTATTCTAGGATTTTTAGAAAATCCTTTTCATGATTTATAAATCTGGAAATCAATATAAAAAATGCATCAGGGAACATTCAATTACAAGGAAAATCCCCCCACCCTTTATCTTATAGTTTCATCAACCAACATTTCCATTTTACAAACATGTTTGAGATTGTTGAAAATGATCATTATGTATTATTATTAAAATATACTTATAGTTTTCTTATATGTTGTCTAGAATGACCAAATGCTTGGTTTTTTATTTAATATAATAATACCTATTCATGTTAGCTAAATATCAGTGCATTAACTACTCATTTATTTATCATGTTAGTAATAATATTCAATTGTGGTAACATTACGTTGTTTTATAGTGGATATCGTCTGATTTATATTGCTTATTTCTTTATTTCCATCAATTCCATGCATGTAATAGGCTTAACTAAATGGATATATAGAGAGGTTTCCATTAGTACATAGTAATATAATAATGGATGATAGTTTCCTCTTGAATAATATTATCTAATATTCTATAAATTATCTATTGACGATATATTGATGCCACCATGTTTCATAGTTCATTGGAATGGGTGTTCTTTTTTAAGAAACCCTGATTGTTGGATGTTTCCATTGGATTTATTCAGGTAACTAGAATCATCCAACAGTTCATTATCTAAAAGGGACTTGCTTTCCAAAGGGAGGCATTATTTAAGTTTGAACATACAATACTTAAGATAATGCATTTGTTGAGAGGATGATAGGTGGGACTCATCAAACCCTTTGGGGAACATTATTGTCTACTCCTAGAATCTCTATATAGATTTATGATTTTTTCAAGAATCCTTAATAATTAACCAATTATAACATATGTTTCCCTCGTAATTTTCAATCAATTTTTTTCATGTGTGAAATTTAGAATCATCGGTATGTATTCAAGGATCTCCATTAAAGGAGACAAGTACAAATATTCTAGGTTCTCCATCAATGGCTTCCTCTCATATACTATTTAGAGACTCTTTTAATCATCATTATAATGATACACGTTTTAGGCCACATAGTGTGGCCCTCTAAAATTTAATGTCATCCAGGGAGAGGGAGGATTGTTTTGATGTTGGGATTATTCCCATAAAAGGACAACCTATGTATCCTTGTAAAAGTAATCAAAACCCTCATAGTTCATTCCACTGAATGGGACACATAATAACTTTTAAGGTCATGTGATAAGGACCTACCCATAACGTTTAATGTCATGTGGTTAGGACATCATTGAGAAACGTGATGAGTCAAGGTTTGGTGTTGGACATATTCCTAAGCATCCCAAAGAACATTGAATGAATCTGGGTTCCCATGTATGATTACACCCTGTTGAGAATATTTTCCATGGATAACAAGGTTTATTTGATGTGATGGGATAGAACCTTAAAGTGGTTTTCTACATATCCCATTTGTATTGGAATCAAATCCCACATAGTTCGATGAGTCTAATAGAAGAATGTAGTCCATTGAGAGAAATGAGTTTTGGATTACATAATGAAATGGATTCCTTGATAATTTGGGGGTTTAATTCGTGCCTTATTCATAAGGAGGATGCCCAAATTAAAGTAATTAGAGTTGTACTCCTGAAGAGGATGTCAACAAAGTAGGGTCCTTGAGATGGCTTCCTACATATCCCAATTATGCTGTGAATTAGAGTTCTCATAGTTCATTAAATGTGGGTGTTGGTGAAATTGGTGTAATCATAAAAGATTTCTAAGACCATGTTAGTTATTCTCAGTGTGAGAAACAAGAGAATTTGAAAGACTCAGAAAAGGAACCCAAATTTTTCCTACTCAGCTGGAGGAAGAGAACACACGTACAGTGACGATGGTGGAAGAGGGAAAAGTGATCAGGAAAGAGGGAGAGGTGACGAGACTTCTGATTCACATTACAGTGGACAAGGGTCCAACGTAAGGAAGGAGTGAAGGTGAATTAAGTAGGGAGGAGAAAGACAGTAAGCCTTCTACTTCAAAGGGTAGGTGCTTACACTAGGAAGAATTCCCTAAAATTGATTCCGGTAGGAGAGGGACACATCTCCTTTTTTCAAAAGTAAAAGAAGGGGTAAATTGTACCTTCCATACTAGAGACCCGAGGATCTAGGTTTTAGAGATTATAAGGTGAGGATAGAACCAGAAAACTAATCCTCTAAACCTGGAAGCCAACACAATTCTATGGAAAATAGTACCTGTGAATACGGATATACAAACCCACAGACACTCCCTTAGTCCAAACCCCATTGTGAAACAAATATGGGAAACCTCTGACTATTGATATAAAAACCCAAATAAGAGGCATTATGATGTTCCTTTTCCAAAGGGTTGATATGTAAGGTGGTTTTGGTGGAATTTACAACAAAATCTCTATTAAACAAGGAAGCCAATGAAGAAGAAGTCTTCCCATGAATGGATTTGATGATGTATTTTTATCTTGTAGACTAAAGAGAATAGGTGGTTAAAAGGACGGATCCCTTGTAAGTATTGGAGCATAATTATGGGTGTGCATGTAGGATTGGGTGACCTGATGATAACTTAAGTGATGAACAACCAAAATTTTAATACTTGGTAAAGACATTGCTTAAGACTTCCTTAGTTTTCACAGGTATTCTAAGAAGTGGGGTGCTTAAGTTCCTATGAGAGAAAAAGGTGGCACACCAGTGTTTCTGATTCCATGAGGTAGGCCACCTTAGGCATGGAAGTGTTATGGATTTGAAACACTAAATGGAACTATGCCTAATGATCTTCCTTCAAATCCTCCTCTCTAGGTATTAATGAACTACATTGAATGTTTCAGAAGAATTGGCAGAATTACTAGTGAATCCAGAGTAGAAATTAGGCATTAGGGAAATTAGTCTATATAAATAAAGGCCCCAGGTGTCTATTTATAGGAAAAAATAAGCCCCTATACTAAAGAATATTTCACACCCATATGGCTTTCCGGGTAAATTTTTGGTGCACAAGTACCTTAGCGCCGACTGTGTTTGTGCTACATGCAATAAAATGTTCAAAACATTGAAATTATTTTATTTTCTAATGTTTTTTCTCTCCTTTTTTATAATTCATTTACCTTTTTCACTTTTTTGAATTTTTGAAGGAACATACTGTAAAAAACATCCCCCCCTAAGAATGGGTTTCTGAATGAAAATAGGATCTTATACTGAGGTACAATGATGATCAATGAAAAAGAGGATAATTTTGCATGTCAGTGGCAGCAAGAAAAGTAAATGGGGAACACATGTTACGCACACAAGATTCTAGAGCTCAAGGTAACTCACGTCGCTTATATATATTAGCTTCACTTCCATGAAAATTATCCCATATTTTGGAAATCTAGCTCTCGGTGTGCAAGTACGTTTTGCACTAACGCCCCTATTTATTCATGATTCTCCTTTATGATTTTGATTTGCATGCCTCAACTGGGGAACCATTCAAGTGTGATTGTTTTATACATGCTTGTGAAGTTTCTACATGCGTGATTTAATTACTTTGTGAATATTTCTCAATTCATTTGTCAGAACAACAAAAAATTAAGAGACATTAAATATGATTTTTTATCCCTTTTGCAGATTCAATGGCTCCCAAAATAATCGGAACCACTGATGAATTGGCCAGAAAAAAAAATGATGACATGATAACAATTTTTGGTCCAGACTACGTTGAGGCCTGTGACACTACACTCCCAGACATGGAATAATATCTGATGAAATACCACTTCAATTTTCACTATAGAAATTAATTTCCTTTGTATAGTTATAGACATATACAAGAGGTCATTAGTCAAAACCTGAAAAACTATATTCCACTTTATAGGTTTCAAGACTATACAAATTTCTGGTAATCCATTATCTAAGTCAGGGGATCATATATAAATGTTGGAAAACAGATAAGGAAAATTTCATGCATCATAAATTGTGTTCTCTAGTTTTGAAAGAACATACACTCGAGATACAACCACACTGTTATTCGTCCATCTTTTGAGATTTTCTGATGGATCAATGAAAAGGCTAGAATAAAAGTTGGGATTTCCGCCATGGTTGGGGTGTAAAACCTGTATGCATGTAGGCATATTGGGTGAAAATTAAGTACGTGTATTTTATAGATGACATAAAAGGTGTTGGAATTTATGAGGCTATCTCGGTCGGGAAAACCTATATATATTTGAATGCCGATTTTATACTAGATATAATAAGCTGATGGTGTCTAGAAACTAACTCATTCCATTTGACATATGGACAATTAGGAATTAGTTTTTGGGATGTCTGTAAGATCCTTGGAGCTCCAATTCTTGAAGATATGTACAATGAGTTTATTCTTCCCAAGGTGACATAGAATGACTCAAAAATTACACAAGTATTGATTCATGAGTTCATGAAAATATTTTATAATCTCAAGAATATGACCACTATGAAGTCCCACACAATAAGGGATATTCATCTAGAGGAGTGGACAAGAAATATTCCTGGTAAAGAAGAAGGAATAAGATCCCACCAACAGTCATCCGAGCAGATGTACAAAAATAGAGAAGAGAGTTACACCTGACACTTTTTGGCCAACAGTAGATAATGGAGAGTCTAACAAGTGGGGGTTTGAAGTAAATTCCGAAATTCTGGCTTAGACACATCTTGTAAGATTTCTAGCCATGTGGCTCAGCATATATCTTTTACAAGTTCAAGATTCCAATAGAGGCGTAGGGCCATGATATTTTGTTATCATGGCCAAGCTAGGAGAGAAGAGTATGGAAGGGTTAGATAACCCTATTTTGGAAAAGATTCATTTAATCTTATTGAATATTTACTTAGGGATTTATTCTTTCAGAATAGTGGTATTGTTCTAGGTGTTATGGGTGTGGATCGCCACTCATTTCATAAAATATAAAGTGCGAAGTTGTGTACAAGTATTTAGAAGATCTTTATGGGCATATGTACATTCTTTCTCCAGTATTTCACATTTTTCTCTGAACAGTTTTGATATCAAGGCCAGGTTGAGTATGTATAAGAAATTTCTTTGTTCCCCTAATGGGAATCTTCATGTTAGGAGATTCAATGATGATGTGGTAGTAAGATTAGAGTTAAGCACATACATGTTAGCATGCATAGATGGAAAATTGACTGCCCGGATTGACGGGGGAATCATATCTGAGGAATATGATATTTATTGATTCATATGTCAATTAAAATTTCCGTAAAATATTATTGTATCCCCTATCTTTCACATCATAATAGAGAAAAATATGATGGATTTCTGACAAAAATTTTTGTTGACATATGTGATGAAAATGCGGGCAATATTTAAGTTACATTTTGTCGATGCAAAAAGAATATTTAATATTTGGTATGGTGAAAATTGGTCCACATATTACCATGATGGGGTATTAAACTAGGGTGTCCCCAGAGTGGGTTTAAAGAGTTTTAGAAGGAAGGGAGCCTTTTGTTTTGAAGGTATTTCTTTGTCATTTTGGACTGAGTCATTGGAGTTAGAGGGTGATGGTTTCAAGGATCCAAGACCACCAAAGAGACCTCATGAAAGATATAATCCACATGTTAGAGTTAATAGAGCCACCCTCTTAATCCCTACTAAGGTTGTAGCAAGGAATTCTAGTAATCATTGTTCCAAAGAGAGACAAGTCCAATTTTATCATCCCCCATTTGTGACTATGGGAGTTGGGAAGAAACATAAATCCATAACTGCAGAATCCTCTTCACAACCCTCTAGAATGTACTCTAAATATATACCACCAGAGGCTATTCAAACATGGAAAATATTACATTGTGAATCTAAAACTACATTAATAGTTTTATGTGATTGTTTTCATAAATGTTTCAACTGAGCATGCACAAATTTTTGCCAACTAGAGGGTTATTAAAGAGGCATTAAGGTCAAAGGAACCAACATTTGTTCCCAATACTGATCCACTTCTTTCTATTAGAATAGAGGAGAACTCTTTTAAATCATTCATGCATCATAAGACACCAAATGTAGCAACAACTAACTTACATCCTGTGATAATTTAGGTTTATCACATGCACCTTGAAATACTTTGAATACTAGTTCTGACCCCTCAACTATTGCTGAGGAAGTTGTTTGAGGTCAATGGTTATCAAGGGAAGGTTTAAAGGAACCACGCCGAGTGCTCCCATGGATGAGACTAACATGGGATCTGGGATATCATTGGATATTATGATGAACATTGGAATGCATTTTGAAGACGTATAAGAACATGATAGTATACCAAATGCTTTAGAATATTTTGATGTTCTATGTATAGAACCAAGTAGACATGAGTTTTCATTGTTTGTTCTATTAATCATCATATGAGAAAATTCTGAACCATGATTGGTTGAAATATGTTTGTCCATCTAACGAAACTATTGTCGCGACGATTCCTGAAGGATGCGTCGACATTAATGCCAACCCTACCATTGTAGAGACATTGGCTCAGGTGAATTTTTAGATAGATGATATTCCTGGGATTCATTTATAGGATTCATATGAAATTGAACATTGAATTCCCATCATGAGGCAACTACTATAATTGTTGAAACTGAGAACATTGAGGAGGAATCTTCTCAGGCTATCGAAATCTTTTTAGGTAAGAGATACAGATATTGGGATTGTACACACTCTTATTATCTATTAAATATAACCATAAAAATAATGTAATTCTCCATATAGGGCTATCAGCAACAATGTCTCTATCCGGCTGTGATGCCTTTATATCAACTCAAACAGTATTAGGAGGTGAAGCAACCAGTGTCAAGAAAGGAGTTGATCATGGAACTTCATTATGTGCATTAGTCCAAAAATATGTCCCTCCTTATGACAGTGATTCTAAATCAGACCCTAACAGAAAAATTCCCTTCGTCTTGCTTGTTGCACGGAATGAATAATATATGGAAGATAATATCAAAAATTCCCATGGAGTAACAACCTTCAAAAATTCCATGAAATTCATCAATTTTCATTACATTAGGGTTTGTAAATTATGAATACCATGAAATTCTTACCGTAGTGAAATATATTATTAGAAAGTGGGAGCTAGATCATCTGATTTTAAAATAACTGATAAATACTAACCTCTTGATCTACACTAATAAATTCCAAGATGCTCTATCCAATGCTGTGGCCAATCATACTACATTGTTGAATGCACTAAAGTAGAAGATTAAATAAAATACTATTCAGAAGCTATGTGTTCAACATGAATTACATTTTATCATAGAGGAGCTTCACCAGATTCATAAATCAATAAGAGAATCCCAGAAGGATAGTGAAAAATACAATTTAGATTCAAAGGAAGCAATTCGACATGCTAAAGACATCGAAGCTGGTCAGATAAGTAATCTTCAATTGGCAGCTGATGGGGCTCACGATGTGATTAACCAAATGAATAGTTACATAGAAAACCACTTGTGATTTTTGATAGAATAGAGATTCTGGTTTTTTGATGCTTCTCTGTGATTGTATTTTAATCACAACAGAAAATTATTTCTTCTTCAATAATCCATGTTTTCATTCATGCTAGCTCTTTTCTTACCTAATCCAAAGGGCTTAGTTTGAGAAGTTTGATTTTTACAATGGTAATAGAGAAAACCCCACAAAAATTGTATATCATTAATTTTTATTTCTCAATATAACCTAATCCATAAAAAAATTTATGTTTAGGGAGCTGGGACTTGACTTTTTTCCAGAGTTCCCTTTGTGTGTTTCCAATCTAGTGAGTACCAAATATATTGTTGTTGGCATTTTAATTTCATGCATGTCAGACTAGAAAAGTCTACCATTTATGGTCGAATAGCATTGACCATAAATTTTGGTAATTAGATCCCAAAAAAACCACATGGGGTGTGAATTTCTCTAGTATTATTTAAATATTTCCAAGTGGAATCATGGGTCATGATTTAATTTATTGTCACCTAATCTAAAACTTGTATAAACATAAAGGAAATCTTCTCCAAAAACAAATTTACGATTATTTTAAAAACTCTTTATGGGGGTTGTGTTGTGTAGGGCCGACTGGGGAATATGCTACATATCTAAATAGTGGGATCTTTTGAATGGAAGGCCTGTAATGTTGGAATGTTTTATGCAATGCTTATGGGGGAACATACTGCATAGTAAAGAAAAAGGGCTCTTAGGAATTTAAAATTATTCTATTTACAGACAATTGAAAATAATAATTGGGTAGCTCAAGGACATATTGGTTGATTTTTTCAAGTAATGGAATTTTAAGAATAAAGGGTTATTTATGATGACATATTTCATGAATAAGAAAAACAATACAAATATGGTGTATGAAGAATGGTTAAAATTTTTCAAAAAGGGTAATTTTATGATATCATACTACATAGTTTTTTTGTCATGAAGTGAGGAAATTATACTGTGCAATTTTATGTTATGTGGTGAGGACATTGGGTGGTGTTAATTTAAGGTAAATTTCTTTGACCAAAGGGTTGATTCTCTCCCAATTTCTTTATAATTTGTTTGGAAACATACTACAATGTTCAAGTATATAAGGAAAGAATTGTAAACTATGATT
This sequence comes from Viscum album, assembly GCA_963277665.1. Lineage (NCBI taxonomy): Eukaryota > Viridiplantae > Streptophyta > Magnoliopsida > Santalales > Viscaceae > Viscum > Viscum album. The sequence goes on from OY728133.1 coordinate 1,868,426,878, forward strand.
TGGGAATTTATGGATCTGAAGTATACTATGGGAAAAATGTATAATTTTAATTAGAGGATGTTTTTCTAAATAATGAAGTTAGAATTATTTTACAAACCCATTATGGGATTGAATTATGCATGGCCGGCTAGGGAATACGCTGAATAGAAAAAGTGTGGCGTCTTTTTTTCTGCCAGGCCTGTTATGTAAGAAACTTATGGAAGGCCACCTAAGGGAACATAATACATAGTCAAGCAAATGAGATCTCAAAATTATGACATTTTATTCCTAAAACATGAAGATATTTTATGGATATTTTGATTTCACAAAGCACAATGTTTGGTTTATGAAGATATATACTTAAATACAAAAAGAATATTTCCAATCATGATTTCCAAAGAATCGGTGGAATCAGATTTCTATGAATGTGTAACCCAAATGTAAGAAGTATGGTCTATGTAGTTTTTTAGGCCATAACACTATGACCAAAATTGGAAACAATTTTTGACATGTGGTCATATGATCTAAGGTTACTTCATATTTCATTGAACACATGAAGAGATAAATGTGAAAACCATGGCCTTGAAGACTTTCAGATTGAGAAAACATTTATGGAAAAAATATCCATGAATTATGTAACAACCCAAGCTTCAACATTATGTTTCGATTTAAATAATGAAATAGCTTTCATTTTACGTAAATTCGATGTTCTAACACACCACGACCAATCAAACTATACATTATGAATAGTAGTACCCAATTTTTGAAATTTTATGAATTTTAGTTATTAAAATGGGCATAATTTTTTAATTTGGAATAATGAAATTATCTTAGGGTGAATTTTAGGTATTTTTCTAAAAACATTCGATTTTAGACGAAGAGTGAAAACACTGCGTTGTTAGTTAAAACTGACTATTTTTTAAATAATTATTTATTTTATTTAAATTTATTTTAGGTCAAAATAGATACATAATACCTATATAATTTCAATGTAATTCATTGGATTAATTTTCTTATAAGATTAGATATATTAAAATTTTATTTCACTTTTTACCGTCTTTTACCCACCTCCTAGGAGCATTTGAAAATTTGAATAAAACCTAATTTTACTACTTTTGTGAGTTGAGTTTCAAAAATCTGAGAGAAATGGTTAATATGAGTAAGTAAAATGTGGTTTAATAAGATGAAAATAATTTTTGATGAATAGTAACTTTTGACTTTTATTTACCATGGTTAAAAGTAAATAGTGTAATTAAGGGTAAAAATTATATCAGAATAACCCTAAAACATGTTCTAATTCTATGTAATAATTATTATTAGACTAAAAACAACCTTAAGAATAAAATATGACCCCCTTCAGTCCACTTGTATTAGATTAGGACATTTTTTATTATTTTATTTATAGAGAAGTTAAAAGAGTTAAATTCAAAGCATAATAACTAAAACAGTTTTAATATAGAGTTACACATAAGATAAATTCAACTATAAATAATTATTATAAATAAAAAACTATTTCCCACATAATTATATTTTGTTTATAATTTTTAGACATTAAATAATTAAATTTATTTATGACACAATGATGATTCATTAATTACATTATTAAAGAAATATTAAAATAATTGATTTTATAAATATCCAAATACATATAAATTGATACCTTTGATAAAATAAACTAATTTTCTAGGTTAATATGACCTTTAAGGGTTGTTTAAATAAATTTTATTCTATGTGATTACGTTTTAATGGCCTTTGAAAAATAAAATACTAAATTGTGTCAAAATTGACATAATTGTGCTTTTAAAACGAATATTATATTATTAATTGATATAATATACTTAAAAATCTAAGGATTGGACAAAGGAGTTAGATAAGATTTTATATATTAATAATGAACTACTTGGGATTCTCTTGTCTTGTTATAGTAAATTTTTTAAACATATAATATAAAAATACAAAGAGACATGGTTAATGATAAACAATTTATCTAAGAGTAATATCTAAAATATAAGGTTAATATGGTGTCCAAATACTATCTAAATCCTATTTGTTGAGAGGTTTTAGAACCATCTCAATGATATCCAATAAATAAATCTTTTTGGAGCCATTAGAAACAGAAAAGTATTTTATTTTAAAATAATATTTGAAGCTTTTTCTAAAGTGACCCTCACCTCTCTTATAAAAGGGCACTTCCCATTATCTCAAAATCAGACATCCAAATCCATTTGTCTCGGACAACCCCTTCCGAAATATCCTCCCAACATTCCTCCCTTCAACCTATAGGCCTCCCGTATGGTAAAAAATCCATCCTACAGAGCCCTTTTGATCAAAACAAAAGGTAGAACCCGAAGAGGAGGTAATTATTTCATCACCTCTTTCAAATTATTTTCCTCTACCACTTATTATTTTGTTGTGGTTTCCATTAAAAAATTATAAATTCCATATATTATATAATCATTGATGTTATTATAAAAATGTTAAAACCATATTAATTATTCTATCTATCATATTAATGACAATGTCAGCATGCGTGTGTACGTACTGCTTACCGTCTCCACGTCATGGTGTAGTTGGTTAATCAAAAACTTCATTATTTAGATGGGTATAATAAAGAGTATAAATAATCCAAAAAATAAATATAAATGTTAATGATTATGTATATATTATATACCATCCAATTACATACGATTATTCCATCAATATAATTATATTGTCGCTCGTGCGTACATATGGATTACCATCTCCACGAAAGCGATGAGATTCATTTCCCCATCGTAACCATTCATAATAACTTTCCTTTGATGACTAAATATAATTTTTATGAACAAAATATAATTCTGTATATGAATCAAACACATCCTACTCATATCAAACATGGCTTACGTAGCTAAGCATATAATGAAAAAAGAATCAGTTAACACCTAAAATGATGATACTACTGAAATATTATTAAAAAAGAAATATTATAAGATCATATATAATATCATATTTATGTATATAGTTATTTTATAATTTAATAAAAATGATTTAACTATTAAATAGGAGGTTAACGTACCCTCGAACAAGGAAAAGTACAAGGTAAGGGTAAATTAAACAATCTCTTTATTATCCAAGGTTGTTTTTACGTATGTATCTAATGGGACCTATTTATCATAAGCAACCATGTTTTCCTAAAAATGTATATCAAAACATTTTCAATATTTACTAGACTATGGTTTAATTTCATTTATACCATTATATTACCTTATCTATTTTTAAAGGAATCTTTCTTCCATTTTCCAAACAAGGTACATTATGACCATTTCGACAAAAATATGGTACATATATTTTTTTAACTTATACAGCGGGTACAACCATTTTATGCCGTTATAACATAATAAAATATTCCCTAACAATATTATAAGAATATTTTCATAATAATTTTTTTCATTAATAATTATATGACTCTTAAATGGTTACAAAATAGAAAGAGGTATTTCTTTCAAATAGTTTTCATTTCATCTATGTCAAGATCCTTTGATGGATTTTAATCTTGTTTGATGTTGATTTATTATAATACAAATCATCCATATTGTTTTGAAGGTTTTGGGATATGTTTTAAAATAGATGTGTTATTTTCATACCATTCATGTTTTAGGGTTAAATTATTGACATTTTGTAGGCTAATTATAATACGAATTTTTATGATATGTTTCAACATTTTCTTATGAGGATTGTATTAGATATAGTATGTGACGGGTGGAGCCTGCTATAGCTCCTCAGTGCATCGGTAGGTCTCAAGAGACAATTAGTTGTGGAATTGGATTAGGCATTTCCGTAATTGATATTTTGTTTTGGCCGAGGCCTAAATCATTTTTAGACATCTTGGCAGAGGCCTTGACAAGATGTTTCAGAATGTGAGACATTATACATTCCCTTATTATGAAAATAATAATGATGGTTCATGTGGTTATTCTACTAGAATAATACCCATGACTATGTCTTATTATGGAATTATTTATTATTCTCATATTCCTACCATAATGTGTTCTGGTTTATTATTTTTAAAGTCATGTGTTTTTAATTATTCACCATGCCTAATGTTTATGTTACATTCTGTTGTACTGTGTACCCTTACGGAGTGTTTGAGCTCACCCCTTTCTTATGTTTCATTTTCCCATGATATGAAGAAGTTAGTTATGAGTGACTTGAAGGCATAATCTTGGAGGACTGTATGTATCTAATGGAATAAATTAGTGTTGTATTTCTTTTCAAGTTGTAATGTTGAACTTATGTTTATATCTTGTTTCCAATAATACAAAACTGATCAGTCTTTTGAGACATGATTCCATGTATCATTCCATTGTTATGTAATAATGCACCGACTCTGGGTAACTGGGGTTGTGGAATTACAGTTGGTATCATAGGAATTTTAGTACAATCATTGGAAACTACATTGAGAAAAAATCTGATTAAAGGACATTACCTTAGGATAGGCTTTGAGGATTAGTATAGTAGAACATCCTAGAATTTTTGTACTATAGAGATTTTGTGAGTTTTTTAATAAATATATCCATGTCTGGATACAAGCAGATTAAGGCTGCTCTGGCACATATGTACGTAGGGGTAAAACCCAAAAACACTGCTTTGAGCTAGACTAGAACGTGAACTTGTGCACGACAACAGGCCCTGTTTCCCTCGTGGTTATGAAACTCCAGGGGGATATTATTAGGATAATTATCATTTTATTTACATTATATAGGATTTATGAGTATATACCTCCTCAAAGAAATCATTTTTATGATTATGGATTATATCCATAAACTGTTCAATTTATGTTATGTGTTTTACATGTTTGGATTAGGTATTGCGGTTCATAAACTAATCTACTATATGCCATTGTTTAGAAATGGTGTCCACTAGAAGGAATGTAAATAGTATCAATTCATTTAATCCATGTAGGGATTTCCCTCATGCTGATGTTAATTATAGTCGAGATGGTGATACAACTGGTGTTGATTAGCTTATCACCATACTGGGAAAACTCACAAAGGTTATGAATAATAACCTTACCCATATGAAGCAACCAGATCCACAACACAAATGGTAAATGTTATATCATTTCAAGAGGCAACAACCACAAAAATTTAACTGGTCTACAAATCCATTTGTTTTTTAATAAATGATAGTTTCCATAGAGACAATATTTCATGATTTTCGGAGTAGTGAAAGGGAAAAAGTTATCATTCCAGTTTATCACCTCACTAGAGATAAAGATCAATGGTGGTTAGTAATTAAATACACAAAGGAGAATGAAGAGGTATAAAGTTTGTAATATATAGATTTTGAAGATATTTTTATAGAATAATACCTTCCACATGACTATCAAGTGGATACGGAAAAGAAATTTCTATGTATGAGGAAAAAAGAGGATGAAAATGTCACAAAGTATGAAGCTAGCATTTCAAAGATAACAAGTAATTTTTAAGATTATATATGTAACCAAATAAGTATGATGGATCATTTCTTTTATAGGTTAAAAAAATTTATCCATCGAGCACTAGTCTCACTATCCTTCTCATCGTATGAAGATATTGTCTCATGTGCTACCAAGAATGAAAAATAATTCTCAATGTCTTAGTACTATATAGAAAAGAGAGAGAGAAGAAGAGATCTGTTAAACACTCGAGGAAAAGAAATAAGGAATTATGGGAGAAGGGAAGAGTTGAATTTCCATCCTGTGCTAATTGTGGAAGGAAGCACCCTAGTTCCTATCTATATGAAAAACGAGTATGCTATAAATTTGGATAGAAAGTCCATATTGATAGTGATTGTAATTAAAAAAAATATGCTACCAATTTTCAATTCTATAATTTTAGGGAGATGGGACATTACACAAAAGAGTTTCCTAAGAGTCAGAGAAACATACCTCAGAAAAATCTAAGTGATCAAGGCCAAGATTATACTATCACTACTTCTTGGGTTGAAGCTCTGAATGATGTGGTGGCTATTAAGTTAATGGTTTCATCATGTTTTTATGATTCTTTATTTTATTATGGATCATCGAATGTTTTCATATCTTCCTAGTTTTCTAGGAAAATCAGATATTTCCAATTTTATTTAACAAGGGAGTGGTCAATCAATACTCCATAGGGATGTATCATTGCAACAATGTTTTGTGAATCATTCCCCATTAAGTCATATAAAAAATATTTATCTACAAATACAATCATTATACCCACGATTTAATTTGATATAATCCTTAGTATGGATTGGCTTTTGGACCATGATATGAAAATTTATTATAAGAAGATGGAGTTTACAATTCTTGATGTTGATGACGAGTACCTTGTTTTTAGAGTTGAAATGTCACCATCATATTCTTATCTAGATCCACCCGCAATATCTCTTCAAAATTCAATCATATGAAGGATGTGAATGAAATAATTATGGGTTAGGAAAAATAATGCTTAAATAGAGGACATGGCTACTGTGCGAGAATATACTGATGTGTTTCCATGGGATTTACATGGACATCCTCCAGAATGAGAAATTGAGTTTTCTATTGATTTAATTTCTGGTTCAAGGTACATATCGAAGACCACTTATAGAATGGCCACTATGGAATTATTGAATGTAATGAAACAACTAGAGGAATTGAGTAATTTGGGATTTATTCTCCCTAGTGTTTCTACATGGGGAGCCCCTATCCTTTTTGTTATGAAAAAAGAGGGATCTATGAGAATGTCCATTGACTACAGTGAGATCAATGCTATAACAATAATGGACAAGTTTTCCCTACATCGAATTGATGATTTTATGACCAAAATCATGGAGCTCAATATTTTTCAAAGATTGACCTTTGATATAGATACCATTAGTTGTGTGTGAAGAAGGAACACATTCTGAAAACAACATTTCAAACCAAGTATGGGCATTACGAGAATACTGTAATGCCTTTTATATTGAATAATTCACCCTCTTTCTTCTTTGATCTAATGAATAGAGTTTTCAAGGAATATCATGATGACGTTGTAGTGGTATTTATTGATGATATCTTGGTATACTTCAAAAGCTACGAAGATCATGAATATCACATCCTCATTATTATAAATAATCTTAGAAGAAATTAATTATATGGGAAGCTTAGGAGGTGTGAATTCTATCTTCAAGAGATAGAATTTATTAGACATATTGTCTTTAAGTATGGAATATCTATTGATCCTTCAAAGACCAAGGCAATCCATGAATGGCCAACACCGACATGTATAAATGAGGAATGCAGTTTTATTGGTTTAGAAGGTTATTATCGACGTTTCATCTAGAATTTTTCACGGTTGACGAACCAATTTACCTTGATCACACTTAAAGAGGATAAATTTATTTGGAAAAAGGAGTGTGAAGAATGTTTTTAAGAACTGAAGAGAAGATTAGTTAATGCATCTATCATGACTCTACCATCAGGTAATGATGGGTCTACTATTTATAGTGATGCTTCAATAAAGGACTCAGTTGTGTCCTTATGCAGAATGATAAAGTTATTTCCTATGCATCATGACAGATAAAAATTCATGATAAAAACTATCCTACTCATGATCTTGAGTTAACACCTATAATAATTGATCTGATAATATAGAGACACTATCTTTATGGTGAAAAATGTGAGATTTATACTGATCACAAGAGTTTGAAGTATATTTTATCACAGAAAGAACTCAACATGAGGCAAAGACGATGTCTTGAACTACACATGAATTGGAATTTCATTACATAGTACCACTTGGTGAAGGAAAATAAGGTGGAAGATTCTTTGTGTAGAAACTATCATGGAGTTTTTAATAAGATGAGAGTTGAAAGGGATCCTATTTTTATTGATCTAGTAACAATGGATTTGAGAATAACCATATAAGGTGAAACATCAATACCTTTTCCAAAGGTTTCCAAACCATCTTGACTAGAAATGATAAATAGTTCTTAGACATATTATGAGGAGTTTCAATAGAATACTAAATCATTAAATGATGGGATATTGAGTGACTTCGTAAATAAAGATACAATTGTAAAATTTGGAAATAGACTTTGAGTTCTCGATATACCTAATCTACAAATGGAATTGGTGGATGATTCTCATAGCTCGAACTTCAATATATACTAAGGTAGCACAAATATATATAATGATTTTAAGTAAAATTTTGGCGGGACAATATGAAGATGGAGATTACTGATTTTGTGTCAAGATGTATGGTTTGTCAACAGGTGAATACCGGAAGGCAATAGCACGGAGGATTCATGAAACCTCTTCCAATACATGAGTTGAAATGGGATATATTAAAATGGAAATTTTCATGGGGATACCAAAGGCTCCTAGAAGGAATTACGCAATATGGTCATTTTTGAACATCTTACCATGTCATCATGTTTTATTTCTATAAGGGAAAATTTACCACATGAACATTTATCAGGACTGTATATTAAGGATCTTATAAGACATCATGGAGCACCCCTATCGATTGTTTCTGATCGTGATCCCCATTTTACATCCGGATTCTAGAAAAGCATTCTTAAATCCATAGATACTGAATTTCTTTTGAGCACTGCCTACAACCCTTAAATTGATGGCCTATTAGAATGGAAAATTAAAACCTCCGAAGACATGTTGATATCTTTCTCACATGACATTCAAGGTTAGTGGGATCAATATTTACCAATGGTAGATTTTTCCTATAAAAATAGCATCAATTCACGTATTCAGATGGCACCATATAAAGCGTTATATGGAAAGTGATTTCCCACAACAACTTGTTGGAATGATGCTGGTGAAGGAAAACTCATAGTCCAAAACATGTTGAGGAAGCAATGGAAAAAGTGAGGATTATCCATTCCCACATCAAATCATCCCAATATAGGCAAAAAATTAATGCCGATAACAGAAGTAAGGACTTGGAATTTCTATTAGGAGACCAAGTCTTCTTGAAAGAATCTCCATGGAAGGGTGTTATATGTTTCGGTAAGAGGGGTAAATTGGGTCCATGATACATCAGACCATTTGAAATTATGGAACAAATTGGAGTTGTAGCTTATCGTTTGGAAGTGCCTCTAAATATCTCCAAAGTTCATGATGTGTTCCATGTATCACTGTTGAAAATATACATTCTTGACCCAATGCATATACTCACCAATGAGGAAATTGAACTGGAAATTAATTTTTCGTATTGTGAAGAGCCTAACAATATTCTTGATTCCAGAGCATACGAGCTGAGAAACCGGACGACTCGTCTGTTAGAAGTTCTATGGAGAAACCATAAGATGGAAGATGCGATGTGGGAACTAGAAGAACTTATGATAAAGAACCATCCAAATCATTTTTTTGGTAGTATTTTAGAAATTTTGAGGATGAAATTATTTGAAGGAGGGAAGAATGTAACAACCCATTCGTCCACGGTACGTTTCCCTTTAAATAATGAAATAGCTTACATTGTACGCAACATCTAGGTTGAAACACCCTGCTTGCAATCAAACTAGCCACTATAAATAGTAATAACCACTTTATAAAATATTATAAATTTTATTTTTCAAAATTTACTTCATTTTAGAATTCGGAATATCGAAATTTTCTTAGAGTGATTTAATGGTATTTTTCTAAAAACATTTAATTTTTGATGAATAGTTAAAAATATTGCATTATTGGTTAAACCAAATTTTTATTTAAATAATTATTTGTTTTATTTAATTTTATTTTATGTCAAAATAGATACATAATACCTATATAATTTCAATTTATTTCATTGGATTCATTTTACAATATGATTAGATATATGAAAATTTTATTTAACTTTTTATCGTCTTATACCCACCACCTAGGAGCATTTGCAAATTTGAATAAAACATAATTTTACCACTTATGTGAGAAGAATTTCGAAAATCCTAGAGACACGGTTAATATCAATAAGTAAAATGTAGTTTAATAAGATAAAACTAATTTTTCTGTGAATAGTAACTTTTGACTTTTATTTACCACGGTTAAAAGTAAATAGGGTAATTAAGGGTAAAAATGATATCATAATTACCATAAAACATTTCCTAATTATATTGGGTAAGAATAATTACCAAAACCAAATTTAGGAATAAAATATGACCCCATTTGTTTCACTTGGATTATATTTGGACATTTATTATTATTTTATTTAATGAAGTGTTAAATGAGTTAAATTTAATGTTTTATAACTAAACCATTTTTAATATAAGGTTAAACATAAGATAAATTCAACTATAAATATTAATTACAAATATACAAATATTTACTACATAATGGTATTTTATTTATAATTTTTATACATCAAATAATTTAATTTCATTATGACACCACGATGTTGCAGTAATTACCTTATTAATGAAATATTTAAATAGTTGATATTATAAATTATCAGATAAATATAAATTGGAATTTTGGGTAAAATATACTAATTTTATAGGTCAATATGACATGTTAGTGTTAGTTATATAAATTTTATTTGAAGTGATAAACTTTTAATGGATTTCAAAAAATTAAATACTAAATAGTGTCAAAATTGACATAATTGAGTTTTTAAAACAAATACTATATTATTAATTGATATATTATTCCTAAAAATTTATTGTTCAGAAAAATGACTTAGATAAGGTTAAATATTTTAATAATGAACCACTTGGGGTTCTCTTGTCTTGTTATAGTATGTTTATTAACTATATAATATAAAAATACAAAGAGAGATGGTAAATGACATACTATTTCACTAAGAGTTAAATAAAACATATAAGGTTAATATGGTGACCTAAACCTGTATAAAACCTTTTTATTGAGATTTTTTCGACCCATACCCACCTGAGACTCTAAATAAATAATTTTGAATCCATTATAAACTATTAATGATTTTACTATAAAATAATATTTCATGCTTTTCCTAATGTGACCCTCACCTCTCTTACAAAAGGGCTTATACCCTTATCTCAAAATCAACCCTCCAAATCCATTTGGCTCAGAAAAACCTGACCCAAATATCCTCCCAAAATTTTTCAATTAATTCTAGATGCCACTATTTGGTTAGAATGCCATCCTTTAGATACCTTTCGATCAAATCAAAAGGAAGAAGTCGAAGAAGTGGTAAATATTTCATCACCTATTTCATGTTATTTTCGTCTTCCACTTCCTCTTTCTTTGTGGATTCCATTATAAAATAATAAATCAAGTATATTCTATATATTATGATGTTATTATAAAAATGGTACAACAATATTCATTAATCTATCCATCATATGAATGAAAAGGTTAACATACATGCGTACGTACTGCTCACCGTCTCCACGTCGTGGTGTAGTTATTTAAAAACATCATTATTTGGATGGGTATAATAATGAGTATAACTAATGTAAATAATAAATATAACATGTTAATGATTATGTATATATGATATAACATCAAATTACATATTAATTTTCCATCAATGAAATGATGTTGTCGCTCGTGCATACGTATAGATTACTGCCTCCACGAACGTGATGAGATTCATTTCCCCATCATAAATCGTCAAGAATAATTTCCATTTGATGACAAAAAATAATGTTTTTGGACATATTATCATTATTTATATTAATCATATCCATCCTATTGATAACAGACATGTCTTACGTAACCAAGAATATAATGAAAACGAATCGGTTAACACCCGAAACGACGATACTACTGAAATATTATTAACAAAACAATATTATAGGGTCATATATGATATGATATTTATTTATATAGTTATTTTATTTTTTAATAACAATTATTTAACTATTATACTGGAGAGTAACATACCCTCGACCATTGAAAATCACAATGTAAAGGTTACTTTTACAATCAATTAATTATCTGAGGTTGTTTTTACGTAAATATCCACTTGGAACTCTTTATCATCCACATCCATGTTTTCTTAAAAATATATTTCAATTTTTTTTACTATTTACTAGGATATTGGTTCAATTCATTATTACCAATATCTATCATTATATGTTTTGAATGTAATCATTCTAATGTTTTCTAAACTAGGTACTTTATGACATATTCGACAAAATACACGTACGAATGTTTTTTTAACTTATTCAGTTGGTGTGGATATTTTCCATCATTATATCATCATTTAATATTCCATTACAAGCTTATAAGAATATTTCAAAAATCAATTTTTTCTTTTATAATTATGTGACTCCTAAATGGTTTCAAAATAGAAATATGTATTTCATTCAGATATTTTTCATTTCACCTATGTCAAAATCCATTGATGGATATTGAACTTGTTTGAAGTTGATTTATTATGATACAAATATTCTATATTGTATTGAAGGTTTTGTGTTATGATTGTCTATGGATGTGTTATTTTTTTCCATTATTGGTTTATAGTTAACGTATTTACATTTCATTTTCTAGTTTTAATATGAATGTTTATGTTTTGTTTCAACCATTACATATGAATATTGTATTGGACTTAGAATGTAATGGGTGGAGCCTATAATAGGTCCTCGGTGCATCAGAAGGTCTCATGATACAATTAGATATGTAATTGGCTGAGGCCATTCCGAATTTGTTATATGGTTTTGGCTGAGGACTAAATCAGTTTTAGACATCTTGGCTCAGGCCTTGGAAAGATATTTTAGAATGTACGACATTATTCATTCCATCATTATTTAAATAATGATGATGGTTCATGTGGTTTTTCGAGTGTAGAATACCCATTACTATGTTTTAGTATGGCATTATTTACTCAACTCATATTCCAGCCATAATGTTTTAATGTTTATTATTTGTGAAGGCATGTGTTTTTAATTATCCACCATGGTTAATGTTTATGTAATCTTCTTCTGTATTGCTTAACCTTACTGAGCATTTGAGCTCACCCCTTTCTTATGTTTCATTTTCCCAGGATATGAAGATGTTAGTTATGAGTGACTTACAAGAATAATCTCGGAGGCTTGGATGTTTCTTATGTAATAAATTTGTGTTGTATTTCTTTTCATGTTGTAATGATGAACATATGTTTGTATCTTGTTTCCAATAATAATGAAATGATCGGTCATTCATGACATGATTCCATGTATCATTCCAATGTTATGTAATAAAGCACCAACTGTCGAAATCTAGGGTTGGGGCGTTACAAATTACTTCATTAAAATACATATTTTTTATATTGTTATCAACGTTTAAAGGGGAAAACAACACCTTAACCATGAAATAACTTACCGTTATTTGGAAAACTCATTATGGGGGTTATATTATGAAAGTTAAACATTGAAAATGATGCATAGTCCAATAGTGGTATGTTTTGACATAGAGGCCCATTATATATGCAACTTATACAAACCCACCTAAGGGAATGTACTGAATAGTCACAAAAAAGAGTTCTCTGAAATTAGAAACTATGATACCAATAAGAGTAAAAAAGATTATGAAAATTTTAAAATATTCAAGATTAAGAGTGCAAAATATGGAAGGGGTAATTCTCAATGTAAATGTGAAATATTTGAATCAATATCGGCCATGAGTTTTGATTTCATTACATATATCTGAATCATAAGTAAAATGATAACTTTCCTTGTTTCATTGTATTAAATATTATGTTGTGCATTTTAGAGTCAAACAAGGAGGACATAAAGTGATTCGGACATAAAAAGGGAATATTGTTGCTGGATCGAGGAATTAATCCCAGGTGTCACTATGCATCTCATATCGAAGAGAATCAATCCATATATAGTTATTTGAACATTCCCTATGTAGGTTTGATTCGTACATAAAGAATAAGGTGTAGGGGGGTTATTGTGTATGGGCCCATGATTGGTGATCCAGGTGTCTCTATTTATCTCATATGGAAGATAATCATGCCAAATGTAGTTTTGAACAGTTATTTCTCACACCAATAGAGTTTGATGGGGGAGATGAGTTCTTTTAACACATTCAACCAAAATGATTAAATTTAAGACACAAGATGGTATGAATATAAAACCATGTATCTCAAAATATCACTCTATAAAGATCTGGTTCATATATAATAGGAGAAAAGAGAAATAATTTTTTTTTGCGGTTGGGAACAATAATGGAGATCAAGGTGCCTCTATGTATCTCATTAAAAATGAAAATCAAGCCACATGTAGTTCTGGAAATGGGGCCCCTATACATATCTGATATAAGAATTGGGAGAAATGGGACACATATTCCTCTAAAGAGTAGCAATTATGTCAATTATTCTTGTATATTGAAGCTATTATCATAAAATAAAGAAAATGTTTATTCTATAGTTTAATGTTGTGTAACGATGAAAATTGATGTCAATCAGTATAATGTCACTAAAAAATGAAAATCATGCTAAACATTTTATCATCATATAGCATGGATTTTTATGGTTGTTATGCATTTATATGTCTTTCATATTGGACTTTGTTTTGTGCAATTTAATGACATGCAGTGGGGACATGTATGGTTGTTATGAAGTATAATTTATTGTAACTAGGACTTTGGGTTGGGGCATTTAAAGTCATGTAGTGAGGACATGTATTGTTTTTATATAGTTTAATGACTTGGAACTAGGACTTTTTTGTGCTGTTTAATTTTATGCGGTGAGGACAGGTATAGTTTTTATGTAGTTTATTTTCTTTCAACTAGTACTTTATGTTGTGCAGTTTAAATTCATGCAGTGGGGACATGAGGGAGTTGCAAAAAGTATTTCTTCAAGAATCTTACATTGGTTGGAGTTGTAATAATCACTCCACTCATTGATATTAGGTCAAAATCTCCATTTGAGTAGACCTTATGTATGGAATAAGGTCCTTCCCACTTGGGCTCAAGCATTGGATGTTTCTTTCCTAGTATCATTGGAGTCGTGAGGAACAATAACAATTATCATTGTATAAATGAATAGAATAAAATAATTCTTGTTAAAATCTCATTCCATTCTATTCTAATAGTCTTCTATATGATAAAGAGTATGAAACCTCTTTTAATATAATCTTTCAAGTCCATCAAATATTTTCTAAGACTTTTCATCTATAGAAAAATGATCATGGATTGCAACTTAGAGTTATGTTAAATGAATTTAATTTGAAAAAACTAATTCTATTATGTACACCAATGAATATAGAGTTTCATGTGTGGTAGTACAGGTAGTAGTCTGATAAGCCCATTAAGCGTGTAAAAGTTCACCGGTCCATAATATAATATCATAATCCACTATATTCAGGAGTATATTTGATAAGGACTTTTCTAAAACCTCTATCTGGACATTGTCTGATGAATTATAGCGATATGGATTGTTGGATTTGATATTTTTCCCCAAATATAACTTTTTTACCTCAAAAGAACAGAGGTTGGTGTCGTTGTATGTCATTATAGTATGAGGGACACCAAATCTGGTAATGATGTTAGTTTTGACAACACTAAAAATGTTTTTGGATCTGTCTTCGTTGATAGGTATTGCCTCAACCCATTTGGGGAGGAAGTCACTAGAAGTGAGAATATACATGGACTGTTTAGCCGTTGTTGGAGGATAAGGTAATACTACATTCATTCCCCATGTGTCAAATGTCGTGGAGTATTTAGTTGTATGTAAAAACTCTGGGGGATGATGAATAAAGTTGGTATGCACTTTGCAGGGATGAAATTTGTTAGTGAAATCTAAGTAATCTTGCATCATTGAATTCCAGAAGAATCCAAGCCTTCAGATTTGATCAGAAATCATATGCCTAGACTAGTGAGCACTAGAAGCTCCTACATGTACTTCTTTTAGGACTGCTGCATTTTCTTCTCGGGTATTACACCTAAAGAGGATTCAATTGAAGATTCTTTTTTATAGGATATTCTGGTGATCTATACTATCATAATGAGTATAATTGGTCGCTGGTCATCAGATCTATTCTTTTTCAGTTCTTTTTGGTGGAAGTACTCTATTTTTAAGGTACTCCATGATCAGTGTCATACATCTCACGGTATGACCATTCAGATCATAAATAAGGCTAATTTCCCTACTTTCCTTCTTTTTAATTTTGAAGAAAATCTGAGACCACATGACGATGGGAGATAATGATGATTGCCTTATCCAAATTTGGAACTGTCTGGGCTGTAGATGCATTAACCAGTGCATCAGCTTGGGAATTTTGTGATCGTGGGACATAATACAATGTTTTCTCTGATATAAATTCATCCATTAACCCTTTGACGTAATCACACAAAGGTATTAACTCTTATTTTCTGATAAAAAAATTCCCATTTATTATTTTTTGATTACAAACTCTAAATAACATTTATCTTTCTTGTGGTTCACATGTACCTGGAGTTCCAATTTTTGGCATTCGATGAGAGCTTGATATTCTACCTCATTATTGGTACCTCCTTCTAACAATAGGAATGAATACATTAACACTACCTTTTCTTGGGATATAAATATAGTATCTCACCCAACATTGTTTAATTTATGGTTTTCAATTCTCCTTCTAGTTAGACTTCTAGAGGCACCATCAATGTATATTTCCCACATTTGGGTATTATCTAGAATATATAATACCTCTTCATTAGGAAGTTCAATATTCAATGATGTATCTTTATGTATATGGGTCTTCAATATGGATATAAGCTATACCATGGCCTTTTATTTCCCTATGAGGCATAAACTGGATATCAAAATGTTTCAAATTAACTTCCCATAGTGAAAAACACCCAATATTCATAGGATTATAGAGGATAAATTTAAGAAGGTTATTGCGAGATACCATGTGGACAACATGATGTTGTAGGTAGTGCCTCAATTTTCGAACATTAAAAATTAATGAAAGGAATCACTTCTCAATACTCGAATATCGAGTATCTATACCAAGCATGGTAATAATGACATAGTAAAGTCTGTTTTCATTCCTAGCATCAATCTTTTGGGGAAAGAAGGCACCCAGTGATCGCTCGACACCTATCACATAGATAATAAGTTGTCTAACTTCAACAGGTGGAATTAATACCGATGGAATCAAGATATATTTCTTGAGGTTATCAAATGCTTAATGGTTGTCTTCATTCCATGATAGGTGACTTCCTTCTTCATTAATCATATTATGGGAAAATAGTTTCCTTCCAAATTTGCGATAAAGTACCAAATATAATCCAAGTTTCCATTGAGTCCTCTTAATTATTTCAATGTTTTATGGGGTGACATGCCAAGGATTTCATTTGTCTTCTTAGGATCAAATTTGATGCCACAATGGCATAAAAAATAATTCTAGGAATTTTCCCATGGTTACCCCAGGAGAACATTTTAGGGGATTCATCAACAAAATTTGTTTCTTGTGTTTAATGAATATGGTCTCCATATCATCCAAGGGATTGAAAAATTTTCTATATTTTACCACCATATCATCCTCAAAACATTTGAAAAATTTTCTTAAGAATAGTTTGAAGATATGGTGCATGGAGTGTTGATACGTTGCACCTACATTCTTTAAGTCAAATGGAATTACCCGATAGAAAAACACACCATTAGTGGTTTCGAAGGAGAAAAAATATTCATAATCTGGGGCCATACGGATTTGATTTTACCCAGAGTATCCATCCATGAATGAAAGATCTTCATAGCCAGCAGTTGCATTAATAAAAAGCTATGTGATCAGAACTGGAAATTCATATTTTGGATATTGCTGGTTAAGATATCTGGAATCATTGAAAAATATGATTATCACATTCATCATTTTCACTAGTAAAATTTCGTACATTATTATGGGATTTTGAACCTCCTTGACAATGTTAGCCTTTATAAGCTTATCGACTTCAACTTCAATTTTAGAGGCATGATTCGGGTGTGTTCTTCTTGTTGCCTTCTTAAATACTCGATATTCTTCTGGAAAACATAAATAATGTGTGGATACTTCGGGATTATGTCCTAGAATTTAAATAGACTTGCATGAAAATATATTATAATGATTCTTTAGAAATGATTTACAAATCTCTTACTCTTCACAAGTCATGGAAGCACTAATTTGAGTGGGGCATGGATCTTCTTAAGTACCCATATTTATTTCTCTAAGCTCATCCATGGTGTTAGAGACACCTTCCTCAATTGTTCTAAGTGCATCCATGAGATATTATTTTTCTTCTTCCTTGAGTGTCCCTTCATCTGATTCTATTTTCATAAATGGTGATGAAAAAAAACATTCATAGCTTGGGGAGGAGTCAGTATTTGAACATCCTAAATAAAAAAGCAACCATTTATGACCATACAGATGATTAAGGGCATCATGGAGGCTTGAAGAGGGTATAATTGGTTGGGAATCAACATCCATGCCTTCCTCTAGTATTTCTACAACTTTTTGTAGTCTTTTTGTTGAAGTATATATTTGACGATGTTCGATGGATGAAATGAAGACATATTCATTTAAGGATTCCCCACTTCTTAGGGAATCAACAATTTCTCTCATTCTGTCAGGCTCTATTACTACAATTTCCATTATATATGACATTGGATGAGTGCTCAGATTTGGGTTTATCCATTCAATTTGATGGACAAGCAACACCTAATCTATAATCAAATGTTTGAATGGGTTTTCTTGGATCTATTTGTGGACATTTAGAGTATTGATTTTTGTTACCTCTTTTGTACCAAACATTGTTCCTTTCGTGTCATAAAATTCTACCCCAATATAATGAGTTTCACATGTTTTCAATGGATCTTTGTCACCATATAATGTCCCAATTTGACCATTAAAATATTATTTGAGACATTGGTTATATGAAGAAGGAGTCTCTAAATGTTGATATAGCCAAGGACTTCTATGAAGAATGTTAAAGGTTATGTCCTGATGGAAAACAATAAAATCAAAATAAGACACAAGATCTCCAAACATCATTCTAAGTGTAATACCACCTAGAGGTTCTTGATCATTCTTGTCCTAACCTTGCAACATTTATGTGGAAGGAGATGAGTTTGATTCGATGAGGCCCAATTGAAGAAGTGTATGAATAAGAATGAGATTGACCCTTTAGCCATTATCAATGAAGGATCATTAGATATCTATATCGATGATCCTGCTAGGTATATACTAGGGATTAATGTGTCCATGTACAACATCATATTCATCTTCATCCATAAAATATATAACTGCATGACAATCTTGAGGATCATTCTCTATACAGTAAACCTCAGCAGTAAAATGTTTGGTTTCAAACTCTTGAGGACTTGAAAAAGTCTCAATAAGTTCATCTCAAATATCTTTTGACATATTCAAGGCATCTGTAATTGACAACTTGTACATTACATGGAATAGATGTTTCCAAACATCGTACTTTTTTTCTAGAGTTCTGTATTTTCTTGAATGGAGATGTGGTTTTCAGGATCTTTGGAAGATTATACTTCTAATGTAAAGGTATCTTGTGCAATACAAGAAGCTAGAAATACATCTGGTTTGGGTAGATTGGACTGATTAGGTCAATGTACATGCTGAGAGAATGATGATATAACCTCTAATCGGTCCTCCAAAATAATCATGTCAGGACAGATTCTATCATGTGTGAGAGAACATCATTGTTCTTTTTTGAGCCTATTAAAGGGCTCTCCTAGGTGTTTCTGTTGCATACATGGTTTGAGTAGGGGTAGAGTTATAATAGTAGCTTCTAGAATACCCACATCATCCACTTTATTCTCGACCTTGATTCCTTACTATAGTTTCCAAGTTACATATAGGGAACTCACACTACTAGAAAAACAGGTATTTGCGACGGGCTATTTGCGACGGGATACTGTCGCAAATAGCCCGTTGCTGAAAACGCCGTCGCCACTACACTTATTTGCGACGGGCCCGTCGCTAAAGACAGTTTTTGCGACGGTCATTCTCCCCGTCGCAAATAGTATTCCGTATTTTTGTAAAAAACTTTTAAAACAGTTTTTGCGACGGGACCCGTCGAACATACCTTTTGCGACGGGACCGGTCGCAAATAGCTTTAGTGACGGTTCCGTCACAAAAACTCTTTTTTAAAAAAATAAAAAAAATTAATAATACTAGTATTTGCGACGGGAGTCGGGACCCGTCGCAAATACTTTTTTAAAAAAAATAAAAAACTATTAATAATACTAGTATTTGCGACGGGCATAGTATCCCGTCGCAAATACTATAAAAAAAATAAAAAAAATAATTTATTAATAAATTATTTTAATTAATATAATAATAGAATTATAATTTACAAATGAAAATAATAAATTATTTTAATTACTATAATAATAGTAGAATTATAATTCAAAAATAAAAATAATAGAATATTAATAAATAATTTAATTAATATAATAATATTACAATTATAATTCATAAATAAAAAAAATATTAATAAGTTATTTTAATTAATAAAAAAATAATAGAATTATTTTACATTCAAATATTAAAATAATTCAAGTATTACAAAAAAAATAATTAAATTATAATATTATAAAATTTTAATATGTATATAAAATTTTAATATATATATATAATTTTAATATATATATAAAATTTAATATTATAAAATATAAATAATATTATTATTCATATTAATATTCTTATTTAAAAATATAATATTATTAATATTTTATAATGAGACAGAAACTACGAATAGAAAAAAAAAATATTTTGATTTCACAAATTTTATAACAGAAATACAAACTCTAATCTGAAGGAGGGGGGGAGGGGGAGGTGGGGGATCTGCAGATGGTGGTGGAGGAAACTCCATCCCAAAAGCATGAGTGAGTCGGCGCATGTACTCCATCTGCTCCTGATGCTGCTGCTGCCACCGACTCGTCTGCTCCTCGTACAGCTGCTGCTGGCGTCGACGCTCCTCCTCATGCTGTTGACGCATCTGCTCCTGCTCCTGTCGGAGACTCTCTATCTGTGCAGTCTGAGATCGCAACTGATCCTCATACTGTGTAGAAGAAGTTGCACGAGCTCCTCTCGAGCTGGACGCCGACATCGCATCACTGCCATAATAATCTCCGGGAGTCAGTCGAGAGCCGATACCAACTACCCGACCCTTCTCGAAGGCATACTGGGTGGCCTGCATCCATGCCGCCTCATCAAACTGACTGGCAGTGGTCTGATCTGATGACTCGACCTGACTCTCAGGCCGGGCATGTGCCGCTGCGGCCTCATATAACTCCTATAGTTGCAATTTAAAATTAAAATTGTGAATATATTATATGCAGTTAATTTTTAAACTTGAAAACAAATAATACTGACCACGATGTGATGCTGACGATCACCTCTGAGCTCCCCAGTAGCAGAATCACTGTACATCCTCTGATATACGTCGTACTCTGTAATATCGGGGTGCTCGACAGCCTATAAGAATAAAAAATAAACTGTTAATATTTATAGTTATATAAAATATTTATAAATAATGTACGTACCAGATGCTGTCTATGAGTACTGAAAGAACGACTCCCAGCTCGATGAGTCACCTCCTGTCTCCTCCGATTCTGCCTCCCCACCGATGATCTCCTCTGAAAGGCACCACTCAACCAGTGCGCACATAATCCATCCCATACATGGGATGAAATATACTCTGGTCGGTGTGCTCTACATGACTCCTCAAAATCCGACACTCCTGCTTTCTTCATCGCAGCTTTTCTTAAATTGTGCAAAAACTGACGAAGAAGATCACGCATGGCCACCTCCCATGCCTCGTGGATGGCGTCACGCATGGTATCCTCGATCGGATACCATAAACCCTACAAATAAATCAAAATATCAAGTTAGAAATGAAATAATTTTCAAAATAAAAATTATTTATTTACGTATGTACCAACCAATGGCCGAACATGGCCTGCTACACATCAATGGGAATCTGCTCCCATGTGGTCCACGGCTGAGAGAAATAGTTGCGCAAAATAGCGCTGCCCTGTCCGACTGCTATATGCGGAAAACTGAAAAAATAATAAACATTTATTATGTGAATAGATTAATGAAATCTTAGTCAAATCCACAGGTTATCACACAGGTTATCACACCTCCGGGTGCGCGGATCAAACCCAAGACGTGGACGTCGCTCGGGGACGGGGTCAGGAATCATCAATCGTGCAAGACCGCGCCCCCTCCGTGTACTCCCTGGAGCGCCTGCAGGCTGAGGGTCATCTGCCAGCAACTCATCCGCATCGAAAGGCAGGTCAGCCTCCGCCAACTCACGAAATGTGGCCTCGTCCATCTGAAACAGAAAATGTTAATGTTAGCAAATAATTGATAATTACTATTATATATACATATATACATATTATGATTGTATATAAATACCATGGAATTCAATAAGTGTTCATCTTCATCATCATCTTCATATATGTCAATGTCATCTTCATATTCCTCCTCAACATCATCGATATCCATTCGAGTTGCAGTTGCTTCATCTCTTACCATTTCAAATTCATGTGTGACATCATTAACATCATCGTCATCACCGACTCTTAAATGTGGGGTGTCGTCATCGATACTCATGTCTCTTTGTAAAAAAGATTGATTTTGAGTACTCTCTTGAAAAACTTCAATTCTTTGCACATCAGTGAAAGCACATTCACTTTGACTAAACTGATTGTCTCGAATTTTGATTTTTATTACACTCCACCAATCAGTCAAGTCTCTTAATGTTGCACAGTACTTTGCATAATAAACTTGATATGCCTGTTGATCCAATAAGAATGGTTCATTTACTGCGAGAACACTTTTACATTTAATATCGATGATTCCATGAGTCGGATGAACACGCACGCCTCTCTCTGTATCCAACCACCGACATTTGAACATGGTTATGTAATGTTGTCCAAGATAACAGAGTTCAATGATTTAATCAAGTATGCCATAAAAGTCAACTTCATTTTCTCGATGATGAGATCCTCTCAAGCTAACTCCACTGTTCATTGTTTTTTTCGATTCCCCATATGCATGTGTGTGGAATCGAAATCCATTCACCACATATGCATTATAAGTTTTAACAAGTTTGGAAGGTGGGTTACTCAATACACACAACCGTTTGTCAATTTTATCAGCATGTCGAGACACCTGAAGATTTGTGAAATAATTATCAATATAGTAAACTATACATTGAATGAGTTGCTAAAAGATAAAGAATTTATGTTACCAGTTTTTGAAACCACTGAGAGAAATTTTTCAGTCGACGTTCTTCGAGAGCAGCTGCTGTAATTTGTGGAATTTGTTTCTTGATATGATTATCATACAACCTATAAAAACCAAAGTTATTTACTGTAACATAAATGATAGAATAAGTGATATAAACACTTACAGTACAACTGATGTCATCTCTTCACAGTTGAGCAGAACATACGTATGAGCTCTATGATGTTCATCATCTAAAAGCCAGCATTCAGAAACTCCACCAAAACCAAGCTCTGACTGGTTGAAAACAGATAATTGATTGTCGATTTCATCAATATTCCTCTCATTCCGTCCCATTCGGTTGTGTTTTGAAGGATACTCATATTCCAAATAATGGGAGCAGAAAAAAGATATTTCCTCTTGCAAATAAGCTTCTGCAATAGATCCTTCAACAGATGCTTTGTTGCGTACTTTTCTTTTCAATTTTTGCATGCATCTTTCAAATGGGTACATGTATCGAAACTGTACCGGACCTCCACATTTGGCTTCATATGGCAAATGTAACATCAAATGTTCCATTGAGTCGAAGAAAGACGGCGGAAATATTTTTTCAAGTTTACATATAATTACAACAACATCTTTTTCAAGTTTGCCTAGAGCATCATAATCTGCCGTAGCCGCACAAATTTCCCGAAAAAAATGAGACATGTCTGTTATGGAATCCCAAATCACAGAATTCAACAGACCTCTTAATCCAATGGGTAGAAGTCTCTCCATTATAATATGACAATCATGACTTTTTAATCCAGTAATATGACCATTCTTTACACATCTACCCAAATTGGAAGCACAGCCATCTGGAAGTCTCAAATCTGCAATCCACTGACAAAATAATAAACGGTTTTCTTTAGACAGTGTATAAGCTGCTTTTGGTTTCAGTAACCTTTCTGTTCTGACATTCTCAAATAGTTCCAATTCTGGACGCCTGCAAATTTGGGCAAGATCTAAACGTGCATTTACATTGTCTTTGCTCTTTCCTGGCGTATCCAAAACTGTATGAAACAAATTATCAAAACAGTTCTTCTCAATATGCATGACATCTAACATGTGTCGGACCAACAAATCAGACCAATATGGCAAATCCCAAAATATGCTACGTTTAATCCAATTGTGTTCTTTCCCAAAACCAGAAATTTTCTGTTGGTTTATTGTGGGACCAATAGTGATGGGAGGTAATGAAAATACAACCGATTTTAACTCCGAACCTGATAGCATTTTTGGAGGTCCATACCTTTCAGCTGTTCCTTTTCTGAAATGAGATCTGTTTCTGTGAAAAGGATGATCAGCTGGAAGAAATCTGCGATGACAGTCAAAATAACACGGTTTCTTTCAATGAATGAGCATAAATGCTTTGTTCTCTCCCATACAGTAAGGACATGATTTCTGACCATGTGTACTCCAGCCAGATAACATCCCATAAGCCGGGAAGTCACTTAATGTCCACATCAATGCTGCAATCAGTATGAAATTCTGTTTCGTTGCAACATCATATGTACTGACACCAGTACTCCACAATAAATTTAATTCATCAATCAATGGTTTCAAATAAACATCAATATTTTTCTTCGGATGTCCTGGAATTAGTAAAGTCAAAAAGATATATGGATCCTTTATCAACATCCATGGAGGTAAATTATACGGAGTTAAAAAAACAGGCCAACATGAATATTGACTACCATAAGATCCAAATGGGCAGAAACCATCAGTGGAAAGGCTCAGTCGAACATTTCTAGCTTCTAAAGCAAATGATGGATGCACTCTATCAAAATGTTTCCATGAATCACCATCGGCTGGATGATTCAAGCTTTTATCGGTTGAACTATTCTCTTTATGCCATGACATCATTGTCGCTGTATTCTTAGACATGAATAAACGCTGATGTCTGGATGTAAGCGGAAAATATCTCAACTGTTTTACAGGAATCAAACCAGACTTCCCGTGTTGTCTTTCTTTATATCTCAGTTGCCCACATGTGGGACAACTATCCAACGACTCATTTTCCCCTGAATATAAAATGTAGTCATTTGAACATGCATGAATCTTCTGACAAGTAAGTCCCAAATTTCAAACCAACCTATTACTTTCATAGTAATTTGCAGGTAAAACATTTCCTTCGGGTAACAGTGTTTTCAGAAAAGAAAATATCTGGTCAAAACAGGTGTTTGAAATTCCGTTATCTGATTTGATTGCCATAAATTTTGCAACTGCTTCTAATTTTCTCATCTTGCAGCCAGGATATAATGCATCCTCAGCAGACTTCAACAACTCATAAAATTCAGACGGTCCCAACTCAGGATTTGAAGCTATATCAGCCAGAGTTTCTGTATGTTGAACAGATGAACCTGCAACATCATGTACTAAATCTTGAAACTGGGATGGATCCGGAATCAAGTTGGTATCACCTGCTCTGGAACTGCGTTCACCGTGTTGATACCAAAAAACATAATCTGCTTGAAAACCAAAACGCAAGAGATTTTCCCCCACTTTGTCAAACGTGTCAAACGTTCTCAATGCACATTTTCTACAAGGGCATTTTATCTTTCCTTCTGAAACAAATTCTGGATTTGATGCCGCAAATGATAAAAAACTCTCCACACCCTCTATATATACTGGATTTAAACCAGAACCATTTGGATTTCTACTTTGATTTATCCATATGCGGTCATGTAATAATGACTGTTGACGACCTCATTGTTCCATATTTTTCTATAAAATATAAAAGCATTACTGGTTTTGAATAATTTGTTAGAAAAAACACAAGCAAGGATTGAATATATTGAGAATAAAGCAAAACCTGTTACAAATATTGATAATTTTAATATTTTATTGATTTTTTATTTTTTTAATAATACTAATATAATTTTTTTCATAAATATTAATTATATAATAATTACATCATTACATTATTAGTATATTTTATTATTAATATTAAAATAATATAATTTTCTATATTATATACAATTCTCCTTTCATCTGTGTGTTTCACATTCTGTCTCCACATGTAATATTCGCATTCACTTTCACCTCTCTATTGGCGAGTAGGTTGATAATTTTGAAAAAGAATGCGAATATTACATGTGGAGACAGAAAACACACAAATGAAAAGAGAATTGTATATAATATAGAAAATTATATTATTTTAATATTAATAATAAAATATACAAATAATGTAATAAGGTAATTATTCCAAATTATTGGTAAGTATTTCAAATTATTGGTAATTATTCCAAATTATTGGTAATTATTCCAAATTATTGGTAATTATTCCAAATTATTGGTAATTATTCCAAATTATTGGTAGTTATTCATAATTTTTGGTATTTATTCCTAATTATTGGTAAATATTGGTAAATATTGGTAAATATTGGTAATTATTAGAAAATATTGGTAATTATTGGTAATTATTGGAAAATATTGGAAAATATTGGTCATTATTGGTAATTATTGGTGATTATTGGTAATTATTGGTGATTATTGGTAATTATTGGTGATTATTGGTAATTATTGGTGATTATTGGTAATTATTGGTGATTATTGGTAATTAATACTAATTATTGGTAATTAATACTAATTATTGGTAATTAATACTAATTATTGGTAATTAATACTAATTATTGGTAATTAATAATCATTATTACTAATTATTGGTAATTATTACTAATTATTCCTAATTAATACTAATTATTCCTAATTATTCCTAATTATTACTAATTATTGTTAATTATTACTAATTATTGTTAATTATTACTAATTATTACTAATTATTTCTAATTATTACTAATTATTTCTAATTATTACTAATTATTGCTAATAATTAGTAATAATTGCTAATTATTACTAATTATTGCTAATTATTATTAATTATTGATAATTATTATTAATTATTGATAATTATTAGTAATTATTGATAATTATTGGTAATTATTACTAATTATTGTTAATTATTGGCAATTATTGTTAATTATTACTAAATTATTGATAATTATTGGTAATTATTACTAATTATTGTTAATTATTGGCAATTATTTTTGATTATTACTAAATATTGGTAATTATTACTAAATATTGGTAATTAATACTAATTATTGGTAATTAATACTAATTATTGATAATTAATACTAATTATTGGTAATTAATACTAAGTATTGGTAATTAATACTAATTATTGGTAATTAATACTAATTATTGGTAATTAATAATCATTATTACTAATTATTGGTAATTATTACTAATTATTCCTAATTAATACTAATTATTCCTAATAATTCCTAATTATTACTAATTATTGTTAATTATTACTAATTATTGCTAATTATTACTAATTATTTCTAATTATTACTAATTATTACTAATTATTACTAATTATTTCTAATTATTACTAATTATTGCTAATTATTAGTAATTATTGCTAATTATTAGTAATTATTGCTAATTATTATTAATTATTGCTAATTATTATTAGTTATTGCTAATTATCATTAATTATTGATAATTATTAGTAATTATTGATAATTATTAGTAATTATTGGTAATTATTGGTAATTATTACTAATTATTGTTAATTATTGGCAATTATTGTTAATTATTACTAAACATTGGTAATTATTACTAAACATTAGTAATTAATACTAATTTACTAATTATTGGTAATTAATACTAATTATTGGTAATTAATACTAATTATTGGTAATTAATACTAATTATTGGTAATTAATAATCATTATTACTAATTATTGGTAATTATTACTAATTATTCCTAATTAATACTAATTATTCCTAATTAATCCTAATTATTCCTAATTAATTCTAATTATTCCTAATTTTCCTAATTATTACTAATTATTGTTAATTATTACTAATTATTGTTAATTATTACTAATTATTACTAATTATTTCTAATTATTACTAATTATTTCTAATTATTACTAATTATTGCTAATTATTAGTAATTATTACTAATTATTACTAATTAATGCTAATTATTATTAATTATTGATAATTATTAGTAATTATTGATAATTATTGGTAATTATTACTAATTATTGGTAATTATTGGCAATTATTGTTAATTATTACTAAATAGTGATAATTATTGGTAATTATTAATAATTAATACTAATTATTGGTAATTAATACTAATTATTGGTAATTAATACTAATTATTGGTAATTAATACTAACTATTGGTAATTAATACTAATTATTGGTAATTAATACTAATTATTGGTAATTAATACTAATTATTGGTAATTAATACTAATTATTGGTAATTAATACTAATTATTGGTAATTAATACTAATTATTGGTAATTATTACTAATTATTCCTAATTATTCCTAATTATTCCTAATTATTACTAATTATTATTAATTATTGGTAATTATTACTAATTATTGTTAATTATTGGCAATTATTGTTAATTATTACTAAATATTGGTAATTATTACTAAATATTGGTAATTAATACTAATTATTGGTAATTAATACTAATTATTGGTAATTAATACTAATTATTGGTAATTAATACTAATTATTGGTAATTAATACTAATTATTGGTAATTAATAATCATTATTACTAATTATTGGTAATTATTACTAATTATTCCTAATTAATACTAATTATTCCTAATTATTCCTAATTATTACTAATTATTGTTAATTATTACTAATTATTGCTAATTATTACTAATTATTTCTAATTATTACTAATTATATCTAATTATTACTAATTATTTCTAATTATTACTAATTATTGCTAATTATTAGTAATTATTGCTAATTATTAGTAATTATTGCTAATTATTTTTAATTATTGCTAATTATTATTAATTATTGCTAATTATTATTAATTATTGATAATTATTAGTAATTATTGATAATTATTAGTAATTATTGATAATTATTGGTAATTATTACTAATTATTGTTAATTATTGGCAATTATTGTTAATTATTACTAAACATTGGTAATTATTACTAAACATTGGTAATTAATACTAATTATTGGTAATTAATACTAATTATTGGTAATTAACACTAATTATTGGTAATTAATACTAATTATTGGTAATTAATACTAATTATTGGTAATTAATACTAATTATTGGTAATTAATAATCATTATTACTAATTATTGGTAATTATTACTAATTATTCCTAATTAATACTAATTATTCCTAATTAATCCTAATTATTCCTAATTAATTCTAGTTATTACTAATTATTCCTAATTATTACTAATTATTGTTAATTATTACTAATTATTGTTAATTATTACTAATTATTACTAATTATTTCTAATTATTACTAATTATTTCTAATTATTACTAATTATTTCTAATTATTACTAATTATTGCTAATTATTAGTAATTATTACTAATTATTACTAATTATTGCTAATTATTATTAATTATTGCTAATTATTAGTAATTATTGATAATTATTGGTAATTATTACTAATTATTGGTAATTATTGGCAATTATTGGTAATTATTGGCAATTATTGTTAATTATTACTAAATAGTGATAATTATTGGTAATTATTAATAATTAATACTAATTATTGGTAATTAATACTAATTATTCGTAATTAATACTAATTATTGGTAATTAATACTAATTATTGGTAATTAATACAAATTATTGGTAATTAATACTAATTATTGGTAATTAATACTAATTATTGGTAATTAATACTAATTATTGGTAATTATTACTAATTATTCCTAATTAATACTAATTATTCCTAATTATTACTAATTATTACTAATTATTGTTAATTATTCCTAATTATTACTAATTATTGGTAATTAATACTAATTATTGGTAATTAATACTAATTATAGGTAATTATTACTAATTATTGTTAATTATTGTTAATTATTACTAATTATTGTTAATTATTCCTAATTATTACTAATTATTGGTAATTAATACTAATGATTGGTAATTAATACTAATTATAGGTAATTAATACTAATTATTGGTAATTATTACTAATTATTACTAATTATTCTTAATTATTGATAATTATTGATAATTGTTCCTAATTATTAGTAATTAAATGAATAATTATCAATAATTAGAAATAATTACCAATAATTACAAATAATAACATTATTAATATATTTTATTATTAATATTAAAATAATATAATTTTCTAATTTATATACAATTCTTCTTTGATCTGTGCGTTTTCTATCTCCACATACAAATAATACATGTGAAGACAGCAAACACACAGATCAAAAAAGAATTGTATATATATAAAAAATTATATTATTTTAATATTAATAATAAAATAAACAAATAATGTAATAATGTTCTTATTCCTAATTATTGGTATTTATTACTAATTATTAATATTTATTCTTAATTATTAAAAATTATTACTAATTATTCCTAATTACCATTAACTATAAACAATACTAATAATTTAAATTTATTAAGTAATAAAACAATGTAAACATAATTAAATTACAACTAATTAATAATAATTGAAACTAATAAAAAATTAAAAATAAATAAAAAATTAAAATGAAGATAAATACCTTGAAAATTGATCTGTTCTGATCGTTCTTCAAAACTTTAATATCAGCTCCGGAGAAAAAAATTAAACTGGAGAAAAACTCAACTCTAGAAATATAATTTTGAGAGAAGGAGAAGATAAGGAATGAGAATGAAATGAAAAAAACGGATGGAGATATTTATAGGTTATATTATTTGCGACGGGCCCATTTGCGACGGAAATCCCGTCGCAAATAGTATTATTTGCGACGGTACCCGTCGCAAATACCTTAGTCAACATTTATTACGGTCAACCGGTAAATAGTTATTTGCGACGGGTCCCGTCGCAAATAACCCCTGCCGACATAGTATTTGCGACGGGGGAATATTCCCGTCGCAACTACCTTTTACTGCCGCCGGTTATTTGCGACGGGAATATTCCCCCATCGCAAATAAGTTTCCCGCGATTTGGCGCGCATCGCGGAAAAACTATTTGCGATGGGGAAAGCAATCCCGTCGCAAAAGCCTCCTTATTTGCAACGGGGAAATACCCCCGTCGCAAATAAGTTTTTAACATGACTATTTGCGACGGGATTTATTCCCGTCACAAATAACCCGTCGCAATTGCTCATTTTTCCCGTAGTGTCAGGATCATCATACCCTAAATCACCATTGGAATAGGGATCTGTGTAGTGGATAATGTTAACCGAACCGAATATCAATTCATTATCTGATGAAGAATCTTCTTGTCAGGTTGGTTCTGGTTGTGCTACCTAGAGTTGTGGTTCCTATACTTTTGAAACATATGGAATGAAATTTTCCAGATTCAAGGAATGATTTGGCCTTAACATGGGCTCATATTCTTCTAAATGCACTCTGTTCTTATGATCATGTCATTTTTTTGAGTGTTTACCTTTAGAAGACTGATCTATTGATGAAAGTGTTTATTCTGTGGATGGAGTGGAGGAAGAAATAATTATTTCATTCAATTGTGTTCATAGAATGGCACAAGTTTGTTTGATCATTTTTATGATTATCCAATCATCATATTTTTGTGCATTTTTAGTTTTGACTTCCTGTCATTCAACATTATCCTCTGGATCTGTATCATTAACTCATAATACATGGGATGATAAAAAATTTAATTTCCCTTCTCTAGAGTCTACAATTTTTTGCAGGAGGTCTTTGAAAACAAAAAAATATTTAATAGGATTCCCCAAGACTTGCTGAAAGGAAAAATAATTTTAAATATCATCATCTCCTTATTTTTTTTGTTTATTTGGCCTTGGTAACTGAACCGATTTTTTTCCAAAACAAGGATAAAGTAATCGGGAACCTATTCATTCAGAAGTGAATAAACTTTTTTCTTTAACTTCTAAATATTTTTCATCCTTTGATATTTTTGATCATATTGACGAGGAGGTTGTTGCTACTGATTCACGGAAGGCAGATCCCTTCAATATAATGAACATTTTGATGTGGAAGCATGTATGGGTGATTGCTTGAGTTTGACTGTAGTAGAAACTTCTTTCCCTATTTTCCTTCCCAGAGATGACAAAATTACAACTAGATTTATCTTAAGATTTCAAAATGGAATCCTCCACCTGTTGGGAAATTTAAGAATGTTCTCAAAACCCACCTGTGTATTTCATAGGGATCAGTGGTTTTCAAAAATCATCAGATAGATTTTCACACAAATTGGTAAGAACAATTCTTGAGGGAGTCCCAGATTTAAGGAATATGTTAATCCTTTCCAAGAAAGTAATGAAATCTAAAAATATTTCATTCTCCCATTGTTTTCAATTTTTATGTTTAAAAATTGTTGTATTTGGATGTGTTAGGCTAAACGGAAGAAGAAATTTCTGACAGAGATCTTCCCATCCTGTAATTGATCGAGATTGTAATCTTTTATACTAGACAAAAACCGGTCCCTATAATGATTGAACAAAGCACATGAAATTTACTGCTTCATTTTGTTGAGGATTTATAATTAATGGATCACTATAAGAAATGAAATGTGTTAATTGTTGTTCCGGATCTCTTGAACCATTAATTATTTTGAATAAAATATTCATAAAATTTCGTTGGGGAGGGATCAGATCCACCCTTTTAGGGTACGCTCCCTTTTCCAGCTAAACTAGCGCACATCATCCCTCTATAACTTCCAATAGAGTTATCATTTCCTCAATTGTGTTCATATGACTTTGGGGAATATACAGATTATATGGGTCAAGTACATGTAGAGCTGCTGGTTCGTGAATAGGTGCAATGACCAACAAGACCACTGGTGGTGGTGGTGCTGGTATTTTTCGTGGATAACCCATGAGGACAGGCCTGTAAGGATGTGTTGGATCCTGCCATGGAATTTTTCCCATTGGAAGGAATTCTTTATCTACATATATAGTCACCACTCATTATCTTTTCTAAGGAGCTTCTACTGGATATGCAAGTTGATGATCTACATAGGGATCATGTCTTGCATAAATGATACTTCTAAGTAACTATGCATTGATTCTTTTCAACCCTTTCATCTCATATTCTTGAGGTTCATATCTTTATTCAAGTGAAATAGATTTGGCTTCTCCAATGCAAAAGTGAGAAGTTATTTGACTTTTTCCTTTACCATTTTTAGATTCTTTTCAAAGGGGTGGGATTTGATTACTTAAGACAATACCTAGATTCTAGGTAATCCTATGATTTCAGGTACGCACACCTCCTTCATTTACATCATTGTGTTCCATATTATGTATAAGAACTTCATATTCTAATTCCCCAAAACTAGACTAATATTAAATAGGATCTTATTCAATAGTGTTTATGAACATTTCTGACACATAATGCATTGATTACATTATGTCATTATCTTTGTAAAATTGTCTCCTTTTGTATTAAACATGACACTTTTTTCTCCTATATGATGTATTCTTAGGAATTGTTCGACAGATAGAAACCCAAAAGGGAATACTTGGATAGTTTGGTTGTACATTATCTTGGTGGATTCTTCCCTAATTGGGAGAAAACTGACTTTTATTTAGTTTCGGATTGTAGATGTGAAAAATATCTCAATAATGTAGGCTAGAGTTGTTTTTGTTCTTCTTCTTAAAACATTTGAACTTGGTTTACTGAATTAGAAAGTTTAATTAAACAAGCCCCCATACTTTTAAGCTTGGATTGATCTTTAACTCTTATGTATGAGATTCTTGTAGCTATAATTATGATTTTGAAAATTTTGGTTCAGACATTAGGTGGGTGCAATATCAAAAAACCACCCAAATCACCAATTTCAGAATGCTGATGCGATATTTCATACATTTGAGTCATCTGATGGCTGACATCCTCTAATAAAGAGGCCTAATTAAGATTATCATATGCTTAAATAAAAAGTAACTCAATAGGTTTCTTTGTTTGGGACTGACTCGATGAGAGATAGTTGAGGGGTGTTCTTGAGTGTATACATGATTACATTCCAAATCTGTTGATTGTAGATAGATTTGGGAAAAACATTTCATGAGACCACTTTTGGTGGGATTTTATAATTTTGGATCGTAGGGAAATGCAATGCTCTATATGCACCCCATCCTCTAATACAAACACCAGATGGGGTATTAGAAATTTACTAGGACAGTATCTTTAGTGCATCAAGGAATGCATGAATACGGGTTCTCAATTGCTTCTCAACCATTGAATTTCGACAAAATAAGAGAGATGCCATGTAGACTTGGAATTTTAACCCTTCTATTACATTTACATGAATTTTATATTCATTATATGGAAATAATTTTGCGTTCAAATAAAAAATATTTTTCCATAAGTGGATGTGGACATCATGAATGATTTCTTATACCATAAATTCAGGAATTTTGTATTGAATGTTTTCCAAAGGCCATAACAAGACTAATACTTTTCCTTTAGCCAACTTATTTCTAATTTTTAAAATATCTTCATCATTTTTTACTAGAGGTTTCTCCACGTAGTTTGACCAATGTGGATTCTTCTCAATTGTTTTATTAAAAACAATAGAATTAGTCAATTGTTTCACTATTGTATTAGATGAAAAATGACCCAAAGGAGGTTTGAAGAATGATCATTCATTGAAGATGTATTTTGATTGAGAAATTATTTCACTAGTTAATGAAATGTCATCATAAATTTCAGTCCATGGGTTGGAATGTTCATCAAGATAAGAGGGATTTAACATTATTACATTGTCAATTATATAATTTTCTTGAAAATACAAAATACTAAGTTAGAGAGAACATTCATTGAAAATTCCATCATGGGGAGGACCACCATGGGAATTACAGCAAGGGAAAAATCCTCTTGTTCCATTCTCCTCTGGACAAAAAGAGTGTTTCCATGGATCTCATCTGAAGATAGGCTATCTAGATAGACATTATTTTCATGAATCAAGACTTCATGATGAAGTGTCTGATGGGGAACATCAGAATTACCGCTAGTATTCCAATATTTGTTTTCATGAGATGGTAAGATCGTGAGCTGCACTAAAAAATGTCTATGTGATTTCCGTACACCAGCATTAAAATGTGCCAGATTGTAGATAGGCTTTTGATTTTCCTACTGTGTTTGGATATACATCATCATGGTTTCTCTCTTACTATTAGTTGGGTCCCCTTGATGGTAGAAGTAGTTATCATGGTCTGGTTTATGTGGTTCCCATGGAGTGTTCATCAGAATGGGCTGATTACCTCTTATTGGAATGGGTGTATATTCCTGATCTGGTTGTCTGCATGATATGGGGGAGTATGCCCCATAACCCTCCATAACAAAAATATTGGTTTGTAACCTCTTTGGGATGTCATTCCAATGTGTCATCACAGTTGTGGGGAAAAATTTATGTGTATGTTCCCCTGGTACTGATGAATTTGTTCTTTCGATATTCGGGTATGCTTCCAGAATGTGGGAAAGAGTTTGTGTCTTCCGTTCACCATTGCTAAGTTTTGTTTGGGGACTTCAGCAGCTAGAATGGGAATATGTGTCCATTATTTATCTAGAGTATGTGTATGTGCATTATCCTATCCTCAATTTATTATTTGTGGATTCAGACAGTACTCATGTATAGGGGAAGAATGTTGAGTCTACCCCAAGATTGTCATCGGGAATTTCCACCTGACTTCTTTAGGGACTACCAAAGGACAATGTTGGTAGGAATGATGAATGCTTGCAGGTGTATAATTTTACTGGCTGATTCCATCAAGAATGATTGAAAAAATTCTTTCAAAACTGACAGATGAGATAGTTGGCAGAATTGGATAATGTAAGCAGGTGTATATTACTATTTACTAGTTTCCACAACATTTGATTGGCATGCTTCCTTGAATATAGTCAGATGAGCCTAATGATTGGATGATGATATGTAAACGAGTGTTTGTTCATATTCATAGTACTCCACTCTATTTACATTGTGGGATTATTAGGTTGCTGCTAGATGAGTATCCTGGGAAGCAGAATTAGGATGGATATGTGTATGTTCCTTCTCATTGTTTGCCATCAAGATAGGTTGATGGACTTCTAAAAAGGGGGAAAAGGTAAAAATATACTCTCTGTTGGCCATACATTATCCCTAGAGGTTCATCTTGTATGCCTGTGTTTAATGAGGTAACTGGGTGAAACAACCAAAATAAAAATACCCATAATGTTGGGGGTTCACTGCCGCACGATTATACTGGCATCGATTATTGGTGGGAGTCCATTGGATATACCCCTAAATCATTGAATTGAGGCCATGAATACCATATTGATCCACCTACATGTTGTACGGGAGGTACTGGATGTTTTGCTTCATGGATAAGGTTCAAAAATGGTTGAATACGGTGGTTGGAACCATCTGCATCTATTGGGATAGTACCGTGATAACTATAGTTCCTTACTAGTACATTGGAAACCTAGCGCTGAAGATGCCGAGTAGGTGATGATGTCCTTCCGGTGGATGCGGATCCTTCAAGAGCAATGTCTAGGGCATTCATGGGTACAAACATGAAGGGATCCATTTGGAGTGAAAGGAGATCTAAGAAAACATGAAAACAAAAACAATCCCCATAAAAAACATCATTTAGATAGATATATGTGTGATTTATTCTTTTATCTGGCCATCCTTTATTAATTTACAGGGGCCTGATAGGAGGATAACATTATTAACTACGTTAAGTATTTACATCGGTTTCACCATTTTTGTTTCATAGTTCCTTGGAAGGTGGGTTCTGGTTTAAGAATCACTGCATCCAGATGTTTTCCAATGGATTTATTTAAGGAAATGGAAACATCGAACAATTCTTTATCTAAAAGGGACATTCTTTCCTAAGACAGACATTCGTTATGTTTGATTATGCGATACTTAAGATCAGGCATAGGTCGAGAGGACGGTAGGTCGGAGTTATCACACTCTTTTCGGGGGAATTATTGTCTACTCCTAGAATATCTTTAAATATTTAAGATATTTCCATGAATCCTTATTAATTGACCAATTACAACATCAGTTTCCTGTGGAATTTTGAATCAATTATTAGTATGTGTGAAATTTAAAATCATTAGTTCATATTCAGGGTTCTTCATTAATGGAGACATTCGTATATATTTGAGGTTATCCATCAATTTTTTACTTTCATGTACTATTTATAGATTGTTTTGATGATTTGTATGATGATAATAGTGTTTAATCCACATAGTGGGGAACTAAGAAATTTATTATCATCCAGGGAGATGAAGGTTTTTTTTTATTTTGGGATCGTACACATAAAATTGGATATCTACGTATCCATGTGAAACAAATCAGAACCCTCATAGTTCAGTGACACTTAATGGGACACAACATACATTATAATTTCATTTTATAAGGACCTAGCCATACATTTTAATGTCATGTGGTATTTAAATCTAAGATAAAGTTTCTTATTCAAGGTTTGGTGTGGGACTTATGACTAAGAATCCCAAAGAACATGGAAATAATATTGGTTTTCATGCAAGATAATACAATTTTGGGAATATTGTCCAAGTAGAATATGATTGATTTGAAGTGTTGGGCTTGATCCTCAAGGAGGGTTCCAACATATCCCATTTTTATGTGATTCAATGCCCATGTAGTTTGATGAGTCTAATAGGAGAGTTTATTATCTTGAGAGAAATGAGTTTTGGATTACTTCTTGAAAATGATGCCTTGATAATTTGGGGGTTTAATATGGGGCCTAATCATAAGGAGAATTACCATATTAATGGAATTAAAGTTGGACTTATGAAGACGATTCCAGTGAATCAGGAATAGAGAATGCTCCATACGTATCTGAATTATGATGGGAATTAGAGTTCTCATAGTTCAATCACCATCGGTGTTTTTGAAATTTTTTTAATCGTCACAACTATCTAAGCCCGCGTGAGTCATGCTCAGTGTGAGAAACAAAAGGATGTGAATGATTAAAAAAAGTCACCCACACATTTCCTCATCTATTGGTTGAAGAGGACTCCCAATGGAGGCGATAGAGGACAAGGGCAAGGCAATCGAGGAAGCGGGCGAGGCAATGATCCTTGACTTTGTTCACTTTACATTAGACAAGGGTCCAATGTAAGGAAGGGGTGATGGTGATGGATGTAGAGGGGCGAAAGAGTGAAACCTTATACTTCCATGGTTAGGGGCTTACACCTGGAAGGCGGCCATAAAATTGTTCTTGGTAGGGGAGAGAGACTTCTCCTATATAGAAATAGAAAATTCAGTGTGAATCGAACCTTCCCTAACATGGAACTATGGTTCAAGGTTTTAGACATGAGAAGGGGAGGTCAGAACCTAAACCCTAATCCTCAAAACCTGGAACTTCCACACACTATTACTAGGAGGAAGTTACATGTGACTATGAATATACAAACCCCACAGACACTCCATCAATCCTAACCCCATTGTGAAACAAATTTGGGAAACCACTAAATTCGGATATACAAACCCAAATAAAATGCACACTGCTCTACCTTTTCCAAAGGTCTGATATATCATGAGTTTTTAGTGGAATATACATCATAATCATTTTCTTAAAGGGGATCCACTGATGAATAATCATTTCCATGAATGTCATTGAAGAATTCTTGATGGCTTGTAGACTCAATAGAATAGGTGAATCAAAGGAGGGAGCCCATGAAAGTACTGGCACACAAGTATGGGCTCACAAGTAGGAATGGGTGAGTTAATGTTCACTTAGGTGACAGAAAATAGTGCTGTTAATACATAGGTGAGACTTGGCTCACACCTTTAGAAGTATTCATATGTATTCCATGAAGTGGGGCTCTCAGGTTCCAGTGAGAGGAATAGGTGGTGCACAACTATTTCTGATTTCAGGATGATGGGCGCTTTGGGTGCGCTAGTGTAATGGATTTAAAACACTAAAAGGAATTATGTCCGATGATCCTATTTCATATCATAATCTATTGGTGTTAAATTAATATCATAAATGTTTCATGAGATGTGTCCAATGCACTAGGATGACCAATGTATCAGTTTGGCTTCAGGGAAATTCGTTTGTTCAAATGAATGCCCCAAATGTCTATTTGTGGAAAAAAATATAACCATAGTTGAAAGAAGATTGGGCATGCAAGGAACTTTAACACCAAGGGTGTTTTCGCAAGACTAGGGTTATCCAATGATTATTCCTTTTCAAATATTTGTTTCATTCATGTGTTTTCTCCTCCTTTTTCTAAGAAAATTCACATTGTCACATTTTAGACTCTGTGATGGAACAGAGTGTCAAAAAATTACTAAATAATATCACGTATCTTCATATGAAGCATGGATTATGTATTTAATTCAACACATTCCTTATTTATCTAATTATTGTACTTATAATCAATAAATGGATATGCTTCCTTTGATTTTTTTTAGGATCAATTAGGTTTTAGTCCCTCGACCTCAATATTATTTTCATTGTCTCACTGCCTTGTGGGTTTCATCTTAAATTGGTCCCACTATACAGAGAGGGTTACTTCAACCTGGCATCTAAAAAAAGGCATAGTGATGGGGGGGATAATATATGGGACATATATTGTAAGAAAAGTACTCCTACATGATCTATTTAGGACTTGGTTCGATGTTGTCATGCCATGACACCCATAAGACACAACATGAAACACTACATACAATATGCATAGGCCCATAGGGAATGAACTTAATTAAAATTGTGACCTTAAAAATCCCTCCATAGTTATTTCACAAATTATTAGAGGCTTACCACTAGGCTTTGATACTAATTGTTAGGATCAATTGCTGATGTAGTTACACCACCATAATATTTTCCTCTTTGCCTCACTACCTCGGGGTAATTTGTGTCACCAGAGCTCACTACACTCAAGGGGTAACTATTTCTTACATCATTGTAAATTAAGTAGATTATGATTACAATATATAGGGATAATATTTCAATGATATAACTCATTAATTACTAGTGTTGGATTGAAGTTCAATCCATTATGTCATCACTCCAATATATCACATTGTCATACCATACAACTAGTACCCAAGGAACCCTATGGAAAATGTTTCATTCAATTTGAAACACTAACTTTCTTACACAATTTTTTCATTAATTGAATCTTGATATAGAAATAACAATTAATAATTCTTTGTTTTTTTCAATATTAAACATTCTTCCCACATAATTGTTTACATTTAAATCCTTTTTGTCTTCATTTAACCTAAGAATCATTTTGTTACATTCATACCATTATCTCTTAATGAGGTTAACATTAACCAGATTTGTTAGGTATCATCTTTAAAAAATGATCTATAATGAATTTAAATTTCTAAAAACTCTATCATAAATATTTATGAGAATCCAAATGTTGTCTTCTAAAAGTGTTTCATTTTATGATAGATATACTTCTCCTGTTTTCATATCTTCAATAACACGAATACCCTCGTAAATGAACATTTTGATCCCTATAGGAAAATTTTGATCCCAACATGAATACCCTCACAAACTGGTACATGGCCCAAAATTTCACATACCTAATGTAAAATCATGATCCCCACAGGCTGGTGAATACCACCTAGGCATCAAACAATAGAATGTGGGAATGATTTCTCACAACCTAAGGAAAAAACATCATATTTATGTATATATAAATAGAAATAATCAATACAAGAAATGAGTAAATGTAATAATTTAAGAAAATATAGAATATAGAATACAAAATATATGCATAAATCTCCATAAAACAAGTCTAACTCCAAAGGATTATAATACTAAAATTCCCTCCAATAGTCTTAATGTGATAAGATGTGAAAACTCACACAATGTCACTACCAACTACCCAAAACCTAGCTGATATAAAACATCACCAACTCACTATAGTGATATTTCATTCCCTTTATCGAATGACATACAATGGTCTACA
This sequence comes from Viscum album, assembly GCA_963277665.1. Taxonomy (NCBI): domain Eukaryota; kingdom Viridiplantae; phylum Streptophyta; class Magnoliopsida; order Santalales; family Viscaceae; genus Viscum; species Viscum album. Next base: position 1,868,467,891 of record OY728133.1, read on the forward strand.
CACCACCAAAGGGGTTCACATGTTGGGATATAAGAGGCCTAGTAAAATCCCACCTAGGAGTTCCATAACGATTTTCCATTCAAATAATCCTTGAATGCTCGAATTTAAAGAAAATGGGGAATGATAAATAGTTTAATAGTTCTATATCAAATCATGTGAAAAAATAATTATTTCGTTTTTCCCCACATTTACATATAGATAAGATAAAATAGTTTAATTTAATTTACATCCATTAATGTACTTTTATAAAAAAAACTACTAATCAAATATCATGTTCAGTACATGGAAATAAAAGAAAAAATATTACATGACAAATAAAACGAAACATCATGCAAAGGATCACACATGTTTATGCTAGAAAAAAAATCATATAAAACAATTACTATCCCATAATCATGTTCTTAGAACACAAGCCTAAAGGGTATAGGAATGACCATGATGACCCCCACCCCCAATAATTTCATTATCATTTCCCTAGATCAATGGGACCTAGGAACAGAGGAAAAACCCATTTTTGAACACCCATGTCAATACATGGATGATTTCATTAAGATAAACCTTCTACATAAGTTCCCAAGGCATCCTATGTTCTCTATTTTCCAAACCATTTCATCACAACCATGCTTTGATAAAACATTATTTATCTTCCAAAACTAGTGGGATGAAAATTTTATCAAAAACACTTTTTCCAAAAATAGGTGTAAATAAATAAATATTAACATTTAATTTATTAACTATTTATTAAAAAATTAAATTCACTTACATTGTCTTGAGATGAAACCACCTTACTCAAATCTGGTCACAGATGCCTGAAAACATGCTATTTTTGAAAAAGAAAAACTCCATACCACCCAGTACATTCTACAAACATGTGGATAACCCAAATAATGCATTAACACATTTATAACATGAGTAAATTACGACAAAAATGATAAATCCTCGAACATTATGTCATTTTCCCATGAAAATGGTCTATATCTTTAAGAGTCCCATGAAGAACCCAATAACAGAGTAAAATAGACAATGAGAAGGGGTATAACTTAAAAATGGTAATGGAAGGTTATAAAATCCCCACAATAAGGCTTTATATCCATGGGAAGTCATGTGGATGAATGAAGTCTTGTATAGAGGTGATGACAATACTCCCTCATCAATGATTCACACTCCCAAATCTCATGATAGAATGAACTGTATCTCCATAACACTCTGATAAGAAGAATCAACATACCATATTAGACATTCAAATTAGAGTTAATGATCTACACTATATGATCATAAAAATAATCATATGGCTATAACTCAATCTCTTCACAACTTACAACATGGGAGAGATAGTGATGTTTTTCTTTGGGCCGCGATATGTGGACAAATTCATGAATAATCATCAACTAAGATTGTAATGATGACCTATATGAAACCTTTTCAAGCTACTCGGTGACCTCAAATAGTTTACCATATCTCAGAACCAACATTACCTACATCCAAAGACCAAGGGGACCCAACATATGAGAAAATTTCTCGAAATCCCAATCTCCCATGAAAAACTTCAAAGGATTACACAACCGATCTTCATATGATTTTTTTGACACTGTATAACAACAAGATGGATAATTATATCACTAATAATTTTAGATGTTTCATAAAATAGTCATATACAAATAATAGAGTGCTCTCCAACCTATACTAGAAAAATAGTGTATATTCATGGGTGACCATACAAATCCTTAGAAGGATCCAGTTTGATTGGTGACTGAAAACTATTGTTATATGAAAAATAAACTAATTTCATATCATTATCCCAATATATAATACATTAAAATACATAGGAACAAATAATTTATTATAATATCTAAAGAGTATGCTCTGTCTAACCTTCAATATGTGGAAGAAAAGTCATACACATCCAAACATGAATTCCCATCAACTCTTGGTGAGTCCTCCAGAACCTAAAGGTAAACCTATGATCCTTGTTTGAAATAAATATATAAGGAACCCCATGTATCTTCATAGTATCATGGATATAACTCAACCCTATATATTTTTAAAGACCCTAAATTTCCATGAAAATTAGTTTTTTAATATATAGGAATATTACGAGTCCGTGAATATTGACTGCGCCTGATTCCAAAGCCTTGTGTGCACGGAATAAATTTATGATGTTTTGTACGGGTATGTTAAGTAAATGTATGAGTGGATTTCTATAACTTTTTAACAGGGATTATAATTGAAATCTGAGGACACCGTTGAACTCGTTGTTCCAGTATTCTCGTATGATGACTTTCACCTCGACGACAGTTGTTCGAGGGTGAAAGTTTGTTTTTTGGTTTTTCGTGGAAATAAAAATAATAAACCCATGTTTCATTTTATTTTATCTATTAAAACCACCCATGTGGAAGATGTTTGTGGGGACCACCACACCCTAACCTCTCATGAGAGGTTAAGGTGGTGAGGACCACCCGAGGCCTCAACCTCATCTTTATGATTAATTGTGGTGGGAACCAATAGAGAATTTAAAACCTCCCAATTTGAATTTTAGAGAGAGGACCACCTGACCCCCATAATAATGGTGGGAGGGGAAAACCTCTCAACTCTCTCATAAATGAGGGAGAGCCTCTTGACCTCGTCCACCTTTATTGTGACAACACACATGACATTCATTGTTCCAAACAAGTGATTAATTATTTTTTTGAATTCCTTGCCCACAAAATAATAGATTGCTTAATATATTATCTTGGATTGGAAATTTCATTTTGGTGGAACATGGGAGAAATATTTTGAGAGGAGAGAGCATGGGAGAAATAATGTTATCCAACTAAGAACTTCATCTCCCAATGAATAACACTCTTCCGATGAAGAATTATCTCCCGATGAAGAAGGACCTCAACTTTGACCGTCTTCCTCGGGACATCCTCCGACATTGGACGTCTTCGACTACGACGAGTGGGTTCAAAAACCATCAATCGAGGAAAACTCCGATGACACTGATGTTCATCTTTTCCTAATGATCTTTCTTCTTCCCAAAACCTTCGTCGATGAACAATGGACAAGGTAGGGAGTTATTATCTAAATATTCAATCTTTTTTATTATTATCATCATTCTTGTTTCAAGATTAAAGTAGAGCCGCTTGTTACCACTCTAAACGCGGAGGGTGTAAGCCAAACTATCAGGGACTGACCCCTCTACTGATCTCCTTCGGTGTTCTTCACAATGAAGAAGGATGACAACCTATGTGGAGGAGCACAGGAATGGCGGCCGACACCACCATCGACCGCGACAAAGGCAACAGTGCATGACACCACTCTGCGACACCACTGTGCCCTAACAGCGCCCGGGTCGAACAAGCTTGCGCCCTCATGGTGCCCCGTCCGAACCGGCCCCGGCCTCCAGGCTGGGCCGCCCTAAGCCGCACCACCTCGGAGCGCCCTCCAGGCTGAACCACCCTCACTACGCCCCAGCTGAACCAACCCCAGCCTCCAGGCTGAGCTGCCCCGAGCTGTGCCCCCTCGTGGCGCCCTCTCGGCCGAACCACCCTCACAGTGCCCTCTAGGCCGAGTTGCACCCTCGACGCACGCTCCAGGTCGAACCGCCCTTACACCGACCCACAACCGGTCTGTCCCCTCGTGAACGGTCTCCACCTTGACGACCCTCGACGACCCCTTACGACATGCTGGGATAGGCCCAGCAGGGTGGGCCGAACCTAACGGGATGGCCCACACAAAAGTCCAGGCACGATCGAATAGGTTAGGATGGGTCGACGCAGACTAGGTCATCCCAGACTGGGTTGGGTCAGGGCGGTCCGACCGGTTTGGGCCGGACCTAGGCCCAGTACGAGCCATTACTTTCTTTTGGCCATATCTTTGGCACCGGACATCCGTTTGACAAACTCTCAGCGGCACTGGTAATATTTGAATATGATGGTCCCTTTGCCTATTACCCACTAGGGTTTGGGGTATACATGAGGTACGGTTAGGTTGGATCGTGCACGAATCCAAGCTGGCCCTCGGGACTAAAATGCTAATAACTCATAGATTGGGAGTCTGATTGACGCATCGTCTGTTGTATTGAGACCCCTATGACATGGTGGACCTTTGAGATACTTTTCACGGGACTTATTTATTGTGAGAATATCGACCAGTAGCTCGTAGAGGGGATATTTCTAATGACAAGCGAGCAGATTGTAGAGACCTAGTAGCTAGCTGAGACCTGACGACTGCTGACCGTTTGACCCAGAGAGACTCTACTAGCCCAGTGGGGAGCACTAGGTTGTGGCGACAGACCCACGGTGGAGGATCACGCTTGGTGACATAGCATACCCACAATACTCGATAGGAGGATTACCTCTGTAGGCTATGAAGGGGAGCGCCTGGGTGTGGCGGTAGACTCGTGGTGGGGAGCGCCTTGTTGTGGCAGCAGACCCACGATACTCGACAGGAGGAGTACCTCAATAGTGAAAAGTTAGTGGGAAGTAGACTTGGTGTCGTGGCAGGCCCATTGTACTCGAAAGTGGATGAGTTCTCTACCAGCCGTGGTTTCGATAATGTGAATAAAAATCCTGGTTGAGCTGAGTCTGTACTTTTTTGTTGTCCTCATGATTGAGATGGATCGCTTGATAACATTGGTATATGTATGGGAATATACCTATGTATGGTCATATGTTGATTTCATACTTTTTTGTTTATCCATGTTGGATTTTGAAATACCTTGAGGGTATCAAGGTCCCTACTGAGTATTGTTATACTCACCCCTACATGGGTTATGCCCACACCTTGTTGTGTTGGTTGTTGACGATGGATAGTGCTGACTAAGGCTGAGAGTACTAGGAATGGATGGTACCCAGAGGTGGACCTCACGACGAGTCGGTATGCATAGGAGACTGACAGATGTGGATTGTTGAGGAGTCTATCAATACCTACACTTCAGGTAGGAATCTCGGAGGATGACCCAACAACTGTTTTTTTCCTTTCTTCAGTTGTACTTGTTCTTCCAGTTCCTTATACATTACAGTTGGGTTTGTATTTCTAGCCCCTTTTACGTTACATCACTCTTCTGTTATACAGTTTACATAGTGTTTTGTATCCATATGTGTGATCTATTGTGTACGTTTATAGGTTATAAAGGTAATGCCTTCGCAGTATTAGGGAATTGTACCTTTTCTGCTAGTCGCGAGCCCATGTCCTATGGATGGCGGTCTTGAGGTAGTCACGGCATGTGCCCCGGGGGACGGGTCGTGAAAATATTCATCTTTAGTGGAATACAATATTGGATGAAATGTGAAGCCTTTTTCAACTGATCAGTCACCATGAAATGTTAAATAATCCCTCAGGGTTTCTATGATTATGAAATAGTAAATTACATGGATACCACTTCCCATTTCCTAACTCAAACCAATATAGGATAATGAAAACCCAAAGGTTTCAAATGCATTACCTTTATTAGTTGGCAAGTGTAACAATGAGACACATATAAAAAATACCATGATTCCTATATGGCCACAAAATTTTACATATCATGTCATAATAAATCTTCGTACAACATTGATGAATAAATTATGATGAACCATGAAAAAAACAAAACTAAGTTCTTCCAAAATTCATAGATGAAAATACAACCTCTAAAGAGCATAATACCATCAAAATAGATATACTATCTCTAAATGGTCTCTATACCATATAGGGTTCCTCTAATTCATCTAAACTCATCATCCAGATTTGAATATAAAGAATCAACTTAATAAGAGATAATTATAACTTAACACTTCCCATAACCATATCAGAAACATTATTTCAATCATATTAATAAATCTAAGAAAAGAGGCCACTATGGTTCCATTCATCCTTTGATTTCAAACATCTTCGATGAAACATTCCAACTAAGAGTATATTCAATAATATTCCCCTTCCCTAGGGTATAATAGATTTTGACGTCAGATGTTAGAGGAAATTTATCCCATTTTATCTGTATGAGATTCAAGTCATTCTCAGAAAAGATATATCTCAAATACATATGATATGAACTAATTGTTAACCCCCCCCCCCCAAATACATAATACATCAAACAATAAATAATATTTATGAATATAAAGTACACAAAATCATGTGTGTATTATTTTTTCTCTTTTTGTCAATGTTCAGAGATCCGTAAGCCCCACAGGATCATCCTATATATGTATGAATCACAAACTAGCACGAGAAGCCTAAAATAAACCTTATACCCATTTTTATGATCAGGTAAGATTATAATAGGTTCTAACTCAAAAATCCATTTCATATCATCTATGTGAGATTGGAATTTTATATCCCATAGAAATTTCACCCCATTCCTGGTAAGAGTAGTCAATAGTGATTTATACTTTATGAAATCCTGGAAAACATTATGTGGTATTCATCAATGTCAAGGTAGATCAAATCTCAAATAAATTATGTGGATATTTACATGAAAATAAAACCATCATATTCTCAAAATCAACTGAAAATAAATTCTATGAAATGATGTTTCCCATGAAATTCACATCTTGATTAAAAAAATAAAATTTTGAATGATTTCAATAAAACAAAGAATCTTTAACATATCTTCAAACAATCCTAAATTATTTTCTTGTTCGTGATAGAAATTCAAATAAACCAAAATATCATCCATGAACACTACCGCAAAAGTGTTGAGATACTGATGGTATATCTTATTCATTAAATCCATGAAAAATACAGGAGGGTTAATTAGAAAAAACAATATCCTAAAAAAAATTTAATGTCCATACATGCTCCAGAAAGTTATTTTCATTATATCAAACATTAAAACTCTGAGATGATGTTAACCTAACTAAATATTTATTGTTGCAAACAACTTCCACTATTTAAATAGATCAATTAATTCACCCACACAAGAAAAATAATACATGTTCTTAACCTTAACTCAGTTTAGTTCTCGATACCCACACATAATCAGAGTGAACCATCTGCCTTATCAGAGAAGAGCACAAGGGGTTCCCAATGTGAAACACTAGTGCAAACAAAACCATATTCCTTCAGATACTTTAAATAAATATTGATCTCTCTCATCTCCATAGGCACCATATGATAATAATGTATCAAAATCGATTACTTACCCGTCACTAGGTAATTTGTTAACCCTACCCCCCTCTCTAGAGGAATACCATAGAAATCATTTGGGAAAATGATATAAAAGTCTTATAAAATAATTCTATGATCAAAATTAAATGAATCATAATAAAAATAAACTACTATAATAAAAAATAAACTTTTGAGCTCTAGGAAGGATGGTCACATACATCGAGAATGAGGATTACACTGCCCGAAACACCTATGAGTTCACATCATCTGCATGATGTGAAACACTACAATGGAAAAAATAAAACATTTCATGAAAAGTGACATTTCAATCAATCCTGACAATGAAATCAAGAAGATCCATCTGGATAATGAAAAAACCCAACCCAAATTTTCATCTGTTATTGATAAAAATCAAGACGAGTACCGAAACCATTCCCTTTACTCATTCCACGAGGTGTGTCTGAATCCATAACAATGTGAATGAAATATGTTGGAATATTAATTACATTAACAAATAGGAAATATATAAATGAGTGGGAGGAACCTGTTTCAAATAAGGAAATCACTATGGATGTTGAAATAATGATAGTACCTCTCATTATGACTGCCCCTGTATCCATATCAGCTATAAACGCTACTACATAATGAATGTGATTCACTGTCAAGGAATGTGAAGAGAGACTTATAATCATAGAATAATTTCAATACTCTATATTAGCCTTTGGAGTTGATGATCCCTCACCATAATGTGTCATATATATAGCCTGAAAGAATCACTGCCGATGGTTGTAGTGGCCAAAACCAATACACATTTTCACTAGTATAAGACATGAACTCCTAGTGTGAATAATATTTTCACACTGATTTCATTTCATGGGATCATTGATAGCTATGACCGAAGGTGAATAGGAGGCCTAATAATGGGTACCACACCACCACTCCTTTAATGATCATGCCACATCTTCTTATTTCATTGTGCACCACTGTAGCTACCACTAGGTGGAAGATAAGGGAAGAATAACAAAACCAATCTTCCATATCCATATATTGCATCATATCCCTATTTACTATCTCCAGGTAGGACAAAGGATTCAATATAAACACATAAAATATAATACCAATTTGAAAACCCTGGATGTAATTATGATATTTTAGATGGTCATTCATTAACAGTTATAGTGGAAAACAAACTAGCCTGGAAAACTGATTGGTATACATGGACATTGAATGCTCTCCCAATGGCATAGATAGGCACTCCAGAGACATCTCCATCATCCTGGACTATGGAAAAAACTATTCAAATAAGAGATTCAATAAACAATTCTAATCTAGGCCCACATTCCAATCAACATATACCATGAAATTCCACCACATCTATTTGGGACCCTCATGTTTGAATGTTGTTCAATTCACCTTCATGTTGTCAGGTGTATCCATGAAGTCAAAAATCTGACATGTTTTTTCCATCCAATCCTCCGCATATTTCAGTTTATTTATATAATTTATGGATGGTGGAATTTTATGAATGAAATCCCATGAACAATCTATTTCACCAAAACTCCTTGACGTACATAAAAATTTTCATACTAAACCTGCGGTTCATTTTGGTAATCTCAAACATCTTGTGTTTTTTAACATGTTGTTTTCAGGGTGATTTTTATTTTTTTTCAGAAATGGGGGTTCAACCAAAATTTTTATTGATATTCGGAATAAACATTAAAGAGATTATATGACCTAAAACATTATTCTAAAATGGGTTCAATGGATTGTTTTCTGCCTCAAGGAGTCAGGTGTGTTTTGGGAGTGACGGAGTCCACAAACACCATTTTGGGAAAGCGAAGGCTTGGGTACATGGTTAGGAAAAACCATGCTACCAATAATGTGTAATCCTGAAAACTTCCCTCTTCACTAGAAATAGTGTGTAGAACCATTTGGGGATGGGTCCCTGACTATGTGAAATATCTGCGACATTTAATAATGGGGATTTTCTTGGTCTGTGTATGATTTGGAAAATTGTGCACATTGATTGGCTGAGTTTTGGTACCTAAATAGTGGGTACCACAAAATTTGTTCATATATTTCCAAACCATGAGTTAACCATGTGCTCTAAAAAGTCAAATTTAATTTTTCCCCTCGATTTCTTTATGTGGGTGTCCCCTATTCCTTCCTCCTACAAGTGGGATTCTTCCAAGACGTTTGAGGAGATCCATCCTTCTCTTTCTAGGCTTCAACTCATTTCTCTATCTGAGCTCTGAATCAATCATTGTTGAGTGTGTTGGAACCGAATTGGTATATGCTTGATACCTCTTGCTTATATTTCTCTATTTCACTCATCATATGATGCACTAAATCTATGTGAGCCAACTTAACTTATTTTTAGGGAGTTCATTTAAAATGATGATTTCTTCTGAACTAGCTTGAGTTTGAAGATGATATCAAACAAGAGGACATCTACCCACATGAGGTAGGTAGTCTATTATTTTTATTTTATTTATCCTTTTTTTGGGGGTCTTTCCTTGAGTATTCCATTGGGTAGTCTGAGATAAACACTATCAAAGAAATAGATATCTTTAATTAATTAAATTTACCTTATCAGATGCATATGGAAATGGTCCTCCATGTCTTAATTTTTTTTAGGATTTTGAGTGGTTTTGGAACATGGGATATTTAGGTTGGTGTTCCTTTCATTATTAAAATAAGTTCTTTATATTAAATTTTATGCATGTAGTGATTCCTATAGAATGTTATAGGTTTCACCCAAGGATTCAAATGATTTTAACCATTTTCTAGGGAAGACATTGGTAATCAGGTTGGTCATAGCCCAAATACCATGGGTTATGATGATCACAGGTTGGGTGACATGGTCTTCTATTTGATGTGACATTTTCATCATGTTATGGGAATATACCATTTGAAATTGGATGGTGTTGACTATTATATTGAACCAGAAAGTCACATGGAAAGGAGGTGTTTCAATTATGTTTCATGGGTACATAGTTAGTGATTTCCACTAACCGTTATTTTCCATTGTGTTGTTGGAGTTTTGGACACAAACATAGGTCTTCTATTATGAGTTTTTGATGAAAAATAATGTGGGTATGGACACCCATTATATGTGATTTAGGATGGTGTTGACCATTAGTATAGTTAGAGGTGATTGTTGTAAAAATCCATGTGGATGGTGATGAGGCATCAATTGATGGTGTTATGACTATCATATGGGGGATGAGTTTCACCTTGTATTGAGGTCTTTGGGACAAGATTATGTGAGAAAATGGATATCATAATTCCTCAGGAAGTCCGATTATGATCCAATGTTTTTTATTATTTATAGGATAGATATCACTATGCCTCAGATGTAAGGCTTCAAGATGATTAAAATTACATAGCTATGGTTTATGTGACTATAAACTTGTTTGGATCCTCCTTTAAGAAGTCTGAAATTATTGGAAAGGAGGTGTTTGGTGGAATGAGGTTACATCTGATTCCACTAGAATTTGAAACTAGGGTTCACTTAGATTGATTTACAGTAGGGGATTCCTTCAGAATTATGCTATGAATCCTATCCTCTATAATTATACCAGTGATGGATGAAGCTGTTTATTACTTCCTTGTAAATTTTTATCATAGGGGAAGTAGGTTATGTATATATATATATATTATGTGTGTCTGTTGCTTATTTATTTTAGTACCTTCTTAAATAATTAATTTTTTATGTTAGGCACAGGTTGGTGGTGGGCTACTATGATTATTATCAACCTTTACATAAGATTATTGGGGTTCCTCTAGATATTATTCTTCTTCTATAATGTAATGGTTTGGGCTCAAGATCTTTCCCTTAGTGATAATATTCTTATACTTAACATTGGATGGATGAAAAGTTACAATGGTGTTTTCTTCATCAAATGCAGTTTATTTTTGGTCTACCATTTTGTATTATAATTCTAATTATATGTTTCTACTTGTGTCTAACCATGGGGGGACATTTCATATTTATTTTATTTTATTATCAGACTTGAATTAGTTTTAAAAAATTGGTATCTTGTGATGTTCCATTATATTAATTGAATATTTTGAATTGTCGATTATTGTTACTGTTGTTATCTGATCGTGTTTCGGTTATGGTGGGTTACTTTTCTGGCCATTTATTATTCTTTATTCTGATAATATATTAATATTCAAAGAATTATTATCATCACCACCTAGTGGTATTGTCTTTATAATATCACCTCTTTACACCCTATCTTCTAGTATGAAGCCTTTGGTATATGGAGATGCATGCCTAAGGTTGACTGGATAACCATTCCTCGGCACTATTCAAGAAGAATCAATGTGTTAGGGATTTATAAAAGGTCTCATAAGTGTTTCAATTACCAATTTCGGGTCATAATATATGGGATATAGTAGGCTATATATTATTATGTTTTCATAGATGGGTTTATAGCTTGTTGGTGGGTCCCTATAACCCCTTGCATGGGGGAAAGACCAAGTCTCCATGGGTGGGAATTGTTGTTCTGATTTCCCTTTTCAATAGTTGATATGATTCCAACCATGAGTGGTTCACATGGTTGTAATTGATATTTATTTTGATATATGAATCTTGGATTGGTTTGGAAAGAGAAAAGATATGGTTCCTCAACCTAATATATCAAAGGATGTTCTATTTACTCTTTCTAGAAAGGCACATAGGATTATTATTTCATATAATTTTTCTATTTTAAATTTCATGAAATATTCATTGGGAACCTAGTTTAAGATAAGATTGGTGGGGTTATTCAAAGTTTCAAAACATGATGTTAAACTTAGTTTTTTGTCTTATACTATCTTTGGTATAATTCTACTTAGCCAACCCAGGCATGGGGATCCAAAGAAATGTTTATGTGATGTGATGTAATATATATATATATATATGTTTTCATAGATCATATAAGAGTATTCAAGGATGATGATAGGGGTGAGATATTTAATGTGTCAATAAATGATGTAAAAAAATGTTCTCCTGGTTAGCCTTATTTTGTGGCTTTTTACTCAACTACCTCATATTGAAATTTGAATCTTGAGTCTGATGTGGGTAGTTAAGGGGCCATGAGTCCATATATATATATATGTGATATCTATCTCTGATATGGGGGGTTAATGGGACAAAATATAGAATGTTATATTACTTGGTTGTGAGGGGGGATTGTAAGGGCATTGATACTACACTTATTGTTACATATTTCTCTATTGGTATTAAATTTATATTTTTATGGATATGTGACCTTTATATTAGTATTCAGTTAGTTTACACATGGGTGGATTCTGATTTACATTCAGGCATGTGGTGATATTTTTCTATACGAGCATGCATAGGTTGAGACCCCTTTTGGTCGGGATGGTTCCCTATAGGGTCAATATGATCATGAAATGTAAGTAAATTCTCATGTACATTCCCTAGTACGGGAAGGTAATCACTTATATAGGTAGCTCTTGTGTTGGGGATTGATGAGAATATTAGTGGATCCTAGTATGTATTATCGAGGGTATCAAATGGGTAGTTTAGAGAGAAGATATGCAAATGGAATACTTTAACATAGAGTTCTAGTCGTAGCACCCACCCCTATTTTAGGTTCATAGTGGATCACTGTTGGAGAATAACTATATCGAGAAAGGTCATACCATCTTCTAGTATCTTGATAATTCCCCATACCATTGTGCGAAACTAGTGACCTATATTTATAGAGGACAGGAAAAACTCTAATGGGATATACAAGTTCATGAAGGAAGACAAGAGGGACTATCTTAGATGTAATTTGAGGTGAGGTTCTTCTAGAACTTCTACCCCGAGATTTTGAGGGTGGAAAGAGATCTGAGTTCTTGATCCTTATATAGGGATATATTTTTGTCTGGACTGCACAAACACATTCACATACTTATATCATTTCATACATGGTATAGTGGGTTATGACACCTCAATAGTGAGGTATTTCGAGGATGGTTTAAGGAATGACATTTGGGTGCATTTAAACATATTCGAACTGTCCATAATTTTGGAGTCATTGAATCAAGGGTCGATAGTTGTAAGAAACATGACAGACTAGTCATATTCAGGTTGGGTGATGACATTAGGTAATTTCTTTGTCAATTCTTATGATAAGAGGAAGAGAGAATATGAGGTGTCCCAGCCAGCTGTTTATGCCTGATACATGAGAATACTACTGTAGAGAGGGTCATCGACATGGTTCTTAAAATTAGTGTATATGTCTGGTCTAAGTAAGAATTTCGATCGGTAATTGAAGGAGTGCCGAACATGCTGCCAATTCCAGCATCACGATTGGTTCTCTTGGAATCATTTTTCTTATTGCAAGCAGTCAAGTATCGTGGCAGAAATAGGCCTCTAAGGAAGGGTCAGGAGAGGTACCGGGAACCTATATACACTATGTAGCTACACATGATGGTCATAGAAGAAATAGTGGGATGATGCATTGGGACCAGTGGTTGGTGGATGGTGCAGAACATTAAGGAGGTCATGAATCATCTTTAAATGCTTTAGGCTAGGTGGATATTATTGTGCTTCCAGGGATATATTAGGCTTGTGAGATGATGATGGTTTGATGTATGTTGTGGGCATGACTGAGTTATTTTATTTTGGCATGGAATTTTGTATTTCATTTCAGGTTTAGGATGCATGAGCTCCAAAGTATGTTTCTAGAATAACCAGATAGTGGTTTTTAGGTTTTCATCATCTCTGATGAGTTATATTTATATAAATGGGATCATGGAAATAAGATTTTCTATCTATATCAATATGATACAGAATTACATGAGGTTCTTTGTCATCTTGTAATTAGTGAAATATGGTCTCTATGTGAGGTGGAAGTCACCATAACATTTTATGGGCATCAGATGAGATGTGAGAACTCATATTTTCATTGTTTGACATATTCATGTGGCAGAAATCTAATGAAATGTGGTGCACGATGGGTGTCAATTGTAAAACATGCTTGATTTGATCACCTGATGATGATCAAGTTTTAACATGTGTCATGTGAGTACATTTTAGTCTATGTATGGTCGATGGACCTTTAGTTTTATTTGTGTATTGGGTTGGGAAGTGACCGGGGTAGGTAACTCTTACGGTGGGGAGCACCTTAAAAGAGTTGACATGTGAACTTATGACGAAGAAAGGACATGTTGATTTTGATGAGATGGTTATTTTCAGTACTATAATTGGGAAATTATTTATAGATCATTGATAATACGTCATATGGTAGGGATATTTTAATGTCGTGGGGTTTTGAATGGGTTGTTTTATGGGAATTGTTTTTGATGTTTGATGGTCGACCCATCGCATTTCATGATCATTGAAACCAATCTATGATAGTTTCCTTGACCTATGACCATGTTATTATATTTTTTATAATTATCATTATGGTTTTTAGGTATTCAGTGGAATTTAGGGTGCGGTGGACCCTAGAGACATTGTTTTGTGAAATAGTAGACTAGTGCACATAGTTTGTAAAAACTGTGAGGCCTCATATGTGTTTTCGTCTAGGCTTCTGTATTCACAGGTAATGTATTTTCAGACCATATGGGTAGGGGTTAAATGAAATGAAAAATATAGAAATATTTCAATAGAGGGATTCACATTATCTTCACACTATTTTGGAAATTATTCACCATAACTATGGGAGTTTTGGTTCCTAGACGGTGGGTACCGCACAGTTTGCACATTGTTTCCAAAACCATTTAGAAATTGTGTGACATTTTGAAAATGAAAAATTATCATTTTTGTAAAGACCCCAACCCCATTAGCATGGTGTTGATTCCATACATAATTACATTTTTTTTAAAAAAAAATCACATCTGATATAACTAAATAGTTTTTTATATTTGGAAAATTAGATTCAAACAAATGTTTTACATTACAACATGAATGGTAAAATAACTAAGAAAAACCTCCAATGTTATTGATGTATTTCATTCATTAAATAATTGTTCACATCTTGGTGATAATTATAACATAAGAATGAGGTAAACTCAGATTCAGAGTAATGGTAAACAATACAATGGAATCTATCATTAATATAATGAAACAATAAGGAATGGTGTATAACTTAAAAAAATCCATTATAATATATTCTTGAGAATAATATTCCTGGAATAATAGATGGATACATGTTTCTATATAAATAAGAACATAAGAATAAATCTTAACCATAGATATTATTATAGATGATTATTCACTGGGGTTGTAAATTAAAATTATCAGAATTAGGGAATTCATAATTCCGGACATCATAAACATAATTTTAAGGATTTGGCCAAGACACCATACATAAATTAGTAAAAACCCAGTCATGTTTGTATCATGATACCAACGGATGCCTCAGGGGGATACAACGAGCCCAATAATATCTTACAAAGTCTAATACATTCCCAATATAAAAGGGGAGAAACATAATCTATATATAAACTCATATTGAAAGTATAATTAACATATGAAGTGCAAATAACATTCCCCAAACAATACACAAAATCATAAATTATCTAGTGTAATGCGGGGAATGGTATCATGATAGTATATACCGATATATAATCATAAATAATTCAATAAAATATGATATAAGGATACATAATAGCTCAAATTCAAAAATTCATAATATGAAATAGAGGTTGTTTAAATATATGTAAAAACTATATTATAATAATTGAAAAATTTTGGAGAGAAATACACTTTTACTTTAGAATGAAGAGTTCTTTTGGAAAAATAATTTGTACTTGTAATAATATTATAATGAAAAATAATATATCCCTAAATTAAAATTAAATTACTCTTAAATTATGTAGGAATCATAAAGGAATTCTAACTGAATTGAAATCATGTAAAAATTGTTTTTAAGAATCTTTAAAATTGAGTCACTTTAGTGCGGTTTAAGAGAAAATATAAATTAGTATTTAATGAAGACATGTATTATTTATTTACATAAAATTGGGAAAGAGAAAAGATAGTTTTCAGGATAAAATATTTGATTTTATAAAAATATTATTTTATTAATATATATTATGGAGTGTAATTAAAAATGGTAATGAAATTTAGGAATCCCCTTTAATATAGATTTCTTATTAGGAGGACTTGAAAAGGGGATCCATTTAAAACATGTATTTAACCATAAAAAAGATGAAATGATATATAAACATAGTTTTAGAAAATATTAAATGAATATATATGAATTATATAAAAATAATGAATAATTTCATTGGAATAATGAGAGAGAAATCATAACCCAAATGAAAAATTGATGTTCAGGGAGAATCCTATGCCTTATATCTGAAAGCATTCTGCACATGTACATAAAATAATGAATAATGAAACTAGATTCATGAATAATTTAATTCATAAAAAATCAATATTTTTTAGTATAATTTTATTATGTTCCTTTATTCTATTTTTTATGAGTAATATGATTCAATGTCATTATTCCGAACTGTTCGATTCCTTGGTTTTCCCGATTAGTTTACTTATATACATGTACATAAGAACATGTGAAATGAGAATAGTTAATCTAAATTGAAATTACATTTTATTAATGAAAATAGAAAATATGAAATTATCTTATAAATCATTTTGTTTCTATATATGATGCTTATTGATTATTTAAAACTTTATTGATATGAAATTGATTTTTTTTCGATGACCACATGCTTGTTTTGTATTAGGAATTAATATTATGTACATATAATTGTTAAATAAAATTAAATAATTTGTATTACATTTATTAATATATGTTTTAACAATAAAAATGGGTTTATGACCTGTGTTGAAGGAATAATTGAAAGATGAAAACTAGTCATTGAAGAAGACGTTAAATCGACACTTCACTGATGATGTTTTAGTTTTTAGAATAAAAATAGGAATTAAAAATAACTATTGGTAGATATACCATTATCATTGGAAAGTTATAGTATATATATGATATGTTAGTTATCAACCTATTTCTGAAATAGATGGTAAGGAAAGATAAGAAAAGAAACTAGGTTGAAGGAAAATTAAATGAACGAAAGGGGATTTACCTATTGAATTATTCACATTGAGAAACATCATAAGAAACATTGAAATGGTCATTTTGGGAGACCAAAAAGGTAAGAATTTAAGGTATATGTTTGGGAGAGTAAATAGATATAATATAATAAAGCTTCAGGTATTTTCGGTTGTGAGGAAAAGGGGTGGTGAGGGGTAGTATTTATAGTGGAAGAGATGCGTGTTTTTTTATTATTTTTTCATTAGTTTAATATTTGTGATCAAGACTATGAATTGTTTTGATTCCCAAGACTAAATGTAGTAAATAAATATGTATAGTTCCAGATTATGGCTTTACATCATCCATAAATCATTAATGACTCCATAATTTATGTATTTATTATATGTCATAAATTGCCGTATTTCTATATTCACTAAAAATTCATCTATTTTTCAAAATCACAAACAAACCATACAACTTCATGACATGTTGACTTAAAAATTGAACATCATTTTATTAAAATAGTTTTCTAAATATCAAAAACTTAATTCTTAAATAAAATCATCATTTTCTAAAAAAAAATACCTTATTTTAATATTATAACACTTTTTATGCATTATTGAAAAATTAATCAAGGTCTGAGAAAATTATCTTATAATATTAATAAAACTAAATATAAATTTATCAATATATTTTATGAAAATAAATTTTATTTTAAATCACTATATTAATTATTAAATTGTAAATAAACATTTATCTTTTATAAAAATTCCAACACATAATTTATCATTTTTAAAATATTCCTTTACTTAATACTTTATATAAATATATCATACATTAATTTATAATAAACCTAAATTTTTTATACTTTCGTAGGTTAAGTTTCTAATTTATTGATCATATTACTATTTGTAATGGTCTCATTACTATTTCAATTCTCAAATTTAATTTTTTATTTCTGTTTTAAACTCAGTGTTGCTTGAAGAACAAACAATAGAAGTTTCTAAATTTTAAAAGAGGTATATCGTAAATTATTATTGTCTTACATTCTCCCATCATTTAAAAAATTTCTTCCTTGCATTTTCTATAATTTATCCTCATAAAAATATTCAGGTAGTTACCCATTATAAATTCCGCTGGTTCCCACATTTCCTCATCAATTATTTTATTTTTTCAAAATTATTTTACCAGCCAAGTCATTTTATTCATCAACACCTACTCAATTGTTTCCATAATCGAGATATGATCTTCATTGTAAGATAAAATATGTTCCAATTCTATTCTGTCAGAAGTGAGGACATGTATTGTGTCTGAAATTTACTTCCATAACAAAGAGAGTTGGAAGACATTGCATGATTGATAAAGGCTATATTTCATCGTAAAATGATAATCCAAATATCCAATTATCAACATGATTTAAAAATCACCAATGTACATTGGTCTTAGTTTCCCTTTCCATCCGAATATTATAACACCGTTCCCTGGAGAAACTTTCATGAAGACATGTTCATCAACAACAAACTCAAAATCCATTGTTATATTACCAACATTGATCTTTTTCCTACTTTGAGATTCTTTAATACAGGTATGAATAGTCTTTACCTTTGTTGTTGTTTTCTCAACAAGATCTGGGCCTACAAGCTTCATTTCACATACTTTATCCCAACATGATGGTGTACGTCGTCTCTATTCATACAATTCATTATATGGTGCCATTTTAATACATTAATGGAATCATATTTTGTATGAAAACACTATGAAACGTAAATACTGATCACACATTCCATGAAAGTCATGTGGGCATGATCGCAACTTTTCTTCTAATGTTTGGGTCATCCTTTTAGTCTACCCATCAATTTGAGGGAACTATGTGGTACTCAAATGTGGATTGGTATCCTAAATTTTTTGATTAAATTATCCATAATAATGATTTAAAACATGGATCATAATTAGTCACAATTGTATTAAGTGCTATATAAATTATTTAAAATTAATTAATATAATGTTGGGAAAGGTTCTCTAGTAGAAAATACACCCATATAGTAAGGAAATGTTAATATTTTATATGTTGATTACCAGTAACCCATATTACATCATTTTATTTAGGGTTTTCAGAAATCATGTGATTAAATCCATAGTAGTCTAATCCCATTTTCATATTGGAATTGGCATCGGTTGTGTGACTCCTCTAATATATTGTCTTTCATCATAAACTTATTTATAGACTAAACATACTGATAGATAATCAACAATTTCCCACATAATATTTTCCCACTACAGATATTCCTTCATATATATATATACATCTTAGTGATACTTGGTTGTGTATTGACATTTGAGCTAACTTCATCATCCAATAATTCCCTTTTTAACTCGATTATAGAGGGAATATAAGTTATCTTCTCAAATTTCATAGTTTTATCTGCATAGATGAAGTCATCCTAAATCCCATCATTTATAATTTTTATTTTCATTTTGAAAATACCATATTAAAATTGAGAAATTTTAATCCTTTCAAATAATATGGTTGGGAAAACAATTGAAAAGTAGTTATGATTCACGTTTCATGATAATTCCTATATTCATCATCACTGTATCTGTGAACACATTATCCATTTAGATCCTCATTTTTTATATCTCAATGATCCTTCTTTATCAATACATCTACTACCTTATTTACCCTCACTAGGTGATAGTGTATTGAAAAATAGTAATCCCTGAGTAGATCAATCCAAAACCTTTTCTTCATGTGTAGTTATTTATGTGAGAATATATATATCAAAATCCTATAGTATGAATATATATCTCATATTTCACCATATATGTAGTTTCAAAATATCATTAGATAAAATACTACATCTGTTTACTCAGGATCATGAGTTTGATAGATCCTTCCAAGTGTTTTTACCATCCATAACACATTTTCCATACCACTATCATTATGCATATGGTCAAAATAGTACGTTCATTGATGAATCACAATAAATCACAAATACACTATTTCCTGATGTTAGAGTGATGAGAGGACCATTACCTAATCTCTTCTTCATTTATTCATAGAATTATTTACATTCTTTTATCCATACAATCTTAACTCATTTATCAGTACTCTTTGTTATTGGGTAGCTAACTAGGAATAATGATTAAATATACCCAATTATTAACCATCTACACCAATGAAACCATATACCTTGGTTATTTTCATTAATGTTGGAATTTCTTGAAATTCCATTTTTTTCATCGTATCAACTGATATTTCATCCTTGGAGAAAATATTTCAAAGAAAATAAACCATTTAAAGTTCTAAATAAACAAGATATAATTATAATATTAATATTTTCTTTATGAGTCATTAATATAATCCAAATTGTTTTCTAATAGTACTTTTATTGTTTGTAATATTTCAAGATATCATTAATAAAGACCATAAAAAATAATCACTTTATTCCATGAACCCTCTGTTCATTAGATCAACAAGAAAAGAGGGTGTATTGGAAAGTCTAAATGGAATTATTGTAAACATGTAATATCCATACCTAGTTAAGAATTCCATCATTATAATATAATCTTTTCTCACATGCAATTGATGATATCTTGATCGAAGTTCAATCTTTGAAAACTATTAAGCTCTCTGAATATGATCAAATAAATCATTATTATTAGAAATAATGCACTTGTTATTAATTATTATATCATGGATTTATCTATAGTCAATTCCTAGCCTCATGAATCCATATTTCTTATTTATAATGAAAATAAGGTCTCCCCTTGGAGATACACTAGGATGAACAAATCCATTACCACTATGTTCCAATAATTTTTTCTTCAGCTCCACTAATTTCACTATGGACATTCTATATGGAGTCCTTGATATTGTTCTTGCATTTGGAATTAAATCAATAGATAACTCAACTTCCTAATCAGATGATGTCTTGGTATGTCCTCTAGAAAAACATTAATGTATTATTTAACAATAGGTATATATTCAATTTAATGATTTCTTTCTTCATCAATAGATTATTTTTTCTATTCCTCCCTAATAATTTCATTTAAAAGAGCTTTTATATGTGGATACAGATATAGATCAGATGATGAGGTCTACCATCAAAAGATAAAGAAATCTATATCTTTGTAATGAATCATAATTTCATTATTTTTTAAATAATTTATTTAGATTATATTTTAACT
Organism: Viscum album; assembly: GCA_963277665.1. Classification (NCBI taxonomy): domain Eukaryota; kingdom Viridiplantae; phylum Streptophyta; class Magnoliopsida; order Santalales; family Viscaceae; genus Viscum; species Viscum album. Next base: position 1,868,489,148 of record OY728133.1, read on the forward strand.
TCCAATTCATACCAAAGATTTTATAAAAATTAACTACATATATGTAGATTAAATCATCAATTAGAGAACAGTTTTGTGTTAGAATTGAAAATTCTCAATATATAATTTTTGCAATAAGGATTCCAATATGACTATTTTATGAAAAATCCAATATTAAGATGATATAAACATAACTAATTTTTAAAGAAAACTAGGAAGATATAATGTAATGTGAGGGTCTGTAGTCAAATAATTATTTAGCTCATTTTGAGAAGATAATAAAAGTACCTTCCACCACATCATTAGGAACATTAACCAAAACAGTTGTGACAATATAAGCATACCCCTTTTCCATAGTCCTTTTATATGGAATGTTTTCCTGACACTTTGGGAAATAATTTCCATAATATCCCATATCATTACAATTGTATCATTGAAAAACTTTATCTTCTATCATTCCACTGCAATCACAAGACTACTGCCCATTTTCTACACACATGTAACAAACTCTTATCCCCAATTGGCATGTTCCATGACGTTTCTATCCAAATTTGTTATTTTGTTAAAATAAAATCTTCAATTATTCCCTTTTAATTTATTTGTATTAATAGAGTCTTCAATAAACCTCTTATTCAATTTCATTCCTCAAAATTTATAAGACGTTGAGAATTATTGCTCTGTCTTGATATAACATGAGACTATATCTTCATATGGTGAGAACTTTTGAGAGAGCAGCTCACTTAGAGGGAATGGTATTAAAATATAAATTTATTAATAAATATTTATCTTTGTATTATATACATAATCCCTAAAATTCCTTTCTATCCTTGTATTGTTAGTTTCAATCATGAAAACAATTTCCTCCCCTTTTGTACAAAACTCAATAATTGTCTCTCCATGTTTAGTCGTTATTCACAAGGGAAATTTTTTCTCTAAGAGAGTATCCTTAATGTTCTTCCATTCCATATTTTAAATTTCTTCCACATCCATTGTGTATTGAATTAATGGCCATGATTTATATGAGTCTCCGAAAAGATGATAAACTAATTGATAACCTTCACCATATCATTACTTCCCAAATAGAGAAATATCTTCACTATGGAACATATCCACTACTTGATTGCAAATGGGTTTGTAGTCCTATTAAATTATAGAGGTTTTTTTCATAAATAAGTGTAATGTTTTTCCTCCATGTTGTGGATCAAAATTCTCCATACGGGGAAGGTTATTTTTCATAACCTAGGTTAGTTGTCCCAGTATAGTTATAAGTTCCTCATCTCTAATTGCATCTCCTACACTAATATCATTATTTTTTTATTGAAGATAACTCCCTATTTGGGATACGATCATTGATACTATTTCCATTCCTTTCACTAGTTTCCATTTATAAACAATGGAATACACTAAATTATCTTATAAATCATAATTCGTAATTTTCACTACAAAAAAAACATATCATAAATTTGAAATTTATTCATGGATAATATCATAATAATAAGCACACTTTAATTGGGGAAATATTAACATTTAAATCATTTTTAATGGGTTTTAAAGAAAATGTAAATTATTCTAAGAATATCCCCCAAGAGTGTCAAATGATGTGTGGGATATGCTGAGTTGGGATTCGCCCAACTTGTCATAGTTGTTACACCAAGGAATATATATTCCAGAACCACATCCAATTGTAGTACAAAAACTAGAATATATTTCAAGGATGACGCATATATTCTATAACTTACCAAAATTATAATATTTTCTTATATTCTTATCATCAATTTCTTATGTTCTCAAATCTTTTTTTTATAAATATAGTTTACATGGTTTCGACTAAACTAGCTCTAAAACCAACTATAAATACCCTAACACTAGTAGCCTAGTGTATGATGCATACATAATTACATTGGTACTAAGAATATAGTATGCATACCAAAGGACTCAATAGTATAATATAATTGGAAATCTAGATACAAAAATAAGTTTTACATTACTATTTAAAATGAAAATAATGTAACAACTTCTCCTAGATTATCCCTATATGAAATTCATAATTGAGATCTTTACAATCTATGAGACTATGAAACATAAAAAAATATGATATCAGATGGCCCATAAGGGTAAAGAATTCAGTTAAAGATATAATAAATAAATATAATCCATTAGTCATGGTAATTAATAAAAACACATTCCATTAAATCATAATCTTAAACATAATATGGACGAAATAAAAGCTAAATTAATAAAGTCGTAAAAATAATCACATGAGAATGAAACTTGGACATTGATATTATATTACAATAATAAAAATGTGGGATATCAATTATTAACAACATAATATGGATTAAATAATTTTGGACATCCTGAAATAATTGTCAACGCTTCAGCCGAGACACTAGAAACAATGGGTAGAAACCCAGTCTAGTTTGTCTAATGAGACATACTGATGCATCGAGGGGCTATTGTGGGCCCTAAAAATCATTTAATAATTCAAATAAATTCCTTCTATGAATGGGGTGAAACATAATCATTATATACATTCATATTTTAACTAGCATATTAAATTGTAATAACTTTCCCAAGAAATAAATATAATCATAAACATCTAGAGTAACGCGGAGAACAATATTAAGATAGTACATCTCAATATAAATCATAAACTATTCAATAAAATATGGAATATAGAAAAATAATATATCAAATTCAATTAGGCATAAAATTAAACAGAGGTTATGTAAATATATGTAAATAATCCAATAGAACCTTTGAGAAATTATATAGTGAAATACCATTTTACATTGGAAAGAAGAGTTCTTATAGAATTTTATTTTGTATTTATAGTAAAATAAAACTGTTAAAATTTATATCCCAAAAATTAATTGGAAGGAAAATGAAATTATTATTTATCCATAAACTATTTTCAACTAATGTGAAAACATGTAATAAGAGTTTCTAAGAAACATTATAATTGAGCCTCTATAGGGCGGTTTATGAGAAAATATTTAAGAATCTTTAATGCAGACAAGGATTAACAGTTTAAATAATATCCCAAAAGGGATAATATAAATTTTCATGGTAAAAATATTGATTTTAGAAAACTATTGATTTCTTAAAACATATTATGAGGTGTAATTTAAAATGTATTATAAATTGGTAAGTTCCCTTTAACCAGACTTGTATATCAAAAGGAATTGAATAGGAAAACCTATCAAACATGTATATTCACATAAAATAAAGATTAATTGATCCATATAAATGAGTTTTTAACATATATATTTAATTTATTAGAATTATATAATAATAAAAAATAATTACATTAGGGTAAATTCAGTGATAGTGTAACACGAATGAAGAAATAGAGGTTCGAGGAGAATCCCATAACTTATATATTAATGTGTTCTTCAATTGTACTTAACATCATATATAATGAAATTATATTAATTAAAAGTATAATTCAGAACATATTCAACATTTATTTTTTTATAATAATTTTATTAAGTTCATTAATGATTTTTTTATGAGTTGTAAGATTCAATTTTCTCGTTCAGATGTTTTTTCTTCCTTGGTTTTCATGATTGGTTAACTTGTATACATGTACGAAAGATCATGTAAAATGGGAATAGATAAAAGAAAGTGAAATTATATGATATTAATGAATTTAAAAAATATTATTGGATTTTATATATCATTTTGATTCAAGATATGTGGACTATTCATTAGATAAAACATTAATGTTATCCATTTGGATTATTTTGGTGTTGTTTCGATCTTCACGCATGAGTTTTTGTTTATGATTTAATATTATTCATATAAAGAAGGTTCAGATCATTAATTAAGTTTCAATAAGTTTTATTAATATATAAAATTCTATTTTAGACATAAATATGGTTTGATTACCATCCTTGATGGTAAAATTAAAAAATGAAAACTCATTGTTCATGAAGGTGGTGAATCGACACCTCATAGATGATGTTTTCATTTTTAGAATAAAAATGGGAAATTAAATGTATTGATGCTGTATATCACATTATTATAATAAAATTATATTATAAATATTATAATGGAGAAATAATTCATGTTTTTAATGGGTAGGTAAGGACGTATAAGAAAATAATTCAAATAGATATAACATTTAATAAACGAAAGGGGATTTACCTATTGAATTCATCTCCTTCAGAACTGCATAAAAGAAAATTGAAATTTAATTTTGTTCATTAAAAAAAGACTATACTATTGGGGAGAGGTTTTAGAGAGGAAATGGGTTGAATATAATAAATATACATGTCATTGAATGTGTGAGTAGAAAGGGTGGCAAGGGGAGATATTGATAGTGGAGGAGAGAGGTGAATTTCGATATTTTATTCATTAGTTTATTATTTTGGCTTAAGGATATGAATAGTTTTGATTAAAATGTATAAATACTGTAAATATAGAAGAATATTTCTAGATTTTGTTCTCACATCATGCATTCATCATCCATTAATCAATAATTCATGTATTTGTTAAATATCATACATTACCTTATTCCACTATTCCCAAACTAATCATCTATTTCAGAAGAATCAAAATAATTACCCCTAATAATATTTCAATGTATAGAATTAAAAATTTAAATCCATTTTATGAAAATATTTTTTATAATATGAGGAATTTAATTTTTAAATAAAATAAAATTCACTTGAAATATACTGATTTTAATGTTATAATTGTTTTTATAGCAGTTTGAAAAACTTATTAAGTTATCATAAAATTTTATATGATTATAAGACAACAAAATAGTAATTTATAAATCTTTTTTATCATAATATATTTTCCATTAAAACATTTTATTAATTATATATTTGTAAATAAACATTTATTTTCACAAAAATATCGACACATAATATATCATTTTAAGAAAAATTATTTACTTATTTCATGATTTAAATATACCATATTTTCATTAATGAGATACCTAAATTTTATTTTTACTTTCATAGTTGAAGTTACTATTCCATTGGTTTTGTTACTATTCTCAATGGTCACATTGCTATTAAAATGGTCATATGTAATATTATATTACAGTTTTGAACAAGGTGTTGTGTGAACCATAAACTGTAAAAGATGTTAAATTTTAAAAGTGGCATTCCATTTATTATTTGGGTGTTACAAATTTTCCCCAATTTCCTTTAAGAATGTATCCCCCTTACTTAGCCATAATCACGAGCTTCCTTAGTGATGGTCTGGGATCTCTCTATGGATCATATGATTTGGCATGATTTCTCTATTCATGCTTCAAATCAATCATTTCTAGATGCATTGGAACTGAATTGGTAAATGATTGATTCCTCTAGATTCAAACAGAACATGTACTTATATTCTTTTATCTAATCGTTCTTTGCCACATATGGTTAAAAATAAACCATATTTAAAAATATATTTGTTTATGATGACACCAAATTCACTATTTAATGTAATGTGATGAACTCCAGATACTTCACCATCAATAGCGACTCTAGAAAGATCTTTTCAAAGTAGGGGGTCTTAAAACCATTCTAGGATAGACCCATATTATTATCATCATATACCATGGAATCCAACTACCACTTTCTGGGACCATAATGTTTAATTGTTGTGCACTTAACCTTGATATATTTAGGTATATTTAGAAGGTAAAAAATTTAATTGATCTTCTCCAGTCCGATATCCTCCTCTTAAGGTTTATTTGTACCTCCAATACATGCTGACCTGTCAGGAAGGAACTCCTATGATCAATCTATTTCTCTGCAAACTATTGTATATACCTCGACATCTGCATTCTCAACTTCTGTCACGTTTTGGTCAACATCTTGAACTACCTCCATGATATGCTTGATATGATCTATATCGAGATGCTCATTCCCTTAAAGAGAATCAACTAAACCATTCTACGAAACCCATGAAAGATCTCTCGAAGGAATTTTATTTCACCCCAAAATAGAAGAAATGATAAGAAAAATATAAAATAACAATTCAAAGAAGAAAATTAAAAGAAGAAATTGAGATTAATATCAATGATTCAGGATAAGAGACACACATTCCAACATCCCATTGTAACTTGAGTATCGTTTTAGAATGAGCTGGTCGGGAACTAACCGAATCCTACAACTCAAGTCCCAAAAATCATTTTAATGAGTCTACCAATTTTCCCAGAATAAGTAATCATCTAGAAAACCCCACATTAATACCAAAATCTGAAGAATCCAACCCAAATACCCTCCCAAATGGGTACCAGACACAAATTTTCTACATACACGAGGGTGTTCTTCATTAAAAATGGTTGGGGAATAACACCTTGACATCAAACAACAACCAGATGGTACATTGTCGAATAACATGAATCACAACTCATTTAAAATATATATACTCAAAATATAAAAATTGGTTGAAAATAATATTCATCACAATGTAAATAAATAGGATAAATAAAACTAATCAATATAGATAAAAATATCAATGATTTAAGTCCATTCTTAATGAATGAAGAAACTAAATAATAACTCCCATAGTCTGCATGTGATAGCATGGTAAAACTCCCACCATATCACCACTATCTACCCAAAACCCAACTGATAGTAAGCCTTTCCACCTCACTATAGTGACATGTCATTCCCTCATCAATGTACATACAAAGGTATATTCACCAATGAATGGGTTCCCTGTTTGTAGGCTAACTGGTTTAGTACAATCCCTCTCAAGAGATCCATAATTATTATATTCTCAAGTAGTCAATGAATGCATGAATTTAATGAAAACATTGAATGATAAATATTTTTATGTTTTTAGATAAAAATCATGTAAATACAATGTAATTACCACATTTTCACATTTATATATAAAGCATGTAAAAGGTTCAAATCCTATTATATGCAGAAAATTAGTCATATCTAAACAAAAAATGTTTCACATATCATATCATATCTAGGGATGTAAAGAAATAAATAGTACAAGGAAAATCATAGGTAACATCACAACATGGATCACCCTAGGTCAGTCATGTAGAAGAATCATACTACAAACAAAAATAAGATCACAGTAAATTTATAATAACACTAGACTATAGAGAATATGAATACCCATGATGAACCACCAACAATTTGGATAAAATGCCTACACAATAGAGTAACACCCCATGGTGGAATAATCCTATCAATATATGGATCATTTCCTAATGATAATCCTTCCACATATGTACCCAAGTATTTTCATGTGCTTCATTTTCCAAACCATTTCATTTAAACCAATATTTTAAAGCCATATCTCATCTCTATTTCAAAATGTTTTAAATAAAAGTTCCATTATCAAAAATGGGTCAAAAAACATCTTATAAAAAAATAATTTTTTCACACAAAAATCTATCAACCAATCACGGAATTTCACTTGTAATTTTTTTAAACAAAATATATGCCTTTCGGTCAAAAATGTCTCCTGACAGAACCACCTATCTCAAACTAGTGTTTCCCTTGCCTATAATGGGATCCACCAACAAGAAGGGAAAAAAATGAAATTTAAGGCCTTATAATCAATCTCATGCATCTATGAATTGTTTTATGAAAAATAATGGTCATTAGAGAATAAAAAATATCCCATAGTTCAAGTAAGTCACACGTTGCTCCACTACCAACAAATGGGATATAATCAGGATGAAAATCATAAAACAAATCATAAAGGAATAAATAGAATTATCATTATAGACCAACAGTTCCTATAATTCAATGTAACAAAACTATCATAATCAAGAGAAATGAATAATTATACTAGAATACTCACTCAGAGTGACGCATCACAATAACACCGATGATCAATCATAGAACTAATCAATCTAGAATGAACAGAGGCCACCAAAATTACTAGGGAAGAGCTTTGGGTTCAGAAAAGGGAATATTCTAATGAATAAAAAAAATCTATCATATTGTTCCCTAATATATCTACGGGTTGTACTTATATGGTTTGTGGTCCCCTTACACGTAACGTAATCCCCAAATCCAATGTATTCAAAAAACACCCATTTCCTTTTTATTAAAATCCATTTTTTACAAATTATGTGTAATTTAAATTTCAAAGAACATGAAATTATTTCATGACCTTTACCCATTTCATAGATTTTACTTTGAAAACAATACATGGTTCATTATCACATTAGATGGTGTGTAATCTACTAGAAGATAACAAACATGCAATTTTTCACCAAAAAACTCCAAACTATCGCAGGCATTCTCTATACTTTGGGATAACACCATGAATATATTTACACATTCATAACTGAACTCCATTTGGTAAAATAAACATACATATACTATCATTATTTATTTTCCACAAAAAATACTCTCCATCCCCATTTGTCCAACGATGCACCCAACTAAAGGGGAAAACAAAACAATGGAGTTGAAATACCAAAATGATGGTATTGAGATGTTATATTATAATAGGTGCATCATATTTGATATCATATCATGCACACTAAAACAAGATTATATGAAACATTTACACTTCAACACTTAATGATATATTTATTTTAAACTTAATTAAATCTCTATGATATCTTGCAATGAATTCACATTGGGTTACAATGAAACACAATACTCTATTAAAATATTATTATTTAATCATGGCCATTATAATCAGGATGTTATGATGGAACATATGAATAGTATAAACTAAATTATGAAAATATTATTTTTTACACATGTACAAAATTAATTCAATGACTTTCTATTAATTATAAAAAAGTAAGAATCATTTCAAGTAGAAATAATTTTTTTTTCTAAAATTTTTCTTTTTCCCTATAACATGTTCTTGTTCCACTATTCTCAAATAATTTTAAAATAAAATTTTAACAGTTTTTTAAAATTTATTTTAATAAAACATCATTTCTTAAATTATCATTTAAAAAATAAATTTTTTTAATTTTTTTGAATTTTTTGAAAATATTAACTTTTAGATGAATAGTGACAAATATTAGATTTTTATTGAAAATTACATTTTTGGTTTAAATTATTTATGAAGGTAAATTATTTTTTAAATTTATTTTAAAATAAATTAATTCAATTATATATTAATTAATCCAATTTAGATAATGTGATTGAATTTTTTTTAATTTTTCTATAAAAACATTTTAAAAATTTAAACATTTTCTAATTGAAAACTAGCTATCTCACCATGTTTTTAAGATTAATTTTAAATTAAATTTTGGAACATATATAAGTGTAATTTGGAAAATTTGTTCCATGATTTTAATTAAAATAATTTATATTATCTATTAAGTAAAACATAAATTTTTACCTCAATGAATAGTAAATATAACATAAAATATTTACTATAGTTAATGTACAAAATTATTTACCGTGGGACAAACTAAGATGTTAAGGGTTAAAAATGACCAATTGTTTTTAAAAAAAATAGTTTAAGGAAATTTATATTCCTTATAATATATAATTCTAAATAATAATCCATTTTTTCCTTTTTTAATTTGAAAACCATGGGTACACCATTTTATTTAAATAATTAATAGTGTTCCCCTCACCTCACGTATAAAAGGTCCCCCCAACCTTCTCTTCATAAAAGACATAAAAAACTGTTATATTATTCAATACCTACCAAAATAACATCCCAAAAGAAATACACTCATAATATATTACTTGGTTTGGTCATAAATCTCTTCTAAGAATACATTTGGTATAATCTAAAATATATTTTCTAAGATGTGGTAAAATTATTAACTACGTGTCTTTTAATTATTTTTTTCTTCCATAAATATTAAATATTATGCACATATCCTTATATAATAAAATATTCTATAAAATATACTGAGAATTTATTTTGTTAATTTCATTACATATATACATATCCTTTTCCCTAAAATGGTAAACAATAATGTCACTCATATATATGGAAAACAACTGTCTCACGAACAGATGTGACATATTTTCAATAAAAACCTATCGTGATTGGGTATTATAATAGATAAAGAGTAAATATACTATATTTTTAACATAATTATACCTATTTTTATGACATCTCGCCTTTTTATAACATAACATTTCATTAAATTTTACCAAACTAGGGATCTTTAAGGTTTAGTGTCTTGGAAACTAGGAACTTAAAACATGAAAACATAAAACATACTTCTTAAAAACTTGAAAGTATTCTCCTTATGTTAATCCTAGGTTCATTACTGCATCTCATAACCCGGGGACATACATCAAAAGAAAGGGTGAGCAGAAGGCCCAGTAAGGGAAACAAGGGAAATATTTATCATGTGAACTTGAGATACATCACATTGTCATAAAAACGAACTATAAGGAATGAGAATGAAATCATGATGAATATCATAATAAAAATAATGTATTTCACAACTTGAAGATGTTGCTACAACATTTAACATTGGAAATCATTTCCATTTCACAAAGGTCCATCCCCAAGGTGTCATTGAAATTTACCAAGGTTATTCACCAAGGCGTCGTAAAAAATGGTCATCTATAGAGATTACGTCTTTACCCAATGCATTAGAGCGCTATCAGGGCGCACCCTTAAATTTTTCTTTATTATCATATGATCCAAATATATCATCATCAAACATTTCATAAAAAACCCATCTAGCATAAAATAAATGGGTTTCCTTTCATAATCATAACATTTTAAAAACTGCTTTAAAGACATGATCTTTATGTCACTTTTAACCCATGAAAAAGGAAAGGGTGTTTTGTGTATGTAAATCCCAGAATAAAAATAGATAATTTTGGTATATAAGTTAATATCCCTTTATAATAAAGAGCTTTGATTATTCATTTAATAACATAAATGAATTTGAGAATAAGAGAGAGACATTTTGAGACGGAAATTTTGCAGCATAATGGCTATGTTACGAGGTTTTAGAAAACATTGAAAAGAGAGGGGACATGGGTCAACCACTCATAAATGATCCATAAAACCGTAGGGGACATAATATAAAAAATTTAAGATCATGGTAATGATGTTTGAAAGATATACCATATGAAACGAAGAGCATGAAATGAGGACAAAAATAAGATTTCACTTATGAAAATTCGGCAGCCTAACGGCGTCACTTAAACATCAAAAAAATGAATTGAAGAGATCAAATAGGGTCTCTAATAATATGAACATAAATGACCAGTATGATAGATATAGAGATCATACCCCAACATAATAACCAAGAACATGAAAGACTTGACATGAAAGTATAACTTTGAAAAATGAGAAAAGGTAAATGAATCCCTTAAAAATTCAGCAGGCTAACGGCATCACCCAAACATAAAAAAAATGAATGGACGAGATCAAATAGGGTCTCTCATCATATGAAAAATATATGTATAATAAATATAGATAACATACCCCATAATAATAAAAAGAAACTCTAAAGACATGACATGAAAGTAGAACTTTTAAAAATGAGAAAGGTGAACGAATCCCTTAAAAATTAGGCAGCCTAACGACGTCACTTAAACATTCTTAAAATGAATTGATGAGAGAAATAGGGGTTATCTCATCATATGAACTTGAAAAGGGATTTAAGATTAATATAAAAGAACATCCTCCAACATAAGATCATGGAGCATAAAAGAAATGATATAAAAAAGATTGCGTGAAAAGAAAGAAAGAGGTAGGATCCTTTACCTTAAACGTAACTCTTAAAACTCGAAGGTTTGGACCTTGAGGGCCTGGGGGAACCTTGGGAGGACTCCTGGTGAGGTAATTAGACCCATGATTTATTGAGGTAGAGTTGGGATTCGAATGGATGAGAGGATGACTTGGTATTTATCGGTAAAGTGAGGGGACAAGGCATTAATGGCCAAGGGACATCTCACTTGTGGTTTTTTCAAAACCATGGGCTCTCCCATGGTATTTCACATGGAGTTAGGACACATGGGGACCCCATACAATAATTCAACAACTTTGGTCAGAAAACCCTTTAAATATCTCATGAAATCATCCTGAAATAATTATGATGTCATTAAACCTAACGAAACCCTAAAACTGTATTTTTACTATTCACTGAAAATTCATCTTTCTCAGAAAAATCCCAAAATTTCACCTTAACCAAATATCAATGCTCTGATTTCAAAAATGAACACCATTTTATGAAAACAATTTTCTAAATATTTTTAATTTAATTTTTAAATAAGTACACTATTCACCGAAAATGCATTTTTTCCAGAAAAATCTCCAAAAATTACCTTCACATAATAACGATGCTCTGAGTTCAAAAATGAAATCTATTTTATAAAAATATTTTTATAAATATTTTTAATTTAATTTTTAATTAAAAAACACTATTCACCCAAAAAAATAATACTTAACTCATAATTTATGAAACCGTTATTTAACCATTTTATTTAATCACATTACTTAATCAAGGTGCCTAGATTATATTAATACTTTCTTTAAGTGAGATTACTATTCCATTTGGTCACATTACTAATCATAAGCATAAAATCACTATTCATAATTTATTATTCATCAAAAATTAGGTTGATCTTATTAGACTCTAAATTTCATACTGAACATAATTGTAGAAAACCATTTTTTAAAAATCATTACACATTTTTAATTATTTAAGGTTTACGAAAACATTTTTTTAAAATATTCTTTCTCTAAAATTCACATAAAATATGAATACTATATTTATCCAGACATTTGAAAATTCATAAACATCATCATGAGAAGAAATCAAAATTTTTATTTAAAAAAAAAGGATTACACAAGGCAGTTACGGTCTCCTTACATAGCCCCTTATCACACCAGCAAAGTACCTAAGTGTAAGGTGTGATATGGTGAGAGAATTTGAGGGAGGCTCGGCCAACATCGCATGAGTAGTAATTTCTATCAGTTTTAAATTCTCACGAAGGCGATTCCGTTCTAGCTTCACACGATGATGTTCGACTTGGGTTTGGTCCAGAGCAAATCCCAGGGGTGCTACCTCCTTCCCAAGTTCTTTTAGATGGGCTTCGATCGGTCCAGGACTACTGGGTGAGGCCATCGAATCTTCTTTCTATATTAATTAGCCAAGATTACTTTTATTTAGAGACAATAATCGAAACGTTTAGTTTCTAGTGGTCATATTGACCAACGATCATATAACAGTCAAAACCCAACCGTCTCATTTTTATTATACTCATGTTATCAAATGAAACGGTTTTGTTTAGTATAAAAATTAAATACCACACAAAATTAGGAAACAAGATTTATTCAAAATTTACGGTCGTTACAATCTTCCCCCCTTAAGAAATTTCGTCCTCACAATTTTTTAAAATTGGGTTTTGAAATTTCATTGAAAGTCCAACATTGGAAAATGAGTCAGTAAAACTATTACATTAAAAGAAAGAAGGAAAAGTACAAAGGTCACCCAAGTTAACCAATACTAGGATTCCAGGTAGGAAAACATGGACATGTAGGAGAAAACAAAGGGTCACGTTCTGAGGGAGAGTGATATAAAACATGATTTGGTGAAAGTTAACAATAAGAAAATCACAAACTTATGATGGGTTAAATGGTATTTTCTTTCCCAGTATGAAACGTTAACAGACAAAGTTTTTTCTTTATGTTCCTTTTCATAGTTTTGAGGAATTTATTTACTACATAGAATAAAACACAGGGAAATATACCTAACTTCAAGTAGAGTTTTATCCTTTAATAAGTTTCTACCGAAACTAATCATTTCTATAAACGATGAGAATTCAAAACTACTTGGTCTCATCATAACACAAGAATCGTCTTCTTGAGAGTTACGTAATCTACAATTGATTAACTATCAATTTATTCTATCTTTAAACATTATCCCAAAGACAGAAAGGGTAAGAAAAAAAACTCTTCAAAAAGTTATAATCCCATAGTAAGGGAAACTAATTTTAAATCTTCAATGTTCCATGGTACTACCCAAAGTACATCATAGACCATTCTATAAATAACTGTCCTTAAAAATCCTCAAAATAAACCAAACTAATATTGAAACCCAATTATAAGAAAAATATCATAGCATAGTATTCCAAGATAGACTTTATCGTTCATCTCCAAACAACATCAACCACTCTTATCATCTAATAACAAAAGTAACTATCCTAATCCCATTTTCCCTAATATAGGTTAATCATTTCCATATGTAACCTAAATTACTATAAGTCCACTTTAAATTCATCAATTCTTCAAAATATAAGTCAACCTTTACTCCTCAATGAAAATACTGTAGTAATATATTTACCTCGATCATATAGGGTTCCCAAAATAGTGAACGTCTTCCAAAATTATATTCATCTTTTAATCCCCTAATCACCCCTTTTTTAAGAAGAACTTCTTCACTACATCAACATGTGGTACATAACAATAGATGTTTTCCATAATGATATAAATTCATATTAGGTAGTTACTCGATGATCATAAAAAACATAAAAGATATACTCATAAAGCACGAAATAAAATACAACATGACATAGACAATTATTGTTAAGACGTTACATGTACTTCAGTAATCATGATCCATCTCAGCATAGGACTTACATTGTTCCCTTGTCCTCGAATATTGTTGATGCTCATCATGCTTCCCATCTATTCCAAGACAGAATTTCCTTGGATAATGTCTAACTTCTCCACATTTAATTCATCGAAATTTATAAGGTACATTATATCAAACCTTATCTCCATTAATCACATTATCCATTTTTTTAAAGCAATTGGCTACTTTATGCCCTATCTTCCCACAAATAAAATACCTCCCGGTTCCTTTGTGACTTTCTCCTTGGTTCCTCTTCCCACACTTTTTTCAAAAAAGAAATTGGGTCTTCTTTCCCTTATCAACATTATCAGATGAACATCCTTGAGAATTTTTCTTCTTCTTACTAGATGAATTTGGGCATTCAACTAGGTACCCATTATTAATTGTGATTTTTGACAGCTGGTTTGGAATAATCAAAATATGTTCAACATGATCTTTTGTCATCTCGATCACATTAATAGGGAAATTGTCACGTTTCCTATCACATTGGTTGTTGGGACATGTTCATCCATTTCCAGCCATTAACTAAGAAAAGAAAGTAAAATTAGGTGCTTAAATACGTAGACAATAATCAGGAAAAGGAACTTAAAGCATACAAGGATAACTTGTAGAAGAAAAGTATTCCATAACTTGTGATCCCCTAGGTTACAAACTAGGTTATCCATGATCATATATTCTTATGTGAATCTTTATTTTATTTTATCTTTGTTCCTTTAATAATGGTTTATACTAAGCCTATGAATTTACCAAAGAATATCCCCCAGTAGTGTCGTAACCAAGAGTGCAGCAAGACCCTTTGTTGTGTACCATTTCCCGTTCGAGTCTAGAACAAAGCGTTGTTTTTGTGTTTTAACCCTATGTACATCTGTGCCAGATCCACCTCTACCTACTCGTATCCAGATAGGGATGTATTTTCTTGGCAACCCCTTACTCAATACTCACCAAAATACCAGGAATATTTCTTATATTTAAAATTTTCTATAGGGTTATTCCTAGAGTTTTCATATCCTAATTTCTACATATAACTAAACAATACTTTGATGCCAACTAAGACATCCCGCCTTTTTATAACATAACTTTTCATTACATTTTACAAAACAAAGGATCATTAAGGTTTAGTGTTTTGGAAACCAGGAACATAAAACATGAAAACATATAACATCATTCTTAAACACTTGAAAGGATTCTCCTTATGTTCATCCTAGGTTCATTAATACACCTCATAACCTATGGACACACATCAAAATAAAGGGTGAGCAGAAGCCCAGTAAGGGAAACATGGTAATCATTTAACATGTGAACTTGAGATACATCACAATGTCATGAACAAAAACTTTAAGGAATGAGAAAGAAATCATGAGGCATATCATAATAAAAATAACATATTTCATAACGTGAAGATGTGGCTACAACATTTAACATTGAAAATCATTTCCGTTTCACCAAGGTCCATCACCAAGGTGTCATTGAAATTTACCAAGGTTATTCACCAAGGTGTCGTTAAAAATGGTCATCTCTAGAGATTAAGTCTTTACCCAATGCATTGGAGCGCTATCAGGGCGAAACATTAAATTTATCTTTACTATCATATAAGACACATATATCATCATCAAAAATTTCATAAACAACCGATATAGCATAAATGATATGGATTTCCATTCATAATTATAACGTTTTAAAAACTTCTTTAAAGACATGATCTTTATGTGACATTAAACCCACGAAAAAGGAAATCAGGTTTCGTGTATGTAAATCCCAGAATTAAAACAAGAACATTTTTGTATATATGTGAATATACCTTTATAATATAAAGCTTTGAGTATTCACTTAATAAAATAAATGAATTTGAGAATAAGAGAGAGACATTATGAGACAGAAATTCTGCAGCATAACGGCTATGTTACGAGGTTTAAGAAAACATTGAAAAGAGAGGGGACATAGGTCACCTACTCATAAATGATCCATAAAATAGAAGTGGGACAGAATATAAAGGATTTAAGAACATTATAATGATGTTTGAAAGATATACCATATAAAATGAAGTGAATGAAAGGAGGACAACAATTAGATTTCACTTATGAAAATTCGGCAACCTAACGGCGTCACTTAACCTTTAAATAAAATGAATTGATGATATAAAATAGGGTCTCTCATCATATGAACATAAAATATCAGTATTATAGATATAGAGATAATACCAAAACATAATAACAAGTAACTTGAAAGATTTTATATGAATGTAGAACATTGAAAAATGAGAAAGGTGAACGAATCCCTTAAAATTTGGTAGCCTAACGGCGTCACCCAAACTTCAACAAAAATGAATTGACGAGATAAAATAGGGTCTCTCATCATATGAACATAAAATATCAGTATGATTGATATAGATATCATACCCCAACATAATAAAAAGGAACTTGAAATAAATGACATGAAAGTAGAACTTTGAAAAATGAGAAAGGTGAACGAATCCCTTAAAAATTCAGCAGCCTGACGGCATCACTTAAAATTTCTTAAAATGAATTGATGAGAGAAAGAGGGTTTCTCTCATAAAATTAACATGAAAAGGGAAGTAATATGAATATAAAAGAACATCCTCCAACATAAAATCATGGATCATAAAAGAAATGAACTAAAAGAGATTACATGAAAAGAAAGAGAGAGGTGTGATCCCTTAACTTATACTTAACTCTTAAAACTAAAAGGTTGGGACCTTAAGGGCTTGGGGGATCCTTGGGGTGACTAATTTGGAAGTAATGAGTCCAGATCTTAGTTGGGGGAGAGTTGTGAGTCGAATGGATGAGAGGATGGCTTGGTATTTATAGGGAAAGTGAAGGGGACAAGGCAATAATGGCCAAGGGACACCTCACAAGTGGTTTTCTCAAAACCATGGGCTCTCCCATGGTATTTCCCATGTATTTAGGCCAAATGGGGCCCCCAAACAATAATTCATCACCTTTGGTCAGAAAACCCTTAAAATATCTCATGACATCATCATGAAATAGTTATGATGTCATTAAACATACTGAAACCCTAAAACTGTATTTTTACTATTCACTGAAAATTCATCTGTCTCAGAAAAATTCTAAAATTTCACCTTATTTAAATATCGATGCTCTGATTTAAAAAATGAACTCCATTTTATAAAAATAATTTCCTAAATATTTTTAATTTAATTTTTAAATAAATACACTATTAACCGAAAATTCCTTTTTTCAGAATAATCCCCAAAAATTACCTTAACCTAAAATCGATGCTTTGAGTTCAAAAATGAAATCCATTTTATAAAAATAATTTTTTAAATATTTTTAATTAATTTTTTAAATAAAAAAACACTATTCCCCCGAAAAACTAATACTTGACTAATAATAAATGAAACCGTTATTTAATCATTTTATTGAATGACATTACTTAATCATGGTTCGTAGATTATATTAATACTTTCTTTATGTGAGATTACTAATCCATTAGGTCACATTACTAATCTAAGCATAAAATCACTATTCATAATTTACTATTCATCAAAAATTATGTTGATCTTATATGACTCTAAATTTCGTACTAAACATAATTGTAGAGGACTATTTTTGAAAATCATTAAACATTTTTAATTATTTAAAGTTTACATAAACAATTTTTTAAAATATGATTTCTCTAAAATTCACCAAAAATATGCATACTATATTTATCCGGACATTTGAAAATTTATAAACATCATCATTAGAAGAAATCAAATTTTTTATTTAAAACAAAGGATTACATAAGGAAGTTACAGTATCTTTACATAGCCCCTTATCATACCAGCATAGGACCTAAGTGTAAGGTGTGATAGGGTGAGAGAATCTGAGGGAGGCTCGTCCAGCATCACACGAGTAGTAATTTCTATCTGTTTGAACTTCTCGTGAAGGCGATTCCATTCTAGCTTCACACGATGATGTTCGGCTTGGGATTGGTCCAGAGCAAAGCCCAGTGGTGCTACCTCTTTCGCAAGTTCTGTTAGATGGGCTTCGATAGTTCCAAGACTACTGGGTGAGGCCATCAAATCTTCTTTCTATATTAATTAACCAAGATTACTTTTATTTAGAGACAATAATCGAAACGTTTAGTTTCCAGTGGTCATATTGACCAATGATCATATAACAGTCAAAACCCAACCATCTCATTTTTATTATACTCATGTTATCAAATGAAGTAGTTTTGTTGAGTATAAAAATAAAATAACCCCAAAAATTAGGAAACATGATTTATTCAAAATTTCAGGTCATTACAATATTCATTAAATATTATATATAATTTTACTTTCCATTCAATAGGGGATAAGGTAATGTTTCCTTTTTTAATAGAGGACTACCGCCTCGTGATAAAATGTGATTTATTTTTTACTGATGATATATAGGGAATGTAATAAAGATATATTTAAATAAAACATGTGAATTAAATGACATAATTATGATAATCATGAAATATTTATCATTCTAAAAAGGTAACATATAATTTTCATTCATACCTTTTAACTCACTTAAAGATGAAAACTTCTTTCTTGTACATGTAGACTACAACTATCACCATCCGATGTGACAATATTTTCATCAACACACAAAATCGTTTATATATATTAGTATATTTAAATAAATAATATTTTATTAATTATGTTATGATCATTCATTAAAGATGGAATATTTCTTACCCCCCTTACAAAATTACTGTTGAAAACTTTAAACGTTACTCATGCGCGCATATGTCCTAATGTCTCAAGGACCGTAATGTATATCATTTATAAATATATATATTTCTTGACTTGTATTCAATGTATAATTTTTGTATAGATATTAAAATTATTTCATTATTATTATTATGTTTATGTTTAAAAAATTACCTATTGGACCAACAATCCACCTAACTCTTTTTTTACACGTAAGTCAAATATCAATTAAACACCCAACATAAGTAAAATAAAAGGAATATTTAACAAGAAACGGGATCTAGATCAAGTAAATAATTAACATAATTATATTAATCGGTATGATAAATAACATATATGAAGATTCAGATGTAAGGTTTGGGTTTCTTATTACACATTTACTTTAGTGAGACATATTTCATATTCACCAGTTATTTCAATTGTGTGGTTTATATAATTCCCCTTTGATGTTTTATATCATTAAACAATTTATATTCATTGTATTTAATGTTTCATATGATTTTTGTTATTTCATGGGGCTTATGATTCAAAATTTACCAAAGTGGTAAGGGTTTATCTAAGTATCTCATCAATATTCGAGATTGTTTTTGTTTAATTTTAACATTGGGGAATTATTGGATGTATCTATATTAAAATCAAAATATTTTATTATAATATTTTTATTCTATAAAATTTTCACGTAATATTAAAATTATTCAAACTTTGGTACTTAAAATGATTGAGAAAAAGTTTTTAAGCTAGCATGACTTTGATACACTCTTCAGTCGGAAATCATTTTCCATCAAAATCCATGTTTTTTAAAATGTTTTTTAAAATGATACTAAAAATTTTGACATGATTTATTCAAGAATTTGTTAACTGTGTTTAATTTTTAATTTTTTTAATGAAATATTCATGTTATTTTCAAAACAATACTAAATTTTATTTTATCAGAAATTTTAAAGGAATATTTTTTTAACATGTACAACTTGAAAAAAATTCTACAGTCATGACCAATCAATATTTTTTTCGTATAATTTATGTATTAAATGTAAATTTCCCCTGAAAATTATTTTCAAAATATTTTTTGATATTTTTGTTTTCAAAGGATATTTTAAAAATGAATAATAATTTTTTTTTTCAAAAAATAATTAATGATATTTTTATTTTTATTTAAAGTAATCAATAAAATTAATCCATTATTTTAATTATGATACATTGTAGATATGTTTTTTTGATACCATAATTTTTTTTATCTAGATATTTTACGTTCAGTTTAACCGTGGTTATATAATTTTACTACCAATCACAATTTTTGTATGGATGGTGTATGATTATGTTTATTTATTAGTGTAATTATTAATATTTATTTTGATATTTTTTCAATATAATTGTTAATTTTGATTATGATTCACCCTTTTCTATGATGAATTAATTTTTATTAGTATGTCATTAGGAGATCATACTATATCCCCTTGATTCATCCTTAGGTCTCGTGAGACAAATAAGATTGGGTTTTGGGTGAGGCGTTACCCATTTATATAGATGCCTAGAAAGAAGGCATAGACTGTATTTAGATGTCATAGAATACGTCCTTAGTGGTATGTTTTATAATTTTTGTATTATTCATTCTGTTATTATGAAATAGTTTATTCATATTCCATATGATTATTATTTTAGTCATAATATCCATGATTATGTTTCCAAAATCATTTCATTATTTAAATTTAATTATTTATTTAATATATATTCATATCATACTAGGGTAAACTTATTGATTAAATTGATTTTTTATGTTATTTTCTTAACATATTTATTATACCTTATTTATTTATATCTTATAATGTAGACCTACCCTTCTCAAGAATTTGGGATCACCCCTTCTGATTTTTTTTCAGTTCTTAAGAATGCTAGGATGTACATTATGATTGATATGCATTGATACACTATAGGGAATAATGTAATTCTCTGAGAAAATTCATTGTGTATTTTATGTATTTAAATGTAATGTTAATTTCAAGTATGTATATAGTTTACCAAGATTAATAAACTATTATATCCTTTGGGAGGAGATTTTATCTATCTTATGACAATTTAATAATGGAGACACATGCTTTAAGCTACTGGGGTCAAGTTCTCTACATTTGGTATAAAATAATATTATTAGACACACCATGAACTAGATTTAATAAAACATATTTTAAATAGAATAAAACTATGTTATAAATTGAGGATATTTATATAAGAAAACCCTAATGATTATTATGGAAGATATTATGATCCTTTTCCACAAAAAATAAATCATTATATTGATAATAAATTTGGACATGGTCTTGGTGCATATGTACCTTAGGTAATAACTCCAAAAAGAGTACTTGACAATAGACCTCACTTCACACTTGGTTTGACACTGTTTGGGGATATATTTAGGATAAATCATATTTTCTTTACAATCCATTATATAAGAGTTTAAAATAAATACATATGCTAAGAAACCACATTTACAATTATAATATTATTTGTGAATAAAATTTTCAATTAATGAAAAGTATTTCACTAGTGTTGGGACAATAAATTTGGTTTCCTAATGTCATGTTATAGTCTAGTGTATCCAATTGTATTGAAATGGCTCCTAGTTGAAGGAATGGAAACTGTATCAATACATTTAATCCAAAGAGTAATAGTTATCGTTTAATTGATATGAATAAGAGAATATTTTTTTTGGAACATTTATCCCAAAAAACATCATTAAACAAAAAACTATTTTCATGTGATATTCACTAGGTTTTATGGCATCGAAGGGATGATAGATATGAATAGGATAAAGACAAAGAAATTATAAGGGGAATAATGGAGAGAATTATTTTACCTTATGTAATAATTAAGGAAAGACATTCCCTAGTACTATCTTGAAGGGAATGAGAGTTTTATACAAGTTTTAAGAGAGAGGCCACCAAAGTCGTTATTGTAGTGGTATGAAATAAATTGCTAATGTTCAATTATTCAATTATCAGGATAATGGGAACTACACAAATGAATTTCCCAAGAATCAGTGGAATATACCTCAATATAAGATAAAGGATCAAGGTGAAGCTTATGTTTTTACAATAGGTGAAGTGGAATGATTAATGTGATTATTTTTGGATTCAATAATTATGTTATATGAGAATTTTAATTAATTATATTCTTGAAATAAAAATTGAAACCTATATGGATTTTACTATAGTAATATTTCAAAAAGGATTTAAGAGCATTGAATGGTATTAATGATCATGAAATGTGATTCAATGACATGTTTAACAACATATAAAAAACATGATTTATTGATGATAACAACTAATATGTTCCTTATATTTACCTAATGAAGATATGAACTTGGAATAGTATTGATGATCATGTGTTTAAATAATTATTTTATGGTATATGTTATCTTTTCTTGATTTTACATCATGTCTGGGTTTAAAGAATATATTAAAAAATCTGAGATTTTATTTTTTGACTAATTCATGTTTTCTATAATGTGTTATGGTGATCAAGTAATTAAGCTATTATGAATATGCCATTAAAACAAAATTTATTTTGAATATGGAGTGTAATGTTGATTTAGTGACTTTCATTCCAAAAAAAATTAATTATAAATTATTATAGATAAATTTTTTAGTTATTTTTTGGTTAAATATTTATATAAATAATTGAGATGAACATTTTTTGTTATAAGATAAACTGTTCTTGAAGTTTTGGTTTTATAAAATAACATGTGATTTGTGGAAAGACTTTTCATTATTTTATTGAGATGCTAATCTGTTAATTGATAATTTTACTACTTTTGGCAAAAAAATTAATATTGGATATTCATTTCGTGTAATAATATATTAAGTAGGAGTTGACCAAATCAAAGAAAAAAAAAATTAAATTAGGCTTATGAAATTGAAATAAATAATGTAAGTATATTTACCTACATTTTTGAGAGTAAAATAATTCAGTAACTCTTGGAAAAAAGGGCCTTTAAACAAAAAATTTATCCCAATACAATAATTTTTTTTGGAACTGATGGTCTTTTAACCCTATAAAAATTTATAATTCTTTGGTCATTATCCTTCTATAGATCCCACACTTTCCTATTATCAATGATATAAAACAATTTCAATAATTATTTTTGATTTTTTTCCATGTCTATATATTTATTTCCAGCTTATTTTATGCTATAAGGAAATATATTAATGTTATTAATTCGGAAGACCTTAATACTTCCCATTATCTATTTCCATGACAATGTTTTGTTAAACCTTCTCATGATTTCATATTTCAAGAAATGTATTTTTAATATTCTTGCCCATGATTTTTGATATCGTGATTAAATTATGAGGACATAATTAATTTTGGGGATAGAATGTAAAACCCAAATATTTCAAAAGAGTATAATCATATTTGACAGCTCATATGACATGAAACACCAGGAGTAGAAGAGAATTTAACACCCCTATACCTTATGATATATTAATTTTTGAAAAAATCAATATATTTGATTTTGTGTAATAAACACAAAATCGGGTTTGAATGAAACACAATATTTTATTAACATATTACTATTTCATCAATTGGCCTTAAGGCCTTCATTTTCTATTGATTTTGATAATACACCATTAATGGGCTGAGGTGGAACCCTTACAACTCCCATAGGCGTAAGTATTACATGGCCCTATAAGCCATAGAGGAATTCATTGTCCATAGGCTTCAAACATTACATACAACCCAGAATAACTACATGGAACTGCTCCTACCCAAAATTTTCATCATGAAATCAGCTCTCCACCTTCGCATGGATGATTGGATAGGATTTGAAGTTCCAAGTTAGGATCCAATTATCACTAAGAGGTGAAGGGGTGAATCAATGATATCTTTTTCTTTTTATGTTTCCCCTCTTTGAAAAAGACTTCGCCTCCTGTTAAAGAGTTTCTTCCCTGCTGAACACACACAACCACATAAACAAAAGATTTCCAAGGTTCACTTCTCAACAAGAGTCACTACGTCCTTGGTATGGTATAGAAACAATCCAGTACCACACAATCCTCTAGAAAACAATCCATTGTTTTTTAATACAATGAGTAGGATATACCTTTACACTCATGCAGCACTTTGAAAACAATACAATAGTTTGTGTGCTCCCTCTTGGAAAAAATAGGGAAATACAATGGATCATTACTTCATAATGAGAATACATAAATCAAATATTTCAAATCAATTCTTCACTTTTCTGCCTAGAAGCTGGCAGGAACCCTTTGAGCAAAACAGCCTGCGCACCCACTTTGACATGCACGACCTATAGCTTCGCGCCTTATACTTGCACGCCTCTTTTTCTTCATTCCTACCCAGAAACAGGCAGGAACCCCGGGGTCAACACAGCCTACATTCCCACTTTGACCTGCGTGACCCATACCTACGTGCTTAGAACTTGCGTGCCTCTTCTTGTGTGCTTCCCTTTAGACGCGTTAACTTCATGCAGCATGCGCACCAACTAACACTTCTGCACCTCCAACTCGTGCGCCCCCAACCTACGCGCCTTCTAACTATCTTCCACTTGCACGCCCAATTCTCTACATGCGCACCCATAGCTCAACGATAATTTCAAGTACTGATACTTAAGAATGTAGGAGGATAGCCTCTTATTTATTGTCATATTGAGGACTTGCGTGACCCAGACTTGAGGGATAGTACTTGCACGCCAACACATGTGCGCCACCACCTGCGCACCACCACCTGCGCACCACCGACTACACTCCACCACCTACACACCACTTTTTTCCATTGCCATATCTCTGAAATAATGCTATTGCATTTGAAATATTACTTTCGTGGCTTATAGCACTTGCGCACCACCACTTGCACACCTTCTTCTTACCTCTTTCATTTTTGGATATTATGATGTTTAAATGTGTTTTTCCAAACACACTTCTTTACTCTCTTTATCTTATCCTTCATACTATTTGCACAAAAAGTTATTCAAACATGAGATGATTGTAAAATACACATCATCAAACCATCATATAATTTCCATGTTCTTTAAAAAGTGAATTGATTTATATTTTTGGAAAAAAAAGACAACACTTTGTAATAGAAAACTG
Organism: Viscum album; assembly: GCA_963277665.1. NCBI lineage: Eukaryota > Viridiplantae > Streptophyta > Magnoliopsida > Santalales > Viscaceae > Viscum > Viscum album. The sequence continues at coordinate 1,868,514,448 of OY728133.1, forward strand.
ATTTAGCTTTTTGAAAACAAAAGACAACACTCTATAACATCAAAATTTTCTTACATCATAATCCATCCAACTTGGTCCCAAGAATCTCCCCTTTGGATTTTTTTGTCAACCATGATTCATAAATCACTGAACTTTGTAACCTTAAGAAATGGATTACTTATCAACAATTCTAAGCCTATGTAAGCTAACTCATTATAGGAAACAAGAATTATTGATAGTCAAAACCATGCTGTCCAAAAACAGTGACAATGAAATCTCATGATCTAACCTCCTCAGCCTTCTTTAGATCATCTATCAAGCTTCTACCTCAGCATTCTTCACTTCGTTAACATTCCGGGAAAACAACATTGTTTCCTACAACCACTCCAACAAATAGTTAGAATAGTTCACACACATACATGCTGGATTCACCGCATACCCAAAACTCTTCATTAATGCATGGTTTTATAAGGATAGATTTATGAAAAAATTATCCCGCTCGACAACTCTATCCAAGTTAAGAAGAGAGAGGGGACAGAAACACTTCCTTAACATAGATTAGAAAGAGGTTTTACTCCCATGTTCAACCTCAATTTTGTAAATGGTTCTTTTGGAAACAGTTTTGTGAATATATCATCAACTTGTTCAGATGTAGAAACATAATCTATCCTCAATTCATTATTCTAAACCCACTCTTTGATGAAGAGATACTTTATATTAATGTTTTTTGAACGATAATATTGTACTGTAATTCTTGGAAGATTGATTGCACTCTCATTATGACAACCCATGAGAAATGGTAGCTTTACTTCAACAAGTAGATATTCTAACATAGTATTTATCCACATAAGTTGTGTCGAAGCTTGAGTTGCATCAACATAATCAGCTTTAGCTGTGCTAAGAGTTACCCTCGGTTTCATGGTATTCCAACTAAAACAACTTTTCCCCAGAAATAAAACTCAACAAGATGTGGATCATCGATCATCAACATTTCCTTCCCAATCAGCATCATAATACCCAAATAGATCAATATTTCCTGAGCCATCATACCTGTTAACAAAATTTGTTTTGTCTTTGAGAATTCGTTTTCCAAAAATCAAATGTTATTCATTAGGAGCACTCTGAAATATTTCACATAAAGTGACAGAATAGACGATGTCGGGTCTTGAGGTATTCAAATACAACAGACTTCCAATCAGCTTTCCAAACACTTTTCGATCAACTTCTTAGCCTTCTCCATCTTTAGACAACTTGGTTCCCACTAAAATTGGTTTGGAAACTGGTTTCGAATTTTCCATACCAAACTTCTTCAGAAGTTCCTTAACATAATTTTCTTGGGACAGAAAAAAATGATTCTTCTACTATGAAATTTGTAGCCCAAGAAAATACTTCATTTCTACCAGCATGGACATCTCAAATAAATTCTTCATCTCCTCATCAAATTTTTCACATGATCATTCATCATATTCAGAAAATATAATATCATCAACATAAATAATAAAGATCAGTGAAACCACATTACATTCCTTGATGTATAGATTGATGTCAACTCTCCCTTTATTAAAGTTAAACTTCTTTAAGATAGTATCTAATTTAGAATACCATGCTCTCGGACCCTATTTTATCCCATAAAAATCCTTTTTCAATCTGCACACATAAAATTCATCCTTTCCAAGAAAAACTCCACATGGTTGATCAATGTAAACTTCCTCATCAAGGCCACCATTAAAAAATGCAGATTTTACATCCATTTGATGATTTTGTAACCTTGTTGTGCAGAAATAGCCAGAAAGATTATGATTGTTTCTAATCATTCCACCATAGAAAAGGTTTCATCAAAATCAATGACTTAAATTTTTGAATACCATTTGCAAACCAATCATTCTTTGTTTCTTATTACATTACATTCTTTATTCAGCTTGTTCCAGAAAACCCACTTCGTGCCAATAATGTTCTTGCTGTCTGGCTTGGGTACATGTTCCCAAGTATCATTCTTCTCTATCTGATCAAGTTCTTCATTCATTGCATGAACCCATTCTGGATGCTCAAATTCTCCATTTATATGATTCGTTTCAACTTTCTAATAAAGATAATTATGTGATATAAAATTCGTTGTTCTTCTTGTTTGAACCATATGATGTTTATATCTAATAATATTCTGAGCGTCCATTTGTTTCGTCAACCTAGGATGAGTTGTTTGAACTTCAGCTACACCACTTGATATTTTGGAGTCAGATTCCTCTTCAACGGTAAGATTAACACAGTCTGTAGCATTATCAGAATCATTGACAAAACTTCTCTATCCTGCACATCATCCACATCAACATATGACTACTTTTCTTACCCAACATTTTATACAACTTTTACATATGATGAATGAAAAATTCTTATTGTTTATGTGTTGATAAATCTATATACTCTTTCTTCTTGAGCATATCCAAGAACAATTCCATCATCTCCTATTTTCTGAATCTTTACAAGGTTTCCACCTTTCTTATTTATAATGCATGGACTCCCAAATACACATAAATGTTTCAAACATGGAGTTTTTCTATAGAACATTTTATATGGATTCATATCTGGTTTTGGCCTATAAAATCATTGTTCTTGAATATAAACAATAGTTCTCATGGCTTGCCTCAAATAATAATGAGAAAGACTATGTTCAAGTAACATAGTTCTTCGCATTTCTACCAGACTTCGATTCATTCTTTCATCCACTCTATTTTGTTGAGGTGTGTACGGTGAACTGAACTCATGCTGAATTCTATTCTTCTCAAGATAACATTCAAAATCATCATTCTTTTACTCACCACTATTATCAGTTCTCGACATCTTCACCGAATACTCACATTATTTCTCTGCTTTCCTCCATAAACACTTAAACATTTTTAGAGCAACTGACTTATGTCTCATGTACATAAAACAAGTAAAATGAGGAAATTCCTTAATGAAAGTAATTATATACCTATCTCCATTTTTTATTGATTGCTCATTGGCCCACATATATTAGAATGTATAAGTTTTAAGGGTTATTTTGAGTGAATTTCTACTCTCTTATGAAAAGAGTTTGTAATATTCCCTTTTTCACAAATAGTGCAACGCCAATATCTTCTTCTTAATAAATCAGTCATATCTCGAACAATGTATCGCATTGATAATTTGCACATATTTATCTGACACATATGTCCCTCCATTTTATGCCATAATTTATTTTTATCCACTACAACCATGTAACAAGAGTTCTATACTTCACCAACTTGGAACTAATTCCCTCTTGTACGTTGGAACTTTGTAACTATATTTCCATTATTTTCACTTTTCACAAAAAATCCATCTTTCCTGAAGATAACATTGTTTCCCTCATCATAGAGTCGGGACACACTAAGAATGCTATGTTTCAGCCGATCAACATATAGTGTTTTACTAGATTTTAACTTTTCTTTTCCTATGATGGCCGATCCAACACCTTTGATCCTTAGAGATTCATCATTTCCAAATGTCTCTATTCTTTCTTTGAAGTCTTTCACATTCTTCAGCAACATTAAATCATATGTCATATGAGACGAACACCCACTATAAAAAATCCATGGAGATTCTCCTTTTCTAGCTTTTAAGGTGGTTTTAACAACAAGAGCTTTTTGTTCTTAATTTTCCTTCACATTCTGTTGTGCTTCCTGAAATTTCTTAGCCAGTTTAATGTGTTCTGGCCAAAAAACCATGAACTCATTCTTTTTGGACTTATCAGGCCCGTCCCTTTTAGATTTTAATAACTCTGGCTTTTTAGAATTTTTAAGATTCTTTTGTTGCTCTAGAAACACAATAATGCAGCCCTTAGCAAGATTTCTAGGTCGATCACAACTTTCACAAATATTTTCCAATTGCTGGAACCTATTCTCAACATTAACATTAGTCTTCTCATATTTCTTCTGAAATTTAATTGGAGTCTTTTTATTTTAAAGGGTTGACTCCCCCTCAATCCCTGTCTTTCAAAACTTTTTGAATAGTTTAATGTTGTTTCTTGAACCAACACATATTTTCAATGTGTCTGAATCCACCACAGTACCAACAGTAAGCATAAAAAGAATATTTTCTTCTGAAGTTTCTATACTGACCAGATTTGTGAACACATTTCTCAACAACCTTTTTAATAGAACCATGTTGACCATAAGCTGTCATGTTTTCATTTGTAACTCCCTTTCTCAGTTCAAATTTTGCATCACTAGAAGTGATAGAAGTCTTTCATGACTTGTGATTTTTATGAACTTGTGATTTTTCATCATTTCTAATTTTGACCACATTCTTGGAGTTTCAATCCTTGTTCTTATGAGAACCAGTTCTGTCATTCATTTCAACCTTTGAAGGTAACTTTTGTGACTCCTTGTTTAATTCATTCTTACTGGATCATTCACCCACTTCTGAGATAGAATTTTTGAAATTGAAATTCATTTCGTGAGATTTATAAAGTTTTTGATGGACAAGTTCCAACTCTTCTTCTTTTGCCTTCAACTTTAATGCATGATGATCATTATGATTCTTTTAATTCTCAAGACAATTTTTCAGATCATCAATCTTCTATTCCATCTTGATTTTCTCATATGTAAAACCTTCTTGATTGCTTAATGGGGAATTTTCATTTATCAAATTGCTATTTCCCTTCTCAATCCTTCTGATCTTCCTCAAGCATTTTTTTAATTCTTCTTTCAGATGATATTCAAGTTGAGTTTCTTGTTCTTCTGAACTATTGCTCTCATACTCTTCATTATTCACAGCTACAATAAAGGTATTCTCTCTAACTTTCTCAGCAAATGATTTCTCAGATTCATCTTATTTATCCTCTTCTTCTTCATCTTTAGATAAAAATCTTCTTTGTTTTGATTTGAAGAAATTTTTATCCTTACCCTTTGAAAAATATTTGTATTTATTAGTTTGATTCTTCCACAACCTTCTTGGCATTCTTTCATCATCATCATTGTCCTCTTTATTCTTTTGAGGACAATTAGCCTCTAAATGACCAACTTCTCCATACTCAAAACATTTGAAGGGATGTTCCCCCTTGTATTTCCCTGTACCTCTTTTCACATTTTCAGAAAACAAGGATAAAATTTCATCAAAATTTTTGCATACCTCATCTTCCGAATCGGATTCACCAACATCATCTTCAATAAGGATCTTCTTTGAATTCTCTCTCTTTGTATCCTTGAATGACATTTCTCTATCAGATTTTGTTTTTATCTTCATGGTCTTATCCCTTCTCATTTCATAAGTAAATAGAGAGCAATGCAAATAATCTAGAGATAATGCTACAGGGTCTCTGTCTTCTAGTGATGATACTTTAGCATCAAACGTTTATGGTAGAATTATCATGATCTTTTCAACAATCATAGAATCCTCCAATGTTTCACCAAGACATCTGATTGTACTGAAAATGTCATTAATCCTGGTAATGAAGTCCCCAAAAGATTCAGATTCTCCAATTTTTAAGTCTTCATACTTCAGCCTCTAGATGTGTAGTTTTTCTTTCTTCACATTTTTATTTCCTTCATAGATGTTCTTAAACTTATCCGAGATGCATTTAGCTGTAGAAACACTATTCACTCTTAAAAATTAACTCTCAGAAAGAGAAGAGTGTAATGCATTTTTTGTTCTTCCACCATTCTCAGGGTTCTTCTTATCGACAGGAGTAAGAGGAATCTTGTCATCAATAGCAGGAAATACATCTTTTGTAGTTTCAATAACTTCATATCCAAGAGGCATAAGATAAGGCATAATTCCATCCTTCCATATGTGATAGTTCATTCCATCAAAAATCCGTATCCCCTTACTATTAACACATTTAAATTCTCCATCACAACTTCTCTTCAACCACTTCAGCAAATAATAAACGAAGGGAACCTGTCGCTCTGATACCAATTGAAGTTCCCAGTTAGGATCCAAGTATCACTGAGAAGGGGACGGGGTGAATCAGTGATATCTTTTTCATTTTATTTTTCCCCTTTTTGAAACAACCTTCACATCCTGTTATAGAGTTTCTTCCCTGATGAACACACAAAACCACAGGAACACACGATTTACAAGGTTCACTACTCAATAAGAGTAGCTACATCCTTGGTTTGGTACAGAAACAATATAGTACCACACAATCCACTAGAAAACAATCCTCTGATGTGGAATATAATGAGTAGGATATACCCTTACAGTCATGAAGCACTTTGAAAACTATCCAACAGTGCGTGTACTCTCTCCTGGAACAAATAGGTTAATAAAATGGATCAGTGCTTCATAATGAGCTTATAGAAATAAAATGTTTCAAAGAAATTCTTCAAATTATTACCCCAAAGATGGAAAGAACCCCTGGAGTAAAACAGCCTGTGCGCCCACATTGACCTGTGTGCACTATACCTGCACGCCTTATACTTGCATGCCTCTTCTTCTTCTTTCCTACCCAGAAGTTGGTAGGAACCCCTGGATTAAAATAGCGTGTGACCCCACTTTGACCTGAACTACCTATACCAGCGTTCCTATAACTTGCACGCCTCTTCTTGAACACTTCCCTTCAGAGGCGCTACCTTCTTTCAGCCTGTGCGCCAACTAACACTTGCACGCCTCCAACTTGCATTCCCCCAACCTGAATGCCTTGTAACTATCTTCCACTTGCACGCCCAATTCTCTACTTTCACTTCCAGAGCTCAAAGATAATTCTCAAGTATTGAGCCTTAAGAAATGAGGAGTTTAATAGTCTATTTATAAGAATTTTGATGACTTACGTGACCTGGACTTGCGCACTAGTACTTGCACGCCAACACATACGCGCCACCACCTGCACGCCACCACCTTCACGCCACCACCTTCGTGCCACTTTCTTCCCATTTCCATATTTCTGAAATAATGTTATTTCATTTGAAATATGACTTGCATGCCTCTACAGAACTTGTGCGCCGAAACTTGCGTGCCTTCTTCTCACCTTTGTCATTATTGGATATTATGCTGTTGAAATGTGTTTTTTCAAAAACACTTCTTTACTCTCTTTATTGTATCCTTCATACAGATTTCAACAGAAGTTCTCCAAACATGGGATGATTGTAAAATAAAAATTGGCCAAGCATCTTCTGATTTTCAAGTTCATTAAAGAGTGAATTGATTTTTATTTTTTACAACAAAAAACAACACTCTGTAACAAAAAACGGATTTAGCTTTTTGACAACAAAAGACAATAATCTGTAATAGAAAACTTTTCTTACTTCCTTATCCATCCAACTTGGTCCCAACAGGCTTTCCCGTGCTTGCACAGGCTTGTCTCGATGGAAGGTTACATACCCTCTCATTCTTGCAATCCATATAGATTCTATTATGATGAATGCTCCTTGCTCATCCACCTTCTAAAGTTAGTTCCTTTGTAGGTTTTCTGGTTTACATCTGCACTAATGGTGGCCCAAAGGACTTAACGTGGCTCGAAGGCCTTTCTGACCTGATGGCCGGGGTGGCCCAAAGGCCTTAATGTACTCGGGGACAAAACCAGTAGCTTGAATTCCAAAACGGTGGAATATTTCTAGCTGCTATAGGGCCAAACAGTTCCATCTATAGTACATTCTACATTTCTACACATCCATACTAAAGTACCTGCAACAATACCGATACAATACCAGGAAATTATCTTCCAACATAACAATAATGTTTGTGGGTGTGAATATTACTATCTAAATTATTAATATTATGTGTCTTAAATAAGTATGTAATAAATTCAATGGTTATCTATATGTTATAAAAAGTTTGAAATATTTGAATGAAAACAAAATGTTTTATGAAATATGTGTTTTTCAAAGGTCTAGTCAACCCTTGATAACATAAATTGAAAATGATATTTTTAAAAAATTGGAAAATTTATTTAATAATTCAAAGTATATTTTCGATATCTATTAGTGAAAATTATATTTGCGTAAATATTTGAGAATTTTTTAAAAGCAATAATTTTTTGATAAATAGTTAAAATGTTGAATTTTAATTGAAAAGTGGATTTTTGTTTATATTATTTAAAAGTTAAATTATAGTATCCTTTTTTATAGTAATATTTGTTATATTATTTGTTTATTAATCCATTTTATTATTAAATTAAAAAATATATTAAATATTTAAATAAAGACTTTGTAAACATTTGAACATTTTCTATTTCAAACCACACATTCTCTTCACACGTAAAGGGTTAATTTTAAATTAATATATTTCAATTAAGTGAATTAGATTTTGAAAAATGAATTCCATTTTTTAAATTATAATAATTTCTAATATATAATAAGGTGAGATTAATTTTATTACCAAAATTAAAATTAAATATAGTAAAAATTAATATACATGGTTAAGGTAGAAATTGATTTTCTGATGGGTTAAACTGAGAAGAAAAGGTCAAAAATTGACCCAAAACATATAAAACACAAATTTTATGGACAAATTCCGATCAAATAATGATCAATTTTTTGTAATTAACCATTGTTTCCCTTTGGTAATGTAAAAAATGTTGGTAAACCTTTTTTTTCAAAAATAGCAATGTGCCACTCACCTCACTTATAAATAGCTCCCCACTATCTTCTATTATTCCCAAATTTATAAACTTTTTAATCCCAAAAAACCCCAAATTACTTTCTTAATGACACCCCTCATTCTATTATACATGGTTTGTTAATTAATCCATTTTATGAATATATTATGTTTAACCCTATAGAGGTTCTCCAAGAAGAGGTATGATACCCATCCATGCATTCTTAGTTTATTTATTCTAACAAATCCTTTAAATATTATTAATTTATTCTTATATAAAAACTCAAATATCTACTATATACTTATATATTGTTATTTTATTGTAATTAACTATATACATCTCCTCTTCCCTTAAATTGGAAATGATAACATCGCTTGGGTGAACTGCGAACTACTTCCTCACTAACAGATGTGCCATGTTTTACAAAAAACACTCTCAAAAATGGGTATGATGATGGTTATAAAGTATATATATGATATTTAGAACATAATTATACCTCAAGATTTATTATATTTTATATCTATTTTTTAACATTCTATTCATTATGGGATATGATAATGTCACTCATACGTACAATGGAATACTTCCTCATGAAGAGATGTGATTCGTTTTTCAGTAATGCTTTACATGGAAGGTAATTAAAATAATGTTAATAAACATATTTGATATAAATGAAATAAATATTATAATTTTTTAGATTTTTATCATTCTGTAAATATAATATTTCATTTGATTTCATACCTTTTCATCCACATAATTTTTAGAACAGCAATCGTGTACCTATGCACTACAACCTTCACGAAACAATGTGAATCTATTTTTATCACCACAACTCTTGGATTATATATATTTATATTTAAATTAATAATATTATATTAATGATATAATGATCATTTTTTAAATTAGAATTATTACTTACTGCATATCAATAATGATATTTGAAAAATGGAAATGTTTCTCATGCATACATACGGCCTACAGTGTCTACGATTTTAACGTACTTCAATTATTTAAACCATATTTCATGAAACATATAATAAGTGAAATTTATGTTTAAATATTATAATAATTTCGCTATTATGGTTCCATATATGTTTAAATAATGACTTCTTATATTAATAGTCAACCTACCAAAGTCATTTTTGACACATAAGTCATATTTCATCGAAACAAACGAATTAAAATTAATTGATTTAGTAATATTATATGACATGGTTCTAAATGAATCAAATGGAATTAAAAACATTCAATAATATCATTATATAATTAAAACAATTTTTACTCATCTATATAATTAATGTACGTGATTAGTATGACTAAAGGGAACATTTTCTCATCTCAATTTTTCATCTGTGAGACCTAAGACATATTGACCACTTATTTTACTTTTTTGTGTATATAATATCCAATTGAAACATTATATCATGAATCTATTTATCATCAATAAACTTAATGATTAATTTTATATAATTTATTTTCATGGGTTTATAATTAAAAATAATCCTATGTGGTAATGGATTATTTCACAATATCATCATTATTCCGGATTACATTTTCTTATGTTTAAATGGTGGAATTATTGGATATATATATATAATAAAATGAATATAATGTATTCTCCAATTTTCATTCATGACCTTTATCAATTAATAATATTGTTTTCCACTATTTTTTACTTAAAATGATTGAGAAAATGTTTTCAAGGAAATACAACATTATTTTTCTTTTTGGCTGGACATATTTTTTAATCAATTCCCATTTTTTCTAAAAACAAATTTAAAATATTTTTTTTCACCTTACAAGAATCATTTCTTAAATATTTTTTACCCATTTTTACTTTGTCTAGAAATTATTAAATTGAATCTTCATGTCATTTTCAAAAAAAATCATGATAGGATGTTATAGAAAATATGAAATGAAACGTTTTTTTATCATGTACATCATCAAAGGAATTTTAAGACATTATAAACAATTTATGTTATAATTCTTATTTTACAAGATTTAAATGATTATTATCAAATATATTTTTCTAAATGGTTTTGTGATGTTTTTTTCAAAAAATATTTTCAAAATAAAGTGGTTATTTTTATCACAAAATATTTTAGGGATAGTTTCATTGTATTTCTATTGATAAATTAAATGAAACACTATTTTATATAAGATTAACTATGGAATTTTTGTATTGATACCATCCTAAATAATTATTTTGATAGTTTATCATTATTATTGTTGTGAACGTATGTTTTTGTTACTATTAACAATTTTACTCTGGATGTTTTGTGATTTTTTTATTGTTTGGTGTAAGTATTAAAAATTAATATGTATTTCCCAATACTAATGTTTATGTTGATTAAGTTGTATGGATTTTATATGAGGAATGAATTTAAATTTGTAACTGATGATTATAGATTTATTTATCCTTTTTTTTAATTATAGGTATTAGGTGACTAACTATATTAGGTTTAATAGAGGCCTTACCCATTTCTCTAGATTTCCTGGAATAAGTCCTCGATGGTATTTAGATAACTTCGGACAAGGCCTCGACAGTAGGTTTTATATATCCAGTGTTATGAAATTTTTATTCATATTCCATGTAATTATTTTTCTAGTTATAATATCCCTGGTTATGTTTAAAAGATCATGTGATTATTTATATGTAATTTTTTATCATAAATTATTCCCATCATATTAATCTCAAGATATTGATTAAATTAAATATGTTTAATTTATTTACATTTACATATTTATTATACCTTATTTATTCATAACATCTAATGTACTCTTGACCATACTAAGAATCTGAGATAACTAATTCTTTTTTTATTTTACACAAGATTCAATTAATAATTAATTTATTGATATGTCTAGATATGAAAAGTGTAATAATGTAATTATAAAAGAAACCTACATGTTTATTTTATGTTTTAAAATTTAATTTAAATTTCACATAAGCATCTATTTTATAACGACTATCATACTATTCAGTCCTTCAAGATTCAATTCCTTGTATCTTATTTCAAAGTAATAAAGTAGACACTATATTTAGTCTACTAAGGGTGGAATATCTACATCTTATCCACCTTAATTCAAGAAAGTCCATTATAAATGAAATATCTTAAAATTTGCTCTAATATTTATGAAAATATCTTCCATATCAATAATAATATCAATTAAAATATTTACGTTTCATAATATTTATTAACTATAGGTGAAATAATATCTTAGGGTATCCATGAACTACAACAAGTATAATCCTTCTATTTTTGGAAACATCCTCTTCCCAACTCACTCTACTTCTCTTTGTAATAGGATTGATTTTTGTTAGTACTTTTTCTACCTAAACACATCCACCTTTTATATCCAAATTTCTATAATTATATGAAATATATTTAAATACACTAGAGATAATATGGTCAATCTATAACAATTTGTTGGGGTGATATTATTGGTTAATTTGGATAATTAATGTTGAATCTCTATATCTAGTTCATAATCATTTGTCATAGTTTTGATGGAATTTTTCATCTTCAATAACTCGAAATTGTTCCTCACATTTCTATTCTTCATTTGAATATAATTTATCATTATTATCTTATATAATAATGTCTGGTTCTATAATTTTTACCATTGAAATTTGTATATCTTGAATAAGACTACTATTCATATTCATTTCTTCTATCTTCTAATAGATTTAATCTCTTCTTTAGTATAGAATTTTTCCCAAGTAAATAATAATGATTTGATATAAAAATGTATTTTTTGTCTCCACCCTCATCTATATCTTCCTATTACATATTTATGTTTCCTGATTCTTGATATATCAAATTTTAGTTTGTTTACTTTCATAAGTATCTTAATTTTACTCAATCAGTGATGAAGGGAATTCACATTTTTACATGATCATTAAATTACTCTTAAATATTCATAATGACTAAAATTTTCTTGAAAATTCACGTGTTCTAAATTTTTCATATGAACATTTATAAATATACCTTTAATCATCATAATTCTAATATTGACTAAATTTGTTTTTTGGGCATTATATTTAAAAACTCTTAATATTTCCCTAATTTTGGAATTTATGAGGGTGAACAAATTTTTATATTACTTTACCTATATATATTTTTGTAGATATAAATTCTATAGCCATTTTATGGTCCCTACTCATTTGATCATAACCAAAAAAAAAATTAAAATATGTCCATACTTCCTTTCCATGATATTTTATTCTCTCATGCATATGAATGTTTTATCATGCCTAGATTTATTTTTAAATATAGTTAACTTCCAAATTTAATTATAAATAAGGTTATTAGGAATATCATAAATAGATAGGTCTCTAATATCTAACAACATTGAAATATTAGATTCAAATATATCTATGAAATTTCCAAAAATATTCTTATAAATAGTTAATGTAACGACCCACATCAATATAGGTTGGATAATCTCAAGGGAATTTGAGAATTCCACTTGGTGGGGAGTTGTTATTGAAAAAATGGACAACGTTTTATGACAATAGTAATGGATGTCATAAACTACGATTTTTGGACATGAAATTAATCTCAGTAGGTTACTTGAGAGCTTGAATATTTTGAAATGAAATCCTAAGAAAGAAGTGTATTCTATTGTATTCACCAAATAGATGGTGGTTCAAAATAGAAATATAATGGGATATGAAGTATCCATAATTTTATGTTGAGATCACTATCTAGTTCTGTTGGTCCAGTAGCTCGCCACTGTGTTTGGACATTGATTTTATTAAAGTAGGGTATTTTTAACTTTTCTATGGAGAAATCCCTCAAGAGTACAACGAGTCTGATAACCTAGAGAAGTCCATTACAATGAACACTCATATCCTCATTCATCATGATCTCCCATAAAATTTGAATGGTTCTATATGTGATCTATTGGTGAATCAAGGATTCAAGTATGATTTCCTCAAATCTTCATGATATCTTTTGAAATGAAGGGGGGGGGGTGTTTCTCACATTTAATAGAAGAATTGTTTGGTGATAATTTCACAAAGTTTCATGATATTTTACATAGATAAATTTTTTGATATGGAATTGAGGGTTTGTGAAGATCCTTTGGATGTGTTTGGTGGTGAATTTTATGTCTTCGAGAACTATTGATTGTGTTTGACCGTTATACCTTTTTAAAGTTTGAATAGATATTTAATTATAATTGTTTATAACTAATTATTGTTGATGAAAATTGAGAGGTAGATCTTTAATGATGTGAATGAGATTAGCCATGGATGTAAAAAACATAGATGCATGTTGGAAATAATAAGCGTAAACATGAAAAATCTCAGTGTGTATGATAAATTCTATAAAGTAGGTGGACCGTGTCATAAAAAACAACATCTATGTTTATGAATGAGTGTGGAAGTGTGTATTAATTTCTACCTGAGATATGGAAGAGAAATGAGGAATGTGAACCCCGTAAAAAAGATGATGAGGATAACACTACCCTCAAAATCTAGGTTACATTTTTTGAATAACATGGGACATTCATATTCATCTATTTATCGTGTTTCCATTGGAATATTGATCTTGATGATATAGAATGAGACCTCAGGAGATCTTGGGATACGATTTTGGTTTGAAAAATAACATCGATGTTTCCCTAGGGCCTTCTAGATAATTATGAGGTGTTGTGTTAGTGTCCTACATGGTATCTATAGAGATACATATGGTGATACCCATTCATATTGATATATATATATATATATGTGAGTGTGTGTATTCATGTGAGATTATCATTGACATGATAGGCTTGATATGATATGTTGGGCCATTTTTTGTTTTGTGTTATATTTTGATTTTCAAATGTACTATGAAAACTCTTTTTGTTATATGGTTTGAAGCAGAACATATAGAGTTCAGCCAATATGGTAATTAACACAAACCGTCGGGAGAGTTGCATGATTTGAAACATCTGGGTCATTCTATAAAAGGGGAATTTCATTACTCATGGGTATATTTATAATTATTCAAGCATGTTACGTGTATGTATCCTCAAGGGGAAGTGTATGATTGATATTTTATTATTTTTTGGATGATCCAATGGATTTAACCATGCTGGAAGAGCATTAATTTCACTTGAATATGGTCATGTAATTTGTTCATTAATGGTGTAATGTGTATTTGGGTCCGCTGGATGAATTTTTCAAGCGGAACTATGGACTATAAGACATGACATAAGTCCATAATTTTCTTTTTTATGACTTTATTTCTTTTATGGTGTTGAAGAATAGATTTTTTGTAGTGGGGTGGTCTTGTTAGCATTCGACAAGTGTCAGTATCTCATTAAGTGCCATGGTGACATGGTTAACACATGATGACTCAGTCAAAATGTTTTATTATTAATTTTCTTATTATTCATACACACACATGATCTAATATATCATGGGTTATTGGAGAGGCCCTTTTGAGTTATATTTCCCATACCCCAGGCTTTCACTCTAGAGTGTGTGCCGCCCTTTTTCTGTTTTCAGGTACAACACAAGATTTATTGTGGATCAGGGTGAGGCGGTTAGAGCATGTTAGAAATAGGGTTAAGAAGGCTCAAGTATGCATGAGATACTTCTTGTACTTTTACATTTATATTATATATATATATATATTAGTGTGTGTGTGTGTGTTTAGACCATTGGGTAACTAGTTGTATGTTTTTATGAAAACACCTTTTGATATTGTATTGTGATTAGTTCTTTCACTGCATACTCTTATAAATAATTTTGATTTTTCTACTTTAATTGTGTTTGTAATTTTTTTAGATTCTATCATGATGGAATATTATCCCCACAATTATTCTAGGACTTCTCCACTAGACAGAACCCTCTAGAATATTTGCAGATATTCCAGATTTCATATAGAACATCATCCAAGACCTAGTGATTATAGCCAAGGATTCAAAATGTTATATCAGAGGAGGTTTACTTTTATTATTTTTGAATAATCAAATAGGTGTTATATTAATGTTTCATAAAATTAATGGTAAATTAGAATAGTGATTTATAAAAAAATTACTTGGGAATTATATGTTACCCAAGATACGAGATCAAGGTTCTCTCTTTGTGTTATTATGCCTGAGATGTATTTTAAATTTTAATTTCTAATAGATATGTGACATTTTAGTGTTTTTCCATGTAGACCATTTCGAGAATACCAATGTTCATGAATCATGTTATGAACTTATGAATCATATGACATGTATCCCATTGTGACTAATTTTCAGAACATTCTTCTAATGGCCGGTCACATGGATCGTAGAAAATAATGATCTTCAAGGGTGAAAGTATTCTCTTCACATAGAGATTCATGGAATCCCTTAGAGGGTTTTTAGACGAATTTAATACCAAGATTATAGAACATTCATGTTTTTGGTATGGGAATTGTATTTTTAATAAATGATCTTAGGATGTGAACGTATTTCTAATGGTTGGACAAATTTAATATGGGTAGCGATGGAAGGAAAGAAAGAGATGGCGCGGGATTGCACTATGTAGATCATGGAAACATTTGGTATCCTGGTTTAGAATTAAGAGCATGATCATTCAAAGAGTAATCACTTAATTCTAGGGTGTAGTACTTTTGAAAATAAAGTGACGTCCTATGTAGTTAGATATTTGAAGTATTTTCTATGGTTAGATACTCGGTTGTTTTGAAAAAAACCCCAATGTAGTAGTTAGTGAATAATAATTCATGGAATGAATGAGATATGTGTTAGGAAGAATATTTTTTTTGGTTTCCCTTTTCTGATGGAACTGACTAATATGAGAGTATGGTTAATGGGTTAGGCATGTGAGAATAGGTTTAATGAAACATGAATCATTGAATTATGAGTTCAGTTATGTAATTATGTTTCATAAAAGAGTGAATCTATAAGTTATAAATTCTTTTTAAATCCTTAATATAAATTTTAAACTATAAATTATTTTATTTTATTCCTTAATATCAATTTAGGTTTAATGTTTTTGATAATTTGGTCACAAATATTACATAACAATCCCAAAAAAACATATTGGAAACATCCTATTAGTAATAATTTTCTCCATAATATTAGACTTTTAAAGTGACTGATGTATTTCCTAGAGAAGTATTTATGATTTCCAACTTGACATATAATTTGTTCCAAATAAACTGTAAAATAATCGATTTATTAAAAAAATGTGTGTTTAGGAAAAAAACTCAATATGGTACCTAAAAATATATATTATTTTATTTTAAAACTATGATACCATAATAGGGAGGTTTACATTAACATAATAAAATTTAAATTCTGATAATTATATACTTACTCAAGAAATCATCTTTAATACTAAATGTTTTTCTTAAAATAAGTAATAAGAGAACCTAAAGAAAAAAACAAAATTTTGATGGCTTATTATAAAACATGAGAATCTTTTAATTTAATTAAATTAAATAACCATCAACTCTAATGGAGGACAATCATTCCATAAAAAATATTTTTATCATACCTTTTAAAATAATTATATTTCCATGAAAAATCATTATAAAGCATAGAAAAGACTTGTAGGTTCTTTAGGATATCATCTTCATATAACCCTTAAAAGTGAAATAACGAATTTGGTTAGCTTCTAACATAATATATTCACCTTGACATTTTATTATATATATTTTTAAATAAATTTAATTTATTTGATAGATTGTGAGACACGCATCCCTGAATATAAATGAATTAAAATATATTATACCTTTATAACCTAGTTTTTAAATTGACCTTGTGAATAGGTATAATAAAATTTCAAAAATATAAAAAAATATATTAATAATGTTTTTATATAGATAATATATAATGATAAATAAGAACTAAATTTTTAGTAAAGTCATTATATTCTTTAATAAAACATTTTATCGTCAAAAATATTTTTTATTTCTTTTTGTGAGAATATATTATAATTAATTTTTGCCACATTTATAAATTGGTTTTTACCACACCCAAAATATAATGAGAGGATGTCTTGATGGATTTTTTTTCCAAATGAATTGAACCACTATCTGGATACACCCATCATATAATCTATAATAAGTAAACCCAATGCTATCTTGGAACACCGATCTTATATATTTTTAAATAACTAGAATTAGAATAAAAAAATTATTCTTTCACTTTTCCATGAAAAAACGTTTGAAAATTTATTTCATACGTGTGTTTGAAACACTTAATAATATAAAAATACCATTTTCATTTAAAATATGTTTAAAAGATCAAAAAACCAAAAAATCATACAGTTTTTGATCGAAAAGTATGAAATCTTGGAAAGAAAGGTATAAATCAAATAATATCCACAACATTATAAAATTTATTTATCTTTGTGTATGTTAATAATACAACCTTTCTTTTATATCTTATCAAAAAAATCCATATAAACATTTAATAGCAAAACATTATAAACCATTAAAAATAAATTAAAAAGTTAACTAAAATATACATATAAATATTTAATGTTCATCTAAAAATTTACAATATATCATTTTAAAAACATGGAAAATGAAAATAAAGAGTTGGAAGGAAACATTAAAATCGAATTTATTTTATTGAAAAGTGTCGTATCACTATGGAAATATTTAAACCATAAACCCCATGAAACAATTACATGAAAATGAAATAAATATCATGATAATATATTATTTCATGATGTAGCAAGTCAAAGGGTCTACATATAAACCTCATAAAAGAGTGTTGGTGTATGACATCAAAATATGCATCAATGAAAGGAAATTGATACGATGTCCATTACCATATGTCTCATATCTGAAGTGTCATTATATTTTTGGATAATAAACAAATGTTAATAATTTACTTTATTGAGATAGTTTTTAATTTTTATTCACACTTTTATTTCACTTGTTATAATATTATATAAAATTACTTAATCAATTAAATTTTTGTGGTATGTTTTGAGAATATTCAACTTATGTGTCAAAAAAGACAATGGTTGATTGAATATGGTCAAAGAGGTATATAATGTCCCAACTGAGATAAATAAAATGGTGACTCAATCTGTTGCTTCTTATGGCCTTAGGAATACCTCCTTGTATTATAGATGTTGAAGACTAGTTGTGAGGACTATAGGTGCATCTATGGGGAGACTATTCCCTCATGTTTAATTATATAACATCAGTGTAATCACAACAAAAAAAATCAGCAGAATATCAATTAATTGGAAGTAGTATAATAAAATCCATTTAAATTATCATTAAAAAATTTATCCTAAGGAAATATCCTATAAAAATTAGTATTTAATTATTATATAAAAAAATTAAATAGGAAGACATGGAAAATGTATACAGTGAAATACATGTATCAAAATATAGAAAAAAAAGATAACTACCAGTATATAGTATCATGAGAATAGCTCAGTTATTTAATCCCCTACTCCTAATAAATGATCAATTCAAACATTATAATGCTGGTTCTTTTCAGGATTCCTACATGTATCCATGATGTCTATCTAGGATCCCAATGTTTGACCAAATAGGGTGTAAGAGAACACTCTGTAGGCCACCACCAATGGTGTATATAATATGTCAAATTTGTGTATAAAAATTTAATTAGTTTAGAATATATATATCATTAATATCAATTAATAAGAATAAGTAATACTATATAGTCCACCAACTATAATCAAACACCTATAATAGGGCTTTATATAAATCATGATAAACCTTCATTGTTTCTTATACTGAGTAATCCAATGTCATAACCTAAGGGATATATAAAAGGTATAATGACCATGGTATCCTAATCATGTCAAGACTATATGGGCCAGATGCAAGTTATGAATGACCAAGTCATCCCTTGGAGTCATGGATAATCACTATAGAAACATGGTAATGCCATGGTAGGAGCCTGATGAGCATATACACGAAGCAGGTCTATGGATGTCCAATTAATCTAGATCCAAGGAGTATCAATGTATATGGAATCCAAATTAAATTAGATTTATATAGTTTATATTTCTTTTGAATCATATTGAATTGTGCTCCACATATTATAAATTTCTATGTCATCCACTATAATAATTCATGATGGATGGAGTAAGAATTCCCATATAATCCAATGGAATCAAGATTTGAGGTGTAGAAATGTATAAATAATCCATTACCATTATCAATTCATTGCCTCATTTCATAACCTTTGTCATAATCATTCAAATAAAATCAGACCATCCAACCCATTCGTATTTTGACATTTAACAATTTAACTATTTAACTATATGTATTCACTTACATTAGAGGCATAAACCTTTTCCTATAACTCACTAAAATCTAATAAACTTAATGGCTGGATCAACACAACCCAAAAGTGGGCTAATCACATCATAATATAATAACACACCCCATGGGTGGATTATTCTATGGTGAATTAACTCCAAACATATATCGGTGCATAGTGGAAATCCAAAATAAGTTCCAATAAATTTAATCAAGGAATTCAATTATTTTTAGCTGAAATTTCATATGGTCTTGTGTAAAACACAATAGAAACAAGGTATATAATGAACAAATAATTAAGGGACTAGTATAGACCACCTAACTTATCTTCATGGTAGTACAAATAACTTTTATAATCTCATGACTTGACACAGACCAAAAAATAATAATGAAACAAATGAACACATATGAAATGGGTAAAATTTTCTTTCACCAAAATAACTCATTTAGTATGAATACAAACAAATAAAGGCACACGATTAATAAATAACACACTGGGAGAGATCTAATCATATTAACATATCTTGAATTAGATGTCGTATGGAAATATTAGATGAGATCCTATCATTAGGATTTATGAAGTATTAAAAAGTGAGAAATTGAGACCCCTTATATTCAATAAACAAATCCTGATAATAAGTTTTAGGTTAATATATATTTAACGGGAAATGGTCATTTTTTCCATGAAATAATTATAGAGTCTCATGCATAACATACATAGATATTAAATTATTTCAGATAAATATTCATCACACTATTAATGTGAATACTTGAGGACCATAATAATTTATAGACTTTGGAAGATGAGAATACAATCTTCTATTTTTTGAATGATATTTAATATATCTCATGAAAATATCCCCTTTTATTACTCCTATTTAAAAACATTCTTCATAACATCAGGAAAGGAAACATAAAAAAAGATTGATCTCAGATTATTAGTAATGATAAATGAGGAGGCATGTAAGAATAATCATGAGCATAAGTTTAATAAAAATTGGGAATATCATTTTAAGATCATACACTGCCCATGAATGATCATTAAATTATGTAATGGAATAAAGATTTTCTTTTCATAAGACATGAAACTTAAGGGTGATAAATAATAATAAATAAATAAACAACCATATTCTCATGTCATATAAGTGTGGAACCATCATTACTAAAGAAACCATTTCTTCTGTCACGGATAACTACCAAGACCACAAACATAGAGGATCTGGATAGACTAGTTTCTCTTTTTGGATGAGGAAACTCTTGTTTCCAACTGTGGATAATGAAACACATGTTTCCCATTTTATATTAGGACACACGTTTTTCCCATTTTCGATCAGGGCACAACTTCTTCCCATTTAAGATCAAACTCGTTGACTATTTTTCTATTTTATCTCTAGAGATATTAATATTTACCCAATACATTGAAGGGAGATATTAGTCTCAATCGTTACAAACTAAAATCATACATACATGTGGCACAATATTATAAACGATGATCATATGATAAGGAACGAAATGAAATGGGTATCATAAACATGTCATCATATCATATCCTATGGAAAAGATATGAGTTTTGAAATAATTAAATCAAAGCATAACTAGTGAATATAAGATGGTTTAAAAAGAATATAACATGTGGAAGAGAAAAGGGTGCCAAAAAAATCATACCATAAATACATAAACCAATAAATAAATAATATTAATGGTATTATTGGATTATCCCCCAATAAATATTCCAGTATATCAAAGGATTCCTTATTATATAGAGAAGGATTTTGAAGGATCACTTAGATCATTTCATTAAAAAAATAACATTTCCTTGAAATTTAATATTTCAGAGATGGAACAATTTCAAAATAATATTCTTAAAAATGACCTGTAAAACCTAGAAAGTAATATTAACAAATTATTTAAAATATTTTTTGGTTAAAATATCCCTTCCTCTTTGAAAATATATTTTTATAACATAAACCTTTTCTGAAAACCTTTTTCTTTTAAAATTACCATGAAAACTTATATAGGAAGCATTAAAAACCATTTTAAAAACATTTTTAAAACAAAAAAAATTGAAAATAATTTTCCATATAAATTATGAAAAAAATAATGTAAAATAAATTAACTATCTTCAAAACAATATTTTTTGAATAAAACATATTACCAACCATAGATAAAAATGGATATTATTAAAACATGTTCTTAATTAACATAAGTACAAAAGAGTGTATAAATTTTATGAAAACATGAAGATATTATCAAAAAATGACGGAGAATAAAATCATGATAATTATTTTGATATGGATCATAAAATTTCATTAATGTAATCGTAATCATAGACAAGTCCTGATAAACTATGAGATTATTACAATAAAAACTTGCCCCTATGGTATCATTGCTTCAAAAATTACAATTTATGGATAAAAACACATGTTGCTTAAAATATTATGAAAATAATTATATTCAGGATAAAAATTTTAAAATTTAATTATAAACTTCTCTGAAAAGAATATAGGTGCATAACAAAACATGTGTCTCAAATAAGGAAAATTGAAACAAAATTACTTTACTGATTTGATAACTTTTGATTAATAACCCCCATGATATTGAGATAATAAAATGAATATGTAAATTATAATAAATTTAGGGATATGAATCATATAATAAATTCATGTGTGATATATTCACCAATCAAAATATATTGGTGGTGAATAGGGTATAGGTCTCACATAAATAAAAGATAGATTAAAAATCCACTTACAAATTGAGTAACATTTGAATCATGATATCCATGAAATAATAACATCATTGGACTCCTTAAATATCATTAAATAAAACAAAATCATTATATTACATGTCATAGAAAATTATATACACAACAAAACATTAATAAGTGTGGAATATAGCATATATTTCACAGAAATAAATGTTAGACAACAGAACAGTTATCGTAAGTGTTGAATTGCATCAAACACAATCAATAATACTGTAAAATAAGTATGAGTTTTTTATAAATATACCAAATAAAAATATACATATATATAATACCATAATTTATTTTATTACGACATTATATTACCCATTTATTAACATTTTATTTTTAAGTTTGGGTTACATGTATAATCTTCTTTTTGTCATTTATGTTTTCACGTGCTATTCTGGATGCTCTTACATAGACCACGATTTACTTACACATAGAATGTAAAAAATTACATAAATATAATTTATATTTATTATATAATTATTTATAATAATCTAAATATATATATATAATGAAATAAATTGTTCATGAAGATGGTAGGTTGTATGTTCGTATGAATGTTGATTCTGTTTTATTATCATATTGGATGGAAGAAAGGAAATTAAATATATGTATATATTTATTATTCCTGAATAATTTTTATGAAATATGAAAAAAATATATTTTATAAACCCATTATTTATATATTCTAGGTAAAATGTGAACGAATTGCCTTGCATTGAGGAAGAAGTAGTCCACACGTCCACAAAGGAAGTTAAAATAATCCCACAAAATGGAAATCATGAAGGTTTCTGTAAAAAAATAATTTAAAAAGCATTAATAGATCGTAATTATCATTAATATCATATAAAAATAGTAATTATATCATTATTAAAATCCTTGAATGTATGTCATGGAATAATGAATTCCATCATTTCGTGAGGCAGTTGTCCGCTGTATACATAAGCGATTATTTTATCTCCCATTGGATGGAAGTGTGTGAATGGGTAGGTGAAAACTATAAAATAAAAATAATATAAATATATTTAGAGTGCTAAGTTGATTATAGAATCATGTAATAAGAATAAATGAATTGGTGGAGAATTAAATGAAACAAAAGTTCTCGTTAGATAATGTTACCTCTTATTCGGTTAACTCTTTTTGGTTTCTTCCAAAATCCTTCCTTGATTTTCATTATTAAAAACATTTTCCTTATTGGATGAGGGGAGTTATTTTAGGATATTTTATTAATAGGTTTTTGGTGATTCAAATTCATGAGAGGTGTGATGAAGTGAGGTGGGTGATTTCTATTTTATAGTGTAGGAGGAGTGACATTATTATAAATACTAAAATGTAAACACTATTTAGTTGTCTCCCATACTTCTTGTGCCTCCAATAATGGTCTATTTTTTTAATTTTATTATTTTGTTGGAATAATTACAGATAATGTATATTTTACATGTTTCCAGGTTATTCTCTCTCTTATGATAATGTTTAACCACTATGTTAAATCATTTTTACTTTAATCGCGTTAATTAATTATAACTAATTTCTCTAATAGTATTTGTCAAAAACTAATTTTACCTTACCATAAATTATAATTTATTTTTATTCCAAATATGGAAATATAATTTTACAATTACATAAATTGAAGAAATTAATTTAAAATTAATGCGGCAGAGGTGACGGGGAAACTGATTTTTAATGAAAAAAGTTCAAATGTTTGAAATATTTTTATATCTAATTTCAATGTAAAATTTATTCCAATTACCTCGATTTGACAAAGTTATATATATTCGATGTAATTATTATTTAAATACAGTTTACAATATAATATAAATATATAAATAATTTTGATGAAAAATCTTTTTTCAATAGAAATTTAGTGTTTTCACTTTTTAATAGAAATTATACTTATCAAAAATAAACAAAATTATTACATAGATAAAATTATAATATTAATATTTAAAAAATTAATTTTAATTTTCAAATAAAATTTATAAAATTATCAAAATAATATATTTAAAATAGGATTTCCATTAAATGGGTGTGAAATAACATTTTAAAAAATATATAATTTTGTATTCGTAAAATTGGATTTATTCTTAACCAATATACATAAAGTACAAAATATTTGTGTTAACAAGTTTTTTGAATAATATATATATATACATATATATATATATTACCAAGATCATTTATCAAATTTTTTCTAAATATTTAATATAGGTAAAATGTTTTGATTTCATTAATATTGTTTTCTAGAAAACGATTTACTATATTTTTAAAATGTGCCTAATTTTCGTTTTTTGTTAATTGGTTACAAAATAATTCACCTTGTATTCATGTTTAAACAATATCTTAATAATTTAATTAATACCTTTTTGTAATCTCTATTATAACATCTAGGTAAGACCTATAATATTAATTTAATAATATTTTTAATAAAATATTATAGTTTCGTTAAACAAGGTCTTGCATTCCATTTATGATAATGATGGAACTCGACATCATGGGTAACCCATGAAATTCATTATTTTGAATTTACCAAAATATAATACAATTATTTCTTTTAATATAATATTTACAATGTGTCTCAGTTAATCAAGTATAAATTGGTGATGTGTGAAATGCAATCTAACAATGAAATTTAATATATTCAATAATAATAATTCATAATAAATTAGTGTGGTACATTCTAACCGCTTATTATTTATTTTTCCCTCTAAAATCATGTGGGTTATCAAATTTTTAATACATTAACCTTTATTTCTTAAAAACCCACATAATAAAAATTAATACTAAAACTTCTTTTAAAAAGATAAAGTTGGAACAATAATAGTTACCCAAAGTTATTGATAACTAGGTTTTTGCATAGGAGACCATATGTGGGAAGTGAAAACAAGAACTTTGAAGAATATAGTAAAAATAAAAGAGTTATAAGGATCACTGATCAGAAGAATGTTTATGATCCATAGATGGTTTGTGATTATCACACCCTAGGCCAAAGAGGCATGAAAAATGTCATTGATATCATAAAAATAGTGACTATAGGCAAAAAATTTACTTCAAGATCTTTTTTATAATGATAATCAATTTTTCACAACAATATATAATTGATTGATTTTAATCCCTTTCATAAGTACAATATCACTCTTTGGTTGTTCCTTTATCAACTCCATCTTTATTTTATACGACATGAAATTGTTTTTAATATTTCATTACAAGAGCACTAACAAATCATAAGATCCATAAACAAAATGATAAGTAGTTACCTCAGTCTTTAGTTATCAAAAAAACATATATTATCCAATATTAATAAATAATCATATGGGAAGATAAAACATTAAAATATAAAACATCATCTGATGCTTAACATAAAAATCAATAAATTTTTAACCATTAACAATTTAAAAATCTAATAATACAAAACATTAGAAATAAGTCCACTAAATTTATCAATATCATATTAATATGGATCCCACATATATGATAAAGTATCACTTGGTTGTAATATACCAATCATGAGAATAATATTATCTTGTTTTCACTTGAACCATTTTAATAACATTAATTAGCATAAAAATTTAATGAAATCATGAATTCATATATCAATGATTATTTTATATTATCCTTAAATAAAAAAAATATGGAAATTCATTCATGAAAACATCAACCGGGTTTTCAAAAAATCAATATTCAGTCCCATGGTAATCAGTAATATATAATTTACTTTTTCCATATGAATCATCTCTTTATCCAATCTAAACACAATTTTCACAACATCAAAAATGAATTAATGGTAACCTTACCTTAAAAAAATATTACTTATCCCTTAAATAACATTCCTATTTCAATAGATCCATTTGAAATATCCTTTTAAATAATTAATTAAATAATATAAGTCATGATTCCTATAAAATAATTCATGACATCCAATATATATACACATTAATCATCTAACTTTATTCATAATCCAATACTTACGCCTCATCATCTTATTCTCCAATACCCAATTCCAAGAAAATGAAATATGAATAATTCCTTAAGGTTTCTCATCATTAATTTAGTCATGCTTCTTACATTTAATGTAGGCAATACTATTTGAATATACCATACCTTTAACATGTAATTTGTAATCTATTTATCTTTCTTAGTATTACCAATACTCATTCCAAGATTCTATCCAAGAAATTTCTTATTTGCACATTGATCTTCATAATTACCATACTTTATAAGTATGAAACATTTAATGTTAACCCAATTCCTTATGGTTCCTTCAATTTCACAAAACCAGAAAATTTATACTTAGAAATACTTATCTTAGAAGAAATCCAAATAATTTTAAAAAATAACTTATAGGATTTATAAATCTTGAAACCTAATTACATTATCAATTAAACCATATGTTTATCCTAGTTTATTTTTATTCATCTTATTTTTAAATTGTTATCGATGGTTCGTATAGAGTTTATAAATTCCAGAAGCATATCCCCCAGGACTGTGAAACCAAGCGCGCAACAAGACCTATTTATGATCACTTGTTTCTAATTGAGTCTAGATCAATATATAGTTTCGGGGTAGTTACACCTATATAATTTTGGTCTATAGACACATCCACTTGTAGTATAGAGACAAGGATTTATTTCTAGGAAACCACGTTCTCCATACATTTACCAAAATTGCATTATATTTTCATATAATTTAACTCATCCTTAGACCTATTTATAATGGAATTATTAGAAATAAACTTCTAAATATTCCTATGGATATAATTAATTTTATCTCACTCATGTTTCTAAAAGAAGACTGATCCATTAAATAGATATAAAATATAGTGACAAAGGAGTAACATACATGAAAATTATATCAATTTAGATGAATGTTCATAATATTAAAAATGTACATACCCAAGAACCATAATAGTTTAGTGTATTTGAAAACTAAGAACACAATATTCTAATTTTTTTAAAGTTCTTAAACATTTACCATAGTGATCTTCCCCTTTAGTACTCCTATATAAAACCATACTTCATAACAAGTTGAAAAGAAAGATAAGAAGTGAGTGATCTTAGACAGTTTGTATGGGTAAAAAAGGAGATATGTCATTATAATCATGAGCATAAGTGTAAGAAAATATGGGAACAACACTTTAATACCATAACATACATATCAAAGATCATACACATGAGTAATGCCTTGCTGACTGGATGTTTATAAGACAAGAAACATAAGGGTGATAGATCATTCTAAATCAATAATTAACTATAAGCTCATGTAATATAAGTTTGGAACAATAATAACTATAGAAAATTATTTCATATGTTATGTTTAACTACCAATACCATTAACATAGTGGATTAGGACACAACTATTTTCCATTTTTTATTTGGATACTCCTATTTCCCATTATTTATCAAGACACACTTGTTTCCTAGTGTGGATAAAGACTCACATGTTTCCCATTTTGAATATGGACACACATGTTTCTCATTTTGGATCAGGACAAAACTGTTTCTAATTTTGGATCAATCCTTCTTCTGGTTTCCAATTCCCTCTCATGAGATATAAATATTTACCCAATGCATTGGAGGGAGATATCAGATCCACCCATCCCAAAATAAAATCATAAATATATGTTCTCGAATATTATAAAAAATAATCATATCATAACCCTTGAAATAAATGGGTATCATGAACATTTAATCATATCATAACCTTTAGTAAATTGAGAGGTTTCATAATCATTTCATCAAATCATATCCCATGAAAAGAACCTGGTTTTCTATGAATATAACTCGTGGATGATAAACTGGTTTCCTAAGCATTAAGCCATCAGAAAATAAACCATTTAATAAATAATATAAATTGTATTTTTGGATCATGTAACAAAAATATATTGCACAATATCAATATATTCCATCATATATTGATAAGGACTTTGAAATATCACTTAGATAATTTCTTAATTAAAATACCCATTTATTGAAATTAAATTTTTATGAATTATAAAATTTGAAAAATAAATTATTTAAATAAATTTTTTTAAAAAATATCATGTAATATTTAAAAATCACTAAAAACCATTCTTGAGAAAATATCATTTCCTATTTGTAAAATCCTTTTTATTACATAAATCATTTTTGAAAACCCATTTATTTGAAAAAAAAAATTAAAACATATAAAAGAATCATTGAAAACAATTTTGAACACCTTTTTAAAACAAGAAAAATTAATATAATTTTACTTGAAATTTATCTAAAAATATCATTTAAAAAATTGAAAATTCTTTAAGAAAACATTTTTAAAATAAAACATATGTCATAGTATTGAGAAATAAAGTTAGAATTTATTAAACAAACATATTAAATATAATAATTAAAATTTGAGTGTAAAAAATTGTACCAACACATAAAAATATCATGAAAAAACACAAGAGTAGAAAAAAATTATAATTATGAATTGTTGTTTCACTAAATTTTAATATTTGAATCATAATCATAAATAATCATGATAAATGATGAGATTCTAGTAATAATGTCTTAAAACATCAGTAACATTGAATCAAAATCCAAAAGTGAGAATGAAATTAATATAAGACTAAAATATAATAAAAATATGTAGATTCATGATATAACATTTCAAATGGTTCTATATACACCTCATAAAATTATATCGGTGTATAACAACAAAAGTGTCAAAAAAAGGAAAATTAAGACATAATTTTTTTACTGATTTGTAAAATCTTGAACCATAAACCCCATGAAGTTGATATTACAAAATGAATATATAAATAACAATTTATTTATTTATAATAATAAATAAATGAATTAATTTTCAAAATATGCACAACACAAATGAGACTAGTTGTGAATATGGAATAGGTCACATAGAAATAAAAGTGAGACTATAAATCCCTTTACTGCATGAGTAACTTTTTAATCCTATGATCTGTAAAAGATTAAGATCAGTGGAAATGTTGAATTTAATTAAATAAATTAAATTAATGATATAATATTTCATATGAAGGAATATACACTCCATTAGAATCTTATGTGGTTTATATAGCATATATATAACAAGAATAAAACGGAGACAAGAAACCCCTTATCTAAGTATAGACATTCTTTTTACACATTAAAACCTCACGAATAACATGTTTATGTTTATTATAAAACAAAAAAATATCCATATTATTATGTAATCTCTTATATGATTTCATTATGGAATTATATTTGCAGTTTATTAACAATTTCATGTAAATTTCTTGTTTCATGTCATATCTGCTTTTTTTCATATATGTTTTAACTTGTTATTCGTGATACTCATACATATAACATGATTTAATTATTTCAAGAATTTAAGAAACTATATAAATATCATATATATATATATAACATAAAACATAGAAATATAAAATTAAATACTTTCTTCATAGAGATGGTAGGTTGTACGTATGAAAGAAGGGTGTTTTTGTTTTCTTATCATATTGAAAGAATGAAAGTAAATGATATATATATATATTATAAATATAGTGAAATTATTATTACATATATATATTATAATTTTAATATATCCATACTTAATTTATTCTATGTAATTTTTGAACGAATCACATCGCATTGAGGAGATGGTTGTCCAAACGTCCACAAATGAACTTATCATATTCCCACAAAATGGGAAGAATTATTATATGTATTACATAATGATTACATAAGAAAATAAGAAATAAGAAATATAAAATATATCATATAATTTTTTTTATTATCATCATTATTCCCAACCATTAAAGGTCGTAATGTAAGAACAAATGGCATCAGTTCACGAGGCGGTAGTCCGTCGTACACTGGTATGATGATTTTGTATTGCATTCTATAGAAATCTGTGAATGTTATAGTCATAAAAATAACATAAAAACATCATAGAATATTTTGGACACTATAATTATTATATAACCATGGAATAAGAATAAATGAGGTTTTATAGAAATAAATGAATCAAAATTTCTCATTGAAGAACAATACCCCTTATTCAGGTAATAAATTTCGGTTTATACCAAAATTCATGTCTGGTTTCACATATTCAAAAATAAAGGATTCAAAAATAAGGGTATTTCCTTTTGGAGATTATTCGTTATATTTTATTATGATCCAATTTGATTGATATCTTTGATTAATTGAGGGTTATGATTTCTCTTTTATATTTGAGGAGGAGTGAAATTCAAGTCAATATAAAAAGGTAAGCACTATTAAGAGGTCTCTATTGCATGATGTTCCACAAATAATGGAATATATTTAATAAAACTGTGGATATTATAGAAATATTTCCATAAAATATCTTTTGTAAATATTTTTAGGTTATTTTTTTCTTAAATAAATATTTAACCATGCAGTAAACTCATTTTTACATTAATCAATATAATTAAATTTAATTAATTTCACTATAATTGTAGGTAAAAAACAATGTTGACAGTACAATAAATTATAAATTAATCTTAATCCAAATATTTATTCCATTTTTTAAATTTCAATCACATAATTGGAATTAATTAATTTCAAATTAATCCCACAGACGTGATGGGTATGACACTTCATAAAGAAAAAATGTTCGAAAAATATAATGGTTGTATATAAAATCTAAACGTGAAATTTATTATCATGGATCTAATTAGATTTATTTTTTTATAATTTAACTATTATATATTTAAAACAAATTTGAAATGTAATTTAACTAAATAAATAAATTATATTAAAAAGAGTTTTTAATTATAATTCAGTGTTTTACATTAATCATCAAAAAATGAAACTTCTCCGAAAAATTACCAAAAGATACCCAAAGTAAGTTTTTATATTCTTACTAAAAATATGAATTTTATTTTTTCAAATATTATTATAAAGGTTTAAAAAATTATATTTAAATTATGTGTGGCATTTAAAGGCGATAAAATCACCTTTTAGATGGAATTTTTTTTCTTTATGTGAAAAAATCAATTTATTCTTATCTCTTGTCTAGAAAACACATAATATGTTTGTTAATAGTTTACCATATATATATATATATATATATATCAATAATATGATTTATCAAATGTTGTTTCACTGATTTACTTAGGTAAAATGTCTTTGATTTGAAAAATATAATTTTCCAGAAAATGATTTCCAATATTTTCAAAAATGGGTTTTTAATCATTTATATTTAATTGGTTTATAAATAATTTATCTTATATAAATTTGTAACCCATATATTCATAATTTAACTAATATCCATTCTTAATCTCTAATCTAACAACTTGGTGAAAACTATAATAATAATTTTAAATTAATATTAATTATAAATTATAGTCAAGTAAAACTAGTTCTTGCATGTATTATAAAAATCCGATAGAACTCAGAATTCTTTGTAACCCAAGACATACATAGTGTTGCAATGTACCCCACACAAATCCAATTATTTCACGTAGCATATGAATAACCTATTTTTTCATGTAATGAAATAATATGTAACATCCCAAGTAAGTAATGAATAATAGATATTTTTATCTATGTCTATTAATGAATTAGATAGTGTTTTAGAGGCTTAAAATGAAAATAAATCCAATACTAAGCATGGAATACACTAATATTCTTAAAAGATTGTTTTATTGCCTTTTGATGGAAAACCCTTTTTAAATAAAACTTTTGACAATTTTATAATCTATATTTGTAAAAATAAACATATTAATTATGATTGTGACATTGAAATTTACATTGGATAAATTTTTGGTATTTTTCTGACAATGTTCATATTTTTAATGAATAGTGAAAAATACTGCATTTTACATCAAAACTGCTTTTTCATTTAATTTAATTATATGGTTAGATTATATTTTTAATTGATCCTAAAGTGTAATCTGAATATATGTTTACCATTTAATCCAATGGTGTTCATTAGGATTAATTTCACTTTGAAATTGGTCATAAACTAATGCCAATCTTTTCATAGATATTGTTTCAAAAAACCCGCTATTTGTTTTGACAACGAGAATTATTTTTAAAATAAATTATTGCAATTTATGTGTTTGGAATTTAGTAAAATGGATTACATATTTGGAATCAGAAGGTCCAAATTATGTAATCAAGACTCTTTTGTTTTTGGACATTATGAATAGTAACGGCGGTAATTATCTTTAATTGTCTTGATTAATGAGTAATCCGGTAGTTAAGGATAATAAAATAGTATCATAATAATACAAAAATGACACCAATTAGTGTCCTAATTCTATTGGTTGTCTCATGGCCGACCATGGGAAGTCTTGTGCCAAACTTGGGGACCCCATGGAATCTCTTTTGTGAGAAAGTGACTTTTTAACTTTATATTTTTTAAAGAATGTTAAATGTAACAAAAAATGTATCACCTAAGTAAAATATTTTTAATTTTGTCTACATAAATGATATTTTGTAATATAAATAGTAATTGGAAAGCTAAAAATATTTTCTACATCATAGTATTTTTTTATAATTTTTATACATTATATAAATTCAATTATTTATGACATCATAATGATGCAGTGATGACCTCATTATTTGATGATTTAAATAAAATGAAAAGATAATATAAAATCTAAGATCTAAAAATGTCCAAAACCTATTGGGTGGGTATATTTCGAACCCTTATCATCATACCCTCTAATTATATCAATGTGGGACCTTTTGAATCTGAAAATCATTTTCAAATAAAGTAACATTTCTTTACTTTCCAAGAGTGCCCCTCCTCTCCTCTTATAAAAGGCCCCCACCTCTACCTCCTTACCCACACTTCCAAAGCCTTTGGATCAGAAAACCCCTGCCCATTTTGTCTATCCACTTCCCTCTATTACTCCTTGAAGCCTCACTTTGGGCAGAAGTCTTCCCAAGAAAGCCTTTGAGCTCAAACCAAAGGGAGTTACCCGATTTTAAGGTAATATCTTCACTTGAGTCCTTTCGTTTTATTTTTCTTCTACAACCCCCTAAACTATTTTTATTCATTTCTTTTGTAACAAATACAGTATCTTCAATATACTAGGATGTTGTTATAAGAAGGATTCGAGCTACACTTACACACACCTACATCTAATGGTAAAAAGACATACTATTTCCGTGGATGGTGAATTTATGCCTCCCGAAACGATGATTATTCAACATTATTTTAACACCTTTAAATGTGGCCATTTAGATGTCACAATATATATATATGATATATAATATGTTTATGTTTTCCTTAAGCTTATTTATTTTTCATTTTGTGCATGCCATTATGGTTTCCATTATGGGTAAACGTGATATCTTCATTTAAGGAAGTGCGGAATACCGCCCCGTCAAAGTGATTTGATTCGTTAAATACCATATGTGGGACATATAAAGGATAAAACTATGATATTATATATTATATTATAATGGAATTATAATATACCATTATATCATTTTGATTCCATTCTATAAAATATGAAATATAAATGAAAGTAGCATTCATGCGTACGTACGGCTTACCATCTCCATGAACGATGCATTTCATTTCTTACCTCTAAATGATTATGTAATATTAAAAAAAACATGAATGTACTGGAAATATATTACATATATGATATCTACATCATTAATACCATTCTGGATATTATTGATACATGAACAACCTGTAATTATAAAGGGCTTATTTTTGACTCAAGTACCAATGATTGTTAAAACTACCATTATTAACTTAAATAAGTACATAGTGTTCATGACATGGCAATAAGTGATATAAAAGGAATAATGAACTTGAAAAATGTTCTAAAACAAGTAGAAATTAATTCATGTTTGTTATTTAGGAGATTAAAAATGACCGAGTCAAGTCGGACCCGAGGTATGGGACTTCGTCTCAATCTCCTTTCATTGAGGCATATTTTGTTTTATACACAACCTTATTTTATAGGGTGTATAAAACCCTTTGACTTTTACATTTATCCAAAAGGAAATTGTTTTATACGAAGCATTTTACTAAACGAGAAAAGGGAATGTTTTGTCGTACGTATGCGGCGACAACAACTTCTCTTCCACCGTGACCAATATTTGAGTTTCGGCTTCCTCTACAAGCCAAACATTATTTTTAAAAGAAAAATAAATAACATGTTTTACTTTTCATTTATTTTGGTATTGAAAATAGTTTTCATAATGTTTTTATATCAATGTGTTGTATTGATATCTTGTTATTGAAATGTGGAAATGTTATGTTTCCTTTATGCAAGTTTTATGTGATAATATTATGTTGAGGTTCTTGGGCATTATTATGAAGACGGGTGTTTCCGTGATAAACTAAGGGCGGGTGAGCCCGATATAGCTCTCCAATGCATTGGGTAACGCGAAGGAGTGAAACGTTAAGGTTTCTCTGAAGATATTTAGGGAATATAATGTTATGGGTATTCCAAATGTAACCAAGAGGGTTACTCCCTACGTAAGAATGTTATGAATGCATCAGGTTACCTTTATGTCTTATGATTTCTATGATTTATTCATGATTTGATTAGGTATGTTAAAGTGATTATGTTTTATGGGTAAATTATGATTTCATTCTTATGTATATATGTACCCATGTTTCCTTTCCATATTTTTATATCCCTTACTGAGGTTTTTTATGCTCATCCAAAGTCTTTTTTAAAATGTTTCTCATAGGTCAAGGGAAAGGTACATGATATGATGATAGTGTCAAGGAAGTTTCAAGAAAGAATCCATGTTTTAATTTAAATATGTTTCCATTGATGGGAAATAAGAATACTATATTTATGTAACCGCTTTGTTTATATGTGTAATGTAAGGAAATTTTTATGATCTAATTCTCTAAAACTCTAAACCCGAAAAGATTCTCAATGTTTAATCTTGTAATAACTCAAGATTTAGTAACGTTTAAGGCTGGGGCCTTATAGTTGGTATCAAATGTAGGTTTAGATAACTCTATGAGTTAGAATTCTATTACATGATTATCCAATAATATTTTTTTATGGTCAAATTGATGTGATATAGTATTTGGAGATTACCATGTTGCTTCATCTAAGACATGTTTGTTCAGAATGGTTTTCCGTAGAGGAAACAGGGAAGCATTGCTAGGAAGGCATGCAAAAGGAAATAACCTTCCGAATCAGCTTCCTGAGATGGTCGGAATTGGAACTGAATAGTTGGTTGTAGTAATGGAACAGCTGACTCAAGCGATAAATGTTGGTGGTATCCATGCACGAGATCATCCGGATCAACCACAGAGTAACATGTAAGTGGTGGAACATTTAATGAGGCAACATCCCCCATTATTCAGAGGATCATCTGACCCTGTGTTAGCTGAAGGTTGGATTAAAGCACTGGAAAAGATTTTCGATGTCATGGGGTGTTCAGACAATCAAAAGGTTAGTCTTTCTATTTACCGTTTGGAGGGTGAGGTAGATCATTGGTGGTCTATGGTTAAAAATATCAGGGACGCCGATGAGATTGATGCTCTTGACTGGGATGAATTCAAAGGTATGTTTCTTAAGAAGTATTTTCTTAATGTTGTTCAAATTAGGATGGAAAATCAATTCTTGGAATTGAGGCAAGAGGAAGACTCTGTGGATGCCTATGAAGAATGGTTCACTTGATTGGAAAGGTATGCTCCAAATTTTATCCGAGACTTTGATAGTAAAATCAATTGTTTTTACTCCAGAATAAAGGAAAAATATCTAAGGGAATTAGCTTCTCGTGAGTTTAAAAGTTTTGAAAAGCTTGTTCGATGTGATGAGAAGGTGGAAATGGAGTTGGCCGATGATCAAGTGTTCTATAACAACCTATAGAAGAAGAGACCGAGGTGGCAAGAGAAAGGTATGAATTCTTCAAAAAAGTCTGATGGTAAGAAAAATAAGTATCCAGTTTGTGAGAAATGTGGAAAAAGGCATGCTGGGGAATGTCTTCTAAATTTTGGAAAGTGCTACCGATGTGGTAATATGGTACATAATGCTAGAGATTGCACTGAAAAAGATCAAGGTGAAGGTAAGAACAAATTTTATTTATAGTTAGTTAAATGTTTTAAGTGTAATGAGATGGGTCACTATGCAAACGAGTGTCATACAAAGAGCTTCAGTGATGGAAAGCAGTTAGACTACAAGCAGAAAGGGGTGGTGAAATCCTTTGAAACTACTTCAGTAGATGTCGGGCCATCAAATGAAGTTGTATCAGGTACTTTTTTTGTTTTTTCATATTATGCCAGTGTGTTGTTTGATTCGGGGTCTACACATTCTTTCATCTCTAAAAC
This sequence comes from Viscum album, assembly GCA_963277665.1. NCBI lineage: Eukaryota > Viridiplantae > Streptophyta > Magnoliopsida > Santalales > Viscaceae > Viscum > Viscum album. Next base: position 1,868,551,202 of record OY728133.1, read on the forward strand.
CTTTTCTAGTAAAATGGGAATACCATCTCAATAAATGACTCCTGAACTTGTGGTAAAAACACCTGGGGGAAATGTTGAGGCAAGAAGAATTTATAATAATCTTCATATCCTTATCTGTGGAAAGAACCTACTTGAAAACCTTATTGTTCTACCTCTAGTAGAGTTTGATGTTATCCTGGGTATGGATTGGCTCTCTATTTACAATGCTAAGATTGACTGTAGAGATAAAGAAGTTTCTTTTCAGAAAGACTTTCAGTTTGTGTACAAGAATGAACCCTTACTGTTGACAACATATCAAGATGTTGAGAAACTTGTAAAAGATGGAAATGAATGTTACCTTTCATATATTGTTGAAAACAAAGGAACAGTTCATATTAATGATGTGGCAGTGGTAAATGAGTATCCTGATGTTTTTCCTGATGAGTTGCATTGAATAATACCAGATCGGGAAGTTGAATTTACTGTTGACTTAGTTCATTATGCTAATCCAATTTCAAAACCCCCTTATCGAATGGATCAAATTGGACTTTTAGAGTTGAAGGAGAAATTTCAAGATTTATTAGATAAAGGTTTCATTCGACCTAGCACATCACCATGGGGTACTCCTGTTTTATTTGTTAAAAAAGATGGTTCAATGAGACTTTGAATTGATTATAGAGCCTTGAATAACATCGCTGTTAAGAACAAATATCCTTTGCCTCATATAGATGATTTGTTTTATTAGCTCCAGGGAGCTCAGTATTTTTCAATGTTTGACCTGAGATCGGGGTACCATCAGCTGAAGGTAAAGGAAGCAGTTGTTCTAAAGACTGTGTTTTGTACAAGATATGGACATTATGAGTTTGTAGTAATGCCTTTTGGGCTATCAAATGCACCTGCAGTATTCATATACTTAGTGAATAGAATTTTCCATGAGTTCTTGGATAAGTTTGTGGTGGTTTTCATTGATGATATTTTTCTGTTTTCTAAAAGTAAAGAGGAGCATGAAAGACATTTAAGGGTTATCTTGAAAACCTTAAAAGAAAAGAAACTGTATGGAAAGTTCAGCAAGTGTGAGTTTTGGTTGTAATAAATTTCTTTCCTTGGTCAAATTGTTTCTAATGGTGGGATAACCGTTGATCCTGCAAAAACAAAGTTTGTTGAAGAATGGCCAATACCCACAAATGTAACAGAGATTCGTAGCTTCATTGGTTTGGCAGGCTATTACCGAAGGTTTGTTAGAAATGTTTCACGGTTATCTAGTGCAATGACTAAGATAACTCAAAAGGGTGTTAAGTTTATCTGGACAAAAGAATGTGATGATTGTTTTCATGAATTGAAAAGAAGATTGGTGAATGCTCCAGTTTTGGCACTACCTTCCAGGAATGGTGAGTTTGTTATATACATTGATGCTTCATTGAAAGGACTTGGCTGCGTCCTATTGCAGAATGATCAGGTAATTTCTTATGCTTCACGTCAGTTGAAAACTCATGAGATAAATTACCCTACACAAGATTTTGAATTACCTGCTATTGTTTTTGCTTTAAAAATTTGGAGGCATCATTTGTACGGAGTAAAGTGTGAAATATATACCGATCACAAAAGTTTATAGTATATATTCACTCAGAAATAATTGAACATGAGACAAAGGAGATGGATAGAATTAATCAAGGATTATGATTGTACAATTCATTAACGTTCGGAAAAAGAAAATAAAGTGGCTGATGCTTTGAGTCGAAAATGTAATACTTCATTAGCAATGTTGCATTTGGAACGTGATCCATTGGTTAAGGATTTGATGAACATTGGCATAGAAGTTGTTGGTGCAGGAAGTTATTCTGTTTTGTTTTAGGTATCAGTGAGATCATCTCTATCAGATAGAATCAAGCACGCACAGAAGAAAGATAGTGAGTCGTAGAAAAAGGTAGACCTAGTTCAGAAAGGTATGTTTCTGAATTCAACATTGATAATGATTGTGTTTTGAGATTTGGGAAGAGATTGTGTGTGCCTTGTGATTCATTTTTGAAGAGAGAGTTGCTATGTGAAGCTCATAGTTCTCTGTTTTTAGTTCATCCTGGCAGTACTAAGATGCACAGAGATCTACGTGAGTATTACTGGTGGGATGGAATGAAAAGAGATATTGCTGATTTTACTGTGAAGTGTTTGACATGTAAACAGGTTAAATCAGAATGGCAGTTACCGAAAGGGATGCTTCAGCCTTTACTAGTGCCAGAGTGGAAATGGGAGAATATATCCATGGACATTGTTGTGGGATTACCAAAGACATCTCGAGGTAATAATCAATCTGGGTTATTGTTGATCACTTGACTAAATCTGCTCATTTCCTTGCTATACAAGATAATTTTCCCTAGATCAACTTTCCTGTTTGTATCATAAAGAGATATTCAGGTTACATGGAGTTCCCCTCTCCATTGTATCTGATCATGATCCCAGGTTCACCTCTAACTTTTGGAAAGGATTTCAGAAGTTGTTGGTTTCTGAATTTAATTTTAGTACAACATTTCATCCTCAATCAGATGGGTAGTCAGAACGAACAATTCAGACCTTGGAGGATATGCTACGAGCATGTTCGATGGATTATCAGGGAAGTTGGGACCAACATATTTCTTTGGTTGAATTTTCATGTAATAAATGTTTGCATTCCAATATACAGATGGAACCATTTGAGGCATTATATAGGAAGCGGTGTCGAACTCCAGCTTTCTGGGATGAAGTGGGTGAAAGGAAGTTGATGGGGTCAGAATTGGTAGAAGAGTTGGAAGAAAAAGTTCAGCTGATACAGAAACACATGAGAACAGTTCAAACAGACAGAATAGTTATGCGGACAACAGGAGGAAGGATCTATCTTTTGAGGTAGGTGATCATGTTTTTCTAAAAGTCTCACCATGGAAAAGTGTGATGCGATTTGGTAAGAAAGGAAAGATGAGTCCAATGTTCATTGGACCGTATGAAATTCTAGAGAGAGTTGGATCAGTTGCATACCGGGTGGCTTTACCTCTGATTTTATCTCAGGTACACAATGTTTTTCATGTGTCTATGTTGAGAAAGTATATGCCAGATCCATCCCATGTTTTGAGTGCAGAGGTAGTTTAGCTGGAAGAGAACCTATCTTATGAGGAACAACCGGTCCAGATTCTTGACCACAGGGAGAAAGTGTTATGAAATAAGGTGATTAATCAGTTAAAGGTTTTGTGTAAAAACCACATGATGGAAGAGGCAACATGGGAATCTGAAAATGCAATGAGGGATAAGTACCCCCATTTATTTGATAAGTAAATAAATTGCGGGGACACAGTTTTCTAAAGGGGGAAGGATGTAACATCCCAAGTAAGTAATGAATAATAGATATTTTTATCTATGTCTATTAATGAATTAGATAGTGTTTTAGAGGCTTAAAATGAAAATAAATCCAATCATAAGCATGGAAGACACTAATATTCTTAAAAGATTGTTTTACTGCCTTTTGATGGAAAACCATTTTTAAATCAAACTTTTATCAATTTTATAATCTATATTTGTCAAAATAAAAATATTCATTATGATGGGGACATTTAAATTTACATTGGATAAATTTTTGGTATTTTTCTGACAATGTTCATTTTTTTAATGAATAGTGAAAAATACTGCATTTTACATCAAAACTGCTTTTTCATTTAATTTAATTATATGGTTAGATTATATTTTTTATTGTTACAAAAGTGTAATATGAATATATTTTTACCATTTAATCCAATTGTGGTAATTAGGATTAATTTTACTTTGAAATTGGTCATAAACTAATGCCAATCTTTTCATAGATATTGTTTCAAAAAAACCCGCTATTTGTTTTGACAAAGAGAATTATTTTTAAAATCAATTATTGCAATTTCTGTGTTTGGAATTTGGTAAAATTGAATACATATTTGGAATCAGAAGTTCGAAATTATGTAATCAAGACTCTTTTGTTTTTGGACATTATGAATAGTAATGACGATAATTATCTTTAATTATCTTGATTAATGAGTAATCGGGTAGTTAAGGATAATAAAATAATATCATAATAAAAACAAATGACACCAACATGTGTCCTAATTCTACTGTTTGTCTCATGTCCGACCATGGTATGTCTTGTTCCACACTTGGGGACCCCATGGAATTACTTTTGTGAGAAAGTGACTTTTGTGAGAAAGTGACTTTTTATCTTTTTATTTTTTGAAGAATGTTAAATGTAACAAAGAATGTATCACCTAAGTAAAATATATTTAATTTTTTCTACATAAAAAATATTTTGGACTATAAATATTAATTGGAAATATAAAAAGATTTTCTACATCATAGTATTTGTTTTATAATTTTTAGACATTAAATAAATTAAATTATTTATGACATCATAATGTTGCAGCGATGACCTCATTATTTGACGATTTAAATAAAATGGAAAGATAATGTAAAATCTAAGACATAAACATGTCCAAAACCTATTGGATAGGTTTATTTCGAACCCATATCACCTTAAACTTGAATTATATCAATGTGGGACCTTTTGAATCCGAAAATCATTTTCAAATAAAGTAACATTTCTTTACTTTCCAAGAGTCCCCCTCCTCTCCTCTTATGAAAGGCCCCCACCTCTACCTCCTTACCCACACTTCCAAAGCCTTTTTCTCGGCCAAACCCTACCCATTTTGTCTCTCCACTTCCATATCTTACTCCTTGAAGCCTCACGTTGGGAAGAAGTCTTCCCAAGGAAGCCTTTGAGCTCAAACCAAAGGGAGTTACCCGATTTTAAGATAATGTCTTCACTTGAGTCCTTATGGATTATTTTTCTTCTCCAACCCCCTAAAATCTTTTTATTCATTTCTTTTGTAACAAGTCCAGTATCTTCAATATAATAGGATGTTTTTATAAGAAGTATTTGAGCTACACTTACACACACCTACATCTAATGGTTAAAGTACATACTGTTTCCGTGGATGGTGAATTTAAGCCTCCCGAAACGATGATTGTTCAACATTCTTTTAACACCTCCAAAGGTGGCCAATAATATGTCACTGTATTTATATATGATATATAATATGTTTATGTTTTCCTTAAGCTTCTGTATTTTTCATTTTGGTCATACCTTTATGGTTTCCATTATGGGTAAATGTGATATCTTCATTTAAGAAAGTGCGGACTACCGCCCCCTCAAAGTGATTTGATTCGTTAAATACCATATGTGGGACGTATAAAGGATGGAACTATGATATTATATATGTTATTATACTGAAATTATAATATAATTTTATATCATTATGATTCCATTCTATAAAATATGAAATAGAAATGAAAGTAGCATTAATGCATACGTACGGCTTACCGTCTCAATGAACGGTGCATTTCATTTCTTACCTATAAATGATTATGTAATATTATAAATGCATGCATGTACTGGATATATATGAAATATATGATATCTACATCATGAATACCATTCTGGATATAATGGATACATGGAAAACTTGTAATTATAAAGGGCTTATTTTTGACTCAAGTACCAATGATCGTTAAAACGACCGTTATTAACTTAAATAATTACATAGTGTTCATGACATGGAAATAAATGATATAAAAGGAATAATGAACTTGAAAAAGGTCCTTAAACAAGTAGAAATTAACTCAAGTTTATTATTCAGGAGATTAAAGAACGACCGAGTCAAGTCGGACCAGAGGTATGGGACTTCGTCTCAATATCCTTTCATTGAGGCATATTTTGTTTTATACACAACCTTATATTATATGGTGTATAAAACACTTTGAATTTTATGTTTATCCAAAAGGAATATTTTTTATACGAAGTGTTTTACTAAACGATGAAAGGGAATGTTTTGTCTAACATATGCGGCGACAACGACTTCCCTGCCGCCATGACCATTATTTGAGTTCCAACTTCCTCTACAAGCCATACCATCTTTTTAAAAGAAAAATAAATACCATGTTTTACTTTTCTTTTATTTTGGTATTGGAAATTGTTTTCATAATGTTTTTATATCAATGTGTTGTATTGATATATTGTGATTGAAAGGTGGAAATGTTATGTTTCCTTTATGCATGTTTTATGTGATACGATTATGTTGAGGTTCTTGGGCATTATTATGAAGAAGGGTGGTTCCGTGATAAACTAAGGGTGGGTGAGCCCGATATAGCTCTCCAATGCATTGGTTAACATGAAGGAGTAAAACTTTAAGGTTTTTCCGAAGACATTTAGGGAATATATTGTGATGGGTATTCCAAACGTAACCAAGAGGGTTACTCCCTACGTAAGAATGTTATGAATGCCTCAAGATACCTTTATGTATTATGATTTCTATGATTTATTCATGATTTGATGAGTTATATTAAAGTGCTTATGTTTTATGGGCAAACATTGAACTATGTGAGCATTGAATATGATCGATTCTCTTTCAGTGTTTCTATTGTGATCTTGTGGTGTTTGTCATGGTTATTTCAATTTTTAGAATTATCCAAGATTTCATAATTGAATACCACATCCAATTAATATAGATAAGGGTGGAAAAAATGGTACATCAGTTCCATGAAAACATTTGGCATATTCATGATACCGAATGGAAGAACTAGATACTCATATAGACTATACCCTCTAAAAGAAAGTCATATGAGGTATATCTAATGGTCGGAATCATTCATGGTGATGACATGACCTCGAATCAATTTTCATGAAAAATCGTGTTCCTTAGAGGTATTTGGAGATACCAACTATCTATTGTATTGGTAATAGATTCTTAACCATCAGTTGGTTCCATATTTGGAAATAAAAAGATAACATGAGGGTTTTCCCACCTTTTTCTAAAAGTCACTCTCAAACCCCATGGAGAACTACTAGTATGTAAATAAATATTTTCTTATAGAACACTAACATCCTTTTGAGGTATTACAACAGCATAGTAGAAATCCTATAAAGAGGAATGTACACTAGTGAAGATCCAAGAATTATCATGATGGATACTATACCAATTTCTTAAGAGATAAACATGAAAAGTAACTTGGGGAAGATATCCCTAAATTAATCGACCATTGGAGGGATGTACACAAGAAATATTCCCTGATAATCCATTGATAAACTAGAAATTTGGTTTTCTTCCCTCCTAGCCTATGCTGGTATGTTCTAGCTATACTCTTCTAGAAGTCCCATTCATCCATGTGAATAAAAACACTTCCCTCTGGTGATGAGTAGGTCATCCTCTAGTGCTATAAATTTTAATTGGAATGATAAAAAACTAGAAATTCCATCTCAAGTAAGATGTAGAATCCCATTATCTCAAGGATGATGTGATCCCACATGATTTGACACCATTCTATCCTAAGAGGAACTCCATGAACTAGAATACATGCTCCATTTTGATCCTCATTAGATTATACAAAGTCCAAAATAACATTATAAAACTAATCAACGAGGCCAAGGATCACAAAAAAATTACCAAAATGGATCTATATGGAGAACCTATATCAAAAAGAGAATATACTAGTTTAGAGGCTATTAAGACCATACATTTCAATGAAGACAACCCAAATCTCTACTCCTTGGGTGTATGTTTTATGAAATATATCTAGCACGAAGAATGATCCAATGAAACAACCTCACTACATAATGAAGGAACAATCTACTATCATGGTACAACAAGGGTAATGCTACCTTAGATGCAACCCCCACCTCAACTAAAATTATTGACACTTCCCCAGCTCTTATCCTGATATGTAGTTGAATATCCCGCTCCTAAACCTATATACTAATTCAACCCCTTCCATTGATTTCTGGAGGGAATGTCCTATAAAATCGCAATATATAGCCCTTTCTAAAACATGCTCTACACACGATTGGGTCTATATGGAAATCAATCCTCATATATACCCACCTCTCAAATTGATGAAATAAGAAAAAACTACCATCACTCACACGTTGGCTAGTATTCCCATCCCAAAATCCTCTTAAAGTCACATCTTTATAGCTAACATGAAACCACTGGTTTGAGAGTCAATACTACTTTTCTATGTTACCATATAACTACGAATGTTATTTTCAGTAATAAGTGCATTATTTATAATATATTTTGTATTATTTAGCCAAAAAAAGAATTTAACTACAACCGAATGACATTATTGGGTCCTTCCATGAAGCATCTCTCCCTTGACGTCTCGTTAGAAATACAAGTCAGTTCAAAAAGAATATTCACAAAAAAATTATGATGAATACATCAAAATGGTTATCATACCCTACTCTAGATGCATAAACCCTTTACCTGTCCATCTATTAGGATCTTAGTTATAATTAAATCATAAAACCCTGATTCTAAATCCCACTAAACCATATCAGTAAGTCAATCATCTTATTTCAAAACACCCCACATGTTTATAGCATCTTTTGGAAGTGTATAAGTTATGAGATCTACTATCCTCTTAGGAGGAGTCGACAAATGATCATAAAATGATAATGGAGTATCCTGAAATTTCTCAACATCATTTAAAACATCTTCCCCAAAAAACATTGTTAGATGTTTCTACTCTAACACATGTGTCAGCTATTCTATAAACGATGTAGTTTGGGATGCTCCCTGAATGTCTTTTGTAAGACACAATAAAACATCTCAGAAATGGTTATCAGGTCACGTGTTTGGAATTATATGAGGTTCCATAAGTTTCCCTACTATATATTCTACTAGGGACTCACTATGCACAACCTCTAGAGTATAGTCATATCCAGCAACATGTATCACAACTTGAGACCATTGAAGTATAATATCTATATAATACCCGAATAATGTGTCAAAAAATAATTTAGTAAAAACTAGATCATATATTGTAGCATATGATAGGTTAAAGTCTTATAATAAAAAATCATACCCCTATCCCTGCTTATAAATTTAGTATTGGGAAACATAAATTACTATAAAAATTAATAGTGATATTGCCCACTACCCACTATAAATATGGTTCTAGGTTAAGTTCCCTATTTTATAGCACTTTTTCTTATATATTGACTAACAAAGGAAATTGGTAACATCGTTTAACGGTGACCATTCCATTCAAGAATCTAAATTTCATTTAAATTCATATTTATTTACAATTACCCATAAATGGCTGAACCTAATGGATCATAATTTCCAATATAATGGTCCCATAAACATTATAACCCTGATTTTGGTGCTCATTTAATCCAAACCATAACAAATTCCATTCCATATCACCAATGGTCCATTACTCGTCATGTCATTATTGACTACATAGGTTGTCTAATGTAGCCTATTCAAGAAACCACTATTTATGTTTTGGAATATACTCTACGTAACAATTATGATTTTATATGCACTCAATAAAATGTTAATTAGATCACATATATATTAAATATGGAACATGTGATATTTTTTTATTTGTGAAATTCATTCTACATTGAATTGAATATGCATGGGAGTTGAATCCATTAAGGGATAAAAATATTTTAAGGTCCAATAATAAACATTTATATTTTTCCAAGGATAATGTTGTGTTCCTCAGTCACATCAATAATTATGTCACATATCATGTGCATCACCCAACTATGGAATAAGATCAGTCGTAATTGGGAAAATATAAAACATCAATTTATTAATCTAGGGAATTTGCCTTTTCCCTGTATGTGGGTAAGCTACATTGAGGAAGAAATCATTTCCAATAACATTTCTATTATATAGAAACAATTAGAAAAAAACAAAACCCTTTAATAAAACCTCGTAACATCATAACCCTAAAGTCACTAAACAGTTCCCACAGCTGGTGGGTCACATGACCGCTAGCGCACCTCCTCAAATTTCAGAGGATTTCGACTAGAATCTATGGCTAACAGTGTTCCAGTGGGGTGAATATTATGTCATGTGAGATTGAAACATAGTAGTGTAATCATATTAATCAATAGTATAATAATATTAAAGAACTAACAATATTAGAATTACATCTGTATGAAAATAGTAATAATAAATCTAGCCAATGAAATATAACATAAAAAATGAGTATTTAATGTATCAATATATAAAATGTAATAGGAATACATTACAACATGTATCATATACAAAACATTTACAAAACTATAAATAGACGAATAATTACTATCATTATATAGCATCACGAGCATATATTGGTCATTTGATCCCCTCATCCTAATAAATGATCAAATAAAACATCATAAGTGGGGGATTTCCCAGATCCCTTCCTACATCCATGACATATATCCAGGTACCAAGGATGTATTGAACATTTTGAGTGATAACACATAGTAGGCCACCACTAATGGGGTTTATAACTAGTCCAGATTTTTTTATAAACAATGAAGTCATGTGAAATATATAAAATAGTAATAAAAATAATTAAGTAGAAGTGAAAATATCTATTAAAAAAATGATAAAACTCTCATACCATGTGTATCTGTAAATCATAGAAAAGATCAACTATAGTCTATGTAAGGTAATCAAGTGTCATACCCCAAGGTCTAGATCTAAGAATCATACACCTTGACATCCTCATTATGTTAGGCCTACATGGGCCGAATCTAATGTATAAATTACAAAGTAATAACATATAGTCCTTGTTTGTTCTCCATAAAAACTCATTAATGACATGTGAGGAGCCCAATGATCATGTCTGTGGACCATATCTAAGGAGGTCAATTAATGTTGGATCTAAGGAGTTGCAATATCCATTGCATCAAATGTAAACTGGATCCAGGAGTAGAAATTTCTATTCCATCCCATTCAATGAGGATCATACAATTATTAAATGCCCAAGTCATCCACTAACAGAATTTAGGACCCATGTACTAGAAATTTCCATGGAATCCAATGTTATTTGTATTCGAGGAGTTTAAATGTCTATATAATAAATTAAATTATCAATTATTCATCCCATTTGATAACAAATTTCATTCTAATTCAAATAAAATTATTTAATGAACCCAATTACATATTTTCACATTAAAACATTTAAAAATATTACCATAAGTATTAACATAAAAAGTATGAATAAAAATTATCCTACAACTCATTTAATTCTGATAAATAATATGGTAGTCTCAACACACCCCATAAGTAGCCTAATAAAAAATGATATGAACACACCCCATGGGTGGATGATTCTGATCTAAATGACCTCCAACCATATAATTTTGCAATGTTGGAAACATAAGTAAGTTCAAATAATGGAAAGATAGAGACCGCAAACCGTATACACATTAATGGAAAGTTAGAGACCACAAACCATATACACATGGTAGAACACTTAATTAGTATTGACTAAATCAGCCCCAATTAGAATAAAATGGATATATGTATAATTCAATTGTTAAGGGGTAAAATTGTATTTCACAAAAAACTTCTTCGATATAAAGTCAAATGAAGAAAGTTGAAAGTTGAATGAAGAAATCTCCATTGAAAATACAATAAGATGAACCGTTATTAAATCAAACATCATACAAAGGAATCAGATCAATTAAAACCTTTAGTATTGAATAAGACTTCAAATAGGTTAATGTGATACCCCCTATATGATGGAATCAAAGTACGAGAATATGTTTTATTTTTGTCACAAAATATCTCGGGTCGACCCTGAACCGGGCACCCGTACCAATCAGTGGCAGGTCCCGAAAGGAGTTCCTGATACCCATGGGCTGGAAATTAATGTCAATCATTATTAGAGTAGAAAAGGGAACAACTTCAATCAATATTATACAATAAGGAAACTAGAAGAATGAATTGAGATACTAATACACATTAATATAAAAAAAGATTAGAAACCATTTATACGACAAAACTGAAAGTAGAACTGAATGTTACAACTAATAAGACCAGAACTGATGACCAAATAACTCCATGCGACCTCTATGGTCATTATCCACCACAATGATTCCATCTTTCTCAAGGAGACCGAACACAAGATGAAACACGCAATAGGGAAAAATAGAACAAAACTATAGGCGTCATTATTAAAACTCTATAGGTTTTCCTGATATTCTATTCATAATACAATTCCACAATAAATAAAAGAACCATGAAATTCATGTTTAAAATACAATATATATTTTTTCAAACAAGGTTCTCTGCTATGGTAGTTATCAATCAAAATCATGGAATTTTTATACATAAGAATGCTAAAAACATTTCCCGGGATATACAACAACAAAATGAATAAACATTAAAGAGGGATTCGTTAATTAAAGAAAGATTTTAAATTAATCACACATTCTACAAGTTTTTCAAGCCAAACACACCATATGTCTATGGGTAATATCATATATTCAATAAGCAGTAGTCACAAGAACACCCCTAGGAACTAGTTAGTTGTGAGCCCTAGGTACCTCGTATCTCGGGGAAAGAACCATAATGAATATAAATTCTCATGAAAATGATCCACTGGTAGGAGAATCATCCATGACCTAGTGGTCCCTAACATCATTATCATAATTTAGTTAGTGTTGTCATAATCAATCTTTAAACGTGAAATAGAGACAAAACCCCTTCAGATCACTAGCAAACTAGTTAACATCCTCCCTCGTAAAAACCTGAGTGTACCGCTTTGTGCTCAATAATGTTCCAAATGTTATAAATATACATTTCACTTGAAAATACCATTCCCAAATAAAAAACACATAGGACATCTAGCAAACGTGTTTCACAGTTCTTTCACGGATCAATAAGCCTGTTATGATTTTCATAAAATAATTTCAAGATGTGTAATGTGGATTTTCCCACAAAATAAATTCAAAAATGAACTTTTAAGACCAAACACTCACCAATACCATATAAAATAAGTTTTTTTGTCCCCAAATTCATTTAATAAACAAATTTAATTAATCATAAAACGTCCCCAAATAAAACAACATGAAATACAGAGGAAAACAGTCTTTATAAGAAAAATTCCAAATAGTCTGTTAAGAATTCATCATAAAAATAACATTTATCAAAAGAAACAATTACAAAATTCATAAAGAGGAGTAAAAACTTCATCAGAATAAACACATAATTTTCTGAAACCCCTTAAAAATTCACATTACACAGTCCAAACCCAACAATTTATATAAAGATGAAAAATATGCCATCCATTGGCAATACATGACAATGAACCTTAAAAACCAATACTCATTTATTATAAATCAAAAAACCAGATTTTAAACCACAAAAAGTACCCAATAAACATTGACACACATGCTTATAAAAGTTATCATCATGAAAACCAATCTTTTTAGAACACCTTTAAAACAGAGGAGTTGACCAGACACTTTCTGGAAAATGAAGCCTGAAACATTTAATAAAAAAATTCTATATAACATCAAAAAGGATATACAAATAAATATTCATGTTAAAAACTTATTATAGTAGGTGTAACATGTCATAAAAATCACAAAAAAAATTATAAAATCATCAGAACATTTATTTAAACAAGCGGTGTGTACGTTTATAGGAAATAACTCCATTTTACGAAAAACAAGGATTAAATAAACACTTTTCAAACAAAAAATATTATAAAAGGATGCATAAAACACTAAATAAGTATATAGGGTGATAATATCAAAACAAAATATGAAACATAAATCATATGGGAAATTTCTTGGAAGAACCTACTTGAAAACCTTGGCGGAATGGAATCACACAACTAAAATCACCCACCATAGGTTTATAAAACCAATACAAATTAATAACAGAACTATAAAAACATAAAAACCATAAATTTCCTACAAAAACATAATTTTAGGTATTTAATGGCCAGGGGAGAATAAAGAACTATGAAATAAGGGAAGGAGGATGAGGAATGAAGATAAAGAGGATGGATACTCAACTTGAAAACTATAGTACTCTTTATCACACATTAGATCTATACACTTATAAGAGATTTAATTTCTTATAACTTGTTAGAGAGGATCTATAGGTCACCATGAACCAAGGAATAAATATTTTGGGGAGAAAATAGAAAAGATGAATGATTATTGAATTAAATAAATTATCGTACGAAATCTGGATCGTTTGAGAATCTTTGAGCAATTTCTCCATAATCAGTGACTATTATGAACTCCAAAGAGGGAAAATGGAACATGGGCGTGAGAATAGGGTTCATGTTCTAGAGTGAGAGGTGGAATCCTTGAAAAATATAACAAATTAATAATATATAATGGAAAAACATTATTTTTTTAAATTTGTAAGGGGGTCATGGGCTGGCACAATACCTAAATAAATAACACAAATCCAACATGATTATGAAGTCTTAATGGAGTAAAAAAGGATATGGTGATTTGAATAATAAAGGGGACTCTAATTGGGATGTTTAAAGAGTGAAAAATATTGAAAAATGATTTATAAAAGAAACAATTTTTTTAATATATGGAAATGGGCTCACGGTGGGACCAACTCATGAATTAACCACCCTTTTCTCCAAAAACTCTCAAAAAGCTATGTAGAGCCCAAGGTTGGATGATTAGAAATTGATTCAATTTCAAAACAAAATATTCATCTAACCAAAAACCTAATAAAAGGACCCATATTTCCAACAAAACTAGATCAAAACCAATACATCATAAAAACCGGGTGTGATAATTCTGTCCACCATTAAAGCCTTCCCCCCTAGGAAAGCAATAACACATTCATACTCATTGATCAAAACCTATTTATTTCGTATCAATATGTTCCAGACTCAAAATCTAATGACATATAATCCACTATAAATAGAATGTAATACTTACCTAAACCAAAACACCAACTCCCAACAACTTCACGAGAATCAAACAAAATATCATGTCACTACTGCCACAACAAAACCAGGAACTAGATTAATGTGCCTTCTCCAAATTAACACAATGATCTCCCTAACCAAAAATCACTCACTAAAACCAACTATTATAGGGGTGTCCGTAATGGACATCCCACCAGTAAGAAACAACTAGCACATGAAAAATCCTTATGAAGAAACAATACGAGACCCATGTTGGTTATCCACATCATTTAGAATCAATGATCATTGATCAAATGACAATCTAACATGAATAATGAATGGTCCATTACCACCTAGGCCCACTGAAACTCACCCACAACAATGTAACAACCCATTTTAACTGGAAAAAAAAATGAACATTTAAACACCAACTTCCGAATGTAGGGGACTGGATCTGAACCAACACACTCTGCACGGATCCAAACCCCACAAATTTGGGTGGGGAGGTAAGGGGACCCAATTACTGGGCCACTGAAATTAAAAAAAAATAAATCAACTACATCCCTGAAATATTAGTGTCACGTGCTTAGAGATAGTATACACATTCCTGGGACTCCTGACTACGCACCAGCTTCACTCTGAGACCCATGTCCAGTGCTCTGATGGATGAAGCATCTCCTTCCTTGTAGTCAAGCTTTGATAATTAGTAAATTTAACTGTTCCCCTTAGTTGCACATGGTGAAACATAACACTCAAGGTCATAAACAATAGATCAAGGGACACCATGAAACTATCTTCCTCAAATAACACACTTTTACCCAAACAAGAAGTTGTAGATAAAAAATACTATTTTATATCACGTAGAATGAAAAGTAGAGTGGAAATGGTACATGGAGAAATGAATAATCCACACCAAGAACAACTACCCCATCTAATAGGGCCACCATAATGGAAATGCAATTTTAATCGAGCCTGCAATGTTCTCTATTCCAACAAATGTGCTGAGGCATCATTCAAAGAGGTATATTTACCATTTGGAATTTATCCCTATGTTGCTCACCTAGAAATATTGAAAATAGAGAACTATCTGTGGCCACATCACAACATCTAACACATCTTTAGAAAACCATTATACATTACTCTAAAACAATTCCACAAATGAGATCCCATATCAGGAGACAACAAGAGTATGACTTCCGTATCGCAAGGAGGCATACAGATTAAACTAAACATTTACGATATTGTAAAATCCAGCCACATAACCATATGTTTATAACAAAAACAAATATTTAACATCTTAAAACACATTTAAATAACAAACCATCATGGTGGATTTTCAAATTCATAATTGATTTTTCATCAAATCTCACTCATATGCATGTTTTTGTTCCACCTCGATCTACCTACCACCATGCCATACTAGTTGTTCTTCTATATATCTGTAAAACCATGCATGTGAGCACCCATTAAAACATGAAAGGATAAAGTATGAAAGCATCACTCAAAAAATAATCTTGTACCTACCAAAAGCACATTAACCACCAAATCAAAAACCATTTTCATATTTCACTAAACAATCCTAACTTAATGAAGAACCATTTGATTAAAAACCCAATCCATTTCATTTAATTGATCTTTCAAAACCCCAATTTATTCCAAATATACCTTTCCCATTTTCAAAAATTTTGCAAGGTCCCTTTTCATAATCTAACAACCACAAAATCCAATACCCCTTTCTAGAAAAACACCAGCTGATCAAAGTAAAAACTTCCTAACCAAATCATCATATGCAAACACTTTTCCACATCCCAAAACACCCCATTTTAAAAAAAATTCAGAATCACTTTAAAATATTTTAATATTTTCAAGAATTTCACTTCATGAAACCATATGTATAGATTATGGACATTCAATATTGTTGTATCATTTCCTATTTATCGCCGAGATTTGTTTCACAAATCCAAAAATTCCAAAACCATTCCCATATTAAAATTTGAAAATTTATTTTCCACTTTTCAACAACCAACAATTCCTTTAAAACCCATTTTAACAATTCTTACATAAGGATTTTAAAAAAAAATTAAAAATTCATGAAAATTTCAATAGACCCACCATAAGGAACTAGTATCGGTCGGTGACTTGACCATATGTTTGTTAGCCATATGTCAAACACACCCCCAACACGGAGAAACTTCTTAATACCATGACCTAAATCCAAATAGATTTTCAGGACCTTTGAGCTCCTGTATACCATTAGTCTAACTCCCCTTGTCATATCCCTACACCAAACAATCAATAAGATGCAATAAAACTAATAAAACCGGACATCCCATGGACAACACAGGGTCGGAACGAGAAAGAGTTCATGACACTCTTACAAAAACTACCCCTTAAATCCCTACAATTGTACTACATGTTCCTTGACATCCCCAAATAAAAATTGGACCTCTAAAATGAATGGTTTACGTAGAGTTGTCCTACTCTGATACCATTTTTTCCACAACCAGCCATGGTCGCCCCGAACCCGGCACCCGAAATGATCTGTTGCATGGCCCAAAGGGAGTTTTTAATAACCATGGGCTAGAAGCTATTTTTTGGAATCATTAGATTATGCATGTAATGATTTAACCCAGATATTAACAATAATTAAAATTTTAGAAAGAATGGAAAACCAAATACACAATTAAATAAAAAAACTAACATCATTTATAATCCAAAATTGAACGTACAACTGAACGAAACAACTAAAACAACCAGACCTGATGGACAAGTAACTCCATGTGACCTCTCTGTTCATTCTAAAACCCAATTATCTCGTTTCCTTCAAGGAGACGAAACCCAAGATGAAACATGAACAAGGGATAAAAACCGAATAAAACTATTGGACTAAGTATTAAAACCCAGTAGGTTAGCCCGATATTTATTCCCAATACACTTCTACCTAAATAAAATAAACATAATTTTCATTTTCGAAATAAAATATATATAAATGTATCTTTATAAAAAAAGGTTCCATGATATGGATGTTCTCACACAAAAGCATGCATGTTTTATACACAAGAAAGATAGAGAAATTTCCAAATATATACAACTTCAAAAAGAAAACAAATTTCAAGAGGGTTTATTTAAATAAACAACAATTTTAAATTAAAAAAATGTTACTAAATTTTCCATCCAAACATAACATATTTGGTTGGTGAATATCATATAGTAAATGATAACTAGTCACATGAACCACCCTAGGCAATAGTTAGTTTTAATCCCCAGGTACCCCGTACCTCGGTGAATGTAAACATAATAAATATCTATTATCGTGCGAACGAGAAACTAGTAGTAGAATAATTCATTACCTATTGTTACTAAACATAATAATCATAATAATTTAGTTCTATTTTCATCATAAAACATGATACATGAAATAGTGACAAAACCCTCCGGATCACTAGCATTCTAGTATATATCTGCCCACCTTGATTACCTAGTTTCTCTATTTGTGATCAATCAAGTTATAAATGTTATAAATACACAATTCACATGAGTATACCATTCCCAAATAATACACATATAGATAATCCTGCAAACATGTTTCACATTTCTTTCAAGGATCAATAAACCTTTTAATATTTTCATAAATCAATTTCAAGATGGGTAATGAGGCTTTACTGAGAAAATCCATTCATAAATGCACTTTTCTGAAAACAAAAACCAAACTATTACATAAAAAACCATATTTTCATCCCCAAAACTATTTAATATATTATTTTAATTAATCATAAAATGAACCTAAATTATACAACATGAAATACAGAGTATACCCATCCTTATTAAAAAAATGAAAAATTAGACTTTAAACATTCTTCAAAAAAAAAACATTAATCAAAATTCAAAATTAAACCATTCATAAAGAGTTGTAAAAACACCATTTTAAGAAACAATATATTTACATAAAACCCCTAAAAATTCAGGTCCCAATTCAAAATGAAACCATTTCTATTATTTTTTCAAACATTCCTTCTATTGGAAACACAAACCAAGGTACATTAAAAACCCATACTTATTTCATTTTAAAACCCAAAACCATATTGGAACCCACATAAGGAACCCAAAAATTTTTTATCCTAATGATTCAACCTTTCATCATAATCCAAACACATCATATTATTACACCTTGAACACACAAGAGCCAACTGGGTGTTTTCCTGAAAACTAGGCATGTAATATTTAATAAAACAAACTCTATTTAACATTAAAAAGTGTATAAAACAAAACAATCATTCCAAAAACTTATTATAGTAGTTAAAATAGGTTATGAAAATCACAAAAAATATGGAAAAAATCATTAGATCATTTATTTAAAGAAGTGGTGTGTATGTATAAACACTACAACTCCATTTTTTGTAAAATAAGGCATGAATAACCATTTTTCACACTGAATAAATTATATAATGGTTTTAATGATACACTAATAATATATATATGTTCATAATAGAAATAAAAAGATTAAATTTTAATAATAATGGCATTTTCATGGGATAACCTATCGAGAACCCTTAGCGGAATGGAAGCACACAACTGAAATCACCCACCACGGGATTATAAACCCTAAAACTATAAAAAACAGCTTTAAATGAATACAAAACCCATTAAAAATTTTACCAAAAGAGAAACCTAGGAATTTCATTACTAGGGGATAAGAACGAACTATTAAATAATGGATGTGGGATGAAGAAGGAGGTGAAATAAGAAGGGAACTCACCTAGAAAACTAAAGTACCCTTCATCTTCTTTTATATCCACACCCTAATAGGAGACTTAATTGCTTGTAACTTCTTGGAGAGAATCCATAAGTAAGGGGGAACTAGGGAAATAATATGAGGGGTGAAAAGAAAAAAACAATGATTCATTTTAGAAATAAATTACCTTTCCAAATTTGGATGATTAGAGAATCCTTGAATCCTTTAACCATAATCTACAACAACAAAGAGCTCGAAAGAGGAAAAATAGAACACGGGGGTACACATAGGGTTCTTGGGCTCGAGTGAGAGGAAGAATAACTAAAAAATATTAAAACATAAATAATATATTATTGAAAAAAATTATTTTTTAAGATTTAATTGGGCTCTTGGACTAGCCCAATACCTGAATAAATAACACACATACATCATGATTAGGAATTCTTAAGTGGGTCCAAAAGATATGGTGATTTGAATAGGCCAGGGGAAACTAATTGGGAAGTGTAGTGCAAAATTCTCACAATTTAATGAATTATAAAATAATAAAATTGGATTTAAATTTGGAAATGGGATCACAGTTGGCCCAAATCATGAAGTAACAACCCTTTTCTCCAAAAACACCCAAACAAGCTATTGGGCACCCATGGTAGGTAGATTAAACATAGATGGAATTTAAACACTCAAAATTATACTCACAAAAAACCCAAGAAAATGATCTGGATTTCCAATGAACTAGATCACAACAAATACCTGAAAAAAACCAACTGTGACAATTTTAATATAAATTCAAGGGAAAATGGTCACTTTATTCAAAACAAATTAATCGGTTTAATTGTTTTGTTACATCGTTGTACAAACCATGCAACATCAATGTGAACCACACCGAATCACTGCCCATATCACATGGTTAATATGTATGGTTTATGAAACTAGGAACAAAATGTGGTGTTCACCATTGATTAAAAATGCAGAGCCCCCGCATGGGCATGAAACCCGAGATTCATGGTTTCGTCAAACCGTGTGGCCCTGATCTTCCGTCTAAAACACCTCTCATTATTTGTAGTAATTGTGTGGCCCAGATACATGGTTAAAATAACTCTATGGTATAGTTCTCTTTTCCAAATGAAAATATATTTGGTCTTCTAACAATCCCTATAAACCTCTAAAACTTACGAGATCTTATAATGAACTCACATTATGATAGAAACAAATAATTAAATCGAAATTAAAGATATTTTTACCTCAAAGAAAGACCCTAAAAAATATAAAGTCATTGTATAATAATTTACCTGACAATAATTATAAAATTTTTGTTGTATATTTATATTTATTATATTATTAATACTAGTAATGATGTTTTTTTTGGAGAAATTATGTACGTTATAATAATAGAGACAGTATGTCATATATATGCATGAGTAATGTTTCTATTTTGTAATGATCATTATAGAAAGTAATTAAGTAATATCTTATAATTCTAAAATGACTATAAAATAATATATATAATATTTTTACATGAAAAATAATTATATATATCATCCATGTGGTGGATTGATGACAATAGAGTCACATCACTTTGTAAAGGTGGAAGTCCACACGTTCGTGAACGATGTAATAACTTCCTAGAGAGTTATAATATAAGAAAGAAAATGATATAATATCCTTAAATAATGGTAAATATGCCATGGATATCATTTTTATTCCATTTATATCACATATATTCCTTATATTTTCCTCTATTACCTTCTGTATAATTCATCACTGGAAATGAATCACATCGCCTTGTGGGGTGATAGTCCTCCATACACATGAGAGACATTGTCTTATCCTCTATAGAATGGAATGTAAAAAGGTATATATTATATAATTAATCCATAAGTATACTTTTTTTATAAATATCATATGAATATCTATATAATTTATATCCATCATCATACGCAATAGTGAGAGGTGGAAATGAAAAAACGAATGTCATTGGTTCATGAGGTGATAGGTGACCATACACTTGAATAATGATTTCAGAACTCATTTAAGAGAAGAGAATAATTATTTAGGGTATAATTGCATTAAATATATATATATATATATATGGATGATACATAGGTTATTATATAATCATGGTTTAATAATAATTGAATGTGTGATGATTGAAATAAAATTAAAAACTCTTTGAAGAATGTTACATCTTATTTGGGTGTTTACCTTTAGTTTGAACCCAAGGCTTTCATTAGTTGTATTTTCTCTACAATCTATGGTTTCTAGGATTATATGAGAGAATTGTATGGGATTTGGGAATATATTTTACAAACCAATTTTTTTATAGTGTAAATATGATTGGGTTGTGGGTTTTTATTTTATAAGTTACGTGAGTGGAACATTTGTATATATTTGCAAAGATTCAATCATAACCACATTTTTAACCAGACACCAGCCTCATAAATTTCTAACTAAAGAAACTAGTATGTGTAAAATCAAAATATATAATAAAAATAGTTGTTGGATAATTTTTTAGGATATTATAAACAATATAATTTTTAATTTAACCCCCATTCAATATATTTTTACAATGACAATCGCAATTATTGTTTACTATTTTAACTGTTCATTTTGGTCAGACATTAATTTGAAATTACTATATTATAAAAAATATGGGGATTACAAATTTGGATGAATTTTTTTTTCAAAATACATTTTTTAAGTGGAAAATTTTAATTTAAAAATTTCCCTATAAATATGGTAAGGTAGTTCATTTTAGAAAGTTCATTTTTGCAAAAGATTATTATATATTAACAATACAAACAATAATATACATTGTATTAAATTAATATAATATTTAATTATATATAATAAAAAATCATTTTAAATTTTTTAAATTACTAATTATTTTATTTAGTATAAATGAAAAATAATTATTAATTTGTAAACAGTTTTATGAAAAACCCGTTTTCAGCCCAAAAACAGAAATTTACTAAAATCCAATATAAATTAAATTTAAAAAGGTAATTTTCTAGAATAAATATAACTATGTAATACTAATGATAAATTAAATAGTATTAAAAAATATAAAGAATTTTTAATTACATAATTTTTTGAAAATAAAAATCTGTTTCCAAAAACTAGTTTTTTTCATTATTCAATAAAAAAAATATTATTTTAATAAGAAATTATAGAAAGAAAATTTGATATCATGATTCAATAAATGTTATTAATTTTTTAAAAATATAATAATAAACATTATAATAATATTTAAATTAATCTTTATAAGAGAGTTTGTATTAGAAGTATTTTCTTTTTTATTTAAGAATTACATAATATTTTTATAATGAATACATATATCTAATTAATATTGATTAACATAAAAGTTATTTATTATGTATTTACCTTGTGTTTGAAAATTTTATTCCCTCATGGATAATGTTCTTTTATTCCATTATGATCCAGGTCTTATGAACTTCCATTCTTTATTCCATGATTCATGATTTTGACATATAATATGTTGTGTATCATTTTAAAATGTTATGTTTAAGTTAACATTAAATTATACTTATGTTATTTTCTATATACCATAGATATCTCCATTTTATACCCATATATATCATCAAATATCACCCTTTATTATGTTACCATTCCCCAAGAAATGATGTAATATTTTAAGTATAACATTTCTAAGAAGGGAGATATTATTGTAGAACTAAGTTGGAGATGATCCATATCTGTTATGAATAATTTCCTTTTGTATCCATGTTTCCAAATACACGCAAAAAATAATTTTTTCTATTAAAAGTAAAAATTCAGAATTATCTAAAAATAAATAATTAATGGGGTATGAAATGATGGAGTCCAAGAGTATTAGCACGATCAAAGTCGGCACCATTAAGGGGAACGTCCCAGGACTAGAAAAGATAAGGATGTGGTCACTCTAAGAAACAATAAAATATAGAGAGTCTACCATATCATTTCTCTCTCTAAATGTGTGAAGAATGATCAAGTGATTATCCATATGTCCATTACATTTTTTAATGGTATATTTTATGGACCAGGGAGTGGGGACATTACCATATATTTTATTAAATATTACTAGAGAATCAATCTCAATATCCCTTATCGAAATGTTCATGTAGTTAAAAAGAAGGAGCCACATGATCATATAAAGGTCTTCACTTTCATGTGAATACCCACTCCTAAATAAGGATGAGAAATAAGCAACAACTAAACACATGGGGAATCTCTAAACTTATCCACCATGCTTATAACCCATACAAAAAGATCAATATTTGTTCAATTTTTACCCTAAGGGGGGTGGCATCCAAGTAATCCATTTTCCCCAAGTGGTATAGATATTTAGGAGAAGGAATTTGAGGGAATAAGGGTCAAGAGGGAAGGAGTATTAAAATATTCTATTCACAACCTAGAGAATCCCAAAATTAATTTTTTCTTGTTGAATATGATAGATGTGATTGAATTTAATGAATATTGATGCCTAATTTCATTTTTGGACTATGAGAGAAACCAGAAACCTCATTTTATGTTAAGCTCTCTGACCTTTCTCATAGTGATATATCTATTTGTAGCATACATCCAATATTGATGGAAATTATTGGGTGAATATATTTGATTAGACCATCTAGAGAATTGGCCAAATGATCTCTAGATAGCCTTTACCCATTTTTTTATAAAAAAATTGGATTGTGGTTTCAGTTTATGTCTTTCTATAGCATATACATCTCAAACCAATACTAATTGGTATCTGATAAATATTCTCATTAGAAGTGAGAGCACTATTCCAGATATGCAAAACCACGAAAATAAATTTTGTAGGATGTTCCTTAAATCATAAGGAATAACCCCAATTATTCAAAAGAGATGAAACATATTTAATTTTGATAAAGACTATAATATAAAATGTACCAGCTATAGAATCAGTGAGTGCACACATATCCAATTCACTAGATATCTCGATGTTGTCAGATAGACTCCTTTGACCATCATCTAAGGTGGCCTAGATGAAGGAAGCATGCCCACATTCCTCTATGAAGGTTATATTTGTAAAAGGTCACTTATCAAATCCATGGAGATCCCACACCAATTTTTAAGCTAATAACGAATATCCCCATTTCTAATTAACCAATGAGTATGCTGCTAAAGGAATGTAATGTGAGGATGAATCATCATCTAGATTTCAGAGGGTTTCAATATAGACGATCTTCCTTCAAATCCATATGTTATCTACATGTGAATACCCCGAAATATTTTCACATAACGATGATCCCAAGAAAGTTTATCATGAAAAAGATTCATAGTATCATGGAAACTTCTAAGATTTAGACACCCCACATTAATGTATTTAGCAAGATTACCCCATAATCCAAATGTGCCATACCTTGAAAGTTACCATAATATAAAAATGAAATATGGGTGCACTCAATGTTGGAAATTACCTTCTTCAAAGGCTTCAAGGTGCAAAATAAATGTATGGTAATATAAGAGATTACATAGTTGATCAAGGAAATTATCCATCCAAAAGTATAAGAACATATTTTTCCAATCGAGAATTCAATCCATAATTTTATCAATAAACAAATCAAAGTGCTTGATGAAAAGGGGGTTATGGGACATAGGGTAACCCAAGAAGTTTATATCAGAGGAACCTTTTCTCATAACCATACATTTTTAGAAAATCCATATCCACCTTAATGAGTATCTATTTGGAACAATGAATTTACTCTCCTTACAGTTGAGCAATTTCCCACTCAAAGCATAATAAACCTCTAAAGCATTATTAACAACCTAAATGGATATTATACTATTATTTCCAAATAAAATGGTGTCTCTTCAAAATTGAGAAGAGAGATACCCTCAACCAGGTACTTATTAAGGTATGTCTTAACCATTCACATATTAATGATATGATAAAAGTAATGCTTATGAACATCTTGAGAAATGGAAAAAAAGGGAGGGGGAAGGGTGATTTCCCCACCTGAAAGCTGTGAATTATTTGAAAAAATCCATCTATTTTCATATAAAATTAGTGGACATCCATGGGGAGATAAAATAGCGAATGAAAAGATAAACAACCCACATTGAGAATCAAATACATCCAAGGGTCCTATTGATAAAACTCAATTCAACTCTACCATATGATTTTCTTATATCCAATTTGAAGGAAACATTTCTACCAAATGTATTATGGTTGATATCACTTATAGAGTTATAGGAAAAGGAAATAGACCCTTCGATTGGCCTACCTTTTACAAATCCACGTTTCTCTTCTGCCATGGAACATGAAATGAAAAGACAATCCTTTTGATAATAATGATATCAAGAATATTATAGGGTACATTGCACAAGCTAATAAGATGATATTGATTCAAATATTGGCGGTATTTTACCATGGGCACTTGAAAAAGCTTAGTATCACAAGACACTCGTGTATGATTACCACCTTGTAAAATTCATGCACCATAAGGATAAATCTACTCTTCATAGTGTCTCAAGAGATACAATACAATGAAACTTGGAAAGCATAATGAACAGGTGCACTGACATGTTTAATGGACCACATCACCTCATAAGTTTCCTCATCATAATAGATATCCTTAAGCATTTTATTCACATCACTAGTCACAGAACATGGAATAAGATCAAAATGAAAATATTATACTCTCAGATAAAAACCTTCCATGCATTGTTTGGGAGTTACCCGAAAAGATTTGAAAATGCTATATGACAGTATCCCAAAAACATCTCTATCATTAGAATAATACACATACCCCAGGTGTAAGTTAGTATATATACCTATGTTTTTCTTTTAAGACACGCATAAAAATACCATAATTTCTCATCACCTTAGAAAATCCATTTAACTCAAAACATTTCTTAGGAAACCCATTATTTCTTGAATAATTGATATACTAGATCATATTTTTTGTATCATAACTCAAAAAATACATCATCTATCCAAATATTTTGTAAACTCATCTACATCATTTGAATGTCTCCGTTAAATTTCTACAATTGTTGGTCAATATAAGAGAAGATCATCACCCATTTTTTAATACATCCATTTAGATTCCTTATATTTTTATAAAGAATGATCCATGGGTTACCTCTAGAATATTGAACCTAATAATCCCTCTAAATGACAAGGAATTATGAATTATCATCCCATGAAGAAGAAAATTTGGAGAAATCCTCAGAAGCACTCCATGCATGCATGGAAATTTGAAGAAGAGAATGGTCATAAACTCAACAATCCTTATGAGATACATTGATTTCAGGTAATTAAGAAAGAGTTTCTTCATTCCTAATACATCTATCAAGATAGCTCTTAGTGTGCACACTCCCTCATGGATTATTGCACCATGTAAATGGATCCCATTATGAAACCAACGTCCATGAGCTCGTTTCTAGCCATGAATGACATGAATTCATGACTAGAACATATGGGAAAGGAACCACATCATTTTTTATCCTTAGGATTAGAAATGTTGTTTATGAACCCTCCTACTATCTATGAAGAATCCCCTAGGTTAATATCACTCAGACCATCCCCAAGAGACTCTTGAACTTAAAAAACATATTTAGCCTAAACAAATGAAAGAAGGTTCTTTTTATCTCCCACTAATAGTTTGATAATGATAAATTGATCTTATTTAGTGGTCATGTAAACTGATATTTCGGGTTTCTAGAATAGCCAGAAGAGAGAGTTCCTAGGAAACCATTGAGGAAACTGTGGGATCTCAAGCGATGAGAAAAATCCATAACTTTTGGAGACTCCTGTTATGGATAAAGAACTACAAACAAAGAAATAGTGTAAAAACAAAATTCAATGTAGATGAAATAAAATATTACCTAAGAGCCTAAACCACATGAATTCCAGATGAGGATATTATTTATTGGTAGAATATTCATCTAGAATTGGACATTGAATCACTACCCTAACATTTATTTTATTATCTATATTATGAACTTGACATAAACTATGATCTATCCCAAAATACAATTAGTGATTTGTGGGCCTGAGAGGTAGAAGAATGAATTATAATCATTGAACTCATTAGTGTTTAATGAAGGATATCCATGATAGTGTGTCTGATGAGATCACAACAAACTGCAAAGAATGATAATTTGAAGCTGGAGAAAAGAGTTACAATTTATTATCATATGTAGCATCTTGAATCATATCCCTAATGATGTGGCATGTCTGAGATGAGGATATAGTAGATGAAGTCTTAATGTAACCCAGAAATATTGAAACGTGATCATGGATTGAATCAATTTTCTATCAGGAATAAAGAAACTACATTGAGAGTTGGATGGTACCATACCATGGCCTACGGGGATAAGACCTCCACAAGACTATTCAAAGATAAAGAGAAGGCATCTGACATTGAGGAAGCATGTGAGAAAATAACACTCTTCCATTGACCTCTAGGACCCAAAACTGGTCTATATGGAATTATATCAGGAACTACAGAAGAGTACTCGAGGATGTGGAATAACCTCTTCCGATCATGGTAAGACTATGACCGGTTGAATTTACGGCACTCAATGGAAGCATGTCCTTGAAGATGGAATCCTAAGAGGAAATGTGGTAGGGAAGGATACACTAATGGATGAGACCAATCTTCAATACCTTATTCTATGATAAGAAACATGGATTGAAGTAGGATTAAATAGTCAATATTCACAAAAATTCTAGTAGATGCTATATCATCTAGACAAAGAGATCTATGATCTTGTAATGAAAGGAGACCAAAGGGATCTCGACACCACTAATAATGCCTAAATTCATTTACAGAATATGAAATCTAGGAAGCGAGATCCACACTAAATCCAAAAGGAGACGTTACCCAAATAGAAATCCATAGATATGTGGAAAGACATATAATATTTAATTTCCATCATCAAGAATAGAAACATATACTTGTGAACCTATGAGATAAAAATTTTCTAATATTTCTATATCCTTTTCCATTAAAAAAATTTCAAAACTAAATTAACAAGAACAAATATAATGAGGGTTTTTATATGAATATGATATTGAATCTTGCAAAAGAATCAAAAAATAAAATAATTTCCATTGTGGTGGTAATATCTATAGATGTTGTATAATTTATAATAGAACATTCCTTTATTATATTTTTTAAATACAATAAAAAAATTTATTATAAGATATATATATATATATATTTCAAAATATTTGAATGAATGGAAAAAAGCGATATATAATTTTCTTTAAAATCATTTATTTCTATAAATATTCATATGAAAATGATTTATATGAATATGTATATGGATGAAAATGATTTGAAAAACATTTAAAACATCTAAAATTAGGTTTATAATTTAAGGAGTCTCTTACCTCCGGAATGACTTTTCATGTATGTTTTTATCTTATTTAATAATAAAATTATTTTAGTTATTGAATTAATTAAGAATAATATTTAATTTTATTATATTTTTTACATAATTTGATACCATAGTATATGTAATTACTTAATTAAATATGTTAGCTTTGTCTGTTTTGAAAATATTTGGGTCATATATCCAAAATGACTTTGGTAAGTAGAGTAAGATCAAATTGGTGATTATTTAATTATCTACCTAATAACGATTGTGAAAGAACTATCATTTTTATACATTAATTCTACTTTTAAAAAAAACCTTGAAAAGTGTGTACAAAAAATGAACTATGTTACAATAATGCAGATGATAGATCGAACATATGCATGAGTAATATTTACATTAAAAAAATTATTGAAAGAAGGTTAGTATTATTTTATTATTAAATAATAATTATTATACTATAATTATCAAAAAATTTCATTAAATAAACTTATATATATCAACCATGTGATGTATCCCTGAAAAATGAATCACGTCCCTTTGTGGAGGTGGCAATCCACTTGTATGAATGAACAACATTATAATTTTTCATTAGATGAAATAGTAATAAAGTAGATGATATCATATAATTATAGAATTATAAAAAATATTAATATCATATATATCAATTATATCTGTCACTATGACCATCTGTGAGATTTGGTGGTAGAAGATGAGTTAAATTGGTTCATGAATTATTAGTTTTCCATACACATGAATAATGGTTTCATTTATCATTTTATGGAAGAAAGAGGTTGATATATTTTATTTCATTAACATAAAAACATATCAGTTTAATTAATATAACAGTATAATTATTTCATCATGTTTGAATAATATATTGAAGAAGTATATAAATACATAAAATGAAAATTCTCTGTTAATAACTATAAATCATCTTCAGATAACATGTTTGTGTTTTAACATAATCCTCCCTAGTTTGGATTTATGATAGAAAGGTTTCTTGGATAAGTTGATGGATATATGGAAGTGTTTTGGTATGGTATTGGATTAACCAAAAGGCTTTTTTATGTAACAAAATAATAGAGTAGGTGACCTTTAATAAGTTGGGGACATGAAACACTTTAAATTTTAAAAAATAATAAAATGTATTAGTGAATTAGTCAAGAAAAATAATATCAAAATGGATCATTTATGGATTTAATATGTCATATAGAAGAAATTAATCCATCAAATAGAATTTATAATGGTTTCCATGTAATATTAACCATTATCCCTAAATTTTATCCGCACGGTAAAACGTTTTTAATATTAACAGCTGAAACATATTTTTACTAATACTATTATTAATTATATCAAAAAAATAATCTAAATTTTAAAAAATATTAATTAATATATTTTCATATATTTAATCAATTTTAAAAATTCAATTCAAATAACTGTATAATGAATTTCTATATTAAACCTTCAAAACATGAAGAAAATAAGTTTTCTAGAAAATAAATATCTTCTTAAGTATAAAAAATATATATGAAAATAAAAAATAAATTTAATTAGAAACATCATATTTAGATTATTAAAAAAATTAGGGAACTAACTTTTCTTTGAGATCATTTAAAACAATAAAAAAGTTTGAACATTCTTGAAATGAAAAATACATTTTTAAATACAAACATTATTTTCACTATTCATTAAAAATTCAAATATTTCCTAAAATTCTGGAAAAATATCTCTATTCTAATTTTTATGTTATGAATTTAAGATTGATATATTTTTTAATTATAATTATAAAATATTTATATAAATATTTTATATAAAACCATTTGATACATAAAAACTGTATAATTCATAATTATAATATTTCCTTTTTAATTTAAATTTAGTTAACATTTATATAGTGAATATAATCCTTTATAATTTAATTAATTAATCTTGATAAGTTAGGAAATTTATTTTCCATTAACATTACCTAATTATTTTATTTTATTATCCCCATTATAAATTATATTCTTTCAATTTTATTAACTTGTTTAATAATTATGGATAACTTTTATTCACATCATTTTCTAATTTATATGTTACTTCTCAATCAAATGGTTATTAAAGAAATAAATTTCCACGTGAATCATCTTATTCTATAAAACAATGTCTCCAGAGGCGATAATATGAATAGGATATTCCTCATTTGAAAGTATCTCGAAGAAATATATATTTTTATTGTTCCAAACATGAGATACATATAGAATAAATTTTCTACTAAATGAATTATGGAATACATAATGTACCAAGGATAAAGTAAGAGAAAAGATCAATCAATATAGAACTGATCCAACATTATTTTATATTTCATATGGTCAAATGAACCATGAACATAACTTTCCCATTTTACTGTAACTCATTAAATTTTTCAATTGAGATAATTTAATAAAATCAAGATCACCTTCCTCGAATGAAATATCTTTCCTCAGGTTATATGTATAACTTTTATACCTACTTTGAGAAATAATTATCTATTGTCGAACTTTATTCACCTTATATACCTTTTCTTCTTCTTATTTTGGTCACAAAACATTATTTTTCTTACTTATTACCATTACATTTTATTGCAACCATGATTTGTATACAATTCATTAAAATTTTCCATCTATATAATGGATGGAACATTATTGTACAAAAAAATTTATAAAAATAAAAGATAATTATCCTAGCTTCCTTATAAATACATTGAATAGCCATGTAGATTTTATTCCAACGTATAAATTATTCTCTCTGACTATCCATCAAAATTGAGAACAAATGTTATATTGAAACATAATTAAATACCCAATTACTTTCCAAGACTTTTCCAAAAATTAGATTCAAACATGGAATAATTTTCATATAAAATGGAGATTGAAACTCCATATAACATAATTATATCATTTAGATACAACTAAAAAAAGACTATCAAAAGGAATAATATCTTTAATAGGAATTAAATTCCAATATTTAGTTAATTTATCAATAATATATCATATTTCATAATTATCTCAAGATTTATGTGTTCATAAAACAACTTAATCAATAGATATTTTTTTTAAATTTACCAATATAAAATGGAAATGATTGAACCAACCCCTTATGTAAAATTAATTATCTTTTAACATATTGATTATTCATACATTTTTTTGGTAATGTTATCATTTTTTCTTTTATTTCCATCTTACTAAAAACAATATTAATGTTCCTTATACATATTATATATTCTGATATGAACTGGAAATGAAGATCTAGGAGCTTCACTCAAAAATTATTTCATCAACTAGATATAACTTGGAATATAAAACCCCTATAAAAATATGATAACACCTCCTTCATCTACATTAGTCTCTTGAGACATACCCTTCATCATATATTATCCATTTTCTTATAAACGAGAAACCTCATTATCTTATTTTTTAAATTCTTGATATAAAATATGATTTTATTGAAACTATAGAAAAATAATGGAAAATTATACAAGAACTACTACTAAGACAACATTAATCAACTCATTAACCAAAGGGTTAAGTCCAAAACCTAAAATAATTAATCATGAACTTTGTTTTTCATAAAATGGATTATATACTATGATAGATTTTCCTAGTAGTTATTGAATCATTAATTCTTAATTCATAATTAGTTCCATCTATATTCTTTGTCTCAAGTTCAAATAATTCTGAGTGAATATATAGTTTAAATATTTATGATCAATAATTTTTTCACATGTAACTCCATAGAATTATATCTCTATAATTTTAAATTAAAAACCACAATATCTAGCTCTAGGTAATTTTTAGGATTTTTTATCTCATGAGGTTTAAATTTCCATGAAACTTAATAAAATACATGATCATTATGAATTAGAACACAACCAACACCCTTTAAAGAATAATGATTATGTATAATAATGATGATATTTCTAGATAGATGAGATAAAAATAGATCATTAACTAATATGAATTAAAATTTATTGAAACACTCAACCCATTCATTCATCCAGATTAATGTCACTGATTTTCATGTTAACTTATTTTTCAAACAAGATAACCGAGAAAATATTTCAACATATAGTTGGTAGTAACCCAGTAAACCAAGAAAACTACAAATATTTTTGAAATTTATTGTTCTAGGATAATCATCAAACACATTAGTTTTAACTTGATCAATAGTCATTCAATTTTAATTTATAATATTTATATGGAATAAAATCTATCACAAAAAGAAATTACATGTTCTAAATTTTGTTAATAACTTCTTATCTTTCATGGTTTGTAGAGAAACCCTCAAATGATTCACATGATCAACATAACATTTAGAATATAATAGGATTTGATCATTAAATAGAAAAAAAAATTTCAATGATCTCATGAAAATATATATTTATAAGATCCATAAATATTAATGAGGAATTTATATACCCAAAGATCAAAACGATAAACTCCTAATTTCCATACCTAGTAAAAAATTTCATCTGCGTAATGTTATCCCATTTCCCCTTCATCATATTGTATCATTACAAGATATTAACCTACATAAAAGACTAAGGTCCTAAGAGATGTTCAATTAAATAATATATATGCGGTAATAGATACTTTTTCTGAGTAGTGATGTTATTCAATTCTCAATAATAAATGAATCAAACATTGAACCATCTTTCTTTTTAGTGAACAAAATTGGAGATATGACAACCCCTGTCTTAATTAAATTAATATTCATGACTAATTTCATAATAATACACATAATACAACCCAAAAGATGTATAATTATATTTTCATTGGATAATTAGGTATATTACATAACAACATAAAAAATGGAGTATATTGACATTATAGAAAACTTCATTAATATGATCATAATTTTCTATCAATTTTAACATTTCATGTTATCACCCAGGGACATTCATAATAAAGGGGTGAGTTATAAATCGTAGTAATGGAATAAAAAATCGTTACTAGAAGATATTATAACACGTGAGAAAATTGGAATTTAAATTTCGCGTAGAAGGTGTGAGAATCAGAATCATGAAAAATGAGGAGTGATATATCTTGGTAAATTTGTGGAAACATGGGAATGAAGAAACAAATTTAAACATGACATCATAAACATAGGTTAATGATAACTAGCAATACATCATAACATAGTGGTGAAGTACCATAATGGATTAGGTTCACTTAATAATACAATGCATAACATCC
The DNA here is from genome assembly GCA_963277665.1 of Viscum album. Lineage (NCBI taxonomy): Eukaryota > Viridiplantae > Streptophyta > Magnoliopsida > Santalales > Viscaceae > Viscum > Viscum album. The sequence goes on from OY728133.1 coordinate 1,868,585,198, forward strand.
TATGAGACTAAAATATTACCCATTTCATAAGAGAGTTACATAATTATGGGTCCAACTGTCACTTACATATCATGAAAAAGAATCATTGTTCTACATAAATCATTCAACATATGATCATATTTTACAACATATAATTCCATGATCATGGATTCTATAATAAACAAATGGATTTCCCCTAAAAAATAACTACAAGTATATCTAGGTGAATACCCTCAATTGTAAATAGTGATGGTATTCACAATACAAAGGTTTGGCATGGGAAAATTGTAGTGAAATTTAGAATCCATACCAATAGTACTTACAAAATCATAAAATGTTTTTATGATATTCAAAGGGGTCTCTGTTCATTTTTGAATTAATTATTCAACAGTATGGATGTGGGAAAACATATTACCACATTATGAATTTGAAATTGAATGTGTGAAGTGAAGATGATGCTTAACTAATGAGGGAGAGAAAAGGATCACTTACAAAATTTTGGAAAAGTAATGGCTTAGGTAAATTCTATAATGAGAAGGGATAAATGATCTATAATTATTAGGACATAAATTTGATAGTAATTTTTTTATATAGTCATGAAAACAAAACTAATATAGAATTATAATACAAGATTCAATGAAGATACTTGAATTGAAAGAAGAGAGGGTGATTCAAAAATATTGAGAGGCGATTAATGAGAGATTGGGGAAAACATAAGAGGAATCTAGATATGGATGGATAGGTTAATTAATTTATCCATGGGTTTTTTTGAGAAAATTAATGGGAGGATGGATGGTTTTATATAGGAAAATATAGGGGAGTTATTTATTATTTTCCTAAATTATGTTTTGGAATCTATATAATAAAGCGATCGAAACTAAAAACCATTGAAGGTTTGTTTACAATGTATTATACAAATGAGGAGAGGGTTAAATTGTTTTATAAGGCCATGGGTATAAATCAATATATTATTAACCTTGGTGATGTGGTATTGAGTCATATTAATAAATAATTTATTTTAAACCAATAAATATAATATAGGTATTGGAGGATTCATAAAATATTTATAAAATTAATCAAATAACATACAAATAAAATAATTTTATATTTTGTACATATATTTGGAAATTGATATCATTTATTTAATTTATTACATTACTTTTGGGTCATTATGATTTCATAATGCACAATGTATATTTATATTGTATTAAATTTTATTCAAAAAAATTATATTGTCTTGGGAAAATATGAACAATCCATCAATGGATAACTTCAAAATAATCATTCATAGAATAATATTTATTTTATAAAAATAATTTTATAAATATCTTAATTAACTCTTTTAAAACAAGAAAAAATAATTATAAAAAATAATGAGTTTTTTTATAATAGTAGTTTTCGAACCCCAATAAAAATTACATTTTAATTTATAAATATTATATTATAATTTATATTTAATAAAGAAAAAAAAATATAATATTTTAGTAATACTTAATTTCTTTCCAAAATCCATTAATTCATAAAATATAATTCTTTAATCAAAATTTCATATTACATAGAATACAATTATTGTTTTATTATATAAAAATGAAAATCATTTATAAATAAAAAAATATAAGGTAATAAAACCATTTTTATATTAAAATTAAAATATAAATAATCAAATTATTATGGTCGTGATTCCTAAAAATTGTTTTCACTAGAAAACTCTATAAAGATATGGTGGTTAATGGTAAGACTTTCCTGAGGTTTTTTGCATATATGGTATCGTGTCGTAATCTAGATGAACATGATATTATCTTACAAATAGTTTCACTCATTCATTTGTAATTTGATCTCATCCCGAGCTTGATCAAGTTAAAATACAAGTGATTATATCTCCCTCAGAAGCTCAAATTAATGGGCTTCATAGGGTATGATCATGTAGGTTGATGTGATCACTTCATTTTTCTATATAAATTGGATTTATCAAAACCCTATATTTATACTAATCACATGATCACTATTAAACCATTATATTATCATTCAAAAAATTTCTTACAAGAATTATAACTTTTATTTGATATAATAACAAAATAACAAAATATGTTTTCTATAACCATAATATGACATTTAATTCATTAATTAATGAAATTTAATTTATGAAAGGGTAGGTCATTATAGGATAACCCCTTGATGAATTTATTGGGTGAATATAGCCCTTAACAAGAAACACTTTTAAATTCATTTACAATTTCAAATGTTCTACATGAAACCATTAAAATGACGATTTTATATTTTCGTTGACTTAGGAACATTGTTAACTGAAATACCAATCTCTGGAATAATAAAAAAATCATACAAATTATTAGGTAATTTATACAGATATTCCTTTACTATAGGTACGTCGGATGGTTGAATTGTATCCTTTTCTCAATATTAAATTCATGAAAACATTCATTACCATATTCAATTTGTTTCTTAACATATTGATAAGATATAAAATTTATGAATTCAATGTCATTTAAAAACTAAAAATCATTCAAAAAACAAAATTTTTTTATCTCAATAATATATCATAGCATAATAAACATAAAGGAGATCCATTCCCAGAATGAAATCCAACACTATAAAGGGTCTAAAAACAAGTATTTCATGTAATTCATTTCCATTGAAAATATTATAATGATCTTATTGTCTCTTTTTTCCTTAATACTACCCTTATATTTTTTTAATAAAATATTTTCCTTTATTTCATGAGGTTAAATTTCCTATTATCTAAAAAATTTCTCTATGATGAAAGAAATTAGAGAACTTGAATCAAAAAAGATATTTTAAAAAATCAATAAATAAGTAATATATCTAACACCACGTCACTAGTTATTATAACATCGTCTTAAGTGGATTTACATTATTTAGCCACATATTTCATGTTATAGTCATTATGATGTCCATAAATTATTCCATTCTATAGAAAATTACTTTCATAATGAATCATTTAATTATAGTTAAAAAATATTACTCAAATCCTTTTATAATTTATCTACTCATTACTAGGATTATTTTTTTGTCCCAATCAAAAAATCCAAACAGAGCATATCAGATACACCTACTAGAGTGAATATGGAATTATACTTATTGATTTCGATGAAAACAATCAAAATAACAAAATTACATTTTCTCTGCATGAGTTTTACCGAATTTATGAATCCCCTTTCTCTACTTCGTAGACTATTTTTTCGTATTGTTTTCAATGGAAAAATGATTATTGGACATTTTCATTTATACCTTATCAATATATCAAAAAATATCATTATTTTTTAAATTCATGAGCATCTAATTCCCTCTAGATTATTGGTTCAATCCTATGTAAAATTGATAATAAATACTATCATTATCCAAATTGAATTTTTGATTCTATTATGCCATAAAAGGGATAATTTCGTTATTAAAAATACAATGAATCATACCCCATATAATTTAATTTCAATAATTGGTTTTCTATACTATGTCTAATAGAATTAGAAGAATATTACTCAATTGAAAAATTATTAAATTCAGTATATTCCAATGAATTTTTCTATTCTAATTATATGATATTGTAAACAATTAACAACCACTGATTTTGTTCAGAATCAAAAAAGTAAATAAATGTAGTTAACATTTGATTTTTTTTACATTCTTGGAATTTGAATACATTCTCAATATCATTAAATAATCAATCATCTATTATAATGTAATATTATCCACTGAATGTTGGAGATTGTTTTTCTAACAAAATGCTCTACTGCAGGCATATTCTTTTGAGGTGAACATGGTTACTCTCTCAAATGGATACCAGTAACAATTATAAAACTTTTCAATTCATATATAATAGTAATAAAAATTTATATTGATTCTATTGTGTCTATTTTGAATGATATTTTTCTCCAGGTTTTTTCTTAATATATCTTCCAAATTTCCTAAGCATGAAACAATTCTAAAGAGACATATTTTAGAGCAAAGAAATGTGGTAATATTTAAATTATATATCAAGATGACCATATATTTTTATATTTTAAAGTTGAACACATTATCATATTCTCTAAAATTATAAAAAACCTTTCCTCTGATAACAACTATAAAAGGCTCTACCCTTATTAAATCCATCATTTCATTTCTAGACATGAATTTTATTCATTTAATTACCAAAGAACATTTTAGGTTTAGAGTTTTAAAAAATTAAGTCATAACCCTAATATAAAAAACATATAAAAAACATATAGGATGATATTAATAATATCAATTTTTTCATAATACATGTATTTTAAAATTAAACACGTTTCCTTTACAAGAAAAATATTTAAAATTTTAAACATGAATCCCTCTATATTCCAACTCATCCATAAATGTAGTGAAAAACATTTTTAAATGAGGGATGAGTTGAAAAATATAAATTGGGGAAAATACCAAAACCCATTTGACAATTTTAAAACCAGTAGATCATAGAAGTTTTTTTTATTTTAACATAATAAACATTAATACTGACTAATCATTTACTTAGACATAGAATCATATTTTCTACCGATATTTGTTTCATAAAAAATATATAATAGAAAAAAATTTAAATGACAAACATTATAGTCAATTAGAAAACATGGGAACCCATGATAAACATTTTCATACACACATACCTTCTTTCCCTAAAAGGGAAAAATAATTCCATTGAAACAAAAGATCATTATCATAACATTAAAAATCATACAATTTCCCTGAATACAACATTATAACGAATAAAAAAATAATGTAATTTCAATGGTACAACGTGTTTATAAAATCCTTATAAGAAATATTACATGTGGAATAACCAATACCATAAAATTATAACGTAATTCCTTAAACAACATGAATCTTATCTAATGTGTGGGAGAGATATGCTAGGATTAACAAATAATAAAAAATTTATAAGGACCACTAGATGAAATAAATATATAAAATCTTGTATTTACATCATCAAAATATGTAAAATATATTTTTTAACCCATATGAAATACTTTTTTTATTGGAATATCCCATTCCATTAAAACAAAATGTTCAAAATTAAGAGACAAAAAAAAGGATGGACGATTTTTCTATAAAATTAATCATATAATCTTATAATGTAATCCATTCATAATATAATGTTCATTATGGTGAGAAATTATTTCTGTTTTCTACATTAAAATATAACATTTTGTAAATAAGATCAAACTTTTCCATATAAACTACATAAAATGATTCCATTAAATTTTTTTAACGGAAATTGAAAATACACATAAAAATTTCTTTATTATTAATTTTTCATTATAAATACATAATAATATTAATTTCATGAATATTTATACAGAAAAAAAATATTTAGAAAATAAATCATTAAAATATATTAAAAGAGGGTTTTAATGTAATGTGTCTGTTACCTTGAGTATGACTCAGCACATATGTTATTTATATTCAAGGAGAAAAAACTATGTCAATTATTTAATTAATTAAGATCAATTTTTAAGTTTATTATGAGTTTTATATTATTTTTAGTCATGCTATATATAATAAGTTAATCCATTAAGTTAATGTTAGATGTTTTGATGATAGTCCTCTCAAATATACAAAATAAATTTATTAAGATGACTATTAACAAAAATCTCATTAAAAAATTATCTTAAGAATAATAATAATGTAATAAATATAATTTTTTAAATTAATTATTCTTTTAAACCTAAAAATTAAAAACGGTAATAAAAAAAGAACAATGTTAGAATTTAGATATGGTAAGTCGTACATATGCATGAATAATGTTTCCATTTGTAAAAAAACATTATAAAAAGAATTCATGTGTAATTTTAGAATTTAAAAATTATTATTATATAATAAATAACATTTTATTTCTTTAAATACGATTATATATATAGAATCAATGTGATGAGGTCATGAAAAAAATCACATCACATCATTTTGGTGGCAATATACAAGTAGGCACAAACGACATTATCATTTTTTTATTGTTGGAAAAGTAAAAAATTAGATGGTATATTATATTTAGATGATGATAAATATTTCATGAATATCAGACATATATATATATATATATATATATATATTAAATCAGTCATTATTCTCAACCTTGACAGGTGGTTATGGAAGTTGAATTACAACAATTAGTGAGGTAGTACTCCACCCTACATAAGAAAGGTAAATTTATATTTAATTTTATTTAGGAAGTGAATGGATGTGTATTATTCCATTAAAATAAAAAAGATTATCATATAAGAGATATTTGTCAAGCTATTTCATCTTATATGAGTATGTTTTGAAGAAGATATAAGAAAAAATAAAATGAAAATGTTCGATTAAGAAATATACCTCTTCATAAGACATCCTCTTTATATTTGTTCCTACATTCTTATTTAATGGTGTTTCTGATCAATCCTAGTCCAAAATGATGTGGGGATAAATTTAAAGAAATTAATTTGGTCAGTATTATCCAGACCAAAATTCTTTTGAATTATGTATAAAAGAGGATATGGGGTGTCCTTTTATATGTGGGGGAGAGGAAAGACATGGAATTTTATTAAAATTAAAATATATTAATTTTTTATTCTATAAAAATGGATAAAAAATGGACCACTTCGAATAATGATATGGTATATATTAATAATATGTTTATCCTATATAATTCATATATTTTTCTAGGTCATTATATCCCCTATTACGTATGTTTAGACCATGGTAAAAATGTTATAACCTTAATTGTGGCAACATATTTTTACTCATTATAATATTCATTATGATAAAAATTAAAATTATTCCATTATAATAATTATTAATAAAAAATATGGAATCCATTTTATAATATTCAATTCATAAATGGGGAGAATTTAAAATAAACTTTAAACCGAAAAAATGTGATGAAAACATTGTTTTTTTGAAAAAATTTCTTAATTATAAATATTTTTTGTATGATATTAAATAATATAATTCATTAAAAATAAAATAATTGGATTATAAATAATTTTAGTAACCTATTTTTTCTATGAAACAATTTAAAAATAGAATTAATGAGTGTTAATTCTTGAAATGAAATTATTGATTTCAGAAAAATATGTTCTTTAAACTATTTATCGAAAAATAAAACATCTCAATAAATTCTCTAAAAATAAACCAAAGATAATTTTGACATAATGACTATAATAGTGGTATCCTTTATTAAATTAATATTTGAAGATTTTAAAATCAACCATTTCAATAAAAATTAATAATACATAAAAACAAAATTAGTAATAGTTAAACTATTTCATTTTTTATTGAAAAATTAATTACCATTGTTATATTTAATATAATAATATAAAATAAAATTAATTAATATTCATAATTTATAAAATTGATACGCTATTTAAATTTCCGATGTTGTGACAAAATCTATTTGGTTCTTTTTAGATCGAGTAAGATCATTGTTAGGGACCCACAAGGGAGTTATCAATTGGCCAGTCATTTTATAATTTGGAGTAAGAATTCAGGAGAAATTACCACAAGGTCTTCATGAAATAAGGTAGGTGAGTGATGGTTACATGATCATTCTAAGACTATTTAATATTGTTGAACATGTACTTTATGTGTCCATTGGGTTTTTTTGTTTTTGGATGAACCCCAGTGATAATATGGAATTATTGTGGTAAAGGTTTCAGTTCAAGGTATCTCGCAGAGTGAGGTCACTAATGTGTTCATGATACACATGTGGTCAAGGCATCCAAGGGTTCCACTATGATAATTAATAAGGTAAATGTGTTAAAATTAGAAATTGTAGGTCCACTGAGTGTGATGTCACAAATGATCTATATTAAACATTGATGGAGCTCCATGGTTGGATCATTTGGGAAGGAGCGGATCAAGAGTATCAATATGAATTTGAAATTTTGACCCATTGGTATTAATACCTATGGAGAAACAAATGTAACCCATATGATGGGGATAACAATATTGGATGTTTGAAGGTTGTGACCCTCATTATAGATTAATTTTAGAAATGTTTATAATTGTGTTCTTAGTAAACCTATAAATTTTTGTAATTAGTATGGAATTAAGTTCTAATGTATGGGTGAGATGGAAATTCATATCCACTCTTTGTGATGTTGAGTAGATATTACTAAATGAATATTGGTGTTCACTGTCATTATCCATGATGAAGACACTCCAGTCATGGGCAGCATCATGTTGATCACGAGTAAATGAACTTCATGTTGGAAGGATCATGGAGGTGGTGGAAGAAATATCATTGAATAGTTGATACGATACCAAGGAATCGATTTGTAGTATATATGAGGTGACATAGTTCCTCGATAATACCTTATTGAAAATTTAAATGGGTTTTTTAGAGAGTTAGTGTATCAGTAATAATCTTAGGGTGTTGTTATCTGATCTAAACAATGTCATGTTAAATGTGGCTTAATGCATGTGGTGAGTGCATGCCAGAAGACAAAAGCTGTTAGAGACCCAACTATGGTTTCACATTGAGTGTAATGTTCATACTTCGATACTATTATTTGGATATCATGGTATCATGATGGAATATTAAGCATTAGGATTGGGTAGTATGATGGATCTTTTCCCTGAGAATCCAATCATTTAAAATGTTTCCACGTAAGGGATTTCTAGTTGAATTTTTCTGTGAGAATGGGTTTAAATGGTTTTGATGCCACATAAGAAGCATTATTCAGACATAGTTTTTACATTAGTGGACTATTGGAGGTATGATTTTGGTATGTTAATCTTATGGTGGGGAGTATTATTAATTATAAATATTTTTGTTCAGTGGAGCCTTCTGATAGGGAGTAACACAAGCATTCGGATGGTTAGTAGGTGAAACTGTGGTATTTTTGAAGATACATGTGGAGTGAGTGAAATCATAATGTTCATGTTAGTATCCCATGAGTGGTTCACATTTTTTTATATTTTGTGTGATATAAATTTAGAGTAATTTAGTGGTTGTATATTATAGTTCATATGATGATTGTGGGGAGTTCATAATGAATATACATCTATAGAAAATTAGGAGACATTGTTAGAGGCCATAAAGGGATTCTTGAGGATGTGAAGCATTATGGTGTAGAGTTTCTAATAACCCACATATCTAAAAAATGGATGTTTCTAGATAAATTTGATCTGTCATCATGGTGGGGGGGTCTGTTTTTAGAAATGAGTATAGATTTATAATTCTTAAGGCTTATAAATAAATTTTCTGTTGGACAAGTGAAAAAGCTCATTAGCAGAATTAGGTTCTTTGAAATACATTTTATGAATATTGGAGAAAATAATGTTGTTGTGGAAACCACCACATATCTGATGAAATAGTCATCATCATTGGTGGCCTGCTGGGATCACCTATCATGAAATACCCCATAGACTCATTATTTAATCCCAATGACATGAATATGGGTTTGACTTATGGATGTTATGAGTATTTTTTTTCTCTTCATCGGAAACAACTTTTTAGATTAAGGAGGTATGGACAACATATAGAAATAAATTCATCATTGATATCCTATTTTATTTCCCAATTTAGTTAAACATTAAGTTGGATGAGACTATATTTAATCTGTTTGAAATTATAGGGATTCTATGAAGGTTTTATTAGATATTTGTGAAATAATTTGAAAATTAATGAGGGGTTGACCAACTTTCATAGAGTATGTCCAACGGATTTTACCACACAATATTTCATAGTGATTTTACTTTTATATCTAATATATGATGGAATCAAGCGAGTTCTAATATCCTCAAAATTAATTTAGTTGTGAATCTGGTTAAGTGGGAGTACCATTGAGGGTGTTTGATAGTAATGACTTTTAGTGTTTAATAAAATAATTAATTATGATTTTATGTTATTAATTAGTATTGGTTCATGGGTGTTGTAGATCTCAAAGGATAATAAAATCCTTGGATGATGATATATGAATCATGGAAGTGGTTCTATAATGCCAATTATAGGAATTCATGAGATTAGTGAGGTTGATAACTCATTTGAGATAGGAGTCGCGGGTCATAGAAAAATATATGAATATTTGTGAATATGTTTTCATGTTTATGAAAATATCAATTGGGTATCAAGTAGATTAGCTAAGGACTGAGAGGCCCATAATCATGATTATATTGATAGAATTGTTCTATATATTTATAATATATTCATAGAATCATTTTGGATGTTTGGATTCATCCTATGAATATTTTGATGAGGGTAACTGTGATTAATTTGATGGTGATAGAACATGGGTGCTCTCTAGATTTTATTTTAGTTACATAACTATCCTAGGTGTTTCCTTAGGCACATCTATTTATTCCTAAGGGGTTTGGGGTAAGAGATATGTGGTGTCTTAATAGATATATTAGGTCATAACCTTATTAAATGTGATGTGTGTTAGAGTATATGTAGACGTCAGACCTTTCATGATATGATTTTATTGATATGACTTGTTTTTTGTTGTTATGTGATGAATTATATATGGATATGTTTATAGAATATGGATAATTTATTTTATATATGGTAAGAATCATAACTGTTCATGTTTCAACTAATGTGGTAATGAACATGCACAGTTGTGAGTGGTATATGATTCAGAATGACTAGTATATCGAATCAAATGGAAACACCCTTATGTTTGAGTAGATCCCCAATGATTCATGCATTCCATGTGTCTATTCCATCATGTTTAAGGGTATTACCAGACTATAATTATTGTTTATATGCGCTAAATGGTGACTACTTAATGTCAAATCATTACTTTCCATTGAAGGCGTGAGTGTAAATTGTTCCTTAATGGTGGAATGTGGATTTAGTTCTATTGGATGATTCTGTTGAAGAAACATATGGACCATACAATATGATATATTTCATGGAATAAAATTTTCAAACTTTTCATTTAGAATCTATATGTAGTAAGAATTTATGGGGTTTCGTTGTCCTAGTTATCACCTAAAGACCCAATAGGTGTGTTTATCAAATCAAGTGTTGTGGTTGCGTGGTTAACACATGACAACTAAGTGAGCATGTTTGTTTATGTATTTATTTTCCTCTTACAGACACAAATATATGATGGTATATATTAGAGGTGCCTAGTGATACTATATATATATATATAGGTTTTCCACACACACTACGAGGGAATTTAGTGCATGTGTATAGCTTGTGAATGAGTTCTTATTGAAAAAAATATATGCATTGGATTGAGAAAAGAGATATTCTACATATTGGAGACGTGATATATAAGGATAAATCATTTTTAATATATTCTTTGTAATTTTAATTTTAGGTAACCTATATATGTTCTTTTACTAGTGGGAAACCAGTATATGTTTCTATGATAACATAATTTGACAATGGATTGAGTTTAGTTCTTTTACTTCATACTCTAATGATTATTGTTGAATATTCTTATTTAGTTGTATCTTCTGCTATTTTAGACTCATTTATAAGTTCATAAAAAGTCCAATACTATTCTATTCCCTTTTCTCTAGTCAATATCCTCTAGTATAATGGGTGGCACTCTTGAAGTCAGGTGCCACTTTGGCCAGGACCCATTGATTCCGGTATGGGCATCATAACTGAATCATTAATATTATCTCAAAATCCTATAACATGTCTTACACAATCATTAAACCTATTAAAATATTCATATATATTTTCCGCATCATTAAGGTTTAGGTATTCAAATGCATTTCTTGACATATAAATATTATATTCCTTAATCTTCACATTTCCTTCATACATAATGTCATGATTTTCCCACATCACCTTGGAAGTATTAAGTCCCACTCTCTTAATGTAAACAATATCATTATGATATGAAATAATGAAATTTCTATAATTATTATCCACATAAATATTTATCCTTTTCTACTTATCTCACGGGAGAATCTCTTCTTAGTGGAATAAATATAAATGTTTCAAGATCACTCACATAAATACCTTACGCTAAAAAATATGGAATCATTCGGTTCTTACATCCATGAAAATTTTTTCAATGATAAATTTGAACTATACTACAATTGATATGATTACAATTTTTTATAAAAATCATTGGATATTTTAGAAGAAACCTTTATTTTCATTCATACCACTTGTAGCGAAAGTTTCTAGTGACATCAAATTAAGGGGGAGGATTTGATTTAGTAATCCATTATCATTTGGAAAAATGTTATATAATTTAATCTCCCATTACAACTTCTTAGGATATTGTAACACCAATTTTTTTTTCAAACACATTCTTATCAATAATAATATGTATGTATAAAATGAATATAAGGATCTACAAGATTCAACCTTAAAATAGTAATATCTACCTTGATTTGGTTGAGTTTTGAGACCTAGATTATTTTAGATAAAAACCAATGAAAAATTTCAAGTTATCTCCATAAAATCATGGAAGTTAATATACTCTAATTCACGGTCTCTAGTTATTATAGTATAATCTTAAAAAAACGCATTCATTATATTGGAATCATTTATGTTGAATCTATACCTAAAAAATATCTCCCATGTCTCTTACCATGGTCTTTAATCTATCTCACAATATTTCTTCAAGGGTCCCCATGAATTTCCCCTATGAAAATGTCATTCAATGTTGTTATCTTCATCTGTAGTGTGTGTGTAGAATTTTTCTCATTAAAATTTGGGTATGTTCCTTCAAAATATAATCACTATTATTTACAAGCTTCTTCTCCAGATGATATAATGATATCATAGTTATAAATATGAGGTTTTCGATTCCCTCTTTCCCCTAAAATTAATCCTTACTATAGCTTCATTGGATCCATTCATCTTTTTAATAAATGGAAATTGAATTATTTAATATAAATTACCTTATTCTTTGATACCTATATGGGATCTAGTGAAATAGTTTTTAGGTTCTCTGTATTATTCTCATTGTATCAAGACTTTATTTTTAATTTGATGATTTTTTTTGTTTTCATATTATTTTTCACAAATATAATTTCAATCCTAATATACAGATACTTTCTTATTTATGTTAGGATCTGGTAATATATGATCTCATTTAATACACATTAAAAATATTCAAATTCATCATTCAAATATTCTGTAACACCTAGATTTATAATTCCCAATGAAATACAATTATTTTTTTCCTCTAATTTCTATACTAAATAAATTCAACGAAAAATATTTATATTATTTCCCATATATATGGGTCGATTCACTTTGATGTGGAAAATACCCATTCGATATGAAATCATCCAATTTATCTTTACATATATTAAACATTAGTTTGACACTAAATTCTCATCATGAATTAGAATGAGTCAAAATATCATTGTAATATTTAATTCACAAAAGAGCATCACATAATAATCATCTATAATTTATACATCCTCGTATGAAAATAATCAAATTTAATTCAACCCTTTTATTTGAATAATTAAATCTTCATATAGTTCCCTTTAAACATACCATGTGAGGTACTATTAAGAATCATCTGAAGGGTTCTCATTCAAATTTAACTTTTTCAAAGGGTTGAATGAACTCCCATATTTTTGATAGGGCTCGATTTTTTTACTTTATAGATATTATTCCCAATGATATATATGTTATATATGTTTATATTTGTAACTTATTATGGTATTTTTTGAGGTTATCATCTTCATAGAATTCATAGAATGTGTTTTATAATATTATTTCCACACTGTAGGTTTTAGGTACCCTGTGTTGTAATATGCTAAAACAATGTTGGGTTTATTCCTTATTGTTTATGAAGTCCATTATACCCTATGATGTACTCTTCTTACCCTAAGAATTCTACATAATACTAATTAATGTTAGTAGGATTCCAAAATTTTACATTTTTCTAATCTATTATAACATTTATAGGCTCGTCAAAATATTAAAAGAATTTCTTCACTATACATTTAGTCATTGCCAATCAATTTCAAAACATAATGCAAATATTCCTCTTTACCTAAAACTGTAGTTTTCATGTACATTAATTTATGTTTGGATCTTCTTCACTTTTGGTAGTTCCTTATTCGGTAGAAAATATATTCTTATAGTTAATCACTAACTATAATTTAGTAAAATTATTCTTTACTGGTAGCTCAAACCTCTTCATTCTTACTATGTATAATGTCCGCAAATCACTCTTCTCTTACCACACACAACACACATATTTTCATATTCTACATCATTGATGTAAGCCAATTAATTTAAAAAACTATGATATTATCCATACATACATCAAAATGACTCAAACATAAAATAGTAAAATATGTCCATGTAATTTATTTTTTACATATGAGAATATGAATATATAAAATCTGCATGTGCAAGGCTTGAATACCTCTATTTTCATCATTTTTTCATTGGTTTTATCTATAGTGATTTACATAGTCACTAACCATTTTATAACTCATATAATTTATATCCCATCCCATTAAATTATATTAACAGATTTGAAACAAAACTTTCCTCATGCATTAAAATCCTGATAATAAATCAAACAAAAATGTTGATTTTAATTCACCCTATAACATCCCAATAATTCATAAAAAATCCAAAAATATGATTTATTTTTTAATTATTTTTTTGGTGAGTCATATTCCATATAATAATTTGGATAAAAGAGAATATTTTATCATAACATAATAACATTGTTAGGTATCAATGTTAGTGACAGATCAATGAGAGGCAGTTCTTTGATATTCAAAATTGTAATTTATATAAAACATTTGACTCATAAATGTGTTCAGTAACTTAAAATTATAAATTAATACAAATAAAAAAATTCTAATGTAATAAATGGTTTACATGTTTATTAATATTTATAGAAACTAATGTTAAATTATTTATAATAAATATTTATGTTTCCAACCGTGAAGGTAAAAAATTAAAGAAAACTATTTCATAGTATTCAAAATTGATTAAAAATTATCTATTTTGAGGTATTTTCACTAATTTGAACATTCAAGTCTCAAATAATGAAAACTATATATAAACATGGTCCATGAAATAAAAATAAAGATGGTAAAAAAGGTTATTAACAACTCACATCTCGGTCTAATCAATAATAAACTTATTATGAATCTAGAAAAATTAGTTATTGAATTATAATGGCCAAATTAACATGGTGACACCATGATACTTTGAGAATATATTGAATTTATTTTAATAAATCTATAAAAATTCCAAACAAATATAATAATTATTTAAAAACATTAATTTTCAAATTGTATAACTATTCAAAAAAATATTTCACTAGTGAAAAAATAACATAATGATTTATCAACATAAAATGAAAAAAAGATCATTCTAAAAATTATGTTTAATTCAAAAAAGGAAATAAAAAAGAGAATCTACGACCAATGATAGAACAGGTAGTTGTAATTCTATATTTAACTGAAAACATCACCACCCAAAATTAGAAAAATAAAATATCTTTTTGATGAAAATAAACAATTTTATTAAGATTATTTTTTTATTTACTAAATGAAATCCAATGAAAATCATTGAAATATTTTTAGAAAATAATAGATGTATTTTCTATTCCACACCTTTAATGTGACCTTCTAATAATTTCACTTCTCTCCAAGAAATCATTACCCAAATTCTTAATATGCAATCATACCTTTTTCAGAAACCACCATAAAAAAGTAGAAATCCTTACAATAGGATATTAAAAAGATGAAATTCAATCCTTAAATTACTATTATGTAAATTATTAATTATTAGGAAATTCATGGTAGAATCCTTCCAAAATATTCGATTGTAAAATAATTCAACTATTATTAATACATGAGATGATCATTGACCAAAACTTTGTTATTTTTATTGGGTATTCATTAATATTTCATAGTAATTTCATGAAATATGTTCCCATTTTTCTAGTTTAAGAATTACATAAAGGATCATTCTTGTATTTGTTAAAAAAATGAAATGACTCAGTATTTCAAATTAGTAACCACACCACAATTTATTGAAACCTATATACAATATAGCCGAAAAAAATATTTAATTAAAATATTTCATCATGAATATGATTATTAAAATTTCATATACCAGATTGAAATAATGGTATTGAATGGTAATAATTGAAGAAAAGTCAAATTGAGATATTCTACTAATCTGATAATGGGTGGAATGGGGCCTCGTTTTTTTGGGGATAAGTATGGCCACAAAATACAAACACATAGTCAGCCATACTATCTCAAATAGTTCCCAACGTGGTTTATTTATTGAATTGAAAACACCCAAGGGATCACCCATATGTGATGATCTATAGACCTTCATTTTAAATGAAGATGGTCATTGATTATTTGTTACCAATAAAACTAATGAACTCACATTGATCAAGAGGATGTATGTTTAGGCTCAAAAAAACCCCATTGTTAAGAATTATTGGCTACTCTAAGACTATTATTGATTTCGTCAATACTGTGAATATTTCACCAATCTCGATATAGGACATATTCCTTAAACATTAGTAATTACTTAATGGATTATACTTATTTCTGTGTCTATATATATAAGAGAAATCATGTCTTTGTGAACATATATATGTATATGGGGTTATCTATTAATGAAACGAGTTATATATATGGTAGTTTCCCCATATTTAATTATTTTTAATATGTAATACTATTTTGAGGATTTATATTCTGTAATGTCATGTATTTGGGCACTCTAGAGTTCATTTACTTATAAGAATGAAGTGTATGTTAGTGGTTTCATTATTGACAATAATATGGGGGATTCCTTTATATCCTCATGAATGGAATTAAGACCCATGTAGTTTAATTAAATATAGAAGGACACGTGATACCATTAAAGGTTATGTAATTAAGACAAATCCATGAAGTTTAACATAATATGGTAAAGTTGATTATTAGAAAGATTTCCGGTAAATATTGGTGAGGTACTTATGTAAGAAAGACCCATTTTGTTGACCTAATTGGGAATATAGACCAAGGAAATTATGTTGGGTTCACAAGTAGTATAGCATAATTAATATGGCCCCCTCTTGGAGTACAGATTAATGGGGATGATATGAAAATACCTATAAGGAATAAATCCATCCATGTGGTTGATTTATTCTATCATAAATATAGACTAACAGATGATTATTGATAAGGAATATATCCATAATCGACGAGGGGGTATATCAATTTGAGGTGATGAAATAAACAATATAATGTTATATACTGCCTAAAGTGGAAGGAAATGAGGGATTTAGGATTTAGGGTTTTAACCTATAGTAGGATTCCTATTTATCCCATCAATATAAGAATCGTATCATATGTAGATCGATTTACCAAATTCATGATCCCGAGAAAAGATCATATCATAGAGTGTAATGACATACTCAAAGGACTTATGTTTTCGCATTGAATATGTTAGTATAGATATTGAATAATATATTGGTGGATTATGATATCCTTGAAAAATATGTCATCGGTTAAATGGAAAATGTGTTTAGAGGGATTTTTATAGTGGATATGGGTAATGAACCTTAAAATGATTTCCAAAAAATATTGTTATACGAATAAGAGTCTATGTAGTTCAGAATTTAAGAATTTATGTTCCATAAAAGGTGAAACAACATAGGATTAAATTTGTAATATAAATATGAGGCTACCCTAATATTATTTATTATCAGTATATCCCTTTGAAGTAATAGAATATATGTTTTGGGATTACTTCAAAATAGGAGGCTCGGAATGGATTTATTTTCATCATAAAGATTTCAGGATCATCACATATATCTAATTCCATGTTTTTTATACTTGTTGGGGGAAATAAGATAAAATAAATGATTAGACACATTGTATTTCATTACAATATTTCATTTGATAGAGGCTACCATTTGGGGAATATGGTAATATGGTCATCATTCACTTGTATGAAATGACCATATGATAGATGACATGATCTTCCAAATGTAGTATTGAAATTTTAGAGATATATGGCAGACATGATGACGGAATTTCTGAATTCATGAGGAATATAACCTTATATAAATATATATATATGGAATTATGTTAGATATAAATATAGAGCCAAAACAAATACTCCCATATATCCCATTTATAACATAATTCAATGTCCACACATTTCATAAATTTTCCATCACACTAATGTTTATGGATGAATAATTTAAATTAAGGGAATATTAACCATAAGGAATATATTCTTATGAGAGAAGATGAAAAATATTTATTTTGGAGGTTCTAGTGGAACTCTTGTTTATGGAGGGCATATATTGTCTTGGTGTGGGTTGGATATCACATAAATATCCTGGGAATGTGGGATCACGTAATGAATTTGGATTCAAATGAATAAATGAAGGAGAAAGCGTTGTCCAGTTGAATGATCGCAAAAAGGCTGCACAATCGAATTATTGAAAGGGGACACATTGCTATCCAGTTTGTATTATTCGAGGAAATTGTGTGACATGATAACATGACCTATTGGTCATCATGATGTTGTGTGTCCAAGGTATCATCACATTACTTGTGCTTTCCAAAGTGGTCAGCTAACTAAGCTCTAAAAAATAGTTTAATTTACTATCAAATGGTTATTCATTTTTTCATGTTTTTATCCTTAAGAATATCTCAATTAATTTCTAAATTTTAGATTTCGAATCCAAATAAATATCCTTAACTATTATTTCACCATATGTGTGTCTTCATCAATCATTCTTGTTTTATTCTATTTGGGGTGGTATAAGCATAGGTTCATAAAATCTATATTTATTCATATGGAATGTGATTAATGTTAATGAGTTTCAGATGGTGACATACATCTTATTTTATCTGTATTGTCTCATAATCATCATGTGACTATGTTTTTATGATGTAAATGATGTCCCCCAGTGTGTCGCATGAAAAATAGATACTGTGAGATGGTAAAGTCCTAGGAAGACTCCATTAAATTTTTCTATGTGAACCATTTATGTATTAGTGATGGCCAATAAAGAGTGACCATGAGAATATTCCATCACGGGAGGCCTTAGCTCTGAGATGATAAAATTAAGAAATTAGTGTTAAATAATCACATGACTCTAGGGGAGATTGTTAATGAATAGTGACCATGAAATGGATTCATCTAGAGTAACCTATCTTTTGAACTAGCATCAAGAATTGGATTATATTAAATTATAATGTTCCATCTATGGTGTTTCATGATGTTTAAAGGGTAAAAAATTCACATACTTCGATTTCATGAACCTCATGAAATCACGTGATTTGGGAATATAGTCTGTTTTATTTTCAAAAATCATATATATCAAAACGGTAATTTAATTTTTTGGATTCTTTCCCACCTAATGAATCCAAATTTCATATTAGACATCAATAAATTTGTCCCACCAAAATTATTTTTTATAGAATGATTGGGGACCTAGTTTTGAGGAATTTTATTCCATCTAGAGTCTCCTTGGGACTTTTTATATCCTTTGGTCATTTATGTTACTCTTGGTATTTCATGAATTACACTATAAATAATAAAAATATAGGATATCTCAACCCATACTTCAATATTCATAGATATTTCATTTGGTTCTTTTATGTGAGTGCTCCATATAAGATGAGTTAAGTTAACTCTTTTCATAACCACATCATGTAACTAAAAAGAGTAATTCACATCTTCAACAGGGTCATGTGTCCTTTACATGTTTATTTAATCACATAATTGGATTATTTTTCTAATATCTCTTGATGTATTAAGGACCATTAGATCGTGAGATCCTTTTATGTTCACTCCACCCCATTACTTGGAAGAATTCATTTTCTTTGAAAGATATTTCATTAGTCATCCACTTGATTCTATTCTACATTTTCATAATTAGAGTTACACCCCTACTCATACATATTTTGAATATTTATCTTTTTGAATAAATATGTCTTTATGAATAGATGTTTTAGAGGTTTTTTCTCATAGGAATTCCATCATAAAAAATGTGGAAGTTGTCCATGGTGTGGTTATTCAGTGTTATAATTTCTATCTAATAGGGTTTGTGGGTAAAATATTATAGAGAACCAACTGTGTGCCTCGTTTCCATTTTAAAGGTTCAACACTAGTAAAAATTATCTAATATACCAACCCCATGAAGGGTTCATGAACCATTCTTCGTTCATGAAGTGTCACAACACATTAATAGAGAATATTTCATATATAAGACACTTCAATCTCAAACACAATAGCTCCGAAACATATTTTCCGAGTTCTATTATGATGTATTTTTAAGAGTCCTTGGATGATTCTAATATAGAAACCCTTTTCTATGGCTCAATAATGCGGATTCTCGTATCAAACTCAAAACTGAGGTGGGCATCTAACTGGGATCTCCAATTTGGTGGGATATTGAGGATAGATTCGGGCTGTCAATTCTAATTGAATTGTAATAGAATTTATTATTTCATTAATATAAAACAAAATTAGCTTATATGAGGCATCCTAGTTTTCAAATACCATATTTTACAATAATAAATTCCTGATGCAATACGTTTTTTATCGGTTGATTTTAGACTCCAACATGTTTCATATACTTGGGGAGATGTTGTAATAACTCTTTGGAATATAATGATGATTATAGGTGAACCAATACTTCGGGATATTTGTGATAAATTTATCCCCACCCCCTCTCATACAGCTTGGAAGATGTGGAATGGAACCCACACATTGAAAATATTGTTTTAAATCTGGCTCGAGATGTAATTGGTAAGGACCTGCATCTAAGAGGTGATATATGTTTCATGAAGTGGTTCATGTTATGGGTCAAAAATCCTCATCATGAAACTCTTTAGATGAAGCCCAACTATTAAGATTGTGTGAATTATGTAGTACAAGGTATCTTGTTATAATATTTTTTAAGAAGTTTAATTCAATTACTGGAAATATCTAGTTACATCCCTAAACCATCACCTTGTCCTGCAGATTGGGTTATCATCAATATACCGCACTAGGAATCTTCTCTTTATTCGAGGGTTGGGAGGGTTAAGGGTCATAATAGTCATGATGTTGGTTGAGATATAAATTAGTTGTCTTATCACCATGATCATTTATATACTAAACAAGTATTTTAATCAGTTAAACAACATTTATAAGTAAAATAACCCATTTATAATTTCATCCCCCTTATATGTGTTTTGGGGTGATATGGAAGCCCACACAGTATGATAAAAAATCATCAATACACTGAGATTTCCTAGGTCAGGATTTAGTCCATTCCTACAAAGCAACAGTTAGTTTAGGCCAGGAAAAAAGAATATTTATGAGATAATGAAGAATATAAAATGGTATGATCAATTCTTGTTAATTTCATGATGGAATGTTATCCTAAAATATCACTAAAAACATAAAGGTATGTCATGATCCTCGATCCCACCTAATAGTTTTTAATATGGGTGGTTTGTCCTCTAGGAAAAATTGAAATATTTTATATGATAGGTTTTCATTGTGCTACTAAGGGAGGTAGTTCTAGGGTATCTAAATAATGTTACCAACTCTTATGTGAAATATTCACTAAGAAATAAACCAATTTGTATATCTCTAGTACTAGAATATTTTTTCACAAGAATATATGCAATATTATTTGACCATTCATCCAACTAGTGTTAGTGTATGTATCTGACAAAAGAAATTTGTTTTAATTTCTAAAAAGATGGTTTAATGGTTATCGATAACCATACAGACAAAAGTGGTACCCAAAATTCAACACACATTTCAAATTTCAAAATTCAAAATTTCCCAGAATTCAAATTTCGAGCGGTAACATGACAAAACCCATGCCACGCGTCCACCTCGCGTCACAGTTGCATCAAGCCATGAACCTTTATCAAGTCGCAAATTAGAGCAGGTCGCCAGTGAGAACAGAATTGACATCTTCGCTGTCCCATCCTCATCACGTAGACAACTCACCCTGATCATCATCTTCATCGCTCGAACCTGGAACACACAGAAGACATCCTCTTCATTGATGCCTTCTGCCACAACACCACTGAACACCAACATCCTCGCAATCGCCAGCCCATGGAAAATCATGCCACAAATAGTATCCATCGAACTCAAGGATGACCAAAACCAACAACCAGAGATGAAAAAATCTCCGCTTAAAACATTAAAGAAGGAGAACCAAACAAAATCTGACAAACATAAATCAATCCCCATAATAGTTTCTAAATCCACAACTGAAGAACGCTATCCGCATAGAGAACAAGTACCAATTCCATCCTCAAAGGCGAAAACCTAAAGAACGATGAAATTGGAGAGATCCACCATAGGACACACCGCTATGAAACAAATAACAACCATAAATTTCAAAGCATACCTTCCTTCAGGACCGACATTACACCGAGCTGGCTTGACGCATACCCAAACGTCATCGACACCTCGCGCCTCCACAAACACCGCACATCAAAAACCAGAAATGCAATTAGAGATGAAAACCACAAACCAAACCAAAAAAGGAGGCCTCCCAAACACCAGATCTTATTGAAAGGATCCCCATCAGAGGCCATTGAACCATATCCCAACGCTGCCTTTGGAGCAGCACCAGAGGACCCGATTTCCCAAAACGCTCGTTGACGTCATGGAACACGATGACACCACCAAACCACCGCATATGAGACCCTCACCATGGACCAACACTACGCCACCTTGGAAAACCCTAGCCATATTTGAGGTTAGAGAGAGAATAAGGGTCAAGTGTGATGAGGATCACATAGCATGAAGATGAGCCCATGCCACTGGAAGCAGCCAATCCACGAACGCACCGAGCAGAATGCCGAGGGAAGAGGATCTGGTCGGAGGAGGCGGAGGGGAGGAGGGCGGCGACATGGGAGAGAGCAATCGAAGCAGATCCCCTTACGGGATCATCCCCTATAATCTAGTTTAGATATCTCAAATATCTATATTGATCACTTAATATAGTCCTATGTGAATGGAAAATCAGTTGTTCTTTCAATGATAGGAATATATCTATTTTTTATGGTGGAGGTGATGTCACAAGGGATTCATCGGAACCCACAAGTTGAAGGCCTAGCACATAGCTATCTTCCAGAAGACCAGTGGCTCTAAAGATTCCATAGAAAAAAACTTGGTACATAGAACAAATGAATTCATCTATGAATGAAGAAAAATATTTTGAAAAAGTTGGTGGAGTTCCAAAAAATAAATTTCTATGTAACTTCACAGACCTACTGATTATGGAAATAGTAGCTGGATTGGTCTCCACAAGGCTACAAGTGTGCCTCCCCAAATACTAGAGGATGTCTACTAGCAGCGAGCGTCTAATGTTGTTTTGGTGGGGAGACTATACCCTCCGGATTAGAGATTCTCAATTTTATAATAGTTTTATACCAATTAACATAAAAAACATAGTGAATGTGTCAAATTATATTTTATTACAATTCATGTATAATAAATGATGATAAACTTACAAAAGTAAGAATTAAAAATAGTAATATAATTTTGTAAAAGGATAACTTTACAATGACTAGATCTATGATAATCTTTAACACAATCATTGTCCTCTAGTAAAACTACATCTATGTAATGTAAATCAAAGAATTGTAAGCTGACTTCCTCCATTCATCAATACCTATAAACACGAAGTCTACTCAGGTACCAGTAGATACTGAGTAGGGTGTGATAGAAAATCTCAGTTTTAGGCACCCATGGTGTCGAGGCCAATTCATTTATACAATATAACTTATTAATATTCATGTAGTAAATAGATGAAAGGATAAAATAAAAAAATAAACAAATTTATAGAATGGTTCTAACTTGGACACCAATACAATCTACCTTCTTTACCCAAAACTATTGAGTCTAAACTAAAGAATCCTTAAATGGTAAATTAGTTAAGAGAATATTATAGGAAGTGGAATGTCCCCAAGCCTATGGTTTGCCTTATGGGACTTGTCAATGTGTTTTTAATATGAAAGAGATAAATACTTATTTAAAAATTGTCATTATACATTCCTTTAATTCACATTCAATACAACTTTACTGAAATATTATGGGACATCATGAGCCAGTCCCTGATTTTCTAGCAAGACATTCCATATATCATTTGAGGATCTACAAATATTACCAATTCCAAAGATTTAATCCATGGTGACCGAGGAATGATGATCCATGTTCCACTCTATTCCTGGTGTGAAAATTCAAGTACTATCCTCCAACACCAAAACTGGTATTGCAAATTGGTGACTGAGCCTCACTCTAGGTCTAGTAAAACCATAATTCTTTCAATACCATACAATGGATCTCACATAGGGAACATGTGTCACTCGTCTAGAGGTAAAAATAGATAATGTGAGGTGAGCGCTTTTCAATATTAACTAATATCTCCCCTGATGTGTATACTAAATGTCAAAAAATCTTAAAATATGTCATGAGATTCCATCCAAGGTATCCTTAATTTCAAATCCCTTGCTACACCCTTGTCTCTAAGAATAAATCAATAAAATATCATTAAATTTATAACATCTAATGATATATGAAATTCATTAAACAACAAATTCTAATTTTTTAGACAGTGCACTACCTCCGTGTTGTTTTATTATAAAACCAAGATATTGATTTACAAAAAATTAATTTAGCATAGATAATAATCATTTAAATATTCAAACTCAATTCTAATTAAATAATAATTTACCCTAAAAAACATACATCACTAATTAATATTCAAATGAAGGTGTGAGACAAAATAAACTAATGCATTCTTAAATTGAATGAGAAAATGGAATGGGATCCTACCTCATGATGAATATTTCCAATCCAAAAAGTCACGTTAGTCGATGACATTGATAGAGGAAACTCATACCATCCATTTACCACTTTCACGCATATAAATCATTTCTTATATTCAATGGAACCTAGCCTCTATGCACATATTTACAGAGCCAAGTATATAAAAGGTGATCCTTACATATAAGCTCATGCATTCATCTAACCATTTTCACTTACAAATGTATTCATCTTAATATATATATATATATACAAGAACATTGTTCCATATTTTATATATTCATCCTCCCATTGGTGAATATTTATAATGAGTAACATATTTATATATATATATATATATATATGCATACACAAATAATCCTTCATAAACTGTAGCTTAAAACCACTTCAAGGATGATCAAGGTGCACTAAAAAAATATTATGAACCCCAAAATCGATGAAAACCATGCTTCAACATTCAACAACATAAATATTGAAGTTCAGTAGGGTCAAAAAACTAGAAAAGGGCCACACACCTAAATGGGCGGAGAAATGGTCACTAGAGGGAGGCATGTAGAGCACTAGAGGGACATCGACTAGGTCATGGGGAAGGGGAAGTAGGGTGGGTGCACCATGCAATGGGGTAAGGGGAGAACACTTTTGGGTTTCTTGAAACCTAAGAATAATTATAAAAATAATTATTATCATAATAAAAATAATAATATTATTATTATTATATCATTTATTTTTTTATTTCACGTTTTTCTCATTTAATTTTTTATCTTAATTTAATTAAATTAATTTTTTAAAGATTGTGCATGGTTTGGGAAGCACAGTTAAGAAAACTGTGCGCCAACCATGTGAGGGATAGTGCATGCACAATGCATAAATGAAACTAACCATGCATGCTTGGTGAACGTCTTGGGTAAATTGTGTGTATCCCATATAAAAACTACTACACCCCAGGTTTAGGCCATACCGTTTTCTATTGGATGGTTCATGGTTCCAAGATAACCACTCTCCCAAGACAACTCTTCTTGACTAATGGTTTTAGATCCCAATGGTCCTAATACATTACGAAAGACCTTAAGAACCCCGCAAGCCTTAAACCACATCAAAAAACATCACATTAAATTGATACAAATCTTGGAATTTGATTCTGAAGCTCATTTTACTAAACAGACTATCCACAAAATGAAAAAAAATTCAAAAACCCATGGAATTCCATATTCTTAAAAAACACAGAACACTACAATCTCAAACCATAAAATGTATCATCCCAAAGAATCCAAAGGATAAAAAGGTGGAAAACAAAAATTAATCAACTCATGAATCCTCATACCATGACCTCATTTTGTTACCAAACTACCAATGCACTGTCCGAGTAACACCTTAATACATAAAATAACAACTATATAAAAACAAACAAATGAATTTTTTAGTTGAAACATGATGAAAGAGATTTTTTGATCACATACAACCTATGATATGATTACTTCACCGATTCAACAACGAACCATCACATGGTTGTTCTGAAACTTCTTGTGTTCGAATTCCACATAACAATTCTCTGAGCCTGATTTACCACATCGCCTCAAGCACATCACCCAGAACACCATATTCTACTAACTAGTAGTGAGTTATTTTGTGTGATAGTGGGGAGACTATGTCCTCATTAGAAGAGTATAAAAAAACAGAAATAATAAATAGACTGTGTATCTCCCAGACCTGAGATTACCAAGGTCGGTGCATTATTTTAATACATTGGCATGATTTCAAGGAATCAAGTCATGAAATAACGATTAGTTTAGACGTTTTGGAAAATGGATTACATACATGAACATTACATTACACTTTCTAACATACAACACAAACAAAACCTTTTAAGAATGTTATTGATCCCTAAGCTTAAACCTGCATCTCAAACATAAAACACTTCTTGGGATCCTGGGAAAAATAAATGATAGAAAGTGGGGACCTCATTTTCTCAGTATGGATAACAATATAGAAAAAACTTTCATAAATAAACATAAATATTTACAGAAATGTATTAGACTAAAACAAAATACTTTTAAACATAAACTTCAGCATTATATGGAAATGATAAAATAAAATAATTTCATTTACATATTCACATTGATATTCTACTAGTCGAATACTCACATGAAATATCAATATCCACTTTCGTAAAGATGGAATGCATAATTCCAGACTTCATAACCACATAGTACAGGCCTTGTCACACCACGACTGACACTTCTTTTAATTTTATTATTTTAATTCATTCTTTTGAGTTTCATTTTGAACTGTTTAAATTTTAAAATGGAATTTGAGATCTTTTATGACTGCTCGACCGTAATCGTGACTAGGAGCGCGAATGCTCCGGCACACATGGTCGTGCACGCGACCGTGGGCGGTG
This sequence comes from Viscum album, assembly GCA_963277665.1. Taxonomy (NCBI): domain Eukaryota; kingdom Viridiplantae; phylum Streptophyta; class Magnoliopsida; order Santalales; family Viscaceae; genus Viscum; species Viscum album. The sequence goes on from OY728133.1 coordinate 1,868,612,317, forward strand.
TCCACCATAAATGAATAATGATGTTATTATTATTTGAGATACATTTTTTAACCTGGTCGTTTCTATTATTTTTGGGTTCTTTTGCAGGTATGCGACCATGTACGGCGACCTTGCACGCGACCCTGCAGCAACCGGGCGCGTGACCCTGCGCGCTGCGACCATGTTCGGCGACCCTGCGTGCAACCCTGCGTGGTGTTCGTTCTCAATAAATAGTATTATTATTTTGGTTGATTTAATTATTTTCTTTTTCTTATTAATATTAAATTTGTTAGAACTTATTAGGATATAAATTTATCCTTTTTTCACATTTATTTTCATTTATTTTTTTCTCCTTTTCTTTTTTTCTTTCTATTTTTTCTCTCCCTTTCCTTCTCTCCTCTCTGTCATCGCGCAAGCCTCTTCTCCCCCCTCCTATTTTCGTAGCGCGCCTTCCTCTAACCATAGCTACTCCGCTTCTTCTACCAAACCACCACCACCCTGGCATTCTCCTCTCTCTCCGGTCGGCCGTGCAGCCCGTCTCACCCCAAGCTCCCCGGCATCACCCCCACTGCCTCGCACGGCCGGACCCACACCACCCCTCCCTTCCAGCCAGTTTTCCGGCACGACACACCTCCGACCTCCCTTCCCATTGACCCGTTTTCAATCCGCACCTTCACTGCAGGTGTGTTTTCCCCTCATTGGTTTTTTTGTTGATTTGGGGTTTTTCGAGTTTGGTTTTGGTGTTGCATTTGATTTTGTTATGATGAAATTGATTGGATTCTTTTATTTTAGGGTTTAGTTGTGTTGCTCGAGGTGCCACTAACATGCGGCATGGGTTTTGCACAAAAACTATGTGGTTTTCCTACACCGAGGTTAGTGTTTTCAGTTAAATTTTTTGTTTGATGGATTAATTTTCTCATTTAGTTAATATATCATGTTTATTAATTATCATTCTTGGTGAAAAATTAGTTTTTATGTGTGTTTATTATGTGTTCCGTTTTTAAGGTGGAATGTTCATGTGAAATGTGGTGGGTCCTAGATAAAAACTTATATTGCATTGTTAATTGGTGTTTTGTGAATTGTGAAACTAGTTTATAAAATATTACAGGGGTTCGAGATTCTATTTTGATATATTTTTTGGGTGTGTTTGTTCATAAATAAAGTTTTAAATGAGTTTTTGTGTATTTTTTTGGTTTATATTTGCGCCAAGGTGAGTTTGGTTTTATAAGGATGTTTTGAGTAATGTTATTGGCATTTAATGTCATGCGAAATATTTTGAAAACTCTTTATTAAAATTTCCAGTGTTTTGTTAATCCGTGGAAATGGTCTTTAAAATTTTATTTATAATTTTTTTTTCAAAAGGTATTATTAAATAATTATTAAGGATGTAAATTTATCTTGTTTGAGTTGGGTAATGTTTCGGGTTTTAAATGTCCTACGGTTATTGCAGCGTATCATCAGCGAAAGTCCGCAACACTGTGATTATCAGGTTGCGCGTGCTTATGCGCACGTGCGAAGCGAGTCGTGTCGTCACGATTGAGCAGCGAGTCAAGGTAGGTCCCCCATTACACTTACCTTTAGATTTATAATTTATTAATTTCTTGATGTTTTATTGATTTTATTAAATTGGGAATTATATAATATAATAATATTTTATATGATTATTTGGTGAGAAAAGAGCTGTTTATTTTATACCAAACACTTGAAACATTTTCTTGACGAGTGGACATCCATTATTGAAAGAATTCCCATTTGTCCTTTAATCATAATTCACGGAATTTCAAATGTACGTCTACTTTTAAAAATATATGATTTCTTCTGAACACGGGTTTTGGGTTTTCTCGAGAAATGAGTTTTTGCTTTAAAATTGGTGAAGGCCCGCTTGGAACATTAATAAAAATAAATTATTTTGGAAAACCAATTCAGGGGTGGTCTTTGGTGTGCTTTGATTGCATGAGATGTATGTGATGTTTGTTCATCGTGACTGATTGTTTATAATTGTTGATTCACCCCTCTTTTATTTTATGTGTTGACATGGGAACCTAGCATAGAGAGTGAATCTTATGAGAACGATTGTTGTACTAGTTTAGACCACGCATTGGCTAGTGTCCCCATAGCAGGGGAATACTATGTTATTGCTGCTATGGGTATTAGGCCCCTCGGTTAGGCCATGCAGGGCTATTTCGGGTAGTAGTATAGGCGTTATGACGTCATCGAGTTAGGGCATGCCTTCAGGATGAGTCAGATGTATATCATGTTCTGGATTGTTCACGATCTCCTAGGTTCTACCCATGTTTCTATTAGTGTTTATTTTTATGTGGCGGATGATTGAGAGGTCATGTTCGGTTACTGACCCCTGTGTGCCACTTTTTTCATTTACCTTAGTGTGTGTTGTGTGTTGTGTGTGATTAACCTTTTGACTAACAACTAATGTTTGGATTTCTAAATTGTCCGTAAAATGTTTTAAAATGAAATGCACCTATTTATTTCAACATTGAACTTCTTCTAAATTAAAAAGGGAAATGGACTGTTACTTATTTAAAAATGAAAGTGTATGTTAAAACCCATATTTTGTACAATGTAGTTCAAACGTGGAATTAATGAATTCTTTATTTAATGGTATGTGCATTGGGAATAGAATTAGCCGGGCCTACCTACTGAGTTTTAATACTCATGCCTATAGTGTTTTCCAATTTTTAGTTTTGCTGTAGGTTTGGTTCGAGCATGCTCTCCGTGGGTGAGAGCTGGCTGTGGACTGGTGAGTGACTTTCAGAGTCACGAGGAGTTTTGTTCGAGACCATGTTAGTGTGTCTCGTTGGCCGTTCATTCTTTTCAGGGTCATTTTTTTAACTTTTCTTACTTCCAATTTTCCGTTGTTTTATTTATTTTTATTGGGAAAAATCATTCCCTCTTGTTTAGTCTTGATGCCCGGCACTAGTTTCCAGCCCGTGGGGATCGGGAACGCCCCTCGGGCCTTGCCATGGACCAGGTCGGGTGCCGAGTCGGATGGAAAACATACTTGGTTGGTGACAAAATGGTATCAGAGGTGGTTTTTGGTCTTGTTATTTGGGGTGTCAGGTAGATCGGAGATAGGATTGTAGGTACTCGAGTGGTAGGTGGGGGGAGAGTGTCACGAATTCTTGCTTGTTCCAATCCTCCAGAAACCTGGGGTAGTTCAGGATTTAAGTTTTGGCTTTGCTCTGTGAGTATAGGGGATGACAATAAGAGTAAACCGGTACTGACTGCTGTCTCACACGGTGTAGCGACCCATGTGATGCCTGAGAGTACTGTTCGACACTCCTAGTGGGTGGTGCTTTCCTAGGGCATGGCCTACTAAACCATGTAGCCGGGTTAGACACGACCACTAGTCATCTACCCCAGTGCTTTAATGCCTGTGATGTCTTACTTTAATTTTGGGACTGACGCGAAATTGTTTTCCTTTAAAAAGTGAAGCGTACTTTGTTGCTTCTCTTATTTTATTTTGGTGTGCGGTTGACATGATATTTGGGGTGCGGTTCTCTTAGACCTTGTTATTGGAATTTGTTATTGATTTGTCGAAGTTTAATTTCTAAAAGTATGTCTTCAGTTGTTTGAAATTGGAGTGGGTGGTTTTATAAATGGAAATCATTTTAGAAATTTTTATGGAGTTTTTGAAATAGTTGGAAACAGGTATTTTAAAAAAATAGGTAATGTATTGTTTTGAAAGCGAAAGTTCCTTGTTTCTTTTCCAGTGGTATTCCTATGGGTGCTCACATGTGCATGTGGAAGTGATTAATGGATAGTTGGTGGATTGTGTGGATGGGTTCCTGGGTGGCACAGAAATGAAAATCTACGAGGCATCCAGGAATATCAGTGGTGAGTGTTTGATTTTAAAAGTTGCATATTGTTTCAAGAAAAATGGGGTTTTCTTTCAAACAGGTTTTTGTGCTTAAATGGTTTTTGATTTGGAAAATGGTTTCGAGTCCGAAGTGAAAGCGATGAGTTCAAAATAGTTATTAGGTTTTAATGTATTGTGCTTGTTTTTTCTAGTGATTGTTTTTCTTTGAAAATGAATTGACGTTTTAAATTTGAATTGATGGATTGGTTTCTGGAATGTAGATGATTGTTTTGTGATGTGTTTGGATTTGTGTAAGGTTGTTTTTTTTCTTTTTGGGATATACCCCCTAGAAAGGTCCAATGGGTTTCCAAGAGGTCTCTCAATTCTTGGCTCAGCCCACACTCCCAGTGGAGCGGTGGAGTTGGGTCCTGCTCGGTTTTGTCGATTGTATGTAGATGTTGAGGTCAGTTGGATAACGTTAAATACATTTAAAAATTCTTAAGTGTCTCCAGTTTTTTTGGAACTCCAAAAGTTGTGTGGGTTTAAGTTGTCTCAGGTATGTCTGGTGGAGCGGGACTACACTAGAAAATGGTGATCATTTCGATTTCATTGCAAATGAGGATGTCGTGAGCGATCCTCAAGACTAGCCTCATCCCACGGTCGTATCTAAGGAAGTGAAGGAGAGAGAAAGTGGTGGATCTCGTAGGTTCTCGACCAGTCAACAAGCAGAGAAGGATGTGTGTTTGACCTTTCTGATGAGCTGGTTTCATGTTCTGGAGAGCCTCTAATGTGGTTAGTCAGACACCCTAAGTCATTCGCTTAAATTCCTAGTTGGTATGTTGACGGAGTGGCTGCTCGGGACATGAGGAGAAGTATGGAGGTTGATTTTCCAATGGAGGGAGTTCCAGTCAGAGGGGGTCATCTTATGACTACGAGGCGGTAGATGCTTCAGATATCAGGTCCCCATCCATAGGTCTCGGGGTGAAGCCTGTGCGTAGTCAAAACTCATCAGACATGGGTTGAGCTTGGTTTGACTTAAGTTTACAGTGTCAGGATGGGGACGACATAAGTTTTCCTACTGCAGTATCATATTTGAAGGTTTAATTTTTGTTATGAGGGGCATAAAGGCCTTGTCTCCTTGTGGTGGTCTTGACTTATTGATGTTCCTCTTGGGATTTAAAAAGGTTTAGAAAATCCGTACTCCTGTAAAGCCAGTAGGTGTGCTCCATGGACCTTCTTGTGGTCGAAGATGCTCATGTCTTGTGGAAGTGCGGTGCACCTGTTCGGTTTGCCTCCTGGTTAGCGGTTTCTTCTATCGTTGCTGTCTCATGTGGAAGGGTTTTTTCCACTATAATAATAATCAATGTAGGTCGGCCCATGTCGTGGGTATGCGATGAAGAGTTCAGTCTTTATTGCTCAATGTAAACTGGGAATTCCCGCGCAGGTGTCATGGTGTTAGGAAAATTCAAAAATGGTTGGGAGACCCACTGAGGGTCTCTCCAGCGTCTCCTCTTGTGTCGGTTTGGTTCAAAATAGGGAGCTTAATGCGTCAAGAAAGTGTTAGAGGTTTTTTCTAGGTTTGTGAGTCGCCTTGGATTGGAGAACAAATGTTTTACAAGGATCCTAATATGGTGGGGATACCACCAAAGGATGAGCTTGTGGAAGAAATTGTTTTCAAAGTACACTTGGCGGAGCAACCCATTTCTTTTTCTCCACCTGACCTCGACCATGATAATTGGTTAGCTCGGATAATGGGTCACTTGTCGAGTGTTTTTTTGAGATCTCGAGCGGCCCCGATGATCCCTAAGTCAGGGGTCGGGGTATTCCAGGTTGTAGTTCTATTTCAGGGTGAATTCCGTTATGTTGGTCATTTTTCTTGGTGATTCTGGTTTTTAGATATTTGATGTTTTATGTCATCGGCGTTTTAAATGCTCGGTCTTTGGGCGATTGAGGTTTTTTTTTAAGTATCTTCGCGGTCTTTCTTGGAACCCTCGGTTGACCTGGTCTCTTGTGACTTTCTGGAGGTAGAAAGTGTCATGGTGGGGAGAATTGTCACACCCCGACTAACACTTCTTTTAATTTAATTATTTTAAGTCATTATTTTGAGTTTCATTTTGAACCGTTCCAATTTTCAATTGAATTTGAGATCATTTAGGAGTGCTCGACCATAACCGCGATTAGGCGCGCGAACGCGCCCGCACAGGCGGCCGTACACGCAATCGTGGGCGGTGTCTGACATAAATGAATAATGATGTTGTTATTATTTCAGCTAATTTATTTAACCTGGTCGTTTCTATTATTTTTGGGTTCTTTTGCGGGCACACAACCATGTGCAGCGACCTCGTGCTTGACCATGCGGCAACCGTGCGCACGACCCTGCGCGCCGCGGCCATGTGCGGTGACCCTGCGTGTGACCCTGCGCGGTTTCCATTCTCTATAAATAGTTTTATTATTGTGGTTGATTTAATTATTTTAATTTTCTTATTAATATTAAATTTGTTATAATTTATTAGGATATAAATTTATCCTTTTTTCACTATTATTTTGTTTAAATTTTTTTGTCTCCATTTCTTTTTTTCATTCTTTTTTTTCTCTCCCATTCCTTATCTCCTATCTCCCGTCGCGCGGGCCTCTTCTCCCCCCACTCTTGTTTGTGTAGCGCACCTCCCTCTATCCCTAGCTTCTCTACTTCATCTCCTGAACCGTCGCCGCCCCGGCTTTCTCCTCCCTCTCTGGTCGGCCGGACAGCCCGCCTCGCCCAGAGCTCCCCGGTGTCACCCTCGCTGCCTCGTACGTCCGGACCCGCGCCGCCCCTCCATTCTGGCCGGTTTTCCGGCACGATGCACCTCCGACCTACCTTCCCCTTTCCTGGTTTTCCATCCACACCTTTGCCACATGTTCTTTTTCCCCTCGTTGGTTGTTTTATTGATTTGGGTTTTTCGGGTTAGGGTTTGGATTTGCGTTTGATTTGTTTATGATGCAATTGATTTGATTCTTTGATTTTAGGGTTTAGTTGTGTTGTTTGAGGTTCCACTATCGTGCAACATGGGTTTTGCACCAAACTTTTGATGTTTTCTTACACTGATGTAGTTTTTTAGGGTATAATTTGTGTTTGATGTATTAATTATCTCATTTAGTTAATATATCATGTTTATTAATTAGTTTGCTTGGTGAGAAATTAGTTTTTATGTGTGTTTATTATGTGTTCTGTTTTTAAGGTCGCATTTTCATGTGAAACATGGTGGGTCTTGGATGAAAACTTATATTTCATTGTCAATTGGTGTTTTGTGAATTGTGCAACTGGTTTATAAAATATTACAGGGGTTGCAGATTCTATTTTGATATGTTTTTGGGGTGTGTTTGTTGATATTTCAAGTTTTAAATGCGTTTTTGTGTATTTTTTTGGTTTGGTGTTGCACCAAGGTTCATTTGATTTTAAAAGGATGTTTTGAGTAATGTTATTGGCATTTAAAGTCATGTGAAATATTTTGAAAACTCATTATTAAATGTTCTAGTGTTTTGTTTATCTGCAGAAATGGTCTTTTAAATTTTATTTATAATTTTTTTTCAAAAGGTATTATTAAATAATTATTACGGATGGAAATTTATCTTGTTTGAGTAGGGTAAAGGTTTCCGGTTATAAATTATTTACGGTTATTGCAGCGTATCATCAGCGAAAGTCCGCGACACTGCGATTATCATGTTGTGCGTGCTTAAGCACAAGTGCTAAGCGAGTCGTGTCGTAATGATCGATCAGCGAGTTGAGGTAGGTCCCCCACTGCACTTACCTTTAGATTTATAATTTATTAATTTCATGATGTTTTATTAATTTTAATAAATTCGAAATGATATAATATAATAAAATTTTATTTGATAATTTGGTCTGAAAAGAGACATTTATTTTAAACCAAACACTTGATACATTTTCATGATGAGAGGAAACCCATTATTTAAAGAATTCCCATTTGGACTTTAAACATAATTCACGGAATTTCAAATTTACTTCTAGTTTTAAAAATATATGGTTTCTTCAGAACACGGGTTTTGGGTTTCTCGAGAAATGAGGTTTTGCTTTAAAATTAGTGAAGGCCCGCTTGGCACTTTAATAAAAATAAATTATTTTGGAAAACCCATTCAGGGGTGATCTTTGGTGTGATTTGATAGCGTGAGCTGTATGTGATGTTTGTGCAACATGACTGATTGTTTAGAATTTTTGATTCATCCCTCTTTTATTATATTTGTTGACATGGGAACCTGGCATTGAGAGTGAATCTTCTGAGAACGATTGCTGCACTTTTTTAGACCATGCACTGGCTAGTGGCCCCATAGCAGGGGAATACAGAGTTATTGCTGCTATGGGGATTGGGCCCCTCGGTTAGGCCATGCAGGGCTATGCCAGGTAGTAGTATGGGCATTATGATGTCATTGAGTTAGGGAATGCTTTCAGGATGGGTCAGATGTATAGAATGTTCTGGATTGTTCACGATCTCCTAGGTTCGACCCATGTTTCTTTTAGAGTTTATTTGTATGTGGCGGACGATTGAGAGGCAGAGTTCGGTTGCTGACCCCTTTGTTATACTTTTTCCATTCCCCTTAATGTGTGTTGTGTGTTGTGTGTGATTCACCTTTTGATTAACAACTAAAGTTTGGATTTCTAAATTGTTCGCAAAATGTTTTAAAATTAAATGTACCTATGTCTTTCAACATTGAAATTTTTCTAAATTATAAAGGGAAATGAACTGATACTTATTTTGAAATGAAAGTCTGTGTAAAAACCCATATTTTGTACAATGTAATTCAAACATGGAATTAATGAATTCTTTATTTAATCGTATGTGCATAGGGAATAGAATTATCCGGGCCTTCCTACTGATTTTTAATACTCATCCCAATAGTGTTTTCCTCTTTTTAGTTTTGATGCAGATTTGGCTCGAGCATGATCATCATGGGAGAAAGCTGGTTGTGGACTGGTGAGCGACTCTCGGAGTCCCGAGGAGTTTTGGTCGAGACCAGGTTAGTGTGTCTCGTTGGTCGTTCTTTCTTTTTAAGGGTCATTTTTTTACTTTGCGTTCTTCCATGTTTCCGCTGTTTTAGTTATTTTTATTTGGAAAAATCGCTCCCTCTTGTTTAGACTTGATGCCCGACACTAGTTGCCAGCCCGTGGGGATCGGGAACGCCCCTCGGTCCTTTCCATGGACTGGTTCGGGCGCCGAGTCAGATGGCGACCCGACTTGGTTCGTGACAGGCCTTGTGACAAGACTACAAATAAGATTTTTTCAAGGGCTAGTGCCAAAATAGTAGTTTGTTTCAGGATACCTACCGATGCATCGAGAAGCTATAGTAGGCTCCACCCGTCACTTATTAAGTCCAATTCATTCCTCTTATGAAAATGTTTAAACATAACATAAACATTTGTAGTAAAACTAGTATACAAAATGTCAATACATTATCCATAAACTATGAATGGTATAAAAATAACACATCCACATTCAATCATATCACAAAACCTTCAATACAATTTGGAAGTTTTGTAACATATTAAATCAACTTCAAACATGTTGAAAAAATTATCAATGGATGTTGACATAGATGAAAATGATTTGAAAAAATCATTGATATAAATATCCCATTTCCACGAAAACATTTAAAAGTCACACAATTTAGAAAGGAATACATTTAATGAAGTTTTTGAATCAAAGTGTCCCATACCACATTGAATCATTTTAAAGGAATTAACATTTTAAAACATTCATTCCCATTTAAATAAATCCATAAAACCATTTGTAAAACATGGTCAATAATGAGAACGGTTTAGAAGAATAAATATTTAAAACATCTAGAATGATGTTTTAGTAAAAATTAACTTAAAAACAATCCCTTTGAAAACTATTTTATGAAACATGGACAAGTATAATAAATATTCCCCAGTAGATACTTAGGAAAAAACAACCTCGGCTAATAAGGAGATTGTGAAATTATCCCTTACCATGCACATTGATTTAGTCGAGATTACGTTTACCCTCTTGTATGAAGACTAGAGTATGTTATTATATTATACCAGAACCATGTTAATATTTTTGATATTATACATGATTAATTTATGACATTATACTACACATTTAATAATAATTTCCATGTTAAATTAACATTTCGGGTAATAATCACTTTCTTAATCGTACATGTTTTAACTTGTTACTCTTGATTGTATCACTTAGATCAAAATTAAAATACTTCAAGAATATAAAACATGATTTATATATCATATATATTTAGAATATAAATATTTATAATAGACATATGTATTAAATTTAAAACACCGTTTAGGGAGACGGTAGTTTGTACGTACACCTAAATGATGTTTCTGTTTTCATATCGTTTTGAATAGAACTATGTGAATAAGATATATGTAAGTACATATATATATATATATATATATATTTCTCCAGTTCAATTATTATTTCATATATTGCATACTTATTAATGATATATATTTTATAATCATCTTTGAATGGTGAAGGTGGAAATGAATCTCATCACGTCGTGGAGACGGTAATCCGTAAGTACGCACGAGCGACAATATCATTATATTGATGGAGAAATCATATTTAATTGAATTTTACATATCATATACAGAATAATTTTCATGTTATATTAATTATTTACATCATTTATACTCATTATTATACACATCCAAATAATGAAGTGTTTCAATAACAAACCCCACTACAACGTGGAGACGATAATCCGTACGTACGCACATATGGTGACTTTTCCATTTATAGGATGGATATAATAATGAATATGGTTGTACCATTTATATAATAACATCAAGGTATATAGAAGATACTGGAGTTATGATTTTATAATGTAAACAACAAATAAAGAGGATGTCGAAGAAGAAAATAACTTGAATGATGTGTGAAATATTTACCTCTTTTTCAGGTTCATTCTTTTTATTTGATAAAAAGGGCCATATAAGTCGGTTTTCTGACCAAAGGAAGGACTCTAGGTTGAACAGAGTAATGTTGGGAGGATATTTGGGCAGGGTTTGGCCGATTTAAATGGCATTGGATGTGTAAAATTAAGAGAAGGCCAAGTGCCCTTAACTAAGAGAGGTGAGGGTCACTATAGAAAAAACTTGAAATATTATTTTATAATATAATAATTTTTGGTTTATAATGGCTATAATATGATTTATTTTGAGGGTAAGGTTGGTATGGGTCGCAAACTTCACAACCAATAGGTTTTATACAGGTTTACGTCACCATACTAACCTTATCATTTAGATTTAACTCTTATTTAAATAGTTTGACATTTACCATTTCTCTTTGTATATTTTTAATATATTGTTAATAAACAAACCGTAAAATTTTCAAAGAACTCAAAATGGTTCATTAATGTCTTATATATTATTATATAAGTCTTTTAGCTGATCCTTCATTTTTAGGACTATTATATCAATTAATATATTATATTTGTTTTAAAAACTATTATATGTCACTTTTGACACTATTTGGTATTTGTTTTTTGTTAAACTCATAACATCATGATTACTTCGAATATAATTGATTTAATCAACCCTATCATGTCATATTAAACTATAAAATTAGTTTAATTCATTATAAGTTTCAATGTACATTTATTTAGGTATTTATAATATCAATTATTTTATTATTTCATTAATAAGGTAATTAATGCATCATCATTGTGTCATAAATATATTTAGTTATTTAATGTCTAAAAATTATAAATAAAATACAATTATGTAGGAAATATTTTTATATTTCTAATTAATATTTATAGTCAAATTTATCTTATGTATAACCCTATATTAAAAATGTTTTAGTTAAGAAAACTTGAATTTAACACTTTTAACTCTTCTTTAAATTAAATAATAATAAATGTTCTAATCTAATCCAAGTGTACCTAAAGGATCATATTTTATTCATAGGCTTTTTTAGTCGAATTAAACTTATCCAGTATAATTATGACATGTGTTAGGGTAATTATAATACAATTTTAACAATAATTACCCTTTTTTACTTTTAACCTTGGCAAATAAGTCAAAAGTTAATATTCACCAAAAAATATTTTTATCTTATTGAACCAAATTTTACATACTGAGGTTAACCGTGTTTCTCGTATTTTTTAAATTCAAATAACAAAAGTGGTAAAATTATGTCTTTATGCAAATTAGAAAATGCTCCTGGGAGGTGGGTAAAAGATGGTAAAATGTTCAATAAAAGTTTTATATATCGAAAATTATTATAACGAGACTCCAATGAATTAAATTGATATTATATAGGTATTATGTATCTATTTTGGAAAAAAAAATTAAATTAAATTAATATTTCTTTAAATAAAATGTAGGTTTTAAACAATAAGTCAGTGTTTTTCACTATTCATCAAAAGTTGAAAGTTTACAGAAAAATACCAAAAATTCAACCTAAGCTAATTTTGATATTCTGAATTCCAAAATAAAGTCACTTTAACAAAATTAAAAACATATATGTTTCATTTATTAATTGAAAATTATTTCTCGTTGTCAAAACCAAAAGCTGTAATTTTAAGAAATAATAACTATCAAAATATTTACACTTGTTTTTGTCCAATTTCAAAGTGAAATTACATACAATGACCAGAATTTGATTAAATGGTAAAAATATAATCTATATATACTTCCAAACCATTAAAATGTATAATTTAACACTAAAAATTATTTTTATTAAAAAGTTGTTATCAGTTAAAATATAGTATTTTTCACTATTTACCCAAATATGAAAGTTATCAGAAAAACATCAAAAATTTGTTGAAACAAAATTATTATATCCCGATTCTAAATAAGAATATTATTTTGTCAAATTGAATATATAAACGTTTAAAATATTGTATTTAACAAGGGTTGACCATTAAGAGGCGGTAAAAGTGCATTTTTTAAACAAATACTTCTTTTATCTGAATAAAATGAATTAGTTCTTACATTATGTCTATGAAACTCATAATATGAGTTATAAAATTATAAGGATTATATAAAGTTCAAAATTCAGTTAATACTATTCATAACTACTTTTGAAGATCTAGTTTGGTATGTCGTGGTGCGGTTGAACTCTTTATTGCATGTGGTGCAACTTATTGAATTACTTTGAAGAAATAACACACTATGAGATCTTGGGGTGTTAAATTCTTCCCTCCTTCAATAAATTGCGTCCAAGAAATTTAAAATTGTTCTTAAAAAATTAATAGTTTGAAAATAGAAAATACCTTTGTGGGAAAACCCACATCAGAAACCAGGTTAATAAAATTTAGTCTTAATATGAGGAAAAGGAAAATGAAAGGGTCACCACAGAATTATGATATCAATTAGGAGAACATTGGTGGAAATTAGAGAAACATAATTGCTAGAAAACGTAAATATTTAAAGGGAGTGATTGAGGTCATGAATCACAAACAAGTATAAATTGAGGGCCTCAAATTTCTCAATCTATGATGATTTAAAATACCATCGTTTCCACTAAACATAAGATATTTAGATAACACATTTCTGGTTTTAAGATCCCTTCACTAATGTTTATGATTTCATTTACCCATAGAATATGTGGAGAAAATTTATATATTTATATACTTGTCAGTTAGAGTTTCATAATTCAACTAATTCCTACCACAAACTCATGTTTTACTCCAAACGATTTCATAAAAATAATATTCAATTTATCCTAATAATATAGGTTTCCAAAAATAATGAATTTATAAATAACCTATCATAACCTTTTAAAAAACTAGATTATACAATCAAAGAACTTCACAATGTCCAGTGGTAGGCCATAAATCCAAATCGCACTATGGGTGTGGGTTTTGTTCCCGCAGCTTTGTCCGACATGAAGGATTGTCACATGGTCTTCCTGATGTCCTTTTTATAACAATCCAAAAATAACCTCAACAATAGTATCCAATTTCAATATTAATCCATTCCAACCATTAGACTTATCCAAAATACATCTATCCAAACTCACAGTCCAAAATTTATAAGCAGGTTTAATGCAATGAAGACCCTTTTTTCCACGTAATAACATGTGAAAACCCTCATCATATATTATTTTAAAACATGGTAACACCCAAAATTATGATAAAACCTTATTGATTACCTTAATTATCCCTTATCCTTTATATAATACTGGATGTATTCAATATATCCTATAATATTGAATATTCCAAAAATTATGAAATAAAAAAACTATTAACTAGTACCATGGAAGTATAGAATGTCCAATATAATTTATCTAAATCAACCATATATTATTTCAAAATCACTAACTCATTATCATCGCCATATCAAGGATTACCTTTCCTTCAACCATGTATTTTCCAAAAAGTGTAGCTTATTGTTAAGTCATTTTTCAGAGAACCATATAGTCTCAAATTCTCAATAAAATAGCACTATTGTACAATCTTTATTTAACTTCATAATTCATATAACCGGTATATTAATGATACATCACTGAAAATAAATAATTCTATCATAACAAAATTATAACACTAGTCATTCCTCTTCATCTAAGGTATTATCATAACTTGATTATTATCCAACAGTATCATTTGCGGTATACTCTGATAAATGGGACATGGATTCGTGTAGTGCCCCAATGCCATACAGGTGAAGCATTTAACATTTGAATCATTTTTATTACCTTGAAATTATGTACTTGGTGTCCCTTTTCTCCACACTTATAACAAATTCGGATTCCCTTTATGCATTTACTAAGGTGATTCTTTAAACATTTATCACATATGGGAAAATCTTTCTTTCTCCTCTTCCCTTTATCCATCATTCTCTCTACCATACTTTTCTTCTCTTTCTTCCCTTACAAGCCATAGAACTAAGAGAATTATTAACATATATTTTTAACACATGATATTATTTGATCAAATGTTGACAACACATGGGAGACTATTTCCCTTATAAATGTTGGATTTGTACCATAAATGATATGATACTTCTTACTCTTTATACCATACGTATTGTTGGAGTTCCCATTCCTTATATTGGGCCCCATTTCTATACAATGCCATACACTAGGCCAGTTTATGAATAATAATAAATATTTACAAGAATTTAAAATACCTAATGTAAATTGAATAGTTTATAGATATAATCCATAATCATAAAAATATTTTCTTCAAGGAGGTATATACTTGTAAATCCTTAATAATTATTTTTAATGAAATTGAGAATTATCCTAAGCGTATCCCCCGAGAGTGTTGTAACCAAGAGTGCAAAAATGCCTTTTTTCATGTACTAGTTCCCATTCGAGTCTAGCTCAAAGCGATGTTTTTAGGTTTTACCCCTTAGTACATCTATGCCAGAGCCGCATCTACCATCTCGTATCGAGACAAGGACGTATTTTCTTGGAAAATTCAAAAAATATTTACATTACCAAAAATCTAGGTAGTTCTTCTATACTAATCCTCAAAGTTGATCTTAGGGTAATGTTCTCTAATCAATGTTTATTTACATCTAGTTTCCAAGGTTATTGATAAACTCCCTATCATACAAATTGTAATGCCCCAAACCAAGATTCCTAGATATTGAGCATTATTTTAATACATTGTCATGATTACATGGAATCATGTCCCGAAAGACCGATCAGTTTAACAGTATTGCAAAATAGGTTACATACATGAAGGTTACATTACACTTTATAACCTACAAAATAGAAAAAATCTTTTGAGAATGCCACTATTCCCTTATCTAAAACCTACATCTCAAACATAAAACACTTCTTGGGATCCTGGGAAAATTTTAACATAGAAAGGGGTGAGCTCAGATGCGCATTAAGGGTAACAATATAGTGTCAACATTCATAAATAAGATTAAATATTTAAAGCAATGTATAAGACTAAAATGGAATCCTTGTAATCATAAACATCAGCATAATATGGAAAAAATGCAATAAAATAATCCCATTTACATATTCTCATGGATATTCTACGAGTTGAATAATAACATGCAATATCAATAGAAACATTCATAATGATGGAATTCATAATTCCAGACTTCATAACCACATAGTCAAGGCCTTGTGCCAAGACTACTAATAAGATTTTGTAAATTCTTTATGCTAAGACACTAGTTTGTCTCATGAGACATACCGAGGAATAGAGGATCTATAGTGGTCTCCACCCATCAGTTAATAAGTCAAATGCATTCCTCATATGAAATGGTTTAAACATAACATAAAAATTCGTATTAAAACTTGCATATGAAACATCAATACATTATCCATAAACTATGAATGATATAAAAATAACACATCCACATTCATACCAATCACAAAACCTTAAATACAATATGGAAGTTTTATATCATAATAAATCAACATCAATCATGTTAAAAATACATCAATGTAAGTTTACGTAGACGAAAATGATTTGTAAAACTCTTGGAGAGAAATATACCTTTTCCAAGAAAACATTTAAAAGTCACAAAATTTTGAAATGAAGTCATTTAAATACATTTTTGAATCAAAGTGTCACATACCAATTTGAATATTTTGAACGGAATTAACATTTTAAAACTTTCATGTCCATTTATATAAATCCTTAAAACCATTTTGAAATCATGTACATTAATGAGAATGGTATAGATGAATAAATCTTTAAAACATTTAAAATGATTTTTTAGTAACAAATCCCTTAAAAATATTCCCATTGAAAACTATTTTATGAAACGTGGATATGGATAATAAATATGTCCCAGTAGATACTTACATAAAAACAACCTCAGATAATAAAGAGATTGTGAAATTAACTATTACAGTGCACTTTCTGTTAGTGGAGGGTATGTTTAACCTCTTATATGAAAACCATAGTATGTTATTAAATTATAAAAGAACCCTATTAATATTTATGATATCCAAAATGATTCATGTATGACATTATACAACACATTTAATAATAATTTCAATGTTAAATTAACATTTCTGGTAATAGTCACTTTCTTTATCGTACGAGTTTTAACATGTTACTCTTGATTGTATCACTTGGATTAAGATTTAAATACTTCCAAAATATAAAAAATATTTATATATAATATATATTCAGAATATAAATATGTATAACAGACATATATATGAAATGGAAAACATCATTTATGTACACGATAGTCCGTACGTATGCATAAACGTTTTTTCCGTTTTCATATCACATTGAACCGAAATAAGTGAATAAGATATATGTAAGTACACACACAGACACACAGATATATATATATATCAAGTTTCATTATTATTTCATTTATTACATACATATTAATGATATATATTTTATAATCATCGTTGAATGGTGAATGTGGAAGGTAATCTCATGACGTCGTGGAGATGGTAATCCGTACGTACGCACACAGAACAATATCATTATATTGATGGAGAAATCATATGTAATCGGATGGTATATCATATATACAGAGTCATTAACATGTTATATTTTTTATTTACATCAGTTATAATCATTATTATTCCCATCCAAATAATGAATTGTTTTAATAACAAACTTCACCACGACGAGGAGACGGTAATCCATACGTACACACGTATGGTGAATTTTTCATTTATAGGATGGATAGAATAATTAATATGCTTGTAAAATTTCGATAATAACCTCATAGTATATATAATATACTAGATTTATGATATTAGAATGGAAACAACAAAGAAAGAGGAAGTGGAAGTAGAAAAGAACTTGAAAGATGTGACGAAATATTTACCTATTTTTCTAGTTCATCCGTTTGATTTGATCAAAAGGGATCCATATATTGGATTTATGACCAAAATAAGGCTTCTACGATGAAGGTAGAAATGTTGGGAGGATATTTGGGCAGGGGTAGGCTGATCCAAATGGATTTGGATGTGTGAAATTAAGAGAAGGGGATGTTCCCTTTTAAAAGAGAGGTGAGGGTCACTTTAGGAAAAGCTTGAAATATTATTTTATAATAAAATAATTTTATTTTTATAATTGCTCAAAAATAATTTATTTAGAGTATATGGTGGGGATGGGTCAAAAACCTCTCAAAAAATATGTTTTAGACAGTTTTAGGTCACCATATTAAACTTAACTTTTAGATTTAACTCTTAATTCAATAGTTTGTCATTTACCATGTCTCTTTGTATTTTTATATTATATGGATAATAATCTTACTATAAAATTCCAATAGAATCCCAATTGGTTCCTAAACGACATATATATTATTATATAAGTCTTTTGGTATATCCATAGATTTTTAAGACTTTTATATCAATTTATAAAATAATTTTTGTTTTAAAAACAATTTTATGTCAATTTTGACACTATTTGGTAATTGTTTTTTTGTTAAATTCATAATAGCATAATTACTTCAGAAAAACATCATTGAAACCACCTTGACATGTCATATTAACATATAAAATTAGTTTAATTCATCATAAATATCAAATTACATTTATTAGTTTACAAATAATATCAATTATTTAAATCTTTTATTAATAAGGTAATTACTACGTCATCATTCTATTATTAATAAATTTAATTATATAATGTCTAAAAATTATAAATAAAATACCATTATACAGTAAATATTTGAATATTTCTACTGAATATTCATAGTCAAATTTATCTTATGTATAAACTTATATTTAAAATGTTTTAGTTATGAAAACATGAATTTAACACTTTTAACTCTTCTTTAAATTAAATACTAATAAATGTCCAAATCTAATTAAAGTGGACCTTAATGATACTATTTTATTCCTAAGGTTGTTTTTTGTTGAATTACACTTATCCAATAGAATCAGAACACATGTTAGTGTAATTATAATATCATTTTTACCCTTAATTACCTATTTTTACTTTTAACCGAGAAAAATAAAAGTCAAATGTTACTATTCAAAAAAAATATTTTAATCATTTTGAATCACATTTTAATTATTGAGTATAACCATGTCTCTGTGATTTTTTATGTTCAATTCACTTAAGTGGTAAAATAATGTTTTAAGAAAATTGGAAATTGCTCCTAGGCGGTGTGTAAAAGACGATAAAAAGTTCAATAAAATTTTTATTTATCTAAATATATAATGAAATGAATCCTTTCAATTAAATTGAAACTATATATGTATTATGTATCTATTTTGACCTAAATTAATTTAAATAAAATAAATAATTAATTAAATTAAAAGTTGGTTTTAAACAATAACTCAGTGTTTTTCAGAAATTATAAAAAATTAAATGTTTATCAGAAAAATTCCAAAAATTCACCTTAAGCTAATTTTGATATTACTAATTGAAAATTGAAGTATACATTACCAAATATAAAATATAGAACATGCATTTATTATATTAAATTTAATTCCCATTGTCAAAACAAAAAGTCATATTTTTATGAAATAATAACTATCAAAATATGAACACTTGTTTATGTCCAATTTCAATGTAAAATTACATAAAATGGCCGGAATTGGATAAAATATTAAAAATAAAATCTATTTATATTTAAAATCCATCAAAATTTATAATTTAACACTATAAATTATTTTTATTAAAATGTTGTTTTCAGTTAAAATATAGAATTTTTCACTATTCACCCAAATATGAATGTTTTCAGAAAAACACAAAAAAAATTGAAAATATATTCTTATGTCCCGATTCTAAAGAAGAATTTTATTTTTTCAAATTGAATATATACATGTTTCTAATATTGGGTTCAACCAGGTTTCACAATTAAAAAGAGGTAAACGTGCATTTTTTTTAAATATACATTTTTTATCTAAAAAATTTGAATTAGTTCTTACATTATGTCTAAGAAACACATAATATGGATTCTTAAATTATAATGATTATATAAAGTTCAAAATTCAGTTAGTAATATTCATAACTGATTATGAACAGGTAGTTTGGTACGTCATGGTGTGCTTGAACACGGTGTTGCGTGTAGTGCAAGTTATTGAATTACATTGAAAAAATAACGTTCTATGAAGTATTGGGGTGTTACAGATTGTGTAATTAGTAATACCTTATAAAGAAATTAAAAAGTGGAAGAGTGATAATAAAAATAACCAGATGTTGTTTCATATACAAGATGAAGCGTGTAACATGTTTCTATTAAAAAAACAGATCACAAGGCTATAATATACAGAACATGATAAAAATTTTAAAAAAATGACAGAAAGTATCCTTGTAGCATCACAATCCTTGGATTGGTCCTCAGATATCCAAATCCAAATCAACATGTCATGAAACTGTAGGAAAGCATTCCCTTTTTGAATCCTCCAATCATATAATCTTTTGGGACAAAAGCATGAACCAAATAGAATGTGAGAGAAAATCCCAGTAGGTAACCAACCATGGTTTGTTCGAATATTTTGGTGAATATATATAACATGCATTATGTAATAGTCAAAGCAGAAATCTTGAATGTACTCAAGCTAAACAGTCCTACAAGAACTATTTTCCTTTTAAATTCCATTTAAATTTAATTTAATTTTTAATTTAATTTATTTTTATATTGTTGAGATCTGTCATAGGCCCGATGATCCCCCATAGAGTAGTATGCACCACATATGCTTCAGAAGGACTTCTAGGCATGTAAAGTAAATTAAAAAAATCAAGCTTCTAAATTGGATTGGTAGATGTGTCATATGACACATAATATCCAAATACCCTCGAGACGTCCCATAACATTCCTAAAGTTGAATTAAATTATGACTCCAAGTGAAAATCAACCAAAACACTACATGTCCTTCCTAGGCGACCCTCATAATGGAACCTGGTATCACTCTAGCTGGGGAATAACCTATGTCATTAAGCACATCCTTGGATGTCCTTTATGGATCACAAATATCACTCAGGACATAACCCCTGCCACTTGAGCATGTCCATGGCATCCTGTAAGGATCCATGATTCACTCAGAATGTACATATCCTCTTTGATCCCATCTATGGCCTACATGGTTTACTCACTGCATGATATTGATTTACAAACTCATTTTTCCCATACCATGAATTCCAAATAATCCAAAGTTCACTCAAGGGACCATGGTAAAATAGAAAAACAATCTGATCCATTATATTTCATCAGAATCCATGATTCAACCAATTCTATTTACCATTCATTAATAACGGGTTCAATTTACAATTTCTTTAGGCATGCCAGGGTAAAAACTATAAGAATTTAACATCTCACCACTAAGGGTGACTCATGCTAGGACCTATCACAATGTATTGGGCTATCACTACTCATATGGGATTAATTAATATCACACATATATAAGTTAATTTAATACATTTCGTGTCCTCCATGTAACCTAACTCCCATGGGAAGGTTCCCCATTGCAGTGAAACATTTAAAACATGCTTAAAGAAGCATAGGTATTCACATAGGTCTAAGGGGAAAATCAATAATCCCAAACCCTTAGCCAAATTAATTCCATATATCAGCCTAGAAAACCCATTTAACTAAAAAATTCATTTTGAAAAACCTAGGAATGGGAAAACAATCCATACCTCATATGTATCCTAAGCTAGATTGACATAAAGTCGTCAAAACGGGAACTCCATCATGGGTTGGACCTTATTACTGGTAATAAACCTATTAACATCTTTGAATAACCTAATGAATTAACATAAAAAATAGGTAATAACATATTGAATTTATAAATCATGGAGACTCCCCAATAATTAGAATGTGGCACTCAGTATATATAAATAGCATGACTATAATGAAAAACATGTGACCACCTACCTCAGAAGAATGATATATATATATTGTATAGTATCTAGATCTGATTCACCCTGGTTAGTGAGAAATATAAACAATGGAATAGAATAGGATATTATGTAATATGATCCTAAATCTAAATAGTGCAATAAATAAGTAGAAGAATTGAATATGGATAAAAAGGAATTGATGCATTACCGGTGTAGATCCTTGTAGACGAACGATGGACAAAATAGGAAACAGATGGATACCCGGGATGAAATCCTTACCTACGAACCTCAAATGGGGGTTCCGACATGTGGTCTGTCTGTTTGAAGGAAAAACCCAAAATGGATTTAAAAATAAAATTTTATTTTTATTTTAAATTTAAAAAACATAAACTATACAGACAAGGTATACACACATGGTTTCCCAAACCATTCAGAAACCATACAGTATCTCTCTGTCTAATGTATGCAACATTTTAGACTTAATGAATAGTCATTAATCTCCTACTACATGGTATACCTAAACTGTATGGTATCTACTACCTCCTATCTCATGGTTACTTTAATTGTGAAGCCTACCCCGCACGGTTTCTCCTCACTATGTGGCAAGTCCAAAACTCAAAACTAGTTGGGTTATAGGCTACCAATGATCCCCAGACACCCCCATGAGCCACACATTACCTCAACCAGAATCTCTATTGGGTCATATTTAATAAATTAAATAAGTAATTGATTAAATAACCACTATACGTACCTCAAATTAGAATCGGGTTCTAAAAAACATCCTCCCTTAAAGATTTCATTCCCAAATTATTATTCCCAAGGGTGGATTAGAAGTATTTGAGAACAACTTCAGCCTCTATGATTGAACATCGACCACCCTCTCCCAGTCTCGTCTTTCACTTGGATGTGATTCTATTTCCCAACTACAAAATGAATGGACCGGCCCTAGATAAACTTTGTGCCATGATCGATAATACATATAGGGCACTCCTTAAAGGTCACATTTTCATATTACTCAACATCCTCAGGATAGACATCCTTAGACAATTCTTAATAGTAATGTCACAAATATGAAACATGGAAGACATCTTGCCTAGCCTAGTACTTCTGAGGTAATTGCAACCGATATGAATCTGGCCCGACCCTCACCAGAATATCTAATGGCCCAACGTATCTTGGCGAAGCATACCCTGTCTCTGGATCCTCCTGTGTTCCAAACTTGGTGAAACATGTTGGAAAACCGGATGCGGAAACATGAACTCTAGAGGTCATATGCGGTGGTCAACATGTGATTTCTGAAAAGACTACGCAATAACCATCTACTTCAGAATCAACTAAACTTGTTTAGTTGTCATTGGGACAAGATGAGGCCCTAGCATAGCTTCCGCTCCGGCCTCCAGCAAACACATGGGTGATCGGTACGACCTACCATATAAATCATCATCTACAGCCATATAAATAGGGGGATAGAAGATATTATTATTTGTAAAATACACTATATGTATATGCATGTCACATGAACTACCAAAATCTAGGACGTATACACAAAGAATGTTTTCAAGAACCTAAATCGTGTGCTCTAACTTGCCATATATATGGGGTTGGTAATCTATGCATAGAAAATCCTGTATAACCAATGCCCTATAAAGCCCTTGCTAGAAACAGGTTGTAAACTGGGAATCCAAATTTGAAATGGTTGAATGAATAACCGCATGTAAATGCACAATCTCATTAATGTAAAACCTTCCAATCTCATCAACATTTAAAGTTTTTATATAGGCATGAAATGTGAAACCTTTGTGAGCCTATCGATAACAACTCAATAAACTTTGTTACCTCAAGGAATCCTTAGTAAGCTCATCACGAAATCCATCAAAAAAACATTTTATTTACGCTCAGTAATTGGTATGTGCATTAACTTTATGGTTGGTCACGGGTGTTTCAACATCACCAGCTGATAGGAGGAGAACCTCATGAAAAAAACCAGCCACATCCATTTTCATACCTTGACACCAATACTAATGGTGTAAATCCCTATAAATATAAGTGACACTAGGATGAATTTCCCATACAGACGCATGAATGTCATTCATTATCCTCTCGTTCATGTATGCTAAAACCCTTATGCATCCATGTAAACATAGAACCTCATCATCTCCAATAGTCTAACAAAGAGGGGGGTCATCACCTATCATGCACTCCCATAGAACTAGGCCTTTAGAATCTAATCATTGCCTTATCCTCAGTCGGTCTAGTAGGGTATAGGTAATAGATAAGGATGAAAGAAATGTCTTCCCCAGACTATCATGGACCTCCAAGTACATCATAGAGAATAAATCCATAAGGTTCCACTCGCTATTGTCCTACTTCACTGAATGCACCAGAATCTTCCTGCTCAAATCATTGGCCACTAAATTTAATTTACTAGGAATATAGAAAATATCAATTTCAAAAGGATGATGGTATTATACCCACCTTTGTCATCATATATTTAAATCACACCAATTAAATATATACAAGAGGATTTTCTGGTTTGTGTACACCACAAAATGCTCTCCCATTACGTAATGTATCAAACATTGTAGTTCATGGAAAACCCCAACCAATTTGAGGTCTTGAATTAAGTAATTCCCCTCCTGTGGCCTCAACTATCGATACCTGTATGCAATGACTTGGTCCACTACATAATAAATAATCCTAGTAAAATACATGATGTGTCAGAGTACACAGTGTGCATCCTAACTATCCCTAGAAAAAACATTATCAGCACTGATGTCAATCTCTCGTTTAGCTAAAAAAAATGAAATCTCAAAGGAATATATCAACACATAATTCACACCATTTTTATAAGCCCATCAATAGAACTTCTAAATGTGATAAATACTTTATGAAAGTCCTGTAGTAAAAAGACACCCCTAAAAAACTACAAACCTCAAAGAATATTTCGGGATACTCCCTGGAAACTAATGCTCTTACCCTCTCTAGGTCCACTAAAACTCCTATAATTGAGATGATGTGGCCTAGCAATAGAATCCGATCCATCCAATAGTGGTACTTTGGGATCATAGAAAATAATAGATGCTCTCTTAGGGTACGAAATATAATATCAAGATTTTTAGGATGTTTTTGTTGATAATGATAGTTCACCGTGATATCATCGATGAAATACACAAAAAGGATTCATGATAAGGATGGAACACACAGTTCATCAATTCCATGAAAACCACTGGATCGTTTGTGAGACCGAACGATATAACAAGATACTCATATAGACCAAACCTACTCCTTATAGTTTAATGAGATATGTGCGATGATCTAACAAAATACTGATGAAAAATATATCATAGGTCAATCTTTGAGAAAACACGTGCTCCGCAGAGATGGTTAATGAGATCATATATTAATGTCCATGGATATCAGTTTCTAACCATCTATAGGTTCATATTTCAATAATCCACACATAGCCTAAGGGTATTGTCAGACTTTTTTTCAAAATGGACAAGCTAATCCCAAGGAGAAGTACTAGGTCTTTTGAAACCATTGGCTTACATTTCTTCTAGTTTAATATTGATCCCTTGATACTCTTTGGTAGCTATCCTGTAAAAAATAATGGGTTCTGGTGCAGCTCCTGGAACTACCTGGATAAAAAAATCTACCTCTCTCACCAAAGGTAAACCAAAAATGTCATCTGGGAATATGTACCTAAACTGAGAAACTACTAGATGGAAATCCATCTGACATGTTCAATGGCCTTCCATATACAATCTTTCAAGTTGGGATATCATCTATCCTAACCGACGATGCTCATGTCAATTTTGTCTCTCATGGACATCTCATTTAACATTGTGTTGAAACGATCCACCCTATGGGGACGTAAAAGTCACCCCATAGTGATATGAATCATAAAATGCTCAAAAGGGAACCAACCAATCCATCCTGATAATGAAATCAATTCCTGTAATTTCTAGGACATAGATATCCCCTGATTAGTGACACCCACCAACATCAAGGGTTCACTCCTATAAATAATTAACACATGCCATTATAATCCCTAATAGAGTGTCTTTTCTAATGAAGTCATTAGAACTTAAAAAAGATCCCAAGGCTCTTCACAATGGGAACATACATAAAACTATGTGATTCCCCTATATTAATAAGTGTGAAGCTATAACAGAGGCTACTGGAATAGTACCTCTAATATTAGAAGGTATGGGGTCCTTCTGGTCCTAGGTCTATATCATTGCAATGTTTGGCATTTACCACTGCCTGGTGACACTGCATGACTAACATGAGTTGATTCACCCTATTGTCTTTTCAAAAATAAGGTCTAGCTACCATGACCATAACTACATCCTCGACATAAATGGACCTATGAATTCTAGTTCCCTGTCTAGTGAGAAGCTATAGACCTAGATCTTGAACATGGAGAATGTGAATACCCTTTCTCACTAGCTACTTGTGAAAATGTTCTTCAAAAATAAAAATGTTTCCCCATCATTCCATAATAGAAGAACTAAACTAGATCTTAAAGACACATGTGCCTCATATTCCCCAGTCCGCTGCACTAGTGGAACCTCACCTAACAACTGAAATAACTGTTTTGACTGCTCTCAACACTATTAGGATACTGCAAAATACACTTCCTACTTACTATCAAGACAGTATAGCATAATGGTTTCAAACTACTTTGTCATGCACATCCATATTCCCACATGTTATGCTAGGCATTTAGCACCTGATTCACAATAGAAGATACGAAAGTCAACTTGATGATATTCACCTATGATCAGATGTCATACCTAAGACCATCCCCAATCTGCCTAGCCTATGATAAATCTCTGCCCATCAGAATAGGTGTGAACCACTGGATCCATTTAAAATTTTCTGAGTATCCCAACACAAATAATTCTCCGTACTCTAGATGCTCAAATATTTACTATATGACTTTTATTCATGACTCTGCATCCTGTGTTCTACCAAACCCTCAAAACGTGGGTATATGGTACTTTAGGAACACTTAAATCATCTTAGGAATAGGTGTGGTAGGCTAAGATCCCCCTAAATGGTTTGCATGAACCTCATAAAGCCTTTGAGGAACTAGCAATCATAACCAGCATTCAATATAACAGTTGTTCATGCAAATGGAATGACTGAAGTATCCACTGGTATCACAAGACCTACAACATCTAGGGTATGATCTTCACCACCCTCCTAGTGTGTTTTTGGAGTCCATCATGGTTTCATGACATTTCATTTTATGCCATGCATCTTAGTCCATAGTAAAAAACAAAAAAATTATCACAAAAGCACAAAAACAAAAACAAGATAGGTCAAAACCTTCCTCCTAGCACTCGCCCCTAGCTAACCCATGGGTCAGGTCTAGGTGTAAACAATTATAATCACTACTAAAATCCCACTACTAATGTGAGGTCTGGTCTTTTTCTCTACTAAAATCATGTTCTGTTCACTTTATTTTCAAATTAATTCAATTTTTTAAGAAGAGTCCAAATTGAAAACTAGAATTGGAACTCATTTGAATATTAACACATTCCTTCCTCAAAGGGTAACCAATGGTATTCCAAATTCCAACTAGTGGGGGGGGGGATATAATCCCCACGAAATAAATCTTTTAATCCATGTATTGAACACCATGGAATAGTTCAATATAAAAACAAAACATGATCCACCAAATTCCAATCAAATAGGGTCTATATAACTTAGGGGACAATGCTTGGAATCCATCCAATTCAAACCACATCATGTACCAATACACCTATCACAACTGTAGGCATATCGATCACTGTACCTATGAAAACATCATGCAATCAGTAATGCTCCATGATGGCATGGTGAGAATGCATGGAATGTGATTCTTACAATTTTCTATATGATGCATGATATGAAATACCCTCATCTCATCATGTTTCAATAGAATATAATCTCATATTTTTTAATAATAACATTTCAACACAAGTGTCTCACGCAACAGATAAATTTAATCAACTATAATAGATCTAAATCCAGAAATCATAATTCAATTCGAGTCTATTTGGATTTAACCTATACGCAGGGTAGCTACTCTCAGACACAACCTATTAAAAAATACAATTTCAGTTCCATATCATTCCATTTTCGTGAAAATAGTAAATCAAACAAAAATAATATCCCCTTAGATACCACATTGTAATGTACTGGGTTCAGATTCCACCTAATTGTGCTCCGAGCCTGGTTGGCAACATGACCTCAAGAACATCTCTCAAAACACCAAAGGTTTCCAACTAGTAGTGAGGGACTAGTTGTGATAGGGGGTACTATTCCCACATTGGTAGAGTGTAACATAGAAGAAATAATAAATATAGAGGGCACATTGTAATAAAATAAAATAGATATATAGAGAGGAAGACTGATAATATAAATAATCATATGTCATGTCATATATAGGATGAATCATGACAAATGTCTCCTAGAATATCTCCAAGCAAGTGACATGGATATCATATACAATAAATCATCCAAAAGTACAAAAAAGGAAAAAATGTTTCCCAATAGTATTGCAAGTTTCAGCTTGGTCCCCTGGTCTCCTACTCCAAAACAACATATCATGAACCTACAAGAGGGTGATTTCCCTTATTGACTTTTGCAATCATATAATCTATTTTGTCCTAAATCATGATCGAAATTAAGTGAGAGATGAAATCCTAGTATAAAACCACCCATGGTCTATGCCAATCTGTTGGGGAATATATATAATAGGCAGTGTGTAATTATTGATGTAGTAAGTTATAAAGTACTCCAGGTAAAATGTCCTACATGCACTGGTTTACATTTACATTACATTTATTTTTAATTTAATGTTTAATTACATTGATAGTTATAAGTCATGAGATCCGACCTAGGCACCACTATCCCTCATAGAGCATTAAGCACCACAGATTCCACAGATGATCATCTATGAAATTATTGGTTATAGCTGATATCAAGCTTATGATTTAGCTTGGAAGATTCATTATATACCATTGAACATCCAAATAACCTCGATAACATCCTAGTAATTCTTAAAAAGGAATTCCAGTATCACTCCAGGTAAAAATCTAGTAACACCCTACACGTATTTACATGGAGAGCCTCATAAAGGTACCCAATATCAATCAATGTGTGGTATAACCTATGTCCTCCAGCTCGTCATTGGAGGTCCAACAGGGATCCAAATTATCACTCATGACATAACCCCCACCTCTTGATCCCATCCATGGATTCCGATAAGGATTTATGATTCACTCTCTATGTGTATAGCCTCTGTGATCTCATCCATGGTGTTTATTGTTCACTAATGGCATAATTTTGATCCATAAACCCATTAAGCTTATCCCATGCATTCTAGAATTTCCGAGGTTCACTCAAGGGACCATGGTAAAATAGACATATAAGCTCATCCATATAATTCCATTTAAATCCAGGATTCACCCAGTGCAATTTACCATTCAACCATTACATTTTCAATGAGAAAGTTCTTTATGGAAGATATGATCAAAACCATAAGCATTTTTCAACTAACCACTAAGGGTATTGCAAACTAGGACCAAACTAAAAAGACTCACCTATCACTAATCACATGGTCATAATTCATATCCCAAGTCTATCATGTGATCTTATCCATTGAAAGGCTTGAATGTAACCTAAATCATGTGGGAAGGATCACAGTTTGAGAAAACATTCCAAATGTGTTTAAACATGCATAGACATTCACAAGGGTCAAAGGGGAAAATCACTAATCCCAAATACATAGCCAAAATTAATTCCATCTATCAGCAATAAAATCCCATTAAATTAAAAAATTCATTTTAAAGCCCCAAGAATGGAGAAAAGGCATACCTCATATGTATCCTAAACTAAACATCCATAATGTGGTCAAAACTGGTACTCGCCCATGGGGTGGAACTTATACCAGGTATTAAACATATTCCAGGATTTTTATCATCTAATTAATTAGAAAAATAATAATATGTAATTAAATTTTATTTTTATAAATCTTGGAGAAAGTCAAATAATGTATATGTGTCACTAGAAAATATATTAATAGCTTTACATTCAACGAAAAGATTGTGACCACCTACTGTATACTCATGATAGATAGATTGTCCAGTACCACACTTTGATTCTCACTGCTTCGAAAGAAATATAAATAATGGATAAGGAATGGGATATTAATTCATATGTTCCTAAATCCAAATAGCACAATTGATAAGCATAAGAATCTAATATGGCTAAAAAGGATTTTAGTAATTACAATTGTGTTTCTTTAGATATGATAAGCATTCAAAATGGACAGTGGATGGAGAACCAGGATCAAATCCTAGCCTAGTCTACTCAAAGGGGATCCCGAAAATGATGGTTGTATGTATTAAGTAAAACCCCAAAATGGGTCTAAAAGGGAAATTTTAATGTTAATTTAATTTAAAAAACAACTAGCAGGCTCGCACTGTTTACCAACACAGTTTCCTAAACCATGTGGAAATAGTGTGGTATCACTATGTCAAAAATCAATATCATTTCAAAATTAACAAACTGATGT
Organism: Viscum album; assembly: GCA_963277665.1. Lineage (NCBI taxonomy): Eukaryota > Viridiplantae > Streptophyta > Magnoliopsida > Santalales > Viscaceae > Viscum > Viscum album. The sequence continues at coordinate 1,868,642,415 of OY728133.1, forward strand.
GCAGCTTGTACTGCACAATATCCCCAAACATTGTGATAGTATCTTCCTTTTCTCTCATGGGTAGCTTAAATGTGCGCCCTATCATGTACAGTTTCTCCTAACGGTGCAAAAGTTCCAACACTAAAAAAAGATGATTTTCAGGATTCCAATGATCCATAAACACCCTGATCCACCCATGAACTCATAAAAAATAATCATTAGATCCTATTTAATATAATAAACAAGGAATTAATGAGGAAATCATGATCCAAACTTCAACAAAGAACCAGGTTCTTACAGCTACAACCATATGTTTAGTAATTTGAGGGAAAATTCTAAAACACGATATCCCTACCATAATAATTCCATTTCGAGACATTCCATTAGCTTTTCAAGGATAATCAGAACATGAGACATGATCCAATAGGATGTTCAACAACATAGCAAACACATTTAAACTAATCATGCTGAAATTTCTATGAAAAGAAATAGTTGACATCAACCAGCACATGTCTTACCCGATATGGTCAAGAAGTGGTTCCTCACGAACTGTATATGTAAAAGGATGGGTATAAAGTCACACCATTCATGGTCAGCTACAATTTAGGAACATGATCTATGAGGTGGGTGTATTTAAAAGATAGGCATGTTTCTTCTATATTAATGCACATCACGACTTCATTGAGAATGATCACCAAGGACTAAAACTTGTTTTTAGTGACGTTTCTATCCAAAATTCTCAGTTGAACTATCATACCTAAGAACGAACATGGAAAATTTTTCAATGAAACATATTTGGATCATCAATGATAAAATACTCCATTCGAGCCTGTTAAAAAATTGAGATAACCTTATAGTCAACAATTGGAATACAAGGAACTCATCCAAGGAAAACCACATTCAACACTTATGAGTGAGACGATGTTAATATCCCAACGTCCTACCTCAAGAGAATTTATTGAACCCCAAGGAGAAACTACCTTGTGTTTATGTAAAAAGGGTAAAGTTTGGATTCCATGACCCTGCCCAAGGTGTTCCTACTTGGGAACCTAGGTGTCACTAAAGACTAACAATTCCTTTACGAATAACCCATCTTATGTCATGGAACTTTGATAAAAACCACCCGAAAAACCCAATGATATTTTAAATCATTTCTATGGTGTAAGAACAATGCTCTATTGGTGAATTTAGAGGATACCTATAAAAATAATGTAAAGACCCAAAGATTGACGTACATGGACATTACATTACTTTTGCAGAATACTTAGTACATAAAAAAACACACTCACAAGGACCGTAATAGTTTAGTGTCTTAGGAAACTCGGAATATAATCTTCTAATCATGGTGAAAGATCTTCAACATCTCCCATAAAGATCTTTATTTTTTTACCTAAAACCATTCTTTATATCCTGGGGAAAAGAAAACATAAAATGGTGAGCTCAAATGCTCAGTAAGGGTAAACAAAAGAAATATCAATCACATCATATTCATAAGAACATAACATTTTGGAAATCTTAACTTGCAAAAGAGATCATAATATCATAACATGGGATAAATCATAGTAGTGAAATGTAATCCCAATAATCATAACATAAAACATGAAACTTTCTGGCATAGACACATAATCATATAGAATCATTTCTTATTAGTCAAGATTCATTTCCAAGACTATCTTAGTGGACAATGTCCATTTCGGAACCGAGTTCACTCCTCGTTTAAGTCCTGTTTCACTGAACCGGTTTAATCTGCCGTTCTAGCCATGTCTATCTCATGAGATATAAAATCTTTACCCAATTCATTGGAGAGAGATATAGGTCCCACCCATATCATAATGATACCATTCTTATGTGTTCCACCAAATCATAAACCATACATCATAGCATAACCCATGTAATAAAAATGAGAATCTTAAACATCGTGACATCATAAAACAATTCATATAAGATAAAGGAATTCATAAAAATCATTCCATCACAACATAATTAAATCAATGTAATAATAGGGATAGAAACAGAACCCTTTATTATCTTAGATAGAAAATAATTTTGATAAAACACTTGAACTCCATTCTTGAGTAAATTATATCCTTTCTACTTCAATTTTTTTTTCCTTTCTTATCATGTCATAGAATTCTAAACTAAAAAAAGTTGATTTAAAATACACATGAAAACATGTAAGGGAAACTTCTTGGAAATAATGTTTTAAAAATCCATTCATGTGGTATAAGTTAAAAGAAAACATTCTTCTCGTACTTTTGTCGGAAAAGTCAAAAAGTACCTCGTACGAAAAAAGACAAAATATTCCTTTCATATAATTTACTAAAAACTCACCGAAGGGTAAAATTGGATATAAACTATTGTAGAAGGATATAAATATTATATATTGAGGAAACATGGATGTGTATGATAAAATACACCCCAGTAAATTCCAAAGTATAAACAATCTCGGATAAAAATGAGATTGTGATATTTCCCTTACCTTAGGTCTGATTTGCTTCATAAGTGTCCAAACCTCTTGTATAATGATTTAAATAATGTCATTGACTTATTATAGAATCATAATCATTGTTATGATATCATATATGGTTCACTTATGACTTTATATTACCCATTCTTTTGTAAATTCCATGTTAAAGAGCGTTTTGGGTAAAATCGTTTCATTTGTCGTCCGTGTTTTGACTTGTAATTATTCATATGATTACATAGATTGTGATTACATAATTACAGAATATATAAGATGATTTATATATAATAAATATTCAGAATATACATATATATAATAGATCATTAAATGGAATGAAATACACCGTTCATGGAGACGGTAGGCCGTACGTACGCATGAACGCTGTTTTCGTTTCCTTATTGAGTTGAATGGAATTAAGTAGATGAAATACATATATATAAACATACATCCAGTATCATTATTATGTCATATATTTCATGATTACTTATTATATATACTTTATAATCATTCATGAATGGTTAACATGGAGAATGAATCTCATCACGTTGTGGAGACGGTAGTCCGTACGTACGCACGAGCGATGATATCGTTCTCATGATCATTGAATTGTATTGGAGTGTATGAATAATATTTCAGAATTAATACCAATTTACAATAATCAAATATAGTTTTTTATTTGAACCATTATACCCATCCATGTATGGAGGTGGTGGAAAATAGATTACACGACGGCGTGGAGATGGTATTCAGTACGTACGCACGCGCGGTGATTTCGTTTTCCGTAGGATGGTTAGACGGTGAAATAGGGTTGTCTCATACTTATAATAACATATCCGTATATGAGTGATTCTTATGTTATTACTTCAAAATGAAACAACCTAAGAAGAAGAAGTGGGAGAAGAAATAAAGTTGAAAGATTCAGTAACGGACATTGCCTATTCTTTGAAGTGCCTCTTTGAGATCTCCTTTCAGAGCACTAAAATTGTTCTTTGAGGAAGACCAGAACCTCTAGGATGTAGCTATGGAAGTGGAGAAGAGAATTTGGCATGGTTTGGACGATCTTGAAGGCTCAATGTGGTGTGAGGAAGAGAGGGAGGAGGTGCCCTTTTATAAGGGAGGAGAGGGGCATCTTTGGAATAACAAAAAATATTATTTTATTATAAAGTCAAATTCGGTTTTTAATAGTTCAAAATTGATATATTTCGAAGATAAGGTGGTGATAGGTATAAATACTCTCATCCAAGAGAATTTAGACAAGTTTAGGTTCCTATTTTAACCTTATCATTTAGATTTGACATTAAGTTCTGTAATTTTACTTTTACCGTGTCTTCTTGTGTTCTTATACTACAAGGTTAATAAACTTACTATAATCATCCAAAAGAACCCAAAGTTGTTTATTATTAATATATATAACCTTATCTAAGTCATTTTTCCGAACAATATATTTTTAGGAATAAAATAACAATTAATAATATAATATTCGATTAAAAAACTATTTTTTGTCAATTTTGACACTATTTAGTAATTAATTTTTGTGAAACTCATAACAGAATGATTATTTCGAAAAAAGTTAATTAAATAAATAATACCATGTCTTATTAACCTATAAAATTAGTGTAATTCATAAAAAGTCTCAAATTACATTTATTTGGGTATTTATAATATCAATTATGTCAATATTTTATTAATAAAATAATTAATGCATCATCATTGTGTCATAAATAAATTAACTTATTTAATGTCTAAAAATTAAAAATTAAATTTCATTATGTAGGAAATCCATTTATCTTTCTAATGAATATTTATAGTCTAATTTATCTCATGTAGAACCCTATATTAAAAATTATTTACTTATTTAACTTTGATTTTAACTATTTTAACCCTTCTTTAAATTAATTAATAATAAATGTCCTAATCTAATCCAAGTGGGCCTAAATGGTCATATTTCATTCATAAGGTTGTTTTTGGTCTAATTACATTTATCCAATAGAATTAGGACATGTGTTAGGGTAATAATAATATCATTTTTACCCTTAATTACCCTATTTACTTTTAACCGTTGTAAAAAAAGTAAAAAGTCACTATTCACCTAAAATTATCTTCATCTCATTGAACAACATTTTACACACTGAAATCAACCGTGTCTCTAGAATTTTTGAAATTCCACTCACAAAAGCGGTAAAATTATGTTTTATGAAAAATTCATTTTTTTTAACTACCACTTAGTGGTTTCACTATTCATCAAAAAATGAAAATTTCCAGCAAAATACCAAAAATTAGGCCTAAGCTATATTTGATATTATGAACTCAAAAATGATATCTATTTTACCAAATTAAAAACATATCAGTTTCATTAATTAATTTAAAAATTAATTCCCGTCGTCAAAACAAATTGTGTGTTCTTTAGAGATAATAACTATCAAAAGATTGACACTTGTTTATGTCTGGTTTAATTGTGAAATTACATCCAATGACCAACATTGTATTAAATTGAAAACCTATATTCTAAATATACTTTAAAACCACTCAAATTAATAATTTATCACTATTAATTATTTTGATTAAAAAGGTTGTTTTTAAATAAAATTTTATAATTTTCACTATTCATCAGAAAATGAAAGTTATCCGAACAGTACCAAAATTTCACCCTAAGCTAATTTCGATATTCCGAATCCAAAAATGAAGTCCATTTTTAAGAAATGAAATTTTCAAAATTTCAGAAAGTGGTTATTACTATTCATAACAGCTAGTTTTAACAATATTTTAATAGCATATCGTTGTTTAGTGAAACTCGGTATTGCGTACTACACATGCTATCGAGGATGGTCGCAATTGCGTGTAATGTAAGTCAAGTCAAGGATATGTGTTGTGCAAGCTCCTTTTGGTGTATCATACAACACAAGATATTAATGAAATAAAAAAGAATATTTTTCATAAAATCTCGGGGTATAACATTCTACCGCCCTTAAAATTGAATTTCACCCGCGAAATTTGTCGGGGTTGTAAATGGTTTACTACTCGAAAGATTCTTTAATAGAAACCCACATCGTAAAAAGGAATACCAAAACCAATCTTTAAAAACAAAAGTATGAAACGTAATGTTTACCCAAATAAATTATCAATGGGTTTCCACATAGGTGAAAATATGGATATGGAAGGGAAATCTAACTATCATGTTCTGATGGAGAGTGATAGAGAACATGGCTATGGAAAAGCCAGCAATCACAAAGCCATAAATTTGTGAAGATCTAAGGTACCATCTGATTCATCAGATATAAGAGCACTAGGACAACATTTTTGGTTTTCAAGATCATTTCCCTAAAGTTGATGAAATTGGAATTAGAAGAAATACTTTCGTGATTTTGGTATAGTCTCACCATTGGTAGATCTTTGGATAATTTCCACTTCATCTCTTAAAGAAATGAAGTTGAATTTGTCATTCGTGATGTGTTAGCAGATCATGTAATAGAATGATGGGTCATTCCATCTGTCTCAAACAAAAGGTTAGAAAAGATATCAATAAAATACATAAGTTCATCTATAGTGAGATTAATCATATATGGTTCCTAAAATGGACTTATACTTCATATATCATACTACATAATATAATGAAACTAATTTATACTGAACAGGGACTTCCTGTAGGCCAGTGGTAGGCGATAAAGGCCAGTGGCACTTCAGTTGTGGGTTCGATTCCAATAGCCTTGTCCGACGTGATGGGCTGTCGCCCATCCTGTAGGTTGTCCTTTTTCTAAAACTACATTACAATAACATCCCATAAATAATATCGAAAAACTTCTATCCTTAAACAATACTAACTTATGTCCAACATAATCCATTCCAATCTTTAGGCTTATCCAAAATACTTCTTTCTAAACTCATAGTATAAAGATAACGATTACTAAAAAGGTCATATAACAAGAATGTGAATACTATCATTTATCCCTCATATATCTTGTTGGTCACATTCCAATCATGTGAATACCTTAATCATGCATTCTCTTGAAAAATAAAATGAATACCCATTGATCCTTATTGAAAACATGAATGCTATTCAAAGTTAACTCTTTCGACATACAAAAATCCTCAAAATTCTATATATTCAAACCATGATATCACTTAGTCCTTATATCAATCATGAGTTCATGAATACTGTCAAAAATTTTATTTTCTCGTTTTCCCTTCATTATGTGCATATCATCTTTTTTTCCAAAAATATCTCAATCACATTCCATGGTTACCGGTACCATAAAATTATTGAAAACCACAATAATCCAATAGATAAATATTCCAACATTCCATGATACTATATACAACATTATTTTGGAATCCCATTACATAAACACTTAATCATTCCACCACATCGTAGTCATATTGAACATCACCAAAAGTGATCACATGTGACTTCCCTCTGTCCTTTGCCTTAAGTGGCTGCTCATGTCGATCATCACTAACATTTGGATTAGGGCATTTGTTAGCATAATTCCCCATTTCCTTGCACTTGAAGCATTGAAGTGTTGGTGGTGCGTTCTCTGCAGTCTTTTCTTTATCCACATCATTAGAAACCCTTTTTTCTATTACTTCGACACTCAGCTTCTCGATGACCTTCTTTTCCACACTTAAAACATTTTCTAGTCCCATTAAGACAATCTCCACCATGCTTTTTTCAACACTTTGAGCATAAGGAAACATTCATCTTCTTTTCACCATTATTCTGAGATTTCTCCTTGAACTCCATATTTCATTACTTGTCAAAACTATGAGATGGATAAGTAACACCAAATTCCATTTCTACCTTGATAACACAACACACAATTTCTTCATGGCTACTGAAGTCTCTTATAGTTTATTCCCTTCTAAGATTTGGTTTTAAGCCATTGAAGAATCGATCAACTTTACTTTCAGGTTGGATGATAAATCCAGATACATAACTTGCAAGACCTGTAAAATTTTCTTCGCATATACCAACATATTCATCATCCTTTTTCTTTAGTTCAAGAAACTCCTTCTCTATCATTGTTCGAAGAATATGAGGGAAGTACTTATTGAAAAATAAGTTCTTGAACTCATCCCATTCCATGGACTAAATTTAATCTCATGGCATCATATTCTTGATATGATTCCACCATTGATCAGCATCACCTTACAAACGATATACTGCTAAGATGACTTTATCATGTTCAGATCATTGAAGAACTGAAAATATCTTTTAAGTGGTACTGATCCATTGTTCAGCAACAAGTGGATCAGAAGACCCACTGAAATAAGGTGGAAGTTGCCTCATGAAGGACTCCATAGAATATTGTTCCCTTCACTGCTCATTTGGAAGTCCAGAATGATTCATAGCTTGTGTAAGTATAGCAATAATATTTTGCACTCCATCTCTCATAACATTTCTCCGTTCAGGAGGACAATCATTGCATTGTCCATTGCATTGATCAACACCGTTCCTTCAGGTTCCATCCATCGTCTAAAACCCAAAAAGAATACTGTGGGAGGAAAAAATCATGCTAGGGAAAACAACATAATAAAGGGGGAGTACCTTCAATATCTAAAATTTTAGGTTACCGTAATTCTAGTACTATAACCTATACTTATACTTAACCTTAGGGACATACCTAAACATACCTTAGAAATATCTCTAGGGATCTCACTAAAGTTCTCGCATCCTATTTTCCAAAGGTTGACTAAACCTCTCCTCTGATACCAACTGTAATGACCCGAAGCTTGACGTACATGGACATTACATTAATTTTTTGGAATACTTAGTACATAACAAAAACACACACACAAGGACCGTAATAGTTTAGTGTCTTTGGAAACTCAGAATATAATCTTCTAATCGTGGTGAAAGATCATCAACATCTCCCATAAAGATCTTCCTTTATTTACCTAAAACCATTCTTTATATCCTGGGGAAAAGAAAACATAAAAGGGTGAGCTAAAATTCTCAGTAAGGGTAAACAAAAGAAATATCAATCACATCATATTCATAAGAACATATCATTTTGGAAATCTTAACCTGCAAAAGAGATCATAATATCATAACATGGGACAAATCATAGTAGTGAAATCTAATCCCAATAATCATAACATAAATGATGAAAATTTGTGGCATACACACATAATCATAGATAATTATTTCTTATTAGTCAAGACTCATTTACAAGACTATCTTAGTGGACAAAGTCCATTTCTGAACTGAGTTCACTCCTCGTTTCAGTCATATTTCACTGAACCGGTTTAATCTGCCGTTCCAGCCATGTCTATCTCATGAGATATAAAATCTTTACCCAATGCATTGGAGGGAGATATAGGTCCCACCCATCTCATAATGATACCATTCCTATGTGTGCCACAAAATCATAAACCATACATCATAGCATAACCCATTTAATAAAAATTGGAATCTTAAACATTGTGACATCATAAAAGAATTCATATAAGATAAAGGAATTCATAAAAATAATTCCATCACAACAGAATCAAATCAATGTAATAATAGGGATATAAACAAAACCATTTATTATCTTAGATGGAAAATAATTTTGATAAAACACTTGAACTCCATTCATGAGGAAAATATCCTTTCTACTTCAAAAACACTTTTCCTTTCTTAACTTGTCATACAATTATAATCTAAAAGAAGTTGATTAAAAATAAACATGAAAACATGTAAGGGAATCTTCTTGGAAATAATGTTTTAAAAATCCATTCATGTCGTATAAGTTAAAAGAAAACATTCTTCTCGTACTTTTGTCGGAAAAGTCAAAAAGTACCTCATTAGAAAAATGACAAATGATTCCTTTCATATCGTTTACTATAAACTCACTGAAGGGTAAAATTGGATATAAACTATTATAGAAGGATATAAATATTTTATATTGAGGAAACATGGATTTGGATGATAAAATACACCCCAGTAAATTCCAAAGTATAAAAAATCTCAGATAAAAATGAGATTGTGATATTTCCCTTACCTTAGGTCCGATTTTCTTCGTATGTGTACAAACCTCCTGTATAATGATTTAAATAATGTAATTGACTTATTGAAGAATCATACTCATTGTTATTATATCATATATGGTTCACTTATGACTTTATATTAAACATTCTTTTGTAAATTCCATGTTAAAGATCATTTTGGGTAAAATCGTTTCATTTGTCGTCCGTGTTTTCACTTGTAATTATTCATTTGATTAATTTGATTGTGAATACTTAATTCTAGAATATAAAACATGATTTATATATAATATATATTCATAATATACATATATATAATAGATTAGTAAATGGAATGAAATACACCGTTCATGGAGACGGTAGGCCGTACTTACGCATGAACGCTGTTTTCGTTTCCTTATTGAGTTGAATGGAATGAAGTAGATGACATACATATATATACACATAAATCCAGTATCATTATTATTTCATATATTTCATGATTACTTATTGTATATACTTTATAATCATTCATGAATGGTTAACGTGGAGAATGAATCTCATCACGTCGTGGAGACGGTAGTCCGTACGTACGCACGAGCGATGATATCGTTCTCATGATCATGGAATTGTATTGGAGTTTATGAATACAATTTAAAAATTAATACCACATTAAAATAATCATATATAGTTGTTTATTTGCACCATTATACCCATCCATGTAAGGTGGTGGTGGAAAATAGATTACACCACGGCGTGGAGATGGTATTCCGTACGTACGCACGCACTGTGATTTCATTTTCCGTAGGATGGATAGATGGTGAAATAGGGTTGTTTCATACATATAATAAAATATCAGTATATGAGTGATACTGATGTTATTACTTCAAAATGAAACAACCTAAGAAGAATAAGTGGAAGAAGAAATAAAGTTGAATGAATCGGTAACGGACATTACCTCTTCTTTGAAGCACCTCTTTGAGATATCCTTTTTGGGCACTAAAATTGGTCTTTGAGGAAGAAAAGAACCTCTAGGATGTTGCTATCGAAGTGTAGAAGTGAATTTGGTAGGGTTTGTCCGAGCATGAAGGCTCAAACTGGTGTGAGGAAGAGAGGGAGGAGGTGCCCTTTTATAAGGGAGGAGAGGGGCACCTTTGGAATAACTAAAAATATTATTTTATTACAAAGCCAAATCCGGTTTTTAATAGTTCCAAATTGATATATTTCGAAGCTAAGGTGGGGATGGGTCGAAATACTCTCATCCAATAGAATTTAGACAAGTTTAGGTTCCTATTTTAACCTTATCATTTAGATTTAACATTAAGTTAAATAATTTTACTTTTACCGTGTCTTCTTGTGTTCTTATACTATAAGGTTAATAAACTTACTATAATCAGCCAAACGAACCCCAAGTTATTTATTATTAATATATATAACCTTATCTAAGTCATTTTTACGAAATTTATATTTTTAGGAATAAAATAACAATTAATAATATAATATATTTTTTAAAAAGTATTTTATGTCAATTTTGACAATATTTGGTAATTGAATTTTTTGAAACTCATAACAGAATGATTAGTTCGGAAAAAGTTAATTAAATCAATACTAACATGTCATATTAACCTAGAAAATTAGTGGAATTGATAAAAAGTCTCAAATTTCATTTATTTGGGTATTTATAACATCAATTATGTCAATATCTCATTAATAAAATAATTAATGCATCATCATTGTGCCATAAATAAATTAAATTATATAATGTCTAAAAATTAAAAATTTAATATCATTATGTATGAAATCTTTTAATATTTCTAATGAGTATTTATAGTCGAATTTATCTTATTTATAACCCTATATAAAAAATGATTTACTTATTAAACATTGATTTTAACTATTTTAACCCTTCTTTAAATAAATTAATAATAAATGACCTAATCTAATCCAAGTGTGCCTAAATGGTCATATATTATTACTAAGGTTGTTTTTGGTCGAATTACACTTATCCAATAGAATTAAGACCTGTTTTAGGGTAATAATAATATCATTTTTCCCTTAATTACCCTATTTATTTGTAACCGTGGTAAAAAAAGTAAAAAGTTACTATTCACCAAAAATTATTTTCATCTCATTGAACCACATTTTTCTTACTAACATCAAACGTGTCTCTCAGATTTTTGAAATTCCACTCACAGAAGCGGTAAAATTATGTTTTATGAAAAATTCAATTTTTTTAACTACCACTTAGTGGTTTCACTATTCATCAAAAAAATGAAAGTTTCCTGAAAAATACCAAAAATTAGGCCTACGATATATTTGATATTATGAAATCAATAAATTTTGTCTATTTTACCAAATTAAAAACATATCAGTTGAATTAATTAATTTAAAAATTAATTCCAATCGTCAAAACAAATAGCGTGTTCTTAAGCGATAATAACTATCAAAAGATTGACACTTGTTTATGTCTGGTTTAATTGTGATATTACATCTAATGACCAACATTGTGTTAAATTGTAAAAATATATTTTAAATATACTTTAAAACCACTCAAATTAATAATTTATCACAATTAATTATTTCGATTAAAAAGGTTGTCTTTAATTAAAATTTAGTAATTTTCACTATTCATCAGAAAATGAAAGTTATCCAAAAATTACTAAAATTTCACCCTAAGCTAATTTTGATATTCTGAATCCAAAAATGAAGTCCATTTTGAAGAAATAAAATTTACAAAATTTCAAAATGTGGTTATTACTATTCATAACAGCTAGTTTTAATAATATTTTAATAACATATCATTGTTTAGTGAAACTCGGTATTACATACTACACACACTATAGAGGAAGGTCGTGATTGCCTGTAATGCAAGGCAAGTCAAGGATGCATGTTGTCCATGCTCCTTTTGTAGTAGCGTACAAAAAAAGACATTAATGAAATTAAAAAGAATATTTTTCATAAAATCTCGGGGTGTTACAAAGAACATGGCCATACATAATCTAAAATTACACTAAGGGGATATAAATGATATCAAAAAAGGATATGAGACCCTTTCACCATAAAGAGGGTTCATTTATCTATGTGTTTTAAAACCAACCCTTCCAAATATAAAGGGAAGGACTATCAAACCATTATAGGTCAACTCATTATAAGATATCGGCTACACGCATTAATGCATCAACAACGTAACCATGATACCTTGAAAACTTGAGGCATCCAATGGTAACCCATGAACAACCACTATGTATCCTTCCCAACCAATGGTTTCTTTACGTGCTTTGCATACATCCATTCACATTGATATCACACTCTGAAGTAAGAACTTCCTTAATGAAGAATAATTAGCCATGTTGCATTTTGAGTGAAATTTACCAGTGGAAACATCCCACTACGTTGTTCTCCTTCTACATGGGAGGACACATTTATCCAAATTCAATGCAAAACACCCACCCTTAAGAGTTTTCATAGGACCTGATTTATAGATAAAGGGATTTCATTCTATATTACACTCTCCATCGACCACTAACTATGGTTCTTGTCATGGATGATATGCTTTCAGCAAGAATCAAATTGACGATATGGAGATAATAATCTTCTCAAAATCTCTCAATTAGACACATAATTAAATTTACATGTGACTATTCTCTGAATAATGTTCCCACATGTCAAGGAATTATGAGTGAAAACTAAAAAATATATCAAATGTGTCACACACCTGATTCTCCTTAAAACATTATCACATTCATTATGATTTTTGAGGACATATATCAACACCCTGGTCACTCTACTCTGAAGCTGACCAGCATTTGAAGTAAAAAAATAAATATTAGATGTTTAACAATGAACAAAAATAGTTTGTTTTATCATTTAATAGGATGATATGTACCGTTTATATAGATGTATACTACCATGAGATTTGACGAACCAAATATACATCATTGATATTTTCCATAGGCTTATCCACCATATGTATTCAAGTTTATGATGGTACTTAAAAGGGATTTACTCACGAGTAGCATCATATTTATGACATTATAACAAAAAAATGACCTCTGGAGTCCTCTTACACTAAAAATAAAATATAGGGTGTATCACACAACCTACTATGCAGTCAACCAAACCCATTACATGTCTATCCCATTTGAAATAAGTTTTCAAGAATGCTCAGACTAATATCAAGGGTCCAACAACCCATTACCACCAGTTAAAACAAGGGTGTCACTTGATAAACAATGATTCCTACACTGGACTATGAAAAAAAAAAATACCATTGAAGGGAAATTGATAGAAAAAAATCAAGGGTTCTTAAGATTTAAGGGTGATACCTAAAATGGTCAAGCCCCTTTTTTTAGATAGAGAATTTGGACCCAATGTAAGGTAATTCCTATGAATGTTCACTAGGAATAAATTACTATAATTTAAACTCGAATTTTGTAAGGTTGAATCCTATGAAAACTCAAGCATTCAATTCAAGGAAAAAATCAAGAAAGAACTCAACATTCCATAATTGATGGTTAAAGCCTGCAAAAACTCTTAATGATTCAATTAAAGGCATCAATCAAAAACTCAAGGTCACATTAACCATTTTAGAGTTCATTTGTAAAGATTAACTCGCACTATTTACAAGAAAAAAACTAGGTAGTTCAAATAAGCATTTCATGATTTATTATTTAATGAAATCAACTTATTATTTAAAATTTTATAATTTAACCCCCATTTTAAAAAAATTATTAAATTATAATGCCTCAAAAAGAATAGAACAATGAATATTAAATGGTCTTATATTAATTAAAGAGGTTATATCCCAATGAATACGACCATTTGGTGTTATGAAAATCCATATAAATGGTTGTGTTTACTTTTAATACCAACTATACAAGGCATATGTATCCCCCACCCTCATGGGCTTCAGTACTAAGGCATACAAAAAAGGGAGTAGGCAACCAAAATGGTCCCTCCAATACATTTTGGTTTCACAAAAAACAAACTAAACAAATTAATAATTAAGATTTTTAAAACCACCTTAGTTTTCACATTTTATTAACAACATGCCCCAACTGTCCAAATTGGTTTCAGTTGTATATTAATAATGTTACCCACATGGTTCTATAGGCCCATGAAATAGTGTTATGATCCTCAATGAGGCAATTAAAACATTAATGGATAACATATTTTATATTACTCATCAGTATATAGGGAAAGGTTCATAATAAAAGGTTCGTTTTATGGGTTACCCCCCCTCAAATTATAATGTGCCCAACCAATATTCAATTAGAATGTGGATTCCATCTAAATGAAACCATGATATTCTAGATTGAGAAGAATGGCTCAACTACATTACTTTTAAGGAAAAAGAATTAAATTTAAAAGGTGTGACCATTATAGTTTTATTATATGGACCACACTATTTCAAATCATAAATCGCCCATACACATTACTATTTTGAAATTTGTTCTCATTTAAATGCATGATGAATATTTTGGTCAAAGAGTAAATATTATTAGTTTTAACATTTATACACAAGTATTATGTATATAAGACAAAATAACAATTTTTCTGTTGAATGTGTCATCATCTTCCAATTGATAAGGTTCCCAAACGCCTTACAAGCCCAATTTTGAATCCCATTTAATCACAACCCTAATGTTTCTACTTTTCTAAACAAATATAAAAACAATTAAAATAACAAACAAGGACCCTATTTAGTTACCTAGACATGGTAAGCAATTAGACATGATAAGATAATCATAGTTCAAAACAATTAATCCTAGCTAGCAACTACATATCCAAAAAAACACAACATGCGAATAAAACATTATACGAAATTTTATAAAATTTAAAACAACCTAGTAATGAAATATACATGGCATGGAATATTCATGTAAATGGTAATTTTTTTCCATACCACAATAATGGTAATTTTTAAATAATTTTTTGAAAAAATAATCAGAAAGTACTCCAACCACACAATGTGAAATCATAATCAACTATAATTGATACATCCTAAAAAACCAACCCATTCCTGGAACATGTAAGTATCCTCCTACATGGTTTGATCACTCACATTCATGGATTTCTAAAAAGTTCCAAAAAAATTTTATTATCTTTTCTACTAGCCCCAAAATAATAATACAATTAAAAAAAGACATCACTTACCACTTTTTAATGTCCCAACATGACCAAATATGGAAAAAATATCCGGACCGGTCTCTGTAGGGCCTCAAGTGTGCATCCCCATGTTCCATAAGATGTTTACTTCAAGATAGGCTCTAATGGAAGTACAATGGGGAGACTATACCCTCATGATCATATTAACAAAATGGTATATTAGGTTCAGGCCAAAAAACTATTCAAAATGAAATAAGAATAAATGATAAAACATCATAAGAATAATATAATAACTGAGTGAGACTAGCTAATGAAAATTTACAACAATTCATGTATGACTATTGATTCTATAATTATAAAGAGAAAGAATTAAAAATAGTAATACAGTGTAATAAAAGAATAATTGGTCAATGAATATTTGTACATGGATATATAGCAGTAGATCGATCCTCTACACCAAATCCATCCAAGTAATGTCACTCAATCCATTTGAATGTGTATTATTACCTTCATCAATACCAGTATACATAATGTCTAATCAGGTACCAATTGAGCCCAAGTTGAGTGTAAGGTTAAATCATACTAATCTGGCACCCACGATGTCTGTCCCAATCCATTTCACGAAATATAAATTAAGTAGCATGTCATAGTAAATGGAGAAAATACAAAGACAAATTAATTCATGGACTAGGTCCCACATAGACACATGTCCAATCTACCTTCTTCCACTTAAAGGGATGAGTCTGAACTAATAGATCCTAAAAAGGTGATTTTTTTGAGAAAATATGAGAGGAAGGGGAATTTCCCCATGATTTTATTTTTTTCTTATATAACACGTCCCTACACCCTCAATATAAGGGATATTTATATTTATTTAAACATTTTCCTTTTCATTTTAATTAATTCACTTTTGGAGACACTTTAATAAAAATACAGAGAGGTACCTTGATCCCATCCATGACAATGATGTAGCATTTTCCATTTATCACTTGAGGGGATCCACATATGACCATTTCCAAGGGTTCAATCCAAGGTGACCTAGGAATTAAGTCCCATGTGTCACTCCAAAAATGGTGTGAAAATTCATGTACAAGCCTACAATTATGTACATGGTCTCGCATGTAGGGGTCCAAGTCTTACATGAGGCCTGGTACAACCATCATTCCTTCAATCCCATCCAATGTGTCTCTGCTAGAGAACCAATTTAACTATTCTACATATAAAATAGATAACGTGTGGTGATTCAGTCTTTGTCACAGATGCCTTCCCCTTGGATGTGATTAATAACTATAAAAAAAGAAGGCGGAGAGTCCATCCAAGGGATCCTTAAGTTGAAACCCCTTGTTTCACCCTCAACTCTAAGATAAAATGATTAAAAATAATTTCATTAATAATAATCCACTAAAGATGAAATTATCTATAAAAAAATTAAATATTGAATACATCTCACTGTTGTGGGTTTTGTTATAAAAAATTACATTATTTACCCAAAAATTAGTTCATCTTAGTTAAACACCATTTCAAGAGTCACACTAAATTCACATTAATAAAGAATTTATTCTAAAAATTAGACAGCACTAATTAATAACCATGTAGGGTGTGAAAAGTGAGCAATTAATTAATTGTTAAATATAAAGGGAAAATGGAATGGGTTCTTACCTCAAGAAGATGAAGACTACGCCAAAACATCCCAGCATTCGATGACATAGACAATGAAAACTATTACCATTAATTTACAGCATGAAAGCATATCCAACATTGTTTATATGCAAGGATACAAAGTCCCTATGCATATATATATTCATGTTCATCTATGTTCAAGGGGATCCTTACATATATGCATAATCAGGTATATACCCTTTTTCACTTACACAAATATGAAACTTCTTTATATACATAAGATCACCAAGCGTCATTATATGTATTCCTCATTCCATGTGTGAAAATATATATAATGGTAACATACATATATATATTCTTTCCCATGCACAAACATATAAGCCTTTGACCCTGGATGCCCGAAACCACTTCCAGGATGATCATTATTCACTACAATAATATTATGACCCCCAAAATCGAAGAAAAGCCCTATTTTATTTTAAAACGTATCATGATTAATTCCCAATGGGTTAAACAAACATTGAGAGGACCATAAAACAAAATAAGTGCAGAAACGACACAGGAGGTAGGGTGGTGGCATGTTAGAGGGGCATTGGCCTGGTCACATAGAAGAGGAATGAGGGGGTGCACTACACGATGGGGTAATCGAAGACCCCATTTTGTTTTCTAAAAACCTAAGAAAAATCACTATCATAATAACAATATTTTTATTATTATTCTAATATTATTTATTTTTATTTTCAATTTATTCCAATTTTGTTTTATATTTTTTAAAAGAAATAAGTTTTTTAAGCCTATTTGCATGGTTTGGGTCACATGGCTAGCCAAATCATTCCCCAAACATGTAGTGAATATTTAAAACACACAATTTCTAAATGGTACTAAGCATGAGGTATGGGTACATCATTTTGTTAAACCACGTACAGGTCATGCAACAATTTCTTTACCCCTAGATCAGGATGCACAGTTTCCATTCGAGGACACCCGATTTCATATTAACTGTGATCCCCATCTAGATCCTCCCGACATTAGTTTTTGAATCTCAAAACTCCCAAAAATTTATGGAAAACCAGAGTCACCCTCAGATCCATGAACCACATCTAATTTTTTTTGAACTGATGGATCTTTCAAAATTCCATTCTGAATTTCAATTTACGAATCAAACCATCCACCAAATGAAAAAATTAAAAAACCCTTATAATTATATCCTATATAAAAACAAGGGATACTATATACTATTTTCATTGGTACCTAACCCTAATAATGGTGCGTATCCCATCATGTACCAGTAATAGGATGATTGGAGAAGGGAAAACATGGTCACTAGGGCATGGTGGATTATGTTTCAAAAAGAGGTAGAAGTATAGGTATCTGGGAATGTCACTATTATAAGAGGAATACCATATGTGAAATAGACTTCTAAGGTCTAGTAACTCTTTTAGGAACTTCATGTGCTGATAAAATCCGTTAATTTATAGGTTTATTACAAACCATGTGTGTTTCAAATGATAATTCCTAGTACAATGCTAGTTGGTGAAGCTTGGGGAGATGGGCATAGATATAGTAAAGAGGTGAGATAAATTGAAATATTTCTATATTATTATTCTAATATTATTTAAAATCTATTTATATCTTCCATGGTCATTTTATGAATCTATATATATTTTTTCACTACCCATCTCTGTGATATATTCAATTAGAGGAATTTTTTATTAGTTGAAGCTCTCACGATGACCATCAGGTTGTTGATCTAGGATATTCTCATTAGTGGAAGAATAAATAAGAAGTAATTGATGAACAAAAAATTATTCTACACATTCCTATAATAGTTCATCTACTAGTTACTTCTATAATGTCTTCCCTCAATGAATAATAGGAATGGTAAATGTGTGGGTTCATTGATGAAGTGGCCTCACCTAAAGATAGCATGTATGTGTTGAATTTGTAGACTATCTCATTATAAATATATATATCTCTCACTTCTTGAATCAATCTAGTTGATTGTAAATATATTTTTTATTTTAAATTATATCACTTTTTTCCCACAAAGAAAACATACATCTTTGGTCTAGTAAAACACATCATCCCTTCCAATAGTGGGACCATAGGCATTGGATGTGACTCATGGTGGGGTAGAAGTGGGAAAGGTCCAAAAACAATCTATCATAGTGCCTGATGTAAATGTATTATCCCATGTATCCATTGATCATGGATAGGATAGTGTGTTCTTGGAGTCTCAAGAAATATGTAACTATACTCCTTCCTACCTATCTTGGATGGAAGAATTGATGATTGAGTGTAACTTTTTCCTCAGAAATTGAATATACCACTGGTTCTATTTTGAACTATCTAACTATTAAAAATTCTTACATCCCTTGAGCATTAAAACACCAATAAAATCCTTAAATATACTGTATTAGTGGAAGAGATATCATCAACATTTCAGGGTAACAGAACATATGATTACATTATTATGAACTCTCTATTCGATGTTGTTGTGACGAGGGTAGCTACTATCATTTTTGACAATGGTATATTCACTATGGTTTAAAAAATCATTATTTTATGAAAAAAATATTAATGTATATGCACTGAAAATATTCTTGTGTTCACTTTTTAATTAATTTCTTTAAATCTCAAATATAAAAAATCCACCTCCTTTAGGATAATTCCAAATCAAAATAATTGCGATATAAGTTTCTTCTGTATGAAGACACAAAAGGGTCTTATGTAAGAGTCCCATGATTAGTGACTTGGTTATAGAATACATATGGGTTCCTAGTCATGGACTGTGATAATATTTTGAATACACATTATTTACACAATAACTCAGGTGAGAATTGTAGTGACTTTTATGTAGGTTTATTAGAGAGGTCCCTTTGGAAGATCTTGAAGAAATATTGTGACACTATCCATTCATGTTTAAGACACTCATCTATGGTTGATTCGACTGTCGATCCATACATGGTAGGGTGATAAAGGTGGTTTCTATTAGGGAGTATATGAGGTCCCTCTAGATAATAATAATAATGCAAGAGGTCTTATCTTAATTCATACAATGTCAAAATTATTCCATGGATGATGTATCTCGGTATGTGATAGAGATAACATCACATAAAAACATAGTTGATGTAGGGATATCAACTATCAATATAAATCAACAACATTTTTTTCACAAATGTGACATGATCAATGATGTGTAAAATATAGTGGTGGAACAACACAATCTCATTGAATTGAAAGAAAATATAAACATGATGCAGTTTCAAGGGTAGAGGAAGTGTGATATGTTATATATATAGAAACATCAAAAGTGGTTAAATCACATTAGTCAATAACTACTTTGGATCAAATGATGTATGGCATTTAGTTGTCTTCTGAGAACATGTTGTTATATTCTTGTAATTTAAGAACATCTTTATTTGGGAAATCAAGGGAGATAATTTTTTTTATGTGATTATTCATCCCTATTTTTTAACTATCTTGAATTAAATCATTTGAATCATTGGACTAGTCATGTTTTTTATATGGTATATTTGATAATGTAATATCTCATAAGTTAGTGAGATATGATAACATTTTCCAAAATGTTAATCGAATCCATATCAACGTTTAAATACATGGTCTATAATAAATTTTATTATGGGCATAAATCATGTATTGATATTAGTATAAATGTCATCACCAACACACTTGATCCACTCAATTCAAATTTTATTGATTTTTTTGGGTTAAAGTGGTGATTTGGGTGAGAAAATCATTGAAAAATTGTTCTCTAATTTTTTACAGGGTTATAGGACTAATGAGCATATCATGACTTTTTTGGGGACCATATAGGGGTCCCCATAATCTTTTTATCTCTTTATTTTTTAATACCCTTACTTTTACCTAAGATTTGTATTAGGAAGGATTAGATGGTTGGGACATGGTTTTTTTATATGCCTACCTTTTGGTTTCTTAATCTAGATATGGTTTAGGCCTTTTATTCTATATTTAATACGATTGTTTCCAAGCATATAAATGGTTCATGTTTAGTGAGAATGGGATAAATTTTTTCACATACTACTATTTTTATTCTAACAAGTACCTTGTCTCTTTCCTCAGGCAGTTTAAGGGTGTGATAGGAAATTGAAGGTGTCTTGTTTTTAGGGTTGTGTAGTGTCTACCAAGTGTAGTAATTGATTATGGTTGTTTTTATTTTATCATGTTTTTAAATAGTTTAAGGTCACATTGCATTGAAAATGTGTTTTTATAGTTTATGGTCACATATATGTGACCATGTGTTAGTATAGATTAAGTTTATATATCTTTGACCATAAGTTTCATTAGTTTATGTTTATTTTTCTTTGACCATATGTTTCATTAGTTTAGGTTAATATTTCTTTGTCTATATGTTGTTGTATTTTAGGTATGTAAAGCATTGACTATATGTTTCTTCAGTTTATTATACATTGTTTTTGATAATTTATTTCTCAGGTTTAGGTTTGTATATCTTACAACATCTATTATAGAAAAATACGCTGCATTTTTTTGATGGATTTTTGGAAAAGTTAAATCATGACTCAATGTGCTTGAATCGGGTTGATGAGATTCAGTAGGCATGTTTGGGATAAACATGAATCACACTAATTTTATGAGTTTTTTATAGTTTTATCAATATACATGGAAAATAGAAAACCATTTTCTGGTTTGAAAATTCTGTTGGTTTTCCTGCCAAACATGGGATGCATATGTATGAGGTAAAATGGGAGGTACATGCATATTAATGTTGGAGAGTCCCATAAAAAAAGATAGACTCATTAATAGTCTTTGTGAATGGGTTAATAAAATTAAAATATATAAAGACATTAAGTGGGCCATGTGAGGTTAGAATTCATGGATGATTATTCAACTATAGAGATATTTTATATTCTAATGAATGGGTCAAACTCTATGTGAATGTGGGAATTTCTACTATATACTACATTGAAAAAAGGGAGGAATTAATTTTATGGTCAAGAAGATCATATTAAATGTCACACATATTCTTTTCACACAACGAGGAATCTAAAATGATTCATTAATGAGGTATTACATTCTTACCTCGATAATGAGTATGTTTAATAGTGGCATAATGTCAAGGATATCAAATCCACTAGAATAGTTGGATAATAAATTTTTTTAAATCACACATCAAGGAGTTCAAACTGGGAATTATGATATCTAACAAACTTGTCGGGGATGATCATGAATCCTTGTTGGGTGAAGATTTATATTAAAATGTATTCTAGGAACATATGGATTATGGGACATTTTCTCAAGAGATAAACACATCGGGGATGGTTGTTCAAACTTGATGGAATATAAATAGAATTCAATAAGGGGAAAATAAGAATAGTTAATAAGAGAGTCCCTTGAATCATTATATTCTCTATACCAATTCACACGGAAAATTTTTTGTGATTCAAAAAGGTGGGTAATCAATTAGTTTATGGAGAAAGTATTATCCAAGGAGGTTTCTGAAACACAAGAAAATTAATCATTATGTATTGAATACATCATCTGGAAGAGGGGATGTGATAGATCATTTATTTATTATTTTACTAGATAGAATGGATTGTATTTTATAGGTTCATAAGATATATGGTATGATATTTGACAACTTTTATTTGTCAAGACCAAGATGAAGAATAAAGTGTTTCTTTTCAAATGTTTTCATTGTTTGGTCAAGGTAATTTTTTTAAGATCGAATATCGACTCACTTTTATTTGGTGAAAACTATGTTGATTTTTTTTCAATATAATCAGACTCACATTTTCCATCATAATGACAATATGTTATTCAAAAGAAATGGTCTAGATCAGTCACACCACATGCCTGGAATGAAAGGGAACGTATCTTTCTAGATGTAAATGGTGACCGGATTCAATCTAAATTTGATGGGAAATATGTGGGTGATTTTATGGATAATCATAGTCTCTATGACTATGATTAAAAAAATTGGATGATGCTATGTTGTTTTTTAATTAACATATATCATATGTTCATTAGAGAAGTTATCAGGTAATCTTGATGAAATAAAGGGGGAGTGAAAGATATGCGGCCAATTGATTTCAGATTGATTGAAACTATAAAGGAAAAAAGACATATTCGAAATCGTACGTAGATTTATTTTATATGGGTGGAAGTGAATAAATCGATTTTTTTGATCGAAAAATAATCTCACATAGTATAGTCGTACCCGAGAGGAAGAGAAGAAAAATGAACATGATGATCATACATAGAATATTCATACTCAATATGATCATATCCATGGAAATTGTACTTAGAAAGATCATAGTCTGGACCATCACACTCAACTAGATTTTTTTCAATAGAGACCGATGGAAAGGGAATTGAGAAGAATCTAGTGAATATCATAATGATAGAGACAATAAAAAATGAAGTGAAACATTTATGTTTGTTAAATGTATTTTTGATGTAAGAGAGAGATAGAAAGATAAGTTCTATATTGTTTTCAAATGTATTCATCATGTGGGTCAAGAGTTGAATCACTCTGTTTTCCGTTCATGTTATTTCTCAAGAGATTCAACGGAAACAACAAAATAGTGAGAAGTGGTTCAGAGTAGAGATGATGGAATTTTCTGTATACACTATCCTGGGGGAGCATGAAATTCAAAAAAATAATTGTATTTAATTGATATAGAGAATTGTATTCTGAGAATCAGAATGTTATCTATTTCATCTTACATTTACATTCAATTGATATAGATACTTTTTCGATGAAATTGGATCTAGAAAATCAGACTCATGAATTGAAATCAGACTATAAATTGAAATAAATGCTTGAAGTGTATGTGAAGATAATAGAATAATCGATAATCTTTGAGAAGCGTTGAATAATTAATAAATTCAGTAGTCATTTTATTGAAAATTAATATTTGAGTGAATTTATGTGAGCAGTAAATATATTGGGACTCCTTCCAAAACAAATTTTCGGTCACCTATAAAATGTGAAAATTACATTATACATTTTGTTGAACGATGTATTATTCAATGTATAAGAGAGAGAAACTCGAAGTTACATATATAAGAAGAAGTTTCTATCTTCAATTGTGTTGAATATGTTTTTATGTATTGAATTTAAAGAGAAGATACATGATTTCAATGTTGTATTTAGATTACCATTGTACAAAATAATTATCGTACTTAGTTTATTATCATATTCGGGTTGTCAATTATATTCGACTTATTATCATATGTGTATGTATTTATCAGATTAAGGATTTTTTTATTTTCATTTCTGAATTAAATAAGAGAGAGGATTGAATTGTCTCAATCTTTCTCAATCACTGTTATATATTTTTGTACTGAGAAATCGTACTATGATGAATCTAACTCAGCAAAATTGAGCTAAAAGAATCACACTGAGGAGAATCATTCCAAGAAAAATCCCATTGTGTAGTATCTAACTCATAATGAATCAAAATGTGTTACATAACAATTACTATGAAGTTGTTAACATATTCTGCTTAAGAAATTGAAGAAGTGTTTAACAATAGAATATAATTGTGAAATCAAAAATAATCACAGGTTACATTATCTATTACACAATCATTTTTAACCTATTTGGGATAATAGGGTAAACACTAACTATTGTAATGTTTTACATACTTCTACATGAGTGTAAGGGTATATATTACTCATTGAAATTGTAGGATTTATTTCGTATAGATTGTGTGGTATTGGATTACTTCCAAACCACAGTGAGGTCATAGATACTTTTATTGATTAGTGATCCTTATAAATACTTGTGTTCTATTGGATGTGTGGTTGAATTATATTTAGAAAGGAATTGAATCATAATTAGGATTAGAATATTGTCTTTAGGAAACATAAAATTAAAAGTATCATTGATTTACCCCCTCCCCCTCTTTGTGATACAATCATCTCGACTAGGAACATTCAAGTGGCATTAGAGGGTATCTACCCATTGCTTATTCTTTGACGATGTTTAATTTCAATTGTGTGAACAGTAAAAGTATACCAGTCATATATGGAAATAATTATCATATCTAGAAAGATATAACGGTTCCTTATCTTATGTCTATTGTTTATTATGTTCTTGATGCTGGAACAGATGGGTTTCCTCGAATTTATTTTGAATCTCCCCCTAAATTTGTTTATAAAAGAAACTAGAGATTTATGGAAGGTCCCAGAATTCTATATTATCATCACATTCGGATATTAAATTCTTATGAGTTGCTGGTGTTCCCATATCCAATGTTATATGGGATTAATTATGAAATATATATAAAGGATATATAAATATTAAGAAGAGAAAAAATCATATATAAAGATTTATATATGGGGATTTTTCTATGGGTGATCAAGAATTTGTTTGGGTCTTCTTTAGTAGGGTGAATTACATTGTCAAAACTATCTGATGTCTTGGTGAAAATATAGATGAATCTATAGTTTTTGGAAAGATATTGTGAATATTACCCGATAAGTTTGATGAAAAAGTTTGTTCAATAGAAAAAATAGATCCTTTAACTTTATCATGTGATGAGTTTCATAGCCCTCTCATCACATATGAAATGAGAAGAGTTAAAGATATGAAAAAAAATAATCTAATAGATAAATGTATTTCAAGGATGATAAGAAGAAGAAGTCAAAAAATATTATTATTAATGATGATGATTTGGATTTTGACTCTGAAAATGAGGTATATAAAAATCTTGATGATAAGTTATCCTTATTTTCTAAAAATGTTAAAATAGGTACATTGAAATACCAAGGGAATATTACCTTGAATTTTTTTGAATGTTGAGGTGTTGTTCAATTTGTGACTAAATTTCCTTGATAAAATAATGACGAAGATAATCATAAATATGAAAAAAAGATAATAAGTTCATGGAAGAATCCAGGAGACAAAGGAAAATTTAATTCCAGAGGAAAAGAAAGAAAATTCTTTAATTCCAAAAGAAAAATTTTATTCTTTAATGATGAAGAAGAAGAAGGTGTTGATGCTTAATATGAAAAAGTAGTTCAATGTAATAATTAAAATCCATTTATTGAAATAGTGAATGATGAAATATTTGGAAGTAGTAGTTCTGAAGAAGAAGAATTAATGATTCGAATTATAAGTTGAAACAATGTAAGAGAAATATTATAAGTCATGAAATGAAAAACAAAATCTTAGAAGATGACTGCTCTGTAATAAGAAATGGAGGATTTTTTCTACTAAGAATATGAAGATGGTAAAATAGAATGATGATTTGGAGAAATCTATTAAATAAGAGAAGAATTGTAATCAGTATCTGGATGTGAAGCTGAATGAAAAAAGAAAAAGAGTTGGAACATGTATAACAAAAACTGTCAAAAGCTAAACAGAGAAATACAAGGCTCAAAGACTATACCAATGAATTTGGTTAAATTTCTCAAAAATATAAACCTATGTATACTCATCAAGAAATATCCTAAAAGGTTGAAATGAATGAGGTATGTTTTTCTAAAAAGAAGAATGTTATTAATTGTATGTAAGTTTCCCAGACCTAAACATTTGGGAATTCATAAGTCTCAAATAACCCTATATCTAAATGTTCTTTGAAACAATATGAATTTGGAAATCTTTGAAATACTTCTGGTTCTGATAAGGCACAAAATAAATTGAAAATAATATTAAAAAATATAAAAGTTAGTGGTTTAAAAAATACAGAGAAGAAGGTGGATGAGGAATATATTCATAATCCCAATCAGTATGGATGTTTTATAGGAAAATACATATTTAAAGGATATTGTTGGTATTATGGTGGATTTAGATATAAAACAAATATAGGTTTTTTTAACAAACAACATTACTGTTATCCCATATGTTTGGAATGGAAAAGGTTGTGGGGATTGAATCACTTCAAAAAATAATTCTGAGAAGGTTATTGTGATGAAATATGAATTGTTTGGAGTGAAAATTGAGGATATCTGCCAACCCCTACAAACTATTTCTGAAATATTTGAACAACATGAACACCATGAAAAATTATTTCTTTTTTTCTTCCATCAATAGAAAATATTCTTAACAATTCTAAAAATATGAAGGTGAAGAAATAAACAGAAAAAGTAAAAAACTCTTGTTCTTGAAACTAGAATCCTCCTCCGAATTAACTTTTTTATTTTCAAACACTTTTAAGGGGAAAGTGAAAACCCTCAGATTTGAAATAGATCAAGTAGAAAAATAAACAACTGACTTATTAAAGACAGGTCTGAGATAGTTGGAATCACATTCCCTAAACAATTTCCAAGGAAAGGAATTTACCTGGCTATCTGGATCATCCTTTAAGATATATTAATAATGGGATGCTAGAGAGTCCCAAGCTTTCATGTACTCTTCTTTACTAATATTCCCCATGTTAAAGCCTCTATCAAATTTGAGATCTTTCTTGTCAATCCACCCACATTGCTCCCTAGTAGTATCAACTTGAATTAATCTTCCCATCATTTGATCCACATCTTCCTCCGTCGCCTTACTCGTCATAATGGCCTCCAACATTTCTTCACAAGAGTGCATGAGTAGATCCATCTTATGTTCTAGATCCACAAACTTCTGTCTCTGTGAGCTTCCAGGATTCCCTACCTCACACTGTTGTCCAGGTAGGAGAAAAGCCTCCTTCACCAGCATCCCCCCCTCGGATCGCAGATGTATCTACCCTTGCTGGTCCTCCAACATCTTGTCAGCATCCCCATTAGGGGTCACCAAATCTACCATGGTACCATCTACATTTGAGGCCTCGTTGTCCTGCTCTTGAGACCCGATGTCTCCAACATGCTAATCCCCCTCACCTTCCTCTATCTAGTCATCATGTTCGTTGGATTTACTATATTTTTTGGGAGACTGAGTCTCCATCGCCTTAGGAAGGTAGGAGTAGTCTTTATGCACCTTTTGATTTAACTTCTTAGAAACAATGAAACTCACTAGGACCATGTTTTACTTATTTCCCTTCTTCCTTCTTGGATTGTGTTGGCCCTTACCGACCCCTCCTATAACATATTCATTTTAGGGTTGTCCATCTCTATCATAATCAGTGGAACAAATGGAGTTTCTTTCAATCCTTCCCTTGTTACTCAAACAATCAAATCGATTATTGAAGTTGAGACTGGCCAGAGTGCTCGTATTGGTCTGGCTGCTTACACCATGCGATGTCTGCTCCCACACCTGGCCATCTATAGACTTATTACAGCCATTTAGTTGTATCACCCTTTTAGAGTTGTTACTTTTTATTGCACACACAACCGTAGCATAGGTGCATGTATTTTAGATCGCATCGCCCTTTGCACCCTTATCACCAGGAGGACTCACCAAACTACTCCTCAGCCTGTTAAAAATTCCAGATACCCTCGGTTCAGGAGGTAAAACCATAACTGGTTTTTTCTTCACTGCTTCCCCCGAACAAATGGTACCATAATTCTTTCCAGAACCTCGAAAAAATACTTTACATCCATCAACAGACCCGTTTGGATCTGAACGCACCCCTAGAGACTTCTGATGGATGCTAACATCTTTCATTTGTCCATAGAAAATCTGATGGTCAACTGCACTCCCTATTTGAAGGTCAGACTCATACTCAATACGAGTAATTGGAAGAACCTCTTAATTTCGGAGTGGATCGCTTGGGTCACCAAACAAGACTAACTCCATCGAACCTGCACCTAGCACAGACAGCATGTTGCCCAGTCCCTCCTCCGGCTCCTGAAAGCTATAAAAGGAGAACAAACATGGATCCATGATAGTGGATGTTATTCTTGTAAGATAGTTGATTTTATGTTTTTACAAATGTGAAATATATCAATGAATTTATAGTGACATTTTTCAGTGATTAATACTTGAAAATAAGAAGGGTTCGTTCATCCATTGTTGGGATAGGAAAGATGAAATCCAAGAAATCTTTGTATGTTGATGGGTTGAAACAAAAATTTCTTAAGTGTTTCAAAATTTTGTGATAAGGGTAACAATTTTTTCCTCTATAAATTTGGGATTAAAATCAAATGTGAGAAAGATGTAAAATGTTTTACAAGAGGCCAACAGACAAAAGGAAACTTATTTCAAGTTGGTGACATAAAAAACTCTTGTTATATGAGAATGGTGGATGAGAAACAATTCTGGAATAAACTTATAGGAAACATGTGTCACATAAACATGATAAAGATATCAAAGGGAGATAGTGTCTAGTACATTCTTGATTTTCCAAGAATAAGAGATTGGTGTTACACTATTTTTCATAAGTGAAAGATTACAAACTCGGTTCATAAGAAATTTTATATTTGTTCACGACAAAACCCGGAGATGATTCATTATGATATTTGTAAGATGATGATAAAATAGTCAAAAAATAGAGATATATACTCTATCACGTTCATTCATGATATTAAACTCTTTACTTGTGACATGTATATGATATAAAAATCAAATTCTTCGAAAATGTTTAAACTTTTTAGAAGGAAATCTAAAAATGAATGTGAGTATTTTATGAAGAAATTGAGAACCAAAAATGGTGGTCAATACAATGTTAAATAATTTGATAGTTATCAGGAGAAGGTAGTAATTTAACATGAATATAGTTCCCCATACACTCTTAAAAATTGGGGTTTTAAAAGAATTAATAGATGTTTGGTAGAAATGGGAAGAACCATGTTACTTTGACATAGTCTTTCCCATTACATGTTGAGGAAATCCATGAGTACTACTGTTTATATATAGAACTATTGTTTCTAAAGGCCTCAATTAGATACGACGTCATTTGCATTGTTTTATGAAAATAATAATAATTTCAAACATATAATTGTTTTTGGGAGGCTGTGTATTATAAAGAAGAAAGGTGGAAAATATGGAAAGTTTGACCAGAAAGGTTAAGATGGAATCCATCTTGGATATACATCAGTATGAAAAGGGTATATATTTTTAAACAAAAAGACAAAAATAATTAATGAATTTATTGATGATAAATTAGTTGAATGATCCGAGAAAGAAAAACATATTCATGTAGAAAAGGATGTTGAGAAAGTTGAGTAAAATAATTCTAAAAAGGATATAGAAAATTTTATTCATAATAAAGAAGAAAAAATATAGTAATCTATTTCTAATGATGAGTAATATATTCTCAAATATAATTCATGGCTTGGGAAGCATGTGGAATCATAGAATATAATGGTTTATCAACATCAAATGGTTCAAACTTGAAAAACTACAAATTCTATTACAAGTACCTCATTATATTCAAGAGTGGAAAAATTGATGGGAATGAATATTATGAAAATATTGAATGTGTTCAGGACATTAATGAAGTGTAAGATCAGGTTGAAAATAATGATGCATGGGAACACATACCCAATATAAAAAAATTGTTACTAAGTGGGATTTCCGAAACAAGTTGAACAAAGATGGTGAAGTGATTAAAAAAGTAATATTGGTATGAAAAAGTTATTCACAAATTGAATCTATTGATTTTAATGAAACCTTTTCTCCTATGAAAATATAAGAAACAATCATAATATTTCTTTCTACTTCTATAGAATGAGGTTATAATATCATTCAAATCAATGTTAAATTAACATTCTTATATGGTGATATTTATGAGTAAGTTTACATGAACAACATTATGTATTTGTTTTTTAGAATGACGAGTGTTATGTTTGCAAATTGAAGAAGGACTTTTATGGGATAAAACATGCTTCAAAGGAATCATACTCTAATTCAGATACATTCTTAAGGATGTTAAAATTTAGGAAATGAAGGGTGGATAGAAATATCCACATAATAGAAATTTTAGTGTATTCCACAATTGTGACTATTTATGTTGGCGAAATTACCTTTTCTAGGAAAGATGAATGAATTGGTGAAGGGTTTGATAAATAAATTAAAGTGGTTTTTTAAATGTCCTTGATTGGGGGAAATGAAAAAATTTCTTGGGTTAAAAATTCTACAAAAAGAGAAACACATTTTCCATTATTAGGAAAAGTATTCTAAGGACCTTATTAATAGGTTAATAATGGAAAATTAAAAACCTATTTCCACAAATATATAAGTGGGAACTGACTTTTCTAGAGATGGATAAGAAAAATAATTTTATCAAAATGTATTCTGAATGTTGATTAGAATTTTTTTTATTTACTTAATCTACATATATTTTTATGTTGTTAAATTATGTGAAAGATCTTAGAGTGATCTAAAATAATCATATTTAATTTCTAGAAAGATATTTCTTAGATACATCAAAGGAACAATAGAATTAATATTCATCTGTGGAAGCTCAGATAATATTTACTTGTTTAGGTATTCAGATGCTTATTGGAAAAGAAATGTTGAAGATAGAAGATATAAATCTAGTGGAGCATTATATAAATGAAATAATCATGTTTTATGGAATTAAATGAAATATAATTTAGTAACTCTATATATGAAAAATGTTGGGTATGTTGATTCCACTAACTCCACTACTCATCTTATGTGGATGAAAATTTTATTGGATCATTTACTTGTTGACAAGATGTTACCCTTGATCTTGGGTTGTGATAATGAAAGTAAAATCAATATAATCTGGAAACTAGTTCAAAATCAGCATTCAAAACATATTTATATTAAATAACAATTCATCAAAGAGAATGTATAGAAGAATGAATTGATTATTGAGTATTTTCTACAACCAGAAGAAGTTGGTGACATATTCAAAAAACCTTTACCAAAAGAAACATTTTACAAATTGAGGTGGAACATGAGTGTATAGACTTTTTCTCATCAAGGTTGAGGTATTTTTTATATCCCCTTTCTAATAATATCTTTGGATAGTATTTTCAAGGGTTATAATGAATTGTTTCATAAATCTATGTTAATTCAGGTAAAAAGAGGGTGTTGTGGGTAAGTTGTAAATTTAGAATTGTTTTTTGAGTGAATAATTATAAATACCTGTTAGAGTTGTAGTAGGAAAATATATTTTTTGTATATTAGTATATATGGAGAAATATGATGTTGAAAAAGAGCGGAGGAAGGAAAAAATATTTAATAATAATTTGTTTTTCTGATTTCATCATTTTTCTATCAGAGATTCTTGTTTCTTGCAACAAGTTAGCTCACATTAGATTAGAATTATGGATAAGTAATCCCTTTCATGAAGAATCAATGTTTAGTGACTTATGAAACATGGTTAATAACAAAATCCAAAGGGGGGATTCATAGGACTAAGTTGGAGTGGAGTGTGTTGGTTATCCAATGTTGACATTTGTTTTCAAGGAATTGTTTTGAATAAAGAAAATCACCTCACTTTTTATTTTTTAAAAATCATATTTACAGTTGTGTTTAAAAATTATTAGACTTGGTATCCCCATCATAATGGGATAAGTATGATTGGAATAAGTGGTTCCGATCAGACTCACATCATGCCCAGAATAAAAATGAATGTAACATGTTGGAAGTAAATTGACATCAGTTTCCCTTTAAATTAAATTTTAAATAATTGGTTGTTTTTATGTAGAATAAGAGTCTCTATGAATATGATAAAATAAAGGAGTTGATTCTATGTTGATTTTAATTCAGAGAAAACTAATTTTATTAGAGAAGTTATGATGCAAACATGATGAAAAAAGGGGGGGTGAAATAGATGCGACCAATAATTTTCAGACTGATCCGACTAGGAAAGGAAAAATATGTATTCCAAATCATACCCATATTTTTTGAATCAAGTTTTAATACAAAAAAGAAACTTCCAATCAAAAAAGAATCATATGTAATACAATATTATCTGGGAGAAGGATAATAAAAATGAAGATGATGATCTTACACATATTGATCGTACTCAGGATGATCTTATCCAAGGAGATTGTACATAGAAATATCATACTCTAGACCTTCATAATTAGGTATATTTGTTCAAAATAGAGAATTATGGAAGATTAATTGAGTACAATACAATGAATATCCTAATGAAAGATACCATAAAAAAATATAGTCAACCATTTATGATTGTTGAATGAATTTTGGAAGGAAGTTAGGAAGAGATAGATAAACTATGACATGTTTATAAATGTCTTCATCAAGTGGGTCAGGATTTGAACCCCTTTTTTCCATTCATGTTTATTTTAAAGTGAATCAAGAGAATAGTTTAAATATTGAGAATTGGTTTGAGAGTATATATGATGGATTTTAAATAATATGAAATCAAGGGGGAGCTTTACATTTAAAAGAATAATTGTGTTCGATTGATATGGAGCATTGTATTCAAAAAATTATATTGGTATCCATTTCTAAATACATTTACATTTAATTGAAATATTTTTTTTGAATAAATTAAAGTCATAAAATCAAAATGATGAATTGAAATTCGATTGAATATTTAATTTACAGTATAATGTGGTAGTGAATAATGTATAATAATTTAAAATATTTGAAATGTACTTATGATGTCATGAATTCACCTTTTATTTTAGGGGAAATTAATATTTGAATGAATTTATGTCGGTGGAAATTAGTTTTCGACTCCCACAAAAACCGTTGTTGGGTATCCTATAAAAAGGGAAAAGTATATTGAACTTTTATAATAACAGATGTACTATTCTCTGTTGTTGAGAGGGAAGATTTTAGTTTTAGAGAGAAGAAGAAATTTCTGTATTCAATTGCGTTGACGAAGTTTTAACAGATTAATGTTAATGAAAAGAGATAAGATTGTAACATTGTATTCAACTAACCATCATATGTAGTAATTACAATACATATCGTATTACCATATTTTGGTTTCAATGGTGTTTGTATAAATACCATATCAAACACTATTTACTAGATTAGAGATTTATGTATCGGGATTTCTGGACTATATGAGAAGGAGTTTTGATTTGTTTATGTCGTACTCATCTAGTGTTATATATTTTTTTATTGAGCAATTGTACTGAGAAGAATTGATCTCCAAAGAATCAGGATAAGAAAATCATACTGAGGAGAATCATACCAAGATGAATTGTATTGGGGACAATCAGACTCATAGGAATTGGCCGATGTTTCATAACATAGTTTAGAAAGTTCCTACCATATTCAAGGTAATATGTTAAAGGGTTATTTTTCAATTGAATACATTTTTTTAATTGAAAATAATAACATGTAACATGATTTTTTACACAATAATTGCTTTATCATTTTTGTGATAAGAGGGTGAAAACACACCATTGGAATAGTTTACATAGTGTTGCACATGTTTAAAGGTATATTCTACTCATTGTAATAAAAGTATTTATTTGTAGTTGATTTTGTGGTATTTGGTTACTTCCATAACATACAAAGGGAATAGCTATTTTAATCGAATAGTGACCCTTATAAATACTTATGTTCATTTAAATGTGTGGTATATTTTTTTCAGTAGGGAATTGAATCATTAATAGGAGGCGAATGTTGTTTCAAAGAAAAATTAAAAGATAAAGTATCACTGATTCAGATCCTTCCCCTATTATTGATAAAATAATCCTAACTGAGAACTTTTATTATTTATGCTAAAACATTTTCCTAATCCCTTAATGTAAAAACCTTAGTGAGTTGAGATTCAAAAATTTTCAGACAATTGTTTATGGGTTTGTGGTCTGATAATTTTTATTCCACTTTATCAAAAAAAATATTGGGTATTGTGATTCTATCCATCCATGGATGATTTTTAAGGTCATACTACATTTACCAAAGTGTTGACCATTTAATTTCATGATGAATGGACCATTGAAAAATGTGTTATTATGATAGAAATCCCCAATTAGGGTCCCCATTGTTAAAAATATTCCTACTGCATTTTGAAAAGGGAACTAGGAAGATATATATTTTGGATCATGGTACCAAGATCATGAGTAATGTTATGTGATAAACATACCATTAATGATCATAAATCATAGGGGGTATTGAGTTTTTCAATAATTATTTTATGGAACATGAGGATAGGAGGAAAATTTTGTAATGATAAAACACCTCTTGTTGAAAGGAAAACCCGAGTGTTCATATTCATGAGCAAGGATGGGTGTAAATATATAGTCAATAACATAGTCCCTTGAAGCTAGATATTATCCTTACCAATTTATATAAAAGTTTTTCAAATTCCTAAGACACTCAAGTCATGATGTTTGGGGTGTTCAATAAAGATGGTGGAAGTATCATAAACCTCAGTTCCCCAAGGTTTAGCTATTATAGTCTCTTAATAAAGAGTAATAGTTGATGAAGGTATGTGTGGTTTAACATCCTAAAAAAATATTGTAACTACCAATACATTTAACTTATTTGGAAAATGACTCAACCATCTTGTATTTTAAATTTATACGATGAGGACTAAACTATCGTGTAGTACAACATCATGCTATAGAGAATTAAGTGTTCTTTAGTTACTCGTAATGAAATTAGGACCCTACATTGTTTTATTTACCATCTTATATCCAGTATGATATATAAGAAATTATTTTCCTAGTATAATTTCAGAAATAATTATCTATATGATCGGATCCCTTATATATATTTGAATCATATCCATGTAAAAATGATCTCTAAGATAGGATCAATTTTTAGCAGTATTAGGTATTTCGGGGAGGACCACACGGGGGACCCATTATCATTTCATATTTATGTATGTGGGCCTAGAGTGAAAATAAATTATGCATAATAGCGGAGGTAATTTGGGATGAAAAATAATGTAACTCATGATTAATCAAAATAACTAGGAATATCTTGAAATATCAATATTTATGCCACCTCTAGTTATCATTAAAATGTTCTTATATATTGATCTAACTCTTATGTAGGAAAATCAGGATATTTCTATGAATTTTTATATAAATTATATAAATAATTTTGATGGGTCTTGTATAGATCTTGGTCATATGCCAAAGGGATCCCTTTTGGTTTATAGTTTTATGATGATCAGATTCATGTTTGAGGTAAAATGAACACACCATATTGTTGGGAACCAATGAGACTCATTTTGATTGATATGTGATTTAATTAGGCCCTATGAAAAATTTATAGGATTTCTGATCCTTATGGATAAAACCATATGTGTGTCTCTATGTATCATGTAAGGACATGAATCAAACTATATGCAAACATTTTATATTAATCTATTTGAAGTAAAATATCTTACATAGTGGTGAGTGTATTTTTTTAGTATAGGTGCGTGGATAACTCAATGCCGAATAATCCAAGATTGGCCATGGTTATACATTATAGGTGCAATATAATATATTCTTCTTCACTAATGAAGCCTATGTGAAAATGATGACAATTGGGATTCACCAAAACTCTATGGTGAAAAAATGAATATTTATAATATTATAGACAGAACCAATAAAATATTCCCAAGAATCACATACTGTCATTTTTTAATTGTAATATATCCCAATGTAATTATTATAAATAAATATATTATGTAGGTCTAACTCTTATTTAAGGTATTGTGATATTTTTTACAAAAAGTCATTGATATTAGGATACGAGATCCAGATGTCACTATGTATCTCATGCTAACAGAAATCCATCCACATGTAGTTCTATAAATGGTTATCTTTTTCACCTATCAGGTTTATATGAAAGGGAGGAAAAGGGGTTTTACTTTATCATATAAACATTAACTTAGATGATCGAGGTAGAAAAAACTGGAAGGGGGTATTATCATAAAATATGTTCTAGATATTAAATATATTTCTTTGATACTAGAATATTATATTCAAATTTCACTACTTGTTATATTTTAATAGGAATCAAGACACAAGTAGTTTTAGAACAAAAATCTATATCCAGATATGGCTCATACATAGTGGATATGGGGGTTATTATTATAATAGATGGTATAGCTAAGCCTATGATAAGAAATTCTGGCATCACTACGTATCCTATATATAACATAATCAATCCACACATTAAAGAGAAGGTCCCTTTCATAGATCTCGATAGTGTTTTTGATAAAAATGATAGAAACTATGTTAAAATATCCTACATGGATCTAGATTGTTCATAAAAATTATGGAATATTCTGTTTTTGGATTATTAGGATGGTGGTTGGGTTTATGGTAATTCACCTGGATGTTACTACATATCACTGAGTGAATGGAATGAATCCTACAGATTATTCATTTAATGTATTATCTCTAGTATATTTCTAGATCGTATGTAAATAATTTGGGGAGATTAATATTCTAAAGAACTAAAGGACTATGTGACGAAGGCCTCGACAGGGATAATGCTCTAATATATGGTAGAAAGAGCCTACATATAATGAATAACTCAAATGTTTTTATATTAATTCATGATGGAATTATACCTCACATTTTAAAATCATATGGCATATTGGATGACTATATAGTTTAATGTCATACAGTGATGATTTTGCTTGTATATAGTATAATGTATTGAAAATAGGGCGCAGATGATCACAAGTTAATTATGAAAATAATTTATTTAGAAACATTTCTTTTGTAGGTGGTGTGATATGTTTCATGTCCAATGGTTTCAAGGATAAATTACTATTCTATAAGTACTTGTGTACAACAGGATGTCCTTAAAACATAGGTTCAAGCATTACAGGCTTCCTCACTAGTATCATTAGGGTTCTATGAACTGATAACAACACACATTAAAAGAATTATTGGATGAAAACCCTCTTATTTAATTATCTTTCAATCTAATTTTGATGGACATCCTACTTATAAAATTGATGAAACATCTTCTCATTGGTTAATTATAGGTGAAATTCCATTTTTTAATTGTTCATCCTCAATGAGATAACCACATATAGTGATTCAAAGTAATGGAAAAGGTATTTCATGGCTAGAATCACATATGTTCAATTAAAAAAGATAATATAGGGTCCCTTGTGAATTAGTGTGGGTTCTCATTCAATATTCGTAGAAAACATGTAAGAGATTTTCTATCCAAGACTTACTATATTTATTAATAATTTTCTAGAATATATTTGATAGAGTTTTATTGGATACCTATATCTTCCCATTTTCCATTGTATGATAGTGGAATGAATGGTTGGATGCAATGAGGTACTCCTTAAATATATTATTCAAAATGAAAGGTCATAAATTAGCGCCATTGATATTCAATAAAATATGAGGGACAACAAATATGGTGATGATGTTAGACTTCAATGAAGTGGTTAATCTTCATCATACAGACATCATTAATAGGTATAGCCATATCCCATTTAGAAAGGAGGTCAATGGAAGTAACGATATACTTAAACTACTTGGTTTTAGTTAGGGGATATGGTTCTATCAAATCATCCACCCAAATTCAAGATGGGTTGGTGGGTTAAATAGCATGAAATAACTCTATGGTATTACGGATTAAATTTTCATTTATTTGAAAATAATTAAACTACATGGTTAATTCCTAAAATTATTACTTTTTTATCACCTTTAAATAACCAACCCTTCAAATTTTTTGGGAGGGCATGGTTCCTAAATATTGAGAAATAAAATATTATACATTGAGAAAATGAATTATAGT
Source organism: Viscum album (assembly GCA_963277665.1). NCBI lineage: Eukaryota > Viridiplantae > Streptophyta > Magnoliopsida > Santalales > Viscaceae > Viscum > Viscum album. Next base: position 1,868,681,021 of record OY728133.1, read on the forward strand.
GGGCATTTCTCCATCAAAAATTCCACTTAGGATGAATCTATCGAATCCATGATTATATAGGACTTTCCATTTATTCAGGATTTTGAAAAGGGTGACTTTTTCATATTGATATAAAATATGTTACTTTTTATCTCAATCTAATGGGATGGTCCAATTTTGAAGGTATTCAATCATGGGGTGAATCTAAATAATAATAGAATTTAGTTCGTCCCACCTTGAGGAACTTCTAATCTAATTCATGTCCTTTATGTTAGAGGTGAGGACTTAGGAGACAACCCTTCAGTGTGAAATATAGAAGAATACATCATTTTAATCGGTTTTGGTTAGGGTTATAGATACATTTAGAAATTAATCACCATGAGAAATATAGGAATGGTAGAAAGGATTAAGTGTTTATTCAAAATAAAATTCATCCATTACTCCCCTCACATATATAATTAAGGAGTTTTACATTTACATTATAATGAAATATCTACCATTAATATTCTAAATTTGTAGTTCTAAATGAAATTTAATATTTTAATGGACAATCTATATATTTAGGGACAGGGCTAGGACAATAATAGGATATTTTTATTCTATATCATTACTGGTGGAACTATAAATTAAGAGTGTGTCACTTATTTGGATGTTGAGACAAATACAATCATCAGACCAACCCGGTTGAGTTTTTTGATTCATTGTATTTCAATGATTGGACTTAGTGAGGCTCTATAAAATACATCACCCATGTTTAGGGAGTGTTCTGGGAATAGAAAACATCTTCTTCTATCAGCTTAGAATATATAAGAATGATTTTTTATATAGGTTTCATAGCATTAAAATTGATTAGTACTTTCCCATTAATTTCCATCTATGATACGTGTTGGATGTCATATTTTTTTTCAGATAACAGCTCATTTGGTGAGACAGTTGGTCAGAATATGGTGGATGTGAATGTATGTGAGTAGATAAATATGACTGCTTACATGGACTTCAAGATGCATCAATTAATACCACATATTTTATATAGAGATTATTAGTGAATGGAATTTTTTCTTAATATCAAAATTTCAAGACATATTATCTAGATTTTTTCTTCTGAGATAATAAATGATAATTTTTATTTAATTTTATCATTCTGTGTTATAAGGGAACTGAGTTATAACTCCATAGAAACAACATGTAGTATTATTTTCTTCCCTTATTAGTAGAATTTAAATTGGTTTTTGTATCATATATTTATTGATATTTTTAATTATTTCATTAAAATCTCCATCCAATAGAAAACAGACTCCCTTAGTCTAGAACTTCATGAAGGGGATGAATATTCCGTCCATGTTGGGAATGAAACACTTAATGAAAGTGATGATTCTATGAATCCCTATAATCACATTATAGTTTCAAGGAGAATACATTACGAGGATCACACTAGTCTTGTCAAGGTATAACTCAATGTCACGGTGGTGTATTATAAAGAAAATGAGTTTCTTTATGTTACCATGAAAGCACATTTAATAAGATTCAAAATTAAGAAATGACAATACAATTTGATAAATATTATTTGATTTTAAATGATATTATCAAAACATTTTTTAGAGTTAACCACCATATCATCAACATACAACTTTTGGATTATTATTAGTAAGTTTTTCAAATGTAGTGAATATTGTGTTGGTAAGTGGGTCTATATTCATCAAACTGAATAGACTAACTTCAATGTAAAATATCCATTGTTTTTCATTCAAATAAATTTATTCCCCTTATTTAGGGTTCATATTGATCTTATTTTACACTGACAACATGTCAATAAATTAGAGTTTTTATGTGTTTACTTCAATACGGACTTCTATAATTGTAAATGAGAAAGAATCCATCAGATAGTGTCAATTTAGATCATTGAAATAAATGGATTCCCAGATTGGCATGATAATTTTATTAACAAGGATTATATTAAAAATAAAATTTTGATACTACACTTTTCAAATGAATCTAGATTTGATACGCTTATCAACATCAGACTCCACCCACGAATCATATGAGGCATGCATTATTCTAACTATATACATGAATACTATACGATTATCTAGAAGGCCTATATTATGACTGTACACATAAAGGTACTTTCATTAAATTTATATGTAATTCTAGGTAAAAATTTTAAAATAGTATTTCATAAGGGAGATATTTCGATCATTCATTTCTAATGTTATGGTGGTGTTAATAAATGCTGGTTGTAAATCCTCCTTTGTAACAAGATTTAATTGTTTGATCTCATCAACAGTGGAATAAATATATTCTTCAATAACTATAGGTTCATATATAAATTCATTATATTCTCTACGATCTCTATGTTAATAGAAGATTCATGAAGACTATTATATAATCTATGAGTGTTTTCACCATTTATAAATTGTCAGTTTTAATTATTAGAAGTCGAGATTGAAATTATTTTGGAATAATGAATTGTATAAATCTATACGTGCTCCATTTCATGTTTTATATTGTATAAATATGAATAAAGATTTACATAATCAGTTTTAAGATATTTCAGAGTAGAATTTATAGTTTCTACTAATTTTATGGGGGAATTTTTTAATCCAATTGTTAGTGGATAGTGAGAAATATTAATTAGATCATTGTTTTCCTTAGGTATGGATACTATTATATGTACCAAAAAAAATTATTGATTGAAAAAAATAGTAACTTGATGGAGAAAAAACTGAGGCCTCTATAATGTTGACGGGAAATACATAAAAAATTTTGAGAAAGAACCAAGTGTTTTCAAGGGTGGTTCCCAATCCATTAGGAGTGGAAATGTACATATCACCCGCTAGCATCTATTGATTTCTTTATATCTTGTATAGTCCCACCTCAACCTCATAATATTCAAATGATTCATAAAAAAACTATAACCACATAGATTCACAACAAAATCCTTGATGGTGTACTTTAATAATTGATAGTACAACTATGGAACTGCCACGTGGATATAAATACAAGGTCTTCTATGTGGAGAATTATATTCTGTGTTCTTTTGGATAATGATGAAATCAAAATTATACAGTGTATCACTAAAAATGACTTTGATTTTGATCTTACTAATGTTATTTTGTACACTCTTTTCATACATATGAATGGATAACATAGAGGTAAAAAATATCCTCCCCAGCACATCTAAATAATTGGAGAGACTAGATCCAGTTAAGATTAATCATAGAGCCATTATCATTTAGAGACATTCAAATTTCTAAATTATCAAGCTTACCTAAAATATTGAGGTGTATTATATAACTCTAAATAGATTATTCTTAATCATTTTCTATTAATGAGATATTTATAGGTAACCTATAAATTTACACTTATAATTACATGATATTAAATGTAATTAAACCTCCAATAACATGTTTAGGATTGAAAAGTCTAGGGTATTTGATATTAGGTATATAATTAAACATAATGAAATCAAAATTTATTTAATCTCTATAATGAGATACTAACTTACACTGATCCCTTAAATCTTCAGAGGATAACCATGGGTTAAAATTAACAATGGATGAGTTATGAATCTTAGTAAGGGAATAAATATTAAAATAAAGCATTGCACATGGGTTAGAAGTCATAACATAGTGATATAAAAATCTATGGAACATGATTAAACATATGAAATAATAAAATATTGAACATGGGATCATATAGTCATGAATATTTAGTAATGTGGAATAATCATAAAACATGAATTTAACATTATTCATGTCCTTTTCGTATAGAGTACATGACTCAAGCCTGACCATAATGTTTGATGAATATAGACCATTAGTCAAGTCTAACCACCATGACTGTTCACATAATGTCTCGTGAGAGCAAACCTTACCCATTTCATTGGAGGACTATCTAGGCGCACCCATCATAAAATGTTCATGAATTTGTTTTTCACATAATGTTTCGTATATAAGCAGTCAAACAGAAACATAATGGTTACCCATGTAAAGAATTGGGTATCATAATTAGGTCATAAATCACAATAAATGGGTGTATTATAAAAGTTTATATGAAAGAAATAAAATTAATCATAAAAGAACCTACCAAAAGGATAATATCTGTATATCTTGATTAGTGATGTCAATATTAAGTGATAGAATATAAAAAGTGAATTTAATAAATAATTGAATTGAAGCATTTTAGGGTGGTTTAAAGAAAATAATAAATAGAATTAAAAGAAGAAAGTGGGATAATATTGAATATAAAACCAAAAGTGAAACAAGAATGTTATCATAATAAAATGAATTATTTTATGAAAAATAATTTTGACGTAAAAGGTATTATAAAGTTCACTTGAAATTGGGTAAAAATTCTAGAAGTTCTCTTAAATCGGACTTTCTTATCAGGAATTATTGAGTAGGGAACCTTTTAAAAACATGTATATCCATGAAAAATAAGTCTGAATGGATCATGATAAATGATTGTGTAACATATAAACGTCATTTAGAATATGTACATAGAAATAAATTATAATTTAATTTGGGAAAAAATATAAAATGAGTGACCTCAAGGAATAATGGAGGTTCAGGTAGAATCCCTTACCTTATGTTCGAAGGGGTTCATCATGGAGCTTAATGACATGAATAATAAAATTTGATTAATTAATTGATATTGAAATAACCATTTATATATTTAATTTATTTATAATAAAATTATTATTTTCATTTATTTCATTATTGGTGTGTTAGGAATATTATATTCATTGTTTTAGACCTTCGGATTCCTTGGTTTTCATGATTGGTTTACTTGTATGCATGAATGAACATTCATATTATGTGGTGTTAATTACCCAAAATTGAACATATATGTTATAAATTATATCTCATTTGTTATATTGGAATTACATATCATTTTTTTTGTGTAACGAGGATGAATCATTAGATGAGCTGTTAATGGTAATCGTTTGGGTTTATTTTGTCCGTTTTTTATCACATCGTACACATTTTATTTTATAAATTAATATCATGTGTACAAAATGACTACATAACATTGAATAATACATAATGCATATGTTATAATCTGGTTCAACCCTAAAAAAAACTCATGACTATCCTTGAAGATTATAGTAGTACGTTAAAATATCATCATCCTTGAATGTCATAAATTAACACATCATGGATGATGTTTTCATTTTTTGTATAAAATATGTTGGATAGAGTGATGATGATTAATAATTAAACAATAAAAACAAAATTTAATAATATATAAGGTATTGTAGTAAACATACCATTTGGATGAGGGGATGTTAGAAGAGTAAAATAAAATAATGCCCCTGGAAATGGAATTAATAGAAAAGGATTATTGTTTTACCTCTTTATTACTTCTTCTTGAGAAAATTTTTAGGGGATTATTTTTGGTATTTTATTAAGGCCAAAACATTATAGATGTTGGGTACAGACAGGGAGGATTTTTGAGAATAATATGGATATCATTAAATTGTTGAGAGGTGTGAGGAGAAGAGGTGGTGAGGTGTGGTATTTATAGTGGATGATGGGGTGTTTTATAATTATTTAATTCATTAGTTAATTATTTTTCTAAATACAAGAAATTAATGTTGATTATTGAGACTAAATACAGTAATTAGACAATGTGAGTATGAACCAATTGTTCTTACACCGCCCTAAATCATGGAAAAAGTGTATTTAACTTATAATGAATATATTCCATTAATTACCATATTTTACTATTCACCAAATACTCAAATATTTTAAAACAAACACCCAAACCATTTTCTCATGAGTAGATTCAAAAAATGATGTCCATTTTATAAAAATAATTTTCTAAATAAGTGACATTTAATTTTTATTTTAAATCATCATTTTATTGCGAAATACAAATTTTAAAATTTAAAATGTTTTTCTAAAACTTTGAAAAAATAATTATGGTCTTATAAAATTATCTATTAATCTATTATCCTAAAAATAATAATTTAGGAATAAATTATATGTATATAAATATTGGTTTTAATTGTTAAATTAATCAATAAATTGTATTTAAATATTTATGACTTATAAAATTAAAAATACTTAATTAATAATTTTTAAAATATATATTTACTTATATTGTGATATGATTATATCATATTGTCACTTATAGTACGGATAATGTTTATTTATAATATCATTGGTGAGGTTATTAATTATTTGGATGGTTTTCTATTCATAAGGGTCACAATACTATTCCAAAAGTCATGTTACTTTTCATCGGTATGAGTTCATTAACATATAGAAGTTATTCTTATTACATTCATTAAAAATTTAAAAAGATTTTATTCTATTATCTATTTGTTTATACCATAATTATAAAAAGATATTTTGTATTAATAAATCAATGGACTATTACATTCTTCCCCCCTTTTGAAGTTTCACCTTCGAAACTTCTGTTTTGCACTCTATATTGAAAACAGGTGTAAGTACTTTTCCTTCATCGCTTCCTCCAGTTAAAATGTGGCTTCTTAATACTTATGGTTAATCCAATGTACATTTACCAGGTGAGTGATATTTTTCCGTAGAACATTATATCAACAATTCAACATATTCAATGGATTCTTCTCACAAATGAAATCATTCTCCAACTGTACCCCCTCTTAAGTTAGTACATGTGAATGATCTAGTTTACACTTCAATAAGAGGGATGTGTGGAATACCTAATATACATTAGACATGGTATGTGGAATTTCATGTCAATAGCCCAAAACTTTTACATTATCAAGAATATTGAAGGTGTCGATGTACATGTGATGTAGATTTCATTTCATCATAAATCTCTTGATTTTATTTGATGGAGATATGATGAGGAACACCAGGTATCCTTTATTAAACTCTAGGTCCCATTGACGATTTTATGCAAGACTATTTTTTCAACATTGGGATTCCTTGGTGTTATGGTGAATGTTTTTCACATTTCCACCATTTTTTCTACTATTTCATGTTCTATAAACTTACACTCCCCGACATTATCCTAACATGCTCGTGTTTTTCACATACTCCCATAAAGGGCTTCACATGGATCCATTCTGATGCTTGAGTGGAAACTATTATTGTAAGATAACATGAACAGAGGAATATTTTAGTCCCATCCTTCTTTGAAGTCCATAGAACATGCACTCAGCATGACTTCTAGTGTCTGGAATAGTTCTATGAAATTTTCCATCAGTTTGAGGATGATCAGTCGTACTAAATTTTAGATCAATGTTTAGATCATATTGGTTTAATTTCCTTAAATTTGTGGTGAATATCGAATCCTGATCAGATACAATCAATAATGTTACTCCATGAAACCTTAATACTTATTTGATGGATATCCAACCAAATTGGTCTTCTGAGAAGTCCTCTCAAATTATAATAAAGTACGTAGTCTTTTTAAGATGATCCACAATGACCCATATATAATTTTTTCCCTTTAGATGTTTTCGGATGTCTAGTGAAAAAGTCTCTAGTGATGTTATGGCACTTCATTTTTTTCTATTAATAATGTTTTCATCATCCCTTTAGTCTTTTTCCCTTTCATCCATAACTTTCTTACATAATATGAACATTTATGTATATTCAATGATCTCCATTTTCATATTTTCCCACCAAATGTTTTCCCAGATATCTCAATACATCTTTCGTCTCCATTGGTGAATAGAGAGGTTTGAGCTATGTGTGTCATTTATAAACTATTTCATTGTCTTTGTATTGGATGGTACACATATTTATGACCCAAATCATACAACTACATCCTCATATATCAGGAACCTATAGGATTTATCATTCCTGAACACTTCCTCATTTTTATGAATTTATACATCCTTCCATTTACAATCCTATATTTAATTTATAGGGGATTGTTGATAAATAATTTGAGAAAGGATTGATGATGTCACTTCCTAAATTATTCCCTTGTCCATATTTTAAAAATATAATAGGATTGGATCCTTCTAAATTCTCATCATTTATAAAGATGTAATATCCATTCTACATGGAGGATTTGTTACATTATTTTCATTACCAGGATAATAGTGGATTGAGAACTCATTATCATCGATGACCTCCAACCATATTTATTGGATCATATTAAGATCCTTTTTTGTCGATATATTTTTAAAACACTACGGAAAAGTTTACATATCACACATCTCTCCCCATAGAGATAATGATGCCATATTTTCTACATGAACATCACAGGCAACAGATCCAAATCATGCATAGCATTGTTTTTATAATTAAAGTTCAACTACATTAAGATGAAGGCTACCACCTTTTAATATTTCATTAGTAATAAATTAAATCCTTTCATTGAATCATCAATGTTTACCACAACGATTTCTTCACATGTCAGGAGTGTGAGTACTGACACAGTGATCAGCCTCTCTTTGAACCCCTTAGATATTTATTCACATTCTCAAGTACATACAAAAATTCACCCCCTTCTATTTCATATTGGTTAATATGTTTTAAAATCATCATTAATTCATCGAAAATCATCAGTAATTCCCAACTAGGAACAAGAAACTATGGATCTATATTACAAGAGTTGTTATGGGATACTATTTTTTTTCCTTTGTCTTGGAAGGGTCAATAAGTATTCATTTTCTTGTGATAACATTCCCCAAGAATGATACGCCCTACATTCATAACGTAAACTTACTATTCATTGAATATAGTTTCTCCAGTCACAGAATCCATAACAATATATTCAAATGACCCTCATGTTCCTCCTTTCTCTTTGAATATATCTAAATATCTTCAATAATGTCTACCATAAAATTTTCTAGGTAATATATAAAGACTCTATTCATTATGTCCATAGAAATTTATGGAGCTGTAGTGAGTCTAAAATTCATCACTATGAACTCATAGTGTCCAAACATGATTCGAATGTCAGTCATGAGAATATCTTCCTTTATCTCCTTTAATTGGTGATATGGTGGCCGAAGGTCCACCATAGAGAAATAACGGGCCCACATTGCATGTCAAACTAGTGATATATCCAATGAATGGGATACGTGTTCTTTATCATGGATTTATTTTTGATATCATGATAATAAATGCAGAGTAACATTGATCCGTCCTTCTTCTTGAAGAATAGGACTGGTGCACCCCATGGTGAAGCACTCTGGTGTATAAAACCCTTATCCAGATTCTCTTATAACTGCTCTATTATCTCTTCCATCTTAATTGTGACCATTCTATATGGTGTTATTGATAGAGTTTGAGATCCAACATTATGTTCAATAGATAACTCAATCTATGAATCAGGTAGAAGACACAAAAATTCATTAGGAAATACATTTGGGTAATCCCTCACAATATGCTTGTATTTGAGCATTATCAGCTATTTTGTTTCAATCAATTGAACTATATATTATTTCAAATAATGAAGTAATATAAAAACGTGAGATAATAATTCTAATGTAGATTCATCTTCCTCCTTACCCTTGAAAAGAATTTGAGGATGCTTTGGGATGTGAAGAGTGATCTACCTCTCCAGACTGTTGATGTTGTGTTTGAATAATTATTGCCAATCAATTCCCAATATAACACAAACTCCACCAAAGGAAGTATGATGATATTTTCTGGGAGGTCCAGTCCACATTCATTATCCAGGGATGAGTTATATACATTGGATGCAATAATTACCCCAATTTATATTTCCACATATAACAAAACCTTCATATTTGAGGTGGTGATTGAATGGTTATACTAAAATTTCAAGATATGAGATAATGTGTATAATTGAATCAAATTTTATGTTTTCTATTCTTGAATGAATAACCAGTGTACCTATCACCACATAATTTTCTGACTCCACCTCATAAGTAGTAATATAATAATTCCTTCCTTGTTTCCTTGGTAGTTTTTCTGGATTTCCTTCAGCAACCCTTGACATAGGTAATTAGTTCTAAAAATTATCATATTCCTTGTATTTGAAATACTACACTTCTAGATATGTATTGATATTAAACATTATTTCTTCATACATGATAGTGGGATTCATCAAATCCCTTTTATAGTTCTTAGTGATATTCCCCATTCTTCCATATTGGATGCATTTCATGGTTCCCTTTATATAGTTCCTCTGATGCTTCTTCCCATTATTTTGACACATGGGATAATCGGTCTTTCTTCTATCAAGGTATTTATTTTATAATACCCCCATATTAGACTCCAATTTCTTCATTTTTTCATTCTGCCCATGCGACCACTGAGAATAATTGTTATCCATTTCATCCTTGCGGTATGAACAAACAATCACCTCATAACTTTTAAAGTCTCGAATCCCCAATTATTTTCATAGAATCCGATTTGGTTTTCTAAATAAGAAACCCCCCTTAATTTAAGTCCTCATTATAAGGATGAATTAATATCATGAATGCCTTGTAATTTTTGCTTCATATTCCCCGATAGAATTATATTCCATCTACTTATCTATGAGTAACTCTCTTTCTATCATGAGATGGTGGGTTCAGGGAAAATACTTTTTGAAAACATGCCCTTGAATTCCTCCTATATCAGGGAATAAATTTTCTCCTTAGACTTCAAATTTCTTATCTGTGTCCGCCGCTATTGAACATCCACAACAAAATGATAGACTTCCAGCACAACTTCAACCTCTTCAGAGCACTGGAGGAAAGATAATATATTATTAATGGAGTTAATCCACTGTTTTGTGAGGAGTGGATAGATATATTAACTAAACATGTGAGGCCTTTTCTTCATGACTAATTTAATGGAAACTTTATCTTTTCTTCGAGAAGGATGGCATTCCACATGATTATTTTTATTTTTCATAAATTGATCATATTTAGAATGTACTGTCATAATGATTAATAAACCCATTAGCTATGAAAAATAATGTTCAATTAGGGGGATTGAATATTTAACTAATAAGAAAAATAAAATTTGAACATAAAGGGACAAACATGTAATGGAAAAGTATATCTTAACTTTTGGTTCTATATATTTCAATCATTGTTATCCATTATCTATTTCCTAATATATATTTTTCTAGGGATTTTATTTCTTCCTTTAATAATGGTTTGTAATGAGCTTATAAATTTACCAAAGAATATCCCATGAGATTGTTAACCTAGTTGCATAGTAAGGCCTATTTCCTAGTACTAGGTTACCATGAATTGGGTCCGAAACACCTGGTTGAGTTTGTTTCTCCCTAGTATATCATTTCAAGAATGACACCGGCCTGTATTATCAGGATGGATATGTATTTTCTTAATAAACCACTTACTCTATACTTACACATGTTTAGGTATGTTTTCTCATACAAAGACTAATACCTAGGGTTCATACAAAAGTTATTTATTACTACTATCCAAAAATTAATAAAATATTACTCTGATACTAACTTTAAAGGCCTATTCCTTTTACACTTGTCATTATATTTTTTTATGCTTAACTGAACATAAAATTTCAAGAAAATGATTGAAAAGTTTCCTGTCTTGAAGATTTTTTATATAATTAAACATCATGAGAAAAATATTTTATTTTATCTCAATAATGATATTCTAACATCTATGAATCCATTACATATTCACAGGATAACCTCTAGATAACATGAATAAGATATGAGATAAAAAACCTTTTAAGGGAATAAATATTAAAATAATTCCTAGCACATGGGTTAGAAGGAGTAACATAGTGATATAAAAAGGTATATAACATGATTAAACTTATGGAATCATAACATATAAAAAATTGGATCATATAATCATGCAATAAAATTAATTTGAAATAAACCTAAACCATGACTATAGCATCAGGCTAGGCTCTTTACACATAGGTGAGCATGAGTAAAGGCTGACCAATAAGACTATTTCACATGGTTCATGGGTCAATGCTAACCACCCAGACCCTTGTACACAACGTCTCATGAGGCTAAATATTACCAAAATAATTGGAGTGATATCTAGACGAAACCATAATAACATACTCATGAATTTATTTTCCTAAAAAATAATCATACATAAGAATCCAAACATAAACATAATGGTTACACATTGAATGAAAGGGGAATCATAATCATGTCACAAAGCGTAATAACTGAGTATATCAAAAAAGAATCCCAGAAATATATGAATTAAATCATACATGGAAATTATTAAAGGGTAATTGGAATAAATCATGATTAGTTATGTCAAACTTAAGTGTTAACATATAAAAAGTGTTTTTTATAAAACATTGGAATTAAAACATTTTATTGCGGTTTAAGGAAAACATTCAATCAAATTTAATGTTGAAATGGGAATAAAATTTTAAATAAAACAAGAAGTGTCCCATGTTTTTTTTAATAAAATTTTTTATTTTATAAAAAATAATAGTTCTATAAAATAGATTACATAGTGCACTAGAAATTGGGTATGAATTCTTGAAGTTCCCTTAAATCGCACTTTCTTAACCCTTAGAATTGAGTTGGGAAACTATTAAATATATATACATATATACCCGAAAAAGAAGGCTGAATAGATAGTAATAAATGATTTTGGAACATAGACACTAAATTTAGATGATGTGCATAAAAATAAAGTAGAATTACATTTGTCTAAAAATAGAAAAAGAGTAACATGATGGAATAATTGAGGTTCTAGTAGACTTTTTTACCTTATGTATGAAGGTGATATTCATATTATATTAATGTCCTTGATCATCAAAATAGATTCAGTAATGGATAATTATATAACCATTTATATATGTATTTTTTTAACTTTATATTGTTCATTTATGGCCTTTTTATTGGTTATGAAGATCAATTTCATTGTTTCGGTGTGTTGGATTCCTTGGTTTTTCTGATCAGTTTACTTGTATAGATGTATGAAAGATCATATAATTTGGGGGTAATTTTATATAAATAAACAAATATGTAATTAATGTTACTATAGAGGTTTAAATTGTCTTATATATAATTTTATTTTATTTTATGAGGATGAATCATTAGATAAATTGTTAATGATAATTGTTTGGATTTCTTCTAGTTGTATTTGATCACAATGTACTCATTTTGTTAAATAAAAAAATATCATGGGATCAAATTGACTCCAAAACATTAAATAAGATATGAAAAATATATTCTAATATAGTTCAACCATAGACATGATTTCTTGACCATCTTTGAAGATGTTAATAGAATCTAAAAACACGAGCATCCTTGAATGCGATAAATTAACACATTATAGATTATGTTTTCATTTTTCGTATAAAAGGTGGGTGAAAGAGACATTATAATGAATAATTAAATTATAATTACAAAATTAATCTATATATAAGTTATTTTAGTTATCCTACAATTTGGTTGCGGTGAGGTGTGGAGAGAAAAAGAATATTAAAGAACATGAAAAGAAATTTAAAGAAAAGGATGAGGGTTTTACATCTTGATTTCTTATTTATGAAAATATCCTTAAGAGATTGGATTTGGTATTTTATAAATCCAAAAATCTCATAGACATGGGGTAGGAGATTTGGAGGATATTGGGGTAGAATTAGGACAAGGATCATGGCTTGAGAGGTTTGAGAAGAAGAGGTTGAGTAGGTGGTATTTAAAGTGGAGGGTGGTGTTTTATCATTATTTAATTCATTAGTTTATTATTTTTTAGAAGACAACAAATAGTGTTGATTATTGAGGATAAATAGAGTAATTAGAACATGTGATTCTGAACCAATGGTTCTTACATCATCTATTATTCATGGAATAGTTTATTTAACTTATATTGTATATATATCGTACATTACCATATTTTACTATTCTCCAAAAATTTATGTATTTTAGAAAAATACCAAAAAATGACCTTAATCATTTTTTTTAATTTCTAGAAATAAAAAATTAACTCAAGTTTATGAAAATAATTTTCTAAATATGAGACATTAATTTTATAATTCAATTAATTATTTATACAAGAAATAAAATTTTTAAAAATTGAAACTTCTTTATAATACATAAAAAATTTAATTAAGGTATTATAAAAAAATATCATATTTATAAGAAAGCAAAATACTAAATAATAAATAAATTTTATGAAATTATTTTTTTAAAATAATTAAATTAATAAAAATATGAATTTAAATATTTATGAACTATAAATTTACCAACACTTAATTAATAATTTTTAAAATAATTATTTACTTATAAAATGATATAATTATATCATATTTTCACTTGTAAGAGGGTTAAATTTTATTAATAATATAATTTGTGTTGTTAATATTCAATTGGTTGGTTTCTTATTCATAAGGCTCAAATTACTAATCCCAATGTCAAGTAACTATTTCCTCAGTATAGGTTCCTTAATATCTAGAAATACTTCTTATTCCATTAACTTTTCATTTATAAAGCATTTATTTTTTTCTATGTCTTTATACAATAATTATAAAAAAGAAATTTCTATTGGTATAAATTTGTGAAATTAAAATATTTGTAATAAATTTTGGTGGAGTTGTTATCTCTCCATACACCACACTTATGGAAACATCATCCTCGAACTCCTATGTAATTTTGAGGTCCATAATAAGATCCTTCAGGAGCTATTTTATGATATAGAGGACATCAAATATCTTGTTCATGGTAGGGAAAGTTGAAAACTATTTCAAAATTTCATACATCAGTACAGATAGTCTACTATTCCCAGCATAGGGTTTCTCCTCATCTTGTGACTTGGGTATGATGTGTTTCATGAAGTCTATTCTGGTGCTTTGATCAATTATGAATGCATAAATTCTTCTGATGGATTGAGTTGAACTTTTTTACCCACTCATCTTGGCCGATTGGGTATTTTTATTCCCACCAACTGTACTTCCAAAACAGTATTATTTATATTGATTATGAAGAATATAGGGAGTGTATTCATGTTTCTATAGATCATTATCATGTTCTTGGATATGGGTCTTGACCACATTTATGTATTTTGTAAGGATATAGTTTGGATCTTGATTTTGGATATGACATAATATTACCATATTACCTCATCTTCTAAAGCTTCCACCTATGGATCATCGATTAGGTATAAGGAAATCATGTTCATATGTATATTCATCATCAAAGAGGGGGTCTTCTATAAAAATTACTTTAAAATTTAGAATAATATATCTTTATCCAATGAATATTTTGTATTGAAGGGTGATTTATATGCTTTAGATAATACAGTCAAGAAGTATGAAAGAGTTATGGTCTGTTTGGGTTTCAATTAAGAGTCTTTCTCGTGTTCCATATTTTGTTTTTAATAGTTGTTTCTACTACTTGAGGGTGAAATTAATGGAATTACATTAAATAAATAGAGATTTTCATGGATTAAAATTTTTTGATTGAGTTATGCAATGTGAATGATGTGAGCCGGATTAATTTGATTTCATGTTTTCCAGTCATTGATTTTTTTTTCACGCCTTTCTAGATCTTCTTTTTTGTTACCTTCTCCCTTTTGTAGGGTGGTCGATAAATGGGCCACTTTTATTGGAAATTTTCATAGTGTTACCTTTATAAATCATCCATGACTTACGTGAAGTCATTGAAAAAAAAACCAATACTGGGAGGTGTGGCCTAGCCTCCGATGAAAATTGACATAGTTTAGATGATCATTGTGGCTGACATCATCGGGTTTCCTCAGTTCATAGATTTTGAAAAAAATTCCAATGGCTATGGTAAAATAATCAGGATGGTAATTATTTCCGAAGGAGTAAGAACTTTTTTAATATATTCATAAAAATTTGGGCAACATTGATATTTACTTACCACATGATGAGGATTATTTTATTATTATTATCAATCTGTGGGAGTCATGGGGTAATGTAGAGAATTCATGGATTCTCTAACACTTACTGACACTACAATGATTGTAATAGTCGTTGTTTCCACCTTAACTCGCCATTTCTATTTTATTATGGGAATGGACCAACATTTGTCCTTGTTTTTCAAAATAGAGTCTTCTGGGTATTGTTTCATGTTTACAAACTACTGGAATCTACCCAATTTTCAATGGGATAAATGTTATCTATAATTCTTCTAGGTTTCCAACATTTCAAATAACTATAGCTTTGGGGATAGAATACAGGGTTTGTACATTTGGCCTCTCTATCTTATGATAAATTCAGAGACCATTTATTTTTCAAACTATTTATAATTCTTTAAGTGACTAACTATCATATTCCTTTTCATCGAGATAAATTGATACAATAATTAACAGTGAAGGTCTTCCCATCTTGTGATGAACCCTTTCGATATGCTACTCAACCATATCAAAACTGGCCCCACCAGGGTCTTCATAATGAATCTCATTTTTCATACTCAAACATGTCTTGACTCCTAATCATGGAACTTCATATGACATAAATTTTGAGAATTTTTGGTCTAAATGCATGTTATAATGAATGTTGGGAAGATTGGATTCCCAAAATTTTTTGGGGGAGTATTATCTTCCAACAATTATGGATGTTGTGTCCTTTTGGTATACAAAAGGGAATACCAATATTTAATTTCTTTAATTAGACCAATAATATATTCTATAGTTTAGGTGAGTTATGGGGGAAAGGATTAATGAGTTTCCCCTTGAGTGAAGGTAATGACAGAAGCTTAACATTATTACCCTATATTTACTATTTCCCAATAGCCAATTTTCACTGAGATTGTTTCACTATCCTGATATGAGGGATATTTTTTCTCTAATGGAGTAAAATATTAGTATATCTCTACCATAATAATAAATTAATCTATTTTTGTAGTTTATGACCCATTCAAATGTTCAGAATTCATCATCATGTGAAAATTAACATGCTCATGATGGTGGAAATAGAAATATCTTCTTCTATTTGGACACAAGACACTATGGGAATATGGATTCTAAGAAATTTCCCACTTATCCAACTGCGACTGAATATCTCAGGCTCATTCTATGTAGATTTCAATTTCACTTGGGGTTCTTAATACTGTTTTGGTGGCATGTGGAATGTAATATTGTATTTACCGTTATATATGTATATATTATTCGAATCTAGTTGGTGGAAACTCTTTATTAGGAGGTATCTAGTTCTGGTTATATCACTAATTCTTGCTTCATGATTCCTTATCCTGGGATTGGGTAAAAACCACATCTCATGGTATTGTCTCCCAATTTCACTACTCAATTTCCATTTCTCGCCCTATATTATCTACCAGATTATCAATTATTTCTTTCACTATGGGATGTTATGATGAAATAATCTATTATTCTTTTTCTAAGTAATGGAGTGACTCTACTCTACCCGTTTAACCATTAAAATGTAATTAATGCCTCCTCCGAAGCCCCTTTTCTCAATGTTCCACTTTAGGATGTGAATTTTGTAGGTTTTGATAAGCCCTAAAATATTTTAACATTATTTTATTCCATTTATAGTGACCCCAAGGGAAGCCATGAATAACCTTGTTGAATGTACCTCAAATTAAAGTGGAACATTATGTAGAGGGATGAACAACTGGGGTGTCAGATTCTGGAAGCCACTTTAAAATATGTAAAGATCATTATTATTAGAGAAGGTGATAAAAATTTCACCATCCTAAATGGTTGTGGATGATGTGTGGCTTCCACTAGTAATCAATAAACATTCTGAGAATTTTATAGTTCAAAGGGTGGTAGTTATAGTTAAAATTCCCCCAGCCGTACGTGATGGGGTTGTCATGAAGTCATTATTGTTATCTTGTGGACCCAATATGTATTTGATGACATCTTGGTGGTGTCAGTGATATAAATTCCCCCAACCTTGTAGGCTATTTTTTCTCTTAGATACTATTCATTGTAGCTTATAATTAAATTTTATTTATTTTACATAATTTATCTATAGCATGATCCAGGTGTAGTGTTTCCTCAAAATGTAATACTCATCTCATGGGGGCTTATCTTTTTCCATAGTTTTTGGTCCAGTTATCTAATAATCATTCTTGTAATCCTGATATGTCTTTCATAGGAGTATACCAATGTCTTATCCCTCTGATCATAATGATTTTTTTCCTTAGAAATAAGATATTTTCATTGGGTTAACAGACTTGTGTACGTGTCATTCAGGTATGTGGCATATCCAATGAAAATTCCATTGATAGATTCTATATTTGGGGGACTCTTTTGTCAAGAAGATTAATTTATGTTAAATTATTCATATTATACCCATCCCTAAATGTGTATTTCCAATGAGGTTTCAATGATTAATTTCAAGAGGGCTGACAGTTTTTGGATAAAATCATATTGTAGACATCTATGGTTTTTTACCTATTATCCTAATATATTGGTAAAAAATATAGGTCCATCTAAAAGTAATAAATAATCATGGCTAGAGGTTATCATCATATCCTTGATATGGGGGGTACATATTATTTATTTGATGAATGTACCCACAAAGTTTCTAACATTGGTAAGGCATGTGTTCCTATATTAGATCATCTATAATATCATATCAGGATATAGATATAGGCCAAAACACAATCTAAAGGTTTTCTTTTGAAACATTGTTAAATGTATTCATTCCAAGTTCCTCTTTATCAAAGTAATATTTCACTACATGCTTGGGAAATATAAGTAGAATTTTGATAGATAATTCCTCTTGGCATGTACAGTGAATAAGTGGTAGTTGTAGTTCTAGGTCCCTTGTAGGATGAGGTGAGGCATTATTTAGAATTTATTGGTAACTATATACATTTATCATTTATTTTTTGTCCACATACCTATATAATAATTCCCTGACTATGGGAGAATGGTTTTTCTTGGGTAAGATATCATTCTGGGTAGGTTGTGCATGGTAAATGTTAGGGGTAGGATCCCAACAATCCATATCTATGTTAACACAGGGAAGAATTCCATTGTAGGTGTGGAAATTTTCATCATATAATTAGTAAATTAAAACATGAAAATATATATATATATGTCTTTTATATCCTTAGGGATACTACACAAGATTATGGTAGGAATTTTAGTCTTATCCAACATTATAATTAGAATACTTAGACATACCATTTAGGGTTGAGTATGAGTATAATCTGGCTATATAGAGGCCCCCAGAATATGTTGATGCCTATATATGGATATTATATACATATGTTTACACTTATAATAAATCATTTGGATATTTCTAAAATATTTTGAAATGTTTGAAGGAATAAAAAATTCTTGAGGGTAGACCTTGGAATATGTCAGTCAGCCATGGTTGATGTAATAACTTAGGCATTTTTCTGGTGATCCTTCAGCACAAAAATATGTCAACGGTCCTCATGAATTTGATAAGACAAAAAGTCCTATTTATACATATCATGTATGAAAATTTAATTAATTTTTTTATTATCTATATCATTAATATGATCCTAGTTCTTTTAAGTTGCTAAAATATACAAGACGCATTTGAATTGTCACGAAGAATATGATAACTACCTATGGTTACTAATAAATTATTCCAAAATCATTAATTATAATAGGACTGTTTTTTCAATACTAGTTATTATTTGGAATATTCCACCTGCCTCCATAGATAAGAATGTACGCCTATCTTGAGGTGAATGTAAAATTAAGTTGATGAACCCCAATCAATATGGGGATATGATCCCAATCATATACATTATTAATTAATTA
The DNA here is from genome assembly GCA_963277665.1 of Viscum album. Classification (NCBI taxonomy): domain Eukaryota; kingdom Viridiplantae; phylum Streptophyta; class Magnoliopsida; order Santalales; family Viscaceae; genus Viscum; species Viscum album. The sequence continues at coordinate 1,868,700,609 of OY728133.1, forward strand.
AATATATAGAAAATAATATTTAATGAGATAAGATATATGGGATTTCTATAGATTAACATCCTGGTCATGTTGGTAATTATGATATACTACTCTTATAGTTGGTGGAAGAGTATGTTCATGTTCCTATTTTATTGTGATAATATGTCCTTGAGTTTTCATTATTGTTACTTGAATATATTATAAATTAAAAAGGGTTTGAGGTGGATTATGAGAATTCCACCAAATTTTTTAGGTTATATTAAATACATATTATATTTAATTGGTAATATTTCCCGCTCATATAATCCATTTTTAATCATGATATTCTGATGTACAACATCATGAGGGTGGTAATGTGTACTTTCCCCTTCTTGTTATGGGAATATGCAGGAATAAATTTTGTGTGAACCTGGGGATAATTTCCTTAATAATAGTTTATAATATAATATTTCAATTGTATTATCTAGTAGATACCTAGATATATCCCCAATCCATATGGTCTATATCTTACTATACAATTCAAGATTTCATAGACTCATTGGTCTGAGTGACCGAGGAGGTACCTTCTAGAAAGAACCCTCAGAAGGTGGTTCAGGGTTGGCAGTTTCATGATGTTCTCAATGATGGTTTTAAAGATACCTCATGGGAGACTCTTTAATTGTATAGATGTTATAGTTATCTCACCAATATAACATTTAATTATATGGTTGGCTATTATTATCATACTCGAGAGATAGACACATGAATCCTTTGGTGGTGGAAACAAGCATTGACATCATTTTCATATCCATCCTTTGAAGGGATGGGACTGACAAAATTAACATATAGAGGCACTTCCATGTAGTTTTTAGGGATAAGATGGTACCATATTGATGGTAGTCCAAAAAAATTCACCACCTAAAACTGGATACGGTGAGTAAGTGACGTTTTCTATCTGGTTTATGAGGCAGCAACTCTTATGGGTGTCAAGGTGTTTGACCTCGTTCTTGATAATGCTACCATATCTTTGGGGTTCAAAAAGATCTCATGGAAATGTTATATATACTCATAAGGAAAACTAGAAATAGTAATATCTATTAATGAATCATCATGAAACAGAAACATGTTTAATTATCAATATATGGGAAACTCGATTATTTTATTTATAGAGATATTCACATCGGGGTCACTATTTTTATTTTATAGAAAACAAAATCCCAAATAGTCTAATTTATTTCAACCTTTTTATTTTTTGTTTATGAATGATTCAAATTTATGTTTCCTTTTTTTATGATGAACATGAAAAAACAAATAGCCCAATGTGTGTCAACCAATTTGATTTTTATTAATTAAATATTTAAATTAGGTTCATAATAAATATCAAAACATACAATCAACCCATTTTCATTCTATTTGTAAATGATTCAAATCATTTTTAATATTGTTTCACAGAAAAAAATCGCACAACGTTTGGTCAAACAATTTTTTATTTATTAATGAAATATTCATGCTGGGTTCACCATTATTGTTTCTTTTTGGGATGTTGTGGCTTAGTGCCATGATTTTAAGGGTATGAGTTTAGATACAAAATACTTATTCCTATACATTGCTCCTATAATATATTATTTCCAATGGGGATTTTTCATAAACATGAAACTCCTCAGAACACTGATGTATGTGATAAGATTTATGCCTTCATTTCAATTTTTGTGATCATTGGTGGATTCATACCAATGAAACATAGGAACTCACATTAGATGAGTGAATAAGTGTACAGAACCATCACACCATATCCAGGGGTATTATTTCTAACATGAGAACTCTCTTATAGATTTAGGTCATGTTGGTGAATCTGTCCTGGATCTTGATATGGGACTGTTTACCCAGAAACAGGTAATAATTAGATGGATTATTCTAAAGTGAATTTATATATATACTATAGTAATCCTATCTTTGTTAACATATATATTTATCATAGTTTATCCAATGATTAAACCACCTCTATGAATAATAGGTTCTCCAACATTGTATTTATATTAGTCAGTGATGCATGTTTGAGGATTTTAATGCGTTAAATCCATACATCATGGAACTCTAGAGATTATTTTTATCTATGAAGTTAGTGGATCTTTGTTGTTTTAGGATCACGCTTAATGAGGGGGCTTCCTATAAATCCTTATGAAATGAATCTAATACGATGTAGTTTAGTTCTACCTAATGGGACACATAATGTCGATTAAGGTTGTGAGACGAGGACTAATCCATACAATTTAACATCATGTGATAAGGATGACCAAGTGAAAGTATCATATAAATTATTTTTGGGGGACATAGGCATGACATTAACTTTTAGTTTGAACTCGTAAAGGATATTGACAAATATGATTTGGTTTCTTTCACATTGAGTATCACCCTATGGAGATAGATCTTGCCAAGAATATGGCCTGATGGGGATAATATTATAAGACCTAGATAGAATATATACCACTAGGTTGGGTAATGATTATATTAGGACTATGACATAATTAAGGATTCCTTGTATGTAATATAGAACTAATAGGAAATTCATCTTGACTCACGAGAGCATAGCTAGTCAAGGATATGATATAGGTGATATCATGAGAAATGTGGTCTACATATGATGTATATGGGTGAATGATAATGCTGGGATTGAATATCATAGAGGCATCCAATGTATCCCATATATATGGTAATCAAATCCCACATAGTTTGAGTGACACTATTTAAGATCATGTGAAAGGACCATACCATGATGTTTAACAACATGAGGTCGGGATGTTTGTTTCCTCAAATAAAATGACAATATGAAAATTAAATTATATATGGAATAAACTATGGAATCCATAGTTAATATGACCTTATATAAGGGAAATCATATCTGAGAAAAAATTTATGTCGGATTTTGGGAATGATCGTTAAAAAGATGTTGTACATATCTTGTTTATATATAGTAATTGAAGTCTAAATATTCCCATTATTATATATCTCTAGGTTATTAAAGGTGTGAAAATAGAGGATTGCACAAGTCTTATGCATAATATTCTTCCCTAAGATTCTTCATTGGTAATATAACCCTTTGAGGTAAAGGATGTTATTTTTAATGCTTACCTATAACGAGGAGTCCTATAATTGTGTTATTTTCATCATATGGGTGGCATGCTCATAGTAAATATATAAGGCTATGTGATTCAAGCTCAGTTTCATAAATAATAGATAAAATAATACAATTAACATTGAATTTGAGCAAAATATTGGATTTAAATACATAATACCAATTATGGTTTCCCTTATGATAATATAGGAATATGGTTATGTGTCCAATGGATTTTCTAGCTCTGCAAGAGAAGAAATGGGATTTAACAAGGAATATTGTAATTTCAGTGATATATATGGGAACAATTATGAAGGAATTACATTCCTTATGAGGAATATATCCATTTATAATGATAATATATAATAATATATTAGATATGGAGATCGAACCATTAAAAGATATAATGGATATCTTATTTATGAATGGAATCAGAATCGATGTAATCTATATAGTTTCTTATATGAAATTGGGTATTAAAGAATAGTTGAACATATTTAAATATTTCCTAGGAGGGATGCAATAAAATTTGGGAAGATGAAAAATATATATTTAAGAGTTTTAGTTGTCAATCTTATTGAAGATGTACCTATCATGTCCGAGTGGATGTTGGGTGATAGTATAAAGATTGTGCGATCATGTGATCCCACAAAGGGGTTGGGTTAATGCGATCAAATGAATGAAAATGGGTCATGAGGTTGTATGATATAAAGGTAAGTGTGGGGTCATATAATGGAAAGGGGTCTCATGATCATTTAAAAGGTATTAGGTTATGTTATCTAGAGATACAATCATGTTACAACACTGTTATAATGTGATTATGTGTCCTAGGGATTATCACATGATCATTACCAGTGTCATTGGTCCCATGTTGAAGCTTCCATAATAGAATATGTTCTTGAAAAATTGTCACACATTATATTGAGTTTTCATCCTTTTAAATGGATTACATAATTTATATATTTTAGACGTTAAAGTCATAAAACTCTATATATATCTACATTAATTGCATGTGTGCCACGATCTTTCAATTTTTATTTTTTCTATTGTATAAGGTTGTTTTATTGAATTGGTTCCATATAGCTTCATTAGTTCATAATTCCATTGAGCCATTGTCATTGTTTTGAGGAAGTGGATGGAATCCATGTATATTTTCAGTGTCTCGTGTGTTTTTTGTGACTAAGGTAACATGACATCATTGATGTTGTCTATTGATTTGTGAGATAAAGAACTACCATGGGTTGGTCTCATTGTGGGAAACATTATTAAATGTTTTACATGTGAATAATTTGCGGTTAGGTGATCACATGATAAATTGAGACCCTGAGAGTGTCATATCCTAGATAGCCTTGCCCCGGGATAGATCATATGAATCATTTAGAGTGTGGTGATAATGTGAGTTGGGTGGTATTTCATGATGAATAATGATAATTAGAAGGTTACATCCTAAAAAACAATGCTTTGAACTAAAACCCATAATTTGTATTGATTAGATAATCACATTTCCTTTTGTGTGTCTCACGAATCTTTACGGGTTACAATATCAAGTTACATGATTTCATGAACCTCAAGATGTCATGTGACTGGTCATAGAGTGTTTTTTATTTTTTTAATTCCGTTATAAAAAAGAGGTAGTTGTATTTTTTGTTTCATCAACACTCCATCATGCCAATGTTCATCTGGTTGGTATCAATAGATATATTTTCTATTATCACAATAGATTAATGGAAAATTTATATCCATGTAAATATTTTTGGATCATAACATACAAGGTGTTTCCAAACCCAAATATATTTAATAATAATGGTAATCATAAGGAAGTGATATAATGAACTTCCACCTTTCAACCAATAGATCATGTTTGTAGAGATAATTGAAATAAATATTAAATCTAAAATTTTAATTAACTCAATATTTGATTTTAATTATAAATAAACGATAAAAATAATTAAAAATACAGAATAACATTTAATGAATTACTTAATTTCCATCCTAAATGATTAATTTTTCATAGAATCATAAACTATAAAATATATGAATAATTGATATAATAAGATTAAAATAATTTTATGATATAAAAAGAATTGAATCAAAGTAAAATTGACTTTATATGAGGATAATATAGTACTGATAAATTAAAAAAGGTTATTTCTTAATGTTACTATAAAAATAAAACTTTTAAATGAAGAGACAGTTAATTAAGATAAATACATGAAAAAATATGTTAATTATGCATATATTCATGGAAAATTTCAAATCATGATTTTATAAATTTCCCAAAAAATCTTAATTTGGACCAGTCACATGAAAAACATGTGAATTAGAATGTATCACCATGAAATATTTAGAATATAGGACACACATGATCCAAATACTAATATGTTAAATTTTTTGTTAAAATAATATAGTCAGATGAATATGATTAAAATTGGTGAATATGGGCCACTATAAGACACATCATTAAGATATGAATAGTATAAGATGTGGCCCAAATTGTTGAAAATCATGAAAAAATATATTTTTGATACATCTAAATACGCATCCACTTTTTTAATTTTTTTCAATGATGTGAAATGTGAAAAATTAAGAATCTTATTAGATTAGACATTTATTAAATTGATTCTATACATTTACTAAAACCATGAGAGGCTAAAACTATATAATTTAGTGTTATTATATATATTCATAAATATTATATTCATAGTGAATTAATTTTTTCCTTATAAAATAATAGACTAAAAAATGTTTATATTATTACAATATCATTTAGGATTTTTAATGACTGGAAAAAACAATAAAATTGGTTTATGTCCACGAGAAAGAGTATTTTAGAAGTTTTTATGATAATAAATGATCTTGGTGATGGTAATACCGAAAATAAGTATTCATTCATGGAGAATATGAAATTTTGATAGGATTAATTCCTTTTTTAGTGCACATAAATGATAGATTTTATAGGTGAAAGAAAAAAGGATAAATTAAATGCACCCTTAAACGTTATGTGAAACTAAAAGAATAATTTCTTAAAAATAAATTAGTCATCATGTTCCCAGGTAAGAATAATTTTAAACTATAAAAAGTTTCTTGTTAATTATTTAAATAAAATCAACTCTATAGTTTCCACTAATATAATATTAATGGGTTTTATTCATTTAAAAAACTATCAACACCCAACTATAAACCTTAAGATTAAAAATTGGTAATATAAACGATCATAATTATTATATTTTTTATAAATGATAAAAGGATTCTACAAATCCCCATTCTACAGCTTCTCATAGGGGGAAAATTCTCCCATAATTTTCAAACATATTTCTTACTAGTATAGATTACTATGAAAACCCACTATTTTATTTTGAAAACATGTTTTCAATCAAAATATATTAGGGTATTTAAAAAAATATTTTATTAGTTTTTAAGAAAATTTAAATCAATATTTGATGGTATCAAAAATGTATATATGTTGTTTATATAAAGTAGTTAATCAAATTTTTTGGAATAGATAACTATAAATTATTTTAAAAAAGAAAAAAAATTTACCCTTTACTTCTTAATGTATTCTAAATGGAAATTAATTTGATTATCATCGACTACGATCATTGATATGCCTTTATCATTGAGGGTAATGGGCTCAAATAAGCTTCAATATATCAGTTAAATACCCTTATATAGTTTGGGATTATTATAAGGTAAGTAGAAAATATAATAACATGTTCCTAAATTCCATGAAATGCAATCACAAATTCAGTCAAGTTGGTTCCAACCAATTACTATAATTTTTAAAAAGGGGATCGAACGAGAAAAAAAATATTGATAATAGTTTTTCAAAAAGCTCAAATATAAAAATATTACTAAATGGGATTGAAATAAAAGAAATAAATATTAATTTACTTAATAAAGAAATTTAGTAATATAGAAATTAATTAGGGTTCAGATAGAGGCATTTATAACATCTTGGCAAGATGTGAAAAAATTAGTATATGCACAGGTTTATATAAAAAGAGATAAAATATGTGTTCTAAAAAATTTAGGTTCAATTCAATTTATATAAAGTATTATTATGTTGATACCAATCATAGGAATCCAAAGCCACCTATTTTTTAAAATTAATTCAACATTTATGAATGTAATGTTACACAATGGGAGTTGGAAAATCAACATTTGTTAATATATCTGTATATGTATTTCCTTGTTTAATTTATATTGGAATATCTTTCTTAATAATAATTATGGTTATATTATCCTTAGGTAATTAGTTATTATTTATTTATTTAATGTTTTTCACCATAATTTGTGGAAACTAAAAATAAATAATATATTATGAAACAAAAAAACAAGGAAAGTTGTTATGAAAATAAATAATATTCTAGTTATGTTAACCATCATTAAAATATTAGTTCACCGTATATATATTTAATATAGAGACCTAAATTTTATATGGTTTCTGAGAAAATTAGTTAAAATTTTTTAGGTTTGTATCCACAGTGAAAAGATAAATGTTGTACATTTTCATGGATTGGATCAGGATCATCTTAGTATTAATAAATGATTCTAGGGGGATTATTATAATAAGGGAATCTCCTACCATGGGATGTGTATGAATGAAATAGTAATAAATATTTAAATAAGTATGGATGTGACATCGTGTGAGATGTTATTAGAATAGGAATATAAGATCGTGAGGCTCAAATTAGAGAAGTTCAAAAAATTATAAAAGATGATGTGACAAAGGTGATAGTTTATTCCAATCCAAATCATTGAGAGACAACCAGTATGGGTCAAGAGATATAATCATACAAAGATTTATTATTATAGAAGTAAAAAATTCATGAGACTAATCTAATCAAAATTTAGTTTGTTTTCTTTTTTCATTTATTCAACTAGTCCAAAATCATGTACAGATTATCACATGAATTTCTTGATTATTTAGAGTAAAATAATATGATATATAAAAAAGTTAAAAAATTTATTAAAAAAATAATATAAGTATAAATAATAAAAGGTGGTAAAGAAGAGTATAATAGTTTCATTTCCAAAATAAGATCTATAATAATGATAGTTAACAATGTTGATTATGTTAGATTCAATGGATGTTATAATGAGGAGTGCTAATAAATATTTCAAATATATGTTTAATATAAACAGAAATGGGGAAATCTAAAAGAGACGAGATTAATAGTTTGATATCTATAAAACACTACAAAAATTACAAAAATAGTTAATGAGTTTGATATCTAGGTTGATGATAGGGTCACTAACAAAACTGATACCAATAAGTTCATTTTAAGAATACGTTAGATTTATACATTAATCCTAGATCATACCATAAAATAATTTTTTTTAATATAATAACAATAATAGATGGCAAATCATATAAGTGAAATAGGTAAGATAGTGAGTTATAATTAATTTTAATTTATTTTCAATCACATGAATCATATGATTAACAAGTTATGTCAATTCTCAATATTTTTTAAATTTAACATTTAATTCCAAGGTATGAGAATATAAATAATTAAAACAACTAAAATGAACCATGTTTTTATATGAAAGGACAATAAATTATTTCATCAATGTTTTTATACCAAGAAGGTAAGATCCAATTTATACATTTATTTGAGGAAAATTCAAAAAAAAATTAGTGGGCTTTTTTATTGAATTTTTATTAATATTAGTCAACTAAATTAATTAAAAAACTAATTCCATTAATTCTATAGTTAATAGAGGATGTAACATTAAAATGTATAGTTTTGGGAAAATAAAGGAAATTATGTAAAAAATAAATGATATATATTCAAACAAAAAAAATAACATTTCTCAATGTCAACCAAATATAATATTTATTTCTTTTTAATTATATCTTTCAAAATAAATTTATTGGAAGGGAAAAATTATTGGTATTAAAATAAAATGATTACTTTTAATAAAAAATGGATGACACTAAAAAAATGAGGCCTTTGAATTCTAGTGAAAATAGGATTTCATGGTTTTACTAAAAAATCCATTATGGTATTATAAAAACATAGAAACGATGGAAATAAAATCATTTGGTATGTTTTTATTCAAAATTATGTGGGTTTTTACATTAACCAATAACTGGGAATAATGTGAACCTATTAATTTGTGATAAAATATTCGTTCCTCAAAAAATTTTATAATTTAAAAGTCATACAATTCCCATCAATGATGGTGAACCATTTCAAATGATGGATTAAAGATGATATAGCACTGTGTCTTATTTAAATCATCATTTTTTAGGAATTTTCATGGTTAAGATTATTTTTTGAGCTATTAACTCCTATAAAATTGGGTAATTTCTCCCTCATGTATGGATATTATCATTGAATAGTACATAATATCTAAATTCTCCACTCGTGGAGGTGGGGTAAAATACCAAAACATCAAATGTAAAAATTTTATCACTCTAATATGTGTGTGGTATAACATATAATATATATATATAACATATCATAATCCTCCTTAATAACATAAAAATATAACATAATGAGGTAATTATTAATATATTCCACATAATTGAGAATAACAAAAAATGGAAGTAACCATAATTAAATAATAATAAAATGTACATGATATTATGGTTTGTTAGAGTTCCAAAAAAAATTATCATAGATGTGAACAAAAATATATATATAATAAAAAAATTAAATAGATAGGTATTCTAAAATAATATATATATAACATTCATAACAATAGTAAATAAATAAAAATTAGGAAATATTAAATATTTAATTTATGAGTAGTGATTGCATGACCATTGAAATCGTATATAATTATTGTGATAAATAACAAGTCATTGGAATTGTAACCAGACTAATGAGAATAGTAAATACAAAAAACAGTATTTAAAATATGTAAATGAAATAATATAATTATATTATAACACTATAAAATGAGTTTTAAAAATATATAAAAAATGGAAATGTATGTTTAAATTTGAATAATGTATGTTTTAAATTATTTAGAAAAATGTTAATTGTAAAGAAATATTTTTATATAAACTTTTCAAACATATTTATAAAATATATATAATAAATAAATATCAATTATAGTTTAACTGTGAATGAAAATAAACAAAAATGGAATAACTAATAGTAAAATAAAATGAATTTATTCAATATAAATTTTTTTATCCATTTATTATATGAATTTATTTTAAATAATATTTCTAATATATGGATTTTTATTTAAAAAATTGACACCATTTTTGGAATCAAAGGACTAAAATTTGATTAGTGGGAATATCTGTAATGATTATGATAAAAATGATTTCTTGTTGAACAGCACAAAATATCATTTTTATGGATACCATTACTTTTGTAGAACAATCTGGATATAAATATGATCTAAAAATGGATTATATAATTTTTATATAATTAATATCAATCAAAATAGAAAAAAAATCATTTAAAATAATAATTATAATTTATAAATGAATATATGAAATTTTAAAGGAAAATTTATATTTTATTTTAATAAAAATTATCTTTAACCCATTAACATTAATAAAGTATTTTCATGATTCCATTTGGTTTTTATAGTTTCAAATATAATATATATATATATATATATATATATTTAATCACAATCTAATAAAACAAATTATTATATAATCTATTTATAATGTTTTCCCTAATTAATAATATATTTAATAGTTTGTTCTTAAATACCCCTCCCCTATAGCACCATGGACTCACATCCTATACCCCTTTTCATTTAAAAAAGGCATTAACATTATAACGCACAACCCTAATACAACTTTAAATAAACCTATAAATATTCCAAATTCCCTAGTATAACCAAAATACATTCATCTGAAGGCACTGAGCTCAATCTAATATATGTGAGCCAAGGTGGGAGGTAACGATTTTCGAACTGATGTATCTATTGAAATTATACCCAAACCAAATTTATTACATGATTTAATTAATAAAAGAATTATTAAACATATTACTTATTATAATTTAATTTTTCTTATATATATACTTATTAACTTCTATATTTGTTTAAACATCTATTAAAAAATCAGTACAATTATGGTAGTTTTACTTTAATCAATTAATTGATAATATTTTATTTCTATCTTAAACATTTCAAGGATTTTCCAAATATTTCATTTAAAAATTAAATATAATATAATAATAAAATGATTTCATATTTATCATTCTAGAATGAAATAATAGGCATGGTAATATTGATGTTAAATTTAAATGAAATGTTTTTATTTTTAATAGGGATTGACATGAATACATATCATAATTCATTTTGTTTTAACCATTTAATATTTAATTGATGTAAAAAATATGGAATTATTTTAAAAATAAAAAAAGATATATTTTAATATTTTTTAATTATAGGATTATTACCTCAAAATTTTACATATACATCAATGTAATTTTGGAACAATGAGTAGAACAACATCAAAATGACGAACACATAAAATATAAATTTAATAAGTCAATAAAAAATGAAAAAAAATTATTTTAATAGATGAAATAAATACAAAAAGGTTTCTATGTAATTTTATTGACAAATTAAATACTACTATTGTAATGACCCACCAATTCGCTTGGCTTGAGAGCTAAATGAGTCATTACATGGCCTTAAGCGACATCCCCAAGGCTCCAAAGCCTGGGAATAAAATCTAAAGTGTTTCAATATACATGGGGGACGATTTACCCTTTAACTGAAAACAACCAACTAACAGAGAAAACTAGATAAACATTTCCAAGCAACCAATATATGATGCATGATTTTAAACCCAATCAACTTTAGCATTATTTTCATAAAAACCCAACTAAGTGCAACAACGGAGTACAAAACCAAATCAGAGTAAATATTGGAAAGAAAACTACAAGACTTAAAAACGACAACCCAACTCCATTCTCCACAATCTCCAAGATCCAACATCACGAACCAACCTAAGAGTCACGAAGTGGTGCTATAAATTTGTGACACTTTACCTATTCCAACATCCCAGTATACGACATCTGCAAAAGCACAAACGTTCCAAAGCAGTGGGTGAGTAATGAAACTCAGTAGGTTTTTCATGATAACTTCCCAACCCATGCCTCTAGGATAAAACATTTTAGAACATTTATATAAAACAATTTATATAAAACAATTCCAAAAAAAATCACAATATTACATGTTCCATGTCAAAACCATCTTTCTAAAAACGAAGCAACCAATCAAGGTTTATAATCAAATTCACAATTTCCATTTTGTCACATTCATTCCATTTCACAAATCCACACAACAACCATGCATGGAACCTGGACTTCCCTATACTCGCTAGTGGTGAGGTATCCTTCCAATAAGTTGTCGCTTAGTGGACTACCTTGATGGGGGGAACTTCACATCCTTATCTGTCTCTTTTGATTGGTGTACTTATCGCCCTTATCCATCCAACATTTTGATGGGTGTACTTCTCACCCTTATCCATCCCAATGCATATAAACACTCAACACAACCCATGCCAATCCATACCAGAACCAGGTGTGCTCAAAACCGTTCAATAAAACCTAAAACCTTTTATTGAAAACAATTAATTTCATGTAACAAAAATTTTAACCAATTTAAAATCCTCATTTTAAATTCACTTCAACAAAAACATTCCCAAAACACCCAATTTCTATCACCCTTTACTGAAAAAGGTTTCAACTATATTTTCGCAGCAAATAAACAATCCATTTCAATCAAGGAAATCAATTTAAAATCTAATCCTTAAATTTCTAAGAAAGAGGAATCGAGAGTGAAGACACCAACAGCAACAAATTGGGTGAAACGAAGCGACAGATGAAGAACGCTCAAGAACACTGGGTCAAACTCCAAAACCCTCCTTAGATCTCTTCTCCTAACACAACCAAGATCAAATAATGTTATATTTTCCAACAGAACCCTTATACCCACCCATAACGGGTGTAGATCTATGAAAACAATAGAAGCGGAGATGTATATATAAGTAGATCTATGAAACCGGCCATGAACGATCACAGACCTTAAGAATCCAGCTTCGATTCGCCAAGAGAACCCTTTAGATCGCCTCTGGAATGCTTGGGAGAATTCTTACAACCTTCAAGGGAGAGTAATCCAAATATAGAACAACATAGGTGGTTTAAACAAGGAAATTAATGGGAAAACGAGTTAGATACACAATTTTAGGATCTAACTTTATGTGACCGCACGGTTTGTCCACATGGTTGGACAAACCGTGCGCTAACTGTGTGTTAGCTTCCGCCTCAGAAAACCTTCAAGAACGGCCTCATCGCATGGGTTCTATTAACCATTCACCGACCGTGTGGAATCCACCGCCTCCTCAGTCAGACAAGAAGGGTTTGGCAGCACAGTTTTGCAAACCGTGCGCCACCCATGCGCCTTCCCCTTTGCTTCAAACATCACTCCAGAATCTCCTGATTCTCCCATACATCACCCACAACTTTTAAAACCATGAATAGTATCATTAAGTGTTACATAACAGAAATTAGGGGTACTACATTTTCCCCACCATTGGTCTTTCCGTCCCCGAAATGTAGAAAACCAACGCTTGCCTGAAATAGTTCTGGCCACTGCTCTTCTATTTCTTTCTCGCATTCCCAAGTTTCATCCTAAATCTGACCATGATGCCATAAAACCAACACTAGACCGATTCTTTTCCACGCAAGACATTATCCTGTCTATCCACAATCCACACCGGTATATGTACCAACGAAGAATCCGGATCAAGTTCAATGTGATCCCATCTGATCACATGGTCAGGATCAGTTTGATACTTCTTCAACTGAGATACATGGAACACATTATGCACTGCACTGAAGAGTGGTGGTAATGCCAACTGATATGCCACCTCACCCACCCATTCTAGTATATCAAAAGGGATAATATATCAAGGAGATAATTTTCCCTTCTTCCCAAAAGGATGATATCTCAGCCTTGGAGAGGTTCTCAGAAAGACATGATCACTCACCACAAACAACAACGGTCTTTGGTGATGATTTGTATAATATTTTGGATGACTCTGTGTAGTCTACATCCTATTTTTTATCAAATTAATCTTATCCATTGTTTCTTGGACAAGCCTTAGCCCAACTAGTGATGTCTCACCTGTTTCCATCCAACAAAGTGGAGAACGACAATTATTCCCATATTATGCTTCAAAGGGAGCCATGTGTATCGAGGCCTGATAACAGTTATTATATGAGAACTCCACTAAAGGCTCATGCTCTTCCCATGAGCCACCAATATCCATTACAAAATCCCGTAACATGTCTTCCAATGTCTGTATCATCCTTTCTGATTGTCCATCCGTCTGAGGATGATACACTGTACTCATATTCAACTGAGTTTCCAGGTATTTCTGTAAGGATATCCAGAAACGAGATGTGAACCTCAGATATCTTTCTGACATGATTAAAACTAGTATTCCATGTCTCTTTACCACTTCTCGGATAGAGAATATTGAACGATCTTCCACAGTATGAGTTTCATGAATAGGGATGAAATGGGCCGACTTGACCAGACGATCCTTTATAACCCAAATGGCATCATGTTTCCAGACTATTCTTGGAAGACATGTAACAAAATTAATTTCTATCTGATCCCATTTCCACACTAGAATTGGTAGACACTGCAACATACCCACTAGTCTCTAATGATCTTCTTGAACATTCTGACATGTTAAACACCTTGAAACAAATTCAGCGTCATTCCGTTTCACGCCGATCCACCAAAAATGGGCCTTCAACGCCTTATACATCTTTTTTGTACCTGGATGTACATCCCATATTCAATGGTGGTAAGCATGTAAGAGTTATTCCTGACACTCTATAAGGTACAGCCATCCGATCATTGAAACAAAAAACTGATCCTGCTTTGAGTTTCTATCCATCAATGCTCTCCCGACCATTGAGTTTTGAACTCATTACCAGACATTCTGCATCAGGTGTTTGTGCCACTTTGACCACTTTTACTAGATCAAGAACATGCGTGGCTGAAAATAAAACCACAACATCACCTCGGTTTTCACATTCCATATGCATGTCGGCTAAAACCGAAATCAACTGCCATTCCTCTGAATCTTCATTTTCCAACTGAGCATATGACTTCCTTCTTAATGCATCATCCACCGAATTTCCCTTACCGATTGTATACATCAAGTTAAAGTCAAGCATTTGAAGATACTCCATCCATCTCCTCTGCCTCGAAATCAAATCTCGTTGTGATAAAATGTGTTTCAAGCATTTTTGATCCATAAACATAGTACATTTCTCACCAAAGAGATAGGGTCTCCATGTTTTCAAAGCATTTACGACTGCATCTAACTCCAAATCATGTGTTGGGTAATTTTTCTCATGCACTCTCAACTACCTTGATCCATAAGCAACCACATGGTATCCTTGAATGAGAATACTACCCAAACCTGTTCTCGAAGCATCACAATACACCACATACCCCTGTCCTGATTCAGGCATGATCAAGATGGGTGCTGATGTAAGGCGAAGTTTCAACTCTTGAAATGATTTTTGACATTCTTCATTCCAAAGAAATGAAATGTCTTTAATTGTAAATGATGTCATTGGTGACACTAGTCATGAGAAGTCATGCACAAAGTGTCGGTAATAACCAGCAAGACAAAAAAACATCGTATTTCAAAGACATTCTTCAATGGTTTCCAAGAAAGAACAGCTTCTATCTTTTCTGAATCCACTGAAACACCATTCTAAGAAACAACATGGCCCAGAAATCATACCTCTAATATCCAAATATCACACTTTGATAATTTGGCATACAGCTGATGTTCACTCAAGATTTTCAACACTATATCCAAGTGTTACTCATTCTCATCCCTTGATCTTGAATTCACCAATATGTCATCGACAAACACCACAACAAAAGAATCCAGATATTGTTGAAATATCCTATTCATCCAAGCTATGAAGACGGCTGGTGCATTCTTTAGACCGAAAGGAATGACTCCATATTCTTGGTGGCTATATCTGCTTCTGAAGGATGTCTATAGAATATCCTCCATCCGAAAACACAACTGGTGATATCCTGACTGCAATTCAATCTTGTAGAACCACTGAGACCCCCTCAATTGATCAAATAGGTCATCAATGCATGGAAGTGGATATCTATACATTATGGTAACTTGGTTAAGTTGATGATAATCCACACATAGCCTCAAAGTTCTATATGCTTTCTTTACAAACAAAACCAGTGCTGCCCACAGAGACACGCTTGGACAAATAAATCCTTTGCTTTCCAGCACCCCTAACTACACTTTCAATTTCTATAACTCCATTGGTGCCATCTTATAAAATGGAAGTGATATCGGATTGGTCCCCGGAAGGAGATCAATCATAAATTGTATTTCTCTTACAGGTTGTAACCCTAATAAGTTTTCAAGAACAACATCAGGAAATTGATCGACGACTTCTGGAAAACTATTATTCGTGATATCATCCATTGATTCCAGGTTTAACGCAGCCAGCTGGTAATAGATCGTTTCCACTACTGGTTCCAAAAAGCCTGTTGAACCTTCCATCAACACTCATTCTTCTCTAAAGAGATGCTCGACGCCATCCTCAGTCACGAAACTGAATGTTCTGCTATAACAATCGATGTGAGCCCTGAACATTGTCAACCAATCCATACCCAGGATTATATCATAGACATCCATATCCATCACAAAGAAATTCCATCTTAGCTCAACTCCGTCAGCTGTTATAGAACATGCTATACACACGAAGGCTCTACATTTTCTTTCATCGAGAGGTGTTTGAAGTTTTATCACAGATGACATAATTTATACATTTATGTTTAGAAAATTATCAATAGAAGAATCAAGAAAAGAATGTGATGAACCAGTATCAAAAAACAATTTCATGAGGGTATAATTCAAAAGAATCGTACCTCTCACCATAGATGGTCCAGACTTGACATCCACAATCACCTGTTCTGCTCCATACAATTTCATTGTTGATGCAATTTTCTCTTTATTGCCTTGTTGAGATTGCCCTTCCTGAGGAGTCATGGTATTCCGGGAATCACCATAACTACCTCTTTTAGGTTAGTGAGACGTATTTTGTTGTCCTCGCCCTGTCGAAACATTGGATGCTTGCAACTCCTGGGTAGTGTCATGCACACCCGACCTCAGAGCACTGCGACAATATCACTAAAGAAGCCCCATATTGTTGAAATTGTGACATGCTTTTGGTGGTTCTATACATTCCTGTTTCATGTGATCAACCTCGCCACTTTGAATGCACACAACCTTCATCATGGGTCGTGGAGGAAGATTCACCGATCCATCCGTCTAATTCTGATTTGCACTCCCACCTTAGATGTATGTGTCCCTCTTCCGCTTGTTCCCAGCATTAGAGTTCCCACCCTTTCCCATGGGTATCATCAAACTTCCTCCTCCCATAACTCATGAGATGTCTCTTTCATCTACTTTTACTCTGTTTACCATTTCTATATAATCTATAATACAGATCACCGCTATCTTAGAGTGAATCTCATGTCGCAACCCTGATTAAAAAATATGTGCCTTCAGGGACGCACTTGCAGCAACTTATGCTGCAAAGCGCACTAACTTCATGAATTTATCTGCATACTCTATGACAGAGATATTTTTCTACTTCAGGCTGAAAAAGATAGTTGTCCTCTGGATCTTGAATGTGTTAGGAAATAATTGTTTATTAAAAAATTCTTCAAATCCATCCCAACCCATTCCTTGATCCACCTTAGCATGCACCACTAGCTCCCACCATTGTCGTGCAAGATCCTCCAACATATACATCGCCAACTTTACTTTTAGCTCTACTGCTGTGCTGATGGAATAGAAGATATGATTCATCCTATTTACCCACACCTTTGCCTTTCCTGTTTAAGAATCTCCCTGAAAGATAGGTGGATTGTGCTTCTGGAACTGGACAGAATGGTCTACATGCCTTGACTCATCCCTCCGATTCCCCGTGTCTACAGCTGGGAATGCTTGAACAATACTATGAACTAGCTCTTGGTTCACACGTGGTTCAGGTGCAACCACATTCTCCTCAGCTTCTTCCATTTGGTTTCTACGATGTCCAACAGGTGACATTTTCAATACAAACAACGCACGCCATTAGTCTCACTTCCTAGCAACTAAAGGCTTAGAATTTCAATCTTTATTACACCACTATCAAAACATCGATTTCCAACCATTTCAAAAACATATCATTTCTTTCTTATGAAAATAAATCTATTTTGAAAATACATCAACCATTATCTCTTCAAAACCTTTCATTTGAAAATGTGCTTAAAATTTTCAGAAATCACACTTTTTAATCAAATAATAATCCATTTCTTAAAATGATTTATGCAATCTTAGTGGGAATTCATTCCTCT
This sequence comes from Viscum album, assembly GCA_963277665.1. Classification (NCBI taxonomy): domain Eukaryota; kingdom Viridiplantae; phylum Streptophyta; class Magnoliopsida; order Santalales; family Viscaceae; genus Viscum; species Viscum album. Next base: position 1,868,719,087 of record OY728133.1, read on the forward strand.
ATAATGCATGTCATGCTCATCTAATTGGATAAACTCATGACAATGAGATTTCGGACATTCATGAAGTCTATCCAAAACACTTATGTACCCAACAACATGGTAACATGATATTCAGCATAAACAGGTTAGCTACGTATTTTTATGCTATACATTTCAAGTTCCGACAATCCTACTCCTATCAAAAATGACCACCCAAGGATTAGACAAGAATGAATTTCAACTCCAAGACTGAGAACATCGATGACTACTTGTTTGGAAAGGACTGAACAAATTGATACCATTTGTAATGGCCCTCAAATTCTCATTGGTTTGAGACCTCAACAAGTCATTACGTGGCCTTAAGTGACATCCCTAAGGTGCCAATGGATGGTAATAAATTCCGAAGGGTTTCAAAATAAATGGGGGATGTTTTTTGCATTAACTGAAAACAACCAACAAACAGGGAAAACTAGATTAAAATCTCCATGCAACCACTATGTAATGCTTGATTTAAAACCAAAACAACTCAACCGTTATTTTCATAAAAACCCAACTAAGTGCAATAATGAAGTACAAAACCAAATCAGAGTAAATAGTGGAAGGACAACTACAAGAATTCAAGATGACAAACCAACTCCATGCTCCACAATCTTCAAGCTCCAACATCACGAACCATCCCATGAGTCACGAAGTGGTATTATAAACGTTTGTCACTTTACCTTTTCCAACATCCAGGTATATGAGACATGCAGAAGCACCAACATGTCAAAGCAGGGGGTGAGTAATGAAACTCACTAGGTTTTCCCCGATGACTTCCCAACCCATGCCTCTAGGATAAATCATGTTAGCACATTTATTTAAAACAATTTATATAATAAAATTCCTAAACAATTCACAATATAACAATTTCCATGTCAAAACCATTTTCCAAGAAAACAATCTTTCTCAAAAAGAAGCAACCAATCAAGGTTTACAATCATATTCACATCATCCATTTTGGCACATTCATTCCATTTCATAAATACACACAACTACCATTCATGCAACCTGGACCTCCCTATACTCACGAGTGTTGAGTAATCCTTCCACTAAGCCGTCACATAGTGGACAACCTTGACGGGGGTACTTCATGTCCTTATACGTCCCTTTTGATGGGGTTACTTCTCGCCCTAATCCATCCAACCTTTTGATGGGGTACTTCTCACCCTTATCCATCCCAATGCATATGAACACACACCACAACCCATGACAATCCATACCAAAACCAATTGCGTTCAAAACCTTTCAATAAAACATCAAACATTTTATTGAAAACCATTTCTATCATGCAATAAAACTGTAACCAATTTAAAATCGTCACTTTAAATTCACTTTGAAAAACACTTCCAAAAAACACCCAATTTCCATCACCCTTTAGTCAAAAAGGTTTTAACCATATTTTCACAGCCAATAAACAATCGATTTCAATCCAGGAAATAAATATAAAATCTATGCTTTTAAGTTCTATGAAAGAGGAATCGAGAGTGATGCCACCTACATCAAAAAATTGGGCGAAACCAAGCCACAGACGAAGAACGCTCAAGAACACCAGGTCAAACTCCAAAACTCTCCTAGAATATATTCTCCTAACACAAACAAGAAAAAATCTTGTCATATTTGGAATCCACAGCCTTTTATCCACCCATAACGGGCATAGATATAATAAAACGATAGAAGAGGAGTAGTAGATCTCTGTAGATCTAAGAAACCGATCAAAAATGATCACATACCTTAAGAATCCGTCTTCGATTTGCCAAGAGGAGCCTTCGGATAGCCTCCAGAACGCTTGGGAGAAGCCTTCCAACCTTCAAGGGAGATTAATCCCAAGTTAGGTCCTCTTAGGAGGGTTAAAAATGCAATTAATGGAAAAATGAGTTAGATCCAGAATTTTAGGATATAACTTTATGTTACCGCATGGTTAGTCTGCACGATTTGACAAACTGTGCACTAACCGTGCTTTAGCTTCTGCATTGGCCAACCTTCATGCATTGCCTCATCGCACGGTTTCTCTTAACTATGCGCCAACTGTGTGGAAGCCACTGCATCCTCAATTAGACACACACAGGTTGGCTGCACAGTTTGAAAAACCGTGCGCGACCCCTGCGCCTTCCCTTTTTCTTCAAACCTCACTCCATGATCTCCCAATTTTCCAATATGTCAACCACAACTTTTAAACCCAAGAAAAGTATCAACTAAGGGTTACATAACAGAAATCAGGGGGTACTACAACTATTTATGGAGTTAGAGGAGAATCTAAATCAATTTACGCATTGAGGTAAGGGTTTATTTACAGTTCCTTCCTCTGCTTTCTATTTTTGGATAATATGTTCTTTATCACTGTATATCTCTATTTATTCGATTTTATACATTTCCAATATTCTTTCCCTGTTTCATTTCTTACTTCTATTTATGGGTATATTCATTTTATTATTTTTACCTTTTTATTTATTCTTCAATCCAAATCATCTAAATCTTAAAAGAGGTGTTTTTCTGTTTTCATCCCTTTTTTTACTAAATTCTTCTTGTAATTTTCAGTCTTATAATTATTATTTTCACATTATGATTTCCATTGATATCCCTCCTCAATGTAACAATAATATTTTTTAGAACATCTATTCTCATGAACCTTTAAAATGCAATTTTTATATTTTATTAACATGTATATAAAGATCCAAATTTCACGAGTTATTCTAGTTGTTTTATTACGATTTTTTCGTTTACATTTAAAATTATTTTTCAAAACCCATGAAAAAGTTATTATTAGAAAATGGCCAATATTTTTTATTCATATATTTTATTGGGGTGTTATATGATACCATGATGCTTAATGAATAGGGTCTTTTTATGCACCTATTTCATTATCCTAGGATTATTTCTTGTTTATGCATTATGGATTTTTTTATTCTATGTGGAATCAAAATTCATGAAAATATACTATGACGTATGGTCTTGACATTATATATCATACCTATAACAACCCTTATATTTATTACACATTAATTAATTATTTATTAAAAAATATTACACATAATATATCTTGGAAGATAAAGATGTATAGTGACCAAGGTAATTAGATACATTACAAAAAAACATCAAATAGGGAAATTAATTATATTTATTGAAAAATTCCTTAACATGACAGTACTTAAAAATGAGTTGGATAACCTGGGGATACACATAGGAAACGAGTGAGCTATAATGCCTATTAAGTTATTATACATCCAATAACATGAAGAAAGTAATATATGTTAGAAAATATGCATATCAATGTGTCATAAAAGGAGTCAAAATCCTAAACATAAACAATGAGGCATGATATGTCATGATAATCGTAGTGGGAACCTGGGAAATGTGCTAACAAATTAATAAATTGCATCATAATCATAGGTCGAGGATAAATGCCAAGAAATTATGATGGAAAAGGTATCGTGATAGATTTAGTTAAATCCATAATCCCTTAAATGATGTATAATGAGACAAAAACATTACCCAATGCATTGGAGACCAATATAATTATGTGCAGACCAGCCACTTTCATTTCATTCTCATGCTTATGTGTTCCAAAAATATCATAAAACATTGTAAAATTTTTCATCACATTTTATTCCACAATTAATGGAGTGTGGAATATATACATGTCATTCAATAATAAAATAAGTATAAGTACATAAAGGTGAACACCCTGGATAGGTATTGTTTACAGGTATTCACTACACATTTTTTGGACTGGAAAATCATGATGAAACTCCGACAACATAACATGAGAGTATGATTATAAGTGGAAGAGAATATTGAGTGTGTAAATGGAATCCCATCACATATGAATCATATGTGTAGTAATGGGGATATGAATGAACATATGCCAGAATTATGAATTGGTGAAAAGGAGAATAAGATAATAAACATACATGAATAATGGGATGAAATAAAAGAACCCTTATATTTATAGCCTGACTCCAATTGATTGGGAGGATATTAATGAGAGCTTTAGGGCACCATAGGAAGACTCTAGAGAGGGGAGGAAATATTGAGGATTCTATCTATGTATTTTTAGTCCAGATAAATGGGAGATTCTGTGGGATTATATAGGAAATGAGCGGGGAATGTTTTAATAATACATCCTACATAGGTTTTTGAAATCTATATAATAAAAAAGCAAATAACCCAGAACCTCCCATGGTTATTATCATGGTTTTTTTTAAATGGGTGTCTTATAAATTATTTTATTGGGAAAATGTCTGAACATATCAAACTAATACACTTTCGGATGTGGAAGTGAGTCATCTATATAATAAAATCATTTTGAAATCATAAAATATATTATAGGATATGGAAGATTCATAAAGGTATAATAAAATTAATCAAATTAAAGTAAAATAATGTTATTTTAAATGGTAAACATACATTTTTTATCGATTCTATTTATAGTATTTATTACGTCATTTCAGGGACATTATGATGTCATAATACACAATGTATATTTATACAAGATTTAATTTTTACGCAAACATTCGACTGCCTCATAAAATTAAGAAAAAATTACCTTTGTATAATTTTGAATATATTATTTCAACAATAATATTTATTTTATAAAATTAATTTTTTGAAAATTTAAATTTTTTCTTTTAAAATAAGAATTGACATTTATTGAGAAATGTTGGGTAAAAAACCAGTTTTTGAACCCTTCTAAAAATAAAATTTTAATTCTTAAAAATTGTATGACAAATTATATTTAATTAAAATAATATAATTATAATATATATATAAATTAGATTTTCGTTAAAATATATTATTTCATCTAAATAAGTTTCTTAATTGAAATTTCATATTACTCAAAATTTTAATTTGTGTTTTATCATATCGAAGGATTGTTTTTATAAAAATAAATACTTAATCATTTATAATGTAAAAACAATAATGAATAAAAAACAATTATTTACACTAAATGTAAACAGATATATATTATTGTATGGTTATTTTTTCATGTCCTTTTTAGATTATTTTTAACCTTAATTGATATATTTTCTTTTAAAAATGGTAATAAATATTGACTAGATTAACTTTTCATGTTTTTCAAAAATTAATTTGGTGTTTTACCTAATAATAGTCATGATGAATCAAAAAAAAGGAATCAATTTTATCAAAGAAAATTTATATAAGTGGAACAATTTAATATAATATAAAACCTACATGTATAATAGAATCCAGTTTTCTGAAAAAATAAATATTAAAGACAGGATTATTTTACATTGTCTCTATAACTTGTAATATTAATTTAGTTAATTTAAATTAAAAAATATATGTATATAATCTAAAAATTTATTCTAAATAATATCTATTTAAGGGTTATTTTAATTAATTATAATGTAGACACATTATTCATTTTAAACAGATTTCAAAAATTTCCTTTTGAAGACTATGAATAAAATTATATTTAATCTAATAAAAATATATTTATAATTTAATTTATGAATATAAATAATTTATTCTTATTTTACATTGAAATCAAATTAAAATAATAAGTTTACCTTAAAATTGTTTTATTTATTAAAATAAATTAGAATTTTACATACCAACAATATTATTTTACTATTCAATAGAAAAGTATATTTAAAAATAATCCATAATGCTCATCATGAGATAATTTTCATTTTATAATATCATAAATTGAGTTAATTTTATCAACTAAAATTTCTAGAAAAAAATTCTGAATTTTTTTTTCAAAAAATAAATAAAATACGTTTTTGAATAAAAAATATTTTGAATGACAGAAATTCATTACCAAAAAATAGCTAGATTATTTAATAATTATTTATCAATATATATAGTATATATACATAATCTATAATTTATTTTTTCCTTCTAATATCTATAAATTTAATTGAAAGGTTAAAACTTTGATATTTAAAAAATCATTTTTTGTTTGGGTTCAGTGTTGCATATCACATAGGATATTGAATATAGTTATATCTTTTAAAAATATTTGATCGTTAATAAATTCCCCCTTTAATAAATTACATGCTTGAAATTTAAAAATGATCGTGGTATGAAATGTTTTGATACATGAAAATATCCTTATTGAAAACCCACATTGTAAAATGGTTTAATAAAATGCCACCTTGAAAAGAGATAAGGGGACATACAAAGGAAATCACGTAACTAGTTTTACAAGTAGAAAAATATTTTTGGATGTGAAAAAGAATACACGGAAGAAAAAAATAAATCCAAATAACTAAATGATTTTGATCGGGAACACGTTTAAGATAATATCACCGACCAAAAAACCATAAACCTGTGATCTACCAAATGACCATCAATTCATCTAAAATGTTCATAATATGAAACAAAATTATTCAAGATTATTTTCAAAGAGTGGAGGATGTATATTATCATATATTTTTCGAACATAAGAAAATATACCTTCTTGAAATGTATAATTAGTTTTATCTACAATATCATCTTTTTCTCCAAAAGATGATAACTCAACTAATTTATTTATTCCTAAAGCACTAGAATAGGCTTCTAATAGAGCATTTAATCCATAAAATAATAACAATAAGTACTTTAGGTCATTAATTAATAAAAAATATATTTATTAATTATAATTTAAAAACTAATAAATAGATAATGGGAAACCTAAAACATTAAAGGGATAATTTATGAAAGAAAATTTGTTACTAATGTTATGAATTTCTAAATTTCATTCTATTATATTAATAATCTATTTGATATCATAGTCATTATTTTAATTGTTGTACAGTTTATAATGGTTCATAATGAGCATGTGAATTTACCATAGAATATTCTCCAAGGCTATTAAACCACATGTTATGTAAGGAACATTGTCATGCATTGTTTTCTAGTCGAGTGTTTCTCAACGTGGTATTTTCAGGTCTTACCAATCTATACATATGTTCCAATACCACATCAACATATAGTATCCGGATAAGGTTTTATTTTTTAGATAAACCAGTTTCTATATACCATACCAAAATTTTTGTATGTTTTCTAATAGTAGGTTTTATCCGAAAGTCTTTCCCTACTATTTTCTAATACTAATCCCAGAAATATCTAAACATTTCATTTGAATCCAACTATGAATAAAACTCTCATTATTACACAATAATTCACGTTTTATTGAATAATATGAAACATAATAAAACATTGAAATTCAATAATTATTGATTATTTTTAAATTAGGTACATTACATAACAACTTAAAACAAAGAAATACAAAATCATTATTCAAAACTTTTATAACATAGTCATACATAAAACTACATGGGATAACCTGGGGACATATATAAGAAATGGGTGAGTTATAAAGCCACATAAGAGAATAGTTATGGTATAAACATAATAATGTAATAAATTTTATATAATATTAATATTAATGGAGAAAAATGAGTGATAATCATAACCATGAACCATGTGGCTAGATAAAGATTGATAATTGTAAAGGGAAAATGACAAATTAAGTGACAACATAAAACAATGCATCACAGATTTAGGACAAGGATAAATAACAATACATTAGGATGTATAAGGTATCACGATTGATTAGTTTTACTCCCAAATCCATTTAATCATGTATTATTATACCAATAAATTGCACAATGAGTTGGAGCACTATATAATTTCAGGCGCACCCAACACTTTCTTTTCAATCTCTTGCTCTAGTGTTCCATGTATACCATAAAAAAATGAATTCCTTATTAATCAAATTTTATTCCAAAATTCAATGATTTTTGAATAACTAAACTTAATTCCCCAATCAAATTAGTTTATTTACATTAAGGTGAACCCCCTTGATATTAGTTGGGTATGGGTATTCACTACACATTTGTTTGGCATGGAAAATTGATGTGAAATTCAGACAACCTAAGAAGGTTCAATAAGTGATCATGGAAGGGATTAATGAGACTGTAATGTGTCCCTCATCATTTAGGATTTTTAGAGAAATTATGGGTTATTTGTAAGAATATATTCCAATATTAGTAATTTGCGAAAAAGATATAATATAATGAAAATAAATTAATAAAATGGGGAAAAAGAACCTCTACCTTGAGAGTGTGACTCCAAATTCATTGGAGGATATTCTTGATATCTTGAGTTAACCTTGAAATATATAAAGAGAGGGAATGGAAGATCATGTACATTATCAAAGGATTTTTAGTGAATAAAAATTGAAGCATGGGTGGGTTTATATAGGAACTGAGTGGGGAATTATTTATCACTTATAAGAAATAGGTTTTGGACTTTATATAATAAAAATTTAAAACCAAAAAACACACCTTGGTTTTTCCTATCATTTATGAAAAAATGGTTTGGTATTAATTATTTTATTTATATAAGGCCCCAAAATTATTAAAATAATACATTTGTTGATGTGGAAGTGAGATGCGTTTATAAATAAATGATTTTAAAACCATAAAATATATTATAGGTTTCTCACATTCCCTAATGGAATTATAAAATTAATAAAATAAACTTAAAATCGCATTATTTTAAATGATAAACATATATTTGGTCGTTGATATCATTTATAGTATTTATTAAATCATTTTTGGGTTATTATGATGTCATAACATACACCGTATATTTATACTGTATTTTATTTTTACCTTTATGTTTGACTCTCATATATTTATAAAATAATAACCATTGGATAATTTTAATGTTTTTGTTCCTAAAATAATATTTACTTTATCCAAATAATTTTCAAAATATATGAATTTTCACATTTAAAATAATAATCGTCATTTGTGGATAAATTTTGGGTTTTTTAAGAATAACAGTATTTGAACCCATATAAATATTATATTTTCCTTCATAAAAATTATATGAAATTTTTTTTATTAAAAAAATATTTAAAAATATTATTTCCATAAAATATTTTTTTATTTAAAAAATCCATTAATTCATTAAATTTTACTTCTTAATTGAAATTGCATATTACTCAAAAATACAATTTGTATTTTATCATATCATAAAATCATTTTTGTCAACTAATTAATTAATCATTTATAAAGTGAAAAATAAGGGATTAATATTCTCATTATTTTCATTGATATTAAATAAATATTCATATTTTATGGTAATTTTGTTTCTAGTATCTGTTAAATTATTTTTACCCATAATTAACTTATTTTTCTAATATCGTGGTAATAAATATTTCTACAATTAATATTAATGTTGTACAAAAATTAAATTGAAAGTATTTCCTAATATTAATTTTTATCATTCCAAATATGGAGTAAATTTTATCAAAATCATTTCACAAATGTAGAATAATTTAATTTTATATAATCCCACAAGAATGATCGAAATATCTTTTGTAAAAAATTGCATTTTAAGGAATAGATTATTTAAATTTTACTCTATATTTAGTATTCTTAATTATATTAATTTAAATTAATAAATATTTATATATTATATGAACAATAAATCTAAATTATTTTACATTAATTGTTTTTTTAATTAAGTTTAATAGAGAAACATTATTCATTTTAAATGATTTTAAGAAAAATGCATTTTGAAGATTAAATATACTTATACTAAATTGTGTTAAAATTATTATTTAAATGTAATTTATAAAATATAATTTAAGAATAATAATTATAAATTTAAATAAAACTGAATAAATAATGTTACTTTTTAATTAATTTATTTATCTAAATAAATATCAAATTTACAAAAAAACATCAATTTGCACTATTTACTTGAAAATTTTCATTTTTCAAAAAAATCCCAAATTCACAGCATAATTATATTTTTATATTTCAATATTATAAATGTATTTGATGTTATCAAATAAATATCCTAAAATTTCTATAAAATAATTATAATAAAAATTCAATAAATAAATAAATTAATTAATTTTTTAAGTAAGACATATTTTAAAGAATATAAAAAAATTACAAAACATTGATTGATTATTTACTAAATATTTATCAAAATATTTAAGAAATATATATATTTTATAAATTAGTTAATCCTACTAATTACTAAAAAAATAATGGAATGGGTAAAATGGGAATATTAAAATAATAATTTTTTTGTTTTGGTTCGGTTCGGTGTTGCAGATCATATATTCTATCAGAATTAGTTATATATTTTAAAAAACTTGTGGTATTGCACCCAGTATCGATTAGGTATTGAATTATATCGTATAAAATCATTATATCATTCAATTTTATGGTGTGATTTGACGACTAGTTTATGTTTGGACATGTTATTCTTAGTATTGTATACAATATTATGTATGTTAATGATCAGGTCAGATTTATCTCTAATGTGATGTTGAATTGGTGTGGATACATGACTCTGGTTTAAGATGTAGTCCTTTTTTATGCCACATTTTATGGTTCAAATGTTTTTAATTATCTTTTTATATTTTTAAACATGTACCATATTTCTATGTTATGGATTATGGTATTTAATCTATTATTTTCATTCTATGATTTTTAATGTAAGTATAAATCAATCCATGATTATACTTTTTATAATCATACTCAGTTTTTTGGATAATCCATATTTTATATTTGTTCCCAAGTCATCCAATGTTGTAATATGGTTATTTTTAGATCAAAGAAAAATTTATGAAAATTGAAACAAAATAATTTCTTGTTGTTTTATATACTTTTTATGATGTATCTAATTTTCCAAAGTTGTTTTACCTATATATTTATAGGATTGTTAGAATTATATTTATAATAAAATTTTGTAGAAATATTTTTAGAATATATGTGATGTTATACTTTATATCTATGAATTTAATTAATTATTTTTGGGGTTTTTGATGGAAAAACGTAAAGGTAATGAAACATAAATAACATAGGATGAGACTTAGGGTGTCATAATCATTGATTCACAATTTATTTACAGGTTATTATTTGAAAATTCATAGTTTTTCTTTTATAATATTTCTACTCTATATATTCAAATTTGTAAAATTTATAAACTTTTTGTAAATGATTGGAACCAAAAAAATGATAAATTTAGGCCTATTATCCATATATAATGTTCAAATATCTTGTTCATTGTATTCTATCATATCATTAATAACACCTCGGAAATATGGGAAGGTTATGTTATTTGTGACAATACTATTTATGGAAGTCATTACATTTGATGTATATAACACACCCATAAATAAACATATTTGTGATGAAACTTATTCTTAATCTAGTAATTCTCACTTAAATATAGTTTAATTCTATCTTGGGCATGGGTGGGTTGTCTTATATAGAGAAAATATCATCAACTAATAGATAAAAATAACATTCAATATTAAAAACCAACCACTAACACTGTAAAAGTGAAAGGAGAAATATAAAAAATCATTTAGATACTTCTTCTCAATAATGGTTAATATTACATAAAGGAAATTCATATATTAATAACATGATTAGGGAAATAATAAGTATTTAACATGATGATATGCCTATTTTGTTGGAATATATTGATGTATTCCCTAAACAGTTACACATTCGTCTTAATTATAGAGAGGTTAAGTTCTCTGTTGAATAAATTCTAGGAGATAATAACATATTAAATATTCCTTATAGAATAGGCCCAATTAAACTTAAATAGTTGGAGAATAAAATTAATGATTATTTTGGAAATATTTTCATATTCACCATTTATTTTCTATGGAGTGACCTATTCATTGTGGCCAATAAGAAGGATGGGGTTGGGAATATATGAATTAAATATCATGAACATAATAGCATCACAATAATCCTATAGTATCCTCTAATATACATTGATGAATATTTTGATTAACTACTTGGGGCTCAGAATTTGTAAAAACTTTTCTTTTAACAAGATATCATTAATTGAAGGTCAAAAAGAGGGTATTCCAAAGACTACCTTCTAAAAAAGGAATGAAATTTATGAGTTTATATTGATTCCATTTAAATTTAGTAATGCTCTAATAATAATTATGGACATGCTTATTAGATTCAATATAAATTACATGAAAAACTTATGGTTTTCTTTTTAGATAATATTATATTATATATATAAATAATTTATGTGAATTAAAATAAGTTCCTCATTGTGTTAAATAAATTATTAATTCAATATTTGAAAGGAATTTATAGAAAATAAGACATATATATGGATATAGTAACATTCATGGGGAATTTTATCATTACATAATTTATTTCTATGATCCCATCAAAGAACTAGTAAACTAATGAATAACCTAGAAGAAAATAGTAAAAAATATCAATATTTTCCTTGGATTAAATATGTACAATCAATTATTTTGTGAAATATTTCATGATTTTAGAATAAACTATATAATATATCTATAAATAAAATGTAATTTTCTTATAGATATATGAACATGTGAATATATTCAATAAGATGGATAAGATGCTTCTTACAGGATCGGTACACACACTATACTTACCAGAGTGAAGAATTTTTGACATATAGTTATGATTAAATTAAATATTTGGGTTTTTTACAATTGATTAATGATAATGTGTTTTCCTAAAACTCATAAAAATTGAAGGTACATTTTTCGACCCGAGTTGGTGCGGGCCAAAACATATTTTTGTGAGGGGATATAAATTTCTATAAAATATTTATTTTAGGTTAATACTCCTACACCTGATGGTTTCCAATGAGATTTATTTGAATAATCTGAAACAATCAATAGTACAGACTTCCATGATGAGCTACAAAACTTATTTCTAAATAAACGTTTTCATTGGGTGTTCTTACCAATGATGCTTATGAACTCACATTAGTCAAGAGGATGGGAAACCATGATAATCACACCCGATTGGGGGGAATTATTTTCTGCTTTGATAATCACTTATAGATTTATGTCGAGTTCATAAATATTTCTAGAATACTGATTCGGGGCCTGTTAACCTAGAATTAGTAATTTATTACTTATACATTATGATTTAAATGATTATACATAACAGATACATCCTCTCAATGTAAAAAACTATATGTATCAGAGGTTATCCATTGATGAGTCCATATATATTCATTATTGGTTATTTGTCTTTATCTTTTTATTACTTAGTTATACTAGTCTACTAGTCAATACAGTGTAAATCCAGACATCATGGTTACCTAGGGTGTGTCTATTTCTAGGAATGAGATGGAATTTTCTATTGTTGGAATCAATACAATATAGGGGATTCCATCATATTATTATAAAATAAATAATAACCAATATAGTTTAGTTTCATAGAAAGGAAAATTTTGTACTTTTCAAGGTCATGGGATAAAAATCAATCCATGTTGTTTAACATCATGAAATAAGGATAAATAAGAGAAAAATTTCTAGAAATGGTTTGTCAGGGACTTACCAATGTGCAACCATTTTTGGTTCTCCCCTCAATGAATATTCCCCCACAAAATTAGGTTGTGTCTCACAAAGAGTATGGGCTTCTGAAGATACGTCCTCATCAAAATTATGGAATGATATGGATGATTTTATAGGACCTGGAATGAATGTATCCCTATGGGTGGTGTAACAACACAATCATGAATATTTAATGATATAGTATGGTATATAAAATTTATGACACTAATTTATGAGACATCCTGACTCATGGGAAGGTATCCAAGAGTGGGAAGGACATGAATGATCTCACGAGAAATATGGTCATAGGAGGAAGATTTCTGTTTTGAACCTCATGGAGGTGTCTTATCTACCCTCTATAAGTTGTAATAAAAGAAAACATAGTTTGAATGGAAGAGTATAGAATCATTTGATGTGACCATATCATTATATTTAACATTTTTTGATTGGGATATTATCCACATAGTTTAAAATCATGATGGGGGTAAATAAGACATACAGTTTAATATCATACTATGTTGAAGTATGTTAGGATATTTAATTATGAATTATGTGGATTGTGTAGTGGAGGTATTTCTTCTGTATCATGTGAAGAAAAAGTCAATGTCTCTGTAGTTCTGTTGTTAAGGACATCTATGTCGTAATAGGTGCAGCAATAAATGATTAAGTGGGTAATATACCTATAATGCTTCTATAAGGTGACTCAACACGAATATGACACCTTTAAGGTGTGTATCCTTGAGAATTTGTCCCCTTATAGAGGAAAAAATACTTTTGGTTTTACTCTAAGGATGGAGTCCCATGATGGGATATTGAATTATTGAGTTGATAGTGCAATCAAATCAAACCTCAAACAATGTGAGTCATGCTCAATGTGATAAATAAGAGATGGGTTCATGTACATTGTACATGAATGTAAAAATGGATTTTATCATGGATTAGAATAAGAGTATTCCCATTATGAATCCACTCCCAAACTATTTATGTATAAGGGAGGGGAAATAGAAGGTATGAGGTATATATCAACTTATTAAAAATTATAATGGCTTACACAATAAGGGATAACCTTTTTGTCGTCAAAACTAGTTATAAAAACCTATTAAAAATGAATGTAAGGGATTAATATAGATGGAATTATTCCATTTTCACTTAGGTGTAGAAGAGTTGGGAAAACATGGTGGTTTCAATTAATAGGTTCATCATCATAACATACACATCAACTAGTTGTAAAATAGAAGTAATGGATTATTCCTCCTTTGTTTCACATTTCTTGAAGCACTTCCTCTTTCGGGAAATCCCACATTGCTATCTCCAACATTGGGGTCCTCTTTACCAAGGGTTTTCGTGATCACAAACAACCTCAGGATCTATGCGGTAACGAAAAAAAGTGAGAGACATCCTTGACCAAGGGAATTCATGATCTAATGGTGGTCGAATGATGTGGCTGATACCATGATCGTAGAAATATAATGTATTTAGAAAGGCCACAATAATTAACTTTTCAAATGGATGATATGGGTGAATTGATGCTCTGTAATTGAAGCCTAATTGTTCATGGTGCCTTGAAATTTGACTGGAAGTGGATTTTTTATATAATGAAATGATGGAAGAAGACCATTAAAAAATATTACTCGAGGAGTGAAAATTTAATTATATCAAAAAAATAAATGTGTGAGGTTATATAACATTTACCAAAGAAATACATAGGAGAATATATATGACCTTCCCCCATGAAATAATTTGGAAAATAGATATGGCCTTCTCCTAATAAATATTATGGAATGATGGTATTGGTCATTCCTGAATGATTTTTGAGAGAGATAATAAGGGTCTCACCCAAGTGTTTGTTGGTATATATGATTAGGGTATCTCCCAATTTGTTTTGTAAGGAGATGATAATACATGATATACCACTATGTAATATATTATACCTATCAATAAGTGGTCTCCATGGGTGATTTTGATGTTGGGTTATACTTGTGTCCATTTGGGTAAGGGTCATTCAAACAATTATTATGAATTTAGGATGTGGTTCCTCATAATGGTTTATGGTGTTATATTACATTAAAGGGATTCATATACACATTATTTCAAATAACCCCCCTTTATTTGGTGCTTAAATAATATAACTAGGGGTATTTTGGGACATAACAGTGAGACATGGGTGAGAAGAGTTTGAGGAATATCTATGTCTTCAAAAGAGGTGTAAATATGGAGCCTGATTGACCTATTTATAAGAAAATATGGGACCCTTGGGGAAGGTATCGTATCATGCTTTTGGGTTTCACATATATACATAGTGAAAGCATAGTGAACATATTTGTGTCGTGCACATGTGGCACTTACGCTAGATTCTATGGTTTCACATTACCAATCCATTGGGAATGACCCCCATCCCCCATATTTTAGGTATTCCTTCCAAAATGTCTCACCATTTTATTAGGGGGAGGGAACCAAATAATTACCCCCTCATGATTGAATCCTATAGAAGTACATATATTTCAATCAATAGGTACAAGTAACACCATCAAAAATAAATTCATTTATTAGAATTATTCTCTACCTAAATATTCATTTGATTTCTCTAAGTGGCCACACAATCCGTTCATTCAAGCTATACAAATGTTTTTACCTCCTTTCATTCACATATAGATCATTGATCTATGCATCTTAATAGTGACTATGAGTCCCTCTCAAATTTTATACATTTTCATTTTTCTTCAATGGATTGGATTTTAGGTAATCATGGAGACATAATTCCCCACAATAACTCAAGGTACATACCCTCTTATATTTTTCTCTTTTCTCATAGTTCAGCAATTTTAAAAATTTGAGTTAGGTGTAAATCTTCTGGGAGGCCCAACCCTGGGAGATTGGAAAGGGAGATGGATGGAGGATAAATATGTGATAGAACAATATTAGTGACTTGGGTGAAATAGTTTGGGGGTAAAAAATTTGTACATAGATGAGTTTTTAACTAGTATTATGTTGGAGAAGTGGGGGCCTTGTTAATTTTCTACCTAGTGTTGGTTTCATTTCCCTTCTTTTCTACGGTAATTTTAACCCATACTAATAAATTATTATATAATGGATCATCGTGTTTTTGATATATATCTCTAATGTCTTTGAACAAGATTCTTATTTTTAATAATGAGGTCATTTCACGAATTGAAGGAATTATTGTCGACATTGACCTAACTCATTAAACATAATCACCCAAAGCCTTAAAACTCAAGAAAAACATATTAGATAGGCTTTTCTCAGGGAAATTTTATTTAATATACATTCATTATGGAGGGTGAATCCATATAATTGATACCTCAAATTCTAAGGGATAGCTCTCAAAAATTTATATTTTGTTTAATTGTGGTACTTCTAGTGTAAATACTTCTATTGACGGTAAGATTATCCATGAATCTAGTAACAAAAAGTTCTAACAATTAATCTATGATCAGTGATTTATGAAATAATAATTGATGTCATATTTTATTAGTAAATAATATGTTGTGTGCATATTAAAAATGGGATTGTGTTTTCAACGGGACTATTGTCCTTGAAGGAACTTCTCTGAGGAATTGGCATGGCATTATTTGGATAAAAGAAGATTTATCTCACAAGAGAATTTTCTATGATGTGTTTTACATTATGAGTTTCTTGAGAAATTAATTTTTCCACCATGAAATAACCATATCTCCTCCGTGAGCTAGTCAATCGATGGTGTCTTTAGAGTAACATATTTCATCTATCGTTAGGGGTGGTTGCTTCAATACTCTATGATATCCATGAAATCATGGTAATCCTAGTACTATGGGATATCAATGATGTATTAATTAATCCTCATAGAATTTTGAAAGATTTATAGTAAACTCAATCACTTGTGGAGAAAATATTTTAATTGGATGAAAATGAGATAAATAAGAAAATTCATCCCTCTCTTAAATTTCCATTTAGTACATAGATAAAAATATTCTATTTTCCCCCATCCATTAAGACATTGATAGAAAAGGCCAAGGGCCGGTCCAACCCAAAAATTTATATGTATTAAGAATACAAATTATTCAATCCATAATGATTATTTATATCAATTGGGTTAATTGAATCGGGATAGATATAATCTAATATGTCAAATTGGTATGACTGGAGGCCAATTTTCTTTCTGGAAGGTTGTCACCTACAAAAGATGCACATATTGTAGTAAGGGAATCCTAATCTACAATGGAGGCAGAAAATTCATCAAGAAAACAATCAAATCATATTTTTCTAGATTTTGGGAGACTCTATCATAAGTTAGATCATGTTCAGTAGGGTGAATCTCCACAAAAATAATATATCCCAATCTAACACTTTCATAGAGGGAATGAAATTCATCATCATTATTCTGACCTAAGGAACAAAACCATGGATCCTTAACAAGATCATAGGCATACCTAACTATATATAGTGTGTGTGTGGCCAAGAAGAAAGGATATTCATCCTCTAAGTCACATTCTAGGAAACATTACATATTTTCCTTCACTCATTACATTAATATGACAAATAGAATAATTTATTGTATTAGTGACTCTTAGATAACTCAATTATAAATGATTTCACTACAGGATAGGGTTCTAGTGCAGAGGGATGATGGTGTCCAAATTTTTGTACCATTTTTTAAATATTAATTTAACTTCCAATTTCCATGTGTTCAAGAGGTGAAAAGGTATCCCTTCCATGAGGCATGAAGATAATTACCCAATGATATTGCATCAATTTCGGATAATAGTTATGTAATCTAATACTAACGACTCAATTAATCTACAATTAGTTGTGGTGACAATTGTTTTGTCTTTATAATATGCTCATGTTTCTATTGAAGATTTTATAAAATATGTGTCTAGGAAGAGTCGGTCCATGAATATGTGGACAACAATTTCAAATTAAATGGGAACCTAAACAAATTGCAAGATAACAAAATAATTGAGTAGTGTTCCTTAGATAATAAATGTTAGGACCACACCAGGGAACATAACCCCATATTATCAAATCCCATCAGTCGAGGTATTTTCATAACATCTTCATACATACTTGCGACTGCTAACATTCATGACATTGGTGTTACTTGAGTTTTATAAGGTCATGTTCATCTGGATGGATAAGTCTTAAAACATTCACCTGTCACCTTTTTGATAGTGATGTCGAGATACATAATGAGTGATTACATTCCAAAATACACCCTTTATTAATATGAGACCATCTTCAATGTTTTTTCCTCCACCACGAGAAATGTGACTCATGAAAGGGCATGTAGAATCTTATTCTCACTAATCAATTGAACTCCAAATTATAGAGATTAAGAGAGTGGTCAGCAATCCTTATTATCTATTCAATGGTTTTTGTAACACCTGAGATTTTTATGAGTAATATTTTGTTTTTATGTTATATATATATCATCAAAGTAATCTTTCACTACACACTAGCTTGACTTACTTTACATGCAATCACGACCTTCCTCGATAGCTTGCGTTGTACGCAATACCGAGTTTCACTAAACGACGATATGCTATTAAAATATTATTTAAATAGCCGTTATGAATAGTAATAACCACTTTTTGAAATTTTATCTTTCCAAATGGACGTCATTTTTGGATTTGGAATACCGAAATTAGCCTAGGGTGATATTTTTGTATTTTTCTGAAAACTTTCAATTTTTGATGAATAGTGAAACCACTAAGTTGTAGTTAAAAAAGTGAATTTTTCCTAAAACTTTATTTTACCGATTCTGTGAGTGGAATTTCGAAAATCCGAGAGACACGGTTAATATCAAGGACTAAAATGTGGTTCAATGAGATGAAAATAATTTTTGGTGAATAGTATCTTTTTACTTTTTTTTACCACGGTAAAAAGTAAATAGGGTAATTAAGGGTAAAGATGATATTATTATTACCCTAACACATGTCCTAATTCTATTGGATAAGTTTAATTCGACCCAAAACAATCTTAGGGATAAAATATGACCATCTAGGCCCACTTGGATTAGATTAGGACATTTATTATTAATTTATTTAAAGAAGGGTTAAAATAGTTAAAATCAATTTTTAATAAGTAAATTATTTTTAATATGGGGTTATACATAAGATAAATTAGACTATAAATATTCATTAGAAATAAAAAAATATTTCCTACATAATGGTATTTTATTTATAATTTTTAAACTTTAAATCAATTAATTTAATTAAGACACAACGATGATGGAGTAATTACCCTTTTAAGGAAATATTAACATAATTGATGTTATAAATGCTCAAATAAATGTAATTTTAGACTTTTTATGAATTCCAATAATTTTCTAGGTTCCTATGATATATTATTGTGGATTTAATCAACGTGGATCGAACATATAACTCTGTTATGACTTTCACAAAAATCATATATGAAATAGTGTCAAAATTGACACAAAATAGTTTTTAAATAAAATATTATATTATTAATTGTTATTTTATTCCTAAAAATCTAAGGATCGGCCAAATGACTTAGATAAGGATATATATATTAATAATAAACAACTTGGGTTTCGTTTGGCATGTTATATTAAGTGTATTAACCATATAGTGTAAGAAAACAAAAAGTCACGGTAAAAGTTAAATTATTTAACTTAGAGATAAATCTAATTGATAAGGTTAAAATAATAACCTAAACTTGTCTAAATCATATTGGTTGATAGGATTTAGACCCATCCCCACTTTACCTTCGAAATAAGACCCTTTGGAACCATTATAAACCGATTTTTACTTTAATATAAAATAATATTTTGAGATATTCCTAAGGTGCCCCTCTCCTCCCTTATAAAAGGGCACCTCCTCCCCCTTCTCCTCACACCAATTTGAGCACTCAATCTCGGCCAACCCCTGCCAAAATCCCTTCTCCACTTCCCTAGAATAATAATATATGTCCTGGCCTTCTTAAAATACCAATCATAGTTCCCTAAGTGGAGTATTCAAAGAGGCGTTTCAAAGAAGAGGTAATATCCATTACTGATCTTTTCAATTTCTTTCTTCTTCAACTTCTTCTTCTTTAGTTGTTTCATGATAATGTAACAACATAAGTATTACTTACATAATGATATGTTATTATAAATATGAAACAACCCTAATTCACCTTCTATCCATCCTACGGAAAAAATGAAATCACCGCGCGTGCGTACGTACGGAATACCGTCTCCAGGCCGTGGTGTAATCTATTTTCCACCATCACCTTACAAGGATGGGTATAATGGTGTAATGAGTAACTATATATGATTATTATAAAGTTATATTGATACTGAAATAGTATAAATACACTTAAATACAATTCCATGATCATGGGAATAATATCATCGCTCGTGCGTACGTACGGAATATCGTCTCCACGATGTGATGCGACTCGTTCTACATGATCATCATTACATAGTAACTATATAAATGAATTTAATGGATAAATATGATATATTTTACACTAATACCATTCTGGATATAAGGTATATATAACCTTAAAAGAAGAATAATAATTTATTCGGCAAAACACGCATAAGAACAAAAGGCAATAAAGACCCGAGTAACAAGTAACAATGAAATATTACAAATAAGAAGCTATGAATATGACCATATATGATATCATATCAATATGTATGATTATGGAATAAGTAAATAACATTATTCAAACCATTATACAGGAGCTTCGGACACGTACAAAGCAAATCGGACCTATGGTAAGGGAAAATATCATAATCTCATTTTATCCGAGATTGTTTATACTTTGGTATTTACTGGGGTGTATTTTATCATCCACATCCATGTTTCCTCAACATGTAATATAGTTTCCATCCACCTAATATTGATTAAATCCAATTTTACCCTTCGGTGTGTTTTTAGTAAAAGATATGAAAATAATATTTTCTCGTTTTTCATACGAGGTATTTTTTGACTTTTCCGAAAAAAGTACGAAGAATGTTTTATTTAAATTATACGACAAGAATGGATTTTTAAAACATTATTTCCAAGAATCTTCCTTTATAAGTTTTCAAGTTTATTTTTAATCAACTTCTTATAGTTTATAATTGTGTGACATGTTATGAAAAGAAAAGTGTTTTTGAAGTAGAAAGGATATTTTCCTCAAGAATGGAGTTCAAATGTTTTATCAAAATTATTTTCCATCTAAGATAATATAGGGTTTTGTTTTTATGCCTATTATTTCATTGATTTGATGAAGTCATTTACCTTATATGATTTATTTTATGATGTCATGATGTTTCAAGAATCCCATTTTTGTTACATGTGTTATGCGATGATGTATGATTTATGATTATGTGGCACACAAAAGAAAGGATTCATTATAAGATGGGTGGGACCTATATCTCCATTCAATGCATTGGGTAAAGATTTATATCTCATGATATAGACATGGTTGGAATGGAAGGTTATTTCGGTTCAGTGATACAGGACTGAAACGAGGAGTGAACTCCGTTCAGAAATGGACTTTGTCCGCTAAGATAGTCTTGGCAATGAGTCATGACTAACAAGAAATGATTTTCCATGATTATGTGTGCATGCCACAAAGTCTCATGTTTTATGTTATTATTATGGGGATCTCATTTTAACTTCTATGATTTATTCCATGTTAAGATATTATGATCACTTTTGCAGGTTATGATTTTCAAAAAGATATGATATGATTTTTATTTCCTTTATTTTCCTTTACTGAGCATTTGAGCTCACCCTTTTTGTATGTTTTCTTTTGCCCAGGTCAGGAAGATGGATATTAAGTAGAATATGCTAAAAGAGACCCTAGATATGATGAAATAAATGGGATACACTGTAGAAGATTTATGAACCATTTGTTTATGTTTCCCAGTTGCTAAATACACTATACCTATACGATCCTTTGTGGTTTTGACATATTTTGTAATAAGTGTGCTTCAATTTTGAAGTATTAACAATGTATGTAAAGTATGGGTCGTTATAGTTGGTATCAGAGGAAAGGTATAGTCAACCTTTGGAAACTAGGATGTGAAAGCCTTAGTAAGAACCCTAAGGATAAGTCAAAGAATAGAACACAATCTTAGTGTTTTAGAAATGGCCATGAATAACCTAGGATAAGACCTTAAGCGTGAAAATTTTATTCTTGAATTATGTGGTTTTCCAATTATAATTAGTGTTGATCACACTATTCTTCTTGGTTTTAGTCAATAGCTGGAACCCGAAGGAACCGTGTTAATGCGGAATGCACTGGGAAATGCAATGATTGTCCCCCTGAGAAACCAAACGATATGGGAGATGGAATGCAAAATCATGTAGCTATACTCACACAACTTTCTCAAGCTATGAATCATGCAGGACTTCCAAACGAGAAAAGGAAGGAGCAACATTCTGTTGAATCCTTCATGAGGCAGCGTCCACCTTCTTTCAGCAGGTCTACTGATCCATTAGTTGCTGAACAATGGATTAGTACTACTGAAAAGATATTTTCAGTTCTTCAATGTTCTGAACATGATAAAGTCATCCTAGCAGTGTATCGATTGGAAGGAGATGCTGATCAATGGTGGAATCTTATTAAGAATACGAGGCAAAGGGATGAAATTGAGTCCATGGAATGGGATGAGTTCAAGAACTTATTTTTCAATAAGTACCTCCCTCGTATTCTCCGAACAAAGATGGAGAAAGAGTTTCTTGAACTGAAGCAAAGGGATGATGAATCTGTTGGTACCTATGAAGCAAATTTTACAAGGCTTGCAAGGTACACTTCTGGTATTATTATCCAACCTGAGAGTAAGATCGATCGATTCTTTAGTGGCTTAAAACCAAGTCTTCGAAGGGCGTTATCCATAAGGGACTTCAATAGCTACGAGGAAATCGTTCGATGTGCTCTCAAAGTCGAGATAGAGATTGGAGTAACCCATCAGTCATATGGGTTTGATAAGAAGAGGAAAATGGAATTCAAAGGAAAATCTAAAGAGCACACTGGAAAGAAGATGAGCTTTCCCTTATGCTCAATGTGTGGAAAGAAACATGGACATGTCTTAAAGGGACAAGTAAATGTTTCAAATGTGGAAAGGAAGGTCATCGGGAATTTGAATGCCGCGATAATGGGAAGAAGATGTCTAATGATGCAAACAAAGGAAGGGATACACAGAACGAACCTACTACACTTCAATGTTTCAAGTGAAAGGAGATGGGGAATTATGCCAATCAATGCCCAAATCTAATGGTTGATGATGATGGTCGACATCAACAAACTCTTAAGGCTAAAGACAAAGGAAAGTCACATGAAATTTCTATCAGCGATGTGGAGTACGATAACGAAGTGGTGAAAGGTACACTTACCATCCACTCTAAAGTAGAAAATGTTTTATTTGATTCTGGATCCACCCACTCTTTTATTTCTGAAGAATTTTCTAAGGGTATCACCGTATTACCTCAACAATTAGATGTTGAGTTAGCTGTGACAACACCTAATTGCACATCAATCACATCAAATGTTTATAATTCATCTCCAATTGACATTTGTGGGAAAGTGCTTCCTGCAAATCTTGTGATCCTTCCTATAGTGGAATTCGATGTGATTCTTGTCATGGATTGGCTTTCTTTATACGGAGCTCATATCAATTTCCAAAGAAGGGAAGTCACATTTCATATTCCGGATCAATCTATGATCGTCTATCAATGCAAGGATGAACATAACCTTCCAGTGGAAATTTCTTCCATTTTATGGGTATTGATTCCACTAAATGAAGGTTATTTATCTCAAATGGTAGGTGAGAAACTCGTGATTAAGAATATTCCCATCGTACGGGAGTTTGATGATATCTTTTCGGAGGAATTACCGGGTCTTCCACCAAATCGTGAAGTTGAGTTTTCAATAGAACTCATACCGGGTGCTTTGCCTATTTCGAAGACACCTTATAGAATGGCCCCAATTGAGTTGCAGGAATTGAAGAAGAAACTCTAAGAGAATCTTGATAAGGGATTCATACGCCCTAGTGTGTCACCTTGGGGAGCAACTGTTCTATTTGTTAAGAAGAAAGATGGATCAATGAGACTCTGCATTGATTATCGAGAACTTAACAAGATCACTATCAAGAACAAATATCCTCTCCCACGCATTGATGACTTATTTTACCATCTACGCGGAGCTCAATACTTTTCCAAGATTGATCTTCATTCAGGGTATCATCAATTAAGAGTCAAAAGGGAGGATATACCAAAGACGGCTTTCCGTACAAAGTATGGACACTATGAATTTATAGTGATGCCATTTGGTCTTACTAATGCCCCCGCTATCTTCTTGGATCTAAGGAATAGTGTCTTTAGAGACTATCTTGATCAATTTGTGGTAGTCTTCATAGACGATATTCTTGTCTATTCAAAGAGCAAGGAAGAGCATGAAGATCACTTAAGAATTATATTGAAGACCCTGAAAAAGGAGAAGCTTTATGCCAAATTTACCAGGTGTGAATTTTGGCTTCAAAAAGGTGAATTTTTGGGTCACATAATCTCAAAAGAGGGGATATCTGTGGATCCAGAAAAAATAGAGGTTATCGAAAGATAGTTGAGACCAACAACAGTAACTGAGATCCGAAGTTTTCTTGGTTTGGCTGGATATTATCGACGTTTTGTAAATGATTTTTCACGATTATCTAATCCACTCACCAAGTTGACTCGGAAAGGAGTTGTGTTTGATTGGACAGAGGAATGTGAAGAGAATTTCAAGGAGTTGAAAAGAAGGTTATCTAGTGCACCTGTGCTCACACAGCCTTGTAGTGGAGAAAGGTTTGTGATCTACAGTGATGCATCCAAGAAGGGATTGGGGTGTGTTCTTATGAAAAATGATATGGTGATAGCTTATGCCTCACGAGAGTTGAAAATCCATGAGCAAAATTACCCAACACATGATTTGGAGTTAGCTTCGGTAATCTTTGCATTAACGATTTGGAGGCATTACCTTTATGGTGAAAGGTGTGATATTTATACTGATCATAAAAGTTTAAAGTATATTTTTAAACAAAAGGATCTGAATATGCCTCAGAGGAGATGGTTGGAGCTGATTAAGGATTATGACTGCTCAATCCATTACCACCCTAGGAAAGAAAACAAGGTGGCAGATGCATTAAGTCGACAAGACCATGATAGTTTATCCATGATGAGGATCACAAAAGATCCAATATTTATGGATTTACAAAGGATGGATCTTGGAATTATAATGGAAGGGGAAAAATCTTATCTTTCTCAAATGAATGTTCAACCATCTATACATGTGAAGATTAAAGAGGCACAGAAAGAATATGTCGAGTTACAAAAGAAGGTGAGAAATGTTCCTGAATTCAACCTTGATTGTGATGGGATAATAAAGTTCAGGAATCGGGTTTGTGTTCCTACCATCCCCGAATTAAAGAAGGAGCTGCTGGATGAGGCTCATAGTTCTTCATTCTCTATACATCCTGGAAGCACGAAGATGTATAGGGACCTGAAAGAGTACTTCTGGTGGGATGGCATGAAAAGAGATGTTGCTGAATATGTCTCTCGATGCTTGGTTTGTCAACAAGTTAATGCTGAGAGACAGAAGTCTAAGGGGATGTTACAACCATTACCCATACCCGAATGGAAATGGGAAAACATCACTATGGACTTTGTCACAGGAATTCCTAAAACATCCAAAGGAAATAATGCTATCTGGTTCATAGTTTATCGTCTTACAATGTCTGCACACTTCATTGTTATTTGAGAGGATTTCTCTCTAGATCAGCTTTCCATGATATATGTAAAGGAAGTGGTAAGATTGCATGGAGTACCACTTTCTATTATATATGATCGGGATCCGAGATTTACCTCGAAGTTCTGGCGAAGTCTTCAGCATACTCTAGATACAGAGTTGAGTTTCAGCACTGCTTATCATCCTCAGACAGACGATCAGTCTGAGAGAACAATTCAAACCCTAGAAGATATGTTGAGATCTTTCTCTATGGATTTCAAAGGAGGTTGGGATCAACACCTACCTTTCGTGGAGTTTTCTTATAATAATAGCTTTCACTCCAGTATTCAGATGGCTCCTTATGAAGCTCTCTATGGAAAGAAATGCATGACTCTATCTTGCTGGGATGAAGTTGGGGAAAGAAAGCTATTAGGACCTGATCTCGTTAATGAAATGGCAGAAAAGGTCAGATCTATTCAACAACACATAAGAGCAGCTCAGAGTCGATAGAAAAGTTATGCCGACAACCGAAGAAAAGACCTAGAGTTTGAAGTGGGTGATAAAGTGTTCTTACGAATATCTCCCTGGAAGAGGGTTATGAGATTTGGAAAGAATGGGAAGTTGAGCCCTAGATATATCAGACCTTTCGAAATACTGGATCGTGTTGGAAAGGTAGCTTACCGATTGGCTCTTCCACTGAATCTCTCTCAAGTTCACGATGTGTTCCATGTATCTCTCCTGAGAAAGTACATACTTGATCCTTCACATGTACTCAGCTCAGAAGTTGTACCACTGGAGCAAGATCTTTCTTATGAAGAACAACCGATAGAGATTCTGGATCGTAGAGAAAAAGTCCTACGAAACAAGACCACTCGATTGGTGAAAGTTTTATGGAGAAACCACCAACTTGAAGAATCTACATGGGATCTTGAGGATATGATGAGGGGGATGTATCCTCATCTGTTTGTTACAAAGTGACGAATTTCGAGGGTGAAATTATTTTTAAGGGGGGTAGAAGGTAACACCCGAGATTTTTATGAATAATATTTTGTTTTTATGTTATATATATATCATCAAAGAAATCTTTCACTACACACTAGCTTGACTCACTTTACACGCAATCGCGACCTTCCTCGATAGCTTGCGTTGTACGCAATACTGAGTTTCACTAAACGACGATATGCTATTAAAATATTATTTAAATAGCCGTTATGAATAGTAATAACCACTTTTTTAAATTTTATCTTTCAAAATGGACCTCATTTTTGGATTCGGAATACCGAAATTAGGTTAGGGTGAAATTTTGGTATTTTTCTGAAAACATTCAATTTTGATGAATAGTGAAACCACTAAGTGGTAGTTAAAAAACTGAATTTTTCATAAAAAATAATTTTACCACTTCTGTGAGTGGAATTTCGAAAATCCGAGAGACACGGTTAATATCAAGGACTAAAATGGGGTTCAATGAGATGAAAATAATTTTTGGTGAATAGTAACTTTTTACTTTTTTTTACCACGGTAAAAAGTAAATAGGGTAATTAAGGGTAAAGATGATATTATTATTACCCTAACACATGTCCTAATTCTATTGGATAAGTGTAATTCGACCAAAAACAAACTTAGGAATAAAATATGACCATCTAGGCCCACTTGGATTAGATTAGGACATTTATTATTAATTTATTTAAAGAAGGGTTAAAATAGTGAAAATCAAAGTTTAATAAGTAAATAATTTTTAATATGGGGTTATACATAAGATAAATTCTACTATAAATATTCATTAGAAAGATAAAGAGATTTACTACATAATGGTATTTTATTTATAATTTTTAGACTTTAAATTAATTAATTAATTGTTGACACAACGATGATGCAGTAATTACCCTTTTAAGGAAATGTTAACATAATTGATGTTATAAATGCTCAAATAAATGTAATTTGATAATTTTTATGAATTCCACTAATTTTCTAGGTTACTATGATATATTAGTGTTAATTTAATCAACTTATATGGAACATATCACTCCGTTATGCCTTTCAAAAAATCATATATCAAATAGTGTCAAAATTGACACAAAATCGTTTTTAAATAAAATATTATATTATTAATTGTTATTTTATTCCTAAAAATCTAAGGTTCGGACAAATGACTTAGATAAGGATATATATATTAATAATAAACATCTTGGGGTTCGTTTGGCATGTTATAGTAAGTGTATTAACCATATAGTGTAAGAAAACAAAAAGTCACGGTAAAAGTTACATTATTTAACTTAGAGTTAAATCTAATTGATAAGGTTAAAATAATAACCTAAACTTGTCTAAATCCTATTGGTTGATAGGGTATATACCCATCACCACATTACATTCTAAATAAGACCCTTTGGAACCATTATAAACCAATTTTGACTTTAATATAAAATAATATTTTGAGGTATTCCTAAGGTGCCCCTCTCCTCCCTTATAAAAGGGCACCTCCCCTCCCCCTTCTCCTCACACCAATTTGAGCACTCAAGCTCGGCCAACCCCTGACAAAATCCCTTCTCCACTTCCCTAGAATAATCCTAGAGGTCCTGGACTTCTTAAAAGACCAATCTTAGTTCCCTAAGTGGAGGATTCAAAGAGGCGTTTCAAAGAAGAGGTAATATCCATTACCGATCTTTTCAATTACTTTTTTCTTCAACTTCTTCTTCTTTAGTTGTTTCATGATAAAGTAATAACATCAGTATTAATTACATACTGATATTTTATTATAAATATGAAACAACCCTAATTCACCTTCTATCCATCCTACGGAAAAAATGAAATCACCGCACGTGCGTACGTACGGAATACCGTCTCCACGCCGTGGTGCAATCTATTTTCCACAATCACCTTACAAGGATGGGTATAATGGTGTAATGAGTAACTATATATGATTATTATAAATTGATATTGATAATGAAATCGGATAAATACACTTAAATACAATTCCACGATCATGGGAACAATATCATCGCTCGTGCGTACGTACGGAATACCGTCTCCACGATGTGATGCGACTCATTCTACATGATCATCATTACACAGTAATTATATAAATTAATTGAATGAATAAATATGATATATGTTAAACTAATACCATTCTGGATATAAGGTATCTATAACCTTAAAAGAAGAATAAGAATTTATTCGGCAAAAGACACATAAGAACAAAAGGAAATAAAGACCCGAGTAACAAGTAACAATGAAATATTACTAATAAGAAGCTAAGAATAAGACCATATATGATATCATATCAATATGTATGATTCTGGAATAAGTCAATAACATTATTTAAACCATTATAAAGTAGCTTCAGACACGTACAAAGAAAATCGGACCTAAGGTAAGGGAAAATATCACAATCTCATTTTATCCGAGATTGTTTATACTTTGGTATTTACTAGGGTGTATTTTATCATCCACATCCATGTTTCCTCAATATGTAATATAGTTTCCATCCACCTAATATTTTTTAAATCGAATTTTACCCTTCGGTGTGTTTTTAGTAAAAGATATGTAAGGAATCATTTGTCGTTTTTCATACGAGGTACTTTTTGACTTTTCCGACAAAAGTACGAAGAATGTTTTATTTAACTTATACGGCAAGATTGGATTTTTAAAACACTATTTCCAAGAATCTTCCTTTATAAGTTTTCATGTTTATTTTTAATCAACTTATTTTAGTTTATAATTGTATGACATGTTAATAAAAGAAAAGTTTTTTTGAAGTAGAAAAGATATTTTCCTCAAGAATGGAGTTCAAATGTTTTATCAAAATTAATTTCCATCTAAGATAATATAGGGTTCTGTTTTTATCCCTATTATTACATTGATTTGATGAAGTCATTTACCTTATATGATTTGTTTTATGATGTCATGATGTTTCAAGAATCCCATTTTTGTTACATGTGTTATGCGATGATGTATGATTTATGATTATGTGGCACACATAAGAAAGGATTCATTATAAGATGGGTGGGACCTATATCTCCCTTCAATACATTGGGTAAAGATTTATATCTAATGAGATAGACATGGCTGGAACGGAAGGTTATTTCGGTTCAGTGATACAGGACTGAAACGAGGAGTGAACTCGGTTCAGAAATGGACTTTGTCAGCTAAGATAGTCTTGGAAATGAGTCATAACTAACAAGAAATGATTTTCCATGATTATGTGTGCATGCCACAAAGTTTCATGTTTTATGTTATGATTATGGGGTTCTCATTTTCACTTCTATGATTTATTCCAGGTTAAAATATTATGATCTCTTTTGTAGGTTATGATTTTCAAAAAGATATAATATGATTTTTATTTCCTTTATTTGCCCTTGCTGAGCATTTGAGCTAACCCTTTTTGTATGTTTTATTTTCCCTAGGTCGGGAAGATGGATATTAAGTAGAATATGCTAAAAGGGACCCTAGATATGATGAAATAAATGGGATACACTGTCGAAGATTTATGAACCAGTTGTTTATGTTTCCCAGTTTCTAAAGACACTATACCTATACGATCCTTTGTGGTTTTGTCATATGTTGTAATAAGTGTGCTTCAATTTTGAAGTATTAAAAATGTATGTAGAGTATGGGTCGTTATAGTTTTGGTAGAGGAGGATTTGAATATTGGAAGTTATATTTTATTTTTTATTGGAAGGTGATTATCCGTGAGAAAATTGTGAATCAAAATAATGACCTTTAGGACTTGGAAAGATTAAATTGCCTATATGATCTTATAGAGAGTGTTTCCAACGTTTTAAATTTTTGGAAAGTTGATTAATCAAGATTTAATTATAATTTTTCCACCTGGGGTATAAAATCCATGAAATATAGATTCATTGTGATGAATATATGGCCCAATTATTGAAATAAATAAATGATATTTAGGTCACTAGGTAAAATAAATATTACATAACTAATAATTTGATGAGAAATGTTTCTAAACATAGGAAAAATCATTATAGTGCACCCTTATTCAATAGAAAATTGATACATATCACTAAGTATTAGGTTACATGAATATTTTGGTTGATTAGTTCATATCTATTCTATTTTCATTAGATTACTTTTGACCTATAGTAATGCTTAAATCTCTAGATGTTATAATACTTTTTTCCAATGAATACTAAAGCTCATTGTTTTATTAATTTTCATCTTCAATTCCTCTACTCCACTCATATCTCTTAGGTATTCATTTTAGATTAATTATGTTTAGGAATATATTATAGATTGATATTAATATAAAATTCTTCACTAATAAACTTGTTTAAAAATATTTGGAATAATGGAAAAAATCAATATAAAAATGGAAAATTTGGGAAAACTTGTTTTGGAAATTGAATTCTACAACTCTTTTATTGTCTCATTGCCTAACGAGCATATTTGTACATTAACTACTATCATATTCCATGGTACAAAAGATATTTTTCCTTTTCATTTTACTTCCATTATTATTTACTAAGTATTACATGAGTAAGGATTATTTGGTGGGGAATTCGTATCTTCTTCGGCAACCCTTTACTTGTTTTCAACCTAATAGTATTTATACATTTTAATCATTTTTAGTCATGTATTTCTCATAAACGATGCAAGGTGAATGTCCAGTAATTATAGGATTGAAATTTTCCCAGACCTCCCATTGTGAGGTTTTCCCATGAAATGTACTATATATTTTTCCTAAATTAGTTTATGGTTATGCAACACTGATAGGTTTTTTGATTTTATTATGATATTTTAGTGTTGACAATGTATTGTTTCATTTTAAGGTATTGTATTCTTGATTGGGTGTTTATTTAGTTATATGATAATATATCATGGATTGTGAATTTCTATACATAAAGGTCATATAACTTGACCATGTGTTGTTGCATTTTGAGGTTATATAGGTTTAACCAGATTTTGTTTTATTTTATGGTCTTATATCATTGACTATTAGTTTCTGCAGTTTATAGTCATATATCTTTGTCCATGGGTTTCTACAATTTATGGGGTTTAACCAGGTGTTGATTTATTTTATGGTCTTATATCATTGACTATCAGTTTCTACAGTTTATAGCCATTTATCTTTGTCCATGGGTTGCTACAATTTATGGTCTTATTGCTTTAATTATGTTTTAATATGGTCTAATTTATAATACAATTCCTTCTGTGTTCTTGTAATTTATAGTCATCTTTCTTTTATCATGTGTTGTTGTAGTTTAATGTAATATACCTTTGCCTATGTGTTGATGTAGTTTATGTTTAGATAGCACTGATTGTGTGTTACTGTAGTTTAGGTTCATCTATATTTTTCCATGTGTTGATATAGTATAAGGTTATATTTATTTTACTATGTGTGGTATAATTTTGTCGATGTATAGCTTTGATTTTATTTTTTTGTAGTTCAAGGTATTTTAGATTAAACTATCTATTATTGTAGTTTAACATCACATTTCATTTAATCTTGTTCAAGAAAAATGAACTATTTATTAAATGTTGGAATCATGCTAAGGTTATAAGTTATTCTATGATGTTTTTAGGAGTTATAGTAATATTATTAACTACATGCAAGGTAAGAATTCCTTTGGTTGATTAGCCGAATCAGGGGAACATATTCCTGATCCAATGTGGGGAATGAATGTATAGTAGGCTAGAGGAGTCCCTTGAATATGTATATACTAATTACTAATAGCCATGGAATATATTTGAAAATTTACATTCAAAGAACATAAAGTAATTAATGGGAGATGACTATTGAAGATGGATTCTTCAAACTTATAGATTGATCCCATTAAATAGGGTGGGTGAAACTTGATGTGAATGGATTTAAATATCCAATATGAACTACCATGGAAAAACTAGGCATTCGGTTTAATTTCATAAATTTCGTACCATGTGTTATGTGGTTTAGTAATGCATGATGAGGATAATAAAAAGGCTCAAGAAAGAGGTGCATCATCTTTTACCTAGGAATATGAATGACATATGGCGGTGTATCATCAATGATGTCGAATAAAATTGAATATTTGGATTATGGGTTGTGTGAATCATGTATTATGGATTTTTAATGGAGGATGAAGAGACGGTATTAACATGTTAGGGATTATTGTGAATCACACTGGGGTGATGAGTTTTTCTACAATGTTTTTAGGTCGCACATGGATCAGAGGACCTTTTTTAATGTGAAAATTCCTTTGGTTTATAGGATAAACTGGGGGCACATATAGAGGATCCAATATGGGGTTGGCATGCATAATCAAGTGGAGGAGTCCCTTATATCTGGATACACTCATTACCGATGGACATGAATGTCTATTATAGAGTCAAACACCTATGAAATCGGGTAGGTTTTGGCGAAACGTCTATTCTCATAGGGTTATGGAACCATATAATTTACATTTTCACATGACGAACACATTATCAAAGAAAATGAATGTCATAAATATTTTATATAACATTTTTTATACTAAAAGGGTATAATGAGCATGGTTTGGTTTTTCCTATTATCATAAGATATGCCCTAATACCATTTCACTTCTTTTTATTATGCTCTAATTTCCACCTAAATTCTTGAATTTTGAAGAATAGTGAGTGGTCCTTTATGTTTTTTCAGTCTAATAAATATTATATTTCTTTCTCTTGATTTTTAGGATATTTATTTTAGTCCATTAAAGGATAAAGTTTAAGGTTTTACATTTTTCATTAATGTTCACACAGTTTAGGGTCTTGATATTATATAATGGAATTACCATTAAACATTATATAATCTTGAGATTTAAATAAATAATTCATTTTCATATATTCAAGATTATATTTTTTAGGATTATAATTTCATATAATTTGGTAATAACTCTTATATAATTAAAAAATTAGAATGTGGACACTTTAACATAGTGTCAAATTCTTTCACATTACAATACATTTAAAATGAATCATGTTTTCATTTCATGAAAAAATATTTATGATTTTTAAATTCACATCCTCATTAGTCCTACTCATCCTTAAAACCCTATGATTATATTTATTAATGTCTAATGAGCCCAATAATATTCGAAAGTGACATAAAAATAATTAAGGAAATATGTTAGTCTATTTGAAATCCATGTGTCGTATAAGAAAGGATTAATTTTACATAATGTGCTGATATAATCAATTACATACTCATGAAAGAAGGTTTACTACCCAATGTTATTCATAAAATACATTATAACTAAACAGAAAGGAAAAAATAATAATTTATGTGGCTATATTTTTATATATATTTACTTCATCATTTTGACAGTTTTTTTATTATTTTTAAAGATTAAATGAGCTCAATGATAAATAATATGTTCATCACACTAATATAGATTTTTCTTTCATCATTTCTAGAAAATGATTTTAACATCACTAGAAAAGTGATGTTAATTTTAGTGAAGATAAAGGGGGGGTCCCCTATAATAGTGCTAAAAGAGAGCTGATAAAGGGTGTCCTTTATCTGTGAAAAAAAAATTGCTGATAAAGGCCCCCTTTATCCAAACTATTTTATCCTAGATAAAAGACATTTTTATCAATGATATTTATTGAACAAATAAAATATCCATTTATCATAACATTAATTAGTGCTGATTAATGTTTCCTTTTTTAGCGCTCTAAATTTCACTAATAAAGGGTTCCTTTTTTAGTTTCAAAATAGTAATGATAAAAGGGAATTTTATCAATGCTCATAATAGTGCAAATAATGTCCTAGCTGCCTATGATGTGCTGTTTATATAACAACACACCCACTAGCAGCACCTGCATAGTACATACACACCACAGACAAAAAACATCACCTTCATAGCACATGCAAGAATAAAATAGCACACGCAAGGGTTTATAAAAAATTCATTATACATTCCAAACAATGCTTTATATAATTAGATTTATAATTATCCAGCAAAAAATTATTATTTCAGCCTTTGAAATATGTGTTCCCCTATCAAAAAATATTTTCCCATGGTTCTAGTTTCGAAAAAAATCATCCCAACTCAAGAAAAAGGATCCACCTATATAAGAAAACTAATATTGTGTTAGTAATACTACAAACAAATAAATTAAACATTAATATGAAATAATACATTAATAAAATTACAATTTTTAATAAAAAAGATGCATATGGGGTTCTACAGGTCACACCATGAAACATATTGAGGTGGGATTGATTCATATACATAAAAATGAGTTATGGATCAATGTCCAAAAAAATCAAAACAATCTGAATGTGGTTTCTAGGTTTTGAGTATGTCCCTACTTTTTTTACTAAAAATAATTTCAAATTTAAATGACATACTTTCATTTATACCAGTCAAATCGTTCATCAGATTGATGTGTGGTTGATTCATACATGTACAAAATGATTGATGGATCATTGTTCTAAAGTACCAAAACAATCCTAAGGGGTTTTCTAGTTTTCCTGTATTAAAGTTGTGTTTTTAATAAAAAAAATTTCAAACTGGAAACACACATTTTGAGTCATACCGATCACAACATGCGTCAGTTTGAGGTTAGAGTTCTTCATAAATGTCATTGAGGACTTAATATTCACTCTCTTATATTATTAAGAAAAACAGAGGGTGTTTTCTTGGTTTTTAGTGAGTGAATTGTTTTCAGCAAATATATCAATTTTAAAATGATACCAGACACTTTTTGACATACTATTCACACCATGGGTCGGATTTAAGTTCTGTTTATTTCTAAACGTCCCAAATGAGTCACGAATCATTGTATTTAATTATCTAAAAAACATGAATTTGTTTGTTCAGTTTTCAGTATGTGAATTATTTTTTCTACATAAAATAATGTCAATTTTAAATAAAAACACATATTAATTTATATTGGTCACATCATTCATAGGATTGAGGTGTGTTTGATTCTTACACATCACAAATACCTCATGGATCTTTGTTATATGTAATCAAAACTAGCCCATTTTTTCTTAATTTTCACTATGTGAGTTTTGTTTTTTACTAAAATATAATTTCAAATCGAGAACACACTTTATGAGTCATACCAGTATCATTGTGTGTCAATTTAGTGTGAGAATTCGTAATAATCATCAGAACAGACTTATGAATCACTGAGCTAAATTATGAGGATAATAAGAAAGCGTTTTCTTGGTTTTTAGAGTGTAACTTTTTGAGCTAAAATGAAAATTTTAAACTGAAAATAGGCACTTTTAGTCATAATAGTCACATCATGCAGAAAATTAAGGTGAGGTTAATTTCTACCTGTCACAGATGACACTTTTTATAACTTTTTTAAAGTATCAAAACAATATGAATGTGTTTTCTTGGTTTCATGAATGTTAGTTGTCCTTTTTTACTTAAATTAATGTCAATTTTAAATAAAAAGACAAATTTAGATTAGTACGGGTTGGATCATGTTTTTTATTGAGGTCGGTTGATTACAAAACATCTAAAATGACTCATGGGTCATTTTATTAATTATCTAAACAAATCAATTGGGTTTTCTTGGTTTTTAGTATTAAAGATATGTTTTTTACTGAAATACCATTTCAAACTGAAAACCAAAAATTTGAGTCATACTGGTCACATCACGCATTGGTTTGAGGTGAGACAACTTCATACACACCAAAAATAACATAATAATATCTCTCTTAAATAATGAAGACATTTTCAGTGAATTTGGTTAGTTTTAAATGAATGAAACGTTTTTAGATAAAATGTCAATTTTAAACTGATAACAGACACTTTTGGTCATACCAGTCACATTGTGCATTGAATTGAGGTGTGGTTGATTCCTATACATCAAAATAGACTCATGTATCAATGTTTTAAAATATCAAAATAATCTAAATTCGTTTTCTCGATTTTTAGTATGTCACATGCTCTTTTTTACATAAATTAATGACAATTTTAAATAAAAACACATTTGGATTTATACCGATAACATAGTTCTTCAGATTGAGGTGTAGTTTATTATTAGACATCACAAATAACTCATCGATCATTGTTATAAGGTATCAAGATATTCCAAATGATTTTTCTCCTTTTTCAGTATGCTAGTTCTCTTTTTTTACTAAATTATTATTTCAATTTGGAGAAATGAATTTTGAGTTATACCAGTAACATCATGTATTGATTTAATGTAAAAATACATCATAAAATTCATAAAGTACAATAATAATAACAATACTGAATTATAAATACAATCGGAATGAATGTCGTTGGTTTTTTGTGACTGGCACACTTTGAGAGAAAATGTACATTTTAAATTGACATCAGACACTTTTAGTCATACCGGTCACACTGTGAATCGGATTGAGGTTCAATTGATTCCTTCACGTCACGAATGACTCATGTATCATTTTACTAAAGTATAAAAACAATATGAAAGTTTTTTCTTGGTTTTCATTATGCCAACAATTCTTTTTTACTTAAATTAATGACAATTTTATATAAAAAGACACATTTAGATTTATACCAGCTCCAACGTGCATTGTATTGAGGTGGAGTTGATTCCTACACATCAAAAAAGACTCATAGATCATTTTTCTAATTTATCAAAACAATTTAAATTCGTTTTATTAGTTTTCATTATATCACATGTTGTTTTTGTTAAATTTATTGTTAATTTATTAGAAAAAAGCACACTTAACGTCATAACAGTCACACCATGTCTTAGATTTGCGAGTGGTTGATTCCTACACATCAAAAATGTCTTAGGAATCATTTTCCTAAAGTTTCAAAACAGTCCTCACGCCTTTCCACATTTTTCTGTATGGAACTTGATTTTTTACAAAAAATACTAACAATTTTAAATAAAAATAGACACTTCAAGTCATACTGATCACATCTTCATGTTATTTATGTACATCCAACAATACGGTATTTTTCCCATTCATTTGTAACCATATCGATATCATATTGTGAATATTATCATTTTCAAAAATTATGGTAGTATTGAAAAAATATAAATACATAAATGATCAATAAGTATTTTAAATGAAATAGTAATTATCTTCGAAAATACCTCAATAGGGATGCTGGTTAGTTGATGGAATATGATCCAACTCATAAAATTTCAAACATAATAACTGTAGTCTTTCTGGTTTGTTTATTTTGGGAACTACAGAAACATTGAGAAAAAAAATTAATTTTTTATATGTGTTTGGATAGTGACATATTTTTATATATTCCAATATTTTTATCCCTTCATATTACATGTGATGTTTCTTGTCTTATTCTTCTAGCCTTAGTCCTTGATGTATATGATATTCATGCACATGCCTATGATAACAAAATCCTCATTAAATGATAATATAAATTATATAACTAGATGTTTAGTTCTAAAATTTTGGATAAAGTGTATTAATAATTGACAAACTCCGCCATTTTTGGTCGGTTTTTTGGATATCCATGCATTGAATCCAAGAAATAAATCTTTAGAGTATCAAAATTGATAAAAAAGAGCATCCAATGATACCTAAAAGCACCAAAAGTAATATGTAATGAATGTCATTAAAAAAATATATTATATGAATAAATTGCACAGTTTTACCCACTAATGGTTGGTATTAAGAAGAGTCTATCATCGGTAACTTTGTAGTCAAATGATATGAGCTGGATAGCGACTGTTTCATCATCATTCGAGGATTATATGTCTGTTTGTTCTGTAGAGGTGATGTGTGGTCTAACGAGTCCATATTTTTGTTCATGGGGAAATCACTTCAATTTTTTTAATATATACACATGTGAAAAATATGAAATGTATTTAGTCACAATTATTATAGTATATATCTTTTGGAAAATAAAATCGTGAAAACATACCTGATGTATACATTTACAACTGAGCTGCCTAACCGACCATACTCTTGGATTTCACTTACATTGACAACACTAATAGAATTTGGGTCCTACGTACTGTACATATTTTCATAAAAAGGAATTGTTTGAACCCTACAATTTTTTCAACTTTGTATTCACATGAGTCTATAATGATAATAAATGACGATATAGAATGGGTGGGTTTAAGGTGCTTTTGGTTGATTTTTTTGATCGGTTGGTTGATCCTTGAGATGCTTTTGAGTTTTTCATTATTTTCACCCCTTCCCTATGTCTGTATGTAATAACATTCATCAATTCATAACTTTTTTCATTAAATATTATAGGTTTATCTTGAAAAAATATGAAATTAATAACTTCTTGTCGAAATGTTGTTTTTTTCATACTAGGACAACCATGTGATGAATGTTCAAAGATCATGTTTTACCATCTAAATATCTTCATCATCAAATGAAATAGGTGGATCAGCGCTCATCTCATGTGATGCATTAAACATCACTTTGATAGGACGTGTTTGATGTGGTCTGTTGTATAGAATGATGCTCTGGATATTTAACATTGTAGCACTCATTACAAGGTGATGGTTGGGTGTTGATAGATATAAATCATAGTAATTTTCACCTTGAATAATATTTATACATGAAAGGTATTAGTTTCTATCTGATTAAAAATTCATAGAAACAACTATTAGATCTTTGATTACCATGGATAAGACAAGTTATTTTGAGGGGAATGGCTCACCTCAATGATAGTGGGTGATGGAGATGGATCTCCAAGTGCTGTTTTTTCTTGATTTGTTTCCTCCCATTACCCCACCACCATCATATTTTCCAGGAAATCTCTCAAAAATATAATATGTTCTTCAAAGATAGCTATTACTTCTCTCATAATTTTCATTTCTACACTTTGATCAACATCTGTTTTTTTTTTCTCAAAATATTTTCAGGGTTTCACCCCAAAATCAGCACCTCTAACATGGTCATATTTTTCTTTCTACTTCAAGGAAACTAAAAGTAATTCAACATCCGGTTTGGGTGCTGCTAATTCCAATGACTATGTAAGATAGAAATGATAGGAAAATAGGTAATCATTGTTATGTTATATCGATTTAAATAAAAATATATGGTATTTCATACATACACATGTTTCCAATACTTTTTGTGTGTTTTCAACAATTAGAATCCCATCATTATTTACACATTAATCTGTCCACAACACATGGTTTGCGATGGAAGTAACATTGGATTTGGACACATCAATCTACATATAAATAGAGGAACATAGTTGTGGTTTTGTTTTATGTATCATAAAAGTAATATGGTAGATTAAAAATATGTTCCAATTTTTTTCAAGTGAAGTTTACCGCATTTCATCTTTATGGTAGGGATATGCTAGTTTTTCTACTCATTCCTTATTTTTAGTTCTCATTATATTTTTATTAAATAAAAAACTATCATTAAAAGTGATGAATACATGTATCGTCAAACAACATATTACCGAACACAATGTACCTGAAAATACTGCTCCTCGCGATGGCTACTAAATGCATCCGACACAGCATGGTTTATCATGTGTGTATATGAAAGTGGAGGGTGAAATTTTGTTTTCCCTCCATCCTCATTAAGATTACATTTCATTAAAATTATCTGAATTCTTCTATGAGTCATTCCGAAAACCCTTAATAACTTGTCCTTGTGTGATTCAACAACTATAAATGAACTCTACAAGGGTTGATAAAGTGTAATTCCATGTTTAGTTATTTTATTTTTTGAGTAAATTGATGTAATGATATATCATAATGTTACTGTAATATCTCCCCACATCAGTGTCTTAATCCCAGGTAGAACATAGTTCCACAACTATACATCATTCGGTACGCATTTCAGAGTGACGATTCCAATGTAAATACTAACCATGGCCTTATTGGGGTTAACATATTATCCCCACGTATTCCATCTGACGTCATATTTGATGCCTTTCACTTTTTCCTTAAGTATTTTTTCTAATACCATAAAAATATGACTCTCATGTTTTTTCTGTGCAGCCACTGTTTCAGTGCATACAGTTTCATTGGTTTCAACATCATCAATATTTTCCATCTGAGTGATAGCATCGACATGTGCTGATGGTGGTTGTACCCATGCTCTGGGAGAAGCAACTGCAGCAGGTTGAGAAACATGTTGGTCTTTTGCACTGTGAGCAGAAGAAGGTTGGGAGACTCGTTGTGCCACGATATTGACAGTATCATCACGATCAGAAGTCATTATCTATAGAGGTGGCTCAAAATATTATTCAGATAACATTCATGAAAAATGGAATAGCTAATTATATAGGGTAATACAATGTATATTACAAAAAATAAATAACATGGTTATATAACTCTCTTTTTCTTAAACTATGGATGGATTTTACCCCTCTATAGACTATCCAAATCCATTCATTGTGGAATCCTATAATATAAAAAATTCCGTCTACATTGTGACAACTAAAAAAGATTGTGAAATCACAATGAAAGGGTCATCCTCCAATGAATTTTTAGCTGACCCTTCTATGGATTTTGTGGGTAAAAGAACAATATCCTAGTTTCAGTTTACATGACCTAGAACATAGAATAATTATATAACATGTAATGTTTTTATAAATGGGTTTTTTTACCCTTATTAACTAAATTAATATTTCGTGAATCCCAACTCATCAATTTTAACATCACTATTGTAATCAACCTATATGCATTGAAAACCCGTCATTTGGAAGACCATACTATCCAAATCCCATATTTGTTAGATTATGTCAATGTATGGAATATTCTCATAAATTGGATTTCAATTATTATCACCAGAAACATTAATCACTTCAAGCAATAGTGAAACTTCACTATTCTGTGTTGGTACAATCATTATCATGTTTCTTTTGTACATAATGTATAACCATTAATTACATAATCATTAAAAGATAATACTAACACATTTGGTCATATGTCTAGCAATCAATGTCATTCTGAAATTGAGTCCGGCTTTTCATCTAACTCCTTAAATATATAGTCCTGATACCCTCCTATAAAATGTCAATTATGTTTATTTGATATCCATATTCAGTCCTTTATAGATTCAATTTCTTAATAACTTTTTTTCAGGTTTTGACATATGGGTCCACCTACAAACTATTATGAAAAACATGAAGGTAGGCATGCTCTTGATCTGTAATACTAAATGTGGAAACCTATCTTCCAGATATTACATCCCCCAAAAGCCTCCCACTTTCATGAGATTTCAGTAGATCAATGATTTCCACATTGTATAGGTATTCGATATAGAATTTAACATATTCCTCAATAATATATTGCTCCTCAATTCAACCCTCTGGCCAACATCTAATTTTTATATACCCTTGGAAAATATTTATATACCGTT
Source organism: Viscum album (assembly GCA_963277665.1). Lineage (NCBI taxonomy): Eukaryota > Viridiplantae > Streptophyta > Magnoliopsida > Santalales > Viscaceae > Viscum > Viscum album. Next base: position 1,868,761,371 of record OY728133.1, read on the forward strand.
CAATGGGGTACAACCATGCAATGGGTACAAGACCACATAGTCAAATATCTCTCAGTATGTGAGCCATCAAATGAACCATCATATCAATGAATGTCGGAAAGATCAACATTTCCTATTCACATAACATGATGGAAATTTATCTTTACTTGCTCATCATATTCATGTGTTCTATAACTTTTCCACAAATCTCTTTGAAGAATAAACAACGCTTCATTAACGTATAATGGTCATTCTTGGAAAAAATGAAATGTAATGCTATTGGGATAAGGTCTTGCCTCATAATTTTCCAGTTATGTTATTTAAAACCCTTTAACATTAAATAGATTATTGACGTGTTATTATTGATATTCGATGATTACCCCCCTAGAACCATTATGTCATTCAAGAAATTTCAAAACTGATATCTCTCCTTCCTAGAAATAGTATATGCATATAGAGGAAGAAAAGTTATTTTTCACCTTTCACGGACACCAACTCTTCCCATATTCCCCTGTCTATCAGGCTCATCCTAGACTAAATTTCATCCTTTGTTTAGCCATGTGAATTTTACAATTTATCGATGACACCGTCACATACATTTTGTTCAACATGAATAACATCAAGAAATTTTCTAACATAAATACAATTCCAGTATGAAAATTCAGAAAAAGCTGATCACTTTTTTTATGGTGTTTTCTTATGGGTTTTCGAAGACTATTTACCAAAAGCTGTCTCCACATAAATTATTTTCTCAAATATTTGATCACCAGTTAGTAGAGACGATGGTGTTCAATATTCTAAACTTCCATAGAATTATGTCTTCTGAGATCGGTAATAATTTCGTCAGGGTATAACTATGTGACGTCCTAGAAACATGGTTTTTGATGAATGTTTAAACCAAATTGACTATGTACCTTGTTTGCAGATGGAACACCCATGACTTCCTCTAATGTTATATCCTATAAAATTACCATAATCAGGAAATTCATTTATCATCCCATACAAAATGGATCTCAATGTGAAATATTCATTTATATAATCATCATAAAATGTAACACCTGAATCCCACAATAATTTCCAATCATTGATATATGGAATATAATAAACATCAATATCATTACTCAGTTGTTTTGGTCCTAATATAAGCATGGATAGAATGATGTGTTTTAGCTTCATGCATAACCACAGTGGAAGGATACAATTTACCAACATAAACATCAATGTACTGTGAGTGCTACATTGAAAACAAAAATGATTCACTCCATATATAGATAACGGAAGTTGTAAGATTCTCAGCTCATTTCCAAAATCTGGATACTCATGATCGATTCACTTCCACTGAGGAGACTCTACTAGGTGACATAGTTTTCCATCTTTATTTATTCTGTCTACATGCCATGTCAATTGTTTTGTGGTCTCCTCACTTCCATATAGGCACCTAAACCTTGGAATGATTTGAAATTACCATTCAACTTTCATATGACCTGATTCAACTTTCTTTTATCGAGAATCACTGTACTTTGGGAATTCATTAAGAAATTTTTTGTCCATTAAATATAGTATAAAATTATTCAGGCAGAAGTATATTCGTTAAGTGATCATACCCATAAAATGTTGCATTCGTTTGGAGTCTTATGATCCGCCCAAGGGCTCATTAGCTTCTATATCATGTTATTCAAGAGAGTAAGGAATTCTGTAAATCTAGAGTCACTACATCTATTTCATACATTCAAATTATAGAACTTATGTTTCGATGAAAATGTTTTCTATTGAATGAAACCACAATACAATGGTGTCTTTGAACAACTCTTTAACTACTCAAACAATTTTTTGTAATCACGAAGTTCATCTTCAATTTTCCTTGTCATTTCTTCAATACGATCTTCGTAATCATTCAAATCTTTAATCCTGTCCTCGATATAGTCTTTATAATTTTTGGCACATGTAATCATATTAGATTATCTATAAAATTCATTGTTATCCCAAACACTAGCTACTTTATTTTTTCACATGTTTATTCCAACATTTATAACCTTGATCTATTTTGTGATAGATCTAGTGTTCTTCCAACTTTTCTAGGCCAACTTGTCTTGAATACCAACATCATAAACACAGAAAAAATATTTTTGAAGGGTAATATGCATGATCTTTTTCCAACATGATGAACTCTTCACCTCCAATGTCATACTCTCTTGTCAAACAATTGGCATCTATTTAGTCTTTATTCATAACCATCCTATTTGATTCCATGAAATTAATTTTAAAAAAAAAATTAGACAAAATATATATTTTAAAATTAACCATGGATAAAAATAGTTATATACAATATGTCTCCCTTGAAAACTATTTATAAAATTATAGTTGAAATCTCATTAAAAAACCAACGATTTACGCAAATACCTCTCTAAAATAACACACCATTTTTAAAATAAACCATTCTGTTTCAAACAAAATTTCTCAAAACCGTAATTCTTTTCTATAAAGCTTTTAAGGAAACATTATGACCTAATAATTTTTATCATTTAAAATGAATGTCAACCCTCTATATATTACAAATTTTCATTTAAAACATCAAAATCCCCCTTTTTAAAATGACACCAACATTAAATATGCTTTCAAAACATTAACATCCCCTTATTAAATCCAATCAGGTGAGGAGACAAACACTTCCCATGAAACCTATGTACATGCAATGTTTTTATATTGTATAAAGTTATTTAAATCCAAAAAAAAATCTGTTGAACATAATTTTTATCAATTTTTTAGGTAATTCCAATAAAACATCAAGAAAAGTACTGCTATTTACAAATCTAGAAATGAATTAGGGAGGTTTATATTATGTCTTCTCAACTGTCTTGACCCATAAGCAACCACATGACCATCATTGACTGAAACTATTCACATTATGACTCCTGATACATCCCAATATAATCCACACTCAATTCCCATATCATTTATTGTTATTATAGGTTTTTTTATCAATCTCTCATTAATATCATAGAGGGTTTGATCATGAACATATAAATAATAATATTCAGATAGAAAACATAGGTCAGGTCTTGTGTAATTCCATCACTATTTCAATGGTATTATCATAAATGGAAATTTGAAGTTAGTAGTCCATCAATATATCATATATTTCAAATATGATCTTAGAATCCTCCATTATCTCCCATAGTTCCTTATCTACTATCATTCCTTATCCAGACCATCAATTTAGGGAGTATAACTAGTCTATGGAAACCTAATCATTGTTTCACAGGGTGGTGTTTGTGAACCCCTCCCAACCAAACACCTTATTCCTAAAAACATCTTAACTCATTCTAACTATAATATCCTAAAATTAAATTTAAAAGGGAATAAAGCACAAATAACTAAACATAAACACTAGTGACCCTAGGTAACTCATTGCATCCAATCATCCAGCAATTTAATAATATGAGAATGAAGAACAAAACAATATAGGGCATTGAAAATGGAGATATAAGAGCATCATACACTCCCATCCACCAGTTCATATATTAGTTGTGAGCTAAAAATTATTTTTATGATTTCATAAATAATTCTGTTTGAATCCCTTCATAATATAGTTCATAAAGTGATAGTTTGAACATAAGATATAAAACATGATTCACATGAATTATAAAACAAGTGTAAAAAAATAAACTTACAAATTTTAAAAAAAACCACCCTTTATAATATAAAAACAAGGATGTCTAAAAGTTTGAAATGAAAATATCAAAAAAAAAAAGAAATAGGGCCTATAATACCATATAAGACTTGTCAAATAACAGTTTATACATCTTTTAGAAAAAAAATTGGAAAACAATTTATCATAAATAACAAAAAAGAAAAACCATTTTATTAAATGTATTTTTACAAATAACAATTTTTTTCTTTATAAAATAAAAAATTATAACCAATTAAATAATTTTATTTGAATGTAAGAAAATACATACATGAAGTGAAACAATGAACATACATAGAAACTATGGAAACAAGGAATGATAATCCAAAAAAAAATCGAATGATGGTGCCATATAATCAAAAAAACTTGGGGAATACAATCTAGACAATAAAATAATTCCTCTAAAGTGTCATATGAATGATGTAACCAGCATTTAGAACTTCCTAAGACTCATGTATTTGGATCCCAAACTAGAGATGAGGAACCATGGCCAACACTATTTAATTATTCATATCTATGAAGTCCTATAGAACTCACTATGATCTATCGTTATTAGGGGATCAAAAGAAATCCTGGTACCTACCATTACATTATATGGACACTGAATCATCTCAGAAATACAATCAATCTTACTGGGTCCTAATACTCAGCAGCGCACTCCACACTAGGGATTTCAATTATCTGGATCCATACCAGTCTCCTAGGACACCAATGATATTTCAATAGTGGAAGTGAGCAACCAAAAAAATAATAGATCATAACATAAATATAATTTCAAGAATTTTAAATTTGACATCACCCCACCACTTACACCCTAACATGAAACAACCCCTTTAACATCCTTTTAAAAACATAACTGTACGCATAAAAATATTAAGTATACCCCATGGGGTCATGATCCAAAACATGAACAATAAATGCATGGAGCTCAATTGAGGGTCCTCTATATTTATAAAATTTCTTATTTAAATTAATAACTATGGTTTTGAAAATGTTCTCAAGAATTCAATCCATTTTCACCCAATTTTAGATCAAAATATCTAATTTCATCAAAAAAACCATTTATCAAAATTCACTTTATATATCATTTGGAAACATAACCATTTTCTATAAATGAATATATAAAATAGAAAACCCTTTTATTTTTGATGTAAATATAAGGTAAGAACTATTTTATTAATCTTCAATATCCTTTTGAAAACATCTTAATCCACCATAAGAGTAAAGGGTACCAAACACATTTAAATAGGTTGAAGTTCAATTTCATTCATTTTGAAAAACATGACTTTAATATATAACATATTCACATTAAATATCTTAAGAAAAAACATTAAAAATATTTAAATACCATTAAAATTCAACTCGGGCGTTTTACAAAACACTTTTCATTTGACATAAGTTTATAACAAATCTTTAAACTATTTTCATCCCAATTGAAACAAAATAAAGTCATAAAATAGGATTGAAATTTCATCAAAAATAATTTTAAAGCATCCAAGAAATTTATAACATGTATTAGAAGGGAGTTCCAAAGAAACAATTACCCCACTCAAGCAAAATCATAGCTAAAACTTGTCGATATTAATGGAGAACACACACATATGTCAAGTGACATTCTACTCAACCCCTAATGACAAAAATCATCATCATTATAAAGACATTACACTATGATCTAGTGAAATAACACTTCATATTCATAACAGAGTCACACAAAAAAAAAGAAAAAAAAAGATGAGGAGCCCCAATCGACATGAAATTCATTTATTGCACAAACAAGGACCACAACCGGTCACTAATTGCATTGTGGATATTATCCTGTGAAATTATAGTATACCATCAATATAAAATTATAATTACATTTGAAAGAGGAGAAATGGATGAAAAAGCGGAGAAAAATCACCAGAGGAGAAGAGGCACCCATCGAAGAGGCGTGCATTAGAGAGGCGCATGGGGGAGGTGTGGTGAAAAAAGGAGGTGTGGCGCGTGGCGGAGGAGTGGTGCACGATGGCTAGTTTACGCACGACAGTTGTGTGGCATGTGGGAGAGGAGAGGTGCCAAGCGGTCTGGTTCACGTCGGAGGAGAGTTGCACGATTGAGGTGTGGTTCATTGTATGGGAGAGGTGGTGGGATATGAGAATATAGAGGAGTCACGACACATGGGTTAGCTTCCATGAGAACTTGAGTGGTGTGAAAATGAAAGAGACTGTGAGTGTTTTGTATAAAACCGAATGAATCCTTAATTAGCGCAAGCTAAAAAACATTGATAAATGTATGTTTTTTCAGTGCAAAAATAAAAAGAGCTGATAAAACATTCCTTTATCTGTTCTTTTTTCATTGATAAAGATGGGCCTTTATCAGTGCTAAACAAGCGCAGATAGTTGGTTTATTTGTCATTACAAAGTTTATATTGTTGATAAAGACACATTTTATCATCACTTGTTTAGTGCTGATAGAGGCAATTCATTATTGATGCTAAGAAGCGCTAATAAATATATTATGATAATAATTTATTTATATTAATATATTTATTTATATGATAAATATAAATATATATCATTTTTATATAAATTTAATTTAAATAATTATAAATTATAAGAAATATTCTTACTATATTTATAATCATAGAATATATTTAATAAATATATTAATTATAAATATTTATAAGATTATAGATAAATATCTATTAATTTATTTATAATTATAAATATAAATAAATATTTATTAATTTATATTTATAAAAATATAATTTAAATAATTATAAAATTATAAGAAATATAGTTATTATATTTATAATCTTAGTTTACATTTAATAAATATATTAATTATATATATATATATAATTATAGATATAAACAACTATATTTCTGCCAATTTTAAATTTATTTATAGAATATATATTAATTTATTATTATATAAATATATATTTATTTACTATTATAATAATAAGTTTATATATATATATTTATTTATTTAAGTAATTATAATATTATAAACAATAAATGTATATAATTTTATTAATTTTATGATTATATATATTTAATATAATTCTTATAATTTTATAATTATTTAAATTTATATGTATTTATTTACAACAAAAAATATAAATATAAATATTTATTTATCTACATTTCTATATATTTATAAATATATTTATTTAATTATATACAATATTATATATAGAAGTAGTAATTATATTTTTTATAAATAAATAATTATTGAAAAAAATAAATATTTTTTATATTTATAAGTAACAAATATTTATTTATTTATTTATAATTAAAAATTATAAAACATATTTAATTACTTATAGTTGTAATTATATATATATATAAATAGTTATAAAATTATAAAAAAAATATTTATAATTATATATATATATATATATATATATATTTAATATATCAACATTTATTTAGAATTATATTTATAACTATGTGAATTCATTTATAAATATTTGAACATAAATATATATAATTTATATATTTGTTTTAATTTTTAGTTATTTAAATAAATATATATTCATTTAGGAATTATATTTATAAAAATTTGTTTTTATTTATACTTATTTGACTATATTTACAAATATATTTCTTTAATTATATTATAACATTATAAGTAGTATAATAAATATTTTTATTATAATTTTATAATTATTTACATATATATTGTTATTTATAGTTATAATTATATGTATAAATAAATATTTTTATAAGAATTTTAATATAATTATATATATATATATATAATTATAATATATGTATATATTGTAATTTTATAATTATGTAAATATATATATAGTTGTAATCATAATTACAAATAATTATATTTAAAACTTATTTATATATTATCAAAATTTTATAATAAAAAATATAATAAGTATATTTATTATTTATATATATTTATTGTAATTTTTTATGTATTTTTGAGATCATATTAGTATATATGGGTAGCATGAATTAATCATACACCAAGTAAATATACGTAATAAAAAATGAGTCATCAATGGACAACATGAATAGTTAGAAATGGTGTAATGTATAAATGAACATTATGATTCAAAATAGATACACGCTTGATCAATATATTTTTGGCCAAATTCATTGGAAGCACATATATATATAATAATTAATATAAATATAGATATATTTATATGTATTAATTATAAATGAAATAAATATATTAAATTTAAAAAATACAATGAATCTAATAAATCTAATAAAATAATAAATATAATAAATCTAATTAATATCTAATTTATTTACACGATAAATCTAATAAATATAAATATAAAAGTCAATAATAAATCCAATAAATCCAATAAATCCAATAAATATAACAAATATAATGAATCAAATCAATATATCTATTATTTAGTGAAATTTATAATAATCTTCTAATTACATATATATATATATATAATTAATTAATTATAAGCATAGTAATAATTTTTTTTACAAAATTATATATATATCATTGAGTTTCTAAAAAATATATATTAATTATAATCATAACACATTTTCAGTTATTCAATGCAAATACATATTATTATTTAATATAAATTATTAAAATATTTTATTATCGATTTTATCTAGCACTGATAATGAATCCCCCTTTATCAGCACTTTCTGCTTAGCGCTTATAAAACGAGCCGCTTCCCTTGCCCGATTTTATGGTTATGTCATTTTATTGTGTTTAAATTATAATTCATTGAATATTTTTATTAGAAAATCAAATGTTCGATATATTTTAGACATGGATTTATTTAAATAATATATATTTATATTTTTAGAAATATTATTTTTTTGATATCAATAATTTTTTTTCGGTAATATTAGTTTTAACTTTTTTAGTCGTTAAAAGATGGAAATAAAATGTTCAGAAAACCAGGTTATTTGTGTTCAATTTTTTTGGATGGAAAAATTGTTAATCAAAAATTTTGAATTTTAAAAAATCACATACTATTTGTTACAATTATCTTTCTAATCTCAAAATCACATGTTTTTCATTATAGTGTGATTATAATATATAAATATTTCTACGAAGCATTGTTTGTTGCCTAAAATTCATCCCTGTGAGATATATTTTGAAGATTCCATATGATAATATCCCATTCTCCACCTAAAATAATTTCCATCCTTATTTATAAGATAGTTTTTGAAATGATGGTTAAGGTAATTACATTCGGTTGGTTCAACATAAAAATAAATTTAGGGCATCGATATGATATTTTTCGATCATCTGTGTAAAAAAATAACCTCAATGTAAAATAATCTCTTTCGTTCCATTGATCGTATGATGAACCAAAACCTAAATGACCCTTGATTAAAAATAAAATCAACGTCCACAACATATTCTTGAAGAGATAAGTAATTCAAAATAAGATGATGAAAAGGGAATATAAATCAAGCGGATGAAATTTAAACCTATTCTTAGGTATCAAAATATAGCTCCATTCGACTAGTTTTTTCTGAATGAAGATCATATTAGAATTGAAGCTACCTCATTATGGGAACATAGAATATGATAAACCCACATATGAGTCTAACTGGATGATTTTGGATGAATAAATGAATTTGTAAATTTGATGATAAAAATGGAAAACGGACTAATGAAAAAGGTCATCGTGATGATATTATTTCGGTGTGAATCATTCTCGCTAATCCAATTGATGATTGTGAATGAGATATGATATTTGAGAAAAATAAAAACCTGATTGATTATTGAAGATGAAACAAGAAGATGATCTTCGACTGGGGAGAGAATATTTCCTTTTTCATTTTTCTTAATCACCCATTGAAAACCAATTTTATTTTATTTCATTCATCGAACATTAATTCTATTCAAATGAAAGCTAATTTAAAATTATTATGGTAGGTAATAATTTTGTTTTCGTTTGTTGATTCATTATTTCTATTCTTTTTATATTAATGATGGTGATTTGTTCTTCTTGACATTTTGTGTATCAATTTTTTATTTTTCATAATTTGAAATTTGGGAGATAAAATTAAATTTCAGGCTACTTTGAAATTATTTTATCATTAAAAAATAATGATTAGTTTAGTTGTGATGTATAGAGAAATAAAATTTATAGGGTAGTGAGAGTTTATCCAATGAGTGAGTCTCTATTTGTGGAAAACAATGTTTCCATTTTTTGAGCATAGTCTCTCCAACCATTCACAACCTTGTATTTCTAATAATACCATTTTTTCATTGTCATGCTCTCTAGAATAGATTTGGTCAATTTACACTAACCCCTCATTGAGACCTCATCTATCATCATCACATACATCACTCAGATTTATTTCCATATTCCCCCTTACTAGTTAGTTTTCTTTAGAATATGATTAAATAAATGCATTAGAACATCTCTCGCACATCCCATGTGGATAAAACCTACATTCCACTATCATGTAGTGAGTTATAAATTTTAAATTGTAATTCTTGGGATGAATTAATGGCCACACTCACAATTATATTTAGGGTTTCCTAGAAAACATGAGAACCCACCGAAAATATTGTTTAAAAATATTCATTTTTACCCTTAAAGTGTATAATTATTACTTTATTAATTTATCAATATCATACCATATGAAATGAATATGTTTCAATAAAAATCATTACCATTCATAGAAAAACCATTTCGGTACCATCAGACATTTTCTTTATAAATCCCATATAATAAACATAAAAAATGGAATAGCCTGCTCACTTATTCCAACATAATTCTCTAGAGGACATAATCATAACTCGAAGTATTAGATAGCTATATAAGGATCACCCATGAGCATAAAAAATTCATAAGGACTATTACATACATAAAAGTCAAATAATACTTCATTTATATTGTCAAAATTAAAAAAAATTACTTTTAAACCCATAATCCAATCATTTTTGGATATTGATTATCCCTTTCCTTTTAAACATCATATTCAAAACAAAAATACCCATAAAAATGGAAGGATGGTGTTTATTTTAATAAAAAATAATCAATATTAATGTAATTTTAATATTAAAAAAAAATTATATGGAATTAATTTTTTTTGACATCATATTTATTATCCTAGAACAACATTTTTTTTCCTTTTTTAAAGAATTTAAAAATGGTTCATATAAAATATTTAAAAAAGAATAATTTTCAAAAACATTGATAGATATTCAAAAGTGACATAATATTACAGTGATAATTTATTTTTGTAAATATAAATACAACCATAAAATAATTTTATGACTTTTCATTGGGAAGATAAATATTTAGAACATAAATAAATAAAATGTTTTAAATGAATTTTTAAGGTAATGTGTTCATTAACATGATTATGACTTGTCATGTGCCATAAATATATTCATGAATAATTAAAATATTTTAAATATTTAATTGAATAAAAACATTTTAAAATTAATTATTGCTTTAATTTTACTTATATCCATGTTAAAAATAATTTCATAATCGATTAAGTTCACTTCGAACGTTTTGAGAACTATTTGTTTATAATTATGAAATGGTGTGGGCAGGATCATTATCGTAAGGTGGATCATTATTATATAATTTATATAATCAAAATAATTACATAAATATAATTTTTACACATCAATATTGTCACCTCCCACCCTAGAGGGGATCATGTCGTGACTACCCCAAGACTACCACCGATAGGTTAGGGACTGGCGGCTAACATCGAGTAGGAATATCAAAAAATGAGAGGAATTTTCCTAAATACATTAACACACACACACATCCAAACCATAAATACATTAATGTAAAAAATATTAAATAGTGGATGCATTCACTAATATACCAACCATTGAGTACGACAATAGGAAACTAAAAATTAAATAGGGTTAGAATATAGGCCCACCAAAAAAAGGAAGTCAATCAATGTGAAAAAAAAGATCCTAAAACTCATCCACAAAAAACCCTACCTGAAGGGTATGTGTATGAATGTTGTCTGAAATGGTAGGAGTACACATCATCTGTTCGAAGACTTTAAGAACCACCTGGTCTAGGTCCACCTAGAACTCTTTCAATATATCAATCCTCTGCACAAGACACAACACATGCAGGAAAGCGTGTATAGGATGAGTAAAACAATATTTAGTAGGACACCCTAAAACCAAAATGGAATACCACTAAGAAATAAACGAATTACACCATAAATAAATACATGGAATACCATAAGCTAAACATAAGAAGTACAGTGAGCTCATATAGGTATAAGTTTAGTATAAAAAACAAGATTATCAGAATCATTCCACAGAACACAATGTTATGATAACACATAGTGTGTCGATAAAACAATGAATGTTACTAACAAAAATATTGTTGATAACATAGGGAGAGTCGATAACACACGGATGGTCCATAATACAGGAAGTTCCAATAACACACAGAGTGTCGAAAAGTCATGCAGCCCAAAGTCATGTAGTCACCAATTCACAGTAATGCATGATATTCTTCATGTAGCACACCTATACCCAAAGAACCTAATTATAAATCCAATAGGTATTATTCAAACACCCAAAAAAACATAAATAGAGTACATGAAATGGAAATTCTAATCACAATGGTCTTAACACCGCAAATGGATCATCAAACAGAAACACAGTTTGATTGAAACAGCTGTTTTACTGAAAAAGGATCCACCTATGTCTGGTTCGGGCCCGATACAACCTTCCAGACCTGACATGACCCTATCTTTCTGTCCCCACTTGACCCAATCTAGCATGTCGTATATGGGAAAGTACAGTGCATCATAGTTTTTCCACCTCAACTGTGTTCCTCCCACTGATGGGGTATCATGTCATGTTTCACGCAAAAAACACAGCTTCTTTGCAAGGTCTGGAGGCCTCACCGCTGATGTTGGTTCCTCGGATGTGGCACCGAGCTGTGTCAAAACATTCTTCCACATATGCAATCAATTCTGCATCCTCGTTCCTTGACCCCATGGTCCACGAATTTTCCTCCTACCGCGGCCCATTCTGACTCACCTCACTGACCCCTACATGACATCCTACTGCGCTTCACCTCCACCAGTCGCCACACTGGCGGCGTCATGCTTCTCCTGGACTGACCCCATCGGGCTGTGTTTGGTCGCCGACACTGACCACCATTCTCCTAGCCCGTCATCCTGTCCTCATGCTCAACTTATACCTAAATGTGATGCGTCTCCACCATCATGCCATCACAATGTCATGGGGGAGTTAGATCTTTAGTCTTAGGTTTTTTCACCCCAAATTGAAGGTTTAAGAATAAATCGTCTCATACAATCAGGATGAACTCAAAGAATGGGGGAAAAGAGATGCAAAAAAGTACCCCAATGATGGATCATGGTATTTGTTCACATCTGCCTTGATTTTTTTTGATAGAGGGATCATGAATAATGAATCAATCACATAGATCTTACACCCATTTAATCACTACAATATTACTCTCATCATGCAAGTGATTGGACCACATATCAACCTGTTCATGGGTTGGTCCACATTCGTCAATGAATTTATAAATGAGAAACAAATTAAAAAGAACAACACACTATCTAGAGTTCGGATTGGTCATTGATGAATGGTGAATCTACATAATCATCATTCATTTATCTTCAATCTCTGATTCAACATCAGATCTCTGATCAGTCATTACTGGTTCTCAATCTTATGGATTTTGTTAGAGATAGCTCATTCTCTACTTTTAAAATGAATTCAAGTGTCAAGGTGACAACCCTATGTCAAAGAAAATGTATTATTTTAAAAAATATACCCCTTATGTGTTGTAATAAAATATTTTGGTTAAATATTTTGTTACTCATACTTCCAAAAAATGATATCTTCCTAGCCTGTGGAAGGTGATGTTAGGCCTCACCTAAGGTAAAGTTGTTGTTCTAAATGTAATGGTTCTCTTAGATTTCTGATCCATGCACCCATTTTATGTTATGGTATATTAATGAAGAACTCACCCATGCACTTTATTTAATGTTTATCTTTCTTTAGCGATTTTCTCCAGGAACACCAGGCCTCATATTCTCATGTCGTCTCAGAACCTGGTCTCCGAATTTCCCTAATTAATTTATAATAAATCAAAAGAAATTAAAACTCATTATATTCTCCCCACCTTAGGGATTTACATCCTCAAAATCGAAAACATGTGATACTCAACAAAAATAAGAGGGTAGTGAGTATGAATTTGAGCCTCCCACCCCATGTTCCCTCCTAGTGATTCTTGTGATACCACAAAACACAAACTATAGAAATCAACAACCCATGAAGGATGGTCTCTAATCTCCATTGGGTACTCCGCAAAATTCTCCCAATCATAAATATCTATCTCTCCCCAGTCGAAAACAAGCGATGGATCATGTACGTACCTCCTCAGTTGCGACACATGGAATACATCATGAACCCGTTGCAATTGCAAGGGTAGAGTTAGGAGGTATTCAACCTTGAAAACACTACTCGGAATATGAAAAGTACTATTGTATCTCAGAAATAACTTCCCTCCCCAGCCAAATCACCTCAATCCTTATAATTATGAGACATGATGGTTCACATGATCTCCCTCCTCAAACTCCATGGGCCTCCATCTCATATTATCATATGAATTCTACTAGCTCCATGCAGTCCTCATCCACTTCTAGGTGATTTTCACCTTTTTAGTGGCATCACACACCAACTCTAGACCCATGAGTGTTGGATCTCATGGGTCATTCTAGAAAACCACTGACCAGCATGGTCACCCGTACAAGGCCTCAAATGGCTTCCTTTCAATATTGGATTGGTAGCTGTGGTTGTAATAAAACACCACCAGATGTAGGTGATCCTCACAACTAAATACAAATTCTACGATGTAAGCTAACAACATTTCCACTTGAATCTTAATGGTCCACTTAGTATGGACATCTATATGGGGATGAAACGTAGTGCTCAAGCTTAATATTGTCCCAAAAACCTCCTACAATCATTTCTAGAATCAGGATGTGAAATGAACATCACATTCTGAAACGATCATTGGTGGTATACCATGTAGTATAACTATCTCCTACACATAGGGTAATCCCAATCTCTATAATAAACTCTACTCACAGATAGGTAGGAAGTTGGCCAACATGGTGAGTTAGTCAAAAATATCTCAGATGGTATGGTGTCTCCTTGATGTGCATGATAAACCCATCACGAAGTCCATCGTTATCTCACATCACTTCCACTCTACCATCGAAAGGGGTTAGTCAAATCCCAATAGAACATATTTCTCTATCTTCCCTTATTGACAAGGGATTCATTAAGAAATGAAATCTACCACTACTTATTCCATTCCCATCCACTAGAACTGACATTGGTGGTCCTGGTACATCTTTTCCACACCCGGATGTGCTACTATACTGGATGAGTAAAACTCCATCAGAACCTCCCCCTGAAATGCCCATGGTATAACTTTTCACCGTAAGAAAATAATGTTTTCCTTGTGGCTAACAAATATCCATTAGGGTCATGTCCTGGGGACACCAGAGTACGTCGGGTCTCACATCCGTATCCCCATGTTGCGCCTCCCTAACTCTCTTCATGATTATGGGAGTGAAAACCATCAACTAGAGTTAAGCTGCTCCATCTACATCCTCAAAGGATATCTATAACGTGACCAACTACCCCAATTAGTCACTTCTCAATAGCTAATTCGATCTCTTACAGAGCGAAATCTCAAATATGTTATCCTTCCCTGGAGGATATAAAATCTCAAAGTCGCAGTCCTTGGGGATGTCCAACCATTGCCTTTACCTCAAGTTCAAATCCATCTAAGAGAAGATATAATTGGGACTCTTATGGTCACATGAGATTATTAACCACTCACCCATCATGTATTTTCACGACATCTTCAATGTGAATACTACCACCAATTGCTCATGATAATGAGTTGCATAGTACTGCTCATGTAGTCTCAACTAACACAAGCAATATGAAATTTATATTTTCCCCTATATCAGGACACAACCAAGACTGGTCTCTGAAGTATCATTGATCACTATATACCTGACACCCTCCTCTAGTAGTCTCAATATGGGAGCGATCATCAACCTCTACCTAAGATTCAAAAATAAATACTGAAACATTTTTTCACATGAAGGTATTCCCCTTCCTTGTCAAAGCCATCAAGGGTGCTATTATTCTAGAAATGTCACAGATAAACTATCTATAGTACCATGCCAAACCCAAGAAACATCATATCTCAGTAAATCTCTAGGGTAGACCCCAAGGAAGAATCACCTCAATCTTCACTGAATCCACTACAAATCCAACATCTAAATTGACCTATCCCATAAAATAGATGTCTAGAATCTTGAATTTACTCATTGAGAGCTTCCCAAAATGCTGGTGCTCTCAAAGTATGATTAAAACAATTCTTAAGTGTGTCACATGCTTTTCCTAGGCCACTGGGTACACTAGGATGACATCATTGAATACATACATGAACTGGTAAATGTATTGTTGGAAGATCCATTTAATTAGTCCCATGAACACTTTTGGGGCATTTTTCATTCCAAAAATCATCACCAAGTACTCTCACTAGTTGTACTGACATTTGAAGGATATCTTCTGTACATCCTCATCATGTACACGATGCTGGTATTTGCAAGACGTGAGGTCAATCAGTGAGAAAAAACTCTCTCCCTTAAAATGATTGAAGAGATCATCGAACCTCGATGGTGTATACTTTTTATTCATGGTCACTTGATTTACGATCCATAAGTCTTCACATAACCTCATGCTCCCATCTTCCTTGTTGGAAAACAAAATTAAGGCCACCAAGGCTGAAACACTAGGTCTCAAGAAGACCTTCCTTTACAAGTCCTCCAGTTGTACCCTTAACTCACAAAGCTCTATAGGAGACATCCGATATATAGATGTAGATATCAGTGTCATCCTATGTTACAGATTAATGAAGAAGTTAATCTCAATATGGGGAGTCAATATGGGTACGTCCTCATGAAATATGTCCTCATATGCCACCACCACTGCAAGAAATAGAAGAATCCTATTATCCACTACACTGAGGGTGAGAAAATCCAAATGATTAGTAATCAGATGCACCCTCCTATGATTAAGTTAGTCTTGTTTTGTATACGTTACCTTTTCTCCAAAAAGGAAAATTAGGTCTCATCACCATGGATACACTGCACTCTAGACCTAAAATAGTCAATCTAGGTATGGATTTTGGATAACCATTCCCTACCACAAATTATGTACTAAGGCCTCGACACCGGTTCCAAAATATCCCAACTGAAACTCTCATCACCAATTGTAAGGTAACACTATCAGCACCAGTCTGTGGTCTATGAATGCCCTCTCATAGGAGTCTCTATATATAAGGGTCGAGTCAACGCCTCTACTAAAATCTTTGATACCTGAACAAGGTTCATGGTAAGAAAAGAATGACTAGAACTTGTCTCTATTAAAATTGTAGCTATGGTGGAAAATATACATATTATACCTTTAATAATCCCTAGATCACCGAGGTCATTGGCCTCCCTCACTTTTTTTTACTCGTCCAAGTCTACCGAATCCCTATGCCAAGTGTGAACTACCTGGGTGTGGTGGTGGTAATATATTGATCCTATGCCCACCACCTACCACTCTTACTACTCCTCTACCATATCCACTACCATGATGACCACCATTCTCATGTATCATTGTCTACCTTGGTTTTCCCAAAACCATTTCTTAATCATCTGTATGGTGGGTCGAGAAATTTGAAGCAATATGTTCTTAGATGCCATGTGAGTAACACAACTCGCCCGTCAGCTGAATTGCTCTACCCTAGGATCCCCACACCACAGATCATGTGTCCTACGGTCATACCCAGGAGTACATGACAAATGTGGCTACCAATATCATTTTTCTTCGACCTACTACCAAAAACTTATCTTCCAGGTGCCCACTGATAACTCCCACTATTGGGATCTACTCTACCATAAATCACTCTACTATTAGAGCTTGATAGAGTACCCTTTTATTTGTAGGTATTCCAAGAGATATCATGGAATCTCTAATCTACCGATGTAGCCCCTTTTTGATGTTCCGAGCCCTATTTAATGGGTCTCACACAATAATCTTGGAGTATAAAGAAAGAGTAGTAATCCTCTTCGAGTACTCTACCACAGTATGACTACCATGCTGTAGATGCAGGTGCACCTATATGTGCACTGAGCATAACGTAGTTAGGAAGAACTCCTCTCTGAAGATTCATTCAATATCTCCCTAAGAGAGAGTTTCCTCATCATGTGTTTGGGTCACTAAGATCCAACACCATCCAATTGATCCCTGAAAAACACTTCTATAAAGGACTGTTATTTGGTAGGAATGCGCCCCATAAGGTAGAAGATTCATGTAACTCCCTCCAGCCAATATTTAGCTATCTGGGATCTGAATCACCCCAAAACCTGGGAGGCCATTATGGTCTCATAGATATTGTCTAACACAATGTCTTATCATAATGGTTTTAATTGTCACAATTCATGGAATGTATTAACATATAACTTACCTCATTCGAGATACAAAATTATTTCAAATAATTATCTTTAATATTATATCATTTCAGTCGTATAACTATTTACGTGTGTTTAAAGTCTAAACATTCTTATAAATGAATATATATATATATATATATATATATGTTTATAGGAATTAACACTCTCTAACATTTTTGAATTGTAAGATAGGAAGAATATATAATATTATGAAAGTATGAGTCACTAACACTAATAGACAAATGACTCCCTGAGAGACATAGGCTCACTAGTAGACAGTTCAAACATGCATATGTTATACGAATGTGAAGCTGACCCCATAAGAATGACTCATATGAATAACCATTTCACACGACACTGAAACAAATGACTCACTATGTCACATGACACCGATACAGACGACCTACCGTCAGTTCAAGTGACCTACCATTGCATGGTGCTACTGACGCACAGAATCACCATCAGTTGAAATGAGTCACCGTTTCTTCAACTGCCTCAACGATACATGGAAGGATTCATGGTTGATATGATTCACCGATAGATCAATTGTCTCAATAAATATCAAATGTCACCCTGAATGATGGATGGACTCACCATTAAAACAAGATACAGATGGGTTGAGACACCGAAAGAAGGAGACAATGACAGACGATTCACCGATAGAATGTTTAAATTAGAATTTATTAATATTATTTATAATAATCATATTTGTGTCATTAAATCATAGTTTCATATTTAATAATCTTTTGTAGGACTTTTAGAAGACATAATGAGGTACGATGAGCTGATGCACGTGCAATGTACATGCTCTTTGTCGTCCCTCGAAAATAATATGTCTTTTGATAAGAAATAAGATAGACAGAAAAAAGGTCATGTTGTGCATAACTATGAGAGATATACTTAAACACATTTGAAACAATCATGCAACCATTTTTAACTCAATAATATAAGAATAAACAAGGTGAACTTTATCGAGCTAAACATCAAACTGGCCAACTATTTCAGCATATCATGAATGTAGACGAATATACATGAACAACCATACATGTACCTAGAAGCCAAAATATGAAAACCTATTTTCTATCAACTTCTAGAAGAGGACTTAAACTTCAATTCCAATTCTTCAAACGAGTCCTTATCTTCACCGCATAACACACAAATCCTTCTAAACATAACTCTATATAATTAGCACTATTGTGTTCATTTAGATACATTTCTAAGAAGTGTATGTATTTTTCTATTACTCACCGTAAATCCTATTCATAACTAGTGGATAATTGATATCCACAATCACACAGTATTTTTATCCATTTCTATCCCATGTAGAATTTTGGATGGGGACTCGTGTGACCAATATATTGTTTTTTTCAAGAAGAATTGTGGTAGAGGTCAAGGGTTGACCTGGACAACACTGTGTGCTATTGTGAACCCCAATCCATGCTGTCAATCAAATTATTTATAATTTTAAACTGCTTGATGTTAGGTGATTACCAAGTGGAGATGATTATTTCTCTTTTTGATACTGAACCTCTTTTTTTTATTTCTGATGTGTTTTTATATTTTAGTTTTACTCTATTTAATCAAATATTTAATAAAACTAAATTGAACTCTTGTATTTATTCTTGGAATGTGTTTATAATCGTATTGTATTATTAGATTATTTTCAAAAGATGTACTAATTATCAAATAGATACAATTGAGAACAAATCAATCTCTAGATAAATTAATGGAAGAGTAAAACTCTTATAAATTAACTACTGGAGAACTTGGCAATCAAATATTAAATATTATGGGAACATCCAACAATACTTTTTAAGTTAAATTTTTATGAATACTCTATTTGACCACTCATGAGTACCATACTCTGTCCAACATTTGGTATTACGGGTAGGTTAGGAAATTTTAGTTTTCATTGCATTTTCAACCATTTTCAACTGTGATTTCAGTTGTATTTCAAAGATCATAAAATTTATGTTAATTATAAATTTTTGTCTCTTTAAAATATTGTTCTAATTTTTTTTATTCAGGATAATTGGGTGGAAAGTGTTTCTACCAATATACCTCCATTATATAAAAGATCAAATTATTCCCAATGGAAAATTAAAACGAAAATGCATTTAAAAACAACATGTTTTTAAATTTGGCCTTCAATAATAGATGAGTATAAGATTACTTATACTACTAGAACGAAATGGGATGAATCTAATAAGACTAATTATCACAATAATTTCAAATCCATGAATGCCTTATTCTATTCTCTAGAAGATGATGGATTTAACAGAATTTATGCTTGTAAAATAGCCCATGAAATTTGGGATACTTTGTTTGTTTCACGTGAAGGAACTACTAGTATTAAAGAAATGAGACATAACACATATAATAATAAATATGATAACTTTAATATGAAGCCTGATGAGCCTATTTCCAACATATATATCAGCTTCAATGAAATTTTGAACACTAGGTACTCTCTCAGAATATATATTTCTACCAAATAAAAAATCATAGGGATTATCATATGCTTACCTAATAGATGGAGGGTAAATACAATCTCAATTATAAAATCATTTTACATCATCAAATTACCTATCAAGGAACTATTTGGAAAACTGATGATGTATGAGGAAGAGCTAAAAGTAAACAAAGAAGAAGATGGTAACCATAACATAACATTTTCTTGTTTCAAGAGTAGCACTTCCAAGAGGAAAGTCAATGAGAAAGTTCATGTTTCTCTTGAGCGAACATGTAGGGAAGTATCAACATCAGAAAGTAATGAAGATATGGAAAATATAGCAAGAAGATTCAAGAAATTTAATAGAAAGAACATGTTTTTCAGGACTCCCAATTATGATGGATGATGTGATAACAAGGGCCACTAGAAAAAGTTTTGGAAAAGAAATGATAAATCAGATGAGATTGTATTCTATTAATACAGGAGGAGTGAACATGTCAAAGATGACAGTGCAAAATAAAAAATATATAATGAAGTATAAAAAGGAGGAAAAGATGTATAATAATGCTATGATGGACACCTGGAGTGCCTCTGGGGATAGCTCAAGGGAATCATCATCATCTCATGATGAGACATTTGACATGAAAAATATGTGTTTTATGAAAAACACGTATAAGGTAACCTTATATACACATGTAAAAAAAATTTATTATTCTAAAAATTAATGTTAGTATGAAAATATGACAAGTGATGAACTCATTGAATATTGTGACATGATGAAAGAGACATGTAATTAATTAAAAGATAAATATAAATCTTTAAAAAACATCACGATCGTACTGTAACTATTAAGACTAATCATGCTACTGAAAGGGTAATTAATTATCAACTGTTCAATGAAAAAAAGAATTAAATATATCTAATAAGAAATTAAAGAAGGGTATAGAAAATTTTACAAATGGAAAAAATAATCTTACTCAAATTATTGGTAAACAGAAAGCTTTTAAGTACACTTCTGGTATAGGATATTAGACTGGACAAAGAAACATATCTAAATTTTTTTCACTAAATTTGAAATGTTTGTTCTTCTACCTAAAAATCGAAAATCTTCTACATCTATCAGTACTAAAAAATCCTTTACTAGTTCTAATTTTTATAGAATAAATAAAGTTTATTTTTTAAATATGATACATAATGCTTATAAGAACCCCCTAATGAAAATGTGGGTACCTAAATGATTGATTACTAATTCAACTTTACCCAAACAAGTATGGGAACCAAAATCTGTTTTTGTGTGGTTATTCTATAGGAATGTTGTTTGAAGTGCTCCTACAAGAGTTAATTGTACATGGATAATGGATGTTCAAGACACTCGACATGAGATTATTCAAGCTTCAGGAACCATATCAAGATTGGTAGTGGATATGTTACCTTTGATGACAATTATAAATGAAAAAATAATTGGTTTAGGAAATATTTGTAACTCTAACTTAGTTATAATTACCAAGGTACTTTTTGTTGATGTATTTAAGTATATTATACTTAGTATTTCACAATTATGTAATGATGGATTTCATGTTAAATTTTAGAATGATGCTTGTAACAATTTTAACTCTAAAAATGAATTAGTAATTTCAACTTTTAGAAATGAAAATTGTTATTCTATTAAACTAGATTCCATATTTTCTCAAAATATTTCTTGCTTAAGGGCCTTTTACATCGATTCTTGGATTTTCCATAAGAAATTAGGCAACTATAACGTACACTCTCATTGAAATCTTACAAAAAGGACTAGTTAAGGATCTACCCAAACATTAGTTTCCTAATGATAATGCATGAAATCCTTGTAAATAGGGTAAACAACACAAGATATCATTCAAATGAAAGAAAGAAGTACATCTTCGTAACTTTTAGAGTTGGTTCACATGGATTCGTTTGGACTATCTCAATTTTCTAGATTAAATGGGAAGTAATATGTCTTTGATGTTGTAAATGACTATTCTATGTATGCATGGACTTATTTCTTATCTCAAAAAAATAAATAATGTACTTACATCATCCAGTATTCTAAAACAATGGAAAATATAAGTAGACTTTGAAATAAATCCTTAAGAAGAAATCATGGTCGTGAGTTTGAAAATCAAGACATTGAATCATTTTGCACAAAAAATTGCTATAGTCATTACTTCTCTACCACTAGGACACCTCAACAAAATGGGGTATTATAAAGAAGGAATATTACTTTACAAGAGATATCCCAATCAAAGATTAATGAATATAATATACCTGTTTACTTTTGGGCATAGGCTATGAATAAATCTGTTACATAATTAATATAATATTTATTAGACCTATCATCAAGAAGAAGCCTTATGAGTAGTAGAACAATAGAAAACCTAAAGTTATTCATTTCAATGTTTTAGTTGAAATTTCTATATACATAAAACTAAGTAAAATCTTGATGAATTAACATACAAGAGTGATAAAGGAATCATTCTGGGTTACTCAAACTCTAGTAAATCCAACAGTGATATTAATAAAGGAACCAAGTGTGTGGAAGAATCTGTGCATATAACATTTGAATAAACAGATCCACATGAACCTAACATCTATAAGGACCCGACCCCAGTTACCTAGAGCCGATGCCTTATTTGATTACGTTTTCATACATACAAGGAATATAAATCTTGAATGACTGAGTAGTTTAGTATTATTGGAAACAAGTTACATACATATGTTTAACATTACAACATGAAGGGAAACATAACACTATTTTAATCCACTAGAAACATCATGTCTCTTAGATTATGTTCGAAATTAATTCATAAATTACTTTTTCATGTCCTAAGAAAATGAAACATAAGAAAGGGGTGAGCTCAAATGCTCATCAAGTGTAAGCAATACAGCGGAATATAGTATAAACATTAGACCTGGTGAATAATTGAAAACACATGCCTTTAATAATAATCTTGAAACATATTATGGAAGGAATAAGAGCTAAATAAATAGTTAAATAATTAAACATAATCATGGGTATTCTACTAGTCTAATAACCACATGATCTTCAAAAAATATCATCATAATGGGTGATGTTTATATTCCGGACATCATAACTATACTGTCCATGCCTCGTTCTAGGACTATAAAATAATTATTTTTTCATGGCCTCATGCGAAGACCATAGTTTGTCTCATGAGACCTACTGATTCATCGAGGGGCTATAGAGAGCTCCACTCGTCACATAATAAGTCCAATTCATTCCTAATATAGGTGGGGATCATCATAAACAACATATTTATTCATATTGAAACTATCATATGAAATGTAACCAACATTCACTAACCATTTGAAATAATATGTTGAATGGTTTTAGGATAGATCATCCACAATAAAGTTAGTCATAATACATTGAATAAAATATTTTATATGAATACATAAATGATTAAACCCAATAATACCGTGGAATCAATAAGATCATTGAACAAAAATACTATTATAAAATCATTACCGAATTTTGAGATGAATACTATATTATTTTGAAAAGAATAGTTCTTTTGGAAAATATTTGTATAAAACCAGAAGTGATGTAAGATAGAACTTTTAAAATAAAATGAGTATTTTGATAATGAAAATAGTTTCCAAAAACATATTACAGAGTCCCCTGGTAAATAGATAAGAATTGGAGAAATTCCCTTGAATCGGGCTTCTATTTTGGAAACAATTTTGATTGTTCCTTTTAAAACGTGTAACTATACATAAAATAAAGAAGGTTTCTGGTTTGAAAACATATATATGTTACTCACACAGAATATATGATCAGTACATAACAATACATAAACATTTCATTGAGGTAATTAGACAATTAATGTAACCCAAATGATAATGGAAGTTCAGGTGAAAAACCCTTACCTTAACTCCAAACATGTTCTTCTCTCGAACATAATCTCTTGGAATATGAAATTATAATTATTATTAACTTATTTAAAAAACTATTAGACATGTATTCGGTTTATCATAATTCTGTTTAGTTCATTTATACCCTTATTTCTATGTTATTAGATTGAATTTCATTGTTCTGGGGTGTTCATTTTCTTTATTTTCATAATCGGTTCACTTTTTTTATGTAATGGAGTTCATGTGGAATGGTAAAAAATCTAAAGTATTAGAATTATATATTATTCATGAAAATAAATAATTGGTAATGGTGATTTATATCATTTGGTTACATGGAATGAGAATGAATCATTACACGAGAACCACTTCGATTATTTGGCGGTATTTGGATTATTATGAACTAGTTTTTTCATATAACTTAATTATATGAACATATTCTGGTTCGTGAATATTAATTATGTTATAAAACATATATTATAGTCTGTTTCAACCATGAATATGATTTCATGACCAGTAAATAACAATAAATTGAAAAACAAAACTTCGTCGTCCACAAAGGTTATAAATCAGAACCTCGTGGACGTCGATTTAGTTTATAAAATAAAAGGGAGGGAGTCAAAATATTTATAATGGTTCTTCCATTAACAAGATATAAATATAGTATATATATTTTATTGGAGGTATCATGATCATTTGGATATAAGGGGCGAGGAGAGGATAACAAAAGAAGATAAATTGAAATGAAACCAAATGAAAAAGAAGGGTACTTTACATCTTGAAATAACCTCCTTGAAAAACACCTTAAGGGAAGGGGTTTTGGTCTTTTGGAAAGACCAAAATCTTCTTCGAAGTGGGGAGAGACTATGGAATAGTAATTGGGAGTAAAATTGAGGAGATTAAAGGATTATAGTAGTGAAGAGAAGAGGTAGTTATGAGGGGTTTTATAGTGGAGAAGAGAAGTAAATTTTGAATATTTAATTCATTATTTTATTATTTCCCTAAACACATCCAATAGTGTGGTTTCATGTGACCCCGAATAGTAATATGTGCATGTTAGTTTTAACCAAGTGTCCTTGCATCACTTGTGATTTCATTAATAGTGTATTTATCTGATAATTTTTATATATGATATTTCATCGTATTTCACTATTCATCAAAATTCTAGAATTACAAAAAAATCCCAGAAATTCACCCTTAACATTTTTCGACGTGTATAATTGAAAAGTGAATCCCATTTTTCAAAAATAATTTTTTAAATATTACTAATTTAATTTTTCAATAAGGTCATAGTAAATACGAAAAATAAAAATCTTGAAGTGCAATGAGTTTTTTATGACATTGAAAAATTAATTTAGATCCCATTATCATATTGACTTACGAAAAAAATAATATTACTATTCACTATTCATAAGTGTTATATTAATATTCATATTACTATTCATAAGGGTATGTTACTATTCATAATAAATACTGTTTGTTCTATTAGACTTCAAATGACTTACTAAACACAACTCTAGATGACCATTTCATGAAATTCAAAAAATAGGAGAGCCAAAGTTGTGTTTAATGAATGGATTATAAAATTTCATTCTATATTTATTTTCAAAACCTTGGGAGGTTACAACATCTCTCTAGACAACCTTGAATATGATCTGTAAATCCTGGACATAAATGAAAAATTCTCTAATCCTTCTGTTAAGAAATATGTTAAATAAAACAGTTCTATAAATTATTTAGAATATGAACTCAATTAACCCAATCAAATAGAAGAACCTAACTGTATTAGCTAGTACTTTTCTATGCCAACGAGAACTCTTATGAACCATTCTTTAGATATAATTGTGAGAGCCATAGATAAAGGGACACTAACTAGAGATTGTCATAGAAATTAGGTTGAACATCAAGCCTTCTTGTCACAACATGACCCTAAAAACATTAATTATGAAATAAAATATGAATTTTGGGTGATTTCAATGCAATAAGAACATACCCAATTTGAAAGAAATAATGTTTGGAATCCTGTGGATAGACCCAAAGACACCTTGAACATAAGAAATAAGTTGATGTTTAGGAACAGAGTAAATGAATCAAGTAATTTTTTATGAAACAAATCAAGATTGGCTGCACTAGGTTATAGTCAAGATAAATGAATTGACTATAAATAAACATTCACACATGTTTAAAGAATTCATGCGATCAGAATCCTTCTTCGTTTTACTGCCCATCTTAATTAAAAACATTATCAAATGGATATCAAAAGTTCATTCCCAAATGGGTATATTGTAGAGGAGTGTATTGTTGAACAACCCTAGTTTTACCAACCCTCATTTTAAAAATCATGTGTTCAAATTAAAAAAAGTTTATATGGTTTAAAACAAGCTCCAAGAGCATGGTCTGGTAGATTAATTAGTTATCTTATTTCAAAAGGTTTTACAAAAGGAATTGTTGATCCTACTCATTTTATAAAATTAATTTCTAACGATGTTTTAGAATCTCTAATTTACAATGATGATATTATTTTTGGATCTTCAAGATATTTTTTACGTATTGAGTTTTCAAAGATAATACAAAATGAATTTTAATTCAGTTTGATGGGTGAACAAAAATTCATATTGGATTTCAAAATTTTCAAAATAAAGAAGGTATAATTTTTAATTAATGTAAATACACAAAATATATTTTAAATATATTTGAATTTGATAGTATTAAATGTATTGAAACTCCAATGAGTACTTATTGTATGTTGGATCTTAATGAAATTGGTAAACATGTTGACCAAACCTCTTTCAGAGGAATGATTTTGGGTTTTCTCTACTTTACTGCTAGTTGGATAGATATAATGTTTAGTGTGTGTATGTGTGCTTATTTTCAAGATAATACTAAATTATATCATTTAAATGATGTTAAAATAATTTTAAAATACCTCAAAAATACTATCAATTTAGGTTTGTTTTACCCCGAAGGAAAATCATTTAATATAGTGAGTTATTCTGTAGTTGAATTTGGTGGATCCTATTTAGAATGAAAGATAACCTCTACGAAATGTCACTTTTTTTAAAGTATTTGGTTCATGGTGTAGGAAGAAACAAAATTTTGATTCATTATCTATTGTCGGAGCAAAATACATAGCTGCTGGTAGTTATTGTGGACAAATTTTGTGGATAAAACACACTCTTCAAGAGTATGGATATTATTTTAGACATGTACCTATAAAATGTGACAATACAAGTGCTATTAACATTTCGATGAAACAATTTTCTCATTAAAGAACAAAACATATTGATGTAAGAAATAAATTTTTTTGATATCATTATCAAAATGTTGATATCATTTTAGAATTTATTGGAACTGAATATCATCATGGTGAAATTTTCACTAAGCCATTGAAAAATAAAAGAATGAATTACATCCAATAGGAGGTAAGAATGATCAATCAGTAAGACCCTGTGTTTACCTTTCCTTTATCTTTTTTGGTGAATTTTTCATGCCAAAACCATTGTCATACCGACAATTTTGTCATGTCGAAACCATTTTCATGCTAACACTATTGTCATGCTAACACCAGTAGTGTTATACAATGTTTTTCATGCCGAAAATGATCAGTCACTATTTCTGTACATTTTATGTTTTTATCAAAAAGACATCATTTCATTAATTCTAATGAACCTGGTCCACGATTTTTTAATTGTGTAAATTTAAAATCCATAAATGATATAAATTTTAATTGATCCACTCTGATCCTTTTTCAATACTCTCTCTTAGTCGCCGTTATATTTCATTACCCCCGAACATTCACCTTCTGACATCCAGACAGAACTCATCAGAATGGTGCATGTGAAACAAGCTCTGGAAGAGGGTGAGTCTCTTGCATCCAAGAAACATAAAGGTGAATCAAGAAATCCTTCAGGTGTAGTGGATCATATTCTGGAAAACATTGTTTTTTCCTCAAAGAAAGAAGTATTGGTGGAGTGGATCTTAGAGAGAAAGTATTTTTTATTGAATTTGCTAAAAGATAATGGATGGATTGATTGGTTTGAAAATAATGACAAAGTCTTCTACTCAAATATAGTATAGGGATTTTATATCAATATGGAACTGTTTTTGGAAGGGAGTGATGTAGCTTTGGTCTAGTCAATATTAAAAGGGAATAGAATTTATTTCTTTTCAGAAAATTGGGTTGAATGTATTATGCTACCTCAAAAAGGATGGTTTGATTAATATCACGACACTTCTCCTCCTGAATGTGAATTCTTTTGTTATGTGAATTCTCTAAAAGACCTTACTAGAAATGAGTCACATAGGAGACCCATTTCCTCAAAATTTAATGGTGAGTGCAGAATTATATTTATGTTTATTCAGCACCATATTTGTCTCATGAAAGGGGAATTTGTGTCTTTAAGGTATAGAGATGTGTACTTTGTGTATTTTCCATAGAATGGAGTAAAATATAATAAATGTATATATCTTATTGTTCACATTAATGAGATGATAAATCTTGGATGTAAATAAAACTCTCTGTCCTACTCCAAAATGATTTCAGCTATTGTAAAAGAGGAATGTTGTGTATGTAATGTTGATGATGTTGTAGTTAGTGAATGTAGTGGTTTTAGTTTAATCTCTGACATTTGTAAGATAATGAAAATTAATTAGAACCCATGGAGAAAGGAATGGGTTCCTGATGATGGTATATTGTATTAAAATTTCAATCCTATAGATCTTCTAGTTAAACCAAGGGATCTAGTGGATCATATCCTTGGCCCAGATGAAAAGATAATTTATCTTTTAGATGAAGTGGTGGAGCCTACTACTCTTATTAGAGATTTGGGATCACTAGTAAATGATTGAAGTGACCCAAACACAACTGAACCAACAAAAAATAGTTTCTATTGGACCTAAATGTCAACCATTGGCCTTTCCTACTGATGAAACAGTTCTAAGGTCTACTGGATGTGATGAAACAGATGTTGAAGCAAGTGTAGAATACATCAGTGAAGATAGTGAAGAAGAAGATGAAGAAGATGAAGAAGATGAAGATGGTAGTGGTGAATGTGGTTCAGAATCAGGTAGGGAATTAGAAGATGACCAATTTGATGATGAAAATGGATATGAAAAGAATGAATATGGAGAAAATAAAGAAAGTGATGAATTTGGAAGTGACAGTGATTCTGATCATCCTGATGAAGATTAAGATTCTGTATGTATGGATGTTGGTGATGCTAGTAATGGTGTATTCATTATGGGAATTGTTCAATAAGAGAATGGTACTTCTAATGAACCATTTTTTCATGTTTTATAAACTAGAAAAATATCTTTTCATATGTAGAAGCAACCTAGACATCTTGCATTAACTGAGGGGGAGAAATATTCCAAGAAGGATGACACTGAGGGGGAGCCTCAAGGACCAGTTTCTCTTGCTGATGAAGAGCTTAAAATTGGAAGAGTAAGGAAATATTCTCTAACTCCATTGGATTATAATATTTTGAATGAATGGGTGTGGCATCCTGGTTTTGTGGCACTGGGATTGGATAATGAAAATTATGACGACAACGTTTTTATCCTTGTTGTAAGGGAACAAGAGGCTGAGAAATCTTCAAGTGACTATTTCATTAAAGATGATTTTGAAAAATTCAAGCAAGACATTTTTGTCTCTATAAGAGAGGCAGTTCAATATCATATATTGTGTGATATTGATGAAGATAGGATAGGGAACAATGAAATGATAAAAAATTTGAGTGCTATCTGTTCTATAACTGATAGTGTAAGGAAAACTGGATCTTTTTGGTGTACTACAACCTCAACCAGTGTATCTCAAGCTGATGTTACTTCGATTTCCAAGATGGTGATTAAATAAATTCAACATAATTTGATTAAAACTACTGAATGTTTTTGACAAGATACCATAATCTCGGGAATTTAATGAAGAATTTAACCAATGGTATCAATATGTTGACCACTAAGTATAGAAATACAATGGAAAGTGTCTTGAATGTACTTGAGAATCTTGATTCTCATTTTAAAACTCTACAGTTTTCCTAGCCATGAAAGAAATATAAGAAAATTACCTGCTCTGCTCTGGCATTAACCTCTGCTCCACCAGTTCAGACATAACAATCTGCAGATCTCACTTCTATTTGTTCAGTTTTAAAATACAAACTACAAGAATTAATTGTTAGTATGGCCAAGGTTGAGGACACATCAGATAAGGTGCTTGATCATGTGAAGTATTATACAAGGAGTTATTCACACACTCAAGAAGATCAGACAAAAAAATTTAATTATTATTCCCACCAACTCATCAAAAAAGAATCAAATGAACAATCTATTTTATTATTTGGCCACCAATATTAAATTTCCTCTAGTAAAAAATTCTTTTAAGGATCAGTTTCAAAAGTCATGAGAATATACAAGCCTTTTTGGAAAAGTTTATATAAAAAATAGATTATTCTGAAAATAAAATGAAATATGGTTGATACATATTTTAAGAGTTCATCAATATTGTAAAAACCTATCACCATGTTCAATGTGATGCCATTGTGGTACCTCCTGCTGCACCACTTGGCCCTACTGGTTTCGTTCCTGCTTATCCTCAGATGTCAATTTCTTGGGATTTATCGCAAATATAACCTATCATTATATAAACTATTCAGCCTAGGCTTATTTCATAGCACAGACCTCCCATATCATCTATAGTTCCTGAAGGAGTGCCTCTTTCACCTCTGAAAATCCTTCCATACCCTCCTAATTCTCAACATAATCCTCTTAATGAACCATCCATTGATTACTCTGATAAGGGGAAGGAACCCCTTTACCCTACCATGTATTTTTTAGTGATTTTTTTGATAGGGAGGATCCCTCATACTTTTTATCATTTAGTGTACTTTTCTCATCAATGACATTTCAATGTACATCCTTTTCTATTTTTGTCTTTTACTATCAACTATTTGTTAATCCCAAAAGTGGGAGAATTTTATTAAGAATTATTTAAAGGGGGAGATGTTTATTAATCCTTTTTTAGATGGGGATAATTTTTCTCAACACTATTAATATGGGGATAAATTTATTTTTTTGTTCATTATTTTCTCTGATACATTATTATCTTTATTATCTACAATACATTATTTTAATCATCTCTATGATACATTAATATTTTTATACATTAATCTTAATTGACGATACTTAATAATTCCATGATTTTTGATCATCAAAAGGGGATGATTGTTGGACCATAGGTACTATTGGAAAATATATCTAACTATAATGGTTTTAATTATCACAAATGATGGCATATATTAACATATACGTTTCCTCATGTTAGATCCAAAATTATGTCAATTCATTATCTTGAATATCATGTCATTTCAATCATATAACTATATATGTGTGTTTAATATATAAATAATATTATAACTGATTATCATTGTGTTTATGGACATTAACACTATCTGACATTGTTGAATTTTAAGACAGAATGAACGTCTAAAATTATCTAAGTATGAGTCACTAACATCGACAGACAGATGACCCATTAATAGACATATGACTCACGAATATACAATTCAAACTGGAATATGTTATACGTATGGGAAGCTAACACCATTAGAATGACTCATATGATTCACCATTTCACATGAAATCTACAGAGAAGTCTCACTATTTCACATTACACTGATGCAGACGTCCTACTGTTAGTTCAAGTGACCTACTGTTGCATGGTTCTACAAACGCAAGGACTCACTGTTAGTTGAAATTAGTCACAACTGGATCAATTATCTCACTGATAGAATAAATGATTCACTATTGATTTGAGTCAGAAATAGATCCATTGTGTCCCTGAAAGATCAATTTTCTCACCGATAGAAGGAAGGACTCACCATTAAAACAACTTACCGATGGGTTGAGATAGGAATAGAAGGAGACCCAGTCGGATGAGTAACCAATAGACTGCTAAAATATTAATTTATTAATATTATTTATAAAGGGAATATTTCATTCATTAAATGATACTGACATATTTTGTAATTTTTTGAAGGACTTTTAGCAGACAGTATGAGGTATGACGAGCTGAAACGCATGGAATATACATGCTCATCGTTGGACCATGAAAATAAAAAGTATTTTTAAAATAATGAAGTTAGATAGAAAAAAGGATGTGTGGTGCATTCATGTGAGAGATATACTGAAGAACACCATCAACTCTCATGCAACCATTGTGAACTCTAGAATAGAATAATACATGAGGCGATCTAAATCGAATTGAACTTCGAACAGAAAAATTATTTCAATATATCAAGAAAGGAGATGAATATATATTCACAAACATACCTAGATTTGGAATCCATAATACGACATTCTATTTTGTGTCAACATCCATATGTGGACTTGAAAATCAAATATGCTTCATCAAATGAGTACAGAGCTACACCACATAACACACAAAGCCTTCTAAACAAAACAAACATCATTTTCTCTATTGTGGTCATTTAGTTACATTTCTGAGCAGTGTGGGTATTTCTCTGTTTCACACATATTGACTCATGTGCATAATTAGAGGGTACTATATATCCTCAATATCAAACTCTTTTCTCCATTTGTATCCCATGCATAACTGTAGAAGAGGTCATGTGTGACCTATTTGTTGTTTTTTCTACAAAGTACACTGTTAGAGGTCAAGGGTGATCTGGATAAATCTGTGTGCTATTTTGAAAACGGATCCAGGGTGGGGATCAAAATTTTTATTAATCTAAACTACATGGTGGTAGGTGATCAAAAAGTGCTGAGGATTAATACTCTTCTTGAGGCTGAACCTATTGTTTTATTTCTTCTCTGTTTTTATCTTTTAGGTATACTCTTTTTTATCACATATATCATATAACATAATGGAATTATGATAGTTATACATAAAAATGTGTTTATAAAAATATTTAATTATTAGATTAATTTCAAAAGTTGGTATGATTATCAAATTGATACAATTGAGAACTAATCAATATCTTGAGAAATTAATAGAACAATCAAGCTCTTATAAATTCATTACAGGATATCTTGGAAATAAAATTTTAAATATTGGGGGAACGTAAAAAATTACTTTTTTACCGAATTTTTTATAGATACTCAATTCA
This sequence comes from Viscum album, assembly GCA_963277665.1. Classification (NCBI taxonomy): domain Eukaryota; kingdom Viridiplantae; phylum Streptophyta; class Magnoliopsida; order Santalales; family Viscaceae; genus Viscum; species Viscum album. Next base: position 1,868,795,010 of record OY728133.1, read on the forward strand.
ACCCCTCTTGAGTAATCTACTATGACCAAAAACAAATTCCACTAGAACTCTTGCATTGTACTAAGCCTAGATGCATCCTCAATCGGTAGCATTGGTAGTAACCGATGCTTGACCGGTGGTGGTATCACTGGTAAACCACCTAGATGTGCTATCTCTAGTGCATGGAGTATCTCTTGTATGTTCCCATGTATCGATGCCCCATATCTAGGTGTGTTATCCTCATAGTCACACAATGTAATCCCGAATGGCTGTCTGCATTGAAGCATCCAAAAACAGATCAAGTAATAACATAGTCAATAGAGTATACCTATTGATATAACTGAATAAAGACACAAAAGCACACTCAATTATTATATGATGCATGTATCATTGTTCTCCCTAAAAACATTGCCTTCAAGTACCTAGTCAAAATGTTGGTTTATAGAGTCTGGGTGTATGTACCATTGTTTTCCCTAAAAGCTAGACTCGAAACACCCAAAACTGTTTCCCCAAACCAACCTCATCGATTCCTAGTCCTAAAGTAGAATTGACCAACTTTGATACCACTCAGTCATGACCCATCCTATAGCGGATTGTGTCATGACTACCCAAATACCATCTTATATAGGCCAGGGTCTAGTGACTAGCATCAAGTTGGAATATCCCAAAATGGGATGCATTTTCCTATGTACAAGTACACACACACACATTTTCATGACCTAAAGGCTGTAAAGTAAAAAACTAAAAGTAAACAGTGTATTCATACACTAAGATACCAACCACAGATTATGATAGTACTAAACTGTGAATTAAATAGAGAAAAAATACAATCCCACCAAAAGAAGGATATATCCAAGTGACAACAAAAGGTCATGAGACTCATCTGTAGAAAAACCTACCTGAATGGTTGGTGTAAGACAACTATATAATTACATATATGCACACATCATTTATATGAACCTTCCAAGAGACCACTTGGACCTGGAATATCTATAAACCTTTAAAATACTTGATCATCTTCACAAGACAATACACATGCAGGAAATGACCATGCAGGGTTGAGTAAAACATTACTCTGTAGGACACACTAAAACCACAAATGAATACCACTAATAAATACACAAAGTACACTACACAAAAAAAGACTTTATATTCCAAAAAGGACAAAATGAACTAATATAACCTCAAACAGGTATATGTTTATAGAAAAAATGTTGTATTATTTGACGTGATCCAAAAAACAACCAGTTTCTATAATAAATGAAGTGTCGATAGCACACCTAGTGTCGATAACACAATGAGTTTCCATAACACATAGAGTGTTGATAACATGGGGAGTTTTGATAACTCAAAAAATATCGATAACACATGAAGTATCCATAACACGTAGTGTATAAATAACACATAGAGTGTCAATAAGTCATTCGGCCCCCAATTCACGTAGTCACCATGTCAAAGCCAACCATATGATTCTACACGTAGCACAATTGTATGGAGATAACATACTCCTCATCCCATGAGGTCATATATAATCATCCAAAAAATCATACAAATACTTCCACCAAAGTACTGTCTGTTCGCAAGGGTCCCCACACTGCAAACATCTCATCAAACAGACACACAGTTTGAATGTTATAGAAGTTTTACTAAAAAATGATTGACATGGGTCAGGTCCGGGAATGACCTGACCCGACCATGTCTGGCTAACCCGACCTAGCCTCATCTGCTCCAGGCCTTCTAATTTGTTGGGTACATCCTTCTCGGCTACTAGAGCAGACCAACTCCTCTAGTTCGACTCATCGCATGTTTCGAGGTTCACTGTGCCACACGCTTCCCCTTGACCATGTGCCTCCAACTAAGGCAATGTTGTGTCGAATTTCACATGGACAACACGCCTGGTATTTTTCCCTCACCACCACCTCGGGTTCCTCCTACACAGCACTAATCCACGTCTCAGCTTGTCATCATGTACACGATCAACATCGCGACCTCATATTGTGGCCCCAATTGTTCGATGCGGACCACACCCACCAACCTTGTAGGCCCTAATGCAGCCTCCTTCCATGTTCTACCTCTGCCGAATACTACACTGGCCATCGCGCCCTCACGCTCTACCAAGACCAACCCCACCGGGCCACGTCCGTCGATTGTCGGCCCACCATCCTACCCACATGGTCGTCCTGGAATGAAAAACATCTCCCCTCCACCATGTCACCTCCAAGATGGAATGGGTGTTTTTTGATCTTCAGTATCTGGTTGTTGCACCCTGAATCAAAGGGATAACAATCAATGAAATCGTAAAATCACGAAAAATGTGAAGAACATGAAGAAAGAGGGGAAAAGGAGAAGAAAAAAAGCACATGAAGGATGGATCTGGCCAATTTTTAATTTCGGCCTTGAAACTTTTTTATTAGAGGGATCATGAAGAACAACACAATCACATAAATCTAACGTGCATTTAATACACACAATATTACTCTCATCCCGTAAGATGTAAAACCATGGTTCAACCTCTTCATGGGTTCATCCTCATTCATCATAGAATTTAATAACGGAAAATGAATCACATATACCAACACCCTAACTAGATTTTGAATCAGTTATTGACAAAAGGAGAAGTTGTGTCATTTTTGTTTGACGATCTGTTGATTTTCAATCCAAGATCTGATATGTGATCCATCATTGTTGATTCTCAATGTGTTGATGTTTTTTAGCGTGATATCCATCTACACATGTTCAAGGAATTATAGGATTATGAGGAAAACACTAGATTCTTTAAAAAATTTATTATTTAAAAATAAACCCATACCGCATCGCCATAAATTTTTTATTAAATAATTTAATACAGATACATCCAAGATCTAAATTTTTTTCTGGCCTATTTTGGATTATGTTAGGCCCCCCATAATGTATAGTTACTATTTTGAACACTATGGTGCCCTCTGATATCTGATCCGGGAACTTGTTTAGATGTTATTCCATTTTATTGAAAAATTTCACCTAGTCGCTTTATAAAAATCAAAAAAAAACTATGATTTGTTTCAGGCACACCAGGCTTCAGAATCTCATGCCATCTCAGCACCTGGTCTCAAAAGTTTCTTAAATAATTTATAAAAATAAATCTGGAGAAAATATGATTCCTTAAAAATAATACTTTAATACCCTACTATGAAATATGGTTATCAAAAATTATTTATGTGAGAATATGGAGATGGTAGTCCATACGTTTGCATAAGTAAGGATTCTATTTATCAATGAAATTGATTGAAAGAATGTAATTATAATTTTATATATATTGAGTGATAATTATATAATAAATATAATTTTATTTATTATAATTCATATATATATATATAATTTATGTTATGTTGTGGTGAAAAATAAAATACATCAGTTCACGAGGCGACAGTCCACATGTACACACGAGTGATGTCATTAATTTTCATTGAAATTTTATTAAATAATAGTTTCATTTTTTAAAAAATTAAATAATTAAATTAATATTATATATATACATCATATTATTTCATTTGGTTCTATTATGAGGACTATCTAAAATAGTTAGTGCGGAATAATGAATTACATTGTCCCCTTAGGCGGTTGCCCACACAAACACACAATCAATGTTTTTACATTTTGTTATATAGTTAAGAAGATGAAAATAGTTATAAAATAGGCGTAATATTATTTTTTATTCATTGAATACTTATTTTAATATATTATAATGTATAGGGAATGTTTTATGGAGGTAAAAAAATAAATAAAAAAGAAAACACTCTGTAAAGAATTATACATGTTCTTCGAATAACCGCTATATGTCTATTCCAGAATCCATATTAGATAGGTATTTTTACCAATACATTAAATAAAGGATGTGGTTAGGGATTGTATTAATTTATTTTTCTATTTTTGGTTTATCTAATATACTCTTAATGTGTGGGGGAGGATAGGAGATGGGGTACCCATATAAAAGTGTCAGAGAGAACACAATGAGAAATTTCAAAATATTAAAACATAATAATGCGATACTGAAGAACATTGGATAAAAAATGAAACTTATTAGAATTATAGATAATTTAGGGTATAAATATTACCATCCAATAGTATTTTTGAATGTTTTAAGGTAATTTTAACCCAACTAATTTAAGTTCTGAATCTTTTAAATTGTTTTAACTCTTATCATGGTAACTGACATTACCAAAGTTACTACTCAATTTATTAATAATAAAAGTGAAATAATTTAGAAATTTTTAACTGATCATTATAATTATGGATTATATTTTTTCAAATTAAATTTCTATAAAAGGTATAAATTATTTTTAAAATTATAACACATAACCTGATGAAAAATGAATTTCCCAAAAAACAACTTTTGAGTGTAATTTTTTTAATCCAAAATCAATTTGATTTTTAATTCAATGAATTTTATGAGATTCAGATTAATAAAAGGAACTAATTAAAAATTAAAAACATTCCAAAACCAAAATCAACTATGAAAATACATGAATATAAAATATAGTTTTCTGAAAAATTATTATTTTCTACTATTTTCCCATTAATCAACTTTTTAAATACATTCTCAACGAATAAATCAAATATAATTTTTAATTAATAATATCCAAAAGTAATTTAATTTTTTAAAATTAAAATTAAAATTATTTTTTAAATAAATCTTTTTAAATAATACTATATAGTACTTGTGAAATAATAAAGTAAGAATAAATGTCTTTTCATCTTCATTTAAAATTACATAATCATATTATAATGAAAATAAATCTATAAAATAAAATTAATTAATATTAATGATGTATGAAATTGATTTACTATAGACATTACAAGTAATGTTACATGTATAGGCCTTGGAAAATGAGGGTGTGACACAATAACTGATTTTGGATTCCCAATGTCAAGAATATAATTACACCTTTTTTAATGTGGGATAAGGATGTTGTAAGTAATCAATTGAGGTTATGAGATAAAGAGAAATGTTTTGATATATAAAAATATGGTATGACTATGAATCATGCATGGAATGATAAATACCACTATAATATTTCTTGGTAATAGAGGGATTGGAGAACCATTTCTGTAAGGCTAGAACACCTCCAGTTGATAGGATGAACTAGGTGTATATATACAAGAACCAATGTGGGTAATTTATTCATATTCAAATAAGGGTGTCCCTTGATGCCAAATTTTCTCATATCCAAGAGGTGTTAAATATCTTTGGGGTACCCCTGACACTAAAAAAACGAAATGAAATTTATGGATTGAGATATTCAAGGAAGGTGATGGAATCTTCCTGAACATATGTTTAGCATTGTAAAGATATTATGGTCATTTAAAAGGGGGTGATATTGGATGATTGTCTTCATAGTTTAACATCATTACAAGAGGTTCAAACTATCATTCATTTTTAATTAAAGGGTAATATACATAGGTTTTCTATAGTTTGATGTCATGTGATGTTGACCTTATGAAAAGGTGATTAATTTCATACATTGAGGATGAAGGTTTTATAGTATAACGTCATCTAGATATTCCATTATGGATCAAAATAAATATTATGAAAGAAATATTGTATAAATACCTTTAATTGGTTGGTTGTGTCTGAATATTAGTGAAACATTCATCCATATATAGTATTACGGATAAATTAATATATGTTGGGATAACATAGTTAGATATTACTCATATGTAAGAAAAGTGAGTCTCTAGGGCCAGATAATTCATTAGTCATTTAAGATCATGCATGTCGGACCATTTCTTCTTCCTATATTTATTTGTGCCACCCCTAGTTTTACCTACTAGTGTGACTGACCGAGACATATTAGCTTTATTGATTCTTACTTAGTGAGAGACACAATAGGTAGTTACTAGATAACACATATTCCATTTCCTAGGGGTTCCTGAAAAAGGAGGTACTAAAAATATAGGTGACACATTATCATAATATATCACTAAAATTGATATACATTGATGAGCTCTTAAATGTTAGAAAGGATATCATTTTTGATGATAAATCTTGTTGTGGGGCCTTGAATATAATATTTACATGTATCCTTCATAATGTAGATTATGTAATGAACATATCTTTTGAAAAGTGTCCACTACATTTATTTGGATCATATTTCAAGGAGAAACATGGATTCTAATCATAGTTTTGTAAATAAGGAAACCCATGCCAAAGGATTCTATACATATATGGAGTATACACTAGAGGGGTTCTATTTAAATTTCTAGTTTCACATGGATATGATTCCCACATGATTTAAAAGAAACAGTCTTAGTGATGAAAAACGAAGGGATCATAATGATTATTTTGGGGGATTTGAGATCAATATGGATGAAACAATCAAGGAATCACTACACATCCTCTTGGAATTATAATCAAGTATTGTGTATTTATTAAATTATAATTCTCTATAATGATCAATCTCATACATATGGGTTTGGGTATTTAGAGAACAGATTCAGAAAGAATTCAATGGTGAAGAGTCCCATTTAAATCATGCTTGTATATCATGGAGGGGGAAGTATTTTTATATTCTTCTATAAAAATCATGTTCATGTGTGAGGGAATAAAAAGGGGTTTCGTCTTTGTATAGTGTGATACTTAACAGAGGTGTGAAACAAACTTATCCAAAATAAAAATGTGAAATTATTCATTTTTGTTTAGGTTTTGTATGGTCCAAAGATAGAGATTCTTTGTATCACATTGTATCATATAAAAATAAGAATGAATCCACACAATGATCTTCCATGGATACCTAAAAATATCGAGCTCATATTTAGTGAGGGATTATTTTTTTCAACCTATAAATAATACTTTATAAGGCATCTTATACATGTATAAATATAATTTTTTGGAATGGTAATTTAGAATCACCCTAGTGTAGTGTCGTTCGAGAAATGAAGTGTCACCAGAATGTCTCAATAATCATGTTGAAGAGGGATTTGTTAAAAAAAAATTGTTGGGCTAAGTTTATGAGATCCATTAATAACTACATGTCTCCTAATGAAGGGAATAAATCCATTATAGTTATTTAAAATATTATTTTTTTGAACTGATCAAGCCCACATGTAGTGAATGAGAAAGGGGGTTTCAGATCAATGAATTTATATTCATTGAGATGATAATGGGAAACACAAAAACATTAAGGGGTTAATTATCATTACATATTTCCTTGGTGATAAAATATTAGTTTGTGTGTATTATAAGAGAATAATAATTCACTACTTATCTCATAATGAAAATAAACAATCCATACTTATTTCTTAATGAAATATCCATACATAATCATGAGACATACCCCGGTTAAAAGGGGGAATGTTTTTTGCAATTTTTTGTTGCGCCCATCAGAGAAGGACCAAGAATAATTACAAATAATGTTAGTTCATGAATAACTCCACACATAGATAATTTATGGATGATTCCTTTCATATAAATATATAGCATGGGAGGAATAAAAAGAATTAATTATCTAAGGTGAAAATGTTCTGCGTGATTAATAAAATCTAGCTGGATTGAGTTTTCATGTAGGGGAGAAAGATACCACATGTAAAGGGACACAATGAGTAGTTTATAGTATTTTAGTATAGAGTAATACTTCATTGTTTAACATCATGTGGAAGGGTGATGACCATACATTTTATCTTTTTATGGTATGGATGTGGATTCTATGTACTTTAAATTATTTCTACCATGACATTAATGATGTTTTAATTATGAAATATATTTCATGGGATATATATTATTAGTATGCAGAATGACATGTTCAACATCCATAATGTCTAATGGAATTGCTTAATTGGAATAGAAATTGTGTATGACAAAAATTCATTACAAATTTACCAAAATTATTTAGAGGCTTATTCCCTAGTTACATCAGGGTTTGCAAAATCAATACATAGACTGATTTATTGAATGAGTTGATGAGTAAATTATAATTGAAGGCTCGTGTAATTTGATTCTGATGTACTTAAAGATAACTCTATGTAATCGTCTCATCATTTCATTCTAACTCATCATGTAATTTCTGTGAATATTAATTTTTTGAAATATGACAACATATAGTGATTCAATGTGAGGAAAAGAAGACATTTATGGGTAAAAATCCTCTATTACATAAATAGGATAATATGGGATTACATTTTTGGTAGTGTTGGTTGTTGTACAATATTCCCATAGGGCATACAAAATCTATTCTATCCATGACTTCTTGCCTTTATCTAAAATTTTCGTGAGTATATTTAAAAAAGACTCACTAAAATCCCAATAATGACATTTCAATATACATGATGGATATATGAAAAGTTGGACTCAATGTTGTAATCCTAATATATCATTATCCAATTAAAATAATATCAATTAGACCTATTTTACATTAATATCATATGAGAGACACATAATCATGTGATGTTGTTTGAATTCACAATGTTGATGATGTTTTTCTTTTGATGAATATTCAATGAGTGGTAGGGCCTCATCCAACTTATAAAATAAGTTAGTTTCAATAATAAAATAATTAAACTTTATAGAAATAAGTGGGGGATAGGGCCCCAAAAAATCCATTCTCCGTATAGAAATCTCAGGAGTATTTATTAGTATGCAACAACTCATTCGGTTGATGGATGAAATTTGAATGATTTTTATATGCATGATATTTCATGGTGATCTCGATGTATTATTTTATCATTATCACCCATAATTGGGCTAGCCTCTTCATTTAATAGTATCTCTTAGTTCCTACCTGATTACACAGAAAGATCCTTCATGAACATCTTGCATTACAATAGAGGATTCTCCCGATTCAATTTATCTAATGCAGGTTCCATCAAAACATCATTCACAGGGAAACTTTTAGATCCATCTAATCATGAAGGGTGAAGTTTGTTTCTCACTGTTAGAATAGTTTCGTTTTGGTTCGGTTTGATAGGTGGGTCCATATATCAGATAACAAAACTTTTTTCATCATGACTTTTGGCTCTTCTATTCTAATTTATTTTTTACATGTTATGTATAATGATTGGGAAAACTATACTTTAGTGTGAAATTTAAAATAGCCTCTCAACCTATTCAAGGTTATCCAAGGTTATAGAAACTTTGGAAACTGAATCACCATGATCATTTTGAAATTTAGTGACATGATTCATTATTGGATCAAATGGGAATTCATCTATCACTCTTCTTATGTAGATAGTGAAAGGTGATAGCTATAGATTAATGATGGAATATTCATTATTGATATTCTTAATGACCAATTTATAATCAAAACAAACTAAAAAAATACACAATTTCCATTATTTATTAATCCAACATAAATACATCTTGCCTATAATTCCCTCCTAATAAAGACCTCCCACCCTATACCCTCTTCATGATAAACCCCATATTTACTGATGCTTCAGGCCAGTGCTTCTATTCATCATGAACAAGCTCCAACCTCAGTAGTTATTCTCTTAGAAATCCTTCTCCCCAGACACAGCTATCCCACCTACTTTTTAATGTGTCTCCAATTAGGCCTCCCCACCACTCTACCGACATGTCTCCCATATGGTTTATTAATCATCTCATGATCTTCCTACTCCAATGTGGATCAATGCAGCTTCGATATGGTCACCCCAACTCTACAACACCATCCTCCTTTAACATGACTACCCCAAATCCTCAAACAATAGCATACCATCATACCCTCAATTCTTTCCCTTTATGGTATTTTCCTTATATTATTATGTTCAGCTTCCAATTTACATTTAAATATTATAATTTAAATAATTCTATTTTACAGTTTCTACTTTTCTATTGAATAGTTGGAAAATTTATAGAATCATACATTGTGATTTTCTTGGATATGTGAAATTATTAAATCGCCTTGTATTTAATGTTAAACTAATTTCCTTCAATCAATAAATTAATCTGTAATAAACTACCACTTGTGATTCATAAAAAATTACATAATCTTAATTCATTATTATTTTTAATTATAACATGAAAAAAACCATTAGTTACATTTATAGACATTATTTTATCTTTATATTGATTTCATAAGTGCTAACATTAATTCTTTTTTCATATTTTTATTTTCCCATTAATTTAAAAGTTCTCACATAATTGAAAATTCCATATTAATACAATATAAGATTTATATGATATATATATTATATTATTTTCTTGTTTTATAATGGATCACATAACAAATATTGTCTTCCATAGATTCATATGTATCACATATTATAAAAATGATCTAGTTCAATGTTTGATGTTGGAATATCATAGTTCATGAAATATATTATTTTGTGTAGAAACATAACATACAGATTTTATTTCACCTTGGTTCCTCATGTTTTTTAAAAAAGATACTGCAAATATATATAACTATTTAAAATAGTTTTTTTATATCATATACCATTCTAAATTCTTTAGTAAAAATTCTCTTTCTACTAATTTATTTCCATAAGGGAAACATATAAATTATTTTTAATTATATCATACTGTATTTCATATCACATACTATACTATTATTATTTATTCATAATGGGATCTACAAAATTCATATTTTTATTTTTCCAAAATATTTATACCATTTAAATATATGTATATCAATTTATTTTTGACCATAATTTTCTTTATATTTGATATGACAGTAAATACCCTTAGAGTAGGATAGTTTCCTATAAAAAAAATCGCTCTTAGTCCACCCGGTTTCTATTAATATTTCTTCTATCAAATTTTTTTCATTTTAAATTCTAATAATTATTTGTAATGATATATTTTGTTTATTTCTTCTTATTTTATTTACTTTTCATTCCTTATGTCAATTTTTCTAAATAATACACCAAGATTTTAATATTATAATCATAATAATTATGTTATGCATTGACATATACATCCAAAAGGAATTTTATTTTTTTTGTCCTAAAATTATTTAAAATTAGTAATTGAGTAATCAGGTTAAATGCCCTTTTCCTAGCATCAAAAACTCCAGTATTAATCCCTAGCTAACAGAAATTTTACAAATATTACTTGAATTATATTCTTTTTCTTTTCAATATCCCTTGATTTTTTATTTTTTATATCGTTTTTAACTTACCAAGACATGTGATATTGTGACATGTAAATAAAAATCTTGAGAATTATTTTGTATGTAAATGATGGATTATTTCATTTATTTATAATTATTAGGGACTAATTTTCTTTAATGGGAAAAAATATATATTTTATAATCATTCTATAAATTCAATTTTGATTGTTCTTTTGCTTCAAATTTATAAATCTTGCAATAATATTTTGACTTATTATTTATTAAAAAGTGATACATTTACAAGATAAATTAATTCATGTTTGTTATTGTTTTCATTGATTATCTATTTTCGATTGACATTTTATATGAAATCATATTCTATTCAAGAATAATGTGCTGAAATTGTTATATATAAAGGTGGTTGATGAATGTGCCTATGTATATATTCAATTTTTTAGGAAGGATTCATTTTATATTCACGCTCTCCATAAAGGTTTATATATGCATATCATTTTTTTCTATCTAATTTTATTAATCAGAAAAAATTATTCTCTGAAATTTATTTATTGGAATATATTTCAAATGAAGTTACTATAATTAATAACCCTCCATTTTTTTATTTATGCAACTTTACATGGGTGGATACTAGTTACTTTTTTATATCCCCTTTTAAATTCTAATCATACACACCTTACGATAGAACAAATATTAACAAGAGATTACATGTATTATAAAAATGTTGAAAACTATGATAATATTTCCATCTCACTATGGACTATTTGATAACAATTACTAAAAACTGACTATAAGACATTTCAAATATTATAAGTTAACTTGTATAAGTGTTTCACGTTAAAAAATCATTTTCAACCACTTATTTAAATAATACTTATTACGTAACTACTATTTTATATTATATATCTATTTAAATAGGTATGTTCTTGATAATGTAATATGAGAAATGATGTAATGTATATATTTTCATGATAAATTACTATTTTTAAATTTTTTCTATATTCAAGAAGGAATATTCTTAATAAAATTCTACGATTGATCCGAGTAGGTATATTTTTATGTGGGAATATCAACTATTGTCTCAATATAATATATTTCTTTACTATGATTTTTCAAGTAGGTATATTCATGATAAAGTACTATTTTTCAAGAAGGTGTCTATTCTTGGTATGTTATACATTTTTCTAAACTATATTTTTTTTATTGATATATTCTAAATTATTTCTTCTAAATAAATTAATATGTGAAATGCAACCATGTATATATTTTACGTTCAAAACTAATGATATTATATTCTTTATATATTCATATAGGCATATTCTAGATAAGAAACATTGATCCATTAGAACACACACACACACAAAGATATATATATATATATATGTATATTAAAGTGGGTGCATATGTCATTATCTTAATATATGTTTGTTCATAATTATTATTTTTTAGCTATATATAACTATCTCAAACTATTATTCACATTTTGGTAAAGTAGTTTTTTATCAGTTTTATATACCCACACAACCCATTAACAACTTTATCATTCCTTTCAAAAAAGTCATTATCGAATCCAATTATAAGTATTTAGATTCTTCCGTGATGTGTAATATAATAATTCTTATTTAAAATGTCCCTGTCTCACCAACAAAACAAAATGTCTTTTTCTTGAATAAATAAAAACAAATGAAATATTTATATATCTAACTATTTCACAATATACCTTACTAAATTTCCAATATGTTTGTTTTCAAATATCATATTTTAGTCATTAACATAATTTTATTTAAATTCGAAATGTTTAAATAAATATTTTTTTTTAAAATCCACTAGATTAGAAATTAATGAAATATTGTTTCTAACTTAATCCTAGATGATATCTGGATTGAATTGTAATTAATTGAGACATTATTGATTAATGAACTAGTATAAGACAATCTTCACTTTATGTCCCATTACATAAATTGATATTTTCCTTTTAGGAAAATTTATCAATGACCTAGAAATATAATATCTATTTCCATTGTACTGTTTAGTAAATTGAATTTTTAAATTATTGCTTGACGTTCCCTTTAAAACATCTATTTTCAAGTAATAATGCCTTTCAAATATATTTTTATATGTTAGATAGAGGAATATGATTTCCACTTGAGATAATTAGAATATTCTACTAATTTTAAATACCTTGTGTGTACCATGCTTATTGTTTAAAGACATCATCAAGTAGGTAGTTGAAATTTATAGAGAGAAAATTACATATTGTAGATTTCATATTTTATGGTATTTGTATCACATGTTCCATTAATTATTTATTATTATTATATAATTTTTATTATGGATTTTATTTCTATCAATGTATTATAATTTTATTAGAATGTGATATTAATAATTCTTTTATATATTTATTTTTTCTTCTATATGAAACTTTAAAAAGAAATTTTTGTGTTTATCAAAGTAATGGATAAGGATTTTCAATTGTATTTGTTAAAAGGGATTTTTCTTTCAAAAGTGATGGAGGATTTGAAATGATCATCAAAATAATAATAATATTGCAAAAATATATTCTCAAAGCTAGTTTTTAAAATAATTAAACCTTGAAAACATAATGTTTTTTATCATTAAAAATGATATCTAGTTTTCAAATTGGTTATAGTTTTCTAGTGAATATTGTTTTTCTATTAATATTGTTCTCTAACATATAACCCATTAGTGATTAATAATTCTTCTATGTTATTGGATACAATATATAAATAGCTATGGTTCATTGATTTTTCAGTATTTTTTAAAATTTTCAATACATAAGTATCAATCTCTTATATTGTTCATCACAATTTAAGCTAAGTCATTAAATTTATATACATTAGTCATTTAAAAACAGTTAGAATAATAAAATAAGAATGAAATCAATATATGATAAATAATGACGTTATTAAATTGTATTTAAATATTCAAAAACAACTAACTCTGATTTGATGGTTCAAAATAAGATTACTCATTAAGGGTAAATATAACATTTCCCTAAGTATCAAGATTATTCTAATGATATAATGTTACTAAAATTATGAATTATGGTTTTATTAGTAATTTTGAGTTATTTTATGATGTTATTTCTTATAGATGTGTATATGAATTCAAATCATTCAGAATATTTGTATAAATAACATCTATATGATTAGATAGTGAAGAAATAAATCCCCAATATAAAAGAACATGATGATAAAATATTTATATTAAAATTTTTTGGTGGGGTATGTTTGCTAGAATTCCATTATCTATATTTTATTTTCCTAATTTGTTGATTCATTTATAGATTCTTTTTTTATGTGATTATAGTGATAACAAAAAATAGTATTTTTGAAGAAAAATTCTACTATTATTCTTGAGGTATTTGGAAACACAATGTGGTGGTCTTTTTGTAAATCATGGTTGTATGGTGGAAGAACCAGGAGAGTAGTAGTCAAATGAATAATATATGATTAGATGCTCTATTAGAATTGTGGATTCATTCCATCCTCAAATTCATGATCATTGTAGAATATAATTTGAGTAACCAAATATTAATTTGGATCAAATATTACCCCTCTTGCCCATATCACTATCTAGGAAAGATAATCATGGACCGAACTGTATATTTGACTTCATCTAATGTTGGAATTGATGGAATATATTGATCAATATAGTGTTTTTCATAGAAAGTCAGGTTTTTAAACCAAAAAAAAATTATTGGACCCCTTTTCACCTTCTGAATGTAACTAAACGTTATTTAGATCATTTTAGTTACTTTTATAAATTCCACTAGGTATATTTATTATAATAAAATACTTGTGTTTCCATATTGAATTCCTCTATTATATACAATTATTATGTATTATTTTTATATGGTGGACCCAAAGTAGGGTTGAACAAAACATATTACATTAATTATTAATTATAATTTGGATTATATGATTTATTAATGATAAAAATCAGAGAAGTATTAATTTAAATTTTTAATGATTCCCCTCGTGTAAAGAATGTTCACCTGAGAAGGAATATTAAATTTTATTTGATAGAAGAAGTTTCATATTATGTTATATAATAACATAGTGTGATATGAATTATATATAATGATATGAACATATAATAAATATGATTTTTTGAGTAATTAATAGAAATAAAGTATTATATCCATAAACTAATAACAATATTTAATGAGGATACTGTGTGGAAATATGTCATCAACATTCAGTATAACTTAATAATTAATATCATGAGTTTCCCATGTAAGGATGATAACATAATTATTTCATTAATTCATAAATGAATTGATGTCATTTAATAAATATGACACATTGACTTGAATGTATATATTAATGTCGAATAATGGAAGGGATTAGAATGAAATCCCTTTATTGCTATTTTATACAAAAATAAGTATTAAAATTGGATAAAATAAGAAAAAATGATGATGATAATACTTTTTAAGTGAACGAGGACTGAATATGTGAATCATGAAATGATTAAATCATATCTTGATAATGTTAAATCTATATGTGTGTGAATTTATAATTGAAATTAATAATTAATAGGTAATATGTGATTTTTATAATGTCAATAATTAATTGTGACATGAACCATTTCAACTGAACATATATATTTCTATAAATAATGGTTTGGATAAAATATTATAATCAGGTGGATTTATTATAATGATTATTTTAACCACATATAGGGATATTTATATTCATAATATCATTATTGTGATATAGTGAAAAATATAATATTATAAATGACACTTAGTTGTCCTTTTATTTTGATATGATATAGAAATACTATAGAATATTTCGACGTATTGATAACTTAAAAAGAAAATTCCACATCACTAATTAAATAATTTCTTATCAATATCTTATTTCTTATTTTACATAATCACCTATAGTGGAATATTTAATATATTTTAGTGGTAGGAAAATATTGAGGGACAAAATGCCTTAAAAATAATTATTAATAATTTTTTCAATAAACTAAACTTCAGCTGAATGACAGGTTTTTGAAATTTATGTATTATTATAATTTTTTAACTATTATTGATTACAATGAATTGTATAACTTTTTTTATATAATATTATATAATTTTTAACTTATATTATATTAATTATAATGGACGTTATGTTTTTTAGTTTTAAATTTTTTTAGAACTACATTATCATTTATCTAATAAATAATTCTATATGCTTTCTATTTAGTAGTGTATCTTAAGAAATATTACTAGTAGTTACTCATAATTATATAATATTTTCTCTCCATTGTGATATTTCTTTATAAGTGAGCGTCTTATATGTTATATAATAGTATAAATTGTTTTATAATATCAATTTGGGAATTCTCTAATATATATCATTTTTTTCAATATGAAATTTTCAATAAACATTTATGTATTTTTATAGTAAAATGGTTTTTCAATTATGTGTCTTAAAAGGGATTTATCTTTAAATAGTGATGTTGGTTTGAAAATTTCCATTGTGATCATAATAAAGTGGGATATTTTTATCATTGAATTAGTTTTTAAAGTGACAATACCCTGAATATTTTAAAGTTTTTCAGAAATTTCTATGATATAATTTTGTTGTGAATATTTTAGAAACATTATATTAATGGAAACATAAGGAATTAAGAATGTATCCATTCATAAAAGAGAAAAATAAATTTTATATAACTATTGGAATAATTAAATGAAGAAAAATGGATAAATAATCAAATTGATATCAGATGTATGTTATTCCATTCCATTAGAGAAAGTGGTAATGGTTTAAAATTTTTTATGGTGCTTTGAAATTATTTATTATTTATTGTTTTTTGGATCATTTTTATGATGCAGGTGGTGATGGTGATACTACTATATGTGATAGTGATGAATATGTAGTGTATGAGGGTGCAGATGAGATTTATGATTATCGAAATTATTGGAATTGTACATATATGAGGTGTCAAATTAGTAGGTTGTGTGTTTTGGTAGTATATAAAATTTTATGTTTGACTTGACTAATGATTTATAAGATTATTATAATCTAATACATTTTGAAATTTGCTATTATAGAATGAATTTTGTAATTATAAAATTAGTGTAATAGAGTGAAGAAATCAAAATTACATGGTTTTTCTATAGTTGTCAGATAATTTAAACCCATAAGTTAAAAGATTGGTATAAAATTATCTAAATCTTTAGTTTTTATTATGCTATCAAGATTAATATTTTCATGGCTATCAATAACTATGTAAAAATTTCTACCCCAATGGTCATATCATCTGAACTCTTATAAACCGTGGCCATAACATTTGGCCATTAATTCTATGTTATGGCCACAATTTTAAAACATGAGAATTGGTGATTTATCCAATTGTGATATCTCATGTAAATATATAATTTCTATACCTTCAAGGGCTATTCTAGTATTTTGATAAGATACTAGCATTGAAACATATTTTTTGGGTATCCATCAGAAAAAATGATGTAATAAGGTTGAATTTCATTGTCTTGGGAGAAAATGAAAATCCCCATAACAAACCGGTTGAGCCTAAATATTTCTATTATGTTCCTAGTTACAAATTTGAAGGAACTATCAAAATTAATCTCTCATGTTTATATAATATCATTTGAAAAAACAATCATTTTCTAGAAACTCGTTGTTTACTTACATGCTTTCCGGGGCATGATGTACTGTGAGGAAATTAGATATATATTTCCAATTATTTTCCATATACAATAGAAATTGTATATCGTATTGTTATAGAGTGACCATCTAATGTTCTAAAAATTGTTAAACATAATGTGGATTAGGATATACTACAACAGTTTGATATGAGAGACATAATGGAATATGTGGTGCTGCAAGTAGTGCCTCAATATTTTATTACAAAAATGAGTTACCTTAAATTATTATCGAAATAGAAATATCATGTATTATTATTTAGAATTGCTTAATAAGATATAAGATACTATTTTATTTCCATGCATCATTGTTATGTTTAGTAAGGGAACCAAGAGACCGCTCTATAGTATCCACATATAGGATGACTGGACTCCCTTACCCCTTTGGTATTAAAACGAGTGGATGTAAAAAATATATCTTGATATTTTAAATGTAACCTTTTATATCTTCATACAATGAATAACACACTCCATTATTTACATATTTTTCAATGGGAAGGAATTTTCCGGCCATATTGGCTATGTAACACCTCACGTAAGAAATGAATCTACGAATCCTCATTAAACCCTTCTGGTTTCTAGGCGGAAGCATTTTATGTATTAAACTATTATTATTAATGCTATCCATGATACTTTCCTGGAATACAACAATGAAAAATAATCTTCCTGACGTTATCCCAAAAGCACACTTTAGAGGTAAATTTTAAATTGTTACATATTTAATTTTCCAAATATTTTTTAGAGTTCGGTGATATGTTCATTACATTACCAAGACTAAACAACTGAATCATGAACAAAAAATACCACGATTCATTAGAAAATGGGAATTAAGATATAATCCAAAGTGCACTGGTATGTTGTTCAATCATTTTTTTAAACTGATGTGAATTAACTAGTAGATGAATATCCCCGGTGGTTTTCTATAATTAATGGATTACTAATCTTTAGGGACCATTTTAATTTTTTAACCTGAGTATACTTCTATAAAGTATAGGTCTTCGATTCCAAAATATACTGATCAAGAGTTCCAAAATTGTAACATGGATGTTATCTTTAAGAAATTATCAATTTATATCCATAAAATCAATGAATAACATGATATTACCATTATTTTCTTTAGTGGGGATGATATTGGTGATCCATTTATATTATATTTATTCTCGAATGAAATTCACATTAATAAGAATGTTATGTTTACATTCCACATTGGAACCTTTTGAGGGAGGCATTCTCATCACAACCTACTTAAATCCTCAATGATTTTAGATAAGGATGAGTTGAGGGGTGGAAAAATAAGTATATAGCCCAATAATTTTTTCATTGTTCTTGGAGAACATGTAAATATATTGTTTCACAAAGGAGATATGAAAATATTCCTCTTCATGAGGTATAGAGACAATGATCAATGTGGTTTGTGGATCCTCTTATGTTACCATATTTACCTTCCATGGCACATCAATGACTATAGAGTCACCATCCAAAAATTCTATAGGGGTATATATATGTCCATCTTCTTCATCATTGATCTCAATATAGATGGAATTATTACATGTAATGCTAAATAATATGGGTAAATACCTAACCATTTTGAAGTAAAAGGATCCATTCAAGGTCTCTAAGAATGTCATGTCATTGGTTTCATGATCATAAACCGTCAATATATTTTCACCTTTTTTCTTATTTTCATTGACGACTATGGAATCATTAACATCTGGAATTATAATGGATCTAGTAGTGATATATATTTTTATCTCATTTTTAGGGTAATTATGTAATCTATATCGTTATGGAAAAGGAGATATAATATTTGATTAATTGATCTTACTATCTTTTGATGGAAACTGATTTATAAAACATGAAAACTATTATATATTCCTAGAAAAATAATGTTTTAGAGAAAATTTGGATCACTAGATATGAACCTTGTACCTTAATCAGGATTATAGTAATTATATAATCATTATTGAGAACACCCTAGTTGTTTATAGAAGAATCCCTTTGATCATTGGGTTTGACAACTCTCATGTCTCCTTCTGTCCTCTATTTATTTCATTCTATTTTGTAGAAACCCAAATGAGTGTTCATCAATTAAAAATAATAAAATGGTTTTTTAGATAAGAATATAATTCTAGAATTTTTAGTGGTATATCAAACTATAATGGAATTATGATGGAACCTTTGTATATATATGGGCCAAGGTCATTTGTGTATAGTAGGATTGGACAGAAAATCCCCAAACTAGGGTGTGAGTTGGATATTTATGAGGATATTCTTCATGAATATATTATACCCCTAAATTATTATCATTATTAGGTAAAAATCATCCTTACTATATTATAAATATCTAAGAGTTTAAACTAGGATTATATTAATCCTATAGATATAATTAATTATATCCCATTGGAAATTAATATTTTATAGCATTCTTGGGATGTACAATGTTCTCCTATGTCCCTAATAGATTTTTCTGAATATTTGATTATGAATGATATTGTTTTATGGAATTATACTAAGGTAGTTTCCAATCGATAAAACATGATAATTTTGACATCTATATCAAACTCTGGGGGGATATGGAGTGCCTTAATAAGAACCACTTATATCTCTTTAGAAATATGAAGATCTTCAATGATCGAGATCTTATCGAGGATAACTTCTAACTATTTAAAAATGTCAAACTTATTTACCAATGGCATTTACTTCTTGAAATGGGGTTTTAATTGGAATTAATACTTGGATATGATGGGATTATAGTTGATGGATCTAGTATATGAATAGTAGTTGAAGGCATTTTTTCCCTGACGGGTTTATCCAAGATGGTCTAGCCACTCATGTCAAATGTTCATGTAGTTTTACAATAAAAAAAATATTTTTCTAAAACATTGGATTATAGATGAATACTAATATAAACTTGGGTATCAACATACTCTTATTAATCTTTTTTAATGTACCTAACCATGAGTTTTGGATTAATATATGACTTTGACAGGGATGTGTTCAGAATAATGGATTTACCTACGATTACATCTTCCCCTTTTCCATAAGATTTTACAATGGCACTAGCTCCCCATTCACGAATGGGGATCTCAGAATAATATTAATATTATTTGTCAGATAAAGTTTCTATTAAATGCATAAATTTGAAAACCCCCAATGTTATTTCTCATTTAATGATGGTTCTATTTAGAGAGATGACACCCATCATCTAGATAGATAAGGAAATTAATCCTCAGGGGAAAGGGCACATTTTGGATATGGGCAAGACTCTTCTTCCTTTTCCCAATTCTTATTATGACAGTTATGTATTCGACCATAATATTTATTTGATGTTTTCACTTCATGAAAAGAAGGAGTAACTAGGAAAAAAATTTGTTGATGGAGTTTTCCATGAGAATGATGTGGGTCTGATGAACTATCCTTTGGTTCATCTTGGCATAAGAAATTTATTCAAACTTAGCTGTAAATTCATTTTAGTCATCATATCCCTATAATTATGATGTGGAAACATGGGAAACTACTTTGGAGACATCCCCAAGAATCACTTGTCTAGAATAAACCTTGTTTTGTAGTATGTCTTTTAAGAAAAATTAGTATTGAATGATGTGACCAATCCTCCAATAAAAAGGTAAATTGTTCTGATGGTCATTACGGTTTACCTCATTAAGTATCTTAGGCTTAAGAAGCATATGAATATTTTTTTCCATGCATATGAGAGAATAATTTGGATCATTTTTGTTTTGGAAGGAGATGATTTTTTACCTTCATTCTTCAACTCATGGGAGGCCTTAATTATTCCATGGCTCCATAAAATGGTGATTTTGTTACCATTATATTTCAATGGGAGGTTTTAGGTGATGTGGAGCTCACCTTGGTTCTCTATTAGTCATTAGTGTTAGTTTGATTATAAGAGATACATATTCTACATTGCATTATATATTCCATTCTAATGTTGACTTGGGAGGATATTTTCCATTAGTTCACTTATGGGTGTATTCTAGATGTTGTTTCAAGTATTCAATATGAAGGAATCTATCTAGATATTTCAAGGTGATACAATGTTTTTTCTCTTTGTAGAGGTTAAATTAATGGAGTTTAAAAAGATGATATTGGCGTTTTGGAATATTGTGTTAGTATTGGAGGCCTTTCCATCCATAAATAATGTTATAGAACTATTTTTTCATGTTTTTTAAATTACTAAAGAAAATAAACATCGTTTTCCTTAAAATGGTGCTAAATTGATAAATTAATTTATGGTGAATGTCTTTCTATATTTGTTTATAACCCACAGATAAGCTACAATACCTGATGAATGATGGATACAAAAGATTATAAACAAATCATCTATGTTTTGGTGCCACTTGATAACCTCATGGACCGATCATGGAATCCAAATTACTCATTTAGTGTGATAGATTCTACTATATATCTCTCATTTCATCTAATTTTTGAAAAAAAAAGTTTCCAAATATTTAGTGGAGGTTGAGTGGCATCCTTCTATTGGGTGTATTGACTCCATTCATATTGTAATAGGGAATTTTACCCTTATATAGCCACCATTTGAGTGGTATGAGTTACAATAGTGTTAAGGATTTTCTGGGGATGTATTCGCTGACTTTCCTTTTATGTGAAGGTAATAAGCACCTCTTTGAATAGTTACCATGTATTTTTTGACTATTGACTATTGGTTCAAATTTGGAGGGATATTATACTAATGTGATGGAGGTTATTAATGTAATATAATAAAATCTCAATATCCATCAATCAATTAATTTAATCAAACAATATATCTAGACCCAATCCCCAGATGATGTTATGAAAATATCCTTATTGTAATATTAAAATAATTCATATAAGTGGGGGGAGAAAGATAATCTTCTTCTTGAAGTCAATATGTAGTGGAAACATTTCCCTAAGAAATTATTTATTGAGTGATCCAAGATTGAAAATATCATCTTTATAATACGCTAACTTATCTTTCATGGAGATGACTATGTTCTATCTTGGTGTTGAGTGGGATTTAGTGATTCATTTCTCTTTTTAATGGAATAAAGGGTGTGGTTACTCCTAATTTTGGGGGGGGGGGTCTATATATAGTTACTAATCAGATTTAGTAAATATTTAGCCTTTACATGTGATTCAATATAACCCATGTATGGGGCTATGTATTCCCCCAATGTGTTCTATTGTGTCCATATATTAATATGTTTAATCTACTGTAATGGTAGATACAACATTAACTTATTATTATTAGGAATTATGAATTATTTCCTCATTATCTGACTAGTATAGATACATTACAAATATTTCTTCCACAAGATAGTTATGTTGAAGTCATCCCACCAACCCCATTTCTCATCATGGTATTTTTTTTCTAGGAACCTTTGGAAGGATTGACCATATTTACCATGTATTACTATAATTCTGGAATATTCATAGTGACCATGATGTAATATCTATCCATGTTCATTTAACATGCCTCAAATAACAGGGGTGTGTCATGTGGTGGTAGGAATGACTAGGGTGTGGTTACTGGGAACCAAAACCAAGTCTAAATATGTATGATTTTCTCAATAGAGATTGTAATAATTCCACTATCCCTAATGTTTTTTGATGATTTAGGAGTTCCAATAGCACTGCATAAACCTAAAGAGGATTCAATGATTTCTTAGGAGACTTTCATGGTAAAAAAACTCCCTTAGACAAGTAGGCTAGCATTTAATTTGAGCCACTACTAATATATAACATAACTTTAAAAGATTTTATGACCCCAAGGATGAAGATATGGTAATAATTACCCTATCCCTTTGATATGGGGTTTCTACCAGATAGAATATGTTTTCTACTCTAATAAATCTTCTTGATCAAGTTCATTTTCACTAAGGATTGATTTTGTTTATGTTCCTTCTCAGAATGTGAGTTAAATTCCATGAGGAGATGTATTGTGGAAATTTGGTCTAATAATGTATTATATGATCTATTATAAACCTCTCAAAAGTCATTTCATAAGATTAAAACATTTACCTACTCTCTTTATTAACCATTAATTATTTCCATAATTAAATGTTTTTCGATTGGATTGATCAGTTGGTGTGTCATTTGGTCATAATTATATCTTATCTTGTGTAAATGTTGATGAAATATTCCTTATATAATCATCTTTTTTGACACATGGATTAATTAAATCTCAATTATCAATACTCACCCTATCACTGGATATTTATGTCCAATGAGGTTGTGAAGATTATTTTTTAGTGGGCTTCTAGGCTGTGAGTACAAGCATGATGGAATCCATTTAAGATCATTTCTGACCATAGAACCTGAGCCATAGATAATATATAAAGTTCTATACAACATAAAATGTTGTTCACATATAATATATGATCATAATGTCTTTGAGAAGGGCGGTGGTTATACATTAATTGTTGAATTTTCGCTCATAGTTTCTTGGTTATGTAAAGAATTTATTCCTCCTTTAACATTCTTGGGATGTAAAAACTATAATACAAATTATTACATAACATAATAGTAAGGTTGTTCATGGACAACTCTTTCTAAGTATGCATGTAATACTTTTCCTCAACATAGGTGTAATCATCTATAGTTTTATACTAAGAAGCCATTGTTTTCATATATAGTGATTCGTGGAATATAGATTGTAAATATCTTGGTTGTCACATTGAGTTACTTAATGATCGAGTTGAGGCATCGCTAGAAATTGATGGGGAACTATATAAAATTGGCCCCAATGTTTTAAACCACTATATATATTATGTTTCCCTAATAATGGTAGTATATCCTTACCTTGATGATATATTTCAATGCGGAGGTTTTCTGTGGAGGTTGTTAGAGGTAAGATCAATGTAATCCCTCTCTATCCTACCACAAGGAGGGTTTCTATGGTAGATATGGACTATGTTTATTATGTAAATATAGGTGATACTTGAAATGATATAGATATGTTCCATGTAACCTTAGGAATTCAATCATTGATAATGATAGGATAATGAGCCTCATCCTATATTTTCATTGAAATATATCATCCTGTCATTTGGAGTCAAGCAGGAATATAAGAATACTATGTGGAGGCCACAAAAATATGTAAAAGACTATATTTGGATGTTACAATAAGATAGTACCACATCTAGGAAGATATTGGGAAATTTTTTAATGATTATTAAATTTTGGCAGGGATATGTGCTTTCCTATGGGTGGTATCTAAAAAATGCCACCCTGCCTTGGGTAAAGAAAGAATATGGGCCCAATTCAGACATTCATTCTCAACTAAAATATATTGATAGAACTCCAAAATGAGATAAGGGATATGATCCTTATACATTAAATCCTAATAGGGAAATAGATTTATTCCTTTATTAGTGGTAGTATAAATATACACCTTACTCTTATCAGTTGCTACAATACGCCTAAAAGCCTCTAAAATATTGGAAGGGATATCGTCCATCCTAGAGAAGACTTCCAAAATATACAGATGAACCTCGTTTGGTGTGAGAATATATTAAAAATTCCATTTTTTACTTTGGAATATTACACCATCTCTCATTTATTGGAATATGTGCATGTATGAATGTGACTATACAACTAGATTGACAGACCCAAGTTGAAACAAGAATTTGAGCTCAGTCTAATTCCTCATTCTTTTTTTGGATATGCCTGTTATGCTCATGAATGGTAGAAATAATGTTTTCTTTACCATGAGTATCAATAAGGCACCATTGGAAATGATTGTATTTTGGACATCTAGTTGGAATTGGATTATGTTCGTATTCCATTGAGATATTTATAGTATTTCATCAAATAACCTATGTTCCATTCATATTATAATTCTAATTCTGAAGCATTTTAGTAGAAATATGAGCATGATTTTTTTCTCCATTTCCATGATATTTTGGCATTAAAATTTGATTGATGTGGGAATATTAAACAATATAATACCTTTATTTTTCATCATGATATGTTGTTTCATTTCATACATGGTGGTGATAATATTCTCCATCCCCCTACATAGTGCTAAAATATGTCGGTAGACATTCTATGTGTGAACATGGATATGGGCATGTTCAGTGGTTTTTATTAGGTTATATCAGTGGGATAATTCTATATATTTTTGTATTCAATCCCACTAATTTTAGTTTACATAATTTCTCACAATGATATATATCCATGATACATGGGTTTGAGCGACTGAGGGGCGACCTGCATAGCAGTGCCATTAACTTTAAGCTAAGAGCTTGTGGTTTCTATAGTAACCCAAGATTCTTATTCTAGGATATTGCATCATTTTTTATGAATATTAATTATATTAAATAAATATACACATGAGTACCATGATATTTTACTGTCCTTTTAATGTATGAATCATAAATAACTAGTCAGAAGGTAAACAACATCGTCTCCCACAATGATGTTCATAATTATCACCCTTCTTAGAAATATCATACTTAATACATTTCATCGTATCCTATGGAAGAGAATCAAAAGAAACTAAGATATTATATGATAAAAATGGGAAATAAGGTATATACATAAGCATATCGTTAAAATAAATGAATTAGTACATGATCGTAACATTTTAAAATCAGAACCTGCATAAGAAATATCATAATGTTGATCCACTTAATAAAAATTGGCAGTTAATTAGTCATGATTCAAAATTTAGTAAAATAATATAATCCCTGAGATCATTAAATTGGAATAATACATAGATCTATTTAATTCTATAAGCATAACAAATCATTTTTAAAATTTTAAATTATCAATTTCAATGATATTAGAGTGCAATGGGTTCACTCCCCAAACCATCATAGTGGCTGTGGTTCACTAACCAGATAACCATAACTAGTAAATTCCCTTATTGAACCTGGTTCACTCCCTATATCATTCATGCCTGTCCTATGAGACATAAATCATTTCCTAATTCATTAGAAGGAGATATAGATCAAACCCATCTCAGAATCAAAACCATATTTATGGGGTCCATAATATCATAAATAATAATTATATCATAACCCATGAAATGAAATGTGTTTCATAAACATTTTATCCTATCATGATCTGTATATAAGGGATATTTTTTATAATCATATCACCATGTCACCAAGAATAAACCCTAAAACGAATTGGGGTTCATAATATTTTTTTCATGGTATATCCCGTAGAGGAGAAATTGGTTTCTTAAACATCATTCTATCAAAAACATAAACCAATAAATGAAATATTATGAATGATATAATTTGATCATATCACTAGTAAGATACATGTAACATCTATAGATGACATATTATAAGAAAAAATTATTATTAAATATCCTTAAAACCATATATTTTTGAAAATATGTTTTTCTATAGGGAATTTGTTTAATAACATTACACATTTTGAAAACTCTATTCATTTTAAATTTCCTTAAAAACATATAAAGTATGATTTAGAAATTTTATCAATAATTTCATGAGAAAAAATCCCTTTAATATTTGAAATAAACATTTCTATAAAATATAATACATTTTTAATTTCATTTTCTTAAATAACCCTGAGAACATATGACATAATATTTGAGGTAATGATTGGCTATGATTTCAAAAACAAATTCATGATTCCATTCATCTTTTCAGTACGATCCAAATAGGAATTGTTGTAAAATGATATAAAGATTATTTTTAGAAAAAAATTAAATATATAAAACATGGGAGATAATTGAATTTAAAATTCAATTGATTATATAAAATATTTTTTCAAAACAATTTTCGAAAACATGGTTTTGGAATAAAATGGATTTTTGGCCGAAGAGATAAATAATGTCGTATTTTATTAAAAAAATATTCTAAATTATTTCATGTAACAAAGAGTATAAATATTTTAATATTACTTATAAATATCACGAATAACCTGATCACAATAAAATTCATCTTGTTTTTTGTGATATAAATCATAACATTTTATCATCAGAAGCATATTCATAAACAATCCTGATAAGCGACGTTGTTGTAGAAAAAATCATTACCACTTTCGTAAAATTGAACCAAAATACACTTGAATGTGTATTATAAAATGATACATTAAAAATAATGATGATAAAAGAAATTATACTACATATCAATGGGGTCATTTATACACCTTGAGAATGAATTTAACTTCATAACATAACTTATATCCCAAAGAAGACAAATGGAGACAAAAATACCTTACCAGTTTATTTAATTTTGAAATGAAAACCCAATAAAAGAGAAATAATAATATGGTTAAATAAATCCAAATAATTATAATGATATCTATCATTATATACAATAATGTGAATTATATACACCATATAAAAAATATTTATTGAATATGGCATGTTCCTCACTGAAGTAAAAAGTGAGATGGAAATCCATTATCTTAATCCTTGACCTCATTCGTACATGTTAAATAATTATTTATAAAGATAATTATATTATATATATATATATATATATTATAAAACAATATTAATATATATCATTCCATATATTAATTTCAAATGACCTTTTATTACCATTTTATTAACTATTCAATGTTTAAAATATATTTTTTATAATAACCAACCTATTTTTCGTATATGTATTGATTTTTTATATTTTCTACTCTATCCTTGATCTTGATTTAATTATATAAATAATTTTAAAATAATATAAATATCATATATATTGAATATATATGTATTTAGTGTAACCCTTAATATCTAATGGTAGAAAATAAAATGCACCTTTAATGGGGATGATAGGTCGTACGTACACAAGAACATTGTTTCCATTTTCTAATTGGATTGAAATAAAAACAATAAATGATATATATTATCATTATAGAGTATTTTTTATGTAATATTTATCTCATATTATTATTAAACCCATCCATAATAAATTTCATGTATAAAATGATTGAATCACATCACTTCATGATGTAGTGGGCCGCTTTACATGCAGATGACTTATTGAATTCCCACAAAATGTAATGCATAAAGGTATAAATAATAAAATAATTCAATAATAATATTTATATAATATATATATTATATATATTATATATATTATATATAAACAATAAATCCTTCATTATTTTAAATCATGAGAAGTGGTAATGGAAAAATGAACGACATCAGTTTGTTAGGTCGTTGTCCATCACACATATGAATGATGATTCTGTAACACATTTGATGGAACTGGTGATTATTATTGTTAATTCCCATAACATAATGATATTTTTTATATATAAGATTATTTAGTTGTAATATCATCATTTTAAAACAATAATTCATTGAGGTTGAGTATAAAATTTAACAAAAACCGTTGTTGATTAATGTTATCTCTTCATCAGGTTCTCTCCTCTAGTTTGCACCGTAATCCTTCCAATGATAGTTTTTTTCAAAAAAAATGCTTCTTTGATAAGTTAATGTAATTTGGGAATTTATTTGTTTTTGTTAAGAAAAATCTCTTTAGAGGTTTTAGTAATTGAGGTTAGTGAGTTCCCTTTTATAATTGGGGAGGGGTGTCACTTTTATAAATATCCAAAAGAATTCATTGTTGGGATTTCACTATTACATCATATACTTAAAAAATAGATCACTAATATAGTTAAAAATGATGTGGACATAAAAAATCACTACTACATTTATGAATAAAATTATTTTATTAGGTTATTCTTAAGCCTTTAATTTTACTCTTTTCATTTTTACCATGATAAATTTTACTTTTTATTCACTTAGTAAATTCATATTTTAATAATTAAATAAAAATGTAATTTATTACATAAACTTTAACTAATTATTCTGAATATTAAATCCAATTTGTTAAATAATAATCAAATACGCATGGAAATTAATTTTCATACAAATTCAGGTAACGCACAAAACCACTTTTTACCATTAATAGTGGTAATTAATTTTAACTATTTTCTCAAATATTTATGGTAAAAAAGAAAGTATAAATTTTTTATATAATATAAATTATTATTATTCCAAATCTCAAATCAATTTTTCAAAATTTAAATAATGGAATTTTAACAATATTATTTAAAATTAACCAACTACATGCAATGAGAAAGTGGGGTTTTAAGTAGAGAATATTCAATTAGTTACAATTTTTTTATACCAAATCATAATAAGAAAATTATTAAAATGAAATAATTTGGATTAATTTATTTATAAATTTTAATAAATTTACATTAAAACAAAAATTAAATGAATAAATAAAATAAATTAAAATGTACTTTTAATTTAATTTTCAGTATTTTCCACTATCAAGCTTAAAAATAAACTTTTCTAAAGAATAAGAAATATTTAACCTATAATAATTTTTAAATTAATATATAAAACTTGAATTTTATATTTTCATATAAATTCTAAAAATTCTGATAAAATAAAATTTAATATAATTGAGACAAAGGTGATAAAACTTATTTTCATAAAATATAGTTATGGGTGTAAAATTAGATTTCTTTATATATAATGAATATAATGCAGATAAAATGAATATTAATCATTTTATTTAATACAGAATATATAAATTTCACTTATATAATTCACCTAAAGCTAAATTACATTAATTTATTGAGGTAAAACAAGTTTTATGTGGAAAAACATAGATTTTTAGAAAATGATTTATTTCATTTTAAAAATGATTTTCATGATTATGATTCCTAATTATTTCGTAATAAAATAATTAAATATATACACATTTTTAAACTATATATCCTCATAATTCATTTAATCCTACTCATAACCTCCAATCCATTGGTGAGGTGATAACAATCGTATATAATAATAATATTTTAATTGTCGCTAATTTTGAGTTTAAACTCAATGTTGCGTGTAATGGGAACTAAACATGGAATTGTGTGTAACATAATCCAAAGATAGTGTGGTGTGTAATTCATGTTAATTTTTTTTCACATAATAAAATAACATATAATGGATTAAATTTATTTTATAAAAATAAAATATTTCACAAAATATCTGGGTGTAAAATTTTACGCCCCTTCAATTTTATTTCTCCCTAAAAATCAATCTCTATAGTCAATGGTTTTATATTGGAAAATTAATTCATATAAATAAACATTGTAAAAAGTTTAGTAAAAAATCCAAATCAAAATGAGAAATTAATGTGTAAAATTCATCTCGAATAATACATACTAGGATTCATAATATAATAACATAGGTGTAGTGTGAAGATACAGACATGGAAGAAAATCATGAATAATTATAGAGAGTGATATTGATTATTTTTCATAATAACGTGGGTAATAAATATAAGGTTAATGAATAGGAAAAAACTGAATAGGCATAAAAAATTTCATTGATATCATCAAAATTGATTATAACAATGATATATTTTATTTTTAGATCCCTTCCCTAATGTTTATAAATTTTTACAAGAAAATATAATTTCTTCATTTCATTCCATTTCATTAGCAGAATCTCACATTTTAATTTTTCCTAGTAAATTTAAATGTACATCCCCTATACAATGAAATGAGGGGGAAATTTTTATTCAAGAATAATAATCAAATCATAATATCCATAAATAGAATGATAATTCATTACATCTATCTTTAGTTATTATCAACACAAAATAGTATCACATGTCATCCAATATGCATAAATATTCATATACTGATCTAATACATTAATCAATAAATTCTTTTCTAAAGAAAAACATTAATCGTTACATAAATGGATAACCCAATACCCCTTCCAAAAATTATAAATATAAAAACAAGGTCACTAAATTTCATAAAATTAACATTACATAAACATCTATATTATCATAAAGTTTGACTTGATTTTCATATACCAAATATATCAATACCTTCATCATGTATTCTTTGGATAAATGGAAATAACTTAAAAATACACTAAAAACTTCTTATGAACAATCATTCATCCTTAATATCTAAATAAAACAACATATTACCTAATATATTCTATAAATCAAATAATACAATAAACACCATCAATGAAAACCTAAAAAACATTTTCAACTAAACATTAATCAGTTCTATGTCCATCAGTACTATCCAACTTATATATATCCTAACATTGTTATGTAAACATCTATAACATGTTAAGCCTATTTTTTCTTTTGTTAAAATTCCATTGTTCCTTTAAATCACTATTCTAATTGATTTGTACCCTTTAACATATTTTTTCAAATCACTAAAAATAATTATATAGAAATATAATTTTAAATATAATGATTCATATAACCAAATAATTTATTTCTGTTACATAACGACTTAAATCATCACACTTCATTTTCACGCAATTAACTATGCTCAAGCATCTCATATTATTAACACTTTTTTCCTTTTATATTTCTTGACACGTCTCTTCATCATAAAAACTTATAACCACTATTGATAAAAACACACTAATTTTATTTATATTCAAACTCCACAAACCGTTTTTTGTATTTTTAGAAGACACTTTTCAGAAATGTGGGAACCAAAAATCGAGATCCACATGGTGACTACACATACCACATACCCCAGGTAAAAACCCATGAATTATAATATTAAAAATTCAAAAATCAAATTCATAATCCAAATAAACCTCCCAATCAACATCAAAACATTGCCTCGATTTCCAAAATTCTCCTGGACACCCGTGAAAACCATTAAAAAATAGATCATATCAAACACCAGATTTTGAGCTTCCTTGTGCAGAATAGTCTGACACATCCATTTACATCAACCCCAAGCATCCACAACATCGGCGACCACCCAAAACATAACCATTGGACCCCTCCATCACCACTATTAAACAAACTCTCCTTTTTCAACATTAGGAAAATCATGCTTCCCACAAAACCAGTGAGCCACTCAAAGAACCTTCCACCTGGAAAGTCTTGTCTATGTGACAATTTCATCTTCACATTCATCCAATTGCCTCTACAAGATCACTATTTTCTTCCTTGCCTTCACTGAAACCTCCCATTATCACTACCACATCCCCCAAAAATATATAATCCTCATCACTGTTGTAGTAAACACCACTAAGAACCCCCCCCCCATACATTGCACAACATAACCCAAAGACTCTTGGAGGCCATCGCACCAGAAAACCCATGAAGGGAGCAGTAGAGATCGAGGACATAGAGGAATATGACCATGAAGTGCCTCTACGACATACCACATCCAAGGAATCACTATCATCCACATAATAAAACATCAACATTAAAACATCACCAACAAGAAAAATACCATAAAACCATAGAAACACCCCAAGAGAACCAGATACATAACCCAAAACACCCTAGAATGAGGAAGAATAAAGCGTGACATTAATCCTAACAGGAAAACTGAAATGGGAATAAAAAGGATGAATTCTGGATGAAACCCAAAAGAAAATAAACATCTAGAGGATCAATCACTAGGAAGATGAAGAAGGATGGTCAAACACTAGAGGGGAAAACCCCTATGAAGTAGAAGAAGAAAAAAAGTGATCTCTCGAAGTATAGAGGGGGATAAAAGAATAAAAAACTAAACATAAATTCCCCAGAAAAACTTAATCCCACCTCTACAGTCCCAAACCCATTTGAGAACTGAAAAAGATGACCAAATGTAGTCAAGTGTGTTGCGATGGACAAAATGATTAGGGGAGGGAGATTAGAGAGCAAGGCAGATACATAGGTAAGAAAGATGTAATCCCAGAAGTGTATAATGACCACAAATAATGTGAAAATGAAGAGGAAAAACCCTAATGTTGAAGGTGGAAGAAGCCTATCCCCACTGGGGAGTACTCAAAACCCAGGGAGGAGTGGAAAAATCCAAGATCCGAGGCTGAGAGTGAATATTCATCCCTTTATAAATCATTAGGGATACCACTATTTACATCGATTTTGATAAGTAAACTTATCAAAAAAATTCTCAACATTATCTTACGATTTTTTCTTATCATCCACATATATAACATCTCCTATTTCCTTAGATAAATTTCATGGAGTGGTTTTTCTAGTATTGGTGAAAAATAAGAAATGAAATATTATTTCTTTCTGGGTATCCACTACCTGAACTATTAGTGGTCTCTACCTTTCACTTATTTAGCAAGTCTGAGTGTGGGATATTATGATTATTTTAAATTTTTTATGATATCATATTATGAATAATCACAATATCATTATATCTATTCATCACCCCATTTTAATTCTCATTAGAAAATTATCAATCACAATCAATGTTATCTTGAATCCTTTGAGTTCCCGCCATTCACTAAAATAAGAGATTATACAGTGAGAAAAAAATCATAGAGGGACCACATAATCATGACAAAAAATTAGAGGATGTCCAAATCATGACAACTTATTTTTATTCTATATAACCTTATATCTATCTTATTTAATTAATAGTCATCAACAATTATACTCATTTATGATGGTTTTAATGAATTTGTGATTTTATAAAGCATATCCCCTTGGATTGTTAAACTAGGTGTGCATCAAGGCTTGTTATCAAGCACTAGGTGATGATGGAGTCCATCTAATTGTTCTCTTTTTTATATTTATTACCCATATGTACCTATATTCTAGATCCACATAAACGTTTAGTATCCATATATGGACATAATTGTTTAGAACCCACTTTCTCTATCCTTCACCAAAATTCCAAGTCATTTCCCTATACTCTATCTCATCCTTAGACTTAGCCATAAATATATACCTAGTCATATCCTTAGAAATATCCCTGGGTATCTCACTATAGTTTTCTCATCTTAGTTTCTTGAGGTTAACTAAAACATTACTCTGATAAAAACTATAGTGACCCTGTATACTCATATATGGATATTAAATAAATTATTTTGAATATTTGTTATAGTATATAAACCCATTCATGAGTGCTGTAATTGTTTAGTGTCGTTTGAAATATGGAAACACAAACAGTCTGTAGACAAGTAAACTATATCATCTCCCACTAAAATATTAATAGAAAGAACCCTTTTTAGACATATAGTATGAAATAAATTTCTTTATAACCTGTAAAATTGTAATGTAAGAAAGTATGAGCTCAGATTCCCTGTTAGGGTAAATAAGAGAAATATGTTAGAATAATTAGAACACAATTCTATCATAACAGCAGAAAAACATTTAAACATCATACCCTGCATTTAAATTTCATATTTTTGAGTCTTGGAATAATTATTGGTAGTTCCTGAGGCATGAATCAAAAGGGAATCAATTAACATGATCCCTGAGAGAATTATAATGGTATAAAACATATATTTAGAGCATACACACAAGAATAGAAAATCATTTCCATATTATTAATTTCATAATTATAAGGCTATAATAGAGGAATGAGTTATCTATCTAAATAAGAATAGAAGTAAATTCTCACTTCAAAAACCATTATAGAGGAAAAATTCTGTTACTGTACCCATTTTACACCGCATTTCAGTCTTGTCTGTCTCATGATATATATATCCTTACATAATAAATTATAGGGAGATATAGATCCCACCTATCACATATTTATAACTATATTTATCTGGTTAACATGATCATAAAACATTCATTGTATCATAACCCATGAAATGAAATAGTTTTTATCAACATTTCTTTATATCATTACATGTTGAAAAGAGACATGTTTCATAATAATATCATCATTTAATCATATCATAACCCATGAATATAAGTAGGTTTAATAAGAATTTCATCATGGTATAACCCATGGAATAGAAAATCGTTTCATAAATTTCATTCCATGAAAAACATAAACCATTCAATTCAATAATATGAGTGGTATCCTGGGATCATATCTATAGTCAGGTATAGGTAACATCAGAAGTTGTCATCTTAATTGAAAAATTATTTTGATTGATAATTTAATTCATTTATTATATAAAATATCCTTTTTCATTTAAATTTTTAAAAACATTAAACATTAGGAAGCTATTTCTTTGGAATTAACCATGAAAACATATAAAAAGAGCATTAAAATAATTTAGAACATTTCTTGATAAAAATATCCTTTCTATTTTGTAGAACACGTTTATTTAAAATATAAAACATTTTGAATATTTTTGTAAAAATAACATTTAATGCATATAATGTCTGTTTTGAATCAATGATTGGTCATGAGGTTGGATATTTTCTATAATTATTTTAATATTTTTTGTAAAAGGAAAGCGTGAATTGAAAAAAAACAAAAAATATCAAATATGTTTTTTGTAAAATCATCATAAATGAGTGATAATATAATATTAAATTATTAGTATGATTGCAAACATTTTATGCAATAATTTTTATAAATCATGGTTTTAAGAGAAAATAAATTTCTGGTCTAAGAGAGAAATAATGTTATATTTTCATAGAAACATTCTCTAAAAAATTTAAAGAATGCATTATTATAAAAATGGAGCTATTATATTTAAATATAATTAATATAAATAGTATAAAGAAATTATTTAGTTTCTTGAGATATGGACCATATTATTCTATCATTGGAAATATAATCATAAACAATCTTAGTAAATGATGAGAGTGTAGCATAAAATATTTGCCATTTTGGTTTCATTGAATCATACTCTTCATGAAGTTGTAACAGAAAATGGATATTAAAAATTTATTAAGATATATAAATTCATGATATGATATATAAAAAGTGTTGTATATAAAAACCCTTAAATAATATAAGTGCGTAACATTATGTCTATCTCCAAGAAGAAATATTCAATAAAAGAACTTATTGATTTGTTAAATATTAAATTATAAACCCCATGAAAGAGATATAAAAAAATAAATTTAAATCCTACTGATTTTATTTTGTATAATTATTAAATAAATTCATGAGTTGTAGATACAACACATAAAATAAATATGTGGTGAATATGACATGTGTCATAGAGAAGTAAAAAGAGATAAAAATACCTTACCTAATGTTTTTAACTCAATTGTACAAATTAAAACCTCATGTAAATATATATTAATTTCTTATAATGATATTAAAAACAATATTCATATTTTGAATACAATATATTATTTTATTATTACGTTTTATTACATGATTGACAGTAATTCAATGTTAATGTTTCATTTTTGTTAATAACTGCTTTGATTTTGTTATATGATTTGATTTTTCATTTTTTCCTCTAAGTTATATCATGATTTTAAAATATATATATTATTAAAATTGATATAAATATCATATATATTCAGTATATATGTATTTTCAGTAATTAATAGTATTTTGAGACAGAAAATTAAATACATTGTTCATGGAGACGGTAGGTCGTACAATGAACGAATGTTTTTCCATTTTTAGATTGGACTGAAATAAATAAATGTAAATGATATATATTTTCAATAAAAAATAATTTTTAGGTCATATATATCTGATATTCTTATTAACCTGATCCATAATACATTCCATGTAAATCATGATCGAAGCACATTACTTCACGAGGAGGTAGTCCTCCGTACACATGAATTCTGTTTTCATATCACCAAAAAGGGAAGTTATGATGGTATTTATGATAAGATAATAGTATAATAATAAAAATAACATTAATATATTATATATAAAATAATTCCATAATTATTCTATTCTATGATAGGTGGTAATAAAAAAATTAATGACATCAGTTTGCGAGATAATAGTCTACTATAAAAAAGAAAGATGATTTCATATCCCATTTAATGAAAGAGGATATTGTTTTCGATCATATCCATAATTGAAAAATTCTCATTATATATAATATTATTTTTTTACTATATCATCATTTTATAATTATAAATGATAGTTATGGAGGAAGAAATAAAACAACAACATTTGTTGATGAACTTTACCACTTCTTTGGGTATCCACCTTAGATTTGAACAAAAAACAATATGGGTTGGATTTAAATCCATAATAAGGATTATTGGATTAGATTATGTTATTTTTGAATTTATTTTGGTAGTATTTGGTTATGAAAAATTCTTGTGATGTTTGAGTATGTGGGGGGAGTGAGTGCCCCTTTATAATTAAGGAGGGATCAGAATTTTAAAATACCCATAAGTAATCATTGTTTGTAGGAAAATATAAAATAATGTGTCTCCAAAGTATATCAATAATGGATTTTATGGATTATTTGGTCGATAAAAACATCAAAAACTCAAAATAAACACATTTTTACTTGTTATTATTTAGTCATTATGTTTTTTATTTTAGTTTTTTAACACAGTAAATTGTATATTTTTGTTTACCTAGATAATATATTCTTTTAACCTGAAATAAAAATTAGTATTTTTAGATAATTTTTACCTAATAATTATAAATATTAAATCCATTTTTTAAACGAAAATTCTATGTGTTTGTAAAATTATTTTACATAAAAATGCATGTAATGTTTATAAGATCATTATAATCATAATCATAGTAATTAGTATTAATAATTTTCAATTATAATGAGGTAAAGAACTTAAGTTCAAATTATTATATCATATAATATATTTGAATTCCTAATATGGAATAAATTTTTCAAAATTAAAATTACATTAGTGTATTAATTTAATTTAAAACATATCAAGCAGACACGATGAGAAAGTGGTTTTTTGAAGAGAAATGTTTAAATGTTTAGAATGTTTTTATATCAATATTTAAAATGAAAATTAATATAATTACCTAAATTGAATTAAAAATTGTTAAATTGAAATAATTTTATTTAAAAATATAATTTAACATCATAAATAAAAAAAGTAAAAGGTATCTTTCAATTAACATTTATTGATTTTTACGATTCATCAAAAAAAAAGAAATTTTTATAATGAAAAAAAACCATTAACTTAATATAATATTGATATTCATATTTCAGGTTTTAATTTTAATTTTTTAGAAATTATTATATTGATAAAAATTAGTTTTAATATATGTGTTCCAAATGTGACAAAACTTTTTTGAAAATATAATTTTATGCGGAAAATTAGATTAATATTATCTGATATTTGGAAAACAAATAAGATGTTTATTAAAACATTTTTCTAATATATCATATATAAATTTCTTTAAAATCATTGAAAAAGGTGATTTGTTTAATTTATTGAGGTAAAACTTGTTTATGTGTATAAAAATGTTTTTCAAAAAATTATTTCCATCATTTTAGAAATGGTTTTCATTTTCATTTAAAATTATCTGGTAATAATAGAATTAATTATATATACATGATTGAACAATATATTTCCACAATTTAGTTAATAATATTCAAACCCCTCATTCTAATTACAACTTGATAAATATAATTTTAAATAATAAGGTAATAATAGTATGTCACATTTTCATTAAACATGATGTTGCGTGCAATAGAAACAAAAATTAGTATTGTGTGTAACAAAATCAAATCATAGTGCTTCGTATAAAACAAGAATTTTTTTCATATAATGGAAAATAAATAAAGGAATAGTTTTTTTTGAAAATAATAAAATATTTCAAAAAACTCGGGGTGTTACATTCTACCCCACTTAAAATGAATTTAACCCATGAAATTCGTCTCAGTCATCAATGTTTTTAAATTTAAATATTTCTTCACAAAAACCCACATTCTAATATGGTTCAATAAAACCTCATCTTAATAAAGAGAAATGGATGTTTGAAATTCAAATTTAATAACGCATAATATGTTTCCAAATAGATAAATATCAGTGGAAAGTGATGATATGAACATGAATTAAAAGCACATATAATTATAGAGGGTAATGTAGATCATAGATCAAAAGAAATTGAGTGGTCAAAATATTGTTAATGGCCAAAAAATATAAACAATGTATATATTAAAATTTTATTGATATAATAAAAACAATAAAAAATGACAACATTTTATTTCAAGATCCTCTTCCCAATTTTGATTAATTATCATTACAAGATATACTTACTTTATTTCATTCTATTTCGTAAGCACAATATAAACATTTTGTTGTGACTTTAACAATTTTCACATCATGTCTTACTCCAAGAAATGATGTTTAATTTTTTATTCCTAAATCACTAATGTATCATAAGATGAATAAATAAAATGAAATGTCATTCCATATATCATTAGTTATTATCAAAACAAAATGGTTAGCCTAGTTTATCCAATATGCATAAATCATTATATGGTGAATGAATAAATTAATCTTTAAATCCTTTTTCAAAGATAAACATTAACCATTCTATTAATTTTTAACCATATAATTCATCCAAAATTCAATATTTATAAATAAGTACACAAAAAGTCTCCAAATTAGACATACATTATTCCTTGAATTATTGTAAAGTAGTCTTTGACTGTCACATAAAAATACGTGAATACCCACATCAAGTATTCTCTTGAAACATGGTAATAACATGAATTTTCATAAAAACATATTGGAAACATTAATTATTTCATTATTTGGCGAAATAAACTTCATATTATTGAATATATTCTATAAATTTAGTAATTTTGTAAAACCCATCAATGTTAACATAAACCTCTTTGTCTAAAAACCATTATTTAGTACCATGTTCATCCATACTATGAAATTTACTTCTTTCATTTAAAAAAAATTATCCAAACATAATTATCTAACCATCTGAGACATATTAAGGGTTATATTACCTTGATCAAAATATCACATTTCCATTAAATCGCTTTTCTAGGCCCTCTGTACCATTTATCATATTTTTAAAACCATTAGTAGAGAACTTTTACTGAAAAATGACAATATAT
Source organism: Viscum album (assembly GCA_963277665.1). Taxonomy (NCBI): domain Eukaryota; kingdom Viridiplantae; phylum Streptophyta; class Magnoliopsida; order Santalales; family Viscaceae; genus Viscum; species Viscum album. The sequence goes on from OY728133.1 coordinate 1,868,835,400, forward strand.
GTCTTGATGAATAGAAAATAATCTATGAATTATAATGCACTAATAATTCAAGCATGCCACTTCGTTATAAATCCATTACCTAGGATTCATTATCTAATTTCCATAAAATGGATTTCCATTCATATATCATTTAAAGTCACAGCATCATAAACAATTATCAACATTTCCTGCATCCTTCATAATTTAATTCCTGAGACATCCCTTTAAAACATCAATTATCATAATTACCATACTATACAAATTTAAAACATTCATCCATTTATAATTCATGAGAGAGACAAATATTCATATCCATTGCGTTAACTGAACATTTCATTTTTTTCCTTCAAAAATCTATTATTATAGTTCCTTCTCCATATATAAAACATCATATTGTTCCATGAATACATTCCTTGGAGTTATTAATCTCATGTTCAAGATATATATGAAATAAAATATTATTTCATGTATCATTTCCACTACCCGAACACTCAAAAAACTTTTTCATTATCTTCTTTGGTGAGTCCATGAGTTAGTCAAGGTGTATTGTGTTAGTCATGTTCTATGATAACTTGTATAAGAAAATCACAATATATTTCACTCAATGTATAATCCCATTATGATTCTAATTAAAAAATTGTCCACTATATTCAATGTTCACCCAGTTTATTCAGGTTCTCACCATTGACTAAAACTCAAAAGCATTGTGTAAGAAACAGTATTCATAGTAGAAAACCAAAACAACATGACAATTAACATTTATTATATATAAATAATGTTAAATTATTTTTAATATATGAAACCATATATGTATCTTAAGTCATTCATAGTCATAATCTTATTAAATCATTAATTATAGTTCATTAAGAGTCTATGATTTTCCAAATAATATCCCCAAGGAGTGTAAAAAAAGGTTAGTAGAAAAGGCCATTTTCGTACACCAAGGGATGATCAAGTCAATATCAATAAACCCTTTTCATAGTCATTAACACTAGGTACCTCTGTGCCAGAGACACATCTAATTGTAATATACATACATGAACATAATTTCTAGGAAACCACTTTCTCCATCCTTTACTAATATTCAAATATGTTTTCTTATACTTTGACAAAACCTTATAATTTTACATAGAGATTAACCTAGATATATCCTTTGAAATATCCCATTGGATATCACTAAAGTTTTAGCATCCTATGTTTTAATGATAATCTAAACCTTTCCCCAGATACCAGCTATAGTGGCCCAAGCTTCTAATATATGGATATTGCATCTTTTTTTATGAATATTTGATACAGTACATATAAAATTCAAGGGGAACATAATATTTTATTATAATTTGAGATATGTTATGAAAAAAACGGGTCTATTTGTAAACTACATCATCTACCACTATGATATTTATAACTAGTTCACTTGTTAAACATACCATACATAATACAGTTCTTCATAACCTAGGGAAGGGAGAAATAAGAAAGTGTGAGATCATATGCTCAATAATTATAAACAAGGGAGTTTCATAAGAATAATATGAATATAATGGTTTGAAAACATCATAATAACATATGATAATCATTCCCTTCATATCAATGATAAAAAATTTAAGACATTGATAATATATTGGTATTTTGTAAGACTTGAATCATAATATAATCAGATAACATGATCTATCAGAGCATAAAATTGTAATAAGAAATTTATTTTTGGAATTAACATATTCATATAAAATAATTTTCATATTAATCAAGGAATACAACTAATGAAATCATAGTGGAACTGGTTCACTCCTCAATCCATTATACTCTTCACGGATAACTCCGAAGATAATCATTGAAAACAAAGACCCATACATAACTGGGTTCTCTCTTTATTCTAGTCTTATCTATATCATGTGATATAACTCTTTACCCAATGCATTGGAGAGATATATAGGTCCCACCCATCTCATAATGAAACTAATATTTTCGTTTTCTATAACATTATAAAACATTCATCATATCATAACCCATTAAAAGCGATAGGTTTCAAAAACATTTAATTATATCATCACATATGGAAATGAGATAGGTTTCATAATAATCTCATATTTCTATCATATACATAAATTTGAAAGAGAGTGGGTTTCAAAATCATTTCATCGTGGTATAACCTATTAAAGTGAAACGGGTTTCATTACTATCATGGAATCATAAACATAAACCATTTAAATTAAAAATATTAATTTTATCCATAGATCATATACCCGATAGGCATTGAAAAATAAAAAATATTTCATCATAGATGGAAAATTATTTTAATGATAATTTAAGACATTTATTATGGAAAATGACCTTCTGTGACAGAAAAAAAACTATTTAAATCATAAATAATTTTGAAAACCATTTTATTTGAAAATAAACTTGAAACATATATATGAAACTTTAGAAATAATATAAAACTTTTCATGGGGAAAAATATCCCTTCCCCATAAAAAACACTTTTCTTTAAAACATAATCATATGTATAATTATTTTCTTTTAAAACAACATTTTAATATTATAAATTAAGCTTCTAGTAATGATTTTTCCTGTCCGTAGATAATTTCTAATATCCCTTTCACATTATTTGTAAAAGAAAAGTTGGAATTGTTTGAAATAAACTAAATATTCAATCAAATCTATTTAATTATTAGAAGTGGTAAAAAATTTATTTTAAAACATATATTAGGAAATTAAAAAAATAATTTTTTTATGAAAAATGTTTTTTGAAGAAAATGGATTTCTGATGGATGATATAAGTAATTTAATATTTTAATAAAAACGTTTCAATTATTTTAAGAACAAAATATTGGAAGAAATTTTACTATTACTTGTATATATCAGGATTAATTACATGATAATAAAATAAATTAGGTTCTAGATATATGGATTATAATATTTTATCATTGGAAATGTAAGCATAAAAATCTTGATAAAAAATTAATTTGTAGCATAAAACCATTACACATTGGTAACTTTGAATCACAATCCCTATAACATCCCACCTTTTTTAACATAACTTTTCATTACATTTTAAAAAACCAAGGATCTTTAAGGTTTAGTGTCTTGGAAACCAGGAACACAAAACAATGAAACATAAAACATCATTATTAAACACTTGAAAGGCTTATCCTTATGTTCATCCTAGTTTCATTACATTATCTCATAACCTAGGGACATAAATCAAATGAAAGGGGTGATCAAAAGGCCTAGTAAGGGAAATAAGGGAAACATTTAACATGTGAACTTGAGATACATCTACAATGTCATGAAAAAGAACATTAAGGAATGATAAAGAAATCATGAGGCATATCATAATAAAAATAATGTATTTCATAACTTGAAGATGTCTCTACAACATTTAACATTGAAAATAATTTCTGATTCACCAAGGTCCATCCCCATGGTGTCATTAAAAAATTACCAAGGTTATTCACCAAGGCGTTGTTAAAAATGGTAATCTCTAGAGATTAAGTCTTTACCCAATGCATTAGAGTTATATCAGGGTGCACCCTTAATTTTTCATTATTATAATGTGAGACACATATATCATCATTAATAATTTCATAAACAACCCATATAACATAAAATAAATGGGTTTCATTTCATAATCATAACATTTTAAAAACTACTTTAAAGACATGAACTTCATGTCACATTAATCCCATGGAAAGGGAAAGCGGGTCTCATGTATGTAAATCCCAGAATTTAAAATAGAAAATTTTGGTATATATGTGAATACCTCTTTAGAAGAAATTGATTTGAAAATTCACTTAATAAAATATATTAATTTTAGAATAATAGAGAGACATTTTGAGACGGAAATTCTGCAGCATAAGGGCTATGTTACGAGGTTTTAGAAAACATTGAAAAGAGAGGGGACATGGGTCAGGCACACATAAATGATCCATAAAATAGTAGGGGGATAGAATATAATGGTTTTAAGTTTATGGTAATGAAATTTTAAAGATATACCACATGAAATTAAGAACATTAAAGGAAGACATAAATAAGATTTCTCTTATGAAAATTCGGCAGCCTAACGGGGTCACTTAAACTTCAAAAAAATGAATTGATGAGATCAAATAGGGTCTCTCATCAGATTAACATAAAAGATCAGTATTATAGATATAGAGATCATACCCCAACATAATAAAAAGGAATGTGAAATACTTGACATGAAAGTAGAACTGTGAAAAATGATAAAGGTGAACGAATCCCTTTGAAATTCAGCAGCCTAACGACGTCACCTAAACTTAAAAAAAATGAATTTATGAGATCAAATAGGGTCTCTCATCATATGAACATAAAATATAATTATTATAGATATAGATATCATACCCCAACATAATAAAAAGGTACTTGAAATACTTGACTTGAAAGTAGAACTTTGAAAAATGAGAAAGGTGAACGAATCCCTTAAAAATTCGGCAGCCTAATGGTGCCACATAAAATTTATTAAAATGTATTGATGAGAAAAAGAGGGGGTCTCTCATCATATAAACATGAAAAGGGAAGTATGATGAATATAAAATAACATCCTCCAATATAAGATCATGGAGAATAAAAGAAATGACATAAAAGGGATTACTTGAAAAGAAAGAGAGAGGTAGAATCCCTTACCTTAAAACGTAACCCTTAAAACTCAAAGGTTGGGACCTTGAGGCCTTGAGAGAACCTTGGGAGGACTCATTGGGAGGTAATGATACCAGATATTCGTTGGGGGGAGTTTGGAGTCAAATGGATGAGAGGATGACTTGGTATTTATTGGGAAAGTGAGGGGATAAGGCATTAATGGCCTAGGGACACCTCACACGTGGTTTTTTCAAAACCATGGGCTCTCCCATGGTATTTCCCATGGTTTTAGGACACATGGGTCCCCCATACAATAATTAATCACCTTTGTCCAGACAACCCTTAAAATATCTCATTACATCATCAGGACATAGTTATGATGTAATTAAACATACTGAATCCCTAAAACTGTATTTTTTACTATTCACTAAAAATTCAACTTTCTCAGAAAAATCCCCAAATATCACCTTAGAAAAATATCGATGCTCTGTTTTCAAAAATGAACTCCATTTTTTAAAAATAATTTTCAAAATATATTTAATTTAATTTTTAAATAAATACACTATTCACTAAAAATTAATTTTGTTCAGAAAAATCCCTAAAAATTACCTTAACATAATATCGATGTTCTGAGTTCAAAAATGAAATCCATTTTATAAAAATAATTTTATAAATATTTTTAATTTAATTTTTAATTAAAAAACTCTATTCACCCAAAAAAACTAATACTTGTCAAATAATTTATGAAACCGTTATTTAATGATTTTATTGAATCACATTTCTTAATCAAGGTGCCTAGATTATATTAATATTATATTTAAGTTTTATTACTAATCCACTTGGTCACATTACTAATCCTTAGCAGAAAATTACTATTCATAATTTACCATTCTTCACAAATTATGTTGATCTTATTAGACTCTAAATTTCGTACTGAGCATAATTGTAGAAGACCATTTATTGAAAATCATTACACATTTTTATTTATTTGAGGATTACATAAACATTTTTAAAATGTCCTTTCTCTAAAATTCATCAAAAATATGCATACTATATTTATCCAGACATTTGAAAATTCATATACTACATCATAAGAAGAAATCAAAATTTTTATTTAAAACAAATGATTAAACAAGGCAGTTACGATCTCCTTACATAGCCCCTTATAACCCCAGCATAGGACCTAAGTGTAAGGTGTGCTATGGTGAGAGAATATGAGTGCGGATCATCCAACATTACACGAGTAGTAATTACTATCAGTTTGATCTTCTCGCAATGGTGATTCCGTTCTAGATTCACACGATGATGTTCGTCTTTGGTTTGGTTCAGAATAAAGCCCGGTGGTGCTACCTCTTTCCGAAGTTCTGTTAGATGGGCTTCGATTGGCCCGAGACTACAGGATGAGGCCATCAAATCTTCATTCTATACTAATTAACCAATATCACTTGTATTTAGAGACAATAATCTAAATGTTTAGTTTCTAGCAGTCATATTGACCAATGGTCATATAACAGTCAAAACCCAATGGTTTCATTTTAATTATATTCATGTTATCAAATGAAACAGTTTTGTTGGGTATAAAAAATAAAATAACACACAAAATTAGGAAGCAATATTTATTCAAAATTTTGGGTTGTTACAATCTTCCCCCATTACGAAATTGTGTCCTCGCAATTTTTAAAATATGGGATTGAAATTTCATTGAAAGTTTTACATCGAAAAAGGAGTGAGTAAAACTATTACTTTAAAATAAAGAAAGTGAAGTACAATGGTCACCCGAGTTAACCCCCACTAGGATTCCATGTAGGAAAACATGGACATGGAGGAGAAAAAAAGGGTCATGTTCTGAGGCAGAGTGATTGAAAACATGATTAGGAGAAAGTTAAACATAAGAAAATCACAAACTTATGATGTGTGTAGACGGTCTTTGATTACCTAGTAGGAAACATAAACCAACAATGTTTTTGTTTTACGCTCCTCTTAATAATTTTGACAAATTTATTTACTACATAGAATAAGAACACACAGAAATATACATACCTTCAAGTATTGTTTCATATGTTTCTACCAAAACTAATATTTTCTCCAATTGATGAGAATTCAAAAACACTAGGTCTCATCAAAAGAACAAAATCATCTTCTTGAGAGTCATGTAATCCACAAAAGATTAACTATCAATTTCTAATATCTTTAAAAATTATCCCAAAATCAGAAATGGTAAGATAAAACAACTCTCCAATAAGAAAGAATCCCATAAGAAGGGAATCTACTTTTAAATCTTCAAAGTTCCATGGTACAACCCAATGTTCATCATAGACTGTTCAATAAATAAATGTCCTTAAAATTCCTCAAAATAAACCAATCTAAGATTGAAACCCAATTATAAGAACGATCTCATAACATAGTCTTCCATGATTGACTTTTTTGTTCATCTCCAAACATCATCAACCACTCTTATCATCTTATAACAAAAGTAACTAACTTAATCACATTTTCCCCAAGATAGGTTAATCATTTCCATATTTACCCTAAATTACTATAAGTCCACCTTTCATCGATTCTTCAAAATATATGTCAACATTTACTCCTCAAAGAAAATACCGTAGTAATCTATTTTCCTTGATCATATAGGTTCCCCATAATAGTGAACGTCTTCCAAAATAATAATCATCTTTTAATCCCCTAATCACCCTCCTTTTTTGGAGAACAACTTCACTGCATCAATATGTGGTACATAACAATAGATGTTTTCCTTAATGATATAAAATCATCTTAGTTAGTGACTCAATGATCTTAGAAAACATAAATGAAATGCTCATAGGGCACGAACAAAAATACAACATGACATAGACAATTATTGCGAAGAAGTTACATGTACTTCAGTCATCATGATCTATCTCAACATAAGACTTGTATTGTTCTCTTTTCCTTAAAGATTGTTGACGTTCATCATGATTCTCACCCATTCCAAGAGAGCATTCCCTTGAATAATGTATAGCTTCTCCACATTTAATACATCAAAATGTATAAGTTATATTAGATCGAACCTTATCTCCATTCATCGCATTATGCATTTTTTTAAAGAAATTGGCTACTTTATGCCCTATCTTCCCACACATAAAACATCTCCCAGTTCTTTTGGGACATTCTCCTTGGTTCCTCTTCCCATAATTTTTGAATAAAAGAAATTGGGTATTATTTATCTTATCAACTTTATGAGACGAACATCCCCGAGACATTGTCTTCTTCTTCCTTGATGAATTTTGGCATTCAACTAGGTACCCATTTTTAATTGTGAATTTTGATAGCTGTTTTGGCATAATCACTATATGTTAAACTTGATCTTTCTTCATCTATGTCACATTAATAGGGAAATCATCACATTTCCTATCACATTGTTTGTTGGGACATGCTCTTCCATTTCCCACCATTAACTAAGAAAAGAACATATAATTAGGGGGCTTAAATACATAGCCAAAAATCATGAAAATGAAACTTTAAGAATAGAAGGATAAACTTATAGATGAAACATATATTTTAACTTGTGATCTCCTAAGTTCCAATTTTGGTTATACATGATCATATTCTCTTATGCTAATATTTATTTTATTTTATCTTTGTTCCTTTAATAATGGCTCATACTAAGATTATGAATTTACCAATGCATATCCCCTGGGAGTGTCGTAACCATGAGTGAAGCAAGGCCCGTTTTCGTGTACCAGTTCCCGTTTGAGACTCCCTCAAAGTGGTGTTTTCGGGTTTTACCCCTATGTACATCTGTGCCAGAGCCACCTCTACCTGCTCGTATCCAGATAGGGATGTATTTTCTTGGCATCCCCTTACTCAATACACACCAAAATACCAGGAAGATTTCCTATATTTAAACTTTTATATAGGGTTATTCCGAGAGATTTCATATCCTCATTTCCACAAATAATTAAACAATCCCTTGATACCAACTATATAATCCCACCTTCTTATAACATAACTTTTCCTTACATTTTACAAAACCGAGGATCTTTTGAGTTTTAGTGTCTAGGAAACCAGGAACTTAAAACATGGAAACATAAAACATCATTCTTAAGAACATGAAAGTCTTCTACTTATGTTCATCCTAGGTTCATTATTGTATCTCATAACCTGGGGACATACATGAAAATAAAGGGGTGATCAGAAGGCCCAGTAAGGGAAACATGGGAAACATTTAACATGTGAACTTGAGATACATCAACAATGTCATGAAAAAGAACTTTAAGGCATGAGAAAGAAATCATGAGTCATATCATAATAAAAATAACAGATTTTATAACATGATGATATGTCTATAATATTTAACATTGACAATAATTTCCGTTTCACCAAGGTCCATCCCCAAGGTGTCATTAAAAAATTACCAAGTTTATTCACCAAGGCGTCGTTAAAAATGGTCATCTCTAGAGATTAAGTCTTTACCCAATGCATTGGAGGGCTATCAGGGTGAACCCTTAATTTTTCATTATTATAATTTGATCCAAATATATCATCATCAATCATTTCATAAACAACCCATAGAGAATAAAAGAAATGGGTTTCATTTCATAATCATAATGTTTTAAAAACTTCTTTAAAGACATGATCTTCATGTCACATTAAACCCACGGAAAGGGAAAGCCGAGATCATTTATATAAATACAAGAATATAAAATAGAACATCTTGTATATATTTGAATACCCCTTTAGAAGAAAGTGCTTTGTGTATTCACTTAATAAAATAAATGAATTTGAGAATACGAGAACGACATTTTGAGACCGAAATTCTGCAACATAACGGCTAGGTTACGAGGTTTTAAAAAACATTGAAAAGAGTGGGGACATGGGTAAGACACTCATAAATGATCCATAAAACAGTAGGTGGAAGGAATATAATTTATTTAATTACATGGTAATAAAATTTGAAAGATATATCATATGAATTGAATAAAATTAAAGGAAGAAAAAAATAAAATTTCTCTTATGAAAATTCGGCAGCCTAACGGCGTCACTTAAACCTCAAAAAATGAATTGATGAGATCAAATTGGGTATATCATAATATGGAAATGAAAGATAAGTATGATATATATTGAGATCATACCCCAACATAATAAAAAGGAAGTTTAAATACCGGACATGAATGTAGAATTTGAAAAATGAGAAAGGTAAACGAATCCCTTAAATATTCGGCAGCCTAACAGTGTCATCTAATCATCAACAAAAATAAATTGATGATATCAAATATGGTATCTCATAATATGAAAATAAAAGATCAGTATGATTGATAGAGATATCATACCCCAACATAATAAAAAGGAACTTTAAAGACATGACATGAAAGTAGAACCTTGAAAAATGAGAAAGCTAAACGAATCCCTTAAACATTTGGCAGCCTAACGGCGCCACATAAACATTCTTAAAATGAATTGACGAGAGAAAGAGGGGGTATCTCATCATATGAAAATTAAAAGGGCAGTAAGAGGAGTATAAAATAACATCCTCCAACATAAAATCATGGAGCATTAAAGAAATGACATAAAATAGATTACTTGAAATGAAAGAGAGAGGTAGGATCCCTTACCTTAAAACGTAACTCATAAAAGTCAATGGTTGGGACATTGAGGGCTTGGGGAACCTTGGGAGGACTCCTTAGGAGTTAATGAGACCAAATCTTCGTTGGGGGATAGTTGGGAGTAGAATTGATGAGAGGATGTCTTGGTATTTATAGGGAAAGTGAGAGGACAAGGCATTAATGGCCAAGGGACACCTCACAAGTGGTTTTCTCAAAACCATGGGATCTCCCATAGTATTTCCCCTGGAGTTAGGACAAATGGGGCCCCACATACAATAATTCATCTCCTTTGGTCAGCCAACCCTTAAAAGATCTCATGACATCATTTTGACACAGTTATGATGTCATTAAACATACCGAAACCCTAAAACTGCATTTTTACTATTCACTGATAATTCAACTTTCTCAGAAATATCCCATTATTTTACCTTAACCAAATATCGATGCTATGATTTCAAAAATTAACTCCATTTTATAAAAATAATTTTATTAATATTATTAATTTAATTTTTAAATAAATACACTATTCATCGAAAATTCATTTTTTCAGAAAACTCCTAAAAATTACCTTCACATAATATCGATGATCTGATTTCAAAAATGAAATCCATTTTATAAAAATAACTTTCTAAATATTTTTAATTTAATTTTAAATTAAAAATCACTATTCACCCGAAGAAACTAATACTTGACTAATAATTTATGAAACTGTTATTTAACCATTTTATTGAATCACATTACATAATCAAGGTGCCTAGATTATATTAATACTTTCTTTATGTGATATTACTAATCCACATGGTCACATTACTAATTGTAAGAATAAAATAACTATTCATAATTTACTATTCCTCAAAAATTATGTTGATCATATTAGACTATAAATTTCGTACTGAACATAATTGTAGAAGACCCATTTTTTGAAAATCATTACACTTTTTTTTATTTAAGTTTTACGTATACATTTTTAAAATATCTTTTCTCTAAAATTAATAAAAAATATGCATACTATATTTATCCAGACATTTGAAAATTCATAAACATCATCATAAGAAGAAATCAAAATTTTTATTTAAATCAAAGGATTACACAAAGCAGTTACGGTCCCCTTACATATCCCCATATAACCCCAGCATAGGACCTAAGTGTAAGGTGTGCTAAGGTGAGAGAATCTGAGGGCGGCTTAGCCAACATTGCATGAGTAGTAATTTCTATCTGTTTGAACTTCTCGCGAAGGCGATTCCACTCTAGCATCACATGATGATGTTCGGCTTAGGTTTGGTCAAGAGCAAAGCCTCGTGGTGCTCCCTCCTTCCCAAGTTCCATTAGATGGGATTCGATTGGCCAGATTCTACTGGATGAGGCCACCAAATCTTCTTTGTATATTAATTAATGAAGATCAGTTGTATTTAGAGACAATAATAGAAACTTTTAGTTTCCACCAGTCATATTGACCAATGGTCACATAACAGTCAAAACCCAATGGTCTCATTTTAATTATACTCATTTTATCAAAAGAAACTGTTTTGTTGAGTATAAAAAATAAAATTACACAAAAAATTTGGAAGCAGGATTTAATAAAAATTTCAGGTCTTTATATTCTCCACAATAGAGTAATAATAAAATGAACATTATATATCACGAGGTTAAAAAATAATGATATTACATGTCAAAGTGGTTGTATATACACCTCATGGATGTATATAGGTGCATAACATAACATACAACTCAAAGAAGAAAAATTGAGAAAACAACCCCTTACCAATTTGTTATATTTTGAACATTAAACCACCCGAAATAGGTTTAATAATAAGGATTTAAAAATCCACATAAATTTAGAATAATTAAATATAAAATAGTTTTCAAGGAAGTAGATACACCAAATAAAATAAATAGGTTGTGAATATAGAATTTCTCTCATAAAAGTAAAATGTGAGAAGTAAATATCTTACATTAAGCCCTGACCATGGTAATACATGTTAAAACATCTTGTATAAACATAAAATTTAATAAATAAACATATTAATATATATCATACCATATATATATTTTTTATTACCTTTTATTAAAACTTTATTCGAAATTCCATGTAAATGTTTTGTTTCTCGTAGTAACTGCTTTGTTTTTTATATGAGTATGGTTTTGATATTTTTGATCCTCATACATTGATCATGATTTTATAATATAAATAAATTAAAACATGATATAAATATATGATATATTAGGTATATATTAATATATAATTATCAATAATATTTAGATCTAGAAAATTAAATACACCATTCATTGAGATCGTAGGTCATACATACGTATGTGCGTTATTTCTATATTTTTATAGGATTGAAAGAAAGAAAGTTAAATTATATATATTATATTCAGATAATGATTTTTAGTTCATATATACCACATATTTTTATTAATCTCAACCTTAATACAATCCATGTGAACCGGGAACAAATCATAACGCTTCGTGAGGCGGTAATCCGCCATATACACGAATTACGTTATTGTTTTCAAAAAAATTATAGATAATGATGATATGCATGGTAAAATAGTTATAGAATATTAATATTACATTAAATATAATATATAAATAATAAATACATAATTATCTCTTACTGTGACAATTGGTAATGGAAAAATTAATAACATCGGTTCGTGAGGCAGTAGTTCGTCGTATACACAAATGATGATTTCATGACCCATTTGATGGAAGTAGAATTTTTTTTATGAAATTATATTAACATAAAAAAATATAACTATATTTAATATAATGTAATTATTATTTAATAATGTTATCATAATAATTGAAGGATTTGGAGGAAGAAATAAAACAAAAATGTTTCTTAATGAACATTACCTCTTCTTCGGTTATCAACATTACACTTTCACAAAACATGTTCATAGGATAGAATGGGGTCAACCTAAGGCTTATAAAATGACAAAAGGGATGTTTTGAATTGATTCAGTTATGGTTTGTTCAAGAAAAATTGCTTCTACGGTGTGATTTAGTGAGGGGACATTGTTCAATTTTATAATTCAGGAGGGTGGCATTTTTTTAATAATTAAAATTATTCAATATTGGAAGGTACATATTACTTCATTTTCCTCAAAAATAGATCAATAATGGTGTTTGTGTGTATGATTTGGTCAATTCACACCCCACTACACAAAATATTACACTTTTTTAATGTTATTCTTTAGGCATTATTTTTACTATTTTAGTTTTTTACCACAATAACATGTATCTTTTTATTTACCTTGGAAATTTATATTTAAAGACTAAAATAAAACTATGATATTTTATATAACTAATAAATAATGGTTCTAAAAATTAAATACAATTCATTAAATAAATATACTATTTGTGTGTAGTTTTAGATATAATATGTGATTCATGTAATTATAAAGAAAAAAGTATTAATTTATTTGAGAAAAAAATATAAAATAAAATATCATGGTGTTATAGCTTAATAATACTGGGGTAAATGAATTAATAGATCCCTCCTATGTGACTCTTGAACTAATGTGGAGTCATGGTTGACCCCATGATCCAAAAATGTAAGATAATAAAGGAACTGATTTTCACGCTCCGACGATAGGTTCCCGAAGAGGTTTCTGGTAGAGACATGCATAACACGCTTCGTTGGGAAATTTCTTATATAAGATGAGTGAATTAGTCTCATTTTCTATATACCATTTGGAGAAACATATATGGTCTGGGTGATACCATTAAAGTGTTATTCCCTTAAAGTTTCACTCCTCACCAGTTGATGATGATATTGAATATGTGACATTATCGTTATACTGGATGGGGCTATGGTCATCATGGAAGCTGAAGAACTGGAACACTTTATTGAGGTGGATACCATTTATTTGGATCAAAGAGAGATATTTATAATTGTACATGGGGTCAAAAAGACAAAAATACAAGAATATCGTTCAGTAAAGTGTCATAACTAGGTGAATATTAAACAAATTAATTTTTAGTTGAATGATTCACATTACATTTAGTACTTTTGATTCAATATAATATGAGAAGTAAAATAGAATAAAGTATGGGAAAGTAGATTATTTTTACTTAATGTAATATTCACAATAGCTTATACACTTTTTTTTTTATATTATGAAGAAAAATATCCCATCGTATGTGTAACCTATTTATTTTAAGTAATTGAATGATTCATGTTAGTATAATTTTTTTGTGTATAATACAAAACATAATTTTTTTTCATGTATTGGAAAACTGATTATTTTTTAATTTATGAATAATTAACCATGGATTCACCTTTATTGTCTTGATAGAAGAAGGGGAGACCCGGTTTCTAATTTTGTGAGGGGCTACCAATGGAAGAAATCTTTATTTCAGGTCACTACTCCTATATCATATGGTTAATAATGAGTTTTATTTTTGGAACCAGAAACAACTAATAGTTACCAAACCTATACTGTATTTTGGGCCTTCTTTCCAATGGTAGGGAGTTATTGGGGTTTCATACCAATGATGCTTAGGATCTAAAATTGGATGAGATGATGGGAGTTATGAATAGTCACACCCTATTTGGGGTATTTATTTATTACTTATTGTCTCCCTTATAGATTTGAATCATGTTCGTGAATCGTTTAATAATCATGGAATATGATTTATTTCCATAACATTAATAATTAGATATAATATTATGTGAATATTTATATATCTCAGAGGCATCCTATCAACTGGAAAATATTTATGTACCATATATTCTACATTGATAACAATATCAGCATGTATTATATGTTCATCATCTTTATCTTTTTATTACCTAGTGATTTTGGTAACGTAACCACACTATTGGGAAAACACACATACGATAACTCCATATTTTAACGTAGTCTATGAATCTTGTGGATTTTTATATTATTGGGATCATCCTCATAGTGGTGATTCCCACATATATTTATGAAAGGAGTCTAAACCTGTGTACATTAGATCCACATAATAGAACACAACACACATTTTGAGGTTATATAAGAATGACTAATCCATGAGTATTAATGCATGTTGTATGGAATGCATGGTGTAAGATATATAAAAATGGTTGGTGTGTGATTTACTCATGAGAAAACCTTCTTATATGACATCATATAGAATATAAAATTATAATATTGGGTTAGTATAATGAAGAATATGTCCCTATGAAGATAGGTCCTCATCGGGAGAATGGGTTGATGATGATGATATGATATATACCATAATAAATATTTCCCTATTGGTGGGGAAATTATATTATAGATAATATGTATTTATAGAGGATGGTTTATTTAAAATATGGCCATATTTGATTATACATCTATAATGTATTGAATAAAGATATTTGAGGGAAGGAAAACATAATCTATAGAGAAATATGCCACTATGAGGATGATTTTAGGTTTTAACCTCAAGGAAGAATCCTACATTTCTTGTTGAGACAAGAATCATATACTACATAGTTTTTATGAAGCAATTTATATTCATGTAATCGGACCATACAATTCCATTTAACATCATTTAGTATGGATGGTTTCCATATACTATTATTTTATATTTGGGGGATGATGGTTTGGAATTTTTAGATTATACTATTGGGGCATTTGAATATGATATATGGGATTCAAGCCTTATATATTCACGCTACAAATCCTATGATAATGGGAATCAGATTCTATATAGTTTTGATCTTAGGGAAATATATGTCTTAAAAGGTGTGATAAGAGATTATTGAGTGGGTTTTTCATATGAATCTACCCTACTGTTCCTCGTTAAGAATCATCCCCTTTGAAGGAGTGTCTCATGGGGAATACAACCCATTGAGAATGAGAAAATTCTATATGGGATTACACATTAGAAGATGTACCATGATGCAAGTTAGAATTATTATGCATATATATAAATTAAATCAAATCTATATTTCCAGGTAATCCATTCTCAATGTGATAAAGAAGTGATAAATGGGGATTATGTCCGTTAAACATGAATGTTACACTAGATCTAGATGAGTCTTACATTCTATGGTTTCTACTGATGAATCAAATCCATTCCTACGAATATATGAGTGACTGGTTATAGATTGTAACAATTATATGGAATCATGGAATAAAGGCATATATATTAACAATTGAATGATTCCCCCTTTCAAATTCCTTCATATTTCTAAACCCAAGCATAGTGTGAAGTTAGGTGATTAACCCATATAGAATACCCCATTTCCCACATAGGTTTGGTAGGGATAATGAAATTGGGTGCTTTCCAGTACTAGATCCATAATCAGGTATTTGGAATCTCTTGATTTGGAAATACATGGTTTGGATTCCACCTACATCAGTTCATGCTTCATGTATCACGTAGGAGGTAAGTGTAGCTGCATATTCATGGAAAAATCCAATGATTATCCCTAAGATTTTGTCCCTCATTTCCAATGGGATTCATAGTCACAAACACCCAGATGATGATGGTAGTTAGGGAATATAAGTGGGAGATTGACTTTACCAATGGAATGCATATTAGAGGGGAAACACTAATTTACCTCATACTCTAATCATGAAAATCAAGTGTATTTGGGTAATTACTTTATAATTTAAGATCTAAGAAGATTCTTTTGATGAATTAATTCTCTATAATTAATGAAATGAGGTTCATGGTGCCCCAATATGAGATAATAAGAAGACAGTTTGGAATCTTGAATCTTATATAAATAAATAAGCCATGTGATTTTTGGGTGAGTGGAAGCCTTATCCTAAACAATACTATGGTGATGAGATATGATATTCTCTTAATAAATACTATAGTAAATAGTTATGAAATTGACCCAAAAATTACTATATAGAAGTGATAGAGTTTTTTCAGATGAAAGGGTGATAGGTTAAGAGTCTCACATGAAAAATGGTGGGATGAGATGATAAGGGTCTTCCAAAAGGGATAGTTTGGAAATATGATTACGTTTTCAGCTATGTAATGGTATGGAAAGATTATAATACATGATACATGACTAGGTAGTTGATTTTATCTATTCACAAGGGGCCTCCATCTGTGCATATTGAGGATGTTCATGAAATTCCTTAATTTGTTAAGCTTCTTTCATATTACTGTTATGAAATGAATATGGAAGTGTGGGTCATACTTAAATTCATCATGTTACTTATGTGATCATGAAATGGGTTAAATAGCCCTGATGTTCGGTATTAGGGTGTCATGGTATGTCCACTGAGTTCCACCCAATAAAACCTTCGTCTCGAGTACCACATCAGTGTTTGGAAGAGTTTAGATATTGAATATAAGTCCCATGATTTACCAAAACCATCATATGTAATTTTTCTAATGAGTAGTGAGCCCTGGGTCGTGATCCTCATGAGAGAAAATTTCTGCTTGCGAAATCATAAAGAAAACAATATATAGATGTTGGGGGATGTGTATATGGTAATTTAACTAGTATTATCCATGTTCCTTAAGTAAAGTGTTTAGGGGCAGATTGTGGGTCACACATAAGTGTGTCACATATCCTTGGTGATTGTTACATGGGATTTAATTGCACTTCTTCTTTGTAGTAGGGTGTCATAGAGTGACTAATGATATAAACATCATGGAACTATTAACCCGAGTCTTTTTTTGGGGTGTGGAAGGTATTTTTCATATAATGTAATTCTTATGAAATCCACAACTCATCAAAGGACAATTTATAGTTATTTTTTTGATTGGTAAGAAATAAAAACTATATTAAATGAGTCCTAAAGTGTATAATATTTTGATGGTAGGTGCTACCACCATTATCATATAGAAGGTGGTTCCTCAGAATGGTTCATCATGTTATTGTCTATTTGGGGAACTCAAATTCCAATTATTTAATTTAATATACCTTTCTATATTACATAAGTAAGATACCATGCAGAATCTGGTGACTTCGGTCATAAACTAGGGTGATACCATATATATTCTATCGACTTGTCTTCTAAAATGTGTAAATGTAGAGCCCAAGAGTTCTTTTTATAAGTAATCCTAGAAACCATGGTGAATCTATTATCTCTCAGTAGTGGTTTGTACATCTATACCTACAATGTGGTTTGTGATCATGCATGTTCCACATCGAAATTCTTCCTTGGTGGATATTATACGTTTTACACTTCATCCCCTTTGGGGATTTCCCACCTGTATTTCTAGTGTTCATTCCTTAAGACCAACAGCCTATTCTTGATTGTATAGTGCCAATATGATCATATCAAAATTACCCAACCCCTAATTTGATGTTTTAATAGAAATATTTTTCTTCAAATTGCTATGGGATTATCTTTTAACTGAACATTTTGATATATATACTGATCACAATGGTATAAAGTATAAAATCACATAGATGGAGCTCAACATTGACAAACAAAATGTAGTTATAGATGATAAAATA
The DNA here is from genome assembly GCA_963277665.1 of Viscum album. Taxonomy (NCBI): domain Eukaryota; kingdom Viridiplantae; phylum Streptophyta; class Magnoliopsida; order Santalales; family Viscaceae; genus Viscum; species Viscum album. The sequence continues at coordinate 1,868,853,962 of OY728133.1, forward strand.
TGATGACTTATTGTTATTTTAAAAACCTATAAATGAAAATAAATTTGGATATTCTCTAATGAAAAATTATATTGCAAAATTATCTATGATGAGTAATTAATTGAGATAAAATATTTTTATACATGAAAAAGATGGACATGAGAATCATAATGTAAGGAAATCCATCATATCTTACTCAGATTACGTATCAACTAATTTTCATGGAGAATATTAAGGTTGTGCAATAATATAGTGTTGAGGTATAAAATAAGGTTGAAGTATAAAAATGTATTACAACGTAGGAAGTATAGTGATGTATATAAATATATTTGAACACTTTTTGTTTGATAAAATGAATAATGGATTGTTATATTGAAATCCATGTCCTTAGTATGAAAAAAAGTTAAATAAAAAATGAAAAAAAAAATTAAAACGGGGTGATTCATGAATTAACTATATTGGATTGGAAATAGTAGAACATCACCATGTACATTTTGCAAGGTATTCCAAATATATTCAAAGAAAACAATGCATGGTGGGTTATTCTTGGTCATCTTACAATGACTGTACACTTTATCTCCATTTGTAAAGACTTATCACTTAATCAAAATCGTATAATATATATTAGAGAAGTGGTATGGTATTATAGATCCCCACAATTGATTGTGTCAGATCAAGATAAATGGTTCATATAAAAATTGTAAGGATCCTTTATAATTAATTAATCAAAAAGTTGATCACAAGTAATATGTATTTTTCTATGAGATGTGACTAGTCCCAAATAAATATTTAAACACAAGATGATATGATTATTTTTTTCTTTATGTACATTAATGTTGGTTATTATTAACATCTTACTCATATTGAGTTCTTATAAAAAAATAATCATTCACACAATAATAAGATGTCTCATTTTGAATTCATATATGGGAGGAAATGTAGAACTACAACATGCCAAGTTTATGTTTGATACATTATTTGATTGGGACTATAAATGAAATAAAATATGGTAGAGAAGGTTAAATACATTCAATAATACATTAATTTAATTCATATCCAAAATACTATATAGGATAAAAATCATCAGTGTAACCGAGAGATAGATGTTGGTGATAAGTTATTCCTAAAAATATCTACACAGAAGTGGTTTATGAGGTTTTTGAATAAGGAAAAGTTATTTCTGGGATATAGAGGAAACTATTAAATTATATATCATGTTTGGGGTGTTTTCTATCAAATTTCCTTTCAAAACTACTTGTCTATTGTGCATAGTGTGTTATATGTATCTCAATTAAGAAATTATATACTATATTCTGCATGTGTACTAAATCCATTTGTTGTAAAACTTTCATGATATCCCACTTATTATTTCTAGCTAATATAAATCTTGTAACATAGATAATAATATTTATAAACGAACACACCTCATGTTTTCAAATTAATATGGACAAATATAATGTATGAAGTGTAATTATGGTAATATAAAGTAGAAATAAAATAAAAATAACCCTAACATATTTACTTATTTTTTATTTAATTTGAAATTTGTAATATGAAATTTTTTTAGGGAGTAGAATATGAAAAAAAGAATTTTTAGATATGAATATTTTTTCACTAATATATATGAAATATAATGAATTATATAAATCAAACAAATGAAAAACATAATTTCATTACATGAATTTAAAAAATTATATTTTATGTATGCATATATTTTTTATAAATTAAAACATTTCAATGGGATAATAAGCACATGTAAATGATAAAACTATAATATTATATTCCAAATCATCCTGGTCCCATAAAATAGTACTGGATAAGAGAAATATAGTAAAAAAATTTACTTGAAACAAGATATGTGTTTTGAAATGAAATATAAATAAATATATTTTAAAAGTTATTAATTTAATTATGAGTGAAAAAGAAAGTATTTATTGGAACTGTAGTTATTAAATGATCGTTGGAAGAGTCTATGAATTTTTAGATTAATAATTGACCATTTAAATGATAATGAAAACAGTATTTAAAATTAGTTAAAGTATGTAAATTTAAATATATTAATTCTTCAAAATGATTTGATAAATCTTTAAACATAAAATAATGTTGTATTGAAATTATAATAATTTTTACATCCTATAAAGTTAAATATCAATTATTATATAAATATTTAATTAAAAAAATAAAAAATATATTTCAAAAAATATAAATAATAAATAAAAATCTATCATATAATAGTTATTAATGAATATAAAATTAATTCACTCATTGAAAAATAAAAAATCATATAATCAAGTTAATTGATTTTGGTTTATTAGGTGATTTTAATTGAAAATTAAAATTTATTTATCTAAATTATTAATTTAATGATATTAAATTAATTTTTTTGTAATTATCCTTTAAATACATTTTATGGTTAATTTTTAAATTTTCTCTAAAAATTATGATTTATTATTTCATTGTTCAAAATATAGTTTCTACAAAAACAATAAATTTTATGAAGAAATAATTATATAAATGTTTCCTTAATAACTTATTGAACAATTATATAATTGATATTTATTTAACAATTAAAATAATCCATTTGAAAATAATAGTTTGAATTTATTAACTGATATTTGAAAATTCAAGTCCCACGTTTTTTTATATTAATAATTTTTTTATCATTTACCTTTAAAAAATTCCATGATTTAAATAATTTTTGACATGGATTTTATTTTCAATGAAACATAGTTTTTTTATATTAATAAAATAAAATTCATTGGATCCAATACTATTCATATTATTCTTCCTTGTTAATAAAATAATCAATAACTTATTCTAAAATTACCCTTCCCATTGGTTATATAACCACCCCTCCTCTTATCATTTCTCATCACATCCCAAATATATTCATTGCCACTTACATGAAAAAATATGTCTATAAACTACCATATCCATGTATCTAAGCCCCATGTTTTACCAAAATCCCTTCATTTGAAGGCTTTACAAAATGTCAAAAAAAGGAAAATTGGGTAAAAATTAAGTGTTTCAATAAGCATGTTTCTATTTCGTATATACTATACCCATTAAATAGCATGAGATAATAACAAAATTAACCACATTTTTTATTATTTAACATAAGATTTATGAAATTATTTTATTTACTATTTTACCAACTATTTTTAATACTTTTTAAATGATATAGTTTCCACATTTGTAATTTCATGTTACTAATTTTATGTATGAAATTATATTTTTTACTTATAATATTTATAAATTATATTAAAATTTTATTTAATTATTTCATGTAAATTAATATTCAAATAAAAATTGTTTTTATTATTTTAAATTCATAAATGTTTTTTGGTAATTGTGACATTAAATGTAAAAACCAATGGTCATTTTTTACCTATCAAAGACAAGAATATTGAGAAAATTATTTAAATTTTAAATAACTACTAATTTTAAAAAATATATTAATTTTTGAATGAAATAAACCATATTGAATGAATCTAATAGTTCCTATGTAACCATTGTCAAAGTGACCATTTATGATTATTTGTACATCATAGAAATCATGGAACCAATAAATTTATAATTTTGAAAAAACCAATATGGAGGATATAAATTTAATACTTAAAATTTAACATAATAAATATTTATTATACATTATAAAATAAATATCAATATTTTTAAGAACCATGAAATTAATAAATTAATTGGTTGTATTTATGATTTTAAAGGAGTATCCAAAACATCATGGCATTAGGTAAGGGTTTATTTCTGATTCAGTCAAGATTATTCCCTTTTGGGATATATGACTTCTGTGAGCCTTTATCCATATTTCTTCTTCTCTATACAATTATAATATGAGTAACATATTTGTTTTATGATTCCCAATTATTTATTATCTATGGATAATCTGTCCATTTGGTTTAACTTTTTATCTTTCCCTTACATAAAAACATAAGCTCCATATAAGTGAATCTTTTCCTATTTCCCTATATTTTTCTCAAATTGTTCTTTTGTCTTTATTCTCATATTAAAAATATCTTATCACTATGATTTATGAAGAAAATAATCCTTATTTTAACATTAAAAATATTATTTGGTTATATGGATACTATGTAAACATACCCTTTTTGAAGAATATGTTTTCTTAAATGTTCAATGAAAAAGAGATTGAATTCAGTGTTTAGACTTTTTTATTTGTTATGATTTTTCATTCTCATCGATATTTATTTTCATGAACAATGAACCAATTTATAATATTTTTAATCCAATATTTTCATGGGATATTACATGAAACCACAATGTTTAATCATTTATGGGTTTATTATGTTACCAATTTTATTATCACAAGTTTATATAAACTTTATTCTATACCAATGTTTCTATTAAATGAGTTTCAAAAAAGAATGAAATGTTATAATTATCGATATTAGTGACATATTTTATGTTGATCATTTAATTATGATTATGATGATATGAATTATTTAGGATCCAAATATTATTATTCTAATGATTAACTTTATCCTATGATACATCTAGACTTTTGAAACGTTTTTATATAGTGCCTTATGACCCATTCATTATTGTTTTCTTCTTATATATTTTTTACTCCCTTGATATCTCACAACATCATTATCCTTTTCAATCCTTTACATGGATTTATATCATTCACCATATTTTATATATTTCTCTATGTATCTCATGGAGTAATAAGAGTATAATCAGATCTATGAAAATTCAATGAATATGTTAAATAAAAACAATGTTGTTATTTTAGGGATTTATTAGGATAAATGTAATTCCCCAATGATGATATAACTCTATATTGTATTGAGTAATATATATATATATATATATATATATATAATTCTACAACATTATGGGATTAAATTCATCCTAGGCGGTGATGCACCATGCGTTATCCCCTATAATATCATAGGATATTTCTCAAATCATGGAGGAAGAATTGTTTCACAGGTAATGAATACTCTTTATGTTGGGTATCTATCACCTTATCCATGTCTCTATCTATTAATAATCTATGATTTTACCCATTCCATGTTTTAGCCCCAAATATTTTTTATTATTTTATTTTACATACTTAAACATAAATTAAATGACTATTTATAATTCTTATAAAATTAATATAATCGAAACCTAAAAAAATGTGTGATTTTAAAAATAATTTTAGTAACATGAGTAAATTTTCATTTTATTTTATATAAATTATAAAAAAGAACATAAATTTATTTCAATTATTTTGGGTTGATAAAAATAATATTTCTTATAGATTTTGAAAATTTTATTATTGATCTTTTAAAATAAAGCCCAAAATAGATATCCATTATCTCTAGAGTACATGCTCAGTATAACTATTATGACCATAAAGTAATAATATATACAATTTATTTATAATGAGTGATACTATAACCATACCGTAGATAATGTTGGATGATTACATTAGGTTTTTGTGATGTGGTTTATGAAAATAAGTGGTAAAACTAATAATGGTTTATAACAGGTAAAAAATATGGGTGAACAATTTAACTTAGAGAATATCACGTGACATCCCATATTTTTGATGATTTCCTTCACCATTTTACATAAATAAAATTTATATTTAAATGTCTAAAACATTTATAGTATAATGTTTTTAATATATAAACCATAAATAAAAATTACTTTGAAAAAGGTTTTTATAAAATACATTTTAATGAATTCATCATTATTTACATACTTACTAGTTACATAATAAGTAAATTACTCTTAATTATTGTTTTAAAATGTTTATATTTTTATAGCACCTTATTCATCAAATTAAAATTATTTACAATGAATGATAAATCTTTTCATGTTTATATAATAATAACATTAATCCTTTGAAATTAGTGTAATATTTTTTAAATTTCACATGAAATTATATATGTATAATATGATAAATTTAATTTTTACAATTTATTATTACACTAACCAAATATTTTATTCATTTATAATCATATATAATATAAATTCATAATTGAGTGTTATCATATTCTATGTGCGTGTTTTAAACTATTTTTATTTTCTTCTTAAACATTATGTAAAATATTTTTACACTATAATAATATTGTGCATTTTATTTGAAATAGATAATTCTCATATATATATTGTTTCTTATAAAAAACATTTTATTATATGTTGACACTATATATTTTTAAATTTTAAAAACTTTATAACTATCGATTTATAATATTACTATATACATTTCATCAAAAAAAAATATTTTCTCAAAATTTTATTAAAAAATATTAAAAAAATTTAGATTATTGAATATATAAAATATAAATTCGTAAAATATATAAATATTTCATTGATAAAGATATAATAATAATGAAATAACAAAAAATCTAAATGTAATTCCTCACTTAAAATAGGAATATTTTTTATCCTAAAAATGAATTATTTTCAATATATTATATGATTTTATGTAAAATGTAAATATTGAAAATTTATAATTAAAATTTTTTGAAATAGAAATCATTTTTTTTATCATCAGAAAAAATTTCATATGCTAAATAATGGGTATTATTCTAAAAATATTATTTTAAGGTAAACTGTAAAAATATATCATTTTTATGAATACAATATGTTTTGTGCGTTCATAATGATAAAAATTGTACTTATTATTTTATAAAAAATAATTGAATTAAATGTATATGGTAATAATACTAATTTGTATACAAATAATATACTATATTTATAAACCAATAAATATATTTCTCAAATCAAAGTAATATTTCTATTGAATAAAATATTATATTTGACACTTCACTTTTATTAAAATATTTCCAAAACATGCCTTAGTTTTGGGATAATTTAAATATTAAAGAACACTATATTTTTTTAATCACTAACAATGAAAGTATTAATCAGTGTCTTGATAATAAATAATCAAATTATCTATATTTTTTCCATGTGAATCATTCCACTTTCAAATATAAACACTCATTCTCCACCCCTTTCTACTCACTTCCATGAATCTATAAATTTTTAGAACTCTAAAAAATCACTCTAGGAACATATTTATCCATATTCTATATTCCATGTTGTTTCTAAAAGTCCCTCATCCAAATGAGCTAGACTTAATCTAATGAAGGAGACTTAAAAAACTCGTAAGGGTTCCCAAATCCTAATTTTCTTTCTTATTTTAGATTATTATATCTTAAAAACTATTTTAAACCACCTCTTAAATTAATTTCACAATTTTATTTACAATTTATTTTATTCTCGATAATCATTTATCAATGATATATTACACATTCCCTCTCAACATACTGTCCTCTATAAGTATTTACTATGTTAAAATACAAATTTTAAAATCCATAACTTTTCATTTCAATTTTCCTCCAAGACATTAAATAAAATAATTAATATTTCAATATGAATATCTTATTTTTATAATTATTCTATATGGAATTAATAAAATACATGTATTTATCTCTATTAATAATATTTAGATCTCTTCAAAAACATGGGTCATCCATTCTTGTTTTATTTACTTCTTTAGTGATCAATAACAGTTTATTTTCACTTATTACTTCTATAAAATTCGTAAAAATATATATAATCTTGTAATATTAAATTAATAAAAAAATAATTCCATATTTCAGATTCAGGATTAATAAAATATTCACAGTAATAGTTTCCTTAAATTTTTTAAATAACTCAAATTATTTTACGTGCTTAAAAAAATTATACCGAGGAAGAATTTATGAATTATAACTATCTACTAAACTATTGAATAATATTATTTTTATAATAACATGAAAACTATATAATTGAACTTTACGGTCATATAAAACCACTTTAATGTGGAAATATATAGCTACTATTACATTGTTTTAGGTTTGGAATCATAAACCGAACAACCTCAAAATATCCAACACAAGAAAAATTAATCTAATAAGTATCAAATACATGGTAATAAATGAATTGAAATAGATAATAATTATGAAAAAATTAGATTACTTTTTTCAAATTTGTATTAAATAAATATAATTTAGTTATTTAAGAAGTTACTTGACATAAAATGTGATCTCAGACTCAATATAAGGGGTTTTCTTTTCCCGGTATCCAATCATTATAGAAATCATTTTTTGTATCTAATTTATATGTAATATGTAAAAATATTTAAATTTATTATTTAATTATTTAACCATTTATCATTACGTATTATTTTCTCAATATCTATATTATTGATATTTCTTTCTTGCCTTACATAATTGGTAAGTAAATTCTCTATCCCTTTCTCATTTTATTATCATGTTCTTTATCACCATGATTCTCTCCCTATTTTTAATTAAATAATTATAATATAATTACAATATTTTTGTTTCAATTCCAACTCATTAATTTAATTGGTATACATAGGAATTTACGAATCCTTATGTATAGTTACTTTTTGTTTAACTATAATTAATTTATAATGGATTTGTTTCTTAATTCCTTATCCATGTTTCATCCATTCTGAGCCCCTTTTATTTCATCTAATTTAAAAAAATTTCATAAGGAACTTTCATGGTTTTTATGATCCTAATTTTTATACATTATAAGATATATACTGCCTATCTATTGATGAATTTCATAAAATTATTAATTATTAGGAGATGAGGAGATATCCAACAGTAAATACAAGATCAAGATGTAAATATCCTTTGTGGAAATGAATGAATTAAATGTCTGAGAACTAGAAGATATAAATAATATATAATAATAATATGAGAAAGATAAATATAAAGTGTACACAGGGATTATATCTCTCATATCTATGAAATTTCAAAAAGGAAATGATTAGTACATTGGTAATCTAAAACATTTTTATTTTTAGTATTGTAGAATCAAGAACATTAAAATAAATTATCGTACAAAAATGATAGTGAGTGTAAGGATAATTGTAACAAAAGAAAACCATAATGAAATAAATAGATTTTAATTGAATATATGTTACAAATAATTTGAAAATATATAATGTTCACTTGAATGAATAGAATGAGTAAACTGAGTAATGTAGCTGTAGAATACTAAATTGAAGAGAGTCTATCAAAATAAGAGGTTTCTGAATAATTTTAGATCTTCATCGATCATGTTGATTGATTTAAAGAATATTCATGGGGTGAATAAGGAGAAATATAATAAAATTACATGGAAGACATGTTGAAATTAGAACCTAATGAATTTCATGATAAAAACATAAAACTCAGCATATAATTAAAAATATTAAAAAAAATATGTTGAAAAGATGAATGAATGAAGATTAATTTTCTTCAAAAGGGAATATATTGACAATAAGAAATATTAAAATAATAAGATAATTATTGTGAGAATAGGTAAATTTGTAAAAATACAAAATGGAAGACAATATGAAAAGGAAGAACTGTAAAACTATGAGATTTTGAAAAAAAAAATTCCAAGATAATATAATCTTTTTAATATTTTTCATTTCACCAAACATTGAATATAAAATTTTTTATATTAATGAAGTATGTTTTTAATGAATTATGTGTAATTCCATGTTTTAATATTTCACTGCAATAGATAATTAGATTATCCTTCAGTATTTGCAATACTATCTTTGTCTTGTGTTATGACCAATTATAAGTTCCTTCGATAGCTTTCCTTACATGCATGATTGTGTTTTACCAAACTACAATATACTATTAATATTATCACTAAAATATTCTTATAGTTACCACCATATGTTTGAATATATGTTAAGAATAATATTAACTATAATTGGAAAATATTATTTAAGGATGTTTATAAAATTAATTTATTACTTAAAAATTAATTAGAAATGAATAAAAGTACCAATTGAATATAAATGGAATGTTTTTATAAAAACCTATAATTACAATGAAAAAGTTATTTTAAACTAATAAATTAAATTAATTACTATTTTTTTATGATATTAATGATATTCATATATTATATATTTAGTTAAATATTTTTTACATTCATCTATTATATTTTATATCAACAAGATAAGAACAAATCCAATTTTATACATAAAAAGTAATCATTTTCTAATAGAAATTTTTCTACATTTTAATGAACAACTTATTATGAAATTTTTATGTATCTTTTATAAATATTATTCGAAAAAATTAAAAGTTTTTTTAAAAGATAAAATTTAAAATTATTTTTGGTAAATTTTTTGTAATTTTTATAAGACGTTTCATTTTTTGATAAACAGTAAGAAAGTACTAATGAATAATTGAAAATTGTCTTTTCTATTAAATAATTAATATGGATAAATTATATTTTAAATATTATTTTAAAGTTTTATTAGATTAATTATTCATCAATTAATCAAATATATGCCATTGGGATTAATTTTATATTGAATATATATATAATAAAATTTCAATCTTTCAAACATTTTCACATTTAAAAAATATTTTCCCTTCAACTTTGTGTGATTATTTGTAAATTAATTTATACCATTTCTGTGATTTGAATTTGAAAAGTGGTTTCCATATTTATAATCATAATTATTTGTAATTTATAATATGGATAACTTTATTTTTAACAATAATTATTAGTAAATGCAGTTAAATTTAATAACAAGGATTAAGGTAAAAAAATTATTTAGTTGTAAATCTTGGATTGTAAGTTAAAAACATGACCATAAAGATGTAAAAAACCATTTCTATGTCCATATTTCTAAATTTCCCTTTCACATATTGAATTTAATGTGTCATGGAATCCTCTTGGCAGGTAAAAATGTTGAAGCGCACAATTCATTTAAAAAATTCCACATGTGTCCTCTCCCCAACTTATAAGAGGGAATTCATCCCCCTCACTTCTTAAGACAAATAAATCAATCTATATCATCCCAAAACTAGTAAACTAATATATAAAAATCCGTCCTCCCGCCCTATAAGTCTCATTTTGGGTCAAAATAAAACCAAATAATCCCTTTCATGCAAACCAAATGGAGTTAGTCAAAGAAGTTGTAACATTCTTCAATGGGAATTTTTGTTTAATTTATTTATTGAACCCTTAAATTATTCTTATTACATTTTTATATAATAAAATCAGTATAAAAAAATATAGAAATTTTTTTAAGTGTATGACCTACACTATTACCCACAACCATAAATTGGGATAATCAATCTTTACTCGTGTGCATGGCCAACTACATCCCCCGAACCGATGTCATTAGTTCTTCCAATAATTCCTCTAAAGGATTGTAATAATGAGAAAATTTTAGGTTTTAATATAGTAAATATTATATTTGTCACTTATTTATAATTTTTTGTTTATTATATAACACATACCATTATATTTTTCATTTTGTGGTAAAATGATAACTTCATTTGTCGATATGTGGACTACTGCCTCCTCAAAGTGATACCATTCGATATGGATTGACATGGAATGTATTATATATGGATTTAATAAAAATATATTATTATTATGAAATAATATTTATTCTATAAATAAAATATATGAATATATATTGTATAATTTTATTAATGTAACAATATGATAAGAAAATGGAAGCAACCTGAATGCCTATGTACGACCTTCCATCTACATGAATGGTGTATTTTATTTCATATTTCTAAAAGTTATAGTTTATTATAAATAATAATATAATGAATATATGTGATATTTATATAATTTTTTACATTATTTAAATAAGTAAATCTTAATCTATGTATGAGGACCAAGAATAACAATTCAAAACATGTACGAAAAACAAAATGGTTATTACCAGATTCATAAATTTAACATGGAATTGTTAATAAACGGGTAACATAAAATCATAATTGAATAGATATGGTATGATATATAAGTATATGGTTATAATATATATGTATCATATTCTTTTATTTATTATATTGAATATATTAATGAGTATGAATAATTTGAAGAATAAAAGTATGATAATTTCATCTCACTTTTTAAATCCATGAGATCCAAGCCACATTCGCATCTCATTTATGTTTTTTGGTGTATATACATACCTATGACATATTATATAATGGATTTAGTTTATTTAATGATATTAAAATACTCAATTAGTGTAATTTATCCTTATATATCATGATTCCAAAGTTACTCAAGTAGTATGGGGAATTCTCGTCTCACTTTTATTTCTATAGGACCTATTCCATAATCCACACTCATTTATTTTCTTTATTGTATATAATTCTAATGAATTTATTATATAGTAATGATCCTTAAAACTATAGTAATTTACATAAAAAAAATTCTATCTCTCTTTCATGGCATTTATAGTTCAAATATTACCAAATCTGTAAGGTTATTTTTATCTCAATTTGTCTTCGTTGAGACACATGGTATGTTATGAACATATATTGTTTTATGATGTGTATATAAATCTCTTTAACATGTTTTATCATGAATATAATTCATATAATGATATTTTATGATTAATTTTATTTTATTATTTAATTTCTATTAGGATTCAGTGTTAACAATGTGGTGCGAGTCTATTGCTACAATATCATTGTTTATTAGGATTGTTAATGATTATGCTTCCATTAATGAAGTTTTATGATACATATCTCATGAAATATTGTTAAATTTTATATCCTATGTATATTCATGATCTAATTATGTAGTAGTACCATTTTTAAACTTATTTTTATTTATGATAATTGTGAAGTTTTTTAATAACATCTGATTTTATGTCTCTCTTCGGTCAGAAATCAATATCCCCACAAAATAATTTTATCCAATAATGTTCTAAAAAATGTTTTTAAATAAATTTTTATTATAATTATTTTGATAAATGTATTGTGATATGTATTATGTCTTAAAAAGGGTTTCAAATGGTTCTAAAAATTTTCCTTCATAAGCATTCATGGATATTTTAAAATAAAAATGATTTCAAAATAGTTTTTATTTTAAAAATAATTACAAAAATCTGAAATGTTATTTTAATCAATAATTTTATTAAATGATCTTTGAAAATTATTTTCAATATGTGATGACTTACATTGATGTTACCCTTTACTTAATAGGTTTATGATTCAATGATACCATTTTTTATTTTTTCTCAGAATGGTTTATTCTTTTGAAGACATACAATTAATGAAACTAGTTTCTCTTCAATGAATTATACCATGATAAATGATTATGAAACCCCCTATATTCCACAAGTTATTCTGTTATTAAATGATTATTAAACCAATATATTTTATATATTTTATAATATGATGAAATTTTTATGATACCCATTCCGTTCCATGGTTTATGATATGGCATTTATAAAAATCATCTCCTTTTAGAGTCATGATATGATGATTGTTTTATTTTATTTTTCCACATGTATATATGGTTTAATTATGTGATGGGTTGGGCCAATATCTATATCCAATACATCAGGTAATGATAAATTTTATATGAGCCCATGTGGTTTACATATTGACTCCCAAGCCCAAAAATTAATGGGTAAATGGGTTGTGGCCCAATCCAAAAAACTAGAGGGTACACAGGTAGAATTCAAATTCCAAAAACAATAGGGTCCATTGGTTTTATACCAATCCCAAAAACAAGAGTGTATACTAGCTATATCCCGATCCCTAAAACAAGAGGGTGGACATTTTGTTATCCCAAATCTAAAAGTATATACAAGGATGTTCATCCTAATACTTACATGTTATGAGGATATTGGTTACTAGACTTAACAGATGATTTTATATTCTTATATTTATGCCATTAGTATATTTATTATGACTAAATTATTATCTCATGGACCTGTCCACAGATTAACATATAATTGATATATTTTATCCTTCCAAACATTATTCCATGACTCGGCTATATGTTCTTTTATATGAATGGTATGATTTTTTTATGTTATTATCATGTTCTGATACCAATTATTATTATTTCAAGCTTGTGTATATCCTTTATATAGACTTGAAAAGTATATTATCTCACCATTTATTATGTTTCCTATTCTAAAGTTATAAAGAAATAATTCAAGTAGGAGCACAAAATGGAAATTTATTTTTGGAATCATTTAATATATTTCAATAAGATAGAATAACATATTCCATGACTCCAAAGACACTAAATTATTATGGTCCTCAGGAATGTTATTTTGTAATATGATGAATATTCATCTAATATGATGTAAAATCCACGTATGTTATACCTATGTCTCAATATTTTGAATCGATGAAAAGGTTTAGTCAACAATTAGAAACTATGATAAGAAAATAGTAGTGATTTCCATAAGGATTTTTCTAAGGATATGTCTTGGGGTGTATCTATGGATAGGTCTGAGGATGAGTTAATGTAAAGGAAAACGTCCTGGAAATTTGGTAAATGAATGAGTTTGTGATTTTATAGAATATATCACTATTTGGATACTATATATGGATGTGTCTATAACATAGATGAATATTAGGGTGACATCTTTGAAAAAAATTATTGAGATATAATCGAGCAAGAATGGGTGCATGAAAATGGGAATTGTTTTACTCTTAGTTTCACCCTCCTATGGGATATGCTTTGGGGTTTCACACTCTTCGTGAACCATAAATATGGATATAAATAAAATATTACTTAAAATAAACTTGTATAAACCAAAGCTTTCATTGATTAAAGAATTATGTATCATTATTTAGAAATCCTATATGTTATTTTCATTATTTTATTGTATTCCGCTATGATAAAGGCTTATCACACAATGTTTTTTCGTTTTAGATGAACATGAAGGAACTAGGGTAACATTGAATGTCTCCATTGTGGAAATTATGGGAATTATGAAAATATATATCCTAATTGGAAATCTCTTGATGAGAATTTGGAAGGTGGTATAAGTAATGGTTTAGATATAAATTAGTAAGAGACCATGGAGGACATATGTAAGGTTTGTGTGATTTTAATTATATTGTATATAAGAATTATTAAATTGATTTTGATTAATGTTATAACATGGTTCATATTATGTATTTTACGAAAGGGGTATTAAGGAATAAGTTGATGAATATAATAAAATTTCTTTGAAAAAGAAGTGGGATGAATGTATTATTTATTATTTGGAACTCAAAGATTATACTATATGAATCACGAAATATATAACTATTTTCATTATAATTTTTTATTAAATATTTAAATAGATATTTGGAATGGTTTTGATGACATTGAAAAGTGTTTTAATATAAATGGGGTATTTTTATTAAGGTAAGGTAGCCATTAATTTGTTTCTAATGGTGAGAAATTGTTTCTTTGATAAAGAGGTGATTGATTTGGATTAATTATATGGGATCTTATTGATTTCCTCATAAATGATAATGGATTTATTGAAAATGTGTTTTTTGATATCCTGTAGGGAATTTAAAACATGTTTATTTTTAAGTATGATATCCAATAATATGTATTATATGTAATGAATGAAAAATCAAGTATGAATTTAGGGTAATTTAGGTCATTATTATGTTTCAAGAGAATATAAGATGAATCCATTCATATTTTTGGTATGTGACAACCAAAAGATAAATTATGATATATGGGGGATCAATGTTAATATCATTTTTATTTATTTAATTAACTTATTTCTAATCTTTTAATTTTTTATATTTCTTAACGATTAAAAGGCTAACTATTTATGGAATGTTTAAGTAAAACATTGGATAATGTTTTTCATATTAGATTATTATCTCATTATATATGGATTTATGAATATTGTATATCCTATTAAAACCATTTTTAGGTGATGATAAATATATATGTATACAATCTGTTATCATTTTATTAATCTATTAGTGCATCACCAGTGAAAAATTCACCATCATTTATTAGAGAAAGAGTTTGAGTTGAATCAAGAAAAAAAACAACCAAAGGTTGAGATTTTTTATATAAAATGTAATTAAATCATTTAATATAATTTTATTTATGTAATTAGATATGAAAATATTTACTAAACTATAAGAAAAAGATATTGAAAAATATTTTTCAAAATACCTTAATTTTTGTTGAACCGATGGTATTATAAATCTTCAAAGAATTATGGATTGGAGGCCCTTAAATTTCTATTGATCATTTACATTCTTGTGATCAGTGATATTTATCGATCTGTATAATTATTTACACTTATCATCCATGTACAATATTCAATTCTCCCCAATATTCTTTTCTATGTAAACCTAGTTATGATTTACTTTAGGTGACTATTATGGTTCCAACATACCTTTTTAATAGAATTTTAAATATTCAATCTTATGATGTGGATTTTTATGAACTGGAATTTCATGTACTAAACCATTGATAAACCAGATGAATTTTGATGGAGAAATTTATTTTAATGGATTTATAATGTAAAACCTTGAAATTTTGTGATGAATATTTTTTTTTCTGATTTTTTTATATCTTGTATTTCACACAACACAGAATATATCATGTGTTATATTATAGCACTAAGATTGTGATGTGTCAAAAAAACCACCATGTTTTAATATTTTAACACATCTAAAACATATATTATCTTCTATAATATTCAGCACTATGTTTGGATTTTATTACACATGATGTTGAGTTCCATCGATAACTTGAGTTACTTGCAAGACCTCGTTTTACCAAACTATAACATATTATTAATATTATTTCTAAAATATTGTTATAGTTACCACCTATCCATTGCAATGGAAGCAAATAATACGATTTCAAAAAAATTGAAAATATTTTTTACACATGTTTAAAGAATTAATTCATTTCTTACAACTAATTAATAAACTAATATAAGAACCAATTAAATGTAAATGGCTTTTTAAAAAAACTATTTTTAGGCTCAAAATGGATTCTTATACAAATAAATTATATTATTTAATATTATTGAAATATATTATTGAGATTTATATATTATATATTTATTCATATATTTTTTACATTCATCGAATATATCTGATAGTTATAATATTAGAAGAAATCTAATTTTATAAATAAAAACATGTATTTGTCTAAAGGCAATTTTTAAACCATTTAATGGAACATATAATTTAATACTAAATTTTGGAAATTTTATAGGAAAAAAATTGATTTCTAAAATCATAATTTCGAAATTATCTTAGTATTATGTTTTTGTATTTTTATGAGAAGTTTATTTTTCTGATAAATAATACAGAATACCATATTTTTATTAAAAGCCGACATTTCATATTAAACATTTATAATGTTAAATTATAAATATAAATGGATTTAAAGATTATTTAGATTTATTTTATATATATTAATGAAATTTATTTCATTTGGTTCATTTATTATTGAATTTGGATAAAAATCATTTCAAACTTTTAATCCTTTTTACTTAAAAAGCCCACATTCCCATCATATTTGCATGATTAATTTTAAATTAATTTCAATAAATTATTTGATTTTAATAAATAATAATGTATTTTATATTTTTGAACATTTCATTTTATTATTTATAGTAATTTTAACATGTTTTATAACCATAATGATAAGTGAATGGAGTTAAAAATAATTAAAGTTATTAAGGAAAGAACAGGTTTATGTAATTTTTAATCTTTTAGTATAAGGTATAGAAATTACCATAAACTCGTATAAAACAAATATTAGGGCCATATATTGACCTAAAACCCTAATTTATTTAATTTTTTGTTTCCTAGAATCTGCATGTTAGGTAAAAAATTTGGGAGCAGACAATTCATTTCAAAAATTCTAATTTTGTCCACTACCCACATATTAAAGGGAACATATCCCCTCACATATTAACACCTCTAAATCCCTTTTCATCATCAAAAAATGCCAAAATAATATCCAAAAATTCTTCTTATCACCCTATAGTACTCACATTTTTCAGAAATAAAACCAATGATGTCTTTTGGTGCAAGCCAAAATGACATACATAATGAAGTGGTTACGTTCTTCAATGAGCTATTTTGTTTTTTTATTACTACAACACATAAATTATTAATAGTAAAATATTAAATAACATCATATGTGTCAAAACTATACTTATAGTTTTTAATTTTAATGTTACTACCCATATATGTTCTCACACTTACATGAAATGTTATACGAAATCACTATTCAGGTGTACGAGGGACTTCCACCTCACGAACCGATGTCATTTTATCTTCTATTACCAAATCCTTATATTTTGAATAATGATGGACTTAATATTTTTATAGAATATGTATTATATTTATTATGTAATTTTTATTATATAATTTTTATATAATACATAACATTGTGCTTTCTATATTTTGGGGATACGATAACTTCGTTTGTGGATATGTGGACTACTATCTTCTCAAAGTGATGTGATTCATTCACGCATAACATAGAATGTGTTAAAGATAAATTTCACACAAATATGTTACAAAGATGTACTAATAATTATAATATAATTATAATTCCTTTATATATCTATCATTTATATTTATTTCTTAAAAAATATGTCAATAAAATAGAAATTCCATTCATGAATGTGTACGACCTACCATCTCTATAAATAGTATATTTAATTTCATATTTAAATCTTTTAAATACTATTATAAACCCATATATACTAAATATATGTGATATTAAAATCATTTTTATTTTTTTCAATAACAAAATCATTATCTAAGTATGAGTAACAATAATAAAAAGTTTAAGCATGTATGTGAAAAACGTGGTTATTACGAGATACATAAATTTAACATGGAATTGTTGAAATATGGGTAATATAAATAAATAAATACATATTATATGGTATGATATATAAGAATATGTTTATTTTTTATATTTATAAAAAACATATATTTACTATATATGAGGATTAAATGTGTACGAATAATCTCAAGACTTAAGGTAATAGAATTCGAACTCAATTTTTATATCTGTGAGATACATTCCATATTCACAACTTTCCTATATTGTGTGGTGTATATACAGAACTCTGAAATTTTATTTAATTAATATAATTTATTTAATGATATTAAAATTTTCAATTTATTCCATTGTTTCATATATCTCATGATTCAGAAGATTCTCAAGTAGTAAGGGGATTTCAAGTCTCATTTTTATTTCTACAAGACTTGTACCATAATCTATACTCATATTTTTATATGCTACCCATGAATGTATTATATGATATTTATAATTAAATTTATGGGTATTTACATATCCAATTTATGATCTCCGTTTCAGGGGGTTTATGGTTCAAAATTTACCAAAGTGGTTCGGTATCTTTTTTCTCAATTTTCCTTCATTAAGACACACGTTATGTAATATTCCAACATAATTTTATGAGGTGTGTATAATTTTATTTATAAATTTTTATCTTGAATATAATTCCCTTTATAATGGATTTAGGTTCATGTGATTTTTTTATTTGATGGGGATTATGATTAAAACCTACCGAAGTAGTAATAGTCTATTGTAATAATTTAATCATTTATCAGAATTATTTATGACAATGCTTCCATTGATGAAATATTATGATCAATACCTCAATAAATCTAATGAATTTTATTATCATACATTTATTACTGATATCCTCCTGTAATGTTAATTTTTTTACACTCTTTGGTACTTAATATAATTAATAATATATTTTTAGGAAAATATGACTTTATTTCCCTCTCCATTCGGAAATATATTTTCTCCCGAAACCATGTTTTATAAATATGAATTCAAAAAATTCATATTGGATATTTTAAGATATTTTTCAAGTAAAATGGTTTTAAATTTTTTGATGTTTAAAAAAAAATTATTTATTTTTCAGAGATTCCATTATAAACCATCAATATCATATTCTGTGAGAAATGATTTCAAAATTGTTAAGTTTTAAAAATTGTTTTACAAGGATCAAAAGAAAATTTTCCCATAAATTTTTTATATGATATTTTGAAATTATTTTACATCTAATATGATATCTATTTTTCTCACCTGTTCCATGCTAGGGTTATTATCCATGGATATCATTTTTTATCATTATCTGAATGTTTTATGATTTCGATGTCATGTTGTTTATGATACTTGTTTATATTCCATATTTTATATCATTATAAATGATTATGAAAAATTCAATTAATGTGAAATACTATGATAAATTATTATGAATCCTATATATTTTCCATAGGTTATAATATGGTGAAATTTTTATGATACCAATTTCATTTCCTCCGTTTTGATATGGTGATCGTATAATCCATTCATTTTATTGGTCGTGATATGTTGATTGTATTATTATCATCTGAAACAATTAAGTATGGTTTCCTTATTTGGTGTGTGGGAATATATTTCACTATAATTCATTAGGTAATGATAAATATTATATAATCTTGGAGACTATATAGGTTTTATCCCATACCCGAAATTAAAATGGTATACAAGTTAATACCTATTCCAAAAAACAAGAGGGTACAAAAATTGTAGTCCAATCCAAAAAACAAGAGGTTACACATATTATAGCCCAAACCCAAAAATAATTTGGCACATCAGTTATATCTTAATCCCAAAAAATAATTGGGTAAATGGGTTGTTAGACCAAATCTGATTGTTGGTACATAGGTGATCATCCCATGCATGACATGTTATGATTGTCTTTGTAGCTAGATTTCACATAAGATTTTATATAATCAAATGTATACAAATAAATCTATATAGTATCAGTATGTTATGATCTCATGGACATGTCCTTTTATTACCTTATAAATCAAGCCTTATAATATACAAAGAATTATTCTGTGACTCATGTATATGATCTTTGATATGCAGGGTGTGATCTTTAGATGATATTCTCATGTTCTCATACTCATATGCCTATTATGTGATTGTGTATCTCGTTTATTTACCCTTATTAAGAATTTGACCTCACCCTTCCTTATGTTACATTTCTTCAGAATATAAAGAAATATTTTAGGTCGAAGTACTATTTGGGAATATCATTATGGAAAACATTGATGATATTTTAGCATGTTAGATGATTGGGTTCTATGATTCCACATACACAATACTATTACGGTCTACAGCCATGTACAATTTTAATGTGTTGAATATTAATATAATCTTTTGTAATATCAATCTATGTTAAGAATAATTTTATATAAGAATATTTATGAATGAAAAATGAATGGTAACTTATGGATTAAAATACACAAAATATTATGAATGAGTATTTCAATAAATCTTTTAATGTTATGATCAAATCATCCTAGGCTACTAAGAATGGTTTCTTAAATATTTAGATGAAGAATACTTGTACTAAAATGAAAATAAATATATTTTATTTACCATGATGGTTTAAGATATAAATAAATGGAAGTTTGTGTTGAGAAGGGATCTAAGTAATTTCCAATATTAATATATGTTAAGCTTAAAATCATGAAAAATTGTAACCTATTAAAAATGAAATATGATGATTCAATTACATATAGACAATAAAAATTGTAACCAATTTAGTGGTTTTGTATTCCAAATTAGTAACATTTTTAACACTTTATATTTTGTTTCCATGGATAAAAATAAGTTTTTACAATAGGAACATATCCATCTTATCTAGAAAAATAGAATCTCATTAGAATATGTGGTGATAGATTTTCCACAACTAATAAGAAAATGATTTTATAATTTTTGAGCCTTTCTAAAACAGAATTATGGATAATGGATGTAATAAGAGAAAATATTTTTTTCCCAATAGACTAATTGATCATATGCATTCTTATTTATATGGATATATGAGATATCAATCCATAAATTTTGATCTATAATTTATTGATTTTATTGATGATTTCACTCTGAGGAATAATGAAACATATTCGAGTCATAAATATGAATCTTCTTGAGTTGATATAAATGTTCATAATGTTATTTTATAGGGATCTAAAAGTATATGTCATAGTTTTGAGAACATATACTGGAAAAGAGTTAACAATATATGAATTTAAGTCCTAACTAATAAAACATGGAATTAATCACCTATAATGTTCTCTATACACTAATCTATAAAATAGAGTAATGGAAAAGAGAAAATTGAATATTTATTCATTTGGGAAGAATTATTATTATTGAATATAAACTTTCATTTTCTAAAACAGATGATATATGTATAGTTTTTCATGTGTATAATATATTTGTATTGAGTATTTAATAAAAATTAACTCATTATAAGATATGAAATAATAAGAAATTTATACTAAAATAAATTATTATTTTTGGGTGTCCATTCTTATTGAAAATTAAAATCCTTATTTGGGAAAGTTTGATAATAAAGATGAGGATAAAATACACAAGGAATATTCAACCAACAAAATAGAGGTAAAGGTGCTAGAATAAATCGATATAATGGTTTGTTTATTCCTTTTTATTTTAGTGTCCTTCAAAATAATTCCAATATAAAAGTGTCCAATAAGGTGATTTTGGGTAAATAATTGTATTTTTCAAGTTAAATTATAAAGAATCCAGATAAAAGGAAGGTATTCATTAACCAATGTAGGTTGAGGTAAATTGTGATTGATCTACTAATGGTCAAAGTAATGGTGATTGGAAATTTTTTAAGATTTAGATGGTATAGATATATCTTGAATTGGAAAATATAATCAAATTTCATATAGATTCATTTAACATTATATGAATGTTGGTGCTTCGAAACTGAATTACACTTATATCATGGGTTTAGAAACCATAATTTCTAAAACTATTGAAATGGGTAATTGATTGATATGATGAAAGTTGTTTCAGGTTGGATTGATAAAGATAATACATATGATCTTTTCCTTTGAGTTAGAGGAATAAATGTATCAGTATATAAATGGCATCCAAATAATAAACTCTTTAAAAAAGGTTATGTCTCAAGAATAGGTCTATACTTTTTTGGAATGGGTACTCATATGTGGAAGTTATAGACATCAAAGAAACTTCTTCACCCTTGGAAGACCTGCATCTATCCAGATGCCCTTTGATATTATAGTACACAGGGATTATAATTTTCAATATATGTATGTAAAATATTTCTTCCTATATGTACATGTAATGAATATTGTTTTACTAATAAAATGGAATGTTTATGATTGATAATATAGGAAAATTTGTTTATTGGTTGGAGAAATATTTTTTATTGCAATATGAACCTAGATCCTACTGATCCAAACATTATAGTTTACTAAAACATAATACATTCTAATTTAAACTTTCTTTAGTAACATATATGTCATGTAGATGAGTACATGTACCATTATATCAATTATTTTTGTTGATGGAATATATTTTTAGTTGATAGGGAAAATTATTTGATAATTTTATATAAAATAATTTGGATTCTATTTTAGATGTTCTGACTTAGAGAGTGAAATAATTTTTTGAGATTAATATTTCAATAAATAAGGATGTGACATATTTGCAGCCCTTGATAAATCTTCCACGTAATGTTTAACTATATTTGGTATGTCAGATTCATATGATGTTTCCACACACATAACAATTAGCGTATAAATAAGAAAAGATAATTTATGATGGATTTTCCATAAAATATTCATAAATTAATTAATCAAAACAATTATTTATATTATAATTCCAATATCTAGATATATTGTATTTAGTATCCTCATGTTATAGATATCCAAGTGATCTGAAGGTCTCACACATTCTGGATGATAAAAATATTTTCAGGCATATCATAGGAACATAAAATTATGGTTTCATGTATAACATAAGTTGAAAATTGATATTTCCTATTTTCATATGTGCTAATTGGGAAGGAGATTTTGATGATTAAAAATAAAAATGTGGAGAAACATTCTATTTAGAGGAAATTTTCATGATCCATCATATTAAGAAATAATATTTTATAACCTTAAGTATAGATAAAGATTAATAATTTAATAATACACATTCATTTTCTCAAATTATTTTGTAGAATTACAATGTCACAACCCGTCCATGGGGCCCATATTTTGACTAACTCTAGCCTACCTTCAATATGCCAGGGGTTGGCGACTAGCACCAAGGCGTAAATCCCTATAAAAGGGAAGGAATTTCCTTTTATATAAGTATAAAACACAATGTAGTACGCAAGTGGAGTAAGAACTAAGTAAAATTGAGTACAAATGTAAGTAATGAAAAGTATATGGGCTAGTATACAAACCCAACTGAAAGTACAGTACAACTGAAAGGGAAGTACAATAGTAGTAATTTAAAGAAGCTACCGCCGAGTTGTCCTCCGGAAATCCCACCTGAAGGGTGGGTACATATGGTCTCCTCAACACCTCGGGTCTGCCCGTCCTCTCCAGGCACGCCTCAGTAGGTGATCCACCTCCGGGTACCATAAAACTCCACAAGACTCCTCCACGGTATATGTTGTCTATCGTATGCATCCAACACAACATAGTGTGGGCATATCACGTACAGGGGTGAGTATATGATACATCATAGGGACCCCGAGACCCCCGAAGGTCTCCCAGAATCCAAAAAGGATAAACAACAAAGTAAAGATACAATCACGAAGTATCAACCAAATATACTTAGGTATATGAACATAAATATACCTAATTTATCAATCACATTTCGGCCCCAGCTCCTGATCCCATGTACAACCCGGTCCACACAGGAAAGAAGTCAATCACATCAATGATAATGATTGAAATTCAAGACTCATCTCACACAGGTACACATCATCCGTATAGTGATAGAGATGATCATATTTAGTCACTGATTCATCTAAGCTATCGGACCCACATAGGATACAAGACTAGCTAAGTGGTCGGACCCACTTAGAATACAAGACCAGCTACTCTGCCAGACCCTCTAAGGATACAAGTACAGAGGTCAAACTACTAGACCAACATAGGATAAAAGAATAGTATTCATCGCTGTCGAACCCATAGAGTATCTCAGTATAGATGTCATCGTCGTCGAACCCATGGAGGATCCTAGATGGTAGACGTCTCCATCGAACCAATGGAGGATTAGAGTACAGAAGTCATCGTCGTCGAACCCACGGAGGATCCTAGTACGGATGTCGATGCAGTCACAACCAGTTCTAGGGTTCCTGAACACAGCACGCTCTATTCAGAGAAGGGTCTAATCCTCTATCAAAGGAGTCTGATACATCAACTATCACGAAGACCAGAGATGTGGTATCCCAATGTTCCGTCTCGTCGAAAGAAACCCAACACGGTAGATGGTGCATCAATCGGACGCCCAGTATGAGAGTTATTGGCTTTTCCATTCCAGTGGCCCTGTTGGTTTTTAAGATAAAACCAACCTGACCATACTCTAGCTGCATAAAAACCTCAAGTGGATAATTCCAAAATAACCATTCTAATATAATTTATTCAACGTATTTTACTGCATGTCAATCGGATATCCGATCATTAAGTTATAGGAGTTTCCACTCTAAGGGCCCGGTAGGTTTCGGGTTCGAACCAACCCAGCCATTCAAAATCATCTCTGAAACCTCATATGTAATATACCAAAATGAATGAATCTGTGCAAGGGTTCCTACACAACTGAAGGTTCATCAATCAGAGGTCTGTAGCTCATGTTATAGGCAAAAGACAGAAAAATGGTCCGAAGTGGGGGTCTGGGCCCGGTCCGACCCGGCCCAACCCACCATGGGTCGGCCCGGCATGACCCGATCTACGTGACCTGCCCCAGCTCGGCCGATGGGGGGGTGAGCTGGCTCAGACAACGGGATGAGTGGGGGGGGTAGCCCCCTGTTATGCAAACCAGGCACCAAGCTGGTGCCGCTAGACTCCTTGGATCCTGCGTGACTGCGGGATCCTTCCCTCACCGCCGCGGCCGATGCCGCGACTGGATTATGTCAGCGGCGCACTGGGGGTGCCGCTGCCTCTAGGTTACCGGACGGTTCCGGCTGCAATCTCTACCCAACGTGGTCTTCAACAAGCCACCTAAGTCATTCCGGTGGTCTGTCTTTGCTTCCAAATGCTCCTACGGTTGGCTCGAGATTCGTACTTCACTGTGAAGGCCCTAAATCAAAGTTGCGGTCCTGTTTCGTCACTGCCAAACACCCCGCGGATCATGAACAAAATAGTGGTGGGTCTGGACTTTTTCTTTAGTCTGTACCCACTACTTTAGTGGTTTCAAACGTCACCCAACAATTTAAACTACATGTTCGAGAGTAATAAACACATACATGAAATATACAAAATTCCACCTACCTCGAAGTGGTTGTCGTACGTCGTCGATCCGCAGAAGACAAGCATCGCGGTAGATGGGAATCGTAGAAGAACAGTGTCGTTCCGGCAACAATGGAGGAATGGTCTCTTTCATAGGCGATGTAGGCTCCTTGACGTCGAGGTGTTTCCGAGGAAGATGTTCATCACGTTCTTCGCAGTGGTCTTCGTCGTCGATGAAGGTTCACCATCCTTTTTTATTCACCAGAGTATTTTTTCAAAAGTGTTTCTCCAATTCCAAATGAATAAGGTGGCTCACCAATTAAGAGAGTTTCCATGAAATTTATATTAATTCAATAGCAGTGACATTAAATTAACGCTGAAATTAATTAAAACATTTGGCACATTTAATGGGAAAAGGGAGGTGGGACGGCTCCATCATTAATGAGGAGTTGTCAAAGGAAACAATAAGGAATTAATGGGGAGTTGATGGTTGGGGCTCATGTGGGCCCCAAATCACATTAATCCACACTTGGGAGGAAATTAACATCACACAAATAAAATCATGCACCACAAAATTTTATTTAGATTAAGATTTATCCCGAAAAATTAACTTCCGAACCACATTAAATGCAACTGCGGTAAGGGTCCCCTTAAGAAAATATCGGCGCTGCGAGATCACCGGGGCCCTTAAATTTCAATTCCGAGCACCGTTTGAAAATATAGAATAACCCGCTTGTTCATTCCCTTAACAAACCTGAGCTAAACTTCAGAAAATTATTCCAAGCACACCGGGCCTCAGAATCATGTGCCGTAAAAAACTGCGTACTCGTAAAATTAAATAGAATTGATGAAAAAAAGATTCCTTGAAATTTAAGGGCCTTTACATTACATCCACATCTTGTATTTACATCCTCGTAAAGCTATAACATAATATTGGGAAAAAAAAGGGGTAATTAGCACACATATGAGCCTCTCACTCCCATCTGCACTCCTGAAGGTACTCGTGCTGCCAGCAAACCCGCACTAGAGGAATCAACCGCCCACGAAGGACCCGCTCCTGTCGATCCACGATCTACACTAGAACCTCTGAGAATGACGCCACGTCATCGATGTCTAGCTCCCCGTGATCGATGATGTGGGTCGGGTCATGCATGTATCTCTTCATCTAAGATAAGTGGAAGACGTCACGAACCTGGTGCAACTGAAGAGGAAGGTCCAGGTGGTAAGCCACCTTTCTTACTCTACTGAGGACCTAGAAAGGCCCTATGAAGTGCGAAGATAACATGACACCTCGACCAAATCTCCGTAATCCATGTCGAGGTGAGACACCTAAGAAAACGTGGTTGCCATCCTCGAACTCTAGTGGTCTTCATCTCCTATCAGTATAGGACTTTTGTCTGCTCTATGCAGTCTTCATCTGCTCCTAGATAATCTATACCTTCTCTGTCGTAGGCTGAACCATCTCTATTCCTACAAGTGCTGACTCCCTAGGGTCAGTCCAGCACAGAGGTGGTATTCATGGTCGGCCGTACATGTCCTCGTATAGTTTCATCTCGATGGTGGAGTGGTATATTTAGTTGTACGCAAACTCCTCCAAAGGTAGGTGATCCTCCCAACTATGGACAAATTCAAGGACACATCCACAGAGCATGTCCTCGAGTGTCTGAATGGTCTTCCCCTTCTGGCCATCCTTCTGAGGATGAAAGGCAGTGCTCAGGCGTAGCTGTGTCCGAAATGCCTCATGAAACCCCTTCCAAAGCTGGGAAGTAAAGAGTGTGTCCCGATCCGAAACGATTGTCGATGGAACACCATGAAGCCATACGATCTCCAGAACATAGAGGCGTCCCATTATCTCTAACAAGCCCTGCTCTCTGATCAGTAAGAAGTGGGCCGACTTGGTGAGTTGGTCTACAATCACCCAGATAGAGTCGTGTCCTCTGGAAGTACGTGGAATCCTCATCACGAAATCCATGTATATAACGTCCCATATCCACTCTAGAACCTATAAGGGTTATACCAAGCCTAATGGTACCTGGTGCTCCACCTTCACTTGCTGACAAGTGAGGCATCGCAGAATGAACTCTGTTATAGCCTTCTTCATACCCGGCCACTAGTGCTTTCATCTGAGGTCCTGATACAACTTCGCCACTCATGAATGTACCACTAGAGGGGACGTGTGGAACTCTCTCATCACCTCCTCTTGAAGTTTAATAGGTACCATGGTACATCCTCTAAAGAGGATGACGTGCTCCCCACCTTCATAAAATCCATCGGTCCCCTGCCCTATTGAAATATGAGTATGTCGCGTCTCATAGTCAATGTCCACGCATTGTTCCTATCTAACTCGCTAAAGTATTAGAGGAGTGACTGTGAGGGACTGTAGAAAGGATGCCCCATCCCTATCCATGAATGATATCTTCAAAGATTCTAACTGCTTCTTCGCCTCTTAAAGTAGTTGAATGCCCGATCTCCTTCTGAGAGCATCAGCTACAAAGTTTCCCCTCCATAAGAGTATAGACTATCTCAGAGTCATAATCCTAGAAGAACTCGAGCCATCACCGCTATCTCAGGTTCAGGTCCTTCTGCAAGAAAATGTACCTAGGACTCTGGTGGTCAGAGATGACTATAAAGCGCTCGCTAATCAGATAGTGCTGCCACATCTTCAGGGCGATGACCACTGCTGCTAACTCCAGGTCATGGGTAGCGTAGTTCTGCTCGTGTTGCCTCAACTACCGTGAACCATAAGCAATCACTACTCTCTCCTACATCAAGACATACCCGATTCTGGTCCCTGATGCATCGTAGTAAACTACGTACCCTACGCCCTCCTCCGCTAGCCTCAAGATGGTTGTACTTGTCAATCTCCGCCTTAGCTCATGATAGCTCGGTTGACATCTGTCTGACCACACAAATGGTTTTCGCTTCATCGTTAATGATTTAAGAGGTGCTGCAACTCTGGAGAAGTCTAGAACAATTCTTAGATAGTACCCAACCTAGACCAAGGAATCTCCGCACCTCGGTCATGCTCCTAGGTGGCTCCCAAGCAAGTACTACCTCGATCTTCGCAGGATCCTCTACAACTCCCACCTCCTAGATGACGTGCCCCAAGAAGTGAACATATAGAATCCCAAACTGGCACATCAATAGAGTACCATAAATATGGTGCTCCTGGAGTGTATGCAGTACAAACCGCAAGTGGTAGGCGTTCCCCTCCTCAGTAGTCGAATAAATCAGTATGTCGTCAATGAAGACTACAACAAACCGATCGAGGTAAGGATGGAAGATCCTCTTCATGAGACTAATGAACACTGCTGGAGTTTTGTTCACCCCTAAGGGCATAACCAAGAAGTCCTAGTGGCCATACCAACACCTGAATGACGTCTTCTGCACATCCTCATCTAGAAATATGAGCTGGTGATAGCCTGACCTGAGGTCTATCTTCGAGAACCATCGTGCTCCTTTGAGCTGATTGAAGAGATTTTAAATCCTCAAAAGAGGGTTCTTGTTCCTTACAGTCACCTGATTCAGGCTATAGTCATCGACACAGAGCCACAAGATCCCATCTTCCTTCTTGGAAAACAAAATCGGGGAAGCCCAGGGTGAAACACTGGGTCGGATGAATCCTTTTCCTTGCAAGTCCTCCAGCTATACCCGCAGCTCACCAAGCTCAGCAGGAGACATCCGATATGCTGGAGTTGATATCGGTGCTATCCCAGGGTACACGTCTATGTATATGTCTACCTCTCTTCAAAGAGGTAGTCCTGGAATGTCATCATGAAAACATACACATTTTGATCCACCACAATAGGAAAACTCGGACTCCGCACATCAACAAATATTAGGATCATACTAGCCAACTAATGTGTGATTGGATGCCCTCTCCTATGCATAATTCCATCCTTCACTGAAAAAGCTCCCATCTCGCCGGTGAAGGTGAACCTGGTTCCATCCATGCGGACACACCAAACTTTGTGCCTAATATTGTTGATCTGAGCATGGACAATAGATAACAAATCCATATCCAAGATGATGTCGTAAGGCCTCGACACCACTACAAATGTTCCCAACCAAACCTATCTCCTCCTAGATTAAGCTCACACAGCCGGCACCAGTGCGTAATCTTCGAGTCTGCTCCCGTAGGAGTCTCTAACCATAAGGATCGAGCCAACGGCTCCTTCAGAATCTCTGATCTCTGAAAAGGGAAGTGGAAATTACATAATGACTCGCACATGTGTCTATATGATATGAAACCAGGGTAGAGTAGACACAGATAGTACCTCAAATCATCTCAGTTGCGCTGTGGTCATAAGCCTCCGCTGCCTGGACGTGAGACTGCCTCTGCCTGGCAGCTCCCTGTGGTCGGGGTGGACCTCATGGGGGTGGTTGTAGTAGAGAATCGAAGTGTCGTCTACCACCCGCTGCCCGACCAGCGCCTCTGCCACGTACACCTTCTCCCAGTGGAACGCCATGGTCAAACCTCTGCCTCTTCTTGGGAAATCCCTCCACTGTCTGTTGGTCGTCTGCATGGCGGATCCGGTAGTCACAAGCCATGTGGCCCTGCCCGCTGCATGAATAGCACTGTCTGCTCCTCATATGGATGGATTTGTTTCGGGTGCCCCGCATAGCCGATCCCATATCCTGTGGTAGCCCACCTGATGGCCTGATCCTCTTAGACCCCTGTGACATCTGTCGACTGCCTGCTGTAGAGGACTCTACTCCGTGTCGCCTTGCAGTGGGTATTATAGCTGGTAACTAAACAGCAAGGAATCTCTCCACTAAAAGGGATTGCTCCAGCACCCCTGCTTGTGTCGGGATGCTGAGTGGAATCATCGAAGCCCTGATCTCATGCCTCATTCCATGCTTGAAGGTCCGAGCCTTGAAGAACGGGTCTCGTACCATGTCTGTGGAGTAGCATGATTGGTTAGTAAACCTCGCCGAGTACTGATCTAGTATCATACTACCCTGCCATAGATGAAGTAACTCATATCTATGCACCACACGGAGGGTGGATGGAACAAACTCCGAGCGGAGGATTCTCTCAAAGTCCCTACAATGTAGAGATGCCTCGTCGTGCACCTGGAGCATCAAGATCCACCATCTACCTACTACTTCATGCAAGAAACTTGAAGCAAGGATCACAATAAGGCCGGCTAGTGTCCCACTAATCTGATGATTGTGAAGATAGCCTCCAGCCAATCCTCGGATGCCTGAGGGTCTATCTCTCCATGGAACCTGGGCAACCTCTATCGCTGGAACTTGTGCAACGCGCTCAGGCGGCGTTCATTCTCCGCTGCTGGGGCTAGTAGCATCGGTGGCTCATCGAGTAGTGGTACCGCTGGTGCCTCTTCTATAAAGGGTCCCTTCATCGTGGCCTCGTCACTCGGTGGGCTGCCATCTCCCACGTAACTAGGAAACCTAGCTGGCTGCCTTTGTGGGGCCACTTTGAAAAGAAACAAGTGTGCCATGGTCAAGCAGTATACATAATGAGTTGACAAAAATAAATCACAAATAACACATTATAAAGGAAAGAGACACTCAATCAGTGTTTTCATGCACTGAGTCGGAAATTAGAGATCAGGGTCCTGGTGTATGGATATGTCGGCCTCCGAACCAACACATGACTCCCTGGACTAAAAACCACACTCAATACTCTTAACAATATTTCTTAAAATAAAGGGATGATCTGAGTTATGAGTTCTGCGGTAGAACCGACTCCTCTGATACCAATTTGTCATGACCCATCCTCGGGGCCCGTGTCGTGACTTCCCCATGCCCGCCTTCCATAGGCCAGGGGTTGGCAACTAGCACCATGGCGTAAATCTCAATAAATGTGAAGTCATTGACTTTTATATTAGTAAAAAACACAACAGAGTACGAAAGTGGAGTAAGAACTAAGTAAAACTGAGTAAAAAAGTAAGTGCTGAAAAGTAAATGGGCCAGTATACAAACCCAACTGAAAGTACACTACAACTAAAAGGGAAGTACAACAGTAGTAAAGTAAAGCAGCAAACGCTGAGTCATCCTCTGAGACTCCCACTTGAAGGCTGGGTACAGATGGTCTCCTTAGCACCTCGGGTCCCCCCGTCCGCTCCGTGCATGCCTCACTAGGTGATCCACCTCTAGGTATCGTCCATCCCCACAAGACTCCTCCACGGTCAGTGATGTCCATCATCTGTTTCCAACACAATGTAGTGTAGGCTTAGCCCTTGCAGGGGTGAGTATACGATTCTCAGTAGGGACCCCGAGCCCCCCGAAGGTCTCCCAGAATCCACAAATGATAAACCGCAAAGGAAAGATGCAATCACGAAGTATCAACCAGCTCTACTTAGGTATATACCCATACATATACATAATTTATCAATCACAGTTCGGCTCTAGCTCCCGAGCCCATGTTCAACCCAGTCCACATAGGAAATAAGTCAATCACATCGATGATAATGATTTAAAGTCAAGACTCAGCTCATACAGGTATACATATTTCGTATAGCGATAGAGAAGATCAGATGTAACTAGTGATTCGTCTAAGCTTCCAGACCCACATAGGATACAAGACTAGCTATGCTGTCAGACCCACATAGGATACAAGACTAGCTATGCTCTCAGAACCACATAGGATACAAGACCAGCTACTCAGCCAGACCCACTCGAGATACAAGTACAAAGGTCAAACTGTCAGACCAATGTAGGATACAAGAACAGTAGTCATCGCTGTTGAACCCACATAGGATCCCAAAACAGATGTCATCATCATCAAAACCATAGAGGATCCTAGTACGGTAGACATCTTCTTCAAACCCACGGAGGATTCCTGTACAGATGTCATCATTGTCGAACCCACGAAGGATCCTAGTACAGATATCTATGCATTCACAACTATCTCCAGGGTTCCCGCACACAGCACACTCGATATGGGGAGGGTCCACTCTACAGGAAAAGGGGGTAGATACATAAATAATAACGATGTACAGAGTTAATGTATCAAAAAGTTTTGTCTCATCAAAATAAACCCAACGTGACAGACGGTGCGTCAATCGGACGCACGATCTGAGAGTTATTGGCATTTCCATTCCAGGGGCTCAGTTGGTTTTTAAGATAAAACCAAACATATTGTACTCCAACTGCTTCCGAACCTCATGGGTAATATACTGAAATGACCATCATGATCCAAGGGTTCCTTCGCAACTGGCGGTGCATCCATCGGGGGTCCGTAGCTCATGGTATGGGAAAAAGACCAAAAAACGGTCCGAAGTGGGGGTCTGGGCCCGGTCCGACCCGGCCCAACACACCCTGGTTCGGCCCGACCCATGTCCCAGTCTAGCCCAGTGAGATTCGGCTCGGCCCGGACTTGCACGGCCTAGCCCGCGTGACCCACCCCAGCCCGGCCGGGGGGTGTGCTGGCTCGGCTAGCCAGTCGGGCGGGGGGCGCAACCCCCAGTTCCATGAAGGCAGCACCAGGCTGGCACCGCTCGACTCCCTATATCCTGCGCGGCTGTGAGATCCTTCCCCCGCCGCCATGGCCGATGCCACTGCAGGCTTCTGCTGACGGCATGATAGGGCTCCGCCGTGTCAAGGTGCCCGGCTAGTGCTGTCCGCCGCCTCCGACCACCGGGGTCTTCTGCGGGCCACCAGAGTCATTTCGGTGGTCCGTTCTTTTCTTCTGACTGTGCCTGCGGTCGTCTCAGGATTCGTACCTAACAACAAAGGCCCTAAATCTTCGTTGTGGTCCCGTTTTGTCACTACCAAACACCCCGCACATCAAGAACAAAATAGAGGTGGATCCATACTTGTTCGTTAGTCCGTACCCACTACGTTAGTTGTTTCAAACATCACCCAACAATTTAAACAACATGTTTGAGAGTAATAAACACCTATACGAAATATACAAAATTCCGCCTACCTCAAAGTGGTTGTCATACATCGTTGATCCGTGGAAGACGAGCGTCACAGTAGGCAAGCGTCATGGAAGAACAATGTCATTCCTTTTTCGATGAAGGAAGGGTCACTATCGTAGGTGACATATGATCTTTGACATCGAGGTGCGTCTGAGGAAGAAGTTCTTCACGTTCTTCGCTGGGGGGGTTCGTCGTCGATGGAGGTTCACATCCCTTTTTAATTCATCAGATCAATTTTCCCAAAGTGTTTCTCCAATTCCAAATGAATTTGGTGGCTCACCAATTAATATAACTTCCATACAATTCATATTAATTCAATAGTGGTTCCATTAAATTAATGCTGACATTAATTTTAATATTTGGTACATTTAATGGGAAGAGGGAGGTGGGAACGCTCCACCATTAATGAGATGTTGTTAAAGGAAACAACATGGAATTAATGGGGAGATGATGGTTGGGGCTCGTGTAGGTCCCACCTCACAATTATCCATATTCAGGAGGTAATTACAATCTCAAAAATAAAATCGTGTACCACATAATTTTATTTAGTTTAAGATTACGCCCCAAAAATTATCTTCCGACCCACATAAAACACAACTGATGTAAAGGTCACCTTATGAAAATATCAGCACCACGAGATCATCAATGCCCTCACATTTCAATTCCGAGCACTTCTTCAAAAGATAGAAAAACCCACTCATTCGTTCACTGAACGTACCCGAGCTAAACTTCAGAAAATTATTCCGGGCACACCGGGCTTCAGAATCCGGTGCCGTCAGAAACTGCGTACTCGTAAAAGAAAAAAATTTAAGAAAAAATATTTTCTTGAAATTTATTTTTATTTCCATATAATCTTGAATAATTTAAGGTTGATATTAAGAAAACATTAAAAATCACTTATCATAATCATTGTTTGAAATGTCTTTCCAAGAAATAAGTGAAAAACCCTAGATGAAAAACGATTGATATTAAATATTATTTCCTCAAGGAAAATGTTTCTAGTGGATATATGATATTTGAGTATATCCCAAAAAAAATATTTAATTGATCATATGTTCACTATAGCTATTACAAGGGAAATATTTTATGAATTAATGAAAAAACTCCACATCAAGAGTACCACTATAATTTAAGGAATATATTGGAAATAACAAAATTATATTAGGATTCATTCATATAAGGGGAAGATAGGAACAAAAAATTTTACATTATATTTTCTGAATCCATCGATATTTTTATGGTGAAATGGGGGAGAAAATGTAAATATTTTAATTTAGGGGGAGTATATGTAATGAATGGCTATTAATATGTTGGTCATTGATCAATGAAACTCTATAAAAAATTATTTTTTTCCAGAAGTTTGGTTTGAGGACACTTCTCTTTGAAAAAGACAATGTTTTGATTGGAATGTTGATGATCATTTGAAACATAGTGTTATTGGTGTTTAAAATAATATGATGGAATAAATTAATAAACTAATGGTAAGGAATTATTGAAGGTGTTGTATTTGTAGAAATTATTTTGATCAAGAGTATTTTTTAGATGAAATTGAAGATAAAGATATATGTTCTAATTCTCTAAGTCCAGAATAGGTAATCTAATTTTATAATATTATGTGTTTAGAAAATTCAATGTTATAAAATTTTTTTAATAAGTTATTAATGAAGTATTAACAATATATTTAGAAGTTATTTTTATGTAGATTCTCTATTGGCTATAGAATGTAAAAATGGACTTCTATTAGATATTTAAAAGTGGATGAATACTAATGATCAGAAATTATGATTTCATGAAATTAGTGGAGTTGATGTGTGTATAATAAAAAGTTACAAAGGCTTGAGATCCAATCAAATTTTTGATTGTGTGAGGAATTACCTAAAAAAGAAATAGAGAAGGTAATTTTCTTTGAATGGTTTTAAGATTCCTACTAAATATTTAACGTATTTTCATTGTGAAGTGATATTGTGGTGAAGTTAAAAAAAAACATTACATATTAGGTATTATATTATTTATTTAGAATCCACTCGCTATTTGGGAGGTTTGAAACGATTCAAAGGATTGATACCCAAAAAAATTTCTTTTAATTATCAATAAGGTTCCTCTATGATTTGAATAATTTTAAAAATAAAATAACAAATAGGTAATCCTATGAGTTACATAATGGTATAAAAATTTTACAGATTAATATATTTCCAATGTCCTAAGACACACAATTCTTTGACGGTTTATTTATACAATAATGAAAAAGGTATCACGTGATATGTTGGAGTATATAAGATAGTGTAACTAAAGGGAATGAAGTCTGATGAATATATTTTCTAGAAATTATGTTTGATGGTGCTACACTGATCATTCATTTAATCAAAACATGATTGTGGTTGATGAGATCAATTATTATTGAAGATGAGCTAAATTAATAAATGTTATGGAGTAGTGACAAGTCTAATAACTAACTATCCAAAATATATATATTAGAGGTAAATTATTTATAGTGTTCAATACTTAGAATCAAAATATATATTAGTTAGTGATGATTATGTTCATGAGAAAATTTAAAATTTAGTGTATTAATAAATCAAATATTATCTATGTTATTTAATAGTTATGGAAGTTAGATCTCAAGAAAAATCATAATGGTTTTTATATGTAATATTAACTACATAAAGAGTGGAATTAATTTACAAATATCAGATGACTAAATGGTAACAATCAAAATATTATGTATTTGGAATATTTGATGTCATGAAAATTTAAAAATTAAGATGATTCGAGGATATAATTATTGAAAATTGCGGTGATATTTGTTGCTAATGTTCAGGTGATTGAATCTAGGGATCAAACATGCTATCATGAAATGTAATGGAGATGATCTAAATATAATAATATGTGGAATATTGTGTTTTAGTATGTAAATAGGAATATGGCTTGTATAGTTTCAGAATCTCATAGGAAGATGTAGAACTATGAACAGTTGAGTGGAACTCATAGGATTTCAAATAACAAAAGGTTTCAAGGTAATTATGTTGAGACTTTATTCATGAATGAAACATCATGATGATTAATTTCATGGTTGTAAATTATATTTTTTGAATACTAAATGATTTTGGACACTAAATGAATTAAGGGAATTTATAAAGTAAATATCTAATTTATTAAGGAAATCAAGGAGGATAAATGAAACATGAATAATGAATAAGATATGAATATTAGAGACCACTTATTTTAATGAAATTTTAGTCACATAATGTTCATGTTCATTACAAACCTGGTTCATATAATATTGTGAATACAGAGCGTATAAATATTTAACTAAATATTATTTAATCTTTTCTTTGATAATAAAAAGGTAGTTTATTTGAAAAGAGAAAAATATGTGTTCTAATAGTTTATTCTCTAAAAATTTAGGTTTGTGATTATGTGATCAGGAGATGAAGATTATTTTATCACTCAGGAGGCACAAAGTATGACGAGATATGTTTCATAAGGAAAAAGTGTAAAAATTTATCAATATTATTTTAGTTTGAGAAAATATTATAAATAGTGGAAACCAATATAATCTATTATTGAGGGTATTGAAGAGGTAGTTCAATATATATACTATCAAATTCACTTGAATTATATATTTCATATCTCAATCATTGGATAATAACAAAACCTGACAAGGATTATGTACCCAAAATGGGATTGAACATTATAAAAATATTTTATTATGATTATTTACTATTTTACCAATATATATGAGTATAGGTGTAAAATAAAGTTTAGAGGATTGGAATTCTAATGTGTTATAATGGTTAATTTCAAGATAATGGATATTTTAAAAGATGACAATTGATTTGTACCCCCCTTATCAGAACTATATTATTTTCATGGGTAGTCTAGATATACAACTATTTAGGCTATATGAAAATATATAATGTCTTGATTAGTTTAAGTTTTCTTAATTAATTGATTACTTTAGAATAAATCATGAAATAATTACATGGTTCCATAAATAATTCTATTTCATAATACGGTGATTTTTGGACATTTCCTTCTTGATCGGATGATCATATTACAATATATAAGATATTATTTAAAATTGAATCGCTGATTTGTAAAAATAAGATGTTTTTTACATCATGGAGATGATTATTCCTGGTAGTTAAATTTCAAACTATAATTATTGTGGTAGTAAATATTTATTTTTTCATTATATTTTAATATCTATATAATAACGATAAAAATTAAAAGATGTCATGCCATAATTAATTTGGAATATTATTACTGTAACACACTATGTTTTTAAGGATTTATTTTTTTCAAATAAATTTAAATTACTTGATGTATTGCGTTACACACAACAACTATTTAATCTTACACTACACCCAACACTTTATTAGTGTATGTTACAAGAAAAAATTAGTTTTAACAAAACCATAATATATTATTAATATTATTAATTAAATATGGATGTCAAAACATAGCCATTAAACAATGAAATATGAATAGTAATAACTACTTTAGTATATATATTTTACAAATTTTTTATAGACGAAAAAATATTTATAAAAATTAATTTTTGAAAAACCTATATATGTCTCGAAAACACTATATTCTCTAAAATTTCCATTTTTTGGAAAATAAAAAAAAAATATTACAAATTTCGAAAATAAATTTGATAAAATAAAATTAATTTTTTTATTCATAATATAAAATTTTTCTTAGGTTGACTTTTTGGGATTTTTTGAATAGTTTCATTTTGTTGATTAATATTAAAAATATTGAATTTAAATTGAAAATTGTATTTTCACCTTAATTATTTACAAAATTTAATCATATTTTAAATAGGTTTTCAAATATAATTAGTTAAATTATATTTATATTGATATTATATTTTCCTTGGAATCAATTTTATATTGAAATTGGATATAAAAACATTGTATACATCTGAACATATTCGCTTTAAAAACCTTTTTTCTCATCACATATGATGGAAAAATTTTAAATTAATTTTTCCATGTTATGTAAATGGAATTTTAAAAAAGGATTCTATATTTGGAATCAGTATAATTTATAATTACTAATATGGTCAACACATTTTTCTAACAAAATGAATATTTAAAACAGTAAAAATTATTTACCGCAATCAAGGTAAAAATTGGTTTATCAGGGAGTGGGGTTAAAGTAAAAAGATAATGGTAAAATTTACAGATTAAATTAAATATTTTTTTAAATCTTCAAACTTTTCACATATTAGGTTTTAATTTGATCAATTTTGGATCCTTTTTTCATGTGAAATACCAGGAATTTCTCAATTCTTTTCAAAAATGTCATGTGTGTCCTCTCCCCCACTTATAAAATGTCACAATCTCCCTTCATATTCAAAACATAAAACCCTTTTGGTTTGTACAATACCTAACAAATTCACTTACCAAAATATGTTACCTCATTCTAAAAGCCATATGTTTCTCATAAATACGACATAGAAGTGCATTTTTGTGTAATCCTATGGGGGATACCCCAAGAAGAGGCAACGTTCATCAACAAGATTTTTTTATTTCTTCATCCACACTATATATTATTATTATACTATTTTGATATAATAACATTTGTATATCCAGAATAATGAGATATTTTAATGTTTATTTCGTTATGTAAAACCATTTACAATTATTTCAAATGAGTTATGAAATTATCATTTATTTGTACGGTGGATTACCACCTCACGAACTGATAACATTCATTTTTTCCATTATCACCTATAATGGATTGTAATAATTATGGATTTATTATTTATATAATATATTTATAGTCTACAGAAAAATAAATTTTAATTATTATGTCACACATACCTTCATACTCTATATATTTTTGGAATATGATTACATCAGTCATATGTATGGCGGTCTACCTCCTCACAAAGTGATGTCATTAATTCAAACATTACATGGATAATATTATGGTTGTGTTTAATAAAAATATTTGATATATATGCCATAAAAAATTTTAATTAATTAATTATATATTTATTTACTTTTTTTCAATTAAATTCGTCATGAAAATGGAATCATTTTTCATGTGTATGTATGACCTACCATCTCCATGAATAACGTATTTAATTTCATATCACTATATTAAATGGATTACTCTAAATAAATATATAAAAAATATATATGAAGTTTATATAATGGTTTAAATAGTAAATATGATTAAATCATGATTAAAGTAAGAGAGAGAAAAAATAACATGTCAAAACGTGTATGAAAAACATAGTAGTTATTTCCCAAAACATAACATTAAAATGGAATTACTAATAAACAAAAGAATGGCCATAATAAAATCATATATGGAATGACATATATTAATATGATTCTTTAATATATATATATATATATTAAATAAACTAATAATTGTTATACATGAGTTTTAATAAGTACAACGGAAGTCGAGACTTATGGTAAGGGATTTTAGTTTCAATTTTCTTTATCTGAGAAATATGTTATTTTACGCACCTATATTCTTTCACAAGGTGTATATACCACCCCTTCTACATGTAATATAAAAAATTTATTCATCCTAATGATATTTTATTCTCATTTTTTATTACAACTTGGGTATTATTAATTAATGTTATTAAATTGGTAAATATTTATTGTTATAGTCTAATTATTTATCCGGATTTTTTATGATTAAGTATCCAATGTAAAAATATCAGGACTAACCTCCTGGTAATTGTCATTAATTTCCTTCAACTTTTTTATTCATTTTATCTTCATGTAATTGTACCATATTACAATCTTTGGTTCTTCAAATTATTAAGAAAATCATTAAATGAAAATATGACTTTATTACACTCTTCAGTCAGAAATTAGTTTTCATCCAAAAAATGTTTTATATATATGTTTTCAAAATTATTTTATTAATCTACATTTATATTCAAAATATATTTTTACCCATGTCTGAATTTTTACAAAAATAATTGAATGTAAGCTTCTTTTTGTTTTCTGAGAACATCCATTTTTCATTTTACCGAAAATGACAACAGAAAAAAGTACAACATGAATGTCATTTATGACTACATGACATTTACATTCTTTGAAGATTAAATTATATATTTTTGAAGTTATTTTCAACAAAATGGATTTTCATAATGTTTCAAAATGTGTTTTTAAAAGATCAAATTTAATTTTCTAATGAAATTATTTAAATGATATTTCAAAATAATTTTCCATAAAAGATGAAATATGTTGATGTCACCAATGACTTACATTGGATATAATCGAGGGATTTCATTCATAGTATTTTTTAATGGTTTATGTTTTTATGGAAGGGTTTTTTTGAAATTTTTTTCTTCATCTATAGTTTATACCATTAATAAATGATTATGAACCCTACTTTCCTCATTAGTTATTTTATTATAGAATTATTGTGAAACCTATCTCTATTCTATAGGTTTTCATATTATTAATTGTTTAGTATACCCATTTCATTTCTTGGGTCATTTAATAATGAATGTTTTATGATAATTTGACACACATATGTTTGATTTTCATTATGTAATGGGTGGGACCTATATCTCCCTCCAATGCATTGGGTAAGGAATTATATATCATGATATAGAAAAAACTAGAATGGGGAGTAAAAAGGGATCAGTATGGATGGAATTGGGAGTAAACATGGGTTTGAAAAGGAAATTTACACTATGATGGCCTTGGGAGAAAACTATGAGTAATATGATTATTTTGGGATTGAACCAATTCCAAAATTATATCCATGGAAGTAATCTTTAATTAATATGGAAATGAATTTAAATACAATTGTTTATTCAAAAAGTTCTATGTCATATGCCAATGTTATTCTCTCATGTATTGTGTTATTTTATTTCCTTATGACTCATGTGTTATGAACATACAATCTTTATGATATTATTAGATATTATTAAATTCAATAAATAGGGTTTGAGTATCAAATGTAATATGCCAGTTATCATAACCTTATGTTCATGTTATGATTTTTTTCCTTTCTTAGCATCTGATCTCACCCTTTCATATGTTTCCATTATGCATGTTAGAATGATATTTAATATTTATGATATTTCTAAGATGGTTAATGGTTGGGTAGAACGTAGTGGTAGATCATTTTTCACACCTATATGGAAGTTGTTTGTGTCTCCATGTTTCCTATGAAACTACACTATTATAGTCCTTAGGCTCATGTTTGTGTAATGTATTGAATATTTAAAAACATTTTCTATTTCTATTGTATGAAAAACATGGGTCTCTATAGCTAGTATCATATGATTTTTTAGTTAACCATTAGAAACTAGGATGAGAAACCATTTATCATGTCCCTAAGGACATGTCTGAGGATAATTATAGGGATGAAAAAATGTATTTGAAAATGTACTAGAATAGTAGTAAATGATTGACTGAGTGGTTTCCATGAAATTACATCCTTGTATAGATACTACCAATAGGTGTGTCTCTGTCATAGATACACCTAGAGGTAATAACCTCGAAAACAATGTATTGAGATAAAATCCGTCGGGAGATGGTGCATGACAATGGACATTACTACACACCTAGTTAGACACTCTGTGGGGGGGGCATGATTATTAGATTAAAAAACATTTTATGAACCATCATGAATGATTTAAATAGATGATGTAAATTAATTACCAAGGACAAACCAACCGTGTAATAGAATGTGTCATGATTTATACATATTATACGTGTTTTTCATGAAAATTTTGTTCCCCGCTATTCTTATTGTTTCTTAGAATATGATTTTTGGTTTTAGATAACGGCTGGACCTCCATGGAACCATGTGAATTCTAACTGTGATGGACAATGGAATGATTTTACCCTTGATCATCTAAATTTTTTGGGATTTCGAATAAAAAAATTTCTTTCTATTTTAAAAATACATTCTAAAACTAGGAATCATTATATACCTAAAAATGATCAAATGAAGGAACAACATTCAGTTCATTACTTCATGAATCGGTTTCCACCTTACTTCAATAGATCCACTACTCTTCTTGTTACTGAGAAATGGATTGGTACCACTACGAATATATTTTTCATTCTCTAATTTTCAGAACATAAAAATTTGATTTCAAATATCTACCATTTGGATGGTGAGGTGTATTAATGGTGGAATATGATTAAGAATTCCTGAAAAAGGGGTGAAATTTACACAATGGATTTGGATGAGTTTAAGAAATTAATGTTTAAATTATTACTTTTATCATTTTCTATCTACAAGATAGAGAAGGAGTTCATTGAGCTAAATAAAAAGGATGATGAATATGGTAGTACCTATAAGAAAATTTTTACAAGATTGGGAGGTATTTCTAGGGTATTATCATCCAACCAGAAAGTAATGTTGATAAATTATTCAGTGTCATAAAACCAAGACTCTCAAGGGAATTATCCATAATAGACTATAGTAGATATGAAGAGATTTTACCAAGATATATCAAGGTTTAAAAGAATGTTGGAGTTATGTATCAATGTCATGGTTTTGACAAGAATTTTTTTGAATTAAATAGAAAATATAAAAACCATAAAGGGAATGAGATGAGGTTTCCTTATTTTTCTATAATTGTGAAAAGAAGCATGAAATAATTTTACATAAGGGGACTAGAAAATGATTCAATTTTGGAAGGGAAGGTCAATAAGAAATTGATTTCTAATGTGATGGAAAGAAGTTATGAAATTATATGATAATAGAGAATGGTGTACGGAATTCCCCTCCCACACTTAATTTCATCAAGTGTAAAGAGAATATGAATTATGATAAACAGTTACCAGTCCTAAGGGTTAATAATGAACATCGATGTTAGAAACCAATTAACCTAAGGTACTAGGGTAAATCCCATGCAGCCACTGTTTTTGTAAATGGATGTGATAATGCCACAGTGAAAGGTAAACATTACATTCTATCTAGAACTCTTAATGACATATGTCTATCTATAATTACACATTAATTCATATGTAAATAATGTTATTATGATATCATGTTTCCACTCAAATTATTAGATGAGAAATTACTAATGAAACCCCTAATGGTACGATGATCTCATATAAAATGTATTATTCTTTTCCAATTGATGTTAGTTGGGATGTGCTTCTTGTAAATAATTTCATTCATAATCTAGTGTAATTTGATATCATCTTAGTGATGGATTGGAATTATCTTTAGAAATCAAATCCCTATCATTGAGGAATGGGTGCCGCATTTGATATTAGAAACCAACCTTTGATCATATATCAATGTGAAGGTACATATGAACATCTAATGTAAATCTCATCCCCTGTATGTGTTTTAATTCCCAATATGAAAGGGTGTTTATCTGAAATGGTGGGGTGAAACTTGAATATGATGATATACCTATTATGTGGGAAATACTTGATTTCATTCATTGATAATTTCCAAATCTTTCACCAAAATTTGATGTTCATTTCTCAATAGAACTCATACATGACTCCATACAAATTTTAAATACTCCTTATATAATGGCATCAATTGAGTTATAGGTTTTGATGAAAAACATCCATGAAAATCATGACAAGGGATTCGTTCATCCATGTGTACCACCTTGGGGTGTGCATGCTTTTTATTAATGGAATATCAATATTTAAAACTATGAATTGATTATTGAGAGTTAAAGAAAATAAAAATTAAGAAAAAGTATCATTTCCACTTAATTAATGACTTTTTTGATCAACTATGGAGATATCAATACATTTCCATGATTGAATATCATTCTGAATGTCATCAATTGAATGATAAGTAAGTGGATATACCTAAGATAGCATTATGTACAATGTATAGACACT
This sequence comes from Viscum album, assembly GCA_963277665.1. Lineage (NCBI taxonomy): Eukaryota > Viridiplantae > Streptophyta > Magnoliopsida > Santalales > Viscaceae > Viscum > Viscum album. The sequence continues at coordinate 1,868,898,755 of OY728133.1, forward strand.
GTTAATATATATTAATGCCATTTATTCTTACTAATTCCCATATTATCTACACAGATTTAATAAATAAGGTCTTTATATATTACCATGATTAGTTTGTGGAAGTATTTATTGATGATATTATTATACATTTAAAGAGTAATGAAGAGAATGAATACCACTAGAGGGTTTTACTAATAACCCTAATAAGGAAAAAATTATATGAAAAGTTAACAAATTGTAAATTTTCTATCAAAAGGATTCATTTTTTGGTCATATAACCTCAAGAGGTGGTATATTTATATATCCATAAAATATAGAGGCTATTTAATATTGGACCATACCAAACACAATGACTCATATTAATCGTATTCTTGGTTTAGATAGATATTAGTTATCGATTGTGGATAATTTCTTAAGACTATCTAATGATATGACTAAGTTAACTCGAGGTGGAGCTATATTCCTCTAGAAAGTTGGATGTATGGAAAATTTTAAGGAACTGAAGAGAAGGGTAGTTAGTTAACCTATACATACATTACCCTATAGTTGAGAAGGGTTTATAATATATAATGATGCATCCAAGAAGGGATTGGATTTCTTCCTTATGCATAAGTACATATATATTTTTTATGAAACAAAAAAAAATTGAATATTCATGAAAAAAATTACCCAACCCATGATTTGGAGTAAGATATTATAATTTTTAAATTACTAATAAAGTTAAATTATTTTTATGTAAAAAATTTTGATATATATACCGATCATAAATGTTTTAATTATATATTCTCATAGAAGGAGTTGAACTAGTTTCAGGGAAGATAATTAGAGAAGACTGACGATTATGACCATTGAATACATTAGCAACCCTGGAAGCCGAATAAGGTGGTCTATGCATTGATTTGAAATGATCATGCTTGGTTATCCAATATTACGATTATAAAATATCCAATGTTTCTATATTTTAAAAGGATGGATTTGGAAATACTGATGGAATGGAAAAAATATTATCTTTTTCCACTGAATGTTAAACTATCTATTCAATTAAAAATTAAATACACACAAAAGGAAGATGTATAGCTACAAAAGAAATTCAGAAATGTTACTTATATTGACCATTATCATGATGGATGTTTAATTTTCTAGAATCATTTCCGTGTTCCTCCCATGGAAAATTTTATGAAGTATTTATTATAGGGGGATTATAGATATCCATTATCTATTCATCCTGGATGAACAATGATGTATAGATAATTGAAATAATAATTATTGTGTGATGGAATGAAGAGAATTATCATAGATTATATATTATTTTACCCAATATTCTTCATATTAAGTCTAGAAGTCAAAATAAAAATTGAATGTTTCATCCATTAACCATAACATAATGGAAATGGAAAACATCACCCTGGATTTTGTAATTTTAATCCAAAAAACACTTAAAAGGGAAAATTTATAAGGGAAACGTTCAATCTCCTTACTAGTATAGAACATATTATATTTATCAAAAATGAATTATCTTTGATTTAGATTTATATTATATATATTTAGGAAGTGTTAGTTTTTCATGTAGTTCCAAATTTCTATGTGCTTAATCATGATCTTTGGTTTACCTCAATGTTTTGAAAACTTCGTAAGAAAGGTATTGATATGTAATCTTGTTTTAGTATTTCATATCATCCTCAAACAAATAGTCAGTCCGAAATCAATATTAAAAACCTATAGGATATGTTGAGATAATTTTATTTGGATTTTAATTGTTGTTGGGATCAACACCATCCTCTAGTCGAGTTTTCTTACAACAATATATTTCACCCAATAATTTGTATGGATCCTTATAAATATATATATGAAATGAAATTTAGATCTTCGGTAACCAGGAATAAAGTTAGTGAAAGAAATATATTAGGAAATGATATAACTATAGAAATTATAGAGAACAATAAATACATTCAGCAACATATTTAGTATGTTCATAGTCATAAGTAATGTTATGTTGATAATAACGGGTTTGTTTTAGAATTTAGAGTTAGTGATATGGGGTATCATTAAATATATCTATAGAATATGTTTGTGAGATTCATAAAGAAATGGAAAATAAGCACTAGGTATTTGGTTACCTTTTAAATTCATGATCGTATAATGACCAAATATTATTGCGTGGTGATTACACCGAACGTCATTCATATTGATGACATGTTCCATGTATCTCACCTGAGGACGTACATACCTAACCCTTCACATATAGTCAACTCAGAGTTCATATAGCTAGAGAATGATTTTTTATATAAGGAACAACTAGTATATATTATATATTATATAGAAAAAGTTCTGTGAAATAAGTACACTCACCTAGTAAATGTTATATGGAGAAATCACAAAATTGAGGAAGCTAAATGGGAACATTCGGATATGATGATGTAAAATTTTCCTCATATTTTATATCAGAGTGAATAATTAAAATGGAAAAATTAATTTTAATGTGGTTAGAATTTAACCACCCATGTTTTTATGAATTTATTTTTTTCATGTAAATTAAATTTTCTTAATGAGTTACATTACACAGAACACTATTTTAAGCTTGATCTTCCCGCAACACTTTCATATCATCCATTACACAAACCATCGAGATTGAACAAGACCGTGTTATATTAATAATATAGTTATTTAAATGTTACCATTATAACCTACCCATTAAACATAGAAAATTTGACTAGTGATATCAATTTTTAAATTATTAATTATAATTTTTTTATATAATCAAATCATATTGATAAAAATTACTTAATTTTCTGTAAAGTCTTTATATGTCTCAAAAATAATATTTTTTTTAAAAATATTTTTATTTATTTCTGAGAAAAATAATATAACTAAATTTTTTAATTAATTAATAAACTAATTATTTTATATAACATTACATTTTAAATTTCTAATGTTAAAAAAATTTGGGGTGAATGTTTTAGGATTTTTATAAAAAATTTCATTTTTTTTGAATAGTCAAAATTCTGAATTTTAATTAAAAATAGTAATTTGTCATAAATTATTCACAAAGAAAATATTTTTATTTTTTTTAAAATATAATTAATTATATTAAATATATTTTAATCTAATTTAGGTAATTGGAATCAATTTCATTTTGAAATTAGATTAAAAACCTTCATAAATTTTTGAACATTTTCTGTTTAAAACTCAACTTTTTCATAACATTTTCTGGAGTACTATCAAACTATTTTTCTAATTTTGTTCATGTTATTTGAAACAATGTTTCCAATATTTGTAATAATATTATGTTATAATTTCTAATAATATAATCTAATTTTTTTACCAAAAAAATTGAAAAGAGTAAAAAATATTTATCATAATTTTTGTACAAATTGGTTTATCAGGGGGAGAGATAGACTAAAAATATAAGGGTAAATATTAGTAAAACAATTGTCTTAAAAATATTTAATGGACATATATATACCTTCTCATGTATAAGGGTGGAATTTGTTCCATTTTTCTCTTCTACCTTGGGGAACATGTAGGACCACACAATTATTTATAAAAATACCAACTCTGTCATCTTCCCCAATTATAAAATTCCACCCACTCTCCCCACTTCTTCAAACTGTAAAACATTTTTTTTCTCTATTTACCTAAAAATATAAATTCATAAAATCCATCATATAATCATATAATTTATATTTTGGATAAAATACTACCTTAAAATTATTTTAGTGGTAACATAAGGAGGATACTTGGAGAAGAGGTAACATTCATCAACGAGCATTTTTGTTTTATTTATCACCTCCCAAAAATTCTTATAATACCATGATGATACAATAAAATCATTATATTACATATATTGTGATTTTTTATGTTAATGTAATGATCTAAATCAGTATCCACTTCAATGAAATAGTTTACGAATTCATCATTCGTGCATACGGAGGACTACTACCTCGCAAACTGGTGCCATTGATTTTTCCCTTACCTTCAACAAATGATGTTAAAAATTATATTAATATTGTTTATATATGATATTAATGATTTTATTATGATTCTAAATTTATTATATTGCACATACCTTCTTACTCTCCATTTTTTTGGAATACTATATCATCGCTCATGTGTATAGCAGATTACTGCCTCTTAATATGATGGGACTCATTCACACAGTACATGGGTCGTATTAATGATTGGTTTAATAAAAATATGTGATATATATTCCATAAATATTAATCAAAAGGGATTATATATATAATTTTATTTTTCTTATTTCAATTCGATAAGAAAATTGAAGCGGGGTTTATGTGTATTTATGGACTACCATCCCCATGAATGGGGTAATTTATTTCCTATCACTATATCTTATGGATTACAATAAGAACATATATAATGAATATATATTATTTTTATAAAATTTTTACATGATTAATATCATGAAATGATGATTTAATTAAGAGGACCAAAAAATTTCAAGTCCAAACATATATGAAAAAGAAGAAGTTATTTCCCAAAAAAGAACATTAACATGGATTTTGTAATAACTAATTAATATAAGGTAATAAGAAAATAATATATGGTAATATATATATATATATTATTATTACTCTAAAATATAATTCAATAAACATATATTTATTATATAAGAGGTTTTAATGTGAATGACAATACTCAAGACTTAAGGTATGTGAATTTTTTCCAATTTTCCTTCTTTGAGATGTACGTTATGTTATGCACCAATATTATTTAATGAGGAGTATATAGAGATACTTTTATAGGTAATATCATGAATTTATATTTCCAAATTATCGTTTTAGTTTCAATTTATGTTATTCCTTCAGGGGGAATATGATTTAATGTTACGAAAGTGGTAAAGATTTTTCAGGTATAATCTTATAAATTATCAAGATTTTTTATCTTTAAGTCTCTATTGTTAAAATATCATGATATACCACTCAATTATAGTCTTCAATTTTATTATACTATATTAATTCATGCTATATTCAATACTTTTTACCATTTCCCACTCTTTGGTTCTTAAAATTTTTAAGAAATAATTTATTATAAAATTGAACATTATTCATATCATAGGATAGAAATATATTTTCCTCCATACCATGTTTTATAAAAATGTTTTCAATAATGTATTCTTATTATATTATTATTTTTAAAATTAATTTCCTCTCATGTATTACTTTAGAAAAAATAATTTTAATGGAAACATCATATCATTTTCCAAGAACTACCCATTTGGATTTCACTAATAATTGGAATGGAATATATGTATAACATTAATATTATTTATGCCTTTAGTAAAATTATTTTCATTAAAGATTCCTTTATATGTTTCCAGGGATATTTTCAATGATTCTTTTTTAAAATGTTTGAAAAATTACATTTCTAATTGGATGAATATTTTCCTCAATAAATGTTTTTAATCATATTTAAACATCATTTTTAATCTATGATGAAATATATTGACGTCACTTATTCCTTACAGGTAATATGATCCAAGGATACCATTCATATTATTTCTATGAATTGCTTATGTTTGGATGGAATGGTGTTTATTATACTCGTTTATCTTCCACAGGTTGTACAATAAATAAATTATTTGGAAACCCACTTCTTTTATGGGTTATTCTAAGATGAAAATATTATACAAACTTTTTATTTTCTAAAGGTTGTTATATAATTAAAATATTTGGATAAACTTTTCATTTCTTGTTATATAATATTATGAATATTATATGATCCTTTGGAAAACATATTTATTATTCTAATTATGATATGTGTGGGTCATATATCTCCCTCCAATGTATTAGTTATATATGTATATCTTATGAGATAGACCAAATATGAATGGGGAGTAAACCCAAACCAGTAAGAAATGGATGGAATAATGAGTGACCCCAGTTTGGTAAGTGAATTTTCCCATTATGATGGTATTAGGATTACGCCATTACTACTATTATGGTTTTGGGATTTAACCCTTTCCAATATGATATCATGGGTTGTTATCCTTGACTAATATGTAAATAATTTTCAATGACTATGTGTTTTCCAAAAATTCCACGTCTTATTAAAATGTTATTATTTCATATATTATACCATTTTATTACATTATGATTCATGTATTATGAAATTATGAAATTTATTCCATGACTCAAGATTATGATCATTGATATGATAGGTACGGTTATCAATGGTTATTATCATGTTTTCATACCATTATGTTCATGTTGTGCCTATTTACTATAACTTAGTGTATATGATCACCATTTCTTATGTTCCCCTTCCACCTGTTATGAATATATGTATTGTGTATGATATTTTTATGAAAGTTTATAGTTTTGAGTAATACATTGGGAGATTATGTATCTCACCTATGTACAAGGTTTTAATGTTTCCATGTTTTCAAAGACACTAAACTATTATGGTCCTCTAGCATGTTTTTGAATAATGTAATGAATATTGATCATAAGTGATGTAATTTATATATATATATATAATGTTTGAGTTTCTATAATAATGGGTTTTATGTTGTTGATAAAAATGGTATATGTTGTTTTTGAAGCATTTCACCATTCTATAATGCGTTAAAAATCCAATTTTCATGTTATTTGATAGTTTTACTTCGTGGGTTACTCATAAGATACTTGAAATCGATCTTCATGGTTCCTAAATTTAACTAAGGTGGACTATATGGTTTAAATTAATTTAATGGGAAGAATTAAATTTCTATAAGTTGATGATGAATGTTATATTTGGGATTTAAATTCAATATTTAAAAATATTCGTTTAAAGGTTTTTTCATTGTATAGTGTTTTTTATGGAAATTGTTCAAGTTGTGGAGAGAGATAAGATTTCTGAATTTAGAGAGTGTAAAAGAGTAAGGGGAAGAAAATGGAGGCCAAGAGGTTTCATCTAATAAATTCAAGATTTTAGGATACATTATATCCAAATTTGATTGTTTTTTGAATAATAATTGTACTTATTTGTTCAATGAAGTGTTTTTAATAGATAAATCATGTTAATTTATGTTTTGATGTTATTTTTCCATTAAAATTACGTATTGAAAATGTTATAATGGTGTCAGGTTTTTAGTGAAATGTATTTTTTTTATGATAATAATTAGTTTTTTAATAATATATGATGAGTCGATACTCATCTAAAAAAAGGGGACTCTATTTTTTTGTTTTTAAAGATTCTTATTGATATATGATTTGAGAAACTTATTAATGATTGTTATGGAGAACGATATATAATTTTTGATACATTTTTATGTCAAAAGTGATAACAAATAATCATTTATTGTTTATATCCATGATTATTAGTGGATTATATCATCTTTTTTCTGGAATCATACCAATGATTTAGTTGTAACATCCCAACCCATGTACAAGGATATTATTGGTTTAGATATCCAAATTTGCTCAAGTTCACCTCTCAAACATTATACACAACTGAATAAAAAAATTTTTTTGTGTACTATGGGATATATATATTTTACCCAAGTCTATCATCTAAAAGTAAAAAATGAAATAAATTTCTACATTTTGATAACTCAAATCATTATAGTTTAGTAATTCCAAGTGATATCTAAAAATAGAGTTTTAAATATGAGGGATATAGATAACTCTAATTCAAATAAGAATTCTAATTGTTATAACACCACTAAGAGTTATTTTATTCTCGAATGTGATGGTTATTCATCTCAGATGTGTGGTTATCAAGGTTTAGGTGAGCAGTGTTGTAGCTAAATGCAAGACATTATAGGTTACATAAGGTACATATTAGGAGAGAACCAGGAACCATGTTCCTACATGTGAGTATAATTAAAACTAATGACTATATTAGATTCCAAGGTGATGTGTACGAAGTTCACATAATAGTTTTATTGATTTCATCCATTTCTTAGTTTCATTAGGTACCATATAGTTATTAACTGGTAAGATGATGGAGTTGGGAAGAAAAATTTGAGATGGTAAATGGGTGATTTTAGAAACCCTATTAATTTATCACCTAGGAGGTTTAGAGTATTTGTTTTCCCAAAATAGTTCAGAGACATCCATCACGCTATATCATTCGCTCTATTTTCTATCAAAAATATGGTAGTTATTGAGGTTTTTTCTCTATGTCAATCTAAGATAAATCGTTCTATATTTTCTCTCATTGTTATTCTATTTTCTTCAGATTATTTTTTGTTGGGATAAGTCTAGTATTTATTTCTAATATCAATTATATTTTGTGAAATGTAACTAATGTTACAAGGATTAATGGTGAATTGTATTTAGGATATTAAATTATAGGAATTCCATAGGTTACACACTATTTTGGTGGATGTATGTTTTCGAATCGAATTTGTATCCAATGTGTCTCAGAGAAAGAGGTGGATTTAGTATCAAATGATAATTATTTTTGTTTTATGAGTTTTGAAGGCACGTATTTGTCATTCTTTACATCATTGGTTGAGGGTTTAGTGTTTTTGAATTTCATGGTTTTTTTCTTATCATTATACTTCTTTGAATTTAAAGTAAATATTAATTATTATTTTTATAATTAATTATTAGACCCTTGTGGGCTGAGATAGAGACTTATAATAATTTTTAATCTTATTATTTGTTTTTATGTTAGTTGTAAGTATAGTTTATAAATATCAAATATATTTTTATAGCCATATGGGCCGTTTAATACTTAACCACATACAATTATGTATGTACATTGAATGTGTGTTTCCTATGAATCTTGTTCTCGTTATGGTAATTCTAATATGGGGTCATTTCAGTCGTATAATGTTAGTTAGGCATTGTTTAATCCTTTTAATAGTCACTTGGGTGTGTTTCTCATGGTTTGTGTTCTCCTTATAGGACCTCTATATTTACAATATTAGGGGTGTCGCAGTTTAACCCATTTATTTCCTATTTTAAATCCTTCAATTATCATTGATCGAGTTGGGGTGAATGGTTCTCAAAATCTATTTTCTCACATAATATTCATACTTAAAATATTAAACAATAAAAAACAAACCAATCCCTAATTATTTTTACTAGATTCACTCACAATGTGAGGAGTAGTCCCCACTATATTATAGTTATTATTTTTCACACATAAATAATATTATATTATCAATAATAATCCAATGTGGTAGACATTGAAAAATTATATTTTAATCTAAATAGATCACATTTATAGAACAAACTATAATTAATGTGAACCAAATTTATTTATTATTAGGTACTATTTTCAACTAATCATACTATTCAAAATAACATATTATATTGGATTCTCCTTAGATATTATAACCAAGATAGTTTAAGTCACCACTAGACTACATAAAATATGATTTCCTTCCCCAAATTTATAAATATCTTAGGGATTCTTCACTTCTCACTTACAGAACAATATATATGTGTATCTAACTACTTTATATTCAATAACTCTAAAGAATAAAATAATGACTAGAAGTATTATTGAATATCTTGGTCTTATTCTAACCATAATAACAGAATAATTTTTAACAAAAAACATCCATGTTGACATCTCTAACTCCCTCTATCTCTATCTCTATCTTTTATTTTTATTCTTCTAAACTGCATAATGTTTTAATTTTAAATAGAACTAGAATTTTATATATCTACAATGAGCTTAAAGATAATGTTAATATTCCCAAGGTGATAACGTATATTATCATAATTTTAATGGTGTTGATAAAAATAACATTGAAATTATTAAAATGTGATATGAATGGAATATGGTTACTGAATTCCCATCATAAAAGGTGACACAATGTGAATGGATATCCAACTTCAGTCAGGGAGATCATGATACTCAGAGGAATAAAGTTTATGGTTTACTATCCCAAAATAAGGGGCATGATGGAGGTGATTTAGACTGCCCCTTTCAATGGATGGATGAAATGAAACATGGATAGAGCCTCCAAAAAATACACTAGACCTTCCGAATATGGGGTAATTTTCATGAATCAACATGGGGAGTTTGTTGAATTCAATTATGGTCTATGCGGGAACACTAAATCAATGGATGCTAAAATTATGGCACTCATCAGAGCGGTGGATATATCTTGCCAATGACATCGAAAAAACATTTGAAAAGAATGTGATTTGGCCACGATGATCCATGCAATTAGGATGGGTACTGGAAGATTATCATGGAAGATTGTAGGTAAGTGGATAAATTTCATTGATAAAATCTCTTCCATAAACTACCTCATCACACACACCTTATGAGAGGCGAATTACATTATAGATGGCCTTGAAAACAAAGGGGTGTTGGAAAAGAGGAGCATCCACACCAACACCATTACTAATGACATGGTCCCTCTTATTACTAGACTAAAATGTAAAATAACTTCTTCCTATCTTGTAAATGGTTTTATCATTATCAATTCAAGTTCCCTTTTACTCATCTTTCTCAAAAAATCATTTTAGAAAAACAAAACATTCGTTTTTATCTAAAATATCATATGATCACTTGGGTTACACTAATATTATTTCCATATTAATCCACCACATCATCTTCTTACTATTGTGTGTCCATTATAACCATCATATTGTTCTACTATATCCTCATGGTTACTCCTATGTAGACATTAAAATTTAATTGGTACTCTTAAACAGTGTCTAACTAATCTACTATAGATATTGTTTTGGGGGATTTATTCAAATTTAGATCAAAATAATTCATACACAGTTCATTTTTCATGACATTATTCTTACTTATATCAATAATTATCTAGTTATTAAAACCCAAGAACAAATTATTCTTTGATATATAACACTTATATTTGGTCAAAACTAATTGAAATCCACTCCTTAATACATCAATAATATCCTTCCCAAATCATCTTCATAACATCCATAGACATTAATATTCATTTTGAACAAGTTCAAATAATTTCATAATATTATTTATGAATATCTCTACATTCAATAATTAAAAATTAATTCATTATATTGAAAGAAATTAAATATTATCAAAAAAAATAAACTTATTTAAGAAATCATTTTCAGCCACATCTGAAATATTTTAAAGAATTTATTTAATTCATTTTTCTGAAAATAATTCAATAAAAAAATATTTTAAATAATAATTAACTTCATAAAAACATTAAACTATTCTTCAAACTCAACTAAATATTCATTGATATTTCATATAATTAATTTCCAAATAACTATACATGTATTATTGACCAATATTATATTATCAAACATTTATATTTTAAATATAACGTGCATATGAACAATAGAATTTATTCATAATAAATATAAGGATGATATTTAAGAGTTGTATTCCATGTTAATTGACCTATAAATAAAATGAAATTTATTTAACTCCATTTTCTATGTATATTATGCTCAATTTTTACAACTATCTAAATATATTCATTATAAAAAATATCCCCAAACAATATTCTCACACTTCCATGATCTTCCCCATCATTCACCAAATATAATAATTTTATTAAAATTATTATTGGAATCCCATCATTTATGGATTTAACATAATCCTTTATTTAAAAATTAATAATTAAATCAATGCATGTCCTTGAATTTATTTATACTTTAAATATATCTAGAAATATAGAAAGATAAATCTCATTCTAATGAGTATGTGAATCTCTAAATTCCAAGTTGTTATTCAACAATCAACCGTCATCAAATTAGTACATATTAAATAACATTATTAGGTAATTTTATTTTAATCTTCTCATATTCACATAACATATAAATTATTACTTAAAAATAATTCTATGATTATATTCCAACACAAATTGACATCAATTTTTGCATACAATAAATACAACACTTCACTAATGTCTTCAAAAATTTCCCACATTGTATTTTTTTCAATACCCATATCGAAAATGATTGTTAATATTTTATCAATAAATTATTTCTTCCCAACTAATTGATCGTATGTACAATGGATGATACCAAATTTCTAATAATAAATTAATCATCATTATGTAAACTTGAGAAATATTATGTTTACAAAACAAGAGTGACTAATCAACTTCCTAACACTTATAATTCACAACCATGTCTTTCTCAAATTCCGTTCAATTTTATTTCCATAGATAAAAACTATTTGAATCATTAATATTAGTTTAAATATAATCAAAAAATGTATTGGATACTATGAAAAACATAAAATTTCAAATAAATATTAATGCACCTCTTAAAAATTTATGATTTCTAAAAACTAATAGAGTCTATCAACATTTTTAGTCATTCTCTATCCCAATGAATAAATTCCAAAAAATTATTTCCCAAGTATAAGATATTCATTAAATAAACTCCAATATATGTACTTATTGGATCCCAAAATATAATTATACTCTATTAATTTATAAATTCGTATCTTGTTTATTATATTATCTCCCCTCCACACACATCACGTTCAATTACCTATAAAAAATAAGAGTGTAATATATATGGGAATAATTTTGTTCTATAAAACCATTAATGAGAGTAATCATATTGAGATATTATTCACAATAAATATACTCTTTTCTTTTTTGATCAATCTATAATATATCCCTTTATTAATACTCCATTATTTTTCAAATCTATTGACTAATGAGAAACATGGTATTTTTTCCTTGATTTATATTTAACTATATAGAATTTCATTCCATTATTTAGAGATTAATACACATGATTTATGTAGTGATAAATTTTTAATCCCTAAAAAATATTTTTGATTTGGGAATGTAATTAAAAAAAATTTTAATACATGACCATTTTAGTTGTACCTCCCAGCAAACATCGCAAAAAATCATGTTTTATTAACATTAGAAAACCTATAATTATGTTTGAGTACTTCATTATGTAGAATTTATTTTTCCACTATACCATATAAATTTTCATGTACTTCATTCATATTTATTTCCATTTCCATTTTACCTAGACATGTAATGATGCATTTTAAAATAATAATATTAGCTTTTTGGGATCATCCACATGGTTTCTCATCAATCATTCAGTCCCTATTTTTTTTGTAAAAATAATTATATGATTCAAATGATTAATCATGGATATATTCCACCAAACCAATATAATAACTCTATATAGATTAATTCAATTATTTTTTTAATAAATTTCATCCATTAATACCAACAATCATGATGTTTTTGTACATATCCATGGAGAATCCTTGGAAGTGGGTTAACAGTTCTTTGAAGAAGTGTTTTAAAATTGATAGAAAAATTCAATGAACAATTAGAGTAAAATAATGAGTTTTAATGAGATTATAAATCCCATCATGTGACCAACTAAATAAATAAATACATCCAAGGCATCATGAATTCATTTTTAGAATTTTAATTGAATCATGTCCTATTTGTGCTGAATTTGTTTTAGGTTCCGAATTAATGGAATATCCCAATAAATCCACATTAATAAATTGGTAAATTTTAACATGGAATGTGTATTTGAACCATTTATTTTATATTAACCCTTTATGTCACTAGCATAGTCCTATAAATGTGATAACAATTATCAAAATCAATATATTGGAGTTCGATAACATTTTTTAATTAAATAAATTATCTCTTTGATATAGTCCCCTCAATATTACTTCCAACCCAGTTGGCATAATCGAATTTGAACATTATTTATATCTAGTGTTCGACTCATGTATATGTTTTATCCTAGAAGGTCTACTCTAGAACCCAAATCATAATTTCATGATTCTAGTAGTAACCATACCGTGGGTTTTTCATAATATATTAATCATATTACAAAATAATTAATGTTTTTTTGTGTGACTAGTAAATACCATATTACCCACTCACGCATGTGTGTTCCATCAATAATATATTTTCTTGATCACCCTTATAGCTCATAGCACTATTGAATAAAATATTGACTTACCTCACATATATATTCCTCATTATATAAACTATGGGTTTAATCATATGTACACTTGTACATTCCCCCATTACCAAATAGAAGTCATTATCAAACGCTTTGTCCTTGTCAATTACCAAAGATGTAATATGGTTCAATTTTCTACATATTTCTATCCAAATATGAATAATATCAGTGGGTCTTTATCAAACCCGAAAATTATACCTCTATGGCTCAAAACACCCTTCCCATATCTTTTCACCAATGGAAACATATAGAAATCCCATTCAAAACAAGCATCTTATAAGGCCTCCATTTTACAAGGAATGAGTGATTAGAACCCTATTATTATATAATTTGACAATGTCTTCATTTTATAATGAAAATGATACATCTAGTTAGTGATTTTGTAGTACTTTTTTCCATAAAAGATAGGGTCCTCAGAGCATAGAACATCATACGTTCATTTAACTAAAAGGATAAATATCATTAGGTAAACATTGGTCCTTCTCTAGGCCCCAGAAGATAATCATAGTTATACCAGATCATACACAAAAAAATATCCTATAATCATTGATAATCCCATGTCCAATGAATAATCCATAGACATTACTGACCCCCATATAGAGTGTATGAAAAAACCGTAACCTCTATTAACCATTTAACAATATACATGACATAATAGAATGGGACACATTGGAATAAGTACCACCCAAACCATTTATAGGAATGTTAAACCTAGTATACCATATTTAATGACTTTAAAAATTCTTTGATCGGTCCTCATTGAATACCCATAAACTATAGAATTTTTTTTATTGTTTCACCTCTATAAAAGGAAAATTAATGGCACAAGACATCTAACCATAAATGGTACTCCATTAATTTTTAAACAGAAAAGAACTACATGGGATCTGATTCCCATCTTTGGGAAATGCATAAAGACCCTATCTTGGGATCATTTGAATCTTAAGAAAATTTACTACCATAGATACGTCCAAGGGATATTACTTTTGTGATATGTTAATTATACACATATATTCCATAGTAATAGGCCATTGACATCCATAAACCCACATGTGATAGGCCAGTAACATCTATCCACAGACTAGAGATAGAATTATAACATCTATATACCTAGTGGTTATAGGATTGTGATATCAATACACTCATGGGTGATGGTTTTGAGATATCCATACATTTATAAAATTTCATTTACATTTATCCACTTACCAATGATAAACTGTTACAACAATCAATTCACTCCAGATAGGCCATTGAAATTCATCCACTTACTTGAGACAGGGTAGAAAGATTTATTTTATCATTGGTGACTACATAGTGATAACACTACATTCACTAGTGAAGGGAAAGTGGCATCCTCTTGTTGCTAATTTTCTAGATTCTTTCATTAAATTATGACTGATCATATATTTCCTATCAATTATTTTAGGCTAGAGATATCCACTCACTCGTAATAGTCCAATGATGTATATCAACCCACTATGGATAGTATAGAAAACATTGAATGCCTATTTTAGTCATGGTAATAAAAATGAATTTTCATTCATGTATGGAATTAAGATCTATAGTGTCTTATTTTAAGGGTTCTAAATTATGATATCAACATAATCACATTCAGACCCTTAGTCCCTGAAAGTGATAAACCTTGTATTAATTTTATGGTTTTTTTAATTTATATATTTTTTAATCCCCAAATTTAGAGAGTGTCCACACCACTACGGTTGAATGTGTTGTAGTACTTATCAATCTGGTTATCATGATGGATTTCATGAACATATGAGTAAATATATAATAGAACCTCATATAAAAAAATGTTAATCCATAATGAGATTATTTGACCTACCATCCTCCCATTTCTAATAATTTATGATCATTGTTGATTTGTGAATATAGGCCACCAACTTTGTAAATATGTTCCATGATAAAATAGAAATTGAAGATAACAAAAAATATGGTTAGGATGATAGGTCGACTCACATAAATGATTAGTTTATTATTCCTATTAATTATTTTGGTCCTCTGTGATATTAAAAATGTATTGAATTGCATAAAATAGGATTGGGTGAAATTAGTAGTCTAGTTATTTTATTGTTATTCCTTTCCATTTTTCCCCAACCACCCACACATAGGCTACTGCTTAGACTCTGACTCCACTGCTACATCTAGGGGCCAATCCCACCATCTCCTTACCAACACCTCAATATATGGAATTTAATAAATTGGTTGAGGAGTTAATGGATGATGGCATAATCAAATCATGAACTAATGCTCCAGAGAGCCTTATTTGAATGCTTACACACATGATTTACTAGTGCATATAATCCAAAATTCGGAAGTCATAGCCTATTCCGAATTTCTAAAACATCTTGGGTTATTATCATAAGGG
The DNA here is from genome assembly GCA_963277665.1 of Viscum album. Taxonomy (NCBI): domain Eukaryota; kingdom Viridiplantae; phylum Streptophyta; class Magnoliopsida; order Santalales; family Viscaceae; genus Viscum; species Viscum album. Next base: position 1,868,915,003 of record OY728133.1, read on the forward strand.
TTACTATTCATTCCTCACATACATGGGGAATGTACATGATGGTTCAACTATTAAATAACTGACATCTTGTGAGATTCCTTGGATGAATATAAATCATCATAGCTATCATGATAATTGAATGGTTCTATATTCCCTAGTGGTTATAGACAATTTCATTACCCTGATCATTCGAAATAAGATACTATAGAGAAATTATTACTGTGGATATACCAATTCCTTGGTTCTGAGGGATATAACCTCTGCTAATATTTTTAACAAGACCCAATACTTTCACCCTCTAATAAAGTTAGTGATCTATGGAGCGTATAATTCAAATGTTTCCTAGAGAAACTTGGTGACCTATGGGTATACTCATGTGGACCTAAAATTTGATTTTACTTCCACACAGAAGCCTAAATATCATGACGACCACATTCACAAAGATACTAGATCATAGAATTAGGGATATAGTCACTAAAATATAGATTCACTCCATTGAGATTCTTCGAATGGATATGAATTACCAATTAAATACAATAAGGATCCTTGGATTATAGATGAACTACTAATTTTGTAGATAGTGGTACACTTATGGGATTTCTCATATAGGAGAAGTATGTACACCATGTTACCCTATTTCCCTAGATATACATATAATGTTGAAAAAAAGCTCCAATATCAATAAATGTTTCCATAGGCCCTAAATTTTCCGATTCTGATATAGTCTTCCCATCCATTGAATTGTCTGAGAATATAATAGTATCAATAAATATTCCATCATATCAGGAGACCCTCTTAAATAAATATATAGTTATTGAATCATGAAATATGGATATTGGTGTCCCATATTTGGAAGATGACACCCTAAAATGATTTTATTATTTGGTTACATTTTATGAATATATGATTTTAGAGGGAATTCTTTGTTCCAATCGAATCATGTTCATAATAAGTAGGTATATTAGGAATAAACCAATTAAACCAATATAATCTAACGAATAATCCATAAAATTCAAAGCTTACAAGAGTAATATTGGAAATTAATAGATGTAGAGTAGTATCCCAATCATGTACATGGCCTTCAAAACCAATTAGTGTTCATTTCCCAAGTAGTTTAAGGTAGAAATATTTATTTTCTCTTCTATTTAATTTGGGAATCCTTGAATCACCTTTATAGTAAATTTGTTTCATATACTAGTAATTAATTAAATCTAAAAATAATAAATATTTTTTCTAATCTAGACGACCTAGATACCCGCTTTTTAAAAGGAATCTCAATTTCCAATAGACAATACGACTGTCCTCACACAATTTTAGAGATGTATTAAGAATTGTTAGATATTTAATTGAAGAGTTTTTACCATATGTATGAATTTTACATTTGGATAAATTTCATCCCATTAATTTAACCCTTCTTTGTGAGGACAATACAATTTGGGAGGAACATTCTTGACCTCTAATATATAAAACCTATAATGAAATGCATTAATATTATCGTTCCTTGATGTAATTAAATATGGATGGATCTTGTGTGCAAGGGATCATGCATGGTTTTTTCATTTTTTATAATTTATATGGATAAGTCATCCTTAAATTTTATACATTCTTTTTGGAGGGTACTTCATTGGCAGTTGATGCCTCATAAATGCTTCAAGGGATTACTATCTATAATTCAAGTTTTATCACTTTATCTGAAGTGGAATTTGAATCCAAAATTGTGGTAAATTACTTGAATGGTATTTTGGATTATCATTGTATTATAATTTACCATATGACAACATGTATTTCCCTTCATCATCCAAATATGATTTTTGTTTGGAAATGGAATGACTGTAATATCATTTCAGATCTACATGCTTCCAAATGTAACTTGGATGAATGGATTATGATGTTCTCTAATATATTATCTATTCATATTGATTGTAATATGAATTTATGATGGAATTACGATAAAATTCACCTTTTTTGCGTCTATGATATCTATTTTCTTTTCTTGTGATTTTTTATGTTTTCATCACTTCAATTTAATAAAATACATTTATTTATCATAATGGGTCACATTTGAAATGTATAAACCACAGTAATTTTATATCACCCACATAATATTTCTTCCATGATCAACATTAGATAAATTCGATCCTTTTAATGAATTGTAAACACACTTATACCATGGTAGAATATAAGATTATAATGTGAAGAACGCCATGTTGTGGATTGTTCACATAATACATGGGATTCCCTAACCAAGTGGTATGTGGGTATTTTTACCCTAAATAAAAAACCCCTATACTATAATTATGGTGGAATACTTATCTAAAACACAATACCCCTCAAACAATAGATATGGTATAGGATGACTCTCTAATTATGATTATCAATTGAAAAAAATAAATGTTTTCCTTGATAGGATTCCCTCTATAAATAGATGATCATCTTATATTCCACCAATATTCTATATTATAGATATCATTGTTCATTTCCAATGGATTATGTGAAATTAAGAATATTATGTAACATCGTATAATGTTTATCCTAAAAGAGTTAATACGTGATACAAGGGATTAAATGTCATAGAACCATTCAACTTCTAGGATCCAATATAAGATCATGAATATATATATGATTTAGAATATAATAATGGTTATTCCCTATTAATTACATATTTTTATGATGAAATAATTCCTTATACATCGGTATACAACATTATGATCAATGTTATATAACTAAACTATGTTCATGAAGAGACAAACAAGGTGGATATTTTACTCGGCAAGGTCATCAAATTGAAGAAGTAGAAAAAGTATTGTGAACTCTAATATAAAGGTGATCCTAAGACATAGGAAATCATTATAAGGTTCTTATACCACCAATATTTTACATTCATAGTAGTGATAAAGGAATATGTAATTCCAAATCCACAACCCACTATTCATATAATAGTTTATAGAAAATCCATACTAAAGAAGAACTAGATAATAATAAATAATAATTGGAATAAAATCAGTAAATCATTTCCAATATTTATGAGTAGGGAACCCTCTATGTTGAAAACATTCTAGAGGATGATCAAATCACATGATCTTATAATGCACCCTATAAGAAGGGGACTTCAATCCTATGAATTGTATTTCCTTCTCAATGGATAGGCTATCAACCAATTCAACCCATTCCATTAAGATCGTGTCTTGATGGAACCTCGTGAATTGTTTACATTGACATATCATTCAAATACTCATGTGACTTATATGGAATATCCTCTAACTCCTCAATCTTTTCATCCAAGACATCACACAACACCTACCTACGTGAATATTCCATGAGATACCTTGACATAGGGGGTCATAATATAGCATTGAAAAATTTATAAATCTATCAAGAAATAGTATAAATCAATGGGATAATGGAAATCACCAGAACCACTTGTGAGATAACCATATCTATAGTGGAATGATTTAATTCCACAACCATCAAACAACATTAAACCCACCTTCTTGACCATTTATAGTCTTAAGATCCTAGACAAGTGTCTCATTTATTTAATTGTTCAATGTGGCCTAATTATAGGATTTTTAGACACAATATCTCATTAATAATAGGTTCTAAATCAAAATACTAAAGGTATTGGGATTATTATGGTAAAATATCATAGTATTTTGTTAGATTTCCAGTTAGGGAATACATATGTTATAGATTTCTTTGTCAACACGAATCAATGTTGGGGGAGAAAACATAGTTATGTAACAATTGATCACCTACTAATGCACATGGAATGGGTGGAAGCATTCCATTATAGTGAAGAAGGGGGATATAATTAGTTTTGAAAAAAAATCCAAAATGTTTATTGACTACATTACTTGGAAATTGTTGAATTATGCACATTAAATCATAATGAAATGATTTAATCAAAAAATTTATGACCATATTTCCCTCTATATAATGAGTGGAGAAAACTTCATAATATCTTTGAATAAGATCATCCATTGTCGTCAATATAAAAACAAGAACGAGAACCTACAATGTTTCAAAGAATCTCTGAATCATTTGGATTTAATGCCATGTACTTTGGGAGGGTGGGAACCAACCTATAATTTATTATCCATTCGATGAATAAGGATTATTTACCTTAGTTGATGTTTTTGAAAATACAGACTTGTTTGAAGGTAAATAAGACTTGAATGAATTTCGTTGCTACAACATTAGTCATGGGAGGGGCCACTAAGGTAGAAATTAGGTTTTATAAAACAATTTTCCATCCCTAATACAGTATATTTCATAATACCATGTTATTACCATGATAAAAACAAAAATAAGGATAATATAAAAGGATAAAAAATTGATTTTAGTCCTTCTAGGTCCTATATATATCCATTAAATTGGTTTAACACTTGATTATAACCCCCCTCAAAATGAAACACTTATAGAAAAAGGGATCATTATTCTTACATCTCTCCTAATATAAAAGCACCATCACCCTAGAATAAGTTCTCCTCATTGTTCATGGATCTTAAACCTATGAAATCTATAACTCTAGAGAATCCTAAATGGATAAATAATAGGCTACTATCCTAAAACTGTTATGTACCACTACTTATTTTTATAGTTATATAATTACTCTCAATAGTTGATGAAATGTTATCTTAAAATTAACTTTGAGTCGTCCTAATAAAATAATAGGCAGAACATTATGATTTTTCGACGAAAGTGCTTGTAGATAAATTATGTCACACTAAGAATGGATTCACTGATTATAACATGGTAACATCATTCACTCTTTAATACCAAAGATCCATGATTTAAGAGTACACTGGGATCATCTCGGTATCAGGCCATATAAATATGATAGATGGTCTCTAGCTCATTATTGATAATGGTTCATAGATTACTCTAATACCATCCTAGACTATTCGGTTCCATAAATTAGAGAATTTTAATCATACTATTTTTAGTAATATAATAAAGGGATTTGGTAAAAATGAGTATAAATACATCAAAAATTTAATTCTAAAGCCATTATTTTGGAATTTGGTATCTAATATAGATTTCTTGGTCACCATTCAAATAATTACTTTAAATTCATCATTAGGAAAACCATGTATCCATGTTTATAAGGTAGTTCCATCATCATATCAATAATGATATAAGTATCCAATCAATAGAATTATATGTGTGGTCCATAGTGATAAATTTCATATTGTTACATGTGAGTCTCAATGCGTCAATGTTGGGAATTATAAAAGAGAGGTCAAATAAACTAAAATCCAAATGGATGAACTAGTAACAACCATTTATTTTGAGGTAAATAGCCGATCCTAATTGATAAAATTATTGAATGGAATCTTTTTTATTTCCATTCCATCATAATTAGTTAATAATAATATGCATCAATAATTTATTCTTTGGTTACCTAATGGAATAAAATTATATTCTAAAAAAAGGGTAGGAATCTCAAGCAATCGAATAATTGTCCACAGTATCCCTATGGAGTTAGAGAATCATATACCAATCCCTATTGATAATTACTCAGTAAATTACACCCTTATTGGAGGATACATAGAAGTAATACCATCATTAATTTCATAATAAGAGGTTCATTTCTCCATCACTCTCAACATCAATGAAATATGAACTTGATGACTCTTGGCCTACTTTTGAGGATGCAGTCTCCTAAACTATGAGTAAACATTTCATTAATGGAGTCTTGAATCCTACATTAACAAGTGTTACCGTGAGCTATGAGGTGTATAATAAATATAATAAATTAAATAATAAACACTGAGAAGTCTTCTCATATAAATATTTAAAATATTAAGATACTAAACCTATAAGTAGTTATCCATAAAATGGTCCACAGAAATATTCATTATTTAGAAAATAATGTTTTGGGTAAAATTAAACCATTTTATAGTTACATAGTTGATACTGATGTATATAATTTATTAAAAAATTATTTTATCGGATAATTATAATACCCCAAATGAATAATCATTAGTTTTCTTGTTAAGAATAACAATAGACAAATCAAAGTCTCTAATTAATTAATGGATCTCATCTACTATTGTTGAAAAAAAACATTTATATCCCAATATAATACTTTTAGAATAAAACAATTTGTTGTAATTTAAAAATCTAGAGTGGAGTAAATTGAGTTGTTAAAAACAATTCATAGGGAAATCCCCCTATTTATAAAAATATCCAAATTACACAAAAATGTAGAATTATAGATTTTTATCTTCTATAAATCTTCTCACAAGATCGATCACAACATAGTTAATAAAACTTTTAAAATACTTTAAATTTTTAAATAGATTAACATTTATAAAACATATTATGCAAAAAAATTATTTTATCTTTCAATCAAATAATTGATTTCCAATTCCCTTATGAAAAATAAAATAGATTTTAAAAAATAGAGTAAAATGAATAGGAAGAAACATATTTGAATAATATAAGATGTTTATTCCTTATCCAATACCAAATACTCTCAACATGGTAATCTCATACTACTATGATGTTTATTAAATAATAAATTGATCTACAAACAAGATCAGGTTTTATAGAAAACTATAAAGAGATAGTCGAAGCAATAGAACCACTTCCACAATTCTAAATGGGAGTACATATAATAATGATGAATCTTATAGATTATCTTTTACTCTCTAAAATAGTGCATGAGGGTGTTTTTATAATATATAGAGTTAAAATAAAATACATATGAAAATAAAAAATAACATAGTATGAGAAGATAAATGATTTTGATGAGGGGTATGAGTTATTTTGATCTAAATATGATTACTCTATTATTATAGTTGGTCTATTGATTTTCTAACGAGATATGATATGGAAAATATAACCATATATTCTAATAGAGTTCATATGATAATAGATAGGAGAGTACATGTTTTTATTCATGAAATTTCAATTATCGGTTTTGGTGTCTAAAATTTTTTTCCCGAACTTTAGTCTTCTAGAAAATGATTCCCTAAATTGACTTATTGAAAAAATTAAATATAAATCCTCATAATAACAGTGGGAACTGAAATCATTAAAGTATTTAGAAGAGAATTTAATTCAACATATAAAATTTTAATAGAATACTATAGTAATATAATACTTCAATTCTAAGTATGGTCACTTCAATATGTTCCACATCAGCAACTATGAAGGCTTTAACACATCATGATAATTATGATCAGAACTCATGAAAAAGAAATATCTTGAATCAATTTGAAATTATGGTCGATATCATAAACCTATATTTTATGACTTGAACATACGTTCAATCACTTGAACCTACATATGAATAAATACTTTTTAAAATTCCAATTTCATTCCAAGGACACTACAACAAATCACATTGTTACTTAATCACTTTTTCAGATGATTGAATTTCTCAAACAGTTCCATTTCATCATCTTCTAGTTGATTTGAATCTTATGGAATCTATTATTTCAACATACGGTCAAGAAAATAATTTTTTATATTTTAACAAAAAATCATAGACACTTATATTTTGAATTTTGTTTACTCAAACATGTCATGCAGCAGATCGAATAGTTGGTGATGAAACAGCTGCACTTGATCTGGCAGGCATGTGGTCTACCCACAAGTCATGTGGTCAATCTATCATATTTTGAAATATCATTATCACTATAGATTCTTGATATAAAATCTGTGCTACCTTGGTTTTTCTTATAGCTGCTTATGTCCTTTTTGATGTTCACCATGGTTGATATATACGAAATGTTTTCAATTGATTACAATGGGAAAGTTTAACTTATTATATATTGAGTCGATAAATTCGTTATGCGGTCAATTCAAGATAAAAAATTTCAGTATTTTCCAAAAAGATATATATCTTAATTAAAACATCAAATATATTGGAAATGACAAAAACATGGTTTGTGAATTTTAAATTGGTAACATTTAGACTAATCCAAAAAACTACTCTATTTTCTGATCAGAAATCATAGCATAGGTAAATATATAAATCATTAAATAAATTAATTAATAATTTCATTCTTCTATGACTTTATACTTTTTTATAACATATAATCATGCTAGTTTGTTAAAATGAAATATTTTATCTCCATTTTTTGATTATCAAAACTAATATACAAATGGTTATAAATTAAAAAAGTAAGAATGTTGAAGACATGAAAAAAAAGAGACATGAAGTTGAATAATAATTTACTTTATAAATGTTTAAAAATATTATATGTGACCCTTCTAGAATATAGTCAAAATATAATTCCTAATGGTCTAGCTAGGTATAAAGAAAAAAGGGTCCTTCCATTTACAAAAAAAACATAAGGAGATGGTATTTTCCATGAATTCAAATTTGGACATTGGATTTTGATATGCATAGAAATTGGTCTAATATAATGTAATACCTGAGAAATGGTCATACAAAATTATTATACTTGAGATTTAGTTGGTGAGGTTTAGGTTGGAATGTATGATTAATAAGAAAATATGTCTTAATCTACTATATGACCTAGGGTAGGATATATAGAGACACAGAGCATTTTTAAATTTGAAGGATCTATAACATGGTAATTTGTTACATAAATATAGGGATCTAATATTCGATTAATATTAGTTTTATAATTGGATCCATGTTCCATGATACGAGGTGAATCTCCCATTTATTGTGTAAACCTGTTCAGTAGTGGAGTCATGACTAACATTTTCTCTAAAATATCATGGAGTGAATCATTCTAAGTATTCATTTTAATATCTCTTTCCAATGAAATAAACGGAGTCCTATGATCTAGCTTTCTAAAAATCCTTCTAAGAGAGTACTTAATATCACTTGTTATTTCACCCTTATCTTAAAAAACTATTACTGATTTAGCTCCAACCATACCATAAAACCATTCTATATGTGATTCAATATCCATATACACTTTATTTTGGATTTACTTTACATTATCAATGATATAATCAATTTTTGTGGGGATAAATGTACTAATAATATCTTCATCAATATATAATTAGGTAGGATGTGTTGAGGACATGGTTGAGGGACATGAAGTACTATTAATAGTTGAGTGGTTCTATCTTTCCATTATAGCCAAAACGTATATCAAAATAGTTTTTAGGGGCCCATTGTGACCTCTATAATACACTATTTGTGTTATAAGACTCGAGATCACTTGTTTCAAATGATTTATCATTAGTAACATCATCATATAGATATGCGAAACATCACACTCAACAGTGTAGGTAATATCTTCTTCTTCTTCATAGTTATTTTACAAATTAATTCTTAGAAACACTTCTCTTGACAATCTAAAAGGTCATTATTAAACTCTATGAAGTCAGTAGAAGTGATCAACGTAAATGATGATTAAGGTAATTTTTTTTGAGTATGACCATGAAAATGTTCTAAAGGTGCATCTGTATCCTTAGAAGAGGAAGAAGATCTCAGGTAGCTTCACTCATGGGTTTGTTTCATGGTTTTCACTTGGAGAAAACATGCCAGGGGTTCTCTCTATATCTATAATAGAGGTATTTTATTCATACCAAGAATATTTCATAGACACCGCAGATTTACTACGTTAATAATGATAAATTGGTTATATTTCAAAGAATGTTTTTTTCATACAGGTTTACGAGAAGAGTAGGTGTTTAATAGCTTCAAAAAATAATTATAGGGTTCGACATACTCTATTACTAGAGAATAAATTATTGGTACAGTTGCATCTATAACTTTTTTGACAACTATAATTGAATAAAATTTCAACCTTAGTGTATTTACATCATCATCACCACCATCTATATCATTATCATTCTTACTATAATCAGGGAAAAGAGAGGATAAATTCATTTCAAAGAAACCATTATCTTGAAGAGAGTCATAATTTGGTGGTATGTAGGTAAATATTAAGGATACCCCAATCTGAAATATTAGTGGACTGCCACCAACTATATCATATTATTTATCACTCTAAGAATCAGTGACAAAATTTACAAAAAATAATACGTAGGTAGGTTTTCCACCTAATGAGTTTATACACCCTCCCTGAAATAAAATCTTCTAAATAGAACATCCAATTCCCCAGAAGATTCTTGAGTAGGAGATCCATTATAGATATCCACATTAACTCTTTTATTCTAGTAAATAATATCCAATGTGAGATGAGATCTTCATTCCTCAGAAAAATTATTTTCATCACTAATTAGATCTATATAAAACTCTATTTCAATGATAAATCTCAATATAGAAGGGTATCTCATTGTATTTAAATTTTAATACACATTTTCTTCATCAATGTACCATAATCCCTTCCACACATTTAAACAAGATTTTATTAACTTGTAGCTGGTATGATTTAAAATGATACAACCAAAATATATTAATGAATCTATTCTCTAGGGAATTATCCTTGTATGTACCAGTAAAATAATGGAAAACATCAGGAAATAAAGTGTGTTGAATCATGAAGGAAGTTTATATAGTCCTTCCTCATTCTTCCTTAAGAATCGTAGAGGACTAATTTGGATACCTTAAAATTTATAGGGATGAAAAAGAGGTATTTATAACTTATCAAAATAAATCTTCTCAATCAATTTGAGATTTAGTATTGTATAAAATTTAATAATAGCCTCCATTCCCAAAATAGATCATTTTCACTTAGACAATGATGGGTTCTGTCATCAGTATGCTATTATAACACAATTCCCAGTTCAAAATGTGGATGGTTAAAAAGGTATGAAAACATATGATAATTATATTATCCAAGGTTTAGAACCCTTAAAATTCATCCCAAAAAAATTAAAGAACATTCACAATTGTGATCTTATTTAATAGTCTTAATCACATATTCTTGGTGTCTCCATTCAAAATCATATTGATATAAATTTTCTTTTCTAAGATTATATAAAATGTCTGATTATTATCTAGAATCCAACTCTTATAACCTTCATAAATAAAGGATACCCAAAACATGGAATGAGTCATCTTGATCCATTCGACATCAACTTCTTTTCTGGGAACAACTCTTTGATAAGTAAGACAGGGCTTTGAATGATGACGTTTTTCACTCGTACTTTATTTTTCTATCATGGTAGTATTTTATGATACCATAATATCTTATAAAAATTATCTCTTCATCTTGAAATAGGTCATCTGATATAAAAATATTATTGGGTCTAGTGTTTTGGTAAAGGATTGTTTGAATGAGAGTTTCATTCATGTTAAAATAGAGTATAATGATTCCTATTCTAATTTGATAATTTAAACATTTAGGTATATTTAGAATAGTAAACACATGGGAAATAAAAATTATTTATTATTTTAAAAAATCCATAAAATATATTTTTTATAATTAATTTAATAAAATAATATTATATATAAACCAAACATATATATATGAATATAAATATATTCATAAAAATATTAAAAGGAATATTTAAATCATTCCACAAAACAATTTAAACATAATCAATCATTCCTATCACATTTTTTATATAATTTTGTCTATCATAATTTTTAATCATTTTAAAATTTTCATTAATTTTATGCTCTATGCAAGTGAATTCTATATTGGTATCTTTTTTAATGACCTCTAAAAATGTAATGTCTTATATCGATATGATTTTTCCGACAATGAGACATATTGTTTTTGAAAGTTTAAATAGAACTTATTTGTCAAAATATGTATAAACATGTATTAATTGATGTCCATAATATACTAAAGTGTGTTTCAACCCTAAAATCAAATAATAGTTTCTACATACAACTATGTACTTAGCTTTAGCAGTGGAAAAAGAAATCGAATTAGGTTTCTTAAAACACAGTAAAAATTGATACATTCCCAAAAAGTGACATGTTCAAGAGGTTATTTGTCAATATAACTTGATTTAACCAATATCTATAAATAAATAACTAACTAATTTAAAATAATGGCCTCTAAAATAAATTAATCCTTAATTGCTAGTGATTTTTAGGTATTTAAAAATTATTTCAACTACAGTTATTTGTGATTCCTTAGGATTTTCTTGAAAACATGTATGCAAACAGACTAAATAAAATATATGTCCACATACCAGTTATGTAATGTAAACATACAATTATATCCCTATAACTAGTTTACCAATTTCATCAAGATCTATTTTACAAGTAGAACTCATTGTATTATCACTCCCATTTTTGGTAACCATGAATAAACATTTTCAAAGATCATTAGTGTACTTTATAGGTTTAATAATAATTTACTCTCAATTTTAAATGATATGAAAAATATGAAAGAATAATAATTTACCATTAAGATTCATTTTAAATTCACATTTTATTATCTTCCAAAAATAAATATAGAAATAATTTCTTGAAGAACCAAATATAATAACATCAACATAAATTTTTTCAAATATTAAATATTTTAATGTTATTTTGATAAATAAATTATTATTAGAAATACCTATTGTAAAATAATTTTAAATAACAAAAGTGTTAATCCAATCATACAATGATATAATAGGTTGTTTTAAACTTTAGAAGTCTTAGGTTTAATTGATAAAATTATATAGAAAATGAGGGTTTTGAAATACAATGGATGTTTCAGAAAATTATTCTCAATAATATAACCATTAAATAAGTCCCTATAAACATAGAATTAATATAATTTTAAATTTAGATGTGTTTCATAATAATGATATATCCTAATGGATTATTTTATATCTATTTTAGAATATTATTCATCATACTCAATTTATTCATCTTAACTATACTGTTGTCCAACCAATCTATCATTATATCAAATTATATTGATTGACCCATCAACCATTTCAATAAACTACCATTTGGTTCCAGTGATTATAATGTCTTTAGGTTTATCCCCTAGATGCCCAAAATTATTTCTTTCAAACAGAATCAAATGTTACTTCAAATCTTTTTCACATAATATATCATTTATATCTTTTGGGATGTTTTTATGTCCAAGATTTGATACAAAGGATTGATGATCCACCTGGATACAAAGAGAATATCTAATAAGATTTATTAGTTTTTCCATAATTTTTAGTATTTTATTGAACACATAATAAGATTTATTAATTTCTCAATAAATATTGAGGAATGCTTTATCAATTTTGGGTTAAGTATATCTAAATTATCTTTTGTATTGAGTATAATTACATTGAAGCATAAGACTCTAAAATAACTAAACATTGGTTTTCTTCCATTCTACAACTCATATGTGGTATTATTTAAATGGTTTCTAATAATAACCCTATAAAAAGTATATCAAGGTGTATTTATGGACTCTTCCCAAAAATAAATTGGTTGGTTTTCCTTATTGACTGAATTCTAGGAAATATCGTGAAGATTCATATTCATTCTTTCTACAACACCATTATTCTTGGGGGGCCTTGGAGTATTTTTTTGTATTTATGACATGTTGTAAGAATAAATATTCAATGTCTTGATTTTCAAACTCATTAATATGATCACTCTTTCTATTTATAATAGTAATTCCACTAATAGTTTCTATATATTATTTTATTATTTTAAAAAATATGAGAAATCATTAATTTTGTGATCTATAAAGAATACACAATTGTATCTAGAAATGTCATATATAAGAATATAGTAATAATACATCCCATTTGAGTTAAAAAATCTGGATGTTCCAAAAAAGTCTATGTGAACCAACCCTCAGTTTTTAGAATTTTAAAATTCTTTTATTGGTTTGAATAAAATATTATGATGTATTTTTTATTTGAAATGGGTTACATATTTTGTAATTTTAGAATTTTTTTTTTGGAAGAATCTTAAAAACCCATTATTAGATATATTTTTATGAAATTAAAGGATTCATTGTCATGTTATAATATTCTATTACCATGTTTCTTTTTCAAACCTTATTATGAATGAATTTTTTTTAGAAAATAGAGAATCTCAATCAACTATATCAAAAATTTCATTTCATGAAGAAATCAAATCTATAATAGGTTCAGAATAATAAATTTTACAAGAATTAATTTCAAAATTCACATGGTAACATGTATCATACAATTTTTAGATACTGAGTACATTATATTTTAAATATTCATCAGATATGTATTTTGAAATAAATATTGAGTCAGACATTTTTGTGCACATAGTTTCATAAGTTCAAAAGTATAATAATAAATTATTTATTAATCCAAATTTGTTTACGGGGATTTACAAGAAAAAAGACTCAAGAATATTACAAATAAAATTATTATTAGTTAAATAAGTATTTTAATTTTTTACATAATTATATGATCTTGGGATAAGAATAAATTTATTCTTATGATTTCTCTTTAACTATGATGGTATCAAATCTGTGCTATATTTTAGGGTGTGGTGTGATTAACATGAATAATAATAAAAGATTCTCTACCATTTTTAAACATTTCAGGATCCTTTAGAGTTTCTAAATTTACAATTTTATTTAATTTTTTGGTAATTGATAATTATTTTTATTTAATAAAGAATGATCATATTTTACATGAACATATACAACATTTGGTTTCTTTAGTAATTTATACTTATCTATAAGTTCATTAAATGTTTCTTCCAAAATATTTTTATGTTCAAATATATATTCAATACTCATATTTTATCATTATTTTTAGTTTCATAATTATTATAAAAATGAATACATAATGTAGAAACATTATTTAAAACCCTTGTTATAATCCTCTGAAAATTTCTATTTTCCATATATTCCTTACTTTCATTACTAAAGTTAAACTCACCATAACTATCCAAAAAGGGATTCTGAGTATCTTTCATAGCCTTATATGATCTTTTTCCCTTTATCGTCATTTACATTATTATATTTTAATACAATACATTTTTCTTTTATATTACCTTCCCATTTTCATTTATAATAGGTCACATAACATGGTTGATTTTCTATTTTCCAGTTCCCAATTTTTTCATTATTTCCCCCATACATTGACTTCATAAATAATTTATCTTTTATATAGAACTTCTTTAATCCTCTTGCTAAATGATTCATTTCATAGTCACTGCCTGAAGGTGGGTCTTCCCCACTTCAGTTATCTTTTTAAATTTTTTCATTCATCTTCATCTTAATATCCATGACGGAAACCAATTTTTTATTATGTTCATCTTCTTATTTGCCACTTTTAATTCCTCTTCATACATAATGAGTTTTCTAATATACAAATTTACTAGTTGATTCCTTGTATCTCTTGTTTATATAATGGACACAAAGGTTTCTCTATAAGGATCCAGTACGCATCATATGAGTCACATGACATGATAATTATCTATAAATTTATTCCCATGTCTATACATCATATTAAAAATTTCAATTGATGCTGAGATACATGTCAGAAATAGATTCATATGGTTTCATATTTCAATTATTATATTTAATAGTATAAATACTAAGGTACATTTTTTTCAATTTATGTTCCTTCCTAAGAAAGCGAAATTGTATCCCAAATTCACTGATAAGTAGAACAAGTAAATATTATACTGAACATCTATTCACTTAATGTATTTCATAATGAATTAATAGATTTATAGTTGGAATCATAATTATCCTTAGTTGTAACATTCCAATTAGCTCTATCTTATTTTTGTTTTCATATTTATCCTCTACTATAATAAAAATATTACATCCCTTTTTCTTAATATTTATTTTAATTTTAATCATCCACTATGTAAAATTTGTACCATTAACAATATAGATGACTTTTTGTAGTAGTCACTACAGGCCTATTTCAATTCATGAAGATCAAAATATATAGATAACCTAATGTTTTTCACTTATGATTAAAACAATGTCATATATAAAAGGAAATAAAAAACTATGATTCTAAATGTTTTTTAGAGGGGAAAAATCAATTGTGGATAAGAATTGATATTCCAATTAAATTTCTATTTATAATGATTTAAATATTAATCTCCTCGTTTATAAAAATTACACAGTTAACCAAATAATTGTGAATATATTACATTATCATTAAAAACTAATGCATGAAGATAGATGATAATATAGTTAAAATATGTTTAAAACTTTTTTAAACTTTTGAAAAAAAATTAATTTGATAAAATAAAGCTTATAAAACAATAGATAAAAGTGAACGAAAAATTACAGATTTTCAGCTTAGTAGTGAATACAAAAAATGGTTTTTCATAAAAATAGTTAAAAAAAATAGAAAATATAATATAAAATAGGTTCTTTCTCATGAAATATGTATTAATCCCCATGTGGAAATAATCTCATACCAAATATTATATTATATAAGAAAACGATCTGGAACCATGATCAGTTTTAACATACAACTCCACAAATACTATCCAAGCTACAAGGTATCATCCAAGTTCTATGATGGATTAAATATAATAATAAAGAATGTTAGAGAGTGTATCATACTCTCTCATACCAATAATTAGTGAGTTTTTAAAATATATACATTGAAAATCAAACACAACAAATAAGTTGGAAAAGAACAGAAAAAGAAAAGAAAAGATATTTTAATGTTGAGGGTGAGTTAAATATATCTATATATAAATATTCTCCAATTATTGTTCATATTTTGATTACAAAATGAGATATGGGAAACATGATGTTTTCAAATTAAGAAATAGAGTTAAAATGATAACAGACTGGTGAATTCATATTTGTTTTAATAATATATAATTTATAAGTTCTAGATTCCACAAATGCATTCCTTAGAATTCTATCTTCTATGAACGAAAAATATCTCCTTAAAAAGATCCATTGAAATATCATTGTTATCAATACTCATACTCAACATGAAATCTATGTTCATTATATGCTTAAATGAATAATTTAATTCATTACAAATAATTATTGGAAGTGTATTATAAAAATACAACACTTCACTTTTAGAAACATTAGAATTAATATGTTCAATGCCAGTATCCATGTTTTCTTTAAAACATTGGATATTTATGATTGGATCTCTTGAGGAGGTCATATTCTCAATCACATTGATAAAATGGTAAATCAATTAATCATATATTTGATCACTTGAACTTGCAATAGATCACATAAACTTATTCATTGATCACATAATTTCTCAAATTCTGATGTCACCCCATGGTCTCATCAATAACACATGTTATCACTTCATTACTTTTCCAGAAGATTGAATTTCTCTTGTGGTCTCTTTTCATCATCATGTGATTGATTGGAATCTTATCAAATCCATAATTTCATCATGCAGTTGATAGAATAATTTGTGATATTTGGAAAAAAAATGTCGTGACATTCATTTGTTTTTTCAATTTATTTAACATGTGTGAGGTTGATCCATGAGTTTGTGATAAATTAGCTATTTTTATCATAATAGTGTGTGGTTGATCAAATGTTTGTGTGCTCAATCCATGACTTCGGGGAAAATCTTGATCATTCATGTTACAATAGATACAACATGTGGTCACTTGGTTTGACTTATGGCTACTCGAGTCCTTTTTAATGTCTTACATCCTCGATGAATCTTTCAAACCCTGAATTGAGTACATTATTTTTTTTACACTTATTAGACATATGGTCGCTAGAAATATTATGTAATCAATTCAATACTTAATAATATTTTAATAAGTTTACAAAAAAGGTGTTACCTTTCATTAAAAATAGATTCAATTAAGAAACATTATTTTTTAAATTATAATAACTAATTTTTAGACTAATAAAATTAAGAAAAATGTATTTTTGAAGTCATCTATATTATGAAAGAATACTTTGAATATAAAAAAATAGATAAGGCCTTTTAACATAAATATTACACATACTATTAGGTCTCATAAAATTTGTATCTTAATCATGTTATGAATTTCATCCAAAAGAACAGTGGAACCGCCTATTTAGGGCGTATAGTCAATATTCCTAAGACCATTATTGGGAAAATAGTGGGATATTAAATGATTTATTTTGTAGTGAAGTCATATAAATAGTAATATTACTTTTTGAAGTTTAATATAGTGTTTTGAAAAATATTAATGGAATTCATGATGATAAATCCTATGAAATGTAAATTTGGATCCATATCTAGTAAATTTCACGTGCTTATGTGGCATCATCAAAACATTAAGGATTAACCATAAATTACAAAATCCATTTTATATAGGCCTCCTTGGTACTAATGGGAGTTAAATGTAAATCTATATAAACTTTATTACATTAGGTTATTTATTTTTAATCATTCCAATAAAGTACATCCCTTATTAAATGTAACGTAGAAGGGAATAGCCGTTCAAGGATACTACGAGTTCCAATGTCCACTCAAAATATTAAAGTAATATATCTCATGATTTCCACATTTGAGGCTATATATATAAGCCAAACATATCATCATGAATCTGGAAGCTCATGAAAAACTTCTTTGTGCACTCTAATCGAATAATAATCATGAGGGAAAATAGAATTGTATATATTACATTTTTCATCCCTTTCTAGATTATGAGATGTGATATAACATTTTTAAGTCTAATTTTCCCTTTGTAAACTCTTTGGTACAAATATTAGTGAACAATATACATGTTTATGAAATATATTTTATTTCATTCATTGACCAACTAAATTATGTTCTCAATAATTCTATCCTAACACGGTGTTAGGTATGATAGGTATTTAATCTATAAAAAATTAATATCATGTTAATTTCCAAAAAGGAATCCAAATGGTAAAAACTTAAAAATATATTGGTCCCCCAACCTTAACTAGATGAGTTTCTACTTAACACTGAACGACTCAATGAATTGATAATATTCATCAATATGAAAAATGAAAAATGGGAGGTTTATTTTGGAACTTCCTCTAGAATACCAAATATTGAAAGGTTGAATGAATCTGAATCCAACAAGTTTATTTTTGTTATCATCTATATATTCCATATAATGGCATTCCTTTTACATTCTCTCCCCATTTTGGAGGGATATACCAAAAATGTGGTAGAGTCCCAATCATTGATCTTAGGCTTAGAGAAATATATTATATAATTTAATATAGAGTATTCCATAATTAAAATGTAAATAAAAAATATGATCAATTAAAATGAAGATCTAATGCTGTAGTTTCTTATATAACTAACAATATCATACATTTTTTAGTCAAATAATACATTTTTGGATAATGTAAATAGACCTTATAATTCCCTAATCAATATGTATCAAATGTAAAATACTAACTTTTGTAATGAATCAAAGGGTAATAGACACTATTTTTGATAATGAACATGAAAGAGTATAGGATATCAATATTCAATCTCACAATGGAAAATATTAGCCCCCCATAAAAATATTCTCAAATAATGAGTTGGATATCGTAAATAATAGGATATCTAATTTTTGGAAATCTACCATATGATTTGGCTGAAAAAGACTTGACTTTGGTTAGAGATTTTATCTTATTCCACTATGATGACCCAAAATCATTGATGAATCCTTCTAGGTGAAGCTTTAATGGGATTATCATGTGATTAATTATGGAGGGATATATACCCAAGGTGATATAATTATTCAGTGAAATATTAATTAGGTCCCATAAAATAGGTACCAAAACTGGCCACAAGATTATGAGACTCAATAACATTTTACCTTCGATAATGAAAGTTTATCCTGAGTTTACAAATAGGTGCCATGAATAGTAATTTCATGAAAACATCATATGTTTACAACATGAGTTTTTTCAATGATCCAAATACTCATGGTATTTTATAACATGGGGTTCAGATTTCATGGGACCATATCCTATGACAATTGCCTAAAAAATATATTTTAATCATCATTGACAGCAATTTTTTCTCTCTAAGGCTTTTACTAATTACTTTAAAGTAATTTTGGACTATTTATGTGATTTCATTCATATGTTCCAAAATCATTTATTGATTTTATGTTCCTCATTCTATACATATAGACAATTGAAAAATATTTTGTGAGAATAAATTAATAATAATCTATGACCAATATAATATATGATCAAACAAATCTTCTTACTAGCATGCAACTATTAATAAATAAATAGAGGAGTTGAGGAAAAACATATTGAATATCTTAAAAAGGATGGTGTATAATGATAACAATAAATTTCCTGATATAAATCACAATAAATTTTGGGATTATTATAAGTTTAATTTCACTCCAACACTTGAGACTTTATATTTCCTTGTATTTGGAATCGAAGTCATCATGTCGATTGAAATGAAATTTCCATCATTCAGAATAGCCATATATGATAAATTTATTGTATATGAGTATTCAAGAATAATATTGATTAAGATGTAATGAATTTTTCTGAAATTTGTACAATATATCCACATTATTTAATAATAATAAAATATAAATTCTTGTTTTTTATCAAAAGAGCATGAATCTAATCATTAACTCGAGTGTATTTGGTGTTTGTCTTGAAGTCGCCAATGATTCATGAGAGGAAACCTCAAAAATTGAAATCCAAATGGGTGGGTGTATATTTCATATATATGGTCTTACCTAATATATTATATTACTTGATCACCATATATATAGTAATGAAAATTCAACCTATAAAGGAAAGGTTCTTTAAAAATTACATTGGGAGAAACTACACAATGTGATTGTATTAGACGTATGTCCCAATATTGGATGACTCGATAGTTATTATGAAAAAATATACATAATTTAATTAATATTGTCTCATGAAACCATTAAAATGATGTATGTATCTATTTTTCATGGGTTTTTCATGATAGTAACCAGTCACATGTGTCTATAATACTTTTATTTGAGTGATTTTTATTCCCCTCAATTTAACTTTCAGCCATGTGTGAAATGATGTTTTTTAAATACTAAAGTCAAATCAGAGAGTCTGTGTTGATAATGATAACATCTTATAAATATCTTATTTTACATTTAAATTCCATAATATTATGTTTGAAGAATATTTCATGTAATTTGATGTAAGTGCAAGTACCACTTATTGAATCTAGTATAGTAAGGAAACACAGTCCACCATGTGCAATGCCACTGGATTGTCAATAACATAGACATAACCCTCTCAGTGAGAAAGAGTCCAATGTATTTCTTGTATATTTCGACTACCACACTAATTTAAGATTTATATAATAATTTTACACTATTTAGTCCACCAGGTACCTAATGGTTGATACTTTTGATTCAGCAACATTGAGACAATTCAAGCAAGCCCACATTTAAGATATTTAAAAAGCACATGTTCAAAACATTAATTCCCCAAATCAACCCATTGGAATATTTAAGGTTATAATAAATTTTTAATCTAATAAATAGAGGATTAATAAGGTTTGTATTTATAAATTAACATGTGTAACAATTCTCTTGTCAATTCAACACTAAATCTCTAGCATTCTATAAAACCTCAACTCAAAGAGATAAACTTCCTTTCAAAATTCACAAGGATATAAAATTTATATATATATATATATATATATCTATTAAATTTTTATACATACTTATATATATATATATAGAATTATTAATTTTAAATTTATTTAAGAAGAAAATCCAATTTTCTCTCAACACTCTGTCTACCTTTGGCTCATGTGATCCATTTAAAAAAATAGAATTGCATTATTTCATAGAAGTAAATGGAAATGGAATTTGATCTTGGGTTTATATAAAATCCATGTGAATATTGGTTCTTTGGTCTCTATTAAAACTAAGGGTGGTCCTAATAATACACATCACTCTAATTTAGGGGTGGAAACATAGGGTTATTCTTTTCTATTCACGAAATCCTTATCAAATTGTGGTCTATATCACTGTATATTGATTGATTACATCATATTAATTTAGATATGCATAAACTTATAAAATTAGATTTATTCACAATCTATAATTATTAATAAATTACTTAACATTAGAATTATCTTTATTATAAAAATCAACTTTATAAATTATCTCTTAATCGATTTCATCACTTTACCTCTTGGAAAAAAAATTTATTTTGAAATTATAAATTTCATTTGTTTATTTATTTATTTTTAATAGAGTTCCCCTACCCCTCTTTAAATTTTTTTTTTGTGACAGGGATTTGGTATAAAATGTAGGCCTCTTCTTTTATTTATATAATCTGGGTTTTTCAAAAATAATTTTTTATTTTGGAAATATTTACTAAATTCAATGTTTTATCTTTTCAAATTGACAATTTTTATAATTCACTCAAAGGAATTAACTTGTTATGTGATTCTATACATAATGGTTATAATTAATCTTATTAAATAATATAATTTTTTGCATTCCTTAATATAATTGGTTTTCCTATTTGGAAAACACATATGGATGGTTTGACACAAAAAACTAAATAGGTGGTTAAATGGACTCCTCAAGATATTTTATCCTTTTAAATTAATTTAAAATCGATGATATATCACAATTTTGGGCTTAAAATAAATATTAAAATCAAATTCATTCCCAATAAACCTCCAAAAAATATATAAACACATAGAATTGTTACGTAAAGGAAAAATATAATAGTAAAGACTCTATAATTTATATGTTTATAAAATACATTATATGTTTCTAAATGAATTCAAATATATATATTACTAATATATTAACCTTATTTTTTGATATCAATAATGTTATAAATTCACTTAAATATAATTTTTCTATTAAAATTATCTTGAAGAAATCCTTTGGTTTTTACCATGCTCATAGGATAAAAAAAGTTATGTCTTTATATATAAAAATTAAATATAGAATATGTCTCGAAAAGAACTCACCATCCCTGTTATTTCATTGGAAATAAATATAAAGAGACATGTCAATTAATAAGATACACAAGCCC
Source organism: Viscum album (assembly GCA_963277665.1). Taxonomy (NCBI): domain Eukaryota; kingdom Viridiplantae; phylum Streptophyta; class Magnoliopsida; order Santalales; family Viscaceae; genus Viscum; species Viscum album. The sequence goes on from OY728133.1 coordinate 1,868,937,760, forward strand.
ATTAATCCTAAAAAACAAGTACCATTAATGTATTCAAAGATAATTATTCTACTAAGAGTGAGTCTAAAAATTATTTTTATATTGAACACTTTAATGTAATATTAAAAAAATTGGGCATATATAAGAAATCATTTTGAAAATACAAAAAAAAAGAAATCAAATTTAAGTTACAGATTTATTTTTCTTTATTTAAAAAAACGGTCATGTCATGTCAGATTATCCCTTGAACATCTGGTATAAAGATAAAACGAAATGTAAGAAGGCTATAAAAATAACAAAATAAAATGTAAATGGTGATTCTATTTCAACATTTTGATGAAGTTAATAAATTCCAAAATTCCACATGTATCATTTTAAGGTAGTGAAAATGATGGTTTTTACTCTATTCTCATTCTTCTTATACCTATTATTCATCGTCTTATTCTAGGTATTATTATTCTAAATATGAAATGAGATGTTTTGGACAATAACTTATCTCAAAATATGATAATTTTAAAATAAATATTACACATTTCATAATGAGAAAAATATTCTTTATAATGAGAAGGATCATTGATTACAGTAAAAGGATTATTTTTTTATTTTTAAAAAATCTACTAGATATTAGACTTTTTAAATATGAAATCACGGATCTCAAAATCTTTATTTTAAAATTATCCCATTGTAAGAAAACTCTTCACATGACCATTGGTTCGCACTATTTTTAAATAAATTATCATGGTTTCTATTATTCAAATATTGGAATATCAACCAAAAATAATTTTTTTTAAAAGATATTTTTTAATTTTTATAAAAAATTTATACTTCATTTATATGAATTTGATTGAAAAAATTATAGATATATAAGACCCAAATATATTCATATTTATTCTCAATTATATATGTGAAATTATCAATCTAAATAAATGTGAGTTCCTAAACACATATTACCAAATAGTAATTGATCCAAGATGTTTCAACATCTTAGTGCTTATTATCTCAAAGTACTGAACCCTCAAGGGAACTGAAAAGATGATTATTTAGATATATTTTATGTCATTACCACTTATAATCATTAAAATATATTTTTGTGGATTCTAAATTAAATGTTTTTTTGGCATTGGAACTGATCTATCAACTCTTACCATATTGATCTCATAGTTTAATGGTCAAATTGAGGGGAGCTTGTCTCTTACCTTTCTAGAGAAGTATTGATGATTCTATATAGTTTCAAGTTCTATAATCTTTTAAATTTTAATTTCTAATTAAAAATATTTTCAATGTCTACAATATATCTCTCTTTAATGTATATGTTTTTTTACACCTAAAGGGGGGGGGGGGAATTATTTTTAAAAAATTAATTTTATAAAAATTTTAAATGTTTCTTTTGTTATTTTTAAAATTTATATTTCATATCATATTCAAATTATTTATTTATAAATCCTATAAATGTTTTTATATTTTTTTTACACTTTTATATTTTATTTTTTAATTGATATAATGTGATCTTTATTATTTAATATTTTATCCTCCTTATTCATTTTTCTCCTTTAAATATTATGTTATATCTATGCATTAAATTTTTAGTCTTCATGTTTTTCATTATAATTTTAGTATAAAAATAAATTGGTATATAGTATATTATTTCATATTTTTTTTTCATTTTGTATAATTATCCTATTTCTATAGTCATTTTTTTTCTCCAACTTGTATTTTTTATAATAATGATGTGGGATAATTTTATCGTCTTCTATGTTGGATTATTTTAATTTTTTTAAATGAGGGGATCATTATTTGTTTAGAGAATTATTTTATTATGTCTTATGGGATGAATTGTTTTGTATCGTAATAGAGGTGATGTTTCACAAGAATGTTAAATATTATTATGTCTATCTCTTGATAATTTTGAATACATTTATGTTTAAATTCTTGATAATGTTGAATATATTTATGTTTATATTCTTGAGAATTTTTAATAAATTAATGATTAAATTCTTAAGAATGATTAATATCTTTCTGTTAAACTCTTCAGATTATTAAAATATTTTTCTTTAATATCATTATATATTTTGAATCTTTGTTTTACTTTAGATTGAATTTTTTAATATCCTTTTTGGGTAATTGTTAGTGATAATAAAAAAGAGTGATATTTTTGTGCCTCTATCTCTCTATTTCATGGTGTTTTTATAATCTCAAAAGCTCTCTCGTATATCCAATGTTTTCATTTGACTTCCTTTCATCCTTCAAAATTTTAATTTTACCCATGTATATAATGGTCCTTGGGAGATCATAATGTGAACTAATGTATGAAATGTTGATATTTTTTTAGGCTTGTTCATTTCTTATATCATTTTTCAGGGCCATAAAATAAATTTGGAATAACATTCAATGGAAATTGAATGATGTATAAGTGACACTACTTTAAGATCATGCAATAGGGAATCACATTATTCCCAATGTAGTTCTATCAAATTTCTACATGCATTGATATAACACTCTCATCTAGAAGACACCCACCGTCCAGTCAGTGGATGTGTATCGACATGCCAGTGAGACATTTTTAGATGTAATCACTATATGGTAGGCCATTGATTTCATTATGTAGGATAACAAGTATATGTTGGTGTTGTGGTAGTTCCAACGATCCTGCATTAATGATGGTCTACCCTCAATCTTGGATCATTAATTCCTCATATTTTAAAACAGAATTATATAAGGATACCATATGTTTTCATGATTAAAAATAGAGATTCAAATATTTGTTAGATTCCACAGTTTACCTTTTAAACAACACCCTAATTAATTCAACATCAATTATCTAGAATTATACAATCCATCCTCTCATAGAGCCATCCTTCATTTCCAAATTCTAAAGTATCTATCCATTATCTATATCAATATCATTTTAAGTAATATCCACTATTAAAGGGAGATAAAAGACTAAATTTTTAATGGTTTTATTCCATGAAAATATCAACACTTTTAAACCAACCTCTCGAACATTGGTAATTATACATCCATTAAAACCAATGGGTTTTTTTTTCATTTCACGTCCATTAAAAAATAGAATTGGTTCCAAGGTATTTGTTAAAACTAAGGGAATATTGTTTCTTGGTTATCCATTTAAACAAATTAAGGTCTTAACAATACGTATTTCACCAATTGATGGGTGGAGAGGTAGGGGGAACCTTGTGTGATATTTCTAAACATTTTATCAAATTTTGTTTTTCCAATATTTATATTTATTCATTGCATCATTAAATTCTCAATACTTATAATTAAACTTTTCATCTATCCAATATTCTTAATAACTATTTACAATTTGATAATATCTTTATAATACGAATAAATTTTATAATATACCACTTAATAAATTTCATCATTTTATATCTTTGAAATCATTTATTTTTGAAATTATCCTTTTCATTTATAACATTATTTTTTAATGTAAATTCACCACCCACTTTCTTTTATTACCACCCTGAAGAATGTAAACTACATATAGTGTCTCATTTTATCTTAAAAATAAAACATGCACTTGTTTTATATCTACATAAAGGCCAAATATCCAAATACTATATTCAGAATTACTCATGTACCCTAGGATAAACACTAACTCCAATTTCTCATACTCTGAGAACAACCTTATGTTTTAATCTAATTTTATACTTCATCCAATAATGTGATCTTTTTTATTTAACCTCGTAGAAAATTATCCATCCTGTCAATAAGGTACTTCATTTCCCACATTTAATTCCATCTATGTATAATTCAGATCTACATAGTGGAATCATATCTCATAATTAGAAGTGCCTTCCATCTAAAACAATTGGATATGTAGTGAATCCCTATTACTCTACACTAGGATTTACTGCATATTCTGACACTATTTTGTGCAATTGTTCAACCAACTTATTTGATTCACATTGAGTCCTAAAACATTACTACACTAGGATGATACCCACTTTCAATTCTGTTTAGTGTCTTTGTATGATCTATACAAACATCTAATATCCCTGGAATTTGTGTGCCTTTATTCATATACCATAGGATAATTATTGGCAGAGACACTCTTACACTATCCCAGGAAGAATATTTCAATTATTAAATCCCATTAGTTTTCATGCATCAACCCTTATTTCCTCATTCATTTTGGATTGATGATCCATGTTATAATAATGTTATATTCATTCACTTTTGGTTATATTTGTACAACCTTAAACATAAAGATCAATTTTTTCAATGTTGTGTAACCTCAATGATCCAGAACAGTTGTTGACAAAATTATATGACCTTAAACATCTTAGTATGTTATTGTCTAAAAATTTGGATCCCCAACTATAAAACCAAAAAGTAATAAATCACATCATGTTGAATACTCACAATGTTAGGTTTGGGAAATATTTTATTCTAATCCTAGTTAGAAATTTTCAATATAAGTAATTGGAAAAATTAATGAAATATTAACGAAAGAGTAACATGATCCCGTGGAAAGATATTTTGACAGTGAAAAAGTCATAAAATTACTCACATCGTATAATTGATCTTGTAAAATATTCATATGGTGTGTTATTTCCTACATTTATTCACTGTGGTCTCTAAAAAAAGGGCATATGGAGTATCATTTGTTGATCACAGCCCACTCTGAAATGGGACTTTCTCAATTAATCCTACTTCATAACCCAAAATTCATTGTGTCAACAAACCCTTTAATACACAAATATCATTCCTTGGCTCATGGTGACAACACATGAACACATGAACTATGAATAAAAATTTGACTACATGCTTCAAATTGAGACACCCCCAATCTAAGAGGTTAGAGAATTTTCATTGAAGAGAAATATACCAACATCAGTACAACATGACAGTGTATACATACATAACCAAATAATACCCATCTAAACACATATGTTATATGGATACCAAATTTTACATTCAAATTTCTACCATCAATTATAGAGACCTATAATCATAATTTATGAAGAAATAAATAACCTCTCATATTGAGAGATGGTTCGTCCTTAAGTAAATTATTTCTTAAAAATTTTACATGTTATCAAGATGAATTCATTTTTTTGGTTAAATTGTATCCCATTAAACAAAGATAGAGGGTGATTTTTTCTTCCAACATCACCATTACAACTCTATAAAGAGTTTCTTAGATCAATAATAAATATTTATGTTCTTAAATATTTATAGTGATCTGTGGAAGTAGGATTCCTTATAAATAAAATAATGAAATACATATGTTCAGGGATGTACTTAGAATTCTTTGAACTCAAGACCTCAAATAGATCCATAGTGGCAGATACCACTGAGCAACATCTTAAGAGATAAGTGTGTACCAATAAAAATTAAGAATAATTATAATTAATTTTAATAGAAAATGATTTCATTAAAAGTTTCCACAATACAAAGACACGTGAATAAAAGTCTATTAATTGGAAAATCATCGTAATGCATATTTCAATTCTATAAATTCCATTGGAGAAGAAAAACAATTCACCTGAAACATTGATATGTGGAAAACACTTAATTCTAATTGGTCTTACATATAGGTATTCTATGAATCCATTCCTTCCAATCCTTTTTAAATTAATTCTGATTTGGTATTTTACTCATAAATATCACTCTTTTTTCCAATTATTTATAGCTGTATTCATTTGATCATGTATTATTACTCATCGATCTATGACTTATGTTAAGATTTATTCTTGAAATTGTTGACTCATTTAATGGGAATCCTAATTTAAATATTCTTATGTATGAATTTTTTCTTCATTATCATCATGATAAGATCAACTTTCCTCTCTATTTTTTATAGATTCAAAAATATCAGAGTGATGGTGTGAAGTACGTAGAAATTAGTACCACATGTACCATGACATAGTAAAATTTTACATATAATGTTTGATTTTATCCCAATTTATTCTATATTAATCTCTCTGAATATGGATTATACAATAATCCATTACGATTTACGAAATGACATTTTCTTAATGAAACACATAGAGATCAATTATGAATACCCATTCCCAATAAGGACATAATATATGATCTAGTATTCTTTAGATATACCAGTATCTAGAGATAGGGGAGTAGGAGGTAGACTCTAAATTCCCAAAAATGGGAAATTTTATAAGGGTGATTCATCATTGAGGACCTTTGTTCAAGGTTATCCTTCTTCATAGCAGGTAATTTTTGTAGACACAAAAAACATTCATGAAAAATAAATTTTTTATTTTAATCATATTTATAAGAATGATTCTAATAAAATCACTAGTCATGTCTATCTTATAGTTCCCTAAATGTATTCCCAAATATGTTTGTTATCATTTCAAACATATCACCAGCTTTTATGTCTAAAATCTGTGCTATAATTTCATCTTCATTCCAAAATAACCACTACCAATCTATTTATAGTTCCCATATCAAAGCGTTGTTAATGTATAAGTTTGTTATAGAATATCATTCCCATCACCTACATAGCCCACATCTTCTATCCTAGTATGTCTGATCAGTCAACAAGTGAATTGTGATATAAACTCAAAACTATATGTAAAACTCAAACATATTCTCTAATATGTACTTAAATCCACTCGTGATACACTGAAAATTATTGATTTCCATGTTCTTGAAAGGATGTTCTTTAATTTACATTTAGGATATAATTAAAATCTATTTACCATCACAGCATATATTGAAACAAAAAAATCAATAAATATATACACACACTCACACCCCTTTAACCATGAACATGATGTTTATTACTTTATTTTGTTGTTTTTTTAAATATATTTATGTGTAAAATCCCCTCATTAATGGTCATTTTAATCACTAATGTGGAATTCATCTTAAATAAAATCAATATTTTTTCAGTTTGATTTTAATGAATATATGCATAAATGTATCAGTAAATCAGTAACAACACAACAATATCCCATATCAGACAAAGTAATATATTTATTTTTATTGTGACATCCTTCTTAACCCTCTTGGGAATACATTTCTCAATATTTTAATTTTTTATTAAACCCATGGGAAACAAGACTTTTTTGTTCTCTTGATTTATTTTAATATTTTTTTATCTTATTACTCCTTTAAAACATTAATATTTATTTTTATATTTAAACCAGAATTCATCACCATAGTGGTCTTAATTATTTAATTTTCAACAAAACATGTTATATCTATAAATATATTAAGATGGGATGATTCTTTTTGTTGGATTCTTCAAATTTTTCCCCCCCCATGACTTATTCCTTCATATTTATCTATTTATTTATATTTAAATAAAAAAATTATATATCATAATACATTCAAAATATCAATAATATTAAAACAATATTGATCATCTACAATGAAGAAAATCCTATTTCCTCAGGTACATTTTTTCATTGTGTGAAAACAACATAGTTTTAAGCACCTTTTTTGGGAATAATTATAATTTAAATACTTACTTATACCATATATGTTAGTGTTTATTTATAATCATTTATATCAGCCAATAATTTACAATATTTTTAAATTTTACCTACACTTTTTCTAAAAAAAAGTTTTGGTGAAAAAAATTCTAGGATAAATGGAACCTTTTTCTTGTTGATTCAAAAAAAAATTATAATTAGATGATTCCAAAAATTTATTTCCATAATATATTGGGATTTTATTAACAATATAATCATTATATAAACTTATGGTACTAATTCTTTTTTCAAAATCATTTAGAGATTCAATCTTTTTCATTTTTATATTTACCAATTTGATTTCATCCTCGAGCCAATTAAAATTTAATTTTTTACCTAATATATATTATACATCAATATATTTTTTTCATTCTCATTTTACAATATTATCATAATCCGCATGTTTTTCATGAATTTTGATCATATCATTCAAAAAATAAAAAATCTACCTTATCTTTTTTTTCGTTTTTGTCTAGTTGAACACTCTTAACATCAGTAAAATATATTAGTTTTTATTTTATTGCATGGAACATATGATATAGCTTAATAATGGATTAATTATTCTATTGTATATTATAAAGTAATACATTATCACTTTTGGAGTAAAAATACTAATAAACCACAATCATATAAATTATCAAATAAACTTTTTTATTAAGACCAACACATGTAAATATCTTTTAATCTACTGATTCCTCCATTTATGTTTCTTCTTATTTAGGTTGTATGATCACCTCATGAATGTCTTGAAGAGATCCACATATAAAATTGAATGTTTATATAAGTAATTTTTATATATTTTTTTTTTCAAAACATATATAAATAATAATCTAATTCTCTTATAATAAGATATTCCCTACATATACATTTCCCATCCATAAGTAAATCCTATAATGAAATATCAGTTTCCTATTTATGTAATGATTGTGAAATATTCATAGTAGTTTTCTTTTTAAACAATTTTATAATTAAATTTTCATCCATGAATTATTATTCCATTGTAGGTATGAGTTCACAATTATTATAGAATGTAGAAGTCGATATTCCAACCTATTTATAGAATATTTAATCATTCTTTAATAATATCATATATTTATTCTTTATATTTTGTAGATTCATAGAAGAGTTATATTTAACATTAAAAATTGAAATATCATCTCTATGTCTATATATCAAAATTTCATTTAGAAGTGAAACACAAAACATACAATCTTATCATCTTGAAATGTAGATAGTACAATCAGAGGTGGAATATAAAGAACCGATATAAATTATTGTTCTAATAGGATCAATATAGCAATATTAAGATATTGTGGATGAATTATTATAGCATATTCTATAAAAATTTAAACTCAATTTTTTACATTTACACGTATTGTGTTAAATGGATCTGAAACCATAATTTTCACATAGGTTTTATGAATTAAACAATAAATAAAAAATAAAAAATAATAGAATATGAATTTTTATGACGTTTACTCACAATGTTTGAGCTAGTCCTTGGTCTATGTTGTATTTTATTCCTCACACAAATGAATGTCCTTTTATTATTAAAAATCTAATAATGGAAATGATATTTATATAGCACAAATCCTTTTACATGAAAATAAAAAATGGAATTAATAAGAAAAAACATAATTTCATCATAGGAACTAGAACCAATAAATCATCCTCACCACAATACCAAATTCTTTTCACATCTCCTTGAAGTAGATCACCAAGATATTGGATGTTTATATATTGTTATTTGTAAAATTTTATAATTAATCATCTATAGAAATATCAAATTGTTTCCTATATTCTCACTTAAATTATATTATTTACGGATCCCACTTTGTTATATCCATCATCTTTATCAATAAATAATAATCTGTAGTACTCACATTGCATATTTATGAGTTCTTCCATTAACAACAACAAAATTATCATTAACAGCTGAAATTCATGTAAAGATATCCCTATTTCTCTCATTATTATTATTCTTAAATGTACAATGTACTAAATTACATCAATGAAATACCTATATAATTCATTAAAATTAATTATATTCAAATATATTAGGAGGTTGGTATTTATTTCTCTATTTTATTTTATTTATAATATAATGTGTATGAATAGAAATAGGCAAAAGGATCATTAAATATATACCTTCTCTTCAACTCATCTACAACGTTAAAATATTAGATTCATCACATGAATATTTTTTCCCATAAATTAGCCAAAAAATATCCATGGCATTCAACCTCATTATCATGACATTCAATTATCTATAACTTTCTATTTTCAATTTTCATTCAATATCATCAATGAAATTTTTCTTTTTAAAAAATTATTGATATTTTTATTTACTCCTCACATGTAACGTAATTTCCATTATGTTATTTCATAGTCCTCACATATTTTCCTTCTTTATATATTCCATGAATCCTATTTAATATTTATCATATATGCAGGAACACATTCAAAACCAGTTATGGTGAAAAGAGAATCTCATGGAATTATATCCTTATTTATATCCCAGTAATATTAAAAGGCTAAATAATGTGTAAAATAATATTCATTATTTTTAAATTGCTAATAAATAATCAAGTATCATCTAAAATGGCTAATTATTCATCACGAAAATCATTTTAGTCTCACAAAAAATTCTTATGTATCATACAATGCATTTGATAACCTCATTAATCTTATTTTTCCATAGATTAATATTTTACTAACTCTAATCTAACTTATCCTTGACCACCGTTAGGTTAATCTACGATAGCATCCAGGATAATTCTATATAACCACTAAAATATTTATGAAACTCATACATTGGGTCAAACTAATAAATCCTTGAAACAATTTTTAAAAATTAATATTGACATTGATCATGATAATTTATAAGAATCTGTCTTATGTATCATTTTTATTCAAAAAGTCAAGAATTATGGTTTTATTCATTTATATGAACATGTTATTTTATAAAAAACACTTTATCTATTTTCATAAATTTATTAGTCCTAACATTATAAAATTCAGTACCATCATTCCAAAATAATCTAAAAAACAACATCCATCATTTAAATTCAACTCAAAATACATCATAGAATTTGAGATTATTATTTTAAAAAATCATTCCCCTGTCCAATGTACTATTAATTCATTATTTTGAAAAATATTTAAATTTCTCAATTATATTCAATACTCCTTATATATTTCATTTCCATTGACTTATAAAATATTTTTTATCATTTAATTAATTCATTTATAATATTTAATTTCTCTTGAAAAAAAACAATAAATTATAAAACTATTTTTAAACAAATTCTTCATTTAAAAAAATAGAACATTTAAAAAATAGAACATTTAAAAAATTTAGAGTTATTCTAGAACATATTTTCGACAAATTATTATATTCTAATCCTCCTCACCCAAGTGTAACATCTATTTTATCAATATCATTCACGAATGATTAATTCAAGGATGGATTATCTAGGAAGTATTCAATGTATCTTTATAGACATATATCATGACATCTATTAACTACTATAATCCCTGGAACATCTCATCAACTTATTAGACCTTCTAAACAGATACTTCCGAAAAAATATTTATCCTTATTAGAATAATGAAAATTGGAAGTATATCATTAGCTCTTTAATCTAAATCATTCATTTCAATAAGGGAAATTAAAAAAATTATTATTCATTTTTGAAAACCCACCCTTATTATCAAATATAGATAATTAAAGGTTAGTAAATCGAGAACATTAATCTCTATGCTCCACTGTGTTTTTATAACATCAACCTTCATCAAATTTAGACATAGAAATATCCTTTATTGGGCACATTTCTATTACTATTCACATAATTTCGACATTTATGCTTGGGTACATTACACTATTTACAGTAATCTCTTCTCAATACATATTAGTATCATAACTTATTGAAAAAAATACAATGCATCACCAATGGGTTTAATAGGATATTGATTTCAGATATGCCTCATGACTAGGCCTTGATGGGGGTTTTAGTATCAAAAATTTCATAAATGGACCCAATATAGTCTTAGGTTATGTGATCGAATTATTGTGACCTGGATATGGATTTAATTAAATGGTCCATGGATACTATATTTTTTTGTTTGGTTAACACTCCTATTTAGTGTTAATCATTACGAATTATATGGTAATGGATATTAAAAGAAACATATATTGATAAAAATTAGTGTCAGATAGTATTGGGATGTCATGAATAAGAATAATTATCCTTGTAGAGTTGTTGGGCTTGAGATAATCATATAGTGTGGTTATGGGAGATGGTTACCATGCTCTATAGTGTTCTTAGGGGAACAAAAATATAGAAAATTAAGGCTATACGATCTATTAAGTATGGATATCCATTTAGAATGGGTATGTATAATGGGTTGAGTATGGTCTAATATCTAGAAGAATAATGAGGCTTGTTTAGGGGAATAAAGTTGACTCCTATGGGAGGAAATGGGTGTTCTTTTCATCAATCCATAAATAGAATCATATAAGGTAGGTATTGTATAAGATCATAGTTTAAATGTTAGGAATCATGGGGTTATATGGGGTAAAAGTGATGTAATAGTGATATTGTTAGGAATTGATTAGATTTTCCTTATGATGTTAATGATTGATTAATTGCCTAAGGTTGGATTATCATTTCGGTTTTTCCATTCGAGACGTGTGGGTTTCACTTGTGGTAGTATATGAAATAGGTTCTAGGATCCAACATATATGTTGTGTGGTATTATTTTTAGTTTTATATGTACAGGGATACTAGTCAGTGATAACCATGAAAGGATACTTTTAAAGTATTTTATAATGAGGTACAAGGTTATACAATATGACTATAAGAAATGATGACTATTGAAAAAATATAATGGTTAATGTGAGTGGATCATGGTTTCTTACATTTAGTGATTGTGAAGCGTTCAAAAATTAGTGTGTGATCCTACCTTATCTGATAAGGTAGTAATTGAGGACTTTTTATAAAGTCTTACCCTAAGTGATAATTTTTTGTCATGTGACTTTTTATGAGACCTTACCTTATGTTAAACAGTATTTTTTTGATACTTGATTTCATACATCATCATTAATAATAGGTTTCCAATGTGTGATTTGTTTAAAAAATCTCACCCTCATAGATATGGTGTGGGTGTTAGACTCGGTTATAGTCTTTACCCTGAGTGATTGGGTTGGGGTGAATTTTTGTTTGAGATTATCTAGGGGTCCCTACATGTTACACCTTTACTATTGGGATTCCTCTTTTTACTGCCTATTTTTCTCATATAAATGATATTGGAAACATAATATGGTGTTAATGGTTATGGTGTAATTTCTATAAAAATGTTACTTGATAGGATTTCTTGTATTTTTTATGATTCTCTTTTATTGATCTATTTATACATGCCTATAATTTATATTCAATTGTATATGCATGACACTTTGGTGGATCAATTTATTTTTTGTGATCACACCCTAAACAATCACCCTGATGAACATTTATATCATAAGATTAGTGTCGCGGTAGTAGGTTGTATTGAATATATGGCTAGAGTAGCTCGATTGAAATTTTGGGGACAAGTTTGAGGATGGAATCTATAATTCCCCAACCCAAAACATTCAAATATGTAGTCGAAATAGTTCCATACATGGCCTCAATCATTCCACCCCATACATATATGTTTTCTAACTAATAATTTGGTTCTAATGAAGAAATGTGGGGACACTACAACTTCATTATTAGAGTGATCAACAAATAAAATGATAAGACATAAAGGGAAATAATGGTCAACAATAACTATTCGTCACATAATAAAATCCTAAATCATGGTAGATTCCCAAGAAACCATATATTAAAATATGCAGTGTCATAATAGTGTTATGTTCTGGAAGAAAACCAAAATAAAGATGAATTGACAACCCCAAATTGGGTTTTAACATTTTATATGGTCTCCTCATCCATTCTCCATCCCATGTGCCAAATTATCCATCTATCATAGGGTCATTTCCCTTATCCAAACCTACAACCTTGATGACTTTCCATGTACCCATGATGGCCTATGAAGCATGTGAATAAAACCCAGTAGGTCAATTCCAACAATTTATACCATAATATAGAGTCCAAACAATAGTTTATGTTGATGTTTTAGGAATAATATAAGAATTAATAAATGAAAAATGTTTTTTATAATTAAACATTAATTAGTTAACAACTTTGTCCCTTGGGTTCCAACATTACATCTGGGAAATACAAACCTTCTTCAAAAATAATGATCCAAATCATAGTAACCTAAATCTGGTGTCTAATTTATTTCATTGGAATAAGATATACATAATCTCATCTTGATGGACCTAATAATTTATAACTCTTTATAAACTATATACATACATGATAATTATGTTACATTTGATTATCAAAAATCATGGCACAATTAAATACACAAGTCATTAAGAAACTAATGAAATATTTCAATCTTATATATCATGATATTTGGATATAAAAGACAATATTTTAGGTTTATTAATATTGAATATTTTATCCCCATTTTCAAATTATCAAAAATAATATACAAAGGAATCTACTGTAAAAAATTATGTAAAATAATGAAATAAAAATTAAGAGAAATCATGTGGAATAAAATGATATTTCATTAATGTTGAAAAATATCACATGGGACCCTATTAGGATATAATCTAAATTTAAATCATTATGGTCCTATAGGGTATAAATAACAAAGGGGTGTTTCATCTTTAGTACAATATTAGGAGTTAGTACTAGCCAAGAAATTGACTTATATCTTATAATGGTTTTATGCTTGCAAACTGGTCTAATATGTAGTAAAGCCTAAGAAAACATGAGACTAAATTATAAGGATTTAGGTGATGTAGGCTAGAATTGAATAATACATAAAAAATAAGTATACATATACTGCAGAATACTGGTTAAGAGATGGATATATACTGAGCATAGGTGGAGTAGGGTGATCTAGAATAAGGGATATTTTATCTTTCATATTGTGGTATAGAATTTGAGTAATGTCACATAAAACCATTATTCCATGTTATATAATCTAACTGAATTCACCCTTATCTATTATATAATAGTTGAGTATTTGGGTCATGAATAACTGTTTTTCCAAAAAAATATTTGTGTTTTGTAGTCAGAGGAGGCATTTTCATGTCTCTTGCCAAGAACGAAACAGATTCCTGAGATCTACCTTGGTGAAAATCCATCTAATTGATTAATTGAAAGAACCCCTAATTCACACTTATATTTATAATCCATTACTAATTTTGATATAACCATATCATTAAACTTTTCTCCATGTGATTCAATATACATTTACCCATGATTTTGGATTTCCTGCAAATTATCAATGATAATCTAAATTTTCTCATAGATCAATATATTAATAATATCTTCATCAACAGATACATATAGATGAGTAGTTGAGGATATAATAGAGGTTATATAAGTATTATTAATAACAAATAAGTACCTTCTATCCATTAGGGGCAACATGTCCATCAAATCATCTTATAGGGAATAAATCTGGTATATATAATAATCTATTTGTGTTCTAGGTCTCGATATCACTTTTTTCGTATTATATATATCGATTAACATCTTTGGATGGATATGTGAAAATATAATATCAAGAGTTTAGGTAATATATACATCTCCATCATAGTTAATTTCCCAAAAAAATCTTAAAAAAAAATTTAATACATCTAAATGGTAAATATTAAATTGAATCAAGTTAGGAGAGATCAATGAAGATGCAGTAGAAGGTCCACCTTGTTGAGTAGCAGTAGGAAATTATTTTTAAGGAAAATAAACATATTGATAAGAGTATGAAAAGTTAGAGTAACTAAACTCATGGGTATTTTATCTAAGGTTATTCTTTAAAAGATAACACACTAGTGGGTCTCTTCCCATTTTTAAGAGAGGTGTCTTATTTTTCTTCAGAATATTTCATTGCAAACATTTCTGTCCAAAGTGATGAACCAAAAAATGGTTCTTTTTCAAAAAACAATTATTTAATATAGGTCTAGGATAAGTTGGTGTGGCCAATAATTTTAGCAAATAACATGCAGGATTAACAAGATCTATAATTGGAAATGAAATTACGAGGATAATATGATCCACAACTTTTTTTTACAAATAGAATGGAATAACCTTCTATATTTGGTGTATTTCCATGACCATTATGATCATCCTTATCATTATCATTCTTACCATCATCATTGGATAGAGCAGATACATATGTATCAGACAAAGGAATATCTAGAGGGGAGTTATACTTAGGAGCGTGAAGTCAAATATTATATATCTCCCTATCTCAAATATTACATTACTATCACCAGCTAGATTAGATTGTTTTTTCAAGCTATGAATCTATGAAAATAGTTCAAAGAATCAAAATATTGGTAGATATATCCCCCTCATGAGCTCATACTCATTTCTAGAAGGAAATTATTCTTAATTTCACTTCTAATTCCCCATAAGCATTATGATTATGAGATCAATTCATGATTTATTATTAGACTCTTCTATATTATTTATTTAAATCAATATTTTCTTGAGATCTCTCATCATCATAATTTTTTATTTCATTAAAAATTCGAAATAGATCCAATCCTAGATCCTTGATATCTCTCAGTATAGAAGATTACTTCCGGGGAATGAACCTTTCACAGACCATTTCATTATTAGTTATCCACATTCCCTCTCATGCATTTAAACCGATTTTTTCCCTCATTTAGGTTGTCTAATTTTAATAGATACCACAATAATTTTATGGTAACTCTATTCCCTTAGGAATTAAAATACTATATTCCAGTAAAATAAATATGGCCTTTGGGTATGAAAGGGTATTGAATACACTAAACATTTTTTTAAATATGTTAAATATTTATTTTTGTTTATAATGTTGTCAATATCTAAAAATACATAAATGATTAAAATAATGAATTTAGATTCTAAATCACCATACCTAATTTTAACTTGAATGAAACCATCCTTCAAGACATCCTTAACTAAAAACCTAGAATACCTAATATTTTAATCTCAGTAGAAAATTTTTAATATAAATAGATGATTTGTGAAATATATTTTCTAATAATAGAATACTCCAAATAAGGAAAAAGAACATAAGAGTGGACCATGTAAGCCCTTGAAAACCATCCTCTTTTATAAAGATGATGTTCTAAAAAATTTTGTTGATTTAAAAATGGTTTAAGATGAGTCATTTCATGGTTTTTAGATACCTTCTCTGTCAAGGCTGGACAAATTGGTTTCCATATGACAATCACCCATTCTATATTCTCTTAATAAAATGTTTTTATATAAACATCGTGATTGATGCTGAAGAAAAAGATGACGTGATTAATACTCTTATATATTATCACGAATGTTAATATTATTTAACCTTTGTGACAAAAGATCATGGTTTCCAAAACCTATAGAATATAAGGATTATCAATATTCATGACTTATGAACCATCCACATTTTAAATGGAGAAACATGTTTGATGAACTGACTGATGATAGAACCCATATGAGGTTGAGTGAAAGTGAGATATATATAAAATATAGGGTATTTTTAAAACTAATTAAAAAAATATTTGATATAAATAGAACATATATATATACAGGTAAATGTATTCATAAAAATATTAAAAATTAATAATAAATGTATGTCGTAAAACGTTTTTAAACTAATAAATCATACCATATTCTTGTTTGATGTAATTTGATCTATCATAATATATATGATTCATAAAAATTTCAATAATATGATGTTCTGTTCTTGTGAAATCTAGATTGATATCATATTTTTGAAAATTTTCTCTTAATAGGTGGTGTCTTTTATCCGTATGTTTCTTCCTAAGATGAGCGACTGGATTTTTGGAAATGTTAATAACACTTGTGTTTTAAAACTTTACAGTGATAAGTCTTAATTTATATCCATAATCTACTAAAGTGTGTTTCATATACATCACTTGGCCATAATAACTACTTACAAATATGTATTTAGATTTAGTAATGGACAATTCAACAGAATAAGGTTTCTCACTACACTACCAAACTATAGACTTTCCCAACAAGTGAAATGTTCCCATGGTTCATTTTCTATCTAACTTATTTCCACCAGAAAATGCGTCTAAATAACAAATTAATTCAATAAAGTTTCCTATAAAATAAAACAATAATAAAATAGTAGTCATTTATTGTATTTAAAAATTAATTTAATACAAGCTAAATGAGAGTCCATTGGGTTTTCCTGAAAACATACAAGCAAAAAAAATAAACATAATATCTCGATTGATAGATGTTTAGAAAAGTAAATTTACAATCATGCCCCTATAAGTTGTTTGATCAACTGGTTTTACAGTTTCATCATGGTGAAGTTTATTGTTGGTACTCATTGGAGTGTCACTTCCTTTTGTATTATCCAATAAATATCTGAATATATTTAGTATACATTAGTGGGTTTAAAATAATTTATTTTTTGTTTTAAATGATTTTAAAACCCAGAAATAATTTTATTAACCCATCAAACCCATGCCAAATTAATTTTTCATATGTTTTGAAAATATAGTTCAATAAAAATTTAATGAATACCCAAAGACACTATCATTGAAAACAATTTAGGAATCAAAAATATCTTTTTAAGTTATTTTAATAATTATATTATTATTAGAAGCACCATTTTTATGTACATTTGAAATAAGAAATGTGTTGAGACTATCATACCTAGATCAAGGAGATTTTTTTAAACCATAAAAATATAATTTTTAATTTGAAAATATTATTTTGAATATGAGGGTTTTGAAATCCAGATGATTTTTGTTGAAACATCCTATATAATGAAACCATTAGGGAAATAACTCATGTCATCTGTTTGATATAAATTGATATATATAAGCACTATATAAAAAGTTGAACACTAATGGATTCTTTTCTTATTTGTGGAGAGAAGGATTGTTTATATACAGTTTCATGTTCTTGAATATACACTTTCGCAACCAGTCTAAAATTATTTAAAATTATAGTTATAGTTTCATCAACCATGTCCATAAAAACTCATTTAGTACCCATGGTCATAATGTATTTATGTCTAACCACTTGTTCTTATAATTTAGTTATTTTAACCATATTTACTTTAATATCAAATCAATGACCTACCATTAATCATTTATATCATTATATATTTTTTAGGTTCAATATGTGATTAGAAGGCGTCATGTTAAACCTAGTTTATAATAGAATATCATTATATAGAATGGCCTCTATGATTTATAATGGCCTTCAGAATATAATTAATCAGTACTTCATTTTCTGCTTCAAGTTTTGATTCAAATAGTTCTTCAAAATTGTGTCATTTTTCTATTTTAGGTTTCATAGATCCATCATTGGGTCTGCTTAAGGTATTTATATTCAAATTTCAATGATTATTCTAAAAGATTTTTAAGTAAGGATTCGGGTCATGTGGAACTATTTCAAAATATTTTACATGTATATATTTTCAACAATTTGTATTCCATTATTTAACTCATTGTAAGATTTTATGGTCAGTGAATAATTACTAAAATTATTTCATAACTTTTGGTTTAAATTTATGTAAATTCTTCTTTTTGTTGAGTATAATGAAATTACAGAAAAAAATTATAACATAATTAAACATTATTTATCTTCCATTTTACAACTTGCTTGAGGTATTATTTAATAGTATACTAATAATAATGATATTTATAAAGTATAATGCTGTTTTGATTCCCTTTTACAAAAAATAAACAGGTAGGTCAAACTTATTGAGAATATTCTAAGAAATCTCTTGAAGATTCATAATCCATTTCACTACCTCATCATTTTGTTGGGGTATCATTGGATTATAAAATTAGTGATTTTGTAATGTTTTAAGAATAAATATTCAATGTCTTCATTTTGAAACTCATGACTATGATCAATCCTTTGGTTATTAATTGTAAGTCCATTAATATGTTCTATATATTTTTCATATTTTCTAAAATATTCAAACTAAAAAAATTTGGGATCTAGAAATAATACCCATGTGTAATTAGAGAATTAATCTGTATGAAAATTTGAATAATGATTCTCATTTAAAGTATAAAATCTATAAGTTCCAGAAAATTCAATGTGAACCAACTCTAAGGGTTGATAATTTAAAACAACTATATTTTATTTGAATGAAATCTAATGATGTTTCCATTTTTTAACATGGGTGAAAAACATTATTTTTGAGAGTTATTAAGTTGTAATATGCTTAACTAAACATTTCCATGTTATATTTTTATGTGATTGAATTCTGTTGGTTCCCTATCTCATAGGCCATATCTATGATTCATTGTAAATTTTACATTCAAATTAAATATTTTGGGAAAATAATGAATTTAAATACACTATAAAATTATTATCAGAACATAAATAAATAGAAACTATGACATGTTCATAATTTTATGTTTTATATGAATTGTTTTGAAACATCACATGTTAATAATTATCACACAATTGTGATATTCTATGTATATTATATTTTAATTCAACATCAAATAAGTATTTTTAAATTTAAATAGAATTAGAGTAATTGATTTAATCAAATCCAATAATTTTTCAATTGGAATTATCAGTAATAATGAACGTCCAACAACCACCATGATAATTATTCTAAATCTTGAGTAGTCCGCAGTCATGGTTCTGGGGAATACACAATCTATAAAACATAAATTCATTCTAGTACAATTAATGAACTTTTCTTACACACATTTAGATCAGAAATGATTTTTTTACCCATTGTTTCTTGGGTCTATAAATATTAGTAATAAAATAATTTTTATTTCATATATGTTAAACGCGTTTTCCATAAATAAACATTATCATTTTTGAAATAAAAAATTTTGAGGTCTCTATAAACATTAATTGTTTACAAATTATTAGTTATTGTCCAAGTAATAAATTTATTATTATAAATTATCCATTAAAAATGTGTTACCCAATCCCCATTGTATATTTGGGTGTGTTTTTTTCATACATCCAAAGAAAGGTTTCTCAACCATTTGTAATCCTTTCATATTCATTTTTTAGTTTCTATTTTTAAATTTTAATTTCATTGTATTCTTCTAATAAATGATATGTCATTTTATTTTAAATATGAAGATCATATTTAACATTGACAGATATAACAAAATATTTCTTAATACATTTATAAAAATCATTATGTTTATTAGAAGTATCTTCCAGAATATTTCAGTATTCAAATAAATCATCAATCCTCATATTTTTATCATTATTTTCAATTTCAGAAGGATTGGAAATACAAACTGGAGGTGTAGAAATATTATTTAATACCATGTATGTGTTTTTCATAAAACAAACATGTTCTTTATCTTCTTTGTCTTCTTTGATCATGTTATAATTGTTAAAACTATATTCAAAGGTGTTGCAGTTATCTTTAATAGCATTATTTTTAATTTTTCATTAACATCATTTCATTTATTATACATCAATATTATACATTAACCTTTGATATTCCTAGTTCCCTAATTCATCATATTTTTTCCATGCATTGAATTCGTGAAAATTCATTCTTCTTATTGAACATCATAAATATAGTAGCTAAATTATTTAATTCCTCATCACTCTCTATATGTAACTCTTCCTCACATTAGTTATCTTATTTGATTTTCTCATTCATCATTAACATATAATCATTTAAGGAATCTAATTTTATCTTAGTTTAACATTTTTTATTTATCAATTTTATTTCTTCTTCATATACGATGAGTTTTCTAGTAAACACTTTTATTTGTAATTTACTTATATTGGATGGTTCTCTGATGAAAAAAATGGATCCTCTCGGATAATCTGGTAAGTTTCATAGAATTCACATCACAAGATATTTATCATTAAATTACATCCATTTTAAATAAATTTTACTGAAATTTACCTTGATATGAAGATAAATGCCAGAAATGGATTCATTAAATTTCATATTATAATTATCTTATCTAATTTTATAAGTACTTAGTTAAATTTCATTAAAATTATAATTTCCATCATTTGAAATAAAAAATGTATCTCATATTTTATAATAAGTACAAATTTTAGATATTCTATTAAACACATATTACTATAATTCATATCCGATGGAATTCTGAAATTTGTAGTCGTATTCACAAGTGGCCTTAGTGGCATCAAATCTAATATACTCTAGTAGATTGTTTTCATATTTATACTCTACTATAGTCTAAATATTATATCTCAAATTCTCAATATGTATTTTTATTTTAATCTTCCACTAAGTATAATTGGTTCCATTAAAATATGGAGAACTTTATTATAGTATTTTTATAAAGACTATTGTTATCCATAATGATATAAATTTATAAATTATAGTTATTTTTATCTTTTAGGTAAAACTAGGAAAAGGATTTAAAGATATAAACATCATTTATTCCAATTTTTTATCGTAGTGGAAAAATAAATGGGGGTGATTTGAGTTTCAAAGTAAAATTTCGATTAAATTTGATTTGCATCTAAATCCCCCTATTTATAAAAAAGCACAGTTAACTAAAACATTATATGTATATAATTTTATATTTTTTATATTTTCTCAAAATTTTGATGAGAACTCAGTTAAAAAAAGATTAAAAATCATTTAACAAGTTAAACTAATTTAATTATATCAAATATTTTATAAAACAATTATTAATGGTATCTATAAAATAAGTGATTTTAAAATGATTTATGAAAAATAAAAAATATTTTATAAAAATATGTGTTAACAAAACATTATAATAGATAACAGAAATAAAAAATAGGTACAGTTTCAAGCCAATACTTAATCCTATATAATTATAAATCAACCCCTTCCATGTAGTTTGATAAATAATAAAATGATCTAAAACGTAGATCATGTTTTACATAAAAATTTACATAGAAAGTATAAGATACACAACCTCTTACAAGATCTATGTTGGACTATAGATACTAGGAAATAATGTTAAATATTATTTCATACACTCCAATAGAAAATATCAGTGACTTCATAAAATATACACAATGAGAATAAAAACCCCGAAAAATTAAAAAGAAATGGGAATGAAAAGAAAAAGATTCATATATACGATGAGTTCTATTGATATTTAGTTAATTATTAAATTTTCATATTTCATCTTTTTATTTAGAAATGAGATGTGAGGTGAAGATGTTCTCGAATAATATAATTGTATTTAGATGAGAACAATTTTTTTTTTCATTTTTTTTATTGGAGAATTACATTTATCAGATATAATTTCCATTCATTATTTTCTCAAAATTCTCTATTAAATAAAAGAAAAATCATTCTCCATAAAGATCCATTGAAAACTCATCATTATGTATCCTGATATTCAATTGGAAAGCCATGATCATAAATTCATTCTTATAAGTATTTAGTTGTTCAATGAAAAGTGTGTCATGAATAATTTGATATTATAAAACTTCACTTTTAGACACAATCGAATTAAAGTGTTCCATGTCAGCATCCAAGGTGTCCTAAAAAATTTCAATATTTGTGATTAGATCTCTTAAAAAAGTCATCTGTTCAATGGATTTGATCTTATGGTTGATCAAATAAACTTATAGTCAGTCACTTGAATATGCATTTTACCACCTGAAATAACAGTCGATCACATACTTTTTCAAATTTTGATGCCTCATCACTACTAATGTAATAAGTTAAATAGTCAACTCATTACTATTTATAAGTATTACATTCTCATGTGGTCACTTTTCTTCAACATGTGGTTTGTAGGAATCTTATTGAATCTCTAATTTCATCATACAGAAGATAAAATAATTTTCCATAGGTTATTAGACCTGTGCTCACATATATTTTGTTTTTAAATTGATTTAACATTCTTTGGTAAGATCCAATATATTATCATAAAATATCTATGGTGGATTTGATATGCATGTGATCCATCCACTGGTTTTGTCGCCAGTCCATGCCTTAATGAAAACTCTTTATCATTGTTATTGCATGAGATATAACATTAGGTAAATTGATATGTCTTATGCTCTCTCAATTCCATTATGATTTCATAGAATGACCTATGAATCGTTCATCTTTTTGATTGGTTATATTATAAAATTTAAACTTATTGGACTTATAATTGATAGACTATTTATGTGATCAATTTGATATATAGGAAGGTTTTTTTTATTTTTTAGAAAGAGTATTATATTTCATTAAAAATAGAATTAATTTGAAATGGCATAAAATTTATTGTATTTTATTATAATAAGTAATTATTATACTAAGCCAATAAAATCAAATTACTTTCTTGTTTCCCCATCTTTCATGAAAAAATACATTGAATATAACAAAATATGGATGGCCTTATAATATTAATAATACATATACTATCAAGCCTCAAAAAAAGTGAATCTGCATCGGGATATTTCTATCATCCAAAAGATTATTGCAACCACCTATTAGTAGAACATGAAGAAAAATATTAATACCATTCTTCATAAAATTGTAGAATATTAAATGAATTATTTGGTAGTGAATTCCTACAAACACTAATATCATTTTCTTTGTGTTTAATGTCATGTTTTGAAAGTTAGGAATTCCCGCCGATGAGATAATACAATGAAACTTGAATTTGGAGTCATATATGAGAAATTTATCATGTTCATGTTACATCATTGAAATGTCAATGTTGATCCATAAATTAAGAAATAATTTTTTTACAAGCCTCCATGAAACCTCTACCTTCTATGGGGACACTATGGGTTCTTTTATTACATTAGTTTGATTATCAAGAATCATTAAATTATTGTACAGTCATTCCTAAAACAAATGTATAAGGTCATGGTATTTCAAGGTGACTATGATTTCTAATGTTCACTATAAATCCAAAAGTAATATCTCTCATGATTTCCACTTTTGATGCCACATATAGAAGCTAAACATATCATCTTTTATGTGTAATAAAATTATAAATGTCATACTAAACTATTATCCAACGAAATTTAAGAGTGAAAATATAATTGTTAACATTATACTATTTAAACATTTCAAGAGACTAAAATCTGATATAACTTAGTTAAGAAGAATTTTCATTCTCTGATATCAACGATACAAAATTAATGGCACTATATACATGTTTATGAAATCAATTTAAATTATGTATTTTGTCCAATAAATTATGTTCTCAATTACTTGATCTTATTATAGGGTATCTTATGATAAGTAGTTAATATAGAAAATTTATATCAAGATAATTTCCAAAAAGGTATCAAAATGGTAGAAACATACAGTTCGATTGATTCACCACCATTCACTAGATGAGTTTCCCATTCACACTAAAATATATAATGAATTTGAAATATTTTTCAATGAGGCTAGTGAAAAATTGGAGGTGTATTTTGGAAGTTCATATATAATTTAAATAATAAAGAGGATATATTATTATGAATACAACATTTTTAGTTTTTGGATCATCTATATCTCCCCTATAAAGGTACCGATTTTATATTCTCCCCTACTCTAGGAGGGATATACCAATAATGATTTTGAAAAACAATAATTTATCAAAGGATTGGATTTAAAAATGAAATTACAAGTCACACAAATTAATAATAATTGTGACTTGGAAATAGTTATTTTATAAGTCGATGTATAATATTCCATAAACGAAAATTAAGTAGAAACTATGCTTAATTATACTCAAGATATAATGGTGATGTTTCCCTTAAAATGGACAATATCATACATTTTATAGTAGTATAATGCATTGTTGGATACTATAGATATCCCATAAATTTCCTTCATCAACACAAATCAATATAAATTATTTATGTTTTTGATGAATCATTAGTTAATAGACCCTTGTTTTTATAATTAATTAAAAATAGTAGAGGAGATCTATATTCAATGGCCTCTAGTAATAATTTGGTCCCCATAGAAATATTCTCAAATAATGAGTTGGATATCCTTAATAATTTGAATTCTTTTATATCGGAATCTTACACATGACTAGGGTGGAAGATAATAGATTTAGGTGAGATATGCGATCATATTATTCTTTGATGACCCAAATTCATCAATAACACTTACAGGTGAAGTGTTAATGAGATTATCATGTAATAAATTATTGAGATAGAGATCCCCATGGTTATAGAAGAGTTCCATGAAATATTATTTAGGTACCATCAAATAGTATCCAAACCCAGCCACCATATTTGGAGACTCATCTACTTATGACCATTGATTATGAAATATTTTATCGACTGTACAAAGAACCGTCATGAATAATAATTTCATTATAGCTTCATAAATAAACCACTTGAATTTTATTCCCTTCACCAAATAACCATCGTCATTTATCGATAGGGTTTTAGATTTCATGGGACTATATCCTACTATAATGTATTGAAAATATATGTTAATCATCACTGAAACCAATTTCTTCTCTAATATGGTTAGACAAATTCCATTAAAATAATTTGGTACTAAGACTTTGATTCCATTCATAAAGATCAATATAATTAAATGATTTGGATTTCCTCATGCTGTCAATATGGAAAATAGAATGATGTTTTTTGTGAATTAATTAACAATACAATACTACACGTATAAAATTTAGTCATTCCTCTCCTATTACAAGCATGAAACTGTTAATATGTACATATAAGTGATGAATAAAACTATATTGAATATGCTATAAAAGATAGAGGAGAATGATAAAAATACATGGTTAGATATATTTTAAAATGAATTGTGAGATTATAGTTCAAATATTTTTACTCGTACATTTTAGACTTTATATTCCCTTATATATTGAATGTAAGTCTTCATGTCAGTTGAAGGACAATTTTTGTCACTCAGAATACCCATATATGAAAAATTGATTGTAGATGATTAGTCTAGAATATTATTGAAAGATATGTAAGGAACCGATGATAAAATATTGAAAGATCTCCACATTAATAAATAATAATAAAATATAATTTCATGAGTTTTCAAAACTATAGCCCAACTCTAATCATTCACTCATAGAGAATTTCAATTAGTCTTGAAGGCATCGGGGATTCCTTAGAGTAAGACTCCAAAACGGAAATCCAAAATGGGGGTATCAATGTCATATATATGATCATACCTATTAGATGATATTTCATGAGAGCCATGTATATAGATAAATTCATTCCTACAACAAAAGAATGGTTCTTTAAAAATTACATTCTGAGAAATTTAACAACATGATGAACCTAGTCATATATCCATAAATTGAAAGACTTGTTAGTTATAATCAATTTTTATTATTTTATAGTGTGAAGTATTTACTAGGAAAAAATTATATAGTTATACCTCTCTCTATTTCATAGAGTTTTCATAATCAGAAGAACTATCTTTTGTATTTAATGTCTTTATTTTATTGATTTACATACTCCTCAATTTTTATTTAGGTCATGTATTGAATGGTGATTTCATTAATATAAAATAAAATTTTATGAGTCCATGTTGATTTTTTAATGGATCTAACAAGTCATATTTTATTCTTCATGGCCATCAAATGATGTTTTAAGAACATTTGATGTACTTTTAAGGAAGTGGAAGTTCCACTACATAAAACTAGAGTATTAATGAAACACTTGCTATGAGGTGCAATGCCACAAAATAGATGATCACCTTGAAAAAATATCTTGGATAGAAAAATTATAATATACATCTAGTGGAGGTAAACTACCTATCTTCTGTGAGATTTATAGAAGAATATATTACCATGTAGGCCATCGGCTACCCAGTGGTGGTTGATAGCTATATCGAGGCTCGAGAAAATTCTAGAAAACCAGTATTTAGGATAGTCAAAAAGCTCATGTTCAGAACTTAATGCCCCATATCAACCCATATGATTCTTAAAGGTTCTTAGAAATGTTTAAGATGCTAAATATATGATCAATAAATCTTGTATTTAATAATTGTCTTGTGAATCAATTCCCCTATAAATTCAACAATGTTTCTCTATCATTCTCCAAGCCATCCACTCAAAGTGTGACCCTTCATTTCTAAATTTTCAATGATCTCACCATTATTTATATCTCACTCTATCTCTCTAAAAATTTCATTCATCCTTCAATAGAGTTAAAAGTATTATTTTTTAATGTTTTATCACAATTAAAACCATAACTCTTAAGAAAACTCCTTATATCGTGGGTTTTTAATCTATTATTAATCCATTGGAATCAGCTTCTTTTCATAGTTGTTAAATTTAAAAGGAATTGGTTCTTGGGTCTCTATTAAATCCAAGGTAATCCTTGATATTTGGACTCCATTAAAAATAAGGTATGTTTTTAATAAGAAATATAATTTATCATTTATCACTTAATTAAATTAATCATATTATCTCTTTGAAATCGGTGTATTTTGAGAATATAATTTTCATTTTTTATTTTATTTTTTAATATAAATTCCACCCCCTAGATTCTATTTTTTCTGATCCAACAAAAATATATATTCAAAGAGAGATCATTTTATTTATTTTAAAATTCATATATTTTCAAATTTTATTTTTTATTTTCAAAATATTTACTGATTTAAAAGTTTCATCATTTTAAAATAGATTATTTTCAAAATGATCTCATCAGAAATTCCTTGGAATATTCTAATTTTCTTAATGTTTTTAATTACTCTTATTGATGAATATCATTTATACCTATCCTAATAGAATTATTTTATTTGTTTGGAAAATTTTATGTATGGTTATACATAAAAAACTTAATAAGAAGATAAATCCACCCCATATTGTTTCTTTTAACAGAATCAAAAATCCATGAATTATCTCTATTTTGGGGTTTGAATATAAATATTTGAATCAAATTTCTTCTAGAAAAAAACCCATGAAATATGGGAACTCATAGATTTCAGACATGAAGGAAAAAATAATGTTAATGAAAATAGATATGATGTTTTTATCATAGAATTTGAGTGTTTTCCATGCATTCAAATAAATATATTACCAATATTTTTATTAGATTTAGTGATATTTTTAATGGTATAAACTCTCTCGATGATGAGTTATCTGTAGAAACACTAGTAATGTAACAATGCATGGTTTACCAATCTTATTGGATAAAAATGTTATATACATACAAGTTCTATGGAAATAAATAATATGTGTTCAATGAATTCATCACATCCCTTCTGAAATAGAAAATAGATATAAGGATACAAGTCAAAAAATATGATACGAAAGCCATATAATCCAACAGAAAAATTAACTTAATTATAATTGAAGATGATGAACCTTCTAGAATAGAATCTGATATTGAATTTGAGATTTAAATTTTCATATGAAGATTGAATAAATTGGACAAAAAGAATAAATAATTTCGATAATCCTAAAATCCAAATCAATTTGACATGACTGATTTAACATTATTCATTTACAAAAAATGGGTCACATCAAGCCTGATTTTACCTTTAATAATGGTATAAATAGAGAAGTAAATGTGATAAGGATATAAAAGTATCAACATGAAATTAAAGATAGGATTTTTTTTTAAAATTTGGAATCATGTGAACCATCTCCTAAATGCCTTCTATATCATGTAAATATATGTGAAAATTTTGTTTTCCACTCTCTTTTTCATTACTCTTCTTCCACTCATACATCATTTAATTATTGGTTTTATTCTTCTAAAGAATAAATTATATGTTTCGGTTTATAACTTATTTCAAAGAATGAGAAATTTTCAATGAAATATAAAAAAATTGAAATTATAAATATCTTCTTCCAAAATAAATGATTCTTATTTTAAAATAAAATAACAATTTGGATTAGTGGTTAAATAAAATGGATGATGGATTTTTTTAATCTAAAATCAAGGATCTCAAAATCACACTTTCTAAATTTAGCCAAGGTAAAAAAATATTAAAATGATTATTGGATATCAAATAGTTAATCTAATTAATCATGGTTTTAATTAGTCAAATAATTAAATTTATTTAAATATAAAATGTTTGAAAAAATTATTTATCAAAATAAAATATTCAATTATTATGAAAATTCAATCTATAGTATATATTAATTTGATTGAAAAATGATAGATATGGAAGACCCCAATCCATTCATATTCTTCTCAAATTTATATGCTAAATTTAATTCTTATAAATTGTGGGTTCGTAAATATTTTTTAGAAAATATTAGTAGATCCATGAATGATTAAACATTTAAATTTTTTAATCTCACAATATCAAACTGTAAATAGTACTAAAAGGAAAATCATTTAGAGATATTTTAGTTCTTTTCAATCGATATTAATTTTAAAAAATTGGTTCATTCTCAATGAAATGGTGTTTCAAATCAATAATTGATTAATCAAATCCTTCCGTATTGAGCACATTATTTAATGCTTTAATTTAGTGGGAGTCTAGATATTAGCTTTCTAAATACTTTATGGTGGATCTTCATTAGAACACAATTTGTGATTTTTTTTAATAATAATTCCCTCTTAATCATCTTTTCAAATTCTCCCCTCTCTCTCTCTAAAAACTATGATTTCTTATTCTTAATGAGGGAGGAAGTTTTCATTTTTTAAAAAATATTTTTTATATTTTTATAAAATTTTTATTTATTTTTCTTAAAAATTACTTTACTTCCTATTAAATTTTTATTCTTAAATCTTTTAATATTTTTGAAAATGTGTACTAAAATCATAGTTTTTTAATTTGTAATTTAGATAATGATATCATAATTATTTTATCATTAATACACCTCATTCGATTTAATTATTTCATTTTTATTTTTTTCATATTCATTACATTTATATTCTCTAATATTTTATTTTTAATTTAGCGTAATCATTATTGGAGAGATTATATTTCATTTCTTATTTTTTTTACTTCTGTAAAATTCTCATATTCATGTAGTTATTTCTTTTCCCAACTTTATGTTTTTTATAATAACAAATGGAGTGAAGATTTTGGTGTAATATATAGGTGAATTTTTAGCTATTTTTATATAAAAAGATCATTATTTATTATAGAAATTAGTTTATTGGGTTAAATGGCATGAATTTCATTATAAAATAAATGATGCAATGTTTTAAAAGCATGTTGCATATTTTTATGCTTATATCATGAGAATGTTGAATATATTTATGTTTAAATATTTATTATGTTTAATATCATTCAGTTAAACTCATGATATTTTTGAAAATGTTTTTATTTAAAATATTAATTTATATTGAATAATTGATTTACTTTTTATATAAAATTGTTCTATCATTTATAGATAAGTGTATATGATAATAAAAAAATTGTTGGATTGTTTTACATATACCTCTCTATCAGTATGATTTCATGACCATGAACAATATCTTTTTTATCTATTATATTAATTTGACTACTTTTTAGACTCCTCAATTTGACTATAACTGAAATCCTTAATGGTCCTTTGGATATCCTAAATGCAATTAATAGAATCCATGTGGATATTATTTATGGATTATACCTATCTTATTTGGTTTTTCAAAGAAATGAATTGATTTTATAATTACATTCAAATGATGTTGAAGGATTTATATGTTTCACTACATGATGCTCATGTAATAGGGAATCCCAGCTACCTATTGTAGTGCCTATAAATAGTTAATGGAATGGATAGAACCCCTCATCCATAAGGACTCCACCAGCTATTCGGTGGAGGTGCATCCACTAGAAGGAGAGTGATTTAAAAAATCATTCATTGTAAGGTATTCCACCAACTACCTATTTGAGGAAAACTATTATCTACTGGTTTTCCAAAAAGTTTTATCATGCCTTCAATAATTATGGTAAAAAAAGATCATTCTCATCTCTTTAATTCCCCATCTTAACTCAATAGATTCAAGAAGGTTCTCCAATAAATTCACGGATAATGTTATAGCATTATCTAATCCCTCATCTCGAAGGCCAATCCTTCATTTCTAAATCCTCAAGGCTCTCACCTTCTTCTCTATATCTGTCTCCCTATAAATTATATCAATCCATAAAGAGAGAGATAATATCATCTTTTCAATGGACATTGGGTATAAAAATATCATATCTTCTTTACCCCTTTCAATAATTGGCTCGTATATCTTTTTTAAAAACAAGGGAATTGTTTTCTTGTAAAAACTATTTCAAGGAAAAATAATTTGTTCATTTCTATATGTTAATATTAAGGGAATATTAGTTCCAGGGTATCCATTTAAAACATGGAAATTTATTATTATAAAAATTTCTCAAATTGATGATTTGAGTCATTGGGGACCCTTGTGTTCTCTTTTCAAACTCCTTATCAAATTTTGTTTTTGTACCTCTTTATATTCCCTAAAAGATTAATTATATTCTCGATACACACAAATTACATTAACCCACTATCTTCTATGATTAATAACCTATCTAACATTGGTAATAGCTTTATTATACGAGTCAAATTTATGATTTAGCACTTAATTGATTACATCATTTTAACTCATCGAAATCATTTATTTTTGAAATTACCATTTATATTTATCTATATTTTGTTAAGTAAATTAACCACCCTCTTTCCATTTTTCCCACATCAAAAAATGAAAACTATATAGATTCCCCATTTCATATGACTTAAATATCCTATACATGTTTTAGACCTTCATAGAGGAATAGTATCTTTAAAATTCATGCAGCTTGATTCATGTACCATTAGATACATAATGAAACTCATATATCCTATTTTGAGCCAATCCTTATGTTACACACCCATTTCATATTTCTAAATATAATTGGATCTTTTTTAATTAATTTGATGCACAATTATCTTTCCAATCAATAGGGTACTTCATTTCACAAATTCAATTCCATCATTTGTATGATCTAGATCTACATAGATGCCTAATATCTGAGAATTACATGTTCCTTCCTTCAAAAAAAAAGGATACGTAGTGACTTCAAAATCATATTCTCTGGGATTATGTAAATATTCCAACAATATTTTTTACTTGTTTTTTCACCACCTCATTGATTCAAACG
Source organism: Viscum album (assembly GCA_963277665.1). NCBI lineage: Eukaryota > Viridiplantae > Streptophyta > Magnoliopsida > Santalales > Viscaceae > Viscum > Viscum album. The sequence goes on from OY728133.1 coordinate 1,868,970,264, forward strand.
AGTATGGATAAAAAAATTATACCCTGGGATGCTTCTCCCATAATATTTTTTCTAGTTTGTGTGGTATACCCATGAAAAGGTCTGTTATCCATGAAATAAGTGTGTCCCGATTCATATACCATGTGATATTTATTGAATTTGGAATATCTTACCTCATTCTTGGTCGAATATTTTAGCATCCAAATTCTAATTAGTTTTCTTGCATCAACACTATGTTACTCATTCATGCCCTATTGAATCTCATTATGCTGGGAAAGCATGATTCTTCACCTTTTGGTCATATTTTTAAAACCTTGAACTTATAGATCAATTTTTTTAATGTTCTTTCACCTAATAATTATAACGCACTTGTTTTCAAAATTTAGTCACCAAAATATCTCAGAAAATTACATTCTAAAACATTAGATCTTAAACTAAAAACCCTTAAAGGCATATATCATGATACGTTGAACAATCTCAAAGAGAGGCATAATAAGGATTTTTTTATTCACCATGTAATATATATTCATACAAATGAATTTGAAAAATTTTTATCATATCATAGAAAAAGGAAAAGGGTCCCTAGGATTGTTACCTGAATTGTATAAAAGTGAATAAATTAATCATTGGGATAATTGATCTATTAAAAGGTCAGTTAATTTGGTCATTTCCTACATAAATTCAGAATGGTCTCCAGAAAAGGGTAGTAGGAGTATTGTATTGTCAGTTTAACCCCCTATAAAATGAGCCTTTCCCCATAAGTCCTACTTCATAACCTAAACTTCATTGTGTCTACAAATCCCTTTTACAACCAAATAATCTTTCCTTGGCTCATGGTGAAAATATATGAACACATGACCAGCCAATAATCATTTGTGAAAATTCTTCCAAGATGGATACCACAATCTCTGAGGTGATTTAATTGTCAGTAGAAACTAATATATCAACATTAGTAAATGTTCACATTGTATGCTTACATAACCAACTAGTGCCCATATAAGTTCATATTTTTAATGGTTACCCAATTTTCAATATCATTTTCTTCCCTAAACTCAAGATAGCATTAATCAGAATTTATGAAAAAATATATCTCCACACTTTTTGAGAAATGGTTCATCCTTAAAATTGGTTTTCTCCTTTAAGTTTTACATATTATCAATATGAATTTATTTTTTGGGTCATAAGGTATAAATTTATTTCAATATAAAGCGGTGATGTTTCATTCCTAACTCATCTATGGAACCCTATTAAGTGTTTTTTATATAAATAATGAATAGGTGTGTGTCAGTATATTTTCATCAATGCGGGGAAATAGGATACATGGAAAATAAAATCAAAGAACACATAAATGTAGGGAATTACTTAGTGATGATCAAACATGAGATCTCATCAAGTTCCATAGGGGCAGCCACTCATATACAACCTGAGGGATAAGTGTGTGATGATTAATGTTAGAAAAATAATAATTCATTTTCATTAAAAATAATTTAATTTAAATTTATGTAGATACAAAAATACATGAATATCATCACATAAATACAAAAATAAGCCTACTGAATATTTCAATTATGTAAATTCCCTGGTATAAGAATCATTTGTGACCTATAAACAAGATAGGTTAGAAGCACATAATTCTCATTATGATTACATTTAGATATTTTTAGTATATAATCCTTACTAACCTTTTTTTAATTCCCTCCAATTTTCTATTATACTCTTTAATATTAGTCTTGGATTTTATTATTTATATCTTTAGTAATAAGATATTCTCATATTACTCAGTGATCTAAGTATGAATTTCAGGTTCTTGATTCTATATATTTATTCAATGCCTGATAAACCTATTATAAAAATTATTATGGAAAAAATTATTCTTTATTATTATGACCATTAGAGCCGCTTTCCATCCTCTTTTTTAGAAAATAAACATACTTGAGAAGTGTTATGAAGTACCCAATAATTTGGACCACCCATACCAGGACCTATTAATAGTTTTCATATAAGGTATTCTTTTCTCTCAATATCACAGTGCTAATTCTCTATGACAACTGAGTATAAAATAATACACTCAAATTTATGTAATCCTTGGTTCACAATGAAAGACTAAGTTATCAATTCTTTGGGACCATTCGCCATATGTACATACTCTAGAATAATGTATCCTATTGATATAGCATATTATAGAGATGGGGTAATAGTAGGAAGACTCTTGATTCCCAAATCTAGGACAATTTATAATGTTAATCAATCCGTAAGTACCTATCTCGAAGGGTTTCATTCTTTATATGGGGGATTTTTTATACCAAAAAATGTTATAAAGAAGGAATTTATAATTTAAATCATAATTCAATTTACCACTATAGTGAAATAATTAGTTGGGTTGTTCTTATGAAGACCTAAATGAATTAACAACAATATTGGTGTTAAATTAAAATTCATCACCACCTCTTATAAGATACATAAATGGTATCATTGGCCATTATTCCAAAATCACTACTAGAACTTGACTTATATTATCTCGTAGAAAATCAATGCTAATGTATATGCATGTTTCAACCTAGAAATACCATCACCTCTACTGTCTGTGACATCCCCCATAGTTTTCATGAGAACCCCTCAAGTTCACTATGATATAACATCAAATAATGATGTAATATTATTATATATTCCTGAAGATGTACATTAATCCCCTAGTAATACGCTGAAAAGGGTTAATGCACAATGTTATTGAGGGGGTTTCACTTTAATTAACACATGGGATAACATTAAATTTTACTGTTTCCTCTTATCAGGTATTTAAACTATAGAATTTTTAAGCACCCCTTGTAACCATAAAGATGAGATGCATTACATTATTTTTTATTCTTTGTATAGATTGGTAAAATCCCCTCATTAACAATTATTTACCTCATCTAAGTGTAATGTGATTTAAATAGAATAAGTATTTTAATTAATATGGGTTTAATGGATATATTTGTAAATATAAAAGTCAGTAATTGATTAGAAAACAATCTCCCAAGTCAGACAATATCATATCTTTCTTCTTATTGTAACAACCTTATTAACCTTTATCGGAATATGTTTCAAAATATTTTCCATTTCTAAAAATACATGGGAAAATCACCATATTTGTTCCCTTCATTTATTGTCATCTTTTTCTATCATCTAACAACATTAATAAATAAAACATTCTTTATATGTTTAAAATTTTATTCATCATCTTGGGGAATATTCTTATTTTATTTTTAATAAAATAATTCAATATCACTAAATCTACTAAAATGGGAATATTATTTTAGTGTACATTTCTTCAAATCAAATTTAATATCCTTGATTTACTCCTTCATATTCAACCATGTATTATGATTTTATTACAAAAAACATTTTTTTTCATATGCATAATCCTTTCAAAGAAACTATGAATGTAAAAAAATAATGACTATCTACATTGAATAACAATCAAGATTGTTTTAGAACATTTTTCTCTAAAAATTAAATATTTTTAAACACAATTTTAGGGAATAATTTTTCAACACTTACTTATATTCATAGTGGATATAGGTGTCAGTTTCTCATAATTTATCTCAACAAATAATTTCCTATATATTTTAATTTTATTTTCACATTATTTCAAAAAAAATCATTAGAGATGAAATATTCTTTCTAAAATAGTAATTTTTCTTTTAGATTGATATACAATTATAATTAGATGATCACAAGAAATTTTTTCTATAATATATACCTCTTTTTATTCAAATATAATCATAAGAAAAATTCACGGTTCCAACTCTTTTCACAACTTCATATTCAGACTCTTTTTTTTGATTTTTAGATTTTTCCAATTTGATTTCAACCTCATGACACATGATATTTAAAGTTATTTTCTACAAATTAATACTCTTAAATCAATTATTTCATTTTATTTTGATCATCTAAGAATGTTTCTCATGTTCTTCGTGAATTTTTTTCTTCTCTTGCAAATAAGTTACAAGATATCTTATCTTGTTTTCATTGATTTCTTGTTGAGAACTCTTAACAAAAATAAAAATATTTCGTTTTATTTTAATGTATAGAACATATCCTATATATCATTAATGGATTCATATTTCTCTTATATTTTATTAATGAATAAGTTATCATATTTTGAGAACATATCATCATGAACAACATTCATAGAAATTTCCACCCCAAAATGTTTTAGGAGAAATACATGTCAATATCTTTTTGTTAAGTCATTATTTCATCCATTTTTATCATATTTATGTTTAATGATAACCTCGTGAAAGTCTTAAAAAATCCACATATAAAAGTGAATGTTTATTTAGTTAATTTTTAAAAACATCCTTTAGAAAAAATATGTGAATAATCATATGATTTGTTTATTAGATGATCTTCCATACATATACTTGGATCATCCATGGGACAATCTTATCATGAAATATCAGTTTCCAAATCATGTTATGATTGTGAAATATCTAAAGTATATGTGTTTTATATATTCATAAAAATTTAATTCTCTACCATATCTTATTTATTCATGGTATGTTTGATTTATATATTATTAAATAATGTAGAATTATATATTTCACCATCATTATAGTAGTTGAAATCTATATAATCTAATATTTCTTCATTCTATTCATTAGATTCTTGGGAGATATATATTTCACATAAGAAATTCTGAAATATTCTAAAAGTCTACACTTCATCATGTCATTAGGAAGTGAAACTCAAAATATTAAATCAAAAAACCTTTAATTGTGGACATTCAAATCATATGTGAATCATGATGGTCTTAAAAAAATTATTGTTATAATAATATCAATGTAGCGATATATATATGGGGTGGGTGAATCAGTATAGATTTTTAAATACCAATTTAAACCATGTTTTTTTACCTCTTCACAAATTATGGGGAATGGGTCTAAAACAATAATTTTTATTTAGGTTTTACAAATGAAATAAAAAATTTAATGTCCCATAAATTCTTATGATGTTAACTCACAATGTGATAGATCGCATTAGATCTATGGTGGGTTTTATCCTTCCCCCAAATGAATGGTAATTTATTATTAAAAATAATCCATGGGGGTGGATTTTACTTAGACCTATCTATTTTAAATTTAAAAAATATACCATAATTAATAAGAAAAATCATTCTTTCTTCATAGACACTAGAACATAAAAATAATTCTCTTCAAAATACCACATTCTTTTCACTTCTACTTGAATTAGATCATTATGATAGTGAAATTTAACAATATATTATTTATCAAATTATATCATTACATAAAAATAAAAATCACAAATGATTTCTTCTCCTCTCACTAACATTACAATATTCATGGTTGTATTACTAATTTACCATCAACCGATTCATCAAAAAATAATAATCAATAGTATAAGTGTTTCATATCTATGTAGTCTTCCTACAAAAATAACAAAATAATATATAATATATGAATCTCTTTTAATTCTTTCAATCCCCCTTGTATTATTATTAATTAATAGAAGCACAATGTATTCAGTTACTTCAGTGGAAGATATGCCACTTTAGTTAGCACTATGGATTTTCAAAATTATCAGTATTTTAATATTTTTTTCTCGATTTTATTTTTCATTAAAGACAATGAATAGAAAAATCAGTACATTTCAAAATCACTCAATATAGAATTTCTATTTAACTCATCTTCAACTATACAATTTTGAATTTATCACATGATGTTCATTTCCATATAATGGGTGAAAAATATCCATGGTGGTCATGTAACGAACTGAAACTTTATCAATAAAATTACTTTTCCTATTGACCTAATTAAATTTATTATGATTATATAAAACACATGAACTTATAATATTATATCCAATTGGGTTCTAAATAACCATTAATAATATTTATTATTGATAATATAGTTTTTGAACAATGATCACAAGACAAGTATAAATATATAGTTTTAACAAATCCTTTTGGAAAAGACAAAAGAAGTGGCAGTCTCAACAAGGTATATCATACCATATTAATCAAGTTTATCACAGACTCTGAGGGAGATATAATTTTTGATAATTTCCCAAGACTAAGACCAATTTGATCTCTGACAACTTTAGCATGATCGAAATTGTTTACATGAGAAGTTCAAGCTCATCGAGATCACGACCCAAACAATGTTCACCGAACGGCCCCATCAATGCCCCACCACTATACACCAGACTTTTAGGGAATATAATAGTGAAATAAATGTATATGTATCAAGAATATAGAAATAATATTATGTACCATATTTTCTATATAATAATGAATATATTTTTCTACCTATTATAGTTACTCTGTAAATAATTTTTAAGCACAAATAGTATTTTTTGTTAATATTAAAATTCAATTACAAAATATGTTAATGGGTTTTTTAATCAAAAAATATTTTAATAAGATATTATTATTGAAATAAATTTTTAAATTTAAATGAGCATATATATTTTATGACGTTTAATGTAACCTTTATTAGGGTTTGGAAACTTGTATTGTCAAAAAAAGTTTCAGTCTTCAATAAATGTTTGTTTTTATTTTAAATTTCAATTTCTAATATTTAGTAAATTATTTAGATTAAATGAATCTTATTTTTAGAATTAAGATTTTTAAATTATCTAACAGTTAATGTTTAATAATTTGTTGAGACAGTCAAATTTTTGGGTAAAAAATAAATAACCTATAAATATACAGTATGTTTTATGACATCACAATGGAACATTAATGATAAAATAAATACAAAAAAGGAATATTTGGACAAATATATTTTTTCATTTTAGAATAAGGTGATTCTAATTTTATTTGATATATTTTATAAAGATTTGGTGAATCCTACAAGACTTACAATATATTATAAGTTTTTAAAATCATTTCTTTGAATGTGTGACTCAACCCAACATAAGAAATGTCCATATTTTAATATATTCAGCCATTTGAATCATTAAATAATTTACACCACTACTATTATCCTGAATCAATGGGTGAAAATCATTGTATGGTTTGTGGTTTTGAATATTTTATTATGTAGTTTTAAAAACCAAAATAATAAAGAAATCCTCCTCTTTCCCTATATAAACCAACACAATATTCCATTATATTCACTGAAACTCATTGAATATCTTACACCATATTTCCTATAAAATTATAGTCCTCCCATGTCAACCCCAATCTCTTAAGAAGATTCTCCTGAGCCTTTGGAGTCACACATCTAATAAAGGGATTTCTCTCTTCTAGAATCCATTCAAGACCTTGTTTTATATTATGGTTCAAATATTCCATTTTCATTTGTTGGGATACAATAATATATGACCCACTTACTATCCATTGGATGTTATTTTTTTTGAGGTATTACTTATCCCCTCATCATTTGGACCCCTACCTATGTCATTACTATTCTGCAATTCTGTATGGGATTTATCTCCTCATCATTGAAATCATGCACCTTCTTTGAGATTAGTTCCCTAAATTTCAATTGTATGTATATAAATTGCTTTTTAATCATTAAAATAATTTAAATTTTTTTTGATTTGTATGAGGGATCGTTTATCCCCCTCAATTATATCGTTATCTAAGCATGTTACAATGCCAGACATCCTTAATGGATTCCTTATCTCTTGTTTTAATCAAGCAGTTCATTTATGATAAGTCTTTTAATTTCTATTTTATTATGTTGGGATATATTATTACCTATATAAATTAATTTAAAATTTTTATATAAATGATTATATCCCCATTCACCCTCATTTAACCATCATGAGAACCCTTACATACACCTATTACCATTCTAAACTTTTGTAAGAGTTCTTTTGCTTTCTCCTCTTTCATAAATATTATTTATTATGTTATTCCATCTTTTAAAAATTAAATATGTTGGGGAATGACCATCCATGTTACCACTTACATTAAATTTCATTTCTAAATTATGGGATACCTCATTATCACTCATAACCCCATTTTATGAAATCTTATATAATGTCGTTATGTTGCCAAAGTTGTTCCACGATTTACCATGCCAAAATAATTATATAGTGAATACCATATCCAATTACCTATCAAGGGTATTCACATATTTGTAGATACTCCTATTTATTTGTGACTTACTTGTATTTATTCCATGTTTCTATATCATAGTATAAAAATATTATGTTTAATTGTTACATGTTATATGATCTATGTGGCACACTTAAGCATGAGAATTAAATGATTATGAAGGGTGCACCCTAATAAAACTCCAATGTATTTGGTTGTGTTTGGTATCATGATAATTTATTTTGGGTAGGGTTTTACCAGAATCCTTTATGGTACTTTTTTCCACCATGATGTATTGGTGGTTTATAGTTGAGTTATGTTTATGATGTGGTATTTTATGTTGTTTCCACATTTACCATGTTATGATTATCATGATATATCGCCCCTTTTTATTCATGTTCCTATATACAACATTAATATTTCATGCCAAACATGTATTATTATCCTCATGTTATTCTTTGTTTCTTCCCTTTCAGTGATTTATAACTCACCCCTTTCTTATATACATTCTCAGGTTATCCGATGCAGTGTAAAGTAGGAATGAATGTTATTGTCGTGTCAATGAAGTTTTAAATAAAGATGGTACTTTTCATGTTTAACTTGTTATGTAATGTACCTACTTTCTGAAAGACACTAAACCTATCAATTTTATAAGTTTTATTAAGTGCAATGTTATGTAATAAATCATGTTGAAATATAAATGAAAGATTAGGTTTTTAGAGTTCGTATCATAGGATATGTTTAGTTATTTCTAGGATTAGGATTAGAAAACCCTTGTGAAAACCCTTAGGAATAAGACTAAGTGTGAGAAAAAATCCCTAAATTTTGGTAAGTATACAGTAAGTGGTTTATCAAGGAAATAAATACTTGTCGGGATACTAAAAGTGGGTGTGGTTCTAGAACATATGTACCTAGGAGTAACAACTTGAACAAGGTGTCCCAGGCGTGACTCTAGATAACTTGGTACACAACAACATGCCTTATTGCGCACCTGGTCTGTGAATCCTGTGGTATATGATTTGGTATATTCATAAGATCATTAAAATCCATTATTAATTTAATAATGAAAAAATTCCCATAATAATATATTTTAGGAATTGGATCTTGGATAACATAGATTGAAACCTATAAACATACATGTTAGGGTGATAATTTTAATTCGTATGTTATTCATTTACCATAAATGGATTCCCATTTAGGTACTTAATAGTTTAAAAACACTAATCCCTAATCTTATTTTGGATATCGTAGAACTAGAATAAAAAATTTAATGTTTGGGTTATCATTTATAGTTCTATGCATTCTGTTATATCATGAATGTTTATTAGAATCATTCAAAAACCGCCACAAAGCATGGATGTAGAGATGTCGGTGAAGATGCAAAGTAGGGAAATTATTGAATCCCAGGTATATAACTCATCCCCTGTCAAAATTTGTCGATTGGACGTCCTGTAAATGCTTATTATACTTCTATTGGTGGAATTTTATGCAATTCTGGAAATTGATTGAATTTCTCTATATAGAACCAGCATAAATTTCTCCAAGAGGGAAATCACTCTATAAATTTTGAATCGAACCCTGATTCTGTACAAGATCAAGGAGGATGATTAATTGTCTTTAGCACCATCATCTCAATAAAGGATATTATTTCCCTATAATAAACCATATATCGCCCAAATGATTGTGTCTATGTAATGAACCATTCTCAAAGATAGAACTATTGTAGGGGAATACACTGATGTGTTTTGTAATGAATTTATTAGTCTTCCTCCTTTCCTAGACGTCAAATTTTTGATCGAGTTTATACCAGGGGAATTGACAATATCAAAGACTCCATATAGGATGGATTTTGTGGAACATGTGGAACTGAAGAAACAATTACAAGAGAATCTGGATAAAGGGTTTATACAACCATGTGCTTCACCAGTCATCTTCATCAAATAGATTGTTAGGTCAATGTGACTTTTTATTGATTATCATGGGCTCAAAAAAATCATGATAAATAAAAAGTATCATATTCCATGAATTGGTGACTTATTTGGTCAAATTTGTGGACTACAATAATTCTTCATTGTGGATCTGAGGTTGGGGTTTTACCAAGTAAGGGTGAAGAAGGAGGATATCCTTAAAACTACTTTTTGAACATGGTATGAGAATTATGTGCCCATAGTGATTCCATTCGGACTCACTAATTCTTCATAAATCTTCATGGACTTGACCAATAGTGTCTTTAGAGATTACATCTAGAAAATTGTGGTATTCCTTATATATGATATTTTAATACACTCCAATACCATGGAGGATCCTGAGGCTCTCTTGACCACTATGTTAAAGACCTTAAAAAATGGGAGGGTCTATGAAAACTTTATAAACTGTTAGTACTATTTGATGGAAATTTCATTATTAAGGCATATCATCATAATAAATGGGATATATATGGATCCTTCCGAGACCAAATAAGTTGAGGGATGATTGAGGGAAACATCAATGATAGATGTATCTAGATTCATTGGGTTAGTTGGATATTATTTCCAATTTTTGTGATCTTTACCTTGATATTTAAAACCTACTACCATGATTACGTAAAAGGGAGTCAAAATTCATTAGAATGATGAATGGAAAGATTTCTTCATGGATTTCAAAATGAGGCTTATCACTACCCATATGATCACTCTACATGGAATTGGGGGGATTTACATTATTTTCAGAAACTCTTCAAAGTAGTTATTGGGATGTGTGTTGATGAAAAATTAAATTTCATTGTATATTACTCATGGAAATTAAAAAATAAAGAGAAAACCTCTCCCATGCATGATATGTAGTAAGAAGTTATGATCATTTCATTTGAAATATAGCATCATTATCTATTTGGGGAGGAGTAAAATATATATGGATCACAGAAGTATCAAATATATATTACCACATAATGAGCTAAATATTACTCAAAGAAGATGGTTAGATATTATCAAGGATTATGACTGCTCCATCTACTACCATCCATGGAAAGAGAAAAAGGTAGTTGATTTTCTAAATATAATGGACCTAGAAATTCTATCATTGATTAGAATTGAGAAGGATATGATCTTCATATATTTGAAGAGGATGGACATGGAAATCATAAATAAAGGAACATCATCTATCCTTTCACAAATGAATGATCAACCATATCTTTAGGAATGGTAAAAGGATGCTAAAAAAGTTGACGTAGGGATTCAAAAAAAGTGGAAACTATCAAAAAAGATAAATCCTCAGAGTTCCTTTTTAATGAAGAAATAATTGCGAGAATTAGATCAAGACTATGTGTGCCATCACATATTGAGTTAAAGAGATAAATTTTGAATGATTTACATAGATCGGCATTATCCATTCACCCAAAAACCCCAAAAATGTATCGATATCTCTAAGATAACTATTTGTGGGATAAAATAAGGAAGTATATTGAGAAATATACATCAATGTTCCTAGTATGTCAGCAAGTGAGGTCTGAGAGGTAGAAGTCTTATAGGATGATGCAACCATTACCCATACCTACATGGAAATGGTAAAACAAAACCATGGAATTGGTCATCTGATTTCCAAGTACATCCAAGGGAAAAAAATTGTGTTGTTATGGATATACTTACAAATATTGCACAGTTCATTGTGATTTGTGAGGATTTATCACTGTATCAACTAGCACGGATATACATTTGAGATGTGGTATGTATGCATGGAGTACCACTATATCATGTGTCTAAAAAAATCCTAGATTCATCTCTATGTTTTCGAAATGACTTTATCATGCTCTAAACACGGAGCTGAATTTTAGTATGTCGTATCTCCCTCAAACTGATATTCATTCTGATTAGACTATCCAAACACTTAAGTCCATGTTGAGAGCATACTCAATGGATTTAAAAGGTGGATGTGAAAAACATATTCTGCTGGTGGATTTCTTTTACCATAATTGTTTCCATTTGAACATCCGAATGGCCCATTATAAATCCCATTCTAGGAAGATGTGAATAACACTATAATTTTTGGATGAATTTGGGGAATGAAAACTTCAAGGTCTATAAATTTTCAATGAAATTGTAGAGATGTTTAAGACCATCTAGTAGCACATCAATTCTTCTCATAGTCGACAAAAGAGCTATGTTGACAATCGTTGATGTGACCTAGTGTTCGATGTTGGAGACATGGTATTCCTCTATATATCTCCATGGAAGAGAGTGATGATATATGGAAATAATGTATGGATTATTATAAGGTACATTGACCCTTTTGAGATCCTTAATCACATCCGAGTAGTGTATTATATATTAGTACTCCCCCCAATATTGTATTAAATTAATAATGTATTTCATGTATCCTTCTTGTGTAAGTACATCCCTGACCCATCACATGTACTCAATCTTTAGATTTTACCATTGGAGAATGACCTATCCTATGAGGATCACCGGATGATGATCTTAGATCATAGATAAAATTTTCTAAAAAATAAGATAATGCCCCTCATCAATATGTTATGTAGAAACCAAAAAAATTATGATGTAAAGTGGGAACTAGAGGATGTGATATAGTATATTTACCCAAATATATTTTAGTGTGTAAATTGAAATGTCAAGGGAAAACTTTCTTAAGGGGGAAGGTTATAACAACCACAAAATTCATCTATTAATTTCCCTTTCTTTTGACTTAATTAAATGTCTTATGGTTATAGAAGACACATGAACTTATTTTATTATATCCAATTAGGTTTAAAATGATTGTTAAGTATTTTTAACATTGATAATATATCCATTAATCAATGATCACATGACTAGTATAAATATACGGTTTAAAGAATCCATTTGGAACATAAAAATGAATTGATGGTCTTATCCAGTAGGATCATACCCTATAAAGCCCATTTATCATAGGTTTTAAGGGAGATATCATTTTTTGGATTTTCACTATACCAAGACCAAGATAAGATCCAATAACATAAGAATAAAAGAAACCATTTATGGGAGAAGTTCAAGATCATTGAGATCACGACCCAAACCATGTTCACCGAACGACCCCATTAAAGTTCCATAATCACACACCATAATCTTAAAGAATATGCTGGCATAAAAAAGGGATATGTATCAAGAATATATAAAAACATTATGTACATTATTTTTAATATAATAATGAATTTAGTTTTCACCATATTATAGTTACTCTATATATTATTTTTAAAGAACAAATAAAATTTTTCTATAATATTTTAATCCAATTAAAAAAATATTAATAAATTTTTTTTAACAAACAATTCATTAATAAAATATTATTATTACATTACTATTTAAATTTAAATTATTATATAAATTTTATGAAGTCAAATGTGATTTTTATTAGGGATAAAAACTCATATTGTCAAAAAAACATGTCAATTTTCAAAAAAAAAAATTTTTAATTCTAAAATTGATAATTCATATATTTAAAAATTATTTAGATAAAATAAATATTATTTTTCGAATCAAGATATTTAAAATATCTAATGCTTATTTTTTCATAATTTTTTGAGATAATCAATATTTCGGGTAAAAATTAAATATCATATAATAAAAATTGTATTTTATGACATCATAATGAAACTATTAGGATGTAATATACTATAAAATGTCTATTTGATAAAATATATGTTTTTTAATTTATAATAATTTGATTCTAAGTTTATTCTATTTAAATTATAAAGTCTTAGTGAATTCTCCAAGATTTATAATATATTTTAAAATATTAAAATCATTTCTTTGAAACTGTGACTCACCTCCAAATAAGAAAGGATAATATTTTATTATCTTAGACACGTGGAATAATGAATTAATTTATACCACTACCCATTTCTGAAATCCATGAGAAAAAATCATGGGATGGTTTTTTGTTTTGAAAATTTTATTATGTAGTGTCCAAAACCAAAATAATTACGATATCCCCATCCTTTCCTATATAAAAATTGTCAATCTCCCATTTATATTAACTCAAACTGTTTTATTCTCATCCAAAATCTTCTATATACCCTATATAGTCCTCCAATAGCACCCCCATAGTCCCATGAAGCATATCTTAAGCCTTTGGAGTCGGACATCCATGTATGGGATTTCTCTCTTCTCATTTCCATTCAAGCAATTTCATATTATGCTTCTTAAATTTTGTTTTCATTTACAGGGATATGATGTTACATGATTCCATTACTGTCCAATCAATGATATTTTTATGTGGTATCCTTTATACCCCCTCCCCTCATTTGGACCCTTACATAATCCATTACTATGCCAAAATTTTGAAAGGGTCTTTTATCCTCGCCTTTGAATTCAAGCATCTTCTTTGTGATTATTTCTTATAATATAAATTTATTGTATTTATAATCATTTTTAATCATTATATTACATTAAATTTAATTTTATTTGTATGAGGACTTATTTTTCCACCTCATTTGGACCCTTAATTATTCTTGTTACTATGCTGAAATTTCATAAGGGATTCTCTCTCTCCTCTTTTAATCAAGCACTTCATTTTTTATATACCATTTAATTTGAATTTTCTTTTGTTTTTATACATTATTACATATACCAAATACGGAAATCATTATTTATAATTGAATATATCGCATTTCACTATCATTTAACCCTATGAAGATCCCATACATAGACTTGTTACCATGATGAAATTTTGTAAGAGTTCTTTTTCTTTATCCTCTTTCTTCAAGATTCAATATTATGTTACACCATATATTTATAATTTCATATGTTTTGTAATTTCTTTAAATGTCACCCATTACTTTAAATTTATTTTATAAATGACTAGAGACCTATTTAGCAATCATAATCCCATTTTATGAATTTCAATATAATTTTGTTAAGCAACCCATGTTGCACAATGATTTACCATGACAAAAATAATTGTGTAGTGAATACCGTACTCATTTTTCTATAATGGTTATTCACTTATATGAAAATTATCATATTTATTTTGTAATTACATATATTTGTTCCTCATTTCTATATCGTGATATACAATTATGATGTTGACTGAACCCATATTATATGATCAATGTAACACCTTTAAGCGTGAGACTGAAAAGTTTAGGAAGGGTTCTCCCTGATAGCACTCCAATGCATTGGGTAATATTTAGTTACATTATACGTCATTTTGGGATAAGGGTTTACCCGATTAATTTATTGTAATTTTTTCCACCATGAAGTCTTGGTGGTTAATATTTGACTTATGTTTATGATGAAGTGTTTTATGTTTTTTCCACATTTTCCATGTTATGATTATCATTCTATATCATGCCTTATTATTAATATTCATTTATAACTCATTGGAATTACTTGGATAACATGAATTATGATACTCTTGTTATTCCATGTTTATTCCATTACAGGGGTATATATATCATCCCTTTCTTATGTATGTCATCAGGTTACCCATGTAGTGTTATGTATGAAAGAATATTATGTACATGTAAATGATGTTTTCAATAAATATGTTACTTTTTATGATTAAATTGTTATGTAATGTACCTAATTTTCCCAAATACACAATACCTCTAGACCTTATAAGTTGTGTTAAATTCAATTTTATATAATAAATCATGTTTAAATATCAAATAAAGAGAATGGTTATTATATTTTAACCTGATGATCTTGTTATTCAATTCTCTATAACTATCCATTTTGAATAGTCATTCAATATCATCAATGATATTTTTCATTTGAAAAAAGTAAATATATTTTCATTGACTCCAAAAATGTTATATTCTCATCCATATGATATTTATTAATCCTCACATATTTTTTCGCTTCATTATTATATGAAACCGATTAATATTTCTCATATATTCTTGAAAACATGCCCAACCAGTTAAAATGAAAAGTTAATCTCATGGAATAAGTCTTTCTTTTTATCTCAATAATATTCAGTCTAAATTTTGTTCATCATAATTGTCTTTATATTTATATAACTCATAAAAAATCATGTAACATCTCTATTTTCTTAAGATTCATTAGGAAAAATCATTTTCATCTCACAAAAAAAAAAGAAGAGGTATTTTACAAAGCCTATCATAACTTTATTTAATCTAATGTAGCTCCTATATTAATCTTTTACAAATTCTAATATATAAAAATCATTTTCCCCATTTTTGTAAATATACACTAGAATCCAAGATACTCCAATATGACCATTTAAATATTCATGATACATTGAAATAGTGTCAAAATAATTGAATATATAATCTATTTTTGAAGAGATATTTTGAAATAGATCTATATATTTCATAATAAACTCGATTATGTGGAACTGATATTTACTATTTCAAGAATAATGGTGTCCTTAATATATTAGAAAAAGTTATTTTATGAAAACAACACCTTTTCAATTTAAAAAAATAGAAACTATAACCCTAATGAATCCAATACCATTATTCTCATGAAATCTCAAAAAATCACCATCCACTCAAAAACAACACAAAGAACATCATAAAATTTCACATTATTATTTTAAAATATGATTCCCATCTCAAATTTATTTCTAATTAGTTGTTTTGAAAAATATTAACCATTCCCAAATATACTCAAAACTTATTATAGATGAAATTTCCATCTACTTCTCAAATTTTTGGTAGTGTTTAATTAAATCATTTTTTAGTATTTAATCCCAATGGATGAAAATTACATAAATTATTCAACTAAATTAAAACCATAAACTCTTTTTCAAACTCAATAAAGGCATAAATAATAGTACTCTAATATAATTCAAGTTATTCTGGAATATATTTCATCTCAATGTTTATTTTTAAGCATCATATACCATGAGAAACATTTATTTAAGCAAAATAAATCATGAATTATTAGTATGCAGATTGTTTATCTATAAAATATTACATGCATATTCTGAGGGACTTATCCTGACATCTTTAAATCTCTATTATCCATTGAACATATCATCAAAATATTAGACTTTATATTCAAATTATTCCTGAAAAACATTTAATCTACAACATTGTCAAACATTAATGATCCCTTTTAGCCTTAATTAAATATTTATACGTGATAAATTAAGATAATGTTTGGTATATCAATATCTAATTTAACTTAATCATTACATTTCATAATAGTATTGAAAAAACTCATTTTGTCTTATTTATTGTCAATAAAACTTTAACATTAAATATAGATAAATAAAGAATAATATATTGATCACTTGAATCTCAAACTGCAATGTGTTCTTAACCCATCA
This sequence comes from Viscum album, assembly GCA_963277665.1. Lineage (NCBI taxonomy): Eukaryota > Viridiplantae > Streptophyta > Magnoliopsida > Santalales > Viscaceae > Viscum > Viscum album. The sequence continues at coordinate 1,868,987,542 of OY728133.1, forward strand.
ACCTTCATCATCTCCAGACATATTATCAACCTTTATTGAGTACTTTTATACTATTCTTATCATATTTTCATCAGTTTTCTTTGGGTATATTAATATATTTCATAGAATCTATTCTCAATACATATTGACAAAAATACTTATTCTAAAAAAACGAAACACATAACCATTGTGTACGAACCAAGTTCTTATATTTGAGGTACATGTTTGTTCTTTTAATTTTTCCTTGAGTGTTTTGAGAAAATAAGGAAGATGGGGGAAAATCCCAAATTTTTTGACTACACACTATCTAATTTTTCACACGTCGTGTACATAGGCCATATGGGATGGGTACACATGGCGTATAGGCCTTTCAACGATGAAGGGTGTAAAAACTGACTACACACCGTGTATAGAGTATTTACATGCCATTTATTTAGTCGGTAGGTGAATAGTAAGGCGGTGGAGGCAGCCGATAGTGGAGAGACAGAACACGCCTTGTAATCGGGAATACACGTCATGTACTCATGTCAACAGATGAACAATGATACAGTGGAAAGAGGCTGCGAGAGGAACAGTTTAAAAAATGAACATTAAACACCATGTAATTTGGAGTACATGTTGTGTAGTTTGAGTTTTTTGCTTAAAATAGGATTTAGCCTCCTCTTTTCACAGAGAAAGCTTAGAATTCTGAAGGAGCTATGGAAGATGACCAGAGATTTGGAGATCTCCTGACCGTGCACCGGAAATCTGTTTCCGCTTCTTCCAATCACGTTTGGACTGTACGGGTAATCTTTACCCTCTCATTGAGTTGTTCTTAAAAATTCATCCTATAACGGATGTTATTTACATTTGAATGGGAATTCTCTTATCCCAAATCTACATCATTCTTATACAATTCAGGAGGCTTCGTTCACAAATTCTGATCAGAGATGATCGAGGTAGGTGGTCTGGTGATTAAATTCCAACTTCTATGTGTTTTGTGCACCACTATGATATGCGCCAATTTTGGGGGTGTCGTATGGATGAGACCTTACATAATAGAATTCCAAGAATTACATAGGTAGTTTAATGAATATGTATAACTGTTGTTTGGGATAACTGCTTGGATCTAGGACCACCTTGTGGGTGTGTTCCACTATTTAGCTATTTGGCCAGCATACCCGAGGGTATGCCTTGATTATATTATGCATTCTTTTTCATGAGAAAAAAATTATATAAATTCTTAATATGTGTTGGTCTCGGCTCGGTTACATGATTCTGTTTTGCTTAAGGGAAAGGCCTGAGGGCAAGGTACTATTCTGCCAATGGGCAAGGTCTGAGGGAAAGATTTTGTTTCGCCTAAGCGAAAGGCATAAGGGAAAGTTATTAATTCTCCTAAGGGAAAGCCCTGAGGGAAAGTTTCTATTTCACCTGAGATAAAGGCCTAAGGGAAAGATTCTGAATGCCCTGAGGGCAAGTATATGTTTAGCCTGAGGGCATGGTACTATTTAGCCTGAGGGCAAGGTGCATTTAAATTTTCACTGTTGTGAATTTTGATGTGTCACTATATAGGAGATTTTCGATGGAGCCTAAGTCTTGATAACATATAACTCAATTATATTGAATTGATAAGTAATGATTAACTAGTAATGATAGTTACTTTTGAGTACTTACTAGTTTACTGTATTTACTTTTGCACACTGTTGTTGCATATTCTCACTGGCAGTTGGGCACGAGCCTTTGGTGGTTTCCTACTAAGATTTATTTCTCACACCATATTTCGTTCATGTCTTCAGCCCAAACAGATTACATTTTTACAGGTGTGGATAAGGGAAAGGGTCCCTATATAGGTACCTAATTATAGTAGAGAAGTGGGAGAGCATGGGACCATGCTTCGGCTTGCGATGCTGCTGCGTTCTGTTTACTCTACATTGTTTTTTTGGTTGTAAATTGTGCTTTGAGTTGTATTGTATTGTATTTTAGTGTATACTGTTTTCATGATTTCATATAATTAATCACATGCATCATCTTTATATATATGACTGCTGGTTCTCTTCCATTTCAGTTGTATATTTTTTACTTCTTTCGCTGTTGTATGTTATTTATCCTTTTTGTTGCACTAAACTTTGACAAATGAGGGCATAGTTTCTTCACTATCAGACTTGGACCCTCACTGCTAGTCGACAACCTCTGGAATTTAGGGAAATGTGCTTGCGGTCATGTGACCAATCGAGTTCGGGTAAATTCCAACTGCTGTATGTTTTTTGTACCATTGTGATAAGCGCCCATGTTGGGGTTGTTTTATGGCTGAGGACTTGTGTAATTAAATACCTATAATTTCCTAGGTAGTTTAATGAATATGTATAACTGTTGTTTGGGATCGCTTCTTGGATCTAAGACTACCCCGGGTGTGAGTTCCTTTGTTTAGCCTTTTAGCCAAGATAACCAACGGTATGCCTTGATTATATTATGCCTTGATTTTTCTTGAGAGAAAATTTATATAAATGCTTACACTATTTTGGGCTTGGCCCATTTAATTGATTCTGTTTCGTCTGAGGGCAAGGCGTGAGGGAAAGGTACTATTCCTTCTAAGGGCATGGCCTGAGGGAATGATTTTGTTTCTACTAAGGGGAAGGCCTAAGGGAAAGGTTTTATTTCTCTAGAGGGAAAGGCTTGAGGGCAAGATAATATCTGGCCAGAGGGAATGGACTAAGGGAATGGTTCTGAATGGCCTGAGGGCAAGTTTCTATTTAGCCTACGGGCATGGTACTGTTTATCCTGAGGGCAAGGTGAATTTAAATTTTCATTGGTGTGATTTTCGTTGTGGCGCTATAGAGGATATTTTCGGCTGAGGCTGAGTCTCAATTACATATAACTCAATTATATTGAATTGATAAGTAATGATTAACTTTTAATGATAGTTACCTTTGAGTACTTATCGGTTTACGGTATTTACTTTGGCACACTTTTGTTGCACATTCTCACTGATAGTTGGTAATGGGCCTTTAGAGGTTGCCTACTGGGATTTATTTTCCACACCCTGTTTGGGTCATGACTTCGGCCAAAATAGATTACGTTTCTGTAGGTGTGGAGAAGGGAAAGGGTCCCTGTATAGGTACATGATTTAATCAGGGAAGTGGGAGAGAATGGGACCGAGCTACGACTTCGATGTTGCTGTTTTATGTTTACTCTTCTTTGTTTTGTTTGGTTGTACATTGTTCTTTGAGTTGTAATGTATTGTATTGAAGTGTATCATGTTCTGGATTCTTTCATAGAATTAGTGACATGCTGCATCTTTACATATATGACTACTGTTTCTCCTCCATTAATGTTTTATATTGTTTACTACTTCCGCTATTGTATGTTATTTATCCTTTCTGCTCTGCTACACATTGACAAATGAGGTAATATTTTCCCCACTACCAGACTTGGGCCCTCGCTACTAGTCGGAAGCCTCTGGCATTTGGGAAAATGATCTTGATGTCATGTGACCAACCGGGTTCGGGGCACCCGTTGAGTGGCACCCGTAGAGTGGCTCCTTACATGGTCTCCTCATTTTTGGTCTTCGATAATCTTGATCTAAGGTGTCTATTAGTGCAAGTAGTGTCCCCTTGAGGTTGGTGGGTGTCACTTTTTATGGGACCTCTATGTCTTAGAGATGACGAGCTATGATGTCATTCTCGGGATGGACTGGTTGGTACCCTTTCAAGCCTTTGTAGATTGCTATCGTCGAAGGGTGAGTTTCACGTCACCAGTGGGTGGAGAGTTTCGATACAAGGGTGAGTGGGATGTCCAGGCGAGCTGAGATATAACTGAGCATCGTTGGCGTGGTGTCGTGATAGACCAGATTGTGAGTTTATATCTGGATGATCAGGGGACTTGTCAGAAATATTTCCCTCCAGTAGTTGATCATTTCAGGGATGTCTTCTTGGACAAAATTTCAGGTCTTCTAACAGATATAGAGGTGGATTTCTCTATTGAGCTAGTGACAGGGGCAGCACCGGTGTCCATTTCTCCTTATATAATGGCTACACCTGAGTTTCAAGAGCTAAGAGGTAGTTAGAGGAGTTACAGGCAAAGGGTGTCATCTGACCCAGTACTTCTCCTTGGGGTTCACATGTCCCGTTTGCTAAGAAGGAGGACGATAACTTCAGACTTTGTTTGGATTATTTGAAGTTGAACCAGCTGATGGTCAAGAACCAATATCCCTTTCCAAGGATCGATGATCTTTTTGATCAACTTTAGGGAGCACGAGTGTTCTCAAATATTGAATTGAGATCCGAATATCATCAGTTACGCGTTAGAGCATCGGATATACCGCTTAAAGATTTTCAAAGAAGGTATGGTCTATACGAGTATACGGTTATGCCGTTCGGACTCACCAATGCACCAACATTTTTCATGGCTCTGATAAATCATGTGTTCCACCATTATCTGAATTATTTGGTGGTAGTCTTCATGGACGATATCTTTGTGTACTCTCACACTCAACACGACCATGCCACCCACCATGAGTTCATATTTAGTACACTGAGAGAGCATCAACTATATGTTGTGCTCTCAAAGTGCCACTTTTGGATGGACCAGATACACTTCCTGGGTCATATCATCCCAAAGGCTGGAGTTTCGGTGGAACAGGAGAAAGTGAGAGCAGTAGTTTCCTCGGAGACACCTAAGAACATGTTTGAGATATGAAGTTTCTTGGGGATGACTAGTTACTACATGCTCGTTATACAAGACTTCTCCTGCATAGCAGCACCATTGAAGTGTTTTACTAAGAAGGGTGTGAAGTTATTTTGGTTAGAAGATTGTGAGGAAACTTTTCAGGAGGTGAAGGGAAGGTTGACATCAGCACCTATCCTAATACATCCCGATCAAGGGAAGAGCTATACCGTCTAATGTGATGCATCAGGTATTGGTCTGGAAGAAGTGTTTATTCAGGGCGATAGGGTAGTTGCATATGGGTCTTGACAGTTGAGGCCACATGAGAGGAATTACCTAACGCATGAACTCATGTTGGATGCAGTCATTCATGCGTTGCGTTGTTGGAGACATTATCTCTGGGGAGATCATTTTATAGTTTTCACTTAACACAAAACTCTCAAGTACATCATTACTCCACGTGACATCAATTTGAGACAGTGAAGGTGGGTTGAATACCTTCAATCCTTCAACTTTGAGTTGGCCTATAAACCTAGTAAGGGTAATACAGTTGCTGATGCACTGAGCTAGAATTCTCAGACACATGCAGTTCATGAGGCCAATGGTGAGTGGAAGCTTAAGGGTTTGATCTCTGAGATGCATTTAGTGGTGCACGATAGTCAGGGGAAAGCCTATATTTCTTCGTTAGTTGTGACTTATACCCTCTATAATAGACTGATGATGATACAACTATCTAATACAGAAGTCCTAGTTCTACCAGAGTGGGTGGAAAGTGAGGACCCTCCTCCTAGTTGGATGATAGGTGATTATGAGGTACTGCGTTTCCATCGACGATTATGGGTTCTAGGGGATTTATGTGAGGAGTTTATGCGGGAGTTTCATGATTTAGCTTGGTCAGTTCATCCGAGAGTTACCAAAATGTACCGTGACTTGAGACGTCAATATTGGTGGCTAGGTATGAAGAGAGAGGTAGCTATTTTTGTTGCGAGATGTTCCACCAGTCAGTAGGTGAAGGCGGAGCATCAGAGGCCAGCTAGACTGTTCTATCAGTTACCCATCCTATAGTGGAAATATGATTATGTCATGATGGAATTCGTGACCGGGTTTCCAAGGTCACATCGAAGCAATGATTCCATGTGGGTTATTGAGGATAGACTCACAATGGTAGATCACTTTTTTCTGATCAAGGAGACCTTCGATGTAGATGAGCTCAGGAAGTTTTATATCTTAGAGGAAGTGCATCTTCATGGGGTCCCTAATTCCATCATTTCAGATAGGGATTCCTGTTTTACATCTCATTTCTAGAGCAGTATTCAGAGGGAACTGGGTACACAGTTGCTTCTGAGCACAGCTTACCACCCTCAGACCGATGGCCAGTCAGAGCGTACGATACAGGTGCTTGAGGAAAAGCTACGTTTATGCATCCTAGACTTTGGGGGCTCTTTGGAGAAGCACACAACCCGAGTCGAGTTTTCCTACAATAACAGATTTTAGGATACTTTTCAGATGGATCATTACGCGGCTTTATATGTTAAGATATGTTGATAACCATTGTGTTGGTTAGAGGTAGGTGAGTCTTCTTTGCTGGAACCACGTCTCGTGCAGGGGACTTCTGATCAGGTCCAGTTGATTCGTAAGCGGATGGCTACCACAAAGTCGTGTCATAAATCATATGTTGATCACCGCGGACGAACCATAGAGTTCGTTGTTTTGGATCAGGTATTCATGCGTGTTTTGTCGAGGTTGGGACACAGGCGGGTCAGGAGACAGCGTAAACTTCCACCGAGTTATGTGGGGCCGTTTTAGATTCTGGAGAGAGTCGGGCCGATTTCCTATAGATTGTAGTTACCAAAGAGTTATCGGTTCATGCACGAAGTCTTCCATGTATCTCAGTTGTGCCATAATCACTCAGACCCATCTCATGCCTTTCAGACTGAAGAGGTTGAGCTTCAGATCGATGCATCCTTTGAGGAGCATCTGATTCGTATCATTGATACTCTCATTAAGGTTCTTTAAAGATGGTATGTTCCTCTCATACGGGTGCTATGGCAGCATGGCTGAGTGTAGGACGAGACCAGGGAGCGGGAGACTGACGTACATGCTCAGTGGCCAGTGTTATTCTGAGCTTATCTTTACCTCCCTTTGAAGGGCAATTCAAGGGTGAATTTCATTAACGGTGTAGTTTTTAATAATCCTATTCATATATTTGACATAAGGTTGTCTTCTTTTCCATTTTCCATGATTATTTTGAGAAAATAAAAAATATGGGAAAAATCCCAAATTTTGTGACTACACGTGGTGTACTTTTTCACACGCCCTGTACTTTTTCACACGCCGTGTACTTTGGCTATGTGGGATAAGTAAAGAGTGTGTGTAGGCCTGTCGGTGATGAAGGTGTAAAAACTAACTACACGCCGTGTATAGGGTATTTACACGCCGTGTATTCAGTAAACATGTGAATAGTAAGGTATTGGAGACAGCTGCCAGCGGAGCGACAGTACAGGCTGTGTAATTGGGAATACATGCTGTGTACTCATGTCGACAGATGAATAGTGTCGCGATGGCAAGATGCCTCCATAAGAACAGTTTAAAAAATCAAAAGTACACACCGTGTACCTGGGAGTACATGCCGTGTTGTTTTTTTCACTTAAAATGGGCAGTAGCATCCTATGTTCACAAAGAAATCTTAGAACACTGTTGGAGCTCAGGAGGATAGCTGGAGCATCAGAGATCTCCCGATGGTGCACCGGGAATCCGTTTCCGCTTCCACCAATCACGTTTGGACCCTATGGGTAAGCTCTCCCATCTCCTTGCATTGTTATTACCAATTATTCCTCTAAGGGATGTTATTTACATTTGAACACGAATTCTATTCTTCTAGATTTATGTCCATATTGGATGATTTGGGAGGCGTCATTCACATATACTGATCAGAGATGATCAAGGTAGGTGGTTTGGTGTTTAAATTTCAACTGCTGTGTTTTTTGTGTCCCACTATGATACGCACCCATGTTGGGGGTGTCGTATGGATGAGGCCTTTCATAATTAAATATATATAATTGCATATGTAGTTTAATGAATATGTATAACTATTGTTTGGGATCCCTGCTTGGATCCAGGACCAACCCGAAGGTGCGTTCCACTGTTTAGCAGTTTGGCCTATATACTAGAGGGTATGTCTGGATTATATTATGCGTTGCTTTTTCCTGAGATAAAATTTATATAAATGATTTATATTTGTTGGGCTCAGCCCGGTTACTTGATTCTTTTTCACTTGAGGGAATGGACTGAGGGAAAGGTACTATTCCGCTAGAGGGTAAGGCCTGGGGGCAAGATTCAGTTTCGCCAGAGGGAAAGGCTTAAGGGCAAGGTACTGTTTTGCCTAAGGGCGTGGCCTGTGGGAAAGATTCTATTTCGCCTGAGGGAAAGGCCTGAGGGAAGGATTCTATTTCACCTGAGGGAAAGGCTTGAGGGAAAGGTTCTGAATGGCTTGAGGGCATGTTTTTGTTTAGCCTAAGGGCATGGTAATATTTTTCCTGATGATAAGGTGCATTTAAATTTTCACTATTTTGAATTTTGTTGTGGCACAATATAAGAGAAATTTATCTGAGGCTGAGTATTGATAACATATAACTCATTTATATTGAATTAATAAGTAATTATTAACTGGTAATTATAGTTACTTTTGAGTACTTACTAGTTTAATGTATTTAATTTTGCACACTATTGTTGCACATTTTCACTGACCATTGGGCACGAGCCTTTGGTGGTTGCCTACTGGGATTTATCTCTCACACCTTATTTGGGTCATGTCTTCAGCCCAAATAGATTACATTTCTGCAGGTGTGGATAACAGCAAGGGTCCCTATACAGGTGCCTGATTGTAGCAGATATGTGGGAGATCATGAGACCGAGATTCGGCTTACGATGATACTACGTTCTATTTACTCTTCTTTTTTTTGTTTTGTTTTACCTTGTTCTTTCCATTGTATTGTATTGTATTGCAGTATATCCAATTCTGACTTCTTTCATAGAATTAATGACATGATGCATCTTTATATATGTGACGGGTGGTTCTCTTCCATTTCATTTGTATGTTGTTTACTGGTTCCGCTATTGTATGTTATTTATCCTTTCCACTACGCTACCCTTCGAAAAATGAGGGCATAGTTTCCCCACTATCATACCTTGGCCCTCACTGCTAGTCGGCAGCCTCTAGCGTTTGGGGAAATGCGCTTGAGGTCATGTGACAAACCGGGTTCGGGGCACCCGGATCCGGGACATTACACAATGGTTTTAATCGGTCAGACATTTAAAATATTCCTTGTGACTATAACAGGATGGGATTTGGTTACTGTCTACAATTTCATAATGGACCTCAATGTGGGAATAATTTATATGATAGAATGATAGTGACCTTGAGAGGTACATAATTATATGGTCCAGAGATTCCATGTAGTTTTCCATTGGGTAATAATTTTATTTGGTGTTCATCAATTAGAATTATGTGCGGAAGGATATAAAAATAAACAAAAAACCTTAAAAAATTTTGGTCATAGAGTATTGGGATGTTAGGAATAAGAATATTGATCCATGGTGAGGTATTGGGAGTGGTATATTCATATGGTGGGGTTATGGGGGAGGGTGAACACTCTCTATAGTGTTTCTAGGGGAAATTAAATATTGTAAAGTATGGGTATGTGATCTATTATAAATTTCATTCCATTTGTAATGAGTATATAGAAAGGATTCAGTAATGGATAATATCAAGGATATTGTGGGGATTCTATAAGGAGAGGAAGGGGATTACTGTGGGAGTGCATGATTGGTTTGTTCATAAATCCGTAATAGGAATCATGGATGGTTGGTATTGAAAATGATAATGGTTAAAATGTTATGAATCATGGGTAATGTTGGGTCTGAGTGATGTACATGTGAAATTGGTAGAAATTTTATATGGATTCCTTAAGAAATTAATGGGTAGTGCATATTCGACGAGTAGATTATCAGTATGGAATCTCAATGTGAGACCTAGGGGTTTCACTTGTGGATGGGTATGACCTAGGGTCTATGATCACCATATATGTTGTGTAGTTGAACTTTTTTATGGATTTAGATAATTCTAGTATGACTAGTCAGTTTAATCCATGCTTGGATACTGTCAATATATTCTATGTTACGAGAATCTATTACGAATAGTGTAAAGAATATAATGGCTTGTGTGATTGGATCATGGGACCTTACCTTGAGTGGTAGTGGATTGTTCAAGAGGTAGTTTGAAATCCTACCCAAATTGATAGGGTAGTAATATATGATTTATTATAAGTTCTTACAATAAGTTATAGGATTTGGTTATGTGGATTTTCGTGAGACATTGCCTTAAGTTAAAGAGTGTTTTCTTGAGAAAAGTTTCAAACATTATCCTCAATAAATGGGTTCTAGTGTGTATCTTGTTTGTAACATCTCAGTATTATAGACAAGATGTGGGTGTCAATGTTGGCAATAGAAATTACCCTGAGAGATAGAGTGACGCAGGGATTTTTAGTGAGATTGTCTTGGGGTCCATTTTTGTTACAGCTTTTATGATGGTATTCCTCATTTTAGTGACTATGATACTAATATTACTGACATTGGATACAATATATGGGGTCATGGGTCCTGTTTTAATTTTTAGAAAAATATTACCTAAAATGTTTTGTTTTATTTTATGATGCAATATCATTTACATCATTATACATTCATACATTATATATGATAGTGTATAAATGAGAAAAATTTGTGGATCCCTTCTATGTTTGGGGATCACACCCTATAGAAGCACCTTGATTGACATGTAGATCATAACTTTGGTGTCACAGTAGTTGGTTGTGTGGAATATTTAGTTAGAATATCATGATAAAAATTATGGAGAAAGATTTGAGGAGAGACTCTCTAATGTACCAGGTTGTCTCACTCAAAATATTATCTAAACTTGTTTGTTACATTACCTCAATCATGCCACCCCATATTCCAGTAGATGTTGACTTGTAGAGAGGGTGTAATGAATAAATTTGGGGAGACTATAACCTCTTCAATTGAGTGATACAAAAAAAATAATTATAATAAATATAGATAAAAAGTATGAATCAACAGAATCAGTGCATAATAAAATCCCCAAACATGGTACATTCCCATAATCCCAATTAGTAAAATATGAATTTTCATGGTATTTCCATGTTCCAAAAGAAATCCAAAATAAAGACACATTGAAAATCCTAAAAATGGGTTCTGAAATCATGTTTTTCCCAATCTATAATACATCCCATGTGCTAAATCAACCATCTATCGTAGGTCCATTTCCCTTATCTAGGCCTACAACCATGAGGTCCTCATGAGTCCCTAATACTTCCCTAGAAATGTGTGAGTACAACATAGTAGGCCTCCTCCAAAGCTGTATAAATCAATATCTAGTCCAAATGACAGTTTATGAATAAATAAAAAGAATAATGTAAAATGTAATAAATGAAACTAGTTTTATAAATTAAAATTTATCACATAAATACTGTGTCCTTCAGGTTCCACGGTGACACCCCAGCCTACCGAACCTCCTTCAACAGTAATGACCCCATCCACATTATCTTAGAGCTGATGTCTACTTTTTAACTTTGTCATAAGATATAAGTAATTGCATATCAAATGACTAAATAGTTTAGTAGTCTTAATAAACTAGATACATACTTGGTTCCCATATTATTTGATAAAAAAAATTACAACATAATTTTTTGGGGATAACATTATCCCCTCTATAATATCCATTCATATCAGTCATAGTACAGTTAATGGATTATTTTGAAAGGAATAAAATATGAGTGAGATGAATTAATTAGTAAGGGTCAAGGAAAAAAGAATCTATCATGAATCAATAAAAATAATCAACATGGAAAGGTAAGTAATTGAAAACACATGTCATTTAAATATCTCAAATATCATAGTTGATAAAGAATAGTAAATAATCGAAAATACATCCCATTTAATTAATATCAAGAGTATAATAATTGGAAAAGACATATTGAATATGGTAAGGAAGATAACTGAAAAAACATATCATTTATTAAATAAAGTATGAATGAAATGAGTTCATATATAATATCATTTTAAAAATATCCTGGAAAATAATGAATGAATTCACAATTAAAGAAATGTAGAGTAATTAGAAGTCATGTTCTTTGCCACATGATTTCTCTACTATAAGAACCATTCATGAATTAGAATAAATACAAGTAGAAACCCATTTTATTAAAGATTACAGAATAACCTCTTGAGAATAACGATACATTAAGGGGATATATATCACAAAACTACAAATTCATTCTATTTCAATAGTTTAAAATCATGGAAATGTTCTCAAAAATATTTTCCATATCCTAAGGCCACAGTTTACTTAAATTGTGTCCATTATATATATTAAAATATGGTATGTACTATAGCCACAGTTTGAACCATGTTAATATATGTATATAGAAATGGTTTAAATCATTTCCATAGGTTCTTATATCCATGTTTTACACAATAAACTTAGGATAATATAGCCATTGTTTAAACTATTTTCTTATATAGTTGTATAAACGGTTGAAATTATAGAATTAGGTGGCTATAACCATAGTTTTTATGGTGGATTTAGGTGTATAGGGCTAGGTTTTAAAACATTGGCCATAGGTGGATACAGACACATTTTGAAAAAATGGCCTTACGAAGATATGGAAATGGGATGAAACCACGGTAGTGTCGATAATCAATAAATGTACATAGTGGATTTTTATCCTATGAAAGCTTCTATAATAATTACAACACATTACCACCATACCAAAATATACAATATGTATATATATGTATATATATATTTATATACATAAATATATATGTATATAAAATTATAATTACTAATCAGTTAAAAAATATAAACCTATAGTAATGGTTTGTATCCATAGAAATATGTGGCTATATTTATGGTTTAAAATTTTTCACATAGGTGGTTATAGATAATATTTAAACTATATTATTAGGTTCCTATTTCAACTATTTTAATGGTTCATTATGATGACTATAGTTATGGTTTAAACCATGACCTTTGGTGGATATCTCTATAGTTTAAACTGTGGGCTTAATGGTTATCTCCATGGTTTAAACTGTATACATAGGTAGCTATGTAAATTGTTTAAATCATGGATTAATGTGACTATGTCCATGTTTTGAACCATGTCCTTCCGTAGATTTTCCCACCATTTAATAAACCATTGCAATATCTATTTCCTTCTAATTTCTATTGTTTTTTTTGGTTTTCCCATGAAATATACTACCACAGTTTCACAAAACCATAGATATATGTTGGCCTATATCCATGGTTTTACAAACCATGAAAATATAAGTGTGGTTGTAGGGTCATTATATTCTTTTTTAACCTTCCCCCACTTGTATCATGATTTCCCAATCATCCATCAGTTATAAAAAAATATATTTAATTCATAAACAATATGTCTTATCATCAAACATCTATATTGTGTAAAGAATGAAGATTTATCAATATTTCCCATGATAAAAAAAACAACATTAAATGTAATAAACCATATGAAAAATGATATATGGTTTAATTAAAAGCACATCTATAATAAATAAAATTGATATTTTGGAAAAATTTAATGTCAAATGATCACATGAATGTGAATAATTAAAGGGAGTGTTAATGACTAAAAAAATGAATCAAGGAAGTGAATATCAACACTATCCTAGGATAATATAATGTTAAAAAATTATGAGGAAGAATAAATATTATATCAATACAACATATCTATAGTGGAGGGTATATTAAATAAAGGGTCATTTTCAAAGACGAAAAAAATACAATCAAAATATCATTATTAATTTATGAGAAATATTTTATTTTAATTATGAAAATATCATTTTAAACTAATTTTTCAGAAAACAATCTACAAATAATTTAATTTTACAATATGCATTGAAAATTATAAATTAATGTTTAAAATATTGAGTGGTCATGATGATAATAAATTCTGTACAAAACAAGTATATTCAAACAATGATTCTTTACACAATTTTTGAAAAAATCGAAATCATATTTTTTTAGAAAATGAAATCTGGATTCATTTAAAAATTAATAAGAATTAATTTAGGTAAATACTTTCTTTTCAAAATCACTATATAATATTGACAAAAGTGAATTTTTTTTTAAAATGGTTTTAGAAGAAAACTTCGTTATGACTGAAGAGAGAAATAAAGATGATGTTTAATAAAAAATTATCACCTAATTTTGGTATCAAATTGTTTAAAAATAGTTATATTCAATGAAACTATCATGAATTACTAGAGTATTAGAAAATAAAATGGGTTTATTATAAAAATATGTAATAAATTACATCAATGGGAATTTATGAATAAACTATCTGGATCAGAACGAGATTGTAAAATAAACCCCTAATATGATCATAAAATATATATGATAATTTTTCATCGAATGGATTATGTTTACCAAATGTAAATTCACATAAAATATTTGTAAATAAAAAATAATATAATTATAATTCATTACACATAAAATCTTATAATATCAAAGACTACAATGAAGTAATATAACTTAAGGTAAAGATTTTAATTTAAGAAATTATTTACCACATTATTTAATTCAAATAAATTTGGATGAAATAATTCAAATTAAAACTCAAAATACCATAAATTATTAAGTAATTTTGATATTACTAGTCAAAGTGACATTATATAAACAATATTAGATAAATTGGGTTCATAACATTATAATATGACTTAATGAAGTAAAATTGATATAATGTCTCGTTCATCAGATCTGAGTCAACACATACATTCTTAATCAACCTAAATAATAAAATTATTTTATTAATTTATTTCTTATGAAAATTATTCATGTTTATTATTACATTTATTCACTAATTTCTATGTTATATATAATTACATAATAAATAAATTTTACATCATGTGATTCAAAAATATTTGACTTATTTTTCAAAGTTAACATTGGTAGATTGACTATTGGTCTATGAGGATATTATTTCAACATATAAATAATAATAATCAGGACATGATTATCATATTTATACATCAATTATAATTTTAATACCAATAGTGAATAATGGTTTTGATAAATAAAAAATATTGTGATCATGGAGACAGTGGGACGTACGAACACATGAGTAATGTTTCCATTTTTTAAATATCTTTATAGAATAGAGGTAAGTAATATTTCATCTCAGTAAAATAATAATAATTTAAAAAATACCAAATTAATTCTTTAAATATTCTTATATATATCATCCATGTGATTGACTGATGATAAAAGAGTAACATTACTTCATGAAAGAAGTATTCCACACGTGTATGAATGATGTTATCATCTTTTAGAGAGATAATGTTTTATAAAAAAGGATATATTACATTTTAAAATAATAAATATTTCATGAATATCATAATTTTTTCTTATATAAAACAAATATTCATTAAATTTAAACTTATTACCTTCCATGTAAAGAATTACAGAAAAACAAATCACATTGTTTCACAAGGCTATAGTTTGCCATAAACAAGAGCGATTTTATCATATATCCTACGGAATGAAAATTAAAAAAAAGTTTTATACAATATAATGACTCAATAGGTATAATCATGTTTTATATACCATATATATACTTTATATCCATCATCATTTCCACAATCCATCCATGATTCCATGGTGACCTAATAAAAAGGTCAGTCCTAACATAACCTGTCGGGCATTCTCAATCCCCACTGGTGGGTGATAAGCATCGGGCACAAATCAATATGAAAGTGGGAAATGTTTTTCCAAAACTCACAATAGAAGCAATAGTTATTAGTCATTATGCATAGAAAATCACTATAGGGATAAATGTAGTAGATTTCAAGTAGGGTGAAATAACCCAACGTACATAATTAATGAATATGAGAATATAGAGAACAATCCAATTCCCAATAAGAAACATCTTCTCAAATCCTAAAGGTCAAAAAAAACAACCTCCCCCTATGTGGTTCATTCACTTTTTTGGGACCTGGAATGGGGAAATCTACAAATACCCAATGGTATAGGTAGGGTGTGAGCTAGAATCCCAGTAGGTTCTTAAGAAGGATTCCAAAAAAATATTGCAAAACTAATTAACAAAGTAAAACAATCATCATTAAAAAAAAGTAGGTATGGAGTTTCAAAATCATAATTAAAATAAAATTCATTATTTACATTTTATTTGAAGGAAATATCTCAAACAATGGCTTAATTGGCATTTTATATAACCCATTTTAAATAAATTCACATGTAATTTTTAATTTTTTAAAAAAATAATGGACAATATATCAATGAATTAACAACGAGAAACATGGTAATCTTCTAAGAGGTATGATAGTTCTAGCTTATGAGATCCTCAAAAACTCAAATTGGTGATAATGTCAATATGGGTACACACATCCCTCATATATTGGTTATATAGGACTCATCACCATCCAATAAAGGATGTAACCTACTGCATATAATTTGTTAGATCTATAAAAGCATGAAAAGAGTTTTTTCACACAAAAAACTCACAAAATACATTTGATTGCATGTTCTCAAACAACATTTAGTAATGGGTAATTTATTTCAAAACCATTAAAAATATAATTCAATCGATTTTACATTTTAATATTCCATTTTCGATTTTCCATCCTAAGTAGGTTTTTAATGAAATAATTCTATTTACTTAGAGAAAACAACCATGTTTCTATCAAAACAATTTGAGCCATTTTTTAAAAATAAAAATATGAAATAAATTTCCCAAATCAATTTCAAAATTTAAATTCCACAGTTAAATTTCATGATTTAATTTTCACAAATTTCAAGACAATTTCTATAAGAATACTCCAATTATCATTCCAAGGAAAATACAAACAACAATTTACATCAAATTTGGTTTTCACAATATAATTGAATGATATTTATTTCAAATAAAGAAATATAGGGTTAAATCAATTGGATAATCATAAACAGAACTATATATATTAAAATAAATGGATTAAAAAACACAAATACTTAAACAGGAGAGTCCAATGAAGATCATTGGAAATGAAGATATGAGAATCAAACCTATTTTCATGATATAAATAACTTAGATTATACCCTCCAACAACACGGAGATATAAAAATCCCTTAGGGGAAAATATATAGTGGGATAGAAGGTATGGGGAAGAAATTATTACAACGAAAGGATAAAATGAGGATCAACAGGCTTTCATTCAGTTAAAAACAGTTTTCTAGTAACAAAATTTGTCTTTGAAAACTCCACTAACATAGGAAAAACATTATTGGTTTAGTTAGTCATGATTGGAGGAAGAAATAGGAGGTCATGAATTTTTAAAATAACATTCGGATTAATAAATAGCCACATTCACAATTTCTTGGAGGGATATTCACATTTTATCAAACAAGGATCCCAAATTTTTCACACCTCAAAAGGGGTGCAAGGTTTTTATAAGGTGATCGTGCAGTTATTTAAACCATGATCCAACTATGAAAACAACCACATTCTGGGTTTTCATGGTTCACATTAGTAGGGAATGTGGGTTAGGAAAACTATGAGCAAATAGTGTACAACCCAATATCCTTCAAAAATTATCCTAAATATCACCTAAATTGCCCCTAAGAGAGACCCGATCAAATCGTGATCAAATTAGGGTTTGAGGATTACCTATAAATAGAGATAGTATGTTACAACCTCCACTCCATAAAATCTTTTTATCACTCTATATCCTCTTAAGAAGCATTAATGTCAAAAAGATGAGGTAATTTCGCTCTCTCATTAGTGCCTCTCTCATACAAAACTCATGATAATCGGAATTGTGATACCATAGACCTCAATCCAAGGTTATTCTTCCAAAAATGATGAACCTTGGTTTCAAAACAATCTATCCAAAATGGAATATCTATCAAGGATAAATCGTTATCAACATCAAGATCACTACATCTCAAAACATAAAAAGGGTAAAAAAGATAATTCTATATTGGAGATACATGAAACATTTGTTGTATCAGCGTTAGTTATGAGGAACTGGATACAGGATAAGACACATTCCCACATACTCAACAACCTCAAAATTCCCACAAAATGAAGAGAAATATTCCCTTTCCTCCTAATCCAGTGATGACCCAAACAGGATGAATCTTTCAATAACACCAGGTCACCAATAGAAAATTCTAGTGGTTTGCGATGACAATCAGCACTAGCCATATACCATCTTTGTGTTTTAAACATTCTCTCATGAATCAATAGAATTTATTTCTTTTGTCTATTGAACCAATATTTATACAACCAAGTAACTTTTACCATTCTCTGACCAACATGATGGAGATTTACAAGGCCATCCATTTATGGCCACTAAAGGATCCATTCTGATTGTAGACAGGTAACTATTGTTATAAGAAAAATCAACTATCCCAAGATGGTCATCCTATGATCCGCCAAGGTCAATAAGAAAAGATCAAATCATATCCTCAAGAATATATATATATATATCTTTCTTTTTATCCATTTGACTGTGGATGGAATGCTTTAATCAAACGAACCTACAGTCCTGGCACCTCCTAAAGGCCTCTTTACTTGTGGAATGTAAATTTATGATCTATATCAAAGACTATATAGGATAGGAATCCATGAATATGATTAATAACTTTGACATATATATATTTATCAACTCATCAACTTAAATTGTGTCGGGACTGGGTGTAAAGTAATCTATTTTGGTCATCCAATCGATCACAAACCATACCATATTATTCTTTCGTTGTGTTTGTGGAAACCCAACCAATGATTACTTAGAGATATCTTCTCACATCCATGTGTGGATAGGAAATGGATAAAGTAAACCTGATGGTCTATGGCTTTCATCCTTGACCTACTGGCATGTATAAAAATGATACAATAATCAGTATTGCCTTGTATCATACATAGACTCCAGAATCATCACCACATGTCATAAAACATCTTTATGGTTCATGGGTACACTATATAGAGTGATTTATGGAAACCCCCATCAAATATTTCCTGAAAAATTATGGTCCCAAAAAATATTTCCAATAATATAGAATTCCCTTCATGGAGAATGAAATGTAAACAATGGTCACCCCGCCAGAAAGAGAGTCTCCAATTCTATAGAAATCATTGTAAATCTATTTTTCTTGAAGAATCAACTTGAGATGAGTAGACATCAACTGAATAGTAGAAAACTAAAACTTGACCCTTGATTCCTAGACTCCTATATGAAACTATGAAAAATTTTCCATCACATTCCACCAAACCAATTATTCCTTCACATCCTGCATTATATCTTTTCGACTCAAATTATCTGTAACAAAATTCAATTTTCATCAAGGTATAGGTGATTAAAAATTCAAATGATTATAGGTATTCCCCTGCCCCCACCTCTTGCAGATATTCAAATATTTTTGAGTGAATATATAACTCATGTTTTTGGGGTAATAATACATGAAAATACATTCTCCAAAGAATTAATATCAGCAACTCTGATGTTTTTTAATCAAAACTATGAGTTCAAGGTCATTGGTTTGTTAAGTTTTCTTGTGTTAAACTTAATAACGAGAACCATAACCAATGAAAAAGATAAAATTACATTTAAATTTACCCCAAACCTAAATCTAATGTATCACAAAAGACGACATATCCCTTTTCAGTCTATGGAAGAGTCAACACCAGTACATTAGTCAAAAGAAGTTTTATATCAAAAAATAATTATGAAATTTCTCATCCCAATATAATACAGCTCCCTTCTGAATTAGGGAATACATTAGATAATCTAACTTTGAGAATTCATTTACAAACCTGATTTAAAATCCATACTAACTGAAGAAGCTCTAAATCTGGAAAACATTTCACGGTTGCTCCCAGGTAAAAACAAATTCCATGTAACGACCTGTCAATTCTCATTTTCTTGAGAGTACAATGAGTCATTACTAGGCCTTAAGAGACAACCCTATGATTCCAATGGCTGGTAATAAATGATGAAGGGTTTAAAACACAAGTGGGGGATGATTTAGCCTTTAGGAAATAAACCAATAAACCTACCAACCATAACCAAACATTCCCTATATGATTCATGATAAATTGAAAGACAACTCAACATATTCATGCACTCTGAAACACATCAATATAAGAATCAACGGAATGATAAACAAGTATCAACGTACATAGTGGATAAACTACACAAGACTCTCCTAAGTCCTCAAGACTCCATGATCCACATGATCCAAGCTCCAAAATCTGAAAATATCCCTACATCACAAGGTAGTGCTAAACACATTTGAAAAATTACCTTTGCCTCTGTCCTAGAGAATAGCATCTGCAAAAGCAGCAAAGTGCCAAAGCAGGGGTGAGTATAAAACACTGCAGTTTTTCCCCAATGACTTATATACTCACGAAATTAGTAAATAAGAGTTAGAAACAATTATATAAAATGGTTTGAATAAAAACAATTCTCAAAAGATTTTTATAACTAAATATAAACAAGTTTCCAAATCCATTCATTACCAAAACCATATAAGTGTAAATGAATCAAATTATTCCAGAAAGATATTTTTCTAAAAAAATAACCAAACAATCTTTACAACAATTTTCTAATTTCACTATATCAACATACCCAACCATTACTAAAACCCATGCAACCAACCATGAATGATACATTATGGCAGTTCTATACTCATGAAGAGTTTCTAGTCGATCTACCAAGACAACACATGGTAAGTGATTCCCATGTTCCATTTATCTTTTGGCACCGAGCACAATGTCATATTTCAACCAAGCACCTTATATGCAATTACCATGTGCCATTTTACCTTTGGAACCAAGAAAAAGGTCATATTTAAACCACGCCTTGTATATAAAATATGAACACACAACTTATATACCCAACGATCAAGCAAAAAATAAATCTTTCAATAAAAACACACTTTTATTGAAAACTATTTCCCTCAAAACCGTTTCAGTGCAAAACCATTTCAACTCAAAATGATGTCAATAAAACTCCATTTTTAATGAAAACCATTTCCATTGAAACCCCCTTTTTCATCAACTATATATGAATTCTGGAAAATCCATAATTTAAAATCATCATTTTAAATTAAACCCCATTTTGCAAAACTATTCACCAAGATCACACAATTTCAAAAAAATGATAAATCATCACAAGTGGGTATTTTTCCATGAATTTCACTATAAATTAAAAATTTTAATATAATCCAATCAATTCTAGTAAGAGGGGTCGAGAGAGAAGCCACCTACATCGAAGGTTTTGACCAACATTGATAATAGATGAAGAACACACAAGGAAGAAGGTCGATTATCCAAGAACAACCTTAGTTCTCTGATCCCATCAAGATCACGACTCAAAAATAAATTATTTAGAATTTAAAAACCTAGATCTAACCAATATATTTTCAGATCTGAGATCGAATAGAGATCTGAGAAGTAGATCTAAGAAGATCTATGAAAACATGACAAATCCAGAAAGAATGGTGACATAACTCAAAAACTGTACTTCAAATCCCAAAGGGAAGGATCTGGGATGGCTTCAACTCGTGTGGGGAGGGGTATCCGGCCTTATATGGGGATTAAGGTAAAAATAGGGACATTTGGAAGCCAAAAAAATATAAAGCTTAAATGAGTAATCTCCTAGAAAATAGGATCTAGATTTTACCTCTACGCGACGTTTGACCACATGGTCTGGGGAAACCGTCTATGGATCGTGCAACCATCCTTTTGGACATAAAACTACTTATAAAACCCCCAAACTCACCCATCCATCACCTTTACCCTTTTTATGGAAACACTTTTTTTGAACCATCCCACTCTATGGAAACACCCCACATTATGGAAACAACCCATTTTATGGAAACACCTCACTTTATGGAAACAACCCACTTTATGGGAACACCCCACATTATGGAAACAACCCACATTATTGAAGAGAAACTAACATTATGAAAACAAACAACTTAATGGAAAATCTCTATATTATGGAAACTCTTTCTTTAATGGAAAATATCTATTTTATGCAAACTCTATATTTTATGGAAGCTCTCTATTTTATGGAAACTAGTTATTTTATGGAACCTCTATATTTTATGGTAACTCTCTATTTTATTGAGACTCTCTATTTTATGCCCACCAATTTGAAAGACATGTGGAAAGGGGTTATGTACCCAAAACCGAGGGTACTAAAATCTCTCAACCATTGTTCTTTCTGTCCTAAGAAGGTAGAAAACCCTCACTATCCAAAAAGAGTTTGTGCCACTATTATTTCATGTCCTTCTCGCGTTCCCAATTCTCTTCGTGAATCTGACCATGTTGCCATAAAACCCACCCTAGGAAGATTCATTTCTAATGAAATACTCTCTGTTATGTATCCATGACTTGCACTATGATATGTACCAATGATGCATCTTGTTCTAACGAAAGGTGATCCCATCTGATCACATGGTGAGGATCAGGGTGATGCTTTTTCATCTGGGATACATGGAACACATTATGCATAGAACTAAACATGGGTTGTAATGCCAACTGATATGCCACCTCTCCAACATGTCCCATTATCTCAAAAGGGAATATGTATCTAGAAGATAACGTGACCTACTTCCCCAAATGACAATGTCCATGCCTTTGTGAGATATTCAAGAAGACATCATCACCCACAACGAACGACAACAGCCTTCGACGATGATCTGCATCTGATTTCTGATTACTCTGAGTTATATTCATCCTCTTTCTAATCAAATGGATATTCTCTATTGTTTCTCTGACAAGGCTTGGCCCGACTAGTGATGTTTCACTCGTTTCCACCCAGCATAGTGGAGAACAACAAGGACGTCCATACAATTCATAAAACGGAGCCATTCGTATCAAGGCATGACAACTGGTATTATATGAGAACTCCACTAATGTTATATGCTCCTCCCATGGGCCACCAAAATCCATTACAGAAGCCCGAAATATCTCTCCCAACGTTTTAATCATTGGTTCAGATGGACCATCGATTTGAGGATGATATGTGGTTCTAATAGTCCACTGAGTTCCAAGGGCTTGCGGTAAGGATTTCCATAAACGAGTTGTAAAACTCATATCTCTATCTGAGAATATTGAAACTAGTACATCATGACTCTTTAACACTTCTCGTATATATATATTTGAGAGATCCTCCAGCATATGAGTTTTATGAGTTGGGATGAAATGGGCCGACATGGTTAGATGATCCACTATCACCCAAATGACATCGTGTTCCCGGACCATTTTTGGAAGACCTATAAAAAATCCATTATTATATGATCTCATTTACACACTATGATGGGAATGGATTGTAACATACCAGCTATTCTCTCATTCCTTTCTTTATCCTACTGTCAAATTAAGCACAGTGAGATGAACTCAGCCACTTTCCTTTTCCGGCTGCTCCACTAAAACTATGCATTCAATGCCGTATACATCTTCTGTGTGCCTGGATGTAGAGCTTATCTCGAATAGTTGTAAGAATGAAGGATTTTTTCCCGAAATATTATAGGTATATCCATATAATATCTGAAACACAAAATTGAACCCCCATCATGTCTACATCCCTCATGGGTCTCCCGACCATTGTGTTTTGAACATTCAACCAGACATTCAGCATCAGATGATTGTGCCCCTTTGAATATTTTTACTAAATCTGGAACAATTGTAACTGAAAATAAATGTGCATCATCACCTCAGTCTTCACATTCCACATGAATGTCATCTAAGACCGACATCAATAACAATTCATCTAAAGCTACTTCCTCCAACTGAGCATAGGACTTTGTACTCAATGCATACACCAAGGAATTTACATTCCCTGGTGCATACATCAAGTCGAAGTCAAACATTTGGAGATAATCCATCCATCTATTTTACATCAAATTCAAATATTGTGGTGAGAAAATGTGTTTCAAGAATTTTTGATCTATAAACACAGAATATTTCTCACAAAATAGATAATGTACCCATGTTTTCAAAGCATGGACGACTGCAGCTAACTCCAAGTCATGTGTTGGGTTATTCTTCTCATGAACACTCAACATCCTTGAACAATAAACAACCACCTGATCTCTTTCCATGATAACACAGCTCAACCCTTATCCTAAAGCATCATAATACACCGCATACCCCCATCCTGATTCTGGCAAGATCAAGATAGGTACTGATATAATCCGAACATTCAGTTCCTGGAAAGACTTCTAAAATTCCTCCATACATTGGAATGGAGCATTCTTCTATGTCATATCTTTACATGGTGAATCTAGTCGTGAGAAATCAAAGACAAAGCATTAGTAGCAACAAACTAGACCATGAAAACTTCGTATCTCAAACACATTATTTGGTGGTTTCCAAGAAATAATGGATTCTATCTTTTCAGGATCAATAGAAATTCCTTTCTCAGAAATGACAAGGCCTAAGAAACGTTCTTCTTGTATCCAAAAATCACACTTTGGTAATTTGGCCTACAAATTATGTTCTTTCAAGATTTGTAACAATGTTTCTAGTTGAACCTCATGATCAGTCGTTATGTTTCTATAGACCAAAATGTCATTCACAAACTCCAAAACAAAAGAATCATAATATTTTTGAAATATCTGATTCACCAATTCCATGAAGAGAGATGGTGCATTCTTTAGACCAAAAGGCATGACTACATATTCATAGTGTCCATATCTACTTCTAAATGATATCATTGGAATATCCTCATTCTGAACTCCCAAATGGTGATATCATGATCGCATGTCAATCTTGGAGAACCCCTGAGATCCTCATAATTGTTCAAACAAAACATTAATTCATGTAAGTGGATATCTATTCTTTATCGTAACTTCATCCAGATTATGATAATCAATACACATCTGAAGAGTCTCATTTGCCATCATCATTAACAAAACCATTGCTTCCCTTGGAGTCGTACTTGGTCGAATAAAACCCTTTCATTCAAACTCCTCTAACTGCACATTCAACTCTCATAACTCTATCGGTTCCATCCTAATGGATGGAAGGGAAATTTTACTAGTCCCTAAAAAAAGATCAATCGTAAACTCCACTTCACATAGAGGTGGTAACCCAAAGAAGTTCTTGGGAAAGTCATCCGGAAATTGATCCACAACAACTGAAAAACTATTTCCCTCGATCTCTTCAATTGATGGAAAATTCAATGCTTCTAATTGGTAAGAGATCATTCCCACCATTGGTTCAAAGAACCTCTTTTCACCCAACTTTACAATCTGCTCACTTCTAAAGAGATGCTCGATTTTGTCCTCAATCATGAAACTATCAATTTTACTATAACAGTCGATTTGAGCTTTGAACATTATCGTCCAATCCATACATAGAAGTACATAATATACATCCATATCCAATATCTATAATTCCCATTTTAGCCCATCTCCATCAGTAGTTACGTCACATGCTCTACTCACAAAGGCTAGACATTATATTTCACTGAGATGAGTTTACAGTCTTATCATAGAAGGAATAATTTCATGTTTTAAACATAAAAATAGGTTCCCCACTTCCCCATCAACTTATTGGTATAGTTATTAGCTCCTCTAGTGAAGAAAATGGTACTTCCTCTACTTGGATTTTCAGAAGTGAAAAAATCGTAAATGTGGTATCTGGTTTAAGTCCCAAGTCAACAGTTTGAATAGCCTCAGTGGAGCTTTGGATGTTCACCTATGGCTCAGGTGCAACCAAATTTTGAATAGACTCTTCTGACTAGTCATTAGGACACCTATCGGGTTCCATTTTCTAAACCAACAACAAACTCTACAAGTCTCACTCTCTAGCAACTGATGGCTTAGCATTTCAAATTATATCACATAAACTATCACAACATTGTTTTCCAAAACAACATTTTTCCCATGTTCAACTATATTTTAAATCACTTCACATGCTTTTGAAAATTAAACCATTTTCAATATATGATACTCATTCACTTTTTCAAAATAATTCATTTGGAAACCAATTACATACTATTAAAAATGATCATTTCCTGAAATGATGTATGCTCACCAAGTGGGAAGTCATTCCTCTATAATGATTGTCATTCTCATCTAATTGGATAAACCCAAGATAATGAGATTTTAAAATCCTATAAGTTTCTCCAAACACTTATTTACCCATCTCCCTGGTAACTTGATGTTCAGCATAAAATTGTTTTCTACATCCTTTTATGCTATATATTTCTAGATATGATAATCCTAATCCTTTCTGTTATTCCAACCAAATGAATATTCAAGAAGTTATTTCATCTCCAAAACTAGGAACATCGATGAATACTCGTTAGGAAATGACTGAGGAAGCTGATACTATTTGTAAAGACCCACCAATTCTCACGGGCTCGAGTGTGCTACGAGTCATTACTAGGCCTTAAGGGACATCCACAAGATGCCCAAGGCAGGAAATAAATGTCGAAGGGTTTCAAATACATGTGGGCGATGATTTACCCTTTAGAAAATAATCCAATAAACCTAACTACCATAACCAAACTTTCACAATATAATGCATGAACAAATGAAAGACAACTCAGCAACTTCATGCACTCAAAACCACATCAAAGTAATCAACAACGGAAGGATAACCAAGTATCAGAGAACAATGTGGATAAACTAAAAAAGACTCTCTAAATACATCAAGACTCCAGGATCAAAATGATCCAAGATCCAAAATCTCTAAACATCCCAAAATAATGAAGTAGTTCTAAACACGTGTAAAACATTTCCTTTTCCCCAGTCCTGAAAGATAGCCTATGAAAAAGCACCAAAGTGCCAAAGTAGGGGGTATAACACTCAGTAGGTTTTACCAAATGACTTCCCTACTCATACCACTACGATAAAAGACTTAGAAACAGTTATATAATATGGTTTATATAAAAAAATTCTCAAAAAAAGTTTGTAACTAAATATAAACATGTTTCCAAAACCATTCTTTACCAACACTATACAAGTGAAATTGAAACCAATTTTCCCAGCAAGATATTTTTTCAGAAAAATAACCAAACAATATTTACAACCATATCCCAGTATCCCTATGTCAGTATATCCATCCATTACTCAAACTCATGAAACCAATCATGCATGCTACGTTATGACAGTTCCATACTCATGAGCGGTTTCTCGTCGATCTACCAATTCGTGACAAGGTAATTGTTTCCCATGTGCCATTAATCTTATGGCACCGAGCACAGGGCCATATTTCAACCAATCCCCGTATATGGAATTCCAATGTTCCATTAATTCTCGGGCCTCAAACACAAGGTCATATTTCAACTATACCCCGTATATGCAATATGAACACCCAAAACATATTCCAAACGATCAAGACGAACTAAACCTTTCAATAAGAATACCTTTTTATTGAAATCTATTTCTGTCATAACCATTTCAATGAAAACCCATTTCAAATCCAAACCATTTCAAGAAAACACAATTTTTATTGAAAATAATTTCTATAGAAAACCTATTTTTCATCAACCATTTTGAAATTCTAGAAAATCCATAATTTAAAATCATCATTTTAAATTAAACCCCCTTTTGCACAACTATTCACCAAGATCACGCAATTTCAGAAAAACCATAAATCATAACAAATGAATATTTTTCCATTAATATCACATTCAATAAACCAATTTGAATATAATAAAATCAATTCTACCAAGAAGGTTCGAGATAGAATCCACCTACCTCGGAGGTTTTGATGAAAATTTGACAACAGACGAAGAACGCACAATGAAGCATGTCAATTCTCCAAGAACGACCTTAGTTCTCTTGTCCTAGAAATATCATGACTCAACATTAAATTATTTGGAATTAGTAAACGTATATATACCCACTATATGATCAGATCTGAGATTGAATAGAGATCAAAGACGTAGATCTGGGTAGATCTAAGAAAACCTGACAAATCCGAAAAGAATGGGGACATACCTCAAAAACCGGACTCGAAATCACCATGTGAAGACTCTAGGGTGGCACCAAATCATGCAGGGAAGGTTATCCAGACTTCTAGGGAGATTAATGTTGAAATAGGGACGTTTTAAATCCAAAAAAATATATAGATCAGAAACAAGTAAGCTCCTATAAAATAAAATCTTGATTTGGCCTCTGCACATCGTTTGACCACACGATTTGGGCTAACCAACTATGGTCTGTGAGACCTTACTTTTGGAAACAACACTCCTTTTAGAACCACCAATCTCTACAATCCTTCACCTTTACCCTTTTTATAGAAGCACATTTTTTTATTGAAACATCCCACTTTATGGAAACACCCTACATTATGGAAACAACCCATTTTATGGAAACACCCCACTTTATGGAAAATAAACCACTTTATGAAAACATACCACATTATGGAAACAACCCACTTTATGTAAAAACCAACATTATGGAAACACCCAACTTAATGGAAACTCTATATATTATGGAAACACTTTATACTATGGAAACAATCTATTTTATGGAAACCCTATATTTTAAGGAAACTCCATAATTTATGGAAACTCTCTATTTTATGGAAACTATCTATTTTATGGAAACTATCTATTTTATCAAAACTCTCCATTTTATGCACACCAATAACAAAATAATTGAGGAAATGGTTTATGTACCCGAAACCGGGGGTACTAAATTCCACCTTACCATGATCAACTGAAATAACATGATATAACACCACATGGCCCAAGAAATTCACTTCCTGAATCTAGAAATCAGATTTTGAAAGCATGGAATAATGTCAGTGATTTTGTAAATAATTCCTAAACTACTCTCAGATGACATACATGATCCTCCTTACACATAGAGTAAACAAAGATTTCATCCACAAAGGCAACCAAAAAAGTATCAAGACACTCATGGAAGATCATGTTTATTAAATCCATAAAAAATAAAGGATAATTTCCGAGAAAAAATGTCAAAACAAGGTAATCATAATGGCCATACCTAGTCTGAATTATTTTTCTAAATGTTAGGTTTTTTTATTCCATATTGATGGTAATCAGATTAGAAATTTATATTATAGAACCACTTATCCCCATATAACTAGTCAAAAAATCATCAATCCATAGAAATTGATACATTTTATTTACTATAAATCGATTGATTTTTAGGTAATACACACAATGGAGAACTGATCCATAACTTTTATTAGAAAAGTGAACTGGAACAACCCTAGGTTACACACTTGAGTGTATAAATAATTTTTATAAGAGTTCATTCGATTTATTCTTCAGCTCTTCCATTTCTGTTGGTTTAATGTGGTAATAAAGAATAAACAATAGGTGAGTACTTGGAACAAAATAAATAGAAAATGATACCTACTTTACTAGTGGGATACAATAGATGTCAGAAGTAAAGAAATCTAGGAACTAAATGAGAAATTTATCAAGATAAACTCCAAAAGATTTTATCTCTAGATCCAAAGAAAACAAAGATATTTGTTTTCCAAACAATTTATTAGATTTCCAGGCTCTACATGAGCTATAATCCCATTCATCATGAAATACATGGCACAACCCATAATATGTATTAATGTTGACCCATATAAGATAAAAAACATTTTTTTATTTATTTAAAACAATCCAATACATCCAAAATAGTGAAAAATTCATTTTCATGTTGAGATCTATAAGATCCCAAGAATGCATGATATCTGATAATGAGAAAACACATGAAAGACTACGGATACCCTCCTCTATCTCAGTTCAAAGGGGTGTAGAAACATTTGTCACATATGATAAAATATCTATATGAAGATTTATTAAATTTATAATATTGGTTCAAATAATTGAAATGTATCATATAAATAAGTCACTATTGATAAATATATAGTTATGTTACCACCCATAGTCATTAGACATGTATCTACTTCCTATGGAGACTCTCCCACTGCGTGATAAATCTTCCTAGAAGTTATATTCAGTAAGAAAACCAAGCACAAATATCATCTTTAATAGTTGAGTCATTATCATCTTATTTGTTACAATCCCATTTTCCAACTGCAGAAGCTCAACAAAAAAAAATTTCATTCTCTATTAGGGTCCCTTCGTCTTGCTAGAGTTTGAAAAAAACTAAAGACATATCTAAAACCATTGAATCTAGAAAGAACTTTTCAATGAAAGAACAATAAAATATTTCCACTCTAAGACCTCTTGCTTTTTCTTTATCACCATATTGTTTCACCATCCCCTACTAGGTCCATCTATCATAAAGGAGGAACATTTTACCTTGATTTCATTAGGAATCTCTAAGAACAAAAATAGTAGCAAGATATATCTGAACCAATCATCATCCAGTTGATTATTATTAGATCCTTGAATCTCTAGTGACTTTTGGTGAACGAACACTTGATTAGGATTCCATAATGTATCCCTTTGAGGATATAAAACATGATCCAAAATGGGAACAGTTGTAGGTGCATATCCCAGTGCTTGGATAGAAATCACAGCAATATCAACCATGTTCTAATCCCTTAGAGGATTTTATCATTGGGGTTTATTGGAAGCTTGCTCTTAGATCTAATTTTCATATATTCTTAGAGTAATGATGTTAAAAAAACATTATCATAAGACCTTGAATACCTCTTAATGGTTACATGAAATAACATTGAAACAATAACACAAGGATAATTAATACAAATAGATAGATAGACAAGATTTGTATTTAAATATTTCTAAATAAAAATTAGGGAAAAGACTATACAAAATCCACAATATGACATTCCAAAACCACCCTTGTTGACTTAAGGTTCATTTTAGTATGTTCTGGAAAGGAAAATAATGGAAAAAAAATTCGTTTTCCCAATAATATTACCCAATTGTATGCTAACATAAAAAAAATATGCTTAACATTAAACAATGATACCAATTTTCATGAACTATCAATGATTTCCTGGTACCCAGATATCCATAATATTCCTAAAATATCCAAAAGGGCATTCCAAATTTCCAAGGGTTGGTCAAAAGCACCTGGAATCAATAAATATTATTGTGGGAATGAATTTTACAAAAACAGAATATAAGAGAGAGGCATAAGTCCGTATGAAAAAAATGAAAACTCCATAATGAGAAATAAAATAGAAGTCAAACAGGTGAAAATAAAACCTAATTTACATCATCATAGTAATAGTAAACAGGTCGAAGAAGCCATGTTCCAACGTGATACAACAACTCAAAGTCCAAATAACAACTACTACTACCACCACTAAGTGCTGCTTTCACCTTTCGCGAACATAGATGGAGAAAATTTATAATTTTTAAAAGGCACAGGAAGGGTGTGAGCTAAAATTCTAGTAGGGTCTCACCAAGTATTCCATAACATGATGCCAAAATTATTTTACCAGGTAAACCATTTAATTTTAAATGAAGCAGACATGAAATTTCAAATTAATTTTTAAAACAAATCATGATTTACATTTTATTTTTCAAAATATCTCAATCAATGAATTGATAAACATTGTTCATAAAATATTTTGTAAAAATACACAAGGAATTTGTAAAACTATTTACAAATGATGCTATATATATCAATGGATTAACAATGAGAATCAAGGGAATCTACCAAGATGTATGATATTTTCAGCTTATGGGATCCTCACACACTTGATTTAGTGATCTCATCAATACGTGTATGCATGGGGGCCTCACAAACTCATCACCATTCCATCATGGATGTGACCCACAGTACATATTTTAAAAAAATTATAAAGCATCAAAAAAAATTTATAGAATAACTCACTAACTACTTAGTCTTGTATGTACTCTAACAACAATCAATAAAGGGAAATTCATTTTAAAACTATTCAAAATACAATTCAACCCATTTTCCATTTTAATATACAAATTTATATTTAAAACCAAAAATGGGTTTTAAATCAAATCAATTTTTTCTAATATAATACCACCATGATTTTGGGAAAAAAATTAACCCATTTTTTCCATTCACAAATTTGAAATACATTTCACTAATCAATTCCACAATTTAAAATCTATAATTAAATTTCAAAATTTAATTTTCATAATTTTCAATCTTTTTTCCACAAACACATCCTGATTTACTAGAATTTGAGGTTTTCCACAATTTTCATGCCAAATAAAATCCAAACCATTATTCACATAAATTCAGGTTTTCACAATACAATTGAATAAAATTTAATTATGACAGATAAATTTTCGGTTAAATTTGTTGGCTAATCATAAACATAACCACATGCATCAGAATCATGGGATCACAATTCCCAAATCCCTAAATGGGAAAATCAATCAAAGAACATCCGCAATGAGGATATGAGATTCATACCTTGTCACGACCCGACCCGTACCAGGGCTCGATCCACAACTACCCCAAGCCCACCTCCATAGGACAGGGGCTGGCGACTAGTGCTGAAGCCAGAAAAAACTAGTGAAGGCCTTTTCCGAAGAAACTATACACACACAAGCAGCCAACTCAATGCCAAAGTGCAGAGAATGAAAAGAAAGATACAACACTGCTACAAAAGGGGAATCAACATACATGCATCGACCTCTAACCAGTACAAGAAAAGGGATGTAAATTACTGAAAAGTAAACTGAACTGTAAAAGGGGAAAACACGCACCCATTCAGAAAGGTACCACAACTCGACAACGGGTAAAACAAAGGTAAACCGCTGGTGAATCTCACACCCAGATGTCATGCTACAACCACTTAATGCAACCCAAGCTTCTGTGTCCTCTACGCTCCTCCATAGTCTCGATCGACTTGTCTGTCATCTGCATGGGCACACCAAGTGCGGGAAAAGCCCAAGCAGGGGTGAGTATAAAATTAGTCAGTAGGATGCCCCGCAAGCTCGAGGGAGAAACAAGGGAGGTACTAAAATGGTGAGCAGTAGACAGAGCAATGAAAAGTGTAATATTGAAAAATAGAGAGAGTGCAGCTCAACCCAACAAGTGAAAGGAAGCAGACTCGTACAGATGTAAGGAGCTAGAGACGGTGATAACACAAACTTCCCATCGATTCTTCATTTCCTATAGTAGGAGAGTTGACTCATCCAACAAAGAGGAGCAAGACACGGAAAGCACATGGCATACCCCACGTGTCTTCGCCCCTCCTAGAAGGAGAGTATACAAACCCAAGGATTGGGAACAACAATACGGTGTATATATATACTCAACATGAAATCCCAATGAGTGTGTAAGGGGATCTCAATCACCAAGCTCAGCCCAAGGAGATTCGCCAACATTTAAAAAGATTTCCAACACTGAACCCAAACGTCCCACACATCATCCTAGGAGGTACAAGTCAAAGGGGCTCAATCACCGAACCTCGATACTATCCTTGTTGGGTGGCACTATCTCACCCGCACGACTTTTAGGTCGCATCGCAAGGACGCGTCTCGGTGGGAAAGGAGACCCTCGTCCTTGTATCTCCTATGTTCACTTCAAAGAAGCCACATCGCTGATCCATACAACCAAGGATCCCGCTCCGGTAGTCTTGGAGAAAAAGTCACTGACTAACCTCATAGATAAGAACCGAGTCTGATATGCCAACGTGTGACCCACTGCCCAGCCCTACTAGAGGGTAAACCCTAATACATCATCAGGAAACTCACTGCCCAGCCCTGCTGGAGGGTAAACATGGAACAAGTCGACAGGAGACCCATTTCCCAGTCTCTGTTGGAGGGTAGACCAAGAACACGTCGACAGGCAACCCATTTCCTAGTCTCTACTAGAGGGTAAACCTGAAAGAAGTCGATAGGTGAACCACTGCCCAGCCCTGCTTGAGGGTAGACCCTAAGAATTCGACAAGCGACCCACTGCCCAGTCTCTACTAGAGGGTAGTCCTGGAACACGTTGTCAGGTGTCCCCTTGCCCAGTCTCTACTAGAGGGTAGACCTGAAAGAAGTCGATAAGTGACCCACTTCCCAGCCCTGCTGGAGGGTAGACCCTAAGAAGTCGACAGGCGACCCACTTCCCAGCCCTACTGGAGGGTAGACCCTAAGAAGTCAATAGGTGACCCACTACCCAGTCTCTTCTAGAGGTTTGACCCGGAACACGTTGACATGCGACCCACTGCCCAGTCTCTACTGGAGGGTAGACCTAGAAATGGGTCTGATAACTCAACACTACAACTGACATCACCGGGTGTTACCAACATCGCTTCCGTGCGTTGGTTCGGAGTGCGTCAAAGGGACCTCCATCCAACACCCTTAAATGTTTCCACATTTAATAATATCTCAAACAAGGATCCACATGCCCAAACAGATCACACCTTTGAAATTCTCGAGGAAAAACACGTGAGATAGACCATTTACTCGCTAGAAATGGGCTCCCGGTGGAAAAGGTAATATTTACCGTAGCCAGCCTGGGTGGGGCCCACACCATAATCCCAAAAATGATCGAGAACACTGTGCCATCATGATGCTCTTGGAAAACCATATCAAATCTACCATCCATACGCCCGAATCGGACCCTTGATGATGAAGTCACATCACACTACACACAGCTCAATAGACGGCCCATGGGGCCCACACCTCAACTCCAGATTCATCAGCTTAAACCAGCCTAGTCAACCTCGTCTCGATGTCAGGGTCACAACACTGCTGACAGTGCCTAAAACGGACAACGGATGCAGAAGCAGCAACTTCCCGCGTTATATGCAAATGGGGCCCTATGGGGCCCACACCTCGAGCCTGAAATTAGGCGGGCGGATTGAGTCGTTTCAGTCCCCTCATAAAAACATTTATAAATGAGTACTCGAACACCCTAAACAGATGTCAGTTGAAAAAGTGGTGTTTCACCATAAAGCGTGCAAACTAGGCCATGTGGCTCGCACCCTATCTCCAACCAGAACACTTCAGAAAGTGTCACAAAAAGTCTGCATGAGGACTGGGATCACGCTACCACTGATGACACATCAATCGGACATCCCAAGCTGGAGTTAGGTCAGATGCAACAATTAATTAATTAATTAATTAATTTTCACATTAAGGGTTCCATGCCTCCGAGAAACAAAACCAACCCTCAAAAGTTCCAAACCACTTTGGAAGGATCATCTCAGCTCCAGGGCCATTGTGCCTCCGACAGCGCATCAAACGGACGTTCGGCTCGCCAGGCACGTCCGTCGCAACTTTAATAATAATTTAATATTATTAAATTAACACGTTTTGGGGCAACCGTCTTCGGGCGCAGAACCCCAAATCCCCAAAAACCATTTCAAACAATCCGCCTCGCTGATACGGTCCCGTAGTCGTAGAAGGCGCGTCAAAAGGACGAGTTGTTTAGGAGATACCCCCCACCCAACCCCCCATTCAGGGGGACCCAAAATGGGCCTGTCCAGACCGGCCAGACCAGTCCAGAATGACGGCCCGCGGCCCAACCGCAGGTTTGGTCCAACCCATCGTGGCCCACTGGCCGCAGCCCGCAGGTTCGGTCCAACCCGTCGTGGCCCGCTGGCCGCAGCCCGCCTCAAAACACCGGACCCTCGGGTCCGGTTCCTGAAACAGACCGGCCAAAGGCCGGTCTCTTCACATCGCCCCAGCAAGAGCCACAAAATAGCGGGTCCTTGTCCACGTCGCACACCTGAGGCACTGACCGGCTCGGGTTCCCTTGCCGAGCGCGACAGGACAGCGCCCGCGCTCCCTGGTCGTCGCCGCTCCCCTGAGCCGCACGCACAGTCGCCGCTCCTCCATCTCCGCCTGACGCAAACGCCCTGGACACCTGAACTTGGAGAATGTCCATCCGGCCTCCCCTTCCCGCTAAGCCGCACGCCCATCCACCGCCTCGCCTGAGCTCGCCGCACCGGTTGAATTCGAATCCTCTGCTCGACCATGCCCCAGCGACACCCAGCGCCGACACCTCTGAAGCTCGGCCTCTCCCCTACTGCATCGTGACGAAGCCCCGAACCACTCCTCGCCCGAGCCCCACGCTTCCAGCCATGACCAATTCCTGAATACCGAACCTCCGTTGTGCCACCCCGATCTCCTTCCACCGCCCTTTCCGGAGCCGACACTTCCGACGGCCGCCACCAACGCTTCCGTAGCCCTTTTCCAAAACCGAACGTGGGTTCGGTTTCTTCGGAACAGGGCCTTCACAGCGCCTACCGCTGATCGTTGATCTGACACGATTGGGTGCGTCTGAAAATTTGGACAAAGGACGCCCAATAACGATGAACAAAATAGGGCTCGGGCGTTGGTTGTGTTCATTCAGCCAACGCCTCCAAGTTCTAAAAAAATAGAATTTAAAACAAAAAAAATATAGAAATTGAAGAAAGTTCAGAAAACCAACAAAAAACCTACCTCGATCCGGCCGTTCGATGTTGGCGACGCGCCCGCGCATTCCCGCTTTGATCCACCAGAGTCCACTCCTCAATCCGGCAATGAACGGAGAAGAACGCTAGAGAGAGTGAGAGATGGAGGGAGGAAGAAAATGAGTCTTCCCTCAACTCTTTGTGAATTTATAAAAATTCACTTAAAACACTCCCAACGGGCGCGAATTCTTAATCCTCTGTGCCCGCTTATTTTATCTCACGCCTAGGCAAGAAGCCCCATATCAAAATCAACGGAAGTCTCCGATTTCAATTCCGAGACTTCGTTCGAAAGTAATTCAAAAAGAATGCTAGTGATAAAAATAACTATGTGAACATTCTGAAATGACCATTTTTCCCCAGGGTGACATTTCTTAGAGCAGGCCCGCGCCCACAAATTTTTCACCTCGACTAGGGTAAACAACATGATCTAGAGTCAATGGTGCCCTCAGTTTTCCCATCCGAGCAACCATTTAGGAGTTACTCGGGATTGGGATATTAAATGAATAATTTTATTTAATTTATCCACTTGACACACCACTAACGAGCGAGGGGTCGGAACATACTGCACCGACTTATTTTTTGTCGTGCCTATGGTAAACACCGCGTTCTAGACCCAACTGTGGTCTTGGATTTCCGATCCGATCAACCGTCTAAGAGATATCACATTTGCTTTAGTTAACCACACATGAGTAATATAAAAACACTTAATATTTTTATATAATTAATTCGGGGCACACTGGACCTCGGAATTGCACGCCTTCTGAACGCCCTGCTCTGGAGTGATATCAAGAAATTTTTCAAAGTCTCAGAGGCCCAAAACCTAGGATCTTACATCATTCTCTCGTTCAATAATTTCTTCCCCGAAAAGCAAAACTAGGAAAACAAATTGGGATATAGAGCTCACACCTTGCTCTCCCAAGCCAAAGAAAACATGCACATCACCATGATCACAAAACACATGAACCAATGGGAGGGTTATTATAAGGTCTTTTACTCTTGAAGAAATGTGTATGAATATGCACATACCTCATCCGTTGCGACATGTGGAAGACACTGTGCGCTCACTCCTACTGTTGGGAGGGTAGGGAAAGATGGTATGCAACATCTCAACCGTTTTCATGATTGCCGAATGGCCCAAAGAAACTCTAGGGTCTTTCCCGGCCGCACCTCAACTTTCCACGTCAAGACTGATATCATGGTTTGTTCCGGGAAAATGGTATCGTGATTCACTCCTTCAAAATACCCATATGGTGAAACACTCACGGATATCCAGTCATACATGTTTTCACCGTTGGTGCATCATGACCGAGACTCTCTTACACGCTCAACCAGCAAAGGAGTCAGCTTCATCAACTACAGACAAGTTATACCATCCTACAGAAACTCCAGTCAGCACTGTCATCTCCAGTTCAAGTCTCTCTGTATGGGGACACACCTAATAAACTGGTGGTATAACCAAACAAAAAGGTGCTTTCCCCGAAGATAGTGTCCCCACATTCTCCGCGGAATACTACCACCACCAGCACTAACACAGGGTTACACCGACACCCCACGTCACCCTCGGTGACCCCTCGAGCAAGGAGTTAGATGAAAGCATACCTCACGTAGGGTCTAACAATATCTACTATGTAAAGTATAAAAATACACAGAGCGTACCTCTTATCATCTCTTGCGCAGTAAGATTATAAACAATCACAACACATAACCGCCCGCAGCCTCGTCCGTCAACTCCCTGAGCATGATATGGGCCGCCTTATGGTGGTGGAAGGACCTTGAAACATCGTCCTCCATCCACAGTATTTCTTGATTTCTACCAACACCGCGTCCTTGGGGAACACCCTTTCCTCACATGGGATTTCTCTTACCACAACCCAGCCTCAATCGTGGCGGTGCATCTACTAACTATCTGGAAGACTCAGCACATTTGGTCGAGTAGTCTCCCGCAATGTGACCCCGCACATCACAACATAGCACTAGTCCTCCCTGGGATATCTCAGTGCTCTATGTTGTCCATGACCATGTGCCTAGTTCTTATCAAGGGGAAAACTCTGATGTCGAGGCCCCACCAATCGATGTCCCTCTGCCAGAGATTTCTCTATCACCAGTTCTTACTCCAGCACCCTGAGATGGGTGAGGATGCACAAGGGAACTACGCTGGCACGAATATCCTCTATAGAGATATCATTCAAACTTCTATGCTCGGAAGTTGCCATCACAGACCGCATCCAAGGAGTACTGAGTAAGTTCTGTGAATCCAGACCTATATTCACCCACTACCATCACTCCCCGCTGAAGCTCCAGCAGTTCCCGAAACCGTAAAAAGTGTAAGTAAGAGGGGGTAGTACTCCTCACGAAACGTCTTCTAGAAGTCATCCCACGAGAGTACCGACTCATCGTGTATCTGAGTAACCCTGGCTCTACTAGCGCCAAACTACACAGTGGAAAAGGACTGGCTGTCAAAGCCACCATCTAACCTGTTAGTGTTCGAACAATCCTGAAGAGGCGGACCACTGAATCTATCCAACCCTTCAGTATCTGAGGGTATGGCTCGTCACGGAACCTCCACAGTCTCTGATGCTGGAACTGACGTAGCGTGCCCAGCCTGTTCTCATCATTGGGCCTCACTATCGGTAATATCCGCT
The DNA here is from genome assembly GCA_963277665.1 of Viscum album. Lineage (NCBI taxonomy): Eukaryota > Viridiplantae > Streptophyta > Magnoliopsida > Santalales > Viscaceae > Viscum > Viscum album. The sequence continues at coordinate 1,869,026,207 of OY728133.1, forward strand.
ACTCCACAGGTGGAGGTGCTACTCCTGGTCCTCCTCGAGAAAGGGTAATTGTATGATGGATCTTGAACTGAGGCCTCTTCGCTCACAGAATCATCATCATGAACCAGAGATAGTATCTCGGTTGGCTATCATCACAGATACATCCTAAACTCGATGAAGGAGCACCGCAATCAAATGATCATTTAAATATCGACAACAATGGGTAGCTGACTCAAGAAGGAAAATCAAGGACTCAATCTTATACGATGCATGAATCAAATTCCCTGCAACAAGTGTCTCAGTGTTCTAAGTTGAAAAATGGGTTATCAGGATCCTGGTGAATGGATACGTCGGTCGTCGCACCATCACTAAACTCACTGGCCTAAGAGCCTTTCTTGAGACACGTTGTCACTATTTCCCCAAAAATCACCCAATTATTTTTTAGGGACGTCCGAACATCGCCCCAAGGAATGAACCACATCTGATACCACTTTTTCACGATCCGCCCATACTGGGGCTCGAGCCGCAACTACCCCATGCCCTCCTCCATAGCCCAGGGGCTGGCGGCTAGCGCCGAAGGCACAATAAACTAGGGGAGGCCTTTTCCTAAGAAACTGTACACACATAGAGAGCCAACTCGATGCCAACTTGCAGAGAAAGGAATTCAAGATACTACACTGCTACAAAAGGGGAATCAACATACATGCATCAACCTCTAACCAGTACAAGAAAATAGCTGTAAAGTACTAACAAGTAAACTGGATAGTAAAAGGGGAAAAACACGGGCCCTTTCCGAAAGGTGCCACAACCCGGAAACAGGTAAAAAAAGGTAAACTACTGGTGAATATCACACACAGAATGTCCTACTATGGCCACTGATTACATCCCAAGCTCTTTTGTCCACAACACTCATCTGTAGTCTCGACCGACCTGTCCATCGTCTGTAAGGGCACACCAAGTGCGGGAAAAGCCCATGCAGGGTTGAGTATAAAAATACTCAGTAGGATGCCCCAAAAGCTCGAGGAAGCAATAAGGGAGTTACTAAAATGGTGATTAGTAGATAGAGAAAAGAACAATGTAATAGTGTAAAAGAAAGAGAGTGCATCTCAACCCTACAAGAGAAAGGAAGTAGACTCATCCAGACGCAAGGAGCTAGAGATGGTGAGAAAACAAACATCTCTTCGAGTCTTCGCTGCCTATAACATGAGAGTAGACTCATCCAACCAAGAAGAGCTAGACACGAAAATCATGTGCCATACACCACGCGTATTCACCTCTCCTAGAAGGAGAGTAACCGAACCCAAGGAGTGGGAACAACAATAAGGTGTATATATATGCTCAACGAGAAACCCAAATGAGTGTGTAAGGGGATCTCTATCTCCAAGCTCATCAAAAGACAAGTCGCCAACAGATCAAAGGATATCCAACACTGAACCTTAACGTCCTGCAGGTCAACCTAGGAGGTACAGGTCAAAGGGGCTCAGTCACCACACCTCGATACTATCCGCTTTGGGAGGCACTATCTCGCCCACATGGCTTTTAGGTCACGTCGCAAGGACGTGTCTTGGTGGGAAAATAACCCCTCATCCTCTTATGTTGTAATGTCACGTCGAAGATGCCACATCGCCGATCTGTACAACCAAGGATCCCGCTCTGGTAGTAACGGGGGAATAATCACTGACTAACCTCATAGATAAGGACCGAGTCTGAAATTCCAACGGGTGACCCACTGCCCCGCCCTACTGGAGGGTAAACCCTAATACATCATTATGTGACTCACTACCCAGCCCTAATAGAGGGTAAACTCGGAACAAGTCGACAGGAATCCCAATGCCCAGTCTCTACTTGAGGGTAGACCCGGAACACGTCGACAGTGGCCCCACTGCCCAGTCTCTGTTAAAGGGTAGACCTGAAAGAAGTCAAGAGGCGACCCACTACCCAGCCCTGCTGGAGAGTAGACCCTACGATGTCGATAGGAGGCCAACTATCCATTCTCTATTGGAGGGTAGACCCAGAACACGTCGACATTCGACCCACTGTCCATTCTCTACTAGAGGGTAGACATAAAAGTAGTCGACAGGTGACCCACAACCCAACCTTGCTAGAGGGTAGACACTAAAAAGTTGACATGCGACCCATTGGACAATATTTGCAAGATTATTGTCTCGAAACACATCGATAGGAGACCCACTGCCCAGTCTCTACTAGAGGGTAGACCTGGAAATGAATCTGATAACTCAGTACTTCAAATGACAACACTGGGTGTTACTAACATTGCTACCATGCATTGGATCGGAGTGCGTCAAAGGGACCTCCATCCAACACCCTTTCATGTTTCCACATTTAATAAGATCTAAAATGAGGCTCCACATGCCCAAAAGGATCACACTTTTTCAATCCTCCTGGAAAAACACGTGAGATAGACTATATGCCTGATGCGGACGCCTAATGAAAAATTCACAGCACGCTGCACACTGCTCAAAAGATGGCCGACGAGGCCCCCTCATCAACTCCTGATTCATCGCCTGAAACCACCCTGGTCAACCTCGTCTCGATGTCAGGGTCACAACGCCTCTGACGGTGCCTAAAACATACTTCGGATGTAGAAGCTGCAGCTTCCCACGTTATATACAACTGGGGCCCTGTGGGGCCCACACCTCATTCCCGAAATTAGGCGGGCGAATTGCGTTGTTTCAATCCCCTCGAAAAAACATTTAGAAACGAGTACTCGAACACCCTTAACGGATGTCAGGTGAAAAATTGGTGTTTCACTGCAAAGGGTGCAAACTAGGCCCTGCGGCCCACACCCTGTCTCTATCCCAAACGCTTCATGAAGCATCCCAAACAATCCGCACGAGGACTGGGGTCATGTTGGCGCTGACGACACGTCAATCGGACATCCCAAGCAAGAGTTAGGTCTAACGCAACAATTAATTAATTAATTAATTAATTATTCACATTAAGCGCTTCATGCAACCGAGCAACGAAACCAACCCGCAAAGGTTTCTAACCACTTTGAAAGGCTCGTATCATCTCTAGGGCCATTTCACCTTTGACGGCGTGTCAAACGGACGTCCGGATCGCGAGGCACATACTTCACAACTTTAACAATAATTTAATATTATTAAATTAACGCGTTTCAAGACACCCGTCTTCGGGCGCAGAACCCAAAATCCTCGAAACCCATTTCAAACAGTCCTCCTTGCTAATACAGTCCAACAACTACAGATGGAACATTAAACAGATGCATCGTTAGGAGAAACCCCCTCCCACTAAATGCAAGGGGGCCCGAAGTGGGCCGATCCAGACCACCGGCTAGCGGCCCAGCCACAGGTCATGTCCATCCCGCTGCGGCCCGCTGGCCACGGCCCGCCTGAATCCACTGGACCCTCGGGTCAGGTTCTTCAAATAGATCAGCCGAAGGCCGGTCTCCTCACGTCACCCTAGCAGGACCCGCAAACAGCGGGTCCCTGTCCACGCCGCACACCAGAGGCACTGACCGCCTCGGGTTCCCCTGCCGAGCGTGTGATGTCGGCGCCCGCGCTCTCTACTCGCCGCTGCTCCCCTGAGCCGCATGCCACACTGCCGCTCCCCTAGATCTTCCTGACACTAGGTCCCCGGTAGCCTAGACCAGCTGAACGTCCCTCCGGCCTCGCCTTCTCGCTGAGCCGCTCGCCCAACCGTCGCCTCACCTGAGCTCACCACACCGGCTGAAGTCTGCTCCTCCGCTCGACCATGCCCCGGCGACACCCGACACCGCCACCTCCGAAGCCTGGCCTCACCCCTGCTGCTCCTCCCCATAGCTTTGAACCACTCCTCGCCTGAGTGTCGTGATTCCGGTTGTGACCACTACCCGGTGCCTGAACCTCCACTACGCCACCCCCGAGCACCGGCCACCACCCTTGTCGGAGCCGACACATCCAGCGGCTGCCCCAACCACACCGGTGGCCCATTTCCAAAACTAAATGTGGGTTTGAGTTCCTCGGGATGAGGCCTTCGCAGTGCCTACTGCTGATCGTTGATCCGACGCGATTTGGCACGTTCGAAAATTTGGACGAAGGATGCCCAAGAATGATGAACAAAACAGGGCTCGGGCGTTAGGCGTGTTCGTTCGGCCAACATCTCCAAGTTCTAAAACTATATAATTTAAAACGAAAAATCTCCAGAAATTTATGAAAAGGAAGAAAACCAAAAAAAAACATACCTTGATCTGGTTGTTCGACGTTGGCGATGCGCACGCACAATCCCGCTTCGATCTGCTGGAGTCTGCTCCTCAATCCGGTGAAGAACTGCAAAGAACGCCGAAGAACGGTGAAGAAAGCTGGAGAGAGGGGGGGAAGAAAATGAGTCTTCCCTAAACACTTAGTGAATTTATATAAATTCACTAAAAACTCTCCCAATGGGCGCAGATTTAGAAACCACCTTGCCCGCTTATTTTATCTCACGCCTAAGAAAAATGACCCATTTCGAACTCAACAGAAGTCAATGATTTTATTTCCGAGACTTTGTTCAAAATTTATTTAAAAAGAATGTTAGTGATAAAAATCAATATGTGAACATTCTGAAATGACCATTTTTTCCATGGGTGACATTTCTCACATCATGCACACGCTAGCAAATTTTACACCCCTCCTAGGGTAAACAGTACGCTCCGAACTCAACAGTTCCCTTGGTTTTCCCATCCAAGCAACCATTTTGGAGTTACATGGGTTTGATCTATTAAATGAATGATTTAACTTAATTTATCCACTTGACACACTGTTAATGAGTGAGGGGTCGAAACGTCCTGCTCCGACTTATTTTATGTCGCGCCTAGGGTAAACCCTGCGTTCCGGACCCAACTGTGGTCTTAGATTTCCGATCTGATCAACCGTCTAAGAGATAACACCTTTTCGTTAGTTAACCACGCATTCATAATATAAAAACACATTAAATATTTATATAATTAATTTCGGGCACACCGGACCTCGGAATTGCACGTCGTCTGAACGCCCTGCTCAATAATGGTTTCAAGAAAATTTTCAAAGTCGTAGAGTCCCAAAACCTAGGTTCATACATACCTAGATTCCATATGTAAATACACATAGATTACTTCCTTCAACATCATGGGGAAACAAATAAATATTTTGGAGAGTAAAAGAGAGTGGGAGAGAAGGGACCAGGAATGAATTCTTACTAAAAAAGGATCAAATGATGATTGACACACTTTAATTCACATTGTAAAGGGCTTTTAGCTGTCAAACTTGGTCCTTAAAAGATCCAATAACCTAGGAAAACATTATTGGTCAAGTCAAGGCTGAGAGGGGGAAGAAATAGTTGTTCAAGAAATTTAAAAATAAATTTATAATAAAACAATAGTGTGAATAGTTTCATAGAGGGTCTAAAAGGTTTTTCTAAACATACTCCCTAACCGTGCACCCCTATGAAGGGTTTCATGGTTTCTATTTTGTAGGAACATGGTTTATCAATCTGTGAGGAAATTATAAAAACCCCTACTATCTGAGATTTCATGGTTATGATTAGCTGGGTGCATGATTTGCTCAAATTTACTGCCAACAATGCATAGTGTAATGACCCCAGAATTTCAGTAATATTTTTTTAATTTTTTGGGATTATTACGAGGCCACAAAATCGGACGGAACAGGATTCCTATGTCCATAGTGACAGGAATGATCTGTTAAAAAAGTGTTAAGCATAAAATAGTGTGCATGAGTAGCATTCCAGAAACATTACAATAACACTTAAATAGGTTCCCAGATTAGAAATCTGAGGGCACCTTTGTGTTTAAGATGGAATTCTTATCCTAGGAATGACTTATGTTTAGTAGGTTCATGTTTCCAATATGAAAACCCAAAATTGGCATAACTGAAAAAAAAAATTAAAAAAATTATGTTATTTTTCAAATGATTATATATCACGAATGGTGACTTAGATTAAAAATCTGAGACCACTGATTAAGTCTTAAGGGTATGGTTTTCTAATTAAGTTACAAACACTGGCTAGTTCGGGTCACTAGTTGAAGTTAGTTCTTGGCTATAAATTAAATAAATAAGTTGCAATTATTTTATTGTGAAATCCATAACATCAAAACAGTAACTCGAATTGAAAATCGTTGAGTACTATTGAGATCGTGAGGGTGTGTTCCTTTTATGCGAAGCCAAACCTCAACCAGCATGGTTCTAGGGTGATTGTAAATATTTATTAAAAATCATTTATAGATAAGTTCAGTAAATGCATGGGAGGCGGTTTCAATCTTTTCAATCGGTTCTTGGATTAAAAAAATCAGATGGCATCGTTGAATCCATAGCGCTAGGATTCATTTAAGGGAATCATAACTATGACCATAGTTGGTCGGGTGAAAAGGTTAGATTTTAGTACTTTTTAACGAAATAACAGTATAGCATAGGAATTTTTTTTATTTCTTTTTTTCATACCACCTGTTGAGCTTTGGTGGCGGGGACCACGAAGGAGGTCAGACATTCAAATATGGGATATTAATTTTCCAGTTACACTTTTGTTGCGTAACCAACCCTCATTTAATTAATGTGGTACATTAATCATGTCAATTAATAAATTTCATTGATTCCCAGGTGCATTACTCATCCTTTTCCCCTCAATTTAAATATGTCTTATGTGTAGTTTTTGACACGGATTCTTCAAGAGAAGAACCACTGGCGATGTGATGTGACACGTTCTACCGATAGAGATGGATTCTCGGGTGACAAAGAACCGGGAGCGATGAACGATGGTGGATTCTTCAAAGTTTGAATTCTCCTTTCACCACATGATCACTCCAAAGACTCTTGAGGTACGAGTTCTCTTTTAATTTAAAAAATTACCACAATAATTCTCCTTGTTTTTGAGTTTGTGTCTGGTCATTATGGGTGATTTTAATGAAGATTATCATTATTTAATTGGGATTTATAAATTACTCCCACTTGTAATAAATCTAAAACGGAGGGAATGAGCCAAACTAACAATGCTAGGACCCTTCATCGCTTTATTTTCATTGTGTTCTTCAATGGAGTGTTTTTCTAACTTGATGGAACCTTGAAACCGGGATGTTCACAATGAAGACAACATCCCAGGGGTACATTAGGCACGTCCAGACGAATGAAAATACCATTGGAGCTCTCCCAGAGGCCTGTAGAAGATTTTCCATCGCAGAACTGGAAAGGAGGTAGTGGCGACCAGTGCCAGCAGTGATGGTGACTACTGCTGCTCGCTAGCCGTGGAAGAGGGTTGGGCCACTTGGCGACGCTGCGAACCAGAAGGGGAGGCTGACAACCACCAGGCGATGTTGGAAGTGTGGCACGCCACTGCGTGCCATGGAGAAGGAGTCGTGGCATCAAAGTCGAGATAGGAGGGGGACTCGCGCCCTATGGCCCCCGCGGACCACATGGCGGCGTCACATGGTGTCGTTAATTGAAGAGACGAATGACTCTTCTTGATTTGTTCGGGTAGCTAGTGGCCACCTTGCTGGAGTGCCTGGCCAGCACAATAGGCCGCATCCCCCGACAGGAAAAGCCCATCATGGCCCCACCCATTACACTAACCTGGGCTGGTTTGGGCAGAGCCGAGTCTGACCCAGACTGGGTCGGTCTGTCATGACCTATACTTGAGGCTCGTGTCGTGACTACCCCAAACCCGCCTCCCATAGGCCAGGGGCTGACGACTAGCACCAAAGGTGTAAATCCAAATTAATGGGAAGGCAATTCCTTTATATAAGAAAACAAACCCAACAGAGTACAAAAGCTGAAGTAAAAACTAAGTAAACTGAGTACAAAAGTAAGTGCTGAAATGTAAATGGGAATGTATACAAACCCAACTGAAAGTGCAGAAAAACTGAAAAAATTGATGTATAATAGCTGAAAAGTAAAGCAGAATCCACCAAGAGGTCCTCCAGAAATCCAACATGAATGTTGGGTACAGATGGTCTCCTCAGCTCCTCGAATCCGTTTGTTCGCTCCATAGACGTCCTTCCTGATAGTTCACCTCCGGATACCATCCCTCTCCACAAACCTCAACCATGATAAGCGTTGTCCGTCATTTCATCCAAAAAAACGTAGTGCATGCATATCCCGTGCAGGGGTGTGTATACGACACTCAGTAGGGACCCTGAGACTCCCGAAGGCCTCCCAAAATCCACGAAGGATAAACCAAAAAGGAAGATACAAACACGAAGTATCAATCAACTCTACTTATGTATATGCCCATATTTATACCTAAGTCATCAATTCCAGTTCGGCTCTAACTCCAGAGCCCAAGTACAACCCAGTCCACACAGGAAAGCACAACCCAGTCCACATAAGAAATCAAGTCAATCATATCGATGTTAATGATTGAAAGTCAAGACTCATCTCAAACTGGCATAATATTCATGAAGAGGGGTAGAGATGATAGATAAAGCCTCTGAATCATCTCCCCTACCTAACCCATGTAGGATCCAAGTACAGAAGTTATCGCTACCGAACCCACGTAGGATCCAAGTATAGTAACCATCACTACTGAACCCACGTAGGATCCAAGTATAGTCGTCATCGCTACCAAACCCACGGAGGATCCATGTATAGTCATCCTCGCTGCCGAACTCACGTAGGACCCTATTACAGTCGCCATCATCATCGCAGTTGCAGCCAGCTCTTGGGTTCCCGCACACAGCATGCTCGATTCCGGGAGTGTCCGCTCCACTAGCCCAGGGGTCGATACATCAACTTTCACGAATTTTAGAGTTGATGTATCACAATGTTTCATTTCTTCAAGAGGAACTCAATGCGACAGATGGCGCGTCAATCGGACGCCCGGTCTGAGAGATATTGGACTTTCCGTCCGAGGGGCCCGGTTGGTTTTTAAGTGAAACCAAACCGGACCGTACTCCAATCACATCCAAACCACAAATGGAGTAATCCAAAATAACCATCTCACAATTTGGGATTCAACGCAATTGACGGCACTTCATTCATAGGTCCGGTCATTATGTTATAAGTGTTTCCGCTCCAAGGGCCTGGTTGGTTTTGGGTTCGAACCAACCTGGTTGTACCCAAAATTCACTGAAACCTTGACTGTAATATACAGAAACGACCGTCTGGATCCAGGGATCCCTATGAAACTGATGGTCTGTCAATCAGAGGTCTGTAGCCCACGATATGGGCGTTTGAATGAACCTGGTTCGAAAATAGGGGGTCTGGGCCGGGTCCGACCCGGCCCAATACCCCCTGGGTAGGCCCGAACTGGGTTGACCTGACCCGGTTCTGGGTCCGGCCCTATTAGACGTGACCCGGCCCGGCTGGCGCGTCCTAGCCAGGCTGGCGTGGGCTGGTGGCCAGTGGCCCAGCTCGGAAGCAGACCGCAACTCAGCACTAGTCAAGCGGGGCGCAAGGGGCGCGCCCCTTATTTCTGGAAACCGCAGAACCTGTGGGGTCCGCCCTAAAAACCGGTTGGGGGGTTACGACCCCCCCCCCCAGTTTTCTGAAAAACGTCCAGCCTTTATGGCCGGCTGGTTGATCCGTCGTGGGACATTTCAGGGTCCCGCCTCTTGGAGTCACCGGCACCCGGCGCAGCCGGCCGCCACCTGCTTGACCGTCATGTCCTAAGGCCGCGGCTCTCGTTCGACCGGTGTGGTGCGACCGCACCGTGCTCCTCCGCCACGGCCCGCTCTGGCTGCGGCCTTCCTCGGCTTCTCCTGCGCGGCGTGACGGCGCCGCGCAACGCCATCGCGGCCCGCTCTGGTCGCGGTTCTCTTCGTCCTCGCGCGGTGCGACGACACCATGCCGCCTTTGCCTCAAACGTCAATGATGATCAATAAAAAAAGGAGGATGATCAGCCATGTTTGTAAAGTCTGTTCCCCTCCTGTTATGATGATAAAAACCGGCCAAATTAAACAAGAATTCTCAACGAAAAAACAAATCACATTTTTAATTCATTAAAATTGTACATTACCCCTACCTCGAAAGATGTTCGCGGTTGCCAAGTGCCACAGAAAATAGTGTCTTTTCCGTCATCGTTGGTGTCTCCTCCCTTGTCGCGGAGGAACAAGAGGATAATGAAACTGATGCCACTGAATCAACGTTCTTCGTCAGAGAGTTGGTGTTCTTCGTTGAAGACAATGTTCTTCAAAAGAAACTAGATCTCTCTCCTCCAATTCTCAACACAACAAGCCAACCAACAAATAAAATAAGGCTCCTATTTATTTTATTAAAACATGCCATGCATTCAAAATTACAAATACCAATAATTAATTCAATTAATTGACGAGGTTCAATTAATTAAATTAATGTGTGTTGGCACGAATTAAATTGGAAGAGTGGGGAGAGGAGGAGTTTCCCAATTAAATACATGGGGTTTAATGGGAGGTTTAAGGGGTTCAGGGAATGCGAATGGTTGGGGCTCATATGGGCCCCACCTCACAATTATCCACACATGGGTAGTTAGGAGTTTTTGGTTGCCATCTTAACTATTCCATGTAGGATATAACTACTTAAGAAAATGAATAAAAATTGGTATACAATTTTTATTCATTTCTTATTTTAACCACAAATTTATACTCCTTCTCCTGTGCAAACTCATCTACAGTAAAAGTCCTCTTAAGCAATTTCCGGCACTGCAGTTCCATCAGTGACCTCGGATTTCAATTCCAAGCACCGGTTCAAAAGATAGAAAAACTTGCTCATTTGTTCACTGAACGTACCTATGATAAACTTTGGAAATTCATTACGGGCACACCGGACCTCGGAATCAGGTGCCTTCAGAAACTACGTACTTGTATAATACCCAAGAATTTAGGAAAAAAAATTCTTTGAAATTTACAGGTCTTTACATTACCCCCACCTCAGGGATTTACGTCCCTGTAAAGCTACATCATAAACTACGGAAACAAATGAGGGTACTGTGCGCGAATCAGATCCTCCCACTCCCATGTGCTCTCCTGGAGGTTCCCATACTGCCACCTGATGCGCAGTAGAGGAATCAACCATCTATGTAGGAGTCACTCCTGTCGGTCCTCGATCTCCACCAGGACCGCCGCAAAATTCTCCCCGTCATCGATGTCCATCTCCCCATGGTCGATGATATGCGTCGGGTCGTGCATGTATCTCTTCAGCTGAGATATGTGGAAGAGTTCATGCACCGGTGAAAGTGAGGTCGAAGCTCTAGGCGATAAGCTACCTCGCCTATCTTACTGAGAACCTAGAATGGTCCGATGAAGCAAAGAGATAACTTGCCGCCCCTGCCAAATCTCCGTAATCCATGTCGAGGTGAGTCCCGTATGATAACATGGTCGCCACCCTCGAAAACTAGTGGTATCCGCCTCCTATCAGCATAGGAATTCTATAAGCTCTGTGCAGTCCTCGTCCGCTCCTGGATGATCTGCACCTTCTCTGTCGTTGCATGAGCAATCTCTGGTCCTATGAGTGCTGACTCCCCAGGTTCAGTCCAGCACAGAGGGGATCTGTAAGGTCGGTCGTACAATGCATCGTATGGTGCCATCCCAATGGTGGAGTTGTAGATGTTATTGTATTCAAACTCCACTAAATGTAGGTGATCCTCCCAGCTGCAACCAAAGTCGATGATAGATGCACGGAGCATGTGCCCAAGAGTCTGAATGGTCCTCTCTGTCTGGACATCCGTCTAAGGGTTAAAGGCGGTGCTCAGGCATACCTGCATCCCAAATGCCTCCTGCAACCCCATTCAAAGCTGGGAAGTAATGTGAGCATCTCGATTCGAGACGATATATGATGTCACACCATGAAATTGTACGATATCCTGAATGTAGAGGCGTCCCAATCTCTACACTGAGCCCTGGTATTTGATAGGTAGGAAGTGGGCCGACTTGGTGAGTTGGTTGATGATCACACAGATGGAGTCATTTCCTCTGGAGGTACATGGAAGCCCCATCACAAAATCCAAGGATATCTCATCCCACTTCCAATTCGGGACCTCTAAGGGATGCACCAAACTTGCTGGTACCTAGTGCTCCGCCTTCACCTGCTGGCTGGGGAGGCATCGAGAAACGAACTCTCCCAAAACCTTCTTCATACCCGGCCACCATTTCTATTATCTATGATCCTGGTATTTCATCCCTACTTCTGGATGTATAGCCAATGGGGTAGTGTGAATCTCCCTCGACACCTCCTCATACAATGCAACTGGTACCATGGTACATCCTCTGAAAAAGATGATGTACTCCACGCCTTCAGAAAATCAATCAGGTGCTAGCCCTGAGGATATCTGAGCACGTCGCGCCTCACAGTCAATGTCCCCACGATGTGCCTCCCTGACCCACTGATGTAGTAGAGGAGTGACTGTGAGCGAATGTAGAAAGGTTGCCTCTTCTCTATCCATAAAGGATATCTGCAAACCGGATAACTGCTCTGTCCCCTCTCTATGTAGCTGAATTCACGACCTCCTATTGAGAGCATCAGCTAATATGTTCCCCTTCCTAGGGGTATATAATATCTCAAAGTCATAGTCCTGGAGGAACTTGATGCATTTCCACTGTCATAGGTTCAGGACCTTCTGCGAAAAGATGTACCTGAGACTCTGGTGGTCAGAGTAGACTGTAAATCACTCACCCATTAGATAGTGCCACCATATCTTCAAGGCGATGACCACTACAGCTAACTCCAGGTCATGGGTAGCATAGTTCTGATCGTGCTACTTCAACAGTCGTGAACTGTAAGCGATCACTACCCGCTCCTTCATCAGGGCACACCTGAGTCTGGTCCTGGATGCATCGCAGTAAACTATGCACCCAACGCCCGCCTCCGGTAGCCTCAAGATGGGTGCACTAGTCAATCTGTGTCTCACCTTCTAGACGCCATGATGACTTCTATCTGACCACATGAAGGGTTTCCCCTTCTTATTCAAAGTTTAAAGTGGTTCGGCAACTCTAGAGAAGTCTGGCACAAATCTCTGATAGTACCCGGCCAAACCTAGGAAACTCCGCACCTCCGTCACACTCCTCCGTGGCTCCCAAGCAAGTACTGCCTCGATCTTCGTAGGATCCACCGCAACTCCCACCTCAGAGATGTTGTTCCCCTAGAAGTAGACCACTCGAGTCTATAACTGACTCTTCAAGAGCTTACCATTAGGTTGGTTCTATCGACGAGTGTCCAATACAAACTGCAACTGGTAGGCGTGCTCCTCTTCAGTAGTTGAGTAAATCAGTATGTCGTCGATGAAGACTACAGAAAATCGATCTAGGTAAGGCTGGAAGATCATGGTCATGAGACTCATGAACACTTCTAGAGCGTTTGTTACACCGAAAGGAATAATTAAGAACTCATAGTGGCCTTACCGACACATGAATGATGTTTTCTACACATCCTCGTCTCGAACTCTAAGCTGATGATAGCCTAACATGAGTTCTATCTTTGAGAACCATCGTGCTCCCTTGAGCTGATTGAAGAGGTAGTCAATCATTGGAAGTGGATACTTGTTCTTTATGGTCACCTGGTTCAAGTGACGGTAGTTGACACAAAGTGGTAAGATCCTATCTGCCTTCTTGGAAAATAAAATAGGAGAAGCCCAGGGTGAAACACTGGGTCGGATGAATCCCTTTCCATGCAAGTCCTCCATCTATACTCATAGCTCGCAAAGCTCAGCAGGAGCCATCCGATATGCTTGAGTATATATAGTTATTTACCCAAGGTATATGTCAATGTAGAAGTCTATCTATCTGCGAGGAGGTAGTTCTGGAATATCATCAGGAGAACCGTCCACATACTGATCCACCATAACAGGAAAACTCGGACTCCTCACATCAGCCACTCTGAGAATGAGACTAGCCAACTGATGTGTGATTGGATATCCTCTCATACTCGTAAGTCCATCCTGCACTGCAAAGGCACCCTTCTCAGCAGTGAATGTGAACCTACTCCCATCTGTGCAGACACACCACACATTGTGCCAAATATTGTCGATCTAAGCATGGATAGTAGATAACAAATACATGCCCATGATGAAGTCATATGGCCTCGACGCCGCTACACGAATATCCTAGCTGAATCTCTCGCCTCCTAGAGTAAGCTCACACTACCGGAACCTATGCGTAATCGTCGATTCTGCTCTCATAGAAGTCTCTAGTCGTAAGGATCGAGCCAAAGGCTCTGTCAGAATCTCCAAGATCCGAACAAGGGAAGTGGTAAAAAAAATAATGACTCACTCCTGTGTCTATAAGAACTGTAGCAACGGTGGCGTAGACACAGATAGTACATAGAATCATATCAGGTGCACCGTGGTCGTAGGCCTTGACTACCTGGAGCTAAGCCTTCCCCTATCTACCAGCTCCCAGTGGTCGGGGTGGTCCCCCTTGTGGTTGTGGTGGTAGAGGCTCGAAGCGTCATCCACCAACTGTTGCTCGGACAGCTCCTCTGCCTCATCCGCCAACTCCCTGCGGACCACAACAGTCAAACCTCTACCTCTGCCTGGGTGGTCTCTCAACCATCTGCTACTCCTCTGCATGGTGGGTCGGGCAGTCATGAGCCATGTGGACCTTTCCTCGGCATGCATAGAAATGCCTGCCTCTCGAATGACTTGATCTGTTTCATGTGCCCCACACCTCCGAACCAGTATCCCGAGGTCGCCCACCTGACGGCATGGTCCGCTTGGAACTCTGTGACATATGCCTACTACTGGCTGCAGAAGACTCCGCTACCTGTCGCCCTGCGGTAGGCCTCGCTGCTGGTGTAGGCTCAGCATGGAAGCTCTCTACATGTAGGGCTCACTCCAGTACTTCCGCATGCGTCAGAATGCTGATGGAGATCATTGAAGCCATGATCTCATGCCTCAGTCCATGCTCGAAGGTCTAGGCCCAGAATAATGGGTCATGTACCATGTCTGTGGAGTAGCGCGAGAGATCAGTAAATCTCGCCGAGTACTGGGCTACTATCATGTTTCCCTGCCGCAGCTGTAGTAACTCCTGGATGTGCACCGCACGGAGGGTGGCAAGAACAAACTCCGAGAGAAAGAGGCTATTGAAGTCCATCCAAATTAGTGATTCCTTGTCATGCACCTGGAGCATTAGGCTCCACCATCTACCTACTACTACGTACAGGAGACTCACCCTAAGGATCACCATGAGGTCATATAGTGTCCCTAATAATATGAAGACATGAGAGATAGCCTCCATCCAATCCTCGGTTGCTTGAGGATCCGTCTCTCTGCAGAACTTGGTCGGCCTTTGATGCTGAAACTCGTGAACCGCACTCAAGAGACGTGAACTCTCAGCTGCTCGGGCTAGTGGCATCGGTGGCTCAGTGGGTAGAGGTACCGCTGGTGCCTCTGCTGTATTGGGGCCCTGCACCGAGGCCTCGTCGCTCGTTGGGATGCCATATAACACAAATATCGGAACCCTGGTTGGCTGTCATCGTAGGGCCATCCTGAAAAAGAAATAGGTGCATCACGGTTATTACAACATACCTGGTGAGCTGACACAATGTAATCACAAAGAAAACTTTCAAAACACACATGCAATCAATGTTTTCATGCACTGAGTCGGAAATCAGAAATCAGGGTCCTTGTGTATGGATATGCCAGTCGCCGCACCAACACTGGACTCCCTTGGACTGATAACCATAGTCAATACCCTTAACACTATTGCCTCACATAGAAGAAATTATCAGAGTCCTATGTTCTCTAATAGAACCGCCTCCCTCTGATACCAATTTTTCATGACCCATCCTCGGGGCCCTTGTCGTGACTACCCCAAGCTCGCCTCCCATAGAAGAGGGACTTGTGACTAGCACCAAAGGCCTAAATCCCAATTATAGGAAAGGAATTTACTTTATATAAGAAAATAAACACAATAGAGTATGCAAGCTGAAGTAAACACTAAGTAAACTGAGTACAAATGTAAGTTTTGAAAAGTAAATGGTCCATTATACAAACCCAACTAAAATTACAGCACAACTGAGAAAAGTGAAGTACAATAGTTGAAAAGTAAAGCAGCATCCACCGAGTAGTCCTCTGGGAATCCCACCTAAAGGGTGGGTACAGATGGTCTCCTCAGCTCCACGAATCTATCCGTCCACTTCGTAGACATCCCGCCTGATAGTCCACCTCTAGATACGGGCCCGCTACACAAGCCTCAACCACGATCTGCGTTGTCTGTCGTCTGCAACCAATACATTGTAGTGCAGGAATATCCCATGAAGGGGTGAGTATACGATACTCAGTAGGAACCCAGAGACCCCCGAAGGCCTCCCAGAATCCACGAAGGATAAACCAAAAAGGAAGATACAAACACGAAGTATCAATCAACTCTTCCTAGGTATATGCCCATACATATACCTAAGTCATCAATTCCATTTCTCTCCAACTCCCGAGCCCAAGTACAACCCAATCCACATCGGAAAGAACAACCCAATCCACACAGGAGATCAAGTCAATAATATCGATGATAATGATTTAAAATTAAGACTCAACTCACACAAGTATACAATTCACGAAGAGGGGTGGAGATGATAGATGTAGCCTCTGAATCATCTCCCCTACCGAACCCACGTAGGATCCTAGTACAGAAGTCATCGATGTCGAACCCACATAGGATCCAAGAAGAGAATCCATCACTACCAAACCCACGTAGGATCCATGGAATATCATCATAACTTCCGAACCCACGGAGGATCCAACTACAATCGTCCTCACTGCAGAACCCATGTAACATCCTAGTATAGTCGCCATCGTCGTCGTAGTTGCAGCTAGCTCTAGGGTTCCCACACACAGCACGCTTGATTCCGGGAGGGTTCGCTCCACAAGACAAGGGGTCGATACATCAACTGTCATGAATTCCAAAGTTTATGTATCACAAAGATCATTTTCGTCAATTGGAACTCAACACGACAGACACCGCGTCTATCAGACGCCCGGTCTGAGAGATATTGGTTTTTCCATCCCAGGGGCCTGATTGGTTTTTAAGCTAAAACCAACCTGACCGTACTCCAAAAAAATCCACACCACATGTGGAGTAAGCCAAAAGAACCATCTCACTATTATGAAATCAACGCAATTGACGGAACACCATTCGGACATTCGGTCCTTAAGTTATAAGCATTTCCGCTCTAAGGGCCCGGTTGGTTTTGGGTTCGAACTAACCCATCTATACCCAAAATTCACTGAATCCTTGAGTGTAATATACCAAAATGACCTTTTCAATAAAATGATCTCTACGAAAATGACAGTTCGTCGATCGGAGGACCGTAGCCCAAGATATGTGTGTTTGAACAAACCTGGTCCGAATATAGGGGGTCTGGGCCTGGTCCGACCCGGCCCAATACCCAATGGGTCGCCCCAAACTAGGTCGACCAGACCCGGGTCCAGGTCTGGCCCGATTGGGCAGGGCCTAGCCCAACTAGTGTGGCTCGGCCTGGCTGGGCACATCTCGGCCCGTGGCCGGCGCGGCCCGGCCCGGCGGCCTACAGCCTGGCACAGAAGCTGGTCACGACTCGGCGCTGGCCGAGCGGGGCGCAAGGGGAACTCCCCTTGTTTCTAAAAATGGAGGACCCTGTGGGGTCCTCTTAAAAACCAGTCTGGGGGTTATGACCCCCCCCCCCCCCCATTTTCTTGAAAATGGCTATCCTTTATGGTCGGCGGTTTGAGCTGCCTCGGGACCCATCAGGGTCCTGCCTGCTAGAGTCGTCGGCGGCCGGCACAGCCGGCCGCCCCCTGCTAGACCGCCGCGGCTCTCGTTCGACCGGCTTGGCATGACGGTGTCACGCTCCTCCACAGCAGCCCGCTCCGGTCGCGGCCTTCCTCAGATTTTTTGGCACGGCGCAATGGTGCCGCGCACCACCGCCGTGGCCCGCTCCAACCGCGGTCCTTTCGGCCTCACCGGAATGGCGTGACAGCGCCCTTCACCACCGCCGCAGCCCACTCCAGCCACGGTTCTACTCATCCTAGCGTGGTGCAACAATACCACTCCACCTTCGCATCAAATGTCAACGATGATTAGTAAAAAAAGGGAGGAGGATCGGTCGTGTTTGTGCGGTCTGATCCCCTCCTGTTATGATGATAACAAACGGACATATTAAACGAGATTTCTCAACGACAAAACAAAGCACAATTTTAATTCATTAAAATTGATCATAACCCCTACCTCTAAAGAAGTTCGCGATTGCCAAGCGCCATGGACAATAGCGTCATTTCCAACATCGTCGGTGTCTCCTCCCTTGTCGTGAAGGAAGAATAGGATAATGAAATCGGGGCCAATGAATCAACGTTCTTCGTCGGAGAGTTGGAATTCTTCGTTTAAGACAATGTTCTTCAAAAGATACTAGAGATCTCTCCTACAATTCTCAACAAAACAAGACAACAAACAAATAAAATAAGGCTTCTCCTTATTTTATTAAAACAATCCATGCATTCAAAATTACAAATTCAAATACTTAATTCAATTAATTAATGAGGTTCAATTAATTAAATTAATGTGTGTTGGCATGAATTAAATTGGAATAGTGGGGAGAGGAGGTGTTTCCCAATTTAATACTTGGGGTTTAATTGGAGGTTTATGGGGTTTAGGGAATGTCAATGGTTGGTGATTTTTTGGGCCCCACCTCACAATTATCCTCACATGGGTACTTAAGAGTTTTTGGGTCCCATCATAACTACCCCATGTAGGATATTATCTCTGAAGATAAAGAATAAATATTGTTCTACAATTTTTATTAAATTCTTATTTAAACCAAAAAATGAAACACCTTCTCTCGTGAAAATTAATCTACGTTAAAATTCATCTTAAGAAGTTACCAGTGATGTGGTTCCATCGGTGCCCTCGTATTTCTATTTTGAGCTCCGGTTCAAAAGCTATAAAATCCCGCTCGTTCGTTCATTGAACGTACGAGAAGTAAACTTCGGAAATTGATTTCGGTCACACCAGGCCTCAGAATCAGGTGTCATCAGAAATTTCATACTTGTAAAATCCGAAAGAATTTAAGAAAAAAATTTCCATGAAATTTACGGGTCTTTACAAGGTCGGGCCGGGTCGACCCAGACTTGGACACATTCGGGCCCAATTAGGCTTAAATGACTGTACCTTGCGAACAAGATGTCTGTTTAAAAAACTATCTATGGCGCTGGATTCCTTGGAGCGAGACGGTCCTTTTGAATCACTTCACATGACTTTTAGATATGTTTGGAGTTTGGTCGGGTTGGATCGTACTCGAATCCAACCGGTCCCTCGGCATTAAAATTCTTATTGCATACAGACTTGATGCCTGATTGACGTGTCTTCTATTGCATTGGAACACTTATTGACATGCAAGATCATCAGGTTACTTCCATGTGGAACTTTGAGGATGATGAGTTATGGTTGATAAATGGAGGAGCAGAACCATTGTGTTTTTTGTAGTGAGAATTAGGATGGATACTCTCTTGATGACTCAAGGAGCCTGTATTCCTTACTCCTCTACAATGGTAGATATGGGACTCCCCATGTCATGAGTGTAGTTTTTTTTCCTCTAGTTTTTTTTCTATCTTTGGTGGAGTTACTCCCTTAATGGACTAGGGCGCAGGTCCTCTATACATAACTCACATAGAGTCTTGTACTCCCCTACCGGGTAGGGTGCGGGACCTATATGTTTGGAATAGGTACTACCATGTCAACCTAGGGTGAGGGTACTCCTTATATAGTACTACAACAGAGTTAGTACTCCACTGTCGTGCTATGGTGCAGGTTCAATAGCCTGGGGTCAGTACTCCCCAAATGTAGTAGGTCTTGGTGCCCCCACAGTGAACAAACTACAAGAGTTGTACTCCCCTACTTGGTAGGGTGCATGTCCTCACCTATAGATTCGGTACTCTCCTACTGTTCCAGGGTGCATGTCCTCTAGCCTAGGGTCAGTACACCCCTGACATAATAGGGTTTGCGTCCCCAACAGCCAAATAACTACCAGTTTTGTACTCCCCTATTGGGTAGGGTGCGTGTCCTCACATATGGAGTATTACTCGTCCGTCTCCGAGTAGCGACAGGGAGGTGGAACTTCAGGGGAGTTGGAGGACCCTCGACTGTATGAAACAGTGTTGAGGAGTGGGCCTCTTCATTGGTTTCCCATGGTCTTACCTCGAGCACAATATTTTGACTGTGAGACCTCGAGTTCCGGGCACTATAGGAAGTTCTAGTAGAATGTTCCTAATGGAGCACGTCCTTGCGGACATTCCATTAGGAATGGTTGAGTTGTAACTGATGGAGTACATCTATCAGACAGGTGCCATCAAGGATGGCCAATTCATGGAGCGTGTTCTCCTGATCATTGAGTAATGCTTTTATTCTTCAATATAAATCATGGAAATGGCCTTATGTTGGGGCCTTGTGTTTCTTTGTGGATGAGACGATTATATTTGGTTTGAGCTGTGTCTTTTTTATTGCGCTTTGTGATTGATATAATGCTTGTGGGTTTCCTTTGTGAAATTATAAGAGACTTTTGGGGGTCTTGGGGTCCCTACTCGGTATTGTTATACTCACCCCTACACGGGCTTTGCCCGCACCTTGTTATGTCTTGCGAAAATGATGCGAAGCCTTGACTGGGACTCGGGGAGCAATGACATGATGGTGGATGGCGGTGAGGGTTGACATGGAGACATGTGGAGACAATTGTTACCTACCATTCAGGTAGGATTCCCGATGCACAATCTCATGAGCTATTTTCTGTTCTCATTTGTAGTTGCACGATTCCAGTTGGGCTCATATTCCAGCTCCTTACATTCATTACAGACATTTACTACAGTAGTTTTACTTCCTCATTGCATCATGTTGATTTAAAATCTGTTTGTTTTTAATGGTTTAATGGAAATTCATTCCTTTTTATGGATACGTCTTTCTGGTTCTAGTTTCCATCCACTATCCTTTGGAAGTAGGTCTTTGGGAATTCAAGGAAAGAGCATATGGAGGCGGGTTTTGTCCAAGTGGTATCAAAGGAGTCAGTTCTACCGATGATGTAGGACTCTGATCTTTCTAATGATGAGATAGTGTAAAATGTTTAGAGTGTGTTTTTCAGTTCAGGGAATCCATAGTTTGTGTGGTGGCCGACGTATCCATAAATTAGAACCCTGAACTCCGATTTCCAACTCAGTGCAAGAAACAAATGATTGCGTGTGTTTTTGAAATGTTTTTACTTTGATCTCTTTTGAGTTAGATCACCAGGAATAACTTAACTACTATGGTTCATCTTTATTCTCTTTCAAGATGACTCCATGAAGACAGCTATCCAGGATTCAAGTGTGTGACCATGCAGATGGTCAACAATGTGACGAGTATTCAGTACAAGGACTATTAACCGAGATAGGTACCTTCGGGTGGTGTCCTGGTGATACAACTACTTATTGGTCAGCAGTTTCAAACAACGCTACCATTAGAGGACACTTATAGGCTCAGTGCCTTACACGAGTTTTAGTGAATGATACCCTTCAGGTTCTGAGGCGAGTCCAACTCATATGTGTCTTTGGAATGGATTGATGTGGTGATTATTTTTCCATCTTGTCAGGGCACCATTATATCATATGGTTGTCTTGATAGGGATCATTCAATGTGGCTCAGAAGGGCAATGGTAGGTTTAGATTACCCCCATCGAACAGTGAGGTGACTTTTTCCATGGACATAGCTTGAAAACCTTCCTTAGAGAAGGGGGGATATTTCTATATAAATATAAGGGTTTTGTGTTACCAATAACTTCTACAACTTTGGCAGGACAACATGTGAGTAGATGAGTATTCATTGAGGTGTACTGACCATTACAAGTACTCAATGAATACTATATGACCAGTGCTTTGGGGATGAAAATCTATATGTTTTGAAGAATGTAAATACCTTGAATTTCAAAATAATTATTTTAATTATTTGGTATTATTACGAGACCGCAAAATCATATGGCCTATGATTCTGAGGCCTAGAGTTCCCGTAATCATCCGTTGAAAAAGTGTTAAGCATAAAATAGCATGCATGAGTAGTTTACATGAAAAAGTGGAATAACACTAAAATAGGTTCTGGGATTAGAAATCTGGGGGAACAGTTGTGTTCAGGATGGCGAGATTTCCCTAGTCACGACATCTGTATAGTCGGCGTAGGACTCCAGTGAGAACCCCAAAAATGACAAAATCGTAAATATAACAATTAAATAAAATTATTTTGTATTTCAGATGATTATAACTCATGAACGGTGACTTAGATTAAAAATCTGAGAACACTGTTGAACTCATGAGGGTATAAATTCCTTTGGAAGGTACTAACATTGGCTGGCATGGGCAAGCAGTGGAAGTTAGTTTTTGGCCGTAAATAAAATAATTAAGTGAAAATAATTTTATTGTAAAATACATAACTTCAATACGGTAACTCAGATTGAAAATATGAGTATATCATTGATCTCGTGAGGGTGTGTTCTCTTTAAGAGGATCCTAACCTTGACTGTCATGGGTCGATGGTGACTATTAATAATTCTTGAATATTTTTCAATGGTACGTTCAGTAAATGAACCGGCGACATTTTTAATCTTTTGAACTGGTGCTCAGATAAAAAAAATCAAAAGGCACCATTGAGTCTGCAGTGTCAGGATTCGCTTAAGGGAGTCTTAACTTGTACTGTAGTTGTTCAGGTGAAAAAATTAGTTTTCACGAATTTTTAAAGAAATTATAAAATAAAATAGGAATTTTTATTTTAAATGTTTTTTCCTACAACCTGTCGAGTGGAAGTGGTGGGGACCACATAGGTGGTAAGACTATTAAATATTGGATATTAATCTCCCAGTTACACATTGGTTGTGTAACCATCCCTCATGTAATTGATGTGGCACATTAATTACGTCAATTAATGAATCTTAGTAATTCCTCAGTGTGTTACTCACCCATTCCCCCCCTCTATTTGAATGGGGCTCGAGGTAGAGCTTTTGACACAACCTCTTCTAGTGAGGAACCTATGAAAAAGTGACATGAAACCTTCCACCGACGGAGACAGAACCTTGGGTGGCAATGAACCAGGAGTGACCAACTCAAGCGGCCTCATCAAATCGTGGATTCTCTTTCCACCACTGAGATGACTCCAACGATTCGTGAGGTAGGATTTTTCATTTTATTCAAGAAATTCCCATGATTATTCTCCCCATTATCGAGTTGGAGGGTGGTCGTTGTGGGGGATTTGAATGAGGTTTATCATTATTTTAATGTGATGTGTAAATTACTTCCACTTGTTATGAAGCTAACACAGAAGGCGCCAGCTAAATGAACAAGGCCCAAAAGCACCTCTACATTATTTTCATTGGTTTATTCGGAGGTGGTTTGTTCCAAATTGATGAAACCTTGAAACCGAGAGGCGTGCAATGACGATTGCATCCCGGGAGGACTGTAGGCGCATCCAAAATAAATAACGCACCACCTGAGCTCACCTGGTGGCCCCAAAAAAATTCGCCTGCACGGCGGCACTGAAGACCGGTGCCGGTGGCGAAGGTTGTTGCTGGCGCTCACTAGTTGTGAAAGAGGGCAGTGCTGCTTGGAATCGTAGAAAAACTGAAGGTGCGGCCGGCAACCGGTCGGCCGTGTTGGCGAGGCGCTACACTATTGCATACCACGAAGAAGAAGTTGCAGCATCAAAGCTATAGAAGAAGGTGGGACTGTTCCCTGTGAGTCCCTCAGACCTTGTGGCGCTACTAATTGACGAGCTGAACGACCCTTCTTGAGTCTTTCATGGAGATGGTAGCCACTCGGCTGGCGAACCGTGCCAGCACACTATGCCGCTTCTCCTTTTGGGTCGTGCCAAGTAGGCGGGTCAGGCCGGTCTGTGGCCCAACAGGCTGAGCCATCTAGGGCCCCGCCGGAACCAGTCGGCTATGCCCGGTTCGGGCTCGGCCAGGATAGACCCGAATTGGGTCGGGCGGGCTGGCTGAGACCTAACCCAGACCCATTCGGGCCCTATTACTATTAAATGATTGTACCTTGCGAACCGAATGTCTGTTTGATGAACCGTCTGTGGCACTAGGATCTATGGAGTGAGATGGTCCTTTTGAGGTACTCCACATGACTTTTGGAGAAGGTTGGAGTTTTATTGGGTTGGATCGTACTCGAATCCAATCGGGCCCTCAGTATTAAAATTCATATAGCTTACAGACTGGGTATCCGATTGATGCGCCGTCTATTGCGTTGGAACCCTTATGACATGATGAGTTATTGGGTTATGTCCTTGTGGAACTTAGTGTAAGTTGAGGAATGGCTGATAACTGGAGGAGAAGTACCCGAGTATTTCTTGTAATGAGAGTTAGGATGGCAACTCCCTTGATGACTCAAGGTTTGGGTATTCCTTACTCCTCTACTCTGCTAGAGACGTGACTCCCCACTTCATGAGTGTAGGTTCATTTACCGATGATTGGTTTTTCTATATTTGGAGTCAGTACTCCCCTAATAGACTTGGGTGCAGGTCCTCTATACACAACTCCCATAGATTCAGGTACTCCCCTATAGAGTAGGGTGAGGATCCACTATGTTAGGAGTAGGTACTACCCAATCAACCAAAGTTTTGGGTCCTCCTTATGTAGTAAAACAACAGTTTTGGTACTCCCCTACCTTTCCATGGATTGAATCCTCTATCATGGGGTCAGTACTCCCCTAATGTACTATGGTGCGGGTCCCCCACACCGAACAAAGTACTAGAGTTGTACTATTATACTGGGTAGGGTGTGGGTCCTCACTTATAGAGTTGGTACTCCCCTATCATGACAGGGTGCTGGTCCTCTAGCCTAGGGTCAGTACTCCCCTAACATACTAGGGCACAGGTCCATTAAATCAAATAATCTACCAAAGTTGTAAACCCCTACTAGGTAGGGGAGGGTCCTCAAATATGGAGTAGTACTCCCCAATCTCCGAGTAACGACGGAGAGCGGGCCCTTCAGGGTAGTTGATATTCCCTCAACTGTAGGACACAATGTCGAGGATTGGGCCTCTTAACTTGGTTTCCCATGGTCTTTCCTCTGGTAATAGACTATGACATTGTTACCTCTAGATCCTGACGATATAGGCATTTATAGAAAAACTTTTCTGATGGAGCACAGCCTTTCAGATGTCCCATTAAGAATGGTTGAGTTTTACATGCTATAGTAAATCTCTCAAAAAGGTTCCATCAGGGATGACCAATTCATGGAGTGTGTACTCATGATCCCTGAGTTAGGTTTTGAGCCTTCTCTAGAAATCATTAAAATGTCTTGAGGTCAGGGCCTTATGTTTTTTAGCAGATGAGACAAGTATATCTGATTTGAGTTGTGTCTTTTTCTTTGGGATTTGTGATTGAGTTCATGGTTTTTGTTTTCAATTTTGGAATTCTTAGAGACCTTCAGAGATCTCAGGGTCCCAAATGGATGTTTTTATACTCACCCCTACACAGGTTTCACCCGCACCTTGTTGTTTCTTGTGTAGATGATGAGAATTCTTGATTGGGACTTGGGGAGCTAGAACTTGATGGTGGACGACGGTGATGGTTGAGGTGGAGAGATATGGAGATGAGTTATACCTACCCTTCAGGTAGGATTCCCAGAGGGCGATATTAAGAGCTATTTTCTATTTTCAGTTGTAGTTATATCTTTTATATTGGGCTTCTATTCCAGCCCCTTACTTTTAGTATACACTTTAACTACAACAGTTTTACTTCTTTGTTGCATCTTGTTGTGTTATACTCTATTTTTTACATGTTTAAAGGAAATGACTTCCTATTTTACGGATACACCATTCCAGTACTAGTTTCCAACACCTTGCCGATGGAAGGCGGGCTTGGGGTAGTCCTGGCACGGGCCCCGGGGGACGAGTAGTGACACACAACCGCAGGGTCGTCCAAAATTGTAAAAATTTTTCCTCAAGGAACATTAACGAGAACCAACCAACAAATTATTAATGATGGGTTGAGGAGTACCTATAAATATTAATAGATTTTTACAACCATACCCAACCAAGAATTTTTTTATATAACATGTCACAAATGTTAATGAGGTGGTAATCTACCATAAACATGAGTGTTGTTATCTTTTCCCAATTAATGGAAAAGGATAAGAATATAGGCCATGTACATAACATTATAAATTATCATTATATGTTAGATAATTATTTTATTCTATAATTTTAATTAGATACTTTTTGAAGAAGGACAAAGAATAAATCGAACAAAAAGACATATTTTTGTAATTTTACATTTTTTTGGGAAACCTATTTATGAGTATAACAAAAGTAT
Organism: Viscum album; assembly: GCA_963277665.1. Lineage (NCBI taxonomy): Eukaryota > Viridiplantae > Streptophyta > Magnoliopsida > Santalales > Viscaceae > Viscum > Viscum album. The sequence goes on from OY728133.1 coordinate 1,869,052,371, forward strand.
TCCTATAATAGATTTATAACCAAAATAAGGATTCTAGAATGTTTGGATAAAAGTTGGAATGTTACTTGGAAAGGTATTGGATAGGCTAATAATCTTTTATGGTGTGAAAAATAGAGGAGAGGGTTAGACTTTTATATTTCAGTTGAGTGGCACACATTTAATTTATTTAAAGATAAAGGTGTACCAACAATTTTCATATTCTAAAAGGATCAAAAGTATAGTTCTCTAGAATATTATAAATTAATAGGTTTGAATATTTCCATAAAAATATATTTTATCAATTTTATATGTAATTAAAATCCTTATATTTTTAGTTAAACCCCCAGGTAAATCCATTTTTCTCTTAACCATGGTAATTATTTTTTACAAATATCACTACTCCTCGTGGTAAAACAATTATACAAGAATAATTATAAAATATAAATTATTACTATTATAAATATGGATTCCATTTTAGTCAATTAAATTTACTCAATTCTAGATAATTAAATTTAAAACTAAACCCACATATATGATGAAAAGCTGTTTCTCTTGAAGAAAATTCTCATAAATATGGATGTTTTTAATTTCAAAATTAAGCATTAAATTTGTTTAAATGACCTAAATTTTATTGATTATAATATAATTTAAATAATTTTACCTTAAAACAGATTTATAATATTTTTTATCTTTGTAAATATTTTAAATGAAAAGGAAATTTTCAAATAAAAATCATTATTTGTTACTATTCATCTAAAAATAAACATTAAAAAAAATCTAAAAAATTCAACATAAGATAATTTTGATATGATTATTTAAAAAAAAAGTACATTTTATCAAATAGTGTTTCTAAAATTGTTAAAAAAAATACATTTAAATTTTGTTATTAAAGCGTGACTAGACTATCTTCTTTTAAAAAGATACAATTGTTTAGAAAACCTTTTCCCCATAATTGGTTCTTATATAATTTATAAAAATTAGAAAACAAATTATTTTTTTACATGTGAAAACCATATAGATTATATAATTCATTTATCACTATTCATCCCCTATAATTTAATTGATAATTCCTAATCGTATACTATTAAGGTTCATTTTGTCTCGGTGTTGCGTGTTCTACAAGAGATCAAAGATAATAAATATATAGAAATATTTTTGTGGGTAGAATAGTCTTGGTGTTTCATGTCACATACGATATCGAATACAATGTTCTTATTTTACTATTTTGAGGTATAACATTCTCCCCACCTTAAATAAATGGTTTCCCTACTATTTAAACATGATCTCACTAATCGAGGTTCTGACATTTGGAAATACCATTGTTGAATGTAAATATAAAATAAAGTCCATGTTATCATTCATAACACGTTCATTTAACTAATTTTATTTAATTATAAAATCGCAGTATGTGGATAATTTCCCAACATCCCCAATAGTTATATGCTCGATGTATTCCTAAACATGACATCTATAACATGTAAGGCAAAGAAATAATCCATCCTTGTTCTAGGCCATAGAATATGCATTATATAATCCATTTCGTTCAATATTCAATTCAGAACCTGAGCATCTTCTTGGAATTCCAAAGATGGAATCCATGTATCACTCGAGGTGTATCATAAAACAAGAACTATAATATCCAGTAAATGGTGAACCTATCAAGAACATAGGTATTTCTTTAGGTGTGGTATAACATCAATGTCGTTTGATTTTGTCCTTGGTGGTCCAGTAAGGAAGCCCAAGATGTACTCATGGAATATATGATCGAATTATTTTCAGTCCATTCTTGTAAATACATTAATAATCCAAGTGTCACTAGGTATATAATATCCATATCATAGGAGTACATCCGTTTCATTTTATATAAGGAGTCCAAGTGTCACTCATGAAAAAGCGTGGTAAAATACAAATGTTACCATCCATGAAATTCATATCTGAATCCATGGGTCACCCTTGGAAAATAAGCACACACGTACTCAATTATATTTTATCATTATCATTTTAACATGTTAAGGTAAATACCAAGGGAATTGAAATTCAATATCACCTATAAGGTGGTTCAAGTAATGGACAAGCTTAGAAGGCTTGCCTCTCAAATACTCACATGTTAAATTCATTTTAATCCGCATTTGATGCTTAAACAAATTATAACATGGAATATCTTATATTTAACTAACATATGAATTTCATTAAAATGGAAACACAATCTTATCCAATAAATCTCATATCATGTGACAAGGTTCATGGTAATTACATCCCCTATATTTAATCAATAAAATAACAATTTAAATCAGAAATAAATTTATACATAAATTTTATGTTTCAGTAGTCAACTGAAAATTCATTATTGAAATCTCATTAAAATGTTTAAAGTGGACACCAAAAATGTGTAAAATTTTCTATTCCATCAAAGAGGTCCATTTAAATACACAACACACCCAAAAGGGGTGGTTCCATTAAGGGTTCTTAACCATTTAAAATTTATCAATGAGACTAGTTAATTTCATAGTCTATAAATATCAATTCAATTCGAGGATCAAATTTCATTACAAAGAGACACTTTATAATTTTTTCCATGTCACAATGGAATATATAAACACTTTTAATTGTAAATAAATGTATGACATGACCTACTGTAGGTTATAGTGAATAGATCATCTAGTATCAGCTCCTAGTTCATCTCACATTGGAATAAGAATAAAGGAACAGATGAAGAACTAAAAAATAATGAATACTATCTTCGACTAAAATAGAATAGTGAATACCAAACCAAATGATATATGAAACAAAAGGAATTGAGATCTTGTAGATATGAATCCAATATGATTGATGGAGCTCTAATCAGATACTAGACAGAGGAGATCGTTTGATTCCTAGTTTAGTCACCAAAGATGGTTTCAGAAAGGTGGTTCTACTATAAATGTGTATAAATGAAATAGAATTAGGCTTTAAGAATTAATTAATGAAAAAATTAGTAATATTTCCAAAATACTGGGTTGCACGTTTGGCCACACATTTGACCAAACCATGCCCCAACCATGCATTCTTGGCTATTTAGATGGGAACATTGCAAGGTTTCCTTATACAATTTTACTAACAATGAAAAAACCATTAAAATATCCACTATCAATGTGAAATATATTCATTCATGTTCATGTAGCTCAAATCGCATGGTTTATTCTAATCATATGTTCTTGTATTTCACTCTACATACCCTTTCATGGTTTTATCTAACCATGTTACATACCTTGTATGGTCTACTCTAACTGTGCGCCATGCCATTTTCATTAAAAGGGTTGTGTTTTGGACTCAGAATCAGCCTTAGAAACCCTCGAAACCACCATGACCGCATTGGATATTCAATTATACTTCATTTAACATTTAAACTTATATTAGATAAAAGGTAAAGGATTCGTACCTCAAAGAATAATCTAATTTTCCCCCTTAAATGAATATTTACCTAAAATTTTCCTCCCGAGGGTGGTATATATTTTTTGAGAACAACATCAGAAACTACATTTGTACATCATCCTTCTACACATAGGTTTCCTCCTATACATGCTTGTAATTAAAATGCACCACGTACAAGAGGAATTGACTAGCCTTTGAGAACCTTCATTTTACAATCCACAATACATATAGGATACTCCTCAAAGGAATATTATACATAACAATCATCCTCCTCATGGTTAAATTCATGATATGGGTTTGAATAATAGAATTGCAACTGAGAAACATGGATGATTTTGTGCAGTTCTTGGTGACATTGAGAAAACTACAACTGATAGGATACCAGCCAGAATATCTCAAGAATTTCAAATAAAATGACGTATCATGGTGAAATCATACCATATCTACTAATCCTATTTTGTATCATCCTTAAAGAGACATGTAAAAATACCTAATCATAGAACTCAATCATTAGAGGGTTTCTGGGGAGATCAACAAATGATTTCTATCATGAGTGTGTAGTAGTCATTCTCTTCCAAATCAGCTATTCTTGGATCATAGTTTATTGATGAAGACATAGTCCAAGCAAATAATCCAATCCTTCCTCTAATAAATAAAGTATTTATTAAAATGGTCTACTATATAAAGACTTATAAGGAACCATATGTACTGTATCACAAAATCTATTGGTATAAAAAAATTCAACCATGGTTATATACCTCTCCCAAGTGCCCCAGAAATCCATGATTCACACATGAATAGTTCACTCTTTTGGGACATCGGTTTGTGGGTGGTACATTGTGCTCAGATGCACCTATGTACCTAACACTCTATATAGACATTTATAGAACCATGAATTAAACTGGGAATCCATATCTGAAATTATAGTATGGGGCACCATGATGTCATATTATCTAATAGATATACACACATCCAAGCTCATCCACAATGAATGATTCGCTTATTGATAGGAAATGTGCATCCATTGTGGTACATTCAAAAAAACATATGGAATCATTACCTCATGGTGAAAATTGTAAAACTATCATGAAATCGATAATGAAATCATTCGAGTCCAACTTTTGAATGTGTAACTACTATTAAATATTGGATATTCATTGGTTTTTGGCTTTCTCATGCTGATAGGTGGTACATCTCATGATAAAACCGTCTACATCTCTTTTCATACTCAACCACCAATATTGGTTATGTAAATAGAGATACATATTTCTGATTTTAGGGTTTATTATCCAAGCTATATCTTGAATATCTCACTTCATATCCTCACAAATGTAAGCTGAAATTGATACCCAAACATGTACTCACATTATTTTTTTCATTTCCTATGGTACATCCAAGAAGAGTGTGCTCACATTCCACATTCTCCCATAGTATTATTCCTTCATAATATGATGGATAACTAATCATTACTATTTACAAAAGGGTAGAAGTAACAGTAGAGGATTAAAGAAAAGTCTCTCCCTAACTATCCTATACCTCCAAGAGAATCTCAGGGAACAATGATATACGCATCCACCTGCTACTGGCCTGTCAAACTACATAAAAATACATCTTTATTAGTGCATTATCCACTACATTTACATTAATAGGAATATAAGCAAGCTCAATTTCAAAATATTATGGGTATTCCACCCACCTTCACTACCTCAAATTTTGATCGCACAATGTAATTTTGTACTTGATGAAGTTTTGGTCCATTTAAAAAAATATTATCTTCAATTGAGTGATGTATCCAATAGTGCAATGAATGAACAACTATATCTAACTCGCGATCAGGCATTAGATAGTTCCTCTCATGTGGCCTCAATTATAGAGATGTGTATTCCATGAATCTATCCCCATGAGTAATAACTAATACTATTCTAATACAAGATGCATCATAGTACGTACTTTAAAACCAACCTAGTTCAACAAAAAATAGTATCAACACTCAAGTAAATCCACATTTCAGCTCTAGAAAGGTTGTCTCATAGGAATCATACCATGAAAGTTTTAGAACCTTCTTAGTCAAGATCATGTGTGGTGCTACTAGGATTGAGATTTCAAGTATGTAATTCCTGCAATAACCATCAAGACCTAAGAAACTTCGTACCTCAAATAAATTGGGATTATCCCAGAAAACTATAGCCCTTGCCTTATCTATGTCAACTAACACTAATGTATCTAAGGTAATGTGACCTAATAAGTGAATCTGATTCATCCATAAGTGGAACATTGGGAGCATAGAATATAAATGATGATCTCTCAATGTATTCAAAAATGATAGCAAGATGTTTTTCATGATCATAATGAATGTGAGAATACAACAACATATCATCCATGGAAACCTCCACAAATGAATCATGATAAGGCTATAAGACGCAGTAAATTAATTCAATGTCGTCTTATGAAACATTCATGATACCAAATGGTAGAAAAACTAATCATATAGACCATACATACTACGGAACGTTGTGTGATATATGTCTGATGTTCTAACACACATATGTTGATAACAAAATCTGAAATAAATATTTGAGAAAATATGACCACCTCAGATCTAGTAGAAGATATCATATATCCACGGTAGAGGATACTAATTCTTAATTATCAAATGGATCAATATATGGTAATCCACAATTATGATAAGTGCATCATCCCCCTTTTTCAAAAAAAATCCAGAGAACCCCGTTGATAATTACTAGTTTGGATACAAGAATTTTCAACTAAACCATCTAGATACCTCTTGAGCTCCAACATATTAGTAGTGTCTATCCTTTAAGAAGGAATGGATATCAGTGCAACACATGGAACATGCCTGATAAAGAATTCAACCTCTCTCACATGAGGTAACCATGAGATGTCTTCTTGGAAAACCTCCCAGAAATTATCAACCACTAGAGGAAAATAATCTTGATGTGTTACCTTATCATCCAAAAATAATTTCAAAATCATTGATATCATCAAACCCAACCCATGATTCTCATTTCATTATTATCTTGTCTGGACATCCCACTCACCCTTGTATATAGTCAATCCTCTCTCTGGTGATTTGAATGTTACTCTTTGGTAAAATATTTCAACGAAATCAAGAAGGGGAACCAACCAATGAATCCTTAGAATGATTTCAGGTCCTTTCATATCAAGGGAAAATAGGTCCCATATGATGTGACACCTATTAATCTCAAGGGGAAATCCATGTATTGACATACACAATCCATTCTAAACACCAATGGAGTTTCAAGAATCATAGCACCATCATATGTTTTTACTTTTAGCCAAAGGATCACAAAAACTAGAATAGATATAAAGTTATGAAAATCCCATTTATCAGAATGTGAATATGATAACGTTTAGGCTAATAGAATAGTATATCTAATTGTAGAACTTCGGGGATCCTTCTCTCCAAGGGTCAGTTTCACTATGTATATTTAGCCTGAACCAGGACACTATGATACTACCTAGCTACCCTAAGAATATTCGATCTATTATAACTATAAACAGGGGTGTCTAACTACAATGGTCATGACCAACACCTTATCCTGATAGGCCAGTTGTACTACAACTCCCTACCTGATGAGAAGCTTATGACCCCACTCTAGAATATGGAGTTAGTAAAGACCCTCTCTCACTGGCTTCTAGTGATTGTTTTTGAAATAATAATTTTAAATGGACCATCTTTCCATTATATTTTTACACGGCTAGGTCTCTCTTACATAGTGGCCTCGTATGTCCCTACCAACCGTAATGGTAGCACCTCACCTGGCTTCCAGTTTATGTGCTTCAGCTAATAATGTGACCACATGAATGATCTAGATGATGCTTCTTATGACTGGTTAATGTGGTACCAAATATCGATGTCAAGCCACCCAATATATCACCCCTAGATTCTCTTAGGTTATTTTCTATGATATGATGTGGTGGGGTTTTCTAGAAATTATAGTCAGCTAAAATAAATTAACATATGAACAAATCCCATACCAATGACTATCCTCAAATATTCTAGATTTTGATAGTACATCATCCATCATAATAGGTGTGAAGCAATTGATCTGGGTAAAATGGGCTGAGTAATCCATAATTGATAGTTCCCCCTTCTCAAGGTGAATGTACACCAACGCTTTGTCATCCCTCAATGTAGTTGTATAGAAGTAATCATAGCATGGTAGATAAAAATCCATCAATGATATCTCTCAATCACATTCTATATGAGTTATAACATCCCAATATCTCTTGGATAAATCACACAGCATATAAATAGTGAACATTACCCTCTTATTAGGAATCATCTTTAGATAATCTAAGATATATAAACAGGCCTATTTCCATGACTCTATAGTGTGTGGTCCCCCATCCCACAAAAACAAGGGTGGATGCTACTCTTGGAACTCACACATCATCTCTGCCATAGTCGAGGCATGTCACAGTGCTCCCTGAATGGTCTACATGAATGTCATAAAATATTCATGGAACAGTGCCTCAACACCTATGTCTTGTACAAATACATATGTCATTGGTGGAACTACAATCAGATACACTAGTAAAAAATGGCTCACCACCTTTTTTGTGTGGTCATCAACACCCTCTTTTCATATGGATGTAGGACATCATTGTGGAGCACATCTACAATTTCCACGTGCATGATTTAGATAAATATCATTATCAATGTTCATATCTCAAATGTGCAAATAATGAAAGAGGATATGAATAATCCTCTCTATATATGAGCTCACCATTTTTCTAGCTTGAGGGGTCAGGACCGGTTGTCATTCAGATCATATAAAATCAAGGGGTATTATATACATCCCAATACTAAGGTCGTTTCTTGGTCATGTTATCTCCTATAAACTATTTTAGTTTACATTTTATATTTAATTGAATTCATATATTCATTCTCATTTTAATTCATACCCATTTCACATTTTTATCTCTTCTACATTAAATAGGATTAACGAAATAGTTCACTAAATTTTGATCCATGTGGTCCCATACTCCTCAGAAACTAAATTATGACATCCATTCGATTCACACCATAACACATTCTAAAATACATATCACAACAGTATGTATTTCTATCATGGAACCTTTCACAACAACACGCAACAAGTAATTCATCCTAAGTGTCATGGCATAATGCAAGAAGTATGATTCTAGAAAGTGCACGTATGAATCATGAGATTGAAAACCTCATCTCATATGGTTGAAACAAAATATAACCCACATTTGTATCCATAATAACGTCTCAATTTAACTTCATCACCCAATGTTGAATCAAATCAACTGTAATAGTGAAAATCATTAAAAAAATAATTTAAATCGAGATAATTTCGATTTATCTTATATGTGGGTTAGTTATGCCAAAGAAAAGTTATTTACCAATCTCCATTTCCTTTTAATCCCATTTTTTGTCTTAAAACAATAAACTAATCCAAAAAATAGTTCCCTTATACCACATTGGGCAGAGATTCCACTAAAAGGTTCCATGTGGCCGGTTGGCCACATGGCCTCAAGTGCATCTCCCTAAACACCATAGGATTACGAATAGAAGTGAAGGACTAATGTGTTCCTGTGGTGAGATTATTACCTATTATCATAGGTTAACATGGCCTAGTAACATTTACATTCAATTGTAGTGGCAGTATAACAATTATACAACAAATTAACAGAAAGAATAGGTAACAATTCTATAAGGATCCTTCTGTAAAAAATGACTTTACATGTAACATGTATCAAATAAAGTATCCAAATTTTGTCAAAAGTAGTACAATACAATAGCCATATCAAAAGTTAAAAAAACCAAAAGTATCCCAGCAACCATCATGAGCCACATCTTGATCATGTGCTCTACTTCTCCTAAGATGAAATCAAGAAAATTTAGTAGAAAGATTTTCCTTATCCCTACCTACAATCATATAGTATGTTCAGGTAATCAAGTAGGAATGAATGTGGTGTGACACATAATCCCAGAAGGTATCCACGGATTATTTAGATTGTTATAGTTAGTGAATATATATATATATATATATATATAAAACAAAAGTGTTTATTAAGTAATTTAATATTAAATGGATGCAGTAGAAGTAAATATACTATAATGTCTTGGATCTCATTTATAACCATTTCATTTAACCAATTTCATTTAATTGTAAAGTATTTAGACCTATTAAATATCCCAACGTTCCCAGTAGCAATGTGTGCAAATGATTCCTAAACATTCCCTCCCTAAATTGTAAGAAAAAGACCAAATCGAATTTTGTCTTTGATCTTGGAGGAAGCATTATATAAACCCTTGCAATCATTATTAAATTTAGAACCAAAGTCTATCCTCGACATTGCTTTGTTGGAATACTAGTATCAATCTTGGTGTATCATAAACTATGAACCTTACAAGCCCCTAAATTGAGAATCGCTAAAGAAAACGGGTATTACTCTAGGTGTGGTATTACATAACTTACATTCATCTAAATCCTTTGAGGTCTACTAAGGAATACCAAGAATCACCGATGGAATATATGATCAAATTCCCTTGAGTCTGTCCTTATCTATCCATGAGTAATCCATGTTCACTCGACTTATAATAGTAATCCCCTATGAGTCTGTCCAAGCTAGTCCACATAAGGAGTCCATGTGTCACTCGAACCTAAAAATAGTAAAGGAAAATGAGTCGGTCCACAAAATTCTTATATGAATCTGTGTGTCACCCAAGACATTTAAGCATATATGTACTCTATAAAATTTGATCATTTTCATTTAACCATGTCAAGTTCAATACCAAGAACATTGAAACTCAATCTCACCTCTAAGGTGGTTCAAGGCATGTCCAATATTAAAAGGATTGTGTCTCGTATAATCTCATGGAAAATTCATTATAACTAACATCTCATGATTAATCCAACTATTAAATTACATAACCTCTATTTAACTCACATGGGAATTTCATTAAAAAAGGAAGATCAAGATTAAACAAGTAATTGGATAGAAAGGGACATGTTTTTTGGTCATTATACCCCTTTTCTTTAATCAATTGATTAAAAGTTTATCTCACAATTCAGTTTACACATCCACCTGTAGTATCAGTCATGAATTGGAAATTCATTATTGAAATCCAATGACAAGGGGTAAATGGGACACCAAAAAATGTCAAATTTCATGTGCAATAAAAATGACCAATTTAATACACAACACACTCAAAGGGGTGGTTTTATTCATGGTTGTTAACAATTAATATTTTTCATAGTGCTTCATTAATGTCATTATCTATAAATTTCAATTAAATTAAAGTATCAAATTACATTTACAGGTGCCTCCTGAAAATGGGGAACACAGAACAACGACATATGCAAACCCTTTTTATTTTAAAGAAATATACAAGACCAAATATTGTAGGTTCGTATTGGATATCTCACCTGCTATTAGCATCTGATTTTACTCAGATTGAGAAAAAATTGAGGAATGGATGAACAACCCAACAATATGGCATATGACAATTAACCTAAATAGCACAACCGATAAAAAACCAAATGAGGAATATAACAAAATGGAATGATATCTTACCGATGAAAATCCTAATTTGACTAACGATGCATGAATACGATATAAGATATATGAGATTATTCAATTCCTATTTTAGTCCCAAAATAATGCTTCAAAAAGGAGGCTTTACTGTATGGAATGAGAAATGAACCATACTATATTTTAAGAAATAATTCAGTGAAAAATTATAATTTTACCTAAATGATTTTTCACATGGTTTGGTCAAACCGTGTTCCAACTGTGGATCCTTATCTTTAGGTAAGGATACATCACACAGTTTCCTTACACATTTTGGTTAATTGTGAGGAACCCATGAGAAACTCCATTGTTAAAATTACAGTCCTTCATGCATGGTCATGCACCGTAAATCACATGGTTTTCTATGATAGTGTGGGTTTGTCCGGCTCTCTACCCAACCTTGTATAGTTTTATATAACCATGTGTCTTGCCCCACATGGTTTATTCTAACCATGCATCAGTCCATTTTCACCCAAAATGATGGGTTCTGGGCTCTAAAAAATCCCCAGAAACCCCTAATACCACAACGAACTCAAATAAAATTCATATTCATCCATATTTATATATTTAAACTGAAACTTTATGGAAATAATGGAATAATTACTTAAATAAGAACCAGATTCTTACATTAATAGGATATATTTTTTTAAAAATTGTATTCATATAATTCATCAATGATTCTAAAATTTCAATAGCTTGTAATTACATCTACATGAATGAATATATAAGCCCTAAGGGTTACCAAAAAAAGGAAACCAATTCGTTTAAAATTTAAGGGCATTCATCCTTAAATAACTATTTCACTAAATCATATACTAAACCAATAGGTGGTATTCTCCAAAATATTTTCCAAAAATATCCATAATCATGTTATATTCTAATGAAACAAATTTTCAAAATAGATGTTTATGATTTTTATCTTATGATCAACCTAAAACTCATAAATACATGATGGTATTTATGACTCTTATTATAATTAATACATATACGCTTATAAAATTTTATGCATTCTTTATATGTTTTAGGATACTTATAACCAATATACCATTGGTTATAAAATCTTGTATAATTTATTTCTCTAATCCTATTATAAAAATCATTGTACATTTTAATTCATCCAAGGTCCTCCCTTGGTCTAGAAGTTAACCATTAAAAACTAAAATTGACTTAGATAATTCTCAGGTTCCACATATTTAAGACAACAAACTATAAATGTTTCCATATGATGAATGTTTTTCCATCCAGTTTCCTCACAAATTATATATTTATTTCCTTCTTTTACAAACATAAATAATTTTACCATTATTTTAATACACTTTATTGAGTTTCTCATTACACATTTATCACATGTTGGAAATTGAGACTTATTTCCTCCATGATCTCCACCACATGAGCTCTAATTAAACTCTACAAATTTCTACATTAGTGAATATAAGAGATTGTTAAGGTATAGGTTATTAATTATATTTCAGGATAAAATATTAGGCATAATTATGATATATTTTACTCCTATCATCATCCCATTTGGTTTCTTATAGTCACTACATTGTCCATAATGTTAAATGTTTACACAATTCCTTTGGGTTACAGCCATTGAATAAAATCAAAAATCATAGTGTATGAAACAATAATTATAGTGTGAATACCATATAATAATTTATCATATGATGAAATCCTAACAACTAATTTTAAATTTAACACAAATTAGTTTTAACATAGGTCATCCATTTAGATCATCTATTCGACCCCATTATAATGGTTTGTGAAGAAAACTTGAATTATACTATTAAAATACATTGAGAGTTACAAAATATGTACACATTATTGCTCATTTTCATTGACCATTTGATGATTAGGTCAACCCCAGTGTGAAATATTTAGAGTTACTACTTATAGGTACAATTTTGTGTCTTCTACATCCACATGTGGTATCCATACATGAATGTATTTATAAAAAAACACATAATCTCTTCTTTAACAAAATATTAGGATTGTATTCTATATATATCTTTAATGTATAGCATAGTTTTATCATCCCTAATATATATTTTTCTTAAATATATTTCCATCTTATTATAATAGACTTCTTCCAATACTTACTATAATGACCCTCACCCTAGTATCCCAAAGCCAGTGTTTGATTTATTGCATTGGTATAAGATACAAGGAATCAGATCCCAAAGGACCAAATAGTTAAATAGTCATGGTAAACTAGATACATACATAATTCCAATATCACATATCAAAACTCAAATTACAAAATTATTTACTTATAGAATAATGATACATACTCTATAGTATCCTTTAACATCAACAATAGTACACTTCATTCATTCTTTGGAAAAGGAACCAAAAAATGACAAGATCAATTAATCTATTAGGGTTAAGTATAGTGAAATCTATTATGAATTGATAATAAGTTCCAATGTTGAAGGTAAACTACTTAACACATATTCCATTTCAATAAATTGACTGTAATAAAAAATATTGATAGTTGAACAATATAAATCCCATGTATTTTAATAAATATCTTGATTATCAAAAATGTATAAGGAATAATCAATATAGCGTGGTAAATAGCTGAAAAAATGTCATTAATTAATAAACTACGAATGAAAATCATCTAGACATAATATAATTGTGAAAATTAAAAGGATTGTAATAAGATCACTGTCGATGAATGAAATGTTGAGTCATAAAACATTAAATTCTATGGAACAGGATACCTCTACTGTCTATACCTTTCAAAACAATGTTTAAACGAGAGGTAGAAACTCGTTTAATAATCAGTTACTAATTCACCTTATGAGACTACCTATTCATCAAGGAGATATCTATAACTATGCCCACTTATATCTTCTTGTTTAAATCATGCCTCATATAATGAATAATCGATTTAATTCATGATCAATATGCCTTATAAAAATTTTCTGTATTGAGTAAAGAATATAAATTTCTCAACATTGTCGCAGATAAAAAAATTAATATTCAATATACAAAACCGTCACTAGAAATGTTATAGATAATAATAAATAAACTAATCAATGATAAATAATAAGGATATTTATGGTAAATTTATTGTTCAATGATCATATTAATGTGAATAATTAATGGTAAATTTAATGACTTCATAAATGAATCAAGGAAGTGAATTTCAATACTATCCTCAGCAAAAATATTCATAAACAATACAGAGGGAATATAAATATATTTTTACTAAAAATTTCCCTAGTGGTGTATATCTAAAAAAAATTGTTTTTATTATTGATAAATAGGAATTCAATAAAAAGATATTTAAAAATATTCTTGATGAAGTTATTCTTTTCATTTTGAAAATCACATTATAAAAATAAATGTTCACAAAACCTTTTAAAGATAATTTTATATGACAAATGATATGATATTTTATAAATTTTGTTTTAATAAATTGATTGGTAATGAATTTAGGAAATCCGATACATGCTGAGAACATAGAAACAAACATTTTTTTCACAGTTATGGTTAAACAAATTTCGGAATTTATTAGAAAAATAAATGAAGATAATTTTCAAAAAAATTTGTAACAAGTCAAAAATGGGGAAAATTACCATTTATAAATTACATAAGAATATTGAAAACATTTATTTTTTTTAGAAAACATGGTTTTGGAAGAAAACTCATTTTGATCAAAGATTAAAATAATGTGGGATATTTTTAAAAACAAAATTGTCAATTTTTTAAAGTAACAGAGAGTGTAAAATGGTAATATTAAATAAAAATATCATCAATAAAAATAGAAAAGGAAATTTAAATGGTTTTATTTTATATTTTTAAAACAATTTCCTTCAATAGAAATTCATGAATAATCATTGTTGATTAGAATGAGATTTTGAATAAAACCCTTATAAATATCGTAATATTGAAGTGAGAATTAATAAATGAATGGTTTATGAGTGTCAAATATAAATACACATATATCTCTTAGAAATAAATATAATATAATAAAATTAATTACACTCATAATAAATGTGTATCAAAGACAAAAAATAAGTACTATAACATAATGAAAAGAAATTATGTTGTGAAAATGTTTACCACTATGTAAATTTTAAGTCAAATTCACTTCAATGAAATAATTAAAATTAAAACAGAAAATAACATGTATTTTTATGGGCTCATGAAATTTCATGTCAAAAGATTATTATATAGACCATATAAAAGAAATTAATTTCCTTATATTACAATATGCCTCAATGTAAGGAAATAGAGATAAATTCTCTTTCCTTGTGTCTAACTCATCACATGCATTATATATCATTTTGAAAAATAAACATTAATTAATTATTTACATATATAGAAATGTTTTAAAGTTTAATATTACTTTTATTCCACTTATAACCATGTGATATACAATTACTTAATCAATTAATTTGATGTTGGTTGTTTCAATGATATTTGACCTATGTGTCAAAAATGACATCGGTAGGTTGACTATTGGTCTAAGAGGTCATTATTTCAATATATCCATAATAATAATCATTAAAAATAATAATATTTATACATAATATATAATTTTATGATCATTCATGAAATATATTTTTGATTAATGGAGTATGTTTCGATCATAGAGACGGTGGGTTATATGTATGCATTAGTAAAGTTTCTATTTTTCAACGGTCATTATGGAATAGAGTTGAGTAGTTTTAAATAATTAAATATATAAAAATAAAATATTAATATATTAAAATTAATTTTATATATCATCCATGTGGTTTATTAATGAAAAGAGGGTCACATCACATTGTCTACATTGTAGTCCCCATGTAGATGAACGACATTAACGTATTTCAGTGAGTGAAAAAGTAATAAAGTAAATGATATATTATCTTTTAAGAATTATAAATATGAAATTAATATGATAATTACGTCATTTATATCTCATATATTCATTAAATGTTTCCTTGTTACCTTCCATGTAAAGTATTAGTGAAAAATGAATCACATCGTTTCTCGAGGTGGTAATCAGATGTACACACGAGCGACATAATCATACCCCCTACTGAATGGAAAGTAAAAAAGGTATATATGATATAATTAATCCAAAAGTAAAACTATTTTATAAATATAATATATATAAATATTAACTCTATATCCATCATGATAACCCATCGTGAGAGGTATTGATGGAAAATGGATCGCATCGGTTTGTGAGGTGGTAGTCCACCGTACGCACGTGAAATGATATCATTTCCCATTTAAGTAAAGATGTGACGAAAATAGATGATGAAATTAATATAATAAAATCTAAGTATATGTTATATTCAAGAATTATTAAATAATAATAATCTACAAGTATTTGAGGGAGCTAGAAGAATAAATAAAACAACACATATAGTTATGAATTTTTCCTCTTCTTAGACTGCCTCATTAGGATTATACCTAAATTATTCCTATAATTGATTTATAAAAAAATTACTCTTGGATGAGGTTATTTAATTTTGTCAGTGATTTTGTTATATACTTACTGAACTAAAATTGTTTTATTATTTTAATATGAATGGAGATGAGTGTATTTTATAAGTGAGTTGAGTGGCACAATTGCGACTTTGGAAAACAAAAACGTATGCCTGAGTTTTACACATAATAAAGGATTTGATGTAGAGTATTTGTTGGTATTAGTAATTATGAGATTGATATATGTCTATAAATTATATTTTAGATGCATGTTTTGGTTATTTTCACCCTAATCTTTTTTGTTTATCCCCACTAGTAAACCAATTTTTACCATAAAAGAGGTAATTAATTTTTATTATTTTAATTATTCATTATGGTAAAAATTATTTTTAAAATTTTAGAAAATATAAATTATTATCATTCCAAATATAGAATCCAATTAATAAAATTTAATTCATATATGTTTAAAAATTAGTTTTAAAACAAATATCTCATATATGATGAAAATGTGGCTTTTCAAGAAGAAATTTTTCAGAAGTATGGAAAGTTTAAATATACTAATTCAATTTAAATTTTATTTTAATGAAATAAATTTTATATATCATAAAATAATTGAACTAGTTTTACTTTTAAAAAAATAAAATATAATTTATCTTTGTACATTATTTATATGAAAAATGCAATTTTCAAATAATAATCATAATTTTCATTGTTCATCGAAAAACCAAATGTATAAGAAAAATCCCAAAATATCACACTAAGATAATTTTGAAATTATGATTTAAAAAATGAATTTAATTCTATCGATTAAATTTTATAAATTTGTTAAAAAAATGATAATTTTAATTATGTGTGAAAAGCAGAACTAAATACTTTTTTAGAAAGAAAAAAAACAGTTTTTTCATGATACATTTCATTTTATTTTAAACAATTATTATTTTATTTTAAAAATATGAAAAAGGAGGATTTGGTTTTTAATTTTTTAAATTATATACATGATAAAATTTATATATTATTATTCATACCCTCCAATTTAATGGAAAAGTTATAACGGTATACTAAATTATGGTTCATTTAGTCTCAAGATTGTGTTTTCCACAGGGTATTGAAGTGATTAAATTTAAATAATATATTTCATGGGTTGTAAAATCATTGTTGAATGTCACATAAACTATTGAATATAATTTTCTTATTTTATAATTTTGGGCTGTTACATTATCCCACTCAAGATGTTCTAACCATACACCATAGGTGTAAAATATTTTAAGTCAAGAGGGGTGTTCGATTCTCATTTCAATTTTTGGAACTCAGGAATGTCAGCCAAATGAATTATCAAAAAATCAACTTCTATTAGGGTCAAAAATGTCATATTGGAGACCGAGCTAAGAATAAGGAGTTATATTTCCACATATTAAATCTAGGATTTCGATGGAACATAATCAATATCTTCCTTACCCATGGGTGTGGAGCGTACAGTCCTCCATTTTTGTCATAGAGTTCAAGAGCTCAATGTTTATCACCCACAAATGATACCTTCATGATCCACCATTCATGGATCAATATAGAAAGCCTTTAAATGTATTAAAATATAATTTTTAAACCATTTTAAACTCTTATATTAAACTAAGGTCTACTATACTCATCACTTATATCCTCATTTCATATTTAAATTGATTCAGTAATTATTCACAAAACAAAATTGTTAATTGTTCTTTAAAACCATTTAAAAAAATAAAAAACAATTTTCATCCATTTATCACTACCTCATTATATAATTTCATAACACATTTAATTTCGAAACAATCCAAACAACCCCATTTCCCATGCTAACAAGGAATGTAACATGTGTAACTTATATCAACCCATAAACCCTATACACATAATTTACTTACCACATTACCAATTTTTAAGGGATTAGAACACCCCATGGGTGACCATGGGCCCATTATAATAGTCTTTAATGAATCAAATGAGCTTTATTAGGGGTAAAATATATCATTTAATGACATGATATCTTATTATGAAGTACGTGAATAATTACTCAGCAAATTGGTAGAATATAAAATACCACATATATAAGAATAACATCAAGACTAGGGGAAATATATTTTAGGCCACTTACCTTATTCTTATAACATCCCGGTTCCAGAATCCACACAATGGGTGCCCCGAACCGGGTTGGTTAGATGACATCAAGCACATTTCCCCAAACTCATGAGGCTTCCGACTACCAGCAAGGGCCAAGGACTGATAGTGGGGAAACTATACCCTCATTAGTCAAAGTATAGCGCAAGAGAATAAAATATATAAACATAAAAAAGTGGAAGTAGTAACCATATAGACTAGAAATGGACGAAGAAACTGAAATAAAAGATAACAAGAATTAATATATATATATATATATAATGAGGCAACATGTCACTAATTATAAGAAAGAATCAAAAATAGGATACACTGTCGTCAGATACAATACAGCACAAGGTAAAAAAATATAGAAAAAAATCTGAATCAGTGCAACAGGAACTCAGCAGCATCACAAGCCTAAGCTCGGTCCCATACTCTTCTACTCCTTTGTAATAATCATGTACCTGTGTATGAACCCTATCCCTTTTCGACAGCTGTAGAATTATAATCGTTTTCGGCCCAAGACATGACCCAAACATGGTGTGAGAAATAAATCTCAATAGAAAACCACCAAAGGCTTGTTCCCAACTTTCAGTGAAAATGTGTAACAAAAGTGAACAATATTAAAACTTTGTAAACAAGGCAGTACTTAGATGTAACTATCCCTACCAATTACATTTCCATGTTAATAATTATTTTTCAATTCCAAGATGGTGCTTTAGCTTGGCAGATACCACATAAGGAACCACTATAGTGAATGTTCAATGTAAACATTGTCCTAAGACATGCTAATCCTTAACTTCAATAAATCATAATCGAATCCCTCAGGTGATTGCCCACATTCATAACAAACATCGCCCGCATGCTTATATATTTCCCTCAGGCACGAAAGTTACTACCCTTAGACATATGAAATGTTGCCCTCAGGCTAAACAAAACACTTCCCTTGGGCATTCGTTAGGAAAAAAAGTAATCGGGCCAAGTCAAATGCACGAACAAGCTAATCATATAAGTTTCCTCTCATGAAAACTAAAAAAATCATATAATCTTGGCATACCAACGGGTATCCTGGCCAAACAGCTAAACAAGGAAATGCACCCACGGGGAGGCCCTGGATCAAAGCAACGATCCCCAACTACTGTTTATATTTGTTCATTACATCACCTTTCAATTCTATGTTTCTCAACAGTCAAGGACTCAACAACACGACACCTCTAACATGGGCGTGTGGCACAACGGTACAAAAAATCAACCCGGCGGTTATAATTAAACAAAAAACCACCTACCTTGATCTCCTTTGATCGATATATGTGAAAGGCACCGCCCAAAACAACCTAGAACAACATAGATATGGGATAAAAGATTACTCATTCAAACGTAAATAACTTCCATTAGGTAAATAATTATAAGGAAACATTCAAGAATAGGGAAGGCCTTACCCGCGCGGTTCAAATGAGATCCACAACGGAAGAATCTGAGTTCCGGTGTGCGATCGGGAGCTCCTCCAAGCATCAGCCTCCTCTCTCGGTGCTCCAAATGAGCCCACAGCATCCTCTACCGAATGAGGAGGCTACTTCTTGTTTATAATGAAAAAACATAACTACACGACGTTTAATCTAAAGTACATAGCGTATAATTTATTTCTAAGTGTTCACCGGCATCAACTCTACATCGCCTTATTGTTCATCTACTGACCGATTACATAGTGTATAGTAATAAGTACATGGAGTGTACTATCTCTTTTACTATTCATCTGGTGGATACTCTCAACTGCTTTAATATTCACTTTCCGACTGATTACAAAGCATGTATTACTACGTACATAGCCCTGAATCGCCGACAAGCCTACACGCCCTGCATTCCCATCCCACACGGCCAAAGTAAATGACGTGTGGAAAAGTTCATGGTGTGTACTCTTAAGCTTAGGATTTTCACCAATTTTATTTATTTTCTCAAAAACACTAATGGGAAAAAGGAAAAGAATAAACTATAACCTCACGAATAAGAACTGGGTTCTTACAAACTTCCCCCTTAAAGAAATTCATTTTCAAATTTCCCTTTCAATGGTGGTGAGGATGATGTTGAGAATAACTCTAGCCACTAAGCACATATGTTTGTCTCCTGCTCACATGTTTCGTCCTGTACTCATCCATGCTTCCATAGCACCCTTATGAGATGAACTGACCAACCTCAAAAAACCTTCGTGCTCCAATCAACAATAAGAATTGAATTCTCTCTCAAAGGATACATCTACCTGAAGTTCGACCTCCTCTGGCTAAAAGATGTGAGATGGGTCTGAGTGATAACAGTGAAGCTGAGATATGTAAAAGACATCATGCATGGCCTGATACCTCTGTGGTACCTGCAACTGATAGGCAACAAGCCCGACTCTCTCCATAATCTCAAAAGTCCCCATATACCTTGGTGAATGTTTACCCTATCTCTTGATCTGCCTATGTCCCATCCTCAGTGAAACACAGAAGAAAACCTTAACCCCAACCATGAACTCCAAGGGTCTTCTGCGGCGATCAGTATAATATTTCTGATGATACTGTGTAGTATCCATTCACTTCAAAATTAACTGGACCAACTCTGAATTTTATTGGACGAGACATGGTCCCAATAATGCTACCTCACCTACTTCCATCCAACAACAGAGTGATCTACATGGCCAACCATATAAATCCTTGTAATGTGCCATCTCAATAGTGGCCTGAAAACTATTACTATAGGGAAACATGACCAGGGGTATTTGATTCTCCAAATATCCCCCAATGTCCATGATGCATTCACAAAGCTTGTCCTCTTGCACCTGTATCGTATGCTCTGACTGGCCATCAGTTTGAAGGTGGTAAGATGTGCTCAGAAGCACCTCTGTACCAAGTGCTCTTGGAAAACACTTCCTGAAATGAGACATAAAATTGGAGTACCTCTCTGAAATGATTTAACGAGAGGCCCCATGAAGACGTACTACCTATCAGATATACAACTCCCAGATCTCGTAAACACCAAAGGTCTCCTTGATCAGCAAAAATTGAGCTACCTTCATAAGTATGTCCATAAAACCCCATACGACATCATTGCCTCGAGGTGACCTCCGAAACCCGGTCATGATGTTCATCACAACATCATACAATTTCAACTCTAGAATGGGTAATTGTTGTAACAGTTCACATGACCTCGGATGATCCGCCTTCACCTACTGACACCTGGAACACCCCATAACAAAACTAGCTACCTCTATTTTCATACCTGACCACAAATACTGATGTCTCAAGTCACAGTACATTTTGGTAACCCCATGATGTACTTCCCAAGATGAGGCATGAAACTCCCGCATCAACTCTTCACGTATATCCCCTAGAACCCACACTCGTCCATAGATACATAGTACTTCGTCCTCGCATATCGTCCAAGCAGGAGGAGGGTCCTCACTTGCCACCGACTCCTGTAGAACTTGGACTTCTAAATCTGATAGTTGTCTCATCCTCAATCTATCCAGGAGGGTGGAAGTCGCAGCTAAGGATTTAAGATAGGCTCGCCCATGACTATCGTGCACCACTAAATGAATCTCAGATAAAAAATTCATAAGTTTCCACTCACCACTGGCCTCCAGCACTGCCTGTATCTGAGTCCACCTACTCAGTGCATCAGCCACTCCGTTACATTTACCAGGTGTATATGCAAGCTCAAAGATGAAGGACTGAAGTTATTCAACCCACCTTCACTATCTCAAGTTCATGTCATGCTGGGTAAAGTTGTATTTAAGACTTTTTTGGTCTGTAAACACCACCAAATGTTCCCCAAAGAGATAATGTATCCAACTCCGTAACGCATGAACAACTGAAAACAACTCAAGATCATGCGTCGTGTAATTCCTCTGATGTGGCCTCAACGGCCAAGACCCGTATGCAACTACTCGATTCCCCTGCATCAACACTGCTGCCATCCCAATACCTGATGCATTAAAGTAAACTGTATATATCTTCCCTTGCTCCGGAATTATCTGGATTGGTGTTGATGTCAACCTTCCCTTTAGCTCTTGAAAGGTTGTCTAGCATGCTTCTGACCAAACAAACTTCATTCCCTTCTTAGTCAAACCCATCAACGGTGCTGATAAGTGGGAGAAGTCCTGTATAAAGTGTCTGTAGTAACCAGATAGCCCCAAGAAACTCTATATTTCAAACGCATTCTCAGGATGATCTCATAAAACTACTACTCTCCCTTTCTCTAGGTTTACTACAATGCCTTCCTATGAGATAATATGACGCAGGAAGTGTATCTGGTCCATCCAAAAGTGGAACATTGAGAGCTTAGCATATAACTATTGCTCTCTCAGTGTACATAGCACGATCTCAAGATGGTTGGCATGGTCGTTTCGAGTGTGAGAGTACACCAAGATACTGTCCACGAATACTACTACAAAATAATCCATATATGGGGAACACCTGATTCATTAGATCCATGAAAACTGCTGGCGCATTTGTGAGTCTGAATGGCATGAACATGTACTTGTATAGACCATACATACTCTAAAAGGATGTAAGCGGTATGTATGAGGTTATAACATGGAACTGATGATATTTGTATCTCATGTCAATATTTGAGAACAATCGCACTCCTCGAAGTTGATCAAAAAGATAATAAATCTTCGGTAAGGGATATTAGTTCTTAACTGTCAATAGGAATAGTTTCTGATAATCCTCATAGGGTCTGAGGTTTCCGTTCGCTTTCTTCGCAAACAGGACATGCATAACCCAAGGAGAAGTACTGGGTTGGATGAATCCCTTTTCCTGAAACATCTCCAACTACTTATTCAGCTCATTCAATTCTGGCATAGCAAATCTATAAGGAAAAATGGTCACTGGTGCTGCTCCTAGCACAATCTTAATAGAGAAATACACCTCTCTCTCTAGAGGTAGACCTGAATAGTATTCCAGGAAGAAATCCCTGAAATGATTAACCAATGAAGGTAAATCCTTCAGAAAAGTTCCTTGGTCATCTAGATATAAACTCACAATTTGGGCTATCACTCCACTTCTCCCACGATGCTCAGGTCCAGCTCAACTCGCCTAGACATCCCATTATCCCATTTATAGAAACTCTCATCCCTCTGGGGACATGAAACTCACCCTGCGACAATAGCAATCTAAATGGCTTGAAAGGGTACTAACCAGTCCATCCTGAGAATGACATCATAAACCATCATCTCTAAGACATAGAGGTCCCATAAAATGTGACACCCACAAACCTATAGGGGAACTCCTTGCACTGATGCACGCCAGCTGTTCTAATTCCCAATGGGGTTTCTAGAGTCCTGATATCTGAAGAAGAAGAAAAAAAAAGCCCAAGGCTTTCCACAATGTGTATAAATATAAAGATATGTGTAGCACCAGTATCAGAAAGTACAAAAGATAAAACAAAAGAAACAAGGATAGTACCTCTAATAGTGGAAGGCCCGGGATCCTAATCATGTTGGGTATGTTGCACTGCATATGTATGCCTAGTGTTGTGGCCCTGTGACACAACTTGGCTACCCTGAGCTGATCCACCCTCCTGTATCTGAGATCCAGGTGTCTGGCTACCATGGCCACGACCACCACTTCGGCCTGAATGTCCGGATGTATTCCAATTTCATGAATGGTAAGAAGCTTCTGGCCCTGCTCCTACACACAGAATTTGCACAGAACCCCTCTCATTAGTCACTGGTGGGAATTCCCTTAAAAAACGCTGAAGATGACCCGTCCTGCCGCAAGATCGGCACTCCACTGTGTCACATGGACACTGATGTCTCTTGTGTCCCTCTTTACCACACTGGTAGCACATGTCCTGGACACTTCAAGAATTATTCAAGATAGTACTACCACCTTGAGAAAAATCCATATGCATCTTCCTCTTACAGGTAGAAATAGTACCATAGACTGGTGCCCAACTGCCATAGTCGACACCACAAACTTCTTACAGGTTCCTCTCAATAATCAACACCTAGTTCACAACATCATGAACTGTAGGAAACCTAAAAACATTCACCAGTTCTCGGATTTCATATCGGAGACCATCCTCAAAGAGTTTAGCCTCAACTTCTCGTCACCCACCATAACAGGTGAAAAATGTTGTATCTCGGTGAAGCATGCAGAATAGTCTATTCCAGACATGGCAACCTACAACAGGTTCATGAACTCTTGAGTTCGATCTTCCCTTTACGTATCTGAAAAGAAAAATTCATAGAAGACTTCTTGAAATTCTTCTGATGCCAAGTCTCAGTGATTCTTAGACTGGGTGGTAACATCCCACCATCTTTTGATGGAATGACATAGCATGTAAGTAGAAAGCTTAACCCTCCTCCCAGGAGGCATCTCATGATGATTGGAGATTGTCTTTATAGAACATAGCCATGAATCCACAACATATGGTCCACCATACTCTGAAAAAGTAGGTGGATGTTGGTGCTGGAATATATGTGTCTGCTCTGCCATAGATGTGGCAACCAGCGGTGCTCCCCGGATGGTCTGCATGAACCGCATGAAGCCTTCATAGAACTGGACATCTACACCTGCGTCCGGTATAATGGTTGGCGCCGCATCTGGAACTGTTGGAGGATCCATCAGTAGCCCATGGACCACACTCTCTGGAGTATACTCGTCACCACTTTCTAGGCGAACAACTCATGGTTGTCTAGGCAGCAAGACTTTACATATTCAAACACACGCCCCAGATTAGGATCATCAGGGTATAAGAACTGGAAACGTAAAAAGGGAGTAGGAGAAAGAAAACATTCATGTTTTACAAAACAAGACTACATGGAGTGTATACTATCTACATGGTGTGTTATATTATGTCATTCACATGGGTGTGTAATTCTGCCAGAACTGGTCAAGTAACACCCCCAAAAAATGGCTTGTTGTCCATACACATGGCGTTTACTATAATTTTATTCCCCTACCTGAGTCCTTCTACATGGCTAGGACACATGACTCTCTTTTGAACGAGGCTACATGGAATGTATAATGTCTACACGACATGTACCCTTAAGCCCTTACATGGTTGTGTTATGATACCAGCCTAGGTGTGTCTCAAACCCAGGTACAAGGCGTGTTACACCCACACATGGCGTGTACACCACCACGTCTCCCCCATAATATGGCCTAGTCCACATGGTCTATCATCAGTCAAGACTACACGATGTGTCCCATAGGTACATAGCGTGTACTAGAAGAGCTTCGTCGACCCGTGTTGTTCGTGACATGGTCGGATACCCAGCTCACACAACCCGGCATGTTCGACATTGACATGGCATGTACAAGAAGAGGTAACACCGACCCATGTTGTTAGTGACATGGATGGATCCCCAGATTAAACTACACTGTGTGTTTGGCATTCAAAATACATGTTTGAGCAATGATTTCTCGGTCGGTGTTTTTAGTCACACAATGGACACAGGGGAAACACGATAGGGCAAGTACAACTGGTACATGGCATGTTCCCCCAAGAGTTTCCCTATCCCGTGTTTCTTCCTACATGGCCTATGACATTATTTGAAACTACAAGGCATGTACATAAGGTACACAACGTGTACTTAAAAATTTTCCATTTATTCCAGAACAGAAGAGTACATGTTGTGTGTTTACAGAACCACATGTCGTGTTGTTTGGGTTTCTAGACAGTAGATCTTAGAAACTACTCTAAAGCCCCTATTTCACTAATTTCATGCATTGGTATGACAAATTCTGATCCTTGACGGACATACTCTCCACAAAACATTGTTTAGAACCCAAACATTCACAATATAATAAAAAACGTAAAAAAAAGTATGGATCATGATCTGCTAAATTCCTGTCCAAGCGTGCCCATACTTCTCAGGAATCAATGTTTAGATTCCATAAACCCAATCATAAATGTACCAATACCCTACCAAATAGTAGGTATTTTATCGAGGAATCTATCACAACAACATGCATTTTCTAGTACATCATCTATCACAACAACTATCAATTTCTAATGTATATACATGGCATGGAAAATATGCATGGCATGTGATTCTAACATGTCACTAAATGATAAATAAGATGGAATACCCACATCTCATTAGGTTACGACTAAATAGAACACAATAGTAAAATATAAACATCACACCACAAGTGTTTCACCTAATGGTGATAATCAGATCAACTGTATAAGTTAAAAATCTATAAAATTGCAACACGAGGTAAATTGGCTTTTCCCTATACACGTGTTAGCTACTCCCGGGCACAACTTATTACCAAATACCAATTCAGTCCTCTACCTGACTAGAGGCACCAAACATTATGTCAATGAAATGAAACACTATGATAACACTTTGTCATGTATGGATTCCGGAATCCACACAACGGGTGCCCCGAACTCGGTTGGTCACATGACCTCAAGCGCATTTCCGCAAATGCCAGAGGCTTCCGACTAGCAGTGAGGGACAAGGACTGATAGTGGGGAAACTATTCCCCCATTTTTCAAAGTGTAGCGTAGCTGAATAAAATATATAAACATACAAAAGAAGAAGCAGTAACAATATAGACTTAAAATAGATGACAGAACTGCAAAAAGATAACCAGTAATCATATATATATATATAATGATGCAACATGTCACTAATTGTAAGAAAGCATCCAAAATTGGATTCTCTAAAATTAGATACAATACAGCACAAGGTACAAAAATATAGCAAACAAAACCAAAATAGTGCATTAGGAACTCAGCAGCATCGAAAGACTAAGCTCGGTCCCATGCACTCCTACTCCTCTGCAACAATTAGGTACCTATGTAGGGACCCTTTCCCTTATCGACACCTGTATCAATATAATCTATTTTGGTCCAATACATGACCCAAATAGGTATGAGAAATAAATCCTAGTAGCCAACCACCAAAGGCCCAT
This sequence comes from Viscum album, assembly GCA_963277665.1. Taxonomy (NCBI): domain Eukaryota; kingdom Viridiplantae; phylum Streptophyta; class Magnoliopsida; order Santalales; family Viscaceae; genus Viscum; species Viscum album. The sequence continues at coordinate 1,869,079,817 of OY728133.1, forward strand.
TCCTAGCTTTCAGTGAAAATGTGCAACAGCAGTGTGTAATAATAAAATGCAGTAAACTAGGAAGTACTAAAAAGTAACTATCCCTACCAGTTAAATTTTCATGTTAATAATTACTTATCAATTCCATGCTTCTACTTTAGCATGGAAGATACAACATAAGGAATATCCACAGTGAATGTTCAAAGTAAACGTTGGCCTCAGGCATAAAAATCCTTACCCTCAAGAAAGAATAATTGAATTCCTTAGGTGACTGCGCATAGGCAAAACGAATATCACCCTCATGCGTATGAGATATTTCCCTCATGAACAGAAGTTACTTCCCTCAAACATAAGAAACATTTCCCTCTGGCTAAAAAAAATATTTCCCTCAGGAATTCAGTAGAAAAAACAAGTTATTGGGCCGAGTCCAATGCATAATCAAGTAATTAATATATGTTTCCTATCATAAAATCTCAAAAAATGATATAATCATGGCATACCTACGGGTATCCTGGACAAACGTGTAAATAAGTGAAACGCACCCATGGGGTGGCCCTGGATCAAAGAATCGATCCCAAATAGTAGTTTCTATTTATTCTTTAGATCACGTATACAATTCTAGGTATCTCAACATTCAAGGTCTCAACCACATAACACCCCGAACATGGGCTTGTGGCACAACGGTACACAAAATCAACTCGGCAGTTGTAATTAAACAGAAGACCACATACCTCGATCACCTCTGATCGAAATATGTGAAATTACCCATCCATAAAAACCAAGAACGATGTAGATCTGGGAGAAAAGGTTACTCAGTAAAACATAAATAACTTCCCTTAGGGAATGTATTGGAAGCAAATGTACCACAAGAGGGAAGAGCATACCCCCGTGGTTCAATCAAGATTGACAATGGAAGAATCAGAGTTCCGGTGTGCGATCAGGAGCTCCTCCAATCTTCAGCCTCCTCTCCCAGTGCTCCAAAGGAACCCACTACCTACTCTGCCAAATAAGGAGTCTACTGCACATTTATGATGAAAAAACATAACTACACAGCGTGTACTCTCAAGTACATGGATTGTACTATCTTTTTAACTGTTCACTGGTAGCAACTCTCTTCCACCTTATTGTACCGACTGATTACACAGTGTTTAGTACTAAGTACACAACATGTACTATCCTTTTTATTGGTCATCTATAAGCTACTCTCCACCACCATACTATTCACCTACCGACAGATTACACAGTGTGGATTACTAAGTACATGGTTTGTAGTTACTTTTAACACCCTGAATCGCTGACAAGCCAACACGCCCTGTATTCTCATCCCACACAGCCATAGTACATGGCATGTGGAAAAGTACACAGCCTGTACCCTTAAACATTGTATTTTCCTCAATTTTCCTTATTTTCTCAAAAATACTAAAGGAAAAGAAATGAAAATTAGAAACTCGTACCTCAAGAATAAGAACCGGGTTCATACAATGCTCATAGAAAACTTCACATCCAACCCCAACCATTAATTCAGGCTAAAAGTTACTACCATACAAAAGTGAAGAACTAATTTGAAATTTGGATCATGTTTCATTAAAAAGGATAGAAAACAAATATATGAATCTTTGAGGGAGTAGAAGGAAAAAACCACATTGTTATATATTTGGCTATGAATCACATTAAATGGAACTTAAAATTTTATTGAATCAAAGGAGAACCGCCCTTGGGAGAGAAGGAAAAATTTGGTTCATAACGTTGGTATCTGGGAGATAAATGAGGGGGAAATTGGTTAATATTGATATAAGGTCAATTGGTAAAAATGGAACATTATTCAATCTTAATGATGCATGCATTTTGGGAACTCGATGTGAAAACCAATGTAACCTACTATTTTCAATGCATGCACAATTATCATGGTATCTTGGTCCACCCTTATTTCTTAACACAATATCTTTTTATCTAGACCAATTCCACATGGTTTTCATCCTACCTAACATTTTTTCAAAAACCAATACCACGCTTCACCAATTTCTCATTGTCATGGTTCATGGATAGAACCAACAACATTATAAATACGGACTATTTTATGATTATGAAAAAAGAAAAAAAAATTCCTTTACCTAAATATTAATATTCTAAATCAGATATAATGTTTATTTTGACAAATTAAATAAATTAATGTGTCAAAATTCAAATTTAAAATTGGTTCTCCATTAAATGGTGGTAAAATTTCCATAAAAATATTTGATCTTTTTGCATAAAATTGTTTTTAGTTTTATCATGTGCCTATAAAATCTATAAGATGAATATAAAAAATCATTGAATATATGACCTATATATTTAAATTAAAATCAATAAATAATTGTAATTAATTATGTTGGTAATGATAAAAATATTTCAAAAGCATAAAAATAGTAATATTTCCTTTTATATCTAATTGGTTCTTATTTTATTTTTTTTACTAATTCTTAACTAATGAATTCTTTTTACATTTATATAAAGGAGAAATTTTATCATTTATTTATTACTATAAATTACTACTATTTTGAATTCATGTTTATATCATATTAAACAATAAAATTTTAATAATACAGTGTTATTTGGTTAAACTCATTCTTTTGTGTGACACAAGCTATCGAGGAAGGTCTCTCTTGGGTGAAACATAAGCTAACTTGGTTTTTTTCGTATTATAGGTTATATAATACATTATACTTATTTAATATAGTAAATAAATTATAATTTATTGGGTTTATATATTCCATTTTTACACTTGCTGTTATGTATAAGGCCCCTGCCTTAAATATTACCTTATCTTCAGTGAAGTACAGAATTCTAATTAAGGATCCTTTTAGGATTACTGATCTAGCGAATTTGGCCATAAATATTACATAATAGCTAAAATATTACAAAGTATAAACGTATAATTACTATCCAATTTTTCATATTATAAATCATTTTAATATAAAACATGATTTCTCTTCTTCATAAAATTCTTCTTGAATTATTCCTTTCCCTTAACAATACATATACCATGTGGAAAAAAATCAAAAAGCATGGGATTTGCACTAAATGATTATTAAAGGACATAAAATAATGAATGAAACAATTAATCTATGAATATTTAAAACTCATGAAAATATTTTCAAAAATTCATACATTTCACCAATAATTCATAAAATCCTTAACATACCTCATGAAATCATATGATTCATGAAAATACTTCCTTCAAGTCATTAATAATAATTAAAACTTTTGGGATACATATCATAATTACGATTTATCTTTCCCAACTACAAAGGGAGTAACCTTCATGGTAACATTTGAAATAACCCTCACAACATATTCCCGAAATCTCTTAATGGAAACCGTATCATTTAGCATCGTATAATTACCAAATTCATTGGATTGTAATGATAGTCTCACCCAAAAATTATTTATCATAGAACCACCCATATACATAAGAAATCCCCAAGAACCATAACATAACACATAAAGAAAGAATAAAATAAATATAACATTTCCACTTTGAAATGACATTTTGTTTTTAAAAATCCACTCCCTCATAAATGAAAACACATTCTTTAAAAAAGTTTAATTTTTAATTTAAACATAAAAACCATAAAGAGAAATAAAATCATGAAATTCATTCAATATATATTTGTTATATAAAACATTCCATGTTATTAAAATAATCAATCCAATTTTGAAACGCATTTAAAATATTTTAAAGATGATTTTTGAAACAATATATCCCATAATACTTTGAAAATTTTGAATAGAATTAATGTTTTAAATCATTTATTTCCATATAAATTAACTCATAAAACTCATTTCGAAAACATTGATATGAAAGAGAATTATTTTAAAGATTATATCATTAAAAAATTTACAATGATGTTTTTGTTAAAGAGTCCCTTCCAAAGTTCATTTTGTTAATCAAATAGATCGATTATGTGTATTCAAAATAAATACATGTAAATAAATTATAAATATATTATAATATTTAAAAAATTCAATTCACAGATATGATTTTAATGACATATTCATGATGTCTAAATTAAACCTAATATATGGAAATTGGGTTAATAAATTCCCCTTCCACTGGTAATTTGTTGACTCGTATGACCCATTCAAGAAATAATAATTAAATAAAACATTTAATTACATGAAAATAATGATATTAATAATATTTCCTATCATTTTTCATTATATATACCCCACCAAAAAAAGATTGTGGGGAATAATTCATATATATCATAGAGGTAAAAAGAGAGATGAGTAAATCCTTACAAAGTTCGTATCATTGAGGTGGGTATTTATCAATGGGGTTATTAAGTTAAAATTCAATATATACCTATAAAAAGTTATTCTAAACATTATCTTTGAATAGTATTTTCAAAAAAGTACATGTATAACCCAATTAATTGAAATTGATTTAGAGAAATTCCTTACCTCGAGTTCATCTCAAATAGTATGTTAATTTTTCATCCTAAATAATAAAATTTGAATAATTTATACTTGATTGAGAACCCTTTTCATGTTTATTATTTATTTTATATCACTTGTTACCATCTTATAGTAATTACATAATTATTTATGTTTATATCGAATGCTTTGTCGATATTCAGTACATGAGTCGAAAATGAACTTGGTATGATGTCAATAGTCCATGAGGTCATAAGACCAAAATCTCCAGAATAAAAAACATGATATAAATTTATTTTATATTAATTATATAATTATATATAAAAATATTTTAAGGATAAAGAAAAACTTTATTCATGGAGATGGTAGGTCGTACGTACGCATGAATGCTATTTTTTCCTATCATATCAAAAGGGTGAGATTAATTGAAATTTATATAAATATATATGAATATATAATATAATTATATTAGAATTAATATGTAATTTATATCAGCTATTTTTTCTAAAAACCAATTAATACATTCCATTTGATGTGTGAACAAATCACATCATTTTGAGGAGGCGGAAGTCCATGAGTGCCCAAACAATGTTATCGTATAACCATAAAAATGAAAGCACGAAGGTATGTTTATTAGAACATATCTAGAAAATTAAATAGTTTATTAAATACATATTAAAATATTATTTTATCAAATTCAATTTTATATGTCTATCCATGAAGGCGGTAAGGGGAAAAGATCAAAAACATTATTCATGGTGGTGATTAACCTCTAATACTTAGACAACAAATTCGTTTCATTAAATAAGATGATGTTAGAAATGAAATTGGTAGGAGGTATTACATTATAAACAAAAAATCTTGTATATACATGATTCTATTGTAATGTTTCATTAATGTCTTAATTAGGTGATTAGAATGTGTCGAATGAAAAAAAAATTAAGAGAGGTACATTGAGAAAATTACCTCTAGAATATCCCCTCCTTGAAATACCCGTTAAGACCTTGAATTTGATCTTTTGGTGATACAAACAACACTTGGAAATGGTGAGTGTTTTAATGTGTGTTTTGGAATGATATTTTAGGATCTACAAGGATTTTTGGTTCAAAAAATGGGAGGTGGAGAGTGTAACCCCCAAGATTTTATAAGATATATTATTCTTAATTTATTTCATATCTTATTTTATATGATACACCAAGATTATCTTGCACTATATGCAATACCGTATTAGCTTGTAGTATATTCAACACTATTCTTGGATCGTGTTACACCGAATTCCATGTTCGTTTGATAGTAGTTAATCTACGCAACATTGAGCGTGTGTGTCTATATATATATATATATATATATATATATATATATATATATCTTAAATTCATAAATATAATATGGTTAGATTTTGTTATACTCAACAGCAAAGGGAGATTTCACTACATGTAGCCTTGACTTGGCTTTCATTACACGCAATCGCGACCATCCTCGATAACATGATTAGTACGCAACACCGGGTTTCACTAAACAACGATATATTGTTATAATATTATTATGAACTAGATGTTATGAATATTATTAACTACATATTGAATTTTATAACATTACAATTCATCTTACACATTTTCTAGAACATCGTATGATAACAAAATAAATTTTTCGAGTAAAATAAGTATTTTTAAAAAAATGCAGTTTTTCCACCTTTTGATGGCGCATCCACATTAAATCTAGACTTTGGCATGTTTATAAGTTCAATTTGACAATATCAAAATTATTATTTGGAATCAGGATATAAAAATTTACTTTGTATAAATTTTTCATTTAATTCTGATAATTTCATATTTTAATGAATAGTAAGAACATGATATATTTTAATTAAAAACAACTTTTTTCATTGTAATAATTTATATGGTTAAATTATAATATTGAATTGTTTTAGATTCTAAATAGAATATATTTTTACCATTTAATATAATGTATGTCATTATCATTTATTTTACATTGAATTCATAGGTAAAATCATTTCAATCTTCTGCAATGTTTTACCTTTTAAAACTTGTTTTCTTAACAACAGGATTAATTTTAAATTAATTTTTGCAACATATGTGATTAAAATTTGTTAAAATTGATTCCATAATTAGAATCATTGGGCCCAAATTATTTTAATAATATACTTTTTAATTTTAGGCATAGTTAATAGTAACTACGATAAATTTTATTTATCATAGTTTAAGGTATATTAGATAATTAAGGGTAAATATAATATTTTAATATTACCCTAAAACATTTCCAAATATAATTGGATGGTTATATTTTACCATAAATCATACTTGAGTCGAAATAGAATCTAATGGAACCCACTTGTATTTTATTAGGACCTTTTATTTGTTTTACGTAAAAAAAGTGAAATGTCTCATTCAAACGTTAATAGTTAGATTATTTTTAATATATAGTTCTACAGAATATAAATTCGATTATAAATACTCATTTGAAAGATAAATAGTTTTTTAATCATGGTAATTTAATTAAAATTTTTAATAAATATTTTATTACCTTAAAATATTATAGAATACTGATGTAGAAATTATTTATTTAGCCAAAAATCAATAATATAGTTTTTATTAAAATACTAATACCAATAAAAAGGACCTGAAACTTGACCAAAATTTGTTGGTCGAGTATATCTATTTCTTAATCATCCAAGGGTCTTTTTTGGACCTTTTGGAGCCTTATAAAACCGATTAGTACATTTATATTATTTTATTTTAAATGATGTCAAAGATGTCACCTTCATAATTTAATAAATATAACAATTTAAATGTTGTGATTTTAAGATGATAAATTCTATTACAAATATTAATATTAAAGGTATTATATTTATATTAATCATAGGATTTTATTTTTAATTGTTATGAAACATATAATTATATTAAATAATTATTCAAAAATGGTGTAGTAATTATTTTATTAAGAGATATATCAAATAAATGGTTTTAAAAATATTAAAATAAATAATATATGAAAAAATTAATGTGCCCCATGATTTGTTTTGATGAATATGACACGTTCGAAATCTATTATATATTTTTTTTCTAACATATCCTCCTCTTTGTTTTTATTTAAATTCAAATAACGAATAGTTTTAAAATTCACACTATTGATATTTTATAAAAATAACATATTATTAAATTATATTAAAATAAAAAAAATATTTAACAACTACAAATTCAAAATTATATGGTCTAAAAGGTTAAAAATTATACAATTATCGGAAATTTATAACATTTACGTATGTATTTATAACAATTTATAATTTATAATTTCATTACCACAAATAAAATTAAATAGATTAAATAATGATAATTCAAGTTGATAAGGTTTAAAATAAAAATAAAACATTTATAAATTTTATTGGTTGATGATATTACAACCCTATATCATCTCATATTCTAATTGAGTCATTTTTGGAGGTTTCTTTGTAACATCCCAGGTAATTAAAGAATAAATAATTTTCATATTTATTAATATTTACGAATTAAATATTAATTTTAATTAAAAGGGGTTTCTACGTTCGATAGCGTACTTGGTACGCAACGATGAATTTCTTTGAAAACTTACATTGCACACAAGTAATAAAATAGTATTATTTTAAATGTTAGTTAACGAGTAGCCATTGTACTGGCGGGAATGGATAGAAATAACTAAAATATGATTATATATGTTTTTAAATGTTTTTACATTTACCAAATAAAAGATAAAGGCTTAAAATACGGAAAGAGTTCAATTTAGGCATTTATACCCTAATTTTCACGAAAGGTCCACTTATCACCTTTTGACGGAGAAGCGTCATTAAATATAGTTTTGATCGATCTTATAAGTTCTATTGGACCAAATATAACTCTTCTTTAGAATCGGGACATCAAAATTTACTTTGTGTAAATTTTTGGTACCTTTTTGATAAAGTTCATTTTTTAATGAATAGTGTAAAATGTTGTATATTAATTCAAAACCTCTTTTTAATCTAATTTATTTATATTATTATATTATCTTTCGAATTGGTTTTAAAGTGAAATTAGAAAATATTTTTACCATTAAATCCAATAGTGGTTGTTGGAATTAATTTCACTTTGAAAACGGACTTAAACTAGTGTCAATCTTTTGATACTTATTGTTTCATAAAAACACGCTATTTGCTCTGACAGCAAGAATTAATTATTAAATTAATTAATGTGACTTATATGTTTTGAATTTTGTAAAATATACTTAATTTTTGAATTCGTAATATCAAATATAGCTTAGGGTGAATTTTTGGTAATTTTCTGAAAAACGTCAATTTTTGATGAATAGTGAAACCACTAAGTGGTACTTATAAAGACTGATTTTCCGTTTAAATGAAATTTTGCCATCATTGTGTTTTGAATTTCAAAAATATGACATACATGTTTGTCATTAAGAAGTAAAATGTGGTTCAATGAGATTATAATAATTTTTTGGTGAATAGTAACTTATTAAGTTTTTAATCGCGATTAGTGGTAATTAGTGTAGTTTAAGGTAAAAATAATGCTTTAATAAAATAAGATGAGCTTGAAACATGTACTACCATCATTGGTTGTGTAATGGCCGACCAAGAAAATCCATGGGTCAACTTGGGGACCTCATGGAGCCACTTTGGTTGGGAAATGACATAAATAACTTTTTATTTAATGTAAAAGTAAAAATGACACAAACATGATATGTTTTACTAAAACAATTTTTAAATGGGGTTATACAAGTAAGATTTTTGATTATAAATAGTAATTGGAAAGATAAAAATATTTCCTACATCATAGTATTTGTTTTATAATTTTTAGACATTAAATAAATTAAATTATTTATGACATAATAATGATGCAGCGATGACATCATTATTTGACGATTTAAATAAAATGGAAAGATAATGTAAAATCTATGGACTACAAATGTAAAAACCTTATTGGATGGGTGTATTTCGAACCCTTATCACCTTATCCATGAATTATATCAATGTGGGACCTTTTAAAACCGAAACACATTTTCAAATAAAGTAATATTGCTTTACTTTCCAAAAGTGCCCCTCCTCTCCTCTTATAAAAGTCCCCCACCTCTACCACCTTACACACACTCCTCAAGCCTTTGGCTCGGCCAACCCCTGACCATTTACTCTTTCCACATCCCTCTAATCATCCTAGAGGATTCCCTTTGGGCAGAATCCTTTCAAAGGAAGCCTTTTGGCTCAAATCAAAAGGAGTTACACTTTTAAAGGTAATTCATTCTCTCTTGTTCATTTGTTTTATTTTTCTTCTCCAACCCTATAAACTTTTTTTATTTACTTATTTTGTAACAAAACCAGTATCTTCAATATACTAGGATGTTGTTATAATATTTATTCGAGCTACACTCTCACACAACTACATCAAATGGTTAAAGAACATACGGTTTCCATGGATGGCGAAATTCTGTCTCCCGAAACGATGATTGTTCAATACTCATTTAACACCTTCAAGGGTGGCCATTATGATGTCACTATTTTTATATATGATATATAATATGTTTATTGTTTCTTTAATCTTCTGTATTTTTCATTTTGGGCATACCTTTATAGTTTCCATTATGGGTAAACATGATATCTTCATTTAAGGAAGTGCGGACTACCGCCCCCTCAAAGTGATGTGATTCGTTAATGCCATATGTGGGACGTGTAAAGGATGGATTTAAAGTTATTATATATGATGTTATACTAGAATTATAATATACCTCTATATCATTATTATTTCTTTCCATTAAAGTATGAGATAGAAATGAAAGTAGCGTTCATGCGTACGTACGGCTTACCGTCTCCATGAAGGGTTTATTTCATTTCTTATCCCCAAATGTAATGTACTATTAAAAGTACATGTATATAATGGATATATATAATTAATGATATATCTAAATGATGAATATAATTCTGGAATTAAAATATACATACCTCTCATTTAGTTTTAATTCCATTAATATGACAAAGAAATGAAAGTAGCGTTCATGCGTACGTACGGCTTACCATCTCCATGAACGGTGCATTTCATTTCTTACCCCTAAATGATTATGTAATATTATAAATACATGTATATGCTGGATATATATGATACATATTATATCCAAGTCGGGAATTTCATTCTGGATATAAAGAACCTTTGACCACACGAACAACATGTAATTGTAAGAAGTCCACTTTCGACATAAGAACCAAATATTGAGAAAACAAACATTATTAACTTAAATGGTTACATAATGTTTATAACATGGAAATAAGTGATATAAAAGGAATAATGAACTTTAAAAAAGGTTCTTAATCAAGTATAAATTAACTCAAATTTATTATTCAGGACGTTAAAGAACGATCGAGTCAAGTCGGACCCGAGGTAAGGGACTTCGTCTCAATCTCCTTTCATTGAGGCATATTTCATTTTATACACAACTTTCATTTATACAGTGTATAAACCCCTTTGACTTTTACTTTTATACAAAAGGAATCTTTTTCTATGAAGCGTTTTACAAATCGACAAAAAGGAATGTTTCTTTTAACATACGCGGCGACAACGACCTTTTCCGCCCCCGCGAGTATTATTTGGTCTTTGGCTTTCTCAACAAGTCATAATGTTTTTAGAATAAAATAAATACCATATACTCTTTTATGTATTTTGGTATTGAAAATGGTTTTGAAAAAGGATTCTATTATGTCAATATATTTATGATATATTGTGATTGAAATGTGGAAATGTTATCATTCCTTTATATTGGTTTTTTGTTTTATGATTTTATACTGGTACTTGGACATTTTAACAGGTGGTTACATTATAAACCATATGACGGGTGGTGCCGTGAATACCAGGATGGGTGGTTATGTTATAACCTCCAATGCATTGGGTATGGAAGTCGTCCGTATGGCTATTCCATTAAGTATGTATGGAAATTGGCCATATGGCTATTCCATTAAGTGATATGTGTGGAAGTCGACCGTATGGTTATTCCACTTAAGTATGTTTATGTCCCATGTTACCTTTATATATGTTATGTGTTCTTTTTATGGATTTTATGGTAATCCTTTGGTCACAAAAAGGTAAGTAATGATACTTTATTCAGTGAAGAATTTTTACTACTTCATGAAGGTGAAGGTATTACTTCGATAGAGTATATATGGTTTATTTGATGTTTGGAAAAATAACAGTTTTCATTCTTTCTGTATCCCTTACTGAGCTTTTTATGCTCACCCCATGTTTTTTTTTGAAATGTTTTCACAGGACTTAATGTGGAATAATGTCATGGATGGGATCAAGGGAATGTCATCCTATATAAAACATGGAACTAGACATGTTTATTTTTAAGAGTTTTTTTTATTATGGAAACTTAGTAGAAGTGACTACTTTGTAATCTTTTGAGATGTAATAGTTATGTTCTAATTCTCTAAAACTCTAAACCTGAAAAGATCCTCGACGTGAATTATTCATTTAATTCAATATTATGTAAGGTTTATGGTCGGGGCCTTATAGTTGGTATCAGAGGTCGGTTTAGACAACTTTAGGAGTCAGAAAAGTGTTAAATTATAATATGATTGAAATGATATAGCATTTACGGATTACCATGTTGCTTCGCCTATGATATTTCTGTGTTCAGAATGGTTTTCCGCAGAGGAAACAAAGCAGCTATGTTGGGACGACATCAGGAGGAAGATAACCTTCCAAATCAGCAACCTGAGATGGTCCGAATCGGAACTGAATAGTTTGTTGTAGTGATGGCACAGTTGACTCAGGCTATAAATGGTGGTGGTATCCATGCACGTGATCAGCCAGATCAATCGCAGAGGAACATGTCAGTGGTGGAACATTTCATGAGGCAACATCCCCCATCATTCAGAGGATCATCTGACCCTGTGCAAGCTGAAGGGTGGATTAAAGCACTGGAGAAGATTTTTGATGTCATGGGGTGTTTAGAACATAAAAATGTTAGTCTTGTTGTTTACCGTTTTGAAGGTGAAGCTGATCAGTGGTGGTCGATGGTCAAAAATATAAGGGATAGTGATGAGATTGAGGATCTTCACTGGGACGAATTCAAAGGTATGTTTCTTGAGAAATATTTTCCTAAGGTGGTTCGTCTTAGGATGGAAAAACAGTTCCTAGAATTGAGGCACAGGGATGATTCAGTGGCTGCTTATGAAGAAAAGTTCACTCGATTGGCAAGGAATGCTCCAAACTTCATACGAGATCTTGATAGTAAAATAAACCATTTTTACTCAGGGTTAAAGCCAATGTATCGAAGGGCTTTATCTTCTCGTGAGTTCAAAAGTTATTAAAAACTTCTTTGATGTACGGAAAAGGTGGAAATGGAGTTTGCCGATGATCAGGTGTTCTATGACAAACAACAGAATAAGAGGTCTAGTTGGCAGGAAAAGGGGAAGAATTCATCAAAGAAGCAAGGAGGTAAGAAAACCAAATATCCATCCTGTGTGAAGTGTGGTAAAATGCATCCTGGAGAATGTTTATCCAAGTCTGGTAAGTGCTTTCGGTGTGGTAAGTCTGGTCATATTGCTCGTAACTGTACGGAAGATGATCAAGCAGGAAATGAAAAGCCAATGGTAAGATGTTTTAAGTGTAATGAAATGGGTCACTATGCAAACGAGTGTCCAACGAAGAACTCAACTGGGGGAATGCAGCCAGACTACAAGCAGAAAGGGGTGGTTAAATCCTTTGCAACAACTTCAATAGATGTTGGGCCATCGAATGAAGTGGTATCAGCTCTAGGGAGCACAGTATTTTTCGAAGATTGACTTGATGTCGGGGTACCATCAGTCGAAAGTAAAAGAAGCAGACATTCCGAAGACTGCGTTTCGTACTAGATATGTCCATTATGAATTTGTAGTTATGCCTTTTGGGTTAACCAATGAACCTGCTGTATTCATGGACCTTATAAATAAAATTTTCCATGAGTTATTGGATAAGTTTGTGTTTGTGTTTTGAGGTTTGGGAAGAGGTTATGTGTGCCTTGTGATTCACAGTTGAAGAATGAGTTGTTATGTGAGGCTCATAGTTCCCCGTTTTCAGTTCATCCTGGCAGTACTAAGATGTACAGAGATCTGTGGGATTATTACTGGTGGGATGGAATGAAAAGAGACATTGCTGATTTTACTGTGAAGTGTTTGACATGTCAACAGGTTAAAGAAGAGCGGCAGTTACCGAAAGGGAAGCTTCAGCCTTTACCAGTGCCAGAGTGGAAATGGGAAAACATATCCATGGACTTTGTTGTGGGATTACCGAGGAAATATCGAGGTAATAATGAAATCTGGGTTATTGTTGATCGCTTGACAAAATCTGCTCATTTCCTTTCTATACGAGATACTTTTTTCCAAGATCAACTTTCCCATTTGTATTTTAAAGAGATAGTCAGGTTACATGGAGTTACTCTCTCCATTGTATCGGATCGTGATCCCAGGTTTACTTATAACTTTTGGAAAGGCCTTCAGAAGTCGTTGGGTACTGAATTAAATTTTAGTACATCTTTTCATCCTCAATCAGATGGGTAGTCAGAACGAAAAATCCAGACATTGAAGGATATGCTACGAACTTGTTCTATGGATTATCAGGATAGTTGGGACCAACAACATTCTTTGGTTGAGTTTTCTTATAATAACAGTTTTCATTCCAGTATACAGATGGCACCATTTGAGGCATTATATGGTAAGCGATGTCGAACTCTAGAATTTTGGAATGAAGTTGGTGAAAGGAAGTAAATGGGACCAGAATTGGAAGAAGAGATGGCAGAAAAAGTTCAGTTGATTAAGAAGCACATGAGAACAGCTCAGAGCAGGAAGAAGAGTTATGCGGATAACCGGAGGAAGGATCTATCCTTCGAGGTAGGTGATCATGTTTTTCTCAAGGTTTCTCCTTGGAAAAGTGTGATGAGATTTGGTAAGAAAGGAATGTTGAGTCCAAGGTTCGTTGGACCATATGAAATTCTGGAGAAAGTTGGATCATTTTCATACCGAGTGGCTTTACCTCTGAGTTTATCTCAGGTACACAATGTTTTTCACGTTTCGATGTTGAGAAAGTATATTCCATATCCATCTCTTGTTTTGAGTCCAGAGGTAGTTCAGCTGGAAGAGAACCTATCTTATGAGGAACAACCGGTCCAGATTCTTGACCACAGGGAGCAGGTGTTACAGAATAAGGTGATTAATCAGGTAAAGGTTTTGTGTAAAAACCATGTGATTGAAGAGGCAACGTGGGAATCTGAAAATGCTATTAGGGATAAATACCCCCACTTATTTTGATAAGTGAATAAAATTGCGAGGATGCAATTCCCAAAAGGGGGGAAGGATGTAACATCCCAGGTAATTAAAGAATAAATAATTTTCATATTTATTAATATTTACGAATTAAATATTAATTTTAATTAAAAGGGGTTTCTACGTTCGATAGCGTACTCGGTACGCAACGATGAGTTTCTTTGAAAACTTACGTTGCACACAAGTAATAAAATAATATTATTTTAAATGTTAGTTAATGAGTAGTCGTTGTACTGGCAGGAAAGGATAGAAATAACTAAAATATGATTATATATGTTTTTAAATGTTTTTACATTTATCCAATAAAAGATAAAGGCTTAAAATACAGAAAGAGTTCAATTTTAGGCATTTATACCCTAATTTTCACGAAAGGTCCACTTATCACCTTTTGACGGAGAACCGTCATTAAATATAGTTTTGATCGATCTTATAAATTATATTGGACCAAATATAACTCTTCTTTAGAATCGGGACATCAAAATTTACTTTGTGTAAATTTTTGGTACCTTTCTGATAAAGTTCATTTTTTAAAATGAATAGTGTAAAATGTTGTATTTTAATTCAAAACCTCTTTTTAATCTAATTTATTTATATGATTAGACTATCTTTTGAATTGGTTTTAAAGTGAAATTAGAAAATATTTTTACCATTAAATCCAATAGTGGTCGTTGGAATTAATTTCACTTTGAAATCGGACTTAAACTAGTGTCAATCTTTTGATACTTATTGTTTCATAAAAACACGCTATTTGCTATGACAGCGGGAATTAATGATTAAATTAATTAATGTGACTTATATGTTTTTAATTTTGTAAAATAGAATTAATTTTTGAATTCGTAATATCAAATATAGCTTAGGGTGGATTTTTGGTAATTTTCTGAAAAACTTCAATTTTTGATGAATAGTGAAACCACTAAGTGGTACTTATAAAGACTGATTTTCCGTTTAAATGAAATTTTGCCATCATTGTGTTTTGAATATTAAAAATCCGTCATACATGGTTGTCATTAGGAAGTAAAATGTGGTTCAATGAGATTATAATAATTTTTTGGTGAATAGTAACGTATTATGTTTTTAATCACGATTAGTGGTAATTAGTGTAGTTTAAGGTAAAAATAATGCTTTAATAAAATAAGATGAGCTTTACACATGTCCTACCATCATTGGTTGTGTCATGGCCGACCAATAAAATCCATGGGTCAACTTGGGGACCCCAGGTATCCACTTTGGTTTGGAAATGACATAAATAACTTTTTATTTAATTTAAAAGTAAAAATGACACAAACATGATATGTTTTATTAAAACAATTTTTAAATGGGGTTATACATGTCAGATTTTTGATTATAAATAGTCATTGGAAAGATAAAAAGATTTACTACATCATAGTATTTGTTTTATAATTTTTAGACATTATATAAATTAAATTATTTATGACATAATAATGATGCAGCGATGACATCATTATTTGATGATTTAAATAAAATGGAAAGATAATGTAAATATATGAACTACACATGTCCAAAACTTATTGGATGGGTATATTTCGAACCCTTATCACCTTATCCACAAATTATATCAATTTGGGACCTTTTAAAACCGAAAAACATTTTCAAATAATGTAATATTGCTTTACTTTCCAAAAGTGCCCCTCCTCTCCTCTTCTAAAAGGCCCCCACCTCTACCACCTTACACACACTCCTCAAGACTTTGGCTCGGCCAACCCATGCCCATTTACTCTCTCCACATCCCTCTACTCATCCTAAAGGATTCCCTTTGGGCATAATCCTTTCAAAGGAAGCCTTTAGGCTCAAATCAAAAGGAGTTACACTTTTAAAGGTAATTCATTCTCTCTTGTTCATTTGTTTTATTTTGCTTCTCCAACCCTCTAAACTCTTTTTATTTACTTCTTTTGTAACAAAACCAGTATCTTCAATATACTAGGATGTTGTTATAAGATTTATTCTAGCTAAAATCTCACACAACTACATCAAATGGTTAAAGAACATACGGTTTCTGTGGATGGAAAAATTCTGCCTCCCGAAACGATGATTGTTCAATACTCATTTAACACCTTCAAGGGTGGCCATTATGATGTCACTATTTTTATATATGATATATAATATGTTTATGGTTTCTTTAATCTTCTGATTTTTTCATTTTGGGCATATCTTTATGGTTTCCATTATGGGTAAACACGATATCTTCATTTAAGGAAGTGCGGGCTACCGCCCCCTCAAAGTGATGTGATTCGTTAATACCATATGTGGGACGTGTAAAGGATGGATTTAAAGTTATTATATATGATTTTATACTGGAATTATAATATACCTCTATATCATTATTATTTCTTTCCATTAAATTATGAGATAGAAATGAAAGTAGCATTCATGCGTACGTACGTCTTACCGTCTCCATGAACGGTGCATTTCATTTCTTATCCCCAAATGTAATGTACTATAAAAAGTACATGTATGTAATGGATATATATAATTAATGATATATCTAAATGATGAATATAATACTGGAATTAAAATATACATACCTCTCATTTAGTTTTAATTCCACTAATATGACAAAGAAATGAAAGTAGCGTTCATGCGTACGTACGGCTTACCTTCTCCATGAACGGTGCATTTCATTTCTTACCCCTAAATGATTATGTAATATTTTAAATACATGTATATGATGGATATATATGATACATATTATATCCAAATCAGGAATTTTATTCTTGATATAATGAACCTTTGACCACACGAACAACATGTAATTGTAAGAAGTCCACTTTCAACTTAAGAACCAAATATTGAGAAAACAAACATTATTAACTTAAATGGTTACATAATGTTTATAACATGGCAATAAGTGATATAAAATGAATAATGAACTTTAAAAAAGGTTCTTAATCAAGTATAAATTAACTCAAGTTTATTATTCAGGACGTTAAAGAACGATCGAGTCAAGTCGGACCCGAGGTAAGGGACTTCGTCTCAATCTCCTTTCATTGAGGCATATTTCGTTTTATACACAACTTTCATTTATACGGTGTATAAACCCATTTGAATTTTACTTTTATACAAAAGGAATCTTTTTCTACGAAGAGTTTTACAAAACGACAAAAAGGACTGTTTCTTTTAACGTACGCGGCGACAATGACCTTTTCCGCCGCCGCGAGTATTATTTGGTCTTTGGCTTTCTCAACAAGCCGTAATGTTTTTAGAATAAAATAAATACCATATACTCTTTTATTTATTTTGGTATTGAAAATGGTTTTGAAAAAGTATTCTATTATTTCAATATTTTTATGATATATTGTGATTGAAATGTGGAAATGTTATCATTCCGTTATATTGGTTTTTTGTTTTATGATTTTATACCGGTACTTGGACATTTTAACGGGTGGTTACGTTATAAACCATATGACAGGTGGTGCCGTGAATACCAGGACGGGTGGTTGTGTTATAACCTCCAATGCATTGGGTATGGAAGTCGGCCATATGGCTATTCCATTAAGTATGTATGGAAATTGGCCGTATGGCTATTCCATTAAGTGATATGTGTGGAAGTCGACCGTATGGTTATTCAACTTAAGTATGTTTATGTCCCAAGTTACCATTATATATGTTATGTGTTATTTTTATGGATTTTATGGTAATCCTTTGGTTACAAAAAGGTATGTAATGATACTTTATTCAGTGAAGAGTTTTTACTACTTCATGAAGGTGAAGGTATTACTTCAATAGAGTATATATGGTTTATTTGATGTTTGAAAAACTAACAGTTTTCATTCTTTCTGTATCCCTTACTGAGCTTTTTATGCTCACCCCAAGTTTTTTTTTGAAATGTATTCACAAGACTTAATGTGGAATAATGTCAAGGATGGGATCAAGGGAATGTCATCCTATATAAAACATGGAACTAGACACGTTTCTTTTTAAGAGTTTTTTTTATTATGGAAACTTAGTAGAAGTGACTACTTTTTAATCTTTTGAGATGTAATATTTATGTTCTAATTATCTAAAACTCTAAACCTGAAAAGATCCTCGACGTGAATTATTCATTTAATTCAATATTAAGTAAGGTTTAATGTCGGGGCCTTATATTCTTAGTCGGGATTCATTTTATTATTAATTAATATTTTTGAGGTTTCCAAAAGTGCCCCTCTCTTCCATTATAAAAGAACACCTCCTCCCTCTCCTCTTCACAATATTTTGAGCCGTCAAGAACAGCTGACCCATGCTCATTTACCTTCTCCACTTCACTAGAAACATTCGGGAGGTTTTGGTATTCTCAAAAGACCAGCTCTAGTAATTTTAGTGGAAGCCTAAAGGAGGTGCGTCAAAGAAGATGTAATATCTTCTATCGATTCTTTCAAGTTTCATTCTTCTTCAACTTCTTCTTCTTTAGTTGATTCATTCTAAAGTAATACAATAAGAATCACTAATATACTGATATGAAATTATAAATATGAAAAAACCCGTTTCACCTTCTATCTATCCTACGGAAAATGAAATCACCTCGTGTGCGTACATACGGAATACCGTCTCCATGCCGTAGTGTAATCAGTTATTCCATATCCACCATACTTAGATACGTATACTGTTGTATATTATAACTATATATGGTTATTATAACATCTTAATGATTCTATGATATTATATAATCCCCTCCCATTTTATTCTGTAATTATGGGAACGATATCACCGCTCTTACGAATGTACGTACTACCATCTCCACAAACGCGATGAGATTCATTTTCCATGATTAACCATTCAAGTATGATTATAAAGTATATATAATAAAATAATGAAAGACATTAAATAATATTTATAATTTATTTCTGTAATTATATGTTTCATTTACTTAATTCCATTCAATTCAATAAGGAAACGAAAACAACGTTCATGCGTACGTACGACCTACCATCTCTATGAATGAGGTATTTCATTCCATTTATCGATATATAATATTTATTTATATGATGAATATATATTATATATAAATCATGTTTTATATTCTTTAAATATTTAAATCATGATTTACGTAATAATATTAAGAACAACAAATCGAAACAAGTATGATAAATGAAACGATTTTACCGAAAACGTTGCTTTAACATGGAATTTACAAAAGAACGGGTAATATAAAGTCATAAGTGAACAATATATGATATCATAACAATGAATATGATTCTTTAATAATTCAATGAAATTATTTAAATCATTATATAGGAGGTTCGGATACATACGAAGCATATCAGAAATAAGGTAAGTGATAATTTTTCTGATCTCGTTTTTATCTGAGATTGTTTATTCATAAGTATTTTCTGGGGTTATATTTATCATCCTTGTCCTTATTTCCTAAAAATGGTTTCATGTGTGTTTAAGGTCCTCTTTACCCATTTTTTACTTTTACTACATGGTATGTAAGGAATATTTCTTTTGTTTACCGTATAAGGTACTTTTTGACATTTCCTTTAAAAGTATGAGGATAATTTTTTTAACATATACATAATGAATGGATTTTATCGTTTTCATGAAGCCTTATTTTCATGATTATTCCTCTACAATATTTCATGATTATTTTCAAAAAAATCATTTTCTTTTAAAATTGCATGGAAATTTGTGAAAATAAATTTCTTTTGAATAAGAAAGTATATTTTCTTCAAGAATTCATTCCAAGTGTTTTGTAAATACAATTTTCTATATAAGATGACATTATATAGTATGATTATGATTCATTTATAATGTCTCTATGATTTACATGGTTTTAATTTTCTTATGATTAAATGATATCCATTTGATTTATATGGATTATGTTATGATGGGATGATGTTTAAGAAACCCATTTTATTCTTTGGGTCATGATGAATGATTTATGTTTATGTTGTGCCACACATAAGAATGACTTAATTATGAGATGGGTATAACCTATATCTCCTTCCAATTAATTGGGCAAAGATTCATATCTCATGAGATAGACATCGCTGGAATGAAAAGTTAATCCAGTTTAGTGATACAGGACTGGAACGAGGAGTGAACTCGATTCAGTAAGGGACATTGTCCACTAAGATGGTCTTGGAAGCAATGCCTTGGTTACTATGTAAATAATATCAAGTGCATAATGGTTTTCCACAATAAAATGCTTTATTACCATTTTATTTTATCATTATTGTTGTTCCATTATGATCTATGCCTTATGTACTTCAATGTTTTATGTCATTGCTCAAGATTTTTATGTTTAAACATTATGTTCATGTTTTTAAGTTCATATGTATATGGTTAGTTTTATTTTCTCCATGCTTAACCTTACAGAGAATTTGAGCTCACCCTTTATATGTTTTCTTCTCCCCAGGATATAATGAAAAGTTTATGTAAGAAAACAAACGGGGAATATCTTTATGGGATATGTTGAAGATCTTTCACCATGATTAGAATATTATTTTTTTGTGTTTCTAAAGACACTAAACTATTACGATCCTTGAGTGTTGATTTTTGTTATATATTAAGAATTTTGAAAATGTAATGTATTTTCTATGTACGTAAAGTTTTGGGTCTCTATAGTTGGTATTAGAGGAAAGGTTTAGTTATCCTTTGGAAAACTAGGATACGAAAACTTTAGTGAGATCTCTAGAGATATTTCTATGGTATTTCTAGGGATGTCCTTAATGTTAAGTATAAGTATAGGATATATTCCTAGAATCGAGGTAATGATATTAGAATTAATCCTATGATGTTATATAATGAAGTTACTCCCCCTTTATTATGTTGTTTTCCTAGAATGATTTTTGTCTCTCACACTATTCTTTCTAGGTTTTAGACGATGGTTGGAACCCGAAGGAACCATGTTGATCAATGTAATGGACGATGCAATGATTGTACTCCTGAACCAACCAATTTTATGGGATATGGATTACAAAATATTATTGTTATACTTACACATGCTATGAATCATTCTGGACATCCAAATGAGCAGAGAAGGGAAACAATATTCTATTGAGTCCTTCATGAGGCAACGTCTACCTTCTTTCAGTTGGTCTTCTGATACAATTGTTGCTGAATAATGGACCAGTACCATTGAAACAATATTTTTAATACTTCACTGTCAGAACATGAAAAATTCATTCTCGTTGTTTACCATTTAGAAGGTGAAACAGACCAGTGGTGGACTCTAATTAATAATACAAGGCCCCATGATGAAATTCGATCAATATAAAGGGATGAGTTAAAGAACATGTTTTTCAATAAGTACTTCCCTCGTATTCGTCGAAAAATATTGAAAAGTAGTTCCTTGAGCTTAAGAAAAACGATGATGAATCTGTTGGAATATACGAGGCGAATTTTACAAGGCTTTCAAGGTATGAATCTTGCTTTATCATCCAACCTGAAAGTAAAGTTGATTGATTCTTTAATGGATTAAAACCAAGTCATCGAAAGGAATTAGCTATAAGAGACTTTAGTAGCTATGAAGAAATTGTGCGTTGTGCTATCAAGGTAGAACTGGATGTTGGTGTTACATATCCATCTCATGGTTTTGACAAGAAACAATAGATGGAGTTCAAGGAGAAATCTATGGACAATGGTGAAAAGAAGATAAATGTTTCTTTATGCTCAATGTGTTGAAAGAATCATTGTGTATATTTCCTAAAAGGTACTACAAATGTTTTATGTGTGGAAAAGAATGTCCTCGAGCAGTTGAGTGTATATGTAATGGGAAAAAGGTAGCTAATGATGTGAATAGAGAAAAGACTACAGAGAACTCTCCACCAACAC
Source organism: Viscum album (assembly GCA_963277665.1). Classification (NCBI taxonomy): domain Eukaryota; kingdom Viridiplantae; phylum Streptophyta; class Magnoliopsida; order Santalales; family Viscaceae; genus Viscum; species Viscum album. The sequence goes on from OY728133.1 coordinate 1,869,102,312, forward strand.
TTCAACGCTTCAGGTTTAAGGAAATGGGGCATTATGCTAATCAATGCCCTAATCCAAGGGTTAATGATGATCGACGTGAACAACCTATTAAGGAAAAGGATAAAGGGAAGTCACATGTGATCACTATTTGTGATGTTGAGTATGACAATGATTTTGTGGAATGATTACGTGTTTATATAATGGGATTTCAAAATATTATCATGGAATCTCATTTATGGTATTGTGTAATTTTAGAATATCTATGTATTGGTTTTCAATAATTATATGGTACCGGTAACCATGAAAAGTGATTGAAATATTTTGAGAAATAATATGATATGCACATAATGAAGGGATAAAGAGAAAATTAATTGAACTCATGAATGATATAAGGAAAAAGTTATATCATGGTCTGAGTATATAGAAATTTTGGGAATTTGGTATGTGGAAATAGTAAACTTTTGACAGCATTCATGTTTTCACTAAGGTTCAATAGGTATTATTTTTTTAGAGAATACATGATTAAGGTATTCACATGTTTGGAATGTGACCAACAAGATATATCATATGATATATGGGGGATAAATGATGGTATTCACATGCTTGGTAGATGAAATTTCTATAAATTTTTTTCGTTATACAATAAGCTTGGACAGATGTATTTTGGATAAGCCTAATGCTCGGAATGAATAATGTTAGAAATAATATAGTATTGTTTAAGGATAGAACTTTTTTTTTGATATTATTGTAGGAATGTTATAATAATGTAGTTTTAGAAAAAGGGAAAACCTGCAGGAAGGGTGACAACCCATCGCATCGGACAAGGCTGTAGGAATCGAACCCATAAACGAAGTGCGACATGCCTTTATTTCCAACCACTGGCCTAAAAGAAGTCCATTGTTAGTAGATAAAATTTTTATTTTATTAAGCAGTATGATAGAAAAAGTATAAGTCCATTTCTGGAACAATATACGATTAATCCCACCATTGATAGATTTATGTATATAACTTTTTCTAACCATATATTTCAGACAGATGGAATGACCTATCATTCTATCGCATGATCCGCTAAAACTTCACGGAAGACAAATTAAACTTCATTTCTTTAAGAGATGAAGTTGAAATTGTTCAAGGAATGAACAACTGTGAGATTGTACCAAAATCAAGTAAGTATTTCTTTTAATTCAAAAATTCTTCAACATTGGGGAAATGATATTGAAAACCAAAAATGTTGTCTTATTTCCCTCATATTTGATGAATCAGATGGTACCCAAGATCATCAAAAATTTATGGCTTTGTGACTGTTGGCTTTTTCATAGCCGTGTCTTCTACCACTCTCCATCAGAACATGATGGTTAGATTTCTCTTCCATATCCATATTTTCACCTATGTTCTACTATGTGGGTATGTAGTGATTATTTAATTTGGGTATCCATTAGGTTTCATACTTTAGTTTTTAAAGATAAGAATTTTTTTTCCTTTTTACGATGTGGGTTTCTATGAAGGAAAATCTTATGTAATAAACCATTTATAACCCCAAAGAATTTCAGAGGTGAAATTCATTTTTAGGGGGGTATAATGTAACACCCCAAGATTTTATAAGATATATTATTTTTAATTTCATTAATATCTTCATTTTTACGATACAAAAAGATTATCTTGTTCTATACACAACACCGTATTAGCTTCCAAAATATGGAACACTATTCTCGGATTGTGTTACATAGAATTTCATGTTCGTTTGATAGTAGTTAATCTACGAAACATTAAGTGTGTGTATATATATATATATATATTCAATGTATAAATGATATATGGTTGGATTTTTTTATACGTAACAACAAAAGGATCTTTCACTACACGTATCCTTGACTTCTCTTGCATTACATGCAATCACGTCCTTCCTTGATAGCGTGTGTAGTACGCAACACTAGGTTTCACTAAACCATGATATATTGTTATAGTATTATTATGAACTAGCCATTATGAATATTATCAACGAAATTTTGAATTTTATAACATTATTATTCATCTTACACATTTTCTATAACATTGTATGAGATCAAAATAAAATTTTCGAGTAAAATAAGTATTTTTCAAAAAATGAAGTTTTGCTCCTTTTTGATGGGGCACCAACTTTAAATATAGTTTTTGACATATTTAAAAGTTAAATATGACAAAATAAAATTCTTATTTGGAATCAGGATATAAAAATTTACTTTGGATAACTTTTTCATATTATTCTGATAACTTTCATATTTTAATGAATAGTAAAAACACGCTATATTTTAATTAAAACAGCTTTTTTCATTTTAAAAATTTATATGGATAAATAATAATATTCAATGGTTTAAAAGTATAAATAGAATATATTTTTAAAATTTAATATAATGTATGTCATTATCATTGATTTTACATTGAATTCTTATGTAAAATCATTTCAATCTTTTGCAATGTTTTAACTTTTAAAACTCGTTTTCTTAACAACGAGATTAATTTTAAATTAATTTCTGAAACTTCGGTGATTTTAATTTGAAAAAATGGATTCCATATTTGGAATCATTAGTTCCAAATTATTTTAATATGCTACATTTTATTTTTAGTCATAGTGAATAGTATCTACGGTAAATTTGATTTATCATAGTTAAAGGTCCATCGGGTAATTAAGGGTAAATATAATATTATAAAATTACCCTAAAACATTTCCTAATATAATTGGATGATTATATTTTACCCTAAATAATAATCAGGTAGAAATTGAATCTAATTGAACCCACTTGTATTTGATTAGTACCTTTTATTTATTTTACTTAAAAGAAAGTGAAATGTCTCACTCGATATTTAATAATTAGATTATTTTTAATATATGTTTATATAGAATATAAATTAGATTATAAATACTAATTTTAAAGATAAAAAGATTTTATTTATCATTTTAATTTATTTGAAATTGTTAATAAATATTTTATTACCCTAAAATCTTATACGTTAATGATGTAGAAATTATTTAAATAGTGAAAAATCAATAATATAGATTTTATTAAAATAATAATACCTATCAAAAGCATCAGAAACATGACAAACAATTATTGGTGGAGAATATATATAGTATAAGCATCCAATGGTCTATTTTTGGACCATTTGGAGCCTTATAAAACCGATTAGGACATTTATATTATATTATTTTAAATGATGTCAAATTTTTCACCTTAATAATTTAATAAATCTAACAATTTAAATGTTGTGATTTTAAGATGATAAATTCGAGTAAAAATATTATTATTAAAGGTATTATATTTATCTTCATCATATGAATTTATTTCTAATTTTATTGCAAAAAATAAGTATATTAAATAATTATACAAAAATTTGGTTATAATTATTTTATTAAGAGATATACCAAATAAATGGTTTTAAAAATATTAAAATAAATAATATATGAACAAATTAATGTTCCCCTTGATTTTTTTATGAATATGACATGTTATGAATCTATTATATATTTTATTTCGAACATATCTTCTATTGGGTTTTTATTTAAATTCAAATAATGAATTGTGTCAAAATTCACACTATTGATATTTTATAAAAATAACATATTATTAAATTATTTAAAAAACACAAAAATATTTAACAACTACAAATTGGAAATAATTTGGTATAAAAGGTTATATAGTATCCAATTATGGGAAATTTATAACATTTAAGAATGTATTTATAACAATTTAAAATTTAGAATTTTATTACCACAAATAAAATTAAATAGATTAAATAATGATAAATCAGGTTTATAATGTTTAAAATAAACATAAAAAATATATAAATTTTATTGGATGATGATATTACAACCCTATATCTTCTCATATTCTAATTGAGTCATTTTTGGAGGTTTTTTTAGTGGGGTTTCATTTTACTATTAAATAATATTTTTCAGGTTTCCAAAAGTGCCCCTCTCTTCCATTATAAAAGGACTCCTCCTCCCTCTCCTCTTAAAAAAACATTGAGCCTTAATGATCAGCCAACGCCTAACAATTTCTCTTATCCACTTCCCTAGAAAAATTCTGGAGGTTCTAGTCTTCTCAAAAGACCAACTCTAGTCCTTTAAGAGGAAGCTTAAAGGAGGTGTGTCGAAGAAGAGTTAATCTCTTCTACCGATTCATTCAAGTTTCTTTCTTCTTCAACGTCCTCTTCTTTAGTTGTTTCATTTTAAAGTAATACAATAAGTAAAAATAATATACTGATATGATATTATAAATATTAAACAACCCAATTTCACCTTCTATCCAACCTATGGAAAACGAAATCACCGCGTGTGTGTACGTACGGATTACCATCTCCACGTCGTGGTGTAATCAGTTATTCCATCACCACCTTACCGAGATGGGTATAATGGTGTAAAGAATAACTATATATTGTTATTATAACATAATAATGATTCTTAGATATTATATCATCCCCTCCAATTTTATTCAATAATTATGGGAATGATATCATCGCTCGTACATACATACAGACTACCGTCTCCACGAACGCGATAGGATTCATTTTCCATGATTAACCATTCAAGTATGATTATAATGTATATATAATAAAATCATGAAATATATTACATAATAATTATACTGTATTAATGTACATATATGTTTCATTTACTTAATTTGATTCAATTCGATAAGGTAACGAAAACAGCATTCATGCATACGTACGGCCTACCATCTCTATGAATGGTGTATTTCATTCCATTTATCGATCTATCATATATATTTATATTATGAATATATATTATATATAAATAATTTTTTACATTATGAAAATAAGTAAATCAGGATATAAGTAATAATATAATTAACAAAAAATCGAAACACATACAATAAATGAAATGATTATACCCAAACCACTGCTTTAACATGGAATTTACAAAAGAACGGGTAATATAATGTCATAAGTGAACCATGTATGATATCATAAAAATGAATATGATTCTGTAATAATTCAATGAAATTATTTAAATCATTATACAGGAAGTTTGGAAACATACAAACGCATATCATACAGAAGGTAAGGGATAACTTTTCCAATCTCGTTTTTACCCGAGATTGTTTATTCGTAAGTATTTACCGGGGTTATATTTATCATCAATGTCCATGTCTTCTAAAAATGGCTTCATGTATGTTTCAATTCCTTTTTACACATTTTTTTACTTTTACTACATGGTATGTAAGGAATCTTTCTTTTGTTTACCATACATGGTACTTTTTGACTTTTTCATTAAAAGTATGAGGATAATGTTTTTTTGAATTATACAGAATAAATGGATTTTTAAGGTTTCATAAAGCCTTATTTTCAAGAATATTCCTATACAATATTTCATTATTACTTTCAAAAAAATCCGTTTCTTTTAAAATTTCATGGCATTTTGTGAAAAGAAAATTATTTTGAAAAAGAAATGATATTTTCCTCAATAATTCATTTCACGTATTTTGTCAAAATTATTTTCTATATAAGATGGAATTATTTAGTATGATTATGTTTCAAGTATAATGTCTCTATGATTTACATGTTTTAACTTTTATTATGATAAAATGATAACCATTTTATTTATATGGATTATGTTATGATGGGATGAAGTTTATGAAACCCATTTTATTTCTTGGGTTATGATGCATGATTTTTTATTATATTGTGGCACACATAAGAATGATTTTATTATGAGATGGGTGGGACCTATATATCCCTCCAATGAATTGGGTAACGATTTATATATCATGAGATAGACATGGCTGTAACGACAAGTTAATCCGGTTTAGTGATACATGATTGGAATGAGGAGTGAAATCGATTCAGTAAGGGAATTTGTCCACTAATATGGTCTTGGCAGCAATGCCTTGGCTACCATGGTAATAATATCAAGTGCATAATGGCTTTATAGAAATAAATATTTTATTACCATGCTATTTTATCATGATTGATATTCCATTATGATCTTTTCCTTATGTACTTCCATGTTTTATGTCATTGCTGATGATTTTTATGTTTAAACATTATGTTCATGTTTTTAAGTTAAAATGTATATGTTTTGTTTTATTTTCTCCATGAATACCCTTACAGAGAATTTGAGCTCACCCTTTATATGTATTCTTTTCCTCGGTATATAATGAAAGGTTTCAGGTAAGAAAACAAAAGGAGAATATCTTTATGGGAGATGTTGAAATATTTCACCATGATTAGAAGATTATCTTCTGAGTTTTCAAAGACACTAAATTATTACGATCCTTGAGTGTTGGTTTATGTTATGTATTAATTATTCCGAAAAATTAATGTAATGTCCATGTACATCATGTTTGGGGTCTCTACAGAGAGGTGGTATTTATACTATAGTGGAGGTAGTCCCATGTTATTAATTTATAGGTTATCTTATATTAAAATCAAACCATATTGAGGTGGAACTAAATTCCACTACCTTATCATTTAGTTAATGTTTTAGAGGATGTAAATTTTCAATCCAAACCTAATCAAATATTTAAATTTTGTATTTCTTAGGTAGGTTAATCTTGTAAATTTTTATTTTAACCCTTGTCAAAATTTTACTTTTATTACGCTAAATAATGTTTTTACAAAGGTGTCTTTTTCTAACCTAAAAATAATATCTAACTAAATAATAATTTGTAAATTATTATTCAAAAAAAATTATCCTTTTTATCTTATTCAATTCCCATAATTAGTAAAACTATATTTAAACATAATTCTGGAGAAAAAACTAAAGAGCGGGTTTTTTAAGATAACTATAAAAAAGATTCAATTGATTTTATATCTATTTTCATCTTGAAATTGACACCAATAAATTTTTATATTAAATGATAATAACATAAAATAATTATTATTTAAAACCAATTATAATTAAAATCTAACAATATAAATAAATTAGATGAAAAATACATTTTGATTTAAAATGTATTGTTTTAAATTATTCATTAAAATATGAATATTATCTCAAAATTAAAAAACATTTTTCCAAAGTTAAATTCCATTTCCTGAATAAAATGAATAAACTTATTTTTTCATACAGAATGTATAAAAGGGTTAAAAAACAGATTTAAAATGGGTTCACTATCAAAAGCAAACAAACCTTTATTTTTTTGAAAAATACAACTTTTATCCAAAAAATGACTTTATTGTTATGTCATGTATATAAAACATATAATATGAATATTAAAAATTTAATTTAATATATTAAATTTATATTTCATTAATAAAACAAAAAAGATAAGTTTTATTGATTTATAAACACAGATATTTTCATTTAAATAGTTATTTAAAAGAACATTTCCTTTTTTATAAAGGGTTTTATATTCATGAATAAGTAATTATGCACTATAGAATTAATTATATACATGTGTAAACCATTATTTTATAATTTAGTTAGTAATATTAATTATCTCTATTTCAAAAAAGTTTATAAAGATAACATCAAAATAAGAATACTTTTGTTATTACCATAATCTCGATGTAGCATATCATGAACGCTATCAAACATTGTGTTTCTTTATTAAAAAATAGGATGTTACACCCCCCATTTAATAAATTCTATACTCACAATTTGAATTTTGGGTTGGTAACATAGGTATGGCTTTTCAAAATACCTTTATTGTAATCCCTATTCGAAAAAAGGATTAATAAAATTACCACATTAAATGAAAGAAAGTGTAGTACGAAGATCACCTAAGATAACAAAAACTAGGGTTCCATGTAGGAAAACATGGATATGGAAGAGACGAGTGACCATTCATTTCTAATGGAGGGTTATAGAAAACATTTTCAAGAGAAATTTAGTAGTAAAAAAAAACCATAAATTTATGATGGATTAAACGACATTTGATTTTTTAGTTGGGAAATTAAATGGAAAATGACTTTGTTATAAGATATTTTTCATTGAGTTGAGGAAATACTTTACTACTTAGACTACGAACATAAGGAAATGTAATTACAAGATAAGTTTAGACTCACACTTTAATAAATTTTCACCACACACTCATATTTTTCTTCGAACGATGAGTATTCTAAATGAATCAACATCTATAAAATCACAGAACCCATAAAATATTAATTGTATATTCTTATTGTCTTGAAATGCTATCCAAAAACAATATAGTTTGGTTATTATAAATACAACTCTCTAAAAATAAAAACCATTGGATGATGAAACACTACATTTAATCTCCAAAATAAAATTATAATACCTACAGATCAATATATACCATTCAATAATCCAAACTATATTTGAAACCTAAAACATAGGATAATTTGAATACATAGTCTTCCAAGATAAATGATAGCCCTTATCACCATATAAAATTGATCACTCTTAATTAATCAAGGCATAAATGTAATTTTCAAAATCACAAATTCATCAAAAAAATTTAATCATTTCCATAAATAAACAGAATATCCATAAGTCCATAATAAAACATAGATTCTTCCAATGTAAAATGCAAGAATTACTCCTCAAATAAAATCCAATAGTATTATATTTTCCTAAGTCATATAGGTTTCCCAAAATAGAGATTTCCTTTCAAAATAAAAATTGTCACTTAAAACATAAGAGCCCAAAACTAACACATTTTCCAATACCAAGGATATCCATTTGATAAAACATAATATCCCAAAACTAGCGTATTTATATTTCATTAAATAATTTAAATAGAATGAAAAAATCATACTAACCATGGAATTCACATAGTCTAGTGGTAAGTAATAAAGCCATGTCACACTTCAAATATGGGTTTGATTCTTATATCCTTATTCAACGTGAAACATTTGCACACGGTATGCGAGTTTTCATTTTTCAAAAATAACATATTTATTTTAAAATTCCCAAAATGAGATAAAATCCAAAAAAAATAACCATTCATATTTTAATCTCAAGGTTTATCTCATTCCTTTCATTTTTCACCTCAAAATATAATATCCCATAACTACCTTAAAATATATGATCATATAGACCATAAAGTTTATTTCATAACTCTAATTTTCATCCCAACTTTTAATTACCTCAATATCATCATTCATGAAGTCTTATATATATTTAAATTTTTTCCTTTCATATCCAAATCATTTAATTAAACTATTATAAAAATAAAGAAAAACATATGTTGATCACGATGTCCATCTTGTTTAATTATCATTTAGTTCATGTAGATATAATTTCCATGAATTTCAACAATGATTTAGAGATTAATCAAAATAAATTCCTTCATTTATCAAAATATACCTTGTACAACTTGGGTCGTATAGTGTTCACAGAAAAATAGTTTTTTAAAATAATCATGTTTGAAATATAATTTAAAAAATAGATAAAACATTGTTTTTATAAAACATTTAGATAGAGTTTGAATTGATAAATTCAATCAATGATATTTTTAAAATATCACAATTTTTATTGAAAGATATAATTTTGAATTCAAGTATAAATAGGCTTCTCAATGGACTCATTCTTCAGCAGTTTTTTTTCAAAATTATAATATACATCATAAGCTTGTGGCAAGGAGAAATATTTAAAAATGACTTGTTAATATTCACCTTAATGAAAATATAAGAAAAATTAGACAATAGGATTTGATTAAAAACAACCCACAGTCTACAATGGTATCGAGGTGGTGTTTGATATCTGATACAACTGTTTTCAATAGAGTTATATGATAGAAAAACATTCAAAATCATATATCTATGACATTGAAATAATTGTTGAAAGTATTTTTTAGGAAGAGATGTGAATGTTATTTGATATCTTCCTCCTTCCATTTTAACCGAAATTCCTTGATCTGGATAATTTATAGATAAAATATTTAACTAAAATAATAGACATAGAAACATACCATATTTTTATCCAAAACCTATAATCCATGAATTGGTCTAAAATATTTCAATCAAACAAGTATAAGGCCCTAACCTTTAATATCAATTTATCTTTAGTTCAGACATGAACTAAAATTGAAGATATTTTCAGTTATAGAGTTTTGAATAATTAGGCCCCAACTGTTACATAATAGCTTAAATATTACAAAGTGCACACTTATACACTCTATTCATATTTAATAATATAAGACATTTTAAAATAAAACATGATTTCTATCATTTTTAATATTATTCTTTAATTTTTCCTTTCTCTTACCCATACATATATCCTATGGAAAATATTTCAAAAACCTGGTATGGTGAAAAAAAGATTAGTAAGGGATGTAAAATATTAATGAAACTCTAATCTATGAATATATAAAACTCATGAAAATATTTTCACAAAATAATAATTTCACCCATAAATCTTTAACTGTTTAACATACCTCATAAAATCATAATATTCCTGAAAATAATTATTAAAAATAATAAATAATTAAGATATATTTTGGCATACATATCATACTAACATTTTAGCTTTCATAGATACAACATGAATATCCTTCAGGGTTACATTTGGAAAACCCATAACATCATATTCCATAAATCTCTTAGGGGAAACCATATCATTTAACTCAGTCTCATTACCCAATGTATTGGGGATCTATCACAGGCTCAACAACACTTGGTTTATCAGGGAAATAATTATATAGAAAAGCAATTCCCAATAACCAAATCATGACACATAAATCAATAATAAATGAAAAATCACACTGCCACATTAAAATCAAATTTCATTTTTACAATTCAAAAAACTCATAAATGAAAACAATTTTTTTGAAAATAAACATGTAAATTGTAATATAAAAATTAAATCCTTAAAGGGACATAAAATCATGAAAATTTGTTCATGACATATATGTTAAATAAAATATTCCAATTTATTGAAATAATCCATCTAATTTGAAACACATTTGAAACATTTAAAAATAAGATTTTTGAATCAGTGTGTCCAATACCACATTGATATTTCTTGAAGGAATTACTTTAAAAAAATAATAATTTCGACATAAATAAATCATTAAATACAATTTTTAAAACATGGACATGAAGGAGAAATATTTAAAATTTAGAATATTTAAGTCATATGAATCATTTTTTTAGTTGAAGAGTCCCTTACAAATATCATTTTGTCAGTTAAATAGATTGATTATGTGTTTTAAATAAAAATTCAAACAAGTAATATATATATATATATATATAAGATAAGATATCCAAAATTAATTTCACACATAAGAGTTTAATGACATAATAGTGATGTATAAATTTAACCCAATGAATAGAAATTTCATTAAGAAATTCCCTTAAAACTTGTAATCTGTTGAATCGTATGACCCATAAAAGTAATAATAATAGAATGATAAATTCAGTAACACGAATATAAATAGATTAATGATATTTCATATCAAATTTAATTATATATTCAATACAATAAATAAATTAGTGTGGAATAATGCATATATCTCACAGAGGTAAAAAGTGAGATGAATAAATCCTTACAAAGTTCTTATCATTGTGGTTGGAATTACTCAATAGGGAGATTATGTGTAAAAACGTATATCCACACATATTGAATTAGAAATTAATAATAAACCATAAAAAATGGATTCCACAAATAATTTTGGCATAATAAAATTAACTAAGTACACTTATAACCCAATGAATGGAAAATTAGTTAGAAAAATCCCTTACCTAAAGTTCGAATCGACTTGTATGATCTGTGTTCATCATGAAAAATAAACATAGGTTAATTTATAATCTATTGATAGAGTTATTCAGGTTTTTTATTTATTTTATATCACTTTATAACATCTAAAAATAATTATATAATTATTTATAATAATATTTTAATACAAAGTAGAAAAACCATTCATAGGGACGTTTGGCAGTACGTACACAAGAACACTATTTGTGTTTTTCCTGTTGGATTGAGAGAGTGAAATTATATGAAATGTATATAAATATGTATACATATATAATATAATTATATTATAATTAATAATTAATTTATATAATATATTTTTACTAAATCCATACATAATACATTCCATGTGATGTGTTAAAGAATAACATCATTTCCATGAGTCAGCAGACCATATATCCCAAAATATAGTTATCATATAAAAAAATATGTAAACAATGATGGTATGTATAATATAAAATATAAATATTATGAAATAGGAAATAATATACATATTAAAATATTATTCGTCCCTAATAATGGTTTTAATAACAAATGTGAAGTCAGTAACGGAAAACTAACTAAAATGTTATTAATAGAGGTGATTAACAAGCATAACTTGGACATCAGTTTCATTTCATTGAATATGAGGGAGTGAGAAATTAATTGGGTATGAAATATTCCATTATACACATAAAAATCCATAATATACATGATTATATAGTAATCATTCATTCATAGATGAATTAGGTTCGAAGAAAGATGAAGAAGAAAAGAAATTAAGAGAGGTACATGGAGGAAATTATCTATTCAATATCCCCTCCATGAAAGACACTTGAGGGCCTTTGATTTGGTATTTTGGTGAGACCAGAATCACCTTGATGTGGGGAGAGTGAGGAGGAGAGTTTTGGTCATATATTCGAGGATCTAAAAGACTTTTTGGTTTTGAAAATGGGAGGTGGATGGGTGGTAACTTGAGGATAGGTGGGTTCTTGTGATTAATTTATTTATTATCATATATTAAAATCCAACCATATAGAGGTTGAATTAAACTACATGACATAGTCTGGTAATTAATGGTTTATATTCTAGTTATGGTATATCAACTCCTCAACCACTCTCTAAATTTTTTTTATTTAGTTATGGTAAATAAATTTTTTACCATGGTAAAAATTTAAAACCTAAAAAAATTGACCTTAATACCTTATTTGGACATTATTATGACAAATATTTAATCCATTTTATCTAATTCAATTCAAAAAATTGTGATCTATAGATTTAAAATTAATTTCACAAAAAAACTAAAAATTGGGTTTTAAAGTGAAATGTTAAAAACATCGAAATGATTTTATATCAATTTTCATCTTGAAATTGTGTAAAATGAGAAAAATTGGACTAATGTATAAAAATAATAACATAAATATAAATTAAACCGAATTAGAATGAAATTTTAACAATGAAAATAAATTAAATTAAAAGGAAAAGTTGAATTAAAATGTAGGGTTTTCATTATTCATTAAAATATGAATATTGTCATAAAAAATCCAAAAACATATCCAAGGTAAATTTTTATTTCCCAAGTAAAATGAATAAATTTATTATGTTATATATTACTTTTAAAAAAATTTAAAAATAGCTTTAAAATGGGCTCTCCGTAAAAATTTCGTAAAACATCATTTTGTTTTAAAAAAAATTATCCAAAAAATTTAATTTTTTCATATATCATGTATTGACCACATATAATATAAATATTAAAAATTAAATTAAAGATATTAAATTTATATTTCATTATTAAAACCAATAAATAGTGATCTTATTACATTATAAACTCAATAATTTTCATTTAAATAGTTTTTTAGAATAATATTACCTTTTATATACAATGGTTTTTTATTCATTTATAATTTATTTTGCACCAAATAATTAATTATAAAAAAAGTGTATTTTCTTATAATTCAGTTAATACTATTCATTTTCTCTATTCGAACGACATGTTTATAATGGTAACATTTAAATAATATTATTTTGTTGTTCGTTTCAGATCGATGTAGCATATCATGTCACTATCAAACTTGGTGTTTCATTCATAAAACTAGGGAAGTTACATTATATGTCATAAACACTATATAATATAATATAGTATTTTTATTTTATTTTATTACAATAGTGCGATTAAAAATATAAAATACACGACTTGTCAAGATCCTTTTGCCCTAACAATGCCAAAAATAGTTGTTCACACTACTAAAATCATCTCTTGATTATTTACAAGAGAGTAACTAGAAAATATATGGGGGATAATGAGATAAATAACACATAATAACCAAGTATTGATCTACCAAGGTTTGGGATAAATTATAAGGATTGTGGGATGGAATAATTTTATGGGATGCACCATTATTACCCAATAACTAAGAGAATCTATGGAATAATGATAGATTTCTTAGAGTTTATGGCTTTAATACCCAGGGAGGAAATAAGAATACCATGCTGTATCACACCTTACCGTGCTACAAATGGATTACATGGTATAGAAATCATGGTTTAACATTAATAAATATGCCACTAAAAGACTTGGTATAATTTCATCTCCATAAAATAATGGTGAAACTGGAAAATCCACACTTTGGTCAAACCAAAGATACATTAAACACTTCATGGTCCATGAATAAAAGAAAAAAAATATCAATAAAAACCTATATTACTCAAATCTGACAATATAACAGACCATAAACCATATCAAAACAACATCTAAATGAAAAAACCACACAATTTCCCCCTCCATGTCTCCATTCCATACGACATCTATCATGGTGTAAAAAATTGAAAAATTATATGCCAATTGTGTGAAAAATATCAACACCATAACTACCTCAATATATATTAAAACTCAATAACTATAATACTCTAATATTAAATTTTATGTATTCATTTATAAAGAACACTATGTTTCAAATCATGTAACAGACACAATACTATGATTAGATAAACATCAAAAATAATATTATTTAATTATTATTGTTATAACATAGACATTTATTTGAGGTTAATGTATTTAAAAAACACCATTATTAAAAATATTTAAAAAAAATTCACATAATTTCATGATTAAGGTAGAAAAATATTTCACTTTTTTTTCAGTAAATCCATTTTTTGCCTCAAAAACTCAATTTCGTTAAAATTATTTTTTAATACATTATGTGCATGAATATTTTAAATAAATACTTACACATTTAGAAATCATTTTCTATAAAAGTTTTATTAATATTTAAATAATAATTTCATAATTTGGTTAGTTTAAATTTTTTAGATTTTTCTAGAAATAATTATTTTATAGTGAATGGTGAAATAAAAAATGACTTTTTAAAACTATCAATATTTTCCTTAAATAATGTAATTTAAAACTCCCATTATAATTTGATATTGGTTTCACATAAACATATGATATAATTTATTAATCCTAATATAAAAAATATCATTAAAATCAATAATATATTTGATTTCGGTATAAATATATTTCAAATCATAAAAAAGCAATTCTTAAAAAATTATTTAAATTATATTTTATGTTTTTGTATTGACCTTGAATTCTTCTAATTTCATAATAATAGTCCCAAAAAATTATTTAACTTTTAGAATCAAATGGTTCACATTTTATAAATACTTCAATATAATTTTTTCTTCATATCGAATAGAAAAGAAGGTAAAAGTTAATTTCCACTATAATGAGTAAAACATGCTAATTAAGGTAAATACTATGGGATAAGGATTCCTAATCAACTCAACACATTTATTTATTTCACTGGATGATTCTAATTTGACCATGTATGCCATAAATTATAATATATGGAATTATATTTTCATTTTCAATTGACAATGATATTTATGTTATTTTCAGTCAAGAGTAAATAAAAAAAGTCAACATCATTCTTTTAATTACTATAATATAATTTAATATGGATAAAATTATTTTTTATCAGTTATAAATAATTATTTATATTTTAAAAAAATTATGGTAATGATTCTGATATATTTTTATATTTTTGGTATGATATAATTTCCGTAAATGATTACACAATTCTAACACAGTTCTTCTACAAGTAGTATAAAAATTAAAGAACATGATTTTAAACCAATAAAATTGAATTTTTTTTAATAAATATGGTATTACATGAATTTTAAATGAAACTATAAGTTAAATTTAATTTTAAATATAATTTTATTCCCAATAAATTTTCTCTCGTTGTTTTTGAAGAAAAAATAGATGAATAGTCCCCGAAATAGCAAAAATGATATTTTATGATAAAATATATATTAATAAAGATTTAAAAATATCCAAAAAATAAAATATGACATTTGGGATAAATAATGGTTTAAACTTTTTTAAATTGACCATTTTTCCTCATTTCAAAATAGAAGTTAATTTATGTCAAATAAAGAAAAAATAGTGTGTTGTAACCGTTAAACTCATAAATAGATAACAATGTGGTTAAACCAAACGATACTTTTTAAAATGAAACAAAAAATTAACTTGTTTCAATTTTTGAGCTTTTTTTGGGTATATATGATTCAATTTCGTTTTATCAATTATTAGATCAGGAATATAATTTTATGCCGTAGGAATTGTATTTTATTTTAAAATAATTCATAAAATGTTTTTATGTGTCTCTTTTAAATATATCAACTCAATATTAATTTTTATAAATAGCATTCCTATTTACATTCTAAGGATTATTTGAAGTCATTATCAACTGTATTTGAATTTATATATTGTTAAATAAATTTATTATTCTTATATTGTTTAAAAAGGGTATTTTTTGTACTTTTTATCTAATGTGTGGAAGGAATATTGTTTTAATTTTTAATTCCTGGAAAAAATTTTACACTTCCATGAGAATTCTTCCAAATCAAATATACATTAAAATTTTACACTGTTATTTTCCATGGAAACTATTTTTCATAATTATTTTTTAATTTTTATTTAAAATGATAACAAATGAAATGATTGTAATTTTGTTAAAGGAATGAAATTAATTTTCAAAAAGTAATTTATAACTCAATTATTACACAACACTACAAGGAAAATATTTTTCATTTTTTTCGTCCTAATTTATTTTTTTATGAATTTTTGTACCAAAAAACATCATTTTTATGAATCAAATTACTTATATAGTCTTTTAAATAAAATTTATTTCACCTTATTTTAATATCATTAACATTCATGAGATCATTTTCTAAATCATTATTTATTATTTATTTGAAATTATTTTCACCGTCGTCCATATTTTTTTATAATTGATTAAAAAATATCATTACAATTAATTTTATGGTCTTTCAACCATATACCATTTCTATATATATCATTTTTCAATGGATGTATGTTATTTAATTGAGTGAAGAAGTAATTTATTATTATTGTTGTTGTTATGATTATAAAAATGGATATTTTTTTGTACGTAAATTTTGAGAAGGAATTACAAAAAACATTCAAAATTTTAGGAATTCTACATACATGAAATTGACATGTGGTTCCTTGTTATATATATCCCCCAATGCAGTGACAGGTCTCATGTCAGAAAATATGGGGCTAAATTTGATGGGAATTTGGTAAAAAACTACAAATTTATTAAGAATTATGTATTGGTGGAGACACTATGAAGTGAAAAATATTATTAACATTGTTGCGGACTTCATGGAATGTTCACGGATTTATTAATTCATTTATTTACATTATTAATAAATTAGTTTTAATTAATTGTTTGGTTTCTCTATTGGTATTATCTAGGGATGTTCATTGTACTAATGTTGTTTATTAAATGTCATGTGTTTTTTGATTATCCACTCAATCTTATTGATCACTACTTATATACATATGATATCATATATTGTATATAATCCATACTCAGCATCTTCAGTCATCATTTTATTATATTTCTTTTACCCTAAATATAAAGAATAAAAAATTTGATTATTTTAATATTTTAATAATTAATTTCATGCTATGTTTTCAAATATTGAATATAATATTGGAATCATATATGTATCTATTTTTTCAATAATACTAAAGTATTCAATTTTTCATGGTGATATACCATGTATCATACACCAATGTAATAATTTATAGCCTAGATCTGGTAACTGGGGACGAGGTGTTACTAGAACTCCCTAATGATATCCTATAGGACTACATGCCATATCCCAAAACACATGGTGCAATCCACCAACTCACGAAACAACTACAACCCATCCCTAAATCAATATTCTACAGTACACAACCTCTTGGAAAAAATAAAAATGATTACATTCAGTTAATAGTACCATATTATATGAAACTTCCCCGATCACAACCTCAATACCAAAATCCTTCATCCATCATTGAACCATCTCCTAAAACATAAAAAATATAAAACTATCAATGAAATAGACCCAAAAGTTATATTATTTTAGATCAGATACCTCTCTAATGATTCTCATCCAAAATAAAAATAAATTCCTTAGGAGGAAGAAAACCAAAAAAAATACCTTATAATATACAACACAAATAGAACTGAAATATTTAAAAAATATAATAAATTAAAGAAAAACAAACCTTTTAAAACATATAAATAAAGCATCGTGGATATTTATTATACCTCTAAAATTTAAAAAAAACCACCAAATGAATCCAATGTTGGAATCATTATCCTCACCCATCAAAAAATATTATAAACTAGTCCTTCAACCATAAAAGGATCTAAAATGTCCACACATTGATAAAAATATAACATTATATGATTATAAAATTTAACTTTATTTTAAAATGGATTCTCGATAAATTATACTAAAATAAATTAGAAATATATTTTCACAAAAAAATTGACATGATTTTGTAAAGAAACTAATATTTCTTGACAAAGTTGTTATGGAATAAGTATAACTCAAAAATAAACTTTCACCACTAATGAATCTCCATGAATACTATATAACTTACTATATCACTAGACATTCATATTAACTATCCCTTACAACATCACAATAAAAATAGTTCAGCTTACTAAACACAAGTCACCTTAAACCATTTTAACCTAGAATGTTATGTTCCCCCATTGACTTAGAAGACCACCTCACACTCTTCCTCTATAAATCACATGACATACAACCTATATAATTTAATTCCACCATATCACTCATTTATGAAGGATTTTCACCAAAACCCTCCATCAAACAATCATGCATCTATATAGGGGAAGGGAAATCATTCCTGTCATTTTCAATAATTATAACCAAATATATAAGCTTCCTTTCTCCTAAAAAACATTCTAAACCCCATTTAAAAAGAGTTAAACACATATTAAAATGGAAATATACCATAAATGTTTCAGGATCTTTCAATCTAACCACTATATATAATATCTTCAAAGTTATGTACTCCCATTTCTTTCTATGCCTCAACTGTAAAAATGTCGGGCCACTAGACCCACATATCTACTTCTATGTTCTGTGTTTTAGCATGAACATTACCATGTCATCATAATACTTAGTCCAATGGGATAATCACCCTAGATAATGAATCATCCTCCAGCTCGAATACATTAACATCAATAAAATGATGAGATTCAAGGTATTACTGATGATGTTGTGAATATTAATAAAATTCTAGATTCCAACAAGAATCTAGGGAAGAGTGAATCAATATGTATCCAAATGAATCCTATACCCAATATAAAATGGACCAACATACCATTGGTTTTAAATTACTATATTTCCAAATATGATAGTGACCCAATATCAATTCCACTTGAAGAAACACATGGTCACCCACTATGAAATCAAGAGGTCAGTTACGATGATAATCATATGACTTATTTCTAATTGGGGTCGTATTCATAAACATCCAGATTAACTAGAACTTATTTGATTTCTCCTACATTAGACTTAGTCCCAATTAATCTGACTCTTCCACTTATATCTAGAAAAATGTCGATCTACATTCCCATCCAGGTAGTTCCTCATATGGTTCCATTAAAATAGTCACCATATAATCTATTATTATTGGATAAGTCAACAATCAAAACGTGTTTCTCAAAGGATCCACCAAATTCTTGGAAACATGCTCTCATCATGCCCTATAGCAACTAGATACTCTGTTATTATTTCCCTTCCATATACATGAAGTAAGATGTACTAAAAAATACATGACTACCAAGAGTCTTTTGAAACCCACACTAGAATAAAAAATTAAAATTTAGATCATGATTTAAAACAATATTCAACGAAAACACATAAAAATGTATTATCTCTTGAACAAATAAGTTATCCAACTAGATGATGGTGAAAGTCTATAAAATCAATAAAAAATGGGATACCTAGGTCAAAAAATTTACAACCAACCATATCATGTAATTATTTTCGAGATTCCTTTATATAAAAACCAAAAATTATTTGGTTTTATCATTCCATGTCAATTAAAGAATGTAAAATGGATGAAAAAGTCCAACATGTTTATGATTTTTATCCTTCACCTACAGAAAAGTGTAACATCATGTCACAATTTATGCGATCTAATTTTTAGTTTCTTGTCCTCAATACTGTCAATGAAGATAAAAGTAAATTTTGGCCAAACCAAGGTGTGTGTCCCACTTCAAATAATGAAACTCATGAATCATATTTGACCACATATAAGTTGGTAGATATACATGACCTCATATGTGAATAATATCATCCTCATCATAGGTACAGATGGGAGATATTTTTCCACCATAAAAGATATCTCTCAATTTTAGGCACTCTAGCTACTCATACAGCCCCCTCTTGATCAAATAATATGAGAGTTAATTACTGATATAGATGTTAGTGTTATATTTTCATACTCTTCTACGACACATATGTGCATATAAGAAAATAAATCCATCATATTCCACTCATAACTAGATTACATAACCACCAAATCCTATTTCTTCTAACTCAATACATCAAAAACATGTTTTCATTTCCCCAGCATATAAGGTATCCCAATGTTGAAAGATTGGATATACTCAACCTATCTGCAATACCTAAGATTACAATTTCTCTGAAAAAATATATATATGAGGATATTATGGTTAGAAAAAATATAAACCTCTCACCTAATAGAAAATATTTTTTATATTTTAATGTGTAAACACTAATGGATAACACAATATTGTGTATTGGATAGTTCCATTCGTTTATCCCAAACTATCTTGTTCCATATTCCATGAATAGATCTATCTATGTCATCAATTTTCCATTCCTGATATCAAATTAATAATAATACATAGAATAATCCTTTCCTAGAACATGAAACAAAATAATTGACATTATCATAAAAAAATCAACTTAAGCTCCTAGAATCCATTCTCACATGACCTGGATCATAAAAAAATTAAACCCTTTTTAGTCAGTCTTGAGAGAGGTTCTTCGAAGAGAGAAAATTATTTGAGGAACCTCCAATAGTAACCCTCTTAACCCAAAAAAAATTATAAATAGAAAACATTCTTGGAGAACTCCAAAGAAGTAACTATTGATACCTTCTCAGAGTCCAATTATACACCATCTTTAAAGAGGACGTGACCTAATAAGTGTGAATTTTTCATCTAAAAATGTAATATCTATTACTTAGATTAGAACATATTATCTCTCGATATACTTATTATGGTTTCATGATTTTTGGAATGATTGACTTGAATATGAGAGTACACCAAGATATCATCAACAATTACAACCACAAACTTCTCCTAGTATGGGTGAAAAAATAGATTCATCAATTCCATAAACATTGCAGGATTTTTTGTCATCCCAAATGTAATAATGATGATTTTATACAATACATATATACTTATGAAAGAAGTATGTAATATATTAGACTATATCACCCTCAGCTAATGATACCATGATCTTAAATCAGCCTTAGAAAACAAAAAAACCCTTTAAAAAGATAAAAAAAATCATCAATACTTTGTGGATGGTAACTATTAATAATTTTCATCAATTTCATATTTTTTTAGTCAAAAAATTAACACAACATTATATTATCCTTATTAGAAAAAGGTTCCAGAGATAGCCAAGGTGAAATACTTAAATGGATAGATTGTATTTATTCCAATTCCTCAAGAGGATCCTTGATCTCCTGAAGACCAGGTTGTTCCTTTTGATAAGGTGGGGTAGAAAAAAGCATAACTCTCAACCTGGAATCAATAGTAATCTTAATTTCAGTTTCCGATGGGATCCCTAAAACTCCTTAGGAAAATCATTCTAAATAAAATGTACTAAAAGTGTTAAGAAATACAAATCCAGCACCATATCATCTGGAAATAGAACTATGGAATGTGATGTGATCTCACCCAATTGCAGATAAACTCTTCATACATATAATTATTGAATATCCCATTACTCATGATGAATTTAGATGTCACATTTGGGATACATGAAATTCACTATCCTATAGTAACAATCAATGATTCCCAAATAGAAAACCAATAATTCTATACCTAGTATCAAGTTATAACATCAAATCTCAAGTATGTACAAATCCCAAAAAATTAAATCCTCACCAACATCGAGGCACACACATTTTCCATCTGATCGCATCCCCAAGGGAAAGTCAATTGATGATAGCACAAAAAATAACTCCACTACTAAACGAAAACCATTCAAAAAATTATCTTATATTAGGGAATGTAAAGAGCATATATCCAATAAATCCCTATCAATTGTATAATATATAAGAATTTTACATAATATATTTTTTGACCAGCATCTCAATCAACAAGTATATGTTAAAATATAGGACTCTGACGCGTCCCCCACCATGAACTACAGTTTGAGCCCCATGCACTACATTTCTACACTGATATATAGTCAATTTCCCAAAAATCAACTCATCCCTCACTATTATTGGTATAACTAGTATAACTACAAAAGATATACTAATTAAGATCCCCTTTTGGTGATTTGTATCAGCCTAGGTCCTCCATCACCACCCAATTATTGAGGGTTCATGTAGAATCTAAGTATGTTCCCCAACCTACCACAAATCCATAATCTAATGTTACTCAATGAAACTAACCTATCATCTAACATATTTTTATAGCCTAATAGAAAACCACCTGACCACTTCCCTAAGAGTATGATCTTCTAAACTTGAATTTCTTCCCACCACCACCATTGCAAAAGTTCTCATAATAATGAATCCTACAACAAAATATGTACTTGTTGACCACCCAACTGAAACTGTATGTACACCATTCGAGGCCTCCAACTATTTACCATTAGAAATGAGAGCATGATTCAACACCTCAGTAAAATTTTTCAAATGGAAGTTATTTACCAGCAACTTGATCTCAAAACTAAGTCCATCAAAGAAATATTTTTCTATAGTCGTCTCATACCCTACCAATTTAGGAAGAAAATGCATAATTTTTGTGAAACGTCCAAAATAATCCATCACTTAGATATCTCCCAAAGTCAAATGCATAAACTCTTTGACTATTTCTATCCTTAGGGTATCTGTGTAAAGTGTTCCTATAACTTATCATGATATTCATTCTAAATCTTACCCTCTAACTTCTCATATATAAAATCCATATCCCACCTGTGATTTTTTGGCCACCATAATATATAAAAATATGATGTTACCCACTTCTATAGAGAAGTCTCTAAGTGACCCAGAAACATCTAAATAGACATAATGTAGAACAAAGTTTCCTCAGATCCACCCTCCCATTTGAACATTAGAGGACATTGTAGATGAACTCCTCAGTAATTTCAAACATACATGGCACATCCAACATTGGAACACTCTCCATAAACTAAATTATTTAATTGAAATGAACACATAATGGATCTTCCACTCAATTGGCTAGGACCAACAGGGGCTCTGGTGCTACAACCAGAGGTGCATTATCCACAATTTCCACATATAACCTATATGAAAATTTATTAATGGAGGTATCCCTCAAAAATTCCAAATACACATCATAGGACACATAACATGTCATTTTTATAGTTAAAAAAAATAGGGTTTGGAATTATCCATATCAAAAAACTACACATACAATAACCCAATAGTCACAACCACAAAACATTTTCTATAACTAAACATCCCAATATAGGGCCACTAGTAAACTAAAGGTAAATAAATCTTACAAATTATATGTATTTCATTAGAAACCATTTTAACAATTTTAATTAAAATATTTCAAATTTAAATAGTTTCAACTTATTAATTAGTTAGTGTTTAATTAAAATAGTATAATAATCAGGTAATCTATTTATCTTCCACACCATAACCATAACATTCTTTTATGTGTCTGCCCAGTATAATGCATGTCACATAAATCCTTGAATTATTAAGATTATGTATACATACCCAAATATCTTGACATGTTTTACCATGAGTAAAACATACTAAATAAATAACATAATAAAATAATTATATCAAAAAAGATGAAATAATAGTAATCTGTACCAAGAAAATAGGAAGAATAGTAATTTTACCCTGAGTACTTGGGTATTACCCACGTGGTCTAGGTACTCCAATGAGTGATTTCATAACCAAGGATTGATGCATGCCTATATTCCCATTACCTGTCATGAATAGTAAAAAATGAAAATAATTAGTTCGAATACCACTTTGTAACATTATATCATATCTCACTCTAACAATAAGTCGAGCTGATTTGTTACAAGAGATCAGGTGCACCACACTATACACCAAATAATGTAGACTAAAAATGAGGTTCCATTGAAGAAATTTGGGGAGAATATAACATATTTAGCATAATGTGAAAATAGAATATATGATAATAAAAATAGATAAATAATATATAGTAATAACTATATATATCACATAATCAAGTCTCATATCTGGGTGGATTCCAACAAACCTATATAGTAAAAAATTCCATGTCATAATAGTTTCTTGTTTCAAAATAATCCAAAAATAAATAAATAATTAAATTACAAAAATGGACCCCTATATGATTTTTTATCCCATCATATATTCTTCATCCCTTCTCAAAAAATAAATCAACTACCATATGGTAGTTTCCCTTATCCAAATCTACAAATATGATATTTGGTTATGTACCCACAGTGGCCTAAGCATGTTATGTGTATAACATAGAATTTCACCAACAATGATGGTAAAATAAATATATAGTCAACATAATAGTGTATACATATGTACATGGAATAATTTATATGTCTATAAACGATACATGATTTACAATTAAAAAGAATCAGTTAACCAATTTATCCCTTTGGTTCCATCGTGACCCTCGGTCCAACCAAACCTACTCTGGTCAACATTGGATTTATGAACCATACAAAAAGTAATTTAAAAACATTAATTCAATAGGGTTTTACATTTATCATTCCAATTTTTGGCACTAAGTAGGATCGACCTAATTACCTACACCATAACATGTGATATTAGTTCCTGGAATGTCATATAGACACCCGAGCTAATAATAAGGACCACCATGTCCACATTATAAATCAAGGATGTTGAGAACCATGTATACTCATCCTAAAACAAGTATATAAAACAACATTCACATCATCCTTACAAATGAGTGTGGAATATCAGGTCCAATATTTCTATCTTGGAGATGTGGAGTGTGTGGTCCAGTATCCCTAGTCTATTCCTACAAGATCCAATATTCATGGTTTAATTAATTAATCTTTTAACATATTATAATATAATGGTTTCAACATTTCAACAAATATTTTGTACCAAAGTCAATTTTTTTGATGCTTTCATTGGGGAATGCCCACACTTTCTTACATTGATTTGTTTATGCTAGATTCTTTGTTACATTATATTCACCCTTTCCAAAGGCATGTGAATTTCATCACTTTCAATGGAATTTTTTTCTCCTTGATCAAGACAGGATGATGGAATGTCTATTCTCCCTTCCATGGATTCATCCTTGGAAATCGTCACCTACTATGGTTCTCTCTTATAGAGATAATTCATGTTTGTGGAACTCATTCATCATGTCATCTCTTTGTGGGTCCTAGTTAATTACACATCTTCTGTCTTGGCATTTTGATTCTATATTGACAGGTTTGCAACCATTGGTCAAGAGAGTAGTCGTGTTGGGCATCACAGGCATGTCTATATGATGGGGACATTAGTCACATATGCTCTCCCTCATGTGAGGACATTACATTGAGGCATCTTTGGCATGGAACACAAGTCATATCATGTAATCCATGAGGTAGAAATTCTAGGTTCCAGATTCATCCATAGCATTTCACCTTAGGAATCCCATGTTGTGAATGACATACCTAACCCCATGGGCATAAGTCTGTCGAGGATTTCACATCAGGAATCCCATGTTTTGCATAGGGTATGTGTTTGAGGTTTTTTCAAAAAATATATGACCTGTGGATATAGATCATATTTTCTTTTTGAGATATATTGTGGGATCTGTTTAATGTCCTTTAGAGACATTCACAAGGTTAACATCTTATGGGAAAATTATAGAAACATGTTTAACATCATTCAAGGACATGGTGGCTTATCATAACACCGCTTTAGGTGAATCAAGTAGGTGTGTCCCTATGAGGGATGATTCTACAATTAGATTGTTGAACAAGAATTCTCCTTAAGGTGAACCATTTATGGATGATCAGCATGCCCTTTGAGCCTGATCGGGGAGGTTTATCCCATGTTGTGATGATTTTCCATTGATGGATGGGAATGCCTCGTGGAGGTGAACCCAGGAGATGGATATAGATATCCCATGAGATGGACCTAGGAATAATGATCATAATTCCTTCTTTGGTCGAATAGGGTGGTGTGTCCCTAGGAGGGATGATATTACATTTTTTTATTGGAATTCCCCATAGAGGTGAACTCCAGAGATGGATCAAGATATCCATTGAGACAGACCTATGATGGATGATAAGAGTGCCTTTTATGGAGGATTAGGGAGTTGTTTCCCAAAGAGGGATGATTTCACACTAATGGATGGGAATAAACCATAGAGATGAACCAAGAGATGGATCAAAAAGTTCACTAAGACAGACCTAAGATGGATGATCATAATGCCCCTTGAGGTGGATCAAGGAAGTTCCTCCCTTGGAGGGATTATGCCAAATTGATGGATGGGATCATACCATAGGGGAAAAACAAGGTGATGGATTAGGATGTTCCTTGGTATGGACTTGATATGGATGATTAGAATACCCAGTGAAGTTTATTATAGAGGATTGTCCCTATGAGAGATACTTCCACACTGATGGATGGGAATTCCATGTGGTTTCAATCCTAAGAGATGGATCCGGACGTCCCTTGAGATGAACCCAGGATGGATTATAAGGAAGCCCATTGAAGGGGATCATGAATGTGTGTTCTAGGGAGGGATGAGGATATATTGAGGGATATGAAATCCCTATGGAGGTAAACCCAATAGATGGATCAAAATATCCCTTCAGATAGCTGCATAATAGATGATAAGAATGCCCCTTCAGGCGGTTATGGGAGGTGTGTCCCTTTGATGGAGGATGTCATACAGATGGATGGTAATTCCACGTGGATGTCATCCTAGTTAATGGATTTGAATTCCTCTTGACATGGACTTGAGATAGATGATCTGGATTCCACTTGATGTAGATCAGGGAGGTGTGTCCTTAGGAGAGACAATGTTGCACTGATGGTTGGGAATGCCCCATGGAGGTGAACCTAGAAGATGGATTAGAAATTCCCTTAAGACTGACCTAATTGGGATGATCAGGATAGCCCTATATACATATCATTGAGGTGCATCCCTAGGTGGGAAAATGTCACACTGATGGGTGGGAATGCACTTTGGTGGAAAACTGAAGAGATGGATCATAACGCCCCTTAGGAAATACGCCATATAGATGATAAGGATTCTCATTGAGGAAGATCATGGAGATTCATCATTAGGAGGGATGATTTCAAAATGATAGATTGTAATTCCCATTAAAGGATAACCTTGAGATGGATCCAAACTTACCTTGAGACAGACCCAATATAGATGATCAGGACACCTAATAAGGTGGATCTGGGAGGTGCATCCCCTGGAGAAAGCATCCATGTTTACCATTGTTCGGAATTCCTCTAAATAAAGATCCCACATGTTTATCATAAAACCCCTTGAGTCGAATAAAGGAGTTACAGCTCTTGGAAATATAAACTAAGTTTACCATTGGTCATTAATGAACAACAAGGTGGTTTATTACATACCCTACTTAGAGGTTAGGGATCAAAACCACATCTTGCAGTGCCATAGTATAAGTTCATGTGATTTGAATGGCCCATGCAGTTTATCATCGTGTAGTAATTACTCTCGTGTCACGAAATTAGTGTTGAGGATGGGTGGTGTGGGGCATATTCCTTGAGTTTCCCTACATATGAGTGGCTCTCCTGGTTGAGATGGTGTGGGGATTACACAATGAGCATCTTAATGGACATAGAGGAGATGTGGTCTCCCATGTGAGGTGCATGATCTTATCGAGGATGTGGCCCATAGAACAAGTCAGGTTTCGATGTTGGCATTAGACCTCAAGGAGGATTCTTATGTATCCCAGTTAGTTGGGAATCAAAACCCACGTAGTTCATAATGGGTTAAGGCTTACACCTATGAAGGATGCCTACACATTTTCATTATCGGGAATATGGACCTTTGATGTCTTGCAGTTGTAGACTATACCTTTTAGGAGGCCCATTGGAATTTGATTGGGGATTATAACCAATATGAGGCACATTTCAAGGTTATTGGGGATATACTGAAAAGAAAGAACATACATTTTCATCATTAAGAATATGGTCATTTGAAGGTTTTTTGTTGTGGCTTATACCATTTAAGAGGTTCATTGGAAGGTGATTGGGGACTATACCAAGTATGAGACCCATTGGAATTTTATATGGTGTTATACAGAATATGAGGCTCATAAGAAGGTTAGGGATTTTTTGGATGTCGTGATTTCTGCTAACCACTAAGCCCATGTGATCCATTATCGGTTTGATAAACAAAATAAGTTTGGGGATATAAAAATCATGTGATCCACTATGTCCATTGGTGGGAATATGTTGTGTTGATTCTAGTAGAAATAGTGATGTGGGTGGGGCTTATGCTTGGAAACTTCCTGATGAGTATCTCATTCCATGTGAGTAATGTATATGAAATTCTGTTGGAGGACATCCCAAGCCACTTATACCCAGAGTATTATATGTCTATCATCTAGTGTAATTCTATAGATTAACATCATCTTCTGGTAAAATTTTCATGCAATTTAATGTCATACGACTAGGATATGGGACTAGGAAGTTTTACATCATGTAGATCGGATGTGGGTGGACCCACTACTCGCCCATTGGACTTATCTGACCATCTCTCATGCACCTCTGGGTGGGGCATGGCTTTGGAAATTCTAGGGAACAATGATGGGATGAGTGGTCGATCACAAATTCCATATTAATATTTCTATGATGAGAATCAATAATAATTATCATACATATGTTGAGAAGAAAATTTAGGTTATAATCTCGAGAGACATTTGGAGTGGTGTGATTGAACATATGAGAGGGTGAAATAGGTCACACTAGTGCAGAAAACGTTTTTTACGTCACCATTTTTTACGTCGGTTATATAGAACCGACGTCATAATATGTAAAACGAGGTTTTTTACGTCGGTTATTTAATAACCGACGTAAAAACCTGTGTTTAGTACACCTTTAACGTCGGTTATTTTTATAACCGACGTTATTAATCGCGCGGCTTCATTTTTTACGTCAGTTATACATTAACCGCCGTAAAAAACAGAAGCGGGGGGCGTTTGTTACGTCGGTTATTCAATAACCGACGTAAAAAACGTGGTTTTTGAAGGCCTTTTTACGTCGGTTATAAAATAACCGACGTAAAAAAAGAATCCGCAGATGTTTTTGATGTCGGTTATGGAATAACCGACATAATACAACGCGGATTTTGAGCCCTTTATAACGTCGGTTATAAAATAACCGACGTAACAAAAGAATCGGAGGAAGGTTTTTACGTCGGTTATTGAATAACCGACGTTATAAATGTTTTTAAAAAAATTATAACGTCGGTTATTGAATAACCGACATGATAACTCATTTAAAAATTTACCCAGACCCGTGGATTGTCATTCGCGAGTTTACCTTCGACAGTCGCGACTCGTCTCTCTCGCGCGTAAACCCGAATCGGCTCGTCCATTTCGTGGGTTTAGATTCGTTTTGTGATCATCTTTTCTCATATTTAATCTCCTCGGATCAATCATCTAAACTCGCAGCACTCAGGTAATCCTCCCACTCGTTCGTTTTTTTTTTCGCGGATAGTATATATATATGTGTTGTGATTTTTTTTGTTGAAACTAGCTAAGATTCTTCGATTGCGAACCCTTTTAACTCGTTTTGGCACCATAATCTTATTTATCATCTCTAGATCTATTAGTTCGACTTTCAATATTGACTAATTTTATGATTTCACTAATTTTTCATCGTTTTCTATAAATCCCCGAGAGGGTTGGGGCGTGTCCAGGGGGGTTTACAAGGGGGTGGGTGGGTGTGGGGGCTGTCCAAGGGTGTGGGTGGGTGTTGGGGGGTGTCCAAGGGGGGTAGGGGGTGGGGTGGTGTTTAAGAGGGGTGGGGGACTGTCCAGAGGGTTGGGGCTGTCCAGGGGGGTGTCCAACCAGGTCGGGGGTGGGGGTTGTGCCCAGGAGGGGTGGGGGTGATTTCTAGAGGGGTCGGGGGCTGTCCAGAGGGGTCGGGGGGTGTCCAGGATGGTGTCCAAGGGGATGGGTGGGTGTGGGGGTTGTCCAAGTGGGTGGCGGCCTATCCAGAGGGGTCGGTGGGGTGTCCAGGGGGGGTGTCCAAGGGGTTGGATGGGTGTGGGGGGCTGTCCAAGTGGGTGGCGGCCTCTCCAGAGGGTATTTGGGGTTGTCCGGGTGGGTGGGGGGGCTGTCCAGAGGGTTGGGGGATGTCCAGGGGGGGTCCAAGGGGGTAGGGGGTGGGGGTGGTGTCCAGGAG
The DNA here is from genome assembly GCA_963277665.1 of Viscum album. Taxonomy (NCBI): domain Eukaryota; kingdom Viridiplantae; phylum Streptophyta; class Magnoliopsida; order Santalales; family Viscaceae; genus Viscum; species Viscum album. The sequence continues at coordinate 1,869,132,944 of OY728133.1, forward strand.
GGGCGGGGGGCTATCCAGAGGGGTCGGGGGTGTCCAGGGGGGTTTACAAGGGGGTGGGTGGGTGTGGGGGGCTGTCCAAGGGTGTGGGTGGGTGTTGGGGGGTGTCCAGGGGGGTGTCCAAGGGGGGTAGGGGGTGGGGGTGGTGTTTAGGAGGGGTGGGGGGGCTGTCCAGAGGGTTGGGGGTGTCCAGGGGGGTGTCCAACCAGGTCGGGGGTGCGGGGTTGTGTCCAGGAGGGGTGGGGGTGCTTTCTAGAGGGGTCAGGGGTGTCCAGGGTGGTGTCCAAGGGGATGGGTGGGTGTGGGGGGCTGTCCAAGGGGGTGGAGGCCTGTCCAGAGGGGTCAGTGGGGTGTCCAGGGGGGTGTTCAAGGGGTTGGATGGGTGTGGGGGGCTGTCCAAGTGGGTGGCGGCCTCTCCAGAGGGTATTTGGGGTTGTCCGGGTGGGTGGGGGGGCTGTCCAGAGGGAATGGGGGATGTCCAGGTGGGTGTCCAAGGGGGTAAGGGGTGGGGGTGGTGTCCAGGAGGGGCGGGGGGGCTGTCTAGAGGGGTCGGGGGGTGTCCAGGGGGGTTTACAAGGGGGTGGGTGGGTGTGGAGGGCTGTCCAAGGGTGTGGGTGGGTGTGGGGGGCTGTCCAAGGGTGTGGGTGGGTGTTGGGGGGTGTCCAGGGGGGTGTCCAAGGGGGGTAGGGGTGGGGGTGGTGTTTAGGAGGGGTGGGGGGGCTGTCTAGAGGGTTGGGGGTGTCCAGGGGGGTGTCCAAGCAGGTCGGGGGTGGGGGTTGTGTCCAGGAGGGGTGGGGTGCTTTCTAGAGGGGTCGGGGGCTGTCTAGAGGGGTCGGGGGGTGTCTAGGGTGGTGTCCAAGGGGATGGGTGGGTGTGGGGGGCTGTCCAAGGGGGTGGCGGCCTATCCAGAGGGGTCGGTGGGGTGTCCAGGGGGGTGTCCAAGGGGTTGGATGGGTGTGGGGGGCTGTCCAAGTGGGTGGCGGCCTCTCCAGAGGGTATTTGGGGTTGTCCGGGTGGGTGGGGGGGCTGTCCAGAGGGTTGGGGGATGTCCAGGGGGGGTGTCCAAGGGGGTAGGGAGTGGGGGGGTGGTGTCTAGGAGGGGCGGGGGGTTGTCCAGAGGGGTCGGGGGGTGTCCAGGGGGGTTTACAAGGGGGTGGGTGGGTGTGGGGGGCTGTCCAAGGGTGTGGGTGGGTTTTGGGGGGTGTCCAAGGGGGGGTAGGGGGTGGGGGTGGTGTTTAGGAGGGGTGGGGGGGCAGTCCAGAGGGTTGGGGGGTGTCCAGGGGGGTGTCCAACCAGGTCGGGGGTGGGGGGTTGTGTCCAGGAGGGGTGGGGGTGCTTTCTAGAGGGGTCGGGGGGCTGTCCAGAGGGGTCGGGGGTGTCCAGGGTGGTTTCCAAGGGGATGGGTGGGTGTGGGGGGCTGTCCAAGGGGGTGGCGGGCTATCCAGAGGGGTCGGTGGGGTGTCCAGGGGGGTGTCCAAGGGGTTGGATGGGTGTGGGGGGCTGTCCAAGTGGGTGGCGGCCTCTCCAGAGGGTATTTGGGGTTGTCCGGGTGGGTGGGGGGGCTGTCCAGAGGGTTGCGGGATGTCCAGGGGGTGTCCAAGGGTGTAGGGGGTGGGGGGTGGTGTCCAGGAGGGGCGGGGGGCTGTCTAGAGGGGTGGGGGGTGTCCAGGAAGGTTTACAAGGGGGTGGGTGGGTGTGGGGGGCTGTCCAAGGGTGTGGGTGGGTGTTGGGGGTGTCCAGGGGGGTGTCCAAGGGGGTAGGGGGTGGGGGTGGTGTCCAGGGGGGGTGTTATATCTTACTATATTTTGTTTAAAAAATAATATTCAAGCATATTTTTTTAAATACACATCGATTTGTTTTATATTTCAAAATTGTTTACATTCAAATTATGATTTTTTTCATATAAACATATATTTGTCTTATCTAAAAAATATATATATTTTTGCTATTTGTTATAGGTAATAGTGAGTCGAAGTTGGATTATGGCACATCGAATGAGCAATGAATATGAGGAAGGTGTTGATGCCTTTTTGGAATTTTCTAAACAAAATGTTCCAAGTAGTGACATTTTTTTCTGTCCATGCCTGAAATGTCTGAATATGAAGAAGTTGATAAGTAGAGAGATAAAAGATCATCTGATTTGTCATGGTTTCAATCTGAGTTACAACCCTTGGATTTGGCATGGCGAAACTGGACAGAATGTCACTGATGATAATGAATCGCAAGATGGTAACTCCGATGGAATTGAAGAAATGATTCGCGATATTGTAGCAGAACAAATTGAGATAGAACCGACAGTTTCACGTCTATATGGTGATGCCGAAAAACCATTATATCCTGGTTGTACAGATTTTACGGTTTTGTCGGCGGTGTTAAGATTGATTAACCTGAAGGCGAAACATGGATGGAGTGACAGAAGTTTTACAGAGCTGCTACAATTGATGAAAGACATTCTTCCAAAAGATAATGATCTTCCAGATTCAAATTATAAGGCCAAAGAAATATTATGCCCGATGGGATTGGGATACATGAAAATACATGTCTGTCCGAATGACTGCATTATATATAGGAAGGAATATGAATTTCTGAAAGAGTGTCCTAAATGTGGGACATCACGGTATAAGGTTGTTTCGGTGCGGATGTGCATCGGGTTACGCTGTTCCACCAGGACGCGTTCGCGCGTGCACCCGTCAACCCGAGGGGATGGGCGCGCGGCTTGTGGTCCCGCAGTCCCGCTTTCTAAAGGCGGGCAGCATCCGTCCCTTATTCAGGGGCGTCTGCTCCTTGATCGAAACCGGGATGATGGGATGTCGGCTCCTCCTTCCTTGGACGTCTCCTCGGAACTCGTCGCCTAATCCGGGTCTCCCTCATAGATTTAAGACATGCTCGTGAATCTCGTTCCCGGCGCCATATCTTCATGGACACCGGTTAATTACGCTGCTTCCGCCCGGACGCTCCAAGGAGTCTGGTCGGGGCAGCAACCTGCGGTGAGGAGGTCGGGTGGCTCTGGGTGCTGGGGGCGTGTCGTAACACTGCGGCTCTGCACGTCTGTCTTCCGTCCCTAATAGGGCTTCTCGAAGGCATGATGGCCTGAGGCATCCCGCACTAGGTGCGGGGAACTGTGTCCCCTGAGGTTTTCCTCAGCTTCCCATGTTTAACATGGGGTACGCCGCGAGTTTAACGTCCAGCGGGGACGGCATCGGACTGATCAACACGAAAAGTGGATCAGATGACAGAACCCCTTGCGGGGAACCTCCGACGCTGGGGCCAGCGCATGGGCGGCTTCCCAAGTGATGTGGAGTGGAGAGAAGTGGCATGACCCCACCGGGATGTGGCGGCCCGGGTAAGGATCAGGATGGATGATGGAGTGAAGAGCTTGGACCTCGTAGGGGCTTCCTACGTACCGCGCGTTAGCACGGATCAAAGTCGACGTAGTTCGGGTATACAGTTTAACGTCATGCTGGACGTCGGCAAGCCGACTCACGAAGGGGTCGAGGCCGCCGGGCGGAGGATTGAACCGAACCACCTCGCACAGGGGGAGATGGAACGGCCGGGTGGATCACAGTTTCACGTCATGCTGGACGATAAAAGGAGAAATGGAAAAAAGGGGCTGTGGGGAGGCACAGTGGAGATACACACGGGCAGTCTCCCACAGGGGCAGATTCATAGGTGAATCGACGCAAGTGTGAACCCTGGAGGGGTCCACTGATGGAAGAACCGACGTGAATACGACCGGGACGACCAGGTGGTGGGCTTGAACCTCAGGGAGTCTTCCTATGTACCCTGTTTAGAAGACAGGGATCAAAGTCCACGTAGTTCATTCTGTCAGGACTTACGCACTTGAGGCAGCCCGGATGCGGCAAAACTCAGTTGGAAGGGACTTGGACCGAAAGTAGGAGACACCTCGATCCCAGTCACACCCTCTACTGGCTTCGGTAGCGGGGGAGCGCAATGGAGATACACATGTGCAGCCCCCCACAAGAAACTAGGGGTTTGTAATACCCTACCCCCGTCGGGAAAAGCCGCTCCCATTAAATCGTCCCTAAAGAGGGACAATCCCGACATCCCTGCAGAGACGAGCGGGTGGGGGCCACATCCAAACCGGAGGGGGGACCCTGCGTGCGAGGCACGGGATCGGGTGATGCGGACGGTTTAGCGTCTTGCCAGACGAAGTACAGTTTAACGTCGTGTGTTGAGGACGAAGCGGACAGTTTAACGTCTTGCCGGACGAAGTACAGTTTAACGTCGTGTGTTGAGGACGAAGGTGCTTGGCAGTTTAACGTCTTGCAGCACGGACGATAGGGGCTAGGCAGTTTAGCGTCGTGAAGCTTGGACGTAGTACAGTTTAACGTCATGTTGGACAGATGCAGTTTAGCGTCATGCGGGACGGATGTGCAGTTTAACGTCATGCTGGACAAATGTGCAGTTTAACGTCATGTTGGACGTATGTGCAGTTTAACGTCATGCTGGACGTATGTGCAGTTTAACGTCATGCTGGACGTATGTGCAGTTTAACGTCATACTGGACGTATGTGCAGTTTAACGTCATGCTGGACGTTGGTTGCCGCCGATGGGTCTGTGTCACTTCGCGCAAGCCTGGAGGGCCGCACGGGAAGACAAGGCACGGTGCGGGCACCCAGGATGAAGATCATCGGGCGCCACGTAGGCGGGTACCCTCAGGGGGTCAAAGGGGGCGACCCCGGCGGTTTGCGCGCAAAAGAGGAGCTTTGCGCGCAATACCGCGGGTCGGTGCGCAATTGAGCGGGCTGGCGCGCAATCGGGCCAACCCTTTGCGCGCGGATGATTGAGATTGCGTGCACCGGGCTTCGGGTAGCACGCGGGGGCAACGACTCATTCTCTAACGAATGGCCACTTTGAAAATGGGGGGTGCGCGCAATCGGGCGGGATTGCGCGCACCCGGGGGCAATTGCGCGCAAGAGGCTTCTTTTGCGCGCAAAGGCCTTCGGGTTAAGGATTATTCAAAGGAAAGGAGCCAAGGGGATTGCGCGCGAAGGCGAACCCCAAGGCTCTATTGCGCGAAAGAAAGGAGGTTACCTGAAGATCGGCATTGCGCGCGGAAGGGGTTGGATTGCGCGAACGAGCGACGCTTCGGATTCTGGAAACCTTCAAAACGTCGGGGGTCGCCTTATATTTATAGGCAACCCCGGGCGCGGAATCCGGTCTCGGGCGCGGAATTCCCTTCGCGGGCGCGGAATCAGGACCTGGCGTGCAAGGGAGCCGCGCAGGCCACGGGCGCGCAAAATAGCGCGCTGGCCCAGCGCATTGCGCGCATCCCGGGTGGATTGCGCGCCGCGACTCAACTTTGCGCGCGGGACTCTGAAATTTCGCGCAAGCCCTCCGGGCCCTCCGGAACGTGCCTCTGACTCCAAATATCACTTCGCTTTCCGCATCCGGAGCTTCGTTTGGGAACAACGGACTTTTCCGGCGTCTACAAAAGCCCCCCCTCGGAATCTGATCGGCGAGAGGTCGCAACGACCGGGTTCCGAGGGAGACGCCAGAATGCCGAAGTCCTGGGCTGCGCGGGACTTAGGCGCGCAAAAAGGGGCGCCGAGCGCGCAATTCGCAGCCACAGTCGCGTAATCGAGCGTTCCGCGCGGCGCGGAAGCCCGGCCTCGTCTATAAATAGGGGTCCAGGGTTCCGCGTTCCATACACAGGCCTTCCGCGCGATAAGCTTCAACGCTCTCGTGCGCGAAATTGCCTTTTCCAGTCGCGAAATTCGCCCGATCGGCGTGCAAAACCATCCATATTTCGCCTGACTTTGCGCGAAAACCCGGAACTTTGCGTGACATTCTTCTCGATTGCGCGCCGTCCACTTGGATTGCGCGCCAACCTTCAAACTTCTCTACCAGCCTCGTCCGATCCCGCACGCTTCATCCCTTAACCCGCACGACTCCCGAAACTTCTGAGATGGCCGCGCATCAAGGAAATGAGGGGGATGCCGCCATTCGCAGAGAAGAGATGGCGGCGAATGAGGAGGTTTACGGAGCCAAGGAGATTGTTTCCAACAATCAATCCCTGTTCGACTTGCTGACGCCGGCCCAGAAGACATATCCACTATCGGACAACCTGCCGCTCTGGAACTTCGGCATCCTAGATGAGGTTCCGGTGCCAGGGTTCGAGGTTGATGCGCCACGGACCTGGGTGACTCGGGAGGACGAGCTTCCCCGCTATAACATCACCAACAATGGGCATCCTGCCAGGGAGACCAGGCACTTGGACGTCTATGTCCTGAACCCGAGGACGCGAACCATTGACGGGGGTGAGCCTACTGCGGAGAATTCTCCAGCCCTCTACTCGAGCACATATCGCCAGAGTGTCACTGACGACACCAAGGGCTGGCTGAAGGACTGGGACTTGCGGTCTGGGGGCAATTTCACCAGCGAGTGGGCCTGGGCGTTCTGGGTACGCCACACTTGCGATCACTTCGCAGAGGAGCTGCGGTACATCGGCCTGTTTGAGGCGGTGTGGACGTCGCAGTTCCACTTCTACCAGCAGTCCGAGCTCGGGCCGGAGCTGTTCACCCGCTGGTCTCCGGATACCAACACCTTCCATCTTCACCATGGGGAGGTCGGCATCGGTCTCTGGGACATCCACTGCATCGGAGGTATCCCGCTGGAGGGCTACCAATACGATGAGTTCCTGCCTCTGAGGAACACCTGGGGTGACAGGTCACGGACTCCCATCCTTACGTGGCATCTGCTGGACCTGGCTACAGAGCGGCTCGGGGTCAAGGACTTCCAGAAGGACATAGCATACAAGGAGTGGTTCGGCCAGTTCTTGGAGCATGACCCAGCGGTCAAGATGCCAGGCAGGGGGAAGCGGTGCCCGACCGCAGCTCAGAGGAGCCGGAACGGGTCGTACTGGCGGGTCCTGGAGACGGGCGACTACCGCTCATGGGGGTACCGCGTCATCGAGGCCCGGGACCCAAATGTCCGGTACGCGGCGTTCCTGGCCGCCTTTCTGAGTGGGTGGCTCCTGCCAGTGCGGGACGCGAGAATGGGCGTTCGCCCGGCGACACTGGCGGTGGCGGGCGCTATGGCCGCCAACAAAAGATACAACCTCGGGGTCCCAGTGCTGGCGAGGCTGTATGCCATCCTGGGACGCATCTCACGAGGGGGGTCGCCACGAAGGATCTGTGGGCCCTTTCAGTTCTTCCACGGCTGGGTGGCTGCTCACCTCGGTGGGTACACGTTTCCGAACGCCATCATTCCTCCAGGCAACGGCCTGCGACCCTCCCTGCTGAACATCGTGGGGGTCGCTCCGATGACCCTAAGTGAGGAGGGCGTGAGGATTCGGATTGGAAATCATGCCAATTTCAACTTCAGTCCGTTCCCCACTCCCGTCGGCCAGATGATCGACAATGGGCAGGGTCCGCTGGAGCAGCATGAATACTTCCTGAACATGCGGGGCGGGGTGCTCGTGGCTCGGATCGACGGGGAGGTGATCTGCGAGCCTTACGTGCCAACCTGGTTCGCCAGGCAGTTCGGGTGCCTTCAACGGATGCCGAAGTGGGTATTCACTGCTGTCCGGGAGGAGACGAACCCTTGCGTCCTTCGCCAGATGTGGCTGATGTTTGCCGCTTTCGGCTCTGGCGACGTCATCACTCTCCCTCCTACCGGGGTTGACGCAGGCTTGGCAACCAAGTACGCCGAACACTGGGCCATCGCGTACCCCGAGGGGCTTCTACAAAAGCCAGTTCGGCGGCTCGAGGTTACCCATGCGGAGACCGGGCATCAAGGAAGGAGGCGAGGCGCTGCCACACGGGGGAGAACGGAGGCGCGCCAAGCAGCGGAGCCGGCGCGGGTAGGGACTTCGGCGGCGGGCACATCGCGAGCTGCCGCTACGACCTCGGCGCCCAGAGAGGGAGCACGCGCGGTGGTCGAAGAGCGGCCCGGGAAGCAGGTGAGACGTCTGCTCGATCCCTCCCACGAAGCAGTCTTCCCGGCGCTGTGGTCGGCCTGGATGACCCTGCGGCAGTCACTGGGGACCGACGCCATCTGGCGAAAGATTCTCAGAGAAGGAATCCATCTGCCAGAGGTCGGGCGCCTCCATATTGCCGACAGGGTGGACTTCAACCGGCTGTATGCGTATCTGACGACCATGGACGATTACGCGCGCCAACATGGTCAGCGTGCGGAGCCATCCCTTCTGGTGAAGGTGATGCTCGGTCTAGAGCCCGCTCCAGAACAGATGCCGCCGGAAGAAAATGACAGTAACGACTCCGAGGAAGAGGAGGAGACGGGGGAGGATGAAGGCTCCGAGGGAAGGTCCCATCGGGGGAGCCCGCAGGAGAGCGGCGAGGTGGCCGGCTCTGACAATGTTGATGTCACTGAGCTCCTCGAGGTCCGCTTCTATCCCTACTCAATCTGCTTCATCCATTCTCTTATGCAGCTTCTAACCCATTTCTCCATCTTTCTCAGGAGCGCACGGATGTTGGTCAGGCGTCCTCAGCGGGAGTAGGAGGGGCGCCAGCAGGACAAGGCGGGGGCCAGGCACCCATTATTGAATTGACAAGCGCGGAAGGGCCCCCTGCTGCAACTGTTCCTACGGCGGCCGGGATAGCGGAAGATGACGTTCTGAACTCCCGTAAGTCTCCTTGCTTCTCCTTGCTTTACTGCTGGTGTGTGCCATTGACGATCCGTGACTAACCATGGCATGCCCCGCGCAGTGATCTCAACACTGGAGGCTCGTCGGGTTGCCGAACCCAGGCCACCTACAAGTGGACCAGTGGTGGACATGCCGCCTGCTCCGGAACAGACTTCCCAAACCGAGCCGTCCCCACCAACTGCTGATCAGGGGGCTGCGGACGCCGGCGGTGCTGACATCGGAGAGAGGTCGGGGGCTGACGAGGGTGTCAGTGCCGCTGGGGAGAGAGAAGAAGGTCGCCCAGATGTTGGGGAACCTATCCCTCATGAGGACCTCCCAGGGGCGGACCCTGCAGCAGACCTGCTGGCTGCCTTCCCTGCCTACCGGCCTGCCGACCCCGAGGAGATGGACGACTCGGACGCGGAGGCGGTCGAGGAGAGCCGGATAACGCGCCGCAGGGGGTGGAAGTGCATCCAGCGCTTCCTCAAGCGAGACCCATCGGAGTGGCTGGGGCGCATGGGATCACTTCAAACCTGGCTGCGCTTCCTGTGTGCCGGGGGAGCTGATGCTCAACGCCTCCATCTGACGGTCTGTGATTTCATGGCCGAAAAGATGCGCGAGAGCTGCCGGCGTGCCGACGTCACACAAAGTCGGGACATGTCGGAGAGCACGCGGGCGCTCCTTGCGGCGGAGCAGGAAGTCCGGCGCCTCGAAGGGCAGGCGGCAGAGAAGGAGGCCTTCGTCGCAACGTGTACCGAGCTTGTGGAGCAACTAGCAGCCCAGCTGGTTGACGCCCAGGTACAGCTGACGGAGGCGGGCCAACAAATGGTCACAATTCAGGCCGAGCGGGAGCGTGCACAGGCCAGAATCGACGAACTGCGTGCTGCGACCGCCGACTAAGAGAGGGCACGCAGAGAGCGAGAAGCAGCTCTGGAGGCCACCAGCCAAAGGGTAGCGGCATTAGAAAGACTCATTCAGCACGCTAATCCCTAAGGGCTTTGTTTTGCCGTTCCCAAAACATTTGCTTCCGCTACTTTGATCCATTTGTATGAATCAATATATTTATCTGCATCTTTTGGCTTAACATGCTCAACCACAATTCGTTGTCTTGCGGGAGTGTTAACCAAGCATCAGGCATCCATAATTGGGCCTGGATTTCTGGAGAAAAGAGGGAGGTCATTCCTAGGAAAGGAGACCTCAGACCTAATCAATGTATCATCCCCCCAACTTGTTCCAACACACGAGCGGGACAATGCTAGGGGCGTTGAGATTTTATCCGAACATAGGGAAATGAGAAAGGGTGAATCGCGTGTCCCGAATCCAGACATCCACAACGGTCGGCCTTCCAGGAAATGCCCAAGACGGTAGGCGGACAGTGGATCGACCATAACAACTGCAATAGACGGACCGAAGGTCATCATTCATATTGCATGAGGCGGACCACATGTCATCATGAATACCGCTTTGGGGTTCCTTCAGACACAAGGGTGGAAATCCAGATCAACAGGGCATGCGAAGCGTGGGGCAAAGTGACGATTGTTCGAACAGAATCCAACGCTCTCAGAATTGCGCCACCGTGGGGAAAGCGTATTAGGCGGATGCACTAATCTGGCCGTGAATCACCCCAATTCTCAGACAGCACCTCTTTGACGAGGAAACCGTCACTTCCCATCATTGCAATGGGGCATCCCGAGCTGAATCGGGGAGAATATCACAACTGCACCACTCTACCAGAAGTCAGGCCAGACGGCCGGCGACGAGGAGGGGCGGGACTTAACGATCCCTGAGGCTGGACCCGAGTCGAGATGCCCGGGCGTTCCTACGTACTCCATCAGGCTGGAGATCAAGCCACACGTAGTTCTGAGAGTGCAGTTTAACGTCGTGCAGGACGTAGAATCCCGTTTAGGGAGATCTTAGTTTAAGGTATTAGAGCTCGGACCACAAGGGGAGATCTTAGTTTAAGGTCTTAGAGCTCAGACCATAAGGGGAGATCTTAGTTTAAGGTCTTAGAGCTCGGACCATAAGGAGAGATCTTAGTTTAAGGTCTTAGAGCTCGGACCATAAGGAGAGATCTTAGTTTAAGGTCTTAGAGCTCGGACCATAAGGAGAGATCTTAGTTTAAGGTCTTAGAGCTCGGACCATAAGGAGAGATCTTAGTTTAAGGTCTTAGAGCTCGGACCATAAGGAGAGATCTTAGTTTAAGGTCTTTAGAGCTCGGACCATAAGGAGAGATCTTAGTTTAAGGTCTTTAGAGCTTGGACCATAAGGAGAGATCTTAGTTTAAGGTCTTAGAGCTCGGACCATAAGGAGAGATCTTAGTTTAAGGTCTTTAGAGCTCGTACCATAAGGAGAGATCTTAGTTTAAGGTCTTTAGAGCTCGGACCATAAGGAGAGATCTTAGTTTAAGGTCTTTAGAGCTCGGACCATAAGGACCTCAAAGTACGCCACATCGTGGTCCTATCCCCTGGATATGCGAAGATGCACTAAGGGATAGTGTCAAGAGTGTCGAGGGTTCGCCTGGTCAGAATGGGAGGTGGAAAATGTGAATCATGCGGCCATTCACTCAAGGACTGGGGGCACCAGAGTAACGATATGGGAGTACTGCCGACCGTGGCAGAAAAGCAGCATCAATATCGCACTAACCGTTGGTGGAATGAGGCAGCAAACGAGCATTGACCGCTCAATCGCAGGATTCATATCGATTTGCTGCCCGAGGCCATTGGGGGTACCGGCCCGAGTCGGTGGGAGAGCACTGAGGCATTGTGTCCGAACCGTTCACGGGGGCTCCACCCAGGGCGTAGACGATGGGTCCGAATGAAAGGGAGCACGAAGCCTGAAAAGTGGAGGAAACCTGACCAAGCGGATCCTGACCCTCCTGGCAATAAACCAGAGTACTCTTGACACCGGTGGACCACTGCAAGGGGTCGAGGAACACGCCTTGAGAATGACCTGAAGGCGGCGGATTCCCCAGAGAAGGGGGAATCTCTAAGAGGTGGGGGGCTGGACCCGAAGTTTCAAACATCCGGGCGTTCCTACGTATCCCATAAGGATGAGAATCAAGCCACACGTAGTTCTTGAAGCGCGGCACAACACAATCGGGCACCAGCGCGGGGAAGAGTGCGGGTCTGACCCTCGCACACAGAAGGAGCGGCATTTGATATTTCTTGTTTGTCCTTAAAGATGAATGGTTTTTCTTTGTGCGGCGACATGCCTGTGATTGAGAAATCTCTGGCGTCGCCACAATAATCAAGCCACGGAAGGCATTGATGAATGGCGTGGTTATTAACCAGCGCCCAACATGAGTGCCCCCTGAGGAGGACATCACGATGCAGTGCCGTTTCTCGTCAGGCGGCCAAGACGATCACAGTTTACGGTCGTGTGGTAGGACCAGACAACACAATTTAAGGTCGTGTGGTTCGGACCATGGAGGAACCCGCTTATTGCGGTACGGCGGACACGGCGGAGGTGGGAACATACCCAGCCCTGCGGTCACGCACGATTCCAGGAGAAGAGTCTTGGGACAGGGGTCTGCGTATGTCCATCACCCGAGGGGCAGAGATGCTAGCCTCCAGATATACTGGGCCCAGAACGCGATTGTTCGGGCGACTCCTTCCTCCTTACGGGGACGAGGGTCCAGCTACGCATGGCCCTTAGGGAGGACATCCGCATATATCCTTGGTGCTCAGATCATGGGAGCCTCGAACGACATCATTACCCTGGTTGGTCTGCCTCACGTGTAAAGGTGTACTGAAGGTCAGTATGAAGAGCGCCGAGATTCCACTACAACGCACAAAGGCGGAGTGTGATGAGGGCTGCGCAACCAATGTTCAGAGCCTGAAAGAGCCGACATGGCGATCAAGGACGTTGCTGACCATATTCGCAACACAACATCCGATCGCGTCAGCCTAAGACGGGGCAAGCAAACGAGCATCAACCGCTCAAGCGCAGGAGTCATATCGATTTGCGGCCCAGGACTCACCGGTAAATCGACCCGGAGCGGTAGGAGAGCACTGAGGCATCGTACCCAAACCGCTAACGAGGATCCCTTTGAGTGAAGGCTCGAACAAGAGGAAGCGCGAGGCCTGACAAGCAACACAGGACTTGTCGGGATTGAATCTGACACTACGAGTCATAGACCAAAGTACCCAAAACATGTTAACAGATCACCGGAAAGGGTCGGAGGACTCACCCTGAGAGCAACCAAAAGAGGGCAGATCCCCGTGATCAACCAAGAGACGGGGCTGGACCTGAAACACAAGCATCCAGGCGGTCCTACGTATCCCATAAGGATGGGAATCAAGCCGCACGTAGTTCTTGAGAGGCAGTTTAACGTCATGCAGGACGATGAGAGGTGTGAGGTGGTCCCACACACTGGGGGAGGCGTACGGCGCGGCCAGTAGACCAACGCGAATGAGGACATAATCCCCCGCTCACGCGATACGCCTCGCACAAAAAGGAGGGGAACTTGGGCCAGAGGCCCGACGCGGGATAGAGATTCCCGGGAAATGGGGCTGGGCCTGAAACATGTATGTCCAGGCGGTCCTACGTATCCCATAAGGATGGGAATCAAGCCGCACGTAGTTCTTGATGTGCAGTTTAACGTCATGCAGGACGAGAAAGGAAGGGGGAGAAAAAGGCATCCCCAAACGTGGGGGGCGTACAGCGTGGCGAGCAAACCGACGTGAATGAGGGCATAGCCCTGCGTTCACACCACACGCTGCACACCCAGAGGCAACTGGGCCAAGGGACCGAGATGGGATGAAAACTCCCAAAGGATGGGGCTGGGCCTGAAACATGAACGTCCAGGCGGTCCTACGTATCCCATGAAGATGGGAATCAAGCCGCACGTAGTTCTCGAGGGGCAGTTTAACGTCATGCGGGACGGATGCTGAACCGTTTAACGTCTTGTAGCTTGGACAAAGTACAGTTTAACGTCATGTTGGACGAAACACTTGGCAGTTTAACGTCTTGCAGCGCGGACGATATGCTAGGCAGTTTAACGTCGTGCAGCTTGGACGTATGCAGTTTAACGTCGTGCAGGACGTATGCTGAACAGTTTAACGTCTTGTAGCTTGGACGAATGATGCTTGGAAGTTTAACGTCTTTCCGCGCGGACGTATGCAGTTTAACGTCATGCAGAACGTGGGCACACTCAGATAAAGTACTGCTTGAGGAACCTAGCGTTGGTGGGAGGAGTGACACGCTCACCATCCATAGTCGCCAGGGAGTACGCGCCATTGGGATAAACTTTGTGGACGACAAGAGGTCCCTCCCACTTGGGCTCCAACTTGGGCGGCTTCCTGCCGGGGATCATCGGTGCTCTTAGGGCTAGCACTAGATCACCCTGCAGGAAGGAGCGGAGGCGAACCTTCTTATTGAAAGCTCGAGCCATTCTTCTTTGATGCCTCTCCAAGTTGTGCAAAGCGCGAAGTCTATTCTCATCCAGTGCTTCCAACTCGACTAGACGGGCTTCAGCAACTCTGTCCGGCGCTTGCTGGTCGTAGACCGCAGTGCGCAAGGACGGAAACTGGATCTCAATGGGCAGGACGGCCTCAGCTCCATACACCAGGGAATAAGGGGTCATCTGGGTGGAATTGCGAGTCGTCGTCCGATAAGCCCAGAGGGCGTTGGGGAGCTTGTCCGGCCAACTCTTCTTGTTCTGACCAACCATCTTTTGCAGAATGTTAGAGAGGGTTTTGTTAAACGCCTCGATCTGTCCATTCGCCTGCGCATGATAGCGAGATGTATGGTTCGAGCGAATGTTATACTTGGCGTACAACTTCTTCAACTCGGCTGCTCGGAAATTGGTTCCGTTATCTGTGAGGATAGCGTGAGGCACTCCAAATCGATAGATGATGTTGGAGGTCACGAAGTCAGTGATCGAACAGGATTTGACCTCTCTGAGCGGAATCGCCTCTGCCCATTTGGAGAAGAAGTCTGTGGCGGTCAGAATGAACCGGCACTAGCGAGCTGTCGCCGGCGGGTAAGGTCCCACAACGTCCAGACCCCAGACTGCAAAGGTCCAGGAATACCTAGTGGTATGGAGAGGCTCAGGCGGCCGATGCACAAAGTTCGCATGAACCTGGCACGCATGGCACCTCCTGGCATACTCGATGCAGTCATGGATCATGGAGGGCCAGAAGTATCCCAGCCTCCGAATCTGGTGGGACAGCTTCAGCCCAGTCTGGTGGGCACCGCATGAACCGGCATGAACCTCTTGCATGACTCGTGGGATCTCAACTCCCTGAAGGCAACGGAGGAGAACACCATCAAATCCGCGTTTGTACAGGATCTGCTCCAGGCCGGGGCTGCTCTGAAGGACAAACTGCGATGCGCGGCGTTGAACTCGCTCGCGCTCAGCCCGATCCGATGGAAGAATTCCATGTTGGAGGTACTCAACCAAAGGCGTCCTCCAATCAGGGGCTGATCCGACTGTCATATCTAGGGTACTCGGGGCTCCGGGTATAGGGGCAACCGTGGTGAGATTACTTACCAACGGGCCGTGATCTTCTTCCGGGATAACAGGAGCGATGAGCCTGCGGCGCGTCACGCGGACGATCAGGTTGTCCTGTTCAGGCTCCGCAAGTGACGCAGCAAGGCTGGACAAAGCATCTGCTCGACCGTTCTGCGACCGGGGAATATGGACAATTTCTGGCCGAGAAGGGAATCGAGCCATCAGAAGGAGGGTGCACTCCAACAATGGCACAAGTTCCGGCTTCCTGACAACATAGTCGCCGTTGATCTGCTTAACAACTAGCTCGGAGTCCCCTTTCACGCACAGACGGGGCACGTCGATCTCGAAAGCCAACTCGAGTCCGGTGATGAGGGCATGGTATTCCGCCTCATTGTTGGTACAGCCCTCTGACAACAGGAAAGAGTATGGCAGCACGGCTCGCTCCGGGGTAATGAAGACGATGCCCAAGCCCACTCTGTTGAGCTTAGGATTATCGAGTCTTCTACCGGTGGGGCTCCAGGAGGCACCGTCAATGTGCATCTGCCAGCAAGGATCGGCTCGATCAACCGAGAGAATTGTCTCATCAGGAAAGCCTAGATCCAGCGGCTGATCCGCGGAGGTCGGGTGAGCTGCCAGAAAGTCTGCCAATGCTTGCCCTTTGATGGCCTTCTGAGACACATACCTGATGTCGAACTGCTGGAGAATCACAGCCCACCGTGCTAGACGGCCAGTCAACATAGGCCGGCTCAGGATATATTTCAACGGGTCTACCCGAGAAACCAACTGTACCTCAGGGTGCTGCAAGTAGTGCCGTAATTTCTGTACGGCAAATACGAGCGCCAGGCAGCTCTTCTCGATGGGAGAATACCTAACTTCCGCATCGAGGAGCATGCAACTGAGGTAATAGAGGCTATTCTTCGTTCCCTCGTTGTTCTTCTGGGCGAGAAGGGCACCCAGGGACCGTTCCAGGGCGGTCACGTAGAGGACCAGCGGCTTCCCGGATACAGGCGGCATCAGAACCGGAGGTTGAAGCAGGTATTGCTTGATTTCCTCGAAAGCGGTCTGACACTCTTTATCCCATACATAGGTGGCACCTTTCTTCATGAGCCGAGAAAAGTGCTTACACTTGCCGTCCAGATTCGCGATGAATCGGCGTGTATAGGCTAAGTGGCCTTGGAACCCTTGCAGTTCCCGGATGGTACCTAGGGGAGGCATTTGGCTAATCGCCCTGATTTTCTCTGGGTCGATCTCAATACCCCGGTATCTTACCACAAATCCAAGGAACTTTCCGGAGGTGACCCCAAAGGCACACTTCAACGGGTTCATCTTCAGGCAGCGAGACCGGAGGAAGCCGAACACTTTCTCAAGATCTTTGAGATGGTCCTGACGCTGGCGCGATTTGACAACCAAGTCGTCGACGTAGCATTCCACCAGTGTGCCGAGGATTGGCTTGAATATGCGGTGCATCGCCCGTTGATAGGTGGCACCTGCATTCTTCAGGCCGAAGGGCATGACCCGGTAGCAAAAGATACCTTGGGGGGCCCTGAAGGCAGTGAACTCCTCATCCTCAGGGGCCATCCGAATTTGGTTGTATCCGGAGTATCCATCCATGAAGGAGAGGGCTTGGAACCCTGCCGTGGCATCAATCAACAGCTCTGTCACTGGAAGGGGAAAATCATCCTTCGGACAGTGGCGGTTGAGATCACGGAAGTCGATGCAGACTCTAATCTGCCCGTTCTTCTTCCTGACCGGCACAATGTTGGCCAGCCATTTGGGGTACTGAACTTCCCTCACGAAGTTGGCTTTGATAAGCTTGTCAACTTCGGCCTCAACCATGGCACCGTGGGACGGGTGCATCTTCCTGGGAGGCTGCTTGAACCCGCGATGGTTCGCCGGGAGACCAAGGCGGTGGACGGCTACCTGAGGATCTAGCCCCGGCATCTCTTCATAGCCCCAAGCGAACACATCATGGTGCTGCCTGAGAATGTCCACGTACTGCTGCCGCTCCTCCGAGGGCATGGCGGCACTGACCAATGTGGGTCTTGGATCGGCCTCGGTTCCAAGGTTCACCTGTATTAACTCATCGACCGTGGCGGGGACGCCCTCCTCAAAGGCTGGGGGTGCATCTTCCACGTCCTCTCCACTCGGGGAGGGATCTTCCACGGGAGAGACTGCGTTGGAAACTGCATTGGGGCTACCAGATCCTGCTGGGCCACTGGTGCTGGCGCGGGCGGTCGCGGTCATCTCATCAGGAGACTCGCGGGCCGTCGAGACCATGGCGACGTCCAACCGGTGAATCGGGAGGACGTAAGCGTCATCCAGACTTGCCCAGGGATCACTTGCAACAGCGACAGGCTCAACCTCACCTGCCAGGATCTGCTTATCCTTGCTCTTGTAATAGTCCGCGTCCAGATAGCGGGCTTCACATGAGGCAAAAGGAGAGGCATCTCCTTGAAGCATGCCTACTCGACCATTAAGGGAGTATTTGAGGCATTGGTGGTATGACGAGGGAACCGCCGCGTGAAGGTGGAGCCATGGCCTGCCCATCAATGCGTTATACGCAGTGTCCTGAGAGACAACCATGAATTCGGTGTTGGCAACCAAGTCACCGAACTGGGTCTTCAAACGTATCTTGCCGACCGGGGTTTGCTAGGTGCGGTCGTACCCCTGGATCCTGAGGTCGGAGGGAATCAAGTCATCCTCAGACAACCCCAATCTCCGGAGCGTCCGAGTTGGAATCAGGTTAATCCCGGACCCCGTGTCGACAAGACAGCGCCGGACTTCAAGGCCATTGAACTGGCCAGTGACATACAGCGGACGAATATGTCCCTGTATAGGAGGGTCTTCATCCTTACCAGAGAACGAGATAACTGCCTGACATTCGGCGTCCTCGATCGTTTCGGCGTGAAAGGCCTCTGCAGCCGCAACCTCTGTCTCAAACTGGAGGGGGCTCTTCAGGGCTTCAGCGAGTGCCTCGCGCATCTCAGATGACATGCACAGAGCCTCAAGGATGGAGAGCCTTGCTGGGATGTCGGCAAAGTGCTTCAGGACATCATACTTTTTGGCCAAGCGCGAGCCCCTAGTTGCAGGAGGTTGCTCTGCGGTTGGCGGCATGACGGGCCTTGCCGGTTGGATCGGCGGCCGACTGGTACTTGGCGCATCTCGTTGTTCACTGGCTGCAGTCCGGGAAGTGGTCACCGTACTGGGCTCAGGAGGCCGGGATGGACTCGTGGCAGGGCGGAGCTGGTCGCGACGCGGCTGAGGCGGTTCTGCCTGGTCCCACACCACAAACAGCGGCGGGGGCGAATCCGTCATCCCCGAATGGGGGGGCGGCGCACGTTGTGCTCGGTTTTTAGCATGCTGCCTAGTCTCAGTGGCGTGCACGGCCTAGCTGGAGGTACCAACGGCTGTGCCCCGGCGACTCCTGCTGTCGCGGTTCTTCCGACGGTGGCGACGACCGAGGACACAAGGGAGGTCCACCTGGTGTTCTTCAACGTCGGGAACCGAAAAGGGATTTACCAGCTCGACGGTATTAACCGAAGCGTACCCAATACCATCATCGGACGAATCATCCATCACCGGGCGGATCCGAGGAGGGACCCCCATCTCCGGGGGCATGAAATCGCCGAGAGTGCGGGATAGTGGCGGAACTGGCGGGGCGCGCTCTTCCTTCTTGCGCTGCCGCCGTTTGCTCCTCTTGGAAGAGGCAGGCTGGGACGACGATGCCGAAGCAACACCCGCAAATTCTGGGGGCTCAGGCTGATTCAAGCGCGCACGGATGATTCCATGGGCGCGAATGGTCGTCTTGCGGGCCATCCAGTTATTATACTTCTGGGATCCGCGGTCGGAGACCAGCTGCCATTCGTCCTCGTTGCCACTAATGTCATCTGATCCCACGAACATGCCCGCCACTTGTGCCGGAGCTGGGCCCAACGTGATTACATTGTTGTTAATCTGGTCTTGGAGCCAATCCTTAAACACATAGCACCGCTGGATGGTGTGCCCCAGGGCCCGATGGTAGGGGCAGTAGGGGGGGTTATTCGTAAGATGTGCCTCCTCTGGCCTCCAACACTCAGGCAGTCGCACAATCCTCTGCTACAGGGCGCTCCAGAAATAACCGGGGACCTGATCCTCGTGGAACGAGTAAGTCAGGTGTCGCGGGCCCCTGGGAGCGTGGTCTTGACGAGGGGATGGAGGGGCCGGCCGAGGAGGTGGACCCTGATTATCTTGCCTGGGTTGTGGCGGTACATTACGCGGAGGGGCCGGCCGGTTCTGAGGCTGCCGCTGCTGGGCCGGGAACTGAGCCCGTGGAGGCGGATTCCTATGAGGCTGTGGAGCTGGCCTCGCCGGCAGCAGCTCCAATGGCATGGGGGCCTCTATCTGGGCTACAGCAGCGGGCTCAGCCCTGCTGACTCTCCTTGCAGGAATCATAGGAGGCAGCGGGTGTGCCTTGCTGGCCTGTTGCAGGGCTTCCTCAAGACGTTGAGCTTTGTCTGAGAAGTCCCTGAACCCTCCGGGGTAATTTTGAGTGATCAGGGAAGGGACTAGCTCGGTCTTGACGTTCCCGACGCACATTGTCAGCAACTGCTCCTGAGTCAATGGCATGTCAAGGGAATACGTGAGACCCTTCCATCGGGCGACGAAGTCCGCGACTCGCTCATCAGGCCTCTGCTTGCACTTGAAGAGGTCTGCGATACTTGTCTTCCGGGTCGTGGAACTGAACTGGTAGAGGAACTGTCTACGGAGGTCCTCCCAGCTGGTTACCGACCCGACGGGGAGCTGGCTGTACCAGAAAAATGCTGGCCCTTCTAGTGTCTGAAGAAAGCAGCGAAGCTTAGCGGCCTCTTGCTGCGCCGGAGTCCCCAACATAGGCCCGCACCTCGAGTTGAAGTGGGATAAATGCTGTGGCGGATCTCCAGTCCCGTTGAAGGGAGCGAAAGTGGGATTCCCGAATCCCGGAGGCGCCGGCATGTCATCCACCCATGCTGGGTAGGGCTTGCCGTCCGGTGGGATCGCCACCTACCGAGTCTCCAAGGCCTCCAAGAGGGCAATGAGTGCCGCCATCGGATCGTCCGGACATGGGTTCCAGTCCTGGAGAGGATCTCTAACCACGAGCGCATTGCATGGCCCTTCAATCGGGTCGTGGACCGGGTCGTCGAACTCGGCAGCTCGTGGGATGGCGGGCGGAGCGGCCCTTGGGGCAGCGGGAGGAATCCGAGCGGGGTCTCTCAGGTAGTCACGCCGCTCGGGAGGGTGTGGCGAAACATACCGCGCCCTCTTGCCGTAGGCAATGGCCTCTCTCCTGTCGGCGAACACGGCGTAATCACGGTTGCCCGAGAGAGTCTCGTCGAGGAGCGGTTGTTCCGGTCCCTGCTGTCCTGGCCTAGGATCACCGTAGTCAGGCCGCCGTTCTGCAGCGCGCTCGGCGAGGAGCTGGTCAACCAGCTTCTTCTGTTCAGCGAGCTGCTGACGTAGCGTAGCCTTCTCGGGATCCTCCTCGGCCCTCTGCATGGATGCAGATGGGTCGGCGGGCTTTATAGCCTCGCTGTGCTCTTTTACTTTGCTGACGTTTCGGCTCAACGTCATTGCTTCAGTGGGTGCGGGGAGCCCCAGGAGGTTCCTCTGATGACGAGTGACTCTCACCGATGGCTCTGACGACGGCTTGTCTTCGGGGGGGAAGCCCCCGTCGAGAAGTTCCAAGTCGTTCCCCTCTCCCGACAGGTCAGCCATATTGACCGTTTCTGTCCCTGGGGATATACCCTCAGGGCCACCCAGCGAATCGGGCTGTCGGCGAATCACACTGAAGAGTAGGGCAGCGTACTGCCCCCATCCACGGATATACACGTGGGGAGTGGCTTCCTCGATAACTTTGCGGAGTACTTGAAAACACTCAACGCATCGTCGTTGGAGGGCCTCGTGGTGCTCAAATGACCCGGGGTGCCGAACCGCGGGGAGCATGGCCAGGTCAATTTGACGGCACTTCTCACCAATATCCTCCAGGTGCGCTTGACTCCCGGGGTATGGCATTTGTAGGCGGTGAAGACAGGAGCGAGTCTCCCGGAGAGTTCGGCGGAGGCATTCGAACTCATCCGGGGTGAGCGATTCGGGTGCATCAAAGCCCGGTCCTGCGACTGGCCAAAACTTCTCAGGGAAGTGGCCCTCTGCAAGGACGGTCCAGAAGCTCCACGACTCAAACTCGGGACCCAGATCTCCTTGGTCCTCTTCAATGGCTGGGAACGGACGGGGAACCGGCAGTGGTGCCGAGGCGGGCCGCCGGGCTGACGGGCTGGCCGGCGGTGAATACGGCGAACAGGCCGATTGGCCTCCATATCCCGGGCCGCCCTCTGAGGGTGGAGGTGCCCTGGCTACCACATCACGATAGGACAGGCCGGCGAGCGAACATCCTGCCGTAGCATCGGTGCTCGCCGAGGGTGCACCAGATCGCGGTTCGACCGTCGGTCCCCAGAAAAAGTCTCCGGCTTCTCCGACCGAGACGGAAGGCACTTCCGGAGGGGCCGGTACCAACCGCAAGCTTGATCCTTGGGGGTCTACCAGGCCCTCGTTACTCCGGATATACCTTCGGAGAGAAGAGGGGATCACATTGATCTCGCTCTCGGGGAGCACGAGGCTGACGTGCCGCATTCCTACCCCTGCCCTTGACTGGAGGGATTGGGGAAAGGGCTCTGTCACCGAATCATACTCCGCCTCTGAATCAGAGAAGCGAACCGGTCGGATCTCTGTCCGGAATTCCGTAACATTCTTCCCTCGGCGTCGACGCCTTGCCTTCCTGCCCCTGGGTGGTTCTTCGGGGCAGGGCTGATCTCTGTCCTGGCGTCCTCCGGCCGCACTGGTGCTGGGGCCCAGAGGACTAGAAACCAAGGTGCAAGGGGCACCGGGACAGATATCAAAGGGGACGCGGGGAGAGATGATTCCGGGCAGGCCTCCGGGCCGGGATCGGAAGGTGGGATGACCCATGCCTCCTGGATCGGCCACACGGAGTAGATCCCGCTGGTGAATAGCGCTACCGCGAGGTGGTCCGCGGTGGCTACTGCCTGCACCAGCAACCGGGAGAGTCGACCCAACCTGCCTTTGGGGCGGTCGAGGCCTCGATCCAGGTCGGGCATAGAAGTTCCCCTGCTCAGGATGCGTAGGGGCCTGGCGACTGGAGCCAACAGTGGCTTGGGCCAATGCGGCCGCTGTTGCTAGGGCCCCAAGGTGGGCATCCTCTTCCGCTCGTGCCCGACGTTGGCGTCGGGACAGACGAGTCGGGATGAGTGGCGCGGGCAGGTGGAGAGCCCGCTCTTCGACTTGAGAGGCCTGGCGGCGGTGTCGCCGTGGCCTGGCGGGAGTCCTTACCGTAGATCCCTGGAGCGAATCCCGGATAGGGTGATCCCAGGCATCTTCCACCTCATCCGCATAGGGAAGGGAACTGTTAGAGCGCTCCGGGGATAAGCTCCCGAAGCGGTTGGACGTTGAGGTAGGCAGCGGTGCCTCCCCGTGCGGCCCTCGGGGGCGGCGGTGGTGGCGAGGTGCAGCCACCTCAAGGTCTAGCCGAGCCATGTCCCTAGTGGGGATGACTCCCTCTTCCTCATATCTCCGCACCAGGGTGTTGATCACCCTTCTCTGGATGACCTCCGAGGGGGAGAGAGGGCGTGGTCGTCCCGCAATTGCGGCTGCTGGGACGACCGTGGAACGGGCGGGACCGCGCGGAGTAGCCGCGTCAGTGTTTCCCCTACCCCTGCGCCAGTGGGCGGGTGGCGATCGGGCACTGGATCGGGCGACCTGATTTCTGAAAGCAGGGAGAAGGACCCATTAACACTGACAGGAAAAAAGAATCGACAACCAACCATTAGCGCCACGACGCCTTCCGTGGGGGGAACCCAGGCCCTCGACGTTGCGAGACGGAGTGCCCGATGTCCCTTCCCCAGCCCCTGGCGGGTAATACTGAATGCTTGGCCGGGCAACATGCCGGTCTTCCAACACCTCTGAAAGCCATCGGTCTTCGTATCGAGGAGAAGAGATTCACGTCGGGTTCACCATTTTTCTGTTTCGGTGCGGATGTGCGTCGGGTTACGCTGTTCCGCCAGGACGCGTTCGCGCGTGCACCCGTCAACCCGAGGGGATGGGCGCGCGGCTTGTGGTCCCGCAGTCCCACTTTCCAAAGGCGGGCGGCATCCGTCCCTTATTCAGGGGCGTCTGCTCCTTGATCGAAACCGGGATGATGGGATGTCGGCTCCTCCTTCCTTGGACGTCTCCTCGGAACTCGTCGCCTAATCCGGGTCTCCCTCATAGATTTAAGACATGCTCGTGAATCTCGTTCCCGGCGCCATATCTTCATGGACACCGGTTAATTACGCTGCTTCCGCCCGGACGCTCCAAGGAGTCTGGTCGGGGCAGCAACCTGCGGTGAGGAGGCCGGGTGGCTCTGGGTGCTGGGGGCATGTCGTAACACTGCGGCTCTGCACGTCTGTCTTCCGTCCCTAATAGGGCTTCTCGAAGGCATGATGGCCTGAGGCATCCCACACTGGGTGCGGGGAACTGTGTCTCCTGAGGTATTCCTCAGCTTCCCATGTTTAACACGGGGTACGCCGCGAGTTTAATGTCCAGCGGGGACGGCATCGGACTGATCAACACGAAAAGTGGATCAGATGACAGAACCCCTTGCGGGGAACCTCCGACGCTGGGGCCAACGCATGGGCGGCTTCCCAAGTGATGTGGAGTGGAGAGAAGTGGCATGACCCCACCGGGATGTGGCGACCCGGGTAAGGATCAGGATGGATGATGGAGTGAAGAGCTTGGACCCCGTAGGGGCTTCCTACGTACCGCGCGTTAGCACGGATCAAAGTCGACGTAGTTCGGGTATACAGTTTAACGTCATGCTGGACGTCCGCAAGCCGACTCACGAAGGGGTCGAGGCCGCCGGGCGGAGGATTGAACCGAACCACCTCGCACAGGGGGAGATGGAACGGCCGAGTGGATCACAGTTTCACGTCATGCTGGACGATAAAAGGAGAAATGGAAAAAAGGGGCTGTGGGGAGGCACAGTGGAGATACACACGGGCAGTCTCCCACAGGGGCGGAATCATAGGTGAATCGACGCAAGTGTGAACCCTGGAGGGGTCCACTGATGGACGAACCGATGTGAATACGACCGGGACGACCAGGTGGTGGGCTTGAACCTCAGGGAGGCTTCCTACGTACCCTGTTTAGACGACAGGGATCAAAGTCCACGTAGTTCATTCTGTCAGGACTTACGCACTTGAGGCAGCCCGGATGCGGCAAAACTCAGTTGGAAGGGACTTGGACCAAAAGTAGGAGACACCTCGATCCCAGTCACACCCTCTACTGGCTTCGGCAGCGGGGGAGCGCAATGGAGATACACATGTGCAGCCCCCCACAAGAAACTAGGGGTTTGTAATACCCTACCCCCGTCGGGAAAAGCCGCTCCCATTAAATCGTCCCTAAAGAGGGACAATCCCGACATCCCTGCAGAGACGAGCGGGTGGGGGCCACATCCAAACCGGAGGGGGGACCCTGCGTGCGAGGCACGGGATCGGGTGATGCGGACGGTTTAGCGTCTTGCCAGACGAAGTACAGTTTAACGTCGTGTGTTGAGGACGAAGTGGACGGTTTAACGTCTTGCCGGACGAAGTACAGTTTAACGTCGTGTGTTGAGGACGAAGGTGCTTGGCAGTTTAACGTCTTGCAGCACAGACGATAGGGGCTAGGCAGTTTAGCGTCGTGCAGCTTGGACGTAGTACAGTTTAACGTCATGTTGGACAGATGCAGTTTAGCGTCATGCGGGACGGATGTGCAGTTTAGCGTCATGCGGGACGGATGTGTAGTTTAACGTCATGCTGGACGTATGTGCAGTTTAACATCATGCTGGACGTATGTGCAGTTTAACGTCATGCTGGACGTATGTGCAGTTTAACGTCATGCTGGACGTATGTGCAGTTTAACGTCATGCTGGACGTTGGTTGCCGCCGATGGGTCCGTGTCACTTCGCGCAAGCCTGGAGGGCCGCACGGGAAGACAACGCACGGTGCGGGCACCCAGGATGAAGATCATCGGGCGCCACGCAGGCGGGTACCCTCAGAGGGTCAAAGGGGGAGACCCCGGCGGTTTGCGCGCAAAAGAGGAGCTTTGCGCGCAATACCGCGGGTCGGCGCGCAATTGTGCGGGCTGGCGCGCAATCGGGCCAACCCTTTGCGCGCGGATGATTGAGATTGCGCGCACCGGGCTTCGGGTAGCACCCAGGGGCAACGGCTCATTCTCTAATGAATGGCCACTTTGAAAATGGGGGGTGCGCGCAATAGGGCTGGATTGTGCGCACCCGGGGGCAATTGCGCGCAAGAGGATTCTTTTGCGCGCAAAGGCCTTCGGGTTAAGGATTATTCAAAGGAAAGGAGACAAGGGGATTGCGCGCAAAGGTGAACCCCAAGGCTCTATTGCGCGAAAGAAAGGAGGTTACCTGAAGATCGGCATTGCGCGCGGAATGGGTTGGATTGCGCGAACGAGCGACGCTTCGGATTCTGGCAACCTTCAAAACGTCGGGGGTCGCCTTATATTTATAGGCAACCCCGGGCGCGGAATCCGGTCTCGGGCGCGGAATTCCCTTCGCGGGCGCGGAATCAGGACTCGACGCGCAAGGGAGCCGCGCAGGCCACGGGCGCGCAAAATAGCGCGCCGGCCCAGCGCATTGCGCGCATCCCGGGAGGATTGCGCGCCGCGACTCAACTTTGCGCGCGGGACTCTGAAATTTCGCGCAAGCCCTCCGGGACCTCCGGAACGTGCCTCTGACTC
This sequence comes from Viscum album, assembly GCA_963277665.1. Classification (NCBI taxonomy): domain Eukaryota; kingdom Viridiplantae; phylum Streptophyta; class Magnoliopsida; order Santalales; family Viscaceae; genus Viscum; species Viscum album. Next base: position 1,869,158,809 of record OY728133.1, read on the forward strand.
CAAATATCACTTCGCTTTCCACATCCGGAGCTTCGTTTGGGAACAACGGACTTTTCCGGCGTCTACAAAGGTGAAAGAAAAATCACAAGCTGATGTAGATATTACAGAGCTCCCTTCAAAGGTATTTTGGTATCTTTCTATAATTCCTCGTTTCAAACGTTTATTTTCTAATTCACATGATGAAAAAAGGTTTAGATGGCATGCTGATGAGCGGGTATGTGATGGAAAAATACGTCATCCAGCTGATTGTCCACAATGGAAGAAAATTGATGCCCAGTACCCTACATTTGGAAATGAAATTAGAAATCTGAGACTAGGCTTGTGCACAGATGGAATGAATCCATACCGAACCCTCAGTAGCACACATAGTTCATGGCCTGTTTTATTGGTAATTTACAGCCTCTCTCCTGAAGTTTGTATGAAGCGCAAATATGTCATGTTGAGTATCATGATCTCTGGTCCAAAGCAACCCGGCAATGATATTGATGTATACTTGTCACTGCTGATTGATGATTTGAAACTGTTATGGGCTGATGGTATTAGGGTGTATGATTCTTATAAAATGGAATATTTTCAACTGTATGCAGTGCTTCTATTGACTATAAATGACTTCCCAGCATATGGAAATTTGTCTGCATACAGTGTTAAAGGGAATAAAGCATGTCCAATTTCCGAACAACAGACGTCATATTGTCAATTGCATCATGGGAGGAAAACAGTGTACATGGGTCATCGAAAGTTTTTGCCTATGGATCACCCTTATAGAAGACTAAAAAAGGCATTCAATGGCTCACAAGAATTTGATACTGCTCCAAAACCTTTATCCCCAGATTTGTATTTTGAGAGGGTGAAAAACCTTGATGTGACATTGGGAAAGACACAGAAATCTGGTAATGATAGACATATTTGGAAGAAAAGGTCAATATTTTTTGAGCTACCATATTGGAGGTATCATGAAGTCAAACATAATATTGATGTCATGCACGTGGAGAAGAATATCTGTGATTCTTTGATCGGAACATTTCTAGATATTATAGGAAAGACAAAAGATGGGTTGAATGCAAGGTTATACCTACTATCAATGGGAATACGTTTGGAGTTAGCTCCCACTCCTAAAGGAAGACGAACATTTCTTCCCTCGTCTTGTCATACATTATCGAAGAGGGAGAAAAGTAGCTTCTGTCAGTGTCTTCATGATATCAAAGTGCCTCAAGGTTATTCTTCAAATGTAAAAAATTTTGTCTCATTGAAAGAATTGAAGTTGATAGGTATGAAATCACATGATTGTCACGTCATGATGCAACAAATTCTACCAGTTGCACTGCGTGGAATATTGCCCATCCGTGTCAGAAAGACTATAATGAGGTTGTGTTATTTTTTCAATTCAATTTGTAACAAGGTGATTGATGTGAATGCTTTGAACATTTTGGAAAAGGATGCAATTTTTATACTTTGTCATTTGGACATGTATTTTCCTCCAACTTTTTTTGATATGATGGTGCATTTAATGATTCATATGCTTCGAGAAATAAAGCTTTGTGGACCTGTATATCTTCGTTGGATGTATCCTTTTGATAGGTATATGAAAATATTAAAGGGATATGTTAAAAATCCATATCGACCTGAAGCCTCCATTATTGAAAAGTATATTTCTGAGGAGGTAGCAGAGTTTTGTACGAGCTACTTGGCTACAGCGCAACACATAGGTTTGCCTCCATATCGCCATGAACGGGTTAATAATGAGGGAAAGGGGATTCGTGGCTTGAAAGTCAAATCACTGTCAGCTGAACATATGAAGAAGTTAGAATCATACATCTTGAATAACATAGCTGATGTTCAACCGTATATCACATTGCATATTAATGAGTTGAAACAATGTCATCCAATGAAGAAAGAAATGTGGATTTTGAATGAGCACAACAAAACTTTTTTGCCATGGTTTAAAAAGACCTTGCTTGGTAGATCAGATGTATCAGAGACATTAAAATGGATAGTGGGTGGTCCATCTTTAAATGTGATAACATGGTCCGCTTCTGACATTAATTGCTATACATTTCATACGAAAGCTCAGGACAACAGAAGTGCAGTTCAGAATAGTGGTGTATTGGTGTTTGCAGAAGCAATGCATTTTTCGAGTGCTAAGGACAGAAACCCAATTTTGGCATCAAGTGCATATTATGGAGTGATTGAAGACATATGGGAGGCTGATTACTTTAAAATTAAAGTTCCTGTTTTTAACTGTAAATGGTTTATCGGTAACAACAGTGTCAGACACGATGAATTTGGAATGACACTTGTTAATCTGAATAGATTGGAAGACACAGCTGATTCTTTTATAATGGCAACACATGCCAAACAAATTTTCTATGTAGTAGATCAATCAGATATGCAGTGGGCTGTTGTTTTACAAGGGAAAAAACAATATGTTGGTGAGGATGAATTTGATGAAGATGCTGATTTATGTGAGATCCCTACTTCCATGGAAAGATTAACAGAACATAATGATGAGTATGTTGAAGACATGGTTTGTGCCATAAGGAATGATCACGACGAAGGATTTTGGGAAAACAATCCAACTGTACATTCCTAAAATTACAGGTAACACATGTTTATTTCTTGTTTACATTTAGTTTTTTCATATAATGTTAGATATTGTAAATTTTTTACTTATTAAAACATGTATCAAACCAAAACGATAAAACAATAAAAACCGTAAAGAGGAGAAGTCCTGGGCGCACCGGCTGGCCGGTGGTGGATCACCGGTTGGCCGGTGTTCCAGAGCAAGGCTCTGTCCGGTCCACCGGCCGGCCGGTGATGAGCCAGCAGCCGGCCGGTGGTCCAGACGGAGAGGAAGGCTCTCTGTCTGGTCCACCGGCCGGTGTTCCAGACAGAGAGGAAGGCTCTGTCTGGTCCACCGGCCGGCCGGTGGTGATCCAGCGGCCGGTCGGTGGCACCAGGAAGTGGGCAAGTCTACTGCCTGGGTCCTCCGGCTGGACGGTGAGCTCACACCGGCAGACCGGTGGACTCAGTGAGTCCACTTTTCAGCTTTCTTGGGCCAACTCCTTGGAAACCTTTTGCCTGTGTTTACCATGTTTATCATTGTTTAACATGCTTACCATATTACCAATGTTTACTATTATGTAATTTAGTACACTTTTCTATTTTCTGATTAAGTAGTATTACAATATTTGAATTTGTATATTTGTGAACTAATGTTTGTTTTTTTGATTTGAAGGAAAATGACAGATCAATCAGTTGATCAGCCACATGATTCTGGAGATGAGCATATTAGTCATACATCTGGGGAGGAACATTCACATGCTCCTATTACGAAAAAGAGTTCAAAGGTTGGTAAGCGTGGGTGCACACGTTTACCAAAATTATCACTTGCCCGTACGAAGGAGGAGAGGATAGTCGTGGAGTTTGATGATGATGATCTTCCTAGAGGTCCAAATGCTAAATATTTTAAGGGTTTTGTAGCAACTCAGGCTAAGAGAAAAGTAAGCATTCTCTATGATGATTGGAGAAGTGTGGATAAGGCGATAATTTCTCAGCTGTGGGAGACCATTTTGGTAAGATATTTTGCTATTGTTTGACTGTTCTTTAAATGTTTCTAGTATATATAATATTTTTAACCTCTTTTTTATCAGATGACATTTGATATTCCTGACACTGGAGGAGTCAGGAAGAAATGCTTATCGTTGGCTTCTAGGAGATGGAGGGATTTCAAATCATCCCTCTCATCTGATTTCATTTATGGTCATAGGAGTCGTGAGAATCCATGTCGTATATATCCTTTTATAGATGAAGACACATGGAGACAGTTTTTTGAAAGTAGAAGAAAAGAATCATTTTTGGTAAGGGCAATGTAAAATTTTATAAGCTTTCTTATATAAATGATCTTATTATTGTTTTGTTAATGATTACTTATTCTTAATTTACAGAAAACAAGGAAAGCTCATCAAGAGATCCAATCTAAAAATGTATACCCTCATAGTTTATCTCGGGGAGGGTATGCATTATTGGAAGAACAAATGATGGCAGAAAAATTTCAACAACTAAGAGCTGAGTCTTCAAGCTCTGGAGAGGTGGCCCCTCCATCCCCTCCATCTAGACATGAGAAATGGAAAAGAGCTCTGAAGGGAAAAAAGGACAATATCTTTCGGAAGAATCGAGACTCGTAGTTGAGAGGATTGTAAGATATCTATTTTATTTATTTAAGTTTACTATTTTCGTCATATATTTCCAATCATTATAGAAATGTTCAATTAATTATTACAGGACTCTCTTGAGGAGCAGAGTTCACAGGGGACATTTACACCATCTGGGAGGGAAGATATTTTATCTGTGGCATTGGGAAAGCCCGAACATCCTGGCCGTGTAAGGGGATATCCGGCAGGTGTATCGGTAAGAAAAGTGTTGCCACGTTCCTCAACTTCTAAAGTTGAGGGAGTTTATAAAAAAAATAGAATCCTTGGAGGCTGAAGTCCATAATATTAATGCGACAATGGAGGACAAGATTAGAGCATCAGTGTAGTTTATGTTTGCAGACTTGCAAAGACAATTTCAGGGTGCAGCTCCCACTCCACCTCTCCCAGTAGCTCCCACTCCCCCACCTCAGCCTGCGGACCCCATTTTTGATCCTCCTCCTCCGCCGCAGCTACCTACTTATTGTGAGTTGTATGTTGATGATCCTCAACATCATATAGTTGCATATGGGATGGTATATTGTATAGGAGATACAGTTCATCATCAACAGTTAGAGGTAGAGAATCAGAGGGTCACTGTACAGGATATTATAGATAGATCAGCTCGGATACCATTACCTACAGATGAGGTGACGACAGTTGGACATAGTATCGGCCATTTTTTACTTTGGCCATCCAGACTTCTTCGACTCATTACCATAGAGGTACGAATGTTATATCTTTTATTTTATATTTTTATTAATGTTTTATCATTTGAAAACTAATATATTTTTCAATTTATTTTTACAGGAATACGTCAAAGGTAAAGAAATACTGTATAGACAACAACAAAGACAGATAGCTATGACATCAGATGCAGATACAAGCAGTCTTGACAAATTGTCAAGATATTCAAATTTGTTGGCGGAGCATTATGACTTTACAATGGAAGCTCATGTCTGTGGACGTGAACTAAGTGTGGGGATTATGAAAACTGATATCATGGAGTTTGTCACTGGAGATAAGTTGGGCATCAACGTGGTGAAAATTTTTATCATGTAAGTCTTAACACCTTTTCCTTGCGTTATATTTATTAAAAATGTATACTTATGTCTGCTTTGTATTAGGTATCTGTATAAAATTTGTGAGAGGAATGAGCTGAAAGATGTATATGGATTCGTGGACCCACAATTGATTTCCCCTGAAGCATGTGCATTGGATGAGGAACAAAGAATGCTTTATATTGCTGATAGATTTGAAAAGAATGTAATCACATAGTGTTGGATGATGCCTTTTTGTGAGAGGTATGAAACACATCCCTCTCAAAGAGTTAATTATCTTTTAACATAAAAAACCACTAATGTTAAATTTCCTTTTATCAGGGATCATTGGATGTTAGGGGTTTTTTGCCCTAGGGAGAAAACACTTTATTGGATATGCTCTCTCCATGATGATGTGCGAGAAAGTTTTAAGAATATATTGGAAACGTAAGATTCAATTTCACAATAGTTTTATATATTATAATGAATTTTAAATTTACCCCATTCGTATTATTTTCTAACAGGGCATGGGTCCACTTTCGAAAAAGCGCAAAGAAAAGGAATTTCAAGATCAAATATGTACATGCGAAGGTAAATATCCATTTATAATTTGTAAATTTTGATTTATTACATAAAAATAATATATTGAATTTACACTCATTCAAACAGAAATGTCATGAGCAACAAGGCATCATCGAATGCGGATATTACATGTTAAGATTTATGTATGAAATAATAACAACTGGGACAGTTCTGAGTTTTGACCTGGAAAGATTTCCTCTTTCTCATAATATTTCAATTTGATTTATTCATTATACACGTTGACTACTATCCTTTTCCTTTGTAGCTTTTTGATGACCCTCAACCCTTTACTGCTGATGATATCAAACACTTACAAGTGGAGTGGTCAAATTATTTTACAGGTTTGATTGACTTTTAGTTGTTTGTAATGTAAAATGTAATTTTGAATATTGTCAATGTAATTGTGTATTTCGTAGTCGTTTTGGTTGGATTTAGTATTTTTTGAAGTTGACAGTGTAAGTTTTGAATGTTATAGAAGTGAATGTTTAATTTTTCTCTACTTCTTATTTTGGTCTACTGTTGATGGTTTTTCTGGTCTGCATTTTGGTATGGGGGGAGAGGTTCCAAGGGGGTGGGTGGGTGTTTGGGGGGTGTCCAAGGGATATGGGAGGGGTGTCCAAGGTGTGTTTGGGGCTGTCCAAGGAGTCGGTTGGGTGTAAATGAGGGTGGGGGGTGTCCAAGTGGTGGGGGGTGTCCAAGGGATATAGGAGGAGTGTCCAAGGGGTGTTTGGGGCTGTCCAAGGGGATGGGGGGGTTTCCAAGGGGTAGGGGGTTTCCAAGGGGTCGGGGGGTGTCCAGGGGGTGGGGGGCTGTCCAAGGGGTGGGGGGGTGTCCAAGGGGTGGGGGTGTCCAAGGGATATGGGAGGGGTGTCCAAGGGGTGTTTGGGGCTGTCCTAGTGTTCGGGGGGTGTAAATGAGGGTGGGGGGGGCTGTCAAAGGGGTGGGGGTGTCCAAGGGGTGGGGGTGTCCAAGGGATATGGGAGTGGTGTCCAAGGTGTCTGGGAGTTCTGTCCAAGGGGCCGGTTGGGTGTAAATGAGGTTGGGGGGGCTGTCCAAGGGATGGGGGTGTCCAAGGGGTGGGGGGTGTCCAAGGGATATGGGAGGGGTGTCCAAGGGGTGTTTGGGGCTGTCCAAGGGCTCGGGGGGGTGTCCAGGGGTCGGGGGGGTGTCCAAGGGGTCTGGGAGGGCTGTCAAGGTGTGGGGGGTGTCCAATGGGTGTTTGAAGTTGTACTAGGGGTCTTGGGGGTGTAAATGAGGGTGGGGGGGGGGGGCTGTCCAAGGGGTGGGGGGTGTCCAAGGGGTGGGGGGTGTCCAAGGGATATGGGAGGGGTGTCCAATGGGTGTTTGAGGCTGTACTAGGGGTCGTGGGGGTGTAAATGAGGGTGGGGGGCTGTCCAAGGGGTGGGGGGGTGTCCAAGGGTTGTGGTGGGGCTCCAATGTGGTGGGGGAGGGCTGGCCAGGTTGTTAGGTGGGTATAGATGAGGGTGGGGTTCAGTTGGGGCTTGGGGGAGGGCTGGCATGGTTATTTTTGTTTGGTTTCTGGTTGCTTTTTGGTGAGAGAAGTGCAATTATTTAAAAAAAAATATCGCCTTCACATCGGTTATTTTATAACCGACGTGGTAAATAAATCGGTAGGGGTTTATCACATCGGTTTTTTCGAGAACGGACGTGATAAACCGTTCCCGGGCCTTTTATCACGTCGGTTCTTAATATAACCGACATGGTAAAAGGCCTGGGAATCGATTTACCACGTCAGTTATTGGATAACCGACGTGCTAAAACGTTTCCCAGGCCTTTTTATCACGTCCGTTATTTAAGAAACCGACGTGATAATAGGCCCGGGGAAGGGTTAATCACGTCGGTTATGTCATAACCGACGTGATAAACGATATCCCAGGCGTTTTATCACGTCGTTTTAGAAAATAACCGACGTGATAACCCCCCCCCCCCCCCCCGCGCATATTTATCACGTCGGTTATTAATGAACCGACGTGATAAACACCGTGATGTTAGGGATGTTACGTCGGGTTTTAAATAACCGACGTAAAAAACGTTATTTATAACGTCGTCCGTATTAACGTCGCCTAAAAACCGACGTAAATAATGAAAAATAACCGACGTAAAAAATGTTTTCTGCACTAGTGTCACATGGGGACTCAAGGTGCAGCTGGACCAGTCTTGGATTTGTGTAGTGGCCCTAGTCACTAAACCTTCATGAAGGTGCATTGGTATAAGGGAGTCACAATGGGTAATATTAGGATAGGGATTTCATGAATCTCGAGGCCTCACAAATATGGTATTCACAAAGCTCAGGTACCTTGCAATGGTCGGGGGATTTAAAAAGGACTATGATTCATGAGACATTGTGCCCCTAACTAAGTCTCATTTCCTGGATTAGGAAATTATTTCTTCAATAAGGCTTAATTATTAAGGAAGCCTCAAGTTCCCTAAGTGGTATTCTTCCTTTAGGAAGGGAATAAGTCTTCATGAAAGTAATCTCCACTTATATTGGAAGCTCTAACGAACACATGCAAAGGGGTTTCATAAATATTTGATACATTGTGTGATGATAAATTCCTATCGAGGGGTGTGAAAAAAGAAATTATAATTTTTTCTAGTGAAGTAAAATGGCCAACTGGGGTAGTCTCACTTGAGGATCATTTCTTTGTGGTCCACTTACTTCTTCCATATCACATAAAATATCACTTTCTGTTTTGTATTTAAATGAATGCTATGAAAATATGTTTTTTATATGGAATGGTCTAAACTATCATGTAATTAAAAAAAATTAGTTGATGAATAATGAAATTTGTATTGATATTTAGTCTTAGGTTTAGTTATTATTCTCCTCTATATGATGATTTTAGTTTGATAATCCCAACATGATATTTTATGTATGAATCACTATTCTTATACATAATATTAATAGTTTAATTATCATTTCATTGGGGGCCTTCACCACATCGGGGACATTCACCTCACCCAAGCATGCTACTCAAATCTATAGAAAACATAAAATAAATATTAATGAAAATTCAAGAACACATTGACCACCCCCTGGGCCATGTCTTAGGGTTAGCCTCTCATTTCTGAGTGTATTTGATCTCAATGGTGGATGGATGAAGAGATATAGTTATAGAGATAGACATATAAGTACCTTAAAATGAATGTTAAAATTATAACAATGTTATTATAAATTGTTATTATTATTATAATTAAGAAAATAGTATTTTTAAAATATGAAAGGGAAAATAATATTGTTTTAAAATAAGTGGGTGGTATTAAAAATAAAATTTCAAATAATAATAATAATAATAATAATAATCAATTATTATTATTATAATTAAGGAGGAAGAAATTAAGTGGTGGAACAAAAAATAAAAATATGAATGAATGAATTTATTTATTTATAATAAAAAATTAAATTTAAATTAAAACTAAACAAAAATAAGAAAATGAAGAAAAAGGAGGGGGAGAAAATAGAGGTTTAAGCAAGGCCCATGTTTCTATGGGATACTTCATTAGGTGTGGGTGTCAAGATGATGATTTGGGAAGGAGGTGAGGGCCTTTTTTATATATATAGAAAAATTCATAAAAAACATTGCACGTTTTGGGCAAATTAAATGGATAAAAACATCTTAAATCCATCATAATAGTTTTTCATAATTGTCTCATTCATTCACCCTTAAAATTTTAGCTTTCTTTTCCACCGGATATTGGAGTTATCAATTTTTATTGAATTTAATTTTTATGGATGATGGTTCGAGGAAGCTTCCTTACAAATACTTTCATTCAAAGGCCACCTTGATAATTTAAAGACTCTATGAAATTTATTTGATGAATGGGTCAATGAGTCCTTGTTCCATTACAGGTACAATCAATTCAATATGAAGTTTGTATCCTAACTTATGAATCTGTTACAGAGGTGAGGTCCATGCTATCCACCTAGAATATTCTACAATTTCAACAATTTTTCATGCCTATTTCTTTTTGAATTAGATCATGGTACTAAATACAATGATAATGAAAGTAAATCAGGTATTCAAAAAAACTAATCACTCAAATTGGATAATGATTTTCAAATTTATTCCTAAAATACTTTTGTGAAAAAATTCTTTCAAAAATATATATTTAAGTAACTTTCATAATTTAGCCTATTTTAATTATATAATACTAATTTCCCATTATTTTATTAAAACAAATTAATAATTGGATTTTATCATTGAAAAAAATTAACAATTATTCATTATTTGATTAATAATATGCAAATACATTTTGTCTATCAAATACCCCAACACATAAACTATGATTTTCCTCAAGCATATAATCTCAACATGGAAATAAGAGGTAACCATTGTTTTCAATATCAAAATTACTGTGCAATATAATTAATCAATTATAAATTTCAAATAAAATTTTGAAATTATAAATAAAATATCAATTTAATTTCTCTTTTTTAAAAGAAACAATCAATTCATGTGTTTTACTTTTCCCTTATGATAAATGATGGAACTTATCCTTTAATTAATTCAATATCCTCTATTAATTATTATTAAACATGACAAATCGTGATTGAAATCATTTTTGAATATTTTCTCTCATCACTCATGAAACAATTCAAGTATATTTAGGCTCATATCATGATAATATGCTCCTTATCCATATGTTTATAGATGAACATCTATCTCAACTTTGTAAAGACAAATGACAAATAAAATCATGAGAAAATTTTTAAACAATGTTCAAATGAAATTGAGGATTATGGTTGGTAAGATTTTATGTTTACAAACAAATTTCAAGGAGTTTAAAATATTAAAGTATACAATATGATATTCAAAGTAAAAAGTCCAATAGAATTCTCCCCTTCAATGTAGAAACTCTCACTTGCCCCAAACTCAATATAAGGTCATGCTCAAATTATGCTTAATGAAAGACTTAGCACCATCTTGATTTTTTTCAATTTTTTTTAAATTATTCTTGAAACAAACCTCACATCCATCACCTAACCACATATAATAACATTCATCGATCAAGTAGTACGGATTTTTAGTTTTCCCAAATCACATCCTTTTTTTATTCTATAATTTTTTTTGTTTTATTAAAGAGAGAAATAACAATAAAGTGTAAAATTATTGAATAAAAATACCTTTATCATTACCAAAATATAACCCCCACACTTCTTCATTATAATTTATTTCATCCTTTCCAGAAATATTTCATTTACCCCCAAACTTTAACAATAAAAGATCATGTTAATACTAGAAGTATGGTAGTTATGGATAAAATGTATTAAACATGTCTTATCCCTATAAATGTCATTAATGGTCTCTATGGGATAAATAAGGATGTATGTAAATTTTTTATTTAAGGATAATTTATTTTCAAAAGATGCCTCAATTATTTTAAAGTGGTTTTTGTCACCCATTGTATTTGAAAAATTTCAATACATGTTCTGGAAGGTGGCATGTCCCATGATCAGTCAAGAAATATGCTTAAGATCAAATTGGATGTACTTTTCCTAGAAATCCTCTCATTATTGGAACATATGACTTGGGACAATCACTTCTGATGTGATTAAAAATAATAAAACAATTCACAATAATTTTATAAATTCAAAGCATGAAAGATGGTTAGGGAATTTCAATTAAATGAATCCATTAATTCCCTCATATCACGTGTCATTATTTGAATATATATGCTTCACATTATACATTCAATTTTCCATTTTACCCATTTAATCATATTAACATTTAAATCTAAAACATGGAATCACTGGATTCTAAAGAAACTCATCTCTAATATATAAATAAAGTAATGAAATAATTAATGTGGGATAATTAAATTCTTCTCATTAATGATCATAACATGTTTTGGACCACAAATTTTAAAGGGAATCATAAAAATCAAAAATTCCTTTTCAAATGAATCTTATTCCTCTTATTTTACCATTTTTCGATGCCTTCTTCTATTATGAACCTACAAAATGGAATTACACAATGAAACATATGGGTAATGTATTTTAAGCTCAAAAATATAGAGGGAGGGGGATTTATTCAGCACTGATTCAAAGGAAAAGAAATAGAAAATCTAAATTCCTAGAAAACAAGTAAGAGATACGTCTTGGTACGATATCCAAAGTGGGCCCTGAATATTTACTTCATCTAGAAGGCAACACCAACTATTATCCAAAATCAGACAGTGGATGAAGATTCTTTTATTTGAACCACCACCTGTGGATTTTCCTGACATGTACGTCAGCCTTCTAGGTGAGGAATGATCCATGGATAGAGTGCACAAGAGCCTCTTCCGTTACAATGAGGTATATCTTGAATGGTGGGGTTGGATGAAGTATATAAAATTCTATTACATGGTTTATACTTGTGAAAACTCTTCCTTATCCACGTGTTCTATCATTAATTTATATTTAGAATGATAAGCCTCTCTCTTGATTTAATTAGGATCAGCAACTTATATCTCTTCATTGGGTTCCTCAAATGAATTTTCATTAAAATCATGGAGCTCCATGTGTTCCACAATAGGTGAATTTTTTTATTCAACTTCCTCTATGAATAAATGTGAGTCGTCCAAATCTATAAAATCAGAATAGCATGGAATGATAATCAAATTAGTTTCAAGTGAATCAAAAGATAAAGAGGTCATGAAATTGTCGACTCCCTAAATTGTATTATCTTGAATCTCCTCTTTAATTGAAAGGTACACATAGAGTCTGTCTTCACTAGAGGAAGATATGTAGTTGGTCTCCACCACCACATGTTTGGCCTCAACATCATTCATTTCATCAGTGAGATTAGGAAAGACCAGTGTCACTTCTTTCTTGGACTTAAATCTTTATATGTCAATTTGGAGCTCATCGTCCATTTCCATCAAATATTTAGGTGATATCCATTTAGTAATTCCACTTTGATTATGTCTAACCATTATCATAATCACATAATTCATTCGTTATAAGGCCACCTCAGTGTAGTATATTTATTCATGTTGCACTTTTGAGTAATTTTTCTAGGTATTCCAGGAAATATTTCTTGAAAACATCATGAAAGAGGATTTTTATGTATTTTTATTTGTAAATTAATGAAAACTATATAAAATTTGAAAATTCAATAATTAAATTATACAAAATATTAGCTCCCATGAAATATCTCTTGTTTCTAAGCATTCCAATAATAGGGCTCTAAAAAAATCAATTATATTTTTCCTAGTGCATCTCAGTGGAAGACCGGGGTTGTCTCTCTTGAGGATACATTCAGTGTGGTTCACTTACTTCTTCTATATCACCTAAACAATGACTTTCTATTTTTTATTTAAATGAAAGATATTACAATAATTTTTTGATATGAAAAAATATAAACTATCATGAAATGAAAAAATAATGATTTAACTAAGAAGGAAATTTGTTTTGGGGTTTACTCTAAGGTTCAATCACTATTCTCTTTTACTTGTTAATTTCAGTTTGACAATCCAATAATTAAATATCCTGATTGAATAAATTTTCATTTCTAGAATAGGAATAGTTATTGTTGGGAGTCATTGGGATTCATCACCATATCGGGGACATTCACCACACCCAAGAAAACAACTCAAATATACCAAAAAGAATTACTTTAATGAAAATTTAAGAACACCTTGACCTCCACCCATGCCATCTCTCAGGGTTAGCCTCTCATTTCAAAGATTAGGTCATCTTAATGTTGTATTGATGAGGAGAGAGAGTGAGATAATTAATTTTTAATGATTTTTAAAATAATAATAATTTTTATTTTTATTATAATTAAGAAAATAGTTTTTTATGGAGAGAGAAAATAAAATAGATTTAAAATATGAATTTGGTATTAAAAATAATATTTCAAACAATAATAATAATAATAATTTTCAGTTATTATTATTAATATAATTAAATAGGAATAAATTATGTGGTGAAATAAATAAAATAAAAACATGAATGCATTAAATTTTTTAAAAATTAAAATTATTATTAAATTTTAAATTTAAATTAAAAAAAAGAAAATAAAAAAATAAAACAGAATGGATAGGAAGAAAAGAGAGGTTGTAGTGCATCCCATGCTCTAGTGGGATCCCTCCATGTATTTGGGTGTTGAGCTGAGGATTTGGGAAGGAGGCGAGAGCCTCCTTTTATTGGCAGAATTCTTCCTCCACAAATTTTCACATTTATGGACCTAATAAATGGATGATACATGTGTTTTCTCCTTCATAAATTTTGTTATGTATTATATCCTCCTATCACGGTCAAACATTGAGCTTTATTTTCCACCAGATGATGGAGTTATGCATTTTTTATTTACTATTACTTTTTATCGATGATGGTTCTAGGAAGATTCTTCAAAATATTTTAATTCAAAGTCTACATTTATAATCTCAAAAAACTAGGAAATTTATTGGAAGAACAAATATATTAATCCTTAATCCATTCCAGGTGTAATTACCTCAATTGGTGGTGTGTATTATTATTTTTTCATCTGTTATAGAGGTGGGGTGCACACTATCTTTCCAGAATATTTTTCAATTTCAATTATTTTTTGGGTGTTTAACTCTTCGAATCGGATCTTGGTTCTGAAGACAAAGTTGAATAACATAAATCATGGATTCATTCAAAAAAATTACCACTCAAATTGGATAATATTTTTAAATCTTATTTCCAAAATACCCTTGTGAAAAAATTCAGTTAAAATCATGATTGAAGCAATTTTCATATTTGAGATCATTTCCATTCTATAATGAAAATTACCCATTATTTTAATAAAACATTTAAATACATGGCTTTTATCATTGAAAAGCATCAAAAAATATTCAATATTTGATTAAAAATATATAGATAAATTTGGTCTATCAAGTGATCCATCTCTTTTGGTTTCTTGATTTTCAGAATGATCATGAATTGGACGAAATTTTGAAGATGAAAGGTTGGGCGACCATTCCTAGAATAGAATAAGGACGAGGTATTTATATTCAAAGGTTTTCAAATATCTTGGGGGAATTTAATGAAGAACATGTGGGCTTCATGAAAGGGAATGACTCTATTAGACTCGAGAATACACCATCATGGGGTTTCAGGTCTATAAAGCATTCCACACCTAAGAAAATATTTATGTGGTTGTTTTCCATGAATTTAGAGAAGGAAGTTCTCAGAAAAGGATCTTCATGAGTTTTGGATATTGGTGAAGGAGGAGGGATTCCGGATGTAGAACCTTAAGATGGATTTTAGACCATTTTTTCATTGATTCTCTTTGAATTTATCATGTCCTCCGAGACCATTCCCATGGAATGCCTATTTTGGTTCCAAAAAATGTTCCCCTCCTCATAATGGGAGCAAACATGGAAATATAGGGTAAAATTATTAATATGAATGAATGAAAACTCGCAAACGACTCCCATTCGAAAATCTCGCTCGTGAGGCCCATGAACGATGGAATTTGGCTCGAAGACTATAGTGATGCCTGAGAATACGTGATCTTATAAATTTGATGGGGTTCTTAAAAATTTAATGGACATCATGAAAATAAAATATTTTATGATATCTTTTCATGAATTAATTTTTCTTTTCAAATGTTCTCCGTGAAAAAGTATTGGTGAAATGCACTTCTAAAGAATTTTCTCGATGAATTCTTTTCATTGAATAGGATACTGTGATACCCATCTTCATGGAGTGACATTCATAATCTAGATCTCCATGAACAAGATCCATGCATGTCATCATAAATTATTTTCACAAACCATAATCGATAAATCAATAAACACCAAAAACAAAAGGATTCTCAAGGTGTCAGAGTTTCCATTGTTCGGAGGGAAGAAATGCCTGACAACATCATGATCGGGAGTTCTTCTGAAGTACCTCTAACCACAAATCATTTATTGTATTTCTATAAAAGACTAAGAAGGAATATCCTTTATGCAAGTGGATACCTCTCTTTGGATTTGAGTTGAGAGATGGTGTCTTCACCCAACGGCAAGCTCGATCAAACCAACTTACTGGTTCAGAGGCATACTAGGTCAATTCCAGTGCAGTAGGGATTATGTAGGGAACATATAGAAATATCATATGCCAATAATAGTGGAACTCCTCTAAAAAATTATAATAACATTTATGGGGTGAATTTGTAAGATGAGGCATGTTCTATGAAATATCATATGATCATCAAGGCAAGTTTGGGGGATGCGATCAAGGAATGGAATGAAAATTGGGATCCACTCTAATGTGGATACTTCATGGATGAGTGTTTATAGGCTTACTGGGTATGTTTTCATTACAAGAATTTGAGGTAGAGATAAAGAATGTGAGTATTTATGAACCAATATTAAATTAGTACTTCCATGTATATAACCCTTTGGATATTATATCCAAGTATTAGAGGATTTGGTCTCCAGGGACAAATATATTTCACTTTAATCATGAGGAAGTAAACTTCATCTATTATGGCCTTCATCAAATCACCTATATCCAGACCCTTGTATAAATATATGATGAATTACACCCTGGAGAGATGGTGTGGGGGCCAAGTGTTGGTTCCAACTCTGATGATGGCGCCTCAAAATCAAATGATGGGAATCAACAAAGAGAATCTAGGGATGAAAGATATACAATTAAAGTAATATTTTGACTATATTTAGAATAAACTAGTGGAAAGTCCTATTTAGGTTGAGGAGAAAGCTGTGAATCTACTAAAGTGGTCGTGTACATGTACTAGGGTTAGTCATCACTGGATGGAGATAGCTAGTTTGTCTCCACCACCTCATGTTTGGACTCAACTTCTTGCATTTATTCAGTGAAATTAGTAAAGATCAGTGGCTATTCTTTCTTGGCCTTAATTCATTATATGTTAGTATGGAGTTCATCGTCCATTTCCATCTAATCTTCATGTGAGATCTATTTAGTAATTCCTATATGATTATGTATGACCATTATCATAAGTGTATCATTCCATTGTTATACGGACACCTCAATGTAGTATATTTATTCTTCTTTCACTTGTGAGTAATTGTTCTTTGTCCTAAAGAAAATATCTCATTAAAAAATCATGAAAGATGATTTTCTATGTATTTTTATATGAAAAAAATTAAAACTATATAAAATGTGAAAATAGGAAAATTAAATTATACGACAAATTTTATTCTTGCAAAAAACACTTGTTTTGATACATTCACATCATAGGGCTTTGAAAAAACCGATTATAATTTTTCTAGTGTAGCACAGTGGCAGGCTACGATCGTCTCTCTTGAGGATACATTTAGTGTGGTTCACTTAATTCATCTATATCACCTAAAATATCACTTTCTATTTAGTATTTAAATGAAATATATGACAATTTTTTTTTGATATGAAAAAATATAAACTTTCATGAAATGAAAAATGAATGATTTAACTAAGAAGGAACATTGTTTCGGGGTTTACTCTTAGGTTCAATCACTATTCTCTTTTACATGTTAATTTTTGTTTGACAATACAAACATTAAATCTCATTTTTGAGTCACTATTCATTTCTAGAATAGGAATAGATTATGTTGGAAGTAATTGGGGTTCATCACCATATTGGGGAAATTCACCTCACCAAATAAAGATACTCAAATATATAAAAATATTAAAATAAATATTAATGAGAATTCAAGATCACATTTACCTCCACCTGGTCTAAGTCTTAGGGTTAGACTCTTATTTATAAGAGTATTTAATCATAATGGATGATTGATGAGTGGAAAAAGACAGATAAATAATTTATAATGAATTTTATAAAAATTATTATTTTTATTATTTTTATTATAATTAAGAAAATATTTTTTTAAAGGAGTGTGAAAATAAAATAGTTTTAAAATTTGAGTTTGGTATTAAAAACAATATTTGAAATAATAATAATAATAATTTTCATTTATTATTATTATTATAATTAAAGAGGAATAAAATAAGTGTTTAAACATAAAAATAAAAATATTAATGTATTAATTTATTTAAAATTAAAATTAAAATTAAAATTAAAAAAACTAAATAAATAAAAAAATAAAGGAGAAAATACGGGGGAAAGAGAGGTTGTAGTGTATCCCATGTAAGGACCCAACCCCGGTTTCCTGGAGTCGGTGCCTTATTTTATTACATTGGCATACATACAAGGAATATGAATCCTGAAGGACGAAGTAGTTTAGTATTTTTGGAAGCAAGATACACACATAAGTTCAATATTACAACATGAAGAGAAATACAACATGGAAACTCCTTAGACAACAACCGTAACTCCTAGGTTATTTTAGCATGTCATTCATAATTAACTTCTTCATGTCCTTAAAAAAATAATACATAAGAAAGGGTTGAGCTCAAACTCTCAGTAAGAGTAAGCAATACAACGGAAGATAGTATAAACATAAGACATGGTGCATAATTTAAAACAAATTCCTTTAATTATAAACATAAACACGTTATTTTAGGAAAATGAGCTGAGTAAATAATGCAATAATAAAACATAACCATGGGTATTCTACAAATCGAATATCCACATGAAATATCAACAGCTAAACTCATAATGATGGAATAAATAATGTCGGACATTCTGAAAGATTTTTTCATGGCCCCGGCCAAGAAGTCTAATGATTAAGGCCTCGACCAAAATCTGTATCACATTGGGAAAGGCCTCAACCAATTCCTCATCTAGTTGTCTCATGAAACCTATCGTTGAATCGAGGGTCTATAGTGGGCCCAACCTGTCACATAATATGTCCAATTCATTCCTCATATGATCGGGGATAAACATTAACAACAAATACATTCATATTGAAACTATCATGTGAAATGTAACTATCTTTCCCCAATCATTAAACATAAAACACTAACCATTCGAAATAAATGGTGAATGGTTTTAGGATAGATCATTGTAACACCCCGAGATTTTATGAAAAATATTCTTTTTAATTTCACTAATGTCTTGTGTTGTACGCTACACCAAAAAGAGCTTGCAAAACACGCATCCTTGTCTTGCCTTGCATTACACGCAATCGCGACCTTCCTTGATAGCGTGTGTAGTACGCAATAACGAGTTTTACTAAACAACAATATGCTATTAAAATATTATTAAAACTAGCCATTATGAATAGTAATAACAACTTTTTGAAATTTTGTAAATTGTATTTTTCAAAATGGAATTCATTTTTGGATTCGGAATATCGAAATAAGCCTAGGGTGAAATTTTGGTATTTTTCTGAAAACTTTCAATTTTTGATGAATAGTGGAACCACTAAGTGGTAGTTAAAAAACTGAATTTTTCATAAAA
This sequence comes from Viscum album, assembly GCA_963277665.1. Taxonomy (NCBI): domain Eukaryota; kingdom Viridiplantae; phylum Streptophyta; class Magnoliopsida; order Santalales; family Viscaceae; genus Viscum; species Viscum album. The sequence goes on from OY728133.1 coordinate 1,869,177,904, forward strand.
CATAATTTTACCGCTTCTGTGAGTGGAATTTCGAAAATCCGGGAGACACGGTTAATATCAAGGACTAAAATGTGGTTCAATGAGATGAAAATATTTTTTGGTGAATAGTAACTTTTTACTTTTTTTTACCACGGTAAAAAGTAAATAGGGTAATTAAGGGTAGAAATGATATTATTATTACCCTAAAACATGTCCTAATTCTATTGGACAATTTTAATTCGACAAAAAACAAACATAGGAATAAAATATGACCATTTAGGCCCACTTGGATTAGATTAGGACATTTATTAGTAATTTATTTAAAGAAGGGTTAAAAGAGGTAAAATCATTGTTTATTTACTAAAACATTTTTAATATGGAGTTATAAATAAGATAAATTCGACTATAAATATTAATTAGAAATCTTAAAAGTTTTCCTAAATAATGGTATTTTATTTGTAATTTTTAGACATTAAATAATTTAATTTATTTACGACACAACAATGATGCAGTAATTACCTTATTAATGAAATATTGACATAATTGATGTTATAAATACCCAAATAAATATAATTTGAGACTTTTTATGAATTCCAATAATTTTCTAGGATAATATGACATGTTAGTATTGATTTAATTAACTTTTTTCGAACTTATCATTCTGTTATGATTTTTACAAAAATCAATTACTAAATAGTGTTAAAATTGACATAAAATAGTTTTTAAAACAAATATTATATTATTAATTGTTATTTTATTCCTAAAAATCTAAGGTTTGGCCGAATGACTTAGATAAGGTTATATATATTAATAATAAACATGTTGGGGTTCGTTTGGCTTCTTATAGTAAGTTTATTAACCTTATAGTGTAAGAACACAAGAAGACACGGTAAAAGTACAATTATTTAACTTAATGTTAAATCTAAATGATAAGGTTAAAATAGGAACCTAAAATTGTCTAAATTCTATTGGATGAGAGGATTTAGACCCATCCACACATTATCTTCTAAATATATCAATTTGGAGCTATTTACAACCGAACTTGACTTTATAATAAAATAATATTTTTAGTTATTCCAAAGGTACCCCACTCCTCCCTTATAAAAGGGCACCTCCTCCCTCTCCTCCTCACACCAATATGAGCAATAAAGATCGGCCAAAACCTGCAAAAATCTCTTCTCCACTTCCCTAGTATCATCGTAGAGGTCCTGGTCTTCTTCAAAGACCATCCTTAGTTCTTTAAGTGGAGGTTAAGTGAAGGCGCGTCAAAAAGAGGTAATATCCATTACCGATCTTTTTCAATTTCTTTCTTCTTCAACTTCTTATTTAGTTGTTTCATGATAAAGTAATAACATAAGTATTTCTTATATACTGATATGTTATTATAAATATGAAACAACTCTAATTAACCTTCTATCCATCCTACGGAAAAAGGAAATCACCGCGCGTGCGTACGTACGGAATACCGTCTCCACGCCGTGGTGTAATCTATTTTCTGCCACCACTTTAATTGGATGGGTATAATGGTGTAATAAGTAACTATATATGGTTATTATAAAGTGATATTTATACTGAAATAGTATACATACATTTCAACACAAGTTCACGATCATGAGAATGATATCATCGCCCGTGCGTACGTACGGACTACCATCTCCACGACGCGATGAGATTCATTCTCCATGTTAACCATTTAAGAATGATTATAAAGTATATATAATAAGTAATAATGAAATATATGACATTATAAAGCTACTGGATTTATGTATATATTTATGTCATCTACTTACTTCCATTCAAGACAATAAGGAAAGGAAAACAACGTTCATGCGTACGTACGGACTACCGTCTCCATGAACGGTGTGTTTCATTTCATTTATCTATCTATTATATATATATATATACTGAATATATATGATATATAAATCATGTTTTATATTATGGAAGTAAGTAAATCATGATATAAGTAATAATAATGTCAAGAACAACAAGTCCAAACACCTACGATAAATGAAACGATTTTACCCAAAACGCTCTTTAACATGGAATTTACAAAAGAACGGGTAAAATAAAGTCATAAGTGAACCATATATGATATCATAACAATTAGTATGATTCTGTAATAAGTCAATGACATTATTTAAATCATTATACAGGAGGTTCGGACACTTACGAAGAAAATCGGACCTAAGGTAAGGGAAATATCACAATCTCATTTTTATCCGAGATTGCTTATACTTTAGTATTTACTGGGGTGTATTTTATCATCCACATCCATCTTCCCTCAATATGTAACATTATTTACATACACTTACAATAGTTTATATCCAATTTTACCATTCGGTGAGTTTTTAGTAAAAGATATGAAAGGAATCTTTTGTCGTTTTTCGTACGAGGTACTTTTTGACTTTTCCGACTAAAGTACGAGAAGAATGTTTTTTTTAACTTATACGGCATGAATGGATTTTTAAAACATTATTTCTGAGAAGATTCCTTTACAAGTTTTCAAGTTTATTTTTAATCAACTTCTTTTAGTTAAAAGTTTTATGACATGTTAAGAATGGAAAAATGTTTTTAAAGAAGAAATGATATTTTCCTCAAGAATTCATTTCATGTGTTTTTTCAAAACTATTTTCCATCTAAGATGACGTTATTTGATATGTATGTTTCAAGTAAAATGTATCTATGATTTAAATGGTTTCAATTTTATTATGATGAAATGATATCAATTGTTTATGGATTATGATGGCATGATGTTTAAGAATCCCATTTTATTACATGGGTTATGCAATGATGTATGATTTATGATTTTGTGGCACACATAAGAATGGTATCATTATGAGATGGGTGGAACCTATATCTCCCTCCAATGCATTGGGTAAAGATTTTATATCTCATGAGATAGACATGGCTAGAACGGTAGGTTATACTGGTTCAGTGAAACAGGATTGAAACGAGGGTGACTCAGTTCAGAAAGGGACTTTGTCCACTAAGATAGTCTTGGCAATGAGTATTGACTAACAAGAAATGATTCTCTATGATTATGTGTGAATGCCACAAAGTTTCATGTTTTAAGTTATGATTATTGTGATTACATTTCACTGCCATGATTTACCCCATGTTATAAAATTATGATCTCTTTTTCTGGTTAAGATTTCCAAAAGTTATGTGCTTATATATATGATGTGATTGATATTTCTTTTATTTACCCTTACTGAGCATTTGAGCTCACCCTTTTATGTTTTCTTTTCCCATTAATATAAAGAAAGGTTTTAGGTAAAAAAATGAATATCTTTATGAGATATGTTGAAGATCTTTCACCAGGATTAGAAGATTATATTCCGAGTTTCCAAAGACACTAAACCATTACGATCCTTGTGTGTGTGTTTTTGTAATGTACTATGTATTCCGCAAAAGTAATGTAATGTATGTCAAGCTTCGGGTCTCTACAATCATACACAATAGAGTTAGTCATAAACCATTAAATAAAATATGGTATATGTCTTCATAAATTATTAAACCCAATAATACCATGGAATCAACAATAGTGTTGAATTAGATGAAAACACTCTTATAAATTCATTAATAAATTCTGGAGATAAATGCTCTTTTCTTTTGAAAAGAAGAGTTCTTTTGGAAAATTAATTATATAAAACCAGAAGTGAATTAAGATAGTATTTTCATAGTAAAATGATTGATTTTATAGAGACAATTATTTCCAAAAACAAATTATAGTGTGCCCTTGAAAATAATTACGAATTTGAGAAATTCCCTTGAATCCACCTTGTATTTTGGAAACAGTTTGAAAGTTTCTTTAAAAAACATGTAAACATTCATATAATATGGAAAGGTTCTGGTTTTTAATCATATTTATAATACATAAACATAATATATTAGGAGTAAATATCAATACAAACTAATTTCATTGAGGTAATTATACAATGAAAGTAACCCAAATGAAAATGGATGTTCGGGAGGAAAAAGACTTACTTTATCTCAAAACGTGCTCCACTCTTGTACATAATATCCTAGAATATGAAATTATACATGTTAATATCTTATTTCAGAAACTATTAGACACATATTTAGTATACAATTATTCTTGATAATTCAATTTTTTTCTTTACTGATAAGCTATTGTATGGAATTTCGTCATTCTAGAGTGTTTGTTTCCTTTATTTTTATAATCAGTTCACCTATTTTTATGTAAAGAAATTATTTTGGAATGGTTATAAATTTCTAGTATTGGAATTATATATTATTAATTAATATAGAGAATTTATAACGGTCATTTCTATCATTTGGTCACATGGAATGAGGATGAATTATTGGATGACCACCACTTCGATTATTCGGCGGTATTTAGAATATTATGAACTAGTTTTGTCATATAAGATTATTATATGTACTTATTCTGGTTCATTAATATTTATTAGATTATAAGACAAGTATTATATTCTGGTTCAACCAGGAATATGGTTTCATGACCAGTACTGAAGAATAAATTGAAGAACGAATCTTCGTCATCCACCAAGGATATAAATCGGAACCTCATGGACGTCGATTTCGTTTATAAAAAAAAGGGAGGGAGTAAGAATATTTATGATGGTTCTTCCATTAACATGATGTAAATCTATTATATAGATGTTACTGGATTTATAGTGATCATTTATATAGAGGAGGTGAGGAGAGTATTTCAAATTAAGATAAATTGAAATGAAACCAAATGAAAAAAGGGTACTTTACCTCGTGAAATAACCTCCTTGAGAAACTTTTTAAGGCAAGGGGTTTTGGTCATTTGGTAATACCGGAAGCTTCGAGACGTGGGGAGAGACTAGGGATGGGTAGTTGAGAAGAACCTTGAGGAGCTTCAAGGATTATAGTAGTGAATATAATAGGTAGTGGTTGGGGTTTTATTATAGGTTCCCAGCCTTAAACCTTACTTAATATTGAGTTATTACAAGATTACACCTTGAGGATCATTTCAGGTTTAGAGTTTTAGAGAATTAGATCATAAAACAAGCATTACATTCCACATTTAAACAAAGTGGTTACATAAAAGATAGTATTCATTTTTCCCATCAATGGAAACATATTTAAAATAAAACATGGATTCTTTCTTGACACTTCCTTGACACTATCATCATATCATGAACCTTTCCCTTGACCTGTGAAAAACATTTTAAAAACTTGGGATGAGCATAAAAATCTCAGTAAGGGATATAAAAATATGGAAACGAAACATGAGTACATATATACATAAGAATTAAATCATACTTTACCCATAACACATAAACACTTTAACATACCTCATCAAATCATGAATAAATCATAGAAATCATAAGACATAAAGGTAACTTGAGGCATTCATAACATTCTTACGTAGGGAGTAACCCTCTTGGTTACGTTTGGAATACCCATCACAGTATATTCTCAAAATCTATTCGGAGAAACCTCAACGTTTAACCCCTTCGCGTTACCCACTTCATTGGAGAGCTATATCGGGCTCACCCGCCCTTAGTTTATCACGGAACCACCCGTCTTCATAAACAATGCCCAAAAACCATAACATAATAGTATCACATAAAATATGCATAAAAGAAACATAAAATTTCCACATTTCAATCACAAGATATCGATAACACATTGATATAATAAAAACATTATCATAACCATTTTCAATACCAAAATAAAAGAAATGTAAAACATGGTATTTATTTTTCTTTTTTTAAAAAGGTATGACTTGTAGAGGAAGCCAAAACTCAAATAATGGTCACGGCAGCGGAGAAGTCGTTGTCGCCACATACGTACGAAATAACATTCCCTTTCGTCATTTAGTAAAACGATTAATATAAAAAAGATTCCTTTTGGATAAATGTAAAAGTCCAAGATTTTTATACAACGTATAAAGGAAGGTTGTCTATAAAACAAAATGTGCCTCAATGAAAGGAGATTGAGACGATGTCCCATACCTCGGGTCCGACATGACTCGATCATTCTTTAACCTCCTGAATAATAAAATTGAGTTATTTTATACTTCCTTAAGAACCTTTATCAAGTTCATTATTCCATTTATATCACTTATTACCATGTCATGAACACTATGTAATTATTTAAGTTAATAACGGTCATTTTATCAATCATTGGTACTTGAGTCAAAAATAAACTCTTTATAATTAAAAGTTGTTCATGTATACATTATATCCAGAGTTATAATCATGATTTAGATATCATATATATCATATATATACAGTATATACATGCATTTATAATATTACATAACGTTTAGAGGTAAGAAATGAAATGCACCGTTCATGGAGAGGGTAAGCCGTACGTACGCATGAACGCTACTTTCATTTCTATTTCGTATTTTATGGAATGGAATCATAATGATATAAAGATATATTATAATTCCAGTATAATACCATATATAATATCATTAATTACATCCTTTATATGTCCCACATATGGAAATAACGAATCAAATCACTTTGAGGGGGCGGTAGTCTGCACTTCCTAAAATGAAGAAATCTCGTTTACCCATAATAGAAAACGTAAAGGTATGCCATAAATGAAAAATACAGAAGCTTAAGTAAAACTTAAACATATTATATATCATATATAAATATATTTTCATCTTAATGGCCACCTTTTAAGGTGTTAAAAGAATATTGAACGATCATTGTTTCGTGAGGAAGAAATTCGCCATCCACGGAAACGATATGTTCTTTAACCATTAGATGTAGGTGTGTGTAAGTGTAGCTCGAATAATTTTTATAAAAACATCATAGTATATGTAATAGAGTATTTTTGTTACAAAATAATTGAATAAAAACAGTTTATGGGGTTGGAGAAGCAAAATAGAACATAAGAACACAAGAGAAAACAATACCTTTAAAACGGGTAAATCTTTTTGATTTGAGCTCAAAGGCTTCCTTGGGAATACATCTGCCCAATGTGAACCTTCAAGGAGTAAAAGAGGGATGTGGAGAGACAAAATGGGCAGGGTTTGGCTGACCCAAAGGCTTTGGAAGGGTGGGTAAGGTGGTAGAGGTTGGGGCCTTTTATAAGAGGAGAGGAGGGGCTCTCTTGGAAAGTTACAAAATGATACTTTATTTTCAAATGTGTTTTGGATTTTAAAGGCCCCACATTGATTTATTTCTAGGATAAGGTGATAAGGGTTAGAGATATACTCATCCAATAGGTCTTTGAAAAGTGTAGTTCTAAGAGTTTACATTAGATTTTTATTTTATTTATATCTTTAAATAATGAGGTAATCGCTGTATCATCATGATTTCATAAATAATTTAATTTATTTAACGTCTAAAAATTATGAAAAAATACTATTATGTAGGAAATATTTTTATCTTTATAATGATTATTTATAGTCCAAAATATCATTTATTTAGACAAAATTAAAAATGTTTTACTCATGTGATACTTTCTTTGTTATATTTAACATTCTTTAACAATAAAAAGATAAAAAGTCACTTTCTCACAAAAGCGATTCCATGGGGTCCCCAGGCTTGTCCCAAGGCATCCCATGGTCGGCCATGAGACAACCAGTAGCATTAGGACACATGTTTATGACATTTATTATTATTATGATATTATTTTATTATCCATAACTACCCGATTACTCATTAATCAAGATAATTAAAGATAATCACTGTCGTTACGATTCATAATGTCCAAAAACAAAAGAGTATTGATTAAATAATTTGGACATTCTGATTCCAAATATGTAACCCATTTTACCAAATTCCAAACACAGAAATTTCAATATTTAATTTATAAATAATTCTCGTTGTCAAAAGGCAGTAAAACAATCTTTTAAAAAATAATAGTGTATTCCATGCTTAAGATTTGATTTATTCTCATTTTAAGCCTCTAAAACACTATCTAATTAATTAATAAACATAGATAAAAATATTTATTATTCATTACTTACTGGGGATGTTACATCCTTCCCCCATTAGAAAATTGTGTCCCCATAATTTAATTACTTATCAAATAAGTGGGGGTATTTAGCCCTCATTGCATTTTCAGATTCCAATGTTGCGTCTTCAATCATGTGGTTTTCCACAAAACCTTTACCTGATGAATCACCTTTTTTCGTAACACTTGATCCCTATGGTAAAGAATCTAGACCGGTTGTTCCTCATAAGATAGGTTCTCTTCCAGCTGAACTACCTCTGGACTCAAAATATGAGATGGATCTGGCATATAATTTCTCAACATCGAAACATGAAATACATTATGTACCTGAGATAAACTCATAGGTAAAGCCACTCGGTATGCAACTGATCCAACTCTCTCTATAATTTCATATGGTCCAATGAACCTTGGACTCAACTTTCCTTTCCTACTAAATCGCATCACACTTTTCCATGGTGAGACTTTAAGAAAAACATGATCACCTACCTCAAAAGATAGATCCTTCCTCCGGTTATTCGCATAAATCTTCTGCCTAAACTGAGCTGTTCTCATGTGTTTCTGTATTAGCTCAACATTTTCTACCAAATCTTCTACCAATTCTGGTCCCATCAGCTTCCTTTCACATACTTCATCCCAAAAAGATGGAGTTCGACACCGCTTCCCATATAATGCCTCAAATGGTGTCATCTGTATACTGGAATGAAAACTTTTATTATAAGAAAAATCAACCAAATAAATATGTTGGTCCCAACTTCCCTGATAATCCATTGAACAAGCACGTTGAATATCTTCCAAAGTTTGAATTGTTCATTATGACTGCCCATCTGATTGAGGATGAAAAGTTGTACTAAAATTTAATTCAGTACCCAACGACTTCTGGAGGCATTTCCAAAAGTTAGAAGTTAACCTGGGATCATGGTCAGATACAATGGAGAGAGGAACTCCATGTAACCTGACTATATCTTTATGATACAAACGAGAAAAGTTTATCTAGGGAAAAAGTATCCCTTAGAGCATGGAGATGAGCAGATTTAGTCAAGCGATCAACAATAACCCAGATTGCATTATTACCTCGAGATGTCTTCGGTAATCCCACAATGAAGCCCGTGGATATATTTTCCCATTTCCATTCTGGTACTGGTAAAGGCTAAATCATCCCTTTTGGTAACTACCGCTCTGGTTTAACCTGTTGACAATTCAAACACTTCAAAGTAAAATCAGCAATATCCATTTTCATTCCGTCCCACCACTAATACTCCCGATGATCTCTATACATCTTAGTACTTCCAGGATGGACTGAAAAAAGAGAACTATGATCTTCACATAACAAATATCTCTTCAACTGTGAATCACACGGCACACACAATCTCTTCCCAAATCTCAAAACAAAATCATTATCAATATTGAATTCATGCAACTTACCCTTCTGAACCAGCTCTAACTATTTCGGCAACTCGGTGTCTTGCTTCTGTGCTTGCTTAATTCTATCTGATAGAGAATATTTCACTGATACCTAAAACAAAACAGAAGGGCATCCTGCACCAACAACTTCTATTCCAAAGTTCATCAAATCTGAAACCAAAGGATCACATTCCAAACACAACATTGCTAATGAATCATTACTTTTTCCACTCAAAGCATCAACCACTTTATTTTCTTTTCCCAGGTGGTAATTAATTGTACAATCATAATCCTTGATTAATTTTAGCCATCTCCTCTGTCTCATGTTCAATTCTTTCTTAGTGAACATATACATTAAATTTTTGTGATCGGTATATATTTCACACTTTAATCCATACAAATGATTCCTCCAAATTTTTAAAGTGAAAACAACAACAGATAATTCCAAAACATGTGTAGGGTAATTTACCTCATGATTTTTTCAACTGTAGTGAAGCATAAGCAATTACATACTCATTCTGCATTAGGGCACAACCAATTCCTTTCAATGATGCATCACTGTAGATAAAAAACTCCCATTTCCGGGAAGGTAGTTCCAAAACTGGAGTATTCACCAATCTTATTTTCAATTCCTAAAAACAATCATCACATTCTTTTGTCCAGATTAACTTAACACCCTTCCGAGTTAGCTTAGTCATTGGACAAGATAACCGTGAAAAATTTCTAACAAACCATCGTTAATAGCCTTCCAAACCAAGGAAGCTACGAATCTCAGTTACAGTTGTGGGTCTTTTCCATTCTTCCACAACCTTTGTTTATGTAGGATCAATAGTTATCCCATCTTTAGAAACAATATGACCAAGGAAAGAAATTTGTTGCAACCAAAACTCACACTTTCTGAATTTCCCATACAATTTCTTTTCTTTTATGGTTTTCAAAATAACCCTTAAATGTCTTTCATTCTCATATTTACTTTTAGAAAACACCAACATATCATCAATGAAAACAACCACAAAATTATCCAAGAACTCATGGAAACTTCTATTCATTAAGTCCATGAATACAGAAGGTGCATTGGTTAGCCCAAAAGGCATTACTACAATTTCATAATGGCCATATCTTGTACGAAACACGGTCTTCGAAATATCTGCTTCCTTTACCTTCAACTGATGATAACCCGATCTCAAGAAAATCTTTGAAAAATACTAAGCCCCCTAGAGCTGATCAAACAAATAATCAATAAGAGGAAAAGGATATTTTTTTCATAAAAGTGATGTTATTCAAGGATCTATAATCAATGAAAAGTCTCATAGAACAATCGTTCTTTTTAACAAATAAAACAGGAGCACCCCATGGTGATGTGCTGGGTCTAATGAAACCTTTATCTAATAAATCTTGCAATTTATCCTTAAACTATAAAAGTTCAATTTGAGCCATTAGATAAGGGGGTTTTGAAATTGGATTAGCATCAGGAACTAAGTAAACAGTAAACTCAACTTCCTGATGTGGTACTATTCTGGGAAACTCATCAGGAAAAACATAAGGATACTCATTTACTACTGGTACATCATTAATCTGAACAGTTCCCTTATTTTCGACAATGTGTTCAAGGTAACATTCATTTTCATCTTTTATAAGTTTCTCAGCCTCTTGATATGTTATCAATAGTAAGGGTTCATTCTTGTACACAAATTGAAATTCTTTCTGAAAAGAAACTTCTTTAGCTCAACAATCAATCTTAGCATGGTAAATAGAGAGCCAATCCATACCCAGGATAACATCAAACTCTACTAGAGGTAAAACAATAAGGTTTGCAATTAGGTTTTTCCACGGATAAGGATAGGAAGATTCTTATAAATTATTTTTGCCTCAACATTTCCCCAGGGTGTTTTTACCACAAGTTTAGGAGTCATTTCTTGAGATGGTATTCCAAATTTACTAGAAAAGGTTTCATAGGTGAAAGAATGTGTAGACCCCGAATCAAAAAACACAATGGCATAATCTGAAAAAACGAACAAAGTACCTGATACAACTTCATTTGATGGCCCGACATTTGCTGAAGTATTTGAAAAGGATTTGACCACCTCTTTCTGCTTGTAGTCTAACTGCTTCCCATCACTCAAGCTCTTTGTCGGACACTCGTTTGCATAGTGACCCATCTCATTGCAGTTAAAAAATAGTACTAATTTTAAATAATATTTGGACTTACCATCACCTTGATCTTTTTGAGTGAAATCACGAGCCTTATGCCCCATCTTAACTCATCGGTAGCACTTTCAAGAATTCAGAAGACATTCCCCAACATGCCTTTTACCACATTTATCACTATCTGAAAACTTAGTTTTCTTTCAATTAGACTTTTTTGAAGAATTCTTTCCTTTCTCCTGCCACCTCGGTCTCTTCTTCTGTTGGTTGTTATAGAACACTTATTCATCGGAAAACTCCATTTCCATCTTCTCAGCATGTCGAACAAGATTTTCATAACTTTTGAACTCATGAGAAGCCAATGCCCTTCGATATTTTGGCTTTAATTCTGATTATAAACGATTGATTTTACTATCAAGGTGTCAGATAAAATTTGGAGCATACCTTTCCAATCGAGTGAACCTCTCTTCATAGGCATCCACTGAGTCTTCCTCTTGCCTCAATTCCAAGGATTTTTTTTCCATCCTAAGTAGAACAACCTTAGAAAAATATTTCTCAAGAAACATACCTTTGAATTCATTCCAGTCAAGAGCTACAATCTCATCAGCGTCCCCGATATTTTTATCCATTGACCACCACTGATCTGCTTCACCCTCCAAACGGTAAAAAGCAAGACTAATCTTTTGATTATCAGAACACCCCATGACATCGAAAATCTTCTCCAGTGCTTTAATCCAACCTTCAGCTAGCACAAGGTCAGATTATCCTCTGAATGATGGGGGATGTTGCCTAATTAAATGTTCCACCACTGACATATTCCTTTGTGGTTGATCTGGCTGATCTCGTGCATGGATACCACCACCATTTATTGCTTGAGTCCACTATGCCATTTCTGAAACAAACAATTTAGTTCCAATTTCGACCATCTCAGGATGCTGATTCGGAAGGTTATTTCCTTCTGTATGCCTTCCTAGCACCACTTCCATGTTTCCTCGGTGGAAAACCATTCTGAACAAACATGTCTTTGATGAAGCAACATAGTAATCTTCAAATGCTATATCATTTCAATTTGACCATAAAAAAATATTTTTGGATAATCATTTAATAGAATTATAACTCCTAAAGTTATCTAAACTGACCTCTGATACCAACTATAAGGCCCTAGACTTAAACCTTACTTAATCTTGAGTTATTACAAGATTACACCTTGATGATCTTTTCAGGTTTAGAGTTTTAGAGAATTAGATCATAAAACATTCATTACATTCCACATTTAAACAAAGTGGTTATATAAAGGATAATATTCATTTTTCCCATCGACAGAAACATATTTAAAATAAAACATGGATTCTTTCTTGACACTTCTGTGACACTATAATCATATCATGTACCTTTCCCTTGACCTATGAAAAACATTTCAAAAACTAGGGATAAGCATAAAAAACTCAGTAAGGGATATAAAAATATGGAATGGAAACATGAGTACATATATACATAAGAATGAAATCATACTTTACCCATAAAACATAAGCACTTTAACATACCTCATCAAATCATGAATAAATCATAGAAATCATAAGACATAAAGGTAACTTTAGGCATTCATAACATTGTTACGTAGGGAGTAACTCTCTTGGTTACTTTTGGAATACCCATCACAGTATATTCCCTAAATATCTTCAGAGAAACCTCAACGTTTAACCCCTTCCCGTTACCCCATGCATTGGAGAGCTATATCGGGCTCACCCGCCCATTGTTTATCATGAAACCACCTATCTTCATAAACAATTCCCATGAACCATAACATAATCTTATCACATAAAACATGCATAAATGAAACATAACATGTATCACCCCGGGTTTTTATGAAAAATATTCTTTTTAATTTCATTAATATTTTGTGTTGTACGCTACACAAAAAGGAGCTTTCACAAAACACATCCTTGACTTTCCTTGCATTACATGCAATCACGACCTTCCTCGATAGCGTGTGTAGAATGCAATAACGAGTTTCACTAAACAACGATATGCTATTAAAATAATATTAAAACTAGCCGTTATGAATAGTAATAACCACTTTTTGAAATTTTGTAAATTTAATTTTTCAAAATGGACTTCATTTTTGGATTTGAAATATCAAAATTAGCTTAGGGTGAAATTTTGGTACTTTTCAGATAACTTTCATTTTCTAACGAATATTAAAAATTACTAAATTTTAATTAAAAACAGCCTTTTTAATTTAAATAATTAATAGTGATAAATTATTAATTTGAGTGGTTTTAAAATATATTTAGAATATATTTTTTACAATTTAATACAATGTTGGTCATTGGATGTAATTTCACATTTAAACCAGACATAAACTAGTGTCAATCTTTTGATAGTTATTATCTCTTAAGAACACGCTATTTGTTTTGACGACGGGAATTAATTTTTAAATTAATTAATGCAACTGATATGCTTTGAATTTGGAAAAATATACATCATTTTTGAGTTCATAATATCAAATATAGCTTAGGCCTAATTTTTGGTATTTTTCTGGAAACATTCATTTTTTGATGAATAGTGAAACCACTAAGTGGTAGTTAAAAAAATGATTTTTTCATAAATCCTAATTTTACCGCTTCTATGAGTGGAATTTCAAAACTCCTAGAGACACGGTTGATGTCAATAAGTAAAATTTGGTTCAATGAGATGAAAATAATCTTTTTTGAATAGTAACTTTTTACTTTTTTTTACCACGGTTAAAAGTAAATAGGGTAATTAAGGGTAAATTTGTTATTATTATTACCCTAACACATGTACTAATTCTATTGGATAAGTGTAATTCGACCAAAAACAACCTTATGAATAAAATATGACCATTTAGGCCCACTTGGATTAGATTAGGACATTTATTATTAATTTATTTAAAAAAGGGTTAAAATAGTTAAAATCCAAGTTTAATAAGAATATAATTTTTAATATAGGGTTATAAATAAGATAAATTCGACTATAAATATTCATCAGAAATCCAAAACGATTTCCTACATAATGGTATTTTATTTGTAATTTTTAGACATTAAATAAGATAATTTATTTATGACACAAAGATGATGCAGTAATTATCTTATTAATGAAATATTTACATAATTGATGTTATAAATACCAAAATAAATGTAATTTGAGACTTTTTATGAATTCAAATACTTTTCTAGGTTAATATGACATGTTAGTATTGATGTAATTAACGTTTTTCGAACTAATCATTCCGTTATGATTTTTACATAAATAAATTACTAAATAGTGTCAAAATTGACAAAAAATAGTTTTTAAAACAAATATTATATTATTAAATGTTATATTATTCCTAAAAATCAATGGTTCGGCCAAATGACTTAGATAAGGTTATATATATTAATAATAAACATCTTGGGGTTCTTTTGGATTCTTATAGTAAGTTTATTAACCTTTTAGTGTAAGAACACAAAAAGACACGGTAAAAGTAAAATTATCTAACTTAAAGTTAAATATAAATTATAAGGTTAAAATAGGAACCTAAACTTGTCTAAATTCTATTGGATAGGAGTACTTCGACCAATTCCAACCTTAGCTTCGAAATAACTCAATTTGGAGCTATTTAAAACCGAATTTGGCTTTATAATAAAATAATATTTTTAGTTTTTCCAAAGGAGCCCATCTCCTACCTTATAAAAGGGAACCTCCTCCCTCTCTTCCTCACACCCCTTTGAGCCTTCAAGCTCGGCCAACCCCGGCCAAATTCTCTTATAATCTTCCCTATAAACATCCTATAGGTTATGTTCTTCTTAAAAGACCAATTATAGTGCCCTAAAAAGAGATCTCAAAGAGGCGCTTTAAAGAAGAGGTAATGTCCGTTACCGATTCTTTCAACTTTATTTCTTCTTACACTTCTTCTTCTAAGGTTGTTTCATTATGAAGTAATAACATCAGAATCAATCATATATTTTTATGTTATTATATGTATGAAACAACCCTATTTCACCATTTATCCATCCTACGTAAAACAAAATCACCGCGCGTGCGTACGTACGGAATACCGTCTCCACGCCGTGGTGTAATCTATTTTCCACCACCACCTTACTTGGATGAGTATAATGGTGTACATAATAACTATATATGATTATTTTAAAGTGACATTGATTCTGAAATAGTATAAATACACTCAAATACAATTCCACGATCATGATAATGATATCACCGCTCGTGCGTACGTACGAACTACCGTCTCCACGACGCGATGAGATTCATTCTCCACGTTAACCATTCTGAAAGATTATAAAGTATATATAATAAGTAATCATGAAATATATGAAATAATAATGATACTGGATTTATGTGTATATATATGTATGTCATCTACTTAATTCCATTCAACTCAATAAGGAAACTAAAACAGCCTTCATGTGTATGTACGGCCTACTGTCTCCATGAACGGTGTATTTCTTTCCATTTACTGATCTATTATATATATGTATATTCTGAATATATATTATATATAAATCATGTTTTATATTCTGTAATTAAGTAATCATGATCTAAGTAATCATATTAATAATTACAAGTCAAAACACGGATGACAAATAAAACGATTTTTCCCAAAATGCTCTTTAACATGGAATTTACAAAAGAACGGGTAAAATAAAGTCATAAGTGAACCATATATGATATCATAACAATGATTATGATTTTGTAATAAGTCAATGACATTATTTAAATCATTATACAGGATTTTCGGACACTTATGAAGCAAATCGGACCTAAGGTAAGGGAAAATATCACAATCTCATTTTTATCCGAGATTGTTTATACTTTGAAATTTACTACGGGGTATTTTATCATCCATATCCATGTTTCCTCAATATGTAATATTATTTCCATCCACATACAATTTTTTAAATCCAATTTTACCCTTCTGTGAGTTTATAGTAAAATATATGAAAGGAATATTTTGTCATTTTTTGTACGAGGTACTTTTTTACTTTTTCGACAAAAGTATAAAGAATGTTTTTTTAACTTATAAGGCATGAATGGATTTTTAAAACATTATTTCCAAGAAGCTTCCTTTAAATGTTTTCATGTTTATTTTTAATCAACTTCTTTTAGTTTAAAATTTTATGAAATTTTAATAAAGGAAAAGTGTTTTTGAAGTAGAAAGGATATTTTCCTCAAGAATGGAGTTCAAGTGTTTTATCAAAATTATTTTCCATCTAAGATAATAAAATGTTCTGTTTCTATCCCTATTATTACATTGATTTGATTAAGTTGTGATGGAATTATTTTTAAGAATTCCTTTATATTATATTAATTGTTTTATGATGTCACGATGTTTAAGATTCCCATTTTTATTACATGGGTTATGCTATGATGTATGGTTTATGATTTTGTGGCACACATAATAATGGTATAATTATGAGATGGGTGGGACCTATATCTCCCTCCAATGAATTGGGTAAAGATTTTAGATCTCATGAGATAGACATGGCTGGAACTTCAGGTTAAACCGGTTCAGTGAAACAGGACTGAAACGAGGAGTGAACTGGGTTTAGAAATGAACTTTGTCCACTAAGATAGTCTTGGCATTGAGTCTTGACTAACAAGAAATGATTCTCTATGATTATGTGTGTATGTCACAAAGTTTCATGTTTTATGTTATGATTATTGGTATTACATTTCACTACTATGATTTATCCCATGTTATGAAATTATGATTTCTTTTGCAGGTTAGGATATCCAAAAGTTATGTTGTTATGTATATTATGTGATTGATATTTCTTTGGTTTACCCTTACTGAGCATTTGAGCTCACCGTTTTATGTTTTCTTTTCCCCAGGATATAAGGAAAGGTTTTTTGTAAAAAAAGTAAGATATTTTTGGGAGATGTTGAAGATCTTTCACCACAATTAGAAGATTATATTCCGAGTTTCCAAAGACACTAAACTATTACGGTCCTTGTGTGTGTGTTTTTGTTATGTAGTAATTATTCCGCAAAAGTAATGTAATGTCCATGTACGTCATGCTTTGGGTCTCTACAGTTGGTATCAGAGGAAAGGTTTAGTCATCCTTTGGAAACTAGGATGCGAAAATGTTAGTGAGATCCCTAGAGATATTTCTATGGAATGTTTAGAGATGTCCCTAAGGATATGTATACGTATAGGATATAGTCCTAGAACTATGGTAACAATATTAGAATTTAACCTAAGATGTTACATATTGAGGGTGCTCCCCATTTACTATGTTGTTTTAACTAGAACGATTTTTGCCTCTCACACTATTCTTTTTGGGTTTTAGAAAATGGTTGGAAACAAGAAGATTCATGATAATGGAGGATATGACGGACAATGGAATGATATTCTTCATGAAAAACCAAATGAAACAGGATTTGGAAGTCCAAACATCGTTATTATGCCTAATCAGCAGTCTCATAATATGATCAATAATCTCAACTTTGGTAAGTTTCCTGACTCAGATAATAAGAGAAATATGGAGTTTCATGATGATCATAGAGGAAAGAAAGTTCAATTTCCCTCAGGTAAATCATGTGAGAAGAGGCATCGAGGAGATTGTTTCAAGGGAACTGGAAGATGCTTTGGGTGTGGAAAAGAAGGACACAAAGCCAGTAAGTGCAAAGGAAAAGGTTCAGTTAACACCATGGATGAGGATAATGGTACTGCTATGACATCAACAATGGTTAAATGTTTTAAATGTGGAATGTACGAGCATTATGCAAACCAATGCCCTAAGGGAAAGTCTCATGAAGAGAATCAGTACGGCCGTATGTGTAGTATTTATGTTGATGATGATGAAGAGACTACAAATGATATGTGAGATGAAAGAATTGTTGAACCTCGGTCAATTGTTTATGAAGGTAGTGGAATGATTACATGTTTATCAAGTGTAATTTTTTATAAGTAATCTCATGGTACTATGGAATAAAGAGACATATAAGGATTGTTACACTGTTGTCTTTCCATGAGTTTTGAAAGTGTATGATTAATGGTACCAGTATCCATTAAATGTTATTCATATATTTTTTGGAATATAGATGATATTCGCATAATTATGGGATAACGAGAAAATTAAATGTTTGATAGTATTCATGAGATCATGACTTATATAAGGAGAAGGTTATATCATGGTTTGAGTATATAGAATTTTTGGATTTTGGTATCTGGAAAGAGTTAACTTTTGATAGCATTTATGTTTTCCCTAAGGTTTAATGGGTATTCATTTTACAAGAGAATGCATCATTAAGGTATTCACATGACTGGAATGTGACGAACAATATATATGGGGGATAAATGATGGTATTCACATGCTTGGTTGATGAAATTTCATGTAATAGTTTTCTTTATACTATGAGCTTGGACCAAAGTATTTTATATAAGCCTAAAGATTGGAATGGATTATGTTAGACATAAGTTAGTATTGTTTAAGGATAGAACTTTTGTTGATATTATTTATGGGATGTTATAGTAATGTAGTTTTAGAAAAAGGACAACCTACAGGACGGGAAACAACCCACCGCGTCAGACAAGGCTGTGGGAATCAAACCCACAAACGAAGTGCAACTGGCCTTTACCGCCTACCACTGGCCTACAGGATGTCCCTAGTTAGTGGAAACTAGTTTTATTATATTAATAAGTATGATATATGAAGTTTAAGCCCATTTTAGGAACCATATATGATTAATCTCACTATAGATGGACTTATGTAAGTTTTGATAACTTTTTTAACCTTTTGTTTGAGACTGATGGAAGGACCCATCATTCTATCACATGATCTTCTAACACATCACGAATGAAAAATTCAACTTCATTTATTTATGTGATGAAGTTGAAATTTTCCAATGAACGACCAACGGTGAGACTATACAAACATCATGAAACTATTTCTTCTAATTCCAATTTCATCAACTTTAGGGAAATGATCTGGAAAACCAAAAATGTTGTCCTAGTGATCTTATATCTGATGAATCATATAGTACCATAGATCATCACAAATATATTGCTTTGTGATTGTTGGATTTTCTATAGACATGTTCTCTACCACTCTCCATCAGAACATGATGGTTAGATTTCTCTTCCATATCAATATTTTCACAAACCCAGTGATTAGTTTATTTGGGTAAATGTTACATTTCATACTTTTGTTTTTAAAGATTGGTTTTGGTATTCCTTTTTACAATGTGGGTTTATGTTAAAGAAACTTTCTAGTAGTAAACCATTTATAACCCTGACGAATTTCGAGGGCGAAATTCATTTTAAGGGGGGTAGAATGTAAAACCCCGAGATTTTTTGAAAAAAATTATTTTTTATTTCATTAATGTTTTGTGTTGTACGCTATACCAAAAGGATCTTGCACAACACACATCCTTGACTTGCCTTGCATTACACGCAATCTCGACCTTTGTCGATAGCGTGTGTAGTACGCAATAACGAGTTTCACTAAACAACGATATGCTATTAAAATATTATTAAAACTAGCCGTTATCTAGAGTAATTACCACTTTTTTAAATTTTTTCCATTTTATTTTTCAAAATTTACTTGATTTTAGTATTTGAAATATCGAAATTATCTTAGGGTGAAATTTTGGTACTTTTCAGATAACTTTCATTTTCTGATGAATTGTGAAAATTACTAAATTTTAATTAAAAACTATATTTTTAATCGAAATAATTAAATTATTAATTTGAGTGTTTTTAAAGTATATTTAGAATATAATTTTACAATTTAATACAATGTTGGTCAATGGATGTAATTTCACATTTAAACCAGACATAAACAAGTGTCAATCTTTTGATAGTTATTATCTCTTAAGAACACGCTATTTGTTTTGACGATGAGAATTAATTTTTAAATTAATTAATGCAACTGATATGTTTTGAATTTGGTAAAAATAGACATCATTTTTGAGTTCATTGTATCCAATATAGCTTAGGCCTAATTTTTGGTATTTTTCTGGAAACGTTAATTTTTTGATGAATAGTGAAACCACTAAGTGGTAGTTAAAAAAAATGAATTTTTCATAAAACATAATTTTACCACTTCTGTGAGTGGAATTTCAAAAATCCGAGAGACATGGTTCATTTCAGTAAGTAAAATGTGGTTCAATGAGATGAAAATAATTTTTGTTGAATAGTAACTTTTTACTTTTTTACCACGGTTAAAAGTAAATAGGGTAATTAAGGGTAAAATTTTTATTATTATTACCTTAACACATGTCATAATTCTATTGGATAAGTGTAATTCGACCAAAAACAACCTTAGGAATAAAATATGACCATTAAGGCCCACTTGGATTAGATTAGGACATTTATTATTAATTTATTTAAAAAGGGTTAAAATAGTTAAAATCAAAGTTTAATAAGTATATCATTTTTAATGTAGAGTTATACATAAGATAAACTCCACAATAAATATTCATTATAATGAAAAAATTATTTCCTACATAATGGTATTTTATTTGTAATTTGTAGACATTAAATAATTTAATTTAATTTATGACACAAAGATGATGAAATAATTATCTTATGAATGAAATGTTGACATAATTGTTGTTATAAATACCAAAATAAATGTAATTTGAGACTTTTTATGAATTACAATGATTTTATAGGTTAATATGACATGTTAGTTTTGATGTAATTAACTTTTTTCGAACTAATAATTCTGTTATGATTTTTTAAAAAAATCAATTAATAAATAGTGTCAAAATTGACATAAAATAGTTTTTAAAACAAATATTATATTATTAATTGTTATTTTATTCTTAAAAATCTATGGTTCGGCCAACTGACTTATATAAGGTTATATATGTTAATAATAAACAACTTGGGGTTCCTTTGGCTTCTTATAGTATGTGTATTAACCTTATAGTGTAAGAACACAAAAAGACACGATAAAAGTAAAATTATCTAACTTAAAGTTAAATATAAATTATAAGGTTAAAATAGGAACCTAAACTTTTCTATAATATATTGGATGAGATTATTTCGACCCATCCCCACCTTATCTTCGAAATAACTCAATTTGGAGCTAATTAAAACCGAATTTGGCTTTATAATAAAATAATATTTTTAGTTTTTTCAAAGGAGCCCCTCTCCTCCCTTATAAAAGGGAACCTCCTCCCTCTCTTCCTCACACCACTTTGAGCCTTCATGCTCAGCCAACCCCTAAAAAATTATCTTCTACACTTCCCTATAAACATCCTATAGGTTCTGGTCTTCTTCAAAGACCAATTATAGTGCCCTAAAAGGAGATCTCAAAGAGGCACTTCAAAGAAGAGGTAATGTTCGTTACCGATTCTTTCAACTTTATTTCTTCTTCCACTTCTTCTTCTTAGGTTGTTACATTATGAAGTAATAACATCAGTTTCAATCATATAATGATATGTCATTATAAGTATGAAACAACCCTATTTCACCATCTATCCATCCTACGGAAGAGGAAATCACCGCACGTGCGTACGTACGGAATACCGTCTCCACGCCGTGGTGTAATCTATTTTCCACCACCACCATACTTGGATGGGTATAATGGTGTACATAATAACTATATATGATTATTGTAAATTGATATTGATTCTGAAATAGTATACATACACTCATATACAATTCCACGATCTTGAGAACGATATCATCACTCGTGCGTACTTACGGACTACCGTCTCCACGACGCGATGAGATTCATTCTCTACGTTAACCATTCATGAATGATTATAAAGTATATATAATAATTAATCATGAAATATATGGCATAATAATGATACTTTATTTATGTGTATATATATGTATATCATCTACTTAATTCCATTCAACTCAATAAGGAAACGAAAACAGCGTTCATGTGTACGTACGGCCTACCGTCTCCATGAACGGTGTATTTCTTTCCATTTATTGATCTATTATATATATGTATATTCTGAATATATATTATATATAAATCATGTTTTATATTCTGTAATTAATTAATCATGATCTAATTAATCATATGAATAATTAAAAGTCATAACAGGGATGACAAATAATATGATTTTACCCAAAATGCTCTTTAACATGGAATTTACAAAAGTACGGGTAAAATAATGTCATAAGTGAACCATATATGATATCATAACAATGAGTATGATTCTGGAATAAGTCGATGACATTATTTAAATCATTATACAGGAGGTTCGGACACTTACGAAGCAAATCAGACCTAAGGTAAGGGAAAATATCACAATCTCATTTTTATCCGAGATTGTTTATACTTTGAAATTTACTGGGGTGTATTTTATCATCTACATCAATGTTTCATCAATATGTAATATTATTTCCATCCACATACAATTGTTTAAGTCCAATTTTAACCTTCGGTGAGTTTTTAGTAAAATATATGAAAGGAATCTTTTGTCGTTTTTCGCACGACGTACTTTTTGACTTTTCCGACAAATGTACGAAGAATGTTTTTTTTAACTTATACGGCATGAATGGATTTTTAAAACATTATTTCCAAGAATATTACTCTACATGTTTTCAAGTTTATTTTTAATCAACTTCTTTTAGTTTAATATTGTATGACATTTTAAGAAACAAAAAGTGATTTTGAAGTAGAAAGGATATTTTCCTCAAGAATGGAGTTCAAGTGTTTTATCAAAATTATTTTCCATCTAAGATAATAAATGGTTCTATTTCTATCTCTATTATTAAATTGATTTGATTATGTTGTGATGGAATTATTTATATGAATTCCTTTATCTTATATGAATTGTTTTATGATGTCACGATGTTTAAGATTCCCATTTTAATTACATGGGTTATGCTGTGATGTATGGTTTATTATTTTGTGGCACACATAAGAATGGTATCATTATGAGATGGGTGGGACCTATATCTCCCTCCAATGCATTGGGTAAATATTTCATATCTCATGAGATAGACATGGCTAGAACGTCTGGATAAACCGGTTCAGTGAAACAGGACTGAAACGAGGAGTGAACTCGGTTCAGAAATGGACTTTGTCCACTAAGATAGTCTTGGAATTGAGTCTTGACTAACAAGAAATGATTCTCTATGATTATGTGTGTATCACAAAAAGTTTCATGTTTTATGTTATGATTATTGGGATTACATTTCACTACTATGATTTATCCCATTTTATGAAATTATGATTTTTTTGCAGGTTAAGATTTCCAAAAGTTATGTTCTTATGTATATGATGTGATTGATATTTATTTTGTTTACCCTTACAGAGCATTTGAGATCACCCTTCTATGTTTTATTTTCCCTAGGATATAAAGAATGATTTTAGGTATAAAAAAGGAAGATCTTTTTGGGAGATGTTGAAGATCGTTCACCATGATTAGAAGATTATATTCCGAGTTTCCAAAGACACTAAACTATTATAGTCCTTGTGTGTGTGTTTTTGTTATGTACTAAGTATTCCGCAAATTTAATGTAATGTCCATGTACGTCAAGATTTGGGTCTCTACATAACATTTCCATATTTCAATCAAAAGATATCAATAACACATTGATATAATAAAAACATTATCAAAACCATTTTCAATACCAAAATAAAAGAAAAGTAAAACATGGTATTTATTTTTCATTTAAAAAAAAGGTATGGCTTGTAGAGGAAGCCAAAACTCAAATAATGGTCACAGCAGCGGGGAAGTCGTTGTCGCCACATACGTAAGACAAAAACATTCCATTTTGTCATTTAGTAAAACGCTTCGTATAAAAAATATTCCTTTTGGATAAACATAAGAGTCAAAGGGGTTTATACACCGTATAAAAGATGGTTGTGTATAAAACAAAATATGCTTCAATGAAAGGAGATTGAGACGAAGTCCCATACCTCGGGTCCGACTTGACTCGATCGTTCTTTAACCTCCTGAATAATAAACTTGAGTTAATTTCTACTTTTTTAAGAACCTTTATCAAGTTCATTATTCCTTTTATATCACTTATTACCATGTCATGAACACTATGTAATTATTTAAGTTGATAACGGTCATTTTATCGATCATTGGTACTTGAGTCAAAAATAAACTCTTTATAATTACAAGTTTTTCATGTATCCATTATATCCAGAGTTTTACTCAAGATGTAGATATCATATATATCATATATATCCAGTATATACATGCATTTATAATATTACATAACGTTTAAAGGTAAGAAATGAAATGCACCGTTCATGGAGACGGTAAGCCGTACGTACGCATGAACGCTACTTTCGTTTCTATTTCGTATTTTATGGAATGGAATCATAATGATATAAAGGTATATTATAATTCCATTATAATATAATATATAATATCATTAATTATATCCTTTATACATCACACATAAGGCATTAACGAATCAAATCACTTTGAGGGGGCTGTAGTCCGCACTTCCTAAAATGAAGATATCGCGTTTACCCATAATGGAAACCATAAAAGTATGCCATAAATGAAAAATATAGAGGCTTAAGTAAAACATAAACATATTATATATCATATATAAATATAGTTTCATCTTAATGGTCACCTTTTAAGGTGTTAAAAGAATATTGAACAATCATCGTTTCGTGAGGCAGAACTTTTCCATCCACGGAAACAGTATATTCTTTAACCATTAGATGTAGGTGTGTGTAAGTGTAGCTCGAATACATCTTATAACAACATCCTAGTATATGGAAGATACTGGTTTTGTTACAAAATAAATGAATAAATAGAGTTTATGGTGTTGGAGAAGCAAAATAAAACCTAAGAACACAAGAGAAAACACTACCTTTAATACGGGTAACTCTTTTTGATTTGAGCTCAAAGGCTTCCATTGGAAGACTTCTACACAATGTGAGGCTTCAAGGAGTAAGAGAGGGATGTGTAGAGACAAAATGAGAAAGATTTGGCCGAGCAAAAGGCTTTTGAAGTGTGGGTACGGTGGTAGAGGTGGGGGCCTTTTATAAGAGGAGATGAGGGGCACTCTTGGAATGTTACAAAATGTTACTTTATTTTCAAATGAGTTTCAGATTTTAAAAGTCCCACATTGATGTATTCTGAGATAAGGTGATAATGGTTCGAGATATACTCATCCAATAGGTCTTTGAAAAGATTATGTCTTAGATTTTACATTATCTTTTTATATTATTTAAATCATTAAATAATGAGGTAATCACTGAATCATCATGATGTCAAAAATAATTTAATTTATTTAATGTCTAAAAATTATGAAAAAAGTAAAATGATGTAGGAAATATTTTTGGATTTCCAATGAATATTTATAATCTAATATATAATTTATGTAGACAAAATTAATTTTTTTTTACTCAGGTGATACATTCTTTGTTATTTTTAACTTTCTTTAACAATAAAAAGATAAAAAGTCACTTTCACACAAATGTGATTCCATGGGGTCCCCAAGTTTTGACCAAGGCATCCCATGGTCAGCCATGACACAACCAGTAGCATTAGGACACATGTTTGTGTCATTTTGTATTATTATGATATTACTTTATTATCCTTAACTACCCAATTACTCATTAATCAAGATAATTAAAGTTAATTACCGTCGTTACAATTCATAATTTCCACAAAAAAAGAGTCTTGATTACATAATTTGGACCTTATCATTAAAAATATTTAATCCATTTTACCAAATTCGAAACACAGAAATTGAAATTATTAATTTAAAAATAATTCCTGTTGTCAAAACAAATAGCGGGTTTTTTTTATACAATATCTATGAAAAGTTTGGCACTTGTTTATGCCCAATTCCAAAGTGAAATTAATCCCAATGACCACCATTGGATTACATGGTAAAAATATATTCTATTTACACATTAATTCAAATTAAAAAAGTAATCTAACCATATAATTAAATTAGATGAAAAGGCAGTTTTGATGTAAAATGCAGTATTTTTCACTATTAATTAAAAAATGAACATTTTCAGAAAAATACCAAAAATTTATCCAATGTAAATTTCAATGTCCAAATCATAAAAAATATGTTTATTTTGACAAATAGAGATTATAAAATTGTCAAAAGTTTGTTTTAAAAATGGTTTTCCATCAAAAGGTATTAAAACAATCTTTTAAAAAATATTAATGTATTCCATGATTAAGATTGGATTTATTCTCATTTTTAGCTTATAAAACACTATCAAATTCATTAATAGACATAGATAAAAATATCTATTATTCATTACTTACTTGGGATGTTAAAGTTATAGTGGAGGAGAGGGGTAAATTTTGAATATTTAATTTCATTATTTTATTATTTCAATCAAGACAACCAACATTGTTGTTTTATGTAACCCCTTGAAAGAAGATAGTTTTTGCTACAAAAGATTTGGAATATTCTTGATGATATTCTAGAGTAGCGCCTTCAGACGGTGTGCGATTCTGGGACCTTGATTGGCCGGAATTATATTTTCAGTGTGTTCACACTGGAAACGCCAAATAAATGAGATAACTCCTAAGAGGAGTTCCGGATCAGAGATCCGAGTGTATGGATGGGTCTGTAATGGGTGTTTTACCCTATGAACGACATAAAACTTATCGGCGCGGGATATTTGGACCCCTCGCTCTCTTTCGGAAGGTTAAACGGATAAATTAATAAATTAATTTATTCGTTTAATGGAGATACACTAGTATATTCTAAACAGTGGCTCGGATTAGAAAACTGAGGGAACCGTTGAGTTCAGAGCATGCCCTTTACCCTAGGAGGGGTATTAGTTTTGCGGGCGCGGCCCGTTTGTGAAAAATGGCCCCAGGGGCGTTTTCGTAATTTAGCGGCTTCGAACGTTAAATTTTATAACTTTTGAACGGGGCCTCAGAATAAAATTCCGAGACTGTCATTGTGCTCAGAGCGTGGTTCTTAGCCTAGGGGAGGCTAAATCCCGACCCTGTCGGGAGTTCGGGTTTGGGGCTGTCGGGCGGGCGTTTAAGGGATTTGTACTTAAACACCCCCACCCCCTACTTCTTCTTCTTCCTCTTCCTCAAACCCTCCCCTCCCCTTCACCTCTGGAGAGGAAGCTCCGGTTAGGAAGCTCCGGTGAGGTATCTCCGGCGAGGCGCGACCACCCCGTTGGGTTGACGACGAAGCGTCGGGCTACGCCCCTCGAGGTAGGGGTTATAGTTTTCATTTTTAATTTTTCCCACAATATTTGAGCCCAGTTTATAGCGTTGAACTACTATCTGATCGTCAATCGATGCCCATGATCGCGTAGTACGTTATCCAAGCTTTCCAACGCTCATCTCGGATTCGAAATCCGACTTATGATGCCTCCGCAGCGGCTCGGCGAAGATCGGCGGGTTTTTGGGGATTTCTGGCCGGCACGGTGGTCCGGCGGGTGTCCAGCGGTGGCGGCACGGTGGTCCGGTGATCACCAGGCGGAGCCGGCACGGTGGTCCGGCGGATCTCCGGGCGGCGGCTTGAGGCGGCTGGGCGTGCGAGGGGAGATGGTGCAGGGCGGCTCGGCTTTCCGGCTGAGGGCGCCGGCTGCGGGAGCCGGCGAGAGGAGATGGTCGGGGTCGCGCTGTGCGACCCCGCGGCTGGACAGAGACCTGCGTGACGCGAGTCTCCGGGTAGATGGCCGACTGGCCTGTCGGCCGGTCGGTGGAAGAGCCGCCCGCGCAGCGCGGGCGGAGTGACTCGCGGGAGACGGCTGGGCCGCAGTCCCAGCGGGCCGGCCGAAGAAGGCCGGCTCGAGCAGGGCGGACCGGCCGGACAGGGCCGGTTCGGCCGAAGAGGGTCCCCCTCTTCTATTTAAATCTTCGGACGCCCGTATTTCGGTCTACGGGCGTCCGTTTTGCGCGCCGTCAGTGGCAGCGCGGACCTTGAGTCGTGGGGAACGTTTTGAGATGGTTTTGGGAATTTTTAATTCCTGAAACAAGGGGCCTCGGAGGCACGACACATCTTTAAGTGAAAAAGCTTTTTTCTGGGAAACTTGTTTTGAGCGGCTCGGATGCATGCGACATCCGCTTTGAGTGTCGTCAGTCGCGTTGGGACCCTGGCTCAAGGGCGAAGGTTTCCAGGGCAGTTTCGGGCGTTGAGACTGGATTTGAGGCGTGGGCCACATGAGCCGTCTCTTGAGCTGCGTGCAGCGTTTCACGACTTTTTCCTCAGACGTCCGTTCAGGGTGTGCTAGCAGTTGATGTTGGGTGTTTTTCTGAGGGCATCGCGTTGGCGCAGTCTTCCCGCTGTAATTCTGCACGATGGTGCGGGCCCCGCGAGGGCCGTTTCGGGAGTTGACGGTGATTTCCAGCATTATCACCGGGCGACCGTTTTGGACAAGTGAATAGTCCATTTCGTGTACTTTTTCGAGAGGATCGCAACGGTGCGATCCGTTCATGGAGCTTTGGGACCAGGTTGCGGGTCCCACGAAGCACCTCTCTTGTGCGGTGCGCCGGAATGCATCTTCTTCTCTAGATACCCGTTCCACGCAAGTAAGTAGTCAATTTGACGTGCTTTTTCGAGAGCATTGCGATGGTGCAGTTTGCCCGACCCTTTTCAGGGACGTGGTGTGGGTCCCACCCGACCCGGCTACGGTGAATAGTACCCTTTTCACTGGGTGTCCGTTATGGGCGATTGAGACTCAATCCCGTCTGTTTCTCCTAGGGGATCTTAGTGGCGTGATCCGTTGGTTCAGTTTCGGGATCTTGGGGTGGCCCTACACAGGTTTGGTCACGGTGAATAGTACCATTTTCACCTATTGACCGTTTCGGGCGAGTGAGTAGTCTAACTCGCGTGTTTTTCCGCAAGGATTACAACGGTACGATCCGTTTGGCTGTGCGGAGCCTCTTGGGCGATCGTGTTAAATGTGGAGCATGAGAGGTGCTCCGGTGGTGGTTCGTCCTACCATGGTTGTAGCGGACCCTTGGCATGTGTGCACTCTTGGGAGAGTGATATAGTTGGTTCACAAGATGTGGTTTGCCGTGCCTCGGCCTTTGAGGTGGAGTTGTTACGTCACGCCTTCGCGTTGACACTGGGTGTCGTGGGCACAATAACCTTTGGGCTAGAACGAGGTATACTCAGGGAGTATACGAGAGCCCATGGGGGTACGCGTGGTTCGTACCTGAGACTGTTTGTGCGCTTGGTTGGGGTTAGACTTGGGGCCCCACATTGTGTGGGCCCCAATTGCGTACTGTGTTCTGCTTCACGTACTTTGACCTCTCGCGATGTAGAGGGTCCCTCTGTGTTTTTGTTGACCAGCATGGTTGAGTGGTCTCCCCTGGTTTCGTTCTCGATGGACTGGCTGGTAGCAGTGTTAGTGACACCCATTGTTAGGGAAGAAGCTGCACCTCTTTTGGGAGAGCTGTTATGGAGTTAGGTGGTTGCGCGACACTCACTCCGTGTTCCGTCGGCCAGTGATGTACCCTCCTATAGAGATGGCAAAGCGATTCTAAGTTTTACCCTCCACCGGGGTTGGGCAGTGGGTTACTCATCGGCTTCCTCGGGCTTACCCTCCAGCTGGGCTGGGTAGTGGGTTGCTCACTGACTTCTAGGGTTTACCCTCCAGCAGAGACGGGGCAGTGGTTCACCTGATGCTATTAGGGTCTACCCTCCATCAGAGACTGGGCAGTGTGTCACCCGACGACCTCTTATGGTCTACCCTCCAACAGGGATGGGCAGTGGGTCACCCGTCGTCTAGTTCCAGGTCTACCCTCCAGCAAGGCTGGGCAGCAGGTCACATGTCGACTTATTCCACGTTTACCCTCTAGCAGGGCTGGGCAGTGGGTCGCCAGATGATTTGTTATGGTTTACCCTCCATAAGGGTTGGGCAGTGGGTCACCCAGTATCTTATTATGGTTTACCCTCCAGCGGGGCTGGGCAGTGGGTCGCCGGTTGATGTATTAGGGTTTACCCTCCAGCAGGGCTGGGTAGTGGGTCACCTGATATTTGGTTATGAATTACCCTTTAGCGGGGCTGGGCAGTGGGACACCTGTTTGCATTCCAGACGTAGTCCTCTCGACTAGGCTAGTCTGGGGCTTACCTCTGTGATTACCGGAGCGGGAGCCTTGGTTGTACGGGTCGGTGATGGAATGGCTTGACATTGAGGAGACCTCTCGACTGCAGGGCAGTGACGAGGTGTGGTTTGACCTTCCCTGGAACTGTCAAGTATGAGGGACACTTTTCCCCACCGAGACGCGCTCTTGGGATGCGATCTAAAACCGTGCGGGCGAGTCAGTGGCACCCAAAGCGGATAGTGTCGAGGTGCGGTGATTGAGACCCTTGGCTTGCGGTTCGGGGCAGACGTGCGGGATGCTGGGCATCGATGGTGTTACCTCTGGGACTGTTGGCGTCACACTTTTCTTGGGCTGAGCTACGGGATGGAGATCCCCTTACGAGGTTGTACGGGCTTCTTGGCAGAGCATACAGATATGTGTATACCTTGTTTCTGGTACCCACTTCTTGGTTTTGGTTACTCTCCTTCCAAGTGAGGCGAAGACGTGCGGGGTATGCCGCGTGGTTTTCGTGTCTAGATTCTCGTGGTTGGAAGAGTCTACTCTCCTGCTATAGTTAGCGAAGACTCAACGGGAAGTTCATCTTCTCACCGTTTCCAGCTCCTTGTGCCTGGACGAGTCTACTAGCTGGACTCTTTATTGCACCCTCGGTTGGACTCCTCTACTTTTCCGTTCGCTCTACTTCTCACCCTTCGGTACCTCATTTGTTTCTCCCTCAAGCCTTCGGGGTATCCTACTGAGTAGTTTTATACTCACCCCTACTTGGGCTTTTCCAGCACTTGGTGTGCCCTTGCAGATGACGGACAGGTGGAGCGTGACTTCAGCGGAGCGTAGGAGCTTGGGAGCTTAGACAACGTGCGGTGGTCGCGGCTGGGTTCCAGGTGGGAGACCCATCAGCTGTTTCCTTTTTGTTTACCTCTTGCCGGGTTGTGGCACCTTTTCTGGTTGGGCGTGTGTTTTTCCCCTTTTTCCTTTTCAGCACTGTAATTTGTACTGTTAGAGGTCGATGCACACTGTGGTTTATATATAGCAGTTTCCCATTACATTGCTTTTTTTTACTTTTACTCTGCACTTTGGCATTGAGTTTTCTTCGTGTGCGTGGGTACAGGTGATTAGGCAAAGGCTTCCATGAGTTGTTGTGCCTTCGGCGCTGGTCGCCAGCCCCTGGCCTATGGAGGCAGGCCTGGGGTAGTTGCGGCTTGATCCCAAGTAGGGTCGGGTCGTGACACCCCTAATAGTAATAAGTGAATGTGAGTTCGAACCATGTGGCCTTACATCAGATATTATGTCATAACTAGTGTATTTAAAAGATAATTTGTATATACGGTATTTTATCGTATTTCACTATTCATAAAAAATTCTAGAATTTCCGAAAAATCAAAAAAATTCACCCCTACCATTTTTCGACATATAGAATTCAGAAGTGAAATCCATTTTTCAAAAAATATTTTCTATGTATTATTAATTTAATTTTCAAATATGGGCATTGTTAATTAAAAAAATAACAATCTTGATGTGCAATTAGTTTTATGTGACATTGTAAAATTAATTATGATCCCATTATCATATTTCCTTACAAAAAAAAAATAATAATATTATTTACAATTCAAGGGGAATATTACTATTCATATTACTATTCATATTTCTATTCATATAGTTATGCTACTTTTCACCAAAAAACAAGTTTGTTCTATCAGACTCTAAATGACTTACGAAACACAACTCTAGATGACCATTTTTTGAAATTCAAAACATAGAAGAGGCAAATTAGTGTTTAATGGATAGATTATAAATTTTCATTCTATATTTATTTTCAAATCCTTGGGAAGTTACATTCTCCCCTCCTTACAGAAATTTCATCCTCGAAATTCACATAATATTACCTAAAAAGATTCGGGTATGTCTTTATCATAAGCTCCTCAGGCTCCCATGTTGCTTCCTCCGTCTTATGGTTCCTCCATAGAACTTTTACCAGTCGAGTTGTCTGATTTTCAATACTTGTTCTCTAGTATCAATAATCTTGATAGGCTCTTCACAGTATGATAGATCGGGCTCAAGTTCCATTTCTTCATAAGTGAGTATATGTGTTGGGTCTGCCATGTAATTTCTTAACATTGACACATGAAACACATTGTGAACCTTGGAGAGACTTGGCAGCATTTCCAAATAGTAAGCTATGACTGCAATTCAGTCTAGAATTTCAGAAGGTCGGATGTACCTGGGACTTAATTTTCCCTTCATACCGAATCGTATAGTACCCTTCCGTGGAGATACCATTATGAATACGTGATCTCCTTCTTGAAACTCCAAATCCTTCATTCGATTATCTGTATAGCTCTTTTGCCTACTTTTGAGCAATTTTGATAGGGTTTTGGATAATCTTCACCTTTTCCATTGTTTCTTCAACATGTTCTGGGCCCACGAGCTTTCTTTCACCAACATCATCCCATGGAGTAGGTGTACGACATCACCTCCCATATAATACTTCATAGGGTTCCATCTGTATACTTGAATGGATGCTATTGTGTTAGGAAAATTATACGAGAGGTAAATATTGATCCCACATGACTCGAAAATCATGTGAACAAGACCTCAACATATCTTCCAATTTTTTAATTTTCCATTCCGATTGTCCATCAGTTTGGGAGTGGTAGGGAGTGCTCAAATGAAGATTAGTATCTAGGGCCTTCTAAAGATGTTTCCAGAATCATGATGTAAAACGTGGATCATGATCAGAAAACATCGACAGGGGTACTCCATGAAGTCTCACAACTTCATTAATATATAGTCTTGGTAGATGTTCAAGTTGTAGATCTTCTCTTATAGCACGAAAATGTGCTAACATGGTAAGACAACAAACAATGGCCCATATTACATCATTCCTTCTAGGATTCTATTGTAGTCCCATCACAAAGTCCATCATGATATTATCCCATTTCTAATCAGGTATGGGATGAGGTTGCAATACTCATCCAGGTTGTTTCCTTCTAGCTTTCACTTCTTGAAAAACCATACATCTTGACACAAAGTCAGCAATCCCTACTTCATGTAGTCCCACCAAAAATGTTACTTCAAATCTCTATACAACTTTGTGCTACCGGGGTGTATAGAGAAATTGGAACTACAAGAATCATCCAATGATTCCCTTTTTAGATCAGGTATATTGGTAACACAAAGTCTCTTTCCAAATTTCAAAATTCTATCATCATATACGAAGTCACTCAATCTCCCATCATTCACAGCATTAATCTTCCTTTGAAACTCCTCATCATCAACCAGAATTTTTTTTATCCTTTCTAATAAAGATGGTTTTGCAACCATTTGAAAAAGCCTTGATGTTTCACCTTCCATGTTTATTCCCATATCCATATTTTCTAGATCCATGAATATAGGATCCCTTTCATCTCTCATGTTGTTCAAAACTCCATGATCCATTCTGATCAATGAATCGGCCACCCTATTTGCCTTCCCTGGGTGGTAGTGTATCGTGCAGTCAAAATACTTGAGTAGTTCATTCCATCTCCTTTTCCTCATGTTGAGTTATTTCTGTGACAAAATATACTTCAAACTCTTTTGATCAGTATAAATATCAATTTTTTCACCATAGAGATAATGTCTCAATATATTCAAATCAATGATTATAGCAGCTAACTCAAGATCATGAGTAGGATTGTTTTGCACTTGAATTTTTGGATGTCATGATGCATAATCAATAACCCTACCATTTTTTATAAGGACACAACAAAGTCCTTTTTTTGAAGCATCACTATAAATAACAAACCCTTCATTCCCTGATGGTAGAGTCAATATAAAAGCATTGACTAATCTTCTATTATGTTCATTGGAAAATTCTTCACACTCTATTTTCCAAACAAATTTAACCCCTTTACCTGTGAACTTCGTTAGCGGGTTAGCAAGTCGGGCAAATTTCTGCACAAAACACAGATAATAACCTGCTAAAC
Organism: Viscum album; assembly: GCA_963277665.1. Lineage (NCBI taxonomy): Eukaryota > Viridiplantae > Streptophyta > Magnoliopsida > Santalales > Viscaceae > Viscum > Viscum album. The sequence goes on from OY728133.1 coordinate 1,869,212,286, forward strand.
CAATAAAACGGTGTACCTCAGTTATGTTTGTTGGCATGGGCCAATATTGGATTAGCTTTGTATTTGCTAGATCAACTAGGATTATATCCTTAGAGACAATGTGGCCAAGAATATAAATCTCATGAAGCTAGAATTCACACTTTCTAAACAGCCCATATATTTCATGTCTTCTAAGAGTCTTTAGGATAATGCACAAGTGATTTTCATGATCTTTGTATCTTTTCGAGTATACCAAGATATCATAAATAAATACCACTACAAAATAATTGAGATATTCCTTGAAATCTATGTTCATTAAATCCATGAATATATAGGGTGAAATAGTCAATCCAAAAGGCATCACTGTAAACTCATAATTCCCATACCTGGTCTGAAATTTTGTCTTATGAATATCTTCCTTCTTTACACGCAACTGATGATATGCGGATCGAAGGTCAATCTTCAAAAAGTATTTAGATCCATGAAATTGGTCAAATAAATCATCAATGCGAGGTAGGGTATACTTGTTATTTATTGTTATAGCATTGATCTCCCAGTAGTCTATACATAACCTCATTGATCCATATTTCTTCCTAACAAAAAGGATAGGGGATCCCCTTGGTGAAATACTAGGGCAAGTAAATCCCTTATTAATCAATTCCTCTAGTTGTTGCTTTAGATCCACTAATTCCACTATGTCCATTCTATAAGGGGTCTTCGATATTGGCCTTGAACCAAGAATTAAATCAATGGAAAACTCAATTTCTCATTCTGGAGGATGTCCAGGTAAATCTTCTGGAAACACATAGTCATATTCTCTTACAATAGGTACATCCTCTATTTTAACATTCCTTTTTTCACCCATAGTTATTTCATTCTCTTCCTCCCCAATAATTGAATTTAGTTGAGCTATTGGGGATGTATCTAGATAATAATTTGGTGGTGACATTTCTACTCTAAATATAAGGTACTCCTTATCATCATCGAACATTGTAATCTCTTTCTTCTAACAATAAATTTTTTCAACATGGTCTGAAATCCAATCCATAAAGAGAATTATATCAAACTCAATCATCGGTATAACAAAGATATCGGCAGATAAATAACATTTATATACCTTAATGGTAACTGATTCAAAGATCATTGTAGCAATGATACTTCCCATAGGAGTTTTGACTGAAAACTCCCTTGTTAAATAAAATTGGAAATATATAATTTTCTTAGTAAAATGGGAAGATATGAAACAATGCGATGATCCAGAATCAAATAAAGAATTTTCTAAATGTGAGGAAACAGTTAAAATACTACCACCACATCATTAGGAACTTCAACCTCTTCAGTTGTGATTGAATACAATTGTCCCTGATCCCTTGGCATTTTCTGTTGCATATTTCATTGGTGTTTTAGAAAATCATTAGCATAGTGTCACGTCTCTTGACAATTAAAGCATAGAACATCATTGTCTTCCTTCTTTCCTTTGCAATCACCATCAAGATGGCCTTTCTGGCCACATTTGTTGCATACTCATTTTCCTTTTAAGCATGCACCGGGTTTTTTCCTTCCACAATTGTCACATGGTGGAAATTCAACTCTTCCCTTTTTCCTTATTTCTTTATTTCCTTTCCAATGGTTTTTAGCATCCCTCTTCTTTTCATTCTTTCACTTAAAGTCATAAGACTTAGAGAATTATTTTTCGTTTTTTATAGCACATGAAACCATGTCCTCATATTATGAAAATTTTTTGGAGACCATTACCCGTTGGAGGAATGGATTTAGACCATCAATGAATCGATAGATTTTTCTCCTTGTATTTCGTATGTTGTCCACATCATGTCTTTCCAGCCTTGTAAAGTTGTCTTCATACTTGGGAACATTTTCATCCTTTTTTTCCTCAGATTCAAGAATTTCCTCTCCATATCGGCTATTTTTTCACGAGGTAAATATTTTTCTAAGAAGATTTCCTTAAAATCCCTCCATTTCATCTCTTCTATTTCTTCCTCATACTTTGTGTTTTGGATTAATAACCACCATTGGTCCGCATCTCCTGACATGCAATATACTTCAATGACAACCTCCTCACTTTAATTACATCCCAAAGTGAGAAATAGCTCTTCACGTGAAGATATCCACTTCTCTGCTACAAAAGGGTTTGTAGTCTTGTTGAATAATAGAGGTTGATGTTGCATAAAGTGATCTAGCATGGCTCCTCCACGTGGTGGATCCAGAGGCTCCATATGAGTAAGTTTATTATTCATAACCTCAGTAAGTTGTCCCAGTATAGTTATGAGTTGCTAATAACCAGTCACAACACCAGAACCAACATCATTATCTTGATTTAGAGGAAAATACCTACCCAGAACACGTGCATTCGTGCGATTTCAATTCCATCCACTACGCGCCATATATAGATAATGGAATACACCATATTAGGTTATGAATCATAATGTATGATCTTATCTTAAAAATACTCTGAAAAATTGAGATCCTACGCATGGCTAATCCCGTAGTCACAAAAATGGTTTCTTTGAGGAATATTTAACATTTCAATCATTCATAATGGATTTTAAGGAAAATGTGAATTATCCTAAGAATATCCCCTACGAGTGTCGTAACCAAGAGTGCATCAAGGCTCATTATCGTGCACCAGTTCTCGTTCGAGTCTAGCTCAAAGATGTGTTTTCGGGTTTCACCCCTAGATACATTTGTACCAGAGCCACCTCTACCTACTCGTATCCAGACATTGATGTATTTCCTAAATGATCCACAAATCAATTCCATATCAAAATACCAGGATGTTATTGTATGTATATCCTCAAAGAATAACTTAGGGACTCTTCTCTAATTCTACGTTTTTTAAATCGAGTTTCCAATTATTCTACTAAACTTCTCTGATACCAACTGTAAGGACCCGACCCTAGTTGCCCGGAGTCAGTTCCTTATTTGATTACATTGGCATACATACAAGGAATACGAATCCCGAAGGACTTAGTAGTTTAGTATTATTGGAAACAAGATACATACAAAAGTTCAATATTACAACATGAAGAGAAATACAACATGGAAACTCCTTATACAACACCCATAACTCATAGGTCATTTCAGAATGTCATTCATAATAAACTGCTTCATGTACTAAAAAACATTATACAGAAGAAAGGGTTGAGCTCAAATGCTTAGTAAGAGTAAGAAATATAATGGAATATAGTATAAACATAAGTCATGGTGCATAATTGAAAACACATGCCTTTAATAATAAACATGATAACATTATGGCAGGAAAATGAGATGAGTAAATAATTAAATAATATAACATAATCAGGGGAATTCAACTAATCGAATAAACACAAGAAATATCAATAGTTGAACTCATAATGATGGAATGCATAATTTTAGACATTCTGAAACATTTTTTCAAGGCCTCATCCAAGAAGTCTAATGATTAAGGCCTCAGCCAAAATCCATTTCACATTTGGAAAGGCCTCGGCCAATTCCTCGTCTAGTTGTCTCATGAGACCTACCAATGCATCGAGGGGCTATAGCGGGCCCCACCCATTACATAATAAGTCCAATGAATTCCTAATTTGAGCAGGGATAAACCTAAACAACAAATACATTCATATTGAAATTATCATATGAAATGTAAATATCTTTCCCTAATCATTAAACATAAAACACAAACCATTCGAAATAAATGGTGAATGGTTTTAAAATAGATCATCCACAATAGAGATTGTCATAAACCATTAAATAAAATATGGTTAATGAATTATATAAATTATCAAAGCTAATAATACCATGGAATCAACAAGAGTGTTGAATTAGATTAAAACACTCTTATAAAGACATTATGAAATTCTAGATATAAATGTTCTTTTCATTTGACAAGAAGAGTTCTTTTGGAAAAATCTATATATAAAACCAGATGTGAAGTAAGATATTATTTTTATATTAAAATGAGTAATTTTATAAAGGCAATGGTTTCTAAAAACAGTTTATAGTGTTCCCTTGAAAATAAGTATGAATTTGGGGAATTCTCTTGAATCTGGCTTTTATTTTGGAAACAGTTTGAATGTTTCTTTTAAAAAAATGTAAAAATTCAAAAAATAAGGAACGTTTATGGTTTTTAATCATATATTAAATAATCACACATAATATATCAGGATTACATCACAATACATAAGAATTTTATTGAGGTAATTAGACAATGAAAGTAACCTGAATGAAAATGGATGTTCGGGTGGAAAACCCATTACCTTAACTCAAAACATGTTCCGCTCTTGTACTTAAGCTCATGGAATATGAAATTATACTTGTTAATATCTTATTTCAGAACCTATTAGGAATGTATTTATTTTACCATAATTCTGGTTAGTTCATTTATGTATTTATTGATAAGATATTGTATTGAATTTCGTCGTTCTGGAGTGTGCGTTTCCTTTATTTTCATATTCGGTTCAGTTTTTTTAAGTAATGATGTTTATGAGGAATGTGTCATGACCCATCCTCAGGGATCGTGTCGGGACTACCCCAAGACCGCCTTCCATAGGCCAGGGGATGGCGACTAGCACCAAAGGCATAAATCCCCAAAAAAGGAAGGCGTTGCCTTTATAAGAGAACAAAGACCATAGAGTGTGAAAACTGAAGTAAAAAACAAAGTAAATTGAAAATAGAAGTAAGTGCTGGAAAGAAAATGGTCCAGCATACAAACCCAACTGAAGTGCAGTATAGTAAAATGTAAGGTACAACAACTGAAAGACAAAGCAATAACCCCCAAGTCATCCTCCGGATCTCCCACCTGAAGGGTGAGTACAGTCAGTCTTGTCGGCTCCTCGGGTCCAGCCGTCCTCTCTGTGTACGTCCCACCTTATAGTCCACCTCCAGGTACCGTCCCGCTCCACAAACCTCAACCAAGATAAGTGTTGTCTATCGTCTGCAACCAACACAATGTAGTGTGGGTGTATCCCATGCAGGGGTGAGTAAACGATACTCAGTAGGGACCTTGAGACCCCCCGAAGGACTCCCTGAATCCATAAAGGATAAACCACAATGAAAAGAAACAATCAGGAAGAAACAACCAACTCTACTTAGGTATATGCCCATACATATACCAAATTCATCAAATCCAGTTCAGATCCATCTCACGAGCTAAAGTACAACCCAGTACATTCATGAAAGTATGAATTAATCCACACAGGAAAGTAGGACCCAATCCACACTGGAAAGCATGATCTAATCCACACAGGATATCAATTCAATCACATTGATGATAATCATTGAATGTCAAGACTCATCTCAAACCTGGATTTTATTCATGATGTCAAAACCACAGCTACTATAGAACTCCTCATCTATTGAGTACAGTGGGCCTTCCGCTACAACCAATCGCTTCCCACTAACCTTGGACTGCTGTAGTACTCCACCTCTAGAGTACTGTGGGCCTGCTACTACAACCAAGCACTTCCCAACATGGGTCAGCCACTACAACCAAGAACTCTCCCTCATAGACTATAGAGGTACTCCTTATGTTGAGTACCACAGGTCCGCCACTACAAACCAAGCGCTCCTCTGCCGTGGCTCTGCCGCTACAAACAAGCGCTATCCACTAGGCTATCCTAATCACTCTGAGCTGATCGATCAGCAATCGTCAAGTCTCAGCCAGCTACTAGGTATCTGCACTCTAATCGCTCATCACTAGGAGGGTCCGCTCCATGTGCTACTAGTCGACACTTCTAGTATCACAAAGTCCCACGAATAATTATCCCAAAGGTCTGCCACATTAAATGAATCTCAACACAACAGACGGTGCGTAAATCGGACGCACGGTCTGTGTGTTATTAGACTTTTCATCCTATGGGACTGGTTGGTTTCGTGTATGAACCAAACCGACCATATCTCAATAGTACCCCTAACTCTAATAGGGTATACTCATAGGGACCATTTCTCAACTTGATTACCTATGCCACTGATGGTTCGTCAAATGGACGTCCGGTCTGAAAGTTAACAGTTTTTCCATTCCAGGGGCCCGGTTGGATTTCGGGTACAATCAAACCCGGCTATAATCTAATTGTATCCAAACATCCGGTGATGAATACCAGAAGAACCGTCTCAACAAGAGGAATCCAACAATGTTTATGACACCTCAATCGAACGTCTAGAGTTCATGATATAAGTGTTTCTGCTCCGAGGGCCTGGTTGGTTTTGTGTTAGAACCAACCGGTCAGCACAAAGAGTTCTCTGAATCCTTGAGTGTCATATACCAAAATGACCGTGTCTATACAAGGATCACATCTAAACTGAAGGTACATTGATCGGAGGTTCGTAGCCCAAGTTATGGGCATTTGAATGAAACTGCATGAAAACAGGGGGGTCTGGGCCCGGTCCGACCCAGCCCAGTACCCCATGGGTCGGCCCGAACTGGGAAAACCGACCCAGGTCCGGGTCTGGCCTAGTTGGGAGCAACCCATCCAGCATGGCCTGGCCCGACGCGGGGGTCCGGCGCAGTGCCAGCGGCTCGGCCCGGCGCGGGCGGTCTGGCCCGGTGCGGGTGGTTCGGCCCGGCACGGGCGGTCCGGCCCAGCGTGGGATGCGGCGCGGTTCGAGGCCGAGCTGGACGTGGAGGGGGTGGGGTATTTTTCCCCAATGGTTGACCGAAATGGCACGACTCTTCCATGGTGGTCTCCTCCAGCGGCGCGCCGACGACGCCGGTCGCCGCCGCTCTCCGCAGACCGCCGGATGCACACCAGTGGTCTGTTTCACCTGCCGTCTGTGCCTGAGGACTTTACCAGACACGAACATTTCTGTGGAAACTTCAAAGCACTGTCTCATTCTCATTTCATCGTCGCTATCAATCCATGCACCAATAACAATCTATGGAGGGTTGTCGGGCCGTGTTAGTTCATCCCGCACCCTCCGCCTTAGGTGTAATCAATTGAAAGTCATTAAAACACATGCTTTTAATATTGACGAGCGTATAATTTATTCAAATATAAATTATACTAACATCATACTAATAAACCCTCAATCACGTGAGATAAAAATCACTTAAAATAAAATTAAACAAAATTTTCCCTACCTCGTGAAATTCGCGGAAGCTCGCATCACAGAAAGAGGCTCTGTATACGTCGATGAAGATCGTCCGAGGAGGAAGCGGCATCTCCCATTAATTGACATTGGGAGAATATGGAATGGTGTGTCAGCGTGCGTCCAAGAAGGATATGGCGTCACACACCGGCTGTGGAGAGGAGAAGAGATGGAACGTCGATCTCTCCATACGGTGATGGTGTTCTTCGTCGAAGTGTTGGCGTTCTTTGCCTTCTTCAACGAGGAAGTATAAGTTCTTCATACTTAGAGTTCACTCCTCAAATCTCCTCACACAACCTCTAACCAAAATAAAATATGGTCTTCCCTTATTTTATTAACAAATACAAAGCTTTTCAAAATTTAAAAACTCAAATCAATTAAATGAATTAGTGAGTTGGCATAATTAAATGCAAGGATAGGGAATGTCACCAAATAAAGGGGGAGTTCATGAGTAATACAACATAAGTGGGGGGTTTTGAGGAGTTAGGAATATGAGGGGTTGGGATCATGTGGGCCCCACCCCACCATTATCCTCTCAAGGATAGTTAACAACAAGTGGGTCCCACCACCAACTCCCTTACTTAGGATATAACTAGTTCGAGAAAAAGAAATAAAATTGTAATACAATTTTATTTTATTCCTCACTAAAACCACAATTTTAAAAACTCCTCCCAAGGAAACGCACCTTCGGAAAAGGTGATCTTGAGGAATTACTGGCGTTGCGGTATCATCGGTTCCCTCAGATTTCAATTCCGAGCACCATTTTAAAAGTTAGAAAAACCCACTCGTTCGTTCACTGAACGTACCCGAGCTAAACTTCGGAAATTGATTCCGAGCACACCGGGCCTTGGAATCAGTTGACTTCAGAAACTGCGGACTCGAAAAATTCCAATGTAATTAAGAAAAAAATTTCCATGAAATTTTCATGTCATTACATTACTCCAACCTCAGGGCTTTACGTCACTGTAAAGCTTCAACACACAATAAGGAAAACAAAGTGGTACTTAGAACGCATCTGAAGCTTCCTCTCTCATGTGCTCTCCCGGTGGTTCTCGATCTACCAGTGAAATCGCACCCGAGGAATCGACCATCCACATAGGATCCTCTCCTGTCGATCCTCAATCTCCACTGGAACCTCCGCAAATGTTGCCTCATCATCAATGTACAGCTCTCCGTGATCTATGGTATGGGTCGTGTCGAGTAGGTATCTCCTCAGCTGAGATATGTGGGAGACGTCATGCACCTTGTGCAACTGAGGTGGATGGGTCAAGAAGTAAACCACCTCGCCTACCCTGTTGAGGACCCAAGAAGGGTCCGATGAACCTCAGAGATAACTTGCTACCCCAGCCAAATCTCTGTAAACCACGTTGAGGTGAGACCCATAAGAAAATGTGGTCGCCATCCTCAAACTATAGTGATCTCCACCTCCTGTCAACATAAGTCTTCTGTCAGCTCTAAGCTGTCCTCATCTGCTCCTGGATGACATGAACCGTCTCTGCTCCTATAAGAGCTGCTAAGATTTCTTCTTTGCCGATAAAAGAAATTCAGTTTCATCTCCTGGATGAACCACATTCTTTGCCCAATTCAGGTAATCCTGACATGAATGATACTAATCCATGCCATAGATGATGTCACAAGGCCTTGACCCTACTACCAAGAGATCCAACCGTTACTCTCGCCTCAAAGGGTTGAGTCACACTTTCAAAATTAGTGTGTGGTCACTGGGTTTCATCCAGTAGGAATATCAAAAGTGAGGGTCATGTCAACAGTTTAAACCAGAACCTCTTAGTACACCAAAAGATAGGAAGAAAACATCAGAAGGAAAAGATTCATTTATTACTGCAGCTCAAGTACAAAGACATACAACAAACAAAAACAACAACAAAGACAAGAAGGAAACTAGAAGCACCAAGATCAAAGGTCCCATGGCTGGAACCAGTCCCGCTCTTGTCTACCTGCTCATTGAGCTCAATAGTTGTATGCTTCACCTGCCTGAAGATGAGCTCTCCCATGGCCACCTGTTCCCTGCGGTCGGGGTGGACCTCCTGGTGGAGGTGGTGGCAACACCTTGATGCGTCGTCCACCTCCAGCTGCACGGCCATCTCCCCTGCCTCGGTCTCCTGATCCTTGCGATCCGACTTGATCGAACCTCTTCCTCTACCTAGGAGGTCCTTCGTTTATCTGCCGGTCATCTGTATGGCTTGTCGGATAGTCACATTCCATGTGACCAACCCCACCGCCGGAGTAACACTGTCTTCTACTGGAAAGTCATTCTCTACCCCAGGTGCCTCACACACACAATCATGTGTCATGTGGTTGACCACCTATAGGTATGGTCCTCATGGACCTCTGCATCATCTGTCTACTGCCCGCTGTAGAAGACTTTGCCGCATGCCGACTAGTGGTGGTTCCTGCTGCTGGATACTGCTCAGCTAGGAAACTCTCCACTAAGAGGGCTTGATACAACACCCCTTCCTGCGTTGGGATGCTGTGAGAAAAAACTGAAGCTCTAATCTCTCACCTGAGCCCCTCCTCTAAGGTCCGGGCCCAGAAGAACGGGTCCCATACCATATCTGTGGTGTAGCGTGAGAGATTGGTGAACTTCACTGAATACTGCACCACCGTCATGCTACCTTGATGAAGATGAAGTATCTCCTATATACGCACTGCTCGAAGTGTGGCTGGTACAAAATCTACTCGGAATAGGCTCTCGAATTCTGCCCACAGATGTTATGCCTCGTCGTGCACCTAGAGAATCATGCTCTACCCTCTTCGTGATGCTGCCTGAAGGAGGCTGGCAGCAAGTATCACCATGAAGTTTGCTGGCATCCCTAAAAATCTGAAAACTCGAACAACAGCCAACAACCAATCCTCGACTGCCTGAGGGTCCGTCTCTCCATGGAACCTGGGTTGTATCTGACGCTAAAACTCATGCAGTTCACTAAGGTGACGTGCACTCTCCGCTTCTGGGGCTGGTGGCATCGGTGGCTCAGTGGGTAGTGGTACCACCGGTTCCTCCGCTGTAATGGGGCCCTGCACCGATGCCTCGTCGCTCTGTGGGCTGCCATCTCGTACAACACTCAAAGCCCTAACTGGCTGTCATCGTGGGGCCATCCTGAAAAGAGATAGGTGTGACACAGTCAATAAAATATACCGGGTGAACTGACACAAGTAATCAAAAAGAAAAAATTGAAACACACATGCAATCCATGTTTTCGTGCATTGAGTCGGGAAACAGAATTCAAGGTCCTGGTGTATAGATACATCGACCGCTGTACCAACACTGGACTCCATGGACTGATAACCACACTCAATACAGTAAACACTATTGTTTCATATAGAAGAGATATAAGAGTTCTGAGTTCTTCGGTGAAACCAAACTCCTCTGATACCAATTTCTCACAACCTGTCCTTAGGGCCCATGCCGTGACTACCCCAAGCCCGCCTCCCATAGGCCAGGGGCTGGAGACTAGCACCAAAGGCATAAATCCCAGAAAAAAAGGAAGTTATTTCCTTTATAAGAGAACAAACACCACATAGTGCGCAAACTGAAGTAAACACTAATTAAACTGAAAACACAAGTAAGTGCCGGAAAGAAAATGGGCCAGTATACAAACCCAACTAAAGTGATGTACACTAAAACTTAATGTACAACAACTGAAAGACAATGCAGCAACCACCATGTCGTTCTCCAGATCTCCCACCAGATGGGTGAGTACAGTCAGACTTGTAGGCTCCTCAGGTCCGGCCGTCCTCTCCGTGTACGTCCCACCAGATAGTCCACCTCTAGGTACCGTCCCGCTCGACAAGCCTCAACCAAGATCAAATTTGTCCGTTGTCTTCAACCCACACAACATAGTGCTGGCATAGCCCGTGCAGGGGTGAGTAAACAATACTAAGTAGGGACCTCGAGACCCCCGAAGGTCTCCCTGAATCCACAATGGATAAACCACAATGAAAAGATACAATCATGAAGTAAAAACCAACTATACTTAGGTATATTCCCATACATATACCTAAGTCACAAAATCTAGTTCATCTCCTTCTCACGAGCTCAAGTACAACCCAGTCCACTCAGGAAAGTATAACGTAATCCACACAGGAAAGGACGACCCAATCCACACAGGACAACATGATCCAATCCACACAGGATATCAAGTCAATCACATCGAAGATAATGATTGAAAGTCAAGACTCAGCTCAAAAAAGGATTTTATTCTTGATGTCAAAACCACAGCTGGTGGAGAACTCTTTCTTTATCTTGTACAATGGGCCTTCCACTACAACCAAACGCTTCCCACTAACGTTGTACTACTGTAGTACTCCACCTATCGAGTAATGTGGGCCTTCTACTACAACCATGCACTTCCCACCATGGGTCTGCCGCTACAACCAAGCGCTCTCCCTCAAATCCTACATAGGTACTCCATCTATTGAGTACCGCTGGTCTGCCGCTACAACCATGCGCTCCTACGCCATGGGTCTACTGCTACAATCAAGCGCACCCCACTGGGCTATCCTAATCACTCTGAGTCGATCGATCCGTAGTCGTCAAGTCTCAGATAGCTACTAGGTCTCGGCACTCCGCTCGCTTTTCACTGGAAGGTTCCGCTCAACGGGCTACTGGTCGATACTCCTAGTGTCACAAAAGTCCCATGAAGAAGTATACCAAAGGTATGCCACATCAAAATAATCTCAACACAACAGACGGTGCATCAATTGGACGCCCGGTCTGTGTGTTATTAGCCTTTTCGTCCCGGGGGCCCGGTTGGTTTCGAGTACGAACCAACCATACCATATCTAACCTATTCCCCAAACTCTCATAGGGTATACTCATAGAGACCATTTCTGAACATGATTACCTACGCCGCTGACGGTTTGTCAAACAGACGTCTGGTCTGAAAGTTATCGGTTTTTCCGTTCCAGGGGCCCGGTTGGATTTCGGGTACAATCCAACCCGGCCATAATCCAACTGCATCCAAAACTCAGGTAAAGAATACCATAAGAACTGTCTCAATAAGAGGAATCCAACAAAGTCGACTACAAATCAATCGAACGTCTGGAGCTCATGATATAAGCGTTTCCACTCCGAGGGCCCGGTTGGTTTTGTATTCGAACCATCCCGGCCATACAAAAAGTTCTTCTAAACCATGAGTGTAATATAACGAAACGACCGTCTCGATCCAAGGATCATATTGCAAATGAAGGTATGTCGATCGGAGGTCAGTATCCCATGATATTGGCATTTGAATGAAACTGCCCGAAAACAGGGGGGTCTGGGCCCAGTCCGACCCGGCCCAGTACCTCCTGGGTCGGCCCGAACCAGGTCAACTCGACCCGGGTCCGGGTCCATCCCAGTTGGGCGTGGCCAGGCCCAGCGGGTGCGGCCTGGCCCAGTCAGCGCGGCCCGGCCCGACGTGGGGGTCCGGCCCAGCACCGGCAGCCCGACCCCGTGCGGGCAGCCCGGACCGGCTCGGGCGGGGCGCGGGCGGACCGGCCCGCCGTGGGCGGTCCGGCCCGGGGTGGGCGGTCTGGCCCGGCGCGGGCCGTGGCTCGGCTCGAGGCTGAGTTGGATGCAAAGGGGGGTGTTGTTCTCTCCTGGTTGACTGAAACGGCGCGACTTTAATGTTCCCCCCTAAACACAGAGCGGCTTAGCAGTTACGGTTGGCCGCGACTGAGCCGCGGCGGACTTCTCCGGTGGTGCACCGCCGCCACTCTCTGCGGGCCACCGGATGTGCACCAGGGGTCCGTTTCACCAGTCGTCTGCGCCTGAGGTCTTTACGGGACCCGAACCTCACTTTGGAAAATTCAAAACACTTCCGCGGTCTCGTTTCTTCATCTTCGTCAATCCGCGCACCAACAACAATCTGTGGAGGATTGTCGGGCCGTGTTTGTTCATCCCGCACCCTCCACATTAGGTGTAATCAATTGGAATTCATTAAAACACATGCTTTTAATAATGAAGAGGGTATAATTTTTCCAAATATAAATTATACTAACATCATACTAATAAACTCTCAACCACGTGAGATAAAAATCACTCAAAATAGAATTAAACAAAATTTCCCCTACCTCGTGAAATTCACGGAAGCTAGCGTTGTGGAAAGAGGCTCTGTATACGTCGATGAAGAACATCTAAGGAGGAAGCGGCATCTCCCTTCCTTTGACGTGGAGTGAAGATGGAACGACGTATTGGTGTGCGTCCAAGAAGGAGATGGCATCACACATCGGCTGTGGAGAGGAGAAGAGATGGCACGTCGATCTCTCCTTGCAGTGACTACGTTCATCGTTGAAGTCTTGGCATTATTCGCGTTCTTCAACGAGGAAGTAGAAGTTCTTCAAACTTATAGTTCTCTCCTCAAATCTCGTCACACAACCTCTGACCAAAATAAAATAAGGTCTCCCCTTATTTTATTAACACATACATAGCTTTTCAAAATTCAAAAACTCAAATCAATTAAATGAATTAGTGATTTGGCATAATTAAATGCATGGAGAGGGAAAGTCACTCAATAAATGTTGAGTTCATGAGTTATACAACTTAATTGGGGGGGGGGGGTTGAGGAGTTAAGAATGTGAGGGGTTGGGTTCGTGTGGGACCCACCCCACATTTATCCTCTCAATGTTAGTTAACAACATGTGGGTCCCACCCCCAACACCTTTACATAGGATATGACTACATAGAGAAAAAGAAATAAAATTTTAATAAAATTTTATTTTATTCCTCACTAAAACCACAATTTTAACAACTCCTCCGGAGCAAACGCACCTTCGGAAAAGGTGCTCTTAAGCAATTACCAGTGTTGTAGTTTCATCGGTGCCCTCAGATTTCAATTCTGGGCACCGGTTTAAATGTTAGAAAAACCCGATCATTCGTTCACTGAACATACCCAAGCTAAACTTCGGAAAATGATTCCGGGAACACCAGGCCTCGGAATCAGGTGCCGTCAAAAACTGTGAACTCGTAATATTCCAATGAAATTAAGAAAAGAATTTCCTTAAAATTTCCAGGTCTTTACAGTATGGTTATAAATTTCTAGGATTGGAATTATAAATTATTAATGAACATAAATAATTGATAATGGTCATTTCTATAATTTGGTCAAATGTAATGATGATGAATCATTAGATGACCACCACATTGATTATTCGGCTGTGTTTGGAATATTATGAACTAGTTTTTCCGTATAACTTAATTATATGTACTTATTCTGGTTCATTAATATTAATTAGGTTATAACAAATATATTATAGTTTGGTACAACCATGAATATGGTTTCATGACCAGTAATGAAGAATAAATTGAAGAACGAAACTTCGCCGTCCACAAAGGTTATAAATCGGAACCTCATGGACGTCGATTTCATTTATAAAATAAATGGGAGGGATTAAGAATATATATGATGGTTATTCCATTCAAATGAATTAAATTTAGTATATAGATGGTACTAAAGTTTTCATGATCATTTGGAAAGAGGAGGTGAGGAGAGGATAGCAAAAGAAGATAAATTGAAATGGAACCAAATGAAAAAGAAGGGTACTTTACCTCTTGAAATAACCTCCTTGAGAAACTCTTTAAGGGAAGGGGTTTTGGTATTTTGGTAAGACTAGAAGCATCTTGGACGTGGGGAGAGACTAGGTAAGGGTAATTGGTCAGAGCATTCAGGAGCTTCAAGGCTTAGAGGAGTGAAGAGAAGAGGTAGTGATGGGGGGATTTTATAGTGGATGAGAGGGTTAAATTTTTGAATATTTAATTTCATTTTTTAATTATTTCCACCAAGACAACCAAAAGTGTTGTTTCATGTAACCCCTAACAGTAATAGGTGCATGTGAGTTCAAACCAAGTGGCCTTACATCACATATTATTTCATAACTAGTGTATTTAAATAATAATTTGTATATACTGTATTTTATCGTCTTTCAATATTCATAAAAAATTCAATAATTTCATAAAAATTTAAAAAATTCACCCCTACCATTTTTCAAGGAGTATAATTCAAAAGTAAAATCCATTTTTCAAAAATATTTTGCTAAATATTATTAATTTAATTTTTAAATAAGGTTATAGTTAATTCAAAAAATAACAATCTTGAAGTGTAATTAGTTTGATGTGACATTGAAAAATTAATGAAGATACCATTATCAAAATGACGTAAGAAAATAAAATAATAATATTATTTAATATTCTAGGAGAATATTACTATTCATATTACTATTCATATTACTATTCATAAGGGTGTGTTACTATTCACCAAAAATCAAGTTTGTTCTATCAGACTCCAAATGACTAAGTGAACACAGCTCTAGATGACAATTTTTTTCAAAATTAGAAACATAGAAGAGGAAAAGTCGTGTTTAATGGATATATTATAAAATTTTATTCTATATTTTTTTTCAAAACCTTAGGGTGTTACATCCCATGCTCTGCTGGTATCCCTCCATGGTTGTGGGTGTCGAGCTGAGGATTTGGGAAGGAGGCAAGAGCTTCCTTTTATTGGCAGAATTATTCCTCCACAACATTTCCCATTTTTGGACCTAATAAATGGATGATTCATTTGTTTCATCCTGAAATATTATTAATAATTATATCCTCCAGTTAGGATCAAATATTCAGCTTAATTTTCCACAGGATGTAAGAGTTATTCATTTTTTATTTACTGTTACTTTTTATGGATGAAGGTTCCATGATGCTTCTTGAAAATATTTTCATTCAAAGTCCACATTTATAAACTGAAAACTCCATGAAATTTATTGTATGAATGAATCTATGAATCCTAGTTCCATTCCAGGTGTTATTACCTCAATTGGTGGTGTGTATACTTATTTTTTTCATCTATTATATAGGTGGGGTGCACATTGTATTGGCAGAATATTTTACAATTTCAATTATTTTTTGGGCCTATATCTCTTGGAATCTGCTCTTGGTTCTAAAGATAACTATTAATAACATAAATATGGTATTCATAAAAAATGTTATCCCTCAAATTGGATAAATATTTTAAATATTATTCCCAAAATTCCATTGAGAAAAAATTCTATTAAAATATAGATTAAAGAAATTTTAATATTTGAGACCATTTTCTTTCAATAATAAAAATTACCCATTATTTAAATAAAAAATTTAAATACATTGGTTTTATCCTTGAAAAAACACAAAAAATACTCATTATATAATTAAAAATATACATATAAATTTGGTCTATCAGGTGATCCATCTCTCTTGGGTTCCCGATGTTCAGATGGATAATGAATTAGAAGAAATTTGGAATATGAATGGTTGGGTAACCATTCCTAAAATAGCTAAAAGAAGGGGTATTTATATTCAATGGTTTTCACATATCTTAGAGACATTTAATGAAGAACTTTTGGGCTTCATGATTGGGCATTACTCTATCAGACTCGAGAATACACCATCATTGTTTATTTAGGTCTATGAAGCACTTCACACATAATAAAATATGTATGTGGTTTTTTTCAATGCATTTAGTGATGGAAGTTCTCGTACAAGGAGCTTCAAGAGTTTTGGCTATTCGAGAAGGAGGAGGGCTTCGTAAAGTAGACCCTTAAGATGGATTTTGGACCATTTTTTCATGGATTCTCTTTGAATATATCATGTCCTCATAGACCATTCTCATGGAATGCCTATTTTGGAGCCAACAAATGTGCCCGTCATCAGAATGGGAGCCAACCAAGAAATAGACGGTCAAATTATGATTAAGAATTGAATAAAAGTAGCAACCAACTCCCATTCAGAATGCTTGCTCGTGAGACCCATGAACGATGGAATTTGGCACAAAGACCATAGTGATACCTAAGAATACTTACTTCTATAAATATAATGGGGTCCTAAAATATAATGGACATCATGAAAATAAAATATTTTTTGATCTCTTTTCAAGTATTTATTTTTCTCTTAAAAATTTCTCCGTGAAAATTTATTAGAGAACCGCACTTCTTAAGCTTTTTCTCTATGAATTCATATCACTGAATAGGATAATGTGATCCCCATATTCATGATGTGACATTCATAATCTATAGATCCATGGAAAAGTTCTATACACATCCTCACAAATGATTTTCACAAACCATAATCGATAAATCTATAAAAACCCAAATCAAATGGATTCTCAAGAGGTCAGAGTATCCATTGTTCGGAGGGAAGAAATGCCTGACAACATCATGATCGAGGAGTGCTTCTGAAGTACCTCTAAACAAAAATCATTTATTATATCTATCAAAGACTAAGAAAGAATATCATTTATGAAAGAGTCTTACTCGCTTTGAATTCGAGTAGAGAGATGGTGTCTTCATCCCAATGGGGTGTAGGGTCAAACCATCTAACTTGTTCATAGGAAAACCAGGGAATTACCAGTGGAACAGGTCTTATGAAGGCCAAATATGGAAAGATAATATGGAAAAATAGTGGAAACCTTCTAAAAACATGTAATAACATTGATGGGGTGAAGCTGTAAGATGAGTTATGTTCTATGAAACATTATACGTTCATCAAGGCGGGTTTGGGGGATCCGATCAACGGATGGAATTAAATTTGGGACCCACTCCAAGGTGGAAACATCAGGGATGAGTGTTTCTAGGCCTAATGGGCTTGTTTTCATGCCAAGAATTCAAGGTACAGATAAAGTAGGTGGGTCTTTATGAACCAACATGGGCTAAGTAGTTCCCTGTATATAACCCTTAGGATATAATGACTCAGTTGTTCAGGATTTGGTCCCCAGAGACAAATATATTTCTCTTTCATCATAAGGAGGGCAACGTCATCTATTGGGACCTTCATCTCATCACCATGATCCTGAACCTAGTCGGAATATATGATGAATTACTCTATGGAGAGAAAGAGGGGGGGGGGATAGTAGGTGCCAACTTTGATGACGACACCACAAAATCTGGTGATGGGAACCAACAAAGAGAATCGTGGGATGAAGGATATCCATTGGAAGTAATATTTTTACAATATTTATAATGAACTAGTTGTAAGTCTAGTTTATGTTGATGTGAAAGCTGAGAAGCTATATAAGTGGTCGTGTACATGTCCTATAGGATATGAATTGGGAAACGAGGGTTTATATTGTTGGTTCATATAAGCATGCCAATGGTAGATATAGGGATACAACATAAAAACAAAGGCCCAACAAGTTGTATGTCTGGAAGGATTCATCATAGTGCTCATTTGTGGTTGGATGATAAGGGTGAAATATGTTCACATGTGGGTGTGTCAAAGAACATTTATAGTGGTGGGGATGCTGGAGACGAGGCATCACGTCAACCTGGATGGTTTTTTTCTAGAAAAATTGAACATGTTACTTCACCTCATCAGCGAATGAAAGATGATGATGCATATGTGTGAGCCACAATACTTATTTAACATCTGGTTATCTACACACATGTGGGTATATGAGTAAATAGACCCTTTGTCTCCTTCTAAAATAACATCCTATCAATAAATACTGAATATTGGGGGGGGGGGAATCCATTCAAGTTTTGTTTTATGAACATGTTAGAGAAGGATGCGCTAGTGGATCATTTAATATTTCACCATTTACCCCCACTGATGAGAGTGGTGGATATTTTGGGAATTGAGGAAGTGGGCTAGAGATTCTACCTCTTAGACATCATAGGTGGGGTAATGGCGGATAATTTTTTAATATGGGTTTTAAAAAAACAAAAATTAGGTAAAAGGGGTTAGGGTTCCGGTATTTTTAAAACTGGGTCCAAGATGCGTGGACCCCATTCACGAATCACTAACCCCGGGAAGATGCGTGAACGGGGTTCACGCATCATAACCGCGCTGAAGGATGCGTGAACCTTAGTTCACGCATCCTTCACGAAGTTGATGAAGGATGCGTGAACGGGGTTCACGCATCCTACAATAACTTTTTTTTAAATTTTTTTATTTTTATTTTTTGTTTTGTTTTGTTATATATATATATATATATACACGAACAAAACATAAAATTCAGCAGAATTTATCTGCTACTTAATATCCAGCAGAACTGCCATTACAGCAGTCTGGATTCTGACAGAAACCATCACCCAGGGCTCTCTTTTATAAGAGGGTTTGCCCAGGAAATCATACTGCATTTCCGATGTGGGATTCAGGTTCTCTTTTCCTGCACAGAACATTCTGCATTTCCGATGTGGGATTCTGTTTCAAGTACGTGACTTTGAAAGACTGTAAAATACAAACTATGAGACCAATATAAATGAAACTTAAAACATGGATTAAACATATAATAAATAGTTGAAAATGAAATGAATTTCGTAAAAAGGGTTGATGAATAATAATTTATAAGCTTTCAAAACCACCAACTTGAAACTTAAAAAAGTTTCAAGTATGTGAGTTTGAAAGACTATAAAATAAAAACTATAAGACCAATATGAATGAAACTTAAAACATGGATTAAACATACAAGAAATAGTTGAAAATAAAAACAATTTCATAAAAAGTGTTGATGAATAATAATTTATAAGCTTTCAAAACCACCAACTTGAAACTTAAAATTTTTTCAAGTACGTGTCTTTGAAAGATTATAAAATACAAACTATATAACCAATATGAATGAAACTTAATATACGGATTAAACATATAATTATTAATTACATAATAATTAATTAGTTAATTAGTAAATTAGTAATATAATAAATAATTACAAATATTCATTACAATTATTAGTTATTAATTAGTAATAATTAATTATATAATAATTAATTAGTTAATTATTAATATAATTTTTAATTATTATTATAATTATTAATTATATAATTAATGATTATATTACTAATTAACTAATTAATTGTTATGTAATTAATAATTAATAATTATATTACTAATTAACTAATTAATAAATATATAATTAATTTTTAATAATTAATAATTATATTGGTAATTAACTAATTAATTATTATATAATTAATAATTACTAATGATAATTAATAATTATATTACTAATTATAATTACTAATTATATTACTAATTATAATAAATAATTATATTACTAATTAATATATAATAATTATAGTTAATAATTATAGTACTAAATAACCAATTAATTTTTAATAGTTAATCATTATATTGGTAATTAGCTACTTAATTATTATATAATTAATAATTAATAATTAATAATTATAATAAATAATTATAATCACTAATTATATTACTAATTAATCAATTACTTATTTTATAATTAATAATTATATTACAAATTAACTAATTAATAATTATAGATAAATAAAAAATAATTATAATTAATAAATATATTACTAATTAGATAATTAATTATTATATAATAAATAATAAATAATTATATTTAATAATTATATTATTAATTAACTAATTAATTATTATATAATTAATAATTAATAATTCATAATTATAATTATAATTAATAATTACTATTAAGATTTATATTACTAATTAACTAAGTAATTATAAATTAATAATTATACTACTAATTAACTAATTAACTATTATATAATTATATTACTAATTAACTAATTAATTATTGTATATTAGTAATTAATAATTAATAATTTTATTAATTATTAACTAATTAATAATTATATTACTAATTAAGTAATTAATTCTTAACTATTTGTTATATGTTTAATCCATGTTTTAATTTTCATTTATATTGGTTTTATAGTTTGTATTTCATAGGCTTTCAAAGGCACGTAAACGTATTTAAGTTTCAAGTTGGTGGTTTTGAAATCTTATAAATTATTTTTCATTAATTTTTTTTTATGAAATTCTTTATATTTTCAACTATTTCTTATATGTTTAATCCGTATATTATGTTTTATTCATATTGGTTATATAGTTTGTATTTTATAATCTTTCAAAGACACGTACTTAAAACATTTTTAAGTTTGAAGTTGGTGGTTTTGAAAGCTTATAAATTATTATTCATCAACACTTTTTATGAAATTGTTTTTATTTTAAACTATTTCTTGTATGTTTAATCCATGTTTAAAGTTTCATTCATATTGGTCTTATAGTTTTTATTTTATAGTCTTTCAAAGTCACGTACTTGAAACTTTTTTAAGTTTCAAGTTGGTGGTTTTGAAAGCTTAGAAATTATTATTCATCAACCCTTTTTACGAAATTATTTTCATTTTCAACTATTTATTATATGTTTAATCCATGTTTTAAGTTTCATTTATATTGGTCACATAGTTTGTATTTTACAGTCTTTCAAAGTCACATACTTGAAACAGAATCCCACATCGGAAATGCAGAATGTTCTGTGCAGGAAAAGAGAACCTGAATCCCACATCGGAAATGCAGTATGATTTCCTGGGCAAACTCTCTTATAAAAGAGAGCCCTGGGTGATGGTTTTTGTCAGAATCCAGACTGCTGTAATGGCAGTTCTTCTGGATATTAAATAGTAGATAAATTCTGCTGAATTTTATGTTTTGTCTGTGTATATATATATATATATAACAAAACAAAACAAAACAAAAAATAAAAAATTTTAAAAAAAAGTTACTGTAGGATGCGTGAACCCCGTTCACGCATCCTTCATCAACTTCGTGAAGGATGCGTGAACGCGGTTCACGCATAATTCAGCGCGGTTAAGATGCGTGAACCCCGTTCACGCATCTTCCCGGTGTCAGTGATGCGTGAACGGGGTTCACGCATCTTGGACCCAATTTTAAAAATACCGGAACCCTAAACCCTTTTACCTAATTTTTGTTTTTTTAAAACCCATATTAAAAAATTATCCGGTAATGGAAGTGAGAGTGGATTGTGATCCAATTTGTGAACAATAAAATCTTAACTGGTTTAGGATATAGTTTTGGAGTCTATAGTGGTTAATATCAATGTTATACTTAGAGGCATGTCATGAATGTCACAATTTAGTGTTAAGGAAGAGTTGTCGCTAGTTTATGCATGAGGATGGAATAACGCTGAATGATATTTCCCCAACAACTGCAATGCATGGGCTGGTTCTGATTACACACTAAGATGAGAGAGATCATATCATGGGGATATGACGAGTCAGAGGACCACCTGATGCAATGAAGGGGTGTCCCATAAAACATATATCCGAGGTTTTTTGGAAGTCGCTGCATGTATTGGTAGTAGAGATAACCCTACGAGAACAACAAAAACAGTGGTAACAATAGTTTGTGGGCCCAAACAATCAAGATTTATAATAATAGAAGTAGCAGCATCAGGATCAACACGCTTGGGCAGGTGAACACTAGAAGAAGTGGAGAAATCTTTGGGTGTCCCTAGTAGATTATTTTATACTCCTGAGAAGTATCTGCACCACATGGACATCCCCAATGATTCCATATTTCACACATCCTAGGATAACTAGGGTGTCTTCAAGTAATTTTCTAGTGTTTATGGGATATGTAAGCTTCTCAACAGGTACATGCGGCTTATTTCTAGGACAGTTCCTGCTAGGGAAAGAATCCTCATATTATGGGATGAGATGGAGAAATATGTGTCAGATATGGTAGACTTGATATATTCCTTGGTCATTCCAAGCCCAATGATTGGTCAGGTAAATTTTTAGTTGGACAAAACATCTCCCACACAGTTTTTGGAATCTGAGATAGTTCTGAATGCACCTCGTCCTGGGGTGTCAGATGATTCTGGGGGAAGTGATGCATATTAGGGATCTCCTTTGGGAGGATGAACTACTACCGACTATGTAAATATTTTGATCTTATGTCTCAGATATAACATTGTCTTTGGACTGCTACCAAATTCATTTTTTACTTGTGAGGGAATCAAACAAATAATAGTGGGAGGTCCATGAAGGACCCATAAAGGAAGGTGGTGGTACCTCATCATTTCAAGGGGAATATATGGGGTCCCTTCATTATTTTTTGGCCATGATAATCCAAAATTCTATTACCACAACTAAAGCAGTACCCGTAGAGGGATACTCTTTTCAATGGATACCTATGAACCTATAAGAACAATTTATCAGAGTTTATAGTTCAAGTATGTATCTTCTTCCTTTAGTCCACTAATTCTCTTTTCATATATCCCTATTCATGAATGATGAATTTTTAAATAAATGTTAAAATGGTGTCCCTGATTTAGTCACCAACACTTTAATTAATAAATCATATGGATTAAGTGGAAATTGAAGATGTTTTTCTCCCAGTGATCATGGTTGGGGAGAATGTGGTGGTTTTACCAAGTGAGGAGGCTCCTATGGATGGAACTACTGAGACCACACCCTAACTACATAGGATTGAGGTGGGACCATCAACAAGGTTCACTGAGAAGGACTTGGTGGATGAGCATGATATAGAGTCGGCACCATATGACATTATTGTTGAAGAAGTCCCAATGTAGTAGGTGACCATCATTCTAGTTTATGAGGTAATTGGAGTGGCTTCATTGTATTTTCATGCCCCTAAATTTCTGGTAGTCATTGTTGTGGAGGCTGAATATGTGGTTTTTACACAAACAGGGGTAGAAAATGAAGATGGGATTGTGGCGTCAATCTTTTTAGTGCCACAGGGTCCAGTGGTTACTTATTCCATAGGTAGAGAGGATGAAATGGTATTTCTACCAAATATAGTTCCCCAAACACTCATGGATGAAGAAATGGACTTAGATAATCTATAAAAATGTATATTATTGATCTTTCCTACATATGAGCCTATGAAACCAGAATATTTCAAGGATTCTGGCTCCAATTTCATCGAAGGGATCAATATTACCCATCACAAGGCATGGAGGAACATATAGAACATTATCACATGCTCTCAGATAGCTGATCATCCAAACCGGGTGGGGTCTCTTTGCCACATGTTAGGCATATTAGGTACTGATGGCTTGTATTCCAGCTTCATTTATGCATTGGCCCAATACTTATTCTTCAATATGGAATGTGAAAAATGGAATGGTCTTTAAATTTCATAGAATAAACATGGATCTAAAGGCGCTATGATTCTTGAGTAAGTTGAGAGAGAGATTTCTCATCTGGATTATCTTTTATAGGATCATATGGAAATTACTGATAATCAGGAAGATGTAATCAACAACTATATGGACTAGAAGGCAGTGGAAAATTCCAAAGTTGTGGAAGTGAATTAAATTGTGGGTAAGTGTTGGGTTGAGCAGAACCGATAGAATATCACAGGTGAAAACATCTGTCTCTATGCCGATGAGAATTAGAGATATCAGGAATAGAATTAAGATGTTATTAAGGCCACTCAACTGAGATTTCATGATCTTAAATTCTCATTTCCTAAGTCGATATCTGAATAACTTTTGAAAATTTGAGGCTCTAATATGTGGATGACCATATAAGACATTATGTGGTTTGATTTCTTCATTATCAAACATGTTTCTTTCTCTTTAATTATCACACATCGAACATATTTCGAAGATAAACAATTAAAAAATCATTATAACATGTGATTCAAGCTTGGTGTGAGAATCAAGGGATGTCCATATGATTTATAATTGATATGTGAGTGTAATAAAATCATTTAATGCTCGGGTTTTTCCATTTTTGACAAACTATATATAGTGTTTGGGATGAGAGAGGATGTGGTTGTAGAACAGGGATTTTAGAACAGTTGACTTTCTTTGTCAATGTGATCTAGTGAATGAATGGGGAAACACCAAGGGTTTTGATTTCTACACGAACAAGGGTGAATGGAGGGGTTTGAATCACAATGTACAAATTTTAGATAAAATGTGAGCAAGTACATGATATATGCTAAATACTAACCAAGCTCAAATCCTAGCATCCATATCACATAACTGGGTGTATGGAAATGGAAAAATTAAAGTCAACTATTGATCATGTTTGATACACCAAACATGACTCGGAATGTTTCCTAATGTCTTTTGGGATGTGTACCCTAGATGGTGAGTTATCCTTACCTACAAACAATTCCTTTATGGGGGGGGGGGGGTGGGGGTCCATTCAAACATGAAGGATGATGGGGATCCAAATAATGGTAACCCAAATCACGGGAATATAGTGATGGAATTTTAAAATGGATTGCATCACTCCTAGAATTACACCACTAATTATTTGAGATACTTTGTGTGGGTGTAATAGTCTAAAAAAATTTGAACTTTTTCTAGGGAAGCATCATCTCAGATGCTGAGTGACATCCAGTAAAAATGAATGATGTAGTAGATTACATACACATGAAATAAGGGCTTATCAGTAATGGTACTAGGATTCCTTATAGTTTTATATTGTTTAATGAGTAAAGGATGAACAATGTTTAATGTTGTATGTTATAAACATTGGCCAGGTAGATTTATATTATAGGACGAGTAAGGGGTATAATATAGTTTTTATTCATGTGATCAGGAGGTATCTCACAATTTAATGTCTTTTGAATGGCACATTACACATAGTTTATATTCTTATGTCATGGACCATGGACAATAGTTAACATTCATCCGGCATTGACTAAAATAAAAGTCCCTCAAAGGGGTATTTCTGAATGTGAAGAGAGGTTAAATGATGTGAATAGTGGGGCCTAAGTGAAAACCAGATGCCGTATGAAATACCATAGGGAAAAATCATGCATTGTTTATAGACATGTTGTTTGATCTTGGGATCTAATCACAGAAGTCATAGATTTAGGACTATTGGGCACATAAAAAAGATATGCATAGTTCAGAGGGTTAGAAAACCTGACATGAATGACAGAAGAAGATACTCAATACCACGTCACATGCTTCTACAAGTATTTTAACACAATTTAAAGTCATGATTGTTAGAATAGGATGTCGTGAAGCTTTACCACATTGGTAGACTAACTATCAGGATCCCCAATAACCATACGATCCATGATCGGTGTGAGAAATAAGGGGTGATGAAGGGATTTCTAGTATATATGGAAATTCATACTAGGGGAAAGAAGGATATCAGATGAGAATAACCCAATGACTGACTTTATTTCTAGACATACACGTAGGAATGGAGGAGTGACATCATGGGGGTTACAATTCCACTAGGCCCAAATGAGGTAAATCAAGACTTTTGAGGTCTGGATAAATGGGTGATTTATGGGTAGGGATCATTGATGGCCATTTTTGAGACACATGGTCCACAACTACACTATTCAAGAATGTAGAAAAGAAATGGAGGATCTACTATTGGAAATTTTCAAAACAAAATATCTATTATTTGTTTCCTAAGATCCATTAAGGAATTATCCAGGATTGTAGGTGATCTATGCTTAGATTCCATTATCAATAGGGATTTCCACTTAGATTTTAATGATGATGGGAACTCAAACTAGGAAGGACTCCAAGTGTGGATATGAATTAAGGGAATGTTTGTGTGGGACCAAATACCCTAGGTTCCACGCCACAACACATTTGAGCATGATGAAGTGGTGTAATAGAAAGTAGAATCAAACCATATATGATGGGGATTATCATATCATCTCACTTTATAAGGAAACCCAGATTTTTCCAGGGTAACATGTTCATCCCAAGCATGTCATTAGGCATCATTGTTTAATTGGATGTGGGATTGTAATTTAACAACGTTCATTGAGGATGTTGGGAATGGATGTTTAAATTTATTCAACTCATACTAAGGGTGTAACTATTATAAATTCATAGAACTCATACTATAATTTAATAGTTTAAGGTTACTTTACATTGACCAAAGTGTCCTACTGTAAGGTCATAGAGTTTGTAACATGAGTGGGTATCTTGAGTTGATATATGTAGAGAGGTAGAGTAAAAATCCAATATTATTGAATATATAATTAGGCTAAACAAAAAATGACATATTCTTATGGAGACATGAATATAGATTAAAGTCATGATGCTTAGACTAAATGGGTTATCAGTTAAAAGTTGTTTCCTATGGACCAAAATATGTGTTTTCTTCAAGGATTATAATAATTTATGAAAGATGTAATACCTGACGTGAATGAGCCATACGTGTCTCACATACCACAAAAGTATAGAGAGACAAAATCACATAGTTTATCATCATAAAGATTGTACTGAAAATTGTTCCAAGGGGAGGAGGGGTTGATTAATTTGTCGCTAGGATCATGGAAAAAATTTGAGGCATCTCTACATGTCCCATGAGAATGGGAATTAGGCAATGCATAGTTCTGTAATCTTGACATTGTAAAGGACCAACACTAGTGGGGGAAATCCTCTCAGGTGATGGAACAAATGAATATCATGGATTCCATGATGCATCCAATGTTTACAACATGGGGTAAATACCATGTATTATTTAGGGAAATCTTTGTATAAAATGAGGTAAATTTCATCTCTCATTAAGATGCATCCCAATTGTAGGCAGGGTGAGACCACAGTTTAATGTCGTGTGTTAAGGCCATTGGGGTATGTATTTTAAAGTCATAAAACATGGAATATATGGAATGAAAATAGTTTAAATTCATAATTCATGAGCTTGATATATATAGTTTAATTTCGTGTGACATGGTCCATGAGGGGTATTTGTTTGTGTTATTAATGTTTTGACCAATGAGGCTGTTAGTATAAGGTCATAGAGTTCGGACCATAGATATATGTGTCACCACCAATGGATATGTGTAGTGTGATGGTTTGAAATCCCGAATGTGAATGAGGTCCTAGAAGGCCCATGCTTCACAACATTACTTTTAATAGATTCACATAGTATAAAGTTCGGATTCTTGGACTTAGAGGTGGATATTAGTTTGATTTCTTAATGATTGGACCATGAGGTGAGCATTCCAAAAGGGATATGTGTAGTGTGGAGGAATGATGAACCTGAAATGGGTGAGGATTAAGGAGACCTATAACCATATCATACATTCTCGAGGAGTCTTGTACACAGTTTGAAGTCATGATTCTTGTACATGAACTCGTAGTTTAAGGTTATATAGTTTGGACCTGTGGTGCAATTCATCTCCACTATGTGAGTAAAAACCTTATCAAGACTCCTGAGCCCACGTGAGTCATACTTGATGTGGGGAAAGGGATTTGATTTAGGAATTAACTATCCCATGGATGTGTACAACAAGGTGAGGGAAATTATAGGTCACTAAAGTCTTAATGACACCAACATGCCTACTCAATAAGTGAATATTCATAGAGGGGGAACAAAAAGGTTGTAAGGACCATACCTCGGTTTCCTGCAGCCAGTGCCCTATTTTATTTCATTGGTATATAAACAAGTAATATGAATTCCAAAGTACCAACATGTTTAGCTGATTTTGAAACAAGATATATACATAAGTTCAGCATTATAACTTGAATTTAACTTTAAAATATTTGTTTTTTTGGGAAAAACTACAACTCTATGTTTATCCCTGCGGGTCATTCATAATAAACATATTCATATCCTTATAAAATAAAACATAATAAAAGGGTGAGATCAAATGATTAGTAAGGGTAAGAAATATAGAAGAATATATCATAAACAGAATCATGGGGCATAGTGAATAACAAAAAATATGTTCCTTTAAAAATAAACAAAACTTGAACATAATATGGAAAGAATAAGAACTGAATAAATAATTCCACCATAATAAGAAGTCATGGTTATTGTACTAGTCGAATAACAACATAAAATTTCAATACTAGTTTCATAATGAGGGAATGCAAAATGTGGGACATCACAACCATACCATCAATGCCTCATGATAAGACCATAAATAACCATTTGGTGAAGGCCTTGTGCCAAGCCCATAGTTTGTCTCACGAGACATACTGAAACACCGAGGGGCTATAGAGGGCATCACCTGACACATAAAAAGTAAAATGAATTACTCATATTAAAAGGGATAAACATAAAGAATCTATACATTCATGCAGAAACTAACATATGAAATGTAAATTAATTATCCCAAACACTAAGCATAAACACTAAAAATTCAGAGTAAATTGGTGAATGGTTTTTTGATAGAACATCCATAGTCAACATAATCATAAAAAATTAAATTAAATATGGTATAC
Source organism: Viscum album (assembly GCA_963277665.1). NCBI lineage: Eukaryota > Viridiplantae > Streptophyta > Magnoliopsida > Santalales > Viscaceae > Viscum > Viscum album. The sequence goes on from OY728133.1 coordinate 1,869,241,280, forward strand.
GATAAAATAAAATATTAATCCCAATAATACCGAAAATAAACATGAGTTTTTAAATAGATGAAGATACTCTTATAAAATCATGGAGGAATTTTGAGATAAATTCTATTTTACTTTAAAAAGAATTGTTCTTTTGGAAAAGTCTTTATTTAAAAACAGAAGTGAAGTAAGATAGTATTTTCATAATAATTTTAGTTATTTTTTTTAAAGATAAGAGCTGTTAAAAACAAATTAAATAGTTTCATTAAAAATTGTTAAGAATTTGAGGAATACACTAGAATCAGGTCTGTATTTTGGAAAGAATTGTGAATGTTCATTTTAAAATGTGTATATTCCCATAAAATAAAGAAGGATTATGGTTGGTAAACAAATATAGAAAACTAAAAAAGAAGTTATTAGGGGTAAATAATAATAGATAATAATTTTATTGAGGTAACTAGAAAATAAAAGAAAATCAAAAGAAAATGGAGGTTCGGGTGGAAAACCCTTACATTAAGTATGAAGGTGTTTCTCACTAGATCTTGATGACCCGAATAATAAAATTTATGTTAATTAATTAATAGTTACATAACTTATTATACAATTAATATATTTATTTCAACCTTATTAGGTTCATTGATGACCTTTTATGGGTTAAGAGATTCAATTTCATTGTTTGAGAGTATTTTCTTCCTTGGTTTCCATGATCGACTTACTTATATTTATCGATGGATAAAAATGTAGAATGAGGATGGTTGTCCAGAATAAAAGATATTTGTTATTATTGAACAACCATAATATTACATGTTTATAAAATTCTTTTAGTTATTTGGAGTGAAGTTGAATCATTTTATAAAACATTAATGAAAATTGTTTGTGTTAATTGGTGGTTCTTGATCACAATGAACTTATTTTGATTTATAAATCAATAACATGGGAAAAAATGTATTATAAAACCTTAAATATATTATAATACATATATTATAGTATCGTTAAATTTTTAAAATGGTTTCATGACCAGAATTAAATATGATAGTATAAATTGAAAACTAATCTTCCTTGAATGTGATGTATTGACACATCTCGGATGGTCTATGCATTTATAGTATAAAAGAAGGGGAAAAGAGATATGATGAAGAATTATTTCTTTATAATAAAAAAATTCTAGTACATGTTTTTTAATGGAGTCATTGAAACATTTGTATTGAAGGAGGCGAGGAAATAAAATAATTTATCTTCAAATAAAATAAATGCAAAGAGTAATTTACCTCTTTAAATAATCTTCTTTGAGAGCCTCTTAAGGGGTGATTTTTTGATCTTTTTATCAGAATAATGGATGTTGGAAGTGGGGGAGGATATTGGAAGGATATTTTAGTAGAATTAAGACAAGGAACATGGCTTGAGAGGAGTGAAGCGAAGAGGGAGTGAGGGGGGGTTTTTTATAGTTGAGGTGTGAGTTGATTTGTGAATGTCTAATTCATTATTTTATTATTTCCTACAGGACAACCAATAATGTAGATTCATGTGACCCACAATAGTAATAAGTGCCTTTGAGTTTGAATAATGTGTTCTTACATCAGCCATGATGCTAGGAATAGTGAATTTTACTGAAACATTATATATGCGGTAAATTACCATATTTTACTATTCATCAAAAAATCGAGTATTTCCGAAAAATCCAAAAAAATAACCCTAACCATTTTTCGATGTGTAAAATTAAAAAATTTACTTCATTTTTGTAAATAATTTTCTAAACGTGATTAATTTAATTTTAATATAAAATTAGAATTTATCCAGAAACAACACTTTTAAACCCATATTTCATTTTATATCACATTGAAAAAATAATCAAGATCTCATTGTCATATATAATTTAGAAAATAAAATAGTAATATGATTTATTATTCATAAGGTTAATATTACTATTCATTTTACTATTCATAAGGGTATGTTACTATTTAACATAAATTAATTTTGTCTTATTATATTCTAAATATCTTACTGAACGTAACCGTGTATGTCAGTTTTTAGAAATTCAAATAACAGAGGTGGTAAAATTATTATTATTGTCTATGTTATAACAAAGTGTTGTATGTTAGTGACTCAGTGTTTCATGAATTCAATATTTAAGGCCACTCTTAGGAATTCTCTAATCTATAAGAATATTAAATTTATTTTAAAAATCATGTGGTTTAACATTCTCCCCTCAAAAAAATTTCAACCTCAAACTTTGTATAATTTTACATCATAAGAAGATATGGGTAGGTATTCATGGTAAGCTCCTCAGTATCCCTTGTTGCCTTCTCAATTTTATGATTTTCTATAGTATCTTTACAAGTCTCATTGTCTGATTCCTAAACACCTATTGTTTAGTGTCCAGAATCCGGATAGGCCCTTCATGATATCATAGGCCAGGATTCAATTCTATTCCTTTATAAGTGATGTAATGTGTTGGGTCTGTCATGTACTTCTTCAAAAATGAGACATGGAACACATTTTGTACTTTAGACAAGATATAAGGAATACCCAATTGATATGAAACAGATCCAATTTTCTCTTGGATTTCAAAAGGTCCAATGTTCTTGGGGCTCTGTTTCCATTTCTTCGCAAATCTTATAAATCCATTCCATGTAGATACTTTCAAGAAAATATGATCTCCCATGTGAAATTCCAATTCATTTCTTCGATTATCAGCATGCACTTTTTGTCTGATTTGATCTTCTTTGATATGACCTTGTGTAGTCTTTTCCTTCTCTATTGTTTCTTCCACAATCTCTGGGAACAATAAATTCCTTTCACCAACTTCATCCCAACATGTTGGTGTATGAAATCCCTTTATGTACATCGCTTCATATGGTTCCATTTGAATACTGGAATGAAAACTATTATTGTAGAAAAAATCCACCAAGATTAAATAATGATCCCACAAACCTGAACTGTCGAGTGAGAAAGATCTCAACATGTCCTCTAAAGTTTGGATCATCCTTTTTGACTGCCGATTAGTTTTTGGATGATAAGCATTACTCAAATAAAGCTTAGTATCCATTGTTTTCTGAAGAAGTTTCAAGAATTTTGATGTAAATTGTGTGTCACGATCAGACAAAATTGAGTGTGGTGCTCCATGAATTCTCACAACCTCATTTATATATAGTTTTTCTTGGATATCCAGTGGAAAATCCTCCCTTAGATAGAGGAAGTGTGTTGATTTTGTAAGTCAATCAACAATTACCTCTATAGCATTATTATTTCTTGGAGATTTGGGTAATCCAGTGACAAAATCCAGGGTGATTTCAACCCATTTCCATGTAGAAATAGTTATATGTTTCATGAATCCAATAGAATGTTGTTGTTCGGAATTTAAATTTTGACTGAAAAAACATATTGATACATAATTAGAAATTTCCCTCTTCATGTTGTGCCACCAGAAATGTATTTTAACATCTTTATAAATTTTTGTACTACCAGGATGTATAGAATAATTTGTGATATACGACTCATCCAATAACTTCATTTTAATATTGGCTATATGGGGAACACATGGCCTCTTCCAAAATTTCAGAATTAAATCTTCACATATGCAGTCAGCCTACTTCCCATATTTCAAAGAAATAATTTTATTTTGAATGTTCTCTTCATAAGACTAAGTGATTTTAATCATTTCTATAAAATTTGGTTGGGAATCCAATTGAAAGAGTAATGATGTTTCTCCTTCTTTGATAATTTTCATGTCCATCCATACTAGATTAATGAATACAAGATCACTTTCAATCTTCATTTTGTTTAAAACTCCATGATCTTTCCTACTCAATGCATCATCTACCTTATTTACCTTTAGTAGGTGGTCGTTTATTGAACAATCATAGTCCTTGAGTAGTGAAAGCCATCACTTCTTTCTCATTTTGAGTTCATTATGTGACAATATATACTTCATACACTTGTGATCCTTATATATCTCACATATTTTACCATATATATAGTGTCTCCGTATTTTTTTAGAAAATATCCAAACATAAAACTTGAGATCAGGCATAGGATAGTTTTTTTCATGAATTATTATCATCCTTGATGCATATGAAATAACTCTATAAATATTAATAAAGACACAACCAAGTCCTTTATTTGATGCATCACTGGAGATCACAACCCCAACATTCATCGATGATAGAGTTAGGATCGGGGCATTCACTAATCACCTCGTAAATTCTTCAAAATAGTCCTCACATTCATTTTTCCATACAAACATACCCCCATTATGTGTAATATTGGTCATTTTGTTGGCCATATGGGAAATGTTCTGATCCAAACATCCATAATAACCTACCAAAATAGTAAAACTATGTACCTCAATTATGTTTGTTGGATTAGGCCATTCATGAACAACCTTTTCCTTCATAGTATCAAATGATATTCCATCCACATAGACAATGTGGCAATGAATGGAAACTGTTTGAAGAAAAAATTCACACTTTCTAATCATCTCATATAATCCACTTATTCTATGATTCTTCAGAATAGTGCACAATTAGTTTTCATGATTTTCATAGATTTTGGAGTATACAAAGATATCATAAATAAATACCACCACAAGTAAATCAAGATATTCCATGAAAACCTCATTCATTAGATCCATGAAGATAGAGGGTGCATTAGTCAGTCCAAAAGGAATTATTGTAAACACATAGTGCCCATAATTGGTTCTAAACGTTTTCATTTGAATATTTTTATTCATTACTCACAACTGATGATATCCAGGTCGAAGGTCAATCTTAGGAAAATATTGGGCTACATGAAGTTGATCAAATAAATCATGAAAACGAGTGAAGGGATACTTCTTCTTTATTGTTATCACATTTATCTCCTTGTTTTCACTAAACAACCTTGTAGATCAATATTTCTTCTTAATTAAAAGAGCATGGGATCACCATAGAGAGACACTAGGGTAAATAAATCCTTTATCACTCAATTCCTATAATTATTTATTTAATTATACTAATTCCACAGTGGACTTTATATATGGAGTCTTTGATATTGGCCTTGACCCAAAAATTATGTCAATGGAAAACTCAATTTCCCTCTCTTGAGATAGTATAGGTAAATCCTCTAGAAACGCATCAACATATTCTTGCAAAATAGGTGCATCCTCTATTTGAACGTTCCTTTCCTCACCCATAGTTATTGAATTCCATTCCTCCATAATAATTGAATTCAATAGAGATATTGTGGGTGGATCTAGAGAAGAATAAACTGGCGTGGTTTCTGGTCTACTGATAAAGGATTCCACACCATTTTTGAAAAACATAACATCCCTCTTCTTGAAATAGATATTCACATCATAACATGAAATCCAACTCATACCAAGGATTATGTAGAATTTAATCATGATTATGATGATAAGTTGAGAAACTAAAGCATGTTTATTTGTAATGAGGGGGACGGATCGACCCATCATTTTTTCAATGATACATCCCTGAGGAGTTTTGTCTAACAAATCCTATATTAAATAAAATTGAACAAGTCAACTGTTCATGGAAAACTTGATGATATAAAACAAAGCAATGATCCAAAATCAAATAAATCATTGGCTATGTTTGAGGAAATTATTAAAGTACATGTCACTATATCGTTAGGAACTTCAACCTCATCAGTTGTGACCGTATAAGATTGGCCTTTCCCTTTTTTATTTAATGGGGGAACATTTCCCTGATGCTTAGTTAATTGATGTGCATAATGTTCCATCTCATTAAAACTTAAGCATTGAAAATTGGTTGTTTCCTTATTCTCCTTGAAATCATGAGATTGGGGGCCTTTTTCTCTCCACTTGTATCTGACTCTCATTCCATTCAGGCATGTGCCAGGGTGTTTTATCCCACAATTAAAACAAGGTGGAATCTCAACTCATCTATTCTTCCCCATTTCCTTATTTCCTTTTCCAGAATTTTCAACATCCCTCTTCTTCTCTTTCATTCCTTTAAGTTCATAAGACATAGAAAATTATTTTCCAATATTGATATCACATGAGACTATATCTTCTTACGATGAAAAACTCTATGAGACTAGTTCCATTTAGAGGAATGATATTAAACCCAGAAACAATCTATTAATCTGGCTCCTTGGATTACACATATAGTTTACATCTTTCCTTTCAATCCTTGTGAAGTTGACTTCATACATGGTAATATTTTCACCACCCTAATTCCTTAGATTCAAGAATTTCTCTTCCATAACTGCTTGTTGTTTTCATGGAAAATTTCATTAAAATCCCACCATTCTGTCTCTTTTATGCCTTCCTCCTCCTTTTTTTGGATTAAAAACCACCTCTGATACGCATCTCCTGATAGGGGATAAACATCAATGAAAAACCATCTATCATTCAATACATACCAATGATATAAATATCTTCTCAATGGAACTTATCCAATACTCAGCTATAAATGGGTTTGTAGTCCCATTGAATGATGGAGGTTACAGTCGCATACAGAGGTCTAACAAAGATCCTCCACTTTTTGGATCGGGATGCTTAATATGGGTAAGGTTATTGTTCCTAACCTATGTCTACTGTACCATTATAGTTATAAGATGCTCAACACTAGTCGCAACAACAGATCTAACATCACTACCATGCATCAGAGGGCAGTCACTACATGGGTTACCTACATTCATGTGGTTTTCATTCCATCAACTAGAGTCTATTTATAAATAATGGCATATTATATATTAGGTTGTGAATCATAATGTATAATCTCATATTAGGAAAATAATTACCACAAATTGAAATCATATCCATATTTAATCTCTTAATCATTATGATTTTTCCTTTGAGAAAAATTATACATATAAATCCATCATAATGGATTATAAAGAAAATGTGAATTATTCTACGAATATCCCCTGAGAATGTCAAACTAAGAGCACAATAAGAAACATTATCATTTACTAGGATACACTGGGTGAAGCCCAAAACATTGTGTTTGTGTTTTCACTCCTAGGTACATCTGTGCCAGAACCACATCCACTTGTAGTATTCAAACAAGGTTATATTTTCACGAAAGAACCACATAATCTATTACTTAAAAAATACCAGGATGAACTTTTATATTTATACAGAAAGACTCTAATGTGTTTCTTCCACAATATACATTTTCTAAATATAGTTTCCATTTTTTCTAATGAACATCCTTTGATACCAACTGTAATGATCTCACCCCATTTGTCTGGTTCCAGTGCCTTATTTTATTAAAATAGAAAATAAATAAAAAATATGCATCCTGAAGGAAAGTGTATTTTAGTATATTTTGAAACACGATACATACATAAATTCAACATCAAAGCTTCAAATGAACTACAACAAATATTTTTTATTGAGAACATCTAGAACTCTATGTTTATCCCGTTGGGTCATTCATAATAAACTTTTTCATGTCCTGAAAAAATTAAACAAAATAAATGGGTGAGATCAAATGATTAGTAAGGGTAGAAATATAGTGGAAGTTATCATAAACATAAACATGAGGCATGTTGAATACCTAAAAATATATTCCTTTAACAATAATGTATACATGAACATAATATGGCAGTAATAAGAGATGAATAAATAATTCCATAATAAAACAAAATCATGGGTATTAAAGTAGCCGAATAACAACATGAACTTTCAATACATGTCTAACAATGAGGTAACGGAAAATGTAGGACATCATAACCATACCATCAAGGCCTCATTTCTAGACCACAAATAACCATTTTGTCAATGCCTTGGGCCAAAACCGTAGTTTGTCTCATTAGATATACTGATTCAGTGAGGGGCTATAGCAGGACCCACCTGACAATTATTAAGTCTAATTAATTCCTCATATGAATGGGGATAAACATAAATAATATATAAATTCATATTGAAACCTACATATGAAATGTATATAACTTTTCCCCAGTATTAAGCATAAACACTGACCAATCTAAGTAAATTGGTGAACGGTTTTAAGATAGCACATTCATAGTCAAAATAATTATAAACCATTCAATTAAATATGGTAGATGATATAATGAAATATAAACACCAATAATAAAAAATAATCAACAACAGTTTTAAAACATATGAAGATACTCTTATAGAATCATCGAGTAATTATTGAGATAAATACTCTTTTACTATGAAAAGAATAGTTCTTTTGGAAATTCCATTCTATAAAACTAGAAGTGATGTAAGATAGAATTTGTATTAAAAAATTAGTGTTTTTAGATATATAATATTTTCTAAAAATAGATTATACATTTCTATTGAAAATAGGTATGAATTTGATAAATTCCCTTGAATTGGTCATTTATTTTGGAAAGAAGTTTAAATTTCCATTTAAAATGTGTATATCCCCATAATATAAATAAGGATTATAGTTGTAAAAAATATATGGAAAACTGAAACCTAATTTTTTTGGGTACACAATAAATCATAATAATAAAATTTAGGTATATATTCAATAAAATTAACCCAAATGAAAATAGAGGATTGGATGGAAAACCCTTATCATAAGTCCAAAGGTGTTCCTCACATGATCTTAATGACCTGGATAATAAAATTTAATTTCATAAATTAATAGTTCTGGAACCTCATATACATGTAATTTATTTTTTATAACCTTATTAGGTTCATTCATGGCCTTTTTATGGGTTAAGAGATTCAATTTCATTTTTTGGGAGTTTATTCTTGCTTGGTTTCCATGATTGGTTTACCCATATTCATGTACCTAAAAACATGTAGAATGAGAATGGTTGTCCAGAATAGAAGTTGAAAGTTATTATTGAACAACCAGAATATTTCATGGTCATAAAATTCATTTGGATATTTGGATTGAAGATGAATCATTATATAAAACATTAATGACAATTGTTGGGGTTAATTGGAAGTTCTTGATCACAATGAACTTATTTTAATTTATAAATTTAAATCATGTGTAAAAAAGGATTATAGAACATTTAATATGTTATTATACATATATTATAGTTTTTTTCAATCATTAAAATGGTTTCATGACCATAATTTAATATGGTAATAGAAATTGGAAACACATCGTGCTTAAAAGTGATAAAATAACACATATCAGATGGTGTCTTCTTTTCTAGTATAAAAGAAGGGGAAATGAGAGATGATGAAGAATTATTTATTTTTAATAACCAAAATCGAGTACATTTATGGTACTGAAGTTATCACAACATTTTGATGTAATGAGGTGATGAATGAAAAGAATTGAACTTGAAATAAATGAAATTAAAAGAGAAATTTACCTACTGAAGTATTTTTCCTTGAGAGCCTCTTTAGGGGAGAGGTTTTGGTATATTTACGAGACCAAGGGCTTCTGAACGTATGGTAGGAGCTTGGGATGATATATGGGAAGAATTTACATAGGTCACAAGTCTTTATAGGAGTGAAGAGAAGAGGGAGTGAGGGGGTTTTGTATAGTGGAGGAGAGGGGTGATTTGTGAATATCTTATTCATTATTTTATTATTTCACTAAATAAACAAATAATGGTGTTTAATGTGACACATAATAGTAATAAATGCATGTGAATTTGACCCATGTGATATTACATTATTTATGATTCTAGTAATGGTAAATTTTATTGATAATGTATATAAAATGTAAATTACTGTATTTTACTATTAATAAAAAATTTGTGTATATCAGAGAAATCCCAAAAATATAGTCTAAAAATATTTTATGTGTACAATTGAAAAATGAACTGCAATTGTTACAAAAAAATTCTATATGTGATTAAATTAAATTTTAAATAAAATCATAATTTATTCAAAAAATTACAATTTTAAAACTATAATTTATTTTATGTCACATTGAAAAATTAATCAATATCTTATTATCATATATCCTTTTTAAAATAAAATAATAACATGGTTTACTATTCATAAGAGTCATATTACTTTTAATATAACTATTTATAAGGGTATGTTACGATTCACCAAAAATTATGTTTCACTTATCAGACTCTAAATATCTTACTGAATGCAACTGTGTATGTTTGTTTTTCAAAATTCAAATCATAGAGGTGGTAAAATTATGTTTACTGGATAGGTTATATCAAAGTCGATTTTTTTAGAGACTCAATGTTTCTTACATTCAAATTTAAAGGCCCCTCTTGGGAATTTCTTTTTAAGTAAGAATATTAAATGTATTTTCAGAATCGTGGTGTGTTACAAAGGGTATTGATATTCCAAAAAAATATACAAAGATGGAAAAGAGTAAAATCAATACATTAGTGATTCGGACCATAAAATGGGGGACTAATGAGAAGGGAAAACTTTTTACCATGTTCAAAACATAGTGACCAAAAAAATTAGTAATGAATTGGGTGAGATAATGTAGGATCGACTGTTGACCATGTTTTAAACACAGTATTTTCTATTTGTTTCCTAATATCCATAATGGTGTTGGACTATGATGGTAGGTGAGCCATTTTGGCTTGAAACCACTATTTTTAGGGTTCCCTATTAGACTTCGAAGATGATGGAAATACAAACTAATAAAGAGTTGAACTATGTAAGTTCATTGGTCGAATGTCCCTGTGAAACGTGAAACTATAGGTTTAATGCCACATCAGGAATTGAATCAACTCTCAATGAAAATTTTTCTGAGTGGGATAAGGACCCAATTGTAGAAGATAGTATAAGTTCATACTACTTGGACCAAAGGTTCTTATTTTAATGTTTGGAATATATGCGAATAGTTTAAGGTAATGATGTGTGGACTGTATAATGGATTGCAAGTTTATGAATTTAAGCTCTGACCATGAGGTACTCTAAATAGATATGTGTGGTGAGGAGAGTTTAAAAACACGATATAAATGAGGTCAAAGGAGGACCATAGTCACACTACACATCAGTTTGAGAATTTCCACAAGGTTTAAAGTTTTAATACCTAGACCTAGGTTCTTAGTTTATGATCATAGATTTTGGACCAACCACACAGTTCAATGTCATGTGATTGGGATGTGAACGTAAAAATTGACATCATATGGTGTGGGTTAAGGTTGTTATGATGTGTATCTAATGAAACTAGTACCTTTAAAGATCCTAATTTTAATTATTTCTTAATATAATTGGTTTTGGTTGGACGATTGAGACTCTCTCCATCCATGTTGATCAAACCATATGAATCATTGCAATAGACATTATGAATTATATATGGTCCATTCCACATTGGCTCTAAATTTAGTGTCTTCTAATTGGGTATCACCATGATTCTGAGATCTAATAGAAATTCTCCATAGAGGAATGTGTGAAGGTGGAAACTTTTATTGAACACTCTCAATATTTTTTGGGTACCTCCCAATGTTTTGTAGTTCTAGAAACATGTTCTCTTTAAGGGCTTCCAAGTTAGCTAGAAGTACGTTTTTCATTATTTTAGGTAACTTCTGGTCATAGATAGCTATTTAGAGTGTTGGAAACTGAACCTTAATGGGAAGTACTACCTATGTTCCACACACCAAGGAATAAGGAGTCACCTATATAGAATTTGGAGTTTTCATCCAACAATCCCATAGGGCATTAGGGATCTTGTTCAACCAACATTTCTTGTACAAGCACAGAAAAATATATATAATTTTAGAGATGGTTTTGTTTTGTAAAGTCCCATAAATTTCAAGGAAATATTTTTCTTAATTTGTTTTTGGAATTTTACAAGAGCGTAGTTTCTGACGGCACCTGATTCTGAGGCCCGGTGTGCCCGGAATCATTCTCTGAAGTTTGGCTCGGGTACGTTCAGTGAACGGACGAGCGGGTTTTTCTAACTTTTGAACAGGTGCCCGGAATCGAATTCTGAGGGCACCGATGAAACCGCAGCGCCGGTATTCGCTTAGAAACGCCTCTTTCGGAGTTGTGTTTTCTCGGGTTTGGTTTATAATTTTGGGCTTAAAGTTAAGAAATAAAATAATTTTACGACAACTTTATTTTATTTCACTTAAACCACTTGGAAGCCACTTGAAGCCACTTAAAAGCGGCTTAAACTGAGTTGAACCGGATAGGATACTATCCAGAAATATCCTACCGTCTTGGTAGGATATTTGTGAGGTGGGGCCTGCATGAGCCCCGCCGTTTCTTTCCGCTAAGTAACGCACCCGCGAAAACCCGTCATTATGAAAGTCAACTGACGTGTTTTCTTAAATTCTTAACAGACCATTTAATTGGGCGGTTTATTTCGTAAATTAAATGTGCAGTTTCTTTCGTTGAATTAATTCAACGAATTGATGGGTCGTTACTTACCTGTATTCGTTTGTTGGCATAATAATAAAATAAGACCAACCTATCTTTTGGAGGATTACTCGTTGAGAGAGGATCCTTGAACCTTCATCCTTCTTCGTGAAGAACGCGAAGAACGTGAAGAACGCCGAACCCGGAAATCGACGACGCGACGCCGTGATCCGCGACGCCAACGTTCACTTCCTGCAATGTTCTTCTGCGACGTCTCTTCCTCCGCGACGGATCTTCGATCGGCTGCTTGAGGTAAGAGTCTCAGACTTTATTTTTAATCTCCTTTGTGGTTCTTTACCAAAACACGGATTTAATTAATTAAATTAAATCTGCTGTTTCATGGTCCGTTGAGTTCGCCGAATCAATGTCGGTTTCCGTGAGGACGCGACGCCCTTCCGCGACGACACGATGATCTCCACCTTCCGCGACGAGCAATTCCGTGAAGAATGCTCACGCGCGACGACTATGAGGTAGGGGTTTTATTTCTTTGAAATGCCTCTTTTTCCCATGTCGTTTCCGTTCAAATTGAGGAACCCGTTTAATAAAACAATTTTATTTCATTAAAAATTGTTTTCGGATATGCGTACATGTGTTGAACTTTATTCCTCCAGTTGTTTATCTCTAACGTGGAGGGTGCGGGCCAAACGAACACGGCCCGACGACCCTCTGTCGCTCTTCCTTTATGTGCGGATTTGATAGGCGATGACGGAACTTGCCGCAACAGAAGTTTTATACTTCCGCAGTGAAGAGCGGATCCTGGGAGGAGCAACGGCGCAAACGGGAAGAAAATCAGGCCACTAGAGTGACTCCGGCGGCCCGCGGAAGCCGGCGGCGGCGCCTGGCGCGCCGCCGGACGAGACGGCCGCGGCACCGGCCGCGGCGGCGGCGCTCGCGGACCCGCGGCCGCGCGGATCCGGCGCGCGCGGGATGCGGCTGAAGCCACGTCCGGTCGCCAGGAAGACACCTCGCGGGTGTCGCGGGGGTGTCATGCGGGGGCGGCGGCTCCCCCCGCGTCACTCAGGACGCGACTTCAGCCGCGTCCGACTGTCTGGTCGTCACCCCGCGGGTGCCGCGGGGGTGTCACGTGGGGCGGCGGCTCCCCCCGCGTTGGCCGCTCGGTCGAGCCGGGCCGGGATGGCCGAGCCAGACCGGTCCGACCGGGTCAGACGGGGTCGGACCGGGATCGGCCGACCCAGGGGGGTCGGGCCGGGCCGGCCTGGGCCCGGACCCCCCGTCTTTGGACGGTTTTCGTTCAAATGCCCGTAACATGAGCTACGGGCCTCCAAACGACTCACCGTCAGCGACAACGCAATACTTGGATCGAGACGGTCGTTTCGGTATATCGCACTCAAGGTTTCGGAATACCTTGAGTTCAGCCGGGTTGGTTCGTACACGAAACCAACCGGGCCCTCGGAGCGGAAACACTCATATCTTGAGCTACGGACGTCCGATTGACGCGCCGTCAGTTTTGTTGTTTTCCTCTAAGTGAGACGGATCTTTTGGCATACTCCACCCGAGGTTTGGACGCCGGTGGAGTACGGTCGTGTTGGTTTTGCCTTAAAAAACAACCGGGCCCCTCGGACGAAAAAGCCAATAACTCTCAGACCGGGCGTCCGATCGACGCGCCGTCTGCGACGTAGAGTTCCTGTTGGCTATACGGAACTTTTGGATACATCAACTTCGGACATTGTGACAGTTGATATATCGGCCTCTCGGCTCGGGGAGCGGACCCTCCCGAACGAGCTTGCTATGTGCGGAACCCTAGAGCTGGCTGCGACTGCTTCTTCAACAGCGAAGACTGTGCAGAGATCCTCCGTGGACTCCGACGACGACCGTGCATAGATCCTCAGTGGATTGCGGCGACGACTGTGCAGAGATCCTCAGTGGACTGCGACGACTACTGCACTCAGCGATCCTGCGTGGATCAGTGCTACAGGTCCTGTGTGGGCTCGGTCCTTTGTGGGCCCGATCCTGTGTGGGTCCGATCCTGTGTGGGTCCGCGCTCAGCGGTTCTGTGTGAGCCAGCGCCTACAGGTCCTGTGTGGGCCCGATCCTTTGTGGGTCATTGCGGGGGTTACTTACCTATCGATCCTTTGTGGGTCCGACGACTTAGATGGATCAGTGATCATCTTTATCGTCATCCGAAGAAGTATACCTGTGTGAGCTGAATCATGTGTTACTCTCCTTTGTGGATTGTGTTGAGCTATCCTGTGTGGATTTACTGTTTACTCTCCTTTGTAGATTGTGTTGAGCTATCCTGTGTGGATTTACTATTTACTATCCTTTGTGGATTGTGTTGTGCTATCCTGTGTGGGTATACGTTTGCTTTCCAATGTGGACTGGGTTGTGCTTGGGCTCAGACGTTGGAGCCGAACAGGAATTGATGACTTAGGTATATGTATGGGCATATACCTAAGCCGTGTCATATGTTACTTCGTGATTGTATATTTCCTTGTGGATTATCCTTTGTGGATTTCGGGAGACCTTCAGGGGTCTCGGGGTCCCTACTGAGTAGCTTATACTCACCCCTACACGGGCTATGCCCGCACTACGTTGTGTTGGATGCAGACGATGGACAACGCTGATCGTGGTGGAGGTGCGCGGAGTAGGACGGTACCTGGAGGTGGACCACTGGGCGGGACGTACTCGGAGCGGTCAGGTGGACCCGAGGAGCAGTGGAGGCTATCTGTACCCACCCTTCAGGTGGGACTTCCAGAGGACGGCTCGACGCTGCGGATTTTACTTTTCAGTTGCTGTTTTTCTTTTCAGTTGTACTTTACAGTTGGGCTTGTATTTCCGGCCCCTTTTACTTTCAGCACAGCTTGTTATAGTTTTTACATAGTGTTTACCTATCCGCTTGCTTAATCTGTGGTGCTTGTTTACCTTTCAAAGGCAATCCCTTCCCTTTTGTTGGGATTTACGCCTTGGTGCTAGTCGCCAGCCCCTGGCCTCTGGAATGCGGGCTTGGGGTAGTCACGGCACGGGCCCCGAGGACGGGTCGTGAAAAATTGGTATCAGAGGGGTCAGTTCTACCGCAGACTCTGATCTTTCTTCTATGTGAAGCAATAGTGTTTAGCGTATTGAGTGTGGTTATCAGTCCAGGGAGTCCAGTGTTGGTGCGGCGGCCGACGTATCCGTACACCAGGACCCAGACTTCGGATTTCCGACTTAATGCACGAAAACATTGATTGCATGTGTGTTTCAAGATTTGTTTGTGATTACTTGTGTCAGCTCAACAGGTATACTGTTCTGACCATGGCGCACTTGTTTCCTTTTCAGGATGGCCCCACGACGGCAGCCAGCTAGGGTTCCGAGAGTAGAGCGCGACGACAGCCCGCCGAGCTACGAGGCCTCGGTACCGGGCCCGTTGACAGCATAGGCACCAGCGGTACCTTTACCCGCCGAGCCCCCGACGCTTCCAGCGCCGATCGCTGACGATGCACGATGCCTCGGAGCTCTGCATGAGTTCCAGCGCCAGTGACCACCCAGGTTCCATGGGGAGACGGACCCCCAGGCAGCCGAGGACTGGCTGGACGTGGTCGTCCGTGTTTTCAGGCTAGTGAGGACACCAGCTGACCTCATGGTGATCCTCACGACGAGCCTACTGCACGCAGCAGCAGGGCGATGGTGGAGCTTGATGCTCCAGGTACACGATGAGGCCTCCCTCATCTGGACGGATATCGAGAGCCTCTTCCGCTCAGAGTTCGTCCCGGCCACCCTCCGTGCGGTGCGCATTCAAGAGATTCATCAGATGCGGCAGGGCAGCTTGACAGTGGCCCAGTACGCGGTGAGGTTTACCGAACTTTCTCTCTACTCGACAGACATGGTACGGGACCCCTTATTCAAGGCCCGGACCTTCGAGTAGGGTTTGAGGCACGAGATTAGGGAATCACTGATCTCCCTCAGCATCCCGACCCAGGCAGGAGTGCTAGAGCAAGCCCTTTTGATCGAGAGCTTTCTGGCTGAGTCTACAGCGAGACCTACCGCAGGGCGGCATGTGGCGGAGTCATCGGCAGTGGGTAGCCGACGGATGACTCAGGGTTCCAGGCAGAGCAGGCCTTCCGGCAGACGACCTCAGGACACTGGCTCAGTAGTGCGAGGCACACAGCGCGGAGCCAGCCTTCTGAGAGGCAGGCAGTTCTACGAGTGCGGCGGGCAGGGCCACATGGCTCGTGACTGCCCGACCCGTCGTACCGAGGGGCAGCAGATAGTGGAGGGACCACCCAGGAAGAGGCAGAGGGTCGAACGTGGTGGTCCTCAGGGAGGAGGCGGACGAGGCAGAGGAGCCGGCCAAGCAGCAGGTGGTGGGCGACGCTTTGAGGCTCTGCTACCACCACCACCAGGAGGCCCGCCCCGACCACAGGGAGCTGGCGGGCAGAGACAGGCACTGCTCTAGGAAGTGGAGGCCTACGACGACGGCGCACCAGAGATGATTCGAGGTACGATCTGTGTCTATTAAACCCTTGCTTCACTTATTATAGACACAAGAGCGAGTCACTCTTTCATATCCACTGCCCTTGTTCGGAGCTCGGAGATTCCGACAGAGCCGTTGGCTCAATCCTTACGGCTAGAGACCCATACAGGAGAAGACTCGACAAATACGCACTGGTTCCGGCAGTGTGAGCTTACTCTAGGAGGTGAGATCTTCGGGTGGGATCTTCTTGTAGCAGCGTCGAGGCCTTACAACGTCATCTTGGGCATGGATTGGTTATCTACAGTCCATGATCAGATTGACTATTTTAGGCGCAAGGTGCGATGTGTGCGCACCGATGGGAGCAGGTTTACCTTCACCGGAGAGAAGGGAGCCTTAGCAGCACAGGATGGACTCACGAAGATGAGAGGACAGCCCATCACTCATTAGTTAGCTAGCCTCATCCTTGGAGAAGTTGACGTGCGGAGTCCCGGTTTTCCTACAGTGGTGGATCAGTATGTGGACGTCTTCCCCGACGATGTTCCAGGGCTACCTCCTCGTAGAGAGGTAGAATTTTTTATTGAACTGTACCGCGGGACAGCCCCGATATCCACTCCAGCGTATCGGATGACCCCCGATGAGCTTCGAGAGCTACGGGTGCAGTTGGAGGACTTGCAGGGCAAGGGGTTCATCTGACCCGGTGTTTCACCCTGGGCTTCCCCGATTTTGTTCGCCAAGAAGGCGGACGGGAGCATGCGACTGTGTGTCGATTATCGTCGCCTCAACCAGGTGACAGTGAGGAACAAGTATCCGCTACCAAGTATTGATGACCTCTCCGGTCAGCTCAAGGGAGCATGGTGGTTCTTGAAGATAGACCTCAGATCAGGCTATCATCATCTCAGAGTTCGAGACGAGGATGTGCAGAAGACGACCTTCAGGTGTCGGTATGGCCACTATGAGTTCTTGGTTATGCCTTTCACCGTAACCAACGCTCCAGCAGTGTTCATGAGCCTCATGAACAGGATCTTCTAGCCGTACCTCGATCGATTTGTCATGGTCTTCATCGACGACATTTCGGTGTACTCGACGACGGAGGAGGAGCACGCCAACCACCTGCGGGTTGTACTAGACACACTCCGAGAGAACCAGCTTTATGGAAAGCTCTCGAAGTGCCAGTTCTGGTTACATGAGGTCCACTTCTTGGGGTACGCCATTTTTGAGGCGGGAGTTGCAGTGGATCCCACGAAGATCGAGGCAGTGCTAGCTTGGGAGCCACCCAGGAGCGTGATGGAGGTGTGCAGTTTCTTGGGCCTAGCCGGATACTATCGGAGATTCGTGCCAGACTTTTCCAGAGTTGCGGCGCAACTCTCAGCTTTGACGAAGAAGGGTAAACCCTTCTTGTGGTCAGACAGATGTCAGCAGAGCTTCCAGGAGCTGAGGAAGAGATTTACCAGCGCACCTATCATGAGGTTGCCTGAGGAGGGAGTTGGATACGTAGTCTATTGCGATGCATCAGGGACCGGACTGGGGTGTGTCCTGATGCAGTAGCGGGCCGTGACTGCCTACGGATCACGACAATTAAGGCCACATGTGCAGAACTATGCTACCCATGACTTGGAGTTGGCAGCAATGGTCTTCGCTCTGAAGACATGGCGGCACTATCTGATGGGTGAGCGCTTTACAGTCTTTTCTGACCACCAGAGTCTCAGGTACATCTTCTCTCAGAAGGACCGGAACCTGAGACAGCGGCGATGGCTCGAGTTCCTCCAAGACTATGACTCTGAGATAGTCTATACTCCTGGGAAGTGGAACGTGGTAGCCGATGCCCTCAGCAGGAGGACGGGCATCCAGCTACTCGAGGAGGCGACAGAGCAGCTAGCCGCTTTATAGATATCCTTCGTGTATAGAGACAGAGCAGTGTTACTTCAGTCTCTCACCATCTCTCCTCCACTTCTACAGTAGGTCAGAGAGTCTCAGCGTGGGGAAGCTGACTGTGAGACACGACGTGCACAGATATCCTCGGGACAGGCACCCGATGGTTTCTCCCTTGGAGCAGAGCACGACGTCCTTTTCAGAGGACGTACCTTGGTACCAGTTGCTTTAAGAGAGGAGGCTCTGAGAGAGTTTCACACTTCTCCTCTGGCGGTACATCTTGGAGTGGCGAAGATGTACCAGGATCTCGGACGACAACACTGGTGGCCGGGCATGATGAAGGCTGTGGCAGAGTTCGTTTCACGGTGCCTCACCTGCCAGCAGGTGAAGGCAGAGCATCAGGTACCACCAGGCTTTGTACAGCCCTTGTAGGTCCCGGAGTGGAAGTGGGACGGGATATCTATGGACTTAGTAACTGGACTTCCATGCACTTCCAGAGGTCATGACTCTATTTGGGTGATTGTTGACCGACTCACCAAGTTGATACACTTCATACCCATCCGAGAGCAGGGCTCAATGGAGATCTTGGGGCGTCTCTATGTTCAGGAGATTGTACGACTTCACGGTGCGCCATCGACTATCGTCTCCGATCGGGACGCTCGTTTTACTTCCCGGCTTTGGAAGTGGTTGCAGGAGGCATTCGGGATGCTGCTACGTCTGAGCACCGCCTTTCACCCTCAGACGGATGGTCAGATGGAGAGGACCATTCAGACTCTCGAGGACATGCTCCGCACATGTGTCCTCGACTTTGGTCGCAGCTGGGAGGACCACCTACCCTTGGTGGAGTTCGCATACATTAATAGCTACCACTCCACCATCGGGATGGCACCATACGAGGCGTTGTACGACAGGCCTTACAGATCTCCTTGTGCTAGACAGACCCTGGGGAGTCAGCACTTGTGGGGCCAGAGATGGTCCGGGCCATGACAGAGAAGGTCCAGGTCATCCAGGAGCGGATGAGGACAGCACAGAGCCGACAGAAGTCATATGCTGACAGGAGACGGAGGCCACTAGAGTTCGAGGATGGCGACCACGTCTTCTTGCGGGTCTCACCTCGACGTGGTTTGCGGGGATTTGGCCGAGGCGGCAAGTTGTCTCCACGCTTCATCGGACCCTTCCAGGTCCTCAGCAGGGTTCGCGTGGTGGCTTATCGCTTGTCTATGCCACCTCAGTTGCACCGGGTGCACGACGTCTTCCACGTATCTCAGCTGAGGAGATATGTGCACGACACTACACACATCATTGACCAAGGAGAGCTAGACGTGGATGATGGGGCGACTTTTGAGGAGGTCGTAGTGGAGATAGAGGACCGACAGGAGTGGGTCCTACGTGGACGATCGATTCCTCTTGTGTGCATCAGATGGCAGCACGGGAACCTCCAGGAGAGCACATGGGAGCGGGAGGCTCTGATGCGTGCTCAGTACCTACATTTGTTTGCCTAGTTTATGATGTATCTTTACGGGGACGTAAAGCCCTGAGGTGGGAGTAATGTAAAGACCCGTAAATTTCAGGGAATTTTTTTTCTTAATTTTCTTTGGAATTATACAAGAGCGCAGTTTCTGAAGGAACCTGATTCTGAGGCCCGGTGTTCCCGGAATCATTTTCTGAAGTTTGGCTCGGGTACGTTCAGTGAACGGATGAGCGGGTTTTTCTAACTATTGAACCGGTTCCCGGAATCGAATTCTGAGGGCACCGATGAAACCACAACGCCGGTATTCGCTTAGAAACGCCTCTTCCGGAGTTGCGTTTGCTCGGGTGTGGTTTTTAATTTTCGGGCTTAAAGTTAAGAAATAAAATAATGTTACGACAACTTTATTTTATTTCACTTAAGCCAATTGGAAGCCACTTGAAGCCACATAAAAGTGGTTTAAACTGAGTTGAACTGGATAGAATACTATCCAGATATATCCTACCCTCTTGGTAGGATATTTGTGAGGTGGGGCCCGCACGAGCCCCGCCATTTCTTTCTGCTAAGTAACGCACCCGTGAAAACCCATCATTATGAAAGTCAACTGACGCGTTTTCTTAAATTCTTAACAGAACATTTAATTGGGTGGTTTATTTCATAAATTAAATGAGCCGTTTCTTTCGTTGAATTAATTAAACGAATGGATGGGTCTTTACTTACCCATTTTCGTTTGTTGGCATAATAATAAAATAAGACCAACCTATCTTTTGGAGGATTACTCGTTGAGAGAGGATCCTTGAACCTTCATCCTCCTTCGCGAAGAACGCGAAGAACGCCGAACCCGGAAATCGATGACGTGACGCCGTGATCCGTGACGCCGACATTCCCTTCCTGCAACGTTCTTCTGGAATGTCTCTTCCTCTGCGACGGATCTTCGATCGGCTGCTTGAGGTAAGAGTCTCAGACTTTCTTTTTAATCACCTTTGAGGTTCTTTACCAAAACACGGATTTAATTAATTAAATTAAATCTGCTGTTTCATGGTCTGTTGAGTTCGCCCACTCAGCGTCGGTTTTCGTGATGACGCGACGCTCTTCCGCGACGACGCAACAATCTCCACCTTCCGCGACGAGCAATTCCGCGAAGAACGCTCACGCGCGACGACTACAAGGTAGGGGTTTTATTTCTTGGAAATGCCTCTTTTTCCCATGTCGTTTCCGTTCAAATTGAGGAACCCGTTTAATAAAACAATTTTATTTCATTAAAAATTGTTTTCGGATATGCGTTCATGTGTTGAACATTATTCCTCCCATTGTTTATCATTAACGTCGAGGGTGCGGGCCAAGCGAACACGTCCCGACGACCCTCTTCCGCTCTTTGTTTTTGTGCGGATTTGACGGGCGACGACGGAATGTGCCGCAATGGAAGTTTGGTGGTTCCGCAGTGAAGAGCGGAACCCGGGAGGAGCAACGGCGTAGACAGGAAGAAATTAAGGCCACCAGAGCGACTCTGGCGGCCCGCGGAAGCCGGCGGCGGTGCCCGGCGCGCCGCCGGACGAGACCGTCGCAGCACCGGCGCTCGCGGACCCGCGGCCGCGCGGGTCCGGCGCGCGCGGGACGCTGCTGAAGCCGTGTCCGGTCGCTAGGAAGACACCCCGCGGGTGTCGCGGGGGTGTCACGCGGGGGCGGGGGCTCCCCCCCGCGTCACTCGGGACGCCGCTTCAGCCGCGTCCGGTTGTCTGGCTGACACCCCGCAGGTGCCGTGGGGGTGTCACGCGAGGCGGCGGCTCCCCCCGCATCGGCCGCTCGGCCTAGCCTGGCCGGGCTGGCCGAGCCAGACCGGTCCGACCGGGTCGGACCGGGTCGGATCGTGATCGGCCGACCCAGGGGGGGTCGGGCCGGGTCGGCCCGGGCCCGGACCCCCCGTCTTTGGACGGTTTTCCTTTAAACGCCTGTAACATGAGCTACGGGCCTCCAAAAGACTCGCCGTCAGTGGCAACGCAATCCTTGGATCGAGACGGTCGTTTCGGTATATCGCACTCAAGGTTTCGGAATACCTTCTGTTTGGCCGTGTTGGTTCTTACACGAAACCAACCGGGCCCTCGGAGCGGAAACGCTCATATCTTGAGCTACGGACGTCCGATTAATGCGCCGTTAGCTTTGTTGTTTTCCTATAAGTGAGAAGGATCTTTTGGAATACTCCGCCTTAGGTTTGGACGTAGGTGGAGTATGGACGGATTGGTTTTTCCTTAAAAACCAACCGGGCCCCTGGGACGAAAAAGCCAATAACTCTCAGACCGGGCGTCCGATCGACGCGCCGTCTGCGACGTTGAGTTCCTGTTGGCGATACAGAACTTTTGGATACATCAACTTCGGACTTTGTGACAGTTGATGTATCGGCCTCTCGGCTCGGGGAGCGGACCCTCCCGAACGAGCTTGCTGTGTGCGGAACCCTAGAGCTGGCTGCGATTGCTTCTTCGACAGCGACGACTGTGCAGAGATCCTCTGTGGACTCCGACGACGATCGTGCAGAGATCCTCAGTGGACTGTGGCGACGACTGTGCAGAGATCCTCAGTGGACTGCAACGACTACTCCACTCAGCGATCCTGCGTGGATCAGTGCTACAGGTCATGTGTGGGCCCGGTCCTGTGTGGGCCTGATCCTGTGTGGGTCCGATCCTGTATGGGTCAGCGCTCAACGGTTCTGTGTGAGCCAGTGCCTACAAGTCCTGTGTGGGCCCGATCCTGTGTGGGTCATTGCGGGGGTCAGTTACCTATCGATCCCTTGTGGGTCCGGTGACTTAGATAGATCAGTGATCATCTTTATCGTCATCCGAAGAAGTATACCTGTGTGAGCTGAATCATGTGTTACTCTCCTTTGTGGATTGTGTTGAGCTATCCTGTGTGGATTTACTCTTTACTCTCCTTTGTGGATTGTGTTGTGCTATCCTGTGTGGTTATACATTTGCTTTCCTGTGTGGACTGGGTTGTGCTTGGGCTCGGTCGTTGGAGCCGAACGGGAATTGATGACTTACGTATATGTACGGGCATATACCTAAGCCGTGTCAGATGTTACGTCGTGATTGTATCTTTCCTTATGGATTATACTTTGTGGATTTTGGGAGACCTTCAGGGGTCTCGGGGTCCCTACTGAGTAGCTTATACTCACCCCTGCATGGGCTATTCCCGCACGACGTTGTGTTGGTTACAGACGATAGAAATTATCTTACACATTCCATCCACATTGCTTATAAATCTTTATAGGTATCCCAAGTGGCCTTGTACACCTAAGAGATTCCACTTGTTACAATAGGGACACATCTACACGATGGATTTGATCTTTTCTAGGTCAATCTGTATGGAAATTTATCTTAAAACAAAGACGATATATATCCCAAAGGTAACCGTAATGCCACACATATTTAGGTTCATATTCAATTATTGGAATTGGATGAGGCATAATACCTTCTCAAGATCTCTAAGATGGTCAGGACACTAGCGGGATTCGACAAACATGTCATTCACATTGTATTCCACTTGAGTTACGAGAATGAGTTTGATGTTGTTTTTCATGGATGGATGAAATTTGGCACCACCATTCTTTAGAAAAAAGGGCATCACCTGATACCATGATAAACATTGTGGTACCATCAAGGTATTAGAGTCATCATCCTCAGGAGGGAATCTGGATCTAATTATACCTAGTGTATCCATATATTAAAGAGAGTTCCTGGAACCCAACTATGGTATTGATCAACAACTTTATCACTGTAAAGGGAAGATCATCCTTTGAATAATGATTGCTGATTTACTGAAAGTTGACATAGAATCTAATATTCCAATTCATCTTCCAAACTGGAATTATATGGGCTAGCCATTGGGGGTAATAAACTTCAACAATGATGTTGGATTTGATAATATGATCAACCTCATCTTCAACCACAACACCATGAAAATGGTTTATCTTATTGAGTGATTTCTTGGACCCTTAGTGAGTCATGGGATACTAAGGTGGTGTAAGGATACATGGGGATCTAGTACAGTCATGTCATTGTAACTCTAGGTGATTACATCATGATTATGGTTTAGGAAATCTATATACTATTTTTGCTCCTATGGGGGAATGTCATCACTAATCAATGTTGTACATGGATCATCCTTGGTACCATGGTTTACATATATCGTCTCATCATTGTTAATGAAGGCACCCAATTAAAATATGGAAGGATTTTATTACAAATAATCATTGTCATATAAAGAAAATGATTCAGTGGGATGTGATCCATCTGGGATAGCTAATTATGGGGGAATATTTGTGACTTATTGGGATGATCTGGAATCATTACTAGGGGACTATTACTCTAGTGAAACCATGGAGAAAGAGGTTGTCAATATGATTCCATTTAGCCTTTGGATATGGGGTCCTTTATTGATGTTGAATCAATGGTGGATGGTTTACTTATATGGATTCAATCTGGATCTGTTGAACAAGAGGGAGTGCTATGTAATAGTGTCCCTTTTGTGATCATCTTTATACATTATAGAGTTGAAGGATTATGGAATCACCCTATCCTATCTTTTGTATTAGTATTATGTAACAATTGGATCTTTCTTATACTTAGGTATATAAAATCCCTTTCTCTCAAAAATGAAAAAGGAAATTCCCAAGTTTGGGGTCATGAACTCCAATCAATGAATCTTGAGAACTAATGAATCATCTATTTTTTCAAATGGGATACTTATGAAGATTTTTTTCTCAAATTAATTGGTCTGAACTTTTTTCCCCTATCACTAGTAATAGATGATTTGTAAATAGTGTTTCTTGTAGGAGAAAAAGGGTGTGTATAACCTGGAATCCCACCTAATTGACGATTTATGGAGTATTTGAGGCATTGGTGAGATGAAGAGGGAGAATATTCTTGCAGAAAAAACTAGGGCCTACTAGTCAACTTGTTTTAGGTGGTGTTATATGAGATGACCATGTATTCAGTGCTTTCTTCCAAGCCACCAAATTTGGTCATCAAATGGGTTCTTCCACATGGTTCTTATTTTTCCTTTCATTACCCTGAATCATCATCTCAAGAAGACTCAAATATGGTTTGGCCAACCCATAACTGTTGAGTATATGGGTCAGGAAAATATTAATCCCATAAACAATGTCCACTATGTAGAAACAGATTTCCATGCCCTTGAACTGGCATGTGATGTATAGTGGGACATGTTACCCTGCATGAAAGTTCCCCCATCATCCCCAGAGAAATACACGATGGCCTGGAATTCATCTCTCTCAAGCTACTATAAATTGAAGGTATCTAAAACATCTACAACTATTTCAAATGGGAGGGGGATTTTTGGGACTTCTAAAAGGACCTCACACATTTCCTTAGACAAGAGGTCTGGTCTGAAAGTTTTTTTTATTATTTCATTAGAGAACCAAAAAATATCCCTTTAAGGGTGGTGAAAAGGGTTAAGTCCAATGACATCCCCTTTTAGCACACAAAATTACTCAAGGGGAAGAGAATGAAGACTATCATAAAACCAAAGAGTGTCCTCCTGGCTGCCCAAACGAGCCATAAAATCAGTTGGAATGTATGATTACCTCTAGCTATGATGGATTAACCTTCCAAGATTTGTTTCTACCTTACACCTTCGAATAAGGTAGATCAAATCCCAAGGTATATCATAAATTTCCTACAATGCCTTGAACAACACCCCCGAATCTGATTCCACCTCCGCCACCTACAGGCCCCTCCTCCTACAGACTATCAGACAGGAAAGAAGAGCCTAAACCTCCGCACCCGTTGAATTACACAGGCCATAAAATGAACTAAAGGAAACATGCACAGAGCCCCAAAATTCATGAAGTAATCCTCGTCCCCTCACCACTACCTCCATGAACGACCCATCGATATTCAGTTTCAACCCATGGCTTGGAGACAACCACATCACCCAAAATCTGCCCCTCCTTTGTAGCATGCATGGTCTCTATAGAAAATGACACAGAGTAAACGATGCCAGCACCCCTTTAACCAGCAAAGTCAATTCCAAAATGGGTGACTTGAGCCGAATACGAAGGGATAACAGAGATCTTTTGAAACCCATCCTAACCTGATTTCATGCCTCCGAAATGGTCCAACAAACAGCCACCAGAATGATGGTCCTAATCATCCACTCCATAGCTCTGTTTTCCATCCCAGATAACCATGTTGAAACAAACTCTTGTTAGTTCCAAGGCTCTTCTTCAGGAAACAGTGGGTGAGTAAACAATGACAAAAGCAACGATGCCCATTGTCCTTGGAAGAAGAGATGAACCACCATATCTGTATTAGGAAACTCACAGTAGTAACACTTTGAAACCATGTAGAACACCCTTTTTTGGATATTTTCCACCATTGGTAAATCCCTGTTATTGATTCTCCACACCAATAAATTCATCCTATTCAATATTTCATTACACTAAGCAATCAGTCACCCTTCTTATGTGGGACTCTCCCTTTGGATAATTCTCCTGTATTCGTGGATATTGAACCTTCCAGATCTTGCCTCCGTGAAGTAGCACACATCCTGGTCATTTTTCATCATAATTTTTTTCAAAAAGGCTCATTTGGGTGGGATGCATGACAGGCACAACTGGCTGAAATACTGGGTTCTAGGTGGTGTAGAAAATTTCGAGCTACTCATCGGTTAACTCACCCAAAACCACCATCTACAGACAATTGAATATATGACTCCAAGATTTAATTTGATAGAAACAATAATTGTTTGATCATGAATATTCTATCTAATAAGTTAATATGGTCAGTTGCGATGGCATTCTTGATAAAGTGTGCTGGGATGACAGTGCTTTCTTAGCTCTACAAAACACCTTTTTTCTGGTTTTTGTTTTATGTAGGTATCGATCAGGACCACTCTCCTGATCATTTTTATGGATCACACAGCTTTTAAATTCTCATATATGACATCAAATTGAGTCATTGAAGGGTTTTTCAAGGAATTTCCCATCGTCATGCACAATGAAGAGGTCGATCAACTCAACGAAATTCACAGAGGCATACTCAAGATCAACATCATAGAGGTATTACAATTTTTTGAAGACCCTAGGGGTGATTCCCATATCTAGAACAGTGAAATACCCAAGGTTGTGAGATGGGTTTGGAATAGATGGGGGTTTTTATGTTCCATTTCACCATTAGTTCATACTCATCCATGATTTGGAGGGCCCTGACATGGATGTAGAAGCAATGACTGGAGGAGAAGTCATAA
Organism: Viscum album; assembly: GCA_963277665.1. Classification (NCBI taxonomy): domain Eukaryota; kingdom Viridiplantae; phylum Streptophyta; class Magnoliopsida; order Santalales; family Viscaceae; genus Viscum; species Viscum album. The sequence continues at coordinate 1,869,268,520 of OY728133.1, forward strand.
TTTCAGGAGGCTTGATATGACCTAATTTGGTAGAGAAGACACCATAGGCTTGGAAATCTACTCTGTGGGCCATCCAGTCATTTTACTTCTGAGTCTCGTGGTCGGAAACATGCTATTATGCATTGAAATTCTCATTTTCATTATCGGCCTCAGGAAAGTTGTGTGTTAATTTTGTCGTGAATTTTCCCGATTTAACCCAACCATTATTCAATCATTCCTAGAACCAATTATTTATCACATATCATCCCTTTATTGTATGTACAAAAATTTTGTGTTATGGTAGGTGGTTAGATTGGTTAGTGTGTTCAGCCTCCTGGGGCCTCCTGGACTCTGGAAACATCATAATCCCATACTTCAAGGCACTTAGGGAATAACTGAGGACCTGGGCATATTTAAAAGAATAGGTTTGTTTCCTCGTATTTTGGAAGGTAAATATAAGAGCCCAGACCTGAAGAGGGTCCCAGACCTATTGATTGAATGGAGCCACATTTTCTCATCTAGGTGTTTGATCTTGTCAAGACGGTGTCTGCAGATTCTACACTAAGAATGGATAATTTTGATGGGGTTGCTGGTCTTTGTGTGTCTCCATAGGAAAAAGAAAAAATATAATGGATCAATGGAATCTACCTATACAATGGTATAAGTATCCAAATTGACAGAACTTATCACATGAGATAGCTGAGGCAGTAGATTCGGTTTCTTAGCCAACTGCAATGCTTCCTCCAAATGTTGGGCCTTGTTGGACATATATCGGAACCCGCCTGTGTTGTTCTAAGCGATGAGGGTTGGGAATATAAAAATAATAATATTAAACACACACATAGTTAGCATATTATCTTGATCCAGCAGCATATCATGTGAATAAGTGAGGCATTTACATATGGTGAAAAAATATGTTACTCACATGTCAGGATTTTTCTTGCACTTGAAGAAGTTTGAAATTAATTTCCATTATTTGGTGGAGATGAAATGGTAGAATAATGACTAGGGAATGTATTCCAAACTAGTGATGGAACCAATGGGACGCTGGTTGTACCATTAAAATGTAGGTCGTCCAAATGTATAGGGAAACCATTAATGATTGGTGGCCTCCAACTATTTTGGGGTACCCATCATAGGGTCACACCTTGAGATGGAGTGAGAAAAATGTTATAGTAGGACCCCATCCGATTTAAATGGAATATTTTATTTTCTAACTCCTAAAGTACTCTCATATTTTCTACCCTTGTCTAATATATCTTTCCATCATGTGGGATCACCACCTACCTTGTTTCCAAAGATTCCAGGTGAGCTATGAGAGTAGCTATCAAATCATCTTATCGGGGTTCCCTATCTTGATGAGGATTCCTGAATACCAGTGTGTTATAAGGATCATAAACTCAATATAAAGGCTCAACGGCTAGGAGAGAGACATGTCATAGATATAGTGCAGGGAAATCCTAATACTATAATGAATTTGGTGACTCATACATCATACACTTTCCAATAATCATACCTCTTCCCTATCAGTATTGATGGAATTTCTGAGCTTGAATGGGGGAAACTGGATAAAGAGTACTTGTTTCTACCCTAGTGGAGGAGAAATTATATCCTGTTAAGATATGCTATAATTTGGGTACCAACTGGCCATGATTTGAGTGAGGACTGTAACACCTAAAGAATATATAGTATATTCCTTTTAAAACAAATTTAATATTGTTTCTAGCTTAATTTATACACAACACTATGTTGACGTCTGTTACACACAATATTGAGTTCCTTTGATAGCATATAAGATATGAAATTCCATAATTAAAATTTTATATAACATACTAATACATGAGGGTATAATTATTTTTATATTATGTATTAAATCCTTGGTTTTTACATTCATACTATAGATATGATAAATACGGAAACATTGCTCTTTATTACAAATGAAATTATGGTTTATTACCAAAGTTTACACATAATACAACCCAAAAGATAAATATTTCTAGTTTATTTAGTAATTTTGTACATTAAATAATGTCATAAAATAGTATATACATTATCTTAATTGAAATCTTCCTTAACAAGATCATATTTTTCCTTCATTCTTAACATTGTATGAGATAACCTGGGGACATACATAAAAAAGAGGAGAACTATAAAGCCCACTAAAAGAATAAACATGGAATAATATGAATAAATTTATAAATATTATACAATATGAATAAAAATGAGAAATAAAAGGGTTGAAAATCATAAATATCAGCAATTAGGCAGGTTATATCATGATAACACAAAAACAACATGGGAAATGTTGCAACAACTTAAAACGATGCAGCATAAACATAGTCAAGGATAACTGCCAAGAAGCTAGGATATAAAAGTACCTTTATGGGTTAGATTCAATCCCTAATACCTTGCATGAAGTCTTAGGGTACTAAAATATTACCCAATGTATTTAGTTCTATATAATTTTGGTGAACCTGTAACTTTCATTTCATTCTCATACTTAAGTGTGCCACAAATATCATAAAACATGGAATCATTATTCATTAATTTTTATTCCATGATCAATAATTTAGGAATAAATACATGTAATCCCCAAATAAAAAAATATTAGTGCATAAAGTAGAACAAAATTTATAGAAATTGGGTATAGGTGTTCAGTAGACTTTTTTTGGCATGGAAAATCATGGTAAAATCTTAGAAATATAATGGGGGTATATAAATGTTCATAAAAATTATTAATAAGAGTGGAAGGGGTATATAATAATTTATCTATCTTATTTTCCGTAATGGATAAAAGTAATAACATATACTAACATTAGGAATTGGAGAAAAAGGGAAGAATATTATCAAGATACATGAATAAAGTGGAGGTTGAAAAGAACCATTACCTTGAGAGTGTGATTCCTAATCATTGGGAGGATATTGTGGGGAACTTGGGTGAAACTTGGTGGGACTATAGTGAGGGGAGGTTAGGTAATGATGTTAGAAAACGGATTTGAGTGATGATAAGTGGTATATTTAGAGGTTTTATATCGGAAAAGAGGGGGAAATCATTATTGTTTCTCAAACATATGTTGTGGACTCAATATAACAAATTAACCAAAACCACAAACCATAGAATGATTTTCCCATGGATTCTTTTAAATATGGTTGTTTTCATAATTTTTATCTCATAATGGAATAAAATATTAAAATACTACCCTTGGTGATGTGGAGTTGAGTAATACTCTTAAAGAAATAATTTTAAAACATCAAAATATATTCAAGGTTTTGGAGGCTTCATAAAGACTTTATAAAAAATATAAAATAAATTAAACAAATGTCATTATTATAAATAAGAAAACATGTATTCAGTCATAGATACCATTTATAGTATTTATTACATCACATTTTGGTCATTATGATGTCACAATACACAGCGTATATCTATACCCTATTTAATTTTGACCCAAAAATTAAACTAATTGAGAACATTATGAACAACTTACCATTAGATAATTTCAATGTTATGATGATAAAAATAATACATATTTCATCCAAATAATTATTTAAATACGTGAATTTCCACATTTAAAATAAGAATCACCATTTATTGACAAAAAATGCTTGGTTTTTTGACAATAATAGTTTTCAAACTGTTATTAAAACTAAATTTGATTTTATAGAAATTATATGATAATTTTATTTTATAAGCATTATTATAAAATAATTTTTCAATAAAAATTTATTTATTTCAAAAATAAACTAATTAATCAAAATAGTTTCCTCATTTAATTTTGAATATTAACCAAAAAACTATTTTTGGTTTTTTCTATAAAAATAGAAATCATTTATATGGTAATTATTAAAAGTCAATATAAACATTATTTGATTGAAAATTGAATATTCGTATTCATATTTTTATGGTCTTTATACATATCCATTTAATACACTAGAAAATACCCATAGGGTCTGGTGTGTGACAATAAGACTTTCATGAGATGGTTTGGCATACATGGTTTGGGTCATGATCTTGATGAGATTAATATGCTCCTGTAAATTATTTATCTCATGCATAAGTTGATGGATATCATATTAGAAATGGTTAAAAAAAGATACCAAAGATTCTATGTAACACCCCAGGTAAATAAAGAATATGAAATTTTCATATTTATCCATATTTGTGAATAAAATATTAATATGACTTTAAAGGGGATGCTATGCTCGATGGCGTACCTAACACGCAACAACGAGTTTCTTGGGAATCTTACGTTGCAGTCTAATAATAAAATAATATTATTTTAAATGGTAGTTAACATGTAGCCATTGTAATGGAGGTAATGGATATAAATATCTAAAATATGATTATATATGTTTTTAAATGTTTTTACATTTATCCAATAAAGGATAGAGGCTTAAAATATGGAAAGAATTCAATTTTAGGCGTATATGCCTTAGTTTTCACTAAAGGTTCACTTATCACCTTTTGATGTTGAACCATCATTAAATATAGTTTTTTTCACTCTTAAACATTCTTTTGGACCAAATAAAACTCTTATTAAGAATCGGGACATCAAAATTTACTTTGTGTAAATTTTTGGTATCTTTCCGATAAAGTTCATTTTTTTTAATGAATAGTGTAAAATGTGGTATTTTAATTCAAAACCACTTTTTAATATAATTTATTTATATGATTAGATTATCTTTTGAATTGGTTTTAAAGTGAAATTTGAATATATTTTTACCATTAAATCCAATAGTGGTCGTTGAAATTAATTTCACTTTGAAAACAGACTTAAACGAGTGTCAATTTTTTGATACTTATTGTTTCATGAAAATACGCTATTTGCTCTGACATCGGGAATTAATTAATTAATGTGACTTATATGTTTTTAATTTTGTAAAATAGACTTCATTTTTTAATTCGTAATATCAAATATAGCTTAGGGTGAATTTTTGGGATTTTTCTGAAAAACATCAATTTTTGATGAATAGTGACACCACTAAGTGGTACTTATAAAAACTGATTTTTCCGTTTAAATGAAATTTTTCCATCTTTGTGTTTTGAATTTCAAAAATCCAACATACATGGTTTTCATTAAGAAGTAAAATGTGGTTCAATGGGATAAAAATATTTTTTTGATGAATAGTAACTTATTATGTTTTTAATCGCGGTTAGAGGTAATTAGTGTAGTTTAAGGTAAAAATAATGTTTTAATAATATGAAATGAACTTGACACATGTCCTAACCTCATTGGATGTGTAATGGCCGACCAAGAAAATCCATGGGTCAACTTGGGGACCCCATGGAGCCACTTTGGTTGGGAAATTACATAAATAACTTTTTATTTAATGTAAAAGTAAAAATGACACAAACATGATATGTTTTACAAAAAAAAAATTTAAGTGGGGTTTTACAAGTCAGAGTTTTTATTATAAATAGACATTGGAAATCTAAAACGATTTCCTATATCATAGTAATTGTTTTATAATTTTTAGACATTAAATAAATTAAATTATTTATGACATCATAATGATGCAGCGATGACATCATTATCTGACGATTTAAATAAAATGAGAATATAATGTAAACCTTATGACCTACACATGTCCAAAACTTATTGGATAGGTGGATTTAGAACCCTTATCAACTTATCCACGAATTATATCAATGTGGGACCTTTTAAAACCGAAACACATTTTCAAATAAAGTAATATTTCTTACTTTCCAAAAGTGCCCCTCCTCTCCTTTTATAAAAGGACCCCACCTCTACCTCATTTCACACACTCCTAAAGCCTTTGGCTCGGACAACCCCTGCCCATTTACTCTCTCCACATCCCTCTACTCATCCTAGAGGATTCCCTTTGGGCATAATCCTTTCAAAAGAAGCCTTTAGGCTCAAATCAAAATGAGTTACACTTTTAAAGGTAATTCATTCTCTCATGTTCATTTGTTTTATTTTGCTTCTCCAACCCCCTAAGCTCTTTTTATTTACTTCTTTTGTAACAAAACCAGTATCTTCAATATACTAGGATATTGTTATAAGATTTATTCTAGCTACACTCTCAAAAAACTACATCAAATGGTTAAATAACATACGGTTTCCGTGGATGGCGAAATTCTGCCTCCCGAAACGATGATTGTTCAATACTCATTTAACACCTTCAAAGGTGTCCATTATGATGTCACTATTTTTATATATGATATATAATATGTTTATGTTTTACTTATGCTTCTGTATTTTTCATTTGTGTCTTACCTTTATGGCTTCCATTATGGGTATACGCGATATCTTCATTTTAGGAAGTGCGGACTACCTCCCCCTCAAAGTGATGTGATTCGTTAATGCCATACGTGGGACGTATAAAGGATGGATTTAATGTTATTATATATGATGTTATACTGGAAATATTATATACCTCTATATCATTATTATTTCTTTCCATTAAAGTATGAGATAGAAATGAAAGTAGCGTTCATGCGTACGTACGACTTACCGTCTCCATGAACGGTGCATTTCATTTCTTATCCCCAAATGTAATGTACTATTATAAGTACATGTATATAATGGATATATATGATTAATGATACATCTAAATGATGAATATAATTATGTAATTAAAATATACATACCTCTCATTTAGTTTTAATTCCATTAATATGACAAAGAAATGAAAGTAACGTTCATGCGTACGTACGGCTTACCGTCTCCATGAACGGTGCATTTCATTTCTTACCTCTAAATGATTATGTAATATTATAAATACATGTATATTATGGATATATATGATATATATGATATCCAAATCAGGAATTTCATTCTGGATATAAAGAACCTTTGGCCACACGAACAACATGTAATTGTAAGAAGTCCACTTTCGACTTAAGAACCAAATATCGGCAAAACAAATATTATTAACTTAAATGATTATATAATTTTTATGAAGTGGTAATAAGTGATATAAAAGGAATAATGAACTTGAAAAATGTTCTTAATGAAGTAGAAATTAACTCAAGTTTATTATTCAGGAGATTAAAGAACAATCGAGTCAAGTCGGACCCGAGATGAAGGATCCTACTCCTCTATTTCTTTTTAAGTACTCTCCTTTATGTCACTTCTTTTAAGCTCCTCTTTGTAATGTTGGGGGATGTTATTTTATATTACTCTTTCTTTACATTTTATTGTAATGTGATGAGATACCCTATTTGATCTCATCAATCCATATTCGGATGTTTTATGTGGCGACGTTGGGCTGCCGAGTTTTCGTAAGGGATTTTTCATCTCACTTTTATTCCCGTGAGATTTATGCTACATTTTCCACAAATTCCATTAAGTGGTGTATGTACTGCCCATTATTATACTCTTTGGGTAATATAATTTCTTTTATGAGTATTTACATCAATGATCTATTGTCCTTCTTTCATGGGGTGTATGTTTTGAACGATACCCAAGTCTGTAAGGGAACCTTTCACCCTCCTCTTTTTTAAAAGACATCTTTTGTTGGGTCTTTTAATTTACATATAGTTATGTTGGGATATGTTCTAATATATCCTTATTGATGTAAATTTTATGTCCAAGTGATGATATACACTTTTTATCTCTCATCAACTCATTTTGATGTGATGCCGTTAGGCTGTCAAGGGAACTTTTTAACCCAATTTAGATTTCCTTGGGTTCAACATGTAGTCATTAAATATGTCATCCATTGAATATGTGTGAATGAAATTTTATTGTTTTATACTTAATATCCACTTATATTGGGTGTACTTATATTTGTCACACATATTTTTTAGATTGATTTGTCTTTAATTTAAGGATACCTTCTCTATAAGGGATTTCATCACATTTGACATTTCTATTGAGGGTTCATTGTTGTTATGCACCAATTCACTCTTATATGGTGTATATAATGTCCTTTGGAGTATTATATCATGAATCCATTTATTCTCATGATATTATAAAGTTCTGACTAAATGTTATTCCTCAATTATTGTATTCAAGTGTCTCTAATTTTGGTAAAACCCCTTTAACCAAAATATCGTTTTAAATGTTTTAATTATTTGTTCTTATTAATATCAATGTTTTAAAAATGGTTTTATGGATTTATTTATATTTATATTAATGGTTTAATATTTTAAGCTTCAAGGTGGTATGGGACTTCATCTCAATCTCCTTTCATTGAGGCATATTTTATTTTATACACAACTTTCTTTTATACGGTGTATAAACCCCTTTGACTTTTACGTTTATTCAAAAGGAATCTTTTTTATACGAAGTGTTTACTAAATGACAAAAGGGAATGTTTTTGTCGTACGTATGCGGCTACAACGACTTCTCCGCCGTCGTGACCGTTATTTGAGTTTCGGCTTCCTCTATAATCCATACCTTCTTTTTAAAAGAAAAATAAATACCATGTTTTACTTTTCTTTTATTTTGGTATTGAAAATGGTTTTCACAATGTTTTTTGTGTTGTATTGATATATTGTGATTGAAATGTGGAAATGTTATGTTTCCTTTATGCATGTTTTATGTGATACGATTATGTTATGGTTCTTGGGCATTATTATGAAGACGGGTGGTTCTGTGATAAACTAAGGGCGGGTGAGCTCGATATAGCTCTCCAATGCATTGGGTAACGTGGAGGAGTGAGATGTTAAGGTTTCTCTGAAGAGATTTAGGGAATATACTGTGATGAGTATTCCAAACGTAACCAAGATGGTTATTACCTACGTAAGAATTTTATGAATGCCTCAAGTTACCTTTATGTCTTATGATTTCTTTGATTTATTCATGGTTTTATGAGGTATGTTAAAGTTCCTTTGTTTTATGGGTAAAGTATGATTTCATTCTTATTTATATATGAACTCATGTTTCCTTTCCATATTTTTATAACCCTTACTGAGCTTTTTATGCTCATCCCTAGTTTTTGAAATGTTTTTCACAGGTCAAGGGAAAGGTACATGATGTAATGATATTGTATTTACTCATATATCTAATAGTTTTTATTAAATGATAAATATGTAATTTTAATAGGAATTATAGTAATAAAAAACATGTAGATAATAAGATAATATTTCATTTATTCTCAAAGTGTGAAAGGAAAAATTGAGGAATTTCCCTTAAGGGGATTGGTGAAGGTTTCATGTGTGTAATGGAAGGTTATTGGGTAAACAAATGTCAAAGTGTTGTGAATAAGAAGTTAGATAATTATGAAGAGAAAATACACCAAAATTTAACACCCACACTCCGGTATCTAAAATTTAATGATCATGGGAAATATGATAATCAACACTCAAATCCAAAAGTTAATGACAATGATAAATGTTAGAAGAACATTAATGCTAGAGAAAAAAATATATATCATGTTATCTTAATTTATAATGTGGGTTATGAAAATTAAGTAGTTAAAGGTCCACTTATAGTCTATTCAAGACCTACTAATATCTAATTTCATTGTGGTTCTACCTAATCTGTTATATTTAGAGAATTTTATAAGGTTATTACAATTCCAACCCAATGATTAAATGTTGAATTAGTAGTGAAAACATATAATGGTATGATGATCACAACTCAATCCTATGATTCTTATCTAATTTATTTTTGTTGGAATATGATTACTAAAAATATTTTTATACTCTTTCTAGATGGATTTGATCTATTTTATTCCTTTATATAAATACCACTTTAATTGATAATGAACGGAAGTCAGATTTTATATTACAATCCAAACAATAATAATATATCAATATGGTAATAAATATAAACATATGATGAAAATTTCATCCATTATGATGATGTTTATTCCTATTCAAAAGATGTATTCTTGAAATATGGTTGGGGAGAAACTCAACATCAATGATAAGCTTTTTAACATCATATTACCAGCTTTCAGGTACTTATTTAACCATGTTTTTTATTTTTGTTTATTTTAGTCTTGTTCTAGTTCATTTCTAGGGGTTTTTCATATTTTTGGTTATTTTGGGGGATTTCCATCTTTGGTTCATAGTTACAGAAAACCATGTTTTTTGGACAAGAAAATAATTTGTCGTGTTTATTGATTTAGGACAGTGGTTAATGGTTAGTACACAGTTTTTCAAAACCATGTGGAGACCCCACCAAACTATAAAGCCTTGTATTGTGGGGGTGAACATGGTTGGATCATGGTTAGTCTAAACATGTGGAAAAATAGTGAACCTTTTCTAGAATCACATTAAAGGATCATAGTCAGGCACATGGTTAGTGACAACAATGAAACCTGACCCAATAAACCATTAAAAATGTTTTTAAACCCCAATAAATTCTAAATAAAATCACAAGACTCTCGTTATAACCAATAAACACATCCCACTCGACCCTAATATGATCCTTTCAATTTTGGAGGTTCTAATGATGTGAATTGGATCCTTGAACCTCGCTTCTTCTAAGATAAAAGCACTAGTGGATGATTTTAATTTCCATCCAATAAGTTATTTCTATATTATGTTTAATTTCCCATTACTATTTTCTCCCATCCCTTGAGAGTGATGAAAAATAATGTTGTTGATAGAGCAAAAATATCAATTAATAGACTATAATTCTAGGGATCTATCTTTATCTTCCTTTCCCTTGATTATTCATCGGAAATTTCTATCTCATGTGATTGATCATTTGATCATTTTATTAAAGGTATTTGGTTCCATATATCTTTTCTATAAAGTTAAAACCTTGATTTTATTCCTTGATTTAAAATGAAATCCCAATTTATTTTCTAAAAATTGAGAAAATTTGATATTTGATTTGAAAAGGCTGGGATTTATGAAATAAAACCCACTTCCTAAAGATTTGATAAATTGGATGATTTTTCTGAAAGATTGAATAAAGTAAATAGTTGAATTTACCAAATTATTTGATATTGATTCATGATAAAATAGATTTAAAGTAATGTTTTTTTTTGAAAGGCATGAAATTTATTGATCCTCTATTATTTATTTCAAATTTATATGGCATGTCAAACATGAAATTGGTCGTTTGAACTGTGAATGATTAATTAATTTTAATTGAATAAATTTCTCATGATTGATTGATTGAAGAAAATGAGAGAATGAGTAGTTTGTGGGTGACTACAAAAAACTGAATAGGACTGACTCCAAAATAATTGATTGATGATGATAACTCTGACTAAAAAAAATTGAACATGAATTCCATAGATGGGTTTTTGCTTTATTTTATTTTTATTACATAAGGATTAGGAATGTGTGTACACACATAAGCAATGTAGATTTAATGAGTAATGAGAGGATCATATAATATATTAATGACTAACCTCGGGGCTTATTAACATGCTTGTTGGTTTTGAATTGATTATTACATGCTAGTGATTATAGATCTATATTAGCCATTCCCTTCTGTTTTATAAAAAATGATTATTTAAGAATATTTGGAAATATATTCCCCAAACTTTATTAGAAGAAATATTTTTATAGGAAAGTAAAAACTATATTTCATTAATTATTTTTATTTAAATTTATGAATAAATGGTTCATTTTTTTGGAATTTCTTATGGATCATTTTGTGGAATCCTACAAGGATTTTTTTTTCAATACCATACCCTTTACTTCGGGTGTTTTTCTATTATGTTATGGAAGGTATTAGAGAAAAGGAAATAACCACTTGGAGTTAGAGGACGTTCTTGAGTATGGGACCTTATTTGATGGAGGTGACTAGTGGAACTATGACCCACTCAATTAATGAAGATTATATATTCAGTCTTGATGGATCTTATGTAAACATTTGGATTATGTATTACTATGGGATGCTTATCTATTTCTTGAGGAAATTATCTCCTTGATGAGTGTTTAGTATACTAACTATTTTTTGATTTATAGTATTTTATGTTTTTTATGGTTTTATCATATGGAAAAATCATACACTTGGACTCTTAATTGATGTCAGGTCATAGTCACCTACCTATGGGTATCATGAACACACCTTGGGTATTCTAAATCCAACTTGGGTACCAACGTAACTAGGTATCTAGATTGGTTCATGAAAAATGTCATTAAACAATGTTTGAGTATCTTTCCTTGATGTATATAAGTTTTCTAGGATGTTTTGGTATATAAGAGGTATGATTTTCCAGATATATGGTGTATTTATGAGTTAGTTCCTCTCTTGATATCATCTTAGCGAGCCTCAAGTCACAATGGAGTTTATAAGAATCCTTTAGGAATTAATTGATCTTATTATATTCCTTTTTGAAACTATATTTGACTATTTTTAAAAACCATAAGTATAATTATCATTAATGGAACTTGCCTCCACTACTTTCCTCTAGGTCTGTATTCTATCAATCTATCTAGAGGCGATGAACTAATTTGTTTCCCCACACTCCTGCTTTCCAAAGGTAGGTGGATTCCTTCACATTAATTGGTGATTTCATCTCCTTGATCGAAATAAGATGATGAGATTTTGGTTCCTCTATTCAGAGATTCTTTCTTGGAGCTCATCTCTTAGTCTTGGTCTCCCTCACAAATTTAATTCATGTTTATGAAAATTGTTCCAGGTGCTATCTGGAGGTAGATGCTAGTTCATTATGCTGCCTCTGTCTTGACATGGAACCAACCTTCGGTCTTAGTAGTTAGTAATGTTGGGAATTTCTACATATTCTTGGATGTTGGGAAGGATGGGAATCTATAAAGTATTTCCCATTTGAAGTTAGAGGCTTCTCATATAATCAATATTAGTCATGAATCCTAAGGAATATCATGTCGCTCACAAGGTAGATGATTCCATGGGAATAAGTATTTATATTCTTTCTACCTCAAGCGTACCATGTTTGTTTCATGGCCTAAAGATTCTTGATCATGTCATAAGTTTGACATCTCATAGAGACTGATTGGTTATAGATTTAACATCATGTGGGGATAGTTGGATTAGTTTTTTAACATCATGTGGGGATAATTGGGTGGTTATGTGTGTCCCATAGGGTGGAATATTTCAAAGTTTGTGTTTTGTAGGGTGTGTACCTAGGGGCGAATATTTCCCACATGAGAGTTTAGATAAGTGTTTCCCTAGGGTGAAAATTTTACACTTAGGGTTTGACAGAGTGTGTCCCCTGGGGGGAATATTTTACAATTGGGGTTTGGTGGATCATGTCCCCTAGGGTGTAGATTTCACATCTAGGGGTTGGTTAAGTGTGTCCCTAAGGAGATTTAACACATAGGATTTTGTAGAGTGTTTCCTAGGGGAGAATATTTCACACTCAGGGTTTAGTGGAGTGTGTCCATAGAGGGTAAGATTTCACACATTAGGTATTGGTTAAGAGTTTCCCCACGGGAAAATATTTCACACATTGGGTTTAGTGGAGTGTGTCCCTAGGGGGGAAGATTTCACACATGGGGTTTGGAATAGTGTGACCCCATGGGGGAATATTTCACACGCGGAGGTTTGGATAAGTGGGTCCCTAGTGGGGAAGATTTCTAAGTTGGTTTTTTTAATGATTGGGTGTCAAGATTGAAATTCATAGAGGTGTTTTACCAACCCTATTTAGGATACAAGGATCTAAACCCGTGTAGATTGATGCTAAAGTTTAAGGATGTGTTATAGGAGTGGTCCATAATCTTTGATGCCATAATGTAAGGATGACTGTGTTATGGAATGATCGTATATGAGACATTGTGTGGGGATTAAACGTAGAAGATGATCTACATTGGAGTTTCGTCATGGGGTAGGGGAGAACGTGTCTTTCCATGAAGATCATACATGGGGAATATCATGTTCATCACATGAGGTAATCCTAATATTTAATGTCATGTGCTGAGGACGTTGGCTCTCAGTTTAACATCACATGATTAGGATTTGGATCTAGGTAGTTTTATGTCATTATCTTGGAAATGGAAGGGGATACACACTGAGGGGGATAATGTCAAGGTGAGAGTAAGATCCATAAAAATATACCTCTAATGAGAAATTTAATCCATTTAAATTGATGATTCCACATTTGGGGCTTATTTATCCTTATCTCATGCAGATATTTTAAGGTAATAACGTAGTCATTGTCATAGAGGAGTATAAATATAGAGGCATGAAGTTAGGGTTCAAATGCTTAGTAGTACTATAAATTAAGGTAGCAATTATTAGGATAATTAGGTAGGGTAATGGCTCATGATGAACCTGATAAAAGTTGTTGGAAACAAAGGTTTGTGGTATCAGCTATATGATGATTTGGTGTGTAGTGGAACTATACCTAGATTGGTATGGGGGACCTAGGTATCGAAATTTTAATAAATGGTATTAGATGAAATGAGGAACCATGGGGAGACTTAGAGGATGGGTTTCGTAAAATTTGGGTCTTCACAAAAGAAAGGGGAATCAAGAAGGCCATGGGTCTCATAACGATTTGGGGTTTCATAATGTAATATGTTTCGTGAAACTGAGTGACCCTACATCAAAATATTTATTGGTACCCAAGCGATTGGTTTCATGAAGGATAATTGTCTTGAACAACCCCAAGAGCCAAAGAGGCCTTTCTTCTTATGTGAAGGCCTTGGATCGTCACAAAAGTAATTTCCACCAAGGTTTGATGTTCTCAAATCAAATGGGAGGTGGTTTCATGAAAGATGGAATACTTTGGTAATCCATATCCTCTATTAATCATGAAGTATCTATGTTTCGTAAAGTCAAGGGTTTTATCGAAATATTAAAGGTCGCATACTCTTAAAAGGTGGATATATGTTTAATTCACAGGACCATTGAAAAAATAGACTCAATTTGACCAAAGATGTTGGATTTCATGAAATATTTTGATATTTTTGAAATGATTAAGTTTTTTGAACCAGATTTATACTCTGTAGACGTTATCACCTCAATCTTCACATGCCTGCAATCCTCTATGAACTAGAGTTAAAATTTTTGGAGGTTACCACATCAAGAACCATATGGTTGGGGACTTGTGTAAAATAAATCCACTCTATAAGATTTTATCCTTCAAAAACTAGTCCCTTAAGTGGATTTTTGAGCCATCATGGGCTAAATTTTGTTCAAATTGGTCATTCATTCCTCAACCTCTCCCATGAAATATATATTTTAGTGTTAACAAATACCCGCACAAAATTGGATCTAACAAAGGAGAGGAGAATTAGAATATTATGGAAAAATACAGAGAATTTTTGATTAACAATCCATATTCATAAAAATCAGTCTGATCCAACACTTTTATTTAGGGGTGAGGGTCCCTGAGGGAACCACAATATTTTCATGAAATATAAGACCGTTAAATATTTTAAAAAAACACTATAATTTCACAAGAAATTTGTTATTTTGATCCTCACCCATCACAAACCTATGCTCTTATGTGAGCCGTATCTCCATGAGAAGAATATTATGATACACAAAAAATTATAAAATTCAACCTTCACAAATAAAACTTCACAAAACAGTCCCCAAAATTCTAATTATTAGATAAGATAACTACCTAATGTGATGAGTCTTTCACTAATCAGTGAAGGGAGATGGATGAAAATTTAATGTCTGGAGAGTGAATACAAAGTGTGTCAGATAATGATACACTCAAAAAACTTCAGATAAAGGTTCATAAAGAATATTCACTTTGTAAGAGGCTACCACTGTATAGTTTTGTGTTATGGGATGTTGTGTAAATCCACAGTACTGATTGAGATGAGTCTTCCTACTGATTTATGATCATTCATGGACAACACCAGTGGAACAAGAATATTGGAGGCCACATTATGAAATAAAACATGGTTATTTCTATGAATACCCTATATAACTATGTGATAAACATCAATTTAGAGGAATTATAGGTGGAGTCATATCAACCCTAGTAAAATATTATTCTCAAGGTGGGTTTTAAATACCATCTCAAAAGCTGGACAAAGGATTGAGACCTTCATAAGGGTAAAAAATTAACAAATGAATGGGCCTTGGTATACTAGGTATGCCAGTCCTATCATGATTTTGAGGTTATTCATGCTTTATGAGGCATCATGGTCCTCATAGTTCCACATCTCCCATCACCTATATATCACAATTGATCTATTGAGAAGGTGGTCACCAGGGCTAAACACATTCAATCTCCCCCATGGGGAGATTGACGTTAGTTTGTTGGATCACTATCTGAATGGTGGGATCCAGATCCAAGGGTCCATGTATGATGAATTCCTCTCGATTGGGGTTGTTTTTGAATACATGTATTAGATTCTAGCCACAACAAGGGTGTTTTTACACTTGGTGTAGGGGAAGAGTGACCACAAACAAGTGATGAAGGACATCCCTTTCAAGAAACAAATTATGTACTTCATTAATTGACCAATGGAAAGGTTACCAAGTCTGTCTCACCAATGTCTAAAGGCAAACTAATGAAGAAAGGATCACTTATATTGGAGGATCATAAAGGAAATTGAATTATTGTTTTGGTGGTGAGGATAAGCCCACCATCATGGTGGAAATACTAGTGATTGAGTAACATATCATCCTAGAGGTCCTGATCATGGTGAAGTTGTACAATGTGTTTCATTATATCAACTAGGTCAAGACTCCTTTATATGTTGTGCATCCTTATACATATTATATGATTTCTATTCCAAACACAGGGGGGAAATAAATATACAAACCCAATCTCCCCTCCAATCATAGGATTCAATCCATCCATCCTGAGCATCACTAAGAGTTTCCCTCTCAACTTGGGATCAATGGTCATTTTGTTAAGGATTATGTTAGTAGAACGATTCATTTTCTCCCTATTACACCCTCTCATGGGTATGGTAACTGATGAAGGAACAAGGAACATAGAACAATGATCATATATCCTTTCCTTTTGAAGAAGGTTACTAGAGTTGAGTGCGATTAAAATGTGATTTGTTATCCATAAACCCTACACCACTTCATGTGGTCATTTTGATGCCTCAAATGGTTTTCCTCAAGGGTTTACCTAGGAGTATGAAAATAATTCCACCCATCAGTCCTTAGATTGATGTGGTTAGTGTTTGATCATTTAGACATTATGAGGTTTAATGAGTTTCCACCACTCACCACTGCTTATGGGATCATCCCTGAATATGAAAAAAACTGGAAGAGCACATATCCTTGCAGCATCATGAGGTAGTAAACCATTAAGGATTGTGAGGAAGGAGGAGTTACACATTATTACTATCAAGGGATAGAGATAGTGGGAACATTGTAGATTTAGGGGTCAGTCTGATGTGTGGAGAATGGGATGTAGAGACGATTATCTCTAGCCCTACACTAGTGAGAATTGCAAGGAGTGAAGGAGAAAAAGGCATGAAAATCCAGGGTAAGTGGCTTCAGGATGATGGAATACACTCTAGGGATGTACCATTAGTGAACATACATGGTAGGGGGAATTGACTACACCACCTAGATGATCCATGTAATGTGGATTTTTCCAACAACTAGGTGATTTCGGGAATCCAAAAACAAATTACCGAACATCATGGGATACAGAATAATCTCCACACTATGGTTATATTACTCACTAGATTAGGTCACAAGGGGGAATAATTTCATGCTTCTTAGGAAGAAGTGGACATGATGAAAAGAATATTTAGATATTCTCTTGCCAAAAAAAATTAGTCTTTAAAGATGATATTCTAATATATTCTAAAAGACGGGATGGGAAATTGGAGCATATGAACATTGTGGTAAAGACCTTATGAAAGGAAATTATTTAATAAAAGTATAGGAAATGTGAGTTCAGTTTGAAGGAAGCCTCATTTATGGAGAATATTATAACAATAAATTGGATATCTAGGGACCCTTCAGAGAAAAAATTTATTTAAGAATGGTTGAGACCTATATCTAAGATATATATCCATTGATTCCTTGCAATAACTGGGCAGTATCGTCAATTTGTGAGAAATTGTTCACGATTGTCAAAACCGCTAACCAAGCTAACTTAGAAGGGAGTTATTTTTTATTAGAATGATGAATGTGAAGAGATATTCAATGAGGTGAAAAGAATTCTTATCACTCACATGTAATCAAACTAACAAGAAGTGGAGAACATATCATGGTATTCGCTAGTGCATAAATGAAGGGTTTGGGATAGGTGTTAATACATAATGATAATGTGATAGCTTATTCTTGAAGGAAATGAAGGTTCATAAATAGAAAAACCCATCACATGATATGGAGTTTTCTATAGTGATATTTTCATTTAATATATTTCAAGATTATCATTTTGGGAAGATTTGTGGAATATATACGGATCACGAAATCCTCAAGTATATATTCACACACAAGAAGATAAATATACACCAACATATATGTTTGGTAAAAATCAAGGACTATAAATTATCAATCCACCACCATCATGGAAAAATAAACAAAGTGAATAATAATCTATGTAGAAAGGATCCATTAATTTTATCATTGATTAGAATTTAGACGAACATTATCTTAAAATATTTGAATAATAAGGACATGGTAGTCATAAAGGAAGGAACATCATAAATCATTCCAAAATGATTTCTCAAAAATTAATTCGAGAGAGGATAAAGGGTTCTTAAAGAGAGGATGTGGTAGGTAAGAATAAAGTGGAAAATATAGTAAAAGGTAAATCCTCAATGTTCTATGTTAATAAATAAGGTGTTGTGTGATTTGGGTCATGACTATGTTCACCAACAAATCATGAGTTAAAGAGAAATCTTTTTTATGATTCATATAGCTCATCCTTCTCCATTTATATAGGAAGCATAAATATGTATCAATATATTCAAGAGAACTACTGGTGTTAAAATATGATGATCAAGATCATGGTCGATACATCAAGATTTCTTGTATGTAATCTAGTGAAGGAAGTGTGGAAATAATACAAATGGATGATGCACTATTTCCCATACCACCATGGAAAAGGCAAAACATCACTTTGGAATTTTTCAATGGTATTATGTGAAATCAAGAAGAAATAATGATATATGGGTTGTGATGGATCTTCTTACAAATATTTCACACTTCCTTGTCTTTTGAGAGGAATTTTCACTCAATAATCTTATAAGGTTATGAATTAGAGAATTAGTAAGGATGTATGGAACACAACTATCGATGGTAGAAAATTGAGACCCATGATTTAACTCCAAGTTCTGGATTATTCACAAATATTCTCTAAATATTGAGTTGAACTAAATCATGACATATCACTACAAAATGGTGGGAAAATATAAGAAGAATATCTAGACACTCAAGGATATATTGAGATCATTATCAATTGAATTTAAAGGAGGATGAGACCAAATATTCCACTGTCTGAGTTCTCATACAATAAAATTTTCCACTAAAGCATCCAAATGACTCCCTATAAATCCATTTATATGAATTGATTCAGAACACCTATATGGTAAGATGATGATTGGGATCAAAAAAGTTAGGTCCTAAAATAGTCTTGAAAATGGTCAAAAAGGATAAGACCATTCATCAGCACATCAAGGCTGCTAAGTGTCGACAGAAGATCTATATTGAAAATAATCATTACGACCTAGAGTTTGATGATAGAAACATGGTATTTCTCCATATATATACATATATGAAATACATGAGATTTAAGAATAATGGAAATCATAGTCCAAGATATATCTTCCCCTTTGAGAACCTTGGTCCAATTGGATTGGTAGCCTATTGACTGGAACACCCACCTAACCTGTCTCAACTACATGATGTATTCCATGAATCCAACATGAGGTATTATACCATACCCCACACATGTACCCAATCCAAATGCAGCACCATTGGAGAATGATATTTCATAGGAAGAGAAATCAGTGAAGATCTTAGATGGTTGAGAAAATGATCTAAAAAATAAGAAAATGTACATGATCATTCTGTTTTGAGGAAACCAAAAGTTTGAAAAAGTAACATGAGAACTAGAGGAAGTGATAAAAAACAATTACCCTTATATTTTTATTGTGGGAAATAATTGTTTCATGGGAGAAATTTCTGAAGGGTGAAAAATTGTAATGACTCGAATATTTATAAATAAAACTCCACATGCAATTTAATGATATGTCTTATAATATATTATGGATATAGAAAAACATTCATTTATTTGATTTAATTATATAAAATAAGAATTAAAATTCAATTATGTTTTATTACCATTGATAATATATACCTTGAATAATGATCATAACATTAGTATAAATATAAGGTTTTAACAAATCCAATTGACACAAATAAAGGATGTGGAGCCCTCAACCAGTAGGATTATACCGTATAAATACCGCATATAAGAGCTTCCTAGGGAGATAGAATATAAGGCCCCAGCCTTAAACATTACTTAATCATGAGTTATTACAAGATTACACATTGAGGATCTTTTCAGGTTTAGAGTTTTAGAGAATTAGATCACGAAACTTGCATTACATTCCACATTTAAACAAAGTGGTTACATAAAAGACAGTATTCATTCTTCCCATCAATGGAAACATATATAAAATAAACATGGATTCTTTCTTGACACATCCTTGACACTATCATCACATCATGTACCTTTCCCTTGACCTGTGAAAAACATTTCAAAAACTTGGGATGAGCATAAAAATCTAAGTAAGGGTTATAAAAATATGGAAAGGAAACATGAGTTCATATATACATAAGAATTAAATCATACTTTACCCATAAAACATAGGCACTTTAACATACCTCATCAAACCATGAATAAATCAAAGAAATCATAAGACATAAAGGTAACTTGAGGCATTCATAACATTCTTACGTAGGGAGTAACCCTATTGGATACATTTGCAATACCCATCACAGTATATTCCCTAAATCGCTTCGGAGAAACCTTAACGTTTAACTCCTTCACGTTACCCAATGCATTGGAGAGCTATATCAGGCTCACCCGCCCTTAGTTTATCACGGAACCACCCGTCCTCATAATAATTCCCAAGAACCATAACATAATTTTATCACATAAAACATGCATAAAGGAAACATAACATTTCCACATTTCAATCACAAGATATCAATACAACACAAAAAACATTGTGAAAACCATTTTCAATACCAAAATAAAAGAAAAGTAAAACATGGTATTTATTTTTCTTTTAAAAAGAAGTTATGGCTTGTATAGGAAGCCGAAACTCAAATAACGGTCACGACGACAGAGAAGTCATTGTCGCCACATACATACGACAAAAACATTCCCTTTTTTCGTTTAGTAAACACTTAGTATAAAAAATATTCCTTTTGAATAAACGTAAAAGTCAAAGGGGTTTATACACCGTATAAAAGAAAGTTGTGTATAAAATAAAATATGCCTCAATGAAAGGAGATTGAGACGATGTCCCATACCACCTTGAAGCTTAAAATTTTAAACCATTAATATCCATATAAATAAATCCTTAAAACTATTTTGAAAACATGGATATTAATAAGAACAAATAATTAAAACATTTAAAACGATATTTTGGTTAAAGGGGTTTTACCAAAATTAGAGACACTTGAATACAATAATTGAGGAATAACATTTTGTCAGAACTTTATAATATCATGAGAATAAATGGATTCATGATATAATACTCCAAATGACAGTATATACACCATATAAGAGTGAATTGGTGCATAACAACAATGAACCCTCAATAGAAATGTCAAATGTGATGAAATCCCTTATAGAGAAGGTATCCTTAAATTAAGGACAAATCAATCTCAAAAATATGTGTGACAAATATAAGTACACACAATATAAGTGGATATTAAGTGTAAAACAATAAAAGTTCATTCACACATATTCAATGGATGTCATATTCAATGACTACATGTCGAACCCAAAGAAATCGAA
The DNA here is from genome assembly GCA_963277665.1 of Viscum album. NCBI lineage: Eukaryota > Viridiplantae > Streptophyta > Magnoliopsida > Santalales > Viscaceae > Viscum > Viscum album. The sequence goes on from OY728133.1 coordinate 1,869,290,276, forward strand.
ATTGGGTAAAAAAGTTCCCTTGACAGCCTAACGACATCACATAAAAATGAGTTGATGAGAGATAAAAAGTGTATCTCATCACTTGGACATAAAATTTACATCAATAAGGATATATGATAACATATCCCAACATAACAATATGTAAATTAAAAGACCCAACAAAAGAAATCTTTTAAAAAAGAGGAGGGTGAAAGGTTCCCTTACCGACTTGGGTATCTTTCAAAACATACACCCCATGAAAGAAGGACAATAGATCATTGATGTAAATACTCATAAACGAAATTATGTTACACAAAGAGTAGAATAATGGGAAGTAAATACACCACTTAATGGAATTTGTGGCAAATGTAGCATAAATCTCACGGGAATAAAAGTGAGATGAAAAATCCCTTACGAAAACTCGGCAGCCTAACAGCGCCACATAAAACTTCCGAATATTGATTGATGAGATCAAATAGGGTGTCTCATCACATTACAATAAAATGTACAGAAATATTAATATAAACGAACATCCCCCAACATTACAAAGAGGAGCTTAAAATAAGTGACATAAAGGAGAGTACTTAAAAAGAAAGAGAGGAGTAGGATCCTTTACCTCGGATCCGACTTGACTCGATTGTTCTTTAATCTCCTGAATAATAAACTTGAGTTAATTTATACTTACTTAATAACCTTTTTCAAGTTCATTATTCATTTTATATCACTTATTACCATGTAATAAACATTATGTAATCATTTAAGTTAATAATATTTGTTTTGCTGATATTTGGTTCTTAAGTCGAAAGTGGACTTCTTACAATTACATGTTGTTCGTGTGGCCAAAGGTTCTTTATATCCATAATGACATTCCTGATTTGGATATCATATATATCATATATATCAAGAATATACATGTATTTATAATATTACATAATCATTTAGAGGTAAGAAAGGAAATGCACCGTTCATGGAGACGGTAAGCCGTACGTACGCATGAACGTTACTTTCATTTCTTTGTCATATTAATGGAATTAAAACTAAATGAGAGGTATGTATATTTTAATTAAAGAATTATATTCATCATTTAGATGTATCATTCATCATATATATCCATTATATACATGTACTTATAATAGTACATTACATTTGGGGATAAGAAATGAAATGCACCGTTCATGGAGACGGTAAGCCGTATGTACGCATGAACGCTACATTAATTTCTGTATCATACTTTAATGGAAAGAAATAATAATGATATATAAGTATATAATAGTTCCAGTATAACATCATGTATAATAACATTAAATCCGTCCTTTATACGTCCCACGTACGGCATTAACGAATCACATCACTTTGAGGGGGCGGTAGTCCGCACTTCCTAAAATGAAGATATCGCTTATACCCATAATTGAAGCCATAAAGGTAAGAAACAAATGAAAAATACATAAGAATAAGTAAAACATAAAAATATTATATATCATATATAAAAATAGTGACATCATAATGGCCACCCTTGAAGGTGTTAAATGAGTATTGAACAATCATCGTTTCGGGAGGCAGAATTTCGCCATCCACGGAAACCGTATGTTCTTTATCCATTTGATGTAGTTGTGTGAGAGTGTAGCTCGAATAAATCTTATAACAACATCCTAGTTTATTTAAGATACTGGTTTTGTTACAAAAGAAGTAAATGAAAAGAGTTTAGGGGGTTGGAGAAGCAAAATAAATCAAATGAACATGAGAGAATGAATTACCTTTAAAAGTGTAAATCCTTTTGATTTGAGCCTAAAGGCTTCCTTCGAAAGGATTATGCCCAAAAGGAATCATCTAGGATGAGGAAAGGGATGTGGAGAGAGTAAATGGGAAGGGTTTGGCCGAGCCAAAGGCTTGAGGAGTGTGTGAAATGAGGTAGAGGTGGGGGCCTTTTATAAGAGGAGAGGAGGGGCACTTTTGGAAAGTAAGAAATATTACTTTATTTGAAAATGTGTTTCGGTTTTAAAAGGTCCCACATTGATATAATTCGTGGATACGGTGCTAAGGGTTCGAAATCCACCCATACATTATGTTTTGGACATGTGTAGGTCATAAGCTTTACATTATCTTCTTATTTTATTTAAATCGCCAGATAATGATGTCATCGTTGCATCATTATGATGTCATAAATAATTTAATTTATATAATGTCTAAAAATTATAAAAAAATTACTATGATGTAGGAAATCTTTTTATCTTTCCAATGACTATTTATAATAAAAAATATGACTTGTAAAACTCCACTTCAAAATTGTTTTAGTAAAACATATCATGTTTGTGTCATTTTTACTTTTACATTAAATAAAAAGTTATTTATGTAATTTTCCAACCAAAGTGGCTCCATGGGGTCCCCAAGTTGACCCATGGCTTTTCGTGGTCGGCCATTACACATCCAATGAGGTTAGGACATGTGTCAAGTTCATTTCATATTATTAAAACATTATTTTTACCTTAAACTACACTAATTACCTCTAATCGCGATTAAAAACTTAATAAGTTACTATTCACCAAAAAAATATTTTTATCCCATTGAACCACATTTTACTTCTCAATGAAAACCATGTATATCGGATTTTTTAAATTCAAAACAGAAAGATGGCAAAATTTCATTTAAACGGAAAAATCAGATTTTATAAGTACCACTTAGTGGTGTCACTATTCATCAAAAATTGATGTTTTTCAGAAAATTCCCAAAAATTCACCCTAAGCTATATTTGATATTCCGAATTCAAAAATGAAGTCTATTTTACAAAATTCAAAACATATAAGTCACATTAATTAATTAATTCCCGCTGTCAGAGCAAAAAGCGTGTTTTTATGAATCAATAAGTATCAGAAGATTGACACTGGTTTAAGTCTGTTTTCAAAGTGAAATTAATTCCAATGACCACTATTGGATTTAATGGTAAAAATATATTCTAATTTCACATTAAAACCAATTAAAAAGATAATATAATGATATAAATAAATTAGATTAAAAAAGTGGTTTTGAATTAAAATACAACATTTTACACTATTCATTAAAAAAATGATCTTTATCGGAAAGATACCAAAAATTTACACAAAGTAAATTTTGATGTCCCGATTCTTAATAAGAGTTTTATTTGGTACAAAATAATGTTTAAGAGTGAACAAAACTATATTTAATGATGGTTCAACATCAAAAGTTGATAAGTGAACCTTTAGTGAAAACTAAGGCATATACGCCTAAAATTGAATTCTTTCCGTATTTTAAGCCTCTATCCTTTATTGGATAAATGTAAAAACATTTAAAAACATATATAATCATATTTTAGTTATTTAAATCCATTCCTGCCATTACAACGGCTACATGGTAACTACCATTTAAAATAATATTATTTTATTATTAGAGTGCAACATAAGATTCCCAAGAAACTCGTTGTTGCGTGTTGGGTACGCCATCGAGCATAGCATCCCCTTTAAAGTCATATTAATATTTTATTCACAAATATAGATAAATATGAAAATTTAATATTCTTTATTTACCAGGGGTGTTACATCCTTCCCCCCTTTTGGGAATTGTGTCCTCTCAATTTTTAAAATTGAGCTTGGAAACATCCTTGAAAGTCCCACATCGGAACAAGAGTCATTAAAACAATCACTTTAAAATAAAGAAAGATAAGTACAGAGGTCACTCGAGTTAACCCATACTAGGATTCCAAGTATGAAAATATGGACATGGAGGAAAAAAACCAAGGGTCATGTTCTGATGGAGAGTGATAGAAAACATGTTTAGGAGAAAGTTAACAATAAGAAAATCACAAACTACTGATGGGTTAAACGGTGTTGGGTTCCCCAGTAGGAAACATTAATAGACAACATTTTTGTTTTAAGTTAATTTTTATTGAGGAATTTATTCATAAGGAAACATAATCACTTATCATGTCGACTTTCAACTTTTACTAGATTTCTTAATCAAACTCATACTTTTTTCCAAAAGACGAGTATTTAGGGAGACTTGTTCACATTAACAGTACTATAATAAACTTCTAGAGAATCACCTAATCCATAAAAGAGAACTATATACTTCCCATGTCTTTAGGCTTCAACAAAACCAAAAACCAAAAAGGCTAGTACAAGGTCAGATAATCCAAAAAAGGATAACCCTTTATAAAAATAAAATCTATTCTTAATCTCAAATATTTTTCCAACAAAACCCAAAGTTCAACAAGGACCATCTGATAAAAAATTTTTCCATAAAATTCTTCAAAGTAAACCAATATAAGATTGAAATCCAAATATTTTAAGGATTTAGTCACATATTCTTCCATGTTAAATCGTAACATTTATCTCCAAACAACATTAGTTGCTCCTAAAGTCTCGTATTGAAAAGTAATTAACATAATCACATATCCTCAATGATAGGTTAATAATTTTCATAAATAACCCAAAATCAACTTACTCTTAATTCATAAAATCATATAACTAAAAAGAATCGTTCAAACTAACCAGGGACTTCACGTAGTCCAGTGGTAGGCGATAAATACCAGTCGCACTTTGGTTGTGGGTTCGATTCCCGCAGCTTTGTCCGACACGACGTGTAGTCACACGGTCTACATGTTGTACTTTTTCCAAAACTATATAATTCTCAAATCATTCCCCAAAAATGGATAAAATCATCAAAAATAACCATAACATAATTTAACCTCAATTTTATCTCATGCCATTCACTTCAATCATAAAATATAGTAACCCATAATTACCTCAAAAGTAAGTATCATATAAACCCAAATGGTTCTTTATAACTATGTCCACAAAAGAAAAGACAACTATTACTTGAATAAAATTTTCCTATATTAAACATCAGGGTTACACATAATATAAAAAGTATTCTAATGTAACCCCATCATCAAAAGAGACTTAATACTCTTATGAATTTAACCATAACTCTTGAAGCCCTTATATGTTGACATCTTACTCATTCAACATTCTTCATGATCCATTATCCATTCCTTTCCAACTTATTCCGAAATTCCTCTTTCCTACAAACAAAATCATGAATCATATCCTAGGATTCCAAAATAGGAAAACAATAGTCAAGAAACAGTACATACCTTTGATTGGTCATTGTCAGTTTCTTCATCCTCAATCGTAATGGCATTAGGTATTGGTAAAAGAATATTGGTACGCTCTTGGTGACCCCATTCACAAAACTTCGTCATAGGACATGTGTTTGCATAATGACCATGCACACCACATTTAAAACATTCAATTGATCCCTCAGAAATAACTTCTTTCCCTTTCCTCGAGTCAACTGGATGCTTCCTTTTTCCATGGCAGGTTCTTGCTTTATGACCTTAATTTCCACATCTATAGCATATTTCTGTCCCTTTGAAACATTTTCCTAGGTGTTTCTTTCCACATCTTTGACACATAGGTTTTTGAACACACTTACCTTTATGATTATTACCTGTACATCCGTAGGGATTTGTTTCTTGAATATATGATGCCTTAGAGAAATCTCCAAGGTTTAGGTGGTCAATCATGACTCCAGATTGTTGGTTGAGGATAATCACAAGAGTTCTCATTGCAGCTCCTATATCATTCAGTTGCTTGCTCAAAAAACTGTCACAGTTTCCTTCACATCCACTGTTACTTTGGTGCCTGCTAGATCCAGCCATTTACTAAAACAAAAAATGTCAGTGTGAGTATATCAACAAAACCATCATGTACTAATGAGAAAGATAAACACTAAGATATAATTACTCATTCACTTTATCTAAAACTAGGACTCTTTCTGAAATCCTAACCATTATGGTAATGTCACTTATGCTTAAAGAATACCCTAACCTCTAATGTTATCTAAACCAACATCTGATACCAACTATAAGGCCCCAGCCTTAAACCTTATTTAATCTTGAGTTATTACAAGATTACACATTGAGGATCTTTTCAGGTTTAGAGTTTTTGAGAATTAGATCATGAAACTTGCATTACATTCCCCATTTAAACAAATTGGTTACATAAAAGACAGTATTCATTCTTTCCATCAACGGAAACATATTTAAAATAAAACAAGGATTCTTTCTTTACACATCCTTGACACTTTCATCACATCATGTACCTTTCCCTTGACATGTGAAAAACATTTCAAAAACATGGGATGAGCATAAAAATCTCATTAAGGGTTATAAAAATATGGAAAGGAAACATGAGTTCATATATAGATAAGAATGAAATCATACTTTACCCATAAAACAAAGGCACTTTAACATACCTCATCAAACCATGAATAAATCAAAGAAATCATAAGACATAAAGGTAACTTGAGGCATTCATAACATTCTTACGTAGGGAGTAACCCTCTTGGTTACGTTTGGAATACCCATCACAGTATATTCCCTAAATCTCTTCGGAGAAACCTTAACGTTTCACTCCTCTGCGTTACCCAATGCACTGGAGAGCTATATCAGGCTCACCCGCCATTAGTTTATCACGGAACCACCCGTCCTCATAATAATGCCCAAGAACCATAACATAATCGTATCACATAAAACATGCATAAAGTAAACATAACATTTCCACATTTCAATCACAAGATATCAATACAACACAAAAAAAATTGTAAAAACCATTTTCAATACCAAAATAAAAGAAAAGTAAAACATTGTATTTATTTTTCTTTTAAAAAGAAGGTATGGCTTGTAAGGGAAGCCGAAACTCAAATAACGGTCACGACGACGGAGAAGTCGTTGTCGCCGCATACGTACGACAAAAACATTCCCTTTTGTCGTTTAGTAAACGCTTCGTATAAAAAAGATTCCATTTGAATAAACGTAAAAGTCAAAGGGGTTTATACACCGTATAAAAGAAAGTTGTGTATAAAATAAAATATGCCTCAATGAAAGGAGATTGAGAGGAAGTCCCCTACCACCTTGAATCTTAAAATATTAAACCATTAATATCCATATAAATAAATCCATAAAACCATTTTGAAAACATGGATATTAATAAGAACAAATAATTAAAACATTTAAAACGATATTTTGGTTAAAGGGGTTTTACCAAAATTAGAGACACTTGAATACAATAATTGGGGAATAACATTTAGTCAGAACATTATAATATCGTGAGAATAAATGATGCAGCGATGACATCATTATCTGACGATTTAAATAAAATGAGAAGATAATGTAAACCTTATGACCTACACATGTCCAAAACTTATTGGATGGGTGGATTTCGAACCCTTATCACCTTATCCACGAATTATATCAATGTGGGACCTTTTAAAACCGAAACACATTTTCAAATAAAGTAATATTTCTTACTTTCCAAAAGTGCCCCTCCTCTCCTTTTTTAAAAGGCCCCCACCTCTACCTCATTTCACACACTCCTCAAGCCTTTGGCTCGGCCAACCCCTGCCCATTTACTCTCTCCACATCCCTCTCCTCATCCTAGAGGATTCCCTTTGGGCAGAATCTTTTCAAAGGAAGCCTTTAGGCTCAAATCAAAAGGCGTTACACTTTTAAAGGTAATTAATTCTCTCATGTTCATTTGTTTTATTTTGCTTCTCCAACCCCCTAAACTCTTTTTATTTACTTCTTTTGTAACAACACCAATATATTCAATATACTAGGATGTTGTTATAAGATTTATTCTAGCTACACTCTCACACTACTACAACAAATGGTTAAAGAACATACGGTTTCCATGGATGGCAAAATTCTGCCTCCCGAAACGATGATTGTTCAATACTCATTTAACACGTTAAAAGGTGACCATTATGATGTCACTATTTTTATATATGATATATAATATTTTTATGTTTTACTTATGCTTCTGTATTTTTCATTTGTGTCTTACCTTTTTGGCTTCCATTATGGGTATACGCGATATCTTCATTTTAGGAAGTGCGGACTACCGCCCCCTCAAAGTGATGTGATTCGTTAATGCCATACGTGGGACGTATAAAGGATGGATTTAATGTTATTATATATGATGTTATACTGGAACTATTATATACCTCTATATCATTATTATTTCTTTCCATTAAAGTATGAGATAGAAATGAAAGTAGCGTTCATGCGTACGTACGGCTTACCGTCTCCATGAACGGTGCATTTCATTTCTTATCCCCAAATGTAATGTACTATTATAAGTACATGTATATAATGGATATATATGATGAATGATACATCTAAATGATGAATATAAATCTGAAATTTAAATATACATACCTCTCATTTAGTTTTAATTCATTTAATATGACAAAGAAATGAAAGTAACGTTCATGCGTACGTACGGCTTACCGTCTCCATGAACGGTGCATTTCATTTCTTATCCCCAAATGTAATGTACTATTATAAGTACATGTATATAATGGATATATATGATGAATGATACATCTAAATGATGAATATAATTCTGTAATTAAAATATACATACCTCTCATTTAGTTTTAATTCCATTAATATGACAAAGAAATGAAAGTAACGTTCATGCGTACGTACATGATGTGATGATAGTGTCTTGAGTTAAAGAGAGATCATTTTTATGATTCATATAGCTCATCCTTCTCCATTTATCTAGGAAGCATAAATATGTATCAATATATTCAAGAGAACTACTGGTGTTACAATATGATGATCAAGATTATGGTCGATACATCAAGATTACTTGTATGCAATCTAGTGAAGGAAGTGTGGAATTAATACATATGGATGATGCACTATTTCCCATACCACCATGGAAAAGGTAAAACATCACTTTGGAATTTTTCAATGGTATCATGTGAAATCAAGAAGAAATAATGATTAGGTTAATTAATTTTCAATACGAGACTTTAGGAGCAACTGATGTTGTTTGGAGATAAATGTTACGATTTAACTTGGAAGACTATGTGACTAAATCCTTCAAATATTTGGGTTTCAATCTTATATTGGTTTACATTGAATAATTTTGTGGAAATTTTTTTATCGGATGGTCCTCGTTGAACATTGGGTTTTGTTGGAAAAATATTTGAGATTAAGAATAGATTTTCTTTTTATAAAGGGTTATCCTTTTTTGGATTATCTGACCTTGTACTAGCCTTTTTGGTTTTTTTGGATAAAGCCTAAAGACATGGGAAGTATATAGTTCACTTTTATGGATTAGGTGATTCTCTAGAAGTTTATTATAGTACTCTTAATGAGAACAAGTCTCCCTAAATACTCATCTTTTGGAAAAAAGTATGAGTTTGATTAAGGAATCTAGTAAAAGTTGAAATTCAACATGATATGTGATTATGTTTCCTTATGAATAAATTCCTCAATAAAAAGTAACTTAAAACAAAAAGGTTGTCTATTAATGTTTCCTACTGGGGAACCCAACACCGTTTAACCCATCACAAGTTTGTGATTTTCTAAATGTTAACTTTCTCCTAAACATGTTTTCTATCACTCTCCATCAGAACATGACCCTTTGTTTTTTTCCTCCATGTCCATATTTTCATACTTGGAATCCTAGTATGGGTTAACTCGGGTGACCTCTGTACTTTTTATTCTTTATTTTTAAGTGATTGTTTTACTGACTCTTGTTCTGATGTGGGACTTTCAAGGATGCTTCCAAGATCAATTTTAAAAATTGCGAGGACGCAAGTCCCAAAAGGGGGGAAGGATGTAACACCCCAGGTAAATAAAGAATATGACATTTTCATATTTATCCATATTTGTGAATAAAATATTAATATGACTTTCAAGTGTCTCTAATTTTGGTAATACGCCTTTAACCAAAATATCATTTTAAATGTTTTAATTATTTTTTCTTATTAATATACATGTTTTCAAAATGGTTTTATGGATTTATTTATATGGATATTAATGGTTTAATATTTTAAGCTTCAATGTGGTATGGGACTTCGTCTCAATCTCCTTTCATTGAGGCATATTTTATTTTATACACCACTTTCTTTTATACGGTGTATAAACCCCTTTGACTTTTACGTTTATTGAAAAGGAATCTTTTTTATACGAAGCGTTTACTAAACGACAAAAGGGAATGTTTTTGTCGTACTTATGCGGCGACAACGACTTCTCCGCCGTCGTGACCGTTATCTGAGTTTCGGCTTCCTCTACAATCCATACCTTCTTTTTAAAAGAAAAATAAATACCATGTTTTAATTTTCTTTTATTTTGGTATTGAATATGGTTTTCACAATGTTTTTTGTGTTGTATTGATATCTTGTGATTGAAATGTGGAAATGTTATGTTTCCTTTATGCATGTTTTGTGTGATACGATTAGGTTATGGTTCTTGGGCATTATTATGAAGATGGGTGGTTCCATGATAAACTAAGGGTGGGTGAGCCCGATATAGCACTCCAATGCATTGGGTAACATGGAGGAGTGAAACGTTATGGTTTTTCCGAAGAGATTTAGGTAATATACTGTGATGGGTATTCCAAACGTAACCAAGAGGGTTACTCCCTACGTAAGAATGTTATGAATGCCTCAAGTTACCTTTATATCTTATGATTTCTTTGATTTATTAATGTTTTGATGAGGTATGTTAAAGTGCCTATGTTTTATGGGTAAATTATGATTTCATTCTTATGTATATATGAACTCATGTTTCCTTTCCATATTTTTATAACCCTTACTGAGCTTTTTATGCTCATCCCAAGTTTTTGAAATGTTTTTCACAGGTCAAGGGAAAGGTACATGATGTGATGATAGTGTCAAGGATGTGTCAAGAAAGAATCCATGTTTTATTTTAAATATGTTTCCGTTGATGGGAAGAATGAATACTGTCTTTTATGTAACCAATTTGTTTAAATGGGGAATGTAATGAAAGTTTAATGATCTAATTCTCTAAAACTCTAAACCTGAAAAGATCCTCAATGTGTAATCTTGTAATAACTCAAGATTATGTAAGGTTTAAGGCTGGGGCCTTATAGTTGGTATCAGAGGTCGGTTTAGATAACTTTAGAGCTTAGGGTATTCTTTAAGCATAAGTGACATTACCATAATGGTTAGGATTTCAGAAAGAGTCCTAGTTTTAGATAAAGTGAATGAGTAAGTATATCTTAGTGTTTATCTTACTCATTAGTACATGATGGTTTTGTTGATATACTCACACTGACCTTTTTGGTTTTAGTAAATGGCTGGATCTAGCAGGCACCAAAGTAACAGTGGATGTGAAGGAAACTGTGACAGTTTTTCGAGAAAGAAACTGAATGATATGGGAGCTTCAATGAGAACTCTTGTGATTATCCTCAACCAACTATCTGGAGTCATGATTGACCACCTAAACCTTGGAGATTTCTCTAAGGAATCATATATGCAAGAAAAAAATCCTTACGGATGTACAGGTAATAATCATAAAGGTATGTGTGTTCAAAAACCTATGTGTCAAAGATGTGGAAATAAACACCTAGGAAAATGTTTCAAAGGGACAGAAATATGCTATAGATGTGGAAATGAAGGTCATAAAGCAAGAACCTGCCATGGAAAAAGGAAGCATCCAGTTGACTCGAGGAAAGGGAAAGAAGTTCTTTCTGAGGGATCAATTGAATGTTTTAAATGTGGTGTGCATGGTCATTATGCAAACACATGTCCTATGAAGAAGTTTCGTGAATGGGGTCACCAAGAGCGTACCAATATTTTTTTACCAATACCTAATGCCATTCCGATTGAGGATGAAGAAACTGACAATGACCAATCAAAGGTATGTACTGTTTCATGACTATTGTTTTCCTATTTTGGAATCCTAGGATATGATTCATGATTTTGTTTGTAGGAAAGAGGAATTTCGGAATAAGTTGGAATGGAATGGATAATGGATCATGAAGAATGTTGAATGAGTAAGATGTCAACATATAAGAGATTCAAGAGTTATGGTGAAATTCTTAAGAGTATTAAGTCTCTTTTGATAATGGGGTTACATTAGAAGACTTTTTATATTATGTGTAACCCTGATGTTTAATATAGCCAAATTTTATTCAAGTAATAGTTATCTTTTCTTTTGTGGACATAGTTATAAAGAACCATTTGGGTTTATATGATCCTTACTTTTGAGGTAATTATGGGTTACTATATTTTATGATTGAAGTGAAAGGCATGAGATAAAATTGAGGTTAAATTATGTTATGGTTATTTTTGATGATTTTATCCCTTTTTGGGGAATGATTTGAGAATTATATAGTTTTGGAAAAAGGACAACTTGTAGACCGTGTGACTACCCGTCGCGTCGGACAAAGCTGCGGGAATCGAACCCACAACCAAAGTGCGACTGGTATTTATCACCTACCACTGGACTATGTGAAGTCCCTAGTTATTTTGACCGATTCTTTTTAGTTATATGATTTTATGAATTAAGAGTAAGTTGATTTTGGGTTATTTATGAAAATGATTAACCTATCATGGAGGATATGTGATTAGGTTAATTACTTTTCAATATGAGACTTTAGGAGCAACAGATGTTGTTTGGAGATAAATGTTACGATTTAACTTGGAAGACTATGTGACTAAATCCTTCAAATATTTGGGTTTCAGTCTTATATTGGTTTACTTTGAAGAATTTTATGGACAAATTTTTTATCGGATGGTACTCGTTAAACTTTGGGTTTTGTTGGAAAAATATTTGAGATTAAGAATAGATTTTCTTTTTATAAAGGGTTATCCTTTTTTGGATTATCTGACCTTGTACCAGCCTTTTTGTTTTTTGTTTTGGTTAAAGCCTAAAGACATGGGAAGTATATAGTTCTCTTTTATGGATTGGGCGATTCTCTAGAAGTTTATTATAGTACTCTTAATGTGAACAAGTCTCCCAAAATACTCGTCTTTTGGAAAAAAGTATGAGTTTGATTAAGGAATATAGTAAAAGTTGAAAGTCAACATGATAAGTGATTATGTTTCCTTATGAATAAATTCCTCAATAAAAAGTAACTTAAAACAAAAATTTTGTCTATTAATGTTTCCTATTGGGGAACCCAACACCGTTTAACCCATCACAAGTTTGTGATTTTCTTATTGTTAACTTTCTCCTAAACATGTTTTCTATCACTCTCCATCAGAACATGACCCTTTGTTTTTTTCCTCCATGTCCATATTTTCATACTTGGAATCCTAGTATGGGTTAACTCGGGTGACCTCTGTATTTATCTTTCTTTATTTTAAAGTGATTGTTTTACCGACTGTTGTTCCAATGTGGGACTTTCAAGGATGATTCCAAGATCAATTTTAAAAATTGCGAGGACGCAATTCCCAAAAGGGGGGAAGGATGTAACACCCCAGGTAAATAAAGAATATGACATTTTCATATTTATCCATATTTGTGAATAAAATATTAATATGACTTTAAAGGGGATGCTATGCTCGATGGCGTACCCAACACGCAACAACGAGTTTCTTGGGAATCTTACATTGCACTCTAATAATAAAATAATATTATTTTAAATGGTAGTTAACATGTAGCCGTTGTAATGGCAGGAATGGATTGAAATAACTAAAATATGATTATATATGTTTTTAAATGTTTTTAAATTTATCCAATAAAGGATAGAGGCTTAAAATACGGAAAGAATTCAATTTTAGGCGTAAATGCCCTAGTTTTCACTAAAGGTTCACTTATCAACTTTTGATGTTGAACCATCGTTAAATATAATTTTGTTCACTATTAAACATTCTTTTGGACCAAATAAAACTCTTATTATGAATCGGGACATCAAAATTTACTTTGTGTAAATTTTTGGTATCTTTCCGATAATGTTCAATTTTATAATGAATAGTGTAAAATGTTGTATTTTAATTCAAAACCTCTTTTTAATCTAATTTATTTATATGATTATATTATCTTTTGAATTGGTTATAATGTGAAATTATAATATATTTTTACCATTAAATCCAATAGTGGTCGTTGGAATTAATTTCACTTTGAAAACAGACTTAAACCAGTGTATATCTTTTGATACTTATTGTTTCATAAAAATAAGCTATTTGCTCTGACAACGGGAATTAATTAATTAATGTGACTTATATGTTTTTAATCTTGTAAAATAGACATAATTTTTGAATTCAGAATATCAAATATATCTTATGGTGAATTTTTGGGATTTTTCTGAAAAACATCAATTTTTGATGAATAGGGACACCACTAAGTGGTACTTATAAAAACTGATTTTTCCGTTAAAATGAAATTTTGCCATCTTTGTGTTTTGAATTTAAAAAATCCTATATAAATGGTTTTCATTAAGAAGTAAAATGTGGTTCAATGGGATAAAAATATTTTTTTGGTGAATAGTAACTTATTAAGTTTTTAAACGCGATTAGAGGTAATTAGTGTAGTTTAAGGTAAAAATAATGTTTTAATAATATGAAATGAACTTTAAACATTTCCTAACATCATTGGATGTGTAATGGACGACCAAGAAAAGCCATGGGTAAACTTTGGGACCCCATGGATCCACATTGGTTGGGAAATGACATAAATAACTTTTTATTTAATCTAAAAGTAAAAATGACACAAACATGATATGTTTTAATAATGAAATTTTTAAGTGGGGTTTTACAAGTCATATTTTTTATTATAAATAGTCATTGGAAAGATAAAAAGATTACCTACATCATATTAATTTTTTTATAATTTTTAGACATTATATAAATTAAATTATTTATGACATCATAACGATGCAACGATGACATCATTATGTGACGATTTAAATAAAATGAGAAGCTAATGTAAACCTTATAACCTACACATGTCCAAAACTTATTGGATGGGTAGATTTCGAACCCTTATCACGTTATCCACGATTTATATCAATGTGGGACCTTTTAAAACCGAAACACATTTACAAATAAAGTAATATTTCTTACTTTCCAAAAGTGCCCCTCCTCTCCTCTTATAAAAGGCCCCCACCTCTACCTCATTTCACACACTCCTCAAGCATTTGGATCGGCCAACCCCTGCCCCTTTACACTCTCCAAATCCCTCTACTCATCCTAGAGGATTCACTTTGGGCAGAATCCTTTCAAAGGAAGCCTTTAGGCTGAAATCAAAAGGAGTTACACTTTTAAAGGTAATTCATTCTCTAATGTTCATTTGTTTTATTTTGATTCTCCAACCCCCTAAACTCTTTTTATTTACTTATTTTGTAACAACACAAGTATCTTCAATATACTAGGATGTTTTTATAATATTTATTCGAGCTACACTCTCACACAACTACATCAAATGGATAAATAACATATGGTTTCCGTGGATGGCGAAATTATGCCTCCCGAAACGATGATTGTTCAATACTCATTTAACACCTTCAAAGGTGGCCATTATGATGTCAATATTTTTATATATGATATATAATATGTTTATGTTTTACATATGCTTCTGTATTTTTCATTTGTGTCTTACCTTTATGGCTTCCATTATGGGTATACGCGATATCTTCATTTTAGGAAGTGCGGACTACTGCCCCCTCAAAGTGATGTGATTCGTTAATGCCATACGTGGGACATATAAAGGATGGATTTAATGTTATTGTATATGATGTTATACTGGAACTATTATATACTTCTATATCATTATTATTTCTTTCCATTAATGTATGAGATAGAAATGAAAGTAGCCTTCATGCGTACGTACGGCTTACCGTCTCCATGAACGGTGTATTTCATTTCTTATCCCCAAATGTAATGTACTATTATAAGTACATGTATATAATGGATATATACGATGAATGATAAATATATATGATGAATATAATTCTTTAATTAAAATATACATATCTCTCATTTAGTTTTAATTCCATTAATATGACAAAGAAATGAAAGTAACGTTCATGCGTACATACGGCTTACCGTCTCCATGAACGGTGCATTTCCTTTCTTACCTCTAAATGATTATGTAATATTATAAATACATGTATATTCTGGATATATATGATATATATGATATAAAAATCAGGAATTTCATTCTGGATATAATGAAATTTGGCCACACGAACAACATGTAATTGTAAGAAGTCTACTTTCGACTTAAGAACCAAATATCGGCAAAACAAATATTATTAACTTAAATGATTACATAATGTTTATGACATGGTAATAAGTGATATAAAAGGAATAATGAACTTGAAAAAGGTTATTAATGAAGTAGAAATTAACTCAAGTTTATTATTCAGGAGATTAAAGAACGATCGAGTCAAGTCGGACCCGAGGTAAGGGATCCTACTCCTCTCTTTCTTTTTAAGTACTCTCCTTTATGTCACTTCTTTTAAGCTCCTCTTTGTAATGTTGGGGGATGTTCTTTTATATTCCTCTTGCTGTAAATTTTATTTTAATGTGATGAGATACCCTATTTGATCTCATCAATCAATATTCGGAAGTTTTATGTGGCGCCGTTAGGCTACCGAGTTTTCGTAAGGGATTTTTCATCTCACTTTTATTCCCGTGAGATTTATGCTACATTTGCCACAAATTCCACTAAGTGGTGTATTTACTGCCCATTATTCTACTCTTTGTGTAATATAATTTCGTTTATGAGTATTTACATCAATGATCTATTGTCCTTCTTTCATGGGGTGTATGTTTTGAAAGTACCCAAGTCGGTAAGGGAACCTTTCACCCTCCTCTTTTTAAAAAGACTTCTTTTGTTGGGTCTTTTAATTGACATATTTTTATGTTGGTATATATTCTAATATATCGTTATTGATGTAAATTTTATGTCCGAGTGATGAGATACACTTCTTATCTCTCATCGACTCATTTTGATGTGATGCCGTTAGGCTGTCAAGGGAACTTTTTAACCCAATTTCGATTTCTTTAGGTTCAACATGTAGTCATTAAATATGTCATCCATTGAATATGTGTGAATGACCTTTTATTGTTTTACACTTAATATCCACTTATATTTTGTGTACTTATATTTGTTACACATATTTTGGAGATTGATTTGTCCTTAATTTAAGGATACCTTCTCTATAAGGGATTTCATCACGTTTGACATTTCTATTGATGGTTCATTGTTGTTATGAACCAATTCACTCTTATATGGTTTATATACTGTCCTTTGGAGTATTATATCTTGAATCCATTTATTCTCATGATATTATAAAGTTTTGACTAAATGTTATTCCTCAATTATTGTATTCAAGTGTCTCTAATTTTGGTAAAACCCCTTTAACCAAAATATCATTTTAAATGTTTTAATTATTTGTTCTTATTAATATCCATGTTTTCAAAATGGTTTTAAGGATTTATTTATATGGATATTAACGGTTTAAAATTTTAAGCTTCAAGGTGGTATGGGACTTCGTCTAAATCTCCTTTCATTGAGGCATATTTTATTTTATACACAACTTTCTTTTGTACGGTGTATAAACCCCTTTGACTTTTACATTTATTCAAAAGGAATCTTTTTTATATGAAGCGTTTACTAAACGTCAAAAGGGAATGTTTTTGTCGTACGTACGTGGCGACAACGACTTCTCCGCTGTCGTGACCGTTATTTGAGTTTCGGATTCCTCTACAAGCCATAACATATTTTTAAAAGAAAAATAAATACCATGTTTTACATTTATTTTATTTTGGTTTTGAAAATGGTTTTCACAATGTTTTTTGTGTTGTATTGATATCTTGTGATTGAAATGTGGAAATGTTATGTTTCCTTTATGCATGTTTTATGTGATATGATTATGTTATGGTTCTTGGGCATTATTATGAAGACGGGTGGTTCCGTGATAAACTAAGGGCGGGTGAGCCCGATATAGCTCTCCAATGCATTGGGTAAAGCGAGGGAGTGAAACGTTAAGGTTTCTCCAAATAGATTTAGGTAATATACTGTGATGGGTATTCCAAACGTAACCAAGAGGGTTACTCCCTACGTAAGAATGTTATGAATGCCTCAAGTTACCTTTATGTCTTATGATTTCTTTGTTTTATTCATGGTTTGATGAGGTATGTTAAAGTGACAATGTTTTATGGGTAATGTATGATTTCATTCTTATGTATATATGAACTCATGTTTCCTTTCCATATTTTTATAACCCTTACTGAGATTTTTATGCTCATCCCACGTTTTTGAAATGTTTTTCACAGGTCAAGGGAAAGGTACATGATGTGATGATAGTGTCAAGGATGTGTCAACAAAGAATCCATGTTTATTTTAAATATGTTTCCGTTGATGGGAAGAATGAATACTATCTTTTATGTAACCACTTTGTTTAAATGTGGAATGTAATGAAAGTTTCATGATCTAATTCTCTAAAACTCTAGACCTGAAAAGATCCTCAATGTGTAATCTTGTAATAACTCAAGATTAAGTAAGGTTTAAGGCTGGGGCCTTATATTCTATCTCCCTAGGAAGCTCTTATATGCGGTATTTATACGGTATAATACTACTGGTTGAGGGCTCCACATCCTTTATTTGTGTCAATTGGATTTGTTAAAACCTTATATTTATACTAATGATATGATCATTATTCAATGGATATATTATCAATGGTAATAAAACATAATTGAATTTTAATTCTTATTTGATATAATTAAATCAAATAAATTAATGTTTTTCTATATCCATAATATATAATAAGACATTTCATTAAATTGCATGTGGAGTTTTATTTATAAATATTCGAGTCATTACAATTTTTCACCCTACAGAAATTTCTCCCATGAAAAAATTATTTACCACAATAAAAATGTAAGGGTAATTGTTTTTTATCACTTCCTCTAGTTCTCATGTTACTTTTTCAAACTTTTGGTTTCCTCAAAACAGAATGATCATGTACATTTTTTTATTTTTTAGATCATTTTCTCAACGATCTAAGATCTTCACTGATTGCTCTTTGTATGAAATATCATTCTCCAATGGTGCTACATTTGGATTGGGTATATGTGTGGGGTATGGTATAATACCTCAAGTTGGATACATGGAATATACATCATGTAGTTGAGACAGGTTAGGTGGGTGTTCCAGTCAATAGGCTACCAATCCAATTGGACCAAGGTTCTCTAAGGGGATGATATATCTTGGAATATGATTTCCGTTATTACTAAATCTCATGTATTTCATATATGTATATTTATGGAGGAATACCATGTTTCTATCATCAAACTCTAGGTCGTAATGATTATTTTCAATATAGATCTTCTGTCGACTCTTAGCAGCCTTGATGTGCTGATGAATGGTCTTATCCTTTTTGACCATTTTCAAGACTATTTTAGGACCTAACTTTTTTGATCCCAATCATCATCTTACCATATAGGTGTTCTGAATCTATTCATATAAATGTATTTATAGGGATACATTTGGATGCTTTAGTGGAAAATTTTATTGTATAAGAACTCAGATAGTGGAATATTTGGTCTCATCCTCCTTTAAATTCAATTGATAATGATCTCAATATATCCTTGAGTGTCTAGATATTCTTCTTATATTTTACCACCATTTTGTAGTGATATGTCATGATTTAGTTCAACTCAATATTTAGAGAATATTTTTGAATAATCCAGAACTTGGAGTTAAATCATGGGTCTCAATTTTCTACCATCGATAGTGGTGTTCCATACATCCTTACTACTTCTCTAATTCATAACCGTATAAGTTTATTGAGTGAAAATTCCTCTCAAAAGACAAGGAAGTGTGAAATATTTGTAAGAAGGTCCATCACAACCCATATATCATTATTTCTTCTTGATTTCACATAATACCATTGAAAAATTCCCAAGTGATGTTTTCCCTTTTCCATGGTGGTATGTGAAATAGTGCATCATCCATTTGTATTATTTCCACACATCCTTCAATAGATTACATACAAGAAATCTTGATGTATCGACCATGATCTTGATCATCATATTGTAACACCAGTAGTTCTCTTGAATATATTGATACATATTTATGCTTCCTAGATAAATGGAGAAGGATGAGCTATATGAATCATAAAAAAGATCTCTCTTTAACTCATGATTTGTTGGTGAACATAGTCATGACCCAAATCACACAACACCTTATTTAATAACATAGAACATTGAGGATTTACCTTTTACAATAGTTTCCACTTTATTCTTACCTACCACATCCTCTCTTTGAGAACCCTTTATCCTCTCTAGAATTAATTTTTGAGAAATCATTTTGAAATGATTTATGATGTTCCTTCCTTTATGAAAACCATGTTCTTATTTTTTAAATATTTTAAGATAATATTCGTCTAAATTCTCATCAATGATAAAATTAATGGATCCTTTCTACTTAGATTATTATTTAATTTGTTTATTTTTCCATGATGGTGGTGGATTGATAATTTATAGTCCTTGATTTTTACCAAACATATATGTTGTTGTATATTTATCTTCTTGTGTGTGAATATATACTTGAGGCTTTCGTGATCCATATATATTCCACACATCTTCCCAAAATGATAATCTTGAAATATATTAAATGAAAATATCACTATAGAAAACTTCATATCATGTGATGGGTTGTTCTATTTTTGAACCTTCATTTCCTTCAAGCATAAGCTATCACATTATCATTATGTATTAACACCTATCCCAAACCCTTCATTTATGCACTAGCGAATACCATGATATGTTCCCCACTTCTTGTTAGTGTGAATACATGTGAGTGATAAGAATTGTTTTCACCTCATTGAATATCTCTTCACATTCATCATTCTAATAAGAAATAACTCCCTTCTAAGTTAGCTTGGTTAGCAGTTTTGACAATCGTGAACAATTTCTCACAAATTGACGATACTACCCAGTTATTCCAAGGAAACAATGGATATATATCTTAGATGAAGGTCTCAACCATCCTTAAATAAATTTTTTCTTTGAAGGATCCCTAGATATCCCATTTATTGTTATAATATTCTCCATAAACGAGGCTTCCTTCAAACTGAACTCACATTTCTTATACTTTTATTAAATATATTCCTTTAATAAGGTCTTTACCACAATGATCATATG
This sequence comes from Viscum album, assembly GCA_963277665.1. NCBI lineage: Eukaryota > Viridiplantae > Streptophyta > Magnoliopsida > Santalales > Viscaceae > Viscum > Viscum album. The sequence goes on from OY728133.1 coordinate 1,869,311,192, forward strand.
CTCCAATTTCCCATCCCGTCTTTTAGAATATATTAGAATATCATCTTTAAAGACTAATTTTTTTTGGCAAGAGAATATCTAAATATTCTTTTCATCATGTCCACTTCTTCCTAAGAAGCATGAAATTATTCCCCCTTGTGACCTAATATAGTGAGTAATATAACCATAGTGTGGAGATTATTCTGTATACCATGATGTTCGGTAATTTGTTTTTGGATTCCCTAAATCTCCTAGGTGTTGGAAAAATCCACATTACATGGATCATCTAGGTGGTGTATTCAATTCCCCATACCATGTATGTTCACTAATGGTACATCCCTAGAGTGTATTCCATCATCCTGAAGCCACTTACCCTGGATTTTCATGCCCTTTTCTCCTTCAGTCCTTGCAATTCTCACTGGTGTAGGGCTAGAGATAACCGTCTCTACATCCCATTCTCCACCCATCGGACTGACCCCTACATCTACAATGTTCCCATTGTCTCTCTCCCTTGATAGTAATAATGTGTAACTCCTCCTTCCTCACAATCCTTATTGGTTTACTACCTCATCATGCTGCAAGGATATGTGCTCTCCCAGTTTTTTTCATATTCATGGATGGTCCCATAAGCAGTGGTGAGTGGTGGAAACTCATTCAACCTCATAATGTCTAAATGATCAAACACTAACCACATCAATCTAAGGACTGATGGGTGGAATTATTTTCATACTCCTAGTTAAACCCTTGAGGAAAACCATTTGAGGCATCAAAATGACCTCATGAAGTGGTGTAGGGTTTATGGATAACAAATCACATTGTAATCGCCCTCAACTCTAGTAACCTTCTTCAAAAGGAAAGGATATATGATCATTGTTCTATGTTCCTTGTACCTTCATCAGTTACCATACCCATGAGAGGGTGTAATAGGGAGAAAATTAATCGTTCTACTAACATAATCCTTAAAAAAATGACCATTGATCCCATGTTGAGAGGGAAACTCTCAGTGATGCTCAGGATGGATGGACAGAAGCCTATGATTGGAGGGGAGATTGAGTTTGTATATTTATATCCCCCCTGTGTGTGGAATCGAAATCATATAATATGTAGAAGGATTCACAACATATAAAGGAGTCTTGACCTAGTTGATATAATGAAACACATTGTACAACATCACCATGATCAGGACCTCTAGGATGACATGTTACTCAATCCCTAGTATTTCCACCATGATGGTGGGCTTATCCTCACCACCATATTCACACCCCTTGTCTGGAGCATCCATTTTCAGATCAGTGCAGTGATAAATCCTTTTATCCTTACCATAGGAGGCTCATGCATCATGTTGTAGACCCAAAACAATAATTCAATTTCCTTTAGGATCCTCCAATATAAGTGATCCTTTCTTCATTATCCTGCCTTTAGACATTGGTGAGACAGACTTGGTATCCTTTCCATTGGTCAATTAATGAAGTACATAATTTGTTTCTTGAATGGGATGTCCTTCATCACTTGTTTGTGGTCACTCGTCCCCTACACCAAGCTTAAAAACACCCTTGTTGTGGCTAGAATCTAATACATGTATTCAAAAACAACCCCAATAGAGAGGAATTCATCATACATAGACCCTTGGATTCAGATCCCACCATTCAGATAGTGATCCAACAAACTAACGTCAATCTCCCCATGGGGCAGATTGAATGTGTTTAGCCCTGGTGACCACCTTATCAATAGATCAATTGTGATATATAGGTGATGTGAGATGTGGAACTATGAGGACCATGATGCCTCATAAAGCATGAACAACCTCAAAATCATGATAGGACTGGAATACCTAGTATACCAAGGCCCATTCATTTGTTAATGTTTTACCCTTATGAAGGTCTCAATCCTTTGTCCAGCTTTTGAGATGGTATTTAAAACCCACCTTGAGAATAATATTTTACTAGGGTTGATATGACTCCACCTATAATTCCTCTACATTGATGTTTATCACATAGTTATATAGGATATTCATAGAAATAAACATGTTTTATTTCATAATGTGGCCTCCAATATTCTTGTTCCACTGGTGTTGTCCATGAATGATCATAAATCAGTAGGAAGACTCATCTCAATCAGTACTGTGGATTTACACAACATCCCACAACATAAAACTATACAGTGGTAGCCTCTTACAAAGTGAATATTCTTTATGAACCTTTATCTGAAGTTTTTTGAGTGTATCATTATCTGACACACTTTGTATGCACTCTCCAAACATTAAATTTTCATCCATCTCCCTTCACTAATTAGTGAAAGACTCATCAAATTAGGTAGTTATATTATCTAATAATTAGAATTTTGGGGACTGTTTTGTGATGTTTTATTTGTGAAGGTTGAATTTTATAATTTTTTGTGTATCATAATATTCTTCTCATAGAGATACGTCTCACAGAAGAGAATAGGTTTGTGAGGGGTGAGGATCAAAATCACAAATTTCTTGTGAAATTATAGTGTTTTTTTAAAATATATAACGGTCTTATATTTCATGAAAATTTTGTGGTTCCCTCAGGGACCCTCACCCCTAAATAGAAGTGTTGGATCAGACTGATTTTTATGAATATCGATTGTTAATCAACAATTTTCTGTATTTTTCCATAATATTCCAATTCTCCTCTCCCTTGTTAGATCCAATTTTGTGCGAGTATTTGTTAACACTAAAATATACATTTCATGGGAGAGGTTGAGGAATGAATGACCAGTTTGAACTAAATTTAGGCCATGATGGCTCAAAAATCCACTTAAGGGACTAGTTTGTGAAGGATAAAATCTTATAGAGTGGATTTATTTTATAGAAGTCCCCAACCATATGGTTCTTGATGTGGTAACCTCCAAAATGTTTAACTCTAGTTCATACAGGATTGCAGGCATGTGAAGATTGAGGTGATAACGTCTACAGAGTATAAATCTGGTTCACAAAACTTAATCATTTCAAAAATATCAACATATTTCATGAAATCCAACATCTTTGGTGAAATTGAGGCTATTTCTTCAATGGTCCTGTGAATTAAACATATTTCCACATTTTAAGAGTATGTGACCTTTGATCTTTCGATAAAGCCTCTGACTTTACGAAACATAGATACTTCATGAGTAATAGAGGAGATGGATTACCAAAGTATGCCATATTTCATGAAACCACCTCCCATTGGTATTTGAGAACATCAAACCTTGGTGGAAATTACTTTTGTGACGATCCAAGGCCTTCACATAAGAAGAGAGGCCTCTTTGGCTCTTGGGGTTGTTCAAGACAATTATCCTTCATGAAACCAATCCCATGGGTACCAATAAATTTTTTGATGTAGGGTCACTCAGTTTCAAAAAACATATTACATTATGAAACCCCAAATCGTTATGAGACCCATGGCCTTCTTGATTCCCCTTTCTTTTGTGAAGACCCAACTTTTACGAAACCCATTCTCTAAGTCTCCCCATGGTTCCTCATTTCATCTAATACCATTTATTGAAATTTTGTTACCTAGGTCCCCCATACCAATCTAGGTCTAGTTCAACTACACACCAAATCATCATATAGCTGATACCACAAACCTTTGTTTCCAACAACTTTTATCAGGTTCATCATGAGCCATTACCCTACCTAATTATCCTAATAATTGCTACATTAAATTATAGTACTACTAAGCATTGGAACCCTAACTTCATGCCTCTATATTTATACTCCTCTATGACAATGACTAGGTTATTACCTTACAAGATCTGCATGAAATAAGGATAAATAAGCCTCAAATGTGGAATAATCAATTTAAATAGATTAAATTTCTCATTAGAGGTATATTTTTATGGATCTTACTCTCACCTTGACATAGTCCCCCGCAGTGTGTATCCCCTACCATTTCCAAGATAATGACATAAAACTACCTAGATCCAAATCATAATCATGTGATGTTAAACTGAGAGCCAACGTCCTCAGCATATGACATTAAATATTAGGATTACCTCATGTGATGAACATGATATTCCCCATGTATGATCTTCATGGAAAGACACGTTCTCCCCTACCCCATGAAGAAACTCCAATGTAGATCATATTCTATGTTTAATCCCAACATAATGTCTCATATATGATCATTCCATAACACAGTCATCCTTACATTATGGCATCAAAGATTATGGACAACTCCTATAACACATCCTAAAACTTTAGCATCAATCAACACGGGTTTAGATCCTTGTCTCCTAAATAGGGTTGGTAAAACACCTCTATGAGTTTCAATATTGACACCCAATCATTAAAAAATACCAACTTTGAAATCCTCCCCCCATAGGGACCCACTTATCCAAACCTCCGAGTGTGAAATATTCCCCCATGGGGTCGCACTATTCCAAACCCCATGTGTGAAATCTTCCCCCTAGAGACACACTCCACTAAACCCAATGTGTGAAATCTTCCCCCATGGGGAAAATCTTAACCAATACCTAATGTGGGAAATCTTACCTTCTATGGACACGCTCCACTAAACCCTGAGTGTGAAATATTCTCCCCTAGGAAACACTCTACAAAACCTTATGTGTTAAATCTCCTTAGGGACACACTTAACCCAACCCCTAGATGTGAAATCTACACCCTAGGGGACATGATCCACCAAACCCTAATTGTAAAATATTCCCCCCAGGGGACACACTATGTCAAACCCTAAGTGTAAAATTTTCACCCTAGGGAAACACTTATCTAAACTCTCATGTGGGAAATATTTTCCCCTAGGTACACACCCTACAAAACACAATATTTGAAATATTCCCCCTATGGGACACACATAACCACCCAATTATCCTCACATGATGTTAGAAAACTAATCCACCTATCCCCACATGATGGTAAATCTATAACCTATCAGTCTCTATGAGATGTCAAACTTATGACATGATCAAGAATATTTAGGCCATGCAACAAACATGGTACGCCTGAGGTAGAAAGAATATAAATACTTATTCCCATGGAATCATATACCTTGTGAGCGACATGATATTACTTAGGATTCATGACTAATATTGATTAGATGAGAAGCCTCTAACTTCAAAAGCGAAATACTTTATAGATTCCCATACTTCCCAACATCCAAGAATATGTAGAAATTCCCAAAATTACTAACTACTATGACTGAAGGTTGGTTCCATGTCAAGAGAGAGGCAGCATAATGAACTAGCATCCACCTCAAGATAGCACCTAGAACAATTTTCATAAACATGAATTAAATTTATGAGGGAGACCAAAACTAAGAGATGAGCTCCAAGAAAGTATCCCTGAATAGAGGAACCAAAATCTCATCATCTTATTTCGATCAAGGAGATGACATCACTAATTAATGTGAAGGAAGCCACCTACCTTTGGAAAGCGGGAGTGTGGGGAAACAAATTAGTGTATCGCCTATAGATTGATTGATAGAATAAAGACCTAGAGGAAAGTAGTGGAGGCAAGTTCCATTAATGATAATTATACTTATGGTTTTTAAAAATAGTCAAATATAGTTTCAAAAAGTAATATAATAAGATCAACGAATTCCTCAAGGATTCTTATAAACTCCATGGTGACTTGAGGCTCGCTAAGATGATATCAAGCGAGGAACTAACTCGTAAATACACCATATGTCTGGAAAATCATACCTCTTATATACCAAAACATCCTAGAAAACTTATATACATCAAGGAAAGATACTCAAACATTGTTTAATGACATTTTTCATGAACCAATCTAGATACCTAGTTACGTTGGTACCCAATTTGGATTTAGAATACCCAAGGTGCATTCATGATACCCATAGGCAGGTGACTATGACCTGACATCAATTAATAGTCCAAGTGTATGATTTTTCCATATGATAAAACCATAAAAAAAAATAAAATACTATAAATCAAAAAATAGTTAGTATACTAAACACTCATCAAGGAGATAATTTACTCAAGAAATAGATAAGCATCCCATAGTAAATCATAATCCAAATGTTTACATAAGATCCATCAAGACTGAATATGTAATCTTCATTAATTGAGTGGGTCATAGTTCCACTAGTCACCTCCATCAAATAAGGTCCCATACTCAAGAACGTCCTCTAACTCCAAGTGGTTATTTCCTTTCCTCTAATACCTTCCATAACATAATAGACAAACACTCGAAGTAAAGGGTATGATATTGAAAAAAAATCCTAGTAGGATTCCACAAAATGATCCATAAGAAATTCCAAAAAAACATGAACCATTTATTCATAAATTTAAATAAAAATAATTAATGAAATATAGTTTTTACTTTCCTATAAAAATATTTCTTCTAATAAAGTTTGGGGAATATATTTCCAAATATGCTTAAATAATCATTTTTTATAAAACAGAAGGGAATGACTAATATAGATCTATAATCACTTGCATGTAATAATCAATTCAAAACCAACAAGCATGTTAATAAGCCTCGAGGTTAGTCATTTATAGATTATATGATCCTCTCATTACTCATTAAATATACATTGCTTATGTGTGTCCACACATCCCTAATCCTTACGTAATAAAAATAAAATAAAGCAAAAACCCATCTATGGAATTCATGTTCAATTTTTTTTAGTCATAGTTATCATCATCAATCAATTATTTTGGAGTCAAAGTCCTGTTCGGTTTTTTGTAGTCACCCACAAACTACTCATTCTCACATTTGCTCTAATCAATCAATCATGAGAAATTTATTCAATAACAATGAATTAATCATTCACAGTTCAAATGACCAATTTCATGTTTGACATGCCATATAAATTTGAAATAAATAATAGAGGATTCAATAAATTTCATGCCTTTCAAAAAAAAAGTTAGTTTAAATCTATTTTATCATGAATAAATATCAAATAATTTGTTAAATTCAACTATTTATTTTATTCAATCTTTCAGAAAATTCATCCAATTTATCAAATCCTTAGGAAGTGGGTTTTATTTCATAAATCCCAACCTTTTCAAATCAAATATCAAATTTTCTCAACTTTTAGAAAATAAATTCGGATTTCATTTTAAATCAAGGAATAAATTCAAGGTTTTAACTGTATAGAAAAGAGTTATGGAAACAAATACCTTTAATAAAATGATCAACTGATAAATCACATGAGATAGAAATTTCCGATGGATAATCAAGGGAAAGGAAGATAAAGAGAGATCCCTAGAATTATAATCTATTAAATGATATTTTAGCTCTATCAACAACATTATTTTTCATCACTCTCAAGGGATGGGAGAAAATAGTAATGGGAAATTAAAAATAATAGAGAAATAACTTATTGGATAGAAATTAAAATCATCCACTAGTGCTTTTATCTTAAAAGAAGCGAGGTTCAAGGATCCAATTCACATCATTAGAACCTCCAAAATTTAAAGGATCATATTAAGGTCGATTGGGATGTGTTTATTGGTTATAACGAGAGGCTTGTGATTTTAATTATAATTTATTGGGGTTTAAAAACCTTTTTAATGGTTTATTGGTTCAGGTTTCATAGTTGTCACTAACCATGTGCCTGACTATGATCCTTTAATGGGATTCTAGAAAAGGTTCACTATTTTTCCACATGTTTAGACTTACCATGATCCAACCATGTTCACCCCCACAATACAAGGCTTTATAGTTTGGAGGGGTCTCCACATGGTTTTGAAAAACTATGTACTAACCATTAACCACTGTCCTAAATCAATAAACATGACAAATTATTTTCTTGTCCAAACAACATGGTTTTCTGTAACTATGAACCAAAGATGGAAATCCCCCAAAATAACCAAAAATATGAAAAACCCCTAGAAATGAACTAGAACAAGACTAAAATAAAAATAAATAAAAAACAGGGTTAAATAAGTACCTGAAAGCTGGTAATATGATGTTAAAAAGCTTATCATTGATGTTGAGTTTCTCCCCAACCATATGTCAAGAATACATCTTTTGAATAGGAATAAACATCATCATAATGGATGAAATTTTCATCATATGTTTATATTTATTACCATATTGATATATTATTATTTTTTGGATTGTAATATAAAATCTGACTTCCGTTCATTATCAATTAAAGTTGTATTTATATAAAGGAATAAAATAGATCAAATCCATCTAGAAAGAGAATAGAAATATTTTTAGTAATCATATTCCAACAAAAATAAATTAGATAAGAATCATAGGATTGGGTTGTGATCATCATACCATTATATGTTTTCACTACTAATTCAACATTTAATCATTGGGCTAGCATTGTAATAACCTTATAAAATTCTCTAAATATAACAGATTAGGTAGAACCACAATGAAATTAGATATTAGTAGGTCTTGTATAGACAATAAGTGGACCTTTAACTACTTCATTATCATAACCCACATTATAAATTAAGATCACATGATATATATTTTTTTCTCTAGCATTAATGTTTTTCTAACATTTATCATTGTCATTAACTTTTGGATTTGAGTGTTAATTATCATATTTCCCATGATCATTACATTTTAGATACCGGAGTATGGGTGTTAAATTTTGGGGTATTTTATCTTCATAATTATCTAACTTCTTATTCACACCACTTTGACATTTTTTTACCCAATAACCTTCCTTTACACACATGAAACCTTCACCAATCCCCTTAAGGAAAATTACTCAATGTTTCCTTTCACACTTTGAGAATAAATGAAATATTATCTTATTATCTACATGGTTTTTATTATTATAATTCCTATTAAAATTACATATTTATCATTTAATAAAAACTATTAGATATATGAGTAAATACAATCACTATTTCCTCCATTATCGAAAAAATAATTATATATTAATCTAATTAACCTAAAAAATGAAAAAAGTAAAAATAAATATTTCATATTATCAACATTAGGGAATGGAAAATAACTTTTCAGTGGTCCTTGTCCATTACTCAGTGACTAATGGATCATCAGACCGACTAAAATAAGGTGTATGTTTCATCATAAATGAATCAAAAAATCATTGTTCCCTTTTTTAATCATTAGGAACATCTTTATGGTTTATTCCTTGAGAATGTTATGTAAGCATATAAATTTTATTATATATTAAATTTCTCATAACATTTGCCTTCACAAGAGTGAAAGAATTAATTTCCTATCACATTCATCAATAACATGGTTCCTTTAAGTTCCACCCATTTACTAAATCCAATAATCATAGTATAAGAAATAATAATCATAGTGGGAAAATACATAATCTTGAAAAATAATTTATAAAATTTCTAATTCATGACATGAAATTTTCAATTTATGACACCATCGGTTAAACCAAGGTTATTCATGATAGTAATATTTTCAAATACTTCATAATTTTTTATAATGAAAATGTGATTTAAACCATGAATATTCTCCAAGAGTTTCAAAAGAGGATCATGTTAACCTATCACTGACCATGAAACAGAATTATAGTCATTATATACTCGACTAATGATTTTTCTAGTTATAACCCAAAGATGCAAATTTTCCAAAACCACATCTACATTTAGTATCCATACAAGAATGTTTTTCTATGAAAATCACACTATTTTATTTAAAACAACTCGATATTTTCTTCTACACAAAGGATTATCCTATGGTTTCTCACTAAAGTGTTCTCATCCTAGTTTTTTAAGGAAACTAAATATTTATTTGATATGAACTATATTTATTCATACTTTATATAAAAAAAATATAAATTTTTATTAAATGACTATTAAATGCATAACATTATGATATATGTAATATTCATATATATTTAGTTTTTTAGGAACCTGGAAACATAAATAAACCTACTCATAATTGATCTAAATCATGTACCACTATGTTCTTCATAAGTAGTAACCTACCTAGGAATATCATAATAAAACCCATTATTTATAACTTGGGGAAAAGAAACATAAGTTATATAGATATAAGAATCTTAGTAATGGTAAATAAGAGCAATATTGATGATAAATTCTGTATAACTTATGCACAAAGATATCAAACTATGAGCTTAAAATTTTAAAACCATATAAAATATATCATTGATCATAATATTTTTTTATGGAAGAAATCTTGGAAATTTAAAAAGATATAAATCATAATGAAATCAATGAATATGAGCTATGAGTGAATAATATTGATATTAGACATAAGTTTTTTTTCATACACATAAGCATAGAAAATATTTTTTTTAGTAATATTTTACTATTGAGAATATCATAGTATATTGGGTTAAATATTTATTCTATTTTATATTTAGTCAATGTTCACTCCCAATACTATCATAGTGGAAAGAGTCCCTTACTGAACTGGGTTCACTACCCATCACAATATTTTTTATCTCGTCAGATATCCATCTTTACCCAATGCATTTAAGGAATATTTTATTTCATTCCAACCAATAAAATAAACATAATTAATTTCTATGTGTGAAATAATATCATAAATTATTAATTATATATCAAAAAATGTGAAAAATAAATTGTTTGCATAAACATTTCAATATTTCATCATAACAAAACCCGTGGAAACTAAATGGATTTCATAATCTTAATCATAAACCATCTATAGAAATAATAATGGTGGTATCCTTCGATCATATCCCCAATAAATTATTTTTAATGTCAAATTAGGTTATAATAAATGAAAATTTCGTTTAAAAGAACACTTTGAACATTTCATTATGAAAATATCCTTTTCATTTTTCATTCACTTCTATAAAATATGAAATTATCCAAAATACTATGGAAGAAAATTATTTGAAATTAGCCATGGAAACTTGTAAAGAAATATTCAAATAATTTATTGGTCATGATGATAGGATGTTCTATTCATGTAGTGTATATTAAAAAAATATTCCTTCCAAATTTTTGGTAAAATGTCTAATGTACCACATTCTGAAAAATAAAAAATATTTATTTTATAGAATATTTAGAAAACTAGAAAATGGTTAAAAATAAAATTAAAAAATTCTTAGTATAATATTAGAAACATTCTTGAAAATATTTTAATGAAAACATGGAAATTAAAGAAAAATATTCCTGGCCAAAGAGGAAATAATGTATTTTTTATTAAAAACATTTTATCAATCATTTTAAGTGAAAAAGGAGAGTAAAATAATATTATGATATGAATATTCCTTTAATAAAACAAATACAAAAACAATAATGAGATTATTTATAGGTAGATCATGAAATTTCATAATCATAAACATAATCATAAACAATCCCAGAAAATAATTATATTTTAACATAAAACCTTTACCACTTTTGAAACATTCAAATTAAACAGAAATGAAAGAGAGAAAATTTGTGGATATATAAATTCAGATAATTTTTACTATAATTTTAAAAAAATAAATTCATGTTTAGTATATACTCTCACATAAAATAAGAAAGTTGTGAATATGGCATGTGTTTAATAGAAATATAAGTGAGATAAAAATCAATTACCTCAATTTTGACATACTGAAAAAGCACTCTAAACTGATGCTTAAAAAATTTAAAATTATTATAATAATATAACATAATAATTTTTATACTGTTAATATAATATATGATCTACTTATAACATTTAAATACCCATTCAATCTTAATTATTTTTTAAAATTACCATTTTATGGTGTTAACCATTTCTTTTGTCATGATAGTTTTAGTTCAGGCTTTTTGATTCTAAAACATTAATAATGGATCCATAATATCCATAATTATAATCTTGATATAAATATCATTTATATTAATTATATATGTTTTTATTTATACATATATGTTATAGATAAAAAGTTATTTACATCGTTCATGGAGATGGTAGGTTGTACGTATGCAGGAAGGTGGTTTTCACTCTCAACGAATGGAGAGAAAAAATGTAAATAATAATTCAAATCTACAGAATCATTATTATATAATATAATATATATATATATATATATACTAAATATATCTTTATTACCATCCATTTAATGAAAAAATGAAAAATGAATCACATCGGTTTGTGGAGGTGTAGTCCACACGCACACAAAAGTCAAGTTATCATCTTCCAATTGGGGATAAGTCAACAATTTTGATATGATATTAAAATTATAGAATCATGATTATATAAAAAAATATAATCTATAAAAATTAAACCCATTATAATATCCATCAATGAAATATGGTGATTGAAAAGGAATTGTATTAATATGTGGAGGAGGTAGTCCACACATATGCATGAGCAACACATTCGCTTCCCATTTGATTTAAAAGAAAGTGAATAATTGTTGTTACATGATAACAATAAGTTTTAATTAGTTTTATAATATTTAATTTGTTATTTTATGATGAATACGATAGATTTATCGAAGGTCAGAGAATAAATAATTTGAATGAGGTCGGATAGGATGATAACAACTTCATTAATATGCCTCATTTAGATCCTTTATTAAAGACAATTAGAATATTTTTTAAAAAAAATATATAATTCATGTATATTAATGTTTAGAAGATTATTTTTTCCTTTTTTTGATCTTGATGGCTCAATGTGATGTAATGAAGAGAAAGGATATGTGTCCTTTTATTAGTGGGGGAGACGACCCACATTGAATTTCATAAAATAATAAAATATAGTAATGTTATACCAAGTCAAAATACTTAAAAATGGAAATATATTAAATTTTTTGATAGTTTTAGTATTAAATAATGAAATAAAATAGGATTTATACAATTTTAATTTGAATACATACCCTTATCTCTAGGTTTATCCCTGCTCAAATTGTTTCAACCTTAACCTTAGTAATAGATTTTTACCTCAGTTAATTTTCATAATTACAAAAAATTAAGTTAAAATATATACCATTTGTTTATTATTCTAATCCAAAATATTGAATTCATTTTATCAAATTCATTTCATAAAATTGTAATAATTAAACTTAAAATTAAATTTTCAAAACGTGATGAGAAGCTATTTTCCAGAAAAACTGTTTTCATAAGTATAAAATTATTGTATACCAAAATATAATAGAAAAATAAATTATAATTAACTTATAAATAATATTATTAATATGTATTAACTAATTTTTCAATTAAATTATTTAGATGAAAAATAATACATTACAAATTCTTGAAACAGAACTGTAGTTTTCAATAAAAATTAGTTTTTTTCAATATTCATTGAAAAATCAATATTTTCATAAAATTATCATGATTTTACTCAATAATAATTATTAAAAGATGATTTAATGTATGAGGTTAATTTTTTCAAATAATCATTCTAAAAGTGGAGAAAAATAATTACATTATTTACTCACCGAAAGCGATAAAATCAATTTTTGAGATAAATGTATTTTTAAAGAATATATGGACATTTCCAAAAATTGAGTAAATATTTATCAATATATTTTATTTATCAAAATAATTAATATATATTATTTTCAAAATATGGTTATTCATATTCACGCCACCAATTTTAACATCATTTTAATAACTGTGTACTATATTATGGTTCATTTAGACTCAAGTTTTTAATATCACAGGATATCAAAAGAAAGAGATTGAATTGAAGAAAAATATATACTAAAATAATAGTGTTTTACGATTCATAAAATGTGAAGATGAAAAATATTATACAACACTTCATGGAGATAATAGTTTTTATGTACGCATGAGCCATCATTTCATTTTACAACGAATAGAAAAAAAATAAAGGTAGATAATAACATATCTCTCCCAATCTATAATTATATCATTAATATCATATATATTGGTTAAATATATTCATATGACCATTCATGTAGGTAGTACATGAAAAATGAATAGCATCTCTTCATCAATTTTATAGTCCACACATATGAATGAGCAACATTATCATTCTCAATAAGATGGGAGGGTAAGAAGGAAAATAATATTTATCTTTGTAGAATAATATTTATGTCATAATCATAATATATATCCATTATATCTATATTTATAACTATCTATGCGGGATGTTGATGAAAAACACATTTCTTCATGGAGGTGGTATTTGACACGCACACAAGTGTGAATTTTTCATTTCTCGTTAGATGGAAATGAGGTAGAAAATGGTTGTGAAGTTACTAAAATAACATCTCAATATATTAAGGAAAATAATGAAATTATTTTATGATGATTATAGATTATTTGGAGGAGTTTTCAGAAGAAATTGACTTGAAATTGATCATTATGGAAATTAACTATTCTTCTATTATCCTCTGTTTGATAGTACATAAGGCCTTTAAAGGATAGGTTTATGGTAAAACTAGGGGCTTGGGAAGGTGGTATTGAATGTTTTTAGAGTTATTTTATCATATATTTGAGATTAAACAAAAATCATAACTTCCATTATAATCATTAGATTATCTTCATTTTTATAAGAAAAAATAAAATCAATTTTCATAAATATTATGTAATTAAGGGGCATGAATGTAATTTTAAAAATTACTAGTTATAACTCCTCAAACATTTCATGGTAGGTTTCTCTTAAATATGTTCAATTAATTATACATACTATATTTCTTGAATCATTGTGTCTTTGTGAAACAAAACTTGGTTATTTATAAGATATTGTCCAAACCTAGACATTAAAATTAAATTTTCCACTTATGTGTTTTGAATTTCAAGAATCTGTCATACATGGTTATGATTAGGGTGATATTTGAAGTCTAATAAAATCAAATTAATTTACAGTGAATAGTTACATACCCTTATTAATATTAACATAAACTTATTAATAGTAACTTAATCTTATTAATAGTAATATGACCCTTATTAATGGTAACCTTACCCAAGAATGTATAAATAAAATTTAGGAACCTTAAAAATGAATGTTAATATTTTAAGTGTTGGTATTTTTCAATTAAAAAATGATTTTAATTAAAAATTAAATTTCTCATATTTATAAAAGTATTTTCAAAAAATGGAGTTCATTTTTTGATTCTACAAATCATGAAATGGTTATATTGAATTTTTTGGATTTTTCTGAAATAATAGAATTTTTTATGAATAGTAAATTAGGATAATTTACCGTATATATACATTTTAAGATAAATACACTATTTATTACATCATTACTGATGTAATCACACTTTTTTTGAACTGTCATGCACTTATTACAATTTTTTCATTTAATCATCACCATTACTTATATTAGGGAAAAAAATAAACTAATGATTAAAATATTATGAAAACCATCCTCTCCTCCAATATGTAAAACACCCCTCACCCCCTCTTCCTCTTGCCCCACACAAACATTGATTATTGCCTACGTTCTGTCAAATACACATTCCAATCCCTCTCTCCACGTCCAAGGACTTCTGGTCTCACCAAAAGACTGAAAAAAGGCCTTAAAGAGATTCTCAAGGCAGATTATTGAAGGCGTGAACCTCTTATCCTTTTTCTGTCAACTTATTTTACATGTTCCATTATTTTGTTTCTCTCTCCTCACCTCCCCTCATACAAAGGATATGATAATTTCAGTAACATACATGAATTGTAATTTTATTATTTTAATTTAATATCTCATCATAATCTCTCTTTTCCCCCCTCCACTTATACAAAAAATGAAATCACTTTCTATGATGTGTTAATTTAACACAATTAAGGATAATGGGTATTCAATTTCTATTATTGTATTCAATTATTGTCATCAAACCATTTTTATTGTTGAATAATATAATTATATATTTAATTTATCCTATTTAATGTTTTTTAATTAATTTTTACACAAGGTATTTAATTTTAAATCTAAATATATTCATAGTGATACAGAAACCATCAAACAAATACAAGTGTTTATCATTATAACTTTGTATAATGATTCTTCCTAACCAAAAATAAAAAAAGAATTTATATGATCATTTAAACATAAAGATGATAATTAATAATTCTTAATATTAATTATGGATTTCAATTTCCATTTTACATGATCTTTTATACTCTTATACAAGAAAACTGATCAAAACTAAGAAAATGTGTGCTCCCAACAGATGAAATTGTGTCTCTTAACCTATATAAAAGGAGATAAATGAACAGAATGAAGACATAATAATTAAATTACATTTATATTAGGTTATAGACTTTATAATTAATGAATATAATTTGACATTATAGGACATTAAGTTCAACGGAAGAACACATTCAGGCATATGGTAAGGGGTTTCTCATCTCACTTCTATTTCTGTGAAATTTCCCTTCGTCGCTACATATTTCTTGTATTTTTTCTATGTTTACATCAATTTGAAATAAAATATCATGATTATAATTATATTTATGGTATTCAATAATTCACTTCAGAATTATTAACTTGATTGATTACAATGTTGTAAGGGACATTGTTCCAATTTCAATTTCATTATGAATTACTTGGTTTTGTCCAACTAATCATGTTAATGTTGTTTAACTACTACCCATTTGAGATCATTTTTAATTTTAAATTTTAACTAAATTATATATCCATATACTTGTTACATGCAGATTATTATTGTCTTAGTTGTATATCATTTTACATATGGTGATTATATGGAATGTTTCTTTAACTATAGAAATATATTACGAATATGTATCCTCTACTCAATACGGACATTTAAAAGGAATATTGTTCTTTTATTAAATATCTATATAAATAATTATTTGGACTTTATGTGATGGTCTAGGCCAAATATAGCCTCTTGATTCATTGACAAGTCTCATGATACAAATCAGTTGGAGACAAACCCTTCGAGTTTGTTTCCAAAAATCATACTACTATCTACCCACAAACATAAACCATCTCGACAGTATAATGGTTCATTTTCTAGATAGATGACATCCAAATAATAATGATTATCTTTATTTATTATTTATATATTCATTTCCATGATTTTTTCACTATGACCAAATCTACTGATTCATGTTTAGTCTCAGCTTATTGATGACATGTGTTTTCATTTATTCGTCATGCCATATTAGTTGGGTCTAATTGATTATGTTTCACTTATTATTGATTCCTGATTTCACTATGTGTAACCCTTACTAATAATTTGAGATCACCCTTATTATTTTTCCTTTCCCAGCGTTATGAAGAATAGAACATTGAATAATATTTCACGGAGGTGGTTTATTTCAGTTTATTATATATCATTTTGTTTTCTATCATTCCAAATGTCCTATGGGTATCATGTATGTAATCTAGTGTCCCAAAAAAACTAAAATAATATGTACTTCAGGATTTATTTTTTATAATCCTTATAATATAAATAAATAATGCACTGGATTCAGGATTCAGGGTTTGGTGTGTTAAGGTTTGTATACGAGGAAGTTTAGTAGCAACCTTGGAAACTAGATTTGTGAAACATAGATTAGAGGACATAACCTTAAGATATAATTTGTGGATAATAATAGAGTAATATCAAATAATTTTGTTAAGGTAGATACTATATTGGACTTCCTATCAAATATATCCATGTCTTGATATTACATGTGGATGGGGTTCTGGCATGGATGTACCTAGGAGTACAAACTCCGATAAGGAGTTTCAGGCATGGCCCAAGGTATTTTGGTACCCAATAACATGCCTTACTAGGCACTAGGTTTGAAACTCCTAGGGTATATGCTTAGGATAATTCACATTTTATTTACAAACCATTATGAAGGATTTAAATGTATATAGAACTCATGTTTATTATTATGAGATTATCTTTTCACAAATTTTCAATTTATGTTAATTGTAATCTAGTTAAAAATTATGCATTATGACCGAATTTTGTGTATGATAATGTTTAGTGATGGTTCTAAATGGACATGCAAGAATCAATACCCTTGGACAGTGTGAGAATTTTCATATTAATCAAGTCAGCATAGTCAGTGTTGGAGCGGATCTGAAAATGACCATATTGGGACAACTTTCTCAGACTATGATGAATAACCATGATACACCTATATTGGATCACTTCATTTAATAGAATCCCTCATATTTTAGTGGGACTACTAATCTTTTTTTGGCCGATATGTTGATCAATTCCATTAAAAACATATTTCTATCCTTGAGATGCAATGAAAATGAAAAGGTAATACTGACAGAATATTGCCTCAAGGTTGATTCTGATCAATAGTGGTCCTTGATCCAGAATAACATGGAGGATGAAGAAATAGAAGATATTTAATGGAGAAATTTTAAGGAAATATTCTTTAAAAAATATTTCCCTCATGAATGATGATGTGAAATGATGAAGTAATTCCTTAGCCTAAAGAAAAAGGAAGAATAAGGTGTTGTAGAGAATGAAGCTACCTTTACAAGACTATCCAGTTTTGAAAGAGATCACTTATGTGATTCAGAAGACCAGATTTATCATTTCGTTGAAGGCTTTAAGCCAAGTCTTCAAAGGGAACCGGCTTCTCAAACATTTTCATCATATGATGAAATTGTATTATGTGCCATCAAAATATAGAAGTAATTTTCAAGATCAAATTTGTTCATGGGAATCCAAGATAAGAAGTGGTACTCTAATAACTATATAAAAGGTGATGTTCCAAAGACGAATAAGGGAATGAAGTAATTCCCATTATGTGAGAACTGTGGAAAAAATCATATACAGAAATGGTTTAATGGAATGGATGTTTTCTATATGTGTGGAAAAAAGGTTCATAGATCTAATGAAATTAAGGGGAAGAAACAAGTCAAGGACATTAAATTCATTAATTTTAGAGATATGGGACACTATAAAAATGAGTGTCCTCAGTTCCAAGGAAAAATGCCTCATAAAAGGCCCTTATGTGATTACAACTACGGAGGATGAAGTTTTTAATGATGTGGTGGAGGGTACATTAATTTTTTCCTCAAACATAGCCAATGATTTATTTGATTTTAGATCATAACATTCCTTTATATATTCCAAATTTTCCAAAAAAATAGTACATTTCCAATCTTATTTAATAATATTGTTTTCAATCAAAACTCTTAATGGAAGTATAGTTGAAACAAAGATGTGCCGGTAAGTCCGCTTTGTGACACACAAACATACATTATTTTCCGATCTTGTCATCATACCCATGATTGAAATTGACTTAATTTTTGGTATGAATTGTATTTCAAATTATGATGTGAAATTATATTTTAAGAAGAATCAAGTTACAATTTTTGAGAATGATATAGAATCCCTTATCTTTAGAGAATAAATATCATCATCTGGATCTCTCTAGATCCACCTTCAGTAGCTTTTCTAGATGAAATTCTTGGGTAGGAAGAGAAAACATCATCTATTTATATTCAAATTGAATAAATACCTATTGTGCAAGAATACATTGATGTTTTTCTAGAGGATTTACCTGGACATCCTCCAAAAAGGGATGTTGAGTTCTCTATTGATTTAATTCCTAGTGCAATACCTAAATCAAATACTCATTATTGAATGGACACTGTGCAATTAGTAAAACTCAAGAAACAACAAGAGTAATTGAGTGATAATTGATTGATCCTCCATAGTGTTTCTCCAGGGGGATCCCTTATTCTCTTTGTTAATAAATAGATGGATCTGTGAGGCTATGCATTAACTAGAAGGAGATTAATTCTATTATGGTAAATAAGAAGTATCATCTTACTCACGTTGATGATTTATTTGATAAAAATCATAGAGCCCAATATTTTTCTATGATTTACCTTCTATCTAGATATCATCATCTATGTGTGAGGAAGGAAGATATTCCTATGATATCATTTTGAACCAGGTATGGTAATTATATGTTTACAGTAATGCCTTTTGGACTGACTAATTTACCCATAGTTTTCATTGATCAAATTAATAGTTTTTTTAAAAATATATATCTTGATGACTTTTTTTATGTATTTATCGTAGAAATTATGGTATACTCCAAAAGCTATGAATACCAAGAGAAATAGCTGCAGATCATTCTGAAAACACTGAGAAGAGATGAATTATATGGGATGTTTTGAAAGTGTGAATTTTGGCATCAATGAGATTCTTTTCAAGGCCATATTTTCTATAGGGATATAATATTATTTGATCATGTGAATACAAAGGAAATACAAGAATTCCCCATGCCAATGAGAACAACTGAGGTACATAGTTTTATTGTCTTAGTAGGTTACTGTCAACATTTCATTCAGAATTTTTCCTGATAGGCTAACCCAGTAATGAAGATCACATGTAAAGGGGTTAGTTTTGTATGGATGAAAGAATGTACTAAATGATTTGAATAATTAAAAATAAGATTGGTAAATTCTCCAATTTTGACTCTTCCCTCTAGAAATGATGTAGTTCTGATATACAGTGATGCATCAATGAATGGACAGGGATACGTCCCTATGAAAAATTATAATGTTATTTTTCTATGCATGAATGTAGTTGAAGAATCATGAGAGAAATTATACAACTCATGATTTTTAGTTAGTATCCATAACCTTTGCTCTTAAAATATGGAGACATTATCTCAATGTTGAAATAGGTGAGATGTATATGGATCATAAGAGTTTGAAATTTATTTTTACACTGAAAGAACTCAATATGAGACAAAGGTGATGGATTTAGTTACTTAATGATTATTATTTTACAACACACTACCTCCTAGGAAAGGAAAATAACGTGGCAGATGCATTAATTATGAAATATCGTGGAATTATGACCCAAATGTGGATTGAGAGAGATACGATTTTCATTAATCAACTAAATTTGGATATGGGAAATGTGAAGAAATGATAAATATCATTCCTCATTCAAATGAATTAAAAACCATATTTTCTAGAGAAGATAAAAAACTCTCAATATGATGATGAGAATATAAAAAAGAAAATTAAATCTATTAAGGATGTAATATTGGATGAAATCATGTTTGAGGATGGTGTTCTGAAATTTGGGAAGAGGTTATGCGTTTAATCAGTACCTAATCTAAGCAAATAACTATAAGATTATGCCCATAGATAATTTTTTTCAATAAACCCTAGTAGCAA
Organism: Viscum album; assembly: GCA_963277665.1. NCBI lineage: Eukaryota > Viridiplantae > Streptophyta > Magnoliopsida > Santalales > Viscaceae > Viscum > Viscum album. The sequence continues at coordinate 1,869,332,106 of OY728133.1, forward strand.
AAAGTTGTGTAGGGATATAAAAGAACCTTTTTGGTGTGATAATATAAATAATGAATTTTTTTACTATGTGTCATGGAGTCTAGTTTTTCCACAAGTGAAGGTTGACAGACAACATCATAGAGGGGCCATCCAACCTCTAGGTATTATTATGTGGAAGTGGGATACATTATGGGGGATGTTTTCATAGGAATACCAAGGAAACCTAGAAGGAATGATAAAATATATGTAATTGTTGATCGTCTCCCAAAATCAGCACATTTTATTACTATAAGAGATAATTTGACACTTGCTCACCTGGAATGACTTTATATTAATGAAGTTGAAAGAATTTATGGAGAACCTATATTGATTGTGTTAGATCGAGATCCTTGATTTAAATAAAAACTCTAGAAAGGTCTCTATTAGCCTTTGGATGGTAAGATTTATATGAGTACTACTTATCATCCCCAAATCAATGCACAGTCTGAAATTAATATTCAAACACAAGAAGACATATTGAGATAATGCACTCTTTACATTCATGGTATGTGGGATCAATACTTGCCTTTGGTGGAATTTTACTATAATAATAGTTTCCATTCTAGAATTAAAACGGTGCCATATGAAGTATTATATGGAAAGAGGTGTCCAAATCCAACTTGTTGGGATGAAGTTCGCGAGAGGAAATGTAGAGGCCCAAAACTTATCAAAGAGAAAACTATAAAGGTAAAAAAACCTCATTCCCATATTAATGAATCTGAGAGTAGGAAAAAAAGTTATGCTGGCAACTGGATAAAGGATTTGAAATTTCAAGTGGTATATCATTTCTCTCTAAACTTATCTCCCTAGAAGGGTTTCTTAATGGTTGGTAAGAAAGGGAAACTAATCCTCAGTTATATCAAACCATTCGAGATTCATGAATGAATTGGAGTTGCAGCTTACTGTTTAGAAACACAACCAAGTCTACCCAAATTTCATAATGTGTTCCATGTGTTTTTTTAAATGAATAGATTTTAGACCCAATTCATGAACTCACATATGAAGAAATATATCTTGAACCTCATTTTTCATACTCTGAAGAGCCAATTGAAATTCTTGACATATGGGAGTAGGTATTGAGAAATCAGAAAACTTGACTATTATAGGTTTATTGGAGAAACCATAAATTTGAGGAAGAAACATGAGAACCAAATGATGTTATGAATAAGAACCACCCATATCATTTTAAAGGACTTTATACATGAAAAATTTCAAGGAAGAGATTTCAAGGAGGAAAGAATATAACACCCCAAACATTTTATGGTTTGTTTCTCTTAAATAATTTCATTTCATTTGATTGACTATATTTAATGATTCATTGAGCCTATACGAAACACATATTGGCTATTTATAAGAGATAGACATAACATATACATTGACCATAAATTTTCCACTTCTGTGTTTTGAATATCAAAAAATGGATATACACAGTTGTGATCAGTGTGATATTTGAAGATTGAAATAATCAAATTAATTTTTAGTGAATATTAACTTACCCTTGTGAATTATAACATACCATTATGAATAGTAACATACCCTTTTGAATAGTCATATGACCCTTATAAATGATATCCTTACCCATCAAAGTATAAATATAATTTAGGCACATTAAAAATAAATGTGAATAGTTTAAGTGTTTGAATTTTTCGATTAAATGATGATTTTAATTAAAAATAAAATTTCTTATATTCAGAAAATTATTTTCAAAAAAATTAGTCCATTTTTTTATTATACATGTCGAAAAATGGTTACGTTGAATTTTTGGGTTTTTTCGAAAAAAAACTACAATTTTTATAAATAGAAAAATACAATAATTTATCATATATATACATCATAAGATTAATACACTATTACTTACATAATTATTGATGTAAGAACTCATGGTTTGAACTCAGATGCACTTATTAACATTTTCTGTCATGGAATCATCACTATTTCATGACATAGGGAAAAGTAATTAACTAATTATTAAAATATTAAGGCAACCATCCTCCCCTCCACTATATAAATCGCGCCTCACCCACACTTTCCCTCACACCTCTAAAGCTTTGATCTATGCCAATGTTATACCAAATAAACATCCCAATAACTCCACCCACATTAAATACTTCATGGTCTCACCGAAAGGCCAAATAAAATGGCCTTAAAGAGATTCTCAAGGTGTAGTAATCAAGAGGTGAACACCTCTTCCTTTTTCTTTCAACTTCTTTTACAAGTTCCATTCTTTGGTTTCTTTATCCTCACCTCACCACATCCAAATGATATGATAATTATAGTACCTAAAATGAAATTTAATTTTATTATGATAATATATTATTTAATCATCACATCTCTTTTCCCCCTGCACTTATATTAAAAATGAAATCACCATCCGAGAAGAGTTAATTTATCACATTCAAGGACGTCGGGTTTTCAATTTCTATTACCATATTAAATTATGGTTATGGACCTATTATTATGGTTTAATAAGATCATTATATATGTATTATATCATATTTAATATTCTTGAATCATTTTTTACACATGGTATATAATTTTAAAACAAAATGAGTTCATAGTGATAAAAAAACCATCAAAATAATCCAATATTTTATCATTAAAATTTTCAATAATGATTCATCATATCCAAAAATAACCAAAGGATATATATGATCATTTAACATTTTTTATTATCATTAATAACTCATAACATCATTTCTGGATTTCAGTTTCTATTTTACAAGAACTTTATCACTCTTATACAGGCAAACTGATCGTAAAAACTAAGAAAATAGGTACCCCAAAAATGATGAAATTGAATCTCTTAACCCATATAAAAGGACATTAATGTACATAATTAAGACATAATAAGTCAATTACATGAATATATGGTTATGGAATTCATAAAAATGAATCTAATTTGATAATCAAGGACATTAAGATCAATGGAATGACACATTCATGCATGAGGTAGGGAGTTTCTCATCTCACTTTTATTTCTCTGAGATTTACATTGTTCATCACTTATTTCTCGTATATGGTGTGTGTATACTTCCATTTAAAAAATAATATCATGATTATATTTAAACTCATAGTATGTAGTGATTCACTTGATGATAATTAACACAATTTATTACAATGTTCTAAGGTACTTTGTTTCAATTTCCATTTCGTTGTGATTTACTTGGAATTGTGAAACTAATAATGATAATGTGGTGTAACTACTACACCATTGATATAATTTTTATTTTTAAATTCAATTTTAATTATATATACATATATGTGTTATATGGAGATGATTATTTTCTTAGCTGTATAACATTTTATAGATAGTGTTTATGTGGAATGTTAATTTAACTCTAGAAATATTGATGAATCTGTATGCTCTACTCAATATAGATATTGAAAAGGAATATTTTTCTTGTATTAAATCATTATATAAAGAATAATTTTCACTATCAGTGACAGGAATGACCTTCAATAACCTCTTGATGCATTGATAGGTCTCATGAGTCAAACAAGTTGATGATAAACCCTTTGAGTTTGTTTCAAAAAATCAGATGAGTTTCTACCCACAATCATAAACAATTTGAATGGTATAATGGTTCATGATCCAAATACATGACATACAAATAATAATCATTCTCTTTATTTACTATTTAGTTATTTCTTTTAATGATTTTTTCACTATGATAAAATCTATGGATGTATTTTATTCTCACCTTATTAATGGAATTTTTTTTCATATATTCACCATGACTTATTAGTTTTGTCTAATTAATTATGTTTCACTTATTATTTATTCATGATTCCACTATGTGTAACCCTTACTAAGAATTTGATCTCACACTTATTATGTCTCTTTTCCCCAGGTTATGAAGACCAGAACTTAGAATAATATTTCAAGAAGGTTGTTTAATTTAGTTTAATATGTGTCATGTTGTTTTCTATTATTCCAAATGTACTATGGATATCATTCATGTAATCTAGTCTTCCAAAACTGATAAAATAATCATTAATTCTAGATTTATTTCGTATAATCATTACAATATAATGATATAATGCACCGGCTCTGGGCTTCGGGGTTTGGGGTTCGGGTGTTACACTTGTGGATCAAAAATAGACCATGGATACCATTTTATACCAATTAATTTACATATTTTACTCTAATAATATTTTTCTGATTTTTACTTCAGTCTATAAAATACTATTTAACATTAAATATCCATAAATTATTTTTTTATAATATTTATGTAATTTTTCATTAAAAACATCAACATAATAAATGTGTTCGAATTTGAATGTTTAAAACATTACTCACCCTTAATTTTTACCCATTAAAATCATTAAAAACTGTAATGTATTCCACAAGTTTCACTTTTAATATTTTCAAAACTATCTACTTTGATTTTTTACGTTCTTTCATAGGTGTTACATTAGTGATTTGAAAGCATTCTGGGTAATTATATCAATACCAAAAGGAAATAATAAATTAATACCATAAATATAATTTTTTTGTTCTTATATTTTACCATTTTTATGAATTTTTTATTGGTTGGGGTCGAGACCACATTTATTCTCAAAGGAAAGAAAAGGCCTCTTTAACTGGCTAGAGGGAGACCCATAAAATAGCAAATGGGTGGGTCACAATCTCATGAATCATAAACTCATGTTTTTCTCATTTTAAATATTTTGAGACCTTATATCGTAGTATTAACCCCGTTTATCTCATTTTACAATTTATTATGCTGATAGAATTTTGACATCGTTATAATTCATTGTTACTAAAAATGAAACAAAAAATATTACCTAATTCGGATATTTTTATCCCAAATATGGAACCAATTTTATTGGATTTAATTTCCCAAAGTAATAAAGAAATTAATATAATTAAAAAAATGAAATGAAAACCCATTTGTAGAAAAATGTTTATTTTAAACATAATAGTGATTTTATAGAAAAATCTTTTATAATGTGTATTCCCATGGAATTAGTTAGATTGGGTTATATAAAATGATACTTATTGTGATTTGAAAATAAAATAAAACTAAAAATAACATTGTGAAAACATTCTTAAAATAGAAGCATAAAAAATGAATAATATTTATAATTATATTTTTAAAATGTAAAATATGGATTTATATGTTCAATATTTTATTTTAAAATTTATTATATTAACTATAAAATATATAATTGTCCAATAATAAATTTTTTATAAACATTAAAATTATTTTTTAACATAATAATTTTCTAATAGTGGGAGAATTTGTAAAATTAAGATTTTCACTATTTACCAAAACATTAATTGTTTTAAAAAATCCTAAAAATTTATCATAAGATCATTTTGACATATTTTTGTCAAAAATTATGTTCATTTTTGAAAAATAAAATTTATAGATTCATCTTTTAAATTAACATAAAATATATAAATAAAACCATCTTTTATAGAAAAATGACCCTTTTAAACATTAACTATTCTAAACCATATATGATTTCATTTATATTATTGAAAACATAGTAATTAATTTCTAGCAAATAATCAATAATTATTAATTAGAAAAATCAATCTACGTATATTTCATTATTTGGTTACTCTTCTTATTACATGTAAATCCAATGACAAGGTTATAACAGTCATATTTAAATGAAAATATTTCTATTGTATATCATGGTTCATTTAAGATCAGTGTTGTGTGCATCCAAATATATAAAATAATCCAAATTATTAAACATAAAATATTCTAAAATGTCATGGTGTTACTATGTAACAGGCCATATGCACCATTTGACAGGTTTTTTCATCATGATAATTGATTTTTTGTTTTTCTTGAATAAATGCTTGAATTATTGTTTTCTATGGTTTTGTTGTGCACATGTTTCATAGTTATCATAAACTCCATTTATGTTACACGGGATGTACTTTCACTACATTTAATGCATAGTAATGTGTGATATGTGTTTGAACCGATAATGTTTACTACATTGGTTGGCCTATGGAACTAAACACCATGTAATATCTTGTCATGTCACATTTACTGACATGTCGTGTGAGTGCACAGTGCATGAATTTAATTATACTCTATGTAAGTCATAAATACTGGAACATGTTTTTTTCCTCCAATACACTGCTAGCAGATGAGTAATATTATGTAAAATAAATTTTTAAAATTTATTTATAAAATTTAGCTGATTATAATCTTATATATCTCTATTACTACTTCAATTAACAAAAAAGATTAATAATTAATTAATTTAAAGGAATATTAATTAATAATGCATCAGTGATTTATCTTAATTAAATACGTAGATTTTTAATGAATGTCAGCATGTTTGGATGTGATTTCATTTATTTTATGAGACTAACCATAAGCTTCACTGACCAATGTATATATTGTATTTTAGTTATATTTAGTATTGTTGGATGCATTTTTTATGTTTTAATGTTTTATTAAATTAAATATGATGGTATTTGAGTCATCCCCTATACCTTTATTATATAACATATCCATGTTCATGTTTTATTTTATGTATATCATACCCTTGGTTCCTCTCAACTATATGTGATTGAAATACGTGAACAATGTAGCTCCAAAAATTGGTGTTATTTTAGAATCCAAGGTGAGGAGAAACCAATGAAGATGATATAAAGGTCGACAGTGGATGGTTACAAATTGAACCAAATAATGATCAAAGATTTTTACCCTTGGATCATAGGTTAATTAATAATTTTTACAATAAATCAACCATAATAAATCTCAAGATCAAATCATATGATTTATTTTATTTTTTCAACTTCATGGTTATTTTTTATAGATGAATGTTTATATAATGATTAAACTAAATCACGTAAATTAAATAACCTAGAATGTTTGAATGGAAAATTAAAACCAATTGATTATTTTTAAATTATTTTATCTAGGAAGGGTTTATTAAATATGTAAAATACACATAATATTTACAAGAAAATTAAAGGGTAAACTATAAAAATTTTTGTATCAAATTTTACTAAAGGAAATATTATTTCAAACGACTCACATTATCTATGTTAACATGGAACCATACTTAAATTGTCTATTAGTCCATATTTATAGGGAAAATTTAATTTTCATAGAATAAAAATAAATGATTGGTAAAATCAACTAAACATTTATTTAATGTAATGGGAATAGTTTGTTCAATAAGAATTTAGAGGCATGTGTGGAGGAAGTCTGATTATGGATTTCAGGATTGTGGATTCCACTTGGAATATCAAGGATTCGTAATATATTAGTTGGAAATAATACTTACTTAAATGCATTATTGTTATTTTTATGGACATATTTTGGGTTATGAGAAGGGAACTATATATCATTTTCACTTGAATTTACATGTGTTAAGACATTATGAATCTAATGGCGAGGTCTATTAAGACTAGTTAAAATAGTGTGATAAAAGTAAAATATATTTTATTATATCCCACATTGTAATCAACTTAATGTAATAATAATATGATTCATGTATTATATAAAAATAAAAAGAGAAACCCTAGGAATATTGTGAACTATTGTAAACTCAAACCAAACCTCTATAACATATACATCCAAGAATGGTATAGTTTTTTTTTCACTACACTAAAACCAAATTTTTTTATTATATGATATAGAACGTCATTAGTGATCATCCACCTCATTGAGTGTGTGAGGTTGAATAGAAATATAATAATAGATTCATGGAGGATTATTTTTATATCCATTTCATCATGAATGAAAATATTTATAGAGGGACGATTGTGCAATATAATTATATGGATTATTATACCATTTTATCTTGTATATGATCACTTGATAAGTAAAGGTAATGGCTTTAGATAAATATTATTGTCATTGAATTGTACTAGTGTAAATTTGAAGAGGAATTATAAGCTATTCATCATTCAATTAAAATGTATGAGTAAATTAATTATTTAAGAATGTTGAGCTTCTATTTGGATTTGAAATTATCCATTAATCCCGTATTATTATCTTTTCCACCAATTTGTTTCCATATTCATTTTAGAGTAGTGGATAAAATGTATGAATAAATCACCCATGAGTCATTTTTCTATGATTTTCATGGAATCTAAGTATTAGTGTTAATGAGGTTTATCACTCCATATGGTAACCAAAGGAATGACCAAGTAGAAAAATACCCTTTATTGCCCAAATACAATGATGGTTTTATGAATTCCTTCAATAATAAAATAAATTCAAATGAAGGGAAACAAACATGGGGATATCTACATTAAATTTGGAAAGAGATGTTACATTCAGAAAAATTACATTGAATTTAAAAGGAAGAAATTAGAAGCTTATATTTATGGCATATTCATCATTTCTTATAATACTCATTTTTTACATATTGGTTAATAAATAAATAATAATTGTCACATATATGTATAAAAATTTAATAAAAAATAATTCATCGAATGATTATAGGAAACAAGGTGTAGTTGGGGTAGCACGTTAGTGGAATACCAAGTAATCTTATATCCAAAATTCCAAGTTCAAACCCTGGAAATACCCTTGGGGGATTTACAACACATGGGGTGATATAAGAATTGTGTGGGAATGAAGTGATACCTACATGATGCTTGTAGGTGGTGAGACAAGAATGAAATAAGGATGGTGAAATAATTAGGATGATGTGGCCATGTATTTTCACTAGGCCTTTATGCCATTTTCATAGGCCACGTAGCCTTGGGACTATGGGTTATTTACTGGGTCTCCCTCTACACATATATTAATAGGTCTTTGCTTTCATAATAAAAAGGATTCTGTAGCCCAAATTTTTATAAAAATACATGAAACCAGGTAAACTATGTATGTATTTGAGAATAGGTGATTTATAAGTCATTTTAGACTATGAAACAACTTTTTTATTTACAATGTTGATTTATTCTAGTTGGTATTTTATTTTACCAAACATATTTAAATTACATTCCATTCAAAACAAATGGGAAATATTTTTAGTATGGGATTAATGGTGTTATTTAATTATACACATATCTATTATTTCTGTAATATTATAAAAACATATATCCTATTATAGATAATGACTAATATAAAATATAATACTCCAATTTATAGATTTCTGTAAAGATAATGTTTTTTCAATTAAAATTGATAGTAGTTTTCATGTTTATATCTAGAAGAGTATTTAGTATCTTTTGTACTAAAACACTAGTTATACTGACTACATTTCATATTAGGTTTTAAAGAAAGAAAAACTAAATTTTAAAGGTACATTATAAAATCTTTGAATTAGTTTATCATGACTCATTGAACTTTTCTTAGATGAATTTAGAGCTATTTTTAAAATTGTATTATGATTTTTATATGAAATTTGAAGAATGCCTCGTGGAAATATTAATATACTTGGTAGAAAGGAATTAGATCGTATGATATATATTTTTGGAGGAAATATTGAACATGTATTAGCTAATAATTTTAAACATAGAGTGAAGGTAAAATCAAACTCACATTACCTTATACGAATCAATGATTGGAACGTAGTAAAATGATGATTGAAGGTGGGACTTACATGTATTGAAAATATTCCATGATTTTATCTAAGGCATGTTTCACAAATAGAAACATAGAAACAAATTATATTCCCACTATATTTACTAATGGGTATCATATCAATATGATGAAAAATTCATTAATTCATTACTTCAGGTTTTTGTATGTGATATTTTTATTAATACCAATAAGCATGCATAAAAGGAAAACACTAAATGAATCATACTTGATTATCCTTTTATTTCTAAATATATTACAACCAAAAAGATATAAATTTAATAATAAATATAGTTTTTATTTATATAAAAAAGAATCACATATTTTTGAGATAGTGAGAATACAATATGCTTTGATAAGTTATATGCACTGGATGAATAAGAGTTTAACAAGGAAGACAAACTATAATAGGAATAAAGGGGTGATTTTTTCTAGAGACACGTACTATATAGGAATTTTAAAACCCAAAAAATATGTGGTACTATTTTCAACATGGTGGGAGTTGTATATAATTTATTCTATAAGAATAATGAATCCTATAAGAAATTAGTAAATGGAAACATTATAAGATTGGAAAGTATGTATGAATAATATATTAAATGTACTGAAATTCAGGGGATCTATATTTTGGATGTTTCTAGACTTGATATTATTAGCGGGTATTCAAGGTATAATATACATATATGGTAAATGGTAATTCTAATAAATAATTATTGATTATATAAAGGATTAAAAAATTTATCTTCATATAATATGATGAATCTGTCACACCAATTGTTATGAATAATTCATTTCAATTCTACATATAATATAATTTTCATATAATCAATGTTTTATGTAGTAGAACTTCATGGAAATATTTTTTAAAAGGATAACCTATATAATTTTACAATATATAATAATTAGAAAGGGTTGGTGAAATTAATAGAGTGCAATAAGATATAAATGTTGGTTTACTCTATTTATGGATAAAAATGAATATCAATCATAGAATTTTCATTTGTAATGAAGTAATTACATGTGTTTACAATAGGTGAGTGGGAGGGCCATAGTTTTCAAAATATGTTATGCTAATAACATATATACAAATGTTATTAGTTTTTACGAGTTTTCTAAGATCAATGAAAAAATTTACATAAGAATGACTTAAATTAAAAACTATGTTATAGGGAATGAGATCTATAAACATAGATATTTGGTTTTATAAATATAGTAATGGTACATATGTTGATAAATTATTAAAAATAGAAAATATTATGTAATAGTTCAATACTAAATATTTTCCTATGCCACATTGAATGAAATCTATCTAGTATAATGTGTTTGGGGATAGTAAGAGATTATGGTTATGAATATAATTTTACATGCTTATGTTTTATGAATCTATCTTGTATTCCATTATTTATAATAATGTTCAATATTACCTATGAATGATGCGTAGAGGGTATAATTAAATTGAACTATGAGAAACTAATAGACTTGTAGTTAGAACTACCTAATATTACTTAGGAGTATAAACCTAGATGAGTTCTTGGGGAATATATAAATATGAATACTAGTGACTAAAGAGATATAACACTAGTCTTCATTCAAATAAATTTATTCTATTATGTCTATATGGTCAAGGTAATATAAAATAAAATTTTACTATAGTGAATAAATTTTCAAATCATTAATAATTGAGTAGATTTTTTATTCTATTATAGCATAATTAGTTGTTTACTAATTACCTATTTAAATTTTGGGTTATACCAATAGTGATTGTATTATAATATTTCTGATAATTTATTATATAGTATTGGTCAAGATATCATATTTTTTTTCAAGGGAAAAAGAGTTGGATGCGAATAGGTAATCTCCACATGATAGATTTTCTCAAGGGATTGAATTTGTAGTTTATAGAGTTTCCCAAAAGATGCATCAAAATAACAAACCTATTCATATAATAATGAGGAAGTCTTAGTAGTTATAGCTATACTCAATGGAATTATGTTTAACATGTGATGTTTAACTAGTTAGTTAGTTGTTGGATCTATTTTACATTGGATTACTTTGGAAATGGTTATCTAAAACCAATTGTTTTCACGAAATTAATTTCCACAATAAACTATGATCATTTTATTAATACACTACATTAGAAAATATTGACAATAATTCTATATAAAATTAATTTGACAAGTATCTAGGAGTATTTTTTAAATCAAAAGTCATAAAAATATCTCCCAATGATGAAAATGTTTTGTATGAATACTACAAAAATGCACAAGAGGGGGTTGAATTGTGTATTTTGGATAATCATGACAGATTATAGATTTTATTTTTCTTTATGATTTATGTAGATATTTAGAGTTCTTTTCTGTAAGTAATCTTACCAGATGATTAATAGTAAATAATAACAGGACAATTTTTAAACTTGTATAAGTCACAATGATCCCCTACTCCTATACACTAACGCTCTCTCTGTGATCTTGGTGATATTTAATAGAACAATCCACTTATCATAAGGCCATAAAATTGAAATTGAGGATAGGAACCTGACAACTTATAAAAATGGTATATAGATCCTTTTGGTTCTTTACAGGGAACTGGTTATTCTAAGAGGCTGATACTATTTTATAACTAAATTAGAGTAGTCGAAACCCTAATAAATCAAAATATATTGATTTGATTGAATCCGCGGATTATTGATCATAATTTTTTTAGAAGATGAATGAATATGGATATTATTCTTTTTCAAAAATGAATTCATTCAAGGAAGATTTTATTTGAAGATATCCTGGTTGTGAATGATCTTCAATGATAATAACAATGAACAAGTCGTGATTTCATAGTAGTATGAGATTGAAGTATGTATGTGTCTTAACTGTAACTTCTTCAGAAGATAAATGAGTCACTTGAATTTTTTTATTCAAAGAATATCAATATTCAAAAATATATTTTAGAATAAAAATTTGTATCAATGTGTGTATATTTCCAAAAAATAAATCTAGACATATATATGGAATAATTGGATTTCTTTCATTTGATTAGATCCAAGAATTTCACCTGATTGATTGTGATCATTTAATTTTATGTCATTTAATGGAGTTTTAAATTCCATAATAAAAAGGAATATTTTAATCGTTTGAGTATAAACTATTAAGTTGATCATAAAACATCTTTAAAATGATGTTTACTTCTATTGAAACCATTGCACAGAGCATGGCAAAAATATCTTTAAAATAAAACTACGTCATTGAATAGTCAAACGTAGGGTTCATTCATGTGATGAAAAAACTCAAAATGTATGGTTGACAATGTATTATTGATTAAAAATGTAGGTTTGATGTATCATGTGTTCCCTCTTCTCAAATTTAAGGTTTCATGTAAATTTTGGGTTGATAAACAATAATTCCCTACAACATAGGGTACATGATCCATATATATTGTTTCAAACATAGGCATTCTGAACAATGAACTACAATTTATATTTTCAAATTTATGGTCTGGATAGTGATTCCAGAATACTTTGAAAACATGTTTAGAAAATTTTAATCAAATATTATGACCCTTTAATAAGATAATAATCTCATGAATTATATTCCTGAAAATTACTTAAGGAAGCTTTATTAATTAAACAAACAAGGGTATTTGTGAGCATAAAAATTGATAGCATTTATAGATTATTATTATTGAAATACATTGCCAACAATATCTCCATTTTTAATGATAAAAAAACGTATATCATAAAATAGAAAATGTAGGAATTGTAAAAAAAACTAAATAATATCTTTAAAAATATACAGAGATTATAGTTTTGATTTTATACTGTAAATTTTATTTTTTTTAATTGATAAAATAAAATGGAAATAAAATAATGAATGTAGTTTTCACCAAATTTTATATCAATTTTTTTTATCAAAAACTAATTCATATGAAATTGGATTAAACCAAAATTGATGTGGCATAGAGTTATAAATTAATATTATATTTTACATTAGAGAAAAATAATACATGTGTTATTATGGTATAAATGAACGGAAATAATCAAACAAAGAAATGTTAATAAACGAAACAATTCATATTAAAAAAATTATGAATAAAATAGGAATTTTGGCTGAGAAATGGTTTAAAATTAGGGCTGGTAGAAGTTTAAAGGACTGGTTTGGTAGAGTTTTCAGGTTCTGACAATGCACAAACAGCTTGAAAAACGTCCATTAACTTTACCATCTCCCTTTTTAACCCTTTTGAAAAGATTTTAGTGTAACGCCCCGACCCTAGATTCCCCGAGTTAGTGCATTATTTTAATATGTTGGCATGATTACAAGGAATCAAGTATCGGAAGACCGATTAGTTTAACATTTTTAGAAAATATATTACATACATGAACGTTACATTAAACTTTCTAACATAAAACCCATAAAAATAATTTGAGAATGCCATTGTTCCCTTATCTTAACGCTTCATCTCAAACATAAGACACTTCTTGGGATCCTGGGAGAATAAAACATAAAAAAGGGGTGAGATCAGATGCTCAGTAAGGTTAAATAATTTATTAGAAGCTATAAAATTTTAAGGAAAGATTTGTAATAAAAACAATAGCCATTTAAACAAAAAATGAACATAATATGGAAAAACAAATCAAAAAATACCATATAAATATCCACATGGATATTATACTTGTCGAATTATCACATGTAATAACTAATTTCATAATGAGTGAATGTATAGTACCAAAATTTAATTTTTCTGTCAAGGCCTCGTGCGAGGACCAAGGGGCTAACTGTAACCGGACCCCAACCTCGAGAGCCTCTGTAACCAGTGTCCCACCCGGAGAGCCTCTGTAACTGGCCTCCAACCCAGAGAGCCTATGTAACCGGACCCCAACACGAAGGGTCAGCTGTAACAGGTCCCCAATCTAGAGGGAATACTTTTACCAGTCCCCAACCCAGAACATACTAGTCCAATACATTCATCTTAAGAAAAGGTTGAAATATAACATAAACATTCGTATTAAAACTATCATACAAAATGTCAATAGTTTAACCATAAACTATAAATGGAATAAAAATAACTTATCCACATTCAAACATATCACAAAACCATAAATACTCTATGTAATATTTTTATCATAATAAATCAACATCATACAAGTGTAATATTTATCGAAGGATGTTGACAAAGATGAAGTCAAAACTATTTGAGAGAAATTTCTCTTTCTATTTTGAAATCATTTAAGAGTCACATAATTATAAAGAAAACAATAATTATGAAAATATTATTATAATATTTTAAGGTGAGATTTTATGATGTTATAATTTTGGAAAATATCCTCACCCATCATATAAGTTAAAAAAACATTCTAACCTTAATTTTGTCGAAAAGGTCATAATGTACCTTTTTTGGAAATCGACGGAAAGATTCCATTATAAACATCTTATAAAAATTCAAACAAGGGTATAAATGGATTTATCCCATAGTGTTGTAAATATTAAAAATTATTTGAAATACATTTTTAAGAAAACATGGATGTGGATGATAAAGACGTCCCAGTAGATGCTTACGTAAAAAAAACCTCAGATAATAAAGAGATTGTAAAATTAACCCTTACCTTGCACTTTTCCTTGGTCGAGGGTAATTTAACCTCTTATATAATTGTAAAATCATTATTATTAAATTATAAATGAACCATATAAATAATTATGATATCATATATGATCCGTTTTTGACTTTATATTTCCCATTTAATATTGATTTCCATGTTAAATTAACATACTAGGTAATAATCACATTCTTTATCGTATGTGTTTTAACATATTATTATTGATCATATAATTTAGATAATGATTTAAATACATCCAGAACATAAGACATGATTTAAATATAATATATATTTTGAATATAAATATTTATAATAGATAGATATTTGAAATGGAACGCAGAGTTTATGGAGATGGTATGTTATTCGCACGCATAACCCTTTTTTCCGTTTTCATATCGTACTGAACGGATGAAAGAGAATAAGGTATATGTAAGTTTATATATATATATATCAATTATTATTTTTTCATATATTACATGCTTATTAATAATATATATATTTTTATAATCATCGTTCAATGGTGATCGTGGAAATGAATCTCATCACATCGTCGAGACAGAAATCTGTACGAACGCACGAGTGACAATATAATTATATTGATTGAGAAATAGTATGTAACTGGATGGTATATAATATATAAATAATCATTAACATTCTATATTTATTATTTACATCAGTTATACTCATTATAATACCCTTCCAAATAATGAAATGTTTGAATAACAAACTACACTACGATGTGGAGACAGTAATCCATACGTACTCATGTATGGTGACTTTGTCATTTATAGGATGGATAGAATAATGAATATGTTTGTACCAATTTTATAATAACATAAAATTTTATAGGAGATACTTCAGTTATTATTTTATAATGGAAACAACAAAGAAATGGAAGTGGAAGAAGAAAAGAACTTGAAAGTGGTGATTAAATATTTACCTCTTCTTTGGGTTGTTCCTTTGGACTTGATCAAAAGGGATTAATAGGTTGGGTTTGTACCCCAAGGAAGGCCTCTAGGATGAAGGTAGGAAAGTTGGGAAGATATTTGGTCAGGGTATGGCCTATCCAAATGGCTTTGAAGGTGTGAATTTGAGAGAATTGGGGGGGGGGGGTCCCCTTTTATAAGAGGGGTGAGGGGCACCAAAGGAAAATATTGAAATGATAATTTATAATAAAATCAAATTCGATTTATAATGGCTCCAAATTTATTTATATAGAATATAAAGTAAGTATGGGACTAAATCCTCTCAACCAATAGGTTTTAGACTAGTTTAGGTTACCATTTTAACGTTATCTTTGAGATTTAACTCTATGCTAAATAATTTAAATTTTACTATGTCTTCTTGTATTCTTACACTATACGGTTAGTAAACTTATTTTAAACATCAAAGATAACAACAAGTGTTTCATTAATGACATATATAATATTATATAATCCATTTGGACAAACTTAATATTTTTAGGAATATTATATAAATCAATAATATAGTATTTTTTTTTAAAATTTAATTTATGTCAATTATGACACTATTTGTTATTTTGTTTCTGTGATTGTCATAATAAAATTATAACATAGAAATATATTTAGCTAATCAACCCAAACATGTCATATTAAACTATTAAACTATTTTAATTCATAAAATGTCTCAAATTACATTTATTTTGATATTTATATATCAATTATTTTAAAATCTCATTAATAAGATAATTACTACATCATAATTATGTCATAAATAAATTAAATTATTTAATGTATAAAAATTATAAATAAAATACCATTATGTATGAAATCTTTTTGTCTTACTAATGAATATTTATAGAATAATTTATATGTATAACCCAATAATAAAATGTTTTAGTTATGAAAACATGAATTTAACACTTTTAACTCTTCCTTGAATTAAATAATTATAAATGTATTAATATAATCCATGTGGACCTAAAGGGTCATATTTTATTCCAAAGTTTGGTTTTTGTCGAATTAAACTTATCCAATTGAATTAGAACATGTGTTAAAGTAATTATAAAATCATTTTTACCCTTAATTTCCATATTTACTATTAAATGTGGTAAACAAAAGTCAACAGTTAGTATTCACCTAAAATTATTTTCATCTTGTTGAACCACATTTTACTTACTGAGGTTAACTGTGTCTCTCCGATTTTTGAAATTCAACTCACAGAAGCGGTAAAATTATGTTTTATACAAATTTTCAAATTCTCATAGAAGGTGGGTAAAAGACGGTAAAAAGTTCAATAAACTTTTATACATCGAATTTTATTATTAAAAAGGCTCCAATGAATTAAATTGAACTAATATTTTTATTATGTATCTATTTTGACTTAAAATAAATTTAAATACAATAATTAACTATTTAAATAACAAGTGGGTTTAAAACAATAACGTAGTGTTTTTCACTATTCATCAAAAATTGAACGTTTTCAGAAAATACCAAAAATTCACCCTAAGATTATTTTGATATTATAAATTCAAAAATTAATTCTATTTTATGAAATTTTAAAAAAATATAAGTTTCATTAATTAATTTAAAATTAATTTTTCGTTGTCAAAACCAAAAATTGTATTTTAAAAAAATAATAACTCTCAAAAGATTGACATTTGTTTATGTCCAATTTCAAAGTGAAATTACTTACAATGACCATAATTTGATTAAATTTTAGAAATTTAATATAATTATACTTCCAAACCATTAAAATGTATAATTTAACACTATAAATTATTTTGATTAAAACGGTTGTTTTAAGTTAAAATATTGTATCATTCACTATTCACCCAAATAAGAATGTTATCAGAAAAAACACCAAAAATTTATTGAAACTAAATTCTTATGTCCTGATTTTAAAAAAGAAGTTTTTTTTTTCAAATTGAATATAAGAGTTTCAAATATTGTATTTAAAAAAAGTTCTCCATTAAAAGGAAGTAAAATTTCATTTTTTTTAAAATGATTATTTTATTTGAAAAAAATGAATTTGTTCTTACATTATGTCTAAGAACCTCATAATATAGATTCTAAAATTATAAATATTATATAAAGTTCAAAATTCAGTTAATACTATTCATTACCGCTTTTGAACTGCTAGTTTCGTAAGTCGTGGTGCGCTTGAACTCGGTGTTGCGTGAAGTGGAAGTTATTGAATTACATTGAAGAAAAAATGTATGATGACATATTGGGGTGTTACAATTAGATAACATTCTTATAAAAAATAATGGATTCCTAACCCATGTGTTAACATTCAGTTATATTTACATTAGAAAATTCATACATATTTTTCTCGGTTTGAAGAAACATATTAAGCTTGTCACTTGAATTATTGATACATATTTTGATTCCTAATTCACTTGAGGTTAACTTCTCAATAATATTTCTTTGATTATATAATATCACATTAATAGGTTCATTATTATTCTAAAGGGAATTAATCCTATCATTTATATTAGAAATTACTGATGTAATGGCTTGAAATATTCTAATTAGATCAATGGAAGGTTGTGGTGCAGATGTGGATGCTCTATATTGACTAACACTACATCAGATAGATTCAAACTGAATATCCAAATAACAATTTAAATATCTGAAATAATTATTTGAGACATGTTATGATTTCATTTTTACAAATAGATCAATCATTTCTCATTGAAATAAATCAAAATCTCTCTTGTAAACTGAATTTTCTCGGTTATTTTGGAGATTATTCTGAACAGATTATAATTCCCATCGTAGGAATGTTTAAATTATCAATTATTCCAATTATTTTCTTATTGATTAAATTTATTCTTGAATATTTTAATTATCTTCCATCATTTTATTATATTTTATGACTATATATTCTATCTGATTATTCAGAGAATGAGATGTGGTTTCTTCACGATTCCTCGATTTAAGAGCATCTTCTATTATATTTAAAGAATTATCAATATTCCTATCACTACAAGAGAAATGACTTTTTTAATGAACATATATTTTCTCCAAATATAAATAAAATTACCTATCCAAGGATTAGGTAATAGAAGATACAATCTAATTTTCTGTAATATCAGTGTTTTTAGCTACTGAAATTTTAACATTATCATCTCATTGAGAAGTTTCAATTACTTGTTCTGTTTCAGGGTCAACATTCTTATCTTATGCTTTATGGTTATCTTATGGACCTAAAAAGAAGATTTTTACTCCTAAAAATATTAATGTATTTTCTTCTTTAGGTGTAGTAGTTTCATCTTCAGGGTTCTCATTAGAAAGATCTTTTTTGTATCTAGGTCATGTGGTTAGAACAACATTGTCAAATTATTTATGATCTACAACATCTTATTAATAATTGTTATATAATAGACTTGATTTTTTTTGGAATATTGAATCTTATATTATGGATTCTCCAAATTCACTATTTCACAAGTGATCTAATCCTTAATATTTGATATTCCAATGCTCCCGTTGAGAAATAAGACCAGATTCTTGTTGGTTATTCATAACAACAAGAAAATTTTTTTATTTACATATACTCCAAAATATACCAAACATTATTAATGTATTATCACATAGTTTTTTTTGTGTTGAAACATTGTTCTATCATCTATATGGAAAATATTATTTATTCTATATAGAATAAGATAAATAATTCATTCACATGGATAAAAATACATTTATAACTCTCATTGAATGAAGTGATTTAGATATCGAAGAATATATCTGGTTAATTTTAACATAATATCACAAATAAAAAAGATAATGAAATACATGTCAAGGTAGATTATATTTTCTAATTATTCTATTCTTGGGAGTATTGCAGATTGAATGAACTTGACCAGTTCCTTATGGTCATCCTCAAGATCTTTGACCATCATTTTCTAAATCAAGGTCGAACCAAAAAGTAATGAAATTATATATTATGACCTATGATCTTTATTACCAATTTATCAAAGGTCAAAATATAACACTCATTCCTGATAACATTTAATGATATTAGAATTTTCTACTGAGGAAATAGAAAATTCTTTACCATCTACAAATAATGTGATGATATCCTCCATTTATCCAAAACTAAACTGAACATTCATACAGTACCACTTCAGTTCTAACTAAAAAATTATTATTTTCTTCATTAATAAGAAATTTAAAACACTTAAAGTCTTGATATTGCTTTAATATAGAATTTGTCTCACACTTCCAGTAAAAGTTGAAAAAGTTTCCTAAAAAGATTTTTATAAAGGGAAATCACTGTCATTTTGGGTCACATGGTACACCTTCACCTAGTCACATTGTCTTTGACATTAATGAGAATATAAGTGTTAAAGCTACAGGTTCTAAGGTTTGAAATGAATATGAGAACTATGTAAGGTGAAATGATAAAATATCTGAGGGTGTGTAAGATAGAGAGAGAGATAGAGGAAGGGTTTTCTGATGGTTTTTGGGTGACTCAATTCTAGTTTCTCAATCTAATTTACTCATCGTAATCATTGTATGTTTTTATTTTTAAAATACATTATTTAAAATATGTAACTAATCCATTCTTTCAAAATAATAAATAAATATATGAATAAAACAAAATAATGATAAAAAATAATAAAATAATTTTAAAAATAATTATTTAAAATTTTATATTCCTAAATCACCCTTAATGATATCAAAACTTATATTGGGAAATGGCTTAGTAAAAATATCCATATATTGATATTCATTATTAAAATTTATAAAGATAAATACTTTTAAGGACATGATATCTTAGAAAATTATATCTTATATCAATATGCTAGGTTCTTAAATAATTTATAGGATTTTTGGAAATATTAATTACAATTTTTTATCACATAAAATAGTTATATTATTAAAATTAAGTCTAATGTATCATAAGGTATGGTTCATCCACAACAGTTGTTTACCGTAACTGTCAGCATATATATATTCTTCCTCAACTATTGACAGGGCAACTGAATTTATTTTCTTACTCAACCATGACACTAAATGTATTCGATCCAATATATAGCTTTTGGGTGTGCTTTTTTATCAGATCTACATCATCAAAAATATACATTTGAATATGAAATTTAATTAAAATAAGTGGTTTTTGAATAGAGTATAGATTGAAAAATAATTCCTTTTTAATATCTAACAATTATTTTAATAGCAGTAAAATGGGATTATTCTAGGTTTGAATGAAATATAGAACATAAAAAATAGTAAACCTTACATATGGTCTTCTATCATTATGTTATAATAAAAAAACAATCATACGTTTGTATTACTTTTTTCAACTAGTTTTCCTACTTTATCTAAACTATATTTTACAGTAGTAAACATTGGACTTGTATAGGTCATATTGTTTCTAGTCCAAATTTTTTCAATAAATCATTAATGTTTGTTATGATTTAAAAAATTTCCATAATCATTTTCAAAAATTATAATTCAAAAAAAGAATATTTAATTCTCCAATAATACTCATTTAAAATTATTTTTTATAATATTTGAAAAATAATTACAAAGCTCTTCAATCCTTGATCCAAAAAAGAATCATAAAAATAAATTTATTCTAATTTTACATTAGATAAAATAGTTTTCTTAAAAATATTTGGATATTCTAAACCAATAAAAAATCTATTTTATAATAAAATTGTGGTTAGTCTTTCAAACCAAGATCAAAGGAACTATTTATGTTCATAAAGTTCTTTAGTATGTTTAAAAACTGATTCTTGTATATGATGGTTTACAAAACCTAGTGGTTGTCCAATATAAACTAACTCTATTAAATATAAATTTTAAAAGGTATATTATACATCTATATTATATTATTTAAAATTAATATTAAATGAATAAGGTAAATGGATCCTAATTAATTCTAATCTTGTAACAGGTGGAACGTTTTCATTATAGTCCATTCCTTCTTCTGGTATGTATCATTTTTCTACTAATCTTTATTTATTTCTAGTTATGATTCTTTTATCATCTTTATTGTTTATAAAAACATTTTGTTCTTATTAGGGGATAATTTCAGGTTATATCCACTAATTCTCAAAATTTATTTCTACAAAATTGATTTATTTCTTCTGGAATTTCTAATAACCAAGTCTCATCATTTAAGGATTCATTTATAGTATTTGGTTATAATTATGACCAAAAGTCATAAAATATAGATATATTGCCTACATTTCTTCTAGTTCTTACTTTTATGTCTAGATTTCATATTACATTTTCTAAAGGATTATCATTAAAGGTTCTAGATGATCTATGTAAGACACTTTCAAGTTCCTATCTCTTGTGTTATTTAGGATTGGACTGAATTTCATTTATTTTTATTTTAAAATAATTCTTAAGTTTTTCAAGACACATGTTGTCGAACGAGTCAAAAATTTCATCTATTTGATCATTCCCTTTACTGAAAGGGTCACTTACCTTCACACGAACTTATTCTTCAAAAATCCTGGACATTGTATTATACGCCCTATTAGCCTTAGAAGTAGGAGAATATCCTAGAAAGATTCTTTCATCAGCCTTTAGATAAAATTTACAAATATTTTCCTTAGTATTAAAGACATACACCTTGCATCCAAACACATTAATGTACTTTACTTTAGGTTTTTTATTATTCAAAATTTCATAAGGTTTCTTATTAATAAAGGGAATTATTATAACATAATACATCATACAAAAATATGTATTTATAGATTATACCAACGGATAGGTATGAAGTATATGTTCATTCAATGTAGTCCTTTCTATATCTAAAATATGTTTGTTTCTTCTTTCCAAAATTCTATTTTTTGATGTTCTTGGTGCATAGAAGTTGTGTTTAATACATAAATTTGAGAAAAAAGAATTAAATTCTTGATTCTAAAATTCTCCATGTTGGTCACTTCATAATGAAATTATATAAAAAAATTTTTTTTTGCAAAATTTTACAAATAATTTGGAAAATACTGAATTCTCTATTTATATGTTTTAAAAAGTAAAACCAAGTAAATCATGAAAAATAAGTAACTGAAACCCAAAAATATAATTTTGTAGCCAAATTTATACCCATTATGGTCCAAAAAATCCACTTGATAAAAATATAGGGGTTAAGATGTATAAATTTGTTAATTGATTTCAAAGATGATTTTTGTTATTTTCTAATCTGGCATGCATCATAGAATCTATAATTATCAAATTTAAGGCTCAAAAAAACAAAAATGTAAATGTTTCCTAGATAATATATATAAATAAAATATATTGCATTATCCAAGTATTCTTTTCTATATTCATGACTCATTTGTCATAGTAGTTAAATAATTCACTTGTTGTTTACATAAAGAATTTATATCCAAGTTATACACATTTTTTTACTAGGTGCTATAAATTGAAGAAATTTATCTTTAAAAACTAAGTATGAATTGTCTATAAATAAATATAAAAACTATCATCAAAGAGTTAAGAGATACATATCAGGTTTTTCTTTAGACTTTGAGCATATATCACTTTTTTGATTCAAAATGAATTCGGATCTTTAACTTACACCACTCCAACTATCATTCCCTTATCCATATCTCCAAAGGTGACTAATCTTCCATCCAGTTTTTCTAGTGTTTGAAAATTGAAGGAGTATCCACTCATATTTTTAGAGCATCCACTGTCTATATACCATACAACTTTTATGTTCCTATAGCCTTTTTATGCAAAAAATTAAATAAGTGTTTTTTCCTACCCATATTTTCCTAGGTAAAGATGTGTTAGTAAGAAAAGATATGGAGATCTAAATTTAAATTAGTTTATAAAAAACTATATTACTTGTTTTAGAAATATCCTAAGAATTAAAATCGTTTTTAATTCCATTTATCTAAATATTTCTTAACTAACAGTTGTTTGAATAATATCCTTTTATTCCATAGTAGAAGCTGGGGGAATTTTTAGAACATGGCACAAATTTTTTTTTGAATAAAATTAAATTTTCTCTTATGCATCCTATTTCATATTTTTATCTTTTAATAACATTTTTTCAAAATCACATTTAAAATTTTTTCTCCCTTAGTTAGAATATTAGTATCACTTTTAAATGATTATACTTCATCTTGTAGTTATTTTATTCTTTTTCATGAACATCTTAATTTGATATAGATGTGTTAAATTGTTATTTTATTTTTTGATTTTATTTCATCATTGTATACTTTTCAATTAAAATTGAATTATGAATATTTTTTAGTGACTTATTTTTTTTACTAATGATTCATTTATTTTCATAAATCATTGAGTAGTAAGAAACTAAATTTTAATTGAGGAAAATATGTGAATCAGAAGATGAATAGATATAGGTATTTATATATTCTTCTTTTTTATTCACAAATAAAATGATTACTTTCTCATTTAGTAGCTATTTTTCTTCATTATATTTAAAATATCTCTTAGAGTCATTATACACACACCATGTAGCCTTCATATCTAATTTCCCATTATTATTTTAATAGTTTTTTTTTCTGATTTTTTCTTTAAATCCTTATTCATACTACTTTTAAATGGGGGAGGTTGCATATAATATCACCCATCTACTTAAATTAAAAGAATATGACTTCTTTTGATCTTTTTCATATTTCTTGAATTAATTTTTGAAGAGTCTCTTTTTTTCGTATGGAATATACTAAATTTTTTGGCTAACTAAGAAAGTTTCATGTTATAATATGAATCGACTAAATCCTTTGAGATTTTGGCTTCTTCCTTTAGTTTCATTCAAAAATTGTGAGATATTATTTTAAGGGAAGTGTATTCCCTTTTTTTATCTTATGATCATCAAATTTGTCTTTTATATCTTCTTTGTACATCAACAGTGTTCTAATAAATAATTTCATTTTCAAATATTTGATTGAAGTTGAATGTCTTATAACAGCAGGTATCCAATTCCATTTTTACGGGAGAAAAATAAATAATTTCGATGCATGATCTGATTGAGTGATAACAGTTCCTAAGTCAACATTATTATTGACTATCTCTTTCAACTATCCATTTATTTGTTTGACTATTTCACCACCATACATTATAAAGGTTTCAGACATTAGTTTTTCAATTGGGTGCCTTAGTTTTTAGACATTATCGGTTCCTTCATATAAAATTACGATTGTATACCACATTTCATAAGTAGTGAGATATTGAGATACTCAATTGATTTCATCAGGGCCAAGTCAAAAAATTATAGCATTTATTGATTTGGAATTGAGGTCATACTCAGATTCTTTTGTAGAATCCCATGTTTCCTATTTCTCAGAAATTACATAAGGAGTTATAATGTTCATATACTCCTTAAATCCAAGATTCATCAGATATATGATCATATGAGATTTACAAAATCTATAGTTTTAACCACTGAAGTATGGATCATGTATCATTGGTATTACTTCTCTAAGATTAGTCATTGAATTATGTCTTTGTATAGTCCTAATACTTATAATCATTCTATACCATTACCTGATTTATTCAAAAATATCACCTTTAATACCAATTTTTATGTTGAAATAATAATAATATACACACTAGGGGTGAATTGGGTATTTATGATAATCTTTACCTATTCTAGATTTTAGCATTCAATGCGATTTATGAAAATAGGAAGGGTACTCTTATATAATAAATTTGAGCATTAGATATGTTTTAAAAAAGAACATAATAATTATTATAGTGGTTCAGAGCATAAAGATTCCATAGTCCACTCTACCAACACTCTCTCTTTTTGCTTTTCCATTTTCATTAGAACGGTCCTCTTATCATAAGACTTTTAAATAAAAATTTTTTGCATGAGGATAACACCATACAATAAGTATTTACGTAGGCTTATATTTCTAATACATGGAATCTATTTATCCACATCAGATTATGAGAAGTTGATACTGTTCCATGACTCAATTTGAGTAGTCAAAAATCTAATAAATCAAAATAGTTTTATTTGACTGAATTTAAAGGTTCTTGATCACACTTGTAGCTTAAACTGATGGAATATCGATCTTCTTTTTATCTGAAGATGAATTCCATCAAGTAATAATAGGTTTAAAGATATCCAAGTTGTGAAAGATCTTCAATTACAGTAGAAACGAACAAGCGATGATTTCACAGCAATATGATATTGAAATATTTATATCCTTGAAGTGTATCTTCATTAAAAGATAACTCAGTCTCTTGATCTTTTGTTTCTTTGCAATAGATATGTATTCAAAAATATATTTCAGAATTTAAAATCATATGCATGTGTTTATATTAAAAAAATTCTTTTGGGTATATATATAAATATAATTATTTTCTTTCATTCAGTTGATAATATCAAATAATGTAACTAGATAGATCATAATCATTCATTTTTTAATCACTAAAGGGAGTCATAAATTCCCCTAGAAACAAGAATTATTTACTCCTTAGAATATGAGTCTTTGAATCGATTGTAAAACATTTTTGAAATGAGGTTTACTTCTGTCAAAACCATTGTAGAAATCATGGAAAGTATATTTAACATAAAACTCCATCTTTGAATAGTCAAACATAGGGTTCCTTCATGTGATGATAAAACTCCAAACATATGGTTGAAAATGTACAGTTGATTATGAAAGTAGGGTTGATTCTATATGTCCTATTAAACCATATGTAAGGTTTCATCCAAATGTTGGGTTGATAAAAAATGTTTTCAAACAACGTAGGGTACATGATCTATAAATGTTTTCTCAAATATATGGTTTTTGAACCATATTATATTTTTTATACTTAAAACATCATGTAAAAATAGTGTTTCCAGAATTAATTCAAAACACAATAAAAAAACATTAATCAAATATTATAACCATTTAATAAGTTAATATTCTCAAGAAATATATTCCTGAAAAATACTTAAGGTAACTTTATTAATAAATCAAACAAGGTTATTTTTTATCACCAAAATAAATAAGATTTGTATATCATTGTTCGTACAATACATCCATAGTAGAAAAACATGATGTTTTATCTCTATGGTAATTGATAGGTTCATTTCATGAATTGAGAAAAAGGTATATCGAGAATATAGGTTGATAAAATAAATTTGTAACCTTCTTAGTGAGATATTGTGATAAAGGAATTATATTGAAAAATGAGAATTCATGTCAAATTCTTGTTGTAGAAAAATTAACCTCTCCCTCTATAGGTTCCTTGATGTGATATTAGACACTAAACATGGAAAATAAGAAAGACACCTAATTCCCCCAAGGAAGAAATATTTTGGGTCACACACTTAGTGTATCCATTTATCTCAATTAATTTAAATAAATTTTTTAATTGGAATAAATATTAATCTATGAATGAAAAAATTGATATTTATTTATAGTTTATTAATTAGAAATATTTCTTAACTATTTATATTAAAATTAAAATATATATGTGCGTTGAAAATTATATGAATATTTTTTCACATAACTAATGGATATAATATTTATTTATCTCTTGTGTTATTCAAAAGTAATAAATAATATTAATTTTTTTGATAAAAAAATATTTATTTAATATATAATTAAATAAAAATGTATTTCAAATAGTATGAATATAATAAATTTATAGAATAATAATTAATTATTTATTAATCAATGTTTGATAAATACCAATAAAGGTCTATGAACTTATGTAAGGGCATGGAAATGGAAAATATATAATCGTAAATATCATTTAAATAAATAAGTGATTATTTATTTTTAGAAATGATATTTAGTTTTCATTTGTTAGTCCATTCCATGATACTAATAAAAATAGTATTATAATTGTTATTATTAGTTAGAATGGGTAATGTGTTGGATTTATTATTTGATAAATTACCTTTCAAAAATGATCAATAATAATCCTTAGGAATGTATTCCCCTGTTATATCATTTTTTAGTGGGTAAATTTATTTTGGGGAAAATTCATTTTTTTGGTTTCTCACAACATCTTCTCCAAGGGAATTCTATTGATGAAGATCATCATGAGGTTTTCTTTAAAGATAGAGATAATTCCTCCAATTCCTTCCTCTCTCTCTATGGAATGAGATAAAAAGATAGAGGATCCATTAAACCTAATTGATTGTGTTGTGATCATGATAAACAATATAATGTGATTAGATTATCCAAAATACCACATTATGTTCCATGAAAGTATTTGGAGATAAATGATCACATTTGGATACCCCTAGATATATTCTAATTTAGATCATTCCAACATAACAGCAATAAAACTCAAATGGAATTTGATCGATAAATAGAACATAGACGAAATATTTTATGATTGAGTGTTTTTATTGTTATTAAATTTAATATAAAATTAACTTGAAATAACATATCAACCTTATTCCATGATTCTTTGTATAGTTTATTTTGGTAAATTCATTAGACCGTGTGATTATTTTTTAAGTTATTTTATATTATTCGTTGAAGATAAAAAAATAAACATTGTCTATCGGTTTGATCAGTGCTTACACTATGATTATAACTTTAATAGTAAATAAATCACTATAGGCCACACCTTTGGAGGAAATAAGAGTCATGATATTCATTTTTATTTAATGGTAGAAAGATCTAGGAAATGGGTATTATAATGATTTTATATTTTTTGAATGAGAATAGATTTTAAAGGGAATAATGACTTGATGAAATAGTCTAATATATAGAAGATATAGTCTTTGGACATAAAACTAGCTATGGTTGGATGGACTAACCCATTGTGAAGATATGTATGTCATTGTCAGACTTTTTTAACAAAAAAATGGCGTGTATTTAATATTTTAATAGAATAAGATTTTAGATATTATACAATATATTCATATTAGTATTCTAGAATATATTTTTTAATGATTGAGAAGAATAACAATGGTGTACATGCGATCAAATTTCTGATGTCACTTTAGGAAGTTGTAAGAGATAAAATGACTTATTGTCACTCATCATGATGAATCTTGTAATGGGATTTCAAACCCATTTTAATAATATTAATGAAGTTTTTTATTTAGATAAAAAGATAATAATTTGTAATTCATGATCACTATCATTGGACATTATGTGTTATCCACTAAATAAATGGAGTGAATTAACTTTGTAAAGTCCTTTATTTCCTATACGTTCTTTCTTAGTCTATTTTTTATCATTATTTCATTTAATTTAGTAATCCCACACTATGAACTAAAATTGGAAATAATGAATAGGATTTTTTGTTTTGTAATAGCTAATGCCCCCCCCCCCCCACCGTGATGAATTACTCTCTCCTGGGAATCACACCTAATTAAGGAAAAAAAATTAAACGATAAATATTAATTAATATAGATAAAGACCCTGTGATTTATATTTATCCATAAATACCACTGAATAATAATGATTAAATTAATTTTCTTATTCCATTATCATAGTGGATTCCTAAATATTTATATTCTTTCCATCTAAATAACCAATTAAAAATTCCATATTTTGAAAAAATTCTCATCCTAATATATATATATGTTATGTTATAATTTTTTATAAAAAAACTAATTTTTTAAGTCAAATTTTTTTGTAGTTTTTCTTATTTTCATATTCTAAGATGAATAATTTAAATCAAATTTTATTTTTTTCCATAGAGAAATTATAATTTTCTTCAACATGATAAGTCATTGAATTGATTTGGATAAAATTAAAATGTATCCGTGAGATAATACAACAACCATAAAAAAAATTTCTATAATTTCCACAAAATTATTCAAAATAATACACAATTTTACATGATGTTTAATATTTACCTGGATAGTAGGTGAATTGGGTTTAATATTTTCTAAATATTGGTAAATATTAAATAAATTATTAAATTTAAAATAATTTAAAATTAAAAAAATTCTATAAATATTTTATATAACATAATATTTTTTAAAATTTTAATAAACCTAAATCTATAAAAAAGTTAATTATTAGAAAAAAATAATTAAAAAAAATATTTTAAAAATATTATTCGAAATATAAAGCATTATTTTTGGGATAATGGTGAATGATTCGACTCTAGAGGGGTTAAATGATGAATGAGGAAACTTTTTTATGGTATGCATCATATCAATATAAGTTATATTGTTGATTTTGAGGTTTATGGGTTAAATCATGTTGTTTTTAGAGAATTTTAAGACATATAAGGACAAATGAATTGTCATGGGCCTGTGAATTATTTCAAGGTGTCCATGAACGGTGTTTAAGGGGAGGTAAGTGGAAGTTAATGGTCAGATACATGGTCACTGAGACTGTGCATATTGATTAATTATATTTAGATAACATTATAATGAAGGATACTCAGTTAGCCTAATATTCAATGGGAGCATGTATCTATACCTTATATTCTTTAAAAAGATCCCGAAAATATTTTATTTTTACCAAAATGCTCCATAAACCTCCTTATTTTGACCATCATATGGTAGAGACCCACCATGAGTGATTTTTATTTGATTTTATGAGGATTTACCATTCAAAAGTCATGGATCAAATTTATGTCCATTATCTCATCTCTTTCTTCTTATTTATTACTTCTATTCATAGTTTATAGATGAATTTAGGGATTTTTACATTGTGACTTTATTAATAAATGATGAATATATCTCATACATGTAGTTTTTTGTTTGTATTACATTATAGATGAATATTTTGGATTATGTATATCTTTGGGAGGGATGTCTATTCTATATGAGTTCAATGGAAATATTTCTTTATAATTTTCCTTTTTAGATGTTTTTTAGAATATAACATTTTAAATATGGGGGTTTATTCATAGAAAATTGTTTTATGTTGAATATTATTCTCTAGACATATGGAAATGAAATTATATAAGTGATATAAGGTAGATAGATTATCATTATCTTTATAGTTTTATAAATTTTGTTATCTAGCATGTTAGATTTTAAAATAAATATACTAAATGGATTTTAAAAGGATTTATAGATATGGTTAATATTTTGTGACACTTGTTTTTAGTGTTTATGGATATTAAAAAAAATATTTTCCTAGTATTGAGAGTTATCTAGAAGATGTATAATTTTAAAAAAATATCATTACGACTTTTTTAATAATACATCAAGAATATTACATGATTTATTATTATTATTATTTTAATTGTTTGTCTGTTTATTAAGTATTATTTATGGGTTTAGGATTGTTTAAAAACTACACATATTTGTGGGTGATATTACAGGTTAAGTGATATAGTTTTTTAAAACACTAAATAATTGTTGGTGCCTCATCGGTTAAAAAAATATTGCTTTTGAAAACTCTATCTAAGTATGGGGACATATGATGTTCAAAAATTATGGTTTTGGAGACTCACCATGAATATTTTTTCACCTTAGGTATGATGAGGCTGTTTTTGGAGATTCGAAATGAGTTTGGATGCCATTTCATGATTGACGATGATTGTTATAGTAACATTGTAACATCCAACCCCTCCTCCTTAGCTTGAGAAGGTGGAAGGATATTACTATGCCTTAGGAGAAATCCCGAAGACTCTAATTGTTGGAAATAAATTCCAAGGGAATCAATAAAATTGGGGGATTATTTTCCATTTTAATATTAAATCAACCTCTATAAGGGATACCATAATAAAAAAACATATAAGATGCATGATTTCTGTAACACACGGTTGTTTTTATGAAATATTTTCTTCAAATAAGTTTTATTCTATAGTATCATGATTTCTACACAATCGTGAGTTTAAAAGAACTGTGATATTCCCGTAATATATAATTATCATTGTATTATATCTGTTAGGTTTGTGGGAATAATTATAAATAACATTTGAAAATGCATTATGAATTCATGGGATATTAATTATTTATGAAAAATATAAATCAATTAGATATTTTTAATTTTGGTTGAATTAAATTTGGTAATGGAATTAATGTTATATATGTGTAATATACATAAAATTTATCCAATGGATATTTTAGTCATAGGGTATGAAAAACCCCTATTTTATATATAAAAACCAATTTTTTAAAAAGTTAATTTTACACCTTTGAATGGAGAACCCATTTTAAATTAAAATATTTGAACATTAATAATTTTAATATGACAACATAAACATGTTATTTTGAATTTGGGATATAAAAATTTTCTTTGGATAAATTTTTGATAAATTTCATGTTTTGATGAATAGTAAAAATATGCTAAATTTTAATTGATTTTTTTTTTCATTTAGATAATTTATATGGTTAAATTATAATATTGAATGATTTTAAAGTATAAATATAATTTATTTTTACTATTTAATATAATTTATGTCATTATCATTAATTTTACATTGAATTAATAGGTAAAAACATTTCAATATTTTGCAATGTTTTAACTTTTAATACCCGGTTTCTCATTTAAACAACAGGAATAATATTAAATTAATTACTGCAAATTCTGTGTTTTGAATTTCATAAATATTATTTCATATTTGGAATAATAAGGTATAAATTGTGTGACCATGTACATTTTATTTTTTGAAATTATGAATAGTAACTTCAGTAATTATTTTATTTACCATGGTTAATGGGTAAATCTTAGAAATAATGGTAAAAAAAATATTAATATAATAATATAAAACTACCCTAAAACATGTTCTAATCCTATTCCATGAGATATTTCTAACCATGGTAATTCTTGGGTTGATTTTTGGACCCCAAGGATTCACATGGATGTGAAAATTTCATTTTATAAGAATTAATTTAAAGTAAAGATAATTATAACCTAAACACATTTCTTTTACTAAATAGATTTTAATATGGGGTTATATAACTAATATCCATGTCTATTAATAGTAATTATAAAAGTAAAAATATTTCCAACATCATGGTATTTTATTTTAATTTTTTTGGCATTGGATAAATATATTTATTTATGAATCAATTATGATGTAGGGATTACCTCATTAATGAATGATTCAAATAAAAGAATTTATAAATATTAAGAAAATGTAATTCGGATATTTTGATGTCATCCACGAATTTTCTAGATGATATTGACATATTGTTTTGTATTTTAATCCTTTGTTTCTAATGAAAAATATTTTTATGAAATTTTTTAAAATATTTAAGTATAAATAGTATCCAAAATTGACATAATTCATAACATAAAACTATAAATTGTTTATTTAATGATATTAAATTCCTAAAAACAATATTCGACAAAATAATTAATATATATAAAAAACATTCATAAATAAATTTTTTTGTCATTTGAAATGATATGATAATTACACTAACCCACAATGTGTAAATAACATGATGTCTCGGTAAGATTAAAAAGGGTAAAATAAAGGTTAAACCAAGAACATAAGGATTAAAAAATATTCAAAACCTGTCTAAAATTTTTTGGATGGTGGTTATTTGAACAAAAATCATCTTATCTTATAAATAAATTAGATTTGGACCCTTTTTAGTTGAAATTAAATTTATAATAAATTAATATATTAGGAGTTTCCTAAAGTGCCCCTCTCCTCTCTTATTAAAGGGAACCCACTCCCCCTCCTCTTCACTTCCATTTTTAGTATTCAAGATTGGCCAAATCCTACCCATTTCTCTTCTAAACATCCCTAGTAACATTATATAGGTTCTTTCCTTCTCAAAATACCAAATCCAGTTCCCTAATAGAAAATTTAAAGGAGGCACATCGAGGAAGAGGTAATCTCTTCTAATGATTCTTTCAAATTTATTTCTTCTTCTACATCCTATCCTTTAGTTGTTTCATTATAAAGTAATTACATCATTATATATAATATTATTATATGTCATTATAAATATGAAACAAACATATTTCACCTTCTATCAATCATATGAAAAATGAAATCATCACGCGTGCGTACATACAACTTACTGTCTTCACTCCGTGGTGTAATATATTTTTCACCACCACCTTACATGGATGGATATAAAAGAGGAAATAATACCTATATATTATTATTATAACATGATAATAATTATAAGATAATATACACAATCATGTTAAAAATCAATCAACAATTATGAGAACTATATCGTCGCATGTGGTTACGTACGGATTACAGTCTCCACGGTGTGATGTGATTCTTTCTACATAATATTCATTAAACCATGACTATGTAAATGAATTGAATAAATAAATATGATATATATTATGCTAATAACATGATGAAAATGATATAACTATAACATAAAAAGATGGAAAATAACTTATCCCACAACACATACATAAGAACATAAAGCAGTTAATACCCCAATAATGAGTAACATTGAAATGTTACTAAAAAACGGATGAAAATATGATCATAAATGTTATCATAAAAATTATTATGATTATGTAATAAATCAGTAACATTATTTAAATCATTATGCATGAGTCTAGGATATATACAATGTTTATCATACCTATGTTATGGGATAAATTTTCCATCCCTGTTTTATCCAAGATTTTTTATTTGTAAGTATCTACTAGGGATATATTTATCATTCATGCCCATGTTTTCTAAAAACAATATTCTCATAAAATGTGTACTATTCTTCTTTTTGTGTTTAAATTCATTTTTACACATTTTGAATTTTACTGCATGGTTTAGAAAGAATCTTTCTTTTCTTAACATATAAGGTACTTTCGGATTTTTTCCAAAAAAAAATATAAGGAGAATGTTTTTTTACTTGTACAACATGGACGGGTTTTTACATATTCCTAACAAGTTATTTACATGAAGCTTCCTCTACACGTTTACAAGTGTATTTTCAAATCAATTATTTTCTTTTAAAACTGCATGACGTTTTGATAAAATAAAATCTTTGATTTAATGCCTTAGTTTCGAATGAATCAGGTTGTTATGAATTTTTTAAAAAAGTCAAGTATGAATAGTGTCCAAAATGACATAATTAAAAACATCAAACAAAAAATATTTTGTTAAATTAAATTAAATTCATAAAAATATGTTATTTGAAAAAATGATTAATATTTTTCAAAATATGTCAAAAGTAACTTTTTGGGTTGTTTGACGTGATACGATAATTACACTAACCCACAATGTGTAGATAAAATGATATAACAGTAAGATTAAATGCAAAAAATAATGGTTAAACCAAAAAGATAAGGATAAAAAAATATTCAAAACATATCTAACCTTTATTAGAAGTTGGGTATTTGAACAAAAATCATCTTATATTCGAATTAAATAAGTTTTTGACCATTTTTAGTTGATATTGAATTTATAATAAATTAACATTTTTTGGGTTTCCTAAAGTGCCCCTCTCATCTCTTATAAAATGAAAACTCATCCCTCTCCTATTAACTCCATTTTGAGCCTTTAATATCATCCAAACAAATCCCATTTCGCTTCTCATATTCCCAATTTACATTCTAGAGGGTGTTGGTCTTCTCAAATGACCTATTGTAGTTCACTAAGAGGAAATCTAATAGAGGTGCATCGAGGAAGACGCAATCTCTTCTACCAATTTTTTAAAATTTATTTCCTATTCTACTTCCCCAAATTTAGTTGTCTAATTATAAATTAATAACATAATTATCACTAATATACTGATATTTTATTAAAAATTTAAAACAAAACTATTTATCCTTTATCCATCCTACAAAAAATAAAATCACCACGTGTGCGTACCTACAGCTTATAGTCTCCACGTCGTGTTATAATCTATTTTTCCCCACCATCATACATGGATGGGTATAAGGGTAGAAATAATAAATATATATGATTATTATAATATGATACTAATTATGAGATATTATACACCATAGAATTCAATACCATTCAAAAAATATGGGGACGATGTCGTCGCACGTACGTACGTATGGATTGTTGTCTCGATGGTGTGATGAGATTTGTTCTACATAATAACTATTAAACCATGATTATATAAATTAATTGAATGAATAAATATAATATATATTATACTAATACCATTCATTAAATGATATAACTATAACCTAAAAAAAGGAACAGGAACATATCCAACAAAATATACATAAGAATATAAAGTAGTTAATACCTGAGTAATGAGTAACAGTGAAATATTACTAACAAATGGATGAATATATGATCATAAATGCTTTCATAAAAATGTTTATGATTCTGGAATAAATTAGAAATATTATTTAAAGCATTATACATGATGTTTGTATACATATGAAGCATATCATACATAATTTAAGGGATCCCTTTTCCAATCTCATTTTATCCAAGATTGTTTATTTGGAAGAATCTACTGGGGATTCATTTATCATCTATGTCAATTTTTTATATACAATATTCTCAAAAAATGTTTACTATTATTATATATATATATTTGAAGTAATTTTTACTGATTTTTTACTTTTAGTACATGGTTTGGAAGCAATCTTTCTTTTGTTTACCATACGAGGTACTTTTTGACTTTTCCAGAAAAAGTACGAGGATAATTTTTTTAACTTATATGGCATGAACTAGATTTCTCATATTCATAACACATTATTTATATTAATATTCCTCTACATGTTTACAATTTAATTTTCAACTCAATTCGTTTCATTTAAAATTTCATGACATTTTGATAAAATAAAATGTTATTGAAAAAGAAAGGATATTTTTCTCAATAAAGAAGATCAATTGTTTTATCAAAATTATTTTACATATATTATTATGTAGGTTTATGTTTCTATCCCTATTATTAATTTGATTTTATTGTCTTTATGAAGAAAGTTTATTTAGAATATTTATTTTTCTTATATCAATTATCATGGAATGATTTTTAAGAAACACATTTGATATCTTGGGTTATGTTATGCTGACTATTTCTATGTTTTTGTGGAACACGTAGGAATGGTTTGATTAAAATAATGGTGGGACCTATATCTACCCCAAATGAATTTGGTAAATATTTATATCTCAAGAGATAGACATGGATGGAATGAAAAGTTAATCGGGTTCAGTGATACGGGGCGGGAACAAGGAGAGAACTCGGTTCAGTAATGGAATTTGTCCACTATGACGGTCTTGGAAAAGAGACTTGACTAATATGAAATGGTTTTCTATGCTTATATATGTATGAAACAAAATTTCATGTCTTATGTTATGAATATTGGTATTACATTGAACATTTTGGATTTTTTCCATGATATGATATTGTGATCTTATATATGTAGGATAAGATTTAAAAAAGTTATGTTCTTATGAATGTGATATGATTGTTATTTTATTTGTTTACCATTATTGAGAATTTAAGGTCATCCATTTATATGTTTCTTTTCCCCAGGACTTGAAGAAGTGTATTAAGTATGATATGCCAAAAATGTTTCTAAATATGATGAAATAAATGGGAGACAATGTAGATGTTATATGAATGAGTTGTTTTTGTTTCCTAGTTTCTAATGACATAATACCTATACGGTCAGGTCATGGTTTTTTATATGTTGTAATAAATATTTTTCATTTCTGATGTGATATCAATGTTTGTAGAGAATGGGTCTCTATAATTGGTATCATAGGAATGGTATATTTAACCTTGGGATACTTGTGTGAGAAATCCCTAAGGATATATCAAAGTACAAAATAAAATTCTAGTGTTTTATAAATGACTATGAATAACCTAGGATAAAACATTAAGTACCCTAAATTAAATATCTATTATTGATTATGTGGTTATCCTGTTATGATTAGTGTTTCTCACACTATGCTACTTGGTTTTAGTCAATGGCGGGAACCTGAAGGAACCACGTTAAAGCTAAATGTGACAGACAATGAAATGATTCTCCCCTTGAGTAAACAAATTTTATATGAGATGGAATGAAAAATATTATTGATAGTGTCACACAACTTTGTCAAGCTATGAATCAAGTCATACTTCAAAAAAAACAAATGAGGGACCAACATTATGTTGAATCCTTCACGAGGCAGTGTCCACCTTCATTCAGTGGATCTTATGATATATAAGTGGATTAAAAATGGATCAATACCACTAAAAAGATATTTTCAATTCCACAATGTTCTGAACATGATAACATCATCTTACGAGCATATTTTTTGGAAGGTGAATCTGATCAATTGTGGAATCTTATCAAGAATACAAGGTAAAAATATGAAATTGAGTCCACGGAATGGGATGAGTTCAAGAAATTATTTTTCAATAAGTACTTTCCACATAATATCCAAACAAAGACGGATAAGGTGTTCCTTGAAATTAAGCAAAAAGAATGATGAATCTATTGGTACATAAGACGAAAATTTTACAAGAATTTCAAGGTACACTTCTAAAATTATTATCTAACCTATGAGTATGATTGTTCAATTCTTTATTTGATAAAACCATGTCTCTGAAGGGAATTATCCATAAACTAATTCAATAGCTACATAGAAATGGTTTGATGTGCTCTCAGGGTGGAGATTGATATTAGAGTAACGCATCTGTCATATGGGTCTGATAAGAAGAAAAAAATTTAATTCAAAAGAAAATATAAAAACCACACTAAAAAGAATATGATTTTTACCTTATAGTCAAATTATGGAAAGAAACATGCATGGAATTCTCCTAAATGGGCTAGTAAATGTTTTAAGTGTGAAAAATAAGGTCATTAGGAAATTAAATGCCTATGTGATGGGAAAAAGTTGTCTAATTATCAAACCATAGAAAAGGATACAAAAATGCACCTCCTACACATCAATATTACTAGTACAAGGAAATGGGTCATTATTCCATTCAATTCCCTAATCCAAGGGTTATTGATGATGATCGACATCAATAAACTCTTAAGGACAAATACAAAGGAAAATCACATGCAATTACTTTCGGCGATGATGAGTATGATAATGATGTGGTGAAAGGTACACTTACCATCCTCTCTAAAGTAGATAATGTTTTATTTTCTTTTGGATCCACCCACTCTTTTATTTCTAAATAATTTTCTACGTGTATTGTCATATTAACTAAAAAATCAGATGGTGAGTTAGGTGTGACAACACTTAAGGGAACAACTGTCAAATAAAAAGTTTTCAAATATTCTCCAATTGAAGTTTGGGGAAAAGTAATTCCTAGAAATCTTGTGATACTTCTTATAGTGTAGTTTGATGAGATTTTTGGCATGGATTGGATTTTTTTATATGGATATCATATCAATTTACAAATTAGGGAAGTCAAAATTCATATTCCAGATAAATATATGATCATCTATCGATGCAAGGATGAATATAACCTTCTAGAAGAAATTTATTCCATATTATGGGTCTTGATTCTAATAAATAAAGGTTATTTATCTCAAATGGTTTCGGAGAAAATCATGATTAAGAATACTCCCATTGAATGGGAGTTTGATGATGTCTTTCCAAAGTAATTTCTAGTTCTTCCATCAAATCATGAAGTTGATTTTTCAAAAAAAGTCATACACGGTGTTATTCCTATTTTAATGACACCTTATAGAATGGCCCTAGTTGTGTTGCATGAATTGAAGAAGCAACTCCAAGAGATTTTTAATAAGGGATTCATATTCCCTAGTGTGTCGCCTTAGGGAGCACCTGTTTTGTTTGTTAAGAATAATGATGGATCAATGAAACTATACATTGATTATCGAGAAATTAACAAGACCGCTATCAAGAAAAATATCATCTATCATGCATTGATGACTTATTTGACCAACTTCACAGAGCTCAATACTTTTCGAATATTTTTCATTATTTCAGGTGTCATAAATTAAGGGTCAAAATGAGGATATACTAAAGACAACATTTTGTGCAAGGTATGGACACTATGAATTTATAGTGATGCATTTTGGTCTTACTAACACCCCTTCTATATTCATGGATCTAATGAATAGAGTCTTTTGAGACTGTCTTGATCAGTTTTTGGTAGTCTTTATAGATTATATTCTTTCTTATTCAATGTTCAAAGAAGAACATGAAGATCACTTGAGAATTGTACTAAGGACCTTGATAAAGGAGAATCTTTATGAAAAATTTACCACGTGTGAATTTTGGATTCAAAAATATTCATTTTTGGGTCACATAATTTCAAGATAGGGGATATCTATGGATCCTGAAAAAATAGAGTTTATTGAATGATGGTTGACACCAACAACAGTAACTGAGATCCAATCGTTTAATGGTTTGGATGGATATTATCAACATTTTGTGAAATATTGTTCTTGAGTATCTAATCCACCAACATAGATGACTCAGAAAGAATTTAATTTCATTTGGACGAAGTAATGTGAATAGAATTTTAAAGAGATAAAAATAATGTTATCCAGTGAACCTATTCTCACACTTCTTTATAGTGGAGAAAGGTTTGTGATCTTAATTGATACATCCAAAAAGGGATAGGGGTGTGTTCTGATGATAAATGATTTGATGATAGCTTATGCCTCATGAAATTTGAAAATTCATGAGAAAAATTACCCAACTAATGATTTGGAGTTATCTGTGGTAATCTTTTCATAAAAAATATGGAGGCATTATATTTATGGTGAAAGGTGTGATATTTATACTAATAATAAAATATTGAAGTATATTTTCACACAAAAAGAGATGAATACATGTGAAATAAGATGGTTGGATTTTATTAAATAGTATATATTCTCAATCCATTACCACCCTAGGAAAGCGAACAAGGTCACAGATTCATTGTGTCGAAAAGACCATGCTAGCTTATCCATGAAGAGGATAATGAAAGATCCAATATTTAGGGTTTACAATGGATGAATCGTGAAATTTTAATGGAAGGGGAGAAATATTATCTTTCTCAAATGAATGTTCATCCATATAATCATGTGAATATTAAAGAGGCATGGAAGGGAGACATAGAGTTATAATAGAATGTGAGAAACGTTCCAGAATTCAACCTTGATTGTGATGAAATAATAATGTTTAAGAACCAGGTTTCTGTTCTACCCACACCATAATTAAAGAATGATATATTGTATTAGGCTCATAGTTCTTCCTTCTCGATTCACCCATGAAGCACAATTAGGTACAGGGACCTGAAAGAGTATTGTTGGTGGGATGGAAAGAAAAGAGATGTCACTGAATAAGTCTGTTGATGCTTGGTTCTTCAGCAAGTTATCACTATGATACATTAGTCTACGGGGATGTTACAACTATTAGCCATACTATAAGTAAAATGGGAAAACATCATTAAGGACTTTTTCATCACACTTTTCGAAACATCCAAAGGCTATAAATCGATATAGGTTATATTTCATCATCTTAAGTAGTTGGAACACTTCATTACTATTAGAGAGGATTTCTCTCTTGATCATCTTTCCATAATATATGTAATGAAAGTGGTAATATTGCATGGAATACCAATTTAAATTATATCTGATCAAGATCCAAGGTTTACCATGATGTTCTGGAGAAGTCATCAGCATGATTAGGATACAGAGATAAGTTTTAGCATTTGTTATCATCTTTAGACAGACAGTCAGTCTGAGAGGAAAATTAAAACTCTTGATGATTTGTTGAGATCTTACTCTAGGGATTTCGAAGGTGGTTGGGATAGACACATACCATTGGTGAAATTTTCATAAAATAATATTTTTCACTCCAGTATTCAGATGGCTCCTTATGAATCCCACTATGGAAGGAAGTGCAGAACTCCAACTTTCTAGGATGAAGTTGGGTTAGGAATGCTATTAGGACCTGATCTTGTTGTTGAAATGAAAAAAAGGCCATATCTATTCGACAACACATAAGAGAATATGAAAGTTGACAAAAAAGCTATGTTTAAAACTGACGAAAAGACCTAGAGTTTAAAGTGGGTGATAAGGGGTTCTTACAAATATATCGCTGGAAGAGTGTGATGAGATTTGGAAAAAGGGAAAGATAAGGCCAAGGTATATCGGTCTTGTTAAATACTGTATTGTGTTGGAAAGGTATCATACCAATTGGGGCTTACAATGAATCTCACTCAATTTCATTATGTGTTCCATGTATCTCTCCTCAGAAAGTACATACCCAATCCTTCACATGTTCTAACCTCATAAGTCGTACCATTGGAGTATGATCTTTCTTATGAAGAACAACTAATAGAGATTCTAGATCATAGAGAAAAATTTCCACTAAACAAGACCACTCGATTGGTTACTATTTTATGGAAGAACCACCAAGTATAATAATACACATGGGAATTAGAGGATATAATGAGGGATAAGTATCCTCATCTGTTTATTTCCAAGTGACAAATTTGGAGGGAGAAATTCAATTTAAGGTGGTAGAATATAAAACCAGAATGTTTAAATAAAATATTTTATTTATATAATTTTTACTCTTTAGAAGACTTATTTTTATGCAATCATAATTTAAAAAAACCAATGAGATGACCTTAATATAAAATTTCCATTATAGCCTAGCCATTAGGATAGCAGAAATAAAAATATCCTACTTATGAAAATTCATTATGAATTCAATCGCTATTTATTATTTAAGAAAAACACAAATCAATTAGATATTTTTATTTGTGATTTAATTTCATTTGGTAATTAAATTAATGAGATATAAGTGTTAAATAATTAATATTAAATCATTGGATATTTTAGTCATAGGGTGTGAATAGAACCCTATTTTATGTCTAAGAACCTATTTTTTTATGGTTACTTTTACACTTTTTAATGGAAAACCCATTTTAAAGTTGTATTTTGGAAAATTAATAATTTTTCATTAATAAATATAAATTTTATTTTGAGTCGGGATAAAAAAATGTACATTTGATAAATTTATGATATTATTCTAATGACTTTAATGTTTTGATGAATAGTACAAATACACTAAATTTTATTTAAAATATTTTTTTCAGCGAGATAATTTATATTGTAAAATTATAATATTTAATGATTTTAAAGTATAAATAAAATATAATTTTACCATTTAATAAAATTTAAATCAATGTCATTAATTTTACATTAAATTCATAGGTAAAAACATTTCTATTTTTTGTGATGTTTTAACCTTTAAAAATTGTTTTCTCATTCCAACAATGGGAATAATTTTAAATTAATTACTACAACATCCTTTTCTGAATTTGGAATAATGGATTCCATATTTGTTATCATATGTTCCAAATTGTGTGAATATGTACCTTTTATTTTTGGACATTATGAATAGTAACTTTAGTAATTATTTTATTTACCATGGTCAAAGGGTAAATCTAGTAAATAAGGGTAAAACAATAATAATTTAATAATCTAAAACTACCAGAAAAATGAACTAATCCTATTTTATGTGATATTTCTGACCAGGGGAATCTTTAGGTAGATTTTGGGACCCCATGGATTCACCTGAATGTGAAAATGACATTTTAAAATAATTAATTAAAAGTAAAGATAATTATAACCTAAACACATAGCTTTTACTAAATTGATTTTAATATAGGGTTGTATAACTGATATCTATGTCTATAAATAGTAATTTTAAAAATAAATATTATTACTACATCAAGTATTTTATTTATTATCTTTAGACATTAGATAGATATATTTATTTATGACACAATTATGATGTATTGATTTCCTCATTAATGAATGATTAAAATAAATGATTTTCTAAACATTAAAAAAAAGTAATTTTGTTATTTTAATTTCACCCACAAATTTTATAGAGTATATTGATATATTATCTTTGATTTAATGCCTTATTTTTGAATGAATAAGGTTGTAATGATTTTTTAAAAAAATTTAAGTATGAAAAGTGTCCAAAATTGACATATTTCATAACATAAAACATAAGATAGTTTATTAATTGATATTTATTTCATAATAATATAACATTCAGAAAAATGGTTAATATAAGTCAAAATATTTCATAAATAACTTTTTTGGATTGATATAGTAGTTACACTAACCCACAAAGTGTAAATAACATTACATCACGGTAAGATTAAAAAGGGTAAAATAAATGTTTAACAAAAAATATTTGTATAAAAAATATTCACTAATTTTATAAGAATTATTTAATGATGGGTATTCGAAAAAAATAACCTTATCTTATAAATAAATATGTTTTGGACCATTTTTAGTTGAAATTGAATTTTTAATAAATTAATATTTTGGGAGTTTCCAAAAGTACCCCTCTCCTCTATTATAAAAGGCCACCTCCTCCCTCTTCTCTTCACTCCATTTTGAGCCTTCAAGACCATAAAAACCCAACCCATTTCACATATTTACATCCCTGGTAACATTCTATAGGTTCTAATCTTATCAAAAGAATAAGTCTAGTTCCCTAATATAAAATTTAAAGGAGACATGTCGAGGAAGAGGTAATCTATGCTACCGATTCATTCAGATTTATGTCTTCTTCTACTTCATCTTATTTAGTTGTTTAATTAAAATGTAATAACTTCAGTATCACTAATATACATATATGTTATTATAAATATGAAACAACTCTATTTTACCTTCTATCCATCCAACGAAAAATATCACCACCCGTGCATA
The DNA here is from genome assembly GCA_963277665.1 of Viscum album. NCBI lineage: Eukaryota > Viridiplantae > Streptophyta > Magnoliopsida > Santalales > Viscaceae > Viscum > Viscum album. The sequence goes on from OY728133.1 coordinate 1,869,376,582, forward strand.
CGTACGGCTTACCGACTCCTCGTCGCGGTGTAATATTTTTTTGACCACCACCTTACATGAATGGGTGTATGGGTGGAAATAATTACTATATATGATTATTATAACATGATACTAATTCTGAGATACTATCCACTATGAACTTGAATACCATTCAACAATTACAGGAATGATATCATTGTGCGTACGTACGTACATCTTACCGTCTCCATAGTGCTATGTGATTTGTTATACATGATCTTCATTATACCATGATTATATAAATTAATTGAATAAATTTAAATGATAAATATTATACTAATACCATAATTTAAATAATATAACTATTACCTAAAAATAGGAATAATAACTTATCCGACAACACATACAAAAGAACATAAAGCGGTTAATTCCCGAATAATGAGTAATAATGAAATGTTACTAACAATCAAATTAAAATATGTTCACAATTATTACCATAAAAATTATTATAATTCTAGATTAAATAATAAAAATTATTTAAATAATTATACAAGAGGTTCGGATACATACGAATCATATTGGATCTAAAGAAAGGGATAACATTTCCAATCTCGTTTTATCTAAGATTGTTTGTTCGTAAGTATATACTGGGGCTATATTTATCATCCATGCACATGTTTTCTAAAAAACATATTTCTCATAAAATGTGTTTTATTATTCTATGTATGTTTGAAATCATTTTTACCCATTTTTACTTCTACTACATCGTTTGGAAGGAATCTTAATTTTGTTTACCATAGGAGATATTTTTTGACTTTTCAGGAAAAAGTATGAGGAGAATGTTTTAATATCTTAAACGGCATAAATGGGGTTTTACATATTCATAATGACTTATTTACATGAATCTTCCTCTACATGTTTACAAGTTTATTTTCAACTCAATTATTTTATTTTAAAATTGCATGAAATTTTCAAAAAAGAAAACATTTTTGAGTTAATTCCTTAGTTTAGAATCAATCGGGTTGTAATGAATTTTTAAAAAAGGTCGTGTGTGAATAGTGTCCAAAATTGACATAATTCATAACTTAAAACGTAAAATAGTTTATTAAATGATATTAAATTTGTAAAAATATTATATTTGACGAAATGGTTAATATATGTCCCAATATTTCCTAAATAACTTTTTGGGTCATTTGATATTATATGGTAATTACACTAACCCACAAGGATTAAATAACATCATATCATGGTAGGATTAAAATCAGTAAAATAAATGATAATCCAAAAAGATAAGGATAAAAAAATATTCAAAACCTATGTAGAAATTATTGGATGACTGGTATTCGAACCAACATCATCTTATCTATGAATTAAATAGGTTTTGGACCATTTTTAGTCGAAATGGAATTTATAATAAATTAATATTTTGAGAGTTTCCTAAATTTACCCTCTCCTCTCTTATAAAAGAAAACCTCCTCCCTCTCGAATTCAATCAATTTTGAGCCTTCAAGGTCAGACAACCCCTACATATTTCCCTTCTCAACTTCCCTATTTTCATTTTAGAGGTGCTGGTGTTCTCAAAAGACTAACTCTTGTTCACTAAGATGAAATTTAAAGGAGCCACATCGAGGAAGAAGAAATCTCTTCTACCAATTCAATAAAATTTATTTCTTCTTCTACTTCATCTTCTTTATGTTAAGACAATATGGTTTTCCTTATGACTTTTCCATTCCTTCATACATGGGGGAGATTATTATGTCAATAATGTTTCCAAATGACTTTACCATTTTTTCATTTTTTTTCAAAATCATGAACACCTTATCTCAAGGAAAATCTCTTTTTTCCCTGTGTTTTACTTATATAAGGAAAATTTTATGTCACCAAAAAAATTTATCATTACCATGTTTTCATGGTCCCTATGATAAATTTTCTTAAGTATAAAATTTTGTTTCAACAAAACCTCATAATTCTATAATTACCTAGATATAAAGCATTCTATTTTAGGATTCGAATTCTCAGAATTCTAGTTACGAACTATTCTGTGTTTTGACTTAGAGTTCCTTTAATTCTAACTTCAAACTCTTTATACTTCTGACTTAGAGTTCTCTGAATTCAGACTTCGAACTATTCTGAGTTCTGACTCCGAATTCTGAATAGAAATTCTGGTTGTGAACTCTTCTAAGTTCTGACTCCGAGTTCTTTGAATTTAGACTCCAAACTATCATGAGTTCTGACTCCAAATTCTCATGAGCTCTGACTCCGAACGTTGTAAGCTCAGGTTCTGAATTCTTGTTAATAATGATTCCGATTTTCCTTTAAATTCAGACTTTGAAACTCTATAGAGTTCAGGTTTCAAATTCCTATAAAAAAATATCTGAATATCTTGTATTACAGACTCCAAATTAATTTTTTGTTAGACTCCAATCATTCATTTTCTTAAATTACGAATATTAAATTTTAGTTATGTAACCACATTTTTTATTACACTTGTTTTGTTATAAACTGATGTCTTTCATTCAGTTACTAACTAACCATTTATTGAGTGAAACATGTACATGTCCCTCTGAAATTCAAGGTAAAATATGACAGTTGGAGGAGGGAGCCAACCGTTGAAGTTGTGCATATAAATAGGAGCTCATTTGAAAAGATCTCAACAAGTTCTATGACTCTAGAGATTACATGTTATTGAAGTGATTTCTAGAGGGAGTCTTTTATTGGTTTGTGCATACTGAACATCTTGTTAAGGTTTGATTTGTGCGACTCTGAATGTTTCTAATTACATTCGAGGGCTTCCGAGGATAGGAAGACAGATGTGTCAACTACCTTGAAGTTGATGACTTCCTTGCTGAGGAAGAAAAAGGTTTCTACTACATGAAAGTTGAGGGATAGCGGGGATAATAAGAAAAAATCTGATCTCCATATCAAGGGCTTACCCTGGTGTGGGTAAGACAGACTTTTTGGAAAGTATAAATCAAGGGACCTTTATCCAAGGTTGTTGGATACCCTTATCTTTGGGTTAAAAGACTTACTACATGTTACTTGTTTTGATAGAAGTTTTCAGCTACATTTTTATAGTTTAAGAAAGTATAACTATCTTATAATTCCTTATACTTGTACTCTGCTTTGGTTAGATTCTATACGCTTTAAGGTAGAATCTTAGTCTTTGTAAACTATCATTAAGTTTCATTTTCTGGAACCATCTTTCCAAATTTACATTCTCAGAATCATATTTCTAGTATCAAGAATGTTTGTAGAAATAAAGGTTTTGTGAATTACCTTGTTTAACCTTATTAAACATAACCATCTGTAAAAGTTCCAAAGGAATTATTAAAAGTATACAATTCACCCCTCCCCCTCTTGTATTTTTAGCATCATTAGATACTCCATACAATATGTCTTTTATTTAAATCCTATATTTGGTATTATAGAGTATATCATACTCAAATACAATCTCAACAATTGTTATTAGAGGATTGGATCAATATGAATTAATCTCATGATTAGATTCAGAAGAGATTTCACATCGTTATTTTACGGAATCAGTTTTTCATACTTGTACAGTTCAGATTCATTTTTTCTTAGAGATACTCTTATTCTATATTTTTATTTCTTAGGAATATTTCTTTTGTTTAAATTATTATTTTTTCTATTAACAAGTTTTTAAGGAATGATTTTTCATTAAGATGGCAGGAATCAATACTAGTTCTATAGACAATATCAATCCAACTAGACCACATATTTTTGATGGAAATGATTATGAATATTGGAGATATCGTATAAATACTTTTATTATTTATAATGGAGTTGATAATTTTTTTATCCTTACTGGAGGATATAAAATCCCTGAAAAAGAATTTAGTACCTTCAAAAATCATGAAATGAATGAATATAAACTAAATTATTAGGTACACAAAACTTTTCTTTGCTCCATGAATAGAAATATATATTTCCACATTTCATAATGATAACCATACAATTCTATATGGAAAAAACATGAAGTTACACACTTTGGAACTTCCAAAGTAATTGAAACAAGATGAGCCATGCTCAGAGCTGAATATCATGGTTTCAGATCACCTTATGGAGAACCAATATTTAAGGTGAAACAAAGATTCATGACTATAATGAATAGTTTACAATCAATGGGTGAGAAAGGATTAGATGATGACTCTCTTGTTGAAAAGTTCATAAATATCATGCCGAATGAGTGGGAATCCAAGGGGACTGCTATTGATGAGAACAGAAAAGTTACTCACATTTATATTGATGAACTATTTGGAACCCTTCTTCAACATGAGACTATAATGAAGATATATGATGAGAACATAAAGAAGAAGAATGAGAATGGAAGTGTTTATTTTACTAGAAATTCAAATCATATGAAAGCTATGACTCCTGGGAGAGTTACCAGATCAAAATCAAAGAAGGTTTTTATTCAATCTGAATCTAGTGGAAGTGAATCCTTAGATTATGAGTTAGAAAACCTTGATCAAAGGATGAACAAAATAGCTGGATTGAGGATCTTTCAATCCAGATACAAGAATAAAGAAAGGAAATATAAGAAATATTTATAAGTCACTTGTTATGAATGAAAGAGAGCTGGAAAAATAAGACCTGATTATCCTATGCTTAAGAGAAAAGAAAAAAGTAAAATCATTCTGAGAGAAACAGAAATAAGTATTACAAGGATAAACCTAACAAAGACTTAAAAGCTAATGAAACCTGGAGTGCTAGTGGTGGCAACTCTTCAGATGAATCATCAGATTACGAATCTTCTGGATAGAAGAATCATGGTCTAATATCCAGACAACCTATTAAAAATCATTTCTTGATGGAGAAGGTACACAATGCTGAATCAATGACCAATTTTTCCTTAAAAGAAAATTATAGTAATGATAATTACTATAACTCTTCTAATGAATAATCCTCTTCTGATGAAGATAATACATTACCTACCTCTGAATATGTTTCTATGTTTTCCAAACCTCTTGAGATTGAGAATTCAAAACTCATGAAAAAGCTTGATATGGAAAATTCTAGGAATACTATTCTTACTAAGGAAATATCATATCTTTTTAAAGATCTTGATAAGAAGAATTTAGATTTTTTAAAGTATTTCAAAAAATCTTAAGGAATTAAATTCTGAGACGAATTAACTTTCTAAGGATCTAGAAAATGTAATTTCTAAGAAAAATGTTTTGAGCCTAACTCTAGTTCAAAATCAAATGTTTTGGAAGAAAAGAACATGGCTATCAAACTGAAATCCAAAATATTTTCCTTGAAGAAGTTTTTGTCAAACATTACCTTAGGTAACGAAAATTATGATAAAATGTATTCTCAAATCCGGCCTCTGAGGAATAGTTCTGGTTTTGGTTATACTGGTTCTAAATCGATATTTAGTAACAATTATTTTGTTCCTGAAAGTGATCCATTCTGCACTAAATCTCATTGTGGTGGGCATTGGAAAAAAATTGTTCTCTAAACAAAACTCTATATTTAGGATTTCATAAATCCTATTTTTATAAAAATATTTGGGTGCCTAAAATTTTTCTATCTGAGATTTCCGGATCCAAGTAATTATTCATTCCGAAAACCTAACATTTTCTTATTTTATGGAATATAGAGAAGGTACCAACAGCAATACCTGGTACATGTATTGTGGATGTTCCTATCATATGACTTGTAACAAAAAATACTTTGAAAAAATATTCAAGACGAAAAAAAGAAAAGTAACTTTTGGAGATAATGCTCAGAGAGAAATTATTGATATAAGAATCATTGTTCATCTTGAAAAAACATTGATTTAAAATGTTTTTATTGTTATGGGTCTTAATAATAACCTTATTAGCATAATCTAAATATGTGATGAATCTTACCTTTTGAATTTTAGGACTGAAAAGTGCTTAGTACACAATTCCAAGGAAGAGTTTATTCTTTCTGCCCAAAGGCAAGAGAATGTTTACAAGCTAAACATAGAAGACCATAGGAGCCAAGATCTACCTTGCCTTAGTGCAATGGAAGATCGTTCTTGTTTATGGAATAGAAGGTTATGTCACTGTAACCTTAGGAACATATGGAATCTTTCTATGAAATGATTAGTTATGGATCTACCGGATCTTAGATTTGATTCTTCAAAATTTTGTGACCCTTGTAAATATTGAAATCAACATAAATCAAGTTTTAAATCAGTTGGTAAAGTCACAACAACTGATGCATTACAGTTAATGCATATGTATCTCTTTGTTCCTACACAAACTGGAAGCATTAGAGGCAAGTATTATGTATCTGTCTTGGTTGATGATTACACTAGATTTACCTGGGTCTATTTTCTAGAAAAGAAGTCTGAAGCTTTTTCATATTTTAAAAGTTTTGTCTCCCAATTTAAAAATGAGAAAAACCTTCCATTGAAAACTATTCATAATGATCATGGTGGAAAATTTCAATATTCTGATTTTGAAACTTTTTGTAATAGAAAAGGCATTACTCATAACTTCTCAGTACCCAAAACACCTCAATAAAATGGTGTTATTGAAAAAAGAAACAGAATTCTTCAAGAGATAACTAGAACCATGTTGAGTGAGTATTATGTAGCCAAACATTTTTGGGCTGAAGCTGTAAGTAATGCTTTCTATACCATAAATCGATTTTTCATTAGACCTTTTCTTAATAAAACCCCCTATGATTTATGGAATTGTAGAAAACCAAGACATTCATAATTCATGGTTTTTGGTTTCAAGGTATTAATTTTGAATACTAAAGATAATATACACAAATTAGCATAAAAATCTGATGAAGGAATTTTGTTAGGCAACTCCACAACCTCTATGGCTTATAGAGTTTTCAAGAAAATCACTTGTACTATTGAAGAGACAGTACATGTCAAATTTGATAAAACTGATCCTTTTGTTTTAAAACAATCCCAACCTACATCTTCAGATGTGTTTTAGAAAACTGATTAACAACCTTTTTTAGAAGATCCTTTTGATAAGGAAAATGTCCAAGAAGATACTTTTGAAGCATCTACCCCCGAATATTTACTACCCTATGTTGATGAACATGTTTTAAAAAACCCAAATCAGTTGTTTCTAAATAATCATCCTAGTGATATTATCATTGGTGATGTGAATCAACCTGTAAGGTCTAGAAGATCCTTAAGAAATGAGGTATAACATCTATCATTCCTTTACCAATTAGAACCAAAAATCACTAATAATGCTTTATGTGATGATGATTGGATTAAATCCATGCAGTATGAACTAAATGAATTTGAAACGAATAATGTCTGGACCTTGGTTGAAAGACATAAGGAAGCTTATGTTATTGGAGTAAAATGGGTTTTCAGAAATAAGTGTGATGAAAATGGAATCATTGTAAGAAATAAATCTAGATTCGTTGCTAAAGGCTATAATCAACATGAAGGAATAGACTATAAAGAAACCTATACTTCGGTAGCTAGACTTGAATCTATTCGAATTCTACATGCCTTTGCAGAATTCTTCAACTTCAATCTTTTTCCAATGGATGTCAAATATTATTTCCATAATGGTTATGTTCAATAGGAAGTTTTTGTTGAACAACCTTCTAGTTTTGAGGAAACAAAACCTCTTGATCATGTTTGTAGACTTTCCAAATCTTTTTATAGTCTTAAGAAAGCCCCTTGATCTTGGAATGATAGAATTACAAGATTTTTGCGTCAAAATAATTATGTTAAACAAAATGCAGATCCAACCCTTTTTATAAATAAGGATAAGAAAAAAATTTGATTGTTCAAATTTATGTTGATGACATTATATTCGGTTCAACTCAGTAATCTTTAACTAACTCCTTTGCAGATCTAATGAAATATTAGTTTGAAATGAGTACGATGTGTGAGTTAACATTTTTCCTTGGTTTTGAAATTTCTCAAAAACTAAAAGGAATCAATACATCCCAACATAAATATATTAAATATATTCTCAAAAAGTATGGATATGACAACACTAAGAGTATAAGTACTCTAATTTGTACCACAAACACACTTGATCTGAAGCTGGGAAACCAGTAGATCAAACTTCTTTTAGAGTTTTGATATAAAGTCTACTTTACTTGATAACTAGTCAAATAGACTTAATGTTTTCAGTACACTTATGTGCAAGATATTAATACAATCCTAAGGAATCTGATTTAATGGAATTGAAAAGGATTTTTCACTACCTATAGGAAACCATGGATTTATGACTCTTTTATACTTCAAGAAATGATTTTGTTTTAAAAAGTTTTTCAGATGCTGATTTCTGTGGACGTAGAATGGATAGAATGAGTACATCTAGAACTTGTCATTTCTTAGTAGATTCATTATTTTCTTGGTCTTGCAAGAATAAACACTCAGTGGCACTTTCTATAGCTGAATCTAAATATGTAGTAGCTAGAAGTTGTCATGATCAAGTGTTGTGGGTGAAACACACACTCATAGACTATAGTATTAGTTTTACCAAAACAAATATTTTGTGTGATAATACACGTGCCATTTCCCTTAGTAAAAACATTTCACTTGAATGTCGTTCAAAAAAATAGATATTAGGCATCACTTTCATAGGGATAACACAAAAAAAGGATATATCATTCTCAATTTATCAGCACGCAAGATCAACATGCAGATATTTTCACAAAATCTTTACCCTCTGATAGATTTTAATAAATTAAACAGATGATAGGAATGATTACTGTAAGGTAATCCTCCTTGTTAACTTTCAATTGAAATCAATCTCCTTAGAGTAATAAACTTCTTTTCATAGGGGGAGTACAATTTCTTTTTAATTCAAAAAGTTTTCAAAAAAATTTCATAATGTAGTTTTCAAAATTTTCGTAATGAATTTTTCCACAAATTTCTTAATGATATTTTCAAAATAAAATTGTATTGATTTTTTTTTTGTTTTTCATAATGATGGTTTTCATATTTTTGTAATTATGTTTTTCATACTCAATATTTCTGTAATGATGATTTTTGTACTTAAAAATTTTGGAATGAATATTTTTGTACTTGAATTTTTTGTAATGAATATTTTCATACTCATATTGTTTATCCTAATAAAGGTTTTCGTAGTTTTTATTAAAAAAAATTACATATTAAGAATAATCTTCCTAGAAATCCGAAAGGTATGATTCTTACATGAGTTTTCTTAATCACCTTTTACTTGCTAGTAGTTTATTTTTTTTTTAAATTTTCTCTGATTCTAGTTTCCTTAAATCAGATTGTTTTCCTTTAAAAACCACAAAAGATTGTATCCTACAAAATTTTCCTTAGAGCTATAATTTCAACCATAATATCTGACCAGAAGAATTTTCAGCCATTAAATTAAGATGGTAAGTCAATCTGTCACATCAATAACCTATTTAAATGGCCCATGAAGGGTTGTCCCACAACAATTTCAAACCTTTGTGTGTCAAAGCTCTGCCCTCCAAAAAAATCCCATTCCAAAGCTTTCAATGTTTTCTCATGTCTGAATGTCTACAGAAGAATCCTATCAAAAAGATATTCCTACTGTCAAGCTGATTTCAGAGTGAAAATATATAGAGAGAAAGGTTGGTGCATACAAATTTCTTCAATAAATATGATTCTATAATCTCTAAGAACATCAAGCATAATGGATGGGAATGTGTCGGCATATCGAAGCTAGAGGCTCAAGACTTGGTGTATCTGGATCTTCTTATAGAGCATTATGAGTCAGTTAGTTTCTTTATGAAAGATGGTTGAGAAATTTTTTCATATATAAGTTATGGAAAAACCTATGCTTTATCTTACAATAAGGCATCCAGCTTAGTTGGAGCTCCATATGAAAGGGATTATGAGTTTTTTTCTCAAAAGATGCCAGTTGTTCAAAGATATTTTGTAAAGGTAAAAGATATGGAGTGTCTTGTACTTTCAGATGTCAAGAATACAAAGATTTCTCACCTGACCAGAAATAATCGTATAATTGAATTGTGGGTTCAGGGTTTTATCGTACTAAGAAAAGGGGATAAGGACACATTGAAGAAGAGTGACACGTTCATCTTGGATTTACTGGTGAATCTGAGGAAGGTAATCTTGATGAAGCATATTCTTATTATGATTTAGAATATTTAGGATGGGAACTTGAATGCTTATATTATTATGTACCCGGCCATTCTTTCCAATCTTGTTGTTCGGTGCTTGGAGTCCTTCAAAATCCATTGTTTTTCAAAGTCGAGGAATTGCAAAGTTATGTTAATTAGGGATGATACTATCTAGAGGATTAAAGTTGGTTTCTCTAAGGAGACATGATAATTATATGACTTACCATAGGAAGAGGCTGAAGTAATTTTGAAGGAAAAAGAGGTTCCGGAACCATCGAAAAAGGATGGGAAGAATAGCATGTTGAAGGAAGTGGTAGGAGAAGGAAAAATATCAGAAGATAAAGAAACTCAATCCGCATCTCCACTACCCAAGAAGCAGAAAGCCTATCCAGATGAGGTTGTTTCCATGTAGAGGAAAGACAAAAATAATAAAAATCAAGGAGAGCCAAAATTTGCCTTGGATCCTGTAGAGGTCAAAGATTTGAATGATAAGGCAGCTGATGAGCATGAGAAGCAAGATAAAGAAAATAAGCAGAAGAAGAAAATGTCTGGGGCCAAAATTTTGCAATCCCTTCTATGGGATGCTGAAATAGAATCTGAGTACATCCCAATACCAAAAATTTTCTTTGTTGAACCCCTACTTGACACTCTGGGGAAGAAATGTTTCACTCTGGAAAAATACCAAGAGAAGGTTGTTGAAGAAAATGTAGGTGAAGAAAAAGGAGATGAACTGGTGGAAAGTTCTGATGGTACTGATGAACTTATAAAGAATGTTCCTAATTATCATGAAAAGAAAACCCATCCAATAAACTATCAATCTAAAATTATTGAATAAATGTCTTCCAAGGTCCCAACTCCTAGTAAGGATGAGGAAGGTGATGATGAGAAGGGTGAAGAAGTGGTAAATAAATATTCTATGGAAGAAAGCTATAATGACCGCTTTATACACCCTGAGTATGTTGAGGCTATAGCTAAGAAGGATAATTTAGATGAAGACAAGATTGTTAAGTTATATGATAGTGACCATAAGTCTTTGGATGAGGAATATGTTCTGAGAACCAATAAAGAGAAACATGTGTTGTTTAGGTTACACCTACGAAAGTTGTTTCAAAGAAGTAGGAAGTTGCTGGATCTTTGAAGGGGATGCTTGTTGAGCTATAAAAAAATCCATCACCAAGAAAAGTCTTGGATTCAGAATCAACTTTAATGGGACATGATTTTGTTTTTCAATCCTTGAAGAAGCTTCTTGGGACCATTTTGATTTTCTCAAGCATTGATTCGAGATGCCAGATGCTACAACATACATTGAACCAAAAATCGGATTCAGTGTCCATGGTGATGGAAAATTGTGTCAAGTTGGAATCAGACATTAAATATTTCCTCATAAACTATGAAGCACAAAGAATATCTTGCAAGAAAATGGTTAGATGATCAAATAATATATTTGAAGAGTTGAGAGAGCTTGATGAGTTTCAAGATGATGTTAAGGTAGATTTTGATACTGAAGATAGAAAAATCAAGGTGCTCAGAAATAGCTTTGAGGAAAATCTAAATCATTAGTAGAAAACTCATATTCATGAAGTAAACGATCTGAATGGGAAGTTGTACACTATTTATCAAATCTATAAGATAGAAAGGGATCTCCGGATCGAGATTGAAGAGAAGCTAGTGAAGCAAGAAGACTTGTCGAAGGATCAGGTAGAGGATCTGGATGCCCAGGATGAAAGGATAAAATCCTTAGAGAAGCAATAAAAGGAATATCATAACGAGGTAAAGAAGATTAAAACCACTTTGAAGAAATTGATACCCAAGTAAAAAGAAGGAACATAAATCTGATCTTTTTTTACATGTACAAATTCTTACAATCTTAATGAAATTTTAGTTGTTCATTTCAGTTTTCATGCTTTGTACTAATATTTTAGGTATTATAATTTCATTCCCATTCACTCAAATTATTTTTTCAAAATCACATAGGGGGAGAAAAGAAAAATAATTCTATGAAAAAAAAATAACCCTATGTAACGATGAGTTTATCTAAGGGGAAGTTTTCATTACAGAGATTTTTGTAATCAAGATAATGAAAAATATCATTCTGGAAATCTAGAATATGATCCTTAGTGTTCCAAAGCCCAAGGGGGAGTTTTTCGTATTCATCCTTTCCAATGTAAAAAGGGAACTAATTTTTATTTTAAATGTCTAGAAAAATATTTTTTAAAAGTCCTTTTATTATTTTTCGTAAGGATGTTTGTGCATTCAAAAAATTGGGAGATTGTTGATTCTAAAAGGATTTCCTTTTGACTTTTACATTCCTTCATAATTGGGGGAGATTGTTAAGTATATAAGCTTTCCTTATAACTTTACCATTCTTTCTTGTTTTGAAAATCAGAAACACCTTATCTCAAGGAAAATCACTTTTTACCCTGTGTTTTACTTATATAAGGAAACATTTCCTTCCCCAAGGAAATTTATCCATAACATGTTTTAATTTTCTTTATCATAATTTTTCTAAGTGTAAAATTATGTTTTAACCAAAACCCTGAAATCCTATAATTACATAGATATGAAGCATTCTGTTTTAGGGTCTGAATTCTCAGAATTCTGGTTACATACTCTTCGGAGTTCTGAATCCGAGTTCTCTGAATTCAGACTCTGAACTCTTCTGAGTTATGACTCTGAATTCTGAATATGAATTCTGGTTATGAACTCATCTGAGTTCTGACTCCGAGTTCTCTAAATTGAAACTCTGAACTCTCATTAGTTCTGACTCCGAATTCTCTTGAACTCTGACTTCAAGCTTTGTAAGTTTAGGTTCTAAATTCTTGTGAATCCATATTCCTTATATCCTTGAAATTCAGACTCTGAAATTCTATAGAGTTTAGGTTCTCAATTCCTAGAAAACAGAATCCAAATATCTTGTATTATAGACTCTGAATTAATTTTTGGTTAGAATCCTAACATTCATTTTCTTACATTCCAAATATTTGATTTTCGTTATGTGACCGTATTTTTGCTTACACTTGTTTTTCTATAAAACGATTTCGTGCATTCAGTTACCAACTAACCATTGTTTGAGTGATATGTGTACAGGTCCCTCCGAAATTCTAGGGAAAATATGACCATTGGAAGAGGGAGCCAACTGTTGATGTTGTGCCTATAAATAGGAACTCATTTGAAAAGGGCTCAAAAAGTTCAATGGCTATAGAGATTACATGTTGTTGAAGTGATTTATAGAGATAGACATTCATTTCTGTGTGCGTACTAAAATTATTGTTCATGATTTCTTTGTATGAATCCGAATGTATCTGATTACATTTGAGGGCTTCTGGGGATAGGAATACAGAGGTGCTGACTACCTTGAAGTTTAGGGATTCCTTGCTGAGGAAGAGAGAAGTGTCGAATACCTAAAATTTGAGGGCTTGTGGGGATAGAAAGATATAATCTGATCTTTATATTGAGGGATTACCCTATTGTAGGTAAGATATAAATTCATGAAAGTATAAACCAAGGTACCGTTATCCAAAGTTGTTGGATACCATTCTCTTTGGGTTAAAAGACTTACTACTTTTTACTTGTTTTGTTACATGTTTTCTGCTGCATTTGTATTGTTGAGGAAAGTATAACTATATTATAATTATATATACTTGTATTATGATTTAGTTAGATTCCATAGACATTAAGGTAGAATCTTAATAATTGTAATGTTTCATTAATTTTCATTTTCTTGAAACATCTTTCTGGATTCACATTCTCAGAATCAGATTTTTGGAATCAAGCATGTGTGTAGAACTAGAGGTTTTTTGAACTACCTTGTTTAACCTTGTTAAACATAACCATCTTTAAAAGTTCCAAATGAATTTTAAAAGTATACAATTCACCCCCCTCATGTATTTTTATCATCATTATATACTCCATACAATATCTCTTTTATTTCGATCCGACATTTTGTATTATAGAGTATATCATACTCACATATCAGATCAAAAATTTATTTTCTTCATTATAAATTAATAAAATAAAGAACACTAATATATTTATATTTTATTATAAATATAAAACAACCCTATTTCTCCTTCTATACATCCTACAAAAAATGAAATCGCCACACGTTCGTACGTATGGCTTGCCGTCTCCACAATGTGGGGTAATTTATTTTTTACCACCACCTTACATGGATGGTTATAAGGGTGTAAATAATAAATATATATTATTTTTATAAAATTACACTAATTATGAGATACTATACTCCATTCAATTCAATTCCATTCAACAATTATGAGAATGATATCATCATGCGTGCATAAGTACTACTTATCGTCTCCATGGTGCGATGTGATTCGTTCTACGTAATATTCCTTATACCATGATTATATAAATTATTTGAATGAATAAATATGATATATATTATAATAATACCATGGTTTAAATGATATAACTATAACCTAAAATTTAATAATAACTTATCTGAAAACACAAACATAAGAACATAAATCAATTAATACCCGAATAATGAGTAACAATGAAATGTTACTAACAAGAGGATAAAAATATGATCATAAATTTAATCATAAAAATTATTATGATTCTATAATAAATTAGTAACATTATTTAAATCATTATAAAGGAGTTTCAGATACATATGAATCATGTCAGACCTAAGTTAAGGGATAACTTTTTTAATCTCGTTTTATCTGAGATTGATTATTAGTAAGTATCTACTGAGGATATATTTATCATCCATGTCCATGTTTTCTAAAAACATATTCCCCTAAAAATTTTACTACTATTCTATGTATTTTTTAAGTAACTTATACAAATATATGTTTTTACTACATGGTTTGGAATGAATCTTTCTTTTGTTTACCATAAGAGGTACGTTTTGAATTTTATGAAAAATGTATGAGGAGAATATTTTTTTAACTTAACTTGACCCTGTTTTTACATATTCATAATGCCTTATTTTCATGAAGCATCCTCTAAAAATTTACGAGTGTATTTTTAACTCAATTATTTTCTTTTAAAATTGCATAACATTTTGAGAAAATAAAACATTTTGGAAGAAGAAAGGATATTTTCTTTAGGAATAACGCTGAAGGGTTTTATCAAAATTATTTTCCATCAAATATTACATAGTTTTATGTTTATATACCTATTATTAATAAAATTTTACTATTTTCTGATGGATTTTTATTTAGTATATATTTTTGTTTTATATCAATTATGATGGAATGATGTTTACGAAACCCATTTCATTTCATGTGTTATTGTATGGTGAATGTTTCTTTGTTTTTGTGGAACCCATAAAAATGGTTTCATTATGAGATGGGTGGGACCTGTATCTCCCTCCAATTAATTGGGAAAATATTTATATCTCATGAGATAGACATGGATTGAACGAAATGTTAATCTGGTTTAGTGATACAGGGCATGAATGAGAAGATAACTCGGTTCAGTAATAGACATTGTCCGCTATGATGGTTTTAGAAAAGAGCCTTGAATAATATGAAATTATTTTCTATGATTTTTTTGTATATCAAAACATTTCATGTATTATGTTATGACTATTGGGATTACATTTCACTTTTATGATTTATCCCATGATTTGATATTGTGATCTTTTATATACAAGATAATTTTTTCAAATGTTATGTTCTTATAAATATGATATGAGAGTTATTTCATGTTTTTACCCTTACTGAGCATTTGAGCTCATCCTTTTGTATGTTTATTTTCCCCAGGACATGAAGAAGGGTATTATGTATGATATGAAAAAGGGAGTCTATATATGATTAAATAAAGGGGAGACAATGTGGATGTTTTATGGACCAGTTGTTTATGTTTCCATGTTTCTAAAGACACTATACCAATATGGTCCTATAATGTTTTTTATTATATGTTGTAATAAAAATACATCAATTTTGAAGTGATATCAATGTTTGTAAAGAATGGGTTACTATAGTAGGAATGTAATAAAACTCAAGGAAATACCAAAAAGACAACAATACCAATCCACACGGTTACCAATATTAGAGTACGAAAGTGGAGGACAAACCACAAAGCTCAAAGACTCCAATGACCACTCCATAACTCCTGAAAAGCTCCATGATCTAGCCCTACAATCCATCCCAATGTATTATAGTGTTTCACTAAATAAATGATATATTTTTTCTTTACTAGTGTCTCAATAAACAATATCTAAAAAAACACCAATGTTCCAATAAAGGGGGTGAGTAATGAAACTCAGTTGTTTTTTCCCTATTGAATTCCCTACTCATTCTACTACTATGGTATATTTAGAACATTTATATAAGTAAATTTGTATGAAACACTTTTAAACATTTAAATTTTTTAAATAAATATATAAAAGAATGTCTATACCAGAGAAGTATCCAAGGAAATAAACCAAACAACTCTTTAAACCATTTTCCATTCATCATTGGCATACCCCAACCATGTTTCACACACACACACAGTCACATTCATGCTTAAGTGATAGTTTCTTACTAATGATAAATTTTTCATCCATCCCATAAGTCTTAACTAGGTGGAAAATATTCTTATGTCTCAATTACATGTGCCCCTTATCCAAGGTCTTGTCCCCTATACCCAAATAGTACATTCACATTATTCACGATCACATTGAAAGCATGAACCCAAACAAAACTATGTATTCCAAAACAACCATTCCAATCCATTTCAACAAAAAAATTATTTTATTGAATAATTTCAAAAAAATATTTTCCCATAAATCCAACCAAACAACCAATTTTAAAACCATTATTTTAAATTAATTCAATAAATCACATTGCACAACAATTCCATAAATTTACAAATCAATAAACCACGACTAAATATGGTTTATACTAAAAATTTCACATTAATTTCAAAATAAATTTTAAAAAATTCAATAAATTTGAAACTAAGAAATAATTTTATAAGAATAATAATATATTTGTAATCCACCTACCTTGGAAACTATGGCAAAAAATGAAGAACGATATGAATTCTTCAAAAATATTAGGTTGAATCTCCGAAAACCCACCTTAGATCTTATTCCCAAATATAAAAATCACCATAACTAACCATAATTGGCCTCAACTATCATAAATTATGTCCAATTTAAAAAATATCTGAATCCATGAGAATAGAGAAGAATATATCAAATTAAAACCACAAATAACGAAGAATTTACAAGAAATTTGGCCTTTATCACATAAAAGTTTTCCAACAGATCACTTAATGATCAATGTATAGTGTTTTCAGAGTATTTGGGAGGATTAAAATTCGTTTTAGTGTCTAAATAATTGAAAATTAAAGTATTAGAGGCAATTAAAATTGATATCCACCTTTTAAGATCTAAAAAGTAAATACGCATAGTTGGCTCCAATGGTTAAGAAAATAGTGCACCAACTATGCACCAGCCACTGTCTCCTAACGCCATTCACATGGTTTTCTTTCATAGTTATAAAAAACATGTGCCAAATATTTTTTACTCTATACCACTTTTAATGGATAATGCTATATGGAAACATGTTTTGAAAAAATAATACACCTAACCATGCTCTTTCCTAATAGACTATGTTTCACTTTGCATGGTTTGTTGTAGGAGTTTCATAGTTTATACTAACTATTATCAAGAAGTAAACCAACCTAAAAGTACCAATGTTTTTTAAAACATCTTATAGCCCATATCTAACTTCACCCAAAAACTATACATACATAAAATAAATAAATACTGGGTTACTTACTTGAAACCAAGTGTGCTCCATTCTTCCCATCATTGGCCTATCCATCCTTGAAAAGTATAAAACTAACATTTTCCTAAAAGTTTTTTGTCTACTTATTGAATATTTCATTCTACCATTCCCATGTATATTCCTATATCTAACAATGATTCCAAAATATTCTCACTATAATAATGAGTTTTTCATACATGAGTCTCTATTTTCTATCCAAAATCATTACCGGAATATGAGCCAACAAAGCATCCATATATAGGTTAATGAATTTCCATCAAATCACGTGTTCTAGATCAGGATGATATTTTTTCAATAGAGATACATAAAACACATTATTCACTACACTAAACCATGGGGGAAAATTGAATCGACATTCCACCACACCATCTTGTTAAATTATCTCAAAAAGTCTTATTTATTGAGGTGATAACTTTCTTTGTTTCCTAAAATAATGATGAAGAATCCTTGAAAAGATTATAAAGAACACATAATCACTCAAATTGAATGGAAATGGCCATCGAAGATACCCTTTATACGATTTATGATGACTTTGAGTTGTCTTCATTATCTTCTGAATCAACTCAATCTTCTCTATTGTCTATTGCACAAGGCTCATCCTAACTAGTGAAGTCTAAACTATTTCCACCTAACATAGTAAAGAATGAAAAGTACACACACAAAATGATTCAAAATGAACCAAATGTATCGATATATAATAACTGTTGTTATAAATGAACTATACTAATGGTGTGTGCTCCTCTCGTGAGCCACAGAAATCCATTAAACAATCCTGAAAAATGTATTCCATCGGTTGTAAAATCCATTCGAATTTTTCATCTATCTGAGGAGGATAGATCATATTCATGGTAAACTGAGATCCAAGGTATTGTTGTATGAATTTTAAAAAATGATTTGTAACCATTGATCTTGGTCTAATACTATTAAAACTGCTATTCCATGCCACTTGACCACCATTCATATATATAGTTTAGACAAGTCCACCACTATATGATATTCATGAATAAGAATGAAATCAGATGAATTAATGACCGGATGCACTATTACCCATTTGGAATTATGTTTCAAAATTGTTCTTGGGATAGCTGTTACAAAATCCCAAGATATTTTCTTCCATTTTCAAACAGAAGTAGGTAAATACTGCAACATACTCAATACTCACTGATGTTCTTACTTAACGTATTGAAAAGTTAGTCATATCATAACAAACTAAGCAGTATTTTATTTCATTCCATCCCACTAAAACTATGATTTCAAAACCATATACATCTTTTGTAATATAGGATGAACTCACATCCTGAATAGTTGTAAAAATGAAGAATTTTTTCTTGATTATCAAAAAGTACGACCATAAAAACCTCAAAAGCATAAATCTGAATTTCCATATATCATTCAACCCTCAATTGTCTCCCCTCCATTGAGTTTCTACCTTATTTAAATACAGTGACAGTCAGATATCTAGGCCTCTTTAACATTTTCATCCAAATTAGGAACAAAGGAAACTAGAAAGAAACCTGAAACATTACCTAGGTCTTTTCATTCCAAGTGCATGTCAGCTATGATCAACATTAACCACCACTGATCTGGAGCCCCTTTTTCCAACTGAGTATGTGAATATATACTTAATGCATCTTCCGCATAATTTCTGTTACCCGATGTATACATCAGATCAAATTTGAAAATTTCAAGATACTTTATCCATCTTCTATGTCTCAGGTTCCAATCCCTTAGTGAGAAAATATGTTTCTGGCTCTTATTATCCATAATATTTTAAGTTTCTCACCAAATTGGTAATGATGCAATGTCTTTAAAAAAGATACTATATAATCAAACACCAAATTTTGGATTTGGTAATTCTTATCATCCAACTCTAACTATTGTGATCTATAAGACACAAAATGAACTCTTTATATGAGAACACATCCCAACTAAGATGCTAAAGCATTAAAATACAACACGTAACCTTGTACATATTATAGAAATATCAAAATCGATGCTCATATAAGTCAAAAATTTATCTCTTGAAAAGACTTCTAACAATACTCTTTCCATTATAATGGAACATTTTTTCTTGTCAATGATCTCATGGTTGAATCTAGTCATAAAAAATCATGAAAAAATGTTGTTAATAACCATCTTGGAGATGGAAAATACATATCACAAAGACATTCTTTGATGGTTTCTAAGAGGTAACAATGTTTATCTTTTCTAGATCCACTGTGACACCTCTTTCAAAGATAACTAGTTCAAGGAAATCTACCTCTTATATCCAAAAATCACACTTTGATTATTTATAATTCAGATGATGATATCTCTAAATTACAAACAATATCGTCAAGTGTTTATCATGACCATCCCTCGTCATAGAAGAAACCAATATTTTATCGACAAACACCACTATAAAAGAATCTAGTTATCTCTAAAATATTTTATTCATCAATAACGTAAATATCGCTAGAGCTTTCATATGACTAAAAGGCATAAAAACATATTAATAATGTCTATATCTTCTCTTGAAATATATATTTAGAACAATCTTCTTATGAACAATTAATTGGTGATATTTTGATTGTAATTTAATCTTAAAGAACCACTGAGATCCCCTCAATTGATAGAACAAATCATCAATGAGTAGAAGTGGATACTAATTCTGTAACATCCTAAAAATTCTAAAAGAGTATGTCGTATTTGATAGCGTATAACCTCTCAATACTTTATGGTATAGTTAATATTTTAAAAAAAATCAATATATTTCATAACTTTCAATGAAAGTTATGCTGGTTTAACTTTCATTACAAGCTACAAAAACTATCTTTGGTAGCTTGTGTTATACGTAAGACTGTGTTTTACTGAACAATAATATATTAATAAAACATAATTATTTGGTATAATATGATATAAAATAACTTTTAAATTAGTTTTTATTAATTTTACTAACTAAATTAAAAAAATATATGGTTTAATTAATTGGTCAAAAATTAATTATAAATCAATATAAAAACCAATTGATTATAAAGGGATTGTTTCTATAAACAATATTTTTAGGATGAGAGAGACATTTTATCCTAAAAAATTAAATGTTACAATTATTGAATGATATTAATGAATTATACATATTATTTATTCAATCAATAATTATTTACGTTAATCCAATATATTTTTTAATCACAAGATAATAATAAATCCAATTTTACTCCTAATATTAGTATTTTTCTAAAAAGTTAATTTTTCCACGTTTTAATGGAGAACCTATTTTAAATAAAAATTTTGGATCTTTTATATATTTAATAAGAAAAAATAAACTTCATTTTTAAAATATAACATAAAAATTATCTTAGGGTGAATTCTATTATTTTTTGAGAAGATTCATTTTTTTGATGAATAATAAAAAACACTGATTTTTAATTGAAAACTAATTTATGTTTAAATAATTGATAGAATTTATTTATACTTAATTTTTTAATATGAATTATATAAATTATGAATTAGTTGATATAATTTAGTTCCTTGGAATCAATTTCTCATTGAAATTTGATGTAAAAACATTTCAAACTTTTGAACATTTTTACATTATAACCCCAATTTGTCGTCTCATCTGGGGGATTAAATCTAATTTAATTTATGCCACTTATATTATTGTAATATGGAAAAATAGTTTTTATATTTTTAATAAGAATAATTTATAATTTTTATTATGTTCAAATTAGGTTTTGACCAATAAATATATGAAAAAGTAATTAAAATTAATTTCATCGATAATGAGAAAAAATAGCTTTACAAATGACTAATCATTAAACTTAAGGTGAAAATTGACCTATAAACTGGTAAAAAAATATTTTATGGAAATATTTACACAATATACGCCCATTTCTCTAATTTTTACCATCATTGGAGCCAAATTACAATGAAAAAATGTGGGTGGGATTTCTCCTTTCATAAATTTACAAGAATGCCACTCTTCCCCCACAATAAAAATGTTCTCACTCCTCTCACTTATTCACACCTATCAAGACCAATGTCTTAAAATAACTTTGTATAAATAATCTCTCAACATCCCCCTCCACCGTAATACTATAATCGCCACTTTGGGAAGAAGTAAATCAAATATATTCTTTTATTATAAACCAAAAGAAGTTACTCCAATAAGAGGTACCACCTTTCGACATACACTTCTGATTCATTTACTTCTCCAACCCTTAATTTTTTTTCTATATCATGATTATATAAAGAATATTATTTTTAAATATACTAAGATTATTTTTTGATAATATTCCATCCACATATTCCCACACATCCACCAAATTGGAAACAAAATTATCGTTCGTGTGTACGGGGAACTACCGCCTCGTGAATCGATGTCGTTCGTTCATCCATTACAACATTTTGATGTTGGAATAATGATGGATGTATAGTTTATTTATTATATATGTGATATTTATGATAAGTATTTGAATTTTTAATTCTATATAACGCATACATTAATTCTTTTCAATTTTTGGAAATATGATAACATCGTTTGTGGATGTGTGGACCACCACCTCCTCAAAGCGATGTGATTCATTCACATTTTACATGAAATGTGTTAAGGATGATTTTAATAAACATATGTGACATATATGAAAAAAATATAAAAATTTATTTATAATATACACACACACACATATATATATATATATTAATTTTAATTCTTTTAAAATGAAAAAGAAATGGATGTAACATTCATAAGTATGTATGGCCTGCTGTCTCCATGAACGATGCATTTCGTTTCATATATCCAGATATTTCAGATTATTATATACAAATATATAATTAATATATAAGACAATTAAATCAAATTTTACATTATATATATGAATAAATCATGATCTATTCAAGAAGAACAAAATTAAAAAGTCAAGACATACTTGAAAAACAATGCAATCCACACGCAAAATAGAGAAAATAAAGAAATATTGTGAACAAACAGGTAATAAGATATTATAATAAGTTAATATATGACATTATAAAAATTATTATTGTGCTATTATAATTTCATAAAATTATTGAAACCATTAATCATGAGGATAATGTACGTTCTCGCAAAAGGAAATGCATGATAAGAGATTTTTCCCCAATTTACATCCATTGAGACTTATTTTTCATTACACACAAATTCCCATTAATATGGTGTATATAAAAAATCTTTATAATTTAATATCATGTTCCAATTATAACTAATTGTATTTTATGTTTATCTTTGAACTATTTCATAAAAGAGGGTTTTACTGGAAAATTAACAAGTGATTAAATTTATCTTTGCAATATCACTTTCTTATGTGCTTATTAACTTTATCTTGAAACAATAACTCCGTTATGATCATTTTTTTTATACATTACATTTTAAATATCCATATTTTCATAAAATAGATGTCATTATATCATAAATTGTATACCATTTTTACATACGGTGTTCAGGTTTAAAATTATTTGAAATGTTGATAAATCTGTACATTTTACTCAATAAGGATATTTGATGATAAGGAATGTTTCTCATGAATTAAATTTATTAATCAATATTTGATTAATTGTTTGTATTGGTATGACATGGTTTTGGAACCATTTAATGTAATTCCATCTATGTTTCAGTAGTCTCATGATATGAAATCAATATCAAACAAACCCTTTGAGTTTGTCACAAATCACATTCTAAATTATCACGTGAAAGGTCTTCACACTAGTATGATAATATGTCTTATAAAAGGTCTTAACTGTAAAGGTTCCATGTGCCTTAGAATCATGGTGTCCAGTAATTAAGCATTTCCTTTATTTAGATTTAGTTATTATTATCCAATAGTTTTTTTTGACATTTTATATAGATTATTTTCCTTTTAAATTCATCTATTATGTGGAATTTATTTCATTTATTTTACTTTACATATTGATTATGCATTGTCTAGTTATTTTATTGGAATATGTATCGATTTATTACCTTTCCATATTGTTTATCCACTATGATTTTTTATTATATTTCATGTATGTTCACATATTCCCTTTCCATGTTGATTATGATCGTTGATTCACTATTTATTTCACTATATTTAACCCTTACTAAGTGTTTGTGTTCACCCTTATTTTGTTTTCATTTCACTAGGAATCTAAGAGGTTTACTATGAAAGCCATTCATGGATATTATAAGTGGGAATAAAGTTATCATTTAAAGGAAAAAATTAAACTTTAATTAGTTTATTAATTTGTAATAAAATACTCATGTATATATCTAGTTTAATAAGACTTCTAAATTGACCATTCCTTTGGGATGAATTTCCTTATAGTACATTCAATTTAATGGTAGCAGACATCAAATCTGGTATTTCTGGGTTTGAGTTTCTGTTTTTGGTATTAGAATAAATTTAGTAGAAACCATAGTATTAAGATTTTAGAAAACATGTATTAGAGAACATATCTCTAAGGTGTAATGTATGGACAAGTATATAATAACATCACAATTTTTGGTTATACAGAGATTGTGAGGTTTTTATCGTAATAAATCCATGCTTGGATACTAAAAGGGGATGTGGTTCTGGAACAACTGTACCTAGGGGTATAAAATCAAAAAATGGGTGTCTCGACTGACTCAAACATAACTTGGTACATGAAAACATGCCTTACTGTGCACCTAGTTAAACACTCCCTCTGGATATGCTTGAGATAATTCAAATTATCTTTATAATCCCTTATGAATGATTCAGAAAGATAATTAAAATTAATTACATCTGTTATACCTTATACCAAGGAATGAATATATTGAAATAATATGGTTAAATTATTTACTAGGATTCTAGAATTAAATTTTAGATGTATTTTTACTTATGGTATTATTGTTATAAAAATCATGAAGCATCTATATATTGTTTAAATTTTTAGAAGCTCATATGTATTCATTAAATTAGTAGATATGGATACCATCACGAGATAATGAAATTATTGTTGACGATATCTACTAAGTCAAAAACTTCTTTTTATGTTTTATGTGATTGGAGTCTACTAAGATTAAGGATAGTTTGGGAGAAGTTTAGGGAAATATAACACATTAGTTTAGTATTTTTTTCGTGGAAAATCTTTTTGAAGAGTAATTACCTTAAATTATAGAGGCATGAGTTTAAATGTATTGATGACCTTTACAGTTATTATGATTATTATTGACATTGTAATAATATTCAAGTTGGATAATGAGAAATTGAAAAATAAAATTATGTATTACTGGAAACTATAGATAAAAGGGTATCTAATGAGTAAATTTAAATAATATCCATCATAATTATTTTTGGAAGCTAGAGGGTTGTAGAAAACAGAAATCCTATCAGGTGATGGGGCATGAACCAACTACCAAAGGAGGATAAGGGTTTCATGCCTACCACTGACCTACATGATGTCCGGGTTAAGGTCTCAAATGTTTTAATTAAACAATTTGACGAATAAATGTTAATGATGAACCAATGGTATCCCTTTTAAGTTTTATAGATTAATTTGTAAACAATATTATTTTTTTAAAATAGTTAGAGACAAACATAAATACATGATTTATAGATCTTATAGTCTATTAAAAGTGATTTCTTAGTGCTTAGGGTTTCAATGTAATTTTTTGGATATCCATTTGTTGATGTAAAGGATGAATTATAATTTGATCTAAGAACAAAAAAGTTGGAATTGTTATTATTAAATTGAAATGTATCAAGTAAGTTTATTTCCATATATTATTAGGTAGTGAAAGACTTTTCCATCATTAGGAAAATGATATAGAAATAAAATTTTATCATAATAACTTCGTTTTTTTATTGAAATGATTTTCTTTCAATTCGTTAATGATTTGTGGATTTTCATCCTTCAAATTTTCATTTAACATTCACTTAAATGTGATTGATGACCTAAATAACTCCCTATAAATATTTACTCTTTTCATCTAAGTCTATATTTTTATTTTCCAATAATTTTCTCTTATGTAGAAACCTAGTTATATGTTATTCTATAGGAACTTTATACTTATAATACTCTATTATTAAGAGGATACTTTATTAAAAATTCTTGTGATGTGGGATTTTAAAAAATAATTTTAATATATCGAACCCTACACATCCATGATCATGTTTAAATGCCCAGAACGTTATTTATTTAAGGTGGGATAATGTAACACTCCAAAAATTCTAAAAGACTAACTTTTAATTGATTGTGTATACCCTATCAAGACATTACGGTATATTTAATATTTTAAAATATATTTTAAATAATTATATCTTTTAATGAACTGAATAAGGGGTATCTTATGTTACAAGAAACAATGAATATCTTAGGTAGCTTATGTATCACGCAAGATCGAGTTTTACAGAACAATAATATATGATTAAAATATTATAATTCTATATAATATGATATAAAATAGATGTTAAATTAATGTTTATTAAATTTTTTAAATAGATTACTAAAATATTTCGTTGAATTCATATGTCACAAATTAATTATAAATGAATATAATAATTAATTGAATATAATAGGAATGTATCTATAACACACTATTTTTATGCTCATAAAGTCAATTTATACTAATAAATTAAATTAATTAAAATTAGGGAATTATATGACTCGATTATATATATTATTTATTCAATGTTATATTTTTTACATTCATCCAACATATTTTATAATAATAATATAATAAAAAAACAAATTTTATGCTTAAAATTATATTTTTCTAAAAATTCAGTTTTTCCAACATTAATGGAGAACCTATTTTAAATCTATTTTATGGAATTTTTATAATTTTTATATGAAAAAATAAACTTAATTTTAGAATGTGAAACTTAAAAAATATCTTAGGGTTAATTTTTGGTATTTTTCTAAGAATTTTTATTTGTTGATGAATAGTGAAAAATACTGAATTTTTACTGAAAATTTCATTACACTATAAATAATTTATACAATTGAATTATATTTAAAAATTGTTGTAAAAAAATTAAATAAATTATACATCAATTAATTAATTTTAGTTCATTGGAATCAATTTCACATTATAATTGTATATAAAAACATTTCAATCTTTGGAACATATTTCCATTGAATACCATCATTGTCATCCCATCTGTGGGATTAAATATTAATTAATATATAACACTAAATTTCATGACCCGTCACCCGGGGCCTATTCCATGACTAACCCAAGTCCACCTTCCATTGTCAAGGGGTTGGTGAGTATCTCCTAAAAGGCGTATCCCTATAATAGGAAGCCATTTCATTTAAACCGGTACAAACACACAATCCACGAACACAACAAAAAGGGACCACGATGTAATCTACTGTAGTAAAAAAAATTTAATGAACATAAAGGGTTTGGAAAACAAGCCCAACTGAAACGTAAATTTACAACTAAAAGAGAAAAACATCTCCTAGATCATCCACCGAGGATCCTACATGAAGGGTAGTTAAAACTCTTGATCTGAAGTCATTGTGTCCCGCCACGTCAAATGGTCCACCTCAGAGTACTATCCAGTCCTGGCTCCCTCAGTCTCAATCAACATTTTTAGTTTTCTACAAAAGACACAATAAGGTTTGGGCGAAGCCCATGCAAGGGTGAGTATAACAATACTCAATAGGGATCCAGAGACCCTCAAAGGTCTACCAAATTTCCACAAAGTAAAAACCAAAAAGAACGACCTTAATCACAAATCATGAAGCAATCATCAACTCTACTTAGGTATATGCCCATACATATACCTATGCCATCAAAAGATACTCATCTCTTTCACGATGAAAATTAAGGATCCAACTGTTAAGCCATTTTCCCAACATATCCACGAAATAATAATACCACAAAGGTAACACCTTGAAGGTAACACCACGAAGGAAACACCATGTGGGTGAATGTAGCATAAGGGTAACACCACGATGGTGAATGTAACACAAAGTTAACATCATGAATGTAACACCACGAAGGTAACACCACAAAGGAAACACCACGATGGTGAAAGTGCCACAAATTTAAAGACTCAACTCACACAAGGTATATATGTAAAGCATAGAAGTACAAATGATTATTCGAGAAGCTAGATCATATTATTCTATCTAGAGGCACTTCTATTGACCATACAGAGTCTGACCCAAACAAAATCGATAGGTACTGACCCCCACTATCCCACATAGGATCTGACCCACATAGGATTGGTATGCACTGACCCACACAGGATCACTAAATGCTGACCCACATAGGATCTGACCAACACAAGGTCGGTGTTGACCCACACAGGATCGCTCGGTATTAACCTCAGTATGATCTGTCTCCAACCACCACCTCACTAATAGCCTATGGATTCACTCTCAAAGCATGCATGATTCCGGGGGGATCCACACCACAAGCCATTAGTCGTACCTCAACCACTATAAAGCTCCATGAAGAGGTATCCCAAAGGATCTCCATGTCGTAAGGGTTCCAACGTGATTGATGGTGTGTCAATCAGATTCCCGGTCTGTGTCATATAAGAGTTTTAGTTCTGAGGTCCCTGTTGGATTTGATTTCAATTCAACCCGTACATAATCCAACTTTCTCCAAAACTCAAGAGGGTATACCAAAAAGACCATATTCTTCAAACGGTCTCATTTCCTCAAATGGTTCGTCAAACGGAAGCCTGAATTTCATGTTATGGATTCTTTAGAAAAAGTGGGCTTGGAAGGGTCTGGGTCTGGTCCAACCAGGTTAGACCGACCTGGCCCAGACCGCCTAGGCGGCATGGCGTGGTCCATGGAGGGGATTTACCCACTGGGCTTGCATGGCCCGGCCCGTGAAGGGCGCGACCTAGACCACAAAAAAGTGTGTCATGCAGGAGAGGCGGCCCGCTAGGGATTGCGTGGCCTGGCCCGAACAGGGGCGTGGCCTACTCAATGCACGGCCCGCTGGTGCCAGGCATACCCTAGCTGGAACATGGGGGATGCATCCCTCCCCACACACACACACTAGGGATTTGGAGTGGCGACGACATGGTGTGAGTGTTTCCAAGAGATTATAGAGATTCTGTAGGATTACATGTCGGAAGCTGAGTATTTATTGCGGCATAATGACCATCTCTGGTACTCAATGAATAAAATATAGTCAGTACTTTAGGACTCGGACCTTTGAGCGAGGTACATTTAGGGACATCCGAGCTATCACTATTCCCCTATGCATTCCTACTTATTTTAGGGTTCTATAGATAACCGTTGTGGTTGACTTTTCATTGGATGAGTGGATACAACAAGTGATTATTTGGAATGGGAAAGCTGAAAACTGATGTCATTCTTAGAGAATTGTGTGTGTGAAATGTCTTGGGAAGATAAAGTGATAGGGATAGATGAATCTGTGGGGTGGAAGAAGTGGAAGTGGATGTAGGAGAGCAGCATGAGGTTGTATACTTTTTGACATGTTACAATCACCACCGTAATGTGGTCCCCACCAGGCATAGGGAGCTGGAGGACATGGAAAGGGAGTAGCAACATGCGGTCAAGGAGTGTGACCCAAAGGCTCCAAGAATGATTCAAGGTAAGGTTTGTGTATACTACTAGTTGTCTTATTAATATAAATAATTACCAATCGTTCCTTCTTGCCACGAATCTTGTTCGAGACCTTGAGTTTCCGATTAAATAGATGACTTGATCCTTACGTCTGGAGATAACATTGAGAGAAGACTCGATAATAATGCTTATCCTGATGGTTTTATCTGACCCTTGAGGTGAGATTTTCTATTAGAACCTCTTGGTGGAAGAATCGAGGCCTTACAAAGTTATTTTGGGGAGAGACTGGATATCCACAGTTCATACTCAGACTGATTGTTTTAGACCAAAATGATCTAGTATAACTACAACATGAGAATGTGTTTTTCCTTGGTCGGTGTAAAAGAAAAACTAGGTATCATGGGATAAACTATTCTATATGCGGGTGTAGCTGATCACTCTTGATTTGAAGAGCCTTACTCTCGTGGTAGTAGAATTTTTAAGTTTTCAGTTCCAGTAGTAGTGGCAGAGTTCGGGGACATCATTACAAAAATGATTACTAGACTACCTCCCAGATGGGAGGGGGATGTCTGCTTTGGATGAGTAGTACTAGAGATTTTTTCCTCTCTTCTCTAGGGTAGTGGTACTCTTTTTATCTTTGAAAAATATGGGGGAGAATTTCTTATAGATGGGGAAGTTTTAGTAAAGCTTTCTGGAGCTGAGACAAAGACTGAAAAGTGCCCCTCCTTGAGACTACCAGAAGAGGGTGTTGGGTATGTAGTCTATTGCGATGCATCAGAAACTATACTAGGTTGTTTCCTGATACAGGAGTGGGCAGTGATCACCTATGTCTCACAGCAGTTGAGACATAATGAGAAGAACTACACTACCCATGACCTAGAGATAGCAGCAGTGGTCTTTTCACTAAAGATATAGCGACACTACTTGATGGGTAAATAGTTTAATAATTACTATAATCGCAAGATAATTTGGTATATCTTCCCCCAAAATTTCCTAAACCTGATACAAAAAATGATAGTTAGAGTATCTCTAGGACAATGACATTGAGATAGTCTATACTCCTTGGAAGGGGAACGTGGTAGCAGATGCACTCAGCAGGAGGACTGTTCTACAGGTACTGAGTGAGGCGTCAGATAAGTTAGTTGTATTGTGGATATAATTCATGGATAAATACGAAGAGGCCTACCTCTACTCTATGATCGTCACTCCACCAATTCTTCAGCATGTTCGGGGTGCACAGCTTGGGGACATTGACTGTGAGGCCCGACATGCCCATATATCCTCAGAACGGTATCCTGAAAGATTTTATGAAATTGGGGAGCAAGTTGTTCTCTTCATAGGATGCACCATGGTACTAATGATTCTACAAGAGGAGGTTTTGAGGGAGATACAAACATCCCCTTTAGTGGTACATCCTAGAGTAGAAAAGTTGTACTAGGACCTCCAGCGTCAGTACTAGTGGACTGGGATGAAGAAGGCAGTGGGAGAGTTTTTATCATGATAAATTGATAGCAATTGAAGACTACTTGGAGAAGGCATAATTTGTATGCCGACATGATATGGAGACCCTTTGAGTTCTAAGAGGGAGGCCATGTCTTCCTATGGGTCTCACCCCAATGAGGATTATTGAGATTTTTATGGGGTGACATGTTATCTCTGAGGTTTATCATACCTGTCCAGATCCTCAGTAGAATAAGCGAGGTGTCATACTATCTAGATCTTCCCCCATAGATGCACTAAGTGAATAATGTTTTCAATGAGTCATAGCTGTGGAGGTACGTGCATGATCCATCGTACGTTATTGACTGGGGCGAGCTGTCCATCAATGATGGTGCGACATTCACAAAGATTCTGATGGAGATATATGATCAACATAAATGAGTCCTTTTTGGATGGATGATCCCTCCGGTATGAGTTCTGCTCCACACGAGAACCTCTAGGAGAGTACATAGGAGCAGGAGGCTCAGATTAATACTCAGTACCCTCATTTGTTTGATTTTCCTTTGTCGAGGATTTGGAAGATGAAAGAACCTAAGGTGGGGAGAATTTAAAGACCCATAAATTCAATATAATTTCTTAAAATTATTTCGGATTATTTTGAGGTCACAAAATCTGACAGAATGCGATTCAATGGCCCCGAGTGCCTGGAATGATCCATTGAAATTTTGTTAATATTTAATTATTGTGCATGAGAAGTTTTCTTGAAAAAGATTAATAACTCTTAATAATACCCTGGATCATAAATATGAGGCCACCGTTGCATTCATGATAGCGATTTTACCTTAGGATGGACTTAAGTTTAGTCGCCGTAGGCCTCCGGTGAGAAATCCCAAAAATGGCATAACCATAAATAAAATAATTAAATGAAGTTATTTTATTTATCAAATGATTATTACTCATGAACAGTGACTTGGATTAAAAATATGAGACCACCACGGATCTCGTGAGAGTATTATTTCTTTTGGGTGATACAAACATTTTCCAATGTGGGACAACTATGGAAGTTAGTTTGTGGTCATAAATAAAATAATTAAGATACAATTATTATGTTGTTATAATAAAAAACATCTAAATGGTAACTCAGATTCGTAATCCAAGATTACCATTGAGTTTCTTAGGGTGTGTTCCCCTTAGGCGGAACCTAACCATGACCAGCGCGGGTTGAGGGTGACTGGGAATTATTTATTGACCTTTTTTATGGTACGTTCAGTAAATGGATGATCAATGATCTCTAACTTCTGAATCGGTGCTCAGATTAAAAATATGAGGGAACCATTGAATCAACGACACTAGAATTTTCTTAATGGATTCTTTACTTTGATTTCATATGGTTTGGATAAAAAGATAGATTTTGGACATTTAAATGAATAAAAAAATAACAAAGTTATTTTATTTCCTTTCTTTATATTCCTCTAATAGACAAGCAGCAGTGGTGGGACCAACGTCGTGTCAATCCATTAAATGGATTGACTCCCCAATTCATTGTAACATCACCGTTGAAATTAGGAAGGTTCCGTAATTAATTGATCCCCATTAATTCCATGTGCATTACTCACCCTCCCCCTCTCCTGTTTATATGGATATTGGGGAGGAGTGTTGGAACAGCTTCACCAAGCGACGAAGTTCTGATAAAGTGTCGTGACACCAACCACATGGAGGATGGAACTGGTTTCGGAATGTGGTGATGAGGGCCACTGAATCATGAACCAAAGAATGATGATTGAGCAACGTCGTTGGAGGCTTGTTGCAGGATCGACGAATGCCGAATATTCCTCAAATGCAGACATTCTCCAATGACCTTGTGGTTGGGGGTTATTTTGATGCTGTGTTTGATTAATTAAATTTCTCTCCTGCGTATTATCATGTAACGTGGAAGGCACGAGCTAAACGAACTAGGACCGGACCCTCCGTCACTTCGTTCAAGATGTGACCTTCGTGGAACAATTTACAACTCGACATAAACATGAAATAATGGGTCACACTATGACGACGACAGCGTAGTAGTGACATAGGTGTAGACAGCACCAAGAATGAACACCTGAGCACGTCCAGGTGACCCGCGGAAGAAACCATCGACACACCATGTTAGTAGTGGATGGCAGTGGTGGGAGGAGACACGCAGCAATTGGTCGCAGGCTGTTGCTGGTGGCCCACTATAGTGGAAATGGGCGGCTGTCCGGAGTTGGTGGTGTGAGACAAGGGTGGCGCCTGCAAGTGCCGCCGTAGGAAGTGGTCGTGGCATGAAGGGGCGGCGCGTCCCGTGTCGCGCCACGTTGGTGATAACTAGTCATCTGAATGGTTGAATATTAAATGGGGTGGGGCATCGCCCCACCAGATGGCAAATGGCCCTGCAAGCATGAGGACAGTGATATGCATGGTCCACCTTACAGCGTACTGAGCCAGCGTGGGCCGACCAAGTGGGCAGGACCCGCCAGCAAGTCGGGCCAGACCCGCGGCCCAGTTGGCCAGCACGGGAGGGTCGAGCCCCACCCAGTGGGATAGGCCAACTGCAGCCCGAGTCCGCGAACCGAATCAGGTCGACCCTGATGGGCTAGACCCATTGAATCAGGCTGACCCTTTACAGGCCAAACCTGGGAAAGGTCAAGTAGACCCTGGAACCTATTGTGTCAGGCCGGTCTGATCGAGTCAGACCAGGCACAGACCTAACCATTCCTCATGTAAATAAATTAACGTAAGTAATGAACCAGGTGTCTGTTCAAAACTCCTTCAGTGGAGCTGGGATCCCTTTTAGGGATCGGTCCATTTGTCATATTCTGGCAGGACTGACCAAGCTAGACCAGACCAATGTGTGATCACCCCCTATTTCATGGAAAGAGATGTAGCTAATAGACCGAGCATCTTATTGACGAAACATCTATGGAATAATAACCCTAGTTAAAAGTTTGTCCTTTTGACATACTTTGTGAGAGTTTTGGAGAATTTTGGAGTATGTCCGGGTTGGATCGACTCTAAATACTACTGGTCCCTTGGCACTAAAATGACAACAACTTATAGACTGGGTGTCCCTTTGACGTGTTGACTTTTGCATTGGGACCCTTATGACGTGAAAAATCACCGAGTTACTTATTTGTGGTACTTTGTTCTAGTTGAAATACAACTGATGGATTGAGGATTGGTTCTCCCAGAATCAAGCGTGCTACAAGCAGGAATCCTGTGGCTTGTAGTGAGACGGAGGTTGGAGACAGATCTTACATAGGTTAGTACTGAGTGATCCTGTGAGGGTCAGAACGTACCGATATTTTATGGGTTAGATACTATGTGGTTCAGTGCTCAGTGATCCTATGTGGGTCAGCGCATAACGATCCTATGTGGGTCAGATCCTGTATGGGTCTGCGCTGAGCGATTCTGTGTGGGTCAGTGCATACCAAACATATGTGGGTCAGATCCTATGTGGTTCAGTGGGGGTTAGTACTTATCAATCATGTGTGGGTCTGAATACTTATGGACCTTAGTAGAGCCTCTCAACCAAATAAGATAATCTAGATTTATTACTAATCATATCTACTTCTGTAGTTACGTTATATACGTAGTGGTAGTTGAGTCTTTTACCTTCTTGTTGTTACCTTTGTGGAAATTTTACCTTCGTAGTGTTACCTTTGTAGTGATACCATTGTGGTGTTAACTTTGTGGTGTTACCATTGTGGTAATTTTACCATTGTGGTGTTATGTTCAAGGTGTTACCTGTGTGGTATTCTTCCTTCATGGATCAACTGTGAAAATGGATTTAAAGTTGGAGTTGTATGTTTTCTCATGAATGAGACAATTATATTTTTGATAACTTAGAATATGTATTGGAATATACCTATGTAATGTTGATGAAAATTTATTTTTTTATGATTGAAGTCTTTCATTGTGGTTTTTCCATTGTGGAACTCTGGGAGACCTTTGAGGGTCTCAGGGTCCCTACTGGGTGTTGTTATACTCACCCATGCATGAGCTACAGATGCACCTTGTTTGTTCTTGTGTAGATGACAGACAACATTGATTGAGGCTGAGGGATCCAGTATAGGACGGTGCTCATAGGTAGACCATTTGATGTGATGCGTTTTAATGTGTATAGATTGGGAGTTGTACCTACCATTCAGGTTGGATCCACAGTGGACATTCCATGAGTTGTTTTCTCTTTTAGTTGTACTTGTTCATTCCAGTTGGGCTTGTATTCCGACCCCATTACTTTCAGTACACTTTTTACTATAGCAGTTTACTTTATGGTCCCTTTTTTTTGTATTCATGGATTGTGTGTTTGAAATATTTAAAGTAAATACCTTCATGTTATAGGGATACGTCTTTTAAGTTCTTATCGCCTGCCCCTGGTCTATTGAAGGTAGGCTTGGGGTAGTCACAACATGGGCCCCAGGGGATGGGTCATGGAAAAGTGGTATCAGATGAGTCGTTTCTACCAAAGAACTAAGACTCTGATATTTTCTATGTGGTAATAGTGTTAATTGTTATTTTCATGGTTTTCAGTTTGGGGTATCCAATTTTGGTGCGGCAGCTGACGTATCCATACACCAAGACCCTGAATTATGATTTCTGACTAAGTGCATGAAAACACTGATTGCGTGTGTTTTGAAAAGTTTTTATTATGATTTTATTTGAATCAGTTCACCAGGTATAACTTTTTAACCGAGTGTTTCATAGTTCCAGGAAATATGTGTTCTATTTTAAGAATCACTATTTCCATGTGGTTTCTATAGAATTTATTTATAGAACTGGAAAATTCCAACAGTTCTTTATACAAACGAGATTTTCATTCCAAAGGCTGTAATTCATTATGTTTTAACATTTCCAACAGTTCTTTATACAAACGATATTTTCATTCCAAAGGCTGTAATTCATTATGTTTTAACATTACGATACTTATGAACGTGCATTGGTCACGAGGATGGAAGGTTGGACTCATCACACCCCTTTGGGAGGAATTATTGTCTACTCCTGGAATCTCTTTGTAAATTTAATACATTTTCTTGAATCCTTATTAATTCACAAAGTATATCCTAAAAATTCCTTGGAATTTATATTCACATATTATCATGTGTAAAATTAAGAATCATCATTTTGAATTCAAGGTTCTTCATTAAAGGAAACATTCAAGTATTTGTGGTTTTCCATCCTTGGGATCCTCTAATATACTAATTAAAGATTCTTTTAATCATCGTTGTGATGATTCTGGTTTTTAAGCCACCCAGTGGGGCACTCTAGAAGTTGTTTTCATTTAGGGAGACAAAGGTTTATTTTGATATCAGGATCTCGCTCGTCGAATGGGCTACCGACATATCCCTGAGAAAGGAATCAGAACCCTCATAGTTCAAGGTCACATAATATGGCACATCATACCTTTTAAGTTCATGTGATAAGGACCTCTAAGAGATATATTCTTGGTAAAAACATAATGTGGTACTTATACTAAAGCAGCCCACGAAACGTGGAAAGTATATGAATTTCCAAGTAGGATCCGATCCAATTGGGAATATGGCACAAGGAGAATAGTGTTGATTTGAAGTGTTGGGACTGAACCTCATGGAGGCTACCTATGTATCCTATATTAATGGGAATCAAATCCCATGTAGTTTGATAAATCTCATCGGAGATTATGGTCCTTTGAAATAGACGAGTTAGGGCTTACTAGCATAAAAGGATTCCATGAAAATTTGAGGATTGAATTTGGGGCTTCTTTACTAAGGAGGCTGCCTAGTGATCTCAGTCATTGAGACTTCTTCCTATATATCATTGTTTGAATAGGAATCAGAGTTCTCTTAGTACCTTTAAATCTCATAGGAGTATATGGTCCTCTGAGAAATATGAGTTTGGGATTACTTACTGAAAAGGATTCCTTGACGATTTGAAGATTGAATTTGGGGATTATTTCCCAAGGAGGATGCCCAGTGAGCTCAGGCCTTGAGAAGTCCTCCAATGTATCCAGGTTTTAACAGGAATCAGAGATCTCGTAGTTCATTTAGATGAGTATTTGTGTGCAGGATGTAACCATCACATATCTCTAAGCCCACAAGAGTCATGATCCATGTGAGAAACAAGAGGATGTGAAAGATTCAACAATGAAACATCACACTTTTCCTCCTCTGCTGATGGAAGAGGGTGCATCGACTGTGGAAGAGGGCGATGTGACGAGCCATCCCTCTGTTCTATTTACATTGGACAAGTATCCAATGTAAGGAGGAAGGGATGAAAGTGAGGGGATTACACCAGGATGGTTTCCATAAAATTGATCCTAGTTGGGAAGGGAGAAATCACCTTGGTTTTCATGGAAATGTAAGTGTTTATTGTACCTTCTCTACTAGAGACCTGAGGTTTTGGGTCACTTCTTTGAGAAAGGAGAGGCCAAGACCCAACCATCCTCCAAACTGGGAACTTCCCAACATTGTTTCTGGAAGAAAGGTCCATGTGACTGGGGATATAAAAACCCACAGACATTCTATGAATCCTAACCCCATTATAAAACAAATGTGGGAAACCTCTGACTATGGAAATACAAACCCAAATAGGAGACATGATGTTGTGTCTTTCCCAAAGGTTTGATAAGTCAGGAGGTTTTGGTGGAGGTCTCAATAGAATCCCTTTCAGACAATGAAGGCAATGAAGAATAATATTTTCCATGAATGGCTAAGGAAGGCTTCATGGCTTGTAGATTGAAGAGAGTGAAGAGAATAAGTGAATCAAAGAGGGGGGCCCAAGTAGAGAAGGGCACACAAGTATAGTCGCACAAGTACACTTGGGTGACCTTATTTTCACATAAGCGAAGAACAACCAATATAGTAATACTTGGGAGAGACCATGGTCAGACCTTCAAAAGTATTCACAGGTGATCCAAGAAGTGGGGCGCTCATGTTCATGTGAGAGGAATGGAGGGTGCGCAAGTATTTCTGACCTAGGGAGGTTGGGTGCTTTAGACGCTAAAGTGTTACGGTTTTAAAACACTAAAAGGTCTTATGTCCAATGATCCTCCCTTATATCTTCCACTCAAGGTGTTGAAGAACTACCTTGAATGTTTTGGAAGACTGGGGCGAAGTACTAGGGAGACCAGAGAAACAATTGGGCTTCATGGAAATTTTTTTGTTCAAATGGGGACCACAAGGGTATATTTATAGGTAAATAAGTGAACTTGTACAAAATATGTTGGGCGCAGATGTTACTTACATTCCAAATTGGGGTGTGCAAGTAACTTTCACGTCGACGGTGGTTTGGATAGACTAGGGTGACACCTTCATAACTTAGCCAAAATCATCACTTCAATCAGCTTTAGCATGGTGGCGCACAAGTGTCTTTGTGCAGGTACTTTGTGTCACTCTTTGGGGACTTATCCAAAATAATTGATCCATACATCAGAGGATATAGCCTCACACCACTTCTTGGGTTTAGTGCTGGGTTGCAGTCCCAGCCCTTCAGGCCGGTGCCTTCACTACCGTCACTGACCCCCATTAAAAATGCAGAGTCGCACCGCTAACATTTCGAGCCCAGTTGGGGACATTTTGTGGAGAATTTCATGGAACACAGTTCATTATGTCTACAAAAGTCACCCTTTGAATTTTATTCATTTGGAATTAAATGAATCTTGTTCTATGGTGACTATAGGGAACTTTGAAGCATTCTGACTTCATTTGGATAGATTTGGTGCTACATCATGTTTGGAAAGGATGCTCTAATTTTTAACTAAGCCAAGGCTCCTAGTGAGCATAGTTTGATTTTTGTTAGGGTTATATAGACAACCCCACAAACTTTGTATCGTTTCACTTTTTATTGCTCAATATTACCCAAATCATAAAAAAATGTACGTTTAGTGAGCTAGGACATGAATTTTTTTCAGAGTTCCCTTTGTGCATTCTCAATCTGGTGAGTACCCCTTCTTTTAGCAGTATGAAGTCATGCATGTTGGACTATATAGGGATAGTAATTAAGGTTGAATAGCATTGACCATAAATTTTGAAATTTGACCCCAAATAAAAACTCTATGGTTATGAATTTCTTAAATATTCAATAAATATTTCCATGGGGAATCATGAGCCATGATTTTTATGGTCACCAAATTTAAAACTTGTGTCAACATAATGGGTGTATTTTCCAAGAGAAAAATAACCATTATTTAACAAAATAGTTGTGGGGGCTGTGTTATATAGGGACAGCTGAGGAATATGCTACATAGCCATTTAGTTGCATTTTTTGAGTGATAGACATGTTATATCAGCAATGTATGGAAGGCCGCCTAATGGCACGTGCTGCACAGTCAAGAAAAAAGTGCTTTTAAAAGATTAATTTTTTACTATTGATAGATACGAGAAAAATATTTGGATGAATCAACACCATAGTAGGTGTTTTATCCTAGGAAAAAAATTTTAATAATGAAAAAGGGTTATTTTAGATCATCATAAGTCATGAATAGAAAAACCATATCTATTCAAATTTGGTGTATGAGTAATGGTTGAAATTTATCAGAAAGGGGAATTTTGACATCATACTGTGTAGTTTCAAGTCATGCAGTATGGACATTGTATTTTGTAGTTTAAAGTATTGTAGTGAGGACGTTGTAATGTGCATTTTAATGTCGTGCAGTTAGGACGTTGTACCGTGTAGTTTAAAGTATTGCAGGGAAGACGTTGTGTGGATTTAATTTAAGGACTTTTTCTTTGACAAAATATATTTGAAAACTCTCCCAATTTCTTGATAATTTGTTGGGAAACATAAAATCATATTTAGGTATTGAAGGAAAAATTGTTATATGTAATATGGGAATTTCTGAAACTGAGGAATGATATGGGAAAAGGGATAAAAGCATTAGAGGAAGTCTTTTTCCAGAATGAAGAAACCATCACTTGAAAAAACTGTTATGGGGGCTATCTTATTCAAAGAAAACTAGGGAATATGCTGCATAATCAAACAGTGGCATCTTTTAACTGACATGCCTTATTTGTAGGAAACTTATGCAAGGCCACCTAAGGGCATGCACTGCATAGTAAACCAAAAGAGCTCTTAGATGTTTGACATTCTATTGTTAAAAGTTGAACAATTTTTATGGAGATTTAGATTTTCTGAGGCAAATAGTTTGATTTATGGAGAAAGTTACCTGAAGTTGGAAGGGGTATTTCCAACCCAGAGTGTACAAGGAATCAGAGGATTATGAATTTTACAAAGGTCTGACCCAAATGTAAGAGATAAGGTGTCTGTAGTTTTAGGTCATACAACTAGGACCAGAAATCGAAACAATATATAATATCTGGCCATGTAATTTCAAGGTTATTTCATATTGTATTGAACACATGGAAAGGGAAATTTGTAAACCATGGTCTTAGAGACTTTCATATTGTGAGAATGATAGTGGGAGAAGTACACTTAAATGATTGTTTTAAAATAAAATTTCTTGTATATTTTCATCAAATATTAAAGGGGACAAAGATACTATAACCAAGAAAAACGTTACCATGACTTGATGAACCTGTTATTAGGGATGTATTATTCCAGACCAACTAGGGAATATGTTGCATATCCAAATAGGGGTATCTTTTGATAGACATGCCTGTTATGTAGGAAACTTTTGCAAAGCCACCCAAGGGAACGTGCGACATAGTCAAGAAATAGATATATCAGATAATAGATACCATATTACTAGAAACCATAAAAAATATTAGAAGATCTGAAAATATTAATGATTTAGAGTATGAAATATGGAAAGGATTATGTTCAATGTAGATGAGAAATTTTTGAACCAGTTTTGGCCATGAGTTTGACATCATTTGCATAGATCTGACTCATATGTAAAATGGATACTTTTCTTGTTTCTTATAAATTTATATTATGATGTGTAGTTTAAAGTCATTCAATGTGTAAATATTCACCCCCATTAATAATTAAGACACCGTACTTATATTAAGAAGCACCTTTTCCAATTTTAAAACTCACTTTAGTTATGCTCAGTGTGAGAAATGAGGAGTAGTAAGGGTCTTCTCTAAAATACGAAGGTGACGCAGAAAAAGAATAGGGTTATAAAATTTCCATATAGTTTAATGTCATGTGATAAGGAAAACAATGAACCAATATGAAAGGAAAGAAATATTGTAACTGTATTGAGGGATAAAACCCAAGTGTCACTATATGTCATGGTGGGGAAAGAATTATTTCATACATAGTTCTTAAAACATTCTCTATATAGATGTGACTCTTAAGCAAAGAAATAATGGGAGGATTTATCGTGAATGGGACCAAGATTGGAGATCTAGGAGTCACTACATATCTCAAAATAGGTGAGAATCAATCCGTACGTTGTTCGTTAAACAATAATTCCTCATGCTAATTGAGTTTGACATGAAGAATGGGGGATTTTTTACAGGTTCTAAGAGAACAGTAAATCTTAAGGCAAAAAATGGTATAATGACCAAATCATATATCTTAAGGAAACACTATATATAGATCAGATTGATACGTAGGAAGAGAAAATAAAATAAGAAGATTTTGTGATTGTGGTTGGGCCCAAAATTGGAGATTCAGGCATATCTACATATCAAATTGAAAATGAGAATCAAGCCCTACATAGTTCTTGAAACATAGTCTCTATGCAGATCTAAATTAGGCATAGGAAAGAGATAGACTAATGTACTACTAAGGTGTAGTGATGATTTCAATGATATTTTCCTATGGAGTCTTCTAATGTTAAATAGAGAAAACCTTAGTTGTACAAATTATGTCATGTCCTTTAACATCATGCGACAAGGAAGAAGATTCTACACATTTTAACGTCATGAAACATGGACATTGATCATTGGTATACAGTTTAATGTCTTGTAACTAGGACATGGGGACTGTGTAGTTTTAAGTCTTACAGAAAGGACATGGTACTGTTCAGTTTAATGACTTGTAGTGAGGACTACTGTGTATAATTACACAGAGTATTTATGAAAAAATCTCTCATTGTTTGGAGTTGTAATTATATCTACATCCATTGAGATTAAGTCTTTGGCTCCATTTGAATAGACCATATGTTTGGAATAAGGTCCTTCCCATTTTGGTTCATGTTTTGGATGTTTCTTTACTGGTATCACTGGAGTCTTAAGGACCAATACAAATTCTCCTTGAAGGAATGAACGAAGGTGAACATTATTATTAGAATCCCACACTATTCTGTTCTAATAGACATCAATATGATGCAATGTATGCAGTATTTTCTCATCTAAACCTTCCAACTCATCGAACAGTTTCAGAGATCATTCATCTATAGACAATTGATCACAGATTTAAACTCTAAGTGAAGGAAATTGAATTTCAATTTGCAAAATTACTTTAGTTCCATATACCAATGAATAAGGAGTTTCTTGGGTAGCAGTATGGGTAGTTGTTCGATAATCCCATAAAGCAATCAAAAGATTATTAGGCCATGATTTCTTATATTTATCCACCATATTCTAGAGTGTATTTGATAGAGTCTTTTTGAAGTCCTCTATCTATCCATTGGACATTTCATGATAGCGAGATGAATAATTGAACTTGATATTATGTTCCTGATACATCTTTTTTACTTGAGCATTAAACAAATTGGTGCCATTTTCTGTCAAAATAGTATGAGGGATGAAAAATTCGGCGATGATATTAGTTTTTAAAAAATTAACAATGATTTTGACTCTGACTTCCTTGAGAGTTATTGACCCATCTTATTTAAAGAAAAATTTATTAGTAGTGAGAATATACTTGAACTGATTAACCTTGTATAGAGGATAAGCCCCTACTACATCCATTCCCCATGTGGAAAATGGCCAAGAGTATTTAGTTGTATGTAGAAACTCTCGGGGTTGATGACTGATGTTGGCATTCACATGACAAAGATGAAATTTTTTAGTGAAATCTGTACAATAATGTTTCGTTGAAAGCCAAAATTATCCAAGCCTT
Organism: Viscum album; assembly: GCA_963277665.1. Classification (NCBI taxonomy): domain Eukaryota; kingdom Viridiplantae; phylum Streptophyta; class Magnoliopsida; order Santalales; family Viscaceae; genus Viscum; species Viscum album. The sequence goes on from OY728133.1 coordinate 1,869,419,283, forward strand.
CAGATTGGATCAGAGAGTCTATGCCCAGATTGGTGGGCATCACAAACTCTTGAATCTACTTCATTCATGACAGTTTTGGTCTCTTCTCCGTCTATACATCCGAAGAGAATTTCATCAGAGCCTCACTTTTAAGGGATCGTTTGGTGGTCTGGACAATCATAAAGAGTAAAATTGGCTTCTCATCACCGGATCTGTTCCATCTCATCCCTATTTTATGGAAGTACCCCATTTTGAAATATTCCATGTTGGATGTTCATTATCTTGTGGTATGACTATATGGATCAAAAAAGGGAAAATTTCATTAATTTTATCCATTCTGGTTTGAAAAAAAGGTGAGACCGCACAGCGATGGGTTATGCTGATAACTAACTCGTCCTGATTTGGATCTTCCAAGGCAATAGCTGCATTAGCTAGTGCATCTACTTGTGCATTTTATGATCGCAGGACATAAGAAAATGTCATATTTGAGGGAAATTTATCCATTAACCCTCTGACATAATCACACAAAGAAATTAATTATTCTTTTCTGATAGAATATTCCCCATTAATTTTTCTGATTACAAATTACAAAACACATTTTACCTTTAAATGATCCATTTTCACTTGAAGGGCCAATTCCAAACCTATGATGAGAGCTTAATATGTTTCTTCATTTTTGGTACCACCTTTTGATAATAGGAAAGAATAAGGATATAATGCCTTTTACGGGTAAATAAAGACAATTACTAATCCAACCGTCTTGAGTTTAGGGTTTTCCATTACCTTTCCTCTTGGACTCATAAAATCACCATCAAAATACATTTCCCATGTTCAGAAAGTATCTTGAATTTAGAAGACCTCTTCATCAATAAGCTCAGTATTAAATGATGTATCTTTTGCAGATGGATGCTCAGTAAGGAAGTCAGCTAGAGCTTGGACTTTTATTTCATTTTGAGGTACAAACGGAATATCAAATTGTAGCAAAATAACCGCCCACTGTGCCAAATGTCCTGTAAGTATAGGACGACAGAGGATAAATTTGAGCAGGTTATTACGAGATACAAATTGGACCTCACGATGTTGCAAGTATTGTCTCAATTTCTAAACTGCAAAGATTAATTCTAGGCAGCACTTCTCAATACTTGAATACCGAGTTTCCACATCATGCATAGTTCAACCTAGAAAATAAAGCTTTTTTTTCATTCCCAACATCATTATTTTGGTAGTAGAATGCACCTGGTGATCTCTTTAAAGCAGTCACGTAGAGAATAAGTGGTTATCCTTGAACATGAGGCATCAATACTAGTGGACTCATGAGATATTTCTAGAGGTTATTGAATGCTTCTTGGAAATATTTAGTCCATAAGTAGGTGAATCCCTTCTTCATTAATCTGGTGAAGGGTAAACACTTACCTGTCAAATTGGTGAAAAGTCCCGAATATAGGCCAAGTGTCCTTAGAGATCTCTTAATTCATTTAAATTTCAATGAGGTGACATACCAAGGATCGATTTTGTTTTCTCAGTATCAACATCGATTCCATGATGGAATACAATGAAGCCAATGAATTTTTATGAGGTTACCCCGAAAGCACATTTCACGGGGCTCATCTTCAAACTGTGTTGTTGAAGTTTATTGAATATGGATTCCAAATTATCCAAGTGATTAGAACGATGTCTATACCTGACCACAAAATCATCCACATAACATTCACGAAATTTCCCTAAGAAGGTTATAAAGATATGCTTCATGGGATGTTGGTATGTTGCACTTGTATTCATTAAACTAAAGGGCATTACCCGGAAGCAAAACACACCTTGAGGGGCTCTAAAGTCTATAGATTATTTATCTTCTGGGGCCATACAGATTTGATTATACCTAGAGTATACATCCATCAAGTAAAGAGCTTCATAGCCAGCTGTTGCATCAATTAGAAGTTATCTTATCGGGATTGGAAAATCATCTTTTGGAAAATGTAGGTTAATATCTCTAAAATCAATGAAGACTCTAATTTTCCGATTTTTTTAACTGGGAAAATATTGGACAACCACTTGGGATACTGAACGTCCCTTAAAAATATATCTTTTAAAATCCAATCAACTCCAGCTTCAATTTTAGAAGACTGGTTTGGGTGTTTTCTCCTTGCTGCTTGCTTAAATCCACGATGTTCTTCTAGAAAACCCAAATGATGGGTGGATAAATCAAGATTAAGACTTGGAATTTCTATATAATTACAAGAAAATATATCTTGATGTTTCTTTAGAAAGGAAGTATAAACCTCTTTTTCTTTATAGGTCATGTCTGTACAAATTAGAGTGGGGCGAGGATCTTCTTTTGTACCTAGATTTATTTCCCTAAGTTCATCCATGGTGGTAGAGACACCTTATCCAATTGTTGGAGGAGCATCCTCGAGAACTTCCTCTTCTTCTTCATTATGTTTTACCTCTTGTGTTTCTATTTTCATAGTAGATGACATGGAATAAACTCCTAAAATTAGGGGAGAAGTCAGTATTTGAACATATTGAAGAAAAGGCCACTATATCTGACCCTACTGATGACGAAAGGTTTTCCTAATGTAATAAAGAGGGTTTGATGGATTGAGAATCAACAACTTTTTCTTCCCCTTGAACTAAAACAATTTCTTCTACTCTAATTAACGAAGTAGAGGCTTGTTTAAGTTCAACAGATGAAATGAAAACATCTCCATTCAGGCTTCCATCATTTCTTGGTGTATCAATAATTTCTCCCATGTTGTCAGGCTCAATTGTCACAATTGATATTACGGAAATTTTTGGATATTTCTTTGGATTTGGTTTTACCCTTTCAATCTGATTGATAGGTAACACATAATCTGTGCTCAAATTCATAAATAGATTTTCTGGGATCTTTTCCGGTCCATTAGGAGCATTGACTCTTTTTATCTCCTTTTCATGGGCTTCATTCCTTTTGGGTGATAAAACTCTACCTCAATGTATTGATATTCACATATTTTGAATGGAGCTGTATCACCATACAATGTTTCTATTTGACCATTGAAACAGTATTTTAGACACTGGTGGTATGAATAGGGTATGGTTGAATTTTGATGCAGCCAAGGACTTCCAAGCAGAATATTGACTGTTGTTTCTTGACCAACAACCATGATATATGAAATAGAAATAAGATCTCCAAACTGGTTTCTGATTGTAATTTCACCCATAGTTTCTTGTTCATTATTTTCATATCCTTTCAACATTAATGTTGAATGAGATATGTTAGATTCAGTCATTCCCAATCTACGAAGTCTACGAAAGGGAATGAGGTTGCCCCCCCGAGCCATTATCAATGAAGGCTTGTGGGATATCTATTTCATTAACCTTTCCAAATAGATACAAAGGTATTACATGTCCATGTACCACATGGTCTTCGTATTCATCTGTAAATGATATGAATACATTAAATTTTGTAGAATCATTCTCTATACAGTATACCTTAGTAGCAGCAACTTCGGTTTCAAATTTTTATGTACTTAACAAGGCCTCAATGAGTTCTTCTCGAAGATATTTTGACAGATTCAAAGCATCCAAAATTAATAACTTGGTTGGTACATGGGCCAGTTGTTTCATGAAATTTTTCTTTTGGTCAAAAGGTATGTGTTTTCAAATATTGAGTTGTGATTCTACAGGTGCTTTGTATATTGACGCTTCAGATATAGATGTACTCTGTATCGGAGCAGATGATGGAAATACTGATGGCTTTGGTAAATTAAGCTAACTATGTCTATTCATTTGCTAAGAAGAATATAGTGTGGCTTCTAATCAGTCTTACAAAATAATTGTGTCTGAACCAAACATGTCTTTCAAGGAAGAAAATTTGGATTCCTGTTGATCCCATTTAAGGACCCTTCCATGAGTTTCTCCCACATATATGGTTCAAGTAGGGGATGAGTTAAAATGATGGTTTCTGGAATTCCCATGTCTTCTCCTATATCCTCGAACTTGGCCACTTCTTCTTGTTCCCCAATTAGGTACAAGGAATTCTGTCTCACAATAATTAGAATCACCATTGGCATAAGGATCCACTAAATAGATAACATTAACAGAACCAAAGATCAAATATACATCTAAAATAGATCCTTCTTTAATGGTTAATTCTGGTTGTACCGTTTGGTGGGGCGGTGCCTGTGATGTTGAAACAGATGGAATAAAATCTTCTATGGTCAAGGACAACATTGGCCTTGACATGAGATCGTCTTCTTCTGGATTCTCTTTGTCCTTATGATCACTTTTCTTCTATGAGGAATGACCTTTTGATTAAGATGGTATTGTAGTGGCAGGAGTGATAGAAGACACAATTGGTTGTTTCAACTGTGTGCGTAAAATATCATGAGTCTTGTTGATCATTTTCCTAATCATCCAATCATCATATTTTTTCCCATTTTTACTTTTAACCGCTATCCATTCTCCCTCTTCCTCTAGAATTGTAGCAGTAACACATTCTACTTGAGCTGATGAACTTTTTAATTTCACTTGTCCAGAGTCTACCATCTTTTGAAAATGGTATTTGAAAACAAAGAACTCATGAATGGGGTACCCCAATATCTGATGAAAGGGAAAATAATTATGAAGATCTTTATCTCCATCTTTATTCGGCTTCTTCGGCCATGGAAACTGAACCAAATTGTTTTGTAAGGTTGAGATGAAGTAGCTATGATCTTGATCATTCCTAAAATAATAAAATTTATTTTTTAATTCCTCAAATTGTTTCCACCTTTGATCTCTTTGATCATCTTGATGAGGCGGTCATTGCTGCTAATTCTCAGGAAGCAAATCCCTTTGTTATGATGATTTTTTTGAAGTAGAAGTAGGTACAGGTGCCTGCTTGAGTTTTAATGTAGTAGCTTATTCATTTCCTATCCTCATTCTTAGAGCTGATGGAATTACACGAGTATTATCCTTATTTTCTATAATAGATTCTTATATCTATTGAAAAATCGAAGTGAGGTCTCGAAACCCTCCTATATATTTCACAGGGATCAATGGTGTGCATAATTCGTTATGAATATTTGCCACAGATATTTGAAGAAACTCTCCTTGAGGGACTTCTAGACATAAGGAATATGTTAATTCATTCCATTGTGCATTGAAATCTGATACTATTTCATTATCCCTTTGTTTACAATTAGTAAAGTCATAAACTGTCATCTTTTGTAGTGTTGAGATAAATTGAAGAATGAATTTCCAATGGAGATCTTCCCATCTAGTAATTGATTGGGATTTATAACTTGTATAACAGACAAAATATGATCCTTGTAATGACTACACAAAACACCTAAGATTAAATTCTTCTTATTGTTGAGAAGTTCCCATCATAGGATCACAACGAGAAACAAAATGTGTTAAATGTTGTTCCTGCTCTCCCGAACCATTAATGATTGGGAATGTGGTATTCATAAAATTTGGTAGGAGAGGAATTGCATCCACCCATTCAGGGTAAGCTCTTTTTTCTGGCTAAACTGGTGCACGTTGTTCCTCCATAGCTTCCAATAGATCCGTTAATGCCTCAATTGTGTTCATACGAATTTGATGAACACCATAATGAGATAGAACCTATGAAGATATAGTAACTGGAGCTTGATCTGGTGCAACAATCGTTAAAACCACTGATGGTGATGCTAATACCTACCTTGGTTGTACACCCAATGGAAGGAATTCATTATTCACATATTTAGTTACTAGAAAATCCCTATTACTGAGGACCTCCTACAGGATTTCCATGTTTTTGAAGAATTACATGGTGATACCATCTAGCAGAAATATTTTTTCGAGGTAACTTTTGTGGTGTCTTTTCAACTCCTTCATTTCCTCTTCTTGCTGTGAAAATCTCTCTTCCAGTGAAAGAGATTGGCCTTCTCAAGTGGAAAAGTGATTTTCAATTTGACTTTTTCCCTTTCCCCTTGTTACATGACATTTAAAGAGGGTGGAGTTGGTTATTTGAAAGCATACCTAGATTTTGGGTAAGCCTCTGATTTCATGTACTCACACCTTATTCATTTGCCTCGGTGTGTACAATATTATGGACAAGAACTTAATCTTTTTATTCCCCTAAACTGGACTTATTTTATGGAGGATCTTCTACAATGGTGTTAATAACATTCACTAACGCATAATGAATTGATGTCATTATGTCATGGTTTTTGCTAGATCGTCTCCCTTTGTGTCTTTCACGGGACATCGTTCTTTTATATTAATAATTCCCTAGAATTTTTTGGCAGATAATAAACCAAATGGAATCCATGGATAGTTCATTTGTACTCTTTATATGTGTATTCTTCCCTAATCAGGAGAAAACTGTCTTCCATTGAGGGGAGATTTCAGCTGTGAAAACGCCCCTAGCCATGTAGGTTGGGGATGTACGTGTTCTTCTTCTTCAAATCATTGAAAATTGTTTAATGAATTTAGAGGTTGAATTAAATGAGCCCCCATCATGGAAAAATGCGGTGATTCGTGAACTGCTATGGATAAAATTATTGCAACTGCTCTTCTAATTTTTTGAATGTTGGTTTAGACATTATCTAGGTGAATTATCTGACAATCAGTTAAATAACCTGTTTTACAAGACCGTTGTGCTATTTCAGACATTTTCATCCATTGAATCCTGAAATCCTCTAAACAGTATTCCTATACAAGATTCCCAGATCCATGATGTAAAAGTAGCCCAAGAACTTCTTTTATTTGGGCCTAATTCGGATGAGAACTAGTTGAGGCCTGTTCTTGACCGTACATTTGATTACATACACAACCTATTGATTGTGGCCGGCCATGGGAAGTTACATTGCATGAAACCACTTTTGGAAGACTTTGATGATTTTAGAGTGCAGTGAAATTCAATGCTATATATGCACCCCATCCTCTAATACGAACATTAGATGGTTAATTAGAAATTTAATGGTGTGGTCTATTTAGAGCATTGAGACATGCACAGTAAAGTGTAATCTTCTTTCTTTCAACCTTTGGATGTTTGGAAAGTGGGAGGGATTCCAAGTCAATTTGGAATTGTAACCCTTCTATTAACCTTAAATGATTTTGATATTTAACATATGGTAAGACTTCGGTTTTCAAATGACAATGATTTTTCCATAAGTTGAGATGAATTTCATTATTTCAATCATCTGTTATCAATTCTAGAATTTTATACTGAGAATTTTCCATATCCCATAACATGATTGGGATCTCTCCTTTAGCTAACTATTTCCCCATGTTTATCACATCTTATTCATCTTTCACAAAAGGTTTCTCTAGTTGATCTAACCAGATTGAATGCTCTATATTAAAATATAAATGACATAAAGGAGGTTCAGCGAATGATTGTTCCCTTAAGTCATCTTATGTTTGAGAAAGTATTTCACCCATAAATAACAAGGCTTCAGACATGACTGGCATTGTATTTTCAAGTGCCTCAAGATAGGAGGGCATTCTCATCACTACGTTGTAAATTATTGAATTGTCTTGAAAATGTGAAATACTACTGTGGAGAGGACATTCAAAGAAAATTCCATCATGGGTAGGATCACCAAGAGGGATCACAGAAAGGGATAAATCCTCTTGTTCCTTGGTCTTCTAGCCACATAGAGGGTTTTCGTGGCTGTCATCTAGAGATAGGCACTCTAGATTGACAAAATATTCATGAAGAAATCCTTCATGATAAAGTGCCTGATGATGAAATTTAGAATTACAACTACCACTCCCATAATTTGGTAATTAGAGGACAGGATCTTGAGCAGAAATAGATAAATGTCTGAGGACTTCAAGAACTCCAACATTAAGAGGAGCCACATCACAGATTAGCTCTTGATTTTCAAAAAATGCATGGAGGGACTTCTTCATAGATGTTCATTTATACTAAGTTGGGCCCACATGCTGGGAAAGTGGTTATCATGGGTAAGTATATGTTCTTGCCTTGGTGTGGTTACCAGAACGAACTGATTACCTCCAATTGGAAATGGTGTTTGTTCCGGATCATGTTGTCCATTTGATATGGGGGAGTACACCCCATGACCCTCTTGTACATGAGCAGAGGTGTGTATCCAGTCCGGGGTGGCATGTAGATGTGTCATACCATGTGTGAGGATATATTTATGTGTCTGTTTCACTGATACTGCTGAAGTAGTTGTTAAAATATCCTAGCATGCTTCCATAATATGGGCATGGATGTGCGTCTTCCCTGTCACAATTGATTAGATGTGTTTGGTGAATTCAGCAGCTAGAATGGGATTATACATCCATTCCATATCTGGAGTAGCTGTATGTGCCTTCTCCTTTCCACTTTTTTCTGCCAATGGATATTGACAGTACTCACGCATGGGGGCATAGAGTTGGGTATGCCCCAAATTTATCTTCAGAGCATTCCGAATGAATTCTTCAAGTGCTACAAATGATAGTGTGGGTAGGCTTGATGGACATTGGCAGGTGTATGTTCTTACTAGATATTTTACATCACGTATGGTTTACGGAGATCCATCAATACTGGAAGATGATACTACTGACAGAATTGGTGATTGTGAATAGGTGTATGCTCCTACTAACCAGTTTTCACCACATTAGATTGGAGAACTTCTTTAAATGCAGTCAGACAAGCCTACTAACTAGATGATAACTTGTAAACAGGTGTATGTGCATGTTCACAGTGCTCCACCCGGTTTATCTGGTGGGATTGGTGGGTTGCTGTCAGATGAGTCTGCTGACCAACAAAATTAGGACGGATGGGTGTATGTGCCTGATTGTTGTTTTCCAACAAGTTAAATTGATGGACTTAACTAGAAGATGAAGAGGTCAGAACCTAATCTCTATTGATCGAAAGCTGTACATAGAGGTTCATCTTGTGTGGCCATGTCTATGAGACATGGGCCAAATGTCCAGAGGCCACACCCCCATCATGTATGGGGTACAGTACCACGTGATTCTAGTGGTGATTTCTTGTTGGAGTCCTCAGGAAGGACTCCGACATTCTTGAATTGAGGCCTTGAGTGACCTCTTGATCCACCACCCTGTACTATGGGAGGGATTGATTGTTGCATTTTGGGGATAAAGACCCGAAACTTTTGGATACAATGGTTGGAATCGTTTTGCATCTTGATCATGGGTCATTGTTGTCCAACTGATCGAGGATCGTTATTGACCTAGAGGGCCTGTGGAGCATCCTCCAAAGTAGGGATTGTACTGTGCTAGCGATATTCCTTTACTAGCACATTAGAGACCCAATGTTGAAGATTCTAGGTTGGTGATGACGTCCTTCCCATATATGGGGATCTATCTTGAGAAGCAGTCAGGAAGTTCACAGATGTTGTTTCATAGAAATCCATTATTTGGATTGGAGGGAGTTCTGTAAAAAAATTTAATACAACAACACGATCTATTAAAAAATATTTTTTTATAATAATAAATGAGTGATTAATTCCTTTTTCAGGTATTCCATTATTAATTTATAGGGGCCTAATATGTGGGTAACATTATTAACTTGATTAAGGATTCATGTCGGGTTCACCATTTTTGTTTCATAGTTCCTTGAAATATGTGTTCTAGTTTTAAGAATCACTATTTCCAAGTGGTTTCCATTGGATTTATATATGGATATGAAAACTCCCAGAATTTCTTTATCCAAAGGGGGACTGCTTCCCAAAGGTAGGCATTCGTTGAGTTTGAACTTTACAATTCTTAAGAACGTTCATTGGCCGAGAGTATGGGAGGTCAGAGTCATCACACCCTTTGGGGAGGAATTATTGTCTACTCAGGGACCCTCTTTGTAAATTTAAGATATTTTCATGAATCCTTATTAATTCACCAATTATATCAAAAGTATCCCTTGGAATTTACAATCACTTATTAACATGTGTAAAATTTAGAATCACTTGTATGCATTCATGGTTCTTCATTAACAAAAAAATTCATGTATTTGAGGTTTACCATCAATGGGTTCCTGTAATATACCGATCAGAGATTATTTTAATCATATTTGTGATGATAATGGTTTTAATCCACTTAGTGGGGAACTCAGTAATTTTTGGTCATCCAAGGAGATGAAGGTTTGTTTTGATCTTGGGATTGTTCCCGTCAAATGGGCTACCTACGTATCCTTGTAAAAGGAATCGCAACCCTTGTAGTTCGGTCTCCCTTAATAGAACACATCATACCTTTTATGGTCATGTGATAAGGACCTATAAGAGAAATATGCTTGGTCAAAACTTAATGTGGGACTTATACTAAAGTATCTTAAGAAACATGGAAAGGATATGAGTTTCCAATTAAGATTAGTCCCTATTGGGAATATGGACCAAGGTGAATAGACTTTATTTTAAGTGTTGGGTTTGAACCTCGAGGAGGCTTCCTATATATCCCATACTAATGGGAATCAAATACCACGATGTTCGATAAATCTCATTGGAGAGTATGTTCCTTTGAGGAAGATGAGTTTGGGCTTACATTCTAAAAAGGATGCCTTGATGATTTGAAGATTTAATTGGGGGATTATTTTTTATGGAGGATTACCAGTGAGCGTTGGCCATGAGATGGCTTCCTACGTATACTGGTTTGAACAGGAATCAGAGTTCTCATAGTTCCTTTAAATCTCATAGGAGAGTATGGTCCTCTGAGAAAGACATGTTTGGGCTTACTTTCTTTAAAAGGATCCCTTGATGATTTGAAGATTACATTTGGGGCTTATTTCCTAAGGAGAATGCCCCATAAGCTCGGGCCTTGATACATCTTCCAACGTATCATGGTTTGAATGGGAATCAGATTTCTCATAGTTCCTTTTGATGAGTGTTTGTGTGTATGTTGACATTTTCACCTCTCTCTAAGACCATGTGAGTCAGGTTCCATGTGATAAACAATAGGATGTGATTCATTCAACAATTACACTTCACACTTTTCCTCCTCCGCTGATGGAAGAGGGTGCGTCGACCGTGGAAGAGGGTGAGGTGATGAGCCATCCCTCTGTTCAATTTACATTTGACAAGGGTCCAATGTAAGGAGGAATGGATGAAGGTGAGGTGCTTACACCAGGATGGACGCCCACAAAATGATCCTAGTAGAAAAGGGAGACTTATCCTTTGTTTGCGTGGAAAGTTATGTGTGAAATGTACCTTCCCTACTAGATACCTAAGGTTTTGGGTCACATCTTTGATAATGGATAGGCCAAGACCCAACCCTCCTCCAAACCGGGAACATCCCAACATTGTTTCTGAAAAAACAGTCCATGTGACAGCGAATATACTAACCCATAGACATTCCATTAATCCTAACCAAATTGTAACAAAAATGTGGGAAACCTCTGACTGTGGAAATACAAATCCAAATAGGATACACACAGATGTGACATTCCCAATGGTTTGATAATATAGGAGGTTTTGGTGGAGGTCTCAATAGAATCCCTTTCAGACAAGGGAGCCAATGAAGAATAAGCATTGCCATGAATGACTTAGGAATTCATGATGGATTGTATACTGAATAGAGTGAAGAGAATAATTGAATTAAAGAGGGGCACCCAAGTAGAGAATGGCACGCTAGTATAGTCGTTCAAGTACACTTGGGAGACATTATGTTCACATAAGTGATGAACAACCGTTATAGTAATAATTGGGTTAGACCTTTCTCAAGCCTTCAAAAGTATTCCTAGGTGATCCAAGAAGTGGAGTGCTCAAGATCGCTTGAGAGGAATGGGAAGGACACAAGTATTTCTGACCTAGTAAGGTTGAAAACTTTAGGTGCACAAGTGGTATGATTTCAATCACTAAAATTACTTATGTACAATGATCCTCCCTTAAATCCTCCACTCAAGTTTTTGAATAACTCCCTTGAATTTTTTGGAAGACTGGGGTGAAGTACTAGGGAAATCAGGGCTGCAATTGAGCTTCAAGGAAATTCTTCCGTACAAATGGGGGAACAAAGGGTCTATTTATAGGAAAATAAATGACTATGGGAGAATTGAGTTGGGAATGCATGTTACTTTTGTGAAAAATTGGGGCGCGCAAGTATCTTGCACACCGATGGTGTTTTGGATAGACTAGGGAAACACCTTTAGAACTTAACCAAAATCATCACTTCAATCAACTTCAGCATGGTGGCGCGCTAGTAATTTCATGCTGGTACCTTGGGAGCCTCTTTGGGAACTTATCCAAAATAAATGATCCATACCGCGGAGGATGCACCCCCGCACCCCTGCTTGGGTTCCGTGTCTAGCTGTCGTCCCGGCACTTCTGGCCCGTGCCTTCACTACCATCACCGAACCCCATGAAAATTATAGAGTTTCACCAAGAACATTTCGAGCCCAGTTGAAGAAATTTTGTGGAGAATTAAATGGAACACAATTAATGGGGTATACATTTTGGTGCACCGGTTATCTTTCAGAATTTCTCCACGTAGACATCTAACCATGATTTCTGAGAGAATACATGTTGACGACCCACCGAGAAATGAGGCCTCAGTGCAGGTCCCTCTTGCAGCAATTGCACCTTAGGGGGATGTACCAGCAGCAGAACTACCTGGTGGGTAGCCATTTCCATCAGTCCCACCAGTAGATGGTTCACATCGACTTAGCCTGTTGCACGAGTTTCAGTAGTAGAGGCCTCTGAGGTTCCGAGGCGAGATGGATTCACCGGAGGCTGAGGACTGGATGGAGGCTATCTCCATAGTTTTTCACTTAGTTGGGACACCAACTGATCTAATTGTAATCCTAGCTTCTAGTCTCTTTCATGGTGAAGCTGGGAGATGGTGGAGTTTGACACTCCAGTTACCTGAAGAGGATACCCTCATATGGGCAGACATCAAGGGATTTTTTAGGGCAGAGTTCATCCCATCAACTGTATGCTCATTGCGTATACAAGAGCTGTTGCACATATAGTAGGGCAACATGACCGTGATATAGTACATGGTGAGGTTCACTGTTATCTCTCACTACTCCACCGATATTGTACAATACTCTTTCTTTTGGCCCCATACCTTTGAGCAGGTTCTCTGATGGGAGATCAAAGCATTGATGAAATTGCTCAGCATTCCGATGTAGGCTGGGGTGGGAGAGAGAGCGCTTTTAGTGGATAGATTTTTAGTTGAACAAGAACTGACAGCAAGGGCCACCACCAGATGTCTGATAGTAGATTCATCTTCCTCAAGTAGTAGACAGATGACTCAGGGGCCCAGGTGGGCCAGACCTTTTGGTGGATGACCTCAGGATTCAGGGTCAGGGGTGAGGGGCTCAAAGGATAGAGGAAAAATGTGGAGTATGCAGTGCTACTCATGGAGAGGGAAAGGTCACATGGCTCATGATTTCCTGAACCACCATACGGATGACAAGAATACCATCAAGGGATTTCCAAGACAAAGGTAGAGGATCAAGTGAGGAGGTCTGCAGGGCAGAAAACGTGGAAGATGAGCTAGTCATGTCGTAGGCGGTGGGTGGTGATTCGAGGCTCTACAACCACAACTTCTAGGTGGTCCACCCCAACCACAGGGAGTAGGAGGACATGGATGTGCTTAGATCCAGGTAGATGAGGCCTACAACCATGATGCTCCGATGATTTTGTGAGGTTTGATATATGTCTACTCCACCCTAGCTGCAATACTTATAGAAATAGGTGTCAGTCACTCTTTTATTTCCATGACCCTTGTTCGGAGCATAGAGATTCAGATAGATCCATTAGCTCGATCCATGTGATTAGAGACTCCTATAGGAGAAGATTCTAGGATTACACATTGGTGCTTGAAGTTTGAGCTTACACTAGGAGGTGAGAGCTTCAGCTGGGATCTTCTAGTAGCGGTGTCAAGGCCTTACGACTTCGTCTTGGGTATGGATTGGTTATTCCTTGTCCACGCTCATATTTACGGTATTAGGCATAGAGTGTAGTGTTTCCGTGAAGATGGGACTAGGTTTTCATTCACCGGTGAGATGGGAACCTTTGCAACACAAGATGAGCTTACCCAGAGGAGGGTGCAGCCGATCACACATCAGTTAGCTAGCCTACCATCAGATCACATTATGTTGAGAGTCTGATCTATCCGGTAGTGGTGGAACAGTATGTTGAAGTCTTTCATGATGATGTTCAAGGACTACCTCTACGCATAGAGGTAGAATTTTACAATTACCTATACCCCATGATGAAACCAATATCTACACCATCATATCAGATGGCTCCCTCAGAGCTTCATGATTTATGTGTACTGTTGTAGGATTTTTAGAGTAAGGGGTTCTAAAGGCCCAGTGATTCCCCATGGGAAACCCCAATTTTGTTCACCAAGAAGGAAGATTGGAGTTTGAGACTCTATGTGAATGATCGACACCTGAACGAGGTGACCATGAATGACAAGTATAAACTTCCCAGGATTGATGATCTTTTCGATTAGCTAAAGGGAGCGCATTGGTTTTTGAAGATTGACCACAGATCAAGCTATCATCAGCTCAGGTTATGAGATGAAGATGTGTATAGGAGGACCTTTAGATGTCGTTATGGCCACTATGAGTTCTTGGTTCTTCTATTCGACATGACCGACACCCCAGCAGTGTCCATGGGACTCATGAATACGACCTTTCATCCATACCTCGATCTCTTTGTGGTGGTATTCATTAATGGCACTTTGGTGTACTCAACAATGGTGGAGGGTAATGCCTAACATATACAGATAGTTTTGGATACACTCCGAGTGCACCAGAATTATGGTAAGCTCTCGAAGTGCTATTTATGGATATGAGAGGTCCACTTTTTGGTACATGTTATCTCAAAGGCTAGATTTGCAGTGGATTCAGCGAAGATAAATGTTTTTCTTTCTTGGGATCCACCCATGAGTGTGACCGAGGTGTGAAGTTTCTTGGGGTTGTCCAGGTACTACCAAATATTCTTGCATGTCATTTCCATAGTTGTGGTACCCTTTTCATCATTGACAAAGAAGGGATATCCCTTTGTGTAGACAGAAATATGCCAACAGAGTTTTTAGGATTTGAGGTAGAGACTGATGAGTACCCCCCATCTCGAGGATACCAGAGGAGGGAATTGGGTATGTAGTCTATTGTGATGCATCAGGGACCATACATGGATGTGTCCTGATGCAAGAGAGATCTGTGATTTGTCATGTTTTATGCTTTCTGAGAAATAATGAGCAGAACTATGCTACCCGTGACATGGAGTTAGCAGCAGTGGTCTTCAACTTGAAGATGTGGCGAAATTACTTGATGGGAGAATGTTTTACAATCTAATCTCATCAGAAAATTCTTAGGTATATATTCTCATAGAAGGACATAAACCTGAGATAGTGATGTTGGCTATAGTTCCTCCATGACTATGACATTGAGATATTCTACACTCATGGGAAGGATAACTTAGTGGTTTATGCACTCAGCAGGAGGTCTGGTTTACAGATGCTGAGTTAGGAAACAGAGCAGCTAGCTGCATTGCATATATCCATTGTTGATAGAGATGGATCATATTACCTCCATTCTATGATTGTCACTCACCCACGTATTTAGTGATTTCGAGAGGCACAACATGGGGACTTTTAATGTTAGGCTCGATGTGCTCAAATACCCTCAGTACATGCACTAGATGGATTTTCTAAAGGTGGGGAGCCTATCATCATCATTAGAGAATGCTACATGGTACCAATTTTACTATGGAAGGAGGTGTTGAGGGTGTTCCATATATCCCCTCTGGTGGTGCATCCTAGTGTGGTGATGATGCAACTAGACCTTTGGAATCAACACTGGTGGCTAGGGATGAAGAAGGTAGTGGCAGAGTTTGTTTCATGGTGCCTCACTTTCCAGCATGTGAAGGCCGAGCATTAGGTACCAGCGGGCTTAGCTCAGCCACTTGAGGTACCAGAGTGGTAGTGGGATGGTATCTTCATGGACTTTGTGATAGTGCTCCTATGTATGTCCAGGGGCCACGATTCCATCTAGGTGATCATTGACTGACTCACCAAGTCGTCCCACTTTATACCCATTTAAGAGCAGGGATAAGTAGAGGGCTTGGGATGACTCTATGTACATGAGATTGTATGACTTCATGGGGTGACATCGACGATTTTAATTGACTATGATGCACATTTTACATCCCAATTGTGGAAGGGACTACAGGAGAACTTCGGTAATCAGCGACATTTGAGCACTACCTTTCATCCATATATGGATGGTTAGATGGAGTGGACCATTCAGACACTGGAGGACATGCATCATAATGGCATCCTAGATTCTTGTCGTATTTTGGAGGATCACTTTTCCTAGGTCGAATTAACATACAACAACATCTATCACTCCACCATTGGTATAGAGCCATTTGAGGCCTTATACAGTCAACCTTGTAGATCACCTCTATGCTGAACCGACCTAGGGGAGTCAGCACTTATGGGTCCAGAGTTGGTACTGGATACTATAGAAAAGGTTCTGATCATCCAAGAGCAGATGAAGACTGCATAGAGCAGGAAGAAGTCTTATGCTGAAAAGAAATAGAGACCACTGGAGTTCTTGGAGGGAGACCACGTATTCATGTGAGTCTCCCCTCGACAAGGAGTACAGATATTTAGAAGAGGTCTCAAACTTTCACTAATGTTTATCGGATCATTTCTGATACTTCAGAGTATTTGTGAGGTGACATACCGCTTGGCACCTCCACCACAGTTGGGGAGGGTGCACGACGTCTTCCACGTATCATATCTCAGGGGATACATGCATGACCCATCTCACGTCATCGACCATGTCGAGCTGGACTCGAATGATGGGGAAACATTTATGGAGGTATCAATGGAGATTGAGGATGTAAATGAGCAGGCCCTTCATAGAAAATTAATACCTCTGGTTCACGTTCTTTGGAAGAACAGGATCCTCTAGTAGAGCACATGGGAGAGGGAGGCTTAGATTAATGCTCAGTACCCACATTTGTTTCGTTAGTCAACATTGTGGCTTTCGGGGAAGAAAATCCATAAGGAGGTGAGAATGTAAAGACTCATATTTTCCTGTAATTGTTTTAATTATACTGAATTATTATGAGTCTGTGAAACTTGACGGTGCATGATTCTGAGGACCAGTGTGCCTGAAATGAATTTTTGAATTTTTTTCTGAGGTATGTTCTGTAAACGTGCCGATGGTGTTTTCTATCTTTTGAACTAGTGCTATTAATAAAAATCTGACGACACCATTTAATCTGAAGTGCCAGGATTCTCTTAATGGATGCTTCAATTTGACTAAAATAGGTCGGGAGAAAGAGATAGATTTTGGACATTTAGAAGAATAATAAAATAACATTGTTATTTTATTTCTTTCGTTTCTTTTCCTCCAACGGACAAGAAGTAGTGGCGGGACCAACGACATGCCAAGCCATTAAATGGATAGAATCTTAAAATCCTTTGTAATAGCACTGTTGGAATTAGGAAGTTTCCTATTAAATGAACCCCCATTAATTCCATTTGTGTTACTCACCCTCCCCCATTCATATTTATGTGGAGCGTGGGGAGGCGTATTGGCACATATTATCCAAGAGACGAATTAAATAGGAGAGGGGGAGGGTGAGTAACTCATTTGGAATTAATGGGGGTTCATTTAATAGGAACCTTCATAATTCCAATGGAGCTATTAAAAAGGACTTGAGAAGTCAGCCCATTAAATGGATTGACACATCATTGGTCCCACCACCGCTTTTTTCCCATTGGAGGTAATGAAATGAAATAAATAAAATAACTATGTTATTTTATTATTCTTCTAAATTTTTAAAATCTAACATTTTCTCCCGACCTACTGTAGTCGAACTAAAGACACCCTTATGTGAATCATGGAGATGTGAATTCAATGGTGCCTTTGGATTTTTTATCTGAGCACTATTTTAAATGATAGAAAATGTCACCCGCACATTTACTGAACGTACCTTAAAATTTTTATAAATTCATTCTGGGCACACTGGGCCTCGGAATCACGCGCCATCATTTTTTTCAGACTCATAATAATTTCATATAATTAAAAATTACATGGAAAATTCGGATCGTTACACTAACATTATTGGAATTTATAAAAATGGATTATATATTTTCAAACAAACTAATTTATAATTTCTAGTAAGTTCAACATTGTTTTTTACAAAAAATATTAGTAAAATAAATTAAAATTAATTACAAAAATTAAGATAAAATTAGCTTAGCATTGACTAAACCTAAAACTTAAGGAACAAAATGACCTTGAAAGATGTCCACAATCTATTTAATGGATATATTTCAATGATATACTCCATTTTTTAAAATCTATACCATTATTGAATCCACTTTTCATGGAAAACACATGGTTCAAATTCCCTATTACAAAAATTTATAAGAATTTCACTCCACCTCCACTATAAAAAAACACTCACCCCACCCACTTATTAACACCTATAAATCCCTTTGCATCACCATAAATCTACCCTAATATGCACTCAACTCCCCCCCCCCAATAATATAATCCTTAATTTAGGAATAAGATAGACAGAGTGAGTCTATTGGTTTAAACCAATGGAGTTACCTGTATAAGAGGTAATGTTCTTTAATGATCACTTTTGTTTCATTTACTTCACCACACATTAAATTATTTTTATATCATGAATATATAATAAACATAGTATCTTCAGTATTCCGAGATGATTTTAAGATAATATTTCAACATAAACTATCACACACGCCCATCAAATAGGAAATACAATCATTATTCGTGTGTAAAGCAGACAACCACCTCCTGAACTGATGCCGTTCATTCTTACATTAATTCCATTAATTGTTGAAAAAATGATTTATATATAGTTTTTATTTTATATATGATATTAATTTTGCATTTAAACTGAATTAATTTTCATATAACACATACCTTTATGCTTTCCATTTTTTTGGAATATGATAACATCATTTTTGGAGGTCTGGACTACCACCTCCTCAAAACGATGTGATTCATTAACGCTATACATGGAATTTATAAAGGATGAATTTAATAAAAATACCTGAAATTTAAAGAATAAATATGATACTAGAATAATAATAATATACATATATATCATTTACTTTTTATTCTTTTAATAACACAAAAAATAAATTTATCTTTCATACGTACGTATGACCAATTGTCTCCATGAATAGTGAATTTCTTTGCTTCTCTCCAAATATTATGGATTATTATAAGTACATATATACTGAATATATATTATAATTAAATAATGGTATAAATTATAGAGATTATTAAATAATGATCAGTGTAAGAAGAAAAAAAATTCAAAACAAAATTGAAAAAACTAGGCAATTAACACGCGAAATAGTGAAAATAATGAAATATTATTAACAAATAGGTAATGAAAGATTATAAGAAGTTAATACATGATATTATAAATATTATTATTATTCTGGTATAATTTAATAAAATTCTTAAAACTATTATATAAAGGTTAAAGGAAGTTCACTAAAAATGAAATGTAAGGTAAGGGTTTTCGTCTCAATTTACATTCCATTAAGCCTTATTTCGTATTATACACCAATTTACTTTATTGTGGTGTATATAATACCTCATTTTCATTTAATATCATTTTTTCACTTTCATTAGGTTATTTTAAGTTTCAAATTGAACTATCTCATTCAAGGGGTTTCGACTTGAAAATTATCAAGTGGTAAAAGTTATATTTGCGAGATCACTTTATTTTGTGATTGTTAACTTTATCTTCAAACAATCACTTCTTTATGGTAATTTTTGTTGAAAATTACATTATAAATATCCATGTTATCATGTAATGGATATAATATTTACCTATACTGTCCAACATTTTTATATATGGTGTTTACTTTTAAAATTACGCAAAATGTTGAAAATTTTATCTTTTACTCAATACAGATATTTGATGTCAAGTCATTATGTTCGTGAATTAAATCATTAACTAGATATTTGAGTAATACATTGGCAGGTTAGACATGGTTTGTAAACCATATAAAGTAATCCCTTTATCCATCGATAGTCTCATGAGATGAAATTAGTTGGGAACAAACCATTTCAGTTTGTAACCAACATCATTCAAATCTATTTTTTGAAATGTATTGATAGTAGTATGATAAACCATCTTATTAAAGGTCTCTAAGGTAAAGGTACCATCTACTTGAGAGAAATTTAATCCAATGAAAAATCATTTACTTCATTTGGAATTATTTATTATTATCCATGATATTTATTCTTTGAAATTTTTTGTGGATGAATTTCATTTTCAGTTCATTGATTAAATGTTATGTGTTTTAGTTTTTTTAATTTCCCTATTGATTTTGACATATGAAATTGTATGAATGGAATATGATTATAGTTATTACCTTTCTATATTATTTATCCACTCATTTTTTTTATTATATGGAATGTGAGTTCAGTTATTACCTTCCCATATTGATTATACTCATTGATTTGTTATTTATTCAATTACACTTAACCCTTACTGATCATTTAAGATCACACTTATTTTTTTCATTCCCCAGATATCCCAGAAGTTTACTAATAAAGATATCAAAATATGATCTATATACTAATTATTTTATCCTCCAAAAAAATTATGTTTTGATAATTGTAGTCATTTGTAATAAAACACTCATGTATGTACCTAGTTTAGCAAGACTACTAAACTGATCAGTCCTTCAAAATAAATTTCCTTGTAATCATTCCAATGTAATGGTACTACACACTGAGTTCAAGATTCTTAGGGTTGTATCACTACAAATTCATTATCGCAACTGGTTAATCATATGATAATACACTAAAAACTGAAGAGTTCGATATGATTTTTTACAAACCATACCGGTTCTATCCATGGATACATACTTTTCTGAATGATTCCTTTGGTTTCCAACACTTACAATTAAAATTTTAACCCCCTTAATTCTATCAATTTCATCCAATAATATGGATGATAAATAGGATTAGTCCCCTTCAAGACATCAATAATAATCTCTAATTCCCTTGTGGGTAGAAACCCTAAGAAATTATTAGGAAAACATCTGAAAAATGATAAAAACAATTGGAAAACAGATATTCCCAATCTCTTATATCAATGAAAAATTGAATGATACCAACTGATATGATATTATTCCATCTTCTGGTTCCAACAATACTATTCCACATACCTTTATATTATATTACCTTCTAAATAGATACATTATGCCATCTTCAATTGTAAAACTAACCTTTCAGGTATAATAGTCGATGTGTGCTTTGAACATAGTCAAACAATCCATACCCAAGATTATGTTATAAACATCCATATGAAGAATTGATAAATCTAGTATCAACTTAGATGCATAAAAATTTGTAGAACATTCTTTACTCATAAATGATCAACATTATATTTGAACAATAAGAGGTTTATGTTTCTAAATAGAAGGCATCATCTCAACATTTATATCCACAAGATCAATAGCATAAGAAGTAAAAAACGAATGGCATTCACCCATATCAAACAAATCCTGCATAAGGGTTGAATTCAAAAGAATCGTACCTCTCCATAAATGGTCCATAATACATTAAAACTTTCTCAGAACCTTATAATTTCTTACTCCCTGTACTTTGTTCATTATTTCCCTATTGTGATTTCCCACACTAAGAAGTTATGTTATTTCTGGAATCAATATGGATAGATTAGTTCTACAGAAAAGAATTATTTTTCTTCACTCATCCCATCAAAACATATGGAATATGTAAAAAATCATAGCCATCTTGAACGCCCGACCTTGGAGAACTATGACAATAACGCTGAATATTACCCATCTGGATGAAATTATGGTATGCTTTAGGTGGTGTCGTACAATCTTTCATCATGTGGCTAAAGGAACCACGTTGAAAACATCCATATTTTCTCTTGGGTCTTGAATGAAGACTCATTGATATGGTTATATGATTCTATGTCATTCCACTACCTTGGATGTAAGATTCCCTCTTCCTTTTGTTTCTAGCATTAGAGTTCCCACTATTTTCCGTAGGTATCAACATCCTCCCTCCACATGTATCTCTTGATATGTCCCTTTCTTTCACTATAGATTTATTGAACATCCCGATATACTCCATTTTAAAAGGCCTGTTAATATTCAATCGATTATCTTGTATCATTCAAAATTCAAAAATATAGCCCATCAAGGAGCACTTCCAGAACATCTATGTGAAAAGTGGACTAATATCATAAATTTATCCACATACTCTATCCGTGATAGGTTCTCATACTTCAAGATAAAAAATTATTTCATTCTTTCAATCCTAAACATATGAGGACATAACTATTTATTTATAAATTCATAAAAATCCTCCAATGTAATGACTTGGTCTAATTTTTCATGAACAGCTAAATCAGAGCACTAGCATGATATATCCCCCAACATACATATCACCAACTTTAATTTCAATTATTATTTTTGACCTAGAAAATTGAAGATATAATTTATCCAATTTAGCCACACCTATGTCTTATCAAGTATAGACTGACCTTGAATGATGGGTGGATTCTGCTTCTCAAACTGAAGGGAATGATCCACTTACCATGGATCATCCCTCATGTTCCCTCTACAAATTTCTTTAAAGGCATAAAATATACTATGAACTCGCTATTGATTCACCTGTGTCTCCGGTACCACCAGATTCTTCGTGGCTCTTCCAGTTGGTTTATTCTATGCATATCAAGATCCATTTAATATAAACACAACAAACACCATAAGTACCACTCTCTATAAACATAAGGCTTAATAATTTTAAAATATCCATTTCACTACAATAACTACAACGCTTTCCAAAAATTCAAAATTTTCTATATTCATCCCATTTTTTAAAATGCCATCATGCTTTTAAAAATCATCCCATTTTAAAAACACCAATATCATTCCATTTTTTAAAATATAACATTTCAAATCATTTTTCAATACTTTTAAAAACTAAATTTTTATACACCAAATAATAAATCCTTACAAAAAATAGAATATTTACTCCTAGTGGGAAGTCATTTATATCAATTTGTGTCACTATCTTCTCATTAGATAAAACTATAAAAATGAAATAGCACTCCAAAAACTGTCTCTAAAACACTTATGTGACCAACTCCCTTGTAACTTGGTGTTCAACATAAATAGGTTAGTTGTGTCTTTTTATGCTCTAAATTTCAAGTCATGTAAATCGTAATTTTTCTTTAAGCCCAATATAGAAACTGAACCAGAATTAATTTCAACTCCAAGACTAATAATTTATACCATTTTCATGTCATGGACTAAACAAGTAGATACCCCTTGTCAAAAAAAGATGTTTGGACCAATAAAAACTAATACCATTTACAACATCTCACCTATCCTCATTGTCTGGAGAAGTAAAAGGATATTAAAAGGTTGCATCCAATATCTCCAAGATGCTAAAGAATGGAAATAAATGTCATGGGATTCAATAAAATTATAGGATGATTTAATCTTTGAATATAAAAAAACCACAATCAGGAATACCCTAATAAAAACCACTATATGATGTTTGATAACTAGGTTATATAACTCAAAAAAATATCAGAAATACAATAATACCAAACCACACCATAACCAGTATCATAGTGCCAAATATGAATACTAAACCAAAAATCTCAAACGCTCCAAAAATATAACCACATAGATCCCGACATGCTTCATGATCTATCTCCACAATCCAGCCTGAAGTATCCTATTGAATCACTAAATAAATGAGATAATTTTTACTTACTTGTGTCTTGATAAAAAATATACGCAAAATCGTGAATGTTACAAAAAATTGAGTGAGTAATGAGACTCAATAGATTTTACCCAAATGGCTTCCCTAATAATTATAATAGGAAAGAACAAGTTAGCACATTTATATAAAAAAAATTATATAAAACACTTTTAATCATTTCAATTATTTATATAAAATTATAAAACAAGGGAAATACCAAAGTAGTTTCCAAAGAAAGAAACCAAATATATCATTAAACCATTTCACATTCCTTTTGGAAATACCCAAGACGTTATTAAAACACACACACAGACATGAATACTTCAAGGAAACTTCCATACTCAATTTCAGTTTCTCATCCATCCACCAAGATATATCTAGGTTTATAATCTCCTTTTTCTCTAATGGAACACACACCTTTACCGGGGTTATGTCCGTTATACCCCCATAGTATATGAACCTTAGTCAAGGTCACATTGAATGCATTAACTCTTACCAACCCATGTATGGAAAAACCCATCCCAAAACAACCATTTCAATCAATTTCAATAAAAACATTTCCTTTATAGAAATCCATTCTATAATATCTTTTTTCATAAATCAAACCAAAAAACCACTTTTAATAAAATGATTTTAAAAACATTCAATAAAGCACCTTGCACAACAATGCAACATCTACAAAAATAGACAAAACATCAATAAAGAGATTTTCTACCAATCATTGCAGTTAAATTTTACAATCAATTTAAATTAATAAAATAAATTTAAAAATAATTATTAAATTTCTAATATTAGGAGTCAATATTGAATCCATCTTTTCTGAAAAATATTTTCCAAATTAAGAACAACACAAATTATTCAACAAACTTGTGCAAAATCTAAAAAAAAACTTCCATAGATATCCTTCTTTAACATAATCAAAGCCAAAACACATTATGATTGGAATCAACTATCCCAGAACTATCCATAATAGACCATAAACATGAATCTAAGAGAGGGATGAAAAATAAATCATTTTAAAACCACCAAAATCAGATACATTCCAATAAATTCGGCCTTCAACACGCCAATATTTTCCAATAGATCACTTCTGGATCAAAGGGGTGAGTCTATACATCATTCGGGAGGAGTAAAAATAGAGTTAGGTTCAAAATAAGTGAAAAATGAGTGGATTATAATAAATTTTTTTGGTGAGGATCACTTTTTAAGATATAAAAATTAACCATGCATGGTTGGATCGCATGATTAGGAAAACCATGCACCAACCATGTGCTAGACACTGCCTCAAAAACCCTTCACATAGTTGGATCATGTTGTTAGACAAACTATTCACCAACCATGTTTATTCCTCTATTTCACTTTTCATGGTTACTCATAGGTAGCCGAACATTTTGAAAAAACTATTCACCTAATTGTGCACCTTCCTATTAGCCTATGTTTCACTTTACATGGTTTCATGTAGGATTTTCATCATTTCTACTAACCATTCTCAAACTGTACACCACCTTACAATCCAAAAATACATTTCAAAAGTACATTAAACACTCACTTACATCACCCAATAACATTACATAATTAAAATACATAAATAATTATTTATTTACATGAAACAAGGCATTATACAAAAACTTTATCATTATATGGGCCTCGAGGGTGTTTTATAAGTCATATGTTAGTGTAGGGTTTTTCAAAAAAAATTATTTTAAATAATGTGTTTAAATTTATGTCAATTATAAAGTGGAAATTTGTTATCAGTTAAATTATATAAAAATAATGGGGTTATGAAATTTATGATTATTTTATAGAAAATATGGTTTATATTTATTGGGACTAATATATGTTATTTTTATTATATTAATTGCAAGTGGTTGTGAGTGTTTTTATATAATGAATATAAGATAATTTGATTTCAAATTGATATGGAGAATAATAATTATTGGGGAAAACCGAATGAATTATTATAATCACCCTCTTCATGAGCATCTTGGTGAATATATAGATGATACTTTCTAATGTTATAGGTTGTGTGGGTTATGACATCATTTAATAAAATGAACTAGTAATTGTTAGATAATAGATACAAGTTGAATTCGAGACATTTGGTTTCAATTGGTTATTCTCACATTGTTATATTCACAATATGGATATTAGTTCATTGTTAATATCTTATTGGTTGTTTGAATTCATTTTATTCATGATTATAATATATATGATATACCATTATGTGGATTAGGGGTGTCTGTGTTGATAAAAGGTTCATTAGAAGTAGTTTTTTTGTACTATTATTATATTATAAATACTTTTAATGCAAGGTATGACTCTATTCATTTAGTAACATTTTTATTAAAAATAGAGTCATGTTTGTGCATAAAAAACAAATTATGATGTTACCAATAGAACTTTTAGGTTAAATTATGGTCCAACTGGTATGAAGATTGGATGTTTCCTGAATCGTGATATTTTCTATAAAAATGACCAATCAATAAATCTATAGTGGAATTATTTAATAATTTCATATAATTCTAGTTTTTTGATTTAATGGTATATGATTTATTGTGTGTTATTATTGATATACTTTTCTTATTTTTAAACTTGGAACTACATAATTAAAATAGTTATTATATTATTATAGATTTTTCCTAAATAAATTTTTGGATGTGAAATATATATTATTTCATTCACATGAAAGAATAGACAAAGAATATTTGGGGTAGGTACATGGTCATAAAATAGTACTTGTTCTTATAGAATTTTTTGTGGTTGTTTATATATGAGCTAATATATTATATTTGATATTGTGTGGTATTGAGTGAAAATTTATCTTGATCATGGGTATTGAGTTATAGTAGTTAGTATTTGGATTGCATTAAATGGGAATGGAATTTAGTAATTTAAAATCAAATAAAGGAATAAAAAAATATTGGTAAATGGTTTATTAGGTTGTGACCTATTGGGTTGAAATTTTCAGTCCACATTACAAGATGTGTAAACTTGACTTTTTAAATTTTATTTGAAACATATCAAGTTCAATGAATGAAAAGTAAATGAATTAATTTTTTTAAGGATTCTATATTTTATTTTTAGTATTTTTTCTCTTCTATTATTTAAATATTTTATGGAAAAATTATTTCTCAAAATGAAATATGATGTGTATTTTTAAATGGCATTCAGATCTGGTCAAGGTTTTTTGTGTGTAAGGGGAACTTATATAAGTATATTTTTGTTTAAGTGGGTATTATTGTGTTGAAAAGGTTGTGTGTAATAGATAACTATTTTGTAGATTGGGTATATTATAGTATATTTTGGGATACAAGGTATGTAAGAATAAAAATATTTTTTTAAATGTTTTTTATGGTTTGGAAATTTTTTGTTAAAATTAGGTGTTTAATTATTTTATGCCTTATGTATAATTCATAAAATTTCGGTATAATTATATATTTCATAACAAACATAGGTTTTTACCTCAAAATAATTTTTGGGTTAAAATATTTTTTTTCATCAATATTATATAAAAGGTGTTTTTTAATTATTTGGTGTTTTCTCAACATTTAAAAATTTGAGTCTTCATTGTAAATGAATTTTTTGAATCCCATTTGGTTTAATTAATTTGGTTTTAATTTGTTTTTTTAAAATGATTTTTTAGTTGAATTAAGGATCTTGTGGTATTAAGATTCATATTTATGATTTTAAGGTTGGTAGTTTTATTCAAACATATCATATGGTTTGGTTTATAAACTAAAAATTTTCAAATTTTTTTTTATTTTGCAATGTTTTATTTCAAACATTTTTAAATGGGTGTCATAAATTTATGACTATTATATTTTGAGAAATTATAGTCGCTTTGAAAATCAATATAAAACTGTATTGGGATAAATTATTTTTCACTGGGAAAATAATTTTTTATAGTAATTTGTTTGACATGAATGATGGTCATTAGTTATTAATAGACAGAAATATAGTTTGGTGTTAATACCTTGTATGGGGACTAATTTTCCTTGGTAGTGTAAAATTGTACAAGGGGTGGGGAGTTTTTTTACATTATAGTGGTAAAGGGATCTATTTTATTATCAATCCTTATAGATGGATGGGATACGGGTATATCCTTTCAAAATTTCTATGGAAACTTCATTGAAGATGGATAAAACATTTGGGATGTATTAACCAGTGTAATTTGGAATAGTATTCCATTTCATTTGATGAATTTTTATTTTATTGTTAATTTAATTGAATTATAAGGTTCTGAATACATTCAAGGATAGTTTTATAGTGTAAATTTTTTTTGTACTAATTAATTATGAAATAAACAATAGTAGTTACTTATTTATTGGTTGGTATTTACATATTGTGGATTGATGTTGATATGGTGGTTGATTATATTATCCTTGGAAGTTAAGTTGAGTTAGTAATATAGTTGGGTTAAATCATTGAAATGTGTTGTTTTCTATAAAAATTATAGTGAGAGAGAAAACATAATAGTTCATCATATGTAAGGGATACAAATAATGATATAGTAGATTATGTTGGATTTTCAATAAATTGACTTGGTATGAGGTGGTCAGAATATAGATTTTATTATCAATGGGAAACAATTTATTTTGGGAGAATGGACAATAGTTATTAATGTTTATAATGTTTTTCTAGATTCATTGGACTGTATAGTTATGTACATGTGTTTTGATGGTTTTCAAAACCCAATAGAAACATTGATTAATTTTTTATTATTGTAGTAAATTGAATGATTTATGAGTTGTATGCAATAGTTTTGGAAGCATTCAACAATTGACTTTTAGTAATCATGGATTCTAAAATGCTTATGTGTTGTAGTTTAAAAATTTAGCATTGGGTACCGAATATTAACTGAAACCATTAATTGGTTTTTAATGTATATAGATACTCGGATTGCATGTTTTTGTGTTGTTATTGTCTAGGTAGTTTTGTGATTTCTTTTATTATAGTCTTCGATATATAAAAATCTCATGAGGTATGAAAATGTGGAATGATCATAATTAATTGATTTAGATGGTTATAAGGGTTATGACATGTCTCATAAATGGGGTTTAAAGTGTTAAAAATTTATTGAGGTAATTTAATATAAGAATTGTCAATATCATATATCGATTAGTGAATTTTTTTAGGTAGTTTGAATTATTTCACTATTTTTTAAAGGATTAATATTGTAAATATATTCTAATCCAAGATTCCTTTCAAAGGTGGGATTTGATTTCATTTTCACATTATCATTTAAAAATAAATTCATGAAAAATTAATGGATGTGTGTATAGATTTTTTAGAAAATGTATTTCATGGTTGTGAGGATTTTATTTAATTATTTTTTAAATTTTCATATTGAAGTCACTCCCTTATTTGAGGTTAAATTATGGTTTTAATATCACATATGGTTTAAATTTGGGGTTGTAATCATTAATTTCCTGGTTTGAGTGACCATAGTTATGAGTATTGAAGAATTTTGGGGGGAAGCACCATATTGAATTATGAGGATGGATTGGAAATATCACATGAGTATGGGGTGGTTGGTATGAAAATGATTATTGTGGTAAGGGATTAGAGTTAAATTTGGTTGGAGATGGAATGGTTTGCTGGAGTTGATTGATATGAAATTGATTGGGTTATGAAATTAATTTTTTAGAAAATTAATTTTTATTATGACTGATTTAAGTCATTTTGATTATATCAATTAACATGGTTTTGGAATGTTTTAATTAAATTAATATTATTTACATGTTTTTATATAAATGAGGTAAAAGAGAATTCATAGGTGAAAACCTAATGGGTTATCATACTCACACCATGCATGTGTATCTTGGTAAACATATAATTGATGTTTTAATTAGATATAAATCTCCTAGAACGTTACTTTAATGGATAAAATTGAGAACTGGAGGTTTGAATGTAGATTCTAGTAAAGGTCATATCATCAGTGGTGGATAGGTTATTCTTACTGGGTTTTGGTCCCCCTATGGATATTATTGTATTTTTTAGCTACATACTTTTTATGATTTAAATTCATAATTCTATTTCATGTCAGTACATTTAAAATTGGAATCCTCCACAATTCAAGACTATGATAATAGCATCAAAACTAGGAATAAATCCTGCAATCATGTTTTTGGGAACCATATTTATATGATCATTCAAGGTAGGTTTTTAATCATGGTTTTTATCAAAATATGAGCCTAAAAACCTATTATCACAGTTTAAATAAATATGTAGGTTGACACCTAATGTCATGGTTTTGGGATATACGACAGTATGACCCATTTTTATAAATTTAGAATTATGGTTTTGATATAATTGTGACTAAAGGTACCCCAAATTCATGGTTAGAAAGATATAAATATTTGAAAAATGTTATGGTCATGGTTTTAGAATTTTAACAATAGGTACCTATGGACACATGTTTTGAGATATCGCCACAACATCAAAATTGTGTCCCACAGTATTCAATAGTTTTGGAAAAATTTAGTGGTAGGTTTTCATATTTCAACCTATATTTTATTACATAAACTATTTAACCACTAAACTAAGGCTCATATTGTATTACATATATATATGTTTGTGTGTTTTAAAATAATTTTTTAATAATTTTTTTATTATAATAATTAATATTAGAGAATATAAAAATAAAATTTGACCTACAATCATAAGAATCTAAAACCACATCACTAGGTTAACTTATGGTAATTGTTTTCTATAAACAAGACTATATATCTGACAATCCATCATTGTTTTTTTAAAATTTACTATAGTTTACCCAAATAAACCTATAGTGATAGTTTTAAAAGATTATGACTATATGTTAAAAAAATTATCATGTTCTAAGTAAACTGATATTGTAAGTAACCAATGGATGTAGTTTTCAAAATATTGTGTAGTGTCCCCAAGAATGTTTAAGTTCCCTAAATGGTATGGTAAATCAGTGAACCCTATTACTCCATTTTTATTTTATGATTCATTTCAAAGTCAAACTATGTCACTTTCTAGACCAAGAAATATGACTTCTTAACTAACACAAACACCAAGGAAATAAATAAATGGAAAATTGATGTACAAGGTTTGCAACTCAAAAAAAAATTATAATCGTTGTAATGATCAAGACTCACCCGATACCATAGAGTCCAATAGAATCACCA
This sequence comes from Viscum album, assembly GCA_963277665.1. NCBI lineage: Eukaryota > Viridiplantae > Streptophyta > Magnoliopsida > Santalales > Viscaceae > Viscum > Viscum album. The sequence goes on from OY728133.1 coordinate 1,869,450,105, forward strand.
TGAAATATATAATGATAATTGAACGTCCATTACTTATAATACAAAAATATAAATAGTGTTGTATTATAAAAAAGTATCTCAACAAGCTACCTAGATATATTATATTTTGAAGATTTTTGGATTATCCTTATTCAATGATGATTGTATTCTGAAAATATTATAGTGTCATTACACATCATTAGTATATATAAAAAATGAGTTACTTGTTTCTTTTTCCTCGCTATAAGACACATTTGTGATGATTACACACAAAAACCAATGATGTGTTATTTATCTTCTTCATCTTCCACTTGATCAATGGTAAGCATTCTATTTATCTCTACACTAAATAAAAGAGTCTTTTATACTTCACTCTATCTCTTAAACATAGTCCACAACACTTAAATTCATGCAAGACCTTGTTAAATTTTAAATTTTTCCAATAGTAGAATTTATGTTCTAGTTTGAATTTTAATTTCAAATTTAAAAAACCACCTTCCCTCTGCTGCACACAACCTCACCCCCTTCTTCTTTAGAACATACCAAGTCATCAAAGAAAGATAGTACTGGTTGTAGTTTGACAAACCAGTTTTATCATCTTCTTATAATTTTCTATCGAATAACACATTTCATCATGATGTGAGGTATTTTTAATTCCTTGAAATAATGACAAACATATTTTTCATCTCAACTCGTCAAATCCCAAGGATTCTCTCATCATGGTGTGACTATCCTCTTCACAACATGAACTTTTTCAAATATTTCTCAAAAATTCTCATTATTGGTCTCTTTGTTTTGCATAGAAATTTTTTAATCCCAATATATTATTCATTGTGGCATGGTCCACATCGTCTTTATGATTCAGAGGCACCATGGTCTCTTTTATAATGTGTCCTTATTCATCTTCCTGTTTCAAAATTTATAGTAATTTCATTATTTATTGGATGAAATATCAATTATCTATTAGGATTGATAAAAATTCATGGATTATATTGATGACGTAGACATTCTTCCAATGCTCTTACCAACACCTCACATGAAAAATCCTTCAGAATTAAAAAAATTCTTTTTAATAACTGTGATATTTAATGCAGTGAATAATAGATTTAACATCATCGCATTTATTTAATATAAATAATACTTATCATCAAAAAATTAGTCTTCCAAAATTCACTAATAACAACTTCAAATCTCTTATTATTTATATGTAAAACATCTTACAAATTAGATAAATTTATTAAGTATCATATAAAGGATCTGTAGCCTCATGGAAATGATTGTCCTCATGACCAATGATATTTTCCAAATTTTTCATTGGAAAAAATATATTAAAATTTTGAATATACCCCATATTCTTCATAAAGGGTCTATTTTCACATTTAAATTAAAATAAATTTAATGAATAAATTACCTTATCTTGATAATTATTTTGGTCTATGATAAATTTGGTAGTCTATCTTGTAGTCACATAAATGAAGTATAGAATACAACATAAAATACAATTAGTTTTATCCATGTATTATATATGAATTTTAAAACATCTCTATTGGTATTTCATGTGATGCCATGGAGAAACAAACCTCCTTGAATATTTTTTCTGTGATCATAATAATAATTATATCATACAGAAAAGAATTATTTTACTTTATCTCTACGTCTTTTGAGGGAGGGGGTGATTTTCACTCATTCTTGAGATCATTATTGAGAAGTTATCAGAATTGATAAAGAATTATCTTGTGAGGTAATATTGTTCACAATAGTTCTTTATACATAGAAAATGATATAAAATGGAATGTATAGTTTGGGTTAAATATTATATTTTTTCACTAAGAAAGTTCATCAAATATTACCTCTAATTTATATTTTGTGTCAAATAATAATATAATTATTATTAAAGTCCACAGGATGTGAAAACTCATGAATATTTAAATATCATTTCTTAAATAAATAAATTAACACATATTTAAATTATATTATAGAAAATTTTTCATTTTCATGGGATTATTAACTTGACCAATAATCCATCCTTAAGATGTATAAAATATTAAAAGGGAAATGTTTTTTTAAATAAATTAAAATTAATGTAATGCATGAACATAGATCACCTAATGAAACCAAAGCTAGGGATGGTACAAAACCTCAGGAAATATTCTCCATGATCCAGAGGCTATAAACTAATATTAAGGGCATGAGATAGTTATTAGGTGAAAATTACCTATAACATAAGACAGAGGCTCATACCAATGTTTACTAAAAATTTGGAATGATAGATCTGTAAAAAGGACAGCCCCAAACTTGTAGGCATAAAATAGAGAGTTGATAGGGATATTGAAATCTAAAATAGAAAGTAGTGCATTTATATCTATATGTTGCTTCAGCAAAAAATAGAGTCATATATAATAATCATGTCATAATAATCATCATATATAAAAATTATTATCTGTTAGTATGTTCCAAAAAACTAAAAAAGAAAAACTACATATCCTCTTGACCAACTCACATAACAATCATGTCAAATCACATCCTCCATAACCTGTAGACCTATACAAAATGTCCATATACCAATTCAATTGTGTCTTATGGGATAATTTGATGGTTTCCACATGTATATCAAAACCTGTGTTGGGTACTCTAGTGTTATATGATCCCAATGACCCAGTAGGAATCCCTAATACCTCAACAATAAAGTGTATTGATCTGATCAAGTGGATGTACGTGGAATAAATGTAAAAGATGTTTAGTCAGGATCATGTATCAAATTCACCTTGAAAAATTACATGTAATGAACGTACAAGAATACAAGTTAGGTATTCATGTTCCAACCAGGCCACCACAACTCCTAACCGTAGCTTCTTTGGGTTAATGTCAGAAGGAAGAAATCACCTTGTACTACAACTCCACCCATAACCAAAGATATATGGTTGGGTGAATAACAAAATCATCAACTACTATATGAAGAAGCAATGTGGGTTCATATGTTTATGATTTCATACAAATATTAAAATTGTCCACTATCACTCAAGGGAGGATTCAACACCAACCCAACCCTACATTCTCACTCAATGTAGTACAATCCTTCCATAACACATAGAACAAAACAACCTGAACCTCATCTCACTCATGGTGTCCCTACCATCTGATCTCATGTCTTAGGATCTGTCATCTAACACAATAAAATCCCAGTTTCATTCCATCAAGCCCAACTATCTCACTCGTGGATTGCCCATCATGCTCAATCCAACCATATCACTCATGGAGGGACCTACCTTTATATATAACATTGACTCCATCTCATGATAGTCCTACTAACTCCATCTCACGCACAGTGAGTCAAGGAATCAAGATCCTCTACACCATTGGAATCTATCACATATCACAAGAATATAGTTTAACACATACATGAAAAAACAAACATGGAATTCATCCCATATCACAACTCACTAGCTAATAATAGGGTGATAATACCTCAAACAAGGTTACCAAGTAGTATCATTCTGACATTTCTCTACCCTGTAAGGTTTCTACAACATCCATTTGAATCAAATCATCACTTTTACACCAATAACCGAGTTCTCATAAGACTAAACAAATAAAATGAATCAATATAAAATAAATAACACACCTTTAAATCATTACAAGGAGAACATACAAAGCACTAACGATTTAGAAAATAGAGTGTCTCACACACATAATTAAATGAACAAAAAAAATTTCAATTAATCCTTTAAATTTTCCTTTAAAAAACAAGTATAAAACCAATTTTAGAAATATTTCAAAGGCATCATATATCTTATTACTCATTCCAGTTATTTAGATAAAGTATCATCAAACTTTCACTTAAAACCACTCTCTCCTCAGGAAATACCATTCAAAATCCATTTCTCAATTGACCCATTTTTTTATATTTATATTTAAGGAAAACAAATTTTTACATATACATTAAAAAAAGGAAAAAAAGTTTTCTTAGAAAACTAACTAACACCACAAATAAATAAATAAATATGTCCACCGACACTCATTCTCTTAGATCACCACTATCAAACAGTATAGAAATATATGTGGTTCATAATAAATATTTGGCCAGCACAAATTTGTCCTAACCTTACAACAGAACCAGTCAGCGATGGAACATATAGAAAAATAAAATAATGATGGAACATGAATATTAAACAAGCAACCAAATGATATAATAATATAAATTTAAGGTTTCATACCTTAAATGATGTTTAGATAATTTATTCCAAGATCACATTAAACTGCTATGATACAATGAGAAATTACATAATCAATAAACATCATTAAATTAATTAATTAAACATTTTAAAAAAATAACCATTTTTTCCTAATTGACACCAAACTCACTGAATGACCTCATAGCTTTAAAACAATGAGGATTGTGGTTTGGTCCCTTATAACACACCCATAAACTTAAGCCACAAAAACCCTAAATTCAAAATTTGAATCAATGAATATTTTTACCCAATTTCTCTAAAAATCTAATGAAATCAAAAATAGTAGAATACATTAAAATGAGTAATCAAAATCATCTTCAATACAACCTTTTGGGATTTCATACATGATCCACACATGAAATACCAATCTAATGTAATAATTTAACCTTTATCTGGATAAATCACTATAAAATACTTAGATATATGAACCAATAATTAGATAAATGATGGAATAATAATAAGGGAGACAAATGAGGGGAATTCACCATGATTCAGCATGGAAAACACTTCTTAAACCTCCCCAATAAAATGGGAACAAGTAAGAATATGAGTAGATTAGAATTTGGATCTCCCCTCACATTTGAATTTATAAAACCAAAGGAGACCATGGGGATTCAAAAAATGGACCCTTTATGAAGTTACAAAAAATCCCTCAAAAAAGAGACACCCATTAAGGATTAATGGTGTGAAAAGGGGATTCAAAACATAAATACCCTTTTATGTTAGGGGGAGAACCCCTTCCTTGATACTTTCATAGCATAAACTATATGTTTATGTCGTTAAAACTCTATGTTAGTCAAGTCTCTCCCAGCTACCACATTCATGACCTGAACGCACCCAAAAAAATTCTCATACACATACGAATGAAAACCTTTCTGTCATGAATGGCATGATTCTTGAACATTCCACAGTCCGACCACCTGACAACTTCTTTGACATCCTTATGAACACCTAAGATACTTCCTAGGACTGAAACCATTTCAAAAAACACCTTTTAAGGACATATAAAAACATGGAATTGATATCTTAGTATGTATTCTCAAAACAAACCCCACACCAACTGAAAGTTCAAATTCCCTTACAAATTGAAAACTGGTAAAAATTTTGGTCATTATGATCTCCCCACTATAATGCTTCTTATCCTTAATAATTTGTGGTGGTCCTCCAACCATGAACTCCAATAAACCTGATTTTCAATTCTTGACCTATCACATCTCATCAATACACAGTGAATATAATTCCACTACACAAATCTAAATAGGGAGACTAAACACACAACCTTTAATCCGAAAACTCTAGTTAAATCCCCAAAATTCGTCCTCTGTATTTCAAATTATTCTCCTAATATTGTTTCTACATCAATACATCCAATTCTGCACAAATCCACCAATATGTACTCCCCTAACCGAATTCTCCTGTAAACACTCGACTTCAACCACCAATGCACAACTTGTATAATTCAATCTCATGTCACATTACAACCATCCTAATATTGTCACCAATAAAACATATCCTTTAAAAAACTCACCCAAACTACAAAATTCAGTTCGTCCACTCAATAGATTCTCACTATAGTTTCAATAATCCCCTAACTAGTTTTTAAGCACCCTTGACCCGACATGACAGTCATTCATCCATAACTGGTTTCATTATCCCCTCCCTAGGATTATCATTATCATTTCTCTTTTGAAAAAAATAATTAAAATCTACTACCCATACCATATCCATTATTTTATGTATCAATTGGACATGATCACTCTATTCACAACTATGTTACAAACATAAAACACAGATCCCCATGTGTCATGATGGTTCCCAATCACACCTATTGATCTTAAAATGCTGAAACACCAATGATTGATACATGTATGAGCTTATGGTACTCCCCACTATAAGAATCACCTATCATAAATACGCTCAATGCGGTTCGACCAATTAAATTATTAAAACAAATGATAAGTGTACCAACCCTTGCAACCAAAAAAATCATGTCCAGATACTCGGTCCTATAAAAATCATTTTTCTCATGAAACCACTGCAAGTGGATCCCAAAAAAATCCATGGAATACCCATCAATATCATGAGATAAGAACATAATGCCATCCCAGCCCATTATAAAAACTAATAAAACCTAATCAAAAAAGAATTATTTTTCCCATTATGTAACCCAAACATATCAACACCCACCAATCACATATAGTGGTCTCTAAAAAAACATAACCCATTAGCCAATAAATCATATTCAAGAATCCAGATCAATCCTAATCAAATCAAAAAACTCCATACATCTCAGTTTTTATAGTATTTTTCACTTTTCTCAAAAACCACTTAAAATAATTTTACAAATACCAAACATCAGCTGATATTTCAAAACAACCCTTTTCCTCCAAGGGTTTTCACCTAAAACCAAAAAACACCCAAAAAAACCTATCTAGCTAGTATATTTTTAAGAAATAAATCCCATTTTATAATATCTATTTTGAAATCTATTTTCAAAATCCATTTTCCTTATAATTTTCTCAAATCATGATATTATATCCCATTTCATAATCAATAACTTCGAGATAAATTTCTTGAGAACCTGAAATATAAAACCATTTCATGAAAACAACATGCCACTTCTTGTTTATTCTTTAAAAAACAATATTTAAAAACAACTAACCATTTATAAAATCATTCCCCAATGGTGTCCAAAAAATCACAATCACAGTCAATCAAACAAGCCCCTCATATCCATATTAATCTAATCACGCCTTAAAATATATGTGAAAAAACATTATTTAAATTACATATTTATTAAATTAATATTGGATTTCAAGAATGATATGTGTCAAAAAAACACTGGTCATATGTCTGTATATCATTCCCCAAGCATGCCACTATCATGATTTATAGAATATCTAGCTCTCAACTACTCCCTACAACTCATCCAATGTCTCATATTTCTCAAATATTAATCTCATTCAAACTCAACATCTCACTCATCCTACTATACCTAGTCTTGAAACTTAACAACCCCTGGAAATTTGGGTTTTTACCGATGTCATTATAGCATGGTGTACCAACCACATGATATCATAACCTAGGTCTAGTTATCTCACTAATGACTATCCCAATTTCCTTCCATTGGGATAGACTATCTCACTCATGGATAGGCCATCATGCTTAAACTAACCATCTCTCACATGGAGGGTCCAAGATTCTCATATAAAAAGGACTCCATATCATGGTAGTCTAACCAATTATATCTCACTAATAGAAAGGAAATACCATAGGGCCCTCTCCCCCACCAAAATATGTCACCTATCATAAGAATATATTCATGTAACAATTGAAAATGTTAACAGGGCGTACATGCCTTTTCATATCTCTCTAACTCATCATAGGATGTTAATTCCTCACACAAGCACATCAACAATATTTCATTCAAACAATATCCACCCTCTAATGGTTTTGTAACATATATATGGATCAACATGTCACTCTAATACCAATAAAAAATTTATCACCCGTATACACTCACTAAATGAATCGTCATAAAATTAAGAACACACCAATAAAGCATAAAAATTATCACATACAAATAACAAATTATTTGGAACTCAAGGATTGCCCACACACGGCCAAACAGACCAAAAAAATTCAACCAATCCTTTCTATTTTTCTTTAAAAACCATTTTGAAACAACTTTTAAAACCATTTCAAAAGGAATCACATATTTTCTTTCTCATTCCATGCCGTTTTTCTAAAATTCCCAATAAATATTTTTTAGAAAAATAATTTCGCATCTTGATATACAATTTAAACCCCATTTATAAGTTTGCCCATTTCCCTTTGAAATTTCCATTTAAATCAAACCCCATTTTTTAACATATATTAAAATGAAAATACATTATTAATTGAAGAGTAACTCACTCCACCAATAAATCCATAAAGAGTTCCCCCAAAACTCATTCAAATAGGGTCCCCCATAAAACTATTTAGCATGATATTAATCCCATGTTAACTATTATGCTAATGCAAGTCCATCCAAAATTTTGGGGTAACAATGCCATCATGAAATTTTAAGAAAATGATAACAATGATGGAACGTGAATATAAAAACATTAATCAAACAAGAGACTCGAATAATGTCAAGGACACCTACCTTAACCAATGTTATGAAAGTTTATTCCATGTTTTGGGAAACCTCTTCTATGTCCATGATCACTAATCTCGACAATAAACAACATCAACTTAATTAATTAAACATTTAAAATAAAAAACCATAATCGAAAAAAACTCATTGAACAACCTCATGGACCTAAAACCATGATAAATGCGGGAAGATCCCATATGAAACAACCTGATTCATTTTAAACACAGCATTCCTAAATAAAACATACTAATTGATGTATAATTACATTAAAATTCACTATAAAATGTAAATAAATCAAAACAGTGGAATGCTTTAAGATGAATGACGAATAATGACTTGAATACGTCCTTTCAGAATTCCCAAAATAATCTATACTTAAAATATCTATAAATCATGTCTATTTCACTTGGAATAGGTGAAATTATTCTCCCAAACCATATATGTCTTGGAAAAAAAATTGGAGAATTGATCAAGGAATAACAAGGGAGATAAAGGAGGTAAATCTAGCTCAAATTGTCTCGGTGAAACCCTCCCAAAACTCCACGATCAAAGGGAGACAATGATAGAGAGGAGGAGAGACAAAGAGTGTCCTCCCCTATCATATGAATGGATGAAACTAATAGATCCTAAGTTGTTTCTAAAAATGGACACCTAGTGAAATTACACAAATTCCATTTAAAAAGAGGCACCCGATGGTGATTCAAGTCATGAACAGGGTGTTTACACTGTTATTCCTCTTACAAGAAGAGGGGAGGCCCCTTTCCTTGATAATTTATTTTTATGAACTATTGGTTCACACCATGAATATTATTTAACATTAACCCCTCTCTTGATTACCTTATCCATGTACTAAATTCACACAATGAATATTTATTCATGATTTAATTGGTAACCTCAATGTCTAGAGTGTACCACCACTGCTACATTTAGGAGAACATCCACCTGATCACTACTCTAGTGTCCTATAAAACACCTAATACAATTTTTAGGCCTTGAACCACATATAAAAGAACCATTTCAGGATTTAAAAAACTTAAAGTACCAATATGACTCCCAATTATCAAAATGACCCCCTCACCAAATGAATATTCCAATTTATTTAGGAATTCATAACTCATAATGAGATAGATCATTATTATTATATTCAAACAACATGTGAATAATTTATAATTTTAATATTAAACTAAATAAACACTTATATATTGTAACACCCCTAACTTAGATACCCATATTCGGTGCATTATTACATAACAATGGAATGATCACAAGAAAGATCAAGTCTCGAAAGACCGATTAGTTTAGTATCCTTGGAAACACTAGATATATTCATAAAGTTTACATTACATCAATAAGTGAAAAACTACAACAAAATACAGTCTTCATATCACCTCATACTATCCCTGCAGGTCATTCATAAAATACCTCTTCACATCCTAGGAAAAATAAAACATTGAAAGGAGTGATCTCAGATGCTCAGTAAGGATAACAATATAGCAGAATATTTCATAAGTAAACATAAACATTTAATGCAATGTATAACTAAAACAAAAGCCTTTTAAACTTGAAATTCTGCATAATATGGCCAGGATAAAATGAAATAATTCCATTTACTTATTCACATGGATATTATACTACTCGAATAATTACATGAAAATATTAATAACCACTTTCATAATGACAGAATGCATAATGCCAGACTATCATAACCATGTAGCCAAGGCCTCATTCCAAGAAAACAAATAATATTTTGTCAAGGCCTCGTTCCAAGCCACTAGTTTGTCTCATGAGACCTACCGATGCATCGAGGATCTATAGCGGGCCGCACATGTCACTTAATAAGTCCAATGCATTCTTCATATGAAAGTTTTGTAATATGACATAAACATTCATATTAAAATAACATACGAAATATCAATACTTAATCGAAAAACCATGAATGGTATACAAATAGCATATCCACAGTCAAACATAACTCATTTGATACAATATGGATGATTGTATTGTATCAAATTAATCACATTCATGAATAATGAAGGATATTGAAATAGATGAAAATAATTATCAAAACTATTAGAGAGCAATATCCCCTTTTCTTGAAATCATTTAAAAGTCACACTATTTGTTAAAAACCCATTTAAAAATAATTTTTTGAATCAAAGTGTCCCATACCACTTTGTAACTTTTAAAAGTAATTTTAATTTTAAAACTGCAATTTCCACATAAATAAATTCTTATAACCATTTTTAAAACATGGAAATTAATGAGAATTATTTAGAAGAATAAATCGTTAAAACACTTAAAAATGTATTTTAGTTAGAGTTTCTAACCAAAAGAGAGACACTTGAATACAAATAATTGAGGTAATAAAAACATTATAATATCATGAGAATAATTGGATTCATGATATATTATGTCAAAGTAGATTATATACACCATATAAAAGTGATTTGGTGTATAACAACAAAGAAGTCTCAATGGAATGTAATTTGAGGTGAATTCTCTTATAAAGACCATATCCTTATGTTAAAGATAAATCAACGACATAATTATGGGTGAAAATATAAATAAACTCAATATTATTGAATATTTAGTGTAAATCAATCATATGACTTTCACACATGTTATTGTAAAAACAACACCAATGAATTGGATATTTAACACAACAAATGGAGATTGAGTTAAAATTACTCTTATCAAGGTCATACCGATGGATTGAGAATTTTTCAATGGAGTGATTATGTATATAAAAATTATATCCACAGAAAGGGGAGTGGAAATTATGACATAATCAAATGAATAGTGATTCCACATATAATCTTTGAGTAAAATAATCAATGAAGTATGCCTAAAGCCGAATGAGTGCAAATTGAAATTTCGAAATCCCTTATCGATTTGGTAACATAAGAAACATACAACCATGAAATAAGGATCATACAATGATTATTTAAATACCAATAAATTAATGTATATTACACAATGAATACAATCACGGGCAATACACATACACCACATGCAACAAATAAGTGGTGAACAATGGAATTCTCACAAAATTAAGAGTGAGATAAGAAACCCCTTACTTTGTACTTATTCCTTGGTAGACTGTAGGTTATCCTCCTGTATAATATTTAAATAATTTTTATTGAATTATACAATAATCATTTATATTAATATGATATCATATATGATCTTTTAGCATTGACTTGTTAATAATATCTTAGTATTATTGTCATTTCGGGTGTTAACTGACTCATTTTCCTTTATATTCTTTGTTACGGAAGCCATGTATGTTATGGATAGGTTGTATATTATTAATATCCATAATTATATCATTTCCTTAAACATTATTTTTAATCATCAAATGATAATTATGCTTGAATGGATACGATGGAGAATGAATCTCATCGCATTCGTGGAGATGGTAGCCCGTACGTACGCACAAGCGAAAATATCATTTTTTTGATGTTAAAATAATATATAATTGGATGGTAAATCATATAGACAGAATATATATCATTTTATATTTATTATTTACGTGAATCACAAATCATTATTATACCCATCCAAATAATAATTTATTGAATAACAATTACACCACGATGTGGAGACGGTAAGCCGTACATACACACGTATGGTGAAATGCCATTCAAAGGATGGATAGAATACTGAATATGGTTTTAAAAAATTTATAATAACATCAAAGTATATATAAGATACTGGAGTTATTATTTTAGAATAGAAATAACAAATAAAGAAGATGTTTAAGAAGAAAGGAACTTGAAAGAGGGTGGTGAAAACAATACCTCCTCTTCGGGTTCTCCCTTTTGATTTCATCAAAAGGGATCCTTAGGTTAGATTTGTGATCAAACTAAGGCCTCTAGGTTGTAGTGAGGGAATCTTAGAGAATATTTGGGCAGTTTTTTTCCCATCCAAAATGCTTTTAATGTTTGAATTAATGAGAAGGGGGAGTGCCCTTTTATAAGACGGGTGAGGGGCACCTTTGGAAAAGCTAAATATATTATTTTATAATAAATTAATATTCGGTTTCTAATGGATCCAAAGTGGATTATTTAATGGTTATGATGTTTATGAGTCGAAAACAACTAAACCAATAGAATTTAGATAGGTTTGGGTCATTATATTAACCTTATATTTAAGTATTAACTCTTAGTTAATTAGGTTCACTTTTACAATGTCTCTTTGTATTTTTATATTATATGGTTAATAAACGTACTATATACATCTAATAGACCACCAAGTGGTCCATTAATGATACACCCATCATGATATAAGTACTTGTCCGAACCTTATATTTTTCGGATTTGAATATAAATTAATAATATAGTATTTGTTTTAAAAACTCTTTTCTGTCAATTTTGACACTATTGGGTATTTGTTTTTTGATAAATTCATAACTGCATTATTACATTGATCAAAATTTATATAATCCATCCAAATTTGTCATATTAACCTATAAAATTAGTTTAATTCATAAAAAGTCTCAAATTACATTTATTTTGATATTTATAATATCAATTATTTTAATATTTCATTAATTAGGTAATTACTACATCACCATTGAGTCATAAATAAATTAAATTATTTAATGTATAAATATTATATATAAAATACAATTATATTTGAAATAATTGTATCTTTCTAATGAGTATTTACAATAGAATTTATCTTATGTATAACCCTATATTAAAAATGTTTAAGTAAATGAACATTGATTTTAACTCTTTTAACTCTTCTTTGAATTAAATAATAATAAATGTCCTAATATAATAAAAGTGGACCTAAATGATATTAGTTTACTCCTACGGTTGTTTTTGGTCGAGATAAAGTTTTCCAATAGAATTTGGAAATGTGTAATGGTAATATTAATATCATTTTTACCCTTAATTACCCTATTTACTTTTAACTGTGGTAAATAAAAGTAATAAGTTACTATTCATAAAAAATTATTTTCATCTCATTGAACCACAATTTACTCCTTGATATTAACTGTGTCTCTCAGATTTTTGAAATTCCACTCACAAAAGCAGTAAAATTAATTTTTATGAAAAATTTAGTTTTTTAACCCCCACTTAGTGGTTTCACTATTCATCAAAAAATGAATGTTTCCAGAAAAATACAAAAAATTAGGCCTAAGATATATTTGATATTATTAATTCAAAAATGATTTGTATTTTACCAAATTCAAAACATATCAGTTGCATTACTTAATTTAAAAATTAATTCCCATCGTCAAAAAAATAACATGTTTTGAAAAGATAATAATTATCAAAAGATTGGCACTTGTTTATGTCTGGTTTAAATGTGAAATTACATCCAATGAACATCATTGTATTAATTGGTAAAAATATATTCTAAATATACTTTAAAACCACTATTATTAATAATTTATCACTATTTATTATTTAGATTTTAAAATGTTTTTTTAATTAAAATTTAGTAATTTTCACTATTCATCAAAATATGAAAGTTTTCCGAAAAGTTCCAAAATTTTAGCCTAAGATAATTTTGATAATAAGAATCCAAAAATGAAGTCCATTTCGAAAGATAAAATTTATAAAATTTCAAAAAGTTGGTATTACTATTCATAACAGCTAGTTTGATTGGTTGTGGTGTGTTAGAATCTCGATGTTGCGTACAATGCACGCCATTGCATTATTCAAAATGAAACGTACCGTGGAAGCATGGGGTGTTACATTCTCCCCACCTTCAATAAATTGGGTCCTATCAATTTTTTTTTAAATTATACTTGAGAATATAATGGATAGTCCCACATCGTAAAAAGATTCAATAAAACTATCTCTTTAAAAGAAAGGAGGAGAGGTATAAAGGTCACCCAAGAAAACCCATACTAGGATTCCATGTTGGAAAACATGGATATGGACGATAAACTAAGTGTTAAGTTCTAATGGAGAGGGATAGAAAACATGATCAGGAGAAATCTAACAATTAGAAAATCACAGACTTGTGTTGGGACAAACAGTAATTAGTCTCCCAATAGGAAAAGTAAACAGACAAATCTTTTGGTTTTTAGTAACATTACATAAGGACGAGGAATTCATTTATCTTATTGAATAAGAACATAAAGGGATATGCTTACTTTTTATGTATAGTTTCATTCATTAATAAACTTTTACCATTAACTCAATTTTTTAGAATAATGAGTATTCAAGAAGACTTGGTCACAATGGGAGAGATAGAATAAACTTCTATAGAAATACATGATCCACGTAGGATAAACTATATATTTACCTTTTCTTTAGAGATTAATCAAAACCAAAATGGTTAGTATAATATCTGATGATCCCCAAAATGGATATTCCATTAGAGAAAAAAACACTAATCTTAATTTCTAAAATTAAACTATAAATACCCCAAAGTTAAACAAATACAATTCAATAATCAATTTTATTTAAAATCCTTCAATATAATCCAAACTAATATTGAAACCCAAAACATATAAGAATGTATTCTTCCACGTCAAATTGTATCTCTTAATGACATTAATTACTCTTAAAGTCACATACTTAAAAGATATTAACCTAATCATTTCCATAAACAACCCAAATAACTATAAATCGTCAATAAAAACATAGATAAAAAACCACCATTACTTTTAAAATGAAATCCCATACTATTCAATTTTCCTTTGTCATATAGTGTTCACAACAAAGCGAACAACTTGAAAAATAACATTTATCACTTAATTACTAAATCATTTTCCTATACTAAGGGTATTCATTTGATAAGACAAAAGATCCCAAATCAAATTATTATTGATCAATAAAATCATTTAACTAAAAATAATAGTCACACAAACCAGGGACTTCACGTAGTCCAGTTGTAGGCAATGATTCCCAATCACAATTTGTTTGTGGGTTCTATTCCCACAACTTTGTCCAACGCAATGGGTTGTCACATGGTCTTCGTGTTGTCCTTTTTGAAAAACAATATTTGATAACATTACCAAAATGAGATAAATTCCTCAAAATAACCATAACATAATTTAACCACAAATATTATCTCATACCTTGAATTTGTATCCCAAATTATAATAACTTATAATTTCCTCAAACCCAACGATCATATAAAACTAAATGGTTATTTATAACTATATCCACAAGAGAAAAGATAATTCTTCTTCAAATAACATTCTCACATGGAAAACTGCAGGGTTAAAAATAGAAGATAAAATTATTCCAAAGTAAACCCATCAACAAGGAGCACTAATAATTTTTAAACATTTCTCCAACCATTTATTTCCACAAAGCTTATTTTTTGACGAAGAAAATATCTTATAGAATAGGGTATTCACTCGGGTAATGTCCATGTCCCCTACATTTACGGAAAATTACTGTAAATAGATTATTGGGACCATTTTTATCTTCTTCCATAGTAGTCTTCATTTTTCTTCGACAATTCTTCACATTACGTCCTACCTTCCCGCACGTAAAGCATTTATTTGTCCCATTGATACACTTTCCTGGGTGTCTCCTTCCACATTTCCGGCATGATGGAAATTCGGGATTCCTTTCTCCATGGTCTCTAGTGCTGGAGCTCTTATCATTCACCACATTTCGCTTCATTGTTGAGTCTGGGAATTGGTTAATATATATATATTGTTGATCATATTTTTGGAACATTGATTTGGAATAAAGAGGATATCTTTTACGTCTATCAACATTCCATTTTGTTGCTCATTTCCACCAACGTTACCACCTTGTACATCATTCTCAAAGTCACTATGACTTCCTTGGAATCGAGCCATTGACTAAAACCAAAAAGCATTGTGTGAGTAATAGTAGTCATAATATCATTTGGAGATTAACATGTCACCATATTCTAAATTTGAAACACATTAGGATTATCCAAGGTCATTTACTCTCATCTTATATATATAAAACATCAAATTGGTTTTTAAAGAAAATGTAAATTATCCTAAGCATATCCCCCGGGAGTGTCGTAACCAAGATTGCAGCAAGGCCCATTGTCGTGCACCAGTTCCTGTTCGTGTCTAGCTCAAAGCAGTGTTTTCGGGTTTTACCCCTAGGTACTTCTGTTCCAGAGCCGCCTCTACCCACTCGTATCCAGATAGGGATGTATTTCTCGGAAAATTCACAAAATCTCTACAATACCAAAATTCATAGGGGGTTCTTCTATACTAATCCTCAAAGTTCATCTTAGGTCTACATTCCCTAATCAGAGATTATCAAAATCTAGCTTCCAAGGTTTGTACTAAACTTTCTCTGATACCAACTGTAACGCCCCGACCCTAGATACCCAAATTCGGTGCATTATTATATAACATTGGCATGATCACAAGAATGATCATGTCTCGAAAGACCGATTTGTTTAGTATCCTTGGAAACAATAGATATAATCATAAAGTTTACATTACATCAATAAGTGAAAAACTACAACAACATATTGTCTTCTTATCCCCTCATACTATCCCTAAAGTTCATTCATAAAATACTTCTTCACATCCTGGGAAAAAAATATTGAAAGGGGTGAGCTCAGATGCTCAGTAAGGATAACAATAGAGTGAAATCTTTCATAAATAAACATAAAAATTTAAAGCAATGTATATCTAAAACAAAAGCCTTTTAAACTTGAACTTCAGCATAATATGGCAAGGATAAAATGAAATAATGCCATTTACTTATTAACATGGATATTCTACTAGTTGAATAATCGCATGAAAATATTAATAAAAACTTTCATAATGATGGAATGCATAATTCTCTAATATCATAACCACATAGCCAAGGCCTCATGCCAAGACTACAAATAAGATTTTGTCAATGCCTCATGCCAAACACTAGTTTGTCTCATGAGACCTACTAATGAATTGAGGAGCTATATCGGGCTCTACTCGTGACTTACTAAGTCCAATGCATTCCTTATATGAAAAGTTTGAAATATGACATAATCATTTGTATTAAAATATCATACGAAATTTCAATACTTAATCAACAAACCATGAATGGTATAAAAATAGAACATCCACAGTCAAACATAACTCATTCGATACAATATAAAAGATTGTATTGTATCAGATTAATCACAATCAATAATAATGAATGATATTGACATAGATGAAAATAATCATCAATACTATTAGAGATAAATATCCCCTTTTTTCTTGAAATCATTTAAAAGTCACACTATTTGTCAAGAATCTATTTAAAAATAGATTTTTGAATCAAAGTTTCCCATACCACTTTGAAACTTTTAAAAGTAATATTAATTTTAAAACATTAATGTCCATATAAATAAATTCTTAAAACCATTTTTAAAACATGGACATTATTGAGAAATATTTAGAAGAATAAATCATTAAAACACTTAAAAATGTATTTTAGTTAGAGTTTATAACCAAAAGAGAGACACTTGAATAAAAATAATTGAGGTAATGAAAACGATATAATATCATGAGAATAATGGGATTCCTGATATACTATGTCCATGTACATTATATAGACCATATAAAAGTTATTTGATGTATAACAACAAAGAAGTCTCAATGGAATGTAATTTGAGGTGATTTATCTTATAAAGACCATATCCTTTGGTTAAGAATAAAGCAACGACATAATTATGTGTGAAAAATATAAATACACTCAATATTATTGGCTATTTAGTTTAAATCAATCAAATGACATTCACACATTTTATTGTAAAAACAACACCAATGAATTAGATATTAAACTCAACCAATAGATATTGAGTTAAAATTACTCTTATCAAGGTCATACCGATGACATTAGAATTTATCAATGGATTGATTATGTGTATAAAAATTATATCCACAGAAAGGGGAGTGGAAATTATGACATAATCAAATGAATAGTGATTCCACACATAATCTTCGAGTAAAATAATCAATGAAGTATGCCTAAAGCCGAATGAGTGCAATTTAAAATTTCAAATTCCCTTATCGATTAGGTAACATTAGAAATATACAACCATGAAAGAAGGATCATACAATGATGATGTAAATACCCATAAATTAAATAATATTACAAATTGAATACAATCATGGGCAATACACATACATCACATGCAACAAATAAGCGGTGAACAATGGAATTCTCATGATATTTAGAGTGAGATAACAAACCCCTTACTTTGTAGTTCTTCCTTGGTCAACTGTAGGTTAAACTCCTATATAATGGTGAAATAATTGTTATTGAATTATACAATAATCATTTACATTAATATGATATCATATATGATCTTTTAACATTGATTTGTGTAGGACCCCAGGACACCCTGAGAGGGGAGGGGTGAATCAGGGTGACCACTTTTTCTTTTAAAGTGATGGATCATGTTCCCACCTTGGTAGGACCTTGTTGAACCTGTATGATGATTATTATTAGAAAGCAAACATTCACATGCACAGAGAAGACATGGCCCTTTTTTACTTGGTTCACCACTAAGGGCTACGTCCAAGGAGCATACGTCGACAGGTTTTCGGTCGTACCTAAATCCACTATGCTTCACTAGCTGTAGATTACAATGTTTCAGGTACAGTCACTCTGTCCCAGGCTCACTGCCTTTACAAAGGTTCAGGGATAGCTCACTGCTTCCCCCGGGTCACTCCCGTTGACTCCCCCTGGCTCAGTGCCGTTGGTGAAGTCCCACTCAGTTTATAGACATGAAGGTCTCTTCATCATTTGCATAAGAATGCATCCTTCGTTGTATGTAGATGCTCTATTGAAGTCTGATTCTCACCAGAAGAAGAATATCACTTTTCCTCTAAAGTATCGGGTAGTCTCTCAGCTTTCGTGCAGCTCCAAATAGGCCGGTGGGCTTCAGCAAAACAAGGCGTGCTTCTCCAAGACAGTCGCGCAAGTCCCACTACGGCGCGCAAGTCCAAACTGGCGCGCAAGGGTCATCAATGCACCTGCACAACGCTTCCTTCCTCGACATCAAACTTGCGCGGTACACTTCCTTTCTCTTCCAAACCGCCTTGGGCGCACAGCCAACAACTGGCACGCAAGCTCTACTTGCACGACAAAACTACCACCTGCGCGACTCGACCACCTGCGCGATGAGAGCTCGAACAATATCGAAGTTTTGTGCTCCGTGCGAAATGAGAAGGGGTGGTCCAGTATTTATTGGCAAACTGGACCCCCTGCGCGGCGGCGCACAAGTCCCTCGACGACGCGCAAGTCTTTTCTCTAGTAACCTCTGTCGTGCAACTCACTTGCGCGACCCAACCAATACTTGCATGACCTTCTTTCCATAGCCAATTTTTGATGTTCTAATTCTCAAAAACATATGGCGCTCAAGTCTTCTATCCTCCAAGACCTCGGTGCGCAAGTACCTTTGCCAAAAACACTTAACTTTATTGGATGATTTTCAGGCCCAAAAATTTGGCAAACACTGGGAAACGGCACCACCTTCACTACTCTTGAACGGTATGATCTCTTTGTTGGTACAAATCCTGAACATCCACTAAGTATTGAAAAAAAAACACAAACCATACACCAAATCATGCTTTGAAGACCCTGGTTCCAACAATCACCCCCTTTGGGTTTGTTGGAAATCAGAATAAATTCAATAGATCTCCATCCATGAGCAAACCCAAAACGCAAGATTCAACTCAGCCAACACTCTAAGTCTATGTGAGCAATGCTCGGTGTAGAAAACAAGAAAGGAATCTTGAATTGGGTTCTAGTGTTTTGAAATTCTCCATGACGCCCGATGTTAGCTTGAATTTCTTGCCTTAAATTTATTCCGTTCCCCCCCCCCCCGTTGACAATAAAACCAAAGACCGATAAGTTGTTCAACGTTCAGCTCAAGCCATACTCCCCCTGGATAGTATCTCCCCCATAAACCTGCATCACAGCCATAAGCAGATAAAAACAGTTAAAACAAACGGGGATAGGGGATTTCCGGATCCTCCTTATGCAGTAGGAGTTGGTTGAACACCGAGGTTCAACCGATGCTTCTCAAACACAGCCGCAGACAATGGCTTGGTCAGGATATCAGCCACTTGCTCATCAGTTCTAATATGATCCATTCTAATCACGCCTTGTTCAACCTTTTCTTTGATAAAATGATACCGTATTTCAATATGCTTTGTACGATAATGATGAAGCAGATTCTTCGTAAGATCAATTGCACTTTTGTTATCACAGTAAATCACCATTGGTTGCTGCACCGTATCACCAATATCTATAAGTTGTTGCTTCATCCAAAGAAGTTGAGTGCATGCCTTTGTTGCAGAGATATACTCAGCTTCAGCAGTACTAAGAGAAGTACTTTCTTGTTTCTTGCTCAACCAGCCAACACATTTCTGCCCAATATAGAATGCTCAACCACTAGTGGACTTTTTGTCTACCACATCACCAGCCCAGTCAGCATCAGAAAATGCGGATAATTCACTGTCCCTTCCTGTAGCAAAAAATAACCCGAAATTATGTGTACCTTGAATGTACATCATGATTTTTTTTTTCTGCTACCATATGTTCCTCTTTTGGATTACTCTAAAAGCGGGCCGCAAGGCATGTGGCAAAGACAATATCCGGCCTTGTCGCTGTCAGATACATTAGTCTTCCAATGATCCTCCTGTACATGGTTGGATCAACAGATTCCCCATCCTCATGCTTTCCAAGTTTAGTTCCAACTGCAATTGGAGTTGACATTGGTTTGGAGTCTTGCATATTGAACATCTTCAGTAGCTCTCTTGCAAACTTTTCCTAAGAAATGAAAGTGTATTCCTTCTTTTGAATCTCCTGTAGCCCCAAGAAATATGTGAGCTCCCCAATCATAGACATTTCAAATTCTGATTTCATGTGATTGGAAAAGTCATCGACTGATTTCTGCCTACTGCCACCAAATATGATATCATCAACGTAGATAAGAACCATGAATTGATCTTTTGGAGAATTCTTCACATAGAGATTGTTATAAACTCCTCCTATTTTGAATTCCAACTTCTTGAGATATGAATCCAGCCGTGAGTACCACGCCCGTGGTGCCTACTTTAAACCATATAGAGCATTCTTCAGTTTTCAGACCTTTGTTTCATCAGTATCCAAAACAAATCCCACTGGTTGTTCAATATAGACTTCATCTTCGAGTACACCATTCAAGAATGCTGTCTTGACATCCATTTGATATACTTTATATCCTCTTTGGAGTTCCATGGCAAGGAAAAGCCTGATTGACTCCAGTCTAGCAACTGGAGAAAAGGTTTCTTCAACATCAATCCCTTTAATCTGGGAGTATCCTTTACATACCAGTCTTGCCTTGTTTCTGATGACACTTCCATGCTCATCAAACTTATTTTTGAAGATCCATTTGGTACCAATCACATTGTGACCTTCTGGTCTCTGGACAAGATCCCATGTCTAATTCTTGTCAGTCAAATATAACTATTCATTCATGGCTTTTACCTAGGATTCATCCTTTACAGCTTCTTCAAATGAGGATGGCTCCACAACAGAAAGAAATGAAGTTTGTGTGTTATTACTCATCCTACTTGTCTGTGTAGGTGCATTCATGTTTCCAATTATGTTAGATGGATCAATTTCTGCTCTTCGATTTTTCTTATGAGGTTCAGACGCATTCTCACCATCCAAGATTTCTACTTCAGATTCTTCGTCTGAGTCAACATCATGATGTGAATCTTGAGTATTTTGTACACCTTCCTCTATTTCTGTGTTTTTATTTATTTCATGTTCATATTCATTCTCATCTTCTATTTCATCAGCATAGGTACCATTTGATGTATTTGGAGTTTTTAGTTCAATGAACTTAACATCATTGCTTTCCACAATCCTCCCCAAGCGTTTATTGAAACACTTGTAAGCTGTGCTGTTCATTGGATACCCAAGAAAAATTCCTTCATCAGCATTGTCACCATACTTTCCTTGGTTTCCTTCTTTATTCCGGATGAAACATTTGCTTTCGAAAACACGAAAGTATTTCAACGAAGGCTTCCTTCCATGCCACAATGAAGTGCCCAGATCAGTGTGAATCACTGAGAGGGGGAGGGGGTGAATCAGTGATCCCTTAAAACTTTTTACTAATTGATTCTTAATCAATTAAACCTCTATGGCTGGTTAAAGCCTCGATCCACTCTTCTTGTATCTCTCAACCTTTCCCGAATGATGCAGTAATGAAAAGGCACAGGACACAAGGATTTACAAGGTTCGGCACCAAAGGCCTACATCCTTGCCAGGCTCTCCAAGCATGGATTCTCTATTATAACCTGTTAAAATTACAATGGTCGATACAGAGTCCCACTGTATCTCTCCTGAGTCCCACAGGAGGGTCTTTATACTGCGTCTCACAGTGTTACCAGAGTCCCACTGGCCTGCTCTAGAATCCCACTGAAGACTTCTTCTCCCTGAGTCCCACAGGGTCTTCTCTTGGCTCCTCGAGTCGCACGAGTAGCTCTTCTTCACTTTAAGGTCTTCAAGTATCTTCAGCAGTCTGGGATAAAGACTGCTGGCCTTGCTCTGTACCTCTGATCATTTGTGATGATCAGGATCTTCTCAATCTACTGAAAACTCAGACAACCAATCTCTTTAACTTCAGTCTGGCTCAGTCTCAGTTGCACACCACTGATTTAGCACTGTTCACGTGTGCACGTGCATGCATGCATGCATGCACTCCTCCTTTCCTCTTCTTGGTGCAGTAGACCCACGAAGGGTGTAGTATCTTTAAGCACACACCTTCACTGAACTTCACACACTTAATTCAATTTGCTTACACACTTGAATGTGTGTTATACAATAGTGTGAGTGTCCTCTTCTCCTTCTTCTATGTCTGTACACACTTCACTTAGTGCACACACATAGGTTCGGCCTTCTTTGTTACTTGTTCATGTACACATAAATTGTTCTTTGTTTTGCACACACTCGACTTTGGCCTCTTCCCTCTTCTTGTTGCACACCCTTAACCCGTAGGTTGTTCTTCAATTTTTCACACACAAAATGTGTCTTCACTTGGTGCACACACAAGGTCACAACCCTCGGCCTCTTAAAATGCACACACTTAAAGTGTGTTCTTCTTTTTTCAAATGCACAACCAAGACTACTGATTATTCAATTCTTACACACACACAAAGTGTGGTCTTCCACTTCACTTGGCACACACAACTTGGTGTTGTTCTTTGTGCACACACATGGCCTCGGGTCTTCCTTCACTTTAGCACACACACACAATGGTGTGGTCTCCTTTGTTTGCACAAGGCTACGGCCTTTCTCTCCTTTTTGCACACACACTGCCCACTGCCCGTTCTTTGTTCTTGTTTGCACATACACACAAGGGCTACGGCCACTTGTTGTCTTTTTGCACACAAAGGCACAAAGGCCTCGGCCTTCCTTCTTCACCTCTCACACACAAAAAGTGTGGTATACTTGGCCTCAACTCTTTTGCACACACTCAACCCGTAGGTTCTTCACTTGGCACTTGTGCACACACTTCGGTTCTCCTTTATTTGCACACCTACTGCCCGTAGGGCCTTCACTTGCTTGGCACACACACACTAGGGATGTGGTGGCCTTCCTCCTTATTCACACACACGGCCACGGGTCCTCTTCTGTTTTTGCACACACAAGCCGTAGAGTCTTCACTTTGCACACACAAGGCTATGCCTCGGCTTCTCCTCTCCACTTGGCACACACACGAGGCAAGGCCTCGGGTTCTTCTTCTCCTCTTAGCACATACACGAGGCAAGGCCTCGGTCTTCACCTAGCCTTCGGGCGCGCAAGGTGCACGGCACAGGGGCGCGCAAGACCTCCTACCCGCGGGGCGCGCAAGTGCAACACCCGCGTGGTCTTCCTCTTGCCGCGCAAGGGTGCGGGCAGAGAGGGAACAAGAGTCTCGAGCGCGCAAATATGCGGCTCGGCTCCTTCCTGCCACGCAAGAGGTGCGCACAGGGATCTCTTTCGGGCCTCAGGTGGCACCGAGATCTTCAGCCGCGCAAGTACTTTGCGCGGCGGCTTCTTCTTCGCGAGGCAGAGGGATGCGCTCACGAGACTTCAAAAATCAGCGCATCAGCAGCTTAATGAGAGCCTCGGGCTCTCCTTATATAGGCAGACGAATGCCTTTGATCATCCGCGTGTTAAATCTTGAAATCCCGAGATCTTCGGATCTTTAAAAACTTTCCAAATATTTATTTTGCTCCTCTGTTTCACGCGGGTTCTCTCTTTTATTTTTCCTCACGTGCATGCGATTTATAACGCATGCACGGCCTCTGTTTAAACTCAATCCATGCATGCAATGCACGAAAACCAACTGGCCTCGGCACCTTTGGTTTGCCTTCGGCCAAATCTCGAATTCTTCTTCTCATCGCATGCAAGTCTATTTTTGAGCATGGTTGTGTTCAGTGTGGAGAGACGAGCTCAATGGAGCCTTCAGATCCTTAAAAGGTGGCCGGAATCTCAAAAACAGGTGCTCGGGAGGCCTCTGGTTTAGCGGCGTCGCGGGAGATGCCTCGGTCGAGCTCGAGGGAGGAGACGATGCGGCAGCCGTCGGATCAGGTGATCGAAAGACATCGGACGGCTGGATCAGATCGCGGCGTCGCGGGATTAGATGAGCGGCTCGGATCGGCCGCGAGATCAGATGAGCGGCTGGGATTCGCTCCCAGTGGAATTTGCGCGTCCCACATCGAAACGCCGCGGGATTTTTCCGCGGTTTATCACCCTGGCGCTCCCATGAGCGGCCAGTTGAATTCTCTCCCTCCACGGTGCCGCCCCGCACCGTGTTCTCCCTGCGGGCGCGCTCTGCGCCCACTCTTGCTCCCTGCGGGTTGCGCTATTGGCGCCCACTATGCTCCTCCGGTGCGCGGGTTTCACCACCGCGTGCCCTCGGGGGCTTATACACGGCCCCCTGCGCTCCTCCGGGCGTGCCCCAGCGCCTCTGTGGTGTCTGCGGGTGCGCCCCTGCCGCCCTGAGCTCGCCCCATGGGTTCCCCCTTGGGCGTGGCGCCTTAGGCCCACATGAGCCTTGGGGTTGAACCCACAAGGTGCTCACGGGCAGGCCAATTTTTTGGCTATGTCTTGAATAAGACTTTGTAAAAACAAATTCCTCCATGTAAAATATGCCAAGTGCCACTTGCCTATCTTTCTCATTTCTCCTTCTTAATTTCTTTCCTTCTCTACTTCTTAAGAATTCCTTAATCCTCCTCAACATATAATCTTCACTTAGGATATGGAATTCAAAAGGTCTTCCTTCAACCGATGCTCCTGAATCAAAGATTTCTTCAATAAACTTTGTTGATCTAATCAGAGATCAAATTGGGACTTCTTCAGATTCACATGCACTAAGTGTTAGTGCATGGATTTTATTAAACCACTTCATCCACTTAGAACATGTGAATGGATCATCTTCAACTCCTCATGCATTGTCACTACAATGCATGGTCTTCAAACATTGTTGTGAATTTGTATCATCATGATACAAGTTCTTTGAACTTAAAGAACAGCTCAGCAATCGTCTGATTTTCATGGAGAATGTTTCAACCATATTCTCCAATGCCACTTAGTGAATCTCCTAAGTGACATTCATCTTTATGTTCCATGGCCATCCTCCATTCATCACCTATCACCATCACATCCTTTGACATTCACATCTTGACATTCCCTGACTTCCATTCATTCCAAGACAACTTCATGCCTCATTGACAGCAAATGCAACACAATGCACTTCAATCTCCCCCTTTGTATTTGTTGTCAATACACCACTTCAGCACATATGAATGGGTCAATATGTGTGCCAATATTTTCTCCCCCTTATTGGGAATCAAATGCAAAGGTGTGGTGTGGTTCTCTTCCAGAAATATCTTCCTCCCATTGAAAAGTATCTTCTTGAAAAACACTAGGAGAGGGATGATGTCACATGTTCTCTTTAGCAAAGAACCTTTAGTAAATCAGCTCTAAGTCTACTTGGGCTAACCCTGTGTAGAAAACAAGAGTGATATAACCAAGATTTTTCAATGCTGTCCACAATTCTCTACACATGTGAGATCATGCTTCAGGGGTTTGAAAATTTTTCAGATAATCAATAAAGTGCTAAATCCTGCACATACTCCACAAAACTCATTAGAAAGTTCAGTGCAAAGATAAAGCTCCCCCTTTCATCCATATGTCTTCAATCCATACTCCCCCTTAATTGACAAGATAAACTCAATTAAGAAACAAGGGATGAAAGTATGATTGGAATACCTTCAGTTTCTCAAGATGATATTAATTTTAGAACATCATCTTCTTCAGATTTGCTCCCCCTCAAGGGGTGCACTCTATTCTGTCCAAACCATTCTCCAGCTGAGAAATGATCATCATCTTCAATTCCCTGCAATGTTAGCACATGTATATACCAAGAGAATAAGGGAATAAGATGGAACCTCCTTGTTTCATCAATGTGAACAACAAGGCTGAGAAGATTCTCTCAACCGAGATGTCCCATTTTCACCAGCCTTCACACTTGCACATTTGATTTTCAATGATGTTTGTGCTGGTGTGGATCTCAACACATCTTCATGTGAAATCTTATTCTTCTCTTTTGCTTTAGCAATTGCCAGTACTTCCTCTTCAGCTCTTTGTAGATCTTTGGAATGTTGCAACTGATTTGGCCATATGACTAGTAAGTCACTTGGAAGTGTGGCCTCAGTTTTGGAAATTACACATGGTTCTTTTGATGTTGTCAAGCTACCTCTCTTAGGCAACTTGTTTTCAATCAATCCCTTCTGCTTCTTCTGGATTGATTGTCTGTTTGAGTTCAGTTGGATTCTATTGATTTCCATGGCTTGTTTACAAAGATCCATGGTATGACCTTTCTTTCCACAGTAGAAGCATGTCTTCTTGGTGGTCCTACTGGATGACTCACCCTTCTTGGATTTAGACTCCAAGGACTTCTCTTCATTTCTCAAACACTTCTTGGGAGCATTTTCCACTTTCTTATGCTTGCTTCCCAAGGATTTCTTTTTAGCCAGGTTCAGTGATATTCTCTTCTTTTGAGCTCTGGATACAGTTGGAGATTGACATGTATCTATTTGACCACTCTTGCAATCATCCCAGATGTTATCAAGTAATCCAAATCTATTTGCAGTAAACAGATGTCTCTGGACCTGTGGATGTTGCTTCTTTTCCTCTGGCTTGCTCCCCCTTGGCATGGGCTTCCTCTGTGCTTTGGAATTCAGTGGATTGTACCAACAATCCTTTGCACAATGCCCATACTTGTTACAACACCAACATTGACCCACAAATCTTGACTTCTTCAGTCCTTCTGATTGTTGGGTACTTTTCTTGATTTGTTGTGTTGTTTCAGGAGAGCTCTGCTTCTTTACTGTCTTCATCCATATTTGTTTGGATTCATTCTTCCATCCTGCACTTTTTGTGGAAACACAATTAGAAACATGAGTACAAGATGGGATGGATGGTACCTTCTTTCTAGAAGTTGTTGCACTTTTACTAGAGGATGTTTTTCTTTTAGAATCATCCTTCTCAA
Organism: Viscum album; assembly: GCA_963277665.1. NCBI lineage: Eukaryota > Viridiplantae > Streptophyta > Magnoliopsida > Santalales > Viscaceae > Viscum > Viscum album. Next base: position 1,869,477,939 of record OY728133.1, read on the forward strand.
GGAATACTTGAGTAGCAACATGTCTTCTTCCAGTTGACTGGGAGGCTTTGGCTTTGGGTGATTGCTGATTTGTCAATATCACCTCCAATTCTAAGCATTTCATGTTAAGGGAGTTCTTCTCATCCTCAACAGTTCTTAGCCTTCCTTCCCAATTCTCCACCAGTTGTTTCATCTGGTCTTCATGCACCTTCTTCAATTCTTGCAATGAATTGTCCAGCTCCTTCACCCTTTTGACTTTGTCTTCTAGTTGAGCATCTTTGACAACCATTGACACTTTGTGCCTCTTTTCCAGTGCATGGAAAACTTCTTTGAAAATTACTTTAAATATTTCTTTCTCAGAAAGGCTTCTTTGCAATTCTTCACAAGTGTCTTCATATCTTTCATTGCAAAGAGATACTGTTTCATCTTTGGCATTTACCAGCTTTCTGAGAGTGTTGGTTATGCCAACCCTTTTAGCCAATTGATCTTCCATTGCATTGGTTTCTTCTTCTAACTGTGATTTTTCTTCTTGAAGATTATGGATGCCTGTAGCTATACACTTTGCCACTTCCATGGGAACTGTCTTCTGAAGATATTTGAGTGCACTGTGAAGATCATTCATTGTTTCAACTTCATCACAGCTAGGACAAGCTTTCTTCATCTTCTTGGCCTGTTTCTTCTTTCTATTTTTCTGAGTCTTGGCAGATATCTCCATTTGAGGCTGGTTGCTCGTTTCCTCAAATCTGCACTTCATAAAGACTCCCTTGGATCTTTTAGAGGGAACCTGCTCTGATACCAATTGAAGTGCCCAGATTAGTGTGAATCACTGAGAGGGGGAGGGGGTGAATCAGTGATCCCTTAAAACTTTTTACTAATTGATTCTTAATCAATTAAACCTCTATGGCTGGTTAAAGCCTCGATCCACTCTTCTTGTATCTCTCAACCTTTCCCGAATGATGCAGTAATGAAAAGGCACAGGACACAAGGATTTACAAGGTTCGGCACCCAAGGCCTACATCCTTGCCATGCTCTCCAAGCATGGATTCTCCATTATAACCTGTTAAAATTACAATGGTCGATACAGAGTCCCACTGTATCTCTCCTGAGTCCCACAGGAGGGTCTTTATACTGCGTCTCACAGTGTTACCAGATTCCCACTGGCCTGCTCCAGAATCCCACTGAAGACTTCTTCTCCCTGAGTCCCACAGGGTCTTCTCTTGGCTCCTCGAGTCGCACGAGTAGCTCTTCTTCACTTTAAGGTCTTCAAGTATCTTCAGCAGTCTGGGATAAAGACTGCTGGCCTTGCTCTGTACCTCTGATCACTTGTGATGATCAGGATCTTCTCAATCTACTGAAAACTCAGACAACCAATCTCTTTAACTTTAGTCTGGCTCAGTCTCAGTTGCACACCACTGATTTAGCACTGTTCACGTGTGCACGTGCATGCATGCATGCATGCACTCCTCCTTTCCTCTTCTTGGTGCAGTAGACCCACAAAGGGTGTAGTATCTTTAAGCACACACCTTCACTGAACTTCACACACTTAATTCAATTTGCTTACACACTTGAATGTGTGTTATACAATATTGTGAGTGTCCTCTTCTCCTTCTTCTAAGTCTGTACACACTTCACTTAGTGCACACACATAGGTTCGGCCTTCTTTGTTACTTGTTCATGTACACATAAATTGTTCTTTGTTTTGCACACACTCGAATTTGGCCTCTTCCCTCTTCTTGTTGCACACCCTTAACCCGTAGGTTGTTCTTCAATTTTGCACACACAAAATGTGTCTTCACTTGGTGCACACACAAGGTCACAACCCTCGGCCTCTTCAAATGCACACACTTAAAGTGTGTTCTTCTTTGTTCAAATGCACAACCAAGACTATAGATTATTCAATTCTTACACACACACAAAGTGTGGTCTTCCACTTCACTTGGCACACACAACTTGGTGTTGTTCTTTGTGCACACACATGGCCTCGGGTCTTCCTTCACTTTAGCACACACACACAATGGTGTGGTCTCCTTTGTTTGCACAAGGCTACGGCCTTTCTCTCCTTTTTGCACACACACTGCCCACTGCCCGTTCTTTGTTCTTGTTTGCACATACACACAAGGGCTACGGCCACTTGTTGTCTTTTTGCACACAAAGGCACAAAGGCCTCGGCCTTCCTTCTTCACCTCTCACACACACAAAGTGTGGTATACTTGGCCTCAACTCTTTTTCACACACTCAACCCGTAGGTTCTTCACTTGGAACTTGTGCACACAGTTCGGTTCTCCTTTATTTGCACACCTACTATCCGTAGGGCCTTCACTTGCTTGGCACACACACACTAGGGATGTGGTGGCCTTCCTCCTTATTCACACACACGGCCACGGGTCCTCTTCTGTTTTTGCACACACAAGCCGTAGAGTCTTCACTTTGCACACACAAGGCTATGCCTCGGCTTCTCCTCTCCACTTGGCACACACACGAGGCAAGGCCTCGGGTTCTTCTTCTCCTCTTAGCACATACACGAGGCAAGGCCTCGGTCTTCACCTAGCCTTCGGGCGCGCAAGGTGCACGGCACAGGGGCGCGCAAGACCTCCTACCCGCGGGGCGCGCAAGTGCAACACCCGCGTGGTCTTCCTCTTGCCGCGCAAGGGTGCGGGCAGAGAGGGAACAAGAGTCTCGAGCGCGCAAATATGCGGCTCGGCTCCTTCCTGTCACGCAAGAGGTGCGCACAGGGATCTCTTTCGGGCCTCGGGTGGCACCGAGATCTTCAGCCGCGCAAGTACTTTGCGCGGAGGCTTCTTCTTCGCGAGGCAGAGGGATGCGCTCATGGGACTTCAAAAATCAGCGCATCAGCAGCTTAATGAGAGCCTCGGGCTCTCCTTATATAGGCAGACGAATGCCTTTGATCATCCGCGTGTTAAATCTTGAAATCCCGAGATCTTCGGATCTTTAAAAACTTTCCAAATATTTATTTTGCTCCTCTGTTTCACGCGGGTTCTCTCTTTTATTTTTCCTCACGTGCATGCGATTTATAACGCATGCACGGCCTCTGTTTAAACCCAATCCATGCATGCAAAGCACGAACACCAACTGGCCTCGGCACCTTTGGTTTGCCTTCGGCCAAATCTCGAATTCTTCTTCTCATCGCATGCAAGTCTATTTTTGAGCATGGTTGTGTTCAGTGTGGAGAGACGAGCTCAATGGAGCCTTCAGATCCTTCAAAGGTGGCCGGAATCTCAAAAACAGGTGCTCGGGAGGCCTCTGGTTTAGCGGCGTCGCGGGAGATGCCTCGGTCGAGCTCGAGGGAGGGGACGATGCGGCAGCCGTCGGATCAGGTGATCGAAAGACATCGGACAGCTGGATCAGATCGCGGCGTCGCGGGATTAGATGAGCGGCTCGGATCGGCCGCGAGATCAGATGAGCGGCTGGGATTCGCTCCCAGTGGAATTTGCGCGTCCCACATCGAAACGCCGCGGGAGTTTTCCGCGGTTTATCACCCTGGCGCTCCCATGAGCGGCCAGTTGAATTCTCTCCCTCCACGGTGCCGCCCCGCACAATGTTCTCCCTGCGGGCGCGCTCTGCGCCCACTCTTGCTCCCTGCGGGCGCGCTACTGGCACCCACTATGCTCCTCCGGTGCGCGGGTTTCACCACCGCGTGCCCTCGGGGGCTTATACACGGCCCCCTGCGCTCCTCCGGGCGTGCCCCAGCGCCTCTGTGGTGTCTGCGGGTGCGCCCCTGCCGCCCTGAGCTCGCCCCACGGGTTCCCCCTTGGGCGTGGCGCCTTAGGCCCACATGAGCCTTGGGGTTGAACCCACAAGGTGCTCACGGGCATGCCAATTTTTTGGCTAAGTCTTGAAAAAGACTTTGTAAAAACAAAGTCCTCCATGTAAAATATGCCAAGTGCCACTTGCCTATATTTCTCATTTCTCCTTCTTAATTTCTTTCCTTCTCTACTTCTTAAGAATTCCTTAATCCTCCTCAACATATAATCTTCACTTAGGATATGGAATTGAAAAGGTCTTCCTTCAACCGATGCTCCTGAATCAAAGATTTCTTCAATAAACTTTGTTGATCTAATCAGAGATCAAATTGGGACTTCTTCAGATTCACATGCACTAAGTGTTAGTGCATGGATTTTATTAAACCACTTCATCCACTTAGAACATGTGAATGGATCATCTTCAACTCCTCATGCATTGTCACTACAATGCATGGTCTTCAAACATTGTTGTGACTTTATATCATCATGATACATGTTCTTTGAACTTAAAGAACAGCTCATCAATCGTCTGATTTTCATGGAGAATGTTTTATCCATATTCTCCAATGCCACTTAGTGAATCTCCTAAGTGACATTCATCTTTATGTTCCATGGCCATCCTCCATTCATCACCTATCACCATCACATCCTTTGACATTCACATCTTGACATTCCCTGACTTCCATTCATTCCAAGACAACTTCATGCCTCATTGACAGCAAATGCAACACAATGCACTTCACACAATTCATATGGTGTCTTTATTTCTCCCATATAAAGCCCTGTTCGATTCTGAATGTGCACTGCAGCCTCAACAGCTTTTTTCCAGTAATGGCGAGAGATACCACTCTCAATCCGCATAGTCCTAGCCATATTGTTGACCTGTCGATTACGGCGCTCTACAACTCCATTTTGATGCAGAGTTCTCATAGTAGCTACCTCATGCTGTATTCCATGTTTTTCTAAGTATTTTTCAGACTCAATGGACGTGTATTACCCTCCATTGTCAGATCGCATGACGTTTATTGTCCGGCCTGTATCGTTCTCTGCAATCCGTCGATAAGTTTTCATACAATCAAGCACTTGTCGCTTCCTGTGGATAACCATTACACAAGCCATTATGCTATAATCATCAATGAAAAGGAATAAGTACCTTTCTACATAGGTTCCAGCAACATTTATTGGGCCACATACGTCTGTATGAATGAGATCAAGAAGATGCGATGCCCTTTTCTTCTTTGGTCGATATGAACTACATACCAGTTTCCCATGAATACAAGCATCACAAGAATTTTCCCGTTCACGTTTTAGAATGGAAATATCCATGACTATCTTTAACTTAGATATATTTTCCATGTCTTGTTGGTTAATGTGCCCTAGCCTTCGATTCCATAAATTATTTTCTTCTTCAACAGACAAATAGCAAGAGTTCACTTTGCTGTCAACCTGATATAAATTTCCATCTGTTCTACTTCCTTTCATAAGAGAATTTCCTATTTTTCCTTTTATGGTGCAACCTTTTTGATTGAAGGTTACTATGAGCCCTGAGTCACAGAGTTGACTTACACTCATGAGATTGTGGCGTAGACCGTCCACGTAAAGAACCTCAGTCTTCTTCAGCTCCTCGTTGGCGAGAGCAGTATTCCCACTGCCTTTGAAATTCAAAGCACCATCATTACCAAACTGTACTATTCCATCAACCTTCTTTTCAATGTTCATCAAAAGGTCAGCATTTCCCGTCATATGGGAAGAGCATCCACTATCAAGGATCTAGGTGCTGCTGCTTTTTTTAGCTTTGAGTGCTACTTCTGCATGATTGGATTTCTCAATCTTCTTCTTCTCTTCCCATGAGATATTGGATTGAGCATAAGATAATGGTGGCCTTTTAATACATTCTTCTACATAATCTGATTCTTCATACCCATGATCTTCTTCCAGAGGGGAAAAACTATTTGTGAGAACAACATAATCCAGAGGATGAGCACATTCCCATCTTTGAGTTTTGTATGAATTCCTCCTGTCGTACCGTTGCCTGTAGTACATAGCTTTATGGCCAAAGTTAGAACAATTAAAACAGTAACCATAAAAGATATTTCTTATATAAGATAGAGGATATGAAATCGTTCTCATTTTTTGACATCCCAGATCTTCTCCATTCAGGTAGCTCCTTGCCTCTTCGCAATATGTCATGGTATGGCCCAGATAGCCACAGAACTGAAACTTCATGTGAGGGAATGTCTTCTCACCTGAATTTTTCCTCATACCTTCATCATTGTGAGAATAGTTGAACTGCCTATCATTTCTGAATTTTTGAGGATAATTTTCAGTTCTCCTTCTAGTTTGGATTGAGGGTTCCTTTTTCCAGACTTCAGGCAATGTTTCGACATGTTCAACCTTCATTTTGTCTTTATTTTGGCTCTCTTTATTTCCAGCAGTTGATGTTTCAGCTTCATTGCCAATTCCACTCTTTCCCATGCAGGCGGGTCTTTGAACGCTCAAGATTTTTTCAACCCTATCTGAACCACATTTGGCTCTTGCCAGTAACTTTGCATCTGAGAATCTTCTAAGAGGTATTTTCTCCCTTGATTATTTTGAAAATGATTCAGTTTCAAGTTTACTTCTAAGAGTAACAACTTCCTCCTCAAGACCCTCCGCAGTCTTGGACTTTTCTTCCAGTCTTGACGTGAGGTCATTGATGAACTTTCCCTGCTCCTCAATTCTCAATTTTAGATCCACTACATCATCATTGCTTTCATGGATTTTAGACTGAACTTTCACAAATTCTTCCAGATGTTCAATTTCAGTTTCAAGTTCATCAACATATTCTGATGATTCTTTGACCATTTCCTTCTACTTATTACATCTCTTACATTTACTCTCAAGCTTGGGGAAGGCCTCCTTAATTTGAATCTTTGGATTACCAATATTAGTAGTCTTATTATCTCTGTCTTTATTGATTGAGGATTCTGATATTTCAGTGGTAGCCATCATGGAAGCATGGTTTTTGGTTTTAAATTCTGGTTCTTCTTCATCACAAAATTCAATATCATCATCTTCTTCTTCACGGACAAAACTCTTCCTCTGCATTTTCTTTCCAGATTTGAAGTCACCCTTTTTTAAAAACCTTTTCCGAGGGTTCTCAATGTATTCAGCTTCGCTGTCATCATCATCTAACATTATTTGGCACTCAGAGGCAATGTGCCCAACTCTTCTACAACGGAAGCATGCAAGAGGTAGCTTACCTCTAAATTTACCTTCCCCCCTTTTCAACTTCTTGGCGATGAGGGAAAGAATTTATTTTTCTTCATCATCTTCACCACCACTATCTTCTAAAATTTCCAGTTTTTCCATGGCTTTGAATGCCATTTCCTTGCTCACGCGAGTCGTGGCATCTTCCGGTTTGACTCTCATCTCATATGCAACTAAACTACTTAACAAATCATCCAGAGATAGTTTAGATAGATCTCTTTCTTCGAGTGTTGACACCTTTGCATTGTACATGGGAGGAAGTCTTCTCAAGATTTTCTTTACGATATCAATGTCATCGATTTCTTCTCCAAGACCTCGAATTGCTCCCACTACTTCAGTAATTCGATTAAAAAATGAGTCTGCATTTTCATTGGGCTGCATCTTTAGGTCATCAAACCTATTGTGTAAAACATGAAGTTTTGCCTCTTTTACCTTTCTATCTCCTTCATAAATGTTTTCAAGTTTATCTCATATAGACTTTTCTGAAGTGAAACTCATCACCTTTAGATAGATCTGATCGGAAAGAGCTGCAGTGAGTGCATTTTGTGTTTTAGCATCAGCATCAAGAATTTTCCTGTCGGTGTCAGTCATAGCTAGGCCTGTTGGATCAGTGACATGTATTCCTTGCACAGTAGAAAACAAAACTTCCATTCCAAGATATCTTAGATGACATCTCATCCTATTCTTCCAGATCTGATAATTATTTCCATCGAACAGAGGGAATCCCATAACATTGACTGCATTCTCCATGGCGACAAAGGACAAATTCAAATCCAACAACCTTTACCATCTGATACCACTTGTAGGACCCTGGGACACCCTGAGAGGGGAGGGGTGAATCAGGGTGACCACTTTTTCTTTTAATGTGATGGATCTTTTTCCCACGTTGGTAGGAACTTGTTGAACTTGTATGATGATTATGATTAGAAAGCAAACATTCACATGCACAGAGAAGACACGGCCCTTTTTACTTGGTTCACCACTAAGGGCTACGTCCAAGGTGCATATGCCGACAGGTTGTCAGTCGTACCTAAATCCACTATGCTTCACTAGCTTTAGATTACAAAGGTTCGGGTACAGTCACTCTGTCCCAGGCTCACTGCCTTTACAAATGTTCAGGGATAGCTCACTGCTTCCCTCAGGTCACTCTCGTTGACTCCCCCTGGCTCACTGTCGTGGGTGAAGTCCCACTCAGTTTATAGACATGAAGGTATCTTCATCATTTGCATAAGAATGCATCCATTGTTGTATGTAGATGCTATATTGAATTACGATTCTCACCAGAAGAGGAATATCACTTTTCCTCGAAAGTATCAGGTAGTCTCTCGGCTTTCGTGCAGCTCCAAACAGGCGGGTGGGCTTCAGAAAAACCAGGCGTGCTTCTCCAAGACAGTCACGCAATTCCCACTACGGCGCGCAAGTCCAAACTAGCGTGCAAGAGTCATCAACGCACCTGCGTGACGCTTCCTTCCCCGACATCAAACTTGCACGGTCCACTTCCTTTCTCTTCCAAACCGCCTTGGGCGCACATCCAACAACCGGCGCGCAAGCTCTATTTGCGCAACAAAACTACCACCTGCGTGACTCGACCACCTGCGCGATGAGACCTCGAACAATATCAAAGTCTTGAGCTCCGTGAGAAATGAGAAGGGGTGGTCCAATATTTATAAGCAAACTGGACCCCCTGCGCGGCGGCGCGCAAGTCCCTCGACGACGCGCAAGTCTTGTTTCCAGTAACCTCTGTCGCGCAACTCACTTGTGCGACCCAACCAATACTTGCATGACCTTCTTTCCTTAGCCAATTTTTGATGTTCTGATTCTCAAAAACATATGGCGCGCTAGTCTTCTATCCTCCAATACCTCGGCGTGCAAGTACCTTTGCCAAAAACACTTAACTTTATTGGATGATTTTCAGGACAAAAAATTTGGAAAACACTGGGAAACGACGCCACCTTCACTACTCTTGAACGGTATGATCTCTTTGTTGGTACACATCATGATCTTCCACTGAGGATTGACAACAAACACAAACCATACGCCAAATCATGCTTTGAAGACCCTGGTTCCAACAATTTGTTTATAATATCTTAGTATTATTGTCATTTCGGGTGTTAACTTACTCAATTTACATTATATTCTTTATTATGTAAGTCGTGTATGTTATGGATAGGTTGTATATTATTAATATCCTGAATTATATCAAGTCCTTAAACAATATTTTTAATCATCAAATGAGAGTTATACTGGAATGGATACGATGGAGAATGAATCTCATCGCGTTCGTGGAGACGGTAGTCCGTACGTACGCATGAGCGACAATATCATTCTTCTGATGTTAAAATAATATATAATTGGATGTTATATCATATAAAAATAATAATTATCATTTTATATTTATTATTTACATGAATCACACATCATTATTAGACCCATCCAAATAATAATTTATAGAATGACAATTACACCATGACGTGGAGATGGTAAGTCGTACGTACGCACGTATGGTGACATGACATTAAAATGATGGATAGAATACTGAATATGGTTGTACCATATTTATAATAACATCAAAGTATATAGAAAATACTGGAGTTATTATTTTAGAATATAAATAACAATGAAATAAGAAGTTGAAGATGAAAGGAACTTGAAAGAGGGTGGTGAAAACATTACCTCTTCTTCGGGTTCTTCCTTTTGATTTGATCAAAAGGGCTCCTTATGTTGTCTTTATGATCAAACTAATGCCTCTAGGTTGTATTCCGGGAAGTTGAGAGAGTATTTGGGTAGGGTTCGTCCGAGCCAAAAGGCTCTGAATGTGTGAATTAGTGAGAAGGGGGAGTGCCCTTTTGTAAGAGGGGTGAAGGGCACCTTTGGAAATGATTAAAATATTATTTTATAATTAATTAATATTCGGTTTCTAATGGCTCCAAAGAAGATTATTTTAAGGTTAAGGTGGGGATGAGTCTAAAAACACTCAACCAATAGAATTTAGATAGGTTTGGGTTATTATATTAACCTTATCTTTAATTATTAACTCTTATTTAATTAGTTTCACTTTTACAATGTCTCTTTGTATTTTTATAGTATATGATTAATAAACATACTATATACATCCAAGAGACCCCCAAGTGGCCCATTAATGATACACCTATCATTATATAAGACTCTTGGATGAGCCTTAGAATTTCATGAATTGAATATAAATTAATAATATAATATTGTTTTAAAAACACTTTTCTGAAAATTTTGACACTATTGGGTATTTTGTTGTTGATAAATTCATAACCGCATTATTACATAGAAAAAAATTTATATAATCATTCCTAATATGTCATATTAACCTATAAAATTAGTGGAATTCAAAAATTTATGAAATTACATTTATTTTGATATTTATAATATCAATTATTTTAATATTTCATTGATTAAGTAATTATTGTATCAACATTGAGTCATAAATAAATTAAATTATTTAATGTATAAAAATTATAAATAAAATACCATTATCTTGTAAATATTTGTATCTTTAAAATGAATATTTACAATCGAATTTAGCTTATGTATACCCCTATATTAAAAATGTTTTAGTAAATAATCTTTGATTTTAACTCTTTTAACTCTTCTTTGAATTAAATAATAATAAATGTCCTAATCTAATAGAAGTGGACCTAAATGATAATATTTTACTCTTACGATTGTTTTTGGTCGAGATACACTTGTCCAATAGAATTTGGACATGTGTTAGGGTAATATTAATATCATTTTTACCATTAATTACCCTATTTACTTTTAACTGTGGTAAATAAAAGTAAAAAGTTACTATTCATCAAAAATTATTTTCATCTCATTGAACAAAATTTTACTCCTTGATATTAACTGTGTATCTCAGATTTTCTAAATTCCACTCACAGAAGTGGAAAATTATGTTTTATGAAAAATTCAGTTTTTTAACTACCACTTAGTGGTTTCACTATTCATCAAAAAATGAAAGTTTCCGGAAAAACACCACAAATTATGCCTAAGATATATTTTATATTATGAATTCAAAAATGATTTCTATTTTACCAAATTCAAAACATATCAGTTGCCTTAATTAATTTAAAAATTAATTCCCGTCGTCAGAACAAATATCGTGTTTTTAAGAGATAATAATTATCAAAAGATTGACACTTGTTTATGTCTGGTTTAAATGATAAGTTACATCCAATGAACATCATTGTATTAAATGGTAAAAATATATTCTAAATATACTTTAAAACCACTCAAATTAATAATTTATCACTATTAATTATTTAGATTTAAAATAGTTGTTTTTAATTAAAATTTACTAATTTTCCCAATTCATCAAAATATGAAAGTTATCCGAAAATTACCAAAATTTCACCCTAATATAATTTCGATATTACAAATCCAAAAATGAATTCCATTTTGAAAGATAAAATTTATAAAATTTCAGAAAGTAGGTATTACTATTCATAACGGCTAGTTTGATTGGTTGTGGTGTGTTAGAATCTCGAAGTTGCGTACAATGCACGCTATTGCATTATTAAAAGGGAAACGTACCTTGGAAGCTTGGGGTGTTACATATATTTATTATTGAATTATTTAATAACTTTTAATAATAAAACGAGATAAATAAATATTCAATATTCCCTAGCTCATAGTTAATGTTTATTTAATATTTGAATCACGTTTTTTTAACATGAATAATTGGTGATTGAAGTTTTTTTTAAAAAAATAACAAGAATAATAATTATTTCAAAATCCACGAATAATATTTATTCTTAATAATAAATTAAACTATAATTTAATAGAGACTCTAGATACACGTAGTGTGTAACCCTCTAGGTCACTTTCTCATTTTTGTTGAGAAAAGTTTCTTGGAGTCTAGAAATGGAATCTAGAAACATGTAAGAAATCCATAGAGAATGAAGTTAATGTTTTAAGGATAAAATCCTCATATGAAAAGTTAATATTTAATATAATCCATTTTTTTATATCTCATCAAATAGGTTGTATACCTTTTGTCATCAACCTATACAATTTATTTATCTTTCTTTGACTCACATAAATGAACTCCTTGCTGAACTACCATGACCATATATTTAATCATATAGTTCCACTTTAATTGAAGGGATAGATATATCATAATACATACCATGAAAGGGAAAAGTTCTTTTTTGGCTCATTCAACTAATGTTATATCATCTATGATGCACTTAACATAATATACCACACTGAGATCATATATCATCGTGATTTTTGACTCTATAGAAATTTTTATGTTTCATGATATACATTAATAGTAATCTAAAGTATAATGAACAATACACATGTCTAAATATTGGTATATCTAATGACACATATAATATATGGAAGTCTTATTGGTGGTTTTTCATCATAAACTCCATTTTTATATATTACCAAGTGTGAACATATTGATAATAATCCTTATCTTCTATTCTGTATCAAGAACCTAAAATTTAAATATAATATGTTTTTAATCATATTGATTTCATATATACCAAAACAAATATATATTTTATATTATTTTTGTAGAATTTTAATGTTCTAATTAGAGTGGGAAACTATTATAATCCTTTAATTCAATAATTACTCATAAGTAATTATCACATTAATATATTTTAGAAGAATAGTCTTTATGTTATAAGATATTAATTAATACTATTATTTTTATAATATAAATAAAAACATTTGTTAGTTCTAGGGAACCAAATAAAACATTCTCCAAATTTCACTATATTCAACTAATAACAATATTCAGCTCTATTTATCTCACATGATATTCATGCTTCTGCTGGGATAATGCTTTAGTCAATAGGTCATCTATGTTTTATTTTGTAAAAACATGGGTTGTATTGACTTCACATATCTAAGAGAAAACCCTCAAGATGTTATACTTTTGAATTATATGACTCACCTACTAGTGTGACCTTGGATCCATGTTTAGAGAAAATTAATACAATATTATCAAAATATAGTGTAAGAGAATATTTACTTCTCGGCCCCACATCAAGTTCTTGTATGATGATTCATTTGTAACATAATTATTTTTATAAATTTTATGCCATATTATAAATGAATTTTTTTTATAGATTTAAAAACCATCAGCTTCTTATATTTATTCAATTCAAATCTCATAAATTGAGGTATAACACATATCCTGGCCATGAAATCATATCACTATGATCTAGCTCTAAACATGTATTTATGTATCCCCAGATAAAAATTTACATATCTCCTCCAAAAACTAGGAACATATCCTCTTTATGGATTTGGTACTAGAAGATATTATTTATATATATCTATTGCAGTCCAACTAGGTCTTCTTGAAATAATACTACCATCCTTAATCTATAAGAAACATATAATCTTGTACATACCATGGAATACTTGATATAACCTATCACATGACAATAATTAATTCAAATATTCCACTCAATCCTCTTTTATTTGAGGAAACAATTTTTTGAGAGATGTATTCCATGTAAAACTCACAATAATATCTCATATATTACTCCTAATTTAATCTCTATAATGGATTACCAATGTATATACCTTAACATAATACAAGAATCCTCATAGATTAATCATGATAGGTATTTATCCCTATAATATGGGATGATTCACTTATGTCCTTCATGGAGAATAATTTGTTTAACCACTTCTTAAATGACCTTATGATTGGTATCTCATTTCCCATAAATAATATATCATCAAAATATAATAGTAATAAAATAACTACACACCCAATAAACCTCATATAGACATAGGACTCAAATTAAATTTTCTAAACCAACATCCCCTATGTATTCATCAAATAGAATGATTATGAGGAGTTTTCAAACAATAAATGGATATATATAACTTGAACACCTTATTTTTACCCTTTAGAGTCACAAAACCTTTTAATTTTATCATATAGAAATCTTATACATGGTTTCCATTAAGTAATGTTATCCTTATTTCCATTTTCAAAATCTAATAATCATGTAAAGTAATTATAGAACAAATAATTCTAACGGATTTCAACAAAGGGAATAGTATAAATATTTCATCATAGTCTATACCGTAACATTTATTAAACCCTCTAGTAACCAGTATTTAATTATAGGAACTCAATTTACCACCCACGAAAAAATATCTTGAATTTTCAATTTCACCTAAAAGAATTTACATCAACTAGTAGATCTACAAAAAACTATAAATGGTTCTGGTACATGGAATCCATTTCAGTCATGGATTCTTTCTACTTTATAAATTTTTAGAAACTTACTACTTACTTATACGAGAGGGGTTCATTATCTTTTACTAATAATTTTTCACCTTCCTAAAAAAACTAGAAAATCTCTCTGGTTCTCTATCCACTTTGGTACTCTTATAAAATAGTTATGTCTATGGAAAAAATATTTCAATGTGGATTTATAGAATTTTTTCATTTTCAATATCTTGTGTATCTAGATCCCAAAATTCATTGAAGTATAGCATTTTTTCTATCACTTTTTGTGAAATTATCCCTCTCAAGGGGAATAGTGTTTCCTACCACTATTACCCTTTTCTTAGAGTGTTCTTATAGTTAATATCCCCTTATTTCCATGTGATATCCAATATAGAAACACTTCGTGCCTTATAGTGTATGTTTACTGCCAGAGATAGTCTTAATAAACACTTTAAATTCTCATATATGTAAATAATTTAAACCAACTTCTTCCCTTATATAAAATCATATGAAATTTTATTTTCCATTTAAGTTAACCCATGATTTATTATGTGTGGTTCATTTTTTGATTCATATCCCCAAAATTTTAATGAATACTCTATCAAATCATCTTCAAACTCACTATACCAAAAACAGTGTGGTTTTTAATTTCACTAAAAGTATTCCAATATAGTGGATAATGTGGAGTGAGATAAGATAGTTTCCCAAACTACCTTAAATAATTGATGAAACCTCTATTTATATACTATATTTCATGGTCTTAGTAGAGTTTCTTAATCTTTGTTCTAAGAGTTTTCTCTATTGTTTTAAAGTATTCCTAAAATTTCATATAGGAATCATACATATACTCATTAATTATACTATCCACATATACTATAGTCAAAAAAAATTTATGAAGTGATAATATCCACATCTATCTTCTACATGAAAAATCCCCCACACAATTTTATGAACTAATTATAAATGCTCTACAGTTCATTCACCCTTTCAATTGAATAGATATTTATTAATTTTATATTTAAAACAAGATATAAATATGTCCATGGGTTTTAATAAAAAGAATCAATATACCATTCCTGATATCTATTTTTTAAATGCTTCTTATTTACCTGATAAATCATGTGATTCCCGGATTGGGTGTGATATGAGTCATGTGGACTTAATTATTTTTTAATTTCCAACCCTTTGTTTTTATTTAATAGTATGTAAAACTATTATTCAAATGTTTAATTAAATAAAACATACTATCATTATAATAGTATAATCTCTTATTTATGAAAATTAAAAAAAATTAATCCATATATAAACTAGAGATGTTTTTATGTTTTTATTGGGTAGATAATAACAATTATTTAAGACTCAAATCAGCCCCATTGGAAATTTTAGATAGTTTTCTTAATTATCCAATGTAGCCAATCTTGCCCCATTGTCATCTCAAAGATTAGTGACCTAAATATTATCTCAATTCAAACTTAGCTCTATTTTGAATTTAAGAGACTCAAGACACTATTAAGGGTAAAATGGTAAATATTATCTAGTATACATCCTCCTTAGAATTATCAAATGGTGTAATTGATCTCGAGGATAAGTGTTAATCCTTAGGCTATGTATTTTTGAATTTCTGACCATTTTGAGTTTTATGTGACATTTTATATATAATACTAAAAAAAATAATTATTATATGAGCTAAATAGTGATACAACAACCATGTTTTTCAATGTTTGCGCACATGATTTATTTTTAAGTTGAATTTCATAATGAATCTATTTTTTATCATAGTAATGAACGTTATATGGATCCTTGATTATAATATTATAAAAATATTATATTATTTTTTTCCACATATGGAAATTTGTAAAGGAATGTATAATATATATCTAATGAGGGATTGGATGGGAAAACAACGATTGTGGTTGAGTCTATAATACTATATTAAATCTATGAACCATTAATATTTTGTTCGCATTAGGTCTCATAAAAGATCTCAGTCATGGGTATAGTTAGAGGAATAAATTAAATAATTATTTAAATTGTTTAATTAATTATTTTACCTAATAACCCCTCTCAAAAATATAACCTTAATTAAGTATGTAGATTCATCCATATATCCCTAAGAGTTTTATGAAGGTTATCATGGGATGTTTCTCCCTATAAAGGGAATGTATAGAATCTATTATCGTTGAAAAATTTTTATGATAATTTATAATAGCATCGAAGTGAAAATTTTATTAACCAATGATCAGATCACATATTGATGAACATAATCATGGTTACATTGATATATTTAAGAATTTATGACTATCCATAAGGTAGGCCTTTTTTAATTTTATAATGCTCTATACATAGTAAATTCCATGTTTAATTTATTCTTTGAACCCATATTCAACATTCTTAAACTAGGGAGTCATATTTTTAAAAATTTATCATTAATTTTCAATTATGATTAATGAAATCTCCACTTTGGG
Source organism: Viscum album (assembly GCA_963277665.1). Classification (NCBI taxonomy): domain Eukaryota; kingdom Viridiplantae; phylum Streptophyta; class Magnoliopsida; order Santalales; family Viscaceae; genus Viscum; species Viscum album. The sequence goes on from OY728133.1 coordinate 1,869,494,633, forward strand.
ATCTTAATTCCCATGATAAGAAAATTATAGTGTGGATTTTGTCAATATATTTTTTCTTTATGATCTTATATTTTTTTTATAATTGATCAATGCAGAATGATTGTTCAATTTATCCTCTCTCTATTCCCTTTCATTAATACTTTCATTATCTATCCATATCACTATTTATTGTGGAAAAAAGGAAACCATCCATAGCTATGACCATTAGCAGCATGAAACTCTTATTCCTAAGTCTTGAGTAGTAGTATTTCTTGATCAGATTGATGTGTGGCATATGGTGGCTGCTCTATGGGGGAGGTGTGCAATTAATAATAAAGAAATAGGTGGCCCCTAGTTGGGATATAACATGGTGTAGGGAAATTAAGTTATTTAGGAAGTGTTGTATTATCTATAAGAGGAAATAATAACTGATATATAATAAATTAAAATTAAAAAATAATAAGCGGGGTTTGATTGGAGAGAGGCAGGTGAGGGGGTGTCGGAAAAGCTAGCCACTGGACAAGGGAAAACATCACATATAGGCAGGGAAGGCTTGATTTTCCCCATCTCGTACCACCATATAATATATATTATATATTATAAATTTATAGATGGTTAGGGAGGTAGAATTATAAATTACATCAAAAATATGTCAATGCCTATATAGTACTCAAGTTGAATCGTCCCTAAGACCAAAAAATGAGTAACCACTAATCTAAACACATGGATATAATAAATTAATAATAGTAGTAGTATTAGTAATAATAAGAATAATAATAATAATACATATTTAAAATGGAGAGAGGTGGTTCCTCTAGGTTGGAGCCACAAGGATGAATTTCTTCCCCCTCCCCATGTGAAATACTTTCTACCCTATAATATTAATATCTATATATTACATTTATATTATTATTATTATTATCATTAATGTTATTAATATAAACCTTGTTTTATTCAAAAATTTATACCAAGATTTAGATTTAATGATCTGTATGTGGCATAAATCTAGACAATAAGATAGACGATTCAATACTTATATTGGATATATAATTATGGAATGTGTCATGAACCTAGGGTCCGGTAAATTGCATGTCTTGCCTATGATATGATTAAATACCTATTTTTCATTCATTTCCAATTTCTAATAAATTAATAGCATATATTGAGTATTTTTTCCATTTTATCAGAATTGCATGATATGTTCTTCCATATATGTTTGTTTGTGGGGTGAGATAGGTAGTTTCTTGTTTTTATCTATGTAGGGTAAACCAAAAATTACCAATATGATGATCAGAGCATCCCCATCCCCTCCAAATACGGTATGGTATCCTCTTGTTTCTCAAGGTGTAATCCTCTATCTGTGGGTCAGTTAGTGGCATGAAACATGGTGTTCCAAGTGAGTTATTCTCGATTGAAATGGTGGGGAAATAATTTGGTGATCTCACAAGATCTATATAGGGTTTTTAGTTTCTGAATTTTGTATCTTAGGTGTGATATCTTCATATCTATGACTATAAATAGGGATTTTTGTGTCACTAATGTGTACCAAGGGTGTGATATATTTTATCTTAATCTTAATATCGGGTTTTTATCCACCCTCATGTTCCCAAGAGGGTTTGATACTATATATACAAGGTATTATCCTGAAAGGGATTCAATATCTGCATCACTTTTTGAGGCATAAAGTCCTCTATCTGAATTTATGGTAGGGTTATGTATCAAAACAAATGGATAAATCCTTTACCTAAGGGTGAAATTGTCTTCATATGTGCCTTCCAAAAAGGTGTAAAATCCCTTATGGTGGTCTTAAAGGGGAATTGATGGTTTTTGGACTTGGGATTGAATCTTGGATTCCGTATATAATTCCATTTGGTTGGATATGAATATTTAATGCCTCATTCATTGGAACGTCATTATTATAAACACATATGGGTTTTCATTCCTTGACATTTTTTTGTTAGTATTTAGTATCAGGATCTCTAATCTGGCCTATTTATTTATGTTTCCTTTATAATTTTTGAGGCATCCTACTGGGTATGTCTATACTCACCCATGAACAGGCCTTGTGAACACATGTGTTATGTCTATGTAGAAAATTAATCAGTTTAGTGGTTTTTTGGGTATACACAGAGCGGGTGTGGCTTTTTCAAAGTAGACACCAAGTTATACTCAACAACACATTACAGAGGATTGTAATTTGTGATGGCGGTGGTAACCACCACAGATAGAAACTAATATCAGTGTACATGAAGTGTGGAGGTGATTTTCAATACATTATGTTTTGGAGATGTTTCAAATGTTACATTTCACTAATACTTACATAGTGTGTTTCATTTTTATTCATTGTATTTTTCATGCACTGTATATAGTTATGTTGGTTATACATATCACATTGGAATGTCGGCTTATCTTATTTATTAGAGATGTTTTTGTTACAAGTTAATATATATCATGATCCCCTCCCTCCAAAGGTATCCCGTCAAGGTTTGGAAATGGAAAAGAATTTATAATGTTCCCAAAGACCACCTCCATCTAGAAATAGGTTTGTGACTGGCTCTAAGGGAATATAAATCTCCTGCATGGGTGGAATCAACCATTATATAAGTTTAAGGAGTATACAAAAATTTGAGAAATACAAAAACAAACACAATACAAAAATAAAAAAATCAATCCAAAAATATGATTTGATTTCAAAAAAATTGGATACAAATGAAATGAAACTAAAAAAAGGTATAAATCCATGTCATAGAACATGTATATCTAAGAGCTCCTTAAGAACCCCTCAAACTACTAATGACTAGATGGATCACCAACCATCTCCTTCTAACCAGAAAAATGGATTATATATATAGATGGTGAGTATATCATATATACTTAGTAGGATCCTCCCGAAAACATCTAGTCTAAAATGTAAAATAATTATAATAAATCCCAGTGAATAAGTAAATGAAACTAACTTGTCACCTAATAAAGTATAATATTCTTTTTTCATCCTCGCCAATGATCACTCACCAAATAACGCATAAAATTAGATAATTCTCAATAAAAATGATATATATATATATATACATATCCTAGGATGATTTCATTTAAGACCTTCGGGTCTGGTAATGTAACGAAGACTATGAGCCATGTATGAGTTCCCCTTCAACCCATAAAAGGGGGTTTATTAAAAAATGAATAAAAAATTATGGCCTTTGGTCCATTAATTTTGGTTCATCATAACATTTCATTTTAATTATATCCTTATAGTATCCAATTATATTCCAAAAAGCTACTTCTACCAATATATGTGAAATATACATCAATACATCATAGACCATGAATTTACACCCATGAGTATCTAGAACTACCATGTTCAGATATAAGTATTTACAATACCTCAATCCATTATAGAACGTACATAAATGTATGGTAAAATTGTGGTCTATCACTTCTTGAGATGGAATTCAACCTATACCTTAAGAAATTAATTCCCTGGATATGCCTAATCATCTATGTCTAATGGGAGAGCGGGGGAGAGGGTTAACTCATCCATTGATTCCCTCACCATCCTAGGTTATGGAGAAAACATACCCCTACCCCAAACACTTTAGTGTAGGGCTCTATACTAACATAGAGGTGTAGTATATGAAATTAGAAAATATAAATAATATCATGGACAACTACACTAAGGGAAACTAGCTAGCTTCAAACACATTTGTCTCAATCATCATGAAGGACAAACAACTAACATCGTTAATGACTAGATATAAAACAAGAATTCGGCCATCATGTTCAACATTAATTAATTCATTAGAAATTAATTTATATAATTCCATTTTTATTTCAAATATTAATACATTAATCTTAAAAGTAAAGTGTTGACAACACTATTAACTTTTTTTCATATATTCTAAAGTATGTCATCATCATTTAGAACCACTATTAACCAACCCCATTCATTTATTAATTTCATTAATAATTTCATATTTCATTCAAGTACTCTATGAATAATCCTAATCTACCACATCTAGATGCACATGGAGTTCATAGAGTTATAAAGCATCATGTAGTTGGAAACGAATTACATAAATAACATTTCTCAGTTTGGATATCAATAATGAATAAGTTAGATTAAGATATACCAATGACATATCCCCACAATTAACTCTTCCAGACCACTAGTTTCATTCCATCCATCCAACGACCCAAAGTCCTTCACTATTTTTTTATTTTGATAAAACACCCTTTTAATGGAAGAAGGGGGGAAACCGTATATACATCACAGACATAAGACAACTCTCACCCGTAGGAAAAAAAGTAAAACCAGACTGAAAACATTGAGTTTCTCCTCCTCAGCTTGCAAACATGATGAACCTCTTCACCGTTGCGAGGTAATTCGACAACCGAGTGTCATGTGTCAAAGCATATGCACGATCCGATGGAAAATGCCATACCATCTCAAACAACCCAATATGTAAAGCTCTACAATGATGAATTTCCAACTTTGAGTCCTCCTTTGAAGAATTTTACATATAGTCAATTCTAGAAGAACTTCCTTCCCACCATCAGGCTCAAACCATTCAATAAAATCAACATTCACAACATCAAACAACAGCAAACCCATCCAATTCCTTTCACCACATGAGGACCCAAATCGATACCCTATGCCATAGAGCCTTCACCGGTTGCCGGAACACTCGCCGAAAGGAGCGCCGTCGACATCCGTAGGTTCCCCAACCGTCCCCAAGAAGTCCAGCTCGCACCAAAGTATGTTGGAGAAAGCATGGAGGATACAGGGGGCCCTCAACGACATCGATGCCTCAAAAAACCAGCATCAAGACATTAAAAGAAAAAAAACTTGCAATAACATTGGAAACCAGGTCCTTCCCCTCTGACCACTAGATTTGTGCTAACCCTCACTAGATAAACTCCATAAATGTGCCTGACCACGCTGGACCAAACTGAGGATCCACCAATCCACGACGATGCCACAAGATCAGAGCTATGATGATCCGAGTGAGTCGACGACACTGAAGGATGAGCTGCATCAAATCGGGCGAGAAGCTGGTGTTTCCCCAGGTCACGACGTCACCGAGAAAGGCCGAAGGCCTTCAAATCAAGATGGAACCTTACAACCCGAACCACACCAGATCCCCACCACATCACATTTTAACCAAGTCACGCATACATTGAGACTCTAGAGAAAGACAAAACGAATCGATCCTAGCTGGAGGGGGTAGGGGAAGTAAGGCCGAGAAAAACCCTAGCCGCCACACGGAGTGGGGGAGATTCCACTCTGAAGCCTCAATATATCGACCCCTAGTTTCATTCCCAAACCATCTCATATAGTATAATATACCCCTACATCACTGGTATCAACCATTTCTATTTCCTCAAGCTCCTATATCATTGTTAAACCTATAATCATCCATCATTATAACTATGAGCCTCTAGGACATTTCTCATCAAATATTCCAACCACAGAAGGTTATAAATAAATAAAATCAAGGATATAAGACCCTAGATCATAAATACATATTGAATATATTTTCCACACACTATAAGAGGAATCTATGTCTATGGAATTGAGGCAATCTTCCCTCTTACAAACAAAAGGGGGCTCGTTCAACCCCAACCATTTATTTTTTTAATAAAAGCGATTTTAATTTTATATTGAATTAACCAGTTTATAATTCATAGGTTTTCTTTATCATGGACACCATATGTAGTAGAAAATAATACCTAAAATTCAACATACCATGATTCAAGTAGTAATTTTTTATTTTATTAATCCCAATAATTTCATCAATTATCCTACTTGTTCCTCGTTCATTGAATTATAAATTCATCTGTCTTTGTTATTTTTAAGAGTTTCAAGTAATTAACCATGATAAAGAATCAACAAAAAAATAAAACCAAAATCATATCACACTATCTAATAAATAAAAAAAATGTAGTGTCTAGAATAACATAAAATCTCATGCGATCAAAAAATCCCAACCAATTATTGAATATTTTTATCGTAAAATATTAATTATCTAAAAAATGAAAAAAATTATATTTCAATTATTTAATATCCAGAATTATAATAAAGATTCTGATCATAAAATGTTTAACAAATAATACTAAAACATTTGATTATCTAATTCTCAAACTCAAATTTAAATTCGAGTATTATGCATGTGATTATTTATCTTCCCTTTCTTAGTCAATCTCCAAAATAATTATCATTTTTCTATAGCATTTCAAAATCTCAAAAAATAAAATCTAATGGTATGTGATTGTTGTTTTTCTCTCTCCTATATAATTTAAATCCTTTAAATTATTATAAAAAATATTAATTATATACATTGAAATATGATTTTCTATAATCTTAATATATATAAAAAAAATATTACCACCATGAACTATTATTTATAACTGAATTCTAGAAATAATAATACAATATTAAAAAACATATTTCTCTACATGAGATAATATTCTCCAATATATTAATTTGATTTCCATATTTTAAAAAATTAATAATAATCGACCACCATGCAATAAATAATTATTTATTACAATATATATATTAAGAAAATACTAACAGCCTATATAAAAAATTTATTCCAAGAATAATATTACTACAATATGAGATAGATATTTATTTCAATACATAAAATATCAAGAGGATATATGTTATAAGTATTATTTATCATATGATAGACTATAATATTAATTTTTACCTAATCATCTTGTGATAATAATTATTCTCTCTCTACATGAATATTTATATCATGATTTAATATTCATCAACTACATCATTAGAATTATTTCAATTTAATACATTTTAAAAAATATCATTTTGAACGAAATATTAATAACCAATTTAGTTTTCATTCCTTTTAATTTTGTCCCTCCTCATTTATAAATTTATAGAATATATACATAATATATAATCATCCATATTCTAGATTATTATTGTATTTGGTCAGTTTCATACATTTACACAATGAACTAAAGTATGAAGCAATCATACTTTCACAACTAAATAAGAGAGGAAGAAAGATTCCAACCTAGATGGAATATGATTCATGTGTAAAAAACAATAACATAGTATATAGAAAGCCATACAAAATCCTACAAACTATGTGAAAGGAATTCGGATCAGTTGTAGAGTGATCACAAAACTCCAGGTATTAGTTTTTTATTTTTTGGGGTTGATAGAAACAAATAAGGGCTCGAAATGAGGGAAATCTGGTATTTTAAAATACACTATTTTAGGAGGATATTTAATCTACATTAAATTAATATAAAAACCTTTTCCATTTAATCTAATATTAAAACCCCATTTTAAAACTCCTAAAAATAATAAAGTCATAGATCTTATTTATTTTCATCATTTTGAATTTTAAAACCCAGTTTTTTGTATTTATTTTCATAGTGAAATCAAATTATAGAACTAAAACTAGTTGAAATCAGAATTTTGATGTCAAACTATGGATCTTACACAATATGAGACCTCATTGTAAAGGTAATATATCATACCTTTATGTAGTGAATGAAACCAAGGGACCATTGGCTAGAAAACTAAGTACCTTTAAGTAAGAATAAAAAATTGTGTATTTCCTTTACACAACAAAGTGAGTCACCTAATTACCCCTTTGTAAAGAAGGAAATGGTGTCTTATCCTTTATAAAAATAAAAGAAAAACATAAGGACCCTTATGAAACATAATGAAAAAATTATTTTCCTTTATTTATGAAGTAAAGACATCACTCGACCATTATTAACCCCTTTAAAATCGAGCACTAGCCATATGAAAAAAGATAAAATGGGGTTGTGTATGGGTATTCATATTTTAACTTTAAACGAGGATGGGGTCCAATGAAATGGTAGAGAAAACTAAAAAAATAATTAAACTCCAACTAATAAAACTTTTTAATTATCGCTAATTGATCTTATTATCTTCAAAAAATCCTAATTTCTTCTAAAATTAATTAAATCAATTCAAAAAGATATAAATTAATTTAAAAAAATAGAAAATTTTAAATAAATTTATAAATCATGAAAACTAATATAAAATTATTTATATAAATTTAAAATCAATTTAAATAACCCTTCTTAAAATGAAGCTACTATTCATGTCATGCCCCCTCCTTATAAAGCACCACTCTTAGGATGAAAATTAATAAAGAGGGATAATGGACCCCGAGTCCTGCCTCTTGTAGGCCCTAGGTTTTTAAATAGTAATGAGGGTATTTAAGTATCACATATGGAAGGAATTACCCTCTATAATAACATAGGATTGGGAAATGGTATAAATAATAACCAAGAAACTCCAACACATAATATGAAAACTAAACCCAAAACAAACCCACACTATATGAACAATTACAACAAATACCAATAAAAGTCTCCATGTAAATACCAAAATATGGTCATATTGAAGAAAATCAACAATTTCACTAAAACCCATGTTGTTAGTTTTTACATTCATTCCCAAAATCCACTTGGATATATAAAAATAGTTTGTATACATAGTGTGGTCATAACATGTATACTCAGATAGATCATACCTACATTCTCATGTTCACATGTGAAATGATAATAATATGTGATTTTGAACAAATATAATAACAAAAATACAACTAAACTAGACAACTAATCAATAAAAACATCATCATTGTAAGATCACCAAATCATGCATCTTGTATAGTAACATAATATCAAAGAACACAAAACATAGGCCCCCTGTAACTGCTTCCCCACTTATTTTATACTCTCACTCCCCAACATAGAATATAGTGTGCTCTCATACATTCTATATAAATTACATCACATGTAAAGCCATATTTGATGTAGGTCGGGATGGATCCATACCTATTGCAACCTCCCATGAAGTCTAGCATCTAGTGCTAGAGTCAATCATCATTGCGACATAATATCATCATAAATTCATAGAAGTAGGGTATCATGGGCTTGAAATAAATCAACCTCATACCCTCCTCCCACCCAAAAATACCCCCACCACATTTTACATCCTCATATCCACTAGGTAATATTCAACACCAACCTGTATCATAACTCGGTAATCTCCAACACCAACCTGTATCATAACTGGATAATCTCCAACCCGAACCTATTTCATCATTTCTACTGGAGGAAGAGTGTGGGAATATGGGATAGCCAACCATCAATATCTATACAGACCTCGATATTAGGGAATACTCCTAGATCACAAATCATTTGGCCATTGGTAAGGTTATCCTACTCTGGGGGGAACAAGTAGAAATAACAAAAAAATGATAGATAGATAAAAAATACCGAACCTATGTTTTAAAAGTAATTGCACTAGTGTAATTTACAATACCACTACCACACAATGCAACAATTGTCAAATTTTTGTCAAAAATAAATTCATCACACTACACAACCACTAAACATGGCCACATGATTCTATATTCAATTATAGGTTCCACCACTAACCATTTTAAATGTGTTTTCATAAACTCTCATTTATTAATCCGTTTCATTTCAAATTATCACAACCCCTTGATTTATCATATAATTCATTTAATATAACTCTCACACATCATTTCAAGTCTATTTTTATCCATTTAACAACCTATTTCATTTCGTTCACAGTGTGAAAATTTCTTCCACGGCTAACTGGGATGCTAACAAACCACACTATAAAAAATCTCACCCATATCACACCAACCATCACTACAACACCACATCATCTAATCCATCTCATAACAACAACCACCCATCTCAACAACTATTCATCAGAACCACCATACAGTATAACCATCACACATCACCACCATCGAAAACCCGCCCACATTCCATCCCATGCCAACCAATAATCATGTCACTTCCCTGCACAACTCATGCCCAATCTCGTCACTACCATACTATCACAACAACCCGCCTCACATAGGGCTACACAACAAACACCACCAAATATAAAACTAAATCCCAGCTTCCAAAAATTAGGTTCAAGGGATTACATTAATTTACTTCATTATTTAGGATGGGTATTCTCATAAAAATTTTGTATTTCCATGTAAAAATAATTAATTATCCACATATACGTTATTCGACTTTCATTCATGGTGAAATAAAACAATAAAAATAGAAAAGGCCTCACCAACATATCAATTATAGCATATGTATGGATCCCAACAAATGTGATTTTCGTAAATGGAAACTAGAATGCATAATATCAATAGTAATAACATAAAAATTATTAAACAGGGGAATTATACCCCATACCATCAATTTCATATTAATTTAATTAATTATATTTATTAATATGGGATTTACAATCCAACCAATTGAATCAAAAAGCATAGAATCCCGCCAATTGAATCCATAATCATACAATCCCCACACATGCACAAGGATAGAATTAGGATCCCCTACCTCAAAGAATATTTCTGAATTGTTATGCACAATAGGGAAAAGAAGAAACACCCATAAGACCATAGTTTCACCATAAATCTAAGATCAACCTGAACATGAAAAAGGGGTCTTCAAAAAGAATACCCAAAACTCCCCAAACCAGAACCATATCATATTTAAAACTCTCAAAAGGGAACCATAGAAAACACAAAAATGCAATTTCCTCACCATATATTGTCAAGGATTCAACCTCCATTAGGAAAGGCTAAATCTCAAAAGTGGCAGATAGAAAGTCTCAAAAAATTACATAGGATTTTACCATAAACTAATTGGAAGTGAAAAATTTGGGAGATAATATCTATTTATTGAAAGGATAGCCATTGGCATATTCAAATCGTGAATCATAGGTATACACCATGAGTTTTCGTGGGGCCCTCCAATTCAAACTTTCAATCCAATTATGGTCATTAACATATTAGATTTCAAAAGAAACAAATATACACCAATTTTCATAGTGAATCATACTATAGTTCTATCATTTCATGAACAATTAATTCCCATTTTTAGTATATTAATCACAAAACTCCCATATAAAGAACATGTTTTAAAACTCCACCCTCCTGGAAAAAAATCAAACTCTCATGAATTAAATAAAATTTCATGCCATGAACCACCTTTTGCAACAAAACTGTGGCTCCAAATAAATAAAACCCTCCTAAAGCCTCTTATGAACACATCCAACTCTAAAACATGCAATGTAATGGGCCAAGAAGAAACATACAATTACATTAGATACCTCTTTAACAATTATCTTCCTATAGATTTAAAACCATACCCTAAAATAGGGGGAAGGATCCAAATAAATATTCATAGAAATACCTCTCAGAGATCTCATTGTATACCAAACACTACCACCAACCAAACAGAAAATGATGACAACCAACTTGATTGTCACATAACACATACCCATGGACACAAAATCAAGGAAACCTTCCCTAAATATCAAGATAAAATCCTGTTTGGGTGGCGTTGACTCACCCTCACTGTTTTGAATAGTCTGGTAAATATAACACATCTTGGTCTCGAAGGGGTTTTACTCTCTTTATAAACTGGAATAAATAATACACATCACCAAGAATGTAAAATGATTATCTCATAAATAAACATGGTATAAACATTAAATAATAAATCAAAAACAAAGAAAATGAAAAATTGAAAACAACTTCGAGTAATGGGAGCACATCAATGTCTCATGCCTCCAAGAACACTCATCTAGGAAACCATGACTCAAAAAAAATATACTAAAGAAATGGTGCTAACTTATATCACCTTCACCCGAAGATCCTAGATATCTACTAGTAACTAAACAAAAATTTTTTCTTCCTCAATATCCAAATCTCTCCAATTAATGACTTGGGAGTAATCCTGATGATAACGGTAAAGATGGAACACATGGAAGATGTCATGGAACCTATCTATCCATATTGGTTATTCTGATTGATAATCCACCTTTTCAACAATCCCTAACAACTCAAAAAACATAACTAACCAAGGATAAAGGCACTTCCCTAGTAAACCTCCACTTCCCAATTCATGGGGAGAACCTCAAGAACACATGGTCTACAACATAAACTCTAGGTACCTCCAACTACAGTAATCATAGGCCTTATTATGGTCTTGCACTTCGCTCACCCATTCTCATACCATATAAATCTTCTGGATCATGATCTAAATCGTATCATGAATAAGAATCGGTGGATCCCTAAACTCCATCCAGTGTAAAAGAGAATGACATAGACACCCATACAATGCCTCAAATGGATTCACTAAAATGGATGAACGATAGATACCATTATAGAAAAACTCAACCAATGGCAGATTATCTTCCCAAAATCCCAAAAAAATCTAAGACACGATCTCGCAACATATACTCAGGCATCTAGATGGTCTGGTCTATTTTTTCATTTGTCTAATGGTGAAGAAATGGGATATGGTGAAACCGGGAGAAAAAGTCATGATAGAATACCCTCTAGAAACACAAGGTAAAAATGTAACACATTAAGAATTGATTATCCACAGTACCCCATGAATATTAAACACATCATCTATATACATTCTTACCAAATAATCCATGGCATTTGATTCATGTATCTCCATAATTTGAGCTTACTTCAGCAGTCGGTCCATAATTACCCAAACTAAATCGCATCCTCCTTGATCCTGGAGTAGCTTTGTGATTAAATTTACCAATATATCCACCAATTCCCACTCAATAATATCCATGGTCCAAAAAAACTACAATAATATGGTATTTTTCTTTCACTTGATGAAAAAATAAAAAACATTGATACAAACTCCACCACTGAACATTTCATCCATGGCCACCAATGATGACTCCTCAAGCCATGGTACATATTAATCACACCAGAATTTTTGATTAAGGGTGATCTATGAAAAAAATGGAGAACTACCTTGAATATTGTTAATAGAATTAACAATATCCCCTAGAACAACATCTAATTCAGATCATCCTTCGACCATCCCTCTAGATCATCACTATGGAAAACACATTCACATATATCCTCTTCCTATGAGCCTCCACACTAAGAATATTCCAAATTCTACCTAAATTTTGACTCCATGGTCATATAATAATGAATTCTTCAAAAACTATTTTCACATACATTATGATTCATTTCTATGAACTCCTCCATCCCTTTCCAAAAATATATGGACTCCTAAACTGCATCTCCTTAGGACTTCCCACTTGGTGCATTAAAAAAACTCCCATTTCTCAAGGTGTAAGAGAGCTAAAAAACATAATCCTAGAGAATATATATACACATCCAATACCCGATATATTGGATCAATGATCAACTTCTTCTTTGGGGGACAGAAAAATGCAGGGTAATGATTAGTCTAAAAAAATCGTACCTTTCCCAGTCAATTCTATCAGCAAATCCATAATCCAAGAGAAATAAGATACAATACTTTGAAAATATTCTAAAAGATGAAGGAAACTTTGAACCTCTACCACATTCTTGGGTGTTTCCAAATAAAAAACTTCTTAGATATTCAATAGCTTTATGACTATACCTTTCTGAGACACCACATGCACAATGAGAAGCTCCTATCACATCCAAAATATAAAATTGGAAGGCTTGCCATATAGTGGGTGGTGCTTAAGGACATTAAAGTCAAATATGATATGATTAGTATGCTCCTCATATGACTATGAGTGGATCAAGATATCACCGATCAACAAGATAATGAAATTTTCTAGGTACTCCTGGAATTTGGAGTTCATGAGGTCTATTAAAAATATCTAGTGTGTTTGTGACACTGAGTGGAATGACCACAAAATCAAGTTATGTATATCCTCACACAAATATATTAATTGTGATATTATAATATTTCAACCTCATCTATTGATATCCAAACTGCATTTAGATCTTCAAAAAACAAACCACCCCCCTTATGTTTGTTGAAAAGGACATTTATCCTTAAAAGAGGTAAAAATTATTGAATTTGACTTCATTCAACCTCCAGTAGTCTATATAAAACATCAGACTAATGTACTCCTTCTTAGAGAATAACACTGTATTACTCCAACCAGGCACACTCAGTCAGGTGAAATCCATCTACATCATATCATTAACCTACATAATCAACTCTTTAAAATCTATAAAAATCATTTGATAATCAACCATACAAATAAGAGAAGAATATTATAGAAACAATATCCCAAATTTGAAGTCACATCAAGGGTATAGTGTCATATTAACATCCAATAAACATTAAGAAACTCCTACAAAACCCTAGGAAAATCCTATACTAGAGCTTTCAAAGAACGATCCTCCAACTGAGACAAAAGAAGATGTGTATTACTAAAACCCATCTGAAAACTCTACTCACTAATGAACTCCACTCTCTGGCCCACCAAATTGAAAAATGAAACTCTCATTCGAAAATAGTTAATAACTATACACATGGAATAAATCTAATACATGCTAAGAATAATATTTTACGGCTATATTAGTAGAAAAAAAATAAATCTCCAATTTACTGATGTTTCTCCATCACTAGTCTAAATACCAACACACATCAAACAAAGCAGCCTGAACTCCAAGTGGTATAGATAACACTAGGGGGACTGGAACTATCCCTATATATAGTCCCAAATCATATAACAGGGTGGGAGTAAAAAATGATTGTGAGGCTCCTAAATTAATCGGAAAAAAACAAGGGTAGATAATATACTGATAAAATCTCAAACAACCTCTAGCTTTGTTGGGGTTTCCACATCAATTACCTGAATCTACACATACCTATCTCTTTTTCATATTTTACATTTACCTACATGATGATTATCTAGAATAGGTCCATGGGAAGGGGTACTATCATGAGGCTTCCCTCCACCAACCACCCATCACATCACTTCCCCCCAAGAAATCCACACCCAATTCATTCATTACAACCACTCCATAATATCTTTTTGGCACCTGGAAATAGAATTAACACTAACACATATAGAATCATGAAGTGGATTACAATATTTAGGTTTAAGGGTCTCACATGCACATAAACTATAGCACAAACATGTCTCTTAATAGACATTATTTTCTACATTGGAAACCATAACACACAATCTCACCATTAATATCATAAAAATAATAATTTTTTTGAATTATCCCCATTAATATCAATTTCAATTTTGGAAAATTCATTATGTTTGTTATGTTGACTATTACTATCCACCCAATTGAAGTAAAAAACAAGTAATCCCCACACATTCACATGAATATGGAAGGAATTAGGATCACATCCCTCCAAGAAGCTTTTTGAAAATTTTCCAACAATTGGGAGAAGGGGAAATAACCATAATAACATAAACACCCAAAAAATATCTTATTTATTGAGTAAACATGAAGGGATCATCAATTAATCATCCCAAACACGCCCTAGAACTAAAAAAACATCACTTTTGTAAACTATCAAATAGGAACAGGGGAAAATGTAGAATAAAATGTGAATTGTTCACCTTGTATTTTAAAATATTCAACCTATGGAATATAAGTATTATACTTGGTAAAGGAGGGTAGGAATGTATCTCAAATCATATAGATTTTTTCAAAAAAATGGGCGGAATAAAATAATTTTGGTGAGATTTGTTATTTATAAACATGCAGGGCCTCAACACATTCACATCATGAATTACCGGTACATATTATGAGTTTTCATGAGGCTTTACAATTCAATCCATGAATCCTATTCTGGTTGCGAACCACTCAAATTTTAAACCTAGTGGATATACATTTATTTAAATGGAACCTCAAGATATAATTCGTTCATTTCATAAACAATTACTTCATTTTGTGAGTCCATTAAGAATAGAACTCCCATATAATATCCATGTCATGAATCACCATCCACCTAGATATGAATCAAACTAATGCATATTCATTCCATGAACCACATGATATAGTATATTTGTGTCTCCAACCCCATCAAATCCTCCTTTACCCTCCTATGAACACCTTCAACTCACATAACCATAATTTAACAGGCCGAAAAGGCACAAACCATTACCTTATATACCTCTAAAATGATTATCATCCTTGAGAATCAAATCCAATCTCAAAAATAAAGGAAATGGTCCAAAAACCCATCCCATGAGATACCTCTCAGGGGTCTCATTATACTCCATACTATACCACCAACAATACACACTTAGCTAGAAACCATCTCGGTCATCATGAATGACTACCTCATGCAAAAAAAATCAAGGAAACATGCCCTTAATTTCATGATATTATCTATTTTGGGTGGCACTAACTCACAATTATGTTTTTAAAATATTTTTTAAGCATAATACATCTTGATTAGAAATGGTTTCCCCACTCTTTATCTTCTTAAATCCACCACACATCTTACCAATATTGTAAAAATTCTCATCTCATAAATCAGCAAGGTTGAAACATCACATAATTAAAGAATAAAAAGCAAGGAAAAAGTCAAAACAACTTCAATGACTAAGAATGAATCAATATATCATGACCTAATGTACTCTCATACATGACATCTTGCCTCCATAGCACATGAACCAAGAGAATGGTTATTCCTGTAAAATCCATCTATCGATTATCCCAAATCACTACATGTCCCTCCCCAAACATCATGTCTTCCTAAATATCCAAATATCCCCAATCAATGATGTGAAGTAACCATAAAAATACCAACAAATAAGGGACACATGGAAGATTTCATGGATCCTAACCATTCATGGTGTTAGTTCTAATTGAGAATAAACCATTCCAACATGACCCAACACCAAAAAATGGTTGATGAATCAAGGATAAAGAATACTCCTCAAACTAAACCTGTTTTACCATTACAGGGGGGGTTAAGAATACATACTATCCAAATATAAACTCCATGGTCCTATTCGAATTATCAGTGTAGGACTTCTGATAGACATTAATTTATATCATCCATTCTCATACTATCTTGATATTCTCATTCATGCTCTTCACCACATCAAGACTAAGAACCATATACTCCCCTACATTCGTCTAAAAAATGAAGAATGGAACAGTCTCTATACAATTAACAAAAATAGATTCATGATAATTGATGAGTGATAATAGTTTTTATAATAAAAAACCCAATGTAATATAGTTTTACCCCATTCCACCAAAATCCAAGATAAATTATTTCAGTATATCCTCCACTGTTATGATGGTCCACTGAATCTGCCCATTTTTTTGGGGGTGGGAAGCAGTGCTAAGGTGAAACTGGGAGCCAAAGGCATGTTGTAATATCAACATAGACCATGAGGTAAAATGGGGATCTCAGTAATATATTATTTTCCTTTGTACCATGGGAAGACTAACCACAAATTCCACTTACCTCCTTAACAAAACATCCAAGGAAATTGATTCATGGATCACGATGATGTGATTTGATATTTTCATCCAATCCACAATCACACAAACTAAATCACATAGTCCTTGATCCTGGGTAACCTAGTGAATAAATCCATCAATATTTCCTCCCATTTACACATAATAACATCCAATGGATACAAAAAACTAGTGGGATCATGGTTTCCCACTTTCACTTTCTAAAAAACCAGACACTTCACCACAAACTCAGCCACTGAACATTTCATCCTTGAACACCAAATATTCCTTTTAAATCTATGGTACATCTTATTCACACTTGGATGTTTAACTTAGGATAATATGTGAAAATCATGGAGGAATACCTTGTAAATTTCCAAGGTAAAAAAATACCCTAGTATAGAATCCAGTTCCGATCATCCTCAGACCATTCCTCTATAGAATCATCATGGCCAACATGGCATGATTCACCTCTACCTCTGAGTCTCCTCATTGAGAATACTCCACCTAATTCATAGAGAATGAATTCATGGTTATTTGATAATACATATTTTTCCACTATTTTATCCCATATCATGATACATCGTAGTAATATCCTCTATGAATTTGAAAAAATTCACAGACTCCTAAATCACATCTCTTATAGACATCTTACTCGATGCATTAGTAATAAAGTTCCATTCCCTATGGTGTAAGGGATATCAAAATTGTGATCCAAGAGAAACTCCATCCACATCTGTTGGTGAATATTTATATCACACTTATATAATTAATATTTTAGGCTGTTATAGTTTGTGAACACCACAATGTTCACACCAATGAGGTAATTCATCCACAACATCAATTTAAAAACAACTTCTACCAACTGCAGATCATGGGTGGCATAGTTATGATAATGGGGGATTATTTTATATACCTATAATAGATCCCCACTATCCAATGAATTAAGACACATCCGAAACCTATATGAGATGAATCAAATAAATCCTCAAACATCACACCCTTCTCATGAAACTAATGAATTGGAGAAATAATCAACCTCTCCATTAGGTCACTATATATTTCCTAGCACTGAACATTCCAAAAGAAGACCTGGTCCTTCCAAGTCAAAATTATCAATAGGGCTATAATCCAAGAGAAATCTGACATAGACTATTGATAATAGCCTACAGTTTAATATCTTGATATTTTAAAATAGGACTATGTTTGATATAGTAAAAAATATGCAACATCAAGCTTAAAAAACCATGAATTAATATTATTAAAATATTTCTGTTATAACAGATCCATTTAATTGTCATGTCATGAACTGACCCATTAGGGCCTGCATGGTGGGAGTTAAGACAAGGGAGAGACCCTAAAACTACGTAAAATAGGATAGATGTTGGATAAAAGAACCTTGCAATGAATAATTATTACGGACGGCTTTATCCAAAGTTCATGTATGCACGCACACACATCCATCTCGAAGAAATAGAGTTGAGATATGATAAAAAGGTTGAATATCTAGAGTGTATCCATTTATGAAAAAACCTATAGTAAATCATAAAAGTAAATTAGTGTAAAGGGGAAAAATACACACACAACCAAAAAATGGAGTTCCAATCTAAAATTGGCTACAGAAGGGGGACTGAAGAGATCCTGGCTCACAATCTCCATACTGATCACAAAAAATGGTTAGTGAAAAGATCCGTTAATCTCTGTAAAAACATGGACCATTGATATCATTGATTGTTTTCCTATAATCTATACAAGACATAAGTAGTGTGGGATACTATTATGTAGGAGTGAGTATATACATACTCACTAGGCACCCCAGAAACCAAAAAGTGAGAAACAAAAAATATACAATTATCTCAACACTTAAAGTATGTGGGTAAAGGGAAACACAACAAATATAATAATAAAGAAACCCAAACAATATATAATGGGGATCTCCATCTCCCCAAACAAACTAATGAAAATGATATTTTCAATAGATCCAAAGGTTTATCTTTGATTCCTAGTGGTAAACGAATCCTCACTATAATCTAAGTGTAATGGGACACTACATGCTACTGCACTCTACAGCCGAGGGTGCACCAACTCCACAAGAGGAACTGCTCCCCACCAGAGCTCAATAACATTCTTTTTCCAGTCCATAGATAGAGGAATTTGTTCCTCTATAGTATGGGGGAGTACCAAATCAACCTGTAAAATGAGTGTGGAGGACATGTTCGCTTGTGTGACAAGGGAGTACTGACCCCATCATCTCTTTGGTGATCCCTCCCAATCAATGGAATTGGAAAAGAATCATTGAAATAAGAATCAAACTCATAAAACATCAGTTTATATTTATAATTCAAAAAAATATATCATCATGTACTATAGGAAAAACCACTCATGATAGGATGCTCAGGGTCCCAAATCCATGTTCTGAGGATGAAAATACACAAGGTGAAAGTATCATGAAAAACAACATATCATGTACATTGGTCACATGACATGTGACCACTTCTGGACACTTGTAAATGTCCTCTACTGCACATGGCTTGGCTCACCGTGTATAGGTACATGATATTTCCATGTTGTAAATGACATGCCTTATCTCACCAATCTTGTTACCACATACCAAGCCATGTTCATCCCCATGTAACTATCCAATGCTCGTGACCCTCAAGGTCTAGCCATGTACTACTACATAGCCATTTCCCCCCTTAAATGAAGTATCTACCTATGTACTCGACCACAGAGCCATGTCCCACTAAATGGTGTGTGATTTGAGTACATGGTATGTAGTCCCAAAACACTTTGTTGTCCAATGGAAATAATACATGACATGTTCTCTCAAACTACACATTATGTTATTAGGATTCCCGAATGTAAAATCACTAGGAACCTCCTAAAATTCACATTTTACACCAATTTATAACAAATGAATCCCCAAGGGTCCGTAGAAGTCATAAAAGGTATTTTAAACCATTGAAAAAAACATCTATTGGTATCATGGGTCAAAAATAAAAATCAACCTACCTTGTGGTGAGGATTTCAAGGAATTGGGTCCAAAGAGATGTCCAAAAATTGTTTCACCTTCATCTAGTCTAGATTTTTATCAAGGATGATGTCTGAAGACACCTCCTTCCATTCTCTCACTTTATCCATCACGTAAGGGAGAAACCCTCTCCCTTCTTACTACCATGCATAGGAATCAAAATTAGAGGGGTAGGGTATTTCAGTCCTTTTAAATTAATTAATTATTTATCATTCCTAGCAATTTCCGCTTTCGACCGAATGGATAATGCTAACCAACATTATTTCATGTTGAGGGTAAACCTCATGTTTCCAAAAAAACCCATGGTATCATATTTCTTATATGTGTCCCCAAAAATTCGGAAAACAAATTATACGTAAAATATGTGTGTGAGTGATTAAGTATATACTAACTATTTTAATATATTAAATCTGTGATCCTATAATGCCCAAAAATGCACCGAATCTAAGGAAAAACCAATAGATACATAGAGAAATATCCAAAGGACTATTCCACCAAAACCAAAGTGATTACATACTTCCCTCCTTCAAGGATGTTTTCCCTAAAAATCACAAGATACACCAAAAGGTGGGGTACTAAGCCCACATGTGGATCTAACACTCCCAATAAAGCTCATTAATTATCATGTGTTTCCATGGAACTTAAAATAAATGGGTGATCATTCGATGAAGGATACTCTCCTATAGATCCTAAATGTCCACTGGGTATTCTGAGAAGGTGGTTCAATCCTAAATTTATATCTCACCCCCATTAAATAACATGTGATGTTTCATGCACGTATCTCCTCAAGTATGACACATGGAACATATAATGTAATCCGTCCATCAATGGGGGTGAGTCCAAGTGGTATGAAACATCACCAACCCTTTGAAGGATATGGATTGGCCCAATGATCCTTGATAATAGCTTGCTTCCCCAACCAAATCTACCCAATCCCCATCATGGGAATCTCTTAGTTAAACATGGTCTCTATACTCAAGAAATTATGGTCTCTAATGATTATCTATGTAAGATTTATTTCATCTTTAAGATATCCTCATATGCTTGTGAATCTCTTAAAACTTCTCTATCATTGAATTCACCAGATATATCCTAACAAGTAACATCCCACCATTCTTAATCCAATATAGGGGTTACTTGAAGGGTATCTCATAAAACACCCCAAAATTGTCCATTATAATATTAGAGCGATATTTATTATTATAAGTGAACTATAACAATGGAAATTGATCCTCCTAGCATCGAATTAATTCGAACTCACAATATATTAGTATATCCTCTAACACTTAGATTTTGTGCTCTGTAATTCTATCTATTTGGGGGGGGGGAAACATCATGATCATCAGAAACTATGTCCCAAAATCCTCTTTGAAGTCTCTCAAAAACCATGATGTATGGCAAGAATCATAATCAAATATGATCTGCATAGGTACTCCAAGAAGTTTTATGATATCCCGCACATAAAACTACCCCAAAATATGAACTAAACTCTTCTATCTGGTAGACATAATGTGGGATAACATTGTAAATCTATCAAAAATCACATGTATACCATCATGGACTCTCAATATCTGCGGAATACCCATCAATAAATCCATAGATATTCTATACCAAATCCATTATAGGATCTCCTGAGGTTTCTTAAAACCTTCTAGAACCTAATGCTCGACTGTTACATGATAACATGTGAGACACAAAGAAATAAACTCAGTAACCCTATACCTCTTATCAGCCAACCAAAAATGCTGATGAAGGTTCGTTTACATCGTTGTCACACCAGGATATATCATAAAGGGAGAAGTATGAATCTACATCTACACCTCACCTCAAAAAATCATCAGAACCACTATCTAAACCCGATAAAGGATGACATGCTCCCCTTCATTATAAAATCCATCTAGTATATATTCTAAGGATATCTAGACACATAGTACCACATAGTTTATATCTCCAAGCTGAGCCTCTCATACATGATTATGAAGTAGTGCAATCCCCTCCATTTAGTAATGAAATAAAATATGCATATCCTTTACCAGGGCTGGCTACAAAAAATCCAATTGCTCTGATTCCTCCTCCACTAAGTGAAAATTGGAGTTCCTTATAAGGGAATATAATAACAAATTTCTCTTACCTTGAGTATAGACTATCACAAATTAATATTTATTTAGGAAATATAACCAATACCTCTACCTTGGGTTAATATATATTTGTGATAAGATGTACCTGAGATAGTGATAGTCTTACTAAACAATAACACACTCACCTATAATATAGTGCTACCGCATGTTTAAAACGAAGACCATCACTCTAAAATCTAGGTCATGAGTTTTGTAAATCATTTTATGGGGTCACAAATGCCTCACCCCACAAGAAATCACATGCAAACTCTACATAAATGGGAAACCAATAACATATCCCTATGTATTGTAAAACACCAAAAACTCAATACCCTTATCTAGTAGTATCAATATAAAATCACTTGTGAACCTCAGTTTCAACTCATTAAATTCTCTCTAACACTCCTCAGTTATGATAAATTACTACCCTTTTCTATAAAATATTTCCAATTGGATATTATCCTAGAAAATTATTTCTGGAAACACTTTTATTACCCCCCAAACCAAGGAAGGTTGTTTCCTCTAATATGTTATTGGGTGGATCCCAAAAAATCCATGCATCAGTTGTCATAGGATCCAAAACTAAACTATTCCCAAAGATGGGATGCCTCATTAAGTGTACTTTACAGGTCTGAAAATGACACTTCAAGAGCATACCATAAATACATTTCTCCTGGATTAACTCTATGATAATTTTAAAATTCTTTACTTGTGCCTCCACTGAAATAGATTATATGAGAATGTCATTAATGAATAAAACCATAAATCAGTCCATGTATCACTCAAATATATGGTTCATAAGATCCATGACCATATCTGGGGAATTATTCACACTAAAATACATCAACAGATACTCATATTGTCTATAGAAACATCAAAATGTCATCTTTAGATTGTCATCCTTTTGAATCCTCAACTCTTAGAGGCCGAACTAGAGGTCTATCTTTTAGAACCAACTCGAACCACTCAACTAGTCAAATAGGCCATTAAACCTTGACAAGTGGTACATTTTATTTATCATTACTTGATTAATATAATTATAACCAAAAAAATCTTCAAGATCTCATATTCATTTTTCATGAATAAAACTAGATCTTACCAGAGGAACACATTGTATCTGATAAAACCATTCTATCAAAGGTCCTCCAACTATAACCTCATATCCTTGAGCTTGGTATGGGCCATCTGAAATGCCATAGAATATACCAGTGTGATATTGAGGTGAAATTAAATGTATATTTCTATCTTCCTCCAAAATAGTAGTCTTGAAAAATAGATGAGAAATACATACATATAATCCTACACTACTACTTGAATCTATACTCCTAAATATCCCACTTCACCAAGGTCTATTATTTATAATTAAAGTGTCATAGGGTGCAGCTTCCTACCCATAATCCCTAACCACTCAGCTATGAGATCACCTATAAAGTCGAATCACATCCCATCCATCTAAAGGCATATTACATTCTTGTGATAATAATATATATGGTAATGAAGAATATATAACCAATATGTACGCAATATTATTTCATAAAACTTCATCATGATGACCAAAAAGTTTATATGTGGAACTCTCACAACTAAATTCCAACTCGCACTATCAAAAAAGGTGAGATACAATAGAATCAATACTAATAACAACCTCTATCCATAGATACTAGGATAAAGTCTCAATTATATTATCTATATATTAAATGAGGTATAAGAAAAAAATTAATAAATCTTGTCGATTTCGGTATGTAGTAGAGAAAGCATAAAAAAGAACAGATCATACCTCGAATCATCTCATGTGCATCTTGATCATTAACATATCAATCCTGAAGAAACCCATATCATAAAAATTATCTCTCAAATCCTAGTATGGGCCACATACTAGTGTTGTTGGTCGGATTAGCTCATTGAATCTCCCTCTAATAGTAGCTCCTCCCACTTGAGCCTCACCTTCTCCTTTATCAGCACCGCCTCCCTAGTGGCCACCCTGGCCATGCTTTAGAGAACACTGCTCATGATGATACCTCTAACAAAAAATTCCTTCTACTACCTACCTACCATATCCATCATGTAATATCAAGAAATAAGGATTCATGTTACCTCACCCATCAAAATAATAGCATATCGTCTATATAGGATGATTGGATCATCTACAAGACCCCTACACTGTGGATCCATGCATCAAAGTTTCAACATGAGTTTACCTCCATCATTATGACCCTGATGGGTTTTCCATGCTAGTTATTATAAAATAATTAACCCCATAATATCCACAAAAAGCTCTATCCACCTTACATCCCTTTAATAGGAGCTCGCTCTAACCAGATCATGCTCCAACACTCCAGTGTAAGTGGGTAGGAATAAGAGACCACACTAGCATTGATGTCTCTATGTATACCCTGCTCATACATAAATACCAAAAAGTATCCATATCACAACTTATTTAGGATTAATACATGATGTATATGATACATAGAACATACTAAAAAATATACATATCACCTTGGTGCATCTCAAGAATCTATTGAATCTACATAGAGCTCAAGATCAAGGGGTAATACTCATCACAGAATAGATATTTGTATTATATCCATGAGAGAATTTCCTTATAATGGTTCTTCATGATTAGACACCATTAGTTTACTGATGCTCCATGTAGATGATTTTCCAGAAGTTCAACCATCAAATATTCCAGGTTCTGAACAGGTCTAAAAACTCAGAACACCACCTCAAGGAAATCATTCACTACCTGAGGGTCTGGAAAGTGGAGTAACCTCAACAATATCTAATGTTGTAACTCATGTAACATGCTCATACTATATAAATTATCTTCCTGACCTGTTGTAGTCATTATTTATCCATCAATAATTTAATAATTCACCCAATCCAATGAAGATAGATCCACACACCACTCAAAAGATGGTGACACCACTTTGTTCCCACCTAAAGGGAATACCTCATGAGTGGGTCCCTAAACTAAGGCCTCATCGCTCGGACGATCATCTTCATGATCCTGTAGTTGTATAATAGATATCTATCATTGTAATAGAATCCTAAAAGTAATAATGTGTTCCATAGTTTGATGAGAATATATATGTATCTTACTCATGAAGGACCTATAAGTAAAAAAGACCCAATCCTATAAGATTCATGTACCTTACATCCCAATAACTAATTTCTTGATATTAAAAGTTTACAAGAAGGTAGTTAGAGTCTAGGTTTATGGATATGTTAGTTTTGGTACCAATACTAGGTTCCCTAGCCTAATATATGAACATGATAAATTCTAACAATATTTCCATAAGTTCCCAAAAAACCCCACACAATTGAAACTTCACACCCTAGCCTAGGGATATACCACCTCTGATACCACTCTATCATGACCCAACCCATAGGATATGTCATTGTATATGGTAATTTGATTGAGACACGTCAATCCCACCGAAAAAATCATGGGACATTTGACTTGAAATGATTATTAAATAATGAATACAAGTGTCCTAGGCCTAGGTACCTATATACATGAACACACATCTATATCCATGAAACCATTCATATATATAATAAAAATGATGAGAATATAGAGTGTAACCATGTATTCAAAAACCTCTAAGAACAAATCAATGTACATTACTATAAATGGGGAAAAACCCGCCCAACCGGAAAATAAAATCCCAAACAAAAAACAGCCATAGAATGGGGACAAAATAGAGAAGGTCTCAGAATATACAAGGATAACCACTGAACATAGTCAGTGCCAAGATATTCTAAGATACAATAAAATTAAGACCACTGATATCACCATTGATCTATCTATCATCTTCACAAGACACATCATGTGTATTTGAATCCTATACAGGGGTAAGTATATATATAACCAATAGGGGTCCTAAAAACCAAAAAAGGAAGTAATAGGAAAATAATAATTAAAACAATCGTAAAAGAATGTGGGTCAAGATGAACCCAAAAAAATATTCTCATAAATAAATCCAAGAAATGGATAGGGGTTATTCATCTCCATAACCTAGCTAAGAAAATTGAGTTTTCCAATAGATCTAATAGTTCATCTCTTGTGCCCAATACCAAATGAAACCTAATCAGAGTGTAGGGTCTCACCCCTTTCTACTACACTCCATAGATGAGGGAGCACCAACTCTTGTGGATGACCCACTCCCCGTCAAAGCTTTAGAATAGGGAACTACCAATCCATAGATAGAGTAACTTTTCCTTCTGTATTATGTGTGGTGTACCAAATCCACATGTGTTTTGGGTATATGGGCCTCGTTCCCTGGTGTAATAGGGTAGTACTGACCCTAGAATCTCTCTGGTGATCCATCCTAATCACTTCCATCATCCAATGGTCTATAAAAGAAGTTACATGCTTGTAACACCTTGTTTCTTTTCTCTCATGATAAAATAAAGAATAACATTTCTTTCTAAAATTAAAACCACTCAGGATAGGATGCTCATGGAACCAAAATAGAGTTATGAGGAATAAGATACACATGGTTGAAGTCTCATACAAAATGTATATGGTGTGTGGCTCGTCCTAGATTCTTTGGTGTGTCATATTCTATACACAACATGGCTCACCGTGTTGAAGTACATAGAGTGTAATTAAAGTGCATGACAAGTCTTATCTTTCCCATCTCGTGCTCATGTACCTATCCATGGCCATTCCATTTTACCTGAGTTGTTACCATGTACACCTAATGTCTAGCCATATACTACTACAGGTCCATATCCCCCCTTATATGGTTTGTATACCGATGTACTAAGCAACACGGTCAGGTCCCACTACATGGGGTGTACTCTGAAAACAAGTAAGGTATTACCAAAAACTCATTCTTCCCAAATGATAGGGAAACCCATCATGTTATCATGAAATTCTCATTGTTTGATCAGAATCCCTAAGTAGAAAATCCTTGTGAACCTTCTGAAACCCCCATTTTCCATAATTAATAATACTTCGACCCTCAAGGGGTCCACAGAAGTCATAAAATGGATTTAAAACCATTAAACTACACATATATGAGAATCAAAGGTAAAAACTAAAAATACACCTACATTTTTGTGAAAACCCCAA
Source organism: Viscum album (assembly GCA_963277665.1). Taxonomy (NCBI): domain Eukaryota; kingdom Viridiplantae; phylum Streptophyta; class Magnoliopsida; order Santalales; family Viscaceae; genus Viscum; species Viscum album. Next base: position 1,869,522,116 of record OY728133.1, read on the forward strand.
ATATCTGGGTCAAAGTGGTCCCTATAATATATTGTACCTCGATATGGTTTCAATTGCTGTCAAGGGAAACGTTTATTGGAACCTCCTCCCTTTCTCACCATATTCTTGTCAGATAAGGGAGAAACCCTCTCCCTTATTCATACAATGAATAGGAATCCAAATGGGAGGGGTATTATTTTAATAAAATTTAATTAATTAATTAATTATCTCATCCTCTAAGGGTCTTCATTCATTAAACACCCGATGACAACCAACATTTTATCATGCTTAGGGTGAACCCCATGTTCTAGAAACAACCATGGTCTTAGATTTCCCATTTGAGGTCCCAAAAAATTAAAAATACATTTATACCCAAAAATGAATTTATATAAATAATAATATATTGATATGTTTGATATATTTATTTCTAGTCCCTATGACAACCAAAAACCACACCGACTTTGAGGAAAAATCCATTGATACAACTATAATATCAAAAAGACTCTACCATAAATGAATTCGTTACAAGGAATGTATGAATAAGATTGAATTTTTTTTTAAATATATATATAGGATATACTCAAAAAAAATTATTTATTAACTATTATTAAATAAGTGCTCAATTTATATTAAATTCGTTTCATTATTCAAAAATATGTTTTCTTGTAAAATAATTTTTTAATTTTTGAGAGAAAATGTTATAATTAATTTAAATAACTTTTAGAAATTATATTTGATTGAAATTATATCTTTTTTTAAATCAACATGTCAAAATTTTATTATAGAAAAGTTTTTAATTATTTTTTTAAAAGACTGATTTTTCATTAAATAGTTAAAAATACAAATTTTTATAGAAAATAGTATTTTGGATTCAATAATTTACAAAGATAAATATTGTTTTAAAATGGTTTTAAAAGTAAAATTAACTAATTTTTATTCTGAATAATCTAATTATGTTTTTCGGAATTGGTTTCATATTTTTTTTTATAAAAACAGTTTATACTTTAGAAAACATTTTTTTATAAAGAATCGTTTTTTCATTGGGTTTTTCTAGTTTATTTTAAAATTAATAAATTTCACATAAATAAAATGAATATTGAAAAATTAATTCCATATTTTTAATTTTTATTTCAAATTTGGTAAATATACCCCTTTTATTTTTAGGCATTGTGAATAGTGAATGTGGTAATATTTATCACTACAATTAATGGTAAGTGGGTTAATTATGGTTAAGACAAATGTGATATGGCTTAAAATTAATTCAATAACATGGAATTATTTAATTTAATGAGTTTATTTAATCCATAATCATCCAAAATTTTAAAATATGGTAATTTTTTATTTAATCTTTATTTTGGACATTATAATATTTATGTAAAAGATAATGTCAAAAATGTCACTTTCTTACTTTTAATGACTATAATATTATGTGATAGGGATAAAAACGATTTATTTTTAGTTCTAAATTTTAATTTTATATGTGAATTAATTTTATTTATTATGTAAATTTACTTTTATTATTTAGTGATTAAATAATTACCTTAAATCCTTACGTAACATTGGCACAGTGCATGTACCAGCAGTAGAAAAATCGAGGTAATTGTTTTTAAAAACTCTAAAAGTAATATTTTTTTGGTTATTTATAGTGTTCCAATAATTTCATATATAATTATAACATATTAATGATTTATGAAATGTTTATATTCTAATTTAATTACTATCTTGATAATATTAAAATCAAATTAAATGAATAGCATCAAAAGTGAAATTAATTATTTTTTATGTTTAATAATATTATATTAAATTATTTAAAATTTATAAGAATAATAAAATAGGAAAATTAGGATTATAAATGGTAATAAATATCATACATCGGCTATTTATGATCCAATTTGTTTCTTATAAGTTAAATTATAACCATTTAATATTGAGAAAAGCAATACTATAATTAACATTAAAACTAGTTAACTAAGGGACTAAACCTATTGATAAGTTTTAAATTGATATAAAAACCTCTCTAAATTTTAATGTGTAAAACATTTAAGACCATATATTGCTTATATTTGAAAAAAAATTCATTTTATGAAATTTTATAAGAGTTATACACAAATTATATAATAATTTTTCATGTATATTCAAAAAAGACATTAATGATATTTTATAATAAAAAATATTCTTTTAAAATAATTTATAAATAAAAAAAATACTAACATAATCCATGTTAATGGAATATAGTTGTACATATCAACCATGGTACAGATATGTGTCATTTTTACTTTTATAGTTACTTTATTGGCCCCTAAATAGTAAAAAATGGTGATATCACGATAATTGTTAAAAGGGATAACGATGGTTAAAACTATGATATAAGAGATAAATCATGACCAAACTTTTTCCAATAAAACAATAATTATTTATTTAAATAAAATTGTTTGAAACACATTTTAGAAAAAAAATCACTTCATTCGGATTTAAACAAAATGCAATGAAATTCATTTAGGAGAAAACCGCACTATATTTGGCACTTCAAAATTCTTTATTAAGAATGATATCAAACAAAAATATGTACATTATATGTAATTACGTATCATCCTAGAAATAATTAAGTCAAAATACTCAAACTAAATTAATTTTTTTATTCATTTATTTTCATGATTTTAAATTATCACATAATCTATACACGTTTCCTTTCAATGATTTTTTATTAATCCAATCATTGTAAAATAAATATGTAACTAATTTAATTCAAAAACATTAAGGTTTATCATGATTAACATTTCATGAAAAATGTAGATTAGTTATATTTAATAATAATTTATTAAAAATTCTAGATATTCTACTTATAATAAATGTTTAAGTCATACAGGTTAAGTAGTCCAAAACATAAACATGATTTTCAACTAATTTCTTAATTTCTAGATAGGCCTTGCTACATTTCATATTAAAAATTGTTAAATTTATAAACCATGATACTATGGATTTTTCACAAAGTCCATTACATTTAAAATATAACATGTTATAAAACCATTAAATGGAAATATTTTTAATCCTTCTATATAACAATGTTATTTTAAATTATATTTTTGTAAAAACATGAATTATTTATTTTCTTATAAAAATTGATTTTAAAATTATTTCAAGCTTAATAGAAGATATTTTTTCACTTATTTAAGTAAACTAGTAACAACAAAAAAAATTATTTCAAAACATTTCACTAATAATTAAACAAAGCATCCCATCAATAACTTAACTGATTTAATTTATCATTGTATACAAAAATTAAATATTTAACTCACTACTTTAATTATGAACATTAACATGTTTCATTTTAAACAAATATATAATTGAGGAAAATTTATAAAATTATAATAATTAGTCCTAAAATTCCGTATTTAACATGACTTATATAATAACATATATATATATATATATATATATAAGTTACATGATTTCATTAAATTGTCTTTATTCAACTGACACAACTCACCATTATCTTTAGTAAGTTAATATCAATGTGATTACTTTAAAACTCTGGGATTAATATAACATGCATCATAGATCATGAGGAAGAAACAATATACTTTATCAATAATTATAAAAATTCTCCTATTTTATTATCAAAACATTATTTACCAATAACAAAATCATGAAAATATGATAAACAATTTACTGATTCCATTTACCATTCACTCAAGGTAAATTTCATTGCATAAAATGATTTTAAATTAGCTCCACATAATATTCCTCAACTAAAAAAGAACATAGATTATTATAAATAGAGCTTATAAAAACATAAAAATTAATCAAACCCATTCGTCACATTATAATATTATCTGCTTTTGGTGTCCCTAACTCACCCACAAATATTTTAAAACGCATCATAAAAAGTAATTTGCATTGATTGGTGAACTGTCCCCCCTATTAAAATTTATGACACTATAATATACATTATTAGTACAACATAAATCCATTTGAAAATAAAAGCGCATAAAGTCATAGACACTTCATAAATAGAGTCACATGAAAAAATCATGACATATAATAATTTAATTAATAACATAATGAAAAAAATTCTATTTATCTTAATAGGATGAATGAAAGATAAAACATGCAGTATCCCATACCCCTCAATCATGGAACATATCACCAATACATATGTAATAATATATTGATTAGAATATATGAAAATATGTAATAACAACCTTCCCGCAGACAAAATATCCCCTACACTAGGTCTGAGTAAAGAGCTATAGTTGACAGTGATGATATTAGTCCTTCTTGTAGGCCATATCTTCCAAACATTGATTCCTAAGAGTGAGTTATGAAATGATATGAATATGGTCATAGAAAAACATTCCCTAGTACGTATCTACACCAAAACACTAGGAACGAGGAATGAATTATTCTTATAGTCTGTAAATCAAATTAGGTATTAATCTAAAGGTTGAAGTGGTATAAATAATCAAGGATCAAGGATATAGTAGGTGTGTTTCAATAAAAAAAGAGGTTTCCCTATAATCATTCTGATGGGTTCGCAATAGATGAATGATGATACATTAAGTTATTTGCATCAATGGGTAACTAATAAAAGGGTTTCATTCTCAATGATCAAATTCAATTTTCTCTCACCATTTCTTGATTAGAACATAGAAATTCCATAACAAAGGGAAAACAACACTGGTAGAAAACTACCCTTGTATTCAAAGAAATAAACTATGCCTAAACTAATCTCAGAATATCCCCCACAAAATAGCTTACTCTATGAAATCCTTGAGGAAAGAAATCTACTTCTTTTAATATGTCCCACAAAATAATTTCAAAGATAATGGAAATTTGTATTATTTATGATCATAAACAAACTAATGTCTATGACTGAATTATTCAACCATCCTCAATCACATAATTCAAAAGGGGTTCCACAAACTTCTAAAAACAATAGATCTAAAACTCTTAGAGTACCCTCCCTTAAGTTTATTCATTATAAACCTACACTCTCTTATTATTTCCTTTTACATATTAGTAAATATCTTAAATGTAAACCCATGGGGACATTATCCTAGAGCCATTCCTAAAAAATAATAAATTTAATGGACCCCTAACTAGAGACATAGATTATTTAAGGTTAATTCATTCATTCATTTTGATGTTATTTCCTACTGTATACCCAATTCAATCATAGGAGAAAACAATAATTATTCATGATCCTTATCTAGTTATTCATCCCATGGGTTGGAAACTAGCACCATGGGTATATAAATCACACACATGAGGGGCATTACCCTATATATCATTTTAAAGAGTGAAAGATAAGATGATAAATACATCAGCTAACAACACACATAAATAAAATAAATAATCCCAATACATGATTTGAAGTCTTACATAACTGGATACAAATAAAATAAAAAATAAAAAAGATATAAATCCATTTAAGTGTCAATAAAGTAACAAAATATCATGAAAAAATCCCCGAACAAGTAATATATAGCTCAATCACCAACTCACTACTAGTGACTATAGAAATAGTTTTTATATATATAAAGGGTGATCATATGATGTGTAATCCACAAAATCCTCCTTGAAACCTCCTATGAAATATGTTAAATAATCATACTAAATCCTAGAAAATAAATAAATGAAACTAACTTGTCGCCTAAGGAGGTATAATATTAATTTCCATTCATCATCATGGATCACAAACCAAATAAATCATAGAAGAAAATAATTCTATATCATATATATATATGTATAATAAGGTTACCCTCTTCCACTTAGGCACTGGTTTACCACTCTCATGCCCCAAAAGTTACATCATGAACTCACCCCCCACCATATGTCATCTAAGATCTCATGAAATAGTATCATAGTCATTACTACATCTGTTGAATCAATTAATCTAATCATTATCATATCCCATTAGAAACCTAGTGTATTCTTGGAATCCACTACTACCTGTGTGCATGAATTATACCACAATACATCATAAAGAATACACATAATCTCATTTGAACAAAATATAACCACATGTGGATACATGTATATGATATAACTACATCCATTACAACACATACATGTATGTATTATAAAATAGTGATATATAATAGGATGATAAATAAGGAACCTTATCCCATAAGCCATTATAGCCCAAGATGTGCCTACTAATCTATGTCTAGAGGGAGAGTGGGGAAAATGAATAATTCAGCCATTCATTCACTCACCATCATAGATTTTGGAGAAAACACCGCAGAATCATTTTAGTTTTAGTTTCCCTACCAATGATTGTGGGATAGTGTATGTAATCAGAAAATATAAATAACTACATGCACAACCACAATAATACTGACTACCTAGCAATAGATTTATCTGTTGTTATCATCACATGGGGTAACTAACTACCACTAATGACTAGATGTCAAACAAACATATAGGAATCATGTTCAATATTTATTAATTCATTATCCATTGATTGATATTGTTTCATTCTTATTTATAAGAATAGTGGAATAATATTTTCATCCAAGTGTTAGTGGGACGATTAATTTATTCTTCTTATATTCTTAAGAATCCCATCAGAATTTAGAATCACTACAAACCGTCCTCGTTCATTTATCAATTCCATTTATCATTTCATAATTCATCATGGTAGTATAACGATCATACTTAATTATAGAATCTAGATACACATGTCATGAATAATGTCTTATTATGTCTAACTGTTTAAAAAAAGGCATAAATAACATTTGTCCATTGGGAAAACAAGAAAGCATTAACATGGTTAAGATATATTAGTGAGAAAGACCCACTATGAACTCTTATCAACCACCCAGATTCATTCCCACTACATTTAACATTGTATAACATATCCAACTATCTTAATCATTTACCATCATTATATCCTCATGCTCTTATCACAATGAACAAAATATAATCAACTATCAATATAGCCTCTGGCCTCTAGCTCATTGATCAGAAAATATTCCAATGAAAAAAGGTTATCAATCCATCATATTGAGGATCTAAATATGTAAATCAAAAATACATATTTAATGTATTTTCCACAAACATGTAGAGGAAATTAAATTCATGGCATCGAGGTAATAATACCTCGTATAAAAAATAGTGGGCTTTTTCATCACCTTACATTATTCTTTAACAAAAAACCATTTTAACTCTATTTTCAATTAACTAGTTCATTTTCCATTGGTTTTATGAGTCAATGAACACATATGAAGAACCATAATATAGCTACCAATAAAAATAAAATGATTCAATAATTAATTATATATTAAATCATTTCTAATAAAAGTAGTAATTATCTAACTCATGACTCTTTCTTTAAATTATAACATCATCTAATTTTACATAGTTTAAGAGTTTAATGAAATTAATCATGTGAAAAAATTAAAAATAAAATATTTCCAAATAGATTGAACACTATCAAATAAAAAAGGATTGTGTCAATAATAACATAATGCTCATGTGATCACAAAATATCAACCAATTATTTAATCTCAACAACATGAAATATTTTTTAAAAAGAGGTGGTACCTCAGTCAAAGACCATGGAACAATTTATTGCATAAATGAAAAGAAGTTACAAAAGTATGAATGACAGAATTTTATTACAATACATGTTGAAGAAAGAGAGAGAATCATCAGGAAAATCATCCAACTAGGTAATGACCTGATTGACCCCATTGTTGGAAATACTATCAGCAACCTTGTTAGCATTACGAAACACATGTGTGGAAATGTAGTTGAGATTCCTAAGAGAAGCAAGACATTTCATCCATCGAGAGGTAAGCGGCGAAGTAAGGTGCACCACGCCCTTCCAGATAACTTGGACAACAGTGGTTGAATCACATTCAATCCACAGGTTGTTCTAACCCTTCTGCATGGAAAATTCTACCACATGAATGACTCCCAACATTTCGACTTCCAAAGCCAAGGCCATTCCACATCCACCGAAGAAAAATCCAAGGAATCTGCCAAGAAAGTCATCAAAGATGGCACCATAGCCTGCGGGACCTGGGTTACCTCTAGAAGCACCATCATCATTCACTTTGATCCATCCCGGTAGTGGGGCCTTCCAGAAGACCTCAAAGGTACGTCAGGGTAGCCTATAAGAGACCCCAATTTAAAGACACCGGTGGATCTCAAAGTCACCGATAGAGTTTTCACAATAATACTTCTAAAGAGAGGAAGCATCCTTAATGGAAATGAGAATACGTGTTTTACCTACATTGAGATTGAACGAGAAATTATTATGAATAAAATTATTTCTATCTTACCAGATCACATGCAGAAGCTCAGCTACCACAGCCAGAAAAAGATTCCCAATTTTCTAAGAAGACCCCCAAATAAAACAGTGTTCATGTTGAGAGCTGATAGAAGTAAGAAGTGACAATGTGAAACCAAAAATGTCAGAAAAGTAATTATAAAGAGCTTCAGCTGCAAGAACAAGACATGAAAAAATTATTAGTATCCTCATGGTGTTGATTGCACAGATGACATCTAGAGCAAAGAGAAATCCCAAAGGATTGAATACACACATCAATGTGGACCCTATTACAAGAAACACACAAAATGAGAGTAAAGCGCAATGGCTTGATCCAAGGTTTGTTAAAATCTTTCAATTAGACAAATTTAGAAATAGAATTACTAAAATTGTTTTTGATGAAACTTTTGGAATGAAATACACCATTAAAGGCAGGTTCCCAAATAAGGAAATCATCATTGTCAGAAAAATGATAATTTTCAATGATGTGACTAATGTGGTTGTGGAGGGTGATGTCATTTAGAATTAACAACATCACAAATCGTGGTGGTGGTTTTCTCAGGACTAGTGGTGGATGTTAGCATAGTGATTAAAGGGACACCAGTCCAGTTGTCAAGCTAGAAATTCATAGAGGAATCAACACTAACAATCCATCTAGCATTGTTCATGATTTTTAGGAAAGGCTGTCTAATGGAAGGCCAGATAGAAGAAGTGATGTAACCCAAGTTACCATTCCGATGATTAGTAACAAACCTTTTCATAAGAAAGACCAAGGAATCAGAGTTTCTGTGAATCAGATTCCAATTCATTATAGCTTGAAAAGATTCATTAAAAAGTTTAAGACTCTTAATACCAATACCACCTCTATCTAGGGTTTTAAAACAAGTGACCCATGGTACGGTGATGAGTTTTCTTTCAATCGTACTACCAGTCCAGACAAAATTTTTAATTCATGTATTGATTATTTTGAGAAGACTGGCTGACTAATTGTAAACCATAAATGGGTAAACCATCTTGGAAACAATTTTAGACTTAACAAGACAAACCCTGCCAGCCATAGAAAGAGATTTACCCTTCCAAGAAGAAAATTGATTGATAATTTGGTCCACAGTGTTGTGGAAATAGCTTGATTTTGTTCTTCCCCAAAAGATAGGAACACCAAATAAGGGAAAGGGAAAATGTCTACTTTAATTCCTATGTAATCAATGATGTGATTTTTTCTGTTGGGGGGAACGTTTTTCCCAAAGAAAACAAAGGATTTGTTCCAACTTATCACTAAACCCGAAATATCTTCATAATGCGCCAGGGCACTTTTGAGGTTCTTAATGTTCCTTTTATCTCCCATTAAGAATAAAATTATATCATCATCATATAAAAGATGTGTAGGAACATTTAAGTTTCTATCATCTTGAATGGGATTGATTTTCTTTTCATTCATAATTCTCGTAAGAAGCCTACTTAAATAGTCTTCTGCAATAGCGAAAAGAATGGCTGAATGGGGATCACCTAGCCTATCCCCCTTGGATCATTTGAAAAAGCCTTCAGGGGACCCATTGAACATCACAGATATGGAAGCCGAATTGAATAAGGTGCAGATCATGGTCGTAAAAGGGTAATTAAACCCAATGTTTTTAAGAACCTTGAAAATAAAATTCTAGTCCATAGTGTCAAAAGCATTCTTGATGACTAACATAATGGCCACAATGCCTCCTCTATTGACTTTATTCAGTATATTAGTAAATTATGAGGAACAGAAGATACAATATTGAATGGTTCATTCTTTAATAAAGCCAAATTGGTTCCATGAAACAATTTTATTGGTGATGGAGGTGAGTCTGTTAGCAAGAAGTTTTGTGATAATTATATAGAGGGTGTTGATGCGAGCAATAGTTCGGAAAAGATGAATCTCAACAGCATTATCTACTTTAGGAATAAGAGTAAGGAATTGAGCATTTATCCCATTAGGAAGAAACCCACTAGAGAAAAAATATTTAACCAGTTTACAAACATCCATATGGATGAGATCCCAGTATTGCTGAAGGAAACCATTGTTGAACCCATCTGGTCCCGAGGCACTATCAGGGTTGAGGCTGAAAACTGTGTCCCTGATTTCATGGTCTATAGGTATACTTAAGAGATGATCATTGTCCTCAATAGTGGCCATATTAGGAATGATGTCAGGAAGGAGATCCTTACTATCCTCCGGACCATTGATCAAATTTTGGAAGTAACCAACAACATGATTTGTAATGGAATCCTCGGTGTCAAGAAGAGTGTTATCTACTTTAAGAAAGGGAAGGGGCCTATAGATTTTCCTGATTCTTTGAAGTGAATTTTAGAATTTACTATTTACATCGCCATCCGATAGCCATTTAGTTTTAATGATTTTCTTGCACATGTCCTCTTTGAGCTTCAGAAGAGATTTAAGCTTCAAAGAAAGAGTAATTTCATCTTGGGGATCAAGAGAAAAATTAGTGCAGGTATTGGAGCTTTGAATATGAATGAGATCATTCTCCAAAGAGGACATGCCCACGTCGAGATGCTTTGTTTTAGAGAAGAACCATCCCTTGAGTTGTTGTTTTAGAAGTTATAATTTAGCAATGCAAGCAAAATATTCACCTTGTTACCACATGCCATCCCAGAAATCCTTAATCATGTTGAAACAGTTAGGGACCGCAGCCCAAGCATTGTTAAATAAAAGTGTTTAACGGTTAACGTGTGTATAGGTGTGGCCTTACACCACCCGCGCGCCACACCTTCCCATCTAGGCCCAAGGTGGCCAACCCTTGGGCTTGTGCCAGTTCTCGCGGTGTCGAGGGGATGAGAGGATCACTGGAAAATGGTGCACATTGTCTTTATAGGACTCGAACCCGGAACCTCGATGATGGGATGCCACCGGCTTGAACCAAATCACCCAGCCCCCGTGGGCAATAGTGTTTAACGGTTAACACATGTATAGGTGCGGCCTTACACCACCCACGCCCCACACCTCCCTAGCTAGGCCCAAGGTGGCCATCCCTTGGGATTGTTCCAGTTCCCGTGGAGTCGAGGGGACAAGTGGATCGTTGACAAATGGTGCATGTTGCCTTTGCGAGGACTCGAACCCAGAACCTCGATGACAGGATGCCACCCCCATGAACCAACTCACCCAGCCCCTATGGGCAAAAGTGTTTAACGGTTAACGCATGTATAGGTGTGGCCTTACACCACCCACGTGCCACACCTCCCCAGCCTGGCCCAAGGTGGCCAACCGTTGGGCTTGTACTAGTTCCCATAGAGTCGATGAGATGAGAGGATCCTGGAAAATGGCGCACGTTGCCTTTACGAGGACTCGAACCCGTAAAATATCCATCATTTGAATTAACATGTCATAATTGGATGTCACTATCCAAGAAAATATCCATAATTTGAATTATCATGAAAAATATGAATTATACACCTTAACATCTGATTTTACATAATAATAAAAAAATAAAAATTATCTACACCATGTTATTTTATATATAATTCAATTATATAAATAATAATATTATATAAAATATATTTCACAACATGAGATAAAATTATTCAGTATATTAATTTGATTTCCATGTTATAAAATAATAATAATCATCTACCATGTGATAAATCATTATTTATTACGATTTCAATATTAAAAAAGTATTAATAAACTACATGAAATAATTCTTCCAATAATAATAGTAATCCAACATGATATAAGAAATTATTTCAACTCTTGAAAATTCTTGTTTATATATTTTATGACTATTCTACAACATATGAAAGATAAAAATTTTAATTTTCACCCTATAAACATTTGATTATCCTTATTATCTCTCTTTGAGAATCTTAATATTATGAATTAATATTCATAAATTATGACATGATAATTATTTCAATTTATATAATTTAAAAATCAATATTATTGAAATAAATTTTAATAGAAATGTTTGGATTCATGAATTTTTATTTGATTCATGTTTCCTTTTAAATTTAAAAAATGTATACATAACCATTATCCATTAAATCCCATATTATTATTGGATTAGGTTAGTCCCATTCAATTAAATAATGATCTAAAGTATGAAAAAATCACAATTTCACTATAATATAAATTTGGAATCAAGTCTCTTACATTAAATTTTGAAGTATCATGTGTCAATCACCGAAACAGATGAAAAAAGAAGATGTTCATGGGCGTATAAACCACATGTAAGGAGTTTGGATTGATTTTAGATCACTCACAAGACTCCAAGTACATGGTTTGATTCATTAGGTTTGAGATAAATGATGAAGATCCTAAAATAAGAGAAATATAGAATTTTATAATATTAAAATATATTTTTCAGGTGTATATTTAATCCCCATTGAATTCATATTAAAAACATTTTCATTCAATACAATTTAGAATCCCTATTTCAAAAATCCTAGAATAGTAATGTCAAAGATTCTATTTATTTCTATATTTTTATATTTTTAAAACCATGATTTTAATATTTATTTCCATTAAAAATGGGAAAATTGTATTGCCTAACTGTAGATGGAAGAAATATGAATTTGTAACACATACTGTGACTCTTACTCAATATGGTACCTCAACATAAAGGTAATATGGCTTAAATTTATGTAGAAAATGAAACTAGCTAACCCAATACAGTGATGTAAATCAACTTCATACCCTTATGTGAGGAATAAAAATATGGCCAAAGCATTACACAAAATACATAAAACATAGTGAACCTAACATAATATAAGGGAAAACTAAATTTCTTATATGTATGAAGAAGTAATTTTACTCGACCTTTACACACACAATTAAAATAAAACACAACCCTTATACATGAATTGAAAATGTTGTAACATAAGGGTGGTGAGGTTTTACCTTTATGTGGGGATGGGGTCCTCTGTAAGGGTAAATAAAATTAAAATATTTAATTATTAAATCTATTAAATAAAGAAAAAAATTATAATCATTTCCAACATTTAAAATTAGTTCCAAAAAGTAATTAAATCACTTCTTAAACATCAAAATTAATTTCCCAATGAAAATTAGAAAATTTTAATTATTTTTATAAATCATGAAAACCACTCTAAAATTTAGTATATAATGATAAAATATTTTTAAATAACCCCTTTTAAAATTGAAAAACTCCCAGGAAACCTTATAATAAGAAAGGAAAATCTTGGAAAAATTTAAATCCTTAATTATAGGATAATACCTCCCTTGGTGTGTGATATGCCTACTCTATGCTGGTAACAAACTTCTAAACTATTAGAGGTTGGATTGGGTGGAACTCTCAGCTGATTATTTGTTCAGGAAGGGCCTTAATTCATTGAGTTTTGTTTTAGTGGTATACATGTGGGTTATCATAGGGACAAAGTTTGTAGTTATCACTCATCCGAGTCATGATTTGTGAACATTAAATAAATAATGTCAATGGGGTCTTGGGTTTAGTTATCAAACCATAAAGACTAATATAAGTGTGGGAACTAACATATATTATCTCCAAAACACTAATAATTTATTATTAAACCCCAATCAATTAGATATAATTTCAAGGTATAAGTTAGTAACTACATCATATATCAGTCAATTATTTTTTAAGTTCTTCATGTGTATGATCATCTAGATATACTTTAATCATTATGGGTTCACCATATCGAATTATGGGTGATATCCACTGATAGGTAATTATCTTATAGGGTTAGGTTTTTGATGATCATGTTCATATATTTTTTCCTTACTTCACCAATTACTGATCTATGAGTCATTTTTTCAACATTTTGTTGAGAATGATTCTTACCCCATGATATGAGGTTTTTCTCTCTCATTTTTTCTTATTGTGCATCCTTATTATAGTGAGGATTGAATTTATTATTGATTTTGAAATGGAAATACAAAGGTTGTATATGTTATGTGTGTTATAATTAAATAGTTCACAAGGTTTTTAAGGTGTGTGATCCCTGATCGCTAATGGTTTGGCTAGAGTTTGAGAATTGAGTTTCTATCTAGCATTTTCTTTTAACTGGACAGATGTTTATTATTCCTTTAAAGTCCCTACATATCACTATGATCTATTAAGTGGTGACATTTAACTTTCTTGAACTTTTGATGGGATTTCACTATAAGGGATGAAGTTTGATATTTTGTTCAATATAGGGTCTTTCCTAGGGATTCTTAACCCTCTGTTAGATGATACATAAAATCTCTCCTGGAATTGTTAACTTTGGTGAGTTTTTGTTCAGCATGGAATGATAATAGTCTGATATGTAGGATTATACACAAAATTTCTTACCATGATTACATATTAATAGTAATGGATAAAATGTTGACTCATTTCCATTCATCAAGGTCCTTATACTATTCACTGATGGTGGAATATGTTAATTATACACCATGTGTTTGAAAGTTATAGTTTTTTATGGAACCATACTTAGTCCAAACCCTATTCATAGAGATATTTCCCATGTATGGTGAAAGTCATTCACTCGCCCTTTTTGGTTAATTTATTTTATCTTTGATTAAGGGATGTTTCTTTTCATAGAATCCCTTTTGGTAGAGAAGAGGTGTGATGATACCCATCACAGTATGAATTAGTTACCCATTGTGGATATTATGAGGTGTTGGAAATTGGGTTAATAGGTAAGGACCATTATTTATCTATAAGTGAGACCCCCTTGGGAATGGAAATAAGGTAAATAATATTGTTAGTTAAGATAGACTACCTAACTATTGGTAATCATGGCTTTGTGTGTTATGTCCATGGATGATAATTTTCTTTCATTGAGTATAGAGGAATGCATTTATTATTTTAAAGGGTAACCCACGGTTGAACCTTGTAAAAAGGCTATTTTATACATCATATTACTTTATATGGATGATTTTCATATGTTTATAATTGAGATTATGAACGCCTCTCTAGAATTTTTGGGTATGTGGATTGAACTCTTCTAAAAATTGGTCTGGAGTATGTTGGGTGTTTGAGGGGTGTTAACTCATCTTTTCATGAGATTTCACACTATGTAATAAACTCTCATAGTATATAAATATAGATTCAGGGGGTTAAATTTTGTCTTCAAGATGATGAAGTCATGGTGGTTGGTTATATTATAGTAACACTGTAGTGGTTTCCCGAATAATGATTGTTACAGAATACTCTGTGTCTTGATGATAGAGGAGGAACATGAGTGTCTTGTTTTGAGGTTGATATTTATAGAATCAATAGGGAAACATATCTCACTTATAAAATGGAGAGAAATATGTATCTAACCATAGATCTATGATATGTAATTCCACTCTCTTTAAATATGTAATAGAATAATGTGGTGATAACATCAACTTTGTGGTCCGGTGAAATTGATCATTATTAGGTAATAGAATATTTTCCCAAAGTTGGGGAGAACATCCAAATATTTATTATGCGGATACTATTTTTTAATTAGTGTTCATGGTGAAGATATTAATGACCGTAATTAGTGGGTACCACCCCAGTCAAACATGACCCTTGGTGAGGTATGTCTAGTGAATAATTTTGGGTGTACCCATTTTATAGAAATTCCTTCTATGTGGTGTCTGAATAGGTTTTTCGTAGGATGATGTTGATTTTGGTTACTTGGGATGGTTTTATCTTGGGTAATGAATCTATTAGAGTTGTGTCATCTGAATGGTCATTATGTTCTACATCATATTATGGTACATTGGGCCACCTGATGAGTAGTGGTGTGATGTTGAGTAGTTGATAGAGGCTGGTATTGTTCCTTTGGTGATATTTGATGGATTTCTCCAAATATTTATGACAAAACAACCAACTAAATCTAATAAGTAATGTTGTAATTTTTCATCCATAGATGTAGATGCAGTAAATCTATGAATGTAGAGGTTGGAGAATAATCCTTACTTTTCGTATGAGTCATGATCCTGCAACATTATTACCTATTCTTTATAGGAAATTGATGCCAGAGATGATGATATGGAGTTAAAGAAGATTACATCATTATAATATTTTCAATGATAGTGTGGAATTTTGTGTAGTTCTTAGTTTTGTGTGAAGCTTGGATGGATTGTCCTCAAACAACAACCTTCAAAAACACTCATTAAATGTTGGGAGTAGAACACCTAGGATAACCTTGTTGATATAAACTTTTTGTATGACTGTAGATGGTATGAGGATTCATTTCATTATATATAGTGGGGAAACCTTCCGAAAAGAAATTTTTTAGGGGTTGAGTATTTTAAAGACTCTCATACACCAAATTCATATTTTTAATGGTTAATCTGGAAATTCATTAGTGTTGATGAAATCAATAGATAATGGGTGTTCCATTTCTAGGTTATAGTGTTCCAATTGTTTTTATAGATCAACGATTTTGAGGAGAAATAAGTGCATGAGAATGTGGAGTGTTTCGATATGGATTCTTTGGTGAGCTTCATTTTTTTTGAGGTCTAGTTGTTTCCTTTTCAAATATGAAAGGGTGAAAGATGGGGAGGATGTTGTGACTATGATTTTTCTCAATTGAGACTTAACTCAATTTTCAATTTCAAAGTCCTAGGACCTTACCATGGGTAAAATGGTAGATTTACCCATGAATAAAACCTTGGAAAAATTATAATGGTATTATTGATCTCAGGGTATGATATTTAACCCTATAAAGGGTTTGGTGAATTTTCTAGAATTTTTATTTATACGTGTCATGTTATATTTATTACAGAAATAAATAATTTCCTCATGAGCTCGATGATGATGTGGTAACCTTGTATTTTAATTTTTGAACATATGTTATATTTCTATGTAAAATTTCAATATATATCTCTTTAGTGGTGTATGAATTCAAGAGTAGCAGAGCATCGATAAAAACATAATAAAAATATTATATTATATTTTGTCTATATGCCTTATTTTTTATGAAATGATTATATATAATTAATTGGGTAGAATATGGTATAATTGATCCAGTGATTGTGTCTAGAACATGGTATTAACCCTAAATATTATATAAGTTAGATTCTCATCAGCTATTATGACATATTGAAACTACAGTCAGAGTTAATGGAATAAATTAAACAATTAATTAAATTTTATAAATAATTAATTTTCCTAATATTACCTCTCTATAACCCTTTATTAGTAAAGTCAATATTGTTATTTATATAACCGTGTGAGTATTACATATATGATTTGTAAGAAATATATTGGTGAAGAGATCATGGATAATTTGTTAATGACGAATGAATGTTATGGTAATTTCCAATGACATTGGTGTAAAAAAATTATTTTCTAATGATATGATCACTTGATGAAAACCATAATCATGATATCATTGATAGATTAATGTTTCAGTTGTTCTCATTGAGTTAGGGATTTGATACTTTTTTATTTATCAATTTTTCATGAATTACTTGTCGAATTTATTCTTTGAACCCGACATATTTTTTCTTAGACCATGCTATAATTTTTTTAGATTTCTCATTTGGTTCCCTTAAATAATAATCTAATTTATGTTTTGGGGTCTTAAATCCCACTCCAAGGAAATTCAATGGTGTATTTAGTTTTCATTAAATTCTTTGTTCATGATAGTGTGCTTTTTTATGGATCCATGAAGAATAATTGTTTTTATTATCCCTTATTTATTCTATGTATTTTATTTATTCATTTTATCTCGATATTATGAGTGGTAGAATGTTCATAAACACTAGTGGTCGGAAATGAGTGGGTGTAATAGTAGTGTCTATGTATTGGGTAGGGGGTGGTTTGATCAGGGTAGTGCATTGAATATTAAGGATTCCCCATGCGGTGGAGATGTGTGGTATAGTGTGAGGATCATGATTCCATAGTGGAGATGGCATATATTAGAGTGAAAGGAAGCGCTCTATTGCCATGGATTGATTCATTACAGGTGAATTTAATTAATATAATAATAAACTGAAATTTAAAAAAATAACAAGATGGGTTTGATTGAAAAGAGGGTGGCGTTAAGGGGGTGTTGTGTGAGCTAGTAGCTTGATATAGGAGAACTACATGTTTGGATTGGGATGAACTATTTCCTCTCCACTTTAAACCTAATATGATATATAATATTTTATAATAATAATTATATCATTGATAATAAAATATTAAAAAAATTTAGTGAGGGCCAATGAGTGGGGGTGCGTGAATGAATTCATTCTCCCTCTGCACATGGAACCCTTTCTCCCCAATGATAATAATATTTTAATTTTATATTTATAATAATAATTTTATATTTATATTTATTGTTATTTTTATTATTAGAAACCTTTTTTAGTTGTAACAGCATATATGAAAATCTAATTGATTATCTGTTTACATCATGACGCATACATGAAGGCAGACAATTCAAGATCAATATTGATATTTAATTCTGACCCATGGCAGAAGTCCTAGGTATCTCTAAATGTGTTTCTTTTCATTGATATAATAAAATGTTTATTTTTCATCAGTTTCACGTTTTTAATAAATTAATAGGCTATACAACGTATTTTTCCATATAGATCCCAATAACATGATTTATTCGTCCTTATGAATCTTTTTTGAAAGGTTGGATAGGAAATGTATTTTTTTAATATTTAGGGTTGATGATATGGTTCATGAATTAATATCGGAGCATCATCATGCCTTTAATATAAGGCTAGGTATCCCCTTTATTGGGGGTAATACTTTATCTATGGTTTGTTTTTTAGTTGCAATGTGAGGTGGTGAAGGAAAGTTGATCTAGATAAAAAGAATTTGGAAATAATGGGGTGATCTCATAGGGTTAAATATGGGTTTTAGTATCTACCATCCATCCCCATGATGTGACACCCTCTATCTAAAACTATAGATCTAGTTTTTGGTATCCTTTATTCATACCTAGGGCATGAGAGCCTCAATCTTAAATTTCATGTAGGTTTTTCATCCACCACAATGTGCCCAAGGGGGATATATCCCCAATATTGAAGGTGTTATATTAATTGGGTATTAGAATCTCTTTCACTAGTTAAGGCATGAGAACTTATATCTTAACATATGGTGGGGTTATTTATCCCCAACATGTAGAGGGGATATAATTTACCGTAGGGTTCACTTGTCATATGAGGTGTCTTCAAGTAAGGTTTTAAATAACCCATGGTGATCTTGATGATGTATTATGATTCTAGACCTAGATTGGAATCTAGGATTCCATGAAAGAATCATTTGTTCTATCTATGAATATTTGGGACCTTCTTCCTTGGTCGGTTATTCATATGATCATATATAGGTTCTTCTTCCTTAAAATTATTTTGGTTACTCTTTGGTACCTAGATCTTTGAGTGGACTTGTTATTTTTGATTTGTTTATGGTTTTTGTGTCATCCCACTTGTTATTTTTACACTCACCATTTCACAAGCCTTATTCCCACACATGTTATGAAAATGAAAATAATGAACATGTTCAGAGATAATATAATAATGTTGGAGTAGTCTTGTCTTATTTGTAGAGGAATCCTAGTGACACTCAGTGATTCATTATGGAGCATGGTGATGATTTATAGTGGAAGTGACCATCATGGATGGATAGTGATACAATTTTACATGCATCCAAGGTGATATTCTCAATACTTCAAGTTTTAGAGATGGTTCATATGTTTTGTTTTCATTATACTTACCTTATGGGTTGTAGTTTTATTCATTGCCTTATGGGTTTTATTTTTATTCATTTATTATGCATGCATTGCATATAGTTCAGTTGATTATATATATCATTCTGGTATATTGGGTTATCTTTTTGATTTTATATATTTTTTATAACATGTTTCTATAGGATAATGCCTCACATGTTGGGATATATTCATACTATGTGATAGTAACTCGACCTTATCCTATTGGAGGTGGGACTCGGGTGGTACTCTTGGCGTACTGTTTACCCAGGCGGGGCCTCTATGGGTCAAGTCATTACATGAAGATTCTGCTAACCCAAATAAATCATCTATAAACTACCAATTTTTTGTATTTTGATACAAATACATCAATATGCATATAATATAACATGTTTATAAATTGAGGTATAAAATTTGATAACAAACTCGTCAGAAGCTTCCCATTACTTCTTCTCTAATGCTCAGTTATTCTTCTAGTATTCATTATTGTTATAAATAAAACATACAACATCCCTATCCTATGAATAACTCATAAATTTATCCTCTTATATGGGTAGTGTGAAGGTTTATTAGACATGGAACTACTCTTCGAGTTCTTTTCCTTTCCTTTTATCTTATTAACCATAAGGACTGGTTGTTTTTCCAGGTTCAATTTGTTATCTGATTTTAGAATCAATGTAAGATATCTCAAATCATCTTCCCTAAATTTTTTATATTAAAATTCATAGTAAAACTCGATAAAAATTGAGGAAGTTAAGTGAGCATAATGTTCAATTACATTTCCTTGTAAATATTAAAATATATAATTTCTAAACACTCAATGCCTCAAATCATAACAAATTCATGAGGTCTACATAGTTAACCTTCTCTAAACATTCATGTAATGATCTCCTTGATGATCCCATACCTCTCTTGTCTTGATTTATCATAACAAAGAATATAGTAATGAGAAAACATGGTGTATGCATCCATGTATTCATGAATATTTAAGGGATAGTTATTCATTGATGATAACATGATGAATTGGAAATCCAATTAATTATCCATGTGTTTCAAAAATATTTAATATTTCTCCTTACATGCCTCTTTGGAGGGATCATAAGGAACTACAGACATTAGAATGTAAAAATTACACTCCAGGAATAGTATTATGTGCAAGTAACTCTATCACTTTGGAAATCTAGAAATGATCAAGGTATTTTTTCCCCAACATAGATCGTAAGTATAATATATTGTTTGAATTACATGTTATTTTCTACCAAAAATATAAGCTGATTTTTTTTACCATTTATCATGATTACAAAGTGCGACCTAATAAATTAATTATATTTTTCACCCATTATTTTATAAACTCTCTATAGTCCCCTCTGTTTAATTCAATATATATTATCTCATTGATATTATAATGGAAAAAATCTGTATTCCCCTTTAAATAACCCAAATGCAGGCCTTATCAAATTATTCAAAATGTATTTATGTTAGAAGTCTTTCCAACTACTTTAACTCACATTTCCTTGACATGTTGAGTGGAATCATCAATCCTAAAATATTATACTCATATTTCATCAACACTTTCCACCAAGATACATCAAATATTTCAGAGGTAATACTCTTGATTCTAACTTGGTAAAGTCAACCAAAACCTTTCATTTTAACACCATAATAAATAAAAATATCCTGATGGGTTTTAGACCAATACATTAATCTATTGTTTCAATATAAATAGTGTAATGGAAGGTGATGTATAACTTAATATTTTATTTAGGTATTTTATATTATCTTATGTGTAAATATTATTTATTTTTATTTTTCATGCTTTCTAATATTATATAGATTTTAAATAATTTATTAACTATGTCTAATAAAATAATTTATGCATAATAACATTATTTTATTTTATCCAACATGATAATTATTTATTTACTTTATTTTATCATGTTTAATCATGAAATAAATAATAATTTTATAAATAAATAACCATGAATTTTAGAAATAAAATAATTAAGTGACATGATTATGATATTTAAACTATGTATTGGATTATCGAGTGGAAAATAAACCAACCATTACCCTAGAAGGAAAAACTCAAACATCCTCTACTTGACTCGAGTTGTAGCATCCCGTGATTAGCTGATTTATCTTTTAGGTTGGTTTCACCATTGATCATGTCTTGAATTATATCCTTCTACTAAGAAATCCTTAGTTTATAATGTCTTACTCCAATTTAGGTAAGGGGTACTAGGGGATAAGGGTTATATAAAATATTCCATCGAGAAGAATGAAAGTAAAAAATAAGTAGGAGGGGATGATATGAAAATCATCATATTTAATTAATATTAAATTTATCTTAAAACCCCGTGAAAAATATATTAAATAAAATAAAAAATAAACACAAACATTGTTTGTTCAGGATAATGATCATTCAAAACAGGTAACAATTATTCATATAACTTACTATAATTTATTTCAATTTATGCGTTATAGAGAAAAATTTATCAAATAAATAAATTAATTTTATTATTAATTAAATAATTATTTATCTTAATTATCTTTTTAAATAGTCTATGAGACAATCTTGTTTTGAAATTATAATTAAAATTAATTATTTAATTTATATTCAAAATTAATTA
Source organism: Viscum album (assembly GCA_963277665.1). NCBI lineage: Eukaryota > Viridiplantae > Streptophyta > Magnoliopsida > Santalales > Viscaceae > Viscum > Viscum album. The sequence continues at coordinate 1,869,544,634 of OY728133.1, forward strand.
ATTACACAATGTGTACTTGAGGATAAATTATGTATACCATTCTCCAACTAATTAAATCATTTTTATGATTTTAATACATACATTTTGTGCATCATTACTCTACATAGAATATGACTAATGATGTTTATAGTCTTTTTTTATGAATTTCATACATACATATAATGTATTCAAACATGGAATGTCATGATATGACATGAAATCTTGTTTCTAAGGTTTGGATTTTTAGCATGCATGGTGTCACGCACCACCCCAGGTCGACCATGAACCTGTCACCCGAGTCGGCGGTGACATGGCTCGAGGGGCATTACCGATCCCCACTGGATGGAAACTAGTGTTGAGCATCAAAACTAAACAAGTGGTAATGTTTTGGCCAAAAAAAGAAAGACAAATAAATAAATTAAAACAGGATAATGAAAACAAAAACTGTGAGCGGTGAGAAAACAAAGTCGTATATACCGCCATATAACCCTATGGGTCACCACCAACCTCAGTCAAACATCGCACTATGGAGGCTGAATCCAAACAATGCATATCAACTGATGCTAAAAAACAAAGGTAACACTATAGGCCTGAGTATTATAACTCAGTAGGCATGCTCAAAAAATCTATTCTCATATGCATTTCCTTTAAATAAAATATCCATCAATTTAATGATTGAAATACAATGTATAGAACTAGTTTTTTACACATTTTATTCTTAAAAAAATCACTATCTATTTCCCTTCATATTTTAAACTGAGATCTTTTCCAAGGAGGAAGAATTAAACTTTTAAAGAAAGAGGGATAGTGGAGTGTAAAACATTTTAAAAACCTTTTTCCAAAAACTTTTTAAGATCACTTTTATCTACATTAACAAAGAGATGCATCATACACAAAGGCAAAAGCAATAAAAACACAAGGTAAATGAAAAATAACAAGAAAGAGTAATCAACCAAACAATGAACCGCAATAATCCGCCACAAACAACTAAGTGCCGATATACATGGGAAAACCTAGGTGCTCATGAATAGTCTAGAACGTACTATACATGTGACACATCCTGATGGCATGCCTACTCTTGATTAAGTCATAACGCCCAAACGCTTGGTATCCCCCGACCTAGCCTAACTGAGGGGCCCAATCCTCTAGGAGAATATAATCTGTACTAAGGGCCACTAGCCAGTGCGTATTCTAAACTAGGGCAGCAACACTTCACTGAAAATTCACTCTCTATGCTAGGTTACCATGTTCAGAATAAAAAGGTGGTGATCAAACAACATCAAAATATTATGCAGTCAAAAGTACATTCCTTACACATAGTCAACACACTCAACAATGTCACCCCTGAGTCGCCCCAAGTAATACATTCCTCTTCTTTCAACCATCTGATCATAGGAATGTCCTACTCGATGGACCTCCCATAGCATATAACTCAACTAAAGAAAGGGGACCACATCCAAGGAGAGTTATCATAAGATAAATAGTTTTACAAAAGTGGAAACTGGGCCTCACATTAATTTTACATGCCAAACCAATACTTAAGAATCACACGCACACCACATTGAAAACCAAAAATACAATTCAAAACCCATTTAAGAAACCCAAACTGGAATTTATATCTAAATCACAGTCACAAAGTCCAATGGTGCATTTCATCAGGCAATTGATGTGAATACACAATCAAACCATTTATTGCAACACATTACAAGAAATAAACCACTCCAATTCAAGTAAGACCATTTTACTAACTATTCTATATCAATAACCAATTCTGAAACTAGGTGCGAAAAGTGAGAAATAAATGATTCTTAAATTTAATGGTTAATGCATAGTGATCCTACCTTAGAGAAAGAAGCAGACCAAGCCAAGATGCTTCAGCTCTTACTTCTTCTGATTAAAAATTCTAAAACTAGCACACACACACACATTCTCATACATACATATATATATTCTTAATCCATTGAACATATTCCCCATGCCATAAGGGAATATGTGAAAGGAAGATATATATTTATATACATATACACATACATACCTATGGATTTGTGTGTGCGCACCACCAAGAAGTAACCCAATATTTAAATAATTAATATATAAAAACCAAAATCTTTTGAAAAAATGAACAATTTAAGAATACAAATATTCAAGGAAACACCAATTTAAAGCATCACCTTACATTGATGACACCCCCATGTATGCACCTAGTGAACCCTTAGGTGTGTCAAAATCTAGTGACACACCAAGCATAAAAAGAGACACAATACCCAATTTTCAAATACTTTTATTGTTAATTAGTCATTTCATGAATCACCTTTGTAAAACCCCACAATCAATGCATTCACATCACATGTGCCTTTGAAAACACATTTTACACATTTTTTATAGCCCTAAAACACTTCCAAAATGTACCCTAATGAAGAACACAAGAGAACAGAACCATACCATTTAGAAAATCATAGTTCACCATATAATCATGTCAGAACACTTTCGAATAATATTTCAGACCACATAAAACATATAATTTCACTATTAAAAACTTAATAAAACTTAACCAAACACAATTGGAAAAAACAAACATATAAAAACAAAATAACCATATAAGATATTTTTAGATTATTTTATTAACAATAAAATACCATAAATGAGCTAACTATGGGTATAAACATGGTTCAAAACACAATTATAAATTAGTTTAAGATTTATATGGACCAATGGTTTTCATCGAAAATAAAAGGGATGAAAACACTTACCTCAAAGGCATGCGTTTGTGGTGAAACTCCTAGCGGAGGATGAATGGACCTCTGTGAAGAAAGTGAAAATCATAAATTCAAAGTAACCCAGACCAACCAATATACCTCACATCTAAGATGCATCCAAGATTAAGAAAGACACTAAAAAATAAGGGGAAACTCACTAGTGGGGGAATCCTGTATGCTGAAGAGAATATTGTCAAAGAGGTTTCAGCTAGCGAAGGAGGTGCCAGATAAGAGGGGGGTGGTTCACCTAGAGCTGCACGTAGGAGAGGTTTTTCACCAGATGGGTTCGTGTAGGTAAGGAAGGAAATCTTCAGATGAGGTTGCACTAGATGAGGTACAATCTAAAGGAGAGTCCTGGAAGGAGGGCGAAAACCATGAGGGGGAAGGTCTGCAGTGCGGGGGTGGTGAAGGATTTAGAAGATGGGGAGAGTGCAGAGCAGGGGGAAGGGAGGTCTGGCTGTTGAATGAGGCAGAGCACCATTCGCAGGGCGAGGATAGTGAAGCGGTGAGTGTGGTCGCACCGCATGACTGAAAGGAGAGGGGAAGGCTCATCACGCTTCTGGAAGGAGGCCTCACACCGCTGGGGGGAGAAGCAGAGGGCACCTCACGCCGTGGGGAGGAGTGGTGGTCGCCTGTAGTGCAGCCAGGACACGGCTACACGATAGGGGAGTAGGAGGGGTAGATCTAGGTCTTTTTTTTCATTTTTTATCTTAATAACACTGTTATTACCATAATAATAATAATAATAATAATAATAATAATAATAAAACCAAATATATTAATAATAACACAATAAATGATAATAATAATAATAATAAAAATAGTAATAATAAAAATTTATTATTAAAAAATGATAAAAATATTAATTTTTTTTTAAAAAAACTTATTAATTAAATAATAATATAATTATTAATAAAATTAAACATTTAACCAACTTAATTGAAAAAAAAAATTATTTTGGTCGTTAGACATTTGTGGGGGAACTCGGGGTAATGACGCGGATACTGCCCAATGTGTGGTGGCCACACATGAATCCAAATCCAAATAAAAATATTAACAAAAAATATATTTAGAATCGCGCTCACTCGATCCTCAACAGATAACCCAAAGCCAAGAAATAATAAAATCAAAAATAATTTCAAAGGTGGGGGTGTGACAATTCTCCCCACCACAGACACATTATGCCCCCAGAAAAACACCCTGCCAAGAGATATCCAAAACTTGAGTCCCTTCCTGAAAACCCCCAAAAGGAAAATCTAGAACCTTTGGTTGACGATTCACTCCACAAGTCAAATCGGACCGGTCACAAAGAAACCATGACACAAAACGAGGGGATAACACGAGAGGGTTCTCCCCCACTAAATAACTCCACCAACCCAGAAACTTTAAAACCCACACACATCAACCCGAGGAGGGTATAATGTGGGAACTCCCAACCCAAACATACTGACTTCAACACATGAGTTTAACGGGACCATTGAGACTTAATGGAACACCACTACAAGGCCACCTGACATATCAGGGAACCAAAACAAGGAACTCTCTATAACAACACCGCTGGAACTAATAATTCCCAAAACTTATCTAAACTCTCAACACATCCAACTCCCTTAATACGAGTGAGACAACACCTCTACTGAAACGTGAAATTCCTGACACAAGACAAATACCCCCAACACTCACATCTCCAAATGATCACTAATAAAACTAGGACCAACCCACACAAGGGCCAATAAACCATTTAAGAAAAACAAACAATTATAGAGGCCACATTCAGAAGAACGTAACTACTACGATCATGAATGAATAAGTTCATCACAGTATCACCATAAAGGATGACCTTACAAAAGCAGGAAAATAAGAACAAGGAAACCTGAATATCTCTATTCCGAGATGAAATATAAAAAACCAAACAAAGGTCTCACATGCCTCTAACACCCGGACTGTGCACGAGCTTCACCCCGAGACCTGTGGTTGGGCCTTTGATGGCTGAAGCATCTTATGCCTCACCGTCAGACACGATCATCCGCCAGTCATAAATCCTTCTTCGAATGAAACTTCCTTCAGAACCTTTCCCAGTGACCCGAATGGTCACACAATAGTAGGAATTCATAGTGATGAGACAAGATGCCTTAGGATTCTTGAACTGGCAACACCGATTGCACATTATAAATTAGAATGATGAACCAGAAGTCGACACCGACAAAAGAAATTTCTTCAGAGGCAAGTTCCTCTCATACACCCCACTAGAAAAATGGAGGACCCTTAGAAATAACGAGAGGCACTGTAATTTCCAAGAACATGCACTCCAAATGTTGAATCCTTAAAGCGGCCGACATATTCCTTTACCAACCACTGACATTATTAACGATAGATGAGCTCTCTCCTCGTTTCATCATCACCTCCTCAGATATGATCCATTGGATGAAGAGGATCATTAACACCTCCCACGTAATCCCAAATCCAACTATGATGAAAAATACACCTCCATGTGTCATGGATGGACCCCCCCACTAAATACAAGACAATATGAACTCTAACAAACTCGAGAGTCCCCAACCACCTGAAGACATGCTCTACTCCCCTCAAACCGCTTCACTTCCCCTAATGAACTATGAATGCCTCGAAAGACAAGCAACACTTGATAGAAACCAATATTGGGAACAACTCATTAACAACTTTTGAAGAATTTTTTTGAGTGGCATATTCAGAACAACTTAAAAAAACAAAATCGAGATTGGCATCATGCCCGAACTCGGTCAAAAGAAACACCCCAAGCTGAGACAACCGGCCCGAAATTCCAAACATTCTTAAACACAACCAAAACCACACCACAATCCAAGTGAAATAGACTCATAAATCAAACATACAGAAACATAGGTAAAATCAACTTTTCAAAATACCAAAACCCAATTTTCAACAAAAACAATGTCCTGAAATAATTTTTTTCATTCAAGTCAATTTTAGAAAAGTCAAGACAACCTTAAATTCCAAAACCCCACCCAGGGAATCCATTGATCCGCCGCATAAACCTTCATCCCTTTTCCACTCAAATCACCCATACATATGTGTCCATGTGAACTCCTTGTATCTACCCACACATAAGCAGGCGATCATAGATAATACCAAGGGTTTCACTTTCCATTCCACTACAAAATCCAAACGTAAGGCAAAATTTTCCAAATCAAAATTCTTACTCTTTAAAAATCAACTTCACCAATTTTAAAACAACATCAATAAAAACCACTTTTTACCAGTTTTAAAACCATTAGAGAAAGAGAACTTTCAATTCAAAACCACCTAAATTTCCAAAAACACTATAAAACCAACCAAAATCAAGACAAAGCACAACCGAAAATAGACAACTGAACTAAGGAACTAGTTCTTCTGCCCAAGCCAGCAACATGGTAGTGAGGCATGCCCCATGTAATACATAACACTAGAAGACATTGAATCACACACTTGGGCTCCACACAGGTCACCAATCTATGTGGGGTAAAAGTGTAACACCGAGTCGCCTCTATTATCATCCCTCAATCCAAAAGAAAGTCAAAATACTCAATACATGGACTACAACTGATAGCATAGGTCTCATCACAAGCGGTGGTGATCAGACATCATCACACAACCTACCCCCTAAGAACTGACAGTCATAATATCCATCTACCAGACAACCCAAATAACAAGGGCCTCCTCTTATACCATTTTTTCATGAAGCAACCTGGGTCGAACCTGAACTGGTCACCCGAACTGGCCGCGACTTGTCCTGAGGGGCGTTCCCGATGCCCACGGGCTGACAACTAGTGTTAGGCATCAATACTAAACAAGTGGGAATGATTTGGCCCAAAAATAAAATACCAATAAATAAACAAAAACTGAAAAATGAAAACAGAAACTACGATTAGTGAGAAAAAAGTCATACATACCTTCATGTGACCCTATGGGTCACCACCAACCTCAATCTAACGTCTCACTAGGGTGACTGAATCCAAGCAAGGCATAGTAACCGAAGCTAAAAAACAATGGTAAAACTATAGGTGTGAATATTAAAACATAGTAGGCATGACCAAAAAATATATTCTCCTATTCATTTCCTTTAAATAAAAGATCCATCAATTTCAGGTTTGAAATACAATGTATATAACTAGGTTTTTACACATTTTCTTCTTAAAAAAATCACGATCAATTGCCCTTCATATTTTAAACTATGTTCTTTCCAAGGAGGAAGCTTTTACCATTTTAAAAAAAGAGGGATAGCGGAGTGTAAAACATTTTAAAAACATTTTTCTACAAACTTTTGAAGATCACTTTTATCCACATTAATAGAGATATGCATCATACACGAAGGAAAAAAGAAATAATCACACAAGGGCAATGGAAAATAATAGGCAAGAGTAATCTACCAAACAAGGCACCTCAACCATCTGCAGCAGACAACTAAGTGTCGATATAGATTGGAAAACTTAGGATCTCTTGAATAGTCTAAAACGTACTATACATGTGACTCATCCCGAAGTCATGCCTACTCTCAATGACTTCAAAACGTCCAAACGTTCAGTGTCTCCCTACCTGGCCTAACTGAGGGGCCCAATCCCCTAGCAGAGTATAACCCATAGTAAGGGCCAGTAGCCAGTGCATAGTTTAAACTAGTGCAGCAAATGTTTACAGAAAATTTTCTCATGATGATAGGTCCCCATGTTCAGACTAAAAAGGAGGTGAGACAACAGTGTCAAACATATATGTAGTCACAAGTACATTCCTCCCACATATTCAACACACACAATATAGTCACCCCTGAGTCACCCCAAGGAATACATCCGTCGCCTTTCAACCATCCGATCAAAGTAAATTCCTACCCTATGGACCTCCTATAAAATACAACTCAACTACAAAAAGGAAACACATCCAAGAAGAGTTTTCTTAAGATAACTAGTTTTAAAAAAGTTCCAATCGATCCTCACATAAATTTCACATACCAAACCATTTCTTAAGAATCACACGCACACCACATTGAAAACAGAAATACACTTCAAACCCCATTTAAGAAACCTAAAATAGAATTTTAAATCTATAGAACACTCACAAAGTCCAAAAGGGGCATTTATTCAGGTAATTGATGTAAAAACACAATCAAAAAATTTATTGCAACACATTACAAGAAATAAACCAATCCAATTCAAGACAGACCTTTTTACTAACAGTTCTATATCAATAACTAATAATGAAACTATGTGTTAAAAGTGAGAAATAAATGATTCTTAAATTTAAAGGTCAACTCCAAGAGATCCTACCTCAGAGAAGGAAGAGGACCAAGACGAGACGCTTCGGCTCTTGAATCTTCTGACAAAAAATGCTCACAGTAGCACAGACATACATTCTCATACATATATAAATATATATATACACTTAATCCATTGAACATATTCCCTGGGAAAGGATGATATATATTCATATACATATACACATATGTACATAGGTATGTGTGTGTGAAAACAACCAAAAATTCACTGAAACTCTAATTAATTAACCAAGATAAACCAACATCATTTGAAAAAAATGAACCATTTAGGAAAAGAAATTTTCAAGGAAACACCAATTTAAAGCATCACCTTCCTTTGATGACACCCCCATGTGTGCACCTATTTCTCCCACGGGTGTGTCAACATCAAGGGACACATCAAGCATTACAAGACACACAAAAACAACTTTTCAAATAATTTTACAATTAATTAGTCATTTTATTAAACCCCTTTGTAAAACCCACTATCAATGAATTCTCATATCAAGTTCCTTTGAAAACACATTTTCCACAATCTGCATAGTCTTAAAAACACTTCCAAGAAGTACCCTAATGAAGCACACATGATAACATAGCCATATCATTTAGAAAATCCTCTTTCACTATATACTCTTTTCAATACACTTTCGAAGAATATTTTCACCACATAAAACAATTAATTTCACTATTAAAATCCAAATAACATATACACAAACACAATTAGAAACAAAAAACATAGACATAAAAAAACCTCAAAAGCTATTTTTAGATAATTCTAATAACATTAAAATGCTTAACTGAGTTAACTATGAGTATAAAAAAGGTTCACAACACATTTAAAAATTAGTTGAAGACTTATATGAACAAAGGGTTTTAACTAGAAATAAAAGGGATGGAAACGCTTACCTCAAAGGTATGAATTTGCGGTGAAAATCCTACAGTATGATGAATAGAACTTTTTGAAAAAAGTGAAAATTAAATATTCAAAGTAACCCAGACTAACCAATAACCCTCACATCTAAGATGAAACTAAGATGGAGAAATACATACATAAAAAGAAGGGTAAACTCACCGGTGGGGAAAAACCGCGCGCCAAAGAGGAGATTGCTGAAGACGTAGCTACTGGAGAGGGAGGCACCGGAATAGAGGGGGTGGTTCGGCCAGAGCTACGTGTCAGAGAGGGGTGTCATCGGATGGGTTCGCTTAGATAAGGAAGGGCACCGTCAGACAAGGCCACACTAGAGGAGGTCCAATCAAAAGGAGAGATGCTGAAGGAGTGAAAAACCAGGAGGGGTGGGTCTGCAGCGCGGGGGCGGTGAGGGATTGGGTTGTTGGGGCGAGCGCAGAGTTGGGTGAAGGGAGGTTTAGCTATTGAACATGGAAGAGAACCATGAATAGGGAGAGGGATAGAAAATTTGGTGGTGTGGTCGCAGCACACCACTGAAAGGATAAGGGAAGGATCTCCATGCTTCTAGAAAGAGGCCTCACACCGCTTAGATGATAAGAAGAGGGTGCCTCGCACCATGGGGGAGTAGAGTCCACTTTCAGTGTGGTGAGGCAGCAACTATGCGAGAGGGGAGAAAGTGGGGTTGCACTTGGTCTTTTTTTCCTAATAACAATTTTATAACCATAATAATAATAATAATAATAATAATAATAATAATAATAATAATAAAACCATATATAATAATAATAACACCATAAATGATATTAATAAAAATAATAAAAATTTTAATAATAAAAATTAATATTTAAAAAATTATAACAATAATAAAATTTTAGTAAAAATAATATTTTTAATTAAATAATAACATTATTATTAATAAATTTTAACACTTATCCCACTTTATTTACAAAAAATATTTATTTTAGTCATTAGACCTTTTCGCTGGCACCCACGGTAACAACGCGGCTACCGCCCACTGTGTAGTGACCACACATGGGTCCGAAGACCAGTAAAAATGATAACAACAAAAAGATTTAGACTCACGCTCACTCGAGCCTCGACAAGAGAACCCATATCTATGAAATATTTAAATAAAAAATAATTTCAAAGGTCGGGTGTGACACATGGCATATAAGACAATATGGAATGCCTTGAATATACACAGTATATACTATTGGTGATTCCCATGTAGTATAATGTGTGTGTAATGACTGTACATAAATTTTATTGGTATTATAACAAATAAAAAAATTTATTTAAGATTTTAATTCCCCACAGCCCACTAAAAATCACTCAGCATGTTATTCATGTGGACGACCTTGTCACACAACATGTATAACTCGAAATATGTCATATTGAGAATTTTTGGTCTATTCCCACCCTCGGATAAACCCTCCAAAATATACTCCTGCAAAATTTCATGCGTAGAAGAAAAGGATTTGGAAAAAACCCCATGTTATGACACATAGAACATGGAAGAAAAGATCACCCCCATTCAGTACACCACAACAATAAACCATCAAAATAATACAAGCAAGACTAGGGAATGAAATAATTTAAAGAAAATCAAAATTCACATGAACACTAAGAGTTGAATATTTTAAGATTTCATCCTAATTCATGAGGGAATGATGATTTACTATTACTCAAGGAGGTATATATAATTAAAATGATAAAGTGGTTCACATGATCTCACTTTGTGTTATCCAACAAATTTAATTATACTAGGAATAAATAGAGTAATCCATATAGTAATTCTATTCACCACTACCACCCAATCTCCATGGGTATTTGTACAACTTATCAAATATTCACAGATAATCCTCTTATAGTAAAACACTCCCACCGCGTCAACTAGCTATATCGGTTCATCGTTCCCCTTTTGATAAAATCCCATTATATAAAGTATAGTGTATCTAATGATGATATAGATTCCCATTAAGCTTATCCACCATTCCCTTTATCTATCATTCATCTATTTTTTTTAAACAGATTCAAGTTAGTGTTTCTCCATCACCCATCCAATCACATGAAGTATATCCACCTACTTTTCTCTCATTCTGATTATTTTAATTTCCTCTATCAAAAAAATATATCTCACACTCCAAACAATATCTAACTTAAGAATCATTTGATGGATTCACCCTGAATAAGTCTCCCTTTAGTTCCCATAGAATTTTTCCTTGAATTGTTTTTAGAATCATGGTTCCCTAACCATAGTGACATGTCACCCAGGTCCAACTAAGGTGAAAAACCAGCCCATCAATTCCTTATAAACCACCTTCATCAGTATGTGCACTGGATTTCAAGTACCTTTTTCCATCTATTAGTATAAAAATATATCCTATAATAATGTTTGGATAAAGTGGTACTTTAGATGAATGGGCTTAATTAAATAATGAAACACTATATTTATATCCAACTCATTCATTCTCTATGAATCACAAAATATAATCTCAAATTTTGGTTATTTTCTAAGATCATCTACAAACCCATTCATCCACACAAACTACTTCCCTACTTCTATCAAGGTGGTGTATGTTCCTCCCAATATTGAGATTGTAATCACCAACTAAATCATTGACATTCTATTAACTATATTTTTTACAAAAGTAAACACATAACCGATAGTCATATTCCATGTTTCTATGTCCCCATCAGATTTTCAGTCTAAAAACCCATACAATTACTTATGTATTCCAAAAAAACACTAGGATTATAGAACCTTTCAAATAACATAGAATACGCTTCATATCCTCCCAGTTCTATTTTATAGGGTTTAACAAAAATCTACTAATCATTCACACATCTTGCACAATGACCTAATGAGTATATACCATGGGGTACATATAATTTCCAATAGCTGATTCATATAAAACATTCTCCATGAAACTGAACACATATTAGTTTCATGGTGAATTAACACTGCTGGGACTAAATGTCCATACAAGATTGTGGACCCTAGATTTTTTGCTTCCTCCTGATGTTATCCCTAATCCATTATATGTGATCATCATGATTTAGGTATAGGGTATCATAAATTTGGACCTTCATGATCATGTACCCAAAATAAACTTTTTCAAACTACGGTCCTTTATCTCAAAATATTATGAAAATGCATCCTTTATCTCATTGATTATTTCCATCATTGGACCTATAATCCTCATGTGGTCAGAATAGAGAAGTATGATTATAATTAACCCATAAATAAGTTTGGTCTGGTAATAACAATGTCTAGAATTGCTCCATAATAACATATGTTTCTCCATGAATTCATTTAACTTACACTTCTAATTCCTTGGCTCCTAAATCAAACCATAATGTATATATTTGATGTAACACATGAGTGCCTGATTCTTTTGATCATTGAAACTAGTCATCTTATCCATATAAATTCCATCATCTAAGTCTCCGTACAGAAATTATGTCTTCATGGCCAACTATTCTAGATGATGTCCTTATGATGGTAGAAAAAACAACATTATTCATAATCTTATGTTCTTAACTAATAGTGAAATGATTTATAAGAAATAAACACCACCGATTTTATGAAATCCTATTACAACTAGCATATCCATGAACTCCTTTAATTTTTCACCTTTTACTTTAAGTGATAAAACAATTTTTTAAAGATAATTATTCCTAGTGGGTCTCTCTATTATCTACCATGTTCCGAACAAAAGGAAAGAATCAATTTTATCGTTAATTTAAATCCATAAATATTTAGGTTCCTTTAGTATTCTTTCTTCCTCATTCACATTGGGTTCTCTATTAACTATTAGAAGTAAATAATGCATTTTATGTCATACCATTACACTGGGTGTCTCTCATAGTAAATAATTCCACTAGTACCTATGGTTATTATCCTTATAATTCTATAACTTATTTAGTATGAACATGTAGTTATCAATCATTAGGATTCATTATTGTCTCTATTATATCAAGCTTAAGAATCAACATTGTAATTTAACCCGAATATTTTAGTAACTACACTGGATGGTCTTCTAATTTCTATCCTAACATGATTTCTTAAAACATTGGAACATCAGTAAATTCTAGTGGTTTGTTCAGCTAAAACTCTTCTTATAATAATATTTTTTTCAAATAATAATTTCCTTCTAGATTTGGATCCTTCCTGATTTGGATCCTTCCAATGGATCTCATCCATGAAGATAATATTTAAAATTATAATGTATCATAGAGATTCATTATCCCGTAGTCAAAAAACATACTCTATGTTCCCATTTACAACAAATTAACATTCTCAAGACTTAGCCTCCATATTTTATCATTTTTTATCAACAATGTGAACGTAAGTGATTTCTATAAATACTTTAAAGTAGTTTAGTTAAATATTCTTTCCATACCGGTAAACCATTATTTTTGTCCAATTATAAATGAAACACTTTATTTGATCAAATTTGTATCACGATTTATAGAGTCAACCAAAAAGACCATAGGGAACCCTGTATGAATTTTCATACTCATTGGATTATCCACTAGTGTCTAACTTATCCTTTGTACATCCTTTTATGGGGAATTCTTAGAATGGTTTTCTCAAAACTATACAATAGAATATCTATTTGATCACCTTGCTTATGTTATCACTACCATTTTCCAACCATAGAATATTTAACTTAAATATGGTCACCTTCCCCATTATATCACCCCACATAATGAATATCTCAAATAATTCATACTTGTGCCTTAGAAGGTAAACACACACTTTTTGTGTGGAATAATTGATGAATATCACATAGAAAATTGACCCTATATAATAGTGAACCAGTTACATTCCCCAAACATTTGTGTGTACTAGCACCAACTTCTGATACTTTGGTGTTTTTCCTTCTGTTTAGAAGTCATATTCAACAGATTTAAAAAGATAAAATACTTACAAATTTCTTACTCTTTACTATTGGACTTTGATAATATTATGTCTACAAATATTTATATCCCCTTATCATTAATATTTAATGCATGGTTGTTCGTATCTTCATATGAGTTATTTCATTATCATGCAATGCTCCATTCAGTGAAATTTTGATTTAGAGCATCTCATCATTCAATGCTATTTTAATAACCATTTATCCATATGATATCATCCATGAACCATCTATTAACATTATACAGATAATAATATAATCTAGTTGGCCAACATAAATAATATTCTTTCAGGGGTATAGAATATGTCTCACATCCATCAACACTAGAGTTATTCAGTTACTTTATAGATCAAAACCTTTCATTTCCCCGAAATATAAAGAGTTCTCTTGTCTACTATATGCATCTTCCCATTCCTACCCTACTTATAGTTCTTCATTATTACTCTCTTAGGTTTATTTTGGAAATAATATTTATATTTTATCACCCAAGACCCTAATGTAATAGTAGTACTTAAGATAAAATCTCTCATATCTTACATTGAATGATTCCTATATACACTGCTAGAGGAATATTTTATTGATTTATCCCACTGATTAGTATGCCAATTCTTGAGGTGTAATTTTCTTCTACAATCATAGAAATGGGATAACCATATATCATGTTACTCTTTCTCTATCTCCTCCTTCATAAATGCTTCCAGTGAGAATTCCATCCTTTATTACATCTTATCCCTTTGTCATTACATTATTTCCAAGAGATTCTTGAATATAATTATAATGATACCACTCACTCTATATTTTATTATGAACATATCTAAACTTCATGTCTTCCTTTCCAAAAGATTTACTCACAATGATCTTTATATTATCCCATGACTCTAGGAGTGAAGAGAGTAACAACAATTATAAAACCAAGCCTCTAAAAGTTTCCTTTATTGAATCCCACAAATTTTGAATGATGGTGAATTCATTTATGTTATCATTAATAGATAATCCATAAGAAATTTACTTTCTAAATAACCTATATAGAAAAAAAACCTATTCATTATCGTTGGCTTATCGTATATATCATCTATAGTCTTCATGAGCTTCGATACTATATACACTTCTAAAATGTCGTATTCTATAATATAAAAAAGTGATATTCTCGTCACTTGTATCCTGGATCCATTCAATATAATATAGATGTCGTTTTTAAAATGGAAATACTCATTCTATATCTTCTAGAAAATAAATATTCTCAATAAAACATCTCTACCTAGACCTTACTCTCATCAAATTCCATTCCTCCAGGACTTCTGAACACCCACAACATTCACTGAATGTATGATGATAGGTTCAAAACTATGAACCATTATTCTCTTATAAGTAAAAATGTTTAATTAGGTTACTATACCAATCTGTAAAACACCATCACCTAGGACAAATCATCTAGAATCATTCTAAACTTGAGTTTTGATACCACCTATTTGTTCCACAACCACATTTCGGTAAAATCATCATTATATGTCCACTAGAATGTCACACTTGGAAGAAAAATATATTCAACAAACAACATGTAAAAAAACCTAGAACATGGAATAAAAGAACACCCATGTTACCACCAAATTATGTGAAACTGCAAGAAAAAAATATGATTGATTAATAGATAAAATAACTGAAATAGAAAAATTAACAAGAACAACAATAGTTATTTGGTTCTGGATTTCACCCAAATACATGAGGAAATTATTCTTTACTATTACTCAAGGAAGTGTATATAATTACAAAGATTAATAATCTGTATCAATATTAATGTGTTTCATACAAAAAAGTGAATAAATTATCCTTAAATAGAGAAATCGAGTCAATGCTTTTGGTTTCCACCATAAATTGATCTCCTTGGGTATCCTTCCGCTTCATATGATCTTTACAGATGAACCTCCATGTATTCGAATACTATCACCCCCTCATATCAGTAAGTTAACGATATATTCCCATTATTATGAAATTTATAGAAATAAATTTTATTGTATCTACTAATGATCTAGATTTATGGTGAACTAAGTTTTTGTACCCTTCGGATATCATATTTCTGAACACCTGATGACCTAGATCTAGTCATTGCTTCTCCATCAACCATACAAACATCAGAATTAATTACATTATATTTCTATACATCTAGTGATCTAAATTTCCATTTCTATAAAATTTATATCACACTCCAAATAGTTCTATTTCATATTAATTTTTACACATGTTTGTCTCACATGTCCTAATTTATACCATACAGGGGTTTCCCAAAGTTATATTTCATATATAACAAGATACACATAATTTAATTAATTTTTAGACACCCATGTGATGTACCTTGGGACTTATTGTGTATCTCATGTGGGTTATCATGTTTTACATAGCATGTACCAATATATACTTTCCATGAATTTCAAGTGATATTGTGCCGCTCAACTAGAATTGAATACACAATGTTTGTAATCATAGAACTTTGTGTACTATGAATACATGGATTGTGAAAATATTGTATGGTTAAAACCATGTGGTGTTACATAAAATGTACACCATCTACATTCATTGTAATCTCTTCCTAACCACGATATAACTAGAATTCAATACATGGTGTGTAATTTTGCATCATGTGCCGACACCAACAATGATTACAGTGATTTATGGGTTATATTCTTGTGTGGATTACCATGGGTATACAACATATAATTAAAGATAAATTTTATGTAACGATATCTAATACACAGAATCATATAAATCGATGGATTGGATCTTTGATCATTCTTTATCTATTCATGGTATGTTCTTGGTCATATGAACTTAGACTAATGAATAATCTCAACATTTGGATTAAATAAAAAAACTAAAAAAAATTATTTCTAAAATAATTATAAATTTATAAACCAAATAATAAAAAATAATAAATTATTATTTTCCCACATTGATGTCACTTGAAGGATTAGTGGCATAATGAAAGTAGTTGGGACCATTTACCACAATTGTTTTCATCTTTTTGAATGGATAAATCCATTGAACTTGATGAAGAAACCTAGAATTCTTTATAGATAAGATATTTTAGCATATATTTTATTACTTATTTAAATTAATAATTACCTAATCTTGATAGTTGTTCAAGTTGTTTGATCAATTCATTAGATACTCTTATAGTCTCATCCTTACTGTAGATAGACCAATGTATAATTCCATTAGAGGTATCCATATGTTATATAAAAATTTCATAATGTCTTTATTGGTACTCTAGGCCCTAGCTCGGAGGAACCAATCACCTTTTTTGTTTTTATATATATTAAAACAGGAATTACCATGCATTTGAAAGAATTATTTCTCTTACTCTCTATTTCATGAGAGGGGGGAGAATGATTTTGTCTCATTATTGTGAGTGTTCTTTATAAATTCTCTCAGTCTTTAAGGATTTATCTAGATATGCAATATTGTTCAATACAATTAACTTTACATTGAAAATGATATAAAATGGAATATATATTTTGGGTAAAATATTTGATAATTTCAATGAGGCCTTCTATAAAATATTCTCTCAAATATATTCCTCATGTCTATTATTATTATTATTATTATTATTATGTTCCATGTCATGCGCTAAATTAGAAATATTTAAATATCATTTCTTGAATAACATAATTAAAATTTATTTAAATGAAATTAAATAAATTATATAATTTCCATCAGGTTCTCAACCGAGAACATCAATCCTCAACATTTATCTAACATTGAATAAAATTTAAATAAATAAATGACTTTATATTATTCATTCAATAAATAATAAAATATTATATTCACCAAACGTGGAAATAATATTTATTTTTTTATTTTAATAATTAAATAAATATTTAGTACCTTGTTTATAATAAACAAGATATAAATATATATTTTATATTTTAAAGCACAAAAATATTATTTATTTAATATTCATCTCTTATATATTCTCACTCAAATAATTGGTGATTGAATTTATGTGATCAATTTAATATAAAAAATAATTATTCCACAAGATGAGAGTAATATTTATTCTTATTATTAAATTTAAATAGAATCTAACTGAGATTCTAGATACACTTATTGTGTGACCCTCTAAGCCTCTTTCCTAGTGTAATTAGGCAAGCATCTCTAAATACCATGATTGGCATCATGTAACATGTCAAGAAATCGATAGATAGTGAAGTTAATGTCACAAGGACAACAACCTCATATGAACACTTATAATTTAATATAATAACTTCATATCAATATACCAAAATAATGTTTTCATACTTTATGTCATCAAATTTTATGCATGATTTATCTTTCATTAACTTCTTAAAATGAACTCATTAATGAACCAAAATGGTTATGGATTTAATCAAACTACTCTATTTTAATAAAAGTTCTATTGATATCACCTTACATCAGAAAATTTAGCTGGGGTGGGTTATTATTATAATGGGGTAGGCTAGAAATTATTTAGGGAAATGGGTGCCTTTAGCGCCACTTGAAGTGGCGCTATTCCAAGAATCGAATAGCGCCACTTCAGGTTTCGCTAAACTTTTTTTTTGTTTTTTTAATATTTATTATGTTACATTTAATAAAATTATATAGTTTTTATATTTATTATAATTATTAAATTTATAATTATTATATATTCAATATAATATTAATTAGAGAATTATTATAAATTTATATTTATAAATATAATAATTATGATAAATATATAAAAATAATAAATATATAAATATAGTAAAAACAAAAATATAATAATTATATTATTATAAATATAGAAAATTCAAAAATATAATACTTATATAATTATAATAAAAGTTATAAATGTAATAAATATTATAAATGTAGTAAATGTAATTATATATTTATGTATACAATACATATATATTTTTGCATTGTAAATATGCAATTTTAATTATATATAATGTATATATAAATATATAATTACATAATGTAAATATATAATTCTATATATATACATTATATATATTATTTACATTTTAAATATGTAATTATAAAAAATATGTAATTATAATTAATATATGCCTATAATAATTATTTATTTTAATTATATATTTATTATATTTAGATTTATAAATATATATTTATAATATTTATAATTATAATTATATATTTATTATAATTATATAAATATAAATAGAATAAATATACAATGTATATATAATGATAGAATAATTTGTAATAATCAAATATTAATAATAAATAATTTGTAATTTAATTAATGACAATTAATTATTTATAACAAATTTATAATTATAATAACTTATAATTATAATAATTTTTAATAGTTACAAATATAATTACTTATAATAATTTGTAATAATTATATTTTACACATATAACAAATAGTTAAAAAAGGAATTTCATAAAAAATGTCGACGAGAACTATTTTTTAAGAAATCAGACACTTATTTGAAACATAAAAATGTTTCAAATACTTGTCTTCGAAAGACTATAATAGATAAACTATAACACTGATATAGATTAGACTCTAGTCATTGATTAAACATATAATAAATATTTGAAAACATAATGAATTTAATGAAAAATGTTGATAAAAAATAATTTATAATATTTCAATTTGAAAGACTATAAAACATAAACTATTACACGGATATAACAAAAACATTAAACATTGATGAATCATATAATAAATAGTTGAAAACAAAAGGAATTTCCAAAAAAAAGTTACTGAAATATAGCATTTATTATTAAATTTAAAATAGAGAACTTTAAAACAGTAGAATGGTTTTAGATAAAAAGTATGTGTGTCTTCCTCCACTCTCACTCGGTGGTTTACCATGGACGTCTCTCCTTCGTTGAACAGTATGAACCCAGGGGAGTCAGAATTGGGGGGTTAATTTGGATATGTGACTTATATTTCGGTAAAAATGAGGGCCTGTCCAGATTTAATGAAACTGAATTGAACAGTTAAGCTGCATGTAAGACATTATGGTGGTGTTCCCCCAAAAACGAAAGGCGGATTCAACCTTTCTTGATATCTAGTATAGATTTTGATATCAAATTCACTTCAACAAATACCAGAAATGGTGTGTTTATGTGGAGGTTCTGGTATTTGTTGCAGTGAATTGGATATCAAAATCTATACTGGATATCAAGAAAGGTTGAAGCCGCCTTTCGTTTTGGGGGGAACACCACCACAGTGTCTTACATGCAGCTTAACTGTTCAATTCGGTTTCATTAAATCTAGACAGGCCCCCATTGTTACTGAAATATCTGTCACATATCAAAATTAACCCCCCAATTCTGACGCCCCGGGGTTCGTACCGTTCAACGAAGGAGAGACGTCCATGGTAAACCTTCGAGTGAGAGTGGAAGGAGACACACTTACTGTTTTATCTAAAACCCTTCTACTGTTTTAATGTTCTCTATTTTAAATTTAATAAATAATGATATCTTTCACTAACATTTTTTTTGGAAATTCCTTTTGTTTTCAACTATTTATTATATGTTTCATCAATGTTTAATGTTTTAGTTATATCCGTGTAATAGTTTATGTCTTATAGTGTTTCAAAATGAATGCTTATAAATTATTTTATATCAAAATTTTTCATTAAATTCATTCTGTTTTCAATTATTTATTATATGTTTAATCAATGAGTAAAGTCTAATCTATATCGGTGTTATAGTTTATCTATTATAGTGTTTCAAAGATAAGTATTTGAAACATTTTTATGTTTCAAATAAGTGTCTGATTTCTTAAAAAATAGTTCTCATCGATGTTTTTTATGAAATTCCTTTATTTAACTTATTGTTATATGTTTAAAGTTTCTGTTTTTTATTCATTTCATAGTATATATTTTATAGTCTTTCAATGTCACGTACGTGAACCATTTTTATGTTTCAAGTAGGCGGTTTTGAAAGCCTACATATTACTTTTCACTAACAATATTTTTGGAAAATCCTTTTGTTTTCAACTATTTATTATATTTTTAATCCATGTTGTATGTTGTTTTTGATTATTTCTTATACATTTAATCAATTTTTAATGTTTCATTTATATTATTTTTTATATACTATATATTTTATTTTCTAATTATATGTCTAAATAACATTCATTTCTCTAAATAAAGAGGGTTTTTCACAAATATATCATGGCATCTGAATAAATCAACATGGATTCCCCCCGGTACCACAACGTGGCGTCTGAATCTCACGTCCTCCCCATGTTCGACGTACGTGTCGCTCCGGTGTCCTATCAATGGGATCCTCTACTACTGGTGCATCTGGTGCCTCCTCATGATGTTGTGTAGAGGGCTGACCAAAATCATGCATGGATGACTGCCCAAAATCATACGTGGATGACTGCCCATAATCATTCATCGAGCCATATGGTCCTGAGGCTCCTAAAAATTGTAGAAATGTCATTCTGAAGAAGTCCTCGTCGGGATGAGAGGGGGATGCCACAAGCTGTGTCACCTGATCCAGCTCGTAGTCCATAGTAGTCATCAGAGATGATAGATGTGGTCTATAAACGTCTCCCTGCTGTGCAACCTCATTAATAAGTTGGGCATGATCATCTATATGTGGTGCTGCCACATCTGAAGGAGGTGCTCTCGAATGTCTATCTCGCCGCCTCTGCCCCTCCCGAGGTCCTAGTCTCCATCTCTCAGCTGGCGGCGGTGGTGGCGGTACATCGTCATCAGCAGGAATAGCAGGCATATCATCACCCTCACCCTCAGGATCTCCAGTTGGAGGATATGGATCAGGATATACCTATGGATCCTCGTCATAAAAGCTGTCTTGTATCATCCAGAGATGGTCGTAGTGAGCCAACACATCTCGATGAACTAAATCACGTCTAATATATGCCTCTTCCTGAGGATGTGTGATATGTGTAAGATGATCAATGTTGTCTGTCTGAAAATGAAATGACATTCAAATTAATACAATAAAAGAGTTAAACAAATATAATATATCTTAATAAGTTTACCATCTGCTGAATGCCAATCCCCTGACGTGTAAGATGCATGATGGTATGACGTCGATACCAATCTGCATAATCCACCTGGGCAGATAACTGATACTGTGTTGTGGGATATCCATATCGAGAAATACCATATCGGGCACGCACGTCCCACAACTCAATATGATATGCATGAAACTGCCACTAGTTCGTCGACTGTCTACCTGTAAGTACAATGGAATGCAACCCCTCTGGCTGTCTTGGTGCCATAAGAATATGCTATATATAACTGAACTGGCGCATGACCCGATCGGGCTCATGCCACTCAATGATATGGAAGTGGATGAGTGGCACCACTGTATCATGATCTCCAATCATAGCTGTGCAGTATGGTGGAAGTGATGCATAGACATAACCTCTATATGGAGTCCACAGAACCTGAAACGTAAACTCAAAAAGTAATTGACATATTAGCAAGATAATGTTGGTAAGATTACATTGTAAGAACTTAAAATAGTGATAACGAAGTATAAAAAATTAATGTTTGGCTTACATCATATGGCTGTAATGCATCGAATATCTGTCGAAATTTGTGCACACTATGTCTCAGTGTGTGTGCATGCTTCTGAGACTGACTCCACCTGGATACAAAATACTAATACACAGTAAGTTGATAAAAAAACAGATTTATTAAATAAATGAAAGTAATGAAGTAAACATACCATCATCCACAAGGACAATCCTGAAATAGCTCTGCTGTAAGAGGTGCGATAGCTCGGGGAGCGATGCGTGGAAAACGCTCCCCGACCCACATCTGTACTAAATCCATACAACCAGCAATCTGATGTGAATCTGCCTGACAACTGGTATAAAGGGAACTGTACAGATGCGCTAATATAGAGGATCCCCAACTGTATGTATCTATATGATCAAGATCCTCAAGTAATGGGAGGTACATCATGTGTACCAAAATGGTGGAGTAGTCAACGCATAACATGCCTCTGAGTAGTCGCAAATATATGCACGTGTATGCCTAAGGAGCGTCTCCTCGTCTGCGTCATCAGGAATGACAGCGAAATGATCATCAAGCCATGTCATGCGCAATCGCGAACCCACGAGGACACCACGTACGCCAATGACATCAACGCCTAATAGTCACTGTATGACGACAGCCCAGTTTCCACTAGTGGAACCCATAATTGCCTTTCCATGGATTGGAAAACCATGCATGTAGATAACGTCCTCTAAAGTAATGGTCATCTCCCCCTCTGGAAGATTAAAAGTGTGTGTCTCTGGCCGCCATCTCTCAATAAATGCTGCAATCAAATGATGACCAATAGTCTTGAAGTCACACATAGAGACTCCATAAAATCTTGCACATCTAAGGTATGGAGAAATAGCTGTCGGGGGTGCATCGTGATGAAAATGATGTGCTCTCCGAACAGCAAGCTGTCGAACAGGTCATCGCGCCAACACAGGACGCGACAAATGCGTCTCCTGACCAGATAATAGTGGCTGCTCCATCTGATTGTACAAATAGTAAAACATTAATTTCATGTTAGTCATCACATTAATCATTTAAGGTATGAGATTTATCATGTAATGTATGAAAGAAGCGTGTAAGTAATTTAGGATATGTTCAATATATAAAGGAATTTATGATATGTTCAACATATAAATTTGATGATATATTCTCTTTGAATGTTTTCCAATTTCAACGATGACATTGTATTTTGAAAGATGTCGACGTCACAATAAATGACCAAAATTATTAAAGTAATTAATGATATGTTCAACATATAATGTTTTGGATTGATTCTGAAACTCAATATGCTCAGTCAACATCATTTAGAAGGAATATGAAAAATACTTTGATCCATGTATGGTTGACATGAAAAAACATCGTCCTTCTGCATTGTAGTTTTACTTGACCCAGTAAAAAACCAACTATCACATATTCACGACCTCCGAATGAATATATGACAGTTGGTTCTTCACATGGTCGACTAAAGAGGGGAATTGCCAATGTTGCAGAATGAATCAATGTTTTTTTTTTGGAGAAAACACATTCTCGTGGTTGAAAGTGAGGGGAATAATGTTTTAATAATTTTCAAGAATATCAATAATTTATGTTCATCACTCTATTTAACAATTATGAAGAAAAGGATGAGAGGGGCATAATGTTTGAATATCTTTATTTGTCATTATCTAGGCTATTAGTCTCATATTCTGTTATATCCTCAATTTATTCTTCACTATTATTCACTCTAGATAATTATCATATTTTTTTAAATCCTCGATATTATATTTTATATATTTTAAAATTTCTTGTTATTTTTCTAAAACAACAACCACTTATTTAAATGATGATGATATATTCACTATGAATGCTTTCAAAACGCATCGATGGAAAAATATTGATTACACGTACAATATGTTTACAATAACTGATGGAGTACAAAAATCATTTTAACCATTAGATGATTTCCCTATGTGTCTAGGGAAACGTGTCTTCGTATGACCCTCATGGCGGCATATGCTGCACCTTCAACCAGGTTCCTGTTCAGTAGGCCAATCCATCTCATTCCGAATACGAATCGAGTTTGGCCTCCCTTTAGGTCGAAGTATACTGATGTTTGGTAGAAGCGTGGGTGTGTCATCAGAGAGCTGAGAATTCTGATATTCTCCGATTGGCATCCACGAAGTATTGTAGCATGAGTTGATACTGTCAAGTCGATAAACTGGATCAACAAACTGCTCCCAAGATACGTGTATGTAACCACAGGCTACAATCACATGGCCACAAGGATATATCAATGCTTGAAACTTTCCACATTCACAGTAATGCTTCTCCATTAAAACAATTCGGATCTGACCATTGCTACAAGACACAGCATCACCGGGCTCAGCGACCTCAAATCGTTGCTCTGAACGATTAAATGCGGTGACACAATAAGTTGTAGCTTCCTGAAGAACTGTATCTAAATCCCGTTGGAAATGGTGTCCATAACGCATCCCTCTGTTCAAGCCCTATTCAGCTTCATTTCCCCGTTCTATAAAATACTTGACACTATGATAAAAGGATTCTTGTACCAAACCTACAATTTAGATTTAAGTCATTATACTAATAGTATATTATAATTATGTTTTTCTGATCAACATATAATTAAATATTCATATTTACCTGTGATTGGTAATTTTCGAACTCCCTTGAAAACCCCATTTATGCATTCTATGATGTTGGTAGTCATATGACTATATCTCCTCCCATCATCATATTCAAACGACCATTTCATGTTTTAGAATTTGCATCATATAATCATAAACTTCCAGATTAACTCTTTGAATATCTTGAAGACGCTCCTCCAATAATTATTGTTGAGGCTCGTATGCTATCATACAAGAAAAAATCTGACCAAATAATGATCATAACTATGATAGGATTTGTTAATACAAAAAATTATTTTCATACCAATTTTCAAGATTGCTTTCTTCATCGTCTCATTCTTGAATCTCTTTCGTAAATTGCTAGAAATGTGTCGAATACAGTATCGATAATGGGAATAAGGTGGTCTCCATGAAAGTCCCTCAGATTGTACTTCCTCTTTGATTGCACGGTGATGATCTGAGATAAGGAAAATCCCTTCCTCGCCCGTAAAAAACTCACAAAGACATGCGAGAAACCAACTCCCTGACGAGAAGTTCTCTTTCTCCACAATTGGAAATGCCAAAGGTAGAGGGGCTCTATTTCCATCTTGTGTGGCAGAAATCAATAATGTTCTTGTATACTTTCCATTCAGAAATGTGCCATCTATTTGTATAAACTGCTTGCAATGCCTAAAAGCAGCCACACGTGGTAAAAATGTAAAAAACAATCTATCAAAAACAACCATTGAATGGTCAACTTGGTTTTATTGGTTAACATATTCAATAGTATTTAACTGATAGATCACTTTATTGTTGTGGCGTAAAAGCTCCAAAAATTGTGGTAAAACTCGATAAGAGTCATCCCAATCACCATACACATTCACAATAGACTTTTGACGTGCTTCCCATGCCTTCCAATAAGGGATTTGATCCCCAAAAAGTTGTTTGATTCGCTCCATCACAAGAATAACAGGAACATCTTGACAAGCTCTAATCATTTCAACAATAACTATTGAAACAAAATAAACATCAAATGAAGAATGTTCCTGTGACAAGATTGGGTTCACACATGTAGAGACCTGAAGCTTGACGTACATGGACATTACATTACTTTTGCGGAATACTTAGTACATAACAAAAACACACACACAAGGATCGTAATAGTTTAGTGTCTTTGGAAACTCGCATCGTAATCTTCTAAACGTGGTGAAAGATCTTCAATATCTCCCATAAAGATCTTCCCCCTTTTTTTTACCTAAAACCTTTCTTTATATCCTGGGGAAAAGAAAACATAAAAGGGTGAGCTCAAATGCTCAGCAAGGGAAAATAAAGGAAATAAAAATCATATCATATCTTTATCAAAACCTGCAAAAGAGATCATAATATCTTAACATGGAATAAAACATAGAAGTGAAAATGAGATCCCCATAATCATAACATAAAACTTGAAACTTTGTGGCATGCACACATAATCATGGAAATCATTTCTTGTTAGTCATGACTCATTGCCAAGACTATCTTAGTGGACAAAGTCCCTTTCTGAACCGAGTTCACTCCTCGTTTCAGTCCTGTATCACTGAACCGAAATAACCTTCCGTTCCAGCCATGTCTATCTCATGAGATATAAAATCATTACCCAATGCATTGGAGGGAGATATAGGTCCCACCCATCTTATAATGAATCCTTTCTTATGTGTGCCACATAATCATAAAACATACATCATCACATAACACATATAACAAAAATGGGATTCTTGAAACATCATGACATCATAAATTCATATATGATAAAGGAATTCATAAACATAATTCCATCACAACATAGTCAAACCAATGTAAAAATATGGATAGAAACAGAACCCTTTATTATCTTAGATGGAAAATAATTTTGATAAAACACTTGAATTGAATTCTTGAGGAAAATATCCTTTCTTCTTCAAAAACATTTTTCCTTTAATAAAAGAAGTTGATTAAAAATAAACTTGAAAACTTGTAAAGGAAGCTTCTTTGAAGTAATGTTTTAAAAATCCATTCATGCCGTATATGTTAAAAAAAACATTCTTCGTACTTTTGTCGGAAAAGTCAAAAAGTACCTCGTACGGAAAAACGACAAAAGATTCCTTTCATATTCTTTACTAAAAACTCACCTAAGGGTAAAATTGGATTTAAACTATTTCAAGCGGATGGAAACAATATTACATATTGAGGGAACATGGATGTGGATGATAAAATACACCCCAGTAAATACTTACGAATAAACAATCTCGGATAAAAATGAGATTGTGATATTTCCCTTACCTTAGGTCCGACTTGCTTTGTAAGTGTCCGAACCTCCTGTATAATGATTTAAATCATGTTATTGACTTATTACAGAATCATATTCATTGTTATGATATCATATATGGTTCACTTATGACATTATATTACCCGTTCTTTTGTAAATTCCATGTTAAAGAAGCGTTTTGGGTAAAATCGTTTCATTTATCGTAGGTGTTTTGACTTGTTGTTCTTGACATCATTATTAATTATATCATGATTTACTCACTTCCAGAATATTAAATATGATTTATATATCATATATATTCAGTATATATATATATATATAATAGGTAGATAAATAAAATGAAAAACACCGTTCATGGAGACGGTAGTCCGTACGTACGCATGAACGCTATTTTCCTTTCCTTATTGTCTTGAAATGGAAGTAAGTAGATGACGTACATATGTATATATACATAAATCCTGTAGCTTTATAATGTCATATATTTCATTATTATTTCTTATATATACATTATAATCATTCTTAAATGGTTAACATGGAGAATGAATCTCATCGCGTCGTGAAGACGGTAGTCCGTACGTACGCACGAGCGATGATATCATTTCTATAAATATTGAATTGAATTGGAGTGGATCATACAATATATCAGAATCAATATGATGTTGTAATAACTATGTATAGTTATTCTTTACACCATTATACCCATCCATGTAAGGTGGTGGTGGAAAATAGATTACACCACGGCGTGGAGACGGTATTCCGTACGTACGCACGCACGGTGATTTCTTTTTCCGTAGGATGGATAGATGGTGAAATAGGGTTGTTTCATACTTATAATAACATATCAGTATATGAGTGATACTGATGTTATTACTTCATAATGAAACAACCAAAGAAGAAGAAGTGGAAGAAGAAATAAAGATGAAAGAATTGGTAACGGTAATTACCTCTTCTTTGAAGTGCCTCTTTGAGACCTCCTCTTAGGGCACTAAAATTGGTCTTTGAGGAAGACCAGAACCTCTAGGATGTTTCTAGGGAAGTGGAGAAGAGATTTTGGCAGGGGTTGGCCGAGCTTGAGTGCTCAAATTGGTGTGAGGAGGAGGGGGAGGAGGTGTCCTTTTATAGGGGAGGAGAGGGGCACCTTAGGAATATCTCAAAATATTATTTTATATTAAAGTCAAAATCGGTTTATAATGATTCCAAAGGGTCTTATTTCGAATATAAAGTGGGTATGGGTCGAAATACTATCAACCAATAGGATTTAGACAAGTTTAGGGTATTATTTTAACCTATCAATTAGATTTAACTCTAAGTTAAATAATTTAACTTTTACCGTGTCTTTTTGTTTTCTTTCACTATATGGTTAATAAACTTACTATAACATGCCAAACGAACCCCAAATTGTATATTATTAATACATATATCCTTATCTAAGTCATTTGGCCGAACCTTAGATTTTTAGGAATAAAATAACAATTAATAATATAATATTTGATTTAAAAACTATTTTGTGTCAATTTTGACACTATTTGATATATGATTTTTGTGAAAGTCATAACAGAATTATATGTTCGAACCAAGTTGATTAAATCAACACTAATATATCATAGTAACCTAGAAAATTAGTGGAATTCATAAAAAGTCTTCAATTACATTTATTTTGGTATTTATATTATCAATTATGTCAATATTTCATTAATAAGATAATTACTGCATCATTTTTGTGTCATAAATAAATTATATTATTTGATGTCTAAAAATTACAAATAAAATACCATCATGTAGGAAATCTTTTTAGCTTTATAATGAATATTTATAGTCGAATTTATCTTATGTATAACCCCATATTAAAAATTATTTACTTATTAAACTTTGATTTTAACTATTTTATCCTTTCTTTAAATAAATTAATAATAAATGTCCTAATCTAATCCAAGTGGGCCTAAATGGTCATATTTTATTCCTAAGTTTGTTTTTGGTCGAATTACACTTGTCCAATAGAATTAGGACATGTGTTAGGGTAATATTAATATCATATTTACCCTTAGTTACCCTATTTACTATTAACCGCGGTAAAAAAAAGTAAAAAGTTACTATTCACCAAAAATTATTTTCATCTCATTGAACCACATTTTAGTCCTTGATATTAACCGTGTCTCTCGGATTTTCGAAATTCCATTCACAGAAGCGGTAAAATTAAGTTTTATGCAAAATTCTGTTTTTAACCTACCACTTAGTAGTTTCACTATTCATCAAAAATTGATGTTTTTCAGAACAATGCCAAAATTTCATCCCAAGCTATATTTCATATTCCGAATTCAAAAATGAAGTCTATTTTACCAAATTCATAACATAAAAGTTGAATTAATTAATTTTATAATTAAATACCGCTGTTAAAACAAATAGCGTGTTTTTAAGAAACAATATCTATCAAAAGATTGACACTTGTTTATGTCTAGTTTAAATGTGAAATTACATCCAATGACCAACATTGTATTAAATTGTAAAAATATATTCTAAATATACTTTAAAACCACTCAAATTAATGATTTATCACTATTAATTATTTCGATTAAAAAAGTTGTTTTTAATTATAATTTAGTAATTTTCACTATTCATCAGAATATGAAAGTTATCCGAAAAGTACCAAAATTTCACCTTAGGCTAAATTCGATACTCCGAATCCAAGAATGAAGTTCATTTTGAAAAATAAGATTTACAGAATTTTAAAAAGTGGTTATTACTATTCATAACGGCTAGTTTTAATAATATTTTAATAGCACATCGTTGTTTAGTGAAACTCGGTATTGCGTATTACACACGCTATCGAGGAAGGTCGCGATTGCGTGTAATGCAAGTCAAGTCAAGGATGTGTGTTGTGCAAGCTCCTTTTGGTGTAGCGTACACCACAAGACATTAATAAAATTAAAAAGAATATTTTTTTATAAAATCTTGGGCTGTTACATTCTACCCCCCTTAAAATGAATTTCGCCCTCGAAATTCGTCGGGGTTATAAATGGTTTACTATTTGAAAGTTTCTTTAATAGAAACCCACATCGTAAAAGGGAATACCAAAACTTGGCTTTAAAAACTAAAGTATGAAATGTAACGATTACCCAAATAAACTAATCACTGGGTTTCCACATAGGTGAAAATATGGATATGGAAGAGAAATCTAACCATCATGTTCTGATGGAGAGTGGTAGAGAACATGGCTATGGAAAAGCCAGTAATCACAAATCCATAGATTTGTGATGATATAAGGTACCATCTGATTCATCAGGTATAAGATCACTAGGACAACATTTTTGGTTTTCAATATCATTTCCCTAAAGTTGAAGAATTTGAATTAGAATAAATAATTACTTTATTTTGGTACAATCTCACTGTTGTTCGTGCCTTGAACAATTTCCACTTCATCTCTTAAATAAATGAAGTTGAATTTGTTATTCGTGAAGTGTTAGCAGATCATGTGATAGAATGACGGGTCATTCCATCTGTCTCAAACAAAAGGTTAGCAAAAATTATATGCATAAGTCGATCTATAGTGAGATTAATCATATATGGTTCCTAAAATGGACTTATACTTCATATATCATACTGCTTAATATAATAAAACTAGTTTCTACTAAACAGGGACTTCCTGTAGGTCAGTGGTAGGCGATAAAGGCCAGTCGCACTTCGGTTGTGGGTTCGATTCCTACAGCCTTGTCCGAAGCGATGGGCTATCGCCCGTCCTGCAGGTTGTCCTTTTTCTAAAACTACGTTACTATAACATCCCATCAATAATATCGAAAATCTTCTATCCTTAAACAATACTAACTTATGTCCAACATAATCCAGTCTAATCTTTAGGCTTATACATAATACTGCAGTCCACTCTCATAATATAGTAACAACGATTACCAGAGATTTAATACTGTCATTGATCCCCACATATCACAAGATATGTCTTGTTGGTCACATTCCAAACATTCAAAGTCCTTAATCGTGTATTCTCTTGAATACCTTAGTGAAAACATGAGTGCAGTTAAAAGTTAACATTTTCCATATACCAAAATCCTCAAAATTCTATATACTCAAACCATGATATCACTTAGTCCTTATATCAATCATGAGCTCATGAGTACTATTAAACATTTCATTTTCTCGTCTTCATTATGCGCATATCATCTTATTTCCAAAAAATATCTCAATCACTTTGAATACCACATCAATAAATATTGCAATACTCAATGATACAACATTATTTTGGAATCCCATTACATAAACACTTAATCATTCCACCACATCGTGGTCATATTCAACATTTCCAATAGTGATCGCATGTGATTTCCCTTTGTCCTTTGCCTTCAGTGGTTGCTCATGTTGATCATCACTAACCCTTGGATTAGGGCAATTATTAGCATAATGCCCCATTTCCTTGCACTTGAAGCATTGAAGTGTTGGCGGTGCGTTCTCTGCAGTGTTTGCTTTATTCACATCATTAGAAACCCTTTTTCCATTACTTCGACACTCAGCTGCTCGATGACCTTCTTTTCCACACTTAAAACATTTTCTAGTCCCTTTAAGACAATCTCCACCATGCTTCTTTCCACACTTTGTGCATAAGGAAACATTCATCTTCTTTTCACCATTATTCTGAGATTTCTCCTTGAACTCCATCTTTCGTTTCTTGTCAAAACCATGAGATGGATATGTAACACCAACTTCCATTTCTACCTTGATAGCACAACACACAATTTCTTCATAGCTACTGAAGTCTCTTATAGCTAATGCCCTTCGAAGACTTGGTTTTAAGCCACAGAAAAATCGATCAACTTTACTTTCAGGTTGGATGATAATTCCAGAAGCATACCTTGCAAGTCTTGTAAAATTTGCTTCATAGGTACCAACAGATTCATCGTCCCTTTGCTTCAGTTCAAGAAATTCTTTCTCCATCTTTGTTCGAAGAATACGAGGGAAGTACTTACTGAAAAACAAGTTCTTGAACTCGTCCCATTCCATGGACTCAATTTCATCTCTTGGCCTCGTATTCTTGATAAGATTCCACCATTGATCAGCTTCACCTTCCAAACGATATACTGCTAAGATGACTTTATCATGTTCAGAACATTGAAGAACTGAAAATATCTTTTCAGTAGTACTGATCCATTGTTCAGCCACAAGTGGATCAGAAGACCCACTGAAAGAAGGTGGACGTTGCCTCATGAAGGACTCAATAGAATATTGTTCCCTTCTCTGCTCATTTGGAAGTCCAGAATGATTCATAGCTTGTGTAAGTATAGCAATAAGATGTTGCACTCCATCTCCCATAACATTTGTTTGTTCAGGAGGGCAATCATTGCATTGTCCATTGCATTGATTAACACGGTTCCTTCGGGTTCCAGCCATCGTCTAAAACCCAAAAAGAATAGTGTGAGAGGCAAAAATCATGCTAGGGAAAACAACATAATAAAGGGGGAGTACCTTCAATATCCAACATCTTAGGTTTAATTCTATGATCGTTAGCGTAATTCTATTACTATAACCTATACGTATACTTATCCCTAGGGACATCCCTAGACATACCTTAGAAATATCTCTAGGGATCTCACTAACGTTTTCGCATCCTAGTTTCCAAAGGTTGATTAAACCTTTCCTCTGATACCAACTGTAGAGACCTGAAGCTTGATGTACATGGACATTACATTACTTTTGCGGAATACTTAGTACATAACAAAAACACACACACAAGGATCGTAATAGTTTAGTGTCTTTGGAAACTCGGATCGTAATCTTCTAAACGTGGTGAAAGATCTTCAATATCTCCCATAAAGATCTTCCCCCTTTTATTACCTAAAACATTTCTTTATATCCTGGGGAAAAGAAAACATAAAAGGGTGAGCTCAAATGCTCAGCAAGGGCAAATAAAGGAAATAAAAATCATATCATATCTTTATCAAAACCTGCAAAAGAGATCATAATATCTTAACATGGAATAAAACATAGAAGTGAAAATGAGATCCCCATAATCATAACATAAAACTTGAAACTTTGTGGCATGCACACATAATCATGGAAATCATTTCTTGTTAGTCATGACTCATTGCCAAGACTATCTTAGTGGACAAAGTCCCTTTCTGAACCGAGTTCACTCCTCGTTTCAGTCCTGTATCACTGAACCGAAATAACCTTCCGTTCCAGCCATGTCTATCTCATGAGATATAAAATCATTACCCAATGCATTGGAGGGAGATATAGGTCCCACCCATCTTATAATTAATCCTTTCTTATGTGTTCCACATAATCATAAAACATACATCATCGCATAACACATATAACAAAAATGGGATTCTTGAAACATCATGACATCATAAATTCATATATGATAAAGGAATTCATAAACATAATTCCATCACAACATAGTCAAACCAATGTAAAAATATGGATAGAAACAGAACCCTTTATTATCTTAGATGGAAAATAATTTTGATAAAACACTTGAATTGAATTCTTGAGGAAAATATCCTTTCTTCTTCAAAAACATTTTTCCTTTAATAAAAGAAGTTGATTAAAAATAAACTTGAAAACTTGTAAAGGAAGCTTCTTTGAAGTAATGTTTTAAAAATCCATTCATGCCGTATAAGTTAAAAAAAACATTCTTCGTACTTTTGTCGGAAAAGTCAAAAAGTACCTCGTACGGAAAAACGACAAAAGATTCCTTTCATATTCTTTACTAAAAACTCACCTAAGGGTAAAATTGGATTTAAACTATTTCAAGTGGATGGAAACAATATTACATATTGAGGGAACATGGATGTGGATGATAAAATACACCCCAGTAAATACTTACGAATAAACAATCTCGGATAAAAATGAGATTGTGATATTTCCCTTACCTTAGGTCCGACTTGCTTTGTAAGTGTCCGAACCTCCTGTATAATGATTTAAATCATGTTATTGACTTATTACAGAATCATATTCATTGTTATGATATCATATATGGTTCACTTATGACATTATATTACCCGTTCTTTTGTAAATTCCATGTTAAAGAAGCGTTTTGGGTAAAATCGTTTCATTTATCGTAGGTGTTTTGACTTGTTGTTCTTGACATCATTATTACTTATATCATGATTTACTCACTTCCAGAATATTAAATATGATTTATATATCATATATATTCAGTATATATATATATATAATAGGTAGATAAATAAAATGAAAAACACCGTTCATGGGGACGGTAGTCCGTACGTACGCATGAACGCTATTTTCCTTTCCTTATTGTCTTGAAATGGAAGTAAGTAGATGACGTACATATGTATATATACATAAATCCAGTAGCTTTATAATGTCATATATTTCATTATTATTTCTTATATATACATTATAATCATTCTTAAATGGTTAACATGGAGAATGAATATCATCGCGTCGTGGAGACGGTAGTCCGTACGTACGCACGAGCGATGATATCATTTCTATAAATATTGAATTGAATTGGAGTGGATCATACAATATATCAGAATCAATATGATGTTGTAATAACTATGTATAGTTATTCTTTACACCATTATACCCATCCATGTAAGGTGGTGGTGGAAAATAGATTACACCACGGCGTGGAGACGGTATTCCGTACGTACGCACGCGCGGTGATTTCTTTTTCCGTAGGATGGATAGATGGTGAAATAGGGTTGTTTCATACTTATAATAACATATCCGTATATGAGTGATACTGATGTTATTACTTCATAATGAAACAACCTAAGAAGAAGAAGTTGAAGAAGAAATAAAGATGAAAGAATTGGTAACGGTAATTACCTCTTCTTTGAAGTGCCTCTTTGAGACCTCCTATTAGGGCACTAAAATTGGTCTTTGAGGAAGACCAGAACCTCTAGGATGTTTCTAGGGAAGTGGAGAAGAGATTTTGGCAGGGGTTGGCCGAGCTTGAGTGCTCAAATTGGTGTGAGGAGGAGGGGGAGGAGGTGTCCTTTTATAGGGGAGGAGAGGGGCACCTTAGGAATATCTCAAAATATTATTTTATATTAAAGTCAAAATCGGTTTATAATGGTTCCAAAGGGTCTTATTTCGAAGATAAAGTGGGTATGGGTCGAAATACTATCAACCAATAGGATTTAGACAAGTTTAGGGTATTATTTTAACCTTATCAATTAGATTTAACTCTAAGTTAAATAATTTAACTTTTACCGTGTCTTTTTGTTTTCTTTCACTATATGGTTAATAAACTTACTATAACAAGCCAAACGAACCCCAAATTGTATATTATTAATACATATATCCTTATCTAAGTCATTTGGCCGAACCTTAGATTTTTAGGAATAAAATAACAATTAATAATATAATATTTGATTTAAAAACAATTTTGTGTCAATTTTGACACTATTTGATATATGATTTTTGTGAAAGTCATAACAGAATTATATGTTCGAACCAAGTTGATTAAATCATCACTAATATATCATAGTAACCTATAAAATTAGTGGAATTCATAAAAAGTCTTAAATTACATTTATTTTGGTATTTATATTATCAATTATGTCAATATTTCATTAATAAGATAATTACTGCATCATTTTTGTGTCATAAATAAATTATATTATTTGATGTCTAAAAATTACAAATAAAATACCATAATGTAGGAAATCGTTTTATCTTTCTAATGAATATTTATAGTCGAATTTATCTTATGTATAACCCCATATTAAAAATTATTTACTTATTAAACTTTGATTTTAACTATTTTATCCTTTCTTTAAATAAATTAATAATAAATGTCCTAATCTAATCCAAGTGGGCCTAAATGGTCATATTTTATTCCTATGTTTGTTTTTGGTCGAATTACACTTGTCCAATAGAATTAGGACATGTGTTAGGGTAATATTAATATCATATTTACCCTTAGTTACCCTATTTACTATTAACCGCGGTAAAAAAAAGTAAAAAGTTACTATTCACTAAAAATTATTTTCATCTCATTGAACCACATTTTAGTCCTTGATATTAACCGTGTCTCTCGGATTTTCGAAATTCCATTCACAGAAGCGGTAAAATTAAGTTTTATGCAAAATTCAGTTTTTAACCTACCACTTAGTAGTTTCACTATTCATCAAAAATTGATGTTTTTCAGAACAATGCCAAAATTTCATCCCAAGCTATATTTCATATTCCGAATTCAAAAATGAAGTCTATTTTACCAAATTCATAACATAAAAGTTGAATTAATTAATTTTATAATTAAATCCCGCTGTTAAAACAAATAGCGTGTTTTTAAGAAACAATATCTATCAAAAGATTGACACTTGTTTATGTCTAGTTTAAATGTGAAATTACATCCAATGACCAACATTGTATTAAATTGTAAAAATATATTCTGAATATACTTTAAAACCACTCAAATTAATGATTTATCACTATTAATTATTTCGATTAAAAAAGTTGTTTTTAATTATAATTTAGTAATTTTCACTATTCATCAGAATTTGAAAGTTATCCGAAAAGTACCAAAATTTCACCTTAGGCTAAATTCGATACTCCGAATCCAAGAATGAAGTTCATTTTGAAAAATAAGATTTACAGAATTTTAAAAAGTGGTTATTACTATTCATAACGGCTAGTTTTAATAATATTTTAATAGCACATCGTTGTTTAGTGAAACTCGGTATTGCGTATTACACACGCTATCGAGGAAGGTCGCGATTGCGTGTAATGCAAGTCAAGTCAAGGATGTGTGTTGTGCAAGCTCCTTTTGGTGTAGCGTACAACACAAGACATTAATAAAATTAAAAAGAATATTTTTTTATAAAATCTTGGGCTGTTACAACACATGTGTGTGGAGTAAATCTTGTGATGCGCCAGCTGTAAAAAGTGTTATCGATTATAACTAGCATACACATTTGACAGTTCGAATCATATTTGTCACAACAGATCAAATAATAAGATCTTTTTGACTCTTCTACAACATAAGTGTAATGTCTTTCAATGTGATATTGTTTTATCACATTTTTCATTGCGTCTTTACTGTAAAAATCTCTTCAAATATACAGACAACCTTCATCTGCCACTCGATCTGTGCCCCCAATGAATCATTGAAATTCTGAAGTAGGAGTAATTACTGTCCAATTGAATTCTAGACAGCGATTCATTCCTTCCATCGATCATGAACTCAATGGTGGGGGGGGGGGGAAGGGGGGGTTCAACGGTCGGTTAAACCTCACATGAGTAGGCACTGGTTGTTCTTCCGCATGTGCTTCCTCTTCATCTTCAGATTACTCTTCATCTTCTACTTCTAAATTGTCATCGTCCTCAAAATTATCAACCAACGCATCTATAGCATGTGGGGGACTATCTATTAAAATTGTGGCTGAGGGAAATGATGGTACCAATGTTTATGGAACTTCATGATGTGTTCTAAAAAGAGCAGATGAAACTGTCTCATGAAATTGTGAAGACCCAACTTCTAATGTCGATGGGATCTCCATTGTAGATATGGTCACATACAACTCCATCATTTGATTGGCAGGTAGAAACTTAACCAATGACAGTACGTATTCCAATTCTTCATCATCAGTTATCGGATAGGCCACATGCCAAAATCTATCAACATATTGTAGATGTCTATATATGATAGATTCTATCACTTGGTTACTCGTCAGTTTCAACTTTCGATGAATTTTCCTTTGAAGAGTTCCCAAAGTTGTACAGCCTCCAAGCATTACAACAACTTCTGGTTTATACTATAACTACATCCTTGTCCCGTCTCAATTATTTGTCTGTTGTAATAAATATAGGCAACCATCTTTTTTATCGAAAATAAACATTCATTATTAATCACATATGATCAAACAATCTAATTATGTTTTCATGCTTTTATAATTTATGTAATTTATGTTGGAATCCTAGTCCCTCCACCAAATCAATATATTCAAACCATATTGACGTGTAACTCGCTTTACAAAACCCACAAGTTTTTGTTATTTACCCAAAAATACTAAGTCAAACATATTCATACATATCCACATCCATCATATGGATGAGGTACATGAAAACGTCATGTAAAAGCATAAAGTTATCTGAACTAGAAAAACTCAAAAAGAATAATCTCGGAGCGACAGATAGCCA
This sequence comes from Viscum album, assembly GCA_963277665.1. Lineage (NCBI taxonomy): Eukaryota > Viridiplantae > Streptophyta > Magnoliopsida > Santalales > Viscaceae > Viscum > Viscum album. The sequence goes on from OY728133.1 coordinate 1,869,583,000, forward strand.
ACCCTATTCACTTTCCTAGACAAGGCATGCCTCCAGGAAAGTAGGTGGTCCGACCCAAAGCCCCTTTATCCGGGTATACTTTACTCAAGCAAGAATTTCAGTTCATGACAACTCTAACACTTAATATGTAAAAAATATATTAAACTACTAAATTCATGTTCATAACTACAATTACAAACAGAGATCAAGGTAGATGACAAACAAAATAAATTATCATGCGTAGAATGGAATGAAAATATATATTATATAAACTATTCTTAATATAACTACTTCGCTAATTACTGTAACTACTTCGCTAATTACTGTAACTACGTCACTAATTACTGTAACAACTTCGCTAATTAATTAAACTACTTCACTAATTAGTTAAACTAACAATTTGATTTCATTGATTACCCAATTAGATGTCATTGATTACCCAATTAGATTTCATTGATTACCCAATTAGATTTAATTCACTACCTAAATAGATTTAATTATCTATCTAAATAGATTTAATTAACTACCTAAGTAGATTTAATTAACTACCTAAGTATATTTAATTAACTACCTAAGTAGAATTAATTAACTACCTACTTAAATTTAGTCAATTACCTAATTAGTGTTCATTATTTACATAATTAGTGTTAATTAATTTCCTAATTAAAATTACTTAATTAACTAATTAGAATTGATTAATTAAGTTGACTTAGAATTGATTAATTAAGTTGACTTATAATTGATTAATTAATTTGACATATAATTGAATAATTAATTCACTAATTACAATTAATTATTTCACTAATTACAATTAATTAATTAGCTAATTATAATTAATTAATTAGCTACATAGAATACTTAATTAACTAATTAGAATGGATTAATTAAGTTGACTTATAATTGATTAATTTAGTTGACATATAATTGATTAATTAATTCACTAATTACAATTAATTATTTCACTAATTACAATTAATTAACTAGCTAATTATAATTAATTAATTAGCTACTGAGAATACTTAATAAAAATTGATTCGTTAAGTCGCCTTATAATTGATTAATTAATTTGAAATATAATTGATTAATTAATTCACCAATTTCAATTAATTATTTCACTAATTACAATTAATTAATTAGCTAATTATAATTAATTAATTAGCTAATTAGAATACCTAATTAGCAAATTAGAATTGATTGATTAAGTTGACTTATAATTGATTAATTAAGTTGACATATAATTGATTAATTAATTCACTAATTACAATTAATTATTTCACTAATTACAATTAATTAATTAGCTAATTATAATTAATTAATTATCTACTTAGAATACTTGATTAAAATTGATTAATTATGTCGACTTATAATTGATTAATTAAGTTGAAATATAATTGATTAATTAATTCACTAATTACAATTAATTATTTCTCTAATTACAATTAATTAATTAGCTAATCATAATTAATTAATTAGCTAATTATAAATCATTAATTAGCTATTATAATTAATTAATTCACTGATTATAAATAATTAATTCACTAATTATAATTAATTAATTCACTAATTATCATTAATTAACTACTATTATAATTAATTAATTAACTAATTATAATCCATTAATTAGCTAATTATAATTCATTAAGTAGCTAATTAGAAATCATTAAGTAGAAAATTATAATTAATTAATTCACTAATTATAATTAATTAACTAAATAGAATTAATTAATTAACAAATTACAAATCATTAATTAACTAATTATTAATAATTAATTCACTAATTATTAATAATTAATTCACTAATTATTATTAATTAATTCACTAATTATTATTATTTAATTCACTAATTAGAAGTCATTCATTACCTAATTAAAAATGATTAATTAAATAATTATAAATCATTATGTAACTAATTAGAAATCATTAAGTAACTAATTAGAATTCATTAGTTAACTAATTACAATTAACTAATTAACTAATTACAAGTAACTAATTAACTATTTACAATTAACTAATTAACTAATTATAATTAACTAATTAACTAATTACAATAAACTAATTAACTAATTACAATTAACTAATTAACTAATTACATTTAACTAACTACAATTAACTAATTACTAATTATAATTAGCTAATTACTAATTACAATGAACTAATTAAAATTAACTGCTTACTAATTACAATTACTTAAATACTTAATATTAATTAACTAATTAAAATTGACTAATTAACTAATTACAATTAATTATTTAATTAATTACAATTAATTATTTAATTAATTACAAATATTTAACTACTATTAACTAATTAGAATGTATTAAATAACAAATTACAGTTAAATAATTTGATACTTAAAAATAATTCATTCACCATTATAATTAATTATTAACTACTAATACATAATTAGGTTTTGAAATAATTATATAAAGTAAACAAATAAATTAATAAACAAATTCCATAATCTAATTACATTAACTAAACAATAAAATACACAATTTAAAATATTAATGAAATGTAAATAAAAACTTACCTCGAATTTGTAGAACTTTAAATATTCAAAACGATCCTCGGTTGGATGAGGATGAGGGAGAGGGAGGAGGGAGACTGAAGAGAGGGAAGAGGGATAATGAGGAGAGGAGTGGAGTAGAGGGAATGATGAGAGGAGGAGGGGTGGAGGGGGTTTTATAGCTGTGGGTGGAGATCAGCGCCACTTGAAGTGGCGCTGATCAGCATAAGGATAAGGGATCAGTGCCACTTCAAGTGGCGCTGATCCTTTTATCCTAAAGGTATCAGCACCACTTCAAGTGGTGCTGACCAATTATTACCGATTTTTCAGTTAGCGCCACTTGAAGTGGCGCTATGGCGTTTTTTTCAATTAGCGCCAATTCAAGTGGTGCTACACTGACGCATTTTCCTAAAAAATAAAATCTGTAAACCATTTTCATAAAAAAAAATGCCCCCACCCCAAATTTTCCCCTTACATCACTTGTAAGGTAAAAATCCATTCATGGCTTATTCAGTTGATGGAATACCACTTATTATGCACACGATATATCCTAACTCATTGTGATGATACAAAATTATGGTTTTCATTAATACACAAAAGTAGATGATTTGTGATGTGCATCAATAATATGTTTAAGTCCAGTGTACAATACACATGTTTGGAGATGAGAATAACTAATGAACTCTATAATTTTTGAAAATCCTCTTAGAGAATATGTCCCCTTAACCTACCTTATTAGATATTACCAAGTGTGAAATTTAATATTAGCAGCCCCACCCTCTTTTAATCATTAAGAATATGATAGTTAAATATTATATGTCTCCTAGAAGACATATTTCATCTATACCACGAGACATATATATCTTAGAATGTTGTCATAGAATTTTCAGGTTCTCATCATAGAAGGGAACTACTTAAACCTTTTTATTTGAAAAATACACCAAGAACATTATCACAATATTATTTCATATAAAAACTTATTATGTGATAACATATTAATAAAATTTAATATTTCATTAATTGAATGTATAATTTCACTTTTTTATATGGAACCAACTTATACATTGGATTTAAAATCTTAATAATCTCATGAATAATTTGTATCAACCCTATGTACATGGAAATCGATAATTTTATTTCCACATAAAAAATCATATGTGTCAATGTTTGATTTATTACTTTCTTAATTTTTCTCCTCTAATGAAAATAATCCTTATTTATCAAATTAAGGATAATTCCTTTCAAAATATTCCAACTATACACTTCTAAAATATAATAATATTATGTATTTTGTAAGTTTTATTTATTTTTTTATGTTTAACCTCTCTGAAAAAACTACACTCATAGGACTTTATCAAAATTTATAATCAATTATAATCAAATAAAAACACTTCCAAACACCGCAAAAATTTTTCTAAACACCTTCAAACACAATAGATACATGAAATAAACTTTACCTCCAATGAAACACTATTTTAGACTTGATTTTGAAAATGAATTATGTTTTGATGAAAAAAAAATACAGCACAACAACCACAGTCGTTGTATATATTATACACTTATTTTTCTTCACATCACCTTATAAATTCTTTGGATCAACCATATCCCTAAAATATCTCTTATTCTCAATAATATACCACATTATATATTGTTTGAAACAATTTAACATAAGTCACCATACACATTATAAATGAATCATTATTCAATAATTCTATTCATATGTGATACAAATTTGTGTAGTAAACAAAAACATTGAATAAAAATATAATATTTTCCATAAAAATATAATTTCATACACCTATTAATAGATATTAACACAATTGATAATTATTGGGAATCAATAGAAAATATACTTCTACTTCTCAAAATTGTTAATTGAACCTGTGTATAAATTGTTTCTAAAAACATGCTCACTAAACATGTAAGAAAATTTCACAAATCAAAAAACGATCACATTAAAATGTTGACTTTATGGTATTACCCACTTAATAACTCTCTCTAAATACATGCTCGAAAGAATAAGATATATTTCCCAGATTAGGTTAAACACATACGTTTTGATTCACCCCTACATAGTTTTTCCCCCCGTTTGAAACTATATTAAGGGGTTGAACCAAAAGGGATTTAAATTGAATTTCTTGTTATTAGAAAAAAATAATCCAATGTTCATGTGAGAGAGGAGAGTATATTTATTATACCTTAGCCTTTGATGAGTTGGGGATACGATTTATTCATTAGCCTCTATGGAATAGTATTCACCTACCTATTTGAGTTAAAATCACTTTGATTAAACATGTTTTTATTTAACGCCCATTTATAAATAGGATAACTCATCATAATTCATACATCAAAAATGTGGGCTAAGAATATTTTTTATTCTTTTTTCTCTTCAATTATTCATTTTTATAACATGAACACTATTTTATTGAAATGAAAAAAACTTCATCCCTTTTCATTCTCTAACCAATTCTTATGGATATCTCACCGTTAGCCTTATTTATGAGTTGGGAATTTTTTATACACTCTTTGGAGTTAATAATATCTAAAGTCTTGAAAAAAATTATTTATTTTTATTACAATTAATCTTCATCTTCAATATATCACAAACCTAAAATAAGTTTCATCGAGTAATTTTTCCTCTCATCACAACACATCTATATTTTAACTTCTTCAAACCAAATTCATTCTTCTGAAATAATACATAAATTTATTTATTATAGAGTTCATATAAACATAATAAATTATGTTTCAACTGATTAATAAATAATGTATTATTCAATTCCATCATGTCTTCTAAAATAATTATTTAATAAATTAGTATAATTTTGAGTGACACTCCATTTCCAAATATCATTAATCATTTTTTTTCAAAAATCATCATCCTTTGAGAGCATTAAATATTTGGTTATATGGTATGAGAATCCATTATCCAAAATCCATTTATGCTTGCTTTATGATGTTTTTTTGTGGATCTTCAATAATTATATCCTTCTACATTCATTTCACTTTCCTCCTCTAAAAATGTTTATTATTATAATTAATAATCAACTCGGAAGGTAAAATGGTGAGATAATATTAAGAAAGGTGAATCGATTGGTCATATATTCCATAATCCTCATAGAATAGTTAGAACATTTTCTCAATATTCATTCCAGGATTCTCTAATTTCATTAATAAAAAATTATCCTTTGATTGTGATGACTCCCTCTAAAACATTTCCTCTGATAATTTTCATCCTATTAAATTATTGTTAATAAATCTAACAAATTACTTAATGTTAAAAAGTCCTCCATAATTACATCAATATCTATAAAATGCATAAATAATATAGAAAATTGATTTCCACATTGATGTTGAAAATTACTCAATCCTTCTTTTACATATCAAATTTGGTTTCATAAAAAATAATAGCTCAAAATTTCACTTCACTCTATTACTATTTCAAATGATTATAAAATCATCATTTTATGTAGTTTTCACTTTGAAATATTTGTTACTAGAATTTTTAGATTTCTCAGAATCATCATGTTTTAACCTAACCATTAATTTCATTACTTATGAAATTTGTTCATAATTTTGAGAGACTCTTATAATGTATTTTTCGACTTTTAAATGTTATATTTAACGGTCAAATTGAGTATAATAATCTTATAAGATTTAAACTCTTTTAATAACCATATTATTTGATCTTTAATCTGCTTCATGGATTCAATTCTTCATGTTGGATTCATGCTTCTCTAATTCTTTTCTATATGAATCACTTTATATTAAACAATATAAATCTCTTTGTAATTTTATGTAATATTTACATCCATTCAAATATTAAACATTTTATTTTCATCAAGAATATTTTTAAATTTTTAAAAATCATTTGTCAACATTGTCTCTTTATCAACTTGTAAGCTATTATTGATGATAGATAATAAGAAACCCATATTCAAACTCTTTTGATTCTATTATAATAGATAAATATTCAAAAGATATTATTTCTATTACATATTTATCCTAAACTCAATATCTATCTATTCCTTGCATAATTACTACTCTCATAAATTGTGAATTTATATTCATTTACCTTGGAAATTAGTAGCCTTTCACCAGAATTCTTGGATAATTATAATTCTTCATTATTATCACTAAAATAACTATAATAAAACATATTTAAGAATTCCATATAATTGAATTTAGATAAGTTTTTAACTTTATACTTAGAATAATATTTGATAACATTTTTATTCTTTTAATCTTCTTGGCTTCTCATCCCCATCAACACAAAATTAATCTTCTTTTATCATTAGAAAAAATATTATATATTTTCCAACACCCCCGTAGATAAAACACATATATGGTAACTTACCATGAAATTTAGCACTTCCTATTTGATCACTTATTGAAATGACTGACATTATCTTTTAAAAATTCACATTAATATTATCATCCTAATTTAAACTTCCTAAATCATCATATTATTATACTTTTAATATTATTCCCTTTCATTATTTATTTTATGGATATTTCCCAATCATCCATTCTCTTCTTCTTGAAGATAATTCCCTTCTTTGTTTCATAAATAATTTAAATGCTTTGTAGATCATCCAATGAAAGTGTACCGAGATCCGATCATTATTTTTTTTGAAACCTTATCATCAAACCTATCTAAAAATATACGTAGTATTTTTTAGATATGTATTGAATCCACTTTTCTCACCAAAACCTTAAATAGTGATCACAATATAATTAACTCCAGTGAAGATGTTATCCACTATTTCATTATCATGTATCCTGAGATCTTCGTAATTAAATAAATAAATTTATATCTTTGATTTATTCATTTATGAATTACCTTCATATATGTTTTCATATTTATCGCAAATACATTTTTTTTCTTGATCCATTTTACTAAGAGAAATATCTTCTTTGGAAGAGATGACATGATAGAATTTCAAGCATGAACATCATTCTCTAAATTATTCCTATATAATATTTTCATTATTATACCACTATAATGAAGAATTAAACCATCAGTAGTAGAAAAAAATGCAGTGATACTTATAGAAAAAATACATATACGCATATGATATTTCTATATGTTGGAATTTATTCCATTAAAAGTGGGAATCCGCTTATTATTCACTAAAATAATTTTATAAATATTAGCAATAAAAAATCAAAACCCTAATATTTTACCCGATAGAGATAGAGATATATTTTTTAATTTAAAAATAGAGAAAATAAATCAAAAACCAACTAAGTTTAAACACCTTCATACAAGTAAACTTTAACCTTATTGATCTTTTGAGGAAACTAGGATTTGATATCAATTTTGGTGGGCCCAATAATGGTGTACGTTCACTAAAAGGGGGGAATCAATAAAAAATATTACTCCTTATTCATTTAATATTTATTATAAAATCAACCACTATCACTTATTATATAGATAAATATCACTAATTAACATATAAAAATTAAACAAAGAAACAAACAATGGGCACTCAATGTACAATGTTCATTAATCAAAATGTGTAATTGATCCTTATCATGATCCAGAATCACTCAAGTTTATTTGATCTAATTTAATCTATATCATGGATATAATGAGAATTTGGCATCCATTACTCATATTACAATAATATAAATAGATATGTCTCCGAAAACTCTCCCAAAGAGATTCATATATATATATATATATATATATATTATTTTTATAAGGTATGGATTATCCGTATCCTTTTATGATTATATCTAGATAATATTATATTTCTCTCAAACTTATTAACTATATATAATAATCGTGAATTAATTAATCTTGCTCAACACATTAAATAATTGTAATGATTACAAACACAAACAAATCATGTGATCTTTATATTCTTCTTATTCTCATATATGATTTAGTATAGATTATTTTTCTCTTCTCTCTTATACATGTGTTCATTTAACTGTATACATTTCTATCCTACACCTCACTCACTCTTATATATATATAACACAATATTTATATTCATTAAATTCTTTATTCCATTTAATTTTTCAAAACAACGTCATTCGTTTTAAAATATGAATTTAAATTTAAAATTCACATTCAAATTATAACTTCCTTCAATTTATTTAAACTTCTTGTTTTAAATTCTCCGACACAATTTTATTTGTAACTATCTAGGTCATCAAAGAGTGAATTTATAGATTGTTTTTTAAAAATCCAATTCCACCATTGACTTCTTCATTTCCATGACATAAATCATTTTTTCATGGTGTGATATCCTCTTAATTTATTAGAAAAATGAAAATAAAAACTAACATGAATATTCATCATGGTGCAAGGATCCTACGAACATTGTGTGAGTATCTTCTTTATAGTGTATAATTAATTCTCCACTAGTTACAAAAAATCAACTGTGGTCCTCCCCATTTTTCACAGGGATTTCATAATCACAAAATTGTCTTCATTATAGAATGGCCCTCATAATATCCATATTTCATAGACACTATAGTATTTTATATGTCTTGGATTTATTTGTCTTCATGTTTCATATTTTCTATGTATTCCATGATTTATTAGCTAAAATGTCTATTATTTCTTAAAATTGATATACCTTTTTATTTTGATTCATGGTGTGGACCTTCATCTCATGGTGCTGCTGACTCTTGTCATCAAAACTCATCTAGAATCATATTATTATATTGAATAATTTTAATGTTTAATATAATAAGTAATAGTTTTAACATCCTTATATTTATTTTCTATAAATTCATCTTATCTTCAAAAAATTAGTCTTAAATAATACCATGATAACTTCTGGAAATCTTACATTTTTCTTATGTTAAATATCTTATGTATCAAAGATATTTTCTATGTTTTAGATATAAAATATTATGCATCAAAAAAATATTCAGTATCAAACTTTTGTCTAAGTAAACTAAAAATAAAATCCATATAAAAAATATGATATACCATATTAAGATTTATACCTTGGTTGATTTTTCAACTTTTCTAAAAATAAACCTTAGAAATAACTAATATGAAAATGTAGTTTCCAAATTTTAATCACTAGAATAATTAGATATAAAAAACATATATACTAATTTATTTTTATGACATTATTGATTTTTATCATATCTAAGAAAACATACTTAAGAAAAAAAATTATAATTTCAATCCTAATTTTGATCAACAAAAAACTCTTCCAAACACCTAAAATCTTATTAAAATCACCTTAAAACATTGTAGGGCCTTCCAATAAAATTCACCTAAAAATAAACATCGAATAACACTTTATTTTGAATATTATTTATGTTTTTATAATATAATATAACTTATAAACCATATTAAATTTTTCCCTTATTCACTTCTTGATATTCTAAACACCTTCTTCATTCATAGACACAACAATATCCCAAAAATATCTCTTGGTATCAACACTATAGATAAAACTCTATAACCATAGGTCAGTTTTATAGTGGTGTATGTTGTACATTTATGTGTATATATGGTATGTGGGTTCATAGACAAAATATTATGGTTGATTCACTATATATTTACACTAATATCAGCCTTTTAGATAAAGGGGTGATTCTAAAGGCTGAATAACATTATGATTTATATCGAGATTAGTTTTTAGTGGATTCCCTCGGTTAAGAAGTTACATGAGTTAAAAAGTATTGAAATATTTATATAAATATAATAAAAATAAAAACTATATATATAAGATTATATAAACGAGAAAATAAAAGGATTAAAATATAAATTGAATTAAAAATAAATGTACAATGTATTTATCAAGAAGTACAATTATATGAAATTTCGTTTTCCTCTTCTTCATGACTAAACATTGAAGCATAATTATAAAAAATAAGTAGTTACAATGTAAAATCATGGAAATTCAAAAACATGAAATTTTTTGAATGAATAAATGTGTTAACACAAATACTTATAATAATTTTGTCTAAGAGATCATCTTCAACAATATAATCAAAAAACTGTTTGTGAATATTGGAGATAATGAATTTTATAATAATATATTTTGAGTACAATGGGTGAAAAAAAAATAATATAAAAATATATTTGACTCTAAATAATTTTAAAAAATATAAATCTTTAGATAGTCACAACTATTTTTAATATGTGATTTTTGATGAAAAGGTATAGTTTTATTGTTTGAATTTAAACAAATAATAAAATGACATTATATAAATAAAAAGATATAATATAGTAAGTGAAAAATATACACTATATAAACAAATAATAACAGTAAAGTTTACTATTAGAAGAAAAAAATATAGAAAAGCCTTTTTATCATAACACAACATTGCAATCACAAAAAAAAATTAAATTTAATACTCACCCATAAATATTTAAAAATTACCTATGATAAATGAAAATTTTAATGAAAAAAAATTTCCACCAATAATTAATTTAATCCATTTCCTACAATATATTATATAAAAATCCTAAAAAATTCATACATTAAGAGTGATTAAATTATGATAATTTTTTAAAGAGGATATATATAAATAAATAAATTATGTAAAATATTATATGATTTAGTTAACATTTATATAGCCATGAAAATCATAGAAATTTTGTTTGAGTGGATACATTTTAATTCTTGTTTCATTCCATTATAAATATATTAGTTAGAGAACTATAGAATAAAATTTTAAAAAATATTTTTCTTCTACTTATAAATCCTATATAATATACTATAAAATTCAAAAGAATCAAAATTATATTTATTTTTTAATAATTTTATTATTAGTTATCATTTTATGATTTTATTATAAATGATAAAAGTTACTCAACATGTTTCTCTTATTTAGATATTGAAATTGAAAAAATGTGACCACTATCCAAATATATGTTTATTGGATATGATTCGTTGTCGATAAACATCAATAGATATTATAAAAGATTATAGAAAAAGTAATTCATGTACATTTGAACACAGGATGGTAAGTATTTTTTAATATTAATGTTGTAAATCAAATTGTGAATTTTTTTTCAATAGTTTTTTATAGATGACACTTTATATTAATTAAAAATTAATGAAATTTTCATCTTAAATAAATTCAATCCAAAACATTTAATTTATTCACATCAATATTATAAAAAATTTGAGACTACTATTCATTTTTATGACTAAAAAAGGGTGTCAATAAATACAAAATTATATAACTAGTAGAACTTGAAATAATGTGGCTCATAATCACCACCAACTATAAAATATATAAGGTGAATAATCATTATGGAAAAAATATATTTCATGAAATATATATTATTTAGTTTTAAAATTAATTAATTATTAGTTTGACTTATAAAATAGAATAATAATATTTTATATTGATATAGGGGTTGAAAATTATTATATTAATATTTCAAATGGTATATATTGACATTGAAATATTAAAATTATAAATAACAATCGTTTTTCCATTAAAAATACTGAATATAAATTATAAATAATGTATTTTTTATACATAACTAGGAATTATTAATCAATATATTAGAATGTCACTCTTTTAATTATAAAAAAATATTTCTTTGACCGGAAACATGAAATTTTTATTACACATAGAGATTGAATTCCAAAAAAAAGATATTATAATTTTTCAATAAATGGTTCTAGAATATTCATTAAAGAAATAGTATTTTTCATAAATTGATTAATTTTTATATATAAAAAATATACATTATCTTTATATGATATAATTTATGATCTCATTTTTATGGAAGAATGAGGTAATAATTTAATTAGTGATTCCCATGTAATGATAAATATATAATTATTAAATAAATATAATCAAAAATATTTAATTTAGTATATAACCATATAGATTAATTTCTATAGTATAATTAATCATTATAAAGAAATATATTTTTTAATAAATGATTATTTCTAAGGTTAAAATAAATTAAAATATTTGTGTTCAATTTTTTAATATTGAAAACTAAAATAATAGAGTCTATATGTAATAAGAAAACTAAAAACATATGTGGGTTATTTAAAATTGATTTTCCACAATTTATTTTTCCAAAGTAATTTTTTTAATGTTATTAATCAATATCTCATGCTTTGGTGTAAATAACCATATATCCACCCCATTTATATTTATTAAAAATATATTGAGTGTATATGAACTCTCTATAACTCTCAGATATATTTTAATAGTCTTGGAAGTTATTAAGGTGTTGTCCATATATGGATAAGTAGTAGCAAGTGATGTGAGTGTTTTCACCCCTCCCCCCCTCACTATCTCTGTCACTAATTCATGAAAATATTTATTTAGTAATTATAGAATATAAACTAAATAATAAAAATTGTGACAATATAAGTAGTCATTTCCATTCTCATGGTATTATATACAATAATGATAGTGAATTAATTACTTTTATATCCATTTTGAACTAATGGTATAGGATACTGTTTCACCATGAATATTTACTTATTCCTTAATCAATATATCATACCAATAGGGATTTTAAAACATCATTTGATGATTATTTAATGGTAATTGGTTATTAATGTGTCAAAATATCTTATATTAATGTTGTTGTGCATTATAATCATTATTTTCCATTTATTAGTTTATATATATGAAAAAAATCGTAACTTTTGTATATCATCATTTAAGGAAGATCCACTATCATATAGAGTGTTTATTGACTCATTCCTAATAATTTGTTTCATAGAAAAAGTCCAAGATTTTTAAATTTCACATTAATCCTTTAACCTAAAGATGCTTCTTTCACAACAATGAAGCTAACTGAGGCCTTAGAAAAAGGAGGATATTTATTCCATTAGACGGTGCACGCTTATAGTGGCTGAAATACTTTTGGTTACTTTAGAGGTATTTCTTTCAAGAACATTGCTCTATGAAAGAAGAATATATACAATTTAGAAAAAATATATTATTATTTACATTATGTTTACGTAAATGTTCATCAAGATATATAGGGATTTAAATTTAAATCCTATTTATGTTTAGTAATTTAAAAGATCAAAAAACCCAATAGCTCTACATGATATGTCTATATAAGGAAATAATGAAAAATATATGTTAGATATTTGATATATATGGGTGCGTGTTCGTGTGTGTGAATTTTTCAATGTTTGCGTATAAATATTTGTACATATGAATAGCTGATCAAAAATTTATGTATCTACTTAATTACCCTTATCAAACAATATGTTTAATATCAAATAAAAAACATTCTCTTATTCATGCCCTATAAATAATGATTTGACATGGTATTTTCTATGTGATGTGAAATGAAAAATTTTGGTTAATTAAGTGGGGAGGGTTATTTAAAATTTCTTCACATGTTGAGAGTTATAGAAATTATGAATAATATTACAAAATATTGTGTTATAACATATACATGTAAACCCCTCTATGCTTCCTATAGTAATTACAAACACTTATATGATATAATGTTTCTGTAGGGTTTTTATAAGTATATCCTTTAATAATTTCACCTTGAGCAAGTCATATGACCACGTGTGACCTCAGAATCCATCCTATAATTTTATCACCATGATATTTTTAAAAATAAAACTATGTTTGATAGTGTGTACAACACACAACACCAAGCCTAAATAAACAATGAAATATTATTATTTAACAATGAATTTTTTACCTTATCCTTCAAATTGGAGGATATGAATAGAATTAAATACTTTATTATATATATAACCTAGTAAATATAAATTTATTGATAAATTTATAGGAAATAAGTACTAAATTTTTAATGTGGAAATTTAAGTCTTAAAAAAATACGTTTTCTGCAAAAATAATTTGTATTGATTTCTATGAGAAAGAATTAAAATTAATTTATAGAAAAAATAGAAAATTAATCAATTAAAATGAACATAATTTTTGAAATCATCATATCAAAATTAAAATTGGGTGAGAATTTTTGTATTTTTCTGAAATGATTTATTTTTAAACGAATAGTAAAAACTACTTATTTTTAAAATATTTTAGTTTATATTCATTAAATAAACTAACTTAAAATTCACATAATATTTTAAATTTGGTATTAAAGTTAAATATAAACATTTTTATTTATAATAAGAAAATTAATTTCATTTTAATCCTATATATTTAATATTTTTGTTTAATTTTATTTTTATTCATAACACATAGATTTCTAAAAACTATTCTTTAAATTCATAAACTTTATCAAATTTATTTAACTAAAATAACCCATAATGTAATGTCTTGTGTACTAATGCCACTAATGGTCCCCTATAACCAATTCTACACATGGCCTCAATAACATATCCAAAATTTCAGAGGCTACAGACTAGTAGTTAGGTCCTAGGATGTGATAGTGGGGATACTATGACCTCATTGGCACAGAGTAACATAGCGGAACAAAAAAATAACAATAGTGGAAGCATTAAAAAACATGAAAATGAAATAAACAATGCAATACAGAAAGATAAAGATAACTAGAATTCATATCATATCAAAATAATGTCACATATCATAGGTTCTATGAAAACAGCGAAAATCAGAAACACTATAACCAAGTACAATACAATACCAAAGTATGGTAAGAAAAAATGAATCTCAACAGCATCACAAGACATGGCTTGTTCCCATTCTCTTCTACTTCTAAGAAGCAATCAATTACCTTAAAATGTGATCTTTCCCTTATCGACACCTTCAACAGTGCAGTTTGTTTGTTCCAAAAAACATGACCCAAATAGGGTGTGAGAAATAAATCCCAATTGGAAACCACCAAAGGTTTGTGCGAATATGTCAATAAGTATATGCATTAGTATTGTACAATAGTGAAATGCAGTAAAATTGGAGGTACTCAAAATTAATAAATTCTAAAACTACTAATATTCATTTATAAAGTTCATTATGTCCATTTGATATTTAATTACATATGATATTTATGTATTAGAATTATTCTTAAGCTGACATTCCCCACAGCAAAGCAAGAACAATAGAAGTATCAGAAGGTCTTCTAAACAAGTAAGTGGACATTGAATCCAAGATTGTCATTTCACCTGGAAGACATGTCATAATTCATTCCACTACATTATTTAATTATAACATGTGTCTGTTCTTGATATTCAAAACATTGGAATTCAAGTATCACTTCAGGTGCAATTCTACCGACATCCTGCGAGTTAGTTCTCAATGGTACTACATGGGAGCCCCACGTGTAACTCTAGAGGTTGGTATAAGTTCATGCGAGTCTATCCTCAGTGGTCCTACAAGGATCCCCAAAGCTTCACTCTAGGTGTAGTATAAGATGATGTTAATTTTGTTTTTCCTCGGTGATCCTACTAGGGTTCCCAACAATATCTAATGAAATATAACTCAAAATCCTATCGGGTCTATCAATGGAATTCTATGTTGAACCCATGTGTCACCGAAGGTTAAAACTACAATAGTCATGTCTGTCCATTCATAGTATTCTAAGATGAACCCATGTATCACCCAATTCTATTGAGCACTTAATCATTAAAATTCAATAAAACATTCCAATCTACTTAAACAATCAATAACGTTTCATGGGTAAAGGGGAAAACACAATCCGAAAGCCATAATAAAAACACTTAAAATTTAATCGCAATTAAAATTGAATATAATAACCCTGTTAATTTCAAACAACCTTACAAGGGAAATAATGGAATTCCCATAGGTATCCTAGGCTGAAATGGAAAAATAATTATTCTCTGAGGGAAATCCACTCAGGGGTGGCCCTTAATCAAACAAAAAATCCAAAAATTATTTAACTCATTGAATTAATTATTAGAAAAACATTATGTAATACTAATGATCAGTTTCCTTTTATGGTCACACCATAAACATGGGTGTGTGGATAAATAGCACATATAATCATCTCTAAAAATACTGATAGTTA
The DNA here is from genome assembly GCA_963277665.1 of Viscum album. NCBI lineage: Eukaryota > Viridiplantae > Streptophyta > Magnoliopsida > Santalales > Viscaceae > Viscum > Viscum album. The sequence goes on from OY728133.1 coordinate 1,869,599,370, forward strand.
CAAGACCACCAACCTTGTCATAGTATGACTCAAATCATCCATCCTAGACCTCAAATTCAAGCTAGAATGGTGTAGATATATAAAACATGAATAGTCACTCAACCTTAAATAAATCATTTAAGATAGAAAATCTCCAATAATGGCTCAAGATAAAATTATCACTCATTGAGAGGATCCCAATGGATCTGACAGTGTTTGAATTGGCTTCCGAAGGAATAAATTAAAGAAGGAAAGAATATTGACCTTGCTTGTTCATCCACCTGGTGACCCCTCTATCCAAATGCTAGAAGAATGAGGGTATTTCCCATTTTAAGTGAAAAACACAAAATAAACGGTGTGTAAATCCATATAAATGGAAGGTATATCATTTAACTGTTCATATGCTGGCTATTTTCCACTAACTTACATTCCATGACCTGCCTACATGACTGCATGGTGTGTACTAGGATGTACACAGTGTGAAGTTGGTTTTTCTTTTTTCCACTTCGACATTCCCACACACCATGTATTTCCATCATACATGGACAAACTACATGGTTTGAACATAGGATGACACATTGTGTAACCCTATGTCAGGTCATGTGAAAGTATGATTCTAGTACTTTTCTTTTTTTCCAATGTTTTCTCAAAAAATAAATCAAAGGAAAAAAGAAGAAAAGAAACTCGTACCTCTAAATATGAACCAGTTTCTTACAAACTTCCCCGTTAAAGCAATTCATCCTCAAATTTACCATCCAAGGGTGGAAATGAAATATCTAAGAATAACTATAGCCACTGAGCACGTATGCCAACCTCCCTCTCCTATGTCTCATCCTATACTCGGTCATGATTCCATATCACCCATATGAGAGGAACTGATCCGCCTCATAGAACGTTTGTTCTCCTATGAAATATATGAATCAGATGCTCATCAAAAGATGCATCAACTTGAATCTCAACATACTATAGATGAAAAAATGTGAGATGGGTTTATGTGGTAGTAGAGTAGATGAGATACATAGATGATGTCATGCATGTCTTGGTATCGCTGAGGTAACTATAACCGATAGGAAACCAACCTGAATCTCTCTAGAATCTCGAATGGACTGACGTATCTTGGTGAAAGATTACCATCTATCATGATCATCTTTTGTACTAAAATTGGTGATACACATGGGAAAACATGATCCCTAACCTTGACGTTCAGTCGTCTATGGCGATCATCATATTATTTATAATGAGACTGCATGATATCTATCCACTTCTGAATCAACTAAACCTACTCAGTAGTCTCCTAGACAAGACGAGGAACATAGCTACCTCTCATGCCTCCAGCCAATATAGGGGTTATTGGAAAAGCCTCCCTTACAAAGCCTTATATAGAGTCATATTAATAGTACCCCAGAAGCTATTATTATAAGTGAACCCAACTAGGGTTATGTTTCTCTCCCAGGAACCCCTAAAATTGAGGATGCATGCCCGAAGAATGTCCTCCAGCACCTGAATTGCGCGCTCTGACTAGACGACAATCTGTGGGTGCTAAAATATGGTTATGAGAACCTATGTATCAAAATCCCACTATATCACTTTCCATAAACGAGAAGTACACCCGGATTCCCTATCTGAAATGATTGAATGTGGGACCCCGTGCAATCATACAATCTCAGGAATGAAAAACCTTCCAAGTTCATCAACACTGATTGTTTCATTGATTGGAAAGAAATGTGAAACCATTGTGAGCCTGTCAAAAAAAACCCATACGGAATCATTTACTCTTGGAGTCCTTGGTAAACATGTCACAAAATCCATTACAACATCATTCTATTTCTACTCGGGAATCGGAGCTGCTGTAAAAGTCATGTTGGTCTTTTGTGTTTTCCCTTCACCTACTGATAGGTGGAGCACCTCATGAAAAAACTAGTTACATCTCTCTTCATACCTAGCCCCCAATACTAATGATGTAAATCCTGATACCACTTTATGACACCAGGATGCACTTCCTATACAGTGGAATGAAAATCCCACATCATCTCATCACGTATGTCCAATGGAACACAAACATGTCCATAGATACATAGGATTTCATCCTCACCTACTATCCATCTAGGAGGAGGGTCCTCACCAGCCACACTCTCTCTTAGAACTAATCCTTCAGAATATGATAGATACAACATCCACACTCTGTCTAGTAGGGTAGTGGTAACATCCAAATATTAAATAAATGTATTTCCTTGTATATCATGCACCACCAGATGCATCTTAGATAACTACGCCATAGGCTTCCACTCACAACTGGCCTCCTTCAGGGCATGTATCTAAGTCTTCCTACTCTGTGTGTTAGCCACTAAATTTCCTTTTATATGCATATAGGCTAGCTAGAAATTAATGGACTGAAGGTATTCTTCCCACCTTCTCTCTCTCAAATTTAGATCCCACTGAGTAAATATGTACTTGAGGCTTTTGTGGACTATGTACACCACAAAATTCTCTCCCAAAAAGTAATGTCTCCAACAGTTCAAGGCATGAATAACCACAGCTAACTCCAGGTCGTGCATAGTGTAATTCCTCTCATGTGGGCTCAACTACTGAGACCTTTGCACAACAACTCAATCCTACTACATAGTCACTGCTCCCAGCCCATTACCTAATGCATCATTGTATTCGGTGTAACTCTTTCCCAGATCTGTAAATATCAGTATCGATGTTGAATTCCAACACACCTTCCACTCTTGAAAAGTTTTCTCACAAGAATCTAACCTCACATACTTTACACTCCTCTTAGTCAATCCATCCAATGGTGAAGCTACACATGAGTAGTCCTGAATAAAACACATGTAGTAACCAGCTAACCCCATGAAACTCCACACCTCCAAAACATTCTTTGGTTTCTCCTAGATAACTTCTGCTCACACCTTTTCTGGGTCCACTGATACTCTTTTCATCGTGATAAACTGGCCTAGGAAGTGAATCTAATCCATCTAGAAGTGGAATTTTGTGAGATTAACATATAAATAATGATATTTCAATGTATTCAAAATGATCTCAAGGTGTTTGGAAAGTTCGTGTCTATTCTGAGAATATACCAAGATATGATCCATGAAAACCACCAAAAAATACTCTTGGTAAGGATGGAACACTCGTATCATTAGTTCCATGAAAACTACTAGCACATTCATGAGGTCAAACGGCATAACCAGGTATTCATATAAGCCACACCTACTATGAAAGGTTTTTCATGGTATGTCTCTAAGTTGGCCACGTACCTGACATTATCATGACCTTAAGTCAATCTTCAAGATCACTCGAACACCTCAAAACTGATCAAATAGTTTATCAATCTGTGGTAAGAGATATCAGTTTTTAACCATCCACTAGTTCAGTTTCTGATAGTCCACGCATAGCCTAAGGGTAATGTCGTCCTTTTTCCTTCAAAGGTTTTGTGAACCCCAAGGAGTAGTACTATGTTAGATAAAACCCGTAGCTTCTAGAAGTTCCAACTACCTCTTGAAATATTTCAACTCCATCATAGCCATCTTTTGAGGAGTAATGGATACCGATGCAGCTCCTGGCACTAACTCAATAGTGAACTCTACCTATTTAACCAGAGGTAAGCTTGGGATGTTGTTCAGGAAGACATCCCTAAAATGATCAAGCACTGGAGGGAAATCATCCATATATGTTCCCTGGACTTCCAGATATAAACTCAAAATCTTGGCTATCATCCCACCCAACCCACGATGGTCGGGTCCAGCTCGTCTCGCTTGGACATCCCATTCACCCTTATATATAACTTATCCACTTCTAGTGACGTAAAACTCACCCTATGGTGATAGAAATTGAAAAAGGATTAAAAGGAGGCTAACCAGTACATTCCAAGTATGACATAGAAGAATGTCATCTCTAAGACATAGAGATCCCAAAACATGAGTCACCCAACAACCTCAAGGGGACACTCGTTACACTAAAGAACACCTGTCATTCTTAATCCTTACAGCGTTTCTAGCGTCACAAAGTCATCAAAAGCAATAACACAGAGCCCCATGCTCTCCACAACAAAAAATGATATAAAAATATGAAAATCCCCTGTACACTACCACAAAATAGCGAAGGGGATGCTCTTCATATTATCAGTGCAGAGAAGAAATCGCTAATAAAGGGGTGGGCCTTTATCAGTGCTAACTAAAAGCGCAAATAAATATACCCTTTATCAGTGCTGAAAAGCACTGATAAATGTATACCCATTATCAGAGACTTTCATAGCAATGATAAAAGGTAAATTTATCAACACATTTATTAGTGCTGATAAAAGTTTTTAGTAACAAATATTATTAATTTATATAATATTATTATATATATATATTCAAAAATAATGATTATTTGTATACATTAAATAAAAACAAATACTTATGACTAATATATATTTTTTAATAATTCAAAAATATATATATAATGTTTTAATTGACAAATATATTTCTTAGATAATATTTAAATATATATATATAATTAAATAATTATAAGATTATAATACATTACCTTAAATAAAAAATATAATAGGTATATTGCTTATAATTTTATAATTACTTAAATTATAATTTTATAATTATAAACAATAATTTATTTATTTATAGTTATAATTTTTAATATATATATATATATATCATATATATCATATAAAATAAATATATAATAATATAAATAAATTATTAAAATTATACCTTTATAAGCACTATAATTTCAGCACTAATAATGGTATGTTTTATTAGCACTTGTTAAATTAGCACTGATAAAACATTCCTTTATCGGCTCTTTTAACTAGCACTAATAATGTTTCTAGCAGTTTTTATAAGAGAACCCTAATAGGATCCTCCTCCCTCGCTCTCTTTCATGCCTTCTCAGAAGTTTACCCATGAGTCATCGAGCCCTCGTCTGTGGTTGATCCCTCCTCCACCATTGATCCCTCATCTACCGTCAAGCCCTCCTCAGCTATGACCCCTCATCCTCATCGTCCTCCTCCAACATGTCTACCTCCTCCTCCTCCTCTGCGGCCACTGACTCATCCTCCTTCGCCACTGTCGTTGCCTCCTACTCCCCCGCCTCCTCCTCGGCCTCCTTCTCCTCGTCCTCCCTGTGCGGACCCCTTGTCCACCTAACCTACTCCAGTGTGCCCTCTTCATCGGACTACCATCCCGGAAGCCTTCTCTATAGTGCACTGATTCCCCCTGGTGAGTCTCTATTGTGGTTTCCCTAGTTTCCAAAGGGTGTGTAGGGTTTGGCTAAACCATTACATCGGTTGATGTAGGTAATTATATTTCATTACATTTATTTGAGATGTACTTTTATGCTAGATGTTCTAAACATGATCTTTAATTAGATTAATGGAGCATGTGTTATCTAAATTTGACTGGTCTAATACATTCCATGATCACTTTTAGGTTTCCTTTGACATATTGGTTGTATTTTAATAATTCAATTAGAATTTTATTCAAAATTGTGTTTCATTTATTCTAAATGAATAATAAAATGGAAGTGATGGTTTTGTCGAAGATAAATTATTTGTTCATGGTTTATTAGAGCAATGAATATTTATAAAATGGGGTGATTCTTGGTTTACTGGTTTTTCATATTATTAAAGGGGTGTCTATTTGATTTATAGAATTATTTAATGACTTACATGGATTTGTTTTGATTGTTTTTTGGTGTTATTGGTGTATTACCTTATATTTACAGTTTTTTAAAATGGTTTTAAATAATTATTTTAAAATTTATTAATATTTTATATATAGTAAAGGATTATCGAATAGTTGATAAAAAGGGTATTTATTTAATTAATTCCTGCCCCTTAATGAGCCCTAGGTTAGGGTTTGGTGTGATAATTTTTTTCTTGGTGAAGTTTCAATGATCTGGAAGTTAATTAATTGAAATTACAATTATGAGATCATGGATAAAGAGCAGTTCACTAGAACCATTGAATTATTAGTTTAAGAAGCTCAATTTAGTTCATTGGATGTTTAGAAGTTGGATCAATCAGTTCACCAATATTAGAAAGTTTTCTTTAAATAATGTTCAATGAATCCTTAAAATGTTATTTCTTTGGAATAGGGTATCTATATGGTTCCTTCCCTGAATTTTCAAAGAGAGTGTCTTTACTAGATGTTTAGAATGAGAATTTTGATGAATGAGTTCAGTTGACGGAGTAAAGTGGAGTCTGAGTGTTGAAATATCGAGGTGGAACATTCCATGAAATTACCCATGATAAAGGTTATGGATCTAAATAAATGCAGCGAGGTGAATCGTAGGGGGATCTACTAGTATTTGAATGAATATATAGAGGATGTGATGGATGTGTAGATGTCCATGAGTTCCATTAACTCTAATGATGATGCATGGTAGTCACTCCTATAAAATTAAAATGGAATAGTTCATTAATGTCATTATATTGAAGTGGATATGTCATGTACCATTCAATGGTGTTGGTGGTCATAAATAATGTTTATACTAGCAATCAAAAATTACTCAATCCATTAGAAGGATGCCTAAAATTATAGGAGGGAATCACTGACTAGATGATTAGTTTAGGACCAATGGAAAGAGTGGTATAAAATACAAGTGTATGTATATATTCCTATATAAATAATTTTAATATATGATTTGACCAACATTGATGAGGCCTAAGTACCGACTGTTGGTGGCTATAGTAACAGGTGCACACTTAAGCCCATCCAGATTCACATAGGTTGAAATAAAAAAGGCTAGGTTAAACAAATTGGAAGGATTGTAGAGGATATAAAATGATCAGAATATGGTATTCTTGATAAATATTATAGATAACTAGGTATGGTTTTAAAAAATTCACTTTACCTTGTAACTCATGTTTTCTTTTTTCAATGGAATAAAAATATGATGTTTTGTTTCTACTACACATATTATATTAAGGTATCAATCAAATAATCCCTGTATAAAATGTTCTTTGTACATTTTACTTACATGTTTATATATTCTATGTATTCTTGTTCACTTATATGATCATTGAAATAAGGTTACTAAGATGACTAAAACTTGGTTAATCCAAGATGGAGGAAAAATAGGTGCATTGGTCGGTGTGTGTGGTCATCCTGGTTTTGGTATTTGAAGTCATGGGGTACATAAGTATCAATGGATAATATGAGACATTTCATGACGGTCCACTATCTTGTAAAATCAATAGTAAAAACTAATGATGATCTTAAAATTTCTACTTGTCCCCAATAAGTGGTATCAAAGATTATATTCCTTTTTTATGTCTCAAAAATTGGTTTTAGTGATCGATGATAGAGAATAAATGTCGAGTGTTGTTTTGTATTAGTTTTCTAAATATTCGAAAGAAGATTCGATGGAAGATGATTGAGTTCTAAAAATCAGATAGATTATTAGCTTTTTAGAATAATTTAACTAGAAGATGGTGGTAGTACCTTGGGTTTTCCCATATATCAAAAGTCTTCTAGCCGTAAATGTCGTGTGGCATGTTCTATTCATCGAGTATCATTATGGAACATTCTAGAAGATTATTGAAATTATCATTGCATTAGATTAATGACATGATTGTGGAATCATTAGATATTGGAGTTCATTGGTTTGCTACTCTTGGAGGATCTCAGTGTTTCGTTAGATGGGGAACATAACTTGAAGTATAAAACAATGATCTTAAAGTCTGTTACAAAAAGAACTTGTATTATCAATGGAACATAAAAGGATTTATTTCACAGGAGTTAAAATTTTAGAGGTTCCTATATCCTGCATCTAGAGGGGGTGACTGAATTTGTTTCCAAGTGATTTTACAAGACCAAATATTGAGTCTAGAATTTGGACTATGGGTTCAAATCAATGAACTCACATTAAGTGGTAGTTTTTATCAGTTTTTTCTTAATATTTCATTTGTGATAGATCAATATGGGAAAAGGATCAGAAGGTGTGTGGGATATTCTTTAGAAGAATATTTCCTAGACGTATAGGGTTTTTTTGAATGGTGTGGGGGTTTCACATGAAGGGGATTCATGGTTATGGGATGTGTGGATAATTTAAATCTCCTAACGTTGGATTTTTTAAATATAAGGGATAATAATACTAGAAGAACTAATTTGAGTCTTGTGGTTCATGAATCAACTACTGTGAGATGGAATGAAGGATTAGATATTTTAGTTGTGTGAAGTATTGCTAAAAATTGGTGGTTGATGGTGCAATATTCAGTAATCACAATAGAATTAAATGTTTTTATGGATTCTCTCATGAATTCCATTGTACATCAAAGTGACTTTCACATTGACTTTGGTTGCTTATAAAATTATTTATAATTTGATTTTTCTGTAAAAAAATTGATCATAAACTGGTTAGATCGTTATAAAATTGTTTATAAACTGGTTGAGTTATTTATATAATTTTTATAAATTTTTTGGTTTTTTGACCAATTATAGATAATTTTTTATGGTATTATTTATAAATGTGTCGGTATTTTAGAGTTTTGATGGATTTTTATGGAAATTATTTGGTGTGTTTTTGGAAAGGATAAGGGCCCTTTTGGAAATTGTGAAATGTTAGGGTTTGTGTGTTTGAAACTCATGGTCGCATTTGGAACATTCATATGCTTTGTGTGATTTAAATTCTCAGCCTCTAGTTTTATTCTATGATCTATATCCTTGGACTCTTGATGCACCTCTTCTTATTGAACCTCAAGTTGTAATAACACAACTGAACTAAATATAACTACTTAATCTAACCTCATTATAATAAAAAATATACAATGAATATTTAAACACGCTGGCACATCATCATTTAAATAAACATCTCTACAACATTCAGCCCCCCATGCTTATTATTGACACATTCCACATCACTAGTAACTATATGATGAATGAAACCAAACCTATTAACATTCATTGAGGATTGTAAGATATTTCTTATATATTTTTCCTAGGTTATGAAATCATCACATAAGATTAAATAACATATTAGTTTCTGATGTCTACTTCACACACTAGGTTCAAAAAACATTACTACCATAAAAATGAGTAAATCCTTGGTAGTTATTACTCTAATGTCCAATCTATAAAAGATTTATTAGATATGATACTATCAGGACCCGCCCCCAAAAAAACTCTAATGGAGTTGGGAATATATTAGTGTGTGACCCCCACAATACTATATTCAAATGGAAATGGGTCAGTTACAATTAAAAATTTAATGATACAACCTAGGCCTGTATCATAACAAAAAAAATACCTAATGTTCCACTAACATAAGAGGCTTTCATGATCCCTACGGGATAGCAATGATCCCCTAGAAAAAATATACAATTAATGTGCACTATTTTTCCCCTAAATTGGAGTAAATTAAAATTGTTCTTTCTATTGAAAACAAGACATTTCCCATTCATAAGGTGAACCTCTAGGAAAATTGTAGACATGAAAAAAAACAAGAATCAGATATCATAGACGGAAAATAAAATCACACTATTGACCAATAAAACTATTTAAAAAAATGTGTCCCATTCCTAAAACTCATTGGACCTATTTTGGAATGGTATAAAATATGTTTTCTCATTTTATTTTTTTCTTTTCAGTTGGAAATATCCTTTGTATCATGCCTCTCCTCCGCTGAAAACGCACCTCCGTCGCACGCTGAATGACACCTTCACAATGAGTTTTATCCACCTACTCATTAGTTTCTTCTTTTTAATATGTTATTATTATTTTATATTGATGGTCATGTTTTATATTGTATAGGAAAAAACGCCCACTGAAAATCATGGTCATTGGTGTTCCTTGTTTTCACACTAAATTAATTGCATGTTGGTTGGTTCCTGTTGAACATTTGAATATAGAAATTGGTAATTAGAGTACACTTGGATAATGAATTAATTTTATAGGATGATAAAAATTCTGTGATAACCCCTTAATAAACAATTAAAATATAATAGGGGGTGATTTTTAAAATATGAAATTATGTATGTTTGGTTTGTATGGTGTTGTGATTGTGTTCACGATTGTGCGTTTGTATGGTGTTTTTGTTGTTGGCAGGATTTGTATTCCATTTTTTCCATGTTGTAGTTCCTCCACCATTTAATATTAATAAAATCCTTGCCCATTTCAATTTCACAACCACTTTTTTAGAAGTTCAATTCCACTCAATCTTAGAAAGTCACTTCACTAGAGGATTATATGGGACACATTATAGACACCGTAGTCAAATAACCATAGCAACACATGTAATGAATCCATCCACCAGAAATCACTCTATGGAAAATCATACCATATATTAGTTTTGTACCATAGTAATAGAATCAAGACATTATGTTTCTAGAGATACACTAAAAACCGGTTTAGAACAATTCATATAGATCACATGTGGGATGCTAAAACATTCTACTGTAAGGGATTATCATATCCAGTTTAATTGATCTGGTGGTTGGGAAGATGGGTGTGATATACTTTAGTCCCGAGAAATGCCTAGAGAGGTAAGGGTATTGTTTACCGTATCTTGTTTCATTGATTATAGTTGAATGATGACCCAGGTTGAACATCTTTTGTGTAATTATTTTGTTAAATATTAATATCACTGAATCTAATTGGATGAATATGAATAATGAATTGATGAATGCCAATCAGTTGACATAATAGTATAAAGATTGTAACGCCTCGACCCCAGTTACCTAGAGTCAGTGCATTATTACATAATATTGGCATGATCACAAGAAAGATCAAGTCTCGAAAGACCGGTTAGTTTTGTAGCCTTGGAAACACTAAATACAATCATAAAGTTTTACATTTCATCATAAAAAAACATATTGTCATCATATCCCCTCATACTATCCCTGAAGGTCATTCATAAATTACTTCTTCATAATACTGGGAAAAATAATACATTGAAAAGGGTGATCTCAGATGCTCAGTAAGGATAACATTATAGCAGAAGCTTTCATAGATAATTATAAACACTTAAGGCAATTTATAATTAAAAAAAAGCCATTTAAACTTGAACCTCAACATAGTATAGCAAAAATAAAATGGAATAATGCCATTTACTTATTCACATGGATATTCTACTAATAGAATAATCACATGCAATATCAATAACCACTTTCATAATGATGGAATGCATAATTACAGACTATCATAACCACATAGCCAAGGCCTCGTGCCAAGACTACAGATAAGATTTTGCCAAGTCATTGTGCCAAGACACTAGTTTGTCTCATGAGACCCGCCGATGCATCGAGAAGATATAGCGAGATCCACCCATCACTAATTAAGTCCAATGCATTCCTCATATGAATAGGTTTGAAACATAACAAAAACATTCGTATTAAAACTAGCATACGAAATGTCAATACTTTATCCAAAAACCATGAATGGTGTAAAAATAGCACATCCACAGTCAATCATAAGTCATTCGATACAATATGGATGATTGTATTGTATCATATTAACCTCAATCGATAATAATGAAGGATATTGACATTGATGAAAATAATCATCAAAACTATTTGAGAGAAATATCCCCCTTTTTCTTGAAATCATTTAAAGTCACACTATTTGTCAAGAAGCTATTTAAAAATAGATTTTTGAATCAAAGTTTCCCATACCACATTGAAAGAATTAAAATTAGTTTTAATTTTAAAACATTAATGTCCATATAAATAAATCCTTAAAACCATTTTTTATAACATGGACATTAATGAGCATGATTTAGAAGAATAAGTCGTTAAAACAATTAAAAATGGTATTTTTGTTAGAGTTTCTAACCAAAAGAGAGACACTTGAATACAAATAATTGAGGTAATCAAAACATTTTAATATCATTAGAATAAAGGAATTGATGATATACTATGTCAAAGTACATTATATACACCACATAAATGTGATTTGGTGTATAACAACAATGAAGTCTCAATGGAATGTAAATTGAGATGAAATATCTCATTAAGGCCGTATCCTTAGGTTAAGGATAAATCAACGACATAATTATTTGTGAAAAATATAAATACACTAAATATTTTTCTATATTCAGTGTAAAACAATCAAATGACATTCTAACATATTCTTGTAAAAACAACACCAACGAATTGGATGTTTAACTAAACAAATGGAGAATGAGTTAAAATTACTCTTATCAAATTCATATCAATGACTTGAGAAATTATAAATGGAGTGATTATGTGTATCAAAAGTATATCCACAGGAAAGGGAGTGGAAATTATGACATAATCAAATTAATAGTGATTCCACACATAATCTTGGGGTAATATAATCAATGAAATATGCGTAAAGCCAAATGAGTGGAAATTGAAATTTCAAATTCCCTTATCAATTTGGTAACTTACGAAACATACACCCATGAAAGAAAGATCATACCATGATGATGTAAAAACCCATAAATTAATGTATATTACACAATTAATACAATCATGGTCAGTACACACACACCACATGCAATAATTAAGTAGTGAACAGTGGAATTCCCACAAAATTAAGAGTGAGTTAAGAACCCCCTTACCTTGTAATTTTCCTTGGTTGGGGGTAGGTTAACCTCCGGTATAATGTTGAAATAATAGTTATTAAATTATTCATGAATCGTATACATTAATATGATATCATATATGATCTTTAAACATGGCATTGTTAATAATATTTTGGAATTATGGTCGTTTCGGTTGTTAACTTACTCGTTGTCTTTTATATGTTTCGTTACGTAAGCCATGTGTTACATGGATAGTTTGTATCTTATTCATATCCATAATGATAAAAAGTTAATAAAAATTATTTTTAAATCATCAAATGATAATTATACTAGAATGGATATGATTGAGAATGAATCTCATCGCGTTCGTAGAGACGGTAGTCCGTACGTACGCACGAGCGACAATATTATTCTTTTGATATTAAAATTAGATATAATTGGATGGTATATCATATATACAGAATAATTATCATGTTATATTTATTATTTAAATTAGTTACATATAATTATTATACCCTCACAAATAATAATATATTGAATAACAATTACACCACGACGTGGAGACGGTAAGCCGTACGTACGCACGTATGGTGACATGTTATTCAAAGGGTGGATAGAATAATGAATATGGTTGTACCATATTTATAATAACATAAAAGTATATATAATATAATGTAGTTATTATTTTAGAATGGTAATAACAAAGATATATGATGTGGAAAAAGAAAGGAACATGAAAAGTGGTGGTGAAAACATTACTTCTTCTTCGGGTTCTTCCTTTTGATTTGATCAAATGGGCTCCTTAGGATGGCTTTATGATCAAACTAATGCCTCTAAGATGTAGTGAGGGATGTTTAGAGAGTATTTGGGCAGGGGGTGGCCGAACCAAAAGGCTTTGGAGGTGTGAAGAAATCCGAAGGAGGAGTTCCCTTTTATAAGAGGGGTGAGGGGCACCTTTGGAAAATCTAGAAATATTAATTTATAATAAATTCATATTCGGTTTCTAATGGATCAAAAGTTGATTATTAAAAGGTTAAGGTGGGGATAGGTGAAAAAATATTCATCCAATAGAATTTAGACAGGTTTGGGTCAATATATTAACCTTATCTTTTAGTTTTAACTCTTAGTTAATTAGTTTGACATTTACCATGTCACTTTGTTTTTTTATATTATATAGTTAATAAACATACTATATACATCCAAGAGACCCCAAAGTGGTCCATTAATGGTACAAATATCATGATATAAGTCTCTCGGAAGAACATTAGATTTTTAGTAATTTAATATCAATTAATAATATAATATATTTTTAAAAAAACTCTTTTATGTCAATTTTGACACTATTCAATAGTTGATTTTTGTAAAACTCATAATAGAATTATTACTTCTAAAAAAGTTAATTAAATCATTACTAACATGTCATATTAACTTATAAAATTAGTTTAATTCATTAAACGTCTCAAATTATATTTATTTAGGTATTTATAATATCAATTATTTTAATTTTTTACAATTATGGAAATTACTGCATCATCATTGTGTCATAAATAAATTCAATTATTTAATGTCTAAAAATTACTAATAAAATACAATTATGTAGTAACTCTTTTTATATTTATAATTAATAATTTTAGGTTAAAATAAATCATATATAACCCTATGTAAATATTGATTTTCTAAAAGATATATGCTTGTGTCATTTTTGTATTCATTTTTACTTAATTAAAATAAAGTGTCCCTATCACATACAAGTGGCACCATGGGGTCCCAAAATCGACCCAGAGATTCCCATGGTCGTAAATATATCACCCAATAAGGTTAGGACATGTTTTAGGGTAATTTTTTATTATTAAAATATTATTTTTTTAACCCTTATTTACCGGATTTACCTTTTAACCATGGTAAATAAAATATTTACCGAAGTAATTATTCAAAATGTCCAAAAATAAAAGTTACCTATTTACACAATTTGGACATTCTGATTCCAAATATGGAATCTATTTTTTCCTAATTAAATACATATTAGTGGCTGAAATTAATTTAAAATTAATTCCCATTGTTAAAACAAAAAGCATGTTTTTAAGAAATAATAACTATCAAAAGAATGACAGTTTCTTATGTTCGGTTTAAATGTGAAATTATGTTCAATGACCCACATTGTATTACATGGTAAAAATATATTTTAAATATAACTTAAAACCACTCAAATTCATAATTTATCACTATTAATTATTTTGATTAAAAAAGTTGTTTTTAATTAAAATTTAGTAATTTTTACTATTCATCAAAATATAAAAGATATCTGAAATGTACCAAAATTTCACCCTAGGATAATTTCGTTATTCCAAATCCAAAAAGGAAGTCTATTTTACCAAATTAAAAACATAAAATTTTCAGTTATTAATTTAAAATTGATTCTCGCTTTCGAAACCAAAAGGTGTATTTTTAATAAATAATAACTATCAAAGGTTTGACACTTGTTTATATCCAATTTCAAGGTGAAATTACTTAAAATGACCATCATTGGATAAAATTGTAAAAATATAGTCTATCTATACTTCCAAACCAATGAAATGTATAATTTAACAATATAAAATATTTTGATTAAAAAAGTTGTTTTTAAGTATTTTTCACTATTCACAAAAATTGGATGTTCTCCGAAAAATACCAAAAATTCATATTAGGATAATTTTGATATTCCGAAACCAAAAATTAAGTCCAATATAAAATATATATAATTTCAAAAAGTAGGTATTACTATTCATAACCACTAGTTTGATTGGTTGTGGTGTGTTAGAACTCGATATTGCGTACAACACATGCTATCGCATTATTCAATGAGAAGCGTACCGTAGAAGCTTGGGGTGTTACATTCTACCCTTCTTCAATAAATTGCATCCTCACAATTTTTAAAATTGTGTTTGGGAATGTAATGGAAAGTCCCACATCGGAAAAAGAGTCAATAAAAGTATCAATTTAAAAGAAAGAAAGAGAGGTATAAAGGTCAACCAAGATAACCCATACTCAGATTCCATGTAGGAAAACATGGATATGGATGATAAACTAAGTGTCAAGTTCTGATGGAGAGGGATAGAAATCATGATCAGAAAAAAGTTAACAATAAGAAAACCACAAGCTTGTGTTGGGACAAACGGCCATTAGTCTCCTAGTAGGAAAGTAAAGGGACAACATTTTTTTTTGTTTTATGTTACATTAAATAAGGATGAGGAATTAATTTATGATATTGACTAAGAATATAAAGATATATACTTACATTTTAAGTAGAGTTTCATTCTTTAATAAATTTCCACCACTAACTCATTTTTTTAAATGATGAGTATTCACGAAGAATTGGTCACACTGGAAGAGCTAGAATAAACTTCTATAGAATCACATGATCCATGTACGATGATCTAAATATTAACATTGTCTTTAGAGATTAATAAAAACCATAATGGTTAGTACAAGATCTAATGATCCCCCAAAAGGATATTCCTTGAGAGAAATAAGCATTAATCTTAATTTCCAAAATTAAACCAACAGTACCCCAAAGTTAGATAAATACCATTCAATAATCAATTGTCCTTAAAATCCTTCAATATAATCAAAACTAATATTGAAAAACAAAACTTATAATAATTTAGTCTTCCACATTAAATTGTATCTCCAAATGACATCATCTACTCTTAAAGTCACATACTTAAAAGTAATTAACCTAATCACATATTCTTTATTATAGGTTAATCATTTCCATAAATAACCCAAATCACTATAAATCCACAATAAAAACATAGATATAAATCCACCATTACTCCTCTAATGAAATCCCATTGTAATCTATTTTCCTTGGACATATAGTGTTCCCAACAAAGTGAACATCTTCCAAAATAACATTTATCACTTAATCACCAAATACCTTTCCTATACTAAGGGTATTCATTTGATAAGACCTAAGAACCCAAATCAACTTATTATTGATCAATAAAATCATTTAACTAAAAATAACAGTCACACTAACCAGGGACATCATGTAGTCCAGTGGTAGGCGATAAATCCCAATCGCACTTTGGTTGTGTGTTCGATTCCCATAGCTTTGTCCGATGTGACGGGTTGTCACATGGTCTACGTCTTGTACTTTTTCAAGAACTATATTTTATAACATTACCAAAATAAGATAAATTCCTCAAAATCACCATAACATAATTTAACCACAAATCTTATCTCATACCTTGCACTTTCATCCCAAATTATAATAATTTGTAATTGCCTCAATCCCAATGAACATATAAAACCAAATGTTTATTTATAACTATATCCACAAGAGAAAAGATAATTCTTCCTCAAATATCATTCTCACATGGAAAAAGATAGGGTTACAAATACAAGAGAAAATTATTCTAAAGTAAACCCTTCAACAAGGATCACTAATAATTTTTAAACATTTATCCAACAATTTATTTCCACATAGCTTCTTCTCTGACCAATAAAATATCCTATAGAATAGGACATTCACTGGGGTGATGGCCCGGTCCCCTACATTTACGGCAAATGACTGTAAATGGATTCTTGGGACCATTTTTATCTTCTTCCACAATACTCTTCATTTTTCTTCAGCAATTCTTCACATTTTATCCTTCCTTCCCACACATAAAGCATTTCTCTGTCCCATTGAGACACTTTCCTAGGTGTCTCCTTCCACATTTCCTGCATGATGTTAATTGATGATTTCTTTCTCCGTGGTCTCCAATACTAGAGCTCTTATCATTCATCACCTTTATCTTATTTGTTGAGTCCAGTAAGGGGTTAATATATATATTGTTGATCATATTTTTGGAAAATTGATTTGGCATAAAGATGATATCTTTTACACCTATCAACATTCCATTTTGTTGCTCATTTCCACCACCGTTCCAACCTTGTACATCATTCTCAAAGTCACTATGAATTCCATGGAATCCAGCCATTGACTAAAACCAGAATGCATTGTGTGAGTAATAGTATTCATACAATCATTTAGAGATTAACATGTCACCATATTCTCAATTTGAAACAAATTAGGATTAACCAAGGTCATTTACTCTCATCTTATATATATAATACTTTAAATAGGTTTTTAAAGAAAATTTAAATTATCCTAATCATATCCCCTAGGAGTGTCGTAACCAGGAGTGCAGCAAGGCCCGTTGTCGTGCACCAGTTCCCATTCGAGTCTTGCTCAAAGAGGTGTTTTAGGGTTTTACCCCTAGGTACATCTGTGCCAAAGCCACCTTTACCTTCTCGTATCCATACAGGGATGTATTGCTTCGAAAACACACAAAATCTCTTCAATACCAAAATTCTAGGAAGTTCTTCTCTACTAATCCTCAAAGATCATATTAGGTCTACGTGCTCTAATCAGAGTTTATCTAAATCTAGCTTCCAAGGTTTGTACTAAACTTCCTATGATACCAACTGTAATGCCCCGAACCCAGTTACCCAGAGTCGGTGCATTGTTACACAACATTGGCATGATCACAAGAATGATCAAGTCTCAAAATACCGATTAGTTCAGTAGCCTTGGAAACACCAGAAACAATCATAAAGTTTTACATTTCATCATAAAAAAACATTTTTTCTTCATATCCCCTCATACTATCCCTGCAGGAAATTCATAAATTACTTCTTCAAAATCCTGGGAAAAATAAAACATTGAAAGGGGTGAGCTCATATGCTTAGTAAGGATAACATTATAGCAGAAGCTTTCATAGATAAGCATAAACACTTAAGGCAATTTATAAATAAAACAAAATCCTTTTAAACTTGAACCTCTAAATAGTATGGAAAAAATAAAATGGAATAATGCCATTTACTTATTCACATGGATATTATACTAATAGAATAATCACATGAAATATCAATAACCACTTTCATAATGATGCAATGCATAATGCCAGACTATCATAACCACATATCCAAGGCCTCATGCCAAGACTACATATAAGATTTTTCCAAGGCCTTGTGCCAAGACACTAGTTTGTCTAATGAGACCTACCGATGCATCGAGGAGCTATAGCGGGCTCCACCCGTCACTTATTATGTCCAATGCATTCCTCATATGAACAGGTTTGAAACATAACATAAACATTCGTATTTAAACTAGCATACAAAATGTCAATACTTTATCCAAAAACCTTGAATGGTATAAAAATAGCACATCCATAGTCAGAAATAACTCATTCGATACTATATAGAATATTGTATTGTATCATATTAACCTCAATCGCGAATAATGAAGGATATTGACATAGATGAAAATAATCATCAAAACTATTTAAGAGAAATATCCCCCTTTTTCTTGAAATCATTTAAAGTCACACTATTTTTCAAGAAGCTATTTAAAAATAGATTTTTGAATCATAGTGTCCCATACCACTTTGAAAATTTTAAAAGTAGTTTTAATTTTAAAACATTAATTTCCATATAAATAAATCCTTAAAACCATTTTTTTAAAACACGGACATTTATGAGAAGGATTTAGAAAAATAAGTCTTTAAAACATTTAAAAATGGTATTTTAGTTAGATTTTCTAACCAAAAGAGAGACAATTGAATACAAATGATTGAGGTAATCAAAACATTTTAATATCATGAGTATAAAGGAATTCATGATATACTATGTCAAAGTACATTATATAAACAACATAAAAGTGATTTTGTGTATAACAACAAAGAAGTATCAATGGAATGTAAATTGATATGAAATCTCTCATAAAGGCCGTATCCTTAGGTTAAGGATAAATCAACGATATAATTATGTGTGACAAATATAAATACACTAAATATGATTGGATATTCAGTGTAAAACAATCAAAGTACAATCACACATATTTTTGTAAAAATAACACCAATGAATTGGATGTTTAACTCAACAAATGGAGAATGAGTTAAAATTACTCTTATCAAATTCATATCAATGACTTGAGAAATTATCAATGGAGTGATTATGTGTATCAAAAGAATATCCATAGGAAGGGGAGTGGAAATTATGACATAATCAAATGAATAGTGATTCCACACATAATCTTGGGGTAATATAATCAATGAAATATGCCTAATGCCAAATGAGTGGAAATTGAAATTTCAAATTCCCTTATCGATTAGTTAACTTAAAAAACATACCCCCATGAAATAAGGATAATACCATGATGATGTAAATACCCATAAATGAAATTATATTACACAATGAATACAATCATGGGCAGTACACATACACCACATGCAATAATTAAGTGGTGAACAATGGAATTCTCACGAAATTAAGAGTGAGTTATGAAACCCCTTACCATGTACTTTTCCTTGGTTGGGGGTAGTTTATCCTCCTGTATAATGTTGAAATAATTGTTAATAAATTATTCATGAATCATATACATTAATATGATATCATATATGATCATTTTTACATTTCTTTGTTAATAATATCTTACAATTATCATCGTTTCGGGTGTTAACTTACTCGTTTTCTTTTATATGTTTTGTTACGTAAGCCATGTTTTCCATGTATAGGTTGTATCATATTCATATAAAGAATTATATAATGTTCTAAAACATTATTTTTAAATCATCAAATGATAATTATACTTGAATGGATATGATGGAGAATGAATCTCATCGCGTTTGTGGAGACGGTAGTCCGTACGTACGCACGAGCGACAATATCATTCTATTGATATTAAAATAATATATATTTGGTTGGTATATCATATATACAGAATCATTATCATTTATATTTATTATTTAAATTAGTTACACATCATTATTATACCCACCCAAATAATAATATATTGAATAACAATTACAGCACGATGTTGAGACGGTAAGCCTTAAGTACGCACGTATGGTGACCTGTTATTCAAAGGGTGGATAGAATACTGAATATGGTTGTACCATATCTATAATAACATCATAGTATATATAAGATACTGGAGTTATTATTTTATAATGTTAATATCAATGAAAGAATAAGTGGAAGAAGAAAGGAACTTGAAAAGGGGTGGTGAAAACATTACCTCCTCTTCGGGTTCTTCCTTTTGATTTGATCAAAAGGGCTCAATAGGTTGGCTTTCTGATCAAACTAAGGCCTCTAGGTTGTAGTAAGTGATGTTGAGAGAGTATTTGGCCAGGGGTTGGCCGATCAAAAAGGCTTTGGAGGTGTGAAGAAATGAGAAGGAGGAGTGACCTTTTATAAGAGGGGTGAGGGGCACCTTTGAAAAATCTAGAAATATTAATTTATAATAAATTCATATTCGGTTTCTAATGGATAAAAAGTTTTTTATTAAAAGGTTAAGGTGGGTATATGTCTAAAACAAATCAACCAATAGAATTTAGACAGGTTTGGGTCATTATATTAACCTTATCTTTTAATTTTAACTCTTAGTTAATTGGTTGGACATTTTCCACGTCACTTTGTATTTTTATATTATATAGTTAATAAAAATAATATATACATCCAAGAGACCCACAAGTGTTCCATTAATGATACACCTATCATGATATAAGACTATTGGCCGAACCTTATATTTTTAGGAATTTAATATTAATTAATAATATAATATTTGTTTTAAAAACTCTTTTATATCAATTTTGACACTATTCAATACTAGATTTTTTTAAAACTCATAACAGACTTATTACTAAGAGAAAAGTTAATTAAATCATTAATCACACGTCATAGTAACCTAGAAAATTAGTGTAATTCATTAAAAGTCTCATATTATATTTACGTGGGTATTTATAATATCAATTATTTTAACATTTCACTATTATGGAAATTACTGCATCATCATTTTTTCATAAATAAATTAAATTATGTATTGTCTAAAAATTATAAATAAAATACCATTATGTAGGAAATTTTTTTATCTTTCTAATAAATATTTTTAGTCGAAATTTCAACATATATAACCCTATGTGAAAATTGAATTTCTAAAATATATATGCTTGTGTCATTTTTGTATTCATTTTAACATAATTAAAATAATGTGTCCCTATCACCTACAAGTGGAACCATGGAGTCCCAAAATCGATCAAAGATACCCATGGTCTAAAATTTATCAACCAATAATGTTAGGAAAAGTTTTAGGGTAATTTTTTATTATTATAATATTATATTTTTAACCCTTATTTACTGGATTTACCTTTTAACCATGGTAAATAAAATATTTACGACAGTAATTATTCAAAATGTCTAAAAATAAAAGTTACCTTTTTACACAATTTGGAAATCCTGATTCCAAATATGGATTCCATTTTTCCAAATTCAATACACATAAGTGGTAGAAATTATTTTAAAATTAATTCCCATTGTTAAAACAAAAAGCGTGTTTTTAAGAAATAATAACTATCAAATGTTTGACAGTTGTTTATGTTCGATTTAAATGTAAAATTATGTTCAATGAACCAAATTTTATTACATGGTAAAAATATATTTTAAATATAATTTAAAACCACTAAAATTCATAATTTATCAATATTAATTATTTCGATTAAAAAGTTGTTTTTAATTAAAATTTAGTAATATTTTATATTCATCAAAAAATAAAAGATATCTGAAAGTACCAAAATTTTACCCTAGGATAATTTCATTATTCCGAATCCAAAAATGAAGTCCATTTTACCAAATTCAAAACATAAAAGTTGAATTTAATAATTTAAAATTGATTCCCGCTTTCGAAACCAAAATGCGTATTTTTATGAAATAATAACTATCAAAAGTTTGACACTTTTTTATGTCCAATTTCAAGGTGAAATTATGTAAAATGACAATCATTGGATTAAATAGTAAAAATATACTCTATTTATAATTCAAAACCAATAACATGTTTAATTTAACAATATAAACTATTTTGATTAAAAAAGTTGTTTTTATGTATGTTTCACTATTCATAAAAATTAGATGTTCTCCAAAAAATACCAAAAAATCATCATAAGATAATTTTGATATTCTGAAACCAAAAATGATGTCCAATATAAAATATATATAATTTAAAAAAGTAGGTATTACTATTCATAATGGATATTTTTATTGGTTGTGGTGTGTTAGAACTCGATATTGCGTACAACACATGCTATCGCATTATTCAAAGCGAAGCGTACTGTAGAAGCATGGGGTGTTACAAAGATGGAATGAAAGATTTTATCATGTTTGCAAAATATAATGCATATGACCCTTCTCAAATAATTTGATTGTGTTTACACAGTTGTTATTCAAGACAAATTTGCTTAGAGGAGTTGGAAGAACTCTTGATCTGTCATGAAATAGATCAAAGTTATACATGTTGGAATAAACAAGCAGAAAATAAATGGAGGTAGTTTATGGGATAGCACAACATTTTATGAATCAATAGAAATGATTACAAGTCTGAACAATGAAGATGATCATATGGAGGATGTGATTACAGATGTGAATGAAGATGGTGATTGTATTGAAGAAATGAAAAGGACAATTAAAGAAGAACTTCGTGACTTCCCAAATTTTTTTAAGTTAATGAGTTTTGAAAAGATTCCATTGTATGTTGGTTTCACTAATTATACGGAATTTTTAGATGTACTGAAGCTATATAATTTTAAAGCAAGAAACATGTGTAGTGGTGCAAGTTTTACGAAACTAATTTCTCTCCTGAATGAAAATCTCCTAGAATATAATGAGCTCTCAAGCCAAGAATATGATTCCATACGAATGCTACGCTCTATGGGTATGATCTATGAAATAGTAAACACATACCCGATTGATTTTAAACTATTTTTAAGGACCAAAAATCACATAAAGAATGCCCAATGTGTGCTGATTCTCGATACAAGAAAGATGAATTTGGTCCTATTAATGTTTTACGGTGCATTCCAATCATCCCAATGTTTAGGTTCTTATATGGAAGTGAGGAGACTATAGTGCAATTGAAATGGAATGAAAATACAAGAATTAAATATGGGAAACCACATCACCCGGCAGAATCTCCTCAGTATAATAGAATTGATCACGAGTATCCTGAATTAGGAAATAAGCTGATAAACTTTCGTCTTGCATTATCTACAGATAGAGTTAGATATTTTGGTTTTCAAAGAAGAAGACACATTATATTGCTCGTTCTGTAGGTAAATTATAACTTACCACCATGGTTATGCATGAAATGAAAATGCAGCATGTTTTATATGTTTATATCAGAACCAAAACAACTGGTTAATGATATTGATTATTATTTGGAATCATTGATCGAGGATTTGAAATTATTGTGGGAATCAGGTGTTACATTGTATGATTCATACAAAAATAAAGATTTCACATTGAGATACATGTTTTATGGGATGATAAAATACTTTATTTCTTATGTAAAGTTTTTAGGAAAATTCATTAAAGGAACTCAAGGGTGTCCCAATTGAAAACAAGGAACATAGTCAATTAGGTAGAAACATTCATCGAAAACCGTGTTTCAAGGACATCGTAGATTTCTAAACTGAGTGCATAAGTACAGATAATGGGCGAAATCATTCAATGGATGTGCAGAAGAATTTTTATAACCGTCTCCACTAATAGGTGATCAATTGTTTGAGATATTAAAATATGTGGACACTAATTTTGGTAAACCATTTTTGAAAAACCATATAAAAACCAATTGGTAAAATAGATCAGTTTTTTTTAATTACCATACTAGAATTGTCTATATGTATGACATTTTCATGAAATTATGCATGTTAAAAAAAATTTATGTGATAATGCCATCATCACATTTCTGAATACACCTGGAAAAACAAATGATGAAATTAAGGCTAGGTTAGACATGGTTGATATGGGAATACGAGAAGAGTTAGAACCAATGAAGGGTGAAAATCAAATATTTATTCCTCCTACTACTTACAGTCTTTCCAGGTAGGAGAGATATCAGTTTTGAAACTTATTGAATGATGTAATGGTTCCAAAGGGGTATTCATCAAATATCAATAATATCCAATCAAAGAAAAATTTAAAGTTAAAGGGTTTGAAATCACATGACTTACATGTATTTATGAAAGATCTAATTCCTATAGCTTTATGTCAATTTTTTTCTTGAATATATGCCATACATTAAAGAAGATTTTTTTCATCTTCTAATCTATATGTAGAAAATTTATAGAGCTGATGAAATTTACAACTTTGGAAAGAGAAGTTTCTATCATATAATGTGAATTGGAAATATTCATCCCACATACTTTATTTGATATAATGGTTCATTTTATGGTTCACTTGGTGATAGAGAATCGACTATGTGGTCTTTTACATTATATATGGATGTACCACATTGAATGATTATTAAGATTTTATAATGGTGTGTTATAAATCTACGTCAGCAAAAGGGTTGTATTGTGGAGCGATATATTTTTGAGGAAGCCATTGAATTATTTAGTGAATGCCTATATCATGTGGAAAGCATTGGTATACCAAAATCTCATCACACTGGGTAGCTTGAGGTGAATGAATTTATGGAAGATAGGTTTTCACAATCAATATTATAGACTGAGAGTAGGCCCACCTTTTACATTTTTCACAACAGTTTCAACGTTGACCCATATGTTCAAACCCAAAATGAAATTATTAGGAATTTGAATCCATTTATGGATGAAAAATGGATATCAGATACACAGAATAAACATTTTATAACATGGTTTCAGAATATATTTTTATGAAGACAGGTGAAAATTTGGACACAATTTCAAAACGACTTCGATGGCTAGCTAGAGGACCAAGTGTGTATGTATTATCTTACAATTATTATGTAGTTAATGGTTATACATTATATAAAAATGAACCTGATAAATATACTACCATGTATAATAGTGGGGTTACACTTGTGGATCAATTGATTCATGTTTCCTTTGCTAAGGAAAGAAATCCAATTTATTTGAATATGTCATATTAGGCATCATTAAACAAATATTAGAGTTGGATTATATGAAATTCAAAGTTCCACTTTTTTCAATGCAAGTGGGTTGATAACATAGTGGTGTTAAAATAGATGAATTGGGATTTGAGAAAGTTGATTTCAGTAAAGAAGGGGACAAAGATGAACCATTTATAATAGCATCATAGGTAGTATAGGTATTTTATGTTTCAGATCCCACAAACCAAAACTGGTCAATTGTTCTATTATCATATGAAATAACTGAAGGGTGTGATGAAAATTCAATGGAGGATGACCCTTTCATTGGGAATTCAAAATAATTTCATAGTGTCCCCAATGTAGATAGAAATTTTTTATGTCATAGGAGTCCACAATGAAGGGATTTACATAGTCGATAGAGGGGTCAAATCTCTTCACCCTTTAAAAAAGAGTTCAATAATCATGTTAATTTTTTATTATAATATACATTGTGTTATGTTATATTATTATCTATTCGCTGGTAATTTTATGTACTCTAAATTAAATGATAAACCACTTCTGCAAATAATTAATTCTGAACCTGCTGATATACCCAATCCTGAGGCACAACAAGTATCTCAACATGCTGCTGCTGGTCCCAGTGCAAAAGAAAAACAGGTTTCTCAACCTGTTATTGATGGTCCTAGTGCTGAGGTTCAACAAATTGCACAACCTATTATTGCTGGTCCCAGTGCCAATTCTAGAGCTCCATAGGGAAATAATGATGATGTTAAAACAAAGTAAATGGTAAGTTACAAAACCATGGTGATGAAAAAATGTAAGACCACTCTAGTTTGATAGTGTTAGACAAAATACTTAAGGAAAAAAGAAAAAGGCATCAAATTTGAGGTGGGATGGAATAAGAGAGACCATCATGTTGACCCTAACAAATCCTTGTTTATTAGCTACATTGGAATCGTCACTCGACAATGCGTTCCAATTGATGTACAGTCGTGGAACCATGTTTTCAAAGGGATTAAGAAACTAATGTGGGAAGAGATGACAGTGGCATTATCATATTATTTCTTTAATTTATTAAAATAAAATAAAATATGAAAACATTGAATTACTCTTCATCACCTCTTGTATAGTGCATTTATAGTAGATTCCTCACACAATAATTATGTACTATGATTTTCAGGATGGATTCATGAAGGATTACTCAAAATTTTAACAAAATATCATCTTAAAGATGCAGAAGGAAAAATAAAGCTGCACCCACCTCCTCTTTATGCACACTTCATATCCAAAAGAGAGTGGGATTCATTTAGTAGCCATCATGTAGAGAAGACTTTTCAGGTACGTTGTGTCTTGTAATACGGTGTTTGACGTTACTTGTATTCATCATTTTGATTGATGGTTTTTTATTTTTGAATCAACAACTAAGTGTTGAAAATAAGGAATGAGAAGAAAAACCAGTGTATCCCTACTATAAATAAAGGATGAGGTAGGCTTCACTTGAGAGAAAATTGGTACATATTTTAAATATAACGTAATACATTTATGTGACAAAAAAACACCATAACCATGTACCTATGTTTATATAAAAATTTATTAATTGAAATCAAAATCTACTTCCATATCATTTCAAATTCTATGGAAGTAGGCTCGTGTAAATAAATATGGTATACAGATAGATGGGAACACACAAAAAGTGTGGGAAACATGTGCTAGTATGACATAATATAGATTTTTTTCTTTAAATCACTATTACATAACAATGATTACTTATTTTCCTATATTTTCTATCAGATATATTAACAATAATCAATAAGACCAACATCAGATACAGAGATACATTCAGAAGCCTTGAAGTAGCCAGAAAAGTATGGCCATGTCAGAGGTGCGTGTTTTGGGGTGACACCCCGAACATATATTTAGAAAGAAAAAAAAGAATATGATCAAATTGAGGAAATGAAAAAGATGAGAGAAAAATTATCTATGTTTCAAGATGAATTACAATACCAGAGATAGATAAAATAAATTTTGATGGGGGAGGAAAAGAGAAGAAAAAACTCCAGAAAAACCCATACATGAAGATACAGCCACACCCCCACCAGTTTTGAGGTGAGCCATTCCCCTAAATAACCAAACTTATCTAAGGTAATCAATGTTATAATAATTGTTTCTATGAAATTGGAATCACATAGACACTAATAAATTTCTTGTACTGATATTCTATAGGATGAAAATGATTGTGATTTATATCTATCAACTCCCACCCATTTCCATGTAGCGAGGGATATAGTTTTCAATATGTAGAACAACATGCTACACAACTGATAACATACAAATGTTCATTTCAGAGTGTTGATTAATGTATCTCATGATCCAATCAACGAGCTACCTATTCCAAATGAAGATGATGACATTTATATAATCGAACAAGTTGTTGGAACATGCATCGCATAGATTTCAATTATTGTAAAAATACATGTCGATAATGAGGTATTCATTTCCAATTAATTTTTTCAAGATGAACCTTTAGAATTTAATGAAAAAAGGTCTCAACCAATTAATGGTGTTACAGAACAAAAAGTGAAGTGGAGGAAATGAAAGATCGACTCAAAATTATCTCAAGGATCAACCAACTGATCAAAATGATCTAATGATATCACCTTCACCCTACCCATTTTATACCCACATTTAATATCTTTGTAGGCTCATGGGGATAAAAACTGTATAGACGACAATACTAACACAATTGAATCTGAAAAAAATATGTATAAAGGGGATGAATCAGATTACATTAGTGCTAACAATGTAAATGAAATCCTCAAGTATAAATGGCTGGTTCCTTAGTTGGAAATGTATACATGAGGTATGATTTCATGATTTGCTTTTTAAAATGATGATATACAACGATAATTAATACTAAATACATTTCCTATATTTGATAGGCATATATATATAAAACAATTAAGGGATTTCTCCATGAACATAAATTTAGGCTCATTAGTCCTCACAACACCTCTTTAACAGAAGAAATAAATTCTGATAAAGAGGTTGAAATAATGTCATCCCTTTTCAAATCATTTGAAAAAAGAATTATGGGTGAAAAAATATTTTTAATACCAATGATTAAGGGGTAATACTCTAAAATTTAATAATATTAACTATATTTTCATTTCTTTTATTACTTATTCCTTTTTGTGTTTTAGGAATCATTGGATGCTCATTGCGGTCAATTTGGATACTCCAAAGATTTATTTTTTGGATTCAATGCTTGGATATCCAACAAACCAACCATGAATGATGGTGTTTGTCAATTTTTACTACACTAAATCTAACATTATAGAACTAAACATATTGTTATATAATTTATATTATCTTTTAATGAGTATTCTACTATGATAGGGTAGTAAATCAATATTTTCTACATTATGGAATGAATCTAGGGCCAAAAGACAAGAACATCGATGAGATATAAAATTGGAAATGTATCATGGTATATGTTATAAGATTTCACTATAAAAAAACATATCAAAACAAATGACATATTTTTATCAAGGTTTATGCATCATTCAAAATAAAAAAAAGAATGTATTGTGGTTATTATATTTGTAAATTTAGGAAAGAGATCATATTTAATAAAAAAACTAGCATCCCTAAAGAGATATTTTAAAAAATACTAACTAGTAATTTCAAAATATTTATTAACACTTTTTTCATTTTATATTTTTTTGATACTACCATGATTGCCGCAAAAACTCACATTCACAAGATGAAATGTATGTGTTTAGAAACGAATGGGCAGCATACTTGATTGAAGATTGTATACAAATAGGATAAAGCTGATATCCTACTACTTATGTTATCCTTATATGATCATTGATATCTCCCTTGTTTATACTTATTGATAAGCTATAATAACCCTTTCTTATGTTTCCTATCTTTAGGTTATGAAAAATGGTTTTGGAAATGTTTTTTCTTTCTACTAAAAAAACATAATGAGATACTCTTATGAACTAGTTCTTTATGTTTCCATCTTTCTAAAAGCACTAGGCCTAAACTGTTATGGCATGGATATTTTATATTCTATATTTTGGTCATTTATGCTAAAATTTTTAAGGATTTAGTTTATAGGAAGAATATTGGTTGTGTATCACTCAAATTTGTAATAAAAAAATTTGAATTCTTCACTATTATTGGTTTATTACTACTTAGCATAAAATCTGATCTGATCTTCTGATATGGTTTCTTGTGAAGCTCTCATCCCACACCATATCTATGATATCATTATATAGAATTCAATTTGATTCTCTTCATACACCCATTTAATACTTAAATGGGTCTAGGAAGAGAAGGAAAAGTGAATGATGAATGATTATATCATAGAGATGGTGTTGGATGGGAGCATAATGGGGAGGCCAGATCGGAAGTTCAAATCAGATTCTATGCTAAGAGGTATTTAACCACCAGTAGTGAAGTTCACAAAGAATCATTAGATTTGTTATTTTCTTATATCTGGACCAAAGAAACCCTTTGGAAAGATGTAAATTCAATGTTATAATATAATATCTATATTTTAACAAAACAATATATAATGAGACATTGATTTTATATTTATTATACCTTGCAAGGTTAATTTATTTTAGAAATTTTTTGTCCAAGTGACATGACATTGCCGAAAGATAAATGACGTTGTGTCTACTCAATCACAGAGGTAATCTTAATGTTTTTACAGCAAAATAATTTTCCATAGAATTAATGGATTTTTTCATATTTTTGTTTAATTTATTTTTGTATGTAAGGAATATTAATCTACTAATATGTGATATAAATGTATGAAATGTTTATGACATTATAGTTGGTATCAGAGTAACTGAAATATTAAAAATTGAGAAAATATATTCAGTTGTTTTGATACTTTATGGAAATGATACATAGGTCATTTGAAATGTGTAGGAATCAACCCCACCTCAATATGAACAACAATGCGAACGATATGACTCAAAGTGTATCTTTTTATATAAAATTGGAATTATTTTTAGTAAAAAGAACAACTAACATACTAAAAACTGAGCCAACACATTATGATTGTTTTGATACTTTATGGAAATGATCTATAAGTCATTTGTGACCTGTAGAAATATACTGAACATCAATTCAATGCACAATGTGACTGGTATGACTCAAAGTGCCTTTTTTTATTTAAAATTGACATTGATTTTAGAAAAAAACAAAAGTGACATACTAAAAACTGAGAAAAATCATTCAGATCATTTTGATATTTTAGGAAAACGATCCATGAGTCATTTCTGACGTATAAGAATCAACCAAAACTCTATCCAACACACGGTGTGACCAGTATGGCTCAAATTGTCTCTTATCAGTTTAAAATTGACATTTTAGCTGAAAACGTTTTACTCACTGAAAACAAAGAAAACCCACTCCAATTGTCTTAATAATTTAGTATAAAGATTATTAAGTTATATGTGATTTTAATGAAGCAATATCATATCAAACCAAAGCATTATATGACTGGTATGACTCAAAATGTGTGTTTCTAGTTTGAAAGACATTTTAGTAAAAAACACAACTGACATACTTCAAACAGATAAAACACATTTTTATTGTTTTTATACTATGGTAAAATTTTCCGTAAATTATTTTTAACATGTAGGAGTCAGCCTCAACTCAATTCAATACACAATGTGACTGGTATGACTCAAAGTTTCTCTTTTTATTTAAAATTGACATTAATTTTAGAAAAAAACACATGTGAAATACTGAAAACCATGAAAATTCATTCATATTGTTTTGATACTTTAGTAAAATGATGCATAAGTCATTTGTGATATCTATGAATCAACCACACCTCAAAAATACAGACGGTGTGATTAGTATGGCTAAAAGTGTCCCTTATCAGTTTGAAATTGACATTTTGTCTAAAAGGTATCACTTACAGAAAACCAATAAAACCCACCCCAATTGTCTTTATAATTTAGGATAACTATTAAATATTTTATTATAATGTGTATGAAGCAGTCTCATATCAAACCAACACACGATGTAACCTATATGACTCAAAATGTGTGTTTCTAGTTTGAAATGACATTTTATTAAAAAAACACAACTGACCTACTAAAAACTGGGAAAAAACATTCAGATTGTTTTGAAACTTTACTAAAATGATCCATAAGTTTTTTTAACATTTAAAAATCTAACTAACATCAATTAAATTCAAAATATGACTGGTATGACTCAATGTGTCTCTTTTTATTTAAAATTTTCATTAATTTTAGAAAAAAAACCCAATTGATGTACTAAAAATTGAGAAAATGCATTCAAATAGTTTTGATGGTTTAGTAAAATTATACATGGGTCACTTGTGATGTGTATGTTTCAAATAACCTCAATATAATGCATAGTGTGACTAGTATGGAAAAAAGATTCTATTATCAGTTTAAAATTTACATTTTAGGTCAAAACGTGTCACTCACTAAAAACCATAAAACCCCAATCCAATTGTCTTTGTAATTTAGAATAATGATTCATAAGTACCTTGTGATGTGTATGAAGTAATCTCATATCAAACCAACACGTGATGCCACATGTATGACTCAAAATGCGCGTTTTTTGTTTGAAATGACATTTTAGTAAATAAATAAAAATAACGTACTACAAATGTAGAAAACACATTAGGATTATTTTTATACTTTAGGAAAACAATAAATAAGTAATTTGTGACATGTAGAAATAAAAATCACCTCAAATCAATGCACAATGTGACTGGTATGACTCAAAGTGTCTCTTTTTATTAAAAATTAACATTAATTTTATTGAAAAAAAACACAAGTGACATACTGAAAACCAAGAAAACCCATTTATATTATTTTGATATTATAGGACAATGATACATCAGTCATTTGTGATGTTTAGGATTAAACAGAAACTCAATCTTGAACAAAGTGTGACCGATATGGCTAAAAGTGCTTGTTATCAGTTTAAAAATGTCATTTTAGCTAAAAACATATCACTCATTGAAAACATAGAAAACCGCTCCAATTGTCTTTATAATTTAGGATAATGATTCATATGTTCCATTTTATGTGTATAAAGTAGTATCATATCAAACAAGTACATTATGCATGTTTCAGGACTGAAAATGCATGTTTCCAATTTGAAATGTCAATTTAGTAAAAAAACACAACTAACGTACTACAAACCGAGGAAACACATTCAAGTTGTTTTGATACTTTAGAAAAATTATCTATATGAAAATTTGGACATGTTAGAATCTAGTTCACCTCAATTCAAGTCACAACGCCACTAGTATGACTCAAAATGTGCCTTTTTATTTAAAAGTTACATTGATTTTAGAAAAAAACACAAGTGACTAGCTACAAACCGACCAACACATTCGGATTGTTTTGATACATTAGGAAAATGACCCATTAGTCATTTGTGATGTGTAAGAATAAACCTAACCTCAATCTACTGAATGATGTGACTGATATAAATCCAAATGTGTCATTTATATTTGATATTAATTTCAGTAAAAAAACAAGTGACATACTCCAAACCATGAAAACCCATTAAGATTGTTTTAATATTTAAAAAAATGATCTATGACTAATTTTTAACATATAAGAATCATCCCCAACTCAATACGATGCATGGTGTGATTGGTATAACTATAAATGTGTCTTTTTTATTAAAAATTGACATTTTATTAACATATTCATTTATATTAATTTTTAATTTATTTCATTATAGTTTCACTAACATAATATATTTTTTCTAATATAGGTGAAATTTTTTTCTTGCGTTCAGAATCATTTTTTAGCAACTGATACCATGGACTGAAATTTTTGAGAGGGGATCACAAATTCCGAAGGACGGAACATTAATTTTTTAAACTATTTGTTGGATAATTGTAATTGTAACTATATAAAACATTGTTTGTAATGTATATAGAAATGTGTTTTTTGTATTCATGATGTCATGTAAATGTGTATAGCCTTGTTTATGAAACAATTTTTTTCGTTGTTTCATTGTTATGTGCTTTTTTCATGTAAATGTCATGTTTGTTAGGTGGGCAGGTGCTGGGTGTTCTGTTAAATAAACAACACATCACAGGCCATTAGGCCTTTATCAGCACTCAAAATATCACTGATAAGGGGTGATCGTTATTATTTCTTTTTTAGCATGGATAAAGGTCCCCCACTATCAGTGCTTTTTTAGCGCTGTTAAAGAGGACCCCTTATCTTCACCACGATTAACAGTTCTTTTCTAGCATTGTTAATAGTAATTTCTATCACTTTTAAACTCATTATTTGTAGTAAGGGTATCAAAAAGTGTTGAAGATAAAAACAAAGGTGACTAGAATAGTAACTCTAATAGTAGAAGTTATGGGGTTTGTTCCTATTGGGTCTATTGCACTGCATATGTCTTGCATGTACTGCAGGCCAGTGACCCCGCCTGGATAACCTTAGCTAACCCTCCATATTGTCACTGAGATCCTTGGGTTTGTCTACCATGGCCATGACCACCACCTAGGCCAGAACGCCCTAACGCACTCTAGTAACCTATCTGAGGAGAATTTGTATACCCTTATCATGAATGTGGAGTCGGTGAAAAACCCTTATTGCTAGCCATTGGTAGAAATGTTCTACAGAATCACTATCAATGGCCCATCCTACCACATGCTCTATACTCAACTATGTCCTTCATGCACTGAGACCTCATATTCCCCAGCCTACCACCCTGGTATCACCTCACCTGATTATCAGAATAAAGGTTTTGACTACTATTTTCATCTTGAGAGAACTCTAGATGATGCTACTTCTTTCCGATTGAGACAGTACCAAAAATCGGTGTCGAACCTCCCTGGCTCGCACCACTAGCTTCCCACAGATTGCGCTCGGTGATCAGTGATTGGTTCATGATATAAGTGACTGATGGAATCCTAAATACATTCACCTTTGATTGGATATCGAACATGAGACCATCCTAGAATCTTCTACCTTTCGATACTTCATCACCAATTAAAATAGTTGTGAAACTCTAAAGCTTAGTAAATTGGGCCGAATAATCCATAACTAACAGTATGCCCCTCTCTAAGTGCATGAACTCCTAGGATCGATCGACTCTCTACATCTTGGGAAAATAATAATCATAGAAGACTTCCTGTAAGTCCTCTCATGTCATATCCCAATGATTTTCTACTTGAGTGATAACATCCCACCCCATCTCTTGGAAGAATCACGTAAAATATATTGTCGCGAGCTTGACCCTCCTCTCAAGAGGTGTATCCAAGTGCTCCAAGATAGAAATCCGGGCCTCCATCCATGGTTCTAAATCTTATGGTCTTCCATAATGTATGATAGTAGGTAGATTCTATGGGTGTAACACTCGTTTTAGATCATCCATTGACATGGAAAGCTGCGGTGCTCCCTAAAAAGTTTTCATAAACCTCATAAAGCCTTCACAGAACTGTGCATTTTCACATACATCTAGTATAACAGCTAGTGTCATGACTTGAAAGTTAGGAGGATCCATTGGTAGCCCATATACTACCACCTCCAAGGAATGATCATCTCCACTTTCTTATCATACAGCTCGAGGTGGTTGTGATGGAATGAATCATCATGGTCAAGCACACATATCAGTCCGAGATCATTGTCGCAGTTTTTCATTCAAGGGTTACAAAAAGAAACAATAAAAAACCCTTATAAATTTTTCCAATAGGGACTACATGGAATGTAAAAATCATATACGGTCTGTATACTAATCTCACTCCTATCCACATACTCCAACACAACCAGATTCAAATGAATTCTAGCTGAGTGAACCCACATGGCGTGTACTGAAAGTTCACAGTCGTGTATTAGAAAAACCCAGCATCCCATGTCCATATCACACAGTTGTAAACTTGGTGAGATACCACATGGAATTTACATTTGGTACACAATGTGTACATATTAAAACTCTAAAAACCATCTTCCCCAAAAAGGAAGATCACACAGCGTGTTAGGCTAAACTACACATCGTGAAAATTGTGTTTTTAGGGAAAAAACACTACATTTCCTAGAAAACCACAGTTAAGAAGAAAAAATAGCTAGTGGTTGACCAATTTCCAATACATGGGGGCCCATACTCCACAAGAATCAATGTTTGGTATCCACATATAGAAAATAACTACACATCTGTATCACAAGGATGAAACATGATCCACCAAATTCCGATCTAAGAGGGCTCATACACCTCAGGGATCAAAGCTACGAATCCGTCGTAATCAAACCATCTCACATACCAATATACCTATCATAATTGTAGGCACAACCATCAAGGTATTATCAAAACAACATGAATATCATACACAACATCTATCACAACATTATGCAATCAGTAATGATCCCTAAATGGAATGGAAAGTTTTCACGGAATGTAATTTATAAATAGTTCATATATGATGCATTGAGATGGAATACCCTCATCTCATCAGGCTGCAACAAAAAAAGAACCACAATAATATAAATAATAATATCGCAAAACAAGTTGTTTCACTCAACAGTGAAATCGAATCAACTGTAATAGATCAAAATAAAAAAGCACAATTTAATTCATGGAAATTTGGATTTTTCCTTTTACACGGGGTAGCTACTTCTAGGAAACTTTAATTACCAAATTCTATATCCTTTATATTGTCACAAAATTGTAACGAAAACCATAAAAACAACCTCTTATACCACTTTGTAACATCTCGGGTGCGGATTTCACTAAAGGTTCCCCATACCTGATTGAGAATCGGGCCCCAATTACATTTCCCCAAACACCAGAGGCATCAAAATAGTATCGAGGGCCTAGGGTGTGATAGGGTGAAAACTATTCCCTCATTGGAAAAGTGTAACATAGAAGAATAAAAAAATAAAAAAAGTGGAAGTAGTATATAGAATTAAACTCAAGTAAACAATATAACACTGAAAGATAATGAAAACCAAAAGTCATATCACATAAAAATGATGTAGAATGTTGTAGGTTCAATAAAAATAGTGAAAACATGATACATAGCAATCATGTACAATACAATACAAAAGTATAACAAGAAAAAATGAAATTCAGCAGCATCACAAGCCTTGGATTGGTCTCATGATGTCCTACTCTTAATCAGCATTCAAGTACCGGAAAAATGGACCTTTCACTCATTAACACATTTAGCAATATAGTCTGTTTTGTCCCCAAAAACATGACCCAAATAGAGTGTTAGAAATAAGTCCCAGTAGGAAACCACCAAAGGCTTGTGCCAATCTCTCTGTGAGTATATGCAAAAATATTTTATAATAGTAAAAGACAGTAAACTTTGAGGTACTCAAAATTTAAAAGTCTTACAAGTACTGGAATTCATTTATAAAGTTAATTATTTCCATTAGTAATTAAATTTCCTGAGATATTTATGTATCAGAATTCATCCTAATCCAACAATCCCCATCGTAAATAAATAACAAAATAAGTCTCAGAAGTCCTTATAAACAAGTATGTGAAGGCTGAATCCAAGCTTGGTAAATGTGTCACAATTCATTCCATTCCAATATTTAATTACAACCTGATTTCATTCTGGAGATTCGAAAGTTGGAATTCAATTGTCACTTCAGATGTAATTCTACTAACATAATGTGAGTCTGTTCTCATTGGTCCTACATGGGAGCCCTGAGTGTCACTTTTTACGTTGGTATAAGCTCACGTGAGTCCATCCTCAATGGTCCAAAAAATAATCCCCAAAGATTCACTCTAGGTGTAGTATGAGATCATGTCTATTTAGTCTATCCTCAACGGTCCTAATAGGGATCTAAAGTGTCAATAATGACATATAATTGAAAATCCTATCTAGTCTTTCCATGGAATTCTAAGTTAAACCCACGTGTCACCTAATGTACAAGGTATAATAGTCATGTGAGTATGTTTATGGTGTTCTAAGATGAACCCATGTATCACCTGATGATATTTACCACTTAATAATTAAAATTCAACAAAACAATCCAACCTTCTTAAACAAGAAAAACTACTACATAGGAAATGGGGAAATCACAATCCCAATGCTATAATCAAGACACTTACAAATTTATCCCAAATTCAATTCCATATAATAACCATGTTCATTTTAAACAAACCTATAATGAAAATGAAGGCAAGAATATAGGAATCCTAGGCGAAAATGGCTAAATAATAATTATTCTAGGAAAACACACCCACATGGAGGCACTTAATCAAACAAAAAGCCAAACATTCATTAATTAATTGAATTAATTACTAGAAAAACATTAGTAAATAATAAGGATCAATTTACTTTTAAGGAGACACCCAAAACATGGGAGTCCAGAATAACGGAACATATAAACATCTCAACAATTAATGAGAGTCACAAGACCACCTACCTGGTCATAGTATGATTCTTCTCGTCTAACCTTGATCTACAATTCAAGATAGAATAGTGTAGATCTACGAAACAAGAATATTAAATCTACCTTAAATAAGTTAGTTGTGAGAAAAAATCATCAATAATGGATCAATAGAAAGTGATCACTCCCCGAGATGATTCTAATGGATCTAACGGTGTTCGAATCTGCTTCCAGACTATGAAACAAGAGAAGGAAAGAATCCTGGTGTTGCTTGTTTGTCCACCCGGCGACCCCTCTATCCAAATGATAGAATAATGAGGCTACTTCATATTTTAAGATAAAAAAAATACATGGAATGTAAATCCATATACATGGCATGTATATAATTTAAATATTCATTGGGTGGATATTTCTCGATAACATACTTTCCAGGACCTACTAACATGACTATACAACATGTACTAAGAATTAAACGGTGTGTAGTTTGTTTTTCCTCTTTACCTCACCAATATACCCACACACCATGTAATCCCATCATTCATGGCCAAACTACATGGTGTTTACTTTGGATTACATGGTGTGTAACCCTAAGTTAGTCTGTGTGATAGAATGATTCTAGCACTTGTCTAGTTATCCTCTATTTTCTCAAAAACAACTCGATGGATAAAAGAATAAAAGAAGCTCGAAACTCTAAGTATGAGCCATTTTCATGGAACTAATAAGGAATTATTTAAATAAAATTTATATATTAAATATATATATATATGAATTAAAATTAAAATAATGATTATTTTTAGTCATAGAATTAATATAAAAGCATCAATTATTTCAGAAATGCATTTTCTTGGAAAACCACTTTTCATTGCACTTTACGCACTTATTTTAAAAATAATTTTGTTAATTTTAGGAAATTTATCTGAAATAACTAACGTAATTTTTAAAATCATCAATATATAATTATCTTAGACTTTATTTTTAAAAAATTTATGAAAAGATTATTTTTCAATGAATAGTGAAAATATTGATTTCAATTAAAAATGTATTTTTGTTCAAAGAATTTAAAATTTTACATTTAATTTTAAAAATATTAAAAAGTAAAATTACTTCAATTATATTATTATTAATCCAATTTATTTCATTTTAATCAATTTAATGTTGAATTTTGGTATAACAACTTTTATTAGTTATAAAAAATTTCTCTTTGGAAAACCACTTTTTCATCGCTTCATCATGTTTAATTTTAAATTAAATTCATACACATCGTGGAATTAAAATTTGTAAAATATATTAATGATTTGGAATCATTTTAATCAGTATTATATAATAATTTCAACTTAATTTTTTTAATAATGAATTGTCATTACTGTAAAAATTATTTGTCATCATTAAGGTTAAAACAAGTTTACTGGGGTCAAACCAAAATATATGCGTATTTTTTCAAATTAAACGTATAAAAATAAACTTTTATATCCATATTTGGACCATATATTTACCCAAAATCAAATATATTTGAATTTTGAATTTTTTTATAATTAATTTATCATTTTTTATTCTTGTAGGAAGCTTCCCAATGGGTTCCATCCCCACTTATAGAAGGACTCCTCACCTCTCCAATATACACATCATGAACCCATTGGTTCATACAATAATTAAAAAATATCTTCCTCAAATCCCTCACCATTACCTATATTTCCTTTTTTGATCAGAAAACCATCCTAGGAATGACTTAGGTATAATGCTAAATAGACTCTTCCAATAAGAGGAATAAATCATTACAATGTGTTTTCATTTTATTTATAACCCCACATCCTTAAATTATTATCCAAATATTATGAAATAATAAAATCATTTTACTAAATATACCTATATTTTATTATGTTAATTTTCAAAACCTATATCCATCTCCTCCTCCATCAAATGAGAAACAAAATTGTTTATTGTGTGTACGATGAACTACCACCACGCAAACCAATGTAACTTGTTTTCATCACTTACTTTATGGATGGATAAAATGTTGTATTTAAATTACATATTTTATATTAATCACATAATGATAATTATTTAATTATAATATAACATCTACCATCTTAAATTCCAATCATTTTTAAAACCATAACATCGTTTGTGCGTACGTGGGGATTACCGCCTTCACGAAGTGATGTGATACATTTTTCATTTTATTTTCACATGGATGGTAATAAGAATAGATTTAATGAATTTATAAGTAAATTATTACATAAAAATTATTTTTTGATGGTGAATTTATATTTACCTTTTTTCATTCCATCCATCCAAAAATGGAATCATGGTTTATGCGAACGTACGGTCGACCGTCTATATGAGTGATGTAATTCATTTTTCTATATAAATATTTTATGTATGAATATAAATATCTATATAATTAATATATATGATATTTATAAAATTATTAAAATTATGGATATTTTGTAACTGTGATCAATTAATAAAGACCAAAACTACTAAACCAAAACATACATGGAAAACAATGTTATTTTTACCTGAAACAATGATTTTAATAAATAATTGTTTGCGAAAGGGTGATTAAATGGCATAATTAGATAATATATTTTATTATATATATTATTATGGTTATATAATACGTGTATAATAAACATATATTTATTATATATGATATTATAACATGTTTGTAGGTAGTCAATACTTGAGGTAATGGATTTTTGTCTCACTTGGATTTCAATGTGAAGCATGCCATATTCACACCTAGTTTCTTTTATGGGGTATATATACTCATAATTTAAGTATTTTATGGTTATTATTAATAAAATTATTAGGATTTATATGTCAACATTTGTTTGTTTCCTTCATGGGTATTATGATTCAAAAGTTACCAATGTGGTAAAGTTTTTCTGTTACAATCTCATTGTTTATCAGGATTGTATATGATTTTGTTTTTTATGATAAAAATTTATGATATATCTTCTGAGAACCCATTAATTTTATTAGAATCTAGTTATTTATGTATAATACATGTTTTCCTTTAATTTTTTTTATTTAGGAACTAAAGATTCTAAAATAACAGGTTTAATATAAATTTATTTTATTTCCCTATTCAGTCATAATTCATTTCTATTCCATGTCCATGTTTTAAAAAATCGATTTTAAGATTGTTTTTAATATTCACCAATGAATTTTTTAATACATTTTTATACATGTTTTAATTTTTTAAATGTGTTTTAATATTAATCTTCTTTTCATTTTCAAAATAAGTTCCTTTTGAATTTTTATATAAAATGTGAAATTAATCTTCGTTTTAATGTGTACAACATGAACATTATTTACCACCATAATGACCAATCAATGATTTAATGTATCCTTTATAATTTTAAAATTTTATCTTAAAAAATGTTTTATTTCATATTTGGTAAAATTTTAGAATTTAAATATTGATTATAAAAGTTGAAGGGGTATTTTCCTCATGAATATTTTTAATGATATTTTTATGGTATTCCTATTCATCAACATCCAAAACCATTGGTGTTGCTTGTATTTTACTAGGGATATGATCCAATGGTTCCTTCATTATTAATTTTATAGATGTTTTATTATAATTATGATTATATGTTTATGAAATTGATTTATTTCACATGGTTCATTACATTATGGATTGTTGAAATATTTATGAAACTTGTTCTATTTACATAGGTTATGTTATAATGACATTATGGATGTTTTATGATCTTATGGTATACGTATGTATGGTTTTTTATTAGGCGATGTGTTGGAATGGGATACTATGGTCCTCTATTGAATTGGTTAATGTTCTATATCTCATGATATAATTATGGGAACCAAGTAGATTTGCTTGACTTGTTAAGGGAACAAGTCAATTTTCTTGATCTTTTATGGGATACAAGTCAATGTGCATGATCCACTATAGAAAAATGGGTGTTGATTTTTGATCCATTATTATTTAATGGTCTTATTTGTTAACCATGAAATATTCAATAATTTATAAATTTATAATGGTTCCACACTTATATGACATGAAAGACTGTTTCATGGTTGATTTATAATGATTCATCATCCTTATGATTCTTGTATTTTGAAATGGGAGTGTTTTATGCCATGAAAAATGTTTATAGACCATGATAGATTGGGTATGAACTTTTTAAGCTATTTTCATGATATCATAACCCTATTATTATATTACTCTTCCCTATGTTCAATGACATATATCTCCCATGTTTATCCTTAATGAGAATATAAACTCACCCTTTGTTAGGTTTCCTTTCCCCATGTTTTAAGTAGGGTATGTTTTTGAAGAGTACTAAATTGGAAAATATTTGGGTGATGTTTAAGATCATTAATGAAATCAGAAGATTATGTATCAATTTTCCATACGCACTAAACCTTTATGGTCATCAAGCATGTATTCTTGATATTTATTGAATATTCATAAAAAAAGATGTAATATTTAAGTATGAAAATCATGGATCACTATAGTCGGTATTAGTGTAATGATTAGTTAACCTTAGGAATCTAGGATTAGAAAAATTTAGTGAGAACCCTTATGATAATTTTAGGTATATAAGAACTTCATAAGTTATGGTAAATAAAGGAATATGGTTTCCCCAAAAATTAAATCCATTTATAGAAACATAAAGTTGATGTGGCTCTATCATAGTTGTACCTAGGGGTAATAACTTTGAAAATGGAATATTGGGATTTGACTCGATCATATCCTATTATATAGTAATGGACTTTATTTATCACCTGTTTGACTCTCTCAAGGGATATTTTTTGGTAATTTAAAAAGTATTTATTAACTAACATGAAGTATTTGAGTAGATTATGACTATGAATGACCTAGGATAAACGTAAGGTGTCATAGATTAAATTAAATATTTCATGATTATACATTTTATAATTTATTTTTTTCATGATTATGTGGTTCCACACAATTATATATAGTTTATGACAATACTCTCTTTGGTTTAAATCAATGGATTGAACAAGAAGGAACCATGTTAACATTGAATATGATGGAAAATATGATGATGAGAAATCAAATGGTATGATTACTAGAGTGAAAAATATTGTTATTATACCTAATCAGTTATGACGATATATGATTAACAAATTACACCTTAACTAACTCTTGGAATCACCGAATAAGATAAATACAGAGTTAAATGTGATCTCGAGTGGTGAAGACTATATAAGGAATAAGATTAAAATTATTATATATTGATAATGTGGGAAGAATAACTCAAATTATTGTCTCATATGAACAAGAAGATGTTTTATGTACCTAAAATAAGGGAATATAGAAAGTAATTTTTGATTATGGAGAAAAATTAATTCCATCCTATGGTACCATTAATAGTTTAATGTATTATATGTGGGGAACTCGGGCACTATCCAAGTCAATTCACTAATCCAAGGGATAACTCCTAGACCAATGAATAAGCTATGAAATGGTTAAAGTATTTATGTATTAGGATTCAAAAATTATGCTACAGAATTATTTTTAACAATGGAATCATGGTTATAAGAATCATGAAACATATGAGGATTGTGTTAATGTTGGAATCATATACGTCTTTATGTTAGAATAAATTAAGAGTAATAGACACCATCACGAGTTTATGAGTTTAAGGTTGATCATAAGTTCCAAATTTTAGAATCCCCCTTTTTAGGTTTTAAGTGGTAGTATTTTAATGTGATTAATTACATTTTGGTATGATATATGTAACCCTTAGGTTTATCATGAAGTATTATTTTTGGAAGAAGGATCTTTTCATAAGTTTAATTTTATTGATGACCTTGAGGGTTTATATGATATTTGATGATTAAAGTGATTTTAAGGATGTTTAGCATATATTTGGGGATGTTATAATAATTATATTAATATATATTTAGTAAAAATGATGACTTGTCACATGTGGAAATTCCTATGAGACTTGAACACAAAACCAAAGGCCGATATGGTTGTAATATATACCACTGGCCTATGTGATGTCTTGGTTAGTATAAAATTTCCTTTATTCAAAATGATGTGATAGATAATGATTATTTTTTTTGGAACACATGGATTATAATATATATATATATATATATAACTATGGGGTTGAAAATTGATTTTTATGACAATTATTTTTTGGAACAATTTCAATATTTTAGGAACCTTATATGATTAAGATAAATAGAATTTTATTGAATTTTATTTGAGAAATAAGGGTTGAATTATATTTTGGAAGAATATATGATTTTAATATAGCTTTATAGAGATTTAGGATATTCATGGAAATGATTATCATATCTTAAGTATTATATGATTTGGATATATACATTTTTGGTGTCAGATATTAAGAGTGACTGTAGTTATTTGGAGATCAATGTTAAATTTAAATTGGAAGAATATGTGATCAAGTAATTATATATTTGGGATTCAATAATATGCTAGAATATTTTAAGTAATTGTTAGGTTATTTATTTATCAAATGATCTAAGTTGAACCATGGGTGTTATAATGAGGTTTTAGGGATTAATGTATTGTATTGGACACCTTATTCTCACTATTTTTTATTGGTAAATATTTTGAAAAGTATTTAAATATTTTTTACTCTTATATAGATTTTATGATCCATTAAATGTTAATTTTTATTAGGCATTAAAAGAATTCTCCTTGGAAAGTAATTTATTTTATTAATAAA
This sequence comes from Viscum album, assembly GCA_963277665.1. Lineage (NCBI taxonomy): Eukaryota > Viridiplantae > Streptophyta > Magnoliopsida > Santalales > Viscaceae > Viscum > Viscum album. The sequence continues at coordinate 1,869,643,805 of OY728133.1, forward strand.
TTTAGTGGAAATTAATCAAATCACAACCAAAATATGATATTGGACTTATGAAAAAAATATAAAGTAAATATATTTTATAGTGTTAATTATATTTATAGTAAAATAATACATTAAATTTTGAAAATTTATCATGAAATAAAAAATTTATACATTTAAATTCATTTTTGACGAATCAATGGTCTTTTAAACCATCATATATTTATGGATTTGTGGTGGTTAATTTTCTGCAGATCATGTTCTATATCACTCCCTATTAGTAATGATGCATTAATTTTTACCTAAATATCAATGATTTCACATCCCAATAATTGTTTCATACAAGGAAACCTAGTTATGTTTTATTATAGATGAGATTTGCACTTCCCTTTCTCTTTATTACGAGGAATTCTTCTTAACCCTCTGTATGATGAGTGATTTCAAATAAAGGAATTTTTATATGAAAAAACATGGATTACTGAGATCATCATGATACTAAAATTTATTAAAGAGGGATTATGTAACACCCCCATATTAAAAAAACTAAGTTCAATATAATATACAACATGTAATTAGAAGCCTAAACAAACCATGAAATATTACTATTTAAATATGACCGCTATAACCAAGACATTAAATTGGAGGGTTTGAATATGATTAAATGGGTTATGATATATATATATATATATATATATATATATACTATTCAATATAAATTTATTGATAAATTGTTTGGAAATAAGAACTCAATTTTTAATGATGATATTTTATTCTTTCAAAAAATATATCTTAATCAAAAATGATTTTTATTGATTTTTTTGGAAAATGTTATTATTAATTTATAGAGATGTTTGATAAAATAAAATTAGTTTATGGAATAATCTTATAAAATTTAACTTAGTGTGAATTTATTTTTATTTTTTGGAAATGATTGATTTTTCATTAAAAAGTGAAAATTATTGATTTTCAAATACGATCATTTATTTTCATTAAATCGAGAAATTTAAAAGTCATGTTAAATTTTGTATTTGGTTTTAAAGTAAAATATGAACTAATTTATTTTAAATAATTTCATTAATTTTTTTAATCATTATTTTTCAATATTTTTGTATAAGTTTTGTTTTGTTCAAAAAACACAACTATTTGAAAATTGTTTTTAATGTACATAAATTTTATCCATTTGAATTAATTAAAATAACCCCAAATAAAGAATGATTAAAATAAAATATATATTATATATATTTTTATTTTTATTTATATTAATTTAAATTAATATAAAAATTATTTATAATCATAGAATTAATATAAAATATTTATTAATTGAAAAATTCATTTTTCTAAAAAATTGTTTTTCATCATGTTTTGTGCATTTATTTTAATAATGTTTCTTATAAAATTTATTAAATCTATTTTAGAAAATGAAAATAATTTTTTAAAAAGTAATTCACAAATTTTCTTTGAGTTTATTATTTATAATTTCCGGAAAAGATTAATTTGTTGATGAATAGTGAAATACTATGTTTTATTTAAATATAACTTTTCGTTTCAATAATTTAAAAAGTATATTTTTGTAAATCGTTTAAAAGTAAAATAAGTCCAATTATATTATTATTAATCCAATTTATTTCATTTCAACAAATTTCATGTTGAATTTTAATATAAAAACATTTATTTCTTATGAAAACTCTCTTTGGAAAACAACATTATCGTCACGTCTGCAGATTTAATTTTAAATTAAATGCATCCATTGATATGGATTTAATTTATTAAAATGGATAAAATGTTTTTAATAATAAAAAATAATATAATATAACAAGAAAAAATTAAGTTTCATTCATACTGAATATTAAAAACAATAAAAATTAATTACCATAGTTAAGATTAAAATGAGTTTATCGGGGGTTAAACAGAAATATACTAGTAATTTTCCCACTTAAACATATCCAAATCCTATTGTATGGAAACATTTAGACCTTATGATATCTAGAATTATAATATATGGGAATTGGGAAGCATTTGGATTCATAATTAATTTATCTTTTTGGATTCTTTTACAAAATTTCCAAGTGGGTTCCCTCAACCACTTATAAAAGAAAATATTCTCTCCCCACTTATACAAACTTTAAGATCCTTCTAGTTAAACCATTAATTCTCCACATACCTTTCTGTAATACTTAATAATGACTTAAATTCCCTTTTTTGATCATAATATAATCCTCTGAAGGATTTAGGTATAAAACTAAATAACTTCTCCAAAGAAGAGGTATAGTCCATAACCATGTGATTTATTTTATTACTTCTTAAACCTCCTAAATATCTTCTAAAAATATGATAAAAATAATAATTTTTTTTATATATAATTATATATTATTATGTTCTTTTCCAAACCATTATCCATATCAACCTTTGAAAAATTATAAATGAAATCAACGACCATGTGTATAGTAGACTATCACCTCACAAACAGATCTAATTTTTTCCCATCACTGCCTACAACTAATGGATATAATGATATATTTAAAATATATATATTATATTTATGAAATAATTATTTTTATAGAATTATAATATCACATACTCCTTCTTTCCTTATAATCTGTTGGAAAATGATATTGTCCCTCGTGCATATAATTGGACTACCGCATGCACGAAGCGATGTGATACGTTTTTCATTTTTCATTGACATATGTGGTAATAATGTTATATTTAATGAAAATATAAGATATATATAATATAAAAATTAATTTTTAATGTTTAATAAATATTTAACTTTCTTTTTTTTTCATCCATTAAAAAATGGAAATAATGTTTTTGTGTACGTAAAAACATATCATCTCGATTAATAGTGTAATTCGTTTTGGTATCTAAAAAAATCATGAATGACTATAAATATATATATATATATAATATAAGATATTTAAATAATGAATAAAATTATTTATATTATGGAACCATGATCAAATAAAAAGGGCCAAAACTACTGAACAAAAACAGGTATGGAATACAATGTAGTTATTACTTTAAATAGTGATTTTAATAAATAATTGTTAATGAATGGCTGATAAAAGTGTATAACTAAAAAATATATGGTATTATATATATGATGATTATTATGGAATACATTTATAATAAACCTATATTTATTATATATTAGTTTTCAACATGTAGAAAGGTATTCACGACTTGAAGTAAGGTATTTATGTATCACATTTAATTATGTCAGGCATACCATATTCGCCAATTGTTTATCTTATGGGAGGTATATACTTCCCAAGATTTTTTTATTACAATAATCATGAAAATTATGGTTATTTACTTAGTCATTTAATTTTTTTTCTTTCATGGGGCGTATAATCTAAAATTTACCAAATTATTCAAGGTTTTATGGTACATTCTCATTGTTTATCGAGGTTTTTTATGATTAAGAATTCTATGATAAAGTATTATGATCAATTTCTAAAGAAACTCTTAGGTTTAATTATACTGTAGTTATATCAATATAATACATGTTTTTATTTAATTTTCCTCTCTTTAGTAACTATATAGATCAAAATAATATTTTTAATAAAAATGAACTTTATTTCTCTCTTCGAATGAAAATAATTTCTCTTCCACATCCATGTATTATAAGAATGTGTTGGAATCTTCTAGTTTTAATGCCCACAAATCAATCTTAATTATGATTTAGTAAGTTACATTGTGTTTTATCATGTTTAATTATAATCCAAAAACTCTATTATTTTCATTTATATCATATGACCGGTTAATAGATTTGGGGTATGTATAATTCACTACTAATTGTCTTATCGATAAATGAGTCACTAATACCTGACTCACATAAAAATAAGTCACTGATATAAGTCTAAGCTACTGAAGGAAAGCTCTACTGATAGAGATACTGACCAATAGAATAAATCGATGTTTTCCTAATTATGATCTACTAATTTCTGACCTACAGACACCTGACCTACCAACGCCTAACCTACAGATACTTGACCTATCGCTAGAGAAACTAACTGACACTCATTATTTTTCTAAGTATAAGCTTCGGATAGCTGAGTTAACGATGCATCACCTATCAATAGCTTAACCAACCAATACTGAGTTACTGATACGTGTTTGATCCACTAACAGAATTATCTACTGATAGACCAACATACTGACAGGTTTAGATACTGATAGCATTAGTCATCGATAACATGATTCCCCGACAGTCTGAGACATCGATAGTCTAATACACCAATAGTATAAGATACTGATAGTCTAAGATGTCAACAATGGAGACACTGATGATCTCTCTCTTAAATTCAAACATTTTACTAATGGTTATATTTGTGTTATTTAATTATAATGATTTTATTAATGATTTTTTGAATACAATATTAATGACATTTTCATCAAACAATATGAGGTATGAGGTACCAGCACATGATCGAAGAACAATCTCATTGTCATTTGACATGTATAAAGTGCATACATTATCAATAATCTATATACATATATATACGAAAAGTGAAGGATAGAGCTCAGGCATCATATATAAAAATAAAATAGATTTTTACTATGCATACATGAAGACATTATTGAGAACCAAAACACCACGAACATTTACAACAAAAATCTTAGAAGAGAAAAACTGTTTGAGTAAGCATCTATGTTCCAATAAACAGAAGACATAAGCAAAAAATGTCACTCTATTTTGTTTTATGTTTCTGTATGTCAACTTCATCTTTACTTATACCATTAGTAAGGAGTTCATAAGCTTCATAGCACATCACATAGAGATTTTTAGACCTTATTCTCCTTATATTTCTCTAAATGTGTACATTGTATATAATTAGAGTAGTGTGTGTCTCTATTTTATAAACACACATTGACTTTTGTGATAAACTATAAGATATATAGATATTTTCACCAAACTATCTTTTTACACCATTCAATCCCATAGATAATAGTGTAAGAGGTCCTTGTGTGTTTAGTCTATTTTTTTTTGTACTCCCACAAATACTATGTAAGAGGTCTATTGACCAAGAAAGATTGTTTGTTGTTGTATTCCTAGAATTTGGGTGTGGATCATGTTTATTTGTATAAATTTATTGGTGGAAAGTGATCACCTAGAGGAGAGGACTAATACTCTTCTTGAGACTGAACATCTTGTTTTAATCCTTTGTTTTTTTTTCAAGTTTAGTTTTTCTTATCTTTTTTTATTTATTCAAACCAGAAAATTCACTTCATTCTAATAGTTAATATTAGAAAGTGTTTGTAATATAATTCGATTTAGTAGAATGTTTTCTAAATTTTAAATAGTATTTCATATTATCATAATTGAGAACTAATAAATCATTGAGAAATATTTCAAAGATCAAATCTTTCATAAATCTACTACATCAGTAATATTGTCTATATTTGATTTAAAATTGGGGTATTTTTATAAAATAATTGTGTACATAAATATTTATAGTAACTCAATAACCCCACCCCACCCACCCCCACTCTCTTGAATTTACTACTCCAACCAACATTTGGTATCATAGGTTGTTCTCACTCTCAACATTTTCAATGTTTTAACTCTTTTTAAATATTATTTTAGTTGTGTTTTGATGATATCTAAATTTTTTGTCTATTAAAATTTTTTATTCCTAAAATAATTATAATATTTAAAATATGCTTTAAATGGAAAATTGATACGAAGGTGAGGCTACCAATAGACATCCCTACTTTAATGGAACAAATTATTCCAATTGGAAAATTAAAATGAAAATGAATTTAAAATGTAATGGTTTTGATATCTAGTATGATATATTTTATGAATATAAAATTCCATCTACTACTAAAAACTCTTTGGGTTGATACCACTAACGCATCCTACAATAATAACTATAAATCTATTAATATCTTATACTTATCATAGGTAAATTAAGAATTCAATAGGATTTATACATGTCAATTGGTATTTTAAATTCGGGATGAAGTGGTTGTTTTAAAGGAAGGAACCACCAATGAAAATGAAATTAGAATTAATATATATACCATTAAATTAGGAAACATTAAAAATAAGTCAGATGAACAAATATCTGACATGTATCTCTAGATCAATTTAATTGTTAATATGATGGTTTCTATTAGAAATACAACCACATTTATGGAACAAGTAATGGGAATTCACATATGTTGACCAAAAATATAGAGCGAATCCTCAGAATCAATAAGGGGTCCCTGTTATATCAGTACATTACCTTTAAATGAGATGATAGGTAAACTAATGATGTAGGAGGAAGCAACAAAGGTTAACATAGAAGAAGATGATGAACCAAATAGAAATTCAGTGGATTTCAAAACTACTACCTCCAAACAATGAGAAAATATGCAAGTTCATGCTAAAAGTTCCAGCCAAAAAGAATCACCAAGTGATAGTGATAAGGAAATGACTCAGTTATCTAGAAGATCTAATTAGTTTTAATGAAGAAATAATTTCTTCTAAAAACCCTGTTACAAAGGGAAGTATAACAGCAAAGGAATATAGAAAAAGGATTGGAAATGAAATAAAAATAATAATGAAATAGCCTGTTATGAGTTCAAGAGGGGAGAACATGTAAAAGCTAACTATAATAAGATAAAGTTCAAAAGTAAATATGGGGAATATGATAAAAAATACAAGAATGTAATGAAGTCCACCTTGATTGCCACTGAGGATAGCTCCAGTGAATATAAGTCTTTTCATGATGAGAAGGATGACAATGCCAATATGTGTTTCATGAAAAACACATACGAGGATACCCTATAATCTCTGACAAAGAATTATTATTATTTTGTAGATGAATCTGATTATAAAAATATGAAAAATGATGAAATGTTTGAATATTGTAAAATTCTTGAGGATAAATGGAATGAACTAAAGGATAAGTGTAGATCTCTCACGAAACAACATGCTCTTAATGTTTCTGTTAAATATGAACTTACTATTGAAAAGGAAAATAATGCTCAATTTTTTATTGAGAATAATAGACTTGAATTTTCTAATGGGAAATTATATATCTTTCAATCCGATAAAAGAAGATAAATTTTATAAACCTCTTGAGTTAGTTCACATGGATTTATTTGGACCTTATAGAGTTTCTAGTCTAAATGGAAAGAATTATGTTTATGTTATAGTAAATGAATTTTCTAGTTATACAAGCACTATATTTTTACAAAAAGTGAAGAATTTTTTTATTTCACCAAGTATGTTGGGTCAGTAGAAAATTTTATTGTACTTATGATCAAAACCGTAATAATTGATCATGCCCATGAATTTGAATTACAATAATTTGAATCTTTTTCTCACAAAATGGAGATAGTCATAACTTCTCTACTCCTAGGAAACCCCAGAAAACAAGATTTTTAGAAATAAAAAATAAAAACTTACATGAAATATCCCAAACTATGCATAATGAATATGATTTACCTATTTTTTTAGTAGAAGTTGTGAATATAGCTTGTTACATAATAAATAATGTTTTAATTAGACATATATTTAAGAAAACCCCCTGTGAGTTATGGAATAATAGGAAACCTAAGGTTAATTACTTTAAATATTTTAGTTGAATAGACTTTATCCTTAATACAAAATAGTATCTTGACAAGTTTGCATCCAAAATTGATGAAGGAATTTTCCTAGGCTATTAAACGTCAATGAAATTCTATAGGGTCTTTAATATGAAAACTAACTATGTAGAAGAATCTGTACATGTCAAATGTAATGAAAAATATCCACATAAATGTAACACCCCAAGATTTCATAGTGTGTTATTTTTCAAAATAATTCAATAACTTGCACTACACGCAACACCGAGTTCAAGCGCACCATGACTTACCAAACAAGCCGTTCAAAAAAGGTTATGAATAGTATTAACTAAATTTTAAACTTTATATAATCCTTATAATTTTAGAATCCATATTATGAGTTTCTTAGACATAATGTAAGAACAAATTCATCTTCAGTATTGTAGTTTTACCAACTTTTAATAGTGAACCCTTTTTAAATAAAATATTTTAAACTTTTTGACTAAATGGGGACATCAAAAAATTTAAAATAAAACATCCCAAGCATCCACGGTACGCTTTCCTTTGAATAAAACAGTAGCGTGTGTTGTACGCAACTTCGAGTTTTAACACACACCACAACCGATCAAACTAGCCGTTATGAATAGTAATACTTAATTTTTTTGAAATTATATATATTTTATATTTCAAAATGGACTTCATTTTTGGATTCGTCATATCAAATTTAGCCTAAGGTGAAATTTTGGTACTTTTCGGATAACTTTCATATATTGATGAATAGTAAAAATTACTAAATTTTAATTAAAAACAACTTTTTTACTCAAAATAATTAATAGTGATAAATTATGAATTTGAGTGGTTTTAAAGTATATTTAGAATATATTTTTACCATTTAATATAATTTTGGACATTGGACATAATTTTACAATTAAACCGAACATAAACAAGTGTCAATCTTTTGATAGTTATTATCTCTTAAAAACACGCTTTTTGTTTTGACAGCGGGAATTAATTTTAAATTAATTTCTGCCACTTCTGTGTTTTGAATTTATAAAAATGGATTCCATATTTGGAATCAGGATGTCCAAATTGTGTAAATAGGTAACTTTTATTTTTAGACATTTTGAATAGTTACTGTGGTAAATATTTTATTTACCATGGTTAAGGGTAAATCCTGTAAATAAGGGTTAAAATATAATATTATAATAATACAAAATTAACCTAAAACGTGTCCTAACCTTATTGGTGGACACATACCCGACCATGATCATCCTTGGGTCAATTTGGGGACCCCTTGGAGCCACTTGTATGTGGTAGGGACACTTTATATTAATAAAGTTAAAATAAAAATAAAAATGGCATAAGCTTACATCTTTTAGAAGAACAATTTTTACATAGGGTTATACATGTTGGATTTTCAATTATAAATATTCATTAGAAAGATAAAACTATTTCCTACATAATAATATTTTATTTATAATTTTTAGACATCAAATAATTTAAATTATTAATGACACAATAATGATGCAATGTTTACCTCATTAATAAATCATTTAAATAAATAAGATTATAATGATTAAAATATTATCTAAAACCTGTCCAATTCTCATTGGTTGATGTTATTTAGAATATTAGTCATCTTATCTTCGACCTCAATCATTTTTGGACCATTATAAACCGAATATAATTATATTATAAAGTAAAACTTTCACTCTTTCCTAAAGAGCCCCTCTTCTCCCTTATAAAAGGAGACCACTTCTACTCATTCCTCACACCTCTCAAGCCACTTGGCTCGTCCAAACTCTGCCCAACTAAGCTCCCCACATCCCTCTCCTCCTCCTTAAAGATTACCCTTAGTCAGAAAGCATTTCAAGAAGTCCTTTGGTTCCAACCAAAGTGAGTTACCTAAATTAAAGGTAACATTTTCTCTTAAATTATTTTCAATTATTTTGCTTCTCCAACCCCCAAACTCTTTTTATTTCCTTTCTTTTGTAACAACACCAGTATCCACAATATACTAGGATGTTGTTATAAGAAGGATTCAAACTACACATACACACAACTCCATCTAATGGATGATGAACATAATGTTTCTGTGGATGGCAAACTAACGCCTCACGAAATGATGATTGTTCAAATACATCTTACCGCCTCTCATGGTGGCCATTATGATGGAACTGTAATTAAATATGATATTAAAGATATATATTTTATATATAAGCTTCTGTAATTCCATTTTATTTCATACCATTATTCATTTCATGTTGTATATACATACGATAATTTCATTTGAGGAAGTGCGGACTACCGCCCCCTTAAAATGATATGACTCGTTCATACCACACATGGAACGTATAAAGGATGGTGTTAATGAACTTAAGTAACATATATAAAATATTATGTTATACTGGAATAGTAATATACCTATGTATCATTTGGATTCAATTCTTTTAAAATAAAAATTAAATGGAAGTAGCGTTCGTGCGTACGTACGGACTACCGTCTCCACGAACGCGGTGAGATCCATCCTCCATCGTATCCATTCAAGTCTTATTCTCATTTTAGGGTTAAAAATAATGTTAATATCATTCTGATTATGAATAATATTTAATCTATCCATTACAAACATGTCTTACGTAACCAAACATTTAAGAAGAACGAATCGATTATCACCTGAAACGACGATAATACTAAGATATTATTAATAAAGCAATGTTAAAAGATCATATATGATATCATATTAATGTATATGATTCTTGTATAATTTAATAAAAATTATTTCACCATTATACAGGAGGTTAACCGACCCCAACAAAGGAAAAGTACAAGGTAAGGGTTATTTCACAATCTCTTCATTATCCGAGGTTGTTTATACGTAATAATCTACTGGGATCTCGTTATCATCCACATCCATGTTTCTTCAAAATGTATTTCAAAACATTTTTACAAGAATATGGGTTAAAGTCATTTATACCTTTTTTTTTTGACTTTTTATAAAAGGAATCTTTCCATCGTTTTCCAAACAAGGTGCTTTTTAACCTTTTCGACAGAATTAAGATTAGAATGTTTTTTTTAACTTATACGGCGGGTGCGGTTATTTTCCGCCGTTATAAAATCGTCAAATCTTCCCTTACAAGCTTATAAGAATATTTTCAAAGAAAATGTTTTATTTTATAAATATATGTCTCTTAAATGATTTCAAAATAGAAAGAGATATTTCTTTAAAAAGAGTTTTGATTTCATCTATGTCAACATCCTTTAATGGATTTTATGCTTATTTGAGGATGATATAATATGATACAAAATGTTTATATTGTATTGAAGGTTTTGTGATATGTTTGACTGTGGATGTGCTATTTTTTATATACTATTCATGGTTTATGGTGAAAGTATTTACATTTCGTATGCTAGTTTAATACGAATGTTTATGTTATGTTTAAACCTTTTCATATGGGAATGCATTGGACTTAATAAGTGACGGGTGGAGCCCGCTATAGCTCCTCGATGCATCGGTTGGTCTCATGAGACAAACTAGTGTCTTGGCACAAGGCCTTGACAAAATCTTATTTGTAGTCTTGGCACGAGGCCTTGGCTATGTGGTTATGATAGTCTGGCATTATGCATTCCAACATTATGAAAGTGGTTATTCATTTTTCCATGTGATTATTCGATTAGTAGAATATCCATGTGAATAAGTAAATGGCATTATTTCATTTTACTTTTGCCATACTATGTTGAAGTTAATGTTTAAAAGGCTTTTGTTTTAGTAATGCATTGCCTTAAATGTTTATTCTTATTTATGAATGTTTCTGCTATATTGTTATCCTTACTGGGCATTTGAGCTCACCCCTTTTCTATGTTTTATTTTTCCCAGGATGTGAAGAAGTAAGTTATGAATGACCTGCAGGGATTTTATGAGGGGTTAATAGTGTGGATTGTGGAAACATTATGTTGTTTTAGTAGTTTTTCATTTTATGATGTAATGTAAAACATATGAATATATCTAGTGTTTCCAAGGCTACTAAACCAATCGGTTTTTCGAGATTTGATCTTTCTTGTGATCATGCCAATGTTATGTAATAATGCACCGACTCTAGGCAACTAGGGTCGGGGCGTTACAGTTGGTATCAGAGAAAGTTTAGTACAAACCTTGGTAGCTATATTTAGATAAACTCTGATTAGAGAACGTAGACCTAAGATGAACTTTGAGGATTAGTATAAAAGAACTTCCTAGAATTTTGGTATTGTAAAGATTTTGTGAGTTTTCCGAGCAATACATCCCTGTCTGGATACGAGCAGGTAGAGGCGGCTCTGGCACAGATGTACCTAGGGGTAAAACCCGAAAACACCGCTTTGAGCTAGACTCGAACGGGAACTGGTGCACGACAACGGGCCTTGCTGCACTCTTGGTTACGACACTCCCGGGGGATATGCTTAGGATAATTTACATTTTCATTACAAACCGATTTATGTAATATATACATAAGATGAGAGTAAATGACCTTGGTTAATCCTAATATGTTTCAAATTGAGAATATGGTGACAGTTTAATCTCTAAATGATTTTACGACTACTATTACTCACACAATGCTTTCTGGTTTTAGTCAATGGCTGGATTCCAAGGAAGTAATTGTGACTTTGAGAATGATGTACAAGGTGGGAACGGTGGTGGAAATGAGCAACAAAATGGAATGTTGATAGGAGTAAAAGATATCGTCTTTATGCCAAATTAGTTTTCCAAAAATATGATCAACAACATATATATTAACCAACTCCCAGACTCAACAAGGAAGAGAAAGGTGATAAATGATAAGATCTCCAGCAATGGAGACCATGGAGAAAATAAACCTCAATTTTCATCATGTTGGAATTGTGGAAAGAGACACCCAGGAAAGTGTCTCAATGGGACAACGAAATGTTTTACGGGCGGGAAGGAAGGACATAAAGTGAAGAATTGCCGAAGAAAAATGAAGAGTACTATGGAAGAAGATAAAAATGGTCCCAAGAGTCCATTTACAGTCATTTGCCGTAAATGTAGGGGACCTGGCCATTACCCGAGTGAATGTCCTATTTTATAGGATATTTTCTTGCTCAAAGAAGAAGCTATGTGGAAATAAATGGTTGGGGAAAAATTTAAAAAGTATTATCACTCCTTGTTGATGGGTTTACTTTGTAATAATTTTCTCTTGTATTTGTAACCCCTCAGTTTGCCATGTGAGAATGATATTTGAGGAATAATTGTCTCTTCTCTTGTGGATATAGGTATAAATAACCATTTGGTTTTATATGATCATTGGGGTTTGAGAAAATGATAAGTTATTATAATTTGGTATAAAAATGCAAAGTATGATATAACATTTGTGGTTAAATTATGTTATTTTGAAAAATTTATCTCATTTTGGTAATATTATAGAATATAGTTTTTGAAAAAGGACAACACTTAGACCGTGTGACAACCCGTCGCGTCGGACAAAGCTGTGGGAATCGAACCCACAACCAAAGTGCGATTGGGATTTATCGCCTACCACTGGACTACGTGAAGTCCCTGGTTAATATGACTATTTTTTTTGTTAAATGATTTTATTGATCAATAATAAGATAATTTGGGTTCTTATGTATTATCAAATGAATACCCTTGGTATAGGAAAATGATTTGGTGATTAAGTGATAAATGTTATTTTGGAAGATGTTCGTTTTGTTAGGAACACTATATGCCCAAGGAAAATAGAATACAATGAGGTTTCATTTGTAGAGTAATGGTGGATTTTTATCTACATTTTTTTTGTTGATTTATAGTGATTTGGGTTATTTATGGAAATGATTAACCTATAACAGAGAATATGTGATGATGTTAATTACTTTTAAGTATGTGACTTTAAGAGTATTTGATGTCATTTGGAGATACAATGTAACATGGGAGACTACATAATCAAATTCTTCTATGTTTTGGGTTTCAATATTAGTTTGGATTATATTAAAGGATTTTAAGGACAATTGGTTATTGAATGGTATCTATTTATCTTTGGGGTATTGTTGGTTTAATTTTAGAAATTAAGATTAGTGCATATTTATCTCAATGAATATCCTTTAGGGGGATCATTAGATCATTCACTAACCATTTTGGTTTTGATTAATCTTCAAAGACAATGTAAATATATGGTTTATCCTGCATGGATCATGTGATTCTATAGAAGTTTATTCTATATCTTCCAGTGTGACCAAGTCTTCTTGAATGCTCATCGTTTAAAAAAAATTGAGTTAGTGGTGGAAATTTATTAAAGAATGAAAATCTACTTAAAATTTAAGTATATCTCATAATGTTCTTAGTCAATATCATAAATGAATTCCTCTTCCTTATGTAATGTAACTTTAAAAATTTTTTTGTCCTAGATGGTACCTTAAATCATCACTAATTTATGGCTTTGGGATTGTTGGCCTTTTCATAGCCATGTTCTCTACCACTCTCCATCAGATAATTGATGGTTATATTTCTCCTCCATATCCATATTTTCCTACATGGAACCCTAGTATGTGTTATTTTCGGTAATCTTCATACTTTCCACTCTTTATTTTAAATAGAGGCCTCATTAATTCATTTTTCGATGTGGGATTTAAAATAAGATATTTTGAAATGTAAAAAATGTGTGATCCCAATACCCTATATTTTGTTGAACCGATGGTACTTCAAATCATCATAGATTGATGAGTTTAAGGACCTCACTTTTATACTTGTTTGTGATTGATGACCACAACCACTACCTATAAATATTTACGTTTTTCCTCCAATTATATGTCTCTAATTTCCATCAATGTTCTCCTAATCGAGATCATAATTATGTGGTGACCCTTTCATTTCTCTTTTCCTCATATTAAGACTAAATTTTAGTAAACCAATTTCCGATGTGGGTTTTCCCACAAATATATTTTCTATTTTCAACCTTTTATTTTCGAAGAACAATTTCAAATTGCGAGGACGCAATTTATTGAAGGAGGGGAGAATGTAACACCCCAAGATTTAATAGTGTGTTATTTCTTCAAAATAATTCAATAACTTGCACTACACGCAACACTGAGTTCAAGCGCACCCTGACTTACCAAACAAGCCATTCAAAAAAGGTTATGAATAGTATTAACTAAATTTTAAACTTTATATAATCCTTATAATTTTAGAATCCATATTATGAGTTTCTTAGACATAATGTAAGAACAAATTCATCTTCAGTATTGTAGTTTTACCAACTTTTAATAGTGAACCCTTTTTAAATAAAATATTTTAAACTTTTTGACTAAATGGGGACATCAAAAAATTTAAAATAAAACATCCCAAGCTTCCACGATACGCTTTCCTTTGAATAAAATAGTAGCGTGTGTTGTACGCAACTTCGAGTTTTAACACACACCACAACCGATCAAACTAGCCGTTATGAATAGTAATACTTAATTTTTTTGAAATTATATATATTTTATATTTCAAAATGGACTTCATTTTTGGATTCGTAATATCAAATTTAGCCTAAGGTGAAATTTTGGTACTTTTCGGATAACTTTCATATTTTGATGAATAGTAAAAATTACTAAATTTTAATTAAAAACAACTTTTTTAATCAAAATAATTAATAGTGATAAATTATGAATTTGAGTAGTTTTAAAGTATATTTAGAATATATTTTTACCATTTAATATAATTTTGGTCATTGGACATAATTTTACAATTAAACCGAACATAAACAAGTGTCAATCTTTTGATAGTTATTGTCTCTTAAAAACACGCTTTTTGTTTTGACAGCGGGAATTAATTTTAAATTAATTTCTGCCACTTCTGTGTTTTGAATTTAGAAAAATGGATTCCATATTTGGAATCAGGATGTCCAAATTGTGTAAATAGGTAACTTTTATTTTTAGACATTTTGAATAATTACTGTGGTAAATATTTTATTTACCATGGTTAAGGGTAAATATGGTAAATAAGGGTTAAAATATAATATTATAATAATAAAAAATTAACCTAAAACGTGTCCTAACCTTATTGGTGGACACATACCCGACCATGAGCATCCTTGGGTCAATTTGGGGACCCCTTGGAGCCACTTGTATGTGGTAGGGACACTTTATATTAATAAAGTTAAAATAAAAATAAAAATGGCATAAGCTTACATCTTTTAGAAGAACAATTTTTACATAGGGTTATACATGTTGGATTTTCGATTATAAATATTAATTAGAAAGATAAATAGATTTTCTACATAATGATATTTTATTTATAATTTTTAGACATCATATAATCTAAATTATTAATGACACAATAATGATGCAATGTTTACCTCATTAATAAATCATTTAAATAAATAAGATTATAATGATTAAAATATTATCTAAAACCTGTCCAATTCTTATTGGTTGATGTTATTTAGAATATTAGTCATCTTATCTTCGACCGGAATGATTTTTGGACCATTATAAACCGAATATAATTATATTATAAATTAATACTTTCACTCTTTCCTAAAGAGCCCCTCTTCTCCCTTATAAAAGGAGACCACTTCTACTCATTCCTCACACCTCTCAAGCCACTTGGCTCGTCCAAACTCTGCAAAAACTAAGCTCCCCACATCCATCTCCTCCTCCTTGAAGCTTCCCCTTAGGCAGAAAGCATTTCAAGAAGTCCTTTGGTTCCAACCAAAGTGAGTTACCTAAATTAAAGGTAACATTTTCTCTTAAATTATTTTCAATTATTTTGCTTCTCTAACCCCCAAACTCTTTTTATTTCCTTTCTTTTGTAACAACACCAGTATCCACAATATACTAGGATGTTGTTATAAGAAGGATTCAAACTACACATACACACAACTCCATCTAATGGATGATGAACATAATGTTTCTGTGGATGGCAAACTAACGCCTCACGAAACGATGATTGTTCAAATACATCTTACCGCCTCTCATGGTGGCCATTATGATGGCACTGTAATTAAATATGATATTAATGATATATATTTTATATATAAGCTTCTGTAATTCCATTTTATTTCATACCATTATTCGTTTCATGTTGTATATACATACGATAATTTCATTTGAGGAAGTGCGGACTACCGCCCCCTTAAAATGATATGACTCGTTCATACCACACATGGAACGTATAAAGGATGGTGTTAATGAACTTAAGTAACATATATAAAATATTATGTTATACTGGAATAGTAATATTCCTATGTATCATTTGGATTCAATTCTTTTAAAATAAAAATTAAATGGAAGTAGTGTTCGTGCGTACGTACGGACTACCGTCTCCACGAACGCGGTGAGATCCATCCTCAATCGTATCCATTCAAGTCTTATTCTCATTTTAGGGTTAAAAATAATGTTAATATCATTCTGATTATGAATAAGATTCAATATATCCATTACAAACATGTCTTACGTAACCAAACATTTAAGAATAACGAATCTATTATCACCTAAAATGACGATAATACTAAGATATTATTAATAAAGCAATGTTAAAAGATCATATATGATATCATATTAATGTATATAATTCTTTTATAATTTAATAACAATTATTTCACCATTATACAGGAGGTTAACCGACCCCAACAAAGGAAAAGTACAAGGTAAGGGTTATTTCACAATCTCTTCATTATCCGAGGTTGTTTATACGTAATAATCTACTGGGATCTCGTTATCATCCACATCCATGTTTCTTCAAAATGTATTTCAAAACATTTTTACAAGAATATGGGTTAAAGTCATTTATACCTTTTTTTGACTTTTTATAAGATGAATATTTCCGTCGTTTTCCAAACAAGGTGCTTTTTAACCTTTTCGACAGAATTAAGATAAGAATGTTTTTGTTAACTTATACGGCGGGTGCGGTTATTTTCCGCCGTTATAAAATCGTCAAAGCTTCCCTTACAAGCTTATAAGAATATTTTCAAAGAAAATGTTTTATTTTATAAATATATGTCTCTTAAATGATTTCAAAATAGAAAGAGATATTTCTTTAAAAAGAGTTTTGATTTCATCTATGTCAACATCCTTTAATGGATTTTATGCTTATTTGAGGATGATATAATATGATACAAAACTTTTATATTGTATTGAATGTTTTGTGATATGTTTGACTATGGATGTGCTATTTTTTATATACCATTCATGGTTTATGGTGAAAGTATTTACATTTCTTATGCTAGTTTAATACGAATGTTTATGTTATGTTTAAACCTTTTCATATGGGAATGCATTGGACTTAATAAGTGACGGGTGGAGCCCGCTATAGCTCCTCGATGCATCGGTAGGTCTCATGAGACAAACTAGTGTCTTGGCACAAGGCCTTGACAAAATATTATTTGTAGTCTTGGCACGAGGCCTTGGCTATGTGGTTATGATAGTCTGGCATTATGTATTCCAACATTATGAAAGTGGTTATTGATTTTTGCATGTGATTATTCGATTAGTAGAATATCCATGTGAATAAGTAAATGGCATTATTCCATTTTACTTTTGCCATACTATGTTGAAGTTAATGTTTAAAAGGCTTTTGTTTTAGTAATGCATTGCCTTAAATGTTTATTCTTATTTATGAAAGTTTCCGCTATATTGTTATCCTTACTGGGCATTTGAGCTCACCCCTTTTCTATGTTTTATTTTTCCAAGGATGTGAAGAAGTAAGTTATGAATGACCTGCAGGGATTTTATGAGGGGTTAATAGTGTGGATTGTGGAAACATTATGTTGTTGTAGTAGTTTTTCATTTTATGATGTAATGTAAAACTTATGAATATATCTAGTGTTTCCAAGGCTACTAAACAAATCGGTCTTTCGAGATTTGATCTTTCTTGTGATCATGCCAATGTTATGTAATAATGCACCGACTCTAGGCAACTAGGGTCGGGGCGTTACAATAAACCTAAGACATCCCTATAAAATATTGAGGATTATTTTTCAAATATTGACTAGATTTTAAACCTTGTAACCCTGCAATTATGCAAGTAGAAAAATATTTTAATTCTATAAAATTTTCAGATTCTGATCATAGTGAACCCAATCCTCTAAAAGAACCTGAAACAAATAGATCATCTATTTCTTGATCTGTTATAACCCTTAAGAAGCATACCTTAGATTATGTATTTAGATACTTAGAAAATAGAACACAATCTTGAGCTTCTCTATGGAACTAGGTTAAACATCTAGCCTTTTCTTCACAGCTTGAACCTAAAAATATCAATGATGCTATCAATGATGAATTTTAGATGATGGTTATGCATGAAGAATTGAATTAGTTTGGACGAAAAAAATGGAAATTTTGTAATAGACCCAACGACACCTTGATAAATGTCACTAACTGGGTGTTTAGAAATAAAGTAGATGAATATGGAAATATAGTAATGAGTAAGGATATATTAGTTTCACAAGGTTATAATTAAGAATAATGAATAGACTATGAAGAAACCATTGCACCTATTTCCAAACATGAAGTCATTATAATACTTCTATCTTATATATCATATCTGTATTTCAAACCCTATCACATGGATATTAAACGTTTCTTCCTAAATGGGTATATAATTGAGAATTATTTTTTAACAACCCCATAGTGATCAAAATCACCATTTTCAAATATTTTTTTACGTTAGAAAAAGATTTTTCTGGTTTGAAATAAATTCCAAGAGCTTGGTATGATAGGCTCATCACTTTTCTTATTTTTAAAGGTTTTACAAAATGTATTTCATACATTTCCCATTTCATAAAAATAATTTCTAATGATGTTTTAGTTGTTCTAGTATATGGTATTGACATTAATTTTGGATCTTCTAAAAATTATTTATGTATTGATTTTTTAAAAATGATTAAAAATGAATTTGAGAAGAGTTTAATGGGTGAAATAATTTTCTTTCTTGGATTTCAAATATTTTAAAATAAAGAATGTAT
The DNA here is from genome assembly GCA_963277665.1 of Viscum album. Taxonomy (NCBI): domain Eukaryota; kingdom Viridiplantae; phylum Streptophyta; class Magnoliopsida; order Santalales; family Viscaceae; genus Viscum; species Viscum album. The sequence goes on from OY728133.1 coordinate 1,869,663,253, forward strand.
TATTTTAAATCAAATTAAATTCACTAAATATATTTTAAAATGTTTTAATATGGATAGTACTAAAAGTAGTGATACTCACATAAATACCACTTGAAAATTGGATCTTGAAAAAAATAGAAAATAATTGGATCAAACCAATTGAAGATGTATGATTAGAAGTCTTCTTTAAATGTCTTACAGATGACCTGATATTATGTTTACTGTGTGTATGTGTGCTCATTTTCAAGAAAATCCTATTGAGTCACATCTTCTTTATGTTCAAAAATTTCAAATACCTCAAATGTACTAAAAACATAGGATTGTTCTCTCCTAGAGGAAAATCATTTAACATAGTTAATCTGAAGCTGATTTTAGTAGTTGTAAGTTAGATTGAAAAATAAACTGTAGAACATGTCACATTTTTTGAATGTCTCAATTATTATGGTGTAGTAAAATAAAAAATTCAGTTTCATTATCTACTACTTAAGTTAATAACATACCTGCTGGTAATAGTTGTTCTCATATTTTGTGGATGGAACACACATTACATGATTATGGATATTAGTGTAGGCATGTCCCTATAAACTCTGACATTAAAAGATCTATTAAAATTTCTATTAATCCATTTTCACACTCTAGAATTTTTTTTTTGATGTGATACATCAATTTTTGAGAGATAATTATCAAAAAGGTTATATAAATCTTTAATTAATTTTCATAGAACATCAGCTTACTGATATTTTTACTAATCCTTCAAATTCTGAGAGGATGAGTTTCATCAGGAATGAGTTAGGGATGATTTGTTTTTTGAGGACCTATAGTTGATGAATAACTGATAGGACCTAAATTTTATGACTCACTGATAAGACCAATACATGGTGACTCACACACATGACTCACTAATGATGTCTCACTGACATGACTCACTGATAGGACTACCGATGGCAACTTACCAATTGGTCTCACTGATGTGTCTCGCTAACTAATACTTAATTATTTCTCTATATGTAATTTTAAACAGTGTTGTTTTAAATGTTTTATTTTTTTATGTGGTATACTTTTTATATTTTATTTTAATTCACATTTCATATTTTATGTATTTGAATCCTTAAATAATAAAATAATCTTTTATCCATTTTTTTTACCCCCCACACTCTTACTCTCAGACTCTTATTCAATAGACTCACACTATCCATGTATGGAAAAAGATTTTATAGAGTATAATTATAAAATGATTTATCATAAAAATTATCACATTGATTAACTTTATGTATTAATGAATCCTCATTATCCTTTGAATTATTTCTCAAATTATCATACAATATTTTCTTATAGTTTTTTTCGGTTTTTGATGAAACTTCTATATTGGTACTAATATGGATAGAAACTATTCTGTCCACCTAAAGAAGATCTATGTCTTATTCTAATATTATCTTCATATATATTTCATAAAAAATAGAAAATAAAAATAAATCTAATTAGAGGTAAATTAGATTATCTCTAATACCACTTGAAACTCACCAGTAGGATTGTGTGGTCATGCTGAGAAAGTGTAAATCGATTTTACTAAATTATTTTACACTTTTAATTAACCATTTTAAGATTTGAACCTCGACACTGGTTAGTTTTAATGGATCATCTTATACTTTCCCAACACACCATGACACTTATAGAAGAGTAAATAAATAAGATATTTGAATGAAATATTTTTACAAGTTTCGATCTAATTGTGGGTATCTAATCCATGATGTGTTTCGGTCATGTTTCAAGACATATATATTATCAATAATCAATTGTATTTATTGAAAATAGTGAGAAGTTTTCATCCTTAAATAAACACTTATAATGGGTTTAAAGGTATCATCCTTTAATCAATGTTATATCACGATAGTTTATGTTTGGGTAAGATTATACTATATACCCCTAGTCTTTAATGATTATCTAATAAACTCTCTAGAAAATGATATCTAGTATTCTTTAGGATATTATTTCATCACAATGATTGATCTTATTCCTCAATATAGATCTTTAACTACTAGTATATAATCCTATCTAAAATAATTCATCTCAAACATCTACTCTCTACAACCATAATTTCAAAAACTTATTTAGGGTTAGGATCATTAGCCCCTCTCACCCAAATAAATCATCATAGGGACTTTTATAATCTTCATTCAAGGAATATCCTTAATCTCTAATAGTATCAATATAGATGATAAATAATAGAAATGGTGTATTTCGGTCCCACTCTTAAATATCTCCTTCTAATTCCATATTGTAATTTTTTATTATCCATTATCTTTGATGACAATTGGTAATGCGGTAGTAGGACCTCATTGGTTTCATTCTCCTTCAATTATTATTTTTATTTTTTGAATTCTAGGATCTACTTTCCATAATATCATCAACTTCTCTCCCTTATTCATACTCTAAATGTTCATCGGTATTTAGTATCAGTTTCTCTCAATATTCGTTCTCAATTTTCCTCATATCATCTATATTTACATAATCACTTGAATATATTTTCTATGTTTTTATTATATAAACTCCTTAATTATTTCCAATGTGACCTCCTATATAATTATCATTTAATCATAGTAATATATATCTTCATTTAATCTTCCAAGAGACTCAGGATTTCTCTTCAAAACATTCAAAAAATTCAAAACTGTTTCATCTATTATTTAATTCATGTTTACATGTAGGTATATAATTATATTATGATACATCTCTTCACAAAATGGAACCCCTAATCATGGAATAGACACATATGGTGAAACATTTCACTATACAGATTGACTTAATTCAATTTTTTCTCCTAATAAACATGGTTGTGACATGGTTTTTCATATTAAAACTTGTCTGCAATCCATGATTCTTATTACTTATCAAATAATGGCATATAAATTCTCATTTAATGTGACAATGATAATAATAATAGAACAAATTTGAAAGGTAACATTCAAATATTATCACTACAGTTTAATACATTCCTATAAACTTTACACAATCACATATTGCGGGCCGAATTTCTCATTCTAGTATGGACATTATAATTTTAATAGAATCAAATTTATTCCTTTTTCATTAAATATTTCTTTTAATTAAAAAATTATTCTACATGGTGAAAATATAATCTTCTTAGTACTCATATTAAATACAAACGCCACATTGAATCAAAGTGATGTTTAATTCATTGAAGAATAGATTAAAAATTTGACATGTTTTATCTTCTTCTGGGCTTTGCTTCATTATATATATGTTAATTTAAAAAATAAAACCCTTACTTATTGACCCTCATGTATAAAACATTATTTATATACCCTAAAAAATTATTTATGAACATATTAAAATATTCTTCAAGCTTCTACAACCACTACATATAAACTTAAAAAAATATAAATGAATTTTTGGATATATCAATAACTATCTAAACCCTCCAACATAATTTCCAAATCATATTACTGAAAATTAAATCTTCTATGAGTAATTTTATGAATGTTTAAAAACATTAACTCACTTCTCATATATTCTTAATAGTTTTCAATGAATGATGGTTCTTTATTAATTACCTATTATTATAGAACCTATATCATCCTTTATTCTCATTTTAAATCTTCAAAAATATCATAATCCATGTGTGATAATAAACATATATAGTAGCCTTTATTCTTGATAACACAGGGATGACTACCCACATTTCCAATTAGTTGTGGTCATATTCAAATATATTAAATCATAGTCATCACTCAACCTCATAAATGAATATGTACAAGATAATAACCTCTTCATCAAATAAAACTTCTCATTAAATCATTAAATGATCAAATCTAATACCATCAAATGTAAGATACTTTTTTTGAATCTATTCATCCGAGAATTCCAAGAAGTAGAAAACCTTGCTCACTATCAATGTAAGTATATCATCCAAAATCTTCATTAATGATATTTGAATGGATATTTCACAACATATCCAATGGATTATAATAAAATACATTGTTTATCGGAATGAAAATCTATATCTCATACTTCCATATCTTTCTTCAATAGTCTCTTAATCATCTCCTATCTATAACATATATTCAAATTACTATTCATTTGAATATCGACAATTTTTTTGATAATTCTTGTATTATTCACAATAAAATTGGATATTATAGATGTTTGGGAAAAAATAATAAAACATATATATTTATTTGAAGTTAGAAATTATCCATTAAAACATATTTACTTTCCATACCACTACCACAATTATATACCATCCACTACATTCATCACAATTAATTGATAGTTATTGTCCACCAATTTTAAATAAGTACATGATCTAGAAATATATATAAATGAAATTTTTTTTATAACACGACCAACAAAATTTATATAATTTGAAAAATATGTTTATACCTAATACAACATATATAGTAACTATCCAATTAAATTAAAAAATAATATGTCAAAAATTATCCAAACTAATAGATTACTAATCATATTAATAAAATAGTAACAATATGATTAGAATGAGACATCAACTACCATGTTATATTCAAAATGATATGATAAGAATAAAATCACCTACTTGTATTATCTAGAAATAATTATCAAAAATAAAAAAAATCTAAATCCAGAAATAATGACCATCCTTTCATTATAAAATCATAACTCATCATCTTATATAGAATTATAAAAAGTTACAATTATTAATGACCAACTAAATAATCTTGTTTAGAAAAATTATCCCTCTTATCTATATTTTAAAACTCATTTAATCTTTAATTGAATATTAAATCCTTCCTCAATTCTGTATAAAATATTTGTCAATAAAATTATTATTAAATACATTTATTAATTTAAAAATAAATTTTAATATTAAATATTTCACACAATACTTATATACTCTTTTTATAATAGAAGATATATATATTTATAACATGTGGTTGGGAAAAACCCTTGCATCCCAAAAATATATCCAACATGGAATCTTATCTAATATTTATTAATTTTTATAATTATATTTCAATCATTAAACACACATGATATGGAAATACCCACTTTCAAAATACATGCATGGCCCACCATGTGGGGTTTTGTTTCTTATTTTTTAAATTTAATATTATATATATTTACATATATTCATATATATATATATATATAAATTCACATGTTTCATGAAGTTGATAAGAACATGTATGGTGTTTAGGGGAGTCTATATGCATCCTTCACTTATCTTTTCCCTTCTCTCCTCTGACCTCTTCCATTTTCTAATTAATTCAACATTATTTTATTCAAAATTCATTCATTGATAAATTATTCATTCAACATAAAAAAATGGATATGTTAGTAGTAGTGTGATCATGATAATGAGAAGAAGATATTTATGATAATAAATTTTATAGCAGTAAAATCTGTGTTTTGTTTAAATGATTTTTTGGAGTACTTTTATAACCATTTCAGGGTGGGGTATCAAAATAACCAATTCATGGCATGAAAATAGTTATAAAATAAATTTTATAACATATTTACTATAGTGGTCAAAAATTTTACATTATATGGAAGTGTTCAATGCTCTAGAAAATGTAAATTGAAATATATTTTCCATGTTAACACTTTGTGTGTGTGTGTACGAACATTTCTGAATTAAAAGTTTATTATATCTTATGATAAGTAGTAAAATTATAATTTTATTTATATAAATACCAATTTTATATACGTGTATATAAATTTTTAATATTATGAAAATTTATATGATTTTATTATTAATGGTTTTATGTAATTGTTATTATTTTCATACCACACATATATAGAGTTGGGTTCTCCGTATGAGATATGATTTAGTTTTATTCAACCAAGACTATAATTTTTTATTATAAACCTAAAAATAATAATTTCTAATAATTTATAATTGTTTTGTGATAGGATTATTTTAGAATTTATATCCTTATTAGTTATTGATATTTTTGTTTGGGATATAAATTTTTAAGGAATTTAGATATATTAAAAGTGATTAACTTGAAACTGGTTACTCTACAGTTTATCTATATTTATATTTTAGTATATTATAATTTTAAACCATTTTATAAAACCATTTCATTAACCATATTCATGATATACATTTGGGTATGTATAGATATATTTAGCATTCATTTAAGGGTGAGTAACACAAATCATTTGATGTATATATCATTATAAATTAATATTATTAAAATAAATTATTTTTTTTGATGGTGTAGGTTAAAAAACTAAATAATTAAATGCATAAATATATAAATTTATTATATTATATGTATGTATATGCATGATATTGATATATAAATGGTGATAATAATAACAATTTTCAAAATAATAAGTATAAGATTCATTTCAAAGTAAGCACATGTCATTGATCATTCAAGCTTTGTAACCATAAATGTTATGTTCTCGTTGTTTTTTAAGTTTTGGAGGATGTGTTTATTGATAAATATAAGGTAACCATGTGTTGATTTGAGTATTAGGATGATCAAAATTGGATAACTATAAAATTTATGCAATAAGAGGAATGGAGTCAGGTAAATTCCTATAATGAGTTTGGAAAAGGACTTATACATTAAAATATAAAAAATTACTATATTATTTGATTTTAATGAATTTAAATATAAATTTCTATGAAACCAGAGAATAGATAATGATAAACCAGAATATATAGAAATGTATACATTATTCAACTAATAAAGAATATTTATGGGGTTATCTTTTTTGGGTGAGTACATTCAGTAAAATAATTATTGAATTATTATGGAAGCTGATCCTCGACAAAAAATTTCTGTTATAGATTTCTACATTCATCGTTGAGCTCATTTTGGGATCTATTATTTTGAATCTCTAAACTCGAACATCCGAATTCAATACTAAAACATATTGTGAATTCTTATATAAAAGATAACAGAAAAATAAATAGTATATTATACAATTGATGAACTTTTTTGGTAAAGGATTTGAGGGATTAGACAAACCAAACATTAAATCTAAGTTTAAAAAAATAATTACAAAAATAACTAATTGGATTCATCTGAAATAGCACCGTAAATGTCCTTTTAACTTTTAATGAATCCTATGAAAAAAAATTAAAAACATGGTATGAGCACAAAATATAGATAAGGGAAATAAAAATAAAAAAATAAATCATTGGTCTGAAAATTTTTATAACACATGAAAGATATAATTTTCACCATTAAAAGTAATATATACTATGTGAAAACCTATGGTTTTTATAAAACATAGAAGAAATAAATAAACTATTTAGGTAAATTGGGCATTAATTACTTAAAATTGTAACCCTCATAGTTAACATAATTTTTTTAACCATCATGATTACCATATAGTGTAACCATCATTACTACCTTACAATGTAACACTCAGAGCTACCTTATGGTGTAACCATCACAATTACACTTAGAGTAACCATATGGTCGACCTCTAACATAAAAAAACTAAATGAATTGGAGGGAGATAATGGTCTAACCCATAAACATAAATAATTCCGAAGAACCATATAATAATAATAAAATATTTATTTTTATATATTAAAAACATTCCTTTTGAATTCTGTATAAAATAAAATTTAAAAGCGGAATTTCAAAGAAAATCTCATAACATAAAATCTGAAAAAAGATCCAATTATTAAAGAAATGAGATAAATTCTAATTTTAAAAGTTTAAAACATTTATTTCTGTAATAATATATTCATAAAAACCATTCTATGTACATGGAAATATAACATATTTATAAGGATAAAACATTAAAACATTTAAAATAATTGTTTAGTTAAAGAGTATCTTACTGCAGTTTCATCTTAATTAAACATGTTTATTCCTACTTTATAATGGAATTAAGAGTTTATTGATATACTAAATAACTATATTCAGGTTTATAATACCTTATATGACCATTATATGCCATATTTCTCCCAATTTATTACTAACTTTTAGTTATTTTCATTGTTTTTTGTGCATTCTTTTTAGTATTTCCACAGTCAGTTTGTTATGGATATTTATTTTCATATGGAAATAATACTCCAAAAGTGATAACATATATATATTGTTCTTTTTAAACAATTATAAGTGAATTAAACCTTCCCTAAATTTGTTTTTTTGAAACAATAACTCATCTTCCACAAAGGCGGTGAATTGACAATCCATGGAAAATGATTTATTTCCAAGAATAAAAGTAAAAAATAAGATATTTGATGATGAATATACCATTAATACAATAAAAATCTCATATGTAATATGTATATATATATATATGCTACTAGAGGTATCATAAAACATCGTATAGGAGTAGAGGATAAGGTAGAAGTGATAACAAATTCATGAGAGAAGAAGAATGATTTTTACCTCTTGATATTTTCTCCTTTAAAACCACCTTAAGGCTCTTGGTAGTGGTGTTTTTGTGATACCAAAATATCTATATTGTGGAAAGGGATAAAGAGATGGAATTTTGGAAGAATATAGTATATCAATAAGGCTCATGGTGATGAATATTTTTTATGGAAGAAACCAGCTTTTATAATTGGGGCGAGGGTGAAATTAGGAATCTCTTAAAATATTAATAAATATTATGTATTATATTAGGTTAAGGAATTTAAAAAGGGTAGAAATCATAGGGATTAATTTTGACAGAATATTATCATTTTTTCCTTGTTCAAATAATATTTTGATTTATAAATCCTTTAATAATATATTTTATTCATGAAATTAGTTTTGTCAAATTGAAATTCTATTATTTGAAAGTTAATCTTTTAAATATAACCATATAAAAATTATTTATTTTAATAATTACATAACATGTCAAATTTTAATTTTTAATTCAAGAATACTAATAAATATGAAAACAAATTATTCTATAAATAATCGGGTTGTTACATTCTCCCCCGCCCTAAATGAATTCCACACTCATAATTTGTTCATTGTATTTATAATTCTGAATTTATATATAGATAATTAAGAAAAAATATTTTATTATGTGTAATTAATTAGATATAAGTTAAAAAGTAAATTCTATCACTAATTGTTTTTAAAAAAGATAAAAACATCTAATCTCCAAAGTTTTCTAGACCCTTCCTCTGACACCAAATATGAATCCTTGGACCCACACTTCTGAATTCAGTACTATACCATAATGTGTAATTTTTTTATAAATGATAATAGAAAAATACATAGTACATGATACAATCAAGGAAATTTTATGATCTATATTTTTTAGGATTATTCAAACCATACATTAAATCGTAGTTTACAAAAATAATTACAAAATAAATAATGGGATTCATCTGCACTAGCACCTTAACTATCCTTTAAACTTCAATGGAACCCTATGAAAAACATTTTTAAAAATTTGGGGTGATAAAAAAATATTATTAAGGGACATAAAAATAAATAACTAAATCATTAGTTCACAAATACTTATAAATACATGAACGATATACTTTTCACCATTGAGAGTAACACATAATTTGTGAAAACATGAGGTTTCCATAAAAAATAGAAAACATAAAAAAACTATTTAGGTAACTTGGGGAATTAATTACATAAAATTGTAACCACTATGTTTAACCTATTATTTTTAACCCTCGCGGATACCTTATGGTGTTACCCTCATGGTTACCTTATAATGTAACTCTCATAGCTACCTTATGGTGTAACCATCACAATTATAGTTGGAGTAACCATATGGTTTACATCCAATATAAACGTACCTAATGAATTGGTAGTAGATATATATCCCACATATCATTATAAAAAATTCCCAATAATTATAATATAATAATAAAACATGAATAATTTCACCTTAAAAACATAGATTTTTAAATTTCTAAAAATAATAATTTAAAAGAGGATTTTTTAAGAAAATTCCAAAACATAAAACCTAAAAATGATTCATTTTTTAAAACATTGAAATAAATTAAAAAATTAAAATTTTAAAAAATTTATTTACATATAAATATATTCATAAAAACTATTTGGACTACATTGACCTAAAAAATATTTATAAGGATAAAACGTTAAAACATTTAAAAAAATGTTTTAATTAAATATTCCCTTAACTCTGGTTTGTCTTACTTCAATGTGTTCAAACCTCCTATATTATAGTATGAAGAGTATTATTGGGTTTTTATAGAACTATATTCATGTTTATAATGCCTTATATGACCATTTTATAACATCTTTCCACCCATTTATTAATAACTTTTAGTAATTTTCATTGTTTTGGATGTGTTCTTTTCATGGTTTCCAAGGTTGGTTCTTTATTGATTTTTTTATCCAATGGAAATAATACTCTATAAGTGAGAACATATATACATTTAGCTCATTTTAAAAAATTATAAGTGAATATAAGCATTAGGGGAATGTTTTATTAATAAATGATAACTCATCCCCTATGAATATGGTGAATTGAAAAACCATAGATGATGACTTAATTTTTAAGAATAAAAGAAGAAAATTTGAGATTTGATGATGAATATAACATTAACACAATAAAAATCTATTATATATATATATGATACTAGAGTTATCATGAAAATTTTGATAGGTGGTTAGGATAAGGTATAAGTGATAATGAATTCAAAAGATTAGAAGAATTAATTTTACCTCTTGAAAATTTCTCCTTGAGAAACTCCTTAAGGCTCTTAGATGTTGTTTTTTGAAAGACCATAAGCCATATAATTTGGAAAGTGATGGGGAGAAGGGGATTTTTTAGAATATATTTGAAAAATAAGGTTCAGGGTGATGAATATTTGTGATGTATGGAGCCTCTTTTTATAATTGGGGTGAGATGAAAATTACGAATTATATAAAATATTATGATACATTAAGTATAATATAAGGTTAAAGACTTTAAAAAGGGATACAAATCATAGGGGATTATAATGTCAATAGAATAATATCATTTTTGGCCGTTTTCAATTATTTTGTGATTTATAAATAATTTAATAATATATTTTATTCTTGAAATTAGATTTTTCAAATTAATATTCTAATATTTGAAAATTAATCTTTTAAATACAAAAATATAAGAAATTTTTTATTTTAAGAATTACATAACATAATGAATTTAAATTTCTAATTTAATAATATTAATAAATATGAAAACAAATTATTCTATAGATACACAAGATATTACAACTATATGTTGAATATATAGTTTAAAATATTAGTTTCTATATTTTTTACAATTTCTCACGGATACATATAATAAAAATCATGTTGTGAAATTTATAGAAATAAATTTTTACAATTAGGTCTCATGGATATTTGATACCCATTGGGTATAAAAATTATGTTTTTATGAATTTCTACTAAAATAAACATGAGAAAATAAATGAAATGACAAGTGTAATTATGAGTTTTATATAGGTAAATATATGCTTCATTAGATCTAGGATAATATAATCTACATCTTTATAGCCAAATAATATAAGAATTGAAAAAAAAATATTTTTATAGCTCTAATTATAAATTTTATTTAACTAAATTTCTTAATGTGAAAGGATTATCATTCATGATTAAGAAAAAAATTTATTCAATATTCATGAATGAAATGTTTTATTTTGTTGATAATGTGGTGATATACATTCTAGACATGGATAATTTAGTATATAATATTCATGATATTATAGAAATCATAGTTAATTTTAACACTTCTTACCATTGGTATTGTCTCATTGGTCAAATAAATATAGAACAAATTCAAATATTCCATGGAGAAATATTTTTATAATCATTCATTTATAAAAAGTCTGATAAATGTGAATCTTATTTATTAGTAAAGATGAAAAAATTATATTTTATTTTAAAAGGTAATGTGGTTAATATGCTATTGGACCCTATAAATCCTGATAAACAAAAACTATTAAGAATAAAATCTAATGGTGGGTATAGTTATATCATATATTTTATTAATTACTTTATTAGATATAATTTTGTGCCTCATGTGATATTAATGTTTAATTCCTTATGAAATTTTAAAAAATTTAAATTTAAATTCAATAATAAAAATGGATAATTTCTTAATAATATTTGATCATATCATAGTGGGAAACATTTATTCCAACAATTTATAGATAATAAAACATATTTTTTAATATTTTTATAAATTAGTTCTTCAAAACAACACTATTTAATGGTTTTATTTAAATGAGAAATCATAACTTATTATATATGGTTTAATCAATTATGAGTTAGTGTTACTATTATATATCACACATATCATTTTTAAATTATTTATTTTATTATTTAATTTTTTCATATTTTTAGGTTGTTTCTATGGGGTTTAATATTTGTTCATTTGGGGTTTCATTTGGGGGTTTGGGTGAATTTTTCTTTTTTTGGATTCGCTCTAGGTTCCATGATGTGCAGTTGATGTGCAATGGTGATTTTTCACATTTCTTTGGGGGATTATTAATACAAGGTAGGTGGTTCAACAACTAAATAAATATTTTATGAATAAATTTGAAAGCTTAATTTGTTTATCATATTATTTAATTTATTTTTGTCGTGTGATGTTGGTTTTCAATAAAGTTTTATTTGTATTGAAATTGTTTTATGGCATGTTTATATTACACGTGTGTTTTCTGTTGATAACTTATATCTTTTTAGATTTTAGAGATTTTTAAATTTATCGGTTAGCTTATTAATTTTTTAAAGTGGTGAAAATTATATTTATGACATGAAGTCAAGTTCCTTTGGTCATAAAAGAAGGTTTTGTGTGGATTCGGTGGGTAACACCAAGTAATTTCTTTTAAATTGATTTATAAGATTTTATTTTTGTCTTATTAAATTATGCGGTTTGTGCAAATGTGTTTTACATATGGTTTAAGGTTTTCCATCCAACTATTTGGGTGGGCCATGTCACACATTAAAATTTTATTTTAGTGCATGTGATGTTGTAATGTGTTTGAATTAACAAGTGGTAATTATAGTGTGTTCAAATCCATGTGACACTCTTTTACCATTTATTTATAATTTTTTTAAAATGGTTTACTAATTTGAGATAATGGTTTGAAACATGTTTGAAAAATGTTTTAGTGTGCACCTTATTTCAAAAATGGTGTTTAGGTGTATAGGTGGTGGGTTTTTTAATGATATCTTAGTTTTTAAATTATTATAATGGTTTAATTGAGTATGTAACCTTTGCATACTAAATTTTTGAAAATAATTTTTGTGTGCTTATGGTTTTAAATGAGTGTTTGAGTGTGAAAATGGTGATTATATGTGTGTATTTACTATGTTTGGATTTTATGTATAAGTGTTACATGTGACATGAACTTGAAACATCTTTCAGCACAATGATGGAAGCTCTGGTAGCTAGGAGGGTGGACTAGAAAAGTGGGATAGTGACGCAGGGGTTCCTTTCGTCCCATTTCACATAGCAGTATTGACAACTACAACACTAACTAAAGATTTAAATTCTACGGTTCGTGGTTTCTAAGCCATTTTTTCTATGGTTCATGGTTTCTAAGCCCCATTTTCTGAGGGTTGTGGTTTCTAAGCCCCACCTCACTAAGACACGAAGATCTAGGGACCTGACCTAGCTAACACCCATGAGGCCACTCCCAAATTGGTGTCCGTTATTTAATTTAGGATCATCAGTGTGACACTTTGGTTATTCTAAAAAGTATGTGTGTCTGTGTTTTAATTTAAGTTGTTCCGTTTGAAAATATTTTATTTAAACTTGTTTTCTTTTAAAATTATTCAAGAATATACTTTTTTCTTTAATTAAAATCGGAAATGTATTTTTCAATTAATAATAACGCGTAGAACCTAATTTATTGGGTGGCACCCTATTGGGATCTTGGATCACACCCTACATACACCTTTGGGTGTTTTTAGACCATATTCCATGTGTATCCCAGGTTGAGGCATCGTGATCATCAATGGTGGTTGAGGTTGTTAATGCTCTTCTTGTGTTGGTTGGTGTTGGTAGATTGATGATATTGCACCTTGTGTTGTTTGTAGGTTTTTATTGGTGATTTATATTTCTATTTTTGATATAGTTCCCTTTTGGATTTTGGGTTGGGTTTTATACTTTAAATCTGTTTATAGTTTAAGGGCGTGTTTGGTTGTCTATTTTAAGTTTGAGTTTATTTATCTCGTTGTGGATTGTGTTTATTATTTCAGTTAAATTGTTTACAGGTGTTGTTTTTGATACCCATGCACTTTATACATCCCTTGGAGATCAGGAATTCCCTTCAGGTCGTGTCACGGACCAGTTCGGGCATCAGGTCAGATGACCATCCGACCTGGTTCATGAAAAAATGGTATTAGATGAGTTTTTCTCTCTTGGGTGGTGTCCCTTTTGGATAGGGTCAAGTTGACCAAAGTTAAGGGTGTCATAAATCTACGTTCTAGGTATGAGAAAGATGAATAGCTAGCACAATTCATGGTTGAACTGGAGTTACTATAATAAGTTGATGTTTGTTAGAGTTGTTGGTCCTTCTGATTAATCTTGTTTGGGGGAAATGAAAAGGGAGTAGGGTCAGTAGTCCTAGTGAAATTGTGACACCCATCATTTTTAAATTATAACTTTATAATTTATTTTCATTTAGATTTTTATATTGTGTTTAGGGTGCTTAATATTTGTTCATTTGGATTTTAATTTGGTGTTTTGGGTGAATTTTCCTTGTTTTGGTTTTGCTCTAGGATGCTTGAGGTGTGGTTGATGTGCAATGTTGATTTTGCACCTTTCATTGGAGGATTATTGGTACAAGGTAAGTGGTTCCACATATAAAATTTTATTTAATGAGTTAATTTTCAATCTTAATTTGTTAATCATATTATTTAATTAATTTTTTTAGTGCGACGTTGGTTTTCATTGAAGTTTGATTTGTATTGGAATTGTTTAGTAGCATGTTTATATTACATGTGTGTTTTCTGTTGGGAAATTATATCTAGTTAGTTGTTAGTGATTTTTAAATTGTTCGGTTATCTTATTAATTTGTTCAAGGGGTGAAAATTATATTTGTGACCCGACGTCTTGTGCGTTTGATCGTAAAATAAGGTTTTTTATGGGTTTAGTTGGTAACAACAAGTGATTTCTTTTAAATTGTTTTATAATTTTTATTTTTGTCTTATTAAATTATGTGGTTTGTCAAAATGTGTTTTACATATTCTGTAAGGTTTTCCATCAAAATATTTATGTGTTTCATATCATATATTGAAATAGTATTTTAGTGCGTCTGATGTTGGAATTAATTTGAATTTAAAAATGGTTACTATAGTGTGTGAAAATCCATGTGACACTCTTTTACCATTTCATTATATTTATTAAAAATGGTTTATTATATTATGAAAATGCTGTGAAACATTTTGGAAAAATGTTTTAGTGTAACCCTTATTTCAAAATGGTTTTTATGTGTGTAAGTGGTTGTTTGTTTAATGATAGGTGTCTTTTTAAATTAGTCATATGGTTTGATTGATTACGTAACCTATGGAAATTAAATTTTGAAAAGGCTTTTGGGGTGTTTTTGGTTTTAATTGAGGGTTGGAGTGTGAAAATGGTGATTCTGTGTGTGTATGTTCTATGTTTGGATTTTATGCATAATTTTGATGTGTGAAATGAACTTGAAACTTGTTTGAGAACAAAGTGGGAAGCCCGGGTAGTTGGGAGGGTGGACTAGACAAGTGGGCTAGTGATGGGGGTGGCTTTGGAATCATTTCATTTAGAAGGATTGACATGTGAAACACTAATTAAACATTTTAATGATTGAGGGTTTTGGTTTCTAATCCATGTTTTACTGAGGGTCGTGGTTTTTAAACCACATTTTTTAGGGTCATGGATTCTAAGTCACGCTTCACTAAGACACGGATATCTTGGGACTCAAGCTAGCTAACACCCATGAGGTCTCTCTCATATTGGTGCTCATTGGTTACTTTATTCTCTTTGGTGTGACACTTTGGTTATTTTAAAAAGTAAATGTGGTTTAGTTTTAATATAAGTTGTTCGATTTAAAATTGTTTTATGTAATCATGTTTTCTTTAATATTATTCAATCATTTACTTCTTTTCTTTAATTAAAATTTCAAATGTATTTTTTAATTAATAATTATGCATGGAAAACTTTTATTAGGTGGTACCCTACTAGGCTGTTGGTTCACACCCTATATACACCTTTGGGTGTATGTTGACCATGCTCCTTGTGTTTCACAGGTTGAGGCATTATGATCAGTGATGGTGGTTTGGGTTGTTGATGGTATCCTCATGCTGGTTGTTGTTAGTAGTTCGAGGATGTTGTTCCTTGTGTTGCTTAGAGGTTGGTATTGGTGTTTTAAATTTCTATTATTGTTGTAGTTACCTTTAGGATTTTTTGGTTGGGTTGTAGACTTTAAAAATGATTATAGATTAAGGGCATGTTTGGTGGTCTATTTTCCGTTTGAGTTTATTTATCTCATTGGTGGTTTTTGTTTATTATTTCAGGTAAATAATTCCCATGTGTTGTTTCTGATACCCGGGAAATTGTGCATGTGATTTTAGAATTCATTTGAATTTATAAATGGTTATTGTAGTGTGTGAAAATCCATGTGACACTCTTTTACATTTGCTTTATAATTTTTTTAAAAATGGTTTACAATATTATTACAATGGTGTGAAATGTATTTGAAAAATGATTTAGTGTGTTCCTTATTTCAAAATGGTTTTTATGTGTGTAAGTGGTGGTTTGTTTTGATGATAATTGGCTTTTTCAATTGGGAAGACTGTTTAATTGAGTACATAACCAATGCAGATTAAATTTTGAAAATACTTTTTGTGTGTATGTGGTTTTAAAAGAGGGTTTGAGTGTACAAATGATGTGGTTTTTATTCAATTATTCTTGAGGTGTTTTATCTTTTGAAGTTGGTTTCCGTGGGTGTGGGATTTCCATTCCTTGATTAGACAACTAGAGGTGTTCTAGATCTTTTCACTTGCTTTTCAAAGGGAAACAATTTGTACCCCAAGGGGTTATCAATTGCTACTTCGGGTTTCATCCTTAGTTTTGGATTTCCAGGGATGGAAATCTCAATAGTGGAGTGAATTTTCACACCTGTCGTTCTTAAATTATATATTTTATTCTATATTTTTTTCAACCATAGGTTGTGTTTAAGGGGTTAATTCTTTGTTCAGTTGGGGTTTAATGTTGTGGTTTTGTGTGAATTTACATTGTTTTGGATTCACGCTAGTTAGCTTGAGGTGCAGTTGACGTATACTGGTCATTTCACACCTTTCTTCAGAGGATTCTTGGTACACGGTAGGTGGTTCCATGTCTAAATTATTATTTAATGAAATAATTTTCAGGATTATTCTTTTTAGGATATTATTTAATTAATTTTTGTCGTGAAAATTTATTTTTCATTGACGTTTGATTTATATTGGAATTGTCTAGTAGTATGTTTATATTATGATTGTATTTTCTATTGATAAATTTTATCTAGTTAGTTTTTAGTGATTTTTAAATTTTGTCGTTAGCGTATTAATTTTTTTATGTGGTGAAAATTATATTTTTCACATGACGTCATGTGTGTTTGGTCGTAAATGATGGTTTTGTGTGGGTTTAGTGGGTAATGCCACGTGATTTATATTAAATTGTTTTATAAGCTTTTATTTTTTTCTTATTAAATTATGTGGTTTATCAAAATTTGTTTTACATAGGGTATAATGATTTCCATCAACCTATTTGTGTGGTGCAGGTCACAATTTAAAATTGTATTTGAGTGTGTTTGATGATGGAATTTGTTTAAATTTATAAATGGTTTCATTAGTGTGTAAAAATCCATGTGACCCTCTTTTACCATTACTTTATTTTTTTAAATGGTTTACTAAATTAAAAATGGTGTGAAATGTGTTTTATAAAAAATTTAGTGTGTGCCTTATTTCAAAATGGTATTTATGTGTGTAAGTGGTGGTTTCTTTAATGATATGTGTCTTTTTAAATTGTGTAGACGGTTTAATTGAGTACATAACCTATGCAGATTAAATTTAAAACATACTTTCGTTGAGTGTATGGTTCTAAAAGAGGGTTTGAGTGTTAAAATGGTGATTTTGTGTGTGTAAGTACCATGTTTGGATTTTACGCATAAGTGTGATGCATGAAATGAACTTGAAACTTATTTGAGAACAAAGCGGGAATCCTAGGTATCTAGGAGGGTGGAAGAGACTAGTGGGCTACTGATCCAGGTGTAGATTTGGCCATGTTTCACATAGAAGGATTTATGACTGCAACACTAACTAAACATATGAATGATTGAGGGTTGTGGATTCTAAGCCGTGTTTTTCTAAGGGTTGTGGTTTAGAAGCCACGTTTTCTGAGGTTCGTGGTTTCTAAGGAATGCTTCACTAAGAAAAGAAGATATAGGGACACAAGCTAGCTAACAACTACAAGGAATCTCTCATATTGGTGTTCATTGGTTACTTTATGCTCATCGGTGTGACACTTTGGTTATTTTAAAAATTAAGTGTCTGTGTGTTTTAATTTACGTTGTTCCATTTGAAAATGTTTTCATTAATCATATTTTCCAAAAAACTATTCAAGCATTTAATTTTATGCTTTAATTAAAATTGAAAATGTATTTTTCATTTAATAATTATTTGTGGAATCATTTTATTGGGTGGTTACCTGTTGGGCTCTTCTATCACACCCTACATAGACCTTTAGGTGTATGCAGACCATGATCCATGTGTATCCCATGTTGAGGCATCATGCTCAGCGATGGTGGATCGGGTTGTTGACGATCTTCTCATGCTAGTTGGTGTTGGTAGTTTGAGGATTTTGCGCCTCGTGTTTCTTGGAGGTTGGTATTGGTGTTTTAGATTTATTTTTTTATGTAGCTTCCTTGGGGATTTTTGGTTGCGTTGTAGACTTTAAATTTTTTTATAGTTTAACGGCATGTTTGGTTTTCTGTTTTCAGTTTGAGTTCGTTTTTCTCATTGGTGGTTTGTGTTTATTATTTTGGTAAATATTTCACATGTTTTGTTTTTGATACCTTGGCACCTATGTCAGCCCGTGGGGATCGAGAACTCCCCTGGGCCTTATTGCAGACCGGGTCGGGCGCCTGGTCGAATGGCGACCCAACCTAGTTCATGACATCCTATATCATCATGGGGACATTCTCTAAAAGAAAACAATAGTCTAAATATTGTTCTATATAAATCATTCACAAAGACAACAATTTATATATAAACTAGAATAATCACAATTGTTTTTAATAGAGATTTAGGGATATGAAACTTATTTTAATAATAATTTTAAAAACTTTGTATTATATTATAAAAAGTTTTATTGGGTACCTTAATGAAAGGGTGGGTTATTATGTATATAATAAATCATAAAACATTGTGTTTTTTTATTAATTTAATGTATTTATATAAGGAATGTTTGAGTTAAGGGATCATAGAGTGTAAAAGTAAACATGGGTATATTTTATACCCAAACATTTGATTAGTTGTCAAGATTTAATGTTTATTAGATTTAAAATATTTTATATAAATTAATCAAACATGTTACACAATAACAACTTTGGTTTATTCAACTTCATTTAGACCTGATAAATATATATATATATATATATATTCGTAGGAAAATGATAATGATTTTGAATTTATATATTATGGAACTAAATTCAACTTAGTGACTATCAAAAATTATGATTTTGAGATATTTTTATATGTCATGTTATCTAAAAACGGATCCACATAAATTTATAAAGTTTGTAATGTTTAAGATGACCCTATAGGGTTATGTTCCATTGGGTTAAAGTATGTTTTTTGTGAAAATGGACATGGATGGTATATTGTCTAACTATGAAGCACTCTTAGTGTAAAATTGGAATAAACAAATCAATGTATTTCTAATGATGTTTCCTTTTCATCAGTGAAAATGATAATCTATATTCAAATATTTTATGACCTATTATGAAAATAAGATTATAAGATATATCAAATACATATTAAAAATAATTTCCTTAATGGTAATTTGATCAAGTATGTGAATAGGATACATAATAAATTTTTTAATGATCCAAAATGTACTTTTTTATTATGTATGCCTCAAAAAACTATTTACAGAGTCAATAATGATTTATAGTATTGGAATAGACAATTTAATTATATAATCAATGTTTTTTGTTTCATCAATAAAACAAAAGGTACTGATGTACATGTGTTTATTAGTGGGACTGTTGTTTTATTTTTGGTTTTGAATGTATTTGGTGTGCTATTAATCAAAATATATAACACATCATTGCATTTTTCAAATGTACGATTGGGAAATTAATTCTTAATGGGAGACATTGTTTATGAAACTTACATTCTATGTATTAAGATCAAAATTTATTGATATAATATGTTCTTTTTTTGAGTTATAATATGTATATTATAAATGAATTAAAGTATATTAACAAAGACTCTATGCAGGGTTCCTTATAGGTGATATATAGTATGAGTCTTATAAAGACCAAGTGTAATATTAATGAGTAAGATAGTAATTAAATTAATGAGATTCATTATATTTTATAATATTAACACATTGATTATTTCATACTTTTTAATCTACCAAAATCCTAGTATTCATTATTCATATCTTATATATAATTATCCAATCATTGTTAATGTCACTAGACTATAGTGTCAAACATCTTTATGTATATGTGAATAACTAAAGATTATTCCTTTGTATTTTGAGATTAGAAAGATCTCATTATAGGGGATTACAATTTTTTTTATTTTCTATAAAAACAATTATGATATAATATTTGAAACCCTAATACATTAGTGTATAGTTTTTAAATTAACAATACAATTGATCGTGTGTGGTATATGGAACATCGAGCTTAAACAAACTGTGATATACTATAAAAATATTAGTACATAATTATGATTGTTATAACCAAGTTATTGGTTTAGTGGGGATGAATAGGAATAACCATATTATATAATATCTGTAACAAATTACATAAAAAGAAATAATCAATTATACATTGATTATAAATTCGTTAGAAATAAATATAAAATATATTGAAAGTAAAAGTTATATTTCACATAAAAATTGTGTTATGTGTTTTGATATTAATTGATTAAATTTGTAAATATTGATAAATTATTATATGGAAATATGTAGACTGTAAATTAAATTAAATTAGTCAATAATCATATAATTATGTTTATTAGACATATAATAAGAGTTAAATAATTTTATTCTTCAAAAATACATTTTCATCTAAAAAAGTTTTTATTGCATTTTATGTGTGGACATTATAATTAATTTTTGGAACTATTTTAAATTTTATTTGAAAAAATGGATATAATTTTTGGAATTATCATGTAATAAAATTCTTAGTATGAATTTTTTTTGTTTTTTAAAAAATATTTATTTTTTAGAAAATAGTAAAAAATGTGGATTTTTTCGAAACTGTCATTTTGTTTTGTTCAATCAACTCAATAAAAAGTATAATTTGGTTTGGGTATTAGATTTAATGTAAAATAAGAAAAATTTTGTTATAAATAATATAAAAAAATTAATAGTATGAAACATTTTATTTTACTTTTTATAAGTTCATTTTTATTCTTAAAACATAATTTTTTAAGAACTATTTTTCCTTTCATTTTAATTACATATATTATAAATAATTTATACCACTTATAAAAATTGAATATTTAAAAATTTAATCCATCTATGTAATCAAAATTTTAAAATTTATTAATGTGGTTAATTTAATTTTTTTTCATTTGGAATAGTAACCATGGTAAAAATGTGTCATCAAGGTAAAAGGGTAAAAAAGGTTAATTAAGGTTACAACTAAGTGAAAAAGTAAAAAACATATTATTTTAATTATTATTGGATTATATTATTTATATAATTACCACATTAATTAATAATTTTAATTTTTATGTGATATTTCCATTAGATAATGACATTTATATTATTTTAAATAATGTATAATTACCAAATTTCACTCTCTCTTAATATCTCAAATATATTGAACATTAGATAAAAAGAAGTTGTCAATGGTTATAAATAGTTATTTTAAAACATAATACCTAATTTTTATGATATTAATTTAATTTTAGTTTTTAATGATGATATAAATAACTAAAATGATTATGCAACGTCGATAAATAGTCTGTACATGTAGTATGAAAATCAAGGGAAATGATTTTAAAAAAATAAAAATAAATTTGTTTGGGTTAATTATGGTATTAAACAAATTAAATAAGTTATTATAAATTATAATTATTCATAAATGTGTTTATATTCTAATTTTGTTGTTGTATTTATGCCTTTGAATTCAAATTAACCTAATAGTTCAAAAATTACATTAAGAATATTTTAGTATAAAAACGATTTATAAAACGATTTAAAATAAAAAAACTATTGAAATATGACAATTTTAATTTTAAAATAGTATAAAATTTCGTCCATGTACCATTTTTTAGAAACCTTCCACCTTATATGTAAATTTATAACCCTTAAGAATGAAAAATGTATTACCATGCAAAAGGTTAAAAACGATTAACATGTGAGTTACACCAAATGATAATGTTTAAAATGAAACGTAAAAATGTCTAATTTTTTTTTGCTGAAGTTATTTATACCTTATCATTTTATACAATCTAAATTATTTCCATCTGGATCCACTTTAAATTTTTTTGATATTTATTATATACTAATGTTCTTAATATTAAAAATTATTTCACTCCCCTCACTTATAAACGGAAACTCGTTATACTAGATTTCCAACACCATTTGATCCTTTTAAATTAAAAAATATATAACCAAATCCCATTACAACTATCCTCTTTATGACCCAAATCCCCTTTTATCACCAAAAGACTAACCTATAAGGCCTAATGTGTAAGCAAATGATGTTTTCCCAAAGAATAAGTATAACTATTACCCAAGTTCTTCCATATTATTTCTTCATCTACCAAATTTAATTATATCATAAACATTATGATATAATAAAATTATTATATATTAAACAATAATTTATCATCTATTTTCTATCATATGGTAAAGGAAAATATCACTTGTGTGTACGTGTGTACTACCGACTTCATGAAGTGACGTTTTTTGTTTTTTATCATCAACTCAATAGTAATGTTATTGTGGTGGATTTAATAGATATATATTAAATTCATGAAATAAATATTATTCTATAAATATAAAATATTACTTAAATTCTTACCATTCCACCCATTAAAAATGATAATGTCACTCCTATGTATGCGTGGAATACCATATTTGCATAGCGATGTGATTTATTTTTCATTTCTACCTAACATGGATGATTATAAAATTGTATATAATGTATAAAATTTAAAAACTATTTCATTAATAATATATTGGATATTATGTTAAAATGATTCATTTGACCTTGGTCAACCTACCAATGTTATTTTGGGTATTTTGAACTAAATGACCTCAAAAAGTATGACATGAAATTAATTGATTTAGTAACAATATTGTACATGGTAATAAATGAAATAAATACATTATGATAAGATAATAAACCAATTAACTATTCTTAATCAATTAAATAATTAAAATAATTTTACTATAAATTAGTTAAAGAACATATATGGAAATGTCAAGAGATGTGGTAAGTGTATTTCTCATCTCAAATTTCTTTAATAGAGACGCATGTCATATTCACCATTTTTTTATTTTTTGTGGTGTATATACTACCAAATAGACGAATTTTAGAATTAATTTACATAATTTAATTTTTTTAGAAATATTTTACAAGTATTATCCTAAAATGTTCCTTTCATTTGAACGTTACTAAATTCATATGATATTTTCCTTTTAATAAATTTAATGTTTTAAACTTATTCTCTTGAATATCCATTTTCATTAAAATGTTTCAAGAGTTTTATTATTTATAAGAGGATGTTAAATTTCATTTTCAAATAAATTTTAATTTCATTAAAATGTTTTAAAAAATAATGTCTTTAATGTTTTTTTATAGTTCACTTTTGACACTTTCTACGAAAGTGAAAAAAATATTTGATGTATAATGTGTGAATGGATTTTACTATTCTCATGTCCATTATTTTCTATTATATATATTAAAAAATGATTCATGTATTTAAAAAATTTATTCAATTTCACATTGTTTTTTGGAATATTCAATTTTTAAGTGTTTTTAAAGAAAAATTTTATTTCCCATTACAATTATGGAAAAATGGAAATTTTTGTGTGTGTCAGATCAAATGAGTTTCTTAAGGGTATTATTGATAAAAAATTGAATATTATAATTTTTTTGTTCCGGATATAGTACTTGAGAATTATAGATAACAATAAGTGATCCCGATAAAGCTAATTATGATTGGTGATCCTAATATAGATCTCTAATGTATTGGGTAATGATTTAGTCTTCTAAGGTGAAAATGAGGGAGATAAATGGGTAGGATAAACCAATATAATTAACTAGGAATCATTTATTCTAAAATAGTTTAAAATGAGTTAATGTAGGTTATGAATATATTTCTCTAAGATACATATTTTATGGCTGCTAAATATTTAGTATGGGAATATTTTGAATTCATAAGGTTAGTAAGGTTTGTGAACATTAAAAGGAGAAATATTTTTTTTACAGAAATGTTTTCATTATTCATTCATGGATTTACTATTCTTCCAAACTAGTTTCAAAGGTTTTATTTGATAAAATTCCTATTTTCTCATTTGGGTATGCTTAAATTATGTACCCAAATTTTTATCATGAAAAATGTAAAAAATTTCATGGATTTTCATGGTTTTCACTAGACTAATGAGATTCATTTGTTTTTATATCCCTTACTTCTATTTTTTCAAACCAAATTTTCAAAAGTTTCTCACATGTATTAATTTTGAGTAGGAATAATAGAAAGGTCTATATTTTTATTTTAGTGATTCACCTTGAAATATGAATAAGTGTTTTCAATGAAACAGATGATTAAATTTAAGAATCGTGTTTTTTGGGAGAAAATGGACACTGTATTTTAGCGATACATAGGTAATGTAATATTTTACCCAACTCTCTAAAACTCAAAATCAAAAATATCATCTAAATGTAATAAAATGAAACCATTGTTATAAATCATTTATTAATGGGATATTTAAGTTGTAGGGAATTGTAGTCTTTATCAAAGGAAATATTTAAATAACTTTATAGGTTAGCATGATTCATATATGGATATTTCCATGGTTTTAGATAACACAATGGGTTAAAAAATAAGTTTGATCAGAAGTTTAATGTAATAGATACCCTTTTCTTGTTTTCTTTGATGGGGTTTTAAGATGATTAAGGGAATTTTATGAGACATTTATGGTCATAAAGCCCTTGGGTTTTGAATATGTTTTAGTGAAAATTTTATTTTAAGGGGTATTATTTTATTTTTTGTGGACATAAGTTGAAATAAATTTATATCCTTTAGTTTTAATATGATCATTAATGTTGTGGTATATATGGTTAATTGGGATAAATGCTTATTTCCTTTTGGGAACATATGTTTCATCACATAGATAACCATGGAATTAGAAAGTGATTTGGTGACTATGTGATTAGTTTTATTTTTAAATAAGTTCAATATTTTGGGAATATTATATGATTAAGGTAAATAGAAATAATTTTTTATAGGATTGGATTTTTTTGAGGAATAATGGTTAAATTAATTTATATAAGTATATATGACTATATTTTGGACTTATGTTGATTTGGGTTCTTTATCGAAAAGATTAAAATTTTTTGATGATTATATAATTAAGAAATATACAATTTTAGGTATATGAATTATTGACTAACTATATTTTATAGATTTATGTTACGTTAATCTTAGAAGAATATGTGATCAAATATTTCTGAGTTTTGGGGTTAAAATTTGGTTAATAATATTTCAAATAGATTTATGTTTAGTTATTAATGGAATGATTTAATTTAAACATTGGGTGTTATTATTGAGTATTTTGAGATTAATCTATCATTTCTCTTAATGATGGTTTTTTTGTATTAGATATTAACTTAATGTGTACTCACCATTTTTTGATTAATGGAATGAAATTGTAAAAATAAATTTTCAACATTTTGTAATGATTTTATTTCATTGAGAGTTATTTTTACAACTTTAGGTATGAAAAAATTCAAATTTAGTATTCATTTATTAGATTAACATATGAGATAAAAGTGGAAAAACTTATAAGAGAACAACCAAATAGTGAAATTGTGATTATGGAATGGAAAGAATTCAAGTATGTATTTGTTATCATGTTATCTATTTTAAGGGTAAAATAATCCAAAATCTCCATAAAAACCATGAAAATAAAATTGTTATTATTTTATGTATATTTCTGATGAATTAATAGTCTCCCCCTTCTCATAAAATTATAACGTTATCTCTTAAATGGATATTGTTTTCAAGCCTAAATTTTCACTAAATATTATTGTTCTCTTTATTTGGGAACCAGATTATATGTTATTCTAAGTGACCTTAATATTTCCCTTTTATTCTTTTCAAAATGATTTTTATTATCCCTTTTTACAATGTGTAATTTAAACAAATATTCATGATCATATATTTTATTGCACTCCATAGAATTGATTTTGAATATCATACAAACCCTTTGTTCATCATACATGAGATAAAATTCCAAATAAACAAATTTCGTTAAGGGGGTTAAATGTAATACCCCAATATTTATGAATTTATATTATTTACATAATAATGAATTTAACAGTGTGTGGTATATGCAACATCGAGCATAAACAAATGAAGATATACTATATAGATATTATTATTTAATTATGACTATTATGTACTATTCATTGGTTTTGTGAGTTTGGATAGGAATAACTTTATTATGAAATATATGTATAAATTATTTCAATAATAAAATTAATAATCAATAATACATTTTTTATCAATTGGTTAGAAATAAGGAAAAAATATTTTGAAGTTAGAATATATATTTTTCACAAAAAATATTATATGTACAATTTATTTTGATCTTAATAGATAAAATTAATCAATATTGGTAAATAATTATATGAAAATAATTAAATTATATTTCCAATTTAATGAATTATCATTCATATAATTTTGGGTTTAAGCCAAGTAATTAGATCAAAGTTATTTTATGCTTCAAAAATATTTCTATTGCATTTTATGTATGGATATTAAAATTAATTTGATTTTATTTACGAAATTTTATTTCAAAAAATGGAAATAATTTTTAAATTCATCGTGTAATAATATTATTGGGATGAATATTTGGGATTCTTTTTAAAAAGAATTCATTTTTGAGTGAATAGTGATAATAGTAGTTTTTATAAAATTGTCAACATTTTTAATTAAATTAGTTAATTTAAAAGTATAATTATTCATTATATTTGGTTTTAAAGTATTATAAAATATATTTAACTAAAAATATTCTAAATAATTCTATAATACTCAAAATTATATTTTATTTTTCCATAAGTTCATTTTTTGCTTACAAACAGAATTTTCTAAAACTATTTTTTATTATATTTTGTGCACTTATATTAAAATTAGTGTTTTCATCTTAAATAAATTGAATCTTAAAAATTTTATTACATATTCTTAATCATGAGTTTATAATTTATTAATGAGTACAATTTTTTTGTCAATATGAATAGTAACTATGGTAACAATGTGTCACCACAGTAAAATGGTAAAATGGATTAATTAAGGGTAAAACTAAGTGGTAAGGTCAAAAAATATTATATTTATTGTTATTTTATGAGATTATTTGGACCCTTATCAATGTAATTTTTAACATGACTTGTTTTTGTGGAATTTTTCTTTCATTGTGACTTTATATTATTTTAGGTAAAGGAAAATTACCAATTATCACTCTCTTTATTTTAATATCTATAATATGTTGTCCTATGGATAAAAAGAAGTTATTCATGGTTTGAAATGATTATTTGAAAAATTAATATATTAAATTTAATATATAAACTTATATTAAATATTTAGTGATGATTCAATGACCTTAAAATCTTACGCAACGTTGATATAGTTCCCATGCAAGTAGTAGAAAAATCAAGACAAATGATTTTAAGAAATTAGAATTCATATTTTTTTGGATTAATTGTTCTATGGAATGAAATTAATAGGTAATTATAAAGTATAATTAATATTAAATGTTTTTATTTTATATTTCAATTATTTTATTTGTGACTTTGAAGTCAAATTAATGGAATAATCCGAAAAATGACTTTAATGATATTTTATTATATAAAATATTTTATTATATAAAATATTTTATTAAATGATTTAAAAACCCAAAAAAATATTTAAAGTTGATAGGTGAGATGGTAAATGATCTAAAACATCATAGATGGACCATTTTTATCCACATACCATGATATAATTTAATTTATAACACTTAAAGTGTGAAAAACCTGTTACAATGGTTAAGGTTAAAAAGGCTTAATGAGGTGGTTAAATAGAAAAATATGGTTTAAAATTAACTTTGACACCTCTAAATTTTATTTTTTGAAAAAAAATTAACTTTATAATTTCTTAAATTCAATATTATTTTTGTTTTTTAATGGCTTAGTGTATTCTACGATCATGATATTTTATGCTTTGGGCCTAGCCTGTATGGTTTTTATTTTCATGGGTTCTATCTCTCAATAATCCCATAAGAAAATTCCTCATGATGGGAGAGATATACACACTACCTTATAATGGTTTGATTCGTTTTCCTCCTCCTTTCATGTGTGATTTCAATAAGTTTACACCCCTTTATAAGGTGGTTTGGCTACCTCTCCCATCATGAGGCCTTTTTCTAAGGGGATTCCAGAGGGCCAGAGCCTAAGGAATGAAAAATCATGTGAGATAGGCCCAAAGAAGACAATATCATTATCATGGGCTGTATTGGGCCATTAAATTTTTGTTCTACTTGACATTATTATGATATATATTATATTTTAGAGTTCTTAATATTTATAATTGCCTCACTCTACTCGCTAATAAAAGGGAACTTCATGTACTCAATTTCCAAAACCATTTGAGGAATTTATATTAAACAATATCTACCAAATTAACTTCCCAACTATCCTCAACATGACATTAAGTATCTATTCTAACAGAAATTACAACCTAGAAGGCTCAATGTTTAAGCTAAAGGAGGTTTCCCAAATAAGGTGCATAACTCTTAACTGTGTTTTTTCCTTTTATTTCTTCTTCTATCTCGTTCAATTCTATCCTAAACATTGTAATATAAAAAAATTATTAAATATAATTTTTATTATTATGATGATTTAGTAAACCTTTGTAACCTTTTTTTCCATCATATATGAAATTAAAATATCACTTTGTGCATATGCGTGGAATACCACCTCCATGAATGGATTTGGTTCATTATTCATCACAACCATAGATGGATGGTTATTATGATGGATTTAGTAAATATATATGATATTAATGAACTAATTATTATTATTTATATATAATATATTACTTATCTTATTTCCCTTTTACTCGTTAAAAAATAATATCACTCATGCATATATTTGGAATACCACCTTCACAACGCGATGTGATTCATTTTCCATGTGTTTATTTTTTGTATGAATCTTAAATTTTAATTAATGCATAAAAATAAAAATTATTTCATTATTATTATTATTTATATGATTTTAAAATGACACATATGGCCTTGTTTAGCCTAAAAAACCTGTTTTGAGGATTATGAATTGAATGTCATTAAAACATATGACAATAACTTAATCAAATTAGTAAATATATAATCCATGGTAATAAATAAAATAATAGATATTATTATATGGCATAAACTATAACAAATTTCCTAAACAATTAAATAATTGATATAACTTTATTATACGTGGGTTAAAGAATATACATGGAACGTCAGTAGATGTAGTAAGTATAATTATCATCTCAATTTTCTTTCTTTGAGAACCATGTCATATTAAACACATGTTTTCTTTTTTCGGTTTATATACATCCATATATATGAAATTTATCCTTAATTTATTGTTTTAATTTTTTTTAAAAGTATATGATTTATCCTTAAATGTTCATTTTATTTAAAAGTCAGTAAAGTTGAATGATATTTTCTTTTTAAACAATATTATTATTGTTTTAAAATATTTCTCTTTTATATCCATTTTATTTTAAATATTTCATGAATTTAATTATTTATATTTAAAAGGATGTAAATTTTAATTTTCAACTAATGTTTTAATTCTTTACAGAGGATTAAAAAGGAATGTGTTTAATATTTTCTATATGGGTCACTTTTATCACTTTTTACCAAAGTGAAAAAAGATTTTTTTTAACAAATACATTGTAAATGTGTTTTTCTTCATCCAGTCGATTTTTTATTAATATTCCTAAAAAAATCTTGTTTTTTAAAGTAAAATAAATTTCCTATTATTTTTGGTAATATTCCATTTTTTAGAGTTTTCAATGAAAAAGAATATTTCTTCTTATGAATATGTGAAAATAGAAAGTGTTTTTAATAAGGGTTCAACTGAGTTTATCAAGGGTTTTTAATGAAAAGGAGAAATAATAATAAAAAAATTGTTAATGACATGTCACTTTATAATTATAAATCTTTATGGATGAGCTTGATATAGTTAATTATGATAGTTGATCCTGATATTGCTCTCCAATTCATTTGTTAATGAAAAAGGCTTACAAAAAAAATAATGGAGATAATGGATTTGGATACTCCTGTGGAATTTACGGGGATTTGGTAATTCCATCATGGGTTAAAAATGAGTGAACATGAGTTATTAACATGATAATCCAAGATACCTATTTTATTATTATTATAGTTGTTTATGAAAACATTTTGATATCATAAGGTAAGGAATGTTTGAATACTTTTAAAAGTAAAAGGTTTTTTTTCATAGAATTCTGTTTTGTGATTCTTTCACAGTTTTACTGTGCTTTATTAGTTTTTTCAAAGTTTTTATTTGATAAAAGTTCAATTTTATCATGTAGATAATTTTAAATAATATATTTAATGTTTTATTATGTAAAATCGAAACATTATCATGGGATTTCAATTTTTCAATAAATAATGTGATTTATTTATTTCTATATCCCATACTGAGATTTTTTCTCATATCATGCTTTTAAATATTTTTCATAGGGATTAAGGATGATAATGTACTATAGAATGTAATATCCTTCCATTTTTTGACTTGTCTCAAAAGATAAATAAGTTTTTTGAATGAAGTAATAGTTTAAATTTAAGAATCTTATTTTGAGGAAACAATAAACATTATGTTTAAGTGTTCCCAATGTAATGTAATTTGTTTTCCTTATTCTCTAAAACTCTAAGCCAGAAAGATCCTTTAAATGTAAAAAAGTCCAAACCTTGTTATTAATCATTTAATTATGTGTTGTTTATGTTACTAAGTGTTATATATGATATGAATCAGGTTTCATATTTTTCTATAATGAGTGAAATATTAGTTGGAAAATTTCCAAACATCAAATTGTAGAAGAGTTGAGAAAAATGGTATACTATAAACCTATATAAAATAGTCTAAAATAATATCTTTGGATAAATAATTTAATCACTTACATTGAAATAGTTCCTAGAATATTTGATGTATTGTACCCCTACTAGGATGACAACAGAGCATCTTCTTAGTCAAATGAACTTTGTAAATTCCAATAGACGAAAAAAGATCCTTTAAAAATGACATCTAAATTATGAAATCATTTATAGGGTTGATGTAAATATATTTTGGATGGATACATAGGAAACTTTGGTGGGTCTAGTAGCAATGCCATTAGAGAATCCCAATTACGATATCTCATACATGGCATGGAACCCGATTTGATGGCCATCTTTAATGCGTGTAGTGGTCACAGGTCTGAACCATGGTCTATTGAGTATACCATTCGAATATGCAAAGAGTTTGTTAACAACCACATGGATATCTCTCACATATGGAATCAAGGCAACACCATGGCGGACCTCCTGGCTTCCTATGACACTCCAGACAAACAAATTTCATGTTTCGTGAGCATGGGTCTCTCCCCATGGATGTAGTGAATCTGGTATGTGTGGACACACTAGGACTTCACCATTTTAGTCCCACATTATTTGTGGCCTTTTATTGCTTGTATTTCTTTCTTACTGTCCTATACCTTAACAAAATCAATAAGAAAATATTTCTCAGTAATAATTTAAGTGTAATAGGTTTTATAATAAACTAAATTAATATTTATCATTTATTCAAGCATATTAAATATTTTAAATTATATTAGAATGTAAAAATCCACTCAAACTTTAAATTTTATTTTTATTTTTTGAATAATCAAAAATGGGTATTTTGGGTTGCGTTAATATTTTAATCTGAGTGTACGTATAGTATCATATTAGAAAAAAGTGGAGTAATTAGAAAATATTTGTGTTTTATAATCTATAATGACCTATAAAAGTATAAAAAATAAATTACCATATGTTTTATAATTGATGTACTTATTTTTTATGATTTATATTAATCTTTAATCATTTAGGGTAACATGTTATCATGAATGTGAACATTTATTTTTGGATACCTTCTTACATCATCCATGAGGTTGAGAAAATTATAGGATTGTTGGGTTTTTTTAATCCAATTGTAAATTAATCATGAGAAATATACAGTGTGTTAACCTATATGTATGGTAAGACATCTTGGACCGTGATTAATAAATAATAAATTAAATGTATGTTAATCTTTGTTAAGTGACATGTGCCTTCATTATCAACTTTAATGGTTTATATGTGATGCATTCATCTGAATTGGTTAATATATGTATAGAATCTAAAATATATTATGAGGATATAATTAAAAAGAAATATTTCATATATTGTGTTTTAAATCAATTCTTTATATAATGGCTTTGTATAATTTTATCAATATGGATCCATCTCCATATACTTTCCATAATTGTTTAGGTGATTGGATCATGTTTTCCTTAATGTTGATGACTTAATTATTCGCTGTTTTCCCTATTGCACTTACTTTAGTGTTGAAATGGATTTCTAAAGGTTATTTCACAAAAAATTTGGTTACCAATTATAGGTATGGATACATTATCATAATTGATTTATTATGATGTGATCATTAGTTTTTATTTGATCTAATATTTTTCAATTGAAATGGAACTATAGATGTTATTAGTGTGCTAATATAGGATGAATTTGATAATATATAAATAATAATTAAATTGAAAAAGAATCGTTCAATCTCTCAATGGATAGTTCTACCATAGTTCATGTTTTCTAGGATCCCAAATATTTTTGAGAACTAGATTCAACATATTTACAAGCATAGTATTTGTAGTTCCCTTCCAATTCCATGTAATTATCTATATTATAATATTTTGGTTCTTCTATTTTTCCATTATTTCCCCATACATTTTATGTAATCTTAGATAAATTAAGAAACCCAACATCATATTTCCTTAAATATAAGCTTCATATTTGGTTTAGTTTAAATTATAGGGATATAATCAAGCATAAATGTTTCCTTAAATATTTATAAGGTCTTTTGTAGTAGCATTTAGTGCGGTTGTGGCATATATAGTAGTGGTGTTTGGCTAAATAAAAATTATTATTGGATGG
The DNA here is from genome assembly GCA_963277665.1 of Viscum album. Taxonomy (NCBI): domain Eukaryota; kingdom Viridiplantae; phylum Streptophyta; class Magnoliopsida; order Santalales; family Viscaceae; genus Viscum; species Viscum album. The sequence goes on from OY728133.1 coordinate 1,869,696,835, forward strand.
AAATTTGGTGTTTAATATAGAATTTTTGAAGTTTTTTATTCTCTAGATAATTTTCACAAGCCAACTATTACTTTGGATTGTTATGTATCAATTATTAACCCAATAACAATTTTAGACCTTCAAAAGATGCCTAAAACCTGATAAATAATCCCAAATTCACAATCATATAAAATTTGGTGGATATATTGGGTAGAGTTCGCACTCTCTCCCCTATAAACAATTATGAACTATTACAAAATGATCTAAACTATGTTTTATAGATGGATGCTTTTATCTAAATGGGTGTTTTCATATATCTGAAGACATTATGAACTATTATTATTTCTAATTGTATGTTCTACTTTCATAATGAATAAAGTATAAGATTTATTTTATATAAAGAATGTATTTTTATAGGAATATGAGTGTGTTTGATGAATATAATGTCAAAACCCAATCTCATTGGATAAGTAATGATTTTATTTTGGAGATAAATATTTTATAATAATTATGGATTATGAATTCATAACATTTTACAACCATATAAATTCACGTATATTCAGATAATTAGTATTTAACACAATGATTTTTTCGCATAGTTTTTCATTGATAATGATAAAGTTTTAATAATTACAATATTTAAATGAAATTGGATGAATTAAAAAGTGCGGTGATGTTTATTATAAATTATATAAGGATTTTATTTATCTAGGAGATTACTAAATATACCATAATGAAATCATAAGATGACCAAAAAATTCGGACTTTTGTTTCCCATGTTATGAGTCACAATATGGATATAAAAGTAATGAATTATACGTATATATTGATTAATGGATATTGGATATCATTAAATTATGTATATTTATTTTTTTAATAAATTATTATTAAGTTATTTATGTTTGAAAATCATTAATTGATACTAAATTTATTGAATATTGATCATTGGAGAGTTCAAAAATCACACATATAAACGTGTTTATACATTTTAATCATTATAACACATGTGTTATCTATGAATCAACTAAACATTTAGGTTGTTTAATATATAATAATTTAATAGAAAACAACGGTTAAAGGATGATTTACTTTATCATTTGTAAAAAGTTTCTAAAATTTTTTTTTCTCTCTTACATGTTATCTCCTATATTAACTTTAGAATGAGATAAGGTGGGGGAAAATTTCCTATATTAAAATAATCAAAGTAATTTTAATAATAATATGAAATTCATTCAATAATAAGAATAAAAAACTAATCATAAATAATAAGTGCATTTGATTTTTTAAGAGTGTGTATAGAATGTAAAGAGAAAAAGGGCGCCCTAGAATTTTATTGTATTTTATAATTAATATTTAAAAGTACATAACATTACAATATTCTCAATATGTTAGAGTTAATCATCAATTCATAAGGCATATATAAAGCTTTATTACTTATCTATATTCCCAATATGTAAAAGTCATTCCTCACTTCTCATAGTGTGCTTAATGGTTTAACGCCTTTTTGAATTCATAATACAAAAGATTCAATCTTCACTTCTCAATGATCAAAAATTACATCATGTGGTTGTTTCCTTAAAAATATCAACATCCTATAAATAATAAATTGGAATATTTTCAAATAATATTAAAATAATATAGTTTCTGTAAATACTTCAATGGTCACCATAATTATTAGTCATAGCATCTAATAATAATTTTTCACATCTAAATAAAAAATATCTTTTTTTAAAATTGAGGGTAAACCCCTTTTATTAAACAAAAAAATATCTCATTTAGAAAAATGGGAAAATAAGTATACCATTAAAATGAACAAATGAGAACAAAATCACCAACATGGCACAAAGGACTTACATGAACACAACTTCTAAATGAGAAACAAATTTAAAATTGAATATAAGAAAAATTTCCTAGATTATCTTCTATAAATCATGATTGAAAATACATCATTGAAACTGATGGATAATTAATCACCAGATGATTTATATATAAAGGTAATAATTTGATCATAGTAATATGTTATGGTTATATTCTTAGATATAAACAATATGAAACACAATTTCTAGTGTGTAAGATTATTTCAATATGTAATATAATTTCATTTGTGAAAATTAAAATATGTCATAAATTTATTAGGATGTTAAATATCATACATGAGGTTTATTCCATTGAAAAATTTCTAAGCATATAGTATATAATTATTTCTTCCAATACATAAGGGTTTTCCCAAATCTAAAGAATACTTAATGTTTTTTACTTTTACAAATATATGTATGTATTGTTTTATTCATGATCTTATAAATATGAAATAAAAAATTCATCATGATTAAGATCATATACTTAACAAAATTTCTATCATTATAAAATATGGGAGACTAGAATAATAATTTCCAAAATAGTTATAATGAATTATAATAATTCATAATTCATAAATAATAATAAATAATAAATTATTAATCTAATATAGGGATATTCTAATTACAAAAACAAAAAAAGGCAAGGAGACTCTAAAAATTTGCCTTTTTTGATAATTATGTAACAAATAATTCTATCAAACTTTTTATAAGATCAAAAAAAATATAAATCATATCATATAAATAAAAAAACAAAAAATTTGAAGCATGGGAATAAAATATAACTAATCAGAATCTCACCCAATGTTAAATAATATAGTTCATAAAAACAATGATTATGTGATTAGTAAATAAGTATACTTATGCTGTAGAAAGTAACTTTCATAGAATACATAGCAAGATCAACTAAGATACCAAAAAATTAAAATAACAACTCCCCTTAAACTCATCTATAATAAGAAATATATACCAATAAATAAAAAATAAACAAATATTAAAACTAAGAGAATATACCATAATATAGGTTTTATTTTCTCTAAATTATTATAGAGTGAATTCTCATTACAAAAAACTCCTCCAGTAAAACAATAATTACTAAAAAGAACCATTAAACTATTTAATAATATTAAAATACTTATAATTCATACATAATGAATCTAAAAATAATAATAGTTAAGCACATGCCCTTAAAAATTAGAAAAATAAATAAATCTATGGTTATATGGCTAGAAATGAAATAAAAAAAATTAAATCACCTTCCATCATAGAAAGTAATAAAATTATAAAGGTTATGCATGTTTTCTATATTAAATAAGTCACTTAGAAAAATAAAGTGGTTTTGGAACCACTAAATTATTCACAACACCATTAGAAACCCAAACATATTAATCATTCAAAACATTTCGACTCATAAATGATGTACTAGTAAATGAATTTTTCAACCTATGTCGTGCCTAAATACTCCCCAAAAATCATAATCCTAATGACCATGTAAGATAAATTTAATGAAATTGTTAGAATAATAAAAAACATTTATCTTAATTCTATCATCATGTTTCCTAAAATGAACAAGACAGTCATGGTTTTCCATGGATATAATCTTAATAGGATTATTATTTCTCAAACAGTATCTTTCTTTTTTAGTTTTTTACCAAGTCTCTTCTACGATTTTCATTTCCTATCTAAACAACTTTTAAAGCTTCACAAAAATTATCACTCAGGCATGAAGAATTATTTTTTAACTTTTCATTTTCATCCATAATATTCCAACATTATTTCGTTAACTTTAATAGATCATCCATACTAGAAATTAATTTTAGTTTTTAATTATCATCAGAACTATTTGAGATATTATATTTGATATTTACATTCTCTCCCTTGAGATTTTAATTTTATTATCTAATCTTCAAAACATAAGAATAAAAAAAATCTACTTAACCAAACCCTTGTGATATTTATTTAGTTTCATGTAAGAATCCTTGATAGTGAATACACTATTTTTTAACTCATCATCATTCTCTCCTAGCACGGTTACACTACACTTATTATATCCATAATCATGGTTTGAGTCATAATCAGAAACATAATTGGAATATTTATCTCCATCCATGCAAGCCATCGTATATATACTTCAACCCTTCTTTATTAATTCACCAAAGTCACTTGAAGATTAACAGTGGAAAGGTAAAAATGTTACCTTACCCTATTTTTCCATAAAAAATAGATTACTTGTTTTCTTATAACATCTATATTTATCACATGAATATGAATTTTTAAAATTTCTCTAGATAGAAAAGGTTTTCTTCTCTTTTTTCTTGAACTTATTTTCATTTCTTTGATTCTCCAACATCATAAATTCAAGTTTGGTGTAGTATTTCTTCATAAGCTCATAAAAAGTAAGCTTTTAATTATTTATATTCATATTCAAACTACCTTTCATGGTATCCCTTCTATCATACTTACTAAACATATTTTTATCTATACTTTAAATTTTATTCTTAACCTCTTCGTATACTCATTTCATGACCTTATTTTTCCTTGCTTTTTAATTATTTAAAGAACATGAGTCATCATCAGATGAACTATAAGTAGTAAAAACAATTTTTAATGATATAATTTTCTTCTCCTCATTAGTTTCATAATAAATTTTATATTATAATATTGGACTAATAAACTCATCTATATTATATTCCATAAAGTTATTTCACTCATAAATTTTAAATTTATTAGTATAAAATTTATTAGGAAATAATTGATATCTATTTGAACTATAGTATTATTTTCTATTGATTTTATAAGTGTTATCAACTCATTAAAAAAACATGTGAATCTATGGAACCTTTTATTGACTATCTCTTTTTCTAACATTTTGAAATTCTGGTACCCAGATCAATGTATTCCAGTCTTATTTTTTCATGTTATCTATGATATAGTGTGTAACATGAAAAATTCTCCAAATATCATAATAATGTTTATAAGAAGTGGCATGAATAAATAAATTTTTTCTAATACCATAATAAAAAATACCCAAGATCATTTAATTTAAAACAAACTTAGTTATATCAAGGTTAGGGGTTCAAAACACGTTAGGCATAGCTATATTATTACTAGTGAGAGAATTAGGGTCTGAATTTAGTAGTTTATTTTGTTTTACTATTAAATAATAGTGTTCAATGCTAAATATATTAACATAATAAATCACCCAAGCATGAATGTTTCTATATCAATTGCTCCCAAAAATGGTGGATTCTATGGAATCCAACCATCATTAGATCCTTAACATTCAATGTAGAATGATCTCCCCCTTATAAGATTATATATATGATAATATTAAGAACACAAATAAATCCAAAATAGATAATTGTATGATACTAAGTATATGGTCCCATAATAGAGATAGAATAGCACAATAGGGGTGGTTAATTTTATATATTAAAAAATCAATGTAATTTAAACAATAATGTAGAATTTTTTGGATAATAAGAATAAATAATTTATACATATTCAATAAGTGTAGTTTATATGATATGATTATATATAAACTATTAATAATAAGACAGTGTGTAAGGATTTTATAGTAGTGCATGATTGATAAAAAAATATCCAATACATCTTAGAATTCTCAATACATAAGAGTTAATCTTGAGTTCTTGTAGCATATATAAAGGGATTGCACATTTCTGAGTTCTCCATATATAAGAGTCAATATTCACTACTCAAGACATATGTAAAGGTTAAACACTTTAATGAGTTTTCAATATGTACGTTTCAATATTAAATTCTTAATAATCAATTATTACTTCACATTGGTGTATCCTTAAATATCTCAATATACATTAAATAAATGATTGGTATAATAATAATAAAATGAAATAATATAGTTAAAATAATTCTCACACTGGTCATATAATTTATAGTTCATATAATTCAAGGATAATTCTAAACATCTCTATAAAAATCATTTTATAAATCATTTTAAAAGAAAACATTATATATATATATTAAATAATCATTAAAATCATATAAAACTAACCTATCAAAATTTGAATTTGAATATGAGAATCATTACACATATTATTTGTTGAGAAATAAGATTTATAATCTATCACAGACAAAAATATATAATTAATCATCATTGAATATATTTGTAAAGATAATAATTTGAACCCAGTAATACATAAATGTTATCTCCTTAAAAAATAATCAAAAATATAATTTTTAGTATGAATAAATCATCTCTTCTGTAATATATTTTCTTTTCTGAAAATTCAAATATGTAATAAATTTATTCATATAGACTATTATTAAATTCATACATCAGTTTTATGAATTGTCCAAATTTTCAAACATCTTATACAAAAATATTTCTTCGAATATGTAAGGATTTGTTGATCTCCAAAGAATACATAATCTTTTTTACTTTTTTAAATATAAAAAAATATGTTTTTTCATTAGATTATCACTATTTAATATAAGTTTATTTATGAATATGATATTGTACATAAAAAACACTGTAAATTATGAGAAAAAAAGAATAACAAATTCTATAATAATAATAATTAATAATAAAAAATAGTAATAAAGACTGAATAAAAAAAGAAAGAGTGGGTTATTTGAATTATAAAAACACAAACAAACAATGGAAATGAGCCACTCAAAAATAATTTTTCAAGCATTCATTAACATGGTGTGTTGATAACACATCATCAAAATTAAATGAGTTCCTATAAGTACGTGTTTTCATTATTTAATAGGGTTATGCATACCTATAAAGGAATTATTTTTTAGTTGTTATTGATGAAATTTTATTAATCTCGTTTTTTAATGAAATATTATGATGAATAGTAAGTAAAAAATTTTATTGATCTTCATTTTAAGATTAAATAACTTTCTATATAGGTATCCTTTATTTTAGGTTTTTTTCTATATAATTTTTTATATAGAGATTTCTATAAAAACCAAATAATAAATTAATTTAAATTATTACTTATTATTAAGTAATAATTAAATATTCATTATAGTAATATTCAATTATTTTATTATTCATAAAAATTATTCATCCCATATCCTTAAAAACTATTGATAAGTCTTTAAATATAACATAATAATTCTATTTAATTATATTTTGACCCTGTATCATTATTTTTATCCATATATATTTTAATTATATATGATATTATAGATATAAAACATCTCAACTGGGGGTTATGTTCTTGGTAATATAATGTATATCTTATTTATCATTTATCATTACTTTATGTACTAGTTCTTGTGCTAACAAAACTGGAAATTTAGAATCATTGTTGACTAACGAAAAATTCATTCTTAAATATTTTCATATCCCAATATATTATTCATATATATGGGTTATAAAGTCTTAAATTTTTAATCTATTTATCTATCACCTCATTAGTATCACATAATTTAATATAAATATGTATAAATATATTTCTGAAATTATTCAATCGATTATTACATTGATAAAATTCTCATATTACCCTTTGCAACAATATTGATTAAAAATATTTTTCACACGGAGTAGTGATTGTAAACTCATCATGGTTTGATTAAATTAAATAAATTTATGTGTAAATATATCTATAATTTGGTGAAACCACTAACCGATTATTATATTTAGAGTACCTTAATTATTTAAAGATGGTTTTCTTATTACTATGATTCTCAATAACAATTAATGATTTTTTTATCCAACATTAATATGTTTTTATTAGTTTTGATCAATTATTATAAATACCAATATTTAATTATAAATAACTATGATAGAGTAGAGTAAATTTATTAAAAACATTCTATAAATGTATTAATCTCATGAAAATTGAGTGGAAATATAGATAAAATTATAGAATTTATGAAATAATGATGTCATATTTGATGAGTTTGGTAATAAAATCACATGGATAAAAATTCATGTTGTAGTTTTATAATGTAAATTATAGAATATGAAAAATTAGTTTTTTAATAGGATATGAAAACATAATAAATAAATTAGTTTTCCATACCTTCTTCACATATGAGGAGATCATAACTAATTAAATCATGGTAGATAAAATGTTTTCAAATTCACAAATATTGATCGAAATACATAGAATAATTTTATGGGGGATGTTTTATAGAAAAATATGCATGTAAAGTGTTGGATGGTGCAATTAAAATAACAACATGTATAAACTATGATAATAAACACAATTGGAATATTTAAACAGATTAATCATGTACTATAAATTTGAATAAAGTGAAAAGAAATATCATAAATTCAAGGTAAAGAGATAAATAAATAAAATAACATGAATCAATTGAAATGAAGTATATCACTATTATAATTTGTACCCTAAACAATAATACAATCTATTTTTGAAGATTCATGTTTAGAATGTTCATGATTTTATTGTTTTGATGATAGGGTATGAGTATAAAAAAAATTATTATAGGTATTATGTTCATATACACAAATTTATTCAATAAATCACATTATTATAGTATTAGAAAAAAATAATTTCATACAAGTATGTAAGGAAAATTAAATCGTCCCCTAATATATTAAAATATAATATATCCATTATAACACTACATTAAACGTTTATTTTTTAAAGGTTTTGAGCAATTACAATTAAAATTCTTTCCTAATACCTAGTTCTAAATCTTATATTCGTACTAAAAATTATAATTAATATAATAATGTGGATTTATTAGGGCGATACCTATTAATTTTTCCACCACTAATAATAAAAAATGTTTTCAATTTTAAATTTGACATCCTTAACCAAATGAAACCTAATTTGGGAAATTTTGAGGAATCATAGAAAATGAATTAAATTAATAGTGTATAATTAATTGTGAACATAATTATTATTAAAATAACAATTTTTAGATTTTAAAATAAATGATTAAGTGATACTTACTTTCAAAAATTATGTTAGGTTTGAATTACCCCATTAAAATGTTAATTATTATTCCTAGATATCTGGGTTTCATATAATGGTCCTGTGATAATAATATTATAACATGAAAATAAAAGAATTTGTGAGATGTTCTTAAGAATAAATTAAAATGTAACTTACTCAATTAGATGGGTTACATAAAATGAGATATTATTATTTATTTATAATAATTAACAAGTGGCTATGATTAGAAGAAAAAAACAGAGGTAATATAATCATTAAATTTTATAATTATTTCTTATAAATTATAGTGGCACACTTATAGAGACTAAAATATAAAGTAATAAATAATGAATTTAGAATGTTTTCAAATAGAATGGTTTGGAAACTAATTATAACTAAAATTAAGGTAATCATATTATGATTTAAGATAAAAAATATTTTCACGAGATAATTGATAATGGTAAGTGAAGAATAATTGGTGTTAGTCAAATAATTATATAAAAAGTGATTCCAAAATTAACTCATTATTATTTTAATTTCACTCTTAGGAGTAGAACTCAATAAAGATAGCTGGATAATATAAATGTGAAAATTTATATCATGGCATTGAATGATATTTAATGGAATGATAAATGAGAATAATGTGATTAGATTTTAGTTGGGGTAATTAGTGATTAACATTTTAAGATAATAATAGAAATTAAATAATGATATAACACTAAGGAAAGGTATTCCCTCAAATTATGTGGAATAATATGAAGAAATTGATGATACATATTCAATTTTTAATAATCAAAGGAAAGATAATAATGAATGGTAACCTTAACCTTATAAAATAATCTAGTAGAATCATTATAATACAGATTCAGCTAATCTATGAGAATGGTAGGGAAATGTGATGGAGTAGTCTTAGTTACTTTAGATGACATTGATGTAACTCTAATGTAATAACGTGGTATCAACCTGGTTTTGATGTTCATGGATAAATAATTATTTAAAAACTTTTATAATTATTTATTTTTATCATTGTCATGTAATTAAATGAGAGTGTGGAAACTTATTGGGGATGTTGTTGCATCCCTTGATGATTAAGTGAAATGTAATATCAATCATGTTATAATGTGAATTTAAGGATAATTAAATAACTAATATTCATCCATAATTGAATTATTAATATCTTTCTATGAGTTGGGATATTGGTAATTTTATGAGGATAATGTAAAAGATCAGAAATTATATACAAGAAGTCTTGTCAGACTGATAGGTGGATTCCTGATTGGGATTGAGGTGACTATTGTGTATACTCATCTACCTTGAGAAGTGAAACAACTTGGTATGAAAGTATATCAATAGTGATGTGATATAGTGGTATAATGTTTTTTACTCACCCTATGGATATAAATGGTGTATAATAAAATATGACTTACCATTCTCACCCACTGATCTAGATAGAGATAGAAATTTTTTTATGTTTTATATAAATCAACAAAATAATTTATTTGGGTTAATAATGATTATATATTTTTAGAAGATATGTGGATGTGGTAAATTACTCTATCATAATGAGTATGGTATAATTTTAGATGGATAATTCATATATTGTCTTTAAAAGAAAAATGGGAATGATAATAATTCACAAGAGTAGCAAAAAGTATTATCTTCCTCAACATAGGGATTGAGATGAAAAATGATTCCCAAGATATTATCTACCCTCTAACCCATAGATCCAGAATAGACAATGGATATATATATAGTGTTATTCCTAGAGATGTATATTTTCTATAGTACCCTACTATAGTGATTTATCCCTATATATATTTATTTCATCAGTCATCCAAACATGTATAATGTTTTTAGATATAGATAAGGGTATCTTCTAGATGTTTTTTGATATAGGTGGAGGTATTTATTTCCTACATCATCTCATAATAAATGAATATACTATTAATTAATAGATAAGAAATATATAATGGAATGTATTATAATATCTATATTAGTTTCTAAAGAAGAATTTTAATTTGTTGAGTTTGATGAAAATGGGCTAAGGGTTTCTTGATAAAGAACTATCAGGAATAAAATTATTCTTGAGGATGAAATATGGAACAATGATATGTCTATTAATTAGTTATTATTAATGCATCTAGAAACTAAATATTTATATGGTTGGAAGACTACTTTAGAAGATCACAATCAGTGTTTTCATAATCACTACTACACGTGCAATAACATGTTTTTTTCCTTGTGTCTATATAGATCATTAGATGTAGATGATGGATGGTCATTAATCTTGGACATGGATAGATTTTATAAATAACTGGTGGAGTAGATATCCCATTATAATAGCTAGTCGCATATCATCAGTGATTAGTCATGTATATATTCGATATATGTGATTTGTAATAAGGGGTTTTGTTTGTATTCTTAAACATTATATCTTGGAGGCTTCAATTATATATATATATATATATTATTCAGCCTATAGTTCATACATTTATTAGTGTATATTAATGTATGATATCGGGTGATAGGTGTTTTGAATGTAATACTAACCATGATCATATAGATACCATAACCCTGGTCACCATACCATGGCCTAGTGGAGGTGATTGTGAGGGGTTAACATATCGGTAAGTGTGTATGTGATAAGAATTTTTCAAAGAAATATGACGGATTTTGGAGTTAGAAACATGTGATCATTGGTTGAGATAGTTTAGAAATAAAATTACTAAGTATCTCTAGTGCATGTAGTCAAAATAGATAAATTTTTAAAGTATTTGAATGCTAAGATATGTTTGAGAATGAATCATATTAATGATACATGATTAATACCATTATATTTAAAATAGTATTTTTAATGGAGGATCATAAATCATATAAAATGAGGCCATACGTTTTTGATTTCTGGATTTATTTTATTGCATATGTGGGTAGTATGTGTTGGAATTACATATGGGAGATCTACCAACATCGATGCTATTTTCTATAAGATCAATGTAAATATTTTTTCTGGGAGATAGTTGGAAGGATCATTAATTATTGGAATATCTTTCCATACATTTATGGATTGAATGAAGAGTTGAGATAGATACAAATGATTTTATATTAGGGAATATCTATAAATAAATAATTTTAGAGAATTCGAGTAGACTTGGATAGTAGTCATGCTACATTTTGGTATTGATAACTTTTAGTATTATCAACAAAACTCATCAATTTTTGTCTAATTTTAATCTTTTGTGATATGATTAGATAGAATAATTCAAATACAATATGAATGATATTTGAGACTCTACGTAATTCTATGTTTCTTCGGGAGATATACCATTAATCCTTCGCTAATTAGAGATCCCCCTGGGTGTCTTTAGAATAATTGGATCTTTTTATCAATATTAGAAAAGTTGTAGTATAGGTGGATTTTAGAGTTTCTTAGTAATTCTGGTTTTTATTGTTATGAAATTTTTTAAATAATTTTAGCATAAAAAACAGAAAAGTAAAATTGCCTAAATGTAAGTAAAATAGTAAATTATTCTTACTTCCAAGATGATGGAATTCCATAGATGGATATACAATGATTTTTGTCATGTATATTGAGGCTATCTATTTAATTGGGTTTTGTCTATATATTTCGAATACACCCTAGGGATTAATTTAGGTATTTCTAAGTAATTGATTCCAGTATATAAAAATTAATTTTTATTAAAGTAAATTCATGAGTTGATTAGATTAATAAAGACCGACCTATTTTTAATAATATATTCTCTCAAGATTATAGAATTCTTTATGGTAATTTTGGTTAACTATCATGTTTCTCATTACTTCCATTTGTCGGTCAACAATTTTTAGAGGGTTTATTAATCTATAATAGAAGAAATGAGTATGAATGTATATGATTTATTTATTTTTCATGAATAAATGTTTTAAGGTATAGAGGATGTGATAGTACAGGTCTTCACCTAGGAATTCATTTTCATATTCTCAAACTTTATCACTTGTTTTAGTATCATAATATATATTAGAAATTAAATTAGCTTAAATGATGTGATTTAATGTCTTTATTGATCTTTAAGTGAGTTTTTTAGTGTAGATTTTAATTTTTTTTCATTAAAATGAGACAACATTAAATTCACCATTATCATGTTGTAAAATGGGGAAATGGATTGTAAAAATGAAGCCCCACCAAAAAAGTTAGTACCCCAGTATTTTATATGTCTGTTAGGTCATGGCCTTCCAAGGAACATAAATTTCCCTCTAGACACTTATCATCCCAAATATCACCCTGCCTTTATTTCAAAATGGTCACTTATTAGACTAATGATTATCCCTATAGGATAACATATGTTCTTCTAGTGTGTTTTTCCCTAACTCACACACACCCATGGAAACTTCCTAAGATATCACCAATATTTAAACTACTCAATTCCAAGTATGCTTATTTTTGGGGTACAAATCCATATAGCACTCAAAAAATGGGAACCTTTTTGACATGGGTAATAAAATTCTGTCTTTTTAATTCCCACATTTTCAGGAGTGTGGCACCCCCCAATAAAGAAAAGTACCCTCATTGTGGGCCCCACACCACTACCTCAATAACTTCCCCTGCACTTTTGGATCAGTATTTTGTTTGATACCATTTTGAAATGACCAAAACCTTCTAACCATCCCAAAAACCCTCTCCATCCAATATGTCCCTTGGGTCCTGGTCCACCAGGTACCATCAATTTCCTCACAAAAACATGTATCTCAATCAATCGGACTACCTATGTGATCAAAGAGTATCCTACTAATAATTATCCTCATAGACTAACATGTAATACTATGCGATTTTAGTTTAAATTATTGATAAAAATAGTATCATACCTAACAAGCTACATTGATCTTTGAGTGCACTATGATATAATATAAAATTATTACATTTTAAATGTAATAATTATAACCTAGATATTAAAATATAGGAATATATATGAATAACAAGATTATTTAAAAAATTCACAACGTTTTTATATATTGTAAATTTTCTTTGTTAATTCATAAAAAATTTATTCTCAATTTTAAATAATGAATTTTTATGCTTTAAAAATTTGTTATCTTCAAAAATTGATTTTCTTTAATTTTTTGTATGGAAATTATAATTAATATACATAATTTTTTATTAAAAAAATTAATGAATATAATTTTTGAAATAAAAATGTCAATATTATTTTAGGGTGAATTTTTTGAATTATTTTTTAAAAAACATTTATTTCTCTATGAATAGTGAAAAATATTGATTATTGTAAAATTTCAATTTCATTTCTTTAAATCACCTAAATTAAATGTACTATTATATTTTCAAATTGGTTTTAACGTAATATAACACACATTTTATTAAAAATAATAAATAATTTCATAGGAATCAACATTATATTTAATTTTGGGTTTTGTTCATTTTTATGCTAAAATCAAAATTTTCTTAATACTATTTTTCATTTAATTATATGAATTTATATTAAAATTTATTTCTTCCACTTATATAAATTTAATATTGAAAATTGGTGAAATAATTTAATCATCAGTTTAATATTTTTTAAATAGTTCAAATTTATTTTAATTTATAATAGACAGTAACCATAGTAAAAGTTTATCACAATAGTTATAGTTAAAACATGTTAATAAAGGTTAAAAATATAGGATAAATTCTCAAATTCAACCCAAAACATTCCTTTATATTATTAGATAAAATTTATTCAACCATATTTATCCTAAATTTTAATATATTACATTTTGGTTCCATTTTCCTTTGATAAGAATATTTATATTAATTTAAGTTAAGTAGACCAAAAAATATCACTCTATTTTAATATATTTAATATATTTTCATTAGTATATAAATATGTAAATATCTATTATAAGTAATAATTTTTAAGTTGAATAAATATTCTTATTATATTAATTTCTTTTAAATTTTTATTCATGATATAATTACCTTAAATGTTTACATAATACTAATAGATTACATGTGAAATCGATATAAAAATCAAGGTAGATGATTTTTAATACAATAAAATTAATATATTGTGGATTAATTGTGGTATTAAGTATATATAATAGGCAATTATAAATTATAATTAATGGTAAATGTTTTATATTTTAATTCCATTTCGTTCTTTATTTCTTTTAAGTCAAATTAAATGAGTAGTCCTAAAAATGACTCTAATGATATTTTATGATAAACACTATTTTATTAAATGATTTAAAAAAATAAATATTTAAATAATAATAATTTTTTGGTAAATTGTATAAAATTTTATCCATGGACTATTTTTAAGACAAATTTCACCTTCGAATTAAATTTATGACCCTTAAAGTCTAAACAATGTGTTACAATGGTTATGGATAAAAAGGGTTAAAGGTGGGGGGGTTAAACCAAATACTAAGGATTAAAATATATATTAAACATTTATAAATATTATTATTTTACTTTATTTCAACCTTATCCCATATTATATTCTAAATTATGTTCATTTTGTTCCACTTGATATAATTATAGCATATTTTTTTAAATCATTTAAGTAATTCCGATTGTATCTTTTCCCTCACTTATAACGGGGAACCTCATATTATACTTTATTTCAAAAATATCTGGAACTCTAGATTATAAAAAACCAACCACAATACCTTTATATATCTCATAACATCATTAGTGATCTACTGTTATTCTTATAATAACATTCTAAGAAGGCTTAATCTGTAAGCCAAAGGAGGTCTCTCTAAGAAGACGTAATCATCTTTAATAACTTTTTAAAAGTTTATTTCTTCTCCTAATTCATATAAAAATGTTATAAACATAACAAAATCATCAATATTGTACTATAATTATACTTATATGATATTTTTATTATGGAATAATAATTTTCCACCTCTTTTTCATCAATTTTAAAATGAAAATTTACATGTGTGTATGTACGGTCTTTCGTCTCCACATGGCAGTGTAATTCATTTATCACCACCACATTACACGGATGGCTATAAATACAATATATATATATATTGATATTAATTACATAATTATTGTTCATGAAATATAATATATCATTTACCTTCTTACCCATCTACCCATAAAAATGATAACGTCTCCTGTGCGTACGTGTAAATGACCACCTCCATGAAGCGATGTGATTCATTTTCATGTTAGACATTAGTAGTGATTATAAATATGTATATAATGAATATAAATTATATGTATATAATTATTAACATTATGGATATGATTTAACCAAGATCTATATGCAAATACCATAACTTCTAAATCAAAACATATACGAAAATGATACAGTTGATAATGGAAAATTGTTAATGAATTGGTGATAAGATGTTATAAGTATACCATGCATGATATTATAAGAATGAATATTATTCTATTATATAATTATAATAAATATAAATTTATTATATAGTAGTTGAAAATCACATGTGAAGTAATGTGGGCCTAAGGTAAGGGTTTTTCATCTCACATTTGTTTATGTGAGACGTATGCCACATTCACCACTTTTTTCCATCATGTGGTGTGTATACTAATTATTATTTTTTTATATCATGAATATGTTTATATTAAAGTTATTTAAATATTTATTTTAATTTATACTTTTTTATGGGATTTTGATTCAAAAGTTACTAATGTCGTATGGGTTTCATGTTACAATCTCATTTTTTACTGGGATTGTTTACGCATATATTTCCGATGACAAAATTATATTATGTCTCTCTTAGAAATATCATTTACTTTATTATCCTATTTTTATTTCTATAAATTTAAATATTTTCGTTCATATTCCCATCTTTACATACTCAAAAATCTGAAATAACAGTTTTAATGAAAACATACTTTATTTTACTATTCAGTCGAGAATATTTTTTTCTAAGTCCATAATTTCTTTAAAAAACTTTCAAGAATATTTTTACTATTCTTCAATTATAAATTATATTAATGTTTTCCCATTTTTGAAATTATAAAAAATAAAAGGAAACTTCTTCTCATTTTCTTAACGATATACTTTTTAAAAAATTTGGTAGTGAAATATTGGTTTTAACATTTACCTCATGAATAAATTTACCAATTACGACTATTATTTTCATTGAAGCTTAATTTATAAGTTTACAAGGTTATTTTCAAATAATATAGTTCTTATAATATTCTGAAATTTTTAATATTTTATATAATTGATTTAAAAATGAAAAATGAATTTTTATAAGAAATGTTCTAGTGATACTTTAAAATTATTTTCATCTATCTAAACATCCTTCGATGAGTCTTATAATTTACTAGAAATATTATATAATGTTACCATACTCCATATTACTTTGGATGTATTATGATCATAATGTTTTTTTATGGGGAAAATTTTTTGACATTCCATACACTAGTTTTCAAATATAAATATGTTATTGAATATTTTTTTAATTGATTATTCACCACCATCATATAAAGAATTATTTGGACATAATAAGTGATGTAAAGTGTCCTTTATATCTCTTTAATGCATTACTAAGTCTCATGAGACAAAAATGCCTGGGAATTTGGGGTATTCCTAGCCAATTTTTTTTGGTGTTGCAGCATAATTCCTTGATGGTATGATTATGATGTCCAACATTATGAATTATTTCATTATGAAATCAATTATTGTTATCTATGTGATTATTTATATTGTTATTCCATATATGGATATATTACCCTTTTTATATTAGTCATATAAAATATTGTATTATTATTTATCTCTAACATATTATTCATTATTTACTTATTCTATAATAGATTTCTCTATTCTTTTTTTTTACTGAGTATATTAGGTCATCCTTTATTGTGTTTTCCTTTCTCTAGGATACCTATAATGGATCTATGAATGATTTTAGGGATATACTATAAAAAAAATTTCTCCCAAGAATGTTAATTTTTATTTCATGTTTTCAAGTTTAATTTTATAATCATGTATGTTTATATCCTCCTAAGATTAATATACTATTAAATCCTCCATGATGAGATCTCATGGATCTTATAACTATATAGTAAGATAACTATCATCTCTAGGTTACTGAAGTTGGGGTGTTACACTTGGTATCAAAGGGAGGTTTATTATGACCCTTGGGAATTTGATTTAAGAAAATAAAGATTAGTGAAGTTGACCCTATAATAGATTCTATGAATAATTATAAGTATATGTTAATATTAATAATATTTTTTAAAGTATAAATTGTGTGGTTTTCCATGAAACACATCCCTGTATGTACACTAGAAAGTGTATGTGGTTATGTCACAGATGTAGTTACAGGTAACAACTCTTAAAGAGGTGGGTTGGGTATTAGATTGATCATCACCGAAACATGATTAGTGGGCCTAAGACTACACACATATCTAGACACTCTTGGGGGTATTCATGAAATAATTCACATTTTTTAATAAAACATTATGATTAATTAGTTTATGGAACCTATGGAAACCTATGAAATTTCATTATAGTGTTAGTTAAACCTAATGTGTAATCGGTTGATAAGTTTAATATTTATCACAAGTTTAAAGGTATATATACCCCTTTTTAGGTTTTATGTGATGGGAGTTCAAGATGATTGATGATATTTTTGGATACATTTTTTATAATAAAACCCATTAGTATAGTATTTTTCAGTGAAAATATTATTTAAATAATAATTATATTATATTGTATAGATATAAGTTAAAATGTATTGATAAAATTTACGTTTCATATGATCTTTTATGTTAATATAGTTAATTGGGATAAAAGGCCTATTTAATTTTGGGAATATATGTTTTTTCTTATAGATAACGATGGGATTAAAAAGTGATTTAGTTGCTAGGTGATTAATTTTTTTATTTAAGAAGTACACTATATTGGGTACATTATATGATTATGGTAAAAATAATTTTTGGAATAAATATTGATTTAATTAGTGAAATCATATATGCATATGTTTTGGATTTATAGTTATTCATGTAATTTATGGAAATATTTTCCTATTTTGGTCATTAAATTCCTTGGGTGCATATATTTTTGATATTTTACTTTATGAGTGATTAACGTTATTATGTGATAATTTCTAATTTGATATATGAATGATATGTGATCCGATCATTTTTATCATTTGGTTTCTATATGTTCTAGAATATTTTTATGAGTTTTAATGTTAGTTATTTAGGGAATGAATTAAATTTATTTTTGGGTGTTATTGTTGAGGATTTGGAGATTAATGTAGAATTTATTCATATGAAGGTTTATTCATATTGTATATTATCTGAACATGTTCTATCAAATTTCGTTTTGTCTAGAGATAGGATGAATAAGCATTTATCTTTTAAAAGATATTATAATTCACTAAAAGATAATTTTAGAGCTTCAAACATGAAAAATCCATCTTAAATATTCATTTCATGGAGTAAGAGATGAGATAAAAGTGGAAATTTATCGAAAAAAACCAACGAATTAAATTGTTCTTAGGAAATAGAAATAAATCAAGTACGTATACTTTCTCATATTCTCTATATTGATAGAAAAAGAGTCCCAAAACTCCTAGAAAAGGTTCTTTAAATAAAAATGTTATCATAATACCTTCAAATTAGATGAATTGATGGTCTTCTTTAATCCCTTATTGATTTATGGTTTTGTGAACTTCAACTTACACATGATTTTGTTATTTATCACTCTATATTATTCCAAGAATGTAATTATTCTCCTACACGCCGATATTTTTACTTCTTGTTAATATTATCTTTATCTGGGAACTTGATTATGTATTATTTTAGGAATTTTCTTTCCCACTTCCCCTTTCCAAAGTAAGTGTTATTATTCCTTTATATGATATGGGTTTACAATAAAAGCATTTTCAGATATTAAACCACTCATTTAGAAGATAAAAAATTTATGAGGATTCAATTTATTTAGGTGTGATAATTTACCACCCCAGTAATTTATTTTAAAATAATAAGAAACTTGATAGATTTCTTAACATTCAACATTAATCATCAATTAAACTATGATATACCATAAAAAATATTATTATTTGAATTTAACCGTTATAACATAGCCATTAAATTAGTGGTATGAATAGGATTTACAATATTATAAAAAATCTGTATAAAGTTCTTATATAATGGAAATTTATTTATTAATTCAGAAGAAATGTGTAATTTATTTTCAGTAAATCTATTTTATGCTTAAAAAAATTTATACCAAATTATTTTTATTAAATTTTGTGCAAATAAATTATAATTATTTTATAAAATTTCTATAAATTTAATTTAAATGAATTAATGAAGTTTTTTAAATAATAAT
Organism: Viscum album; assembly: GCA_963277665.1. Lineage (NCBI taxonomy): Eukaryota > Viridiplantae > Streptophyta > Magnoliopsida > Santalales > Viscaceae > Viscum > Viscum album. Next base: position 1,869,716,887 of record OY728133.1, read on the forward strand.
TTCAATACTATTTTAAGGTGAGTTATTGGGATTTTATTTTTAGCGAATAGTTTAAAATTCTTATTTTTTGTAAAACAGTCATTTATTTTCTTTAAATCATGTAAATTAAAATTCCCATTATGTTGTGTGTTTTTTAAAAAAATAACAATTTTATAAAAAAAAATATAAATAATTCTATTGTTATCAATATTTTATTTTATTTTTGTATAAGTTCATTATTATGTTTAAAACATTATTTTATAAAAACTATTTTTTAATTTCATTTTACACATTTATATTAATATTAATTTAATATTATTATTGAAATATAATATTAAAAAATGGAATACATATTTTTAATTATGACTTAAAATTTTTAAAATAGTTCAATATCATTTTCAATCATATTTAATAGTAGCCATGGAAAAGTTTTATCACAATGGTAATAGATAAAATAAGTTAATTACGGTTAAAACCATTAAATATGGTCTCAAATTAAAAAAAATGGAAATTTTTTTATTAGGGGATATTAATTTGACCATATTCCTTGTAAGGTAAAATATATGACATTTTTTCATTTTCTTCAATAGTGACATGTGCATTTTTTTAAGTTGTGAAAATTTTAAAATGTCACTCCCTTTATTTTAATATCTATATTATATTTTTATTGATGAAAAAAAGAAGTTATGATCAGTATTAAATGTTTATTTTAAATATGAATACATTATTTTTATAATAGTAATCTACTTTAAATTTTTAGTGATAATATAATTACCTTAAATACTTAAACAATTCCAATATAGTGCTTGTAAAAAAAGTAGAAAAATCAAGGTAAATAATTTTTAAAAAATAAAATTAATATGTTTTCTATAAATTGTGGTATACCAATAATATAATAAGTAATTATAAAGTTTAATTAATGGTAATTATTTTTATATTATAATTACATTGTTGACTTGATGTCTTTGAATTAAAATAAAATGAATAGTCCCAAAATGACTTTAATGATATTTTATGACAATTTATAGTTTAATAAATGATTTAAAAATACAAAAAATATTTAAATAAGGAAATTTTGATATAAAATTTTCCAAATTTTCATCCATTTACCATTTTTATACAACTTATCACCTTATAAGTAAATTAATGACCCTTAAATGCTAAAAAATGTGTTACCATTATTATGGTTAAAAAAGGTTAACAAGGGGGTCAAATAAAAAGATAAGGATAAAAAGTAAAATTAAGAATTTCTATTTTTCATTAGTTAATGTTATTATAAATATATCATTTCTTAACTTTTAAATTATTTTTATTTGGTTTCACATTAGATGATTATGATATATATTATATTTTAATATTTATGTAATTATAAGTGTATCTTTTCCCTCACTTATAAAAGGAAACCATATATTACCCTTTATTAAAAAATATTGTTCAATCTATCTCATAAAATAACTTCCCTAATAATTTATTACCTTTCTTAACTTTGTAATTAATAATTTTTTCTTCTCCTAATACCATCCTAATAAAGATTAAGGTGTAATTATAAGGTGGTATCTTAATTAATATTTAGTCATCTTTACTGACTGTATCAATGTTTATTTCTTCTTTTAATTTCGAGATATATATTGTACCCATCATAAAATAATGAATATAGTGTCATAATTATAATTATATTTTTATTATTATTATTTGATAACCATTTTTCACCTATTTTACATCCTATTGAAAATGAAAACATCATTCATGTGTTTCTATGGCCTACCATCTCTATCTGGAGGTGTAATGCATTTTTCTTGAAAAAATAACATGTATAGTTATAAATATATAACTAATGAATATATATTATATTTATGAAATAATTTTTATTTTATAAATTTAATATATCATTTACCATTTTACCCATCCACCCATTAAAAATGATAATGTCGCTCTTGTGTACGTGTGGACTACCACCTCTATGAAATAATGTGATTAATTTATCATATATGCCTTTAATGGATGATTATATAAATTTTTATAATGAATATATAATATATTTATTTCATTATTAACATTTTATAGATTATTTAACCAATATTAAGATGCAAGGACCATAACTATTAATCAAAACATACAAAAAAATCAAAGTAGTTAACACCCAAAATGATGATTATAATGAAATGTTTTTTATGAATGGGTAAAAATATATTATTATTAATTAATTTATTGTATTATAATTATGAATATGATTTAGTTATATAAGTATAATAAATTCAAATTTATTGTATATGAGGTTAAAAGCACTTATGAAGTAAGGAGGGCCTGAGGTAAGGGTTTTTCATATCACTTATGTTTCCATGAGACATATGTCATTCTCACCACATGATTCCTTCTTATAGTGTATATACTACCCCTTATCATGTGGTATCATTAATTACTTTATATTAATGGATTTTAAAGTTTTATTTTAATTTATCTCATTCATGGAGGTTAAAATTGAAATGATACCAAAGGGGTAAGGGTTTTATGTTGTAATCTCACATTTTACTAAGATTGTTTATGTTTAAATTTACAATGATGAAATTATATGATATATCGCTAGAAATTTTTATTAATTTTATTATCATTTTTTTATTTATATTAAATACAATTTTTCAATTCATTTTTCTCAATCTAAGTACCCACAAATCTAAAAATTGTTTTTAATAAAACTGATTTTGTTTTTCTATTCGAGTGGGAATCATTTTTTTACATTTCCAAATTTTCATTAAAATTTATTAATGAATATTTCAAATATTATAAAATAAATTATTAAAGTTATTTTCAACAGTGTTTTACTTTCCAAAAAATGGTTTAAAATGAATCTTCCTATAATTTTCCAAAAGTGGTAACTTTTACCAAAGGTCTGAAAAGAATATTTTCTTTAATGATTACCACATAAATGAATTTTCCATTCAGCGTACCTTATATTTTATTTGAACATTAATTTATAAGTTTCCATGATTATTATCAAATAATATTTTTTACAAATATTATATAAATTTTTTTATTTTAAATATGTGATTTGAAAATAGAAAGGGCAGTTTCTTCAACAATGTTTCAGGGATATTTAAAAAGTATTTTAATCTATGTCAATATAATTTGATGAAGATTACGCAATAATTTGGATATTTATTAATGATATAATCCACTATATTATGTTTTATGGATTATAATCATGATGTTTTATATTTTAATAGGGAAAAATATTGACATTATGTATGATAGTTTTTATATATAAATATTAATATTGAATACGTATTATATTGATTATCCAACCCTTTAATATGATGAATGAATTGGAATTAGAAAGTTGAAGGTGCGGTCTGTTATAGTCACTTTATGAATTGGTAAGTCTTATGAGACAAGTTATCCTGTGTATTTGGTGTAGTTCTACCTAATTATTTATTATTCCTTAGAATAAGGCCTCAAGGATATGAATATGATATCCAATATTACACATTCCATCACTATAAAATCAATTATTATTATCTCTATGATTAGTTATGTTCTTATTTCATCTATGGATATATTCCACTTTTATGATACTATTTATATGGGATATGTGATTATTTTTTATCTTTATCATGTTAATCATGATTTATTTATTTTATGATAGTTTCCGTTGTATGCTTTCCCTTACTAAGAATCTGAGATCACCTTTAATTATTTATTCCTTTCCCCAACAAACCAAAAATCGATATTTAAAATATTTCAGTGTTATACAAGAATAAATAATAAATTTATCACAATAAAATTAATTTTATTATGTGTAATTAAATAATCATGTATTTATGTAGTATCTCAGTAATACTAAACTATTTAATTCATTATTATGTGATCCTTTGTATCTTGTGCCATCATAATAAGAAAACCACTAGCCATATGTTACTAGAGTCAGTGTGTCATATAATTCATGTTCTTTTAGTATTATATTTACTTACTCATACACATCCCATGAAACTTCCAAATAGATCTCCAATCCAAAACTAATATAATAAAATCATCCTCAACTACATATTTTTAATTAAATAGGATCTTTAAATGAATGGTCCATCATGTTAAAATGAGTATTAAATTTTTTTATTCCATTTATTTAATTTTAATCGGTTTTATAAGTGGTTTTTTTTGTTGGAGGAGAGTTATTTCTTCATTTGGTATTTTATGGAGTCATGGTAATATTGGTCACACTTTTCTTGTACGAATTCATATCTATTTTCTCACAATTTTAAGATGAATTATAAATTGTGGGAGACAAATTTAATGTCTCTATGATATATTGGCTTCATGTTTCTTGGTTGTGGTTTGGGTTATTCATGATGTTATAAAATGGTGTTTAAGTATTAGTTTAATTTATTTTTATTAGTTTTTTGTTTCTTAAGTGATATTTTCTTAGTGGACCCTTTTTTAGTTTTACCCAGACCTATTATCTTGGGTATCTGGATAAAATATGGTTTTTTAAATGGCACCTCTAAAACTGATAGGATTTTCATTAAAAAAACAGAAAATTTATATACACATACTTAATAGATTCTATAAGTATACAACAGAAACCCTTATTGGGTGAATAGTTTTTGTTCCTCATTCCTTTATACCTTTTTTAATGACCTTATAAGGTTAAAAAGTGACATGGTGGAGAGAATTATGACACCTCCATTTCAATGTTTAATAATATATTCTATATTTAAGGGTTACTTTAAATTTTTGATAAATTTTTATTTAGGATTTTAGATTTTTGAGATTTTTATCAGTTTCATGCTCACGGTATTACTACAATTGGTATTGTTTTAATCAAGTGGGCATATTAATGAAAAGGTATTTCTTATAGTAAAGGAATCACAGTTGGCTCATGGTTAGTAATAATCACGTGTAAAACCTTTCATTCTAGGGTAAACAATGTGAGTTATGTTTACTTATGGGTTTACCATGTGGTTCAATGTTAGCGCACAATCATAGGAAACACTTACACATATAATAAAACATGTGATTTACTCATATATTTGGATTCAAATTGGACATGGAAGGTAAGCTCCTCTTCTACTCCTCTTTCTCATTCATTTCTCTATTTCCCCTTGACTATTTATTCCCTCATGAACTCTAATAGACATGGTGTTTGATCCAAGGTTTTGAGATGCACTAATCAATAGGATTTTTTTCAGGATCCTAGAGGCCATATTCCATATTAATTTATCTTTTTCTATAGAGGGACAATTTTGTCTCATCAATTGAAATAGTTATTTGTAAAATTAAATTATTTTATATTCCATAAAATTCTTGATCGTTTTAAAATCATTTTATATCTAATTATACCTATATTTTAATCCCATTTTGGGCATGTAAAATGGTTTGAGGGATTTTTATGCTTGGAATAAGTGATTTTCCATAAATTTTTAGTATTTTTAAATATAAATGTAACACATTCCAAGATTTGCGAAAAAACCATAAAGACTAATTTTATGATAAATTTTATGATAAAGTTGGTATTTGACTCTGTTTTGATTCCAAAAGTGGGATGGGTTGTTTTCTAAATAGTTTAAAAAATTATTTTTTGTGGTTTGGTATCTAAATTGTGTTTTGTAACATAGTTTTACAATTGAATCAAAATACCATTTAGTAATACATAAAAATTTATCCTTTGTGTGTATAGTTCTGATGTTTATATAGATTGGATTTCCAAGTTTATTTTTAAAGACAATACTGGAACCATAAAAACAAGAGTTTTCATAACTATTATAGTACCTTCATTTCAACCCCTTTATATTAAGTCTTATATATACTCTTACTCAAAGTAGTATGGTTTGAATTATTATTTTATGATTATGCATATAGGAAAGGGATTTTTTCTTGACTCTTTGTTTTAGGTGAGATGAGATTTATATATTATGATTTATTATTGATTTATATGACGATTGCATAGGTTGATTATTTTATCACCTCCACTTTGGTTATGTCATGGGGACCCTAGGAGGCTAAGTGAGAGATATTTATTTGTTTTGTGATTTCTAGTGATAGAGCAAATATTTTAAATTAATTTATATTTAATATCATTGTTTTAAACCCACAAAATTGTTCCTATAAGATTAATTGTTTCATTTTTATGATAATGGTGTTATTTTGAGCTGAATAGTAAAAATTGGCCATTTTTGATTTTTAACAGTTTTAAATTATTTCGGTAGGTTGGCCATAACATTATCTACACTGATCCAAATTTCCAAATTCTTTCTTTTACAGATTCTACACATCCAGGGATTCATTTAATATATTTGGACCAAAATCTGAATCGGCCATATGGAAGCTCAAAAGAAGCTCACAAGTTGGCTCAAGAAAACTGTTTTCAGTTCTCCCTAGTTTTGATATGGGATCCATTACTCATCCACTGTGGGCCCCAAGATAGTGGAATTAGGTGGGTGGACTCACAAGGAGTTTTGGAGCGTCATTTATGAAGGAATAACTGAGTGAATTGGCCGTTTATTGGGTCATTAAAGCACCCTAATCCGGAGTATTTCGTTTTGGAGAGTCTGATTGGACAGAATAAATGCTCAAGGTAAAACGGCCATAACTCTCGAAATACATGTCCAAATCCGCTGGAATTTTTAGGAGACACGTCCAAGGAAATTAGGAACAACATTAATGAAGGGATAAACCCGTGAAGATGTCATTTAATGGGGATAAAACGCGTTGACATTCGGGGGGAACATTCTGGCTATAAAAGGAGGAGAGCTCCACCCTCTCAAAGCATCCATTCTCCATCCATTCTCCATCCCATTCCTTCTGGGACACCAAGAAGGAGAACCTTTCGGCTTTATTTTTTTTATTTCTTTTCTTTTTCATAGTTTAATAATGCCTTCTTATTCCTCATTCATCTCGATTACCCTTACCATGGTGGGGTAAACTTTTGGATTGATTGGGGAAGGGTTGGGTTTCTACATTGTAATGCTTGAGTTCTTGGACGCAATTGAATAAATTTGTTTCTTCTTCAAAGTTGTTTTCAATTTATTATAGCGGATTTTATAATCAAGTGCGATCGTTCTTGAATATTAATTCCGTTATTTATTTTTGCCTTGGTAAAACAATCAATATCTCCCTCCACTAATTTCTGGTTTATATACGATGGAATAAACCAGGAATTAGTGGTGAAGTACTCGACGATCGTCAGTACGTGTAAAAGGTGTAGTGAATATTCTTGATTGTTTGGGACAAACAAAACCCGATCGGGTATTGCCCATTTAAATTAAGGATATTCAATACAACTATTTTACAAATGGAAGGAGAGTTGACCAAACCAAGATCTTGGTAAGGTTTTCTCTCATAATAATAATTTCACCAAGGAAGTGAGAGGAAACGATTGTGGAAACTCACTTTAATCAACTAAGAAGAAGAGGTTTGAATTAAATTGAACAAGGATAGCATTATAATTAGGAAACCGACCCCGACCTAATCACCCTTTTAAATTTCATTGTTTTTCAATCATTTGAATTTCAAATTTCTGTTCACATCATTTTTACCCCCGTTTTAAAGTGACAACCCATTTTGTCTGCACTCCTCTTCGGGAGACATCCTAGGTCAACCACATTACTACATTTTAACTTAGAAAATAAATGTTTTGCCACACCCTATGATAGGCGTGCGTCAAACTTGGCGTCGTTGCCGGGGAGGTAGTGCCACAAACTAATTATAAATATTTGACTTTTTCAATTTAAAAAAAAATCTTTTTCCATGTTGTTTTCAAATGATTATTTCTTTAATTCATGGAATAATTACCCACTAGTGAGAGAACCAATTATTGAATCACCTTGGTCTATAGATTATAAATTTTCTTTCTTGTCTAGAAAAATTTTAGGAGCTCGAATCAAAATCATCATAGAGGATGAATTCAAGGATCTCATTGAAAACCTTAAAGAGAACCTCGAATACCCAGTGTTGGAGGGTTTGGAAAGAGAATTAATTGAACTTCAGGAGTATTTTCCAGAATTTTATCAAGAAATGATCAGTGTACAACACCAAGAAGAAGAAGTTCACAAGGATATTGAATCCCAATTTGAAAGAATTAGTCAAACAGTTCAAAACCTCGAGACCTCAATACAGTGGATAGCGGAACAAGTACATGCATCCCAGGATCTACAACTAGAGCCAGAACAAGAACCATTACCAGAAAAATTGATGGAAGAAGTATCCGCAAAAATCCATCAAGTTGAAGAACCCATGGAGGCCTTGATGAAATTAAATGAAGATCCATTGAGCCCATCTCAATCAATGTTGTAGAAGATTGATGAAGAAGATTTAGCAATTGAAATACATATGGGAGATCAAAAAGATCTGGATAACATCTGGAATGAGTGTGAGGAACTTCTTGATCCAACTATTCCTAATAATGTAGATGATTTAGAAACATTGAAGGAAGAAACCAACCAAGTAGTGGAATTTTAAGAGAAGATAGTGGAGTCTGACTACCTACCTCTATCTACCGAAATTCAACTCCAAGAGCCACCTCCTTTTGAAGAAGAAATTGAATCCAAACAAGCTCAGGGAGTTAGTCTTTTTATAAACTCATTATCTTTTGATTTTGTTGAAACTAAATTGAGTATTACCTCCCCTTGTTTTAATTTGTCAGATTCATCCAACACTTGTATTTCCTTGGAGGGAGAATATGGATCTGAAGAGGAACATCTAGAGCTCCCCAAACCTGTTGAACATTTAATGGAGGGAGTACAAGAGAATATCAAAGTGGATTTTCTGGTGGAAAATGAGACACAAGATACTTACATTGAAAGAGAAGAATTTGATATTGATTCTTCATGCTTTAATTTTTTTTCAAATAGAATTAAACTCTAACATTCCCTTTGATTTTTCCCCAGATGTATCATACCTTCATCAACCACTAGAGAATAAATATGATGTTGTTCATGCAGAACCCAAGAAGGAGGAGGCTCTGTACTTCATCCTACCCCCACCATGCATGGTGTACCACATTGATAAGGGGGTGGATCTGGTGTACTCTATCTATGGAGTCCTCCTCAACAAGAACAATGAAATGAATGTTGGGAAGAGCCACATGTGGTGGTTCAAATCAAAGAAACCTCATCCACCATCAGATTGGGGATAACCGATTAGAACTGCCCCACTAGAGGCAGTCAAAACCCAGGGCCCACTTGGGGGATTAAACCATGTTTTATCCTTCTATTCTCATCCTATTTCTATTTTTATTTCTTTCAATAAATATCTTATGTTTTCTTTTGTTCTATTATTTGTAGGTTTTCAGAGTGCAACACTTGGAAGCTTAACTCAATGTTGCACTACGAATAAATCAGGTTGTACCTCTCTTTCACACTTTCTTGATGTTGTGATTAATTTGAAAATTGGATTACATGTTAAATCCACTTGAATGCATCGAGGACACTGCATCATTTAAGTGTGGGGTAGGGAACCTTTTTAGTATAGGATTTTTATTTGATGTTTGTTTTCAAAAATAAAAATGTTTTTTTTTCAAAAATAACAAAAAAATAAAAAAAATGTGTGTTTTCAAATTTTTGTGTGTTTATTTTTCAATTTTTTGTGTATCTTTTGAGCTGAAATGATAATCAATACCATTTTTGAAACCCATGTCAATGAGTGAACCAGTCTATTTTATGAAACTGATCTTAAATGAATGCTGAAATAACTTTGTTTCAAGTTCAAATCTTTTGGAAATTCATGAAAAGTACACTGATTTTTAAATATCATTCCATATTTCACTTTCTACATCTTTGAAATAACTTTCCTGTGAGGATTCTGAACCATTTTTGTCATATTCTTTTCATTCTCCTCATTTCATTAGAGAACCAGACCATGCTTTCTTTAACCAGAATTTGATTTATTCCTTTCAAAACATGAGGGTTGGGGTACGTGCGTTTTAAATGATTGAGGCATTTATTTTGTTTGAAGCCCCCTTTTCAAAATAATCCTTTTCATTATGGCCCACCTTTACATTTATCCCTCATTGTATCCCCTAGTATCCATGAATTGCCTGTTAGGTTAGCCACATTACAAGCCAATTTTCCCTATCATACCTGCTCTTGAAGTAAAATTGCATGATCTAGTTGAACTTAAGTGTGTGGGAAGATGTCTTGTTGTGTACTACATCATTTGGTTATACTTTGGGTGGAAAATAAATTGTGGAAGAGATGTGTGTGATGCTGAAAAATTATTATGTTGAAAGCTGTGCCTTTTCTGGAGCTTTTATGATAAGAGAAGCTGTGCCTTTCTGGAGCTTCAAAAAGAAAGCTGTGCCTATCTGGAGCTTTAAAAAAAATTATGTTTGAAAAGACTGAAATGTTTGCTGCTGAGATGATTGAATGATGATGGAGCCTATTTTCAACAAAGGGGAAGTGGAGGAGACCATATTTGAGTGAAAACTAGAATCTTGCAATTTTTCTTCAATAAGAGCCAAGCCTTCCTTTTTCGGCATCAGAACTTTTAACATCTAAATCCTACCAACCGGAAGCCACAGAACAACCCTGAAAATTCCTCAGGAGAAACACATGTTCTTGACTCACATCGGGTGGAGAAGTAGGAATTTATCAAACCTATGGTGACTCTTGTGTGAGTTTGGATGAGAAAAGCCTTGTTCAGCATTTAAATTTGTGAGATGAGAGAAAATTAATGTGAGGTAGGTTTTTTGTGTTCATGGGATAATAAATGAAGTGGAAATATATTAAAATATTAAATTGAGAACTTTAAATAACAGTTTTTTTTGAGGCATGATATCTTTTTGTTTCTTGAAATTGATTTGATTGATCTCATTGACATGTGTTTTGATTTTGATTTTATTTGATTTTTACTTGTCTAGGAGTCCAAGTGCTAAGTGTGGGGGAATTGATAGAGAAAATATTTTCAATTAATTTATATTGAATATAATTGTTTTAAACCCACAAAATTGTTCCTATAAGATGAATTGTTTCATTTTTATGATAATGGTGTTATTTTGAGCTGAATAGTAAAAATTGGCCATTTTGGATTTTTAACAGTTTTAAATTATTTCGGTAGGTTGCCCATAACATTATCTACACTGATCCAAATTTCCAAATTCTTTCTTTTACAGATTCTACACATCCAGGGATTCATTTAATATATTTGGACCAAAATCTGAATCGGCCATATGGAAGCTCAAAAGAAGCTCACAAGTTGGCTCAAGAAAACTGTTTTCAGTTCTGCCTAGTTTTGATGTGGGATCCATTACTCATCCACTGTGAGCCCAAAGATAGTGAAATTCGGTGGGTGGACTCACAAGGAGTTTTGGAGCGTCATTTATGAAGGAATAACTGAGTGAATTGGCCGTTTATTGGGTCATTAAAGCACCCAAATCCGGAGTATTTCGTTTTGGAGAGTCCGACTGGACAGAATAAATGCTCAAGATAAAACGGCCATAACTCTCGGAATACATGTCCAAATCTGATGGAATTTTGAGGAGACACGGAAAAGGGAATTATGAACAACATTCATGAAGGGATAAACGCGTGAAGATGTCATTTAATGGGGATAAAACGCATTGACATTCTGGGGGAACATTCTGGCTATAAAAGGAGGAGAGCTACACCCTCTCAAAGCATCCATTCTCCATCCATTCTCCATCCCATTCCTTCTGGGACACCAAGAAGGAGAACCTTTCGGCATTATTTTTTTTATTTCTTTTCTTTTTCATAGTTTAATAATGCCTTCTTATTCCCCATTCATCTCGATTACCCTTACCATGGTGGGGTAAACTTTTGGATTGATTGAGGAATGTTTGGTTTTCTACATTGTAATGCTTGAGTTCTTGGACGCAATTGAATAAATTTCTTTCTTCTTCAAAGTTGTTTTCAATTTATTATAGCAGATTTTATAATCAAGTGCGATCGTTCTTGAATATTAATTCCGTTATTTATTTTTGCCTTGGTAAAATAATCAATATCTCCCTCCACTAATTTCTGGTTAATATACGATGGAATAAACCAGGAATTAGTGGTGAAGTACTCGACGATCGTCAGTACGTGTAAAAGGTGTAGTGAATGTTCTTGATTGTTTGGGACAAACAAAACCCGATCGGGTATTGCCCATTTAAATTAAGGATATTCAATACAACTATTTTACACATGGAAAGAGAGTTGACCAAACCAAGATCTTGGTAAGGTTTTCTCTTACAATAATAATTTCACCAAGGAAGTGAGAGGAAACGATTGTGGAAACTCACTTTAATCAACTAAGAAGAAGAGGTTTGAATTAAATTGAACAAGGATAGAATTATAATTAGGAAACCGACCCCGACCTAATCACCCTTTTAAATTTCATTGTTTTTCAATCATTTGAATTTCAAATTTCCGTTCACAACATTTTTACCCCCATTTTAAAGTGACAACCCATTTTGTGTGCACTCCTCTTCGGGAGACATCCTAGGTCAACCACATTACTACATTTTAACTTAGAAAATAATTGTTTTGCCATGCCCTATGATAGGCGTGCGTCAAACTTGGCGCCGTTGCCGGGGAGGTAGTGCCACAAACTAATTATAAATATTTGACTTTTTCAATTTAAAAAAAAAATCTTTTGCCATGTTGTTTTCAAATGATTATTTCTTTAATTCATGGAATAATTACCCACTAGTGAGAGAACCAATTATTGAATCACCTTGGTCTATAGATTATAATGTTTCTTTCTTGTCTAGACAAATTCGAGGAGCTCGAATCAAAATCATCATAGAGGATGAATTCAAGGATCTCATTGAAAACCTTAAAGAGAACCTCGAATACCCAGTGTTGGAGGGTTTGGAAAGAGAATTAATTGAACATCAGGAGTATTTTACGGAATTTTATCAAGAAATGATCAATGTACAACACCAAGAAGAAGAAGTTCACAAGGATATTGAATCCCAATTTGAAAGAATTAGTCAAACAGTTCAATACCTCGAGACCTCAATACAGTGGATAGCGGAACAAGTGCATGCATCCCAGGATCTACAAATAGAGCCAGAACAAGAACCAGAACCAGAAAAATTGATGGAAGAAGTATCCTCAAAAATCCATCAAGTTGAAGAACCCATGGAGGCCTTGATGAAATTAAAAGAAGATCCATTGAGCCCATCTCAATCAATGTTGGAGAAGATTGATGAAGAAGATTTAGCAATTGAAATACATATGGGAGATCAAAAAGATCTGGATAACATCTGGAATGAGTGTGAGGAACTTCTTGATCCAACTATTCCTAATAATGTAGATGATTTAGAAACATTGAAGGAAGAAACCAACCAAGTAGTGGAATTTTAAGAGAAGATAGAGGAGTCTGACTACCTACCTCTATCTACCGAAATTCAACTCCAAGAGCCACCTCCTTTTGAAGAAGAAATTGAATCCAAACAAGATCATGGAGTTAATCTTTTTATAAACTCATTATCTTTTGATTTTGTTGAAACTAAATTGAGTATTACCTCCCCTTGTTTTAATTTGTCAGATTCATCCAACACTTGTATTTCCTTGGAGGGAGAATATGGATCTGAAGAGGAACATCTTGAGCTCCCCAAACTTGTTGAACATTTAATGGAGGGAGTACAAGAGAATATCAAAGTGGATTTTCTGGTGGAAAATGAGACACAAGATACTTACATTGAAAGAGAAGAATTTGATATTGATTCTTCGTGCTTTTATTTTTTTTCAAATAGAATTAAACTCTAACATTCCCTTTGATTTTTCCCCAGATGTATCATACCTTCATAAACCACTAGAGAATAAATATGATGTTGTTCATGCGGAACCCAAGAAGGAGGAGGCTCTGTACTTCATCATACCCCCACCAAGCATGGTGTACCACATTGATAAGGGGGTGGATCTGGTGTACTATATCTATTGAGTCCTCCTCAACAAGAACAATGAAATGAATGTTGGGAAGAGCCACATGTGGTGGTTCAAATCAAAGAAACCTCATCCACCATCAGATTGGGGATAACCGATTAGAACTGCCCCACTGGAGGCAGTCAAAACCCAGGGACCACTTGGGGGATTAAACCAAGTTTTATCCTTCTATTATCATCCTATTTCTATTTTTATTTCTTTCAATAAATATCTTATGTTTTCTTTTGTTCTATTATTTGTAGGTTTTCAGAGTGCAACACTTGGAAGCTTAACTCAATGTTGCACTACGAATAAATCAAGTTGTACATCTCTTTCACACTTTCTTGATGTTGTGATTAATTTGAAAATTGGCTTACATGTTAAATCCACTTGAATGCATTGAGGACACTGCATCATTTAAGTGTGGGGGAGGGAACCTTTTTAGTATAGGATTTTTATTTGATGTTTTTTTTCAAAAATAAAAATGTTTTTTTTTCAAAAATAACAAAAAAATAAAAAAAATGTGTGTTTTCAAATTTTTCTGTGTTTATTTTTCAATGTTTTGTGTAACTTTTGAGCTGAAATGATAATCAATACCATTTTTGAAACCCATGTCAATGAGTGAACCAGTCTATTTTATGAAACTGATCTTAAATGAATGCTGAAATAACTTTGTTTCAAGTTCAAAACTTTTGGAAATTCATGAAAAGTACACTGATTTTTAAATATCATGCCATATTTCACTGTCTATATCTTTGAAATAACTTTCCTGTGAGGCTTCTGAACCATTTTTGTCATATTCTTTTCATTCTCCTCATTTCTTGAGAGAACCAGACCATGCTTTCTTTAACCATAATTTGATTTATTCCTTTCAAAACTTGAGGGTTGGGGTACGTGTGTTTTAAATGATTGAGGCATTTATTTTGTTTGAAGCCCCCTTTTCAAAATAATACTTTTCATTATGGCCCACCTTTACATTTATCCCTCATTGTATCCCCTAGTATCCATGAATTTCCTGTTAGGTTAGCCACATTACAAGCCAATTTTCCCTATCATACCTGCTCTTGAAGTAAAATTGCATGATCTAGTTGAACTTAAGTGTGGGGGAATATGTCTTGTGGTGTACTACCTCATTTGGTTATACTTTGGGTGGAAAATAAATTTTGGAAGAGATGTGTGTGATGCTAAAAAATTATTCTGTTGAAAGCTGTGCCTTTTCTGGAGCTTTTATGATAAGAGAAGTTGTGCCTTTCTGGAGCTTTAAAAAGAAAGTTGTGCCTATCTGGAGCTTTAAAAAAAATTATGTTTTAAAAGATTGAAATGTTTGCTGCTGAGATGATTGAATGATGATGGAGCCTATTTTCAACAAAGGGGAAGTGGAGGAGACCATATTTGAGTGAAAACTAGAATCTTGCAATTTTGCTTCAATAAGAGCCAAGCCTTCCTTTTTCGGCCTCAGAACTATTAACATCTAAATCCTACCAACCGGAAGCCACAGAACAACCCTGAAAAGTTCTCAGAAGAAACACAAGTTTTTGACTCACATCGGGTGGAGAAGTAGTAATTTATCAAACCTATGGTGACTCTTGTGTGAGTTTGGATGAGAAAAGCCTTGTTCAGCATTTACATTTATGAGATGAGAGAAAATTAATGTGAGGTAGGTTTTTTGTGTTCATGGGATAAAAAATGAAGTGGAAATATATTAAAATATTAAATTGAGAACTTGAAATAACAGTTTTTGTTGAGGCATGATATCTTTTTGTTTCTTGAAATTGATTTGATTGATCTCATTGATATGTGTTTTGATTTTGATTTTATTTGATTTTTACTTGTCTAGGAGTCCAAGTGATAAGTGTGGGGGAATTTATAGAGAAAATATTTTCAATTACTTTACATTGAATAACATTTTTTTAAACCCACAAAATTGTTCCTCTAATATGAATTGTTTCATTTTTATGATAATGGTGTTATTTTGAGCTGAATAGTAAAAATTGGCCATTTAGGATTTTTAACAGTTTTAAATTATTTCGGTAGGTTGCCCATAACATTATCTACACTGATCCAAATTGCAAAATTCTTTCTTTTAAAGATTCTACACATCCAGGGATTAATTTAATATATTTGGACCAAAATCTGAATCGGCCATATAGAAGCTCAAAAGAAGCTCACAAGTTGGCTCAAGAAAACTGTTTTCAGTTCTTCCTAGTTTTGATGTGGGATCCATAACTCATCCACTGTGGGCCCAAAGCTAGTGAAATTCGGTGGGTGGACGCGCAAGGAGTTTTGGAGCTTCTTTTCTGAAGGAAGAACCATGTGAATTGGCCGTTTATTGGGTCATTAAATCACCCTAATCCGGAGTATTTCGTTTTGAAGGGTCTGACTGGACAGAATAAATTCTCAAGGTAAAACGGCCATAACTCTCGGAATACATGTCCAAATCCGCTGGAATTTAGAGGAGACACGGACAAGGGAATTATGAAAAACATTAATGAAGGGCTCAACGCGTGAAGATTTCATTTAATGGGGATAAAACGCGTCGACATGTGGGGGAAACATTCTGGCTATAAAAGGAGGAGAGCTCCACCCTCTCAAAGCATCCATTCTCCATCCATTCTCCATCCCATTCCTTCTAGGACACCAAGAAGGAGAACCATTCGGCTTTATTTTTTTTTATTTATTTTCTTTTTCATAGTTTAATAATGCCTTCTTCTTCCCCATTCATCTCGATTACCCTTACCATGGTGGGGTAAACTTTTGGAGTGATTGGGGAAGAGTTGGTTTTCTACATTGTAATGCTTGAGTTCTTGGACGTAATTGAATAAATTTCTTTTTTCTTCAAAGTTGTTTTCAATTTATTATAGCGGATTTTATAATCAAGTGCGATCGTTCTTGAATATTAATTCCGTTATTTATTTTTTCCTTGATAAATAATCAATATCTCCCTCCACTAATTTCTGGTTTATATACGATGGAATAAACCAGGAATTAGTGGTGAAGTACTCGACGATCGTCAGTACGTGTAAAAGGTGTAGTGAATGTTCCTGATTGTTTGGGACAAGCAAAACCCGATCGGGTATTGCCCATTTAAATTAAGTATATTCAATACAACTATTTTACACATGGAAGGAGAGTTGACCAAACCAAGATCATGGTATGGTTTTCTCTCACAATAATAATTTTACCAAGGAAGTGAGAGGAAATGATTGTGGAAACTCACTTTAATCAACTAAGAAGAAGGGGTTTGAATTAAATTGAACAAGGATAGCATTATAATTAGGAAACTGACCCTGACATAATCACCCTTTTAAATTTTATTGTTTTTCAATCATTTGAATTTCAAATTTCCGTTCACAACATTTTTACCCCTGTTTTAAAGTGACAACCCATTTTGTGTGCACTCCTCTTCGGGAGACATCCTAGGTCAACCACATTACTACATTTTAACTTAGGAAATAATTGTTTTGCCACGCCCTACGACAGGCATGCGTCAGCTAGATTACAAAATTTCTAGTTTCCCCAAGTGTATGTCATGCCCAAGAAAGGGAATTTTCCACGATGAGGCTAGAGATAGTAAAATTAGTGGTTATTTATTTAGGAATTCAGCATGACAAATTAATTAGTTATCATAAATAACTAGTAGGGTCATCTAAAAATATAAACTAGTGAGTATTAAATTATTGTAATTCCATTTGTGATGATATTATTTAGGTATTCACACTATACACTTTATTCTTATCCCCTTATTCTCATCATGGAATTGTGTAACCACTTGTGTTGTGGTTGATTAATACACTAATTCCCGGCTATGTTGATTCCCTATTGATTTTGTGGTTTATGTTTTTCATGATTTAGTTTAATTTTCAAAATATTTTGAAAATTTTTATCTTGAGTAAATTTATAAAGAGAGGAAATTGTACTGTTTTATTTTTAATAATTTGTAAGTTAACTTTTAATTTTTTTATTTTGTTTTATTTTCAAAGCAATGGTTTCTATTTTGATTTTATAAAATAAGGCTTTGAAGGTGAAATTTTAAAAAAAATATTAATTTTGGCACATAATCAAAAAAATCATTGTTTCAATTCTTGGTAGCACTTTGGTTTTCAAAAAGAGTGTTTTAACTTATGACTTTGAAAAAGAGAAAGTGTATTCTTCAAGGAAACTTATTTTTATTGTTTCTTTAGACCTTATCATTTGAAAAAAAATCATTATTATGTTAAAACAAATATTTATGAAATGTTTTATAAAAGTAATTGAATTAACTATTCAGTGAAATCCTACTGGAATTTTTTTTACTCAAACCCTATATACACACCTATGTGTATAAGTTTCTCTTATGGTTTAATTCAGGTGTCACGGTTTTTATCTCTTATTAGATTTTGTTCATTTTGGTGTGTGGTTACGTGCATTAGATTATAGCGGTAAACCTAGGTCACATAGAGGTTCTTTTACATTTTTTTATGTTTATGATTTTTCTTGGTATTTTCTTGTATTATCCAATACATGCAACTATTTTATATATATTGGTATCATTTTACGTAAAAACTGATTTTGTATTTATTTAGATGTTATATTCATTTTAAAGTGAGTTGGTAGATTATTATTATTGGGCCATATTTTGTTTGGATGTTTTTTTACAAAATAATTTTATATGAATATAATTACAATGTATGGATGCTTCATTTTGGATTCTTGGTTGGTTGCTTATTTATTTTTATCTAAGGGTGAATCCATTCCCACATGGGTAGTGTTTTTATTTCATGTAACTCTTCGTTATCTAATGGTGATTAGGAACATTCTTAGAGCCTTGTGGAAAAATAATTTGGTTGATGTGATAGGTTGATATAGGTCGGTTCATCATAATACTGAAAATTAATTAATTTTTATTATGATAGACCCCCTTTTAAAGGTAAAGGGGAGAAACCTCCATTCCATCAAGGACATTAAAAAGTCAAAAGGTCCCCAACGGTCCAAAAGTGAAAGAATAAAAAACCCACACTACATGAGAAAAGCCTGTACCCGCATCAAAAACTTTAAATTAATCTTCCACCTTCCACTGTTGATCCGCATGATGTCCCGTGAAAAATTACATGGGCTTGGTTCTGATGGCCATATCCATACCCTCTCAAACATCTTATTCCTGAAAGAAGTGGTACAATGGAAACTCATCACCCTAAACCTCATCTTTAGTAGCCTCATGTAGATCTGATTTCAATATCCATTGAACCACAGACCACCGAGCCCAAGCGAAAACAAGAAACAATAAAACCCAACCATGTAGAAAAACCACCGAATCGCAAATATAAAACTACATTGCATACACGGTCTTCAAACACAAATTCAAATCACACCCAAATTCAAGCAATTTTTAAAAAATGCTGCTCCTTCACCGAATTCAATCCACTAAAATGAATCGCACAAAAAGAATAACTCATAGAAGACCGCAACCCAAACCAAC
Source organism: Viscum album (assembly GCA_963277665.1). Classification (NCBI taxonomy): domain Eukaryota; kingdom Viridiplantae; phylum Streptophyta; class Magnoliopsida; order Santalales; family Viscaceae; genus Viscum; species Viscum album. The sequence continues at coordinate 1,869,736,177 of OY728133.1, forward strand.
ATGAAAATTAGAAAATACTAAAACGAATCCATCACCTTGATGTTCACCACATTCCAGAAGAAGAAACCCGACACAGGTATCCCATCGTCTCTTTTGAACCACACAAACCTGAATCAAATCCCTCAACAAACCCACATCAGTGTAGAATCCATGGCTGCAACCCACGGAGGATGGGACTTGAGCACCGAATCATCACCTCTCTACCAAGGATTCAGGTCAGTAATGGAATTGTTGAGATGGACGAGCCCTCGAATCCACGGGCCGCACGCCACGGTCCACTGAGCAGGAACACCGATGAGAGGATCTTCCGGTCTATGGTGAGGGGAAGGCAGCGATAGGGTGAAAACCCTAGCGTCGAAGCGCCCTTTACGGGATCAGAGGTGGTAGGTAATTTTTATGATAATAAAATTTGTATAAATTTTTTAGGTCATTTAATGATGACTTAATTTCCCCATTTATAATATTATTTTAGATGATAATTAGAGGGAGATCTAGGTTATATGTAGGATTAAACCCTCATTTGGGATACCACTAATGATCAAAGGATCAAAAAATCATCATAAAAAAGTTACATTTATTTATTCCATCTCTTGTTTTAAGTATTATATTCTCTCTAAAATTTATATTACATAATTATTGAATATATAAATTAAATTTAATTGTATATTTCTTCATGATTACATGAGTTTGATACCCTATGATTCATTAAAATTTGAATTATAATATATTCATTTAAATTATTCAGGAACTCTATCATATTTCATTAGAAAGGTCTCAATGAGATGAATCTACTACCTTTGGAATCAATTCTATCATTATTTTATATTTTGATAAATCTTACATATATTTTCATGCCTCTTTTACCTTGTATTTTTTATTTTTGGTACATATATTTTTAATTTCATGAAACAAAAGGTAGATCTAGAATCATGTAGCTAAGATATATTAGGGTATGAAATTTAGTGAAGAATAAAAATGCTTAATGGTGTAAAAACCACAACCAATGGAAGATCGCATCAACATCAATGTGGAGTATAGTGAGGGTATGATAGAAGGATTCAGGTTGTTCGACTATCAATTTGAAGGAACATATATCACCATATATCCCTAGTGGATATATACAATGATTCCTCTTCAGGAATCATGATAATACTCTAATCATATGGATTGCATAATGATCAATAGTTATATATATTCATTGTAGAGGAATGTGGGGTAGTGTGGACACATTAATCATCGTAATCCAATCAATTGATCTGGTATATTTGGGTGTTGTTCGAAATTTTGACATATGGGAGAAACATGGAATAGTAGGGGATAATTTGGTCAATATATTGAAACAGAAGAGGTGGTAGTACATCCAATCACATTTATGACTATATAATCTATATGGTGAATCAATATAATGGTTTGGAGATGATCTAAGTTAGGCTGGATCTAGGGGAAGACATGCATGTACATGAAGGTTTCATGTGTCTCTGCTAATAAGTAGAATTCCATGGTCATGTTTAGGATGCAGGGAAATCCCAATTTGGGCATTAAAATTTACATTTGACTCTTTATGACATTCTATAGAAATTGAACCATGTTTAGAGAATTTTGAGGGAGTTTAGAAGATTAATTAAGTTAATTTTTATTAATTAAATTTGAAAACAATTAATATTATTTAATAATAATAATTTCACTTGTTTAAAAAATTATTAAGTAATAGATGGGTACTAATTAAAAAATAATAATTTTGATAGAAATGAACCCATTTTATATATAATATAGATGTTTTTTATTCTTAAATTACCATCCCTATGGTCCTTGAGACGTTAACCAAAGGATGTTCTTCATAGAAGAGCTAATTATCTTAACAAGGTATTTTCATTTTACTTCTTATTATACCTCCTTAAATTTTCTAATAACAATTAAAATTTAATAATATAAGTATATTCTATATAAATATATGTTATTATGTTATTTTCATAATCTTATTCATCTTATTTACTATCAAATTGAAAATGAAAGTATCGTTCATGTGTACATGTTGACTACCACCTCCATGAAGCAATATGATTTATTTTCCATCACCACCAAACATAGATTTTTTTAACAATGGATTTAATAAATATATATTATATTTACGATTTAATTAATATCATTAATTGAAAAAATATTATTTTTATTTATTTAATTGCTTCGTTAAAAAATGAAAACATCATTCATGTGTACGTACATACTACCATCTCTATGAAAGGTGTAATTCATTTTTCTATATCTATATTATAATGAATTGTTGTAAATAAATATATAATTAATATATATAATATTTATATCATGATCAAAATTTTTTATATGACATAACCATGACCAAGATTCAATGATTGAAACCTCTAAACAGATATTTACATGAAAAATGAGATAATTAACACTAAAAACGATGATTTTAATGAAGAATTGTTGATAAAAGGGTGTTGAAATGTTATAATTGGATCATATAAGATATTATAAGTATATATATGGTTATTTTAGAGTATTATAATAAATTTAAATTTATTATACATGAGGTTATATCACTTTTGATGAAATTCAAATGTGTGGTTAGGGTTCTTTATCTCAATAATGTTTCGTTAATATATATTTGGTGTTATACTCATATTTATGTTTATGAGGTGTATATACTGCCCATTTGACATGTTTTATAATAAATGATTATTAATTTAGGGTATTTATAGTTACAGTAAATATTATTTCATCCAATGGGTTTTGATTCTGAAGTTACCAAATTGGTAAGGATTTATTATCTCAAATCATCTTCTTCGCGACATATGTTATACACTTATCTTATTTAATGAGGTGTAAATACTACCCATTTAGCAATTTATATCATTAATATCCATATTTTTATGATATTTATGTATTAATTTATATTTATTCTTTTATTTGGATTATGATTCATAACTTACCAAATAGAATAAGGGATAATTATTCTATCTCTCTTTTAATTGGGGTTGTTTGTGTTTAAATTTCCATTTGGGTAATTATATGATTCAATAATTCAAAAATCCCATGCATATTCACATAATATGTTAAATTAAGATTTTTTTTTCATATTTTATTCTCATTTTCCTCTCTTTATTACTCAAATAGAACTAAACTAATTTTTTTTATGAAAAACCAACCTTATTCATCCTTATGGTTGGGAATCTTTTTCTTCCAAGCCCATATTTTCTAAAAAAAATTAATTAATATAATTTTCAATATGATAATAAATATATAATTTAATTTTAAAAAATATATTTTAAAACAAATTAAAATTAATATTTTAGTTTTTACTGAATGAGCCACATTTTTACCTTTTACCAAAGTGTGAACAGAATGTGAAGATTTTCTCAGCATCAGGAATATTCATTGTTTTGAATCTTTATTTACAATTTTATATTTTTTTTTTAAATAAAATTATTTTTATGATATTATGGTAATTTTTGCTCTAAAATATATTAAAATAAAAGTATATTTTATATATTTTGAATGAAATGTTTTAAATATTCTATAAATTGATTTATTCGTCTAAGTCATCAACATTTGAGGTCTATTTTCTTCATTAGGGATATGTTCTTATGATACCAAATATATTATTTTTCTAGATAATTTTTTACGATGTGGTAATTGACATGAAACCCATTTATTTTTAATGGATTATGTTGTGATGATGAAATGTTTATGAAACTCGTTTTCTTTCCATGTGTTATGATATGATGATTTGAACAATATTTCTTGATCTTATGGAACACATATGTATGGATTATGATTATCTGATTGGTATTATTGTAATTATATACCCCTCTAATACATTGGTTAAATATAGATTTCTTATGGGAAAATAAGGCCTAGAATGGGGAGTGAATCTAGTTTAGTAAGGGACTCTGTCTACTTTAATAGTCTTAGGAGTGAACTATGACAAACAATATGATTGAATAGGGAGAGACCCCAATCCACAATGATATTATTAGTAGTGATCATTGACTATGTAAATGATTTTCTATGTTTATGTGTATACAACAAACATATGTCTTATACATTTGATATGTTCTCATAGATCATGGTTGATTATTTATAATTCCACACTCTTATGTATTATGTATTTTAATTAACAAAATTGTATTCCATGATTCATGATTAAAGATATTTGACTGATTGTATAATAATTTCTTAAGTTTTTATCGTGGTCTCATACTCTTATACTTGTATTAACTTATGATCATCAATTTATGTATCTTATGTTTTCACTTAATGTGAATCTGAGAGATCCCTTTCTCATGTTTTCTTCTTCCCCAAGTTATAAAGAATGGTATAAAGTAATAATTGTATAAGAAGGGTATTATGATAGAAGAACCTTATAGAAGATGTTTAAAATCTTCTATGAAATAAGATTATTATGTATCAAGTATCCAATGACACTAGACCTTTACGGTCCTTGGGCATGTAGTATTTAGAAAATATATTGAATGTTCATCTAAAATGATGTAATATTTTTGTATAAAATGCTTGGATCACATTAGTTGGTATTATAGTATGGTTATGTGTGTTTTTGGAGATTTGGTTTAGAAAAAATTAGTTAAAAATTGGGGATAAGTCTAAGTATATGATAATAATTTGAATATTTTGTATAAGTAAATATTCACGGATTTCCATAGAAAATATATCACTATATGGATGCTGTAAAGTTGATTTAGCTATGGAATAGATGAACTTGGGGGTAAGAACATTGAAAGGGATGAATTGGGTATTACCTTTATCATCATTGGTGCATGATAAGTGGTCCTAAGACTTCACACTTAGCTGGACACTCCTGGGTGATATACTGGGGTTAATTAATATTTTATTTTTGAACCATTATGAAGGATTTGAATAGATGATGACTGTGAAAAACCTAGGATAAACCTAAGGTTTAGTAGATTGAAAATAAGGTGTCATGATTTATATACCAATGAATGATTTTTATGATTATATTATTTCTCAATATAATTTTTTATGCCCATACAAACCATTTTAGTTTTAGTTTGAGAATAAAGATATAATGATGAAGTTGAGGTGGTGATAAGCATGCTCAAATATTTAAGTTTCTTATTCTAGATTAGTCTTATGAATTCCTTTATATCATGAGAATTATATTGGTATGTTTATTCATATACTAGTTTATTATATATTGATTTATTAGTAAAAATTTATAATGCAATGCTGATTGCATCTAAAATCTATAGCTCCTCTCTGATAGAAGTATGTGGGAATGTGTAATATCCCAAAATGTTATGAAATATTTTGTTTGAAATTAATTAAAATTCCTTAATGTATTGTGTTACACAATATAAAAATTGTATCTTGCATCACACAATATAGCAAGATTAAATTGTGTTGTGTGCAACATCAATAACCTTTGATGACTTATGTTACACACAAGCCCGAGTCATACAGGAAAAAAATATACTATTAATATTATTATGTTAGTTATCACCACTCTATTAGAATTTATGGAATTAAATAGATGATGTAAATCATGAAATTATGGTTTACACATGTTTAAAAGATGAATCCACGGGTTACCAATTAATTATATATGAAAATAATGGCCAATTGAATATAAAGGATGTAACATCTTAAGTAATGATAGAATAAGTATTTTTCATATTTATTAATATTTATGAATTGGATATTAATTTTACCTTAAAAGGTAACTATGTCCAATATCATACCTGAAACACAATAATGTGTTTCTTTTAAGACTATCATTGCATGCAAAAATGAGTTATACCGAAGAATAATATATTGTTTAAATTGTTATTTAATATCATAGTTATCTCATATTAATTTTATTGGAAGGAATGAATATGACTAGCTATATTATTTTTACACATTTTTATAGAATTTTTTTAATTTCATCTAGTAAATTATATATCGAAAACATAATAACAAATCAATTTTTACGCTTAAAATGGTAGTTTTCTGGAAAGAATTTTTACCGCCTTTTAATGGTATACCAATTTTAAAGATAATATTTGATATTTTTATAATTTTTATATAAAAAAATAAACATCATTTTTAATATATCAATATTTAAATTTAATTTGGGAGAATTTTTGGTATTATTCTGAGAACATTCATATTTTGATGAACAATGAATAATACTGAATTTTAGTTCAAAACTGCAATTTCCTCTAATTTATTTATGTTGTTAAATAATGTTTTTAATTTGTTTTATAATATAATTAGATCAATTTTATACTATTTAATCCATATTAGGTAATTTTAAACCATTTCACATTCAATTTAGCCATAAAAACTTAGCAAACATTTACTTTAAAAGCCACCTTTGTCATCTTATCTCCAAGATTAATTTAAAGTCAGTTTATGAAAATTATCCAATAGAAATTTTTTTAAATGGATTATATATTTTTAATCATAATTATTTATATTTTATAGTAAATTTAACTTAGTTTTTACCAAATATATTTGTGAAAGTGATTAAAATTAATAACAGTGATTAATATAATGTTGTCCTTACTTAGTGGTTCAAATTTAATCTTAAGAGTCTAAATGACCTAGAAACTTGTAAAACCCTATTATATGGATATTATTAGACAATATACCCTTTTTATCTAATTTTTACCATTATTGGAGTCACATGATGTAAGGGAGACCTCTCAATAGTGTTTACCTATTTATATTTACAAGAGTATCACTACCCCTCCATTATAAAAAGGAATTCACCGTTCCCATTTATTAACACCCTTAAATACCATTTGTATCAATAGAAAAAACTGGAAAACTAATCTCTAAAAATCCATCTCATAACCCTCTAGGCCTCATATTGGGAATAAATCCAACAAATATGTCCTTTGGTGTAAACCAAAAGGAGTACCCAAAGAAGAGGTCACTTTCATCAACATGCATTTTTTATTTTGTTTCCTTATCTACTCACTTAATTTATTATTATTACATAATTATATAAAAAATATATATCCTAAATATACTTATATTTTTTATTTTATGGTTGTTACCTACACCTACACAAACTTCCATCAAATGTGTAATGAAATTATAGTTCATGTATAGCTGACTACCGCCTCATGTAACGATGTTGTTCATTTTACATTGCCACCTATCAAGGTTGGTAATAATAATAGACATAATATTTTTATATGATATAAATATATTATATTTATAATTTACTCTTAGTTATGTAATTTTTATATACAAATACCTCCAATCTTTCTATTTTTCTGTAAATATGATAACGTCGTTTGTAGACGTGTGGACTACCACCTCCTCAAAGTGATGTGATAAGTTCACATATTAAAATGAATGTAATATGGGAGATTTTAATTAAATATATTTTAAATAAATAATTTCTATATTATATTCAAGACCTAATTACATTTATGTAAATATAATGCACCATTTTCTTTATTACCTTTTTCACACACTGAAAAAATTAATAATATCATTAGTGGACGTATTGAATACCACCTCCTCAACGTGATGTGGTTCCTTTTACATCACAAGAATTATATATATAAGAACATATGATTAAATAATATTATATTTATTATATAATGGTCATTATGTAAAGATAAATTTTGTTTACCTTCTTTTCATTATGATCATTGAAAAATAGGAATTTTACTCAGGCGCATATATGGCATACCTTCTCCATGATTGTAAAATTGGATCATTTTTCTTAAAAATATATAATTATTTGTTTTCAAAGATTAATTAATGTATACATTTAGTAATTATTTCATGATTATAATTCTTTATACGTTTATATAGTAATCCTTTTTACTATATTTGACCTACCAAAGATGTTTTTGCCACATAAACTAACTATGGTCAAAACAACCAATGTAAACTTAGTTGTTTATGAAGTTATATGAAACATTGTAATAAGTGAAATAAAAGTAGTTATAAAATTGAAAAATTCTCTAAAATGAGTAAATAATTAACAAAAGTTTATTATTCATTAAATTAAATATACAGGTGACAAGTTGTACTTGAGGTAAGGGATTCCGTCTCAATGACCTTTCATTGAGACATTTCTTAATGAAATGAAGATTTATTTTTTTATAAAGTGTATATACATATCCTTTGAAAATAAATATCCATATTTTATCTATTATCTTTTTATTTAATGCCTTCTAAAATGTTAAACTTTTTGGGGGATTATGATTTAAATATTCAAAGTGGTATGGGATGATTTTAACGTTTAACGATTTAATCCTTTCCTTTCAATATTTTTGATATTATTGAACATATTTATTTTTATGGATATAAAAGGATTAAAAAGTAAATTTAATATATATTTTTAATTTCATTCAAATTTTTAAACAAATGAATCATTTTTTATGTTTTATATGGACCTTTTTGAAAAACGACAAAAGGAATGTTATATTCTCAACATACACAGCAACAATGACTTTTCTACCACTAAGGGAACTATTAATTTTTTTCATTACTTTACAAGATTTAATGATTCACTAAATGAAGAAATATATTTATATTTTTTGTCATTTTGGTATGGGAAATGTTTTTCTTAAGAAAATGGTGTTTTGGTATTGAAAATGGGTTCTTAAATGAAAAGGGTTTTTTTATCTGAAAGTGTTTTTAAAATGGATTTAAAAATAGTTTTTCAAAGGGTTTTTTGATGAGAGTGTTTTAATATTAACATTTCACTTGATAATTATATTAAATTAGTGATCTTAATACAACTATTATGAAGATTTAATCCCCATTATAGCTCACATTTGAGCCTGATATTGATTATACGAAGGGTTGGGCCCCATTAAAACTCATAAGAAATGGGTGAGCCTGGTATAGATTATATGAGGGGTTAATCCCCATTATATCTCATGGGTGATCCTAATATAGCTTATACAAAGGGTTATCCCCGTTATATATCTCTAATTCATTGATTAATAATAATGTTGGAATGAAACTTTATGGTTATTCCAATTAAAAGAGTTTTGAAAAGATTTTATGTATATGATGCTCTAAGTAGCCAAAAAATGTTTAATTTCATTATCTGGGTTTTAATGATTTTCCTTGATCAAATTTTGTGTTTTTTATTCATGTGAAAAAAATATTATTTATTCTCAAATATTTTTTATGATAAAGGTAAATGTTGTATGAGATTTTATGTTTTTACTAAAGTAACATATTACATTATTTTTATATACCTTATTTGGGTTTTGTGCTCATACCAGGTTTTTAAAATGTTTTCACAGAGTTTGAGGATGCATATGGTAAAGAAATAAGTCAAGTTGGATGTTATGAAAATTTTCCATGAAAAAAACTCATGATATTGTTTTAAAACATTTTTATTATAGGTAAAAAGGATACTTTTCATAAGTGTCCAATTTTTATTTTATGGTTTAGTTATGTATGAGTTATGGCATAATTATCTAAAACTCTAACCATAAAAAGATCATCAATGTGAGATAATGTATAATTCATTAATTAACTCATGATTATGAAATGTTGAAGGTATGATCCTTAGAGTTGGTTTCAAATAAAATAATTAGATAACTTTAGTCAATAGGATAGTTTTAATAGTATTCCATTTGAAGATTTTACCCTAAAGTTAAATTAGAATGATATAGAATTTAAAGATTACCATGTTTCCTCATCTAAATTATGTTTGTTTAAAATGGTTTTCTATATAGGAAACAGAAAACTATATTGTTAAGGAATCAGGGGAAAAATCATACTAAATCCACATCCCAGGATGGTTGGAATTGGAATTAATCAATTTGTTGTAGTGATGGATCCGTTAACATAATCTATAAATAGTGGTGGTATCTATGCTAAATGGGAACCCGACCTACCAAAAAAGAATATGATGGTAGTGGATCATTTAATGAGGCAACATATCCCATCATTCAATTAATCATCAAGCCTTGTGGTAGTTGAAGTATGGAATAATTTTCTAGATTATATATTGGAAGTAATTGTATGTTCAGAATTTTAAAAGGTAACTCATTCCATATATCATTTTGAAGGTGAAGCTGATCGGTGGTGGCTTTGGTTAAGAATACTAGAGAGAAATATAATCTTCATTCCATGGAATGGGAATCATTCAAGAATATTTTCCTTGGAAAATACATCCCTAAGGTTTTTTATCTTAGGATTGAGTAATGATTATAGCAGTTGAGACAAAAAGATGAATATTTTTTGCGATAAATGAAGAAAACATAACCAGATTGTCCAAGTATGTGTCGTACTTTATCTAATACATTGACAATAAAATTAATAAATTTAAATCAGTATTTAAACCAATTTCATGAAGATATTTTTTCTCTCAAAATTTTAAAAGTTATAAAGAATTGTTTTTTGTGCTGAGAATGTTGAAATAGAGTTTGCTGACACTTACGTTCCGCGAGATGACAGGAGTAATAAATTGTTATGGTGGTAAAAAATAGAGAGGAAACAAACTAATAATTATAGAGGTAATACTAAAACAGGTTCCAAGTGTAGTAAAATAAATTTTGGGGAATTTATGTTAGGATCTGGAAAGTGTTACTGTTGTGGTAAGTTTTGTTACAAGGGTTGTATCTACAAGGAATGGATTCCTAAAAAATACAATAATTATATTATAGATAGATAGATAACAGTAATATTATTTAGCTGTAATGAGTTGGGAAATTATGATAATGTGTGTTAGAAGAAACTAACTCTGGGTGGAAACCATCATGATCAGAATCTAAAAGGGATGGAGAAATTATTTTTTACTTCAATAGTTAATGTTGGGATATCTGGTGACATGATCGAAGCTCCAGGGAGTTATATATTTTTCAAATGATGATTATAATCCCAACTCCTTAGGAACCCTTGTTTTAATCTTTTAAAAAATTTAAATACATTGGGAGGTAATATATCATAACATTAATGTTTTAATTATCTTACTATGTGATAACGATGATCGTTTTGGTTAATATCTAATGATAAGAGGAACATCATGTTATCCTTTTGAGGGTTGTGTGGTCCTTTATGAGTATATTATTGTGCTTCAAGCATGAAAATCCAAATTGGATACTGATTTTTTAGAGAAATAAAAGAATTTGTTTTAGAATTTTATAAACGTATAAATCTCTACTCACCAGGTAATTATATTTCCTTAGGTTCTTAGATAGTAAAAAATACATCAATTTTAGGAAAAAATATTAAAAAATATTTATCTTAATACCTTTTCTTATATTGAAATGATGGTATTTTAAATCATCATAGATTTATGGTTTTGATTACCTTACCATTCCATTGATCATTCACTTTCTGGTAATCAGTGATATTTATCACTCACTATAATTATTTACACTTTTCATCCATATTGAATTTTCAATCCCAACCTATCTTCTACTACAGAGAAACCTATTTATGATATCATATAATATTTTTCCCAGTAATACATAATAATTTTTAATAATATTGAAATAGATGAAGATACTATTATAAAATCAACAAGTAATTCTTGAGATAAATACTCTTTTACTTTGAAAAGAACATTTCTTTTGGAAAATTATTTGTCACAAACTAGAAATGAAGTGTGATATTATTTTCATAATAAAATTATTCATTTTTGAATTATAATTTTTTATAAAAATATATTATAGATTTCCCTTGAAAATACGTACAATATTTTGAAATTCCCTTGAATTGAGCTTGTATTACGAGAAGAATTTTTTAAAGATCATTTTAAAAAATATAACTCCCCATAAATAAAAGTAGTATTCTAGTTGTTACAAAAATATATAAAATTATCACAGTATATATGAGAAGTAAATATTAAAAAATAATAATTTATTTGAGGTATGTATAGAATAAGAGTAACCCGAATGAAAATAGATGTTCGGGTAGAAAACCCTTTCCTTAAGTCCAAAGGTGTTCCTCACTTGATCTTAATGACCTGAATAGTCAAATTTAGGTTCATAATTTAATGATGAAATAACCTCCTATACATGTAACTAATTTATTATAACCTTATTGGGTTAATTCATTAACTTTTTATGGGTTAAGAGATTCAATTACATTGTTTGGGAGTCTTTTCATCGATGGTTTTTATGATATGTTTACTTATATTCATGTATGGATAAACATGTAGAATGTAAATGGTTTTCTAGAATAGAGATTGTATGTTATTAGTGAAAAAACCATAATATTACATGGTTATAAAAAAAATTTGGTTATTGTGAGTGATGATGAATCATTATATAAACTTCAATGACAGTTGTTTTGGTTAATTGGCGCTTTTTTATCACAAAGAAATCATTCTGATTTATAAATTAATATCATGTGTAAAAAAGGATTAAAAAACCTTAAATATGTTATAATGAATATATAATAGTATATTGCAACCCTAAAAATGGTTTCATGACCAGTATTGAATACGGTAATAGAAATTTAAAACCCTGAATCCTTGAATGTGATAAATTAACACATCTTAGATGGTGTTTTCTTTTTTAGTATAAAGGAAGGGTAAAGGAGGGATGATGAAGAATTATTCTGATATTAAAAAAAAATTATAGTACATGTATGTTACTAGATTCATCACAACATTTGGATGAAAGGAGGTTAGGAAAGAAAAATAAAATAAATGAAATTTAAAAAAATGAAAGGAAAAGTGGAATTTTCCACTTGAAGAAATATTCATTGAGAGCCTCTTTAGAAGATATGTTTTGGTATTTTTATTAAACCAACGGAAACTGGATGTTGGGGAGGATCTTGGGAGGATATTTGAGAGTAATTTATACAATTCACAAGGCTTTAGAGGAGTTAAGATAAGATGGAGTGTGGGGGGTTATAGTGGAGGAGAAGAGTGATTTGTAAATATATTTTTCATTATTTTATTGTTTCCTTCAAGAAAACCAATAATTTTGATTCATGTGACCCAAAATTGTAATAAGTGAATGTGAGTTAGAACAATGTGTTCTAAAATTATCCATGATTATATTAATAGTCAATTTAATTGATAATGTACATATATAGTAAATACCATATTTTACTATTTATAAATTTTTTTAGTATTTCAGAAAAATATCAAAAAATAACCCTAACCATTTTTTGATGAGTAGAATTCAAAGATGCAATCCATTTTTTAAAATAATTATATATATATTATCAATTAGTGTTTTAAATAGAATCATAATTTATTTGAAAAATAACAATTTTAAAACAATAATTCATTTTATATTACCTTGAAAATTTAATAGAGATCTCATTATATTATGACCTTAAGAAAATAAATCAATAATATGATTTATGAATAATAAGGGTCATATTAATTTTCGTATTACTATTCATAAGGGTATGCTAATATTCACAAAAAATTATGATTGTCTTATTAGAGTCTAAATATCTTACTAAACATAACAGTTTATGTCAGTTATTCAAAATTCAAAACACAGAGGTGAAAAAATTATGTTTACTGGATAGGTTATAACATCGTGGTGTTTTTTTGGAGACTTATTGTTTCATGAATTCAATATTAAATTTATTTATAAATCCCTGGGGTCTTAAAATAATAAATTCATCATTAGAACACAATATAACAACATAAACCATATAAAACTAAGGAAAAATAGGTTCCAAAATCCACAAATCCAAGACAAAGTGCATGTACAATGAAAACCCATCACTTTGTGATGTCTAGTCATTACGAGACACCCTATTAATAACGAAACCCATTTACTCCATATGGTAACTTTTCTTTACCTACATTGGACAAAACAATATCAACATACACTCAATAGTGTACGTAGGGTGTGAGTAATGAAATACCACTATAATCCCACCAAGTGTTTGATAAAAAACATTATAATATAAAACAATTATTTTTAAGTAAATAATGATAACTGATGAGATAAAATGTTTCACACTTTTATCGAAAATATGTAACATTAATCCCTTTTCATGGCCTATTAAACATACCAATTAACCAGTCTTAAAATAATTTCTATAAATATTCCAAACATATATTTTAAAGAACATCAACATGGAAAACATTACCTCAAATAACATTAGTTCTAGATTATTTAGGATCCTTATTAAATTATCATTCGTAGTAGGCCACTTAGTGTGCCCATTACCCTAGTAGAATAGGCCAAGGGGGAATGATTTCAATCCCTAGATTGGATCCCTACCAAACATTAGGCCACCTGGTGCACACATTACCCTAGTTGAACATACCTTGGGGTAAGAGATAATCACAGAGGATGGATCTATTTCTTTTCATTGATCACCGATGTGATTACTATATTAGAAACATTAAAATGGGCTTTTATCACTAAAAACACATAATCCATGATTTAAAACCACTTTCATTAACAAAAATAAAGTAGAATATTTATTTTCATAAACTTCACCAAACCCGTCACATTCCACAAATCATGCCTTTAAAATAATTTCAAATACTATTTCAAGAAAAATCCAAATACCATGTTTCATTACCATTTAGAAAATAAATTTCATATATTAATCAATCAAGGTTCATAAACTAAATCTATTTCTTAAAACCATCTACCTTGACAAATTTAGAGAAATATCCCTCACCAAGAAACCACAAGACAAGATTAACCAAGGATCATGGGAATTGATGATATAACCTAAATCATGAATTCTCAATTAATAATCTACAAATTATCAGTATATAAAAGAAAGAAAAAATTGAGTCACTTTCCACAATAATTCCAAAACAATGTACCAATAGCATTGAAGATCTAGATAAGAACCCTCAATTCATTTATGGTTCTAAACGGAATACAATTAGTAACATGGATCCCAAAAAATCCCCAGGTCCATCATTGCCTTTGGGTAAGAGGATTATAAATAAGAATTGGATCCATGATCAAAATAGATTTATACATACTAATAGAGTATCATGGCATCGTGCAACAATTTGATCCTCTACGAATTTTTTTTAAATATCCAATGTCTTCCAAAGAGATTCTAGAAGTTTAAATGGATTGATTTTAGGTCAAGGGAGGAGTGTTGAGAAATAAAATGGGTGTTTCTAGAAAAAATGCAATTTGTCCCCTTGTAAAAACTAATAGCAGTGGAACCATCAGTTAGTTGGTGACCCTCATCGGCAATCCAATGGACAACCAATATATTTATAAGGTTAAATTTCAGGTATACACCCCACCAACTTTTCTTGATACACCCTTGATCCCTCTTACAAAATAAAACAATAAGAAATAAATAGTAAATTGAAAGAGAAATAAGAAAATAAGAAGGAAAATTTTGTATCTAACAAAATGTGGGGATGTTATAATTACTACCACCCTATTTCATTCTTCCCCAAAGAAGATATGTAAAAGAAAGTTGGTCTATAAAGAGATTATTCCACCTCTCACCCATCATAGAATCATATCCCACATTTCATATGATTCTAACCCATGCTACTATAAAACATGAACCAATGTTATATACTATAAAGGTATAACATTTTCCTGAGAATAAACAACATGAAATAGATTCTAGTTCATAGAAATATCATGTTCTATGTTGAGGCCTTCCCAATTAATAATATGTTATGGGTCATGATAATACCTATTTATTTGGGACACAATGAAGTAATTTTTTATTAAGGACAATTTAGGTGGTAAATCCATGTGATACGTGACCTATCCAAGTCATTAAATGATCTCAAATGTTCCTATATATCTAAGATATATATTTACTTTATTTCTGAGCCTTTGGGGAAAAATATGAGTGAGGATTTTTAGAACACCTGGTAACCAACTGAAAACTACAAAGGATGACAATGAAAATCTACATTAAGTCTTGTAATGGATTTTATCCATCAAAAAATTCTCACAATACAACCAGTTATTCATTATTGTTTTTAGAACCAACCTCAATCCATTCTATTAACCCTCACCAATCTTAAGCTAATAGAGGGGTTATTTGTCGGGTCTAACATATAAAGAATCAAAATGTGGCATCTTGATGGATGATTGGTAACTATTTTTATAATAAAACTCTACTAACCCAAAATGGTTAAGAAAAGATCCTCTAAATTACAATACATGGGCATAGAGCATATCTTCCCATATTTTATTATCCCTTTCTATCTACCTATCCATCTGGGATGATATTTCATGATTAATGTGAATTGAGTTCCTATTCCAACATGAATTCCCTTCCAAAACAATGAGTTTAAATGAGCTTCCTTATCTAGAAAAATATTCATTAGAGTCCCATGAAACCATTAAATGACTTTCATATAAAAATTTACCAAGTATTTCACTTTAATGATTTCATGAATCTATATGAATTTTTTTGACATGGTTAACCAATCAATCACCACCTAAATATAATTCTTCCCCTATAGAGTCTAACATAATACAATAATGAAATCCATTGAAATTTCATTACATTTCCATGTTTTCATGTAAATAGGTTAAAGAATGCATAATGTATTTGGTGCTCAAACTTAATCTATTATCATGTGTAGCATTGAGATATAATTTATTCTATGTCATATATTATATTGGGACACTAGAATCGATGCTTTATGGCATAAAACATCTTTGTAGTTACATGGTGTACATCCCACAAAGAATGATAACAATCTTCAAACATTTTTTTTCTCATAATATATGGTATAATATAGCAGTTTCTAAAAAAATGATACATCTATGTAGAGAGACCATCCACTTATGGTATCTCCACCATATAAATAATATATGATATTCTAAAACTTGTTATCTAATTGCTTTTCCTAGAGAATCATCTCAAAAAGATAGGATTTTAAATGACCACTAGGAAGAACATTACTAGACTCCTCCCAAAATCTCAATTTTATATGATCAAAGAGTATCATAACTTTCCATTCATCATTTTCATCCTTGATAACCTAAGGAGGAAACATCCTACTAAACAAATCTTCAACCACATTACCCTTTACCAAAGTATAGTCAATTTCAAAATCGAATGACTATAGGTATTCCACCCATCATCTCTTCCAGATATTCATATATTTTTTATAAAATATTTAATCCAAATTTTTTTGATCAATTTAAATGATAAAATTATCCACAAAAAATAGTGTCATCAAATTTTAAGGGCATGAAAAATAGTAGTGAGTTTCAATTCATGAGTGGGATAATTCCTCTCCTGTTGTTGATCTTACATAAGAGATATTCCTCCACATGATCTCCTTACATAAGAAAATATCCCAAATCTACACCCAAAAAATCACAAAAGTCCATGTATCCCTATACATCTTCTGGTAAAGTCAAAATTTGTAGTAAGGTTAAACACCTATTTAGATCATTGAAGGATTTATGAAACATAGATTCCCATAAGAAATTCACCCCCCTTTTTGTGATAGTACTCAAAGGTGATGAAACATTTAAGAAATACTCTATGAACAACTTATAATATCCTTAAAAACTCTAAAATCTTTGAATCTTGAAGACATTAGATGGTTCTTCCCATGAAATGATATCCCAAACATTTTCTGGATCAACCAAGATACCATATTATGATATCATGTGTCCTATGAACTTAACACCTTGAATCAAAAATTATAATTTTGATAATTTTTCAAATAGTTGGTAATACCGTAGAATTATTAAAACATGTCTCACGTGATGAACATGGTATTATTTGGTCTTTGAGTTCACCAAAATGTCAACCATGAACACCATAACAAATTTATCAAGATACTTGTGTAATATTAGATCATTGGTTCCATAAATACTATAGGATGGATTGTTAGGTTAAACAACATGACAAGGCACTCAAGGCGGTCAAACCTACTCTTAAAGGTGGTCTTTAGAATATAGGATTCCTTGATTTTTGATCTACTGGTAACCAAAATAATGTTCAATTTTTAAGAACCACTTTTACCCTTTTAATTGATAAAAAAACATCAATGTGGGGCAAGGGATATTTATTTTTGACCGTTACTCAGTTGAGTTTCTAATAAACAATACATAGGTAGATAGTTCCACTAGTCTTCTTGGAAAAGTACAGAGGATCTTCCTAATGTAAAACACTCAGTTGTACAAATCCCAAGTTTCTCAAGTCATCCAACTGAATTTTCACCACTTTAAACTCATTTGGATCCATTATGTTGGATTTCATCGATATCATCTTAGTTCTCGACACTAATTCAATTTAGAACCCCACCTCCCAATCAAGAGTAATACCAAAAAATTCATTTGGAAATACTTCAAAGAGTTATGTGACTACCAGATAAATCTCAACAATAAAATATTCGCAACTCATCTCCTTCATAGATAAGGAAACAAACCTACCAATCTCTAAAAAAGGGTTTCATGCTCAAATGAATCATGTGTCCAACTGTCCCTGAAACATACAGAAGTTACCAACCGGGATATTGATGGATACTTGTTGATGATAACAATCTAATTGAGATTTTTGAGAAATTTAACAATCCTTCCTAATAATAACATAGAATATATTCAAGTCGATAACTAAAAAATCCAAAACCAAATCAATGTCAAAAATAAAGAAAGAGAATGATGTGAATTAGAAACCCAACTCCTTTTTTCTTAGTCGAATCACTAATTCCATATCAAATGGAATGGATTCTATTGGAAGTTTTAAAAGATCCATCATACATGTCAATATAAATGAGTGAGAGGAATCTTATTCAAAAATATTAGTCATTAGAGTAAAAAAATGAAAATAGTACCTCCTTCAGTCATACGACCCATATTGACTTCCATTAGAGACTCTTCCACATTATGTATTTTCTTTGTTCTGGAGGACTATGGATAGAACCCTATTGTACATTAAGAATCTAACGACACCTCATTTCCTCTAGCCACCACAAGACTATACCATTTCGTCAAAACAAAAAATTACCAACATGAATTCTATAAGTGACCAAGGCATCCATATCGATTGTAGACATTTGGAGGCACGGAATAGAAGCACATAATGTGTCCCGTATATCTATATTGGTAAAAAGTAAAGCCACTAACCATTGATTATGGTGCAGGAAAAGACTTACGAGAAGTATTTCCACTATTTCTTCTGTGAAACTCACTTCACTTCCTCTTCTACATATAAGAGACACTAAAGATATTACTGGAGGAAGGAGGTGCTCTAGTCATCCCTAACATACCCACTAGGTTCATCTTTACCATCAATTCCTTTTCCACCACCTCATCATAGAAATAAATATTAACCATGAATAATTGATATTAAATATGAAATCAAAGACCCATATGGAACCTTTGAGCCTTCATCTTCTCATTATACATATCTTCGATAGAAGATAGAGAGAGTTCAGTGAAGAAGTTAGAATAATCCACAGCTATCTGATTAACTTTCTCATGGGTAAGGAACTTCATGTATTTCCCCAAGGACATAAAATCCAAGTAGAATTTCATGGTGAATATGACCTGCATGCTTCTTTTCCAAAACAACTTAGCCTTACCTTCTACTTGTTACTTCAAGTTTGAAGATGAGACACCTCACCCAGATGTAATTCAGTGGTCTCCATGGAGTTTAATATCCATTCAATCGTTCCTAATCAATCTTCCACCTTCTAAGGATCATTCATCCCTTGTAAAGATGGTGGCATCTAATGAATAAACTCCTAGGATAAATTCTTATCTTTTTTCCTTCAACGTTTCACCTCTCTATCCAACACAAGAGTAGGTTACACACATTGGTCCATAGATCGGGCCATGCATACAATTTCTTTGATATGGTTTTGATCAAATAGGGGTTTCCCTATTGAGGTTCATTGGAATTACCTACCCAATTATTTACTTGAAGTATTTTTGGGGGAATGGTACTATACATCATCAGATAAAAAGACATAATAATACAAGACCTAATAATAAATTCCAACTTTTATAAGTAAAATTCAACAAAAATAGAAATTCACATGGAAAAATAAATACTATGATTAAAACACTATGAATCCTAAAAGGAACATTTCTCAATCTCCTATTGTAACTTAAGGCATATCATGAAGAGATATGGTTAGATATCTACTCACAACAAACCCCTTGAGTCCCAAAATTACTATATTTAATCTAACAAGTCATCCCAAAATTTATATTGACAACAAAAATAGATAAAACATCTATTGATACCAATTTCACATAAACCAACCCAAATTTCTTAAATATCAAAAACTTGAGCTAGTCCTGACATAGAATTAAGGGAATTATCGATCCCCATGGGATGGAGACAGGAACCTGGGTGTTAAAAACTATGTTTGCGAATGATGTTTCCAAGAAATAACATAAAATAAGGCGATGTAGATAATAATATAGTTGATATAACAATAAAAGTCAAAAATGGAAAGGAGATAAAGGTAAAGAAAAGCATGTTCCAAAATATATAAAATCAAATCAAAGTAAAAGTACAATAAAAACACATTTCAATGTGATGTTTTGTTATCACTCAACTCCCACACCCTTCTGTTTAACAAAATCTCTACCACCCTTTGCTGCCTTCCCTTTAATTGTTTTAGACCAAGAAATATATATATACACTCAAAGGTGTGTGTAGGGTGGGATCAATGAAATACCAATAGGATCCCACCATGTTATTCATAAGAAGACCTAACAATATAAACCAACTATGATCAAGTAAATAAATATCAGTCATGAGATAATTTTTTTTTATAATTTCAAATAAAACATGGAAAATAATCCTCTTTCTATAGTCTATTAAATATAATAATTACCCAGTTTTTAACTAATTTCCATAAATATTAAGAACATAAATTATAAATATAAACATGGAAACCCAACCCTTGGGTTACATTATTTCTATGTTACTGAGGATCCTCATACAATTTTTATGATTAGTAGGCCACCTGGTGTGCACATTAACATAGTAGAACATGTTTTTTGGGTATGATTTCACTCTCATGAGTGGATCCCTGCCATAAATTAGTCTAAATAGTGCATATATTACCCTAGAAAAATTGACATCGGTGGTAAAAGATCATCCTTGATGAAGGTTACATGCCTTATAATCAATCACAAATATACTTAATATATTAAAAACATTCAAGGGGGATCTATATCTGAAACCATATAAACCATGTTTTAAAACACTATTCAATGTATTACCATTGATTTTATTGTGAATGACCTCATAGGGAGTCTATCCTTCATATTTTTACCCATAGTGATTGGGAGGCTCATCTTTGGTCATACATGTACCAATATGTGATTTTCTATTGTGAGGATGTCTCATTGCAAGATTTAATTGTTGAATGGTTTCGAGGTTTGGAACGTAATGAGATGGTGACTAAGATTTTTTGTATCATTTTTCTTTTCATCCGTTGAACATTATGGGAGGAGATGATCCATGTGAGGATGGGTAAAAATACTTCAATCCCCCTCATGTAGGTTAGAATGAATGTTATGGTTAATGATTTGGGAACACTGATGAGAGGAAGTCAAAAGTTAGAGATGCAGGGTAACATACTCAACAGACAGATTATCGCTACTATTTAACACGGTAATTCGGTTAGATAGATGCTTCTACTAAATTGAACTAAAATCAACATTGAAAGATCCTTCAAGAATGGGAAAATGAGAGGGGGTTTCCTGCCTATAGACTACAATGGTTATATTCATCTTTATTTTATAGCATTATATTGACCAGGGAATTCCATGTGTGCATAGGTTAAAGCACTTCATTCAGGCATCTTGATATAAAAATGCTTTGGGTAATAGGTGAACGAGATCAAGTAGGACTTTGAGTTATTTGTCTGAATTATTCAAGGGAATTTGGACCCTCTGTTGGATTTTATTTATTTCCATAAAAGTTGTACAATGGATCTCAATCAAGGGCGTCACATTTAACATACTCAGAGGGAATCTAACTTCTCTGTGGATGCTCTGTCTCGGGTTGGAATCACTAAGGATTCCCTCATTATTTACAGTAGTTTGGGTTCTATTCCTCTTGAATGTAATCTCTTTGTCCAAGGAGATTCCCTTGGACTCCATCATTTCAGACCTCCCTAATGTATTCAAAAGTAGTCTTGATAATATTTTCCCATACTTTTTAATAAAAACAATTTTCAGTCATTTTCCTAAACATCACTAAATCCATCAAAATTCACAAACCATACCCTTAAGTTAATTTTAAATCTAAATTTAAGAAAACCCATAAACCATATTTTTCATCCATTTAGAAAACCAATTTCATGTAGAAAGTAATACATTTATGTAATAAATCATTTTTTGAGACCACATACCTTGAAACACATGGAAAAAAACCTTTACATGGAAATCCAAATCAAAGATGAACCAAGGATCCTAGGAATTGAGGAATCACACTAAATCCTGAATTCAGGATTAAGAATCTGTAAATTACAAATTTTTATAACAAAGGAACGAAAAGGATTCACATAACACAACAATTCCCAAACAACACAACTAGAGAATTATAAATATGGAAAAGAACTCTCAATTTCATGAAGTATCTAAAGGCAATAAAATTATGAACCTGAATCCAAAAAATAAAAATGGTTTTTATTGACTTTGGGTAAGAGTAATATGAATAAGATTGGGATATAATATCAAAATAGAGTTAGAAAAACCACGAGAGGTTGATGGGTTTGATCAGCTCTTCGATCCGGAAAGAATTCATATTAGGAGTGCCAAAGACTTCTAAAGAGAGTCCCCATGATCAAATTTATTAGGATTAGGTAGAGGGAGAAGGATTAAGAAATAAAAGGGCTATTTAGGAAAAATAAAATTTGAACCTTACTAAAACTAGAGCCTGGTTATTCCACCGATTGTCTGGTGGAACTACAGAATGTTATAGTCACTGTCAGACCCACCGACTATCTAGTAGACCTCACCAACTAACCGATGTTTGACTTGCAGAATTATTAGTTGCAGTATCATGTCTAAATCCCTCAACAAATCATCAATACGCACCCTCAAATACTCTTGTAAACTAAAATGATAATAAACAAGTAGGGAATGACAAGAATAAGAAAAAAAGTAAAAGGTCATACCTAAAACCCATAAGTTAATGTTACATGTTAATTGTAAATAAAATACAAAATATTAATAAAATAACTATCCTGAATTTATTCTTTATATATTGTATTAAAAACATTTGAAATTATATTTTTTCCAAACAAAATTATAAATTTAATAAATTACTTATGTAAGATAATATCATTAAAAATGTTAGATTACTTTTTTGTCATTCACGGTATTGAATATATATATTAATGATTATAATATTTTTATTATGATGAATCATATTTACCCCCAATAAAAGTGTCTCAATGGATAATAGAATTCAGGAGTCTATTAGAATTCCGAACCACGTAATAAATCAAAAAAACCATATAATTTATAATTCTAATATGTTTTTTAAAAAATATAACATTTTATTAAATGAAACCAAATTTCTTTTATGTAAAAAATTTGATCCTACATAGTAGATTAAATCTATAATTTTAACTTTAAATAATGATTAATTAATTCTAGAAAATTTAGAACAACTATGTAATAGAAAGAATATATAAATTGAAAGTGATAATTAATTAAATATTTCATCCCATATTGGAAAACATTTTCTTTAGATTTTAGAAAAAAATTAATGTTATTAATGAACATTTGAAAATGAAAAACCTTATGTTTTACTTAAAAGGGGAGAATCCAGGATAGTTTTTTCAAAAAAATGTTGGCCCTGTATATTTTTTAGCTTATCATATTAATATTATTGATAAATATTTTTTTTCATTTTTTAATGTACTTATGTTTTAATATACAATAATACAAATAGTTTTTCAATGAGATCAAAAAAATTATCATGATGTTCTTGAGAGTTCCAATACCACCTCTAGAAAAGATAAAAGTATCACTAAAAATATAAAGGTGACTAATGAAGTTATAATTTTAATGAGTAAAAAAATTATAATTTTTCAAGTATGATTAATATTTTTTGGGCCATAACTACTAGAGTAGAATAATTGATGTACAATTTGGGAGATAAATGGTAACTTTTCATGTCCCTGTTATTGAGCTTAAAAATACTACAAGGGATATGTTTATGGGAATTTAGAGATTAGTAGTGGAAACAATTATTAATATTGATACTATTTTTATTAATGATAAAAATATTGGGTGCAATATTAGTGAAATCATAATCTAAGGTAGCCAAAACATTATATAGATCATGATTGATGATAAAGTTATACCCTACACTATTTTTTGGAGGATATAAATCACTATACTAGACAAAAATTATAATATCTTTAATAAATCAATTTTTATCAAAAGAAAAATAACTTTAAAGTCAAATAAATATGAAATCATAGAATGTATGAAAAAAATAAGACTGGTGGATTTTCTACAAAAAGTAAACATATAGTTGGGATAAAAATCATCAAATTAATTAGGGTTTTAAATTTTGGGAAAGATAATCTTTTTAAACATCCTATATATTGTTGAATAAGAGTGTTTATTATTCAAGATTTATTTTTTATTGTGTTTATTTACTCTCTTATAGTTTTTATTTTCATAATATTAAAACTCGTTCTTTTACTATTTTTATAATTATGTTGATAATTAAAAAATGATATATTTTTATTTGATTTAAATTTCAGAATGATGTTGAATCAAGTGGATTTTTAATTTTTTTATTATATAATATTTATTTAATAATTATTTAATTTTATATTTAATTATTTATTAATGTGATTTTACTTATTGTTTATATATTTAAAACTTCTACTCTTTGAAGAATAATTTATATGGGTAGAGATTATAAAACTTTTTGTACAATGGTTTTAACCAGACAAATTTTTAGTTTTAACCTTATTATGTTTTTGACTTGACTATAAGATTTTTTTAACATTACAATGTTTAAATATTTTTTGTATGATTACATGAACAGTAAAAAATTTATATGAACCTTAAAAACATTAGTTTAACTTTACGATTAACATTAAAACAATAAAGAGACTGAAATTTTCACTATGTAATTACACGTACAGTAATAAAATTACTCTTCTGTTGTATTAAAATGACTTTCATGAACTTATAAATAGATCCTATGAAGTAATGATTACACTCGATATTTAAAATTGTTTGCTGTTATAAAAAAATTTATTATAGAGTGTTTATTATTTTAGGTAAGTTATTATTGAATGTTACATAAGTATACGGTTAGAATATATGACTAGAAGTGTTCAGAAGATAAACTCATTGAACCAAGGATTATTTTATTTATATATATATATACACTTTATTCCTTGTATGATTTTTATTTCACACAGGTTTAAACTCATTATAAAAAAAATATAAAATATTATTAAATCACAAATAGGCATATCATTATATGTAAATGATGGATAATCCATCCATTGAATTGAATTAGAAAAAAATGGACTAGGCGTTGGATATTTATATATAAATAAAGATAGAGTCAACCAGATGAAGAACACCTAACTAGAATATATTGATAAACTAGTGTGACCATGAATGTATACATACTAAAGTCACTAAGAAAGATACATCATTTCAAAATAAATTACTCAATTTGATGAATCTATAAGAACTATTTGTGTTTTTATCTATTCTGGTTCTTTATTCATTATGTTATATTATCATTTTATATTATATCTAAACTGTAACTGGTTTATTATTTTACATTCAAAAAGAAATTTTTTTATAACTTCATTTTAAAAGGTATGTTTCTATTACTTGTCCCATTAACTATAAATGGAATTTCACTATGGTTGTGATAGAACTTATAAAAGTCATGGTTTATATTAAGTTGGGATCCAAAATAAAAGTTATCTTGTTCTGGTTTTACCTCCACTAAAAAAGGTATTTTGTAATTCAGTTTTCACTATTATATAAAATTTTGGATTATTAGATACTATTTCCCTCAAAGAGTGGAGAGAGGTTAATAGTTTATATAGGATATATTTCTTATCCAAACTACTATTAAAATGAATATTTTTATTGTTTATTTAATTTTCACTACACATGAACTTGAATTAGTTTTAACATTAAACCTAATTTAAAATTATAATTACAATTTTATCTGGTTAATTTTCCTACCCCCACCCACTATCATGGGATCTCAACCTAGGAATATAATTGGTAACAAATCCATACCCTTTAATATTTGATCTATATTAATTTTACTTAATACCAACAAATTGTTATTAGAGATTTAAATTCAGAAAACTGGTTGATATTTGTTTATAATTTTTTATTTATATAGTATTTGATCTACAATGTAAAAGGCCTTCGATGAATATTTTTTGATATTTTAGGTTTAAATTCAAAATATGGTTTGATTACTCAATGACCATCCTACTTCAATGATATCGATTATTGATACTAAAAGTTCCAATAGAATCTTATCTTACGAACATGGTTATTGATCATTAGACTATCGTATTAAACTATAAAACTAACATAGGCTAACCAAGATTCCTTAACTTGTAATGAAGTGGTATAGTATATTTTAAATTATAAATTTATGAATATTTCGTGTTTTTTTGTTAGTTAAAGTTTAATTATTCATGTTTCAACCTGAAAAATTGCACAATATTTGTTGATTATTTTTCATGTCACCCAACAGAAAAGTTGAATAGAACCAAACATGTGATGCTTCAAGTATAATATCAAGATTTCAAGACGGGAGAAGAATATATCAATCATATTTTCCCTAGATTCATCAGTATTAAAAATCTAATTTGTGGTCTTAGAGAATCATTGGGAAATAAAGTTATTTTTAGAAGAGTACTGAGATCCCTTTTGAATAAAATTCATGCGAATAATGTTAAAATTAATGATAGTAAGAATTTGAAAGTGTACAGGATTCATGTACTCATCAGATACTCACTTCCATATGAACTAAAACCAAATAACATTATCCACAAAGAAATTATTAAAAAGAAATATGATTCTTTTAAAACAAAAATAAATGTTTCATCTGACCCTTGTGATTTGAAGATACAATGAAGAAAAAAGGATGAAATAAATCATCTTTAGAAATATTTCCATAAAAGAATAAATGGAACGAAATGATTCCAATGGAAATCTAAAAAATATTATTCTAATTAAGATCAAAAATGTAAACAATAAAGCTAAATATAATTACCATAATTATTTTTTGAAGGTAACATGTTATAAATTCATTAGGAAAGGATAAAAAAGGTTATAATTATCATAAATGAATCCTGAAAGAAAAATATTTAAGGTATAAGAAAATAAAGAAAATATACTTATCTAATAGTTGTAGTTTCAATGAAGAATCATATTCTTGTGGAGAATTTTGAACATAAAAATAATCTCATAGTTTGTGTCTTATGGCTACTAAGAATGAGGTAAATTAAAATTATGGTTTTAGTTCAGATTTTTTATTTTCTTTAAATAAACCTAGATTAAATGAGTGTAATAAAGAGAATAAAAAACTATAATTATATATTTTAAGAATTTATAAATTATATAAATATCTTAAACAAATCAATGATAATCTAATTGATTAAAACGAGATTCTTACTCAAGAAAGTTAAAAACTAAAAAATATTTTCTCAAGTGGTAATAAAAAAATTAGGATTTCTTATATATTACTCAAAAATAGAATGAAAAACATACGAAAGAAATTGTAAGTATTGATGTATGAATTAAAAATTTTATTAAAAGGAAAATAATGTTGTGATAAAATTGTATCAATTATTAGAGTGAATAAAAAAATACTAGAATTAATATGATTGAAAAATATTTTAATGTATAAAACTCTCATTCTTAATAGTTATAAAGGTATTATATCATTTATTACAAGTATTTGATATAGAATTCATTGTCTCCATGCAGGTGAATATTATCCAAGATTTACACAATAAATAAGACATACTGAATCATTTATTTCGTAGAAATTATATTCAATATTAACCAAATATATATGTTTAAAATATTTTTGAGTACCAAAAAATTCATTTAAAAATCTTGTTTGAACAAAAGTTTCATGGATACCAAAACTATTTTCAAACTTATTTGTAAATAAAAATTCTATAGATGTTTCAATATTACCTTATGGTATATAGATAGTGTCTTATCTATGAATATGATTTTTGACCTATTTAATTTTATAACTTACAATCAATATAATGGCATCATAGTGACATTTAGAGACAATTAAATTGGAAAAGCTGACGGTTTCAAGGAAGATGGTATTTCTAACTCTATGATTATATCTAAATTTTTATATATTAAATGATTAAAAAAATATTATAAATATTTCTAAATAATGTAATAATTTAATTTTTAAAAAATTTGAAATTTTTTAGAGTTGGTTTTGGAAATGATTCTTTATTATTTCATGAAAATAGAAAATATAATATCAATTCTATTAATTTTTATAATTTAATTAATGAAAATGAAAAGTGTTTTAATGTTTTACTTATAGATGGTATCTTATTTCATATTATATATGTACTTGTAAAATTCATAATATTGTATATAATAAAAAATCATTAATAAGTACTACAGTTTTCTGAACTCAAAGTGAAAAAATTTCACATATGTGACTCATGTATGAAAGAAAAGAAGTGAAAAGAAAGTTGAAGATTTATCAAAAATTTGAAAATTATAATACCTCTTGAACTTGTTTGTTAATATTTATTTTTAATTGTTTAAACTACTAGTCTTACCGGTGATAATTATTTTTTTATTATATATGATTTTAGTATATTTACATGGATTTTTTTTTCTATCTCATAAAAATGAAACTTTATCAAAGTTTTTCTTTTTTATGTAAGCTAGTTAAAAATGAGGAGAGTTATTTAATTATCTCTATTTTAAGTGATATAGGTAAATAATTATTAAATATAAAATTTGAGATTTTTTTTAATATAATGGTTGTTGTCATAAATTCTTACCCTTAGAACACAGTAGCGAAATGGAGCTCTTAAAATAAAAAAATTCAAGAAATGGATGGATTTATTTTGAATGGATTTAGTTTACCTATGTATTTTGGGGATATAGTATTAAATACTTATTGTTATGTTTCTAACAATATTTTTATTAGATATATCCCTAATAAAATAACTTATGAATTAGGGAAATGAAAGAAGTTTAAATATAGATATTTTATAAGTTTTTTTGTAATGTTTTAATCTTTAATAGTTAATATTATTTGGATAAGTTTGGATCTAAATCAGATGAAGGATTATTTTGTGGTTATTTTAATTTTATTAAATATTATTGAGTTTATAATTGGATATATATTAATTTTTTAATAACATTTTCATGTTAAATTCTATGAGAATTATTTAATTGAGAAAAATTCATATTTAGAACAGATTAATGTATATTTTACAAAATTTTTATTTCGAGGAGATATACCTCAATTTGATATTGTAAACATTTAAATGATTACAATTTGATTTTATATTTTTATGAAAAAGTTAATAAAATTTATAGATATGATGATTTGACTATAGTTGAAACACTAAAATACCAATAGGTTATTGGAAGTAAGTATATATTTTGAAATAAATTAGATAATTCTTGATACAATATAATAAATAATTCTCGATTGGATGATCAAGGATTTTTTAATGATTAAATATTGATTATCATGAGAACTTTTATCATGTTTTTAAATTAGGGTCTATTTTGATTTTATTGAATTATGTTGTTTTTCAAAGATATAAAATTTATCAAATGGATGGGAAAAGTTTTCTTTATAATCTACTAATTTCTAAACCATTTTTTATTAAAATAACACCATGTTTGGAACCTAAGAACTATACTGATCATATTTCAAAACTTTTAAAAGCCTTATATGGTGAAAACCATCTCCTTATGCATGGTATGAAATTTCATCTCAATGTTTTTAAAAGAATGGATTTTTTTATAGAAATGTGGACCTCAATATCTTTATTTATAGGTATTCTAAATAAATTTTTATTATTTATATTTATTTTGATGATATTATATCATGATATTTTTGTGAATTATTATATAATAAAATTTTAGAGTTGATGAATACTGATTTTAATATGAGTCTTTATGGGGTATTTAAATTATTTTTTGGAGTTAGAATTTCGCAAGGAGGTGTTGAGATTTTTCGTAATGAGTGTAAGTATACTAAAGAGTTATTTAATAGATTAAGAATTAACTTTAGTAAATTTTTATGAACCTCTGTGAGTATTACTGCTAAATTGTATTTTTATTTAGTTGGAAAGTCTGTTGATATTAATTTTTTTAGAGTTGTGATGAAAACAATTTCTTGATCTTACCACTTGTATACCTGATCTTATTTTTAATGTCTATGTGTGTTCAAGATTTCATATCAAAACTTAGGAAGGTCACTTTAAATATATGAAAAGGATTATAATATATTTTGATGGAATATTTATTATTTGTTTTATATATAAAATATCAGTTTTAATTTGAAGAGATTTTTTATTTTTTATTTTTGGGGATATAGAATTGATAGGAAATTTACTTATATTGTGAGTAACATTTTAGGAAAATTGTTTTATTTATTGAAATTATATGATGTAGTTATCACATTTTTTTTTAAAATCAAAATATGAATACATTTATTTTGCAAGTTTTTTTCTCAATCATGATAGATTTGATATATTTTATCTTACTTTGATGTTCATTTTGAAAGAACACTTATTTTATTTAATGATTCATTTTATATTTCTATTTGTAAGAATATTTTATAAACTTTTAAGACAAAAAATATTAAATTGATATAAATTTTTATTTGAAATCATGGTAAAAAAAGAGTTATCAGTTTGGAATATATTTTTTTAGATAATAAATGGGAAAATATTTTTACTAAACATTTGGATATAATGAATTTTAAGAAGACTATGTATGAACATTGAATGATGGAATTTTAAACTGTATACAAGAATGAGTATTTAATATCTACTAATCTTTATAAATTATTATTTTTAAATATTTTCATGGATATTTTGTAGATTATTATTACTTATTTATAAGAAAAGTGGGAAAGACATGATGATTCACTGTAATATCTATTTTAAATATAGAAAACTTAAAATTCAAGGAATGTATCATTGATTTAATATTTTCTATTACCTATATTTCTTTAATAAATGATTAGAGTATAATAATTTATAATTAATTAATTTATTGAGGGTTATATTATTAATGTTTTATGATTTATTTTACAATTTTTAAAGAATAATTTTTTTTACTATTTTATTAATTTTCTTTAAAATTAAGAAATTTTATAAAGTTATTTTAAAAAAATGGGAGTTAATTATTTCAGATTTTTTAATTTTTGATATTTAAAAAATGGGTATATTTTAAATTTTTGAGTTACTGGAGTGTCTCTTTACTCTTTAATCATTTTTATTTTTATAATTACCAAATTTTACCTTTTAAATTTTTATACTTATTTCTATCTATTATGTTTTATTTTTATTTTAGAATGATGTCGACTCTATTGGATTTTCTATATTTTTTTTATTTAATATTTTTTATTTTACTTTAATTTTTTATTATCTTGTTTTTAATTTTTTTAAGTATATGAAGCTTTTACTGTGTGAATAACAATTCTTCAATATGAAGATTTTTTAATTTTTAAAAACATTTTTAACATTGTGATGTTTTTTGTTTTAAACTTATGAATTTCTTTTCTAAATTTATAAATTATTTCTTTCAACCGTATAATGATTTTTTTAATCTTATTAAGTTTCAATATAAACCTTATGAATTGTTTTCTATGATGGGAATGAACCTTAAAAACATAATATAAACCTTAGGAACTTCATATATAGCATATTATCAAACTTATAATGTTTTGGAGTTTTAATATTTCACTAATGCATTATAAAATAAGAATTAAAATTACGCTTATCAACAATTAAAATGACCATTATGAAATTATAAATCACTATTACAAATTAAATATAATACTTCTAATTTAAAGTTGTTTACTCATATGAAGTTTTTATTGAGGTGTTTATTATTTTAGTGAAGTTATTATCATATGTTAAAAAAATAGACAATCAAAATATATGAATGGAAGTGTTCATAACATACACTCTTCATTCCATTGAGTATTATATATATATATATATATATATATATATTCGACCTTTTTTTTAAATTGGTTTAAACTCGTGAAATGAAATATGAAAAATGTTTTTAACGAGACAAGAAACATATCATAATAAGAAAAACATAAATAATAAAACCATTTAATTAAATTAGTAAACATCATGAAAAGAAAAATTGAGATTTCATTATAAATAAATATCAATGGAGCTAGATGAAGAACAGATGACTGGAATATACTTTGGAATTATGACAATATTAATTAACCGTGATCACTAATAAAGTTATATAAAGTCAAAATTCTTTACTCAATGTAATAAAGATTTAACAAATGTTTGAGTTTTCATCAATTTTGGATCTTCATTCATTCAGTTATATTTTCATTATTATTTTCTTATCTTAACTATAACAAGTTTGTGTTTTTATCATGAAAATATCATGTTTTTATTATTATACCTCTATGGTAAAGGGTATTTTTTTATACCTCTATTTATAAAAGGTAGGTCTATTATGAATCTACTTGTAAAAGAAACGGTTTTTATGAGGTTGTGACTCCCAATAAAATTCAAGTCATTCTAGGTATTCATCCACTATAAAAGTTATTATGTAATTGTGTTGTGAATCTCATACAAAATTTAAGTTCATTAGATATTGTGAGAAGGGTAGAGTATATCTAGGATCACTTTTTTATTTGAACTGCTTAAAAATTTATATTCATCACTCATTTAATTTTTACATCACATGAACATGAATTTTTCTAAGGTCAACCCAAATTTAAAATTATATTTAATGATTTATCGATTTAATTCCCACCCCCACCCTCTAATCATTATAAAAATGTAAATGTGAGAAAACAACTATAAATTTATAATTAAAAGCTCCCAAATAATCATTTATAGTGATATGCAAAAAAGAATTCAAAAAAATCTAGAGAAACTGTTAGTTCAAGGGTAATTGACTAAGATTTGGACCCAAGAATATTTTCTTATTTCATTAATATTAGTAAGAGAATTATGAAAAACAATTTTTATTGAGGATAATAAGAATAAGAATATTTAAAATGAAATGAACACAAAAATGAGTTCTTTTAGCTCTATAAATGTTAGAAAAATCTTTGAGAGAAAGGCATTTTATTGGATTTTAGACCTCAGTAATGCTACAATCATCTATTTTAATGACTCTAATTAAGGAATAATATTTCTATATTTACATTTGAATTATTTAATTTTAAAATTATGAAACCATATCTCGTTATTTTAATTCATTATTTTTTATTCTAAATAACTCTCCATTTTTATGTCCTTTTAGGAGGAAAACATTAATTTTATGAAGTATGTAATAGTAAAAGTGTAAATTAATATGATAAATTTATTACTCATGGTATTTATCATAATTATCCAAATAATTTATGGTGTGAAAAATATTAATGAAATTATCATGGTTCAAAATTTTAAGAGCCTAATTAATTTTACGTTGTATAATGAGAATCAAAAGATATTACACCTCCCCCATTAAGAGCCTAATTAAACTTATTGGTATTATAAAAAATATTATGTATACCCCTTAAAGATTATGTGGTCCTAAATAATTACAAATTATATAATTAAATCTAGATGATTGATATAATTATCATATAAATTTAATTTTTTATGTGGAGAGATAACATGTGTGTAATGTTTTTCAAGGATTGGCATATGAATTGAGGTAGGGAGATTAAGAAAAAATTATTTTAGAAACCCAAATTAGTACCAAAGGTTATAGAAGATGATATAATTATGAATTTTTGAGCATTTTATTATATTAGAATGATTTTTATTCCAATTTAAATGACTTAAAAACATGGAGGTTTGAGATGATAATTTTCGTTAATTAAATTATTGAAATCATCTATATTATAGATACAAGAATTGGTAGATATGATAATTTAATTGTTCTATCCAAAATATTAAAGTCACCAATATAGATATATTTTTCTTTAGGATTTACATCACAAATAGAAAAGGGAGGATCATGGTAATATCATTTTATTTTTGATAAATTTATAATATATAATATTCTATAATAATTTAAGTATATAACTATGACACTCATATTAGTATCAAGAAATTAAGGTTAATATATACTAATAGACATATGTATAAGAGAGTCTTAAAACAACCATAATTTTCAGAAGTATTGTTATCATATTATTGATAATAATGTATAGGATCTATAAAACAAAGATTATATTAATTTAACATTTATTCAAGGATAGATAGATAATTTAAATTCTATTTACATATTAATTCAATATTCCTCATTTAGTAATAAATCCCTAATTCTTAACTGAAAATATTTTAAAGTTGGATGTTTTTTTGGGATTATTATAATTCTTAGATTACAAATATCATAGTATGAAAATTTTCAAAAAAAAATTTAGTCCTCATACTTCAAAATATAAATATAAATATTATTAATTTGTTATAGTGGAGGAGTAATGTTTTGTTTCTTATCAAGTAGTTTAGAATACATTGTGGTTTATTTTAACATTTTTTATTCGAGAAAAACCATACAGGTAACTAATTATTAAATAATAGTTAGTTTCTTTATCATCTCCATAAATTTTATGATGGAGATATTTTTTAGGGACAAATAATATTATGTCATGTATAATTGTTACATGATCTTGATTAATTTTCATATAATTCATTTGATTATCAATTATATCATCATGAATAAATGGATTATTAATCTATTAAAATTCATTTTTATTAAAAATATCATATTTAGGCCTATCCAAGATAGAATTTTTCTATTAGAGTTTCAAAAAGTAGTTTCATGAAATAAAATGTTTTGAGAGTTTGATAAAGTTCCAATGGTTTTTATAGAAAAATATAATAATAGAATGAATATTCTTATAGAAAAAAATGAAAAATTAAGATCATCCAATATTATTTTCCCATTATATTTCAACTAAGTTAATAGTTTATTCTATGAAATATGCTTTACATTATTTGAAGAGACGTGATATTAATTAAATACATTGTATTACTAAATAAAATATGTATTCATTGTCATTTTTTGTTTCCATTGAATCTAAGTAAAAGGATATGTTTGAATATGGGTTATTTATATTGAAAATGGTTGTCTAAATAATAATGGAAATTATAATAATTATATCCAATGACTTGTTGGGACTAATAGTAATAATATGAGTATCCAAAGGAAAAAAATTAGATAAAATAATTTTTTATTAATAATCTTGAAATTTAATTCCATGAGGAGTTATAAGAATGATGGTTCCAAAGAAAAATTGAATGGGTGAATGAATTTTTTATAATGAAAATTGGGATAGACATTAATGAAGTTTTGGAGATGTTAAAATTTATATATCTCCAAGATAATATGGAAAAAAATTCAAAAGTTTATGATGGAGTAATTTTATGGGATTCCAAAAAGTTTCATTTATATTCATTGGTATATTATAATAGTAATTTTGGCTAGTTTTGAGGCTTGAAGAAGAAAATTCATGAAAAATATTTGATTCATGTGAACAATGAATCTTAATATTCCATTATAATAAATTCATGGGTGAACCATAAAATGTTTGTGTTTTATGAGACCAATAATGGAAACATATAATTAAATATATAAAATGACTATTATAATATATGAATTTTTTAGAACCAAGGTAATATTAATGATGGTTTTTAGTTTCATTGTTTTTTAATTACTGTAGTCATTATTGTACTATGACATGAAAAGTATTATATCAATGGAACAATTCATCGAAGTGAGTTATTATACCATAAAATCGGTCCTTGATGCTCCAGGGACTATGATCCACTAAATTATAAGACCTTCAAGAAATTTTAAAAAATATAATAGGCTAGCTTGTATGTGAGATTATTCTTATATAGGTGGGGTCTAATCCATATTAGGTCAGTGGGTTCATGTGGGTTTTTTTTTCATTATAACATATATATCTAGTAAATTATATATTAATTATAGATGAATGGATTCTAACTTATAAACATTAAATAAAATCGCATTCAAACTATTGGAAAATAATATATCCCTTAATAAAAATCAATTTCCCATCATATTATAAATAGATATGGACTTACCCATTAGCATAGCCTAGTTGTTATGCCTTTGAGGGGTCTCTTGGGAGGTCTTAGGGTTGAGTCTCCTTGGGAACTTGTAGTAGTAGTAGAAACATTTATTTCTTTTCAATCCCCCTCCCTGAATAGTTTTAATATAAATAGATATTGAGTGAATTTATTACATCACTCTATCCATGATTTAATCTAAAAATGAAACTCCATAGGGAAATATCTTGTTCTATGATATTATAGATTCCATTAATGGAACTAATGATAAAAATATTGTATGTATATCCATAATGTTGATTATTTAAGGGTTTTGGGGAGCTTTATTGGTTAGAGATGTCTTAAAGGAAGCTAACATGTTGATTATGTTCCTAACACCAGCTTATTATTCTTCTTGTTATTTATCAAGTGATGGTCATGCTACTTAGTGGAAAATATGTTTTTAGCCTCACCATAATAAAGTTGGATTCAGTGGAATTTTTTAGGTTTGATCCATCAATTCATATAACTGATTATTTGGTTTTGTTCAGGTTTCATGGATCTAATCTATATCATCACTATCATCTTCACTTTATATGGTTTATCATCAAGTCTTCTCTGTCAGGATTGTTTACAATTTTCTTGAACCATTGATTTGGAAGTCACGTCATCAAGTGTCACTCATCCTTATTAGGTCTTTGGAAGCTTAGTATTCTCTATTGTTCATAGTCTTGGGACCGTGGTTTTGGATATCATTTGGTGGTGGTGATGCCATCGCTGTGATGTGTTGTTCTAGTTTGGGTTCGGCGATCAATAAAGGTGGTGCATAAGGCCTCCTCCTCTCTAGATCTGGTTATGCTTCAGATTTGGGCCTCCTCATTTTCCTACTTTTAATGTGGGGTAAAGGTAATTGGGTGGGCAGTGTCAATTTGGGATTCTCGGGGTGGCAAAAACATGGATATTTGTGATCATTGGGTGGTCGACATCGATGTAGGGTTTAATAGGAGGTAACGGAATAGGGTTTCACATTGGGAATGTGGTGCTCAGTGTCAATAAATATACCCCATTTTCAGATCTATTGGTAGTGGAAGCTCCATCATTGGGATGTGTGGCATAATCCTCTGGTTGATGATCAACGACATCAGTGATAGAGGAGGCGTTCAGGTGACGATGTGGTTCTTGAATGGTTCAGAAAAGATCTTTTAGGTTATACTTGGTACTTTGGGCCAAAATGGATTTGAGTCTTTAAGATTTCAGACTCTATTTATAGAATTTATTCACTATGACATTGGTACAAGTATGTTTCTTTATGACTTTGACCTATTGGTCCTATAGGCCTGGCATACACAACCTATGAGCCCTCAATCGAAGGGTTTTAAGTGACATAATGAGACCAGAAAAATGACTCAATGTAGTTGATAGGTGGTACAACATGGTGACAAGAAATTGATTCCGTGTGGGGGACTTGAAATAGATATGAATATGCTGACACTCAACATTCAACTGTATTTCAATGGGGGACTGATGGGTTCCCTATAATGATGTGTCAGAACAACAAGACGTTGCTACTCAGAAGGGGGCGACACAACATCTTCGACTAGTAGCATATGTGAAATGGATTTCGCATGGTGTATTGTGACATTTTACTAGTGGTTTATTATACTTAATACTACATATTGGGAATTCAAAGCATCTCCTACATAGTTCCGATGATCCACATTTATATAATCGGGCTTTGGGGAACCATTTTTAAGGCCTACAATCCACTAGGCCTTCGGTACATGTTAATGGTTACCACTTAAGCTTATGAAAAGAGAAGATTCTTTCTGTAATAAAAAGGGGGTTCATCCCCAACCTATTTGAATCACATACACACACATACAAACACACACACATACACACTCATATATATACACATTTATACTAATGGAGAAAAAATTTGACAAAAATATAAATATACACCATCAATATATGTTGGAATTCCAATGGCTCAGTCACTATAAAATTTCAATCCCATTAGAAACATTATAACTAGGAAAATTAATATTTACATGGAATGTATATTTTATAAATTTAATAATTAATAACAATAGGTGTGATATTGATAATTGAATGAATATAATTTAAAAAAAAGGTAAATATATAATGTAGTCCTTACATAAACACAATATGCTGATAATGTGTTTATTGGAATATATCCATTATCAAACAGAGTATAAACTAAAGGAATATGATTTATGTATCCATTAAAAAATATGAACTTTAAAAAACATAGTTGTTATATGTATATAATTTTAATTTATGTGTATACAAATATAAAATTTAATTTTTAATCATAAAAAAATATCCATTTTTCACCCAAAACATAAAAAATTAAATACATTATGAATTTTTATTTAATTAATGAATTTCATAATATTTATTAAAAATTTTGAGTTATAACATTTAAATTATGCAATGGATTTTTTTCAAAATATATAGATGTTTTTTAATTTTAGAGAAAAAATAAATAATAAAAAATGTTAAAAAATTTATTATTATATTGTTATTATAAATAAGTGTTACTAGTTTAAATAGTTTTAATCACTAAAAATATTGTTATTCATATAATAAATTTTAATTTATTAATTTAAAAATAAATCATTATGAACAAATATCTATAGTTTAAAATATATTTTTTATTTTCCAACAATTTTTTTGAATAAAATATTATTTAAAAGATAAAATCAATAAAAATAGGGTTTCCTATTTAATTATTTATATTTAAAAAACCATGGTATAAATTTCATTAAATATGATCCAAAATTGTGAGTCAGTACATTGAAATGGATAATAGCCAAGCTAGTTTTACAAGGTCTATATTAAAAAAATATTTAATAATTTCTCATGATTTGATCTAAATATTTACCTTTCCACCCAATTTCAATTCACTAAGAAGATATTGAGAACCCATATACTCTAATTATCTCTCAAATATATCTATGATGAATCTAAATTTCATATAGAGTTATTATTCTATGGCTATGAAACAACATCTAAGGGTATTATTTATCTCTCTTTTAAAAAAACATGTAATTAATTTTAAAAACCACCTTCAAATTTAAATATACTACTTAATTATCCATATATGTCCATTTGATTAATTTAAATTTAAAATTTGTTCATATTAATTAAATAATCCCTCCTGTAAGATCCTGTGTTTTTCAATTTGGAAATTTCAAAGGGAATTGAATTTTCAACTACTGGATGGGTAAAATATTGATCATAGAATCAAAATATAAATTATAATTCTTAAATGACAATAAATAATGTTTTTATATGTGTATTGAGTCTTATAAGGTACTCTTAAGGAATTTGGATCATCTTGGAGACACACTAACTAAAGTAAAAGTTTTATAAAGTACAGAATGGGCCACACGGTTGGCGCATGGTGAGTGATAAACATGTGGACTTGTTTGAATAGAAGCACGAGTTGAGGATACCATGCATCAGGCTATAGAATGTTATGTGGGAGTATAAATTTTATTTTATACATGATTCATGGATGGTGAATAGTCTGTTAAACAATGTGTCATGCTCATGCGAGAGGGTTCTTCCTGGGACAGTAGAGGTGCATAGATTGGCTGGCCCTGTGGCCCATTAAAAAGTATAAAATGATCATTTTCCCCTTCTTAACCTTAAATAATTTTACCCTATTATCTTTATTTTTCACTCAACAGCCTCCTCTGTAATATCCCTCCTCTTTCTCCCTTCCTCCATAAGAGATCTCCCTTGTTCTCAGTCAGAATCAAACATCGTCAGATGCATTGAAATCCTAGTGCTATGTCATCAACATTGTTAGCCTATGTTATGTTCTTCACCTTATTCCACTGATATTGGTTTCTCAGGTTAGGGATTTTGGTCCTGATTCCATCAGATCATCATGTGATTAGATACTAATTTTTGGTCTTTTTCTTTACCTAGGAAGAGTATGGCTGGGGAGTTTATCTTTACTTCTTCAAG
This sequence comes from Viscum album, assembly GCA_963277665.1. NCBI lineage: Eukaryota > Viridiplantae > Streptophyta > Magnoliopsida > Santalales > Viscaceae > Viscum > Viscum album. Next base: position 1,869,776,327 of record OY728133.1, read on the forward strand.
TTATGTTTCCTGAAGTTATGTAATCATGGTGAATTTATAAATATTTAATTATTTGAATTTAATTGTTGGGTGGATTTTTTACACCATTTCTTATGGATTATGCCTGATTCATGTTTTGGGATGTGTTGTAGGTTTTATGTGAGTGTTCGGTCTCCCTTCTAGTGTGGTGGGATCTTACAATAAAGTTTTATCCATTATGAAATTTCTAAAATAGAATAGTTCTTCTATAATTATAGAGTTTTTGGTTTCATTATTTAATTATAATCTTGTTATAATTAATTTACTCTGATGGTTTAGTTGTGATATAGGATCATGTGTGTCTTAGGTGAACTTGGATGGGCTTTCATACCTTTTTTCGGGACATGAAAAGTAAATTGAAATCTTTCTAAAGTTAGGTGGTCTGACATACCTTCCCTTTGGTATTTTTTTGCTTTTTTGTGGTTGTATGTGGATTCTTAGGCTCTCCCCTAAGGGAGATGACACCTTTTTAAATATAATTAAATGGAATATTTGTTAAATTTTTTTGGTTAAATAAAATGGATGACTCTAGGGGTCACTGACAACCCTTGTACACTAGATTTCTGCCTTGACCTAATAGTTGAGATTGTTAACCTATCCTAGAGGATACCAAGAGGGATTCCTCTATTCCTATACTCTCTTTGACGGTCCAAAGACGGATTCCTCTACTTTAGTTATGACCTGTAGGATCATGTAAGAGATACCTCTCTATGTATTAACCAAGGTAACACTAGTAGGTTCCGGGTAGTTGACCAACCATGAGTTATTACATCATGGGTTTGAGTATAGAGGGTATAGGGTGTCACCCGGATACCCTAACAAACAATTAAACATGCGAGACTGTGGTGGTTGTGGTGGGTTTAGGTGTTTATCCACCCTCACTCTTTTATTTATGTATTCACACAGTTGTTATTGATACATATATGATTTCTATATTTACTTCCTAGAACTCATCCCATGGGACCTGTTATGATATGATGCTACGACGGGGGTTACCAAGAGAACATCTAGGGACACAACTATTGAGCCTTCACTACTAGAAATTTAGGTTATATCCACGGTTTAATGAACCATAGCTGGTATTGGCGTGGCTATATGGAAAGACCTAGAGCCCTTGATTCAAATCGTGGCTAAATCCCTATATCCAAGGTACAAACTATGGCTAAATCCATATAGCCACTGTCCAAACAATGGATAAATCCTTATATCCATAGTTTGAAACCGTGGAAGAAGCATAATCCAAATATGGCTATAGCCACAATTTGAAACTATAGTTATAAGGCAATCTCCATATTTCAAACTGTTGCTATATTCCTTCCCATTTCATACCCCCCTCCCCCCCACAATCAACCTATATCCCCCACGCCCTGTAAATCCCCCCTCCACCCCCCTGGACAGCCCCCCCCCCCCCCACCACCCCAGACAGACCCCCCTCCTTTCTGGACAGAACCCCCCCCCCCACACACACACATGACTCCCCCTTCATCCCTCCTTCCCCCTACAAAGCGCCCCCTCCACTCCCCCCTGGACACCCCCCACCCCCACCCCCTGCTACCACCCACACTACTCCCCCTGACGCTTTCCCCCCACTCCCCTCTAGACAGACCCCTTCACCCCCCCCCCCCCAGATAGACCCCACCCCGAGACAAACCCCACCCCCTGGATAGACATTCCCCCTGGACAGACACCCCCCTGGACACCCCCTCCCCTCCTAGACACCACCTCCCCCTAGACACACCCTCCCAATAGACACTCACCCCCCTAGACAGACCCCACTTCATCCCTCCTATACACCCCCTCCGTCCTGAACACCTCTCCCTCCTGGACACTCCCCCCACTAGACAGCCCCCACCCCCTCCCTCCTAGACATCCCCTCCCTCTTAGACACCCCTCCCCTCCCTCCTGAACATAACCCCCCCCCCCACCCCAACCCACCTACACACACACACACCCACCTACAGACCCCCCATTCACCCCCCACACACACAGACACCCTTGAATACCCTCCCCCAGAAGACCACATTTCACCACACTTCCTTCTTGTACACCCCCTCCTTCGTGGTCAACCCCCACCCCCCTCCCAAGTAAATCCCCCCTTCCATGGACAGACCCCCCCCCCCCCCACATACCCCCCCTTCACCCCCTCCTTCTTGGACAGATCCCCTACCCCAACCCCTCCCTCCTGGACACCACCCTAGACAAGGCACCCCAGTAATTTTGGGCATGCACAAATAATGGCGCCACAGAATCTATAAACATGTAACAACAACTATCTTGGGAAACTCATGTAGATTTCATGTATAAAGGCTTCATTAGTAGACATATTCCATTTTAATAGCATCCAAAATCCATCAAATTACTCTAACTGAACATAATGAACATGTTAATGCTAATACAGTAGAAAATATTCAAACCTAAAATAATTCAAGTCCCAGCATTTGATCATGAAAATTGAAATCAAAGACAAAAATATAAAAAAAATCATATTACAATATTCCCTCAAAACAACCTTGACCAAAATTAGTTGATCAAATAAAAAAAAGGAATGGTTGTAGAACAATAATACCTAGGCCTTGAGCTGGCCATAGAACGTCCACTTCTATTGGGTCGTCTAGAAGCACCAGTGCCTAAACATTGAAGATGAATCTATGAATTTTATGTCCACCTCCTCCAACATGGCCTAAGATGTTCGCTTCCACAGCTACTAGTGATGGGTGACCACACCCTCACAACCCTTCCCATTTGTTACCCCAATGATATCATTCATCCAGTCTTTCTGGAACACAAAATAAATTGGAATCTTTTTCTCAAAAAACAACATAGAAACATATATCCTAAACCCCAAAAATTTATGAAAATAAAAAATAAAATATACAACAGAACTATAATAACAACTCATTCAATGATTAATTGAAATATAATATAAATGTTGTCTCCATTCTTAAAATATTAAAATATGAGTTTACTTGATATAAATGATAATAAAAACCACAAAATTATACTAATAAATCAATATAAAATTACTTATAAAATTTTGGACACCCATGAATGGTCAAGGAAGCCTCTAGTCTCCACCAGCATAAACTACATGATCCTACAGCTCTTCAATCTGAAGATGCTGAAAGAGAGAAAATAAAAAAACACTTTTTTTATTTTTTTTAAATAGTTTAGAGTGGTCTTAGTTGTAATTTTATAGATGCTTCCCATGAAAAGTTTCCCCGGCATTGATCTGACCTATCCTGAGGCCAAGAGAGAAATCAACAATGAAGGAATCATTTGTCTCCCCATATCAATGAGAAATCAGAACGAATAGGAAATGATCCTTCATTAGTTTCACCAAATAAATATCCTAGGTCACCTTTCCAATCTAGTTCACCTTTAGAAGAAGGTAAATTTGATATTTGAGATCTATGATCATGGAATTAGATGATTTATTGATTATATGCAAGCTAATAAATCCAATGGTGTCTGTTATTTAGGAAGGTGCTACAATCGTTTAGTTTGGAACAAATCCCACAACCATTTGTGATTGAAATTCAGTTGTTAATAGCCACATCAAAATTCCTGTGACAAATGATGATGCATTATAAAAGCTGATAAATCCAATGTGTCAGTTTGTTTATAAAGTAAAGATGCGATGCACAAATTTGGTACATGTAAATCCCCATTAAAACATGTAGCATGTGATTTACCTCTACATTCAACATTGTCTATCAAAACCACCTATAAATGTTTTTAAATTATGGAATGATATTGGGTAGATATTAATGAAAGTGGAGATCATTTTCCCTGATCTTTTATTAAGTAAGTTTCATTGCATGAATTGTAAGTTTTAAAAGTACCCAAAGAAGGATTTTCTAGGCTAAGACTGGTTCCCAATGTACATGTATTAAGGAATATATTAAAAAAAATGAATGAATATGTATTTTTATGTGATTACCATGAGGTGTATTATACTATAATATAGATAGTGTTGTGAATTAGAGATTTCAAAAAGCAGAAAAGAGAAGGTTTTCTATAAGTATAAGTGTATTTGTGTGACCCACATTTCACAAACTATTAGTTTCAAATAGCTATATTAAAAAATGGGATGATAAATATTGCAATCTCATTTGGCCGAACAAAAATATTCTTAAAGATAAAAAGGGAAATATTCTAGCCACTATATATAGGATTTTTCTTACATAATCGGAGGTTTTATAATAATATCCACGCATTTTGCAAATCGTATAATATTGAAAATTCTTGTAACTTACACTGAATCACTAAAAGTAAATATATAAAATTTGAATAAAATTTTTAATATGTTTATAATGCTTAAACTTTCATTAAATGATATGTAATGAATGTAATAGTTTTTTTTAACTTCGGTAAACATTAATCTTCTTTTGTTTTCTCCACCTAGGTTAATTGAATGAGGTTGTCCTCTTTTCTAAATTAAAATGAACATACAAATGATATCTCCCTTTGATAATTTCAAAATAACTCTAATCATAACATAGTAAAATGATCATTTTCCAACGATGGAATCTTTCATTAATAATGATTCATGACTTTCAACCCAATTATCATGAAAAACATTTCACGAATGATATCCCCGGTGGAGATTTCCTTAGATTATTCCATTGAGAATAAAAAATAACAAAAAATGAATAGGATGATAAAACATTAAACTATCGAGGATTAAGAATAAATTATGAAAAATAGATCTACGCTCACAAGACATTATATAGGTTATACTCCCATTCATGTAACTGATCATAATTTTTTGATCTATAATTCTGCATGAAAAAAATTATGATGCTAAATATCTTAATATAATAACCCTTAAATTTAAAAAAATAATGTGTCGGTTACCATTGGAAAAAATAAATTAATCTATGTATAAAATCAAGGTATACTATAATTTACAAAATGTGAACATAAAAGGACAAACAACCACATTCATAAATCGTTCTAGATAAGAATATAATTTCTGTAACCCTTCTGGAATTTATATTCTAGTAGTTTTATTATGTTATTCTCTTCATATATTGTTCATATATAAGAGTATAATTATAATACAAAAAATTAAAGGCATTAAAATTTTAAGTAAATTTTTATATGGTTTTGGATACCAAATTTCATATGTCAGTATGTGTAATCATTTATTTGATCTGAAATTAAGATGTTGGAATCTATAATTTATTAGTTTTGAAGATATTCAATAAAAACAACTTTTATACCTAAATCATTATGACTTTTTTAAGATTGATTTTTGTGAGTTCCTTTGAGATGTAAACTCAATGTGTTTTAATGGAATTCACTCTGTTCAATGCGAAATTGTTCTTCAAATTCCCACCTCTCTAGAATATTGTTCCTAATAGTGTTCTTTTTGGTATGAAATAGATTGATTGATAATAGTATATTTTAGTGTATTTTCTTCCAAGAACATAATTTTTCCCTTTTAAATTCATCTATAATTAAGGTTTTTTATAAATTTTCATTCTAGTGGTAATGTTTGAATGTAACTTTTTCAAGCTCCGGACCTTTGACTTCATCTTAATCACTTCACCCCAGTATATGATGTAGAAACATGTGTAGGATTCACATTTAGTACTGAATTCAGTCCAGAAATCAAATTTTTCTACAAAGAAACCTTTACTTTTAATGTAGTTAAATCACATATAGATTCAGTAAGATCAATATTACTCTTACTAAATTAAACTTAATGTTTTGTATAGATCATGAAAATCCATTGATAACTATCATAACATCCATAATATATTCCTAAACCTCATCATATGATTTAGGTATATCATATTTATTGTCATATAATTATGATAGTTCATCAACTAATGAAAATTACAAATATACTCCAAAGGATAAATATGAAAAAAAAGTTTCAATGAATATCTTCCCTATAAGACTTAGTTTAGTTGTATCCTTAAATTATTTCCTTCTTTTTCACTTAAAATATTTCTTATATTACTTGTATTTGTTGTTCAATATCATCAAATCATGGTTTATGTGCCCTTGTTTTTTACATTCATATAGAATCACTTCATATGGGTCTTTATTTTTTTTATAAGTAACATTCCTATCTTTCATATATTTTTGTTAATGTCACTATAAATTAGGACTTCCAAACATACTTATATCATTTTTTACATAATATCCTTCCATAAGTTCTAGAAAACTCTCATCTAAATTCCACCAAAAATTTCTTTTTGATATAATCAGATTCAAAGATTGAGCATCGAATCTTAATGATCTAGAAGTGGATAAAAAACATACTCTATTATTCGTTATTTATTTCTCAGTAACCCTTATTAAATGAATTTTATATTTTCTAAGGGTTCTAATAAAGAAATATTTATATTTTTTTTGATATAAGTATTATAATCAACTATCATTATTTTTTATTTCAATTATTCTGTTAGAATATTGATAATCTCATCAATGATTTCATCAATTGTTATTTCTTTTTATCCAATAGATTTTACACTGTTTACTATAATCATTAACTATTGGTGGATCTAAGAAACTGATTCTCCATGAAATAAATCAAATGATTGAAAATATTCCTAAAGAAACAATCTTCTAATCTACAAAACATGTAAATTTTTTAAAATTATAACATCTAGTATTTTCCATGTCCCTCGTGTCATTATTGTAAAACGCCAGGTAAATAAAGAATATTAAATTTTCATATTTATCAATATTTGTGAATAAAATATTAATATTTCTTTAAAGGGGACACTATGCTCGATGGTGTACCCAACATGCAACAATGAGTTTCTTTGGAATCTTACGTTGCACTCTAATAATAAAATAATATTATTTTAAATGGTAGTTAACATGTAGCAATTGTATTGGAAGTAATGGATATAAATAACTAAAATATGATTATATATGTTTTTAAATATTTTTACATTTATCCAATAAAAGATAAAGGCTTAAAATACGGAAAGAATTCAATTTTAGGCGTATATGCCCTAGTTTTCACTAAAGGTTCACTTATCGTCTTCTGATGGAGAACCGTCATTAAATTTAGTTTTGTTCACTATTATACATTATTTTGGACCAAATAAAATTCTTTTTAAGAATTGGGACATCAAAATTTACTTTGTCTAATGTTTTGGTATCTTTTCGATAAAGTTCATTTTTTTAATGAATAATGTCAAATGTTGTATTTTAATTCAAAACCTCTTTTTAATCTAATTTATTTATATGATTAGATTATCTTTTGAATTGTTTTTAAAGTTAAATTAGAATATATGTTTACCATTAAATCCAATAGTGGTCGTTGGAATTAATTTCACTTTGAAAACAGACTTAAACTAGTGTCAATATTTTGATACTTATTGTTTCAAAAAAACACGGTATTTGCTCTGACAACAGGAATTAATTATTAAATTAATTAATGTGACTTATATGTTTTGAATTTTCTAAAATAGGCTTCATTTTTGAATTCATAATATCAAATATAGCTCAGGGTGAATTTTTGGGATTTTTCTGAAAAACTTCAATTTTTGATGAATAGTGAAACCACTAAGTGGCACTTATAAAAACTGATTTTTCCGTTTAAATGAAATTTTTCCATCTTTGTGTTTTTAATTTCAAAAATCCGACATACATGGTTGTCATTAAGAAGTAAAATGTGGTTCAATGGGATAAAAATAATTTTTTGGTGAATAGTAACTTATTAAGTTTTTAATCGCGATTAGAGGTAATTAGTGTAGTTTAAGGTAAAAATAATGTTATAATAATATGAAATGAACTTTAGACATGTCCTAACCTCATTGGATGTGTCATGGCCGACCAAGAAAACCCATGGGTCAAATTGGGGACCCCATGAAGCCACTTTGTTTGGAAAATTACATTAATATCTTTTTATTTAAAGTTAAAGTAAAAATGAGACAAACATGATATGTTTTACTAAAGAAATTTTTACAAGGGGTTATACAAATCAGATATTGACTATAAATATTCATTTGAAATTTAAGAAGATTTACTACATCATAGTATTTTTTTTGTAATTTTTGGACATTAAATATATTATATTATTTATGACATCGTGATGATGCAGCGATGACCTCATTATTTAACGATTTAAATAAAATGGAAAGATAATGTAATATCTAAGACCTACAAATGTCAAAAACCTATTGGATGAGTGGATATCAAACCCTTATCACTGTATCCTCGAAATGCATCAATGTGGGACCTTTAAAATCCAAAACGCTTTTGAAAATAAAGTAACATTTTGTAACTTTACAAGAGTGCCCCTCATCTCTTCTTATAAAAGGCCCCCACCTCTACCTCCATACCCACACTCCCAATGCCTTTGGCTCGGACAAACTCTGAACATTTTATCTCTCCACTTCCCTCTCTTACTCCTTGAAGCCTCACTTTGGGCAGAATTCTTCCCAAGGAAGCCTTTGAGCTCAAACCAAAGGGAGTTACCCGATTTTAAGTTAATGTCTTCACTTGGGTCCTTTTGTATTATTTTGCTTCTCCAACCCCCTAATCTCATTTTATTCATTAACGACTACAGTATCGTAAATATACTAGGATGTTGTTATAAGAAGTATTCGAGCTACACTTTCACACACCTACATCTAATGGTTAATGAACATAGTGTTTCCGTGGATGGAAAATTTCTGCCTCCCGAAACGAAGATTGTACAACATTCTTCTAACACTTTCAAAGGTGGCCATTAAGATGACACTATATTTATATATGATATATAATATGTTTATATTTTACTTAATCTTCTCTATTTTTCATTTATTTCATACCTTTATAGTTTCCATTATGGGTAAACGCGATATCTTCATTTAAGGAAGTGCGGACTACCGTCCCCTCAAAGTGATGTGATTCGTTAATGCCATATGTGGGATGTATAAAGGATGGATATAAAGTTATTATATATGATTCTATACTGGAATTATAATATACCTCTATATAATTATCATTCCATTCCATAAAAATATGAAATAGAAATAAAAGTAGCGTTCATGCGTACGTACGGCTTACCGTCTCCATGAAGGGTGCATTTCATTTCTTACCTCTAATTGATTATGTAATAATACATGTATATTCTGGATATATATGATATATATGATATCCAAATCATGAATTTAATTCTAGATATAATGAAAATTTGACCACACAAACAACATGTAATTGTAAGAAGTCCACTTTCGACTAAAGAACCAAATATCGACAAAACAGACATTATTAACTTAAATGATTACATAATGTTTATAACATGGAAAGAAGTGATCTAAAAGGAATAATGAACTAGAAAACGTTTCTTAATAAAGTGGAAATTAACTCATGTTTATTATTCAGGATGTTAAAGAAACGAACAAGACAAGTTGGACTTGAGGTAAGGGACCCTAATCTTTCTTTTTAAGTACACTCTTTTATGTCATTCCTTTTAAAACTCATATTTCTTGTTATTGGGATGTTATTTTATATTAATCTTACTGTAATGTTTATGTAAATATGATGAGAGACCATATTCTCTCTCTTCAATCCATTTTGGATGTTTTCAGTGGCGCAGTTAGGCTGCCTAATTTTCCTAAGAGATTTAACCTCTCTCCTTCTTTTTATGTACTCTCCTTTATGTCACTTCTTTTAAGATCTTATTTGATATGTTGGGGGATGTTATTTTATATTCCTCTTTCTTTAAAATTTAATTTGATGTGATGAGATACCCTGTTTCCTCTCATCATTCCATTCTATAAGTTTTAAATGGCGCCGTTAGGCTGCCATGTTTTCGTAAGAGATTTTTCATCTCACTTTTATTCCCGTGAGATTTATGCTACATTGCCACAATTTCCGTTGAGTGGTTTATGTACTGCCCATTATTACAATCCTTTTTTAATATAATTCCATTTATGGGTATTTACATATTCATAGTATGACACTTCTTCAATGGGGTGTACTTTTCAAAAGTTACCCAAGTCGGTAAGGGAACCTTTCAACCACCCCTTTTTAAAAGACTTCGTTTGTTATGTCTTTTAATTCACATAATATTATATTGGGATATGTTATTATATATCCTGATGATGTAAATTTTATTTCCATGTGATGAGATTCCCTTTCTATCTCTCATCAACTCATTTTCTGAATTTTTGAAGTGACGCCGGTAGGCTGTCGAATTTTACCAAGGGAACTTTTTAACCCAATTTCGATTTCTTTGGGTTCAACATGTAGTTATTGAATATGTCATCCATTGAATATGTTTGAATGACCTTTTATTGTTTTACACTTAATATCCAATTATATTGGGTGTATTTATATTTGTCACACATAATTTTGAGAAGGATTTGTCCTTAATTTAAAGATACCTTCTTTATAAGGGATTTCATCACATTTTACATCTCTATTGAGACTTCATTGTTGTCATGCACCAATTCACTCTTATATGATTTATATACTATCCTTTGGATATTATACCATGAATACATTTATTATCATGATATTATAAAGTTATGATTAAATGTCATTCCCCAATTATTGTATTCAAGTGTCTCTAATTTTGGTAAAAACCCATTTAACCAAAATATCGCTTTAAATGATTTAATGATTTGTTCTTATTAATATCCATTTTTTCTAAATTGTATTAAGGTTTTATTTATATGGATATTAATTGTTTAAAATGTTAAAATCTTCAAGGTGGTATGGGACTTCATCTCAATATTCTTTCATTGGGGCATATTTTATTTTATACAAAACCTTCTTTTATACGGTGTATAAACCCCTTTGACTTTTACGTTTATCCAAAAGGAATATATTTTTTACGAAGAGTTTTACTAAACAAAAATAGGGAATGTTTTGTCATATGTATGCGGCGACAACGACTTCTCCGCTGCCGTGACCATTATTTGAGTTTCGGCTTCCTCTACAAGCCATACCTTATTTTTAAAAGAAAAATAAATACCATGTTTTACTTTTCGTTTATTTTGGTATTGAAAATGGTTTTCATAATGTATTTATATCAATGTGTTGTATTAATATCTTGTGATTGAGAGGTGGAAATTTTATGTTTCCTTTATGCATGTTTTATGTGATACGATTATGTTGAGGTTCATGGGCATTATTTTGAAGACGGGTGATTCGGTGATAAACTAAGGGCGGGTGAGCCCGATATAGCTCTCCAATGCATTGGGTAACGCGAAGGAGTGAAACGTTAAGGATTCTCCGAAGAGATTTAGGGAATATACTGTGATAGGTATTCCAAATGTAACCAAGAGGGTTACTCCCTACGTAAGAATGTTATGAATGCCTCAAGTTAACTTTATGTCTTATGATTTCTATTATTTATTCATGATTTGATGAGGTATGTTATGGTGCCTATGTTTTATGGGTAAAGTTTGATTTCATTATTATGTATATATGAACTAATTTTTCCTTTCCATATTTTTATAACCCTTACTGAGCTTTTTATGCTCATCCCAAGTTTATAAAATGTTTTTCACAGGTCAAGGGAAAGGTACATGATGTGATTATAGTGTCAAAGATGTGTCAAGAAAGAATCCATGTTTTATTTTAAATATGTTTCCATTGATGGGAATGAAGAATACTATCTTTATTTAACCACTTTTTTTATATGTGGAATGTAGTGAATGTTTTATGATATAATTCTCTAAAACTCTAAACCCGAAAAGATCCTCAATGTGTAATCTTGTAATTACAAAATATTAAGTAAGGTTTAAGGCTGCGGCCTTATAGTTGGTATCAGAGGTCGGTTTAGATAAATTTAGATGTTAGTGTATTCTCTAAGAATAAGTGACAGTACCATAATGGATAGGATTTCAGAAAGAGTCCTAGTTTTAGATAAAATGAATGAGTAAGTATATATTAGTGGTTATATCCCTCATTAGTACATGATGGTTTTGTTGATATACTCACACTGACATTCATGTTTTTAGTGAAATGATGGATCTAGCAGGAACAAAAGAGACAACAGGTTTGAAGGAAATTGTGGTGGTTCTCTGATTAAGATACTAGATAAAATGGAGGATTTAATGAGGAAACCTGTGGTTTTTCTAAACCAAATATCAAGGAGTCATGATCAACCACTTGAACCTTGGTATGTTCTGTAATGTATCATGTACGAGATGACCAATCAATGTGGATGTTCAGGTAATAATTATAAAGGTAACCATTAGAGTTTATATGATCCGTACTTTTGAGGTAATTATGGGTTATTATATGATATGCTGGAAAATGAAAGGCATGAGATAAACATGAGGTTAAAATATGTTATGATCATTTTTTTTGATTTTATCTCTTTTTGGGGAATGATTTAAGAATTATATAGTTTTGGAAAAAGGAAAACACGCAGACCGTGTGACAACCCATCGCGTCGGAAAAAGCTGCGGGAATCGAACCCACAACCAAAGTGCGACTGGTATTTATCGCCAACCACTGGACGACGTGAAGTCCATGGTTAGTTTTAATTATTCTTTTTAGTTATATGATTTTATGAATTAAGAGTAAGTTGATTTTGGGTTATTTATGAAAATGATTAACCTATCATGGAGGATATGTTATTGGGTTAATTAATTTTCAATACGAGACTTTAGGAGCAACTGATGTTGTTTGGAGATAAATGTTAAGATTTAACTTAGAAGACTATGAGAATAAATCCTAAAAATATTTGGGTTTCAATCTTAGATTGGTTTACTTTGAAGAATTTTATGGACAAATTGTTTATCGTATGGTCCTCATTGAACTTTGGGTTTTGGTGGACAAATTTTGGATATTAAGCATAGATTTTCTTTTTAATGGGTTATCCTTTTCTGGATTATCTGACCTTGTACTAACCTTTTTGGTTTTGGTTTTGGTTAAAGCCTAAAGACATGGGATGTATAATGTTGTCTTTGGTGGATTAGGTGATTCTCTAGAAGTTGTTTATAGTACTCTAAATGCGAACAAGTCTTCCTAAATACTCGCCTTTTGGAGAAAGTATGAGTCTGTGTAAGAAATCTTGTAAAATTTGAAAGTCTACATGACTAGTATGTATGTTTCCTTATGTTTTAGTTAAGATCAAAAAATAAATTCCTCAATAAGAAGTAACTTAAAAAAAATGTTGTCTATTAACTTTTCCTACTGGGGAACCCAACACCGTTTAACCCATCACAAGTTTGTGATTTTCTTATTGTTAACTTTCTCCTAAACATGTTTTCTATCACTCTCCATCAGAACATGACCCTATGTTTTCTCCTCTATGTCCATATTTTTCTACATGAAATCCTAGTATGGGTTAACTCGGGTGACCTTTGTACTTATCGTTCTTTATTTTAAAGTGATTGTTTTACCGACTCTTTTTCCGATGTGGGACTTTCAAGGATGTTTCCAAGCTTAATTTTACAAATTGCGAGGACGCAATTCCCAAAAGGGGGGAAGGATGTAACACGCTAGGTAAATAAAGAATATAACATTTTCATATTTATCCATATTTGTGAATAAAATATTAATATGTCTTTAAAGGGGACGCTATGATCGATGGCATACCCAACACACAACAATGAGTTTCTTGTGAATCTTACGTTGCACTCTAATAATAAAATAATATTATTTTAAATGGTAGTTAACATGTAGCTGTTGTATTGGCGGGAATAGATAGAAATAACTAAAATATTGTTATATATGTTTTTAAATATTTATTCATTTATCCAATAAAAGATAAAGGCTTAAAAAATAAAGAAAGAATTCAATTTTAGGCGTATATGCCCTAGTTTTCACTAAAGGTTCACTTATCACCTTTTGATGGAGAACCATAATTAAATTTAGTTTTGTTCACTATTATACATTCTTTTGGACCAAATAAAACTGTTTTTAATAATTGGGACATCAAAATTTACTTTTTGTAATGTTTTGGTATCTTTCCGATAAAGTTAATTTTTTTTAATGAATAGTGTAAAATGTTGTATTTTAATTCAAAACCTCTTTTTAATCTAATTTATTTATATGATTAGATTATCTATTGAATTGGTTTTAATGTGAAATTAGAATATATTTTTACCATTAAATCCAATAGTGGTCGTTGGAATTAATTTTACTTTGAAAACAGTCTTAAACTAGTGTCAATCTTTTGATACTTATTGTTTAAAAAAAAACACGCTATTTGCTCTGACAGTGGGAATTAATTATTAAATTAATTAATGTGACTTATATGTTTTGAATTTTTAAAAATAGGCTTCATTTTTGAATTTGTAATATCAAATATAGCTTAGGGTGAATTTTTGGGATTTTTCGCAAAAATTTAAATTTTTGATGAATAGTGAAACCACTAAGTGGCACTTATAAAAACTGATTTTTCCGTTTAAATGAAATTTTGACATCATTGTGTCTTGAATTTCAAAAATCTGACATAAATGGTTGTCATTAAGAAGTAAAATTTGGTTTAATTTGACAAAAATAATTTTTTGGTGAATAGTAACTTATTAAGTTTTTAATCGCGATTAGAGGTAATTAGTGTAGTTTAAGGTAAAAATAATGTTTTAATAATATTAAATGAACTTTACACATGTCCTAACCTCATTGGATGTGTCTTGGTCGACCAAGACAACCCATGGGTCAACTTGGGGACCCCATGAAGCCACATTGGTTGGAAAATGACATTAATATCTTTTTATTTAAAGTTAAAGTAATAATGAGACAAACATGAAATGTTTTACTAAAGAAATATTTACAAGGGGTTATAAAAATCCTATTTTTGACTATAAATATTAATTGGAAATCTAAAAAGATTTCATACATAATATTATTTTTTTATAATTTTTTGACATTAAATAAATTAAATTATTTATGACATCATGATGATGCAGCGACGACCTCATTATTTAACGATTTAAAAAAAATCGAAAGATAATGTAATATCTAAGACCTACACATGTCAAAATCCTATTGGATTTCTGGATTTAGAACCCTTATCTCCTTATCCTTAAAATACATCAATGTGGGACCTTTAAAATCCGAAACTCTTTTGAAAATAAAGTAACATTTTGTAACTTTACAAGAGTGCCCCTCATCTCCCCTTATAAAAGGCCCCCACCTCTACCTCCTTACCCACACTCCCAAAGCCTTTGGCTCGGCCATCCTCTGCCAATTTTGTCTCTCCACTTCCCTCTATTACTCATTGAAGCCTCACTTTGGGCAGAAGTCTTCCCAAGGAAGCCTTTGAGCTCAAACCAAAGGGAGTTACCCGATTTTAAGGTAATGTCTTCACTTGAGTCCATTTGTTTTATTTTGCTGATCCAACCCCTAAACTATTTTTATTCATTTCTTTTGTAAAAACTACGGTATCTTAAAAATACTAGGATGTTGTTATAAGAAGGATTCTAGCTACACTTTCACACACCTACATCTAATGGTTAAAGAACATACTGTTTCCGTGGATGGCGAATTTCTGCCTCCCGAAATGATGATTGTTCAACATTCTTCTAACACTTTAAAAGGTGGACATTAAGATGACACTATATTTAGATATTATATCTAATATGTTTATGTTTTACTTAAGCTTCTGTATTTTTCATTTATGGCATACATTTATGGTTTCCATTATGGGTAAACGCGGTATCTTCATTTAAGGAAGTGCGGACTACCGCCCCCTCAAAGTGATGTGATTCGTTAATTCCATATGTGGGACATATAAAGGATGGATTTAAAGTTATTATATATGATGTTATACTGTAATTATAATATATACCTCTATATCATTATCATTCCATTCCATAAAAATATTAAATAGAAATAATAGTAGTGTTCATGCGTACGTACGACTTACCGTCTCCATGAACGGTGCATTTCATTTCTTACCACTAAATGATTATGTAATAATACATGTATATTATGGATATATATGATATATATAATATCCAAATAATGAATGTAATTCTGGATATAATGAACATTTTACCACACAAACAACATGTAAATGTAGGAAGTCCACTTTCGACTAAAGAACCAAATATCGACAAAACAGACATTATTAACTTAAATGATTACATAATGTTTATAACATGGAAATATGTGATCTAAAAAGAATAATGAACTAGAAAAAGGTTCTTAATAAAGTGGGAATTAACTCAAGTTTATTATTCAGGATGTTAAAGAAACGAACAAGACAAATTGGACTTGAGGTAAGGGACCCTACTCATTCTTTTTAAGTACACTCTTTTATGTCATTCCTTTTAAAACTCATCTTTCTTGTTATTGGGATGTTATTTTATATTTCTCTTACTGTAATTTTTATGTACATATGATGATAGACCCTATTCTCTCTCATCAATCCATTTTGGAAGTTTTGAGTGGCACCGTTAGGCTGACGAATTTTCGTAAGAGATCTAACCTCCTTCTTTCTTTTTTATGTACTCTCCTTTATGTCACTTATATTAAGATCTTATTTGATATGTTGGGGGATGTTCTATTATATTCATATTTATTTAAACTTTATTTTTATGTGATGAGATACCCAATTTCCTCTCATCAATCCATTTTGGAAGTTTTAAGTGGCGCCGTTATGCTGCCGAGTTTTCGTAAGAGATTTTTCATCTCACTTTTATCCCCATGAGATTTATGCTACATGGTCACAATTTCCTTTGAGTGTTTTATTTACTGACCATTATTACACTCCTTTTGTAATATAATTCCATTTATGGGTATTTACATATTCATTTTATGAATCTTCTTCAATGGGTTGTACTTTTCGAAAGTTACCCAAGTCGGTAAGGGAACCTTTCACCCTACTCTTTTTAAAAGACATCGTTTGTTATGTCTTTTAATTCACATACTATTATTTTGGGATATGTTCTTATATAACCTGATTGATGTAAATATTATGTCCATGTGATGAGATTCCCTTTCTATCTCTCATCAAATCATTTTTTGAATTTTTGATGTGACGCCGGTAGGCTGTCGAATTTTACCAAGGGAACTTTTTAACCCAATTTTGATTTCTTTGGGTTCAACATGTATTTATTGAATATGTAATCCTTTGAATATGTGTGAATGAACTTTTGTTGTTTTAATCTTAATATCCAATTATATTTTGTGTATTTATATTTTTCACACATAATTCTGAGATTTATTTATCGTTAATTTAAGGATACCTTCTTTATAAGGGATTTCATCACATTTTAAATCTCTATTAAGAATTAATTGTTGTTATGCTCCAATTCACTCTTATATGGTGTATATAATGTCCTTTGGAATATTATATCATGAATACATTTATTCTCATGATATTATAAAGTTCTGATTAAATGTTATTCCTCAATTATTGTATTCAAGTGTCTCTAATTTTGGAAAACACCCCTTTAACCAAAATATCACTTTCAATGTTTTAATGATTTGTTATTATTAATATCCATGTTTTCAAAATGGTTTTTAGGATTTATTTATATGGATATTAATGGTTTAAAATGATAAAAGTTTCAAGGTGGTATGGGACTTCATCTCAATCGTCTTTCATTGAGGCATATTTTGTTTTATACAAAACATTCTTTTATACGGTGTATAAAACCCTTTGACTTTTACATTTATCCGAAAGGAATCTTTTTTATACGAAGCGTTTTACTAAATGACAAAAGGAAATTTTTTGTCGTATGTATGCGGTGACAACGACTTCTCCATCGCCGTGACCATTATTTGAGTTTCAATTCCTCTACAAGAAATACCTTCTTTTTAAAAGAAAAATAAATACCATGTTTTACTTTTCTTTAATTTTGGTATTGAAAATGGGTTTCATAATGTATTTATATCAATGTGTAGTATTGATATCTTGTGATTGAAAGGTGGAAATGTTATGATTCCTTTATGCATGTTTTATGTGATACGATTATGTTGAGGTTCTTGGGAATTATTATGAAGACGGTTGGTTCCGTGATAAACTAAGGGCGGGTGAGCCCGATATAGCTCTCCAATGCATTGGGTAACGCGAAGGAGTGAAACGTTAAGGTTTCTTAGAAGAGATTTAGGGCATATACTGCGATGGGTATTCCAAACGTAACCAAGAGGGTTACTCCCTACGTAAGAATGTTATGAATGCCTCAGGTTACCTTTATGTCTTATGATTTCTATGATTTATTCATGATTTTATGAGGTAAGTTAAAGTGCCTATGTTTTATGGGTAAAGTATGATTTCATTCTTATGTATATATGAACTCATGTTTCCTTTCCATATTTTTATAACACTTACTGAGCTTTTTATGCTCATCCCATGTTTTTGAAATGTTTTTCACAGGTTCCGGGAAAGGTACATGATGTGATGATAGAGTCAAGGATGTGTCAAGAAAGAATCCATGTTTTATTTTAAATATGTTTCCATTGATGGGAATGAAGAATACTATCTTTATGTAACCACTTTTTTTATATATGGAATGTAATGAATGTTTTATGAACTAATTCTCTAAAACTCTAATCCCGAAAAGATCCTCAATGTGTAATCTTGTAATAACTCAATATTAAATGAGGTTTAAGGCTGGGGCCTTATAATTATACATAATGAAACGTGACTATAAATATTTTATTTAAATCACACAATAAATTATTATGGTATCGAGGAAAACTCCTTACCTCAAGGTGAGGCGGAGGCCTACTTTTATAGATTGAAAATACAGAATACATACAGGAGTATTACAATGTGGGACATAGAAATACCCAGAATAATATAAAATAGGATTTAACACTCCCCCTAAAGCTGGACATGCCCATCTTGGACAACGAGTCCCACAAAAAAGAAAGATGACATTATACAAGACCATACAAGACCATATATACTCCCCCCTCGAGCTGGGAGGTAGATGTTGTGGATGCGAAGCAAGTAACTGAGCGAGGCTAGACGAGCCCCTTGTAGGCCTTTGGTGAAGATGTCATCAAGTTGCTCTACCGTTGGGATGTGGAAAACTGACGTGATCATGCACTAGGTGGTGGAAAAGAAATTGGCAGTCCACCTCAAAATGTTTCGTGTGTTCATAGAAGACAGGGTTCAAAGCTATTTTGGTGGCTGCCTGATTGTCACACCATATGTGAGTAGATGTCTGTGGAGGAAATCCTAGATCCTTGAAGAGATGGAGAAGCAGAAATATCTCCTTGGTGATAGTTTCCATGGAACGGTTCTCGGATTACGCATTGGAGCAGTAGACTACCGACTGTTTCTTGCTATGCTAGGAGATGAGGTTGTCTGCCAAGAATACAAAAAACCTAGAATTTTATCTCTGAGTATCAAGGTAACTATCGTAATTTGCATCAAAAAATGCCTCAATATTGAGATGATCATGCTAGGAGTAGTGAATACCATAGGCAGGATCTTGTTTGATGTATTTGGTGATGCGGAGGACAGCAACAAAATGAGAGGTGGTCGGATTCTCCATAAATTGGATCACTTTGATGACAACACATGAAATGTCAGGACGAGTCACAGTAAGATAATTGAGTTTTACCACTAGTCGATGGTACCACTCTGGGTTTGATTATAGTTCAGAGGAGTCATAAAGAGACTTCTCCCCAGGCTCTAGAGGAGTGTCGATAGTAGTGCATGTGTGATCCCAGAATCTTGGAGAATATCCAATGCATATTTTTATTGGCATCGGTAAATGATATCAAATAATAGTATTCATTGATGCCTTGGAATTGGGTGAGAGGACCGAGATCCTTAGTGTGGAAGTGCTGGTGAAGATTCCCCTTGAGGTGGGTGATGTCGTCAATATCGCTTCTGGTGGTGATGATATCATTAACATAAACTACTAACAGGATGCAACAAGTGGAGGTCGTCCTGTAGAACACAATGTGGTCTTTAATGCTGTGAGAGATCCCAAAGTTGGTGAAAACAGTGCTTAAGTGGCCGAACCAGGTACGAAGAGACTGGTTGAGGCCGTAAAGAGAGTGGAGTAGTTGACAGACATGAGGCTCGGTGACAGAGGAACATAAACTGGGGGGCTGAGACAAATAAACCTCTTCCTCAATAAATCCATGGAGGAATTAATTTTGGAAATCCATTTGATGAAGAGGCCAAGGACGATGAGCCTCCAGAGAGGTGAATAACCGAATATAGAAAATCTTGGTAACTGGAGGGAATGTATCAAAATAGTCAATATCGTATGTCTGGGTGAAGCCCTTGTCCACAAGGCAGGATTTGAGTCGATGGAGAGTGTCATCGGGATTCTACCTAACTGTGTAAATCAATTGGCAACCAACCACCTATTTTCCTACTAGAAGTGGAACAATATCCCAAGTATGATTTTCATCCCAGGCCTGCAACTCATCCCGCATTGTGGTTATCCATCCCGGGTGAGATTTTGCATCACCCACGGTGCAAGGAATTGATACTATCTCCAATGATGATAGACCTCTGTAAGAAAATACAAATCGAGGAGTACTATGGAAATAGCGAGTACCTTTTAGGAGGGAATGATAAAGTCCTCTGATTTCGGGGTAGGAGCATCAGACAAAGAAGGAACGACGGTGTCATTGGTCAGTACGGGGGATACAGGTGATGGATGATGTGATTAGATCCTACAAAAATGGGTGTCAACAGCAGGGGGAGACACCGGAGGAGGGTTGATGAGGAGAGGAAGGCAATCATCGATGTCTATGTCAGGATGAGGAGAGGGAAGAGAGAACATAGAGCTCTCAACAAATGAGACATTAGCAGAGATGACATACCTATGGAGGTCTGGTGGATAGCAGAAATATCTTCTCTGTGTGCGGGTATAGACATGGAAGATGCACTAGAGGGATTTGGGAAAGTGTTTAGAGAGTCAGGGATGTGTGTATCGAACATAACAGAGGCATCAAAACACTCGAATTAGAAGGGAGTGAGGAGGGATAGATGAGAAGCAGTCTTCCCTGAAGAATAGAAGAAGGGATGCAGTTTATAAGGTAGGTAGTAGTGAGTATCACATCTCCCAAAAAATACAGAGGCACATATCATTGGAAGAGGAGGGAACGATAAGTCTCCAAATTATGGTGGTGTTTCCGCTAATGCAATCCATTCTGCTGGGGTGTATCTGGATATGAGTTCTGATGAATAATGTATTTCTCCTGGAGAATGTGCCGAAAAGGAGTAGAGAGTTACTCATGCCCATTTTCCGAGTGGAGACATTTTACAGAAGTGGAAGATTGGTTATGAATTGCATTATAAAATGTTTGAAATGTGGAAAACCCATCAAAGAATTCTTGAAGGAGGTATGGACAAGTCATTCGTGAAAAATATCCAATGAAATATATATAGTATTTATACCCCAAATGAATTAAGATAGTACAAGGACCCCAAACATCTGATTGAACAAGATAAAAAGGTTTGGAATCCCTTTTATCCACAGCAGGAATTTTTGATGTGCGATGATGTTTTGAAAAAGTACAAGACACACAATGAAAAGAAATATGTAGTCTCAAATCTAGATAAAGATAATGAATGGTGAAGGTGGGGGGATGTCCCAGCTAGGAATGAAGATCCAAGGTGTGAGCAGAGATATATGCATAGGCGACGAGTGTCGGTCTATCAAACATGTAGACCCTGTCTCAATGTTAGCCTCTACCAAGTTCCTGATTCATAGTCTACTCCTGAAAAACAATATTAGAGGAGGTAAATATGGAAGGACAGTTAAAATTTTTTGTGAGCTTACTGATTCATAGAATATTTAATGGATTGCGGGGCACATGTGCCACAGAGGGAAAGTGAATTGATGACTTCATGGATCATGCACCAAAGCCCACAATGGGGATAGTGGACCCATCGTCCATGGTTATGGATGATGGACCGATATTAGGACAGTAGGATGTCAACATACCAGCATCACCAGTGAGGTGGTCAGAGGCACCTGAGTCCAGGGAGCAACTAATGAAAAAGGTGGTAGAAGCAACTAAATGGTATGGAGAAGTCGAAGATGGACCAGGTCTGGCAGGGGTCTAAGGATCATGATTCAGAAGGATGTCCTCCATAGATAGGTCCATAGATTGTGAGAGAGTGGCGACTGAGGATGATGCCTCTTGGACCACTGTCTGGCCCTACTGCAGGTTCTGAGATAGGTTCCCATGAAGTACCCATCATCAATCAATCAGGTGGTCATCCTTTCCACAGTGTTGATAAAGGGTTCATGGACAACCCTCCATACATCCAGGACCACATGTTCCTGAGCGGCCACCACCATGACTGATGATAGTTGAGTGGTTGGAAATGGGGGTGGTCGAGGGAAAATCTCATTGGGCTTTTCAAATGAGATGATAGACCTGGGGTATATCTAGCATAGAATTGCAGGAGAGAATCTTAGTAGCCATCATGGAATACTCAGGGGAAAGTCTGTTAAGAAGATTGAATAAGAAATGTCAGTCCTTCTGAGTCTGAGTGGCCTCTGGTGTCTAGGGTACATGACCCAACTTTTTAAACTCATCGTGAAGACCGTTCCATTCCATAAAATAGGTCGTGAAAGGCTGATATTTCTGGAAAAGGAGTGACTAATGTTGTAGAATTTCAGAGACCCAATCCAAATTTTTGGTCCTAGAATTCATGATGTGCAAGGAATCCCAGAGTTCCTTAACAGTATTCAAGGTCTGGGTGACATCCTTCACTGATCCATCAATGGATTTGACCCAGAAAGCGAAGATATTGCTATCAACAAGCTTCCACAGATGGTGGTCAGGATCATTTAATGCTTTTGGAGGATCCTCTAGGTGAGAATATAGGTCTATTTCTGTCTGGGATTTCAAAAAAGTCTTCCACCAAATAGATAAGTTGGTGGCGTCGAGCTGCTCATAGAGGAGGCGAGTGGAGGCAGTGATCATCTGGGGTAGAGCCGAAGAGGATTACATGGAGGCGTGATATAACCACCAAAAATTCATTAGTATGGGATTCCACGCAGCACGGCTAGTAGAAGGCAGGGCCGGTGGAAGCCGAGAAGAAGCAATGTCGGGCAGTTTGTGGAGCCGCAAGGTACAGCGGACAGCGGGAGGGGCGCCTGGATTCTGTGCAAGCCATGCACAGGAAGACCCAGGAGGATGACAGGATGCCACCTAAAGGGGAGGGCCGATCATGCTATAGGATTCCTCAGGGAGGGGCAGAGCCAGTGGAAACTAGGTGGCCGTTGGGAGAGAAGCTGGACTGGGGCACCGGTTCACCTGGACCGGTTCACCTGGAGGGACTCACGACTGGAAAGAAAAAAATGAGATACTGCTATGATATATGCACTTAGAGAGGCCGACGGTGGAAGGGGGGCTGGCATGGACTTCAGAATCATGGGAGGGTGCTGGGAGGGATCATCTGGGAAGGGATTAGGCATGGAGGACTATTGGGCGAAGTCTCCAGGAAGTAGCATGACGAGGCCGTCCGAGCACACTTGGACGAGGGAGCCGGGAGTTGCGCGCTGGGAGGACGGGGACGTTGCATGGGGAAGTGGTACAAGGAGGTGTCTTGATGGAGGTAGAGGCCATCGCACTAGGTCATGATGGAGGGAGGGGTCGTCATGCGGGGAGGGCGGGATCGTCGCGATGGAGGTAGGGTCGTCGTGATAGAATGCACTTGGACGAGGTCGGTCTAGCGCACTGGGAGGGTGGGGTCGTCGGACAGGGAGGGCATGGTCATCGTGCAAGGAATCTGATAGGGAGCCAAGAGTCACCAGAGGGACGCAGGGAGGCGTCGCGAGGGAGGGGAGACTCTAGGTCGAGGCCAAATGGAGTCGTAGAAGGGAGTCGCCAGGGATGGGAGCTGCCGAGGATGGGAGGCGGCGTAGGGTAGAGCCGGAGGGAGCAGGGTGGCCACATAGGGCATACCTGAGTGGATAAAAAATTTCTAGAGGGAGGGTTCAGAATTATATTTCCTCTAATAACATGTAGAGAGGAAAAATCCTTACCCCAAGGTGAGGCGGAGGCCTACTTTTATAGATTGACAATACAGAATACATATAGGAGTATTCCAAGGCGGAACTCCGAAATACCCAGAATAATAGAAAATATGATTTAACAATTATATACTCATAAACTATGTTGAATTTTTTTTTCATCTCTAGAGTTAAAAGTGGTAACTTATTGCCCTATAATCATGTAATTAAATATTATAATAAGATAGTTTTCCACTACTATATATATAATATATATTTTTATGTGGACATTCAGTACTCATAATCTGATCCCATTATAAATAAGAGTTTTATTTGGATTTTAAAAAATTTATTTCTAACTATAATAATTCCTTCAATATATTAAGAAAAATCACATATACTCTCTTATAAATGTTAGTGAAAGGAAAATACTATAAGTTCAAAAAAAATATTGAAATAGATAAGTTATAAAGGACTCATACAAAGTGTATCAAACACATAAGTTAAAATGTAAATCTTTGATACAGAGTGTTGTCCTAGATAATGAGAACTATGATGGGTTCAAAAACTAGATGAATTAGCAATAATTAATTTGAGTGTTTAAAAATCAAATACGTCAAAAATTCATAATGAATTATCATTCAAACATCGGTATTGAAAAATAGGATAAAATATTATAATTAGACACATAGAATTAGAAATTGGATTCCAATTGTTCATCAAAATTCTATAAATAAATCATAAATTTAATAAAATAATTAGTTTCTTAAATGTAAAAAATGGAGTGGATAAAATATCGTAAGACTTACTACTATAGAATATGTATTTCTCACGTCATTTGTGTGAATTTTGAATTGGAATCAAAACCATGCACCTACAAAGTGTTAATAAAAAATGAAGAATAAAATAATAAGTTAATATTTTTTAGATGATGGTTTTGATAATAATAAAAATAACTTTTAATGCCTATGATAATGAAAATATGTTTGTTAATAGTACATATTTTAAACAATAAAGAGTAAATATGTAAACAAAAAATATACGGTGAAAAATTTAGAGAGTCAATATCATAACAACATATAGTCAAGTTATAAGAAGGATAAATTTCAAACAATAAACCAATTACTCATATCATTTGAAATCATAGACACATAAAATTCAATCAAACTCAATAATGATTAGAAAAAACTCTAATAAATCACACCCGATGCAATAAGTCAAAACAACTAAACCCTATCCAAGACAAATATGACAATTAAGAAGATAAGAAATCGAAAAAAATAATACTTACCCAATGAAAATTGAAGAACCTAAGGATATTAACTTAAATAAAACCTTCTCAGTGGCAGAAATATGAGGGCATGTGATGAATTAAAACCATCCTCATTCATATATTTGCCTCTTTCACATTATTATGTGGTTGTGTATTGTTGAAAATTAGAGTTAATAAAAACTCCAATAACATAAATGGAATATAGATTTGAGAAAATAGAATAATAATAATTTAAACAAACCCAACCACAGGCTAATCAGAAGGTTGAAAAGTAGGCATAACCTCATTAGAGTCACATCTGAACCGTGTGGGAGGCACATTGGAGGAGGGGGGTCACAGGGAGTTGGGGTGACAACGTTGGAGGCCCGCTAGAGAAATATGTGACAAGGCTGCCTTAAAGCATTATTGGTGGGATGGTGCAGAGGTTGCTCCGTCGTCTTAGGAGGATCGTCCTTAGGTTGGGAGGATTGTTCTGCATTATCGAAGGATGGTAGGAGGTTGGGTGGCAGCATTGCGCGAGGAGGGTCGGGGGGATGAGAGATCATGAGTAGGGCTAAATGGGGGGATTGCTGGAACGGTGGGGTGGAGTTGTACTGCTACGAGTGTTTGTTGACCGGTGTCCATTTATTACTCTGAAGACCCAATTTTTATAAATTGCGGCAATATAATTGTGGATATAAATTAAATTTCTTGTAGTGATTTTATTGATTGTTATCTGATCAAGATTCCAAGAGTTACTTCCTTGGATCTGACTCTTAATCCTTACATGATGATTGATACTATTATAGGAATTCCCATTTATAACTAGGATTTCTCCCTGCTTAGTGATAATATAGGTGTTTTGTGGGGATGTTTCAAATCCCTCTTCAATATACTCTTCGGGATTGACAATGATCACTTTGAGTGATGCCTAGAATTCTCACTATGATCGGGTTGAATAACAATTTTTGTACTCACCAAACATTTTTTGGAGTGGGATTATGATCCATTTATTAAATAGATTCTAATTTATTAACCTGTTTCTAGAGATCATTCTATATATATTACCTAGTGTTCAGTCCCCTTAGGTATTATATGAATCACAATGTCGTGATTTCCTACAGACTATGACCTTGGACTCAAACATCATAATGGATTTCTAGGGCATAAGGGGTATAAAATCCATCTCAGTTCCATATCCATAGGATGTACATATATTACCTAGAGACCTTTATTATAGTTATTTCAGTTGAGTACAAGATATTATAGAGTTATGACATGTATCCCCCTACAGTGACATAGCTCACTCAGATACATTTTTGGAGTTAGATGGAGAAAGTATGGTTGACTGGGATTATAGACCCATGGATTAACTTGATCATACATTGATTGAGTGGTATGAAATCCATCTCAATGCCTTGTTCATGATATTTCTATTTGATCGGGTTTACAGACCAAAATATCAATTGTGGTTTTACTTTAGCATTTTTACTTCATTTGTATCTCAGCTAGGCTTAGCACATTTCATGATCATTCATTATATTACCTTGTCTTCTATTTAATTTGTATACATTATTTATGTTTATAATAATTATCATAATGACTAGATCATGTATAAAAAATATAAACCCACTGAGCGGCATCGACTCTCCCTCCTCTCGCCCAAGGGTTCCCCTCGGTGGAGATTTGGATGGGGCAGGCATGTTTCATCTCCACCTGTGCCTCCCCCTATCCATATATTATCCTTATTCCTTCTTCAAATTTCCCTTTTTTCTTATATACCTTTGTTCCTTGGTTCTCTCACTCTAGTAGTGATTCCTTGGGCTCAGGTTTGTCTTTATTTCATCAGATTAGCATTCTTCGCGACATGGCTTTCGTCTACTAGTGCATGTATTTGACTTCTTTCGTGTCAAGTCATTATTTGCATCCATCCTTTCATCTTTCGCTGCTCTTATCATCTATTTCTATGTTCCAGCCACTATTGGGTATAAAGTGTTGGTTATATGTGATTTTTTGGGATGTGTTGGTTGAGGCATCATCGGTGTCCTGAGAGTCATGGCATGTGGTGATATAGAGACATGGTGGTCTTTTTTTCTATGGTTTTCGGGTTTTCTAAAGGGGTTGTTGGTCCTAGAGGATGTTGTGTTCTTATGTTGTAGCCTTGGCCCACTATAACACTTCTCTGGTTTCCTACACATTTCTCCTCCCCAGGCCAATCTAGTGTGGTGGTTATCATGGAGGCATTGGGATGTGATGTTTGGGTAGCAGATGGATTTCTTGGTGACGTAAACATGTGTTTTCTTATCTTTATCCTATGTGGTTTATCATTGATGGATCTTGGTTGTTTTTTTCTTTTTTTGATTGGTTATTTTTTGTGGATTTCTTATTTTTTGTGGAAGTGGGAAGACGTGATGCAGTATCTCTTTTGCATGGTTTACGCAAGAGACGATTTTGTTGATGTTTTCTGTCAGCCTTGATGAGTTTCATCCACATTGTTTGAGTTCCCACCGTTGTTGCATTCAGAATGAACCTTCATACATTGCTCTCTATATTGTTAGTTAGTGTTCGTCTTGGTTGCGACGATGGTGACAACGACCCATGATGGTGTTGACGTGATGAGGGTGTGATGGGCATGATGACTGGAGACTTGATTTTATTGCTTCCTGGTTTTTGTATCCTTTCCTAGTTTTTTTCCTAAGATGCAGTAGGTGTCTCTTGATCAACCCTCCTTTCTTGGTAGTTTTTGGTTTTGATATTTTATTTTTGAATTTGTTGGGTTCTTGAATTTTTATTTTGGATGTGAGTGTGGTTTTCTGTTGGTTCCCTCTTAACCTAAATAGGATTTGTTGATTATAAAAATTATGAACTGGATCACATATACATACACTGCATTTAATAGATATATACAGGATCACATTTGTGGTTCACTGAGTTTTGTACTCACACCCATCTTAGAAATCCATTTCACTTGGGTACCTTCTCATAATTTCACTTGGATGAAGTCATTTGATGGGATGAGGCTTACGACTAGTAAACAATTATGGCTCTAATATTTATGTGGAGATTGGTTATTCTATACAACATAGTGTGTGTAGTATAGACTTGTAATTTTATTTTTGTTTCATATATTTACTCCTATATATGCAGTCATACTAGTGAGTGATGTTTTATGTATGTATCACATGGCCTTTCGGTCCTTTAATACAATTCATTATTTATTATAGCATTGTCTATATTTATTACTTATTTACACTGATTATTTACTTCCATAGTTGATTTTTTTTTACTATTTTTCTTACTCTAATATAAGGGAATAGTCTACCACCAAACACACTCTAGCCCCTCTCTTATAGTCAAAAACCTCTGGTTTATGGAGAGGAGTGCTTGAGGACTTGTCGACAATTGGTTCACATATTGTTAATAGGGTGATTAAGGTGAGGATGTGACAAAGTGGTTTCAGATTTGTTCCTTTTATATTGTTTTACTATTTTTACATTGTAGATGGGAGTATAATGAATGTGTCAATGTGATGGATATCATACTGGTGCATTGAGAACACTTGTTTGGGTAAGAATTCCACGTTACCAAGGATATGTAATTACTTTTATTTATATTCAATGTTACATTTTTATATGATTATTTCTTTGAGAAATTAATTTTTGGTGTGGATCTTATGAATTATTATGTATTTCTAGCTCTCATACCATTGGTGTGATACTAGTGAGTGGTTTGGAATCCAATTCAGTGAATGTAGGAGGTTTCTCATGCATTATATTCCACACATAGGGTCTAAATGTTATAGGCCTTCTAGTGTATGATTTTACTATTATAAAATGAGGTCAACTATTTAAAGTGTCAACAACAAAATAAATAGTATTTTTATATATAGTTTTTTTTGTGGAATTATAGTTAGTTAAAACAACTTGTATGTATATATATATATATCCTTATAATGGTAGTTCAGGTGGATCTGTGATGAGACTTTTGATAGTGAGGCTGATGACCCTTTCCTTATACAAAGGAGGTTTAATAACCATATTTGTTTGATAGGTCACATGATTCCCTAGTTTTGGACCATTCATGGGGATTTTTTACTTTGTTTCAGTTATTTAATGTTTCATTAACAACATATTTTGTATTTTTCCATGTATATTGAAGAAAAATTCTACTTAACTGAACCACCTGAGTTATTTATGGCCCAAATTATTGATATTGTGTTGTGTGTGTACTATTTCCCCTCATAGGTCAACATTGGAAGCTAATTCCCTTCTCAGTAGACTCTTTGTGGGTGTATCATTTTCAATTGTGGTTAACTAAAGGTTTTTAACAATCAATTTAGAGTTTTCCCATCTACCTTTGATATTATTTTTTATGTAACTAGTCTTCATTTATGGTAATCAAATATGATCCTCTAGTTAGATAATAAACTAAAAGATTTTAGTGAAATGGAACCTTAAGGGGGTATTATCATATAAAAATTCCTGGTGAGGATTAATTTTTAATATTTCTTATGTTAGTATTGTGACCCTTCAGGGAGCAGTCTTATATAAGGATGTTTGGAAACGACCAGAGCCTGGTGGGTCGATTCTTAGTAGGTGATGCCTTAAATTTTTTAATAATCAGAATCCTTCATTAATTTAGTAGTATGAATGGGTTATAATTAAACAGGTTTCTAATGAAAAATTAAAGAGTGTTTCTCTATATAACATGGGAATTTAAAACAAGTATCATTTAACTCATGATGACAGGTCTTGACCCTAGTTGTCCAATGTTATCTTTACATGACCATATTTTATCCTTCTTATAGTTCTAGTGTGCGAGGTTTGATCTTTGGGATAGTTAGAATGTAAGATCCCGAGTTTTCCTATGAGCTATGGATATTTTATATTTTATTATAATTCATTTTTCTTACCCATTGTAAATTCCTAATGAGGTTATGAGAGTTTTGGGGGGTGTTCAGGGCATGTAAAGAGCCCCGAGGCTCAGTTTTTGGAGAAAACTATTGATCCCCATGGTTAATAGAAACCATGCATCCTAGGATACACAGTTTGAAGAAACTGTGTAGGGTGTTTTAGTACACAGTATAGGGGACACAATATTCCCTAACTATGTGATCCAATCTTCAAACCTATGTAGGACACTTGAAATTTTTAGTAGAGGAAAAAAGAACAGTTTGTGCATGGTTTCTAAAACTATGCACATGAACCATACTAGGTCCCTCCTTGGTTAGTGAAGGGCACACAATTGGGGCATGTTATATCCAACCATGCAACCAAACTATAAAACACATTTTTAGTGGGGTAAAATTATTATTTTTTCCTTAAATTGTTTAATTTCTAAATCCCTATTATCTTATTCATTTCAAAAGATATAGGGATTCTTTTTCTACAATTGAAGCTCCTCCTCCAAGGTTTTGATTTGGATTCTTCATCCAGACTACTATTTGTAAGTTGTCCATCTCATTGGATATTCACTAGTACATTATCTGTTTCTCTTATGCCTTTATTAATTTGTCTCTGTATTGACATAGTTGTTATGGTGTAATATAATATGCCCTATTTTTAGGGTTTTCATCTGTTCTTCCATTTTATTTCAATAAGGACCGATTTAGGTGATTATACAAGATGAGTTTTCTACCAAATGCATAAATTAGGTGTTCTATACATTTTTCCACAATGTCTAGTAATTTTATATATATTTTTCATTGTGAATCATGCTAGACCTTCCAATCGTTTCTCATAAAATAACACCATGATATGGTTGGAGGTTGTAAACCTCAACCCAAACCACCCGTGATGTGTGTTTTTTGTATCAATCATGTTATACCACTCTGTCATGTGCATGTTATCTCACCCTGTTAATGGGAGCCTTAATGAATTAAATGAGTTATAAGTAGAGGTTGTATACCTCATTTTCCATGTTATTACATGTTATTTAAATATAAAATGTAGAATGAGTTAGATGAACTCATGTATTGTGTATAATTATTAAATGGGTCATGAATTTAGTAATGAATGGTTATGATTATATTGAATTCCATGGAAATTTATACTATATGTATTTAGAATTATATTCTCATTCATAAAAATTTATACTCCATGGATTTAGATCTATATTGAATTCCATGGGTATTCTACTCCATGGATCAATAATTATATTGAATTCGATGGAAATTTCAACTCCATGGATTCAAAATTATAAATAATACCTTAGACATTTATAATCCATGGATTTGGGATTATATTGGATTCCATGGGAATTTCTACTCCATGGATCTGAATTACATTGGATTCCTTAGATATTACTACTCCTTGGATCCGGTCATTTGTTATAACATTAGATTACTCAGCATAAGCCACATATGTTTTTTTATCATGATTTACATTTAGATCATGTTTACAATTTCTAGCTTACTGTGAGCCTTGGTATCCTGGACATTATCACATTTACATTCATCACTCATTATTATTTTATATTAACATTATATATTGCACACTACTTCATCATAAATACATAGACTGTATTTTTTATAGACACCATTGGTGGTGGAATAGTGAGTGTTATATCACGCACTATTCGGGCTGTTTATGGGTACCTAGATAGAATTCATGGAAGTAAGTAGGGACCGGAGCAAGCACCTTAATTATGATTCTTGATTAATTATGCATAGGAGTAGAAGAGCATAATATTTTTCTATGGCTTGTGATGCTATCTTGAGATAGTCATTTTGATTTTTTTGTACTTTTGATAGATGTATTGTACTGGATTCTTACTTTCATGTATTTCCTACCATTATATTTAGACTCATGAAAAATTAATCGTGTTATATTGATATTTACTTCAGCTTTGTTTACAAAAAATGGCATCTGGATGTTTATCTTCTATCAGTATTTTGTATTATGCTTCCACATTGTTATAAATTGATTATATCACTGTGATACACTCTAATTAGTAGGGTATAATATCCCCAACAAACCACCTTATAACCTCGATTCTAGTCTTCATCCTCTCGGGTATGGGGATATGCGCTTGATGCCATGTGACTACCTGATCAGGGAACCATTTACTGGACCATGGGTCTAGATGTTACAAAGTGGTATCAGTGCATTCATTTATTTTTTTCATATTTTTTGGAAATATTAGATAGGATATTTGGAATGTATTGGGATTTTATAATGAATTATTCCTAGGAGTAGCTAACCCAAATATAGGGAAAATCCAACTTTCCTGAAATGGGAAATTTTTGGTCTATATTTTTTCTATTACAGCTGATTTTATCACATTTTTTGGTGATTCACATGATATTTGATGGTATTATTTACATGATTGAAGAATTCAATTGTGTCTTTGGCCTAATTCGGAAGGGAATAATGGATCATACATCATTTTAGGCACCTTATAGGGTAAACATACCTTTCATAATACATTCTATATAGGCGGCATTTCTTGACTGCCTGACATTTATTATGTCTGGCTTGTGTTATATAATTTTTATCAACTAACATTTCTTACTGGAGACTGTGAAAAAAATTGTTTACTCAATGTGTCTACCTTAACCTAACATTGTTTTCCTACATAGGCTAAATCATACACCTTAAATGGTCAATTATTGAATGTTGAGCCATTTACCACTAGAAACATGGGCTAGAACATGGTATGGTGGGGATTAAATGGATGACACATTTCAATTTATAAAGTGTATGGGCCCTTGTAAATTGGAAATGGTGATCTATATAAATAAACCATTGATATAATTGTTATATAAATGAGTATAAACATTAAATAAATTGAATTATAAAATGTAAATGTCAACATTAAATGGAGTTTCGAATTGTAATTTAAAGGGTGTTTCCTCTATAAATTGAAAATAATGGTACATATATCAAGACATGTGCTTTAAAACTAAGAGATTTACCCTAACCCGACCATAGTAGTGGGAAGTAGCCAATGTCTCTAGTGTTCTTTATAATTGTTCATATTACTCAGTCCTAGATTTAGGAGTAGTCGTAGGGGTGTGGCTTGTTTATAGGAAGTCTTGTACCTATCCAATATTTATATTTGTGACATTTTCACACCTATAATATTTTTGGAGTTCGGTACTTTGAATTGTAGAGACATGCCACCATGACTACCTCTAATCGTGCAACCGAAGGGTGGAGAAAAACATGCTATAGATATGGTGGGCCCTGATCCTATAGTATAACCTCCTATAGTATGAATTGAAGCATTTCCAATTGTTCCTACTAAGGGTGTTTATTCAAAGTTCCATGAATGTTTCCTGTTATTTATGTAGACCATTCCGGGAGCCCTGTGAACTATCATCACCATGGAAGAGCTTTTGTGTGCTTTTTTAGTAGCATAATCCACCCACTTTTTTAGAGTATGGTGGTCGACAGGCTTATGAGCTATGGCATGATACTATCTTTTAAATCTCTGATCACTTAGAGACTCCTCCAGAGCGTAGAGTCAACATCAGGACATATATACTTCATGGATCTTCTAAGAGCTAGTGGGATGTTATGAACTAAGTTGATAGGCTTTGAGATATGGTTACGTGGTATTTCCAATTTAGATTTTACAACTAATTCATTACTGAGACATTGAGTGCTGAACGAGCCAGCGAGTTTATGTGTCCGTAGTAGGGTATAATGAACCTTATGGAGTACTCGACCCACTTTATTGTGCTTCATCACTTTGATACTATCTATTTTTTGTATTATTCATATAGGTAAATATTCTTAGAGGAAGGTCTCAAGAATATATTTCAATTGAATGTGAACATGTTTTGATTAACTACTATAACTGAGATAGGGAATAGGGCTCTTTTTATTGAGTGTAACCTGAGGGAAGCTGGGGGCCCAGAGTAGGGTAGTGCATCTTCTTGATCTGTTGGTTTAGTATCATGTGGTAGGAATTGATGTTTTGAAACTTATATTTTTTTTAATACCATCCCAGGTGTGATTTCTAGTAGTTCTATCGTCTATCATCAATAGGCTAGGTGAGGACATATGAGGAGCTTGTCTGATAGAGACCT
Organism: Viscum album; assembly: GCA_963277665.1. Taxonomy (NCBI): domain Eukaryota; kingdom Viridiplantae; phylum Streptophyta; class Magnoliopsida; order Santalales; family Viscaceae; genus Viscum; species Viscum album. The sequence continues at coordinate 1,869,810,447 of OY728133.1, forward strand.
AGTCAAGTGTTAAGCCTATGATAGGATGGTCCATATACAGAGGTTTTTTAGGACCTTTCCTTTACTGGTTATTGATAGGGGCTCGAATCTAACTGAATGATCAATAGAGGGATTCATAGTTATCTATCAGGCTAGTAACTGGAGTACTATTGGTCGTTCAGTCCAAGGAGGTGATCGTGGCCAATGTGGCTAGATACCAGTTGTACCTCAACAGAAAAGTCGGTCGGCTCAAGGTAGTTAGGCTATTTCTTGGGGACATGGTTTTTCCCATATATATTCAGTAAAACCTATATCAAAGGAGCATACCGCTATGCCATCTATAGTGAGAGGTGTGATATTAGTATCCTCTATTTTAGTGTCTACCCTTTTTAATATAGGTGATTCACATTCTTTATTATATGTTCCTATTCTGGAGAGCCTTTTTAATGATTTTCAATTTTATTATGTATTTATGAGACTTGGCACACCATTGGGGATACGCTTAGAGAATATTTTCCAGTATAGGGAGTGCCCCCTTAGGATATTTGGGTATCGCTTTTTATATAATGTATTTATTATTGAGATGAAGGGATTTAATGTCACACTCAGAATGTATTGCTTAGATTCTTATCATACCCATGTTGATTGTTATCACCAGAGGGTGTCCTTCACATCACCAGAGGGTACTAGGTAAATCCACTTGGGTGAGTGGGATGTCTAGGTAGGTAGATTTGGACTAGACTATCATGGGATATGTGGTAGGAAGGCCCGGATTTCTAGCCTTTATCTAAAAGATCATGGAATGAAACAAGATAAATTCATTTTAGTCGTAAATCCTTTTAGGGATGTCTTATCTGAAGAAATTTTTGGTTTACCTCCTAACACAACTACAAAACTGTTTTTATCTAGTGTTAGGGATTTAACAACGCTAGAAAAAAGCACTATTAAAGGCCCCCTTTGTCGGCACTATAAAAATGCACTATTAATGGGGTCCCTTTATCAGTACTGGTGAAAAAGCACTGATAAATCTCCCTATCATCGCTAGAACAAAACTGATAAAAAATGTTACTTTATTAGCCCTAGAAAAAAAGTGCTAATAATGACCACCCTTTATTAGTGATTTTTTTATACTGCTGATGAAGGGTATATTTTATAAAAAATATAATTATAAAAAATATATAAATATAGAAATATATTTATATTGATATAATTATAATATATAATTTTTCAATATGTTTTAGATAAGGATAAATAGGCATTTACACTTTATATATAAGATATTTAGAGAAAATTTCTTACAAAATAATTGACAAATTTATTAACTCATAATTTAATAATTATTATCAATTTATAGTCATTAAATAACAATTTAATGATTAAAAAATAAAAAATTTTATAAAAGATCTAAAAATAAAATGAAAACATAACTCATATATCAAAAAAACATAAATTTTGATATGGGTGTCTATTTGTACTTTACCATATATTAAATAGAATATTGCAATGAGATCTACACCCTGGTGATGGAGGGAACCCAAGTAACATTTATTTAGGCAAACAAAGGCCCAGAAGGCCTCCAAAACTGAGTTTTTAGTCAGTGTATTCCAATTTTTTAACATTCGATTGAATTTAAGCCCTGTTTAAAGGGGTATTTTTGAATGTTTTCAGTGGGATTGAATTTATTCTCAAGTATTACACTCATATTGATATTATGGTTTTTAAATTTTATCATTTTTCACAATGTAGTTTTATTTATAATTAAATATATTCATATTTTATTATATTTACTTTTAATGAATCACTTGTTTAAATACATATATCAACATATTTATGTAAAAATTTATTTTAAAATATATAAAATAAATATTTATTAATAATTTTATTTAAAGAAAAAAATTATCCATTTTACTTACCTTATAAAAAAGAAATAATATATATATAATTTTGATATATACATATATGTGTGTATTAATAAAAATAAATATTTATTTATTTATATTCTAATATATATAAATGAATATTAATATGTAATATATTTAAATATATAATATTTTGTATATATATATCACACATTTCAAAATATATACAAATAAATAGAAAAGTCATCAAAAATACAACAAAACACGCATGACCTAGTGGTAAAGAGAATCCAGTCGCATTAGGGAGTTCATGGGATCAAATCCAGGCATGCACAAGTATTTGATTAGCCTTCAAGCACTGAGTATAGGGGTGGGGTGCATGATAGAGCATGGGAGTATAAAACAATGACAAATAGGGGTTATAAGCACAGAGGAAGTGGTGTTGGGGTGTGTGAAAAAAAATATTCTTCAAATTTTTTAAGAGATATATTTTTATCATTGCTAAAGGTCATATTTTAACATTGCTCGCAATATCATAGATTATTAGGCACTAATAAAACCCTTTTACTTGTGTTGTTAAAGGCCCAATTTGTAGTAGTGTGAGTGAGAGGTAGAGTTCTCTCTGGAGATGGCTCCAGGAGTTGCACTAGTATCCATTCCTCCTTATACGATGGCCACTACTCGACTGAAATAAATCAATATTAAACTTACAGAATTAAATGAAATGGGGTTAATATTAAAATTTACTTTGTTATGGGGTTTTCTGGTCCTTTTGGGACAAAGGTGGATCGAACCCTTATGTTAGGTGTGGATTGACAAGCATTGAACCAATTGATGGTTAAATATTTGTATCCTTTAACACATATAGATAAACTCTTTAATCATATCCAAGGAGAATGGATTTTCTGAAAATTTGATTTTAGGTCTGGTTATCACTAGCTATGTGTCAGAACAATATATATACCTCTTATAGTGTTTTATAGTTTGTATGACTATTATGAGTATTTGGTTAGGTTTTTCAGTATCACAAACACACCAAAAATTTTCATGGTTTTGATAAATCATGTTTTCCACCCATATATATATTAATTCATGGTAGTTTTTGTGGATGAGATATTAGTGTTCTTAAAAAACTCATCATTATCATTCTAAACATATAGACATCATTCTAAATACACTGAGAGATCATTGGCTGTATGCCAGTATAAAAAAAATTAGTTATGGATAGATAAAGTCCACTTCTTAGGTCACATCTTCTCAAATACAAGATTATTTGTGGACCTAATGAAGGTGAGTGTTGTGGTTTCTGGGGATCATCCTAGGAATGTCTTTTATATTCATAGTTTCTTGGGATTGGATGGTTATAAAAGGAACTTAATCCATGAATTTTCACATCTTACTATGACTCTAATGGGTTTTACCAAGAAGGGGGTGAAATATATATGGTTAGAAACATGTGAAAAGTATTTTTAGGACCATAATGTTAGCTTGACCTCAATGCCAATCCTAATTCTACCAAATCCTGGATGAAGTTATACATTTTACTACGATGTATTGTGAATTTTATTGGGAGTTGTCATAATGTAGGGTTAGAGTTTTGGAATATGAGTCTCACCAGTTGATACCTCATGAGAACAATTACCTGACACATGATGTTGATTTGGAATCCTTGGTTCACACCTTGCATTGTTAGAGGCACTATTTTCTAGGAGAGCATTTGGTGGTGGACATAGACCCCAAGATACTCAAGTACATATTTATGTAGCTTGACTTGAACCATCATAAGTGAAGGTGGTTGAGTATCCCCATTCATTTGATTTTGATCTAGCATATATTCCAATTAAAGGCAATACAATAGTATATGCATTGAGTCATAAGACTCAGACACTGGTAGTTCGGGAGGATAGTATTGAATGGAAATTGATGTCCTTATTCTTTGAGATGCACTTAGAGGTATAGGATAGGCATGGACATAATTTTATCCCATACTTGGTGGTTACATACACACTAAAAGATAGGGCTAGGATAAAACAATTTTCATATTATGTGGTCTTAGTTCCAAGGGGGAGCATGGTGGGTGAGGACCTATCTCTTGGTTGGACTGTTGGGGAGGATTAAATTCTATATATGAGTGGTTGTGTCTAGGTTCCAGCAAAAATATAATAGTAGTTTATAGAGGAATTTAATGTTTCATCTTGGGTAATACATCCCAGCCTTAATAAGATGTATCATGACTTACGCCGTTAGTACTGGTGATTGGATATGAAATAAGAAATAAAAGGCTTTGTTACTAGGTGCTTCACATGTTAGCAAGTGAAGGTGGAACACCAACGACCATCTGGGATCTTATAGAAGTTACCCATTTCTGAGTGTAAATGGGATGATGTTGTGATAGATTTCATGATGGGATTTCCGAGGAAACCTTAAGGTAGTGATGATATATGGGTTTTTGTGGATATGTTGTAAAAGTTCACCTACTTCATATCAATCAAGGTGATATTCTGGATAGATGATCTTAGGGGATTTATATCTGTGAGATTGTTTTACTTCATGAGGTTTTACATACCATTTTATCATATAGGGAAACCCGTTTTAAATCCTGGTTTCAGAAAATATTATAGATAATTTTCGGTACATAGTTTCATTTGATCATGGCATATCACCCTCAGACTGATGGCCAGTCAGAGGGCACGATAAAGGTTCTAGAGGACATGATTAGAGAAATCGTCCTTGATTTTGGGGGATCATCGGAGACGCATATACCCATGGTTGAATTCGCCTACAAAATAGCTATCTGGAGACTATACATATAGGAAATTATGAGGATTTATATGGTAGGTCATTTCCATCACCTATGTTCTGGATAAAGGTAGGGAATGAAGCACTTCCTAGACCACATATTGTCCTAGAGTGTTTATAGAATGTTCGACTAGTTTAGAAATGGATGGCTACATCACAATATAGATAGATATAATATTCCAATCACTATTTATGACCTCTAGAGTTCGATGACGGGGATTGAGTATTTTTATATATCTCCATGGGGATGGGGAACAAACAAATTCCGAGATAGGGTAATCTTTTGTCGTGATATTTTGGGCCTTTGAGGTTTAGTAAAGTGTAGGGATAGTATCCTATATATTGTTCTAACTTCAGAGGTACTGATCCATGCATGATTTATTCCATGGCTCTCAGCTACAATTTTATCACTCAGAACTATCTCATACTCTTCAACCGGATGTGGTTGAGTTATTGGTAGATGTTTCATTTTAAGAGAATCAAATATATATCATTGATCGAAGCATGAAATCTTTTCAAGGAACATCAATTCCTTTGGTTCTGGTGATATGGAAGTATGGTGATGTGCATCAAGAGACCTAGGAGAGAGAGTCAAATGTGCATTCTCAATGCCCGGAACTATTTTCGGATGCTTTAACAGCCTCAAAAGAGAAACTCAAGAATGAGTTGTCTTAAGAGGGGGGGATTGTAAGATCTTCGGTTTTCCTATGAAGCGTGGGTCATTAAAATTTAAATTTAATACATTTTTTGACCTAATGTGATTGACTAATGAGGTCATGGTAGTTTTGAGGGTGTCTGGGGATTTTTCGGAACTCAGAGGCTCAGTTTTTGGGGGGAAAGCTAGGCTGTATGGTTAGTAGAAACTGTGTGACCCATGCTGCATGGATTGAGGAAATCATGTAGGGAATTTCAATGCACAATAGAGGGCCCACAGTTTTCTCTATCTATGCAACCCAAGATGCATTCCAATGTCATCCACTTACAATTTTTAGTAGAAGTAAATAGTATGGTTTGCGCATGGTTTCCCAAACTGTTTGCATGAACTGTGCGAGGTTGCTCCTTGGATAGTGAAGGGTGATCACTTGGTGGATGGTTTCATCAACCATGTGTCTAACCCGGTGACCAAGTTTTAATGGGGAAAATATCTATTTCTCCCTTAAATTTCTTAAAACCTAAGTACCTCTTACCTTTTTCATTCTAGTAGATAGAGGGTTCTTTTTCACCCATCAAAGCTCCTCCTCCTAGTATTTGATGTGTTTTTGTCATCCAGAATTGAATTCATGAGGAATTTGTCTCATTGGATGCATGCCAATAAATTATATGTTCCTATTAAACCTTACATCATTTGTCTTTAGATTGATAAAGTTATTTTTATGTAATCTAATATTCCCAATATTTATCATACTCATCATTTCTTACTTTTTCTTCCAATTTAGATTGATTTAGGAGTCGATGGAAGATGAGTGTTCAACTATGGTCATATTGTAGGTGGTATATACCTTTTCCCAAAAAGTCTAGCTGTTTTATAGCAAGTTCACATTTTGTTTCCCACCAGACCTTCTAGGAATTTATCCTAAATTAAAAAATTCCTTGATTAATTTATTGTAACCTTGATAGGTTTCCCACATAGCACCATGATATGGTTGGAGGTTTTAAACCTCAACCTAGACCTCCTATGAGGTGTGTTTTTTGTATCTTCCTAGGTTATAACAACCTATTGGGTGCATGTTATATCTCCATATTAGTGGGTAAATTATTGAATTAAATGAGTTAAATGGTTTTATGTATCCTTTTCCATGTGATTACATGGTATTAAAATTGAAAATGTGTTATGATTTTGATGAACTCAAGGCTTCTGTATGATTATGAAATGGGCTATGAATTGAGTAATTAATGGTTATGATTATATTAAATGTCATGGATATTTCTACTCCATGTATTCAGAATTATATTGAACTCCATGAACAATTATACTCCATCTATTCAGAGATATATTGGATTCCATAAACATTTTTACTCCATGGATCTATAATTATATTAATTGCCATGGACATATCTACTCCATTGATTCATAATTATAAAGAATGTCATAGATATTTTTACTCCATATATTTAGGATTTTATTGTGTTCCATGGACATTTATACTTCATGGATCTGGGTTACATGGGATTCCTTGGAAATTAGTACTCATTGGATCCATCCATTAGGTTTGATACTATATTATTCTGCATAGCCCGCAGATGTTATTTATCATGATTTACAATTATCCCATGTTTACGGTTGCTTATTTATACTGAGCCTTGGGAAGTTGGACAATATCACATTTTGATGAATCACTCCTTATTATTTTATATTACTATTCTACATTTTACACCTCTTTAGAATTATATACACATACTAGATTTTTTATAAACACCATTTATTTTGGCCTATTGAGTGTTATCTTGCACCCTGTTCAATACTTTAATGGGTACCTATACAGACTTCATTGATGAAATTAGGGACTGAGGAGAGTTATTACATTACGATGTTTTATTTATTGTGCCTAGGAGTGGGATAGCATAGGACTGAGATATGGATCGTGATGCTATCTATAGATAGTCATTTTTGTTTTTTTTTACTTTTGAACAATTTATTTTACTTGATTCCTACTGCCACGTATATTTTACCTTTCTGTTTGGACCCATGACATATTAACCATGTTATATTGATATTTCCTTTGGATTTGATTACTAATATTATTATTCTAAATTTTATCTTCTATCATTGATTTATATTATGCTTCCTTCTTATTATACATTGATTATACTGTTGTGATACACTCTGATTATGAGGGTATAGTCTTCCCACTATACCACTATAGACCCTTACTACTAGTCATCATCATATAGAATATGGGGAGTTGTGTTTCATGCCATGTGACTACCATCTTAGGGCACCATTTAGTGGCTCCCAGTTCTGTATGTTACTTGGTAGGATCTAGTGATCCTATTATAAAACATGACTTATAGAGATAGGTGGGATACCTAAAGGCCCTTCATTGTGACTTGAAAATTTTGTGAGTTAGTTTTAAATTCATTTGGTGGAAACTTATAAGATAGGTTAGAATGAGTTTTACAAATCCCTTTAGAGGCATTTAGATTGTTTTTACACTAATTTTGAGACTAATTCACGGGAGGTGCTTAGGTTTTGCGATATAAGCATGATGATTACTTTGGATTTTGATAAAACACCATTGGTTCTTATATCTTGGGATTCAATTCGATGAGTAGGACCATTCGGGTGCGTAACACTATTACCCAATATATTCTTTTTAGCATATTGATATAGTACAAGTATACACCAATGACTATGATGATGTTGGGCGATGGGTGGTTGTGGAATAAATCATTGTACATGTGAGGTTCCCGATTTTTTAGAGGAGTTCCAAGGGAGTTTTTGTAATTTTAAAATTGATGTGTCCTATATCATGGTCGACTTAGACTTATAAAGTTCCACTCGTAGAAATTTGAGTTGGGTGGTACAGGTTTTACACCCATTGGGTGGGGAGAGATTGGTTCTCATCAATTTAATGTGGTAACTATTTTTAATAGAACAATGGTAAGTGGTCAAGTATAGGACTATGGTCTATGGTTTTTGGAATCTGATGCTTGTGGGCATGGTGACTCGATGCACTAGGTGAAGTAAAGTAAGTTCCCTATGATGAGGGATATCTTAGAAATTAAATATGTTATGTAAGATGGTTAACCCAAGGCTAAACCTAGACATGCATTTTCAGGATACTTGGTATTAGGGGTTGGTTAAAGGTAAGTATAGAATGGTTTGATGTTAGCATGGCTCGAGGAGAGTGATACACACCTATCGATGTAATCGTAGTGTAATCCGAGTCTAGAGATGATCATGCCCAATATCTTAACATCATCCTATGTACACATAGAGAGAATCATCTAGTTTTATCAAAGGATCCCTTTGATGTTGTGCTTAAGGAATGGTATAATGTAATCCTAATGGTGGGGAGTGCACCATTTGCCATTTAACGGATGTCCCCTCATTATGAGTAGAAATTCAATGTTTTCCATAGAAACTATTCTCAAAAAGTGGCAAAGGGATATTTTTTTATTTGTTTCTTGGGAATGATAGGGTTTTTATCCCTTCTGGGTATTATATCCATAAATGTATGGGGGTATGGGCCATGTTGATCATGAATTTGTTTTGATGGTGAGGCTATAAGGATTATCCTAAGGTAAGGAGGGGATGTTGGTTTCTAGCTTTTGACCCTCACATGATAATGGTCGTGGGACCTTTAAATCTATTATTGGATGGTCATTTTGGATTTTAGATACCATTGGATAAATGGAATCAAGTACTACTGGATTCTTTAGTAAATTCTAGGAATGTTTTGTAATATGGACTAGGGTGGAGTTTGAGTGTGGGTGTTGAGCCAGAGATATCTTGTGATGATCCAATGTATTGGATAGGCATAGTGCTAGTGTTAATGTTATGGACTGATAATGGAAATGTATAGGTGATGGTTCATCGAGGAGACATCACTGGAAGTACGTTATGGTATTAGGTTAGTGTGATTAGAATGATATCAGTGTTCCTTAGGATAAACTCATCGATATAAAGTTTTAGTGGCACGCCAGTAGTGAAACATGTGCATTTCATGAATATCCATCTAGAGGTGGTTTGACTTGGGTTCTCTTAATAGTTGAGTGAGGTCAGGAGGGACCACATCAAGCATGCTATTGTGATGAGATGGGTTAATTCTAAAAGTCATATGATGCTTTTCAAATAAAACATGGCATATCTAGTTTAATCTTGGTCGATGATAATTTGACTGTAAGACCAAATTGAAGATCGAGAGTACTGTCCTCATGTATGATCAGATCTAGCGAGTTGAGAAGCATATCGGGAGATTCCTTAGGATGCTAGAGAATTGTTTCTTTTGGAAATACAGACAATGGTTCTTCTGTGGCTAGGAATTTTCAATTTAAAGAAAGAACCTATAATAGGGAGTGTCATAGGTCAGTTAACGATTGAGGTAATGAATGACGGTTCCAGGTGTAGTGGAAGCACAGTATGGGAATGTACCCAAATTTTAAAATTACCATAATCGATGATTTATCTATGATCAATACGAAAATGAAAGTAATGACCCAGAAATTCCATGGAATTGTTTTTCATAAAAACATGGGATTTTCATGAGTCTTTGTAAATTTATGGAGATTAATTCCAAGGACCGGTGTGACTGGAATCATTTTCTGAATTTTTGTTCAGGTATGTTCTGTAAGCATACGATCAGGATTTTATAACATTTGAACTGGTGCTCGAAACTGAAATCTGAGGGCATCGTTGAACTCGCACTGCAAATATTCTCTTAGAAGACTTTCACCTCGACAATAGTTGGTCGAGAATGAATGTTAGTTTTTGAGTTTTTATGATTAATTTAAATAAAAATAACGTGTGACTTTATTTATATTCTAGGTGATTGAAACCTCTATGAGGAGGCTAGAGTTGGGGGACACAACACCATAACCTCCCATGAGAGGTTTTGGTGGTGGGGCCCACCCAAACATAACCTCCCTTGGGAGGATAATTTTTTGTGGGAACCACCTAGGCTTGTAACCCCTTGGAACCCCCCCCCCCCATTTAAGGGGGAGAAACTCTTCAACTCCCCTTTATTTAATTTATGCTAACCCTCTTCACTTATTTGAGCCAACTCCACCCCATTAATTAAATGAGTTGTCTCATTTAATTAAAAACCATAATTTGAATTGTTATGCCAACAAATAATAGACAACGCTTTCTTCTATTATTTTTCCCTTGGCATTTTGGTGGAGCTTGGGGAGGAGAAGAACTCTCCAATGAAGAATAGCCATCGAAGAAAGAAGAATGCTCTACCGACGAAGAACTCCGACTAGGGACACCTTCGGCAATGAAGAACGACCCCCTCCTGCCTTTTTCCTTAGACTCCTTCAACGTGGGACGTGTTTGTCTACCAAGAATTGATGAACATCTTTCCATGATGTCAACAAATGACGACCGGCTAATCAAGAGATAGGTGTTTACCTTGTGCTTTATCCCTTTTCTTTTCTTGTCATTGTTTGAAATGAAATCCTTGTGTGGTTGTAAATAATTGTCGTCCATCTTTCCTTTTTTTGATGAACCAATTGATATTGCTTTAAAGGCGGAGGATGTGGTCCAACCTAACATGGCCTGACATCCTATGTCGATTCTACATTCTTATAGCGTTCTACAGCATGGCGATGAGGCGATGATGATGAAGGCGGCAACGATGAAGGTAGCACTACCTGTGGCCTCCGTGAATCGTGATGCCCCCACGGCACGCCAAAGCATTCGGCTGAACATCGCTGGCCCGAGCGGCGCCGAAACAACCTGCATGTGGCCTCCCTGCGCCCTACCTGACATGCGACTCGTCTGCCAGTGGCCCCCCAGTGCCCTGCCTGGCACGTGACCTGCCTGCCCATGGCCCTCCAGCGCCCTACCGCACCCTGCCCTTCCCATGCCGACGCCCCCTCGACCTACATGGTGCCGCCCGATCTATTGGTTCCCTGACGACGCCACTACGGCCTGCCCGTCACATCAGCGGAAAGCCTACGCTCCACGCAGCCTACCCGCTTTTCTCCCGACCGGCCCGACCCCCATGTCCGAGTGACCCGAGTCTTGCCCCTCGCAGTGCTGGCCGAACCAGCCCCAGCCTTCGGGCTGAGTCGCCTACATGGTCACCTCCGGGCCGAACCGCCCTCGCAGTCCGCTTGGTTGGGGCCAGTGGACCGGGCCAAAAACTCAGCGGTCTGACCCGCCCAATGGGCCGGGTCAGACCCAGAGAGTCTGACTGGGTTGACCCAGACAAGGTCAGCCCAGACTGGGTTGGGCCGAGTTGGTCTGACATGGTCGGACCGAACCTGGGCCCATTACTGACCCATTGCCCTCTTGGGCCATATCATTGGAACCAGATGTCCGTTTGACGAACCGTAAGCGGCACCAGTTATCTTGGAGCACAATGGTCTCTTTGTGTATACCCCATCATAGTTTAGTGTATTTTTGAGTAACAGTTAGGTTGGTTCGTACAAGAATCCAACCGATCCCCCGGGACTATAAGACTAATAACTCACAGACCGGGCATCCGATTGATGCGTTGTCTGTTGCATTGAGACCCCTATGACGTGGCGGACCTTTTAGATACTTCAATGTGGGACTTCACGACAGATGGAGTATCGACCAACAACATGTGGAGCGGATCTTCCAGAGATGAGCAGACATTTTTACGGGAACCTCGTACCTGGCTGAGACCTGGCGACTGCTGATCGATTCGACTCAGAGTGATTTGACTAGCCCAGTGGGAAGGGCCTCTGTGTGAGCACGGAAAACCCAAGTTTGGGAGCACCTTTGTGTGAGCATGTAAGACCCACGATACTCGACACGTGGAGTTCCTCAACAGGCTACTAGGGGCGCGCCTCTGTGTGAGCGCAACAGATCCACGATACTCGACAGGAAGAGTACCTCAATAGACCAAGTAAGTGGGAAGCGCCTCTGTGTGACATGGTAGGACCACTGTACTCGATAGTGGAGGAGTTCTCCAACAGCTGAGGGTTCAAATTAGTAAAAATCCTGGTTTGAGCTGAGTCAATGAATTTTGTGTTTTTATCATGATTAATATGGGTTACTAGATAACTTATGTATATTTATGGGCATATAAATAATTAATGGTTATATATTGATTTCATAATTTGGGGTTTATCCATGTTGTATTTTTTGAGACCTTGAGGGTCTCGAGGTCCATTCTTAGTATCCTTATACTCACCCCTGCATGGGCTATGCCCGCATCTCGTTGTGTTGGATGCAGACGATGAACAATGCTGACTGAGATAGAGAGTAGCAGGACTAGACGATACATGGAGGTGGACCACTCGGTGTGACGGTACACGGAGGAGACGGACAAACGAGAGTGCTGAGGGGGCCATCTGTACCTACACTTCAGGTAGGAACCCCATAGGATGACCTAGTAGCTGCTTTACTTTTCTTTAGTTATACTTGCTTTCAGTTGTTCTTGTACTTTCCCGTTGGGCATGTATTTCCGGACCCTTTTACATTCCAGCACTTATTTTTTATATAGTTTTACTTAGTATCTTGATTCAATTTGTGTACACTGATGTGATTTTTTATAGTTATAATGGCAATGCCTTCCCATTTTAGGGATTTTCGCCTTTGGTTCTAGTCGCCAGCCCCTGACCTATGGAAGGTGGGATTGGGGTAGTCATGATACGGGCCCTAGGGGATGGGTTGTGACAATGATTTCTAGTATCCATAAAATTGAATCAAATAAAAAAGAAAAAAGAGAGAACCCGGAACTGAGAAGAGTGGATCAACATATTTTTTTATAATTAATTTAATTAAATTCTATAATTACCTCCAAGTTGATTATTTCTTCGATGATGTATTCGACCACTGGCATGAGGTGTGGCTTCATTGAGATGTATAATCCAAGGATAGGAATCCTCTAGTAGTGATCCATTCATGCTCCACATATCTCCAAACATCGCCGAAGCAGTCTCGAGGTTCTAGGGAAAAAGATCCTTGTTATTGCGATGTTCTTCTTCGATCTCCTTGAGATTCACTTCCAAATAATTCCCATTGATATGATCGAGGAGGATCTCTCTCATTCTTGAGATATTTCTTGGAAAGGGAAGAGTTATCTAGGATGGAGATCTTTCTTCCAAGGATGTTGGGAACACAAATACTGGTTAGCTGGTCGAATGATCCCTTGTATAATTTAAAGAATAATACCATAACATGGAATTTAATTCACAGGATAATAATAAATAATTATCACAAGTGTCGTTACTTAATTTATTATTCCATGTGAAACCCCATGTCAATAATAATACAAATGATATTATTTCCACAACATGTGATTAACTTGCATGTTATATTTAAATATTATTCAACCAAATAATAATTAATATTATTTCTCACCGGACCCATAAATGGTCCACCGATCCTCCCCAATATTTACTACGCCATGAATAATGATTATTTATTTATAAAATAAATATAACTGCATTATTCGATGAAAAATAAATATTATGTAATCAATATATTTTCTAGAATAAATAGAGACAAACTAAATGTGATCAGACATACTTGAATAATTATTGAACCAAAACCAAGGATATTATTAATTAAACTTGTTAAGTAAATAAATTATTTAACTGAGACACTGGCTACACTTAGTATGTGACCCTCTCGGCCTATTTCTCGTTGGTATTAGGTGGGATTGCCTAAAGTCCAAGATTATTGTCTAGAAATGGGTAATGGAACCCAAGACAAAGAAGTTGATTTCGTAATGACATGTAACCTCATATGAATTCTTACCATGTACTATAATCTCTTCATCCTAATATCTCCAATCAAGACAGTTTCATGCAAGTGCATCAACTCATGTGCTCGATTTATCATTATTTGACTTCCCAGAATTGAACTTTCCTAGAGAACACCTATAACACCCAAAAATTTCATAGTAAATTATCTCTTGAAATTAATTCAATAGCTTGCATTACACGTAACACCAAGTTCAAGCGCATCATGACCTATCAAAATAGAAGTTTAAAAAATAGGTTATGAATAGTATTATCCAAATTTTTTATTTTATATATATCCTCTATAATTTTAACATCTATCTTTTGTGTTTCTTAGATATAATATAAGGACAAAATAAATTTTTTAGATAAAAGAAATATTTTTCAAAAAATGCAGTTTTGCCAAATTTTAATGGGGAACCCTTTTTAAATCCAATATTTGACTCTTTTATATATTCAGTATAATGAAATTAAATTCCTATTAAAAAGAATGACATAAAATTTTATTTTGGATAAATTGTTGGTACTTTTCTGATAACATTCATATTTTGATGAATAGTTAAAAATACTAAAATTTAATTGAAAACAACTTTTTAAATCAAAATAATTTATAGTGTTAAGTTATGCATTTGAGTGGTTTTAAATTATAATTAGATTATATTTTTACCATTAAATATAATTTAGGTAATTTTAAGTAATTCCACATTTAAATTGGACATAAACACATGTTAATCTTTGAATAGTTTTTACTTCTTAAAAACTCACTTTCTTGTTTAGACAACGGAAATTAATTTTAAATTAATTAATGTAACTTATATGTTATAAATTTGGTAAAATAGACATCATTTTTGAATTTGTAATATAAAATTTATCTTAGGGTGAATTTTTGGTATTTTTCTGAAAACGTTCAGTTTTTGATGAATATTGAAAAACAATATGTTTTTATTTAATACAGAATTTTTCATTAAATAATTAATATTTTTATTTAAATTTATTTTAAAGTAAAAATTGATACATAATACCTATATAAGTACAATTTAATTTATTAGAGTCATTTTATAATAATATTAGATTTATTTAATTTTATTAAACTATTTAACATCTTTTTTCCACCTTCTATGCACATTTGCAAATTTGCATAAAATTCAATTTTAATGCTTCTGTGAATTGAATTTAAAAAATACAAGAGATATGTCTGTAATATATAAATTTTTTTTTCCAATATCATGAAAGTTATTTTTTTTGTGAATAATAACTTTTGAATTTTATTTTCCATGATTAAAAGTAAATAGGGTAATTGAAGGTAAAAATGATATTATAATTACTCTAACACGTGTCCTAATTCTTTTGGATAAGTGTATGTCAAAAAAATTAATATTTGGAAAAAGATTTGATCCTTTTTGTTCCACTTGGAATATATTATAATATTTATTATATTTTATTTAAAGAAGAGTTAAAATTTTTACATTCAAATTTTAATTACTAAACCATTTTTAATATAAAGTTACACATAAGATAATTTCTACTATAAATATTCATTATAAATATAAAAATATTTCCTACATCATGGTATTTTAATTATTATTTTTAGACATTAAATAGTTAAATTTATTTATGGAACAATTATGATGCTGTAATTACCTTATTAATGAAAGATTAAAATAATAGATTTTATAAATATTAAAATAAAATGTATATTAAGACTTTTGATGCATTCCGTGAATTTTCTAGGTTAATATGACATTTTAGGGTAGATTAAATGTATTTTTAGAAGAAATAAGATTGTTATAACTTTTTAAAAAACCAAATACTAAATAGTGTCAAAATTCACTTGGCATTTTATATTAAGTTTATTAACCATGTATTATAATAATACAAGAAGATGTGGTAAAATTTAAACTATTTAACTAAGAGTTAAATCTAAAATATAGGGTTAATATAGTGACCTAAACTTGTCTAAAACCTCTTGGTTGTGAGGATTTCGACCCATCCCCACCTTATCCACGAAAAAAATCCATTTGGAGCTATTACAAACCAAAAATGATTTTATAATAAAATAATATTTAAAGCTCTTCCTAAAGTTCCCCTAACCTCTCTTATATAAGGGTACTTCCCTTCTCTCAAATTAACACCTCCAAAGCCACTTGTCATGGACAACCCCTACTCCAATATCCTCCAAAATACCCTAAATTCAATATAGAGTCTTTAATTTGATCATAAATCCAATATAAGGAGCCCTTTTGTTCAAATCAAAAGGAAGAACCCCAAGAAGAGGTAATTATTACATCACTCCTTTCAAAGTTCTTTTCTTCTTCCACTTCCTCTTTCTTTGTTGTTTCCATAACAAATAATAACTCTGGTACCTTCTACATAGTAAGATGTTATTTAAAATTTGGTATAACCATATTTATTATTCTATCCATCCTATGAATTAAAAAGTCACCAGACATGCGTACGTAAGGATTACCGTCTCTATGTTGGGGTGCAGTTTGTTATTCAACACTTCATTATTTGGATGGGTATAATAATGAGTATAATTAATGTACTATTTTTAAACCATTCATGATTTATGATTAAAGTATTGACATTTATTAAGCTAGTTTTAATATGAATGTTTATATTACGTTTCATCCTTTTAATATGAGGAATGAATTGTATGTAGTATGTGACGGGCGAGGCCCGCTACAACCCCTCGATGCATCAGTAGGTCTCATGAGACAAAATAGTGTCTTGGCACACGACCTTGACAAAATCTTATTTTTAATCTTGGCACGAGTCCTTGATTATATGGTTATAATGTCCGACATTATACATTCCATTATTATGAAATTAGCTATTAATATTACATGTGATTATTCGACTAATAGAATATCCATGTTTATAATTAAATGTCATTACTTGATTTATCTTTTCCATATTATGCTGAATTGAAAGTTTAAAATGTTTTTGTTTTAGTCTTATACATTGCCTTAAATTTTTAATATTATTTATGATAGTTTATGTTATATTGTTATCCTTTCTAAGCATCTGAGATCACCCCTTTCTTATGTTTTATTTTTTCTAAAATGCAAAGAAGTATGTTATGATTAACTTATAGAAATTGGATAAGGGATATGAGTGTGTTCAAAGAGGACATAATGTTGATGTTTTACCATTTCATAATGTAATGTAAAACTTATGTATGTATCTAGTACATCCAAGGATACTAAAGTAATCTGTATTTCAAGACATGATCTCTTTTGATCATGCCAATGTTATATAATAATGCGCCAAAAATTGGTAACTAGGGTTGAGGTGTTACAGCTGGTATCAGTGGAAGTTTAGTACAAACCATGGAAACTACATTTAGAAAAACATTTATTAGAGAACATTACCCTAAGATAGACTTTGAGTATTACTGTAGAAGAACATCACAAAATTTTGGTAATGTAGATATTATGTGGGTTTCCCAAAAAATACATCCATGTCTGGATACTACAAGTGGACGTTGTTCTGGAATAGATATACCTAGGAGTGAAAACTCTGACAATGTGTTTTGGGCCTGACCCGGGTTATCCTGGTACACAACAACGGGCTTTATTCCGCACCTGGTTTGACACTCCCATGGGATATGAATAGGATAATTAATATTTTCTATAAATACCATTATGATGGATTAATGAGTAAATATGTCAGCAAAGAAAACATTTTTATGATTATGAGACTATATGTGTTAAAATATTCAATTAATGTTGATAATTTTTATAGTTTTTGGATTATACATTATGATATGATCTAACCTGGTGTATTTCATCATATATAAATGCTGCCTAGTAGAAGGACTAATAACTCCATCAATACACATGATCCAAAGAGTAAGAATGATCCAATATATCATGGTATTAATCCAACATTTAGAAGGGATGTAGTCTCCCATGTATTCTCATCATATGAAGAAATAGTATCATGAGTTAATAAGATAAGTAAATAATTCTCCGAGTCATATGGATTTGAAGGAAATCTAGAAATGAAGATGATGGTAGAGAGACAAATGGAGAAATTAAATAAGGGAATGAAGGATTTCCCCATTTGTGATAACCGTCGAAGGAATCATCCAAGGAATTGCTTGAACAGAATGGGAGTTTGTTATAATTGAGGAGAAAAAAGACACCAATTTTGTGATTTCATGGGTAACAAAATGGTTTCAAATGTACAATGCTTCATCAACAAAGATTTGGGAAACTACACGGACCAATATCCTAATCATCAGAGTATACCAAAAATTATGCTAGTAGATAATAATCATGTTATGATACTACTTCATATAAAGAGTAATGAGTAGAATTGTTATGTTTTTATTAAATAATTTTGTCATATGAGTATTATATTAATGATGTAAAAGTCATAATAATTACAAATTATATAAGGATTATATTGCAGTATGTTTTCATTAAAGATTATAGATTTTATGGTGCCATGTAAAGTGACACAGTTTCAAGTTAATCATTTTGGAAAAAATATGTTTGGGGGAAATATAACACTTATTATGTTTCTAAAATAGATATAATGATTTCAGAATAAGATATGACTGATTTGGACAAATATTATTGGATATTCTTGAATACCTTGAAACTAATTAATTGTTTTTTTATTCTATCATTGTTGAAGTTTACTACATTTTTGTATATAAGAAGTATATATAGTATTATATATGGAATAAGGAAGAATTAACGTAATTAATAAGGTTTTATGGTAATTAAGGGTGTTACCATGTTTTATTAGAATATATGATGAAGGTATTCACATGTTATTACGTGAAAAAAATTATCTTTAATATGTTTACATTCCTTCAAATTTTGGACTGTGAGTTTAGATAGAAGTATTTTGGATAAGTCTAAAGGTTGGAATGAATTATGTTGGAAATTGGATACTATTGTTTAAGGTTAAAACTTTTCTTAATATTATTTTTGGATTGTTATAAAAAGTACAACCTCGAGGTGGGGAGACAACACGTCACGTCCAGCAAGGCCGCGAGACTTGAACCTACAACCGAAGGGTGACAAGAGTGCATCACCTACCATTAGACTACGTGATGTCCTTGTTTGTATAATTTATTTTCTAAAATAGTATGAAAGATGAATTATAAATTCATTTTTTTGAAACCCTATACTATTAGGTTATAATAGACTATTTTTAGTTCTATTATCTTTGAGGTGAGAGATGATTTTGTGGTAAAAATTATTTAAAAGATGGAACTCTACTTGCCATGTATTCATTTTTTTCTTAATTCTTTGAAGAAATTAATTCTTAAACATTAGGGAATGGAACATGAAACAAAAAATGTGTTATCATAATACCTTATGGGTTTTTTAACCAATGATTTTTTAAATAATCATAGATTTATGGTTTTAAGGCCCTCAATTTTTCATTTATTGTTCTATTATTTTTGATTGATGACCTCAATCACTTCCTATAAATATTTTCATTTTTACATTAATTATTTGTCTATAATTTCCACTGTTTTCTTCCTATTGGAAATCCTAATTTGGTGGAGAATGTTTTATTTCCCTTTCCCTCTTATTAAGACTAAATTTTATAAACCCTATTTTTGATGTGGGTTTTCCACAAAATTTTTTCTTATTTTCCAGATTTTATTTTCAATGAACAATTTCAGATTTCAAGGATACAATTTATTGAATGAGGGTATAATGTAACACCCTAAGATTACATTGTAATTTATCTCTTTAATGTAATTCAAAAGCTTGTGCTACATGCAACACCGAGTTCAAACGCATCATGACATATCAAACTAGTCATTTAAAAAGCGGTTATGAATAGTATTAACCACATTATGAATTTTATATATATCCTATATAATTTTAACATTCATATTTTTTGTTTCTTATATATAATATAAGGACAAATTTAATTTTCTAGATAAAAGAATTATTTTTCAAAAATTGTTGTTTTCAACCTTTTAATGGAGAACCATTTTTAAATACAATACATGAAACTTTTATTTATTCAATTTAATTACATAAAATTCTTCTTTAGAAGAGAGACATAAAAATTTAGTTTAGATAAATTTTTAGTACATTTCTGATAACTTTCATATTTTGATGAATAGTGAAAATACTAAATTTTAATTGAAAAAAACTATTTTAATTGAAATAATTTATAGTTATAGGTTATGAATTTGAATATGTTCAAAGTATAATTAGATTATATTTTTATCATTTAATATAATTTCGGTCATTTTAAGTATTTTCACATTTAAATTGGACATAAACACCTGTCAATCTTTTGATAGTTTTTACTTCTTAAAAACTCGCTTTCTAGTTTTGACAATGGAAATTAATTTTAAAATAATTAATGTAACTTCTATGTTTTAAATTTCGTAAAATAGACATCATATTTTAGTTTCGAATGCCAAAATTATCTTAGGGATAATTTTTGGTATTTTTCTAAAAACATTCAATTTTTGATGAATAGTGAAAAACACTACGTTATTATTTAAAACCATATTTTTATTTAAATAATTAATATTTTTATTTAAATTTATTTTCAAGTAAAAACAGATGCATAATATGTATATTAGTCCAATGTAATTCATTGGAGTCATTTTATAATTATATTATATATATAAAATGTTATTGAACTATTTAACATCTCTTACCCACTTTCTAGGAACATTTGCAAATTTGCATAAAACAGTATCTTACCAATTATGTGATTTGAATTTCCAAAATTTAAGAGACATGAATGAAATAAGTATGTAAAATGTGGTTCAATATGATTAATGTAATTTTTGGGCAATGGTAACTTTTGAATTTTACTTATCACGGTTACAAGTAAATAAAGTAATTAAAGGTAAAAATGATATTATAATTACCCTAAAACTTCTCCTAATTCTATTGGATAAGATTTTTTCGACCAAAATCAAACTTAGGACAAAATTATTATCCCTTTTTATCCACATGGATTAGATTAGGACATTTATTATATTTTATTTAAATAAGAGTAAAAATTGTTAAAATCAAATTTTAATAACTATACCATTTTTAATATAGGGTTATACATAATATAAATTCTACAATAAATATTTATTATAAATATAAAAACATATTATTTCCTACATCATGGTATTTTAATTATAATTTTTATAAATTAAATAATTAAATTTATTTATGACACAACGATGATGCTGTAATCACCTTATTAATGAATGATTAAAATAATTGATATTATAAATATTAAAATAAATGTAAATTGAATCTTGTGATGAATTCCACGAATTTTCTATGTTAATATTACATTTTAGGGTTGATTAAAGTTATTTTTTAGAAGAAATCATATTTTTATGACTCACAAAAACCAAATAATAAATAGTGTCAAAATTGACAAAAATGAGTTTTAAAAACAAATACAATTTTATTAAATATATAATATTCCAAAAAATATAAGGTTCATTAAAAGGACTTATATAATGATAGATATTTCATTTATGAACCACTTTAGGTTCTATTGTCATTTTATAGTATGTTTATTAACCATGTATTACAATAATACAAGAATACATGGTAAAACGAAAACTATTTAACTAAGAGTTAAATCTAAACAATAAGGTTAATATGGTGACCGAAACTTGTCTAAAACCTATTGGTTGAGAGTCTTTAGAATAATACTCACCTTATCCTAGACATAAATACATTAGGAGCTATTAGAAACCAAAAATTATTTTATAATAAAACAATGTTTCAAGCTCTTCCTAAAGTGCCCCTGACCTCTCTTATAAAATGGAATTTAACTTCTCTCAAATTCATATCTCCAAATCCACTTGGCTTGGCCAAAACCTGCTCAAATAACCTTCAAAATACGCTATATTCAACCTAGAGGCCTTACTTTTATTATAAATCAATAGTATGGATCCCTTTTGTTCAAATCAAAAGGAAGAACCCAAAGAAGAGGTAATTATTTCATCACCTCTTTCAATGTTTTTTTCTTCTTCCACTTCCCTATTATTCATTATTTCCATACTAAAATAATAAATCCATTAACTTCTACATAATAAAATTTTATTAAAAATATTGTACAACCATATTAATTAATCTATTCATCCTATGAATGGAAAAGCCACCATAGGTGTCTATGTGCAGCTTACCGTCTCCACGTCAGGGTGTAGTTTGTTATTCAACACTTCATTATTTGGATTGGATGAATAATGAGTATAATTGTTTTAAATAATAAATATAACATTTCAATGATTCTGTATATGTAATATACCATCCAATTACATACTATTTCACCATCAATAGAATGATATTGTCGCTCATGCATACGTACAGCTTATCGTCTCCACGACGCGATGAGATTTTGTTCCCCATTGTAACCATTCAAGAATAATTTTCATTTGATTATTAAAAATAATGTATAAAGAACATAATATCATTCTATATTTTAATCAAAGAAATCATATCCATATAAAACATGACTTACATAACAAAACATATAAAGGAAAATGAATTAGGTAACACCTGAAATAATGATAATACTGAAATGTTATTAACAAATCATTATTAGAGGATCATATATGATGTCATATTTATGTATGTAGTTATTTTAAAATTTAATAACAATTATTTAACCATTATATAGGAGGATAACCTACCCTCTAATAATTAAAAGTACAAGGTAAGAGTTAATTTTACAATCTCTTTATTATCTGAGGTTGTTTATACGTGAGTATCTACTGGGACATCATTATCATCCACATCCTTGTTTCTAAAAAATTTATTTCAAAACATTTTTATTCTTTATTGAACTATGGGTTAAATTATTTTATACCCTTTTTTTATTTTTATAAAAGGGTTTGAATGGAATCATTCTGTCGCTTTCCAGACTAGGTACTTTAGGACCTTTTTGAAAAACTAAGGAAAGAATGTTTTTTAACTTATATGGCGGGTGCGGCTATTCTATACCGTTATAAAAATTTGAATATTCTCTTAAAATATTATAAGAATATTTTTAAAATAAATTTTTTCTTTAATTTTAAATTATTTAAAAATAAAAAGTGATATTTCACTCAAATAGGTTTTTTTAATTGATTTCATCTATGTCAACATCCTTTGTTGGATTTTATGTTTGTTTGAAGTTGAATTATAATGATACAATCTTTCATATTGTATTGAAGGTTTTCCGATATTTTTGACTATGTATGTGCTATTTTTATACCATTCATGGATTATGGTTAAATTATTGACATTTCATATGCTACTTTTAATATGAATGTTTATATTATGTTTTAAACATTTCATATGAGGAATGAAATGGACATAGTAAGTAATAGGCGGGGCCCGCTACAGCCCCTCGATGCATCAGTAGGTCTCATGAGACAAATTAGTGTCTTGACACAAGGCCTTGAAAAAATCTTATTTTTAGTCTTGGCACGAGGCCTTTACTGTGTGGTTATGATGTCTGGCTTTATGCATTCCATCATTATGAAATTATTTATTGATATGAAATGTGATTATTTGACTAGTAGAATATCTATGTGAATAATTAAATGGAATTAATTGATTTATATTTTCCATATTATGCTTAATTTTTAGTTTAAAAGTATTTTGATTTTGTCTTATACATTGGCTTAATGTTTTATGGTCATTTATGATAGTTTCTGTTATATTGTTATCTTTACTGAGCATCTGAGCTCACCCCCTTTTTAAGTTTTATTTATCTCAGGATGGGAATAATTATATTATTATTAACCTACAGGAATAGGCTAAGGGATATGAGTGTGTTTAAATAGGAACAATGTTGTGGTTTTTTCATTTCATAATTTATTGTAAAACTTATGTATGTATCTAGTAATTCCAAGGCTACTAAACTAATCAGTCTTTCGAGACTTGATCTCTTGTGACCATGAAAATGTGATGTAATAATGCACCTAATATGGTTAACTATGGTCGGGGCATTATAACATAAAGGCCATGGATTTAGATAGGATATATAATTTACATCAATGGGATTAAGATATGTTATTCTGTAGAAGTGAAAATTCCTTTCACTCATTATTCATTAATGTAGTATTACTCGTGAAACGCCCAAAATATCCTACCTCACTATGAACATTTTTTGTCACGGTTCTCATCAATACATCTATGTGCATGAGTAATAATGCCCATTAATAATAATATTAAAGTCTAAGGACCAATAAACACATCCATATATAGGAAAATCCAATGAAACATGTGAATGTAGATTTTCGACCGGTGGGTCTTGTTCTCATAATATCCTCCTAGATACATCCAAGGGCACACACCATGAGAAGGTGCCTCAAGGTTTTATGAGTCCCCACCCTGGATAGCTTGTATCACATTATTCCCTTCAAATTATATCATATGTACATATAACATATATTCAATAATAGTGTCATGGAACTTCTGGGTTCTCATCGTTGCAGGGAATCTCTATGAACATTTAGTACGACATCTATTCTTATGACATTTTCACATAATATGTCATTCAGAAGAAAAATCATGATGTGATAAGAAGTTTATAAATATTCATCTAATGAATACATGTTTATCATAATGGAAAAAGTTGTTGGTTTCTAGGGCACCAACTCCCACAGACTCCCACTTTCAGTAGACCCAACTGCAAACAACCTTCAGTCCACTAGATCTCATATGATATTCATGCTTTTGCGGAGATAGGCCTTTAGTCAAGGGGTCCTCCACTTTCTATTCCGTGGACACTCTGCTCCCTGCAACTTCGCCCCTTTGATACAAATTTCTCAAGAGGTGATACTTTCGGAGTATGTGCTCTTTTCGTTGATGTGACCTTGGATCTTTTGTAAGATCCACCACTATAGTATTATAACAATACAATGTAATGAGATCTTTACTGCTAGGAACCACATCATGCTCCTGAAAAAATTTCGGAATCTAGATGGTTTTTTTGCTACATCAGAAGCCGCTATATATTCAGACTCTGCTATAGAATCAGAGAAAACTAGTTTCTTTAAACTTTTCCATCTCACAAATCATCAATTGAGAGAGAAAACATATCCTAATTGCAAGATTAGATCATTCTAATCTGTCTGAAAAATATCATCAACATACACTCTGATGACAAGCTCCTCATCTCCTCCATACACTAGGAACATATCCTGAATTATTCTCAAATACTTAAGGATAGTCTTGACAGTAGTCCAATGTGGTTCTCCTATATCTTCTTGATATTTTACTACTATCCTCAGTGCACAGGAAAAAAAAGTCAGGTACATAACATGGCATACATGATAGATCGTATCACTGAAGTGTATGGAATATTACTCATCCGATATGTCTCATGTTTTGTCTGAGGACATATTTTCATGGAAAGATATATACCATGTGACACTATAACAAATCACCTCTTGTATTGTTCCATACTAAACCTTTTTAGTATCTGGTCAATGTATAAACATTGACTTAGTCCAAGTATCCTCTTCGATCTATCACAAATGATCTTGATCCCTATAATGTAGGATACTTTGCCTATGTCCTTCATAGAAAAGAACATGTTAAACCAATCCTTGACTGACTGCAAGACTGGTATGTTTTTCCAATAAGAAATATTCCGTCAACATACTATACTAGGAAAATTACTGCATTACCATTAATCTTCATGTAAACACATTGCACACATTCATTTTTAATGAAACCAAATTCTACTTTGGATTCATTCTATCGAATATTCTATGATCTGGATGCATTCTTTAATCCATAAATAAATCTATGAAACTTTATTACCCTTTAGAGTCACCTGGTGTCACAAATTCCACTAGACTTTCTTTATAAGTACTAACATGACCTTCCATGTCCAGTTTCTTTTTGAATACCCATTTACACCCAACAGGCTTTACATCAACTGGCGCATCAACCAAAACACAAAATTGGTTCTGATACATGGTATCCATCTCATAATTAATAGCTTCTATCCATCTTATAGGTTCTGATCTCTCTATTTCTTCATTGTAATAGATAGGTTCATCATGGTCCAACAATAATGATTCACCATCCTCAGTGACAAGTAAACCATATCTCTCTGTTTTTATTACCTCTCTTATGCTCTAATGTAGTACTTGTGTTTTAGGAACTACATTTTCCATAGGTACCTATAGAACTTGTTATTTTACCAACTCATGTAAATATTGAGTATTAACTTCATCAAATTCAATCTTTTTCCAACAATCCCTTTTAAGGATGTGCTCTTTCTCAAGAAAGACAACCTTTTTGGCAACAATAACTTTATTTTCTGAGGGGTTTTATAGGTAGTTTCTCTTTGTTTGCTTGGAATAACCTATAAAGATATAATTTGTGCCCTATGGTGATATTTTTTTTCTTAATAAAGCCTTAACAAATGCCTCATATCCCTATACATTTGTATTATAAAAATTGGGTTTCTTTCCACTCCATAGCGCGAAGGGAATCCCATTTTCTTCTGTAGTAGGTACTTGGATTAATGTGTATGTGGAAAATTACAATGCATGTCCCTAAAAGGATAATGGACTTTCTGCATGACTAATCACTAATCTTACCATGTAAAATAATGTATGATTTACCCTTTAATTAAAACCATTGAACTATGGTGTATAAGGTTGTGTGAGTTGAGATAAAATCCTAGACTCCTGTAAAAGTTCGATGATCTCTTGGTTAAGATATTCCTCACCTCAATCTGATCGATGATTTTTTATCTTGTTACCAAGATGATTCGCTAATTAATTCTTGAACTCCTTGAATCCCTTAAAGGAATCAGACTTATAACCCATTAATTAGACATAGATATATCTACTCAAGTCATCGGTAAAAGTAATGAAGTAAGAATATCCACCTCCTGCTTCTACTGGAAATGGTCTACACACATCAGTTTATAAAAATCATAGAATCCTTGTGGACCTTTCACCCTATCCACCAAATTATTATTTTATCATTTTCCATTATAGACAAGTATGACATCTATCAAGTGGTTTTAACTTAGAAGAGTCTAAATACCATCTTGACAGAGCTTTGTAAGGTTCTTTTCATTTACATGACCAAGGCTGTGGTGCCACAACTGGTTGTTGTATGAGGCATGTGAACTTGGTTTTTTATCAATTTCCAACACTTGGTTCTCATAATTTAATACATACAGACCCTTGTTTAAATGCCTCATACCATAACATATATTTTCCATATATATGTAACAACATTGATTTCCAAACTTGGAAATAAAGCCATCTATATCTAAACATGATATAGAAATTATGTTCTTGGTAACAATAGGATCATAACAAGAGCCATGTAAAAACAAAATCATTCAGGTTGGGAATGTGAGGTTGTTATTACCAATGGAAAGACTAGCTAGACTAGCACTATTGACATACCACAGATCAACCTCTCCTCTAGAAATTTTCCAGAGTCTACTTAATTCCTGAATTTGAATATATATTTGAGCCCCAAAATATATATCTAATACCCAATTTGTATAAATGTAAATATTTCACTCGATAATGAATTCACCATTGGCTTCCCCTTACCTCTGGGTGTAGTTCCTCTTCCAGTGGCCTGACTTTACACTTGCAAAGCATACTTCCTCTTTTTTCCTTTCCCTACCTATGGATCTTCATCTTCTTAGTCAGACGATGATTCGAGGCTTTAAATTTTTTTATAAATATTAGGCCCATTTTCCTTGTCCTTTCTTTTACTATTCACAATAAGGACTATGAGTTTTTCATTCCCCATGTCCTTATCAACTTGGTGAATTAGGGTAATATGCTTCTATAGACTCTTCAAATTATTTATAATATTGTAATTCACAACAAAACAAGATAATCTATTAGGTAGTGATGATAGTTTGAGATCTGTATGCAAATAATCTAGTAATTTAATCCCTAATATGTTCATATTCTCAATGTATCTAATAATCTTGACTACATGTGTTCTAGCTGGCGTAGACTCTCCAAGTATAGTAGTGAACAACATTATAGAGATCTTATACTTCCCTTGTCTCACTTTCTCTTGATAGAGATCCTAAACATGAGACATCATTCTATAGGCATCCATTTACTCATGTTGCTTCAAGATATCATTGGTTATGGATGATATCATGAGGCATTGAACATCCGTAGCATAATTAAGATTTTCCTCATCACTCACAACACTTATAGGCGCAACAGGTAAAGACTCCCCTGCCACATAATGTTTCATCTCATGGAAAAGGATAACCTGAAGGCCCCTTTACCACTCTAGGAAATTACTGTCGGTGAGCAGGGAATGCTTCTTGATTTTGGATCGCAATGAAATATTTGATTTCATATTGATTGATGCTTCTAAAAATTAATATGAATAGATTTTTAGTACATTATCGTTGATAAATATAGAAAAATAAATAAATTAATATTTATTAGTCTCCCACTATATTATCGAAACCTAATAGCCCTCAATATTGGCTTCAGAATATATTGTTGCTTGTACATTATAGCAGCAATGATCCATATTGGCCTTCTCATTACCCCAACTATTTTTTGTCAAGAAACTTGAATAGTTTTAAGTAGGTATTTCAAATGTTATTTTTATTTACTCATGTCTCCATGATTTTTTGAGTGGACTCCCCAATCCTGAAATCCTTAATTTTGGATTTCCTCAACCTTTGCCTCTCATTTACACTAAGTCCTACTAGGGCAATAAACCCTTGATGTAAAATAGGTTAAGTCAACCCAAATAATCAATTTATAATTCCTCTATAATTAAAATCACCCCAAATAGGGTTGGTTAAGCACTTTGACTATGGTTCGATTCTAACTGAAGTAATGGAAGGTTATACCGACTTAATATTTAATTGGGAGATTTTATCCTTTATGTGTAAATTGCAACTTATTATATTTTCACATGATTTTTTATGTTAAGGGGGATATAATTAATTGATTAACCATGTATAGATAATATTTACACATAATCAATTTTCATTTTAGTTCCATATTATATGTTTTTTAGTTTATTAATTATGTGATCGCGTCAAACATAAATAATGAATAACCATACAACTAACTGAAATAATATAAAGTGTATAATCATGATTGTTACTATTGGTTAGTTTATCTAATGGTTCATAAACTAACCCTCGCTTAGGGGAGAAAATCATTGAAACACTTAAGGTTCGTGTTACAACTTTCTACTTATCCACCTTTGTATCTCCTTGGATTGGTTTCACCTCAGCTCCTAACTTGAACTACCTCCACTAGCTTGGGTGATCCATCCATTACATATTCTTTTAACTCACACACATGTGTGGGGTAAAAGGGGGTTTTCATAAAATAAACCATGGGCAGAGAGGCCCAACATTTTAATGAGGAT
Organism: Viscum album; assembly: GCA_963277665.1. Taxonomy (NCBI): domain Eukaryota; kingdom Viridiplantae; phylum Streptophyta; class Magnoliopsida; order Santalales; family Viscaceae; genus Viscum; species Viscum album. Next base: position 1,869,839,821 of record OY728133.1, read on the forward strand.
AAGGTACATATGCCAATAATTTTTAATTTAATAAATAATATAAAAGGGAACCAATCACATACAAAGGTATGGACAAGCTCATGATCATCCACATACATGCAATAAATTATGCATGTAATAAAACTAGCATTCAATTTTTTAATCATTCTTATTATGATAATTTAAGCTCAAATTTATTAATCATTATCTTTAGTTAATCAATCATTTTTATCCTAATACTTTTCTAAATTCCCTTGAGATTCTCATCCATAACCTTGTACATAACTTTTACCTTGGAAGTAACATGATGAATACCTGTTAAAAACTAACCAACATTTATTTATACTTATATTAACTTTATTCTTGATGGCATGTAGCATGCGTGCATAATTATAATTTTAAGAAAACTCATAAATGATGTGTAGATAATTGAACATTACACAGATAATAATTAATCATATAAATATATATATATTAAACACATATCACCTGTTATATCTCAAATTTACACCCACACTAAAGTACATGTCTCAAGGGTTACATAATATAATAATAAATTTTAAAATATGCGTAATCTGGAAATAGTCTACGTTGTGTAGATCCGACTAAATGGAGTTTACCCTCCTCATCATCCGTCTGAATTAAACGCCTAGAGAAATGGCATGTGATATGTACTTTAGAAATCTCCGATGTACACAACAAGTCCCGTGGGCCACATGCCATGTAGACTCTGCGTTACATGGTCATCATTTGGGAAAGACATATATGGGATACACGACTTAACCCTGACCCAAGGGGACTACACACCATGTCTAGTGGGCCACATGGTATGCAGTCTGGAAAACCATGCGCTAGTCTATTCTTGTCAACACGCCGTGTAATAATTAACTACGCCGCATGTCATTAATGCACATGTCTTGAGTAATTACCAAATTACTCTTTATGCATTGAACACAAATACACGGCGTGTAGATCCAAATACAAGGTGTTTATTCTTGTGTTATCTAGATAGAACTGTTGGAACCTCCTTATGAGATCCTCAATTTAATTTTAATCATAAAATTATTCAATTCTGTTAGATCTGTGAGAAACGATAATGGTTGAACATATATCAAAATTCATATTATAACAACGATTAAACATGAATAGAAAACTAAATTATTAATGTTTAAATCATCAATGAATTATTTAAATAATTATAAACGATAATATGCACCCCCTGATGCCACTTGTAGGTTCTGGGCACAGCAGAAGTGTAGGATGGGCGTGAGCACAACTTTTAAAATTTCCATAATCGATGATTAATCCGAGATCAATACAATGATGAATTCTAGTATCTATTAAATTGAATCAAAGATAAAAGAAAAAGGATAGAACCCGAAACCAAGAAGAGAGGATCGACATATTTTTTATAAATAATTTATTTAAATTATATAATTACCTTTAAGGTGCTTCTCTCTTCATTGATGCTTCCGACCATGGGTCTGAGGTGAAACTTCATTGAAATGTAGAATCCAAGGATAATAATCCCCTAGTGGTGATCCACATGGGCTCCACATATCTCCATATACTGATGAAAGTGTCTCTAGGTGCTAGCATGAAATATCATTGCGCTTGCGATGTTCGCCTTTGATCACCTTGAGAATCACTCCCAAAGTGTTCCCCTTGATCCGATGGAGGATGATCTCTCTCGTTCATGAGATCATTTGTAGAGAGGGAACAGTTCTCTAGGATTGATAGCTTTCCTCCAAGGATGTTGTGCACACAATGATTGGTTAGTCAGTCGAATGACCCCTTGGATAATTTAAATAATAATAACCTGACGGGGAATTTAATTCACTTGTTAATAATAAATAATTAGCACATGTTCCATTACTTAATTTATTATTCCATTTGAAACCCCATGTCAATAATAATAGCGATGCTATTATTTCTATACAATGTGAGTAACTTGAACGTTGTACTTAAATATTATTTAAGCAAATAATATTTAATGTTATTTCTCACCAGACCCAAAACATGGTCCAACAATCCTCCTCAATATTTATCAGACCATGAATAATGACTATTTATTTATATAATAAATATAACTGCATTATTCACTGATAAATAAATATTTCATGCACAATATATTCTCTCAAATAACTAGCGATAAAATAAATAGGATCATACATACTTGAATAATTATTAAACCACAACTGGTAATAATATATATTCAACTTTTGAAATAAATAAATTATTTAACTAAGATACTGGATATACTTAGTGTGTGACCCTCTGGGCCTCTTTCTCATTGGCATTACATGGTCTTTCCTAAAGTCCAAGATTACTGTCTAGGAATGGGAAAGGAACCTAAGAGAAAGAAGTTGATGTTGCAATCAAATGTCACCTCATACAAAATTTTACCATGTAATATAATCCATTTGTCCCAATATCTCCAATCAAGTAGGTTGCCTGCAATTGCCATCAACCCATGTGTCGATTTCTCATTCTTTGATTTCCTAGAATTGAACTTGCCTAGAGAACACCATGGCAAGGTATTTGGTTAGGCTATATCATTTCCATCAAAGTGCCTAAGATATCTACTTTTATAGAAGTGAAAAATCCTTTCTCACATTATTCATTAATGCAGTATTAATCGTGATGCACCCAACATATCTTGCCTCACCACGAACAATTTTAATCACAGTTTTCATAAATAAATCTATGTGCATGTGTCATAATACCCATTAATAAAAGTCTTAATGTCTAAGGACCAATGCACACATCTTCAGATAGGAACATTCAATGATAGTTATGAATGTGGATTTTATACTGGAAGGTCTTGTTATCATAATATACTCAAGGATATTACCAATATCACGCACCATGAGTAGGTGCCTCAAAGTTCCAGGAGTCCCCACCCCTGATAGCATGTATCATTTGTGTCCATTCAAATGATATCATCCAGCCATAGAACATATATTCAAGAATAGTGTCATGGAACTTATGGGTTCTCATCATAGTAGGGGTCTGCTATGACATTTTAGTGAGAAAACTATTCTTAGGAAAATATAAATTACTATGTTATGCAGATGAACAATCATGATGTGATACCGAGTTTATAAATACTCATCTAATGAATATAGGTTTATCATAAATTAAAAAGAAGTTGGTTTCTAGGGTACCAAATCCAATAATTAAATATTCATGTCCCAACTAAGATGGTCAAAAGTTTGATTCGTGTTGATGTTTTGATAATTCTTATGATCATTGGCTTGAGTTTTTGTGATTTAAGAAGCATTTGATTAAAGTGGAGATTAGGGGCATGTTGGGCATTAAAAATTGAAACACATTCATTTGAGAAAAAATCATAACCCAAGTGGGTTGTTTTGTTCATTTGGATACCCACCCAGACTTTTTAGGCATGAGAATCATAAAGGGGGGGGGAGGTTTTATGATCTGTTATTTTGTGAGTTGAAATTTTAAGAGGGAAATTGAATTTTCAACCATTAGATTGTTCAAATATTGATTGGGTAATCATAATGAAAATTAAAAAGTTTAAATTACTATAAATAATGTTTTTAGATGTGTTTTTGGAAAAGATTGTAGCTTAGAGGCCTTGGTATTGTCTTGGGGGATAGGTTCATGATGTTAAAGTTTTTGAAAAGTGTGGTATAGGGCATACAGTTAGCACATAGTTAGTGCTAACCATGTGGAAAAATCATGTGGTCTAATTTTCATAGGCACACAGGCTAATAAAACCATGTGATAGGGTAAGGAAAACTTGAGGATGTTTGTATTCTATTAGATAAATTTCTTAAAGTTTTCATATACTCTGTTAAATAATTCACCGTACCCATGCGAGAGAGTTTTTCCTCAGATAGTAGAGGCACATGGTTGGTGCATGATTTATCCAACTATGAGGCCCATTAAAAAGGGGAATATGATCCTTAAAGAGTTTTACCTTATTTTATTAGTTACTTCACATAGAATCCTTCTCTATGCACTTCCTCCTCCTTCTCTCTTCCTCCATGGGAGATCTCCCATGATCTTGGTTGGAATCAAATGTCGTCAGATGCATTGGAAGCCTAGAAGTAAGTCTTAAACTCTATTATCCTATGTTGTGATGTTCACATTCTTCCCTGATGCCAGTTTCATCAATTAGGGATTTTGATCCTAGTTCTACCAGATCATGGTGGAATCAGAAATCGATATTAGGGATTTTTCTCTACCAAGGAAGAAAATGGCCTGGGAGGTCGTCTGCATATCATCAGGTTTTTTTTCTTCAAGGTATGTAACCATGATGAATTTTTAATGCTTTAAGTCTATAAATTAAATTTTTAGCTAGTTGATTTAATGTTGTGTCTTAGGGATTTTTCCGGATTCAATGTTGGGGATGTGTTTTGGGTTGTTAGAGATTGTTTGATCTCCATTCTGGTATGATGGTATCAAGCAACATAGTTTTTTTACTTATTCTTTTTTAAAAACAAAATGGTTTTTCTTTATTTATATATTGTTGGGTTTAATTAATTAATTATAATGTTGTTATAATTAATTGATTATGATATTTTGGAAATGATACAGGATCTCATGTATCTTGGATGAGCTTGGATAGACCTTGGAACCTATTATCAACCATTATAAATTAAATGGACATCTTACTAAAGGTATGTGGTTTGTCATACCATCCCTTTGGTATTTTTGCATGTTAATGGTTGTATGTGGATGATTGGGATCTCCCTTGACGGAGACACCCCCTATTTAAATTTATTTAAATTTCATGTTAATTAAATTATTTTGGTTAATTAAAATGGATGGCTTAAGGAGTCACTCACAACCCATGTGTACCAGCTTCTTTCCCTGGCCAAAGGGATGAGACTGTGACTCTGTCATAAAATATCCCAAGAGGGGTGCCTCAATTACTTTAATATTTCTAAGGGTCCTAAGAGGGATTCCTCTGGTTCCATTATGATCTTTAGGATCATGAAAGGGATACATATTTGGGTCTTAACCTAGGGGACCCCAATGGGTCCACCGGTAGTTGTCCGACCCTATGTTATTGCATCATGGGTTTGAATACAGAGGTTAGAGGGTGTCTCCTAGAACCCATACAAAACATGTAAACCAATGAGGCTATAGCATTAGTGGTGTGTTTATGAATTCATCCACCTTTACTATTTTATTTATGCATTCACTCAATTATTATTGATTCACCTATGATTTACATATGTACTTCCTGGAACTATGGCTATGGGGCCTAATATGAAATGTTGTTATGATGGGGATTCCCCGGTGTACTTCGTAGGACCTGGCTGTGGAGAATTTGATTTATTATTACCATATCAATATTCCCCCAGGTATTTCCTAGGATTCAGATCTTGATATTCATATGATAATTGATATTGTTATAAGAATTCCCATTTTTCATTGGGATTCCTCCTAGATTAGGGATTATATATGAGGTTTTTGAGGATTTCATGGACCCCTATTTTATATACTCTTGGATATTTATGATGATATCCATGAGCAATGCATATGATTCTCCCTAGGGTTGGGTGGATGAACCATTAATTTACTTGAAAAATTTATCTGGTAGGGGGTTCTTCAGTTGTTTATTAGATATACGTTGACTTATTACCTTGGGTCTAGAGATCAATCCATACATATCACCTATGTTTCATCCCCCTTAGGGATTATCTGAGTTGTAATGTCATGACTTCTTATGGATAAGAACTTGGGACTCATACATTAGATTGGATTTACATGGCATGAGTGAGATGACATCCATATTAGTTCCATACATATAGAATGTCCGAATAAAACTTGGAATCCTTAATTATAGAGATTGGAGGTGAGTACTGGTGATCTCAGGGTTAGGAAACGTATCCTCCTATGGTGATTTTGCTTTCTCAGATACATTTACAGCGTTGAACAAAGTACGTATGGTTGATTGGAATTACAGAACAAAGGATCAACTTGATTATACATGTCTTGAGGGGTATGATATCTAGATCATTTCCTTTTTCATATTTTTTTAGTCAAACATGTTCAAAATACCATGGATCGACTATGGTTTTACTTTACCCATTTTACAAGTTAAATCTTGGCTATGCTGAGAACATTCCATGAGCATGCCATATATGAACATGTCATCTAGTTTATTATTTTCTATTGTTATTATTGTTATTATTATTATCCTATTTAGTGGCTCACATATACATACACTACATTTAATAGCTAGGTATGAGACTTTTTTGGTGGTTCTCTATTTATTTTTGTACTCACACCCTGGTCAGACCAGCAATACACTATGATACCTGATAAAATGTTCACTTGGTTTCTATAAAATGAAAGGACGAGGCTCGGGACTAATCAAGTGGGATGTATTGGGTATGTATGTTGAGATTGGGATTATCATATAGCTCGATGTGGGTAGTAGAGCCTTGTACATTTATTTATATTTTGTTTATTTACTCCTATATACGTGGTCGGACTAGAGGGTGATTAGTAATGCATATATGACATGGTCATTTGAGCCTTTACTGCACTTTATTCATTATTACATCATGTTCTATATTTATTGAATCTACACTATGATTATTTACAACCATGGATGATGTTTGGTTATTTTTATTTTTTTATTCCTCTAATATGACGGTATAGTCTGCCTACATACATTCTCTAGTCCCTCACTACATCTCAATAGCCATTGGAATCACTACTACAAATACCACTGTTATCAGCACTATAAATGGCCTTTAACAGCGCTAGAAAAGCGCTGTTAAAGCCGGCGAAGATAAAGGGGGTCTCCTTTATTAGCACTAAAAAAAGCACTGATAAAAGGTTCCTTTATCAACACTTTCTTTTTAGCACTGATAAATGTCCTCTTTTGTCGGTGCTCTTTTTAGCACTGATAAAACTAAAAAAATTAATACAATTCACAAAACTACTTCCAATCTCGAGATGGATTTTTATAGTGCTTGAACCCCCCTTTATCAGCGATTTCGCGCACCTCCATCGCCCGCATGCACTACCTCCACCCTTTATCAGCGCTAGCCCCTCTAAATCACCCTTGCGAGTGCACCCCTGCCTCCGCCCGGCTTTGATCTCGAGACCTCTCCCATGCGCGCCTGAAACCTTTTCCACTCCCCTATATTGATTTGTTCTCTTATTTATGATATATCTATTTATTTATATATATATTTAGTTATATTTATTCATATAGTAATATATATTTATATTAATATATATATAGTTATATAAATATATAAATATATATAGTTATATTAATATATATATATATATATATTAATATATATATTTATAGTTATATTAATATACATTTATAGTTATATTAATATATATATAGTTATATTAATATATAGTTATAGAAATATTCATATATTGGTATTTTAAATAATATGGATATATGTTATTATTTAGATAAAGCTAATATATTATATATATATATATATTTAATTATTTATTTAAAAAATTAAATTTTCAGGATTGAATATATAAAAAATATCTACATATTGTTATATATCTGATTATAAATAGAAGTGAAATATTAAAAACGATAATATTTCAAAGGAATAATATCAATATGAATCCAATACCTTTGAATAAATTCAGTCCTCACCAAAAATATCCAATAATACCCCCATAAATGAGGTTGAAAATCCACAAAATGTTAAAAAATCGGGGTACCCTGACTAAAAACTCTATTTTGGAGGCCTTTTGGGCCTTTTTCGGCCTCGAAAAACCTTGACCCCCCACCCGTTCATAAGGGTATAGAGCTCGTCGCAATCTTCTATTTGATATGTGGTAGAGCTCAAACGAACACCCGGATCAAAAGTTATGGTCGTTTGAAGTTGATGTTACGTTTTCAACATATTTTGGATCTTTTTTTAATTTTTTTATTTTTTTTAGTCTTCAAATTGTTATTAAATTAATATTTCTCCATAATAATTCACAAATTATTAATTATAAGTTTTTTTTAAATTTTTTTATATGCAATTTTCACTAAATATCTTATATATTAAGTATATTAATCGTAAATGTATATTTATACTTATCTAAAATATATTTAAAAATTATATATTATAATTATATCAATATAACTATATTTATATATTTATATACTAATAAAAAAAATTTAAATAATTTTTTTTGATGTCGACCCTTTATCTGTGCTATTAAAAAATGGACTGATAAAGGCCCCCCATTATCAGCGCTACTATAAAAGCACTGATAAAGGGGGGTACCGTTATCAGTGCTAAAAAAGCACTGATAAATGGTTACCTTTATCAGAACTTTTTTAGCACTGATAAAGGTACCCCCTTTATCAGTGCTTTTTCATTAGCGCTGATAAAGGTTGAAGCCGGGAAAAACTGTTTTTATGGTAGTGAATATGGGGAGGGATTCTTGATGCTTTATCAGCAACTAATTAGGCTAATGTTCATAAATGTAGTTCAGAAACAATGTGACACCTCCGTTTAAACTCCATTCATTAATCTATAAATATACTAAAATCTTTTCTTTTTCTCTAGAAAAACACTTGAAAATCATCCTTATCCTTTTGTATATGATTTATCTATGATATTATATATTAAAAATATATAATGAATCAGATATATTCTTGGAGTGATAGTTATATTTGGATAAATATTTATCAGTTATATCGATTGTAATCATTTAGTTGACATAAGGAAACCTTTATTATTAATGTTTACTAACATAGAAGTAAATTAATATTGAGATTTATATCCCTAGTTAAAATATGATATAAAAGTTACTAACATAAAATTTTATAGTGGACATATTCATTACCAAATTGGAATCTGACCACTAAAAACACATTGACACAAATATATTTTTATTGTGATATGTTCAATTATTAAATTGATTTCCCTTTATTAAGACACTTTAAACTAATTTTTATATATAATATTTATTTTTAAAATTAACATTACGTTATGAATACCCAATTATTTTATTTACATAAGGTTGTTCATATTTATATACACACACGCACCATTCCATTTATTGGAAGAAACTATAAACTAGTTTGTATATAACATGATTCCAAATGGGCTAGACCTGTAAACTACTAATTGTTGAATAGTATAACAAATATTTTTTATTTGTTCACTTTGAAACATTATGATAAGCATTTTCATGGAATTTTCACATATGATAGAACATATCTGAAAAGCTTTATGGGTGTGAATCATAGATATGTATTCCAAGAATAAAGATATATGTCTCATTAGTGAAATATGATTGTGATGTAAATGATTCCATTCCCTATTGGTAAATTATATTGGCACAAAGTGGAATCTATATGTTTATGAAACATGAAAATATGCACTCAATAATTTTGAATCATTAATTTTTTTCATTGATTATTTCATATGACCATATTTTTATTATTTATTTTTTCCATATTTTATATTCCATGATGATGCCTTTCCGATTATACCCTGATGTATGGATAACATGTTGACATATTTACCATTATTGAGAATATGTATTCACCCATATATTTTTATTTTACCATTTTCCCTATAAACCATGTTGGATATTAAATATGAGAATTTGTAATGGGATATTAATGTTTAATAAAGAAAAACATTTAATGTATTATAAAAAATATACTCTACTCTTTTTGAGAATTTAAAGAATATGTATCTATCAAAATATTTAAGGCTTCTAAGAAATTTACCCTTTGAGGAGAAGTTATATAATATGTTTCCATTAAAAATGGTCCACTCGTTTTTTGGTGAATATAATTAGGGTAATGTAATATTTTTATAGATTTATTAATTATAGTGACCTTGATTTTTTATTAATTGGGACTCAGCACAGTTATGAGTTTTAGATTCTCAGGACCCTAAAAAGTGTAAGGTGGTAATTTGACCATGGTAAATGGCCTCATATTTTTTTTCTTTTGGTCTTGTAATGTTTTGTTTACCATTGATATAAATATGTACAATTTTCTGAAAAATCATGTTTATTGGAATAAATTAATATTTATTAATAAATATTTATTTTTTTGTGAGCATGAACATTATTATCTCCTAAAAGAAAGCTCATATGGAAATTATGACATCGTGTTTGTGTCCAAAATGAGTTACTTTACTTATGTGTGGTATAATTTAAGTGATCGTGTGTTGATCCATAGATTGAGTAATTTTGGGTTTTTATTTAAAATAATAAATTGTTAAATAAACAGAAATTATTGATTTTATGTAATAAATGGTATGTTTTTAGTGGAAAGTATATGTAGTTTTGGTTTGGTGAGTTTTATAGAAATTTCATGGCATGTAGGATGATGTGGAGAAAATATTTTGGGAGAGTTTATTTCCCATAATTATAGGAATTAAGAGATGGAAATAAAGGGTATTTTTTAAACAAGAAATTCAATATTTTTAAAGGTCATTTTTATTTATATGTTGCTCCTCATCATAGATGGAAGCCATGATCATAAGTAAATAATACGGTTTCATCAAAGAAACCCAAGGCCTTAGGAAAGGAGATCCTATCTCTCCGAGTCTCTTCACCATCTCCCAGGATATCTTGTGTCGTCTTATCTAGAGGATCTCTACCAATGGATCAATTCGGACCTACCGAAGGGGCAGGGGGTCTCGGTCTATTTCCCACCTCATTTTCACGGATGAAACTCTCATTTTAATGAATGTGGGTAGTATGTTGATTAGAGATATGAAAAGGTGTTAGATGATTATTGATTCTGGAATGTCCAGTCAATAACAAAGACAGAAGACTTGTTTTCATTTTTATCAGGTGTTCTCCCAGCTAGATTTCAACGGTTCGAAATAACCTCTCCATGCATCAAGGAATATTTCCCAAAACCTATCTGGTGGATCCTATATCCCTAGGAAGCTTGCGTATAAGAGACTTTGATTTCACTACCAGCAAGATCGTGGACTATATACACAACTGGAAGAATAAATACCTTTCATTCGAGGGATGCATTGCACTGATAAATAGTGTTCTTCTTGCTACCACTGTTCATGTTTTATCTACCATTAAAGTCCTAAAAGAACTCATTATCAACATCAATAAGACCCTGGATAATTATATTTGGGACCCTAAATATGAGGGAAAATGTCACTAGTCCTCCTGGAATAGAATGGAAAGGCTGACCAGTGAAGGTGGAATAAATGTACATAGTCTTGTGGATACCTTGTAGTGTATGCATGCTAAATGGGCATAGGAAATCATGGAACAACGAACTATATAGATCCAAATTATGAATACCTCTCAATATTAAAATATGGTATCACTTGAGGGTCATGTCACTCTTTTCTGGGCCACTATCTACCCCCTTATCTTTGAACATAAAATGCATTCACATTGGATTGTAGGGATGTGGGACATATAGATCTAGAATCATAACTAGGCATGAGAAGTTATTGGTTTCTCGGGTTGTCCCACCCCCTCAATATCTTTCAGGGATGCTTGCAGTTTCCCATCCTTAATCGATGTAATTTTTGATGAGGATCAAAAAAATCTTTAAATTTAGTTGATATATCCTCAGATAACAATAGATGTGTCTTCACTCCTTCAACCTCTGGTTCCATCAACTATCGGGACTTCCGTCTCTCCCGGGGTCTCCAGGAGCCTCTGCCAACCTAGAATCATTCCTTGTGGTGTAAATCTATGCCTTAAAAATTCAAATTCTAACTTTGGAAAATTAGAAACAAGGATCTCCCAACAGAGTATAACATCAAACAATGTGGGATACCTTTGGCATTTCAATGATCATGTTGAAAATACTGTAAGGAGGAGAGTGTGGACCACCTATTCTTCAACAGCGAATGGGTGTGTGTTGTTTGTAAATTTTTTGGGGAGTTCACAGGTCTCCCCGTTACCAACTTAGGTGTCATATATTTAATGGAAAGGTGGTTCCATGGATTTGGAGACAGGGGACTGAAGAACATGGCATGTATCATGATCTTGCAAGACATATGATGGTACATCTGGAAGGCCCATTAAAAGGCAATGCATGAAGCAGTGAAGGGTAAGGACTACTCTATCATCAACAAGACTAAATTGATCCTCGTTGATATGACTATTATTTTCAGAAAATGGAAATAGGTGCCCTCACACAGAAGTATGCAGGAGAGTTCTCATGTTTCTCTACATGTTAACATTACCGCTAGGGGCCAATGGTTTTGATAGACCCCACCATCCAGGGGCCTAAAACTCAACACGAACATGATATGAAATATGGGGATCCTTTAGGTTAGAGGGGTTGTGTGTGATGCCCAAGGGTCAGTGGTGTTGACTTTCTCGGCCAGGTTAGGCCATGGGTCCCCCTTATAGGCCGAGGCCAAAGTATTCTTTATGGGAATTCGTATGTGCCAACTCATGAATTTTTAGCTTGAAGAGGCAGAAAATGACTCCAAGATCCATCATGATTCCCTGCAAGGCCTTTTACAGTCTCTATGTTACATCAAATACATCATCGAAATGATCAGGGAAGATCTTAGTAACATCATTAAGGTGAGACACAGTTGGAGAGAAGGGAACATTGTCACGGATTATCTTGATTATTTGGAGGTTTTGGGCTCTACCCCAATCTTCCTTCATATGGTGATCTCCATAAAATCTGAGTGTGTCAACCTGGTTAAAGGGGATGCACTTGGCCTTCAGTATTTCAAACCACCATAGGGACTTTTTTGATGTGTGCGTTTTGGTGTGGATTCGGTTTTATTTATTCTTTTATTAATAAAAGATAACTATGATGATGATGTTAAAGGTCTATTATACTTGTTTTGACAAGGAATAAATTAATAGTTCACAGGTTTTTTTATAGGAGGATTTTTTTTTCAAATTAGGAACATATTAAATATTCTCACTATTTTCTCTCAAAAGAAGAATGATCTAGGTGGAAAATATGGAATCACTCGATAATGAAGAATTGGAAATCTGTATAGTGATTTTGATTAAGTGATGTTTCAATAATGATCAATACAATAAAGATTCATCTTATCACTAATGAGGTAGGACATCTTGATTTTCTACCTCTTGTTCTGTAGTCGGTTGAATTTTCCTCCTTTAATAATCATACCACCTAATTTCTTATGTAAACAGTGAGATACGAATCATGGATGTTCGTAAAAAATAATAGGTTAAGAATTTGTTTATAATTATATTCAAATACTCTTAGTTTAAAAAAAATAATAATTTCAAGGAGTTAATTTGATTATAATTTCAATAATGGATAATTATTTGATTATTTTCAAAATAAAGATTTTTATTGATATTTATTATTATTTAAATAGTAATTTAGGTTAATCGATAAATTATTTTACATGAAATAAAGAATTAATCATACAAAGTTTGAGATCATTAAACTAATCAATGAAATCTCGTAGATTTAAATTAATAAAATTAATTTTGTTAAATTATTTTTTATGAGTTTTTTGTGGATTCCAACTACAAATAACTTCATGATTATTTATAACTAAAAAAATATATTGAGATATTATCATTATTTTCTATGTGTTTTCCTAGTTTATAATAATATTTATGATACATAATTATTATTTGTTCAGGCCTCATGGATTTTTTTTTTCATTGGATTATTCATGATTTATTTGTGCTTCCAAAAAATAATAAAATTTATAAATCCATTTTTTTATTATTTGTCTTTGTAGGTTTCGATATTTTCATGGTGAATGAAGAGGAACAATGATCAAAGATGATGAATAAAGATGAATCATAAAGGATGTCATGTTACTTTTACACCTAGGGTCTATTCTTAATTTCTTATCCTCTCACACTCTCCAATGAAATTAAACATATTTTGTGTTTTTTTGTGATCATACTTTTTCACCAACCACAATTGTTTGATTATCCACTCTTGTTATTTATTCTTTTTCATGTTCATTAATATACATTGATACAATGTCAGAAGGCTGGTGACTTGGATTTATGAGTGATACACCAAAAATGTGAAGGGTTTAGGTGTGGAATGATGAACAGTTAAACAGAACACTATGAATGATGAAGGATCGTTGGACATCAACCTAGTGAGGTCTGATAATGATCACAAGTGCATTGGGTTTTACTAGAAGTGGAGGTGCGGCCATAGGTGGGGACGATTGTGGAATCAAGGGTAAAGAATCAAAGATGTTGGTGTTCTATAAATTTATCAACAACATGGAATGTTGTAATTAGTAACAAACCTCATATTTTTCTATTTAAATTTTCTACGTTTTAACTAATTCCACATGGAATGTGATTGTATTAATATTTCCATGAAACATTGAAATCATAGCAGTTAGGGTTTTGGCAGAAAATTAAATATCACATGTCATGTGACCCTGGGTCACATGACATGTATTATGGAATTTTTACCCTTGAGGTAAATATATATAAATTCCATGCCATTAAAACACATACACATTTAATGTGTCACATTTATTCATGTCCCTAGCATCTAAAGTGGCTCAATGTGTAAAGGATATACACTCACAGTAGTCGCATGGTCCCACATGTTGTTTACTTCTCAGAGATTCATTGTACAACTAGAGAGGAAAATTGAAATTCATCTAGAATACACTCCATCATGCCTGAGTAGTTATATGTACCATTAACAATAAGTTAATTTGGTGTATCTGGTTACACAACATGGATTGGATAGTGGTATTATATGACTGATTCCCTTATTTTTCAAGTTACACTTTAACATTTTAAAAATGTATTTAAATTTTTTAATTTTTTACCATGTAATTGGTGTTTTATTAGAATGTGGGTAATTTATATTTTAATATTTAATATATATAAAAATAAATTGAAATTTTACATTAAATTTTTTCATTTTGATGATGAATTTTTCATTAAAATTTTCTAGAAGTTTGATATTTTTTAGATAAAAAAATATTCCATCACCCTGGAAAGCCCTTGAACCTCAATAAAGACACATAATAAGTCTCTAGGATAATATAACAAAGAGATAGGGGAGTTCCAACTCAATTTAAGCTCAAAGGAAGCATATCTTGCACAAAGCGTGAACAATTCAACACATCGACGTATGAGGAAACTCTATGTGGTAACAGAAGGAGCGGTTCACTGGTGTGTGGCAGTGCATGGTAGTGGTAGGGATCATCCAGTCCTAGTATAATGTGATTGAGTAGGCCAAGACACATGATGGATTATATATGATCACTTTCTGGAGAGAATATATTATGTGTGAAAAACATTCACATGGCAATATGCATTTTTACAAAAACAATGCCTCATCATCCAAGTCTACATAACCCGCAACTTTAACATTTCCCTTATACCTCCTGTCACCCTTGACTTCACCGAACTCCCATGATGTCTCTAAAAACCACCATGGAGGCTACTACCTTGCTCAATGTCACCGTCTATGTCCACTTGTTAAACTCAGAAACATCATAAATGGCCTTTGGGAGCTTAGATGACCACAATAGAAAATAGATTTAAAACGATGAAGTCTTCTAGACTTTTATAGTGCCTTAACACTAAGGAACAACGTGGTCACTGTTGTTGGAGTTCATGATCAAGACACATGCCATTATAAGGGGATGGATCACTGTAAATAGCCATTTGAGCTTAACAAAACCCCAGTGTGGATGATGGAACTCCATGGAATATAGGAGTATATTTATTCGGCCACTATAAAGTCCGAATGAAAATGATGAATATGAAATGACATATTCTACATTGTAGTGTTCTCACCCATGGTGCACTTAGGAAGGATAAAGAAAACCATATTCAATATTATCACTATGAAACACTTTAAAAAATGATTCCAAAGTGGTTTTTTTAATATATGTGGTGGTTTAAACTATCATTATATTGTTTAGCTATTGATTTTTAAACTATTGTGTGTTCAGGGTTGGAAATCATTTAGATGATATTGTTATATTGTAGTGGTAATTATTTTATATGTTTTTTAAGTACTTAGATGAAGTTATATTTTAATTTGGTGGTGTTTTTTGGGGGAGGGTGGAAATTAATATAACTTCCACTAAATAAATTAACATCTATTTACAAATCTTGAGGAAAAATATAATTGAATCCACCATAACTGCCGATAGTATAATTAGAATCGGTTATTATTAACCTCTTCTAAATGTATCAAATAATTTTTTTTAAAACTATTTAAAAATAAAATATACGCAGATAAAAAAATCAATCATAAAATAAAATAAACCTTAAATAATTCATCATACATCATAAATACATACATCTCACCTCCATATATCCACAAATCCACATCCATAAATAAAAAACAATTGTCAACAATAACCTTAGTAATCATATATATATATATATATAATGTATGTCCATCATCCACAAACCCATGACCAATACATCCATACCACCACATCCACTGCATACAACTACCTCCATAGATAGATTCATCATATGTGAAACTCACCACATCATGACATTAATGGAAACAAATATAAATCATAACTGAACATAATTTATATGAATTATAGTATAATCATTGATAATATATACCTATTCCACTAAAACAATAAGCCATCGTGAATACATCTTAAAGAGATTCATATGTCATATTGATCAACCACCTACCTACTATCGATATGTATCACCTATATTATAAACCAAAATATTTTAGAAAAGAAGTATAAAACACAATATGCATAGAATATATTTGTAATTTTATACTTAACGTTTTTTATATTTTTAATCAATAAAATAAAATTAATTTTAATATAAAAAATAATATTTCACGCAAAAAATATTGAAAAAATATACATATCTTTATAATATATTATTCAACACTTGGATCTCAAAAGAGAACAATATACAACAATGTAATTAATTTTTAAACTAATGTGTGGTGTGCTTTCAATTACTCAATAAAAAAATAAACATTGATATAGAAGCATTTATTATATTTAAAAAATAATCCAATGATGTTTTTATCGTGATTTTACATTAATATGAGGTTGTTTTGTATAGTTTTAACTATTACATGCATGTTTTAGTGTTTTAAAACACTAAAAATGAATTTATAGGCATCCTAATAAAAAAGTAACTCATATTTATGTTGTGTCAATTTATATAATGTAAAAATTAATATACAGTCTTTTTCCAATGACTTCATGACTATCTAACACCATTTTCTTGGGTTTTCCCCCTGAAACACAGTTATAAAGACTTTGGTATCTTTTAAAATTGATTATTGAGATATTTTGAGCACACCGCACATTATATGGACATGTTTTCTACTCTTACATATCATAAATTATTAAATGGTAGTTTTACCATGATTTCACATCAATATAAGGTCGTTTTATGTTATTTTTATCATTATTTAAACATTTTAGTGTCTTAAAACACTAAAAATGCATTTCTGGGAAGCACAGAAAAACTATAAATTAGATTGATGTGAAATTAGTTTATATATTTCAAGAATAAATATATGTTCATTTTACAATTATTTCATATCCAAATGAAACATTTTTTTTTGTTTTTAATCCCTGGAAACCTTTTTTTAATACTTGTGTATCATTTAAAACTAGTTATTGAGTCATTCTGAGAACACCACATGTCCGATGAATGTTTTGTCTACTCATACACATAAAAAATATTTCAATGGTTTTCCCATTATTTAACATTAATATGAGGTGTTTTTATATGTGTTTTACATTTACATTCATGTTTTAGTGTTTTAAACCACTAAAAATGAATTTACAAGCATCCCAAAGAAAACCCAAACTTGGATTGACGTGGTGTCAGTTCTTAAATTTAAAATATTATTATATGGTCATTTTCCTATGATTTTACAGTGTTTTTTACTGATTTTTACCTTTTTGTACACATTTTTAAAAACATTTATATCTTTTAAAAATGTTTTTTAGTAATGGATTGAGTTTCTGATTTACCTTGGTAGGATGAAAGATATGACTGGAAATTTCTTCAGGGATCATTCTCGTCATCCTGTAAAATATAAAAACTAAATCATCTTCTATTTTGACCTCTATAGATCATGTGTTTTACTATAATAGTTATGTTCTTTTACTTTTTCTTTCATCCATGAAATTTCTCTCTATGCTTCCTGATCAACGACACTGCTCAAACCCACACTGGATGTAGAAATAAATGATGATGATTCCCTACCAATGATAATTTATGTAGTAGACCTAGAACCCATTCCTCATACAGGCCTTGGATAATACGTCCCTAAAACAATTACTACTGCATTTTTCTGGGAAAATGGTGATTATTATGAAGGTTCACATCCAAGGACTCTTTAATTTTAACCTATTAATACGAAAATATTAACAATGGTTTTTAAAATTATATAAACATTATAATATTATCTAATTAATAAATTTTTCAATACTATTTAATTTTATTTCATTATTATAAAAAATAATCATGAATATTAAATTATTTGAACAAACAACTCTTAAACAAAATTATATGGGGTTGGCTACATGGATTTAATAAAACCGATAGTGCTAATTAGCATTGATTGATCCATGTAGTTGGACCCATTCAATAAGATTTCTGTATTTTTTGTTTTTGTAATTTATTTTTCATTATTATGTTTTTTATATTAATAAAATAACATTAAATAGTAATGAAAATTACTTACTTTAATGTCTCTGGTAGGTTCAATAACAAAACTATCATATTTCCTATAAACTTTAAGACATGTATCTATCTGAAAAATTGACTGACCTAGTTCATTAGCTTTTATAATATATAAATATTAAAGTTAGAAAAAAACATTTAGTTATAATAATATTATATAAATAATAATCGATAATATACAACCAATATTTTTGTTTTTCTAGAAAAATTTTAAGACCCAACGATATGAGGAATGACTTTCTTTTCATTATTCAATATATTTTTTAGATAATTCCTATAAAAAATAAATACATAAAAAAATAATATTTTAATTATGTTTATGTTATTAAGATACTATAAAATATTTAATTACCTCATTAGATACATCTCTATTGATTTTAAAAAACGTCTTCCACTACTCATGATACTTGCCGTTGTGAACTTTCTTATACATTTATCGATATGTAAGAGATGTTTCATTGAAATCATGCCACAATCTCCATTTAAAATATCTCTATTTATTGCCCAAAATTTTTTAGAGTCCTTGGGAGTGAAATGGAGTTAGTGACATAAAAAATAAAAAACATAACACTTTATAAGTATATTAATAATTTTACTCATTCCATTTAAATTATTTATTGTTAGGTACCAAAGGAGCCTAGATACCCATAAAGGGGTGAAATAGGGTATGGATATTGATTTCAAAATTCTTCCTAACCCACTAGATCTTGACCTCTTTATTATAAGGGTCACTTTTTTCTCTTTAATGTTATATTTATCATACCATTTAAAATTTAATTTGATGATAATGCACTAAAAGTGAAGAAATAAAGCAAGCACAAGGACAAATATATTTTTACTTGGTTCACCCTCACTGGGATACATCCAAGGAGCATACAATGGAATTGTGTTGATTATACCAAATTCACTAAGGATCACTGAAAAAAATTATGTTTATTCTAGATCACTTTTATTCCCATGTTCACTACCTTTACATGGTTTAGGGTCATCTCACTACAATATAATGGGTCACTCACTATATCTCCTTCTCTGGCTAATTTTTTGTGGAAAGGATCATTGTCTTCCTATTTCTTTTCTAACAACTCTTGAAAAGGATCCAATCACAGTTTATGGACTTTTATGTCCTTTAATTTTCATGAATGAACTCATCCTCAACTATACTTGGATGCTATGTTGACTTTTTGATTTCACACATAGGTGAAATCCAATTTTCTACACATTATTTTTTTTGCATAAATTACTTTTGAAAACAATTTTAGTCTCATTGAGAACTTCCTTGACTCCTCTATAGATATCCCTACTTCCTCTACAAACTGCATTGCACTACGTGACGCGAGTGCTTCACAGACCACCACTCCTCAGTGGACTACCTCTAGTTCTATAAATATTTCTCCTTCTATGGACCACTTCTTCTGCGGACTAAATCTCCCTATGCGGACCCTTTTACATTGTGATATGCAGAGCCACGCTAAACCCATTCACGAAATATTCCAATGACCCAATTAATCGTTCATTGAATTATCAATCATGAACCACTTCACTTCGAAAAATCATCCCTCACAAACCACTTTATATTGCAGAATCCTCCCTCGTGAACCACTTCAAACATTTCCAAATTTATTCCCAAAGTGATGATTTCATCTAATGAAATTCACTCTAAGTAATACTAGGATTAAAGGTCCTTTTATATTGAAATAGTTCTAAAAAATCTGAAAATTCATTTTGCTAAATTATTCAATGTGGTAGAGCCTTCAACACTTACTATGCTCTTCCCACAAACCAATTTCCCTCTATGGTCCACATAGTGGATTTCCTTTCTCTCGGTGGACAATTCCATCCACAGAAAAACCCATTCACGGCTCCAAAAATGACCACCTCACTTCTGCAAATGAAGATCCCTCCAATATACTGCATGCCTTCCACAAACTTCATTCCTCCAATGAGCCTCAAGCCTTCCTCCAATCCATTTTCCCTATATGGTCTGTGTATCAATCTTTGCGGTCCGCATAACACTACTATATCGAGATCATCCCTTTTCCAGTTTACATTTCCATTCCACATAACTCTTATGATGTTCCTTGGATTTTATTTGTGATCCACATACTATTCACTCATATGTGGAAATACTTCCTTAACTACAAAAAACACCCGATTTTGAGGCCCATAAATTTGGAAAACACTGTGAAACTGCGTCACCTTAAACACCAGCTTCTACAAACACCAACAAAACTCATTCATAGTCATGTGGATTTTTCTGAAAACACAATCATGCCTAAAAACTCTGAGAGGATACCATGAGAATTTTTTTCCCTACATATATCAATGATTATTACATTAATATTACCTTTACGTTGTTACCAAACACCTCATTTTTTTGAAGCTATGGTAATATGCCTCCAATATTTATAATTAATAAGATATCTCACTATATAATAAGAAATATTTCCAAGAATCTGTCCATAGATTCTGGATGCATCACCATTAGGAACCCTGAACTCATCAAATGGAATGATAATATTGATGTATTTCTAGTCCCACACATCTACTGTGTTCATATTTATATCACTTATGTTGTTATACTTATCGATTTGAAAAAATCAATAAATAATTAATAATATATATATATTTTTATACAATTACATACATACTAGTAATAGAAACATTCCAATATTCCCTAGATAGAGGGACAACCAACTGATCCATCACTACAGGTGCATTGGAGAGTGGGACGCCAACAACATCTAGGGAAACTATGGAATCACTAAAAATATTTGGTACAACAAAATCACTAATATCCAATGAATATAATGGTAGTGTTAGTATGCTCCAAGATTATTACCTGCTAAGATCTAAAAAAATCTCAGTATTCATGCAATTCAAATGGTTCATAATATATTCAATTTATAAAGAAAGAATTTTAATATTTATACAAAAATAGGAAAAATAAAAAAATGTATATATATATATATATATATTTGAAACACTAATAAATGAGGAGGTTTAATATAGTTTCACTACCAATTGAAATATTTAATTAAATTCATCTTTATTGTCTTCATTATCACCAACCTATATTGTGATGAGTGCTTCATTTTCAACCTCTCTTATAAGTTCTATTGTTTTAACATTATCATGAAAAATTGTTCAATATTTTTTGGTTGATGAGGTCCAGTGTCAAAAAGTACCAATTGACCTTAATTTTCCATATAATCTAAGTATCATTATTTTAAGTATACAAAAACACTCCAAAAATTATTTATTTCATCTCCCACATAATAAACCATCCTCACCGGTGAAGCCAAGATAAATGGATAATGCTTCTCACGCTCACTGATATGGTCCAAATGAGAGAATTTTACATAAGTAAAATGTAATGAATCTTTCATTATGCCCTTATCAATGTTGATCCACTTTCATTTGAATATGAAAACTGAAAATGGACCATGATAGTTTAATTCAATCATATTAATCATCTTTCTATAGTATCCCACCTATGTAAGTGTAAATACAACACTATTTTGATTTTTCAATTATTATTCACAATAAATTGAACAAAACTTGAAGACATGAATACTGTAATCATCAAATCTCTTATCATTCCTTATAGGACCTTGATAAAAAAACATCAAGTCATTTGATATTTTATCTTGATTGTCAACATTAATTATCTAGAAAATAAGATATAAGGTATTACTTATAATATATAAAAAATAAATACATTTCAATCATATGAATATGACTATATACTTACACTACGGGAGAACCATTCAATAATATTTTTATTAACAAATTTTCTTAATTTCAACTCATTTCAAGCTCAAACCCTTAATCGTATCTTTGTTTCAAATCTCAATTCTTTAAGTAATGGATATTCAATAATACTATTGATTATCACATATTTATGTTCTTGGAGTAACAAAAATTAAGGCATTATAAAATTTTAACCCTTTCTTACTAGTTTTCCAATAGTTGGAAATATTGATGATTGATTTTTAGAATGAGTATTAGTGGAGATATCGTCAACACATCCAACAAAATTTAATCAAGTCTAAATCTCATCCAAATACATATAATGTAAGTTAAAGAAATCTTTAACCTTCAGCAATAGAGCCCTCTGGTTAAGATTTGATTCTCAAATATGATTTCAAATGTCCTATGTACCTGATGAATAAAAATAAGAAACAAATTAAAAAATTTACACAGTGATTTGATAAAATTGAGTTCACCAATGAAAAAAATATTAATATACTACTAAATTAGATACATCCATTTATATTAATCCAATCCACTAAGATTAGTTTCATTAACAAAATGAAGAGTCAGATGAATCATGACTACGAAAAATTAAAGGGGAAATAACATCTCCTAATGAAAAAGTTTCAAAACAAATATTTCTTGAAGTTTATCAAACTCAGTTGGATTTATAGTTTTTCCACAAATCTATCTGAAGAAGGTCCACTACTCAACTAGAACTGTATTTATTTTTTTGGTAATGTATTACACAATTCCAAGGGAAAAAATTTGTTCATTTTAATATCGGATTCATGGCATTTCAATAAATGTAAATTTTCATGTTCTAAATCAAATCACAATGAAATGTTACTTGGATATCCATTTGGAACTTTTAAATTCTTTAAATTTTTAAGGAATAAGTATTTTTCATGATTTTTCATTGTAAAAAATTCAAAGGATCCTTTAAATTCTATTTTTTCCACAAAACATTATTTCTATTCATTGATTCAAAATACTTCTGAGAATTAAATTAATCCATCAATTTACCCTCCTCATTAATCAATGTAATAATTACATTTTTACAAATCTTCTTCTCAATATGAATTATGTCAGGATTATGATGTATCAAATTAAACTACCAATAAGGATGTTTGAAAAACATACCCATTTTCTTCTATTGTTTTATTTCAGCTACCTCAGATATTATACCTTCTACCCTCCCCCACCCCTTCTTTAAAATTATTACATTTTCCAAATTCTCCAGTGACATTCATTAATTGCCACATGATTTATGAACTAGTTAACACATTCATTGACTTTCTCAAATTAATATCTCTATTAAATTTTGTAGTGTTAAAACTGAATTTATGAGAAGAATCAATAAATCAACAATGAAATATAAAACATCATTTTCAACTATGAGGTAATCATTGAGGTTCAAAATCAAATTTAAAAACTGGATAAGCCTAACTAGTATGACAGCTCCAATCAGATAAGATTCCTAGTCCAGGAATGTCACTAAATTTTCACATTGACGAATCATGCATTTAGAATAGTTATCTCATTAAGGAATCATATATTTCTATCTCATCAGCCCATAATCGTCACAATTCATTGATTAGAGGTTGAAGGTATACACTAATGTCATTTCTAAGCATTTTTTTCTAGGGATAATCATCAAAATTTTGAATGAAGTATTCTTCATACACAACTATGGAGGTAGATTATAGGATATCGAAACAATTTTCCATGTCCTATAATTATTATGTAGAAAAGGTTTAAAACCATCAGTAGACTATTCCAAATTTATATTCCTAGGATCTAAAGAAATATTTGGATATAATGAATCAAATACCTTCATGATTTTGATTCTTTTGGATGTAACATTAATCTATTATTATTACTATCATGAGTGTTCCAATTCATGTCAAATGCAGTTTTAGACGACTTGGATAATCTTTTCAAGTGTGGGTTCAGAAGAAAGTAACACAATACCTTTACGAGAGTTTTCATCTTCTTCTTCCTAGTGTTTTATTGATGTTGGTAAAAGTGAGTGTCTTAAGAGAGGGGTTAATTGAGTACCCAATATTTTTTTTAAAATGGATTAATTTGATACCGCCTAAATATTTAAATATATCTCAATTTATCAAAATATATATTATGATATAGATATAAATATTTATAAATATTTCTCAAAAGATTGATTTGGTCTCGGATAAATAATATACAATATTATTGGATCCTTTTAAGTCAATTTACATGATCAAAAAACTATATGAACACAAAGTATGATAAACTATCAAAGTATATATTTTGATTATAGTTAAAATAATTTTTAGTTTTATAATAGAAATAAAGTAAACCAAAATTAAATCATACAGTGGAAATAATGAATATAATAAGTTCAGAATCAATTTTATACTTAGTCCTTTCCACATGGTGATAAAATTCTTCCAACATATTTATATAAAACAAACAATATGATCCACAAAATGGATTGGGTTTTACAATAGTTTATTAACTATCTAGGTTACACACAAATTCTTCCAAAGTTATATGAGGGAGAATAAATAAACACAACACACAAGTACCTCTACCTCTATTTTCCATTGTAGTACAGGTGTAATAAAATATGATAATATATCTTAGTATCATCAAATTTGATAAAAGAGACAATATGCATATATAAAATAGAGTATAACACACACTACTCAAAATTTAATAGAAGGAAATAGAATATAGAAATCTAAAATTATAGAGTTTATAAATCTTAGTGTGTTGTGATGCATCTTATGACTCTTGATTTGATTCTATAGTGAACCTTGATTCAGTGTTTCTTGAAAACATTAGGAAAATAGAGTTTCATAAACTCTGGTTCTTTGGATGAAGTAAAGCAGTGGATGTTAGGATGTAGTTCAGATTCCCAATCGAATTTTTGAAGTATGTGTGATATTCTTGTTAGTAAAAAGGATAAACTATATGTGTATTCATAAATTTCAAGATCTCATCTGGTTATCAGTCCAACACATCCACTATTGCATCTCTTACTACACAAGGGATCATGTTACACATTTATCAGCAGCAGTAAAGAGAATATCTGGATCAGTAGCTTCCTTGTACTGCACATTCTAACACTCCCTTAATTTCTTTCTGTCAATTATTTATGATACAATCATTAAAATAATAAATGGAATTAAATTTGATAAATATGTTCGTTATCATAATGTAAATAAAAAAAGATATGTTAAGAAAATAATGGTGGTATCTTAGACTTGGGGTGACTCAAGGTCTGACGGTGTCTCACTCTGGTGGTATGTTGTTCTGGTGGCATGATACTGGAAGTGCCTTAGACATAACCAAATTTACACTATGCTAGTGGTTTCTCAACTAACAAAGCCTATTATGGTTGTGTGTGGTCTGATAGTGTCTTATACATAGTAACAATTCTATATTGGTATGACATTGGTGGTGCCTCATCTGGTGGTATCTCGTACTTACCCAATTTTTTTGATCTAACGGCATGACATCCTGAAAGTGTGTCGACTAATGGTGTCTCAGACTTTTCCAATTTTTTAGATCATCGTTATGACATCCTAGGGATGTCTCATAATTAGAATGTTTTTTATATTGGTGTAAAAGTCATGGACAATGGTGTCTTGAGTTAGCGGTTCCATTCTAAACAATGTCTCATCCTTAGTCATGTTAATCACCAATCTCAGAATATTATATTCTTATAGAAACATAAAATTCATTGTGATCATCATGAACTTTTTTCATTAAAATAAGGAGGTCAAAAATCTCCCCCTTTTGATGATAAAAAATTATTGAATCAAAGGTATTACAAACGTATAAACAAGATATCCAAGATAGGATAAAAATATAAAGAAAGGCTTATCATTCACAGTATGTGTAGATGGTATATATAAAAAAATGAAAATAAGAAGTGTATCATGAATCAATGGTAGAAATGTTAAAAGCAAATAGTATCAATGATAACATAGAAACAATACTATAATAAATCATGGGTCTCATAAAGTTCCCAAAAAAATCCAAAATAAATATGTTATAAGAATTATCCCCTGTTTTGGATTATCAAAAAGGTAATGATTAAAAAAGGAATTATAGTAAAAGAAGTAAAAATTAAGTAGACAGAATAAGAGTTAAAAATATCATTGGACAGGATAAAAAGAAATTATTACAATCCAAGTCCCATTAAATACATATAGTCTAAGCCAACAAAAGAAAAGGTTTAATGTTTTTCAGATGGGTCCATTGGTTCTTTGCCTTTAGCCGTGGCTTTCTCTTACACTTTATCTAAGGAAGAAGGATCGGCTTAAGGTAAAATAGATGGAACACCATAGGATAGTCCAACTATAGTATAAGTATGATCTTACACTATAATAATTGGTTATAGGTGTCACAAATCATATTCAAGAGACATTGGAAATATCTAGAAACTTGTAGGAAAATGAGCTAGGGTATCTCAAGAAACTCATAGTTTGAGAGATAACTGAGGAGTAATTAGAACTTCTTCCTAATAAACAACCACTTTTCCATGAACATAATGAAAAAAAATTCATATGATTTATAAAATCCATGATGATTTGTCCACCCCTTTCAATTTCACTAAACAAATCAATTTTTTATTCCATAAAACGTTTCAAAACTGGGGTCATCTCCTTGAGATATCTTACTTGTTCTTTGAAAGCATGAGTCCCTGGGGGAATCCTCAAATTTTTATCCAAGAATTTAAATTTTGATTCTATAGAATGCTTCATGTAAATCTCAGAAAGATAATACTTAATGACATTGAGAATATTTTCCCTATCATATTTCATGTCATGGGAATATCTAGTAATAAAATTGATAAAAGTATTATAGTAATACCAAATTCTACTCAAGGTATCTTGGGGTTGATCAGTGACACTTCCGAAAGCAATGGATGAAGTAGATCTCAACTCATATTTGACAACTCTTCTTATTTGATCAACATCAACTATTGGATTAGAATAAATAGAAGTATCTGAAGAGGTATCCAAAATAATTTTTCGGACAACTTCAAACTATACTTGAGATAATAAAGATCCCTTTGGGTCTCCTTCAATTAGAACCTCAGGTCCACCATTCATTGGTGGACTCCTTAAAACATTAGAGTACATTCCCCATTATTCTTTTATAGGGTCAACCCTCCAATCTGGTAAGACAACTAAAACAGATTCATTGGTAGGAGTAACTTTACCAACAGGTACAACTAACACTTCAAGATTCCTCTATCTATCTAAACTTTGTGCAGGTGAGGTGGGTTCAACACTAGTAGGCGTAACTTCTATCTGTTTATCCGAAGGAGGTAACACTATTACCTGAGCAGCGTCCTTTTATCCATCAACGGTAGGATCTAATTCAATATAGTTCCCAAATGTTGTCTTATCAGTAGATAAATCATTCAATTTAACATCACTATCATACTCAAAATAAGGTATCTCAATATTATCTTTCTTATCTACATGTGGTTCTACAACAGAAATGACACTCAATTGTTCCATCATAGTAGAATTTGAAACTATTTGACCAGTGGCAATAGAGTTGGAATCAACATCATCAACTGCTACAGATTCATGAAATATATCCACATATGGGAATTTTTCTCCCACAACAGGTGAATCATAAAGCTTTGGAGGAATCTCCACTTCCTCTTAATTCATCAACTAGCACCATTAAGGCCAGAGTCATCTCTATAATCACTTCCATCATCTGCATCCATTTTTTCATTATTATCATTTTCACCATTTTCATTATCATATTCTTCTTCCTTTTATTACTCCTCATTATCATCATCATCTACTTCAGTTGATTTATAACTCTTATCATTCACCTCTCTAAATACCATAGCCTCTTCTTCATAACTTTTAATAATATTTTCTCATTCTGTAAACCTCCTTGGTGGGCTTGGACCTCCAAAAGAAATGATAGAAGATTTGGGAGACAATTCATGATCACTCCCCTCATCAATAGATGGTTCCTTTTCTTCTTATTAGGAAATATTTTCCTTCTTATCTGCATTATAGTATTCAACTATTTCGTCAGGCCCTAACCTTGGATCAACTTCATCCCTCGGTCTGGTTAGATGATCACCTAGTTTATACTCAGTATATAACTTATCAAAATCTCCAACCCAATCTCTCTTCCATGGGTTTCAGCTTATTTTCATCCTTGAGCAGGTAGATATTGAAATAATAAAACCACCACAGTCTGTAATAGACTCTTCATCCTAAGATACTAGACCCTATTCCTTTAACATGGTAGAAATGAACATGGGGTAGATCAAAGAGTTGATTCTTGAGTATGGTTTGGTCATCTGACACATATGCACCATGATATATCTATAAAAATTTATCTTATAGACTTATTTCATAAGATATAAAAGTAAAACATCTTGGTACATTGAATTTTATAAATAACCCTTTCTTGGGAATATCATGTGTTGTAAAAACATAATATGAAACCTACATTATCCATCATGTTCTGAGGAAATAGGAATTCTAGTTGTGATATCTTCTATTAGATCTTTAAAAGCATATTTATACACAAATAAATCACTAATTTTAGGAATATTACCTTGGTAATCATCAAAAATTACATCATGAGGTACATCCAAAAATTTATCCAATTTTCTTACTGAAAAACCTATTACTTGACCTTTCATGTGACTTCTGATCCAATCACCACCATCTTGATCAAATAGAAACTCTACATTCTGATAGAATTTATAAACCATATTATGGTAGAAGTGTATATTTTAGAGGAATACCACTCTAACCATACATTATTATGTATTACTTTGATTGCTAGTGATTTTCTAGTCAACAGCCACTTTGATTCAACTTCCCTTTCCGCTTCTACAACTCAGTTGGAAAGCTCAA
Source organism: Viscum album (assembly GCA_963277665.1). Taxonomy (NCBI): domain Eukaryota; kingdom Viridiplantae; phylum Streptophyta; class Magnoliopsida; order Santalales; family Viscaceae; genus Viscum; species Viscum album. The sequence goes on from OY728133.1 coordinate 1,869,869,073, forward strand.
GATTAACTAGTGTGACAGGAGCAGGTACACTGAGTTATTTCTTCTTCATCATTGAATATCTAAACATAAAAGGTGAAAAATGATAAGAATTATTCATTATCATCCAATAGACAGGTCTGGTAATCTCGGGTGAGAGTAAATATAAGTTTTGAAAACCAAGAGGTGATGTTTTTGACTTGGATAGAGATAGAAAGATATTAGATTATCATGTTGGGATTAAGGTGTGTTGAGAATAAAAATTATTCCATTTTGATATCATTTGGAATTTTAGGTATTCTAATATAAAAATAATACATGAAATTGAATTCAAAATTGAGTAAAAACTTGTATTGGGTTACAGGAAATAATAATAACCTGGAGAGTATTAAACTGATGGTTTAACTTTGAGACAAAAAATCGCAAAGGTGTGAAATAGTAACCAAATAACATAGAAACGACATGACATAGAAATGTCATGGAAGGCCAATAGAATGGCAAGACAATGACATGACAATTGAATTAAATGACAACCCAATGGTGTGTCACCATAATGGTATGTCAACCAAAATTATGTATCACAGAAAATTAAAATCAACCAAAATTTATCATTTCAAACTCATGTTGGATATATTTCATTCTCTAGAAATTAAAATTATTAGTAAATATTTTAGGTAACTAATGTTCTGTGAAAATATATTCAAGAGAGATATATCCTATTTAAAAATTGTCTCTTAAAAAGTTATGTCTTATATTGATGTGTTTTTTCCTTAAACGTGACACATGATTTTTGGATATTTTTATAGAACTTGTGTTTTCATATTTTATAGGGACATGTCAGAATTAATATCCATAGACTAGTAAAGTGTGTTTTATCTAAAAAAATGTTCATATAAACTACCTGCAGCTATGTACTCAACTTCAATAGTATACAATACATCTAAATTTAGTTTCTTACTATACCATGAAAGTAGAGACATTCCAAAAAAGTGACATGTTCTAGAGGTTATTTTTCTATCTAACTTTCATCCACAAAAATATGAATTTGAATAAATTAATAAATCAAAATTTTTTCCTCTTCAGTAGAACAATTCTAAATTAATTGTATAATTGAGGTACTTGAAAATTATTTTAACAGCAACAAGGTGTGACTCATTTGGAGTTTCTTGAAAATGAGAATTAATATATACACTAAACATAATATATAGTTGGATAATAGTAATTTAGATTATACATCCAATAATATCTCTGTAACTAGTTTGATCAACTGGATTCCTAGCTTCATCAAGATCCAATTACAAGTGGTACTCATAGGATTATAACTACTCTTAGTGTTGTCAATGTTAAAACATTTTAAAATATCTTTTGTAGATTTAATTTGATTTAAAATAATTCCATATTTTGAAATATATAAAATCCAATAATGAATTTGAGTTCACCTAGTAAACTCATTTCAAATTCGTTTTTCATTATTTTAGAAAAATTAGTATAAATATAATTTCATTAAGATCTAAAAATAATAACATCAACATAGATTTTTACTACTAATACATCTTTTGAAATTTATTTTATGAAAAGAGTAGGGTTAGCTATACCTTTTGAAAATCATTTTGAAATAAAAAAATTGTATATAGTGTCATAACAAGCTCTAGAATCTTGTTTTAAACCATATAAAGATTTAGTTAATTTAATAACATGATTTGAAAATGAGTATTTTGAATACCAGGTTTGTTCAACAAAAAAAATCCTCATCTATAAAACCATTTAAGAATTCACTCTTGACATCCTTTTGATAAATTTTTAAATCTAGACGTGATGTATAAGAAAGAAGGACTCTTATGTATTTAAGTTTGACTATAGTTGAAAATGTTTCCTCATATTTTATTCCTTCTTCTTGGCTATAAACTTGTGAAACAATTCTTTACATTTTTTATCAATAGTTCCTAACTCATCAACTTTATTGCTAAAAATCCATTTAGTTCCTAAAGGCAAGGTTTCCTTGGGTCTATCTACCAGTTCCCACACTTTCTTTCTTTCAAACTGATTTAATTCTTGTGTTATATCTAATACCAAGAACTCACCACTAGAAACATTATTGATGTTCGTAGGTTCAAGATGAGATAAGAAATATTGATGTTCAACCTTATTTTTTTAAAGAGGATCTAGTTTGTGTTCCACTATTTAGATCAGCTAAAACAGAATCTAAATGATAGTACTTAATGGTTCTAATAAATCTAGATTAAGAGGGATTGATCACTTCTGGATTTTCGAGTTTAGGTTCTAGAAGTTTAGGAAATTCTCTAGAACTGGATGATTTTTCTATTTATTTCATAGCAATGTATAAAAGTTTAGAATTTAATTTTAGAGAAGATAAATCCTCCTCAGGGTTTTATAAGGAGGTATTAGGCTCATTTGGATCAGTATCATCAAATTTGACATGAATTGATTCTTTTACAGTTTTAGTATTCTTATTGAAAACTCAGTAGGCTTTCATAAAGATTGAATAACCAAGTAAAATTCTTTTTTCAGTTTTTGAAGAAATGTTTTCCAAATTATTATTTGTGTTAAGAATAAAGGAATTGTAACCATAAATTCTAAAGTAATTAACCTTAGGTTTCATATTTTTCTACAGCTCATAAGGGGTTTTCTTATGAATACGTCTGATCAAAACTCTATTGAAGATTTAGCACAATTTATTAATATATTCTACAAAAAAAAATACATAGGTATTTTATACTCATTCAGCATAGTCTGTGATATCACTTGTAAAGTTTTATTTCTCCATTTGGAAACTCCATTTTGTTGGCGTGTCCTAGGAGCAGAGAAGATAAGAGGGTAGCCATTTTGTGAGAAAAATGATTCAAAATATTTATTTTTAAACTCACAGACATGGTCACTTCTTAAGGTATTAATTATAAGTCCACATGGATTTTCTACAGACTTAGCATACTTGGTAATGTAAGATATGGTTTCACAATTTTGGAATATAATTTATACCCAAGAATACCTAGAATAGTCATCTTATAGAACATAAACATAGTTCTTCCCATTAATCCTTAAAACACTATATGTTCCAAACAAATCCATGTGAACCAACTCATGGGTTTGATAATTTGGTAATTATTTCATTAATTTAAAATTATCTTTATGTTGTTTCCATTTTTGATAGGGTTTACAAAAATTATCTGTTGGTAACTAAATCTTATGAATATCCCTAACTAACCCTTTTCTAGTTATCCTCATAAGTGATTGAATGTTTCATTGACCTAGTCTTTTGTGAAATATTCATGACTCTTTGTGAAAGGTACTTAATCATGAATCATTTTTTGAAATTAACGAATTTAAATCAATAGTGTAGACCTTATCATTTCTCAAGGTAGTAAAAATTAAATAACTTTTGGAATCAGAAAAATTTCAAGCAATATTCTAAAAGATAACATAAAAAGTCATCACATAACTGAGAATTTCGTAGAATATTATACTTTAAACCATTAAAAAAATAATTTAGAAATTAAAACTAAATTTTTGTTACCAATCTGGCATAGGCTAATGATATTTCCTTTGTCATTATCACCATAGGAAACATGCCCAATATCAACCTTTATGAGGTTCTTTAAGAAATAATAGTATCCTTTCATATGACTTGAACACCTAATATCTATGTACCATATACTTCTACTAGAGGTCTTCAGTTAGTTTTCCTGAAAATAGATTTTATGAGAGTAATGATTTTGGTACCCAAATCTGTTAGGGTCCTGAAATGTTAGTAATCAATGATTTGGGAGCCCATAATTATCTCATGGGTTTCCTATACATAAATTGTAGACTTTTTGAAATAAATACCTTGTAAGTTCCTTTTGAAAAAATATTGGTAGTATAAATTTCATGTATGGATTTAGGAACACAATTACTCTTACATATTCTTCTCTTTCTGGGATCATATCATATATTCCAATAACAAATTTTACTAAAACATGATTTCCCAAAAAAAATTGAGTGTCTCTCTAAGATTTGTAAATTTTTCAAGATATTTCTTAAATTTATAATTAGACAATCTATGTTCACTGTTTTATTTGATCATTGGAGCATTTTTCTCATTTTATATATATAGTTTAGATTTTCTATTTATAGATAATGCATGTTGTCTTTTGAAAACATTGTATCTATCCATTATCTCATTAAAGGTGTATTATAACATGTTTTAATATATAAATAATTCCTCATTTGACATATTATCATCATCATGTTCATTTTCATAAATAATATAATTGTGCATAGACAGAATATTAGATACAATAAGTAAATCTAGTGCCTCACTGACTTCATTCATGAAGCACATGTTAGCTTTGTCTAGCATATCTTCAAGTGAAGATTCTGAATCACTCGAGATATCTTCATATTAACTTCAGGTGACTTTCATGGAATTTTTTTATGTTCTATCCTTTTCCTCATATTTCTTTTTATACATAATATTTGGACAGTTATATTTTATGTGACCTTTCCTTTAACAATCATAGATGACAAATTCTCTTGGATCAGTATACTTCATCCATTCATTATTTCAATTTCATATATTTTTATACATTCCTTTATTGTTTTATTTTCTAACGAACTTTTTCTTTCAGTAAAATTTCAAGAATCTTTAATCTAGGTGATTCATCTCCACATCAATTTTAGAAGCTGATTCACTATCACTAGAATTGGTAGCTTGTACTTTCTATTTCTCTTTTCCTTTTTGTTGTCTAGGGGTAGTAGTCTTGAAAGATACTAATTTTATTTTAGGATCTTAGTCTTCTTCATGATATACCTTTAATTCCTATTCATACATCATAATATTTCCAATAAACTCCCTGATTAGCATATTTCTTACGTCGCATGATTCTCTAATGGAGACAGATGTGCCTCTCTATCTTTTAGGTCAACATCTCAGCATTATCATAATCATATCCATGAATTATATAGGTTTGCCAAGTGATCCCATGGTGTTGAAAATCTCATTAAACCTGATATACATGTTATAAATGGGTTAATCAGGATTCATCTTTAAATTATCATATTTAATAGTATATGTATTGAGCCACATCTCTTTAACATTTCAAGTTCGATCCTGGAAAAAAGATAGGGTATCCCAAATTTCATGAGTAGTTTTCTTTGAAGAAATCTTATTAAATTTATAATCTCCTAGATCATAGTAAATAAAATTAATTTCATTACAATTATTATTATAAGATAACTTTTTTTTATCATACCATGTGATTCTAGGTGGATCTGGTGTACCATATTCATATTTTATAGCAGACCAAATATCAAAACTCATACTTTCTGTATGCATTCTCACCTTAATCATCCATTGAACGTAGTTGTTTCTAAAGAAAAAGGGAGGCCTATTTTTAGGAGAACCTTCTGGCTGATTATCTATTTAAATAACTAAATTTATAAATGATATAAATTAATATCTTTAAAGTAAATTAAAATCACAGTTGAAATAAATTTGAAAAAAATTAAAAACAAAAAATAAAGATAAACTATTATTCCAAATGTTGGTTGGAGTGATTATATCAATAGGGGGTGAATTGAGTAACCAATAAAAATTTATGTTTAAAATGGATTAATTTTAAATCTCCCAAATATTTAAATAGAGCCTAGTTTATAAAAATATGTAGTATGATATAGATCTCAATATTTCTAAATATTTATCTAATGATTGATTAGGTCTTATATGAACAATATAAAATATTATTGGATCCTTTGAAATAAATTTACTTGATCAAAAAAACTATATAAACACAAATTAATATAAACTATCAATGTACATATATGTTTTGTAGTTAAAATAATTTTATGTTTTAGAGCAGAAATAAAGAAAAAAAATTAGATCACACAGTGGAAAGAATGAATACAAGAGGTTCAGCCTCAAGTCAAGACTTAGTCCTCTTGACTTGGTGATCAACATCCATATAATAGTTTATATAAAATAAAAAATATTATCCAAAACATGGATTAGGTTTTACTGTATTTTTCAAACTTTCCAGGTTACAGACAACCTCTTCAACAATTATACATGGGAGAGTAGATAAATATGCCACATAAGGACCTCTACCACTCTTATCTGTGGGTGTAAATCTGTAAAAAAGATGAGAATATATCATGGTATCTTCTAGTTTAGTATAGAAGATAATATGATTATATAAAACAAAGTATAGCACTAACTTCTCAAAATGTAATAGAAGTAAACAGAATAGAGAAATATAAATGAATAGAGTTTAGAAATGTTTGATTTGTTTTAATGAAGATTGTGACTATTTATTTGATTCTATAGTAAATCAGTCTGGATTTCATGAAAAATTTAGGAAAACAGAGTGTTGTAGACTCTTGTTCTTTGACTGAAGGAAAGAACTAGCTGAGATGATATAGTTTGGCATCCAAATCGAATGTTTTTTGTAGGTTAGATATTTTTATTTTCAACCATATTCAACTCTATATGTATTCATAAATTTCTATCTCTCATTTTTTTATTGGTATACTTAATCCACTATTTTATCTCTTACTTCATGTGGGAGTGTGCTACAATTTTATCGGCAGGATAAAAGAGAATATTCAGATCATATGCTTACTTGTACTACACATTCTAACACTCTTTTCAATTATTTCTGTCAAGAATATAAGAGACAATAATTAAAATAACAAATGGAATTAAATTATATAAATATAGTCATTAGAATAATGTAATTAAAAAAGATAAGTTAAGAAAATAGTAGTAGTGTGTTATACTAGCGGTGACTCAAGGTCTAACGATGTCTCGCTCTGGAGGTATTTTTTTCGGATTGTATGATACTGGTGGTGTTTTAGACATATCTAAATTTACACTATATTGGTAGTGTCTTAATTAGAAGTGATTGTTCTGATGGTTTGTGTTCTGATGGTGTCTTAGACTTAGCAACAATTCTGTTTTTGTAGTATGACATTGGTGGTGCCTCATCTAGTGGTATCTCATACACAGAAAAAAAAATTCTGGTGGTATGACATCTTGACCATGTGTCGACTGACGGTTTCTCAAACTTTTTCAATTTTTCAGATCAATGGTATGATATTCTGGCAGTGTGGTATCCTGGCGGTATCTCATACTTAGCGATATTTTTATACTGGAAGCGAGTCATAGAAAACAGTGTCTCATGTTAGCGGTACCAATGTCAACGATGTCTCATCCTTAGTCATGTTTATCATTTGTCTCAGAATATATTATTCTTATATAAAACATCAAATTTATTAAGACTGTCATGATTTTGTGATCAGTAAAAAATGAGGTTAACTATTTATTTGTACTATCATTATTGTTCATTTAATTCCATCTAATTGAATGAAATTTTATGCATTCTTCTTTATCAAACTATTCTCCCTAGTAAAGCATGAAATAATTAGGGCATGCATTTATCTTTGTATAATCAAGTACAAGTTTATAGATTAATTTCTTCATCTCATTGAATTATGCAGGGAACTTAGCTTCACTAAATTAATCATGAAGAAACTCAAAAATCATTGACACTAATTATTTTGTAATTTTATAGATACACTTTATATATTAAAACATAAGTAGAAAAAACGAGTTCAAATACTTGCCACAACCTTTATATAGTTCATGTTTTCTTTCTTCAACGAATTCATAAAACTCATTTTTTGTCACTAAATTTATAAGACTGATTAAATTTCTCAGGATCAATTGAAGAATATATTGATTCATTAAAATCATGAACATGGTATCTTACCAATCCAAATGTATCATTTATCAAGTTTCAAATAGAGTTCCCCTTCGGTGGGTCACTTTAGGTTTCATTGATAGGATAATCATTGTTTTGAATTTCTATAACATTAAATTAACAATTCCAAATCCAACATATATGTCAATTAGGAAATTGTTTCAATATCAAGAGCTCATATACTTATCTTCTATTCAACCATAATTTGAATTTAAAATCATGACATGTAAATTTTATTCTACCATCCACTGAATGGTTTTCAATTTCATATTCATAAAATTTTTCAAAACCCTTGTCATATCGAGGTGTGTTTCGAGGTTAATTAATCAATATTTTATCCATAGGTATTGGGTTGTCACTATTATCCCCATAAATTGAAATATAAATATATAAATGTTTATTCAAACAAGTATAATCGATTTTTAATATAACCTAAATTCATCATTGACTAGGGTAGGGTCTCGATTCAATGGAACACAAATATAACATGAAAATGATTCAATATGACATGAAAAAAATAAACAACATAAATTAATAAATATTATCCCACATAATATTAGAGTCATATGTCATGGAATAAGGTTAATATGGTGAGGAGATGGAAGTGAACAATGTGAAGGTCAGGAATATGAGTTCAGCAACATTCAATTTAGATTGAAGTAGGGGAAATCATGGAGGTGTGAAGGAAGATAGATTATTGGGGGAGGGGTAAAGACTGAATCACCCTCGGGGGTGGTGATCACTTGGAAATAGGGAATAAGGGACTCCGTCTCAGGGAGAAGATTCATCAGTGGTATCACATTGATTGACATTGAGGGATGGAGGTTGAGGGTCGACGGGGTCGATGGTCATCAATGATGGAGGGGTTCAGGGTTGGCAACAAAGGAGAATGGGTTGAGGGTTAGTGGGGGTCAATAGTTTTCGATGAGGGATGTGGGTTTGGGGTCAGTGTCGGGGGGGGGGGTTAAGTGGTTTGTGGTAATATTCAAGGGTGAGGGGTTTGGCATACATTGCTATGGTCGATGGTCGGCGTCAAGGGAGAGGGATCAGGGGTGTGGGGGTGAGGCCATGAAGGTTAGGCTGGGGTAGGGGTGGATTAATTAAGGGGTTTTTTAAAGGATATAGTGTATTTTTTATAAAACCATCAATAAATTTAATAAATAATAGTGGTTTTGTAAAACTACCACTATATTTTAAATAATTTTCAAAAAGTTTTAATTGTCGATGGTTATAAAAAACACCACTACTAAACCACTGCTAAAACCTCATTTTTTATAGTGATATGTGGAACGAAATCATGGTTGAGTGTTTTTCTTTCACGAAAGGAAATGAGGCGGCCTGTTTTGGGGTATGTGAACCAATGTATATAAATGGATAATAAAAATAGAATCATTTATGCCATAGGTTTGACATTGCACCATGGAGGTGCCAATTTTAGAAGTTCTGAGTTTTAAAAAATCATGTTGTGCCATGGATCATGGATAAGTTGTAGAGTTACAAAATGTGGAATTGTAAGGAAAATAATGAGAAATAGGCTATGGTCATGGGGAATTTCACTATTCCATATCCATATATAGGAGAACCTAGGTAATGGAGGATATGCCTAGAAATTCTTGTCCATGACAAAGTGTATTTCACCATTGTAATTTCAAATCCCCTACATACTCACTGAGTCTTGGGGAGAATTGAAAAAAATGTGATATGACTAAAACTACCCTTAATAAATAGATATCGAAGGTCATTTCAAGTAGAAGATAAAATATAATACTTTGACCAGATTAAATAGAGAAAAAATTTGGATGAAGATATTTCAACTAAAATATATCTTTGTCCAATTTTAGGAGAAAATATAAGGATATTTTTAAGATAAGATACATTGGGACATTTTTTCTATAAATAGAAGGAGAAAACTATTGTGTGTGTGAGTATCTCAATGGGGAGTATGATACTATTTTTTAGTTCATTATTTCTATAGTTTTTTAGGATTTCATTTCCCATGTAACTAATATTCATATTTTTATTAATGTTTTTCTTCCATTCTCTCTATCTCTCTTCTCTCCATTCTCAATTGTGAACTCTTATACTCATGACTATGAGTAAATGACCCAAGAAATATCTTGGAGGATTAATCTTATGTGGGACCTAGGTCTATGGTTTATATTTAATTTAGGTTAATTTTAGGATTATTTTTGGAGGGTGTAATCCTTTCTACAGTTGTCTAAAGTATAAATTCTTATTCTACAACCATTTTCCTTCGATTTAGGATGTGGATATCCAATTTTCTTGGTGATTTTGGAGTGCACTGTACATTCAAAACTAGGTAAGAATAAGGTGTTATTACATTCTATGGAGTGATTTCTTTATGTAAATTCAAAATAGGATAATGAAGGTTCTCTATGGTTGAATATCTTTAGAAAGTTTCCTATATTTCTAAAAAAATCATTCTTTTATTCATGGAATATTCATTTTAGTTTTCATTTTTCATTCAAATTATATTTTCCATTTTATTTTTATTTATAAAATAATAAAAACACAAAAAAAAATATAATGTGTTTGTTAGGAATGGTGAGTGATCAATTTTGAATCTCCTTAAGTGAGATGAATCTGGATATACATTGCTCTATATATGGAAATATATTGTATCTTTTACATCACCATATGACATTTGTTTCAAAACCTAGTGTTATTTTCGTGGATCTAAGAAGTCTTTCATTCATTATTCCGTTTTCACATTTTATAAATACTTTATTTGTTATCTAAAAAAAATCTGTTGAAAAAATCTTTTTCGATGATGTATTCAAACTGCTGTTATTTTATATGGATTGATTACTCTTAGGTGAAACATAAAGAACAAATAGTTGAAAATGATATAAAATATATGTTTTAATAGACTGAAGAAAATATATGGGAGTTAAAGATCCAAATGGAACAAATATATCATAAGTATCACGAGTAACTCAAATCTGATCCAGTGGTGGAATATATTTCCCCACTCATTTTTCAAATCAAATAACCTGAGGAGGAAAAGAAGTAATTTGGTGAAGATCTATTCCACCTATATCAACCATTTCTATAGGATATTCATGTAGAATAATTTCCTACTGATTTACATGTTGTAGATAAATAATATTTGGATGAATTATGGAATGAATATGATGTAAATAATGATCTCCATATCTCTAAAAAAGATGAATAAACACGTTTGTATCCCTCTCTATCTTGAGAATAAGAAGAAAACACCCAATTAGTGGAGTTAAAAGTAATATTAGAGGATCCTGACTAACTTTATTCATCTCCTACCACTCAAGTCCGAGAGATACTTTCAACTGAAGAAGTAATTGAAGTCAAAAAAACTCAGGAAGATTATATTTTCATCAACTGATTCTCATCTAATTTTATTGAAACTAAATTGAGTATCAACTATCATTATTTTGAATTTTCAAATTTTGAAAAGCCTTATTTTTCATTGTATAATTATGATGAAAAGGAAGATGCTTCTGATAAAGAACACATGGGGATCCCTGGACATGTTGAAAATTTATTATAGGGAGGTCATGAGAAGATCCTAGTGAATTTACCTGAGGAAACTTAGACACAAGATGCTTATATTAAATTGGATGATTTTTATTCCTCATATTTTGTTCAAATAGATTTACACTTTGACTTTCCCTTCGATTACCATTTGATATAAAATTCCTTAATCAAGCACCAGAGAATTATGATGCCTTGCATCTTCACAGGTTGTGAAAATTATGAGATATTTGAACTTTTTAATATCAGAATGGTTCGAGGGTAAAAATGGTAAATTAAAATGTAATATAATCTTAGATACTTTTTCAGACCACTTTTTTGGTCCTAAAATAGGGTATTTACCCTAATACAAGAGTTAGTGGAATTCTGAGCTGTTTGAATTTTCCCAAAATATTTAATAATTAATTAACAAAATATTAAATTATTCACAAGTTTTCATTCGGTGATATATTTCAATTGGATCTTCATATTGATATTATTTATTTTTGATTGAGTCTGGGATGAGAGTTTATTCCAAGGCAGGGCATAAACCTATCACAGACATGAAGACCAAGCCTGAACCACGTTTCTTTTATTTTCATTTTTACTTTTTCTTTAATTTCCATTTTTCTATTTCTTTTATCCTTTATCAACTTTTTCTTATTAGGTATTCCCTTATGGTATTTTTCATTACATGACTAAGAGAAAAAGATAGAGATAAAGAGAGTAGTGAGAGGTAGAGGGAGGAGGACTCACTAAGGGTTTATCCAAGGCCTGAATCAATGTGTGGTGGCTACGAGTGGTAGATTTGGTATGAAGCATCATCGGTTTCCACCTGGAGGTAGTACCATTTTATTTTATTACCATAAATCTTCATATACTTTCCATTATTGAGTTTTAAATCCTTAAATGTGTTTTTAGGGACCCTCTAGGGGTTGATCTATGGCATTTGGGGAGAAATTCGGTGTTTCAAGATGTTTTGGGGGGTTTTTTTTCAAGAATTACCATGTATACAGTGTATATTTTAGAGAACACATTTCGTGTGTTCTTCATACTCATAGATTATAGTTTTTTGGACTACCCGCCAAGTACTATGGGTACGAACTGTGTTGTGGCGACTCGGGGTATGCCTGAAGCACATGGTCGTGTAGGGTACACTGCTAGATCCCATGCGAGGTGCACAACTAGTAGTTGTGTGATTTGACTGGATAGAATCTTTCTGGGGGCACATTAATAGGTATATATTTGGGGTGTCATGTGGGGTACACGCTATGTAGTCAGCTATTTTAGATGTCAAGTGGGGTTGAGTTGCACTGGAAGGTACCCCATGTGGGGTTACATTCCATGTAAAGGGTGGAGACACCTTATACATTGGTAATGTACATGTTGAGTGGAATTTGGAACAAGGATAGGGATAAACTTCGGAGTTACACACCATTTACCACAAAGTGCACACCATATACTTTTTCCTTGGTGAGTCTTGCCTATTTTTTACCATGGAGTTAGAATTACACATGAGAATATTCTCTTTTGAGAATTTTTTCACATAGATTATTATAGAAGAATCATTTAGGTTCTTAGAATTCATATCAGTGTTTTTGTGGATTGAGAGAGTTTAATAGGAGGATTTCTTTAATGATTTGTTTCATAATCCTCCTGGGTTTTTGGTTTTGATATGTCTGGCATGGGTAAGGGTTGTTAGCTCATTAGTTGGCTGGGATTGTAGATGTCAGACTAGTTTTTTTTATGGTTATCTTTGAAGAATATCATAATATATGATTGAGTATTATGTTTTAAGAGATCCTCATTTTTACCTTTATGTCAAGAACAGTCCCTCAAGGATAGATCAATTGAGGTTTAGATCTTAGGTTTAAGGATCTAAATTGTTGGAGCCTTTTGGCTGGGTTGACACCATGGGATGGCAGTTACAATCAGGCATAATCATTCTATTAATAATAGTTTGAATCATTCTTGAGGATATTATAATGGGTTGGTTACTAATAAAGTGGGCAGTGGTTTTTGTGTTCATCTGTTGAGGATGCTCAAGTGGCATGGTATTTATTTAGATTCCCTTGTGGAAGATTTGGTACCTATGATTGGGTTGTTTATCAAGAAGGTCGGCTGAGGTTTTTCTTTGTGGAATTTTCCATAAGGTTGGGTTTTTTCTAAGCATCCCTTGTTTGGTACTACTTTTTAGGTGTTCATAAGGACCATTTGTGAATAACCTTGTAGGAATACTTTTCTTTTGGATGTCATTTGGGTTTGTTCTTGATCAAGGACCAGTTAGATGCCACTAAAGGTCTTTTGGGATGTTTCTGTACTGGATATGACCCATGATTTTGGATGATCTTGGGTGACCTATTCTTATTATGGCCTTTGGTCCATTTTTGGATCTTTTGAAAGGTGTGGCATGAAATATTTTGTGTATTATTGGAGTTCCAAGTTGGATGTCACTTTATGTAATGACCCCAAGGACTATGGGATCCATAAGTCTTGGTTTGGCCCTAAGGTGGGATTTAGAGAGCCTGTGGTGGCTGTTTATTAGATACTAAGATGTAGGGGACTGAGAGAGGCCCCATGATTATTTAATGAGAGTTTATTGGAACTAATAGTGTTTCTATTTGGATGTTGGGTTTTATATTTGGACCGATCCATATTCTGATATCCTTTGGATATGATGTTTGAAGTAGTTTCTTTATCAGAATTTGTTTTAAGTTTGAGACCCTTGGGATATCTTTGATCGAGCATTGGCCCTAAGTAGTGATTTAGTTTTCTCCTCCATTAATTGGATATGTTTAGAAGGTAGTAGGGAGATAATGGGGGATGTATATTAGTTAAACAGCCCTCTAGTTGACTGTGTGCCCTAGCTAGAGTGGCTTTGGGTTCATGAGGTGTCGAGGGACTCATGGAGTGGGTTTTATTCATTGTGTTTGTTGTCGTGATTTTGGCCCCATGGATGTGATGTTCTCCAAGGTCCCAACTATTTGTGGGTCCATAGATAGTGCTATAATCATTCTAAAAGACTTTTGGGGATGATAGGTTCTCAATTTGTGTAAACCTAAATGTTCCCATCACTAGTTCAGATCATGATATTGGAGTCCCAAATCGTATTATATGCAATTTTTCATGTAATCTCCTATGGTTACTCCCTAGGTTATGGTATTCATTATTTTTCATTTAGAATTCTTGGAGATCCTGTGTGGATCTGGAATACATTACTGATATCATGTGGTGGGGTGAGTGGCGTGTTGTAAATCCTCTATCATGGACCAGGGTAGGGGTAGAATTACCATGGGTGTCAGACTAGTACCCATGGTTGGCTGTTTAATATGTTTTTGTTTTCCCCCTTTATTTTATATATTTCTACTTTTTAATCTAGCTATTATTCATTTCAACTAGGATGGGAATATCACATGTTCATGCACTTTTCATGTCATCAAATTATATGTTCACCGTTCGGGGTGGCCTACAGAGATTTATTTCGAACCACATGTATGTGCACATCAGTGTGTGTGTAGACCTAATGTTTTATTTCATATTGGGTCGTATGTTGTATAGTGGATGGGTATGAGGCCTAGTGTTTCTTGAGAAAGTATATACACTCATTTGAAGTCTCGACATCGGGATGGTGCCGCTCGAGCGTCATAAAGACTAGGTTTGTAGTTAGGTTCGGTGTTGGGGGTGGATTTTGTTGTATTTATTTTCAGTTTTTTTTTGTAGATGTTTTCATCCTAGTGGGTGACCGCCTATTGTATATTTTTAGGATTTTGTTCTGTATAACTATATTCTATATCCCATTTATTATATCTTTATTCTATATCAGTTATTTATTATTCATACTCTTATGTTTATCCTTGTGTATGTATTGATTATTTCTAGTATTATTTTACTCTTTATAGAGGTTATAGTGCCTCCAATATATTTTTTAGACCCTCAACACTAGCTGGAAGCCTCTGGAATTCAAGGATGTGTGCTTTATTCCTTGTGGTGATCCAAAATGAGTGATGTGATATGTTGACTTCAGCTGGTTCATTGAATAATGGTATCAAAGGTGATTGGTTTTATGATTTGGTGGAGTTGTTAAAGAGGTGGTATTGTAATGTGTCAGAACATATGATGGAAAACAGACAGGTGTGTCATAAACACCTTTTCTGATACAATGTATATGTTTTCAAGGCATGGGAAATCTATTATTGGATTTTGTTTTTAAGGTTCCATGATTTTACCTAATGTGAAGTACTTGAGTTTTTGGATTTATAGTTTATTCTAGTTTTTGTATCTTGACCCCTGGTCAAGAGGCTAGTATTCATGCATCATTATAGTCACGTAGAATTCACATAACATATGCTAGTCTGTGATGTTTTCACTGATGATGTAGGTATGGTTGATTAATGTTCCTCCAAAGACCTATATTGTGTTTCACATATAGATCCTTGGTAGAATTCTACTCAACTAAACTACATGTATATGTTTTCATCCAATGAAAATCCATGTGGAAATTATGGTGAGAGTTTGATCAGTGATGGATATGTAGTCCCTTTGTCGAGGGATTCATGGAAACCCTGTGTGGGTTGGTTTAGACTCATAGTGCCATGTTTGTGGATCGGTGAGGGAAAAGATACTTAAGGTATATTTGTTTAGATTATAGTTACCCTGAGGTGGTAGTTATCTTAAAGTACTAGGTCCATACTGATTGTAAGGGAATATTTCATTCAATGTGTTTTTTTTCAGGTCATGTGGTGGGGCTCGTGTGCCTGCTATCATTGATGGCTTAAGAGGGTGGTATTTTTTTCCTTTGAGGGTCCATTGAGGTATATGATTTCTAGGGTGGGTCTAAGAATGAGTATTCGTATTTTTTTATTAACTGGAGTGATGGGAATACTCCCCATATCATGGCTGTCTTGAGAGGGAAGGTTTGGTTGGATTCTTGTCCCTTCTAATTTTTTGTTACACCTTGGGTAGTGCAGTGGGATCATGGTTAGATTCATGTGGATTTGGATCGATACCTAATTATAGGGTGCTCATGTGGTTTATTGTGGCATGAGGTAGATGCCTCATTTTTTAATAGGATTTTCTAGAGTGCACCAGTTTGTTAGAACTAGCCTATGTTTGCAAAATGTTCATATGTTTTATGTGTGTTAGCCTAGTTTTGGTAAGACATTTCCTATGTGAGTGTGAGTCCTATTACGCACTCGAGGAGAGGAGTAAGGAAATCCTTGTGGTGGGGAGTGCATCATATGCTTTTAGAGGTCATGATCCTCATTTAAGTTGATTTTTGAGAATGGATGTTGTTGTTTCTGAATGGGTGAGAATGAGCATAGGTTGTTGTAGGTTCTCATTTTGATTCTTAGGTGTGATCAGATTGTCTATTTCTATCCATTATGTATAATTATAGATGTATAATGGGCCCCAGTATTTTTATTCTTGGGTAGCAAGGTGATGATAAGGACACTCATGTAGTCAGGATCATCAAATCGTATATGGCGGAATGGCTATCGTATTGGGGGAGATTTGTAGACCCTATAAAACTGGTCGTTGGATAATCATGATAGAGTTATTCATGAAAGTTTTTGGGTGATATCATGATTGTTTTTGTCCACTGCGTCTTCTTGGGAAAGATAATCATTTGTGGTAGGGATTTTTTGACGTCTCGTGTCATCACAGGTTGTGAAAATATAGAGAAATTTAAACTTTTAATTCTCAAAAGGGTTTGAGGGGAAATATGGTAAAATATCCTATAAGATGATATCAGATAATTTTTTCAACTACTCCGTTAGTCCCAGAATATGGTGTTTACCCTAGGACGAGACATTGGTGTAAATCAAAGTCATTTTGAATTTTCACAGAATTTTATTATTTAATTAATGAAATATTAATTTATTTTCACATGTTCATTCAGTGCAATATTTCAAATTGAGCATCATATTAAGATTAAATCTATGTATTTGATTCTATAACGGTGTTTTTTCTATGTGAGGCATAAAACTGTCATGGGTATCGGGGCCAAGACTGGTCCCCTTTTCTTTTTTTTCTATTTCTTTTTTCCTTTTCTTTTTGTTTTTATTTTTTCTTCCCTTTTTTCTTTTTTACATTTATTTTCTCAATTATCCCTTATAGATTCCCATTCACAACTTATTGGTCTTTGCTAATTCATTATTAAGAGAGGTAGATGGATATGAGTGGTAGAGGGAGAGGGAGGAAGAGCCATCGAGGGTTTGCCTGAGGCCCAGATCAGAGTGCAGTGGCTGCAGGTGGTAGATTCAGTATGAAGCATCGGTGGTTTCTACTCGGAGGTAGGTTTATTTTATTATTTGTCTTTAAATCCATATATACAACACATTTTTAGTTTTAAAATCTTAAATAGGTTTTTGGGGACCCCATGGGTGTCAATTTGTGGTTTTGGGGGACAAATCAGGCATTTTGGTCCATTTTAGGGGGTTTTTTTGTTCAAGAAAACTTTTGTACATGGCATGTAGTTCATAGAACACATGTAGTGTGTTCTTACTATTTGGATAATAAGGGTTTTTTGTGACTACACACCACATAGTTGCGGTACACTCCATGTAGTTGTGAATCGGTGTGTGTCAAGGGCACATGGACGTGTAGGGTACACGACCAAATCCCGTGTGAGGTACATGGCTACTGGGTATGTATTATTCTTTGGTAGACTCCATGTGGGGGTACATAGACACGTATATAGTTGGGACGCCTTTTTGGGTATACACATTTTATGGGTGGTGCATGTCATGCAGTTAGTTTTTTATACGCTGAGTGGGGTTGAGGTACACGTGCAGGTACCCCATGTGGGGTTACATATCATGTACTGGGTTCAGACGCCATTTACTTTGGGAAATTAAACATTTTGTTTCCTAAGAAACATGGATAGGGAGGACCATTGATGTTAATTGTCGTGTAACCTGAAGTACCCCTCATGTACTTTTTCTTCCTTGGTTCTCTTTTCCTTTTTTTCAACCTGGAGTTGAAATTGGACTTGTGATTATTCCATTCAGATCATTTTATCATATAGAACATGAAGGTAGAATCCATTCAAAATTTAGAGGTCATCATGATGGTTTTTTGGAATAATATATTTCATTAGGATTATTTCATTGAGATTTGGTTTCAGAATTTTCTTGGGGGTTGGGTTGTGAGCTCCAAGGCTTGAGTGGTGGTTGTGAGATCATTAGTTCGATTGGGCTTATGGATTTAATTCCATTTTTGGTCTTTTTTCGTTCCTATAGATCCTGTAAATTAGGATCGAGTATTATCTATGAGGAGATATTGGTTTGTCCATATGTCTTATGACTTGTCTCTCGAAGATAGAGAAGTTGTGGTTTATACCATGGGTTTCAGGAACGGAGCTGTTGGAGCCTTTTGGTTGGGTTGACATCATGGGATGGTGATTATGATTGGGTGTCATTGTACTATTGAGATGAGTCTGAATTATTCTTCAGGTTTTCCTAGTGGGTGGATTACTTATCAAGTGATTAGTGGTTTTCATGGTCGTCTACTGAGGATACCTGTGTGGCATGGTGTTTCGTTGGATTCCCTTATGGCTAAGTGGTACCCATGAATGGGTTGTTTTATGAGAATACTGGTTGTGGTTTTTCAACATAGGATTTCTCCTGAGGTTCAATTTTTACTGAGGATCCCTAGTTGGGTCCTTCTTTTGAGGTGATTGTAAGGACCTTTGTGAATTCCCTTATAGTTTTGCTTTACTTTTGGACGCCCTTTGGTCGTCTTTTTTATTGAGGATCAATTTGATTCCACATAGGATTTCTTGGTATATTACCATAGTAGGAATGACCTGTACTTTTGGATGATCTAGAGGATCCACTGATAGGGTTTCCTTCTCTTTATGTGTCCTTTAGGACATTTTTGGATCTTTTGATGGTTGTGGATTGAGATTTTAGGTGCGACAGGAGAGTACCTAGTTGGATGATGCTTTATGAAGTGACCCTAGGAACCTTGAAATCCCTATGTTTTAGTTTTTCCATGAGGTGGGTCATGTATAGCCCGTGGTATTAGTTTGTTGGATGATGAGATCTAGGGAACAATAATACTCTTCATGATTGTTTTTAGGGAGTTTATAGGTGTTTCTAGTTCATCTGATTGGATGGTAGGTTCAAGAGTTGGACCGACCCACATTCAACTGGACTTTGGTCAGGAAATTTATGGCAGTTTATACTGAAGACTTTGGTTTGAGGAGGAGAAATTTGAGATATATTGGATTAATAATTGGTCCTGAGTATTAATTTTGTTCTCTTCTTTCATTGGATGGTGTTGGCCCTGAGATTTAATCCGGTTATCTCCTCCATTGACTAGATGTGGTTATATGGTATTTAGGAGATAATGGGTGATCTGGATGAGTGTAACCCCTCTCTAATTGAGTGTACACCCTTTCTAGAGTGAAAGATGGATCATGAGGTGTCGAGGAACTCCCAAAGTGGGTTTTCCACCATGGAAGTTATGGCACTCCCAATCCTAGGGATGTAGTGCTCTTATATTTTTATATATTGATCCCACCACTTTATGGGTCCATAGATGGTGCTTGATTTGTTCTGAAAGACTTTTGGGGCTAAAATTATTTCTAGTTGTGTCATCCTAGATGTTCCTATCGCTGGTTTAAAAAATTCTTTTGGAGTCCTAAAGACTGATAGAAGCTCTTTTTCATGTGTACGCCTATAGTTACACCTTGGGGTCCAAAATTTGTGCTTTTTATTTAAATATCTTTGAGTTTCTATGTATATTTAGAGGATAAACCTGATTTTGTATGGTGGGGGAGCCATATGTTTTAAATTCTCTAGTGTGGGATAGCATGGGGGAAGATTTACCATGGTTGTTAGAATAAAAATCAGGGTTGGATGTTTTCTTTTATTTTGTTTTACCCCCTTTGTTTTATGCAGTTGTTATTTTTATACTAATTGTTATTAGTTTTAGCTAGACTAGGTATATAACAGGTGCATAAATGTTTTATGACATATTATTATTGGTTATCCATTCAGGGTGGCCTACTGATATTTATTTCTCACCTCTATACATGCACCATGATTAGTATGCAAATTATATGTCTATTTTCATGTTGGATCATAGGTTGTTAAATAGATGGGGTTGAGGACCAATGCTGCTGGATTGAGTAGATTCGCTCAGGTGGAGTCTTAGGATAAAGATGGTGCAGTTCAAGCCTCTTGAAGATCAGTCATGTGGTTAGGCATTGTGTTGGTAGTGGATCTTTTTGTATTTATTTTAATTTTGATTATTTTGTATATTTGGTCGTCCGAATGGGTGACCATATATTGTATATTTTTTTTGATTTGAGTCTGTATGATTTTATACTACATTACATTTATTATAGCATTATTTTAATTCATTTATTTATAATGCATACTCTGATTTTTATCCTCATGTATCTTTTGGTTATTTCCGTAATTATTGAACACAAACCAAAGGGAATAGTATCCCAACATTATTTGTTAGACCCTCATCAATATTCAATGGCATCTCATATTTGGGGAGGCATATTTGAGTCCTTTGGGTGAGAAAGATCATGTGCTATATTAGGTTAACCCAGGATGGTTTTTTACAAGAATGAATAAGTGATTATGCAAGTAGCAACCAAAAAAGAGGATGAACTATCCTTTATCCTACTCCCGCCAGGAATGTTATACCTCATTGATAAGCGGGTATTTTTTGTGTGATCTATCCTTGTATTCCTCAACAAAAAAAATGAAGGAATTAAAGATAGAAGGAAGAAGTGTTGTTGGAACAAATTAAATAATCTATGCACACCATATAATTTTAGATAACGGCTGGTACTGCCTATTTAGAGGCAATCAAAATCTGGGGCCCACTTGGGTGGATCAAACTATGATTTATCTTTATTTTTTTTCAAAGAATTTATATCTCAATTTATTTCTTAGAAATTAGTTTTAGGTGTATATTAGTATGTGACCCAATCCCCCTCAAGTTTTTTAGCTTTAATAACATGTTCTTTTACCCTTTAGTGGATGGTTTTAATTTATAGGTATGTGAAGATAATGGAAAAAAGTAACCCCTCAAGTAGAAAAAAAAGAGGATAATTAAAACTTAATTTAAAATGGAGTTCACTTATACATCCATTATCTTTTAGAAACATATATTTTTGTTTTTAAAATCTATTTTTAATCTTTAAAAAATAGTTTTCATTCCCACTCTTAAAATTTTTTATTTACGTGACTGATTTAGAAGACATGAGTTTCTAAGGAATACCATGATGTCATGTTTTAGACATCTATAGTAATTATATCGAATGAGTAATATGTAGAATTTAATTATTATATTGAAAAATATATGTTAATTTTATTAATCATGATTTATACTAATTAGTTGATTAATGTAAATGAAATTAACCTACCATTTTCAAAGTTCAAATTTCTGAAATTAATGTGGAATTATTTGTTATTATCACCCATGCCATGATTTATTTTATAATTTTATATGATTCATTAAAAATGGATTTGTAAACATAATTTTTCCAATTCTATCTTGAGATATCTTGGGACATATCACCTATGATAACTTTCATCAAAACTTTTCATATTTATGATTGTACAAAGTCGCATTTAATATGATTGATAAATTTTTTATTAGTTTAGACAATATCCTTGATACCACCTTTTACATCAATCATTATTTAACCCATATAATCCATGTATGTACTCTTTAGTAATGATCCATATTACATGCCTATGTTTCCCATTCATACCCTTCTCTTTTTATTTTACATGGTATTTTAAAGTTGAAGTGTGGGGGTGATGGAAGTCATGGTTGAAAGGATGAACTACATTGAAAGTAATAAGTGTGAGGGTTATATTTTGAGTATTGGTAAAGGTTCTTGTTCATTAATTTTATTTAATCATTATCCCTATTGATAAAAAACTATTCTGACTTGGGGGAATAAAAATCACTATTGCTGGATAGATGGTTTTATCATATGGGTTTGGGTGGTGGATCGAAGATTTGTTCCAAGAATAAATTGATAAAAAGTAAAAAAATCTTAAATTATAGTTAAAAAGCAAAAAATTAAACAAATTAGAGAGAATTAAATAGTTTTTAAATATTTAATTGTGCTTTCATTGTTCAGGGCATTTACGTTCATCTTGGGAAGATGTTATTGTCTCTTTTTTATGGGGAGATTTTCATTTCACTTTGATTTTGATATCATGCATTATACTTTAGAGTTAACCTCCTTTTTTAGCTTTAAAATTTTAGTATCAATACCTAGCATCCTTAACCCTTAGATTCATTAGAACCTTAATTAAAAGTCCTCGTGATTTCATGTGATTTTTTTTTCTTTACAAAGTAGAGAATATGGGTCCTTGTAGGCTTATGAAAAGGTTCATATATTCAATGTGTGAGCATAACTATTGATTCAAATGTTACATTTAATGATGAATGAGAAAAATATAAACTGAGTTATATCACAAAATGGAAAGTTTAAAAATAATAAATTATGAAAGTTAAATAAAATAAATGAGAGGATTCACTAATTTCCAATAGGAAAGAGTAAACTACTTTGGTTGATAGTTCCTTGAAAAGTGTGAAGTTAAATTGATATTATATGTGGGACAGAAAAAATTAATTTAACATTGATAATTTTTTTATTTTATTACTTTGAAATTTTAATATTTATAGGTCAAGTTCCCTCTGAGATTCTTTTTTGAGATTCAATGCTTGATGACAAGAATAGTTCTAGTGTGGGGGGATTTGATTCCCTTATTTTCCATGTGGGAATTTTAACATTTAAATAATTAATTTCAATGTTTGTTAAATTTTTACCTTAATTAATTAGTGTCTTATTAAAATTTAGGTAATTTAAATTTTATTATTTAATCTAGATTAAAATAAATTGAAATGTTAAATTATAAATATAGATTTTTATTATGAATTTTTAGTTGAACTTTTTCTAGGAGTTTGATATTTTTTATGTAACAAAAATTGTCATCACCCTAGACATCCCTCATATATAGCACCCCCAGTTTCAAGTAAGTACAAATTTATTTATTTATTTTAATTATGAAATGTTTTTGTGTGAATTTTAGGAGATTTTGGAGAACTTTTGAAGAGTTTTTCTCTTTTCTGTAGGTTCATGGTTTGAGTATGGTTAGTAAAAATTTTGAAATTCCTATAGAAAACCATGAATGGTGGGGAAGTGGGATCTAGGTAGGTGCATGGTTATTCAAATAGTTTTTTGACAACATGATGTCACCCAGTAGTAACCATGATTTTATGGATTGAGTTATATGCATGGTTAATGTATTGTTTTCCTAATAGGGTGACCTAACCATGCACAACAGAAAAATAGATCTGAAAATTGTGGATCTATTTTTTATTTTCCTCTAAACTTATAATTTTTACTCTTATTCAACCCTAAAAAATTTTCCTCTATTCCCAAAGGCTGTGGAGACCCTTCCTCTAGATCTGGGAGCAATCCATTGGTGTTTCTTCATGAATTGAAGCTCAGATCCCTTGGTAAGTCCCCGTTAATCATTGGTTTTCCTTAGATTGTTCCTATTACCTCTCTTGGAATTATAGATCCAATCCATTAGGGATTTATCTAGGTTTTGAGATGACAATAATGATGAAATATGGTTTTATTAATGAAATGTAACAAGATCTAAGATGTTTTTTTATAGATTCATCCTAGTTTTGTTGAAGAATTTATGTCGTTCTTCATTTTCACCATAGTTTCTGAGGTAGGTGGGGATCGGTCCATCAGTATATAGTTTTATTATTATAGGTTTTTTCTTGTTATATAGTGGTTTCTAAAGTGTCTAATTTATTATTTTTTATCCATGTTGAGTTGTCCAAGATTTTGGTTGTCTTTTCACTGGTGGGTTTTTCTTCTACGATGAATCATGGGCTTTTTCTGTGGATATGGGGATTTTTTTCCAATATTTTGTATTGGTTTGGTTATTTGTATAGGTGTTTTATAAGGCTAAGAAGTCCCTCAATGAGTCAAGTTTAGCTCGATGATGGTTTATTATTTGGTTTTTCTGGTTCTTTTCACGATTTTTAGAATTTTTTCATTCAAATTAGTCAGCATAGATGGTTGTTCCTAATGTTTCATGACATTGGTGTTTATTTGATTCAATGATTTATTCTCATTAAAAGGTGGCTTTAGTTATTATTTTTTTCATTGAATAGTTTTCGGTTTTTTTAGGGATGGGTGGAGTTTCAGTGGTGTTTATGGTGGTGTTTCGGACCCAGATTTTAATGGCTCATGGTATTTTGGATTCTCATTTCGTCTAGTGACAATGCAAGTCTGGATCCCAGTAGGGTCAACGGTGCTTTTGTTAGATATTTTGGGCTCGAGGATTATATGGTTTTTCTTTTTTAAATTTGAAAGGTTTTTATCTTATTGATATTTGAAATATTAGGTATCTGTAATGTTCTCACTAATCCAAAAAGTGACTTTTTCAAAATTCAAAAATATAGATTTTGAGGTAGATTCAATCTTGACCCCTATTAGTAGAACATAAAGGATTAATTTAAAATTGGATGAATTGTTGTTTTTAATTATGAAGTTGATATTAAAATCTTGGTAGAAACCCTCTTTAGTGAAGTTTTGTAGATTTTTGGAAATTTGGTTGTTGTGAAAATTGATTTGTTTATGGATTTTAAAATGATGATATTAAAATGTGAGGTTGTTTTGATTCATGGAATTTTTTATAGTGATGTTTTCAATAAAATAAATGTTTTATTGAAATGTATTGAAGTTGTTGGTTTGGCATGGTTTTTTATACATGGGTTGTTCTGAGTTTATGATTTCTATATTACCCTAAATTAGTGGAGTGTACCATTGGGGTATATGGGATGTGACCCCGGATAAGGATCATGTTCCATTGGGGAACAAGAAGATTTTCCACTTCTTTATGAATTTGTCGATGGATGAGAAACCGCTCATGAGTATGGAACTATCATTGAAGCATGTATGTGTGGGTGTGTTTATAAATTATGGAATGGGTATACTAAAATGAAATTTTGAAATGGTTTAAAGAGTTGTTTGGTTTCATTCCATGGAAATGGGATTGTTTTTGAAAAATTATTTGTTATTTGATATAAACTATTTTCTATTGGTTTATATAAATTGTTTAATATAAATTTTCTAACATTTTTTATCCTACTGTTATGAGTAGGGTAGTCATTTTCAGAAAAAGTATTGTGTTTCATCACTCACCCCCTGTTTGGGCACCTCGATGCCATTGCAGATTTTTTTTTTCGAGACACAGGAAAAGCCATGGTATCTCATTTATTTAGTGATACATCATGATAACTTGGACATGAATTAAATAGGTGGAGCTTGGATCATTTTGGGATATGTGGAGTTAGTGTTTTTAGATTCTTTGAGTTTTTTGGTTTTTTCTTTTGTTTATTAATCTGGTATTGGTTTTGGTTTCTAAATTGTACTCTATTATAGGCTATTTTCATTTTAGTATTACATTGAGTTGTATTATTTTTTGTTAATGAATCATATAGTATTTTTTTAGTGGTGATTATCTTGGTTGTTTGTTTTATTTTAAAAATGTAAAATCATCCCCCAACTGATAATGAAGCCCTTGGAATTTATTATTATCCTTTGGTGTCTTAGGGATGTCACCTAAGGTCAAGTAGAAATTCTGCCTCATCTCAATCCAATGAGTATGGGATGGATGTTACAAATGGTTTCTACTTGTTCCGGCCATGACTTGAAAATGGTATTGGTTATCATTCTTGGAGTTGAAAATTCATTCCAGTTTAGTCCATAAGTTGGGACGATGGCATGTAGGTAGGATCATCGAAACATGAAATATAGATCATAAAAACGTGTAGATAACCTATTTATTCTAAACTTCAAGTTACCAGAGATTTTTGGTTCATTAGTGTTTTGAGACACTTATAGGAGTGTTACCTCATTGTCATGGGTGTATCCAATGAGAAGAGAAAGACATGAATTGATAGAAATGACTTCCCACTAGGAGATTATATTTCACATTGAGTAATGATTTGTGATTTTGTGAAAAAAGTGATAATTTTTGAGAAGTATTGAAACTATTTTCAAATGTTCGATTTCAAAAATGCATGGTAAATATATTTTGAAAATCGATTGATATTCATAATCATGGAGGAATCTTTAAAAATGATTTGAAAATGTAAAATTTGGAATTTTGGAAAATCCTTGCTGTGATAGTAAATTTTAAATTTTTAATCCTTCAGTTTCTGGAGAGTGAGACTTATGGGGTTTTTTTATATATAATGACACTCATTAGGTGTTGAAGAAACCAACTAGAAGAGGATACTAAGAATGTGGATACACCTGAGACATAGATGAACCAACATTTGGTTAAAATTACTATAAATTATTTTTCAAGTTGTGGACATAGTTAACTAAAGAGATAAACCAAAACTAGTGGATCATTTAGATCAATTCTAGAAATAGAATCCACCCATATTTCAGGGTGATTCAGAACTGGAGAAGGTAGATGTGTGGATGAATAGGATGAATCAAATCTTTTATTTCCTTTGGCACACCATCAGAGATAAAAGCCAATTTGGAAACATATATGCTAGAAGATATTGAATTCCAGTTGTGGTATTTATCATTTATGGATATATTAGACCAAGTAATTGTATAGGTTGATTTTGAATAATTTTCGATGAAAAAATTATATCCTCATATGTTCAAGATTATTATAATGACAAAATTTTCATCTTTAAGTAGGATAATCTCTCGTTGATAGAGTATGTTGATAAATTTATGAATTTAGTAATCTTTGTGGTCGGAGTTTCTATAAGTGTGTCCTTGAAGGCACTCATTTTTTAATCAAGGTCGAGGAAAGATATTCATTTGAATATTTTCATGCTCTGTATAATGTATTTTATGGATATTTTCAATATATATATGATGAAAGAGAATAAAATATCAAGAACCAGTGGTGGAGGGAGCATGTTGATACCTATAGTAAATGGTGGGAACTCTAATTCTGTCAATAATAGAAAGTGGGACACATATTTCCCAGGTAGTGGAATGACTCAAAACCAGACGGTTGGGTTGGTAAATCTCCCATCAAGACCCAAAGGTCAACCATGATGCTTTCAATACAGTTCTTTTGATTATATAAAGAGAGATTGTACAACACCACCTCGAGTATGCCAAAATTGCAACCATATGGGGCATCTTCAGTGCTATTTTCATGATGATCCAAGGTCTGGTGTTTAGGAAAACAATCACATTTTCCAGAAATCATGTGCTCCAATAGGATGAGGGTAGAATAATAACTCTTATCAGTTGAACCGAGCTAGCCATCATGATTCTAGGAATACCATGACTCCTCAACTAGGGAAATCACAATAAGAAAATAATGAACAAAGTGATGTGAGTAAACAATTGCATGGAGTTGAGTAAGTGATTGTGGATGATAAATCTAAGCCATATATGGTGATAGGATTTATTCTTTTAAATTATAACCTTATAAAAGATTTGTTTGATATTTCGTAAACCATTCATTTATTTATTCTCGTGTTGTAGATTTTTTGGGTTTAAATTTTGAGTTGGTGCCTTATATTTTGAAACATCAAACTCTTTTTGGTCAAAGAGAATGTTGAGTCATTATTTCTAGAACATGTTCTATTACCATTGATGGAACTAATTTGACATGGTATTTCTCTATTCTTGATATGGATGTTGAGAAAATCATGGGTATGTATTGGTTGCATATTTTTTCAAGGCTCACATCAAATTCTATACTCGAGCAGTATGTTTTATGACTAATGATTCTTCTAATCATCTCTTTAGAGGATAAATGAATGTATAGGTAGGAAAAATAGGCCTTTTGGCACCATAATTTTGAATGATCTCATAATAGTTTGGATCTTTGACTATGGAATCAGTGAAATGGATCAAGAATAGCAGTTTTCTAGTAGTTCTTGATCAGTTTATGGATGTTTTTACTGATAATTTATCAGGGTTTCCACATAAAATGGGAGTGTATTTTATGATTGATCTCCGTTTAGGGACCATTACTATTTACCTTCTATCTTATTGGATGGCACCAATAGTGTTACGGAAAATTAAATTGTGGTTGGAAGAGCTAGAAACTAAAGGGTTCATTTGGCCTAGAATGTCTTTATGGGCACCACCGGTCTTGTTTGTCAAAAAGGAGGATGGTTGCCTTTAGTTGTGTGTGGATTATTGTAATATTAATAAAGTTATTTTAAATAATATTTTTCCACTTTTACACATTGATGATCTATTTGATCAATTTTTGGAATCCCATTAGTTCTCCAAAATTGAGTTGCAACCAAGCTATCACCAATTGTGGGTTCAGAAAGAGGGTATTCTAAAGATAGCATTTAGAAGTAGATATGTAAATTATGAGTATGTGTTTGTGCCTTTATATTTTACAAATTCACCATAATTATTTATGGAATTTATGAATCTTATATTTCAATGTTATCTAGATTTTTTATTGTCATGTTTTTGGATGACATATTGGTGTATTGATGGACAAAGGGTGAGCAGGAGCAACATTTGGTGACGGTGTTGAGTATCTTGTGGGATCATTGCCTATATGTAAAATTATCAAAGTGTGATTTTTAGATATAGTAATTATTTTTCCTTTGACATGTTATCTCAAAAATTGGTGTTTCTATTGATCCAAAAAAGATAGAGGCTATTATATATTGGCAACTACCAAAGTATTTATTTGAGATATGTAGTTTCTGAGTTCTAGATGGTTATTATAGAAATTTTTTTATGATTTTTCATGTCTATATTCACTAATTATAGATTTGAAAAGGAAAATTGATTCATTCCAAAGGAATGGGGAATGTCAAAAGACTTTTTAGGAGATTAAGGTTCACCTTATATCAGCACTGATGTTGATTTTTCTTGAATCAGGATAAGGGTGTGTGGTGTATTGTGATGCTTCAAGATTAGTATTGGGATGTTTCCTCATGTATAGAGATCATGTTGTTTATTATGGCTCATGATAGTTATGTTTTGATGAGAATAACTACCCAACGCATGATTTGGAGTCAGCTATTGTAGTCCATGCTTTGAAGACTTGGAGTCATTAACTTTTTGATGAAAAATTTATGATGTTTACAGATCATAAGTTCTTAAAACACATATTATCTCAAAGATATTAGAATATTAGTCAAATAAGATGGATGGAGTATCTCTAAATTTTTACTTTGACTTTATGTATACACCAGGTAAATGCAATTAGATGGGAGATGCATTAAGTATAAATTCATATATTAAATTGGAAAAATATGGTTAAGATCAATGGAAGTTGATATTGGTGATAGTTGACATGTACTTCTATTGTAAAGTCCAAGGTAGTGTTATAGTTTTTTTCCCGGTTACTTTTCTTCTTGATTTTCATAACATGGTTAAAAATGGATAAACATGTCATTATTAATGTGTTCCGATGAGGTTGAAACTCAATGATGTATAGACCATTGAGGGATGAAATCTATATAAGAGTTCAATTTTGTGGTTTCGAGATCAGGTGTTCATACATATGAATTTTTAGGAAAAACTTCTTCATGATTACCACCAATCAAGATGGGATGTTCATCCTATAATATAGAAAATGTATAAGGCATTGAAAGCATAGTTTTGGTGGGTGGTATCGAAAAGATGGGAGGATGAGTTTGTTTTGAGAGGCCTCACCTTTTAGTAGGATAAGGCAGAGAACAAATGGTCAGTGGGTATGTTGCAGTATTTACCTATTCCTATTTGGAAATGGGAGAAGATAGATTTAGATTTTGTGACATATCTCCCAAGGATGGTTCGGAAACACGATTCCATATGGGTGTTAGAAGGTCGGATCACAAAGTGATCTCATTTTATCCTCATTCGTGAACCACATATGGTGAAGGACTTGTCTAAAATATATATCTGAGAAGTTGTAATGAGGCATGGAATACCATTTTTGATAGTATCATAAATATAATTGAGTATTATGTCACATGTTTTGAAATCCCTATAGTTATCCCTTGAGACTCAACTCACTATGAGTATGGCATATCATCCTTAGACGGATACAAAATCTGAAAGGTTGATACAAACAATGGAAGACATGCTTCAGGATTGTGTAATAAATTTTGGTCGATCATGGGTTAAGAAAAAATCATTATTGGAGTTATCATATAACTATAGTTATCAGGACTCGATACATATGGCTCTTTTTAAATCATTGTATGGGAATCCTTATTGTTCTCCACTTTGTTGGGTGAAAACGAGTTAGATGTCACTAATTGGGTTAATCCTTTTTTAAAATACAACTGATAAGATTCAGTGGAATAGAAAAAATAATGGAGATATCTCATATTTTTCAAAAATAATATTCAGATCATCATCAATGGTCGTTGTCATTCTAGATGAGTAATAATGTGTTCCTGAGAATCTCTCCAAGGATTGGGAATAATAATTTTGGAATATAGGGAAGGTTATCTCATATATACATAGGACCTTTTGAGATAATTTAATAGTTTGGTAACATGGTATATTCGTTGTATTTTCCACCATGGTTCAGTGTAGTGTACAATGTGTTTCATGTATCTCAGATGAAAAAGCATCGACCTAGTCCTGACTATGTGATTTTATGGGATCATGTTAACCTAAACCTGGATTCCTCATTTGATCATATTATAGTATGGATTGTGGATAAGTAAGAGAAATTATTTCATGTTAAATACGTTTTCCTAGTGTAGGTTTTGTGGAAACATGATCAATTTTAGGAAGAAACTTGGGAATGGGAAAATGAAATGGTTAAGCAGTGGCCTAAACTCTTTGAAGAAATTAGTGGTTTTCTACTTTCTATATATGGAAAAGAAAATGGTGGGGTGAATTTATCACCCCTATTTTCAATTAATTATCCATTTATTTATGTATTTTATGTATGTGAAGTGTTTGGGTGGAGTTTGGGAGAGTTTGGATGACTTTTGGAATGTTTTTAAGGATTTTTTGGAGGTGCGCGGTTTGTGAATGGTTAGTAAAAACCATTCAATTCCTAGGGAAAATCATGTAATTTGAGGTAGTGGGAATTAGGTAGGCACATTATTAGGTGAACAGTTTGGCCAAACTGTTAGTAAATCTAGGATTAACCATGCTTTTGGGGACAGAGGCATATATACGGTTTTTGCACTTTTTTCCTAACCATGCACCCTAACCGTGCACAGAAAATAAAATTGATCTGAAAAAATTGGATCTAATTGGAAATTGAATATAAAACTATCATTTTTTTCCTATTTTAACCCTAACACGTTTTTCACTCTTTCCAGAGTCTTTCGATACCCTTGTTATTGATCTGGGAGTGATATGATGGTGTTTCTTGGTGCATTGAATCCCAGATTCTTGTAATGTCTACATTATTTATTGGTTTTCCTTAGGTTTTTCTTATTCCCTCTCTTGGAATGATAGATACAATCTATTGGAGATGTATCTTGGTTTTGAGATGCCAATAATGATGAAATGTGGTTGTTTTTATGATATAGAACAAGATCTAGGGTGGGTTTTTGAGATTCGACCTGGTTTTGATGAAGAGTTTGTGTCGATCTTCATTTTCACCATAGTTTCTGATGTAGGTGGATTCAATGTTGAATCCTAAATTTGGAAATTGAATTATTAGTTTCAAATTGGTAGAATTGTTGTTTTTAATTGTGAAATTGATATAAAAATATTGGTATATACCCTCTTTAGGGAAGGTTTCTAGATTTATGTAAAATTGGTTGTTGTCCCAATTACATTGTTGATGAATTATAAAATGATGATTTTAAAATGTGAACATGTTTTAATTCATGCAATTTGTTTGATGGTGATGTTTTCAATAAAAAATTGTTTCATTGAAATGCCTTGAAATGTTAGTTTTGACATGGTTTTGGAATACGTGGTTTGGTGTGATTTCATGATTGCAATGTCCCTCTAAATAAGGGGCATGTACCATTGGGGTACCAGGGACATGACCCTAGATATAGGGCATATTCCATTGTTTCATAAGGATATCAGAAACCTTGTGAGAATCTGTTGGATGGATAAGAAACCACTCGTGAATATAAAACTACCATTTAAGCATGCATGTGTGTGTTTGTTTTTAAATTATGGAATGCGTATACCAATAATGGAAATTAGAAATTGTTTAAAGATTTTTTGGACTGATTTCCATAGAAATGACATTGGATTTTAAAATTATTAATACTTTTATATAAACTATTTTAAAAAATATATATATAATTTTTTATATAAATGTGATAATGGGTTATATCTTATTTCCATCATTAAGTAAGTTATTTGGTAAAAACCTACTAAGTTTCATTACTCACCATCTAAATGGGAACCATAGTGTGTTTTTAAATATTTTTTATTAAGACACAGGTAAATGCAAGGTATATCAGTTCTTTTGTGATTCATTATGATACCTTGCGAATGAATTGTGGAGTTGGATCATAGAGAATGTTGAGTTTTGGGGAGTTGGTGTCTTTTGAGTCTTTGAGTTTTGATGGGTTTTTCTTCCACTTATTACTCTGATATTGGTTTTGGTTTCTAAATTGTACTTTGGTAAGGTCTATTTTCATTTTGGTATTACATTGAGTTGTATTAAATTATGTTCATTCAACATATAGTAGTTTTTTGTGATTATCTAGGTTGGTTGTTTTATTTTAAATAGGGAAACTCTTCCCCCAACTGTTAATGAAGTCATTTTCATTTATATCTATCCTTTGGTGTCTTGGGGATGTCTCCTAAGGTCAAGTATCAATTCCACCTCATATCAAGCCAATGAGGATGGTCAGGATTTTACATTAACCCCCAATCAAGTCACTTAGAAAAGACCAAGGAAAATCTAATCAGTCTAGAGGAGAGGGACAGCTCGAGTCCGTCTTGAAAGAAGCATAGATAGCTCAAATCATGTGCAGTTAGGCACACCAAAACATGGTGAAACATTATGGAGTGGTGGGAGGATCATTTCAACAGCTCAAGGTGGTGCATGATAGTGGTAGGTGTCCTCCGTTCAAAGTTATACATTATTGAGATGACTAGGACACCAGATTCATTATATAAAAGTTATTGGTCAAGTGAATATCTAATGTGGGAAAACATTTCATGGGGAACTGTTCATTTTTTTAAATGAAGTCATGTCACCAAAGACTACGTGACCCCCCACTCATGCATTTCCCTACTACTTCCTTCCACCCATTACATGACTGATCCACTGTGAGCATGTTATAAAATTCCATGGAAGCTCCTACCTAGCTCGATCTCACCATAGAAGGCCACTAATTAAGCATAGAAACATCATTAATAACTTTTGGGAGATCATATGACCTCCATGGAATCATATTGAAGTATATTAATACCATAAAACTTCCACATCACCTAGACATTAGAGAATTCCATGACAACCATTATTGGATCCCAAGATCAATCCATCTTGCCATCGTGAGTCCATAGATCACCATGGATAGCCATTGGATCATAATGTAACACATATGAGGATGAAAGAATTCCATGGAAAGGAGTGATATCTAAATTGTGCCACTATGAAGGTCATATTATTGTAATTATTAAGATAAAAATACTTACGTTATGCTATAGTGATCTCATCCATGGTTTAAAAGAAAAGGTCTATGCAAAAAAGCTTCAGTTTTATCACAATGCTCTATGGAAGGAATATGTGGTCGAGAATTTTGCTTGAATGCAAGGAAATAATGAGACCTACATCATTGTATGTTAACGTAGGGATTAATATGTATAATAAATGAAGAATCAAATATTTCGTATGATTTACAGCTGCACTTTTGAGGTGCTGATTTTGGAAGTTTCAAGTTTTTAAGGAAGAATTAGGTTGTGGCATAGATCATAGCTATTCCACAGATGTGAAAAATATGGAATTGGTGAGGAAATAAGGGGGTATTCTGTGACCATAGATTGGTTGGCTAGGTCATATCCATAAATAGGAAAACCTATGTAATTGATTCTATGGTGTAGAATTATTTTCCATACTGTAAAGGGTTTCACTACTATAATTTCAAAGACCCGACATCTTCATCGAGTCTCAAGTATAATTGAAATAAAATAGATATGATCAATCCCAACCCTTAATAAATATATATCCATGTATGATTCATTTAATACACAAAATATAAAACTTGTATTATGTTAAAAAGAGGAAAAGTAAAGGATGAGGCTGATTCAAAAAAAATATATCTTTGGTCGATCATAGGAGGATATATGTGGAGATTTCTAAGAGAGGATACATAAAGGAATTTTTGTTATAAATAGGAGGAGCGTCGTAATATGTGGGATAGGATATCAATAAGGAGTAGTATTTTGTTTGTTTAGTTAATTTATATTATAGTGTTTAAGATATCGTTTCCCATATAACTCATATTTATTTCTTCCGTTCTCTCTCTCTCTCGTTCTCCACCATGAACTCTTGAACTCGTGATTATGAGTAAGTAACCCAATGAATATCCTGAGGAATTAATATAGTTTTGAACAAAATTCTATTGTATATATTTTATTTAGGATAATATAAGGTTGATTTTTGGTTGGTGTAATCCTTGTTGCAACTATCTAAAGGTTAATTTTTTATTTTATAACCATTCACCATCGAATGAGGATGTGGATGTATAGTGTTCTCAGAACTTTTTGAGTTCATTTTATATTCACAAATGTGGTATAATGTATTGTTCTCACGTATTATGATGTGTTTTCATTAAGTAAATAAAAAATAGAATGATGAAGTTTCTCTATAGATGAATCTCTATGGATAATTTCTTTTCATTTTGAAAAAAATTCATTTTGTTCATGGAATCTTCATGTTAATTTTAGTTTTTCATTCACATTATATTTTCTATTATTTTTTTTTCATAAAATAAAAAAATATAAATAAATAAAATATGTGAATTAGGAATGGTGAGTGATCGTTTGTGAAGCTCCTCAAGTGAGATGACTCTGGTTAGCCAATGTACTGCACTAGGTAAAATATTGTACCTTTTTCACCACCCTACAATGGGTGTGTCAACAACCAATATGTCATGTACCCTATAAGGACTCATTGTGCACTGAGAATAATACAGTTATTTTTGTATCTTTCTACCCTAATGCCAGTTTATTATGAATGAGTAGTCCATTCTGAGATATTTTCCACATAGAATGTGATTGTGTGTGTGTGTTTTCATCATTATGACTTTATATTCAAGGGGTTCAGGAATATTAATTTTTTTCAAATTTTTAAATGTGACGATGTGTGTGGTAGGATGATTAGATCAGTCTTGTAGTCAGTAACCTTCTTGGAAAATATCTGTCTATAGTGTATGTGTAATTAATGTATATAGTAGAGTAGGCAACCCTCATGTAGGGATGGGTATGGGTTGTCCCCTCATAGAGTCAGTAACCCTTGAAGACAATACACATTACATGTGCTTGTGTACAGGTCCTCTTTAGGGTTTATTAGCTTTATAGGCCTGTTTTTCCTTATAATCATTTGAATTATATCTAGAAATGATTTTGGAGTCAGGTTTTGAGAGGGCGTGTGATTTTGAGACCCAGTGTGCCAAAAATTAATTTTATAAAAAATTTAAATATATTTTATTTCACACATGCATAGTTTTTCATAAATAATTGTATATATCCTAAATTGTGTCTTAAATTGAAAATATAAGACCACAGTTGAATTCAATGTGTGAGGTTTACCCTAGGAGCAACCTAATGTTGTTCGAGGTGGGAAGTTCAGATAAAGAGTCCATTGGCGGGTATGTTAAGTGAAATAATTAATTTAATT
Organism: Viscum album; assembly: GCA_963277665.1. Taxonomy (NCBI): domain Eukaryota; kingdom Viridiplantae; phylum Streptophyta; class Magnoliopsida; order Santalales; family Viscaceae; genus Viscum; species Viscum album. Next base: position 1,869,905,122 of record OY728133.1, read on the forward strand.
AAATAATTAATTAAAATGAACTAAACTATAATCCTCTATAAATAAACAATTATATAGAATCATCGAGGTTGTTTATATAACCCTAGTACCATTGAGATTAGGATTCCTCAGTACTTCATTGGTGGATTGAGACCGGGAGATTGAACGACAATCTAATCAAGGTAAATTGAGGTTCATCGAACACAATAGATATTCCCCATCATTAGAAGTTGCATTATTCACCAATGATTGATTTGAATTAAGATAAATTCTTCCCTTATTATTAAAATATTGATCATGATCAAACTTTTTATCCATTTACCTTTGTTGATGTTGATCTTTTACGTGAACCCGTGAAATGAAAAATAATTATTCTTCTACTTTATCTTAGATTATTCCATGTTTCTCACCCCAGTTAGACCCAATTTATATTAATTTTCATAGAATTATTTTCTAATTATTGTTTCACCTTTGTTTTTATGATTTTATTACCCATCATTCTTTTTGTTCTTCACATTGGCCTATGGGGCCACAGTTTGACATTTTTGGGCAGGTTCGAGCGGGATTGAGCCCCTGGATTCACAGAGGATTCATATGTGTTGAATTAATTAGTGACCTGAGGAAAGATTGGGATTCTTTAACAAATGTAGGTTATGTTTACAGTGCATATTTTATTTGGGATTGAGATTCCAATAGTACGTGGGGCACGTGAGGGAGTGGTGACTTCGATCAGTGGTTCAAGATCCATTTTCCGACCACTAGAGGGATGAAATTCAATGTATGGTGATGTTAACCTCAATTATTATGGACTTTGAGTGGTAAATGGTTGAAAATCCTGGAAGTAGGTGAGAATTTGGGATCCTCTTGACAGATATGACATTTTTTGAAAATCTCTTCTACACGGAGTGTACTAGGATGAAGACACATCATGTGGTATGGTTTTTCTGATGGATAGGGTTTCATAGTGGAGTTAAATATGAATCGTTGGGTGGAGAGACCACATGCCTTGTGACCCTTAGCCAACCGACTTGGCATGTACATGGAGTATACGACCAAGAGTCCCTATGGTCGTACACTCTGTGTAGGTTGGGGCACACACTGTTTACTGACACATGGATAGATTACACAAACATCGATAGTTAACACGAATATAGTTATAAGGATATAGACATATATAGAAGAGTGGAACCCTCCTGTGGAGTGAAGGTATAGTTCCACTACCTACTGAGTGGATCCCTCTTATGGAGTCAGGGTATGGTTCCTCTACCTACTGAGTGCAACCAACCTGTGGATTCAGGGTATGGGTCCTCTACCTACTGAGTGGAACCCTTTTTGGAGTTCGGGTAGGGGTCCCTTACCTAATGTGTGTTACCCTCCTCTGGATTCAGGGCATGGGTCATCTACCTACTGTGTGGTGCCCTTCTGTAAAGTTAGGGTATGGTTCGTCAACATACTAAGTGGAACCCTCCTATGGAGTCATGTTATGGGTCCTCTACCTATTGAGTGGAAACCTCCAATGAACTCAGGGAATGGGTTATGTACCTACTATGTGGAACCCTCTTACTGAGTTATTAAAAGGTTCATATACCTACTAAGTGGTACGCTCTTATGAACTTAGGGCATGGGTCTTCTAACTACTAAGTGGAACCCTCCTGTGAAGTCAGGGCATGGGTCCTCTACATACTAATTGGAACCCTCTTATAGAGTCAGGGCATGGGTCCTCTCTCTACTAAGTGGTACCCACCTATTATAACATGGAATGGGTCCTCTACCTACAGATTTTGTCCCTTTAACTTTACTAAATAGTGGTGAAGAGTGGATCCACATAGTTACCTATTCATTGAGACAAATGAGATTTTGGGAATCATTGATAGGCCTCTTTGGATGTTTTAAAACACTTATCATCTTGAGTTGAGCTGTGAGATAGATATCTCCGTTCACTCTCATTTTTTTGTCTTTTATAATCATATATATGTGTATATATGTACTTTATTTTGTTCCTATCTTACTATGGGTTGAGTTGTCTACTTCTATCATGTCTCTTATTTATCTCCCCTAGTTCTCAAGGAGTCCTCCTAGGTATGTATATACTCACCCTCCAATGGGTTTTTCTTTCATGTTTCATGTCTTATGTAGATGAAGGATATTATGGTGGAAATTTCAGAGGAGCATAGGGATACCATGGTGCATCTGACCATGTACGGTGGTCAGGGCTTAGAAATCTAGATCCAATCTCTCTCAGTATTTACTCTTTCTATTTATTTTATCGTCAATATAGTTTTTCTATTTGGGCATGTATTTTTATCATTTACTTTTTAGATTTAATTTTCGCACCCTTTTGTATTCTATAGATTTTTTACATGAATGGTTTATTCTCTATATACTACATATTTTATTATTATTCCTATACAGTTATTCATAGAGATGGTTGGGGTTGTGTGTGTAGGTACACTAGGCAATGTCCACCGATATTAGTTATGAATTTTTGTGCTGATAGCTAGCCTCTAGCCTATAGAGGTGGGCTTGGGTTAGTTTTAACATGTACTTATATTGACTAGGTAGGCCTCAGTGGGTCGGGTCACGACATATTGGTATCAATAGTGGTATATTCATTGCGGTGTAGTTTGTAGTTATCCCCTTACAAGGATTTGGTTGGGACGTATGGAAACAGTGTCGAAGTGTCTTAATTTTGTCTCTTAGGAGAAAGAATCCAATGTTAGTATGGTGACCTATGTATCCATACATAAGGACTCTGACCACCTAATTGTCAACTCATCATACTGATACATTGGTTGCAAGGAACATTGGTACAAACATCATATATGATTAAGTGATTTTACTATCCTTCTTGAGTCTTCTCCCCCCCCACACACACACAGACATATATATATATATATATATATGCTCATATAATCATGGTATGACATGAATTAATTTTTAGGATTCCTCTATGAAGACATCCATCCAGGTTATCGATTCAAGATAGTGATGATGATACAATGAGTGATGAGGATTCAGTTTAAGGGCCACCTCACGATATCATTCCTCTAGAAAGGCATGTAGCAAAACCCCCTCCTATAGAGTAGTATATAGTATCAGTAGAGTTGGATGAGGATGCGCGCAGACTTGGTGCACTCTGCAAACTCTGATGTTAGAGGCCACTGAGGTTCCATAGTGAGATAGATCCCCATGCGGTGGAGAATTGTCTAGAGACGTTGGTTCGATTTTTTTGACTTATATGGACCCCAAATGATCATGTGGTTGCACAGACAATCAGTCACATCCATAGAGAATCTTGGAACTGGTAGAGTATAATCACACAGATGAATAAGAGTATAAACTCTCATGATCAGAATTCCAGTAGTTATTTCATGGGGATACTACACCTCATTCTTGCACATTGTTTGGATTCAGGATTCTTGGAGCTACATAGGGGAGGGATAATAAAATTTTTGTATGTATTGAGGTTCATTGACATTATGCGGTACTCCCTCAACATGATTTGGGATGGTTAATTCTGGTCACAGATGTTTGAATAAGGTATCCGCAGAGAAATTCATGCAATTGTGGTACCCCTGTGTATTAAAATTATGTTGGAGTGTTGGATAAAGAATTGTTGATGGAAAGATTTCTTTCAGAGGGACTCCTTGCAGTTGAATCTAGTACTGAGAATTATAGTTCTAGGTTGTATTCAATATCTTGTAGGAACTAGTTATCGAGATCTTGGAAAATGGGATCTTCCCAGGACCAGACTTGGGCACATGGTCATGAAACATAGGGACTGAATGGAGTAGCAGGGAAGATATAACAGTGGGTGTTATCCATGTGATGGGCGAGGTCACATGGAATTTTATTTCATAGCCTGAAGGGATGAGGAGGGTAGGTATATAACAGACAGAATTCCACAACAGAGGTAGTGTTGTGATCATGGATCTCTCAAGAATGGTCAGGGCATCCCTTAGGGAGGTGGATATGTAAGAGAAGAAAATGGAGATCCCGGAGGAGGATATATGTGTGGTGGACAATGTTACAGTCACTTTACACCACCACCATTGGGCAATCCACAATAGGATCAAGGAGTTGTTGGTCAGTCCCATGGGAAACTACAGGCTATGTAATCATATGACTTGGCAGCTCATGAGATGATTAGAGGTATGATATTTGTTTTTTATACTCTTGATTTAGTACTATTAGAAACGTTATTGAGTCATTCCTTCGTCTATTTACTCCTAGTTCAATAGATGGAGCTACCAGTTTAAATTTTAGCCCAGTATCTTTTCCTTGAGGTACCAATAGAAAATGCTTATTCAATATCTTTTATCTATCAGTAGTTTGATCTATCACTTGGTAGATAGAGTTTCTCATGGGACCTCGTGATCATCGCTATGATATCATAAGACAACATATTGGGTATGGATTGGTTTTCCACAGTCTATGCACAGATTGATTATAACTGTAGATGATTTAGATGCCTTTGGACAGATGGGATGAGGTTCTCCTTTATGGATGAGAGATATTTCATAGTGGAGAAAGTGGGGTTTTCAACCAAGAAGTTGAAACCATCACCCATCAGTTATAGAGTTTATCCCTTGGTGCAAGAGGCTCTGTAGGCATATAGATTCATTTAGTCAAGGTGGATTATATGGATGTCTTCCCCGAGGATGTTCTAGGACAACCTCTGAGGATATAGATGGAGTTTCTCATCTAATTACACCCTAATACTACTCCAATATCTTATGTTGTATATCATATGGCCCTTACTGAGATTAAAGAGATTCGATTGTAGTTGGAGGACTTTCAAGAAAAGGGTTTTATCATACCTACTGTTCCCCCTGTGCAGATTTGGTGTTCTTCAGGAAAAATGAGGATGCGATTTTATGTATTTTTTTGGATTATCATTGCCTGAACCAATCCACAATAATGAAAAGGTTATAATTTTTTAATATTTTTGACCTCTTTCATTAGTTTCAAGGCATTACATGGTTCTCAAAGATCAATCTCAAGTTCCGCTACCACCAATTGAGAGCTTGAGAGGCTGATATTCCAATGTTAGAATTATAATGTAACAATAGACACTATGAGTTTCTAGTGATACCTTTTGGTGTGAATAATTCCCCTACTGTTTTTATAGTTCTTATGAACATAATCTTTCATCTATAATTAGACAAAGTTGTTGTTGTCTCCATTAATGACATACTCATCTACTCTGTGTTAGAGGTGGAGCATACATATCACTTGAGGATAGTCCCATACATTTTTTGGGAGCACCATATTTATTGTAAAATCACAAATTTTTAGTTATAGATCCATGAGGTTCACTTTCTAGGGATTCCATCTCTGGGCATTGAATAGCTATAGACCCGATAAAGATTGGTGGAGTTCTTTCTTGGGATCCACCCAAGATCATGTCATAGGTATGGAGTTCTCTTATTTTGGTAGGGTACTATAAGATATTTTTGTAATAATTATCCAATATTGTTTCCCCTTTGACTACCCTAGCATATAAACAGATTCCATTTACCTAGATTGAGTAGTTCTATAGATACCTCAAGGAGTTAAGGCTGAGGATGATGATTGATCCTATTTTGAGAGTACTGAAGGAGGTTATGGAGCATATAGTTTATTACGATGCCTATAGAGATGGGCCCAGTTGTGTGTTGATGAAGAGGCAAGCAGTGATCACATATGGGTGAAGACAGTTGAGACACCATAAGTGGAACTACATGACTTGTAACCAGAGTTAATAGCGTTAGTCTTTGCTCTGATGATATTTAAGAAATATCTTTTTGGAGAGAAATTTATTTTTTAATAATACTAGCATAGTCTCATGTATTTATTCAAAAAGATAGACCTAAACATGAGGTAGAGGTGCTGGTTGGAGTCATTTTATGACTATGATTTTGAGATAGTATATACTCCTAGGAATGGAAACATGGAAGAAAATACCCTTAGTTGGAATTCTCGAGCCTGTATGGTGGAGGGGGAATTTTTGTAGTTATCTTCATTGTAGTTAACCCTATTAGATAAGGAGATTTAATCTTTTATTCATTCAATGGTTTTGACTCCTCCAATTCTCTAGCGTGTGAGTGAGGCTCAATTGGGATACATCGACTGTGAGGTTCTGTATGACCAAATATCCTCATAAGATTCATCAGATGTATTTTCTGAAGGTTTTAATCATTTAATCCATTTACAAGGACAAATGGTGGTCCTATTCATGATAATGGAGGAGGTGGTGAGAGAGTTTCACACTTCTCATTTGACTATACATACCGGTGTGGGTAGGATGTACAAATATCTGTAGTGGTAGTTTTGGTGGCCTAGAATGAAGTGGATCATATATAATTTTGTCTCTTGGTCTCTCACATGTCATTAGGTGATGGTTGAGGATCAGGTTCAAGCATTTGCATCGACTTGAGATCATGGAGTGGAAATTGGATGGAATATACATGTAATTTATGATAGGGATTTTGTGTAAATGAGAGGCCATGATGCCATTTGGGTGATATTTGACCGACTTATAAAGTTGAAACACTTATTTTCTATCAAGGAGGGGAATTTATTGGAGAGTTTAGGGAATTTGTCCATGCGGTACATCCTCCTCCTCCATGGGTTTACCTTGAAAATTGTATATGTCTGTGATATGCGGTTTACATCATGGTTATAGAGAAACTTGCAGGAGGAATTTGGGAACTAGGTGAGGATAAATACATCTTTCCACCCCTATAAAGATGGGAATACCAAGATCACAATCCAGGAATTTGAGGATATGTAGAGGGATTTCATGCTAGACTTCTTCTAAAGCTAGGAGGATCAATTACCCTTGGTATAGTTTTCTTATATTAATAGATATCACTATACTATCAGCATGGAACATTTGGAGGCTCTAAATGGGAGACCCTACATGTCTTCCTTATAATAGACATATATTAGTGAGACATATCCTTTTGAGGCCGAGATGGTGAAGGTGGCTATGGAAAAGGTCCATGTGATCTATGAGTGGATGAGGACTGCTCAGAGTAGGTGGAAATTTTATACAAATCAGTGTCGTAGGACTTTGGAGTTCAAGTATGGAGACCATATTTTCCTAAAAGTATCCCCACGATGGGGATTAAATAGATTCAACCTGTGAAGAAATCTATTCTAAAGCTTCATTAGTCTATTTGAGATATTTTATATGGTTTTCAAGGTTGTTTACCACCTCACCTTACCCCCATAGTGGGAGCAGGAACATGACTTCTTTCATGTGTCGAAACTGAGGAGATACACGCATGATCCTACACATGGCATTGATTGGTTTGATCTGAACATCAAGGATGGATCCACCTTCATAGATCACCCAATGGCAATCAAGGACTGGTAAGAGAGGATCCTTTATGGATAGACCATTCCCTTGGTTCGCGTGTCGTGGAAGCATGGGAGCATTTATGATAGATCTTGGGAATGGGATATCCATATGCAGGCACATTATCCCCACCTTTTATCTTTGTTTTTCCTTTTTGCGGATAAAACACTTGAAGGGTGTATTAATTTAGAGACAATTTTTTGTCTTGTAATACTTGTAATTATATCTAGATATATTTTTGGAGTCATTCCCTACGATGACCCATGATTTCGAGTCTCGATGTGCCCAGAATTAATTTTATAAAAATATTAAATATATTTTATATCACTCTCTCATAGTTTTTCAGAAATAATGGGGTACCTTCTAAATGGGGTCTTAAATTGAAAATATGATACCATGATTGAATAAGGAATGTGAGGTTTACACTAAGCATGACCTAAAATTGTTTGGCACTGGACGTTCGGATAAAGCGGTTGTTAGCGGGTATGTTAAGTGAATTAATTAATTAATTAAATTAAATTAATTCATTAAATGACCTAAAATATAATACTATATAAATATGTTGATATGGAGAATAATTGATATTATCCACATAACTCTGGGACTGTTTAACGGGGGATTCCTCCATTCTTCATTTGTGGATTGAGATTGGGTGATTGAATGATAATCAAATCAAGGAAAATCGAGGCGTAGTGAATGCAACATATTTCCCCCATCATTGGATGATACATTCTTCTCCAACAATTGATCCAAATTATGGTATGACTCATAATTTTCGATTTCCATCATTATGATTAAAATATTGAGCATGACCAACCTTGTTATCATATGATCTATATTGAATTTGATCCTTTCCATGATCCCATGAATAAAAATAAATTATTCTTCTAGTTTATCTTTGATTATTCCATGATTATCACACTAATTATCATGAATTTCTATTATTTTTCTAGAACTATTGTTCAAATATTGCTTCACCTTTCTTTATATGCTTTTATTATCCATAATTCTTCACATTCGTTGTCATTGGCCTACAGGTCCACGGTTCAACTTTATCATCACTACAAAAAAATTGAAGAACATAGGCATTTTTTTTAATTTAGCAGTGGTTTAAACCGCCATTAAATGTTTCCATGGTGGTTTTTAAAAATCACTACTAAATTTGGTGTTGGAATACAACCAGCATCGATTTCATCCACTTAGCCGAAATTTCTGGGAAGTGTCGTGAATTTTTTTTAGTGGCAGTAATTTTACTTTTAGTAGTTGTTTTCTTCTTAAAAACTATTGAGGATTTATATAAGGTTTGTATCGCCACTAAATGTTATAATATATGGCATCATCTTAAACTGCCAATTTTTTTTTACTATATGTGGGAATATTCAATGGTGATTTAAACTGCCACTGAATATTTTCTTTACCATATTTAGCGACGATTTAAACTATCTCTATATAGTGTTGTTAAAACAAATTGACAGAAACTACATCCCCAAAAAAATACAAAAAAATACATCCATATTACATACCAACATAACATAAATACCAAAGAAAATAATAAATCTAAACCAGAATCTCATAATACATAGAAACTAAATTCATTGATACATACATGGTATAAGATAAGAGAGAGAACCCATAAAAACTAAACTAGAAATTCTATAAGAACTAAAGGAACTATTCCAAACCGTCACCAAATGAATTTATACCCAAAAAAATACAAATAAACCAATCCTAAAAAACATAAGGATGGTAATCACATATAAGGAAAGAATAATAAAGGAAAATAAAGTAGAATGATAATCAATTATGGTATTAATGAAGTCACATAAAGTATATGTAATCATGGGAAAATCCCATGGTCCTAGTGATAAAGTCATGTATATACTTGGGTGGAACCATCTTCCAGCCTATTAATGATGTTCATAGAAAATAACCTCTCATAGTACTCCAATAAACCTCACTAGATGGTAGTCCACATAGTTAGAACAAGTTATATAACAGAGGAACCTAGTCCTAGTATCATCGTGACTAGCATATACTGATTCTCTCAATATCTCACTTAGATGTTAAGGGTTCACATGATACTATTGGTCTATGTTGGGGAAAAATGTATTATATATATGTTACACATCAATAAAATGTCACATGGAAAAGAATATAAATTTCATAACTCATTGCTCCCTTATACACCATTCTTATAAATTACCCATATATAGTTCACATAAAAACAAACAATAATCAAAATTTTATCATAGGATCCAAAAGCTTATACAAAACAATGTTCAATTAGGGAATAAATCAAGTGTCTTACACATTTTGTGAAAAAAGTATTGTACAGAGGTTCAAATAAGACTTTGGTTTTATGCTAATAACTATACATATAAAAACTTCTAAAAACACTTTATAAAAAAGTTGTTATTTGAATACATTCTTTAAGTGTATTTTTGAAACCACTCTAGAAATAAAGTGGTAACATCACTTTAAAACCACAAAATATAATATATAATATATACATACAAACACAACTTCGATAAACAACATAGAAAACCTCATAAGAAAAATTCATCAATAAAAAATCAGACCATATCAAAGAAATTTTTGGAACCCATATGTTGTTTGGGATGGAAATGCTCTTGTTGATAATTGAATTTTTTGAAAATATTAGTTTTGTCAGATTATGGAATTGTGTAAAGGGTTTATTCTTGTGGAAATGGATACGTGAGAAAATCGGGTATATGGACAAAACCTATGAGCCTGAGAATAATGAGTATAAGGTAAAATTATGAATAAAACATAGTAAAGAAAAAAAGCATATATATTTCATGCAATGAAAGGTAAATAGAGATATCCCCTACCTCAAACCACATCATGGTTTCTCAACCACCATAAAATTGTTATTCTCTCATTTTTTTAGTGACACATCACCACCAGTGAATCCAAAGTCAACCCTAATCGCTACTTGAAAAACATAGATCGACACCATCTCTTTCTCCATCTCTACTACCTCCCAATGGAACCTATATGAAAATTTTATTTAATGTTAAACAATGTTGTATATTTAAATTTAAACTTTAAAAATTGAATGTCTGTATACTAAAGGATCTTGATGTTGTGTGATTTACCTGCTCACTCAAACTATCCATCAACATAATATCACTAGGGACACATCCAGTCATCTTTTGATATAATTCAAACAACTCTTTCTATAGATAAATGGTAATGTGTAATGACATCTATACAAAGAGATTCATTTTTACAATATTAAAATTAATAAAATAATAGAATTCAATTGAGCTATAATGTATTATAATTACATTTATCTGGGAATCAATGACTCCATTATTCCATGATTTAGGCATACATCTCCAATAAGAATATATAATAATAAGGTTACTTGTTGTGCCAACAACTATCCTGGAATCTAGCCAAATAATCATGTAGCATCATCTTTGGGTCCCCCATAACAATAAAATGGGAAAACATATTCAATCTATTCATATTTCAAACATATGAATTGTTCAAATTTGTATCAGTAGTAATATTGTTTGTATAGTTTATGAAAAACAGTTAATAGTATAAAAATGTGAAGTAAATTCATTCACATTAAAAATTTTACCTATAACTATAACCCTAAAATATCCTCATGAAGAAATAGGAGTGTTGAAATGTAACCTCATTGTAATGTTTTCATGTACTGAACCTACTGAATGGGGAGGAAATGTGTTATATGTTGATGGGATAGAGAAGAAGGGTGTGCCAGATTCTAATGGAAGGGATAAGGAGGGTGTGATATATGCAGATTTGGATAGATGGATGGTGTACCGGATATTGTAGGGAGGGAGCCCAATGGATCATCAGGTATTTGTGTGCTCATGGGAATGTCAATTGGGAGTTGGTTGAGATTAGTGAAATGCTTTATCCTTGGAATTTCTAACATTTAAAAAAGAATAATTAACTTTTGAACATATATTTCTAAAAAGTCATGCAGAAAAATAAATTTATAAATGATAACATAGGCACGGTACAGAAAATCAAAATATACATAGGTATGATAATGATTGACTGCACATAAAATAAAATAAAATTTATATTTTCAAAATTAATTAACTCATACATAAAAATAAATTTAAATTTGATAAAAAATACAGAATAATGGAAATGAATAACATATAATATGGGTGGTTTCTATGTTAATGGATAACTATACATACAAGCATTTTTTCCTTCAAAAATGTTGCTATCCTACTTCACCATTACTTCATATACTTCATCCATCCTTACAAGACTAATATTTTCAATATCATAATGGAAAAATAATTCGGCTTCTTTTTGTATATGGGATTCAATGTTAGAGATAAAATATTTCACTTCATGAACTATATCATACCAAATCACTCTGTCTTGTGTGAACAACTACACTCCACCCTTCATCCACAACATCATTAATATAATATACCATTTTCTCGGGTGATGAGAAGATATATGGATAATCTAATTCATGGTCATCGACAGCCATCAAGTGCTAAAAGATCACAAAATTAAATTTCAAGGAATATCATTTAATACCCCTCGTAATATCAAATCACATGAATTTGAATAAAACATCTGAAAAATGAACATGGTAATTTAATTTCTTAATACCAGTTAACTTTATATAGTATCCAATTTTAATATCTATAAATATACCACTATTATATGTTTTTGAACCCTCTTCCCGATCAATTATTTGAAATTTAAATCCATTCACATTGTAAGTGCCAAACTGTCTAGCCTGTTTTAGAGGACCTCGATCGATAAACATCAAATCTTTTGAAAACTCAACCAGATTATTCGTATTCATGGTCTAAAAAAGTAATATGATTTATTATATTTACAAGATATATGTGTCAGCCTAATATTTTTATTAATTTCAATATTTATGAACTTACGCGATGTAAAAACAATTCTACAATCTCTTTATTAACATATTTTTTTATATCTTTATCATTTTATGTTCAACTTCTCATTTGCCTATTTTTTTGGATCCTGATATCCTCAATAAATTGATATAAAATTTCACTATTCAATAGCAGATATATTTTTGCCTACAATAATTCCATTTTTTCCTTTGTAATATTTGAGATCCTCTCAACTAATTGACTGATCGTAAGAAATATTTTTGATCTCTCATGTAGCTGATATTGATTCGATGTGTTATCAATGTTTCCAACTCAATTAAATATTTTCTCAATATCATCCAAGTATCTAGAACAAATGTTAAAACACTCCTCTTCTAAATATCCTTCAAGTTAAGATTTATTTTTTAGGTATGATTTTAAATGACCATGGAACTTTTGAAATAAAATAAATGAAACATAATTATGTATTTAATGAAGTTTTAATAACTTTCAATTAATATGAAAAACTATATAAATAAATTACCTCTCAATTGGATACATCCATCAATAATGCATGGGACCACCTAATTTAGTTTCCCTGACTAAATATATAGTTAAATTCATTATAAAAGTAGAAAAATTTACTTTGGAAAGATCATTTCTAATGTAAAAGGAATCAGTAAAAATATATCATAATGTTTTTGAAGATAAAATTTTTGTAGAGTTTTCTCACATAGTTTTTTGGATAATGTTCAAAATTAGAGTAAAACTACAGTAACCTTTTTAGGTAACAATATATACAATGTCAATGTTTGTAACTATTGTAAAAAAATATGTGAATTGTGACATTTCTATCCCTGTAAACTATGATTATTTATGTTGACAAACCATATGATGTTACTTGAATTCCCATTTGATACCATCTCATGTTTTAAAATTTTAATAAATGTATCTTTATCCCTATTTTTCATTGCAAAAATTGACAAAGTGTACTTTCCATTCTCATCTGGATATATATCACACTTTATATTCATTATTTGTAATTCATTCTGATCATTGAGATAATACATCAATTTTTCATTCTAATTAAGAATCCTGAAGATCAAATTGTTGCAAAAATTCTTCTTAATATGAATAACATCAATATTATAACGTCGTAAATTAAATTTCAAATACATAAGTTTGAAGAATAAACTTTTTTTCTTCCTTTATTATGTTATGATTTCAATTGATGGTGCACTTCGAACTCATTTCCCAATATCATTCAAATGATGTACCTTCCCAAAAAAATTAACCATTTATAAGTAGTTACAATATTTCAAAACCTGAAAACAACGTTGGAGGTGGTTTATAATCAATTAAACCATTGAATTTTGTCTTGCTCAGTCGAAATCTATAAGATGTATCGAGAAATCTGAGATGACCCAAGGAAAAATATTACTATAAGGAATATTTTTGGGATCAAAATCAAAGTGAAAAATAGGATAATATAGACCCATGTAATTGTTCCAACCAGATAATTTCTCAAGTCCAGGTAAGTCTTTAATGGTCCACATTAGAGAAACATGCATTTTAAACATTGTTCTACAAGATTCATCATATATCTCAACATTGTTTCTCTATAACGTCTGAAATTCTTCAATTATAGGATGAAAGTATACATCAATATTATTTCTAAGAATATTTTTCAGGAATAATCATCAACATGATAAAATATATATGTTTCATACACATCCACAGAAGTAGATTGTAAGGGATCAAAACAACTGTCCAAATTCTATAACTGGTATTCAAAGTCTGAGATGGGTTGAATCCATCAGCATCTGATCCCAATCAGACATTACTATGATAATATGGGAAATATAGATGTAATGAATACTTTTATTCCATGATTTTTAATCTCTTGGATGTCATATTAAACTATCATTTTTTTATTAATGAATTCCACTTCATGTACTCAACAGTTTTTGATGACATGAATAATCTTTGTAGTTGATATTTTAAAGGTAATTAACACAAAATCATTAAAGGTATGTTCTTTTTATTCTTATTTTATGGTAGTATGTTTATTTAGACTTCCAAAATCACCCATTTACTTCCATCTATATGAAAAACATTTTTTCAATCCTATCTACTTGGATCCTCTCCCCAATATAGCATTCTATCATTGGGAGAAGCATGTATTTCTGTAAAATCCATGCCAATATTAGTAATAAATTTTGTCATATCATAAAATTTTTTATGGATATTAGCTTCAAGAAAGGAATCATTCAACAATTCCAATATCATGGACACCAACATAAAATAATGTTTTGAATATTTCAAGTATCCACTATATATATATTGACTTTCATCATAAACTAAATCATGTAATGAATTTTTATACTTATTGATGTTATCTTTTACATTAGTCTCTGAATAATCAATAGTAGGATCCAATGATATGTTACGATCTTGATATGGTTGTCATATAGTCCCAAAACATCATTTGTGACGTTACTATTTGTAGCACCCTCAACAAGATGTTTTGATATGTTTTGAGGTTTTTTATTTACTTCTAATGCTAAAATCATCATTAATAAGGTTTTTTATTTCATATTCTATTGTTTGCAAATTTGGGAGCACATTCTGTTAACTAAAATCAGTGCCCAAACTTTCTATAATGTTTGATTCTCCATCCCAAATCCAACACAAATATTGATCAGGGGATTGTTTCAATATCAAGTGTTCATAAACTGCATCCCCCTTCAACCATATTCTAATTTAAGATTTAGTTCAATGAAATTATATTATCCCATCAAAAAATCTCTTAAAAATTGAAAATTTTAAAAACTCATCCAAACTCTTAGTATACCAGGGTTTGTTCCTCAATAATGTGATCCATCTTTTATCCATATATAACAATGTGCCTATAGTTCTTTAAAGAAAATTAAAATATATAAAAAATATTTTTTAATTTAAAAAATAATTTGTAATTTATTCAAAATCATCAATATAAAAACTTATTTATTTTTTTAATTTTATTATGTTTTTGAATAACATAAATTTTTTATCTTTTAATTCGAATGTACAAAATCCATCACATTGTATAATAAGATATTATCTAAAATTAATCCTTTAAATTAGTAGAAATTAAACATTGAATGATAATCCCCTAATTTAAAAACCAAAAACATTTATGGGAACCTAAAATAAATGAGGCGCAACAACAATAAATATTTCACAATCACCATAAAACATGAAAAATCTATAAAAAAGACAGAAAAAACTTGAAACACACAAATAATTCCATTTAAAAATAAATTTCAAATAACCCACTTTTAATGTCAAAATATCTGTTCAATAATTTAACGTGTTAATTTAATTTTACTAGGGTTTTTACAAAAAAACTAGTATACAAAATGATTTAAAATATATTTTTAAAAAACTTCTAAATTAGGAAATTCATTGAAATTTATGTAGATATAAAATAAAACATGATTTCCCATTCAAACATCCAATAAAAAAATTTATTATAATAATTTGATATCTAAAATAGTGATCAAAAATACAATTAATATAGGTTAGAGAATCTAAAGACCAAAAACAAGGTAACCTACTTAAAACTCACTATCCTTGAAAATGACAATGAACTTCCACCTCAAACGATTCAGTTATGACCTAGATAACTAAGATGAACCTAAAAATCACAAAATACAAAATTTAATTTGATCCAAAATGTAAGAAAAATATCAAACCCTACCTTAAACAAGTAAAAAAACATTTACTTTAATGATGTCACCAGAACATGCCACAAATCACTCCTCACGAACCATAAGAACCAAAAATTGAAAAAATAAACCACCTAAATTCTTTAGGGTTACCCCATGGGCTGTGTTGAACAAAAATGGGAGGGGGATATATAGTACAGGGATTTGGGAATGGTGGTGGTGGGGAACGGACCACAAATCACTCCTGAGGTGCGACCACACTCTCTAAAGCCTCTTCCATTTGGTTTCAATGACGCCTAATGGGTGCCATGTTCTATACAAACAACGCATGCCATTAGTCTCACTTCCTAGAAAATGAATGCTTAGAATTTCAATTTCTATCACATTACTATAACAACATTTATTTCCAACCATCATGTTTTTCCAAATTTACCCATTTCTAAAAAAAATATTTTCTTTCTTTTGAAAATCAATCTATTTTCATAATACATAAACAATTCTCTTTTCAATATCATTAATTTGAAAATATGATTAAAATTTTCAGAAATCACGCTTTTTCATCAAACCATAATCCATTTCTAAAAATGATATATGCACTCCTAGTGGGAATCCATTCATCTAATGCATTCCATGCCCATCTCATTGGCTAAACCCATGACAATGAGATTTGTTATCCTATAAGTGTCTCCAAAAAACTTATTTACCCAACTCCCTGGTAACTTGAAGTTCAGTATAAAAAGGTTAGCTACCTCTTTTAATGATCTAAATTCCATGTTTCAACAATCCTACTCCTTCCTATGATTACCACCAAAGGAATAGACACGTAAGAATTCAATACCAAGACCGACAAAAACTAATGACTAATTGTTCTACAAAGAATGAAACAAGATCATTGCAATTATACCCCAAGGACCAAACAAACTGATACCATTTTAATGACCCGCTTATCTTGATTGGCTTGAATGTACAAAGAGACATTACTAGGCCTTAAGCGACATCCCCAAAGGTGCCAAAGGCTGGCAGTAAATGTCGAAGGGTTTCAAAACAAGTGGGGGACGATTTACCTTTTTTGAACAGACCACAGAACCAACAACCATAACCAAACTAATCAACTAAATGATTCATGAAAAAATTTAAGACAATTTAACCCTTTATTTTATCACAAACAAACCAAGATTACCCCAGCAGAAACCAACACTAAATTAGGGGAAACATCGGAATGAAATCTAATGGACTACATGACAGCAACCCAACTCCATGCTCCACAAGCTCCAAGATCCAACATCACGAACCAGCCCAAGTATCATGAAGTAGTGCTATAAACATGTGACACATTACCTTTTCCAACATCCTGGTATATAACATCTGCAAAAGCACCAATGTGCCAAAGTAGGGGGTGAGTTATGAAACGCAGTAGGTTTTTCCCGATGACTTCCCAACCCATGACCCATGGATTAAACATTTTAGCACATTTATATAAAACTATTTATATAAAAAAATTAAAAACTAGTTCAAAATATAACAACTTCCATGTCAAAACAATTTTCCAACAGAATCCATATTTCTCATGAAAATAAACCAAGCCATGTTTCCAATCAAAATCACATTTCCATTTTTGCACATACATTCCATTTCACAAATCCACACAACCAACCATGCATGAAACCTGGATGACCCTATACTCGAGAGGGGAGAAATGAAATACTTCCCCCCTCTCATCTTTTGGAATTTTCTCAAGTGGTTACATGGATTCTCAAGGGGACCACTAGTGAGTGATTCAGCTTAAGTGGACTTCCACGTGGAGCTATTTGAGAAATTGAGAGAATCCTCAAATTTTTTGTATTTTCATTTTCTTATTACTTACGATTTTCCAATCTTTTGAATTGATGGGACTCTAAGGGATCTGTAGAATTTTGAGAACTCTGTCTAAATTTATAAGATTGGGGATGTTTAGCGTAATTTAGGGATAATTCTTGTTGTTTGTGAACTGTGGAAACCAGGGCTGTAAATATATCAATAAAATGAGGATTTATTCATTTTCTGATTTCTCTCTATTTATTATCTTCCTTTTTGTTGCTATCAAATTTGTTTATATATGATAATTGAATCATTGTTTGGCTAAATTTTTATAGGGGGACTTCCAATGTCATGGTATGTTAATCTTCAATACTGGCCTTGAATTTTTGAGTTGTGGATGTCGAATGGGATCCCCTTGGATTTATTTCTACACGTCAATATTAATGATCTACCTTGCACTAAAAAGTGTAGCTGATTTCATCAATTTTTCAAAGACTAAATCGTTTTTATCTCATAAAAAATACTGATAAGTTGAGACAAGTGCACTAAAGAGTAAATTTTCATTAATTTCATATAATAATATGAGGTTATGATGGCTATTCAATCATTTATATTATTATACATACATGGTCATGTTTCTTGACAATGGACTTGGAAAGTTAGTGATAGGTCAATGTCTCCTTACCGGTAATGCCAAGACTTAGGCAAAGGCTCGATTACACTAAAAACTGAAAATGCATTACTGGAAAGACATTTTAAGAACACTAAATTGAATAAAGATCCCTTAGAATTTTATCTTTCATTTAATTCGTGTTTTAATACCCAATGCCAATTCTTCACTATTTCAGATCCCATGCTCAGTGTTCCAACTTTTTCACTACTTCCCACATTTTTCCTCATACACATTAAATTTTTATTCACCACTTTTCATGTTTTTCTTCACCTCTTTCACACTGCCATCACCATAGAAATATTTTGTCACATAAAATCACTCTCATACTCACAACTTCCCATCTTTATTAAAATTTTGAAATCTAAATAAAAACATTGAAAAACATCTCCCATCTCTATGGATACAACACTCTTTACAACATTACTACACTTTCTTGATAATTTCCTCTTATTAATAACATAATTAAAGTAAAATATTATTATTTCTTTTTAGCCACATCATGATGATGGGGAGCAGCCAATCCATATTACCACCACCTAACTCAGTGAAGGAAATGAGATGTTTTCTAGTCCATGCTAACTTCAACAGAATATTTGTGAAGGTATTCTAAAAAATAAATTACGCTCTGTTTATTGTTAGTAAATGATGAAAAATTATATTTTTATAAGTAATACTTGGAAGCATTAAACAAATTGAAAAAGGAGAAAATTTTTGTACCAATAATCACCACACCACACTAGAAATTACCATTCATGGTCATGTTAAATGCGAATGACTTTTCTGTAGGAACAGTTCTAAGGAATGATGATATAAGAAATATCATGTGATCTATTAATAAAAAAAATAAATAAAAATAAACTAAATTATGTTAAAATTGGGAAGGAGAAGTGATTAGTTGTTTATTCCATGTAAAAGTTCATACCTTACATCATTGGCAGAAAATTAATATTATATACTAAAAACTCAAAATTGAAGTATCATTTTTAACAGAGAGAAGATATACATAAACTTATAATATTGTTGCTTCAATTATAATAGTTTTACTTGAGAATTAAGGATAAGAAAGTAACATAGAAAAAAACGATCATTCAAGACTGAAAGAATTACAAGAAGATAATTCTTATCTAATCTCAACAGAATTTTTATTTCAGAAAAGGTTTTTTCGTATAAAAACATTCATCTGTAATTGAAAATTGAAAAATATATTGATAAAATATGAATACAAGGAGGTATTCCATTGAATGAGGAAAATAGATTAAAGGAAGAGGTGAGATATTACATTTGGAATGTAGATTTCTTGTACAAATATTGAGTTGATGGAATAATCAGAAGGTATATCCCTGAAGTAAAGGTATTTTCAATTATGATCCATTTCCATACATTAATTTATGGGGGAAATTATGGAAGTCTAAAAACTACTTCTAAAGTGTTAGAGTGTTAATTTTATTGGCCCATAAATTTCAGAGATGGGAGAGTGTTTTTCATGAACATTGATAATTACCGAAGAATGAGAAATGTTTGGAGAAGACAGGAGATCCAATAGTCTGGTATATTAGATGTTGGGATCTTTGCTGTATTAGGATTGGACATTGTGGGTCCTTCCCGATGTCACATAGAAATGAGTAAATTCTATTATATGTAGACTATTTGCAAATGGGTCGAAACCATTTCTTTAATGTAAAACATGGGCTCATTTGTAGTTAAGTGTGTATGAAAACACATTTTCTCTAGTTACAGAGTTCCAAAGTCAATAATTTGTTACAATGGTGTTGAACGTCGAGTTTTTTGTTGCAGATCTATTTAATTTTTATCCCCTGAGAAATTAAATATAGTTGTTCCTAAGGTTTTATCACATGGAGGCTATAATCTAATATTGTTGTTGTAGTAACCGAGAATGGGTTGTACCTATGAGGGGGGGGGGGGTGAATCACTGGTACTTTAGTTTTAGAATTTATTTTCATTGAAATAATCCTCTGTGACTTCTTAGAGTCTGATCCCAATGACACACAAGATTTTTAGAAGGTTGAGCCCCAAGATGAGTGACTACATCCTTGCTATGGTCAGGATTATTTGAGCCACAAATTTGCCAATAAAAATCAATTACAAATTACAAGTGTGTGGTTCAGGTATCACCCTAAAACCATGGGGGGGGGGGGGGTAGGTACTAACCATTTCCTAATACAAAGTCTCTCGACAAAAATGATTATATTGGTTCACACCAGTTTACAAACAAAACACATACACACTGAGAAAGATTTTAAGCTACTCCAACAGCACTAAATTTATCGTACTCTTTGAGCCTTAGTAATAAAATTATAATGCACTTTGTCCCTGATTTTGGAGTCCTTGTAGTTTAATGTCTATGTACTGCAACACACAACTGTCTAGTGAAACTGAATCATACTATTCCTTTTTCTGGATACAGTCTTTGACAACTCAAACTCATGCAATATTCAGATTCGTTGAACAAAAAAATGTTGCTTCTTCGTGAATATAAATTCACAGAATTCACTGCATGCTTTATCTTCTTGAGAAATTCAGAGTTTGCGCAACTTTTCTCTTCACAAATAAGCTCACCATCGACTCACTATTTCAACTTTGCATAGCCTCAAACTGAAACATTGTTCTACTTAAATTCATGCATTTATCTCATAACTGTGTAAACATTTTCACTGACTTTCTCCAAGATGCACAACTGCCGCTGGTTCTTCACATAAATCAGATTTGTTTGAGTAATTCAGGTGAATGAATCATGCGAACCTCTATCTTCTTCATTTAAGTAAAACGATTTGTGTGTTCCTTCATCGCATGAACCAGAAAAAATACGTGTCTTAAATCCTTCGGGAAACTAGGTTTGTTCTCAAGAATGTCTTGCAAAATTAGAAAAACTTCATGTGAATTCGGGGGGAAAATACACTACACAAGTGCAAGAAACCTCTTTGAGAACTGGGGTGCAACTTCTGCTATGTTTCTCTCTCAACCTTCTCTCTTAGAAGTGCGATAAAACCACACCTTAAATTGATCGTGTTAGGGGGTATTTATAGATAACTCCCCAATGACTCTGTGCATCGAAAAACACAGGCAACCACTTGTTAATCCTACATACTCATTCATAAGAAAACGAGAATCAACGTCTTCATAAAAATATTTTACTCCACACCACATCTCATCATTTTGATCTTCATTTTATACATGAAAATGTAGTTTCATGTAATTTCGATCATGTTCGGATCTTCAGGATGACCAAATGGAGTTCGGAAGATTCAGTTTGATTAATCGGTCGACACTACACGAAGGTAGCAGACAACTACGGCGCTTGAAGGAACGACCCTAGTTATACAGATCGGACGATGTAGGTTCTTTGCATATCTTGTTAACGAAGCAACAGTAAAGGCCGAGCACGAGTCCCACATTGTTTTTTCCTTCGGACGTGTGATCCTTTATAATATAATGTATGCCAGTAACATTTCAAATTCAAATAACCCCTAGCACCACCTTGTGCCCATACTCTCCATTGTCATGCCGCCCCAAACGGTTTCTCCTCTTGCTCCTTCGCGCTTCTCTATATGCACTCTATGCATGTCCTCAACCACTATATGCTGGCCGGCTGCTTTGATTGATACTAGTGCCCACCAGAGCAATGGTGCACATGGATCCCATGAGTTGCTTTTTTGTGGACCATATTTTTTGTAGAGAACAATATAAATGTTAGCCCAAAATCATTCCTAACCATGCCATATTAAGAAACTCGCCATTCCCAAGACCAAACCACATTTCCCTTTTTTTTAAATTAAATCATTAATTATAAATCTTTGCACTTCTTTCAAAGTTGTAAACATTATGTCAATTCACAGAACCAATGACACATGTCTTTTGAAGTACAGATCAGTCCCAAAATCATCATATTAAATGTTGACAACAAATACAAAATCATAAATAATTTCACGGGTTCTTAAATCTCCCTCTTTGGATTTTTTGTTAACATCAACAATTCTTTTCAAAATACATCAAATCCCAAAAATATCCTGATACAGAGTTCCATCTTTCAGTGGTGACTCAGATGCTCCCCCCCTCAAATATTGTACTTACTCCTTTATATAATAACCTCATCTCCATATTCACAAAAGAGAGGATAGTAATTATGTATTCTTGTCCCCCTTGACATCAGAATTCAAAGCATAGTGGGGCATCCCCAACACTCTCTAATCTAGGGGAAGTCTGAACATGGAGTTTTGGCCTATGTTCCTCAACTCTTTCTCTTGGCATAGCATTAGTGAATATATCAACAATTTGATGTTTTGTGGAAATCTACTCTAAATTAACATCTCCATTTTCAACTCTTTCCTTGAGGAAATGATATTGAATATCAATGTGTTTTGATTTGGAGTGTTTCACTAAGTATTTTGAGAGATTAATTACACTCTGATTGTCATAGGCAATTTTCAATGGCATTAGTAGCAACATCATACTCAAATTCAGTTGTACTTAGTCACAAAATTTTGTTTCTTACTATGCCAACTTACACTAATCTCCCAGAATGAAAGTTTTCCCTAATGTTGATTTACGATCAATGCTATCTCCAGCCCATTCAGCATCAGTGAATCCAAGTAAGTTCAAATCTCCACTGCTTTTATACATCAAACCATAATTTGACATTCCTTTGATATACCTGAGAATTATTTTCGCAACCATCATTTGTGATTCTTTCAGATCACTATGATATCTGACACACAATGTTACAACATATACAATATTTGGTCTTGATGCCATACGATATAGCAAGGTACTAATTAATTTCCTGAAATCTTTCTAATTAACACTCTGTCCCGATTCATCTTTAAAAATCTTTACCCCTAATATTATAGGTTTGGATACTTCTTTTGAATCTTCCATGCCAAATTTCATCAACAATTCCTTGGCATATTTTTGTTGTGAAAGAAATATGTATCTTTTATTTTGAATAACATGTAGTCCCAGAAATAAATTCATCTATCTGAGCATTGACATTTCGAAGTGCATCTTCATTTGATTAGAAATTTTTTTACATGCTTATTCCTTGTCACCTGCAAAAATTATGTCATTAACATACACAATTACAATAAAAGTATCTCTTTTCAACTCCACATATATGTTTCTATCAATTTTTGCCTTTAGAAAAGTTCAATTGCTTCAGGAAACTATCCAGTTTAGAATTCCAAGCTCAAGGAGTCTATTTCAGACCATACAAGGCTTTCTTCAAGTTACACTTTGGTTCCATCAATATCAAGAATAAAGCCTTCAGGTTGCTCAATAAAAACTTATTCAAGATCTTAATTCAAGAAAACTGACTTCGCATACATTTAATAAACATTATAGTGTCCTTGAGATTCAACTACAACAAACATTCTGATAGCCTCCTGTTTTGATAAGGGTGAAAATGATTCCTCAAAAATCTAAAACTTCCACTTGAAAATAAAACTTATAGACTAATCTGACTTTATTCCTTGAGATTTTACCTTTCTAATTAAATTTATTTCTGAATTCCCATTTGGTTCCAATTACATTCATTCATTTTGGTCTAGGAACAATATCCTAGGTGTTATTTTTCTCAATCCGATTTACCACTCCACTACTTGTGTTTAAAAGCTTCTCTAACTGACTTTTGTTCAATTTGTGAAATGAGAGCTGTTTGATTTTCAATTCTCAGTCTTCTGGTATGTACTGAAGAATCCTAATTTCTAATAATATTTTCTAATTCAACATATTTTTTCAATCTCTGATGCTTTGTTTTTTCAACTCTAGCAATTTCATCTTCATCACTGGTTTGATCTGAGTCAACATCAATTGTCTCTGGTTCATGTATGGTATTTTATTCATTCTATCTTCTATATATCTGTGTTTTGTCTACTTCAATGTTTTCAAAATATGCTACATTTATTGAATCAATGTTGGATTTATTTTCTACAATATTCAAATCATAACAGTATACCGACTTGTGAAATTTTTTATTCCAGCATCTATATCCTCACCCATTGGATAAATATCCAATGAAGATCCCTTCTTCAGCATTCTCCTAGAATTTTTTCAAATTTTCATTCTTGATCTTCAGGAATCATGGACTTCCAAGCACTTTAAAATATTTCACTGTTGGATTCTTTTTGTACCACATCTCATACAGAGTCATGTTGGAGTTTGGTCTCAATGAACATTTGTTCTATATATGCACAACTATACACACTGTTTCTCTCCAGTAGAATTTTAAAAGTTTATGATCGACTAGCATTGTTCTGCCCATTTCAATCTCTTTGATACTCAATTTTGTTTAGGGGAATAGGGATCATTATATTAATGATTAATTCTATGATTGGAAAGATATGATTCAAAAGAATTACTAGTGAACTCCCCGCCATTATTTGTTTTTTGTTTTTGATATAAACTCCTAGCTCTCACTCTGCTCATCTTTTGAAAAACCTGAACATTTCAATTACTTGTGACTTGTGCTTAATAAACCTGACCTTTGTTATTCAGATGAAATCACCAATGAATGTTATAAAATAGAGTTAACCCCTTGTATACTTATGTCTTATATGCCCACAATGCTCAGAATGAATAAAATCTAGTGGTCTAACAGACTGAATCTCTACTGATTTGTGAATAGTGTGCACAAGCATCCCGTTTTGATAGGTTTCATAGAAAATTTCTCTTTCTATCTTCAAATGAGTAAGATCTATTACCAATTTGGAATAGATTACAACTCATTCTTTCTCCCTTAATGATAACTATTCCATCCATTGAATTTTTTATGATACAAGAATATTTTTTTAAAAATAACTTCATTTCCATCATAACAAAGTTGTTTCACACTAAACAGATTGTGTTTAAGCCCTTAAACAAAAAGAACATCTTTGGATTTCAGTTTCTGGGCTTCTATCCCAACAGTACCAACACCTTTTATTTTCAAAGAACATTCATTACCATAAGTAATGGATCCATTATTGTGTTCTTCAATGTTAATTAGGATTTTTGTATTGCCTGTCATGTGAGAGGAACAACCATTGTGATGAATCCATGGTCTGCATCTTTTTCTAGCCTTCAAAGTAACTTCAATAATAAGAGATTTTTCTTCCATCTTGGCTTTCTAAATTCCATTACCCTTCGCATCATTGGAAAGCTATGCAGGAAGAATTTTCAAACATTCATCAGAACAATTATCCATCGTTTCCTCCACAAATTTCATCTAAATAGTCAAATCTGTTTTAAATGGATAGATTTGATGTGTTCTTCATTGTTTTTTGCTTGAATGGTCTTCTCCCTTTTCAGAATTTCTCCCACTAGCCTTCTCCAAGGAAGTGACATGTTTTATCAACAAAAATAGGTTTATTACCCTAATATTCCATAACACCACCAGTCCCCATTAAATTTCCATATTGTTGAAAATGTTGTCAAGGGAACTGTTGTTGTTGTATCACGACATACTATTCTTCCTTCAGTCTTAAGAAGATAACCTTCTCAGAAGTTTCCACATCCTTTTTCACAGAGAAATTTTTTATACTGTTCTTAGCAGCTATAATTTTTTCCATTATTGACAATATAACCATCATTATTAGAAATAATAGATTTACCTTGAGTTTTAGCGGAAGAAGATATAACCTGTTTCTTAGAGAAAATTCTCTCAGCTACCTGAGATGTTTCTTCATTAACTTCTACGTCTTTGTTGAAATCCTCGTTGATCTTCATCAGAGAATTTTCAGCTTGGATATACTATGAATGAGTTTTATTCAATTCTTTATCCTTTAATGTCATTTTTTCATGAAGGTCATTCATCATTTTTTCTTGATCTGCAACTTTTAGCTTTAGATTTCTGATCTCATCAATGTAAGAATCTTCTGTTTTAATCTCTTTCTTCAACAGTCTGATTTCGTTCTTGAGTTTTTGATTTTTCTCAAAGCAGACTTCAAGTTCTGATTTTAACATATGTTCCATGAAATACACTTCACCGTCTTCTTCACCACTAATTGAATAATCATTAGGCTTCCCAATTTGAGCCATAAAGTTCCTAAATTTTTCAGGAACTTCTTCTTTAGAAATACTACTCGAGGAAGAGTATTCTTCCTCTTCTTTAATCACCTGTTCCCTTTTTGATGTATCTTGAGTTAAGAGACATGATTTCATATACTCATCATCCATCACATCATCTTCAGATTCACCATTCTTTTTTTATTTAAGCTTTAGTCTACTCATGGCCTTGAATGCCATTTCTTCCTTATCTTTTTTCTTGAATACCGAATCTTTCTTCTTCTCATAGTTGAGTAAAGTATTGTGCAACTCATCAATAGACATGTCTTTCTTTTCTACAAGGGCTGAAATCTTCTAGTAAAATCTATCTAGAACGTTTCTCAATAATTTATTGAAAATATTTTAATACTTTAGATTTTCTCCAAAACCTCCGATATGGCTAACAAATTTATTAACTCTGGTAAAATGATCATTTACAGTCTCATATTTTTCCATTATAATATTTTTAAATTTAGTCCCCCAAATTTGCAATTCGACATATTTGATCTTGAAATTCCCTTTATACATGTTTTCATGTTTGTCCCACATCTCCTTGGCTATTTTAAGTCTCATCTCTTTAGTGAAAACTTTATCAGACAATGATGATAAAATTTTATTTCTCGCTTTTCCATCAACTTCCATATTTATTTTATCTCCAAAAGTCACGGGGCACCTTTTTCAAGAGGAGGAAATCCAATAGTCACTACATCGCAAACCTCCAATCCTTGCGATAGCAAGAAAAAAACATTCGATTCATCCATCCATGAATGTTCTTGCCATAAAAAATTGGAACACCCATGCTGTTGATTGAATTAAAATTCTCCATCACTGCTCAAAAAAGATCCTTTGATGGGAATCGCCTTTGATACGAATTATAGTATCTAGGAATGGGTTGTAACACTGAGGGGGTGGGGGGGGGGGGGTGGGGGTTGAATCTATGGCACTACAGTTCAAGAATTTACATTTTTTTGAAATAAACCTATGTGACTTGTTAGATCCTGATCCTAATGATGCACAAGATTTTTACAAGTTTCGCCCCCAACATGGGTGACTACGTCCTTGTTGTGGTTAGGATGATCTGAGCCACACATTCTCCATTAAAAATGAATAAAAAATTACAAGTGGGTCACTAATTACAAGTGATTTGGTCAAGTATCTCCCTAAAACCATGAAGAGTAGGTATCAACTATTTCCCAATACTTGTCTCTTAACAAAAATTATTATACTGGTTCACACCGGTTTACAAACAAAACACATAAACATTGAGAAAGATTCCAAGCCACTCTTGAAACACAAAATTTGTCTTTCTCTTTGAGCCTCAGTAATAAGATGATTCTGCACTTTCTCACTGATTCTAGAGTCCCCATAACTGAATATCAATGTACTGCAACACACAACTTTCTAGTGCAATTGATTCATATTACTACTTCTTTGGGATACACTATTTGACAACTCAAACTCATGCAATACTCAGATTCTTTGAACAAAAAAATTCTCCACTTTTTTCATGAATTTAAATTCATAGAAGTCATTGTATGCATTATCCTCATGTGAAAATTAGAGTTTGCACATATTTTCTCTTCACGAACCAGATCACCGTCCACTCACTATTTCAACATTGCGCATCCTCAAACTCAAACACAATTGCAGTTAAATTCATGAATGTATCACATAACAATGTAAATTTTGCCACTTACTTCCTCCACATCGCACAACTGACGCTGGTTCTTCGCAAAAATGATCATTGCATGAGGACTTCATGTGAATGAATCACGCGATCCTCTGTCTTCTTCATGTAAGAAAAATGATTCTCATGTTCCTACGTCTGATGATCAAGACACAAGACATGTGTCTTAAATCCTTCGTGTAACCAGGATTGTTTGCAAGAATGTCTCTCGGAATCAGAACAAATTCATGTGAATGTGGGAGCCAATACATTGCACAAGTTCAAGAAACCTCTTTGAGAACAAGGGGTGATACTTTTCCTTTATTTCTCTCTCAACCATCTCTCTTAGAAATGCAATAAAACCACAACCACAAATGACCGTGTTCGGGGGTATTTATTGAAAAATCCCAACAGACTATATGCTCTGAAAAACATGTTCAACCATCCATTTCTCCTACTTACACATTCATGCGAAAACGTGAATTACCATCTTTGTAAAACTATTCTACACCACAATGCATCTCATCAGTTTGATCTTCATTGTATACAAGAAAATGATGTTGCATGTAGTTTCGATCATGTTTGGAAGCTTTGGTTCGATCAATCGGTCGACACTGCATGAAGGTAGATTGATGCACCTAGAAAGCTACCGACTGAAGGTAGAAGACAACCACGATGCTTTAATGGATGTCCCTAATTAAACAGATTGGATTACACATGTTCTTTGTGTATCTTTTTAACGGAGCAAAAACAACAGGAATGTTTGAGTCCAATAACGGTTGTGCGATCCTTTATAATACAATGCGTGTCAGTAACCTTTCATATTCGAATAAGTGTTGTTACTGCCCCGTGCCGGTACTCTCTGATGCTGCGCCGCATTGCTCGAATTTTTTCAATGTTGTAAACATTGTGTCAATTCAAAGAACCAATGACACGTGTATTTTGAACTACAGATCAGTTCCACAATCGTCACATTTAAGGTTGACAACAAATGAAAAAATCATCAATAATTTCATAGGTTCTTCAGTTGTAACATTATTATTGTTTTTTATATGATTTTCTTTATTTTTATGTGGGAATTTATGATTGCAAAATAGTGCAAGAATTGATGCAGTAGCAAAACAAATGAAAGTGTGAACAATTGGCGAAACAGTGGCTACATCCTTTGTTTTCTATCTTCATTTTCAAAATTTGATTCTCTTCTTTAAAATCCCTCAATGTACACCTAAAATTGGCTAAAGGTTACTCTGAAACGTCAGTATGTATGTTATTCTTCCTCTAAAAGTAATCAAATTATTTAATAACCACTAAGAAATTTAATCTAATCATGATCACAGTGCGCTCAATTCTTGACCATTATTAATAATTTTAAATAAAGGACAAGACTACTTTACATTAAAATAATGAAACATCGTATCTTCATTAAACAGTTAAAAAATTCAATCGCACAAATAAATAGTCGATGAAGAAAAGATTTAAGAAAATCTAGAAGAATATACCATTCAATAACAATTACAACCAGCTTTATTCAAGAGCAAAAAAATCTACGAAGGAAATCCAAGCAAGAAATAAAAGGGAATTTGATTCAAAATATGTCATCGCAGGTCTACACTAGCTCATTTCCACAATCAGTTTAGCCGGACATGTCTGACCAAACTGGAAGCTTTATCTCCACTTCTTTTAATTTGTCTCTATTTTTTTAAACTCGTAGGGGGTGACGCCAACTTTTTATTATGGAAAATAGTCATATTTTCAACAGGGATTAGAGGTAACTCTTAAATTACCCGAACACCCGGTGACTCCGAGGCCCCTTGAATTCTCATTAAAAATTGACATGTGACACTATCAACGTTCATTTCACCCAAGAAGAGACATGAGCTAAGCCTCTTCAACTGAAGATGCTCATTCCCATGATTTCTTGCCAGCACTAGCTCAATAGAATCTAGATGTGTTCCCAGACTACTTAAGATGGTAGAAGTTGCCTCATCTCGGTCATGATACACCTCTTCCTCCAAAAGAAATCAATTTCTAATTCCTGAATATTATTTTAGAATAATATTCAATCCTCCTTATCTTTATTGATACCTAATTCCTATGAAATTTACTAGTACCTAGTTTGTGGAATTACACATATAAACCTTACATTATTGAGCTGAATTCATTGTCAATTCTATTATTATTCCTTGTCTTTAGTGTTGATCAATATGAGTACATGTTCCCCTCATCTCACTTATTCCTCACACATCTGAGTCGTCTTGTTTTCACCAAAATTTCATTTCCTAGTCACACTAAACCATTAAAGTCCTATCTTCTAGTAACACACTTTCAACATAGCCAAAATCATCCCACTTGCATATTCAATTAATACAGTCAATTCTAAACATGCAACTATTAGGCTATGCCAGTATTGAATTAACATATAATCTGTGTATATGTTACTTCAATAAGTGTTCAATCATGATCCATGGCTCGATATCTCTAACTGCACACTCGGCCTAGGCTTCTTTAACAATGGAGATTCATCCCAGCATTCATAGTTGAGTCATCTGTGACCCCCAACAGATTTGGACTATGATTCATCACAGTAAAATATTTGAGCTTATTATGTGCAACCCTTCTTGATTACAATGTCAATAACAACAAGGGACCAAATTTCACACCCACTTAATCCGGAAAAATAAATCAATCCAAGGATCACATAATCGTCATATCCAACTCAGATTCCAGGCCCCACGACAGGTCCCTGGTTGGAAATTCTTCCAATTGACTCCTTCAATCATCAACTCAGGTTGAGCTCGCCCAATTTTATACACAAAATCAACCCACCACATTTGGATTGATCTTCGATGCTCGGATATTCCTTTCGTATTCAAAAATGATTGATGTTGGTGTCTTCCACTAGTAATTTTCCCATTAGATTTCATCAATTGGGACTCATTTTTTCAGATTCTTCAAACTCTGGAAACCCCCATTCATGCTGCAGCTTGAATTCATTCATCATCAAATGAGCCCACAACATCACAAATCCAGCAGAGTCTTGGTTTCACAAGATTCACTATGTGATTTGTACCCCTTCTAATCTGGTCTAAATCATGGCTTTTTCAATCGTGTTTTGTTAAGTGTCTTCAGGATTGGTTATTTTAGCTGATATGAGGCCAAGTGTTTTATGCGTACCTCTATATCTTTTCTAACACAAGTACTGAATTTGAATTCTAATATTATATAAATGCAAATAGTCTATTACATCTCTCATGACCTTTAATTTTATTATTACTTATAGAATATTTCTCTTATATAATCAATAACGTAAATTATTTATCATTAAAAAAACAACTAAACTCCTAAATAAATATATTTCAAATCAAACCCACCAAAACCCACATAAAAATACAAATATATTATTCACAAAATAGTTATAAATTAAAATCATAACAATTAAGCATTAAAACCCATGTTTCACACTAATTATTAAGTTATTGTAAACCTTTATAAAAATTATCCACTTATCAATAATTCACCATTAAAATACCATTTTGATGCTAAGATTTTCAGAAAACGACGTCAAATTTATGTGGAAAACATATAAATATGATTCCTCATCAAAGCCTCCCGTACTAAGTCTTTCTTGTCTTCAAGAAATAATTCCAACATACTCTCTAACATGATAGTTAATTGGAAATTAGGCATGCAATGAAGAAATTGTAAAATGTGTTTTCTTGAAATCAACTAATAAAAAATATTATCACCCTTTGAAAATGGAATTATATTGACATAAATATAGTTTCCACTTAAAAAGGGTAATCAAATTTCAAATTAATAAATTTCATTGAACTCTATTCATTCTCCATTAAAATATTTCTTCAAATTTTCTATCTTCCTCCATGGATGATATAAACACACTCAATGATGAAGCATAATTTAGCAACTCAACATAAATAATTATATAACACCCGCCAAAGCTAAATTAAGGAGTATTCCCAAGCTATTAATAGTTTTTTAGCATAAAAAAGAAAAACTCATACATCAACTTCACATAATCACATAGTTTAACCATGGATTAGAAGTGGATTTTTAGTTTACATTGAATATAGAATTTAAAAGAATAATCCCATGCATTAATACCAAATTCAATTTAAAATGTAAAACACACTCCTAAATTTGCATCAAGAATGTATTTTCAAGAGATTAATAAATAATATGACATTGAAACAATTCCAATGAGAAAAAAATTTATTAACCACTCAAAGAAAAATATCCTTCAATATCAAGGAAAATTCCCACTCAATTGAGCATGAAAACCATTACTCAAAATTCAAGCAATAATATAATTTTTTCTAAGATGATTTGATGAGTATATCAATGAATTCATCTTAGCTTAAAATAAATACCCCTCCACCATACATACGTTTTTAATGTGGGATAATTCATTTTACATATTAGTTCTCACTGATAAATCAATTTCCGTCAACTAAAATCTTGTAAAAGGAGTTATAATATAGTTCATACATAATGTGTTTACACCACATAACAACCATACAACTCAATCAAATACTGTAAAATAGTTTCATGTAATATTCAGTAGTGAATATATATTTCCAGCACAATTATTCAATTTATCTCCCTAAATAGTTTAAAAACAAAAAAAACACACACACACAAAAAACAAAAACAATAAAACTCATAATCTAACAAAGGATATCCCTCCCCTCACACTTATTTTTCGCAATGTCCTCATTTTTCAAAAAAAATTAGGGTTAATGATAGAAAAAATTAAAGTGGAAACACAAAGTAAATAAGAAGGAATGGTACAACCTGAAATCAAGTGTACACAACAGTGTGAAGAAGAACCTCCTCCCCTATAGGATCTTGTAACGCCTCTCTAAACAGCTTAAATTTGTACCCATTGACTGAAAATGGTCAATTCTTCTCAGGATCATTGATCGTTATAACATAAAATGAATTTAATTAGAAACAACAAAAAGCCCAAAACCATTTAAAATGAAATTTACCTAGAAATAACTAATTTTTAGAATCAAACATCAGAACTCTGTCTCTTTCTTTGAACTCCATGTTTAGAATCAACTCAACATGAAAAACATTGGCTCTACCCTTATAAATCCTAGAGTTCTCATAGACATTGTTTCTGATTTCTTCCAACTCTTAAAAATAGAATTTTATATATTTTCTAGCTTCAAAAAGTTCATATTACATCTCATAACAGCCCGAAAAGACGTATGTTATAACTCAACAAGATGATGGATGGATCTCTCATACACTAGCCTAATGTTGACATGGCTCTTGGAGTTTTTTTGGATTTCGTATATGACCAAAGTGCACCATTTGATCTCAATCTCAAGCGTTTCCAATTTGGTTGGCCTATTTCTCATTAATGGGGTTTATTTCTCTGTTTAAAAAATCAATCATGCCATTAGTTTTAGAATGATAACGTGAAAAAATATTATATTAAATTTCATATCTTTTAAACAAAGCTTATAATGTTTTATTATATAAATAGACACCTCTATTATTGAGAATGAGCCTTGGAAGCCCAAATCTACTCATCAAATGAATTATGAAAAATTAAGAAATCACATTTGCATCATCAATTATAGTTGGACGAGCTTCAATACATTTTGAAACATGTTATATAGTACGAAGGATATAAATATATCCATAGGAATTGGGTAATAGACCATTGCAACCCTTCCCCCAAACATAAAAAATATCATAGAACAAAAGGTTTTGCTATGGAATTTCACATCTATTGGAGATATTCCATTGAAACTAGTAGGATTTACATGTTCTAAAAAACTCAAAGGTATCATTAAAGCTGATAGGACAAAATAAACTAAAATCACAATCTTTCCAAGAAGCCCTTTGTGGTCCAAACTGGCCACCACAACTCAATGTTTGGAATACGTTATGTATGACCTAATTCTAAAAATATAGATTGTATCTCCAAATGATTTTTTCAAATCCAAGATGTCACATGAAAGGGTCATCCCAAATGTAAATCATTGCTTCACTCTCTAATATGGAAACCTACTACTTTGAAAGGGAACAAATTATTTCATTGGCGTCCAAGTAGTTAACAAGTTTAAAAATCTGTGGTCTAAAACTCTCAGCAACATAGAGTTACTTATCAAGTAAATATTTCCTAATAAGTGGAAGTATTTTAGGTTTCTCTCCTAAAACAGTGGGTAATCTATTCAAATAATCATCCATTAGGTTCTCAATACCCTTTATATCCTATATTTGAACATCTAACACCTCCTCAAATGGCCCGGTGGCCTTCATTTTTATTGATTTTTTGATAATCAACATTTCAAGGGGTGAGGTGAAACCCTTACAAGGCCCGTTGACGTATGTATTACATGGAACATTGGCCATAGTGGAATTCATTGCCTGTAGGATTCAAACATTACATACTACCTAGACTAACTACATGGAACTGCTCCTCCCCAGCATCTTCATCAGGAAATCAGCTCTCCACCTTCGCATGACTGTTCGACTAGGCTTTCCCATGTATGCACAAGCTTGTCCCGATGGAATGTGTCATACCCTATAATTATTGAATTCCATTTAGCTTATTCTATAATAAAATCTCCTTACTCATCCTCCTTCTAGATCTTGTTCCTTGTAGGTTTTCTGGTTTTCATTTTCACTTAAGGTGGCTCGAAGGCCTTGAGGTGGCCCGAATGCCGTATTGAATCAATGGCCTAAGTGGACCGAAGGTCTTAAAGGTCTTAGAGGCCAAATAGGTGGCCCGAAGGCCCAAACGGGTGGATAGTCTCGGCTTCTACTGTGCCAAACAGTGCCTACTACAGTTCCTCTACATTACCTGCTGCAGTACTACTACAATAATTGTTACAGTACCTGTTACAACACTACTATAGTACCTCGTACAGTACAACTTAAGTATCACCCCATGATTTTAGTTTCATTTAAACTAGTATTATGTTCGATTGCGTGCACCACATGCAATCCCTTTCTTAAACAATCATTGAAACAATATTATTTAAATATTACTGTTATAACCTAGTCATTGGGTTAACAGTTATGAATAAGAATAACTGAATAATGAAATATATGTATAAATGTTTTCCTTAATTTTAATAATTAATTCAATCAAAAAAATTACATTCATGTAATTGTTGTTACTAGGAAAATTATAAGAATAAATCCCTTTTATACTTTTAGAATACATTCTTCATAAAATTGTTTTTAGGTGTTTTATGTGTGAATAATTAGAATTAATTTATGAAATTTATAGAAAATAAATTTTATAAAAAAATTTATTTTTTAAATTCATCATGTCAAAATTATTTTAGGCTGAATTTTGGAGATTTTTCTGAAATAGTTGAATTTTGGGTGAACATTTAAAAATACCGATTTTACAAAAACTGTCACTTTTATGACATTATAATGAAATAAGAATAACATTAATGATTACAAAACCCTTATTCAAGACCAAGTATATATTTAAGAAGTAATATAATTTATATAAGAATATAATTTGATCTTAGAAGTATATGCTTAACATTTTGGAAATCTAAACAATGTTTTTATTCAAAATTAATTTTTTTTGCTTCTTCTCTATTAATCAAGTATTCAAAAGTATAATTTAGGTTTTTTTTTAGTTTGAAATAAAAATAAGACTTATTTTATTTAACATAATCCAATTAATTTATTTGGAATTAACATTATACTTTATTTTTATATAAAAACATTTTTATTCTTAAAACAAACATTTTGCAAAATACAGTTTTAGTTGCGTTTTGCGCACTTATATTAAAATAAATTTTTCTCACTTCTAAAAATTTAATCTCGTAAAATAGAATCGATATTTTTGGATCATAATAATTAATATTAGTTAATAAGTTGAAATTAATTTTTAGTCATAATAAATAGTAAAAACAGTAAAAATTTGTTACTACAGTTAGGGTTAAAACGAGTTTACTTGGGGTTAAACTATGAGACGAGGATAAAAATTACACCCAAACTTGTATATAACCTATCATTTGAATATATTTAGACCATATATTATCTAAAATTACAATTATTGTATATTCAGTGCCACTTTCTCAAGAAAATGACTTTATATTATATAAATCTTTTATGTAATTCCTTGTGCATCCCTCCCTTCACTTATAAAAGGGAACCTCTTCTCCTCCATTATTCACAAACTTTGAGCACTATATCTCATCCAATACCAATAAAAATACCTTACTGGTTTCATTCCATGTTTTAATTATCTTCTTTTCTTCTCCTAAAACCATACTAATAAGGCTTAAGGGTTAAGCAAAAGGAGGTCTCTCAAAGAAGAGGTAGTCATCTTTATCAAATCTTTCAAAGTTTATTTTTTATTCTACTTCCACTAAACATGATGTATCCAGAATAAAATAATTATTTTAGTATAATAAATATAAATATATTTTATTATTATTAATGGATAACCATTTTAGACCACATTTCCATCAAATGAGAAATAAAAGTATCACTCATGCGTACATGTGGACTATCGCCTCCACATACCGATATGATTCATTTTCCATCACCATCTTACATGGTTGGTTATTAAGATGTATTTAATTATTATATATGATATTTATAAAATGTATATGATTTTGTAATTATAATATCTTTTATACCTTCTCACCTTCTAATTTATTGGGAAACAATAACACTGCTCATGCGTACATGAGGACTACTACCTCCACAAAGTGATGTGATATATTTTCATTTACACTTGACAGTACTAAAAATAATTATATATTTAATGAATATATATAAATATATGACATAATAATAATTTTTTAAAATTGAATTATTATTTTTTCATTCCATTCATCAAAAAGTGGAATCATCACTCATGTTTACGTTTGTACTACCATCTCCACAAAGTGATGTAATTCATTTTTCATCACCACTTTATATGAATGGTTATAAAAGTGTATATAATGATTAAATATGATATTTTTGAAATGATTAATTTTATATTGATGATTTAACCATGATCAAGATTCAAGGACCAAAACTACCAAAATAAAACATTCATGAAAAATGAAATAGTTAACACTCGAAAATGAAAATTTTATTAAATAATTTCAATAAATGTGTCTTGAAATGTTATAAGTGGATAATACCTGATATAATAATTATTTATATTATTCTACAATATAATTATAATAAATATAAATTTATTATATATGAGGTTAAATAACTTACGAAGCAAGTCGGGCGTGAGGTAATAATTTATTTCCCAATCTCATCCTTATTTGAGATTGTTTATGTTCATGATCCTATTGGGGAAATTATATGATATTTATATATTAAACCTCGTCTATTTTCTTCTCCTATGTCTATTTTTATAAATTATAATTTTTCCTATCATTTATCTCTCTAAGCACTCAAAAGTGTGAATGAATTTTTTTAAGGAAAATCGACACTGTTTTTATATTAGGCATGGACATTTTCCACCCATGTAAATATTTTCAATAAAGTGTTTTCAATTATGTTTTTATTTTTATATAATGATTTATTAAAGTTATTTTTAGCCATTTTGACTTTATATAAAAAGGTTTAATGAGAATCTTCTTTTCATTTCCTAAATGATGTACTTTTTACCAAATCTGTGAATAGAATATTTTTTAAAAATTTATTCCATGAATAAATTTTCCCACCTTCATGACTATTTAATACATTAAAGACTCCTTTAAAAATTTCCATTATTATTTTCAAATATTTGTTTTCATAATATTCTGAAATTTTTTAGAATTTGAATAGGCTATTTAAAAATGAAAAGGAGATTTTCCTCAAGAAATGTTCCAGTGATATTATGAAATCATTTTCATCTATGTCAACATCCTTTTATGAATCTTATGTTTTACTGAGGATATACTCTATTGATACCATAAACCATATTTGTCTATATATATTATGATCATGTTGTTCTATTTATTAATTAGGGAAAATATTAACATTTCATATGCGAGTTTGTCAATATGAAGGTGTGTGTTGATTATGTATTGAATTTTTATTCATTTTAATTATATGATGAATGCATTGGAATTAGTAAGTGATGGGTGGTGCAACACCATTAGTTTCTATTAAGTAATCCTTTCTTTGTGATTTTAAAGTTTGTAAATTATATGGGTGAATTTTGGGCGGGTATGGAGAACATTCAAAGTGTTATTGAGGCTTTTATTGGGGTGCACAGTTGGTGCATGGTTTTTGGAAACCAAGCAACACCAATAGAAAACTGTGCACAATGAGACAAAGGGATCTGGGTAGGTGCATAATTTGGCCAAACTGTGCGGCCACCCAGTAAAAATCATGAAACTTGAGAAAATGATATTTGGAATGGATGGCACACTATTTGATAACCATGAGATACAACCATGCGAGGTTCATCACTAAGGAAATGGATGTCGTAAAATTAGTGCATGGTTTACCTAACTGTGTGACTGCCATGCATGGATTCAAAGTTAGATCCTTAAATAAGGGATATAACATGTTTTGAACTCTAAGAAACTTTTTTTTCCTACCATGCACCCCTAAATTGAGACTGTCTATACCCAAAGGATAAGGATGCTTCTCCCATCGATTCAGAGGTGATCCAAAGGCTTGCCTTGGTGCTTTGAAACTGAATTCTCATGGCAAGTCTTCATTCTTGGTAGTTCTTGGTGTTGTTTCTTAGATGTACATCTTTATATCTCTTGGTTTCTTATATATAGATTCTATGTGGATATATATAAGATATTTGATGCAAAATATGATTATATATGGATTTTATAATGACAGGGGAAGATATCTATGTTGGGTTTTTGAGTTTTAACCTGGTTTCATTGGCGTTTGAGTTCCCTTTTCCCATTTCACCACGTTTTATGAGGTACGTGGATTCACTATCGACTCCTCTATTTAGAATATTAGGTATTATTTTCAAATTAATTAAATTTATTGAAATTTATTATCAAATTAGTGTGATAAGCATTGTAAAAATCTTCTTTAGAGATGGTTTGTGGTTTTGTGTGAAATTGTGGAATTGTTGTACAAAGTTATTTGATAAATGATTTTAAAATGTTAATTTAAAAATATTTTCTTTGTTAGATTTATGAAAAAATCTTTTCAATAAAATGGTTGTTTTATTAAAATGGGTTTTTAATTGAAATGGTCTTGGCGTGATTATATTGGCATGTTTGTTGGGCATACTTGGTGTTCTATGCTCATATTGCATTACGAGGATTAGTTGAAATACAACCTTGTGGTCGGCACCAAAGGTGTAATGGAACATGGAATTTAATTACCTTATGATGACTTTGTAGATAGATAAGAAACTTCTCATGAGTATAGAACTAGCATAACGAACCATGCATGGGTGGATGCGAGAGTTTGTTGATTGGAACGTGTTATTCCAAATGGAACTTGTGAAATAGTTTTAAAGTATTGTTGGGTTTCTTTCCTTCAAAATTATTATTGTTTTGAAAATTTGACTATGAAACTTTATTATATTCTAATATAAACTGTTTTTATAAATTTTTTATATAAATGTTCTAACATGTTCTATCCTAGTGGTGTGAGTAGGAAAGTCATTTGGTGATAACCTACTAAGTTTCAGTACTCACCCCTACTTTGGAACTTTTGTGCTTTTATAAATATTGGTTATCAAGACATGGGAAAAGTTAAAGTATTACACTTATCTAGTGGTTCTTAGTGAGACTTGGGATATTTTGTGGAGTGGATCATGGAGTAGATTGGTGCATTGGAGTTGTGGTTATATTTGATTTTTTTCTTTGTAGCGTTCTGATGTTTACTTGGTTTTTTCGGTAGTCTTAGGTTGTGGTACTCTTGTGTAGTTTGATTTTGATATAAATGTATGATTTGAGTTTTCTTACATTGATATCATGCATCATGTAATGGTATATTTGGTTTTTGAATGTTTGGATGGTTGTTTTATTTTAAAAAGGGAATATCACCACCCCCCCAATTGTTAATAATGCTTTCACATTTATTTCCAGCCTTTGTCATCTTGGGGATGTTGCATAAGGCCAAGTAGAATTTCCGCCTAGACACAAGCCAATGAGGAGGATTGGGATGTTACAAGTTGTATCATCTTGTTCCTTCCTAATTCCTTGTGGAACAAGTGGTATTAGTATTGGTTGGTCTTTGAATTAGTATTGGTTGTTAGTCTTGGAGTTGAATTCATTCTGCTCGATTTTATGATTAAGAATCAGAGAAAGGTATATTATTTTTAGTACTTGAAATGTATAGCTTAAAAATAAGTAACTAAACATTTTATTCTGAACTTCAAGTTACTAGGTAGTTGGGTACATAAGTGTTTGGAGACACTTATAGGAATTGAAATCTCATTGTCATGGGTATAGCCAATGAGATGAACATGACTTGAATTATAGAAATGAATTCCCACTAGGAGTGCATATTTCATTTAGTGTAATGATTTGGTGCAACATATTGATTTTTTAAAAATTTTAATGTTGTTTTCAAATGCATTATTTTGAAAAAGATCATCATTATAGTATTTTGAAATTGGGTTTATTTTCAAAAGAAAGTTGAGAATTTTAAAAAATGATTAAACATGGTAAAATTGGATTTTGGAAATCATTGTTGTGATAGTATGATGTTGTATAATTTTAAATGATATGCCTCTATTTAATAGAGAGTGAGACTTATGGTGTCTATTGCGTTTCTAGAAAATTGAATCTATTAATCATTGTAGGAACCATCCAGAAAAAAACTATTGAGAACGTGGTTGTACCTGAGCCACAGGTGAACTGAGAGCTAGTTCAGAGTATTTTCCAAGAATTTCTGGCTATGGATAGTGGGAATATAATAGATGATCCAAGAAAAATGGGTCATTCTATCCAATTTCAAAAGCAGAACACACCCATCTTTCAAGGTGATTCTGAACCAAAAACGGCAGAGGTGTGGCTGAACAGGATGAATTAAAACTTTTATTTCATCGACACACTAATAGATCTGAATGTATAATTGGAAATTTATATTCTGGAGGATCTTGACCACTAGTGGAGTGATTTATCTATTCAAGATAAATTAGACCACGACCTTACATGGGAGTCTTTTTTATAATTGTTTAATATACAATTCTCTACTCACACGTCCAGAATTCAAATAATCATGGACTTCTTCAGTTTGAAGTAGGAAAATATTTTAGTCATGGAGTATGTGGCAAATTTCATGAATTTACTGCACTTTTCACCAAAAGTTGATGCA
This sequence comes from Viscum album, assembly GCA_963277665.1. Taxonomy (NCBI): domain Eukaryota; kingdom Viridiplantae; phylum Streptophyta; class Magnoliopsida; order Santalales; family Viscaceae; genus Viscum; species Viscum album. The sequence goes on from OY728133.1 coordinate 1,869,946,451, forward strand.
ACTGCGTCCTTGAAGGTACACAACATTGAATAAGGGATGAGGCTAGAGATTATCTTGAAGATTATTATGCTCTGTATTATGGATTATATAAAGACGGTAAATAGAGTGACAATATATTAAAGGGACATCTCAAGATCTATGGGAGGAGGGCGTATGTTGATACCTACGGGAAATAGTGAGAACACTAATTCTTGGAGCAAGCGAAAGAGAGACACCTATTTCAAAGGTGGAATCATGAATCAAAATCTGACTTCTAGATTGGTGAATCTTACTCTAAGACCCAAGACTAAAGCGGTATGTTTCCAATGTGGTTCCTTCATCCACATGAAGCGAGAGTGTACAAAACCACCAAGAGAATTCCATAATTACAACAAAATGGGTCATCTTTAGTGCTATTATCATAGTGCTCCAAGGTCGAGGGTTTGGGACACTTCTCAAGTATCATAGATATCTTATGCTTTGATAGGATGAGTTCAACATAATCATTATTATCTGTAGAATAGAGTTAGACGTGGTGATTATATAAATACCATGACTCCTCAAAATGGAAAATCTCAATAAGTAAATAGATAACACATCGTGGTGAGAAAAAATTTATATAGAGATGAGCATGTTATTATGGATGATCGGTCTAGACCATATATTGTATGAGGTATGATTATTTTAAATTATACCATTATGGATGTTTTAATTGAAACAAGTTCATCCCATTCCTTTATTTATTCTCATGTTATTGATTTTATATGTTTAAAATTTCAGATGATTCCTTTTGTGATAAAAAATCAAACTCCTCATGTTCATATAGAATGTAGAGACTTTGTGTCTAGAGCATGTTCTATAATTGTTGATGAAGACAAGATGAAATGATATTTCTCTACGCTAAATATAGATGTAATTGATATAATCCTAGGTATGTATTGGTTGAAAACATTCAAGGCTCACATCGGCTGTTATTATAGAATGTTCAGTTTTATAATTGAAGATGGCGTCGAGCATCTCTTTCCACTTAGTAGAGAAGTGGAGCTTATGATTGATATACTTTTGGGGACCATTCCTATTTCCATTCCATCTTATCTAATGGAAACAACAAAATTATGGGAGCTGACAATGTAGTTAGAATATATATAAATAAAATTGTTTATTCAATCGAGTACGTCTCCATGGGAAGCTCTGGTCTTGTTTTTCAAAAGGCGGATTGAATTATCTAGTTGTGTGTGGATTATTGTAAGGTTAACCAGTGTTACAATAAAGAACACGTATCAAATTCCACACATTGATGATCTATTCGATCAATTTATGGGATCTCAGTGGTTCTCTAAGATTGAATTTTTATTATGATAACCACAATTGTGGGTTTAGAAAGAGGATATTCCAAAGAAAGCTTTCAGGAGACGATATGGCCATTATGAATATGTGGTTATGACTTTTAGTCTTACGAATGCACCAACGGTCTTTATGGAATTGCTGAATCAGATATTTCAATGATATCTGGCTTCTTTTTGTGGTGGTTTTTGGGGATGAAATATTTTTATATTCAAGGACAAGGGATGATAATGAGAAACACTTGGAAACACTGTTTGGAATCTTGAGGGATCATCATCTGTATACAAAATTATCAAAGTGTTATTTTTGGATACAAGAGGTATGTTTACTTGGACATGTAATTTCTGAAAGAGGTGTTTATGTGGATTTATAAATTATAGAGGCCGTTATCTCTTGGAAACCTCCAAAGAATTTCTTTGAGATACTAATTTTTCTTAGTTTAGATTGTTATTATTAATACTTTGTATATGACTCCTCATGACTAGATTCACCTATAAAATATTTTACAAATAATAACATTCCTTTTAATGGGATGAGGAATTCTAAAAGTCTTTTCAAGAGCTTAAAGTTCTCCTTACATTAGCACAAATCATGATTTTTCCAGAATTAGGACAAGGGTATATGGTTTATTGTGATGATTCATGATCTAGGTTATGATATTCTCTCATGCAGGGAGACCATGCAGTTTCTTATGGCTTAAGGAAGTTATATGTACATGAGAAGAACTACCCAACACATGACTTTGAGCTAGCTTCAGTATTCCATGTTTTGATTACTTTTCATCATTACCACTTTGGTGAAAAATTTATGGTGTTTACAGATCATAAGATCTTGAAGAATATTTTCTCACAAATGGATTTTAACCTGAGACAAAAAAAGGATAAAGTATATTTAAATGATTGAATTTGACTTAATGTATACACTAAGAAAAGGAAAATTTAGTGGCTTATAAAATAAGTAGAAATTCATATGCTCAGTTAGAAATAGAAGCATCAGATGAGTGGCAGTTAATGTTGGTCCTAGGTGACATGAAATAGGAATATGATGTTCGAGGTGAATTTGTGGTTTTATTTTCAGTTTTTTTTAGTTCATGATTTGGTGAAGATAGTTAAATAGGCATAGAAAACTAGTGTAGAATATGTGTCTACGAGGTTAAAACTCAAAGGTGGGGAGGCTATTGAGGGATGAAAGTGGGATGAGAGTTCAATGTTGTTCTTCAAAAATCAGATGATCATACCAATGTATTTTTAGGAACAACTTATTCATGCTTACCACCATTCGAGATGGGCTATTCATCCTGTAATACAGAAGATGTACTCTAATCGAAATTTTTACCTATACCAATGGTTTGGAACCATTGGAATAGGTCCCAAAACCGTTGGGTGATTTGGCGGGGGAAAGACCTATCCCAATGGTTTGGGGAAACCGTTGGGATAAGTTTATATATATAAAATTTCCATCGGAGGTTTGAATACATAACCTCCACATTATATATCAACGACATTACCAATATCCTAGAGTTTCGTTTGGGAATATATTTATATATATATATATATCTGTAATTTATATATTGATTTATTTGATGATATTTGATAAATGGACTCATAAAACATAAGGTTACCTATCCCAACAGTTCTCAAAACCGTTTGGATAGGTACCCACTCTTTCCCAATGGTTTGGCAAAACCATTGGGAAAAGTGGCCTCAAAGTGGGATTTTCCCAATGGTTTGTCCAAACCTTTGGGAAAGCCACACCCTTTCCCAACGGTTTTGGAAAACCATTGGGAAAAGTGGCCTCAAAGTGGTCTTTTCCCAATGCTTTGGCCAAACCATCGAGATAAGTGGCCTCAAAGTGGGATTTTCCCAATGGTTCGGCCAAACCGTTGAGAAATCCATACCCTTTCCAAATGGTTTTGGCAAACCGTTGAGAAAAAATGGCCTCAATGTGGGATTTTCCCAATGGTTTGGCCAAACCGTTGGGAAAAGGGACCTATACCAATGGTTTCTACAAATCGTTGGTATAGATGCGTTGGTATAGGTCAGATTTCTAGTAGTGGTATAAGGCATTGAAAACACATTATTGGTGGGTTGGTATGAAAATAAATTTGGTTGAGTTTGTCTCAAGATGCTTAACGTGTCATCATGTTAAGGTAGATCATTAGAGACCAACATGTATGTTACAGTATTTACCTATACCAATGTGGAAATGGGAGAAAAGAACTATGGATTTTGTAATAGGTCTCCCAAGAATGGTCCAAAAATATGATACCAGTTAGGTGATAGTGGATCTTCTCACAAAGTCATATAATTTCATTCCTATTGATGAATCTCATATGGAGGAGGAATTTTCTAAAATCTATATTTGAGAAGTGGTAAAGAGTCATGGAATACTTGTATCAATAATGTCAAATACAGACCAGAGGTTTACGTCTTGTTTCTAGAAATCCTTAAAGAAATACCTTGGTACTCATTTGACCATGAGTATGGCATATCATCCTTAGAAGGATGTGAAATCCAAAAGGATTATACAAATGTTGGAAGACATTTTTCATGCATGTGTAATGGATTTTGGTGGCTCATGGGAAGATCGTGTGTTGTTGGATGAATTCTCATATAACAATAGTTATCAGGGCTTGATACATATGACTCCTTTGGACGCATTGTATAGTCATCTGTGTTTTTCTTAACTTTTTTGGGTGGAAATAGGTGAGACTTCACTAGTTGGGATAATCCTTGTGCAAGAAACAATGGAGAAGATTTAATTGATCAGAAAACAGATGGAGATAGCTTAGAGTCATCAAAAATAGTATGTGAATCATCACAGACAATCATTTCCATTCAAGGTGAGTGATCATGTGTTCTTGATGATCTCTTCATTTCATATACATTGAAGTTTTGGTAAGTAGTGAAAGTTATCTCCTCGATACATAGACCCTTTTGAGATAATTGAACAAGTTGGAGTGGTGGCATATTTGTTGGAATTTGTACCAAGGTTCAATGCACTGCATAATATGTTTTATGTATCATAGTTGAAGAAGTGTCAACCTAATCCTAACCATTTGATTTTATGGGATCATGTTGACATAGATCCGAATGCTTCGTCAGTTCACATGAAATTGAGGGTTGTGGATAGGCAACAAAATTTATTGCATGGAAAAATCATCAATCTAGTGTGGGTTTTGGGAAAAAATGGTAAGATTTAAGAAGATACATGGGAATGGGATAAAGAAGCAAAATAGAAGTGGACAATACTCTTTTAAGGAAATGATGGATTTCTACATTCCATGGACGGAATGGCCAATGGTTTGGAGAATATAGATCCCCTGATTTCTTTTAAGTAACCCTTTATTTATACATTTTATGTTTGTAAATTATATGGGTGAATAATGGGAGAGTTTGGATAATGTTTTGAGTATTTTTGGGTCATTTATAAGGGTGCACAATTGGTGCATGGTTTGTGAAAACCGCACATCACCTATCGGAAACCGTGCACAATGATACTAAGGTCTCTAGCGAAGATCACAGTGAGGGAGCCCAGTTCGTAAAAATCATGCGACCACCCGGTAGAAGCTGTTCAAATTGAGACAGAGAGATTTGGCATGGTTGGCTCATAGTTTTCTAACCGTGTGATCCAACCATGCAAGGATCATTTTTGAGGTAGTGGCCAGCGCACTGTTAGCACATTGTTTTCCTAACTGTGTCACTAACAGTGCATAATTTAAAAGTTAGATCTTTAAATTGTGTATCTAATATTTTTTTGACCTATAAGGCCCTTGTTTTTCCTCCCATTCGGCCCTAACATGAGATTATCTCTTCAAAAATAATAATTAAGCTTTTACCATCAATCCATAGGTGATCTAAAGGATTCTCTTGATGATTTGAAGCTGGATTCTCATGATAAGTCTTTGTTCTAGGTAGTTCTTGGTGTTTTGTTATTAGATCTACTTCTCCATCTCTTTTGGGTTCTTAGATCTATATAAAATGTGGATAGATATAAGATATTTTATGCCAAATATGATTATATTTTTCTTATTTAATGATATGGGATGAAATATAAGGAGTGTTTTTGGAGTTTTGACAGGGCGTCATTGGCATTTGAGAGTTTTTTTTATTATTGGCAAGTTTTCTAATGTAGGGGGAATCAATATTGACTCTTATATTTAGAATATGAAGGATTAGTTTCAAATTTATTAAATTGATTGAAATTTATTTTGATATTTGTGTTCAAATCATGCTAGAAACCTTATTTAGTGATTGTTTGTGGTTTTGTGTGAAATTGTGGGATTTTTGTAAAATGTTTTTTGATAAATGATTTTAAAATGAAGATTTTAAAATAATTGCTTGGTTAAATTTATGAAAAAGTTTTTCAATAAATTTTTTTTATTGAAATGGTTTTTCAATTTAAATGGGCTTGGTATGTTTTTATTGGAATGGTTGTTGGGAATACTTGGTGGTTCGTGTTCATTTTACATTATGAGGCTTGGTTGAAATATGACCTTGTGCATAGTGTTAAAGGTTTAATAGAACATGAGATTTAATTACCTTGTTATGACTTGGTCAATCAATGAGAAACTACACATGAGTATGTAACTTTCATAAACAATCATTCATGGGTGGATGTGTGGGTGTGTGTATTGGAATGGGTTATGCCAAATTCAACTTGTGAAATTGTTTTAATGTATTATTGGGTTGATTTCCTTGGAACTTATTATTATTTTGAGAACACTATTTTAATAGGAACTTATTTATATTCTAATATAAACTGTTTTTGGATTTTTTATATAAATATGCTAACATGTTCTATCTTAGTGGAGTGATTAGGGAAGAAATTTGGGGAAACCAATAGAGTTTCATTACTCACCCCTAATTTGAAACATTGGTGTTTTTGTAGATGTTGTTTATCATGAAATTGTAAAAGGTTAATTATTACACTTCTCTTGCGGTTCTTAGTGATACATTGTATGTTTTGAGGATTGGAGCATGGAGAAGGTTGGATCTTTGTAGTTGTGGTTGCTTATGACTGTTTTTTGGCTTTGCAGTCTTCTACTATGTACTTGGCTGTTTTGTAGTCTTCCACTGTGGAACTATTGTGTAGTTTGATTTTGATATAAATAGTATTCATTGAGTTGCCTTACATTTATATCATGCATCATGTAGTGGTTTATTTGATTATGAAATGTTTGGATGGTTGTTTTATTTTAAAATGGGAAAATCATTCCCCAACTGTTAATGAAGCCCTTGGTATTTATTGCCAGCATTTGGCATCTTGGGGATGTTGTTTAAGGCCAAGTATCACTTCGACCTTGACTCAAGCCACTAAGAAGGGATGGGATGTTATAGGTGGGAGTTTTTATAACCCATATAAGTATCGACAAGTCTCATGAGACTAACTCATTTTGGTATTTGGCATACACCTTACCTATTTATGTATGATGTCTTCACACAAGGCTTTGATAGTAAGATTATAATGCCTATAATTATGAAACTAGTTACTATTATCCATCTGATTATTTATGTTTTTATGTTATCCATCAATATATCCCCATTTTATGATATTATTTATATAAAATATTTTATTATTGTTTATCTATGAAACTTTATTTATTTTTTATTTATTCTATGATAGATTTTTTCATAAACTTTCCCTTATTGAGAATATGATCTCACCGTTTATTATGTTTTTCTTTCCCCAAGATACCAATAATAGATCTATGAATTATTTTAGGTATATATTAAAATAAATAAAAAATTTATCATAATAAGTTTAAGTTTTATTTCGTATTTTCAAGTGTAATTTTAGAATCATGTATGTATCTAGTACCCCAAGAATAGAACACTATTCCATCCTTCAGGATGTGATACATTGTATCTTGTCATAATGTAGTAAAATAACCACTAACTCTTGGTAAATATAACAAACTAGTCTAGTAAGTCCATTTGATAGATGACCCAACTAGCCCACCACTCTCCTGAAGAGAGTTCTTGATCCCCACAGGCTAACATCTAGTTCTCGTGAATCACATTAGAACACTTGGGAATGGTTTCTCCAAATAATATGAGTAAATGAAACAATAGGAATATATAAAAAAACCAACTTGACTCATCCATATATCGAATGTCTCAGAAGAAACAAAAAATGTAGGAAATAAGAAAGAAGCAAAAAAATATATAAGCAGTCAACAACATAAGAACTAATAACCTCCCTCACACCCTAGTCTCCCTCTCCTACATAAATTCCACCCTGTGCCTATCCACGACCACCAAAATATCACTACACCTACAATCGTAGAAAGTAGTAAAAGCCGAATCGGACAAGGTAAATCAATTAAAGGGAAACTTGTTGGGTATTGTAGGAATATAATGGAATTTCCTACTAAAATGAGGTAATAGGTAAACTATCCAAATGAAATATAATAAAAAATAACATTAGATAAATTAACACACGAAGATTGGTTTTAAGGAGAACCATGAACCTACAACTAAGATGAAATAGGAATGAGCACACAAGCAATCAATAGGCTACCAAAGCCCACAATATATATGGAAATACCTTAAATGTATAGTTTATAAAATTATATATTGAGCATAAGGCATAAAAATAGGTTTTTACATGATTTATAAAACCAAACCACATGAAGATTTTCAAACAACTACATTTTTATTAAATAAAAAAAGGATAGTTAAAATTTTTAAATTGAAACATAAAACCAATGGAAATAACCAAAACACATTCCACATTTCTAACATCTCATGAAAATCTCATTTTCATAAACAATTTCAAGGAAAACTCATTTCATTAAATACCTTAAATAAATACACATACCATTTTCCTTTTTCAAATCATAATTTTAAACAATTATAAAACAATTCAATTTAGATTACCCCAAACATAGACAAGGTGATGCATAAACCATTTGAAGGCACTCAACATCAAGGAATCATAACCAAGTAATGGTTCTACACATATAAAGAAAACAAGGGAAACTAACGAAATAAGAGAATCCACCTATATAGATCTACTGACCATAATATTTGATGTCATAGGATCTACACTAGGTCATATAGTGAGACCATCTTAGGATTTTCCCAACAGATTAACTTTTCGGCATACACTGCATCTTATCACACCCACCTGGATAGCCAACACATAGCCTCATCGGCTGGCACACCCCATCTAGCCCTATTTCATTCTAGAGGAGAAAATAGTAGTGTAAAACTCCCTAGTGTACCATAAGTATTGAATCCAACTTAGTTATTCAGAGTAACATAACCAAATAAAATCAAGGACTTGAGAAATCATAAATCACATGCATTGAATATAACACATTTGGAAATAATCTACACCTCACCTCCTTTACCCTCACAAGAATCATCCCAAAAAAATATCATTTCAAAACAACATAAAATGATTCATCAATATACAACATCCCCTAATTGGATCACAATCCAACACATGCATGAAAATAACAACATGGGGATCAAATAATGTTTCAAAAAATTTATAAAACCATTTAAAGTAATAAAGGATCTTTTAAAACACACCACTATGGATTCTGAGAAACACACCCAATTCTTGAAATCATTTGAAATATCATTTCAAATATCACTTTAAAATCAATATTTCAGAATGTGGTGAAAGTCAACTTGAAACTACTTTCCTAAAATTACATTTTCAAACCCATTTGGAAATCCACTTTCCAAAAACCCTTTAAAATCCAAATCTACACAATACATTGAAATCCTTTTTTGAAATCCAAATATGTCCACTAAATTAATATTATAAATAAATATACCTCTCTTAAAGAATCAAAATTATGATAAACACCCTTTTACCAAAAACACTTATTCTCGTTTTAAATTTTATTTCAAAACACACTGAGACCCATAGTCTCAAAATAAATTTAAAAGTGGAAATACTCCCATTATCATATAAAAAGAAGCCTATAAAATAATTCACCCATTTTAAACACTTTAACCGATTTAGAAGATCCAAATGGGAACTAAAAACCACATGAAATGTTACCCAAGTCCAAGGAAAGTATATAAATATTTTTAGAAATCCAATCAAAACCAATAATGTTATTCCAGAGTATTTTAAATTAAACAAAAACATTAAAAAACATTTTAATGAATTTTAAAGGTCCATACATGCATTTTCACAAGCACTTGGCATGATCCCTAATCCCATACCAAGCTCAAAAGATATCAAAACATCACTTATGCCTACTATTTCATTCAAAAATACTTATAACATCAGAATAATGCATTTCAAACACACCAAGAAATTTATAACATGTAATACAAGGGGGTTCCATAAAAATATCTCCATCAAAATGATTTTGATCATATCAAAAACAATCCAAAATGCTTCATCCATAGTGGTGGATGTTGAAACGTGTAAGAAGGTAACTAAGAGAATCCCATTGGACTCCATAAAAAATATTAAATTTCAAAAAACCAAGAAAAACCCCTTGACATAGGGTTTATAAGAATAAGAGGGGCGATGGGGAGAGATAAAATTACTAGAAATAGGAGGATGTGAAGTAGAGGCAACGCCTTGATGATTCATCTATTATTCTAAAAGAAATATGGTGGAAGGAGAATGAGTATAGGAGGCCTCAAGGTGGAGAGGCATGTGTGTAGGGGGTTCATTCAGGGGATGGTCGCATGAAACAATGAGGAGAAAGGGATTAAAATACCAAAAAACTATTAAATGAAAACATAGAAAAAAGAAAATAAAAATATTTTATAAAATTCTTGACACGGATCACAGTTTAGGAACCTGATTTACCTAAAAATGTTCTAAATGTGTTACCCTTACTAGAAAAGCATGATCCGCCATCATGGTTCTTCCTAATCATGTCATACTGTTGATCCAACCATGATCAAACCATGCGAATTGACACTATCAAGTGAAGACCCCTCACACATAGTTGGTTCATGGTTACTCCTAACCGTGTGAAAACCATTCACAACACTTATTCCTTTACAATTTAAAATATCATCGGAAAAATCTTGTGAACCCACATCAGATTAAAATAAATCAATTAATTAATTCCACAGTGACACAATAAATAGAACAAAATCCATGCTATGCTACTTTCTACCTCTATAAAGTACCTACTGAAGTTAAATACATAAACCACCTAAACAATTAGAAGAGAGACACTCAACATGCTATAACCTCCAATGAACCACCAAAATATTGAAACAATGATAAAAAAACTTAAACAAGAATCATTAAAAAGAATCCCACAAGAAGATCTAATTAAAGGGAGACTGAATAAATGTCTCCCCTATATTTAGAATTAATCTAAACAGTGAAGCACCAATGAATACTCCTACAATGGTAGAATAAATAAGATGATTAAAATTTTCCCAAAAACAAAAGATACCATGGGATTCCTCTAACCAAAAACATCCATAAAAAACACATATCCAAAGAGGAAGCATGGTACAAGATATAATCAAAGCACACAAAAAACAAGAAATATCCAAGATCCGAATATTTTTTCTCCAAAATGAACCAAATTAAAAAATACCAAAAAATAAGGGTCACAAGACCATGTCAACAAAACCATCATGTATCTAAGGAACCCAAATAAAGCAATAATAAACCTCATGACTCAACCAAATAAACTACTTGGGTCCTAAACTTGGATCATAAACAGAGTGAAAAATAGATTAACAAAGACCTCATGCTCGGGATACCCTCTCATGTTGAGCCCAACCAGATCCAATTTGTCACTAGTTAGTGCATAATATGAATTGGTGTCAAAACAATCCTCGACACATTAATCACTCACCGAAGGCGATCCTACATCCATTAAATGAATAAAAACTTAATCCAAGAACCACACTACATGTCCAAGATCACCAAAACCTTCCACACAGGGAACAAAAAACAAGAGGCATGAAAAAAACATATAATCACTGCTAAAAAAAGAGAAATCAAAAGAGAACCCAAGGATCACACCAAAAAAGATTATCCTTAAGTCTATAAAAACTACAAACCCATAAATCATGAAACCTCAAGATATAAAATCATCCCAAGAAGATTGAGTGAAAACATCCCCATCAAGTCACCGAACTGACAAGACAAGTCTCCCCTAGCCTAGTTTCCCAAGAAAAACCAATAACTAACACACTAACACATCACCAAATGAGAATATATAACTTGTCACTACAATTGGATCCAAAAGAAAAATTGAGGAACTAGCCTATAATCAAATGATCAACCTTTACCAAGACTTTTCTCGATGGTGTACATGCACAAAATGGAACATGGTCTGACCCCTCCATATTCCCAAAACCAAAAACATACAACCAAAAAACTAAAATCAAATACTCCAAGACATTATTTAAAAACCACCACATTACTAAAAGAATAAAAACCATTTTCTAAAAATGTACATGCTTTTAAAATCACCATGTTCTCTAGGGAATTTCCAAAGCATTTTCGACTTTTTTTTAGAAACCACCTGAGCTTCTCAAAGATCAATATTTAAATAATTTCAAAAAAATTCACATTTTATATTAAGTAAATGAAAACAACCAATTTTTCAAAAACACCCCATAGTATTATAAATATATATATAATTAAACAACAAAATGGTTTTTAGAACAAACACATTTCTAAATAAGAAAAATTCACAATTCCTTTTAGAAAACCAACTTTAATTTTATAAATATCCCAAAGGATAATTTCATAAACCAAAAATAGTTTCATAAAATAAAAAACCATTTTATACACAAAAATTATGGATTGTTTGAAAAATAAAAAAAAATTTCTAAAAACTCTAATTTTTTCACACAAAAAAACCATTTCACACAACATTCACACCCCAAAAAGGAGGCACAACACAAATCACAATCCACGCCATCAACATATCACAAAACCCACCTTGACTCATCCCTCACCAGTATGTATCACTAAAAATAATTCTAAACATCAAAACAAATGGGATGTGTGACCATACGTGACTCGACCACATGGATAAATGGATATCAGACCATCCATGCAAAAATTCCTAAGGGATTTCTAGATAAAGAATTTGGTATTTACCCTCTTGATCAGGCCATGCAAACTAACCTATATCTACTGATCCATCTTCTATTTCCATTCCAAAATCTAACCCAACTTCTAAGGAAACTCACACTATTACAGTGAATATTAACACAATATCAATAATAATTATAAAAAAAATGCAAATTTAAAATTCAAATCCCACTTCCCATAGAAACTTGAGGCTTAAGGAAAGAAAGAGCTTGTTAGACTCTCCCTACACCCACCTATTATGTTCCAGTGACAATGTCTAACTCTATATTACTATGAAACCCCAAATAAAAAAGGAATTACAAAAGCTTATGATCCTATGGAAAAGAATATCCTGACCTCTAATTCCATTTGTAACAAACTCCTCTGGATTTTCCATTCGAAGGATGACCAAACCAATATACCACTGGCCCAAAGGGTGTTATCAATTACCACGATTTGGAAATTAGTATTAAACATCACATGAACACTCTTAGAAAAAGTTTTTTTCATAATAATTAGAGTAAATGAAACAATAATATTATTAAAAAAATTCTACCTGACTTGTCTGTACATCAGGAATCCACTATGAAACACAAATGTAGAAAAGAATAAATAAGAAATGGAATATAAATGAAATAAAAAAAATGAAAAAACAAATCTCCCTCACACCCTAGACTCCCTCACCTGAATAAATAATCTTAGAGCCTATCCTCGTCCACTATAATATCACTGCACAACCAACCGTAGAAAGTGGAAAAAAATTAATTAGAAAAAGTAAATAATTTAAAGAGAATCTTTTCAGGCATTCTAGGAATGTAAAGGAAGGTCCTATAAAATCAGGTTATAAGCATACTAGATGAATGCAATAAAATAATATCTAATCTCATATCAATCAATTCTCAATGATAGGTTTGAAGGTGAAGAAAGAACTTTCAAGTAGATGAAATAGGTGTGAGAACATAAGCACTCGATAGGCCACCAAAACCCACTGAATATATGGAAATAAGTTACAAATATAGTTTATAAAATTCTATTTTGATCATAAGACATAAAAAATAGGTTTTTAAATTATTTATAAAAATAAATCATATTCTCATTTTAAAAAAATACCCTTTTTATAAAATAAACACAAGGATAGTTAAACATTTAAAATTAAACCTCAAAACCAAGGAAAACAACCAAAACACTTTCCCCATTTCCAAAATCTCATGAAAATATCATTTTCATAAATAATTTCTAGGAAAACCCATTTATTTAAAAAGCATAATGAAATACCCAAACTTTTTTTATTTTTCGAATAATACTTTCAAACTATCATTTTGATATTCATTTTATTGTAATGAAAACAAACAGATGGTGATGAATAGACCATATGAAGACACCCAACATCAATGAATCACAAGAAAATAATAGTGCTAAATATACCAATAAAAAAAGAAGAATCCAAAGAAATAAAATGATCAACATATATCTATATACCGACCAAACGAATAGATGACATGGGATCTACCCTAGGTCCCATAATGAGAACTACATAGACTTCACTCAATGGACTATCCTTCTGACCTATGTTGCTTCCTATCACAATCACCAGACTGGACTACACGCAACCTCATTTGATGTCAAACCCCATATAGCTTTATTTTACTCAAGAGGGGAATCTAGTAGTGTATGGCTCCCTAGTTCAGCATAATTCTAGACTTCCACTTAGCTGCACGGGTTCCCCTGACCAAATAAAAGAAAGCCGGTGAGAAATCAGAAATCACATGCATCAAATGAAAAACATTTGGAAATAACCCACACCTAAACTCCTTCAACCTCATAAGAAGAATCCAAGAAACAAGTATCCATGCATAGAAAAATAAAATGAAGCATCATTATACAACATCCCCTCATTGGATCACAAGAAACCATAGACATAATAAGAATTACACAAGGTTCAAAGAGGTTGTCACCACATTTATAAAACGATTTAAAGTGAAAAAAGGCTTTAAAACACACTAATTAGGATGACCAACCAAACAACCAATTCTTAAAATCATTTGAAATCTCATTTCAAATATCACTTTAAAATTAATCTTTGTAAATGCAGTGAAACTCCACTTGAAATACATTTCCCGAAATTAGATTATAAAACCCATTTGGGAATCCACTCCCTAAAAATATTTTGAAATCCAAATCAAAATACGATACTTTGAAATCCATTTTGGAAATCCAACTCTTTCAAAGAAAATCACCTTTTAAATAAATATATCACTTTCAATGGCACTAAATGGTGACAAGCACCATTTTTACTAAAAACAATCATTCTCATTTTAAATTCTATTTCAAAACTCATCGTGACCCATAGTATCAAAATCATTTAAATTGAGGCTCACCCCATACACTTTATTATAAAAATAATTATTTAATATAATTATCCAATTTCAAATATTCATCTGAAATGATACATGCTTTTAAACACTTTAACTGCTTTAGAAAATCCCAACAGTCACTAACAAACACTTTTCATGTGTCCCAATTCCATGCGAAGTCTTTAAAAAAATATTTGAAAGCTAATAAAAATAAAAAATGTTTATTTTTTTGGATTTTAAATTCAATTAAAACATTTAAAATTATTTGTAAAAAATCTAAAGGGCCATATTGGTTTTTTCACAAGAACTTGTAAAGAGGCCTAAGCCCATGCCAAGATCAAAAGATAATAAAACATCACTTATTCCTATTATGGAAGATAAAAAA
The DNA here is from genome assembly GCA_963277665.1 of Viscum album. Taxonomy (NCBI): domain Eukaryota; kingdom Viridiplantae; phylum Streptophyta; class Magnoliopsida; order Santalales; family Viscaceae; genus Viscum; species Viscum album. Next base: position 1,869,961,550 of record OY728133.1, read on the forward strand.
TACTTATAATTTCATAAGAAAGAATTTAAAATACAGAAATTAATTTATAACATGTAATATAAGGGGATTGTATAGAAACACCTACCTCAAAATGATGGTGGGTGAGCTGAAATAGTATACAATACTACACCATTTGTGGTGGATGCCAAAACGAACAAGAAGGTGACTTAAGAAACCCGTTTCAAATCCTAACTATTATGAAATTTGAACAACAAGGTAAAAACCATTGAATTGGGGTTTATTCAAATGAGAGGGGTGATGGGAAGAGATAAAATCACCAAAAGTGGAAGGATAAAGGGAAGTATATTCCGTGACTTGAGGATTTATCCATGATTTCGAATGAAATCTTGTGAAAGGAGTGAGAGGATAGGAGGCTGAAAGGTGGAGATGCATGTGTGAATGGGTATGGTTAGGAGATGGTTTTGTGAGGGATTGAGGGAGAAAGGGGTTAAAATCCCTAAAACATATCAAGGAAAAATTAGAAAAATGAAAATAAAAATAAGTTTTTTAAAATTTTTCACATGGAGAATGGTTTGACTAACCATGTGTTAACCATGATGCCCTTACTAGACAAGTATGTGGTTCCTACATGGTTATTCCGGAGAAGGATATGTAGTTGAGCTAACCTTACTCAAATCATTATAAAAAATTTCAAGTGTAGACCCCTCATTCAATGTCGGTGCATTGTTACTAGTAACTATGCACAATCCATGCACACCACTTCATTATAAATTTTAAAATTTCTTCCCAAACATCTCTAGAACCCACAATGGATTAAAAATAATTAAATTAATTAATTAATTAACATCATAATGATATGGTGGGTGTCACAAAATCCCCAACACAACATTTATAGCCTCCAAAAATCCCCTACTCAAGGTAAAGGCATCGACCACATAAACGCGTAGAAGAAAGACACCAAACATGCTCTAACTTCCAAGGAACCACCCAAATCCTCAAACAAAGATAACAACCTTGAATGGTAATCATCTAAAACAATTCTATAAGAATATATAACTGAAGGGAGAATAAAGATAAGTCTCCTCACCATTTATAATTAATCAAAATGGAAAATTACCAATGACTACTCTTACAATGAGAGCATCACCAGATAGTGACAATTTAATCAAAACCAAAAGAGACCATGAGATTCCACTAACCACAGAAAGCCATAAAACACACATCTCCAAAGAGGAAGCATGATTAAATATATACTCAAAAGACCCCAACACCAAGAAAAATACAAGATCCTATGATTGGATATATAAAAACAAACAACCACCAAAAAGTCCTAAACAAATAAGGGTAACAAGACAAGGTCACCAAAACCACAAAGTCTCTAAGGCACCCAAAGTAAGAAGCATTAAAACACATGACTCAATCAATGAAATGACATGGTCCCTAACCATGGATCATAAACATAGTGGAAATAGGATGAACTAGGACCTCACAATTGAGATACCTTCTTATAGTGAACCCAACCAGATCAAATATAACACTAATCAGTACATAAACTCTACTAGTGTAATACCAATAATAGACACCATAATCACTCACCCAAGGCCATCCCAAATAAAAGAAATGAGTCAAAAATAAATGAAAAGACCTCACCATAAGGCCATAATTACCAAAAGATTCCATACATGGAACAAAAATCAAGATTCATGAATAACCTAAAAAATTAATGATCAAACAGGAGAAATAAATAATAACCCAATGATCATAACAACAAAGAAACACCACAAGGATATAAAAACTATAAACCCATAAAGCATGGAACCTCATGATAGAGCATCTTACCAAGAATATTGAGTAGATGGATCCTCATCAAGTCACTGAACTGACTATACAAGGCTCACATAGCCTAGTTTCCCAAGAAAAATTGATAGCTAACACACTTCCATATCACCAAAGGGGAATAAAACACTTATCACTACACTTGGATCCAAAAGAACAAAGGAAGAGCTACACCTAAAAAAAGATGCTCAACCTTTAACAAGACTCTTCTGGGAGGCGTACATGCTTGAACAAAAACATGATTTTTACCCATCTATGTTACCTAAACCTAAAACATGCAACCTAACAAGGAAAATGACATTCCCTAATAAAATATTTAAAAATAACCACAATCCCATAGGAATAAAAAAAAATTTCCAAAAAAAATTCCCAAAATTGAATGTGCTATTAGGAGAACCAAATTCCCTAGGGAAACTATAAAACACTTTCACCCATTTATTTTAGAAACCACATGAGCATCTCAAAGCTCAGTATTTAAAACATTTCTCATTTCATTAAAATTAAATGAAAACAATAACTTTTTCAAAAACACCCACAAGGTTACAAATTTATTTATAATTTAAAAATCAATTGTTTTATAGAAACAAAATGTTGTCTAAAAATCTAAATCAAATGATCTAAAATAATAAAATGCCCAATTTTCTTGAAAAAAAAACTTTCATTTTAAAAATATACCAAAGGATAAATTAACAAACCAAAACTTATTTTAAAAAAAATCCAAAATTGTTTTATAAAAATAATTAAATGATTATTTGAAAACTATTTTTTTTCCAAATATTTATAATTTTTTCACAAAAAACCCAATTTAAAACAATAAAAATACCCCAAAAAGGAGGCAAAAAAAATCTCAATAAACTCCATTAACATATCACAAGACACATCTTGACATTCTCCTCTTCATTAGGTATCTCTCAAGAGTGGGGTAAACATCAAACCAAATGGGATGTGGAACTATGGTTGACCCAACCAGGTGGCCCAATGAACCTCAAGATAGCCAAGCAACAATTCATAACGTGTTTCAGGATCAAGCATTTGTTCATTACTCAGTTGATAAGGACATGTAAACTAACCTCATGCTACTGACCCGTCTTCCTTTTCCATCCCAAAATTCCACCCGACCCCCATAGAAACTCACACTATACCAGTAAGGATCAGGACAAGATCAATGATAAATATAAAAAAAATTCAAAATTCAAATCCCACTTCCCATGGAATATTTAGGCTTAGGGCAGGGAAAATCTAGCTAGACTATCACAACACCTTTCTCTCGAGTTCCAATGATAAATTTTAACTCAATATTACAATGACACCCCAATTTAAAAAAATAATTCCAAAGGATTAAGATCATATAGACAAGAAGAGCCTAACATATGATTCCATTTTTAATGAATCAGTCTGGTCCATCCATTTGATATATTATTGAACAAGCCAAACACTATATGAATACCTAGAGACCTATTCCACACACACACACACACGTATATATTATTCAATTCATTTATTAATTAAAAACCCATGATCTCAAAGGTTTAGAGTTTTAGAGAGCCTGGAGACATCAATGAAATTCTGAATACACAACTTATAAAAGAAAAGAAAAAAAATATTATTTACAAGGGTTAAAAACCTTAACAGGAACTCACACACTACATCACTTATATGTATTCTTATGCCCATTGAAAAGTGGTTTTGAAAACATAGGGTGAGAAATAAAAAGCTCAGTAATGGGTTTTAAAAACATAAGGAAATCAAATAGAGATTTATGATTCAATATTAAAAGTACAACATGTCATAAAGTTCATTAATGCAGGCTTAAGAAACCATGATTAATTTTAAAAATAAATATTTTAGCTCCAATATTTTAAATACATAAAAAATTTATAAAATATAATTCATTCATTCATAAAATTATAGAAAATTCACATAGAAACTTATAAGAATTAATTATTAATTCTCAATGGCATATTAGATCATAACATGGATTATCAGTTCAATCTCAAGAAATGGTGAACGTAGTCCTATGATAGATTAGTTTCACTCCCTAATCCCATAACGTGCTTAGGATACACCTCCCATGCACTATTCATGACATCTCATGAGATTAAATCATTACCCAGTGCATTAGAGCACTATCTAGGTGCACCCATCATATGGTTGGATGAAAGTACCATAAGGGTGTTGGGTTCACTCCCCATACCTTGAATTAATTCACATAATAACCAAGTATGACTCTTTAGTGTTAAAAACATTATAACTTGAATTATACATCATAAGGACTGTGAAGATTCATTAAAAATTTTGAACTTCGATGTCCATTTCTTAAAACAAATTACTATGTTATTCATGTGTCATGATAAAAATAGTTTTACATGAACTGATATATATGCATACATTCACATACCAATATATGTATATAACAGTTTGACACAAAAATACACACAAAAACACATGTTTGTTTACATAAATATTGATATTTTAATAAAACATGATTGCATACCCACATGTATATATATATATATATATAAAGATATTGAAAATAACAATACCTTTACATAAAATGACATATACACATACATATGTTTTTTATTTATATAATAATCAAGAATAAAACTATTTTACATAAATTAAAATATTTATACATACGTTTATATACATGTATTTTCTGTCAGCATATTACAAATCCATTTAATTAAAATAATAAAAATGTAGATATATATATACATGAAAAAAACTGTTTCATATGATATATATATATACATACACACACACACATATATATATATATATATATTCATATATATAAATATAATTGTTTTGAAAAAAACATTAATTTGAAATTTTAGATAACCTTGCTTACACTCCTAAAGGCCTAATTAAAATTCTATAAATATTTAAATTAATTTTATAAAGAGAATTTAATGGGAAGACATGGTTTTAAAATTTAATGATGCATCTGTTTGTGTGTGTGTGTGTATATAAATATACATTATCATCATTATTATTAAACAATAATTTTAAAAATATGATAACATTTATTTAAAAGAGTATCATTGTTGTTATTAAATTATTCAACATAATTTCAAGAAATTAAATCTCACATACCAAATACATTTTTGTAAACAATATTTTTTTATGTAAGACCAACATGAATCTTTGTAGAATGAGCATTTTATAAACTCAAAATGACACCCATTTCCATTTAAAAAAAATCAAAACACCATTATCAAATAATGGTGAACTAAAAAATTTTTGTGTATAACAACGATAGTATTTAAAAATAGTTTTTAAAAGCTTATGTATAGTTTTAACAAAATTTATCTGAATATTATAAGAATTTAATTAAAAATTAAATAAAATAATCACGAAATAAATGTTAGTAATCAACTAAAACATATAATTTATAAAACAAATAAAACTACTTGAATAATTCAAGCTGATTATTCATAGGGAACCTAAATATATTTAGTATTGAAATAAAATACCTTTTTAGTAAGAATTTTAAAATAAATAAATGTATGAAAATTAATTACTTCACCTAATATACTGAGAATATAACATAAAAATTAATTGGGAAATCTAGAAATAAATAATACTAATTTAATAAATCAATCGACAAAAAAACATGAAACCCAGAAACCATTTAAATTATTTTTAAAAAATAAAATCCCTTTCTATCACAAAAATATAATAGAAAATTTATTTAGACAATCAAGAAATCAACTAAGGTAATTTGACATATAATTTCTAAAAAAAACATGTTGAAACACTTGACCATATTTATTTACAAAGAAGTTTCCTTACACCTAAATAGACTTTAAATAAATTCACTTCATAGGAAAATTTTGAAATAAATGAATGAATAAAAATAAATGGTTCCCTCAATATCATAACATAAAAAGTATTTTTGCAATGAAGGATTAAATACTACTAATTGTTCAAAAACAATTTGACATTTAATATATGAAATTTAGAAGCCATTTGATTCACTTGAACATATTTTATATAAATAAAATTACATACAATCACAAATATATATAATTTTCTTTCGTGAATAGTCAGAAAACAATGTTTGTATTTTTCTAAATCAAATTGTCAAATAAAATTTAAAGCATAGAAACTAATTGATCATATTTTTTTGTAATAATTTTTTTTTCTATAAACTGTTTGATAAGAAAATTTTCAAAGGAAATAAGTGTATAAAAAATAATTTGTTCTCATAATTCCATAATCATGAAAATGATGTGATCATTTTTGTAATAAATACTGCAAATTGACAAAAAACATTTGATATAAAATAACAAGAATGCAGAAAGTATTTGAACAAATTTTAGAAAATAAAACCCCTTACTTTTGAATTGAGGTCCATAGACTACTCCAAACTCAGTTCCTCACAGTGGTTAGAACAAAATTAGACCCATGATCTTCATGGCTTAACAAAAAACCACAATAGATAGGTTAGATAGAACCACTTTCCATTATCCCTCATTTAACCTAGAAGGGTTTTATATATAGATAACTAGACATCTAAGACCATGAATATGCACAAGAAAAAATCAGTCTAAATAATGGGATTTCCTCCCTGACATGAAATCCCCACATCCCCTTAAAATGTAACCCTAATATGAATTGAACGAAAACAAATGGGAACCTAAAACAAAAATTGAAATTTAATAATCCCTCATATAACTGACTAATTCATCCATATCTTGAGGTTTGAATCATCCTTGCATTAAGAGATTCGTGGAAGGGTTGTTCCATGAGTAACATAATGCTTAAACCCATCCCAGGTCTCCGACATTAGTTACAGGTTAATCAATCAGTGATCGTGTTAGTTTTGTTCACACGTGACCATCCCATGTGGTAGGATTCTCAAATGAGATGTGTTGCATACCTCTGAAGAACATTATAGGATCTCTTCTGGCTTCATCCGTGGGTTACCGTCCTAGTTGGGGAAGATAGTGACATAGAGTAGGGAAATTTGTTTGGTTTGAGTGAAACAAGGAACCTAGAAAAAGACCCTTTTCAAATTTTGATATATTAAATTTTATATTTTAATTATTATTTCATATATTAACACATATATATATTATTTTTGATAAAAACTCACACACACATAGACATAAGTATATTAGTTCTTAAAATTGATATTTTTCCATTTAGAAATTAAAAGAAAACATATCATCGTCATCATCATTTTTTTTATAAACATAATAATATTCAAAATATTATGCATTTTATAATTATAAATATATAAAAATGTATAAAATTCATAATGTAACATGTTATTTACTTTTCAAAAAAATATACATCATATATCATATCGTTTTCAATTAAACTGTTTAATGTATACATCTTTTTCTATTGTAACCTAAATAATTTAACATAATTTGTAATGTAACCTCATAATTATTATAAATTTTTTACTAAAAAACTCATATGTATTTTTTATTATTATTTCATGATAGAATTGAGTAGAATTTAAAATAATATTTTATTAAAAACTATTATATTTTTCACAAAATAAACTGGAATTGCATTTCATGCCAAGGAAACCCCATTTCAGTAAAATATAAAACATCAAACAAAAACTTTTATAATTATCAATATATATATATATATATTAAGTATATATTAATATTAAATATCATGTTAATGTACATATATGTATTTAGAACCCATATACTTATATATATATATATATATTCATAAAAAATCATAATAGTAATTTTTTAAATTTTAATTACTATCATTTTATTTAAAAAGGGATTCAAAGGCTATATGAAACAATCATTTTATGTATAAATAATCCTTAACCTGCATTTTATTAACCAAAATCATCCAATTTTTAGATTCTCTATCTGTAAGGATGATTCCTCAATGCTCTTACCCTCATCCTCTTCGTTGTGTTTATACTCATGAAAGATCCCAAAGACACGAGCTTTGACATTGTAGTTAACATATTTGTTATAATTTTTCATTATTTATTAATAATGATAATTATAGGTTTAATATTAACACCTAATTATTTTGAGGAAACGTTTCTTGAACTGTTTATAATGTATTTCTTCAATAAACAAGAATTTTCTATTGTTCATGATTTATTTACTGCATTTTACTAAGAGAAAAATTTATATAAGAGTTACTAGGGAATTAAACTCTACCCCCTTAAAAAAATTCATCGTTGAAATTTTATTATATCTTACACAGAAAAAAGAAAACACCAAAATTTAAACTCGGTCTTAGGGTAGTTTACCTCCTTCCATTAAGCATTCCCAAATTCCCATTGTCACGTTAATCATGGAGAGTGAGGGTCCACCTAGTATAATAATACCTTAAATAATTTTAAAAGACTTCTACATCCTTAGTCCAGAAATAGTTTGTACAACTCATATTATACTAATGGAGAATATGATGCACTATTTGAAAATAATTATTCCTAAAATATAGTATCAAAATATAAAAATGGAGTAGTTTTTTATAAAATAGCATGACAGATTCAGTTTTGAAATTTTTCAAATGTGGTTCATCTAATATATTACCTTGGATTTAAGAAAGGCTACAATCCAATACAAGATATATATAGGCTTCTCAGATTTTTCCTTATTTAGAATATATTCTAAATTAAAATAGTGCATCGTAGTCTCTAGGAAACGTGAAATATTTGAAAATTATCTAGTGGTACCTACCATAGTGAGAAATGTGGAAGAGTTAGGATCATAGTATTTGATCACATATGATCCATGATCCCTAATGATTCCACAGTATGGAAGAGGTGTTTGATATTTTTTAAAGAATTCTTTTGGAATGTTGGACATTGGAAACTATTTTGATAATATGTGAGCTCGAATTCACCATAATTATTGCAAGTAAGTCCTTGGGAAGGGACAAGAGTTTCAAGTGAGGTTACTCCCCTTCGATATCCAAACTATCATTTATCCTAGCTATTAAACATAAAAAAATTTAATTTACCCCTTAAACATGATAAAATTGTGGTATTAAATGACTTGAAGTCTAAAGAATAATTACTACCTAATGTAAATCCCTAAAAAAATCTACAAATGACCTCTAATGGTTCAAAGGGTTACTCCATATCCTTACCTCTAAAGTTCTCTAAACCTATCCTATTATACCAACTATTATGTCCCAAATACTTGTTTCAAACACACACACACACAGACATATATATATATATATATCATTTAATTTATTTATTATTTAACAATCAGAGATCAAAAAGGGTTATAGTTTTAGAGATTCTTGATAAATTTAAGATATTTTGATTACACAACCTATAAAATAAAAGAAAAAAACTATTATTTACAATGGTTATACACCTTAGTGGGACCTTGAACACTATCTCACTTCTCTGCATCATTATTCCATGTGAAAACAGGTTTTGAAAAAACAGGGTGATAGAAAAAAATATCAGTAAGGGGTTTTCAAAACATAATGAAATCAAAAAGTGTTTTACGATACAATATAAAAATTAAAACATGTTATAAATTTCATTACTGCCAGATTAATAAATCATGATTACTTTTCAAAATAAATATTTTAACTAAATGGAATTTTATATATATAACATTTGGAAAATCAACTTCATTCATTCATAAAATTATAGAAAATTCAAATAAAAACCTATAAGCATTCATAATTAATTCTCAAAGACACCTTGGATAATAACATGGATTCTCAGTTCACTCCCGAGACATGGTTGGAATAGTCCCATGATGGATTAGGTTCACTCCCTAATCCCATAATGTGATTATAATACACTTCCATTTCACCATACATGACATATCATGATATTAAAACATTACCCAATGCATTAGACCGTTATCTAGGCGCACCCATCATATGGTTGGAACAAAGTCCCATATGGGTTTTAGGTTAATTCCCCATACCCTACCTTCATTCACATAATATCAAAGTGTGACTCTTTGGAATTAAAAACATTATAACTTTCATTTTACTTCATAAGGACTATGGATCTTATTTAAATATTTTGAGCTTCGATGTCCATTTCCTAAAAGAAACTACTTGGTTATACATGCGTCATGTTAAAAATAGATTTCATGAAATGATATATATATATACACTCACATACCTATATATTTGTATAACGTTTTTATATAAATATATATATATGTGTGTGTGTTTGTTTGTTTACATAAATATGTATATTTGAATAAAACATGAATGCATACCCACATGTATATATACAAAGATAATGAAAATAATAATACACATATATACATTTATTTTAATATATATACATCAAGAATAAAATTGTTTTACATAAACTAAAATATTTATACATATATTTATATACAAGTATTTACTTTTGTTAGATTAAAAATGTGTTTCATTAAAATAATACATATGTAGATATATATATACATGTAAACAAATCAATTTGATATGATATATATATATACATACATAAATATATATATTTATACATATACATATACTTTTTTTGAAAACAAAAAATTAATTGGAAAGTTTGATAATCTTGCATTCACTCCGAGAGGCCTAATTAAAATTCTATAAATATATAAATTAATTTTATAAAGAGAAATCCACAAGAAGACATGGTTTTTAACATTTAATGATGCACAAACATGTGTGTAAATATATATATATAAACATACTTTCACATCATTATTATTAAACAGAAATTTTAAAAATGTAATAACATTCATTTATAGGCGTATCATTGTAGTTATTTAATTATTCAAAACAATTTCATGAAATTACATCTCATGGACCAACGATTATTTTTATAATTTTTTTTACGTAAGAAAAACATAAATCATTATGGAATGAACATTTTATAAACACAATATGACACCCCTTTTCATTTCAAATACAATCAAAACACCAATAAACAATATCAGCGAACTAAAAAATTTTATGTATAATAAACATATTATTTCAGAAACATTTTTTAAATGTTTAAGCATTGTTTTAATATAATTTATCTTACTATCATAAGAATATAATTAAAAATTAAACAAATTATCCATGAAATAAATGTTATTGATCGACTAAAACATATAATATTTAAAATGCATAAAAATACTTGAATAATTTGAGCATATTATTCATAAAGAAAAATAAATATAATTAGTATTGAAATAAACTACAGTCATAGTAATATTTTTAAAATAAATAAATGTATGAAAATTAATTGGTTCCCCTCCTATACTACAAGTATAACTTAAAAATTATTTGGAAAACCTAGAAATAAATACTACTAATTGCCTATGTTAATTGATACAAAAAATCTGAAACACAGAAACCATTTAAATTATTTTAACAAAATAAAATCCCTTGCTTTCCCAAAAATATAATAGAAAATTTATTTAGAAAATAAAGAAATCAACTAAGGAAATTTGACATACAATTTCTAACACAAAAACACCAGTAGAAACACTTTAGAATATTTTTAACAACGAAGTTTCCTTATATATAAATAGACTTTAAATAAATTATCTTTGTATAATTTTCTTGAAAATAAATGAATGCATAAAAAATGGTTCTCCCACTATCATAACATAAAAATTATTTTAGAAATTGTGGATTAAATACTACTAATTGATCGAAAACAATTTTATATGTAATACATGAAATGAAAAAACCATTTGATTCATATGAAAATATTTTACATAAATAAAATCCATTACTATAACAAAGATATATAAAACAATTACTTAAAAAGTCATAAAATAATTCTAGTATTTTCTTAAATCAAACTGATATATAACATTTAAAACACATAAACCACTTCAGCAGATTTTTTGTAATAATATTTCCTTGTACACAAATAGTTTTGATAGGAACTGCCTTCGTAGGAAAAAATTAAAAGGAAATAAGTGTATTGAACAATAAATTAATAAACACTAAAAATCCCCTAACACCATTTAGAATAAAATAAATACAATGCAAAAACTATTTGAACATATTTTATAAATTAAAATCCCTTAATTTTTAATTAAGGACTAGAGACTGATCCTAACTCAGTTTCTTACAATGGTTAGAACAAAATTAGACATAAAATCTTCATGGATTAATAAAAAATATACTGGATAGGATCAATAAATCCAACATAATTTATCCCTCTTTCAACCTAAAAGGGATTTATATACAGATATCCAAACATCAATAACCATCAATATAAAAAATCAATGATTACTGTGAATAATGGGATCCCCTCTTCAATATGAAATCACCACATTCCCTTAAAATATAACCCTAATTCGAACTGAACCAGAACATGTGGGATCCTAAACTAGAAATTGAAATTTTATAATCCCTCACATAGCTAACCAATTTTTCCATATCCCAACATCCAACTCATCCTCATGATAAGATATTCAAATAACGGTTGTGCATTGAGAAACCCGATGTTTGAACCCATCTTGGGTCACCGACATAAGTCGCAGGTCGACCGATTGTCAAAAATGCCAGTTTTGTCCGCACACGACCATATCGACTGGTGATATTCATAATGAGATGTGTCACACATCCAAAACAATCATCAAAGGATAATTTCTAACTGCATCCATTCCTCACTACTCTTATTGGGGAAGATGACGACATATGGGAGGGGAAAGCTATTGGGTTCTTTGGAAACAAGGATAAAAACCCATTTTCCCATTATGATAAATTATTTTTTTATCTTTTAAATGTTATTTCATATATTCATATGTATTTAAATATATTCTTGTTGATAAACACTCACACAAACACACACATAAGCATGATAGTTCTTAAAATTAATATTTTTCTATTTATATATTAGAACAAAACATATTATTATTATCATTATTATTTTTATAAACATACAAATATACAAAATATTATACATTTTATAATTATAAATATTCAAAAATTATAAAATTCCTAATGTAACATGTTATTTAGTTTTCAATATATATATATATATAGCATATATCATCTGGTTTTCAAGTAAACTGTTTAATGTACCTATATTTTCCTATTTTAATCCAAATAATTTATTATAATTTATAAAGTAACCTCATAATTATTGAATTTACAAAGATTGAATGACAATTGAGAGGGGGGAATCAGTTTTTCACTTGTTATAAGTTTCAAAACATTAAGAAACTTAACCCCTAAAACTTGTTAAGATTTACTTTATTATAAATAGTTAACAAACACTTAAGCATGAATAATAGTAAAAAAAAAGTAAGTCCCACATGATTTACAAGGTTTGACCTCAATGTGAGAACCTACATCCTTTCTATAGCCACTCCCATAGGTCTATGGAAATACACTATAATGAAAAAGTGAATATAACTTCTTTCAACTCCTGTTAGACACCTTCTATATATTTATATGATAGATTATAATGACCCCTATTATTTTAAAATGTTTTATTAATGACAAATTTAACCAAAAAAAAAGAATTAAAACTTTGTTGAATATACTCCACAAATGCTCAGTCTGATTTGGCTAAGTCCAATCTTCTCAGTATAGTAAAGATGATTTTGATTTTTTCCTTTATTTAAACACTCAATAAAAATTTCTTCAAAATGGTGGAAACCTTTCACTTTGAATTCTCTAGTGCTCCTTTTTTTTATATGTGTGACAGTTACAATTGAGTGAATGTTCTAAGCACGTATTTATAGGTAACTCAAAAAATAAGGGTAGGAAACATGAATTTTTTTCCCAATTCCTCAAATCTCAAAAACATATAAAATATCTCAGAAATGTAGTTCATATTTTCCAAGAAACATGGTCAGAAATGATGTTTAGTTTTTCATATAAACATACATAGAAATTTGGTTTATCTTTTCTCATAAACATGCTTCTAAAAGTGGTTTAATTTTCATAGAAACATACTCAAAAAAGTGGTTCAGTTTTCAGAGAAACATACTCAGAAAAGTGGTTCTGTTTTCTCAGAAACATGCTCAGAAAAGTGGTTTAACATTCTCAGAAATATACTCAGAAAAAGAGTTTAGTTTTCTCAGAAACATGCTCAGAAAATTGGTTCATTTTTCTCAAAAACATTATTATAAAAGTGGTTCAATTTTAATAGAAGCATGCTAAGAAAAGTGGTTTAGTTTTCTTAGAATCATGCTCAGAAAAGTGGTTCAATTTTCTTCAAAAAACATTTTCTAATTTATTTATAAAATAAGTTCCGATTAGATTATAATTCTAAAAAACCAGGTTCAAATTTTCTCAGAATATAGGTTCTGGTTTCCTCATAATTAAGGTTCCAATTTGTGCAGAATTCTGGTTCTAATTTGTGCAGAATTCTAGTTCTGATTTTTGCAGAATTCAGGTTCTGATCTGTACAGAATTCAGGTTCTAATTTGTGCAGAATTCATGTTTTGATTTGTGCAGAATTCCGGTACCAATTTGTTTTTAATATTGGATCTGATTTGTGTAGAATTAATGTTCCAATTTTCTCAGAAATATAAATCCAATTTGGTTAGAATGTTGATCAAAATTCTAGATCTATGTTTTTCTCAGAATTTTGCTTAGAATTATGGATATGATTTTTCCCAAAATGTTTCTCATTGAATGTCTTCAAACCACTTCCCTATTTCTTCAACAACTTTTATCATGAAACTTTTCATGATTTTTGAAAACATTATGATTAGAAAATAATTTTTTTGATTTGTTTGGAAAGATTGATGAAATTTCTAACTTATGACTCTTTAACAATATATTTTTTAAATTTTCATCAGTAAAAAAGGCCTTTATCAACATCTTAAAAACTCATGAACTTTTTCCAACATTGTAACTTTAAGCTCAAAAACATCCTTAAACTCAGAACCTTTTTTCTTTCTTAGAAAAAAATACAAAATTCTAGAAACCACCAACCTCATATTTCTATATATCAAAAAAGTTTTTCAACAAAAATTTTAGTTATTAAAAAATACAAAACATTGTTAAAAAAACACCACAAATGTTCTTCAATCTCCCCCTTTGGATTTATTGACAACCTTTGTTAACAACTTTTCCTACCCTCAGAATTTTTCTACAACTCTAGTTTTTTACTTTTATGAATGCATATCATTTCTAAAAAGAGTGTTTCTTGACACAACACTACCAGATAAAGTAATGTTTTTATGGAATTTTATCCCTTGGTGGCAAGAAAATTTTGTGGCCTTATAAAGATACCCCCTACTCAAACACCCCCTTTAATTTTATCTTCTGATTTCTCACTTTTCTTTCAATCCCTTATTTTCTTTTTCTATCCCCAATTATATGATAACTAGAGTTTCAAATTCATAAAAGAATGCTAATTAGAAAATTCTTACAAAGTAAAAAAGCATTTATTACTCTCCGCCTTTATCAACATAATCCAAAGCACAGTGGGGGTAATTTCTTATGAGGTTTAGGAAGACATGGGATGAAGCTAAACATAGAGTTACAACCTAAATTATACTAACCTTTCCTTCTACATTGCTTTTGTAAATATTTCAGCAATATGAGACTTTGTTTACGTGTATTCTAGAAACAAATCTCCAGCAACAACTTTATATTTTATGAAGTGAAATTTTATATCAATGTGTTTTGATCATGAGTGTTGGAAAAGATTATTAGAAAGATAAATTGATCTATGATTATCACAAAGCATCATAAATGGTTTTGAAATTTTTACATTCAAATATTACATCAGAACATTCATCCATGTCATTTGAGTACAATCTTGAGTAGCTGCAGCATATTCAAATTCGGTTATGCTCAAAGTTACCAAAAATTGTTTCTTATTATGACAACTCACACAACATTCACCTAAGAAAAATGTTCCTCCTGAAGATGATTTTTTATCATTACAATCACCATCCCAATCAGCATCATTGTAACCATGAAAATTTAACTCTCTGTTTCTTTTATATAACAACCCATATGAAGTTATTCCTTTTAAATATCTTAAAATCCTATTTTCTTCCAACATACATTATTCTTTTGGATTACCTTAATACATAGAGCATAAAGTCATAACATACACATTATTAGGACGTGGAGCTGTAAGGTATAGAAGACTTCCAATCTACTTCCGAAAATCATTTTGATTCACACATATTCTAGATTCATATTTGTTTAACTTTTTTCTCACTAAAATATAAGTTCAATATTATTTTGATTCATCCATTCCAAACTTCATTAACAATTCCTTTTCTTACTTTTCATGATAATAGAAAATGTAACTTTATTTTTGTTGAACATGTAATCCAAGGAGGAAATTTAATTCCCCCCACATTGACATTTCAAAGTTCTTTATAATATCTTCAAAAACACTTCACAAACCTTTTCTTCATCCCGACCAAAAATTATATCACCCACATAAACAATTACAATTAATGTTCTGGAGTCAACATTTTTCACATACAAATTGCTATCATCTTTTACTTTAGAAAATTTCCTCTTTATCAAACAATTTTCAAGCTTCTAATACAAATCATGTAGATATTATTTCATCCCATACAAATCATTCTTCCATTTAAAAACTTTGGTTTCATCCTCATAAATTAAAAAACCCCAATGTTGTTCAATGTAAACTTCTTTCTCAATCTCTCTATTTGAGAAAGTTGAATTTAGATCCATATGATAAACTTTTTAATTATGATGGGCAACCACTACAAGAAACATTCAAATAGTTTCTAGACATATAATGGCGGAAAAGGTTCCATCGAAATCCACACCTTAAATCTCTGCATATCCTTTACAAACAAGTCTTGCTTTGTTTCTTAAAACTTCTCCATGATCAATAAATTTATTTATGAAAACCCACTTGGTAATTATAACATGTTTATTTATTAGAATTGGAACAATTTCCCATGTTTCATTCTTCTCAATCTGATCCAACTCTTCATTCATATCATCCGACCATTATTTATGCTGAATAGCCTCTAAAACTAATTCTGGGTCATCTTTTGAGATAAATGAGTTCTGATTTTCTAATCTCAACTTCCTTCTTCTCTAAACTGGATCCTTCAGATTATTAATAATGTTTTCATATTCAACCAAACTTTATACGGTAAGAAATCTAATGATTTCTTCCCTAGAATCACTTTATTTACCACATGACTCATCTGAATCATGATGAGGTTGTTTTGGATAACATTCACTATTATTCGATTTCTCCAATGTTTCAACCTCAGTATTCTCAAAAAAAAATTTAAGGAACATTGATTTTCAATTACTTTCACATAATATGGGCCCAAATTTTTTTTAAACATTTGTTACAAAATTTATAAATTCTACCATTTGTTGAATAACCTATGAAAGTTCGTTACTAATCGTTCTCATCAGAATTTCCCAAATAAGGATTTTTTTACTTTAACAAGACATTGAATTCTAATGACTTCGAAGTATTTCAATGCGGGTTTTTAGTTATATCATATTTCATAAGTAGTAATGTTGGTTTCCAATATCAAAAAGCTTCTATTTTGAACATTAACATCAGTACTAACAACTTCTCTCCAAAATAATATTGAAAGTTTTTATTATCCTAACATACTTCTTCTCATTACCACCAGGATCATATTCTTCCCATCTTCTACTCCATTTTGTTTTGGAGTATTGGGAGCACTATACTGATGTTTGATACCATGCTTTCTAGATAAGATTCAAAATCATTGATTGTGAATTAAGTACCATTATCTATTCTCAGCTTCTTTATGGAAACCCCCAGTTATTTCTCAGCATCTTTTCTGAAGTTTTTGAATATTTCAACAGCTTATGACTTGTGCTTCATGAATATTATTTTATTAAAGAAAGTTAAATCATCAATAAAAGTGACTAAGTATAAATCCCCTTTCATTCATTGATGTATCATCCTCCTACATAGATCAGAATGAACAATCTCAAGTGGTTTTCTAGATTGAATATCAACTCTTTTGTGAATTTCCTTAGTCATATTTCCTTCCTAAAAAGTAATAAAAAAAATTTCATCTCTTCATTTAAATTTTTTAAAAATTCCAAAACACATTGAATTTAGAAAGATTATTCATCTTATTTTTCCCAAGGTGGACAAGTATTCGGCACCACATCTTTTTTTAATTTTCATCACTCAAATAACAAGAGTTATTAGATTCCCCAATTTTAAATAGATTCCCACTAGTTCTTTCGCCTTTTGTAATGAATATTCCGTTTTTCACACTTTTGATGATATAGGAATCCATTCTGAAGATAAATTATTTTTCATCATCACAATGTTGACTTACACTAAGTAAGTTATGTTTTATCCCATTAACAAGCAAAACTTTATTAGATTTCAGATTCTCTAATTCAATATCTACCATTATGATTCCATTAATTTTTTATAAACTACAATTACCAAAATACAATGGTCATCCATCATGATTTTCAATATGATCCAAGATTTTTATATCACTTTTCATATGTGAATAACAACCACTATAAAAAATTAATGGTTTTTTTCCACTTACATGATTTCAAAGCTATCTCAACTACAAAATCTCTTGCATCAACATTCTTATTTTTAGTATTATTTTCTTTCTTATCATAAGAAACTTGTTCTGGATGGAGTTTCATACATCTTTTGGAATGATGAATATACTGATCACTTCTTCCAAAAACATCTTCCAAACATTCAAATTGATTTTTTGTTGGAATGTTTCTGACATATTGAGAATTAACCTTTTCAACTTTCTATGAGTGAGGAATGTTACTCATTCTTCTTTCAATATTTATTCCACTTTTCTCAAACCTTCTTCAAGGTAGAGATAAATTGTTCCAAAAATTATAAGCTCTATGCCCATAGATTCTATAACACTATTAATATCCCTCAATTCTCGATTTTCTGTTAAATAATGATCGTTCACTATAAAAACATTATTGAGGTTGGTAACTTCATTCAGCCCTAGCATTCTCAAGATATTGACCATCATTTCCTTTAAGTAAGGTTTAAAATTTTGTAGATTAGATTGGTTTTTCAAAACCTTTTTCCACCAAAGATTTCCCAAAACTTCTTACAGAACATAAAATGTTATAAGAATCATATGAAAAATTATTTTTGGTAAGAGAAGATTTCACCTGATTCTCGTAATAAGCATTCACAAAAAATTTAGTGGTCTCAGCTTTTAATTTTGTAGCTTTGTTAATGTATTCCTTCATCTTCCTCAGGGTATTTTCAAACTCAATAAATTTTGATTACAACTTGTTAACTTATTCTTCCATATATTACATATTCTTACTAAGATCTTCAGTCACCTTTCCCTGCTGAACATTGCTATGTTTGAGGCTTAGAATATCCTAAATGTATTCTTCCTCATACTTGATGACATATTTTCTTCCGTTAACAAGTTCTTCATGATATTTATTAATTTCTCTAATTTATTTCTTGAGAGATTTTATTTTCTCAAGACATGCAGGAAGTTTGGTTTTGAGATGATACTCTCTATAAGATTCTTTACTACATTCTTCACTCTTTGGGGAGTCTTTTGTTTTCTCAAATTTTGTAACGAACGTTCTGAATTTTTCTGAAGTTTTGTCTTTATATGAATCATTTTCAGTTTATTTTGATTCAAAATTATTTCTCAATATGATTCTATTATTTCCAAAAGGCTTATTCTTGAATTTGTTTAAAGACTTCTATTCATTATTATTTTGGATCCACTTATTCCATTGTAGTTTTTCATCAGAATAATTTCGATATTCTCCAACATTCTTCTTGGGTAAATTCATAGCAAAGTGCCTTATTTCACCACACACAAAATATTTTAAAGGAATATTTCCTCCATACTTTCCTCGTCCAATTTTATAGTTCTTATATATAAGAGACATGATTTTTTCATTTATCTCATCATCGTCCTTGTCATCAGATTCACAAGGATCAACTTCAACAACTTCATATATTTTCATCTTTCTTATGGATTCAAAAGCCATTTCATCTATAATTATATTATTAAATAATATATATTTCCTCATTTCATAAGAAAAAATAAATTTAGGAAACTCATCAAGAGATAAATCATCCTTATCTTCAAAGGCAGAAATTTTAGAAATGAACCTGTCTAGAAAGTTTCTCATAAGTTTCTTTCCAATTGTAGAATCTTCCAAGACATCTCCAAATCCTCTGATGATGCAAAAAAATTCATTAAATATGGTTAAGTATTCATCAATTTTTTCTTCATCTCTAATTCTGATGTCTTCATACTTACTACACTGGATTTGTAGATTTGCCTCCATGACTTTTGTATTTCCTTTGAAAATGCTCTCTACCATGTCCCACATGCTTTTTGATGTTTTGAGACCCATCACCTTCTAATAAAAAATTTCTAATAAGTACATGAGAATAAAATTTCTAGCATTTACATCAAATTCTATGTTTCTCTTATTAGTGAACATCATAGGAGCATCTTTCTCAATAGGTGCAAAACCGATAGTAGCATAGTCAACAAATTCAATCCCAAGAGATAGGAGATAAGGAATCATCCTATTTTTCCATCCATAATAATTATTTCTATCAAATTAAGGAATTCCACTACTATTGAAAGAATTTATTTTCTTCATTTGTTCATCATAAGTTGATTACAACATCTCATAACCTGGGAGAATACATCAAAAGAAAGGGTGAGCAAAAGGCCCAGTAAGGGAAACAAGGGAGACATTTTACATGTGAACTTTAGATACATCAATAAGGTCATGATAAATATCATTAAGGGATGAGAAATAGATCATGAGGAATATCATAATAAAAAAATAATGTGTTTCATAACTTGAATATGTGGATACAACATTTAACATAAAAAATAATTTTCGTCTCACCAAGGCCCATCCCCATGGTTTCATTAGAAATTTCCAAGGTTATTCACCAAGGTGTCGTTAAAAATGGTCATCTCTAGAGATTATGTCTTTACCCAATGCATTGGAGCGCTATCAGGGTGAACCGTTTAATTTTACTTTATTATCTTGTAATCCACATATATCATAATCAATCATTTCATAAACAACCCATATAGACTAAAAGAAATGGGTTTTATTTCAGAGTCATCACATTTTAATAACTGCTTTAAAGACGTGATCTTTATGTCACTTTAAACCCACGAGAAAAGGAAAGAGGGTTTCATGTATGTAAGTCCCAGAATTAAATTATATAATTTTGATATATATTTGAATACCCCAATAGAAGAAAGTGCATTGAATATTAAATTCATTAAATAAATGAATTTTAGGAAATGCGAGAGACATTTTGAGATGAAAATTCTGAAGCATAACGGCTATGTTAAAGGGTTTTAGAAAATAATGAAAGGAGAGGGGACATTGTTCAACCACTCATAAATGACCCATAATACAAAAGAGGGACATGATATTAAGGATATAAGAAAATGGTACTGAAATTTTAAAGACACACCATATGAAATGAAAAACATGGAAGAAAGACAAAAATTAGATTTCTCTTATGAAAATTCGGCAGCCTAAAGACATCACTTAAAACATATAAAAAATGAATTGATGAGATCAAATAGAGTCTCTAATCATATCAAAATAAAATATATATATGATAGATATACATATCATACCCCAAAATAATAAAAGTAACTTGAAAGACTTGACATGAAAATGGAACTTGAAAATGAGAAGTGTGAAAAAATCACTTAAAATTTCGGCAGCCTAACGGCGCCACTTAAACATTCTTAAAATGAATTGATGAGAACAAGAGGTGGTCTCTCATCATATTAACATGAAAACGACATTAGGATTAATATAAAATAATATCCCCAACATAATAAAATGGAGCATAAAATAAATGACATAAAAGAGAGTACTTGGAAATAGAGAGGTAGGATCCCTTACCGTAATACGTAACTCTTAAAACTCGATGGCTAGGACCTTGAGGTGCTTTAGGGCACCTTGGGAGGACTCTTATGGAGTTAATGAGACCATAACTTCATTGAGGATGATTTTGGAATGGAAAGGATGAGATAATGGCTTGGTATTTATAGGGTAAGTGAGGGACAAGGCATTAATGGCCAAGGGACACCTCTTTGGAGGTATTGGAAAAACAAGTTGCATTTTCTCATGGTATTGGCCACTTTTGACACCTCATACCTTATATTACTATTCATAAGTCGACCACCCCTTAAAATATCTCATGAAATCATCATGATGCAGTTATGATGTCATTAAACATACAGAAACCCTAAAACTGTATTTTTACTATTCACTGAAATTTCAACTTTTTTCAGAAAACTCCAAAAAAATTACCTTAACGTAATATCAATGCAATTAAGTAAAAAATATACTCCATTTTATAAATATAATTTTCTAAATATTTTTAATTTTATTTTTAATAAAAATACTATTCACCGAAAATTAATTTTTTTCAGAAAAATCCCCAAAAATTACTAAACATAATATCGATGTTCTGAATTGTAAAATAAACTCCATTTTATAAAAATAATTTTCTAAATATTTTAAATTTAATTTTTAATTAAAAAGACTATTCACCCAAAAAAACAAATACATGACTAATAATTTATGAAACAGTTATTTACCCATTTTATTGAATCACATTACATAATCAAGGTGCATAAATTACATTAATACTTTTCTTTAAGTGAGATTACTAATCCATTTGGTCACATTACTAATCCAAAGCGTAAAATCACTATTCATAAATCACAATTCACCAAAAATTGAGTTGATCTTTTTAGAGTCTAAATTTCTTACTGAAAACATTTGCAGAAGACCATTTATTAAAAATCATTACACATCATGAATTATTTATGGATTACATAAATATTTTAAAATATCCCTTTTTTCCGAAATTCATCAATAATATACATCCTACATTTATTCGAACATTTTGAAAATTCAAATACTTCACCATAAGAAGAATTCACAATTTTTATTTATCAAAGGATTACACAATGAAGTTACGGTCTCCTTACATATCCCCTTATAACCCCAACATTGGACCTAAGTGTAAGGTTTGCTAAGGTGATAGAATCTGAGGGCGGCTCCACCAACATTGCACGAGTATTAATTTCTATCAGTATGGACTTCTCACAAAGGCGGTTCTGTTCTAGCTTCAGACGATGAAGTTCGGCTTGGGTTTGGTCCAGAGCCAAGCCTAGTGGTTCTACCTCCTTCCCAAGATCTATTAGATGGTCTTTGATTGGCCTGATACTACTGGACCAGGCCATCAAATCACTTTTATATATTAATTAACCAAGGTCACATGAATTTAGAGACAGTAATCACAACATTTAGTTTCCAACTATCATATTGACCAATGGTCATATAACAGTCGAAACCCAACGGTGTCATTTTAATTATAATCATGTTATCAAATGAAACAATTTTGTTGAGTATAAAATAAAATAACACACAATATTAGGAATAATTATTTATTCAAAATTTCGGGTCGTTACATTCCTTTTCAATCATCTCAAGAAAACATCATTTTCATGAAACATTTAAAGGAAACCCCATTTCTTTAAATCACTTAAATAAATAACCAATCCATTTCCATTTTTCAAATCATACGTTCATCCCATCATAAAACTATTCATTTTAATGTAAGCTAATCACATAGAAGGTGATACATAAACTATATGAAGGCACCCAACATCATAGAATCACAACCAAGTAATGGTGATACACATATTAAGAAAATGATGTAATATAAAGAAACCATAGGATACACCTATATTGATACACTAACTAATGGAATATATGTAATTGGATCTACCATAGCTCATATAGTGAGACCATCCTAGACTTTACACAATAGACCGACCTTCCAACCTACGTTGCATCTTATCAAAACCACTTGAAGGGACTTCACCCAAACTCCTTGGATGGAACACCCCATATATCCCTATTTCATGATAGAAGGGACACTAGTAGTGTTTGGATGCCTAGTGGAACATAATTATATACTTCCACTTAGCTACCTAGGTTCCCATGACCAAATAAAATCAAGGAGTTGAGCAATCAAAAATCACATGCATCAAATGTAAATTTTTTTGAAATAACCCCCACCTAACCTCCTTCACCATCACAAGAAGCAACCTCAAACAAATATCCATTCCTAAAAACATAAAATTATGTATAAATTTACATCATACCATCATGGGATCACAAGATACCATGGGAATAATAAGAATCAATAGGACTCAAAGTGGGTATCACACCATTTATTAAACCATTTGAAGTGAGAAACATACATTTAAAACACACTCACTCAATATGTTGATCCATAAAACCAATTATTGAAATAATATTAAATATCATTTCAAATATCAATTTAAAATAATTCTTTCAAAATTTTGTGAAATTAAACATGAAATTCATTTCCCAATATTACAACTGGAAACTCATTTGGAAATCCAATTTCTAAAAATCCAATGAGATCCAATAAAAAATAAACTTTTAATTTTTTTGGAAATCCAAATATTTCCAATATATTTTCATTTAAAATAAATAGACTGCTTGCAAATAAATTAAATGATACCAAGTAACCTTTTTACCAAAACAACTCATTTTTTATTTTAAAGTCTATTTAAAAAACCTTCAGACACACAGAATCAAAATCATTTAAAAATTAGGACAACCTATCTAATTTATTATAAAAATAAGACTTTAGAATAATTCACATATTTCAAAGATGCACTCAACATGAGATACGCTTTCAAATACTTTAACATCATTAAAAAATATAAACATGAACTAACAACCACTTGGAATGTGGCCCAAGTCAAAGCCAGGTCTGTAAAAAAATATTTTAAATCAAATAAAAACCAAAAAATTTATGATGGTGGATTTTAAATGAAATAAAAACATTAAAAACCATTTTAAAAAAAATTAATGTTCCATACACATAGCATGTGTCCTAAGACTATACCAAGCTCAAGAGAAAAAGAAAATCACATATGGCTACTATGACAATCCAAAAATACTTATAATTTTACAAGAAGGTATTTAAAACACAACAAATAATTTATAAGATGTAATATAAGGGGGTTCCATATAAACACCTACCTCAAAGGCTAATCTATGTACTAGTACATGGGAACACAGCACATTGGGTGCTATTACATGAAAATGGGCATGAGACACGAGCCATTTACAATGGAAGGACCCAAGGTCAAGGTACATAGTGTGTAACCCCTTATAAACATCATATACTTATGAAACATGGATTTGAGCCCTTTTAATTATTATCATGGACATGTTTCATTAGAATACATTCCCCATATCCTTTCCCTTAGGATTAGTATTGAATCTCATCCTATGTATAAGAAAATGATCCCTTCACCATGACTTCATGGAACGTGTTTTTGGAATCCTTCTATGATTCCCAACGTGAGTCCCTCTATCCATTTTCATTCCCTAGGTGGAGTTATTAGTATCTTCGTGACCAAAATTACATGGGTGATAATCTCTTAATTAGATGGTTAATCCAGATTGAGCTATTGGTATGCCCAATGGCCTTGAGAGTGATCCTCATATGTGTTTTGTATCTCTTCATACCTTCAGCACGTACTTCCAATGGAGAGACCCAAAGATAATTAAATATTAGATGAACGTAATCCGTGTTATCAGACATGGGAGCATGTTATCTCATATGAGTGTTATGTGGAATATTCAATATGGAATCCTAGGATGGTATACTACGATTGTGACTTACCATTAGAATCTATGTCTATGTTGAGTATATATGGATATTATGGTTATATATTATGTATAAATATAACTATATAGAGTTGACTATATTTCATTGGTTGTATGATTTTTGGGTTTAGGGTTTCCTACTGGGTAATTTTATACTCACCCCTAAATGGGATTTTCATGCATGTGTTGTGTATTTTGTAGATGATCAACCTTTTGACAGAGTCCTTAATGGAACAAGACCATATGGAGATTAGTGAGACTGGAAAGACGAAGGTGTGATCCTAAAATATTCTAACAGTAGCCCTAGTTTTACTTTCAGGTTGTAATTGTTTTCAAACTCTTTGTAGTGGGATTTTATTTATCCCTATTTACTTTCCTTTACTTCCTATCATACTCTGGTTGTGGGATTTAGATGTACTCATGCATGGTTTTTCGGTAGTTTTTACATTTTAGTATTTTATAGGTTTGGAGATGTGTGTGTGTTTACAAGTACTGAGGTTAATTCTTACCAAGTTAGTGATATTACCACTCAGTTCTAGTCACCAGATTTTGGCCTATTGGAGGAGGGATTGGGGAGTCACAACACATGCCCCATTAGGATGCGTTATGGTATGTTCAATATTTTCCACCTTCTTTATTTTGTGTGCTGTATATATTTCTCATGAATGAATTTTATGATACTTATAATAAAAATTATAGGTATTTAATAATGCATTCAAGGTTCTATATTTCATGGTGTTTTAATTTGAAGGTTACCAAAGCTATAAGAGTTTATGATAGAACCTTACTTTTTATCAGGGCTGTTTATGTTTCAATTTCCATTGAAGAAATTTTTTGTACATTCATTCCTAAACCCCATCTATTTTTTTATGATCTGGTTATTTCATAGTTTTTTAAGTATTATTTCCATTTTACCCTCTTTGGTGATCAATTCCATATTTTTATTTTTTTTTGACAATCCTTCTTTTTATCTTGGTTGAGAGGGAAATATTACATGGCCCAAGGGCCCAAAGGCACAAAGACCTTAGAATTACATGACCCAAAGTATCAGTGGAAAAAAAACCTTGAAACTTTATTTTGATCAAACTACACTAAAAATACACCCCCCCAAAACCATTACATGTTTTTACATAGCCCCCCACCTGATGCTATTATTAGCTTATTGTTCCCTTATAGACGTTCACAGGTCAATGGCGTGTCTTCCATATCCCTCCATCAATATTGACTCAGGCTAGCCCCATATGATAACTTCTACTACTCTAATCGATTATTCTAGATCTTCCACAGTATAATAAAAAATTATCTTATCCAAGGTCCAGGGGCCCAATGGCCTAAATTCATATGATGGATCAAAGGACATATATCCTGAGGGTCTATTTTTTAACCTAAAATCCCATTTACTATGAATAGTAATGCTGATACAGTACTATATTACTACTAAAGTACATTCAAAAGTACTTATAGAGTATATGTGGACATTCTCTCACACATATTTTTGAACCTGAGATTCATGTAGGATGAGGTTGGGACTTTACCACTCATTTAATCCCTAAACTAATATTTTTTCCACTTTAGTACATAAAAATAGCAAAAGAATGTTTTTAAGAAAAATAGACATTATTTATCTATTTTTGGTCCGGAATATTTTTCCTCCATATCCATGTTCTTAGAAATTTTTTAAGAAATTTATTATATACAATCTAATGATATCTAAATATATTTTTATACTATATTTCACTATATTTACAAAATTTTTACAGGGATGTTCTTATCATTTTTCAATCATGTTATTTTTTATTTTAATTAATAAAGAAAAAAAATAATGTTTATTGATGTATAGGGAATGAATAGATTTTCTTATTGTCATGTTATTTCTTCGTCCTAAATCTTCCTTCTCAAGCTTCTATTTTTTTCAAATAAAATCATTTCCCATTTTAATTGGAATTTTTATTATTTTAAAGTTACTAAAAGAAAATGATATTAATTATTATTTATAATTTAATATTTCAAATTCTTTTAAATAATTTTTTTTAATTTATGTCATCATCCTTTATTAATTGTTATGATTCAATGCGGATATACTCCTATGATACCATGCACATTCTTTCTCTATATAGATTATGATGATTGAATTTAAGAACGTTTTCATGAAACTCATTTTTTCCCATATGTTAATTATCCTTTAATGGAATGATGAATAATATTATGTTCTTATATAATATATATAAATGGATTATTAATTTGTGGTGGGTGGTTTTGTTATATCCCTCAAATTCATTGTGATATTTTTTATATCTCATGATCTCTAAAGGCTTCATGTGAGGTTATCCGAAGACAAAGGGTGCATGGGAGGTTGTCTGAAGCCCAAGCGAATATGGGAGGTTATATCAATACCAATGTTAAATTGGTGGTAAGACCAAGCCCAAGGTTATATGGCTGGTAATTCCATGACCAATAAGTTACATTAGTGGTTAATCCAACAATATTGATGTTATACATGGACGTTTTTTCATTTGGACACATCCAAAATGTTATGATTACCTATGCTTATGTTTATTCCATATTTTTATATTATATTCCATTCCTGTTCTCATGGAACATAATAACTTATCTCAAGATTTAACACCCTTATTCTATGATATGTGTATATTATTTGAGATCACATGTCCTACTATTATATGGTCATATATTATTGATTCATGTTCATTTAATTGGATATTTCTACCCTGAAAAAGTTTTCATCTGATGATGATCAAACCCTTGACGAAATGTTGATAATTTCTTCCATTATTGACATTTGATCTCGTCTGTTTCTTATGTTTTCCATTATAATGTTATAAAGATGAGTATAACCTAGGATATGTCAATAAGGGGACCTAGAATGGTGTTATTATGAAGAAATGTTCACAATTATTGTAAAATAGGTTATATATGTAGTTTATCTCAAAAGAAACTAAGGTTCCTTTTCTCTGGGTTGTGAGATTATTTCAAGAAATGATATTTAAATTAATGTAATATATATATAATTTTAGCTTGGTTCATCTCACTAGAAATCAAAAACACATTTTAAATATATTTTTTATAGCACCAGACTTAAGAGTGTGGGTCCTGGGTACCTTAGTTGGTATCAATGTAGAGCGTAGTTATTTTTTGAAATTTGTTCATTTATTTTTTAGAGATTATATTGGAGAGAATTAGGGAAATTCATGAGGAGATGTCTACAAAAAATATTCTATATTTTTTTAAACTATATAATTTGTGGATTTTTATAAATGACATCCATGTACGAATACAAATAGGTGGATACGAGCTCTAACACAGATTCAACTTGGAGTAATGACCATGAAAAGGCTGGTCATATATTTACTTGATATTCACCTGGTGCTTGAAAAAGTGGCCTAACTACACACCTATTTTTGAACATATGATATATATTCTTTAATTAATTAATATGATCTTAATGAACCATTATTATAGTTTTAGATATATTTTGGTTCAATATAATAATAGGAAATGACCATAGATAAACTATAATAAAACTTATCAATTCATAATTTATGTTATGCATCCCATTTATGAGTTACATATTCTAATTTTATAGTATCATTTTATACATTTATTAATTTAATTATTCTAATAAATTAACTTTCCTTTATTTATGTAATGTTAGGAGCAATGGGAAATCAAGTTATCAAGGGATATTATGAGAAGCATGATGATTTTCCTAATGAGAAACCAAATTGGATGGAAGCATGTGTTAAAAATATTATAGTTATCTCACACATCCATCATGAGTTATGATTAACAATGTGAACCGTAAAAAACTCTTAGAATTAACAAAGAATATAAGTATGGAGTTTTATATTTTTTAAGGTGAAAATGATCATGGAGGAAAAAAATATTCAACTTATTTAGTGTCAAGGATATGGTTAGAAGCACCCAAGGGATTGTATCAAATGAATAATAAAATGTTTCAAGTGTGAAATGGTTACCCATTAATCTCATGATTTTCAAATAGATATGAAGTGGTTGGAGAATAAAATGGAATATACAATGACCCCAGCTAATTCTCCACCGACACTTAAATTACTAAAATGAAAGTACTTCGGTCATTATGAAAATTAATGTCTTAAACTAAGGGATAATAATGATAATAGACATCAACAATCTCCAAGACCAAGAGAAAAAGGAAGAAACTATTAAATGGATACCACTTAAGTGGGTCATGATAATTAAGGTACACTTACACTCTATTTTATATTTGCAGATGTCTTATTATAATCTAGTTCTATCCACTACATTATATCAAGGATGCTTTCTAATATCACTAAATATCCACCCCCAATGATTTTATAATATGAGTTATCATAGGAATCTTATAGTTTTATGATTATTATATCCAATGATTAAGTTTGTGGGAATTTGATTTGTGAAAATCTTATTATTCTTGCACGAGAGGAATTTGATGTTATTTTTGACATTGATTATCTCTCTCTTCATTGATCCTATATCAATTTCTTGAATAAGGAAGTCACATTTCATATCACAAACCAACCTATGATCTTATATAAATGTAATGATAACTATAAACTCTTTATCGAGGTTACTTATATTATATGGGTCTGAAGTCTCAATCATGAGATGAGTTTCCAAGTCTTACTTAAGACAGTGAAGCATATATTTCATTATAAATTATATATTGAGTCATGAATATATTAATAATATTGTCACATATTCTCAATGATGAGAGAAATTAAAATTAATAGAATTAAATTTATTTAAGGGGGTATAATATAACACCTTTAAATTTTAGTATATATTTTAATTTAATTAAATATTATTTTAAATATCTTACATAACTAGCAACTCCAAACTAAGACAAAACCATGATAATTTACAGTAAAATTATTAAATATAATCATTATAAATTATATTTTGAATTTTTGGCTATAAAGAGAGGTAATAGAAATATTTAATATATCTATAAATGAAAATTAAGTTATATTTTAATACCAATTCACTGGTGAGATTCAATTTGTATATCTAAACAACAAATAAGATCATTTTATTCCTAAAAAGACATATTATTTAAAAATTGGATATTTATGCACTGTATATTAGTATTTTTTGAAACTTAGGATATTATGGTTAAATGATGACGAAATAAATTTTTCATATAAAAATTAGATTAATATTAATTTAACTACTAATATATATGAAATAAGAATATGAACAATTATTTTTAAAAAAATCATTTTCTTATAAACACACTTTTTATCATATATTATGCTTCTATTTAAAAGTTAAATTTTATAAAATTTATAATTTAAAGTTGAAAAAATGAAATTTATTTTTTGATTCATCATATCAAAATGATCTTTGGATGATTTTTTTTTGCATTCTTCTAAAAAGATTGATTTTTAGTTGAATAGTGAAAATACTGTTTTTACAAACACCAGGACATTTATAAAATCATTAGGATATAAGCATAACTTAAAATTTTTGAGAAAAATATTCATGAACAAATATGTATTTAATAATTAAAATTTAAAATTTAAAAATTTATTATAAACCTATGTTTTATATTTTTGAACCAAAGTTATGTTTTTTCTAAAACTATTTTTATGCATTATACATTTATTAATTTAAATTAATTTTTATCACACTTAGAAATTTAATATTAAAAAAAATATATAATACTTAAGATATTAATATAAAAAATATCTTATAAGATTAATTTTATTTTTATTCACGAAAATAAGTTACTAATGTACAAAAATAAGTTACCATAGTAAAAGTAAAGTTGGGTAAATAATCAAATCAAATGCGTAAAATTCCTAAAACATGTTGAAAAAATGCTTCCAAATTAGTGGTTGAGGGTACCTTGATTAATAATCTTTTACCATACATTGTTTTCCATTTTTTTAGAAACTTGTCTCTCAATGTATCATGACATTAAAATAGATTTACATGTATTTATAAAAGTGTTACACTTTCACTTATAAAATAGTTATTCTAAAA
The DNA here is from genome assembly GCA_963277665.1 of Viscum album. NCBI lineage: Eukaryota > Viridiplantae > Streptophyta > Magnoliopsida > Santalales > Viscaceae > Viscum > Viscum album. The sequence goes on from OY728133.1 coordinate 1,869,992,996, forward strand.
GAATTGATTTATAAGAGTTGTTTAATTTTTATATAAATAAATTAAAATAGTTTATTTTAAATTATTACTCTAATATGGTTTTTAAAAATATATAAATATATATTAACACTCAATTGGAATAAAAACACTTAAGGTTTAAATATTCATTTTTTTATTAAAACTGTTTTTCCTATATCTTATATTTTAATTTAAAAGTACATTATAACATATTTATAATTTTATTTAGATTAAATTTATCTAAGATATGGATTCATCACATTGATATTTGGTAATATGTGTCATCTTATATTTTTAGTAAAAATATAATTGTCATGGTTAATTTTGAATCAAGGTAATAAGGGTAATACTGGACCACTTAAGGTGAATCAAATTTTACTAAATCAACATGAAAATAGACATATTAGAATAACATTTCTAGGTAGGTAAGTCATTACTAGATTTATCACCAATATATTCTCACCTAACCCACATAACTCTCATTAAATTCCAATCTTTCCCCTCACCAAACATTCTTTTCCAAGGATTATAAAAGTGACTCACTTACACCCAATTAATGAAAAACTTATAGTTATAAATTCCATTGAAAATATATCCATTTACATCCCCTATATCTATCTCTTTATTTTTCATCCCCATTTTTCAATAATAATTTCTAAATCCTCCATTTACAAGAGGTCCTCTAAGAGAAGGTTTAATTTCTCAATATGAGTACTACCCACTCCTTAACATTTTATTTTCTCAATATTCATCTAAAAAATTATTCCAAATATATAAATATAGTAAATTTAGTATAATTATTATAACTAATTCTATTATATTTATTGTATATCTATTATCTATCTTCATCCCATCTGTCAGAAAATGAAAACGCCATTCGTGTGTATGTGCGAACTACCACCTCCGTGGAGCGACATTTTTCATTTTTCATCACCACATTACATGGATGGTTCTAAAAGATTGTATATTGAATAAATAAGAATTTTATGACATGATTAATTTTTTCAAATAGTGACCAAGATTCAAGGATTGAAACTATTGAGACAAAACATGCATTGAAAATGAAACAGTTAACACCCAAATATTAATTTTAATGAAGAATTATTACTTAAAGTGAAATAATAAATTATAAGGGAATTATATATAATAATATAAGAATGGATATTTCTTTGGTATATATTTATAATAAATCTAAATCGAATATACAAAAGGTTAGGGCACGTACGAATCATTTTGGGACTTGAGGTAAGGGTTTCCTCATCTTAATTTCCGTTAATTATGATATATTCTATACCTTCACTAAGATATATTCATATTCACCACCTTCATTATTTTTTTTGGTGTACATACTATCCATGAATTAATTTTATGATAATTTTCATAAAAATTTATTGGTATTTACTAATCCATATAAGGTGCTATCTTTGATGTGGTTTTAATTCAAATGTCACTAAAGTTATAAGTATTTATATTACAATCTCACTTTTATCATGATTTCTCATGTTTCAATTTACATTAGAGGAATTATATGTTATTTATTTCTTAAAACCGATATATTATCTTATACTCATTTTATTTCTAGGGTTTTCAAGTATTATTTACATTTTTACCCTCTTTGGTACTAAAAAATACTGAAATAATATTTTTACAAAAAGTTGAACATATTCCTATATTTTTGGTCAAAAATCAATTTCCTCCATTTCCATTTTCTCTGAAATAATTTTATATAAGTTCTTATCAAATTTTAAATGATTTATAAATTAGTGTTCTACTATATTTTAATATATTTATAATTTTTTTAAAATAATATTCTTATCATTTTCTAAACATCTTATTTATTAATTTTGTTACAAATTAGAGGAAATATTTTTTTAACGTTTATTATATGAATATATTTAACTATAGTAATTTCTTTTATTCATTATGAGTATTCTCTTACAAGCTTCCATTTCTTTTAAAAAAATAAATTTTTCATTTTTCATGTTTTATTAAAAGTTACCAAAAGAAAATGACATTTCATCTAATTTTTCAAATAATATTTATAATGATTTTATAAAATTGTTTTTTATCTATGTCAACATCATTTATTAATTTTTATGCTTTATTTTTGGTACTCTCTTATGATACCATCCAAATTATTTCTTTGGATGGATTACGATAATGATATATTAAGGATGTTTTCATGAAACTCATTCCATTCCCACTGATTTGTTAAGCTATGAGGTAATGATTGATTCTCTTATATTCTTGTGGAATACATAAGATGGGTTTTTTATTATGTAATGGGTGGGTAAATTATAGCCCTCTAATGTAATGGGTAATGTTTTATATCTTATGATCTCAAATGTTATCTTAATCCAACGTGTACATGAGAGGTAATCCGAAGCCCAATGGTACACAAGAGGTTATCCCGAGCCCAAGGTTACATGGGTGGTAAGTCTAATCCCATGGGTACACGACTAGTAAGCCCAAGACCAAGGGTACATGAGTGGTAATCCCAATCCCAATATGGTACAAGAGTGGTTATCTCATGCCTATTAATGTTATGTGTGGATCTTTTTTCATTGTACACATCTGTAATGTTATGATTACCTTTGATTATGTTTATGCCACAGTTTTTTGTTATATTCCATTGTTATGATTGTGGAAAGCGATTATTTGTCTCATGATTGTGAACCATTATGCCATGATATGTGTTTTATTTTTATGGATCACATGTACTTTTAATTTATGGATAAATCTTATTGATTATTGTTCTATTAATCAGATATTTCTCATATTCTCATGTTTTCCTAGGCTTGTTATCTAACCCTTGATGATATACTAATTATTTTTTCCATTAATGAGCATTTTATCTCACCCATTTATTAAGTTTTACTTCTATTTGGTTATAAATATTATTATAACTTAAGACATTTATAATAGAATATTTATAATTGTTAGATTATAGAGAAATGTTCCCAATTCTTATAAAAAAGGTTATTTTTTCTCTTAATATCTAAAGACACTAAAAATTCATTTATATATGTTGTGAGATTATTTTGAGATTTAATTTTTGGTTAATGTGAAATATATAAAAGTTTAGTTTGGTTTATTTAACATGGTATTCAATCCAGTTTATAAAAATGTTTTCTTAGCACCATACATGGGAGTGTGGGTCTAGGGTGCCTCACTAGATCTATTTAAACCTATATTTTTATAGTTATTCCACCATTAGATGCAATTATAATTGGTTTTAAATGTCTTAGAATACTTTTCTATATAAAAATTTATCCCTAGAAACAATTCCTTATATGGTTTAGGTGATTCTTTCTTTTGAGGGAATTGGTCACAAAAATGGTATGGTGAAGAACAAATACCACAATACACTTTGGGTTGGAAGCATGTTTCAACTTGGGTTTCCACTAGTGAAGTGTTGTATAAAAACATAGACCTCACCAAGGTTGTAAGATCACTCAATTGAATAAAAATCATACAGTTTTTAATTTTTGGAAGTAGGAACCTCCCGGGCTATATTCACATCAATCATACCGTTGGTTCTAAAAAATTGCGCATTTGGAATACATTTTCAATGAGGTTCCTTGAAGAAGTTGGGGTTTTATCCACCTAAGCACCACTGAAAACAAAATCCATCATAACCCAATCATTGACAAATAAACTTTATAGAAATATTGTATAAATATTTTCTCACTAATCTGATGGTGGGGGAAACTGAAGCACAATATCTTGAATAATTTTCAATATTTTTACAAAATTTCTCTTTGGATTTTATTAATTCCTCAAATTTTTCTAATAATATTTTCACGATCTTTTGTTTACACTTAATTAGAGCCTAATGAGAGTGTGAAAATAACTCCTTATATTCTCCTTATAAGGATAATAGAAATGCTCTAAATTTTATTTTGTCAACATTAACCCATGGTACTTTTATTGATGCATAGATGTGGTTAAATTATTGTTTATGTGAATATTACTTAGGAATTTCATAAAATTTTGTTATCTAATCAATGGGACCTGATTTTATATCAAAAATAGTAGTCACCATGGGATATTATAGGTGGTTTTTTTATTTTACTCATCTGATAAAGAAAATTCTTTCAAGGTTTTCTATTCTTCTATATTTAATTCAAGTTCTTTTAACTCAATTTGTATGTTCACACACCTACCATCAGATGATCCAGGTCTGTTTTAAGAGTTTTCCACACAAACAGGTTCAAAAATTGGTTACTTTTCTTCCTACTTTATCACAATCCTAGATCATGAGTGAAATTTCTTCTATATTTCTAGATATAAGGGAAATATATTAATGTAAATGTGTTTGTACATACAACGATATGAAATAAGTAGTGAAACATTATAACACCAACGCTTCAATTATAGTAAGTTAACATTTTATTTTCATAAAACTATATTGAAATCCATATTTCAATATTTTAGGGAATGAAAATTGTATTTTTATAGGATGGATATTGATGTTGGACATACTATATTGAAATAAGATTTGAATTAATTTTATGAAATTTTCCCTCCAAAATAATCTTTTATGAATAATTAACAATGTAGTATTTAACTAATCCTCCCTTTATATATAATAATGTGTAATAATATTTATAATTAACCATGTGTTTATTATAAATTTTATATAAATATAGACAATATACCTGAATGGCTCAAAGGCCTTAATTTTTTATTTATTTTTTGATAACCCCCACTTTCAAGGGATGAGGTGGAAACCTTACAAGGAACATAGTCTTAGAGAGATTACATTACCCATAGGTCTTAGTGAAAATATCCAAACTATAACTATAAGGAACTGCTCCTCCCCAACATCTGCATTGTGATATTTTCTCTCCAATTTTGCATGGCTATTCATCTAGGATTCCTATGCATGAACAAGATGGTCCCAATGGATACACCATACCCTCTATTTCTTCCACATATGTTTAGCTTCTGCTCTGGTGAATATTTCTTCTCTTAATCATTATATATAGTTTTCTCCTTTTATAGTCTTCCTGGTCTATTAAGCACAATTTCAGGTTCCCCAAAACCCTTGAGGTGTCCTAATGGCCATGAGGAGGCCTGAAGGCCTTGAGGTAGCCCGGAATCATAACTGGACCGATGTTCTTGGGTGGACTGAAGGCCTTAAAGGACTCGGGGACTAAACCGTTGGCCTGAAATCCCAAACTGATGAATAGATTCAGCTGTTATAGTACCGAACAGTACCATCTACAGTGTATTCTACAGTACTTCTACAGTACTTGGAAATATATCTCCACCCATTTTTGAACTCAGGTCTCTTCTATGCACTTTCCGAGTCCTCACTAACTGGGTTGAGGCTTTTGTGCAACACAATATTATTTAGAGGAAAAATGGGATATTTTTTCAGAAAACTATTTTTACATGCATATATTTTTCATATTAATTAATTGAAATTATATATAATTATGAATTATTTTTTTATGCATGTGAATGCATGTATTTTTTGTTTTTTATTAAATGTTAATTTATATTTTTTAATTATCCAAAACCCATTTCCTTTTTTATGTGAAAAAATGTTTTTACAAGCACTCTGTATTTTTTTATAACATGAGTTGTCGTGATAAGATTTTAAAAATTATAATTTCATATGTAATATATAATGTTTATATAATTTATATAATACCAATAATAATTATAATTCTATTTCTATCACATTTTCATTTTTATCTGAAAAATATATATGCTTTTGATTTCACAAAATATTTTCAGTTTAATTTGATTTATAGTTTCCTTTCATTATTCAATTATAACATGATCTATACTGATCATATTATTATGAATCATGTTTAGTTAGAAATAAAAATCATTTCATACATTTCATTATAATAAATAGAAGTTTTATTTTGTTGTTAATGTGGCATGTCTAATGTCCAATGTTCTTAAAACATTTTGGGAATTTTATGTTTTCTATAATTAAAAATCTTATTTATTTATTTTAGATATCATTTAATTAAAATAGGAATATCTTGGAGTTTATTAAAATAGAAATATATGATGTTTTTATTCATTTAATTAAAATAAATAAAAATATAAAAATGTCATTTAAGTTCCTTAATGAATAGCCAAACTACTATAATGTCTTGTGAATTATTAAAATCTTGTTTTAACTATTTTTCAATCATATCTTTAAATAATCATGTCATATTTAATTGATTTGTAATTATTTGGAAATATATAAAAATTATAATAATTTAAGTCTTCTTGACCAAATTCTAATTTAGTAATTTTAATGGATAAAAAATAACCTCAGTTTGTGTATCTAAAATTTTAACTAACAGAGGATCTAAAATTTGAACTAACGGTGGATCTAAAATTTGAACTAACGGTGGATCTAAAATTTGAACTAACAGTGAATCTAAAATTTGAACTAACAATGGATTGTGTTTTTTATCTAACAGTTAATTAATTTATTTTTTATAACTATTGGTGAATAATGTTTTTTATAACTAACAGTGAATTAAATTGTTTTTATAACTACTGGTGTATTTGTTTAACTAAAAATGGATAAATTTTTTATAACTAATGGTGGATTAATATTTTTTAAATAACGGTGGATTAATTTTATATTTAAACTGTGGATCGATTTTTTATTTCAATAGTACCTCTATGAAAGTAGATATGTGACTGTAGATCTTCATTGGTAGCTCTTTGATGGTGTGACTCAACGGTAGACCCATAATGGTACTAGATGATTGCTACCTCAAATAAAAAATTATATTGTTTTGAAAAAACTTTAGTACTCTTTATTTCATCATTTTTAATCTTTTAAATTATTTTATTCACATTATAATTATTTTAAGTGTTTTCATAATTTTTAAAACTCATATATATTATATGGATATCATGAAAAATAATTTTAAAATATTTTACTCCGTTATAATATATGGTTTAATTTAGTCTTCATTTACTATAGAATTTTACAAAATTTATTTAACATATTTTTTTGTACCTATATTTATTGTTTTAATTGTTTTTAAAATATTTATTAAATTGTTACAGAATATTTTAATGTGTTAAATTCATGAAAATTAAGTCTTAATACATTATGTTTTAGGCAAATTATATTCCAATGTTTTTAATAGTTAATTTGATCACAATATTCCTTGAATTATCAAACTTAGTTTGAATTTTTTATTTGAGATTATGTTTAACCTATTATTATAGAATCTATTTGAATAATTTTACATATTATTAAAATTATTTTGAATTGGTATTTGTGTTTTTAATTAAAATCATTATCATTATGACTTTTATGGAGGTTGATTTTCTATATTCTGGATAATTTGGATATAATTTCCCCACGTAAGATGTTCATTAATATTTTCATATCTCTATTTAAAAGGTTTTTGAGTGGCCTTGAAAGTTATTGAAGGCACTAGATAGTATCTTCGAATATCTTCTTCCATAATAAAAATTTCTGAACTTCTCAATTTCTCTACAAACCGAATCCTTATGCGATACTCTATTTTACCTACTCGACAATATCTTAAGATGAACATAATATTATATGACTACTATTTCCTTAAAAATATATCTACATTGCTTGAGAAATATTACCATCACATTCTTTATTCATTTTATACTTTGCTCTAGTTTCTGATTATGTAACACTATTTCTAATCTCACACACACACTCGCTATTTTATTTTTACGCTTTTTCATACAAAATAATTATTCTTCTTCCCTTTATTTAGTTTCTGACTCTTGATTTCTAAAGTGAGAACCATTTGTGTTGTGAATCATGGCATCTAAAGTAAATTGTTGTAATTAGGTTGTGAATACCCATACAAAATTTAGTGTGTCATAGTTATCCCTCCACTATAAAAGAATCTTGTAATTGAGTTATGATTCCCCCAAAAAAATAAGATTAGTGCACATGTATCTCTCACTGTGTAGAGTAGTATACAAGTATATTAGACCCACATTGAACCAAAATACTATAAAAAACGTCCTTATGTTATTTACTCTTACTAATTATAACTAAATATAATAATTAACTTTAATAATTAATTTAAATTATCATTTTATTAATTTAATTTTTTAATCTGGTCTATTAAACCCACTTTAAACCATCTAACATTACATTATTCGAAATAATGATTAGTATCATAGTATAACCTTCTTACGGATATTTTACCTCTATAATTATCTTTCCTGATACTAAACTATTGGTATCATATGTTGTTTCTTTTTGGAATTATCATTTCATTGTATAATGTTTGTTGTTTATATTTAATTGTGCTAACCTATTATTATATCATACTGTCTAAGGACAAGATATTAAATATGGTTGGATTAAACACCAATGATGCATGGATTTCATAGAATACACCTCACTTTGATGGAAACAATTATGGAGACTGGAGATATAGAATATAGGCATACATTAAGAAATTAAGTATAGAACACTGGTCCATCATGTTAAAATAGTACACTCTACCAAATGCCAACAAAGATATACTTACAAGAAATGATGTAACTAGATATTATTTAAATAATTTTATTTAATATTTTATATTTTTCTATTAATATAATTATTTTTAGTAATGTATATGAATGTAAAATAGATTATTATATTTGGAATATACTACAAGTCACTCACCTTGGATCTAAAAAATTAATTTGAATCAAGCTTAGAATGCTTCGGGATGAGTACCAGGACTTCAAGATAGTTGAAGATGAAAGTGTAAATCAAATGTTCCATTGATTCAAAATCATTATGAATATAATGAATTCACATGGAGATGATCTAGAAAACCCAATACGTATTGAATGATTTATATGAGCATTACTAAATAAATGGCATGGATATAAGGTCATTTTTGATGAAATTACTAACTTAAAATAGTGGACTATCGATGAATTGATTGGATCACTACTTCAGTATGAAATAAAATAGAAGAACATATCTAATGAGGAGACAAAAAAGGTGTACCATTTAAATATATTATTTATTTCTATTTAATCTTTTAATTTTGATCTACATGATAGTTAAAATTAATATATCACTCAAATTGTAACTGGAGTTTACAAAATAATGGAAAAAGGATCCAAGAACTGATTTCGGAGAAACACTCAAAAAATAGAAACATAAGGGAGAGAAGAAAGGAATCCCAAATTATAATGATCTATATTTAACTTTTTATAAGTTTAGGAAGAAATATAATATCAATATTGATTTTACTCAAATAAATAATAAAGAAAAATAATAAAATAATAATAAAAATTCATTACCCATTAGTTGGAGTTGTTCAGAAGAATTAGATTCTAGTGAAAAATCTGTTCGAGAGATAGAATCTACTAACATGTACTTCATGGATTCACTGGATAAGGATAGTGTTTCAAGTTATATTTTGGATGTTCTAATTATAAATATGATTATGAAAACCAGAATGTTTTTTAATTAAATAAATAAAATAAAATATTAATAAAATATATATTTTAAGAGGCTGATTTGTATAATAAGAAAAATGAAAATAATGAGAATTTTTTTATAAAAATAATGTAATTTTACAATATAATAATAAATTAAGAAACACTTCCTCTAATTCTCATTATAAAGTTCATGACAATTCGAAATATTTTTACGATTTGAACGAAAAATTGACAGAGGAATTTGAGGGTCTTAAACAAAATTTATCTTCTCTTATTCAAGATGATGAAAAGTAACATAAGATTATGTATTTAAATAGTCAAAATAAACATAAATTTTTTTTGGCTATAATAAAATATTACCTTAAATGTATAGAACTAATTTTGTCAAAATTAAAAATGGTTTTACTCTATAGTCACTTATTTTAAATGTGTCCTAAAAGCTCACTATGTAAATGATGGTTCTATTAGATTTAAACTACCATTAGGATTTATAAAAACTAATATTTATAGATCCTTATTATCTATTGAAATATATAATACTTATTTAAATCATGTGTGGGTACCTGAAAATTATATTACTAATCCTATTGGACCAAAAGTATATTGGGTACAAAAATTTTCAAGTAATTTATTTTTATATAAAAAATGCCTTATATGTCTCAAGAAAGAAATATGGTACATAGAAAATGGATTTTCTAGGAATATGATAGGAGGCCAATAAAATTATTCCAATTAAAACACATTTTATAGGGGCAATATTACACATGTTGAATATAAAAAAGGTAAACTAAAAGGTTTTAGTAAAGTTTATATTGCAAATTGTACTTTTATTTCTATAATTTTATATGCTAAAGGATTAAAACATAATTTAATTATTGTATCATAATTATTTGATGATGGAATGGAAGATAAAATTTAAAATGATAATTGTTTAGTTTTTAAATTTGATTCTTTATTATTTTATACCAATCAATAGGAAAATATTTATACAATTGATTTTATTGAAATAACTGTTCAACATGTTAAGTGTTTGAATGCTGTGTAGAGTGATATAATCCTTTGGAATTGAAACTTAGGTTATTTTAATTATATAATGTTACACAATCTCACAAAACATGAGAATGTGTTATAGTAACCTTCCTTGAAGAAATAACAAATTCATCTTTGGGATGCTAACACGAAAGGGAAACAACATGAAATTTATTTTATCCCTAGCAATCATATGAGTACAAATAGACCTTTAGAGTTAGTAGATTTGGATTTTTTTTGTCCTAATAAAATTTCTAGCCCTGGTGGAAACAAATATATTTTATTTATTGCTGAATATTATAGTAGATTTACATGATTATACTATATTTCTCATGAAAATGATACTTTATCTAGATTTAATGATTTTTTATTATAATTAAAACTGAAACAGTTTGTATGATTATATTTATTCATAGTGATAATAGTGATGAATTTCATAATTTATATTTTGAAAAATAACGTTAAAAGAATGGTTATTTAAATAATTTATCTACTATTAGAACACCATAGAAAAATAGTTTTGTGGAACAAAAAAAATAGAACTCTTATTGAAATAACTAGAACTATATTATGTTAATATAATTTGCCTAGATATTTTTGGGATGAGGTTGTTTTTTTGTTTTTATATTTTAATAAAAATAATCTTATTAAATGATTATTAAAGAAAAATACATATGAATTATTTAAAAATAAAAAACATGAATTTGGTTATTTCATATTTTTTTAGATGTAATGTTTTTATTTTGAATTCAAAGGATAATTTAGATAATTTTTATGCTAAAAGTGATGAAGGTATTTTTTTGGTAATTATAATATTACTAAAACTTATAGAGTTTATAATAAAATAACTATATATATTCAATAACATGTCCAAGTTATGTTTGATAAAAATATTATTAAATTAAATTATGAATCTAATGTATTTTATGATGAGTTTAATAATTTTAATTTTTGTGAAGAAAAAACTCAGGATAAGGATGAATAAATTACGTAATAGAATACTCCTTCTCGACCTGATCAAGATCTTGGAAGATTTATAAAGATCATACCATTGAAAATGTTATTGAAAATGTTGATTCTGTTGTTAAATCTAGAAATTGTGTTTTATATTTTTGTACCAATTCTATTTTTATTTCTGATTTTGTTCCTAATAATATTAATGATGCTATAAATGATTCTAATTGGATTAGTGATATGAAATATGAGATTAATTCTATTTTTAGAAATAGTGTCTGGTGTTTAGTATAATTTTATAATGATAATTAGGTAATCATAACTAAAAGGATATTTAGAAACAAGCTAGATAAATCAAGAAAGATTGTCAAAAATAAATCTAGACTTGTTGGTCAATGATACTCTCAAGAAGAAGCTTCAGATATTGAACATTCTGTTACACATGTTTCCAGGTTAGATGCTATTATAATCTTTTTATAATTGTCTTGGTTTCAATGTTTTAAATTATATCAAATGGATATAAAAAAATGATTTCTTAAATGGTTTTATAATTGAATATGTTTATGTTTCTCATCCCCCTGGTTTTGAAAATGAAAAAAATTCCAAAACATGTTTTTAATTATTCTAATTATTTTTATGGTTTCAAAGTAAGACAACACTATGATATAGGATTCTCGATGGAGTGGGCTTCGATGTACGAAATTGAATTTAGCAAAAAGTCTGGGTCAAATACCAAGGTGCAATCCCATACAAGGTCAGAGAAAAAAGTGCAACCGTCAGCAAGGCTCTCAGATTTGGATGATTTAGAGGGTATGGTTTTTCCATAAGTACGAGACCCAAGAAGTCATGCATTGGGATTTCGTGCTGAGAAGCTTTGCAGGTCAGTCGTCGGGGAGAAAAAATCAGCTTCAGCAGGGTGGGGATTGTAGTTGGGAGTTTGGTCTTTGGGCATGAAAATGACTGTGTATTCAGACTTTGTGCCTACGGTTCTTTAAACTATGTAAAGGGTACCCCTCAATTTTTATAAGGGTATTATCAAAATTAGTAAAAAATTAAAGCCATTGGGCATCCAGGAAGAAATATTTTTAGTTTAAAAAACTTTATCATTTTCCTTCGTAATTCAATTATATCATGAGTTATACTGATCAAATTCTTACAAAACTTCTTACATTAGAAAACCAAATCATTTTTCTACATGTAATTATAATTGATGGAAGTTTGATTTTATTATTTAAGTGGTACACTGAATGTCCGAAGATCTTGCAACAATTTGATACCATAAATTACTGATTATGCACCACTTGCTTTTATCACCACTAAACATGAAGCGCTGATAAAAGGTTTACCTTTATCATGACTCGCTAAAAACACCAGTAAATGTAAATTTTATCAGTTCTAATGATGTAATGATAATGTCGTACCCTTTATCAGTTCTTTTTAAGGCTGATAAAGGTTTCTCTTTATCAACAATATTTTTAGCACTGATAAAATATTTTAATAAAAGTTATTATTAATATATATATATATATATAATTGTCATATTTATATTCACAAAAAAAATTATTTGTATACATTAATTAAAAATGTATTTATATAATTAATATAAATATAATATATAAATATAATTTTATAAATAATTCAAATATATATACAGTTTTAAAAAAAGTATTTATAAGATTATAAATAAATAAAGATACATTTATATTACTATAAAATAATAATAAATATATTTATAAATTAAAAATATATTTAAATAAATACCCATATATTGAAATAATTATAAAATTATAATAAATATATATAAATAATAAATATTTTTATTATATTTATAAAAATAAATATATATACAATTATATACATGTATATAATTATATAAATGTATATAATTATATACATATATATAATTATATAAATGTATATAATTATATAAATATATATAATTATATACATATATATAATTATATAATTATATATAATTATATAAATATATATAACCACATAAATATATTTATAATTATATACAATTATTTATAAATATATTTATTTATAATTATAATTATAAGTAAATATAAATATTTAAATTGTTATAAAATTATAATAAATATATTTAAATAATATATATTTTTTATATTTATAATTATATATATTTTTTATAAATATATTTATTTATAATTATAAATAAATAAATAAATAAATATGTATAAAATATTTATATTAAATATATATATATATATTATAGTAATATTTAAATATGATTTATATAACTTTTAACAAAAAAAGATCTTAATTTTATATATTTATATATAAAAAATTAACAAATTTATATCAGTCAAATTGTTTAATAGTTTATTTATATACATTAATTAAAAAATGTGTATATAATTTAATTAAATAAAAATATTAATATCTCATTTAATAAATTATATAATATATTTATTAATATATTTATTTAGATATATATGTACATTAATATTAAATAATTTAAAATATATGTACTTGTATATCTACATTTATGCATGTGTATGTGTGTATATACATGTGTGTATGTATTTGTAATTCATGTATATGTGGGTATTTATATGTGTGTGTTGTGTGTGTGTGTTTAATACAATTGTACCCCAAAGCACATAATATATTATTATAAATATCTTTAAATATATTTATTTCTAATTATATATATATATAAATATATTTATAATTATATGTAAATATTTTAAAATATTTTTTATTTTATAATTATAACAAGAAATAAATATTTATATATTTAAATAATTATAAAATTACAATAAATATATTTCATATAATTTGATAAATAAATAAATATATATATATATATAATTATATATGAATATTTATAAATAAATTTATTTATAATTATAATTATGTATATATATATATTTAACTAATTATAAAATTATAATAAATATATTTAAATAATTAATACAATTATTTTATTTATATTTTTATAAATATATATAATAATATAAATATATATAATAATATAAATATATTTTTAAACATATAAAAATATTTATAAATATATAGAAATATTTTAAAATATATTTATATATATATATATTATTAAAAATATATCTTTATCAATGATAAAGAATCATTGATAAAACTACTATTTATCAGTGCTAGAATTATAGCGCTGATAAAATTACTCATTATCTAGGTTTCTTTTGAAAACACTGATAAAAGTCTTACTTGATCTTATAAAATGAACCCTAACAGAGTCTCCTCCTTCGCTCCTTTAAGCACTCATGGAAACCAACTGCCACTGCCATTGTCATTGATCCCTACTACTACTGCTGAATCGACCCTCTCAAAATCTAAAGTATGATGCGACTCATCTTCACATCTTCTTCAAGATTAGAACCGCAATTTTATAATCCTTGTTTTTTTCTTGGGTAAGATACTTAATGATTCACCTTAATTTTTTTTGTTCGAGTAAATCATGATTTTTTTTGAGTGCCTGAATTCAATGGAACCTACCTGGGGCCACCACTGAATTCATTAGACATGGAATCAAGTGTTCTGTGGTAGTATTTTATGGGTACAACTCTATTCCATGCCTATGTTTCTTCCTCCTCCTTCCCATTCATTATTTTATTAAATCGTATGCTTCTCCGCTATTATCCTTTTATTCCAACCATGAAACCATCCTGGGAGAACATTATAAATCTTGACAACAGAAGTTGATTTCCTTATTTTGATGGCTATGGATTTCAAATTTCATGGTTCCCTCTCTCCCCTCACTCAAAAACATCCTCATTGTTTCAAGTATAATTATACATTATCGTTAATTCATTTATCCATGATAAGTATTTAAAAAATATTAAGTAAACCCTCACACATTAAATACATTCCCTCTTTTCAAGGTATAATGTTCAATATTTTATCTTAAATAATTTCCTATATTAAATAATTTTTATAATACATGGTTTTTTAGGTAATTATAAAGTTATAGATTAATGGTATATAATTTAGGGAAATAGAATTTTGAGAAATGTCCCAACAAAAAACACTTTTATCGTTGAAATTTATTAAATACTGACTCCTTTTTGTGTATTTATAATGTTTTTCGGTAGAGAAAAAAATACTCAATGCATCTTGTTTGGGTGATAATGTATTTATTATGAACATGATATATGATCCATGAATACATAACATTTCCATTATTGGATAAATGTTACATTTCCACATTGATTAGATGTTTTGTATACCTAATTATTAAATGTCTATGAATTTCATCCCCACTACAACATCCACCACATCTAGTGTGGAATTTCACCATCATCAAAAAGTCCTTGTTGACTATGGGAACTCAAACCCTAGTTGTTTTCGATGTTGTTTCAAGCATCTTCATTATCCATCCTTCTATGTAGTTGAACCGCAATCTCTCAAGCTTTATATTTTGATACTCAACATATTCTAAACCAAGTACTAGTATCAAATAACCTATATAAAATATTTTTTTAAATATTATATCAAATTAAAAAAGAAAATTGATTAAATTTTATTTTATAATTCTATTTTTAGAAGTATCATTTTCATTATTATTTTTTCTAGTTTTGAATAATTCAAAATCAATTTTCACGGTGACATTACCGCTTATTTTTGTTATTTATTCATGGAGATCATTTTATTTTTCATTTTTATTGGAATGATTAAATAAATTTTCTTCATGGAATTTGTTTTTAGTGTTTACTATAATTTAAAAAATATAATAATTTCATTTTTTATTTGTGAAACCATTATTATATTTAGTAGTCTTATTTTATATTAGGAATATGTTTTTCAAATAATATATCCTTTATTTTTTATATTTCTATTTGTATATATATATGTAAATTTTTATACATATTATACAATATAATAGTTCAGATAAGATTCTAAAAGGGGGTTGGCTACTATTATAATCTTGAAAGCATGGTTCAAAATAGAAAGGGTTTGGCTTATAAAATACTGATTGAGTTTTCTATGGAAGTTTGAAAAAAAATTTGATGTTTTATTTTTTTAATGGGTAATATTTTTGAAAATTGATTATAAATAAAGGGTAACATTTTATTTAGTGGTGAAATTCATTTTAAAAAACTAGTAAAAAGTGTCCCAATGATTTATTAGGATAATATTCACCAGATTTTTATAATGTAAATGTTATTTTAAGGTTAAATGGATGGTTTTAATGTTAATAAATTGGATTTTTATGAGATAGGATGATAAAGAAGTGATACACTTTTTCTTTTACATTTACCTGTGAGAAATTAACCTCTGTTATTTGTTAAAGTCTTGATCCACTCACAAAATAATTCTCTTTTCCTTTACTAACACTCCTTAAAATATGTGTTAAAAATTCTATTGGTATTTATATTTATAAATGAAACAATATAAGTGCTATATCTTTTTATAAATGTATATAAATATAAAAAACAGGTTGGTAACTATATTTATATGAGCATATTATCTTTCAGAGACCTCCTAGATACAAATAATATCACCTCCTACATAATATAGATTGATAATAACACCATGGAAAGGGAATTTCTCAAACTCCATACAACCTATAGTATATCCATCATGATCCCACTCCTGCAACCTTGGCCTCATATGAAGATAAGAGCAACTAAAATTAATTCCTCAAACCAAAATCTCTTTCCTTTTCAGGGATTAATTGAAAGAATTATATAAATGTTGAAACTGTAACAGTTGTCTCTACATGAGTGCGTGTAAAACCATCCATATGAGCCTTCTCACAATCACACCAATCAAGTAACCACTTGTAGTGATCAAAAATCCATTTTTTCTTTTTTTATCTTTGTAAAACAATATAATAAATTTTTCCTAGTTCTCTCCAACTCCCCATCATGGGAACATTTATATTTAATGAGATAATTATCATCCTCATCAATTTCATCTCTCGAACAATTATTATTTCATTTTTTCCTGAGACTCATCCCCTATATCTTCTAGAAATGTACCTATGTTTGATGAATTTCCCTAATGAGTAGTCATCCCATTATAAGTACTGGTGATCATTTTGGATAAATTCAAAGGATAACACATAATAAATTTAGAGTAATTGTTTTCTTAAATTAAATTACCCATTTCCTTAAAAGCATATTGAAATAATTAGAAACATTCAAATATTGGCTTCCCTTTATTTGAAAGTATGTTTTATATGTATTTATTTCAGTTATTAAATATTAATATTATCAAATCAAATAGGATGTATAAGAATTGAAAATGAATGGATTCAAATCATATGAAAAAAGAGTATGTATATGAGGTGAAATAGTTCATCATGTTTTCGAAATATAATTCATATAACCCTTCTCAAATCCATTTTCCGTGTTTATGATATTGTTATTGAAGACTAATTAGTCTAGAGGAGTTATATGAACACTTTATCTCTTATGGAATAGATCAGAGTTATAAATGTTGTACTAAACATGGGTAAAATGAATATTGCTAGTTACTAGGATAACACTATGTTTTATGGATCATCAGATATGATTACAAGTGTGTACAATGAAAAAGACCATATCAAGGATGTGATTAGATGTGTGAATGATGATGAAGATCAAATTGAGTAAATGAATATAACAGTTGATGATGAACTTCATGATTATCCAAAAATTTTTGAGAAGTTAAAGAGTTCTGTAAAGATTCCATTATATACTAGTTTTACAAAATATACCACATTTTCAGTCACACTAAAGCTATATAATTTATAATCTAGAAAAAAATGGAGTGATTCCAATGTTATCTAATTACATACACTCTTGAATGATATACTCATAGAATATAATGAGCTTCCTAGATATACATATGACGCTGACATAATGTTATGTTCAATGGGTATGATCTATGAAAGAATACATGCTTGTCCAAATGATTGTATAAATTTTCATAAGGACAATGAATCAGTTAAAAAATTCTAAATGTGTGGTGATTTTCAATAAAAAAATGATTAATTAGGTCCTGTGAAATTTTTATGTTACTTTCTAATCATTCAATGTTTTGGGCGCTTATATATTCATGAGGAGAATGAAAGGAAATTTACATGGTATGCAGATAAAATAAATAGAAATAGGAAAAATTCTTCCCCTAATATACTATCCTCATTGGAAGAGATTTGATCACATATATCATGAATTTGGAAACGTGTTGAGAAACCTTCGTCTTGTTCTATCTAAATATTGAAGGAATCATTTTGATTTTCAAACAAGCACTCATAGTATATGGTCGATTATATTTTTAAATTATAACTGTCCACCATGGTTATGAATGAAATGAAAATTCATTATTTTATATATGATTATATCTGGACTAAAACAACCATATACTATTATTTATGATTATTTATCTCCATTGATCAAAAATTGAAAATTATTGTGGAATTCAGGTGTTACATTGTATAATTATTACGGAAACTAATATTTCACATTTAGATCAATGTTTTATGGGATGATAAATGTATTTAATTCTTATAGAATTGTTTTAGGATATAAAATTAAAGGATCTCAAGGGTTTCCCATTTGTGAACAAGGAACATAGTCAATTAGGTTAAAATAGTCATTGAAGATTGTGTTTCTACGATATCATAGATTTATACTCTAGCAACATAATTATTGATCATGGATTAAATCATTCAATGAGAGTTGAGAAGACCGTATAACACTAACTCCACTAACAAGAGATAAACTATTTGAGAAATTAAAAGATATGGGTACTAATTTTGGTAAACCATTTTTCAAAAACCTTACAAAAACCAATTGGAAAAAGATATTAGTTATTTTCTAAATTACCATACTAGAATTGTTTTTATGTCATACATTTTCTTGATGTTACGTATGTTGAAAAAAATGTGATAGTTTCATCAGAACATTACTAAATGAATTAGGAAAGACAAAGGATGTATTTACAGCTATGTTGGACACGACTGACATGGGAATACAAGAAGTGTTAGCTCCAGTGAAGGGGGACAATGAAATTTTATTTTTATAACTACTTACAGTATTTCTTGGATGCAAATATATCAATTTTTAAACCTCATGAATGATGTAAAGGTTCCATATGGGTATTCATAAAATATAAATAATATCATGTCAATGACCGATTTAATGTCAATGGTTATGAAATCACATGAATTTCATGTTTTGATGCAATATCTAATGCCTATAGATTTACATTTCATTTTTTCCAATAACATCCACCATACATTAACTAAGATCTATTTCTTTTTTGATTCTATATATAGTAATGTTATAGACCCAATGAAATCACCAACAATGGAAAAATAAACTGTTTTCATCTTATGGGAATTGGAAATGTTCTTTCCACTGGAATTATGTGATATGATGGTTCACCCGATGGTTAACTTGGTAAGATAAATTCAACTAGTGTTCATGTGAATTATATATGGATATACCCCATTGAATGATATATGAATATATTGAAAGGGTATGTTAAATAATCAAATTCATCAATAAGGTTTTATTGTGGAGTGATATATTGTCAAGGAAACTGTTGATTTCTGTACCAACTACCTACCCGGTGTGGAAAGCATTGGCCTACAAAAATCTCATCACTCTACGTGTCTTGTGGGTGAAGAAATTTCTATAATAGATGTTGTCACAATCTCCATTATAGATCATGACTAGTCCCACCCGTACGTTTTTTATAATATTTGAATGGTTTACCTATATGTTGAAACCCAAAAAGAAATTATTTGGCATTTCAATCCATCAATGGATAAAATTTGGATATTAAATGAACATAATCAACAGTTAATAGTATGGTTTCAAGACCATATTTTTAAAGATTCATATGAAAATACATATTCAATTTTAAAATGACATCAATGACTACCCAGAAGTCCAAGTGTGCATGTATTATATTATAATGGTTATGTAATTAATGGTTATACCTTATATACAAATGAATATGATGAATTAATTACCATAAATAATAGTGTAGTTACACTTGTGGCTAAAAAATATCCTATATTTACCACCAAGGATAAAAATATAATTTATTTGAATATGTCATACAGCGGAATCATCATACAAATATGGGATTTGGATTATAAAACATTCTAAGTGCTAATTTCTCAATGAAATTTATTTGATAATAAAAAATATATTAAAATAGATGAACTGGGATTCATTAAAGTGGATTTTAGTAAGGAAGAGTATAAAGAAGAACCTTTTATAATGACATCACATGAAGTACAAGTATTTTATGTTCTAGAAAACACAAATAAAAAGTGGTTAATTGTTTTATTATCGACTGAAATCATTGAAGGGTCAGATAAAAATTCAACTGAGGATGACTCTTTCTTTTTGATGTCATAATCATTTTGCAGTTTTCACAATGCAGAAGGAGTATTTTATGATATAAGAGAACGCAATGAATGGATTTGGATACTCGATGTAGGGGTCAAATCCCTTCAACCTTTATGAAAAGAGAGTTCTATAATCAGGTTATATATTTTTTGTAATATAAAATTTGTTACCTCATTTTATTACCAGTTTACTACCGTATTTATGTAATCTAAATTAAATTTTCAACCACTTATATAGACAATGTCTTCATCATGTTTTTATGCTCCCAATACAAAGGGATAATAGGTTTCTCAACCTACCGATGCATCCAATGCATAGGAACAACAACATTTTTCAATCCCAGTGATACCAATCCAAAGGAATAATATATTGATGATGTTGAACCTAAGGAAATGGTAGAAAATAAACAATCGATGTACTAGAATAAAGAAGAGTAGTGTAACAATATGGTGATAGAAAAAATTATTAAGGTGAGAAACAATGGAATCAAATTTGAGGTTGGATGGAATGAAATCGGCTTGTCGGTTAACCCAAGAAGGTATATATTCAGAAGTTTCATTAGGTTCTCCATTCGGTAATATGATCTGATTGAAATAAATTCATGGAAAAATGTTGTTACCATACTTAATACACTTTTTTGGGAAGATATTAGGGTAAAATTATGATATACATTTCTTATATTTATAAAAAACTAAATAATGAAACATTTACTTAATCTTCATTACCCTTTCATAGGGTATTTATAGTAGATGACTCCCAATCGAAATTCGTATTAATTCTCCTTAGGAAGGACCAAAAAGATTTAACACAATTATAATGAAGTGTTATCTCAAATATAGTAAAGGGAGAATTAACCCTCACCCACCATAGATGTATCCACACCTGATAAACAGTGAATCAATGGATGAATTTACTTCCATTGTGTGGAGACATCTTTTAAGGTACATTGTGTCTAGAAATAAATTGTTTGAAAATATGTTTATTAATCACTTTGATTAAGAATTGTTAATTTACGAAACAATAAATGAGTGCTAAAAATAATTAGCTGGTACCAAAACCAACGTACCCCTACTATTTAGTAAGGATGAGGTGTGATTCACTTGAAAAAATTGGTATGTATTTTAAATATACTGTAATAATTTTATGTCACATGAAACAAAAAATTAATTATATTTCCCTATTTACATGCATATTGATAAATACAAATCCAAATACACTTCCATCCCACATCATGTTCTATTAAATAATGAACATGTAAGTAAATATGTGATTATAAAAGGTGAAAATAAAAAAAGTGTGGGAATCATGTGTAAGTATTACATACTAACAGTTTGTTTTAATTTAAATCAGTATTACATAACAATAATTACATATTTTCTAATATTTTTTTATCCAACTTTGTCACATGAATTATCATAATAAACTGTATAAAACGAAAAAATACTATCAGTGGCCTTGAAGTGGCCAGAACAGTATGGATGCATAAGAGGGGCGGGTATTAGGGTGACACCATGAACACATTTTGAGAAAATAAATGAATTATGGTTAAAGATAAAAAATCGAAGTTATGTGAGCATGATTATCTATTTTTTAAGAACAAATTCATTAGAAGTATGAGTTTCTAGAAAACATTATGCGTAGGAATAAAATAGAAGAAAAAAATCAAGAACAACCACTACATGAAGACTGCCAGCCCCCACTATCATTGAGGTGAACCATTACCCTCAAATAACTATCTAAAATGAGGTAATCAATATTTTCATGATTATTTTTATGAAATTTGAATTAGTTATATATTTATACCTTTCCTATAATGATATTATTGAAGGTGAAAATTATCATGATTTATATCTATCAACCCCCACCCAACACTTTTGTGTTAAATGTTCAAGAATATACTCTACAAAACAAACAAATTCCAATAGGTCATGTTAGAGTGGGGATTAGCATGGCTCATGACCTGAGCACTGAGACACCTATTACACTTGATGATGTAAATATTCATATGGTCGTGTAAGCTATTGGAACATTAATATCATGGCCCTAAGGTCTTGCAAATAAATAGGTTTACAAAGAGGTGTTCATTTCCAATTTATTTTTCATGTTAAACATTTAACAATTAATGAAAAATTGTTTGAAATGATGAATGTTATTATATAAATATAAAGGTAAGGGGGTGAAACTAAAGGTTGAATCATAATGATATAAATGATTAACTAACAAATCGAAATGATCTTCACAAAGAACCTTTACCCCACCCGTTCAATATCCGCATTTGTAGACATTGAAGGTTCCTATGAATAAAAGTTTACAAAGTGGTAGTAATGACATTGTTTATTTTTAATAACAAATGTAAGGAGAGGCCATTATAGACTATGTTTCTCCTGAGAATGTAAATAAAATACTAAATTATGATTATCTAGGACTATCAATTGAAAATGTATACTTGAGGCATGTTTTCATGATTTTTTTTTCAATAGTTGATATACTATGTTAATTATGACTAAATATAATTCATATTTTTTGCAGGCATATATATCAATACAATTTGAAGGGAAAACCCTATGAACATAAATATAGACTCATTAGTCCTCACATGACTACACAATTGGGTTTATTTAGTGTTAGTGATTTAAAAGTGCGAGCTAAAAGCACTGTTGAAGACATCCTTTGATAACTCTAGAAAACACGTTGTTCAAGGGGGTCTTTAATAATTATTTATTTTTTCTCTTAAAGGGGGTCTTTAATTGTGCTAAAAAATAATGTTAAAGGGGTACCTTTATAAGCACCTATAAAAAAACACTGATAAAGGTTACATTTCAAAAAAAAATATACATTTCATTAAAAGTAATATATTAATATATAAATATATTTATATTCATATAAATATAAAATATATTTCTTAAATATGTTTTAGATAATGCTAAAAAATAATTTACACATAATATATAAAATATTTAGTGAAATGACATATAAAATAATTATAAAATAATTTTCATTTAATAATTTGAAAATTATTATCAACTATTAGTCATTTAATAACAATTTGAAGATAATAAAAATATCAAAATTAATAAAAGATCTAAAATAAGCAGAAAATATTAGTCAAATATCAAACGACCATAACTATGGATCTGAGTGCCTGTTTGAGCACTTCTATTTATCAAATCGAAGCTTTCGATGAGCTCAAAATCATGTTTATTTGGGGGGGACATAGGTAAATATTTTTCTGATTTAAATATAGTCCCTAACGGCCTCCAAAACTGAGTTTTTAGTTAGGGTACCCTAATTTTTTAACATTCAATGATTTTTCAACCTCGTTTTAGGGGATCTAATTGTTTTTTTTAGTGTAGAATAAATTTATTCACAGGTATTACATTCATATTGATATTATGATTTTTTTTATCATTTTCACAATGATACATTATTTATGATTAAATATATGAATATTTTATTATATTTAATTAAAATAAATCACTTGTATCAGTACATATTTCAACATATTTACCTAAAATGTATTTTAAATATACGAATTAAATATTTATCATTAAGTTTATTTAATATAAAAAATTATCTAGTTTATTTAACTTATAGAAATGAATCAATATGTATATATAATATTTATATATATGTGTTTGTGTGTATTAATAAACACAAACACACACACACATATTTTTATTCTAATATATATCAGTGAATATTAATATATAATATATTTATATAAATATAATTGAATATAGATATATCACAACTTTAAAAATATATGAAAATAAATAGAAATTTCATTAAATATTCAACAAAATATGCAAGACACAGTGGTAAACAACATTTAGCCACATAAGGGATGTCCTGGGATCAAATCCAGGCACGCACAATTATTTTTGGCATCCTTATAGTGCTGAGAAAGAGGGGTGGGGTGAATTATGGGGGATGGGGAAGTGAAAATCACTGAGAAAGGGTCTATAAGCGCTGAGAAAGGGGGTGACGGGGGTGCGTGAAAAAATAATTTTTTTTCTTCATATTTTTAACAATGTTTTTTAGCACTGTTAAAAGTCAGCCTTTAATATTTATAAAAAATAACTATTAAAGGAAACCTTTAACAGTTATAATTTTTTATAAAGGCACCCTTTAATAGAGATAAAAAAATCATTGATAAAGGGTTCCATTAACAAAACTTTTTAGCACTGTTAAAAACCCCCTTTTAACACTGCTCGCAATATCATCACTTTTGAAGTGTTGATAAACCCAATAAATTGCACTATTAAATCCCTGATTTTAAGTTGTGTCACATTAATTCTATATAACTATCCTCGTTTTATTTAGATAAAATTGATAAAATAGTGGAAAAACTAGCCGTAACATTTGAAAGAAAACTTACGGATGATATACACTTCTTATTATCAATGATGCTGGGGTAAAACTCAACAATTTAATCATATCAAATATGTTTTCATTCCATTAATTATTATTTTTTTTGTCTTTTAGGCAACATTGGCTACCCATTGAGATCAATTTGGATACTCCAATGATTAATTTTTTGGATTGAAAACATGGATACCAAAAAAAGTGGCCACTCGTGATGATGTTTTTTTATTTGTAATACACTGAATCCAATGTTTAAGAACTAAAATTTAAGTTATATATTTTATATTATGTTCTAATGATAAATATGTTAGGTTGGGGTGATGATTAAATTCCATCAAAATAATGGCATGAGGACAGTCTATACGTACAAGAATCCTATCAACTTCTATAAGTGGATAAGTATTAGGTTATATATAATAAGATTTAACTATCAAAATGCATATAAAAACAAATTACATATTTTTATCAATGTTTATATAGTTTTCAAAACAAACCAATGGAAAAAATTATGGTTATTATGTTTGAAAATTTATGAGATATGTCATGTACCATTAACATACTAGAATCCCTAAAGAGGTATTTTTGAAGATAATTATTATTTAATTTAAGATATTTATTAATATTTTTTGTATTTATATTTTTAAAATATTAACATGAATTTTTAAAGTAATCATATTCACATGATGAAATAAATTTTTCGTAAATGATTGGGCATCATACCTGGTGTCAGAACGTACACATATATCATGAATATTTGACTTCTTACTAATTATTTAGTTGAATTTATCCTCATTTTTTCATAACTTTTTTAGTTAATGTCCACATCATTTATATTTGATGCTTATTTTATTAATTTTTATATAGATAATGAAGAAATTACTTCTTCAATAATGATGATTCACTCATGTACTATGATAATTTACCCAACTTCTATGATGCACTCATGATGCCACAATTTTTTTTTATTCTATAATTCATTCAATATTCTGAGTTATCAAACAAAAATATTGTTAGAAAACCCAGAATTTTGAATGCACTATAGGATAAAAAGATATAGTTTAATCAACCATACCTAAATATGATACATAGTGTACCTGGTATGACTCAAATTGTTTGGATTGAATTTAAAATGGACAATTTGTTATTTTATTTTATCATATTTACATTTAATTTATTTATTTATCATATTACTAATATAATAATTTTTTTCTTATACATGTGGATTATTTTACTTGATTTGGGGTGGTTTTTTTGTTTATGCTCATTCTCATGAGATATTAGACTTCAAGGTTGCAACTGAGGTAATGGAGACAAGAAAATATGTCAAGAATGTATATAGACATCATAAAAAACGTGAATTCCAAGTACTCATATAGTTAATTTTGTCATCATTTTACATAATATTTTTAAGTTAATTTCCTTATTATTTTAATATAATAATTATTTAGTTTTTTCATAGGTATTTTGGAAATTCATATTTTTCATTCAACTATCTGCAAAAATATAGAAAAAAGATAACATGTTTCTTTGGATGGGGCATTTCAAGAGCATGGGGTTTCCTCTTCCATCTAAATGGAACATGTTCTCTATTTTTTGGTTTTTTGCAGAAAGTTTAAAGTAGAATATAAATCACATACTCAATCATCCACACCATAATATGATACATAGTGTGCTTGGAATGACTCAAACTATATTTTTTTTACTTTGTAATTTACATTTTAGTTCAAAACACACACCACATACACCAAATTGGGAAAAACATTATGATTGTTTTGACACTTTAGGAAAATAATATATAAGTCATTTTCGATGTGTAGGAATCATCCAACCCTGAATCCGACACACAATGTGATAGGTATTACTATTAAGTGTGTCTTTTTATTTGAAATTGACATCAATTTAAGTAGAAAAGTAAATTGACATAAACAAATCCAATAAAATACATTCCGATTATTTTTATACTTTAGTAAAATGATCCATAAGTCATTTGTGATGTGTAGGAATAATCCACACCTAAATTCAATGAAAAGTGTGACTATTATGACTCAATCGGTGTCTTTTTATTTAAAATTGACAATAATTTTAGTAAACTAACAAGTGACATACACAAAATAAAAAAAACACATCCGGATTGTTTGGATTCATCAATAAAAAGACCCATAAATCATTTTAGATGTGTAGGAATCAATCACACATTAATGAGATACACGATGTTCCTAGTATGACTCATAGTGATTATTTTTATTTAAAATTGACATTATTTTAGAAAAAAATAATAGTTACATGCTCAAAACCAAGAAAACACATTAATATTTTTTAATAATTTATAAAAACAATCCATAATACATTTGTAACATATAGGATTCAGACACACCTCAATCTAATGCACTGTGTGCCCAGTAAAACTTAATGTGTCTATCATAAGTATAAAATTGGAATTTTAGTTCAAAAAGTGTACCACTCACTTTAAAATGAGTAAAATTTATTTAATTTTCGTGATAATTTATTAAAAAAATTCAAAACTCATATTTAACATGTAGAAATTAGTCTCATGTCAAACTGAGACATGATGTGATTGATATGATTCAATGTGTGTGTTTCCATTTTAAAATGACATTTTAGTAAAAAAAACAAGTGGCATACTCAAAACCAAGAAAAGATGATCAGATAATTTTGACACTTTTGGAAAACAATACATAAGTCAATTGTGACATGTAAGAATTATTCTCACATTAATTTGATGCATGGTGTGACTAGTATGAATCCAAGTGTGTCTTTTTATTTTAAGTCGACATTAATTTTAAGTAAAAAAGAAAAGTGACATACTCAAAACATAGAAAATGAATTTAGATTGTTTTGATTGTTTATTAAAATTATCCATAATACATTTTTTATGTGTAGGAATTATATCCACCTCAATCCTATACATGTTGTTCCATATATGACTCCAATTGTTTCATTTTATTTAAAATTGACATTAATTTTAGTAAAACAGATAAGTGAAATACTGAAGATTGACCAAACACATTCATATTGTTTTTATAATTTAGTAAAATGATCCATAATATATTTGATATACATATAAATCATCCTGACATCAATATGATTCACAGTGTTCCTAGTATAACTCAAAGACTTCGTTATCATTTTAAGATTGACATTTTAGTTCAAAAAGTGTGTCACTCACTTAAAAATGAGAAAACATGCTCTGATTGAATTGATAATTTATAAAAATGATTTATATTTAAATTTTGTCATTTATGAATTAGTCTCCCAAAAAACTGACTCATGATGAGATCGATAAGACTCAAAGTGCGTGTTTCTTATATAAAATTACATTTTAGTAAAAAATATATGTGACACACTCAAAACTGAAAAACCACATTTATATTATGCTGATACTTTAGGAAAATTATCCATAAGAAATTTTTGTCATGTAGTAATCAGCCACACCTAAATCCAACACATTATGTTATTGGTATAACTCTTATTGCATCTTTTTATTTAAAATTGATATTAATGTCAGGAAAAAGGAAAAGTGACATATTCAAGATCA
The DNA here is from genome assembly GCA_963277665.1 of Viscum album. Taxonomy (NCBI): domain Eukaryota; kingdom Viridiplantae; phylum Streptophyta; class Magnoliopsida; order Santalales; family Viscaceae; genus Viscum; species Viscum album. The sequence goes on from OY728133.1 coordinate 1,870,021,664, forward strand.
AGAAAACAAATTCATATTGTTTTTATTTTTTCAGAAAATGATCCATAAGTCATTTTTGACATGTCAAAATCATCCCCACATCATATCTATATACCGTGTGCCCGATATGATGCAAAGTGTCTGATATCATTTTAAAATTGAAATGTTAGATCAAAATGTGTGCCACTAACGAAAAACCAAGAAAATGTACTCTGATTATCATTATAATTTAATAAAATGATTTAAAATTCATTTTTATGTGTATGAATAAATCTCACATCAAACTAAAACAATATGTGACTGATATAACTCAATGTGTTTGTTTTCAGTTTAAAATTACATTTTAGTAAAAAACACTAGTGATATACTCAAAAACTGAGAAAACACATTCATATTATTTTGATAATATAGGAATATTATATTTAAGTCATTTTTTATGTGTAGTAATTTACAACACCTAAATCCAATGCACGGTGTGACCGGTATGACTCTATGTTTGTATTTTAATTTTAAAATGGAATTTTAGTAAAAAAAACAGAAGTTTTTACTCAAAACTAAGAACCCATATTTATATTTGTTTATACTTTATAAAAAAATATCCATAAGTAATTTTTGATATGTTAGAATTAGTGACACTTCAATGTGAGACATGGTGTAATCAATATGACTCTAAGTGTGCATTTTATTTAAAATTGAAATTAATTTTAGTAAATAGGACAAGTGACATACTCAAGACTGATAAAATGAATTCTTATTATTTTAATACTTTATAAAAATAACCCATAAGTCATTTTTGATGTGTTGCAATCATCCAAATCTCAATATGATACACTGTGTGCCCAATATAGCACAAACATTATCAGTTTAAAATTGACATTTTAGTTCAAAACATGTGTCACTCACTGAAAACAATGGAAATTAACTTTGATTTCCTTGATAATTTAATAAAACAATTAATAAATCATTTGTGATGTATATTAATTAGGATCACATAAAACTGACATAAGATGTGTTCATTATGACTCAAAGTGCATGTTTTCTGTTTAAAATGAGTTTTTACTAAAAAACAAGTGAAATACTCAAAACTAAGAAAATGAATTCAGATTGTTTTGATACATTAGAAAAATGATTCATAATTAATTTTTGACATATAGGAATCAAACTCCATGTGTGAATAAAATGACTTCAAGTGAGACTTTTTATTTTAAATTTGCATTTTAGTAAAAAACAAAAGTGACATATTCAAAACTGATTATGTGTATTCAGAGTGTTTTGAGACATTAGAAAAATGATCCATAAGTCATTTGTAATTTCCATGAATTATACAAACCTCAATCTGATACACGATGTCCCCAGTATGACTAAATGTTTCTTTTATCAAAAAAATTTGACATTTTAGTTCATTATGCAAGTCACTCATTGAAAACATTGAAAATGTGCTCAGATTGTGTTAATACTTTAGGAAAACGATTAATAAGTCATTTGTAACATGTAATAATCAGTATCACATCAAAACAACACATGATGTAAACGATTGGACTCAAAGTGTGTTTTTTCATTTTCAAATTACATTTTAGAAAAAAAAGTCAACTGATATAATGAAAAATAAGAAAATGAATTCAGATTATGTTAATAATTTAGGAAAATTATCCATAATCTAGTTGTGATGTCTAGAAATAAGCCCCACCTCAATTTGATGCACGATGTGACAAATATGACTCCCAGTGTGTACTTTTTTTTAAAAAATATTGACATTTTATAATTTTTTTTTCATATTTATGTTTAATATATTTATTTATAATATTACTAACATCAATTTTTTTTTCTCATATAGGTGGATTCTTTTGCTCAGGTTGGGGTGGATTGTTCAGAAACTGATACCATGATTGGGAATTTTTGAGAGGGGGTCATGGGTTCCAAAGACAATGAAACATTAATGATTTTAAATGTTTTTTTACAATGATTAAAAATTTAGTTATACAAAAAAAATAGTTTCAAATGATTATAATATAGTGTTTTTTTTGTATTTTAGATGTAAATTTTATTTTAATTAACTTATGAATTTACATATAGTTGTATATTCTACAGTGTGATGTAATTTTATCATCACACTTTAGTAGTATTTCCTTTATCAGAGCTATTTCTAGTACTTACAAAGGGACCACTTTATTAAAATTAATGAAAGTGTTGATAAAGGCATACCATTATTAGTTTCATAAAAAGCATTGATAAAGGGGGTCTGTTATCGGTGCTAAACTTTCACTAATAAAAGACTGCCTTCATTAACATTTTTATAGTGCTAATAAAGGTCCCTCTTTATAAGAATTTTTTGTAGAACAGATAAAGGCCCCCTTTAACATTGAAATTTTAGTAATAATAAATGGGTCCCCCCTTTAAATTAATCTTATGAAAATAATTATTTTTAGCACCATTAAATCTCCTTTTTTTGCACTATTAAAGGTATTATCTGTGGTAGTGGTTTTGGAATTCTAGATTTTCTAGAGTTCAAAATATTTTTTATTCCTTTGATTTCTCATTCAATTGACATTGTAATATAATATAGTTTGTTTTGTTATAAATATAATAAGTTTTAATACATATTATTAAATTATATGAAAATATAAAAATTTCATTTAGGTGCTTTTAAAAATAGATGAAGAAATACAATGTCTTTTTTAGTACTCAAATCATGTTTTCACTATTTTTTTACTATATCTCTTAATATAATTTTCATATTTAATATCTTTTTGATTCATTAAAAATATATTGAAATTATATTCTTTTAAATATGATGTACGAACTTCTAATTATGTCGTTCAGATAGAATATAAAATCACCAAAGATTGTGTATCAAAAATTTGAACTTATGGTGGATCTAAAATTTGAACTAATGGTGGATTTATTTTTTTATAAATAATGGGGGAATATTTTTTTTATAACCAACAGTGTATTAATATATTATAACAAATGTTGGATTAATGTTTTATTACTAACAGTTGATTAATTTTTTATAACTAACGGTGGAATACTTTTTTATTTCAATGGTGGAACAATTTTTTATTACAATATTACATCTATGATGGTGGATCTGCACTGGTATATTTGAATTGTTATCTCTTTGACGCTGTGTCTCAGTGAATGATATGAAATGGTAGCATATTCTTTCTACCTCTAGTTGAAAATAATATTGTTCTAAAAAAAGTATTATGTTTTTCTCAATTTTTTATATTTTAAATTACTATATACATATTATAATTATTTTAAGTTTTTTATTAATTTTAAGACATCTATATATTATATGGATATCATGCGAAGTAATTTTAAAATATTTTTATTAGGTATAATATATGTTTTTAATTATTCTTCATTGACTATAGAAAGTTACAACATTTGTGTAACATATTTTTTATTGCCTATATTCATTATTTCAGTTGTTTCTAAAATATTTATTAATAATTATTAAATATTTTCAAAATTTTTTAATGTATAAATTTTATGAAAATTATGTATTTATATTTTATGTATTAATTCAGATTGTATTTCGAATTTTTAATAGTTAATCTCATTAAAATATTCATTGAATTATCAGAGTTAGTTTCAATTATTTATTTGAAATTATGTTTTACATATTTTTATGGAATCTATTTAACTAATTTAATGGGTTATTATAATTATTTTTAATTGTTATTTATGTTTGGTATTCAACTCATAATTGTTATGACTTTTATAGAGATTTATTTTCTCTATCCTGAATAATTTTGATTTATTTTACCCATGGAAGGTGTTTTCTAATATTTTTAGATCTTTATTTAATGGTTTTTCGAGTAGCCTTTAAAATAATTTAATACACTAGATAAAATCTTCATCTCTCTATTTTTCCATAATAAAAAACCAAGAAGATCTCAAATTTTGGACAAACTGAAGCCCAGTGCGATACTCTGATTTACATGATGGATAATCTCTCAAGATGATCAAAATATTTTACGACTACTAATTCCTAAATGAGACATCCACATTTCTCAAGAACTAGAACCAACACTTTATTTTTTCATTTTCAACATTGTTCGGGTTTATGAGTTTGTATAACTACTACCAATCTCTCACACAAACTCTCCATTTTCTATTTATACTTTTTCATACAAAGAATTATTATTCATATCTTTCTTTAGGTTGTGACTCCTAGATTCTAAAGTCATGAATGTTCAGGTTGTGAATCATTGTATATAAATTCAATTGTTTTAATTATTTTGGTGCACCCCATAAAAAATTTATTGTGTCATGGTTATCCCTCCACTAGAAAAGGATCTTGTAATTGGTTAATGATTTCCCCTTAAAAATCAGATTAGTGCACACGTATCTCTCACCGAGTAAGGAGGTTTAAGAGTAGAGTAAGCCCACTTTGGAAACAAATACTATAAAAAACATCACGTAGTTATTTAATCTTTCTACTTCTAACTAAGTTTAATAATTAACTCTAACAATTAACTTTAATAATTAATTTAAATAATCAATTTTTTGTTTAATTTTTTTAATTCACCCCATCTGAACCATATTCCATTACCCTGTCTGTCATAACATTATTTAAATGAAAAATATGTATAATATATCTATATATATGAATTTAAATCCATATAATTATTATTACTAGTCATATATTTAATGTAACTTCATATAATGCTGGAAAAATTCATCTTCCAAAAAACATGTGTTTCATCATGTTTTATGGGATTATTTTTAAATTTATTTTCCACCACTATATAAATTTAATTTGATAAAATTTATTCTATATAAGGAATATTAGGTTAAAATTTTGTAAATACATCCCTTTATTTTTATTCCTTATGAATAGTAACTATGGTAAAATTTATCACCTCAGAAAAGGATAAAATGGGATAAAAATGGTTAAAACTATAGAATAAGGAATCAAAATCATCCATAAACTTGCATATATTTAATTTTATGTGTTTAATTTTAAAACAATATAAAATATTCTAAAATATCGAATCTTGGTTTCATTTATCTTTTGATAAATACCTTTATATTATTTTAATTAGAGGAAAATTAAAAAATGTCACTCTCTTAATTTTAATTTATATTAAATGTTAACATTAAAATAAGAAGATGTTATGGATGAATATATAATTTTATTTTAAACATAATAAATTTATTTTTATGATGGTAATTATTTTTAATTTTCATTGGAGATATAATTACCTTAAATTCTTAAACAACACTGACATAGTTCGTGTGTAAGTAGTAGAAAAATCGAAGTAAATTATTTTAAAAATATAAAAGTATTTTTTTTGTGAATTATGATTAAAACAAATATCATTAATAATAATGTATAATTTAATGTCAAAAAATGAGTTTATTTTTAATGAGTTTATATTCTAATTCAATTACTTTCTTCTTGTCTTCAAAGTCCAAAAATGTGAATAGTACATTAAATTCCTTTAATGGTATTTTACATAAAATTTAATTCTATTAAATGATTTAAACATCATAAAATATTAAAACTGCAAAATAGGGATGGGACATATTATAATGTTTCACCCCTTGACCTCTTGTGATCCAATGTTTACATTATATGTAAATTTATAACCCTTTAGGAATGAAAAATTTATTACCATGGTTAAGGTTAAAATTTGTTAACGAAGGGGTTAAACCAAAAGATAAGTTTTAAAGTGCCATATAAACCTTCAAAAATAACATTATATGAATTTATTTAAACATTAAACTATATTATATTCTAAATTTTGGACACCAGGTTCCACTTTTACATGAAAAAATAATTTATTATATTTAAATCTTTTAAGTAATTCAAAAATGTGAACATTCCTTCACTATAAAAGGGTACCACATATCCTCAATTATTCACACCACCTTCAGAAACCTATCACTAAAAAATCCTAAAACATATCTCCCTAACACCTTTATCTATGTTCTAGATGTTTTTTTCTTCTCAAAATACCAACCCTAGGATCCTCAAGTAAATATCAAAATGATGTTCTGTAAAGAAGAGGTAATCATTTGACTGACTCTTTTGAAGATTATTTATTGTTCTACCTCATTTAAATATTATTTTTCCATAATAATATAATAAAACTAGTATAATTATATTATTTTAATTTATGTTTATGGTATTACCCCTTTTTATATAATAATCAATCTAATGGAAAATCGAAACATTGCTCGAGTGAACGTATAGACTACCACCTTGCAGGTCGATATATTTAATTTTTCATCACCCCAATAATTTTATGGTATATAAAATATGATTTATATAAATAAATGTACATTTATGATATAATTTTCATTATTAAATGATAAAAATTATACTTACCACTATTCCCACAAATCTGTTTGAAAATGATAACATCACTTGTGTGTACGTGTGAACTACTACCTCCATGAACTATTGTGATTCATTTTTAATTTACACCATTAATGCATGGTTATAAAATGAGTGAAATTAATAAATATTATATCTATAATATTAATAAAATTCTAAAAATTATTAAACTATAATGTATGCACAAAAAAACATTAACTATGAAACATGCAAGAGAAAATTGAACAGTTGATGATTAATTTTTCCAAGAATTGGTAATGAATGGGTAATGAGAATATATAAAAATTAAAATAAATATTAATATCGATATTTTATTAATTAATAACAAGTTTAAAACCATTATAAATGAGGTTAAATCGTGTTCAACTAAGCAGAATCGTGAGGTAAGGGGTTTCATAACACAATTTTTATTCACTGGGTTATACTTCTACTTAACTGAATATATGATAAAATGATTATATAGGAAATGACCTATGATTATATTATGTTTTATTTCCACTTGTTTTATATGGTTTTATAATTGTTACACATGATCACCTCAATGCTTAATTATCACTTTAGTGATATAATCTTTGTAAAGGTTTTCATCTCAATTTCCACTCCATTGAGACATATTTGGATTTATATTACTATTTTACTATATGTTGTGTAAATTTACCCTTTTAGGTATATAACATGAATCTATAATTATTCATGGTAATTAAAGTTAAAGTTCAATTGTACTATTTTAAGGGGTTATAATTTAAAAGTTATCAAATATGTAAGAATTTATTATATAATATCATTTTATTTAGGAATGCTTATATTTTTTTGTTAAAGGGATATTATAATATATACTTAATAAACTCTATATATTTTATTATAATCGGGATATTAAATTCATTTCATTGTTTTTCTAAATAATTTTAACCCTCTTTGACACTTGAATCAAGTGAAAAACTGTTTAAAATAAAATTTTATCTTTTATCTCTTTTGAATGAGTATATTTTTTCTATTATGTCCATATTTTTTAAAAATTGTTTTAAAAAATTCCTTTTTATTTGTGTAAATTATTTAATAATGAAATTTAATGTTATCCTATAATATTTAAAATATTTTAAAGGAATATTTCTAACGTTTTTATGAAAGGTTAAATTTTGAATTTCTTTACAAATATTAAAAATGGGTGTTTCTTTTTAACATATATGGTGTTAACCTATTTTCCCACTACTATACCAATTTTCGGATATTTATCTTATTTTATAAGTTTCCAATGGTTTTACAAAGAAACATATTTAATGAAAATTTATTTTAAATATTTTGATTATATTTTATTATTTTTTTCAAAAGTATTTCTTTTATTAAAAAACATATATTTTAGATGAATCGATGGTTATATTTTATCTCTTAGTAATTTTTTAGTCATTAACCTTTTATTGAAACATTAACTTTATTTTGAAAATATTTCATTTTAAATTAAATTTCTCTTCCTTATTGATATTATTTTTATCATGGGTATGATTATTGATTAAATCATATACCGTTTCTATATATGGTGTTTTATTATTAAATTCATTTGATTGACTAGGGAAATATTGAAATTATACATTCTTTACTCAACACAAATATATATTGATAAGACATATTTTTATGAATTAAATTGATCATTTAATATATAAGGAATTCATTGGGCATGCAGTTATGGATTGGGCTTGATTATTGACATTCCCTGTATAAATCAATATGTATCATGAGAGAAACCAATTTTTTAACCTTATTAAATGGTGTTTTGGTGTATACCTACCCATATTTGAAAATATATTTGCATAAGTCCTTTATTAAGATATATAAAATAATGAATTTTTTTATTGATAATTTAGTTTTTATTATCCATTATATTATTTCATTGATATTATCCATGGATTCTTACCATTCTAAATTTATTTATTAAATGTCATGTGTTTTCAGTTAGTTATCATTCCATATTGATTATGAATTATTAAATAATGATTGATTCCATTGTATACAAAACTAACTGAGAATTTTTGTTCACAATTATTTTGTTTTCCTCTACCCATGATATAAAGAAGTAATCGTTAAATGATTTTAAAGAATAAAGAATATTTTATTTTGTTATTTTCTATATTTTATTTCCAATATAAAATGGGAATCATGTACATATATGGTTCTTCAATACAACTAAACTAATCAGTCATTAGTAATGTGATCTATTGTATTTTATTTAAATATAATATAATATATAATAGATCTGGGTTACTATATTTGAGTTTGTTATAGTCAGTATTAAATAATGTTTAGTTAGACCATTAGGAACTAGATTTAGGAAAGTATAGATTAGAATACATAACCCTATGATAGATTATAGTGATAAGTATAATTATAGATTAATATAATGAAGCTTTGATAAATTATAAATTGTGTTGTTTTCATAGAAAAATAATTCCTCTATGGATACTAGAATGTGGATCAGGTATTGAATAGATTCACCTATGGGTATCAACTATAAAAGGTACACATTACGTATTAAATTGATCACCATTAGTGCATTATGAGTGATCTTCAGAATTCATGCCTATCTTCTTTGGTATATTTACATTCTTTTTACAAACCATTATAAAATATTTGATGATATTTTAATGACTTGAGGATATTCCTAAAGAAAACATGTTTAGGATTCTATGATTATTTATGAGTAAATTTTAAATTTATTTTAAGTTTTACACTATATTTATAATTAAATACTATGATATAAAATCCATAATGTAATGAGCTACATTTGGCCACCACCTATCATCCTCAAACGGATAGATAGTTTGAAAGGACTATTGAAATATTAGAATACATCTTGAGATCATGTTAATTAAACATTAAAGGTATGTGGGATCAGTATTTATCATTGGTGGAGTTTACTTATAATAATAACTTATATTCAGGTATTCAAACAGTATCGTTTGAATCATTATATTGAAATAGATGTTGTACACCAACTTATTGGGATGAAGTTAGTGAAATGAAACTTATAGTTCCAGAACATATTGAGGAGATAATGATGAAGGTAAATAATATTTAGATCCATATTAAAGTTACTCAAAATAGAAAAAATATCAATGTCTATCATTGAGGGAAATATTTATAATTTTAAGTGGCACATCATGTTTTATTAAAAGTGTCTCTATGAAAGGGTGTTATGAGGTTTGGTAATAAAGGTAAACTAATCCCCAAGTAAATTAGACATTTTTAAATTCTATAAATAATTGTTGATTAAAATTACCATTTTATAAATTCCACTAATCCACTATAATGTGTCTGATGTGTTCTATATCTCATTATTAAGGAAATATATTCCAGAACCAATGAATGTTCTCACCTATGAAGAAATATAATCAAAACATGATATATCTTACTATGAAGAGACGGTCTAGATTCATGACACTATAGGAAAAGCGTTATAGAATCCAATGACTAGGTTGGTAAAGGTACTTTTGAAAAATCATAAAATAGAAAAACCAATGTGGGAACCTGATGATGTTTTGAAGGAGAACCATCCTAATTTATTTAGAAAGTAATATCCATGAAACTCTTGAGTATGAAATTTTCGAAGGAGGGAAGAATGTAATACCTGAGATTCAATTATATTAAGTGAATAATTTATTTCTATTAATATATATTTCAATGTACAGTTTAATATTATATTTCCCAAAATTCTAATTTATAAGATGCATATAAATTTTGAATTTAATATATCAAAATAAGTCTATAAAGAATTTTTAAAATTTACCATTAGAAATAAGATTCTATGAATAATTGAAAATGTAGTATTTAAAAAATCATTCATCTATTTATAATAATATATTATAATAATTATAAATAAATATGTATTTATTATCTGTTTTTATAGAATTAAAGACTAAATCATTTGGAGGTAAAAATGGATATTTTTTCATAATGCTATTTTTAAGTGAATAATGTTTATTCATTTCAATAAATTAAAAAAAATAATTAAGGATGAATGATTTAAATGAAATATATAGATTATATTTTTATATATATTAATTTAAATTCATATAGTTATTATTACTATTCATATAACAATTATTACTATTCGTATAGTTAATGTAAGATCATCTTGTACTTGAAAAATGAATTATCCGAAAAAAAATTATTTTCATAATTTTTTGTGGGTTTATTTTTAAATTGATTTAGTAATCATATAGAAATTTAAATTGATAAAATTTATTCCATATTTTTAATTATGAGGTTCAACTTTTGTAAATATTTTCTAAAATTTTAGGCATTATGAATAGTAACTGTGGTAAAATTTATCATCTCGATAAAGGGTAAAATGAAATATTTAAAGTTAAAACTACAGAATAAGGATTCAAATTCCTCCATAAACATTCTTATATTTTATTTTATGAGTTAAATTATACCACCCCTTTCATATATTCTAAAATATTTCATCTTTGGTGCCATTATTCCTTAATAAATACCTTTATATTATTTTAAGTAAAGGAAAATTCCAATATTTCACTCTCTTGATTTTAATTTCTATTATATGTTCACATAGAGATAAGAATATGTTATGAATGATTACAAAATTTTATATTAAATTTATTTATTTTTATTATGGAGATTTATTTTTTATTTTTTAGTGATGATATAATTACCTAAAATTTATACACAATGGTGACACAATGTATGTGTACACAATAGAAAAATCAATGTGAATGATTTTAAAAGCATAGAAAGAAATATTGTTCTTATTAATAATGGTTTAAAATAAATTATGGTAAATAAAAATGTATATTTTATGTTTAAATAGTTTATATTATAATTCCATTTCGGTCTTGAAGTCTTAAAAATCAAAATATGTGATTACGTCTTAAAATGGCTGTAATGATATTTAATATTAAATAAAATTCTATTAAATGATTTAAAAATCATAAAAATATTTAAATTAGACAATAAGGATGTGATATAGTCTAATGTTTTATCCCATAACATTTATTGATCCAATTTTTACTTTATATATAAATATATTACCCTTTTAGAATGAAAACATTGTTTCCATAGTTAATGTAAAAATTTGTTAACCAAGGGGTCAATACAAAATATAAGGTTTAAAATGGAACATAAACATGAAAAAATTTAATTATATGAAATAATTTAAAAAATAAAATATATTATCTTCTAAATTTTTTCCATTTGTTTCCACTTTCACATGAAATATAATTGTTATATTTAAATGATTTTTGTAATTCCAACCGTGTCCTTTCATTCACTATAAAAGGACACTACATATACTCTATTATTCACACCACATTGAGAAAATAATCTCAAAAAACCTTAAAACATATCTCCTAAAAATGTAATCTATATTTTTTTGGTTTTTTTCTTTTTATAAGACCAGCCCTAGTATCCTTTTGTGAATATATAAAATATGTTCTGCAAAGAAGAGGTAAACGTCTTAACCGACTCTTTTCAAGTTCATGTCCTATTTAACCTCATATAAATATTATTTTAACATCATAATATAAAAAAAAGTATAATAATATTAATATAATGTTATTATATTTATGTTATTATATGTTTCCATATAATCATCAATATAATAGAAAATATAAGCATTAGTCGTGCATACATGTAGACTACCTCCTCATGAGTCGATGTATTTAATTTTTAATCACCACATGACATGGATGTTTCATATAAGTATATTTAAATAATTAAAATTATATTTATGAAATAATATCTATTTATAAATTATCAGATAATAATTACCTATTTTCCTACAATATTTTTGGAAAATGATAACATCCCTCATGCGTATATGTGGATTACAACCTCCACATAGCGTGTTCATTTTTTTTAATTAAAACATTACCTGGATGGTTATAAAAATGAATATAATGAATATAATGAATAAATATGATATTTATAAAAAAATATAATTCTTTATATGAGAAAATTATAACCTATTCAGAGGAACTAAAACTTTCATGATGAAACATGAATGAGAAAACTAAACAGTTGACACCCAATGATTAATTTTACCAAGAATTGGTAATGAGAATATATATCAATTAATATAAATATTAATATGGTTATATTATGAAATAATAAAAAGTTTAAAACCAATATAATGTATTTTAATTCATTTTAAACGAAATAGAATCATGAGGTAAGGGGTTTCTTAACTCAATTTTCATTTATTTGAGTTATAATTCTACATAATTGGATATATTATAAAATGATTATTTGTGAAAATAAATATGATTATAGAATATTTTATTTATAATTTTTATATGGTTTTAAAATTATTATACACAATCACCATAATGATTAATTCTCACTTTAATGATATGATCTTTTAAAGGGATTCTGACTCAATTTTCACTCCATTGAGACATATTTGGTATTATGAACCGATTTCATTTTTATGGTGTATATACTACCCCTTTTATGATTATAATAGGAATATATATTTATTCATAGAAATTAGTGTTTAATATTTCAAGGGGTTAAAATTTAGAAGTTACCAAATATATACGAATTTATTTTACAATGTTATTTATTTGCGATTGCTTTTATTTTTAATGAAGGAATATTATAATAAATCATTCATAAACGCAATATATTTTCTTACACAATGGAAATTTATTTATTTTACATCTTTTATCAAAACTTTTCTTCTATATTTAAATTAAGTCAAAACAATTAATGATTAAAAGAAAAAACAATTTATTTCTTTTTTCAATTGGATATATTTATCTTTCATGTATATATTTTTCAAAAATGTTTTACAGAATTCATTTTTATTTAATTAAATGACTTATTAAATACATTTTATGTTGTCCGTGAATTTCTACAAGGTTTAGAAGGAATATTTAAAATGATTTCTAAAAGGTTCATTTTTGAATTTCTATATAAAAATTCAAAAGGAATTTTTTATTTTAATGTATATAGTGTTAATTTATTTTCCCATCACAATAACCATTTTATGATATTTTTATTTTTCTAAAAGTTTTCGATGGTTTTACAAAAAAAATATTTAATGAAAATTTATTTTAAATTTTTTTATTATATTTTATTATATTCTCTAATATTCATAATTTTATTATAAAACTTATATTTTTGATTAATTGATTATCATATTTTATCTCTTAATAATTTTGTGTTGATTAAATTCCTCTTGAAATTTTCACTTTAATATGATCATATTTCATTGGACAATACATTAAACTTCTATATCCATATTATTTGTATCATGGGAATTTATAATGCCTAAACCATATGTCAACTATACATGTGATATTTTACTATGAATGTTATTTGATTGAATATGGAAATATCGTAATTCCATATTATTTACTCAAAATATATATATTTTGGTAAATAATTCTTTTTATGAATTAAATTGATCATTTAATAATTGATTAATGAATTGGAAATGAAGTTATAGGTGGGTCCTGATTAAAGATATCCCCTTGATTCATCAATAGATATCATAAGGAAAAATAGTTGGATAACATTATTAAATGGGTTTCTAGTTTATAAATACCCATATTTGAAAATATCTCGGCATAATTCCTGATTAAAACATCCAATATTATGCATTTCCTTCATTGAGAATACCATAATTATCATCCATGAGATTATTTCATTTATATTATCCATGGATGTATTCCATGATCAATTTACTGATGAAATGACATTTATTTTCTGTTATTTACCTTGACATATTTATTAATCCTCATTTACTCATGATAATTCTAGGTCCAAATTGTAGAAAAATAACATATTTAACATGGAAAACTTGTATTTCTGTCTTTATTTATGTATGATCCAATTTTTACATGAAAAGTGATTTCATTATCACCAGATTTAAAGCATATATTACTTGACATGAACACCATAAACTGAAAATGAGGATCATAACATATAATCTATAATTAATTTATAAGCAGATTTAAAATTTCATAAACTTGTAATTATTTTTGCATTGATGATCTAGTTGACCCAACTCATCATACTACCATTGAATTGCATGGCACTAGTACAGAATCCCTCTAGAGATGGTCCATATGTACACTATAATCTCGAAACATCATCGATGAATAATTGGGTGTTAGAAAAGTCAATCTCAATCACTTACATCAGTAATGGTTGATCGTAGTTGAATTACCTTTGAAGATGAACAATTATTAGTCTTCTATAAATTTATTAAGATAAGAGGAGGAGAGATCAAACTCTAGATATCTAAAATAATATCTTTGGTTTGTTATATAATTTTCCTATCCATTGTGCACAATGAATTAATATTAGGAATGTGATATAATTAAATATTTTTTATGGTGGGATTAGGGTTAACTATTCTCATAAATATCTCTTATTATTTTATTAATCATTAGTGAACCCCATGTTTAATAATAATTAAATAATTATTATTCACTTGGCGTGTGATTCATTGATAGATTCATAATTTTCATTTTCTTTTATTAAAAAATAAAATAATTTTATACATTAATTCATTATTATTTCCAGTATTAAATTATTATTGTGATTTATGGAAGGGTACCACAATATTTTTTTTAAAATGAATTAGTCTTGTCAAAGGAAACAAAATATTGGATATGGAATCTATAAAAATATTGACTATAAAGAAGATAAAGGATGATGAATTGATGATGTAAATGATAGATTGTGATAAAGGACTAGTGAAAGACCAATTCCAAATCTCAAAACTAAAGAATCAGAATGAAACTGGGCGAAACCTATTGGAAAACAATATTACACATCATGAATTTATTTCATGAAGTGAAACCCAAAGAATAATTTAGTTCATAAAAAATAGACATGATAAGATTCTTGGCCCCACACATTATATATCATGAACACTATTTATGATGTAAAAAGTCCTGACGAGACTCACAAATGGATATTTTGGCCGAATTATGCAGAGAAACCCTTTTTAATACTATTGATGATCCAGTCCCACAAAGACCTATTTATGAATCCATTTATGATAGATTGTGAACCTGGAGGCCCTATAAATACAAGGATAGGTCATAAAAGAAATTATTGGTTTCTGAGGATCTTCTACTATGATATGCTATAATGATACTGCTAATTTATGTTTTTCATGTATTTTTATTTTCTTTTCTTACCATGTAATTTCACATTCAAATTTTAATAATTGTTTTTGTTCTTCTTCTAATATCATCTCTTTATCTGTTCACTCATTCTCTACTGTGAACTCTTGCACTCATGATGATGACTAATTGACCTAACAAATATCCCAAGGGATTATTATGGTGCTTACACATGAGGACATGTTTTTTTTTGCATTGGGTTACTCTTGGGGATGATTTATAGTGGGTGTAATCCTCACCGTGGTTATCTAAGGTTTAACCTCTTATTCTAAAATCATTCTCTTTTAATTATTGATATATATATATAGAGTGTGTTAATAAAATTTTAAGGTCATTTTTCATTCAAAAAAGGTGTATATTAAGTTGTGCACACAAATGGTGGAGCATTTTCACTATGTAGTTGAAATATGACAATGAAGGTGATCCATATAAAACTCTATAGGGAGAACATCCTTTCTACCCTAATTTCAATATTTTTTGCATCTGTATTTAGGTTTTAATTCTACATTGAATTATTTTTCTAAAACCTAAAACCCAAAAATTTATTTCTTTCATAAAATAAAAAAATAAATCAAAAACAATTAGATTAGATGAATTTGAATTAGTGTTTAATTGACTATGACTCTCTTTAATTATGGTGACCCTATTTATCAACTGTGATTCATTAAGAAAAATAAAATATATTTTGTACCACCCTATTAAAGGTGAATCAATCACATAAGAATAAATAAATTTCATTTATATCTTTTTTGAATAGACCTTAATACTCTGTCTTCTAATGTTCCTTGGCATTTACTATAGCCTGAATAATGAATATTTATTTAAAAAAGAAATACCACTATGTTATGCATTGATAAATATAACAAATATTAAATTCTCTAATCATTAAAAACAAATATTTATTATCTAACTTACATATTCTTCCCAAAAACCCATGATTAAATATTTTTTGATCAACCAAACATGAATAATTATTATACCACAAGGCATGAATAATATTTAATAAAATTTGTTAAATTCAAAATTTAATTTAATCAAGATTTAAGATTCACTTCACTTGTGACCATATATGTCTATTTCTTAGTAGAATTAGGCAGACCATCCTAAAATCTAATGTTAGCATCTAGCAACACCCCAAGGAACACATAGTGAAAAAAGTTAATTTAATAATTATATAAAACCTTCTATGAATGATTATACTATAATGCAACTCATTTATCATAATATATTGAATAAAGTAGGTTTTATAATGGTGTCATTATCCTATATTCTTAACGACTATTCCTTTGACTTTTTGGAAATGAACATGATCATAAAATACCATGGCTATGTATTTATCTAGGTAGTCACATTCCTATTAAAGGGCCTAGTATATAAATTTTTAAATAGACCAAAGGGATAAATCATTTCTCTCATTATCCATTAATGTCATATCACTCATGACATACACAATGTATCTGAACTTAATGTGAGAAAATGTCATCATAATATTCATCAATACAGTAAATCACATGACTTATGATATTCATTAATTATAATATTAATGTATAAGGATTAATACACTAATCCATATATATGAACATCTAATGACACAAATAAATTTATATTTCCTACTAGTGGGTCTCATTCTCATAACCTCATACTCTAGGAATTACCAAGGGTGTGCACTATGAGATTGTGCCTATGAAAACTCATGTAATGTTCGAATAAATAATTTTGATGCTTTATTAATATTAATTAATTATTTTCAGATAAATATATTTAATATAACAATATTAAATAATGTTCTAGTAAAAAAGGAAATAATTTTATACTTACTAAAGTTGACTGATATAGAATTAGATTTTTATTATAAAAGAACTTTTGAAGAAAAAGTGGGAAAACTCATAAGTTCCAACTAGAAAAACATCAAATAGAATAGTTTATTACAATTTTTTTGAATGAAAACATGAACCTATTAGAATCAACCACCCTATATAACTTACATAAAATATCAGTTACCTTGTTAACTGCTTCATCGTTGATAATGTCTTTGAAGTGATAATCCATCTTTCCCAAAGCATGGATAAACTCCTCCATGGTTATCTTATTTTATTTTAAGCTTATTGTAAAAATTAGATATTTCTTATTTCTCCAATTAGTGTACTCATTATTTTTCCCACTTGAATTGGTCTCCCTTCCATCCATTCTACATCCTCATGAAAATCTATTCTGACTAAATTTGATTATATATATTATATGGTTTTATTTTAAGGATTGATTTAAAAAAATTATAATTATAATTTGAAAAAAAGATTTTCATTTTTTAAATCATAATTTAAAAATTATATTATGTTTATTTGTTCATAATTTTCTAAAAGGTTTTATTTTTAATGAATAGTGAAAAATAATGATTTTTATTGGATGTTTTATTTTATTTTATAGTATTTATAATGTAAAATTATATTTTAGATAAATTTTAAACTATAATTTGTTCGTTTTATAAAATATTATCCAATTATGGTCTTTGGAATGAATTTTATACTTGAATTTGGTATCAAAACATTATTTATACTTAAAATTAATTTTTCTAAAAAACCATTTTTCATCAAATTTTGTTGTTTTAATTATAAAATTTCTAGGAATTGAATATTGAAAATTGGATTTAATATTTAGAATCAGTGGGTATTAAATTTTTAAATAGGTCCATTTTGTTTTTGGTGATTATGAATAATATCTATAGAAAATATTTTTCATTTCGATCAGGGTAAATCGGGTAATTAAGGTTAAAAATAATGTGATAAGGCTTAATAATATCCCTAAAACTTGTATCTATTTTATTGTATAATTTTATTTATAACCATGAATATAAAATTCTTAAGAAAATTCAATTTATTACCACTTTCCATTGACAACAATCTAAATATAATTTTAAATAAAAATAAAAAACAGTCAGTCTATTTGTTTTAATATCTGTAAATTTTATTCGTGGGGATAAAAATACATTATTTTTTGTTCTAAATGGTTATTTAAAATATAAATTTTTTCTTATCCTGGAAATTTATTTTTATTTTTACTGTTGAAATAATAACCTTAGAGCCCACGGGGTGTTAGCCGAGTGGTACCCGCTAGTTGTACCCCTCGCTATCCGTGGGAACTGGACCATGCTCAAGTCTCGCCAGACTCGGACACTGTGCATATTATGCACAGGGGGATTCAAATCCATTTTCCTAGCCGGGGAACGTACGACGCGCTCTGGGCATGGTAGGGCCACCCAATGGGCAGCGAGCATTACCCTACACAGGTTTTTGTTGTTGGGGTTTGGCTTAGTGGTAAGCACCCCATAATGCTACATGAAAAATGGGGATTCAAAACCCATGGGGTGTAGGGTACTGTAAAAGTGGCGGTACTATAGAAACATCAGGCACTGTAATAGCGCCAGGTCACTATAGCGGTGGTGGGGGTACTGTGGTTTACTGTTGAAGAACGTGTACTACAGCATCACTATTCGCAGAATGGGATTTGGGCCAAAAATTGGGGTCTACAGGAAATGTAATGGGCTAAATTCCCACTGGGCCTTCGGGCTATGAAATGAGTCTCCCTCTACCCAATTAAAATTGGTCTTTGCTTTGATTTAATAATAAATTATCCTTCGATCCCAACATTTTAAAAAAATAACCTTAAATGTAGTCGGGGATTGGCTTCGTGGTAAGAACCCCATATTTCTATATGAAAAATGGGGTACCAAAACCCATTGGGAACATGTTATTGTACTAGTTATATATTGGAAATATAGTAGCTGAGAAAATATTGCAATGAAGACACTGTAGTGGTGGCGTACACTATAGATGTAGCAGCGCACAAGAAATGTAGTAGCTACGAGCATTGTAGTATTGGAGGGTACTGTAATGGTTGTAGTACTGTAGAAGTCAAGGGGGGTATCGTAGTGGTACAATTCACATAATGGTCCTGAACTCAAAATTTTGGGCCTATGGGCCATATAATGGGATTCATTCCCATTGGGCCTTCAAGCGAAATATATATACAATATAATAATGTGGGTGGTTTGGTGGGTTATCCCTTAGGGGGGATATGACCAGCCTTTTGGGACCAGGTGTGTGTGGTGTGTGTTTGTGTGTTATATATAATTGTACCCGAAGAACCTAATATATATAATTACCTTAAATTATTATACAAAATCAACATAGTGCTTGTGAAAGCAGCAGAAAAATAATACCAATGATTTTAAAAACAATAAAAGCTGCATTATTTATGAGAGTAAAAATATAACATGAATTTTATAGATAACAATAACATATTAAGGGTTTTTGAATTTATTATTTCAAACTACATTGTTCTCATGTTTTTTTGAAAGTTAAATTAAATGAATATTTCCAAAATGAAATTAATGATATTTTATAATAAATAAAATTTTATTAAATAATTTAAAATTAATAAAATACTATATTCATATAAGTGAATGGGATATGGTTAAAAATATAAATCATGGACAATTTATTAATCACTTTTAATTTTATAGTATCTTTCTTGACCCTTAAAGAGTAAAAAACATTGATATCACAATAATTTTGAAAAGAGGTAATGTGAGTTAAAACAAATAGATAACAATGAAAATATAACCTAAAACTGTCCAAATTTTATTGGATGAAATTATTTAAACCCATCCTCATATTATATTCAAAATATATCATTTTGGATCCATTTTTCAATGAAAAGTAATTTTTATTTATTTAATACTTTAATAAATCCCATCAGTGTCCCTCCCCTCACTTTTAAAAGGGAACCATTATTCCTCTCTTCCTCAAAACTTTTGAGTTCCTTATTTCAAAAAACATCTAACCAAATCTATCCCAAAATGTAATCAAAACTTCTTATATTCCTTATTTTGATCACAAAACTAACCTATGAAGCCTTTTGTTATAAAACTGATTATGATTTATGAAGAAGAGATATACTTATTTACCAAGCGTTTTCATATTATTTATTCTTATACAAACTTAAATAATTCTTAAATAATGATACAATAATAAAATAAGTATGTCACATATAATAATGTGATATTATTTTAATGCCATAATTTAAATCAATATGTTATTCTATCAAATGAGTAACAAAACTGTCATTCATGTGAACAATGGACTCCAACCTAAGGAACTGATGTCATTAATTTTCTATCAATACCTCTCATCAATGGTTATAATGATATATTTAATATATATATATATATGATATTAATGAAATAATTATCATTGTTTAAAGTAATTATATCATATATTTTCTTACAACTCCATCCATTGAAAAATGATAACGTCATCCATGCATACGTGTGGACTACCACCTCCACGAAGTGATGTGATTTGTTTTTCATCAATAAATAATATAGATGATATATATAAGTTTATTTAAAGATATAATATGATATTTATGAAAATATAATTATTCTTGAAAAATAATATATTTTTTACCTTCTTTTCATCATGATTTTTGAAAAATCTAAATGTTACTCATGTGTCTGTATTGCCTACAATCTCCATAATTATAACATGGTTCATTTTTTCATATTTCATTGTTGTTTTTTAAGATTAATTGAATTATAAAAATGAAAAATAAATCATTATTGTTATTTTTGAGATGATTTAATAATGAAATTTCTTGTTGTATTCAACTTACCAAAGTCATTTAGAACACATGATTCAAATATCATCAAAATGTATGAGGTGAACTTAATTGATTAAGTAATTAAATATAATAGGGTAATACATAAAGTAAAAGAACTAATAAAATTAAAATTTTTATCAATAATGTAAATAATTAACATTATTTTACAATTCAAGAAGATATATAACATATGTGACGAGTCAGACTCGAGGGAAGGGACACATTAACCTAAAAACTCGATTAAAATTTTTTTAAAGATATATTTTTCTAAATAATTTTATTTAATTTCCATATTATTAATTTTATTTTATATTAATTATTTAAATTTAAATAAATTATTTATAAAGGATATTTTATTTAACTTTTAACTAAATTTCAAAGGTTTTCAGAAGGAATCTTTTTACGTATTTTATTACCGAATGTCTTGACATTCATTAAAAAAAGCAAAAATAAATGTTCTATTTTAACATATATGATGTCAAAATATTTTCCCTCCATTGAAACCATTATTTTATATTTGTATCCATTTATATGTTTCTATTTTTTCTTCAATGAAAACCCATCCTTTCCTCTGTTATTGGTATTTTAATTTTGAAAATGGGGTTCTAAAAGGAAATTGTATTTTGATATCTAGATATATTTTCCACATGGGTTCAAAAGAGTTTTTTAATGGGTTTATAATGAAAATGTGAAAGAATAAAAAATTTTATTCTAGATATGGTAATTGGTCAATATATATGATGACATGCGAGCATGATATAGCTTATATGAATTGGTGATATCGTTACAAGTTATATAAACAATTGAGCCTGATACAACTTATATAAATAGGTGATCCCAATGTAAATTATTTGAACGAGTGATCTAGATATATCTCTCCAATGAATTAGATAATGTTACTTGTATATAAAGGTAAGAATTATGGAGTTAAAAATGGTTGTTTATCTTATTTTTTTAACTAGGCTCCTATTATTTCTGACACCAATGAACACAAAATATTAATATGATGCTCTAAGTCTCCTATAAGGGTTTTTATTTTCTTTTTATGGGATTTAAATGTTTTATTTAAGGAAAAAGTGTTTTTATATAGATAAGATCTATTTAATAATATCAAATAATATTAAGATAAGAAAAAAAGTTTTATGGATTTTCATGTATTTCACTGGACTAATAGATTACTTTTTTTTCTCTCACTAATATTTTGTCTTCATCCCACATTTTTAAACATTTGTTGTAGGATTTAAGGATGAGTAAGAAAAATGAAGAAGTCATGTTGAAATTTATAAATATTAGTCATTAGGTGAAAACATTTCTCTTTTTAAAAGTTTTATGGTATGAGAAAAAGTATACTAAGTGTAAGTATCTACTTTATAATATATGGGGTTGTCATGTAAGATTTATGACCTAATTTTATAGACTTAAAAGATCTTTTGGCAATAAAATAAATTTAATCCTAGTATACAGACACTATATTATGTAATGATTTGGGTTTGTTCCTTATATTTGTTATCAATGTAAATTTTTAGAAATTATTAGTGGTTGTGATAATATTAATAGAATATCCTTAAATGATCATACATTATGGTTAATTTAAAAAGATATAGAATTTGAATATTATCAATTTTATTCATATAATATATATCTCTTAATAATGTTTTTCCATATAGGAGATATGGAATTTAAAGTTTGAAGATATCAATATAAATATACCCTTCTAAATCAGCACCCTAGAATGGTTGGAGTTTTTATTAGAAAATTTTGATCTAGTGATTTCTCAGTTGGCATGGGATATAAATTACGTTGGTGTCCATGTTAAATATTAGTTATATTTACCATAGAGGAACATGTTGATAGTTGATAATTTCATGAAAATAAACCCTCCATATTTTTTATGGATCCTTTTATCTAGTTGTAGATGAAGAATGGTTCAATGTACTAGAAAAGATATTTGATGTCATAATATTTTCAAAAAATCAATAGGTATCACTTTACACTTATTATTTTGAATATAAATCTGATAAATGGTTGTATTTGGTTAAGAATACCAAATATTTAGAGAATATTTATTCCATGGAATGGAATAAATTTAGGAGTATTTTCTTGTATAAATATTATCCTATTGTTTTTTGACCCAAAATAGAGAAATAATTATTGGAATTAATGAAAAAAGATGAAGATTTAGTATCTTCATATGAAGAAAATTTTACATTATTGGAAAAGTACATACTGAATTTTATTTAAGACCATGATAGAAAAATTAATATATTTTTCTTAGGATTTGAAACCACGTTTAAAGATATGTTTGTTCTCATGAGGATTTAATAGTTATGAGAATGTTTCTCATTATGCTGAGAATGTTGGGATGTAGTTCGATGACACAAATGTTACTTGAGATGATAATATTAAGAAGTGGAATAGAAGTCAATAAATAGAGAAGTGGATGACTAATAAATTTGTAGGTAAGACCCCAACAGATTCCATGTGCGGAAAAAAAAATTTAGGGAATATTTAATAGGATCTAGAAAGTGTTATCATTGTGGTAATTTTTGTCATATGGTATGTGACTGTAATGAAAAGAGTAATAAAGAATCAAAAAATGGGGTAACATGTTTTTAAATAATAATGAGTTGTTTTAATTAAAATGAGATGGGGAATTACGACAACTTGTGTCTTCAGTTATTTAATTAGTGTGGAAAACATTAAGATCGAATGAAAAAAAGGCATGGAAAATTAAATGTATACTACTATAGATTATTTTAGTATATCTAATGATGTAGTGACATGAACATTACATGTTTATTAAAAATATATAGATGCCCTATTTGACTCTGTTTCTTTTCATTCCTTAATTTAATATAAATTTTCTACTAAAATAGGAATATCACCTCATTAAAAGAATATATAACTTTTGGTGAAAACTTTGGGTGTAAATATTAAAGAAATTAATATTTATAGGAGTCTTTCTATTGATTTCAATGGGATGGTATTTCTTAAAAATATTGTTGAAAATATGACAGTAAATTTTGATGTTTTTTCTTAGTATGGATTGGATTACTGTTTATCATGATAAGATATATTTTAGATATCAAAAGTTTATATTTAATGATTTCATACCTTTAATAACAAATCAAGAAGTTGAGAAATTGATTAGAGATAGTATTGAAATTTTACTATATCATGTTATTAAATATAAATAAATTTTTTAAATTAGTGATGTTCTAGTATTTAATGAATATATGGATGTTTTGATTTATGAATTGAATGGTTTAATTCATGATTTGGAGGTTTTATTTACTGTTTAATTAGTTCATTATTCTACTACAATTTCAAAAACCCTCATCAAATGGATCAAGTAGAACTTTTAGATTTAAAAAAGAAGTTTATTAGAGTTATTAAATAAATGATTCATTCATCATAGAACTTCACCATGTAATTATCCAATTCTATTTTTTAAAAATAAATACAGTTAAATAATACTTTTTATTGATTATATATCATTGAATAGCATCATTGTTATGAAAAAAGTATCATTTACATTATATTGATGATTAATTTAATAATATATAGGGAGTGAAATATTTTTAAAAGATTGATCTCAGGTCAGGGTTCCGCTAATTTAAGGTGAAGGAGTAAGATATTCTGAAGGCAACATTTTAAACTAGATATAAGAATAATGGGTTTGTAGTTATACCCTTTGGGGTATCTAATGCACCATCTATATTCATGGATATTATAAATAGTGTTTTTCATGATTATTTAGATATGATTATGGTTATATTTATTAATTATATATTTGTATATTATAAAGTTAATTAGGATAATTAAAAACACCTAAGAATTATTTTTCAAAACCAAAAAGA
Organism: Viscum album; assembly: GCA_963277665.1. NCBI lineage: Eukaryota > Viridiplantae > Streptophyta > Magnoliopsida > Santalales > Viscaceae > Viscum > Viscum album. Next base: position 1,870,046,665 of record OY728133.1, read on the forward strand.
AAAAAAATATATATGAATAACATAGTGTGTGTGAATGGTGGTGGTAATAAATTTCATTTCTCAGTCATATAATTTTTAAAGTTGACTTAACTATTAATCATTCTAAAACTAAAGATATTGCATAATTTCAAAGACATTAAAATGTCACAAATATTCGTAGTTCATTTATATTATCGAGTAACTACCATTTTAAAAAAAAAATTGCTTTGTTGTCTAGACTATTAAATAAGTTAAATTGAAAAGGAGTTAAATTAATCTAGATGAATGATTATGATTATTGTTTATATGAAATAAAAATAATATTGGTTAATGCAACTATTTCGTTTCTTCTCTCAATAAATCCCGAATTATTCATCTATAATGATGATTTATTGAAGATACTTTTTTTTGTTCTGATGCAGAATAATCGTGTAATTGCTTATGCTTTATTCTAACTGAAAACTCATTAGTTACATAATCCTACACATGATCTACAATTAGCTATTTTGTTTTTTTATTTAAAAATTTAGAAACATCACTTATATGGAGTAAAGTGTGAAATATATAATGATCGTAAAATTTTTAGGTATATATTCCCTTAGAAATATTTGGGCATGAGGAAGAGAATATTTCTAGAAATGATTAAGTATTATGATTTCATGATTCATTAAAATCATAAAAAATAAAACAAAACAGATGATTCTTTGAGTTGAAAAGATAATACTACGTTAACCATGTTATTTTTGAAACATAATCCTTTAATAAATAATTTAATGAATAATAGAATATAAATTGTGTATAAAGGAACTTCATTTATTTTGTTTCATGTTTTAGTACAACCAGATTTTTCAGATAGTATTAATAAATATTGGAAGGAAGAATTATATTTATAATAAAATTTGTAAATATTAAAGGTAATTTACTTTAATTTAACAGTGAAAAAGAATGTGTTTTCAGATTAAAAAAAAGGTTGTGTCTTCCAACTATCTTCTAGTTGAAAAGGAAATTTTTCAGACGATGTCACAGCTCTTAAATTTCTAATAATCTTTACAATACATAAATTCATAGAGACCTTTGATAGTATTAATAGGGGATTGGAATAAATAAATATATTGGGTAGTTTACCATGAAATGTTTGAATTTTTAATAGGTTAAATTAAAATAGTAATTACTTTATTATATACTTCATCATTTTATATTTCTAGAGTGGAAATGGGAAAATATAGCATTGGATTTCAGGGTGGGATTACCTAAGAAACCTCAAGGTGATAATTAAATTTGGGTTATTATTGACTGGCTAACTAAATATGCTCATTTAATTCCAATTTTTTATATTATATATTTATTCATCTATATAGAATATACCTCAAGAAGATAATAAAGTTAAATTAATTTTCAGTTTATATTATATCTATCTGTGATCCTAGATTTACTTATAATTTTTAGAAATGTATTTAGAAGTTATTGGGTACTGAATTAAATTCCAATTTTGATTTTTATCTTCAATATAATGGATAATCCAAGAAAATTATTTAGAACTTGGAATACATCATTCATGATTGTTAAATGGAATATTCGGGAAGTTAGGATCAATAACATTAATTATTTTGAATTTTATTATAACAACATGTTTCATTTCCGTATATAGATTGAACATTTCAATGCATTATATAAAAAGTGGAGTTGGACTCCAGATTATTGGGATGAATTAAAGAGAAATGAAGTTATTGTGAATAATGTTGGTAGAAGAGATACCTCATAAGGATAATATTATTAAAAAAATTATGAGTATGGATCAGATCTGGAAGAAAGGTTATGCAAATAATTAGAGGAAATATATTTCTTTCGATATAGTTGATCATGGTTTTTTAAAGTATCTCTATATAATAGTGTTGCATGTTTTGGTAAAGAGTGTAAGATAAGTTTTTTGTTCATTAAAACATATGAAATTATAGGTAAAGTTTAATCAGTTTCTTAACAAGTGCCCTTGCCTCTATATTTATCTCAGGTATATGATGTATTTCATATTTGTTTGTTATGAAAATATGTGTCAGATGCATCTAATTTTTTTATCCATGAAGTAATTCAGTTGGAAGGAAAACATTATTATGTGGAATAAACAATTCAAATTCTTGAATGTAGATATTAAGTGTTTTGGAATAAGGTAATTCATCAATTAATGGTTTTGTGAAAAAAATTATGGTTGAAGAAGCAACATGGGAATCAGAACAAGCTATGAAGGAAAAATATCCCCACTTGTTTAAGTTATGAATAAAATTACGAGGGAATTATTTTCAAAAGGGAAAAGAATGTAACAACCTAGAAAATTTTAGAATAAATAATATTCACAAATTATTAATATAATTCAATTATATTTTAAAGAGATATATTCACAATAGAAATATTAAGTAATTTTTCAGTCAAAATGGAAATAGGTAAATTCTTACTAATGTTGTTCAAATATATTATATTGTTTTATTTAGTGGATTTATTTATAAATTATAGATATTAAATTTTAAAAAATTATTTAAATTTTTGAAATCATCATATCAGAATTATCTTAGGTTGAATATTTGAAATTTTTTTTAAGAGTTTGATTTTTCGATGAATAGTGAAATATACAATTTTTTTGGAAACTACATTTTCTTTTCTAGTATTTAAGAATTAATACTATATTTTGGATTAAATTAAGATTTAATCATTTAATTTTTATTAAATATAATACTATATGTTATTTTAAATGTTTTTTTTAATTTGGTATAAAAAATTTTATATTCTTAAAAGGCATTTTTATGAAAAAAAAATTATTTTTCATCATGTTTTAGATTTTAATTTTAATTTTAATTATTCTAATTATAAGAAATAAATATTGAAAAATTTATTCAATATTTTAAAAAAAGAGGTCCAATTTTTTAAATATTTCATTTATTTATTTTGAATAGTAACTGTAGTAAATATTTTTCCCCTTAGTGAGGGTAAATCATGTAATTATGGATAAAAATAATTTGATAAGGACTAAAAATCTCCATAGCACATTCATTTATTTTATTGGGTATTTTTTTAACATGACCATAACATTGTCATAAATTTGGAAATTTATTGCTACTTTCGTATAATTATGATCTTAATATAATTTTAAATAAATAATAAAAACAAAATGACATTCTCTTTGTTTTAATATCAATAGATTTTTGTCATATAGATAAAAATAAGTTCTATTAATTTATAAAAGTTTATTTTAAATATAATGATTTTTTATCAAGTTAATTTATTTTAAACTATTATTAATAAAATAATTACCTTAAATTCTTACACAAAGCTGACGTAGTGTTTGTGAAAGTAGTTGAAAAATAAGGTAAATGATTTTCAAAACTATAAAAGTAATATTTTTTTGGTGTGTTATAGTTTCCAATGAATTTTATATATAAAAATAAGATATTATATATTATTTTATGGATTTCATTCAAATTCAATTTTTTTTCTTATTGTTTTCAATGTCAATTTAAAATAATAATTCCATAAATGAAATTAATGATATTTTATGATAAACCATATTTTATTAAATAATTTTAAATTATTAGAAATACTATATTCAAACAAGTTAATTGTAAATAGTTTAAATATAAACCATGTTCCATTTATTATTCAATTTTCATTTTATAGTAATTTTCTTGACCCCAAAAGAGTAAAAATCTTTGATATCGTAGCAATTTTCAACAGGGTTAATAGGGATTAAAACAATGACATAAGGGTAAAAACATTACCTAAAATTGTCCAAATTTTATTATATGAGATTATTTTGACCCATAATCATCCTATATTGTAAAAATATCATTTTGGATCCATTTTTCAAATAAAAATAATTTATATTAATTTAATATTTTAAGAAATTCCGTGAGTGTCCCTCTCCTCACTTATGAATGGGAACCTCCAATCCTTTATTCCTCACACCTTTTGAGAACATTAGTTTAGAAAATAATTGAAAATACAACTCACAAAATTTAATCCCCATTTATTATAGGCGATGGTTTTATTATAAAACCTTCCTAGGAGGATTTAGGTATAAACCTAAATAGGTTGTTCTAAGAAGAGGTATAGTTCTTAACCAAGCGCTTCAGTTTTACTTATTTTATAACTCTTTAAAATATTTTTAATTAATGATAAAATAATTACATAAGTATATTAAATATAATAAGATGTTATTATGTAAATTTTATAACCTATACCCATCAACGTTTCCATAAAATGGTAAATGAAACCGTCGTTCTTCGGTAGATCGAACTAATCCCTCACAATCCAATGTAATTCATTTTTCATCACTGCTTATCAAAAATAGTTATAATTATGGATTAAATGTATATATATATGATATTAATGACATATTTATCATTATTTAAATATAATATATCATATAATATCTTACATTTCCATCCATTAAAAAATGATAATGTCATTCGTGCATACGTGTGGACTTCCACATCCACGAAACGATATGATTCATTTTTCATAAACACATCATATGTATGATATATATAAGTTAATATAATGATATATTATGATATATATAATATTATAAAAATTATTTAAATATAAAATAATATATATAATATTTCCATCATGATCATTGAAAATTGAAATATTACTCATCCGTACGTACGACCTGTCATCTCCAGGATTGCATCACTGTTCATTCTCCATCTTTTATGGTTGTTTTATTTAAAGTATTATTAATATATAAATAATAATATTTATTTCATCATTATTATTTTATAGATTATGGAATAATTACCACTTTGATCATAGACAACTTACCGATGTTATTTTAGGCATATGATCCAAATATCGTCAAAATATCTGATGTTGAATTAATTAATTATGTAATAAAATATTATATAGTAATAAATAAAATAAAAGGAATATTCAAATTGAAAATAATATTAAGAAAATAAATAATTTACATATTTTTATTATTTGGGAAGATAAATCATGTGCATGATTATTCGTGCTCATGGTAAGGGAAACTTTAACTTAAAACTCATTTCAAATGTTTTTAAACATCTATTTTTATAAATATTTATCTTCCAGGTCCATATTATTAAAATTATTTTATAAAAGAATTTATATGGACATAAATGAATTATAAATTAAATTTAATATCTATTTTTAATTTATTTCATATGTTTTCAAGAGGAATATTTTTATGTATTTTTTATGGAACATTTTTACTTTCTTTACAAAAGGAAAAAACTAATGTTCTATTTTAATGTATATGGTGCCAATAGATTTTCCTACCACCAAAAACATTATTTTATATTTTTATTCCTTTATAAGATTCCATGATTTATTCAAATAAAAACCCTCCTTTAATATGTTCTGGGAATTTTTGTTTTGAATATGGGTTCAAAAGTGTTTTTAAGGGTTTTTGATGAAAATGTGAAATCATAAATTTTTTATACAGGATATATTACTTTATAAGTATAGATGTTGAAGGGTGATCCTGATGCAACAAATATAGACAGGTGATCTCGATACATATTATATGAATGGGTGATCTCTATATATCTTATATTAATGTGTGACACTAATATAGTTCTTCACTGTGTTGGGTAATGTTCCTCATCTTCAAAGTTTATAAAGAGGGATTAAACTATAGTGGTTTATCCTATATATTTAACTGGGCTCAATTTATTTCTAACAAGAGTGATCACAGGTTATGAATATGATGCCCCAAGTTACTTACACTGGTTTATATTTTCTTTCTATGGCTTTTAATGGTTTTATTTTAACAAAAAGTTTTTTATATTGATATGATTTATTTCATATGCTTAATGAATATTGTGATAAAGGTAAAAATTTTATGGGTTTTTATGTTTTACATTGGACTAATGGATTTATTCCTTTTATTTCCCTTACTGATATTATTATGTGCATCCTTCATTTATAGTTTTTTTTCTTAAGGGTTAGGGATGAGTGAGAATAAATTATAAGTAATGTGGAATATAATTAATATTTTTCATAAAAAGAAAACATGTTTCATTTAAAAAAAATTATATTATGAGAAAAAATCAAACTTATTATAAGAGTCCACTTTATATTATATAGGTTTTTTATGTAAGAGTTATGAAATAATCTCTAAACAATAAACCTAAAAATTAATTATGAATCTATGACTGTTAATTATAGCCTAAAGACACTAGTTTATATAATGATTAAGTCTGGGTATTTATAGTTTCTTAAAGTTATATGAGTCTCTACTTCTGATAGCTTATATAATTTTTGACCAATAAAATGATATCATATAGCTAGATAACATATATATTCAATAATACTATCTTAGAACCTCTAGGTTCTCATCATAGTTGGAAACTTATATAACCTTTTAGTGTGAAATATATTATTAAGAAATTTATCAAAAACTATGTCATGTATAGGAACAATTGTGATTTGATAATAAACATCATTAATATTCTAGAAAATGAATACATGTAATCCTTATGTACTTAAAAGTTGTTTCTAGGGAACCAAATGAAATAAAATCCCACATTCACGGTATATTATTATTAACAACCTTTAGTATACTAGATCTAACATGATAATCATGAAACTAATGAGATAAATCATTCATCAGTTGTTCCATCATGTTTTTCTCTTTGGACACTCTGTTCAATGCACTAAATCCAATAAACTCCCACTTTCACTATAGATTATTGTTAAAAAACTTCAGTATAGTAGATATAACATGATACACATTCGACTAATGAGATAGATCATTCATCAAGGGGTCAACCATGTTTTTCCTTATGTATACTCTACTCACTCCAACGTAACCTCATTGACCAAAATACGCCAAGAGATGAAACTTTTGAAGTATATTCATTATCATTTAATGTGACCATGGATATTTGGAATGTGACACCACTAAAATTTTATCATAGTAAACTATTATAGGGTATTGACATATAAGAACCACATCAAGATCTAGGAAAATGTTTCGAATCTAAACTGATTCCTTGGAGGTATCAAAATCCATAATATACTTAGAATCCATTATAAAATCAGCAATAAATGGGTTTTTTGAACTCTTCCAGGTCAAAGATCCTTCATTGACACTGAATACATATCCTGAATGCAACTTCATATCATTTTGATATTTCAAAAAAGATATAATTTTTATAACCCCTATGGACTAGAACTCCATCTACTCCACACACCGGGAAAATATCCTTAGATTTCCTTAGATACTTAAGGATATCCTTAATAGTATTCCAATGTTGGTCACCTATATCAGCTTGATATTTGTCTATAATTCTAAAATAATAGGAAAAATAAATCCTCATACATAACATTCCATACATGATAGATCATATCACAGAAGCATATAATAACTTACTCATTCCCTCTTATTCCTATTATGTTTGGGGACACATCTTAATGGAATGATGTATACCATGTCACATTGAAACAAATCCCCTATTATATTTTTCCATATCATATCTATTTATTATTTGGTAAATGTATGTGTAACTCCTAGATATTTTAAAATAAGAACATTGTTTTTGATAGTTTATTTGACAAACAACATCATGCTTAAACAACCCATAAAATATATTTCATTGAATTTAATCCCTTCAATAACTCATTGAAACCCAAAAACCCGATTAAAATAAATCATAATATAATATAAATTTATAACCCAACCATTAAATTTGTGGTTATGAATATTAATAACTAAGTTACTAAAATTATTGTTTTCTATTAACTAGAAATAAAATAAGAATCATTTAAAAAATAAATGTATTTTTAAAAAACTGTATTTTTTCTAAGAGATTGTTTAAAAAAATTGTCTCACATAATTTAAAATTAATTTTTAAAACAGTAATAAAAATTATTAAAAAAATTAGAAATTATAATATCATAATTTTCTTAAAGTAGTTTTTTGGGATCTTTCTGAAATATATCATTTTTCAATGAATGGTGAAAAATACTGAATTTTAATCAAAAACTATCTTCTCGTTTAAATTATTAATAATGATAAATTATAATTTAAAATTGGTTTTAATGTAAAATTATATAAAATATATATACATATTAATACAATTTATTTTATTTTAATCATTTTCATTTTGAATTTTGATATAAAAACATTCAAACTTTTGAACACATTCTCTTTGAAAACGTGCTTTCTCATCCAGTATTTTGGATTAATTTTAAATTATAATTTTCCAATTATGTGAATGAAATTTTTAAAACTAGATTCCATATTTTTAATCAAAATAATTTATATTATACAATAATCCTAACTTAATTTCTTATCAAAATAAGTAGTGAAAAAATTAAAAAATATTTACCATAGTTAAGGTAAAAATAGGTTTAACAGGCGGGAAAACTAAACATATAAAGGTTAAATTGACATAAAAACTTATCTAAAATATATTTTATAGACATATATATACCCTATATTTTATAATAATTTAAAATACTCCATTTTGGACCCTTTTTTCATGTAATAAATGTGGGTAAGACTCTTTCTTTTTATAAATTACTAGTGTGCTACTCACCTGACTTATAAAAGGTCACCCTCTCTCCAAACCTCTAAACACATTAAAAAACATTTTTTATCAGAAAATAAATGCCTATATAACTAATAAAATTCCATCTTATCATCCTAGAATCCTTATTTGGGTTAGAAATCCATCCTTGTAAGGAATTTGGTGGAAACATAAGGAGGTTACCTGAGAAAGAGGTAACATTCTTCATCAAGCCTTTTTATTTTATTTATTCTTCCATATAAATAAATTATTATTAAACCATTATTTTATAATTACCTTATTTTCTTCAATATACGATATTTTTTAACTTAATTTAATTATATACAGCCATCCACACTTCTATCAATTGGGTTATGAAATCATCGATCGTGTTTATGGCAGACTAACACCTCACGAACTGATGTTGTTCGTTTTCCCTTATCAACTTCTAAGGTTGTATATAATTATGGATTTACAAAATTTATATGAAATATATGATATTATTATAATTATTTAATTTTAATATCATATATAATTTTTTGTGTTCTATTCCATTTAAATACGATAACGAATATCGTGTGTACGATGGACTACTACATCACAAAGAAATGTGATTATTTTTTCACTTAAAAATATCATTGAATGTAATTAGGATAAAATTAATTAACAAATATGATATATATGAGACAATATTTATTCTTTAATAATTATAATAACATCCAATTCTTAAACCGTTCACTCATTAAAGGAATGATATCGTCACTTGTGCGTACGTACGACCAACCATCGCCATGATCATAAAATATTTCATTTTTCATAACCATATTTCATGATTGATTTAAAAAGTATCATTGATTTATAAATATTATAATTAAATCATGATTATTATTCCATATATGTTTAAATTATGACCACTTTGATCATATTATACCTACCAAATTCATTTTTGACACATAATCCAAATATCGTCGAAACATCCGACATATATTTAATTATATAAAATAATAGGAATAACAAACATTAAAAATGTTACTCAATAAATTAAATAATTAACATAAGTTTATTATTTGATAATATAAATAACATATGTGATGAGTTGGACTCAAGGTAAGGTATTTCTTAACTCAATTTCCATTCATTGGGTTAAATTTATAATTTATTGATTATAACATGATTATATTATTTTTGAAATGGCAATTGATTTTTTTTATTTATGCTTGTTTTTTGTGTATTTACATTTGATACAAATAATCAATTGATTTTTAATCCCCTCTTCAATGATATTATCTGTGTAAGGCACTTCGTCTCAATTTATTTTCATTGAGGAATACTATAATGTTATGCACCTTATTTATTTTATATGGTGTATATATTTACACTTTGACATGTAATATAATGATTCATTAATAATTCATGGTATTTTAATTTTTAATCTAAATTATTTCATCAAAGGGTATTTGACTTGAAAATTAAAAAGTGGTAAAGAATTTCATAAATCAATTTCCTTCATTGGGTTATATTACTTCATCATTATCATTCATATTATAAGATTATGTGAGTAATGGATTTAGAATATATATTATTTTATTTAAACATTTTTTTGGATTTACATTTCATAGAAATAATTTATTCATTGATTAATTTTCAATTCAATGTTATGATCATTGTAAGGGTTTATTCTAAAATATTATTCTTATCAAGAATATTTATTCATGAGTTTTCATTGAATGAAATTATTTAATAATTTAATAATAAACTTGTTTAATTATCTTATCCTTTAGTTATTCATGATATTTTCAAGTAATAGTACCATTTTCCAACTCATTGGTACTTAAAAAAATCAAAAATATTTTTTTAGAAAATCTGACTTCATTTCTCTCCTTGATCAGAAAGATGTTTTCTTCCAAACCCATGTATTCTAAAAATGTTTTCAAAAATTGTTTTAAACTTTCAAAAATAATTTATTAAATATAGTTTTATACATTTTTATTTTTAAAATTTTTTTAAAGTAATCTTAATGTTGTTTTCAATACAAGGCTCATTTGGAATTTACTAAAAATATGAAAGGAATATTTGTTTTAATATAATCACCATGTATGAAATTTATTATCATCATGAAGAATAAATGTTTTAAAACTTCATTTATAATTTTAAAAAGTTATTTTTAAATTATTTTCTATAATTTTCAATAAACTTTTTGTTTTAAAAGGTGATTTTAGAAATGAAAAGGATATTTCCATTAAGAATGCTTTAAAGATATTTTTATGGTACTTCTATTCATCAATGACAAAAACCATTTATTTTACTTATAATTTTATGGGGATATGTTTTATTAACATAATAATTACTCTTCAAATATATGGTTTATGATTATTTTCACCAATTATAGTATTGAAATTCACTTATGTGATTTATTTTTATAGTCATGAACTTTCCCTTGAATAATTCACTTTCTTATGATCATTAGAAAATAATTTTCCCTTAAATATCCATATTATTTATCATGGATATAATTATTTATTAAACTATATATCATTTATAAATAAGGTGTTTTACATTGAAATATATTCATTTTTATGGGGAAATATTGATAAATATATATTCTTTACTCAATATGGATATCTGATGACAACAAATATTATTCATGAATAAAATTTATTATTCAATATATAAGGAATGTTTTGGACATTAATATATTCGTGGGGCTCGGTTATAGATAACCCCTTGATGAATTTTTATTTTTATGGTATGAATTAGTTGTCTAGCCTTGGTTAAATGGATTTCTACCCATCATTTTTAAATTTTCTTGAGGAATGATCTTTACGGTAGAGGAATCACAAAGATTAAGATCATGACATCTAATAATTAATCATTTAATTCATTGAGAATTCATTTATTTTTATCCATGGTATTTTTCTAATGATATTATCTCCTGATTCATTTCATTCTCAGTTTATTGATTAAATGGAATATGTTATCAATAATTTACCTTTCCATATTGATTATTCCTTATCTAGTTATGATAGGCAAGTTATTGATTAAATGACGTGTGTTTTCCATTATCTACCTTGTATTATTTATTATGTCTTATATAATCATGATAGTAAAAAAATTTAAATGGAATGTGTGTTAATTTATTTACCTCTCCATGTTTATTATTCTTATTGATTCATTATAGATTTCGTTATACTTAACCCTTACTGATAATTTAATCTCATTGTTCTTTTTTTTCCTTTCCCAGAAATCCATGAAGTGTACTATTATTGACATAAAATAATATTATAGATAGGATAATGTTATTCTTGAAAAAAAATATTTTTAAATTTTTTATTCAAATTTAATAATGGGATCATGTATGTTTCTATTTTACCAAGAATACTAAACTATTTGGTCCTTCAAGATTTGACCATTTGTATGTATTCAAATGTAATAAAGCAGACACCGACTCTAGGTTACTTGATCTAGGGTAATTATAATTGGTATTATAGGATGTTTAGTAGAATCCTTGGGAATCATATTTTGGAAAACATATATTGAGAAAGATAACCCTATGATAGACATTTAGAATATGTATAGAAGATCATCTAGAAGTTTTGGTGAGATAGAGATTATGTGATTTTTACTTATAATACATCTCTATCTGGATACTACAAGTAGATTTAGTTCTATTATAGATTTACCTAGGGGTAATAACTCTAAAAATGGTGCATTGGTCTTGACCTGATCACCACATGGTGCAAGATAACTGGCCTTACTACGCACTTGGTTTGACACTCCCAGGGGTATACTTAGGGTAATTCAAATTTTATGTTCAAAAAATTATGAAGCACATGAATAGATAATAAAAATGAATAACCAAGGATAAAACTAAGGTATCTTAGATTAAAAAATATTTCATGATTTAAATATCCTATAAATTATTATATGGTTTTCCCACTATGACTATTATTTGTCAAACTATGTTTTTTGATTTTAGTCAATGGATAAAACCCAAAGGAATCATGTTAACATTGAATATGACAGAAAAGGTGGTGACTATGAGAAACCAAATTGGATGATGAAATGATTGAAATATATTTTGATTATTCTTAATAAATATCGTAAAATATGATTAATAACTTATACCTCAACCAAATCCCAAACTCTCCAAAGAAGAGAATGATGGATTTTTCCTAGTGACCGAGTAGTAGATACCATAAAAGAAATAAGTTTTGATTTAATTCATGACATAAATGTGGAAAGAAAAAGCTCATAAAGTAATTAAAAATAACATGAATTTTTTTTATGTGTGGAAAAAAAGGTGTAATAAAAATAATTTCTGAGGAAAAATGAGGTGTATAATGGAAGGTAATAAATTTGACCATAGGGATCCATTTATATATAATAATCTTTAATGTGTAGAACCTGATCATTATCTGAGTTAATTCTGTATTTTAAGGGTTAATACCTTGACCAAGGTAGGAAAAAATTTGAAATAAATTGGCTGGGGTATTTAAATACCAGAAATAAATAATTAAATTGTGGAATTATTTTTACTAATGATATTTTTGTTATAAGAATAATGAAACTTCTGATTATTTTGTTAAATTTTAGAATCATATATGACTTCATTAACTTAAGAGTTATGGTTTGTGCCACGGGTTTTTGATATTATGATTGATCATATGATCAAATACATAAACCCCAATTTTTAGGTTTTATGTGATGTGAGTTTAACAAGATTAATAATATTTTGGGAGATATTTCTGGAAATTATATGTTTTAGGGGAAAAACTATTTATGGAATAATTAATTTACATTTTATATAAATTAGTTTAAAGATATCAATAACCTTTAGGGTTAATATGATCATTATTAAAATGGTACTAATAGTCAAACAAGATTATTAAACTTTGTGGACAAAAATAAGCTGGGTTGGAAACATAGGAAAAAAATTTATTTAATGATTAATTTTATTTCAAATATGTTAATAATATTTTTTAGTAACTTTATATGAATTGTATTAATATAGTTTTAGAAAAAGGATAAAATGTATACCAGGTGACAACCTATCGCATCTGGTAAGTCCGTGATGCGTGAACACATGACTGGGGAACAATAATGGTTTAGTATTTACCACTAGCCTACATGATTTCCTGGTTAATATGTCATTGTTTTAGTTAAACAATTTGATGAATAAATATTAATGTTAAATTATTGGTGTTACTATTGTGGTCTAGAGATTAATGTATTATATTTATAACTTGTTCTAACCATATAGGTATTAGAAAATAGTTAGAGGTGGACTGAAATACTTATCACTGGTTTATGGATCTTATAATCCAATACAAGTGAATTTTTGTGCTTCAGGAATAAAACAAATAATTTTTGGATATTTATTTCTTGGTGTATGTAATGAATTAGAAATTTATTGAAGCATAATTGTTCTTATGAAATCAAAGCATTTCAAGTAAGTATATTTCATTATATTCTTAGATAATAAAAAAAATCCCTCACCATTGGGAAAAGTACTGTGAAAATTTTCATCATCATAGCATAGTTTTCAATGAATAATATATATTTTAAATAATCACATATTTATGGTTTTGAGGTCCTTTACTTTCTGTTGATCATTCACTTTCTTTCGATGAATGACCTCTATCACTCTATAATTATTTACGCTTTTCTTCCATGTCTATATCTTCACTTACCTCCAATTTTCTACCACGTAGGAACATAGTAATGTGTTATTCTAGATGAACTTAGTGTTTTTAATTATCCAGAATTATGATGAATTTTTATTAACCATTTTATTATGTTGGTTTTTCAATAAAAAATTTTCCAAATTCCAAACCCTTGATTAAAAAGATCATGTTTCAACTATGAAGACACAATCTATTTAAGGTGGAGAGAATGTAAAACCCCAATATTTTAAAAGGACATTTTTTCTGATATAGTATATAACAGGAAAAATAAATCCTAAACAACCCACGAAATATATTTTTTGAAATTTAATCTCTTCGATAGCTTACGGAACATGAAACCCCAATTTAAAATGAATAATAACATAATATATAATTATAACCAAAACATTAAATTGGATGGTATGAATATCACAAACTAAATTATGAAAATTATGTTTATTTATTATTTACAAATAAAATAAAAATGATTTCAAAGGAAAGTAAAAGTTTTTTAAAAAGATATATTTTTTCTAATATGCAGTTTAATAGGGTTTTGAGAACATAATTTAAAATTAATTTATACCACTAATAGAAAATTTATTTGAAAAAACATAATATTTTAAATAATCATATTAGAATTATATGAGGGTATGTTTTGGGATTTTTATAAAAATATTTCATTCTATGATGAATAGTGAAAATACTGAATTTTAATTGAAAAATGACTTTTCATTTAAATTATTTATAAAGTAAAATTATATATAAAATTGGTTATAAAGTAATGTTAGTTAAATTATATATATATATATATATTCATTAATTCAATTCAATTCATTGGAATAATTTTAATGTTGAATTTTGGAATAAAAACATTTAAAATTTTGAACATTTTCTCTTGGAAAATATCCTTTCTCATTGTATCTCTGAGATTAATATTAAATTAAATTGTTCCAATTATATGAATTTAATTTTTAAAAATTGATTCCATATATGGAATAAAAATATTTTATATTATCTGCTAATTTCAACTTAGTTTTTAACCAAAATTAATACAGATTACAATATGTCTTATTTACCATGGTTAAGGTAAAAATTGGTTTACCATGTGTTAAACTGACTAGATAAGGGTTAAATTGACCTAAAAACATTTATAAAATCTATTTTATGGAAATAGTTAGATCCTATCATGTATAAGGATTGAAAATACATTATTTTTAAACCTTTTAGTACTTAAAAAATGTTAGTACACCTTATTCTTTTTAATAATTAGAAGTGTGCCACTAACCTCACTTATAAAAGACCACCCCCTATCATCTTCCAAAAAAACCTTGAACCCCATTTGTATCAGAAAATACCTACCCTAATAACTTACCAAATCCACTCATCTCTTCCTATAAGTCTTATTTTGATCATTAAACAAACTTTGGAAGGTTTCTGGTGAAAAACTATGGAGGTTACCCAAAGAAGAGGTAACTCGGTTCATTAAGCATTTTTAATCTATTTCTTCATCCAAATACTTAAATTAATATTAAAACACGATGATATAATAACCTAAATATCTTCCAGATAATGATATTTCATTATGTTAAGTTCATGACCTACAACCATCCCTGCTTCCATCAAATAGGTTAAGAACTCATCGATCGAGAGTGCAATGGACTACTACCTCATGAACCGATGTAGTTAATTTTCCATCACCAACATTTAATGATGGATATAATGATGTATTTAACAAATGTATATAATATATATATTCTAGTCTGTTTCAAATATGCCAATGAAAGTCAGGTGTATGGTGGACTACTGCCTAGTGATGTGATGTGATTCATTTTTCCATTATGATTTATATAGAATATAATAATGATAAAATTAATGAATATATGTGATATATATGAGATGATATTGATTTTTTAAAATTAAACTAGCTTCCATTTACTTACCCTTTCACACTTTAAGGAAATGATATTGTTTCTCAAGCATACGTATGACCTACCGTCTCCATGATCGTAACATATTTTATTTATCATAACCATATTTAATGATTAGTTTTAAAAGTATAATTAATGTATAAATATAAAAATTTCATCATTATTATTATTCTGTATATGTTTAAATAATGAACAATTTGACCATAGTAAACCTATAAAAGTCATTTTTTGCACGTAAAGTAAATATTGTCGAAACATATGATGTAAACTTGATTGATCATATATAACAAGGTACTAAGTAAAATAAATGGATTTATAAACTAGAAAAAATTTCTTAAGATATTAAATAATTAACATAATTTTATTATTTAGTAAGATAATTAACTTTTGTGATGATTCAAACTCGAGTTAAGGGGTTTCATAACTCAATTACCATTCATTTTGTTAAACTTCTACTTAATTGATTATGTCATGCTAATATTATGTGCATATGGACATTTCATTATTTAATACTTTGTTTACAATTTTTTATGTGGATTTAAATATGAAACACATAATAAATTATTTTATTAATCCACATTTCAATGATCCAATATTTGTAAGGTACTTTTTCTCAATTTTCATTCATCAAGTCATAATGTAATATTATGCACTTAATTTATTTTATATGGTGTATATACTACCCCTTTGATATGTAATATCATTATTCATTAAAAATTAATGTAATTTTAAGTTTTAATTTTAATTATTTCATCTATGTGTATTTTACTTGAAAATTAACAAGGGGTAATAAATTTTATAACTCAATTTATTTTATTGGGTTATATTACATCACCATTGGATTTGATATTCTAAGATTATGTTTGTAATGAATTTTTACTATATTTTTTTATTTATACTTGTTTTATTTGGATTTATATTTGATACACATAATTAATTGATTGATTAATTTTCACATCAATTTTATTATTATTGTAAGGTATTATTCTATAATCTCATTCAAGTAAAGATTTTTTATTCTTGAATTTACATTGATGGAAATTATTTGATCATTTTCAAATATAGCACTTTTATTTTGTTATCCTCTGGTTATTCATGACATTTTAAAGTAACAATACCATTTTTACTCTATCTGATACTTAAAATAAATGATATTTTTTAAGTAAATATAACTTCATTTCTCTCTTAGGTTTGAAGTATTTTTTCTTCCAAAAAGGTGTTTTTGAGAAATTGTTTCATAAACATTTTTAACCACTAAAAATTATTTATTAGAGGAAGCTTTACCCATTTTTAAATTTAAATAAATGTTTATAAATTAATATTCATATCATTTTCAAAATAAGAACCTTTTTGATTTTACTAAAAATGTTAAAGGAATATTATTTTTTACATACTCGACATGTACATAATTTCTTACCATCATGAACACTTGATGTTTTATAAATTAAATTATAAATTTCGAGATTATTTTCAAAGAAAAGTGTTGACCAATGTTTTTGTGAAATTTTATTTTTAAAATGTGATTTATAAATTGAAAGGGATATTTTCCTCAACATTGTTTTAATGCTATTTTTATGGTATTTATATTAATCAATGAAAAAACAACTTATTTTATATATACTTATTTTCGGATATGTTTTATTAATATCATCCGTATTTCCCCTCTAAATTGTTTTTAATAATTTTGACCAAGGATCGTATTGAAATTCACACCCATGGTTTATTTTTATAATCATAAACTTTATCTTGAATTATTCACATTACATTGACCATTGGACATTAAATTTACCTTAAATATCCATATTATTTATCATGGATATATTTATTTCTTAAATTTTATATCATTTATAAAAAACGTATTCTATATTGAATGTTATTTATTTATCTGAGGAAATATTAATAAATATGCATTCTTTACAAAATATTGATATTTGATTTCAAGGAACATTATTTATGAATTTAATCAATTATTAGATACATGAGGATTGATTTGGAAATGTAGAAATGGGTAGGGTCTGGTTATAGATAGCCCCTCAATGCATCATTAGTCTCATGAAAAAAATCAGTTAGCTAGCCTTAGTTAAATGGGTCTAAACCAATAATTTTCAAAAATTTTATGGAAATATCTTGACAATAGAGGTATCATGATTCCTATGATCATGATGTCCAAGAATTAATTATTTAATTAATTGAGAATCCAGTTATTTTTATCCATGATATTTTCGAAATGATATTATCTATCGATTCATTTTATTATAATTTTTTGATTAAATGACTAGTGTTATTAGTTATTTACATTACTATATTAATTATTTTTTATTCAGTTATGATATTCAAGTTATTGATTAAATGGATTCTGATTTCAGTTTATTACATTGTCCTTTTGATTATGTCTTATCTAATTATGATAGTAAAATTATTTAAAAGGAATGTATTCTTTGTTATTTACCTTTTCATGTCTTTTATTTTTATTGATTCATGATAGCCTTGTACCAAACCCTTACAGAGTATTTCAGTTTACACTTATTTTATTCCTTTCCTAGAAATCCATAATGTTTACTATGATTGATATACAGGGATAAAATATAGTTAATAATTTTATTATAAAAAAAATATGTTGTAATTTTTGTATTCAAATGTAATATGTGAATCATGTACGTATCTAGTTTACCGAGACTAATAAACTATTAAGTCAATTAATATTTGACCCTATGTATCTATGATAATGTAATAAAGTTGAAATCAAATTTGGATTACTATTTTCGAGTTAATTATAGTATGTACTTTGACTTAGTCTATGCATCCTTTTTATTCTATAAAGAATGATATTGATCCCTAGAATATAGGCTACTTCACCTAAGTCCTTCATGGAGAATCACATACTCAACATTTATTTAACCTCTTGTAAGGATGGTATCTCATTTCCAATTGGTAATAGTCCATCAACATGAAATACTATGAAAACGATTGTACACCCACTAACTAATTATAAAGCCATATATTATATTCATTCATTGTGAAACCAAAATCATTTTTATCTTCGTCGAACCAAATTCTCTATAACCATAATGATTTATTTAATCCATAAATGGACATTTGAAACTTTAATACCTTTTTGGGATCCCTCTAAGTCACAAACACTTCTATTTGTGTCATATATACACATTCCTAAAGATTCCTTGTATGGAAAGTAGTTTTTATGCCCATTTTCCAAACCTAATAGTCATGAAAATTTGTTATAAAAAATTGAATTATAATGGATTTAAACATGGAAACCAGAGAAAAGGTTTTCTCATAGTCAATTTTATGATGTTGTATAAACCCTTTATCCACTAACCATACTTTTTAGGTACTAATTGGTCCTTCCACATCATTATTTCACTTGAATGACCATTGACACCCAAGATGATTTATATAATTTAATTAATAAATTAAAACACAAACTTAGTTATGACACATGGAATCCATCTCAATATTCATGGCTTCTTTCCATATTTAATCTTTTTATCTCTCTAATACCTCTTTCTAGGTGAGAGTTTCATTATTTTCAACCAGTAACAAGTCACCATATTCTATGAATAGAAAAAAATATCATTATAGTTTTTCTGCCTCTATGATTAACCTATATAGTAATCGTCTTTCATGATCTACATATTCTAAAAATACCTATGTAGTATTTTACTATACCAATTATTGTGTATCTTGAGTATTAACTTAATAAAATTCAATATTTATCACATTGTCCATCTTAATGATTCTTTCTCTCTCAAGGAATTCTTATTTAATAGAATCAATAACATTTATCTAAGGGATCATATTTGTAATATCACCTCATTTTATTAGGGTAACCTATAATGATACACTTCGTGCCTTGAGGTATCATGTTTTTTCATGATCTGGACTTCACAAATACCTTGCCCCCAATGAATGAATATATGAAAAAATAAGTTTTTTAAACTCTATAGATCAAAGGGAATTCCATTTTCCACTTTAGTTAGTACCTAGTTTAATATGTATGTTTTCTTTTGTAATTAATATCCCCAAAAGGATAATGTAAATATTGTGAAACTCATCAGCAACCTTACCATTTCTAGTAATGTATGGTTCCTCATTTCATGAATAGAATTACACTATAGTGTATAAGGGTTAGTGAGTTGATATAAAATCCCATAATCCCATACGAAGTTGATAAACTCTTGGTTATGATATTCACCACCTCGATTTGATCAAAGTTTATCTATCATCTTTACAAGATTATTCTTAACTCAATTCATGAAATTCTTGAACTTCTCAAAGGATTTATTCTTATAGGTCATCAATTACATATAATCTTACATACTCAAGATATTAGTAAAAGTAAAAAATTAGGAGAACTCTTCTCTAGCTACTACTTTAAAATGACTACACACATTATTGTGTACCAATTATATAATCAGTGTGCCCCTTTAAACTTTACCGCAAAATAGTGGTTTGTTTATCTTGCCCTATAAAAAAGCGTGACATATTTCAAGTAGATTAATCTCAAAAGAGTCAATTTAACAATCTTGATAGATATTTATCAAATATTTGTTATTTACATGATAAAAATAATAATTATATAACTATGTGTGAAATTATTCATGTCAATTTGATTCATTATAAATTTACAATATTTTTTTCATAATATAATAAATAAAAAATTTTATTCAACTATGTCATACCATATTGTAGGTTATATTTATAATAGAAACAAGTCTTATTTATAAATCGAAAAATAAATCCATCCATGTCTAAAAAATAAACAGATATGGTGTTATTAGTAACACTAGGAACAGAAAAATAGTTCTTTAAAACCAATATCATCTACGTTCGCAGTTTTAGGTGTTAGTGTTTAATGGTTAGGGCATTCAACCTTTCCCCATTGGAAACATTTAGATCAACCTCGCCTCTGTAAAACTTCAAAAATCTACTTGGTTCCAATATTTAGATAAAAATATGATAACCACAAGAAATATGTAATAAATAACATGTAGATATGGAAATATTACAATTGATAACAACTTCACCTGAAACCTTCCTTTTCTTATTTGTTTGGGTGTAGTTCCTCTTCCAGTTATCTTTATATCCATATGAAAATAACATTGTATTCTGCACATTTACTTGTTACTGGATCTTCTTCTTCTAGGACGGATGGTGTTATGGATCCCTAGACTTGGAATGAGTATTCATACTTTTTTCCTTGTTATTCCTTCTCTTATTCTCTATAATAACCATGGGTTTTTTAAAACCATATGTCTTTATCAATTGAGTGAATAAGATTAAGAATTTTGGAAGGAGTCTCCTAATTATTGGTTATATTTTAATTCGTAGTGATAATAGAGAAGGTTCTAGGTTGGGAAACAATATTGAGATATGTGCACAACTCAATATGTATCATAAACTCCAAGATGTATAATAATTCTATGTAGCCAATAATATTGACTACACTGGGCCTATCTAGTTCCGATTCATCAAGATTATATGAAAAAAATGTGTTGCAGATATTATATATCTCTCATCTTTTTTACCCAAATAAATATCATGAACGTGAGAAATTATTCTATATGGATCTGTATCATCATATTCCATCATAAATTCATTGGACATGAATGATACCATGAATCATTAGATATCCATTATTTCATTCACATGTTTTAGGTAGAAAGATACTTCTTCCCAACAAGCCTCTTTAGCAGGTGACTCAGGAAGTGGGGTTTCCATAATGTATAATTTTTTTCATTAAGTATTATAATGCATAAGAATCTATAAAATTAATAAAAATTCACCCCCATGAGATGGTTATCCTTCTCTAGTATGGATCATTGTGATATGTTGAAAGTCATATGGTTTTCCATTTTTATAAAAATTAAGAATTGATTAATAGATTTTACATGATTACCAAATTTGTTTAATAAATTTAAATTTTATTCAATTTTTTTAACCTCCCACAATTTTTTTAAAATCTAATATCCATCACCATTAGTTTTAGAATATCCTAATACAAATATATTCTAGTTTCAAGGACCCATATTCCCCTTATCACAACCAAAAAAAATTCTTTTAATGTTATTTGAATGGTTTTTTGATAGGTATAATTTTCCAGGTGCATTAAATGATAATTCCTTGATCTGTTGAGTGGAATCCCTAACCTTGAAATATTGAATAATTATTTCCTCAAACCTTGCCTCTCAATCAGACCATGTCCTATGTTGGTAGTAAACCTTTGATGTGAACTAAGTTATGTCAACCCAAAATATCAAGCTAGAAGTTCTCTGATAATTACAAAACCCCCAACTTGGGCTAGTCAAGCACTTTGAACTATGGGTTAGACTCTAACTTATGTAATGGAAGGATAAACCGACATTATAAATTAGTCGAGGTGTTTTTATCCTTATGCATAAAGACCCAGTTTTATCTTAACAAATTTCTTTTTAATATTAAGTTTATTTTACATAAGCAATTAAACATGTATAATTAAATTTATATATAATATGGTTTTATTTTATTAGATATTGTATTCTTTTTAATTCAATTATTAAGGGATCACATATCATCCACAAGAATAAATAATCAACCATGGAAATGATAAAAATAAAATATAATTGGAAGGATCAAGAGTTCCACACCCCAACCAAATGCTTCTATATTATTTTATTTATTTTTGGTATTATTCTATCTATTGATTGAGTGAGCATGCGTTTTAGTGGTTGGAAGAACAAAATTTAAATTTTTGAACACCCTCTTAGTTGTTTCACGATTAGCCCGCATGGTTACTCTTAACCGTGTGGTGCCCATGCAGGTTGGATCTATTTCTAGAAATATCAATTTTACATGGCTTTTTATGATTTTATAAACCATACAGACTCATAGGGTTAATTGTGTTGGTGTCCCATGCTTGTCTCGTGGGGTAAAACAGTTTTTGAAAATCATTCACCTAAACCATGTGTTGTATTCAATTTAAAAAAAGTTTATTTTAATTTTTTTTCTCTTTTATACGTTCATTTCCTCACCTTTATTTTTTTCCACCCTTCCTTTGGGTGTCTCGCATGAAAACCCTCCCTCCACCCATATCTATACATGAAACCCACTTGCAAGCTCCCTCCTCTCCTCACAATTCTTTTCGATTTATCCTAGATTTAGGGATAACTCTCCTAGGTAAGACCTTCTATTCCCTCCTCTTCCTCTCTTTCAGGTTTTTGTTCTCTTCCCCACTACCCCTCCTTAGTTTGGTCAAACCCTAGGGTTTTTGGTGAGCTTATTTTTGATGCCTCTCTTATTTCTAATTCATGAAATACATCTCACGAGTCATATTTGGGCATGTTTTGACATCCTCTACTGAATCCGAAGAGTTTAGAACTATCTGGGTCTTCCCTCCACTGTTTTATGGTTGGTTTCCGTCTTCCTTTCATTTTTTCTTATTTTAATTAGTTTTTTTGATTTTTAGATTTCTTATATTATTGTAGTGAATTTTTGTCTTCAATGGGCTGGGTTTGGCCATATTTATGGAAGGATTACTTGTATATGCATAGTTAGTAATGTACATATATAAGTTCCCCTTTATTAATATTCACCCAAAGTAGGATGAATATATATAATGGGGATAGATGTTATTATTGTGTATATGAAGATGCATATGTGTGTAAGTGTAAAAGGGGTATATATAAGTTAAATCATATATATAAGGATCCCCTTGTACATATTTTTACATTAAAATATGTACATAGGGGATAAGATTACTTATATATAATCGAAGTCAAATTTACATGCAAGTGGCAAACAGAAGGTTTAATTTTCCATCGTCTAAAGTGGCATGCCTTCAGTTTGAGGTAGGTTCCCTATGAATAGGAATTTAATTTGAATTCCATGATTTCTTGATTGTTTTTTAATTTGTTTTCCATTTTTTTATGAAATGCATAGGCTATATATATAATTGATTGTGGTTCATGGAATGTAGCTCCTCACATGGTTTGTAGGATTTCTCTTAATCTTTTAAAATGGGTTTCTTTGAGTTATGTATGGTTTCAATATTGTCTTTAAATCTGTGGTTTCGTGGTTGTTCAATTGGTATTTTAAATGGTTTTGGAATTTAAAAGTGTTTGGAAATAGTGTTTTCTTATGGGGATGTATTACTTTTAAAATAATGAGTCTCGTTTACCACTTTGTGAATGTTTAATGGAAGTATAAAACCCCTCTTGAGGAATTCCCCCATGTTTTATAAATAAGATATGTGTGTTAAATTTGTGATTGGTGATATGTTCATAGTGAATAGGCATGTGAATTATTATGTGACATAAAAGGGGGATGTGCTTAAGGAGGGAGATAAATGGTGAGAAGTTGGATGAGTTTTGGGTAAAGAATGTGATATGTCTGTATATTCTATCTTGATAAAAACTCATCACCATTCGGAAAAAGCACATGGTACCCCTGGTTATTATGTGGGAAGGCTAGGTCTAGTATGCTAAGTGGATTGGTAGGGCCAATTTTAGGTTCCCCTTATAAGGATTGACACTACAACACTAACTAAACATATGATAATGATCAATGAGAACTAGACATTGGGATGAATTCCCCTCTATTAACATGTGCATGAGGAAACTGTGGGTTTTGGCATATTATTGTAGACCACTAAACCTTGGTATGTATTCCCCTCTAGTGGCTTGTGCATGAGGACACTGTGGGTTTTGGTTTTATGTGCTTATCATCTATGTACGAGGATCCGAGGACTACACTAACCCTATCTACATTGGGATTTCCCATGGTTATTTATTACCTTTACTCATGTTTTCAATGCTAGTGGTTTTAAAATGTACTTAGTTGTTATATTTCCATACCCACACATTTTTTCTTATTAAATTATCTTTTATAAATAATTTTTTTGAAATTTATTCCATGATTTTTATAGTTTTTGAAAAATATGATGAAAAGTTGTTTTTTTTATAAAAATGGTACCTTATCACTTGTTTTTCATAAAAAGTAGAAAACCATAATTTTAATGTCTTATTTTCAAATTGGTATGACTTGGATATCTTTTTAATGGTATGGCATAGGGAATAGTTTATCTAGGAATTCATACTGAGTTTTAATACTCACACCAAGAGCTTTATTTTTATTTTTAGCTTCTAGTGTTGCTTCCAGATCTGGTTTTCTCATGGAGTGAGTGTGATCCCATGGTTGGATGTGACCCATGAGGTCACATTGAGGCACATATAACAGTTTATTTATTTCCTTTGTTTATGTTAATGTTTTATTATTCATTTTATATTTGTTTATTTACCTATTTTTTATGGGATAAATCAATCCCAACTAAGTATTCTTGATTTCTATAACTAGTTTCCAACTCGAGAGGATCGAGAACACCTCTCAAGCCTTATTGCGGGCCAACTCAGGTAATATATTCAGGGTTGACCTAGGTTAGCTCATGAAAAATGGTATCATATGAGTTTAATCCCTTATATTCTTTGTATGTACAATAGTTTAGAGCTAGGATTTTTAAAATTGAAGTAGTCAGTTGCTGGTTTGTGCTTGATTTCCACCTATTCAGAAGGACACTTTGATTTCCAAGGTACTATAGGATGGTTATACCTCAAAATATGAGCTACTCTCTTAGGTATTTTAATGTTCCATGGTTTTTTTTGGAAATTTCTAGGTGGTTAAAAGGAATTGATCATTATCATGGGTGGGATCCATAGGTTTCATGGTAGCTATGCATGGCATGGAAAACCATATGTAGACCATGCAATTTACTTTAATTAATTTTAATGTGTTCACCCGGTTTATGCATGACCTTCCAATTTTTGCAGCCATGCTATGTGTAGCAGTTGTTCCTCTGATATTTTGGGGTGTTTCCCTTGCAATATAAAATGGGAATAAGTTTATTAAATGTGGATTAACATAATTAAAATATTTGGTTCTTGAAAAATGAAATCAGTTTTTTTAAATGGTTATTTATTTGAACATGAAAATGTTTTGGAAAATGTTTGGGGGGGGGGGGTGTTGGAATGATTTATGAAATGCGAAATGGAATTTTTTTGGTAACTGGGGTATTGGAAACATTTTGTTTTGGAATGATCATGGGTGTTTTTAAAAAACCGAATGGGATCATTTTGAAAAGTGTTCTAGAGAGAGATTTTGCTTTTTAGCCCATGGTATTCCAATGTATTATCACATTATGTATTTATGTGGCTAGTGTATAATTGGTGGAATTTGTGGAGGTGTGATTTAGTTGGTATTGAAGTGTATATATGTGAGGATTCATTAAATACCAATGGTGGGAAATTAATTTTAAGGATTGTTTTTTTCAGAGAATATTTTTTAAAAAGGGGGATTATGATTTTTTTAAAAGTGGGTGTGTTGGGATGATTTTAGTCTATCAGGAATTAAAATAGAAAGTGTATTTTGAAAAGTATTTTGGTGTCTAAATAAATTTTAAGTGGAAAATGGTTTTTAATTCATAATGAAAGTGGTGGTTTCAAAAAGATCATTTTGGTTCCGTTGTGTGGTGATTGGTTTTTGAATTGGTGTTTCTGTGTTGAAATAATGTTTTGAGTTTGGGTTGTTGATTTATGATTAAGATGCAGATACTTGTTTTTTGATGTGACTCAAGTTGATTTTGTGTTTGTTTTTTAGAGAATTTTGCCTATAAAGGTCCAAAGGTCTCTAAGTGGTCTCTTTCAGTTGTCGGTTTTCCCCAGACTCTCAGTGGAGTGGTGGGGATGATTTCTTTTTGTATGTTTCCTATTTTTCATAGTGGAATATGTTGGATTGAGGTTGTAGTGTTAATTGGTGAAGTTGAGTGTGTCTCCGTTAATTTTGGAGCATTATATGTTGTAAGGGTCTGATTTTTTCTAGTTATATTTCAAGGGCCGGATTTTGACCTGTTACTAGGGTTTCTCCATCGATTCGGCTTCTTGCTCCTAAGACCACACACACGTTTTCTTCTAGTGTGGTAAATTTGGGAACAATAATCTATTTTCCATATTCATCTATGCTATTGATAGTGTGGCTATGAAGAATTTATATAAGTGGTATTTCTAGAAGAGGAATCCCCGATTAGAGTTTGTGATTTCTCAAATGTGGTAATGTAGATGTTTCAAGACATCAGATCTCTAGATATAGATCCTAGAGTGAAGGCTTTCACGTAGTCGTTTAGTTTCTAGGTGTGGGGTATATGCATACAAAATATGGTATCTAACATCAGATAAGAATCCAGTTAGGTTTTACCTTATTTTAGTTGTCTATTTTGGGGCCTCTTTTTGTTTTTGAGGTCTTAGTGCCTCATTATTTTTAGATCTTTCTGTGAGTACTGGGATGATTCATTTCCTCCTGACTATTGACAAACATTTATGTCTTATGATAATTATGAATCCTGGTTTAGTCTGCTATTTAATTTTAATATATTTATTTGGGTACCATATTAGGGATTATTCTACACTAGTTGATTTTAAAATTGTGGTTAGATCACCTTAAAAAGGGACTCGTATTAAATTGGATCTTCATCCTTCTTGATAGAGTAACATTTTTTATCTTCCCACCCAACCCTAATGGGTCTCTTTGGTGGTTTTTATATTATATTTCAGGGTGTTCCTTGTTGAGTTGTGTTTGGAAAGGAGGTATTCATGTTCTGGTCCTATGGTAATAGAGATTTTTCTTTAAATGTGGTTGCATCATTTCATTATGCCTTGTTCAATTGAATCATTTGCGGACATTCTAGGGGTACAAAGTTTCATGGTGGGGAGGATTGTCACACACTAACCAAAAGCTTCTATATTATTTTATTTATTTATTTTATTATTCAATATTGTTCTTGAGTGATAATGAGTTCTGGTAGTTGGTGAGTTGAAATTTAAATATTTGAAGTCCCTTTTAGTCAATGCACAGTTATCCCATATGATTAGGAGTAATCATGCAGTGACCATGCGGGATGGTTTTGTCACTTGATAGAGATAAGTTTTCATATATTTATCATGTTTTTTTAAAATGTGCAGCCGTCTAGGGGTAACTGTGTGGGTTTCTTATGGTTTTACAGTGGAAAAAACACGGTTTGGTAAACCATGTGTTGTGTATTGTTTAAGAAAAAATATTTGTTTTTGTTTTTATATTTTTCACTTTTTTCCTTTATTTAATCCCCTTTATTTGCCCCTTATTTTCCTAGGTTTCTTTCATGACATCCCTCACCTCTAACCATATCCAAGGGCACAAAACCCCTTTTGATATTCTTCCGCTCATTGTCATTCTTCTGGATTTTTCTTGGATTTAGGGCCAACTCTCCAAGGTAAGACCACCAGTTCCCTCCTCTTCCTTACATTATATGTTTTTATCTTCCCTGACACCCTCCTTATTTTAGCTTAACCCTATGGTTTTAAGTGACCCATTTTTTTATATTTATCTTATTTCAAGGGAATGAAATTAGTCTCTCGGGTCAGATTCGGGCGTGTTTTGACATTTTCCACTAAAGGCAAAGCATTTTGGTCCATTTAAGTCCACCCACAACCATTTTAAATTTGGGTTCCATCTTAATTTCATTTTCCCCATTTTAATAAGGATTATTTTTTATATTTAGATTCCTTATATTTTTGTAGTGCATGTTGGTCTCCATTGGGTTGGGTTTGAGCCATCATTGTCAAAGGTATACAAGTGTAAGAATAAGTATAAATGTACACATATATGTTCCCCCTTTATATATATATATATTCACCCATGGTAAGATGAATATATATAATGGGGTTAGGTGGTATTATATGTGTTTATGAAGATTAATACGTCTATAAGTGTAAAATGGGTATAGGTATGTATAAGAATACATATAAATATCCCCTTATATGTAAATTTACCTAAAAATATATATGTAGGGGCTAGGTGTCTTTACATAAAACCAATGGTTCATATTCATGAAAGTGGTAAATGATTTTCTCAAGTTTTCATCATCTAAAACAATGTGCCTTGATTTTGATGTAGGTTCCCTATGACTAGGCCTTTAATTTGAATTCCATGATTTCTTGAATGTTTAATTTAAATGTTTCCCATTTTTATATGAAATTCATATTCTATATATATATATATATAATTGATTCTGGTTTTTCATAGTGGATCCTCACTTGGTTAAGAGGATTTATTTTAATCATTTAAAATGGTTCTCATTGAGTTAAACATGGTTTCAAGCTGGTTTTTAAATGTGTGACGCCATGTTATTCCCATTGGTCTTTTAAATGGTTTTGGTAATTAAAAGTGTTTGGAAATAGTGTTTTCTAAATTTTTAGTATTCTTTTTAAAATAATGAAACCTATTTGGAATTTTGAGAATGTTTTATGGAAGTGTAAAGATCATCTTGTGGCATGTACCCTTATTTTATAAATATGATATGTGTGTTATGTGTGTGATTTGAGAAATGTTCCTAGTGAAGAGGTTTATGCATCATTGTGTGAATTTAAAATTGTGATGCACATAAAATTTGGGAATTTTGGTGAGAAGTTGGATGAGTTTATGGTAATGAATGTGATATGTATGTATATTCCTCCTTGATAAAAAACTCATCCACATTTGGAATAAGCACTTGGGACCCTGGGTACCTAGGTGGGAAAAAAGGTCTACTACAATAGGTGGATCAGCAGGGGAAAGGCTTAGTTCCTCCTAGAAGGATTGATGCTGCTACACAAAATAAACATATGATAATGATCAAAGACCACTAGACATTGGGATACGTTCTTATATAATTTCTTTTGGATGAAGGTGTTGTGGGTTTTAGAATATTATAAAAGACAACTAGACCTTGGGATGTGTTACCTTATAGTGTCTCATGCCTGAATACTTTGTGGTTTTTGGTTGTATATTCTTATCACTAAGGTAAGAGGATCCTAGTATTGCACTAACCCTATATACTTAATGATTTATCAGGGTACATTCTTACCTTTACTCTCATTTTTATAGTAGTGGTTTTAAAATGCACTTATTACATTTCCATACTATGGATTTTGTTCTTAGAAAATTATATTTTATAAAAAATTTCCTTGAAATGCATTCCAGGATTGGAAAACTACTTTGAAAAATATGATGAAAAGTAGTTTTTATAAAAATGGAACCTCATCACTTATTTTTCATAAAAATTAGGAAACCCTATTTTAAATATGTCTTATTTTCAAACTGGAATGACATAGATATCTTTTTAAAGGCAAGGAATATGGAATAATTTATCTAGGCATGCCTACTATGTTTTAATATGCATGCTTATAGATTTATTTATTTTTTTGCATTTGGTGTAACTTCTTGCTCTAGTTCACTCATAAAGTGAGTGTGATCCCACAGTTGGAGGTGACCCATGAGGTCACATGAAGGAATATATACTAGTTTATTTGTTTCTATTTTCTGTGTTTATTTTTATTCTATAATTAATATTTGTTTATTTATCTATTGTTCGTTGGATAAATTGTTCCAAACTACATATTCTTGATGCACGACACTAGTTGCTAGCTTGGGATGATCAAGAACACCTCTCAAGCCTTGTTATAGGATGACCCAGGTAACCAGTTCATGGTTGAACTAGGTTGGTTCATGAAAATGAAATTCTATAAGGATTAGTTTATCTAGTGGATGATAAACTAATTGTTGAACACATGGGAAACACCTTGAACTATAACATAGTTAGTGTTACAGAATTCCACCTCAGGTCCTATATATCACCTCGATTGATTTTTCCTCAACTTTGGGTTTTGAACCTCCCCCTCCTGTCTGGGAGATCTGTCATTAAAAAATTGTTTACTCACACATAGTTGATTGGATTTAATGGATTGGATAAATAGTGTTTACATAAAATAAACCAAGAACAAACAATATCTTAAATAATAAGGAGGATTGGATGACTCACATTCCATCATTTTATTTTAATAATAATAAATTAAAATGGAACCAATCATATAAACATGTAAGGTACAATCTCAAGATCATCCACATAAAATGAAATGAACACAAATTTTAATCTAGTTATCAATTACTTTTCTTCATTATTTAATTAAGAAAAAAAATCCATGAATTTGTCCAATTAATTCAATTTACCTTAATACCATTTGATCATTATTAAAATTATATCAGTCAAAAATTTATACAAACTAATTTTATTTAAAATTAATAATGTAAAATGTTTACGTGGAGGAAACATCATATACTCATCCAAACTACCTGGCCTGATCCATATGAATGAGTATTCCCTTGGTATCTAACATAAAATGTATGGTAGGTGATTACATGGTGTGTATTTTAAAAAAAAATAACACATGGAAAATATATTAATTACCCTACATGTGATGCTATTTGTCAATGTGGTGTGCACTATAAGAAAATACCATACATAACTTCTATATTTATTATTTACCACAAAAATTAATTTAATATATAATATAAAATCATATGACATGGCATGTAATGTAAAATAAATTACACATTAAACACATGTATATTGGTTTAGTTATATAATTAATTTATCTCTATGTGTTAAATTATTCATAATGGATGTGATAGATTACAGGATGTGTGATCTCTTCAGCCCATGTATGTAACACAAGCCTAGGGACTAGGCATGTTTGTATGCCGTGGATGTATATGAGGTACATGGTGTTTAATATTTCTACAAAATGTGAGGCCTAAAATTTTTAGGGGTTTTCAAACCAATTGTCATGTGTTAGATACATGACACACTTGGACCCCCCGTGTTCTTGACCGTGAGATCACAAGTACTGCACGTCATGTACATGAGTTACATGGAATGAATTTTTTCAAACTAAAATCCTTTTTGTCTAGTTATATGTAAAAGTATTTTATCTGATATGATCTGATATCATCAAAATTATTTGGTAACCATGTGATATTAATGGAAGATAGATGGTAACATTTCATTTAGTAGAGTATACAATATATAGTCTTGTGATTTACAACCATAATTCTTGGCATCTCTAGATGTAGTTTTCAGATGTTTCTTCATTTTAATTTGACCCATTTATCGGTTATGTGAGAAATAATAAATAAAGGTAATACAAAACTATTTTAGGATTCAAATAATGAATATATCTAAAGTTAAATAAATTTAAAACACAAACCATTAAATCATCAATTAATAAATAATTATAAATTAACCATGTAACTGCTCTAATACCACTTATAGGTATCATGCAAAGTGGAAGCACCTTTTAATCATGGATGGTTTAGATTTTTTTTCTTGATTTATGAAATTATATGAGGTGTACATAAAAGATTATATCATGAACAATAGATTTAAATCAGACATTACATGACATGAATGTTGGAACTAGAAGAGGAGGATCATCAAATGTAATTTATAATTAACTTATAAGCATATCTAGAATTACCAAAACTTATAATTATTTCATTAGTGATGATTTGGTTAAATCGATCTCATTGTACCGTTGTTACGTTGTATAATCCAAGTTCATAATATCACTATTAGTTATCCACACATGCACCACAATCTTTGAACATTTCTAAATTGTCGCTGGGTTTCAGGACAGTAAATCCCATTCACTTGCATTGGTCTTGGTTTATGATATCAAAATTCTCTTCAAGGATAAATAATACTTGGTGTTATCTTGATTGATTGAGAGAGGAGGGTGATATAGAACACAATAGATATCTTGAAATAACTATAGGGTTTGAGATAACTTCTCCATATCTGTTGTGCATAGTGAATTTATAATAGGAAAGTGATAAAATTAGATATTTATTATGAGTGGTTTATGATTATGAATTTGAAATTAGATCCCTTACCATTCCTTTAATCCATTGTGAATCTCATGTTTAATGGTAATAAAATAATTATTATTAACATGACATGTGAATCCCCTAAAAAAGTAATAATCCTTATATCATTTTTGACCGGACCTCTAAACTCAATTTTATAATTCGCCTTAGCATTTACCAAACCTTAAATAGTTACTATTTATTTAAATATTAAATATAACTAAATTATTCACCGATAAATATAAAAAATATTATATTCTCAAAACCTTGAAATTAAATATTTATTATCTAACTCGCATATTCTTTTGAATAATGTAATGGCCCGGGTTTTGGAGACCATTACTTTGTGAAAATATCGTGTTGGGTTTTCTGGTCTGGGAATCACGGTGGGGTAGGCCTACCGGTATCTTGAGCCTACTGGTCGTTGGCCTACCGTTAGCTTGGTCTACTGTTAGCCGCAGCCTACTAGTAGCTATGTCTACCGGTAATTCGGTCTACCGATAGCTGCAGATAACGGTGGCTCTGTCTCCGGTAGCTCTATCTACCGGTAGCAGCATCTTACCGGTGGCTCGGCCTACTGGTAGCTCTAGCCTACAGGTAGATGGGTCTACCGGTAGCTTCCTCCTACCGGTAGCTCAGCCTAGTCGTAGCTGCATCCTACCGGTACTTCGGTCTACCATTCACTACATCCTACCTGTCGCTCGGCCTACCGGTGGCTGCAGGCTACCGGTAGCTGTCACCCACTGGTAGCCCTCAGCCACCGGTGGCTTTGGCCTACCACGCGGGTTCCTTCCAGTGGCATTCCTTCTTGAGAAATTAGGGTTTTAAACCCTATTCTGACTCGTTTAAGCATGTTTTAAAGACGGGTATTCCCCATAAGTGTTTTAATTAAATACTTAATGAATTAATGTTTCGGTTTAAACCACATGACACCTTTAATGACGTGTGCTGCTGCGTGGCCAACCCATGACCCCGGGCCTTATACGGTTTCATAATCTTATATCAACCGTCCGCTGGCCTTATAAACTAAAGTGTTAGGTATGGTTTCTTCTTTCCTGGATCACAGCTTTTCACGAACATCTTTTGGTGCATCGGGCGAGCCACAACGTTATTTATAATGTTCTGCACCCACCCTAAGCGTCAATCGTCTATCAACAAGTAGGGAATTTTCTCATTCGTCTCTCTCTTTTGTGTATCATGTGGGGTGGGCGTGATTTTGTTTCCGTATAATTGTATAAACAAGACCTAAATAAATATAATGAATGAATTCTATAAAGAAAGAAGGGGGGGCTGTGATCGTTGATGTTTAATTATGTTATGATCTTCTTTCTGAATTGTGTGGGCTTATACCTATTGAAAATCAGGGTCGTTAGTGGCCTTTCTCTATGCACCAATGAACCCCTGGATATGTTTTTAAGTGGTTTGTTTATTGTTGTGATCTCCTATTGTAAAGAGGAATTAATCACGTACACCCGGCTAAATAAATTGAAAGCACCATGATCGATCCTTCTGTGATAACCCCTGCTAAAGCACAGTGAAATTGAAATCATGGATCGTGTAAAATCTTATAAATCTGAAAAATATAGTCATGGCCCTTCATTTTGTCGGTGGTAGTGGTTTGGTTGATTCCTTTTATGGGATGATTTCTGGAGATGTGGGAGGGGACGAGATCCCCAGTTTTTATACTCTCGATGATTGTGGAATTGGGGTGGGATCCTCTGTTGTTGAGAACCAGGTGTGGGTGTTATGGTTCATGCCTGAATGTTTACTTTCCAAGACTTGTGATTATGCTTACTAGTTGCCCAATAGTGCATAAACTTATTTAAACATTATCATCGAACATGAATCAAGAATGGTACAAATGTGTTTTGTTGGCAAGAGTCATGACATGAACATAGTGATTTTTGTGCTCTTTAGGAGGGCTGAAGAAAAACCTAAACATTGGGTGAGTTCGTGTTACCTATGTCTATATTTTTAGTTTTGTGTTTTTTATTCGCACCCCTCCCAAGTAGAGAACATAGTTCCAAACACCCCCATTTCATGGGGGAGGGTGTTTTTCCCAACACTATTATTAGTGGCTGGTTATTAGCTCATTTTCTTCTCTCTTTCCCGGATAGCCCAAGTATCTTTCGGGCAGGCTGTCATGGCCTAAGGTCCATTATTAACCCAAGAACCTTCGGGCGGGGTAGTTTGGTGGTTGAAAGGTGTGTGCGGCAGGTGGTTTCCCATGTGTCTTCGTGATGAGGTCCAGGTGTCTTCGGGCGGGGCAGTAGATCTTCTACCCCAGGTGTCTTCAGGCGTGGTGGTGGTTGTTCTGGCCTAGTTGTTTGTAGGCGTGATTATGTGTGACAGTTGTAGCCCAGGTGTGTGTGGGCAGGATTCGGCAGTGGGACTGCGTGTGGTTTTGGCCCAGGTTTGTGCGGGAAGTTTTGGTAGTGAGACTGCGGTGAGAATGGTGAGATTGGCTCAATGTGAAGGATGTCTCAATAACTAGTGGGAAAGTGGCGCGGGGTACCCGAACATCGATGTGATCTTATTTTATATATATTACATGACTTGCATTATTTTGGGAGTGTGCCTTGGTGAGGCTTGGGTGGATAGTTTACCTTTATTGGTGTTTGGCTTACTCTTTTTCACACAGGAATTTAGTACATTCCCACACTTGTGAAAAAGAGTCTTAGGTTTTCCCTACTGAGTATACTTGTATTCTCACCCTACCTATATAAAAGTACTTTCAGGTTTCCATGAGGACATCGAGGATCGCGCATGACCATACTATCTCAGACCATTGGGGCAGTCGCAGTTACTGTTTTTTCTTCCTTTGGTACTTACCTTTGTAGTCACCTTTTGTACTTTCTGGCTTTTACTTTTGAAACATGCATGTGGGAATGTTTTACTTTTGGCATTACTTTTCGTTTAGTTTTGTATTTTTTGGGTTCCATCATCTTATCTCCCAACCCTGTAGAACAGAAAAAGGGTAATGCCTTCCATTTAGTGTGTGATTCTATACCCTTGGTGGTAGTCACCTCTTCGGGACCTATTGAAGGCTGGTTTCGGGGGTCATTATCTCTCCTTCAACATAAATAAGTAAGGGACTAGCAGTCTGCTGACCCTTCCCTCATTTTGGTGAAGGCGGGTCGTGACAGAATGGTATCAAAGGTGATGGTTGAGAGATAAGATGGATTCTAGAGTTAGGAACAGTGAGGATTGCATGGGATGGTAGGGAAATAGTGTTGGGTGACCTCGGTGCATGAATTAGTCCAGAGAAGACCGGCTAGGACATGAGATTTAAGGGCCCCCAGTGATCTGACGCATGGACTTTGGACCTACCGAACGACCAAGTGAGGCCACAATGATTGTAGGGTAGAGACCCTAGGAAAGTTACATGCATCATAATGACTTTTGTTCTTATGTTTCCTGTGTTTTTTTGGGAATTAATAACAATCAAACATCATAAGAAGTTTTAAAAACAATATTCTGCACTACATGGGCTTAGGTATTCATTTTTTACCTTGAAACTATAGAACCTGGAAGGCGACCGCATGTGGTACAGGTGATCGAGGCCTCGCAGACTACCTTGGTCGATCGGCAGAGAGCTGACCGAGAAGAGGAGGACGACCAGTGGCAGAGGCCCTTTCAGGCCTTCCAGTAACAGACCCTCGAGAAGTATGAGGTCAGTACCTCTGACATGAATATGTAAGGCTGGCTAGAGGAGCTAGTGATTTCTTTCCACATGATTCGGGCCTCAACCAAGTACTGGCTTCCTCTGGCCATCATCCAGATGTGGGGAGTGGAACGTCAGGGGTGGATACTATACCTGTGGGAGAGGAGAGAGGCTGAGGTGTCATGGGATGATTTTGAGAGGGAGTTCCAAGCGGAATTCCTCTCTTCGATGATGAAGGCAGAAAAGAGACAGGAGCTACTCTCCCTCCAACATGGGAGTATGTCCGTGAGGGAACTAGGAATCAAGTTCAAGGACCTCCTACATTTTTCTCCAGACATCTTTCCTGAAGAGGAGTCTCGGGGGAGACGTTTGGAGGAGGCGATCCAACCCTCATTCCAGTATGATGTTACCCCCTTTACCCTTCTGACATACTTGGAAGTACAGAAGAAGTCCAAAGTGGTGGAGAGGATGCATGGTCTAGGAGGAGTGTCACGAGAGGAGATCCAGCTGTGACCATCGAAAGGGAAGTCCGTTAGCACCAGGCCTCCAACTTCAGGACCCTCTAGGTTCCAACCAGCAGGTAACAGGCCGCAGTAGTTTCAGTTTCAATCCCCTGGTACTCGCCCTTTTCCTTCGGGCCCGGGACGGCGGTGCTTAGTCAGTGGGAGCCCTGGACATCTTTGGAGTCAGTGCCCGGACCGGGTACAGTATGACGGTGGTGGAATGCCCCACCACCCGCCCCAGCAACGGCTTCCAGCCTGGCCTTTCCAGCAGAAGTAGGGACAGTGAGCTCCCGCTCTTCGAAGGGAAGACGTAGGAGGAGGAGGCCGACATCAGGGTGCTCCTCAGGGATCTCGATCGGTGCGTGGTCAGGAAGATGGTCGGTAGCTGAGGGGCAGGGGAGCTGGGTGTGGAAAGTTAAACACCGTAGAGGCAGTAGTTCCAGCAGGGCCGGAGGTTGTTCAACGTACGATCAGTTTGTTTAGTACCCTTGCTCATGCATTGTTCGATACCGGAGCTTTGTACTCCTTTGTTTCACCAAGTCAATCTCGTGCTTTGGGTCTAGATGCTGAGAGACTCTGAGTGCCCCTAGTATTGAGCAAACCATTCAGGGGTCAGACCGACTGGTTGATTGTGTGTCGGGGATGCAGACTGATGGTAGGGCCACATTAGTCAGTTAGGGATCTTCTTATGCTACAGATACACCCATACGTCGTCATCCTAGGCATCGACTATATATTCTTGGTGTGTGCCTTCATCGACTGTTTCCAAGGAAGGGTCGTGTTCTTAGACTTGGGCATCTGGTGTGTTGTTTTCACCGACGAGCGGAGCAATCAGAAGGGCGACATGCAAGGGAAACCCCTCCTCTCCTTGTTAGATGAGATTTCAGTAGGGTTAGTAGATGATGAAATGGTGGAAGTTCCAGATATCGTCCGTGATTTTATGGAAGTATTACCTGAGGAGGTGACGAGTCAACCCCCTCGATGTGATAACGAGTTCGAGATAGACCTGTAGAACGAAGCTCGTCCGATCACGATGGCTCCGTACCAGATGGCACCTTTAGAGGTGCAGGAGTTTCCGATCCAAATTGACGATCTGATGAAGAGGGGTTATGTTCGCCCGAGTGCGTCATCGTGGGGAACTCCAGTCTTGTTCGCAAAGAAGGTAGATGGTGGCCTCAGGTCGTGCATAGACTACAGGAGTCTGAATCAAGTGACGATCAAGAATATTTACCCTCTTCCAAGGATTAACGTAATTTTCGACCAGCTGAAAGGGGCATGATGGTTCCCGAAGATCGACCTGTGGACTGGGTATCACCAGCTGAGAGTGAAGGAGGGAGACATCTAGAATATGGTGTTCAGATGAAAGTATGGACACTTCATGTTCATGGTTATGCCCTTCGGCGTTACGAAAACCCCAGCTGTGTTCATGGGGATTATGAACTCCATCTTCCAGGAGTACTTGGATCGGTTCGTGGTTGTGTTCATCGAAGATATCCTGATCTATTCGAGGTTAGTAGAGGGCCATGCAGAGCACCTGTGGACAGTTTTGGAGGACCTTCGACATCATCAGCTCTATGGGATGTTCTCTAAATGCAATTTTTGGACACGAGAAGTGCACTTCCTTGGGCACGTGGTGTCCGAGCATGGGGTAGCGGTGGACCCATCAAAAGGTGAGGCAGTTGTTTTTTCGGTAGAACCCAAGAATGTTGCCGATGTCTGTAGTTTCCTCAGGCTGGAAGGTTACTATCGAAGGTTCATACCCAACTTTTCCCGAGTAGCAGCCCCTTTGACGGCCCTGACCAAGAAAGACCAGTTTTTCCTGTGGAGTGAGCAGTGAGAGTCAGCCTTTAGCTATCTCAATGAGAATTTGGTTAGTGCCCCAGTGCTGAGATTACCAGAATAAGGGGCAGCTTATGAGGTATTTTTTGATGCTTCATGAAAGGGCATGGGATGTGTGTTGATGCAGCAACAAGGGGTGATCTCTTATGGGTCTAGGAATCTATGCACCCATAAGCATTATTACGCCACCCACAACCTAGATATTGCAGTGGTCATTTTTGGGATGAAGTTATGGCAGCACTTGCTCATTGGAGAAAGCTTTATGGTCTTCACAGACCACAAAAGCTCGAGGTATATCTTCTCCTAGTGGGACATAAACTTGCGATTGTGATGATGGGTGGAGTTCCTCCAGGATTAAGACTTCGAGATCTCTTATACTGAGGGGAAGGGAAATGTAGTGGTCGATGCCTTGAGCAGGAGGACGCAGAAGGATGCGGTCCAAGAGTCGGCGGACGCCTTGAAGGTGATGGAGGAGTTGGCAGCTTTACACCAGGATGCGAGGATGGATAACAGTATAGGCTACCTATATCAGATGATAGTGCATTCATCTATATTTTAGCAAGTGGAGGAGTCTCAGTGGGGAGACCCGAAGTGTGAAGTGATGCGTGACCGAGTTGACTAGGGAAATGCACTGGAAGGATGTACAGAGGATGGTCAGAACCGGATGATTTTCCAGGGAAAGTTGTTTGTTCTGGTCGAGATACACGGCAAGGTTCACAGTGAGTTCCCCAACTCACCAATAGCG
This sequence comes from Viscum album, assembly GCA_963277665.1. NCBI lineage: Eukaryota > Viridiplantae > Streptophyta > Magnoliopsida > Santalales > Viscaceae > Viscum > Viscum album. The sequence continues at coordinate 1,870,086,272 of OY728133.1, forward strand.
GTACACCGAGGAGTTTCCAATATGTACAACGGACTGAAGAGGCAGTTTTGGTGGCCTGGAGTTAAGTGAGCGGTGGAATAGTTTGTGGCCATGTGCTTAGTGTGTCAGCAAGTGAAGGTTGAACACCGAGTTCCATGCGGGCTACTGCAGCCTCTGGATGTCCCCGAGTGGAAGTGGGACGAAATCTCGATGGATTTCGTCATGGGACTACCCAAGGTCCAAGGGTTATACTACACCATCTGGTTGGTAGTGGACAGGTTGACGAAATCGTCTCACATTCTGGCGATCAGGGAGTCTAGTTCAGTGGATGCTTTGGCACGAAGGTACGAGGATGAGGTGGTGTAGTTTCATGGGATTCCAAGTTCTATAGTGTCGAAAGGGGATGCATGATTTACCTCACGAGTCTGGAGAGGTTTGCAGTATGTTTTTGGCACCCAGCTACGCCTTAGAACTGCTTTCCACCCCCAGACAGATGGATAGATAGAGCGCACCATCCAGACCTTGGAGGATATATTGTCGGCATGTGTTCTGGACTCAGGGGGATCATGGGTGTGATACTTTCCTCTGGTAGAGTTTTCCTAAAATAATAGCTACCAATTTACCATCAGTATGGCCCCGTTTGAAACTTTGTACGGGAGGCCATGTCGTTCACCTGTGTGTTGGACTGAAGTAGGAGAGGCAGACATCCTTGGCCCGGAAGTGGTGTAGAGCACGACAGAAAAGGTTCATCTCATACAAGAAAGGATGAAGGCGGCCCAGGACCAACTGAAGTCGTATGCGGATAACAAGAGGAGGACCTTGGAGTTTGAGATGGAGACCACATGTTATTGAAGGTCTCCCCACGTCGTGGGCAGCAGAGGTTTGACAAGGGGAGCAAGCTTTCTCCCATGTTCATCGGACCCTTCGAAGTGTTGAGGCAGGTCGGCGAAGTGGCTTATTATCTAGCATTACCACCACCGCTACTGAGGATACATGATGTCTTCCATTTGTCCCAGCTCCGTCGGTATCTGCATGACGATTCACATGTCCTTGATTGGGGTGAGCTGGACATCGAGGATGATATGACTTTTGTAGAAAGACCAATGAGGATCGGGGATCGCAAGGAGAAGGTGCTTCGTGGGAAAACTATTCCCTTGGTTCAAGTGTTGTGGAGACATGGTGGGATTGACGAGAGTATGTGGGAGAGGGAAGCAAATATGCGTACCCAGTACCTAGAGTTGTTTTGAGAATTGTTCTTTGTTGTACCTGTTGTAGTAGAACATTTTTTCATTTTGGTTATGCAATGTACTAGTTTTCTTTCCTCTGGGTGTGTCTGAAAATCCCTAGCTATGGGGGAGGAGAGGACCCAACCCCGTAATCTAGACGCATTAAGGTGGATGCGATTAAACCCGTGCGGGCGAGTCAGTGCCGCCCAAAGCGGATAATATCTTGACATGGGGGAGGAGACTCCCCAACCCACATGCTTGGGCTGTTTGACAGGGTATGTTTCTTGGTTCATGATAGGGATGTGTTTTTAGTTATCATGGGTTCACTCCAAAGAGGTATCTTTAAAGGTGGTTGTTCAGACCCTCTCTTTCATTCTGGTTTGTTTTGATTCTTGAGAACTGGAATTGTTTAAGAGGTATCTGATGTAATGGCCCGGGTTTTAGGGACCATTACATTGTGAAAATGTCGTGTCGGGTTTTCTGGTCTAGGAATCACGTTGGTGTAGGCCTACCAGTAGCCTTAGCCTACCGGTAGCAGGCCACCCGTTAGATCGGTCTACCGGTAGCCGTAGCCTACCGGTAGCTCTGTCTACCGGTAGCTCGGTCTACCAGCATCTGCAGCTACCGGGGGCTCTGTCTGATGGTAGCTCGGTCTACCGGTAGCTGTAGAATACTGGTAGCTCGGCCTATCGGTAAATGCAGCTTACGGGTAGCGGGGTCTACCGGTACCTGCGGCCTACCGGTATCTCGGTCTACCGGTAGCTGCGGCCTACAGGTAGCTCGGCCTACCTGTAGCTGCAGCCTACCGGTAGCTCGGTCTACCCGTAGCTGCAGCCTACCGGTATCTTGGCCTACCGGTTGTTGCGGCCTACCGGTAGCCCGGTCTACCGGTAGCTGTAGCCTACCGGTCGCTCGACCTACCGGTCGCTGCCGCCCACCGGTAGCTCGGCGACCGGTTGCTGTCACCCACCGGTAGCCCTCAGCCACCGTTGGCTCTGGCCTACCATGCAGGTTCCTTCCAGTGGCATTCCTTCTTGCGCAATTAGGGTTTCAAACCGTATTCTTACTCGTTTAAGCGTGTTTTATAGACGGTTAAGGGCTATAAGTTTTTTAATTAAATACTTAATGAATTAATGCGTCAGTTGAAACCACACGACCTCTTTAATGATGTCTGGGGCCGCGTGGCCAGCGCATGACCCCGCGCCTTACGTGGTTTCGCATTCTTATATCAACCGTCTGAGGCCCTTATAAACTAAAGGGTTAGGCATGGTTTCTTATTTCCTCGATCGCACATTTTCAGGAACATATTTTGGTGCATTGGGCGAGACGCATCGTTATACGTAAAGTTCCATGCCCGGCCTAAGTGTTGATCGTCTATCAACATGTAGGGAATTTTCTCCTTCATCTCTCTCTTTTGTGTATCATGAGGGGTGGGCATGATTTTGTTTCCATAGAATTTGATAAACCAGACCTAAGTAAATATAATGAACAGATTCTATAAAGAATGAAGGGGGCTGTGATCATTTATGCTACTTTATATTATGATCTTCTTTTTGAATTGAGCGAGCTTACGCCTACAAAAAATCCGGGCCATTGGTGGTCTTTCTCTGTGCACTAATTAACCCATGTCGATGTTTTTAAGTGGTTTGTTTGTGGTTATGAGATTATTCTATAAAAAGGAATTAATCAAACAAACCCGTCTAAATAAATTGAAAGAACTAGGATTGATCCTTCTGTGGTAACCCCCGATAGAGCACATGGAAAATGAAATCATGGAGCGTGTAAAATCTTTTAAATCTGAAAAATATAGGCATGGCCCAGCATTGTGTCGGTGGTAGTGGTGTATTCATTTCCTTTTATGGGTTGATTGCTATAGATGTGGTAGGGATGATATCCCCTAATTTTATAGTCTCGATGATTGTGGAATTGGGGTGGGATCCTCTGTTTTTGAGAACCAGGTGTGGGTGTTATGGTTGATGCTTGACTGTTTACTTTCCTGGACATGTGACTATGTTTACTAGTTTCCCAGTAGTGCTTATACTTATTTAAACATTATCACTGAACATGAAACAAGAATGGGAAAAATGGGTTTTGTTGGCGAGAGTCGTGACATGAACTTAGTGATGTTTGTGCTCTTTAAGAGGGCTGAAGAAAAACCTAAACACTGGGTGAGTGCTTATTAACTATATCTATATTTTTAGTTTTGTGTTTTTTATTCTCACCCCACCCAAGTTGAGCACTTATTGCCAAACACCCCCATTTCATGGGGGAGGGTGTTTTTCCCAACACTATTATTAGTGGCTGGTTATTGGCACTATTTATGCTCGCTTTCCCAGATATCCCATGTATCTTCGGGCAAGCCTGTCATGGCCTGAGGTCCATTATTATCCCAAGAACCTCCGAGCGAGGTAGTATGGTGGTTGGCCAGGTCTATGCGGCAGTTGGTTCCCCAAGTTTCTTTGGGATGAGGCCCAGGTGTCTTCGGGCGTGACAGTGGATCATCTAGCCCAGGTGTCTTCGGGTGTGGCGGTGGTTGTTCTGGACTAGGTGTTTGCAGGCGTGGTTACGTGTGACAGTTGTGGCCCAGGTGTGTGCGGGAGGGATTCAGCAGTGGGACTGCTTGTGGTTGTGGCCCGGGTTTGTGCAGGAGAGTGTGGCAGTGGGACTGCGGTGAGAATGGCGGGATTGGTTCGATGCGTAGGATTTCTCAATAACCAGTGGGAAAGTGGTTCGGGGTACCCGAACATAGATGTGCTCTTATTATAAATATATTACTTGACTTGCGTTATTTGGGTGAGTGTGGTTTGGTGAGTCATGGGTGGATAGTGTACCTTGATATGTGTTTAGCTAACTCCTTTTCTCACGAGACTTTAGTACGTTCCCCCACTTGTGCACGTGAGTTTTTGGTTTTCCTTTCTGAGTGTACTTGTATGCTCACCCTACATATATAAAACAGCTTTTAGGTTTATAGGAGGACTTCGGGGATCACGCAGGACCATACTTGCTCGGACCTTTGGTGTAGTTGCAGTTGCTGTTTTTTCTTCATTTGGTACTTACATTTGTAGTCAACCTATTTTACTTTGTGGCTTTTACTTTTGAGACATGCATGTGGGAATGGTTTACTTTTGGATTTTTCTTTTCCTTTAGTTTTGGAGTTGTTGGGTTTCATCATCTTATCTCCCGATCCTGTAAAACAGAAAAAGGTTAATGCCTTCAATTTAGAGTGTGATACTATACCCCTGGTGCTAGTCGCCACTCCGGAACCTATTGAAGGCGTGATTCATGGGTCATTATATCTCCTTCAACTTAAAGAAGGAAGGTCTTGGTAGTCTGCTGACTCTTTCCTCCTTTTCGTGAAGGCAAGTCGTGATAAATAACTTGTGATTATATATTAATGATTAACCAAACTAGGATAATTATTAAACCATAAAGCATAATAATATATATTTAAACTTGTAAAATTTGACAAATATGTTAATCGAGATTTTTGATACACATAGTGTGTGACCCTCTAGGCCTCTTTCTTAATAGAATTAAGAAGAACCACCTAAAGTACAAGGTTAGTGTATAATAACACCCCAAGACACCCATAGAGAAAAAAGAAAATGTTTTAAAGATATACAACCTATAACGAACACTTATTGTGTAAAATTACACCTTTATCATGATATCACTGATAAATAATGTTTTATTATGGTGTCAATAGTGCATAAAATATTTTTCACATTGGAATTTTTTTATATTTCATATAGATTATTAGGTTATTTTACTAAAGGCAATGTTGTAAATATTTTTTAACAATATTTAATGAAAACCGACGTTGTAAATAAATCTATTTTAGGGGTTTTCACATTGGTTATCCAATAATCGATTTGAATTTTTTAGTAAGTTCAATTTTAATCCTCCTCTACAGAGTCGAAAAAAGAAAAAAACCAGCTGAAAAGGAAAAAGAAAAACCAATAAAACATCCATAAAGAGACACTTACAATTAAACTTTAAAATTTACAATATATATTAAAAATAAACTAAAAATCAATCAAACCTATAAAATGATTCACCCATTGAATTTTTATGTGTGTCAACTCTTGTGGACTATATGTATATGTGTCATTAAAAATATATAAATAATAAAAAATCATCTAACTTTTATTTTCAATTAAACAAATGAAATATTAGGAAAAACTTTATAAATAAATCTAATATTATGGAACTTCGTAACAATCCAAATTGAAATTATTTCATATAAAAATATTAAAAAAGAATATCCTCATTATTTTACAACTTCTTGTTGAAGAAATTATTATTCCAAGTAAATATTATTTCGAAATAAAATTTTCTAGTAATATATCTAAAATTTAGTAATTGTAAATGAAAAATCACCTTAACATGTACAAATTTGATCTTGGTGATCTTTTTTCATGTTGTATATCTAAATAAATTACATGCCCTATTTGAAAATAATATGAATAAAATAAATTTTAGTAATTATAATATAAAAAAGTAGAAAAATATTCAAACATACATGTTCAATATATTCTTAAATGTTTCTCTCACTTCACCATGGATAGAGAATAGCCAGTACAATGTCTTCTATCTTGGAAAAAAAGACCCAACATCCAACAAACATTGATATATAATAAAATTTAATGTGAGTTGTTATTATGTTATGATATATATAACACTCTGAGAAAAATGTTTCATAGTCTTTAAGATATAGAAGCATCCAACATTAAATAATTTCATTCTTCTAAAATATTTTAACAATATAAATTGTTCTTTCGACCTCATTCATTGTCATTGCTTTAGGTGAAATAGAATGTGGGTCTAGAAATCCATATAAAATATTATTATCATGCTCTATCAAAATTATATAAATATACCCAATAAAAAACAAATATCATTATAAATTTTCAATAAATTAAATAATGGAAAAATTTGGTTAATCAATATACATGGAAAAATATTTCATTGTGTTTATTGAAAACTAATATTTAGCTATAAGTTTCCTGATTTCAATTTTCAAAAGATAGATATTTATTACTAAAAAATATATAAACATCAATTAGAATCTCATATACATTTAATAAAGAATTTGAATACATTGGAAATATGTCAAGACTAGTATAATATATATTTGAATTCACAAAACTTTGTATTTGTTATTATCTATATAGTAATTCTTTACCTTTAAATTATTACGATAAAAAATTAGATAAATATATAAAATTTAAAATGATAAAACAAATTTAATATCTATTTTAAATAAAAGATAAAATCTATACATCCCTATATGGTAATATATTGAACAAATCTAGATGTACAAAATAAAAAATGGCTCATACATTGTCCACTTGTACTCACCTCATATGAAAGACATGGTATTTTTTATAATCTATCTATAATATCATGTACAATGGACCTATTATTCTCTTTCTATATTTTTTCATGATGAATGGTATAACTGATATATTCATCCCATATGATAAAATATGTTGGGGATCATCAACATATAACTCACAATAACTGGGATGTTGTAGGGGGTGTAGGGGTAGGGTAAGAAGGTATGGGGTATTCAGGTGGAGATTTTTTGAATAGGATAAGTAGGAGGAGTGAAAATTTATGGCATAGGTGGTGGAGTTGTATTCACACTCTGAAACTATCCATGCATGTTTTCAATCAATAATTGTTTCGAATCTCTAATCTTATCCTCCATCGTCACATGAATATCATGAAATTCAGCTTATAAAGATTCTATTTTTTTGAAACATCCTCCATTGACGAAGCTTCCAAATGTGGTAACATTTTTTTAATGATACACCTATTGGGCATCCTCGTACATGACCCAGGTTTTTGGTCTTTCCCAATATTGTAGCTAAAATATCCTTTCTACCCTCATAAATAAAGACCCACTATAAGCTCTAATCCTAAAGATAATCTTTTATGTAATATTTGAAAAAATATGTAATGAATCATAATATATAAATAGTTGATTTCAATTAAATAAATAAATAAGTAAACATCTTATAATCCTCTCAGATAAACCCCGTGAATCCTCCACATGATATTGTCCTTATTTTCTCATCTATGCCCTCCTTTATTTGTCATGTCTAGCGTAGGGGGGACTTTTTTAGACCCTGCAAACATAACTCTTAGATTTCAATGTTTTTCTACTGTCATTTGTTCTTATAATAATATATACCCTCCTTGGGATAGCGTCTGATGGTATAAGTTTATAGATTGGATATCCTGATGAGATCTCCTCAATTTCTATAAATTAATAATTAAGAATAAATAAATCATTAGCATGGTTATTAATATAGAAAACTTCTAAAATGTCATATTGCACTTACAAAAAACACTTATCATCATATACTTTAAAACAATTTCTTCCATATATGTTTATATATTAATGGATCTATATCACATTGATTATGACATTGTTTATCCCCAAAAATGATCTTTGATGTGAGGGATGATTTAAAATCCCTCCACTCCTAGAAGCCAATGATTAAAATTTATTATTGACTCCTATAATATAAGGTACATAATATGTCATCTCATAATAAAATGGAAACAATATATTACAAGAAAAACTCCAAGATATTTAAAATAATAAAAAAAATATAACCAAAATAGTCTCCCACAAGTGTGATAATGTCACTTTGTCAGCATTTTTCCAATCATTAAACAATATACTAACATTCATTTAGCCTTCAATGTTACAATAGTCTTGAATTGTTTTTAATTTAAACCTCTTGGAATATCATTATAAGAAAAGTTTATTGGTATCCTTTTGTTCTGAATACAAGAAAATGATAATTTTGTTAAATGTGTGGTTCTATATTTACCAACTCTAAAACTCTTTTCCCCCGTGGAAGTAGATGTCTCATATAAAGAATGATGAGGTGGATCATAAATAGGAGCATGTGTATGTTCATCCCTAAACCTATGAGTAAAATCATATCTAAAAGTATGTGCTGGATAATATGATTTATTATCCTATAAATCAAAGAAACATAAAATTAGTACGAAAAAATATAAAATAAACTATTACATTCAAGTGTATATAAAAAATGAACAATTATCAAATAAAAATTAAAGTAAACTAAAATTAACAAATTTTTTATTCATATGTTTTATAGTTAACTAAAATTATAACATTATTAATGAAATATGAAATTACATAAATGATTTAATAAAAATCAAAAAATGGTACGTGAGTAGTAAAAATTATCCAACCTGATAAATCAATTTTACACCATAACGATTTTTTTACTATACTCTTATACATTATTTTTTTATTTAACATATAAAATTTAAAATAATTGGTTTTCAAAAAACTAAATTAATTGATAAGTTACGTAAGTATAAACATTGTGAACTAAACAAAACTAAACAAATATAAACAAACAATTTAACTTATTAGTTATAATACATGTTTTAATAAAGAAAATCAATTAAAATATCTAACAATTTATGAAATTTAAAAAAGTAATCCAGAAATAAACATATGTTACCTGTAATATTAGGAATGTACTAAAGGATTTTTTTTTCCAAATTCCTTCATCTTGATCATTATATAAGGCACAAACCATGTCTATGATTTTCACATCAGTATAATTTGTTAATATTTCCATGGAAACAAGGATATCACATAATTCAGTATCTTATTCATGTTTATCATCACCAACATATTGTTTGTTCTTTGTAAAACAATAGAACACTACATATTGAATTGATAAATAACATAGTAAATTTATTATTCATATATTTCCATTATTAAAGGATTAACTATGTATTCCAATTTATTCAGATTAACTAGTGTCATTACATATTTATCATGTCAAGCATTGTTGTTACTGATATACCATTTTAGTTGAATAATGGAACTTTTAATTTATTTTTATCAACCTCCCATATTTCTTCAATGACCCCATAATATATAGATGATGCGAATATTGGGTTTTTGTCTTAGACTTTGAATAATGCATTGTTTCTGTGAACACCAATATACTATTATTATGAATCGTACTTATGGTGTCATGGTCTTTCATATGAAATGTATATCCATTAATGTCATACCCAAACCATGTTATCAAATTTAAATTTATACCACCCACTAACCATCTCAATATTCCCGATGCATCTGATCTACCAAGCACAGTCTCTCTAAACCCTGGGAAAAAAGTTTTTTTTATGATCAATCAAAATCGAAATATATTTCTTATCAGGATAACACTGTTTTAACACTTTAATATGAAATGTTATATATGGTTAAGCATAATCTATGATATTCAAGATGAATGAATATACCTTGTTTATCATTTCACCAGTCAATGATTTGAATTTGAATCCATGGATACCCTTTCCCACATAATTAACTAATTCATGGTGATATGTAGGAAAACTAATGTGCTATACTATATAAAAATAGCTTGTACAAAACTATACATCCTCCTCAGAAATATACTTCTCAATAATGGAGGATTCAAGTTAATTTGGAATCTTAACATACCCATTTAATATATTTATATAACATTAAAAATGATAAATCCAATATAGATATATAGGTCTGCAAAGCTTTATTTTCACACCAAGTGAACCATTAAATGCACCATGATATCAAAAAAATATGGAGAAAAATAAATTTCCACATTAAAATGTATAGAAACAACTTAGTTCTCCACTGTTTTCAAAGGTTATGAATCAGTCACATTATTAAAAATTTAGTTAAATAAATTACACAAGTTTATTTTATTCAATCTTATACAGATGGAAAATATTCCACATAATATAATAGATAGGAGTTATTGCATTATGATGTGGAAATAATGAGATTCCAGAGCTTTCAACCCCAAATCCAATAATGGCACAATTTTTTTAACATTTAAAGAATAACAATGTGTCACTTTGAAATCATGAAGACATTTAAAAAAGATAATTTTTCCCCTCTTGGATAATTTTTTACAAGCTAGGGAAAAGAATGTTTTTCTTCCATTAGAAGTGGGATCCAACTCCAAATTTATTATAATTGATAGTAATTCCAATCATTCATTCAATACATATATAGTCTTTACCTCAATATCTAACAATGTTCCAATCAAGGTATCACAAATATTATTCTCTACATGCATGACATCAATATCATGTTTGTACTCATGATATCTCCCAAATGATAGCTCAAAAAATATGGAAAATGTCTTCCAAATATTTATATCATTACCATATTTCTATGTCTTTTCAAATAGGTCATAAATGTTTTTAACCCTATCAAAATATTGATCAGTGGATAAATTTTTTTGATCAATATAAAATTCATGTGATCAATTTAATTCCTTTTTTAATATTCTGTAAGAGTAATCCATAGAAAAAAACATTATATAACCCATGTATAATATTTTTATCCCATGATATAGTTTATAATATGAAGTCTATTATTCTAAAATTGGACAAGATTTATTCCCCTCAACATTATATCAAGAAAAATTTCCGTATACAGATAATTCATTTATAGTTAATATAATCATTAAATGCAATTGAAAATATCCCATTTTATAAGAATCATACATTGTTATACCTTCCTCCCATAAAAATTTAAAATCATCAATTCATTATGACAATAAAACATAAATATCATTTCTAGGATGTTTTAGTACCTAGATTATTAATCTCAACAAGACATATTGTTACTTCATATAAAATTCAGTAGATAAGTTTTAAATTACCAATAAAATAGTCCATTAACTATATGTGATACTAAGGATTATATATGGATTCATTCCATCAATGCGTAGTCCAAACCAGATATTTCTAACTTCATTTTCATATTTTGGAAACTGGTGATCAATTTTATTCCACTGTGGAAAATCAGTTGGATGCCGTAATTTTTCATCACATATTAGCTCATTTACATGCCATATGAACCTTTTTTAATCATGTTAATTTTAAAATAAACATTTCAAATTATTAATTATAGGAAGATACAAAAATTACATACAAAAGGTCTCTATAAATTCTAAATTAGCATGTGATTCTTCTTTCAACTTATACTGTGCCATCCCACATTTAGGAAACCCTGAAAGAAATTCATATTCCTTCATATACACCACACAATCATTCATTAATAAATGATATTTTTTATACCCTAATCCCATTAGGCATTGTATTTTATTTGATTTAAAATTTTAATTTTTAATATCATTGAATTTAGGAAGAATATCTTTCAACAATTGTAGAAACTCTATAAAACACTTGTCACGTCATCCATGATTCTTTTTCAAGTTATTTAATCGGAACATCGTCTATAAGATCATAAATTCCATACAACCCAGATTATAATAACCCTATTCTATTTATTACATTCATATATTATTTAATGACATAAAATTACACTTAATACAACCTGAAATATAGATATGTCTAGTGTCTTTGGAAATTAGGAACATTACATAAGAACTTGAAACATGAAATATAAAATAATTGTTGAAAATATACTTTAAATGACCACAAAATTCCTTCGTACATGACATTTCATGGGATAACATAAGGAAATAAATAAGATAGGGGTGAAATATAAAGCCTAGTAAGGGAATAAAAATTAATAACATGAGGAAGGCAATACATGTTAGAATATAGGCATGTCAATGGATCATAAAAGAAACATGAACATAAAGGCATGATATATCATTACAATCATAACATAGAAATGTGGCAACAAATTAAAAAATCACATCATAGGTCAAGGCTAAAAAACTAAGACATCATGGTGGAAAATGTCCCATAAAGGAATCAGGTAAACCCCTGTCCCAACATGACATATCATGATACTAAACATTACCCAATACATTAGAGTGCAATATAATTCCGGGTGCACCCATCACTTTCATTTCATTATCAATATTAAGTGTGCCACATATATCATAAATCATAGACTCATTCATCATCATAATTTATTACATGATCAAGTACTATGGAAAACATACATTTAATTACTCAATAAACATTTATAAGTGCTTAAAGGTGCATACCCTTAATAGGGGAATGGGTACAGTATTCACTACACGATGATGACTGAGAAAGAGGAATATCATAATATATACATGAAATTAAATGTAATAGGCTCATATAAATACATGTTACAATATATGAAATTTGGAAATAGAAGGAATAACATTATAAGGAAACTTGAAGAAAGAGGAGAAATGGAATAGATCTTATGAAATTTTGGTACAGAATGAGTGTATGTGGGATGGATTAATGAGAGAGAAAGGGGTCTCTAATCATTCAAAAATAATAAGGGCATTATGTGGGAGGTTAAAAAATATGTCCCTTCATTTTTAAATGAAAACAAAATGGTGTAATAATATAAGGAAACTTTGATAAAATTGAGAATAGAAGGAACACTTACATTAGTGTATGAATTAAAAATAATGAAGAGAATATTCTTGAGAGCTTGGGGTTCCTTGAGAGGATTCTAGATTGGGGAGGACAGAATAAGGATGTTCTCCAAGGATTTTAAAATAAGAGAATTGAGATCTTGGGTGGGTTTATAAAGGAAATTATAGGGGAATTATTTAATATTTCACAAACATAGGTTTTGGAACCTATATAATTAAATATTCAAAAACACGAACATTCTCATGGTTTTTCCCATGGTTATTAAAAATAGGATTAGAAAGCATTATTTTATAAGTCCATGGGTCGAAGATATTAAAATATTAGTCTCAATAATGTGGATGTGAGCCACATTATTAAATAAATTAATTTAAAATCATAAAATACATTATACATTTTGGAGGATTCACTAAGGCTTTATAAAATAATTCAAACAAATATAAAATCATTGTTTTTAATTTTAAACTTATATTTGGCTGAATTTACCTTTTATAGTGTTTATTACATCACTATTTGTCCATTATGATGTCAAAAAACACACTATATTTATATGTAATTTATTTGTTTCCCATAAATTCAGTTGTCTTAGAAAATTATGAAAAACTAACCATTAAATAGTTTTTCCATCTTGATTCCAAAGATAATATTCAATTTATCCAAATAATTTTCTAAATATGTCAATTATCTCTTTTAAAATAAAAACCAATATTTATTAAAAATTGATGGGTTTTGAAAAAAATAGTTTTTAAACCTTAATAAAAATTACATTTGGCCACATAAAAATTATATGATCATTTATATTTAATAAAATTAATTTTATAAAAAAAATTTATTAAAATAATATCTATTAATGAATTAAAATATATTTCTTAATTCAATTGAAATATTAACCAAAAATACTATTTTTTCTTTAAAAAAATAATAAATTGAAAGTATATTCCTTATTCTATAGAAAAATAACTTATAAAATCATAATGACAGTGTCTTGATTTATAAACTTTTATAACTATATGATATGTCGTAATATTAATGTGTGTGATGGTGGGGTTTTCATGGGGATGTTTAGTGAACATGGTTTGTGTCATCATCTTGATGATCTTAAACTTTTTCTATAAATGGTTTCACTCATTCTTAAGTTGTTGGATCTCATATTGGTCCTGGTTTTTGGAAAATCATAGAAATAATATCTCACTCGGAAGCTATGATAAATGGTCTTCATAGGGAACGATCATACTGTTTGAGGACATTGCCTCCTTTGTCTATGTCGAATGGATTTTTTAAAACCCTATATATATACTAGTCATGTGATCACTTTCCAAAAACTATATTATAAATAGAAACAATACTTAATGGTCATTTAAATACCATTGGATATGATAAAGAAAATGGAGTGCACGTGTTTTCTAAATCCATTTTATAAAACAAGAAATTTAATTAAATCAAAATATAAATTTCACTTATAATAGTTCAGTTCATTACAATCTTCCACCCTTAATAAAATGTTCCCAGGAAATTTTCATTTACCACATTAAAACAGATTATGGTAACTTTGTTTCATCACCTCATCCAATTCCTGTGTTTCTTCTTCAAACTTGTGATTTATCCACAACACTTTGACCAAGTTCTTTGTCTTATTCTATATATCATTGTCTATACGATCTAATATCTTCACTACATTATCCTCATAAGAGTAGTCATTATCTAATGATACCACCTCTGGATTGAGTATATAAGAGAGATCTGGTATGTACTTTCTCAAGAGGGACACATGGAATACATAATGTACTTGAGATAGGTAAGGTGGGAGTTCTAGTCGGTAGGCCACCACTCCGATGAAATCGAAGATATAAAAAGGGATAGTGTACCTAGGAATAAGATTTACATTCTTAAAAAAATATCATTACTCTTTTCCATAAATATATGCAGAGGAATACCATGTATCCAACATCATACTATACATCATGACGACAACTGTCTGTATAGCTTATCTGTCAAATATGAGTAGCATTTAGGTGATGCTAAATGGTCTTAAACTTCTCCACCATTTGCTCAACCATTTAAAGACCTAGAAGTTTTTTTCCCCAACTTCATCCTAGTGTGAATGTGTTCTGTACCTCTTCATATTAAGGGCATCTTAGGGATACATTTGTATTCTTGAGTGGAAATTTTTGATGTAAGAGGACTCAACTAGTGGAATATGTTTACCCCATCCACCTTTTATGTCCATTGAACATTCTCGCAAGATGTCCTAAGGTGTTTTGATAGTCCAATCATATCATCCATTGGTTTGAGGGTGATAGGATGTGATGAAGTTTAAGTTAGTATTCAGAGTATGTTGGAGACTCTTCCAGAACATTGAGGTGAATCTTGGATCTTGATCGGATATAATAGATAGTGGTACACCATGCAGCCTCATCACTTATTTGATGTATATTTGTTCAATTTTATCTATTGAGAAATCCTCTCAAATCGCAATGAAGCGTTTCGTCATTGTGAGATGATACACAAAAACCCAAAAATCATTGTTTCCTCTAGATGTCTTAGGGATCCGGGTGACAAAGACCATGGTGATGTTTTCCAATATTTATGTAGGTATGGGTAATGGTTTCTTCAACCCCTTATATTGTTTCATTTAAACATTCACTTGATGATATATGAGACATTTTGATGTATATTTTGTGATATCATTATTTATATTGTCCAACAAATAGTGTTCCTGGAGATCTCAATACATCTTTGTGCTTCCAGGGTGGATAGAGAAGGTTGAGCTATGTGAATCATCCAAAAGCTCCTTCATTAACTCAAGATTTTATGGTACACATAGTCCTGACCCAAATATTACAATTACTTCTTATTTAACATTTAACTTCAAGGATTTACCTTTTATAATAGTTTACAATTTCTTCAGAATTACTACATCATCTCTTTGATCATACTTTAACCTCTCCATAAGAGATAGTTTAGAAATCATTTGTGAAAGTATTAATGATTTTCCTTCCTTTATTATTCCCATGTCCATCCTCTTCATGTATAATAAGATTTGATTCATATAAATTATCATTAATGAAGGAGTTTTTGGGTCCTTTATACTTAGAGCATCTTCCACCATATTATCTTCCCCTAGATGGTAGTGAATTGAGTAGTTATAGTCTTTGATCATCTCTAACCATCTTCATTAGTGCATATTCAAATATTTTTGTGTGAATATATACTTGATGATTTTGTGATATATATATATTTCACACTTCTCCCCAAATAGGTAATGTTTCAAAAATTTCAAAGAAAATATCACTACATCCAACTACATATCATATGCTGGATAGTTCTACTCATGGACTTTCAACTTCCATAAAGCATAGTCAATGATGTTTTCATTTTTTTTCAACACATACCCCAGAACCTTTTCAATACATCACTGAATACCACATAAATATCTCCACTTATGGGTAGTGTGACTACATGTGTAGTGATAAAACTTCTATTCAACTCCTTAAATATCTCTTAGCATTATTCATTCTAAGAAAACATCACTCCCTTCTGATTTATTTTGCTTAGAGGGTTTTAAAATCACAAGAAATTTCTCACAAATCGACAATAATACCCAGCTAATCTAGAGAAACTATGGATATCTATCACAGATGATGGCCTCTTTCATCCTATAATTGTCTCATCCTTTAAAGGGTCCGCATATATCCTATAGCTTTTGATGATATTCCCCAAGAAAAAGACTTCCTTCAACCAAAACTCACATTTATTGTACTTGGCATAAATATTTTCTTTTCTCAAGGTCATTAGAATAATACATAAATTCTATTCATACTCCTTATTACATTCGGAGTGTATAAGAAAATCATTAATAAAGACTACAGAAAATTTGTTAAGATAATAAATAAAGGCTTTATTCATCATTTCCATGAAGATTTATAGATCATTAGTGAGTCTAAATGGAATTACTATGAACTCCTAATTACCATAACTTGTATGAAAAGTATTCTAGGGTATATCCTTCTTCTTCACCCTTACTTGGTAATATATTGACCAAATATCCACCTTGGAGAAGTATTGTGATCCATGTTACTAATCAAACATATCACCAATTTATGGAAATAATACTTTTTATTTATCATGTTTTTTTAGCTCATGATAATCAATGAAATGGTGCATTAACCCATAATTCTTCATGATGAAGAAGACTAGTGCACCCCATGGTAGAGCACATGGGAATATAAACCATTTATCCAGATTCTCCTATAGTTTTTTATTTAGCTCATTAAGTTCCACAAGAGCCATTCAATACAGAGTCATAGATATTGGAAATACTTTAGGTATAAGATAAATCAAGAATCCAAAATCTCTGCTTGGAGGAAGATGGTACAATTCCTCGAGAAACACATCAGTGATTTCTCTCATAATAGGAATTTCATAAAGGATGGTTCCTTCCTTAGACTTGATAATCTACGAAAGATACAAATGCTCATATGGTGGTAATATCCTTTCTTGGGATGATGGTGACAAATAAAATTCATCCTCCTCTTTTCACTTATATAGAATGGGGGGTTGATTTTCTATTTGGAGAGTTATTTCCCTCTCACAGAAATTTATATTGTCTTTATATAGGGAAATACAATACATGCCAATAATTAAATCAAATTACAGAAAGGGATGTATGAAAAGGTTCTCCATGATGTTCAACCCAAAATTTAAGATAAGGGAGGATTTATATACCTGGAATTCTATAATTTCCCCATTTTCTGTTTTCCTTTAATTCTGTAATTCAATACTTTGTGGTGGGGTTTGTATTATACTGTTAAACATTAGAGATATAAAAAAATTGTAAAACCATAATAAAAAAGTATGTCATCTAGTCTTGTATGAATATCTACCATACTTGTCACCACCTCATTATAGAGATTCACATTAGTGGTAGTGATGGAAAAATATCTCTCTTGCTGCCTTGGATGTTATTGGTTGCCTCAAAAACCCCTTGGATTAGTTTATTGGTTTGAGAAATATCATGGTTCTTTGAATTTGTAACGATGAATAATGTGATGAAGGTTTACCGGATCATTCCTTTCCTCCATCATAGTAGCGGGTTTTTCTTGTCGGATGTCAATGGCTAGGTGCCCTTACTTCTCACACCTAAAGTGCTTCTTTGTCCCATTTAGTCAATTTATAGGGTGATTATTTCATCACCTTTGTCAAGTGGGGTGTTGAAATTTCTTGTAACTATTAGATATCTCTATTGGACCACCATAAGTTTATTCCACCTTCTGATTCTTATCCTCATGATACCCTTGAGATTTGAGGATCTATATTTCAACTTTGAGAGCACATCAGAAAATTTCCTCATAGAAATCATAGTCACGGATCACCATTTATTTCTTTAAGATAGGTTTTAGCCAACAAAATAAATGGTAAAACTTTCATTCGGAGGTAAATATAAATCCAAAGGTGTATCATGAATGAATTGTGAATTTTTCCTCGTACACTTTAATGGATTCATTGTATTTTTCTTATGGGAAAGAAAGTCACTTTCCATATTACGTTGGAGGGTATAAGGAAAATATTTATCAAAAACATTTTTTGGAAATCCTTCCATCCCATTACCTCGATCTCTTCCTTAGCTTCATATTTTTGATCAATGACCACCATTGATCAAATTCACCTTCAATATGATAATAATCTAGAAGAACCATCTCTTATTCAGATTACTAAAGGATAGAGAAGATATTCTCAGTGGATTTGATCCATTTTTTAGCGATTCAGGGATCAGATACTACATTGAAACAAGGAGGCCTTTGTCTCATGAATCTCTCTATTGTGACTTGTTATTTATTAGGGGGGTTTGAATTTCCTCTTGATCTAGGTTTCTATTCAAAACCTGAGTTAACTGACAGAGTATCATGACAATGCTTGTGATTCCCTCTCCCATTGGATTGGGCATCTCATTAAGGCATTCATTACATTGATATTCACATTGACTGTTAGCCTGATTCCTCCTATTACCGGTAATTGGATAGAATAAAAAGAAAATTAGGAATAATTTTTATAAACTATTAAACACATAAAGTTGAATCCCATGAAATTCAAGGGATAAATTATAAATTACATTTATTTCTAAATATTATGAATTTATAGGATTCAATATAAGTTTTCCATGATTTATTTCCTAACCTATATTTCTATGGTATTTTTTTGTTCCATTAATAATTGTTCATAATATGCTTATGAATTTATCAAGGCATGTACTCTTGGAGTTTCAAACCAAGAATACATTATGGCCTGTTATCTTGCACTGGTTCTCGTTTTGAGTCTAGCTCAAAGCGGTGCTTTCGGGGATTACCCCTATATGCATATTTTCTTGAGCGACATCCACTTATTCATATCTAGAAAGTTATTTATTTTCTTGATAAAACACTTAATATATAGTCACCAAGATTTAGGGATGTTTTTAATAGACTTATTCTTATCCCTAAGTCTTTCACTAGAGTTTTCTTATCTTAATCCCAAAAAAAACTAAACTTTCCTCTAATACAAACTATAACAAACCTGTTCTTTTTATTAAATTCATAAATGATTTAATGAAATCAAATTTCACTTAATAGAACATGAAATATCAAGTAATACAGTGTATTGGGAAATTATGAACATTTCATAACAACTTAAAACATGAAATACAACATCATTATTAAATAATTCATTTACATTACCATAACATTCGTTCATATATAATATTTCATTGGATAACCTGAGGACATACATAAGAAAGGGGTGAGCTATAAAGCCCAGTAAGGGAATAAAAATGGAATAACATGCTGAATAGAATAAATATTAGACAATAGTAATATCAATGGAGAAAAAAATAAACAGGATCATAAAGGCATGATATAGAATGATAATCATAACATGGAAATATGGAAAGATCATAAAACATTGCATCACAGGTCGTGGATAAACTGCCAAGACATAATTGTGGAAAAAATACAATAAAGGAATCAGGTAAACCCATCTCCCAACATGATGTATCATGATACTAAACATTACCCAATGAATTGGAGCACTATATAATCCTGGTCTCACTCATCACATTCATTTAATTCTCATGCTTAAGTGTTCTGCATAGACCATAAAGAATGGATTCATTAATCATCATAATTTATTACAAAATCAAAGAGTGTTGAATACATACATGTAATTCCTAAATAAAAAGGAATATGTGCATTAAGGTGAATACCATTGATAGAGGAATGGGTATGATATTCACTACATGACGATTTTGGTATGGAAAATCACAATGCAATTTCGGCAGCATAACGAAGTGGCATAAATATTCATAAAAATAGTTGATGAGAGAAAAAGAGGACTCTCATAATATATAATTGAAATGGAAAGTAATAGGTTCATAAAAATACATGTCCGAACATAAGTAATTTGGAAATAAAAGGCATAACATAATAAATAAACTTTAAGAAAGAGGAGAAATGAAATAACACTTATGAAATTTTGGCATGGTAACAGGTGTATGTGGTAGGGATTAATGAGAGAGAAAGGGGTATCTCATAATTAAATCATAATAAGTTAAGTATGGTAGAGGTGTGAAAATGTACCCCATAATTTTAAAATGAAAATTAAAGGGTGTAACAATATATGGAAACTTGGATAAAAATGAGAATAGAATGAACCCTTACTTGAGTTTGTGACATCAAAAGCTTAAAGAGTAGCTTATTTAGAGCATTGGGTACCTTTAGAGAATTATAGAGGGGGAGGAAGGAGTAAGTAATTTCTCTAAGTATTTTGAGTAAAAAAAGTGGGATATTGGGTGGGTTTCTATAGGTAATGAGAGAGGAATTCTTTTATATTTAAAAAACATAGATTTTGGAATCTATATAATAAAATATTCAAAAACACAAACCTTCCCATGGTTTTTTCCCATGGATTTTTCCAAATACAAGTGGGAAAATTATTTTATAAGTCCATGGGTTGATGATATTAAAATATTAGCCTTGAGTATGTGGAGGTGAGTCACATTATTAAAGAAATGAACTTAAAATCATAAAATATAGTATACATTTTGGAAGATTCACTAAGGATTTATAAAATAAGTAAAAAAAATTTAAAATCACATTATTTTAAATTTTAAACTTATATTTTTCCAAATATCCATTTTATAGTGATTATTACATCACTATTGGGCCGTTATGATGCCATGAAACACACAATATATTTATATGGTATTTAATTTTTACCCAAAAATTTTATTATCTCATAAAATTATGAATTATTCACTATTGGATAATTTTGATGTCATGATTAAACAAATAGTTTTAATTTTATCTTAATAATTTTCTATATATATCAATTTTCACATTTAAAATAAAAACTGATATTTATTGAAAATTGATAGCTTTTGACAAAAACAGTTTTTAAACCTTAATAGAAATTACATTTGGACTTATAAAAATTATATGATCATTTATATTTAAGAAAATTAATATAATCATAATATTTTTTTAAAATATTATTTACTAATTTATCAAAATATATTTCTTAATTCAATTTGAATATTAACAAAATATACTATTTGTTATTTAAAAATAATAATTAAATGAAAGTATATTAATAATTATATTAAAATTTATTGTACATAATCATGATGCTAGGGTATTGATACATATACCTTTATTACACCTGAATATTCCCTATGAGTAAGGTGTGTGACATTATTGATTTCATGAGGTTGTTTAGTGAATACGGTTTGGGCCATGATCTTAATAAGCTTGAAATTTTCCTGTAAACAGTTTAGTTAATGCTTATGTTGTTGGAGATCAGATTGGGTTTAGTCTATAGAAAAGCCTAGAAATGATATCTATCTTCGAAGCCTTGATAAATGGGATTTATAAGGAATGATTCTGCTGGTTGAGACCATCATCTCATCAATCTATGCCGAAATGATTTGTTCAAACCCTCTATTTCTTCAAGTCATGTGATCACTATTCAACGACTATATTATCAATGAAAATGATACTTAACATTCATTTAAATCTAATTGGATATAACAAAACAAATAGAGTGCATGTGTTTTGTATATCCATTTTACAAAATAAGAGATTTAATTAAATCAAAAGTGAAATTTCACTTATAATAGTTCGGGTCATTACGCTGATATAATGTTTTTTGAGAATAAGCATATAGATACTCAATTGTTGATTCGTTCTCAATTGCCTCTACATCACTATCAAAAATCATTTCATTAATTTGATTCGACTTATCATTTTGAAAAGCATCATCATCAAGAGACCCTAAATTCTACCCAGTTTCACCATGCTAAATAAAAGGGTTTTATCTCAGATTAAAACCATGAAGAATTAAATGATCTTTGATCTCTATTATTTTTAACATCTTCATGTTTAAACATTTCAAGCATAGATATAAAAACATGTTGTTTTTTTGGAACATATCTTTTAGAAAATTCAAAATAAGCATCAACACCTTCCTCATATTCATCACTTATTCAAAGAAACATAATCAAAATTTGACTCATTGTTATCTATAACAAATAATATATATATATATATATTGTCAAGATAAACTAATTTTAAATTTATATAAACGATTCCAAAATTTGAAAGCAACACAATTTTGGAATATAAAACAAATATATGCATATTTGAAATGTATGATTGTAAATTATAGAAAATAAGGGAATATAAGTTTAAATATAAAAGGGAAATCACTAAAAATAAATGCATGGATGTAATTTACAGATGAAAATAAAGTTAAACCATTCTCTCATTGTTTTTATTTTCATATGAATGAAGTTATATGAATCTTGAAATTGAATATTATTCAACAAAATACAAATCAAGTGCACGTTTTCCATTTTAATTTGTATCTTTATCATGCCAATGAGCATGTACCCAAGTGGTACAGGCTCCTGCTTTGCATCCAAAAGACACCAGATCAAATATTGTTTGGGAAAAAATTCTGCGGTACAGTAGCAATGATGTAGTAGGGGACTGTAGAAACACTCTAGCAGTTGTTGAACTGTTGTAGCAATGACACTATAGGGGAGGAGGCACTGTAGCAGGAACTGTAGAAGTGGTGAGACTATATTAGGAACTCTAGCAGTGCGGGTACTATAGCAGTACTATTCACCAATGGGTCATTTGGGAAAAAATGGGATTTTAAGACTTGTTTCAAGGCCACCTGGCCTTGGGCCTTTGGGTTTTTTAATGGGTCTCCCTCTACCCAAACTAAAGTGGTATTTGCTTTAAATAATAAATAAAAAAATATTATCTTATATATCAGTATCATTATCTTCTAATTATCTATGATTTTGTTCATGAATAATACATCTTTTATGTGATAAAAAATTAATTCATAGTGTAATATAATTATATAGTAGAGTTTAAACAACAAAATGATGAATTTGAAATGTTGTATATATATATATACACACAGAATTAATATTATATATCATTTATGTAAAGTGTGTTATAAAAATCGTGCAAAGCATATTACATACTATGTATTCTATGAAAACATGTTTTACTTTAATGTAACACACAAACAACTCAAATTTTAAATAATATAGTCTACTTCATTTGATATAATAAAAATTGAAATTTATGGGGAGAAAATTGCTTTAAGTTTGAAAACCATGTGATGCATGTGTAATTCCATGAAAATATATCTATTAGAATATCACAATGATATGTAAAGGAACATTGATAGTTATTATTTTGTATTTACTAATATTTTCAACATTATATAGATAGTAACTCATAATATGCAGAAAATATATTTAATATACGATTTTTCAAGGTAAGGATATGCTCAAATCAACATAAAAGTGTTGATATTCATATACCCTAGTTTTTTAATATTTTATATTTAACTATATGAAAATTTAAATACATGTATATATTAAATTTTAATATTACTTAATAATTTTATTAAAAATTTGATATTTATCCAGATACATGGAAATATACGCATAAATAATTATTGATTCACAAACATCATCCAAATAAGAAACATTTTTAGATTTAATGAAGTAAATTAAAATGGGATGTAATGTAAAAACCTAGGAAAAAATTATATGAAAATGACTTTCCATTTAATATAAACACCACATCATTAATTCATAAAGAAATCCACACACTTTTTCACTTAAATCAAAACATAATTAAGGTAATTTAGATGGTAATGTGATATTTAAAAGAAGAAGAACTATATTCAAATGTTAAATAATGAGATTAATTAAATATAAGGCTTTAAGAAGATAGTAATGTGAAATTTGAGTACACGAAATAGAATAAATTAATGCTAGATATTCAGAACCATTGAATGATTGAAAGAGAGGATCAATATGTGAGACTTACCCAAAAGTGGAGTAGATCAAATGTGAAAAAATGAGGCTGATGAAACCTAAGAATCTATGAAGATGGAAAATAAATATTCGAGTCCACTCTATCAAAGAAATGAGGGTTAGGGATTCTGGGTGAGATAAACAAGTTAGATTTCATGAGAGATAATAACACCGAAATTATTCAAACTGAAAATTCATAAAATTTTGAATGTCATATAACAACAATTACATAATAACCTATGTAATAAATCCTATTTTTTCACATTGGTTATTTTATAAAAGATGTGAAAAATAAATGTAAATTACTTTATCACATCAGTTATATAATGGCTGATGTGATAAAAAGAATTTTTCATATCCATTTTATTGTAACTGACATGATAAAGGGGAAACTTGCTTTATCACATTGGTTATTATAAAACCAACATGATAAATCAACATACCTAACCATTTCACATTGGTTAAATAATAACCTACTTGAAATCATATGAACCTATTTATCAAATTGGTTGTATAATAATAGACATGATAAAGAAAGATAAATTCCTTTTTCACGCCGATAATGAATATTGGATGTGAAATGGCTGATGTGATAAATAATTTTTCTACTAGTGTTTCATCAACCTATTTTCTTGGTGTCTTTTCCTTTTAATTTTCATAAATAAACTTTCACACAGAATATAATGTCCATTGATTTATCTATGTAGTTTCATTATCATCAAAGGGCCTAAGATATTAAATTCTATTAATGGATAAATGGGATTACTCATTTCTCATGTTATCCATTAATTGCATATCACTCATTATATACCCAACATATCCCAATCCATCTTGAGTATACATCATCTTTGTTTTCATGAATACATAAAATCACTCATATTATGGTATTCATTAATGAAAATATTAATTACTATGGATTAATAAAGACATCCAAAGATAGAAACATCCAATGACACATATAAATATAGATTTTCTACTAGTAGGTCTCATTCACATTCTTATAGTCGTATGATTCTCCAACCCTAATTGCCTATAAAATTTTTCTATAATCAAATGATACCATTTGTCTATAAACACACACACACAGATGTATATATATAACAATATTTCCTGGAACCTCTATGTTCTCATAATAGCAAGAAACTTATATGACCTTTCAGAGTGACAAATATTCTTATTACATTTTTCATATATTGTGTCATGTAAAGGAAAAATCATGATATGATATGAAACATAAATAACATTTAAGATATTAAATACATGTAATCATTAAGTACATGGATTTTGGTGTTAGGATACTAACTCTAAAAATATATTATGTTATGCAAATCCCTTACTGGGTATTTGATATCACACTTATTTTATTTTCCATTGCCTTAGATATGAAGATGGAATATTTGAATGAGTTCCAAGGATGTTGAATATTTTATTTTGTTATGATTTATATTTTATTTCAAATATAAAATGGGAATCATGTATATATCTGGTTCGTCATGTATAATAAACTATTATGTCCTTGATAATGTTATCGTTTGTATTTTTTATGTAATAAAGTAGACACTGACTCTAGGTTACTAGAGTAAGGTTTGTTTCTGTTGGTATCATAGAAAGTTTAGTAGGACCCAAGGGAACTATATTTAGGAAGGAATATATTAGATAACATTACCTTATGATAGATTATAGGGACATTTCTAAGTATAGGGTAATATTAAATAGTTTTTAAACTAGATATTGTTTGTTTTTCCAATAAAATATATCTGTATCTAGATAATATAAAATTGATGTGGTTGTGACATTGATACACATAGGGGTAATAACTCTAAAAGTGACTGATTTCATATTAACTAGATTGTCTATGGTTCATGATGAGTGGGCCTAAGACTACGCACCTGGCTAGAAAAGCCTAGAGGATATTCTTTAGTTTATTGTCATTGGAGCGTGATGAATAATTTGAAAATATTTTTATGATTTGATGATTTTCCCAAAGAAACCATGTTTATGACTCTAAAATTATATATTCATAAATTTCCCATTTATGTTAAGTGTTATAATAGATTTATAAATATATATTATGATTCAAAATTCATAACATCATGAGATTTATTTGAGAACTGCCTATCATCCTCAATCTGATGGAAAATCTAAAAGGACTATTGAAACCTCAGAAGACATGTTGAGGTCATGCTCACATGAATCTCAAGGTATGAGAGATCAGTATTTACCATTGGTGAAGTTTTACTATAATAATATCTTTCATTCAAGTATTCAAATGTTTTTGTATGGTGAATTATATGGAAATAGATATTGTACTTTATCTTATTGGGATGAAGTTGGTGAAAGGAAGCTTATAGGCCCAAATATTGTTGAGGAGGAAATGATAAAAGTAAATACTATTCAGACCCATATTACAGTATCTCAAATAAAGAAAAAATCTATATCGATAACTGGAGGAAAGTTTTGAATTTTCAAGTGGGAAATCATGTTTTCTTGAAATTATATATGTGGAAGAGTGGTATAAGGTTCGATAAGAAAGGAAAAATGATCCCCAAATACATTAGACATTTTGAAATTATGGAAAGAATAGGATATATGGAATACCATTTATCAATTCCACTGACCCTCTCTAAGGTACATGATGTGTTCTATATCTATTTATTAAGGAAATGTATATCATACCCTACACATGTTCTCACATCTAAATAAATACAATTGGAACCTGATTTATCTTGCTGTGAAGAGTCTATACAGATTATAAACACTAGAGAACAAATGTTGTAGAATTGAAAAACTCGACTGGTAAAGGTAATTTTGAGAAATCATAAAATAGATGAAGAAATGTGGGAAGCTAAATAAGTTATGATGAAGAACCACCCTGATTTGTTTATAAAGTAATATCCATTTAGATTTTGATGATGAAATTTTTGAAGGAGGGAAAATGTAACACTCATGATTAAATTATAGTAAGTGAATATTTTATTTTAATTAAACTATTGTAAAATGTACATTTTAGTATTTCATGGTATAATAATTTTAATTTTACAGGATTAAAATAAAATTTTAACTTACTGTGTCAAAATAAACCAAGAATGAATTTTTTAAAATTTCCTGTAGAAATAATATTTTATGAATAATTGAAAATTTAGTATTTGACTAATTCTCATTTAATTTATAATAAATTTTTATAATACTTATAATTAATAATTTATTGATTATCAATTTAATTGAAATAAAAACAATATCATTTGGTGGTAAAAAGTGATATCTCCAAAAAACTATTTTTGAGTACATAATGTTTTTTCATTTTAATTAATTAAAATAATACATAATGATAAATTAAATAAATAAAATATATAGATTATATATTGATATATATTAATTTAAATTTATAAAATAATTATTACCAATCATAGAGTTAATGTAAGATCATCTTATGCTTAAAAAATATATTTTCCCAAAAAACCATTTTCTTCACATTTTGCGGGTCTTTTTAAAACTAATGTCCACCATATATTGAAATTAAATATAATAAAATAAATTTCATATTTTTAAAGATTATATTCAAATTTGGTAAATATTACCCTTTAATTTTTAGGATTTATGAATAGTAATCGTGGTAAAAATTATCATCTCAGTAAATGGTAAAATGAGATAAAAAATTAAAACTATAGAATAAGAATTAAAAATATTCCATACACTTTCCAATATATCATTTGATAAGTGTAACATTACCTCCCCTTCATGTATTAATAAATATGGAATCCTTTTGTATTACGTCTCTAATATAGACCATTATTTTGTTTTATGTAATAAAAAATTCTAAAATGGCACTCTCTTGATTTTAATTTCTATTATATGTCACATAAAGATAATAATATGTTACAAATGAATCTAAATATTTATTTTTAATGTAATTAATTTATTTTTATGATGTTATTTTTTTAATTTTTAGTGACTATAAAATTACCTTATATTCTTAATGCTAACATAATTCTTCTGCAAAAAATAAATGAAAATGAATTTAAAAACATTAAAAGTAAAAAAAATTTGGATGGATTATGATTTCATACAAATTTTGTGGTTACTAATATTGTATAACTGAAGGTTAGAGATTTTTAGATTCTAATTTCATTATTATCTTGATGTATTTAAATTCAAAAAAAATTAACATTTCTTAAAATGAATTTAATTATATTTTATGTTTAATAATATTATATTAAATGATTTAAAAATCATAAATATCTTAAAGTAGGAAAAGAGAGATGTGATATGGTCTAAATTTTTATCTCTTGACCATTTGTGAGCCAATTATTACATTAGAAGTAAATTTATAACCCTTTAAGAATGAAAATATTGTTTCCTTGGTTAAGGTTAATATTGATTCATGAAAGTGATAAACCAAAAAATAAGATTTAAAATACCACAAAAACCTATCTAAATTTTATTGGATGAAGGTGTTTCAACTATAAACTGTATTAGATTTGAAATTTTGGCTACTTGGTGATACTTTCACAAGATAAAATTATTATATTTAAATATTTTAAGTTATTAAAAGTGCATCTTATACTTCACTATAAAAGGACACCACTTCTCATGTATTATCCACACCACCTATAGTAACTTATCTTAACCAAACCCTACCAAAATATCTCCCCAACATCCTTAGATAATTATATTAACTGACTATTTTCAACTTAATTTCTTCCTCTACCTCCTTTAAATATTATTTAACAACTACAATATAATAAAACCAGTATCGTAATATTACAGAAATGTTATCAAGTTTATAGTATTACCTTTTACATATAATCATCCATCTAATGGCAAATAGAAACATCACTCGCGCGTACATGTGAACTATCGCCTCGCGGGTAGATGAATTTAATTTTTGATTACTATCTCATAGAGATAGTATATATAGGTGGATTAAAGAAATAAAATGTTATTTATGATAGAAGTTTCATTCTGAAATGATAAAATAATACTTACCTCTTATCTCACATGTTTTTTAGAAAATTTTAGTATCACTCTTGCGTAAACTACAAACTCCATGAAGCATTGCAATTCATTTTTTATTACCAAATTATATTGATGGCTCTAAAAATGTATCCAATGAATACATATGATGTTTATGTTATGAATATCACTATCTATATTATTAAACTATAAAATACGCAAAAGAACCATTTTCATCACTCCTCCATTTTCATCCTTAGCATAAACATTAAACAAAGAACCAACCAAAAACCAATGTATCAATGTAAAAAACATGTTCAAAGTCCAAAGAAATGGTTCCAATATATAAATATATATATATAGGAATTAATATTATCTGGTCAATAAAATCTCCTCTTGAAATGATTATTATTATTCATAGAGGTAATGTATGATAATCTTATTCTTGAAAAATCCATTTTCCTGAAAAAATATTTTTCATCAAATATTGCGGGTTTATTTTTAAAATAATTTCAATCACCTACAAAAATTAAATTTTACAGAATGAATTTCATATTATTAATAATGAGATTTATATTTGAAAAATATTCCCTTTTTATTTTTTGGAATTATAAATAGTAACCATCATAAAATTTATCACCTCAGTAAAGGGTAAAATGAGATAAATTAGGTTAAACATAAAGAATAAGACTGAAAAATAATCAATAAACATGCCTATATTTCATTGGAGCAGTGTAATTTGACCAAACCATTCATATATTAAAAAATATGGTATCTTGTTGTCATTTTTCTTTGATATTGCCCATTATATTATTTTATGTAAAGAAAAATTCCAAAATACCACTCTCTTGATTTCAATTTCTCTTTTATATTCACACAGGGATAAGAAGATGTTATAAATAAATCTAAAAATTTATTTTTAACATAATTTATTTATATTTATGATGGTAATTTATTTATAATTTTTAGTGATTGTATAATTACATTAAATTCTTACATAGTTCTTACATAATGCTTGTGCAAGCTGTAGAAAAATTAAACTAAATGATTTTAACAACATTAAAAGTATAATTCATTGGAATAATTATGGATTACAATAAATTTAATTGTTAATATTAATGTATAATTGATATTAAAAGATTTTATATTCGAATTCCATTCCAGTCTTGATGACTCCGAATTCAATATATGTGAATTGTTCTTAAAATGACTTTAATGATATATTATGTTAAATTAAATTCTATTAAATGATTTAAAAATCATAAAAATCATGAAATAGGAAATTAGGGACGTGGTATGCTCTAAAGTTTCATCTTGTTACCGTTTTTTATCAAATTTTTACCTTAGAATTAAATTTATAACTCATTAAGAATTAAAATGTTGTTACCATGGTTATGGTTAAAATTAGTTCATAAAGGGGATAAACCAAAATATATGATTTAAAATACCACATAAACCTATCCAAATTTCTTTGGATGAATTAATTTAAAAATTATCATATCATAGATTAGAAATTTGGGTCAATTGGTCCCACTTTCATTTGAAAAATGTTTTGTATTTAAATCATTTAAGTAATAAAAATTGTGTATTTTTATTCACTATAAAAGGACTCCATCTGTACTCTATTATTCACAAAACTTTGATAATATTAGCTTAACAAAACTCTACCAAAATATTTCTATAAAATAATTAGATATGTTCTAGATGGGTTGGTATTCTCAAAATACCAACACTATGATCCTTAAGAGAAAATATAAAAGTGGTTCGTAAAGAATAGGCAATCACCTTAACCAACTCTTTTCAAGTTCATTTCATCTTCTAACTCCAATAAATATTATTTTACCTTTATAATATAATAACACCTATATCATAATATTAATATAATGTTATTATATTAATAGTATTACCTTGTTCATATACTAATCCATTTAATGAAAAATAGAATCATATCTCGTACATATGTGTGGACTACAGCCTCACGAGTCATATTTAATTTTTCATCGTTGTATAACATGGCTGGTATATATAGTTGAATTTAAAAAAATAACATGATATTTAAGATACATTTTTCTTTCTTAAATGAAAAATTAATACTTACATATTTTCCCACATATCCGTTAAAAAATAATAGTGTCGCTCGTACATTCGCTTGGACTACCATCTCAGTGAAGTGTTATGATTTTTTTTTCATTACCACCTTAAATGGATGGTTATAAATTGTATTTAATGAAGAAATATGATATTTATAATATTAATATCATTCGTTAGATGATTGAAATATAATGTATCCATAAGAACCATATCTTTTTCATTGAAACATGAATGAGAAAACTAAACAGTTAGCACCAGATGATTAATTTTAACAAAAATTAGTAAATAATGGGTAATGAGAATATATATAAATTAAGATAAATATGAAAATTGATCTGTTATAAATAAATAAAAAGTTTAAACCCATAATAAAGGATTATGAATCACATTTAAATAAATGGACGCGTGAGGTGAAGGGTTTCTTAACTCAATTTTCATTCATTGGGTTATACTTTCACTTCATTGACTATATTATGCATTTTTTGTATGAAATGA
This sequence comes from Viscum album, assembly GCA_963277665.1. Classification (NCBI taxonomy): domain Eukaryota; kingdom Viridiplantae; phylum Streptophyta; class Magnoliopsida; order Santalales; family Viscaceae; genus Viscum; species Viscum album. The sequence continues at coordinate 1,870,117,781 of OY728133.1, forward strand.
CCTATAATTATATTATGTTGTATTTAAAATTGTTCTATATGGTTTTAAAATTTTTACACAAAATCACCTCAATAATTAATTCTCGCTACAATGATACGATCTTTGTAAGGGATTTCGTTTCAATTTCCACTTCATTGAGACATATTTGGAATTATGTATTTATTTTATTTTATGTGGAGTATATACCGACCATTTTATATATATAACATGAATATATATTAATTCATGGTAATTTAATTTTCAATTCATGTTTAATCTTTCAAGTGGTTACAATTTAAAAATAACTTAAGTGGTAAAAATTTATTTTACATTCTCATTTTTTGGGATTGTTTATATTCATTAAAGGCATATAATAATATATTCATCATAATTTCAATATATTTTTTATCCTCATGATATTTAATGAGTTTCCATATTTAATTCCATCTTTTCCATTATTTGGAACATGAATCATGAAAATAAATAATTAAAAGAAAAACCGAACTTATTTCTCTTTTTGATCGGGTATATTTTTATTCTTTGTCCATAATTTTCAAAATTGTTTTAGAAAAGTTATTTTTATTTACTTAAATGGTTTATAATCTTAATTTTATTTTATCCTTGAATTTTTACAAGGGTTCAAAGGAATATTTATAACGCTTTCCAAATGGTCATTTTTGACTTTCCTTACAAAAATTCAAAAATAATATTTCTTTTTATCATATACGGCATTAATGGATTTTTCCAATAATTGTCCACAGTTTTCAAATTTTTTTTAAAAGTAATTTTTATTTACTTAAATGATATATTAAGGATATTTTATGTCATAATTGACTTTTTACAATGCGTAAAAAAATATTTATTTGTTTCTAATATTTTTACAATGAAAATAATTTAATGAAAATTTATTTTTAATGTTTAGCTTGAATTTTCTTCTAATCTCTAAAAGATTTGATTTTATTACAAAAACTATATTTCTAATGAATTTATGATCATATTTTATCTCTTAATAATTTTGTGATCATTAAAATTCTATTGAATTATTCACTTTCTTATGATCATTTTTCATTAGACATTATATTTATTTTTTATATTCATATTCTTTGAATCATGGGTATGTTTATCACCTAAATAATATAATATTTTTATATATGGAAATTTAATATGAAATTTATTTTATTTACTAGGGAAATCATGAAATTCCATATTATTTACTCAATAAATATATCTATTGATAATATGTGTTTTTTATGAATTAAATTGTTCATTAAATATATGAGGAATGCATTGGAAATATAGTTACAAGTGATGGAAAATTATAAATAATCTCTCATTACATCGACTTGTCTCATGGGAAAAAATATTTGGGTAGCCATATTAAATGATTTTTTGGTGTATACCTATCTTAATTTGAAAATATCTTTACATAAAATCTTGATCAAGACATCTGACAATATGTATTTCTTTCATTCAGAATTCAATTCTTATTTTCCATGATATTATTACATTAATTTCATATATGGATGCATTTTTTTCTCATGTTATTGATTCAATGACATGTGTTATCATTTATTAAGCATTTCATATTGATTTGGACTTATTTACTAATGATATATATCATTGTATGAAACTCTGAATAAGCATTTAAAGTTATCCTTATTTTGTTTTCATTTCCCAAGAATATGAAGAAGAAATATTTGAATGAGTGTTTTGAATCTAAAATATTTGTTTTTGTAATGATTTATATTTTATTTCCAATGTAAAATGGGAAAAATGTGTTTATATGATTTTTGAATACTACTAAATTGATCAGTTCTTGGTAATTTAATCTCTTTCATCTTATGTCAATGTAATAAAGTAGACACTAATTTTAGTTTACTGGAATTGGGGTTATTACAAAAAAAATATTTTTGAACAACTATAAAAAAGGATAAATTTAATTTTTATAACATCTATATCGACATATTTTTCAACACAGTAGTTCCCGAGATGGATTTTTAAGCAATAAGAATGTAAATTTTGGAAAACATGAGGATCTAAGGCAACATCCCCTTCAATTGAGTTAATTGAAAATATATATTTTTGTCATGAATGTTTTTCTTCAAATCATATTCCTCTATGAAATGAAATATAAAATTTCACAAGGCTATCTTATGTTGAGGTTGAAATCTAAGATCATTTTTACATTATTGTGGATTTTTTAATATTTTCATCATGTATGATTTGGAATTGATTGTTGAAAAACTGAACAAGAATTTAAACAATATAAACACAAGTGTCATAGTGTAAAAAATTGATGAACTAGTGGATAAGAACAGGTTTCAACCTTTGATTTTCATAATCACTATAAATTTTAACATCCCATATTTAAAATACTTCAATGCATAATCTAATACCAAATAATGTACACAGGATCCTTTATGAAAGTCACACTGACACCCAGTATGTATGTTATTATTCTTTTTTAGGTGGTCTAGTTACTTAACCACCACTAATAAATTAAATATAAACAACATCATTGTGCTCTTAATTCTTGACCATGATTGAGATGTTCAAATAAAGGATAAGAATAATTCAGAGTGAAACAATGTATCTTCATTCAATAACTTATAAAATTCAACCTCACATGTCAATAGTTTATGGAGAAATGATTTTAAGAATAACCAAAAGAATATATCATTCATGATCAATTACAACTAGCAGTATTTGAGAACACCTCCATGAATAAATTCTATGCGAGGAGTAAAAGAGAATTTGACACAAAATATGTCACTGTAGGTTTTTTCTAGCTCATCACTACAATCAATTTTTTTTGGTATGGCTAAGAAAACTATATACTTTATCTTCAATTATTAAAATAAAACTCATAGGCCATGTCGACATCTCCTTCATATGCATCTCAACTACACTGTTTCATAATCAAATTTGAGCCCTGCAACAATAGTTGAACTACAATGGATCCTCGACCTATCGTTGATCAATGATTAAGTTCATTAAATTCTTTTAACTTGTATAAGCATCAGTGTGCATGATAAACATCATTGGGCCCCTATTATTTCCCTTTAAGGGAGATAGATATAATTGTTTTCTCTAATCTATAACAACTCCTTCAACCTGCATGTTGCTTCAACTAGTGTTCGATCAAACATCATGGATCGACATCTCTAAATTTACACTTGGCCTATGATTCTTCAATGGATGCACTTCAACCCTACATCAACCATTGAGTCATTGATGACTACACTTCAACATTGGGATATACTTTGTCACGTAACTCTCACTAGAAAATAATAGATCATATTGTGTGAATACCTTCTTGAATATGATCTAAAAACTACCCAGAATAGAATTTTCTATCCACTTGATCATAAAAAATAAATGAAAGAAGTGATAACATAATCACCATATCCAAAATCGAATCAAGGATTGTTGACAGATCCCTGGTAAGAAATTCTACCACTATACTTTGTCAATCGTCAACTAGTGTTGATCTCGCCTAGTGGAAAAACATGAACTCAAGAGACCACCTTCAGTTTGACCTTCATCACCCTTGATATCCCTATCTCCCACTGGAAATTTTTCAATTATACTTCTTAAAATTTCATGTTAGTCGACCCATTGATATCCAAACCCTTCCAAGAATTTCCTGATAGGGAATACAAATTCTTTATATAATTACTAAAGCGCTTTCCGGTGTAGCATTATTTTTAGAAATTTCAAATACAATGTGTCTTTTTATGAAGTTTACTTTTTTTCTTCTTTTTTTTGTTACGTTATATATATATATGTGAAAAAACATTAAAAATTATTTAATTTTTTTTCATTCGCCATTATTTCCAATAGAGTATTCCAAAAATATTACATAACCTCAACTCATCCCTCTCTTATACATGGAAATTATCCTCCTTATTAGACTTTATGTTTACTGGGCATTGGGTCCATATTCATTGGTTCTATGTGCCTCAGAGGATATGTACCATATAATTGGTTCCCCACTACCTAGAAAGAAATTTGTATTTTCTTTTTTTAATAAAAAAATTATTTCCCAACTTGTTTAAAAATATACCTAACATTAAAAATAAAAAATATTAATAATATATAATTATGTTTTATTTAATATAAATAATAATAATTTAATTGATTCTTATATAATAATGTAATAATTAATTTCGATTGATTAAAAGTAATTTGTGGTAATAATAATTTTTAATAACGTAATTGATAATTAATAATATATTTAGTAATTAAATTAGTAACGAGTTTTAATTATTAATAATGTTATATAATTAATAATTATTAATAATATAACTAAATTTTATGCATTAATATTGTAAATAAAAATTAATATTATAATTAATTATTACAATAAAAGAATTATTAATTATTTACAAAATACCGGAGAGGGAGAATTAAAAATCACAAAGAAAAGCATTCAACACTCACAACATACTTGGAGAGGTTACATGAAAATGAAACACCACACACACTTATGAGCTAATAATTACATGTTATACCATCCTCCCCAAAAGTATTGATAGATACCCAAATGACATATTTTATTTCCTATAAGTGGCACAAAATTCTGAGTTCTTGATGACCCAAAATCCCAACTAAATGTGGCTCATGTGCCCCTAAAATAAATGACCAGAAGGCCTATATGAGCTACCTTATGTTATTTTGTGTCACCAACCTTTATTTCACACCACCTATGCCATCATAGTCACATAATATTTCACATTGTACTTATAACATCCCCGAATCCACACTTCCACATTTGGTGCTAAAAACACAATATTTACACTTTTGGATTTGATATCGATAGACGTGTATCAATTTTAAAAATTTAAAAATTACAAAATCAAATGGAAATATTAGATCACTCACATACCTAAAGACCTGTTAAGATTATAGTTTTACACAATTAAGACAAACTCTTACATAATACGTCTTCAAATGAGTATTTTTCTCCACTATACCCAGTTTTTCGTACTCTACAATAAATATTCAAAATCTCATAAAATTTCTTTACACATGAATCCTTTCTAGACATAACTAATTTAACATCAATCATTATAAACATGGAAAATATAAAACATAAGAAGGATGAGGTCAAACGCTCAATAAGGGTAAATATATGCATTAATAATTGAATGTTATCAGTGAAAATAAGATGAGTATAAGAGCATGATACCATAATCAAAGTACACACAAATAACATAAGAGAATTCATACCCATAAAACATGGATCATAAATCATGTGACATGATATAAATCTTTAATATAAGACAAGAGTCATATAAGTCAACAATATTGAGCCATGCGAAAATAAACCATGAATAAATGATAAATTAAAACTTGATGAAAATAAAAAAATAATACATTTTGGTAACATGTAATATCATTTTAATATCACTCTTAGAATATTTATTTCAAATGGAACAACATACTAATTAAATTCCAATAATCTCTTAGGAGAAACCTATAACTAGTTAATTGCATCAATTTAACCAATGCATTAGAGAGATATATTAGGATCACATGTCATCAAGAGTTATATCAGGCTCACCCGTATTCATAAACGGTGTCCAAGAACCATAACATGAATATAAACCATGGAATCTTTGTATGACCCCAAAACTCCCTGAGTGGGGAGGGGTGAATCTGGGGTTCATGTTTTTTTAAAGTGATAACCCGTATTCCCAAATTGGTAGAAACTTATTAAACATATCTGATATAATTTTTCAGTAATTAAATATTTACATATAAAGAGAAAACACAATAATTTTACTGGGTTCACCACAAAGGGAGATTCAAATACGCATATGAAGAAAGTGTTTCGGTCATACCAAATTACATTAATTTTCACTAGTAGTGGAATATAGAATTTTAGACTATGTAACTCTATTCCAGACACACTTACATTACAAGAATTTAGGGATAACACTGTTCCTCCCTCATAACACTTATGTAGACTCTCATAGATCACTAATTTGGTTGATGTCTTACTCAGTTTAATGACATGAAGGTCAATTTGGTAGATTTAAATTTAAGTCTTTTTTCTGGAATAACACGAGGCTCTACTTACATCATTGTACTGAATTGATGAACTTCAAATCACCAATCAAAAAAAATCAGAGTTTAAAAACATGATAGTACCACAACTCCCTACTTACGAGTAACACCCGTTCTTGCACACAACTTTTGGGATTGTCATGAATGAAGAATTTTACCCAACCCTTATCTTTTTTTAAAAACATGACATGAGTAAAAACTAGTCTGGATAGACACATGGAACAACCTTCATGAAATATTTATTGCATGCTACTCTTCTGCGTGCAAATATTTCACACGAAAGAGACATAAGATATTCTTGGGAAAAGGTTACTTTAAATGTAGGGGTTGCTACATGTTTATAGACATGGATGAACATATCCACAAGATCCTTGTGTTTATTCCGCTATGGATGAAAGACTAATTTTGATGTTTAATTTTATGTGTAATATTATTTTATACAATTTCATTCTTTTCACACAGATCATGCCTTTACCGTATTTTAATCTGAAAATATTGAAACCCCTCTTTCATGAATCTAACATTGATGTCATATTTGGTGTGAAATATTATTTGGTATAATTTAATGTTTTTCACATATATAATTCTTTTTAAATATGTTGATGTGACGATCTCAAAACTCCACATTAACACAACTGAATTTGATGTCGTTTATAGCGTGCAAGATTCTTTCATGCAATTGTATCTTTTGCTCATAGCTCATTCCATTTCTATACTTTAATCTGACGATCTAGAAACCCAAATTTCATAAAATATTTAGATTCAAATTCATTCTTTCCGGAAACTTAATTTGTTTGAAACAACTTTTTTCATCCTCAAAATTTTGGACCCAAAAATTTGGAAAACATTGGGAAACAACACCACCTTCATCACTAGAGCCATATAAATTATTAAAAACAATTGTATTACAATCTCCTTTATTAAAAATATGTCTATAGACAAATAAAAACAAACAAGACTCTCTTTCTAGATTTTGGCTTTGAAAGTACTTAACTCAAACAAGATTATATTTTTTTCAACATAACAATATCCATTGTTCTTTCATAGCTTTATTTACCCATGGAAAGGAAATGGGTTTGATGAAAATCTCTTTGAAACAATTATAATCCAAATATAAAAATAATAAGGATGATATAATTAAAACATATCCCCAGTGAAGGACAAGTAAAATCAATGGTTGTTACCATTGATGAATAAAAATACCATTAAAAGATATTTTAAACCATAATTGAGAAAAATACCCTTTCCAATTTGAAAATCACTTTTTAAAACTAAAAACTCACAAAATATAGTGAAAATACTTTTCTTAGAAAATAACCATTGAAAATTATAAATTACGCTTCAAAGAAAATAATGATTATGATGTTGAGAAAATGTATTCATGCCATAAGTGGTAAAAATAAACATTCTTTTCAGACTTTTGTAAAGAGATTAAAAATTCACCCATACAAAAAACATTAAAAATTTTACTTTTAAAAACATTTAAAAAATTCAATGATCAGGTAAAATATAAATATGAAATAATTTATGTTTAAAATATAACATTCTTGAAGACATTTTAGAAAATATGTATATATAAGAGAACGATTCTCTATTAAAAAAGATACATGATTTATATCACTTACAAACAAGGGTTGGTGGGAACTAAAAATTTAATCCAGAATTATAAATATAAGTTAAGAAAACATATTTTGTTCAAGAAAATAAGAGAATATTATTATTTTAAGGGAACATTGACCATAAAAAATCTCGAAAAGAAAGGATATTGTAATATAAAGACATTACAGCTTTCGTATCTTTCAAATAAAATGTTAATAAAAGAAAGAGCATAATATGGATCTATAAATCACATAAATTTTATGAATTAATATTTCAAAAATCTCTCATGAGGTAGTAAGTACAGAATATAGGGAAATTATGGTGCATGAGATGAAACACACCTCAAGAAAATGAGATCGAGATAATGAAACCTTTGTAAAGATCATAATTATTGATGTGATAATTAATCCATGAAGTGATTATGTGAACTTATGTAAATATTGATAAAAAAATATTAAATACATAATAATAAAATTTAGAGATCAATTTATGCATAATCATGTCATGGAAAAGTCAATGAAGTATAATAATAACCTAATGAATGGAAATTGAGTAAAGAAACCCCATACAACTTGGTAACTTTCATGTCAAATCCCTTTAAATGATATAATTTTAATTGAAACATAAAATGAAAAAAATTATTCAGGTTTTATGATATAACATGTAAAATGGTAGTATATACACCATATAAAATAATGTAGTTGTATAATATTAAAACATGCCTCAATAAAGGGAAATTGAGACGAAATCCCTTACCTCATGTCCCAAATTGCAATGTATTTTCTTTAAAACCTGTATAATTAACTTATATAAATTATACAATTTCTTAAGAAACGTTTTTCAGGATCAATAAATTATAATTAAACCATATATTTCATTTATTCTAATTACATATTTAATTACTTTATCAGTTAAGTCCATGTCTGGTGTTTTGAGGATGTTCAGAAAATAACTTCAAAATGACATTGATAAGTTGACCATAGAAAAAGGAATATTTATTACATCATTTATTGAATAATAATAACTGAATATTTATCATTTTAATATATTAATTATTATTCCAAAACCAACCATTAAATATGTTTTAGAAAAATTAATTACATTACTATCATGGAGATGTAGGTTGTACGCACGCATGAGTAACATTTTCATTTTTCAAAGAGAATGAGGGAAATGAGATAAGTATAATTTAAATTTAAAGAATTATTATTATATAATAAATATAATATTTAATATTTAATTATATTTATATATACAATCCTTGTGATATAGTGATGGAAAATGAATCAAATCGCTTCGTGAGGGTGGTAAAATACACGTACCCACATACGACCATATCATTTTTCAATAGATGTGAAGGTAAGAAAATATAGGATATAATATATTATTATAATTATTATTATTTAATTAATAATATATATATATATATATATTAATTCTATCATTATAACAATCTGTGATAGTTGGATATGGAAAATAAATTACATAGGTTCGTGAGGTGATAGTTTTTTATATACAAGAATGATGGTTTAATTTCTCATATGATGAAAGGAGAGATGAATATATGTTATGAAATTAAAAAAATAAAATAAAATAATATTTATGATAATGATGTTATGATTTCATCATGGTCGAAGAATATTTGAAGGACGTGGAAGAATAAATAAAACTAAAATATTCATTTAAAAGCTATACCACTTTTTCAGACATTATTCATTACTTTTCTAATCCCAATAAAGTAGGAATTATTCCCAAAATAATACCCATAAAACATGGTTAGGGATTTTGTTAAGGAATTTTATTATGTATTTATAACACCCTGAACTCACACTTCATGGTTCAGTGCTTAGAAACGTGGTGTATTTTTTTAAATAAAAGAAACTGAATCTGAACAAATACACAAAATTTATTATATATCAAGAACATTTATACTTATAGGTTTGTGAGGATTAGAAAAACCTTAAAATTTTATCAAATATTTAAAAGAATAAAATATAAAAGACAAAATACAATGTATGCAGTAACACTGTAAGTGAATAAAATGCCTTCATATAAATCTATTATACCAGTGAAAATTAATTTAAAACAAGGGGTGATCATTTATTATACCCAGTCAGGGGTGTTTTAAAATCATTGATAAATAACCTTAAAATATTCTATTAAAAATATTATTAAAATTACATTTATAAATACCTTTTGAAAAAATTATTGAAATTACTTATGACATAAAAATAATGCATTTCTTTGAAAATTAATTATGTTCAAATATTTCTTTAAACATATTCTAGTGATTTTTTGGAAAATTAATTAAGAAATCTATTGAAAACATAACACATGAGGTTAATTGAAATATTAATTGGTTTATTGTGCCTAAACAATTGAAGAGGGATGAGTTCACTCTCAAATTCCCTTCCATATTTACAACGTTCAAGTGACAATATTTTATAAAAATATTTTCAACTTTTCTTCCTTATGTATATACTTTTCCACTAGATTTTTTAAAAAAACATAAAAAAACATTAAATACACGTACACTTATATTTGTATATAAATGTATAAATGTAAACCTTCATTGAAACTCACTTTTTATACATGGCACAGCCAAATCTTTTGATACTTGACATTTCATATTTACATGGAAGGTTATTTAGCATAGATCTATTTAAAATTTTCTACATAATCTCATAAAAAATATATTTTTAGGTAGTTCCAATAAATGAAAATTTTATTCAATTATCATTCATATTTGAATATATGTATATATTTATTAACGTATGAAATTCCATGAAAACAAATAAATGACATATTTCCATAATCATGATTTGTGTGTGACATGTATATGACATAATGAAATTATGATATTCTTAATTTATAAATTATTATATAGAATAATTTTTGGTTAACCATAAATAATTAATTTAATATTTGTAAACTTGAAAAATATATAAGACTATATATATAAGCTCGAATAACTTCCAAACATAATAAAGATAAAAACAGAAATTTTAGAAATAGTAAACACACATACATATATATAAACACATTCATGGACAATATAAACTTGGTAGTTTTTGAAATTAATATAATGCATATACTCCATAAGTATGATAATACTTATATAACATGAGTTAAATAACGAATGTATAATACCTAAATATATACGATCGACAAGCATGAACATGTAATGACATAAATATAAATCATGAATTTAAATAATAAATATAAACATGTAGTTTATATAAAAATTATATATGTAATTCTTAGAATTTATAATAAATGTAATAGTTATAAAAGAAAATTTACTAATAGAAACCATAAATTCATATTATATTGAAAATAGTTGCTTCTTCTATAGAATAATGAAATATTTCACTTCCATATTTTGAGAACTAAGATCGATATTTGAAAATATATAATCAAATGATATCCCTTAACTTATAATTTATAAAAAATATAAATTTATATAGATAGATATGAATATATATATATATGTGTGTGTGTGTGTGTGTGTCTATTTATTTGTAAAATAACATATTTTGATCAACAAAATTAAACCCATACTTGTATTGCATAAAACCAGGACCTGCGACTTCAGACCTTCTTTATTACTCTCCAAACAGAAAATTGGTTTTTCCAATTTGCATTTGAAAATTGAAGTCCATTATAGAACAAACCTATATTGTTTATAAAAAAATTTATAAATAAAAAATTGATAAAACTATGGACCAGTAGAGATTTTCATAGATTTGTTACAATGATGGGTTCAAGATTACAGTGCAAGTACAATGTACATTCAAAAATTCTTGGAAGAAAACCATCACTAGAACAATAGGAATTTTTTAAAATAACTAAAAAAAGATCATATAAATTGACATCTATAGTCAAAATTAAACAATATTCTCATAGTCTAAAATCAATCAAGAAAAATAAAAATGGAAAATGGTTAAATAGTGACATTGATCGAAGAAAAAATCAGAATTAAATGAAAAAAATCAGAGTTAGAAAAAATGTAAATTCAGACACCTAAAAAAAGGAAAGTCAACACCTACCTCAGATCTTGTAAAATAAAAACCCTTTTGATGTGCACGGCATTTGAAAACCCTCATCAATGGCTGAAACCCTATATGTGGAATGAAACCCAATGAAAAAACAGAGATTCTCTTCACCGAAAACCAGTCCTTGCTCAGATGAAACCGACAATAGATCTGTAGTTGAACACGTCCTAGACACCTCTTTATAGCTCGATGCGACAATGGGGACCCCTGAAACTCAACCGCACGATACCTGAAACCAATGCTCGACCACAAGATGGTGCTCATCTCATTAAACCCTAAACCCCCCTTTCAAACTCAAATGAAACTCCTTACTTGTTTCCCTTATCATGATGAAATACCCTACCTCCAAAACCCAATTTCATCCATTTTTGTTAGTGTTTAATTTTTAACAAGAAAGGACATTAGATTTTAAATAATTTTTTATGCAATAGATATGTAAAATTTTCAAATAATATATATATAATTAAAATATATATAATATATATAATTATAATTTTATTAAAAAAATTCATAATATTGATAATTTTATAAAAATAATCGAAAAATAATTTATATTTCAAAAATAATAATTATAATTTCATATTCATATGTATATATATATATGTCATTTCAAAAATGAAAATTTATATAACCAATTTAATCATATTTATATAAGAATTAATCATTATTTCAGATGTAATAATTATTATCATTGTTATCATATATTAAAATAAGAATATTTATATTAAAATAACCATTTAAGAAAATAATTCTGCAAAATAGAATTTTTAGAATATTAATTTTATATAAATTTGAAAACTATATATTATAATAAAATTAATTAAAACACTTAATTAATATTTTTCAGAACTTAATTTATTTAATATAAAACAATTCATAGGGTTTTAACATTCTCCCCCGTTAAAAAACTTCCACGCAATTCATTCATTGAACTAAAAAGAGTTTTTAATTTTCTTCTTTAAAATTAAGAAAATACAGAAATTTATAATCTACTATAATCTACCGCTCAAAAAACAATATCTAATCTCTAATTTTTTCTAGACCATTGCTCTAATACCAACTATAACTCCCTGAACCCACACTTCTGGGTTCAGTGCCTTAAATTACTATTTTTTTTAAAATAAAAGAAACTCAATCTAAACAAATACACACCATTTATTATATACCAAGAACTTTTACCAATTTAGGTTATTAAGAATTAAAAAAAACATATATTTTTATCAGAGCCATACAAGAATAAAACAAAACAAACAAAAGGACACCACATGTGATAAATCTATAAGAGAAACAAACATCTTTTGATAAATATACTAAACCTGTGAAAAATAGTTTTAAATATTGGGTGAGAATTTATTATTCAAAGTATGGGGGTGTTTTAAAATCTTTTATAAATAAACATAAACTATTCTGTCAAAAATACATTAAATTTTTTATCTAGAAATACCTCTTGAAAACATTATTGAAATTACTGAGACCTTAAAAATAATGCATTGATTTGAAAATTAATTACTTTCATAGATTTATTTAAACATATTCCAATCTTATTTTGAAAAATCATTAAGTAAGCTCTTGAAAACAAAATACAGGAGGTCACTTTAAAAATTTAATGCTCTTTTGGGCCTACCCAATTGATGAGTAATGAGTTCACTCCCCAATTCCCATCTATACTTACAATATTCATGTTCCAATATTTTATAAAATCCTTATCAGAATGCCTTACATTTTTATATATGTTTATATTGGAGTTGTTTTGTTTTAAAATATTAAAAACATTAAATACACATACAATAAAATTTTTATATAAATGTATAAATGTAAACCTTCATTAACAATTACTTGTTAGACATGAAACAAAAAAAATCTCTTCATAATTGGCTTTGCATATTTAGATGGAAGGTTATCTAGAATCCATGCACTTAAAATTGTATTCATAATCTCATAAAAATCCATTTTTTTGGTAGTTCTGATAAATGAAAAGTTTATTCATTTCTCTTACATATATATATATATATTATTGTAAGAAACATCATGAAAAAACAATGATATATGGAAATAATCATGATTTGTGTATGACATGTATATGACATGATTCAATAATGATATTCTTAATTTATAAATTCTTAAATAGAATAATATTTTGATAATAAAAAATAATTCATTTAAGATTTCTGAACTTGAAAATTATATAAGTATGTGTATATATATATGATCAAATAACTTGAAGATGTAATACATATAAAATCTAGAATGTTATAAATAATACACACATATATATATATATATTAACCCATACATGAACAATATAAACTTTGAGTTTTTTTTTAAATTAATATAATAAATGTACACCATAATTATAAAAATACTTGTATAACATGAGATAGTTAACGAATGTATAGTACCTACATATATATGATTTACAAGCATGAACTTGTAATGACATACATATAAATCATGAATTTAAATCATAAATATAAACTTGTAGTTTATATAAACATTATATATAACATACTTGGAATTGGCAATAAATGTAATATTTATAAAATAAAAATAACTAATACAAACCCTAAATTCATATTATATTTAAAACAGTTTCTTCTTCCATCGAATAATGAAATATTTCACCTCCATAATTTGATAAATAATATCGATATTTGAAAATATATAATTAAAATATATCCCTTACCTTATAATTTATGAAAAATAGAAAGTTATATTGATAGATATGAATATATATATATATATATCTTTGTAAAATAACATAATTTTATTAAAAAAATTAAACCCTTACTTGTATTTCATAAAACCATAACCAGAAGCTTCAAAAATTCTTTATTACTCTCCAAAGTGGAAATTGGTTTTCCCAATTTTCATTTTAACATTGATGTCTTTTATAGACTTTATACATAAATGTATATATAAAAAATTGATAAAAATGGTGACCATTAGATATTTTCATAGATTTTTTATAGTGATGGGTACATGTTTTCAGTGCATGCTCAATGTACCTTCATAAATTCCTTGATGAAAACCAGCACAACAATAGAAACATTTTAAAAAAACTACTAAAGGTACAAATAAATTGACATATATAGAGAAAATTAATCAATATTATCATATTATAAAATAAAACAAAAAATCTAAAAATAGACTACAATTAAGTATTGAAATTGATCGAAGAATAAATCAAAATGAAACAAAAAAAATCATAGATAGACTAAACAAAAAATTAGACACCGAAAATAAGGAACGAAAATACCTACCTAATATTTGGGAAAAATGAAACCCTATAGATGATGCCTGACCTTCAAAAACCTTCAACGGTGGCTGAAACCCTATCCATGAAAAGAAACCCAACGAAAAAACATAGATCTTATTCCCTGGTAATCAGTACTTTCTCAATTGCAACCAACACTAGATCTACAATCGAACACTTCTTGGACACCGCCTCCTAGATCAGTGTAATGACGATGGCCCCTAAACCTCGACCGCAAAATGCTCGAAACTAGTGCTCAAACTCAAGATGGTTCTCAACTCATGAAACCCTAACCCCCCCCCCCACCTTTTACACTTGGATGATGTGCCTCCCCAATTTCCATTACCCAGATAGAATTCCCATCCCTCAAAACTTTATTTTATTCCATTTTTTATCGTCTAATTTTCAACACCAATGTAAATTCTATTTTGAATAAAATTCTCATAAAATAGATACCCCTAAATTTAAAAAAAAAATATTCATAATTAAAATATTTATAATATATATAATTATAATTTTATTAAACAAAATACATAATATTAATAATTTTATAAAAATAATCTAATCATAATTTATAATTCAGGACTAATAGTTATAATTTCGTATTCATATGTATATATATATATATGTCATTTTAAAAAATAAAATTTATAAAACGAAATTAATTATATTCGTTTAATAATTAATCATCATTTTAGATTAAATAATTATTACCATACATAGAATATATTAAAATATAAATATTTACATTAAAATAATCATTAAACAAAATAATACTTTAAAACAGTATTTTTAAAATATTAATTTAAAATTAATTTACAAAATATATTTCGTAATAAAATTAATTAAAACAGTTAATTATTCTTTATCATAAGTTAATTTATTTAATATAAGGAAATTCATTGGGATGTTATAGTATTTGATGATATAGAGTGCTCACAATGTGTAAGGAAAGGAGGATAAGAGGTTCCCATTTATAAGTGAGGGGAGGAGAAATCATGGAATTACATAAAGTATTAATATATATATGTGTGTGTGTGTGTGTGTGTGTGTGTGTGTGTGTATATATATATATCAAAATAATATAAATTGTATCCAAGGAACCCAAAATATTTTATAGGGTTAAAATACACTCAAAAAATCACATTTATTAAATAGTTAGAAACATTTTAAGCCATATCTCGTAGTTAAATCCATTTAAACTCATTTTAACTTTAACCGTTATAACTTAACTTTTTTACCATGATAACAAAATTATATGAAAAATAATAAAAGCTTCCTTACAAAAAATTTTGAACACGATGATTAAAAATTTTGAATCCATTTTATCAGATTAAAATTATTTAGGTGGTGGAAATTACTTTTAATATAAGAGCATAAAATGCATGATAAACGATTTTAAGAAAATACCTTATTTAAAAATACAAGTCATTTTACCATGAAATCAAATAATAAATTGTTTTAAATGATTTTTTTGGTTAAATAATAAACAAATTAATGTTATTATACTTTTTGAGGAAGTTTAAATTTAATGGAATCTTTTAACAAGTATATAAAATGCAAATACACATCAATGGTTTTTAATTTGAATAAAATATTACTTTTCCCAAAAAGTCATGCATGGGTTCTAAAATTCAAAATAATGTTTTAAAATTATTAATTCATAAAAATATATTTGGTCAAAAAACACTCATTAAATAGGATACAATAACGTGCGATTGATAATTTAAAGATTTACCCTATAGTTTTCAACTAATTTTACATCTTTTACCGAGGTGGAAAATATTTAATATGGTTAAAATTAAAAATGAACAAAAAATAAATTAACCATATTAAATTGTGTTAATTATTATGTTTCTAAATATGGAATATATTTTATCAAATTCATTTTATATAAGTGACAGGAATTTATTTAAAATTAATCTTGCAAAACCCGATGAAAAATAAGAGTTTTTTCAGTATAAATTTTTTTTATACCAAATTAAAGTATAATGTTTATTATAATAAAAATAATTCAATTATTATTAATATAAATATACATATAAAATTTTAAAACTAATCAAAAATAAAATGTCACTTTGTAAATACTTGTCTATAAAAGAAAACTTTTAATAAAAATTAGTATTTTTCACTTTTCATTAAAAAATTTAACTTTTCAGAAAAATACTAAAATTTCACCCTAAGATAATCATAATATTATGATTTCTAAAATTATATCATTTTTATGAAATATAATTTCTAAAATATATAGAAAATAATTATAATTGTCATACATAAAATAAATGAAAATCTTCTTTTGAAGAAAACCTATTTTATGAAGCACAAAATATCTTCACTAAAAATTGAATGATTATTTACTAATAATTAATCAATATATTTACATTGAGTGGTTCCTTTATAAATATTTTATAATGTGGTTATTTTTATCCATTCCCACCAATTCAAAGACCAATTAACAATATTTTATAATTCATTTAAACTTGGAGTTACATATTATATATGCTCTTGAAAATAATGTTATTATTTTAAAGTAAAAGGTGTTAGATTCTTCCAACATTAATAAATTGTGTCATCATAATTTGAACTTGATCTCTATTTTCGAGGGTTTGATACTTGAAAGTACCTTTATTGAAAACCCACATCATAAAAGGTGTTATGGATGACCTACACAATATTGTTAGTTATGCATGGGTGTGATAATATTATAAATTTATATAACCCAACTAGAACTACTATAAAGGTACGTAGAACAATGGAATTTTGTGGTTAAACCCAAAGATAATAGATGAAAATGACCAGTAACATAACAATTAGAACCTATAAGGGAATTCCACATAAGATTCTATGATTTGGGTCTTTAATTAATAAAATTGATAAAACATATGTTGATAAAGAAAAAATGAAAATTCAATTTTATAGAGTCTATAAATAGGATAACCTTAAATCTAACAAGGTAAGGTCTATTGGATTTGGCTGTGTAGGTGTTAAAAAGTGTCAATTTATAATTGGGTCAACAAATTGGATCTACCTAGATAGGAAACCAATATTTTTACTAGAAGTTTTTTATAATCTAGATGCATTAGGTGAAACTAAAAAAAAACAAAAAAAATTAGACTATTGGACATAGTTCGAGTCATTCCAATTAGTATAGGTTATTACCCTTATAATATTATGGTCTAGATTATAAAAGGTAATGTGATATGATTTTATAAATGACCTAATTCCTTAGTTAATAAATTACCAAGGTTTTTATGTAGAAATTCATTAAATCATTGATACCCCTACATTGAATCCATAGAACTAAGTAGGTTAGCTATGCAGAGATAAAGCAGGGTTAAGCATGTTAATAATTAACATAGTTGAAATAGGAATAATAATAGTGCAATAATTTAATAACACAATTGCAAGTTTTTTAAATGAGAATAATAAAATAAACCAACATAGTATAATAAAGTGAGAAATTAAACCATAATAGTGAAGTAAATGAAAAAAATGATAATTTGAGGAAGAATGTTAATAATTTCAAAACAAAAACAAGAACTAAGATTTTACTTGAATAGTACAATAATTTCATTGTTTGGGAATGAAAAAAAGAAATAAATGAATGAAATAATGGAAAAAGAATGAAAATGAAGAAGATCATGGAGTCGTTTGGACACTGTAAATATAAATAGGCCACATCACCTTATGGCGTAAATAGATTTTACATTGTAAGTGTTATTTAATTTCAATTTTCCTAGAACTATTACATCATAAGTCAATATTTTATATTCTAAATGATATCATTAAGGTATCTGATGATTTAATATCTCTGTTATTTATGGAGTGAATAAGATTCGTGGGGTCTTTAATCCCATAGGGTTTTATGAAGTATGTTATAGAATAATTTCATATGTTTTTATTTATATTGTATAATTTATATATTGAATGGATCTGAAAAACAGTTGTACAGTTGGCATGTATTAATGAATTTATGTTGTAAATAGATTTTTACAGTGTAAATAGTATGAAATTTTAGACCTTTTCAACACTCCTCCTTTTCGAGCCTTATCATAAACATACAACAAAAACCAACCAAGAAACATAGTATCAATGAACAAAACATGTTCAAATCCCAAAGAAATGGTTCTAATATAAATACATGAATCAATATTATCAAATTACCCCACCCTTGAATGATTTTTTATCCTCAAGAAAAAAGTTACTCAATAGGGTTTCTAAAAGGAATATTTTTTAACAAGAATCATGTATTACAACCAAGAAAATTAAACAAAGTGTTATAAAAAATTCTATTACTCCAAAATCACCCCTACATAAAAAATATTTCATGCCTTGTAATCTTTTTATTTAATCAAATTCCATTTTCCTTTAATTTTCATTTCCAACTATTCCTTAGATAACTATACCCATTTTTCAATTTACCCCACTATGACATTTCACTCATTACTAAAGATAAAATGAAATTAGAGTTATGGTCATTTCCTCATTAGATGTTTCTAAACATAATAGTGCACTGATTCTAACACATACACTCCATAAAGACAAATAAAACAATTAATTATGTCATATTTATCATTAAGTTTTAAATGAATCTTAGGTTGATGGTAGTTGGGTTGATGAAAAACAAATTAAGATAAAAAAGAAGGGTAAACATCGAAGTTAATGTCATGATAATCATGGATAGTGAAATAAACAACATCCTCTAGAAAGTATCACCTCAACACTCCCAAAATCCCTATCCATGTCCATTGATTTTTTATAATAGTGTAATGAAGCTATATTGTTTCTTCCTTTTTCCCTTTTTTCGAGAATTCATATTTAAGAAAGATTTCATATATACCACCAAACCATATATGATCTATTTGGAGGATCATCTATATGTTAATATTTATTTTTGACCTTATTGATAAAACCCCCCAGATATATATTTAAACATGATAATCATGAAGGTGCATCAAATGTAACCATATAACACATCTTTCAAATCAAGTGAACATGTCACTGCACATCTCCTTAGCAACAGGGATACCATTTCCATCACTAATTACCATTCCCCCACTCTTACTCAAGTGAAAATCATGAAATCATACCAATGATTAGGGTAGAAAGGGATAAAATGGACTTGTAACATTGCTTAATCTTAACAAGGACATCTATGGATTCTATGGGTTTAATAAGGAATAATGTATAGGTGGGTCTCACGGAAAATGGGATCAATAAATAAAAAATACCTCAATCATTTTAATAATTTATTATTATAGGGCCTTGATAAGATTTAAATTCATATTTTGATAATATTACATGCCCTAAGTATCTCTTAGGAAATAAGATGAGAAAAGAATAGGAAAACGTAGGTTAAAAATTCTCTTAGTAATGAGAATACATATAAAAGGGGAAATCACTCAAGGCATAGTAACTAGTAATAATTCAACAATAATAAATTGCTGAAATTTGGAATCAAATGTAAATCACACAACTCACCAATCATGCTCAAAATATAATTAAGAATAATTAATAGATTTTAAAATTTTCCATCTACAATTTCTCTTGTATTTACATGGTTGAAATAATATTCCAAGTAAAATAATGATTCAAATAAAATATTTCCCTTAGACTACTGAGAATGGGTAATAATATATGTGTATATGAAATATTACTCATGAATTATCCCCCAAAAATTACAATGAATTTTTTTACACTGTTTCAGTATGTAGTGTGGGAGAGATAGCAATGAAATAAGAAACAATTTTTTAATGGAATGAATAAAACCAGTGTAGGGAATCCAGATCTCCAGGTAATAAAAATCATGCCATGGGGGAAAATTGTGTATGCTGATGAAAAAATGGGATACCTATGACAATGTTATAAAAAAATATACACACACTAGAGAAACAATTAGTTTATCAGATATATACAATATAATATTAGCAAATTTGTAGGGGAATATTGTAAATTGGATTGGGTATCAGATCATATATACATGCATGTAGAAGAATACAAACTATGTTCTAAATAATAGTATCTAATATTAAAACCTATAAAAAATGTCCTACCCAAACCTAGTAAAGACTCAAAAGATCAAAATATGAGTTTCCTCCAATAAAGTGCTAACCAGACATCATCATCCAAATGGATGGGAATATATCAATCGAAGCAGTCCATCATCATAGATTTCCCCTACCTCTTATAAGAACTAGAAACAGTGTTCTAGAGCTCTAATGGTCTCTTTGTGGGTTTAAACACCTTAGATATGGGCTAAAGATACCTCTCATGCCAAACAAAAGTATACTAGAAGGTCATGGACATATCTCTTGGGTAATTCATTATAACTCAACTACATGAGTAAATACCTCATGGGGTAGATGAAAGGGTATCCTAGTAGGTCCTTCATATATGAAAGAAGAATCATATGATCTAGAAATGTTATCCAAATGCACAAATAATAAGGAAAATGTAACAGAATTATTTGTAGTAAAAAATATTACATCCCATCCATTAGATAATGTAAATGATGCAACCTAGAAAGAGAGAATAAAATGAATATAGAAATTCACCTAAAAAGATTAAAATTTGCGAGGGGATTGAGGGAATAACTAAGCAGAGTGGGAAGAATCCCCATGATCAACATCGATAGTTCCCTCTTGTATACTAGGTGAATTGATCTTCCCCACTATGTTAATAGTAGCGATAGTGGCAGGATAAGGTAGAATGTCCATCGGAACTTATGCCATGGTGCTTGTAACATTTTCAGTATCCATGGGTGGGATTGGTGAAAGAAACTATGAGGTTAAGTGATGATCCAGATAGAGGCTACATGTCTAGAAATAGGATCGATAAGTGGAATTTAGGTGGAGTTGGTATGATAGGGCCATTTCCCCATCTAGAATATAATTCCAAAATTTCTCTTTAATTGGTAGTGTCCATAATCTTCAAAGGGTTTTGGATTGAGGGAACTATTGGGGATAGAGTGGATGGGACTGTAATAGATCCATTGGTTCAGTTGACTGCATGCTAAGTCTTGGTAGATTCAATGAATGGTGGTGGAGAAGAGGATGGCTCAATGAATGGGATACTGAAACAGTGGTCGATCAACCTATAGTTCTTTATAATACACTAGAGAAGGAGATCATGGGTATGAAACACCCTCCAAATATCGAAAAGAGAATTGAGAAGTTGATAAGATACTAATGCCTTGGGTTTAGTAGCCATAAGTGAATCTATAGGAATGGAAGGGAAAAATGCATTAGGAGCATGGGCCTCATTTGTGGATTCTGTGTACTCAAGTGCCCAATCTTAGTAACAACCCACCATACAAAGAAACACCAACTTTTGGAACATGGGACTATCCATGGATTGCATGATACCCATGGATTCGATCGGCTGAGAGATGTCAAACATTCTAATATGTATATTCAGGTGGGTAATGAATGATCCTCCCATTATATTGTTGCTTCACCTCCTATCCTGAATCTTATAGTACATGGATAACTAAAGATCCATGTTGACCAAAGTGGCTCCCATGGAAGTGGTGAGGATAACAATCTCGGTCTATGTGATATCCACATGTGATTTGTTTTTCTCTAGGCCGACATGAGTTGAAGCACAATCGATAATCCTGAGATCTACACCCTTTAGCTGGGTGATCTTCGCAGTTGAAAGATCATGATTGGTGGTGGGGTTATGGGCTACCCACGCCCAACTTTGCAGAGTATATTCCTTTTCTATATCATGATGTATGGATTAATATGTGATATAGGAATAAAATTCGAATAATAAACCCTCATACCAACACAAAACATTCCAAAGTTCAGTTATAAATTCTAGCCACCCAATTAGATGGTGATTTCGATGACATTTAGATCAAAAGTGTTCAAGAAATCTAGAAATAGATAATAAGAAATCTCCTTGTGCACCTTAACAATGTGTGAGATGTGAATCCACTAAAGGTATTTCATAACTTTATCATCCATGGTGATCTTTTACAATATGACTGAATAAAAGGTCTTGTTAGTGTGGACTATCTTGGCCTATATGTGATCCAAGTGGGAAGAATGACTAGGGTATTTAATGAGAAGGAAAGGGTGAATATGGGCAGGTGAATTCAAAACTTGTGAGTGGTGGGATTCAAAATCCCAAAATGAAATATATAGAGAGGATGGTGGGACATGATAAACTGATGGAGGGGGTGTTGATGGAGAATGAGGTGGTGGAGGTGGTGGATAAGGCACCCGAGTCATGAATATAGCCATGAGATGTCATGGAACCCAACCCTTGTGTTTTTATGTGGGAATCCCACCACTATTAGTGCATAAATTGATAGCAGGGTAAGTCTTGTGGATGAAAGGATGAAATAAGGTAATAATTAAGGATTTTTGGTGATTTAGGAGAGGTAGTATTAGAGGAAGTGCACTGAGTGATGATGGAGTGGGATATGGGGGGGTTTAAACCATGATAACCCTAGAAATGTAGTTTAAAAATAACAAACTAGAATTTTATTAGATATGTTTTATTTTTTTGGAATAAAAATTACATATAGGGGTTTTCAAAACCATGAGAACTTAAAAAAAATTATGGCGTTATATATATATATATATATATATATAGAAATCGATTATTCAACTTTAGTCCACTAGTAGTGAACCAACTAATCTTGAAAGATCCTAACCTACCAAAAACAAATATTTTCCCCCTCATTCAACACTTCATTTTATGTCTAGATCTAAACATCCCCTCGATTCTTGTGAATTTAAAATATAGGACACATTATTCTTCAAAAGTATTATGGATAATTGTTATCCACTGTCCATTGAAATTGATGGGTGGTCCATTTTCTTTTAAAATATTGATAGTTCTATATGGGAAAATATTAACAATTTCAAATAGACCCAACAATCAAAAATTAATTTTTCCTAGAAATAATTTTAGACATGAATTGAACAACATAACTTTTTCCACCAGTATGAAAACCAATCACACGATGATTCAGTCATAACTATACTTTGTTTTCTCTATATAAATCTTGGAATTATTATTAGAATCTATTTGGATTTCTTCCAGTTCAACTAATTGTAGTCGTTTTTGTTTCCCAGATTTTTGTGTATCCATGTTTAAATTTTGATTACCTTGTATGATCAATGTTCTAATTCCATTCACAGATGATAGGGATTTCCATAGACAAGTTAGAAAGTTTTTGTTCCTATGGGTGTATAATAAGTTTTTTGATACACCCAATGTGAGTCTTCATGATTGAGACTTCATTACTACCTATTTGTATTGACTGTCTTTTTCAAAATTCTCTTAATCCCTTTATTTTAAAATTATACCTTTCCACTAGTTTTCAGGTGGTAAGGAGTGCCAATATTGTATTGAATTTGTTAATTTTAAATAATTCCTTTTCCAAAATTACTATTGAAGTGTGTTCTATGATCAATAATGAGTAATAGGATAAATCCATGTTGGGAAAAAAATTTATTTAGAAACTGCATTACTACATTGGCATGTCAATGGTGGTAACTTCTGCATCTACCCACTTCAAAACATAGTCCATACCGACCAAGATATATAGATTTCCATGGGAGTTGGGAAACGGTACCATGAAATCAATTCCCCAATTGATTTTTTTTTTCTTCTAGTAAAGGGTTCTTGAGAATTTTGTTATATTTCATAATTGTTCATATTTTATAAAACCCATCATAGATTTGTATAAAAATTTCATACGTCTAGATGGAGTGTAGACCTAAAAAATCCCATCAAAATGATTTTATCCATATTACACTTATACACATTATGTACTCTAGTTGAAGATGTATTATAGAAGTCTATCCCAATTTGAATTTTCTCCTCTAGATGCAGCATCACATTAAACTATCAACACAACATTTTAATTATAGCAGGTCATCATAGTAGTAGTTCGATGCAGCTAATGAAAAATTATTTCACTATTAATATGAGATGTGTGGGTATAGGGTTTTAGTATAAATATTGTTTTCTATGTTATTAATCCATGGTAATTATTTCACATCCACATTATAGAGTGTTTCATTGAAGAATCCTTCTAAAATATCCATCTCATTATCATGTTAAATATTTGGTAATTGTTGTCTGGATAAATAATATTAAATGAAAATATCAACCCCTTCATGTATTTGTTGGAAATATCAAATTCTTAAAATAGAAATATTTATTGTATCATCCTTATTTTTTAATCCATTATATTCAGAATGTACTTTAATGTTGTATGATTAATGTATACCAAAACTTTGGAGATCATGAGATGTGATCAAATTTTTTGAAATGTGAAAACTAATATTGTCACGACCCGACCTCGGGGCCTGTGTCGTGACTACCCCAAGACCGCCTTCCATAGGCCACGGGCTGGTGACTAGCACCAAATGCGTAAATCCTGATAACTGGGAAGGCATTGCCTTTATAAAAGTAAACAAAACACCACAGAGTACAAGCGGAAGTAAAACACTAAGTACAAAGAGAAGTGCTGAAAGGTAAATGGGTTAGAATACAATCCCAAAAGAAAGTACAACTACAACTGAACAAGTACAATAGAAAAAGACAACAGATGGAAGGATTGAAGTGGCTCCTGGGTCGTCCTCATCGGATCCTACCTGAAGGGTAGGTACAGATGGCACAGCTCCTGGATCGTCCACCACGGATCCTACCTGAGGGTTAGGTAAAGATAGCCTCCACAACGATCTTGCCCGTCAACCTCCTCTGACAGTTGTCTCACCGTGAAGTCCACCTCTGGATACTGACTCGTCGTGTAGTCTACCTCCTGGTACTGACTCGTCGTGTAGTCCACCTCCGGGTACCGTCCAGTCCTCGAACACTCGGCCTCCGTCAGCACTGCCCGTCGTCTGCAACCAACACAACGAGGTGCGAGCATAGCCCATGCAGGGGTGAGTATAATGATAATCAGTAGGGACCACGAGACCCTCATGGTCTCAGTAAAACCAACGAGGATAACCCCAAAGAAGATCTCAACAGATAACCTCTACTTAGGTATATGCCCATACATATTCCTAAGTTATCAAGTAACCTATCTCAATCATGAGGAAACACAAGGGTCATAGACTCGTCTCAAACCAGGATTTTCATGATCGAAATTGTAACTGCTGAAGAGCCCGGTCTCTGGAGTGTACAATGGTCCTGTCACGACTCTGAGGTACGGCTCACTAACCTAAGACTGTTGAGGTACTCCTCTTGTCGAGTACTGTGGGCCTGATACTACAACTAAGCGCTTCGAACCATGGGTCTGCCGCTACAACCAAGCGCTCCCCCACATAGCCTCCAAAGGTACTCCTTCTGTTGAGTACCGCGGGTCTGCCGCTAACACCATGCGCTCATCCGACGTGGGTCTGCCGCAACAACCAAGCGTTCCCCTTCATAGCCTCCAGAGGTACTCCTTCAGTTGAGTACTGTGGGTCTGCCGCTACAACAAAGTGCTCATCCGCCGTGCGTCTGCCGCTACAACCAAGCGCTACCCACTGGGTTATCTGAAGCACACCGAGTCGACTGGTCAAGCAGTTGTCAGGTCTCAGCCGGCTACACGGTCTCCGTACTCCACACGCTCGTCTCCAGGAGGGTCCGCTCCACGAGCTACCAGTCGATACCCAAAGTATCACAAAGTTTCACGAAGATGTATCTCAAAGGACCGCCTCATCATAGGGGTCTCAACACAACAGACGACACGTCAATCGGATGCACGGTCTGTGAATTATTAGCATTTTCATCCCAGGGGCCCGGTTGGTCTCATGTGAGAACCAACCCGACCGTATGTCAACTGTACACCAACTCTCATAGGGATCGTTTCTCAATGTGATCACCAACACGACCGTATCTCAACTGTACACCAACTCTCTGCTTTTCCGTTCCAGGGGCCCGGTTGGATTTCGGGTGCAATCCAACCTGGCCACTATCCAACTGCAACCAAAACTCGGGCGAAGTATGCCAAAAGATACGTCTCAACAAGAAGAAATAAACGAGACAGATGGCACGTCAATCGGACGTCCAGTCTGTGAGTTATTGGCTTTTTCATTCAAGGGGCCCGGTTGGTTTCATGAGCGAACCAACCCGACCGCACTCCGATGGCATCCAAACCTTGAGCGGAGTAATCCAAAAGATCCTTATCACTTAGAGGAATCCATCAAAGTCGACGACACATCAATCGGACGTCCGGAGCTCAAGATATAAGCGTTTCTTCCCTGAGGGCCCGGTTGGTTTCGTATCCGAACCAACCCGGCCAAACCCAAAGTTCACTGAAATCTTGAGTGTGATATACTTAAATGCCCGTCTCGATCCAAGGATCGCTTCGCCGCTGATGGCATGCCATTCGGAGGCCCGTAGCTCAAGTTATGAGCAAATGACCGAAAAGGTCCGAAAACGGGGGGCCCGACCAGGCCCGACCCCCATGGGTCGGCCGAACCGGGTCGACCCTACCCGGTTCTGGGTCTGACCGTGCCCGGCTAGGGTGGGCCGGCCCGGCCTGGGTGCGTCCTGGCCCGGCGGGTCGGCTCGGCTCGGTCGACCGGCCGAGCGATGGAACCGCGGCCCCCGCGCGGGGGCCACTCCGCGGAACCAGGATGCGGCATGTCGGCCGCATCCCTCCCCTCGGTTCCGCGCTACCATGGAACCGACCAAGCCGCTGTGGCTTCAGCCGCGGCGGGATTTTCTAGAGGCGCACCGGGCGCCGCCGCCGCCTGGTGGTCGGCCGCCGCCGCACCGGCGTGGTGCGCCAGCGAGAGCTTCCGCGGACCACCGGACGCGCTCCGGTGGTCCGTTTTACATGCGGTCTTTGCCAGTGGTCCTCCCAGGACCCGATCTTCACTACTAGGCCCTCAAACGCCATAGTGTCCTGCTTCGTCATCGTTCGTCGATCCGCACATCGATAAACAAGTTACGGAGGGTTGTCAGGCCGTGTTTGTTCGGCCCACGCCCTCCGTGGTAGGTGTTATCAATTGGAAAATAATAAACACATGATTTTAATCATTGACGAGGGTATAATTGATCGAAAATAAATTATACTAAAACCTTGCAATCAAATACCCACGCACGAGAATTTAAAATTTGAATGTGCGGCATGACAATGTTGCACATTCTTGCCGCTCGATCTCATGCGGTGTAATGACACCGCATCAATTCATTCGATCCAAAACAACATGTAAAACAAAAAGGGAGGGGGACGGTCTTGTTTGCGCGGTCTGCCCTCCTCTCGTTAACTGATATCATGTGGTCCAAATATCGCGGATAAAATATGGAAGAGAATCACGTAAGGATAATCACATAAACCCCATACCTCAAGTTGTCGATCGAAGATAGTTGCGGGGATGGATCGTCGTGGAAGAAGTGTCATAGAGGGATAACTGTCAGCATCATGTCGTCGATCTACGAGGGTTTGGTGTTCTTCTTTTCCCTTTTTCGGAGGCCGACGTTCTTCTCGTTCTTCGCGTTCATCGCGAAGAAGTATGAATATCTTCATGCTTCTCCCAATTCTCTCAACAAGAAACCCTTAAGAGAAAACAAGTATTGGTCTTATTTTATTAACATGCCAACAAATTGAAAAAAAAACTAAGTAATGAACCATTAATTCATAGAATTAATTTCAACGAATTAAACGCCCAATTAATGGGATCATTTAATAGTTTAAGAAAACGCACCAGTTGACTTTCATTAATGAGGAGTTTTCGTGGGTGCGTTACATAGAGGAAATGAAACGGTGGGGCTCGTTCGGGCCCTACCTCACAAATATCCTACCAAGAGGGTAGGATATTTTGGATTGCACCAAATCCTCCTTAACTTAGCTCAAGTGGCTTTAAGTGGAATTTAAGTGGCTTTAAGTGATATAAAAATAAAGTTGTTGCACCACTTTATTTTATTTATTAACTTAACCCCAAAAATTTAAAAATGACACCCAAGAAAACGCAACTTCGGAAAAGGTGTTTCTAAGAAAATATCGGTGTTGTGATTCAATCGGTGCCCTTGGATTTGATTCCGAGCACCAGTTCAAAAGTTAGAAAAACCCGCTCGTTCGTTCACTGAACTTACCCGAGCCAAACATCGGAAAATGATTCCAGGCACACCGGGCCTTAGAATCAGGTGCCTTTAGAAACTGCCTTCTTGTAAAATTCCAAAGAAAATTAAGAAAAAAAATTTCCATTATATTTCCATGTATTGACATCACTCCCACCTCAGGGCTTCACGTCCTCGTAAAACTTTAACACAAACTAGGGTTACAAATGCGGTACTGACCACGCATCTGAACCTTCTGCTCCCATGTGCTCACCTAGAGGTTCCTGTGCTGCCAAAGAAAGTGCACAAGAGGAATCGACTGTCCTCCTAGGATCTGCTCTTGTCGATCCTCGATCCCCACAGGGACCTCCGTGGAAGTCACCTCATCACCATCGTCCAGCTCCTCATGGTCGTGGATATGCGAAGGGTCGAGCACGTATCTCCCCAGTTGAGATACGTGGAAATCGTCGTGCACCGGGTGCAAATGAGGTGGATGGGTCAAGCGGTAAACCACCCCACCTACCCAGATGAGGACCTAAGAAGGTCCTCTGAACCCCAGAGATAACTTGCCACCTTGGCCACATCTCCATAAACCTCGTCGAGGTGAGACCCATATAAAGATGTGATCGTCATCCTCGAACTCTAGAGGTCTCCAATTCCTATTAGAACTGAAACTCAAAACGACTGCTACCACGAGGGTAAGGTTGACCGACTCAAGAGTGATCGGTCACACCCTCCTATGCATGAGTTATCCTATGCTGCCTAGGGTTTCCTTTTCACCGACCAAAGAAAACCTACCCCAACGTTGTAGTTAAACCACAACCATTTTGCCTAATACCGTCAATTTGTATATGAACTGTGATTGCCCAGTCCATACTAAAACCAAAGTCGTAAGGCCTCGACGCTGCCACCAAGAGATTCCAACCGAAACTCTCGCCTCGACGGTCTGACCACACCGTCGGCCTATGTGTGATTATCGAGTCTTCTCCCAAGGTATCTCCAGACGTGAGGGTCAAGTATACGGCTTACCGAAAACTCTAGGTTTGGGACAAGATTTGTGGAAGGAAGGAATTATTCATATCAATGTCCATTACTACAACAACTATTAGTGGACACAGATTATCCATTGAATCATTATTAGAGCCATCGGGTCACTCTCCTTGACCGCATGCAGCCACACTCTTCCTCCACCCTCCAGCTCCCTGAACCTAGCGGGGATAACTAAGGCGGGTGGTTGTAGCATGTTAAGATGTACACCACCTCATGCTGCTCTCCTAGATCTGCCTCCACGTCTGCTGCTTCGCAAACTCATCTCTCTTTTAAGCATCCTCTTATGGAAGATTTTAACATGCCCGATTCTCCAAGACTGGTCCATTTTCCTGTTTTTTACTACATTGTGCAGTCTTCATCCGCTCCTGGATGATCTGAACCTTCTTGGCCTACAATCTGAAAGAGCTGCTATAATTTCTCCTTTACTGAAAAGAGAAACTCGGTCTCATCCTCTGGATGAACCACGCCCATTGCCTAATACTGTCAATCCTGACATGAATGATGTATTCATGCCATGGATGAAGTCGTAAGGCCTCGACATAACTACCAAGAGATCCAACTGTCACTCTCGCCTCCAAGGGTCGAGTCACACTGTCGGCATCAGTCTAAGGTCATTGGGTCTCCTCTAGTAGAAATATCGAAAGTGAGGGTCATGTCAACAATTTTAACCAGGACCACTCAGTATCAACCAAACAATAGGACAAGAAAGAAAACATCACAAAGATAAGTGTCTTTTTATTATTGTAGCTCATAGAACAAAGACATGAGTACAACAACATCATGGAACTAGAAGTACAAGAGACGTATCCACTAGTTCCTCTCCTGTCCACCTGCTCCTGGAGCACTACTCCCTTGTCCACTGCTCGGCTGTTGCTCAAGAACCCGCCGCTGCTTCTACCTCGGTGGCTCCTCCAAAGCCTACAGATCATCTATACGAGGAGTCGGACAGTCACGTGCCAGGTGACCCTTACTACCACATTCATAACACTTCCTACTCCTCGTACAGCTAGCTCTAGTCCTCTTGGACCACTGCATCATCTGTCTACTGCCCACAGATGACTCGGCTACTGATCGAAAACCCTGCGGAAAAGGCATAAGTTCTTGTACACTCTTGGGGTGTAGAGATACTGGCACAAACTCCACCATGAAGAAGGTATCGAAGTCTTCCCATGTGAAGGTCATCCCATCGCAAAACTAGAACATGTTGCTCCACCACCTGCCTTCTACTGCCTGAAGAAGGATGGCAGCAAAGATCATCATGAAGTCTGTAGGCGTCCTCACTAGCCTAAAGACTCTCACCACAGCCTCCAGCCAATCCTCAGACGCCTACGGGACCATCTCTCCCTAAAACCTGGGTGGCCTCTGGCGCTGGAAGTCGTGCAACACGCTCAAGTGGCGTGCATCGCCTACTATTTGGGTTAGTGGCATCGGTGGCCCAACGTATGGTAGTACCGTTGGTGCCTCCACTAGTGCCTCAACTGGAAGAGGGACATGTACCGAAGCCTCGTCGCTCGACATGCTTTTAGTATGAACATCCCTCTGGGCTCTAGCTGGTCATCCGAGAAAAGGCATCCAGAAAGAAAAAACGCGACACTGTCAAACTATTATACCTGGTGAGCTGAGCTGGTTTGAGATGATATTTAAAAACATCTGGGATCATACATGCAATCAGTGTTTTCATGCACAAAGTCGGAAATCAGTTGTTAGGTTCCGGGTGTATGGATACGTCGGCCGCCCGCACCAACACTGGACTCCCTGAACTGAAAACCACACTCGGTACTCTTAACACAATTGCTTCACAGAAAAAAATATCAGAGTTATATGTTATGCGGTAGAACCGACTCCTTTGATATCAATTTGTCACGACCCGTCCTTGGGGCCCGTGCCGTGACGACCCCAAGCCCGCCTTCCATAGGCCAGGGGCTAGATACTAGCACCAAAGTCGTAAATCCCGATAACTGGGAAGGAATTGCCTTTATAAAACTAAAAAAACACCACAGAGTACATGGGGATGTAAAACACTAAGTACAAAGAGAAGTTATGAAAGGTAAATGGGCCAGAATACAAACCCAAAAGAATGTACAACTACAACTAAAAAAGTACAACAGAAAAAGACAACAGTTGGAAGGAGGGAAGTGGCTCCTGGTTCGCCCTCCTCGGATCCTACCTGAAGGGTAGGTACAGATGGCGCAACTCATGGATCATCCACCATGGATCCTACATGAAGTGTGGGTACAAATAGCCTCCACAACGCTCTCTCATGTCAACCTCCTCCGAGTGTCGTCTCGCCGTGAAGTCCACCTCTGGATACTAACTCTTCGTGTAGTCCACCTCCGGGTACTGACTCGTCGTGTAGTCCACCGCCGTGTACCATCCAGTCCTCGAACACTCGGCCTCCGTCAGCACTTCCCGTCGTCTGCAACCAACACAACGAGGTGCGGGCATAGCCCGTGCATGGTTGAGTATAATGATACTCAATAGGGACCCTGAGACCCTCAAGGTCTCACTAAAACCAACAAGGATAACCACAAAGAAGATCTCAACAGATATCCTCTAATTAGGTATATGCCCATACATATACCTAAGTTATCAAATAACCCATCTCAATCATGAGGAAACACAAGGGTCATAGACTCATCTCAAACCAGGATTTTCATGATCGAAACCATAACTACTGAGGAGCCCCGTCTCTAGAGTGTAAAGTGGTCCTATCATGACTCCGAGGTACTGCTCAATAACCTAAGAATGTTGAGGTACTCCTCCTGTTGAGTACTGTGGGCCTGCTACTACAACCAAGCGCTTCCCACCATGGGTTTTCCGCTACAACCAAACACTCCCCCTCATAGTCTCCAGAGCTACTCCTTCTGTTGAGTACCGCGGGTCTGCCGCTATAACCAAACGCTCATCCGTTGTGGTTCTGCCGCTACAACCAAGCGCTCCCCCTCATTGCCTCCAGAGGTACTCCTTCAGTTGAGTACCGCAGGTCTGCCGCTACAACCAAGTGATCATCCGTCGTGGGTCTTCCGCTAAAACCAAGCGCTCTCCATTGGGCTATCTGAAACACACCGAGTTGATAGGTCAAGCAGTCATCAGGTCTCAGCCTGCTACACGGTCTCTGTACTCTACATGCTCGTCTCGAGGAGTGTCCTCTCCACGAGCTACTAGCAGATACCCCAAGTATCACAAAGTTCCATGAAGAAGTATCTCGAAGAACCGCCTCGTCACAGGGGTCTCAACACAACAGACGGCGTGTCAATCGGACGCCCGATCTGTGAGTTATTAACCTTTTCGTCTTAGGGGCCCGGTTGGTCTCATGTGCGAACCTACCGGGCCGTATCTTAACTGTACCTGAACTCTCATAGGGTAAACTTAAAGGGACCATTTCTCAACGTGATCACCAACGTCGCTGACGGTTCGTCAAACAGACGTTTGGTCTGAAAGATATCAGCTTTTCCGTTCCAGGGGCCCGGTTGGATTTCGGGTGCAATCCAACCTGACCACTATCAAACTGCAACCAAAAATCTGGCGATGTATGCCAAAAGTTCCGTCTCAACAAGAGAAATCAACGAAACAGATGGCGTGTCAATCGGACGCCCGGTCTGTGAGTTATTGGCTTTTTCGTTCCAGGGGCCTGGTTGGTTTTGTGAGCGAACCAACCCGACCACAGTCCGATGGAATCCAAACCTGATCGGAGTAAGCCAAAAGATCCGTCTCACTTAAAAGAATCCATCAAATTCGACGGCAAGTCAATAGGATGTACGAAGCTCATGATATAAGCGTTTCTTCTCTGAGGGCCCGGTTGGTTTTGTATCCGAACCAACCCGGCCGAACCCAATGTTCTTCGAAACCTTGAGTGCAATATACCGAAACGACCATCTCGATCCAGGGATCTCTTTTCCACTGACAGCGCGTCGTTCGGAGGCCCGTATCTCATGTTATGAGCAAAAGACCAAAATGGTCCGAAAACGGGGGGTTTGGGCCCGGACTGACCCGGCCCAACCCCCCCTTGGTCGGTCCGAACCGGGTCGACCCGACACGAGTCCGGGTCTGTCCCGGTTGGGAGCGACCCGGCCCGGCCTGGGCGCGACCCGGCCAGGCAGGTCGGCTCGGCTCGGTCGACAGGCCGAGCGAGGGAACCGGGGCCCCAGCACGGGGGCCGCTCGTCGGCAACCGGACGCGGCATGCCAGCCGCGTCCCGCCCCTCAGTTTCGCGCGGCCATAGAACTGACCACGCCGCCGCGGCTTCAGCCGCAGCGGGTTATGCCGACGGTGCGCCGGGCACCGCCGCCTCCTGGCGGTCAGCCGCCTCCGGCCGCCGGCGCCACCGTGCCGGCGGGAGCATCCGCGAACCACCGGACGCGCTCCGGTGGTCCGTTTTACGTGAGGTCTTCGCCAGTGGTCCTCCCGGGACCTGATCTTTACTACAAGGCCCTCAAACGCCATATCGGCCTACTTCGTCGTCGTCTGTCGAACCGCACATTGATAAACAAGCTGCGGAGGGTTGTCAGGCCGTGTTTGTTCAGCCCGCGCCCTCCGCGGTAGGTGTTATCAATTGGAAAATAATAAACACATGATTCTAATCATTGACGAGGGTATAATTTATCCAAAATAAATTATACGAACACCTTGCAATCAAATAACCACGCATGAGACATTAAAATTTGAATGGGCGGCGTGACGACGTCGCGCATTCTTGCCGCTCGATCCCACGCGGTGCGATAGAACCGCATCAATTCAATCGATCTGCAACAACAAGAAAAACAAAAATGGAGGGGGAAGGCCGTGTTTTTGCGGTCCGGCCTCCACCCGTTAACTGATATCATACAGTCCAAATATCGCGGATAAAAGATGGAAGAGAATCATGTAGGGATAATATCGTAAACCCCCTACCTCAAGTTGTCGATTGAAGATTGTCGCGGGGATGGATCGTCGTGGAATAAGCATCGCAGAGGGAGAACTATCGGCGTCACGTCATCGATATCTGAGGGTTTTGCGTTCTTCGCCGCCCTTCATCGGAGGCCGGCGTTCTTCGCGTTCTTCGCGAAGAAGGATGCGGATCTTCAATCTTTTCCCAATTCTCTCAATAAGAAACCCTTAAGAGAAAACATGTATTGGTCTTATTTTATTAACATGCTAAAAAATTGAAAAAAAAACTAAATAACGACCCCTTAATTCATATAATTAATTTGAACGAATAAACCGCCCAATTAATAGGAGCGTTTAAGAGTTTAAGAAAATGCACCAGTTGAATTTCATTAATTAGGAGTTTTCGCGGGTGCGTTACTTAGAGAAAATAAAATGGTGGGGCTCGTGCGGGCCCCACCTCACAAATATCGTACCCAGAGGGTAGGATATTTTGGATTTCACCCTATACGCTTTAACATAGCTCATGTGGCTTTAAGTGGATTTTAAGTGGCTTTAAGTGAAATAAAAATAAAGTTGTCGCACGACTTTATTTTATTTCGTAACTGATCAAACGCAACTCTGGAAAAGGCGTTTCTAAGTAAATATCGGCGCTGCGATTCAATCGGTGCCCTCAGAATTTGATTCCGACCACCAGTTCAAAAGATAGAAAAACCCGCTCATTCGTTTATTGAACGTACCAGAGCCAAACTTCGGAAAATGATTCCGGGCACACCAGGCCTCGAAATCAGGTGCCGTCAGAAATTGCGTTCTTGTAAAATTCCAAAGAAAA
Source organism: Viscum album (assembly GCA_963277665.1). Taxonomy (NCBI): domain Eukaryota; kingdom Viridiplantae; phylum Streptophyta; class Magnoliopsida; order Santalales; family Viscaceae; genus Viscum; species Viscum album. The sequence continues at coordinate 1,870,153,503 of OY728133.1, forward strand.
TTAAGAAAAAAAATCTCCTTAAAATCTCCAAGTCTTTACAAATACTAGAAGCTTTTTTCTTGGTTATATAATTGATTTGAGTTTTTAGGGTATGGATAGTGTAATAAATGGAATGAAATATATTTACAACATGTTTTCCTAAAAAAATACCTAATTAGAAGTCACTAACATCAGACATTAGATTAAAGTATTTGTCCAAATATGGAGAAACATTGTCAAGAGCATCCTTCATTCTATTTTTAATGAATTAAATACCCATCGACATTATTTACTAAATTAAAAATGAACATACATAGATAGTATATGTTTCAATGGTCATGATATCTATGTGAAGCCTCTAAAATTGCATCAATGAAATCCTTTGTGTCTAAAAAAACTCTTTATTCCTTTCATAGTTGAGGGCTCAGTTAATTCGTTGATTAATCTAATTTCTATTGGATCAAATACCATGATGTGATTTTAAATTTAATTCCTAAAGATATGCCTCATTGGAAAATTAAATTACATTTCTCCCAATAGAGTACTAGAAACTTATCTTCACAAAATTTCAATACTAGTTCAAAATTTCTGAAATAGACTTCAAAGGATCATCTATATTTGGAAAAAAATCATCCATGTATATTTATAAACAATCCTCTTCCATTTCATGAAATATATGTGTTATAAAACATTAAAATGTTGTTGTTACATTAAACATTAGAAATGAAATCCTTCGATTGGTGATGATTTTGAAACAATAGGTAAAGGATTAATTTGAATAATTAACTAGTTCGAATGTGATTAGATTGTATCTAAAATACCCACCCCAAAAGAAATAAAATTCATTCCTAGACAATATCTTAGAAATTTGATCAGTGAATAGAGGATAAAATTTATCTTTATATGATAATGTATTTATATTTATGTATTCTACACATACAAGTCATCTAGTAATGGTTTAATTTGTAATTAATTCATTTTCATTAGTTTTTTATCACAGTCAAACAACACTTCTTTGGTAAGAATTATAGTGGGGTCACCTACTTATTGTTAGAGATGAAGAATATAATACTAGTATTGAAAAGTTTTGTAACTTACTTCTTAATTATTCCTTTAATTAGTGGGATTATTCACCTCTAGGGTTTACATTTGGTATTATATCCTTATTTTAACAAAATTTTATGGGTACATATCATGGGGATAATCCCCTTGAAATCTTCCACACTACAAGATATTGAATTTTTATACCTCTTAAATACTTCTATTTGTTTATCTTCTTGAAATTTATTCAATGTCGATATTAGTATGAATAATAGTGAATATTTAGTTTCTAATAAATATTACATTAATGTTCTCAATATAGATTTTAATTCTAAATTAAACAGCTTAATGATAGAGGTTTTGAAATGTGGAAAGGTGTCTCTTGTTAGTGGTTCGATATAATTTACCTCCCCATATTCACTATATTCTTTTTAATTTGAAGATAAATCCTATTTATCATCATCAAAATCTATGAAATCCTATGTTTCATCAGTCAAAAAAATTTCTTCATAATCCAATGACTCTCTACTTATCTTGGCTACATTAACTAGATCAAACACTACATATTCCTCACCAACACTAAATAATAATATACCTTGGTTTACATAAATTAAAACATTATCGATGGAAATAAATGTTTATCCAATAATTTTGGTGACAAATCATCTTTATTATATATATAGGATAAAAAAATCAATTGGGAAAATAAAATTACCACCTTTTAATAAGACACCCGTGGGAAATCCCCAAGGATACATGACATATTGATTAGTGAGATAAAGTTATAATCATGTTAGTTTGAGGTATTCGAGTCTCAATTTTCCAAATACACTCACTTCCATGATATTTATAATTTCTTTTAGATCACTTAAGGATTTTCTAACATTGTGAGTTCCTATGGTACTAGGGATCGAGAGGCTAATAGGGCATCTCATCTTTAGCGGGAGCTTCCTCATAAAAAATTTGAAGTATTATTCATTTAAACAATTGATGGTAAAGTCTTCCATTTTTATATTATTAGAGAGAACATCCTTTAATAATTTATCATAGGTGGGAATATAAGAAATTTCATCCTCAAAGGGGATATTAATGTGGAGTTTTTTAAACATTTATATATTTTTTGTATTGACCCTATGTCTTTCCTTATTGTATACATTTTTTGAATGGAAGAGGGGGTATGCATAGTAGTGGTTCCATGTAGAAATAATATTTTCTGAGATTATATTATACTAGATCATTTTCACTTATCTAATATTATAGATTATGTTTCTTACATAATTTATTTTTTCTCTCATCATTGTCTTTGTTGATGACTATCAAACATGATTTAGATTTTTATATCCTATTTTTCTTGAATTTTCATGGATATTGAAAGAAAATATAATTATTACTTTGAATAACTACAACCTTATTATCTTATCTTGGTAGTGCCTTAACATTGTTGGGTAGTGAACCCAACAATTGGTCTGATTAGGTCATAGAGATATGTCCTAATTGGTGCTAAGGGTTACAGAGAGTGGCCAATTGATTGTAATTTATATTTTTTGAATCAACATGTGTTGATCTATGTTTTGAAAAAAATGAAATGATAAATTTTTCTAGGATAATCTATTGAGGTAGGGATTATGGTTGTTTGGGAGAAGATCTATTTTTTTTCTTAATGAGGAGGTAGAAACTACTCGTCCCTATGTGTAAAAGGTTATGGTGTGAAGGGTTGTTGTGGTTGAGGAGTTGGATTTTGAGGAGGGTACCTAGGTTGTCCATGATTCTCTGGTGGATATTGACCACTCCTCTATTGATATTGACATAGATTTGGTTCTTTATACTGTGGAATTGATCATTTTGGAAAAAACGGATGCTGAAATTGTTGTGTTTTTCAGAATTATTGGGATTGTTGATTATAATTTGCAAAATTAGAATTCTAGCATTAGGTTTATTCCATACTTGCTTAACATTCCTGGTATGGTTGTCGACCTCTACACATTAAAAAATCATGAATATCCGTGATAGGAGTTGGTGGTGCTGTTTGGGTTTAGGTCATCTAAATATTTTCACGCATTTTTGTAAGGGATTCAACTTAGGATGAAAAGTGTATGTTTTATCCCACTTGTTTAATAATTTATTGTGAATGTATTCAATATTTCTTCCAAAGACAATCATTATGAAAAACCGCATCTAAAAGGACTCTCCCTACTTCTAGTGTCTTAATAATTAGTCCACCATTACCGGTTATATCTACCATAGTCCGTGCATTGGGTTTTAGGCCATGGAAAATGTATAAAGATATAACTGCACAACGTGTCTATGATCTTGTCACTTTTGAGTAAATTCCTTAAAATTGTCCCAAGACTCCCAGGATGATTCATCATTTATTTCGGTGAAGTTTTTGTTTTATTTCATAGGTTCCATGTATATATGGTTTGGAAATATTAATCCAGTAATTTATTAGCTAAATCGTCCAATGTGGTAATGGACTCGGGAGTTTGACTTTTAATCCAATATTTGGATCTATTAGGAAAAGAGAAGGGAACTAACCTAATTTTGATAGTGTCTAATGACACACCCTGATTTCATAATTTGTTGAATAATTTTAAGATGTTTGATAAATTCTCATGGGGATCTTCACAGTGAATTAAGATGAACTAAACCATGTTCCCGATTATGTGAATAAGGCAATATTGGATCTCAAATAGATGTGCCTAATTTATAGGTTGGATAATACTATACATAACCCCACTAATGGAAAAAATCTATACTATATATTGGTGTGATCTAATAGAAAATGTGGCACTCCCTATTCATGTAGAACATATTGCGCATTCTGGTGGTTGATCACAACAAGATTATTGTGATTGAATATGTTTAAACAATGGTGTACAATGAAGTAAATTTTGATTTTGGGTTTGAAATCTTTTTATTATTAACATTACAATTCTATTAATAGGTCAAAGGGGGCAAAATCATGAACTAGAAAAACAACAGAGATGAAGAAACTAATTCAGGGGTGAATATTGTAAAATTAAATGAGGAAAGGAAGTAGTGTTATGCAATCCTAGGTTCATACCGAAGGTCAATATGGTGAATATAATAGTCACTCCCTAGAAATGACGCCAAAATTTGAATGGATAGTGAAAATTCATTAATTATATGCATGTGTGATTAGATTATAAATTTATATAACCCAACTAGAAGTATTATAAAGTCATATAGAATAGTGGAATACTATGTTCAAACCGACAAGGAATAGATGGAAATGGATAGAGATCTAGTAATTGGAACCTAGCAGTGAATTCCTCATCTGATTCGTTGAGTTGGGTCGTTAACTAAGAATAATGGAAAAAAGAAGTTGATGAAAGAAAGGGTTCAGAATCAATTTCAGGTAGTATATCGATAGGATAACCCTAAATATATCAAGGGAGGGTCTATTGTCTTATACTGCTTTGGTTTTCAAAAGATACCAATCTAGACTTGGTCAACTAAATTATATCTACCTAGATAGTCAAACACTCTAGTCAAGACATGATTTCTAATCCAGATTAATTATGTGAAAATATAAATGTAGATAAAAAAATTAAACTATTATTAATTGTTCGTTTCATTCCAATTAATTTCGAGGTCCTTTTCTCGAAATATACTAGTTTGGATCATTAAGGGTAATGCGATATGATTATATAAAAAACATAAGTCATCATTTAATAAATGACACAAGGTTTGATTTAGAAATTTATTAAAGAATTTTCACTCCTAATTTTGATCCCAATCCCTAATTGGTTTATCCATGCACATATAAAGAATGATTGACTATACAAATAATTAATATTGTTGAAATAAGTATCATGATTGTGTATTTGTAACATCAAAAAATTAAAACTTATTTTAGTGAGAAATATAAAACAAACCATAAATGTAGAATAAAGGGAGAAATCAAACCAAGAGTGTAAAGGAATAAGGGAATACATGATAGTATCAAGAAGAATGAAAAGCACATTGAAACAACAATAAGAATTGAGAACATTGAAGGGAACAATAGTCACAATGTTCAATAATGAAAATAAGAAAGAAAAAAATGAAAGAATAAGAAAATATTCAAATATATATATATTAGAGTCATCTAGCCACCTGAAATATAAATAGTCCAAATCAACTAATGGGATATACATATTTTATGCCATAATTACTCTTTAATTTCACTTTATCTAGATCGTCTTCACTCTCAGTCAATCTTTTATGTAGTAAATAACATATTTGTAATCACTGGTGCTTTTATAACTCTATTATTTACTACTTTAATGAAATTCATGGGGTCTTCGAGCCTCGAGGATTTTACGGCATAAGTCATATAATTACAATATAATTTTTTTCTAAATTTGGAACAATTTATATATTGAATGGATCTTATATATTGTTCTATAGTTGGAATATATCGATGAATTTATGTTTTAAATAGGTTTTTACAATGTAAATATTCTAAAATTGAAAACTTTTTCAATACTCCTCCACTTTCAGACTTAGCTCAATCTTCCTATAAAAACCAACCATAAACCATAGTATTAATGTAAAAAACAAGTTCAAGTCCCAAATAAATAGTTCCAATATATATATATATATATATATGTATATGAATTATGGTTTTTAATTATATATAAATTCATCTTGAAAAGGGGGAAATGGAAATATTATGTTCATCTAGAATAACACATAACCTTGTTTCCAAATAGAATAACATTAGTGGGAAGGGAAAATATGATCATAAAATAAAAAGTAATGTCCAAATAATTATGGAAACTAATAGATAACATTGATAAAAATAATGGGAAATATCATGAGAATGTTAATGACCATAAGACCATAAACTAATGATTTGTGAACAAATCCATAAATTCATTATAAATGACGGTACTGAGATACCATTTTTATTTCAAGATCCTATTACTAGAGTTTTGAAATTCCTTTACCATATTGACTAAGAACATATAGTGTCTCAGGGATTCTATACATTTATATCACATCTTAATAGAAGAATATTCATTACATTATAAGACGATCCATGTCAAAACTGTATAGGTTTAGTTACATTAGAAACATGGATATATAAAAAACTGGTTCATAACTGAACCGTATCATCTCCGATTAAGTTACTAATAAATTTTACCCTTCCTATACATATCATACATAATACATTTATTCATAACCTAAGTAAAGGAAATATAAGAAAGGGTTAGGTCAAATGTCCAGTTAGGGTAAACAAGGGAGATATCAATGATCACATTATCTTGAAATAAGAATAAGTGTATGTGAACATGGGAATTACATTTCGAAACCATACCATACATATCAAATATCATAATATTGAGTCATTTCATAAATATTTATAGTTCATAATTCATGAATAATAGTGGAATCAAATAATATTATCCATGAGTGCATAACATTGGTGTAAGAAATAAATTTTGGGCCTACACATAAGCATATAATATCATTTCCTTAGAAGTAAAGGATCATTTAGAAGACTATCATAGTGGAATTAGTTCACACACTAAAAAAACATTGTATTCATGGTTAACTCTCATGATTATCATAGTAGACAAAGTCCCTTACTCAACTGGGTTCACTTCCCATTATTATCCTATTTATGTCATGAGATATCAATCGTTACTCAATTCATTGGAGGTCTATATAATTTAGGGTAAAAAACATAATTAAATAATATATATGTGTTCCACAAGGTCATAAATTATTAATTATATAATAACCCATGAAATTTACATGGTATTCATAATCATTTCATTATAGCATATCCCATGGAAAAAATACAGGTTTCATAAATGTTTTTAGTCACAATCTGAAACCATCTATAGAAAGGATAGGGATGGTATCATTAGACCATATCCCCAATAAATCATAAGTAATATAAAATTTTGTTGTCTTTAGTGAATATAAATTCAATAAGAATATCATTAAAATATTTTGTAGGATAATATCCTATCCATTTTGAAAGAACATATTTAAAATATAATAATTTATCAAATATTAAAGAAAACAATTTCTTTGTAAAAAAACCTGGAAACTTATAGATAAATTTTTAAATAAATGAGCATTAATTATGATTATAAATTATGTACATTACATATATTTTAAAATAAAACATTTCATTCACTCTTTTGTAAAAGGAATTCAAAAAGTAATTATTTTGGATATTAAAAAGAAGATTATTTTTAAATCTTTTTTGTAAAAAAATATAACATGGTTTAATATAATTTTAAAAAATAATTGCTGAATAATAAAAACATTATTTAAAATATTTTTAGAAGACATAGACATGGAAGATAAAGGCATTTAAATTGAAGATATAAAAAAGTCAATTTTCCATAAAAAATAATCTTTTGAAATCTTACGTACATAAATAGAGTAAAATGAAAGGAAGATATATAATTTATATAAATAACCATAGGATAAGAAAATTAATGGGGTTATTGAGATATTTATCATTATATTTAATCATTGGATGCATTATTATAAACAATATCGATAAACAATGATATTGTATCATAAAACCCATACCACTTTGGTAACTTTTGAATCATAATCCCCATGACAGAAAGAAACTTATATAGATATGTATAACCTATAATTTTCATGAAAATAATTATAAAATACATTATTGGGTCTTATGTACACCACAAAAAAGGAATATGTGGTGAATATGACTTGTGTCCCATGGAAAAAAAGTGAGATGAAAATCTCGTAACACAAGTTTTAACATTCTTCATAGATGTCCGAAACTACTATATAATAAATATTGGTTTATTATAAATATATTATATAAACATAATAATATTTATAATATCATATATTATTTATTTATAACCTTTTACCACCCATTTATTAAAAATTATTAGTTAAAATCATTGTTCTCAGTGATAAATGCTTCGTTTTACATTTATGTTTTAATTCATAATTTTTGTTCCTTTTATTTTTCTTATGTTTAAATTATATAAATAATGTTAATAATTATTTAAATATCATATATATACATTATATACATATTTAGAGTCATACATTATAGTTATAGTTAGGAAAATGAAATACATCACTCTTGGAGATAGTCGGTTGTACAAACACATGAACGTTGTTTCCATTTTCTCGATGGATGGAATGAAATAAAGTTAAAAATTAATTAAAAATTACAGAATTATTTTTATATCATATATATAATATATATTAATTATATATATCCTTATTACAATAACTATCATAATAAAATGTAAAATGTATCACACTGCTTCAGAGAGGTGGCAGTCCACAGGTTCACAAGAGAGACATTAATATTTTTTAACGTATTGGAAGGTAAGATGTTATATGTAATATTAAAATTAAATAAGAATAATTATGTAATAAATATAATATATATAATTTTATACTACCATTATATCCACCTGTGAGAGGTGGTCATGTATAATGAATTACATTGGTTCAAAATGTTGTAGTACGTTGTACACACAATCGATTGTATCAATTACAATTTAAGTGAAGATGATATTGATATTGGTTATGAAAATAATATCTTAATATAAGATATATAATTATTTTATTATATCATCATTGATTAAGAATATTTGAAGGATTCATAAAAAGAAATAATGCAAAGACATTATTTTTAGAATGATACCTCTTCTTCAAATAACCTCATTAGGTTAGCACCAAAATCATTATTAGGAGAATTTCATAATAAAAATAATTTATATAAGATTTGGGTAGTGATGTAAAAAATGTATTTGGGTAGGTAATTTATAAAGGAAAATTCTTTGTATGTGTGAATAGAAGAGGAGAGTAGGTTCCCTTTTAAAAGTGGGGGAGAGGACACACTAGGAATTTTTAAAACAAAAAAGATATTCCCAAAATTTAAAGATTATAAAAGGATAAAAAATAGATCATTATAGATCTTTATATGCTATTAGAAATAAGTAATACCTAAAAATATGAATTTTACAAGTTTTAATCTCATTTTAACCATTATCTTTTTAGTTTAACTGCCGGTAAACTTTTGATAACCTTGAACACAATAATAATTTTTTATGGTTTTTAATGTTTATTTTGAGAAAAAATTAAGTTGAAATTATTATATAATATCAATTATTCTGATTATAAATATTGAATCCAATTTTTTTAAATTCAATTAATATAATTGGTAGAATTTAAGTTAAAATTAATCTCGCAGATGCGATAAAAAATGGGTTTTGAAGAGAATTTTTCATAAGTATAAAAAGATTTTATATATAATTTCAATATGAAAATTATTCCAATGACCTAAATTAGATTTATAGTATTATATTAAAATAATTTTACTTTTTAATTTTTTTAAAAATATATGTAAAATTTTAAATGTATTAAAAAAAATGTAGTTTTTAATAAAAATTAATATTTATCACTAGTCATCAAAAAAATAAATCTTTTTAGAAAATTATAAAAAAATCACCGTAATATAATTTAGGAATTTTTACATAAAAAATAATGTTAATTTTTTCATATAAAATTTCTAAATGTTTAAAAAATTAATTTTATTATTCGTTCACAAAAAGCAATAAAAATAATTTCTTGAAAAAGTTGTATTTTAGAAGTATATAAATAATTTAACAATAAATAACTACTTATTTATGAATATATTTTATTTATCTAAAACAATTATACTTAATCATTAAAATGTAGTTATTAATATTCTTACTGGTAATTTTAATGGCTACTTCATATCAGTCATTTTTATATTAATATTATAATTATATTGTGGTTCATTAAAACTCCATGTTTCATGTAACACACACTCTTGAAGAAATTAAATTTATTTGAAAGAAAAAATATATTGCATAAAATTTCATGGTGCTACATTCTACCCCTTTTAAAATTAATTTCTCCCCCAAAATTTTTCACTTTGATACTATCAAGTGAGGATACATCTGCCACTAATGACATAATTTTCTTCTCCTCAGCGTCACCACTACGCGATGACCTAGGCGAATGGCGGCAGCTCCGCCATCCCCCTCCTCCTCCGAAGCGGGGGGATTTGCCTCATCATACCTCAATCCCTACGCGACCGCCTCCTTTTCCACCTTTCTAACCAGGATTTCCTTCCACCATTCCCCGTTATCTCTCTCATCCGAAAGGTTCCAGATCTATACAATGGCTCGCCCCAACTTGCGGTTTCTCCTTTGGAGTTTTCTGCTACTTCTGGTATTCTTAATCTTACCATGGTTTCCTGTATCAGCAGACACATGCCCTTAGTCAACTCCTTTGATAGGTTTGTATTTGGATTCTGGGGTCTTCAGGATCATGCAGTTGTGGGAATTCATGATAAACATCACTTGATTGTCCGCTTTGGCTCGGAAGAAGACCTGATTCTTGCCTGGTCTAGAGCGCTATGAGTTTGTAACGGGTGTTCCTTCTATCTCTTTCGTTGGTCATATAATTTACACCTGAATCGTGATTCTCCAATGATGGTGTTGTGGGTATGGTTCCCAAATATTCTACTTCCCTTTCAAAATCCGTCAATTTTACGCATTATTGGGAATATGGTTGGACACTATTTGTGCTCTGATAGTAGGACCGACGCTATATGTCACAAATTTCTCCAAGAATTGGCATGGAAGATGATGTGTAAAGACCACTAGTGGAGTGGTTCTGGATCGCTGTTGGCGAAGAAGTCAGATGTAAGCAGGAGTTCATTTTTGAATCTTGGATAGAGTTTTGCTCGATCTGTATCCTCTTGGGGCATTGTTCCTGCTCCTGCCATCGAGGACTCAGGGGCTGGCAAAGGTTGCTCGATTCTGGACAATCTCCTGTTCCAGATTGCTCTAGTTCTCCACAGGTGAATCACTTGAATAACTAAGATTTTGGTTCCATGCCCATACATAAGGAGGAAAGGTCGCTCAATCCTAATACAATGGTGGTGGATATTTTCAATACATTGAAGAATGACTTGGATGCGTGTAATTTGTCTGAGCAGGATGTTATGGGGTTAGGGTTTGCTGGTGGTGCTCATCCTTTGTAGGATGAGAACATTTCTTCTATTAATCCTTCTTATGATGATGTTGCGTAAATTGTAAATGGACTAGGGGAAACTAACAACAAGGGCCACAATTATCAGATGCAGGCTTTACCAGATAGGTTGGGGAAGTGGGTGAATGATGGGGGAAGAGAAAATCAGATATCGATTTTTTTCCCGATTAACATTAGTAATCGTTTCGATGGTTTGGGATCTGATACTCCTGATCAGGAGCCAAATGAATCAGGGTGTTTCTTAGAGTTATAATTGGAGGTGGGGAGTAATGGTCAACTCTCGGTTGACAGTGGAAAGGGAGGGTCCAATAGAGGTCTTCACAGTCCAAGGAGGAAGAATGGACAAATAGAAAATAGGTACCTGGGTAGTTGCATTGTGAGTGAGAGGAAGAAATCCAAAGGCCGCACGGACTGCTCATATATTCCAAGACCTATGGAAAAAAAGATCAGCTAAAAAATATGGGATCGAGATTAAAGAGGGAGATCCATCTAAAAATGAACAGGTGAATGATGTTAGCTTGAATTTGGTGAGTGGAAGAGAAAAGTTTTAAGGATGTTCTCCTAAGGATATTTCTTTGGAGAAGAAGGATGTTTCGGTTAAAGAACGGTCTCAGGTCCAGGAAGTCCCTGTGGGTTTTGATGATCCCCCAACTGATCATCAGGATATGTTCGGTAATGAGGCTGATGGTGGGGACCTTTCATTGCTTAATACTATTGGCTCGCAGTGGGCTACAGATGCAAAGACCATGAAAAACCCATGGGTCCTTATTCACTCTAAGGAGGAGATTCAAGAGGAGGTCCTAATTATTCTTTCCTCTAATGAGGATGCAGAAAGGATGAACAAAAATCTTATTCAAGTGGACACAAACAAATAGAAGGGTGAGTGGATTGACAAGAAACATTTAATCCTTACCCGAGGCTTCAACCCTAATAAGATAATAGTGGAAGAGTTCATACATGCATGGGACAAAGTGGCCTATCAATTTTAAGATACAATCAAAGACGGTCTAGATAAAAAGGTAACAGATCTCTCCTCAAAACAATATAGGGAGGACACTTCAAATAGATTTACGTTGGCTTTTAAAAATTTTGTCATCTGCTATAATGTTTCATGCTCTTGGTAGAACTTGATGGTTTCACACTTTTTCCATAAAAGTGTTTAAATAAAAAAATTGACTTTCAGTCAGTTCAGGATACTTCTGCCTCATCATATCCTCATATCACTATATAACATTTTCAAATTTTCGGGTTTTCCACAAAACATTAACCGGGTGAGTTGTATTGTTTTATATAAATTTATCTCTATAATCTATAAACTCTATCAGTTGTTCCTTATAAATAATAAATTTCTATAGTTGTATGACCTCTGAGTTCAGTACATGGTAATGTTTATGTATGTACTTCCTCAAGAGGGATAAATGATACACATTGTAAACTTGAGAGAGGTTAGATGAATGCACCAGGTGATAATACACTATCCCTAATATATCAAGAATCTAAAAGTGTAAAATATGCATATGGATCATATTTCCTTTATTCCCAAATCTCATAACCTTCATCCATGAATAAATTTGTAGAAAAACTTCTCACCAACTTTAAACTACAGATCAAACCAATGATTTTTATCATAAATTTTCTATTGGCTCTAAGATACATTGATGTAATATTGAATGGATATAACATTAGATACCATTTCCTCATCTATATTAGGCCCCAATAGATATATTTCACCAGATTCATCATAGAAATTTGGAGTTATATACTTCTTTTAATAAGGGAATCAATAAGAAGTAATCATAATACATGAGTGAATGCTATTATTGTATGAAAACAAGACTAGAGGGAGGTGTTGATCACAACATCCTTTGAAATCCATAAAAAATATCTCAGCATACCCTCTACGATTTTAATTATTCTCTTAGACTAATCATCTATTGAAATATGATACATAGTGCTACAACTCAACTCTATATTAGGATCGTGATAAATTATTCTTTAGAACATCAAGGTAAACTTCTAATCTTGATCAGATACAATGGAATGTTGTACTACATGTAACCTTACAACCTCTTTAATGTACATCTTGTGAATTTGATCTAGATAGAAATATTATCTGATAGTAATAAAGTGTTTATAACTTTTAAGGAGACCAACTACAACGCATATAACATTATGACCTTTAGATGATTTGGGGAGTATGGCGAAAAAAATATATGGTTATGTTTTCACATTTCTATTCTGATATCGGTATTGGTTGTAACATCTACTTAGACATTTTTCTATTATCCATATCTTATTGACACACCAAGAACCAAGATAAAAAATCTAAAACATCTCTCTTCAAGGTATCCAACCCAAAATACTCTTTTAGATCTTTTTACATCATCATATTTCCTATATGAATAGAGTATGAAGAACCATGATCCTCCTCTAATAGCCCCTTCTTCAAATATGGTATGGATGAAAAACATACACAGTTCTTGAACCGTATTAATCCATCATAATCAAGGTTGAACTCAAGAAAATTTCTCACCTTTTTCTATAACACTATATATTCCATATGGGCCTCTTCAATCATTACATAGATAGCGGATTGAACACCCATTTGAGAAAGATAACATTTATCCCCTTCCATCAATATTTCAAGATCTATCCTCTATAAATCCATCAATATTAGATCTTTTTTGATACACATTATAGATAGGATAACACAATCCTTTTGACAGAAAGCATCAACTACCTTATTCAATTTCCAAATGTGGTAATGTATCGAGTAGTCCTAATCCTTAATCATATCCAACCATATTATTTGGCGCATATTCAATTTTTTTTCTGAGTAAATACATTAAAATTTTATGATCAATATATATATATATATCAAACTTTTATTTGTAATGATAATTCCTCAATATCATTAATGAAATCTTCCCACAACTAACTCTAAATCAAGAGTTAGTCAGTTTTTCTCATGAACCTTCAATTTTTTAGACGAATAAGCTATCACTATGTCATTTTTTAATCCCATGATTATATCTACAATAAAACATATTGTTAGTTAGAGTGAGTATCTCATGTGGGGGGTGAATTGAGTACCCAATAAAAAATTCTATCTAAAATGGATTCTTTTGAAACTCCTCAAATACTTAAATACACCCTAGTTTATCAAAATAAGTAGTATGACATAGATTTTAATATTTTTAAAGATTTCTAGAAATATTTATTAGGTATTGGATGGATAATATTCAATATTATGATATCCTTTTAAATCCTTTTACTTGATCCGAATACTATACAAACACAAATTATGATAATCAATAAAAGTATATATTTTGTTTACTGTCAAAATAATTTTCTATTTTAAATCATAAATAAAGTAAAAAAAAGTACATAGTGAAAATATTTAATACAAGAGGTTCAATATCATGTAGGGACTTAGTCCTATCTACTTGGGGATCACCAACCACCAATAAGTTTATATAAAATAAACAAAATGATCTAAAACCTAGATCAGGTTTTATAATAGTTATGAAACTATCTAGGTCACACATAACCTCTTCCATAGTTATACATATGAGAAACAAAACTAGCCACACAAGGCCCTCTACCACTCTTATCCATGGGAGAAACCAATATTAAAATAGTTTGAGAAGATAATCAGTATCTTTCATATTAGCATACGAGATAGTGTTCATGTGATAAAAAAGAGTATTTACACACACTTCTCAAAATGTAGTAAATAAAAATAGAAAAAATCAATCTAAAAGTGTATAGTTTATAAATAATTAGTATGTTTCAATTCATTTTTTGACTCCTGATTTGATTTTTTAGTGAATGATGAGTCAGGTTCTCTTAAAAACATCAGTAAAATAGAGTGATGCAGACTCATATTCTTTAATTGGAAAAAAATAGAAAATATGAACGTGTAGTTCAGCTTTTAATTGAATGTTTACATCAGGTGAGCTCTTCTAGTTTTCAATTAGGATTAGCTCTATGTATGTTCAGTAGTCACGAAATCTCAGCTTGGTGATATTTTTTTCATGCATTATTTTTTCACAAGAGAGTGTGCTTCACTTTTATTAGCAACAAGAAGGAGAATATCTAGATCAAATGATTCTTCATAGTGCACATTATAAAAATATATTCAATTATTTATGTTGATAATTTATGAGAAAATCATTAAAATAGTAAATTTCATTAACTTCAATAAATATTTCTAGAAGAATAATGTGATTCAAAAAGATAAGTTATGAAAATAGTGGCATCGTCTTATACTTGTGGTTAATCAAGGTATGATGGTGTCTCACTTTCAAAATATATTATTTTTGCAGCATGATACTAGTGATGTCTTATAATTATCCAAATTTATACTATGCTAGTGATATCTCAACTAAAAGTGTCTGGTCTGGTAGTGTGTCATTTGACAGTGTGTGGTCTGATGGTGTGTGGTCTGACAGTGTATTAGACTTAACCAAAATTATGTTTTGGTGGTATGACATTGATAGTGTTTCATATGGTGGTATCTTTTACATATCCAAATTTAGGTTCTGGAATCATGAAATCCTGATGGTATATCGACTGATGATGTCTTAGAATTTTTCAATTTTTCAGTCCAATGATATGACATTCTATTGTTGTGATATCCGGGCAGCATGACATCCTCATCATTGACTCATACATATAAATTATTTCAACTTGATCATAATATATATTTTTATAGAGAAACATAAAATTTGTTAATATAATTAGAATCTTGATTTTATGATCATTAAAACTAAGAGTTCAATAATATACTCTTTGTTGATGATCACAAATTATGAAATAAAAAGAATAAAAATTGTTTAAACATGATATCCAAGGTAAGATAAAATCTGAAGATATTAACCAAGACCTATCATTCAAAATATTTTTAGATTGTATCAAAGAAAAATAATAAAATAATAAGTATTGAAGGTAAGTAACAAATATAGAAAGATTATAAAGTAGATAGTATCAATGATAACATAGAAAAATTTCTATAATAAATCATAAATTAGATAAGGGTTCATAATATTCCATAAGAATTCTACCCCTTTTGGGATTATAATAATGGTAAGGATTAGTAGAATTAAGATAGTAAAAGGAAAAAAAAGAGAAATAATAGGAAAATAATGATAAAAATAATTCAAACAGATCATCAAAAATTTATTAAAAACTAGGTCCCATAAAATACATATATTATAAGACAACAAACCAAAAAATGTTTAAGATTTGGTAGAGGGGTCAATTGGTTGTTTATCTTTATCCTTGTATTTATCTTTATCTTTATTTGAGGTATTAAGATTAGCTTGAGGTAAAATAGATGAAATAAAAGACGAAATTCAAGCTATAGTCCAACTATTGTATTCCATAATAAAAAATGGCTAGAGATGTCTCAAATCTTGTGTAAGAGACATTGGAAAAGGCAAGAAATCAGAAAGAAACAGTGCTAGAGTATCTCAAGCAACTCCTGGTTTGAGTGACTACTGAGGAGTAATAAGAACAGCTTCCTGAGAAACAATTTCTTGTCAATGAACAAGAATAGATGACGTCAATAGATTTATAAAATCCGTTATTATTTGTTAAACACATTACATTTCACTAAATAAATCATCATTCTCTTACATAAATCAGTTCAACAGTGGAGTCATCTCCTTGAGCTTTATTATATGTTCTTTGAAATCTTGAGTCACATGAGGTATCCCCAAATTTTCATCCATTGCATGATAGGAATAAATAAAAGATAGATATAAATTTATAGACTTATTTATAGTTTCCCTACCAGCTTTCATGTCATGG
The DNA here is from genome assembly GCA_963277665.1 of Viscum album. NCBI lineage: Eukaryota > Viridiplantae > Streptophyta > Magnoliopsida > Santalales > Viscaceae > Viscum > Viscum album. The sequence continues at coordinate 1,870,170,387 of OY728133.1, forward strand.
GAATAGTAGGTAATCAAATTGAGAACATGACCAAAATTATATCTAATTCTACTCAACATCTCTTAAAGATGATCAATGATACTTCTGTAAGCTGTGGATGAAGAAGCTCATATCTCTATTCTAATAACTACTCTTAGTTATTCAAAATACATGGACATAGAATAAGTAATAGAAGTATCTAAATATGCATCCTCTAACTTTTAAGTATACTTTCTGGAGAAGTAGTAAATGATTATTTCAATTCATTGAGCATAGTGTCAAAAGACTCTACCTCACATCAAAATATCTTATTCTCAATATAAAATAATCATATACGATCCATTATATTTGGATGGATATTTTATATAAAAAACTATAAAATGTATCTTTCATCATTATCATAGATGAAATTCTCTTGAGGAGGTCAATTCCTTAACTATGGAACAAAATAAGTTACTAACTTCTTACCAAATCCATCTAAGTAACCTTTAGATTCTACATCAACTGGAATATAAAATGGTGCCGGAGCAGGTTCAGGTGTAGGAGTTATAATAAAAGTTAATGTTCCCAATATCCCATCAAAATATTCTTGAGCTATCAATAATCCCTTTTTATATCCTTCTAGTAAAACCTTAGGTCCACCATTCCTTGGTAGAATCCCTGTAACACTGGAGTAATTTCCCCATTCTTCCTCTGTAGGATCAACCCTTTTATTTAAATAAAAAACATAGACAAGTATATTGGTAGGAGGTTCCACACTAGTAGGAATTACTGACACTTCAATATTTTTCATAATATTTGAACTCTGTTCAACTGAGGCATGTCCAACAATAAAATGATTATATTTTATATTTTATCAACAGGAGGTGCCTCAAAGTGATTATAATCATCATTTTTTCCATCTACCATAGATTCTACTTCCATATAGATGTCATCTAGAGGTTTATCAGTAGACAAGAAATCAATATGAATATCACTTCCTTTATAAGATGAAGGAATATCCATTTTCTCTTACTTATCCACATGCTATTCTACATCAATAATCACACTAAACTGTTCCATCAAAACCGAATTGGAAACTTTTTTAGTAGTGGAAAAAGTGTTTTCCTCAAATTCATCAACAACATGATATTCATGAAATATTTCCACATATAGGGATTTGTCCCTCTCAAAAAGTGCATCCTGAATCTGTGGAGGTATTTTCACATCTTTTCTTTTGATTTCGCCACTCACACCATTATGTCCAGATTCATCATCATTATCAATTCCATTATATGAATCTCTTATATTTGAATTCTCATATTCTTCTTCCTTTTCTTCTTCCTACTCCTCCTCCTCCTCCTCATCTGCATCTGTTGATTTGTAACTTTTATACTACTCCTATTCAGAGACCTCAATCTCTTCTTCGTCACTTTTAGCCATTATTCACTTTTTTGAAATCTCCAAGGTGGTCTAGGGACTCCAAAAGTAATGGGAGGAGGGTTGAGAGACATGTCAAGGTAACTACTTATATCAACAAGTAGTCCTTTTAGTATTTTTCATCGACAAATTATTCCATAAACTAATCATAGTATTCAAAAAATTCATCAGGCTCGATGCCCAGATTAACTTCATCCCTCAGCAAGGTTGGATGATTAACCAAATTATACTCAACATATAATATATTAGAATCTCCAAACCAATTTTTCTTCTAGAGGTTCTAGCTAATCTTCATCCCTGAACAACTAGAACATGTAAGACCAAAACCACCACAGTCTATAATAGACTCATCATCCTCACATACTAGGCCCTTGGACTTCAACATAGAAGAAATAAACTTCGGTTATATCTTGGAGATGGGTATATAGGATGGTTGTTTCATCTCACACATACTAACCAAGAAATATATACATAGATTGATCTTGTAACCTTAGGTCATAAGTGTTAAAAGATATTTTTTTGGTATCCTAGAGTTGAAAAACCACACTTTCTTTGGAAAATAATGTGTTGAAAAAACATAAAGAGAATCCTAGATTCCCCATAGAGTTTTAAGGCAATATACCTTCTGGATGTTTCATCTCCCATCAACAATGAAAGAGCATCCTCACATACAGAAAATTATCTATCTTATGTAATGATTCCATGGTATTAATCATAAATTAAATCATGAGGTACATAAAAACATTTGGCCCATTTATTTGATGAAAATCAAAATACACGTCCTTCCACATGACTTATTTCTCAATCATCACCATATTGATCAAATGAAAACACTACATGCTGATAGAATCCATAAAACATCTTAGGGTTGAAAGGTATTCTTTATGAGAACCACATTAACTACCCTTATTTTTGGATCACTTTGAGGACCATAGACATACTATATAACAACCACTTCAATTCAACTTCCTTTTTCAGAACAACAATTTTGTTGGAAAGCTCAAGATTAACTGGTGCAGCTGGAGAAGTTATAATCAATTATATCTTTTAATTCTAAGAAGATCTTTAATTAGAAGGTGAATACATGAAATAATGCTTAATTCATGTCATATAGACTAGTCTGGAAAGCTCATTTGAGGGTGAAGAGAAGTTTTGAAAGATGTGAGGTGAAATTGTTTCACTAGGCTTGAGAGAGAAAGATACATGAGTATCGTGCAAGGATCAAGGTATGTTGGGAATATAAATAATTACATTTTTATATCATTTGGGATATAAGGTATTATAAAACCGAATTAACACCTGAAATTGAAATCCAAATCCTAAAACCATATATTGGGTTACAAGAAATAACATAAATTGAGAAATAAACTGACGATTAAAAATATCATGAAACAGAGAAAATTTAAAATGGTATGAAAATAAATGATATGAATGCCCAATGACATGACATTGCAATGGCTTGACATGCAAATGGCATGACAAGACAATGACATGACATTCCAATGACATGATTATCAAATGACATGATAAGCCAACAGTGTGTTACCACAATTACATGTCATCATAACGGTGTGTCATTCACAATAGAATGTCACAAAAAATTATACTTAACCAAAATTATTCATTCCTAATTCATGTTTCATATTATTCATTTTTGTAGAAATCAATGTCTTAGTATGTATATCAACTAACTCATGTTATATACTAATAAATTCAAGATTGATATCTTCTTTTTGAAAATGGTCTCTCAAAATGTAATGTACTATATAGATATGTTTTTTTATAGATTTTGAGATTGGATTCATGGAAATTTTAATAGCACTTGTATTGTCACAGTTTATTTGGTCATGTCAAAATCTATATCCATAGTCTAGTAGATTGTGTTACATCCATAAATTGTTTGTACAATAACTAACTATAACTATGTACTCAACTTCAATAGTGGATAGTTCTACATAATTTTGTTTCTTACTACTCCATGAAACTAGATACTTGCCTAATAAGTGACATGTTCCATAGGTTCTTTATCTTTCTTACTTGCATCCATCAAATTCAGCATTAGAATAACTTACTAAATCAAATTCTTGTCTTCTAGTGTAAAATAAACATAAATTGTTAGTATATTTGAGATATTTGAACATTATTTTAATAGAAAATTGGTGTGACTCTTTTGGGTTTTCTTGAAAAGGATCACACATACACACTCTAAATATAATATTCGGTTGTATAATAGTCAAGTACAGAATAATTCCAATCATACCTCTATAATTGGTTTGATCAAATAGTTTCCCATATTAATCAAGATTTAATTTATAGATGGTACTCATAAGAGTATCACTAATCATATTCCTCTCTAAGTTAAAACATTTTCAGAGATATTTATTATATTTACTTTGATTTAAAATAAATCCCTATTTTTTAAAAAGTATTTAATCGAAGAATGATTTTGAGTTCACCCATTCAACTCATTTCAAACTTATTTTGCATCATTTTAGAACAATCAGTACAAAGAGAAATTTTTTAAGATCCAAAAATATTATCATTAATATATATTTATACTACTAATACATCATTTGAAATTCTTTTTATGAAAATAGAAGGATGAAATATTATTTTTTAAAATCCTTTTTAAATTCATAAAATTGATGATCATATCACACCAAGATCTAGGATCTGGTTTTAAACCATATAAATATTTAGTTAATTTCAAAAATATATTTGGAATATATGGATTTTGAAAACCATAGGGTTGTTCAACAAAAATTCCTCAATTTACATCAATTTGATAAATATTGAAACGTAAATGTTCTAAATAAGTACACAAGATTATTATATATTCATGTTTGGCTATAGGTGAAAAGGATTCTTTATAGTCTATCCCATCTTCATAATTACATATTTATGCAATACGTCTATCCTTTTTTCTTACTATAGTTCACGATTCATCAACATTATTACTAAATAACCATTTAGTGACAAAAATCATGTTTTCCTTTGGTCTATCTACAATTTCCCACAATTTCTTTCTTTCAAACTGATTTAATTCTTATTGCAATGATATTACCCAGAATTCATCATTAATTGCTTCATTGATGTTCTTAGGTTCAATATGGGACATGAAATATAGATGTTCAACCGTATTTATAATACAATATTTATACTTTGTTCCTATATTTATATCACCTACAACAAAATCTAAAGGATGATACTTAATGGTTCTAACATCTCTAGAGAAAGAGGGACTGGTCACATTTGTGTTTTAAGGTTCGGGTTTTGAATGTTCTGGAAATTATTCAAAACTAGATGATTTTCAACATATTTTACAATTGATTTTAAAGGTTAATAATTTAAATTCAAAGAAGATAAATAATCATAACTGTTTTCTTATGAGTTCATAGGCTCATGTGGATCAGTTTCATCAAATTTTACATGCAATAAGTCTTCCATGGTTTTGGTCTTGTTATTAAAACATCCATAGGCTTTACTAGATATTGAATAACCAAGGAAGATTCATTAATCAAATTTGGAGGAATCTTTGTCAATATTATCCTTAGTCTTAAGAATAAATAATTTGAAAATGGAAACTCTAAAATACTTAACCTCAGGTTTCCTATTATTACATTATTTATATGGTTTATTCTTAAGGATAGATCTGATCAAAACTATTTTGATGATATTATAAGCTGTATTGATAGCTTCTACCCAATAAAATATTTGTAGGTCATACTCATTTAGTGTAGTAAGGGATATCTCTTATAAGTTTCTATTTATCCTCTCAACAACTCCATTCTATTAGGGGGTCCTAGGAGAAAATAAGTTATGAGTATATCCATTTTATGAGCAAAATGATTCATAATCATGATTTTCGAACTCAAGAATACAGTCCCTCGTTAAGGTTTTAATTCAAGGTTTACTAATATTTTCTATAGACTTATAATTCTTGGTAAATTAAGAGCAGGCTTCTCTTTTGTAAGCTAGAGATTATACCCATGTTTACCTAGAATGGTTATCAACTAGAACATAAAAATAGTTATTCTCATTAATACAAGAAAATATATAAGGTTTAAATTAATCCATGTGAAAAAACATAATTTGTTAACAATCTAAACTTCTTTCTTTAATTTAAAAGAAACATTATGATTCTTACGTTTTTGATATGGGATATATACATTATTGATTGGAAACCCAAGCTTAGGTAGATCCCAAAATAACCATTTCATAGTTATCTTTCTATGTGAGTGAATTTTGTAATGGAGTAGTCTTCTATGGAAAATCCAATATTCCATTTGAAAGGAACTTAAGCATGAAACATTTTAATAAATCAAATAATTTAAATTTATGACATAAAAATTTTCATTTCACATAGAGGTAAAAACTAATAAATTTTTTTTAAAAAAACATTTCAATAATCATTCTAAAATTTAACATAAAATCCATCATAAAAAATAATAATTTATAAGAATATTATACATTAATACATAACAACATAAAACCTTAGAAATTAAAACATAATTTTTGTTATCAATATAGCCTAGTCTGATTATTGGTCCTTTTTCATTATCCCGAAAAATGGCATATCCACTATCAACCTTTATGAGGCTCTTAAATCATGAATAATCTCTTATCATATGTCTTGTATAACCACTTTCCTAATCCATATACTTCTACTCGATATCTTTATTCATTTTACATTTAAAAATAGTTTTAAAGAAGAAATTTTTTTGGTACCCAAATTTTTTTGGGTCCAGAAATGTCAGAAACAATTGATTTGGGAACCCACATTTTGCTAATGGGTTTCCTATAAAATGATTGAAAACTCATAAAAATAAAAACTATGTTAGTTTTAAAAAAAATTGTAGTAGAACATTGATGTCTAGATTTAGGAATAAAAGTGATTTCTGTTATTTTCTTATGTCCGGGTTGGTATCCAATTCCACTTGTATATTTAATTGAAACTTTCTTTCCCAAAATTTATTTGAGAGTATCTCTACCATTTATAAACATTTAAAGAAATTTATTTAACAACTCAATTGACAATTTCTCTTTAGTGTTTTCATTGTCAATTTGAACATTTTTATCATTTTCTATAAAGAGTTCATATTTTATATTTATAGTTAGAGCATGCTACCATTTAAGATATTTATACTTATCCTTTAATTCATAAAAGTTAACCTCTATCATATTTCAGTATTTAAATGATTCTTTATGTGAGATATTATTATAATCATGTTGTTCATTTTCATAGTTATCTGACTCATTTAAAAGAAAAATTCTAGAAATAATAGGTAATGTAGATTCCTCACTGAATTTAGTCAAGAAACACATATTTTCTTTGTTTGGCCTATCTTTAGGTGAGGAATCTGAATTAATGAAGCTATCTTTAGAAGAAACCTCGGTGGCCTTCATAGCCTTTTTTTATCTTCTATCCTTTCCCTCATACTTTTTTTAAATTTAAGCTTTGGATAGTCATATTTCATGTGAACTTTCCTTTTACATTCATAGAAAACTACTTTCTTTGGATCATCATCATTCTTCCATTATTTATTCCAATTTCCTCTGTTGTCATACTTTCATTTATAATTTTATTTTTTGAAAAAAATATATCCCTATTAAATTTATTAAATATTCTGGATAGGTGATATATCTCCTAAACACTATTAGAAGAAGATTCACAATCTCTTGAATCTACATCTTGGACTTTATTCTTTTTTTTTCGATTTTGTTATCTAGGTTATGTAATCTTTAAATATAATAACTTTATTTTAGGCTCATCATCTTCTTAATGGTTTAAAATTTAATTCTGCTTTGTACATCATAAGTTTTCCAATCAATTATTTCACAAGAATTTTACTTATGTCACGTGATTTTATGATTGAAAATTATGTGCCTCTCTGCCTTTCTAGTAGGAATCTTAGTAGTATCATAATTTGATCCCTGTCAGATACTGGTTTTCCATGAAATATCATTATGTTGAAAATCTCATTAAACCTGAGATACATGTTAGAAATGGGTTCATTAGTTTTAATTTTAAAATTTTCATATTTAATTGCACAAGTATTAAGCCACATATTTTTAACATTTTATGTTCCCTTATGGGAAATAGACAAAGTGTCCAAAATTTAAAAGGACTTTTTTCGTGTAGAAATTATATTAAATTAATCATAACTTAAAATAAAGTAAAGTGAATATATTAATTAAAAATTAGTATTATAAGATATTTTTTTACATTATCCCAAGTGCTTCTAGAGGTATCAGGTAAAATATTTTCATCTTCTATAGAAGAATAAATATCAAAACACATACTTTCTATATGCATTTTTATCTAAATCATCCATTGGGAATAATTTAAACCATTAAATAAAGGAGTTATGTTGGTAGCAGAACATTGCTATCGATTATCCATTTAAAGAACAAAATTTTGAAATGATAGATATTATAGATTTTTAAAGTACAACTGAAATCACACTTAAAAATAATTTGAAAACATTAATACCAAATATTTAAACCTTTGATAGAAAATATTGGTCAGAGTGGGTATCTCAAGAGGGGGGTGAATTAAGTACCCCATAAAAATTTCTATCTAAAATGGATTGTTTTTAAATCCCCCAAATATTTAAATACATCCCAGTTTATCAAATTAAGTATTATGACATAGATTTTAATATTTATAAATATTTCTATAGTGATTGATCAGGTTTCCGATAAATAGTATACAATATTATTTGATCCTTTGAAATTATTTTACTTGATCAAAATACTATATGAAAAAAAATTAATAAAAACTATTAATTTATATATTTTGTTTAGAGTTAAACAATTTTCAATCTTAAGGTGGAAATAAATCAAAACAAAATTGATTTAAACAGTGAAAAGAACGAATACAAGAGGTTTAATCTCAAATAGAAACATAGTTCTCTCCAATTGGTGATTACCCACCACTCTGTAGTTTATATAAAATTAAAAAATTATCCACAACATGGATCAGGTTTTATAATAGTTAACAAACTGTCCAGGTGACACATGACCTCTTCCATAGTTATACATGGGAGAAAAACTAAAAAATCTACATAAGGACCTATAACACTCTTATCTATGGGAGAACCAAATATGAAAAGAGTTTAAGAAGATATTGAATATATTTTAGTTTAGCACATGAGACAATGTGCATGTGACAAAATAGAGTATGCACACACACTGCTCAAAATGTAGTTTAGGAAAATAGAAAATATCAATCTAAAAGTATAGGGTTTATAAATGACCATTTTATTGAAATGAAACTTGTGATTCTTGAATTGTTATACAGGGAATATTAAGTCGGGATCTCTTAAAGACTTTAAGAAAATAGAGTTTCATAGACTCTTGTTATTTAACTAGAGGAAAGCTGTAAATGTGAATGTGTAGTTCATCATCCAGTCAAATATTTTCAGTAGGTGATCTCTTCATGTTTGCAATTAGGTTCAGCTCTATATATGATCAATAGTAGTGAAATATTATCTTTATAATAGTTTGGTTCATGCACTTTTTTTGCATGAGAGATTGTGCTGCACTTTTATTAGTAGCAAAATAAAGAATATATGGATCAACTGCTTCCTCATACTACACATTCTTACACTCTCTTCAATTCATTCAGTCGAGAATTTAAGAAGATATCATTAAAATAGTAAATTAAATTAACCTAAATATATATAGCCACTAGAATAATGTGATTCTAATAGATAAGTAATGAATATAATGGCAGTGTATTAAAATGGTGGTTACTCAAGGTCCGATGGTGTCTAGCTCTGGTAGTATGTTGTTCTAGTGACATGATACTGGTCGTAACTTAGACTTGTCCAAATTTACACTATTCTAGTGGTGTCTCAACTAGAGATGTCGGTTCTGGAATTATTTGGTCTGACGGTGTATTGTCTGATGATGTCTTAGACTTAGCCAAAATTATATTTTGGTGGTGTGAAATTGACTATGCCTTATCTGAAGGTATCTCTTACTTAGCCAAATTTTCATTCTGGCGATATGATATCTTAACAGTATGTCGACAGAAGGTGTATCAGAATTTGTCGAATTTTTAGTTTAGTGATAAGATATTTTGACGGTTTGATATCATGGCATCGTAACATCCTTAATGGTGAATCATACTTAGATAATTTTGTCACCTTGATTGCAATATAAATTTCTTACAGAGAAACATGAAATTTCTTAATATCATTAAAATCATGATTTTGTTATCATTAAAACTAGGAGTTCAACCCATATGTTCCCAAAAACAACCTAATATTTATCTATCACATAATTTTAAAAAATTCTTATTAACTAAGACTTCACAAAGTCAATTGTAAGGAGTTTCAACCATATCTTCTTTCATTTGTGGGTTTAATTCTTGAATCCATTTTAGATGTTTCAAGTTGTCATTTTTACTAAAAATATATTAATATAATTCTTGTAACTTCCTCATAAACAGGCAGAACATATTTAAAAATAAACATAGTCATCAATTTATATATAAACCTTAATAATTATCAATACTTTTAAAACTATTAAAATATAATTCCTCAAAAAATAATACTTCATGTCAAACCTAAGAGTTTCATATACCTTGTTCCAATAAATCATCACTGAAAATTCCATTATTCACATTTAAATCCTACAACATAGAACCTATAGTGGCTTTCCAACAATTTTAAATTATTATCAACCCTAAACCCATAAATCTATGATGGTATCCATAACTCATTAGTTAATATTTCAGAAATACATACATACATCCAAAATGAACATAATCTTTAGATGTATCACGATTATTATAACCAAAATACCATTAGAAAAATAATTATATAGTATAATTATTGAATCCCAATATATAAATACTTATACCATTTTAATTTAATGATTTGTTATAAAATAGGTCCTTTCATGGTCTAGGGTGTAACCCTAAGTTCAGTGTATTGACTAAGATAATTTCCATGTTCACCAAAAATAATAAATCAATTTCCTTGTCAATTTTTTACTCTAAGACATTCATTTACACAAAGAAAACAACTTCCCTTCCATTTGAGATATTATTCTATGGGATTATTCCCACCTTCATGACATGTAGGAAACCAAATCTTCTTTCATCTATGTTAATTACCATAATGAAATTCATAAAAGTCCATCTTCTTCTTAGTTGACACATTAGGATTATCATCTAAGTCCATATTTCTAATCTTATATCAAGATATTTTATTGGGAATAATCAAAATATATTTCTCTCCAGTCAAAATCCAATTGGGTTACTCATAATCACAGAATTTTCCTCCACAGTCAGTGTTAAAATGATTCCTCCTAGTTCTACACATTGAATAAAACTAAAAAACATAGTTCGAGAAACAATAATTTTAGTGGTAAAAAAAATTATTTATAATCAATTATAACATGTTTAAAACATGAGGCATTATTTTTTATCTGTGGAACCTTAGGTTTAAACTAGTCCAATTATGGAATTAATATATTAAAATACTTTATTATGATTCATAAAGATTTTGTGAATTTCAAAACACATCACATGGGAGTTTCAAACAAGGTGTATAGAAAGGCTTTTGTCATTCATCAGGTGATGATCTAGTCAATGATCATTGCGCCCTTTTCGGTGTTATTACCCCTAAGTACACCTATTCCAAATCCAAATCCAACTATAATATCCAAAACAAGATGTAATTTATTGGAAAACACTAACTCTATCCTTCACCAAAACCCCTTGATATTTTATTGTTATTAGGCTTATCCATAGGGTTCTCACTAAATTTTTCTCATCTTAGTTTCTAAAAGAGAATTAGATCTTTCTCTAATATAGAATATTATGTCCCATGATTTTTGTATATAGATATCAAATCTTAGTAGAAGAATTTTAATTACATAACAAGACTATCTACACTATAATTTTATAGGTCTAGTGCCTTTGGAAATATGGATACATAAAAAACTATTTCATATGTGAATCACGTCATTTGTGATGCCGTGAAAATCTAAAGTAGGAACATTATATATGATAGCATGTAAGGGAATATAATATCCATATAATTTATAATATATGTACTATTTTAAATAAATAAAATATATTTTATAGCTTGAAATGCATACGATACTGTGTTATCATGCGACATATACAACAATGTGTTTTTTAAGGGCCCACGTTACACGCAAGACTGATTTTTACAAAATAATAATATATTATTAAAATATTATTATTAAATATAATAAGACATAAACTAGTCATTATAAATCTTATTAACTAAATTATGAAAAAATATGGATTTCAGAATATTAAGATAAATTAATTAGTTATAAAATAATTAGAAATTAATAGAAGAGCCAATTGAAAATAAAGGGAATATTTTATAGAAAACTACTTTTATGCTCAAAAAGATGATTTACCCTAATAAATTAAATTAATTACAATTAGTGAGTGATGTTTATGTAATATATATTTATATATATTGTATTAAATATAATATTTTTTATATTCATTCAATTTAATTGATAATAATAAGATAAGAAAAAACCACATATTTCACACAAAAACCTATATTTTTTATTAAATCAATTTTACCACCTTTTAATAGAGAAACCCTTTTAAATCCAATTGATTGAAATTTTATAAATTATATATTTAAAAATAAAATTCAGCATTTAAATTGAAACATAAAATCTAGGTTAGGGTAATTTGTTTTATTTTTCTGTGACGTTTCACTTTTCAATGAATAGTGAAAAATACTAAATTTTAGTTCAAAATTGTTTTTCATCTTATTTATTAATAAGGTAAAATTATTATTATAATTTATTTTAAAGATTAATTAGATCATATTTTGATAAATTAATCCAATTTATTTATGTTGAATCAATTTTACTTTTTAAAATGATTATAAAAACATAGAAAAAACTCAAACGTTTTTACTCTAAAAACCTGCATTATCGTCCAGTCGAAGGGATTAAATTTAAATTAATTTCTCAAAATTATGTGATTGTAATTTGGGAAAATGGATTACATATTTTAAATAATCATAATTTATAATTTATAATAAGGTCAACTTATTTTTTGACAAAAAATATTAGTGAAAGTAATAAAAATTAATTACCACGATTAAGGTAAAGTTAATCTTAATAAGGGACTAAACCTTAATCTTAAGGGACCAAATGACTTATAGACTTGCATAAGAGCCATTGAATGGCCATATATCGACCCTTTTATTCATTATATATATTTTTTCTTTATTCTATCCTCCTTCAATGTGATATCATTCATGGAATTCCATTATCAAAATATAACAAAACTGCCACTCCTCCTCCACTATAAAACGCCTCCTCTTTTCCCACTTCCTCACACCTCTCAAGCCTCTTTTGATCAAACAATATCTACCAAAATATATCCTCAAAATACATCCAATAATAATATAATCCTTCCCTTGGGTTCAAATCCATCAAAGGAAGCCTTTTGGTACAAACCAAAAGAAGTTACCCGATTAAGTGGTAACATATTTCCATAAGCTATTTAGTTTTATTTCCAATATCCACCACATAAAGTATTCTTATTTCATTATTTTATAAAAAATAAGTATTATCAATATACTATGATGTTTTTATGATAAATTTTAGATCTAAACATTGAAACAAATCCATCTAATGGGTAACAAACATACAATTTCCCTGTACGGTGAACTACTGCCTCATGAAATAATGATTGTTCATTTTTCCTTTACAGCCTATCATAGTGACCATTATGATGGAAATTATATTTACATATATGTTATATATGATATTTATTATGTATTTTGGCTTACATATTCTATTATACCACATACCCTTATAGTTTCCATTAGGTATATATACGATAACATCGTTTGTGGAACAGTGGACTACCGCCTCCTCAAAGCGATGTGACTTATTCACAATACAAATAGAACATATAAAGGATGGATTTAATTAAACATATATTACATAAAAAACATCTATAACATATTAATTACATAATTAAATTTCTTGAAATAATATATATTTATATATATATATCATTTTATTTATTACTTTTTCTCCGACACTTAAAAATTGATAACGTTTTTTGTGGATGGGTGCACTACCGCCTCCTTGACATGATGTGAATCCTTTTACATAAAATTAATTATATATATATATATATATAGATAAGATTAAATAATTTTTTATTTATTATATAAAATATAATTCTTGAAATATAATATTTTACTTACCATCTTTCCCTAATGATTATTGAATAGTGAGAACGTTACCCATGTGTACGTATGAACTATCATCTCCCTTATTGTAACGTTTATTCATTTTTCCTAACCATATTTAATTATTGGTTTTAAAAGTATATTTTTTTTATAAATATGATATTTATTTCATTATTATTATTATGGAGAATTTATATAATGTTCACTTTGACCATCGTCGACCAACCAAAGTTATTAATAACAAGTGAACCGAATTTGGTCAAAACACCCGATATAAATAGAATTGTTTATGTAGTTGTATATAACATGTTAATAAGTTAAATAAAAGTAATGATAAAAATGAAAAAGGTTCTCAATAAATTAGATAATTTATATAAGTTTTTTACATTGGAAGTTAAATGATGTTCAACGGAAATTAAACAGAAGGTAAGGAATTTCGTCTCAATTTATATTTCATTGAGACGTATTTGTTGTTATATACCTAGTTTATTTTATATGGTGTATGTACTTACCTTTTACATGATATATAATTAATATAATTATTATCATGATATTATTACTTCTGTATAATTTTATTCTTTCTTTTGGGTTATGATTTAAAAATGTTCAAACTGGTATGAGACCGTTTGGAATGTTTAAATATTATTTTCCCCAAAATTAACTTTATTTATATTTCAATAGAATTTTAATTAGAGTAAATTATATAAAAATTTTTCAATAACACATTTAAATTTCCTCTACTATGGAAATCCATGACCTTTTTCAAGTATTAGTACCATTTTCCTCTCTTTGGTATAGAAGGTATTTTAGAATTTTTTTTAAGAAAATTTGAATTCATTTATCTCTTTAGTCGGAGAACCTGATTTATTCTAAAAACAATTTTTAATTAAAAAATTTTCAAAAAAGGTATTTAAATTGATATGTTAATGACATTTTAACCCTTTTTTCCTTTTAAAAATGTTTTCAATGGAATCTTTTTATCACACTTTTTACAAGGAATTTTTCTAACGTTTTTACCTTAAAAAAGGAATATTCTTTTTACTTTGTTAAACATGTATGAATTTAACCACCCTCATTATTTTTAAGCTTCCTCTTCAGTTTAAAAAGAAAATTATTTAAATAAAATGTTTCAAAATTTAATTTTCATAGAAAATGTTTTTATAATGGTGTTTCAAAACAAAATGATATTTTCCTCCAATTTTTTTTAAAAATGTCCTTTTATTAAATTTCCATTAATCAACAACAAAAACCCTTTATTTTAATCCAATTTTTGTATGTTTTATTGATACCATCCTTAATCTTCCTCTATTTGGTTTATAATTGATTTGATCAAGTATAGTATTCACATTCAGTTCCTTGATTCCGTTTGTCCCCTTGAAATATACAATTTACATTGATCACTGAACATTGAATTTACTCAATTTTAGAATATCATTTATCCTAGATATGTTCATGTAATAAACTATATATCATTTTTTATATGGTGTTCACTTTTAATATCATTTGATTATTTTGGTAAATATTGATAAATATGTATCTCTTATTCCATACAGATATTTGGTAAGGCATATTATTTATTAGATATATGAGGAATATTTTGGATATGAAATACACGAGGTGGAGAATATTTAGGGTAATAACTACTGGGTTGTATACTAGTTTATATAAGACCCTATATTCATCATTAGTCTCATAGGATGAGTTATATGACTCACCACTTTATATAAGATTTTACCCAATATGCTCAACTGTCTTGTAAAAGGTTTTGACGGTACTAGTTCCATGTACCTAAGAAACATGACATCTAATACTCAATAGTTTCCATAATTTAGTTTTAGTTTCTATTCATCCATTAGATTTTTCATTGAAATATCTATGGATATATTTCATTTTCAGTTTATTGATTAAATGGAATGTGTTTTATTTTCATACCTTTCCATATTGATTTTTCCTTATCTAGTTATTTGAATGGCAGGTGCTTCAAGTTTTCACATTTCCCTATTGTTTTGGAACTTCTATCTTAGTTTGTTTATTACATGGTATGTGTGTTTCAGTTATTTACAATGCCATAACTATTGTTATCATTGATTCTAAATTTCTACAGACATACTTTTCCCATACAAAGCATTTGAGTCCACCCTTGTTATGTTTCATTTCCCTTAGATTCTAAGAATTATACTAGGATATATATATATAAAGATATACTATATGGAAGTTATTATCATCAATGTTATATATTTATTAATTTAGAAAAAAAATTATGTTGTAATTAGTGTATTAATTTGTAATACAAGACTCATGTGTTTAACTAGTTTACGAAGACATATAAACTCTCGATCATTTATGATTTCATTCCTTGTAATAATTCCATTGTAATTGATAGTAGACATAAGATACATGACTTATGTTGTTGAGTCACTATAATTGGTGTCAAAAGAAGTTTAGTAGAAACCTAGGGAACTTGATTTAAGAAAAAATAGATTATAGAACACAACCATAATGTATAATTTGAGGATAAATATATAAGAACATACTACAGATTTGGTTAGACAGATATCATGTAGTTTTCCTAGAAATAAATCCCTCTCTAGATACTACAAGTGGATATGGTTCTAGAACAGATGTACCGAGGAGAAATAACTCTGATAAGGTGTGCCATGCCTGACTCAGTTTAATCTGGTACAAGATAATGAGCCTTACTATTCACCTAATTCGACATCCTTGGGGGATACAATTAGAATATTTCTTATTTTATTTACAAACCACAATGAAGGATTTTGACAATGAATGAACTACGATAAACATTAGGTCATGGAATTAACTATGTGAAATAAAAAGGATGAAGTATTTTTGTTTATAGGTTATATTGAAAACTGTAGTTAAAAGGATATTTAGTGAATAACCAAATTTCAAGGATGTACATCATAGTTACTTTGGAAATTATATTAATATGATTTTAGAAGAGGGAAACTTGTAAGCTATGTGACAAAAAATAAAATCTTATAAGTTAATGGGACTTGAACCCATGTCTAAAGGAAAATAATGGTTTCATTCCATCCACTACTCAACAGAATGACCTAGTCAAAATTTAATTGCTTTTGTTAATCAATTTGATGAATATTAATGATAAACCGGTAGTGTTTCTTTTTTGGGTTAGAGATTAATTTCTTAACCATATTAATTTTTTAAAATAATTAGAGACAAATAGTTATACTTGTCACACTTTTATGGGCCTTAAGATCGTTTAGAAACACATTTTATTACTTTAGGCATCAAAATTATTTTTTGGGTGAATCAGAAAAATGATCAAATAAAAACCAAAGGATGAACATGTGTTTATATAAATATATAAAGTAAGTAAATTTTCTTATATCCATAGGCAGTAAATGAATTATCCAACCTTAGGAAAATGATCTAAAAAATGATTTCCTTATAACTTAAATTCTATTGAACTGATGGGTTTTAAATCATCAACAATTTATGAATTTGATTCCCTAAACATTATGTTGATCATTCACTTGTTTTTTATTGATGACCTAAATCACTCCCTGTAAATAATTACGTTTTTATCCGAGTATTTATCTCAACTTTCCAGTAATGTTCTTCTACTTAGAGACATGGCCATATTTTAGTCCACGTGACAATTTTACTTCCCATTTTATATTTTCTAGAGAATTTTTTCTGAACCGTTATCATGATTTGGGATTTTAATAATAGGAAATATCAATAAACTTATTACAAATATAGAGTATAAATTGTGAAGACATAATTTAGTTATGACAAGGATAATGTGACACCCCAAAAATCTAAAGTAGGAACATTGTATACGATATCACGTATGACAAGAAACACCAAGCGCATTAGGGAATATAATACCAAAAGAATATATAATATATATACCATTTTAAATAAATTCAATATTTTTTATATATTTCAATGCACATGATACTGAGTTAGCATGTGACATAGAAAACAACTAGTTCCTTTAATGTATTGTGTTACACGCAAGACTGAGTTTTACCAAACAATAATACATCATTAAAATATTATTATTTAACATAATAAGAAATAAACTAGTATTTATGAATAGATTTAAATATGTTATGAAAATATATATCTTAATAAAATATAATATTAATTCATTAGTTAAAATTTAATTATAAATAAATAAAATATCCAATTGAAAATGAATGGAATATTTTATAGAAAACTATTTTAATGCTCACAAAGCTGTTATACCCTAATAAATTAAGTTAATTAAAATTAGTGAATGAAATTAATTTAATATATGTATATTCAATGTAATATTTTTATATTAAAAAATTTTATTTGATAATCATAAGATAAGAAAAAACACAATATTTCACATAAAAACATATATTCTTATTAAAGGAGTTTTACGGCCTTTTAATGAATAAACTATATTAAATCAGGTTTATGGAAATTTTATAAATTATTTGATTAAAAAGAAACCTTATATTTAAAATATAAATAAAAAATTAGGATGGGTTAATGTTCTGGTATTTTTCTATGAAGTTTCATTTTTTAATGAATAATGAAAAAAACTGAATTTTATATCAAAACTAGTTTTTCATAGAATTTATTTATAAGGAAAATTTATAATTTTAATTAATTTTGAAGTTTAATTAGATCATATTTCTATCAATTAATCCAATTTATTCCATTTCAATCAATTTATATTTGAAATTGACTATAAAACATATAAAACTTTAAACATTTTTATTTTAAAAACCCTATATTGTCTTACCTTCTATAGAGTTAAATTTTAATTAATTTCAACCACTTATATGAGAATAATTTGGAAACATGGATTTAATATTTTTAATAATAATAATTTATAAAATTCAATAATTTCAACATTGTTTTTGACCAAAAATATTTGTGAAAGTAATTAAAATTAATTACACTGATTAAAGTAAAATTATGATTAATAAGGAACTAAACCTTATTTTGAAGGGCCCAAATGTCATATAAACTTGTCCAAGATCAATTTTATGTCCATATTTTGATTATATCCTCCATTTTATTTCTTTTTGTGTTATATTTGTTCCAATTTAAATGTGAAAATTGCATATAGGGTTCCTTTTTCAAAATATTTCAAGAGTGCCACTTCTCCACTATAAAAGGCCACATATCCTCCCACTTCCTCACACCTCTAAAGCCACTTGGATAGACAAATATATGATCTCCTAAAAATCCTTCCACTAATACTAGAATGATCCCAATTGGATAAAATACATCCAAGGATGCCATTTCTTAAAAACCAAAAGAAGTTACCCGATTAAAAGGTAACATATTTCCTTAAGATATTTAATATTATTTCCCGTATCCACCAACTAAATTATTCATATTAAATGATTTTATAACAAATAAAGTAAACTTAATATACTTTGATATTTTTATGCTACGTTTTTTACCTACACATACACAACATCCATCTAATGGGTGACAGACATACTGTTTACGTGTACGGTGAACTACCATGTCATGAAATGATGATTATTCATTTTTTCCTTTACTACCTCCCATTGTAGACATTATGATAGAAATTATGTTTATAAGTTTTATATATGATAATTATTATGCATTTATCCTTATTTAACTAATTTATACCACATACCCTTATACTTTCCATTTTCTATAAATATGATAACATCGTTTGTGGAAGTGTGGAGTATCTCCTCCTTAAAGCGATGCGATTCATTCACACTATAAATAGAACATATAAAAGATGGTTTTAATTAAAAATATGTGAAATAAAAACATATATATGATATTAATTGAATAATTAAATTTCATTAAATAATATATATATATATATATATAATTTTTTTTTAATTTTTTACACACACTTAAAAAGTTATAACATCATTCGTGGACGTGTAGACTGTGGCCTCCTCGACATGATGTGATTCTTTTTACATCAGAAGAACTATATATATAAGCATATATTATTAAATAAGTTTTTATCCATTATATAATTATAATTAAGAAAATATATTATTCCACTTACCTTCTTTCCAGAATGATCATCGAAAAATGAGAATGTTACTCATTCATACGTACAACCTACCGTCACTATGATTCCAACATTGATTAATTTTTCATAACCATATTTAATTATTGTATTTAATATTATAATTTATGTAGAAATATGATAATTATTTCATTATTATTATTATTCTGGAGATGTTATATAATGTCCACTTTGACTATTATTCACCTACAAATGTTGATATTAACACATGAACCAAATTTGGTCAAAACACCAAACATAAACATAATTGATTAAGTAATAATATATAAAATGGTAATAAGTGAAATAAAATTTGGTATAAACAGGGAAAATGTTCTCAATAAATTAGATAATTTACATAAAATTATTATATAGGTATTTGAAGGATGTTCACCTGAAATAATACACATGGTAAGGTATATCTTCTCAATTTACAATCCATTGAGACTTATTTGTTGTTATACACCTAGTTTTTAAATATGTTTTATATAATTCCCTTTTACAAGATATATAAGGAATCTAATTAATCTAATGATATTATAACTTTAATTTAATTTTATTCGTTCAGGAGGTTTATGAGTTGAAATATTTTAAATTGGTATGGGACATTTTGGAATGTTAAAAGATTATTTTCCTCAATAATAACTTTAATGAAATTTCAATGGTATTTAAATTCTAGGAAATTATATGAAAATTGTTAAATAAACCCTTTAATGTTTTTATACTATGGTAATTCATGACCCTTTTCAAGTATTAATACCATTTTCTACCAGTTGGTACTCAATCTATTTTAGATTATTTTTATGAAAACCTGACATCATTTCTCTCTTTAGTCAAGGAACCTATTTTCTTCTAAAAACCACGCTTTATTAAAATGTATTCAAAAGTGTTTTTAAAATGATTGTTAAATAAATTTTTATCCATTTTTATATTTTAACAATATTTTCAATGGAATATATTTATATCTTTTTGAACAAGGAGTTTTTCTAACCTTTTTACCATGTAAAAGGAATGTTCTTTTTACATAGTAAAATATGTATATATGTATCCACCGTCATTCCTTTGAATATTCATTTTTATTTTTAAAAGTTTAATTTTTAAAGAAAATGTTTTTAAAATTTCTTTTAATATAAATGGGTTTTCAAAATGTTTTTTTATACAAAAGAATACTTTCGTCAAAAATGTTTTTAAAAGTTATTTTTATAATGTTTCCATTAATCAACTATAAAAACCCATTATTTTACTCCACTTAGTGTATTTTGTGTGGATAACATCTTTAATATTCCATTGTATAGTTTATTATTGATTTTTTTATGGATAGTATTCACATTCACTTCATTGAATCCTTTTGTCCCCTTGAAATATTACATTTTTTATGATCATTGAACATTAAATTTACCATATTTTACTATATCATATATCATAGATATGTTCATTTAAAAAACCTTATATAATTTTTTAGACAATGTTCAATTTTAATTCTATTTTATTATTTGGATAAATATTGATAAATCAGTATCTCTTACTCCATACATATATTTGATAAGGCACATTATTTATCTAATATATGAGGAATGATTTAGACATTCAATACATGGTTTGGGGACCATTTAAAGAATTCCCTATAGGATAGGTATAACATAATGCAATCCCATCATGACATTGGTAGTATCATGCGATGAGTTATATGGATAGATTATCTAGACATGTTTTACCCAATATGATAAACAGTCTTGTGAAAGGACTTGATTTTACCAGTTCTATGTATATATGAAACAAGTCTTCCAATAATAAAGTTATTCTCTCAATTAGTTATTTTTATTATTCATCTATGATATTTTTTTGATATATCTATGGATACATTTAATTTTTAGTTCAATGATTAAATTTAACGTGTTTCAGTTTCATAAATTTCCATATTTATTTTACATTATCTAGTTATTTGAATAAAACATGATTCTAGTAATTACTTTTCAATATTGTTTATGAACTTCCTTCTTAATTTTTTGATTACATGGTATGTATATTTCATTTATTTATTATTCCATAAATCTTAATCTCATAGATTTTTTATTTAATTCCACTATAATTTTACCTTATTGAGCATTTGACTTCCCCCTTATTGTGTTTCCTGTCCAGAAATCCAAGAATAATTCTATGAAATATATGTAGTTATATACTATATAGAAGTTATTATCCTCATTGTTATTTAATTATTTAGTTCAAATAAATTATTTTGTAATTACTGTATTAAATTTTAATATAAGACTCATATATGTATCTAGTTTACCAATCTACTAAACTCATAGTCCTTCAAGATTTGATTCCATGTAATCATGCCAATGTAATTGATTGCATACATGGACACTGAGACTTTTGGGGTTGTGTCACTACAGTTGGTATAAAAGGAAGATTAGTATCAACCATGAGAACTAGATTTAGGAAAACATAGATTAGAGAACATAACCGTAATGTATAATTTGAGTATATGTATAGAAGAAAATATTAATAATTCAGTTAGATATATATTATGTATTTTTCCGAGAAACACATCCCTATATAGATACTATAAGTGGAAGTGGTTCTAAAAAAGATGTACCTTAGAGTAACATCTCTGGAAAGGTGTGCCAGGACAGTCTCAGTGTAACCTAGTACACAACAACAAGCCTTACTACTAACTTGGTTTTACATTGTCAGGGTTTACACTTAATAAATTTCACATTTTCTTTAAAAACCATTTTGAAGGATTTAGAAAATGAATGACCTATGATATAACTTAGTTCAAGGAATGACTTATGTGAAATAAAATGGATAAAGTATTTAGGTTTTGAGGTTTTATTTAAATCATAGTTAAAAGGGTATTTAGTGACTAACCTAATTTCAAGGATGCCCATCACAGTTATTTTTGAAATTATATTAATATGTTTTCAGAAAAGGACAACCTCTAAGCTAGGTGACAACCAATCAAATCCATAAAGGTCAGAGAACATAAACCCATGACCGAAGGACGATAAGGATTTTACCTCAACCATTGACCTACGCAATGTCATGGTTAAAATTTCATTGTTTTTAGTAAAACAATTTGATGAATATTTATGATAAACTAGTAGTTTTGATTTCTGGATTACCGATTAATGTCTTGATAATATTAGTTTTGGAAAATAGTTATACTTTTCACTCTTTTATGGGCCCTAAGATACTTTTGAAACTTATTTTAATGCTTCAGACATCAAAATTCTTTTTTGGATGAATTAGAAAACTAATCTAAGAACTAACAAAGGATAACATTCTGTTTATATAAATATATCAAGTAAGTAAATTTTCTTATATCCTTATTGATTAAATTAATTATGCAACATTAATAAAATGAATGAATAAAATGTGTCAAAATACGTTAATTATTTTCAAAATAATGGGTTCGAAATCATTAATTATTTATGTATTTGAGGCCCTAAACATTCTATTGATCATTAATTTGTTTGTGATTTATAACCACAATAACTCACTATAAATAATTACATTTTTTCTCCATGTAAATATATTTACTTTCCACTAATGTTATCCTACTTAGATACTTTGTCATATGTCAGTCACATGTCCTTTTTACTTCACATTCACTCTTTTCTACGGGATGATTTATGAACCATTCTCACAATGTGGGTTTTGAAACATAGTAAATATCAAACAATATATTACGAAGATCTATTTTAAATTTTGAGGATTCAATTATTTATGGTGGGGGATAATGTGATGCCTCAAAAATCTAAAGTATAAGCATTGTATACAATAATGTGTATGACATGCAACACCAAGCATGTATACGAATTTAATATCCCAAAAAATTACAATATATATAACATTTTAAATAAATTAAATATATTTTATATCTTGTAATGAATAAGATATTGATTTAGCATGCGACATATGCAACAACGAGTATCTTGAATGGATTGTGTTACATGAAATACCGAGTTTTACTAAACAATAATACATTATTAAAATATTATTATTTAATAAAATAAGAAATTAAATAATAGTTATGAATATTACAAAATAACTGATGATAATATATGGATTAAACGAAAATAATATGAATTTATTAGTTACAAATTAATTATAAATGAATATTAGAGCCAATTGAAAAAAAGAGAATATTTTATAGAAAACTATATTTATGATCACAATGTTGTTTTGACATAATAAATTTAATTAATTACAATTAGTGAGGAATTTTAATGTCTTATATATATATAAAAATTAAATATAATATTTTTATATTCATCCAATCGATTTTATAATCATAATATTACAACAAACCCAATATTTCATAAAAACCTATATTTTTATTAAAGCATTTTTACTGCCTTTCAACGGAAAACCTATTTTAAATAAATTTTTTTTTGAAATTTTATGAACTATATATGTAAAAATAAACATTATATTTTAAATATAAAGATAAATATTATTTTTGGGTAATTGTTTTAATTTTTAATGTAATGATTAAATTTTTATTGAATAATAAAAAACACTGAATTTTAGTTCAAAACAAATCTTTTATAAAATTTATTTATAAGGATAAATTATAATTTAAAATGATTTTAAATTGTAATTAGATCATATTTTTATAAATTAATCCAATTTAGGACTTTTTAATAAAAATTATAATTTTAATTTACGATAAAAACATAGAAAACTTTCGAACATTTTTACTTTTAAAACCCACATTGTCACCCTGTATGCGGGATTAAATTTAAATTAATTTCGACACCTTATGTGATTGAAATTTTGATAAATGGATCAAATATTTTCAATAAGAATAATTTATAATGTATAATAATGTCATCTATGTTTTTTATAAATATAAATAATGAAACTAATTAAAATTAATTACAACGACTATAGAAATATTATGCTTAAAAAGTGACTAAACCTTAATCTTAAGGGCCCAAATGACCATTTAACTTGTACAAGAGTAATTGAATGGACATATTAATACCATGTAATCACTTTTATATTTTTCCCATTATTGGATCTAATTAAAATGTGAAAAATGTGTATGTAATTCCTTTTTCAAAATATTACAAGAGTGCCACTCCACCTCCACTATAAAATGCATCCTCTCCTCCCACTTCCTCACACCTATAAAGACACTTGGATCAAGAAATATTTTACCAAGTATAAACTAAACATATATCACCTAATCCTTTAATCCCACCCTTTGGATGAAACCATTCCAAGGAAGCCCTTTGGTATAAACCTAAATAAGGTACCTGGTTAAGAGGTAACATCTTTCCTTATGTTATTTAGTATTATTTCCATTATATATCCCTATAAACGATTACAATTCCCTGATTTTATAAATAAAATAGTATAAATAATATACTATGATGTTTTTATTCTAACATTTATATATACACTTACACACACATCCATATAATGGGAAACATACATAATATTTATGTGTATGGAGAACTACCGCCTCACAAAACGATGATTGTTCATTTTTACTTTAATGATTCTAATGATGGCCATTGTGATGGAAAATATATTTATATATATTATATATTATATTTATTATATACTTATTCTTATTTAGTTATTTTATACCAAATACCATTATACTTTCTATTTTTTATAAATTTGGTAACTTCATTTGTGGAAGTGTGGGTTATCGCCTCCTCAAAGCAATGTGATTCATACACACTATACAGGGAACATATAAAGGATGATTTTAATTAAAAATCTATGAAAAATATAAATATATTATATTCATGAAATTATTAACTTTATTAAAATAATATATATATATATAGATCATTTTCTTTATTACTTTTTCATACACACTTAAAAAGTGATAATGTTGTTCGTGGATGTGTGGACTACCGCCTCCCTAACATGATGTGATTCCTTTTACATCATAAGAATTGTATATATAAGTTTATATGAATAAATAATATGGGATTTATGATATAATTATAATTTTGGAATGATATGTTTCTACTTAACATCTTTCCATAATGATTATTGAAAAAAGAGAACATTACTCATACAAACATACGACCTACGGTCTCCATGATTGTAACGTTGATTAATTTTCCATAACCATGTTTAATAATTAGTTTCAAAAGTGTAATTTATATATAAATATGATTTTTATGTTAGGATTATTATTCTGGATGATATTTTACCTACCAAAGTTGTTTTTAACCCACGAACTGAATTTGGTCAAAACACCCAAAGTAAACCTAAATGTTTAAGTAGTTATATATAACATGGTAATAAGTGAAATAAAATGAATTATAAGAATGTAAAAGGATCTAAATCAATTATATATTTTTAATAAGTTTATTATAGAGTAAATTAATGGATATTTACTTAAAAGGAAACACAAGGTAAGGGATTTCATCTCAATTTACATTCCATTGAGCCTTATTTGTTGTTATGTGTCTAGTTTATTTTATATGATGTATATATAACTCTTTTACATGATATATCATGAATCTTATTAATATAATTATATTATAACTTTCATTTATTTTAATTCCATCATAATTTTTAGGGTGTATATACTGCCCCTTCTAGTATTATTACCATTTCCCACTATTTGTTACTCAAGTTGTTTTAGAATATATTTTTAAGACAACCCGACTTATTTTCTAAATTTATTTAGAGAATTTTTTTTCGTCTAAAAATCATGTTTTTTTAAAACGTTTTAAAAATTTTTGTTAAAATTATTTGATTAATAAGTTTTTCCCTTTTTTTCTTTTACCAATGTTTTCAATAGAATCTCCTTATTGATTTTTGAATAATGAATTTTCTATCCTTTTTAACATGAAAAAGGAATGTTCTTTTACCTTGTACAACTTATATGTATTTACCCACAATAATTACTTTGAATATTACTTGTCATGTTTAAAACGTTATTTTTTTATGAAAATGTCTTAAAAATTTATTTTTAAATAAAATGTTTTTCAAAATAAAAGGATATTTTCCTAAATAATATTTTTAAAGAATATTGTTATAATATTTACATTCATCAACAAAAAAAACCCTTTATTTTACTCCAACTGGGGTATGTTGTATTGATATTATATATAATATTCCAATGGATGATTTATGTTTGATTTGATCTTGTATATTATTTACATTCACTTTGTTGATTCCTTTTGTCTCCTAGAAATATTCAATTTCCTAGGATAATTGAATATTTAATTTACCCTTTTTACCATATAATTTATTGTGGATATATTCATTACCTAAATCATTTATCATTTTTTATAATTTTTTCACTTTCAATGTCATTTTATTATTTGGGTAAATATTGACAAATATGTATCTCTTACTCCAAATAGATATTTGATAAGGCACATTATTTATTCGATATATAAAGAATGATTTCGACATGCAATATATTGTTTAGGGACTATTTAAGGTATGAACTATGGGTTGGGGACCGATTAATGAAATACCCTTAATGCATCAATAGTCTTACTAGATTAGTTAATTAGTTATCCACTTTAGATGGGGTTTTTACCTAATATGGTAAAGCGTTTTATGAATGGTCTTGATGGTATTGGTTACATGTACCTTGGAAACATGATGTCCAATAATCAGTAATTTACTTCATTTTATTTCAGTTAGTATTTATTTATAATATTTTCCATCGACATATCTATGGATAAATTTCATTTTTAGTTCATTTATTAAATGGATTCTTTTTTATTTTCTTACCTTTCCTTATTGATTTTTATTTTATCTAATTATTTTAATAGAATGTGCTATAGGTTATCACCTTTACATATTTTTTATGCAGTTCTATATCATTTTTTTGATTAGATGGCTGGTGTTTTATTATTATTTACCATGCCATAATTATTATTCACATTGATTCATTATTTCATCTGCTATACTTTTCCCTTACCGAGTATTTGAGCTCACCCTTATTATGTTTCCTTTCCCTATGAATCCAATAATCATACTATGAAATATATGTTGGTATATACTAGATGGAATTCATTACAGTCAATATTATTTATTTATTTAGTTAGAAACAATTATGTTGTATTCAGTGTTTTAATTTTTAATACAATACTCATGTATGTATCTAGTTTACCAAGACTACAAAATCTTAGTCCTTTGGGATTTGATTCCTTATAATCATGCCAATGTAACTGATAGTAGACACCGGCTCCAGGCCTTCTGGGTTTGGGTCACTAAATCATCGCCTTCTAATCACTTCATAATTAGAACCCTTTTTAGACATATCATAAATAATACCTTTCTTCATAACCCAGGTAATGGAAAAATAAGAAATGGAGAGATTATATTCTTAATTAAGGTAAAAAGGGATATATCAATGATCACATAATCATGAAATGAGCATAAGGGTATGTGAATATGGGAATTACTTTTGAAAAAAATAAATTACATATCAAATATCATAATATTGAGTTGTGGTATTAATCTTGTCAGTTAATAAGACACAAATCATAGAGGAATCAAAGAACATGATCCATGAGAGCATAATATTTACACAAGATATAAATTTATGGCATCCAAATAAGCCTAAAAACTAATTTCCTTAGTAGTCAAGGATCATTTCCAATATTATCAGAGTGGAATGTGTCTACTCCCAAAACCATTGTATTAGTCAAGGTTCACTGCCAAGACTTCCATAGTGGACAAAGTCAATTACTAGACTGGGTTCAGTCCCCATTCCAGTCCTATTTATCTCATGAGATATCAATATTAACCCAATGTATTGGAGGGATATATAATTTTTGGTCCACCCATCACATAATTAAAATAATATATATATATATATATATGTTTACAATAAGATAATAAATCATTCATCATATCATAACCCATGAAAAATAAATTGGGTTTCATAATCATTTGATTATAGCATAACCTATGGAAAAGAAACGAGTTTTATAAATATTTTTCATCACAATCATAAACCATTCCGAGAAAGGATATAAATGGTATCTTTAGAAAATATCCTTAGTAAATCATAAGCATCATTTAGTGTTATTTTCATTAATTATTAGAAATTATATAATGATATCATTAAATTATTCTTGTAGAATATATCTTATCTATTTTGAAACTATATCTTTAAAATCTAAAAATTTAGGAAATATGAAAGAATTATTTTTTTTGAAAATAAACACATAATATTGTAAATTATGCTTTATATAAATCAGTTTTCAATATGTTTGGAAATTCAATTCAATCTATATATGTTAAATGAAAACATTCCATTAACTCTTTTGAAAAAAAAATTTAGATAACAATTTTGTTAGAAAAATGAAAAGATGATTTCATTTAAACAATTTTTTAAAAGAAATGAGTAAAAAAGTATTTAAAAATTATTTGGAGAATATTAAATACGTTACTAGAAACATTTTTAGAATATAGGGACATGTAAGAAAAACTATATTTGACCGAAGAGAGAAATAAAGTTATGTTTCCTTAAAAACCATTCTTTTATACTCTAATGTACATAAATAGAGGAAAATGAAATTAAAACATGTAATTTATAGAAATAAAAATATTAGAATAATATTAATTAGTTTATTGAGATATATATCTTAATTTTTCATCATCATAATCATAATAGTAAACAATCTCGATAAGCAATGCTAATGTATTATAAACCCCTTACCACATTGGTGTCTTTGAAATCGTATGGCCCATGAAATAAATAAACTTATATAGATAAGTATATCACATAATTTTTATGATAATAATCCTCATATACATTCATTTTATATATATACACCATCCAAAAGGAACAATTGGTCAATATAGAATGTGTCCCATGGAAATTGAAGTGAGACGAAAATCAATTACCTCAAGTATCAACTTTCTTTGTACGCATTATAATATCATGTATAATAAATATATGTTTATTATATATATATATATATTAAAACCATAATAATATGTATAATATCATATATATTATTTTCTTATAACTTTTTATCACTATTTTATTAACAATTCTTTGTTTAAATCTCGTTGTGGTGGGATAACTGCTTTGTTTTTCATGTGTGTTTTTGTTCTATAGTTTTGGTATTTTTAATTTTATTGTGTTTAAATTATCTAAAAAATATAAATAATGATATAAATATAAAATAAATTATTTATATATGTTTATATAAATACATAAAATTTATATATAAGAAAATCTGTTACACCGTTCATGAAGATGGTAGGCTATGCATACGCATGAACGTTGTTTCCATTTTCTCGGAAAATGTAATGAAAGAAATTTAAATATGAATTTATATTTATACAATAAATTTTATATAATATATGTCATATATAATCATAAAAGATATCCTTATTTTCATCCACATCAAAATAAAATAAAAAATG
This sequence comes from Viscum album, assembly GCA_963277665.1. Taxonomy (NCBI): domain Eukaryota; kingdom Viridiplantae; phylum Streptophyta; class Magnoliopsida; order Santalales; family Viscaceae; genus Viscum; species Viscum album. The sequence continues at coordinate 1,870,200,432 of OY728133.1, forward strand.
CATCACATTGCTTCATGGATGTGGCTGTTCACATGTACACACAAGTGACATTAGCATTTTCAAAAGGATTATAGGGTAAAAAGGTATACGTGATAATATAATTTCAGAAGTATAATTAGTTAATATATATATATATATTATTTCCATAATTATATTCACCCTTGATATGCAGTGAAGGAAAATGAATTATGTTGGTTCCTGAGGCGGTAGTCTGTCCTACACGTGATCAACAGTTTCGTTTACCATTTGATGGAAGAGTATATGTAATTAAAATAATAAATAATAAGTATATTTTAGATAATTATTTTTTTATATCATCAATTTATAATAATATTTTTAAGGTGGTGGAATAATAAAATAAAAAAAATTCACGGTTAAGAACAATACCACTTCTTCGGACAACCTCTTTAGGTTAGCACCAAAATCCTTCATAAGAGAATTTCCTAATAAAAATAATTACACTAGAATATATGGGTGTAATTAAGTAATTAATTTTGGAAGTACATGGATGATCCAAAATGATTTTTAAGTGTGAATAGGATCGAAGAGAGGGTTCCCTTTTTTATGTATGGGAGAGGACACAATTGGATTTTTTAAAATAAAAAGATATACCAACATTTCACACATTCCAAAAGGCTCCAAAATGGATAATTCTAGACTATTAGATTATATAAGGTCAAAATATGTCCATAAAATATAAATTAAATTTTTTTTAGGTCATTTGAACCCTTTTATGTTTAGTTTAATCCGCAGTAAACCCGTTTTAACCTTAATCATGATAATTAATTTAAACTTTTTATACTATTAATTTTGATGAAAAAATTATAAGGCCCCAGCATTAAACCTAACTTAATCTTGAGTTATTACAAGATTACACATTGAGGATCTTTTCAGGTTTAGAGTTTTAGAGAATTAGATCATGAAACTTGCATTACATTCCACATTTAAACAAAGTGGTTACATAAAAGACAGTATTCAGTCTTCCCATCAACGGAAACATATTGAAAATAAAACATGGATTCTTTCTTGAAACATCCTTGACACTATCATCACATCATGTACCATTACCTTGACCTGTGAAAAACATTTAAAAAACATGGGATGAGCATAAAAAGCTCAGTAAGGGTTATAAAAATATGGAAAGGAAACATGAGTGCATATATACATAAGAATGAAAGCATACATTACCCATAAAACATAGGCACTTTAACATACCTCATCAAACCATGAATAAATCATAGAAAACATAATACATAAAGGTAACTTGAGGCATTCATAACATTCTTACGTAGGGAGTAACCCTCTTGGTTACATTTTGAATACCCATCACAATATATTCCCTAAATCTCTTCGGAGAAACTTTAACGTTTCACTCCTTCACATTACCCAATGCATTGGAGAGTTATATCGGGCTCACACGCCCTTAGTTTATCACGGAACCACCCGTATTCATAACAATACCCAAGAACCATAACATAAATGTGTCACATAAAACATGCATAAAGGAAACATAACATTTCCACATTTCAATCACTATATAACATTTTAGTATATTGAAATAATGAATCCATTCAAAAAAGAAACCATTTCCAAAACCATTTAAAACATTTAATAAAGAGATTTTTGAATCAAAGTGTCCCATACCACCTTTAATCTTAAAATTTTAAACCATTAATATCCATATAAATAAATCCTTAAAACCATTTTGAAAACATGGATATTAATAAGAACAAAAAATTAAAACATTTAAAACGATGTTTTGGTTAAAGGGGTTTTACCAAAATTAGAGACACTTGAATACAATAATTGAGGAATAACATTTATTCAGAACTTTATAATATCACGAGAATAAATGAATTCATGATATAATACTCCAAAGGTCAGTATATACACCATATAATATATAATTTGTGCATAACAACAATGAACCCTCAATTGAAATGTCAAATGTGATGAAATCCCTTATAAAGAAGGTATCCTTAAATTAAAGAAAAATCAATCTCAAAAATATGTGTGAAAAATATAAATACACCCAATATATGTTTATATTAAGTTTAAAACAATAAAAGGTCATTCAAAAATTTTCAATGGATGACATATTCAATGACTACATGACGAACCCAAAGAAATCAAAATTGGGTTAAAAAGTTCCCTTGACAGCCTAACGGCATCACATCAAAATGAGTTGATGAGAGATAAAAAGTGTATCTCATCACTTGAACATAAAATTTACATCAATAAGGATATATGAGAACATATACCAACATAACAATATGTAAATTAAAATACCCAACAAAATAAGTCTTTTAAAAAAGAGGAGAGTGAAAGGTTCCCTTACCGACTTGGGTATCTTTTCAAAACATACACCCCATGATAGAAGGACAATAGATCATTGATGTAAATACTCATAAACGAAAGTATATTACACAAAGAGTAGAATAATGGGAAGTATATACACCACTCAATGTAATTTGTGGCAAATGTAGCATAAATCTCACGGGAATAAAAGTGAGATTTAAAATCCCTTACGAAAACTCGGCAGCCTAACAGCGCCACATAAAACTTCAGAATATGGATTGATGAGATCAAATAGGGTATCTCATCACATTAAAATAAAATTTATAGAAATAGGAATATAAAATAACATCCCCCAACATTACAAATAGGAGCTTAAAAGAAGTGACATAAAGGAGAGTACCTAAAAAGAAAGAGAGAGGTTAGATCTCTTACAAAAGTTCAGTAGCCTAACGGCGCCACTCAAAACATCCAAAATGGATTGAGGAGAGAGAATAGGGTCTCTCATCACATGAACATAAAAATTACAGTAAGTTTAATATAAAAGATCATCCCAATAATAAGAAATATGAGCTTTAAAATGAATGACATAAAAGTGTGTACTTAAAAAGAAAGAGAGGAGTAGGATCCCTTACCTCGGGTCCGACTTGACTGGATCATTCTTTAACGTCCAGAATAATAAACTTGAGTTAATTTCTATTTTATTAAGAACCTTTTTCAAGTTCATTATTCCTTTTATATCACTTATTTCCAAGTTATAAACATTATGTAACCATTTTTTTAATAATGTTTGTTTTGTCAATATTTGGTTCTTAAGTCAAAAGTGGACTTCTTACAATTACATGTTGTTCGTGTGGTCAAAGGTTCTTTATATTCATAATTGTATTAATGATGTAGATATCATATATTTCATATATATCCAGTAAATTCATGCATTTATAACATTACATAATCATTTAGAGGTAATAAATGAAATGCACTGTTAATGGAGATGGTAAGCCGTACGTACGCATGAACGCTACTTTCATTTCTATTTCGTATTTTATAGAATGGAATAATAATGATATAAAGGTATATTATAATTCCAGTATAATATCATATATAATATCATAGTTCCATCCTTTATACGTCCCACATATGGTATTTAACGAATCAAATCAGTTTGAGGGGACGGTAGTCCGCACTTCCTTAAATGAAGATATCGTGTTTACCCCTAATGGAAACCATAAAGGTATGCCCAAAATGAAAAAAAACAGAAGCTTAAGGAAAAGATAATCATATTATTTATCATATATAAAAATAGTGACATCATAATGGCCACCTTTGAAGGTGTTAAATGAGTATTGAACAATCATCGTTTCGGGAGGCAGAATTTCGCCATCCACGGAAACCGTATGTTCTTTAACCATTTGATGTAGTTGTGTGAGAGTGTAGCTCGAATAAATATTATAACAACATACTAGTTTATTGAAGATACTGGTGTTGTTACAAAAGAAGAAAATATAAATAGTTTAGGGGGTTGGGGAAGAAAAATAAAACAAATGAACAAGAGAGAATGAATTATCTTTAAAAGTGTAACTCCTTTTGATTTGAGACTAAAGGATTCCTTTGAAAGGATTCTGCCCAAAGGGAATCCTCTAGGATGAGTAGAGGGATGTGGAAAGAGTAAATGGCAGGGGTTGGCCTAGCCAAATTCTTGAGGAGTGTGTGAAATGAGGTAGAGGTGGGGGCCTTTTATAAGAGGAGAGGAGGGGCACTTTTGGAAAGTAAGAAATATTACTTTATTTTAAAAAAAAAATAGGTTTTAAAAGGTCCCACATTGATATAATTAGTGGATAAGGTGATAAGGGTTCTAAATCCACACATCCAATAAGTTTTGGACATGTTTAGGTCATAGAGTTTACATTATCTTCTTATTTTATTTAAATCGTCAGATAATGATGTCATCGCTGCATCATTATGATGTCATAAATAATTTAATTTATTTAATGTCTAAAAATTATAAAACAATTACTATGATGTATTAAATCTTTTTATCTTTCCAATTACTATTTATAATAAAAAATCTTACTTGTATAACCCCACTTAAAAATTGTTTTCGTAAAACATATCATGTTTGTGCCATTTTATACATTGACATTAAATAAAAGGTATTTATGTCATTTTCCAACCAAAGTGGTTCCATGGGGTCCCCAAGTTGACCCATGGATTTTCTTGGTCGTCCATGACACTACCAATGATGGTAGGACATGTTTCAAGCTCTTCTCATTTTATTAAAGCATTATTTTTACCTTAAACTACAATGATTACCACTAATCGCGATTAAAAACGTAATATGTCACTATTCACCAAAAAATTATTTTTATCCCATTGAACCACATTTTACTTCTTAATGATAACCATTTATGTCGGATTTTTTAAATTCAAAACACAAAGATGGCAAAATTTCATTTAAATGGAAAAATCAGTTTTTATAAGTACCACTTAGTGGTTTCACTATTCATCAAAAATTGAAGTTTTTCAGAAAATTACCAAAAATTCACCCTAAGCTATATTTGATATTACGAATTCAAAAATGAAGTCTATTTTACAAAATTCAAAATATATAAGTTACATTAATTAATTTAATAATTAATTCCTGCTGTCAGAGCAAATAGCGTGTTTTTATGAAACAATAAGTATCAAAAAATTGACACTGGTTTAAGTCTGATTTCAAAGTGAAATTAATTCCAAGGACCACTATTGGATTTAATGGTAAAAATATATTCTAATTTCACTTTAAAACCAATTCAAAAGATAATCTAATCATATAAATATATTATATTAAAAAGAGATTTTGAATTAAAATACAACATTTTACACTATTCATTAAAAAATGAACTTTATCGGAAAGATACCAAAAATTTACACAAAGTAAATTTTGATGTCCTGATTCTTAATAAGAGTTTTATTTGGTCCAAAAGAATGTTTAAGAGTGAAAAAAACTATATTTAATGATGGTTCAACATCAAAAGGTGGTAAGTGAACCTTTAGTGAAAACTAGGGCATATACGCCTAAAATTGAATTCTTTCCGCATTTTAAGCCTCTATCCTTTATTGGATAAATGTAAAAACATTTAAAAACATATATAATCATATTTTAGTTATTTCTATCCATTCCCGCCATTACAACGGCTAAATGTTAACTACCATTTAAAATAATATTATTTTATTATTAGAGTGCAACGTAAGATTCCCAAGAAACTCATTGTTGCGTGTTGGGTACGCCATAGAGCATAGCATCCCCTTTAAAGTCATATCAATATTTTATTCACAAATATGGATAAATATGAAAATTTCATATTCTTTATTTACCTGGGGTATTACATCCTTCCCCCCTTTTGGGAATTGCGTCCTCGCAATTTTTAAAATTGATCTTGGAAACATCCTTGAATGTCCCACATCGGAACAAGAGTTGGTAAAAAAATCACTTTAAAATAAAGGAAGATAAGAACAGAGGTCACCCGAGTTAACCCATATGTAGAAAAACATGGAAATGGAAGAAAAAGCAAAGGGTCATGTTCTTGAGGGAGAGTGATAGTAAACATGTCTAGGAGAAAGTTAACCATAGGAAAATCCCAAACTTGTGATGGGTTAAACGGTATTATATTCCCTAGTAGGAAAAGTTAATAGACAACATTTTTGTTTTAAGTTACTTTTTATTGAGGAATTTATTCTTTAGGAAACATAATCACTTATCATGTTGACTTTCATCTTTAACTAGATTCCTTAATCAAACTCATATTTTTTCCAAAAGACGAGTATTTAGGGAGACTTGTTCGCATTAAGAGTATTATAATCAAATTCTAGAGAATCACCTAATCCACCAAAGAGAACTATATACGTCTCATTTCTTCATGCTTTAACCCAAACAAAAACCAAAAAGGATAGTACAAGGTCAGATAATCCAGAAAAGGATATCCCATTAAAAAGAAAATCCATGCTTAATCTCCAAAATTTGTCCAACAAAACCCAAAGTTCAACGAGGACCATCCGATAAAAAATTTATCCATAATATTCTTCAAAGTAAACCAATCTAAGATTTAAACCCAAATATTTGAAGGATTTATTCACATAGTCTTCCAAGTTAAATCGTAACATTTATCTCCAAACAACATCATTTGCTCCTAAAGTCTCGTATTGAAAAGTAATTATCCAAATCACATATCCTCCATGATAGGTTAATCATTTTCATAAATAACCCAAAATCAACTTACTCTTAATTCATAAAATCATATAACTAAAAAGAATCAGTCAAAATAACCAGGGAATTCACGTAGTCCAGTGGTAGGCGATAAATACCAGTTGCACTTTCATTGTGTGTTCGATTCCAACAGCTTTGTCCGACGCGACGGGTTGTCACATGGTCTACGTGTTGTCCTTTTTCCAAAACTATATAATTCTCAAATCATTTCCCAAAAAGGGATAAAATCATCAAAAATAACCATAACATAATTTAACCTCAATTTTATATCATGCCTTTCACTTCAATTATAACATATAGTAACCCATAATTACTTCAAAAGTAAGGATCATATAAATCCAAATGGTTCTTTATAACTATGTCCACAAAAAAAAGATAAATATTACTTGAATAAAATTTGCCTATATTAAACATCAGGGTTACATATAAAAAGTCTTCTAATGTAACCCCATCATCAAAAGAGACTTAATACTCTTAAGAATTTCACTGTAACTCTTGAAGCCCTTATATGTTGACATATTACTCATTCAACATTCTTCATGATCCATTATCCATTCCTTTACAACTTATTCCGAAATACCTCTTTCCTATAAAAAAAATCATGAATCATATCCTAAGATTCCAAAATAGGAAAACAATAGTTATGAAATAGTACATACCTTTGATTGGTCATTGTCAGTTTCTTCATCCTCAGTCGGAATGGCATTAGGTATTTGTAAACGAATATTGGTACACTCTTGGTGACCCCATTCACGAAACATCTTCATAGGACATGTGTTTGCATAATGACCATGCACACCACATTTAAAACATTCAATTGATCCCTCAGAAAGAACTTCTTTCCCTTTCCTCGAGTCAACTTGATGCTTCCTTTTTCCATGGCAGGTTCATGATTTATGACCTTCATTTTCACATCTATAGAATATTTCTGTCCCTTTGAAACATTTTCCTAGGTGTTTCTTTTCACATCTTTGACACATAAGTTTTTGAACACACTTACCTTTATGATTATTACCTGTACTTCCGTAGGGATTTGATTCTTGCATATATGATGCCTTAGAGAAATCTACAAGGTTTAGGTGGTCAATCATGACTCCAGATAGTTGGTTGAGGATAATCAAAAGAGTTATCATTGCAGCACCCATATCATTCTGTTGCTTGCTCAAAAAACTGTCACAGTTTCCTTCACATCCACTATTACTTTGGTGCTTGCTAGATCCATCCATTTACTAAAACCAAAAAGGTCAGTGTGAGAATATCAACAAAACCATCATGTACTAATGAGTAAGATAAACACTAAGATATACTTACTCATTCACATTATCTAAAACTATGACTCTATCTGAAATCCTAACCATTATTGTAATGTCACTTATGCTTAAAGAATATCCTAACCTCCAATGTTATCTAAACCGACCTTTGATACCAACTATTAGGCCCCAGCCTTAATCCTTACTTAATCTTGAGTTATTACAAGATAACACATTGAGGATCTTTTCAGGTTTAGAGTTTTAGAGAATTATATCATGAAACTTTCATTACATTCCACATTTAAACAAAGTGGTTACATATAAGACAGTATTCATTCTTCCCATCAACGGAAACATATTGAAAATAAAACATGGATTCTTTCTTGAAACATCCTTGACACTATAATCACATCATGTACCTTTACCTTGACCTGTGAAAAACATTTCAAAAACTTGGGATGAGCATAAAAAGCTTATTAAGGGTTATAAAAATATGGAAAGGAAACATGAGTGCATATATACATAAGAATTAAATCATACATTACCCATAAAACATAGGCACTTTAACATACCTCATCAAACCATGAATAAATCAGAGAAAACATAAGACATAAAGGTAACTTCAGGCATTCATAACATTCTAATGTAAGGAGTAACCCTCTTGGTTACGTTTAGAATACCCATCACAGTATATTCCCTAAATCTCTTCAGAGAATCCTTAACGCTTCACTCCTTCGCGTTACCCAATGCATTGGAGAGCTATATCGGGCTCACCCGCCCTTAGTTTATCACGGAACCACCCATTTTCATAATAGTTCCCAAGAACCATAACATAAATGTGTCACATAAAACATTCATAAAGGAAACAAAACATTTCCACATTTCAATCACAATATAACATTTTAGTATATTGAAATAATTAATCCATTCAAAAAGAAACCATTTCCAAAACCATTTAAAACATTTAATAAAGAGATTTTTGAATCAAAGTTTCCCACACCACCTTGAATCTTAAAATTTTAAACCATTAATATCCTTATAAATAAATCCTTAAAACCATTTTGAAAACATGGATATTAATAAAAACAAATAATTAAAACATTTAAAACGATATTTTGGTTAAAGAGGTTTTACCAAAATTAGAGACACTTGAATACAATAATTGAGGAATAACATTTAGTTAGAACATTATAATATCATGAGAATAAATGGATTCATGATATAATAATCCAAAGGACAGTATATACACCATATAAGAGTGAATTGGTGCATAACAACAATGAACTCTCAATAGAAATGTCAAATGTGATGAAATCCCTTTTAAAGAAGGTATCCTTAAATTAAGGACAAATAAATCTCAAAAATATGTGTGAAAAATATAAATACACCCAATATAATTGGATATTAAGTGTAAAAAAATAAAAGGTCATTCACACATATTCAATCGATGACATATTCAATGACTACATGTTGAACCAAAAGAAATCGAAATTGGGTTAAAAAGTTCCCTTGGCAGCCTAACGACATCACATCAAAATGAGTTGATGAGAGATAAAAAGTGTATCTCATCACTTGGACATAAAATTTACATCAATAAGGATATATGAGAACATATACCAACATATCAATATGTAAATTAAAAGACCCAACAAAAGAAGTCTTTTAAAAAAGAGGAGGGTGAAAGGTTCCCTTACCGACTTGGGTATCTTTTCAAAACATACACCCCATGAAAGAAGGACAATATATCATTGATGTAAATATTCATAAATGAAATTATATTACACAAAGAGTAGAATAATGGGCAGTACATACACCACTCAATGGAATTTGTGGAAAATGTAGCATAAATCTCACGGGAATAAAAGTGAGATGAAAAATCCCTTACGAAAACTCGGCAGCCTAACGGCTCCCCATAAAACTTCCGAATATGGATTGATGAGATCAAATAGGGTATCTCATCACATTAAAATAAAATGTATAGAAATAGGAATATAAAATAACATCCCCCAACATTACAATGAGGAGTTTAAAAGAAGTTACATAAAGGAGAGTACTTAAAAAGAAAGAGAGAGGTTAGATCTCTTACGAAAGTTCAGCAGCCTAACGTCGCCATCAAAACATCCAAAATGGATTGAGGAGAGAGAATAGTGTATCCCATCAGATGAACATAAAATTACAGTAAGTTTAATATAAAAGATCATCCCAATAACAAGAAAGATTATCTTTAAAAGGAATGACATAAAAGTGTGTACTTAAAAAGAAAGAGAGGAGTTGGATCCCTTACCTCGGGTCCGACTTGACTCGATCATTCTTTAACGTCCTGAATAATAAAATTGAGTTAATTTATATTTTATTAAGAAACTTTTTCATGTTAATTATTCCTTTTATATCACTTATTTACATGTTATAAACATTATGTAACCATTTAAGTTAATAATGTTTGTTTTGTCAATATTTGGTTCTTAAGTCAAAAGTGGACTTCTTTCAATTACATGTTGTTCATGTGGTCAACGGTTCTTTATATTCAGAATTGTATTCATTATGTAGATATCATATATGTCATATATATCCAGTAAATTCATGAATTTATAACATTACATAATCATTTAGAGGTAAGAAATGAAATGCACCGTTCATGGAGACGGTAAGCCGTACGTACGCATGAACGCTACTTTCATTTCTATTTCGTATTTTATAGAATGGAATAATAATGATATAAAGGTATATTATAATTCCAGTAAAATATCATATATAATATCATAGTTCCATCCTTTATACGTCCCACATATGGTATTTAACGAATCAAATCATTTTGAGGGGGCGGTAGTCCGCACTTCCTTAAATGAAGATATCGCGTTTACCCATAATGGAAACCATAAAGGTATGCCCAAAATGAAAAATAACAGAAGCTTAATTAAAACATAAATATATTATATATCATATAAAAAAATAGTGACATCATAATGGCCACCTTTGAAGGTGTTAAATGAGTATTTAACAATCATCGTTTCGGGAGGCAGAATTTCGCCATCCACGGAAACCGTATGTTCATTAACCATTTTATGTAGTTGTGTGAGAGTGTAGATCGAATAAATCTTATAAAAACATCGTAGTATATTTAAGATACTTTTTTCGTTACAAAAGATGTAAATAAAAAGAGTTTAGGGGGTTGGAGAAGCAAAATAAAACAAATGAACAAGAGAGAATGAATTACCTTTAAAAGTGTAACTCCATTTGATTTGAGCCTAAAGGATTCCTTTGAAAGGATTCTTCCCAAAGGGAATCCTCTAGGATGAGGAGAGGGATGTGGAGAGAGTAAATGGCAGGGTTTGGACGAGCCAAAGTCTGGCGGAGTGTGTGAAATGAGGTAGAGGTGGCGGCCTTTTATAAGAGGAGAGGAGGGGCACTTTTGGAAAGTAAGAAATATTACTTTATTTGAAAATGTGTTTCGGTTTTAAAAGGTCCCACAATGATATAATTAGTGTATAAGGTGATAAGGGTTCTAAATCCACCCATACAATAAGTTTTGGACATGTTTAGGTCATAGAGTTTACATTATCTTCTCATTTTATTTAAATCGTCAGATAATGATGTCATCGCTGCATCATTATGATGTCATAAATAATTTAATTTATTTAATGTCTAAAAAATATAAAACAATTACTATGATGTATGAAATTTTTTTATCTTTCCAATGACTATTTATAATAAAAAAAACTTACTTGTATAACCCCACTTAAATATTGTTTTAGTAAAACATATCATGTTTGTGCCATTTTTTACATTAACATTAAATAAAAGGTATTTATGTCATTTTCCAACCAAAGTGGCTCCATGGGGTCCCCAAGTTGACCCATGGCTTTTCTTGGTCGGCCCTGACACAACCAATGAGGGTAGGACATGTTTCAACCACATCTCATTTTATTAAAGCATTATTTTTACCTTAAACTACACTAATTACCACTAATCGCGATTAAAAACTTAATAAGTCACTATTCACCGAAAAATTATTTTTATCCCATTGAACCACATTTTACTTCTTAATGACAACCATGTATGTCATATTTTTGAAATTCAAAACACCAAGATGGCAAAATTTCATTTAAATGGAAAAATCAGTTTTTATAAGTACCACTTAGTGGTTTCACTATTCATCAAAAATTGAAGTTTTTCAGATAATTACCAAAAATTCACCCTAAGCTATAATTGATATTACGAATTCAAAAATGAAGTCTATTTTACAAATTTAAAAATATATAAGTTACATTAATTAATTTAAAAATTAACTCCCGCTGTCAGAGCAAATAGCGTGTTTTTATGAAACAATAAGTATAAAAAGATTGACACTGGTTTAAGTCTGATTTCAAAGTGAAATTAATTCCAACGACCACTATTGGATTTAATGGTAAAAATATATTCTAATTTCACTTTAAAACCAATTCAAAATATAATCTAAACATATAAATATATTAGATTAAAAAGAGGTTTTGAATTAAAATACAACATTTTACACTATTCATTAAAAAAATGAACTTTATCGGAAAGATACCAAAAATTTAAAAAAAGTAAATTTTGATGTCCCGATTCTTAATAAGAGTTTTATTTGTTCCAAAATAATGTTTAAGAGTGAACAATACTATATTTAATTATGGTTCAACATCTAAAGGTGGTAAGTGAACCATTAGTGAAAACTAGGGTATATACGCCTAAAATTGAATTCGTTCCGTATTTTAAGCCTGTATCCTTTATTGGATAAATGTAAAAACATTTAAAAACATATATAATCATATTTTAGTTATTTCTATCCATTCCCACCCTTACAACGGCTACATGTTAACTAAAATTTAAAATAATATTATTTTATTATTAGAGTGCAATGTAAGATTTCCAAGAAACTCGTTGTTGCATGTTGGGTACGCCATCGAGCATAGCGTCCCCTTTAAAGTCATATCAATATTTTATTCACAAATATGGATAAATATGAAAATGTCATTTTCTTTATTTACCTGGGGTGTTATAAAAATAAGTTTAAATTATTATATAATAACAATTTATCTTATTAATAATATTAAATAAATTTATCCAAATTCAACTAACAGAAATGGAATAATTCAATTTAAAAATAAATCCACTTACAAGATGAAAAACTAGTTTTTCATAGAGAAAGTTCCATACATATAAAAAGTTTTCAGAAAAAAATTAAATATAAAAATTATTAATATGATGTAAATTTTGTTAATAATAATATAATGAAACTAATTTTACTTTTAATACATTTTAAATTAATATGATACTTTTAAAATTATTTAATAAAAATTCAATTTATAATAAAAATTAACATTCTCGCTATTTATAGAAAAAATAATCTTTTTAGAAAATAATAAATAATTTAACCTAAGATAATTTTGATATTTTTATTAGAAAATGAAGTATATTTTTTCAAATAAATTTTCTTTAAGTGTTAAATTTTATTTTTTTATTTTTTTTACAAAAAGAAACAAAAACTATTTTTTGAGGAGAAATATATTTTTGAAGTATATAAAGACTTTACCAAAACTTTAGTACTTATTTATAGATATATTTTCTTTATATAAAAAATTATACTTAATTTTAAAAATTTGTGGATTCCTATTCAAAAATCCATGTTTGATGGCTAAGTTATATTATTCATGTTTAAATAATAATATTAATCATATAATACAGTTTGTTAAAACTAAGGGTTACATGTAACATAAGTTATGAAAGAATAAAACTTCATATTAAGAAATGATTCATTAATCTCAAAAATTCAATAACAATACCAAATGTTAAAATTAAACCATTCATTAAATAATTAACCCTATGCCCCAAAAAAACCTTAATAAAGTCAATATTAATGAATGATTTAACCTCAATTGTTATCTCACACATTTCATCTTACATTAAAAAAAAGTTAATAGAATTCTTCCAATATAAGAATCTATGTTAAACCACATGATAAAATTAAGGGTTACTTATAACATAACCTCCTAAAAAATCTCCCAATATAAAATTAATCACATCAAAATCACATCACATAAAATATGAAAGGGTTTTATATGTCATTGAACCTAATATCAAACTTATACTTATAAACCCATGATTGTTTCCATAACTATTAAGTTAACCCCTCATAAAAATCATAATTGTTAATGTTTTCTAGGACCTCCTATGATACCAAATATTACATCCCTAAACCCACACTCCTATATATATTACCATAAAAATCATATTTATATTTCTAGATTTGATACTGATAAATTTAACCTAATTTAAACCATCCAAACTAATAAAATCAAATAGAAATATTGAATCACTTATATACCCAAGGACATTTTAGGTTTATAGTTTTAGGGAATTAATACAAAATCATAAATAATAACAACCATGAATTTAAATGAGTATTCCCCCACTATACCCAAACATTATTATTCAACATTAATTATTCAACGTCTACTATAAAATTAATCACTCATGAAACCTTTCTAGATATAATTAATTTAAAATCATTCTTCTTAACCCTAGGAATTGGAAACCATTTGAAGGGTAAACACAAATGATCAATATGAGTAAACATAAGCATTAAAAATTGAATTTCATAAATGAGAATAATATGAGAATATTAGTATGATAACATAATAAAATTACAGGATCATAACATAAGTGAATTAATATCCATCAAACATGGATCATAAATCACGATACATATCATTAATCTTTAATATAATACATGAGGAATATAAGTAAAAAATATTGAGCCATGTGAAAACTAGAATAAAAAATGATACATTATAAATTGACGCAAGCATAAATGAAAACTATTGGTAACTTGTAACATTTTTTTTCATATCACTCTTAAAATCACTCTTACATATGGAACTCTATGCCATGTAAATTCAAATAATCTATTTGGAGAAACCTATAACTGGTTAAACCCATCCCATTACCCAATGAATTAGAGAGGTATATCAGGATAAACCATAATCATGATCTATATTGGGAACACCATCTATCATAAAATGATGTCCATGAATTATGACTCATACATATCACATGAAAGATTTCATTTTTAAACATAAGAATTACCATTCATCTTTCATAGCATGATTTTTCCATTGAAAAGAAATGGGATCTATGAAAATCTATTTGAAACAATCATAATCAATGTAAAGAAAGAATAAGGATGGTATTATTATAATAAATCCCCAATGGATCATAAGAAAAATTGAGGGTTGTTTTCATTGATGAATAAAAATACTATTATAAATTCATTTGAATAATTTTTGAAAAAACCCATCCCACATTTAAAATCACTTTTTAAATCTAAAATTTCAGAAAAATATTTATTTAATCGTTTAATTTAAAAATAAATTTGGAAACACATAATGTTATATTAAAATAAAATAATGGTAATCATAGTGGTAAAATCCATTCATCTCATAAACATTAACTCGTTTAAAGAGTGTAAAATGAGACCCATAGAGAAAATGTTAATAAATTTCATATTAAAACCATTTGAAAAAAAATTCAAATATCATGTATAATATATTTATGAAATAATTTATGTTTATAAAATATCATTCCTGAAATCATTTTATAAAACATAGATATATAAGAGAACGATTATCGATCTAAAATTAGATATAAGATCACTATCACTTACAGACATCGTTGATGATGTTTATTTAAATCAATAAGGAAATAAATGGAAGAAAATAATAGAAACCAAATTAATAAAAATTGGATAATAAAATATATGTGGTTCAATAAATTTAGAGAACATGATTTCCCCAAAGGAATCATGAACATAAAGAACCACAAAAATAAATAAGAGTGCAATATAAATCCTTTACAATTTTTAACATTCGATTCAAAATTAAATGAAATAAAGTGTATGATATGTATATTTAAATACCATGAATTTAATGATTTAAAAATTCAAAATTAATTAATGCTATTTTAAATAATCTATACAAGGATATCATGGTGTACAACATGATATATTTCTGAAGAAAATGAGTTTGAGACAAAGAAAACCCTTGTGAAGATCATAACTTTTGAGTTGATAATAAAAACATGAATTGATAAACATATATAAATCCTCATAAAACATGTGTAAATAAATAATAAAACAATTTGGAGATCAATTCACATATAAAATTTCATAACAATGTCAACAAAGTAGAAGTAAGACCCAATGAATGGAAGTTGAGTTAAGAAACCCCTTACCACTTGGAAACTATCAAATCAAACTTGTTTGAATGATGTAATTTTAATTTTAAGTTAACAAAACAGAAATTATAAATTATTCATGATTTATCTTGTAAAATGGTAGTACTTACACCATATAAAATTAATTAGGTATATAACATTAAAACATACCTCAATGAAGGGAAATTGAGATAAAATACCGTACATTGAGTGAGAAATTTTATTGTACGAAATTTGACACAGGTATAATAATATTATATAAATTTTTTAATTTATTAAAATTTTTTATAATATTATTAACTTATTCTAAAATCACTTATCAAATTTATTTTAATGAAATATTTAATTACATAATCAGTTAGCTCTACGTTGGGTGTTTTGAGGAAGTTATGTTAAAAACTTCTAAATGACTTCGACATATTCACCATGGTCAAAGGTATCCTTTTTAAACAATAAAAATAATAATAATCATGAGATAAATATAATTTTAAATACAACCACGAAAAATGGTTATCAAAAATGAATTATGTTGAAATCATATAGAAGGTAAGATGTACGTAATCATGAGTAACGTTTTCATTTTTGAAATAGAATGAGGGAAATAA
Source organism: Viscum album (assembly GCA_963277665.1). Taxonomy (NCBI): domain Eukaryota; kingdom Viridiplantae; phylum Streptophyta; class Magnoliopsida; order Santalales; family Viscaceae; genus Viscum; species Viscum album. The sequence goes on from OY728133.1 coordinate 1,870,217,054, forward strand.
GGTAAGTATCATTTAATATTTAATTTGTAAAAATTATATCATAAATATAATATTATATCTTTCAATAAACTTATATATACAAACCATGCGATGTAGTGGTGAAAAACGAACCACATCATTTCGTGGAGGTGATAATCTACATGTGTGGACAAACATCATCATCATTTTTCAATAGATAGAATGGTAAGAAAATAAAGGATATATAATATTTAAATAAAGATAATTATTTCATGGATACCATATATATATATATATATTAAATTAATCATTATAACCATCTGTGATAGGTGACAATGAAAAATGGATTATATCGGTTCATGAGGCAGTGGTCTTCTGTACACAAGGATGATGGTTTCATGTCCCATTTGATGTAAGATGGGATATATATATGTTATTTTATTATCATGATTAGATATAATTATATGTAATATAAATTTTTTATTATTTCATTATGATGGAATAATATTTTATGGATTTATAATAAGAAATAAAACAAAAACATTTGGTTAAAATCTATACCTCAATTTCATACATCCTCCTTTGATTTACACATTAATCCCCCAAGGATGAGATTATTCGCAAACTAATACATATAGAACATAGATATGGATTTTATGAAGGGATTTTGGTAGTTACTTGTATATATAGAGTTATTAAAATTTGTGAGGAATTGAGGAGAGGAGGTTCCCTTCTATAAGTGAGGGGAGTGATATTCTTGGAATTACATAAGTAATGAATAATATATATCAAAATCATGTCATGATAAACCAAGGGGGAACTACTAAAATATAATATGTGAATGTTTTTAAATAAAATCAACCAATTTCATTTAGATAAGTTTTGGATACATTTTAAGCCTCATCTCTTAGTTAAACCACTTTAAACTCATTTTAACCTTAACCGTGATAATTGATCTTTTAACCATGATAACATAATTAAATAACCAAAAATAAAATAGTTCTTCTAAAAAAATTAAAATGATGATTAAAAATTTATAATTCATTTCATTAAATTAAATTTCTTTAGGTTACATAAATTACTTTTAATATAAGAACATAAAATGCAAGAAAATCAGTTTTTTAGAAAATATCATATTTAATAATAAAATCGTTTTACCTTGAAATAAAGTATTAAATTTATTTATTAATTTTTTTGGTTAAATAAAAAATATTTAATGTTTCTAGACTTTTTAATAAATTTAAAACCAAATTTAATCATCTAACCATTCCATTAGATGAAAATCCCTAAATATTGTTTTTATAAATTGAATAAAATATAACTTGTCTTATCAAAAGACACTATTGGGTTCCCAAACTGATAATATTTTTTTACAATAAATTATACATCTATTTAAATAGATATTTTATTGAAAAAGACTCTTAAAATAGGATAAAGTTAAGTATTATTGAGATTTCAAAGCTTTACCTCATAGTTTTTACATAGTTTAACCTCTTTTTCCGAGGTGACGAATATTTACTATGGTAACTATATAAATGACCCAAAATTAAGACAAAATAATTTAATTATATTAATTTTTATAATTATAGATATTAATGGAAATTTATAAGAGTAAATTCATAGAATTTGTATATTTTAATTTAAAATTAAACATGAAAAATGTGATGAATAATGATTTTTTTTGAAAAATTATTTTTATGTATAAAAACATTTTTATACCAAATTAAAGTATAATGTTGATTATGATAACATTTATTGGATTATTTTTTATCGAAATGAACCAATTAAATTTGAAAAATAATCCAAAACATAATATGTTTTTATAAATACATAAAAATAAAAAATCATTTTTCAACAAAAATTAGTATTTTTTTATTATTCATTAAAAAAGTGAAACTTTTCAAAACAATTTCCAAAATTTAACCCTAAGATTATTTTGATATTATTATTTAAAAAATAATATCTTTTTAGTCAAATAATATTTCCAAAAGTTTTAGAAAATAAGTATAATATATACTAATAAAAATCAATTAAATTCATTTTGAAGAAAACATATTTTTGACAGAAAAATAACATTACTAAAAATTGAATACTTATTTCCTAAAAATTAATCAGGAAAATTTTAATAAGAAATAACTTTTTAAATATATCAAAATACAGTACTTCATATTTATATCAATCAATTCAATTATTATGTTATAAAATTCATATTTAAATAAAATTATTTCATGGATCATTTAAACTCTGTGTTGGGTGGAATATACACTATAAAAAATTATTCTCTTCTTTTGAAATATTAGGGTGCTATAGTTTCACCATGGTAACTCACCCATCAACCCAAATAAGAAACACATATAAAAATAATGATGGTTGATATTTTCTAATTCACTCATCGCTCATTCAAGCTTCCCACTCAACAACGCCTATATGTTACCACATTTCACCATTTGTTATTCACACTGCACCGTATTCTTGGTCACACTAACAAGTTGTGTCACTAGTCACTATGTTATTCCACCCCATAAGTGAAATATATTTCTCTATACACCCTTTCATCATTTTATGTTAGGGAAAATAACTATCCCACATCAAAAATATGAGGGAGGTATATTGTCAGTTGGTAGGTGACAATATTCGCATTTCACTTTCAAGATGCCCTCCTAGAAACACTTGTGTTCTACCATGCTGATCTTCCTATCTATTCACACCGCACCCTTCTCTTGGCCTCATTTTTTCACCTTTCTTTTTCCTACTATGAAACGAAATTGTTCATTCCCATTGGGTGAACCCCTTTTAAATTACATAAATGGCCTAATAAATCCCTTATTAAAAGGGCTATTAGGACTTGAACTCTGTTTGGATGACAAATTATGGTGTGACTTTACCACTTAGGTAAGCCCCAAATAGTAATATAATTAAGAATACTATAATTATTATTAATGTAATGTAATTAATGAAATGTAATAGGGTAATTACGTTTCATTAATAATAATTAATTATCTATGTAGATTATTAGGGTTAGAATATAAGACATCAACACCCACACCCACACCCATAGTATGAGTTTAAGTCATATCCCCTAATGGGATAAATCATCCAATAAACAATTATAATATTTCAAAAATGGAAAAAACAATAAACATTTTATGGCATGAATACCCCGAGATTATGGCATAAAGTTCCCTTCTTCGACGAATAGTACTGTTATGGTGACTCCATTTACTATAATACCTATCATAGTATTTTCCACTACCATAATATTTTCAACAAATATAGTTATAGAAAACCTACACAATACCCCCACTATATTATTTTCATAATACTTACATAAGAATTCATTAAATTAGGGTTTATTGAAGGTTGAACCCCAATCCTCTTGGATGTAGAGAAATAATCCATAACACATTTATTATTTTTATAAAATTATTTCTATTTTAAATATATTTTTCGCATCCAGGCAATGTTTTAAATTTCATTTAAATTGTATCTATGCTTTATATCTTATAATCATTCACTCAATATAATTATTCTTTTTAGTATAAATGTTATGAATTAAAGTATTATGGTTTTTTATTTTTTTTATTGTTTATAATTTTTTTTATTTTCAATTACTTTCATGAATTTTTCAATGTTTTATATTTCATTTAGAATATATTTATACTTATTAATTTAATAGATTCTAAATTAACTTACTTAAAACATAATAATTTTTCCAGTAGTTGATTTTTAATGCTAATGAAATATAAAATATAAATTCAACCTATGTAATATTTTAAAATTTGAATATGCACATAAAATTAAATTTGAAATTAAAATAAATTATAAAAAATAACAATTTTTTTGAATGGAACAAAACAATGATGTTAAAAAAAATAAAATTTTATTCTATATTTTTTTTAACTTGGAAACTTTTAATTCTTATAAGATATAAAGTATTGGTACAATATAAATTAAATTTAAAACATTGAATTAACACATAAGAAATAATTAGAATATTTTTTTAAAAAATAATAAATAAAAAATAATTTAAATAACGGAGCACAATGTTTTTTAAAAAATATTACACATATGTTGTATGGTCCTAGATTTCTAAAAACGATTGTGTTTTACGAAGTCATTATGGTTTTGAGATGGTTCTCAGAGTCTTTTCAATTATTAAATTGTAATTATGTTTAGGCAGTCACATGATTGACCAGGCAGTCAATAGTTTTTCTTGGGAAATCATTTGGTTGATAGTTAAATTTCTCGATTGACCATGTGGTAATTTGTTAATTCTTGTATTCATTCCATTTTTCATGCATTCAATACATATTTTTCTCACTTAGTTTTGTATTGCAGTAGATCCTTTATTCATATGGTCGATCCTTCTTCTGGAAAATCCTTTGGATGTGTAGTTGATCCATTATTCACATGGTCAATCCTTCATGTGGTCTCTTGGTTTGGTATTAGAGTTGATCCTTTGTACGTATATTCAACCCTTCATATGAGTAGTCTTTTAGAGGTGTTCTCGATCAATTTTTTGTGTGGTCACATCACACAATCAATCAATATGGTCGATTAACATCGTCGATGGTTTGTCCTTATTGTCTATTCATAAGGTAAATCATAATGGTCAATTTACTACATTATGTGGCCGATCCATATAGTTACATCACATAGTTCATCCTCATGTTCAGTTATCTATTTGTGATAAAAAATATCTATTTTTATAGAACGATGTAAAATTAATTTTAAACAAAAAATATAGAAACAAAAATTAAAACACAATTTTGAAATATAGATATGATTTAGATGAGATATTGATTTGAGTTACTCTATATTTGGGGCTTTAAATTATTCATGCGAAGATAATTAAATGTAATCAAATATAATTTGATTTAGTTTAGAATAAATGGGAATGTTTTACTACATTTCTTGAAATTCATAAGAGAATCATATTTGTTGTTATAAAATGAGAGTTTATTCCTATTATTTTTTGGCAGTTTTTTTCTCAAAACTGGATGATAAAACCTTCTTTCTTGGATTTTTAAAACATTATTAAAATCACTCAAACCTCTTCTATGATTTTCAGACCTACACAAAATAGACTCTATATTTTCGTAGTATTGAAAATCCATGAAATCTATTCATGTGGATGGGGATATTATGATTATATTTTGTTTTGTTCAAGGTGTGTTTGAATCATGATTTGACATACATTTTTCCTATATGGAGTCAACCATATTAAGATAATAATATTTAAAATAAATATAAGAATAAATAAATAATATCACACGTTGTAGATTAATATTATTAGCTTTAAAATATTGAATCATATAAAGTCTAATAATCTTTATAATTCAATAATTTGAAGGATTGAAATAAAGGAATTATAAAAAACTACTGGTAGATTTATTCATTGAAATTAAGGCATAATGTAGTAATATAATATTATTCAGGAAATTATTGAATAAAGAGAAAAATTAATCTCATGTTATAGTATTTTTTGTTTTTATTTTATAATTTAAATTATTTTATTTGTCTAGATATTAGATAATTGAAATTGGATTTATTGCATGTTGTAGATAATTAGTATTTCATGATACGGGGATTAAGAAAAAGTTTGATATTTTATAATTTTATTAGTTTTTGTAACATTCATGATATTTCATCTTGAAATCTATTATATTGTATGATATATACTTGGCTGTTTTTTATTTCTATTTTTTATCATGGTTTAATTTATTGGAATAAATATACAATGTACAGCTAACAAAATTATGTCAATAATGGTTGAGGCATGATAAGTTAATTTTGTTTCTTCTCAAAACTATTTGAATATTGAGATAATTATTGAAGCACATTTTGGTTGAATTTATGGGTATTACTACCTTCTAACTAGATTATTATTGATTGATAAAACCTATTCATGATAAAATGGTTAATTCAGGATGAGGATTAAAATTTTGGTTTGTAAAATAAATTTTGTGGGGGATAAATCAACTCATTATTGTTTACCGAAGGATAAATATCCGTTATTACATGACCTTATTGCCTTTTTTAATGTGTAGAAGTCATATTGTTAATATATATGTATGATTTAGGATGATTAAATCCTTAATGTTATTATATTTTTGATAACTTGATATGGTTGGGAACATATGATGAGTAATGTGGTGGTGGCCCATGGATATAGTGGCGATTGATGTTAGTGATGGTATTATGGGTTGTATAGTGTGTAATGGTGTGGGAATGACACTAGAGTGGATGGGTGAGTTCAAATAAGAGCATTATCATCGATATAATATTTCTTGATGCTTTCATGATGGTCAGTTGGATGAATATATTTTATTATTTTTTACACCTATTTGATGTAGCATGACTCTATACATAATAGGTGCATCTTGATGTGGTATATTAGGATGAGTCTTAGAGTTCCTAAATAATTATGAAATCATAAATGAATTTATAAATGATTGATTATAGTTTATGGTGAATATAGATGATGATGATGACATACTTGAGAATAAATTAGAAATTATGGTGTTGATGAAACTTTACATAGAATGTTAAAGTATTACTATTAGAAATTAATAAATAATTATATTAATTAATTAAAGATAAAAATTTAATATTAAACTTAAATTCGTATGTTCATGCTTAAAATCTAGTCCACAACATTGGTAGTCAGGTGCCATGTGTGATGATAGTAGAACATAAGTCTAAGGTTAAGTAGTTTCTCTTAGCATGGCTAGGTGTTATATATTTATATTTTATTATTTAATACCCTTCATCACCCAAGTCGTTACGGCATCCAACACCCAAATATATTGGAGGTTGTTTTCTCTAATACCTAGGATAGAGAGAGAATATATGACTAACTATCCCATCTTCCTAGCTCTCCCTTTCGTCGTAGTTATGTGTAATCATATCCCAGGCTATAATGAATCATGTTATAGGGTGAGTTCTACTCAGTATGCAATGGATCTCAATTTACTATACATTTATTTGCTGACTATAATGACTTAAGGATATATAAAATACTTGTATCTGGTCCTGATCTCTATAACTTCCCACAATTTTACATTCATGGGAAGTGATATATTGAGACATAATGAATTTCCATAGCCTTTAGTGGGTTCCATACATAAATTTCTTTATTACATGGATATATTGATGATGTGGATGTGATGGGATTTAAAGCATGTAGAATGGTTGGGATACACTTTTATGAGATATTGGAAGAATAATAGAAGTTATGGGTACAAGATATGTGGAATTTGGGTATGAGAGTGAAACACTATTGAGGAAGTGTAAGTAGGGTACCATAATTTATTTATAAAATTTTAATAGAGAATGATTTACTTTTATGTATTACCTAATGAGTGATCCATGGCAAGGATTAGAAAATAGACTTGCTTTCATAAGTTATGAGTTCATTTCATTTATTTATTCAAGTGTTTATTCTTTCATATTTTTCAATAGAGGGTTTTAGAAGGATCATGTTGATTTTAAATTTTATACTCACCCTATATAAATGAAAACATTTTTCAGGTCTGCATGAGTTTTTTGGGGATTGATCTGGGGGTTACTAGCTTAAGGATTTTTCTATGAACTTTTTGAGATTAATGATCATTTCTAAGTATTTCCTTTTTGGTTCTTGATGAAGATAATATTTTCACATATTTTATGTTGTAATTAAATGTTTTTCATTATACCAAATTGAAATTTTATGGGATGTTATCACTCTTTTAGGTTTTAGTAATAAATTGAGTTAAAATTTGAAAATATTCTAATTTATTATTTTTAACATTTTAAATTAGTATTTTAATTCAAATATAACATTTTATATACATATGAAATTTTGAAATTAATATTTGTATTCTTCAATGATTTATGGGATACATTTCATAAAATGGGAGTAAGATTGGAATCCAACCATGTGAGGCCCCAAAGAATCCCACATTCTAAACCTTCGAATCTATGCCCTAATTTGAAGAAATTCAAATATAGCCCCATATATTCAAAATATATGAACCAATTGAGATGAAATTATATAGGGAAATATATAACATTAATAACAAAAATTTCTTTAACTATGTACATGTATGAATATTCTTATTTTATGGTCATAAATATTTAATTACTCATGGAATTGGTATAAGGCCCCAGCCATAAACCTTACTAAATCTTGAGTTATTACATGATTACACATTGAGGATCTTTTCGGGTTTATAGTTTTAGAGAATTTGATCATAAAAATTGAATTACATTCCAGATATAAACAAAGTGGTTACATAAAGAGAGTATTATTCTTTCCCATCAATGGAAACATACTTAAAATGAAATATGGATTCTTTCATGACACTTCCTTGACACTATCATCATATCATGTACCATTCCCTTGACCTGTGAAATAAATTTCAAAAAAGACTTGGGCTGAGCCTAAAAAGATCAGTAAGGGATAAAAAAATGTGGAAAGGAAACATGGGTACATATATAAATAATAATGAAATCATATTTTACCCATAAAACATAAGCACTTTAACATACCTCATCAAATGATGAATAAATCATAGAAATCCTAAGATATAAAGGTAACTTGAGGCATTCATAACATTCTTACGTAGCGAGTAACCCTCTTGGTTATGTTTGGAATACCCATCAAAGTATATTCCCTAAATCTCTTCGGAGAAACCTTAAAGTTTCACTCCTTTGCGTTACCCAATGCATTGGAGAGCTATATCAAGCTCACCCGCCCTTAGTTTATCACGGAACCACCCGTCTTCATAATAATTTCCAAGAACCTCAACATAATCGTATCACATAAAACATGCATAAAGGAAACATAACATTTCCACCATTCAATCACAAGATATTAATACAACACATTGATATAAAAACATTATGAAAACCATTTTCAATACCAAAATAAAAGAAAAGTAAAACATGGTATTTATTTTTCTTTTAAAAAGTAGGTATGGCTTGTAGAGGAAGCCGAAACTCAAATAATGGTCACAGCGGCAGAGAAGTCATTGTCACCGCATACGTACGACAAAACATTCCTTCTTGTCCTCTAGTAAAACGCTTCGTATAAAAATGATTCCCTTTTGATAAACGTAAAAGTAAAATGGGTTTATACACCGTATAAAAGTAGGTTTTATATAAAAGAAAATATGCCTCAATGAAAGGAGATTGAGACGAAGTCCCATACCTCGGGTCCGACTCGACTCGATCGTTCTTTAATGTCCGGAATAATAAACAAGAGTTAATTTCTACTTTCTTAAGAACGTTTTTTAAGTTCATTATTCCTTTTATATCACTTAATTCCATGTCATGAACACTATGTAATTATTTATGTTAATAACGGTCATTTTAACGATCATTGGTACTTGAGTAAAAAATATACCATTTATAATTACATGTTGTTCATGTATCCATTATATCCAGATTTATAATCATGATGTATATATCATATATATACAGTATATACATGCATTAATAATATTACATAATCATTTAGAGGTAATAAATGAAATGCACCGTTCATGGAGACGGTAAGCCGTACGTACGCATGAACGCTAATTTCATTTACATTTCATATTTTATAGAATGGAATCATAATGATATAAATGTATATTATAATTATAGTGTAATATCATATATAATATCATAATTCCATCCTTTATACGTCCCACATATGGTATTTAACGAATCAAATCACTTTGAGGGGGCGGTAGTCCGAACTTCCTTAAATAAAGATATCACGTTTACCCATAATGGAAACCATAAAGGTATTCCCAAAATGAAAAATACAGAAGCTTAAGGAAGATATAAACATATTATATATCATATATAAATATATTTTCATCTTAATGGCCACCTTTTAAGGTGTTAAAATAATGTTGAACAATCATCGTTTCGAGAGGCATAAATTCACCATCCACGGGAACATTATGTTCTTTAACCATTAGATGTAGGTCTGTGTAAGTGTAGCTCGAATACTTCTTATAACAACATCGTAGTATATTGGAGATACTGTATTTGTTACAAAATAAATGATTAAAAAGAGTTTATGGGGTTGGAGAAGAAAAATAAAACAAAAGGACTCAAGTGAATACATTACGTTAAAATCGGGTAACTCCCATTAGTTTGAGCTCAAAGGCATCCTTGGGAAGACTTATTTCCAAAATTAGGCTTCAAGGAGTAAGAGAGTGAAGTGGAGAGAAAAAATGGGTAGGTTTTGGCAGAGCCAAAGGCTTTCGAAGTGTGGGTATGGAGGTAGAGCTGGGGGTCTTTTATAAGAGGAGAGGAGGGGCACTCTTGGAATTTAAAGAAATGTTACTTTATTTTCAAATGGGTTTCAGATTTTAATGGTCCCACATTGATATAATTCTAGTATAAGGTGATAAGGGTTCTAAATATACCCACCCAATAGGTTTTGGATATGTTTAGGTCTTAGATTTTACATTATCTTTCCATTTTATTTAAATCGTCGAATAATGAGGTCATCGCTGGATCATTATGATGTCATAAACAATTTAATTCATTTAATGTCTAAAAATTATAAAAAAAAACTATGATTTAGAGAATATTTTTAGCTTTACAATGACTATTTATAGTCCAAAATATCATTTATTTAGCCAAAATTAAAAATATTTTACTTAGGTGATACATTCTTTGTTACATTTAACATTCTTTAAAAAATAAAAATATAAAAAGTCAATTTGTCACAAAATTAATTTCATGGGGTCCCAAAGATCGGCACAAGACATCCCATGGTCGGCCATGAGACAACCAGTAGAATTAGGACACATTTTTGTGTCATTTTTTATTATTATAATAATATTTTGTTATCCTTAACTACCCGATTACTCATTAATCAAGATAATTAAAGATAATTACCATCGTTACTATTCATAATGTCCAAAAACAAGAGTCTTAATTACATAATTTGGACCTTATGATTCCAAATATGTAATCCATTTTACCAAATTCCAAACACATAAATTTCAGTAATTTATTTAAAAATAAATCCCGTTGTCAAAACAAATAGGGGGTTTTTATGAAACAATATCTATGAAAAGTTTGGCATTAGTTTATGACCAATTTAAAAGTGAAATTAATCCTAATGACCACCATTGGATTAAATGGTAAAAATATATTCAGATTACACGTTAATAACATTTAAAAACATATCTAACCATATAATTAAATTAAATGAAAATGCAGTTTTGATGTAAAATGCAGTATTTTTCACTATTCATTTAAAAATGAACATTGTCAGAAAAATACGAAAAATTTATCCAATGTAAATTACAATGTCCCAATAATAATGAATATGTTTATTCTGACAAATATAGATTATTAAATTGTCAAAATATTGATTTAAAAAGGGTTTTCCATCAAAAGGCAGTAAGACAATCTTTTAAGAATATTAGTGTATTCCATGCTTAAGATTGGATTTATTTTCATTTTAAGCATCTAAAACACAATCTAATTAATTAAGAGACATAGATAAAAATATCTATTATTCATTACATACTTGGGATGTTACATCCTTCCACCCCTTCAGACAATTGCATCCTCGCAATTTATTTACTTATCGAATAAATGGGGGTACTTATCCCTCATTGCATTTTCAGATTCCCATGTTGCCTCTTCCATCATGTGGGTTTTCCACAAAACCTTTAACTAATTAATCACCTTATTTCGTAACACTTGCTCCATGTTGTCAAGAATCTGGACCGGTTGTTCCTCATAAGATAGGTTCTCTTCCAACTGAACTACCTCTGGACTCAAAACATGAGATGGATCTGGCATAAACTTTCTTAACATCGAAACGTGGAAAACATTGTGTACCTGAGATAAACTCGGAGGTAAAGCCACCAGGTATGCAACTGATCCAACTATCTCAATAATTTCATATTTCCCAATGAACCTTGGACTCATCTTTCCTTTCTTACCAAATCTCATCACACTTTTCCATGGTGATACTTTGAGAAAAACATGATCACCTACCTCAAAAGAGAGATCCTTCCTCCTATTGTCCGCATAACTCTTCTGCATACTCTGAGCTGTTCTCATGTGTTTCTGTATCAGCTGAACTTTTTCTGCCAACTCTTCTTCTAATTCTGGTCCCATCAACTTCCTTTCACCCACTTCATCCCATAATGCTGGAGTTCGACACCGCTTCCTATATAACCCCTCAAATGGTGTCATCTGTATACTAGAATGAAAACTGTTATTATATGAAAATTCAACCAAAGAAAGATGTTGGTCCCAACTTCCCTGATAATCCATCAAACAATCTCGTAGCATATCTCCAAGGTCTAAATTGTTCGTTCTGACTGCCCAACTGATTGAGGATAAAAAGTTGTACTAAAATTTAATTCAGTACCCAACAAATTCTGAAGGCCTTTCCAAAAGTTAGAAGTGAACCTGGGATCACGGTCAGATACAATGGAGAGAGGAACTCCATGTAACCTGACTATCTCTTTAAGATAGAAACTGGAAAGTTGATTTAGGGAAAAAGAATCTTGTATAGTAAGGAAATGAGCAGATTTGGTCAAGCGATCAACAATAACCCAGATTGCATTATTACCTCGAGATGTCTTAGGTAATCCCACAACAAAGTCCATGGATATATTCTCCCATTTCCTCTCTGGAACTGGTAAATGCTGATGCTTCACTTTTGGTAACTGCCGCTCTGCTTTAACCTGCTGACAAGTCCAACACTTCACTGTAAAATCAGCAATATCTCTTTTCATTCCATCCGACGAGTAATACTCCCGCAGATCTCTGTATATCTTAGTACTGCCAGGATGAACTGAAAACGGAGAACTATGAGCTTCACATAACAACTCTCTCTTCAACTGTGAATCACAAGGCACACACAATCTCTTCCCAAATCTCAAAACGCAATCATTATCAACGTTGAATTTAGGCAACTTACCTTTCTGAACCAGCTCTACCTTTTTATTCAACTCACTGTCTTGCTTCTGTGCTTGATTGATTCTATCTGATAGAGATGATCTCACTGATACCTGAAACAAAACAGAAAAACTTCCTACACCAACAACTTCTATGCCAAAGTTCATCAAATCCTTAACCAAAGGATCACGTTCCAAACACAACATTGCTAATGAAGCATTACTTTTTCGACTCAAAGAATCAGCCACTTTATTTACTTTTCCCGGATGGTAATTAATTGTACAATCAAAATCCTTGATTAATTCTATCCATCTCCTTTGTCTCATGTTCAATTATTTCTGAGTGAATATATACTTTAAACTTTTGTGATCGGTATATATTTCACACTTTACTCCATATAAATGATGCCTCCAAATTTTTAAAGCAAAAACAACAGCAGCTAATTCCAAATCATGTGTAGGGTAATTTACCTCATGAGTTTTCAACTGACGTGAAGCATAAGAAATTACCTGATCATTATGCATTAGGGCACAACCCAGTCCTTTCAATGAAGCATCATTGTATATAACAAACTCACCATTCCTGGAATGTAGTGCCAAAACTGGAGCATTCACCAATCTTATTTTCAATTCCTAAATACAATCATCACATTATTTTGTCCAGATAAACTTAACACCCTTCCGAGTTAGCTTAGACATTGGACTAGATAACCATGAAAAATTTCAAACAAACCTTCGATAATAGCCTGCCAAACCATGGAAACTACGAATCTCTGTTACATTTGTGTGTCTTGGACATTCTTCAAAAACCTTTGTTTTTGCAGGATCAACAGTTATCCTATCTTTAGAAACAATATGACCAAGGAAAGAAATTTGTTGCAACCAGAACTCACACTTTCTGAATTTCCCATACAATTTATTTTCCTTCAAGGTTTGAAAAATGACCCTTAAATGTCTTTCAAGTTTTTCTTTACTTTTAGAAAACACCAAAATATCATCAATGAAAACCACCACAAACTTATCCAAGAACTAATGTAAAATTCTATTAATTATGTCCATGAATACAGAAAGTGCATTGGTTAGCCCAAAAGACATTACTACAAATTCATAATGGCCATTTCTTGTACGAAACGCAGTCTTCAGAACATCTGCTTCCTTTACCTTCAGCTGATGGTAGCCCAATCTCAGGTCAATCTTTGAAAATACTGAGCCTCCTGGAGCTGATAAAATAAATCATCAATATGAGGAAAAGGATATTTTTTCTTAACAGTGATATTATTCAAGGCCCTATAATCAATGCAAAGTCTCATTGAGCCATATTTATTTTTAACAAACAATATAGGATCACCCCATGGTGATGTGTTAGGTCGAATGAAACCTTTCTCTAATAAATCTTCTTATTGCTCCTTCAACTCTAAAAGTTCAATTTGAGCCATTCGATAAGGGGGTTTTGAAATTGGCTTAGCATCATGAACTAAGTAAATAGTAAACTCAACTTCCCTATCGGGTATTATTCCAGGCAACTCATCAGGAAAAACATCAGGATACTCATTTATCACTGGCACATCATTAATCGGAACGGTTCCTTTATTTTCAATGATGTGTGCAAGGTAACATTAATTACCATCTTTTACAAGTTTCTTGGCCTCTTGATAAGTTATCAACAATAAGGGTTCATTTTTGTACACAAACTGAATGTCTTTCTCAAAAGAAACTTCTTTAGCTCTACAGTAAATCTCAGCATGGTAAATAGAGAGCCATTCCATACCCAGGATAATATCAAACTCTAATAGAGGTAGAACAATAAGGTTTGCAAGTAGGTTCTTTCCACATATAAGGATAAGAAGATTCTTATAAACTATTTTTGCCTCAACATTTCCCCCAGTTGTTTTTACCAAAAGTTTAGGAGTCATTTATTGATATGGTATTCCCATTTTACTAGAAAAGGTTTCAGAGATAAAAGAATGTGTAGACCCCGAATCAAAAAACACACTGGCATAATCTGAAAAAACAAACAAGGTACCTGATACAACATCATTTGATGACCCGACATCTGCTGAAGTAGTTGCAAAGGATTTCACCACCCCTTTCTGCTTGTAGTCTAACTGCTTCCCATCACTCAAACTCTTTGTCAGACACTCGTTTGCATAGTGACCCATCTCATTTTACTTAAAACATTTCGCTAACTGTAAATCAAATTTGGTCTTACCTTCACCTAGATCTATTTCAGTGCAATCACGAGCCTTATGTTCCATCTTACCACATCAGTAGCACTTTCCAGAATTCAGAAGACATTCCCCAGCATGCCTTTTTACCCATTTATCACAAAATCGAATCTTAGTTTTCTTACCATCAGACTTTTTTGAATAATTCTTTCCTTTATCCTACCACATTGGTCTCTTCCTCTGCTGGTTGTTATAGGACACTTGATCATCGGAAAACTCCATTTTCACCTTCTCAGCACATAGAACAAGCTTTTCATAACTTTTAATCTCACTAGAAGCTAATGCCCTTAGATATTTTGGCTTTAATACTGAGTAAAAACGATTGATTTTACTTTCAAGGTCTCAGATAAAATTAGGAGCATACCATGCCAATCGAGTGAACCTTTCTTCATAGGCAGCCACTGAGTCTTCCTCTTGACTCAATTCCAATAATTGCTTTTCCATCCTAAGTCTAACAACCTTAGGAAAATACTTCTCAAGAAACATACCTTTGAATTCTTCCCAGTCAAGTGAATCAATCTCATCGGTGTTCCTGATATTTTTAACCATAGACCACCACTGATCTGCCTCACCCTCCAAACGGTAAATAGCAAGACTAACCTTTTGATTGTATGAACACCCCATGACATCAAAAATCTTCTCCAGTGATTTAATACACCCTTCAGCTAACACAGGGTCAGATGATCCACTGAATGATGGGGTATGTTGGCCCATGAAATGTTCTACCACTGACATGTTCCACTGCGGTTGATCTGGATGATATCGTGCATGGATTCCACCACCATTTATCACTTGAGTAAACTATGACATTACTGCAACAAACTGTTCAGTTCCAATTCTGACCATCTCAGGATGCTGATTAAACTATAGGAGATCAACTAGATTTGAATGAATATTGGATATACATTAGAGAAGATCAAAAGTTAAGTGATTCTACCAATTTTTTTAAATGGAAAATAAGATCCTATAAAATCTTTTCTTTCCTTATAATAAAAAATATCCAATTAGCTGAATTTAAAGAAAATATGGAGGATATTGAGTAACTACTTCCATATATAATAAACCAACAGCAAGTGGCCCTGAGAAAGGAAAAGGAAATTTAAGACAAGACAATTAAGGGAGAGAATATTTTCTTAAAATAATTTATTTTTAATTTTATTGATGTTGAATTGAGTATTACCTCCAATTATTGTAATTTTTAATATTTGTCAAATATATGTGTTTCTTTGTATAGAGAAGAAGATTGTGATGCACCTAATGAGGAAAACATGAAGCTTCCCAAATCTATCAACCATTCATTAAAAAATTTACATAATGATATCAATATGTTCTTCCATGAATAAATTAATTTCCAAGTTGAATTAATTGAAAATAAATATTTATTTAATGAATCTTAATGTTTTAATCAGATTCAAGTTGATTTTTTTGATCATTTTTAGATTTTATAATATGTATATAATTGATAATTCCCTAGATGTTGTTAATTAAGGGGTGGAATTTATTTATTAGGAATCTGACACATTATTTAACTTACCCCCACCTTACAAGTTGTAATTCAATACTATGAGGACTGACTTGAAGTACTCAATTCATTTTTTATTCCATAACCAATGTTAAGGTATGTGTGCTAAAAGAAAATGTATATGGTGGTTCATGAGAAAGAATCCACACCCACCATTATATTGGGGATAACTATTAAAAATTCCTGACTATGGGTAGTAAAAACCTAACACCTACTTAGAGGTACAAACCATTTTCTATCCTATTTTATATTTATAATTATTTTTCTTGAAAGTTATTAATTTTATTTTGTATATTTCTTTCTTATAGTTTTAATGTTGTAGTGGTTTTATCTTAACTCAGGGTTTCTACTAGATAATAAACTCTGGTTATTCCTTTCCGTCTCTTTTGTTTTCCATACATTATTTTTAATCTAATTGGTATGAAAATAAAGAGTTGTTTAATCTCAAGTGTGTGTGAGGGGGGGTGTCAAACTATTTTTTGAATTTTTTTATGAATTTCCTTTTTATTTCCTTCTTTATCGAATTTTTATTTGTTTCACTTTCCATTTTTTGTGTTTTTAGGATTCATGGGATTTAATATAATCATTTAGGAAATTTATACCAACTTTTTATTTATGTTACATTTCTTAGCATTAATTAATAAGGATTTAAAATATTAATGAATTGATTTTGATTCTAATTTTTCATGTTTTCATTTAAGGAATTTTTATTTATTATGAAATTCATGTTCACTAGTGCCATCTAAATTGAATATAGTTCCCAACTTGAGAGGTTTCTAATCCCTTTTGAAATATTTTTTTACATTTAAATTTTTCATGAAATTAATGAGACATGTTATGTGATCTAAAATTTACTATTTTTCTCTTTTTCAAATATGTTAGATTTCATGTAATGTATCAAGTATGTCTAAGAATCCATTTTTAAAGCCCCCTTTTACATTTTACACAAATTTTGTACTACCTTTACATATAACCTTTTTGAAGGCCCTTATAGCTGTGGAATACCTTGTTAGGAAGCCACATTATACTCTTTTCATACCTTTACATCCTATTCTATAATTTAAATGTATGACTACTATTTTCATCTTGTATGGGGTACCTTAGTTGTGTTATGTTGATTTGAAGAATTTGATTGTGTTGAATTAAAAGTGATTCTGTAATTATTACTAATTTTCAACAAGAAAATTCCGGATAGAAAGATAGATCGATAGAAAAAATATGATCACGAATATGGGTGAAGAGTTAAAATCACATTTTTAAGATCAAGTGCTTCTCTTCCCCTCAAAAAAATATTTTATATGAAATTCCCCATAGAATAAAGGAATCAGAGTTTTTAAAATGAGGAAAAGCGGAATAAATATTATTTTTTATAGAGTTATAAAATGAGGAGTTCCCAAGGAAGAAAAATAAATGTGTTTTGAGGTGATTCATTTTCATGATGATTTATATGCAAACATTCTTGAGAAAAACCGTATTCATGCATTTACTTTACTTTAGATAATAACACTCCTAATTAGAATATGATGTTTTTACATTTAAAACCTCCCAACACTTATCCTCAGAACAACTCATGTAAAATATATCATAATTGAAGTTTTTATGATTCCATTAAGTGGAGATGAAAGTAGTATAATAATATTATGGATATAAAACTTGTTCTTGAGAATGAGAAATGGTTAATATTAAAAATACTTGATTTAATAGAGAAATACATTTTCCAGGGAGGTAGGTATGACATGAACATGGGAATTAAAATGATATTTAATAAAATTATATGATTGGTGATGAGTTAAAAAATTTTAAATCCATTTTTGAGGCTCAATAATGTCCTTCTATATAATAATTGGGTAGTATTGTTATTGATACATTAGGATGTGTATATTTACCTTAGTATATATGATTTTCCATGAGTGAAATAGGCAAGTGTGGGAGATTGATAAATATAATATTTTATAATATTTAATTATGTAATTAAATGTTTTTAATCCCACCAAAGTTTTATTTTATGGGAAATTGTCACATTTTTAGTTTTTAGTATTAATTGATCATAATTGTGAAAATAGTTTTATTATTTATTTTTAGAATTTTTAAATTAGTTTTTTAATTAAAACATAAATTTTTATATGCTAATTGAAAATTTGAAATTATTTTTTTATTCTTAATGTATTTCTGGAATGAATTTACTAAAATATGATAAAGATATGAATCCAACTATTTGAGATACAAAAATAATCCCAAAAGCTAGGCGTTGGGATGTGTTCCAGGATCTGGATATATTCAAATACAGATCCATATATCCCAAATTAATTAAGCTAAATTTTTATAGAGAGATAGTGAAAATTTATTAGAATAATTTATTTATCTATGACCACACATGATTCTTCCTACTTCATGGCCAAAAATTTATGGAAACTTAGGGTTTTGGAATACAAGTAGTCACCATGAAAGAAATATTTTCCGGAGTAAAACTATAATAAATTATTCTACACATTTATAAATAAGATTAAATTTTGTCGGTGCATGGGAAAGACAAATGAGAAAAAAATTAAATAAGAAATATCATTACCATTATTCAATTTAATAGTGATACCATGAGATAAATTTCAACAAATATATTTTGAGCTAAAATATTTCACCCCTCTTTCCTATAAATGTATACATTTTATTACATTCAAAGGAGTTAGATTATTTTGTTTTATAAGTTGGGTTTTTCTACTTTAGTATTTTTCTATAATTTTAATATATTTTATTTGTATTACTTCTCTAATTATCTCATTTGTTTACCCTTTTTTTTCTACTACACCATTCTAAACACTATAAAATTGAAGAACTAACCTCACATATTATTTGAGGGAGGGAGTAGTGTATTCCAAGATTTTGATTTGAGTTTTTTTATATTTTTATATTTTTTCAATCTAAGGCTAGGATCAATGGTTAAATTGATTAGGATGTGCTATTTCAACCTTTTCTCTATCTATATCTATACTTTCTATTTTATCATCTATATTCTTTGCCTTTGAACTTATGTAATTCAAATGCTAGAGTTTGACTTTGGTATTATTATGGATGAGGTAACTTCTGCAGACATATATCTTAGTATAGGGTTGTAAAATTCACAAAAGTGTGTGAATAGTGATTGATTGTGAACTATTCACTATGAGAGTGAACTATATAAATTTAATATTCATTTAACTATGATTTAAATTACTATAAACTAATCAATATAATGAAATATTCCTTACCGGATGCATTCTATTTTCATGTTTACTTCTAAATTTTCATTCTAAATATAAATATATCATCAAAATTATATAAATTCCTTATTATATTAGAATATATTAGATTAGTATACTTTATATTATAATAGTTACAACAGAATAATGGTGTGTGTGAGTGGACTCCCTAATATTGACCATAGGGTGCACATTATATTTCATTTTTAGGGAAATGATAAATTTATTGACGGGAGATTATGTATCACCCCAAAAATTTTATAGTATGTTTCCCTTAAATAAATTTGAGTCATAAACTATATTTCATAAAACACTGAGTTTCATTGAAAAAAACTTGGTTATTTAGGAGATAGTCATAGACTAGACATTGAACTTAAATTTTACACTTGTGTGTTTTGAATTTTGAAAATATGACATACACGGTGGTGTTTAGGATTATATTTAGAGTCTGATAGAATTAACATTATTTTTAGTGAATAGTAACATACCCTTATGAATAGTAACCTACCTGTATGAATAGTAACGTACCATTATGGATATTAATATGAATCTTATTAATGGTATCCATACCCATGAATGTATGAATAAATTTAGGCACCATTAAAATAAGCTGAATATTTTAAGTGTTTATATTTTTCGATTAAATAATGAATATAATTAAATATTTAATTAATCATATTTATAATGTAATTTTTTTAAAATTTAATTCATTTTTGGATTCTAAATGTTGAAAAATTGATAGGGTGATTTTTTTGTATTTTTCTAAAATACTTGAATTTTGATGAACAGTAAAATACCATAATTTACAAATTAGGATAAATATACTAATTATAGGGTCATGTATGATGTTCTACTGATGTAAGACTAATTTATTTTGATTCACACGATATAATTACTATTTTTGGTCCTGGAAGACTCACTATTCCTTGTCTTTTGGAGAAATAATAAATTAATGAATATAATATAGAGAAATCCCCCCTCCCCTCTACAATATAAACCATCCCTCACCCCCTTTTCCTCCCACACCACTCAAGCTTCATGAATTGCCTAAATTCTGATCAAATAACTCCCTAACATCCTACCCCATGTCTAATACCTTCAAGTATCACCAAAATTCAAAAAACAAATGTCTTAAGGAGTTTCTCAAAGAGGACTCCTCAAGAGGTGAACCTATTTTCCTTTTTCTTTTAAATCTTTTTATAAGTTTCATTATTTTATTCTATATTTTCACCTCACCTAATCAAAATTACATGATAATTCCATTACCATAAAGGTACTGGATTTTTTTATGCTAATAGAATATTTCATCATAATCTATCTTGTTCCCTTCCATTTATACTATAAATGCAAACACCGACCGAGATGTATTAATTTATCACACTCAAGGAAGACGGGTTTTCAATTAGCATTAATATCCTCAAGACTGGTCATGAAATATTTTCAATGGTTGAACCAGATCATAATATATTTATTTTATCTTGTTTAATGTTCTATAATATTTACACACTCATAATAAGGAATAATAATAAAAACAAGTTTATTGTGCACAATACCACCAAGACAAATCCATGCGTTTATTTTTAACTCATCGAAAAATTCATACTCATGGTATATAACCAGAATAATTATAAGATCATATATATATTTTTAATTTCTCTAATAATATATATTAACAATTATATATGTTTAACCACATTTCAAACAAACATCCATTCATGAATATAAGTAAACAGTTCATGAGAACCAATGAAGAAAATGCTACCAAAACAATAAAATTGAATCTCTTAAAACCATCAAAAATACCATTAGTGAACCTAATAAGGTTATAAAATATCAATTATATGTTTATTAAGTTATGTAATTACTAATTAATGAAGCTAAAATTTATTATTCTGGTCGTTAAGAACAATCAAGAACACCTTCATGCATAAGGTAAGAGATCTTCTATCCCACTTTTGTTCAAGAATGTCCCCTATGTTGTGCTCTATTTTTTAAATACCTAATTTTGGGGTATGTTATTTCACATCCCCCTAACTGGCTTTATGATATATAAATAATGGGATACCCATTTACCTCTCATTAATCCATCACAAGAACACTCGTTAACATGCGGAAATGTTTGTCAGGGGTTTTCTCATCTCACTTTCAATTATGTGGGATTTCCAATGATTGTCTCTTATTTCTTATATGTGGTATAAGTGTACTAACATTTGATATATATTATCATTATTATATTTATATTCATTTTATTCTATCATTCATTTTTTGGTTATTGTCTTTTGGTCATACGACTCAATTGATTACAACGTGGTAATGAGCTTTGTCTCAATTTTCACTTCATTGTGACTTGCTTAGTATTGCGCACCTACAATTTCTTATGTGGTGTACGTAATCCCATTTGAGATCAATTTTCAATTGAAATTATATTCCATTTAAATTTCCATATTCTCATATCATGTATATGATTACTATGAAAATCATATACCATTTTACATATGATATTTATTTTGAATGGTTTTTTGACTGTGGAAATATTGAAAAATATATATCCTCTATTCTATACGGAAAATATAAAGGCATATTGATCTTGTAATGAATATATATATAATGAATAATTTGAAATTGATGTTATGGGTGGGTCCCACTATAGCCCCTCGATGCATCAGTAGGTCTCATGAGACAAATCAGTTTGCGATAAACCCTTCGAGTTTATTTCCAAAAAATCAGATAGGTTTCTACCCCCAGAACTAAACCATTTTTACGGTATTATGTTATCATGTTCTAGTTACATGACGTACAATTAATAATAATTCTATTTATTCATTATTAGTTATTACTATCTATGACATTTTCACTATGCGAAAATCAATGGATACAGTTTAATTCTAGTTTATTAATGGCGTGAGTTTTTTCATTTATTCACAATGCCATTTTTATTATGTCAAATAGTTAAAATTAAATTATTATTGATTCATGATTCTGATATTTTTAACCCTTACTGAGTGTTTGAGCTCACCCCTTTTAAATTTTTTCTTTCAATAGGTGAAGAAGAGGAGATCATTTATTGAATTCTTGTGGATGCAATTTTTAGTTTTTGTTTTGTATTGTATTTTGTAACTTTTCCAATGTAATTTGAGTTACATCTGTGTATATAGTTTATTCAAGACTAAAAAACTGATCATTCCATTAGTATTTTCATTCCTTCTATCCATTCCAATATAACATGTAATACACCGACTCAGGTCTAGAGGGGTCGGGGTGTTACAGAATACTTAAAAATACTTCTTATCAATAATGTTAGTTTTATTTGTTTATGTGTGACATTATATTATGTATTGATATTTATTCTTATTTATGAATGGTTTTTCTGTGGGTACTCATATCACGTCTTATTCCTTAAAATATTATTGAGGCTAATTAATCTCATGTTTGTGATTTACAGATCCTCTTTTCTAGTTTCTAACCCTATAATGAAACATACTAGGAAACCTAACCTATCAACAACCTATCAGGGTACATGTCCTGAAGCGCATTATCAATCACCATAGGCTAGTGACAATATTCAGGAATAAATAATAACCCCTTGATAATGGTTTATACCATGAAAAAATGGCATAAATCATCCATTAAATTGGATGACCACACAATAATACTCAGAGTCAATAGAATAATTAACATCCAAACAATGTAATATAATAACGACTAAAACAGATACCCCAAAGAAGTTTGTCACATAATATACAAATCATTTCATAATTAGGACCTAAATATGGTATCTGGTGTCAAATACTGAAAACCCAAAATATAGAAAAATACCATCCATGCCCAATACATACATCCCAAAAAGTACAATTGCACCAAAATAACTCCTAATGAGCATTAATGATGAACCCACATCTCCTCCCAAAAAATAATAGAAGATGGTAATCATGAAGAGCCACATATATGTATAGTTCCCTTACCTTTACCTGTGTCTTGAAAAACATTATGTACATACGCCCATGGAATATATAGAGTGTGATTTACATAGACTAGTAAGATATCACTATGATTCTATTTATGATTTTTAATCCATATAAACCAATAAGTCTTATTTGAAAGCTTATATTTCAAAACCACTTTAACTTTTTAAAACAATTTCACTTAATGAAAATAATTTATAGTTACCTTTTTATTTTCTAATAAAAACCCATATTTCAAAATAATGGTAAACAACACGAATTTCAAAAAAAATCTCAACATAGATCAATATAAATAAATAAATCCACCCAAAAAAGAAAGATCAATTCACCCAGACAAGGCATAAACATAATCACAAAGCCAAAAAATTTTCATAATCATGAAATGGAAGAATGTAAATATTTTTAAGAAACCTCATTTATAGAAAAAATGGTTTTGACATAAATTAAAGTGCATAAAATAATTATTATAACAGAAAATGATAAAGAGGGTAAGAGAAAAATGTAAATCATAATCACACATAGAACTAACATCATGTATAATTCATATAAAATAAATTGGGAATATTTAATGTAAACTATGTGATATATTCATATATTTATATTGAGACTTTGTATAAATAATATTTTTAGCAAACTATACTTATTTAACATGTTTGGAAGAACTCACAGTCTTCCTCTATCCCAAAATACAAGAGATATCTTGGTCACATGGTTAATGTTTTCTGGAATCATGATCAGTCTTTCTCCTAAAAGTCTCTCTTGGTACCTTGAACAAATTTTGTGAAGCACACTATATCTTCATCCTTAAAGCATCTTTCATTCATATGAATAACACACCATAACTAGTCCACAGCATAAGCTAAGGCCATGATTCCTAATTCACCACACACACACCCAATGTATCCCATGTGATACTTAATTTCAAACCCAAAAAACAATCACACATCCCAACAAAAAAATACATATCAAAAATACATTTAAGAAATAAAAATTTCCATTTTAAAATAACACCTTCCCCAAGATAAAATATTCCCATTTATAGTAAAATTTCTTCTTAAAAAACACCTTTTTAAGTAACCGATTTAAAAATAAATTTAAATCCATTATAAATGATTTTCAAAAAATAATTTTAAAACATAAATTAATAATCCATTTATGTGCATAAATTTTCAATAATTTAACAGCCTAAAATAACTATTTTAAATCCCCTTTCAAAACCCAATTTGAAGGTACTAATTCTCTTTGACTTATTTTATCAAACACTTGCGGTGTATTAAAACTATCCCCCTTTATAAAAACAAATTTAAACATAAACCTCAAAATTTAAATCATGAAAAAAAATAAAACATGTATGAAGAATAATTCATAAATAAATTCACTGGAAATTTAATAAAACAAAAAAAGGAAACTAAGCATCTGGTGTTATTTATGAAACATTCCTTAAAAAGATGAAA
Organism: Viscum album; assembly: GCA_963277665.1. NCBI lineage: Eukaryota > Viridiplantae > Streptophyta > Magnoliopsida > Santalales > Viscaceae > Viscum > Viscum album. The sequence goes on from OY728133.1 coordinate 1,870,242,319, forward strand.
CTACCTTAAAAATAGTTATAAACTTATCAAATTGTATGATAACAACATTATTGGGAAGTAAAATGCCTCACGTACATAAAATATAAGATATAAAACCAAAAAAAACTATTAAAATCTTTAAATTTAGTCATCCCACCATCTCGGGTTTCCTCCTTCCATCAAAATGGAAGAATAAATAAAATCAAGGGGAATGGTAGAGAAATATTAAATAATAGTAATTACCACAAGCCAAAACAGCTTGGATTTAAAGATAATCCACCAATAAGAAGTGTCAAGAATCTCCAAAACCAAGGAGATGTGTTTCCCATGAGATAGAGGGAGAGTGATTCATGTACGATATAAATCTATCCGGGGAAATTTGGTAAAAATCCAAATATTTATAAAGATAGAAAAATTAATAGGTTTGGTTTCATTATTATAAAAACCATGTACCAACCCAAGTGGCTACCCTATCTCCAAAAAAATTAGTTGAACGATTACCCATAGTACTTTGATGGTTTGAAAACCCATGATGAAACCATGAAAAAGTGTATTATCCCCCAAATAGCCATCCTTTCACAGTTAGATGCACGTTAAAAAACAATATAGAAACCATGGAAAATATCCAATTTTACCTGAAAACCACAATTATAACCCCTAATACTAGGAAATATTAGGAAAAAAATAAATGAAAAAAACTCTAGAATTGATGCACTAGTAATTCGGTGGGTGTCACAAATCTCACCACCATGCCCCTCTCTACCCTATAAAGTCCCAATTCAGGATGAAATAAAATTGAACGTGCCACAAATAAAACCCTATTTAATGAGGTTATTTGGTTAAAAACCATAAGATTATTCCTTAATAATAAGCTTTTGAGCATCAATGATTCCACTATATTGAACCATCAAGTCCACCCAACCATTGGATGTCTTCAAAAAAAACACAACCATGCTCACCGATACAAGACACAAAAAGGGAATAGTGACCCAACATGGTTTTCCCCATGAATTTGATATATATTTAATGGAGTCAAAAAATAACACCTCTAAAGAAGATCTCCATTATGGGAAAACATCTCAAAAAATCTCCAAGGAACACTTAAGAACCACAAAAAATCCATTATCACTCCCTCAATGGAAAACCAACCACTAAAAGCTCAACTCCCACATGGCCGAGACATTATGAAACATAAAACACCACAATAGTCAGGGATAACTTATAATAATTCCACAAAAAGAAATAACACATGCATCTAACCTAGGTAACCGTACTTTAAGGGTGAACTAGAACCCCAATTCGAAATACAGTTTCATACTGAAGCCCAAAATTCAAAAATGATCAAGTGATTAATGTACCAAAAGAAATATCTATCATAATTACCAAATAATAAACCAAAAAGTACAATCACACCAACATTAACAAGAAAATAACCTTAAAATTGTCACAAAATGAGAAAACACTAGAAACTCATAAAGAGTGAAACTAATAAAATAAGGAATGAAACCAAGATAAAAAACCCAAGGCATCACACAATACATATGTAACCACTAGAACCCTAAGAATTAAACATCCAAGTCACACACATGTATTTCATCAATACAGTCCCATTTGATTAAAAACACTCACTTTAAAATCCATTTTTTTCAGGCCACAACCACTTTTATAAAACACGTCACCCATCATCACAAAGAAATAAGGGTGAAGTTGAATCACTTTTCCAACATTTGAAAATCAAAAAAAGAGTATTATTTTTATAAAATCACTTAAAAATAAAAACTCACTTGTACCCATTCAAAGAACTTCCCCTAAAGATCATTTCAAAGAATAACACTAAACTTTTCATAACAACATTCCAAATAATTTGCAGAATCAAATTTTAATGTGAATTAAAACAGTATGCAAATAATTTTAAGAAATTAGAAACCAAAATAAAAAATAATGACCAAATGGACAAGAAAAAAGGATCCATGGTAATAAAATAAGGGTATATATAAAAGTAATAACCACCCAACTCCACTAAATCTTCCTATAAAGGATATCAAATCATAAAAGGAAACCTCATAGGACTCAAGAGGGTCTCACACTCACCCACTCCATTTAGGAAAAAAATAAATGTTCCAAACCATCCATTATGAAAAGAATTAGAAATATGGTATGCTTCTTAGTGGTGTAAGTTCCCATCTAAGCCATTATTTTAAAATAAATTTCTTGAAATCCATTAGTAAAGCAACTTATAAATAAATTTTCACAAAACTAATGGAATAAAAAAATTAGGAACCAAGAAATCATTTTTTAAAACTCTTAATAGGTTTAAAAAACCTATTTAAATTTACTGCATAATGTAATTGGGATAAAATAATTTTAAACTATCACACTCTTTTTTAAAATGATTTTTCCAATAATTTATAAGCCACATAAAATATAAAATCATTACTTAAATTACCAATAAAACTCTTTTAAAAGTGGAAAAACATGCTCACCATTTCATTTCATGACCAATACACGGTGAAAACCCATTAAAAATGACACATTACACTTTAAATATACTTTTAACACTCATTACTACATTTCAATTCAAGTTAAATTTTAAATTACAAGTACAAATAATTTTTCCATGAGTAAAATTCTCCTTTAAAACATTTTTGAAACCACAAAACCTATCAACAAAGTGTTAAACTCAAACATTTGGGCATTTTAAACTACCCACCACTTAAGGAATGGAATAAAACCCACCCCTATTTCATTAAAACCTAGGTTGTAAGTCTTCAAAAAATAATAGATAATTCCCCAAAAAACATCAATGTATCCCCTAAATCCACATAATGTTTGGGAAATATTATGAATATAAAAGGTAAAATAGAAAAAGTAGAAAAACCCATCAATGGAGAACTATTATAAAAAACATTATCTATCATGTCAATACTTTTCATGGAGGAACATAAAAACCAATGAAATACATGTGCCTTATTTTCTATGATCCTCAAAAAAACAAATAGTCTCATAAACATGAGAACTAAACAAAACCCCATTTCAATGCATCTTTTGAAAACCAATTTTTAAACCGCCTTGAAAATATCATTTGGGAAAACAACCATTTTCCACCAACCTCATACCTAGAACCATAAATATTAAAAAACTTCCTTTAACCCTAGGAATATACCCCTTGTTTTATAAAAAATACATTACTTCTTAAAAAATTGAATCATTAAATACCGTTGAAAAACAATTTCTGACTTATTTCATAACTGGAAACAATTAAAACAATCAACAACCCTTAAAATATGACACCCAAAATATCATTAGAATCAATCCCCATTTTCCATCTAAATATAATTTCAAAACTCCCTTTTGAAATAAACCACATCATGTAAAACACTTCCTAATACCATTTCTAAAAACATCCCATTTTAAAAATATAAGTTTTATATAAAATTCCACTTTTTTACTTAAACAATTTATAATCATTTTTTTATTTGGGATTTTTAAAATAAAAAACAAGTTGGGTTTTAATAAAGAACTATTTTTTCACAAAAAAACGTAAAATATTTTTATAAAAAAACACTTCATGGAATTACTTTTTTCTATTTTGAAATCCATTTTTCATATCAAAAATAAAATTCCCCAAGGGAAAAACCAAGAACACCTACACACTTCTCAAATCAAAACACATTCAATCACATCAATTTCCATAAAATAAATATAAAAAATCATTATAATATAATAAACCAATTGAATAATCACTTGGAATCAATCTGTAGAGAAAAAGAGGAGAAAAATAATTCTACTGGAGAAATAACACTATACACATTTTTTCTACACGGGATGTTAAACCATGCACTAATTTTTCATTATGTACTATCATGGTTTTAAAACTATTCCACCTAGTCATCACATGGTTTACCATAACAAGCATACCAATCATGAAACTCTTGAATGTTCACCATTTTCACCTCCTAAACTCAATTGGATCCCCAAAATTACAGATACAGTCAATGATGATCAAATAATTTTAACAAAATATCAAAAATACATAAAAACCCATCGAAATATAAACTCATAATCTATAATAAATCCCAATACACCTATGGAAACTCAAGGTTTAGTGAGATGAAGAGAACAACTGGCCCTTACCTGCACACTCCACCTGAGTCCTAATGACCATCCTTTTCTTTAGACTACCAAGACACAACCAAAATAATCAAAGTGTATACTATGATACCATTTTTTAATGAATTCTCTTGATAAACCTGATTTGTTACATAATATAGTAGGTGAGATGACCCAAATCTAATTCCCAATCACCATGGGATGGAATAAAGTACTTGGAATAAACAATAGACTCTAGGGAAAAGTTCAATACCTTATAAAATGACATGACCCATGCATGAAATGGGATGACCACACCAACATAATTAGATTTAATAAAATAAAAAAACAACTAATGTAATACAATGATGTTTAAAGTAGATACAACAATCAACTTCATAACATCATATACATAACATTCTATAACTAGGACATAAATTTGATATCTCAAGTGAAAGGTTCAAAACCAAGAAAAAGTAAAAAATAAAAAAGATATATAATAAATAAGTATCATTTGAAAATAAAGACTACACACACCCAAATTCTTATATAGGATGTAAGGAAAAAAAATCATAGTAGGATACCACCCTGTATCTGTTTTAGTATTTTTATGTATATAAACTAAAAAGTATCATTTGAAAACTCATTTTTCAAAACCATGATCACTTTTTTAAACATTTTCACTTCAATAAAATACTTTATAAATCCAATATTTTTTTTCTGAAAAACCCCATCATTTAAAATCACGGTAAACAAAATGAGTTACCAAAACATTTCTCAAAATAGATAAAAAATAAATAAATAAATACACTTTAAAAAAATGTACAACTCCATTAATGAAGGAAAGAAAATGATTATTAATACAATATTATTTTCATAAGAAAATAATGGAAGAATTGGTATATGTATAAGAATCCTAATTTATATGAAAAAGGGTTTTAACATAAATTCATGGGAATAAAATAGTTTTTATAACAAAAAATGATATTTAAGTCAAGATCACAATGAAAAGCATAATCACACATGACACTAACATCAAGCATAGAGAATAAAAAATGAATCAGAGATATATAATGTGCATTATGAGGGCTAACTATATGGGTTTAGTGTGACTTTGTTTAGTTTTTTTTTCTAACTAGTTAAACTTATATAACATGTTTGGATGCTATCATGATATTCCCTGATCCCAACATCCATGTCCTATCTTGGTCCCTTGGTTAAAATTTTTAAAATCTCACCCAATCTTCCTCCTCAAGGGCTCTCTCAGTTCCTTGTATAATATTTTTGAATAACACATTTTTTTCCTACTGAAAATATCTCTTTATCCCTTGAACGAAATTTTGGAAGATCGCTATTTATTCCTCCTCAAAGGCACTATATTACCCTCTAACAACATACCATTTCTATTCCACGACATAATTTAAGGTCATGATGCTTAAGAAACCACAAAAACACTCATGGTCTCCCATGAGCCACTTAATTCCAAACACACCAAACAATCTTAAGTCCCAACATGTGAAACCCATTTCGAAAAATAATTTATGAATCTTGCATAACCATTTTAAAACAACTCATTTCCCCATGGAAAAACATTACCATTTATGATACCATGTCATCCTCAAAGAAAAAATATTTTTAAAACCTCTACTATAAAATATATTTAAATACATTTTTTTCACACAATACATTTAAAACCAAAATTCATAAACCATTTATACCCATCAATATTCAAGTAATTATAAATATGAAAGGACTCTCTAAAATCCTTTTCTAGAACCTCATTTTAATGTACTAAATCTCTTCGATGAATTTAATCAACCACTTGGAGTTTATTTTAGACAAAACCCTTTATAAAACCCACTCTAAAATCTAAAATGACAATTTAAAAAATGTATCACAACAAAAATAGTTAAATAATAATTCATAAATCAATTCAATTAATATTTAATTAAAAACACCCAAAGGATTCTAATAATCAAAGGTTATTCATGGACAAAAATCTTAAATAGAGACACCTACCTTGAGAATGGTTTCAAACTCACTACCATCAACTACAACCACATGATTTGGGAAGAATAAGGCATCACACACCTAGACCACAAGATATCAAACCAAATAAACCCATTAAAAACTGTAGATTTATCTATCCCACCATCAAAGGATTCCATCTTCCATAAAAATCTATGAGTAAAGGAGGATAAGGGGAAAATGTTGATAAATCATTAATTTTGGGACATAAATAAATCCCAAACACCTTGTATTAATGGATAATATACCACAAAGGGGAGGGGTATAAACTACAATTGTAAGGTGATGGGTCTCACATGAGTGGCGGATAAAATTAAACCCATAGTGTATTAATCCCATTAAGGGATATTTGGTAAAAATATTCATTTCAAATGAGTTGTAAAACTAAAATGGTTTAGCCATATGAATATATGAACCATCGTACAACTATGTAGGTTCTCTGGTATCCCCAATATCGAGCCACATAGTTACCTCTATGCCTTGAACAGTTTGAAAAAACCATGATCAATCCATGAAAAAGCACATTGTACCTCAAACTTCCACCCTTACATGGTTAGAATCATTGATAATAAATCCATTTGAAAATCATACACCAATGACTATTTTCCTTGAAAACTATAATTATGACTCCAACACCTATAAAACTCAATAATAAAGAAAAATAACAAAACTCAAAAATAAATGCACTAGTAACCTGAAGGGTGTCATAAACCCATGACCTATTAGAGGTGTGATACAAGAGTTATTATCTCCCTTTATTCATTGATATCCTAATAGAGGTACATTTAGGGGAATTAGGTCATGCTTTAGTGGTATCATAACTCATGGTTTATTGGTATGATGGATTTTGGTGTTAGGAATTAGTGAGAATGCATGGGTAACTAGAAAAAAAATATAATTTTTTATTAGTACATGCTATAAATAATGGATCATGGCTAACACACACAAATTTAGGGACCCATGTGTTCCGACATAAGAAACCTCTAATTTATTAAATATTGCAACAAAATTGATGATGTTTATGGGGTAGAGGCCTAGGTAAGGATCATGAATTATGATTATCTAAGCATATGTTTGAATTGGGTAGAAAATGAGAAATATGTTAAAAAGAATTCATTAATTAATGATGAAACTATTTATGTCTTGGGTTTAAGATTCCCTTAAAAATTTTCTTTTTGAAGTATGTATATACATAAACATACCTATCGAGTTCAAAAAAAATATGTTCAATATGATGTTATAAAATACCACCAGAGAGTAGAGGTTGACAAAAATAACACTTGGATGAGGAAACTATGAGAGTTTAAAATAAAGGGTTTGATGAAGTAAGGGGGATCCATTTCATATAGGGAGAAATAGGATTATATGGGGGAGTTGGAGATAGCCTTCAGTTTGATTAATTCTTAGAAAGAGCATTGGTTTTCATTGGTATCGATGATGTTTAATGGGTAATTTATATGGTGGTAGATTTTGTTCCCTAGGGATTTTAAAGAGTCTGCTATTCTATGAGAGAAGTCCTGAGACTGTTTTGAGGTTATGTTTATACCTTAAACTACTAAAAAGGCTTATCAAAATGAGATTATTACCATTTTACAAGGGAGTTCCGATGTAAAATAGTTCAACATCTAGTATAAGAACCCCCTCCTTTATGCTTCTAATGTTATTCCAAATAAGGAAACTAGGGAAATGAATTTTATAAAGGCTTTACATTAAGAGATCCAATGTTAGGTCACATAATTTATATTGAATTCATATATAAAGGTGTTGGTGAATCCAATGGTCATTGAGAATAGACTGGATGATACTGGGTGGAAATAGGATGAGAGTTTCTATGATTTTCCATAGAATATAGATGTGACTAGTTCTTAGTTTCTTGGTTAGAGGTAGAATTTTCAGTCACCAGGGATTAGGATTCAACCTTATTCAACTCATTTCACTAGTGATATATATTCTCATACCACTTCTAGTGGGTCAATTACATTTTTAGTTTCATGTGGGCATCATGATCATCAAAAGATAGGGTGCCCGACCTTTCTATATAGACATAAAGCGGATGAAACCCTATTTTAGGCTCATCCATTGTAGCTATATCTAGCAAAGAAGCATAAAAAATAGTGTGTTCCCATTTTTGAAAATAATAAATAATATGAGTTTGGAATTGTGTATCCCCATGTTATAACTCATCCTTTGGGTTAACGAGTAAATCCTGTCCATTTAAGTGGTTTCCATAAGCTCTAGAGAGGTCATTGATTAGGTCGTGGATAGATTCATTTCATAGCATCACGATCATTATGAGAGCTATACAACATGAAAAGTATTCCCCTAATATTTTTTACTCTGATTTATGACTTATTTGAATTATGATTTATACACTCATTTCTTTCACCCATTATAGCCTATACTTTGAGACTTGAATTTTAGATCAATTCCATGGCATCAGTGTTGACTATTCCAGTGGGATGTTGAGCTAGCCTATTTTATGTTTAATGAATATTATGACTTGGTTCATGGGAAACAATGTTATTCATGGTACTTCCTATGTTTATCGATATAACAATATGACATCATCCTAAATATTGATTTTCTATATTTAGTATAGGTAATCATGGATTTAATAAGGATCCAAATCATATTCTATGATAATGATGGAGTATAAGTAGTGTCTTTTGGTATGAGGGGACCTTAGATAGGCCATAAGTATGTTGATTCTCTATCTTACTTGATGAATGAGAAGATGCATGTTATGTGGAGGATCATTCAGTGGGGTTTCACAAGGTGGTAGGAGAGTACCCTCATGCATTACCTAATGAGGCTACGATACTATACACTCTAAGAGGGATTGAGTTTAGGATAAATATGAAACTGGGTATTTATCCTCTATCAATGTATTCATATAGTGTGGAGCCTTCTAAGCTATGGGAGATGAAGATTATGATTGATGATCTCTTATAGAGAGAACATAGTGTTTCTCTTTGTGATATCGTATTTTTTTAGAATAAGGCTAATGGAAGTTTTCAATTGTGTATTGATTTTTGTCATTTAAATAATTTGATAGTGAAAAACCACAATCCTCTTCTATAGATTTATTACTTAATCAACTGACTAAATGTATATTGATGGTTCATAAAGATTGAATTGAAATCTATATATCCTTATATGAAATTAAAGGATAATAATATACCAAATAATTCTTTTATATAGGATTATAGACATTATAATGTTGTTGTGATGTCATTTAGACTTATAAATTCTCCATCCATGTTAATATTATTGATGAATTCAGTGTCCTACTAGTTCATAGACCAGTTCATGTCTGTCTTTATCAATAACATACTTATATTCTATGAGTAAGAGGAGTAACTGTATAGAATATTTGAGTTGTGTTGGGAGTTCATCAGTTACATTATCTATTTAAGTAGTTATCAATGTGTGAGTTCTAGGATTGTGAGGTTTGTTTCTTCGGTAATATTTTATCACAAATTTCGAATATTTTGGTTGTGGTTTCTAGAGTTACCTCTAAGAATATTGTAGAGGTATGAAGTCTTCTTGGTCTCATAGACTATTATAAGAGGTTCATGCTTTACTTCTCTTGGATTGTGACTCCTATGATAGTATTTACTTGGAATAATTAGGTGTTCATGTAGAATTAATGGTTCCAATATATTTTCAAGTATTTAAAGGAGAAATTGCCCAGTACTCTTGTTCTTCATTTATCAATGTGGGAGTTTAATTAAAGTATTATTGAGATTATTTACATCTTGGATTTGGTTTTATATTGATGTAGTAGAGGGAAATTATTTCTAATGAAACTCGATAGTTTCAACCTTATGATTGTAACTATTCCACCCATGGTCTTGAGCTTTTTGTACTTATTTTTACTTGAATTTTTGGAGACATTATCTCATTGGTGAGTGAATTATGGTCTTCACAAATAACAAGAGTTTTATGTATTCCTTTACCTAGTATCACTTAAATTTTTGATAGTGAAGGTGGATGGAGTTCCCTTGAGATGATTATTTTGAGATTTCATTCGTGATTTATAAATGGAATGATGTTGTATATTCCTTGGGAAGGATGTTTTGTGGTGGTGATATGAGTTAGTTTGGTGACTCTTGTAGAGTTATGGATGATTTGTAAACATTACACCATGAAATAAAAGAATTTCCTGATAGTGGATTTCTTTAGAAAATGATAATGTAATAATATTTTTTTTAGTAGGAAAAGGATTCCCAATTTAGGGATTCTGAGGTAGAGTTTTGGTGTGATCATTTTTATGGATATTTTCCAGAGGGTTGGTCAATATCATGTTTTTAGGGGAAACATTTAATTGTTTTGACGATTCATGATGTTTTACTCTTTGAGTTCTATAATTATCCAAATTTTGTAAATCATAGTGTGGAAAATATGTATCATGATTTTAGGAGTCATTTTTTGTGGTATGACGCCATGTGTTTTGTTTTATTATTTTTCTCTTGGTGTCTGATTTTCGAAAGTGTGATGGAAGAGAATCATGCTTTCGATGGGTTTCTTCTGCTAATTGATGTTCCCCAATGGAAGTGATAGTACATATTGATGGTCATTGTAACCAGTTAACCTAAGGATTAGGGCAGTTATTATTCTATATAATTTATCATGGACAAATTGATGAAACTAGCTTCACTTAATAGTGATTAAGGATTAGAGGTTAGTGGAGGTTTTTTCGAGGTAATACCTAGAGGAGAAAGTGAAACTTCATAGGGTTTCTAATATGATCATCTTTGACCACGATCCCCATTTTAACTTCATAGTATGCAGAGGTATCCAATTTTATTTTGTATATCATGTATTCCTTAACACCACATTTTATCCATATATGAATGGTTATATAGGGTGGACTATCATGACATTAGAGGACATGTTGCATGCATATATTTAAGATTTTTGAATATTATGGGCACGATATTGTTACTTAGGGGAGTTTTTTTACAATAATTGATTCCACTTCTAAATTGGTATGGATATGTTTAAAGCACTGTATAGGAAACCTTTCCAATCTTTATTATGATGGATAGAGGCCCATGATTCAGCTATTTTTATTTCAGAACTAGTTTTGTATGAGAATGACGGTAGAATGGGATTATTATAAGTCATATAATTATTATAACATGATGTCTTTAGAGTTATATGTTAGAAATAATGTGTTCTCTAAGGTATATCCTCATCATACATAGTTAAATTTCGGTCATAGAAATAATATTTCACAACAATTAATTGGACCTTTCGAGGTATTAACATGTGTTGGAGCTATTGTATACTGGTTATATTGGAGTTGGTTTCCTATAACTATCATTATTAATACTTCATTACCTATTTTTAATTATTAATGAGGTTTCATATCATTCCATGATTTTTTTCTTTTCATGCATCTTATAAGTTATAATGTCCTAAGAATGTATTTCACACTAACATGTCATAGTAGTTCCATACAATGATGTGAATCTAGAGATTCCAAGACAATATTCTTGAATATAGTTCTATATATGGATGAGATTTTCTATTGGGTCATAGATGATATAAGATGTTAGGGGTAGGAGGCTCATAATACATATATACGTCTTCTTATAGTGTTTTCCTTTGGTAATCTCTAAGATTTAATTTTATGAGAACAAACCCTTCAATAGGAAATAAACATTTCTATAGGTCATTGGACGTTCCTATTTGTGTATGTGTGTATTGATTCTTTGAATGTAAGATTATCATTAATGGAAATCATTACTTGTTTACTTTTATGTATTGATGAAATCTATGATGACATATGCTCACGACAATGTATGCTGTGTTGGGTACGTCACAAGTGACATTGAATTAATTGATAATGCGATAAAGGATTTATTCATTCTATCCCTTGATGAAATTTGATATACAATGACATTTTCTGGGAATATAACTACATATAAAATCCATTTCCATGGTGTTTAATGATCATGTTTATTTCTAGAAAATAAAATAAAAATAAATTGAGCGTATAAGTATATGGAACTAAAATAAAACCCACTTGATTTGAGATATCATGATAAAGGGGTTATATTAGATGATAAAAATTCATAGGAGGTTCGATTTTATTGCGACTTTAAATTATTTCTCTATCAGAGCCTTGGAATGGGGCTAAATTTTAACCTAAACATTAGGTGTTTATGCCTAATATCACTGAGAAAATGGCATAGAGGGCCAAACATTACGTTTATCCAAAATCATAGTAAAATTAAAGTATTGAATTTAACAAAAAAATAATCTATAATATTTATTCAGGTTTGTTTAATCTCCATGATTTAAAAAATTGTTATTAAAAATAATATGTGAGTTAAATAATAATAATAAATATTTGTTTTTAAGTCTATTTAATATTATATTTATTATATTTATTACATAACAATGAAGTAACATTTATTATTAAAAAGTTATTATTTTAGGATTGATATATGTCGATGATAGAAAGTTGATCAAGATTAATGGAAATGATATAAATGATATGTATTTATATTCATAAATGGATACACATGTTAATAAATTATTATTATTGGAAAAGGGGTCAAAATAAATTATTAAGGTTGAAAGTGGTTGTGTGCGATTTTCTAACCCAAAACCCACCTTAATACATATATGTTTATAGAACTTTCCATAACTACACTTGTTGTTTAAAATAGATAGAGTGAGACTCACTAAACAACTAGAGAGAGATCAGGAGATCTGGAGTTATCTTATCCCCTTATCTCTCAACACACTGAGATAACATCAAGAGTTATTCCTCAAGAATAATTCTATTATTATAAACCATGAACAACACAGTCTATAACGATCATCCATGCTAGAAACTGAGAGTTCTACGATGACAATCAGAGATTACGGTGCATATATAGATCACCGGTAGAGTTATTTTTAACTTTAATCCTATAGTGCGATGAAAATATGTTTAAATAAGGTCCATCATATCGTCAAATAAGATTGAATTAAAAGTTTAGGTAATATGTATATACTCATAAATTAATTATAAATTATATGTGAAGTTCCTACACTTCTGGTTAAGGAATTTTAATACAGTCAAGTAATCTATGGTTTTGGTAGGACATGAAATTTTAATCATGTGTGAAAATGATTACATAAAATTAATACTAAAAAATGAGTTTTCCATACCATCAAAGGATGAATTCACTATTCCTGAAACCTAAAAGTGGTATTAGAGAAGATACATGTTTAATTTATAATTATTCAATACCCATTGATTTTTTACATGTGTTTAAGTTCTCTTTTACTAATATCGATTCATTTTATTATCCAACATCATCATATCTTCCCTTTATTCATTCTCACTAACATAAATTATAAATTGTTAAGATTTAAAAAATGAAGAAAATTATGAAGAACACCATCTTGAGGTACCAAAGGAACTTCCCGGACAGAAAATAGAGTATACAATGTGTACTCCATATATATACACTATGAATTTTTGTTTTTTCATCTGCATATTTTTATAAAATAAGGTAGATATAATGAAATCATATGTAAGATACAAAAAATGGATCAATGTGAAGATCCAGAAAGACTGGTACATATCTTGAAGAACTATACACCATGTAACCACTATAAACGACATGTAGTACCTATGTTTTCACTACTAAGAACACAAGGTGTCCTGGTCAGTTGTGTATTGGATAGATGACATGGGGGATGAAGGGATATGAAAATAAAAAGCTACACACCATTAATTATGAGTGTGCACCATGTACCTTGAACACATCGTTGTTAGGAAACATGAATAGTCCCTAGTCTTGTACTACATACATGGGTACAAGATAGTATACTCCATGTACTATTGTACTTGCCTTATAGTTTTCTGCAGACATTGTTCCCAATTATTTCATGTATAAAAAGTCAATTTATAATAAAACCTATTCACATGTGTTTCTTTTGTCATTTATTTGATTGTACATTCCATGTAACAGGATGTTAAAATTTTGTATATGAACACAAAGGTTACTCTAAGTTACACTTGTGTACTTCAATAATTTTAAATGAATTTCATTTTATTTAATATTAAAGATGATGGTGAGTTAATGATTTCATGATTGAATTAAAATAAATTGAATTAATTAGATTAATTTGTGGCACATTATCTAAATTAAATAATAAATCAATGTAATTGACAACAATATTTAAAATGTATGCTCCTTGCATGATGTGTGGATGATCATGAGATTTTTCCATTACTCTGTTTGTGATTGGTTTCTTGTAAATTATTATTGTTAAATTACCATTGATGGAAAACATGTCATACAATCTTCCATATTATCTAATTGTATATGTGTCTATGGTTTCTTTTAGGTAAACCACGTTTATTTAATCTATTGGACCCCCACACCTGTATGTGAGTATAGAGTTATATAAGGATATATATATTTGGTGAGTGGACATAGTCCAACTCCATGATCTAATGAAAAACTAATCAAGGTGATACAGATAAGCCAAGGAGGAATTCTACAACACAAACCAGGATAAGATTCATGTTGTTTTACATTAATGTTGAGGATTAGTTTGTCATCCATAAAATGAATAACAATTAGATAATCTCATGATCACACAACTTATTTTTTATTTCTATTAGTTTCATGTTTAGTTTTTTATATATGTGGATGTTGCATGATCACCTAATAAATAAATTAACAATCATGAAATATGGAATTAAATATAACCACATTATACATAAATTATTTATTAGACACGGTTAATCACTTAAGTTAAACCACTTAATATTATAAATGAATGTGAAAAAAATAAAATAGGATTTACACGTAAGGATAAAATCCATCAACTAAAACATTAAGTTGGTATAACCTTAAACTAATTAAGTTATAATTGACCTCATTATTGAAAATGATTAACCAACCCATGTTGGGGTGCCTTCAATTACCTTGGAAATTTTAGATTGAATTTTTTGGTTTACATAACATATTTTATATCAACGGTTGAATTCCTATGAAGGACATGGTGTAACTGAGAGGAAAGTGTTGAAGAAATATTTTAAAAAATATTTCTAGATTTGAGAGTCAACTTAATGGATCAAGGTTCTATGGGTGAATGTTGTTTTCAAGATACCCGTACATAATTTGTTTTGAATAATTTTTCTGGAACATGTCTGGGTTATGAGAAGGGGAATATAGATCATTTCTATTAGAATATAAAAGTAAAAATATATTATGAAACTTGAAGTGAGGGATATCAGGTTTTAAAAAATAGCGTGACATTAATGAAATTTATCTAATTTTAAATTTATTAATCTGTTTTGGTGTTAAAAAGTATTAATTATCTACTCATAGTTTATATAAATGGAAAATTAAACTTCTTCAAAAATATAACTATAATCAATAATAGATGAGGATTACTAATATCCATGTGGATCTAGTTAATTCCTATCGGGTTACAAAATTTATAAATTTATAACACAAAACAAAAAAATTACTAAACTTCAAGGTAGTAAAGAAATTTTAGGTCTGAGGTCGAACCCACAGAGATAGGTTTGTAGAAAGTATTAAATAAAAAAATAAACGTAAACTAATTTTGATTTGATGAAAATAAATCTAAATTATTGAGCATTGGATTTTTTGATAAGCTTGGAGAAGAAAATAGAAAATGGGTGATGGGTAGCAATGATTCAATGTTCATTGGATGGAAATCTATAAAATTATTAAATAAAAATTATCTAGTCATCATAATCGGGTCTTAGAAAGTCAAATAGTCATGATAAATGCACTCCATCCATGCTCTCCATTTATCATGGACAAAAACATTAGATTTGAAGGAATGGGTAACCTGAAACCTAATTTAAGCATTGGGAAGAGATGAACCCAATAGACATGGTGTAAGTCTAAATCCTAGAACTCATATTAAGAAAATTTATTCTATAAGTCATTGTCAATGGATCTGTGCAAAATAAATAAATAAATAAAACCCAATCCCTAACATTGCATAAAATGGTCATCCATGAAGAAGTCACGAAAATTATAGAATTAAAGAATGAATATTAAATACCAACATTAATTTAATTCAGACATAAAATACCTCATAAATTCAATTACCCTTCATCATGAATGCATCAAATTAAAATAATCACTAGATCATGTTAACCGTGAGCAAAAATTGAAAAATATTAAATAAAAAACCTAAATAATATGGAAAATTATGAGCCCCATAAGGTGTTCCTTCATCTGAAATCATCTCTTTCATGAGGATCCATAAAGATTTCTCACAATGGGTGACAATGGGCTCAATTTATACTTATTTATATCAAAACATGCGACCTCTAAATCTTTAATTTATTTCATTTCATTTACAATTACATGACATGTAAATGAGTTTCACGTCATGTAATCCTGATCCACATTGCCTCTGTATCTATGAGAATATCATGTAAATATCATACATTGATTTAAAATTTTTTGTCACATCACAATGTGAAATAGGGACTCACAACATGTAATCCTTAAATCCTCAGATTTCATGAATCTTTATGTATTTCTTCTCAAAAATCATGTCCCAAAAAAGGACATGTTGTGTAATGTACTAACATGAAATGTAATGATCTTTCACAACTTATAACCATGTCACAAATTTTCTATGAAATTACCATTTAGTTTTATGATGTCATGATGTGTAATGAGGATACACGATGCATAATCATTCTTTGTCCAGTTTCTCCAGCTTCAAAAATCCTAAAAAATCTGGTGTTGTTCCACTTTTCTTCTCTCGCGGTGTGAAGTTCCTTTTTTCTCCAAAACTCTCATTTTTTCATTAGTTTTTCCTAAATTACTTTTATCCTACCATAAAATATAAAAACATTAAAATAATTCATAAATTGGATATATTATTCATTTAAATACATAAATCAATATAATAAACCACTCTAAAATGTATGCATGAAATAAAATTATCAATAACATTCTCACTGACATTAAATTCATGGAATTGTATAGTCCCTCACACATTATAATACACAACGAATGGAAATTATATAAGGTTTAAACCTCACTTTATGAGTTCATTTCCAAATAGGCTATTAAGGAAGAATAATATCTCTATGTAAATCATTTGGAAAACACTATGGATGTTCAATTTTTCATGTTACCCTCCATTTTCAATGAGCTTATAAAATAATACAAATAAATGAATGAATATTCAATTTTTTATCACCTTTATGATCTCTATAAATAGAAGTAAATTTTATAGAGATATGAGACCTCCATTGCATTGTTTATGGGAAATATTGGAGTGTTAGTGCTAGTTGAGGCACATGTATTCATAAATATTGGATACATTGGGAACCTTGAAAGAATGGTTTTTAAAATAACTATAAAGTTGTAAAAAACATGGTTATATCATAAATATATACAAACATCTATAGTTTTACACTTAATCATAATATGTGCTATTTTAAGAAGAAACTTTCATAATTTCTTAAACTTATTCAACAAGTTGATAATGACATGGGGCAAGAAAACCCCATAGTCCTTTTGGAGAATAAGAATACAAACAACAAGGAGGGGGGATAAGACTTATTCTATGACTATGTCTCATATGAAATATCCTTCAATGAATACAAAGATATAGAGGTAAGGAAAATAACAATATGTATTATGTTTTTCATGGGGAAAGAAGCGATACTAGAAGAGGAATTTCACCCAGACCAATAAGCGAGGGGAAACTTCCAGTGCATTTATTATTGATTTTAATTTTAATATATATAAGTTGGGTTTTATATATTGGTTGTGGTGAACACATTTTAATCCAAATACAAGAACCGAGTAGATTTTATAGGATTTATAGAGATGAGGTGGATCTATGGGCTACCAATAAAAAGAGGATGGATTCTCTAGCCATTAGGGACTGCCATATCACATTATTGAGATGATTTATTTTTACTTTAGATAATTGTAATTATGTGATTCATGTTACCAGAAACATTATATCAATTTCTTATTTAAACATGGATGGATTTATTTTTAGATATGGAAATAAAGGTTACACATTTTAAAATGATATCCTATATTATGTAATGAAATGATTGAATAATGGTATTTATGTATTAATTTATGAAAAAAATATGTGCAAATGATAATGAAAAAATACATGTGACTTATTAAACACCTAGTTATTGAATCACTATCTTTCTTAAGTAAATGATATGTTTTTGAAAAATATCTATAAATATGGTTACTTAGACTCTTTTGAGATTAATACACTTAAATGATTTCATGATTGTTTATAAGATAAGATGACCAAACAACCATTTGGTGATCAATGATAAAGGGCCACAAATCTTCAAAAATTGGTACATACTAATGTGTGTATACCTTTTGAATTAATATATAGTGGTATATATTCATAATTTATTACATTTACTATTAACTTGAGAAGGTATGTTTATATATATTTGAGGAGGTATAAGTATTAATCCTTTAAGAAGTTAAAGAGTTCAGGAATGAAGTTGATAATTAGCATGGTAAGAAGATAAAGTAAATTTGATTAGATCAAGGATGTGAATATCTTCACCAAGGATTTATTTAATTTCTATGAGAATGTGATTTCATCTCAACTCACTCTGCATAATGATCCAATGTGAAATGATGTTAGTGAATGGAGGAACTATACACTACTGTCCATGGTAAGTTTGATGATGAGTCACTAAAGACCTCCATTATCCTTTTAGGGATATGAATTATAGGTGTAATCATAATTAAAAAACCAAGAACCAAATAATATAGAAAATGATATTACATTCGAGTTATAGAGTAGGAATAAACTAATTTTATCACATATTCTTTCATGGGGTTGTGAGAATTTTTTAAGGACTGCTTAAGACAAATATTAGTACCCTAAGGCATAAAGTGTATCTTTATAGAGTATCCCAAGGAAATAAGGGGATATTATCTATAAATACCTTCAGATAAGAAATTAACCTTCATGATATTGGTTTTACTTCTTAATATGGAGAACATCCTCAAGGAGGAAAGTGTTAGATAGATTGAACTCATTGAATTTGAAGCCCAAGATACATATGTACGTGAATATACTCTACAAGTCCTCATGGGAGAGGTTGTTCCTAAAACATAAGTCCTGTGTTGGAGAAGTATAAAGGAAATATAACCTAAGAGATATGGTTTTATAGCCATATTTAATGGAGAATCATCATTGTTTGACAATACATATCCTCTATCTTACATGTAAGTAGTTGAAATATCATAATTTTTGAGATGTCAAGAATTAATGAATTCTGAGATGGACTCCATATATCAAAACCATGATTGTGTTTTGATATATCCTTATATTGATGTAGATCCTTCTAGGTTTAAATGTATATTCAAGAGAAATATAGACATGAATGGTAATTTAAATATATATATGTAAATCACAATGAGTGCTCAATGGGTTTACAAATTATAAAAGAATTGACTATGATGAAACCATTTCTCTAGTTTCCATGTTTAAATCCATTAGATTATTTTATTTTAATAGAATAATATCATGAATAAGCGATTTGTAAAATTTATTTCAAAACATCTCAATGGGAACCTTGAATAGGATGTGTATGTGAAACAACTAAATGGTTTTATGACTCTTGAAAATGCCATAAAGTTAATAATGTTATAGAGATCTATCTACAGATTAAATAAAGAATCATGCTCCTAGAAAATTCTATTCAATGAAGCCATAATGTTATTTGGTTTCAATAACAATTAATATGATTCATGTGTTTATAAGTAGATTATTATAAATACAATAGTTTTCATAGTACTATATTTTGATGACATATTACAAATTGTAAATAATATACCAACCTTACATGAGGTCATGGAATAATTGATAAAGTGATTTTCCATAAAGAACATATTTAAAGAATCCATCATTTTAGGGATCTAGATCATGAATTATAGATCTAACTAGTTTTTTTGGACTAAGTCATGGTATATACATTGACTAGATACTAAATACATTTAGTATGGAACAATCCAAGAGAGTATTGGTTCTAGTGTCACATGGTTTACATGTTTTAATAAAATGTATCCTTAGAAACATGATTAATGACATAGAATAAATAATATATGATACACTTCTGTGATAAAATATATTATGTGTTCCATGTTATATATAAGGCTTGATATTGGAAATTCTATGAGCATGGTAGGAAAATATCAAGAAAATCCAATTGAAATACATTGAAATATTGTTAAGGATATCCTTAAGTATCTGAGGTGAAATGAGAAAATGTTCCTAGTGTATGTAGGAGATAAATATCTAATCATTAGGGTTTATTAAAATTCTAGATTATATATAGATCAAAATGATTATATGTTTTTGTATGGATATATATTATATCCCAATAGATGATATATAATTAGGAAGAGTTCAAAGAAACTAGTTTCCACCAATTCCACAGTAGATTCAAAGTATATTTAATATTTCAATGCATCCACGGAATAATTTTGTATTCTAAAAATTTTATATGAGATTTATGTGGTGCCTATAAGTAATGAACCAGTCATAATTTATTTAGATAAGACTATAGATGTGGCTCACTTCAATGAGTTAAGTTTACACTATATGATAAATAACGCACCTCATAATTTTTATCTCATGAGGAATTTTTCTTAATAAGGTGATGTTATTGTGATAATAGTATCTATAGAGGAATATTTTGGTGGAACCCTTAACCAAGGTTTTATCTCAGTAAAGTCATGTGTATCATGTGAGAGCTAGTGGACTAAAAATTCTGTTTAGCCAAAGATTATTATAAAGGCGATGAAGGTTTCAAAAGTTGTCCATTGTTTTCAAGGTTGGTTTTATAGAAAATAAACCACATCACTTTGTTTTCGAATAAATTGTTTTTGGGATTTTGTTTTGAAAAGAATCATACTCTAGTTTTTTAGCATGTTTGTCCCCAGGAAGAAAAGGAAATTAAGAAACTAGAATGAATGAAATGTTATGATACTTTCCAATGTTAAATGTGGAAATAATTTAATATTTTTGAATTCTAAAAAATCATAAGTGAAGTGGTAGAACATATGATGCATGATTGATGGAAGAAAGTGATAAGTAAATGTTGTGAATGATGGTTACTATTGAAAAGCTATGAATAGTGGTGACTATATAAAAGCTGTTAATGGCGGTGACTATTGAAAAGCTATGAATGGTGGTGACTATTGAAAATATGTGAATGGTGGTGACTATTACAATGCTATGAATAATGGTGAGTATTGAAAAGATGTGAATGGTGGTGACTATTGAAATGATGTGAATGACAGTGACTATTGAAAATTAGTGAATATTGGTTACTATTGAAAGTCTGTGAATGGTGGTGACTAATGAAAATCTGTGAATGGTGGTGACTATTGAAAAACTGTTAATGGTGATGTTGATGGAATAGTCCTGCCAATAGAATAGTCATTCTGATGGAATAGTCATGCCAATGGAATAGTTATGCCGATGAAAGAAGATATGATTCATGCCATGCCGACATTGTAATGACTTTGTTTTTCAACAGACTCAGAGTCATGCCGATGGAATAGTAATGATGATGGAATAGTAATGACGATGAAAGAAGAGATGATGCATGTCATGATGACTTGGTAATGACTTTTTTTGGTATCAGACTCAAAGTTATAATGATTGAATGTTTGTGCCGAAGGAATAGTCGTGCCGAAGGAAGAGTAAAGAGTCGTGCTGATGGAAAAGAGGAATGATTTGTGCCGATAGAATAATTGTTCCGATGGGAATAATCATGTCGATGGGAATATTTGTGTAGTTGGTAATAGTCATGCCAATGGGAATAGTCATGCCAATCGGAATAGTCGTGCTGATGGAAATAGTCATTCCTATGGAAAAGAGGAAATATTCATGCTGATGTAAAGATAATGTGAAGAGATGATGCCTGACATGCTGACTGGGTAATGAATTTTTTAAATCAAACTCACATGTGAAAGTGAATGAAAACATAGTGTTTCGATTAATGACCATCGTACTGAGAAACAATCATACTCAATAATTGTACCCACATTTATGATTTTCGAAAAGAATTTTTTTCCTTTCTGGAATAAGAAATGGGTATGGTGATAAAAATGAAACATCCAAAGATTGAGATGATGTTTTGAGAAGATTTTTGAATACTCAAGAAACAATGATGATCTCTAAATGTATCCCATAGTTTATAGGGGAACATCAAATTTGGGAAAATTTGAGTGAGCAAAAAAACATTTGGATTCATGCTAATTTTCACCTATAAAAATAAGAAGAAATTTGTACTTTCTGAAAATGATACTGTTCATAATAGAAGATATAGAAGATCCAAGTTTTAGAGTGAGAAGAAGAGGTTTTTATGTGGGGATGATACAATTTGTCTTGACTATTGTATACATGTTTTGAAGTGGTGCCAATTCTATTTGTATTGACAATTACATACCTGGTTTGAACTGGTAATAATTCTATTTATCATGACTATTGTATGTATGTATTAGAGTGTTGCTGATTCTATTCTACTATATTCAATTAAAAGATCATACTGAGAAGAATTAGACTGAGATCATCGTACTCAGGGTAATCAAACTGATTAATTTATATAATCCATGAGGTTCATACCTTTCTTCTAGGTAAGGAAAATAATAATTTTTTTACAATTTAATACATTTGGTTAATTGAAAAGAATCACATGTAACATGATATGTTACAAAACATATGTATTACCCTATTGTGATAAGTGAGTGCACATACACTATTTGTATTTTTTCATAGTTCTACATAAATGTAATGGTACATACTACTCGTTGTATTCCAAGGACTGATTTCTAGTAGATTTTATGGTATTGGAACATTTTCAAACCATACCAAGGATTTATCTATTTTTTCAATAGTGAACCATGTAAACCTTTTTCTACTTTTTTATGTGTGTTGATTTGTTTCTCAATAGGGAAGTATAATCTTTAACAGGAGACACATGTTGTTACAATTGAAAAGAAAAATAAAAGAAAAAGAGTATAACTGATTCACCCCTCCCCCTCTTAGTGATACAACACTTTGTCTGGGAACTTTCAATTGGTATCAGAGGCATGTTCCCTTCCTTATTATTTTCTGATATAAAATGTGAATTGTATGAATAGTTATGGTATTCTGGTCTTTTATTGAAAGAACTATCCTATCTGGAAGGATAGAATGTTTCCATTTCTTCTCTCTATCAGTTATGATGTTCTTGAAGCAGCAACTGTTGGGTTTCCTCCCATTGATTATAGTGCTCTACTTACACCTATTTACAAGAAGTTTCTTGAGAATAAAGAAAGGGTCAAGAATTCTATATTATCATCACTTTCTGAAAGTTAATTCTTGAGAGTGAAATGTGTTTCCATAGCTAACGGTATATGAGATAAATTGAAAAACATATAAGAAGGTAATACAATAGTGAAGATGGAAATGTTACAAATATGGAGATTTAAGTATGATGATTTGAAGATGGGTGAGCATGAATCTAACAGGGAATTCTTTACCAGGGTGAATTATATTGTGAGTACTATTAGATATCTTGGTGAAAATATGAAAGGATATATAGTTGTTGAAAATATGTTGAGAAACCTACCTGAAGAATTCAATGCAAAATTATCTTCAATGGAAGACAGAAATCCTGAAACATTATATCTTGATGATTTACATAGCACTCTTATCACATATGAAATGAGAAGAGAGAATTATACGAAGAGAAAAAAGTTTGATAGATAAATGTATTATAATGCTATGAATAAATAAAAGTCAAAGAATATTGTTATTGAAGATGAATATGGTGATTTTGACTCGAAATATTAGGTATGTAAAAATATCAATGTAACACTATCCTTGTTTTCTAACAATATGAAAAGAGGTACAAGGAAATATTAAGGGAAACATTCCTAGAAATGTTTGGAATGAGGGGGTTTTGGTCACCTTGCGGATAATTTTCCCCTAATAATGGAAGAAGAGGATAGGGATATTGAAGACAGAAAAATAAGATGATTGTGGAAGAAAAAAGGGAGACAAAGGAAAATAAAAGAAAATCATCAAATAAAAAAGAAGATGTTTCTTGTCCAATGATAATGAATAATAAGAGAGTGATGATGAATCTAAAAAATCCATTTAGTATTGTAAAGAAAATACTTTCATTGCAACAATGAATGATAAAGAATTCAGAATCAGTAGTTATGAAAAAGAAACAAAGCTTGAAATGAATTTTAAAGAAGACTTAAAAGAATGTATGAGAAAGACCAGAAAGCTTGAAAAGAAAAACAAAAAATTGAATGACGAATTATTAAGAAACCAAGAATGTTTTGCTGGTGAGAATGAAAATATTGTTAAAGATATGTTTGATATGGACAAGTATTTTTAAGATGAAAAGAATCATAATTTACATTTGGAAGTGATGATGAATGATAAAGAAGAAGAGTTGGAAAATGTCCAAAAAAACTCTATAATGATTGAAAGAGAAGTCTATGTTTCCAATACACTATCACTGATGTTGTTGAATGTTCTAGAAATGAGAAACATGAGAAGGTTCAACAAAATATACCTTCAAAGGGTGAGAAGATGAATGAAATTGTGTCAGAAAAGAAGAATTCTGGGAAAGTTATGCATGTGGTCAAAGTGAAGAATTCAGATGTTACAAAACAAACTATGTATAAAAAGGTTTTATATGGAGGAAAAAACAGTTTCAGATTCTTATGTTCCAATAAATGTGGAAAATAAGAATATGAATCCAATTTAAAGTGAAAAGATGTTTCTTGAGAAATGTTTTCATAATTCTGATTAGTATAGATATTTTTGAGGAAAATACTATTTCTATGGGTATTGCTGGTATTATGGGGGATTTGGACACATAACTAGTATGTGTGGGATAAATCAACAATATTTATATTATTACATAGTTAATAAAAGGTATATATTTAGGGGGAGTCAATCTCCTCAATGAAGGAAGAATGAGATTTTTTCCACGGAGAAATCTAAAAAGAATGAATGAAAGATTAAATATAAGTTCCAACCATTGGAAACTATTTCTGGGAGATGTGATCAACCAAGAAACCTTGAAAAATTATGTCTTATTTTTTTATTATCTTAGAAAAAAAATTCAATTCTCAAAAGTCGAAGGTGGAGAAAGAAAAGAATGGGGAAAAAGAACTTGTTATTGAAACCGAACTAAAATCCATACAAGGAGAACGATCCTGGATAAGTGATAGTGGATGTTTTTTTCAAATGACAGGAGACATGAAATTTTTGAAATATGTGAAAGACTATAATGAAGGAATAATAACATTTGAAAATGATTAATCATTAAAAATCAAAGGTGTTGGGTCATCCATTATTGGAAAAGAAAAGATGAAATCTATGAAAAATTTGTATATTGATGGGTAGAAACACAACCTGTTAAGTGTTTCACAATTTTTTGATGAGGGTAACCAGTTTATCATCAAGATATATGTATTTTTTTTGTAAAAAGTCTAGAATATGGAAATATTGTTACAATAGTCCTACATATAAAAAGAAATTTGTTTTAGGTTGGTGATTCACAAAACTCTTATTAAATGAGTATGGTGGTAGAGAATCAATTATGGAATAAATGGCTTGGACATATGTGTTAGAGAAACATGAGCTTATTATCTAAAAGAGACTTTGTTCTAGACATTCTTGATATTTCAAGAAGAATATATTGGTGTTTCACTATCCACCAAAAAGGAAAAATTACAAATATTGTGCATAATAAAGATGATATTTGTTCATGAAAACCCTCGAAGTTGATCCATTCCAATATATGTGGTCTAATGTGAAAAAATAAACACATAGAGATAAGTAATTCATTATTTTTATTAATGATTTTACTCGCATTACTTGTGCTATGTTCATGAAACACAGATCAAACTCTTCGAATTTTTTTAAAATTTTTAGAAAAAAAGATGAGAAAGAATGTGAGAATTCTGCGATGACGTTGATTATTGATAATGGTGGTGAATACCTAAGTGAAGAGTTCGAATACTATCTTTAGAATCATGGAATTCGGCGTAAGTATATCTCTCCATACAATTCCCAAAAAATGGGGTTTCTAAAAGAAATAATCGAAGCCTGGTGGAAATGGGAAGAACTATATTACTTGATCATGACCTTTCTCCTTACTTTTGGAGACAAGACATGAGTATTGCTGTTTATATTGAAAACTATTTTTTCAACAAACCTTAATTAGGTATGACTCCATATGAA
The DNA here is from genome assembly GCA_963277665.1 of Viscum album. NCBI lineage: Eukaryota > Viridiplantae > Streptophyta > Magnoliopsida > Santalales > Viscaceae > Viscum > Viscum album. The sequence continues at coordinate 1,870,268,701 of OY728133.1, forward strand.
TTGTTTTATGAAAAAACTCTAAGATTTAAGCACTTTATAGTTTTCAAGAGTCCTTGTTTTATACAGAAGAATGGTGTATACTATGGCAAGTTCGAGTATGAAGGTGAGGATGGAATCTTTCTTCGATATTCATTGGAAGGAAGAGGGTACTTTTGATTTAATAAAGAAAAAATAATAATTGCTGATTCAGTTGATATAAAATTTATTGTTGTATCTGAGAAAGAAAAAAATGTTTAGGTGGACAACGAAGTTAAGTATGTTATGGAATATAATTTTGATAAGGATATAAATAATTGTTATACTAATAAAGGTGAAGAATCAGACTCATCTATTTCCAGTGATGAGGAATACAATCGAAAATCTTATCCAAGGATGAGGAAACATGTGGAATCATATAATATAATTGGTGATCAACATCAGAAGGATTAAACAAGAATAACAACCAATTCCATTAAACTTACTTAGTTGTATTCAAAAGTGGAACTAAATTATGTGAAATAATATTTTGATCATTTAGAAGAGGTTCAATACATGAATAAAGAATTGGACCATATTGATAATTATAATACACGAGAACTAATACCGAATCTTGAAAACAAAAACATTATTGGCATAAAATGGGTTTTCCAGAACAAGCTGAATGAAAAAAGGAGAAGTTATAAGAAATGAAGAATGATTGATTTGAAAAGGGTATTCAAATATTGAGGGTATATATTTTAATGAAATTTTTTTCGCCAGTGTCAAGACTTGATTCAGTTAGAATCATTCTTGCAATTTCTGCACAATGAGGCTATAAGATCTTTCAAATGGATGTTACATCTATATTCCAAAACGCTGATCTTGAATAGGAGGTTTATATTAAACAAACTTATGGCTTTGTTATTGGAAAAGATGAATTTTATGTGTGAAGATTGTAAAAGGCATTGTATGGTCTAAAAAATATCCAAAGGAATGGTATTCCAAATTGGATACATGCTTAAGAATGATGAATTTTAATAAAGGAAGAGTTGATACCGATCTTTACATCAGATAAAGTCAAAATTATTCCATCATTTTAATTGTTAATGTTGATGATATTATCATTGTTGGGAATGATGAACAAATCTATAAAAGATTTGATGAATAAATTAATAATGTATTTGAGATGTCTATGATATAAGAAATGTAATACCTTCTTGGGATACAAATCCATCAAAAGAAAGAATACATTTCCTCTCCGACGAAAAGTATGAAAAAGAACTTCTCAAGCGGTTTGGCATGGAAAATTTAAAACCGGTTTCCAAACCCATTTTAGTGGGAACAAATCTAAGTAAAAATTGATAAGGAAAAGAAGTTGATCAAAAAAAATATCGGAATCTGATTGGATGTCTATTATATTTTGTAACCTCAATACATGACATTGTGTATGTTGTTACCTTATGTGAAAGGTTTCCATGTGATCCAAAATAATCACATTTAATTTCTGAAAAAATAATTATAAGATACATCGAACACACAATAAAAATTGCAATCAAATCTTATAGCTCCAATTGTGTTGAATTTTTTGGGTATTCAGATACAGATTGGGTAGGAAATGATGATGATAGAAGATCAAAATCTTGTGGGGTATTCAGTCTTCAAAGGAATTGTTTTAGTTGGAAATAGAAGAAAAAAATTAAGTAATGTTTAGTACACAAAAATATGAGTATGTTTCTGCTACTCAAGTCACTACTCAACATATGTGGATGAAAACACAATAGGAATATTTACTTGTTGAAGTGATGTTACCCTTGCTATTGGGTTATGTCAATCAATGTACAATCTATCACACCCAGAATCCTGTGAAAAAATTATCCTTCTAAACATCATGATATATAATATAATTTCATCAAAGAGTATTATGATAAGAATTAATTGAAGCTGGAGTATGTTCCAGCATCAGAACAAGTTGTTTCTATTTTCAGAAAACATAGGTCGATGTGATGATTTTTAAAAACGAGGTTGAACATGGGTGTTCAACCTATTTCTCTTCAAGGTTGAGGTATGTGTATGTGTCCCCTCTCTCATATTACCATTGGATTGTTTTTTCAAGGGGGAGAATTGTTTTGTTTCATAAATTTATTACATAATAGAGATAGTTGTGCGTAATTTGTTAATTCAGCATTGTTTTGTGACTGGAATATTCTATCTATTTGTCAGAGTGGTTGTAGAAAAAGAATCTGATTTATTTTTGAGGAAGAATGAAGAGAAGAAAGATGTTTTCATAATCACTTTTTTATGAATAGCATGGTTTTGATTTTAATTATTCGTGTTTTCTAGAATGATTTAGATCACAAAGTCATAGAATTGTTGATATGTAATCCATTTCTTGAGGTTAAAATGTTCAGTGATTTATGAAACATGGTTGACAAAAAATTAAAATTGGGATATTGTTGAGACCAAGATGGTGATAAAGGTGATAAATGTTTCAAGATTTGTCTTTCTTTTCAAGGTTGGTTTGAATGGAAAAAAAAATACTTCACTTTGTTTTGGAAACAATTGTTTTGGGGTTTCGTTTGGAAAATAATTAAACTCTTTTTTTTCAGAATGTTTCTCTCAGGATGAAAACGAAAGGAAGAAACTAGAATTAATGAAATATTATGACACATTCCAATGTTAAATGTGTCGATTATTTTCTATTTTTTAACTCTCATAAATCCAAAGTAAATTGTTAGAGCTTCTAATGCAAGCTTCATAGAAGGAAGGGTTAAGTAAAAGCTATGAATGTTGGTGACTATTGAAAACTTGTGAATACTTATGACTATTGAAAAGATATTAATGGAAGTAAATATTGAAATGCTGTGAATAAAAATCATTAAATGGTGGTGACTATTGAAAAGTTGTGAATGATGGTGACTATTGAAAAGCTATGAATGTTGGTGAATATTGAAAATATGTGAATGGTGGAGACTATTGAAAAGGTGTGAATGGTGGTGACTATTGAATATATGTGAATGGTGGTTACTATTGAAAAACTATGAATGGTGATACAGATTTAATAGTCATGTCGACTAATGAAATAGTCATGCTGATGAAATAAGAGATTATTCCTATCTTGCCGACATCGTAACGACTTTGTTTTTCATTGGACACAGAGTTGTGCCGATGGAATATTCATGCTGATGGAATAATCATGCCGATGATAGAACAGATGATGCATGTCATGCCAATATGGTAATGATTTTTTTTTCATCAGTCTTAAATTCATACCAATGGAATAATCATGCAGATGGAATAGTCATGTTGATGGAATAGTCATGCCGATGGAAGAGGAAAGAGTCATGCCAATAGGAATATTTATGCCAAAGGGAATAGTCGTTCTGATGGAAATAGTCATGCTGATATGAATAGTCAAGTCAATGGGAATTGTCTTGCTGATGGAAATAGTTGTGCCGATGGGTAAGGTAAAAGAGTCATGCCAATGGAAAGATAAAGTTAAGAGATGATTCCTATCATTCCGACATGGTAATGACTTTTTTTTACATTGAACTCATAGGTGAAGGTGGAAGAAAAGAGGTGGTGACGATTAATGAACATCATACCCAGAAACAATTATACTCAACAATTGTACCCACATTTATGATTTTATAAGAGAAAAATTGTTTTGTTTTTTTGGAATAGGAAATGGGTATGGAAATACAATTTAAAGATCCAAATATTGAGATAATGTTTTCTTAAGATTCAATAAGCATCGAGAAACTGTGACGATGTCAAAATGAATCCCATAATTTCTGGGGGAAATTCAAATTTGGGAAATTTTGAGTGAGTGGAAAAAACATTTGGAATACCACCAATTTTCAGTTATAAAAGGAGGAGGTACATTGTAATTTCTGAAAAAGGGTAATGTTCACACCAGATTATAGAGAAGATCTGGGTTTTAGAGAGATAAGAAGAGGTTCTCAAGTGGTGCCGATTCTATTTTCCATGAATATTTCATACATGTTTTGAAGTTGTACTGATTCTATTTGTATGGACTATTACTCACTTGTTTTTAAGTGGTCTAATTCTATTTGTCTTTACTATTGTATTCAAGTATTAGAGGGGTGACAATTCTATTCTATTGTATTCAATTGAAGGATCTCATCGAGATGAATTTTATTGTGAGCATCGTACTAATGGTAATCAGACTTATGGTTTTCTATACTCTAATAGGTTCTTACCTTTCTTCTGGGTAATGAAAAGAAGAATTGTTTAGAAATTGAATAAATTTGGTTAATTGAAAATAATAATTGGTAACATGAGTTGTTAGAAAACAAATTTATTACCCTCTTATGCTAAGTGGGTTCACATGCACTAGTTGTATATTTTAATAGAGATAAATGAGTGTAAGAGTACATCCTACTTATTGTAATCCATGGATTTATTTCTTGTGGATTGTATGGTATTGGATCATTTACAAACCTTACCAAGGATGTATCTGTAGAGACCCGTATCCTGACGTACATGGACATTACATTACATTTGCGGAATACTTAGTACATAACAAAAACACACACACACAAGGATCGTAATAGTTTAGTGTCTTTGGAAACTCGGAACGTAATCTTCTAATCATGGTGAAAGTTCTTCAATATCTCCCATAAAGGTCATCCCTTTTTTTTTACCTAAAACCTTTCTTTATATCCTGGGGAAAAGAAAACATAAAAGGGTGAGCTCAAATGCTCAGTAAGGGTAAACAAAAGAAATATCAATCACATCATATACATAAGAACATAGCTTTTGGAAATCTTAACCTGCAAAAGAGATCATAATTTCATAACATGGGATAAATCATAGAAGTGAAATGTAATCCCAATAATCATAACTTAAAACATGAAACTTTGTGGCATACACACATAATCATAGAGAATCATTTCTTGTTAGTCAAGACTCATTGCCAAGACTATCTTAGTGGACAAAGTCCCTTTCTGAATCGAGTAATCCTCGTTTCAGTCCTGTTTCACTGAACCGGTATAACCTACCATTCCAGCCATGTCTATCTCATGAGATATAAAATCTTTACCCAATGCATTGGAGGGAGATATAGGTCCCACCCATCTCATAATGATACCATTCTTATGTGTGCCACAAAATCATAAAACATACATCATAGCATAACCCATGTAATAAAAATGGGATTCTTAAACAACATGACATCATAAAACCATTCATATAAGATAAAGGAATTCATAAAAATATTTCCATCACAACATAATCAAATCCATGTAATAATAGGGATAAAAACAGAACCCTTTTATTATCTTAGATGGAAAATAATTTTGATAAAATACTTGAACTCCATTCTTGAGGAAAATATCCTTTCTACTTCAAAAACATTTTTTCCTTTCATAATATGTCATACGACTTTAAAATAAAAGAAGTTGATTAAAAATAAACTTGAAAACTTGTAAAGGAAGCTTCTTGGAAATAATGTTTTAAAAATCCATTCATTCTGTATAAGTTAAAAAAAACATTCTTCGTACTTTTGTCAGAAAAGTCAAAAAGTACCTCGTACGAAAAACGACAAAAGATTCCTTTCATACATATTACTAAAAACTCACCGAAGGGTAAAAATGGATTTAAAAAATTGTAGGTGGATGTAAATAATATTATATATTGAGAAAACATGGATGTGGATGATAAAATACACCCCAGTAAATACCAACGTATAAACAATCTCGGATAAAAATGAGATTGTGATATTTCCCTTACCTTAGGTCCGACTTGCTTTGTAAGTTTCCGAACCTCCTGTATAATGATTTAAATCATGTTATTGACTTATTATAGAATCATATTCATTGTTATGATATCATATATGGTTCACTTATGACATTATATTACCCGTTCTTTTGTAAATTCCATGTTAAAGAAGCGTTTTGGGTAAAATCGTTTCATTTATCGTAGGTGTTTTGACTTGTTGTTCTTGACATCATTATTACTTATATCATGATTTACATACTTCCAGAATATAAAATATGATTTATATATCATATATATTCAGTATATATATATATATAATAGGTAGATAAATAAAATGAAAAACACCGTTCATGGAGACGGTAGTCCGTACGTACGCATGAACGCTGTTTTCCTTTCCTTATTGTCTTGAAATGGAAGTAAGTAGATGACATACATATGTATATATATACATAAATCCATTAGACTTATAATGTCATATATTTCATTATTATTTCTTATATATACATTATAATCATTCTTAAATGGTTAACATGGAGAATGAATCTCATCGCGTCGTGGAGACGGTATTCCGTACGTACGCACGAGCGATGATATCATTTCTATAAATATTGAATTGAATTGGAGTGGATTATACAATATATCAGAATCAATATGATGTTGTAATAACTATGTATAGTTATTCGTTACACCATTATACCCATCCATGTAAGGTGGTGGTGGAAAATAGATTACACCACGGCGTGAGACGGTATTCCGTACGTACGCACGCGCGGTGATTTCTTTTTCCGTAGGATTGATAGATGGTGAAATAGGGTTGTTTCATACTTATAATAACATATCAGTATATGAGTGATACTGATGTTATTACTTCATAATAAAACAACCTAAGAAGAAGAAGTGGAAGAAGAAATAAAGATGAAAGAATTGGTAACGGTAATTACCTCTTCTTTGAAGTGCCTCTTTGAGACCTCCTCTTAGGGCACTAAAATTGGTCTTTGAGGAAGACCAGAACCTCTAGGATGTTTCTAGGGAAGTGGAGAAGAGATTTTGGCAGGGGTTGGCCGAGCTTGAGTGTTCAAATTGGTGTGAGGAGGAGGGGGAGGAGGTGTCCTTTTATAAGGGAGGAGAGGGGCACCTTAGAAATATCTCAAAATATTATTTTATATTAAAGTCAAAATCGGTTTATAATGGTTCCAAAGGGTCTTATTTCGAAGCTAAGGTGAGGATGGGTCGAAATCCTATCAACCAATAGAATTTAGACAAGTTTAGGATATTATTTTAACCTTATCAATTTGATTTAACTCTAAGTTAAATAATTTAACGTTTACCATGTCTTTTTGTTTTCTTTCACTATATGGTTAATACACTTACTATAACATGCCAAACGAACCCCAAATTGTTTATTATTAATATATATATCCTTATCTAAGTCATTTGGCCGAACCATAGATTTTTAGGAATAAAATAACAAATAATAATATAATATTTGATTTAAAAACTATTTTGTGTCAATTTTGACACTATTTGATATATGATTTTTGTGAAAGTCATAACAGAATTATATGTTCGAACAAAGTTGATTAAATCAACATTAATATATCATAGTAACCTAGAAAATTAGTGGAATTCATAAAAAGTCTTAAATTACATTTATTTTGGTATTTATATTATCAATTATGTCAATATTTCATTAATAAGATAATTACTGCATCATTTTTGTGTCATAAATAAATTATATTATTTGATGTCTAAAAATTACAAATAAAATACCATAATGTAGGAAATCTTTTTAGCTTTCTAATGAATATTTATAGTCGAATTTATCTTATGTATAACCCCATATTAAAAATGATTTACTTATTAAACTTTGATTTTAACTATTTTAACCCTTCTTTAAATAAATTAATAATAAATGTCCTAATCTAATCCAAGTGGGCCTAAATGGTCATATTTTATTCCTAAGTTTGTTTTTGGTTGAATTACACTTGTCCAATAGAATTAGGACATGTGTTAGGGTAATATTAATATCATTTTTACCGTTAGTTACCCTATTTACTATTAACCGTGGTAAAAAAAGTAAAAAGTTACTATTCACCAAAAAATTATTTTCATCTCATTGAACCACATTATAGTCCTTGATATTAACCGTGTCTCTCAGATTTTCGAAATTCCATTCACAGAAGCGGTAAAATTAAGTTTTATGCAAAATTCAGTTTTTAACCTACCACTTAGTAGTTTCACTATTCATCAAAATTTGATGTTTTTCAGAACAATGCCAAAATTTCATCCCAAGCTATATTTCATATTCCGAATTCAAAAATGAAGTCTATTTTACCAAATTCATAACATAAAAGTTGCATTAATTAATTTTATAATTAAATCCCGCTGTTAAAACAAATAGCGTGTTTTTAAGAAACAATATCTATCAAAAGATTGACACTTGTTTATGTCTAGTTTAAATGTGAAATTACATCCAATGACCAACATTGTATTAAATTGTAAAAATATATTCTAAATATACTTTAAAACCACTCAAATTAATGATTTATCACTATTAATTATTTCGATTAAAAAAGTTGTTTTTAATTATAATTTAGTAATTTTCACTATTCATCAGAATATGAAAGTTATCCGAAAAGTACCAAAATTTCACCATAGGCTAAATTCGATACTCCGAATCCAAGAATGAAGTTCATTTTGAAAAAATAAGATTTACAGAATTTTAAAAAGTGGTTATTACTATTCATAACGGCTAGTTTTAATAATATTTTAATAGCACATCGTTGTTTAGTGAAACTCGGTATTGAGTATTACACACGCTATCGAGGAAGGTCGCGATTGCGTGTAATGCAAGTCAAGTCAAGGATGTGTGTTGTGCAAGCTCCTTTTGGTGTAGCGTACAACACAAGACATTAATAAAATTAAAAAGAATATTTTTTTATAAAATCTTGGGCTGTTACATTCTACCCCCCTTAAAATGAATTTCGCCCTCGAAATTCGTCGGGGTTATAAATGGTTTACTATTTGAAAGTTTCTTTAATAGAAACCCACATCGTAAAAGGGAATACCAAAACTTGGCTTTAAAAACTAAAGTATGAAATGTAACGATTACCCAAATAAACTAATTACTGGGTTTCCACATAGGTGAAAATATGGATATGGAAGATAAATCTAACCATCATGTTCTGATGGAGAGTGGTAGAGAACATGGCTATGGAAAAGCCAGTAATCACAAATCCATAGATTTGTGATGATATAAGTTACCATCTGATTCATCAGGTATAAGATCACTAGGACAACATTTTTGGTTTTCAATATCATTTCCCTAAAGTTGAAGAATTTGAATTAGAATAAATAATTACTTTATTTTGGTACAATCTCACTGTTGTTCGTGCCTTGAACAATTTCCACTTCATCTCTTAAATAAATGAAGTTGAATTTGTTATTCGTGAAGTGTTAGCAGATCATGTGATAGAATGACGGGTCATTCCATCTGTATCAAACAAAAGGTTAGAAAAAATTATATTCATAAGTCGATCTATAGTGAGATTAATCATATATGGTTCCTAAAATGGACTTATACTTCATATATCATACTGCTTAATATAATAAAACTAGTTTCTACTAAACAGGGACTTCCTATAGGTCAGTGGTAGGCGATAAAGGCCAGTCGCACTTCGGTTGTGGGTTCGATTCCTACAGCCTTGTCCGAAGCGATGGGCTGTCGCCCGTCCTGCAGGTTGTCCTTTTTCTAAAACTACGTTACTATAACATCCCATCAATAATATCGAAAATCTTCTATCCTTAAACAATACTAACTTATGTCCAACATAATCCAGTCTAATCTTTAGGCTTATACATAATACTGCAGTCCACTCTCATAATATAGTAACAACGATTACCAGAGATTTAATACTGTCATTGATCCCCACATATCACAAGATATGTCTTGTTGGTCACATTCCAAACATTCAAAGTCCTTAATCGTGTATTCTCTTGAATACCTTAGTGAAAACATGAGTGCAGTTAAAAGTTAACATTTTCCACATACCAAAATCCTCAAAATTCTATATACTCAAACCATGATATCACTTAGTCCTTATATCAATCATGAGCTCATGAATACTATTAAACATTTCATTTTCTCGTCTTCATTATGCGCATATCATCTTATTTCCAAAAAATATCTCAATCACTTTGAATACCACATCAATAAATATTGCAATACTCAATGATACAACATTATTTTGGAATCCCATTACATAAACACTTAATCATTGCACCACATCGTTGTCATATTCAACATTTCCAATAGTGATCGCATGTGATTTCCCTTTGTCCTTTGCCTTCAGTGGTTGCTCATGTTGATCATCACTAACCCTTGGATTAGGGCAATTATTAGCATAATGCCCCATTTCCTTGCACTTGAAGCATTGAAGTGTTGGCGGTGCGTTCTCTGCAGTGTTTGCTTTATTCACATCATTAGAAACCCTTTTTCCATTACTTCGACACCAGCTGCTCGATGACCTTCTTTTCCACACATAAAACATTTTCTAGTCCCTTTAAGACAATCTCCACCATGCTTCTTTCCACACTTTGTGCATAAGGAAACATTCATCTTCTTTTCATCATTATTCTGAGATTTCTCCTTGAACTCCATCTTTCGTTTCTTGTCAAAACCATGAGATGGATATATAACACCAACTTCCATTTCTACCTTGATAGCACAACGCACAATTTCTTCATAGCTACTGAAGTCTCTTATAGATAATGCCCTTCGAAGACTTGGTTTTAAGCCACTGAAAAATCGATCAACTTTACTTTCAGGTTGGATGATAATTCCAGAAGCATACCTTGCAAGTCTTGTAAAATTTGCTTCATAGGTATCAACGGATTCATCGTCCCTTTGCTTCAGTTCAAGAAACTCTTTCTCCATCTTTGTTCGAAGAATACGAGGGAAGTACTTTTTGAAAAATATGTTCTTGAACTCGTCCCATTCCATAGACTCAATTTCATCCCTTTGCCTTGTATTCTTAATAAGATTCCACCATTGATCAGCTTCTCCTTCCAAACGATACACTGCTAGGATGACTTTATCATGTTCAGAACATTGAAGAACTGAAAATATCTTTTCAGTAGTACTAATCCATTGTTCAGCAACTAATGGATCAGTAGACCCACTGAAAGAAGGTGGACGCTGCCTCATGAAAGATTCAACAGAATGTTGCTCCTTCCTTTGCTCGTTTGGAAGTCCTGCATGATTCATAGCTTGAGAAAGTTGTGTGAGAATGGCTACAAGATTTTGCATTCCAGCTCCTATATCGTTTGGTTGCTCAGGGGAACAATCATTGCATTGCCCATCACATTCCGCATTAACACGGTTCCTTCGGGTTCCAGCCATCGTCTAAAACCCCAAAAGAATAGTGTGAGAGGCAAAAATCGTAATAAATGGGGAGTAACTTAAATATCTATCATCTTTGGTTTAATCTAATATCGTTACCATAGTTCTAGAACTATATCCTATACGTATACTTATCCTTAGGGGCATCCCTAGACATACCTTAGAAATATCTCTAGGGATCTCACTAACGTTTTCGCATCCTAGTTTCCAAAGGTTGACTAAACCTTTCCTCTGATACCAACTGTAGAGACCCGTATCCTAACATACATGGACATTACATTACATTTGCGGAATACTTAGTACATAACAAAAACACACACACACAAGGATCGTAATAGTTTAGTGTCTTTGGAAACTCGGAACGTAATCTTCTAATCGTGGTGAAAGTTCTTCAATATCTCCCATAAAGGTCATCCCTTTTTTTTTACCTAAAACCTTTCTTTATATCCTGGGGAAAAGAAAACATAAAAGGGTGAGCTCAAATGCTCAGTAAGGGTAAACAAAAGAAATATCAATCACATCATATACATAAGAACATAGCGTTTGGAAATCTTAACCTGCAAAAGAGATCATAATTTCATAACATGGGATAAATCATAGAAGTGAAATGTAATCCCAATAATCATAACTGAAAACATGAAACTTTGTGGCATACACACATAATCATAGAGAATCATTTCTTGTTAGTCAAGACTCATTTCCAAGACTATCTTAGTGGACAAAGTCCCTTTCTGAATCGAGTAATCCTCGTTTCAGTCCTGTTTCACTGAACCGGTATAACCTACCATTCCAGCCATGTCTATCTCATGAGATATAAAATCTTTACCCAATGCATTGGAGGGAGATATAGGTCCCACCCATCTCATAATGATACCATTCTTATGTGTGCCACAAAATCATAAAACATACATCATAGCATAACCCATGTAATAAAAATGGGATTCTTAAACAACATGACATCATAAAACCATTCATATAAGATAAAGGAATTCATAAAAATATTTCCATCACAACATAATCAAATCCATGTAATAATAGGGATAAAAACAGAACCCTTTTATTATCTTAGATGGAAAATAATTTTGATAAAATACTTGAACTCCATTCTTGAGGAAAATATCCTTTCTACTTCAAAAACATTTTTTCCTTTCATAATATGTCATACGACTTTAAAATAAAAGAAGATGATTAAAATAAACTTGAAAACTTGTAAAGGAAGCTTCTTGGAAATAATGTTTTAAAAATCCATTCATTCTGTATAAGTTAAAAAAAACATTCTTCGTACTTTTGTCAGAAAAGTCAAAAAGTACCTCGTACGAAAAACGACAAAAGATTCCTTTCATACATATTACTAAAAACTCACCGAAGGGTAAAAATGGATTTAAAAAATTGTAGGTGGATGTAAATAATATTATATATTGAGAAAACATGGATGTGGATGATAAAATACACCCCAGTAAATACCAACGTATAAACAATCTCGGATAAAAATGAGATTGTGATATTTCCCTTACCTTAGGTCCGACTTGCTTTGTAAGTGTCCGAACCTCCTGTATAATGATTTAAATCATGTTATTGACTTATTATAGAATCATATTCATTGTTATGATATCATATATGGTTCACTTATGACATTATATTACCCGTTCTTTTGTAAATTCCATGTTAAAGAAGCGTTTTGGGTAAAATCGTTTCATTTATCGTAGGTGTTTTGACTTGTTGTTCTTGACATCATTATTACTTATATCATGATTTAATTACTTCCAGAATATAAAATATGATTTATATATCATATATATTCAGTATATATATATATAATAGGTAGATAAATAAAATGAAAAACACCGTTCATGGAGACGGTAGTCCGTACGTACGCATGAACGCTGTTTTCCTTTCCTTATTGTCTTGAAATGGAAGTAAGTAGATGACATACATATGTATATATATACATAAATCCAGTAGCCTTATAATGTCATATATTTCATTATTATTTCTTATATATACATTATAATCATTCTTAAATGGTTAACATGGAGAATGAATCTCATCGCGTCGTGGAGACGGTATTCCGTACGTACGCACGAGCGATGATATCATTTCTATAAATATCGAATTGAATTGGAGTGTATTATACAATATATCAGAATCAATATGATGTTGTAATAACTATGTATAGTTATTCTTTACACCATTATACCCATCCATGTAAGGTGGTGGTGGAAAATAGATTACACCACGGCGTGGAGACGGTATTCCGTACGTACGCACGCGCGGTGATTTCTTTTTCCGTAGGATGGATAGATGGTGAAATAGGGTTGTTTCATACTTATAATAACATATCAGTATATGAGTGATACTGATGTTATTACTTCATAATGAAACAACCTAAGAAGAAGAAGTGGAAGAAGAAATAAAGATGAAAGAATTGGTAACGGTAATTACCTCTTCTTTGAAGTGCCTCTTTGAGACCTCCTCTTAGGGCACTAAAATTGGTCTTTGAGGAAGACCAGAACCTCTAGGATGTTGCTAGGGAAGTGGAGAAGAGATTTTGGCAGGGGTTGGCCGAGCTTGAGTGCTCAAATTGGTGTGAGGAGGAGGGGGAGGAGGTGTCCTTTTATAAGGGAGGAGAGGGGCACCTTAGGAATATCTCAAAATATTATTTTATATTAAAGTCAAAATCGGTTTATAATGGTTCCAAAGGGTCTTATTTCGAAGCTAAGGTGGGGATGGGTCGAAATCCTATCAACCAATAGAATTTAGACAAGTTTAGGATATTATTTTAACCTTATCAATTAGATTTAACTCTAAGTTAAATATTTTTAACGTTTACCATGTCTTTTTGTTTTCTTTCACTATATGGTTAATACACTTACTATAACATGCCAAACGAACCCCAAATTGTTTATTATTAATATATATATCCTTATCTAAGTCATTTGGCCGAACCTTAGATTTGTAGGAATAAAATAACAATTAATAATATAATATTTGATTTAAAAACTATTTTGTGTCAATTTTGACACTATTTGATATATGATTTTTGTGAAAGTCATAACAGAATTATATGTTCGAACCAAGTTGATTAAATCAACATTAATATATCATAGTAACCTAGAAAATTAATGGAATTCATAAAAAGTCTTAAATTACATTTATTTTGGTATTTATATTATCAATTATGTCAATATTTCATTAATAAGATAATTACTGCATCATTTTTGTGTCATAAATAAATTATATTATATGATGTCTAAAAATTACAAATAAAATACCATAATGTAGGAAATCTTGTTAGATTTCTAATTAATATTTATAGTCGAATTTATCTTATGTATAACCCCATATTAAAAATGATTTACTTATTAAACTTTGATTTTAACTATTTTAACCCTTCTTTAAATAAATTAATAATAAATGTCCTAATCTAATCCAAGTGGGCCTAAATGGTCATATTTTATTCCTAAGTTTGTTTTTGGTTGAATTACACTTGTCCAATAGAATTAGGACATGTGTTAGGGTAATATTAATATCATATTTACCCTTAGTTACCCTATTTACTATTAACCGTGGTAAAAAAAGTAAAAAGTTACTATTCACCAAAAAATTATTTTCATCTCATTGAACAACATTTTAGTCCTTGATATTAACCGTGTTTCTCGGATTTTCGAAATTCCATTCACAGAAGCGGTAAAATTAAGTTTTATGCAAAATTCAGTTTTTAACCTACCACTTAGTAGTTTCACTATTCATCAAAATTTGATGTTTTTCAGAACAATGCCAAAATTTCATCCCAAGCTATATTTCATATTCCGAATTCAAAAATGAAGTCTATTTTACCAAATTCATAACATAAAAGTTGCATTAATTAATTTTATAATTAAATCCCGCTGTTAAAACAAATAGCGTGTTTTTAAGAAACAATATCTATCAAAAGATTGACACTTGTTTATGTCTAGTTTAAATGTGAAATTACATCCAATGACCAACATTTTATTAAATTGTAAAAATATATTCTAAATATACTTTAAAACCACTCAAATTAATGATTTATCACTATTAATTATTTCGATTAAAAAAGTTGTTTTTAATTATAATTTAGTAATTTTCACTATTCATCAGAATATGAAAGTTATCCGAAAAGTACCAAAATTTCACCTTAGGCTAAATTCGATACTCCGAATCCAAGAATGAAGTTCATTTTGAAAAAATAAGATTTACAGAATTTTAAAAAGTGGTTATTACTATTCATAACGGCTAGTTTTAATAATATTTTAATAGCACATCGTTGTTTAGTGAAACTCGGTATTGCGTATTACACACGCTATCGAGGAAGGTCGCGATTGCGTGTAATGCAAGTCAAGTCAAGGATGTGTGTTGTGCAAGCTCCTTTTGGTGTAGCGTACAACACAAGACATTAATAAAATTAAAAAGAATATATTTTTATAAAATCTTGGGCTGTTACAGTATCTATTGTTATTTAATAGTGAACCTTGTAAATATTTGTGTTCCTTTGGATGTGTGTTGTTTTGTTTCTTAGTATTAAATTAATATATTTAATAAGAGGTGATTGTTGATTCAATTGAATAGAAATATAAAATAAAAAAAGTATCACTATTTCACCCCTTCCCCCTCTTAGTGATATAATACTCTGACTGGGCACTTTCAAATTGTAATCAATTGACTCTAGTGCAAGTGCGAGTCTGTCAGAGTGGGTTCCCTAGAACTAACATTCTTAGTTCTTGATTACAATTTTTCAGTATTAAAGAATATTATTATTTTATCACGATTATTCCTTTTCATGACACTTATATGTGATAATTTTATATGAGTGTATGTCACACTAACATGTCATAGAATTCCCTGCTATGATGTGAACCTAGAGGATCCACAATAGTAATTTTGAATATAGTAAAATTGATAAATCATATTACTTAATGATATATAGATGATATATTATATTAGGGGTAGGAGGATAAAAATACATTTATACACCTTCTCATGGTGTTCTCTATTGGTAATCTCCAAGATAAAAGGTTATAAAAACATACCCATCAATAGGAAATCAACATTTCTAGGTGTCATTAGATGTTCCTATTTTTGGTTGTCTTTATTGATCCCTATACTTTAAGATCATCATTAATGGATATCATTAATCATGTACATTAATGTATTTATGAAATCTATTATGGATTATAATCTCCTAGAGCTAGGATGCATTGAGTACATTAGGAGTGATATTGTATTAATGGATAACAAGGGAAAGGATTTTTTACTTATGTACCATGAATGATAGTTGATATCTCAGGACCTTTGATCAAAATGTAACTTCTTATAAAATCCATGTCCATGGAGTTACATGGTTGACTATATTTTCATAAAATTAAATAATGAGAATCTTGATAATAGGTAGACAACTCCGACATGAAACCTACTTGATTTGAGATTTCTCTATAAAGAGATTAAACTATATGGTAAAAATTCATATGATATTGGATCACCATAATTTAATCAATTTTATTTATAAATAATAAGTGAGTTAAATTATAATAATAAATATTTATTATTGATTTTTGGAATAAAATATTTATTTGTTTATTTTAGAATAATGGAACAACATTTACTATTAAATATTCATTATTTAAGGATTTGAAAATTCTGATGAGAGAAAGTGGACCAAGCTTAATAGTCTGATGGGAAATGATATTAATGATAATTTTTTATATTTTTAAATCATTTTTCATGTAAAGTGATTAATAATAATAATGACTATATTATTCTTAATTGAAATTTAGGTCAATTAAGAATTATTCTATTACGAAGGGGCTTATGTGTTATTTTCCAACCCTAACCCCCCTTAATAAATATCAAATTATATCACTTAAAAAATCATACATGGTATGAATAATGGATACTGTGAGACTCTCTCAAGAGCTAGAGAGATATCAATTAGTCTACAGTTATCTTCTCCCCTATTATCTTAATCTAATGAGAGAAAATCAGAAGTTATTCCCCAACAAGAATAATTTTGTTATGATCAACCATGAAAAATTCAATCTATAAGGATAGGTTGTCAAAGAAACGGATGGTTCTACGGTGTTGTTCAAATTTGTTGGTGCATATTTGGATCACCACAAGAGGGAATATGCACTTTGATCCTACAACACATTGATGGTATAATGAGATCTAGTCGACCGGATTATAGACGAAGATATAATTACAAGTTGAGTTAATTATATATAGGTTTATAAATTAATTACAAATTACATGTGAAGATCATGTTCTTAGAGTATATGTTTTTTCATCTAGTCAAGTAATATATGGTTTTCATTGGACATGATGTTTTAACCATGTGAGGTAAATATTACATGTAATTAAGACTAAAATATGATTTGGTCATACTATAAATTAATGCTTCTACTATGTCTAGAACCCAAAAGTTATCACTACCCCCAAAAGATGATTCAAATTCACAACATCTTCCATGTTTCATAACTTCATTAATATATTCATGATGATTCCCACCCCATCGATTATGATGATCTTGATATTGAGGATGGTGTGTCCTTCAAAGAATGAAATATTGTGATTTACAACCACTGGTAGAAGGTGTTGTGTATGTGTTCAATTACCTTTGTTTGTGTCCTATGGCGATATGGTGTCTTGGAGGAGATCTCTTAGGGGTAGATTCATTGAAGTGTTCCCAATATCCTGAGTTGTTTAGGTGTTTATCGTGCAACATCATTATATTTTAAACGAGGAAAATCAAGTTTGATAACATGTATAACACACAAAACCAAGATTCTAAGAGAACATAACATGATAGTAATTTATCATATATTTATATAAATTAAATTTCTTCAATATATTGTGATTCACACAACACCGGGTTTAAATGAAACATTATAATCTATTGAAATATTATTATTTAAACATGATAACTATAACCTAGCCATTAAAATGAAATATATGAATATTAATAAATAAATTATGAAAAATATATGGTTTAAACATTGTTTCCCTCGGAATCCAGGGATGACCGCCTTGATGGGAGGTTCAAACATTTTGATCGGTTTTTAACGAGTTTGTACGTAGAATCGGAAACATCCAATGATTCCGCATCCATTCGGACCTACTTTCCAAAGGTAGGTGCTCATTATTTTGTGGACTGATGAGGCTTAGGAATTTTTATTAGTCGAGAGGATGGGAGGTCAGACTCATCACACCTTTTTGAGGGGAATTATTCTCTACTCCGGGACTCTCTTTATAGATTTATGTTATGTTTTTGAATCCTTATTACATTCCAAGTATAAAATGAGCTTCCCATCAGATTTGACAATCAATGATTAAATATGTAGGAGATTTAGAGAATCTTTTGTATGTATTCACGGTTCTTCATCGATAGAAAATCATATGTATTTATTAGAGATTCTTGGTCAATGGTACCCTTCGACACATTTAAATAGAAGTCTCTTGGTCATTATGATGACCATGCATGTTTTAAATCCACTAAGTGGGCCACATGAAGTTTATTTTCATTCAAAAGGACATGGATTATTTTAGAGTTGGGATTGAACCCGTAGACAGGCTACCTACGTATTCTTTGTTTAGAAAAGGAATCAGAACCCATGTAGTTCGAGTAAGGGATTATGATGTGTATGATTGATGGCTTAAAGAAGGATTTCACAATTACTTTTACACTCTAACCTCACGTGAGTCCTGCTCGGTGTGAGAAACAAGAGGTATTGGTAAAAATTAGACGATTGTGCCATGAAAGATGCAATCATAAGAAATAATGTGGGGCTTATGTATGTATGATTACCCAGATAAATGATGGTAAGGATTTACTTTAGGGAAGAAATCCAAGAACAAGTTCCATAAAGTTATATGTTCTTCATGGAGATTTTGAATACTCTTGCTTGGGGCTTACACCTAAAAAAGATGGCCAAATTAGGAGAAGACTTATGGTTCAGTTTTACTCATGAAAAGTAATCCCAGATCAAAGGTAAATTAGGACTGTTTAAGAGAAATTAAGATTGGGGCTTATTCCTGAAAAGGAGGCCCAGGTTAAGAGATTTTAAAAATTAAGGGACTTGGGGTTTACTCGTGAAGAGGATGCCCATATTTGAGACTGGAGATTACTCCTGAAAAGGAGGCCCAGGTCAAGGATTATGACTGGGGATTATTCCTGAAAAGGAGGCCTAGGTTAAGGGAATTAAAGTTTGGGGCTTACTCCTAAGGAGGATGCCCAAATTAGGGGACTGGGGCTTACTCCAAAGGAGGATTCCCAGATTTGGGAACCTTATGAATTGGGGCTTACTCCTAAGAAGGATCGCCAAGTTATGAATTATGACTGAGACTTACTCCTGAAAAGGAGGCCCATATTTGATACTGAGGCTTACTCCTACAAAGGAAGCCCAGGTTTGGGGATTTGGGGCTTACTCATAAAGAGGATGCCCAAATTAGAGGACTTAGGGCTTACTCCTAAAGAGGATGCCCAAATTAGAGGACTTATGACTGAGGATTATTCCTGAACATGAGACCCACGTTAAGGATTATCTCATCTTAAAGGATGAGGTTGAATGAATGAAATCTCAATCTTTAGTGACATAAAGATGTGCAAATCACTAGGTTTTGAGAGATATTCCATCGAATTCCTTTCAAATAAAGAATTAAAATCAAGAAATCATGCCATAAATGGCTTTGAAGAGTGTCTTGAAGACTAAATCATGAATATGAAAGGTGGAATGTCTTACGAGGGGTGAAATGGTCAAGAAGGGCACCCAAAAAGGCATGGGCACACAAGTCCTGGAAGGCGCACAGGTACTGCGTGGGTGTACATGTTTTGGTCGCACAGGTATGCTTGCGCGACACATGGTGTACTTGAGCGGCGGTTAACCAGCAGGGCAATACTTTAGCGACTCTTGATTAAACCTTTAGAATCCTCTTGAGGTTCTTCCAGAAGAGGGGTGCGCAAGTTCTATTGAAGGAGCAAGGCGACGTGCAAGTGTGGCCTTTTCCCTTAAGGGGTGGCCACACTAGCGTGCAAGTATTGATGAGTTTCGACACTTAGGACTTCCTCCCCCACTTTAGATCTTCCTTTCTAGGTAAGAAATTACCATAGAAATGTTCCAGAAGCTTTGAGAAGAGACTAGGGCGTCGGGTGCTCAAATCTGAGTTTCTGAAAAAAAATCCACCCCGAATGGGGGGCCCACAGGGACTATTTATTGGCAGGAGAAGACCCCGGGCGGTTATCACTTAGGCCGCGCAAGTCACTTGCGTGACCATCTTGCGTTGTGCAAGTAGACTTGCACGACAGTGATGGAACTTTCTCAACACATGTGCTCTTGATCCCTTGTTCATGCAGTTGTCGATTTTTTATGTCTTTGTCAAAGGATGAATCAATTTGTGCTAATTCATTTCCCTTTCCATTCTTTTAGTCAATGATACGAAACGGAGCGTCAAAAAAAGTCCCCCCTCAGAGTTGGATCCAAAAGAAATTCGGATTTGACTCTGAGGAAAAGAAGAAAACCAATAGAAAGGCGGGGTGCAAGTTTGGGCGCGCAATTGAGCTTCGGGCACGTAGAGTCTGGTGCGCAGTGGATGGACTTTATTCGCCCATGGTATAGCATGCAGGGTCCTGGTCGTGTCTATAAATAGAAGGCTTCACTTCCGTACAAAGCATCCAGATTTCCGAACTTCATAACTTCGAGCTCTCGCCACGCAGGTCACCTTAGCCGGATAGGTTGCTCTGTTTTCCGGTGTTTTCCTTGATATCGTGCTACTGTCAAGGTATTTGGGCCTGAGCGGTGATACTTACGTGTCAAATTCTTGCACAGAACATCCATACTTGCATTCCATGTTTTAAACTTGTGCTCCTTAATTCCTTTTCTATTTTTCTGAATTTTATTCACAAATTTTATGAATAATAAACCCATTTAAGAGTTTGTTTATGCAATTTTTTTGTGCAGATTCAATGGCTCCCGGGAGAATCTAAATGGTTGATGAACTGGATAGCAAGCGGATTGATGACATGATGATCATTATTGGCCATGATTACTATGATATCTGCGATAGCAGTTTCCCAGATTTGGCTAAGTACTTGAATAAATATCATCTAAATTTCCCACAAAGAATCTACATGTCCCTGTATGGTCATGGTCATCTGCAAGGAGTCAACGATCTAAATGAAAATAACTATACACATAAAATGCAGTTGCACTGCTAATCCTCTATTTTGGTTAGGTTGTGCATTAAGATCAACAACAATGGTGTGATCTTTCAAATTCTCCATCCATGCCATTTCCTTGCAGATATGAAATTGGCAAACCCATGGGCTGAAATGTTTTCCGCTGCCGGTTGGTGGAGAGAAGATAAACATGGCATTAGAGCAATATCTGACAAGAGTACTCACTCCAAATGGCTCTTTACTTCCAATGCTCCATTCTCAAATCCATGTATCCATCTTCCAAGTCTCTTGGGAAGAAACAGAGTCACTGTTTGATTAGCAGAAAATTTTGTCAAAACGCACTCAAGAATATTCTTTTACAATTGTTCCAAGAAGAGATGGTATCACTGCATCTTTTATGGTATCCAGTTGAATGAATGAATTCCAAGTGGTTGATGATGATGCTCGGGATGCCATAAATCAAATGAATAGTAATGTTGAAAGCCTCTTTTAATTATTGAAAAAGAGAAGAGACTCTAGTCTATGGATGTACTTATAACTCTGGTGCATCAATGAAAAACACATTCACCGTCACTCATTTGTACCTGCATTCTCTTTTGCTAAATGCTTTTTATTTTACCTAAGCTAATGGGCCTAGTAAGCATTGTTTGATTTTTACTAGGATTAATGTAAATAAACCTACAAACTTCAAACATTTTAACTGCTCAATGTTACCTAAATCATACAAAATGTATGTTTAGTTAGATGGGAACATGAATTTTATTCAGAGTTTCCTTGACTTTTGTGGGCATTTTAATGTCATGCACGTCGGACATAAAAAGCTAATGTTTATGGTCAAAATAGCTTTGATCGAAATGGATTAGAATTGAACTCAATTCCTTGAAAATTCATCAGAAAACATATTACCATACTAATGTATGAGGGAATATTTGTATGCTATTACTTAAGTATATTTGAATCTGAGGTATGATATGAAAAAGAGCTAAAAGGCATTAGAAGTTGTAGTTTCCAAGAATGAAGTTACCATTATTTAAAAAACCCGTTAGGGGGTTGAATTATACAGGGCCACCTAATGGAATTGGCTGCATAGTTAAATAGAATAGTATCTTTTAGCTAACAAGTCTGTTATGTAGACTGTTTATGCAAGGCCGCCTATGGGCATGTGTTGCATAGTCATGAAAAAGAACTCTCGGAAATTTAATTTCCTAGTTCTAAAAGCTAGTGACAGTTTATGGATATTCAAATCTTCCAATGTATAGAGTTTTCTATAAGGAAAGAGGTACTTGAATATAGAGAAGTTATTTCCAAACAAGATTATCGAAGAACTGGATGAATATCACACCTACGAAGGTCTGACCCAAACTTAGGGAAGGATAATATAAACCATAGACATGAATACTTTCATATCATGAAAAAGGATATGGGACAAATATGTTAAGGATGACTATTTTTGTTGATCCCTTTATACTATCATTTAAGACATGTAAGGAAAAAAGAGGCATTCATCCCATGAATGAAGTTACCACTATCCGACAAACCCGTTAGGGGTTTGAATTATGCAGGGCCACCTAAGGGCATTGGCTCATAGTCAAATAATAGTATCTTTTGGCTAACAAGTCTTTTATGTAGATTTTTTATGTTGGGCTGCCTATGGGAATGTGCATCATAGTCAGGAAAAAGTACTCCCAGAATTTAGACATTTTTGTGACTAGAAGTCATGAAAAGTGTTATGAGGATCTGAAAATATTTAAGGTTAGGATTATGAAACATAAAGATGTTTATTGTTCAATGTATACAGAGATATACAGATCAAATCTAACCATAATCATGTTGTGGCTGGGTCCTGAATTGAAATGTTGGACTTCACTACGTATCCCATAAGGATGAGAATGAATCCATATGTAGTTCTTCAACTACAGTTTAACGTTGTGTGGGACAAATGGATTAGAGATCTTAGTTTATGGTCATAGATCTTGGACCATTGTAAGAAATACACAGTGTGTGTTTTCATGGGTACTTTTCAGCCAAGGTACTAAA
The DNA here is from genome assembly GCA_963277665.1 of Viscum album. Lineage (NCBI taxonomy): Eukaryota > Viridiplantae > Streptophyta > Magnoliopsida > Santalales > Viscaceae > Viscum > Viscum album. The sequence goes on from OY728133.1 coordinate 1,870,292,022, forward strand.
AGTGGAATTTGGGGTTAGGCCCAATGACTTGGGCTGGATTTGAGGGACACTCAAAAGTTCCTACGTATCCCATAAGTATGGGAATCAAGCCCACGTAGTTCTAGAAATACCCTCTGTACAAATTTGGTTCGTACATGTGAAAGGTGAAAAGGGACATTAGTGAAATGATGGTTTAACCCAAGATAAAAGGTTCGGGCATTGCCATGTATGTACGTAGTCTTTGAAATGAAACATTATTGAAAAATCAATGAAAATAATGGTTCCCTCTCAGGTGAGGGTATCAATGAAATTTGTAGTTTATTTTCATACTGGACAAAAGTTTTGTATAGTTTAACGTCGTATAATAAGGACGAAAGTGAACCAATGTAAAGATATTGATTCTAAGGGCGGTTTCAAGAATTATCATCGTATGAGATGGAGATGAACTGACGTGAAGAGATTGGTTTTGGGCTTGAACCATGGGAGGTTCCCTACGTACCTAGCCTGGAAGGCAAGGATCAAAGTCCGCGTAATTCAATTAAAGAATGAATTAATGATCAAGTTGTTCTTGGGGACAACGACATAAAAAATGATGTTGGGACATACACATGGTTAGCGGCCCAGAGAGAGTGTTATGGTTTAGGTTTGCTCTAAGCTCAAGTGAGTCATACTCTGGGTGAGAAACAAGAGGTAACAACAACCTTAACGATGCATAGTTTAATGTCATGTAAAACATATAAAGGGACTATTCAATTTAAATTCATGCAGTTAGGACTATTGGTGAAGCACAATTTAGTGCCATGTAGCAGGGAAAAAATATAGTTTAATGTCATGCAGGATGTATCATGAACATTCTGTATAGTTTAGCATCATGTAGTTAGGACGATGGGGACAATAGAGTTTAACGTCATGTTGGACGAAAGGGAGACTATGCAGTTTAATTTCATGCAGGGAGGACAAAAGAGTACACCATTTAACATCTTGTTGGACATATTAGGGACTTTTTCACAGTTTAAAATCATGTAGGATGAAAAAGGGACTATACAGTTTAGCGTCATATTGGACGAAAGTGAGAATAGTTTATGTTCATATGCATGGACCGTGGATGGTGCAGTTTAATGTCATGATGGACGGTGGTGTAGTTTATGGTCATACAGGACCTTTGGTGATTATGTAGTTTAACGTCTTTCCATACATAAGGGACTTTTATACAGTTTATCATCATGTAGTTAGGACGTCACAGTTTAACATCTTGCTGGATGTAATGGACTTGAAAATAGTTTAGGGTCATATGCATGGACCGTTGATGATGCAATTTAAGGTCATACAGGACCTAGTTACAGTTTAAGGTCATACTGGACCATTTAGGGAACTTTTTCACAGTTTAACGTCGTGTGGGAAAAAAGTAAAAATAGTTTAAGGTCATATATATGGACCGTTGCTATATAGTTTAACATCATATAGCAAGGATGAAAAAGGTACATTGCAATTTATACAAAATACTTATTCAAAAATCTGGCATTAGTTTGAGTAGTGATGAGTTATCCATCCATTGAGATTAATGAATAAACTCCATTAGAGTAGACCCTATGTATTGAATAAGGTCCTTCCCATTTTGGCTCAATCATGGGAGGTTTCATTCCTGGTATCATTAGAGTTCGAAGAACTAATACCAATTCTCCATGAGTGAATGAACGAAGACGAACATTATTGTTAAAAGATCGTGCTATTAGATTATGATAGACTTCCAAGTGGTGCAAAGTGCACAATCTTTTCTCATCTAACTGTTCCAATTCATTCAATCACTTTTGATATTGTTCATCTGTAGATGATTGGTCACAAATGGAAACTCTGAGAGAGGGTAGTTGAACTTCAATGGTCAAGAAAGCTTCCATTCTATATACCAATGAATATGGAGTTGACCAAGTTGCAGGGCGGGTGGTAGTCCGATAAGCCAATAAAGCATGAATGATTATATCAGTCCATGACCTCTTATCTTTATCCACCATATTTTGCAGTATGTTTGAATGAGTCTTGTTAAAGGATTCTATCTGGCCATTTTCCACTGCATGATACCGAGATGAATGGTTGGATTTGATGTTGTATTCTTGATATAACTTCTTCACCTCGGATGAACAGAAATTGGTGCCATTGTCCGTCAATATGGTATGAGGGACACCAAATATGGTAATGATGTTAGAATTTATGAAGCTAACAACACATTTATAACTAACTTCATTGAGAGGAATTATCTCTGCCCATTAGGAAAAGAAGTCAGTAGCAGTAAGAATTTACTTAAACTGCTCGGCCGTAACCAAAGGGTAAGGTTCCACCACATCCATTCCCCATGTGGAAAATGGCCATGAGTAGTTAGCTGTATGAAGAAACTCTGGAGGTTGATGAATGAAGTTGGCATGTACTTGGCATGAATGACACTTCTTTGTGAAATCATCTCAATCTCGTATCATTGAAGGCCAAAAGTATCCAAGCCTTCGAATCTGATCAGACAGTCTATGTCCAGAATGGTGGGAACCACGGACTCTTGCATGCACTTCTTTCATGACATCCATTGTCTCTTCACCATCAATGCATCTGAAGATAACTACATCAAAACCACATTTGTAGAGAATTTTATTAAAGTGATCTGGGCTATCATAAAGAGTAAAATTATCCACACATCACCCGATTTGTTCTTTCTTAGCTCTATCAAGTGGAAGTGTTCCATTTTGAAGGTATTACCTGATAGGTGACATCCATCCTGTAGTATGACCATACGGTTCATGAATGGGACAAATTTCATTAATTTCCTCTGTTCTGATTCAAACATAAGGTGAAATTTCATGATAGTGGGCAATACTGATGGTTGTCTCATCCCGATTTGGATCTTCCAGAGTTGTGGCTATATTAGCCAATGCATCAGCTTGAGCATTTTGTAATCTTGGTACATAAGAAAATGTCGGTTCCAAAGGGAATTCCACCATTAACTCTCTGACCTAATCATACTAAGGTATTAGTTCTTTTTTTTCTGATGGCATAATCCCCATTGACATGTTTGATTACTAGGTCTAAATCACCATTCACCTTTAAGTGATTCACTTGTGCTTGAAGTGATAATTCCAAACCTACGATGAGAGCTTGGTATTCTACTTCATTATTGGTACCACCTTTCAACACTAATAAGGAATATGGTAACACTGCCTTTTCTGGAGAAATGAGCAAAATTTTTAAGCCAACATTGTTGAATTTAGGATTTTCCATTTTCCTCCCTGTTGGACATCTGGAAGCACCATAAAAATACATTTCACATGCCTGAGGACTTTCTTGAATAGTGAATACTTCCTCGTTAGGGATTTCAATATCTGAAGATGTGTCTCCCACTAAAGGGTGTTCAGCTAGGAAATCACCCAGAGCATGGCCCTTTATCTCATTTTGAGACACATACTGAATGTCGAATTGCTGCAAAATAATTTCCCACCTTTCCAGACGTCCTGTAAGCTTTGGACGACTTAGGAGAAATTTGAGCGGGTTATTGCGAGATACCAATTGGACCTCGTGATGTTGCAGGTAGTGTCTCAACTTCTTAACTGCAAAGATTAAGGCCAGGCAGCACTTCTCAATACTTGAATACCAGGTTTCTGCTTCAAGCATGGTTCGACTGAGATAGTAGAGGCTTTTTTCATTCCCAGTATCATTCTTTTGAGCAAGAAAGGCACCCAATGATCGCTCTAGAGAGCTATCATGTAGAGGATATGTGGTCTTTCTTCAACAGGTGGCCTGAGTACCGGTGGAATCAAGAGGTATTTCTTGATAATATCGAATGCTTCTTGACATTCTTCAGTCCACTGGTAAGTGACTCCCTTCTTCATCAATTTGGTGAAGGTTAAACTTTTTCCTGATAAATTGTCAATGAAATTCCGAATATAGGCTAACTGTCCTTGAAGTCCTCTTAATTATTTCAAATTTTGAGGAGGTGACATCCCATGGATTGACTTGGTCTTCTCAGGATTGACTTTAATACCACAATGGCGTACAACAAAGCCTATAAATTTTCTTGAGGTTACCCCAAAAGCATATTTTAAGGGGTTCAACTTCAAATTATGTTGTCGAAGCTTACAAAATATGACTTCCAAATCAGCCTAGTTATTAGAAAGTTGTTTGGATTTAACTACCAAATTCTCTACATAGAATTCAACAAATTTTCCTAAGAAGGGTTTGAAGATACGATGCATGGGATGCTGATAAGTTGCACCTGAATTCATTAAGCCAAAGGGCATTACCTGGTAGAAAAACACACCGTGAGGGGCTCTGAAGGATGTAGATTCCTCGTCTTCTAGGGCCATTCGAATCTGATTATATCCGGAATATCCATCCATTAAGGATAGTGCTTCATAGACAGCTGTTGCATCAATTAGAAGTTCCGTAATCGGAATTGGGAAATCATCCTTAGGACAATGCTGATTAAGTTCTCTGAAATCGATGGAAACTCTAATTTGTCCATTATTTTTCTTTACAGGGACAATATTAGCCAACCATTTGGGATGTTTAACTTCTTTGACAAAGTTATCTTTGATAAGATTATCCACTTAAGATTCAATTTTAGAAGTATAAGTTGGGTGTGTTCCTCTCGCAGCTTTCTTAAATCCTCAATGTTCTTCTGGTAAACCCAAATGATGAGTAGCAACATCAGGATCTAGCCTGGGCATTTCTGTATAGTTCCAGGAAAATATGTCTCTATTTTTTTTAGAAATGTTATATACATCTCTTGCTCTTCAAGATTCATGTCCGCACTGATTAATGTAGGGCGTGGATCTCCTTTTTTACCCAGATTTATTCTCTGAGTTCATCCACAGTGGTTTAGATACCCTCTTCAAATGCTGGAGGGGAATCTTTGATATCATCCTCTTCTTCTTCATCATGTGTTATTTCTTCTGTTTCTACTTACATAGTAGATGATAAAGAAGAATTCTCATGATCCGAAGAGATGTCAAAATTTGAATATCTTTATGAAGAAGCTTCCATTTCCGACCCGATTGACGATGAAGGGGTCTTCTTTCGGTAATAAAGATGAGATGATGGATTGAGAATCGAAATCATTGTTCACCTCCGATGTTGCTATAACTTCTTCTGGACTAATTGGAAAAGCATAGACTTGTTGGATTTCATCAGATGAAATGAAGATGTCACCATTTGTGATTTCATCACTACTTGGTAGATTACTAATTTCTCCCATGTTGTCTAGCTCGATTGCCGTAATTGAAATTATGGATCATTGCATAAGAGTATTTTTATTTGGGTCTATCTTTTCAATTTGACTGATAGGAAACACATAATCTTTTCTCACATGTGTAAATGGATTTACTGTAATTTTTTCCAAACCATATGGATCATTAGCATTGGTAATCTTCTTTGTTATGGATTTATCCCTTTGATTCATGTGATAGAATTCCGCCTCAATGTATTGAGACTCACATGTCTTGAATGGGGCCTTATCACCATACAATGTCCCAACTTGACCATCGAAACAATATTTGAGACATTGATGGTATGATGAAGGGATAGCCGTATATTGATGTAGCCAGGGTCTTCCAAGCAAGATGTTGAAGGTTGTGTCTTGATCAACAACCATGAAATTTGAATTGGATACAAGATCTCCAAACTGAGTTCTGAGTGTAAATTCACCCAGTGGTTCTTGTTCATTTTTATCATATCCCTGTATCATCATGGTGGAAGGAGATAAATCAGATTTTGTGAGGCCCAATCGACGAAGTGTACAAATGGTCATGAGGTTGACTCCTAAATCATTGTCAATGAAAGCCATTCGAACATCCACACCATTGACCTTGATAGATTAGTACAATGGTCTAATATTTCCATGCACAACATAATTTAAATCTTCATCGGTAAAGGATATTATTGCATGGAATTTTTCAGGATTATTCTCTATGTGATAGACTTCAACTGCAGCAATTTCAGTTTCAAACTCTTGAGGACTTGACAAAGCCTTGATGAGTGCTTCCTGAAGATCTTTTGACTGATTCAGAGCATCTAGAATTGATAAATTGGCTGGTACTTGGACCAAGTGTTTCAATATATCATAATTTTGATCCTGAGGTCTACTTTTCCCAATAGGAATATGTGGTTTCGTAGGTACCATGGAAGCCTATGCTTTGGAAGTTGATACATATTGTATTGGGATAGGATTTGGAAATATTCCTAGTTTTGGAAGATTAGACCGATTTGATCAATTTACTTCTGAGAGGAATAAGATGGAACCTTCAACCGGTATTCGAAAATAACTGTGCCAGGACTGAATTTTTTATTGGTAGAAGAACATGCTTGTTCTTGTTGAGCTCACTAAAAGGCTCTAACACGAGTTTCTGCTACATACACAGTTCTAGCAGAGGTAGAATTGGAATAGTGACTTCTGAAAGATCCACGTCTTCCCCTGTATCCTGAACCCCTGAAAGTTCCTCTGATACCACTGTTTGATACAAGGAATTTAGGTTCATTGAAATCGAAACTTCGATTGGGATATGGATCTGTTAATTGAATCATATTAACAGAACCAATGATTAACTCTTCTTCTGAGGAAGACTCTGCCTGTTTAACCTGTTTAGGCGGTGCCGTTTGGTGGGGCGGTGCCCGTGGCTTTGATGTAGATGGCATGAAGTCCGCCAAAGTCAAAGAAAACTTCGGATTTGAAACATACTCATCTTCTCTTGATTCTTTTTCTTTCTTTGAATCATGCCGTTTCTTTGAGTACATTCCCTCTGATGAAGAGGGTTTTCCCGCAACATTCATGGAAGAAGACACAATTGGTTTCATTAATTGTGTTCACAAAATAGCATGAGTTCGATTGATTATCTTTCTGACAATACAATCATCATACTTCTGTGCATTTTTGCTTTTGACATCTTTCCATTCACCTTTCTCCTCTAGAACTATTGCAGTGACACCTGCTACCTTGGCTGAGCATCCTTTCAACATGACTTGTCCCGAGTCGAACATCTTTTGTAGGAGGTCTTTGAAGACAAAACACTCTTGGATGGGATGCCCCAACATTTGATGAAAATTGAAATAATTGGGACGGTCTTCATCTCCTTTCATGTTTGGCATCTTGGGCATTGGCAATTGAACCAAATTGTTCTCCAGAGCCAAAATGAAATAACTAGGAACTTGTTCATTTCGGAAAGAGTAAGTTTTTATCTTCAGATCCTCAAATTGTCTTTTCCTTTGAACTTTTTGATCATCCGGATGAAAATTCCTTTGTTGTTGGCGCTCATAAGGTGGATCCCTTCGAGAAGATGAAGGTTTTGAGGTAGAAACTGGTAAAGGTGTGGGTTTAAGCAGAACTGTAGCAGTTTCTGCTTTACCCATTCTCCTTTCTGGAGCTGATGAAATTACACGAGATTTAGCCTTAGCCTGTATAAGGGAATCATCAATCTGCTGAGCGATTGAAGTAAGGTATCGAAAACCTCTTGTGTATTTCACAGGGATTAACAGCGTGTGTAATTCGTCACACAGATTTTCCACACAGATTGGGAACAATTCTTCTTGAGGGAGTTCTAAACTTAAGGTATATGTTAAACCCTTCCATCGAGCAATGAAATCAGAGACCCTTTCACTCTCCCTTTGCTTACAGTTTGTAAGATCGAAAACTATTGTCTTTGGAAAAGTTGAGCTGAACTGAAGGAGGAATTTTTGGATAATATCCCCCCATCCTGTAATTGACCGGGATGGCAAGCTTGTATACCAAACAAAAGCTGGTCCTTACAAGGTTCGCAAGAAAAATATGAGTTTCACTGCTTCTTGCTGCTCCGGAGTTCCCATCATAGGATCTCAATAAGACACGTAATGCATAAAATGTTGTTCAGGATCGCCTGATCCATTGAAAATAAGGAATACATGGTTCCCAAAACTGGATGGAGGAGAATTTGAATTTATCCATTCAGGGTAAACATTCTTTTCTGTTTTAACTTGTGCATGCTTCCCTTCCATAGTTTCTAACCGAGCTATTAATGACGCGATATTAGTTATTAACTTTTGAGAATCATCTGGTTGAACTTGGACTTGGGTAGGTGCAATGACTCGAGGTTGGACAAATTTGGTGATTGGTGCTGCAACTGATGGTAGTAAAACCAACTGTTGTTGCACTTGACCCGTGGGGTTAGACCTGTGAGGTTGTACTGATAGAGGATGATATTATTGATCCATCTTAGTAGATGAAAAAAATTTCATTGGCTGACTGACTCCAGCATGCTTAAGAAGAAGACTACTCTGAAGTAGTTCTACATTCAACCTTATTAATTACTTTATTTCTTCCTCCTTTTGTGAAAACCTCTGCTCTAGTGAGAGTGATTGACCTTCTCCAGAAGAAGGATATGTGACCTTGTTCTTTCCCTTCCCTTTGTTGGATCCTTTTCGGAGAGGGTGAAGTTGGATACTCGAAGGATTACATATGTTCTGAGTAATCCTTTGACTTTTTGTATGCACACCTTCTTCATTAGTGTCTGTGCATACAACGTCTTGAGCAAGAACCTCTTCATCTGAGTCTCGTGAGTGAGCCTCGTCTGGTGGATCAGCAACAATGGCATTAATGACATTGATTGATGCATAACTCATCACATCCCTTCTATCAGCATTTCTGTGATATTGTCTTCTTCCATGTCTTTGATGAGACATTGCCTTTTGTTGATTCGATCCCTCAGGAACTTCTTGACGAACCATAATTTGGAGGGAATCTCCTGATAATTTGGCTTTTCGTTCCTCTTGAGGTTTATTCCCCAATAGAGAAAAGGCCAACTTTCTCTGAGGAGGGGATTGATGATTTGAAAAAGTCACTAGTCTAGTGGACTGGGGTTGTTCCTGCTGTTCTCGCTCAACTCCCCGAATCCTTTTTGTTGATTCCGATGGTTGGTTTAAAAGAGTCCCCATTCTGGCGAGATGGGGTGGTTCTTAACATGCTATGTCTGAGAATTTCTTGAAATTCCTCCAAATCTTGTGATCCTTTTTCCAGAAGTTAGCTGGATGCATTAACCTGTATCCGATTTTATCACCCGATTCAAAAGACCGTTGGCTGATTTCTGACACTTCTGTCACTTGGTGACGTGCTTGCTCTAAACGAGAGGCCTGTTTAATATTCTCGTTTGCTTGATGGAAGAGTAAATCAACAACTTGTTCTCTGTATTCTTGATTTTGAGAGGAACTAGTTGAAGCCTGTTATTGGACAAGATTTTGATTACAAACAAAGCACATAGTCTGTGGCCGGCCATGGGCAATAACATTTCATGAGACCATTTTCGGCGGGCTTTGCTGACTAGAGATCACCATGAAATGTAGTGCTCCATGAACAACCCATCCTCTGATACGAATACCAGATGGGTAATTGGAAATTAACTGACACAATCTTCGTAGTGTGCTAAAGCATGAACGTTGAAGGGCTCTCTGCCACTTTTTAGCCTTCGGATAACGAGAGACTGATAGAGACGCCAAATCAATATGACTTTGTAACCCTTCTATTATCTTATGCCGATTTTCATATTCATCAGAAGATAATAATTTCTTTTTCTACTAACAAAGAGTTTTCCATATATTGAGATGAATATCATGAATTTCATCTTCCATCAACATTTCTGGAATATTATACTGAGAGTCAGCCAGAGGCCAAAACATGACTGGCACTTCACCTTTTTCTAGTTTTTTTCTCATGTTCAACATTTTATCATTATCATTTGATGAAGATTATTCTACCTAATTTGACCAAAGATGGTGTTTCCTAGTTGCTTCATTGGGTTCAACAGGATTAGTAGAGAAATCATTGATCAAACTAGAAGATGCATGACTTAGGGGTGGTTTGGAGAATGACATACACCCTGGGCTATCTTCTGATTGATAAATTATTTCACTTGCCAGCGATGAAGCTTCAGACATGACTGGTTTCGCATATTCAAGTGACTCAAGATAAGAGGGCTTTCTGGGCACTACATTGTCCACTAGAGCATTTTCCGAGATATGTGCATCACTAATGCGGAGAGGAATTTCGCAGCGAAATTCATCATCATGGGGAGGACCGCCATAATGGGTTACAACAAAAGATGAGATCTCTTGCTCATTGGTCTTCTGACCACACAGAAGGTTCCTGTGGATCTCATCTGAAGATAAAACATCGAGATCGACCAAATTGTCATGAAACAAGCCTTCATGAGGAAGTGTCTATTGAAGACCTTCGGAATTAATGTTCCCACTATTGGGAAATGAGGGAGTATAATCTTGAATTTAAACAGATAATTTTCTGAGGGCTTTAAGAACTCCATCATCGAGCAAGGCCATGTTATAGATTGTCTCTTGATCTCTTGACTGTGCTAGGAGGGTCTTTTTCTTAGACGCCTTCTTACTCTCCATGGAAACCACTTGTTGACAAAAATGGCTGCTCTGAGTAGGTGTATATGCCTAATCATGAAATATGGCCAGGTTATGCTGACGATCTCTACTCAAATCAGGTGTATGTGCCTGACTTGGTTGTCCATATGCTATGGGGGAGAATGCCCCACAACCCTCTGGGACTAGAACATATATGTGTGTCTATTCCTGAGTGAATTGTTCATTTATCACTCCACTAGTAGGGATATATTTATGCGTCTTTCCCTGAGATGCTTCTAAAGTTGTTATAATATCCTGGTAGGCATCCAGAATATGAATAGGGATTTTCTTCTGCTCTTTCACCATTGATAGAATACGTTTGGTGACTTCAGATGCCGGAACGGGAATATAGGTCCATTTCGGGCTTGGAGCAGGTGTATGTGCCTGCTCGTGTCCTCCTTTTCCTGTCAGTGAATCCTGACAGTACTCAAGTGTGGGGGCAGAGAGTTGATTCTGCCTCCTATTTGTTGTCTAGGAATCCCGACTAAATTCTCCTAATGCTACCAAGCGAGACTGTTGGTAGGCTTGATTAATACTAGCAGGTGTATGTGCCTGCTCATTTCACTTCGCCAAACGTGGTTTACGAGATCCATCTTATTTAGTCAGACGAGCCTGCTGACTAGATGATAATGTATAAACAGGTGTATGTTCCTGCCTATAGTAATCCCCCAGAATTGCCTGGAGGGATTGGCGTGATGCTACCAGATGAGTCTGCTGGACAGCAGAATTAAAACGGGCAGGTGTATGCCTGCTCGTTGCTTGCCACCAAGTTAGGTTGGTGGACTTCTCTGGAGATGGCAAAGATGAGAACCTGCTCACTGTTGACCGGATTCGGCCTATGGTAGTTCGTCTTTCTTGTTCGGGTTCGAGGAACCTGGGCCGAATGCCTGGAGTTGGTACCCTCATCATGTTGAGGGCGCACTGCTGCATGAGTCTGGCGGTGATTGTTGGTGGGAGCCCTTAGGAAGGTCTCCTGTCTATTTGAATTAAGGCCCTGAGGGACCTTCTCATTCACCTCCCCAGAATAAGGGATCGAATGGTGATTTCATTACGGGGATAACGACCCAAAACGGTTGGAGACGATAGTCAGCACTTCCTGCTTCTTGATCACTGGTCGTCGTTGTCCGGACGACCGATGTGAGTGGTTTACTTGGAGGGATTTTCGGGCAGCCTCCAGAGTTGGGATGGTACCGTGTTGATGGTACTATTTAACCAGGGTGTTTGATACCCAGCGTTGAAGACGCTGAGTAGGTGATATCGTCCTAAGAGCAGACGACGATCCAGCAGGAGTAGTAGGAGTGGCATTTGCAGCAGCAGTATTCACAGGTGTGAACTTGAGAGCAGCCATTCTAGAAATGCAGAAGATCATGGGAAAAGGGTGTATGTTTGATATAAGAGATGTAATCAAGATAAATTCAGTCACTACATCTTTAGGATGAGCATATATGTCAATGATTGTTTTTGTCGGCCCTATCATTGAGTTTTAAATAGGGGCCTAACAAATTGGTAAAACATTATTTTAACTTATTTAAGGATTCACGTCATGTTCAACATTGTTGTTTCCCTCAGAATCCGGGGATGACTGCCTTGATGGGAGGTTCAAACATTCCGATCAGTTTCTAACGGGTTTTTTCGTAGAACCGGAAACATCCAATGAGTCCACATGCATTCGGACCTACTTTCCAAAGGTAGGTGCTCATTAGTTTGTGGACTGATGAGGCTTAAGAGTTTGCATTGGTCGTGAGGATGGGACGTCAGACTCATCACACCTTTTTGAGGGAAATTATTGTCTACTCCGGGACTCTCTTTATATAGTTATGTTATGTTTGTGAATCCATATTACATTACCAAGTATAAAATGAGCTTTCCTTCAGATCTAAAAATCAATGATTAAATATGTAGGAAATTTAGAGAATCTATTGTATGTATTTGAGGTTCGTCATCGATAGAGAATCATCTGTATTTATTAGAGATTCTTGGTCAATGGTACCCTTCAACACATTTATATAGAAGTCTCTTGGTCATTATGATGACCATGCTGGTTTTAAAGCCACTCAGTGGGGCAATTGATGTTTATTGTCATTCAGAAGGACATTTATTATTTTAGAGTTGGGATCGAACCCGTAGACGGGCTACCTACGTATCCTTTGTTTAGAAAAGGAATCAGAACCCACGTAGTTCATGTAAGGGAGTATGATGTTTATGAATGATGGCTGAAAGAAAGATGTCAAAATTAATTATACACTCTAATCTCACGTGAGTCATGCTCGGTGTGATAAACAAGAGGTATTGGTAAAAATTAGACAATTATTCCATGAAAGATGCATTCATAATAAATAATGTGGGGCTTATATATGTATGAATAGCCAGATAAATGAAGGTTAGGATTTAATTTAGGGAAGAAATCCAGGAACATGGTCCATAAATGTGTATGTGGTTCATGGAGATTTTTAATACTCTAACTTGGGGCTTACACCTAAAGAGAATTCCCAAATTAGGAGAAGACTTGTGATTGGGTTTTACTCCTGAAAAATAATCCCAGAAAAAAGGTAAATTGGGACTGGTTAAGAGAAATTAAGACTGGGGCTTATTCCTAAAAAGGAGGCCCAAGTTAAGAGATTTGAAAAATTAAGGGACTTGGGGTTTACTATTGAAGAGGATTCCCATATTTGAGACTGGGGCTTACTCCTGAAAAGGAGTCCATGGTCAAGGATTATGACTGGTGCTTATTCCTAAAAAGGAGGCCCAGGTTAAGGGAATTAAGGATTGGGGATTACTCCTGAGGAGGATTCCCAAATTAGTGGACTGGGGATTACTCCTAAGGAGGATGCCCAGATTTGGGAACTATAAGAATCAGGGCTTACTCCTAAGAAGGATGACCAAGTTAAGAATTATGACTGGGACTTACTCCTGAAAAGGAGGCCCATATTTGAAAATGGGTCTTGCTCCTGAAAAGGAAGCCCATGCTAAGGGATTTGGGGCTTACTCCTAAAGAGGATGCCCAAATTAGAGGACTTGGGGAATACTACTAAAGAGGATGCTCAATTTAGAGGACTTATGACTAGGGATTATTGCTGAAAAGGTGTCCCATGTCAAGGATTCTATCATCTTAATGGATGGGGTTGAATGAATGAAATCTCAATCTTTAGTGACATAATGATGTGTAAATCACTAGGTTTTGAGAGATATTCCACAGAATTCCTTTAAGATAAGGAATTCAAATCATGAAATCTTGCAATAAATGGATTTGAAGAGTGTCTTGAAGACTGAATCTTGAATATGAAAGGTGGAATTGCTTATGAGGGCTGAAATGGGAAATAAGGGAACCCAAAAAAGAAGGGGCGCACAAGTCCTGTCAGGCGTGCAGGTACTGCGTGGGTGCGCAAGTTTTCGTCGCGCAGGTATGCCTGTGTGACACAGGGTGTACTTGCGCGACAGTTAACCAGCAGGAGAATACTTGAGCGACTCTTGATTAATGCCTTTATAATCCTCTTGAGGTTCTTTTAGAAGAGGGGAGCTCAAGTTCTATTGAAGGAGCAAGGCGGCACGCAAGTTTGGCCTTTTCCTTTAAGGGTTGGCCACTCAGCCGTGCAAGTGTTGATGAGTTTCAACAATTAGGCCTTCCTCCCCCTCTTTAGATCTTCCATTTTAGGTTTGAAATTACCTTATAAATGTTTCGAATTCTTTGAGAAGAGACTAGGGCGCCGGGGTCTCAAATCTGAGTTTCTGGAAAAAATCCTCCCCGAATGGGGGGCCCACAAGGTCAATTTATAGGCAGGAGAAGACCTTGGGCGGTTATCACTTAGGTCGTGCAGGTCACTAGCGCGACCATCATGCGTCGCACAAGTAGACTTGTGCGACAGTGATAGAACTTGCGCCGCACATGTGCTCTTGATCCCTTGTTCATGCCTTTGTTGATTTTTGAAGTTTTCTTCAAAGGATGAATCAATTTGTGCTAAGTCATTTCCCTTTCCATTCTTTTAGACAATGTGACGAAAAGGAGCATCAACAAACATGTTTAAAGAAATTTCAATTTTTATCTATTGATTCGAAGTTATATAATAACCATTTGAAAGAAAAATAAAATTTTTTCCAAAATAAACGCATTTTTCTAAAAAGTAGTTTTTCCATGCTTTGAAAACATAATTTAAAATTAATTTCTTATAAAATTATTTAATTTATTTGTAAAAATAATCTTCATATTTAATATATAAATTCCAAAAATATATTTGGGTGAATTTTTGATAAATTTCTGAAAAGATTGATTTTTTGATGAATAATAAAACATACGATTTTTTTATTGAAAACTATACTTTTGTTTAAATTATATAAAAAGATAAATTATATTTTTAAAGAGTTTTAACTTAAAACCAGATCAGTTGTATTAAAATTTAACTAATTTATTTTATTGGAATCAATTTTTTAATTTCAATTTAATATAAAAATATTACATATATATGATATTTTTCTTCTTGGAAAACCACTCTTTCATCACGTCTACAGTCTAATTTTAAATTAAATTATACAAATTATGTGAAATGAATTTAGAAAAATGTATTAAATTTTTGAAATAGTCATAATTTATATTATATAATAAGGTAATATTAATTTTTTTACTATATTAAATAATGAAAACAATAAAATAAATTACCAAAATTGAAGTAAAGATGGGTTTACTAGGGGTTTAAAATAAGACGATAAGGGTAAAAAATGACATAAGACCCGTCCAAAAACCATTTTATGTAAATATTTATACCCTATAACATATATGGTTTTATAATAAACCAATTCTGATAATTTTTCCATGATAAAAATGTAGGTATCACTTTATCTTTTCAAATATTGCATGTGTGTCCTCTCCTCAACTTATAAAAGACCACCCATTCTCCTCCTCCTTTCACACATCCAAAACATTATTTTTGGAAAATACCATAAACAAATACCTTAATTAATTAAATAAAAACATCCCATAGTACTTATTTTTATTATTAATATCCTCTAAGAATTATTTAGGTATAAACCTATAGAGGCTCTATGAAGATGAGGATAAATTCTTAAATATGCATATTTGTTTTATTCCTTATTATACCTCAATAAAACCTTCTTAAAATATGATCATATAATAAAATTAGTATATAATTTATTATTATATTTTTTTTATAATTTCATAATTTTTATCCATCTCCACTTCTATCATATGGGTAAAAAACCGTATATAGTGTTATCACAAGACTACCGCCTCGCGAACCGATGTAATTATATTTCTATCACTACCTTTCAATGATTGATATAATGATGGATTTAATATATGTATATTATATTTACGAAATTATTATAATTATTTAATTATTATATCACATATAACTTATTACTTTCCATTTCACAGGGGTTATGATAACGTCACTCATGTGTGTGACGAACTACCACCTCGGAAAAGGATGTGATTTATTTTTCACTTTTGATTTACATGGAATGAAGAAACGTTAAAATTAATGAATATTTATGATATTTATTATATAAAAATACTTATGAAAATATAATATCACATGTAAATTATTACCTTCCAATCTATTTAAGAACAATAACATTGCTCATGCATAAGTGTGGACTACCGCCTCTATGAAACAATGTGCAGTGTTTTTCATTTTATTTTTATAAAAATGGTAATAAGGATATATTTGATTAATATAAATGATATATATTGAATAATATTTATTGTTTATAGAGTAATTAATATTTATTTTACTTTTATTCCATACTATGTGAAAAAATGGAGACAACATTCATGTGTATGGATAACCTACCATCTCCATGAACTGTGTAATGCATTTTCTATCTCTAAACAAAATAGATTAATATAAATAAATATATAATAAATATATATGATATTTATATCATGGTTATATTTATTTATATTATTTAAACACAATTATTTTAAAAGTAAAAAAATTACCAAACTGAAACATACATGAAAAATGAATCCATTATAACCCGAAAAATTGATTTTAACAAATAATTGTTAATAAAATGGTGATAAAATACTATAATTAAATCATATATTGTAAGATATATAGTATTATAGTTATATAATAGATATATAATAAGATTATATTTATTGTATAGTTGTTTTAGAAACATATTACGGAAGTCAAACCTATGGTAAGAGTTTACTATTTCTCTTTTACTTCCGCGACACATGTCACGACCCGTCCTCGGGGCCCGTTCCATGACTACCCCAAACCCGCCTTCCGTAGGCCATGGGCTAGAGACTAGCACCAAATGCATTAATACGATACCTGGGAAGGTATTGCCTTTATAAAAGTAATCAAAACACCACAGAGTACAAACGGAAGTAAAACATAAGTGCAAAGATAAGTGCCGAAAGGTAAATGGGCCAGAATACAAGCCCAAATGAAATTACAACTACAACTGAACAAAGTACAACAACTGGAAGAACGGAAGTGGCTTTTGGGTCATCCTCCTCGGATCCTACCTGAAGGGTAGGTACGTATAGCCTCCACAATTCTCTTTCCCGTCAACTTCCACCGAGTGTCGTCTCGCCGTGATGTCCACCTCCGGATACTGAATCATCGTGTAGTCAACCTTCGGGTACTGACTCATCGTGTAGTCCACCTCCGGGTACCGTCCAGTCCTTGAACACTCGGCCTTCGTCAGCACTTCCCTTCGTCTGCAACCAACACAACGAGGTGCGGGCATAGCCCGTGCAGGGATGTGTATAACGATACACAGTAGGGACCCCAAGACCCTCAAGGTCTCACTAAAACCAAAAAGTATAACCACAAGGAAGATCTCAACAGATAACTTCTACATAGGTATATTCCCATACATATACCTAAGTTATCATGTAACCCATCTAAATCTTGAGGAAACACAAAGTCATAGACTCAACTCAAACCAGGATTTTCATTATCGAAACCGTAACTGCTGAAGAGCCCCGTCTCTGGAGTGTACAGTGGTCATGTCACAACTCCGAGGTACTGCTCACTAATCCAAGTCTCTCAGGTACTCCTCCTGTCAAGTACCGCAGGTCTGCTGCCAAATATTGGGTGCTCCGTCTACTATGGGTCTGCCGCGAAATATCGGGCGCTCCCCCTAATAGCCTACAGAGGTACTCCTCTGGTCGAGTACCAAGGGTCTGCTGCCAACTACCAGGAGCTCCGTCCGCCATGGGTCTGACACCAAATACCGGGTGCTCCATCAACTGGGCTAGACGACTCACTCCAAGTCGAGTCGGTCAAGCAGTCATCAGGTCTCAGTCGTCTACACGGTCTCCATACTCCGTATGCTCGTCTCTGGGAGGGACCTCTCCACGAGCTACTGGTCAATACTCCAAGTATCACAATGTCCCATGAAGATGAATCTCAAAGAACCACCTCATCATAAGGGTCTCAAAACAACAGACGGTGCGTCAATCGGACGCCCGGTCTCTAAGTTATTAGCATTTTCATCCTAGGGGCCCGGTTGGTTTCATGTGTGATCCAACCCGGCCGTATATCAACTGTACCTCGAACTCCCATAGGGTTTACTCGAAGGGACTATTTCTCCACATGATCACCAATGCCGCTGACGGTTCGTCAAACGTACGTTCAGTCTGAAAGATAACAGCTTTTCTGTTCCAAGGGTCCAGTTGGATTTTGGGTACAATCCAACCCGGCCACTATACAACAGCAACCAAAACACATGCTAAGTATGCAAAAAGTTCCGTCTCATCAAGAGGAATTCAACGAGATAGACGGCGCGTCAATAGGACGCCCGGTCTCTGTGTTATTGGCCTTTTCTTTCCTGGGGCCCGGTTGGTTTCGTGAGCGAACCAACCCGACCACACTCATACGGCATACAAACCTCGAGTGGAGTAAGCCAAAAGATCCATCTCACTTAAATAGATCCGTCAAAGTCGACAGTATGCCAATCAGACATTTGGAACTCAAGATATGAGCGTTTCCGCTCCGAGGGCCATGTTGGTTCCTTGCACGAACCAACCTGGCCGAACCCAAAGTATTCAGAAACCTTGAGTGTAATATGTCAAAATGACCGTCTCACTTCAAGGATCACATCTCCACTGACGATGCATCGATCGGAGGTCCATAGGCCCAGATATTGGCAATTTACCAAAAGTGATCCGAAAACGGGGGGGTCCGGGCCCAGACCGACCCGGCCCACCCCCCCTGGGTCAGCCCGAAACGGGTTGACCCGACCCGGGTCTGGGTCCGAACCGATCGGCGCGGCCCGTCGGTCCGGCCCGGTGGCTCTGCCGGCGCACTGGCGCTGGCCAGGCGCCGCGCACGGCAGCCCCCCCCCCCCCCCCCCGCGGTGGCCGCTCCGTGACAGCCGGACGCGGCTTAAGCCGTGTCCCTCATCCGCGGTCCCCCGCGACCGCGGGACCGGCCAGCACCGCTGCGACTTCATCCACAGCGGGTCTTCCCGGCTGCGCGCCGGGCACCGCCACATCTTGGCGGCCGACCGCCCTCGGCCGCCGGCACCGCCGTGCTGGTGTGGCGCGCCGATGGGGTCTTCCGCGGACAACCGGATGCGCTCCGGTGGTCGGATTCGCCTACGGTCTTCGCCAGTGATCATCTTGGGGCCCGAACTTCGCCGCAAAGATCCCACAACGCCCGTGCGGCTTCATTTGTTGTTTTCCGGTGCGGCGCGACGACATCGTGGCTTGTTCATCATCATCAGTGCGGCGCGACGGCGCCGCGCTTCTTAGCCCTTCCTCATAATTTCCGCGCGGTGCAACGGCACCGCGCCTCCTTTAACATGCCGCAACAAATTTAGACAACAAGGGGGGAGGAGGTTCGGTCATGTTCATGCAGTCCGATCGCCAACCGTTATAATGATAGCAAGCCTCCATCTAATAGAAGTCGATGTACGACAAGAAATAATTCACGGACAAAAAGAATAATCCTCAACATCAATCCGCATGAACGAACGATTCACGGATCAACCTGGAATTGGTTGGTCCGTGCTCGTCATTCTTTTCTCAAAAGATAAGAGAACACCAACATAAATTCCCCTACCTCGATTCAAGGTTTGTTCGTCGTCGGCGCGGAAATCGATGTCGTGAGAATGACGTCACGGGGTCGGACGTAGATTCCGTGGACGTCGGGGTGCATCCGAGGAGGAAACGACTTCTCCTCACTTTTTTCTATGGAAGAAGAGGATGGAGAATCATGGAAACCGAGTCATTCTACGTTGAAGGGATGATGATCTTCATCGACGAAGAACCATTGTTCATTGAAGATGCATCATTCTTCATCGAAGGAAAGTTATCTTCTTCTTCACACCGAAGCTCTCCCAAAAACTCTAGGACTTTGCTAAAGTTTTCTCACACACCAAAAGCTCTAACTCAAAATAATATCCCATGATATTATTCTTATTCACACCACAAATATTTAAAATTCAAACCAAACCACTTAATTAATCAAATGAAGAGAGTCATCTCATTAATTAAGGCATGTTGGCACGAATTAATGGTGGATGGAAAAGGTGAAGAGTTACCAAAAATAAGAGGAGATTACAAACTTAATGGAAGAGGAGATTAATGGGGAGTTGACACATTAAAATCAAGGGAGTTTAAGGGGGGGGTTGTAGAGTTATACATTTAAACACAAGTGGTGTTAAATGGGGGGAAGTTCGTTGGGGTTAAAGGGATGGTGAAGGTTTGGGGTTTCATGCAGACCCCACCACCCATGGCCAAACCCACTCATGGGAAGTTATGTGTGGTGTGGCCCCACCTCCAACATCTCTATGAAGAAATTAACTTCCACATAAAATAAATTGTAACTCTACAATTTATTTAATACTTATCGAATCCCCAAAAAATTAACCACCACATGCGTCAAAACGCAACTATGCTTAAGGTCCCCTTAAACAATTATCGGGGCTGCGAGTTCTTCGGTCCCCACAGATTTCAATTCCAAGCACCTCTCCAAATGATAGAAAGTCTCGCTCCTTCGTTCACTGAACGTACCCGAGCCAAACTTCGGAAAATTATTTCGGGCACACCGGGCCTCAGAATCAGGAGCCGTCAGAAACTGAGTTCTTGTAAAATTTCAAAGAAAATTAAGAAAAAAAATTCATTGAAATTTTCGGGTCTTTAAATTACTCACACCTCAGGGATTTAAGTCCTCGTAAAGCTTCAACACAAACTAGGGATTCAAAAGCGGTACTGAGAACATATCTGGGCCTTCCGCTCCCATGTGCTCACCTTGAGGTTCCCGTACTTCCAGTGAAAGTGCACCCCATCGCCAAAGTCCATCTCTCCATCTTCGATGGTATGTGAAGGGTCGAGCACATATCTCCTCTGTTGAGATACATGGAAGTCTTCGTGCACCAGGTGCAACTGAGGTGGATGCGTCAAGTGGTAAACCACTTCGCCTACCCAGCTGAGGACCTAAGAAGGTCCACTGAACCTCCGAGATAACATGTTGCCTTGGCCACATCTCCGTAAACCTCGTTGAGGTGAAACCTGTATAAGGACATGATCGTCATTCTCGAACTCCAGAGACCTCCAATTCCTATCACCATAAGGCTTCTGTCAGCCTTGTGTTGTCCTCATCCACTATTGAATGACCATGACCTTCACTAGTCTCACAAGAGCTACTATTATTTCTTCTTTGCCTATAAGAGAAATCCGGTCTCATCCCCTGGATGAACCACATTCATTGACTAATACAGTTAATCCTAGTATGAAGGATGCATTCATTCCATGGATGACGTCGTAAGGCCTCGACGAAACTACCAAGAGATCCAACTGTCACTCTCTCCTCCAAGGGTCGAGTCACACTATCGGCATCAGTGTGAGGTCACTTGGTCTCCACCAGTAGAAATCTTGAAAGTGAGGGTCAAGTCAACAGTCCTAACCGGGACCACTCAGTATCAACCAAACAAAGGGAAATGAAATCAAACTCCACAAATATAAGTGTCTTTTCATTATTGTAGCTCATAGTACAAACACACAAATGTAGCAACAAAAAAACTAGAAGCAACATCATCAATAGCCTCCAGGTCTGGAGCTAGTCCCACTCCTGTCCATCTGCTGTCAAGGTGGGCCTCCTGGTGGTGGTGGTGGAAACACCCCAAAGCGTCGTCCACCTCCAAATGCACGGCTAGCTCCTCTTACATGGCCGCCTGCTCCTTGCGGTCTGCCCTGATCGAACCACTGCCTCTGCCTGGGAGGTTCTTAATTTAACTCCTGGTCATCTGCATCGCGGGTCGGACAGTCACATGCCATGTGACCAATCCCACTACTGGAGTAACACTGTCCACTCTCGGCACGACGGGCTCTGACTCCACCCCGGTTCCCCCACACAACTGAACCTGAGTCATGCGGTCGGCCACCGGTAGGTCTGGTCCTCTTGGACCTCTGCGTCATCCGTCTACTGCCTGCTGCAGAAGACTCTACCGCACGCCGGCTAGTGGTGGGTCGTGCTACTGGAGACTTCTCACCAGGGAATCTCTCCACTAAGAGGGCTCTCTCCAACACCCCTGTTTGGTTCGGAATGTTGTGAGAAACAATAGAAGCTCTAATCTCCCACCTAAACCCCTGCTCGAAGGTTCGGGCCCTAAAGAACGGGTCTCATACCATATCTGTGGATTAGCGCGAGAGGTCTAAGAACCTCGCTAAATACTGTGCCACTGTCATGCTACCCTGTCTCAGCTGAAGTAGCTCCTGTATAGCACCGATCGAAGGGTGGCTGGTACAAACTATGCCTGGAATAGGCTCTCAAATTCTGCCCATAGAAGTGTTGCCTCGTCATGCATCTGAAGCATCAGGCTCCACCATCTGCCTGCTGCTCCCTGAAGAAGGCTAGCAGCAAGGATCACCATGAAATCTGTTGGCGTCCCCACTAGCCTGAAAACTCTCAACACAGCCTCTAGAAAATCCTCAGCCGCCTGCGGGTATGTCTCTCCCCGAAACCTGGGTGGCCTCTGGCGCTGAAACTCATGCAGTGCGCTCAAGCGACGTGCACCCTCTACTACTGGGGATGGTGGGATCGGTGGCCCAACGGGTAGTAGAACCGCTGGTGCGCCTTCTGGTGCCTCAACTGAGATAGGGCCCTGTACTAAGGCCACGTCGCTCGGTGGGCTGTCAGTACGAACAACTCTCGGGGCTCTAGCTAGTCATCCGCTAGGAGGCATCCTGAAAGAAACAAACATGACACAGTCAAAATAATTATACTAGGTGAGCTGACCTGGTTTGTGATGATATTTAAAAACTTCTGGGAACACACACACATTCAGTGTTTTCGTGCACAAAGTTGGAAATCAGTTGTCAGGAACCTGGTGTATGGATACATCGGCCTCCCACACCAACAATGGACTCCCTGAACTGAAAACAACACTTGGTACTCTTAACACTATTACTTCACAAAAAGAAAATATCAGAGTTATAAGTTATACGGTAGAACCGACTCCTCTGATACCAATTTGTCACGACCCCTCCTCGGAGCCCGTGTCGTGACTACCCCAAGCCCGCCTTCCATAGGCCAGGGGCTGGCGACTAGCACTAAAGGCATAAATCCGACAACTGGGAAGGCATTTCCTTTATAAAAGTAAACAAAACACCACAAAGTACAAGCGGAAGTAAAACACTAAGTACAAAGAGAAGTACTGAAAGGTAAATGGGCCAGAATACAAACCCAAATGAAAGTACAACTACAACTGAACAAATTCCAACATCTGGAAGAACCGAAGCGGCTCCTGGGTCATCCTCCTCGGATCCTACCTGAAGGTTAGGTACATATAGCCTCCACAATGCTCCCACCGTCAACCTCCACCCAGTGTCGTATCGTCGTGAAGTCCACCTCCGTATACTGACTCGTCGTGTAGTGCACCTCCGGGTACTGACTCGCCGTGTAGTCCACCTCCGGATACCGTCCAGTCCTCAAACACTCAGCCTCCGTCAGCACTACCCGTCGTCTGCAAACAACACAACGAGGTGCCGGCATAGCTCGTGCAGGGGTGAGTATAAAAATACTCAGTAGGGACCCCGATACCCTCAAGGTATCACTAAAACCGACAAGGATAACCACAAATAATATCTCAACATATAACCTCTCCTTAGTTATATTCTCATACATATACCTAAGTTATCATGTAACCCATCTCAATCATGATGAAACACAAAGTCATAGACTCAGCTCAAACCAGGATTTTCATTATCGAAACCGTAACTGCTGAAGAGCCCCGTCTCTGGAGTATACAGTGGTCCTGTCATGACTCTGAGGTACTACTCAGTAATCCAAGTCTCTGAGGTACTCCTCATGTTGAGTACTGCGGGTCTCCTGCCAAATACTAGGCGCTCCGTCCGCTGTGGGTCTGCCACCAAATACCGGGCGCTCCCCCAAATAGCCTATAGAGGTACTCCTCCGGTCGACTACCGTGGGTTTGCTGCAAACTACCAGGCGCTCCGTCCACCATGGGTCTGTCGCCAAATACTGGGTGCTCCATCCACTGGGCTATTCGACTCACTCCAAGTCGATTCGGTCAACCAGTTGTCACGTCTCAGTCGTCTACACGGTCTTCGTACTCCGTATGCTCATCTCCGGGAGGGATCGCTCCACGAGAAACTGGTCAATACTCCATGTATCACAAAGTCCCACAACGATGTATCTCAAAGAACCGCCTCATCATAAGGGTCTCAACATAACAGATGGCACGTCAATCGGACACCCGGTCTATGAGTTATTAGCCTTTTCGTCCCAGGGACTCGGTTGGTTTCATGTGCGAACCTACCCGGTCGTATCTCAACTATACCCTAAACTCCCATATGGTATACTCAAAGGGACCGCTTCTCCATGTGATCACCAACGCCGTTGACGGTTCGTCAAACGGACGTCCAGTCTGAATGATAACAGCTTTTACGTTACAAGGGCCCGGTTGGATTTCGGGTACAATCCAACCCGGTGACTATCCAACATCAACCAAAACACGGGCGAAGTATGCCACAATTTCCGTCTCATCAAGAGGGATTTAACGAGATAGATGGCGCGTCAATCAGACGCCCGGTCTGTGAGTTATTGGCTTTTTTCTTTCCAGGGGCCTGGTTGGTTTCGTGAGCGAACTAACCCGACCACACTCCGACGGCTTCCAAACCCCGAGAAGAGTAAGCCAAAAGATCCGTCTCAGTTAAAGGAATCTGTCAAAGTCGACAACACGTCAATCGGATGTTCGGAGCTCATGATATGACTATTTCCACTCCGAGGGCCCGGTTGGTTTCGTGCACAAACCAACCCGGACGAAACCAAAGTTTTCTGAAACCTTGACTGTAATATGTTAAAACGACCGTCTCGGTTCAAGGATCGCACATCCACTGACAGTGCATCGATCGTATGTTTGTAGCCCATGATATGGGCATTTGACCGAAAGTGATCCGAAAATGGGGGGTATGGGCCCGGACCGACCTGGCCCAACCCCCCTGGGTCGGCCCGAACCGGGTCGACCCGACACGAGTCCGGGTGCGACCCGACCGGAGTGGCCCGACCCGGCGGTCATGCCGGGCGGCTCGGCCGGCGCGCTGGCGCTGGCCAGGTGCCCCCCACCCCCGCGCGAGGGCCGCACTGTGACACCCGGACACGGCTTAAGACGCCTCCCTCCTCCGCGGTCCCGCACGGCCGCAGGACAGGCCAGCGCCGTCGTGGCTTCATCCGTGGCAGGTCTTCCCAGTGGCGTGTCGGGTGCTGCTGCATCCTGGCGGCCGACTGCCGCCTCCGGCCGCCGGCACCGCCGAGCCGGCGTGGCTCGCCGGCGGGGGCTTCTGCGGACCACCGGACACACTCCGGTGGTCCGATTCGCCTGCGGTCTTCGCCAGTGATCATCCCGGGACCCGACCTTTGCTGAAAAGATCCCACAACGCCCGTGCGGCTTCATTTTTCATTTTCCGGCGTGGCGCGATGGCTCCGCGCTTCTTAGCCCTTCCTCATAATTTCCGTGTGGTGCAACGGCACCGCGCCGCCTTTCACGTGCCACAACAATTTCAAACAACAAGAGGGGAGGAGGGTCGACCGTGTTTGTGAGGTCCAACCTCCTCCCGTTATAATGATAGCAAGCGGCCATATAATAGAAGTCGATGTATGGCAAGAAATAATTCACGGACAAAAACAATAATCGTCAACATCAATCTACATGATCGAACGATCTGTGGATCAACCTAGAATTGGTTGGTCCGCGCTCGTTGTTCTTTGGTCAAAAGATAAGAGAACACCAAAATAAATTCCAATACCTCGATTCAAGGTTCTTTCATCGTCAGTGCAGAAATCGGTATCGCGAGTATGACGTCGCGGGGTCGGACGTAGATTTCGTGGACTTCGGGGTGCGTCCGAGGTGGAAACAACATCTCCTCACTTGTTTCTATGGAAGAAGAGGATGGAGAACCGTGGACGCCAAGTCGTTCTACGTTGAAGGGAAGATATTCTTCATCAAAGAAGAACCATTCTTCGTTGAAGATGCGTCGTTCTTCATCGAAGTAATGTTCTCTTATTCTTCACACCAAAGCACTCCCAAAAACTCTAGGACATTGCTAAAGTTTTCTTACTCACCAAAAGCTCTAACTCAAAATAATATCCCATGATATTATTTTTATTCACACCACAATGATTTAAAATTCAAACCAAACCACTTAATTAATCAAATGAAGAGACTCATATCATTAATTAAGGCATGTTGGCATGAATTAATGGTTGAAGGAAAAGGTGAAGAGTTACACAAAATATGTGGAGCTAACAAACTTAATGGAAGAGGAGATTAATGGGGAGTTGACACATTAAAAGCAAGGGAGTTTAAGGGGGGGGGGGGTTGTAGGGTTATACATTTAATCACAAGGGGAGTTAAATGGGGGAAGTTCATGGGGGTTAAAGGGAATGTGAAGGGTTCTGGTTTCGTGCGGACCCCACCACCCTTGGTGATACCCTCTCATGGGATGTTAGGTGGGGTTTGGCCCCACCTCCAACTTCTCTATGAATAAATTAACTTCGACATAAAATAAATTGTAACACAACAATTTATTGAAGTCTTATCGAATCCCCAAAAAATTAACCACCTCATGCGTCAAAACGCAACTACGCTTAAGGCCCCCTTAAGCAATTATCGGCGTTGCGAGTTCATCGGTGCCCTCAGATTTCAATTCCGAGCACCAGTTCAAAAGATAGAAAAACTCACTTGTCCGTTCACTGAACGTACCTGAGCCAAACTTCGGAAAATGATTCTGGGCACATCGGGCCTCGGAATCAGGCGCCGTCAGAAACTGAATTCTTTTAAAATTCCAAAAAAAATTAAGAATAAAATTTCATTGAAATTTCCAGCTCTTTACAACACATACACCATATTCACCACTAGTTCCTTTTAATGGTGTATATAATACCCATTTTATATGTTATATAATGAATATATTTATCTTAATAGTATTTTAATTTTCATCATATTATTATTTATTTTATGTGCCTTATAATTTAGAAGTTACCAAATTTGTAAGGATTTATTTCATAATCTCATCGTTATTTGGGATTCTTTTTATTTATGTCTTTCATGTTGAAATTATTTGATTTTTGTATCTTAAAATATTTATAGTTTTATCTTGATATATTTATTCATGAATTTTTGATGTAATAGTCCCATTTTCCCACTCTTTAAAACAAAAAATGACTAAGAAAATGTTTTCAATAAAATCCATCTTTATTATCTTATCGGTCAAAAGTACCTTTTCATCAAAATCCATATTTTCATAAAATATTTTATAAAATGTTTTTAAGCTTTTAGAAATGACTTATTAGATAATATTTACCAATTTTTACTTTTTATAAAATGTTTTGAAAGGAATATTCATGTCATTTTCAAAATAAGCCACATTTGGATTTTACAGAAAATGTGAAATGGATATTTGTTTTAACGTGTATGGAATGAATGGAATTTTACACCCTCATGACAAGTCAGTGATTTAAAGAATATTCTAAAAGTTTTATAATTTTATTTTCAAATAATATTATTTTCAAAATATTTTTATAATTTTTTTGTTTTAAAAATATTTTCAATGCCAAAAATTCATTATCTTTAAAACTATGTAATGAAATTTAAGGTATTTATATTCATAAATAACAAAAAAATTATTTTACTCACAATATATTTGGTATATGTTGTATTAATATCATTATTATTATTTATATGGATAGTTTATAGTTAGTTTTAATGATAATGTACAATTTTAATACCATTCATCATATTACTAAATATGTTTTATGATATTGTTTATTTGATTGGGGTATGTATATACATTTAGTATATTGGTTTCTAAAAAATAATTTTTATCTTGATTATGTTTCACCCCTTTTGTATGAGGAATGTTTTGGAAATTTTAAGTGGTTGGTGAGTCCTGGTTATATATAGCCCCTCGATGCATCGACATATCTCATGAGACAAATATATTGTCCAAATAAGATGGGTTTCTACCCATGTATTTACACTATCTTTTGACATGTATTAATAGTATGTTTTTGTTGTCCGATATTATTAATTCCCTCATTATGAGATCATATATTTATTTTCATTCGATTATTAAATTTTTTATAATATCCATTGATATGTTTCAATCTTATGGGATTATTTATATGATTTTATTTGATAATCATTTTTTAATCCATATTTTCTCAGTTTATTGATTAAATGTCATGATTTTTAGTTATTTACCTTATCATATTTTTTATTATTATTTATTCATAGTATATTTTATTGTAGTATTACCCTTAATGAGAATCTTATCTCACCCCTTTCTTAAGTTTTATTTTTCCTAAGATATAGGGAAGTGTTTTGTGATTGATATACATCAATACACTATGAGGAATAAGTTCATTGTTAGAAAAAACACCTTTTGTATTTTAATTTTTCAATTATAATTTGAATTTCATGTTTGCATCTAGATTACCAAGACTACTAAACTATTAAATAATATAGTATTTAATTTCTTTTATCATATGGCAATATAATAAAGTAACCACTAGCTTCATGGTACTAGGGTCAGGCTATTTATATTTGGAAATAGCAGAAGGTTAGTAGAAGCCTTCGGAAATAGATTTAGGAAACATAGATTGGGGAACATAACACTATGATAGACATTGATGACAAGTATTTAAAAACATCATAATTTTTGGTAAGGTATATATTATATATTTTTTCCTAGAAATATTTCTTTTTATGAATATTACAAGTGGAAGTGGTTCTACAATAGATGTACATAAGGGTAATAAATATGAAAAAGGCTTGTCAGGGTTGAATCGAGTGTTAACTGGTACCCAAAAATTGGCCTAACAATGTTCTTGGTTTGAAACATGTTGGACTCACCTATTTTGATAATCCCAAATAATTTTTTGATAATACCAAATCATGTTTTGAAAATCCCAAATCATGTTTTGAAAATCCCAACTCTTGTTTTGATAATCCCAATTCATATTTTGATAATCCCAAATCTTGTTTTCATTTAATTGAGAACCGTGTCTTCATTATTTTCTAATTATGTTTCATTAACGTTTCATGTTCCTATAGAGTAATATTCATATACTTTCCCTCTCACTGCTTGACTGGTTAAGCTTACAGTACAGAATTTGTCTAAGTACAGAGGTCACCGATACAAGGTTACAGTTACACGATTACCGTTACAAGGTTACAGCTACAAGGTCACCGTTATAAGGGTACTGCTACAAGATTACAGTTACAAGGTTACTGCTACAAGGTTACTGCTACAAGGTTACCGTTACAAGGTTACTGTTACAAGGTTACTGTTACATGTTTACCGCTACACGGTTACAACTACATGGAAACTGATAAAAGGTTACTGTTATATGGTCACCACTACATGGTTACCACTACATGTTCACCATTACACGTTTACCGTGACAAGGTCATCGTTACATGGTAATTGGTGTGAGAATACAGTTGAAGGTTACAGTGGAGATTGCCGATGTGCACCTAGTGTTGAAGCCTACTGATATGAAGGCTACCGTTAACATTTTACCGATGTTTATTCTTCAATAATTTTTAAATTTCTCAATACTTTTTTAATCGTAATATTTGATAAAATAAATTCTCTGACATTAATTAATACTGATTGTAAATGTTTTAGTAGACAATACCATAGACAGTATGAAGTACGAGAAAGCATGGACATGATCTACTCATTCTAATTTTCGGACCTCAAATATAAAAAGGGAAGACTACAAAATAAAAAAAATCAAGGATAAAAACAAGAAGTGTAGCATATTTGCAGACACAAAGAAAGGGTTGCATGAGAAGTGTGATAGAGCTTACTTGCCAGATCAAAAATCTGAACCATCCAACACTATGATCCGGAACCCACAAGAATCACGAAGATCATTCTGGGACAAACACATTCCTACCTTCTGTACTACATCAACTCTTGATCAACATCAGAAGAAGAACACTAAGAGATTGAACCTGGAGTTGAAACAATATGTTTTGGAAACAACATCCAGAGATTGACTCGAACATTAATATTGCTCATTCCAAGGAGTCAAGAGGTGAACTGAAAACACATAGAGCCTTATAAACTCTTCCTCATCATAATTTCCCAATTGTGTTTATCTCTTTTGTATCTTTGAGAAGTTTGTGTGTATGTTTATATCACACACTGTCTCCTGTTCTTGAACCGGAGGTTATTAACTATCCTCACATCAATCATCACCATAACTATGTTTCCCACGTATAGTTGTATAAGAGACCGTGTGTGGTATGTTTTGTTTTTCTATCCCATGAAGAACTGTGGTAGAGAGTTTGTTCCCTGGACAGTTTGTAAAAACTGTTGTAAAGACCGATACCGGATGTGTATCAAGTTATAATATAAATTGCGTGGTGGCAGGTGATCACCAAGTGGAGAGGATTAGGTCTCATCTTGAGGCTAAATCTTTTGTTTAAATTGTTGTGAAAATCCTCATATACTCTATTTTGATTTTATCCTCTGCTTATATTTTCTAAAACATAAAAATGTTTTTGGTTACACATTGATAGTTAGTTTTGGTTAGTGTGTGTATTTGTTTAATTCAATAAAATTGTTTCAAAATTTGAATTGGTGTTCTACACTGATTTATCTGAGGATTAACCACCCTTTGAGAAACTTGTTGACCAATTTGAAATTTACATTTATACTGCCTTAATTAACTAGGTTGTTTTTAAAATTGGGGGTTTTCTTGACCATAATGTTTTTAACATGATTTTTAATTTTAACTCAATTCACCTCCTCCTGAGTATCCTATCCGACCAAAAGAAATCTTGAGATATATTCTTAATATAAATGAAATTTTCTTTATAATTAATTATTAAGGGTTTCATAATGTATTTATGATTTTTAATGTTTATCAAAGAAACTGTGTTTATGATTATGAGATTATCTATGAATGAAAGTTTCAATCCTTGTAAAACTTTAAATTTTATTGGGATTATGAATTATTTTTCATTATTTTATGGGACAATGTAGATAAATTTTATAAAAATGGAATCTAGAGGAATGAATTAGAACAATATCAAGACACGTAACATGAGTAAGGATTGAATTCCTAAGAATGGAAATTAAACTAGATATAGAGTTGCAATTTGAACTAAAAAAATCATAACAATATTGGGGAGAAGGAATTGGGTCATGAGTAATATACTTTCCCACATGGAGAATCCTTATGATCCACCATGTTTAACAAAGTATGATCACTTCATATTTCGAAACCCCCATCATTTTAATGGACTAAAAGTACATTTTTATCTGAGGAATGAATAAGTTTGTTAGAGAAGATTTTTATCAATTTTGGATGAAATAACATAGAGAAAGTTTTCATGGATGTTTAGAATCTCTTAGGATATTTGGATCAATAGTGGTAATTGATTAAAAATACAAAGGATAAAGAAGAAATAATAAAAATATAATGGAAGGAATAAATGTTACCCTTCTGGGAAAATTGTTTTCCTCATGAGAAATTAGTGGATATCGAGAGATAATTCAATAATAAAGGACAAAAGCTATAAAACTATGTTGATAAGTATGAAGACCACTTTAAAAGGAACAAAAGAAAATATGTATACAATTTACTTAATCTAATGATAAATATTGACCATTTATTTGATGGAATTAAGATAATTCTTTGAAGGGAACTAGTCTCCAAAATTGTCTCATTATACGAGGACATTATTTAATGTAGTATAAAGAGAGAGAAATATTTCACAGTATTTCCGATTTTAAAGAAAGAAAAGGAATAATATGTTGACATATAAAAACACGGATAAAGAGAAGAAGGGAATGAAGGATCTCTCCCATGTGATAATCGTGGAAAGAAACCCCCTAGTACCTTCTTGAAGGGGATGTGAGTTTGCTCATGTGTGGAGAAGAAGGCCAAATTTCTCATTACTTCATGGGAAATATATAATTTTATGATGATAAATTCATAAACTATAATAATACAAGGCACTAAAAAAATGAATTCCTAATGCGTCAATGGAATATACCTCAGAAGAATCTAAGGGATCAATGTCAGTATTATTTTTTTACTATAGAAGATGTTGAATGACAAATGTGCATCTGTTTGGATTGAAGAATATTTTTATAGGTTTATTACTATCAATGATATTATGGTTATAAGACTGAAATATATGAGGACTTTACAATAATAATTTTTATTTAAGGATTTTAGAGCATATCTTGAATAGTATTGATAACCAAGAAAAGTGATTGTGTGGAATGTTGATCTTTTTTTAAAACACATTATTGATAAAATATAACCATTAATATATAGAAGATGATGATATAATAATGATAAAGATATTTTTATGGATTATTATTTTTATCCATGAAATTGGTTAGTGATTTATGTTATATTTTTTTGAGATTACTTCATGTTTGGATTAATGGAATATATTTAACTAGCATATACTTTTTTAGATGAATTATTGTTTTTATTACATTATTATGGTGACCAAGTTATTAAAATATTTAGAATGTGACATTTGTATCCACTTTATATTGTCAATGGAATATAATGTTTATTTAGTGACCTCCCTTCTGAATTTTTTTATATTAAATTTTGTCATCCATATTCTGGATGAGTCTTATGGTTAACTATTTGTGGAATTGATGATGTTTAACTTTCGGCATTATTGGATAAATTGTTCTAAAAAATTTCATTTCATAAAAAATCTTGAGATAGGATAAATGACTTGTCGTTATTTTATTGAAATAATGATCTCTTAAATGTTATTTTTAGTGATTTAGGAATAAAAAATCTAATTTTAAATTCATTTCATAGATTAAGAGGTGACATATTATTTGATTAAAGTACAAATAGATAACTAAATTGTATGTATACTATCTAATGTTCTCTATAATAATGATAAAAAAATCCCTTAACTTTAGGAAAAAGATATCGAGATGAAAATTGTTTCCTAATAGGTTTATTTTTGATGAATTATTTATTTTTTAAAGCATAATTTTTTTGTGTTTCAGTTTATCATGACCATGTTTTCTACACTATCTATTAATCCTTGGGTGTTTGTATTCTATTTTATGTCCATGTTTTCATTTCCCACCAATGTTATCATACTTAGAAACCTAGTAATGTGTTATTCTATATGACCTTTTATACTTCCCTTTCTCTCTTACCAATAAGATGTTTTGTTAACCCCAATTATTTTATGGGTTTCCAAAAAAGTTATTTCCAAATTTCAAACCCTTTATTACCAGGATCAAGATTAAATCGAGTGCATGAAATTTATTCATGGAGGTAGAATGTAACAGCTCGAGATATTAAAATTGGAACATCATGTTTGATAATATGTATGAAATATAACACTAATATTAGAATGAAACATAAAACCCTAAAAATTTATGATATATTTATTTAAAATAAATTTCTTCGATAGCTTGTGATGCACACTAAACTGGGTTTAAACAAAATGGGGCACTCTATAAAAATATTATTATTTAAACATGAATATTATAACATAGTCATTAAGATGGGGGTATGAATAGTAATAACTAAGTTATGGAAATTATATCGCTTAAAGATATATAAAATAAATTAAATGGAAACATATTGATTAAAAATAAAATAAAAACCATTTGAAATAAGAATAAATTTCTAAAGAGAGGTTTAATTGCACTCTACACACATAATTTAAAATTAATTTTAAAAAATATATAAAATTTATTTCAAAGAAAATTTCATTTTTGAAATATAAATATCAAAATTATATTTGGGTTATTTCTTGATAATTTTCTGAAAATATTAATTTTTTACCAATAGTGAAAAATACTTTTTTATTGAGAAATTACATGTTATTTAAATTATTTAATAAGAAAAATTTAATGTTAAATTTGTTTTAATGCTAAATTAAATCAATAATATTAAAACTTAACTAATATATGTCATTTTATTCAATTACATATAGAATTTTAAAAATAAAACATTCTACACTTATGAGAATTTTCTCTTTGGAAAACAACTCTTTTGTCACGACTATGGTTTAATTTTAAATTGAATTATGAATCTTATATGAATTGAATTTATAAAAATTGATTATATATTTGGATTAATAATAATTTATATCATATTATAAGTTCAAAATAATTTATTCTGATAATTAATATTGAAAATAGTAAAACATAATTACTGTGGTTAAGGTATAAACGGGGTTACCAAGATTTAAACTAAGAAGATAAGGGTTAAAAATGAACTAAAACTTTTCCAAAACCAATTGAACGGAAATATTTTTACATTATCACATATTTTTTTTTATAATTAACCACTTTTTAGGAATGTTTCATGAGAAAAATGTGGGTATCAATTTATCCTTTCAAAAATTCTATGTGTGTCATATCCCCAATTTATAAAAGGCCACCCATTTCATCCACTATTCACAATTCGAAAACCATTTGGTTCAGATAATTACTACCCTAATACCTTCCCTACTTCCCTAAAAACATTATATATAAATTATTTTGATATGTAATCCATTCTAATAAGTCTTTATCTATAAAACTAAAGAGGTTCTCCAAAGAAGAGATAAATTCTTAAATGTTGGTATTTTTTCAATTTGTTATTATACCTCCTTAAAACATTATTTAATTATGATAAATAAATTAAAATATTATATAATATATAAATTTTTTTTAATATGATAATGGAATAACCTACATCCATCTCCACTTCCATTAAATGGTAAACAAAACCATATGTCCTGCATTAAGCCTCACGAACTGATGTAATTCGTTTCCAATCACCACATTTAAAGGCCAAATATAATGATGGATTAACATATCTATATAATATTTGATAATTTTTTATACTTATATAATTATTATATCATCTATACTATATTACTTTCTATTCTGTAGGGGATATAATAACGTTTTTTTCATGTACGATATACTACTACCTCGCGGAGTGATGTTATTCATTTTTTGCTTTTGATTTTAATGGTACTTATTAATTATAAAATTAATTAATATAAATGATATGTATAAAATTATAATACTTATAGAAATATAATATCACATTTAAATTCTTACCTTCCAATCTATTGGAAAATAATAATGTCTCTCGTGCTTATATGTAGACTACGTCTCCACGCAGCGATGTGAAATGTTTTTCATTTTATTTTTCTATAGATAGTAATAAAGATACATTTTATTAAAAAAATTATATATATTAATTAATAATTATTATTAAAATATGAATTAATCTTTAATTTCCTTTTATTTCATCTATCGAGAAAAATGGAAACACCGTTCATGTGTACATACGACCTACCATCTCCATGAATGGTGTAATCTATTTTCTATCTACAAATTCAATAGATTTATATAAATACCTATATTATGAATATGTATTATATTTATATCATGTTTAAAACTTTTTATATGATGTATCCATGATCAAATTAAAATGATCAAAATTTAATAACTAAAACATACATGAAAAATGAAACAATTATCATCTGAAATAGTGATTTTATCAAATAATTGTTAATAAATTAGTGATAAAAGACTATAAGTAAATCATATATGGTATGAGATATATTATTATGGTTCTGAAATATATATATAATTAACTTATATTTATTATATTTGAGGTTCATACATATATGATGGATGTCGAACCTGAGGTAATGGTTTCTCATCTCAGTTTTATTTCTATGTGACATACGATATATTCCCCACTTATTCCTTAACATGATTTATATAATACCCCTTTTATATTTTATATCATGAATATATTTATCTTAATGGTATTTAATGTTTAATTTTATGATTATTTCTTTTAGGGGATTATAATTTAAAAGTTACCAAAGTTGTAAAGGTTTATTTCACAATCTCGTCATTATTCAAGATTGATATTGTTTAAGTCTTCCTTGGGGGAATTATTTAATTTTTCTGTCATAAACCCAATATATTTTCTTATAATTTGGTTATTCATTAATTTTTGAAAAACGATTACCATTTTTTCACTTTTTGGTTTTTAAAATGATTAAGACTTATTTTAGTAAAATCAGACTTTATTTCTCTTTTAGGCCAAAAATCATTTTTCATAAAAATAACTACTTTATATAGATGTCTTAATTTTTTTACGCTTTCGTAAATTATATTATAAATACATTTTTACAGATTTTAAAATTTTAAATTTTTTTAATGTAATCTTCATGTCATTTTCAAAACATGCCCCGTCTTACTTTTATAAAAAATGTGAAATGAATCTATTTTTTAACGTCTAAAAAATGAATGTCGTTTTACTCCTTCATGACCAATAACAATTTTAAATCCTATTTTAAAATTTTTATTAGGTTATTTTCACTGAATATTATTTTCAAAATATTGTTTAATTTTTTTTAAATATTTTCAAATGGAAATACTAATTTTTCTCAAAAAATTATGAATTTTTTATTGTACTTCTATTCATTAATAACATCAATACTTTATTGTAAATATGTTCTATTGGGAATATATTTTATTTATATTATCCTTATTATTTACTTGGATGTTTTATGATCATTTTTACTAAGGATATAAAATTTTATCACCATTAACCATATCACACTAGATGGTTTATGATTATGTTTATTAGATTGAGGTATGTATTAACATTTAATATGTTAGTTTTTAAATAATAATATTTATGTTGATTATGTTTCACCCATTTAATATTTGTATTACATTATGCGTAGTATGTAACATGCGGTACTGAGTTATATATATCCCCCTGATGTATTGTTAGGTCTCATGGGACAAATCAGTTGGCCAAATTATACAGGTTTCTACACATGGATTTAAATCATCTATTGAAAGGTCTTGATATTATGTTTCATATGTCTGATATTATATATAACCTCATTATTATATTATCAATTTATTTCCATGTGATTATTTTATCAATTATAATAACCATGGATTACATTGAAGTATATACGATTATTTTTATGGATTTATTTAATAATTATTTATTTATGGGATATTATACTCAGTTTATTGATTAAATGGAATGTGTTTTAGTTATTTACCATTCCAAATTTATTATACTTATTTATTCATGATAACTATTCCTATATTCTTACCCATACTAAGAATATGATATCACCAGTTGTTTATTTTTTATTTTTCCCATGATAGCAGAAAGTATTTTTTGATTGATATACAAGAATACACCTTGAGGATAAATAAAATTCTCAAATAAATAACTTTTTATACTTTTTGTTTTCAATTACAATGTGAATATAAAATTTTTATCTATTTTACCAATATTTCGTACCTATTTAATCCATTAGGTTTAGATTCCATGTATCTTATGCTTGTGTAATAATGTAACTATCGGCTATGGGCTACTAGGGTCGGGGTTTTTTAGATCTTACCTATTAATTTTATTTGTTTAATTCTTTTCTATTGAGATATTATATTTGAACATATATTTTTTATGAGATTGAATACATTCATTGTTTTATTATATTCTATTTTCATGCAACTTTTTACCCTAATGTGTGATTGCATACATTATATAGAAATATTATTGAGATATATTTCATTGGGGGTGGTTCAGAACCCTTTCTTTTCCCTTTGAGTTTTGTTTAAAATTATATAGGATGATAATTTTTTTAATGGTATCTAATGTATGGTATAAAATTTCAAAACCCCTTTGTGTTTTATCAAGGCTTGGATGCTTTTCTAGGGTTCTTAGAGACTTTTCCTCTATTAGATTATATGTTTTATCATGTGTTCACTTGATTGACTATGCGATTACTAGATTTTTTGTGTGGTCACTTAATTAAGCATGAAATCACTAGCTTGTTTGTGCATCCATTTGATTGATCATGTAGTAATTATTTTATTCTTGTGTTCAATTCTATCTTTTTGATGTCAATATTTCATCTGGTCACTTGGATTAGTATTGATGATCATGAATTTGTATGACCGATCCTTCGAGAAATTCATTTTTTGTATGCGATTAAACATTTGGTTGTATGGTTGATCCATTATTTGTGTGGTCACATCATATGGTTTATCTACATGTTTTCTTGATTGTTCATGTGGTCGATTTCATTTCATTTGGTTGATCCAAATGGTGGATCAACACGGTCAACATTTCTTTCATGCAGTTGATCCTTTTGCATTGTCACTTGTCTGCTACACATAGTTGATTAACACGATTGATGGTTTTTTATGCAGTTAATTCACATAAAGATCCTTGCAATAAATTGAATTATCCATATAGTCGATCCATGTGGTGACTTTAGATAGTCAATTCACATAGTCAATCTTCTATTTTTGCATCAAAATATCAGTTTTTCCAGAATGACATAAAATACATTTTTAGTGAATAATATTGAAATAAATGTGAAAATGATGCGTTTTAAATCTAGATATGATTTAGATGGGTTATTAATTTTTCTTCTTTTATATTACAATCTTTAAATTTTTCCTTCAGAGGTAATAAAATCAAGTAAAATCTTAACCAGATTATTGATGAATACAAGGGAATGTTTGATTATGTTTTTGGAAATACCCATGATAATAGTATCTGCTATTCAAAAACTATATTTATTTACCATAATTCATTTTTCATTATTTATATCAAACATGAATTATATAACCTTCTATATTTATTTCATTCAACCCTTATTCATTCACTCAAACCTCATCTAGTTTCCAACCTATGTGAAATCGTC
Organism: Viscum album; assembly: GCA_963277665.1. Taxonomy (NCBI): domain Eukaryota; kingdom Viridiplantae; phylum Streptophyta; class Magnoliopsida; order Santalales; family Viscaceae; genus Viscum; species Viscum album. The sequence continues at coordinate 1,870,330,635 of OY728133.1, forward strand.
TCTCCTTTGTTCTTGGTGTAGAAAAATCGTCAAATCATCTTATAAGGTGGGGGATATGATGTTTTTATGTGTTTTTTTTTCAAGGTGATATCAAATAATTCTTTGTATTATTTATATATATATATATATGTAATTTACTATAAAAATATAATAATTTGGAAAACATAAGGAAGAAGAAGAAGATAATATCAGATGTTGTAGATGAATATTGTTATGTTAAAATACCAAAATCATATGCAATCTAATATTATAAAAAATTTATAAATTGAAAAGTCTAAAATAATATAATTAACATATTATATGGTTAGATTTATTATTTTAAATTATCATATACAATAATATGATAATATTATTTTAGAAATTATAAAATAAAAATAAAATAAAAACTTACATTTTTAGTGTTATTTGTTTGTTATTTTCTGATAAGAATCATTTATAACTATATATATTATATAATTAAAATAATATTTATGACATGTTTTTTTATCATTAATATTTCATGACATGGGATTAGATAAATTGTTATTATTTTTTGATCACATTATTTTTTACAATATTATTGAGGTTTCCTCTTAATATTTATTAAAAAATGTTATATCAACATGGTTTTTTTATTGTTGTTGTTTAACATTGTTTAATTTCTTGAAGTAGTTAGTGTCTAGACTACTATAAAAGTTACCTTGTAATATTGTATGAATCCCATGATCAAATCATGTTAGGGATTACAATATTATGGTGGGGGGATTTATTCTCGTAGTAGAATGTGGCTGGATGTGGGAGTGGGGTCATTGGATAGGCGACAATGGTATGTAGTCTAGAATTCCATCTGTGAATATGAATTATAATAGGTTCACAATGTGGTACAATAGAAATGTGATTCATGGTCATAGGTTTTTGGAGGGCGATGATGGTATCAGTTCTGGCAACAAAGATGGTGTGGGAGACATTGACCTTATGAAATGAGGAAGCCGAACATCTAAAAAATGGGGGTCATTGGTTGATTGAGGTTGATGATGAAAGTAGGAATGATAATCGATATTTAATGTGGGAAATCATAAAGGAGGATTCCTATTAGATATTGTCTCTTTGGAATGATGGGTAAAAATTAGGAAGATTCCAATGCTGCAGATCTAGTTATGATTCAGAGAAAATGCTCCCAACAATGCAAGGCTATTAGATTGGATGATTTAGAGGCTATGACATGTTCCATCAGGACCAGATATAATGTATCTTTTAACGGATTAATGATATCTATGTTGGCTGGAAATTTTTGGGAGATTGTATAAAAAAATATATATGATGTGTGGGTATGCATCTATAGTGTCTTTCCTGGGCCTTCAATTGTCATGTATTTGGACGATGGAACTCTGGGATTCTGTGCCATGTAAGGTTACCCCTCATCCCAATTTAAAAAAATGAGGAAAAATTAATTAAAAATTAATATCCTTTCGTCTTGGTAGATTATTTTATTGAAATGGATATGAAATGCAATTCTAGAAATATTAAGTGAATAGTGGAATAGGCTTGATAAGTTGATTAAAATTAAACTACTAAATTATTGAACATAGAAATAATACTTAAATTTGTTTTATTGGATTCGTAGTTATTTTATGTAATTATTATAGGTTTCATGATGTAGAAAACCTATGTATAAAAAACCAGTTAATTCAAGAAGGTAATCAAAATTGTTGATTACTAAATAAAATTTTATGAAGATGAACGATCCCATTCTTTTTTTGGAAGGCTTGACATCATTCTTGTCATGGACATAGTGCCTTTTTTTGAATGTGTAAATACTAATATTAATATGTATGTATTCTATTGGATAATTTGAGCCTTGATGTTATTGTATTCATTGATAAATTTATATGTTTGGGAATATTTGATGAGTAATGGGATAGAGGAATGGAGTTATAGTCGCGATTGATTTCATTCCTAGAAATATTTGTTGAAATGCGTGAAAATGTTTGTAGGAATGACATTGGTTGGTTAGGATGTGTTTAATGTTGATCTTTATTTTCAATATACTCTTACATGATTCTTTTGTGATGGAAAGTTGGATGAATATCTTTTATCATGGTATCAAACTTCTCAATGTAGATTGAATCTATGCACAACCTTTTTATTTATTACGTGGTAGTGTGTTTCCTTCTTTGGTGTGCATGGCTTGTTCGAAGGTCCCTCAGATTGTGGTGGAGCCAAAGGTTCCTAAAATGCTTTCGGAGATCCATGTGGTGAGCTTCTTAGCACGGGAACTCCAGAAGGTGGCAGCCTTCCATGACCTCACTCTGGTGGCGCGTTTTGGACGCTCCAAGCTGTCCCTTGTTTTTTTCCATAACTTTGTTGACACTTGGGGGTTGTCCCAACCGGCGACAGTTTCAGACATGTCGAGGTTCGCTTTCTGTGTTCATCTTGCTTCAACGGAGGACTTCGTGAAAGCTTGGTTGAGGGGAGTTGGATGGTGTGGCTCTTGGTGATACTCGTTGTCCAGGTGGTCATGGGACTGCCATCGTGGGCTTGAATCCTCCTCTGAGGTGGTGTGGTTATCGTTACCAGGCCTCCCTCTTCTTTTTTTGAACCCTTCAATTTTGAAGGAAGTTGGGAACTCTATTGGTTACTTTTTGTGTGTGGATGATGACACTAGGATGCTCAAGGCAGCAGCGAGCCCTCAGATTTGTTTTGAAATGGACTTGGCATTGAAGAGACCATCCATGGTGCAGCTTGAATCTGAGGATGGGTTTTGTTGGAAGAAGAAGTTGTTTTATCGGAAGTTTCCTCATTTCTGCGTGTCTTGTGGCTTACATGGTCATGAAGTAAAGAGTTGTCGGCATCAGAGGGAGGCGGTGGAGACCTCCAGTAAAGATCTGGTTGGGGAACCGGGTCGGGACCCATTTGTACCGGGTGGGTGTGGGGTTATGGATGCGACAGACCTACCCCGATAGGTTTCAAATTATAATTTACCCATTAGGGTTGGAGCGTTGGGAAAGACAATTGGGGAAACACCATCTGACAACGCCGGGTCGCGGTTGGTTTTCCCTTCTGGGAGTATGGATCTCATTTCTTGGTCCCCGGGTCCGGTTTCGCAAAGGAAGGCTTCAACCAGTGGGGGAAAAAACGTGACCCAGAGAGAGTTTGAGGTTCAGATGTCTTTCTCGCTGGGATGTCCAGCCAGAATGATGTCTCCCCTCCTTATTCTGTTGCTTTTTCATCGCAACTATCGCCAGGGGATATTCAGAATTGTCTTGTGAGAAATATCTTGGTTTCTTCCAAAAAAAGTTTGGATATGGTCAGTGGGAACCGTGGTGTGGATAAGGAAGTGATGACTTCGCGTTGGCCTCCGTAGAGGAGAGTGTTGTTTTCTTTCTTCCAGGGAGAGCTGGGTGCATAATCTTTTCCTTGTGGCCAGGTAGGGAGGAAACCATTGTTGGAAGAGCTTGATGTTCTGATTAATGAAGGTGTCATATCAGTGAAATAGAGTAGTGGAAAGGATGAATTTTTGGGGTCTATTACCCGCTCGATGCCCAATTGGAAGGGTGTGTTGGTGCACCCCAATCAGGATATTTCAAAGGTCCAGAAAACTCATCAGGTGGTGTAGTGATGTTTTCCATCATTATTTGGAATGCTCGTGGTCTGGGTGCCCAGGATAAGAGAGCCTTTATATCATTGGATGGTAGTAAAGCCAAAGCGTCATTGATTGTGATTTTAGAGCCGAAGAAGAATGCATTCAAGCTTCCTTGGATTGTAAAGAAAATGGGTTTCTCAAACTATTTTCATGGTGGACCAGTTAATTCTCAAATCTAGGTTTGATGGAAGAATAACATTTTGGTAGAGAATGTAGGTGTGACGCCTCAGTGCATTGACATGAAGATTGAGGTGGGTGGTTTTTTCATTCTCTTTTCGTTTTTTTGTGCGAGAAATAAGGTGATGGAGAAGAGGGAGCTCTGGACCCACTTAATGTCTGTTCAATCTGGCCCTTTGTCGTGGTTCGTGGGAGGTGATTTCAACACTGTTGTTGATGTCTCAGAGAAGCGAGGAGGAAGGGGAGGTAATATGGGTGGCATGACGGATTTCAAGGAGTTATTGCTGTATACAGGCCTATTGGATTTAGTCTTCGAATGGACGAGGTTTACGTGGTGTAATAATCGTAAAGTCCAGAACCGGAAAGGGAGTCGGCTGGACAGGTGGCTTACCAACTTGCATGGGCTGGATATTTTCTCAAAAAACTTGTTTACTCACCTTCCAAATATTTTATCGGATCACGCTCCAATGTTTCTAGAAATTAAACGTGAATCTGTGGTTGTCAAGGGTTTTCACTACTCGAGTGAATGGCATAAAGACACTAGTTTCATGCAGATTGTTAGGGTGTCTTGGATTGAGGAAGAGGGTGATGGATCTTGGGGAGGGCTGGTTAATCGCTTCAAAAGGATCAAACATGGCATTAGACAGTGGCTGGTGGAGCAACCATATTTGCATAATGGGGTGACCAGCTTACAGTATGAGGTTGGAAAGCTAGAGGAGGCTCTTCAGGTTTCCTGGGATGAGGATATTTTTGCAATCCTTTGTGATAAAAATGTGGTTTTGGATGAGAAACTGTTAGAGATAGAGAGGGTCTTCATGCAACGGTCCCGAGTGAGGTGGATTAGGGAGGGAGATCTCCACAACGCTTTCTTTCAGGAATGTATTAAAGGGAGGAGAAACATGAAGATTACTATTAATGTGGAGGATGGAGCTTTTACATCAGACGTCATGGTGGCCGACAAATATTCATTAAAAATATTTGAGGGTTTGTGGGCGGGGGAGAATACTTCTGGTTTCCTCAGAGTGTCCTTTGAGGGATCTAGCTTTTTGGAGTGTTTACCTTTGTTGATAACTCAAACCGAGAATGAGTGCATGTCCACTATTCCTCAGAAGAGGGAGATTAGAGAGGCTCTGGGAATCATGCCGAAAGAGAGTGCACCTGGGCCTGATGGCCTCCCGGCTACATTCTACAGTGCTTCTTGGGAGTACGTGGGGCCGTGTGTGGTGGAGGATATCCAAGCTTTCTTTAGGGGGGCTCACTTTAGTAGGGGGTATCTGCTTCAAGGGTGGTTCTTATGCCAAAGTCCAAAGACCCCACTCTTATCAGCCACATCAGACCAATTTGCCAGTGTATTGTCTCATACAAAATTCTAGCAACTCTTATTGGCATGAGATTGTCCAACGTTATACCCAAGATAATTTCTAAAGAACAACACAATTTTATCCAAGGGAGGAGTATACAAGGGTCAGTGGGGATTGCAAGTGAGTTGGTTCACGATCTGAACAAACGAACTGTTGGTTCTAATATTATTTTTCAAGTGGACCTGAATAAATCTTATGAGAATCTGGAGTGGAGCTTAATTTTATGGGACATGAGGTGTTTTGGGTTCCAGGAGCGGTTTTGTGATCTTTGTTTTAGGTACTTTGGTTCACCATGGATTTTTATTTCCCTTCTTGGGAGATGTTTTGGTTTCTTCAAATCCATGAGGGGAGATAGACAGGGGGACTCGCTCTCTCCTATCATCATTGTTCTCGCTCAAGATGCTTTATCCAGAAACCTGAAGAAGAGCATGACAGAGGGAAGTTTGAGGCCTTTTCATGGTAGAAGGAATTCAGAGAGTATATTTCACCTGATGATCGCCGGAGATATTTTGTTATTTATGAATAGCGGGAGAAGATCATTGAAAGTTGTTAAGGGTATTATGAATGAGTATAAGAAACTGAGTGGGTAGTCGATCAAACAGTCGAAGAGTCAGCTGTTTATATCCAACAAATGATCGGGAGGAAGGTGCAGGATTATATAGGATGTCCTTGTTTGTGGGCATAGGAAACTACCTATTCTTTATCTAGGAGTTCCTATTTCGAGTGGAAGGATTATGAAGAATCATTTCAATGGGATTGTGGATCGTATCTTGGGAAGGTTTTTCAACTTGAAGAACAAGATGCTTTCCTTTTGGGGTAGGATCATGCTTATCAATAGTGTTCATTTGTCTATACCTATGCATGTATTCGCTATCATAAATCCCCCGAAGGGCACGGTGGAGAAGATTGAGAATATTCTCACGTCTTTCCTCTGGGATGCAAAATGAGAGGGGAGATGCCACTGGGACTCTTGGAAGAGACTGGCACGACCAGTGGAGGAGGGTGGGGTTAGTCTTCGTGATATTCATGAATCTATTCGGGGGTTGCAAGCTAGATTATCTTGGGAGGTGATTGTTGTTAAATCCCTCTGGGAAATGTTTTTAAGAGCATGATATGGTTGGTATGGTGATTTTTGCATGCGCGGTGCGACGAGTCTCGCCAAGTGCATGGTTTCACATCTGGAGGTGCTGCAGGCCCACAACAGATTGGTGATTGGCCGTGGGGAGATCAACTTCTGGGAGGATACATGGACGGAGGAGAGGCTCTGGTATGAGGGATGTTCTCTTCCTGAAATCTATTTTAGGGAGGAATGCTGGGGGGTATGATTTTATACATCAAACCCTTGACCCATGTCAACTAAACTTATTTAGCAGTGTTGTTATGAGCGATGAACCAGACAGATGTTGTTTTACAGAAGTTGGGTCAGGGCATTTTAATTTGAATTGTTACCGGAGAATTATCCAGAGGAATGTTAACGGGGTGGTAGGAGATGCGATTACTTGGTGTAATGCAATCCCAACGAGAATTAATTTTCTGGTGTGGTGGATCCAAAACCGAGATATTACCATCAAGGAAAATATCCAGAGAAGAGGGGTCAACATGGCATCGCGTTGCTACTGTTGTGAGAGGACGTGCTTGGAATCAACGTTGTATTGGTTTTTTCAGGTGTGATGGGCTGCGTTCATTTGGTCTCAGTTTTCTCAATACAAGTTTCCATACTGGGAGTGTCTTTCTGTTCAGGATCATCTTATGACATGGTTCTCTGGTTTTGGTAATAGAACAGGGGAGCGTACAACAGGTATTATCATTCAGATATCTATATGCTGGACAATTTGCGAAGCACGAAACCATGTGTGGTTAGGTGGTAGGAGAACTATGTTAGCTCTATAGTTCCGGATGAGATCTCTCATCATAGAACTGTCCTCCCTTTTCAAGAATGGAGTGCATGCAGGTATACTGGAAAACCTCGTTGAAAGACAGTGTACACAGATCTCGGAGAGTGGGCAATGGGTAAGGTGGAAGCCTCCGTCTAATGGATTGAAACTAAATGTGGATGGCTCATGTTTGGGAGGAATCATGAGGGGTGGTGGTGTTCTTCAGGATTGTTGGGGTTTAGTTCATATTGATTTCAGTGCATATTACGGACTGAGTACTTATATGGGTGCGGAGTTTAGAGCCCTTCTCTCAGGTGTGACTCTTTGCAGGATGAGAGGACTCCTAGTGACAGAGGTAGAATCTGATTCAGAGGTTCTGGTCAGATCTCTTCAGAGAAAATGTGACATCTCTTTGGATCTGGTGTATATTCATTGAATGTGCAAAGTGGAGACTAACCAGGGAAGGATGGTCCATCATAGTGTGAGGGAATCCGGCTTTGCGGACGATGCGATGGCTCGTGGGGGCAGGCCAGAGGAGACTTTGATAGTTTATGATAGTCTTAACTCTTTTTTGTTGGAGTGTGTTAATGTGATCCGGAAGGACTCACGTGGCCTTCATTATATCCGTCCACTGTGACGTGTATCCCCAGTTTTATAAAGTTTTCATAATAAAAAAAAACTTTCAGACTAGATGAAATACATGATAATAAGTAATAAATTATGGTACCAATGAAACTATGTATTAATAATTAAAGTCATAATATTATAAATGAACACATAATAATATTAATTAATTAATGTCTGACTAACAATAAATATTGATCTTTAATTCTTGTGTGTATGTTTGAGATATAGTTCTTCATAGTGGAATCCAAGTGTCTTATGCAATGATAACGGTATATGATTTTAAGGATAGGTAGTTTCCCTTAGTATGATTGCCTGACATATCAATATATTTTATGATTTTATATTCTTCACCACCCAAGTCAGTAGAGAAAATGACACTCAAATATTATGGAGGTGTTTCTACATGTCTAGGATGATATTGAAATGGTTAAATGACTTCTCTATCTCCCCCACTCTCTATTAGATAGTAGTTAGGTTAAATAACATCACAATATATTATGGCTTTTAGTATAAGGTGTGTTCTTACAGAATTTATAATGGATCTAGGTTTGCTATACATTTTCTTACAAACTATAAAGTCTTATGCTTATAATGCATACATGTTTCTGGTTATGGTGGAATTTTTTTCCCATGGATGTAGATGCGTGGGCAGTAATTTGTTGAGGTATAATTTTTTTCACGGGTTTTAGTGGATTAAGGAATCACACTTGGTGACTAGTTTAATATAATGATGACGTGGATAGGTCTTAATATACAATATGTATAATGGATGAGATAAATTTTTATGAGATGAAGGATTAATTTTGGAAGGGATGATCATAGGATGTGTGGCAATTGAGTGTGTTTGAGATATACCCATGGAGAAGTGGAAATATGCTACCTTCTTTTACATAAATGATTTTAATATATAATGATTTAATTTTATGCATTACTTTGGGAGTAATCCATGGTGAGGATGGGAAAATAAACTAACCTACTTAGCTAAAAATTTGGATTCAATTTTTTTATTCATTGGGATTTATTATGCTTATACCACATTTTTAATGAGAGGTTTTAGGAAGGGTCTTACTGAGTATATATATTATTCGCACCCTATATATAAAAACCATTTTTCCAGGTCTTCGAGAGATATTTAGTGATTGAGTTGGAAATTACTATCATGAGGAGTTTTCTAGATTTATTTAGAGATTCATGGTCAATACTTAGGATTTCATTTTTGGTATTATTTTTTGTTTATATTTATGTGTGAAATTACATTTTTTATTGGGCTGCTTCATAAATATACATTGTGTTAGTTGGATTTTTTCATCTTATCTCTTATTCCTGAAACTATTATTTAGGGTAATGAATCTCATGTTTGTGATTTACATACCCTTAATGCATGTCATGAACCTATGACCTATTAGAGTTGAGCATTGGGGGTTATTATCATCCTTTCTTCATTACTAGCCAATTATATGTACCTTTAGAGGAAGGGGGTCGTGACATATACTTTAATTTTTTTTCTACCAATAGAATTATTTGTGATTGAAGGATTATTTATCATTAATTTCATTACTAATTTTATTATTATAAAGTAGTATTATGTATATATATATATAATTATATAACATATTTGGTTTTTAATAATTATGAATTATTTAATTATACTCTTAGTTATATTACTATTAATTATTATTAAGGTAACTTAATTACATAATTATGTATCATTATTAATTACAATATTATGTTTCATTATTAATTAAATTATTAGTATTATTATTATTAATTTTATTAATTACTAATTATTTGTTATAATATTAATAAAAATTGATTACCTTCATTATTCCTGAATATTTGGGTAAAAAAGTTGATTTCTCAGCTTCTAGGGATTTTGACGGACATATGGGAAACATGATCTCCAACACCCAAGATGTGGTGGGAAATAATGATTTAAGGACTTTTGATTATTTAAAGTCTATACTAATAGGAAGGTATCCAAATTATAAGAGTCTCACTCTAGATTTTGAGACCTAATCATCTATAGGGGATTCCCTTCTAGACCGAGGTATTCCGTGAGAGGATATATATTCATTGTATAATAGACATTTTGAAATAATTTGAGATTTCAATTCATCGATTGAGATAATAAGGAAGAATGGGGATATTAACATTGTTGAAGAGACAATGATAAACATACTTTACTATCTAAATGAATGTAAACACTATATAATTTCTTATTTACCTCTACAGTCTAAGTACAATTGATTGTGTTTTCCAGATATTAGGAAACTACTTTTAAAATACCACGGTTTTGATGAATAAATAATGAAATCCTTTGGGAATGTTTATTTCCACACTGTCTTCCCTTATATGGTCCTCAAATCCAAGGCATGGGAACTAGGTTTTGCAACAATAATGCCTGTATTTAAAGGAATATATTGTAATAATCAACTTTTCAACCTCCCAAATGTAAAGAATACTATCATACATGTATGTATTTGGATATGAGGGTTAAGATTTTTTTTCATTCCATCAATTTTATTGGGAAATATCTTTTATAGTAGGAGTTTTAATAAAAATGGATAAGGAAACTGAAAGGGATAGGTATGGGTATTTTTTATTGGTTCTAGTTGAAGTTGATTTTAGATTTCATATTATCAAGACAATTGTTTCAAATTCAACTAAATTCATATTTTATTTTTTAGATGAGTATAATAAGGTCCTCTATTTTTTAATGGGATGTAATAATACTGGTCATGCCATTGAAAAAATCATAGAAGACTAAACTATGTGAAATTTGGGATGACATTCTATTGGAAAATGGGAAAGGACCGCATGTCAGGTTTTATTGGCTCCTTCCAATGCTGATGGTTTTATAGGTTATAGCTCTAAAGGAGCTAAACATTATAAATATTTGGTTGCAATGGAGTAGGTTGGAGGTAATGAAGTTGACCAAAACATCAAATAGGTGGATGATTTCCTTCATACAAATATTGAGAAACATAAGAAACCAATTGATCAAAATAATTGCAATATAAGGAAATATAATATGGATATTAATAATATGAGGGTAAAAGATGAGAAAGTCCCACTAAATAAAAAGATAAATTGATTTCTAATGATGTCAAATAATTATTATATTAATATAGAATGAAAATGATGATGAGTTGCAGTACTATGGGAATTATGTAGAGTCAGATTATTTTGATTTATAAGAAGAAAACCATTTGAGTTATATGAATAGCATGGGAAGGAAGGATTTAAATCAAAATTGTTAGATGAAAAAGAATAGGAAACATAAGGCAATGGGGAATATTTATACTCTATCAATTGAAAATTCCAAACTTTTATAAGTTGGAGATTTGGATAAACCAAATTTTTATTGTCATAAGGTAACTATTTGGAATGTGAAAAACATAGAACCATTGAAAATGGGTGTAACTAAAATGTTGTTTACTCCATTAAAATGAGGACTCCAAAGGGGAGAACTATTTTCATTACCCCATATATAATTTTAGATCAATATGTTTCCAAGAAGGATACTTCACAAAACACAATAAATGTGGGAATAAATTTTAATGAGCTTGACTCAGGATCAAAACATGATAAAAATACTACATCCAATGAACCAACACATTCTTCCCTGGCCCTTCAGGCTTCAAAATAGGTTGTTGTAAATAATGTAACTCTTTTAGGCTCAAATAGGGAAGGGAATTTGGCTGATAATTCTACTAAAATATTAGACATGAAAGTTATTATTTGTTGCAAAGTAAAGACTCCTCCATAATAATTAATCAAATAGGGTTCATAACATGGTGACCCATAGTAGGGGGGATTTTTGGACAACAACATGTTGTAAGGGAGACTTCTAAATTGTAGGGAAACAACCAAAGTGAATAGATAAACACTATTACAAATGTAGAAAGGTACTAGGATATAGGAGGGGGTCCCAATTCAATTCATTGATATGAGTGTAGCTGTAACAACCCAAGATTTTATAAGATACATTATTTTTAATTACATTAATATCATTTATTGTATGATACACCAAGATTATCTTGCGCTATATGCAACACTGTATTAGCTTGCAGTATACGCAACACTTTTCATGGCTCTTGTTACACACAATTTCATGTTCGTTTGATAGAAGTTATTCTACGCAACATTGAGTGTATATATATATATTTAATGTATAAATAAAATATGGTTGGATTCTGATATACGCAACAACAAAGGAGTTGTGCACTACATGCAACCTTGACTTGGCTTGCATTACACGCAATCACGACCTTCCTCAATAGCGTGTGTTGTATGCAATACCAGGTTTTACTAAACAACGATATATTACTATAATAATGTTATGAACTAGCCATTATGAATATTGTTAACTAAATTTTGAATTTTATAACATTATTATTCATCTTACACATTTTTGGAACATGGTATAAGAACAAAATAAATTTTTCGGGTAAAATAAGTATTTTTAAAAAAATGCAGTTTTGCCGCCTTTTGATGGCACACCCACTTTAAATCTAGTTTTTGACATGTTTATAACTTTAATTTGACAAAAAAAATTCTTCTTTTGAATCAGGATATAAAAATATACATTAGATAAAGTTTTGATATTTTTCCGATAACTTTTATATTTTAATGAATAGTAAAAACACGCTATATTTTAATTAAAAACAACTTTTTTCATCGTAATATCTTATGTGGTTAAATTATAATATTTAATGGTTTTAAAGTATAAATAGAATATATTTTTACCATTTAATATAATGTATGTCATTAGCATTGATTCTACCTTGAATTCGTAGGATAAATCAATTCAATCTTTTGCAATGTTTTAAAGAAAAACTCTTTTTCTTTCAACAACGAGATTAATTTTAATTTAATTTATACAACTTTTGTGTATTGAATTTGGAAAAATGGATTCCATATTTGGAATCAGTGGATCCAAATTATGTTAATAAGCTACTTTTTATTTTTGGGAATTATAAATAGTAACTACGGTAAATTTTATTTACCCTAGTTAAAGGAAAATCGGGTAATTAAGGGTAAATATAATATTATAAAATTACCCTAACACATGTCAAAATCTTATTGGATAACTAAATGTCGACCCATATCACCTAAGGGTGGGATTATATTCATTTAATGGACCTTTTCCCATGAAAATCATTTAAATATTATTAAAACCAAAGAATGCGACAACATGTCACTTTCTTAAATCTTATAAGTATAATAATATTAATTTAGTGATACACTTCATGAAACATCGAACATGAATAGTCTCAAGAAATCTAATACAATTATCTACATCATAGGAATTTATATAGAATTTTTATGGATTAAATAATTATCATTTATTATGACACAAAGATGATGTAGTAATTGTCTTATTAATGAAATATTGACATAATTGATGATTTAAATGCCCAAATAAATGAAATTTGAGACTTCATAGGACTTACATTAATTTTTTAGGTTAATATGACATGTTATTGTTGATATAAGTAACTTGGTTAGAACTTATCATTCTGTTATAAATTTCATAAAAATCATTTACCAAATAGTGTCAAAATTGAAATAAATTAGTTTTTAAAACATATATTATATTATTAATTATTATTTAATTCCTAAAAATCTAAGGTTCGGTAGAATGACATAGATAAGGATATTTATATTAATATTAATCAACTTGGGGTTCGTTTGGCTTGTTATGGTAAGTTTATTAACCATATAGTGTAAGAAAACAAAAAGACACAGTGAAAGTTAAATTATTTAACTTAGAGTTAAATCTAATTGATAAGGTTAAAATAATAACCTAAAATTGTCGAAATCCTATTGTATGAGAGGCTTTAGACCCATCCCCACTTTATCTTCGAAATAAGACCCTTTGGAACCATTATATACAGAATTTGACCTTAATATAAAATAATATTTTGAGATTTTCCTAAGGTGCCCCTCTCCTCCCTTATAAGAGGTCACCTCCTCCCTCTCCTCCTCACACCAATTTGAGCATTCAAGCTCGGCCAAGCCCTACAAAATTCTCATCTCCACTTCCCTAGTATCCTCCTAGAGGTCCTGGTCTTCTTCAAATACCATCCATAGATCTTTATGTGGAGGTTAAGAGAAGGCGCGTCAAAAAGAGGAGGTTCGGACACTTACGAAGCAAATCGGACCTAAGGTAAGGGAAATATCACAATCTCATTTTTATCCGAGATTGTTTATACATTATCATTTACTGGGGTGTATTTTATCATCCACATCCATGTTTCCTCAATATGATATATTATTTCCATTCACCTACAATTGTTTAAATCCTATTTTACCCTTCGGTGAGTTTTTAGTAAAAGATATGAATGAAATCTTTTGTCGTTTTTCGTACAAGGAACTTTTTGACATTTCCGACAAAACTAGGAGAAGAATGTTTTCTTTTAACTTATACGGCATGAATGTATTTTTAAAAAATTATTACCAAGAATTTCCCTTACAAGTTTTCAAGTTGATTTTTAAAAAACTTCTTTTAGTTTAGAATTGTATGACATGTTAAGAAAGGAAAAGTATTTTTTAAGTAGAAACGATATTTTCCTCAAGAATGGAGTTCAAGTGTTTTATCAAAATTATTTTCGATCTATGATAATAAATGGTTCTGTTTCTATCCCTATTATTAAATTGATTTTATTATGTTTTGATGGTATTATTTTTATGAATTCCATTATCTTATATGAATTGTTTTATGATGTCACGATGTTTAAGATTCCAATTTTTATTACAAGGGTTATGCTATGATGTATGGTTTATGATTTTGTGGTACACATAAGAATGGTATCATTATGAGATGGGTGGGACCTATATCTCCCTCCGATGCATTGGGTAAAGATTTTATATCTCATGAGATAGACATGGCTGGAATGGTAGGTTATACCGGTTCAGTGAAACAGGACTGAAACGAGGGTGACTCGGTTCAGAAATGGACTTTTTCCTCTAAGATAGTCTTGGAAATGAGTCTTGAATAATAAGATATGATTCTATATGATTATGTGTGTATTCCACAAAGTTTCATGTTTTATGTTATGATTATTGGGATTTCATTTAACTACTATGATTTATCCCATGTTATGAAATTATGCTCTCTTTTGTAGGTTAAGATTTCCAAAATGTTATGTTCTTATGAATATGATGTGATTGATATTTCTTTTGTTTACCATTAATGAGCATATCATCTCACCCTTTTATGTTTTCTTTTCCCCAGGATATAAAGAATGGTTTTAGGTAAAAAATGGAAGATCATTATGGGAGATATTGAAGATCTTTCACCACGATTAGAAGATTATATTCTGAGTTTCCAAAGACACTAAACTATTACGATCCTTGTGTGTGTTTTTGTTATGTACTAAGTATTCCGCAAAATTAATGTAATGTCCATGTAAGTTATGCTTCGGGTCTCTACAGTTGGTATCATAGGAAAGGTTTAGTCAACCTTTAGAAAATATGATGCAAAAATGTTAGTGAGATTCCTAGAGATATTTCTAAGGTATGTCTAGGGATGTCTCTAAGGATAAGTATACGTATAGGTTATAGTCCTATAATTGCGCTAAAAATCCTATAATTTATCCTAAGATGTTAGATATTGAGGGTACCCCCCTTTACTATTTTGTTTTCTATTGCATGATTTTTGCCTCTCAAAGAATTCGTTTTGTGTTTTTGTAAATGGAGGGAAACAGAAGGAATTCGGTTAACATTGAATCCAATGAACAAATTAGTGATTATGAGCAACAAAATTTTGTAATTTCTAGAGAGAAAGATATTGTGATTATGTCGAATCAGTCATCGCGATATATGATTAACAAGGTGAAATTTAGTGGTATGCCTAATTCATCAAAGAAGAGGAAGATAAACTATTATGCATGTTCACATGTTGAGGATCATAAAGAAAGGAAGATTGAGATTTCTAAATAAGGGAAGAAGAACCTTGTGGAATACCTCAAATGGAGGGACCGATGTTATCTGTGTGGAGAAAAGGGTCATAGAGTGACAGACTGTTATGGAGTTCAATGTCTTATTTGTGGAGAACATGGGCATTACCCAACTCAATGCCCTGACCTATAAAGATACTTCTAAATCAAGGAAGGACTTATTCCAGGACAATCATTGAAGTGGATGGACTGATGTGTTTATGTAATGGTATTCAAGAATAATGTTGTTGAGGTACTTTTATGGTGTATTGGAATATTTATGTATTGTTCTATTGTGGTTTTCAATATTTTTATGGTACCAATAACCATGAAAAGTGATTCAAATATTTTGGAAAGTAGATGATATGTGCATAATGAAGGCATAAGGAGAAAATGAAATGATTGACAGTATTCATGAGCTCCTGATTGATATAAGGACTAAGTGATATCATGGATTGAGTATATATAATTTTGAGGATTTTGGTATGTGGAGGGTGTTAACTTTTAACTACATTCATGTTTTCACTATGGTTCAATGGGTATTCAAGAGAATACATGATTAAGGCCTATGAATGTTTGGAATGTGACCAAAAAGACATATCTTATGATATATGGGGATCAACAATGGTATTAAATCTCTGGTAATCATTTTCACTATATTATTAGAGTGGACTGCAGTATTATGGATAACCCTAAAGATTGAAATGGATTATGTTGGACATAAGTTAGTATTGTTTAAGGATAGAAGTTTTTTTTCTCGATATTATTGATGGGATGTTATAGTAATATAGTTTTAGAAAAAGCACAACCTGCAGGACGTGCGATAGCCCATCACGTCGGACAAGTCTGTGGGAATCGAACCCACAACCGAAGTGCGACTGGCATTTATCGCCTACCACTGGCCTACAACAAGTCCCTATTTAGTAGAAACTAGTTTTATTTTATTAAGCGGTATGATATATGAAGTATAATTTCATTTTAGGAACCATATATGATTAATATCACTATAGATGGACTTATGTATTTTTTGATAACTTTTCTAACCTTTTGTTTGAGATAGAGGGAATGACCCATCATTCTATCACATGATCTGCTAACACATCACGAATGACAAATTCAACTTGATTTCTTTAAGAGATGAAGTGGAAATTGTCCAAAGAATGACAAACGGTGAGACTATACCAAAATCACGGAAGTATTTCGTCTAATTCCAATTTCATCAACTTTAGGGAAAAGATCTTGAAAAACAAAAAATGTTGTCCTACTTCCCTTATATCCGATTAATCATATGGTACATTAGATCACCACAAATCAATAGCTTTGTGATTGTTGGCTTTTTCATAGCCATGTTCTCTACCACTCTCCATCAAGACATGACGGTTAGATTTATCTTCCATGTCCATATTTTCTCCTATATGGAAACCCAGTGATGAGTTTATTTGGGTAACCATTATATTTTCCTACTTTAGTTTTTAATGTTCAGTTTTGGTATTACTTTTTACGATGTGGGTTTTTATGAATAGTAAACGATTTATAACCCCGACGAATTTTGAGGGAGAAATTCATTTTAAGGGGGTAGAATGTAACAACCCGAGATTTTATAAGATACATTCTTTTTAATTTCATTCATATCTTCTATTGTACGACACAATAAGATTATCTTGCGCTATACGCAACACTGTATTAGCTTGCAGTATACGCAACACTTTTCTTTGCTCTTGTTACACACAATTTCATGTTCGTTTGATAGAAGTTATTCTACGCAACATTGGGTATATATATATATATATATATATTCAATGTATAAATAACATATGTTTGGATTATGTTATATGCAACAACAAAGGAGTTGTTCACTACATGCAACCCTGACTTGGCTTGCATTACACGCAATCGCGACCTTCCTCGATAGCGTGTGTTGTACGCAATACCGGGTTTTACTAAACATCGATATATTACTATAATATTGTAATGAAATATCCGTTAAGAATATTGTTAACTAAATTTTGAATTTTATAACATTATTATTCATCTTACACATTTCTGGAACATGGTATAAGAACAAAATAAATTTTTCGGGTAAAATAAGTATTTTTTAAAAAATGCAGTTTTGTCACCTTTTGATGGCGCAACCACATTAAATATAGTTTTTTACATGTTTATAAGTTAAATTTTACAAAATAAAATTCTTCTTTTGAATCAGGTTATAAAAATTTACATTAGATAATTTTTTGATATTTTTCCGATAACATTCATATTTTAATGAATAGTAAAAACATGCTATATTTTAATTAAAAAACCACATTTTTCATCGTAATATCATATGTGGTTAAATTATAATATTTAATGGTTTTAAAGTATAAATAGAATATATTTTTACCATTTAATATAATTTATGTCATTAGCATTGATTCTTACCTTGAATTCGTAGGATAAATCAATTCAATCTTTTGCAGTGTTTTAAAGAAAAACCCTTTTTCTTTCGACAACGGGATTGATTTTAATTTAATATCTGCAACTTTTTTGTATTGAATTTGGAAAAATGGATTCCATATTTGGAATTAGTGGATCCAAATTATGTTAATAAGCTACTTTTTATTTTTGGGAATTATGAATTGTAACTACGGTAAATTTTATTTACCATAGTTAAAGGTAAATCGGGTAATTAAGGGTAAATATAATATTATAAAATTACCCTAACACATGTATAAATCCTATTGGATGACTAAAAGTCGACCCATATCACCTAAGGGTCATATTAGATTTATATAATGGACTTTGTCCCACGAAAATAATTTAATTATTATTAAAACCAAAGAATGTGACTTCATGTGACTTTCTTAATTCTTATAAGTATAATAATATTAATTTAGTGATACACTTAATGAAACATCGAACATGAATAGTCTCAAGAAATCTAATACAATTATCTACATCATAGGAATTTATTTATAATTTTTAGGGATTAAATAATTATCTTTTATATATGACACAAAGATGATGTAGTAATTGTCTTATTAATGAAATATTGACATAATTGATGTTTTAAATGCCCAAATAAATGTAATTTGAGACTTCATACGACTTAAATTAATTTTATAGGTTAATATGACATGTTATTGTTGATATAAGTAACTTGGTTATAACTTATCATTCTGTTATAAATTTCATGAAAATCATGTACCAAATAGTGTCAAAATTGACATAAATAGGTTTTTAAAACATATATTATATTATTAATTCTTATTTAATTCCTTAAAATCTAAGGTTCGGCAGAATGACTTAGATAAGGATAGTTATATTAATATTAATCAACTTGGGGTTCGTTTGGCTTGTTATGGTAAGTTTATTAACCACATAGTGTAAGAAAACAAAAAGACACAGTAAAAGTTAAATTATTTAACTTAGAGTTAAATCTAATTGATAAGGTTAAAATAATAACCTAAACTTGTCTAAATCCCTTTGGATGAGGGGATTTAGACCCATCCCCACTTTATCTTTGAAATAAGACCCTTTCGAACCATTATATACCGAATTTGACCTTAATATAAAATAATATTTTGAGATTTTCCTAAGGTGCCCCTCTCTTCCCTTATAAAAGGGCACCTCCTCCCTCTCCTCCTCACACCAATTTGAGCATTCAAGCTCGGCCAAGCCCTACAAAATTCTCTTCTCCACTTCCCTAGTATCCTCCTAGAGGTCCTGGTCTTCTTCAAATACCATCCTTATATCTTTAAGTGGAGGTTAAGTGAAGGCGCGTCAAAAAGAGGAGGTTCTGACACTTACGAAGCAAATCGGACCTAAGGTAAGGGAAATATCACAATCTCATTTTTATCTGAGATTGTTCATACATTATCATTTACTGGGGTTTATTTTATCATCCACATCCATGTTTCCTCAATATGTTATATTATTTCCATTCACCTACAATTGTTTAAATCGTATTTTACCCTTCGGTGAGTTTTTAGTAAAAGATATTAATGGAATCTTTTGTCGTTTTTCATACAAGGAACTTTTTGACTTTTCCGAAAAAACTAGGAGATGAATGTTTTATTTTAACTTATACAGAATGAATGTATTTTTAAAACATTATTACCAAGAATTTCCCTTACAAGTTTTCAAGTTTATTTTTAAAAAACTTCTTTTAGTTTAGAATTGTATGACATGTTAAGAAAGGAAAAGTATTTTTTAAGTAGAAACGATATTTTCCACAAGAATGGAGTTCAAGTGTTTTATCAAAATTATTTTCCATCTATGATAATAAAGGGTTCTGTTTCTATCCCTATTATTACATTGATTTTATTATGTTTTGATGGTACTATGTTTATGAATTCCTTTATCTTATATGAATTGTTTTATGATGTCACGATGTTTAAGATTCCAATTTTTAATACAATGGTTATGCTATGATGTATGGTTTATGATTTTGTAGCACACATAAGAATGGTATCATTATGAGATGGGTGGGACTTATATCTCCCTCCGATTCATTGGGTAAAGATTTTATATCTCATGATATAGACATGGCTGGAATGGTAGGTTATACCGGTTCAGTGAAACAGGACTGAAACGAGGGTGACTCGGATCAGAAATGGACTTTGTCCTCTTAGATAGTCTTGGAAATGATTCTTGAATAATAATATATGATTATCTATGATTATGTGTGTATAACACAAAGTTTCATGTTTTGAGTTATTATTATTGGGATTTCATTTAACTACTATGATTTATCCCATGTTATGAAATTATGCTCTCTTTTGCAGGTTAAGATTTCCAAAATGTTATGTTCTTATGAATATGATGTGATTGATATTTCTTTTGTTTACCATTACTGGGCATTTGAGCTCACCCTTTTATGTTTTCTTTTCCCCAGGATATAAATAATGGTTTTAGGTAAAAAAATGGAAGATCTTTATGGGAGATGTTGAAGATCTTTCACCACGATTAGAAGATTATATTCTGAGTTTCCAAAGACACTAAACTATTACGATCCTTGTGTGTGTTTTTGTTATGTACTATGTATTCTGAAAAATTAACGTAATGTCCATGTACATTATTCTTCGGGTCTCTACAGTTGGTATCAGAGGAAAGGTTTAGTCAACCTTTAGAAACTAGGATGCGAAAACGTTAGTGAGATCCCTATAGATATTTCTAAGGTATGTTTAGGGATGTCTCTAAGGTTAAGTATACGTATAGGTTATAGTCCTATAATTGCGCTAACAATCATAGAATTTATCATATGATGTTAGATATTGAGGGTACGCCCCCTTTAATATGTTGTTTTCTCTAGAATGATTTTTTCCTCTCAAATAATTCTTTTTGTTTTTTAGTAAATGGAGGGAACCAGAAGGAATTCGGTTAACATTGAATCCAATGAACAAATTGGTGACTATGAGCAACAAAATTTTGTAATTTCTAGAGAGAAAGATATTGTGATTATGTCGAATCAGTCATCGCGATATATGATTAACAAGGTGAAATTTAGTGGTATTCCTAATTCATCAAAGAAGAGGAAGATAAACTATTATGCATGTTCACATGTTGAGCAGCATAAAGAAAGGAAGATTGAGATTTCTAAAGAAGGGAAGAAGAACCATGTGGAATACCTCAAATGGAGGGACCGATGTTATCTGTGTGGAGAAAAGGGTAATAGAGTGACAGACTGTTATGGAGTTCAATGTCTTATTTGTGGAGAACATGGGCATTACCCAACTTAATGCCCTGACCGATAAAGATACTTCTAAATCAAGGAAGGACTTATTCCAGGACAATCATTGAAGTGGATGGACTGAAGTGTTTATGTAATGGTATTCAAGAATAATGTTGTTGAGGTACTTTTATGGTGTATTGGAATATTTATGTATTGTTCTATTGTGGTTTTCAATATTTTTATGGTACCAATAACCATGAAAAGTGATTCAAATATTTTGGAAAGTAGATGATATGTGCATAATGAAGGCATAAGGAGAAAATGAAATGATTGACAGTATTCATGAGCTCCTGATTGATATAAGGACTAAGTGATATCATGGATTGAGTATATATAATTTTGAGGATTTTGGTATGTGGAAGGTGTTAACTTTTAACTACATTCATGTTTTCACTAAGGTTCAATGGGTATTCAAGAGAATACATGATTAAGGCCTATGAATGTTTGGAATGTGACCAAAAAGACATATCTTATGATATATGGGGATCAACAATGGTATTAAATCTCTGGTAATCATTTTCACTATATTATTAGAGTGGACTGCAGTATTATGGATAACCCTAAAGATTGAAATGGATTATGTTGGACATAAGTTAGTATTGTTTAAGGATAGAAGTTTTTTTTCTCGATATTATTGATGGGATGTTATAGTAATATAGTTTTAGAAAAAGCACAACCTGCAGGACGTGCGATAGCCCATCACGTCGGACAAGTCTGTGGGAATCGAACCCACAACCGAAGTGCGACTGGCATTTATCGCCTACCACTGGCCTACAACAAGTCCCTATTTAGTAGAAAGTAGTTTTATTTTATTAAGCGGTATGATATATGAAGTATAATTTCATTTTAGGAACCATATATGATTAATCTCACTATAGATGGACTTATGTATTTTTTGATAACTTTTCTAACCTTTTGTTTGAGATAGAGGGAATGACCCATCATTCTATCACATGATCTGCTAAAAAATCACGAATGACAAATTCAACTTGATTTCTTTAAGAGATGAAGTGGAAATTGTCCAAAGAATGACAAACGGTGAGACTATACCAAAATCACGGAAGTATTTCGTCTAATTCCAATTTCATCAACTTTAGGGAAAAGATCTTGAAAAACCAAAAATGTTGTCCTACTTCCCTTATATCCGATTAATCATATGGTACATTAGATCACCACAAATCAATAGCTTTGTGATTGTTGGCTTTTTCATAGCCATGTTCTCTACCACTCTCCATCAAGACATGACGGTTAGATTTATCTTCCATGTCCATATTTTCTCCTATATGGAAACCCAGTGATGAGTTTATTTGGGTAACCATTATATTTTCCTACTTTAGTTTTTAATGTTCAGTTTTGGTATTACTTTTTACGATGTGGGTTTTTATGAATAGTAAACGATTTATAACCCCGACGAATTTTGAGGGAGAAATTCATTTTAAGGGGGTAGAATGTAACAACCCGAGATTTTATAAGATACATTCTTTTTAATTTCATTCATATCTTCTATTGTACGACACACTAAGATTATCTTGCGCTATACGCAACACTGTATTAGCTTGCAGTATACGCAACACTTTTCTTTGCTCTTGTTACACACAATTTTATGTTCGTTTGATAGAAGTTATTCTACGCAACATTGGGTATATATATATATATATATATATATATATATTCAATGTATAAATAACATATGTTTGGATTCTGTTATACGCAACAACAAAGGAGTTGTTCACTACATGCAACCCTGACTTGGCTTGCATTACACGCAATCACGACCTTCCTCGATAGCGTGTGTTGTACGCAATACCGGGTTTTACTAAACAACGATATATTACTATAATATTGTAATGAAATATCCGTTAAGAATATTGTTAACTAAATTTTGAATTTTATAACATTATTATTCATCTTACACATTTCTGGAACATGGTATAAGAACAAAATAAATTTTTCAGGTAAAATAAGTATTTTTAAAAAAATGCAGTTTTGTCACCTTTTGATGGCGCAACCACATTAAATATAGTTTTTGACATGTTTATAAGTTAAATTTTACAAAATAAAATTCTTCTTTTGAATCAGGTTATAAAAATTTACATTAGATAATTTTTTGATATTTTTCCGATAACATTCATATTTTAATGAATAGTAAAAACATGCTATATTTTAATTAAAAAACCACATTTTTCATCGTAATATCATATGTGGTTAAATTATAATATTTAATGTTTTTAAAGTATAAATAGAATATATTTTTACCATTTAATATAATGTATGTCATTAGCATTGATTCTTACCTTGAATTCGTAGGATAAATCAATTCAATCTTTTGCAATGTTTTAAAGAAAAACCCTTTTTCTTTCGACAACGAGATTGATTTTAATTTAATATCTGCAACTTTTTTGTATTGAATTTGGAAAAATGGATTCCATATTTGGAATTAGTGGATCCATATTATGTTAATAAGCTACTTTTTATTTTTGGGAATTATGAATTGTAACTACGGTAAATTTTATTTACCATAGTTAAAGGTAAATCGGGTAATTAAGGGTAAATATAATATTATAAAATTACCCTAACACATGTATAAATCCTATTGGATGACTAAAAGTCGACCCATATCACCTAAGGGTCAGATTAGATTTATATAATGGACTTTTTCCCACGAAAATAATTTAATTATTATTAAAACCAAAGAATGTGACTTCATGTGACTTTCTTAATTCTTATAAGTATAATAATATTAATTTAGTGATACACTTAATGAAACATAGAACATGAATAGTCTCAAGAAATCTAATACAATTATCTACATCATAGGAATTTATTTATAATTTTTAGGGATTAAATAATTATCTTTCATATATGACACAAAGATGATGTAGTAATTGTCTTATTAATGAAATATTGACATAATTGATGTTTTAAATGCCCAAATAAATGTAATTTGAGACTTCATACGACTTAAATTAATTTTATAGGTTAATATGACATGTTATTGTTGATATAAGTAACTTGGTTAGAACTTATCATTCTGTTATAAATTTCATAAAAATCATGTACCAAATAGTGTCAAAATTGACATAAATAGGTTTTTAAAACATATATTATATTATTAATTCTTATTTAATTCCTTAAAATCTACGGTTCGGCAGAATGACCTAGATAAGGATAGTTATATTAATATTAATCAACTTGGGGTTCGTTTGGCTTGTTATGGTATGTTTATTAACCACATAGTGTAAGAAAACAAAAAGACACAGTAAAAGTTAAATTATTTAACTTAGAGTTAAATCTAATTGATAAGGTTAAAATAATAACCTAAACTTGTCTAAATCCCTTTGGATGAGGGGATTTAGACCCATCCCCACTTTATCTTTAAAATAATACCCTTTCGAACCATTATATACCGAATTTGACCTTAATATAAAATAATATTTTGAGATTTTCCTAAGGTGCCCCTCTCTTCCCTTATAAAAGGGCACCTCCTCCCTCTCCTCCTCACACCAATTTGAGCATTCAAGCTCGGCCAAGCCCTACAAAATTCTCTTCTCCACTTCCCTAGTATCCTCCTAGAGGTCCTGGTCTTCTTCAAATACCATCCTTAGATCTTTAAGTGGAGGTTAAGTGAAGGCGCGTCAAAAAGAGGAGGTTCTGACACTTACGAAGCAAATCGGACCTAAGGTAAGGGAAATATCACAATCTCATTTTTATCTGAGATTGTTCATACATTATCATTTACTGGGGTGTATTTTATCATCCACATCCATGTTTCCTCAATATGTTATATTATTTCCGTTCACCTACAATTGTTTAAATCATATTTTACCCTTCGGTGAGTTTTTAGTAAAAGATATTAATGGAATCTTTTGTCGTTTTTCATACAAGGAACTTTTTGACTTTTCCGAAAAAACTAGGAGAAGAATGTTTTATTTTAACTTATACAGAATGAATTTATTTTTAAAACATTATTACCAAGAATTTCCCTTACAAGTTTTCAAGTTTATTTTTAAAAAACTTCTTTTAGTTTAGAATTGTATGACATGTTAAGAAATGAAAAGTATTTTTTAAGTAGAAACGATATTTTCCACAAGAATGGAGTTCAAGTGTTTTATCAAAATTATTTTCCATCTACGATAATAAAGGGTTCTGTTTCTATCCCTATTATTACATTGATTTTATTATGTTTTGATGGTACTATGTTTATGAATTCCTTTATCTTATATGAATTGTTTTATGATGTCACGATGTTTAAGATTCCAATTTTTAATACAAGGGTTATTCTATGATGTATGGTTTATGATTTTGTGGCACACATAAGAATGGTATCATTATGAGATGGGTGGGACCTATATCTCCCTCTGATTCATTGGGTAAAGATTTTATATCTCATGATATAGACATGGCTGGAATGGTAGGTTATACCGGTTCAGTGAAACAGGACTGAAATGAGGGTGACTCAGATCAGAAATAGACTTTGTCCTCTTAGATAGTCTTGGAAATGATTCTTGAATAATAAGATATGATTATCTATGATTATGTGTGTATACCACAAAGTTTCATGTTTTGAGTTATGATTATTGGGATTTAATTTAACTACTATGATTTATCCCATGTTATGAAATTATGCTCTCTTTTGCAGGTTAAGATTTCCAAAATGTTATGTTCTTATGAATATGATGTGATTGATATTTCTTTTGTTTACCATTACTGGGCATTTGAGCTCACCCTTTTATGTTTTCTTTTCCCCAGGATATAAATAATGGTTTTAGGTAAAAAAATGGAAGATCTTTATGGGAGATGTTGAAAATCTTTCACCACGATTAGAAGATTATATTCTGAGTTTCCAAAGACACTAAACTATTACGATCCTTGTGTGTGTTTTTGTTATGTACTATGTATTCTGCAAAAGTAACGTAATGTCTATGTACATTATTCTTCGGGTCTCTACAGTTGGTATCAGAGGAAAGGTTTAGTCAACCTTTAGAAACTAGGATGCGAAAACGTTAGTGAGATCCCTAGAGATATTTCTAAGGTATGTTTAGGGATGTCTCTAAGGTTAAGTATACGTATAGGTTATAGTCCTATAATTGCGCTAACAATCTTAGAATTTATCATATGATGTTAGATATTGAGGGTACGCCCCCTTTACTATGTTTTTTTCTCTAGAATGATTTTTGCCTCTCAAATAATTCTTTTTGTTTTTTAGTAAATGGAGGGAACCAGAAGGAATTCGGTTAACATTGAATCCAATGAACAAATTGGTGACTATGAGCCACAAAATTTTCTAATTTCTAGAGAGAAAGATATTGTGATTATGTCGAATCAGTCATCGCGATATATGATTAACAAGGTGAAATTTAGTGGTATTCCTAATTCATCAAAGAAGAGGAAGATAAACTATTATGCATGTTCACATGTTGAGCAGCATAAAGAAAGGAAGATTGAGATTTCTAAAGAAGGGAAGAAGAACCATGTGGAATACCTCAAATGGAGGGACCGATGTTATCTGTGTGGAGAAAAGGGTAATAGAGTGACAGACTGTTATGGAGTTCAATGTCTTATTTGTGGAGAACATGGGCATTACCCAACTTAATGCCCTGACCTATAAAGATACTTCTAAATCAAGGAAGGACTTATTCCAGGACAATCATTGAAGTTGATGGACTGAAGTGTTTATGTATTGGTATTCATGAATAATGTTGTTGAGGTACTTTCATGGTGTATTGGAATATTTATGTATTGTTCTATTGTGGTTTTCAATAATTTTATGGTACCAGTAACCATGAAAAGTGATTCAAATATTTTGGAAAGTAGATGATATGTTCATAATGAAGGAATAAGGAGAAAATGAAATGATTGACAGTATTCATGAGCTCATGATTGATATAATGACTAAGTGATATCATGGTTTGAGTATATAGAATTTTGAGGATTTTGGTATGTGGAAGGTGTTAACTTTTAACTACATTCATGTTTTCACTAAGGTTCAATGGGTATTCAAGAGAATAAATGATTAAGGCCTATGAATGTTTGGAATGTGACCAACAAGACATATCTTATGATATATGGGGATCAAAAATGGTATTAAATCTCTGGTAATCATTTTCACTATATTATTAGAGTGGACTTCAGTATTATGGATAACCTTAAAGATTTAAATGGATTATATTGGACATAAGTTAGTATGGTTTAAGGATAGAAGTTTTTTTTTCTCGATATTATTGATGGGATGTTATAGTAATATAGTTTTAGAAAAAGGACAACATGCAAGACATGCGACATCCCATCACGTCGGACAAGGCTGTGGGAATCGAACCCACAACCGAAGTGCGACTGGAATTTATCGCCTACCACTGGCCTACAGGAAGTCCCTATTTAGTAGAAACTAGTTTTATTTTATTAAGCGGTATGATATATGAAGTATAATTTCATTTTAGGAACCATATATGATTAATCTCACTATAGATGGACTTATGTATTTTTTGATAACTTTTCTAACCTTTTGTTTGAGATAGAGGGAATGACCCATGATTCTATCACATGATCTGCTAACACATCACGAATGACAAATTCAACTTCATTTCTTTATGAGATGAAGTGGAAATTGTCCAAAGAATGACAAACGGTTAGACTATACCAAAATCACGGAAGTATTTCTTCTAATTCAAATTTCATCAACTTTAGGGAAATGATCTTGAAAAACCCAAAATGTTGTCCTACTTCCCTTATATCTGATGAATAAGATGGTACATTAGATCACCACAAATCAATAGCTTTGTGATTGTTGGATTTTTCATAGCCATGTTCTCTACCACTCTCCATCAAGACATGACGGTTAGATTTATCTTCCATGTCCATATTTTCTCCTATATGGAAACCCAGTGATGAGTTTATTTGGGTAACCATTATATTTTCCTACTTTAGTTTTTAAAGTTCAGTTTTTGTATTTCTTTTTACGATGTGGGTTTTTATTAATAGTAAACGATTTATATCCCCGAAGAATTTTGAGGGAGAAAATCATTTTAAGGGGGTAGAATGTAACAACCCGAGATTTTATAAGATACATTCTTTTTAATTTCATTCATATCTTCTATTGTACGACACACCAAGATTATCTTGCGCTATACGCAACACTGTATTAGCTTGCAGTATACGCAACACTTTTCTTTGCTCTTGTTACACACAATTTCAAGTTCGTTTGATAGAAGTTATTCTATGCAACATTGGGTATATATATATATATATTCAATGTATAAATAACATGTGTTTGGATTCTGTTATACGCAACAACAAAGGAATTGTTCACTACATGAAACCCTGACTTGTCTTGCATTACACGCAATCGCGACCTTCCTCGATAGCGTGTGTTGTACGCAATACCGAGTTTTACTAAACAACGATATATTACTATAATATTGTTATGAACTAGCCGTTATGAATAGTGTTAACTAATGTTTGAATTTTATAACATTATTATTCATCTTACACATTTCTGGAACATGGTATAAGAATAAAATTAATTTTTCAGGTAAAATAAGTATTTTTCAAAAAATGCAGTTTTGTCACCTTTTGATGGCGCAACCACATTAAATCTTGTTGTTGACAAGTTTATAAATTAAATTTTACAAAATAAAATTCTTCTTTTGAATCAGGTTATAAAAATTTACATTAGATACAGTTTTGATATTTTTCCAATAACATTCATATTTTAACGAATAGTAAAAACACGCTATATTTTAATTAAAAAACAACATTTTTCATCGTAATATCATATGTGGGTAAATTATAATATTGAATGGTTTTAAAGTATAAATAAAATATATTTTTACCATTTAATATAATGTATGTCATTAGTATTGATTCTACCTTGAATTATTAGGATAAATCAATTCAATCTTTTGCAATGTTTTAAAGAAAAACCCTTTTTCTTTCGACAATGGGATTGATTTTAATTTAATTTCTGCAACTTTTTTGTATTGAATTTGGAAAAATGGATTCCATATTTGGAATCAGTGGATCCAAATTATGTTAATAAGCTACTTTTTATTTTTGGGAATTATGAATAGTAACTACGCTAAATTTTATTTAACATAGTTAAAGGTAAATCAGGTAATTAAGGGTAAATATAATATTATAAAATTACCCTAACACATGTAAAAATCCTATTGGATGACTAAAAGTAGAATCATATCACCTAAGGGTCGGATTAGATTTATTTAATGGACTTTTTCCCACGAAAATAATTTAATTATTATTAAAACCAAAGAATGTGACAACATGTGACTTTCTTAAATCCTATAAGTATAATAATTTTAATTTAGTGATACACTTCATGAAACATCGAACATGACTAGTCTCAAGAAATATAATACAATTATCTACATCATAGGAATTTATTTAGAATTTTTAGGGATTAAATAATTATCATTTATTATGACACAAAGATGATGTAGTAATTGTCTTATTAATGAAATATTGACATAATTGATGTTTTAAATGCCCAAATAAATGTAATTTGAGACTTCGTAGGACTTACATTAATTTTCTTGGTTAATATGACATGTTATTGTTGATATAAGTGACATGGTTAGAACTTATAATTCTGTTATGAATTTCATAAAAATCATGTACCAAATAGTGTCAAAATGGACATAAATTAGTTTTTAAAACAAATATTATATTATTAATTGTTATTTAATTCCTAAAAATCTATGGTTCGTCCTAATGACTTAGATAAGGATAGATATATTAATAATAAAAACTTGGGGTTTGTTTGGCTTGTTATGGTATGTTTATTAACCATATAGTGTAAGAAAACAAAAAGACACGGTAAAAGTTAAATTATATAACTTTGAGTAAAATCTAATTGATATGGATAAAATAATAACCTAAACTTTTCTAAATCCTATTGGATGAGAGGATTTCTACCCATACCCTCTTTATCTTCGAAATAAGTCCCTTTGGAACCATTATAAACCAAATTTGACCTTAATATAAAATAATATTTTGAGATTTTCCTAAGGTGCCCCTCTCCTCCCTTATAAAAGGGAACCTCCTCCATCTCCTCCTCACACCAATTTGAGCATTCAAGCTCGGCCAAACCCTGCCAAAATATCTTTTCCACTTCCCTAGTATCCTACTAGAGGTCCTGGTCTTCTTTAAAGACCATCCTTAGTTATTTTAGTGTAGGTTAAGTGAAGGCGCGTCAAAAAGAGGAGGTTCAAACACTTACGAAGAAAATCGGACCTAAGGTAAGGGAAATATCACAATCTCATTTTTATCCGATATTGTTTATAATTTAGCATTTATTGGGGTGTATTTTATCATCCACATCCATGTTTCCTCAATATGTAATATTATTTCCATTCACCTAAAAATTTTTAAATCCTATTTTATCCTTCGGTGAGTTTTTAGTAAAAGATATGAAAGGAATCTTTTGTCATTTTTCGTACGAGGTACTTTTTGACTTTTCAGAAGAAATTATGAGAAGAATGTTTTCTTTTAAATTATAAGGCATGAATGGATTTTTAAAACATTATTACGAAGAAGCTTCCCTTACAAGTTTTCAAGTTTATTTTTAATCAACTTCTTTTAGTTTAGAATTGTATGACATGTTAAGAAAGGAAAAGTGTTTTTGAAGTAAAAAGGATATTTTCCTCAAAAATGGAGTTCAAGTGTTTTATCAAAATTATTTTACATCTATGATAATAAAGGGTTCTGTTTCTATCCTTATTATTACATTGATTTTATTATGTTGTAAATGAATTATGTTTATGAATTCATTTATCTGATATGAATTATTTTATGATGTCACGATGTTTAAGATTCCCATTTTTATTACATGGGTTATGCTATGATATATGGTTTATGATTTTGTGGTACACATAAGAATGGTATCATTATGAGATGGGTGGGACCTATATCTCCCTCCAATGCATTGGGTAAAGATTTTATATCTCCTGAGATAGATATGGCTGGAATGGTAGGTTATACCGGTTCAGTGAAACATGACAGAAACGAGGGTGACTCGGTTTACAAATGGACTTTTTCCACGAATATTGTCTTGGGAATGTGTCTTGACTAATAAGATATGATTCTCTATGATTATGTGTGTATGCCACAATGTTTCATGTTTTATGTTATGATTATTGGAATTTCATTTCACTACTATGATTTATCCCATGTTATGAAATTATGCTCTCTTTTGCAGGTTAAGATTTCCAAAATGTTATGTTCTTATGAATATGATGTGATTGATATTTCTTTTGTTTGCCCTTAATTAGCATTTGAGATCACCCTTTTATGTTTTATTTTCCCCAGGATATAATGAATGGTTTTAGGTAAAAAAAAAGGGAAGATCTTTATGGGAGATGTTGAAGATCATTCACCACGATTAGAAGATTATATTCAGAGTTTCCAAAGACACTAAACTATTACGATGCTTGTGTGTGTTTTTGTTATGTACTAAGTATTCCACAAAAGTAATGTAATGTCCATGTACGTTATGCTTTGGGACTCTACAGTAGCACATTGGGACCTATAGTGAAGAAAGGAATGATACATATAGGAGGATTTTTAGGGAGCTTTGACATAAAAAATGATACCATGACATGGCCTAGTTTCTTGTCCTTTAGGATTTAAAATAAAGAGTCTTCAAACATTTATTTAAGAGATTTTTTACTCTAGGCATTTGGATCATGTAATTGTTTCCTCTTAACCCAGTTTAGAAACATATTTTTCCTTAATAATGTGGCTTAACTCCATCTTTTTTCGATTAATAATTATTAATATTTTTCAATTAAGTTATTTTATAATATTATTAATAAATTATTAATAATATTTTATTTTATTTTAATATGTTGGAATGTGTGAATGTAAATATCTCATAGAAAACTTGGAAGGGATGGAAGAAAATAAGCCCCTATAAAAGAGAGGGTTGTGTGGCTGTTTATGTGGTAAAATATTTTCAGAATACAATACTGGAAGTAATGACGAATAATAAACTGCTTAATACTCTTTTAATTATATATATATATATCTAAATAAAAGTATAAATAAATATTTTTAGAAAAATAAGCAGAAGCCAACCAAAACGGCGCTTTCTATTTTAAATTTCTAAAAAGGGCACCGAGAAAGAATGAAAATTATTTAAAAAAATATGAACAAGGTTTTTTCCTTATTAGTACCTTCTTCAATGGTTTTAAAAAGAAGGAAATGAATGAGAATGTTCATTCATTATAATATTTTTTAAGAAGGTGTTGTCTCATATAATTCCCACCCTTAAATGTAAAATATACCATATACCATGAAATAGTTTACCATGTTCCCTATTTCAATATTTCATATATATATATATAGAAATTTTCCATTCCTATACAATTGGATAATTTTTGTGTTTATATTAAATGAATATAAATATATTATTATGTTTTCAAGATCCAAAACTTGTATCCTTATGTATTAAATATTATTATTAAATATTTTTCTAGTTTTGATATTTATTGTGATATATTCCATTGAAAGGATAAATTATTCTCTCACATTTCATGAATAAAAACATTATTTTGAACATTCTAGAAAAAAAGAAAATTAATTGAAATCCTATGTAATATATCTCTTTAATGCATTATAATAAAAATTAGAGACTAAGACACAAGTAATATTAATATTATTCCAAATGATTTCAATTTCATAAGGTTACGAATATTTTGAGTTGTGAATAATGTAATATTAAAATGTATAGAAAACCAATAAATCAAAAAAAAATTCAAGTGTGAACCAAATTTCTAATATTTTCTCAATAAGAATAATTCAACAAATCATTCAACACAAAAAATACTACACATATAAAGAAAAATATTTGAATTAAAAAAACCATAAAAATTAAAACATATTTTTCATAAAATATTAATAAATTAGATTCACAAAAAAAAGAATAATTTAGAACTAAAATGCCTATTTCACACTAATTATTACATCATTACTATGTTTCACAGAAATTATTTTATTATTAAGAATTCATAATTAAATTTTCATTTTAATCGAAATATTATAATAGAATATCGTAAAATTTATGAGGGAAAAACTCAACTATTGTTCCATATCTGGTATTCAATTATTGGATAACAAGTATATATATTCGGTGAATAAATATGGAATCTTTCAAACATGTTGAAAAAATATCATTCATATAATACTGGACAATCTATAGATTTAAACAATTGTTTGATAATATTTTATAAAAGAAATCATGTTACTCAAGAATGTATTTGTAATATATATAGGTATTAAAAATTGGAGATATAAAATGGTTTATAATATCCCAACTGGAATATACTCTTAAATATCGGTATTTAAAAAGTAATTTCACTTTCTAGTGGAGATTGATGAAAAAAAAAATTGGGTTCTAAAGTTTGTAAATATGGATTACAGGATTACCCCGTGAAAGGGAAATTTTATTTGAATGAGATTAATGAAACCATAAGGGATTCATATGAAAATGTATGAATTGTGAAGGGGAAATGAAAAATATTTCATAATAGGTTAATATAGTAGATAAAATTAAAATATATAAATACATATTATTCAATTCTTGGTGGATAATTATTCCTAGGAAATTAATCTCTAGGTGGTCTAAACCATTTATATTGACATGAGTATACTAGAATACAGAATTGAATACAATCAAAGATGGAGGAGATCTATTAATAGTGAATAAAAAGTGACCAAAACCAAAAAATGAAAGGGTAGATGTAGAGAAATAAAATATCATAAAGACAATTGGAAATAGAATTGAATAATTCTATCTGAAGACTTTAAAAAAATATTATGAGGAAGCCTATGAACATGAATTTTAATTTTGATTTTGAATAAATATTAATTTACCCAACTTAGTGTGATGGTATTTTTTAAGATGAAACAAAAGAATGAAATGGATTAATTGTTAAGGAAGACATAGTATTAGGAAAAAATTGAATGTAAACTCCAAGAAAGAGGTGAATTAAGGTATAAAAAAATTATATTATTGTCTCCTATTATTTCCACCATGGCCATACAGAAATTATTATCTTGTTTAAAAGAACATGTTCAATATCTCAATTTCTCTTGATATTGATCTTACTAACTATTACATTAAAATATAGAAAGTAAAGAAGAAGAAAAAAGGATTTTACTCAATTCACCGCTAAGGGATAATCAACGGATTATATACATAATGATGTTCTATTTTACCAGAATCCACTATACTCACTTTTAGTGGATCCATGTTTTTAGGTCATGGTTATTCTGAATCAAGGTGCACTTACCATAAAAGGTTCCAGAAAGACTCATTATAAATTTAAGGGACACTCCCTCTTATCCTCCTCCATTCATTTCTTCAGTAAAAGAAAAATTCTATTTACATACATGGGGTTCTCTTTATAAAAAACATTTGGATTATGAGCCTCTCAACATCATAATTCCATAATGGATGATTAATTGCAGTCAATGTTTGTTGATCATGAAATCCCCTAAGGCCTAGTGGGATTAAATCCTTGATGTAATGGTTGGGTCTATGTCTCTCCAAAAAAACATAAATAAAAACCTCCTCTTCAACAAGAATAGTAATCACTATTGGGATAATCACGTTTCAGTTAAACATCAACAATCATATGTAGCAGTGTAATCCTTATTCATCAATCATTTTTTATTAAATATATATATATATAATCAATGGTAATATATCTATGGGTATCCTATAACCTTATTATCTAAACTAGATATATTAATATGTTTTGTCTCTCTCGTTTTTAGATATTCCATATTTTTTACCCCTCTTCTTCTAGAATCACGATTAATATTTTTTTATATATTCTTTTAGGAATCAAACTATCTGAATCACTGGATGGGATTAAACTACTTCATATAATCCATAATGAATATTTTAAGTGTACTACATGTTTTAATATGTTCATAATAAAAAATTTAAATCAATTCAATTTTCCAAATTTCATTCCATATATACGCCATTTTAAATTCAAACCAATTCTTCCAAATATATTGAAGATAAATTTTACATGATGTGATGATTCTCATTACAAAAAGAGTTTTTTATTCATCCCCAAAATCATATTTTGAAATTATTCTTAATGGTGTGATGGTATATCATTAACCATATCCATGAAATATTATCAATATTAATATTTAACTCATTTGAATGTCCTGGTGTGATATCCATCACCTTTAAAGACTATGAAACTGAACTCTTACCTTCACCACAACCTTTGGGGTATGAAATATTCCGTTGGGGTGTTTGAACAAAAACCTCCTATATTCATTTATTGAATAGTAAACAACACATCATTGTGAAACCTTTTAATTCTTATTTAACAATTGCATCACAATATAACACTCCTTATCATAGTGTGTACATCTCCAATTAGGTTGTGCTTCTAAAATACATCTACACCTCTTCATGAAATAGATATCCTTCTTACAATGTGACAACATTCATCATTGACCACATTATTAATCATATATTATAATATACTATATATTATAAACCCATGTCTAGCTAATTTATTGATCTTATTTTATTATTGATAATAGAATATAAAGTAACCCTTAAATATTAGAATTTCTGTCTAATTACTCTTATGTATGCTTCATTGATACCCTTACGTAACATGAATGTGACCTTCATTTATTGTTCGGGCAACCTTTATGTATTGGAATTTTACAACATTTATCCTTACTAGAGGATATTATGTATCATTTAAATATATCATGTACCATCTATAAAATATTAATTATCACTATGAGTGTTCATCCATTGTCACATGTCACCATTTTGGATGATATTATGTATGATCCAAAAACCATACATATACGAAGTTTAATTCAATACATTGTAAAATGTCTAGAATGTAAAAAAACAAATCACTTATTTTCCTTTGTTACTATAATGTATCACTTAATCATTTTATAATACCCTTATGTATGGATTTTTGTACCCTTAAGTAACATGAAGAAATATATTATGTAAGAGACTTAATTTTTTTTAGTAATTTTAAACCCTAAAATATTTTAGATCAGAATTCATATTAGACTTCTCCAACAATCGTGAAACCATATACACCTTCTCATAATGTCTGAAAATATTTTTAAGTCTCTTCTATTGGAATATATTATTTTACACGTGAAAACATAATCTCATCTCTAATGTTTGTGGTCCAATTTCATCTATATTATTTTTATTCTTCCCCAAAAACATGAATGTGGTTCTTATGTGAATGGTAAACATATTCACTTCTTTATATATGTAACCATATCTTTTAATGACTTTTAAAATCCTTATATCACCTTCATTAAGTGATTATTTCTGTAATAATAATTAATAAAAAACAAATTCAAAACCTCTGAGTTCAACATTCCCCCCTTTGGATTTTGTTGTAAATTCTTATATAAATCCAGATCCTTCATGTTACTCCATTATTCCAAACATTGTATGGATTTATGGTTAATTTTTTTTCCACCCCTTTGAAAATAAAATTCTTTGTTCTACTTACCTATATATCTCTTTTCATTCTACCTTTAATCTCATAGGATTTCATAGGGGTATATTTTTTGTAGTTTGTGTTCTAGAGCCAACTGATTGTATTTTGATTATATATAATCAAAAATTTGAATATTAATAAAACATTATATTACATAATTATTATTGTTTTGTATGTATTTAATGTAATAATGTCTTATGGTATCTATCACCTTGATAAGTTCATAACAGTTCTCTGCTATGATGAGAAACTTAATGTCCCTTGATAATATTCTTAAATATAGTTCAACAGCTGGATATCGTACTATGATAGGAAAAATAGTATGTAAACTATTATCTATAATTACTGATTATAAGATGAGGATTCTTCTTATAAAATTCACACTTGGTAATATAAAATATGGTAGATTATGAAAATAGACCCACTAGTAGTAATTCTGCATGTTTTGGTGTCAATAGATATTTTAATTTGCAAGCATGTGTATTGGTCCTTAGACTTTATTATTATCAATAATTCATTCATGACTTGAATACTTATATTTACTTAACAAAATTGTGACACTATATGTTCACATGAAGTAGGGTACATTGGGTTCCTCATGAATGACATATTATTAACGGAAGGGTCAAGGAATGATCTATCCTTTGCATCATTATTGAATTTGATATATTATCATTTTTATTAGAATAAATATAACTTATTAAATTCCATGGCCATGGTGCAATAGTGTGTTTATATCAAATTGTTAAAAAGAGGAATATCAAGAATATAGGTTGATGACAGATATATGAATCCTTTGTGATAGGATATTATAAAAAATGTATTAAATTATATAATGAGAATTCATATGTGATTTTCATCATTTTGACATTATGTTATTTGTCTTTAGTGGATATACTCATTGATAGATAGTAATATTGGACATTAATAAATCTGACCTAATACTAATGAGAAATAATCTTAGAGGGTCAAAAACAAATTGTTCCCACTGATCTTCGATAAAATATATTTAAATTTAATTACTTGAATGAATATTATTCTCAATATAGAGGAACAATTTTATTCAATTCTTATTGATCACATAAATTAAAAAAATCTATTTATCAAATTGTGAATAAAATATATTTATTTTATTTATTGATTATTTAATAAATATATGTTCATTAGTTTATATATAAAGCATTTATTTAGAAATAAAATATTTATTTGGATATTCAATAAATTTCAGGAGTTGTAATAGACCAAGATCATGTCTGATGATAAATGTTAATTTAAAATCTAGTAAAATTAAATTTATCATTTTTCAATCTAGCACAATATATAAAAATAAAATTATTATTATTATTATATATTGTGAGGTTTTTAAGGATTATTATATTATTTAAGGGAAGTTATTGAATTAAATAATATTTTAACCTAAACCATATCTCTATAAATATATGTTTATTCCTCTTATGTAGGGTTAATTGAGCCTTATGAATCATTACGCACAATAGAATTATCTCTTCATTCATCCTCCTATCCCTCTAAATAATGATAAGCACAAGAGAGATTCTATAAGACGGAAGGATATTTAGTGGTTAAGATGAACTTTTTAAGATGATTAATTCACCTTTCTAGAACTCCAAATTTAATTAGTGTCATTCGAAGATCAAAAGAGTGCATGTGGATCACTACTAGAGGAATTATACACTTAGATCATTACAACACAAAAAAGGTAATATAAAAAGGGGTTTAGATGATAAAATACTTCTATGAAGTAAGATGTTAAGACAAGGTATCATTTATTCCAATAATATTTAAATAAATTACAAATTAAATGTTCAAAGATCCTTTATGGGTTTCAGGTTCTCTTATTTCAATATTTAGTTGAAAATTTTCATTGTTCATTGTGTTTGTATCATGTAAAATTTACGAATAACCCACAAAATGGACAAAAATTATTAGTTATATATATAGCAAAGGTGCATTAGCTATTCCTAAAACCTTCCAGTTGTATTAGAGCAGTCATGTTTTATATTTATAATTATTTATTTAATTTTTGATCAATATTAACAATAGTTGTAATATTTTCATTTCAAGAATTATTCATTATTTAATCATATATTGATTAACATGATCTTAAAATTTTGATTATCATCATTCATGTTTTCATTTTCTTAAATGACTCATAATCTATTAATAATACATGGATATTCAATTAGAAAGTTAGAAGGATTCTGGTCTATTAGCTTGGGATTACATGTTGTGTCGCTGGAGGATATACTGTGTACCCAAGTTCACTAAATCTGGCTATGTCACATGATAAATGGAACACCAAGTAGTAATTATACATGGTGAATTTATTTCACACTAAATATAGATTAGGTAAATTTGGAACACAATTTTTCATATTACACAACATGTATATAGAATAAATGGTGTGTATTCTACAAAGTTTAGAGATGAAATTCATGCTAACCATGTGGTCAAAGACATGTTAAAAACTACACGAGGATGATATCCTAGAGAAATAATGTCATACAGGATGGGTATCCAACATACACTACATATAGTTTAGTAAATTCTAAGACCAAAGTACACAACAATCAATTCAGTGAGTCAAGAAGATACATGAATATCAAAACACATAGTGTATAGATGGAGTACACATCATGTGATATTGCATATGAAGAACATGTAGAGTCCTTTAGTGGGTTATTTTGACATCTAACAAGAGTGATACATGGTGTGTATCTAAATAGTACACACCAGATAGTTTAACTTAGGTACATGTCAAAACCCCATGTGTGTTTCCTGAATACATGATAATAGAGGTGAAAGGTGTGTAACTAAAACTTTTTGTGTATGAATGATGAGGATGATGAAACAAGAAGGGGGGGGGGGTAAATTTTCCCCTATTAGAAATATTGAAAAAAGTAAAATGAAGATATCCTTTCCTTCACTCTCAAATATGAGTGCTAATTAGAAAATAAATAATGGAAATAACTGGACACAAATATGTATAGTTGTTCGGGGTACATAAATTCCCTAGTCCACTACACTAATTCTATCTCCGGGAGATTGATAATTTTCATTACTACATCATTTTTTCAAGGACCTCAACAACCGAGTGTAGGAAATTGAAACCTTACAATAAGGATTTTACAGGACCTTCTCGTTCTTTTATAGGGAACCAAAATATCCAAAATTTATCACAAGAATATGAAAATAAATGACAACTAAATTCAAGAATATGATAATCTAAAAAGATAATAGTTTAAGAGGAAGTTGTTTAATACCAGTTTAGCTCATAATTTTAGTAAAAAATAACAGATGTGTATAATATTTAATAATGTACAACAACAATAAAATAATCTTCAATATTGTGTAATCTTCATCTTCTTCTTCTTTAAAACAAATAATATTTATCTTCTTTGTAATAGAATATATTATTCTTCTTTCTATTCACATTGTGAGAGTGTAATATATATAAAAATTATTTAAATTCTCTCATCACAATGTATAATGATGGAATGAATAATTTTATAGCACTTTATTTTTGTAAGAGTTTTCACATATCTTCCATTATTCATATTTTTTTCACATGTGAAAGATATAAATATATATATATATAGAATAATATTTTCTAAAAATTTTAAAATCAAATCTTAATTTGGATATTAAAAATAATATTTTCAAATATTTTCCTCAAATTTCTCCAAAAATAGCATAACACATTTTTCTTCTTCTTTCAACTGTAGAATAAATATCTAATAAATGCTTTCAAAATAATTTGAATAATCCCTATGATAATATATCCATAATAATAGTAGTATTTACTGATCATCCAAAATATATTTAGGTATCATTAAAATATTCCTCTAAAATAGATGGAATAGTCCTTAAAAACTATCAGTGGTGCATGGAATCTGTTTCATGGCACAATGAGGAAACAACTTGTTCATCGTGTGATGCTAAAAATCCTACAGTTATGAGATTCCATCGATAAAAGTATAAACATGAGGAGTGAAAATATTATAATTGTTCCACTCAAATAGTAGTGATTACATGATTAGGTTTAATGTGGAACTATAAAACATGGGTTTCACATAAACAGAACATAGGGTATCTTTTTCAAATGTATAGATCATGTACGTAGGGTTCATTGAATGTTTCATAGGGTTCATTGAAAAATAAATTAAAGTCTACCATATGGCTTAATTCCAATTTATGATTCATTTAACATATTGTTTTACAAATTATATGGTTCTCTAACTATACATTTTTTCAAACATAGGGTTCAAATAATCCATTTGAAAAACTGAATAACATACTATTACAAACTTAAACAATTTTTAATGGACCTTAACATGAGATGCATCCCTACTAATTAACGAATTCTTTTCAAACAAATTATATATAATTATAAAGTATTATGAAGTAAATTATTTCAACAAATAAATCTCTCGACATCAACCAAAAATAGAATAAACACTTTTCTGAAGAAACTGCAGTTCTGTAAAATCATCAAAGAAATTTAAATATTTTATTAACCATAAAACAGACTTTTTATACCTCAATATAAAATAAATAAACCAATGTACTCATATTGTATTTCCTTTATACCATGTTTCGAGTGATTCCAATATATGTATCACATGTAGTAAATGAAATATAGCATCCTTTCAATTCAATAAACTATAGAGTTTCTAAAATGTTGCATCAACTTCGACGAATTTTAAGAGAACAAAAGAGATATTTTTAGACTTCCTCATAAAATAATTAATTTTAGATAAATAAATTGGATATTTAATGTCTCAAATTTTGTAAGAATTTGAGAAGTGTAAAATAAATAATATATTTAGTGAATTTTTTCACCACCAAAATAGTTGAATTGACTATCGACATAAATAAATAAAATGAATATAGTATTCCTATATTTAAAATGGAAGAAATTCAATAAAAATCCTATCACAATTGATTTGTATATAAAAAAATACAGTGAAATGATAAATTAGAAACCATTTAAAAAATAATATTAGCAAACAAATAATGACGTGTTAGAATAATTATCAAAACCAATCCAAGATGATAATGGCATGGATCCACTAAAAATATCATCTTTTTTATAATTACAAAACTCTAATTCTCTACCAGCCTTTTATACCCATTTTTAAGGATAAAAAAGATGAGTTATTAGGAATATTAAATAACACAATATATTTTCCCTTTTTATAAAGGATAAGAATTCAAAATTTATCCAGTAGTACAAAAATATTTAAAATTTGATTAAAAAGTATTTCATCCCACCTTTTAAAAGATCATAAATTTGAGTTTTTGGCAATGGTATGAAAAATATGTTCTAAAAACATGCATAAGTATAAACTCCCCATAAATTCATGCTTCATTAAAAACAATTTATTTGAGTATCCCAGAAAATATATAAAATATTATTTATTGAATAAGAATATATGTTCAAGGAATTAAAAATATGTATTAAAAAATTTAATTCATGCAATAAAATTAAAATAATTAAACACATGTTAAATATTTAAAATAAGTCCACATATGACTAAGAATATAATTAGTGAAACTCATGGAATTGAAAATAAAAAATTTTCAATGAATTTTAAAATGAAGTTTTCAAATAATTTAAAACAAATTATTTTCAAATAATTTTAAATAAAGCATTTTCAAAGAATTTTTTTTATATAAATCCTTTTTACCTCTCATAAATGAACAAATCATTTTAATATAACAAATGAACAGAAATGTTTTACATAAGATAATAGAATAATTTTTCACAAGCAATAAATTTTTATAACAAGACATGAAGACACATTCTTACAAAAAAACATTTATAGATTAATAGTTTGAACATAAGGATAATTAATTGTGTAGGTAAAAAATTTAATTTTTATTCTCTCCATACATAAAATAATAAGTAAATTGAAATAAAATATTAAAATATAAATTAAATACTTTACAGATTAAAAGTTCCAACTCTAATTAAGTTTCGATTTAAAAGAATAGGAAATATAAATATAATTAATTTTAATAATTTTAAATTTTCCACTTAATGATATGAAAATGAAATCCTGTGGAATATAACTAAAATTATCAAAAATAAGTTCCTTTCAGTACCCATATTCTTTTTGGTCAGATAGTGTTCGAAAATAATACATAGGTAACCAAATATGTTTATTTTGATAAGTCATTTCATAATTAGATTTAGATAATTATTTTTAGTAATGAACATGCTTGACACTGTAAAATTTATGTTTTTTAAAAAAAAATAATTATAATAATTCCCATTAATACCACAATAACAAAATTTAACAATGGACATTCTTATTATTTAAGAACAATGAAAAATTAT
Organism: Viscum album; assembly: GCA_963277665.1. NCBI lineage: Eukaryota > Viridiplantae > Streptophyta > Magnoliopsida > Santalales > Viscaceae > Viscum > Viscum album. Next base: position 1,870,373,843 of record OY728133.1, read on the forward strand.
TTATAATATAATTTTAGATTTTCTCTATTACTACTAATACTAACTTTTCATTTATGAATTATAATTTTACCAAGAAATTGATTGAAACCATTCCTTCCCTTAATAAGAATACTTGAGGTTTTTATAAAGGATTATCTTCATCTAATAGTTATTTATGTTTATTTTCCTGTAAATCACAATAATTTTTGGAAGGGTTGGATATTAGAACTAAAATCTAGTAATCCCAAATTTATTTATCAATATAAATTGAATCAAAAGTTTTTACAAGTTTTCTACACTATTTCTTGAAATATTAAATGTTAAATTGATGAATAAAAAAATATTTATTAATTTCATTATAAGAAAACAAATTTTATTCAGAATATGGAGAGTGAGAAAAATATTCCTCGTCAGTATGATTTATAAGACATAGATTTTCCATTTAATTTTCACATTAATATTCAGAGTTTCCAGTGGATTCATTACTTGAATCCAAATGACTATAATAAGAAAATTCATCCATATAAACTTTGAGTGCTACATTTTTCATTTTAATAGAAATATTGTTTCCAGTTTTTACTTACATCCAAACTTCACAAATCTCAATCTATTCCTTTAATTACTGATTTTTTTTTGAAATTAGAGTTTACAAGGGAGAAGTATCATTGAAAATTTCAATCAAACTGTGTTTTCAAATAATATTGGTTCTCTCATAAGAAAATATGATTGTCTTCCTCAAATCAAATGTAGTACCACATTGTGAATCATGACTAAATTCATTCGAACCAAGCATCCATATGATAGAATTAATATATCTCGAAAGAGAATCATACTATAATTCTTTAGTAACATCCCGGTTTATTGTTATTTAGGGATCTCATAATATTTTAACATTTTCATGTAATCATTGAAATAAATTTTCTTCAAATAAATAATCTTGTGTGATTTCTAACATCTGCAATTATATACATTAAGATAAAGTTCACATATCCTCAACATACCTTCTCTAAGATAAACAATTGACATTTGTCTTCATCTGGGTCATTAAATCAATATTTCTAGAGACGAAATAAATATAATCACTAGAGTTTATCCTTTTATACCACTTATTGGTATCAAATAGAAACAAAATAATAATAATTTATTCACAAGAAGTGAAATATATCCAATGAAACCAAACCTATCATACCGATTGTTTTGACTCATAATAATTATGATGAAGACATAATTTGGGGGGATGAATTGTTCCCTTTAAAAAATATTGAAAAAATTAAAAAATCCTTATTAAAATGAAGTTATCATTTAATTCTATCAAAAATATGAGTACACAATAAAAAATATATGATGTAAAGACTAGTCACTATTGTGGTTGGATTTATCTTCTCTAGGTATGTGTTCTGTATGGTTTTTATTTGGTTGTGGTTTTGGTTGCTGATTTGTGATTAGATATGGTTTTCTATTGATCCTTTTTAGTTTTATATTGTTACTTTTATATTAAAGGAAAATCTAGGGGATTTCAATCCCTATTATCAGAGGTCGTTAGGTTTTCTATATTCTTGAGGAAGGAGGATATATTCATGCATTCTAATTTATATAATTTTTGTTCATTTTTATTGGTTCTTTAATATTTGGTTTACAATTACATATATTGAAATTGAAATGGTCATGGGCTCATGTTTAGAATATTGTTTCTTTGAAAATTGTAATTTTATTGGAAAAGAATGGATTTTCAAAACATTAAATAAATTGGATTGGATTTGAAATAGTTTTTATAAAAATTTGAGAATGGTTTTTAAAATAGTTACTAAAAAAATCACTAATGATAACCTTGGGTGCATTGAGAATGATGCACGGGTTACCACAGAGTGTGTGACACCACTTGAACGTGACCACTTGTATATCAATGGAATTTTATGGTATTAGATATTAGTGGGATTCAAAATTATTTCTTTTTTATGCTTGTGACTGTATAATATATATTTTCCCATATGCTAGAGCCCGACTCGAAGGTGCATTTCTGTCTATAATTTTTTATTTCCTGATATATTATTTCATATATGTTGGATCACATTTTTATTTATATTTCAATATGTATACTTAATTTTTCTTATGAATGGAATGTTTCTGGTATAGAAAAAATGATATGAAATTTTTGGAAAACACAAGGACTCTTTTAAAATTGATTTCAAATTGGTTTATTTACAAAAAAAATTGTATTTTTTTATGTTATAACTTTATGAATTCTTGATATTAGAACTTTTATATAGTCCATGGTGGATTCCCACTAGGATCTATTTCTTAACCCTACTTATGCATTTGCTGATTCTAAAATTTTTTTAGTAGGAAACAGGTAAAGGTAAGGATATTTTATATCATGTTGGTTTTCATTTTATTTCTATTTCAGTTTTGGATCATTATGGAGGTGATGGTTTGTAACATGGAAACATTTTAGTCTTGAACTTTCAGACATATTGGTTTATCTTATTTAGATTATTTGTATCTCACTTTTTTTATACATTTCACTAGAGATGTATGTTTTGTTTTTCTTATATTCACGACATGTTTTGTTATGTTTGTTATACCTCACCATATAATGTGATGGATTGGGTGAATGGTCTAGCTTACCTATGCTGGTCTATTGTAATTTTCTATCAGTCAGTTTACTCAACCTCATGTGTGTCAATACTGACTGTTTTGATTATGTGTATTGGGTAGAGATAAGTAGGATCATCAAAATTTGGATAGTGGGTACGGAAAAGGGGCCTAGACACCTCACTCATGTGAATGAATCCATGTTTCCAAGGGTGGTCGGAAAATATTTACTAAGTTCAAGACTTGGTATTAAAATTCATTTTTTAGAATTGTATGGAAAATCTATTTAAATTGACTAATCTACTATTTTTGGTGATTTGTCTTGTGTAAGTCCATTTAAATAATTGAAGTGGGGAGTTTTTTAGATGGAACCATTCATTTTAAAAGGTGTATCCTTTTTATGTTAGAAATAATAATTTTATTAAATTCTTATCATTTTAAATCAAAATTTGGGATTATGGAATTTGGTTTAATGGTTTTGGATTTTTCATATGACTCATTGGTTATTGTATCAGGTTTAAGAGAAAATGCATCCTAGAAGAGTTCTTAAAAATACCAGTGGGTAAAACGTGAGGCAAGTTCCATCGGTAGATACTATAGTGGACCCTTCTTTGGTCGAAATAGTTATTTATACCATTTAGAGTCTAGGTTTTGTGGATATCATGATCACAGGATTATTAGTGAATCATGGACCGATATTTACCAAGAAGTATACACCTACCATTGTGGTAACAATGGAACCCAAGAATCTGAGGAGTGGCTTGAATATATTGAGAGGATCTTAAAAATTTTTAAGACTCCTAAATATTCTCTAGTGGGTTTTTCCATTTACATGATCAAGGGGTTAGGAAGAAGATTGTGAGACTCAATCATGCAGGAAAGGTTACATGACGGTCTTACCAGTTATTCTTTCATGAAAATATTTAACCAATATTTTTATCTTGATAAAATATGTGCATCAAATACCCAAGAGTTTCAGACCTTGGATCATGGGAAGAATACCATTCAGGAATACTCCAATCAATTTGCTGAGTTAGTGCATCCTGTACCAGAGCATATCATTAACGATTACTTGAATGGTCATAGGTTTGATAAGGTGATGATGGCCGATATTTGTTTGATTCTACTTCTTTTTTTCCTTCCAAACCATATATAGGTAGTGTATAAATAAATTTTTGTTGATCTAGACATTGCTGGAAGGATATGTTTGGGGTGAGCATCAGGTGGTTAAACAGCTATCTAGGGTGCTTCTTCTAGTGAGAAAAGTAAGTGCAAGAGTTGTTAGATTTCAAAAGAACCTCATTTAGTGGAATATTTAGGGTAGAAATAGGTTATCTTCTACCATTGTGGTAGGTGTGGACATTCCAAGACTAATTGTATAGAGGCTCCTAGGACTTGTCATCTTTATGGGTGATATGGACATCTGAACCATTTATGTAACTAGATTTTCCAAGGAAGTAAGCTGATATGCAGTTTCACCAAGAGATTGTAGGTTACAATTGATGCTCTGAAGCGTGTTGGGTCTCATTATCATGAAAAAGGGGATGTACATGTGGCTATTTCTTGAAGAATTTTTTTTGATAGAGTGTGCTCAAGATGAATTTGAAGTAGCGATAGTTACCGTTAGAGGTACAATGTATATTTCATATTCTACGGTGTTATCTTTGTTTATATGACTTATTATAATTATTTTATATCATCAAATTTGGTTTAAATTCTAAGTTAGAATTTATAGATTATTCTCTTATTTTTGGATATTTCCACACCATTAGAAAAGATGTCCAAATAGGGTTTCCAGTGCCCTATGTGTCGGGTGGTGAAAAATGACAATGAGGTGGGTTGGGACGTCTTATTACATGATATTGAAATATTTGAATTGATTGTTAGAATGTATTGGATGTTAGGTTTTATGGAACATATAGACTTTTATCACCATGTAGTATAGTTCTTATCTACATATGGGTTCACTCATGTATTTCTATGGTGGGTGGGACTTTAGTTCCGGAATGGAGGGACATGTTGTTCTTTATGATTGTATAATGGCATACCTGTAGTCTGAAATGTTTCTTGATGTAGTTGACCATTGTTTGAGTGGCCAGATACCGGGTGTTGTGGGAGCATACCCTATGGGCTGTCTAGAAGATTTTTTTTTACTACAACATAAAGGGTTCGAGATTACTGTTGACATTCTCCCTAGAAAGATGCCCATTTCTATGCCATCATATCGATGACACATACAAATTTTGTGGAACTTAAGGACCATATATAGGTACTGGAGGGAAATGATTTATTTATCCAAGATTTTTCCAATGGGATTCACCTATGCTCTTTTCGTTGAAGGTAAAAAAAGTCTCAAGATTTTTTATTTACCATCGAATGTAAAATTGGGTTACTCTTAAGAACAAGAATCATTTACGAAGAATTGATGATCTCTCTAATCACATGAGAGGGCCTCATTGGTTTTATAATACTAACTTGTGATCAAGGTATCAACAATTATGATTCCATCTAGAGTGTACACCCAAGACATATTATCATAGTCGATATGGGTATTTCATGTTTTTGGTTATTCTATTTGGACTCAAAAACTCTCCTTTTATATTTATCGATTTTATGAATTAGATATTTCTTTGATTCTTGGAATATTTTTTATTGTTTTTTAGATGATATCTTGGTGTACATCAAGTCAAAGTAAGATCATGTGGACCGTTTTAATGTCATTCTATAGAACATGAAAGAAAATCACATGTATGGTAAAAATTCCAAGTATGAGTTTTGGTTATGATAGGTGAATTAAATGGGGAATGTGATATCTAAGATGCGGTATCAGTGGATCCTAGAAAGGTATTGGATGTTATGTACTAATAAAATCCTATAAATGTGTTTGAGATCCAAATATTCTTGGGGTTGGTAAGTTATTAAAGGTGGTTTGTTGGAGACTCCTCCAATATTTCATCTCTAATAAAATTGTTAACCCATAATGGTGTAATGTTTGAGTGGGAAAAAAGTTATCTATCTTTTGAGGAGATGAGAGTGAGGTTGAATTTATCCCTAATATTGATTCTCCCCAAACTAGTATTGGTTAATGATGTTTTCTATGATGATTCAGGTATGGGTTTGGGATCTATATATATGCAAGCGAAATAAGTGGTGGCATATGGATAATATATGTTATGCCTCATGTGAAGAACTACTCTACCCATGATCTTATTATGGATGTGTTTATGCGTAAAATATATTTGTGGCATCACAATCTTTTTGGGGAGCGATATATAATGTATTATGATCACAAAATCCTAAAGCATGATTTCACTCAGATGGACCTGAAAATCTGATAAAGACGCTATGTTTGGTATCTCTAGACCTTTAATTTGATATCATATATTCCACTGAAAAATTAAACATGGTTATCAATGAATTGAGTAGAATAATATCAATCCATGTAGTGAAAGAATAAATTAATGAGTGGTCTATGATGTGATTTTTTTCCATGATGAGATTGGGAATGAGGAAGATTTGTGGTTAGGTGTTCTTGGCTTTGATAAATTTTTTTTTATATTTTGATGAGTAAGATTGACATAAAAAGATTATAGAAATTGGGAGCTGACACTTAGGGGAAATCCTAAATAATAGAGAGACCTCGAGGGAGTTTACTTGATCTCCCAATGGAGATTTTTGATTCTATAGCAGGTTGGATGTTCTTTTTTTTCCATGAGACAAGAGTTGTTAGATAGTGGACACTAGTAATGCTAGTGTGTGAACCCAGGGGATACAAAGATGTACTATTATTTGAGATGTTGGTATTGGTGGAAGGTGATGAGGTAATCCACTGCAGATTTTTTATTGCGAAGTCTCACCTATTCGATTGTTTAGGTGAAATTTTAGAGTCCTATAGGTTTGTTGCAGGCTTTACCTATTCTGGTATGGAAGTGGGATGAAATTTCATAAATTTAATCATTGGTTTATCATGTAATCCTAGTGAGAAGGATGAAATTTGTTTGATTAACAATATAATAAATAAATCAATGCATTTCTTACCAAAAAAGGAAACAATTAAAGTAGAATTTCTTGGGTACTTATATGTAAAATAACTTGTGATAATTCATGAGTTTCCATCTATGGTTTCTTCTGATAGGTACTCATGATTTACGTCCAAAATAAAGAAATTTTTACATGAGTAAATGGGTTACCAGATAAAATATATCAATTATTATCATTATTAGATTGATGGACATATAGAGAGGGCTATCTAGGTTCATATGGATATTCTTTGGAATTGTGTTCTTGATTTTAGTGGATCTTGGGACATGAAATTTCTTGTGGTAGAGTTTTACTATAAAAACAGTTATAAAGCATCTATTAGTATGTTTATCTATGAGGTTTTTTATGAGTGTACATGTCTATATTACTTGTCTTTGGCAGAGTTGGGAGAGTAGTCATTGGTATGGAAGAGTCTCATTCAAGAGAAAAAATAGATAGTATAGTTGATCCATAGAAATTTGATCATGGAATTGAGTCATCAAAAATCTTACACAAGATACTATCTTCAAATGTTGGAGCTTTTTTTGGTGATTAGATTTTTATCAAAGGTTAACCTCACTTGGGACATTGTTAGTTGGGTAAATAGAGAATGATGACACTGATGTTTGTCAGACCCTTTGAGATCATTGACCGATTGGGGAGGGTGGCCTATCTATTGGAATTATAGTCTTGTTTTACTTATATCCATGAAGTGTTTCATATTTACCATTTGAGGAGTTATATACAAGATCATTCCCTTGTGATTATGTGGCTGGATGTAGATCTTTATCCCAATACCACTTCGTTAGAGTAGGTAGTTCAGATTATGGGTCACCATGATAAGGTATTTCATAGTAAAATGACCCCCTATTCTGGATACTGGGGTAGTGCATATAGGATCTCCATGAGATGTAGGAGCATGAGTTTTTGATGAGGTAGTAATGGCATTCTAATATTTTGGATCTACGGCCATGAGGAATTTCTACAGAAAAAAGAGTTCATGGTGGGAAAATTGTAATGACCCATTAACTTTTTATTAGTCTTGTTATAGTCTTCACTTTTGGTTTCCTTTTTCATTGGAAGAGTATTCCTGACCATGAAATTGGGAGGATACAAATAATGGTGAAGCCAATTATTTTTTTGGAGTTTTAAACATAGAAACCTATAGTTCTTTCTACTCAGTGGGGACATACATGTTGTTTAAGTGAAGTACATGTCGTGTAATGTCTTATGGGAAGAATCCATAATCTTGGTACATAGAATGAATGGTTTACACTCTGTGTAATAGCTCCATGTCATGTATATATAAAAATTCAATTTTATTTATTAATAGGTGATGGGTTTTTCAACATATATAGACCCCAAGGATTACATGATCTTTAAATAGATTACAGTATGTGCAAATGGATTACACACACTGTAAATACCATGGTGTTGGTTTTGTAGGCCCCCATACGAATGCTATTTTTCATTAATTCTCTACGAGTACTTATTTTCTCAACCTAAATATCTTAATAGGTGATTTTAGGTGAATCCATTCCATCTAGATCAATTCCATCAGTGATTGATCACCATTATTGTTGGATTTATCCTCTATGGGTAAGCATTCACTTTGGTTCTCTATTACTTTTGGTTGTGAATATGGTTTTCTTATCATATGATGTTTTCTAAAAATCATTTTTAGTTTCATGGAAGGTAGATCTTATGGTTTCCAATCTCTATTGTCATTGGTAGTTACGTTTTCTATGTCCTCTTGGTAGGTGGGTCTATTAAAGTGTTCTAATTTCTTGAATTTTCTATTGATCTTATTGATTCTTTAAGATTCTAAATATAATTTCATGAGATGAAATTGATATGGGGATGGATTTGTGTTTTAAGGGGTTTTGTATTTGAAAATATAATTTTCCTTGATTTTAAACAAATAGATTTTCCATCCCTGAAATAGATTATCTTAGATTTGAAATGGTTTTTATAAAAATGTGATCCCGGTTTTAAATTTTTTTTACAAAAGTTGCATAGAGGGAACCATGGGTGTATCTAAAATAATACATGGCTAGCCTTGATGTGTGTGACACCACTAGGAGGTAATTTCTTGTATATTGATGAACTATGAAAGTAATTGATGTTAGTTGGATCAAACCATATATGTTTGTAGGGTCATAAGTTTCTAGTACATATTGTCCCATAGGCAATAGCCTAACTAGAGTGTGGATTGTTATTTTTGGTACTTTATTTCATGATAGATTATTTCATGGATAGGGGATCACATATATATTTATATTTGGGGTTTTCAAGTTACATCGTTTTATGAATGGAATGTTTTTTGTCATGAACCAGCCCGAGTTGACCTTAAAACGGTAACTCGAGCCGCTCCACAATAAGTCCCTAAAGGAATTTCCAATCCCCATAGGATGGTGACAAGAACTGAAGGAATCCATATAGTAAACAAGAGAATTATTTTGTTCAAATATAAATAATAAGGAAAACAATCAAAAGAATGGAGAACCCAATACATATTTATATCAAAATTGAACAGACATCATTTTTATGACAAAAAAATGAATGTTTAACAAAATAATACAACGAAACCGACTTGACATGGTGACCAAATGACTCCATCTGATCTCTTTGATCACTATCCAACAAAGCAATCCCATGTTACTCAAGGAGACTGAAATCAAGTTTGTACTTTCAAAAGGCCTAAAAATAGAATAAAAATATAGGCGTGAATATTACAACATTGTAGGTTAGGCCAATATTTTTTTTCCCAATGAACAACCCCTTCAAATAAGATAAATATCAATTTTATGTTTGAAATAATATATATATAATTATGTTTTCCAAACAAGGATTCAATATATGGAAGTTATGATACAAAATCCTTCATGTTTTAAAAATAATAATTCTATAACAATTTCCAATGATATGAAACATCAAAATGAAATTATTTTTTCAAGCGGTATGCTTTAAAAAATTAATATTTTAAATAAAACGCACATGCTAGTGAATTTTCCATCCAAATACACAATATTCTGAAAATTAGTACAATATATCCAATGAGCACTAGTCATGGTTACACCCTTAGGCACTAGTTCCTTGGTAGTCCTAGGTACCTCGTATCTCGGGGTGAACATAACCATAAGAATATCCATTATTGTGCATGATCCACTAGTAAGGAAAAAATACCCAGAACCTAGTGGTTCCCAACACAATCATCATAGTTTAGTTAGTTTTTTCATTATTAAAATTTCTACGTGAAATAGGGATGAAACCACTTTGGATCACTAGTAAACTTGTGCATGCACACCCACATAGATACCCACATTTGCATATAGTGATCAACAAAGTTCTAAATATTATGAAATACTCTTTTCAGATGAAAATTTCATTCTAAAATCATACGCCGACAAAGAGCCCGAAAAAATTCTTCACATTTCTTTCACAGATCAATAAACCACATAATAGTTTCATAAAAAAATTCAAGAAGTATAATGAGGCATTTCACATAAAATAAATTAAAAATGATACTTTAAGGCCAAAAACCCACCATTACCATATAAAATCATATTTTCAAGCCCCAACACCATTTCATAAATTCATTTCATGGACCATAAAATGGCTCCAAATGATATAATATGAATTACACACAAAAACCATATTTACAAGAAAAATGAAAAACATGCATTTAAACATTCATTATAAAAATAAAATTTATCAAAAGAACCAATTACATTATTTAGAAAGAGGTGTAATTACATCATTTTAAGCAATAGATAATTTAATTAAACCCCTCAAAAACTCATGTTACACATTCAAAACCCATCCAATTCTACAAATGTTCCAAAATGGACATTTATCAAGAACACATGCCAAAACACCCCAAAAATGATACTCACTACATTATAAAACATAAAACTAGATTAAAACACAAATAAGGAACCCGAAAACATTGATTCACATGATTACATTATTTTTCACAGGCCGAAACAATCTTTTTATATCACATTGAGCACATAAAATCCGACCAGGCACTTTCCTGAAAATAAGGCATGGAACAATTAATAAAAAACTTTATATAAAAATAAAAATGATATAAAACCAATTTTTCAATCCAAAAATTTATTTAAATATTTAAACTGGGTTCTAAACATTATATGTCAGGTGTGAATTAAAACGAATCATTCAAAAAAACATTTAGTGTTCACACATTTACCAAAACAACACAATTTTCAAAAAACAATGCACAAAATACCCATCTTTCATAGTAAATAATTAAACAAAAGGTTGAAAAAAATAACTAGAAAACATATAAGGTGTAAAATAAAATAAACAAATTAATCTTGAATTATAAGGACAGTTCATGGGAGAACCTACCGAAAAACCAAGGTGGAATGGAAACACCCACCCAATAACACATGCTGAGGGTTTATAATCCATAAACCTATAAATACCAGCCATGAATGAGCAAAAAACACCGAAATATTCTTTTATAACATAAACCTAGGCCATTCATGACCTTGGGAGAATATAGAGCCAATAAAAATTGGAAGGAGGAGGAAAGAGGAGAAAGGAGAAGAAAACTCACCATGATAACTAGATAACTCTTCATCTTCCCTTATTTACACACTTTTAGAGGATATTTAATGTCTTGGAACTCAATAGAGAGGCCCTTAGTGTTTTAAGAACCATGGAAAGAATATTTGGGGTAAAAAGTGTAAAATTTATTATTTATGAAAGAAACAAATTACCCTTTTCAAATCTAGAAAGTTTGAGAATCATTGAGTATGTTCTCCCTAATACCGGATAAATATTTTGTCAAAATAGGTAAAATTGAATATGGTGGTGCACCTATGGTTTTTGGTCTAGATTGAGAGGAGGAATTAATGAAAATTATTAAAAAATAAAAATTATGTAAAAGAAACAAAATATTTTTTTAAATGGGAATGGGATCGCATACTGTCCGAATACCTGAATAAATTGCCCACATCCAGCATGATTATTAATTCCTAAAGGATAAAAATGGATATGGTGGTTTTAATATGTTAGGGGATGATAAGTTGGAAGTCGAATCAGTGAAAAATGTTAAAAAACAAAGGAGTTATAAAAGAAACGAATTTTGTTTTTAAATATGGAAATAGGCTCATGGTTTGGCCCAAAACTTAGAGTAACCACACTTTTTTCAAAAAACCACTCAAACAAGCTATGTGTAACCCATGGTAGAATGACTATACATATATGGAACTCCAAAAATCAGCATTAGTCTCATACAAAACCTAAAAAATTGGTCTGGATTTCCAATGAACTAGATCAAAACCAAGACATGAAAAACCGGGTGTGACAATTCTCCACAGTATTAAAGCATTCTGCCATTGAAATCTATTACACTTTCTGTATAATTGATCAGTGCCTAAGTATTACTCATCAACACAATATAGAATCGTAATACAAGTAAATTTCTCTAACAAAAATATAACTTAAACCTTTTTCCTGAAACCAAACAACAACTCACAACTACTTCCTATGAATAAATTAAATGATCCAGCCACTCATCCAAAACCAATCCAAGACTATATCGTCGCAACATCTCCCAAATATCCCAATTACCACCCAAAAACAAATAACATCATGAAATAAATTTTTTTAAAGATAGTATCTAATAGTATCCCCAACATTAATAACCAACCAACATTGACAAAACAAGATTTCAACATAATCTAGAATTGGGCCTCTCCCATAAAGGCCAACCGAAACTCTTTTACAATGGCCTAATAACCTATGAAAAGAAAAACATAACATGTTTATTTAAACTACTCACTCCCTAATTTAGGGGAAAATAATGTAGCCAAAACATATTTTAGAAACCAAAAACCACGACCACACTAGGAGGGGAGGGAAGGTACCTACTGATTGGACCGCTAAAACCATAGCTGAAAACCACCCACCACTCTTCACCTATATGTAGATAAAATCCAAGACCAAAACGAATTAACAAGGGATTTCCACACATGAGAACTGATAGGAATCTTGTATCTATGATGTTATAACCATAAACAATACATGAGGGGTAAGTTAACCACACAATTTTCTATAAGAGGGAATTCACAGAAATGAGGAACTGCAATAGAGACATAGATACCACCTTACCACGACAATGGAGGTATGATCTTCGTCAAGCTCCCCACACCTCTGGCGATTTCATGAATCTATGTAAAGCTTCACTCTGTGGCCTATGCCTGGAGCCCTGATGTCTGAAGCATCTGATGCACCTTAGTTAAGAGCTAAGGATGAAAACACCCCATGAAGCACACTAGTACAAAAAAACACCATCACCCAATTGAAACATAAAGATACACACAACCATTATCCCTCACCCCAAACAAGGATCATAATAGACAAGGAACACGGTGAAAAACATTAACACCACCAATAAATATTACCACAACTGAGAGAGTAACCATAATTTGAAGAAACTTTAATATATGACCAAATTTCTCTCTATTCCAACAAACCGGATAAGGCATCATTCATATATGTGGATTTAACCATTGGAATGAATCCATAAGATGATATAATAGAAATATTTCCAATAGAGGACCATCCGCGGACACATCACAACATCTAACTCATCTTTAGAATCCCACTAAACATTACTCCAAAACTGAGCCACCAACAAGATCCCGTCTGAAGACACAACAAGAGTATGACTTCCAAATCACGAGGAACCTTACCGATTAAACAACACTCCTATGACATAGAAAAAACTAGCCACATAACCATTGGTTGATAAAAACATACCACAATTTTTCTATTTATTTTTTTGAAAAACAAACTTACATGGTGGATTTCCACATTCACCAATGGTTTTTCATTAAGTCCCACTCACATTCACATTTCAATGACAGCTTGGGCACCTAAACACCATTCCATACAAACCATCCATCTAGATATCCATAAAAGCATGAATGTGAGCACCCATGAAAACATGAAAGGATAAAACAAAACAACATCAGTATTAAAATAAAATACCTTCCAAAGGCATAATAATCACCAAGTCAAAAACCCTTTTCAGATTTCAAGAAACAAACCAAACTTCATCAAGAAATATTTTCTTAAAAACCAACCCATTTTCATTTTTAATAACATTGAAAATAACAAAGCTAATCCAAACAAACCCTTCCCATTTTAAAAAATTTAGCATGATCTCTTTTCATAATCCGATTTCTACAGAGGCCAAGACCCTCTCTATGAAAAAACCAACCACTCAAAACCAATTTGCAAAACCAATTCATCATATTCAAACACTTTTCAACATCACAACACATCCCATTTAAAACCAAGTTTTCAGAATTGATTTAAAATAATCATAGATTTATAAAAACTTTATTTCAACAAACCATAAGTTAAGATTAAGTAAATTCCACCCTGTTAAATTATTTCCACTTTAACCACAATCCGTTATCACTAAAACCAAACATTACAAAAATCTTTTCTTATATAAAGCATTGAAAACCCACTTCCCCCATTTTAAAATCCCACCATTCCATGAAAACCCATTTTAAAAATTATCTCTTGAGGATTTTAAATACAAAAATCATAATTATAGAAAGGTCCAAGAGAGCCATAGAAGTGAAATAGTGTATGTGGATGACTTGACCATATGGTTGGAGGCCATGTGTCAAACACACCTCCAACACAAAGAGCCTTCTTAAGACCATTCATCAATTACACATGGATTTCTAGGCCTTGTGAGATCACATAAACCATTAGTACAACTCCCCTTGTTGTATCCCAACACCAAACAATCATCAAGAACCAACAACACTAATACAACTAGGCATCCCATGGAAACCCAAGGATTGGAATGAGAAATATTTCGCGATGCTCTTCCCGCACATACCATATAGTCCCAAAAATCCTACTCCATCAACCTTGACATCCCACAAATAAAAAGGGAACTATAAAAATCATGTTCCCGAAAGATCTGACCTCCTATGATATCATTTTTCATAGACCAACCTAAGTCAACCCTGAGCCGGTCAGTCGGGCTGCTCCACGAAAAGTCCCGAAATGCGTTCCCCATCCTCCCTGGATGGGGAAAATCATTGAGGTAATAAATAGAGTAATCAAGAGAATGATTTTCATTAATATATACAATAATGAGAACAACATAAAGAATGTACTTTCCAATAATCATTTATTTCAATATTGAACCAACATCATTTATATGACAAAACTGAAAGTACAACTGAATGATACAACTACACCGATCGGACATGATGACCAACTAACTTCATTTAACCTCTATAGTCACTCTCCAAAACAATGTTCCCATGTTTCTCAGGGTGAGTGAACTCATGCAAAAACCTGCACAAGGGATAAAAAATAGATCAAAACTATAGGTGTGAGAATTAAAACATTATAGGTTATCCCAATATTCTGTTCCCAATGATCTTCCACATAAAATAAATGAAAAATAAATATCATGTTTGAAATAAAATATATGAAATTATGTTTTAAAAACAAGATCCCATGGTATGGAAGTTATCAAACAAGATCTTGCATGTTTTATACACCATAATTCTAGACCAATTTACAAAGATATAAAAATTCAAAATTAAATTGATTTAAGAGGGATTATTTAAATAAAGTGTAATTTTAAATAAAACACACATGATACTGAATTTTCCATCAAGATACATAGTAAGCTGATGGTGAATACTATATATCGAATGATCCCTAGTTATGGGAACACCCCTAGGCACTAATTCATTGTGAGCCCCAGGTACCTCTTATCTTGGTTTGAACAAAACCATAAAAATATCTATTCTCGAGCACAATCCACTAGTAGGGAATAAATACCCATAAACTAGTGGTCCCCAAAATCATCATCATATTTTATTTAATATTGTTATCATCAAACTTGATACGTGAAATAGGGATTAAACCACTCCAAATCACTAGCATACTAGTACACGCCTGCCCACCTAGATACATGGGTTTCCATTTAGTTCTCAATCATGTCCCAAATATTATCAAATACACATTAGAAATGAAAATTTCATTCCCAAATCATACACACAAAAACATCCTATATGCATTATTCATAATTCTTTCATGGATCAATAAACCACATAAAATTTTAATAAACAAATTTCAAGAAGTATAAAAAGGCTTTTCACATAAAATCCATTAAAAATTTCACTTTTATGGTAAAACACCCAATATTTCCATATGAAACCATATTTTGATTCCCAAAATCGATTTAATAAATCAATTTCTTGTACTATAAAATGGATCCAAATAATAGAACATGAAGTACACGCGAAAAACAATTTTATAAGAAAAATGACAAATAGGCCTCTAGTAATTCTTCACAAAAAACATTTATCAAAATAACTAATTATAATATTCATAAATAGGTGTAAAAACACCATTGGAATAAATATAGAATTTAAATAAACCGCAAAGAAACATAGTTGACACATTCAAAACCCATCTATTTCTATAATGATGCCAAACATTCCATTTAATGAGAACACATGCCAAAACACCATAAAAATCATTAATCCCTTCATTATAAAACCAAACATATAGATTGGAACCCACATAAGGAACCCAAAAACATTTACTCACATACTTAAAATATTTCTCACAGACCAAAACAGTCATTTTATATCACCTTGAGCATACAAAATCCAACCGGGCATTTTCCCGAAAAACGAGGTGGTAAACAATTAATAAAACAAATTCTATATAACACTAAAAATGTAATAAAACCAAAATTCCATTCCAAAAATTTATTTAAATAGCTAAAATATGTTTTAAACCTTATAAGTTAGGTGTGAAAGTAAATGGATCATCTAAAAAAACATAGTGTGCACACTTTATCCATAACAACAAAAGTTTCCCAAAACAAGAAATAAACTACCCTTTTTGAACACTAAAAAATTAATCCAAAGTGTAAAAAACAATACAAAGAATAAATATAAGGTATAATAATAAAGAAACATATGATTCATGAATTATAAAAGTAGTTCTTTTCATAACCTACCTCAAAACCAAGGCGGAATGGAAACGCAAACCCGACAACACCTTCTGAGGGTTTAGAAACCCTACACCTATGAATATTATCCCCAAATGATCAATAACCCCATAAAAACAATTCGATAAAATATCCTTAGAATTATCATGACCATTAGATAAGATAGAGCCTATAAATATTGGAAGGAGGAGGAAAGAGGTGAAATGAGAAGGAAACTCACTATGATAACTAGATAACTCTTCATTTTCCTTTAGATACACACATGTAGAAGAGAGGGAATGGATTAGAACTCAATGGAGAGGCTACTTAGGTCTGGAAGAACCCATGAATGAAAATTTGGTGGAAACTTTTAAAAAAATAATGGTTTATTAAAGAAAATATTTACCTTTTCAAATTTGGAAACTTTGTGAAACATTGAGGTATTTATCACCAATATCCAATGAATATGAGTTCCAAAGAGGGAATATGGAACATGGTGGTGTGACTAGGGTTTTTGGACTCTAGTAAGAGGCATAATTACTTTAAACTATTAACAAATCAGTAAGATATAAAAGAAACGAAATATTTTTTTAAAACTGGAAATAGGCTCACAAGATGGCCTAATACTTAAATAAATAACCCACATCCACCATGATTATGAATTACTAATGTTTCAAAATAGATATGGTGGGTTTAATGGGTCAGGGGAGGCTATGTGGGAATTAGAATAGGAAAAAAATTTCAAAATAAGGAAAGAGTTATAAAAGAAACAATGTTTTTTTAATCTGAAAACAGGCCCACGATTTGACCCAAATCTTGAAGTAACCACTTTTTTCTCCAAAACCACCAAAACAACATATGGGGTACCCATGGTAGGATGATTATAAATAGAAGGATTTTATAAAATCAACATTAATCTCACCCAAAACCCAAGAAAAGGATCTGTATTTCAACAAACTTGATCAAAACCAAGACATGATAAACAATGTGTGACATTTCTAGCATGGGAAATATGATATGAAAGTTATGGAAAACTCAAGTAATAGTTGAGTAATGATTTCAAATCATTTTATATTTAAAAATTATTTTAAAACTATTTTAAAGCTATAAATTTATGAATTCATGATATTATAACTTCTATATATTCTTGGTGGTTTCCTATTGGGCAATATTTCTCAAAACCTACTTCTTCCTTTGTGTGTCTTTAGACATTGTTTTACTAGTAATCGGTAAAGGGAAGGAAATTATATAGTATTATGGATTCTCTTTATGTCACTATTTTAGTTCGGTACCTTTGACAATTGGTTATATAATACCTTGAACCCAGAATCCCAAAGTCGGTGCATTATTTTAATACATTGGTATGATTACAATGAATCATGTCCTGAAGGACCGATCAGTTTACCATTCTTGGAAAATAGATTATATACATGAACATTACATTAAAATTTATAAAATAAAATAAAACATATATAATATTTTTGGAATTCCATTATTCATCTAGCTTAAACCTGCATATAAATCATAATACAGTTCTTAGAATCCTGGGAAAATAAAACAAAAGAAATGGGTGAGCTCAAATTCTTAGTTAGGGTAAATAAGTTAGTGGAAGCTGTAAACTTTTATGTAAAGATGCTTAATAAAAACAACAGCCTTTTAAAAGTAAACTCGAAAATAATATGGAAAAAATATATCAAACATTACCATATAAACATGCACATGGAAATTCTACTAGTTGAATAATCAAATTAAATAACTAATTTCATAATTAAAGAATGCATAATGCCGGACATCATAATGACATAGTCCATGCCTTGTGCTAAGACTACAAATAATTATTTTTTGAAGGATTTGTGGCAAGATAGTAATTTATCTCATGAGACCTACTGATGCATCGAAGGGATATAGCGGGCCCTACGCGTCACTTACTAAGTCCAATTCATTCCTTTTATGAAAATGTTGAAACATAACATAAATATTCATATTAAAACTTGCATATGAAAATTCAATACTTTAACCATATACAATGAATGGTATAAAAATATCACATCCATAGTCAAATATATCATAACTCATTCAATACAATATGTAAGATTGTATTATAATAAATCAACCTCAATCAATAATAATAACCATTAAAGGATGTTGACATAGTTGAAAATGATTAGTAAAACTCATCGAGAGAAATATCCATTTTTTGTGGAATCATTTAAAAGTCACACATTTATTAAAAGAAATAATTTAAAATATATTTTTGAATAAAAGTTTCCTATACTGCTTTTAAACAATTTTAAGGAATTAACATTTTAAAACAACCATATACATATAAATAAATCCTTAAAACCATTTTGAAAACATAAAAATTAAGGAGAAAGGATTAGAAGAATAAATATTGAAAAAATAGAAATTGATTTTTTAGTTAAAGAGTCCGTTAATATAATCATTTTTAAAATTATTTTATGAAACATGTACATGGATGATAAATATGTCCCAGTACATACTTACATAAAAACAATATCAAATAATAATGAGATTGATAAATTAACATTTACCTTGTACTTTTGTTCGGTCGACGGTACCTTTAACCTCATGTATAATGACAATAGTATGTTATTAAATTATACCAGAACCATATTAATATTTATGATCTCATATATGATTATTTTATTACTTTAGAGAACCCATTTAATAACAATTTCCATGTTAATGTAACATTTCATGTAATAATTTCCTTCTATAGCGTACGTGTTTTAACTTGTTATTATTGATCATATCACTTAGATCATGATTTACATACTTTTGGAATATAAAAAATTATTTATATATCATATATAATTATAATATAAATATGTATAATAGATATATATATGAAATGGAAACACAGTTCATGGAGACGGTAGTCCGTATGTACACATGAACGCGGTTTCCATTTTCATATAGTATTGAACAGAAGTAAGTAAATGATTGTATGTATGTATATATATATATATTTAAAATAGAATTATTATGTTATATGTTACATACTTATTAATAATATATATATTTATAATCATCATTAAAAGGTGAACATTGAAACAAATCTCATCGTGTCGTGGAGACGGTAAGCCATACGTACGGACGAGCGACGATATCATTCTATTTATAGTGAAATAATATGAAATTTCATGGTATGTTATATATAAATAATATTTACCATGTTATATTTATTATTTATATCAATTATACTCATTATTTTACCCATCTAAACAACGAAGTGTTGAATAGAAAACTACACCACAACGTGGAGACGGTAAGTCGTACGTACGTACGTATGGTGACTTTTTCATTCATATGATGGATAGAATAATGAATATGGTTGTAAAATATTTATAATAATATATCAGTATTAATAGGGTACTAGAGTTATTATTATGGTATAGAAACAACAAAAAAAGTGGATGTGGAAGAAGAAAAGGACTTTGAATGAGGTGATGAAATAATTACCTCTCCTTCGGGTTCTTCCATTGGATTAGAACAAAATGGCACCATAGGTTGGATTTATGATCAATGTAAGGTCGCTTGGTTGAAGTGAGGGTAGTTGGGAGGATATTTTAGTATGTTTTGGCTGAGCCAAAAGGCTCTGGAGTATTTAATTTAAGAGAAGGGGATGTACCCTTTTATTATATAATTATTTTCAGTTTTCAATGGCTCAAAATGAATTTAATTCGAGGATAAGGTGGGTATGGGTCCAAAAACGCTCATCCAATAGGTTTTGGACATGTTTAGGTCACCATATTAACATTATCTTTTAGATTTAAATCTTAGTAAAATAGTTTAACTTTTACCATGTCTTCTTGTGTTCATACTGTATATGGTTAATAAACATACTCTAAAATTCCAAGAGAACATAAAGTGGTTCATTAATGAAATATCTATCATTAGAAATTTTTTTTACCAAATCATATATTTTTAGTAATATTATATCATTTAATAAAATATTATTTATTTTAAAAAATCATTTATGTCAATTTTGACACTATTTATTATTTGTTTTTTGTTAAAGTCATCAAAAATTAATTACTAATAAAAAATACATTTAATAAAACCGACTATATCATATTCACCTTGAAAATTTGTGTGTGGAATCAAAAGCCTGAATTTACATTTATTTTGATATTTATAAAATCAATTATTTTAATCATTTGTTAATATGGTAATGACTACATCATCATTGTGTCATATATAAATTTAATTATTCAATGTCTAAAAATTATAAATAACATTAACTTCATGTAGTAAATCTATTTATATAAAATTATCCAATAAAATTAGGACATGTGTTGGGGTAATTGTAATATCATTTTTACCTTTAATTTCCCTATTAACTTTTAATCATTGTAAATAAAATTCTAATGTTACTATTCATAAAAAATTATTTTCATTCTATTTAACCAAATTTTACTTACTAATGTAAACTATATCGCTTGTATTATTTAAATTCAATTCACAAAATTGGCAAAATTTTGTTTTATGCTAATGTTCAAATGCCCCTAGAAGGTGGGTGAAAGATGGTAAAAGGTTCAATAAACATTTATAGATCTAATATTATTATAAAATAACCACAATGAATTAAATTGGACTAATATATGTATTATGTAACAATTTTGACATTAATATAAAGTTATATTAAAAATAATTATTTAAAGAAATTTGTTTTTAAACAATAATACATTGTTTTTCACTATTCATCAAAAATTGAATGTTTTTAGAAAAATACCAAAAATTTATTCAAAATAAATTTTTAGGTCCCTATTCTGAAGAAGAATTTAATTTCATTAAATTTAATATATAAAAGTGCCAAATATTGGATTTAATAATGGTTCTCCATTAAAAGGTAGAAAAACTGTATTTTTTGAAAAATACATATTTTATCTAAAAAATTGAATTTATCCTTATATTATGTCAATGAAACACAAAATATGAATTTTAAAATTATATATAATATATATAAAACTCAAAATTTGGTTAATACTAATCAAAACCGCTTTCAAAATGGCTAGTTTGATAGTTCGCGATGCGCTTGATCATGATGTTGCGTATAGCACACGCTATTGAATTACATTAACGAGATAATGAACTATGAATTTTTAGGTGTTACAGGTCACATAAATACTTCTTAGTCTATATATGTAATATTTCGTGGTTTATCCCACATGGATTTTCTTTATCTGCATTTGTTTCCACTTTTCACTCCGGTTGTATGAATTCATTTTCTTATATTCAATACTTGATTTGTTATCTTTTTTTATAACTCACCCCATAATGGGAAATATTTGGTGACAGGTCTGGTTGACTCGAGTTGGTCTGTTCCATATAGTAAGAGAATAATAAATATACAAACTGATTCAATTTTCTCTTCAAAACATCAAATGGTATAATAAATAATTTTCATCACATTATCATCATATGTGGTTTCACATCTTCTACATTATTGTCATTTTCATTCACCTACTATATATATATAATAATATATTCAGGAATTTTCAGTATCTCCTGTTCTTTAGGATGTTTAAAATATATTTTTAAAATCACTTCAAAAAATTTCTTGAAGAATAGCGTAACAATGTTTCTTAATTCTTTCTACTATGACATAGATATATAATATATTAATTCAAAAATATTTATATAATTACTGTCTAAACCATCAAGAATAATATAATTTTTTTATGATCATCCAAAATATATTTAAATATCATTAAAATAATTTTTTAAAATAACTAAAATAATCCCTATAAACTAATAGTGGTTCATAGTATTTGTTTCATGCCACAGTGAGGAAACAACTTGTACATCATGTAAGGAAACATAACATATACTTGAAACATTATATCCACATAAAAATCAAAATGATTCATGAAAATCTTAAATTTTTTCTAATTTGTAAGTAGCGACATTGTGATATATTTTAATGCAGCAACAACAAATATGGGGTTCATATACACAAAATATAGGGTATATTTTCCAAATATATGGATCATGAATGTTGGGTTCATTAAAATTAGCATATGGTTTATTGAACAATGATTTCAAACATATCATATAGATTAATTACCATGTATGGTTCATTTAACATTCTTTTATCCAATGTAGGGCTCAAATAAACCACATGGAATAATAAATAACGTACTATTGATGAATTCATTTATTTTTTACTGGCAGTAAACCATAGATTAAGCCATAATACTTGAAGAATTATGTTTATATAATTTTCATATCATTATAAGGGATCGATAATAGAATCAATCTGACATCTATATCTTTCGATATCGACTAAAAACCGAAGAAACACTATTCTAATAAAACTGTAATTTTGTAAAATAATTGCATAAGTTCATATATTTTATTTACCATAAAAATGACTCTTTTATCCTTATATGTAATATAAAAAATCAACATAATTGTCTTTTATTTATATCTAAATAGGTTTCATGTGATTTTGATACATGCATCCCATACAATAACATTAATATATTAGCTTTTCAAATATGTACACTATAGAGTTACTAAACTATTCCATCAACTTCGAGGAATTTATAGATCACCAAAGATATATTTTTAGACATCCTCATAAACTAATGATTTTTAAAAAATATATTGGATATACAACAACATAAAACATATTTGAATCTGAGCACCAAATAAAATATAAAATATTTGTCGAGTTTTTCACCATTGAAACAACTGAATTGACTTTCAACATAAACAGATAAAATGCACGTAATCTTCTTAAATTGCAACAAACGAAATGGAATAAGAATCCAGTAACTGATGATTTAGAAATAAAATAAATATAGTTTCATATTAAATCTAAAACCACTTAAATAAATATATAAGTAAAAAAAATTATGGGTTAAAATAACTATCAAAACCAAACCAAGATAAGAATGGAAAGGAGCCACTCAAAAGTAAGTATACGCTGTTAAATATCCCAATAGAAGATAGAATTAAATTACATTAAATATATAGTTGAATCATTAAAACATTATTATATTGATTTTCACATGATGTGTTTGATAATTTAAATTTTTTTAAGAATTATTAAATACTTGATAAGATTTTTGTAATATTATATAATTACTGGATATGTCAGTTATCATTGTGGAATGCCTTTATGATTGGTATAACAAAGAAAATAAAAATATAAATTAAGATAAAATGTAATTAATTACATAATTCAATTTTGTTAATCTTTATAATAAATAATTAATAGAAATTAATGTTATTTAGTGTACTTTTTCATAATCATTGCATGTGTTTGACCAGTCTTGAGATTGACCAAGACCTCTGTATACATTGGTGTTACTTAATTTAATTTATTGTATGGTTTGAAATTATTATTTAATAAATTACAACATCAAATATGATTCATCCCTCCCTCCATTATTATGTAGGACCTACGCATGTAATGTGATTTAGGTAATTCTAAAAAACCAATCATTTTGTTCCCCATGCCTGTAATGGCCTGGGTTTTTGGGGTCCATTACATTGTAAAAATCTCAAGTTGGGATTTCTGGTCTAGGAATCTCGGTGACGTTGGCCCAACGTTAGGCCTACCGGTAGCAGGCCTACCGGTGGCTCGGTCTACTAGTAGCTCGGTCTATCGGTAGCTTGGTCAACCAATCGCTCTGTCTACCGATAGCTCTCGTTTACCAGTAGATGTCACCCACCAGTAGCTCTCAGCTACCTGCGGATCTGGCCTAACCCCGTGGGTTCTTTCCAGTAGTGATCCTTCTTGCACAAATAGGGGTTTAAACCCATTTATCTAGTTTTAAAGCCTGATAACACCCCCTAATGTTTTAATTAATTAATTAATGAATTAACCTGGTGTGTGTCGGTTTACAACCCTTTAATAACTTGTTGGGGCCCCGTGGTCAACCCACAACCCCCACTCCATATGAGATTTCCCGTTATTATCTAAACCATCCTCGGACCTTATAAAAAAAGGGTTATCTGTGGTTTCTTCTTTTCTCGATCACCCTGTTCTAAGAGTACCCTTCGTTCAGACGAGCAGATTTTCATTCGGACGAGCTGCATCGCTATGCGTGAAGTTCCGCGCCAGGCTTAACATCGATCATTGATCCAACAAGTAGGGAATTTCTCCATCACCTCTTACTTTTTTGTATCATGTGTGGTGGGAATGCTTTTGATTCTGTAGTATTAAATAAACCAGACCTAATTAAAGATAATTCATGGATTCTATAAAGAAAGAAGGAGGGCTATGATTGTTGAATCTTTTTTATGTTATGATCATCTTTCTGAATTGTGCGGACTTACGGCTACTAAAAATCATGGCTATTGGTGGTCTTTCTCTGTGCACTAATGAACCCCTGGTGATGATTTAAATTGTTTGTTTGTGGTTGTGAACTCATGATGTAAAAAGGAAATTGGATAACCACGTACACCTAGCTAAATAAATTGAAAGCCCCAGGATCAACCCTTCTGTGATAACCCCTGGTTAAAGAACACAGAAATTGAAATCATGGAGTGTGTTAAATATTATAAATCTGAAAATACTGGCATGACCCTACTTTGTGTTGTTGGTAGTGGTTTGGTTTTTTTCTCTTGTGGGCCAATTGCTGGGGATGTGGGAGGGGATGGGATCCCCTGTTTTTATACTCTTGGTTGTTGTGAAATTGGGGATGGGATCCCCTGTGTTATGCTTCGGTGGTCGTGAGTTTTAAGGTCGGGTGGTAACCTTGGTTATATCAAGAATTGAGGTGGGATCCTCTGTTGATGAGGAACCATTTTGGGGGGGACACGTGGTAGTGTCTCGAGGGTTACTTTGGTTCCAGTACTTCGAGGGGTCTCACTTATCCACTTGTTGTTGTGACTTTACAAGAGATCCGGGTGAGAATGTTTAAATTGACATTTGGCTGGATTATTTTTCGTGGTTATGCTTATGGTGTTATTTTCCCAAGTAGGTGCAAGTATTAATTAGACATCATTACTGAACATGAAAATGAATGGGACAAATGGGTTTTGTTGGCGAGAGTTGTGACTCAGACTTGAGTGATGTATGTGTTCTTTAGGCTGGCTGAGGAAAAACCTAATCTTGGGAGAGTTATTATTACATATTTATATATATATACTTGTAGTTTTTTGGTTCCTATTTGTGCTCCATCCAAGTTGAGAACATAGTGTCGAACACCCTCATTTCATGGGGGGGTGTTTTTCCCAACACAATTATTAATGGCTGGTTATTAGCTCCTTTTCTGTTCCCTTTCCCGGATAGCCGAAGTATCTTCGGGGATGCTGTGATAGACTGAGGTCTATTATTAGCCCAAGAATCTTCGAGCAGGATAGTGTGGTGTTTGGCCCAGGTGTCTGTGGGAAGGTGGTTTCCCAAGTGTCTTTGGGATGAGGCCCAAGTGCCTTCGGGCATGGAAATGGATCTTCTAGCCCAGGTGTCTTCGGGTGTGGCGGTGGTTGTTCTTGACTAGGTGCTTGCATGCATGGTTACGTGTGACAGTTTTGGCCCAGGTGTTTGCGGGCGGGATTCGGCAGTGGGACTACGTGCGGTTGTGGCCCAGGTGTGTGCGGGCGGGTGTGGCAGTGGGACTGCGGTGATAATGGCGGGATTGGTCTGATGTGTATGATGTCTTCAATAACCAGTGGGAATGTGGTGCAGGGTACCCGAACATCGATGTGCTATTATTATATACATTACTTGACTTTCATTATTTGGTGTGTGTAGCTGGTGAGTGGTATGGGTGAACACCTTGTTAGTGTTGATTGTCTGCTTCTCACGTAACATTACTACGTTCCCCCACTTGTGCACGATAGTATTTGGTTTTCCCTACTGAGTGTACTTGTATGCTCACCCTATGTATATAAAACTGCTTTCACGTTTCTAGGAGGACTTCAGGGATCGCCCAGGACCATACTAGCTCGGACCTTTGGCGTAGTTGATGTTGCTGTTTTCCTTTCCCTTGTACTTACCCATGTAGTCTCTTTTGTACTTTGTGTCTTTTACTTTTAGAACAAGCATGTGGGAATTGTTTACTTTTGGCATTACTTTTCTTTTAGTTTTGGATTTGTTGGGTTTCATTATTTTATCTCCTCATCGTATAAAACAAAAAGGGGTAATGCATTCCATTTCTGTGTAATTTCCATACCCTTGGTGCTAGTCGCCACTCCGGGACCTATAGAAGGCTGGTTTCGGGGGTCATTATCTCCCTTTCAACGTAAAGAAGAAATGGCTTGGAAATCTGTGGACCTTTCCCTCCTTTTGGTGAAGGTGGGTCATGATAGAATGGTATCAGAGGTGACGGTTGATAGATTGGATGGATTCTGGAGTTAGGCACAGTGTGGTTTGCATGGGATGGTAGGGAAACCGTGTCGGTTGTCCTTGGTGCGTGAATTAGGCTAGGGAAGACCAGGTAGGACATGGGATTTTAGTGGCCCCCGTGATCTGATGCAAGGACTCTGGACCTACCGAATGACCAAGTGAGGCCACACTGATTGCATGGTAGAGACCCTAGGAATGGTACATGCATCATAATGACTTGTGTTCTCATGTTTCTGGGATGTCATTGGAATGAAGAATAAATGAAACGTTTACAATGTTTTAAGAATAATATTCTACACTACATGGGATTAGGAATTCCTTGTTTACCTTGAAGTTATGGCCCCTAGAAGGAGACCACGTGGGGTATAGGAGATCGAGGCCCTGAAGAATAATTTGGTCAATCGGTAGAGAGCTGATCGAGAGTAGGAGGATGACCAGTGGCAGAAGACTCTTCGGTCCTTCCAGCAACAGACCCTCGAGAAGTATGAGGGGAGCACCTCTGATATGAAGACAGAATGCTAGCTAGAGGAGATAGTGATAGCTTTCGGCCTGATTCGGGCCCCGACTGAGTACTGGGTTCCTCTGGCCATCAGCCAGAAGCGGGGAGTGGCGGGTCAGTGGTGGACACTTTACCTGGGGGAGAAGAGAGAGGCTGATTTGGCATGGGATGATTTCGAGAGGGAGTTCCGGGCGGAATTTCTCTCCTCGACGATGAAGGCGGAAAAGAGACATGAGCTATTCTCCCTCCAATAGGGGATTATGTCATTGAGGGAGCTAAGAATCAAGTTCAGGGACCTCCTAAATTGTTCTCCGGACCACTTTCCCGATGAGGAGTCTCAAGAAAGACGTTTAGAGGAGGCTCATCGACCCTCCCTCCAGTATGTTGTTACCTCCTTTACCATACTAACGTACTTAGAGGTCTAGAAGAAGGCTGAAGTGGTGGAGAGGATGGACGCTCTAGGAGGAGTGTCACGAGAGGGGATCCTTCTAGGAAAATCGAAGGGGAAGGCCTTCAGCACCAGGCCTACAGCATCAGGACCCTCTATGTTCCGACCAGCAGGGAGCATGACACAGTAGTTTCAGTTTTGATCCCCTAGTCCTCACCCTTTTTCTTTGGGCCCAGGGCCGCGGTGCTTCGTCTGTGGGAGCCCTGGACATCTCCAGAGTTAGTTCCCGGACGGGGTACATTATGGAGGTTGCGGACAGCCCCACCACCCGCCCCAGCAGTAGCTTCCAGCCAGGCCTTTTCAGCAGCATCAGCGGGGATAGAGAGCCCCCGCTCCTTCGAGGGAAGATGTAGGAGGAGGAGGCTAACCTCATGGCTCTCCTTAGGGACCTCGACCGAGGCATGTTCAGGGAGGTGGCCGACAGCCGAGGTGCAGAGGAACTTGGTGTGGAATGTTATACGCCACGAAGGAAGCAGTTCTAGAAGGGCCGGAGGGTTTTCGAGGTATGATCAGTTTGTTCAGTATCCTTTCTTATGACTATTTCGATACCGGAGCTTCGCACTAATTTTTTGCACCCAGTCTAGCCCTTTCCTTGGGTCTAGAAGCCGAGAGATATCCAGTGCCCCTGGTGTTGAGCACACCAGTCGGAGGTCAGAATAACTTGTTGTTTGTTTTTTAGGGATGCAAACTGATCATAGGGACACATCAGTTGGTTAGGGATCTTCTTATACTATAGATACAGCCATAATATGTCATCCAAGGCATCGAATGGCTATTCTCTGTGTGTGCCGTCATCGACTGTTTCCGAGGATGGGTGGTGTTCTCGGACATGGGAAGCCGGCGTGTTACCTTCCATAGTGAGAAGAGCAGTCAGAAGGACAGCAGTTGAGAGGAACCCCTCTGCTCATTATTAGCTGAGCTGTCAGTATATTCAGTAGATGCTGAAATGGTGGATGTTCCAGAGATCGTCTATGAATATATGGACGTCTTCCCTGAGGAGGTGACGACTCTTCCCTCTCGAAGTGATATTGTGTTCGGGATAGACCTGCAGCTCGTCACTCGTCTGATCTCGATGGAACCTTACCAGAGGACACCTTCAGAGCTACAGGAGTTACGGATCCAGATTGATGATATGATGAAGAGGGGTTATGTTCGACCGAGTGCGTCACCGTGGGGTGATCCAGTCTTGTTCTCAAAGAAGGCAGATGTTGGTCTCAGGTTGTTCATAGACTAGAGGAGGCTAAATCAGGTGACGATCAAGAAGCTCTACCCTCTTCCATGGATAGATGATATTTTCATCCAGCTGAAAGGGGAAGGATGGTTCTCGAAGATCGACATGCGGTCTGGGTACCACCAGATGAGAGTGAAGGAGGGAGACATCCTGAAGAAGTCATTCCGGTGTAGATATAGACACATCAAGTTCATTGTCATACCTTTCGGTGTTACGAATGCGTCGGCTATGTTCATGTGGTTTTTGAACTCCATCTTCTAGGAGTACCTATATCGGTTCATAGTTGTGTTCATCGACGACATCCTGATCTATTTGAGATCATAGGTGGACCATTTGGAGCACATGAGGACAGTTTTAGAGGTCCTCTGACATCACCATATCTATGGTAAGTTGTCAAAATGCAAGTTCTAGACACGAGAATTGCACATCCTCAGGCACGTGGTGTCCAAGCATGGGGTAGTGGTTGACCCATCAAAGGTACAGGCGGTTGTTTCTTTGGAAGCACCCAAGAATGTGGAAGAGGACCACAGTTTCCTCAGGCTGGCAGGTTACCATCAGAGGTTTTCTACCCAACTTTTCTTGAGTAGCAGCCCCTTTGACAGCCGTGACCAAGAAAGACCAGGTTTTCCTGTGGAGTGAGTTGTGCGAGTAAGACATCGGATATTTGATGGAGAAGATGTCTAGTGACTCAGTGCTGAGATTACGAGAAGAAGGGGCATCCTATGAGGTGTTATGTGATGCTTCAGGGCAGGGATTGGGATGTGTGTTGATGCAGCGACAAGGGGTGATATCTTATGGGTCTAGGTAGCTACGCCCTCACGAGCATAATTATTCCACCCACAACCTGGAGCTTGCAGCTGTCATTTTTGAGATGAAGTTATGGTGGAACTACCTCATCGGAGAAGGCTTTGTGGCTTTCACTGATCACAAAAGCATGAGGTTTATCTTCTCCTAGCGGGACATAAACTTGCAGCAGTGAAGGTGGATAGAGGTTTTCCAGGATTACGACTTCGAGGTTTCCTACACATCAGGGAGGGGGAATGTAGTGGACGATGTCTTGATTAGAAGGACGTAGAAGGATGCAGTCCGAGAGTCGACAAACACATGGATGGTAATGTAGGAATTGGATACCTTACACCTTGATGCGAGGATGGATTGCGGTAGAGGGTTTCTGTATCATATGGCAGTGTTGTCATCTATGTTGCATTAAGTGGAGAAGTCTCAGTGGGGAGACCCAGAGTGCGAAGTGATGCATGGCCGAGTTGACAAGAGGAACACTCTGAAAGGGTGGATGAAGGATGGTCATAACCGGATGTTTTTCCAGGGGAGGATGTTTGTTACAGAAATAATGTGTGGAAAGGTTCTCAGTGATTTCCACAACTCAACCCTGGTGGTACACCCAAGAGTTTCCAAGATGCACCAGGGACTGGAGAAACAGTTTTGGTGGCCCAGAGTTAAATGAGTAGTGGCAGAGTTTGTTGCCAAGTTCATAGTGTGTCAGCAAGTGAAGGCTGAACACCGAGTTCCATATAGCCAACTGAAGTCTCCTGTAGTCCTCGAGTGGAAGTGGGATGAAATCACGATGGATTTCGTCACAGGAATACACAAGCTCCAAGGTGGATACAACTCCATCTGGGTGGTAGTGGACCGATTGATGAAATCGGGTCACTTTCTGGTGATCAGGGAGTCGAGTGCAGTGGATGCTTTGGCACGAAAGTA
Organism: Viscum album; assembly: GCA_963277665.1. Classification (NCBI taxonomy): domain Eukaryota; kingdom Viridiplantae; phylum Streptophyta; class Magnoliopsida; order Santalales; family Viscaceae; genus Viscum; species Viscum album. The sequence continues at coordinate 1,870,404,679 of OY728133.1, forward strand.
CGTGGATGAGGTGGTGCGATTTCATGGAGTTCTAAGGTCTATAGTCTCAGATAGGGATGCACAGTTTACCTTGCGAGTCTGGAGGGGATTGCAGCATGCTTTTGGCACCCAGCTGTGTCTTATCACTGCTTTACATCCCTAGATAGATGGACAGACAGAGCGCACCATCCAAACCTTGGAGGATATGTTGCGGGCATGTGTTCTGGACTCAAGAGGATCATGGGTACGAAACTTTTTCCTGGTAGAGTTTTCTTATAATAATAGCTACCACTCTACCATTGGTATGGACCCATTTGAAGCCTAGTACGGGAGGCCATGCCATTCACCTGTGTGTTGGACCGAAGTAGGAGAGGCAGACATCTTTGGCCCGGAGGTGGTTCAGAGCACGACAGAGAAGGTTCAGCTCATACGGGAAAAGATGATGGCGGACCAGGACCGACATAATTCATATGATGATACCAGGAAGGGGCCCTTGGGGTTTGAGGTTGGAGACCACGTGTTCTTGATGGTCTCCCCTCGGCGTGGACAACAGAGGGTCGGTAAGGGGAGTAAACGTTCTCCCAGGTTCATCGGGCCCTTCGAAGTGTTGTGGCAGGTCAGGGAAGTGGATTATCATCTAGCTTTACCACCGCCGCTACTGAGGATACATGATGTCTTCCATGTGTCCTAGATTCGTCGGTATCTGCATGATGATTCACATGTCCTTGATTGGGGTGAAATGGACATCGAGGACGACGTGAATTTTGTGGAGAGACTAGTGATAATCAAGGATCGCATAGAGATGGTGCTTCGTGGGTAGACCATTCCATTGGTTCGTTTGTTATGGAGACATGGTGGGCTTGAGGAGAGTATGTCAGAGAGGGAAGCACAGATGTGTGCCCAGTACCCAGAGTTGTTTTATGTTTTGTAATGTTCTATTTGTTATACCTGTTGTGGTAGAATGTTTTAGTCTTGTTGGCTATGAAATGTACTCGTTTTCTTTCCACTGTGGGTGAAAAGACCTGGCTATGGGGAGGAGAGAACCCGACCCCTAATCAAGACGCATTAAGGTGGATGCGATTAAACCTGTGGGGGAGAGTCAGTGCCACCCAAAGTGGATAATATCTTGACATGGGGAAGGGGACTCCCTAACCCCCCACATGCCGGGGCAGTTTGACATGATATGTTGCTTGGTTATTGACAGAAGGGAATTTCTCGTTAACATGTGGTTCACTCCTAGGAGGTATCTTTCGGGTTATTTCTTTGAACCCTATCTTTCCTTCTGGGTTGTTATATCCTCGAGGACGAGAATCATTTAAGAGGTATATGATGTAATGTACTAGGTTTTTTGGGTCCATTACTTTGTAAAAATCTCAAGTTGGGGTTTCTGGTCTGGGAATCTCAGTGATATTGGCCCAACGGTAGACCTAACGGTAGCCTTAGCCTACCGGTAGCAGGCCTACCGATAGATGAGTCTACCGGTAGCTGAGTCTACCGGTAGCTGCAACCAACCAGTATCTCTGTCTACCGGTAGCTCTTGGATACAGGTAGTTGTCACCCACCAGTAGCTCTTAGCTATCGGTGTCTCTGGCCTACCCCCGCGGGTTCTTCCAGTAGCGCTCCTTCTTTCGATAATCGGGTTTTAAACCTGTTAAACTAGTTTTAAAGCCCGGTAACGACCCTAATGTTTTAATTAAATATTTAATGAATTAACCTGGTGTGCGTCGGTTTACAACCCTTTAATAACGTGTGGGGGCCCCTTGGTAAACCCACAACCCCCGCTCCTTAAGCAGTTTTGCGTTGTTATCTCAACCGTCCCCAAGCCTTATAAACCAAGGGTTAGCCATGGTTTCTTCTTTTCTCGATCACCCTGTGCTAAGAGTACCCTTCGTTCAGACGAGTAGATTTTCATTCGGACGAGACGCATTGAAATGCGTGAAGTTCTGTGCCAAGCTTAGCATCGATCGTTGATCCAACAAGTAGGGAATTTCTCAATCGCCTCTTCATTTTGTGTATCATGTGGGGTGGGCATGCTTTTGATTCTATTGAATTGGATAAACCAGACCTAAATAATGATAATGAATGGATTCTATATAAAAATAAGGGGGGTTGTGATCGTTGAAGATGTTTTGTGTTTTGATAATCTTTCTGAATTGTGCGGGATTACGCCTGCTGAAAAACATAGTCGTTGGTGGTCTTTCACTGTGCACTAATGAACCCCTGGTGATGTTTTAAATGGTTTGTTTATAGTTGTCAAATCCTGCTGTAAAATGGAATTTGGTTATCCAGGTACACCCGGCAAAATATATTGAAAGCACTAAGATCAACCCTTCTGTGATAACCCCTGGTTAAAGCACACGAAAATTGAAATCATGGAGTGTGTTAAATCTTATAAATCTGAAAATACCGGCATGGCCCTACATTGTGTTGGTGGTAGTGGTTTGGTTGTTTTCTCTTATGGGCCAATTGCTGTGGATGTGGGAGGGGATGGGATACCCAGTTTATATACTCTCGATAATTGTGAAATTGGGGATGGGATCCTATGTGTTATTCTTCGGTGGTCGTGAGTTTTAATGTCGTGTGGTTACATTTTTTATATCACGAATTGTGGTGGGATCCTCTATTTATGGGGAACCATTTTAGGGGGGACACGGGGTAGTGTCTTGAGGGTTAATTTGGTTATAGTACTTCAAGGGGTCTCACTTATCCCCTTGTTGTTGTGACTTTACAAGAGAACTGAGTGTGAATGTTTAAATTGAGGTTTGGATGTATTCTTTTCCATGGTTATGATTATGGTGTTAGTTTCCCAAGTAGGAGAAGAACATAATTAAACATCATTACTGAACATGAAAACGAATGGGACAAATGGGTTTGTTGGCGAGAGTTGTGACTCGGACTTGAGTGATGTCTGTGTTCTTTAGGCTGGCTGAAGAAAAACCTAAACTTGGGAGAGTGCTTGTTACCTATATATATAATTGTAGTTTTGTGTTTCTTATTCGATCCCCATCCAAGTTGATCACTTAGTGCCGAACACCCCCATTTCATGGGGGAGGTTATTTTTCCTAACAATATTATTAGTGGCTGGTTATTAGCTCCATTTCTGCTCCCTTTCCTAGATATCCCAAGTATCATCGGGCAGGTGGTGATGGCACGAGGTCCATTATTAGACAAAGAATCTTAGAGCAGGGTAGTTTTGTTGTTGGCCTAGGTGTGTGCGGGTAGGTGGTTTCCTAAGTGTCTTCGGGATGAGGACCATGTGTCTTAGGTCGTGGTTGTGGACCTTCTAGACCAAGTGTCTTTGGGCGTGGCAGTGGTTGTTCTGGCCTAGGTTCTTGCAGGCGTGGTTATGTGTGACAGTTGTGTCCCAGGTGTTTGCAGGTGGGATTCAGCAGTGGGACTGTGTGCGGTTGTGGCCCAAGTGTGTACATGCGGGTGTGGCAGTGGGACTACGGTGAGAATGGAGGGATTGGTCTGATGCATAGGATATCTTCAACAACCAGTGGGAAGGTGGCACGGGGTACCTAGACATCGATGTGCTCTTATTATATATATTACTTGACTTGCGTTATTTAGTGAGTTTAGCCGGTGAGTAGGATGGGTGAACTCCTTGTTAGTGTTGGTTGTCTATTTCTCACGAAACATTAGTACGTTCCCCCACTTGTGCACGAGAGTCTTTGGGTTTCCATATTAAGTGTACTTGTATGCTCCCCCTACATATAAAAAACTGCTTTCAGGTTTCTAGGAGGACTTTAGGGATCGTGCAAGACCATACTAGCTCGGACCTTTGGGGTAGTTGCAGTTTCTTTTTTCCATTCCTTGGTACTTACCCTTGTAGTCACTTTTGTACTTTGTGACTTTTACTTTTAGAACATGCATGTGGGAATGTTTTACTTTTGGTATTACATTTTTTTTAGTTTTGGTGTTGTTGGGTTTCATCATCTTATCTCCTGATCCTATAAAACAAAATGCGGTAATTCCTTCCATTTGTGTGAAATTTACATACCGTTGTTCCTAGTCGCCACTCCGGGACATATAAAAGGCGGGTTTCGGGGGTCATTATCTCTCCTTCAACTTAAATAAGGAAGGGCTTGACAATCTGCTGACATTTCCCCCCTTTTGGTGAAGGCGGCTTGTGACAACTCCTACATGTGACATATAAATACTAATAATAAATTAAGTATACAAATGTGAATGGATGTGGTTAAAGAAGGAACCAATATGATTCAAACATAGTTAATACATAGCTGGATATGTGGAATGCTATAAAATTTTCCAATACCACACAATGAGTTTTCTTAAAACACCTTGATATTTTGTGAAATATATATTTTTTAATTAAATTAATCTTTTAGATATTTTTTCATTTTATGAAACATTGAATATAATTTTTTTAATATGAAATAACTAGTTTATTATTGCTTTATACAAAAAACCATGTCGGGCTTCCATAACTCGAAACATATATAGTGTCTTATTGTATAGGAAAACTATTTTTTTCTTGTGTTATGCACAATTCCAAATTCTTCTGATAGCTTTTGTTACATATAAGGCTTAGTTTTACAAAAAAACAATAGACTATTAATATTTCTATTAAGAAATTATTATAGTTATCACCTAGCCGTTGAAATTTATGTAAAAAATAAGATGAAATTAAGTGTGAAAATATTATTTACATATGTATATTAATTGAGTTCTTCAGTTATCAATTAGTTAGGAATTAAAGTAAGAACTATTTTTAAATAATGAAACCTTTTTTATATGAAAACTATTCCTCTATGTAGAAACACCATTTTATCTCAATAAATTAAGAAAACACATCTGATGAAAGATTTTTAAAAAATGTATATATTATATATTCAATCATATTTTTGATACTCATCAAATATATGTGATAGGCATAAGATAATAATAAATCTAATTTTACGAATAAAAAGATGCATTTTTCTAAAAGGTAATTTTACCACCTTTTAATGGAAAACCCATTTTATATCTAATTTTTAAAACAGAAATAATTGTTATTTTATAAAATAAACATTATTTTTTAGTTCATAATGTGAAATTTTTCTTAGGGTATGTTTTTGATATTTTTAAGAAAATTTGTTTTTCGATGAATAGTGAAAAATGAAATTTTATTTCAAAATTGCTTTTTTTATAAATTATTAATATTTTCAAATTATATTTAAATTTTTTTTTAAAATTTAATTAGATAAATTTTACATAAATTAATCCAATTTAGTTCATTGGAGTCAATTTCACATTTTAATTGGATATAATAACATTTCTATCTTTTAAACATTTTCCCTTAAAAAACCCATTTTCACAAAACACCTATGATATTAATTTTTAATTAATTAATCCAACTTCTATGATTAAAATTTATAAAATTGTTTACATATTTATAATAATCATAATTTATTATTTATAAAAATTCAACTTAGTTTTTGACCAAAATGATTAGTGAAGGTAATTAAAATGAATTACAACGATCAAGGTAAAAACATGATTACTTTGTAGTTACACTTTAATTTAAATGGGATAATAACCTATAAAAATGTTAAAAATATATTTCATGGAAATATATCTACCAATTACCGTATTTTATTGAAAATAGAGATTTATTGTTGGCACATGATGTAAGGAAGACCTCTCAACAGTGTTTTCTTTTTAATATTTACTAGAATGCTACTCCTCCTCCACTTTGAAAAGGGCACTCACCCTGATCACTTATTAACAATTATAAAGAACTTTATATCATCAAAAACCAAACAAAATATCCTACAAAAATAATTCCCTTTATCCTATATGCCTCCCTTTGTGCATAAATCAAACCAAGAAATCCCTTTCGTGAAAACAAAGAGGTGTTACCCAAAGTAAAGGTAACATCCTTCCCCAAGCTCTTTTGTATTATTTTATTTAACCAACACCTCAATTATTATTAGTTAATTATTATATAATAACCTTAATATCCTCAATATACTGAGATGTTTTTATGTTAAGGGTTTAACCTACCCTCACACACACTTCTATCAAATGGGATGCACTATCATCGTTTGTGTGTAAGACATATGATTTCCTTCTGAACTGATGTCAGTCGTTCATCCATTTCCACAATTAATGGTTGTAATTAATGATGAAATTTAAATTTTTATATGATATATATTATATTTATTATGTATTTATACCTATATAATTATTATATAACATATACCTTCATTTTTTCCATCTTGAGGAAATTCAATAACTTCGTTTTGGGACTACCGCCTTCTCAAAGAGATGTGATTCACTCAAACATCATATGGAATGAAATAAGGATGATTTTAGTGAAAATATATGATATATAGACATAATAATTCTATTATAAATGTAATATATATATATATATATATCATTTTTTTAAAGAATACAACAAGAAGATGTAAACAATGTTCATGCGTACGGATGGCCTACCGTCTCAATGAACGGTGAATTTCATTTTTTTTCTATATTTTATAGTTTATTATAAATAAATATATAATAAATATATAATATATTTATATCATGTTTTAAATTTTTTAAATAAGTAAATCATGTTTTATATAATGCTAATAGGAATAACAAGTCATATCATGTATGAAAAATAATGTAGTTATTACCCGAAACACAACCTAAACATGGAATTATCAGTTAATGAGTAATATAGAATCATAATAAAATCATATATGGTATGATATATAAGAATATTATTCTATCTTATTTTTATAATAATCTTATATTGATTATACATGATTCTTGAACGTGTACGAATAAAGGAAAAACTTAATGTACGACTTCTCTCATCTCACTATTATTTATGTGAGATTTATACATTATTCACAACTCATTTATTTTGTTTTATATCTATAATACCCTTGAATATGTTATATTATTATTATAATTTAACTTATAGCTATTTACATATCAATTTTTTATCTATTATTTATGTGGTGTGTGGTTCAAAATTTACCAAATCGATAAAGTAATTTTTTCTCAATTTACCTTTTTCGAGACACTTGCCATGTTCTAAACCTATATTATTCTAAGAGGTGTATTCACTGTACATTAACATGTTATATCATGAATATACTTATTTGAATGATATTTTAATCTTTATTTTCTGTTATTATTTGATGGGTATTATGATGTAAATTTACCATGTTGTAATAGTTTATTTCTATAACCTCATCGTTTATTGGGATTGTCTATGATTATAATTCCATTGATGAACTATTATTATCCATATATCAAGATAACTCATGAATTTTTTAACCCTATGGTTATCCAAGATATATTCATTTATTATAACCATTTCTAACTCTTTTGTAATTAATATAATTAATAAGTTGTTTTTTAGAAAATACGACTTTATCTTTTTGCCCAGTTGAAAATCTCTGTTCTTTAAAAACCATGTTTTCTAAAAATTTCTTCAAAAATTTTATATCATTAAAAATTGTTTTAAATGTTTTAAATATTTTTTTATATCTCTTCCAGGAAAAATTAACTTAAAATTATATTAAATATTCTTTTATAAATTTTCAAGGAAAGATGTTATCAAATTATTTTAACCATTTCTTATATGTTTTCAAACTATTTTAAAAGAAAATGTTCTAATCTTTATTTTAGGATTTATTTATAAGGTTTCATATTATTTTAAAATAAAATATTTTAAATAGTCTCGAAGCCTCATATATAATTTTTAATGACTATATTCAAAGAAAATGGCTTTCAAAATGTTTTATGTATTAAAAAGTATTTTTTTCAAATAATAATGGAAATATTCCTTAAGAAATTATTTTATTAGATTTATCAAAAGTAATTTTTCATTTAAGATAAAATAAATTAGTGTTACTCAGGACTTAATGAAAATATGATACAAGGGTTCCATTAATATTATATCTTTGAAAGGGTTATGTTTTGATGGAATGATGTTTATGGAACCTATTTCTCTTTCACAAGTTATATTTTTATAAAACCAATTTCTCTTTCATGCGTTATATTTTTTTGGAACCTATTTTTATTTCATGGGTTATATTTTTAGGAAACCAATTTATCTTTTATTAGTTATATGATTATGAAACCCACTTATTTTCATGGTTTATTCTTTGATGAAATGATTACGAAGCCCGTATCTTTTCTATAGGTCATGATATGATGAAATGTTTATGATACCCATTTCGTTTGATGGGTTATGATAAGATTTTTTCTGATCTTATGGAACAATTATTCTTGATTTCATTACTATAGATTTGATAACTATATATCTCTCTAATGTACTGTGTAAATATTTATAACTCATGGGATAGAGATGGATGGAATAGGGAATAAACTAAGTTCATTAATGATCTTTTTCCCCTTTTGATGATCTTGGGAGTGAACCTTGACTAATAAGATGGTCATGGGAGTGAACACTGACTTACAAGATGGTATGTGGAGTGACCCCATAATAATAAGATGTATTTGGAAATAATAATTAACTTATATGGAAATAATTATATATGTTTATGAGTCTTATATAATTTTTTTCCATATTCTTATGTTATGATTTCATTGATTATACTCTTGATTCCTTTATGATTAATTTCTTATGAACTACTAATATTTATTCCCTGATTCATTTTTATGATATTTGATATGATGGGTATGATATTCTAATGTTACAATCATATTCTCATACCCGTATTCTCATGTTATGCATAGATATCTCCTTTTTTTACACTTATAGTGCATCTGATCTCATCCCTTTAGAATGTTTTCACTACCCATGTTATAAATAATTGTCTTATGCAAGAGTATTAACATGGAAGATATTTAAGGTAGATGTTAATGATCTTTCACTAGTAAAGAATATTATGTTTTTATGTTTCTAAAGACAATAAATTATAATGGTCTTCATGTATTTACTTTTTTAAATTGTTGATTATTCATAAAAATGATGTAATATCCATGTTTGTTAAGCCTAGGTTTCTGTAGTTTACTCCAAATACATTTTTTTATTTTATAAAAGCCACTTTATGGTTACTCGTAACCGCACATTTGAAAACACAAATACAACAACAAGAAGATTTCATAATTCAAATTCAAAAAACAAATGGAAACATACAAAAAACCCCTAAATCTTAAATCATGTATTGATCCCAACACCACAAAATCACCATGAGCCATGAGATACAAAGTGATACTTGAAAACAAGATTCATTCAATTGATGTAACCTTCATGTCCCAATCATACTTTAATGAGTAGTTAAAAACCAAACTCAGAGAACTTTTCCATCATCCTTGGATTCTTGATTCCTTGTCTTGGACCGTGTGAAACAGGTAATGGAGTTAGAGGCCTTCAGGTTAAGATCAAAAAACAATGATCATTGTCCAAAAACTATTAGATGCGAAGTAGAATTCTTACTCAGATCAAGATGGGCTCTGCCTTGTTCCCTTTCGAATTCTGCCACAAATCCAACACTCCTTCCTCCCTGAAATGAAAAATCAATTTGGGATTTGGACTTTCTCCCTAGATAGAGAGTGAAGCCTTCTCCATCAATAATTGGTTAATTAACCTTCTTCATCTCAAAGGCATGACCCATTGAATCCTCAATGCTGAACATACCATGATGTTCCTGAGAATAATTCTTGTTGATACCCATATTGTTAATAGGTAAAGTGTGGATGGCTCCATGAGCCATTGGAACTGATGAAGGTTGTGCATCCGGACCCTGAGTGCCATCCACACCCTCTATTGACACTTTCTCAACCACAGAAGACTGGGGAGATTGCTTCACTACCATATTGCACATTGTCTATCCTCCACCGCGTTGAGACCACTCAAACTCAGTGAGGACCTGATGAAGAAGACCCCTCTTTCCCAGATCCTCCGCCCCACCAGCCCTTTCTGCTGAGCTTGGACCTGATAGTGGCCCTGAGAAGACCTTCAGAGGAGGCACCACTATACCAACAGAAGGAAATGTCTGCTTTCCCGTGAGACCTCCAAGATAAGATAATGAATAAATGGGAGAGCACGTCAATGACTATCCTCATTCAAACACACGAACATGAGCCAACTAGGGAGAATATTTCAGTTGATCCTAAGAAACATCATTGCCTCACTGGGCTGGCATCAGGGTCAGAGGGAAATTTTTATTTTGTTCATGCTTGAGGGATCGATCAATCCATTCGGTGGGACTGTGGGATTTGGAAAAATTACATTTAAGGTGATAGGTATCACAAAATCTAATTCATGATTCGTAGCAGATATGTTGCCAAAAACCCTTATTCCCATTAGAATGACGAATGTGCTTAGGAAGAGAAGAAGCAAACTCCATGTCTACACAGATATGAGAAGAGGAGGGATTCAGAAGCGGAGAGTCGCATCGTCTGCAAGAATAAATAAACCAACCTGGTTTCCAATACATTCAAGAGTGGAATGGTTCTTAAAGGGAAGGGGAAGCCCAAGCAGCTAGATCCACAATGACGCTCGGCTACTATTATGACCTTTGCAGAAACTCGATGTCCATCAAAAGATATGAAAATGATATTTATCACACAAATTATCCTCAAGCAACCAGGAATGGAAAAATCACCATCTAATGAAAGGATAATACTAAAGTGTAAGTGATCAAGCATCCCAATCACAGAAAGTGAACTTAATCCCCTGGAGGAATTGAAAAAATCGTCGAACATTTCTAACGGTGGTCGATCTCTAGAAAACATAGCGATGAGCATCCGGGAATACAGATCGACCACATCTTGATATTCTAAGGGAGAAAGGGAGAAGGTCAGAGCTCCATGAAAAACAGATGATGTTTTCAGGGAATGTTCGATCGGGGGAAGAACCAGAGACTTCCGAGGGGAACGATGGTCCTGGTTCGACCCTTCTTGAGGAAACGACGGATCCACCAGTGCTCTTAATGCCACCCCCTCTAAACCCGTCAATCCTTCCATCATCCGTAGGTTTCTATAGTTGGTATCAAAGGAAATTATTAGTAAAAATTAAAAAACTAGGATAAAAAAACATTGGTGAGACCCCTAGGGATATTTATAAGGCTATGTCTATGGATATCTCTATGGATAATCCTATGGTGATAAAGATTTAAAATAATGTGTCATAATTTAGACATCCTACAAGTGATTTTTCATGATTATGTGGTTTTATACTATAATATGTACTACTCATACTATGATTTATGGTTTTTGTTAATTGAGGGAACCAATGGGGATAAGGTAAATGTAAAATATAATAGACAATTTGTTGTTGATAATCCAATTTGGAGGATCACTAGAATTAAGTATGTTGTAATCATGCCTAATCAGTTTTCATAGAACATGATTAACAATTTGTACCTTATCTAACTCTAAAACTCACCAAAAAAGAGAAAAGAAGAGTATTCAAAGAGTTTGGGTAATGGATACCATGGAGGAAAGAAGATTAAATTTCATTTATCTTAAGAATGTGTAAATAAGCACTGAAGTTAATGTCTTAGAGGAACATAAAGATTTTTCCACTATGGAAAAGAAGGATGCAAAGAAAGTAACTTAAAATAAAAAATTAAATGTTCAGTTAACACAATGAATGAGAATATTGGACTCCCTAAAAAATCATTGATGGATAAATTATTTAAATGTGGAATGAATGGTCATTATGAAAATCAATATACCGTGTGGAAATATCAGGATGAGAATCATAAAAGTGGTGTGTGTAATGGTCACAATTCTGATGATGATGAGACTATAGGTGAAATATAAAAGTAAAGAGATATTAAGTAATATGATTAGGTATCCATGTAAATTTATTAAGGATATAGTAGAGTAATCAAAGTTTTTTTGTATTTGGATTCAAGAAATATATAAGGATTACTAATTTTATGTTTTTTTATAAGGATTTACAATAATATGTTAAATGGTTTTGATGGACTAGAAAAGTGATTTAATGGAAAGGTGATATTCATGTAAAAAATAATATTAAGGGAAAGATAACACTGAATATATTCCAGATGTGGATATAATGATGTTTGGGTAAATATATGTGGGATATGAATTTGTAAATTGGATGAAACTAATTAGATGGGAACTTATTATGTAATTTTTTTGACAATGTGGTCTATGTTATCATATATAAATTTTATAAATTTTATGATTTAAGGAATATATCCAATAATCTTTGTAATAATAAATCATGTATGTTTTCAATATGGGATTATGGTAATTTAGGTTATTACCATATTTCAAGAGAATACGTGATAACGGAATTCACAAGTTTTGAATGTATAAAAAAATTAGGTTATGATATATAGGGGATCAATGTTAATATAATTTAGTGAACTTACTTATAAGGTTTTTCATTTTCATATTTTGGAAGGGTTACAAGGTTCACCATTTGTGGAATGGATTAAGTTAAAATTCAGATGACTTTTTAGAGATTAAATTATTATCTTTACATATAATGATTTATGAATATTTAATAACTTGTGATAACATTTTTGTTCAAATAATGATTGAATACTTAGACAATCATTATATTTTTGGATCCCATGATCTACTACATCTTGAGGAATGAAAAATATACACTTATTTCTTAAAAATAGATATGAAGTATAAAATGATCAAGACACAATAAAGTCATAGGTTGTTTTGAAATTAGGTAATTATATCTCCTCATAAAAATTCATCAAATTTAGAAAAAACGGTCTTGAAATAAAATTTTGTCCTATTATCGTAATTTTTGATGATATCAATGAATTATTTCATGCTTCTTCAATGTATGTTTTGGTTATTTTTAACTTTATCTGGATCACCCACTTTCTTAGGATCAATGATCTTTATAAATCTCTATAAATCTTTAGTCTTTTCTTCCATGATCACGTGTTCACTTTCTAAAAATTCCCTCCTAGTTGGAAACATAGTTATGATTTACTTTAGGTAACTATTATGTAGCTATCATTACATTTTTAAAGAAATTTTTAGTGTTCATTTTTATGATGTGGGTTTATATGAAATGAACTTTCAAGTATTAAACAACTAATAATCCAAACAAATTTTGGGGGAGAAATTCATTTTAGTGGGGGTATAATTTAACACACAAAGATTATCTGAAATATATATTTATGAAATAATTAATTCTTTTAGATATTTTTCATTTCACGCAACACATAATATTGATTGTGTTACATGAAATAACCATGTTATTATGGCTTTATATAAAACACTAAGTCTAGCATGCACTACACACAACACATAGTGTATATTTTTGTACATGAAACAATATTTTTGGTATTTTTTACACATTATACTGATCTCATTGAATATCTTGTGTTACACCCAAGACCGAGTTTTACGAAACTACAATATACTATTAATATTGTTATTAAAACATTATTATAGTTACAACCTATGACTTGGAATGGTAGTAATGAATAATATTAACTAATGTTTGAAAATATTATTAAAAAATAAATATAAAATTATACCATTATTTATAAATTAGTTATAAATAAAAGTAAAAACTATTTTAAAATATTAAAATTCCAGTTCTTAGAAAACTATTCCTCTATGTAAAAACACAAATTTATCTTAATAAAATAAAAAAAATATTAATGTTTTTAATAATATTTTTATATTAAATATTCAAGAATTTTTTTTACAATCATACATTAAATTTTATCGGCATAAGATAATAATAAATTTAAATTTATGAATAAAAAATGTATTTTCCATAAAGATAATTCTACCACCTTATAATAGAGAACCCATTTTAAATCTAATTTTCGAAACATTTCTATTTTTATTTGAGAAAATAAACTTCATTTCTAAATTTATAATGTAAAAATTATATTAGAATTAATTTTTTTATTTTTTTAAAAAAATTAATTTTTTGATGAATAATGAAAAAACGTAATTTTAATTTTATATTGCTTTTTCATCTAATTTATTCATAAAGATAAATTATATTTTAATTTTGTTTCATAGTTTAATTATATCAATTATTAATACATTATTTATATTTATGTCATTTTAACCAATTTCACATGGAAATTGGATATAAAAATATTTTTAACTTTTAATCATCTTCTCTTAAAAAACTAGATGTCGTAACATATTTACATGATTAATTTAAAATTATTTTTTTCCAACTTATTTGATTATAATTTTTAAAATAAGATTCAATATTTTGAATTATCATAATTTATAATATCTTATAATGTTCAATTATTATTTTACCAAAATGATTAGTGAAGGTAATTAAAATTAATTATACTGATTATTATAAAAACATGATTGCTTGGTAGTTAAACAATATTTTAAGGTCCAAAATAAAGTAGAAATGTTACAAAATCCATTGTATGGAAATATTTTATCAATTTAACCTCTTATATATAAAATGTACTATTATTGGAGGCACATGATATAAGGGAGACCTCTCAATAGTGTTTTCCTTTTTATATTTACTAGAATGCCTCTCCTCCTCAACTATAAAAAGGGAACTCAACCCCCTCACTTATTCAAACAGATACTTATATATATATCCACTTAGATCATATAAAACCATAACAAATATCCTAAAAAATCCTTACTTTCATCATATAATCCTCCATTAAGGAATAAATACTACCAAGGAATCCCTTTGGTTTAAACCGAGAAGAGTTACCCAAAGCAGAGGTAACATTCTTCCACAATCTCTTTTGTTTTATTTATTTTCTACGTAAACTCAATTATTATTATTAAATTATTATATAATAACTTGAGTAAACTAAATAAACATATATATTTTTATGTAATGTTTTATACATTCAATCACACACACATCCATCGAATAAGACACACAATCATCGTTCATGTGTACGACAAACTACCTTCTCGCGAACCAATGTCATTCATTCATTCATTAACTCCTTTAAAGTGAGGAAATAATGATGTAAATTATGTTTTTATTATATATATAAATTATATTTATTATTTATTTATTCTTATATAATTATTATATAACATATAAATTCATAATTTCTATTTTTTAGAAAAACAATAACTTCATTTTTTGATGTGTGGACTACAGCCTCCTCAAAGCGATGGGATTCATCCACATTTTATATGGAATGTATTAAGTATGGTATTAGTGATATTATATTATATATAGTAAATAATAATTATACATTAATGATATTATATATATATATATAATTTTCTTTTCTTTCATTAAGAATACGACAAGAAAATGGAAACAACATTCATGCGTAAATATGGCCTAGTGTCTCCATGAACAGTGTATTTATTTTCTTATTTATATGTTGTATATATAACTATGAATACATATATAATGAATATATATGATATTTATACCAGGATTTACTTTCAATAAATAATTAAATCATGGTCTTTCAAAGTGTACCGTGAATAACAAGTCAAATCATGTATGAAAAACAAAACGGTTATTACCCAAAACATAACAAAAACCTAAAATTGTTAATAAATAGTTAATAGAAGCTAATAATAAAATATTATATTGTATTAAATGTAATAATATGTTTCTTTTTTATATTTATAATAAACTTATATTTATTATACATGAGTTGTAAACATGTACGAAGAAATTCGTGACTTAAGGTAAGAGTAATCTCATTTCACTTTTATTTTTGTGAGATTTATGACTTATTCACTGCTTGTTTATTTTTTTGTGGTGTCTATAATAATAATTAATATATTATAGTATTCTTATAATTAAATTTATGGGTATTTACATATCCATTTTATGATTTATCTTTAATGGAATTTATGGTTAAAAAGTTACAAAATCTATAATGCAATTTTGTCTCAATTTTCCTTCTTTCAAATACATGTATTTTAATGTATATACATAATTATACAAGGTATATACACTACACTTTGTAATGTTATATCCTAAATATTATTATTTTAGTTATATTTTAAGCTTCATGTAATGTTATTATTCCATGGGGATTTTGATTCAAATTTACCAAAATTGGTAAAAATGTAATCCTATAATCTCATCATTTATCAAGATTGTTTATGATTATTCTTCTATTGATGAATTATTGTTATATAAATATCAAGAGTACTCATAATGATTCCTATCCAAGGGTTATTCATTATAAATTCATTTCTTGGTACCATTTTTTCACTCTTTGGTACATATGATAATTAATAAAGTGTTTTAAGAAAATTTGAGTTTACCTATCTCTTTAGTTAGAAATCTTTGTTATTTTAGAACCATGTTATATAAAAAAAGTTTTTTATTTTTTAGGTTTAAAAAGTTTTTAAATTTTTAAATATTATTTTATATGTCTTCAAGGAAAAATATTTTCAAAATGTTTTCAGTATTATTTTATAATTTTTCAAGGAAGAAGGTCTTCAAAATGTTTCAATCATTCGTTATATGTTTTAAAAGTATTTTGAAAGATAAATTTTTTAAAAATGATTTCATGATTTATTTATAAAATTTAAAAATTTTTTCAAATAAGAATATTTTTGAATTTGTTTCATCCATTTATTATAATATTTCAAGGTTATTTTCCAATAATATTATTTTCAAATTCTTTTATGTTTTAAAATGATTTTTTAAATTTTTTTTGGAAAGGTTATTTTTTTCAAGAAATAATTTTAAAGATTTAATAAAAAATCATGTTCCATCTAATATCACCTCATACCATGCAGTTAGGGTGGTAACAATGTGTCTTACACACCCCGTAATTCTACATGAAAACCAGGATCAAATACTGGTTGAAAAGGATTTCTAGGTTACCATAGAAACTACTATAGAGGTACTACAGTAGAAAGAACTATTATTTTGTTGGGCCTTTAGGCCACTATTTTAGAAATATAGTCCATATGGGCCTTTGGATCTTTAGGGGGTGAAACTTGTAAGATAGTATAGCGGTGATATAGGAATTATGAAAGAGAGAACTTCACGCCATCAAATGGTGGGATTATGAGCCAGGTAATGGGATTCATGCTTAATGGGCCTTCATGAGAAAAATCATCAATGTGATCAAGTAACTTGTTGGGTGGTTTGTCCCTTGGGGGTGTGATGACCAACCTTTCTAGCGTTTGTGTGCGGAATTTTCGTTTTTGATTGTTGTTATACACCTAAGAACATGATATAATATGTTACATGTAAGATGAAATAATATGGTGTTACTCATGCCTTATTGGGGATATGATCCAAGGGTTCTATTCATATTATTTCCCTTAATGGTTTTTGTTTTGATGATATGATGATTATGAAACTTGTTTCTCTTTCACATGTTATATGTATATGAATCTAATTTCTCTTTCATGAGATATATATTTATGAAACCCATTTCTATTTCACGGGTTATATGTTTGTGAAACATATTTATATTTCATCTGTTATATTATTATGAAAATTGATTCATTTAATAGGTTATTATTTGATGAAATAATTAAAAAATTGTCTCATTTCCATAGTTTTTGATATGATGACATGTATTTGAAATCCATTTCATTTGATGGGTTATGATATGATTATTTACATTCTTATGGGAACTGTATGTATTATTTCATTACGATATGGGTGGGACCAATACCCCCCCCCCCCAATTCATTGGTTAATGATCTATATCTCATGAGATAGACATGAATGGAATGGGGAGTGAACCTGGTTTAGTAAAGGACTTTGTTTGCTAAGATGGTCTTGGGAATGAACCTCGACTACTAAGATGGAAATGGGAGTGAATCATGACTACCAATATGGTATGGGTAGTGAAACCATACAACCATGATGTCCTTGGAAATAAGCTTTGGTTAGTATGTAAATCTTTTTATATGCTTATGTGTCTGCCATAAATTTTATGTCTTATTACTTTGTTATACTTTCATGGATTATGCTATTGATTACCTTATAATTTATGTCTTATTAATTTCCAATATTTATGACATGATTTATGTTTATGATCATTAGTATGCAGGGTATGATCTTTTAATGTTATGATCATCTTTTCACACGCTTAGGATCATTTTATACTTAAATATCTCCCCTGTTTACCCGTACTAAGTATTTGAGATCACCCCTTTCTTATTTTTCCTTTCTCCATGTTATGAAGAAAGGTTATAAGTTTAATTATTAATCGGGATTATATTTAAGGGATATTTTGAATATCTTTAACCAAGATAGAATAATACATTTTAAGGTTTCCAATGACTCTAAACTATTATGTTCCTTGGACATGAACATTGGTAAACAATGAATATTCCTAAAAAATGATGTATTATCCATGTATGTTAATCTTGGGTCACTATATTTCCCCTATTTATTATGTTAATTTATTAGTCAATCAATAAATCAACTACAAGATAATCACATGATGGAGTCATTTATTTATTTTACATTATTTATTTGATGAATAAATGACTGAAATCATATAAATAAATGAACTAATGTTCAAATATGAAATATAAATAAATAGATAATGTGACAATTTTTTTATGAAAACATTGTTAATAACTTAATTAAAATCTACATAATATTAAAAATACATGTAAAAAAATAAGTTAATTTTACACATAAGAAAACAAAATCCCTCAATTGAATATTATGTAGAACATGGCCTTCCATTAATTTATTAGGAATTAAATCAATATAAATAAGTGTTTAACTATCCCTCCTTGGGAACATACTTTTATCTTGAAGTTATTATAAAGGTTATGGGTTGAATTATCCATCTTAAATCCTGACAAGTGCCATTATCAAGACATGATGTATCTTGGAGGCAAGTGTTGATGAAATCCCAGTCAGAATTTATGTATTGGAGAGTCCACTTGGGGATCAATGATATGCAGTCCTTTAGTTAGAAGGAAACCATCTACCAAAATACATTAATATATATTGACCAAACCATGTTGGTGTAATATAAAGGGAAATATGGATCATTTCCAATATAATGACATAGAAACTAAACATTCTGAGGTCAATGGTGTTGGATATTGGAGATTGATAAAATATTGGGAGACTTAATAAAAATGAATTCATTATATATCACATAATTTGTAATCAAGAAATGTAATCATAATATTTTCATTCATATTTTAGAATTAATAGAATGTTCTCCATCCACCTTGTCCCTACAATCTATATTATGGAAATACCGTCTCCTCACTAACAATAACCTCCAATAATGGTTTATATTATTTCATGTTGTGTTGCGCCATTAAGAAAAATCTTACATTCTAGAATCCTCGCTAATTGATCCGCCTACTAAAGATAAAAGTAATGAAGTGTTAAACGTATATGTGAAGCAGTTTATGTTCAGTGTTAAATGTTTTCATCCATGTCTAGTGAACTCATGAAGTCTCATGAACACATGGATGCATATATCATGCTAGATAATCATCATGGTTTATACAAGGAGATAACAATACATGAACATTTTGAGATATCCATGAAACTCTTTCAGAGTAAACTATGCGAAGATTCACCAGCTGGGACACATTTAGTCCAATTCATTAGATACATTAATCATCTAGAGCTTATTGGATTTAAACTCTCTAATTAAATACACAATGATATCATTATTTCATCACTTCGTCATAGATTCTATCACTTTATTGTAAATTTTACTATGAACTACACTAGAAGTCTCTTCCAGGTCGAGTCACTCTTCTTCACCATGTAGATAAATATACAATGTGAACAAATCCTTCTATCCTCAGGTAAACAAACTAATATTCTAATAGAATATTTCTAAGCCTAAATATTATTCCCAACACCCATACAATATGTGAAAGATCAAGGGTCAATTATGGGAGTAGGATTATATCTGTTTTTCATGTGTAAAGAAGGGCCACTAGAATAAAAACTTCACATTGCCAAATAATCATGGGGAATCACCAAGTGTGTTTGTTATTGAAAAAAATCTATTTATATTTTAAAATTTGGTGTTAGATACAACTAGTGGTGCACACATATTTATTCAAATATAAGAACAAAGTAGATTCAAAAAGATTGACTGAGGGTAGGTAAATTTAGGAGAAACAGTCTAAACTAAACTAGATATTATGGATATCAAGGCCTACCACATCATATTTCTAATAAGAATAATATTAGATATAAAGGATTTTTATTTGATGATTTTTCATGAAAATCATTATTTATGTATCCTTACATGATAAAAATGATATATTCTCATGTTCAGGAAGAAATGTTATTTATTTTATAAAGATATAATTTTTATGGTATGTAACATTTAAATAATGGCCGTTTGTGTAAAATTACACAAATTAAGTAATGAAAATAGATAACAAAACTACTTCCCATGAAATATATCACACCCAACTATATAATCAATGAGAATTTCATGCAAATAATTTTTTAAATAATTACAGAAATATGGTTATTTAAATTATTTTGAACTAAAGCCACATGGAGTAAATAATTCATGTTTACAATGGAAAGTTACGAAAACCCCATTTAGTAAAAGGTGAAATAGAAAAAGTTCTTATTGATTGAGTTCATACCGATGTGTTTGGACCATTTATAATTGAATCAAGGGGTGGGTAATCATACTTCAAAACATTTACTGATGATTTTAGTATATATTGATATGTTTACTTAATGAGGTGTTATTTATATCCCTCTAACAGATTAAAGTAATACAAGAATAAATTTGAGAATGTACTTGGTAATAACATTAAGAAGCTTTGATCAGACCATGGTGGAGAATATCTTAATCAATTATTCATTGATTACCTATATGAGTTTGGTATTTTATCTCAAATCACTTCTCCTTATACAGCTCAATCAAATGTTGTAATTGAAATGAGGTACTGCACACTATTAGAAATAGTGAGATCAATGATAGGTCATGTGAGTCTTCCAATATCCTTTTGGGGATACACATTGTAAATAGTAGTGAAAATACTAAACCATGTTCTAACTAAAGTGAAAGATGATATACCATAGCAATTGTGGAATGAAAATAAACCAATGTTTTCATACTTATATGCATGGGGTTGTGAAGTGTTTGTTAAGGCCTATTCAGTTAAAACACATGAACCCCAGGAAAAAGTGTACTTTTATAGGATATCCCAAGGTAGTAAGGGGATATTACCTATACGAACCCTTTAAATACAAGGTAATAGTGGAAATCTATTCAATATTCCTTGAGAATAAATACATCTCTAAAATCAATTTTGGGAGTGAGATAGACTTCAATGAAGTCAAGGTTCACGGTACACAAGAGTTGGCATAAGAACAAATTAAAAATTTCCGTAGGAAAGAAGATGGTTCAAAAATATTAGTATTATATTAGAGTACAAGAGAGGATAGATAACATGAATTAAAATGTTTTGTAGTCACCGAGTATTTTGACTCATCATTGGTTGATAATAATGATCCTCTATCCTATATGGAAGAAGTAAGTGCCATAAATTTCTTAGTGGAAAGAATCTATGAATTATGAAATTGATTATATGT
Organism: Viscum album; assembly: GCA_963277665.1. Taxonomy (NCBI): domain Eukaryota; kingdom Viridiplantae; phylum Streptophyta; class Magnoliopsida; order Santalales; family Viscaceae; genus Viscum; species Viscum album. Next base: position 1,870,426,103 of record OY728133.1, read on the forward strand.
ATGAAAACAAAGTATATATTTTGGTAGATACTTTGGTGCATGTAAAGATTATTTTTTATAAATGGGTATTCATGATGAAACTATAAAAGGATGGGAAATTCAATACTTATAATGCACAATTTTTTACAAAAGGGTTCAAACAACATTATGTAATAGACTACGATGAAATATTCTCATCAATAATAATGTTGAAATCTATTTTAATTATAGTTTCCATTACATAATTCCATGATTATGAGATTTGGAAAATGGATATCAAAATAGACAACCATAATATGAACCTTTAATAAGCTATCTATATGGAACAACCTGAAGGGTTTGTCACTATAAATGATTATAAAAATATATGAAAATTACAAAGATCCATTTGTGCATTAAATAAAATAGCCATTACATGGAACATTCAGTTGGACAAATCCATTATAGAGTTTGGATTCATAATGAATGAATGTGAGCCCTGTGTCTGTATGAATTATAGTGGGAGTGTGGTCATTTTCTTAATAATGTAATTTGATGACATATTACTTATTGGAAATGAAATACTACTCTTACTATCTATGAAAGACTGGTTGAATAATTGATTATCCATGAACGCCATGCAATATAGTATATATTCTTGGGATCAAGATCCATCATGATAGAACTAAGAGGATACTTTGCATTAGTAATGGTATATATATTTAGAAGATAATGAAGAGATTCAATATTGAAAAATACAAGAGGGTATTGTTTCTAATTTAACATGGATTTCGCCCTTCTTGGAAAAAGAATCCTAAAAACATGAGGATTAATATATTGGAAATGATTCTGTATGTGTCAATGATTGGGCTAGTATTATTTGATATTCTATGTACTAGGATAGATGTTTCCTACAAAATAAGTGTAGTGGGAAGATATCAAGTTGACCTAAGTTACTACTTTTGTATGGAAGTTAATACTATTAATAAGTATTTGAGGTATAATAAGGATACATTCCCACTCTATAGTGAATATGTGGAACTAGTCCTTAGAGGATATAAAAAATCTAATTTACAAACAAATCAATATGATAAAAAATAATAGATGGGATATATCTTGAATTGGAATGGAGGTTTTTTGAGCTAAAAGAGATCAGAGAAGCTTATGGTCAGATATTTTATAGTAGAGTTCATGTATACATCAATTTTTTAGGTAGGTAAATAAGTATTTGGATACATGACTTCATCCAAGAGACTGAAATGGTACATTGAATTAATCTTCCTATCAAAATTTATTGTGATAACACTATAGTAGTGGGTATCTCAATGAAGCCAAGGTCACATCAACGGGTGAAGCATATTCTTCGGAAGAATCATCTCTTCAGGTATTTTCTCATAGAGATAAGGTTTCAATAAGTATAATAAAAATAGAATAAATTGCGATATACCCCTTGACTAAATCTGAAACATAGTAGACACATAAAAATTATCTGAAGTTTAGTGTTTTTAAATTCGTAGGTTGTTGGCTCTAGTGTTTGTGGGATTTTTTTGGAGTAGGTATTCTAGAACTAAATTATTTTACATTAATTACATTAATATGAAGACATTTTAATATTAATAATATTTATTATTACATATTTTTTAATGTTATATATACTTTAATGAAATAATTTCCTACGATATATATCACCTTGATAATTTCATATAAGTTACCTACTATAATGAGAACCTTGAAGTTCCTTGGAAGTATTCTTAAATATAGTTATATGGTTAGATAAATTACTATGATAGGACACATATTTTGTATACTATCATGTGTGAGTTATTTTAAGAGGATAAAGGTTCTTCTAATGATTTTTTCACTTGGTAGTGTCCAACATGAGATATAATGAGAATAGCCCCGCCTTTAGAGATTCTGCATGTTTTAGTGTTATCTGATATTCTTATATATGAGTGTGTGCAACGGAAATTAATCTTTAATACTATCATGAATTCATATCATGACTCATGCAATTGGATTTACTGACCAAAATTTTGATTCCATATGTTCACTGGAAGAAAGGTATGTTGGGTGTGTCATGAATTACATGCTATTAATACATAATTTGAGGATGTATTTTTCCATTAAAACATTATGGGAGTCTATATCTAGAAACATTGATTGGAATAAAGTCATCACATTAAAATAAATTACAATAGTGTAACAACATGTTTATTTTAAATTTTCAAAAAATTTGTATCAAACATATAGGTTGATGACATAAATGTGAGACCTACATGATGAGATATTTTGATAAAGGTGTTATATTTCAAAGTGAGTGTCCCTATGTGGTTTTTGATTATGTGATATTATTTTATTTCTATCAGGTTCCTTGTCACATTGTTAGAGAGTAATTTTGATATTTATGAATTCCCACCAAATTCCAATGAGAATGAATCCTAGAGGTTCATACACTATGTGCTTCTATTGATCAAGATTAAAATCTTTTGGAATTTATTTAAGGGAATAAATATTATTCTTATGTCTGGTTAATAATTCTATTCATGTATTATTGATCTTATAAATTAAATAAATAATTATTGACCATATTAGGAATAATGTATACTTATTTTATTTGTTAATTATTTAATAAATATCTATTTTCTAGTTTTTTGATAATGTATTTATTTATGAATAAAATATTTATTTAGTAATTCAATAAATTTCATTGACTTGTAATGGCTCAACATCATGTCTTATGATAAATATTAATTTACATGTTGGTTAAATAATATTTATTATTGTTCCATCTAGCTAAATCCATAATAATAATAATATTATTATTATTATTATATGGAATGGTGGGTTTAAGGATTATTATATTATTTAATGGGTTGTATGCGATTAAGTTATATTTTAACTGAAACCCTAGATCTATAAATAGACGGTTATGTCTATTATATATGGTTAATCAAGACCTGAGTTTCACATTTTAATTCTCTCTTCATTACTCCTCTCCTCTACCCCTCAAGAATGAGACGTGCTTGAGAGATTCCATTAAAAATGAAGGATCATGGGTGATTAAGGACAACAATGAAAGATGATTGATTCATCATGCTATAACATAGAAATCAATTTGTGCCATTCTAATATCAAAGGAGCACATGAGGATCACTGCTAGAGGGATTAAAATCATATATCATTACATCATAAAGAAGGTAATCATAAAATGGTTTCAATTGATCAAAAAAATCTAATTATATATATCATAAGACAAGATATACTTTCTTTCAATCATATTTAAATTTATTATAAATTTAATTTTAAAAATCCTTTCAGGTTTATGGTTTCCCTTATGTTAATATACAGTGTAAAAATTTAATTAGTCTTGTAATTTATGTCATGTATAATTTATGAATGATCCCCCAAATTGAAAAAACATTCCTAGTTATATCTCCCAATAAGGTGATTCCACTATGCCCGAAACCTCTAATATTCTCATCTATACCCGCTATCATAGATACAAACCTTACTCCATATTATCAATAATATCTACAAGAGTCTTATTAGGAGATATTGATTCTCCTAAACTTTAAAAATCTATATTTAGAGAGTATGTTATCCCACATTGTCGTCAAATTCTTTCACATCCCATTTGATATTGAGATCTTTCGACCTCTTCAAGAAAATAACATTATACTTGGTCGTTTTGGATCCATTTAATAACATTAAACAATTAGGATATCCAACGACTTATTTATTTCTCCATTAGAACAATTAATCATTAGCAGAACTCCAGGGTTTTCAATTTAGTCTTGATATCACTTGATGAACCAAGAAATTACATTTAATTATATTTTAATACTTGAAATTCATCATATTTACAATGGTATTTGACTGAAATATTTTTAGAAATTATATTTACCATAATGAAATGAGACATTACGAAATTCTATAAGTCTATAAAGCTAAAAAACATTGTAGGAAATAAGTTTCTAAGTCAATAACATCAAATCAATCTATGTCAAAATATTACATATATAAATCCATCCAACATTAGCTTTTTATTTCATTAACAATTATTCCTTTTCACTCAACAATAATTAGGTTAGAACATTAGAAAATAAATAATTAAGTACATAGTTTCTGAGCAATAAAACATGTTTAAGTAACTAATACCACTATTTCATGATAAAATTTTCATACCACTTGATAAATATGTTCATCCATTCTTGGATGGGATTTTCATTTTCCCAGATAAGGCTTGATAGACATTGAGTGGCCATAAAAATCCCATTGAATACCTTTTGATCACGAAACAATGTATTGAGATAATATTATACTTATTTTTCCGTTAATAAACCTCATTAAACACCAGCAATAAAATCATCATCATCATTTTGGTCATCTCATATTATGTTATTTTTATGTGAGAAAATTTCTATGGTCTTCCCCCAATGGGATGACTATGGTATTCCCAGTAAAATTATTGTAACACCCTATACACCTATAAGAGATTGTGTACTTACCAATACAAAAATACACTGTCAAGAATGTTGGAAACATTATTTTTTCAATATATTATGGGGAATTTCGGATGAGTAAAAATTTAACACCATTACTATGATTAATTTTGAAGAATATGTTTTGAACTATGTAATATGTAAAAAGTATAAAGGGTTTTGGAAAGATTATTTTTTGTTTGTGAATTTTTAAAAAAATAACCATACATAGGAAATGAAAATTATGAATTTTTATATTAGATTGAGGGTGACTGTGATATAATGAGTATATTATTTTGATTAAAATTGAAATTAGTCTATAATGTGTTTTATTTACTTTAAATTGTGAAAGTATACTTTTAATGTATTTTATGTAGGAAAAATAAGATTAGTAAATTATTTTGATATGAGTTTATTATATTATTAAATTAATATGGTATGATGATTCTTGGATATAAATGACTAAATATATGTTTTAGTGTATCATTATTAGGTTTTTAGGTGAAGGGAATTGGTTTTGAGTTTTAATGGCAATACCTTTATTAAAAATCTGGATTCGGTAAAATAAATACATTATTATTCACATAGGTTCAAGTTTGGGTGGTTATTTAATGTCGTAACATTATTTTTACCATTTATAAAATATATTTTCTACGGTTTCAACTGTTTTAGGGTGTATAAAAGTTCTAAGTTGATTTCATGGTTGAATATTTCGAAAGAATAATTATTTTTTTATTTCATGAACACTTATTTAATTTCCATTGAATTAAATGGGATTTTTAGTTACGGTTTAATGATATTTTTACATTGAGTAATTGTTTAGTAGGAAATTAATTGTTTTGAAATAATGATTTATTATGTTTCATACATGGATATATATATATATATATATATATATATATATGTCTGTGCATGTGTGTGACTTATCATGAACATGCATGGTATCGTAGTGAATTATGATGAATTATTAACTATTAAGGTGGTATTAAATGTGAAAGGATCAAAATAATTTATGATAAAAATATTATTTTCATAATTGTTTGGTCTTAAACTGGTTCCTCGCATGGATTAATGTTATTTTGGGGATTTAAATATTTATTTGAGACTTAAGATTTTATACAAGAGTAATAAGTATGTTTTTTACATGGCGTATTGATATGAATTTATAGACATTTTAATGTTGTTATGAAATGACTACATAAAATAGTTTTTGATTAAATAAGTTTATGTTACAATTATTTGGGGTCGTAATGACCACTATGTATTAATGTTTGGTTTAGAGGTTGTTTAAATTTTTTTTATACTAACGGTTTGTATATTTTTTTACTTTAAATGGGATTGATTGGTTAACGATTTGAATCTATTATTTGAGTTTTTAAATGTATTTTTTGTGATTAGTAAGTGTTTTTAGAATTATATAATCATATTTTAATGCTTAAAGTAAATTTTTATGTGTTTATGTTGTTTAAAGTGTTGGATTTTTCTTTAAAATGATTTTCTGATGTTTCTATATGATATATGAAATTTCTAGAGTAATAAGTACATGTTTTTCTAGATATTATTCATTTATTATTGACGTTTGGGATTTAATTAGATTTATTATAAATATAAATAATGTAAAAATATTTTTCTAATTATTTGAGAGATTTATTTTAATATTTAAGCCCAATTTTGATGATTTTAATTGAAACTTGGTATATAATGTATATTAATATTTGATAGAGTTGGTATAAAATTATTTTTATTGTGAAACTATGACACAAATTTGTTATATGTTTCAATATGATGTGGAAAATATTTTAAATGATAATTATAAATGATATTGGTGGTTTAGCCTTTATTTGGTTATGTTTGGTTTGCTGAGTTTTATTATATATTAAATTGAAGTAATAAATGTGTTCTACATTTACGAGTTTAAAAAATAGTTATTTTTTTGTTAACATACACTAAACAAAAATTAGTAATTAGTATAAAATTTTTAGCGGAATTTTAATAAACTACCACTAATTTTTTTCAATATATAATGGCAATTTTTTAAAAACCTCTACTACAACACTTCTTTGTTTACCCGTGACACTTCTTCCCCCAAACGCCACCCCCTGAACCCAACACCCCTCCCCCTCATCCTAATCCTCGTGAAACCCTAGTAACCTCCTATTGACACCCTTATTCCTACCCTTCTCCCCATAACCTCCGGCTTCCTCCCTATCATCGTCGCACCCACCCCACGAACCTGAGACACCACCCCCTCTTCCATTAAACATTAAAAAATCGAGACCCTTCACACCATCCCCATTCTCCCGCTCCCTAACAGCTTCCTAATTTCTCATTTTCCACTTAATTCCCCCTCATGTGATCCCCCTTATCCCACTTATTACTAGATTACTACTCCATTATTTTCCCCTTCATGCCCCTTATGCTATCCCCCTACTCCCCCTCACTACTGGCTACCTACTGAGTCACTGACCCTTCAAGCCCCTTCGTTCCATCCCCTTTATACCCCTGAGGTTTACTCATGATCATTTTTAATTCTTAACTGTATATGTCAAATTATTGTATTATGAGAATATAAAATTCAATTATTAAAACCAAAAGATTCTTTATTAAATTGTTTCCTTTTTGGAAATTATTTTTTAAATTTATTTTTCATGAAATTGAGAACTACCTTTTTCGGTGTATTTGGATCTGTATAGATTCATTAATGAAATCCTAGTATTATTTTTTATCAAACAATTCTTTTTTTACAAATTGATCTTGAATATTTTTTTGTAGGAATGTAGTACATAGAACTATGTCATCTAGTTCACCAAAGTCTATTGGTTTCCATCACCTTCATATTAGGGTTGTTTTCTTATAGATTCTCTCATGTAGATATTACATATGGATTATATTGATTTTCACTTAGGTTTAGAACTTTATAATTGATGTTTTATGTGTCAATTATATATAATCTTACAATTAATCATTTTACTCTTATCATTTATATTCTTTTAGTTATTCATGATACTTTATTCGATGTTTTGTTACACCTCACCATGGGTCAGACCTTCGTGGGTTACATTTATCATTGTATAGACCTAGATAATTACAAACTCTTATTAGAGGGATTTCAATGTCTAAAATTATAGTTCCTTACCTAGTTTTGGCCTAGGATGATTGGTAGTCATGATTAAATACCATTGGAATTTAGGTAGTAACTGTGGCAGGGTTCTTTAACAGTACATTTTCGTGTCTAAAATTGTGTTAAAATGAATAAATTGTAATGTTAAAAATTACAGATACATTTTATTTGAGGTTATTTAAATTAAATTTATATCATGTTTACATAAATGGACATGATCCTTATTATATAGTTATTTCATTCATCTATATAATCCAACATTTCTTTAAAAATATTGTCATCCTAAGTATTTAGTATGGATTCATGATGTTGGTGTTGTGAATGATTAATTTTTTATGTTAAGATGAAATTTGTCTTATGTTAATTATAAAATTTATTATATAATTACTCATCCAAATATATTTGATGAAGAGTATAGAAAAGTACCATAGGAAAATATAATAATGGACCGTTCTTTTATGGAAACTATAATTCACACCATTCAAAAACTGGATCAAGATGATTTTGGGAACCATGAATGGATGGTCGATCATTCAATGGAGTTTACTATGAATAATACACCCATATTATAGAGTGAAAAAGAAACATATGAATCAGAATAGAGTCTTGAGTGGATTGAGGTAATATTTAAGACCACACTTGGAAATAATGATTGTACAAGAAACATTATTAGTCTTGTTTTTCTATCACAAATCTAACATTATCAATATTGTTTTTATGTCATATATGTTAGATATTTTTAAAACCATTCTATTTTTTATATGTACCATTTATTAAAAATAAATAATATAATGTGACATAAATAAATAGAATCTCTTATATCACAACTAGAAATAAAATCCATGATTGATTTCTTTTTTTTACCTTGACTTTTTAGTACTTATATTAATCGTTTATAACTACTTGGGTTGTGTTTTTTTCACATCAATTTATCTCTTTTCCTACTTAGTAATACTTATGTGTTTTCATTTTTTTAATAATGTGTAGGAACATTTTGATATAGATAAAATATGTATCACATTATCGAGGAACAGACCTCAATACGCTAAGGGTTTGGAGGAGTTTATAGATATTTCAGATTCAAATCACTTTTTTGATGGGAGAATGATATTTTTATGTCCTAATTTTTTTTTGAAATTTGTTAATGAAATATTATGTTTATGGACACATGATATTGAATCAATTAACTACTCAATATTTGTGTTGTATTTATAATGGATAATTAAACATTAAAGAATGTTTTAGCACTAATGTCAATCAATAGAATGATCTTCCAACCTCATCGACAATAAAAAATGAAATGAAAAACATTATAAATGATGCATTCAGGAATCCAAGACACAAATAACTACATTAAAACATATCCTAACAACCAGTTGAGGGTTCTATAAATAACAACATCACATGTGATGTTCTTGAGACTATAGGACAACCAGATCAAGATTGTAACATATTATTGGGTCCCCTTCTTGATTATGTGGAAGATAATGTAAGAAAAAACTACCCAAATCAGAAAAATACGTTTCATGGTTTATTTGATGATGGAAATCAAGATTTGTATAGTGGATGTTTGAAATATTCCAAACTATTTTTTTTTGAAGTTATACCTTATCAAATTCCAATGAGGACTTACAAATATGTTGATGAAAATGTTATTGGAATTGTTGAATGATGAATTTACTCAAGAAATGATCGTTGAGTCTTTTTATTTTATGAAAAAAGTTATTAACAAGATTGGTATGGATTATAAAAATAATACATCCATGTCCCAATGATTATATGGCTTATTGGGGATTGTATTCAAGCTGACAAGATTGAAAAAAATGTTCTTCATCTAGATGGAATACTCTGGGTGATGTTGGAAGTATAAATAAAAATACTACCATGAAGACGAATAAAATGAACGCACCTAAAAAAGTATTTCGTTACATCACTTTGAAGACCAGATTATAAATATTATTCATGTCATCAAAAACTGACAAGCACATAATGTGATATTCTGTAGATAATACAATGATGGGTTAGTATGAAATCCAAGATATTATTATTTTTTGAATAAATTGGATTCATTTCATACAAATTTATCATTTGATCCTAGGAATATTTTATTGGAATTGGATGCCCATGGATCCAACCCATTTGGGACTTTGACACTAGTTATAACATTTGGGTGGTTGTTTTGATCCCTTACAATCTGCATCCATGGATGTGTATATGACCAGCAACATTTACCATTTTGATTACTATTCCTAGAAAAAAATATATTAGAAATGATATTAATGTATACTAGAATCCTTTAATTTAATAATTACATGAGTTATGGAGAAATGGTGTTGACACATATGATGTATATTCTAGAACAATGTTCAAAATGAAGAGTACTCTAATGTGGACCATTAGTGACTTCCTTGGACATGTGAATTTAGATGGTTCAAAAATTACATGGGTTTGGGTTGTCTAGTTTGTAAATTTGATTTTGATCCTAAAAGACTACCTCATAGTTGAAAATGGCCCTTCATGTATCATCAAATATTTCTCGATTCATCTCATAGATTTTTTTTTGAACAATTTAAAATTAAATGGTTATATTGATCGTAGACGACATCCAAAGTTGTGAACAGGTTATGAAATATTTGGCACAACATGGAAATGCTGAAACCAAATTTGGGAAGGTGCAACATTTTATTGATAGTGAGAAATGACTTTGAAGTTCATCATTAAGTGAAATCAAAATGCAAAAATGTAAAAAAAAACAGGTATATTCTTTAACCTTCTGTATTAGGAATTTAATTTTTATTCCATAATCTTGATGTGATGAATATTGAGAAGATTTTTTGTGAATATTTTGTCTTCACATTTCTTAATGAGAATATAAAATCAAAGGATCATCTTAAGGCTCATAAATATTTATATGAAATGAATATAATGCCTGATCTATGGCTAGATGAGAATGGAACTATGCTCCAGAATTTCTTGTAATGATAAATTTGGGATAAATATATATCTATTCAAATATTAAAACATGTGACAGTATATGATGGGTATTCCAGTAAAATTTAAAGGTCTATTGACTTAAATAAATTTTTGTTACATGGATTGAAAATGCATTATTTACATATTTGGTTACATTAGTAACTACTATTTTCGTTGTGTGCATTATTACATGAAACTTTTACTGTTATTGTAGTACAATTTTTAACATTATTCAGACAACTATGTGAGAAACATGTACAACTATTTGATCTTGAAAATGATATGAAAATATTTGAATTCACCCTTTGTACAATAGAGATGATCTTTCCTCTGTCATTTTTTATTGTTATGATGCATTTAACAATGAATTTGGTTGAGAAATCTAAATTAGGAGGCCCCATACATTATCAATGGATGTATCCAATTGATAGGAAGTATATTTATAATTCTTCCATTTATGTAAATAATTATTCGATGTTCATTAAATACATAATTATGTTTTTTATTTTATCACAAATATCTTGGGGATTTGAAATCATACATGGAAAATAAATCTCAACCTGAAGACTTTATTTATGAAGGATATTTTTGGAGTCAAATGTATTAACTTTTGTTATGGATACATTGACGATATTGAGATAAGATTCAATCGAGTTGAGTGTGTTGAAGACACATCGAGTCAAACCCAACTACATGGGAAATAAAAAAAATCATGATATTAGTGATCTGTTGGGAGGACCTCAAATCTTACACTGAAAAAAATGAAATCATCACATGAACATAGATATGTGATTCTAAATAGTGAAATTTGAGATCCATTTATTGAAGAGTTTGGGATACAAAAATATAGATGAATGAGAGGTTGAAAACGAAATGAGAAAAAAAAACAGATTCTATTAATAAAGAGCTTATAGAATGGTTTGTATGATGTGTAAGTTTATAAATATTGAAATCAATAATGATATTAGGTTGAAACATATATTTTTTATATCTAATAATTTATATTCCTTTTTTTAGATCATGAATACTAATAATCGATCTGATTTTTTAGAAGATTAGAAGTTTCTTGCTTGAGGTCTTCTAAAACCGAATCGAATGTTTGATGCTTATAATGTGAATGGATTTTAATTTCGTACATTCGACTGTGAAGAGGGTTTGAAAACATAGAATAGTGGTATATTTTAATTTTATAAAGAGGGATATTGTGGAATGTTGACTGATATTTTCAAATTGAACTACCACAAGATTTTGCAGTTGATTTATTCAAATCTCATTAGGTCGATTTTATCAGGGGTGTTAAAAGGGATTCCTTGCAGTTTACTTCTATGTCTTTCTCTTGATTGATAGATGTTGGTGACCATGAATTACATGATCTGTATATCTTTTCATCATAAGAGAAAATGGTAAATTATGTAGAATATATCATGGAAGAAGGGTTGAGTGTATTTTCTCATGTAAAACAATGAGACTAGTATGAAACAAGTGATGAAGTAGAAGAATTGACCTCTGACATTGAATCTTATCAATAACAAGAAGAGAACTTATTTTTCTATCATGATATTTAAAATATTAGAATTTAAAGGGTCGATAAATTAAATGACGTAATGATGGAGTAGGAAAATGACATGATTGAAGGATAAAATGATTTTATGTGAAATAATCCATTAATTTATCAACCACTTATGTCATTTGTGAAGCAATTCTATATCATAGTTTTATATATTTTATTTTTTATTACTATGAATAAGCTATTATTTATAAAAAAAATTCTGCATGATTTTTTGAAATATATTTTCTGAAGTTAATTTTATTTAATTAAATTATAGTAATGCCTATGAAGAAGCATTATATTTATACAAGTATACCCTCAGTTGACGTTCCCTTGACCAAACATAGAGATGATAATATATATTTCTCCCTCCATACTTTATCAAAGACACCATCCACATTACCCACTACACCGTCTTCCATACCCTCCGTCACCATTTCATTAGATTCTCAGTTGAATCCTCCCCTTTTCAAAGCCACGAAAGCTTCATTATAAAGGAAACATGCCACTCCTAGTTCTTCATGGGAATATATGAGGGTGACTATTATAGAAAATAATTTAATATGAATAAAGTTATTACAATTTTTATATTCTACTAAATGTTTTTCATAAAAGATGGAAACAATGTTACTACAGATAAAAATATTAAAAGTTCAGAAGTTTGGAATATTAATAGACTAAAGATAGTTGTCCTATTTGGCTGTTATGGGGTCACTATGGATGACACCATTGGATTGTTTGGCTAGATTCTAGGCCTGCTGACAGTAGAGGTGGTTAAACTTCAGATTATATATGATGATTGGAGACATATGACATCATATTAGAAAAATAAAATTTTTGATGCACATATAAAGGTAATTTAAATACATTATGGTGTAACTGAATGTAATTATGTTATTAAACTATAAAATTTTCAAAATGTATATCTTTGTATAGATTTTTTTCCACTTTCCTATTGCTGATGTTATAGAACGAATGTTGACATTGAAATCATTGGCTGATTTATATCAGAAGATGACCAGATATGTCCCCAGTGATATTGCATGACTGAATGGTGGTGATCTGGTAGATCACAAAACTTCAAAATCATTTAGTTCACAAACTTTTATTGGTTTTATGATTGAATATAAATATAAAACACTATTTAATTTTAGATATAAGGTACTTACATGTGTTGGTGGTAGGAAGTAGATATGGAGATGAATATGGAGATGATGATGGATAGGGTGACAAGAAGTGTTCATCTTGTAGTGATTAGTGCTATTTTAGATGTCTTGGACTAATATGGAATTATAGGGTTTGTTGATTTATTATTTTTTACACAGAGCCGAATCCATTTATTGTTGGATGTAAATTAATATGATTGTTTTTTCATGCTATATTTGTTATATATGTGTGATTTTGTGTGCTTATGATAGTGATTTTTTATTCTATTGATTGTCAATACACTTAGTTTAAAATGTTTTTGGGTATTTCTAGGGCTGTAGAATCTGTGGTTGGCGTTTTTTTGTAAATCAACATTTAGCAACGACATAAACTGCTACTATAAGATGATTTTTTTTGCAGTGGTTAAAATTTCCAATAATATGACACACTATTATTTTTTGGTGTATTCAATCATTTTAGAAGTGGGTTCTTGGGGGATTTTTTTGGGATTTTGTAGTTATTAAAACAACCGTGTATTGGATACCAACACACGATTTAACAGTGGTTTTTTGAAACCATCACATAACCATGTAGTGATGTTTTTAACAACTACTAAATAAAAAAATAGCCTCAACTCAGCACATTTCTTGTAGTTTTGGTGCTTATAAATTAATAAATTTTTTATATGAATTTAAATTGGGAATAATGGGATGTAGTGTTTAGTATGTGAATTTATAACGAACCAACTTTGGTTTCCACCTGAATCAACACCTAAACTAGAACACGACAAGGCCAAAAATATGTTCCCAATCCCCATTGTTTGACAACTAGTTCCAAGGTATCAAAAATATATACATGGGGAATTATTTCAACCTCTCAAAAAATATCCAAACAAAGATATCATAGTGTTAATTTGACAATAACCATCCATATAATGGATTTTCATGACATCAAGTAATAGATATAATATAAAACAAAGAAATTGAATCATATCACCACATAAAAATAAATAATAATAATTAATACCTAGCATCACAGGAATAAAACAAAATTTAAAAACATTCAAATATATAATATAAACACAAATAAAAGGGGTTTTGGGTTGATAAGGCTGATACATTTACATTCCAAAAATGAAAATCCAATATATCGAACCACTATGATCATATCCTCATGAATAAAAGTCATCAACTATGTCCCAATATTGTTCATAAATGATCCACCCCGATCCACACTCTCACAAGACCATACTAAATAACATGATAGAAAAGATAAGTATTTCATCCACAGAATCATGTACGGAGGGTGTGGGAAAAATATGAATAGTAATATTTCAGCAAAGAGTTCACGACATTTCTCAAGATTTTTTTTATTAATTCTTATTTTAAATATAAAAAATAGTATTTTCCCAAGGTTATCAGAATAAATATAATATCATTACTTTAGTATATTTCAAGTATCTAATGAAATGCCTCTTTAGAAAAAAAACACCATCCAACTTAGAAACCATAATCTACAAACTCAAGAAAATGAATCATGATTCCCTTAGGGAATATATATTAAATTCAATTTCATACCAAGAGGTTTAAATACACCATTTAAAATTGAAATCACATTAAAACATTTAAATAGGTGGACTTCCATGTTCACATAATCAAACTGAAATAAACTTCATTTTTTAAAATCCTTTAACAAACGATCTTTTCAAATATGTTATAAAGTAAAACACATAATAAATAAATAATGACATAAAAAAATTGAACCAAACTATCCAAAAAAGAATAATATTAAAAACATTAAAAAAGAAAGAGGTGTCACAAACACCAAAATGATGATAAACAAATATAGAAAAAGTGTGAAGAAAAACTCCCAAAGGTAATACCATTATTTAATGAATTAGTATCATGGGAAAATAATTAGGACATAATATGAGATAACCCTAGATATATTCAAAATAAATAGATTCAATATAGTAGTAACCTCCCATAGTCTTATCAAGTAAAATCAATCAACTCCCAACGTCCGATCGAGCCAAGTCACATAGTCCCCATAGTCCAATAAATAAAATTTCATTAGTACCCATAATCTAATCAATCTAAATTGAGTAAATTCCAATGGTAATTGAGACAGTAAATATAGTATGAAATACTCCAAATTACCAACTTAGATACCCAATTTCTCATGACATGAATAAATATAGTTGGGAAATGAAAAAATCAAAATGAATGAAATAAATCATTTGAAATAACTCGCAACTAACCTCAAACACACTCATATGAAACAACCCCTTTCACGATAATTAATAAGAAGAAAAATATAGGACAATCTAAACATCCATCTAGGGGTTTCAACTCATCACCTGAAAAAATACATGAGGTTCAAATGAGGATATAACTCACCATCGAAAACATCATAAAAGTTAAAAAAATGGTCCTCAAGAATATGGTTTTACTTATAATACACTTCATCCACATTTATAAATTATTTTAATCACATTTAAAACATAAATTTTCCTTTATAACAATAAAAATTAAAAACCCACTTTTTAATCCAAACAAATTATTTTAAGTGTATGTTTTTATTTTGTAAAGACCCAAACAAGTTCAAACATTTTAAATATAAATTTAGTTTAAAATAAGTTTTAAAGGTAATATTAAGACACTTATCATAAATAAATTTATAATCTAAGGAAAAATCATGAAACCCCCATTTCAGATAATACATATAAATCCATCCTTTTTAACAAATTCAGGAAAAAAATAATTTTATACACATTAAAACATTATTTCAGACTTTAAGAACAAGATTATTAGTCATTTTAAGATAAATGGTATTTGAAATCACCCTTAAAAACTGAGAAAAATAATTCAAGTGCATTCATTCTATGTAGTACAATTCACAAAAACATTTTTGAAACTCAAAAAAAATATCTCATAAAAATTTAATTAAACAAAACCAAAAATTAAAAACCTTCAAGAATTCAATGAAATGTAATTTAAAGGAATCAAACAAAAATATCTACCTCAAATGGTCATAACTATTCCAATAAACATGATCTATAGTGGAAAATTCTCAACAAAACAAGAACACACCCTTTGTAATCTCTAACAACCTAAAAATTCGAATAAAACTAATCTTGCACCATATTCATGCTAAAAACCATATTTGGGTTCAGATAAGACATTCAAACAAAGATAATGGGAAGAAAATGATTAAATACAAAAGCAGAAGTCTAATCTAGTCTTTATCTAGGAGGAATTCATTGAAAATAAGGGGAAGATCCCCTAAATCGATAGAATATAGGACGGAATGGATCTCCCTTATGTTCCTACTGTATCTGATCAAGGGGGAGGGAAGAGAGACAAAAATAACTAAAAATAAAGTATGTAATATGGTCATTTGTCACTTTTTAATGATATATGGGCATCTTAAACGATTTATTATACCCAATATCGACTGGGCAGTTGGAAATATCCTATAAAAATTCCTTCTCATGGTTTGGTTTCATTATATCCAAACCATGCACCAAAAATGAAAAATAAATATATTAAAAATGAAAATCCTCTTTCACGATTGTCACATGGTTTCCACTAATTATTCTCAATTCATGTTCCAGTACCTATACACATCAAAGGCTTCACATGGTTTACACTTGGGTTTTTAATGGGTTAAACCCCACTATGTACTACCCATGGAGGAAAACCATGCATCGAATAAAATGAAGTGAAAACTTTCTTGATGTAAGTGTAACCCCAAATATTCTCCTCTCCCATACGTGAAAACCATGCACATAGGATAAATTTCAAGAATTTTGAAATTCCAAATGAAAATCTCTAAAAATATAAATTATCTCAAAAAATTAAAAACATTATTAAATAATAAGTAATAATGTCATGTGGGTGTTGTAATTCACGACATTATTCCATTTCCCCTAGTAAGTCCTTTATAAAAGTAGTATTAGGGGAAAAAGAAACTAAAGGATCCTACAAAAAGGGAAACTCATCACATTCCCACTTACTCAGAAATTAGAATAAAAACCTTGAACATAAATAAAAATATCCAAGAAATATCCTACTCATCGGCATCAAACACATATAAATCAAATTATAGATACCTACTTTAGATATCTCCAACATTTATAATTCCTATAAAGTGGTGGAAGTGATGAATAACCAATAATCAGAATAAAAAATGTGACTATTTACCAAAATCATGATTACTTGAATCATTCAAAAATGAAACACTAAGCACTATGAACCGTAACCACTTACCAAGAAATTGGATCACGTCCAACAAAGATTCCAAACCCAAGGAACATCCAATAATTAAAAAACAAGGTCACCAAATACCACTATGATACATAAATCATTAAATAGGACCATTAAATTAAACAGACCATGCTTATCGAAAAAGAATGCTCAACTACATAAAGTAAGAATGATATAAGAAACATATTAAATACATAATAATGGACCCCCCTCGACATTATAATATTAGGTGATTCAAAATGATCAATAACCGATTTCAAAAAAAACACTCCAGTTATTCATACCCTATATCACCGGAAATGGGTTATGGTCTCCTAAAAAAAACATTCCATTGAAAAGAAAATGATATGGGTTCTAATCATAAGTAAAAAATCATAATGGAGGGGAGAACTAGGAGCTCATACTTAGGTCACCATCTCATGGAGAAGACACAGATATCCAAAATAATAATGGATTTTTTGTAATATCAACTACTTCCATGTATATCCTAGTAACCTAGACAAAACACATAAGACTCACCAATATCTAAACCATCAAGATAATCCAGAATAAGAATTACCCAAAAACCACAATAAGAAATAAAAAAAACAAGTCCTAAGATAAATATATATAATTGACACTTCACCAATGAGGTACCATAAGCATCATGAATGTTTCACTATACGAACCTAGATCTAATGAAAATGACCCCATGGATTTAAATCTATTACAAACTAAATGAGTACCAATTCCTACAACGATAAATCATTAAAAACCACTATGGAAATAAAACCTATTGTATTTATAAATATGAATTATCCAAACACAACCCCAAAAGACCTTTTAGAACATAAAAGAGATGATATTGACCCAATAAGTCTTAAGGTAAATAAGATTAATGAACTATCCGTCAATTCAGAGTCTAGATGAATCCACAAAAATAGAAGTGATAATCCTAAGAGAAATATTATTTATCCAAGGTATTAGCCTTAAAAATATAATTTCTACCTTATCTGAAGGATTTTCTTGTTGGAAGAATCAAGGAATAAAAAACAATTACTTACCCCACTCATGTTTCTTAACTAAACCAAATATCCCCAATGCCCCCCATAGGGAAAAAATCAATCACATAACCCACTAGGGAAATACATACTAAAAAACATATTTGAAAAAACTATTTTCCATAAACTGATATCCTTTCTCAAGTTATTCCAAATTCATTTATTTAAGACTCTAATTTTATTAAAACAAATCAATTCCATTTAAAACCATTTTCATGTTATTTTGAAGGACCAAAATATTTCCTTTCCATGAAATAAACATATTTTAAATGGGTTCACAACCGCATAATTTTTTTTATAACACATAACATAATAAAAATGAAAACACACTCTTCCTTTAATGTAATTACAATCAATTATAAAAAATGTCTCTCATTTAATTAATTTAATCAACTACCTTAAAATTGTTTAAGTTAATAAAATTCACTTTTCTTTTTAAATACATAAAATTTGAGAAAAATATAGAGATATGGGAAAAAATATTTAAAACATTTCACAAACAAAAAAATATATTTATTCACTAGATAAATTGGTTTTTAAATATAATCACCCTATAAAATATCATTATCCATTAACATTAATTTTTTCCCATAACACAGAACCAATTTTCAAATAACGATGACAAACCCAAGGAACAATATATTAATTAAAAACACCACCCAATAATATTATACTACCACAAAACCCCTTATATATCCTCACACCAATGGTAAAAACTATTACTGCCAGTTAAAAAAGATAGGGAGTCAAATCATCAAATTCATGTTGAAAATAGAACTGTTCATGGTTTGGCCACATGTGTTAGCTAACCATGTGCTAAATATGTAATAAACAATGTCAATGTTGTAGATCCATCCTCATGGGATCTACACGGTATTTCAAACCATGAAACCAACCATGTAGTTTTTTTGTCTTCCCATTTTCACACCACACCACTACAAAACCCAGAATAAACAGTGATAGCCTTTATTATCACAATATAAAAGAACTAATAAATGTTAGAGTTTATTATTGTTTTTTATGCACTCATAAATATCTCCCTTTATAAGTTCTTTTTTAGCGCTAATAATAACCATCCTTCATCAGTGGGTTTTAGCACCAATAAAGGGTATATTCCATTAAAAAATTATATCACTAAAATTCATCTATTTATCTATAATTATATTTATATTGATAAAAATATAACATGACATATTAAATATAGTTTATTTATGACTAAATATACATTGTCTCTTGATATATATGATATTCAGTAAAAATTTCATATAAAATGAGAAATATTTATGTATATATAAAATTGTCAAAAAATATTATTAATATAATAGAAAATATGTATTTTAAATCATGTAATGTTATATATCATATATTTAGTGAGAATTGTTTATTAATTTAACTAAAAATGTTTAATATAATGAAAAAATATTTACTTATTAAGGAATTTTGTTTTATCAATGTCATATATTTTTTCAATTTGATATATATATATATATCAAATAATAAATGTTTATTTATTATTTAAAGAATTTATTAGTTATGCTACACTTCAAATTTCATACAATAATCTCACACATATACATATATGAAATTAAATAAATTTTATAGAGAAAATATATAAAAACAATATAATTTTATAATATTATAGTTTTATGTTTTTATTTATTAACATTTCATATAACATTTTTTTAATTAGTACGTTTTATTCATTTTCTATATTTATATTAAATATTAAATATTTATTATTATTTACAATTAATATATATATTACATTTATTCATTTTTATTAATAATTATTTCATTAATAACATTGTTAAATATTTTTCTAATTTCTGTATTTTTTAATATTATTTGTTTAATATTTTCTATTTTTATTAATTTTGATATTTTTTTATATTTATTGATTAAAATTTAATATTTTTAATACAGTTGTAACTTAAATAATTAATATATATTCATTTTCATTTAAACATATATATTTATTTTTTTAATTTTTTTTAAAAAAATTATATATAAAAAATATCTTAATCATTTTTTAATATTTTTTCAATATATTCATATTGTAATTAAATTTCACTCCTTTTTAACAGATATTAATTTAATACTATTAATTCATTAATAATGCTAACTGTTTTTTACTTTCTTTTTTTTTAATTTATAGGTTTCAAATATTTATTCATTTAATGTTTCTGTAATTTATTCATTTTTAATGTTTTTTGTACATAATTATTCAATAATATCTTTAGTAGTTGTTAATATATATATATATATATATCAATATGTATAATATTTCATTAAATATTATTTATATAATACTAAATATGTATATTTATATTAAATAAATCTTATATTGAGTGAAAAATTGTTAATAATTAAAAATTAATATTAATTAAAAATATTGACTAATTATATTGAGTGATGGACCTTTAATTAAATATCATTTATTTTTTCAATTTAACATATACCAAACTTGAGTAACATTAATTTCCCACATACATATACATAATGAATTCATTTTTATATAGGACACACATACACATAATATTTATGTAATTTTTTCAATTTTTTTATTCATTTTAGAATTATATTTATTAACATAATATATTAAATATATATTATTTTTCAAATAAGTAAATTTTATACATTTTTTATATTTTTATTCAGTGTATACTGTATATTTATTTTTAATATTTTTTTTTAAATTATTAATTTTAAAATTACTTATTCCTTACTAATATAAATTTTTTAGAAATTTTTTATAAATTTTATCCATTTTTAATATTTATTTATATATTTTTATTCATTTACATTTAATTTTTTTAATATGGTTGTATTTTATATAATTAATATATATTCATGTTCATTTTAATATATATTCATTTTTATTTTTTAATAATATATAAAATTATTAGCACTTATTTATTTTTGAAATATTTTTTCAATGTAGTCATTTTTTATTAATAAATTTACCCTTTTCTAACATTCATTCATGTATTATTATTAAATATTATTTAATCACTAATAATGTTTCTTATTTTTTAGTTTTATTCTATATTTTGTTCAGTTTTAATATTTCTTCCTTTAATATTTTTGTAATTTATTCATTTTAAATATTGGTTTATACATAATTATCCATTACCATTTAAGGTTTTCAATATGATTTTAATGTATAGATTTAATATATATTAATTTCATTTTAATATATATTCATATTTTATTTATAAATAAATTATATAATTAATAAAACTCTTTTATTTATTAAAAAAATTTGGAGTGTAATCTTTTTTAGTCATTAAATTTCAATCATTTATAGCACTCATGAATTTAAGATTATATCTGCACTAATAATGTTAATTATTTTTTACCTTTAATTATTTTAACATTTTTAATATATATATATATATATTTTATAGTTTTTAATTTATTTAATATATTTCTTATCAACACTTTCTAAAAAGCGTTGATAAATATAGGTTTTCTAATTTATAATATAAAAAACAATAATAAATACCCATATTTATCATATTTAAGAGGTAAATCTAAATAAGATTGGTTTTATAAGTTCCTTCTATTTTAGAGATGATTAATAGGGTCTTTGTTAGCACTTTTTAAAATATATTAATAAAACCGCTACGATATTTTATATAGAACCCTAATAGAGGACCCCATCACTCGAACTGTTAAGTCTCTCACATAACTGAAACATTGACATCATTCTTCCTCAATAGCCTTGAATGAATCCACACATTCAAAACCAATGATATGTGACTTGTGATCCAACATTCATTCTCTTTTGTTGTTTCCTCATTTTAGTTCATGTTTGGGTCCTTTTGATTTTTAGAAAGTAATTGATTGGCACGAGTGATCATATTTTACCTCAATCTACCTCCATGATTCTCTACCCTATCTACCTCACCAAGGTCAATTTTTTTCTTCACCCTTTCCCACAATATCTTGTTTATTTTTACTTAATCTAAATATTCCTCCCCTTCTCACATATTTGTATATGCTGCCTCCTTTCCCAATTACCCCCATACACTCTATCCCTAATCCACTACTCTGTATGACTCCAAATTAAAATTGGTTACTTATTTTACTTTATTTACTATATTATTATGTAATCCAACTATAGATATATTTATAAAATAGTTTTAAAAAATCTTATAAGAGGATATATAATATCAATCAGGTTTGTATATATTTCCAACTATTAAATTTATCAAATTAATTTATTTTAAACTTGTTAAAATGGTTATCGATTACCTCATCAATAATTATAAATAATGGTTTTAAATTATAATTTATTCAATTTATATTGAGTAAATATTTAAATAGGATGAGGATTATTTTTTAAAATAATGTTGACTAATTTAGTAAGAAGTGTATATGGTATTATTTTCTAATTTAAATCATTTTTTTAAAATTCTTCATTTATAAATAATATTTGGATATCTTATTTCTTTTTTATTTATAGGAATACCATTTGTGCTTATTATGTTATTATATTAATTATTTTTTTATATTTTTTTATATTGATGTATATACTTTATTTAAAAATACATATAATTAGTTAAAATCACATATTCTCTTTTGTTAGTATATTTATCCTTGTGATACTGTCCTCGATATGCATCTCCTTCCTCATAGGTACATGATGTGGAACAACAATCAAACACTTCTTCCTGTAGTCTCAACAATGTCCTCATCATTTTGGGTTATAAACTGGTTCACCACAAACCCCAACATTTTGCTGGCTTGGTCGATTTTTATCAGACTCACCATTTTATTTTCATTTCTGGTTCGAGTTACTAATACCTGTCAGTGGTCAAATATCTCAGATGATTTCAATTGGTCACTAATTTTCTATATATTTTATGACAAATTATATGAGATATATTCAAATTAATCATATATGAAATTTTCCCAATGAAAAGTGTCGGTCACCAGAACATTCCCACCCCTTTTATATTATAGGATAATTTTGGAGGGAGGGATTGGATCTAACATCAAACATGAGGGAGAGGGATCCAATTTCTAGGTATCCTTCTTGATCTCATGGATTAAAATCAAACAATTCAACCCATTTATCTCTAGTGGCATGAAAAATAACCCCAATCATTTTAATATTTTAAATATCTTAGACATATATCATTGGAATATTTCAATACAAAACACTGACCTCATGTTCATTTAAAAAATTAATTATTATATTAATGATAAAAAATTATGCATACACTTAAGAAGATTTGGATAATTATTAATATGATTAATTCTAATTATTTTCTATACATAGTGCCCAAGTTATATAAATATTCACTCGTAGTAGTTTCTTCCCCTATTGATCCCATTAAAAACATTCATATCTAGTTATATCTTTTCTAAAACATGTTCACAGTTTCAACTATAACAAATTTTCAATGTTTAATCACTTTGTTTGTTCCATTAACGTTGAGTTTTATTTTTAGGTGATTTTATGTAGTTGGGATTATAATCTAATCATTTGTTTGAGATGAGGCATTTTACTGATCCCACTAGGAAATTCCTTTTTTTTAATTTGTTTTTTATTATATGATAAAAGATCATCAACTTTAGTTCCTAAACACCATATCACTGAAGCACCACATGTACCACCACTCAGTAAGTAATGAAATTAATAAAAATCAATTGCATCATCTTTTTGGACTCTCTCCTAGAAAATTTATAGAAACCATCATAAAATTACCACCATTCCCCCCCCCAAACATCGAATTGAGAAACTGGACCAACAACCACATTTTTACACCATGTTGTTTCATTTCAAGTAACTCTTGTAAAATGTTATAAATTATTAGGAATCATTACCAATAACATTCAAATTTTTGGTTCCCCTAATTCGAGGTATCTATAAAATTCTCCTTTAATTTGGAACAACATCTGTTTATTTATTTATTTTTTGTACAAAATGAATATTTTATGAACCTAATTTGATAGATATGAATAAAAAATGGATAATCACTTATCATATGAAAAACAGGCATCATGATGGAGTTAAAGAGTTCCTCAAGTTTACAATGGGCCAACAATACGACCCTTATCAAATCATTTGTCCATTTTTACATTGTCTTTATTCAATACAAATTAGTCTGGAAGAGTTATAAGAAAATTTGATTTGTCACATAATAGATCGAAGCTATAAAATTTGGACTAAACATGGTGAGAAAAAGAATGTGCATATAAATTGGGATGATACATTGATTTATGGATCATTTAATATGAATACCAGTGTAAATGATGATAGAGATCATATGGAATAAATGAAAATAGAAATATAAGATGACCATCATTATTTTATAATGTTATTTGATAAGTTCAATAGATGTTCTATGAGACCATTGAATGTCGATTGTACCAAATAAAGATCATTTTTAGTTGTATTGAAGTTATATAACATGAAAGCTAGAAGTAGATGGAAAGAAAACAGATTTATAGAACTACGTAGTCTCTTTAATGATATGATACTATAAGAAAATAATATTCCTTATCATCTATATAATGATAAATTAATTCTAAATTTACCGAGAATGATATCAGAAAAAATACATGCATGTCCAAATGTTTCCATATTGTTTCATAAGTACAATGAATCACTTAAAAAATCAACAAGTGTGGTGTGAATTGATATAATAAAGATGAATCAAGTCCATAAAAAGATGTATGGATATTTTATATCATTAAATGATTTATATATCTATACAAATGTTAGTAAATTTCTTGATAACTGATACGGTAAGTGGATACAATAAATGAATATTGGAAACTATGTTACCCTGAAGACTATCTTCAGTGGAAGAAAATTGATTACGAGTATCCTAAATCTAGAAATGAGTCAAGAATCATCCATTTTGAGTTATTTATAGATCAAATAAAAACTTTTGTTGTATACAGTAGTACTCATAATACATGTCCATTTATGTGGGTCTATTTTAACTTTCCACCATGGTTATACATGAAGGTCAAATAAATTATGTTGTATCTACTTATATCGAAAAAAACAATAACTTGATAATGATATTAATGTCTATTTGGATTTATTTATTGATGATCTAAAATTTTCTTGGTATATAGGGGTTACATTTAATGATGATCATAGAAATAAATAATTCACATTGAGAACCATGTTTTACAGAATGATAAATGATTTTCCTTAATATATCGTTTTTTAGGAAATATCATTAAAAAAATGTTGGGATGTGCCATTTGTGAAGAATCCACACACATAGTTATATTAGAACATTACCCAAATACTATTTTTATGACATCATAAATTTTTACTCTGATGACATAAATACTGATCCAAGATAATATCATTCAATTGAAATAAATAAAAAGCTACAACATGATCTCCACTAATGGGCGATCAACTATTCGAGAAAGTAAAATTTATTGAATCAAATTTTGATATTCCTTTTTTGAAATACCCTTATGAAACTAGGTAGGAAAAGGAAATCAATTTTATCTGAATTAATACACTTTAATTTTTACACATAAAATTTTTTCTTGATTTCATGGATAATGAAAAAAATTTGTTTGATAGTGTTATTGGAACATTACTAAATGTTAATGAAGAAAAATATGGCACCACGGCAAGGTTGGACATGAATGAAATATGGATAAGGGGATATTTGTCACATGTAAAGGGTGAAAGGTGGACTTTTATTCCTATATAAGCTTACACTCTATCCAAAGAATAAAAATTATAAATTATAAATTTCATTAATGGAATAAATGTTATAGATAAACATTCATTAAAAGTCAAGAATGTCATGAAAATTGATAATTTTATATTATAGGGTCTAAAACCACATGATTATCATGTTTTGATAAAAGATTATATGCTCATTACTTTACAATTTATTCTACCTAAATATTTATGATATATATTAACCGGACTCTACTTCTTTTTCAAATCCATATGCAAGAAATTTATAGACCTGATAAAGATTCAAGTCACGAATAAGGATATTTTAGTCGTAGTATGTGAATTAGAGATGTTATTACCTCCATAATTATTTGATATAATGGTCCACTTATTGGTTAACTTAGTTAAATAGGTTCATCTATATGGTCCTATCCATTACAGATGCATGTAACCAGGTAGAGTATATATAAATATTTTGAGATTGTACTTCATGAATCAAAGTAGGTAAGACGGTTTTGTTTTCGAATGATATATTGTTAAAGAAGTTGTTTATTTTTTTACCAATTTCCTTTTAGATATTTATATCAATAGCCTACCTAAGTCTCATCACATTGGATGTCTTATGGGATAAGGGATTTATAGAATTTTTTTTAATAATTACCATCATAGAGTGGGATAAGATCACCTCTAAATTTTACATAATAGTCTAGAGGTATTTCTATACACTGAATACCACATTGTGATTATTAGACATTTGAAAATATATTGGGCGAAATGATGGATATAGAACACACATAATCATTAATATATTAGAATTTTATGAGATCATATTTATAAATTTTTTTCTAAAATATGAATTCAATTTTCAAATGACTGTGATAGATAGCTTGGGGACCAAATATAAATGTTATATCACACAATGGTTTTTTAATTTATGGTTATATGTTCTATACAATGGAAAATTATGAATTCAATATGATGAAAAATAGTGGAGTTATGATTATAGTGGAAGTGTTGAACATATCCATTTACAAGGATAGAAATAATATTTATTTAAAAATGTCAAATTTTGACATCATTTAATAGATATACAAGTTGGATTATAAAACATTTCTAGTACATATTTTATTTTGGAATTGGGTTGACAAAAGGAGTACAATTAATGTTAATGAATTGGGCTATGTAAAGGTGCATTTTAGTGTGTATGGTTTTAAAGAAATTCCATTGACAATGGAATCAGATAAATCATAGGTATTTTATATCTTATATCCAATAAATATGAATTGGTCAATTATCCAATTGATGACTAAAAAACTATAAGGTAAGATGAAAATCAAATTTAGGATGACCCTTTCATTGGGAGATCAAAATGATTTCCTGATAGTACCAACGAATGTTAGGTCCCATTCTATTGAAATATAGACTAGGACGGGTTGGAGAATAGTACATTTAATATTATTCAATCGAATTAGATTATCCAAGTATTAAAAAATGTTAATTATGTAGTAGAAAATAAAATAAAATAAAATATGGTTTTTTATAGTATTTTCGATTACTAAGATCCTAGTCTACTATTCAATCTCTACTAATTAGTGAGGATATAGGTATTTACCAATTCATCACTTTAGATAGGGATTGATAACCCAATTACATATAGACATATCTTTTCCTTACCTGGTAGTATGACCCCTGAATTTTAAAGGAGTCACAACCCAATTGAATTTGGACTGGTAGTCACAACATGTCCTTACTTTGAGATGAGAGGAATATCTTGTTTGATACCTTTTGGATGGGATCATAAACCAAATAAAGAGAATAAATATAGGTTGTAAAAATATTCTATAATGATGATTATAAATAAACTAAGAATAGATGAACAGTTTATAATTTATTCTTATGTAGCTTAATAAATTCAATCACATCATTAGTGGATGATAAAAAATATGAAGTCCTACATGATCGATGTAATGGAACAATATTCATAGTTAATATATAGTACTTTAAAAATCTCATAGGAAATTTTATTTTGTCTCTGTAATTGTAATAATTATCATTTGTTATCATTATTGAATTAACTTTTATCACATTCCTTGGTTCACAAAACAATAGTTATAAGATTATAATTAACTCCAATGTTCTTGGAGTATCATATTAGACAATAATATAAAGGAATGTTATTGAAAATAATTAACATCAAAATATTAACATTACCGATAATTTAAAATAACAAATTCATTATCAGAGAGTCCATGCTCTATTATTTCCACATGAAATAACATAATAATGCTTTTAGCTTGATTATTTATAAATATATGTATTATATATGTTAAAAAAGTAGGTAAAATAATATGAATGGACACCTAGTTTGTTAAAATCTCATAATTCCATAAAAACAAATTATCTTAATTAGAATATACTGCATGTTATTGTATCTATAAAATCTGCTCAAATGGTTTTAAACAAAATACAATTATATTTTTTCTTTTAAAATAATAAAATTAATTTTTTTTTAAATTTAAGTTATGAAAATAATATAAATTAAATTTTGGAAAAATATTTTACAACTTCTAGTAGATAAAAAATTACTGGCGGTAGTAAGAGTTTTCTACTGCAGACAAGTTAATTTCATGTGATCTACTATCGCATGAGAAACTATTATTGGTAGTGGAATGGTAATTTAGTTCTATGAGATCTACCATTATGAATATGTAAATGAAATTTACTGCTACCATCATGGTCGATGGTTCCTAGAAGATGTTTGGTGGTTCTACATTGATAATGAGGCGTGATACCATCATCTGGTAGAGCTACTATCAATATAAGTATCTACTACTGAAGAAAAAATGTGTTATCGTGATGGAGGAACTATCAACCATTTCTATAATATCTATCTATGATATCATTTCAATTTAATAAAGCTATTTTTGGGTGATATACCATTATAATTGTAATTATGTTCTTGATGATCTTTCATTGATACATGGATTTACTACTTCATGAAAATGGTGCATTGATAAAGCACCAGTTGGAAAAAATAAAGACCCTATACATTTAATATTAATTTATTTATTATTATAATTTATATGCTCAAACATATCAAATATTAGAAATTCATTCATCAATGATATTTTCATTAAACTAACTGTTCAAACTTTTAAATATTCACTAGTATAAAAAATTCAGTTTTATGCATGATTTTGTAGACTTCATCATCTCATCAAATAAATCATAGATCTCCCATGGAATCATCCAGTTTGAAAAATAATGGTTTGGAAGTTATATCCATTGAAAAAGATAAATCAGAAGAGTATTTTAGGATAAAGATAATGATTTTATTTAAACTAATGTGGTGAGAGAGATCGAACAACTTAGAATGCATTGATCTGATAGACATTGATGTCTATGCGTTTTTAAGATATGGAGGAACAATTCAATGACACATGAGTCCCACATTGAACTATCTTTACATCTAGACTTTAGTATATCAATTATCTTGTGCTTATTGTAGCTAGAGCTATCTACAAGGTTCCATATGCATTACACATTCAATACATGCCACTATGGGTTGTGTGGACCTGCATATTCACTCTTATGGGAAAACTATGTACCCATGTTATTTCAGGCCTATACATGGCCCACATATGCACAACCATGCTACCTTGTAGGATTCCTGGGATGGCTCTCCTATAGGGATGACCCTTGGATCCCCAATATAGATGATTGGCTATGCCATAGATTTTCTAAGGTTGGAACAATTTTTTATGTAATCTTACAAAGGAATTGACTCATTGAATCAAAATAATTAATTAAAAAAATAACAATTAACAAAAATGAAGGTATCCTATATAATTAGTAAAATATTAAAAAAAATTAGTATATTTAACCAAACTAGTAAATTTAAATGATAATAAAATGATGAAATTAATTAAAATAAGTGATTAAAATTTATCCAAACTATAAAACAAATAAAAACTAAAAATCTCACAATACAAACCTCCACTATTTTAAAATTGAAAAAACTAATTTTTTAATTTGTAAAAATTCCCAATTCTATAACTTTTTTAAAATTTATCAAAAAACATAAATAAAGGGAGAAATGAAAATATCAAATATATATTAAGCATATTAATAAAAAAAATTAAATAGGGAATAACACTCCTTGTTTTTATGCAGTTTCAATAGCCGATATATAAAAATAAAAAAAAATTAACATGCTTGCAAAAATTTAATTTCCATCATACCCAGTTTGAACTTTAATAATTCAAACCTCATAAAATCTCGTGATTTAGTAAATATATATGTTTGTTGGTTTTATATTGGTATGTATTCTAAAATAATATCCCCTTTATTAACATGATTGATTAAAAAATAAAATCTAAGATCAATGTTCTTGTTGTAATAATGTTATAAATTATTTTTATATATTGCAATAAAAAACCATTTTCACAGAATATTGGGATTCTATCTAAATAGATATTTCACGTCACATAGATTTTGTTTTACTTAGAGGATTAGATCACAAAAATTTGCAAGATCAATGAACTCAACCTTAGCTATAGGAAATGAAATTGATAATTTATTTTTGAAACTCCATGGTATTAAATATTTACCTAATAAATAAAACATAAATCCAGTTTTTTTATGTTCAGTCTGTAGCCTCTAAATTCAAAATCAGAAAAAATGTAAAAAAACTGAAACTGTTCTGAGTGGAGTAATATAAACCAGTGTTGAAAGTTCCTTTAACATATCTGATTATTATTTTGATAGCTTTTAAATGACTTTATTTAGGATTATATTGATAACTAGAACATGTATAGATAAAAATAATAAGATAAGGCCTTGATATAGTTAAATACAGTAGACTTCCTATCATTCCTCTATATATTATATCATTTTTAGAATTTTTTTATTCATCCACATATAATTTAGAATTTTTTATCCTTTGAGTTACAATGTTTTAAATGAATCAATAGAAAAATTTTTAAATAAATATTTAGAATATATTTTTTGATTAAAAAAACCATCTTTTATTTATAAAATTTGAAGAATAATTAAAAATTTTAATTCACTCACAATGATCAGATAAAATTCATTAATCATTATTTTAAAAAACTCATTACTAATCATATTATTTGTAGAACCAAATCCAACACCATCAATATATAATTTCATATTTGAAATATCTAAATAATATTACTTTATAAATATGGACGGATCAACATTTACATTATTAAAATTATTTCATCATAAAAATAGATTCTCGCTCAAATTTACCCAAGAGATGAAAGTAGAACGGTCCTTATAGTCTAGCTTGGGTTGTCGACTCCACAGAGACCTAAAAAGTAACATATAGACACGCACATTCTAAGGACTGTTTTTGGCTATGAATTGGACAACTTGGGTTGATTATAGATGAGTTTAATGGAACTGTAATAGGATTAAGTTAATTCAATTTAAAATAATGAGTTGATCTTAGGTTATCACTTGGGGTGGATTGGATGTATTTCCTTTTCAAATATTTCAATTTCTTATATTTGAGATGGTTTCATTTAAGAAGATAAAACAACATCATCACTTACAAGATTAATACCTACACCCTCTAATACTAATCACCTATATACTTGAAGGATCAATGTTTTGAACACTTCAAAGTAAAGGTTCGTATTATCACATGAAGTGTGTGGCTTTAAATTCAACAAGTATTATAGAGTTTAAAAACCATCAAATAAAAATCTCAATTAAAGAAGTGATTATACATTAATGGGGTGATAAATAACATCCAATACAGCCCCTTTCTACTACCATGGATCAACCCATAAGTGGTTTAGCCCTCCATTGATCTCATGGTTTCAATGTAAGCGGAAAGTAGACTCATCATGGAGGAAATGGAGAAGTAATGAAAACAATAAAAATAAAATGATCACTCAACCATTGTGTGAAATATTTCACAAGGATTAGTGTGAATAAATTCACACCTTGAACCAATGGTATCAAAGTGATTTTAAGAACAAAATAATAATAGGAAAAGAAGATATTTTATTAAGAAACTAAAGTGAATTGAACAACATACATGTTAAAGAAAAACGTGAGACAACAAAATTACTGCATAACATTACAATTGGATAAAGAATCAAAGATTCTCAACTCCCCCACCACCACTACATTAAATAGGAATTTTTGAAGCCTTATTTCGAGCCTTCAATATTACAAATAATCCCACTTGATTATGGTTTCCTAGGGTGGTGGAATGCTTGTGGAACTTAGACTTTTCTACATTTGACCCGAGGTGGCAGCAAGCTTTCATCCACCGAACAGACGCGCATTTATGACCTTCTAGATGTCCAAATCAGAAAGGTCAATAGCAGAATAAAATGAAGCCCCTGATGTTTCCTAACCTCCTGTAAAATCTCATCCCAAAAGCAGTTATTGTTTTCGTGATATGATTTAATTGGTGGCCTGTTTTTCTGGGCCACAGATTCTGGCCCAGAATTTGATATACTATTTGGGACGCCTAAATGGCCACAATGGAGGCCGAATTAGCATTGGATGATGAAGAATTATTTGTTCCTCTATATGTCTTATAGCCTTTAAAATAATTTGGGCTTCATTGGTCTTGTATGGTGGGTCCCACAGTCTCATCAGTGGGCTAGTGTCCAATCTGACTTCTCCAAAATTGTTTCCTTTCATCACAAAATATCCCCATCTTCTTCCATGAAATCTCCATGGATCCCTGAATAATACATGTTCATATTTAAGTGTAGATAAATTTTAAAAAATTTAAAATTAAAATATGTATAATTATATTCCTTAAAATTAGATTAGTCATTGGGTACATTAAATGATGTTAAAAAATGTACCACATAATAGTGCATTTTAAGAAGGTATTACAATCGTATTGTGAAATGATGTTAAAAGTGTTAAATGAACTAAATGGTGTTTATAAATAATAAATAAATGAATATTATGTATATTAATAATGAATATTAGCCTCATTTAGTGGCTAATCACACCCCCCAACTTGAGCTTTTCTAGTCCCAAGCAAAATATATCTCAACAATATGAAATTCGAATTCCCTTTTCCAAAAACATTTTAAAACAAAATGATCTCCAAAACCCTTCAACCAAAAAAATCCTGAAATCCATCAAAATATTTTAATACAAAATAGTTTCATAAGCAGATCCCAATCCCAAGCCCATTCATTTGTTCAAATTCATTTCCATATTTCATCCAATATCAATTAAGTGTGAGGATGTGTTGTGCCTCACAATAGACATGGGGTTCATCTTTATTCAAGGGGGAAATTCCAGAAGCACTAGATGGAATCAAATTTCAATATTAAGATGAGTATTCATGTTTTTGTATTTTTTTTTCAATTTTTCCATGGTAATTGATTTGCACTCAAAAGAGTTAACCCCTATAGCGAGACTTTGCCGATGACTCCCAGGCTCAAAGACCTTAGGGCACCAAGTGAATCCCACATACTCGGGCATCATCTCGAGTTAACACAGTCAAAAACAAATTAATATTACCAAAAATAGAGATAAAATTACTAACTCTGGGCCAGACAACTATGGAGCTACGATCCCCAAGTGTTGAAATCCACGCATTAGGTCATTTCGTTGCTCTACACGAAAATTTATTTTTATTTTTTAATTTTTTTGAATACTCATATTAAAGTAAAATTCTCACAAAACCTATGATATTTATTCAGGGGACCCTGTGAACTCAAACTAATACCCCACTATCCAATGGGCGTGCATTGTGATCTTGTTTTTTATTTGGATGAAAATATAAATGATGAAATATCACATTGGACAACCACACTTTCCGAAATCAATGCTCATGAAATTATAGATGGATTAAAATCAGAATCAGTGTATGCTAAAATATTTGATATTTAGTTTCAAAGTGTGCAATGTGTATTACCATATTTAAAGTTAAAGTGATTTTTCCATCCATTTTCACAATTTTTTTTCAAAACATTTATCAATTTTTTTTGACACAAAAGCATTTTTTTATTTTATCTCCCCTTCAACATAAGATAATATTGTCCCAAGTGTTTAAAGAAAAGAAAATTTAAAAGGGGATAGAGGTAGAGAATGATAGATCAAAAAGGAAATTGAAAATGAGGGTTATGGAATGAATTCACCTGGTGGTTGAAGTTGAAATTCATGCAGATTCCTTTCAATCCTTTGATATCTATGTCACTTAGAGACTTCCCTAGTAGAAAAAGGAAGGAAAACAAAAAAAATAAAAAAAAAACAATATATATATATATATATTTATATAATAAATGAAGTAAAATATAAGTATATATATTAAAATTATAGAATAAGGAAGCACAAGAAGCCATAGGTCAGTGGTAAGTGTGCGCCCCTGTCTCTCTTCAGTCCTGAGTTCGAATACCCGTGGCTTCGCCGGTTGTGACGGGGTTTTCCCCATGACCTACGATGTGGACTTTTTTTTATTATTATTTTATTTATTTATTTTTTGTATTTTTATTTTTTTAACCTACAAACACTTAAAAATAAAGTAAATTAAATTGATGATACATTGTCTTATTTTTATATTTCTGGGTATGGTATTACTCAAGGATCACACCACGTGACACGGACGAATATGGAGCTCCCCTTTCGTACACATCCAAAATCATTATAGAAGAACAGATCGCCAATTTATTATTATTATTTTTTATTTCAAAAAATAAAAATGTCTCATTAATCTTATTTAAAATATAAAGTTGATTAAAACAATGAAATTATTGGAAATTTAAAACCATGGGTTGCCTCCCATGCAGTGCTTTGTTTAACGTCGTTAGCCTGATATTGACCCTAAATATATTAATTTTTTCCTGGTTCATAGTTTGGCTCAGTTAACTCAACCTCTATTTCATATTTATTGAATGATTCAATGAATGGTTTTAACCATTGACCATTTTCCTTGAAAATTTAACCACTTGTGGGATCTTGAATCTCTGCTGCCCCATGGGGGTACACATGATGCACTATGAAAGGTCCTGACCATCGAGACCTTAACATTCATGGGAGTAAATGATGTTTTGAACTATACAAGAGCACAAGTTTTCCTGGTTCAAAATTTTTTCCCTTTATATTCCTAGATTGGTAGGCTTGAACTCTATCTTTATAGATCCTTGAATTTTCATTATCCTCCATCCTTAGTTCCTCTAGTTTGTTAAGATATAATTTCTTTTTTGTTCTTTCCAATGAGAGGTCATAATCCATTTTCTGAATTGCGCAAAAGGCCTTATACTCAATTTCAATAGGTAAATGGCATGTTTTTCCATAAACCATCCTATATGGGGACATTCCTAAAATGTGTTTATATGTAGTTCGATAGGCCCAAAGAGTATCTAAGATTTTCTTAGACCAATCATTCCTAGAGGGGTTGACAGTTTTTTCATGAATTTCCTTAATCTCCCTATTCTCTAACTCAGTTTGACCATTGGTTTGAGGATGGTACGCAGTGTAAACAATATGTGAAATCCCATACTTCCACATGAGTGGAGAGAATGGGTGGTTGCAGAAATGGGATCCTCGATCACTGATTATAGCCCTAGGAATTCCAAATCGAGAAAATTTTTTCTCTTTTAGAAATCGAATCACAACTTGATGATCGTTGGACTTAGTGGGAATGTTCTCCACCCATTTTGAGACATAATAAATAGCTAAGAGTATGTAGAGGTATCCCCTATAGTTTAGGAAGGGACCCATGAAATCAATTCCCCAACAGCCAAATATTTCAACCACTAAGATGAGTGTGAGGGGAATTGGATTCTTTTTTGTGATGGACCCTACTTGTTGACACCTAGGAAAACTTTGACAAAATGTGTAAGAGTCCCTTTAGAGGGTGGTCTAAAATAGACCACATTGAAGAATCTTAGAAGATGTTTTCTTATA
Source organism: Viscum album (assembly GCA_963277665.1). Lineage (NCBI taxonomy): Eukaryota > Viridiplantae > Streptophyta > Magnoliopsida > Santalales > Viscaceae > Viscum > Viscum album. The sequence goes on from OY728133.1 coordinate 1,870,462,229, forward strand.
GGAAAAGTGACCTCCACATGCCTCACTATGACAGAATTTAGGTATGGACTCTTGTTCAGATTCTGGGACACAGATCCTAATGACATGGTCAGGGAAGAACTTATAGAGGTATGGATCATCAAAAAAATAGTGTCTAACATCAGAAAGGAATTTACTTCGAGCTTGAGTCCCTAATAATTTTGGAATGACTCATGTAACTAAGAAATTGGCTACGTCGGCATACCAAGGACAGTCACTCACAGAGTATAGGTGTTCATCAGGAAATGAATCAGAAATAGAAAGGTGATTTGATTTGACTTTTAATTCCATCCTAGAATGGTGACCAGCTACAACATTTGCAATGCCCTTTTTATCCTGTATTGTGATGACAAATTATTGTAAGAGAAGGACCCACCTAATCATTCTAGCCTTAGCATATTGTTTTTGGAATACGTATTTTAGTGCAGAATGGTCAGTGAACACAGTGATGGGGGATCCTAAGAGGTGGGACCTAAACTTCTCTAAAGAAAACACAATAGAAAGTAACTCATTTTTAGTAGTGGTCTAGTTGATTTGGGAATCATTTAAGGATTTTCTTGAATAAGCAATGAAATAAGGTGTTTTATCACAACGTTGGCCTAACACAACTCCTATAGAAAAGTCACTAGCATCACACATTAGCTCAAAAGGAAGGTTACAATTTGGAGATTTCATAATGGGAGGAGAGGTGAGAGAGGATTTCAAGGTTGAGAATGAACCCTCACAGCTTTTTGTCCAAACAAATGGAGAATCCATTACTAGGAGAGCACAAAGGGGATGAGATATCAAACTAATGTCCTTGATGAATCTTCTATAGATACCATCATTTCTTAAGAAAGACCTCACTTCCTTGATAGTTTTCAGTGATGGTAGGTGAATAATGATGTCAACCTTGGCTTTATCAACTTCAATCCCCCTACCTGAGACCAGATGGCCTAGAACTAGTCCCTCTTTAACCATGAAATGACATTTTTCCTAGTTTAGGACTATATTCTTTTCTTCACATCTTGAAAAGACTCTCTCCACATTCCTCAGACATCCCTCAAAATTATCCCCAAACACAAAGAAGTCATCCATGTATACCTCTAGAAAATCCCCTACCATGTCTGACAAGATTCACATCATGCATCACTGGAAGGTTCCTGGAGCATTGCATAAACCAAAGGGTATGCGTTTGAAGGAAAAGGTATCAAAAGGAAATGTGAATGTAGTCTTCCCTTGATCCTCTAAGGAGACCTCAATTTGATTGTACCCCGGGTACCCATCAATGAAACAGTAGAAGGAATGACCTGCCACTCTCTCAAGGACTTGATCAATGAATGGTAATGGGAAATGGTCCATCAAGGTGAAAGAGATTAACTTCATATAGTCAATGCAGACCCTCCATCCACTACTCACCCTTGTTGGAAGAATCTCTCCATCCTCATTGGTTATCTTTGTGATTCCAGCCTTTTTTGGAACCACTTGGATTGAGCTCACCCATTCACTCTCACCTATGTGATATATGACACCAGATTTTAACAATTTCAGAAGTTCTTTCCTAATACCTCCATGAGATTACGATTGAGTCACCGTTGAGGATGACGACATGGCTTTGAATCAGATTCCAGAACAATCCTATGAGTCCTGATAAGTGGGATAATCCTAGGAATATCAGAAAGGGTCCAACCAATGGCTTTCTTATTCTTCCTAAAGACATCTAGAAGAATCCTTTCATGATTGGCTTCAAGAGAAGAAGAAATGACCATAGGATGTGTTTGATTGTCCCATAGGAAAGCATAATTGAGTGTAGCAAGATGTTCCTTCAATTCAAGATCAGGTTGGTTCGGAATGTAAACATAATATTGGGACATTAGATCAAGTTCAATTTTTTTTAGAGTTTCAGATAGGATTGAGTCCCCACATGTAGATGTTTAAGCTACTGGATTGGTTTGGTCAGATTTAGGGAAAAAATTTGGAGTGGTCTTCATGAAAGTGGTTTCTTGAAAGGTTTCACTGATTGTCGGACCTAATACTTCATCATAAGAGCAATTTGAAAATAATTCAAGACAAGGAGATAATATTCCTTCATATGAAAAAAGGAAATCAATCTCATCCTGACTTAAACCTTTCTCAAATATTCCTTGATGTTCTATGGATTCATTATCAATGCTTCCTATCATGTTTACTTCATGAATTTCCTCGTCATATCCTATTTGTGAGCTTTTATTATAGATGTTCAAGTAAAGACTCATGTTTCCAAAGGTGATGGTCATGTTCCCATTTCGAACTCGGATAACAGAGTTGATTGTTGTAAGGAAAGGATGACCAAGGATTATTGGGGGTTTTTACTTATTTACTAAGATTGGATGGTTGTCAAGGTCAATTAAATCAGCAGGTTAGATGAAGTTTTCATCCTTTACCAGAATGTCTTTCAAAATCCCCTTTGGAACCCTAATGCTACGATCCGCAAGATGAAGTGTGACAGATGTGGGTTGGAGTTCATCAAGGCCTAACTAGAAGTACACAGTATATGGGATGATATTGACACTAGCACCTAGGTCACACAAGGCTTTGACAACTTTTACCTCTCCTAGTTCAACATTGATGTAAGGGAAAACTGAGTCTTTCAACTTAGGAGGAATGGTCCCTTGAATGGTGGTACTCACATTAGCAGCCAAAAGGACTCGGTTTTTATGTGAAAATTTTCATTAAAAAGTTCACAAGTCCTTAAGGTACTTTGAGTAGGTAGGTATGGTTTGGATTTCATCGAGAAGGGGTATGTTCAACTTGACTTGATAAAAATATTTCTCTCAACATTTCACTCAGTTTAGGCTTGGGTTCCCCCCCCCCCCATGCGTTGAAGAAATGGTGTAGGTTGTGGGATTTTTTGTTGAAGAGTTGTTTCCTTGACAATGTTATCAGTTTCCTCAGTTTGATTTTGTGGTTCATTTTTATTTTCATCCAAGTTTGAATCATCAGGTGGGTTCTGAATTAGTTCTTCTGGTTTCTCAATTTATTTCCCACATATTAAAACAGTCACAACCTATAGTTGTTCATGATTTGTTTGAGCACAACTTGAATCTCCCCTTGAAGTTGAGGATGACATCGCCTAATTAGGCATGGGTTCCCTTCCAGTTTTGATGGTTTGAAGATCTTGTTTTAGTGAAGATACCTCCAATTTCATCCTCTCCATTTGTTTATATAGTTGTTCTAGGAGTCTTTGTGGAACAGTTTTGGTTGGTGCTTGAGAAGATTGGTTTATCCCGGGGGGATATTTTGGAAGTGGGATGGTTTGTTGAAAATGGACCGATGGCTGTTGGTATTGGATAGGTTGGGTTTGGAACTAGTTATGGGATTGGTAGTTCTGATGGGGGTATGGATTTTGTCCCTGTGGTTGGCTAGGTTATTGTTTATCATTCAAGCGGAAGCCTGGTTGGTCATTATACCTTGGGTTGAAGATGTTTTGGTATTGAGGCTTTTGAAAGTTCAAAGCATTTACTTCCACTGGGGGTCCTCCTAAAAGAACATCCTTGATGGATGTAATGGTTGGGATGTTGTATATCTTATGGTCATGTTTGTCACAAATTGTGAAAATAGGGTCAACAGTTTAGATTTCACGGAATTTCCTAAGGTCTATCTCTTCAACATTCATAGAGAGTGTTGTGAGTCTAGCCCTAACGATTTCCTATTATCTAAGTGTATTAATTATAGTAGTTCTTTGTGGCTTTTCCGAATAAGGTGAAGTTCCCCATGTTTGATTTTTTTCAGAAAGGCTTTCTAGATACTCGTAAGCATCATTTGGGGCATTGTTTATAAATGTTCCATTACACATCATGTCAATGAATTGTTTGTTCCCTGGACCCAGCCCTTCATAGAAAATTCTCTCTTGTTCAGGAATAGAAAAACCATGGTGTGGAACCATGTTTATAGTGTATTTGAACCTTTCGCATGTTTCATAGAATGATTCACCCTCCTTTTCAAAAAAGTTTTGGATACTCATTTTAAGTGCAATTGTTTTGTGGTGGGGAAAGTATTTTTTTTGTATAATTCTCTTTGTAGCTGGTCCCAAGAGTTGATGGATGATGGTCTCAATTTTTTTAGCCAATTTATACCTTAATCCTTTAAATATAAAGGAAATATCATCATCTTAGCTAATTCTAGTTGATGTGGGGGACACATGGTTTCTATAATGTCATTAAACTCCTTAATGTGTTGGTTTGGCATCTTGGACTCCATTCCATGGAATGTGGGAAGGTGGTTTAGGACATGGGGTTTAAAGATGTAGTTGTAAAATACTAGGTAATTGTGTATAATTCATGAGGGGGAATCGTCCTGGAAAGTGTGAGGTAGTCATTCATGGTTTGATCAATTGCATTCCCCATGTTTGGGGCTGCCTCATTTGGGTTTCCATTTTGGTTCCCACCCGGGTTTATGAGTTGGTTTCTTTGAAGACCTTCCATTGAAATGGGATCAATTTTTGACTCAGGGGTGTTAGGAAGATTAGGATCTAATGGAAACATTTCCCTTGGTGTAATTGACCTCCCAACCCCAAAACTATCCATCATAACAAGACGGTTTGATTGATCACGGGTGTAGGCGGACATGCACCAAAAAAACAAGAAAGGGACAAGAAACGAGAATTTGGATGAGAAAAGAAGAAATGGGGGAGAATAGAATGCGTGATCAGATGACTTACATGGGTCCCTGACAATAGCACCAAAATTTTATTCTCACCCAAATTTACCCAAGAGATGAAGGTAGAATGGTCCTCGTAGTCTAGCTTGGGTTGTCGAATCCACAGAGACCTAAGAAGTAACCTATAGACAAGCACATTCTAAGGACTCTTTTTGGATATGAAGTGGACAAATTGTGTTGATTTTAGATGAGTTTAAAGGAACTCTAAGGGACTTAAATTAATTCAATTTAAAAGAATGAGTTGATCCTAGGTTATCAATTGGGGTGGATTGGATTTATTTCCTTTTCAAAGATTTCAATTTATTATATTTGAGATGGGTTCATTTAAGACGATAAAATAACATCATCACTTACTGGTTTAATACCTACAACCTTTAATACTAATCACATATTCACTTGAAGGATCAATGTTTTGATCACTTCAAGGTAAAGGTTCTTATTAGCACATGAAGTGTGTGGCTTTAAATTCAACAAGGATGATGTAATTTAAAAACGATCAAATGAAAATCTCAATTACAGAAGTGATTATACATTAATGGGGTGATAAATAACATCCAATACATCTCATTGCTACTCCCTTGGATCAACCTATAAGTTCATTATCCCTCCATTGATCTCATGGTTTCAATGGATTCAGAAAGTAGACTCATGTGGGAGGAAATGGAGAAGTAAAGAAAACAATAAAAATAAAATGATCACTCCACCGTTGTGTGAAATATTTCACAAGTTTTAGTGTGAATAAATTCACACCATGAACCAAAGGTATCAAATTTTTATAAAGAACAAAAGAATAATAGGAAAAGAAGATATTTTATTAAGAAACTAAACTGAATTGAACAACTTACATGTGAAAGAAAAACATGAGACAACAAAATTGCAGCATAACATTACAATTGATAAAAGCCTCAATGATTCTAAACTCCTCACAACCAATGCCTTAAATAGGAATTTTGGAAGCCTTGGGTCAATAATCCAACATTAAAAATCATCCCACTTGATTATGGTCGGCCTAGGGTTCTGGAAAGCTTGTGGAACTTATACTTTTCCGCATTTGACCTGAGGTGGCAGCCAGCTTTCATCCACCGAACAGACGTTCTTTGATGAACCTCTAGATGTCCGAATCAGAGTGGAAAATATAAGAATAAAATACATCCCCAGATGTATCCTAACCTCATGTAAAATATCATCCGAAAAAGAGTTAGGGTTGTCGAGATATGATTTAATTTGTGGGAAGTTTTTCTTGGCCGCAGATTCTGGACCAGATTTTGATATACTATTTGGGACGCCTAAATGACCATAATGGAGGCCTAAATAGCATTGGTCCCTGAAATATTATTTGTTTCTATATATGTCTTCTAGCCTCCCACCATATTATGGCATCATTGGGCTTGTATTGTGGGTCCAACAGTCTCATCAGTAGGCTGGTGTCCAATCTGACTTCTCCAGAATTGTTTCCTTTCATCACAAAGTATCTCCACCATATTCTATAAATTCTCCATTGATCCCTGAATCAAACATGTTCATATTTAAGTTTATATATATTCAAAAAAATATCAAATTAAAATATGAATAATTATACTCCTTAAAATCAGATGAATCATTGGGTACTTTAAATGATTTTAAAAAAATGTACCACATAATAGTGAATTTTAAGAAGGTATTACAATCATAATGTGAAATGTTGTTCAAAGTGTAAAATTCAATAAAATGGTGTTTATTAATAATAAATAACATGAATATTATCTATATTAATAATGATTATTAGCCTCATTTAGTGGCTAATAAAAATATTGGATGTTTTTTTCTTACCATGATCATAGAGATTACTTTAAAAGATATAATGATTTATACAATTTGAATACATGGTTTCTAAAATCATAATTTTTGAAACTCGGTGGTTGATTAATATATACCTCTTTTGAAATTACACCATTTAAAAAATAAATTTTTAAATCCATATAAAAAATCATAAAAATTTCAAAATTGGAAAATACTAATAAAATATGAATGAATTATATTATAGAAAATGGAAAAAACATACCTTCAAAATCAATGGCTTCTTCTTATAAAGAACCTTACGCAACTAACATATACTTATTTATAAATATATTACAATAATCTTCAATTTTATTTGGAAAAATACATTTAGTTCCAATAGATAGTTTATATTTTGGATACTCAACTCAATTATAGACTTTATTCATATCAAACCGGTTGATTTCATCATGTATAGAATTTATGTAGTTTGAATCTTTCATATTTTCTTTAATATTTATAGGTACAAAATTAGGAACAAATCCAGAATTAACAACAGAATTTAAAACTAATTTTCAACACTTTATTCCAAATTCAACATATCCAATTATATTTTTTATAGATTGATATCATTGTGTTTTTTAATTTGTAGGATTAGATTTATAAGAGATATACTAGCCCTCAACTAATTCATTATCATTTTTAGGTTTATCTTCATCAAAATCGAATTATTTAAATTCATCAACAAATTAACATAATATGTAACACTATTTTTTTCTTGATTATATGTAGTATTTAAAATATACACTCTAGAACAAAACTCTTTAATGTAAACTATCCTATAATTCTTTTATTTGAACAGTTTATATGTGGTTTTCTTTTATAATTTTATAATGTAAACTCTATTTCATATATAACAAGCCGTGTTAACCAATTCATCTCATGCATATTTTTCTAAGTTAAATTCAATAAGGATTTTCCTTTACATTTTTTTAATTGTTTTATTTTTCCTCTCTACAACAATATTTTTTTAAGTGTTCTAAGGGTGAAAATATTATTCAAAATCTCATTATTTTCATCAAAATTATCAAATTATATGTTAAAACGTCAGCCTCCTTTATCATTTTCAATTGAAGTTATTAAATTACTTTTTTTTATTTTTAATTGTCTTAGGGAATGTAATAAACATGTTTAGGGTTTCATGTTTATGGGGTAAGAAATGATTCCAAGTGAATATACTAAAATAATTCACAATTACAATCATGTATCTCTTACTACCTAAACTAGAAGTTCTCATGGGACAAAAAAATCAAGACAAAGAAGTTATAATAATCTAGTATTGTTAACTATTTTAAAAAATATAAATTAATCATTTATCTAAATAAAGTTTAGATAGTAATCAAAAAAAATATACTATATTTAAAATTTTAATGTTCTACGACCTATCCATGTTTAGATAACTTGTATAGTTTTCAAATAAAATCATATCCCAACCTTATGTTACAAATAATGTGGTCTATTTTTATAAAATATACACACTTTAAATTTCACTAGGTTAGTCATGAAAACTATATAGAATATATTTTTTCATTTATATTTTCATAAAATATACAATATTATCTTTATATGTAATAAATTTTTTATCTTCCAACTTTACAGTCTTAACATAATCATAAAGTTGTAATATTATATTTAAATTGTTTTTTATCCTTATACATATAATAATTTATAAATTATACATGTTTTTAATATAAAAATGTATCTAAAACCTTTTACCATTCCTTAAGAGTTTTCACAAAAAGTGACAGTGCCTCCAATATACGAATTAAAATATAAAATGCTATAAATGTTAGTAATCATGTTCCTAGAGAACACAAAATATAAATACTGTATATCTTTAGAACTCTTTTTTTAGGTTTCCTATAAAATATATTAAGTAGATTATTATTTTGGTACCCAAGATATTTTGGGTTTTATAGGATTAGTAATAAAACTTTTAGGAACCCAAATAGATTCAAGACATTTATAATAGCGTAATTTATAGGATATATTCTTAGAAATAAAATTCTTGGTGTTTACTACTGATCAAATAAATATTAAATAAAATTTATTTTCATTATACCAATTCAGATTATATCAAAATCATGAAATAGTTGAAATATTTACTTTAATCATTTTAGAAAAATTAGTTCTGCGCATATTAGGAATCTTTCTCTTATATCAAAGTCCATTTTTATCTTTATTAGGTTTTTTATATCCATAATTTATCAAATTTTTATTTCCCTAGAACAAAAGGTGATAGGGTTTCTTTTAATTCAGTTATTTCCCATTCAATATTTACATTATTTTTTGGAATAACTTTCAAGTCATCACATATTTTCACTATAGAACGTGATTCTATATTCCTTAATTTATTGTTGTCATGTTTTAGTTTATTATTTTATTTTTCAATTTTATCTGAATCATGACAAACTAATTTAAATCACCAATCTTTATCTTCATTGGTTTTTTACATAAAATATTTCATTTTTCAATCTCATTATTTTACTTCATCAGTTCAGAATAAGAATCCTTTTCTCTCCTTTAACTTTCTTATTTTATCTATGTAGTTATCTATTCATTCCATCCATTCTGAAAATATCACATTGAGAAAATTCATTTATTTGTTAATTATATAATTTTTATTTTATATCATATTTATAACCAGAACATTAATCAGATTCAATTTTTTCCTCATTTATCATTTTTCCATTAAGAAAAAATTGTCTGATTCCTTTTTACTCTTAGAATCATCACTATTTTACTCTCACCCTTCTATATAACTCCATCCAATTTGATATGCTCATTTTATATCTTTGTTATATTTCTTTTCATTTCATTATTATTCAAATTTTAGATAGTATTATTTTATAGTTCCCTTTTTCCCTCATTCAAAAAATAATATTTAAAACAATCACAATAACTTGTTTTACCTCTTTTTCATCTCTTTTAATCATCCTTTTGAATATTTATTCTACCATGCTTATTAATGTATCTCTTTCCTTTAACGTACTTATATACACTTTTGGTAAAATTTTAAATTTAAACTTTTTCAGTTTATTGTAACTCCGAATTAGGGGAATTAGCGATAACATATATATTATATTTAAATTATATATTTTTACTTTTATCAATATAATTAGCACTTTCATTCACCATTTCCATCTCATATTAAAGATGTGATCTTATTTGATCATTTTTTATACTGCCTTTTCATATGAGTATGATAAGTTTCAATGTGAAATACCTCAAGTAATAGAGATGAAAAATTCTTCAAGTCTCACACGTGTTCTCCCATGTAATCCCATGAAATTATATCATGTAAACCTAAATTCACCACACAAATCAATCCCAGACACCCAACATCACTTCCTAGGCCCAGAAATGCATGCACAAGAAACTTGTGTAGGTTATACCTAGGTGATACCTAGAATGAAATTCTTTCATGGATAACTACCTCACATAGGGACCCCAATTTCCTATAAATAGGACCATTGGGCTCCTCATTGGACACTACAGGAAGACCAGAAGAATTATTGAATCTTTTCTCACCCTATTCCTTTTTCCAGATCCTCATAACAGTCCAGGTTGATCTCCAATCTTTTAATGAAGAAAAAACTAAGTAGCGGTAATGGTTTTGGAGTCCCTTTGGATAGTGGAACACAAAAGACCTAAAACAAATCCACCTCACCCCATTCCAATAGAACTAGGAAAATTTCCCCTTCTCAAGCCTTGGAATTACACATAACCCTTCCAAAGAAACCCGAGGAGAGCCTTAGATCATAGAAAAAGGCCACACCCAATTGTTGTTGTTTTGGTTAATGATTTCCCAAAAGTTATTTCAATTACAACTAGTCTATCGTGCATGAATAAATCTCAGAATCCATAGGTCCACCATGTGTAGAGAATGTTTAGCTCTCCCAGATTCACCCTTCACAACACCCACATTAGCTCGCCCAAGCCTCACTTGTGTGATCCACCCTTACATCACTCTTTCATGTCATCGATGGAAAGTCAAATATTTCCCTATATCCCCCATCCGAAGGGGAACAATCCAAGAACACCACCAAATCCACTAGATATATATGATCATAGTACAGGGCGCATCAGTATTTCTTCTATATTATATATTATCGTGGTAATAGAGGTACCATATTTATCCTACCAAATAGGTGGAACCATTGTAATGTTCTTCACTATTCATTTCCCTTGTAATGATGATCCCAACCTTAAGGATATTGATGAGACCTTGGGGATGAAAATAACCGAGGATACATGAACATCAAAGCCTATTCTTATCTCTGAATCCCCATCCATGAATTCATCCACATCTACCTGAATAATAATAGAAAATATCACCATAGGGAGTCCCTCATGTAGTAATCCCCTAGTATTTATTGTGGGTAATTACACCTCCTTCCTTAGCCCCACCCTCATATATCAGCATAAGAAGAGTAAATATCACCCATGGGAATCCCTCCTCTAGTAAGTACCATGTCATTATTGTGGGAAATTCCCCTACCTTCCAAATCCCCACCCTCATCCACTAGAGTAATTAAGAGATTGGGTTGTTTTTAATATATTCCAATTCATCTTCTTTCTCAAACCGAGTATGACTCACGTGATCTTAGAGGTTAGTGAGGACCAGGACATCTACACAATCAAATACCTATCGGTGTATAATGTTATTTTCTAAATGTTCCCACAACCTTACCTTATTACTCCTATTCTATACAATCCACAAACATGTTATCACCAACGAAAATTGACATATTACCAATGAGGAAGCCCAATAGGACTCCTCTATAGGTGTGAGCCCCAAAATTACAAAATATGTGGGATTTGATTACATCCCAAATGGTATATGTGGGAAGCCTCCCAGAGGATCAAACCAAATGCCCCTAAATTCAACATAACCTTCTCTTGGCCATATCCCCAGTAGGTTCATATCTAATCTAGTAGATTATATCTTTCAATGGGGCCTCTTTGGATCAAGTCCCACACTAGACTTGACTATGAACCATTCACCTTGAAGTACATATCACATGATGTTAATCTTCATGGTTTAGTCCTTATAACATGGACTTATAATGTATGTTGAGTCCCATTAAGTGGCACCCAACTATGTGGGTTATGATTCCATTAATAAGGGTTTGTAGGAATCCCTTTTAATGGACCTATCCCCAACATAATGACCTCTGGTTTTCTAGGATAATGATAAATTATAGAGATCAAAACTATGTAGCTTAAAATAAGCCTCATAATAATAAACGACTTAAGAATATCTAATCCATATACAAAAGGGTACATATAGGAGCCTATGGTTATCACCACTCAAGGACTAGGATTTCCCATCAAATTTAATGAATTGGATAATTATGGTCTTCAATGAAATAGGTTTAACAAATTTAACCAAAAGGTTTCATTCCTTCCAAGTCTATGTTAACTTCATCAATATGGATCTAGATCTTCTACATACTTCCAAAAACTCATAGCCATTGTTTTATGGGGAATGGTTGTTGCAGGGCCATATCCTATAGTTAAGGATAAGAAATTAAAATACATTCTCACAAATACTAAATTCTTCTTCAAATAGGATAAAGAAATACCCCTCAAGTAATTCACAACCAAAATCATTGTCAGCTTCATGAAATTCAATATCATTACTAGATTTGGTGTCCCACATGTGATACCTATGAACAAGGTCACCAATTTCTATTCTAATTAGTTAGAAAAGCTATATCAAGATTATAATATCAAATCCAACCATTCATCTCGCTATCATGTGCTAGTTAATGGATAAATACATTCCTTCAAAAATATTTTTTCAAACACAATATGTAAGATAGTGGATAAATATAAAAATTATTGTCCCGGCAATACATGTCTTGCATGTGGGATTCTCAGAAAATGATCCACACCACCATATAGAAGACCCCATATTCACTAGTATACAAAATAGATGTAGTACTACATATTGAGGCCCAATTACCCTCACTTAATGTTTTCATATATGATCAACTATCCATGGATGATAAATCAATAAACAGCTAGATCAATTGGAGTGACTTGATGAGATAAGATGACATGCCTTGTGTCACTTGAAAATCCACCAAACATTGATCGCATGAGATTTTAACAAGGAATTTTTCCTCTTATCATTCCTTCAAAGAGAATTGGTACTAGTCCATAGGATCTCAATGATACCCAATAAGAAACCTCCAATGATTGAGCCAATGTGGGAGGGACCCTATGCCATACACAAGGTCCACTCTAAAATAGATTATCCCTTGATCTCGATTGATAGAGAGCTTGTTTCATCCATTTACAATGAAAGGTTTCTCAATAAATAATTTTTTAATCATGAACAATGTTCTTCATCACATGTCCTTGAATGAAATTATATATGGTCATAGTCGCATGACCTAAAGTGACAAGACAAAATAGTCCAAGATTTAATACATTAAAAATTGCAGCCTCACATCCTAGCCACAGGATATTAAAATGTACAACAAAATCTTTTCCACATAAAGTAAAACTTCATGGTTCATGTTTGTGTTTCATGACACAATACTGAATAACCTTATGGTTTAGGATTGAGTGATCATAATCCTTAGTGTTGGTCTCCAAACACACCTCTATTTTGGAACTACATGTGGTCTGATTCCAATCTCCATGGAATACATAGTGATGCCTAAACAATATGGAGTGGGCATATATAAAAATTAAGGAAAATTATCCCATTATCATACACATTCATAACTATGTGTGGATCAATTCCTATTCACATTAGATATTTAGTGATTCCTTGGTCCCTTAATCTAGGCCCAACCATAATAGATGATAGGAGGTTTATGTGTCCCCTTCCAACCACAGAAGCCATAAATCCATACAGGTGATCTTAATTCATGCTCCATCATTTAGGGTTCCATCATGGAAACAATACCCCATAAATTTGAGAAATATCTATGTAGGGAACTCCATACTCAATGAATAATTCCAGACCAAAGGCATCCTTTGTGCTCAGAATCATCCCATCTACACACCATACTCATTATCTTATGTAAATTAGGATCTCCAAAAGCATTCATTAACTATCAATGATAAAGTGTATGATACCAAGGAAGAATTTTTTTTATTATTAATTGTTATTCCTTAATATAGATTTGAATAAGCCACATAAAAAAGGCCTATCAACTGAAGGAAAATTGTTCCTCTAAAGAAACCTCTTTTATATCCATATTCCCTCACAACATCACGCTACAAAAAAATTCAAACATTCTCTACATTCACTGTTTTCACACTTGTCCCATATCACTTCTCTTGATCCATGAACCCCCAAGACCATGGTTTACAATTTCCTTCTTAACATTTATAGTGTTTCATAACATCTTTGGCTCGATAAGTCCTATGTTACTCATTATTTATATTTAATTAGTCCTAATCATACGACCTCAAACTGTAAGATTCCATTCATCCTTATTTCATGACACTTAACTACATGGTTAAAATCACTATTATTATATGTTAATATAATCCTAGAACTATAGATGGTTGATTCTCACCCCTGTGATATATGTAGTGATTCTTGATGCTACATCCTAGTCCATCCACCAAATGATAAAAATTACCCTATCCTTTCTTTTAATCACCTTTATGTGGGTAAATAAAACATTTACACTCTTTTTTCACTTACTAATAATAATTAACATGTGATAAGTTGTTTTTGTAAAATATTCCCTACATGTCTATGGTGTTTTAGTTAATGTCAGGGTTATCATGTTTCTGGATAAAAGATGATAAAAGATACGCGAAACGTCTTTACCAAATGATTTTATGCTTCATGGTTGATATATCGTGCATGTCATTGCTATGGACCTCACCGAAGAGGAATACTATACTAGGTGTTGGTCTCCAATAAAACCTCCATGTGAATAACTTCATGACTCTTTATTCTCATTCGAATGAGATACATAGTGATGCCCGAATCCTAGACCCTGGCATAGCCCAAATATAAAACATTTCTTACTCTCTTGTGTATGATACAGATCTACATGGGAGAGTATAAAGTGGTTTCTCACCCCATTTTAGAATCCATATTAAAAAACCCCACTCTTCATCTGGGGTAGACCAGTATAGACAATGTTAACATTTCATACTAAATGTTGTTTGATTCTCATCTTATATGGATATACAGTGACACTGTGATTATAAAACCTAGCATAGCCACATTTTAAAAATAAAAAAATATTTTTCTCCCTACATGTTTGTTATACCTATATAGGGAATATTTTCCCCATTTTAGGGTGATTTTGGAATAATAATCCTTCAATACTGAGGAACCTTCCTTGAATAAATAAACTCTATGTATAGGGAGATCTAAATATCTATAAGAATTCATCTTATTTAGGTAATAGAATTTTCTAATTCTCTAGGAAAATTTTGTTTTTAATATAAATTGAACACCAAATTTTGTATTTTCATAATTCTCCCCCAAAATTCCTTTCAACTAGATGCACCATCATCCACAGAAGAAAACACTTTTATCTCCGTAATCCCCAAACACATCATGCTGGAAACTTCTTTTCAGAATTACTATTCAGTTATTCCCAAAATACTTTTCTCATATCATTCATTCACATATTTAAATCACAAGATCATGACTTAAAATTTCCTTCCTCTTATCTAGGATGTGTTGGAGAATTCTTTTCCTACTATTATTTCTCGGGTTAGCATCACATAACTCATGATTAAAGCTATTTGACCAAAAACACCAGTTGCATTATTCTGGATTGAATGACTCTAAAAAACCAATGGAAAGAGACATGTTTATCCCTAGGATGAAAAAAACTAATGAAACCATGGGTAAAAGTCAGGTCTCATCTTTCTAGACATACAATCAATGTGATTTAGGAAAAAATGATAATTGAAAACTTAAAAAATGTATGAGGCATCACACTTGTTGGGTCAGAATCCTAATAATGGTGGTCTAAGAAAAATCTAATTGTCACATGCTAAGTCATGTTTATATCCGTATTAGATAACAATTATAGGGATGAAACAAAATACACAATGTTTTTAGATTCTATCATATGACAATAGAAATAGTTTAACAATGTATTCTATGTTTAATGACCTCGTTAAAAATTGGGGCAACCTCCCATTCATATCATTGTGATTATGACACATTGAAAAAAGAATATATGGATAAATGAACCAAATTCAATGATATATTATAATTATATGGAAAAAATATGAACAATGGAAAATATGTACAAAGGAAAAGTTTCTTTAATTAATGGATAATATGTCAAAGGAGCATCCCAAAATTGGGGTATCTCTGCCATACTTTATCAAAGTTCACCAACATAACATTTAATATTTTTAAGGGAATCCTAATAATTATCCATAACCTATTGATTTCCGGATAGTTAGTTTTCCACATCCTCCTCAGTAAGATGGAGATCCTTCTATATTGTCATAATGGTAGTATCTCCCTATGTTTGAACTACATCCTTAAAATGATGATATTGTATAAAATCCCCTCTGGTGAAACCCATCTCTTATCAGAGGTGGAATATTTTAAGGGATTTCTCATCAGGTTTGAGAATTAACGTACATGAACATGTGGAGGTTACATAATGAAGGATCATCCATATTTCTCTACCTCAGGACCATACCCTCTTCTTCCAATCAGAACCAATCATGAGGGGGGATTTTTTTGAGACTCCCCTTTTGAAATGTTGATGAAAAGTTTAAAAGGGAAATACCTCAACTAAAAGAGAAGTGAAAAATAATCAATGAACACACACGTTCTCCCAAGTAATCCAGTGTGTGGTCTGACCAATGCCATCATGCAATTCCATCCTACACAACCAACATTACTATTAAAATCAAGCATGTTCATCTAGCATCATCGAGTGGGCTCAGACATGCATGCCTAAGAAACTCACGCAGGTTACCCCTGCATGATAGCTAGTACTACATACATGCATGAAATAGATCCTTCACTCTAGGTCTAGAAATTTACTATAAATAGGATGCATGGGATTATCATTTAACCCCATGGGAAGTCTATAAGAATCCTCAAAGATCTTCTTACCCTAGTCCTTTTCCCTAGACTTCTAAATTTCCATGTAGATCACCAAGCCTTGAAGGAATAGTAAATTAAGGAGGGTAGTGGGATTAGAGTTACTAAATTCTTTGAAACAAAAAATACTTTCATGAGTAGAAAACATTTCATAGTCCAATGGAACTAGGGTGAAATCCCCTTCTCAAGCCCATGCCTTGCACGCGACCCATCTAAAGATGCCTTAGAAGACCCTTTGATCCTAGAAAAAGACCTCACCAAATTGTTTTTTTTCCTATTATGTCTATTTACCTAATGTCATTTACAACAGACCTAAGTCCATCCCATGCAATGAAATATCAGCACACCCAGGTCCACCCTCAATAGAGAACCTTTAGATTTCATAGGTCCACCTTGCTTGAGACACCCTTCAGCTCACCCAAGCCTCACGTATATGAGCCAACCTTTGATCCCTATTTAATGTTATCAATGGAAGGGAACCTTTTCCATGGATACCTTTTCTATGGGGGACCAATCCATAAACTCCACAAAATCATCCAGTCATGTATGATCAATTCATTTTTAAAATATGTGGGTCCTCTCCATTATCCATTATCATGATAATGGATATCCAACATTTATCATAACTAATTGGTGGGATCCTTGAAATTTTGTCTACTATACATTCATATGGTAATGATGAACAAAATGTTAGGGATAATTTAGAGACCCCATGGATGAATACAAGCTATGATACAAGCACATTTAAGCCATGTGTCTCTCCAAAACACCCCTTACATGATTTCCCCACTTACCAGAAGATATGGAATAAATGTCACCATAGGGAATCCCTCATGGAGTAATCCCCTAGTATTTCTTATGGTGAATTCCCCCACCTTCTATATACCCATCCTCATCCACTAGTGGATGAAGGATATTGTGTTATTTTATGGATCTTCAAATTCTTCTAGTGTCACACACCGAGTATGAATCACGTGGTATTAGAGGTTAGTGACAATCACAACATATATATGGTAAAATACATATCTCAGTAGAGATTCCTTTTCCAGATCTCAATCTTACATTTCCTTGGGTCTCCTATTTATTATAATCTCCAAACATGTTATCACAACCTAATAGGGATATATTCTTAATGAAGCAACTCAATGGGTTCCTTATATAGTTGTAATCCCCAGCATTTTGAACTATGTTGGCTTTTATTCCAACCCAAACAGGATACGTAGGAATCCTCCTCTATGTTTAAACCCAACACCCCTAAATTCACCATGATCTTCTATAGGATATATCCCTAATAGGTTCATATCCACCCTATTATGATACATCCCTCCCTTGGGTTGTATTGTCATAAGTCCCACAGTAGCCTTCACTAGGAACCTTTCACCTAGATGCCCATATTTCAGGATGTTAAACATTATGGTATGGTCCTAATCAAATGACCTTAAAAGATATGACTTGTCCCACTAAGTGGAACTAAAATATGTGGGTTATGATTCTATTCATTAGGATACATAGTAATCCCTTTTAATGGGCCCAATCCCAACATCAATATAACACCTATTTTCTTGGATAATAATAAATTCTAGAGAACCCCACAGTTTTACTTAAAACCAACACCATAACAATAAATATACGAATCTCTAATCCATATACAAAAGTGTAACTTTGATAGATAAAATTTGATACATACATATGTCTCCAACGATGAATAACTTTATATACATATGGATGGCTCATAAGATGACATATGATAATAATATATTGTCAATATAGGGGTGGCCCATTCCATATTTGTAACATAATAACGGATTCAAAAATATTTCATAAATCTACAAGGGAATCCCTAAGTAAGAAATTAGTCCCCAAAAACGGTTCATTGAGCCTGAACTCCTATCCTATAAATCAATGTGAGTCCCTGAGAGTTGTTGAGATCATTTCTTAATGACCACCTTTCTTTGAAATAATGGTGCATGAAAAATCATGAATAAGTGAACCATTGGGTGTTTTTGTTTCCATGAATAGACCCTATTAAAAGACGCTCAGGAATAGAATTTACGAATGAAAAAAGGGTTAACCTGAAATGATTCCTTCACTAAAATGATTGTGTTTCCCACATATCAGTCTCATTATGACAAAATGAATGTAGGCTAAACATGGATTTAAAATATTCAATTGAACATGTGTTTGTTTATTAAGATGCTATTTTGACACAGTTTTCATGTTTTTTTATATACACAAATTCACTTTTAGAAAGAGATCCCTTTGATCCAATGGAATATTTCTAGATGACACAAATGTTTGAATCATTTGCTTCCAAAATAGAGTCCTCATATAGCCAGAGATTAAAATACCCAACCTAGAATCTTCAACGTTTGGTTTGAAACATCTCGATATAGGAGTACCCCTTTAATGGTATTATTAAAACTACGAAGGCCACATAAAAATACATCTAGCACATGAATACCCACTGATAATCCACTTAGTGATGGATGGTGGCCTCGAAGAATGTGATAATAGTTACTATTTCAAACTGATTTGGGATAATTTACCTATAACAACAAAATAGATTACACCCATATCATGGGGAGGCTGCTCAAGAGGTCTCCAATGGCCTCAACCTGACAACAAAGTGGTCCCACTAACAGGATCATACCTGAAATCACTACCATAAATGTTTCATGGAAGAAATTCCTCACCACGATAATGACACCACCCTATGGGCTTCACTCATTCATTCTGATCCAGCCACCTAGGAAAACTCACCATGAGTGGAAATGAAAGGACTATAAATAGGAAAACATTCCTATTACTACTATAGAATACCTAACATATGATGCAACAAAACCCTACAAGAATTCCCATATTCCAGATCATTCACATGAAGTATGCTAATACAATTTCGATGTAACTGGGGAAACCAGCCCACGAAACATGATGAAAACTCACAAGTAGATAGAATTTTCTTCCCGTACCCCTAAAGCATGACAACATGGTTTTATATGAAAAAAAGGGGCTCTCCTAAAGAATAGAACGACACAAAATGGGCAGGCACAAGTCCATATTCGTGTTTATCAATCCTTCCAATAAATATTGGCAACACTTGGGGAAACTTGTCAGAAAATCCTAGTTGAAATACCGTGAGAATTCCCATATATCCACCCCCACACATAGAAATTTTAGGTGTATACCATTATAAAATGGAGGATATGAGTAGGCCTACATCCTTGATCCAATCATGGAATGGTCTTATATCCCCATTCTAGATACTGAATTCAGTCAATATATATTGACAATGATGAAAGGGTAAAAGCCAATTCAAACCTACATCATATAAACCTATGATGATATAATGATGGAATCTATTGTGGTTTAAGAGGGGGTACACAACCCCATCCATGAAATTGGGGTGATTCATAAACATAATGTGAGGTTCACGCTGAAGCAGACATATATCCCTTCTCCCATCCAAGGGGGCTGTTAATAAAATATAATTATAAATATACAACCTGATTAGGATCATATCCCCATTCTAACTATAGTTTATCAGTCTATACCAGTAGATACACCAGGATATGAATATATATCCACCAAAATTATGTAAATATGTTGGAAAATTCTATCAAAAACTTGGTTGCTACTCAAATAAACCCACATACATGAAATACATTGTCCATAGTATGCAAATCTAGTCATCCATAAAAGAGAATCCAAAAATAATCCTCACTAAAGGCGATTTAAAAATTTAGAGATCGTTTACAAACTCTATCTTCTCACTACTAGTGTTCTAGACTCCATTAAATGTTTACTTATAGAGTCTAACTATCCTACTATTCCATTAGAAAATTATGGAGATAGTAGTTTCAATTGTGAATGTCCTCCCAACCACATTTCTTTTAATAGTTCTGGAGGTCCTCACCATACGTCTTACCATAATGGCTATCATTATTTCAATAGTAAGATCAATCACGAGAACCATTATTCTGATGAGAATGAAAAAAAAACCCTCCTCATTTCTAGAATATTAAATATCTAGGATGTCCTCCCCTTTCTATCATCCTTCATAAAAACCCTTCATATGGTATAAATTGTTGAAATTCCACTTATATTTGGATTTTATGTTATGATGGTAGTACTCCCATGATATAATTAACTATGAATGTTCTCCCCACAACAAAACATGATTTCGTTAATAAGTTCATCCCCTTTTCAACTTAATTTTTTGAAATCCATCCAATCATGAGGCACTTGAAAAAATGAGGCTAGTCATGCCTGATGCATCATCATTGACATATGGAATTATTTCACAATTGGAGGATATCTTAACTAAACATTCAATATTTAAATCACCCTAGGATTTGTTTTCATCCAATATGAAACATGATATCCCTAATAAGTTCACTATCTACAACAAGTCATCTATGAAAAAATCACTTTATAAATATCAAGTGAAGTAATCTCTAGAAGAATATAGGGATAATATGTTACTTATTATAAGACAAATAACTAAGAATAATATACCTATCATGTGTTGGACCTCATCTTCTTCTAAATTTAACATTCTATAGGTACTATTAGAAGAATTCTGAAAAAATTCATCTTAACATTTAGACAAGTCTTCATCACCTAAAAATGTTGTTTTTCCTTGTGAAGGTTATATGGACCATGTTAAGGTAATATAACATCTTTATCTCCAAATTTAATAGGCATCCCTTCCAGTTGTATGATATAAAAATTCAGTAAAATAGTTAATGTATCTTTAAATTTCATGCCTCAATGCATTCATGAATTATGTTATCTGATCTTCAATACCACATCCAGTGTCCATATCAGAGGATGGGGTGAACATGGAGATTTTCATTTCACATCATTATCCAATAACAAAAATCTACTAGAGATGAAATATTTTAATGTTATTAATTATAGTCAGTTCTTAGATGAGATACCCACCGAAAAAATATATCATGATCAAAAAGAATTAACCTTGAATAATTCATTGAGGCATAATTCATGATGAGATAGAATTATCAAATGATCCTACACTAGGAATCTAAGAGCATTGAACTTGCTTGTTGCTTAAGGGAATCCAATATTTGGATACCATTAATGCCCTCAGAATAAATCACACTATGTTCAGCCCATATTTTTCACCTGAATCATTCTTGAATGAGTGTTTAAAAGATCAGAAGTGTCTCCATGGTAACAACAATAACTTTGATACAGGAGCAACCCTATCCTGCAAGGCTGGGGTTTTTAAACACAATTTGTCTCTTTAAGGCCAACAAGTTTGTACAGAGGCATGAAAAGTGTAGAACGAGAGCTTCCCCAACCTGTAGGGATGGAATATTTTTTTACATAAACCTCCTCCTCAATGGAATTCTGTATTTTCCTATTTAGGAGGATCACCTAAAAATGAATACTCCCACATCGTCTTGCCACGTAGTCTAGTTCCCTTACCAGGAGAACATTTGAAAAGATAATGTAGTAGTTCCCTATGAATCACCCTTTACCATGCATCTATAAATAAATCCTCAAAGGGAGGTAATAGACATAGTAATAATCACAAAAAACGTTATTTATTAGGGAAAAATGTTTCTATAGATCACAATGCCTTTAACAGATGTCTTGGGTCTAATTAGACCTCCTATCATTCTACTGTCGATATAACACCTACGCTGCATTATGTGTCAGTGAAATTCATCAAAACTACTCCTGTGAATTACTTAAGGAAGGAATCCAATATATAAGAGTGGTATGAGTGCAATCCCATTCATAACATGGTGTACGATGAAATAAACATATATGATTCATATACCAGGAATCAAAATATCACCAAAAAATTTTCTGATTCTATAAATGTTACACCATAACCCCCATGATGAGATTTTGGAATGGAAAGGGTTAGGGACATGATTACATCCCATCATTTTCTAGAAAGGGCCAAATCAGTTCGGATAAAAGAGTGGTTTTCCCAATATGAGATATAAATGAAAGAAATTATTAAATTAAATAGAGAACTACTGAGGGTTAATGTTCCCACTAGGTATTTCCTTCAATCGAATAATTATAACACCCTTCTGATAGATACCCACAAACTAAATGGATCATAATTACAATGATAATAGACCATGACCACCCACTCATTCCTTATACAAAAAAACATGTTGATTTTTACCCAATTACAGTAGGGTATCAAGAATTCCCTCTGTTGGGGAAACAACTAGAACTGGACTAGTAAAACCATTAAATGTTAATCCAGGTTGGGTGTTAACTACATGTATTGTAAGATCTAGCACATCATGACCTACATGTTTAATCCCCTGTCTATGATCATGTTTATCCAAAAATCTCAGAGAGGCTTATCAATTATACTAATTCATTGGAAACTAGATTTGAATCTTTGGTGGAATGATGTTCACTAGTACAAATAGAAATGAAGAATTAACCTGAATGGATGTATGAGACCCTTCCCCTTATGAACATTGGGAGACCTATTTTTCCAATACATAATGGATCGGGGGAACTAGAGAATCATCTGATACATTTTTGTATCCCATTATGATCTCATTATGGGAACCCATGCAAAATAAAAAGCAATGAAAATAAGGTGATTCATAAAACCTTTTTAGGGTCCAACCATATATGATATACTATTTTTTGGCTTGATCAATCATGGCATGAGATGTTATCTAACAATAATTTTTCTTTTGATTCATCTCAACACTGTAGAAGGAAATAATAATTGACCATTCAAACTGTCAAAAATGATAGAATGATAGGGTATTTGATTTCATTGCTTTTTGGAAGGGGATTACTTAATACCTAACCCAAAAATTACCTCAATAATATTTTTTATTGCTCTATATATACAATTTCACAATGAGTTGCGAGCACCACTCATTCATGTGAAATATATAGGTGGGTTTTATGATCTTTCCAGTGTTTCTCATAGATTGTAATATTCCATCCTATGAACCAAGGATAAGGCCCGATTAATTTCATCAACTCAATGGAAGAGGAAAAGGAAGTAAAAGGATACCACAGTCATTCTTAAGCCATCCCCTATTGCCACTCTAACTCCAAATCCCAATCCATAGTTTGAGCCACCCCTCTTGATAATCAACAAAAATTCCCTCCTCATTAGGATGAGAAAAACCGACAGAGGTGAAATCACTCAATGAAATAGAGGAATAAAGTTTATTTTATTCTGGGATGTTATAGTCCCTCACTACTTCATAACAGTTTTGGAGAATAAATTACTTAACATAAAAAATTCGAGGAGGCATGATCAAGTTGGTCACAATGATCCACTGAAAAATTTACCCTTTTATCAGGAATTGGGGAACACTAACCAAGAATAATTTTTTCTCAAATACATCCTACATAAATAGTAGACTCTAGGAAAGTTTGGAGAACCAATAACACAAGCTCTGTCTGTTTCCATTGCTTCACCAAAGGAAGAAGGTGATTAGAAATAATTTTCTAGAAAAGTTTCAAATAATTTAAATGATTAGATGGATAAGAAGTTATTCAATTGAACTAATGTTAGCATCAAGCCACCATTGAATCAACCAATTATTCCCCTGGTTTCTCCTTTTGTGGCATGACCAACCTCGTCTATACTATAGTCCTCTAAGAAGAATCACAATTAGAGAAGAAAATTTCAAGTGTAGGAAGACAAACCTGTAAGTATGCCAAAACCATCACTAAATATCTCGAATTTTATGCCTCTATCTTAGAGGACACATGCACCGCCCCACTAAATGTTACCATAAGATATTACCTACAAGACAAATTACTCATTAGATGAAGAATTGTTTTTCATTTCCATTAATATTATACCACTAATTGATCCCTTATTTAGTGATGAATATAGAAATGAACCTATGTTTTATACACCTGACTAGGGAACTAGGAGAAGAGGCTATTAGATCTAAGGGTACAATAAAAGACACAATCACGAAAGAAATCAATACTTCAGCCACGCCCCTGCTAAGACTATCTATGACATTGAAAATAATTCTAGAACACTATAGAATATATAATAGATAAAGGGAAGTTCCCCCACATATTTTAGGTTTCACCTTGACTCAATCTTCATTAAAGATTAATTAGAGGGGATGTAATTATTCAATCTACCTCGGCAAGAAAGAATACCTATTTATCCTAACCCACCAAGGATAAGAGAACCTTTAACTCTTATTCTAAATACTGATATACCTATATATCATGTACTTCAGATCCTAAATAACCTATTATGGAGAATATTTATGTTCGAAAGTGCCAACATTTACACAAAAAGTAATAAATTTAAAATCAATTAGATCTAGTGTTGAATAGCTATCTATATTGGATGGTCTATGTCTATCTAAATACCTCCATGAATCACTCATAGAGGATTTATTGAGCCCTCAAGAGTGTGAAGATGATGTAGTTTATGATGAAATATATCACATGAAGATTGATCATATATAATTCCACATGATCATATCTATCACAGATCAAGATAATGATTACAGTACAAATGGAAACATCATACCCTTATACCTTTCTATAAGGAAAATTATTTTGATATATGAAGAGTCTTCATTGATAACAGCTCATGATTCAACCAAATTCCAATCTGAATACTTCATCGACTAGGAAATAGTGAGACCCAATTTTCCTCCTTCTCCTTAATTCTATAGTTTAATGAAAAAATTGAATGAAATACCCGTGTAATAATCAAGATCATAGACCCATTTGGGGAAATTATATCCAAATCAGAATGTCAAGTTGTTCGGAAATACATGACCTTCGATGTTTTACTTAAAAGGCCTCATTTCCATCAATACGTGGAAGTACCCTAATCATACCACGTATTCCTCATTTATTGAATTAATTGGTTAATTGGGATGTTTCATGCTGACAAAGATCCATTCAAATCCCATGAAACACAATACATTGATGTGAGATTCTACCAGCGGGAAGGGAAACAACCCAAGACTGATGGCGTCACTCGGTTCACTACCTTGAATGGTCTAGAAATTACTTCGGTCAATCCCTTAAAATATCTCAGTGAAGAATATGTTCTTCCCATCGATCATATTAAACACATGAGTCAATATTAGATTACATATTCAACAATCTTCGTGATATCATTTTTTATAACTAAGCTTGAAAATGCTGAAAAGTTCATCAATGTTCCTAATATTGGTAAAATCATGGCAAAAAAATGTCCTCATCGTATAACCTATGCTTCAATAGATCCCTGAACCATCAAATAAATCGAAAAAATATATTATGTCACTTGGAGAGAGTGGAGACACTTCTTCTCCATCCCTTCTCTCCCATCTAAAACCCTAATGAAACCCCATGTTGTCAGCTAGGATGGAGGAAGTAAATTCATCTTCTGGATCTCAAAATATTTACTATTCTCTTAAATCAAGAAATATTTTCTTCATCAACTAATTACCCTTATATAAAGGTGGAAGAGGAAGAGGAAATGGAAGAGGAAGAGGAAGAGTGAGAGGAAGAAGAAGTGGAACTGGAGTAAGACATCAAGGATTCCCCTCAAATATTTAAGGATGATGTAGCTACCACTATTAATGAACTAAAACAAAAAGACAAGGATTCATAGGAGGACCACAACCCACTTTGATTAGTACATCAATGTACCATTAAGAACATGAAATATATACCTCATTTATAAAGAAACATAAAGATTTATTTTACTATAATTACATATAAATGGATTTCCTCAATCCTGAGGTAGCTACTCACGAATTCGTCTTGTTAAGAAAGTAATTAGGGTTACAAATAGGTAGCCAGGAGGATGGACCTGAATTAGATTGCCAAAATTGAGGCTTAATTTAAGAAGATCACTAATGTTATTTTCATTCAGGAGGTCCATTATTCAAAATGATTATCCAATATAATCCTGATAATGAAAATTAATGATAAAATAAGGGTCTTTATCTACTTTAGAGATCTCGACCGACGTTGCATGAATTATTATTTCCCAATTTTGATCATAGAACTATAGATTGATGTTGTGGCTATATATCAATACAATTCCTTTATATATGGATATCTTGGGTATAAAAAATACCCTATAGTCCCTAAATATGATGAATCCACTAGTTTCATATTTCCCAAAGGGGTGTATTGATATCGAATATTTCCATTTGGTTTAAAGACTTTCGGCACTACATACCAATGTTCCATACATCATATCATCAAACCTATTTTGGGAAGGTTTTTTATGTTCTCTATTGATGACTTGGTGGTTAAATATTGAATTGTTTATAACAACCGTGATGATATTGAAACCATATTCAATAAACTATGACATCATATCCTAAAAATAAACCCATTTATACTTTTCTTTTGGAGTTACCTTGGTAATGTTTCTTGACTTTCTAGTATTCCATCGTGGCATCAATATTGATCACATGAAGACAAAGTAAATCCTCAATATGTCACCTTTTCAAAACCTAAAAGAGTTAATAAGGTTATATGGAAACCTTTCTTATATTTCGTTATTTATAGAAAACCTCACATGCAAGTATTTTCCTATCACCAGGTTAAATAAAAAAAAGGGGTTGCATATCATTGGATTAAAGACTATCAGGAAGCATTCGATAATCATAAAAATTATATTTTGATTCCACCAGTGTAAATGAATCCAATTGAGGGGATGCTTCTCATTTTTTATGTTGCATCCTTATAATGATCACTGGGATATTTCATTGTACAAAATAATGATACAGGGAATGAAACCGACCTCTATTCTCTCATTCAAACTACGATCTATATTGAGACTCATTAATCAGATATTAAGAAGAGATACTTGGTGCTAATCTTATCAGTTAAAAAACTATGACACTACCTATAGCACCTCAAGGTCTATTTTGTATCTTATAGATACCTTTTAAATAAATTTCCACCCATCCTATGTTGACTGGGCATTTGGCATGGTGTACAGTCATCTTGCAGTTGTTTGAAATTCAGTTCATGCTTGAAAAGGCGGTAAAGGGTGATACATTAGTTAAATTCCTTATAGATCACCTATCTGTTGAAACAATATTCATGAATATTGAATTTATTGATTAAAAAATATTATCTATTCAATATGTCCCCTGTATGTGGGATATTTATTTTGGTGGGGCATTCATAATCTAAAAAAAAATTAGTGGAAGACCACAAGATTAATGAAGTTAGGTAGGGAGTTGTTCTCATCTTCCCATGTAAGGAAGACTTACAATACTCTTTCCTTTTATCATATGGTTTCAAAAACAACAATGAAATGTACCCGGACCTTATATTAGGGTTAGAACTGGAACATCTATGTCCAGTGGACCAATTGACGGTTAATAGATACTTATAATTGGTAATCAAGAAGATCAATGGGTATTTTTCCATTAGAATGGAAGATATGACCCCCTATTTTACAATTTCTAAGGAATAATGGGTAAATTCTCCTTATAGGTGATATTTAATCATATCCCATGATCACATAATACCATGATGTATGAGTTGGGAAATGTGGCTATAGCGTTTGCGGATCCAAAATGGGGTGACAGAGTCATTAGCATTCTATGTTGCCGAATGGTGTTGCCTTTTGTTAATGTTCAAATGGAAATAATCAATGAGGTTAATTGCATATTTGAACAAGGCGGTCTTGTAATAAATTGGATGATTCCCATTTGGTACTACCATCAAAACAGAGCACTCCTATTAGACTAGTTTTAAAAGAGAAAAATCAATGATGTGAAATTAACTTTACTATTTATGATATCCCAAATCACCTGAATTTCCTCAATAAATATGGCATTGATGGATTCTTTATCAGGTGAATTGATAGAGAAGATACTCTTTTTGTCATGAAACAAGTACATACAAGGCTTTACCATCAAATATGAACCCTTGGATACTTCAGGTATTCAATGAAATAGGTTCCACAAAATTGACCAAAAATATTTCATTCCTGTCATGTTTATTCTAACTTCATCAATCATCCTCCATAGTTTATACACTCTTCCAAATACTCATGGACATTTTATGTATGTGGAATGAATTCCGTAGGACCGTATCCTATAGCTATGGCCATGAAATACTAATAAATTCCCATTACTACTCAATTATTATTCAAATGGGATAAAGCAATATCCATCAATGAATTTAGGACCAAAAGAATTATTATCTTCAAGAAATCCAATAACATGACTATAATTGGTTACCCTCATATGATACTAATGATCAATGTTACAAATTTTAGTTATGATGAGATGCATGTTGTAAGGACCCACATTTTGAACCAGACTAAAACATGAAGGAATCTGAACTTTTTCGAATACTGAACGTGTTGTTTTTAAATCCAAGCTTCGGAACGGAATCCTGAGAGATGGAATGTTTTTTTGTTTTCCTTTTGGGCATGAGCGATGGCCCGTTACGTTTCTCGGGTGGCCCAATAGGTTTCAGAAGTGTCATACCCATGTTCTTAAAGAGCTATAGATGGCGCACGGTTGGTGAACGGGTTGACAAAACTGTGCGGCCTAAATCATGTGGGTAGAGCCTCACGCATGTGCTTCACACGGTTTCCCAAACCGTGCACCTTGCCCATGCAACAGGTGTCTTGGAGGAAGTGTCTTGTGCACTGGCTGCAAATGGTTTCCCAAACCGCGAGCCCAGCCCGTGAGAGGTATTCCCTTTTTGCAGAGGGGACCGCACGGTCGGTGCACGATTTGGCTAACCGTGCGGCCCAAACCGTGCGGTTATTTGTTTTTTAATAGTATATTTAGTTTAAAATTAGAAAATAAAATGAAATAGAATCATAAAAACTAATCTCTCCTTCACCCTCACTCAACCCGCATGTCATAGGGATTGTCTCCCCTTGAGCCGCGCGCGACACCCCCTCAGATCCCTCCTCCAAGCCTCAATCTCTAACAGTTTTCTTGAGGTTTCTTCGTCGAATCTCATGGTAAGATTCTCTCTTTTTTCTCCTCCTTTCTTCCAGCCATATTTTGGCCTCTCCGTTGAACCGCGGGATTCGGCTGAACCCCATGTATTGGAGGTTTATTTATTATTTTTTTACCTACATTCTAGGGTTGTACTAAGGTTGTCTCGAGACCCTTGGGTTTGAGTTTGGGAAACCACCGATAATGGCGAGGTGTATGCGGGAGGTTTTGGTTTCCTTCTTTGGTTCATGGTAAGTGTTTTACCCATGGATTATTTTAGTAGCTTCTAATCTAGTGCCTTAGTTGTTATAAAGGGTCCTGGTATGTTTTTCTTTGTGCGTTGGTGGGTTCCAGTCGGTTTTGCCTTACTAAAGCTTAGGTGGATCTTAGATAAAAATCACCAAGAGACGGAGTGGATGGATGGATCCACCTAAAGATAGGATACCTCTCATTTCCTATTTAATTTAATGTAAAGTATTAAAGATTTTAATACTGCTTTTCCATTAGTATTTTAATTCTGCAAATCGGGTTTTTATTAGATGCTACTTGAAAAAGAGTTTTAAATGAATTATAAGATAAAAGGGTTTCTTGGTCACTAAAATAACGATTTAATAATAAAACCCCTCGATTAGATGTTAGATTTCATCAATATAAAAAGGAGTGATAGATTTTTATGCTTGTCTTCTAGATTGTTGTGGTGCCTCTTTGATTCTTTTTATGAGATCATGCTTTGTTGGGATAAATAGAATGAAATGTCTGTGATACGTGTGTTTTGGTCAATTTTCCATGTTTAGGAAAATTGATTAAGATGATAACCATAGTGGGATGACTTAAGACTAAATGACTTGTTTCCTATAAAAGGTATCAGAGGGTTAAATAATGATAAACCTGTCCTTTAAGATTAAATGGTCAAACTAGAAATGAATGGACTTGGGTTGTACGACCACACCTTAGAAAAACGTAATGGCCACGACTTATGTTAGTAAAATGAATAAGTTAATATCTTTATTTAGACACATAAGATGGGTTGCCTTATGTATGACATGAATGTTTTTTCTTATGTGTATGTGGTATGATTATTTGAATTCTTATGAGGTAATTCCATAAGCAGTATACTATAGACATGTTTGTATTGTGAGCGTGCACATGCTAATTCCACATAATGAATGATAATAAAGGTGAGTGCATGATGATGCCACCTAGTGATAAAGATGTGGTAGGATGGGAGGTAGTTATACCCCATTCCAGTGTGAAATTACATTTCTGGAAGGAAGGAATTCTTACACCTTTCCAGTTGACTTCAGTTGAGGATTACATGTCTGGAAGGGAGGAATTATTACCCCTTTCCTGTTGACTTCAGTTGATGATTACATGTTTGGAAGGGAGGCATTCTTACCCCTTGCCAGTTGACTTCTATTAATGATTACATGTCTAGATGGGAGGCAGTTATACCCCATTCCAATAGTACGAGTGTGAAACATGGGAGGTAGTTATACCACATGCCGGTTGAATGAATGTGATGGAAGGGATACATTCTTACCCCTTTCCAGTTAATTTAAGGACTAGAGGCATTCTTACCTCATGCCCACTATTCCTTATTCATGGGTGGGAGGCATTCTTACCCCCAAACCATCAATGATCTAAATGCATTTATATTTTTATATATACATGGTGACATGATCAGGTTACTTTACCGGCAATGAGCCAAAGCTAGTATAACCCTCAACTGTCCCTTGGGAACCTAGATGGGTGTTATTTATTTATGTATTTTTTCTTACTTATTTCTCCATACCTTCTAACTATTAAATTATTATACACTGTCTGGATTGGGTTTGACATCGGTGGTGCTGGCCTTCAAAGATATATATCTCACACCATACTCGTGCCGCCATTGCACAGGGGTACCCGAGTAGACCTTCTTGTTTGCAGGACCTAGGTTGTATGATGTGTTGGTTGTACCTGAGGAGTTAGGAGAAATGGACCAAGTGGGAGCTTGGGATGCTCAGGGGATTTCCATTTGTCTTTTCTGTCTTTTCTTTTTGAATATTTTGTAAAGCATGTTGTATTTTTTGATGCTTCTATAACTGTATCATCGTCTGAACATGCATGCATTGTAAACTGGCATTCGCCGTCTTTTATAAAATGTTTATTACCTGTCTTTTCTTATACCTTTCATTTGTTTCTACTTCTACTATTGAATACTATTTACTCTGATAATACCACTGTGTTACTCTGATATGAGGGTATAGTCTACCCACTATCACCTCCCAGGCCCACTCTTCTAGTTGGAAGCCTTTGGCGTATGAGGAGAAACGCTTGAGGCCATGTGACCCACCGGTCTGGCCACCAGTTAGATGGTAAGCCGGGCTGGTACATTACAAAGTGGTATCAGCGGTGTTTCTTTTCATTTCCTTACTATTTTGGGTTGGTAGAGATGCTATTGGGAAAGTGTTGGTGCTTGGATAATAGCCATTCTTGGGACTGATCACCCCACGTATGGGAAATGGACATGTGGCCCTGGCTAGGAATTGTTGTTCAAGTTGTTTGCTATTACAGTTGATATGATTCCACCAGGAGTAACTGTTGTATTGTCTGCTGCTTATGATTTATGAAATTCCTTGAATTTTATCCTTGGCCAAATATGGAATGGAAACTGCATTTCATGAATCATTATAGGACCATAGGGATTAACATTCCAGGAATAGTGCCATGCCATTTAGTTGCATTTTAGGTTTCTTGATGTTTCGAATCGTGTTCCTTGATTGCATTCCATGACATGTATTTATTAGCAGGCCTATTTAGATAGCATGTTTCGGTGACAATATGTCATGCTACCTATCTTGCTCATGTCCTTTGATTCTTTGTTATAACATGCCTCAGTGTTATCTTCTTGTAGTTACATGCTTTGTTTTATATAGTTAATTTATGGAATGAGTAATATATGTTGGTTGTGATTACGACGGGAGCCAGTTTTCAGTTTTAATGTGTATGGGCGCCTTATAACTGGGAAAAGGTAACTCATGTATTTGAACCACTATAAAAGGCTGATAAGTTTAAAATGCTAAATTAAATTGGGTTTGATTAAAAAGGGGAGCCAAATGCTGATTTATAAAGTGTATGGGCGCTTTATAGGTTGGTAGATGGCCACCCATATGCTTGGGCTGTTGTATGTGAGCATGTTAAATTTTGGGTTGGAATCTGGTTTTGATAAAATGGGGAGTCAATTTTCAATCCATGAAGTGTATGGGCGCTTCATGAATTGGGAAACGACAACCCCTATTAAATGTAAAGTCTTGCTGTATTGTGAAATGATTAAATGGAAAATGTTGCCTAATTTTAAAATTGAATGGTTTTGGATAACTGTTAAATGTGCAACTGGACCCAAGTAGGTCAGTTGGGAGGTGTTGTATGGGATAAACCAATTGGGGTGTTTGAGATATTAAAAGTAATTGATTAATTGCTTTGGGCTTGCTTTTTGAAGAACTCGACATGGATAGAATATGACCCTAGTAGGTCTCCCTTTTTTACATGATGTTCTTTTTCCTAATTGATATATAAAGAAGATATGTCTGTGAATGTTTTATGTTCTTAAAAGGAAGTTTTTGTGAAAAATGCATGTTTTCTTGTATGTGTATTAGAATTTTTTAAAATGGTTAAAGATTAATGTGATTTAATAAGAAAGGGAATGGAAATGGAACCTGTGGTGGTGTGTTGAGACACTATTGTATGGGCTAGTTTTGAGTTTCTCTTTGAGTTTCCTTGGAATGGGACCATAGATGTTTCCTGTGGGTGTTTTTTTCTTTATTGGTGCTTTGATGATTTGATTTTGGGCCTAGCGACTTATTCGGTGTGACCCATCGTTAGGGTCGACGTTTGATCTTCATAAGGGGCTAGCCCATGGCTGGTAACACCTTTAGCGTTTAATACCTTTATTGTATCGTGAGTTTTCTGAAGTGAGGTATTCTTCAGGTTCCATTGTCCCTTGTTGGACTCTTGTTTATCTATGTAAACCCTTTTTCAGATGTGTGGTCGTTGGGTTTTGTCGTTCTTTGCGGCTTTGGGTCCTCTCTTTAGTAGAGTGGTCCAGTGTTAAAGAACTGTTTCATCCTAATGTTTGGGATAGATTTCGAATGAATCTTGTGTTTTGACATGCTGGTTTCCTTGTTTTGAATCTTCTTCTTTTGGTTGGTTATGTGATTGTGGCGGAGGAGCGTCACACGATAATTTTAGTGTTTGTGTACTAGCGCTCTTGTGCTCAGCTAGGTTATCACATTTCCCTTCAGTGACTAGGACACTCCTATGTTTGGGAGATCGTCGCATTGAATGAGGTAAATGTGTCCGTTCATGTAGAATGGTTGCTTCTTAGAATGCCTTTGGAAATGGGTTGGTCATGTCTGAATTCCTGTGAGACGTGCGAGTTTAAAACGTGTGGACGTGTCGGCAGCTAAAGACGAGTTCCTTCTTTGAAGTCAACTAGTTGAGGTTCGACTGTTCATCCTTCCAGTAGTATGGAATGATTAACTGGAATCCGTTTAGACCTCTTAGTGTATTTTTTTAGCGATTAACATGTCCCCAGTCTTATCCTTGTCTTAAATGCACTATGAGATCATCGGTTTTATCTACGCTAATGTTTTAAAGCCATTGGGCTTGATCGGATGGTTCTCTT
Organism: Viscum album; assembly: GCA_963277665.1. Classification (NCBI taxonomy): domain Eukaryota; kingdom Viridiplantae; phylum Streptophyta; class Magnoliopsida; order Santalales; family Viscaceae; genus Viscum; species Viscum album. The sequence goes on from OY728133.1 coordinate 1,870,496,406, forward strand.
TTGGCGTCATATGCAGGATCCATGGATTCTTGTATGGTTTGGTCTTGGAAACATCATCGGATGTCGGCTGTATGCTTCAGTGAACGTGTTTGTGCTAAACGTAAGATGCCTTGGATAAAGGATGTGTGGTTCTATTTAAAATACGTTGGCCATTTAGGCTGAGCATTCTTGTAAATAGTCATCCAGAGATTGCCTGACTCGGTGTTCTTATTTAATGATTGCGGTTGGTGACATACCGTTCTCTGGCACATCGTCGGGTAGAGGCGAGTGCGGATTATGTCGGACAATGCCTAATATGAACAACCATCTCGACTTGGGACTTGAGTTCGATGGCGAATTGACCATTTGATATGTTTCAAATCACACTAGGAGCGTCATGGGAACACTTGGGGTGTTCATTGAAAGTTATTTCCAACGGTGGTCTGAACCGTAGTTGGAGTTGGTTGCTTAATGTTAAAAATATAAGGTGAGAAGTACCTGTGTAGAGACCCAAAGCCTGACGTACATGGACATTACATTACATTTGCGGAATACTTAGTACATAACAAAAAAACACACACACAAGGATCGTAATAGTTTAGTGTCTTTGAAAACTCGGAATATAATCTTCTAATCCTGGTGAAAGATCTTCAACATCTCCCATAAATATCTTCCTTTTTTTATACCAAAAACCTTTATTTATATCCTGGGGAAAAGAAAACATAAAAGGGTGAGCTCTAATTCTCAGTAAGGGTAAACAAAAGAAATATCAATCACATCATATACATAAGAACATAACTTTTGGAAATATTAACCTGTAACAAAGATCATAATTTTTAACCTGGGATAACTCATGGTAGTGAAATGTAATCACAATAATCATAACATAAAACATTAAACTTTGTGGCATACACACATAATCATAGAGAATCATTTCTTGTTAGTCAAGACTCATTGCCAAGACTATCTTAGTGGACAAAGTCCCTTTCTGAACAGAGTCACCCTCATTTCAGTCCTGTTTCACTGAACCGGTATAACCTACCATTCCAGCCATGTCTATCTCATGAGATATAAAATCATTACCCAATGCATTTGAGGTAGATATAGGTCCCACCCATCTCATAATGATATCATTCTTATGTGTGCCATAAAATCATAAACCATACATCATAGCATAACCCATGTAATAAAAATGGGATTCTTAATCATCATGACATCATAAAACAATTCATATAAGATAAAGGAATTCATAAAAAATATTTCCATCACAACATAATCAAATCCATGTAATAATAGGGATAGAAACATAACCCTTTATTATCTTATATGGAAAATAATTTTGATAAAACACTTGAACTCCATTCTTTAGGAAAATATCCTTTCTACTTCAAAAACACTTTTCATTTCTTAACATGTCATAAAATTATAACTAAAAGAAGTTGATTAAAAATAAACATGAAAACTTTTAAAGGAAGCTTCTTGGAAATAATGTTTTAAAAATCCATTCATGCCGTATAAGTTAAAAAAACATTCTTCTCGTACTTTTGTCGGAAAAGTCAAAAAGTACCTCGTACGAAAAACGCCAAAAGATTCCTTTCATATCATTTACTAAAATCTCACCGAAGGGTAAAATTTGATATAAACTATTGTAGAAGGATATAAATATTACATATTTGGGAAACATGGATGTGGATGATAAAATACACCCCAGTAAATACCAAATTATAAACAATCTCGGATAAAATGAGATTGTGACATTTCCCTTACCTTAGGTCCGATTTTCTTCGTAAGTGTCCGAACCTCCTATATAATGATTTAAATAATGTCATTGAATTATTACAGAATCATATTCATTGTGATGATATCATATATGGTTCACTTATGACTTTATATTACCCGTTCTTTTGTTAATTCCATGTTAAAGAGCGTTTTGGGTAAAATTGTTTCATTTGTCGTCCGCATTTTGACTTGTAATTATTCATATGATTAATTAGATCATGATTACATAATTCCAGATTATAAAACATGATTTATATATATATATTCATAATATACATATATATAATAAATTAGTAAATGGAAATAAATACACCGTTCATGGAGACGGTAGGCCGTACGTACGCATGAACGCTTTTTTTGTTTCCTTATTGAGTTGAACGGAATTAAGTAGATGACATACATATATATACACATAAATCCAGTATCATTATTATGTCATATATTTTTTGATTACTTATTATATATACTTTATAATCATTCATGAATGGTTAATGTGGAGAATGAATCTCATCACGTCGTGGAGACGGTAGTCCGTACGTACGCACGAGCGATGATAACGTTCTCATGATCGTGGGACTGTATTGGAGTGTATGTATAATATTTCAGAATCAATATCACTTTAAAATAATAATATGTAGTTATTATTTACACCATTATACCCATCCAAGTAAGGTGGTGGTGGAAAATAGATTTCACCACGGCATGGAGACGGTATTCCATACGTACGCATGCGCAGTGATTTCGTTTTCCGTAGGATGGATAGATGGTGAAATAGGGTTGTTTCATACTTATAAAAACATATCAGTATATGAGTGATACTGATGTTATTACTTCATAATGAAACAACCTAATAAGAATAAGTGGAATAAGAAATAAATGTGAAAGAATCGGTAAAGGAAATTACCTCTTTTTTGAAGCGCCTCTTTGAGACCTCCTCTTAGGGCACTAAAATTGGTCTTTGAAGAAGACCAGAACATCTAGGATGTTTCTAGGGAAGTGGAGAAGAGAATTTGGAAAGGGTTGTCTGAGCTTGAGTGCTCAAATTGGTGTGAGGAGGAGGGGGAGGAGGTGCCCTTTTATAAGAGAGGATAGGGTCACCTTAGGAATATCTCAAAATATTATTTTATATTAAAGTCAAAATCGGTTTATAATGGTTACAAAGGGTCTTATTTAGAAGGTAAAGTGGGGATGGGTCGAAATACTATCAACCAATAGGATTTAGAAAAGTTTAGGTTATTATTGTAACCTTATCATTTAGATTTAACATTAAGTTAAATAAGTTTACTTTTACCGTGTCTTCTTGTGTTCTTATACTATAATGTTAATAAACTTACTATAAGCAGCCAAAGGAACCCCAAGTTGTTTATTATTAATATATATAACCTTATCAAAGTAATTTTTCTGAACCATAGATTTTTAGGAATAAAATAACAATTAATAATATAATATTTGTTTTAAAAACTATTTTATGTCAATTTTGACACTATTTGGTAATTTATTTCTGTGAAAATCATAACAAAATGATAAGTTCGAAAAAGGTTAATTAAATAAATACTAACATGTCATATTAACCTAGAAAATTAGTGTAATTCATTAAAAGTCTCAAATTACATTTATTTTTGTGTTCATAACATAAATTATGTCAATATTTCATTTATAAGATAATTACTGCATCATCATTGTGTCATAAATAAATTAAATTATTTAATTTCTAAAAATTACAAATAAAATACCATTATGTAGGAACTATTTTTATATTTCTAATTAATATTTATAGTCGAATTTATCTTATGTATAACCCTATATTAAAAATTATTTATTTATTAAACTTTGATTTTAACTATTTTAACCCTTCTTTAAATAAATTAATAAGAAATGTCCTAATCTAATACAAGTGGGCCTAAATGGTCATATTTTATTCCTAAGTTTGTTTTTGGTCGAATTACACTTATCAAATAGAATTAGGACATGTGTTAGGGTAATAATAATATCATCTTTACCTTTAATTACACTATTTACTTTTAAAAGTGGTAAAAAAAGTAAAAAGTTACAATTCACCAAAAATTATTTTCATCTCATTGAACCACATTTTAGTCCTTGATATTAACCGTGTCTCTCGGATTTTCGAAATTCCACTCACAGAAGCGGTAAAATTATGTTTTATGAAAAATTCAGTTTTTTTAACTACCAATTAGTGGTTTCACTATTCATCGAAAATTGAAAGTTTTCAGAAAAATACCAAAATTTCACCCTAAGCTAATTTCGATATTCCGAATCCAAAAATGAAGTCCATCTTGAAAAATAAAATTTACAAAATTTCAAAAAGTGGTTATTACTATTCATAACGGCTAGTTTTAATAATATTTTAATAACATATCGTTGTTTTGTGAAACTTGGTGTTGCGTACAACACACGCTATCGTGGAAGGTCGCGATTGCGTGTAATTCAAGCCAGGTCAAAGATGTGTATTGTGAAAGCTCCTTTTGGTGTAGCGTATAACACAAGACATTAATGAAATTAAAAAGAATATTTTTCATAAAATCTCGTGGTGTTACATTCTACCCCCCTTAAAATGAATTTCGCCCTCGAAATTCGTCAGGGTTATAAATGGTTTATTATTCGAAAGTTTCTTTAATCGAAACCCACATCGTAAAAAGGAATACCAAAGCCAATCTTTAAAAATGAATGAATGAAACGTAACGGTTACCCAAATAAACTAATCACTGGGTTTCCACATAGGTGAAAATATGGATATGTAAGAAAAATCTAACCATCATGTTCTGATGGAGAGTGGTAGAGAACATGGCTATGGAAAAGCCAGCAATCACAAATCCATAAATTTTTTATGATCTAAGGTACAATCTGATTAATCAGATATAAGAGCACTAGGACAACATTTTTGGTTTTCAATATAGTTTCCCTAAAGTTGAAGAATTTGAATTAGAATAAATACTTACTTTATTTTGGTACAATCTCACCGTTATTCGTGCCTTGAAAAATTTCCACTTCATCTCTTAAATAAATGAAGTTGAATTTTTTATTCGTGAAGTGTTAGAAGATCATGTTATAGAATGACGGGCCATTCCATCTGTCTCAAACAAAAGGTTGGAAAACATTATTAAATATACATAAGTCAATCTATAGTGAGATTAATCATATATGGTTCCTAAAATGGACTTATACTTCATATATCATACTGCTTAATATAATAAAACTAGTTTCTACTAAACAGGCACTTTATGTAGGCCAGTGGTAGGCGATAAAGGCCAGTCGCACTTCGGTTGTGGGTTCGATTCCCGCGTCCTTGTTCGACGCGATGGGATGTCGCCCGTCCTGCATGTTGTCCTTTTTCTAAAACTATATTACTATAACATCCCATAAATAATATCGAAAAAACTTCTATCCTTATACAAAACTAACTTATGTCCAACACAATCCATTCCAATCTTTAGGCCTATCCATAATACTGCAGTACACTCTCATAATATAGTGAAAATGATTACCGGAGATTTAATATCATCGTTGATCCCCATATATCATAAGAAATGTCTTCTTGGTCACATTCCAAACATTCAAAGGCCTTAATCATGTATTCTATTGAATACCCATTAAACCTTAGTGATAATATGAATGCAGTTAAAAGTTAACACTTTCCACATACCAAAATCCTCAAAATTCTATATACTCAAACCATGATATCACTTAGTTATTATATCAATCATGAGCTCATGAATACAATCAAACATCTCATTATCTTCTTATCCCTTCATTATGCTCATATCATCTGTTTACCAAAAATGCCTCAATCACTTTTCATGGTTACTGGTACCATAAAGTTATTGAAAACCACAATAGACCAAAACATAAATATTCCAATATTCCATGATACTATATACAACATTATTTTGGAATCCCATTACATAAACACATAATCATTCCACCACATCGTTTTCATATTCAACATCGCCAATAGTGATCGCATGTGACTTCCCTTTGTCCTTTTCCTTAAGTGGTTGCTTATGTCGATCATCACTAACCCTTGGATTAGGGCATTTATTAGCATAATGCCCCATTTCCATTCACTTGAAGCATTGAAGTGTTGGTGGTGCGTTCTCTGTAGTGTTTTCTTTATTCACATCATTAAAAACCCTTTTTCCATTACCTTGACACTCAGCTTCTCGATGACCTTCTTTTCCACACTTAAAACATTTTCTAGTCCCTTTAAGACAATCTCCACCATGCTTCTTTCCACAGTTTGAGCATTGGGAAACATTCATCTTTTTTTCACCATTATTCTGAGATTTCTCCTTGAACTCCATATTTCGTTTCTTGTCAAAACCATGAGATCGATTTGTAACACCAAATTCCATTTCTACCTTGATAGCACAACACACAATTTCTTCATAGCTACTGAAGTCTCTTATAGCTAATGCCCTTCGAAGACTTGGTTTTAAGCCACTGAAAAATCGATCAACTTTACTTTCAGGTTGGATGATAATGCCAGATGCATACCTTGAAAGTCTTGTAAAATTTTCTTTGTATATACCAACAGATTCATCATCCTTCTGCTTCAGCTCAAGAACCTCCTTATACATCTTTGTTCGAAGAATACGAGGGATGTACTTACTGCAAAACAAGTTCTTGAACTCGTCCCATTCCATGGACTCAATTTCATCTCTTGGCCTCGTATTCTTGATAAGATTCCACCATTGATCAGCTTCACCTTCCAAACGATATACTGCTATTATGACTTTATCATGTTCAGAACATTGATGAACTGAAATATCTTTTCAGTGGTTCTGATCCATTGTTTAGTAACAAGTGGATCAGAAGTCCCACTGAAAGGAGGTGGACGTTGCCTCATGAAGGACTCAATAGAATATTGTTCCCTTATCTGCTCATTTGGATGTCCAGAATGATTCATAGCTTGTATAATTATAGAAATAATATTTTTCACTCCATCTCCCATAACATTTGGTTGTTCAGGAGGACAATCATTGCATTGTCCATTGCATTGATCATAACAGTTCCATCGGGTTCCAGCCATCGTCTAAAACCCAAAAACAATAGTGTGAGAGGCAAAAATCATTCTAGGGAAAACAACATTATAAAGGGGGATTATCCTCAATATCTAACTTTTTTGGTTAAATTCTAATATCGTTACCGTAGTTATAGGATTGTATCCTATACGTATACCTTTCCTTAGGGACATCCCTAGACAAACCTTATATATATCTCTTGGGATCTCACTAAAGTTCTCACATCCTAGTTTCCAAAGGTTGAATAAACCTTTTCTCTGATACCAAATGTAGAGACCCAAAGCCTGACGTACATGGACATTACATTACATTTGCGGAATACTTAGTACATAACAAAAAAACACACACAAGGATCGTAATAGTTTAGTGTCTTTGGAAACTCGGAATATAATCTTCTAAACCTTGTGAAAGATCTTCAACATCTCTCATAAAGATCTTCCTTTTTTTATACCTAAAACCTTTCTTTATATCCTGGTGAAAAGAAAACATAAAAGGGTGAGCTCAAATGCTCAGTAAGGGTAAACAAAAGAAATATCAATCACATCATATACATAAGCACATAACTTTTGGAAATATTAACCTGTAAAAGAGATCATAATTTCATAACCTGGGATAACTCATGGCAGTGAAATGTAATCACAATAATCATAACGTAAAACATTAAACTTTGTGGCATACACACATAATCACAGAGATTCATTTCTTGTTAGTCAAGAATCATTGCCAAGAATATCTTAGTGGACAAAGTCCCTTTCTGAACCGAGTCACCCTCGTTTCAGTCCTGTTTCACTGAATCGGTATAACCTACCATTCCAGCCATGTCTATCTCATGAGATATAAAATCTTTACCCAATGAATTAGAGTTAGATATAGGTCCCACCCATATCATAATGATACCATTCTTATGTGTGCCACAAAATCATAAACCATACATCATAGCATAACCCATGTAATAAAAATGGGATTCTTAAACATCATGACATCATAAAATAATTCACATAATATAAAGGAATTCATAAAAAAAAATTCCATCACAACATAATCAAATCCATGTAATAATTGGGATAGAAATAGAACCCTTTATTATCTTAGATGGAAAATAATTTTGATAAAACACTTGAACTCCATTCTTGAGGAAAATATCCTTTCTACTTCAAAAACACTTTTAATTTCTTAACATGTCATAAAATTATAACTAAATGAACTTGATTAAAAATAAACTTCAAAACTTATAATGGAAGCTTCTTGGAAATAATTTTTTAAAAATCCATTCATGCAGTATAAGTTAAAAAAAACATTCTTCTCGTACTTTTGTCAGAAAAATCAAAAAGTACCTCGTACGAAAAATGCCAAAAGATTCCTTTCATATCTTTTACTAAAATCTCACCGAAGGGTAAAATTTGATATAAAATATTGTAGAAGGATATAAATATTACATATTGGGGAAACATGTATGTGGGTGATAAAATACACCCCAGAAAATACCAAAGTATAAACAATCTCGGATAAAATGAGATTGTGACATTTCCCTTACCTTAGGTCTGATTTTCTCTGTAAGTGTCTGAACCTCCTGTATAATGATTTAAATAATGTCATTTAATTATTATAGAATCATATTCATTGTTATGATATCATATATGGTTCACTTATGACTTTATATTACCCATTCTTTTGTAAATTCCATGTTAAAGAGCGTTTTGGGTAAAATTGTTTCATTTGTTGTCCGCGTTTTGAATTGTAATTATTCATATGGTTACATAGATCATGATTACTTAATTCAAGAATATAAAAAATTATTTATATATAAATATATTCAGAATATACATATATATAATAAATCAGTAAATGGAAAGAAATACACCGTTCTTGGAGACGGTAGGCCGTACGTAGGCATTAACGCTGTTTTCGTTTCCTTATTGAGTTGAACGGAATTAAGTAGATGACATACATATATATACACATAAATCCAGTATCATTATTATGTCATATATTTCATGATTACATATTATATATATTTTATAATCATTCATGAATGGTTAATGTGAAGAATGAATCTCATCGCGTCGTGGAGACGATAGTCCGTACGTATGCACGAGCAATGATATCGTTCTCATGATCGTGGGACTGTATTGGAGTGTATGTATACTATTTCAGAATCAATATCACTTTAAAATAATAATATATAGTTATTATTTACAACATTATACCCATCCAAGTAAGGTGGTGTTGGAAAATAGATTTCACCACGGCATGGAGACGGTATTCCGTACGTACGCACGCGCTGTGATTTCATTTTCCGTAGGATGGATAGATGGTGAAATATGGTTATTTCATACTTATAATAACATATCTGTATATGAGTGATACTGATGTTATTAATTCATAATGAAACAACCTAATACGAATAAGTGGAAGAAGAAATAAAGGTGAAAGAATCGGTAACGGAAATTACCTCTTCTTTGAAGCGCCTCTTTGAGACCTCCTCTTAGGGCACTAAAATTGGTCTTTGAGGAAGACCAGAACCTCTAGGATGTTTCTAGGGAAGTGGAGAAGAGAATGTGGCAGGGGTTGGCCGAGCTTGAGTGCTCAAATTGGTGTGAGGAGGAGGGGGAGGAGGTGCCCTTTTATAAGGGAGGATAGGGGCACCTTTGGAATATCTCAAAATATTATTTTATATTAAAGTCAAAATCGGTTTATAATGGTTACAAAGGGTCTTATTTCGAAGGTAAAGTGGGGATGGGTCTAAATCCTATCAACCAATAGGATTTAGACAAGTTTAGGGTATTATTTTAACCTTATCATTTAGATTTAACATTAAGTTAAATAAGTATACTCTTACCGTGTCTTCTTGTGTTCTTATACTATAAGGTTAATAAACTTACTATAAGCAGCCAAACGAACCCCAAGTTGTTTTTTATTAATATATATAACATTATATAAGTCATTTGGACGATCCTTATATTTTTAGGAATAAAATAACAATTAATAATATAATATTTTTTTTAAAAACTATTTTATGTCAATTTTGACAGTATTTGGTAATTGATTTTTGTGAAAATCATAACAGAATGATAAGTTCAAAAAAGGTTAATTAAATCAATACTAACATGTCATAGTAACCTAGAAAATTAGTGTAATTCATAAAAAGTCTCAAATTACATTTATCTTGGTGTTTATAACATCAATTATGTCAATATTTCATTAATAAGATAATTACTGCATCATCATTGTGTCATAAATAAATTAAATTATTTAATGTCTAAAAATTACAAATAAAATACCATTATGTAGGAAATATTTTTATCTTTCTAATGAATAATTATAGTCGAATTTATCTTATGTATAACCCTATATTAAAAATTATTTATTTATTAAACATTGATTTTATCTATTTTAACCCTTCTTTAAATAAATTAATAATAATTGTCCTAATCTAATCCAAGTGGGCGTAAATGATCATATTTTATTCCTAAGTTTGTTTTTGGTCGAATTACACTTATCAAATAGAACTAGGACATGTTTTAGGGTAATAATAATATCATCTTTACACTTAATTACCCTATTTACTTTTAACCATGGTAAAAAAAGTAAAAAGTTACTATTCACCAAAAATTATTTTAATCTCATTGAACCACATTTTAGTCCTTGATATTAACCGTGTTTCTCGGATTTTCGAAATTCCACTCACAGAAGCGGTAAAATTATGTTTTATGAAAAATTCAGTTTTTTTAACTACCACTTAGTGGTTTCACTATTCATAGAAAATTGAATGTTTTCAGAAAAATACCAAAATTTCACCCTAGGCTAATTTTGATATTCTGAATCCAAAAATGAATTCCATTTTGAAAAATAAAATTTACAAAATTTCAAAAAGTGGTTATTACTATTCATAACGGCTAGTTTTAATAATATTTTAATAGCATATCGTTGTTTAGTGAAACTTGGTGTTGCGTACAACACACGCTATCGTGGAAGGTCGTGATTGCGTGTAATTCAAGCCAGGTCAATGATGTGTGTTGTGAAAGCTCCTTTTGGTGTAGCGTATAACATAAGACATTAATGAAAATAAAAAGAATATTTTTCATAAAATCTCGGGGTGTTACAATCTACCCCCCCCTTAAAATGAATTTCGCCCTTGAAATTCGTCAGGGTTATAAATAGTTTATTATTCGAAAGTTTCTTTAATCGAAACCCACATCGTAAAAAGTAATACAAAAACCAATCTTTATAAACGAAATAATGAAACGTAACGGTCACCCAAATAAACTAATCACCGGGTTTACACATAGGTGAAAATATGGATATGGAAAAAAAATCTAATCATCATGTTCTGATGGAGAGTTGTAGAGAACATGGCTATGGAAATGCCAAAAATCACAAATCCATATATTTTTGAAGATCTAAGGTACCATCTAATTAATCCGATATAACAGCACTAGGACAACATTTTTGGTTTTCAAGATCGTTTCCCTAAAGTTGAAGAATTTTAACTAGAATAAATACTTACTTTATTTTGGTACAATATCACTGTTGTTCGTGCCAAGAAAAATTTCCACGTCATCTCTTAAATAAATGATGTTGAATTTTTTATTCGTGTTGTGTTAGCAGATCATGTGATAGAATGACGGGTCATTCCATCGGTCTCAAACAAAAGGTTGGAAAAAGTTATTAAATATACATAAGTCTATCAATAGTGAGATTAATCATATATGGTTTTTAAAATGGACTTATACATCATATATCATACTGCTTAATATAATAAAACTAGTTTCTACTAAATAGGGACTTCATGTAGGCCAGTGGTAGGCGATAAAGGCCAGTCGCACTTCGGTTGTGGGTGCGATTCCCACGGCCTTGTCCGACGCGATGGGTTGTCGCCCGTCCTGCAGGTTGTCCTTTTTCTAAAACTATATTACTATAACATCCCATAAATAATATCGAAAAATATTCTATCCTTATACAAAACTAACTTATGTCCAACACAATCCATTCCAATCTTTAGGCTTATCCAAAATATTGCAGTCCACTCTCATAATATAGTGAAAATGATTACCAGAGATTTAATATCATCGTTGATCCCCATATATCATAAGAAATGTCTTTTTGGTCACATTCCAAACATTCAAAGGCCTTAATCATGTATTCTCTTGAATACCAATTGAACCTTAGTGATAACATGAATGCAGTTAAAAGTTAACACTTTCCACATACCAAAATCCTCAAAATTCTATATACTCAAACCATGATATCACTTAGTCCTTATATCAATCATGAGCTCATGAATACAATCAAACATCTCATTATCTTCTTATCCCTTCATTATGCTCATATCATCTATTTACAAAATTGTCTCAATCACTTTTCATCGTTACCGGTACCATAAAATTATTGAAAACCACAATAGACGAAAACATAAATATTCCAATATTCCACGATACTATATACAACATTATTTTGGAATCCCATTGCATAAACACATAATCATTCCACCACATCGTTGTCGTATTCAACATCACTAATAGTGATCGCATGTGACTTCCCATTGTCCTTTGCCTTAGGTGGTTGCTCATATCGATCATCACTAACCCTTGGATTAGGGCATTTATTAGCATAATGCCCCATTTCCTTGCACTTGAAGCATTGAAGTGTTGGTGGTGCGTTCTCTGCAGTGTTTGCTTTATTCACATCATTAGAAACCCTTTTCCCATTACCTCGACACTCAGCTGCTCGATGACCTTCTTTTCCACACTTAAAACTTTTTCTAGTCCCTTTAAGACAATCTCCACCATGCTTCTTTCCACACTTTGATCATAAGGAAACATTCAACTTCTTTTCACCATTATTCTGAGATTTCTCCTTGAACCCCATCTTTCGTTTCTTGTCAAAACCATGAGATGGATATGTAACACCAACTTCCATTTCTACCTTGATAGCACAACGCACAATTTCTTCATAGATACTGAAGTCTCTTATAGCTGATGCCCTTCGAAGACTTGATTTTAAGACACTGAAAAATCGATCAACTTTACATTCAGGTTGGATGATAATGCCAGATGCATACCTTTCAAGTCTTGTAAAATTCGCTTCGTATATACCAATAGATTCATCATCCTTCAACTCCAACTCAAGAAACTCCTTTTCCATCTTTGTTCGAAGAATACGAGGGATGTACTTACTGAAAAACAAGTTCTTGAACTCGTCCCATTCCATGGACTCAATTTCATCTCTTGGCCTCGTAATCTTGATAAGAATACACCATTGATCAGCTTCACCTTCCAAACGATATACTGGTAAGATGACTTTATCATGTTCAGAACATTGAATAACTGAAAATATCATTTTAGTGGTACTGATCCATTGTTCAGTAACAAGTGGATCAGATGTCCCACTGAAAGAAGGTGGGTGTTGCCTCATGAAGGACTCAATAGAATATTGTTCCCTTCTCTACTCATTTGGAAGTCCAGAATGATTCATAACTTCTATAAGTATAGAAATAAGATTTTGCACTCCATCTCCCATAACATTTGTTTTTTCAGGAGGAAAATCACTGCATTGATCAACACGGTTCCTTCGGGTTCCAGCCATCGTCTAAAACCCAAAAAGAATAGTGTGAGATGCAAAAATCATGCTAGGGAAAACAACATTATAAAGGGGGAGTATCCTCAATATCTAACTTCTTAGGTTAAAATCTAAGATCGTTACCATAGTTATAGGACTGTATCCTATACGTATACTTATCCTTAGGGACATCCCTAGACAAACCTTATATATATCTCTAGGGATCTAACTAAAGTTCTCGCATCCTAGTTTCCAAAGGTTGACTAAACCTTTCCTATGATACCAACTGTAGAGACCAAAAGCCTGACGTACATGGACATTACATTAAATTTGTGGAATACTTATTACATAACAAAAAAACACACACACAAGGATCGTAATAGTTTAGTGTCTTTGGAAACTTGGAATATAATCTGCTAATCCTGGTGAAAGATCTTCAACATCTCCCATAAAGATCATGCTTTTTTTATACCTAAAACCTTTCTTTATATCCTGGGGAAAAGAAAACATAAAAGGGTGAGCTCAAATGCTCAGTAAGGGCAAACAAAAGAAATATCAATCACATCATATACATAAGCACATAACTTTTGGAAATTTTAACCTGTAAAAGAGATCATAATTTCATAACCTGGGATAACTCATAGCAGGGAAATGTAATCACAATAATCATAACGTAAAACATTAAACTTTGTGGCATACACACATAATCATATAGAATCATTTCTTGTTAGTCAAGACTCATTTCCAAGACTATCTTAGTGGAAAAAGTCCCTTTCTGAACCGAGTTACCCTCGTTTCAGTCCTGTTTCACTGAACCGGTATAACCTACCATTCTAGCCATGTCTATCTCCTGAGATATAAAATCATTAACCAATGCATTGGAGGGAGATATAGGTCCCACCCATCTCATAATGATACCATTATTATGTGTGCCACAAAATCATAAACCATACATCATAGCATAACCCATGTAATAAAAATGGGATTCTTAAACATCATGACATCATAAAATAATTCATATAAGATAAAGGAATTCATAAAAAATATTTCCATCACAACATAATCAAATCCATGTAATAATAGGGATAGAAAAAGAACCCTTTATTATCTTAGATGTAAAATAATTTTGATAAAACACTTGAACTCCTTTCTTGAGGAAAACATCCTTTCTACTTCAAAAACACTTTTCATTTCTTAACATGTCATAAAATTATAACTAAAAGAAGTTGATTAAAAATAAACTTGAAAATTTTTAAAGGAATCTTCTTGGAAATAATGTTTTCAAAATCCATTCATGTCGGATAAGTAAAAAAAACATTCTTCTCGTACTTTTTTCGGAAAAGTCAAAAAGTACCTCGTACGAAAAACGCCAAAATATTCCTTTCATATCTTTTACTAATATCTCACCGATGGGTAAAATTTGATATAAACTATTTTATAAGGATATAAATATTACATATTGGTGAAACATGGATGTGGATGATAAAATACACCCCAGTAAATACCAAAGTATAAACAATCTCGGATAAAATGAGATTGTGACATTTCCCTTACCTTAGGTTCGATTTGCTTCGTAAGTGTCTGAACCTCCTGTATAATGATTTAAATAATGTAATTGACTTATTATAGAATAATATTCATTGTGATGATATCATATATGGTTCACTTATGACTTTATATTACCCGTTCTTTTGTAAATTCCATGTTAAAGAGCGTTTTGGGTAAAATTGTTTCATTTGTCGTCCACGTTTTGACTTGTATTTATTCATATGATTACATAGATCATGATTACTTAATTCCAGAATATAAAACATGATTTATATATATATATATTCAGAATATACATATATATAATAAATCAGTAAATGGAAAGGAATACACCGTTCATGGAGACGGTAGGCCGTACGTACCCATGAACGATGTTTTCGTTTCCTTATTGAGTTGAACAGAATTAAGTAGATGACATACATATATATAAATATAAATCCAGTATCATTATTTTGTCATATATTTCATTATTACTTATTATATATACTTTATAATCATTCATGAATGGTTAAAGTGGAGAATGAATTTCATCGCGTCGTGGAGACGGTAGTCCGTACGTACGCACGAGCGATGATATCGTTCTCATGATCGTGGGACTGTATTGCAGTGTATGTATACTATTTAAGAATAAATATCACTTTAAAATAATAATATATAGTTATTATTTACACCATTATACCCATCCAAGTAAGGTGGTGGTGGAAAATAGATTTCACCACGGCATGGAGACGGTATTCCGTACGTACGCACGCGCGGTGATTTCGTTTTCCGTAGGATGGATAGACGGTGAAATAGGGTTGTTTCATACTTAATATAACATATCAGTATATGAGTGATACTTATGTTATTACTTCATAATGAAACAACCTAATAAGAAGAAGTGGAAGAAGAAATAAAGGTGAAAGAATCTGTAACGGAAATTACCTCTTCTTTGAAGCGCCTCTTTGAGACCTCCTCTTAGGGCAATAAAATTGGTCTTTGAGGAAGACCAGAACCTCTATGATGTTTCTAGGGAAGTGGAGAAGAGAATGTGGCAGGGTTTGGCCGAGCTTGAGTGCTCAAATTGGTGTGAGGAGGAGGGGGAGGAGGTCCCCTTTTATAAGGGAGGATAGGGGCACCTTAGGAATATCTCAAAATATTATTTTATATTAAAGTAAAAATCGGTTTACAATGGTTCCAAATGGTCTTATTTAGAAGGTAATGTGGGGATGGGTCTATATCCTATCAACCAATAGGATTTAGACAATTTTAGGTTTTTATTTTAACCTTATCATTTTGATTTAACATTAAGTTAAATAAGTTTACTTTTACCGTGTCTTCTTGTGTTCTTATACTATAAGGTTAATAAACATACTAGATGCAGCCAAAGGAACCCCAAGTTGTTTATTATTAATATATATAACCTTATATAAGTCATTTGGCCAAACCTTAGATTTTTAGGAATAAAATAACAACTAATAACATAATATTTGTTTCAAAAACTATTTTATGACAATTTTGACACTATTTGCTAATTTATTTTTGTAAAAATCATAAAATAATGATAAGTTCTAAAAAGGTTAATTAAATCAATACTAAAATGTCATATTTACCAATAAAATTAGTGTAATTCATAAAAAGTCTCAAATTACATTTATTTTGGTGTTTATAACATCAATTATGTCAATATTTCATTAATAAGATAATTACTGCATCATCATTGTGTCATAAATAAATTAAATTATTTAATGTCTAAAAATTCCAAATAAAATACCATTATGTAGGAAATATTTTTAGCTTTCTAATGAATATTTATAGTCGAATTTATCTTATGTATAACCCTATATTAAAAATTATTTACTTATTAAACATTGATTTTAACTATTTTAACCCTTCTTTAAATAAATTAATAATAAATGTCCTAATCTAATCCAAGTGGGCCTAAATGGTCATATTTTATTCCTAAGATTGTTTTTGGTCGAATTACACTTATCCACTAGAATTAGGACATGTGTTAGGGTAATAATAATATCATCTTTACCCTTAATTACCCTATTTACTTTTAACCGTGGTAAAAAAATGTAAAAAGTTACTATTCACCAAAAATTATTTTCATCTCATTGAACCACATTTTAGTCCTCGATATTAACCGTGTCTCTCAGATTTTCAAAATTCCACTCACAGAAGCGGTAAAATTAAGTTTTATGAAAAATTCAGTTTTTTTAACTACCACTTAGTGGTTTCACTATTCATCGAAAATTGAAAGTTTTCAGAAAAATACCAAAATTTCACCCTAGGCTAATTTCGATATTTCGAATCCAAAAATGAAGTCCATTTTGAAAAATAAAATTTACAAAATTTCAAAAAGTGGTTAATACTATTCATTACGGCTAGTTTTAAAAATATTTTAATAGCATATAATTGTTTAGTGAAACTTGGTGTTGCGTACAACACACGCTATCGTGGAAGGTCGCGATTGCGTGTAATTCAAGCCAGGTCAAAGATGTGTGTTGTGAAAGCTCCTTTTGGTGTATCGTATAACACAAGACATTAATAAAATTAAAAAGAATATTTTTCATAAAATCTCGGGGTGTTACAACCTGTGGCTGAATACGTGTCAAGACGATGACGGGTTCGTGTATCTGAGTAGATGGGCTCTGTAAGTGTTGTCTTGTTGTTTTTTTGGGAAGCGAGCGTTGGCTCGAGTTTTGGTGGCTTAAGCGTCGTATGGTTTAATCTATGATTAAGGGTGTGTTGGATGTTTGTCAATGCAAAGTGATCATTTGAACGAAGCTTCATGACCCTTGTAGGTTGGGTGAGGTATATGTTGTTTCTAAAGGCTTCTTGAGGACGAGAAGTTCTAAGGTGGGAAGGTTGTAAGGACCTTCGTTTTGAACTGGACTAAAACCAAAAGGAATTTGAACTTTTTTTATTACTTAATGGGTTGTTTTTAAAACTAATCTTTGGAACGCAATCCCGAGAGTTGGAATGCATTGTTGTTTTGTTTTTGGGCGTGAGCGAAGTTACATTATGTTTATCGGGAGGCCCAAAAGGATTTGGAAGCACCCGAACCATGTTCTTAAATAGCTGTAGAGGGCCCACGGTTGGCGCACGGGTTGACCAAACCGTGCTACCCAAACCACGAGGCCTATATCAAGTGGGTAGTGTTTTGCGCATGGGCTGTACACAGTTTCCCAAACCCTGCACCTAGCTCGTGCAACATGTGTCTTGGAGGTAATGGCTTGCACAAGGTTTGTGCATGGTTTCCCAAACCATGCGCGTTGCCCATGCGAGGGATTCCCATTGGGCAGAGGGGCCGCACGGTCGGCGCATGGTTTGGATAACCGTGCGGCCCAAACTGTGCGGTGTTTTTTTGAATAATTTAAATAGTTTTAAATTAGAAAATTAAATGAAAGAAAAAAATAAAAAATAATCTCTCCCTCACCCTCACGCAACCCACAAGACTCAGGGAGGGGATCACCTTGAGCCGTGGATGACACCCCCTTGGATCCATCCTCCAATCTTCAATCTCCAGCTGTTTTCTTGAGGTTTTTTCATCGAATCTCATGGTAAGATTCTCTCTTTTTTCTCCTCCTTTCATCTATCCATATTTTGGCCTCTCTGTTGACCCGTGGGATCCGGCCAAACCCTAGGTATTGGGGGTTTATTGATTCTTGTTTTACCTTCATTCTAGGGTTGTAGTAAGGTTGCCTCAGGAACCTTGGGTTCGAGTTTGGGCATCCGCCGCTGAAGGCGAGTTGGATGCGGGTGGTTTTGGTTACTGGATTTGGATTGGTGTAAGCGTTTTAACCATGGATTGTTTTTTAAGCTTCTAATATAATGCCTCAGCTGTTCTAAAGGTTCCTAGTATGTTTTCCTTAGTGCGTTGGCGGGTTTGTGTTGGTTTCACCTTATCGGAGCTTAGGCGGATCATAGTTATAAAGCTCTAAGAGCTGGAGTGAATGAATGGATCCAACTAGAGGCTGGATCCCTCTCCTTGCATCTTTAATTTAATGTAAAGCATTAAAGAGTTTAATACTGCTTTTTCATTAGTATTTTAATTCTGAAAATCAGGTATTGATTAGACACCACTTGAAAAAGAGTGGGAAATGCAGGGTAAGATAAAAGGGTTGTGTGGTCACTAAACTAATGATTTAATAACAAAACACCTCGATCAGAGGTGCACTATCTTGAAGACAAAAGGTAGTGATATAATTTTTATGCTTGTCTACTAGATTTTTGTGGTGCCTCTTTTTTTCTTTGTATGTGTACTTGGTTTGTTGGGATAAATAGAATGAAATGGATTTGATACTTGTGTTTGGGTCAATTATCCATGTTTAGGAAAATTGAGTAAGACGATAGCCATAATGGGATGATTTAAGACTAAATGACTTGTTTCCTATAGAAGGTATCAAAGGGTTAAATAATGATAAACCTGTTCTTTAAGATGAAAGGGTCAAACTAGAAATGAATGTACTAGGGTGGTACGACCCCACCATGGAATAACGCAATGAGCACGAATTCTGTTAGTAAAATGAATATGTGAATATCTTGATTTAGATACTTAAGATGGGTTTCCTTAAGTGTGACATGAATGTTTTTGCTTATGTGTATGTGGTATGAATCTTTTAATTCTTATGAGGTAATTCCATAAGCAGTATACTATAGACATGTTTGTATTGTGAGTGCTCACAAGCTGATGCCATATAATGAATGATAATAATGGTGAGTGCATGATGATGCCACCTAGAGACAAAGATGTGGTTGGATGGGAGGCATTTATACCCAATGTCATTGTGACATTACATGTCTATAAGGGAGGCATTATTACCCCTTTCCAGTTGAATTCAGTTGAGGATTACATGTCTGGAAGGGAGGAATTTTTACCCCTTCCCAGTCGACTTCTGTTGATGATTACATGTCTGGAAGGGAGGCATTCTTACCCCTTTCCAGTTGACGTCTATTGAAGATTACATGTATGTTGGGGGGAATTTATACCCCATTCCATTAGTATGAGTGTGACAGATGGGAGGCAGTTATACCCCATGCCGGTTGAATGAATGTGATGGAAGGGAGGAATTCTTACCCCTTGCCAGTTAATTTTGGTATGAGAGGCATTCTTACCTCATTTCCAATATTTTCTATTTATGGGTGGGAGGCATTCTTACCCCACACCATCTATTATATAAATGCATTTATATTTATATACATACATGGTGACATGATCAGGTTACATTACTGACAATGAGCAGAAGATTGTATAACTGTCAGGTGTCCCTTGGGAACCTAGACGGGTGTTATTTATTTATGTATTTCTGCTTACATATTTGTCCATACCTTCCAAATATTTAATTATTATACACTGTCTAGATTGGGTTTCACACCTGTGGTGCCGGCCTACTGATATTTATATCTCACACCCTACTTGAGTCACCATTTCTCTGGGGTACCCGAGTAGACATTGTTGTTTACAGGACCAAGGTTGTATGATGTGCAGGTTGTACCTCGGGAGTTAGGAGCAAATGACCATTCAAGATCATGGGATGCTCAGGGGATTTCCTTCTGGCTTTTCTGTCTTTTCTTTTCGTATTTTTCTTAAAGCATGCTATATTTTTTACTTATTCCATAACTGTATTGTTATCTTAACATGAATGCATTGCAAACTGGTGTTTTCTACCTTTTATAAAATGGTTATTACCAGTATTTTTATTTTTCATATCATTTGTTACTACATATGCTATTGAATACGTTTTACTCCGATAATATTGTTGTGTGACTCTGATATGAGAGCATAGTCTCCTCACTATCACCTCCTGAGACCCTCACTGCTAGTCGGCAACCTCTGGCGTACGGGGAGATGCACTTGAGGCCATGTGACCCACCGGTCCGGCCACAAGTTAGATGGTAAGATTGGTCGGGACGTTATAGAAATGATGTTCATGATTTTAATGTAAAATCCAACCATTGAAATCACTAAAATTTAGTAGATAAAGTATAGATAAATGACTTCAATAAGACACTTTCAAACACAATCTAGAAGGTAGTGGATAAATATAGTTTGTATTCACCTGAATTTTTTTCATGCCCTGTGGGATTACCAGATAACAACCAACACCAGCTTATAGGTGACCCCATAATAACTGGTACATGGAATAAAAATAGTCCTACATATTGAGGTCCAATTTCACTAGTTTTTTTCATCTAGGATCATCTATCTCTATAATAGAAATCAAAAAATTGTTGCATGAATTTGAGCAACTTGATGAGAAAAGAGTATATACCTTACATCACGTTCAAATCCAAAAAAATCAGATAGCATAGGATATTAACAAGAATTTTTTCCTCTAATCATTCCTCCAAATATAATTGGTACTAGTCTTCAAGACCTTGATGACACTTGAGAAGAATCCTCCAAATATTGAGCTAAATTGTAAGTACCTTCTTCCATGCAAAAGCTCCACACTAACAATAGTTATTCCTTGATCTCGATGGATAGAGAAATTGTTATGATCATTACCAAGAAAATATTTTTCATGAAACACTTTGTTTAATTATGACCAATGGCCTTTATCACATGTGTCTAAAAGAAATTAAATATGGTCTCAATTGTATGACCTAATACTACAAGTCATCACATTCCAAGATAAAAATATGTAAACCATGTATCCTAACATCTGTGTCACATGATGTTAAACTAAACAACAACTTACTTCACTCATGATGTAAAAATGAAGGGATCATGTCCTTATTACATGATATTAAGCTTCATAAATGTTTGGTTTGTTCTTGAGTGGAAAACAATCCCTTGCGCTGGTCTATCACCACACCTCAATTTTAGAACAATGTATGGTTTGATTCCAATATAAATGGAACATATAGTGATTACCAAACCATATATCATGGGCCTATATATCAATTAAGAAAATGGATCTCTCTCTTATATACATTCAGAACTACTTTTGAATTGATTCGAATCTACACCGGATATGTAATGATGCATGTGTCCCTTAACCTAGGCCCAACTTCAATAAAAGAGAGTAGGTTCATGTTTCCATTTCCTCTTGTATATGACCTCAATCAATAAAGGTGATCTTAATTTGGGTACACTCATTCAGTGTCCCATTATTGAAAAAATACCCCTTCTTTACATAAGAGTCAGATCTATGCTGGTAACTTCACACTCTATAACTAATTTGAGAATAAATACTTTTTCTGCTCTCAGACATATCCATTACACACATCACGCTACTTATCCTTGGGAAATTAAAATCTATACATGATTTCTATGACCATCGATAATTGAATGTCTGAAACTAAAGGACAAATTTGTTTAGACGGTGCATTGATACACATTATTCTATCTTGGAAAAATCCATATACAAAAGGCCTATCAACTATATGAACATTTTTCCTCAAGAGAAACCTATTTTATCTCCATATGTCCAAAAAAATAATGTTGAAAACCAATTTTCAAAAAGGATCTATGGTCACTTATTGCACACTTGTCATGTATCACTTCTATTGATCTAATAACGCCCAAGATCATAGTTTATAATTTCCTTCTTCACATTATAAGTGTGTCAGAACATCCATGTCTAGGTAAGCACTAAGTCACTCATCATTTCTGTATTTATCATCCTAGTCATATGAACTAAAACTCCAAGACATCATTCATCCATACCTCATGAAACATTACTATATGGTAAAAAACCTCTTATTAAATGATAATATTCTCTTATAAAAACATATAATTGATTCTAACTCATATGAGATACGTAGATATGTTTGAATTATGCATCCTTGTCTTGACACCACATGGTATAAGTTACCCTATACATTCTATTAATCACCTTTGTGAGGTTAATGAAACCTTTTCCACTTGTTGTTTATCACATTGATCATATATCACATGGTCTAAGGATTTTTGTTAAAGGATCCCTCACATGTTCGAGGTGTATTAGTACATGTCAGGGTTAGCATGGTCCTAGATGAGACATTAAAAGACACAATAATTTTTTTTTCTTCATGACGTTAAACTTCATAGTTGACATCTCTTGCAGGACATAAACCTAAGAATTGATATGGCCCTCACCTAAGAGGACTACAATCGGGGGTTTCGGTATGCTACCACAACTCTATTTGAATAATTACTTCTGTATTGATTCTCATTACAATGAAATATATAGGGTTTCTTGAATACAATATCCTAGCTCAACCAAAATATAAATTTATTCCTATTCACCTATGTATGATGCAGATATACATGGGAGTGTCTAATAAGTATTCTCACCCCATTTTGTGAATCTATATTCTAAAAAATACCCCTCTCCATATTCAGGTCAGACCTTTGTCGGGAATTTTCCATTTTAGAAATACATGTGGCTTGATTACCATCCACTTGGGATATATAGTGATTCTGAGATTCTACATCCTATCCTAACCAAAACTAACAAAGAAAAAAATGTGTATCCACTTTGCATGTGGGTTATACCTACATATGGAATATTATTCCCATTCTGGGTTGATTTCGGCATTAAAATTTCCTTTAATACTAAGGTACCTTCCTTCAACAAATAAACTCTATGTCTAGGGAGATCTGAAAATCTATAAGAATTCCTCAGACATAGGTCAAAGAATTTTTGATACTAGAGGACAATGTGTTTTGAATATACAATGATACACTCCAATTTCGAATTTCATAAGTCTCCCATAAAAGTCCCATCATATACAGGCACCTTCATCCTTAGGAAAAACATCTTTTATCTCTATAATCCCTAAACACGTCATGTTGGAAACTGATTTTCAGAGATACGGATCGTTCATTACCTATATACTTATCCAATAACATTCCTTCAAATATGGAAATTACTAGATCACAACTTTATATTTCATTCCTTATGTCCAAGAAGTGTTGGTGCATTCTTGGCCAGAAATTCTTGCTAAGGTTTCTATCAAATAACTCTTGGTCAAAACTATTTAACCTAAATCCCAGTGGCCTTAGTCCAGCTTACAATAATCTAAACTACCAATGGAAAGATACATTATGCTCACTAGGCTGAAATACCACAAAGGGAACCATGTGTAAAATTTCATCCTCAACTCACTAGACATGTACTCAATGTGATCTAGGAAAAATTGATAAAATGAAACTAAATTAAAGAAAGGATCATAACTCTTATTGGGTTGAAAACCCATAAAGGGATGTCCAAGAAAAATCCAAGTGTAACTCTCAATGTCACCCTAATATCCAACATAGGGAAAAATTAGTGCGATTACATAAAATTAATTTTTTTGTAGAGCCTCTCATATGACACTAGAAATAGTTTCACTATGATTTATACATCCAATGTCCTATGCAAGAAATTATGGTACCCACCAATCCCTATCAGTGTGATTACGACACATTGACATAAAGATGATTGGATAAAACAACCGGCTTCAGTGTTATATTATAATTTTTTGAAAAACATAGGGACAAAGACACAGATGTTCTAAGGAAACAAACTTTCTTTCATTAATGTAGAAATAGTCAAAGACACATAATAAAATTGGAGTCTTTTGGTGATACTTTACAAAATGCCATCAACATAACTTTTTAATTGTTAGAGAGGCTCTTGAGAATTATCAAACGCCTGTTGATGTTTAAATAGCTAGTGTTTTCATTATCATTAGCAAGACAGAGTTCCTTTTATTTGGTCACAATGGCGATCTTCCCCTCAACTTGATCCGCTTCAAGAAAATTATAAAGTTGTATGAGCTCCCCTCTAGTGATATCTTTATCTTGTTAGATGTGAAATATTTTGATGGATTTTTCTTAAATACTGAGTATTAATTAACAAAAAAATGTGGAGGTAATATAATTAAAGATCAACCATATTTATTTACCACATATCTAGACCCTCTACTTCCAATCAGATCGAATCCTGAGGGGGTCTTCATTTAACACCCCCTTTTCATATGTGGATGATAAATTTGAAAGAGAAATATAGCCAATAATGTAGAAATGAAAAAACCCAATGATCACACATGTTCACCCAAGTAATCAAGTGAACGCCCAACCAGTGTCTCATTCAAGTCTAGCCTATATGCCCATCATCACCGTGAAAATCAAGCATGCACATATAGTATCATAACACATGCCCAGACATGCATGCATAAGAAACTCAATTAGGTTACACATATGTGATACATAATATGAAATTCATGTGTGAGATAACTCATTCACAATGGTTCCTCAAACTACCTTCAAATAGGACCCTTGGGTACTTCATTTGATGTAATGGGAAGTCCAGAAGAAGCCTCAAATATCAACCTTCCCTAGTACTTTTACCCGGTCCTCCTAACTTTCTAGGTAGATACCAAATCCTCAAAATAATATGAAATTAATGAGGGTATTGGTATTAGAGGTCCTCTAATTTTTTAAATAGAAAATATATGTGAAAATATCCACCTCTACCATGTCCAATAACACTAGGAAAAATTCCCCTTATTAAGCCAATGACTTGCGCAATAATAGTCTGAAGATGCCTAAGGAGACCCTTGGGGCTTAGAACAAGGCATCACCCAAGTGTTATTTCATAGTTTGGAAATTTCACAAAAGTCATTTATATATCACCTAAGTACAACCTATGTTAATCAATATAAATACACCCAGGTCCACCATATGTGAAGAACCTTTAGCTCAACTAGGACCACTATTCATGAGACCCCTTTATCATTGTTGTGCCTCACCTGCAGGAGTCACCCTTAAATCCATATTTCATGTCATCAAGGGTAGGACACAATTTCATTAGATTCCTCATCCCATGGGGAATAAGCCAGGACCTCCCCCAAAATCCTATAGATATTAATGATTAGAGCATATTTTACATCAATGATTCCAATTAATTATACATTCCCATGGTAATGGAGGTCCCATAGTTATCCTACCTAATAGGTTGGATCCTCGAAATGTGATTTACTATACATTCCTATGGTAATGTTGATCCAAATCTTAGTAATAATGAATAGACCACATGTTTGAAAATAATAGAGGAGATATATAAATATAAGCTCCATATCTCTCCCTGACTTCGCTTATAAGACTTAATCATCATCTACCAACAGATGAGAAGTAAATCTTAACTAAGGGTTTCTGTATTGAAGAAAGAACATTTTCTTTCTTGTGGGTCATTCCCCCACCTTCCATAGCCCCACCCTCATTCACTAATGGATGAAGTAGATTGTATGATTTCTGGGATATGACACTTCCTCTTGTTTCTCACACAATTTATGACTCATTTTGGGTTGGAGGTTAGTGAAGATCATGAAATCATCATGATCAAATACTAATCTCAGTATAGAGAGTTTTCCAAATATTCCTCTTTCCTTTTTCATCCTACTTATTATAATCCCCAACCACGTTATCACCACCTAAAAGTGGATATTGTTGGGATATTTTTGGTCATGGTATCCTCTGGTTATGTTTTTTTGTTGTTGTCATTGTTGACAAATCCATATTACCAAAAATGATTATGGATGTTGTCCACTGAAGATAGGTTTTTAAGGTGATGTATTTACGCAGTGTTTGCCAAATTTTTGGGCCTCCAAATTTGGAGTTTGGTGTTGGAAAAAGAAGGATTTATTGATAGAATTAATGGTATTACTAACATTGAAGAAAACTTGTAATCGTTGAGAGATGTATACCATAATTCATGGACCGTGTACTGTGATCCGGGAACGGTACACAGAGCGGCGTGAACAGTGTGCTGGAGCAGTTTGCGAAAGAAAAAATAGTTCACTATTGAAGAAGGTGTGGTACACAAAACGCTTGTTGTTAGCTAAGGAAATTGATCATGTAGAAGCAAATGTGGTACGTATAGAATGTATGAAAAATGGTTTGTGGGTGGCTTGTGGTTCATGACAACATGAGGATCGTTATCTAGTGGAGGATGTATTAATGATTTTGTAAATCTTGGATTAGAGGATTTTGCAGATATCTTTTCCTATATAAGAACAGATAATCCTACCAATTATAGTGAAGATTGAATATCATTAAAAAGCATATTTTTCTCCAATAATTCTTGAATGTTTGAATGTTTTTTGTGATAAAGGTATTTGTGGGAATTTTTAACCCACAATGGAAGTCTGTTGCGTGGATATGGAAGTCCAATATGTGGAAGGATTTGTCTCGACACACAAAGGAGGAATCTCTAGTACGCGGAAGCAAAGGTAGTCTACGAACAATGAATAGTTCATGGACAGAAGGGTTTTCACATAGGAGGTTCATGGAATCAGTACTTTGTAGTGGAACATGATTGAAAAGGTGAAGGAAGTCCGCATACGAAGGGTGGTTTGCGGCAATGGAGATGGTATGTAAAGAAGGTTTCCTGCATACCCAACCCGGGTACTCAGTATGTGGGAGAGGAAGGTGGTTCGAAATATTCACATGGAAGTTTTTGAGTGCTTCAAATTAGTTTGAAAAAGTATTTTCCCATACACAGCAGTACCCAGGAAGGTTGACTTCATCTAAGGGTGAAAATGGAACTTCAACATATCATCTACCTAGAGTTGAGGATACAAAAATTCATGAAATCGAAGGGACCAACATGTCCAGAAATATTGATTGACCAATAGGTCCATAAACTGTTTGTGGATTCCCTTCCAAGTGCATTGAGCTAGGGAAGGGGAAGACGGTGACCCTTTCCACCGACAGTGAGCCAGATAAATAGGAATACGTAGTGACCCTTGGGAATGTAGCGAGAAGACCTTAAACCTTGTAAAGGTAGTGACCTTGGGCATATAAGATCTAGCCCATACTTTGTACCCATTATTGAAAGTGAGCCTTAGTGAGTGTGGTACATCATCACATTGTCGTTGTATGCACCTTAGATGTAGCCTAGTGAGGGTGAACCAAGTAAAAATTCTTGTGTCTCATGCATTTTTTTATATTTATTCATATATTTATATGGGAGGAAAATAGAATTCGGTTTTTTCTAACAAAAAAACAAGATACAAATGAGAGAAAGTTCTAAAATGTAAAACCCTAATTCACCCACCCGCTCAGGGTATTCGACCTATTAGACCTAATAATTGGTATTATAAGGAAAGCTTGAAAGTCCATGTTTCTATCTCCAGAAGAAGAAAAGGAGGTGTTCAATTATAATGGAATTCCAATCTTTGATAGGAATAATTTTCAACTATGGATGAATCAAATGCAACACAACATTTGATCAGTATAGATGGATATTTTCACAGCATCTATGCATAGAATATCAGCTGACATTAACAGTGGTTCTCCATTAGAAGCTAAAATAAGATAATTTGATTCTGACGGTAAAGTGATCAATGTTTTAGGGGGATCCCTATGAAATATAATTCATACAAAGGTGATGTCCTGTAAAACATCACATGTAATGTGGGAAAAATTGTTGAGCATTTATGAGTGAAGCAAAAAAGTTCAGGAGGAAAATATTTAGGTTCTATGTAAAAAGTATGATAATCTAAAAATGAAACCCAATGAGACTATTGATGCATTATTCAATAGGATAATTATTATTTTGGAATACATGTAGGGTCTTGGAGTAGTCATTGAAGATATAAATATTGTGAAACATATCATGAGGAAACATCCACCATGATTCAATCCAAAAGATTCAGTGTTGGAAGAAGAATACCTGAAAGAGCTGATACTTGATATACTAGATAGTAAACTTATAGCATAATAAATGAGAAATTATGATAATTATGCAATGGAAAAGGTAATGTGTAAGGAAGTGGCATTCAAGGTATGAAGAATCAATCTATTGAAGATAGTTATGAAGAGGACCATATTGATTATGTCATGTAATTTTTCTCTTCGAATATGAAAAGGGGAAAAGTAATGTTCAAAGGTAAACTTCAATTTGCATAAATTCAATTTAGAATGATTGGGAATTTTTCTATATAGTTTTTTAAGAATTTTGATGATGAACATGATGAAAATGATGAAATTCCCCAAAAGAACTATTCTTCTAATGAGAAAGGAAGAAGAAGTACTAGGAGAAAGTTCATAAAAAACAAGAATATGATTTCAAAAGTGGTTGAGATTTTAGAAGAATATAAAGCCGAAGAGTTGGAGGACTGTGAGTATTATAAAATAGATTATTTGGTGGCAGTTTTAAGAAATTAATTAACAGGAGAGTAAAGTGACAAAGTAAATAGAGAATTTGAAAGAATGGTTGATCTTTCGGTTGAATTAGATTCTTACCTTGAATAGGTAGATATTATTAGAGTCAAAACGAAAAAATATAACAATGTTTTTCATGAATCCAAACTCTTTATGAAACAACACAATAAAGGGAATTATGATCAAAATGCAGAAATTTAAAAGTTGATGTCTTTAATGCTAGAAAACTCAGAGAATATTGTTGAGTACAAAGACAAAATTGGATAACAGAAAATAGAAATAGATAGTTTGACCGAAATAGAAATAGATCAAATAAAACAAATCGAACAACTAGAAGATGATGTCGTCAGTCTATGACAAACAATTGATGATCATAAGAAACTGCTAACTCTCTGTTCAACATCAGGAAATAAGATCATAAAAGAAATAGATATAGTGATATTTGATCATAATGGCCCATCAGAATAGTATGAGAAATAAATTTTGAATGATAATGGTAGTATGGGGCTTGGTCTAAAACAAAAAGTCGTTATGATTCAAATCAGACCACAACAATCCACTCCACGATTGATGACCGATTTGAGTATGAAGCAGAAGCTAAAGACTCTGAGGACCCTAGGCACAACTAATGGTGCATCATTACCACACAAGAATGTACCTCACACAAGATTCTATTATTGTAGTATTATGGGACACTCTTAAAATGTATGCTCCATATAAAAGATGTATCAAATGGAACAAGAACAACATAATTGGTCGTAGAAAGCTCAAAATTCTAGGTCATTATTTGAGGGTCTTAATATCAGGTGAAAATGATTAGACATTTGGTAATATATTGTAACGACCAAAACATTCATTAATGGAAATTCCTCTTGATCTAAGAAAATGTATCATTATAAAAATTATTATATAAAATGTCAACATCTTTGGTTTTATGATTTTGTATTTTAAAATAATATTACGAATTGTGACTTTTGCTAATATAGTTGTTGAACAGTGACCACATGATTATTATAAATATAGGGTTTTAACAAATCCAATTTACATAGACAAAGGATGCAACGGCCTCATCCAGTAGACATACCACATAAGAAGCCCATTTTTCAGAGCAAAGAAAGGAGGTTGCATCTTTGGGATTCACACTTGACAAAGCCCAAGATGAGAATAAATATTTTAGGCTTGAGTGGGATCGCATATGAGATAAGTAGATGTTGATAGAGATTAACACCAGAGCAATGTTATGGGAGCCACCCTAAGAGTCTGTCACCATCACACACCTTACTCTTCGGTATTATGCGGGTGTTATAAGGGGTTATGTAACAAGACCTTATCACTATGGTTTTGTACATTTTTTAGTGTATAATAATGAATATACTTTCATTTTATTATTTTATCCTTGTAAATAGTTTTTAAAGCACAAAAAGGTATTTTTAGTTAATGTTAAACTAAGAAATCTATTTTGATGAATTAATGGATTTTTTAATTTAAATAATGTTTTAATAAAATATTATTAATATTATAAAATTAATTTCTTAATAAATATAAATGATTGTATAATTTTATGAATGAAATTGTAATTTTTTAAGGTTTGAAAGCCATTTTTGTCAAAAACCATGAATTTTTTATAAATGTCAGTTTTGATTTTAAATGTGAAAATTAACATATTTATAAAATTATTTATATAAAATTAATATTATTTCTATAATCAGGATGTCGAAATTATGCAACGGTGAATTTTTCATAATTTTCTGAGACAGTCAAATTTTTGGGTAAAAATTAAATATTGTTTAAATGTATAATGTGTTTTATGACATCATAATGACCCTATAGTGATGTAATAAAATACTATAAACTTTATGTTCTGAAAATATATATTTTTCCACTAAAATAATTTAATTTTTGGTTTGTTTTACTTATTTTAGAAATCATTAGTGGACCCTTCAAGAATTATTAATCATTTTGTCTTTCTAAATTGTTTTCCTTGGAGTGTGGCTCACCTCTACATAAGAAACCCCATTATTTAAATATGTTCGGAATATGTACTTATAAAATATTGTTTTCCAATCCCCTTTTTCAGAAACCCTGGGCAAAAACCCTGGGTTGGTTTGTGGTTTTGATTAGTTTAATCTTAGGTGTCACAAACCTAAATAATAAACAATTCTCTCTCCTTTCCTATATAAACCCACCCAAGATCCCACATTATCCTCACTCAATGCCTTTTATGGTCATCCAACATCTTCCCTCATTTTTATAGAATCCTCCCAAGGTTTCCCAAGCCCCCAAAACCCTCTCTCATGTCTCTCTAAAGCCTTTGGTTGCACACTTCCAAGTAAGGGTTTTTTTCCTTTCTCATTTTTGTCCAATTTTATTAATGTTGTTATTCCCTATTAATTTAAATTATAAATTTTTGGGTATGGTATTAC
The DNA here is from genome assembly GCA_963277665.1 of Viscum album. Classification (NCBI taxonomy): domain Eukaryota; kingdom Viridiplantae; phylum Streptophyta; class Magnoliopsida; order Santalales; family Viscaceae; genus Viscum; species Viscum album. The sequence goes on from OY728133.1 coordinate 1,870,527,857, forward strand.
ACCACCCCATACTTCCCTCTTTATGTTTGAATTATGAGATACCCATTTTTCTCTCAATGAATGCCTCCCATGTACACCTATTACAATGACGAAATTCCAAAAGGAATTTATCTCTCCCCACTTACATTCAAGAAATTATTTTGTATCATGAATCTAAATTCCATTAAAATTGTTGGGATATATATATATATATATGAACCCCTTAATGTCCATTTCATGTAAATATGCTGATACACCCTTTTTTCTCTCGTCAACATTTTTTATGAACTCTTACGCCACGCCGTTACGATGCCGAAATTTCACCGATTTTCTAAGCCATTGTCATTGTGTAGTGAATACCATGACCATTTATCTATCAAGGGTATTCACCTTTATTCACATTTAATTATTTATTATAATGTTTCATGTATTAATCCATTATTTTTTTATCATAGAATAAATGATTATGTATTCTGAATTCATGTTATATGATCCATGCGACACACTTATGCATGAAAAGAAATGTTTAAGTGGGGTGCGACCTTATAGAGCTCCAATGCATTGGGTAAAGTATAGTATAATGATACATCATGTGTAATTGGTGTTTACTTATCATAATTTAAGTGAAATTATAGTTTAATCATGCTTCATGTGCAATTAGGGATTACTCATGCTCTATGTGCAATGAGCCTTGGATCTTGCTAATTCCATGTTAAGTGGTGTTGCCACATTTCAATGTTATGATTATCATGATTATTCATGAATTTATGTTTATGATTATATTTTTCTCTATTAATATGCCTATATTCTAACATGTATTGTATTTATCATGTTATTCCATGATTATTCCTTTACTCGGATTTATAGCTCCCCCTTTTCTTATGCATGTCCTCAGGTTATCCCATGCAATGCTAAGTATGAGGGAATATAGTTGTCATGTAAAGGATTTTTTCAATATAGATGTTGTATTTCATGTTTTAAGTTGTTATATAATGATACTAATCCACAAATATACTAGACCTCTCGATCTTCTAGGTTGTATCAAGTTAATTTTATGTAATAAATTATGTTTAATTGCGTAATAAAAAGATCATATTTGTCTAAGTTTTTATGAGAGGATAGGTTTCGTTATTTTTGGGATTAGAATTAGAAAACCCAAGTAAAGTCTTAAATACAATACTAAGTATAATAAAAACATCCCTATATTTTGTTTAGTACTGATTAAGTGGTTTATCAATCAAATACATCGTTGTCTGTATACGATCAGGTAGAGGTGGCTTTGGCACGGATGTATCCAAAGGGTAAAACCCAAACACACCACTTTGAGCAAGACTCAAATGGGAACTGGTGAATGAAAATGGGCCTTGATTCACTCTTGGTTAGGACACTCCCGGGGGACATGCTTTTTTAAATTCAAAAGCTTTGTATGAACCATTATTAAGGGACAAAAAAATGCCATAAGAATATAGGCTAGAAAGTAGATCATGGATAACATAGACTGAAGCCAATAGATTCATATGTTATGGAAATAAAAATTATTTATAAGTCATCGGTTTTTTCCTTGTGTTACCCTTTATGTGTTACCCCTAACTTTCATTTTATTCCAGTCAATGAACGGTAATAGGAGGACTCAGGCTAACAACCGATGTGAGGATCAATGTGATGACTGTACTAATGAGATGCCCAATCTAATGGGAGCAGGAATGACATACTTTATCATGTTTAACTCTCAGATAACTCATGATTTTAATAGAAACATGGGTCAATAAAAATATTTAACCGCCCCTAAGAAAGAAAAATTGGCTATCGAGAGCTTCCTGAGACAAAGGCCTCCAACTTTTAATGGATCATCTGATCCCTCAATCGTGGAACAATGGATTAACTCCATTGAAAAGATCTTCTCCAACATTCAATGTTCTGAAAAAGAGAAGTTTCTCTTAGCTTCTTATCGTATAGAGGGTGAAGATAATCAATGGTGGATGTTGATAAAAAATACAAAGCCTGATGAGGAGATCAAGTCGTTGAAATGGAATGATTTCTAGAAGATGTTTTTTTATAAATATTTTCCACGCACCCTCCAGCTTAAGGTGGAAAGGGACATCTTTTACCTCATGAAAAAAGACAACAAATCAGTCAGGGCATATGAGGAAAACTTCACAAGGCTCACACAATACACCTCCAGCATTGTTGTTACACCTGAATGAATGGTTTACCGATTCTTTGGTGGGTTGAACCCTAGAATGAAAAAAGTGCTGGAAATCCGTGACTTCGACAACTATGAGGAAATTTTATGATATGCCCACAAGGTTGAAATGGAGATTGGTGAATCATAGGGGTATCATGGGGATAAGAAGTTTAGGGTGGACTCTAATTATGGAAGTCTGATGGATAAATCCAACGGTGCAAAGAAGATCCAGCACCCCACTTTCCAAAGGTGTGGTAATAAGCTCAATAGAAATTGTCTGAAGGGGACGAGGAAATGCTTTAGGATTTGTAGAAAAGGGATCATGGCTATTAACTTTCAGCAAGAAAGAATTGCGGCTATGACATAGGAGAGTAATTCTCTATTCGAACCTCAAAACGTGGTTCATTGCTACAACTGAAAAGAAACATGGAATATTGAAAATCAGTTCCCTAAGAAAAGGGTTTTCAAAGGCAACCAACAATCTCCAAGGAAGAAAGTGTGAGCTTTTTCCATCAATAATGCAAAAGTGAACCCTGAAAATGAAGTGGTGATAGGTACGCTAGTTATTCATTCATGAAAAGTGAACATACTTTTTGTTTCTGGTTTTATGAATTCTTTTATATCTCAAATGATTAGTAGAAGAATCCCAGCACCACAACAAATCCTCCAAGTGAAGTTGTCGATGAGTATGAACAATGGGTAAATCATTGCATCCTAAGAATATAACTCCTCCCCTATCATAATTTTTGGGTTAAACTTCATAGATAACCTTTTCATACACCTTCTGGTGGAATTTTATGTGATTCTTGCCATGTATTGAATTTCATTATATAGAGCCAACATAAATTCTAAGGACAGGAAAATCACTCTCCATTGGGATAATTGACACCCGATTCTATACAAGTGCAAGGAGGAAGATGAATCTTCATTAGCTCCATCATCTCACGCCTGGATATTACTACCCTATGTGCATGTGTATCTGGATCCGATGATTGATTCCAAGGAAGAAACCATCCTTGAGGACAAGTCTATTGTGGGGGAATTCGCTGAAGTGTTTCCCGAGGAATTGCCTAGTCTTTTTCTTAGAAGAGATATTGAATTCTCAATTGATCTTATACGTGGGGAATTGGGAATATCCAAGACTCGGTATATAATGGTTGTTGTGGAGCCTGAGGATTTTAAGAAACAACTACAAGAGAAAATGGATAAAGGGTTTATATGCCCAAGTGCTTCACCATGGGGTGCACCAGTCCTCTTCATCAAGAAGAAAGATGGGTCAATGCGCATTTGCATCGATTATCGTTAGCTCAACAAAATAATGATAAAGAACGAGTATCCTCTCCCATGAACAGATGAATTTTTTGATCATTGGTGGGGAGCATAGTACATCTCCATGGTGGATTTGTGGTTGGGATATTATAAAGTAAAGGTGAAGAAGGACGATATCCCCAAGAATACATTTCGAACAAGACATGGGCACTATAAATTCATATTAATGCCTTTTAGACTCACTAATGCTCCATCAATTATCATGGACATGGTGAATAAAGTCATTAGATATTACCTTCAAAAATTTTGGGTAGACATTATAGATGATATTCTGATATACTCTAAAACTAAGGAGGATCACGAGGAGCATCTAAGAACAGTACTAGAGACCTTGTAGAAGGAGAAGCTCTATGAAAAATACAACAGGTGTGAGTTATGGTTGATGTAGGTCTCATTCTTGGGAAATATCCTCAAAATAAATGGGATATCGATGGATCCCCACAAAATATATTCAATTGAGAAATGATCGAGTCCATCATCGGTAATGGATATCCGTAGCTTCATGGGGTTATCTAGATATTATCGAGGATTTTTGAGAAATTTCTCACGATTTTGTACCCCCCATACATAGCAAACTTCGAAGGGAGTAATTTTTTCTTAGAGTTATGAATGTGAAGAAAGCATAATGGATTTTATAAAGAGTCTTATCACTATTCTCATGCTCACTTTACCCAGATGTGGAAAACTTTTTGTGGTATTCAGTGATGCTTCGAAGAAGGGTCTGGGATGTGTATTGATGAAAAAATGGACAAATTCATTGTCTATGCTTTAAGGAAATTGAATGTTCATGAACATAACTATCCAACACATGACCTCGAGTTGGTCGAAGTAATATTTTATTTGAAAATTTAGCGGAATTATATCTTTGGGGAGAAGTGTGAAATATATACGGACCACTAAAGTCTAATGTATATAATCACACAGAAATAGTTCAACATGCGCCAACAATGATGGTTAGAGCTGACCAATGACTATGACTACTCAATCCATTACCACCATAGGAAACCGAACAAGGTGGTGGATGCCCTATATAGAAAGGACACAACGATTCTATCATTGATGAGAATTTAAAAGGATCCAATAATCTTATATTTGATGAACATGGACATGGGAATCGTAAATAAGGGAAAATCATTAATCCATTTACAAATTATTGTTCAACCGTCACTTTTGGAATGGTTAAATGATGCTGAAAATGATGATTTGGGAATTCAGGAAATAGTGGAAGCTATCAGAAAAGGGAAATCCTCAGAGTTTAATGTTAATGAAGAAGTAATTGTGAGATTTGGGAAAAGACTATGTGTTCCATCAAGTCCAGAGCTGAAGAGGGAACTTTTGGATGATGCACACAGTTCAAATTTCTCTATTCACCCAGGGGAAAAAAGATGTATCGAGATATCCGAGAGCAGTATTTGTGGGATAATATGAAGAAATAGATTGATAAATATACATCAAAGTTACTGATGTGTTAGAAAGTTAATGCAGAGAGATAGAAGTCTAAGGGGATGATGCAACCATTACCTATACCAGAATGGAAAAGGGAGAACATCACCATGGACTTTTTCACAAGACATATGAAGACATCCAAAGGAATGAATGAAATCATGGTGGTTGTGGATCGTCTTACATTAGTTACACATTTTTTTTCTATTTGGGAGGATTTATCATTAGATCAACTGGCAGAAATATATATTTGGGATTTTGTAAGGCCACATGGAGTACCACGATCTATTATGTTTTATCGAGATCCAAGATTCACCTCTATGATTTGGATGAGTCTTCAACATGCTCTAAATACTGAACTGAACTTTAGTACGGCCTATCATCCTCAAACTGATGGCCAATTCGAGTGAACTATCCAAACACTTGAGGACATGTTTAGAGCATGATCAATGGACTTTAAAGGAGGATTTAATCAAAATCTTCTTCGGGTTGAGTTCTCTTATAATATCTGTTTCCACTCGAGCATCCAAATGGCACCATATGAATCCCATTATGGGAAAAGGATTAGAACACTAGCATGATGGGATAAGGTCGATGAGCGTAAGCTTTTTGGACCAGTAATGGTCGAAGAAATGGTGGGGAAGGCGAAAACCATTCAACAGCATGTTAAGGTAGACCATAGTCGACAATAGAGTTATGCAGATAATTGTCAATGAGACCTTGAGTTTAAAGTTAAAAACATGGTATTTCTACACATATCTATGTGGAATATGGTCATGAGGTTTGGAAATAAGGGGAAGTTAAGTCCAAGGTACATCAGCCCCTTTGATATTCTTGATCTTGTCGGGGTTGTGGCCTGTCGACTATAAATTCTACCTACCATGGGCAAAGTACATGATATCTTTCATGTATCCCTCTTAATGAAGTACATACTAGACCCTTCCCATGAACTCCCTTTATAGGTGGTATAGTTTGAGGATGATCTTTCATTGGAAGAGCAACCAGTAAATATCTTAGATCGTAGAGAAAACATTCTACGAAATAAGACAGTGCCTCACATCAAGGTGTTCTGAAAAAATAACAAGTTTGAATAAGAGACGTGGGAATAAGAAGAAATCCTGAAGCAGAGTTACCCACATCTGTTTTAGTGTGGGAAAAGAAAATTTCAGGGGTGAAATTTCTTAATGGTGGAAGATTGTAATGATCCAAACGTTCATTAATGGAAATTACTATTGATCTAATTAAAAATATCATTATGTAAAATGTTTATATAAAATTTCAACTTCATTGGTTTTATGTTATTGGATTTTAAAATACTGTTATGAATTGTGACCATTTCTAATATAGCCATTGAATGGTGATCACATGATTAGTATAAATATAGGGGGTTTAACAAATCCAATTTACTCAAGCAAAGGAAGCAATGGCCTCATCCCGTAGTTGTGCCCCATACGAAGAAAATTTTTCAGAGCTCGAAAAAGATGTTTTATATTAGGGATTCACTCTTGACCAAGCCCAAGCCAATCTTGAATATGTTATGCTCGAGCGGGACCACCTACGAGAGAAGTGGAAGTTGATAGAGATTACCACCCGAGCAATGTTATCCGAGCCACCCTAAGAGTCTGTCACCATCACACACCTTACTCTTCGGTCTTATGTGGTTGTTATAAGGGGTTATGTAACAAGACCATTGCACTATGGTTAAGTACATTAATTTTTTATATAATAATGAAAATACTTTCATTTTAATATTTTACCTTGTAAATAGATTTTAAAGCACAGATAGTATTTTTAGATAATGTTCAACTAAAAAATCTATTTTGATGAATTAATGGGTTATTTGATGTAAATAATATTTTAATAAAACAATATTATTATGATTAAATTAATTTTTATTAAATATAAACGATCGTACAATTTTATGAATGTAATTGTAATTTTTATAAAGGTTTGAAAGCCATTTTTCTCAAAACCCTTGAATTTTCGATAAATGTTGGTTTTTATTTTAAAAGTAAAAATAAAAATATTTATAAAATTATTTAGATAAAATAAATATTATCTCTAGATTCAGGATGTCAAAATTATCCAATGGTTAATTTTTCATAATTTTCCGAGATAGTCAATTTTTTGGGAAAAAATTAAATATCAATTAAATGTATAATGTGTTTTATGACATCATAATGACCCAATAGGGATGTAATAAAATAAAATAAAGTTTATTTTCCTCCAATATATGTTTTACCATTAAAATAATGTGATTTTTGTTTGTTTTATTTATTTTACAAATATTTAGTGGACCCTTCAAGACTTATTAAAAATTTTGTCTTTTTAAATAGTTTTCCTAGGGAGTGTGACTCACCTCTACATAGGCAACCTCATTATTTTAAGAATTTCAGACTTTGGACATATGAAATAATCTTTTCCAATACCCTTTGGAAAAATCCATCTGCAAAAACCATGGGCTGGTTGGTGGTTTTGATTAGTTTAATGTGAGTTGTCCCAAACGTAATACTAATCAATTCCCTATCTTTTCCTAAATAAACCCACCCAAGCTCCCACTTTATCCTCACTCAAATCCTTTGGACTTGATCCTAAATCTACCCTACTCTCTCTAGAATCCTCCCAAGGTACCCCAAGATCCCAATAAGCCTCTCTCAAGCCACCCTCAAAACTTTGGAAGCACACTTCCAAGTAAGGGGTTTTTTCCTTTCTTATATTGTCCAATTTTCTAAATGTTGTTATGCCCATTTAATTTCAATTATAAATATTTGGGTATGGATTCGAACCTCCCCCATAATGTCCCCTTTATGTTTTAATTATGAGAGACCACTTTCTATCTCAATAAATGCATCCTAGTTACACCCATTACTATACCGAAATTCTGAAAGGAATTGATCTCTACTCTCTCACATTCAAGCAATTATTTTGTATCATGAATATAAATTCCATTACAATTGTTGGGACATGTATCTATATGACACCTTACTATCCATTTCATGTACATATTATGAAACACCCCTTTCTCTCTCATCAACCATTTTTATTAATTCTTACGACACGCCTTTACGCTACCGAAATTTCACTGATTTCCCAAGCTAGTGTCATTGTGTAGTGAATACCATTACCATTTCTCTATCAAGGGTATCCACCTTTATGCACTTTTCTTTGGTTATCCCATGAAATGCGATGTACGAGGGAATGTAGTGGTCATCTAAACGAATGTTTCAATTAAGATGTTGTAGTTCATGTTTTATGTTGTTATGTAATGATCCTAATCCTCAATGGCCCTAGATCTCTCGATCTTCTATGCTGTATCAAGTGTATTTTATGTAATAAGTTATGTTTAATTGTGTAATAAAAATATTAGTATTGTCATAGATATTTCACACCAATAATGTAGAGAAATGTGCTGCGGTAGACAAAATTGGTTTATAAGAAGCAGTCGAATGTATCTTCAACAGAGATGAAAATTCAAAATTGATTTTGAGCTCTAGTGTATGAAGTTTGATCATCATATAATGAGAATGATCATGACTATCATTCCATGATAGAGACTTGGGTTAAAAAAGGCTATAGTAGGAAGTGGTTAAAGAAATTGCATTCAAGGAATCAGATCACACATGGATACGGATCATTGATAGTGGATGTACTTCCCAGATGACAGAAATAAGGATCTATTGACTGGAATCATGTATGATAAAGAAGGTATTGTAATATTTGTTAATGATGATGTCGTGAAAATTATTGGTTCATGAAAAACATATTTTGGTGGAAAATACATGAAATGAGAAGATGTCTTGGTTGTGAGGGACTTAGCCACAACCTACTTAGTGTTAGCCAATTATGTGACTCAAGGAATGCCATAAGATTCTCTAAGAAATTATTTATCATCAAGGATAGATATGGTGCTATTGTGGTGTAAGGAAATCGTACAAAAGGGGATATCTAGCTCATAAGTAGAGAAGAAGATATGTGATTTCTATCGAAGTATGAAGAAAAAAAGTTATGGCATAAGCGTCTTGGCCATAGAAGACAAGTGTCCTTAAAAGATCTGCTAAAATGTGATGCTTTAGAAATCACTCTAGATTATCACATGATTGTTCACATACGTGTGATTCCATCCAACAAGGTAAAATCATTTGGACGAAATATAATCCAAAGGAGAAAAGTAAACAAGATTGCATGAGTTGGTGCATATTGGATTGTGTGGGAAAAGTTTTCCAAGGGATATTGATGGGATGAGATATAATGTCCCCCACAATGATGATTATAGTTGAATGGCATGAGTTACAATATACACCCACAAATATGAGTTGTTCAGTTGTAGTACAAGGTATCAACATAAATGTAAAAAGATGCTTGGACAGAAAATCCAAAAAAATCAAAAATATAATGGAATAGAGTTCACAAATAGTCAAGTTGAGAATTATCTCTAGAAACATGGGATAACACATCAAGTTTCAATAGTAATAACTGCACAATAGAATGAATTTGTTGAGATAATAAATCATACTGTCAACAACATGGATAAGAAAATTCCTATTAAGAAAGACCTTTCAGAAAAAATTTGGAATGAATCATTAATGCCATTAGTATACACGTCAAATAGAGAATTGCTTTTTCTAAAAGTAGAGAAGACTCTATATAAGTTCTCGGATGGAAAGAATCCATCATTTAAATTCTTTCGAATATTTGGAATTAAATGTTTCTTTCTCAATAAGGAGAAACATAGGAAATTTGAATCCCAGGGGGGGATAAATAAATATTTCATGGCTACTCGAAGAAGAGAAAAGCATATAAATTCTTCAATAAGTAGCTGGGAAAGCTAGTTGAAAGTCACACTATGGATATAGTATAAAATTAATGGAATCTTCAGAAAATACATGATTAGACTTCAGAAGATAGTGATGAAGATATGAGAAGTTAAAGAGATGCTTCTCCTCCAAAGGATGATTCAGAAGAAGATTCAGATGATGTGAATGAATAGGTGTGTATCTAAAGACAGGAAAGAAGAGCTAAAATAGATAGGAATCACATAATTTAGTGATCAGAATGAACTAGTATAGACAAGGAGGATGAAGTCTTTACAACAAGAATCCTACTTATCATAGGTGGAACCCAAAAACATTGGTGAAGTAGATGAAGAAGATAATTGGGTCTAGGAAATGAATGAAGATCATGAACAAATTGAGAATAATCAGATATGGGAAATTGTTTCGAGACCAGCAGGTAAGAATGTTATCTAGACAAAGTGGGTCTTTCACTAAAAAATTAATGATTATGGTGTTTTCATTCAAAACAATGAACGACTGGTGTGAGAAGGGTACTCCTAGACAGATGGTATAGATGTTGATGACTCATTTACACCCATTTAACGGATGGAGACAATCAAATTATTCTTGGCCATATATGTGCAACGAAAGTTTATTGTTTTCTAGATGGATGTCAAGTCATCATTTTTAAATGGAGTTATGGAAGAAGATTTTTACATTGAGCAGCCTGATTTTTTTCTAATTCCTGAGGATGAGAATAGAGTATGTCGAATGAAGAAGGCTTTATATGGTTTTAAGCAAGCACCAAGAGCATTATATTCAAGGAATCATCAGTTTCTAAAGAAGCGTGATTTCTAGCATGATGGAGTTGATTATAAAATGTATTTCAATAATAAAAACAGTCAAAGGCTGATGGAGATGGTTTATGTCGATGACATAATCTTTGGTGGATCAGATTAAGAACAATGCAGAATGTTTTCTGAATTCATGAAAAGAGAGTTCGAAATTTCCATGATTGGTGGGCCAACATTTTTCCTTGGTTTACAAGTGACGCAAGGTATGAATGAAACATTTATCTCTCAATCTAAATATTCCAAGGAGGTTTTGAGAATATTTGGAATGGATAATTCCAAATAGATGAAGTCTTCGATTTCTAACCGACTGAAACTGTCACAGGATGATAAATGAAAGGTAGTTAATATCATGAAATATAGGAAAATCATTGGATGTTTATTGTACAAAACAAAAAAAGGACTGATATTGTATTTTATACATACCCGACAACAAGGTATCAAATAAATCTCAAGGAGAGCCACATAATTTTAGTAAAAATAATTATTCTTTATATCAAGGGAATAATGGATTTTGTCCTAATGTATAATGACAAATATCATCTTGAGTTATTTGGATATATAGATGCAGATTTGACTGGTTTAGCTGATGGGTGGAAATCAACATTAGGATCTGCCATTTATCTTTGAGGGTTGTGTATTTATTGGTTATAAAAGAAAAACGATAGTATTTCGTTGAGAATTGTAGAATCTGAATTCATTTTATCTACTCAAGAATACACGCAACTATTGTGGATGAGGAAGAAAATTGATGATATGGGAATTGAAGTGAAATCTATGATTAGAATCCATTGTGATAATTCCAGTTCTATAAATCTGAGAAAAAATACAGTCCATCAATCAAGAAAAAAACAAATGGAAATCAGATAACATTTTGTCATGGAGAATGTGGGATAAGGTATTGTGATGTTGGACTATGTTCCTACAAAACAACAGGTAGAAGATATTCATAAAAAGGCCTTACCCAATGAAGCATTTGAATGGCATCGACTGGCTCTAGGAATCTAGTCAACTTCCCGCACATGAAAAAGTGTGGATGTGACCCCCTATCCTTGAGGTATGATGTGTATTTTCCTAATGTGATGATATCTTCTCTTCACCCTATTGTAGAAAACCTTGAAGAGCCATTTGGGTTCGTTGACAAAGGGGGATAAAGTGTGACTATTCCAGGGGGAGAAAATACATGGGGAGAAGTTGCTATGTGGAGCAGCAAGATAGGGGGAGTTGATGATGAGTTGAAGCTATTCGAGGAGTTGTATCTTAGAGTGGAGCATTAAATCTGATGATGCTAGAAGGGAACATTCAATGATTAGATCTCATGATGGCAGATGTTCATGATGAAAGAAATTTCTTGGTATTCGTTTATAAGTATTGTATCCCCAATTGGAGATTAAAATGAAGTGATTCGTTGATTAATTTTTCATTATACTATTGTTTCTCATGTCGATCATGGATCACGTGGGCTTAATGTTTGTGTTGAGTAAATCCTTGATTGCTATCTTAATCGTGAGAATAGAATGGTGGTTAAAGTTGGAAGGAGTATTAACAAGACATCAAAATGTGTGGCATTATTATGAGAAGAGTTATCAATAAAACTAAAGGGGAGATTATTGGGAAAAAATCCCTCAAGGAGTCCAATTTGCATTTTTTGGGTGTTGTTGTGTTTATTAAGAAATCCATATGACTGAAAATGATTATAGATGGTGTTTGTTGAAGATAAGTTTTTAAGGTGGCGTAGTCTCCTAGTTTTTTTTAAATATTTGGGCCTCAAAATTGGGAGTTTGGTGTTGGAAAAGGAAGGATTTATTCATGGGAATAGATGGTATGAAGAAAATTGAAGAAAACTGGAAAAGGATTAGAAACACATAACTTAATGCATGGACTGTGTACCATGTTCTGGGAATAGTGTGTGGAGTGGTGGGAATGGTGTGATGGAGCAGTTCACGAATGGAAAAATAGTTCACGGTGGAAGAAGGTATGGTATGTGGAAGGCTTTAAGTCGGAAAAAGAAAATCGATCACATATTAGAAAATGTATTACGCGGAGCTCGTATGAAAATTGGTTCGTGGGTGGCTTGTTGTTCGCGAAGGTATGAGGATCAGCATGCAGTGGAGGATAGATAGAATAATTTGTAAATTATGGATTAGAGGATTTTGAGGATATCTTTTCCTTTATATGAATGGGTAATACTACTGATTATAGTGGAGATTGAAGATCATTAGAGATCCTATTTTCCTCTCAAAATTTGGTAAAGTATTAAAGTGGTCCACAATGAAGGTATTTGTGGGAATTATTAACCTACCAAGGACGTCCGGTATGTGTAGAAGGAAGTCCAATACGCAAAAGTGGTTGTATCAGTACGTAGAGGAGGAATCTACAGTACGTGGAAGTGAAGGTAGTCTGTGAAAAAAGAAAAATTCCTGGATAGGAGGGGTCTCTTAGAGGAGGTTTTCAGAATCGATATGTGGTTGAGGTATGTGATCGAGAAGGCAGAGGTAGTCTGTGGATAATGGAATGTTTTCGATAGTGGAGGTGGTACCCGAAGAAGGTGTCCTGAGTAACAAACCTAGTATTCAGTATGTGGGAGAGGAAGGTGGTTCATGATTTTCAAAAGATTGATTGTGAGAGCATCAAATCAATGTGAAAAAGTATTTTCTGGTACCCAGCAGTACTCGGGAAGGTGGACATCATCTAAGGGTGAAAATAGAACATCAACAGAGCATCTACCTGTAGTTGAGGATGCATGAGTTCATGAAACTGAAGGGGCCTACATGTCCATAAACATTGATTGACCTCTAAGTCCATAAACTGTGTGTGGATTCCCTTCCAAGAGCAGTGAGTGAAGAGAAATACAGTGACCCTTTCCAACGGTAGTGAGCTAGAGAAAGAGGCATAAGGAGTGACCCTTGGGAATGCAATGTATAGACCCTAAACCTTACCAATGCAGTGAGCATAGGAATAAAATATCTAGCCTGAAATTTGTACTCATTATTGTAAGCGAGCCTTGGTGAATGTGGTACATCAACACATTCCCATTTTATACTACTTGGGAGTATCCCAATGAGGGTGAACCAAGTAAAACGTTTTTTCTCATGCATAATTTCATATTTTTTCATATATTTGTATGGGAGGAAGATAGAATTGAGTTTTTTCTAACATAAAAAACAAGATTTGAACAGAAGAAAATTTTAAAATGTTATACCCTAATTCATCCCCACATAGGGTATTTAACATATTGGACGTAACAAAAGGAAAGATTCCAAATCATTCTACTCAATAGGACTCCTGCATAGGTGTAAGACCCAACATTCTGAAGTACATTGGATTTGATTAATTCCCAAATGGTATACATAGGAAACATCCCTATGGTTCAAACCTAACAACCCTAATTTCACCTTGACTATCTCTGGTCCGTATCCCCAGTAGGTTCATATCCAATATAGGAGGATACATCCATTATCGATCCCTTTGGACACTTTGTTGTAAGTCCCACACCAAACATGACATGGAACCTTCTTCCTATATGTCCTCACAAAATTATTTTAGGCATCATGGTGTGGTCTTCATCACATGACCTTAAAAGGTATGATGTATCCCATTATGTGGAATTGAACTATGTGGGTTCTAATTTCTTTCACAAGGATATAGAGGTATCAATTTTCATGGGTGTAATCTCAACATCAATATAACTCATGTTTTCTTGGATGACGATATATTATAGAGTGACCCATTGTGTGGATAAAACCATCATCACAATAATAAACACTATAAGAATATCTAATCTATATACAAATGGGTACCATCGATGATGAACCTTTGATACATACATATTTCTCCACGGATGAAGAACCGTAGATACATACAAATGATTTTAAAGGTGACATATTATAATAATATATTTCCAATATAATTATGTCTCATTATATATTTTTTATTTAATTAAAGGATTCATGAATATGTCTTAAATTTATATGAGATTACTGGAGTAGGAAACAGTTCCCCCCAAAAAGTTGTGATGTTTCCAACCTCCCATCCTATCAACTATTGTGAGCCCATGAGTGTTGTTGGGATCATATCTCAATGAACACCTACATTTGGAATACAGTTTCATGAAACATCACAAATAAGGGGACTATCGGGTGTTTTTTGTTCCATGAATAAACCCCATTGGAAACTGCCTAGGAATAGATTTTCCAAATGAAACACTCATCCATTGAATACTTAGTAAAATCCTAACTCTCTTTAATTGAAACCTTATTTGAGTGTAAGATTTTAGGTATATCTTGTAGTATTATTTCCATGATAACTACATTATGTATGGTCTCTCCAAGTGAAACATTGATGTTTACAATTTTGATGAATCTGTTGTATATCTCGTTGATTCCTTCTTAATCAGTCACTCTGAATTCTTTAGACTCAACTCCATGAATACAAAGCTTGGTTATCTACAACATGTTCATTCCTCGGTGAGTTAATTCTATATTCCTCAGGATCTCAGAAGCAATTCTACACGATGAAATATAGATATACATATTTCAACATAAAAAATAATTAAATTAATTAAGATATTTTTAATTTAGAATACATTTTGTAACATCATTAAAGGTTTGATTTTCTAAATCTCATTTAGGTATTTTATAAGGATTTAACATAATAGCCTAGAATTGAAGACTTTTTCTTTTAGAAATACATCCATATGATCCTTCAAGTTTAAATTTTCACTTCTATTAAAGTGCAGTGGTCTTATGGGATTTAGTATCTCAAATTATAGAAATTCAATAACGAAACAATAGATCTTTTCCTTAGACTATTAAATCTGGGGTAATTGTTAGATCAAGAAAGATAAGTAAATAGTAATATAAAATTTCTTAAAATTCACCACCCTATGATACCAATTTTTAGGTACCCATATATGTCAATATTGACTAGATTAGTGGTGCCAATAATCCTTTTAAAAATAATAAATCAAATATGATTATCACATTGTTAAAAAGTTGTAATTATGGAGTAGAAAATAAAACAAATAACACATGATGGTTTTTGTATTAATTTGGATCACCATAATCCATGTATACTTTCCAATATCCTCTCCATGGAGAAAATACTTTTATTTACTTGTTCCTCACTTTTGATAGGGAGTGAGAACACAATTATATACAAATATAACTTTTTCTCACCTGGTAGAATAACACATGACTTTTGATGGTATCACAACCCACTTGAATTTCGACTATGATTAATAACCCTACATTACCTTTATATGGGATGAATAAACCATTTAAGTAATTTTTTATGAGAAAACTATAAACAAACTCTAAAAAAAATATAGAATATAAAAAAATAAAATGATGAAAATATATAGAAAATAAGAATAGATTAGAAGATAATATTTAATGTTGATGGAGATCAAAAAATTTGATCACTTCACCACTGGAAAATAAAAATAATGTTATCCTTCATGATAAAAATATTGGAATAGAATTCATAGTTTATATTCACTATTTTTCAAATATTTTATGAATATTTTATTTGTCTGACTCTGTAATCATAACAATAATTATTGGTAATATTTATTAAATAAAATTTTAACAAATTCATTGGTTTTCATTGCAATGGCTATAATTTCTACATCAAAACCAAATATTTTGTATCATCTTATTGGATATTCATAAAAATTCATGTTATAAAGAATAATAAATATCCAAATATTATTGTTACATGTAATTTAAAATAATGCGTTCATTACCACAGAGTTTTCAATCTTTCATTTTGGCATGAAATAACATCATATTGATTCCAACAAGAATATTAATAAAATTACATATTTAAAAGATTAATAAAATAGTTAAAATAATATGAATGAACTCCCAGTTTATAATAATATTAGAATACAATAAAAAAATTATCATAATTATAATATATTTCATGTGATTATATCTAGAAAATATGGTTAAAATATTTTTAAACAACATGAAGTTAAATTTTTAGAAATATTTAATAAAACATTAATTTATTTCAATTATAACAATTTAAATAATATCAAATAAATTTTGGAATTTTTTTTAAATAATGATAGACAAAAAATACCCAACTATAGTAAGAGTTTTCTCCCACATAGAAACTATTTTCACTATCAAGGGACAATACTTCCATTCAAGGTGATCTACCATTGTGGAGAGTTAAATGAAATCATATGCTACCATCGTGGTTAGTGCTACTCTAAGGAATGTTTTCAGTTCATTAGTGATGATAACGTCAGCTAACATTTTATAACGGATCTACCATCAATACAGGGATCTACTATTGCAGGAACAAAGAAGCTACCTTGAAGGAAGAACAATCAATCATTTATGTAAGGGGTGATAGAGATTCCTCTTCTAATTAATGGAGCTACCATTGAGGGATATACCCTTTGAATGATACTTCCATGGATGATGAAATACCATTGATACAAGAATCTATCATTGCTTGAAATTCATTCCCCCATGAAGCACTGGTTGGAGAAAATAAATAACATGTGGATACATTGTGAATGTCATTCTTCTTAAAATTTAAAAACTTGAATGCAGAGCATATTCAAAATCCCATTTACAACAATGTTCATACTCAACCGAATGTTTGACCAAATTTTTTTTATATTGCATGGAAAATGTAGTTTCATGCATGATGTCATAGTTTTTATCACCTCATACACTCGATCATAGATCTCCTATTGTGACCTTAGATTCAAAAAATGAAGGTTTTGTAATTATATATAGTGTATATAAAATCTCAGATGATGATTTAAGGTTGAATATGAAGAGTTTATTTAGATTCTCAATGTGTAGGAGATCAAATGGTTCATAAGTCTTTGATCGTATGGCTGGTGGGATATCTATAATTTTAAGATATAGAAGATTAGTTTTGGGGTGCCAAAGTCACACATAGGACAAGCACTACTTCTATCCTTTGGTGTATCAATTATCTTGTGATACTTACAACTCAATCTGGCTATAGGGTTCACCACCCAGTACATATGCACAACTCACCACTACGGGCCACACTTACCTAATATGACATTCTTACAGGATGTCTATGTTCCCACTATATTACGGGCCTATACATGACCAACCTACAAACACCCATGTCATCTTATAGTCTTCTTTGGATGGCACTCCCACAGGGTTTAACCTCAGTCCCCCTATGTGGTTGAGTGGATTTCCCTTGGGATTGTCTAAGGTTAACCCCTTTTTTACTTAAGGTCACCAAAAAAGATAGAAAATCAATATAATTAATTAAATACATGTAACAGTTGACAAAAAAGAAGTTATTTTATTAAATTAGTTAAATATTAAAACTAGGATTTTATATTTCACATAACTAGTAATATTAAATAATAAGAAAATAATAAAATCAAAAAAAATAAGTGGTTTCATCTTATCAAAACAATAAAATAAATAAAAACAATAACTCTCTCAAACAACAATGTATTAAATTCCTTGTATGTTAGAGGTTACCATAAAGAGAGAATTTGGATGCTCTATTGAGGATTCAAATCCATTCAACCATTAAAGTAAAAATAGATTTTAATTAATTAGTTAAAGTGTTTTTTAATATACTACGATTGTCCTCATAATATTGCGTGTTCTCTACTGTATTTATGTAATATAAGTTAAATTCTTGAATACTTTTGAATATAATTACCTATGCACTTGATGATGTTACTAATACGGAGGAAGAACACATTATTGATTCTAAAACTATAGAATTATTATGGGATCAACAACATGTTGATGAAAAAAACAAGAACGATGTAGCATCATTGTGTTAACAATAATCATAAAGGAAATAACCAAGGGTATAAAATTTCCAGTTGGTTAGAATCAATGTGGCCAAATTTTTTACCCCAATATTTCAATTTCCATTAGTTATGTTGTGGTAAAAATGAGGATGAATGTTCCAATTGTTATAGATATTTGGCACCATGTCTTTCCTATACTGAATAAAAACCTAGGGGAAGATATTAAGGTAATGTTATGATATAATTTCTCTACTTTGGAAAAAAATTATATAATGAAACATTGATTTATTTTATATTTACCCTTATAGAGTTCAATTATTCTAGATTATTTTTTTAATAAATATATCTTAATCTCTTCTAGAAACTATTATAGAGGTATCCAAGCATTTCTTACAAAACATTATTCAAGGGATACTAAGGGAAAATTAAACCCCCACCCACCAGTTACATATGAACACATTATAAAATAAGATAAATGGAAATATTTCATTAATCATCATAATGAAAATAATTTCACGTGAAAATTAGTGGATACTATTTTATTTTAGATTATTTATTTTATACATTTTTATTAAAAGAAATTAAATTTATGAAACAAAAAAGGAGTGATAAAAAAATAATGCATTGTAAAACCAATGTACCCCAACCATATAGCAAGGATGAGGTTCAGTACACTTGAAAATAAAATGGTATTTATTTTACAACTACAATAAAAGTTTTATGTGATATGAAACAATATATTTTCCTTTTTATATATATATTTCTCAATCAAAATATAAATCCACTTCTATCCCACGTCAAGTGCTGTGGAAGGAGGCCAATTAAAATAATGTTAATTTTTTTTATAAAAACACACAAGTGCAATGGGAATCATGTGTATGAATGAAATATAAATAAAAGTTTTCTTTATAAAATTATAATATCAATTTTTTTTTATATTTTTAGGTTTTTTATATATTTTAGAAAAAAAAATCAACATCGACTATACATAAAGAAAAACTAATTTCAAAAACATTAAAGCAGTAAGAACAATATGGTTGCGTTAGAGGTGGAGGTTTTAGAGTGTGGCCTCAAATATTTTTTGAGAAGAAAAACATATATAGAGATACAGATTGGACAATGAATGGACTGCATGGAAAAATAATTTCTTTGAAAGATAGTATTATCCAATCTAGTTTGAAAGACCAATATATGTGAAACTATTAAAGAGAACTTGTTGTGAAATAAATATTAAAACATAAATATCCAAATTACTCCACTATCATTGATGCTATACATTCCACTCAACAACATACCATACCTAAGGTAATAAATTTTCTATTACTCATTCTCCTAAACATGAATCAAAGAACTTTTGATAACATTATATTACTAAAACTCTACAGGGTGAAGATATATGTGATCTATATCTATAAAAACCCACACATTTATTAATTATGAGGGGTATGGTGTATAATATAATAGGATAAATACTATACAAAAAAACTCCCAAAATATCACATGACAGTGTGGATTGAAGTGTCTCATGATCTGAATGAAGAGTTGTTTATTTTGTTAGATTTTTTGGATGATACTATAGTCAATAATTATACAGGAAGATTCATAGAATGACTGTCTAATAATATAACGATACATGAGATATATTCTCATAAACATTAAATAAAAAAACCTTTAACAGTTGATTATAAAAGGTATAAATTGAGGTATGGTGTTACATATGGATAAAACGATGAGGAAACAAAACGTAGGATCATGATAATCCAGTGAATGAACCAAGAAATCAAAATGAACTTCCCGGACTACATTCTATCTTCCAGTTCCACTTCCACATATATGAACATTACTAATTCATGGATATATAACATTAGAATGAGTAAAAAATTCCTAAATTCAATATAATTAGGAAATATTTGGAGATGTTATTATAGAAGCGATTAGTCTGGAGAGTATAAATTATATTATTATGTTTTAATGGATATGAGTCATTGTTGAGAATACATACATGAGGTTCATTTTTATAATCCTTTTATCCAAAAAATACCCACTATATCCATCAATGTTAATAAATATTCATATTTTATATAGGCATATATATTACTAAAATATAAGGGGAAAACCATATGAAGCACAATTTGGACTCATAAACCTTGTTATCATTTTAACAAAAAAACATTATTTGGAATTAGAAGAAATTGAATAGAATTAAGATTCACTATGTGAGGCATTTGAGAAGAAAGTGATATATGGTAGACACTTATTGATTCCTAAAATTGAGGGGTAAAACATTAAAATCTAATCATATAAAACATATTTTTATTTATTTTTAAGAAGGGCTGGATTCTTATCGTAATCAATTAGGATACCCAATATGTTTATTTGGATCCAATGAATATATTTTCATCAAATAGACTACACATGATGTCTATTGTAAGTTTTTAATACTACAATCAGTGTTTTATTGATAAAATTCAAATTATATTTTTACATTTTTATTTTAATTGTAATTTTATTATGATGGGTGATCTATAAATATATGATAAATCAAGGTATGAGGTCGGTGGCTGAGCATAAGAATCCAACATGTTTTTTTAAATGTAAATAGATTAAAATATATACATAGCAAGATTTAACTATCAAAACTTATTTCAAATTTGTTTTATTATATTGGTCAATGTTCTACTGTGTCTGATGAAAAATAACAATAATCATTGTGGATATTATGTTTTAAACTTTATGAAATATATCATATCCAATCGAAATATTTTCATCCCCAAACCTGTAATTTCTAAAGGTAATTATTATTTCAATAAAAATATTTCTGAATCGTTTATTTGTCTAAATTTTCATAGTACTACCATGATTTCCAAAAATCATTTTTCTCAAAAGAAAATGTAAATCTGTTTAGAGATGTGTGGACATAGTACATGGTGTCAGAATATTTTTTGACATCATGTTTTTACAATTAATAATTATGTTATTTGATTCAATTTAGGATATAACCATAGAGATATATTTTTGAGGTGACGCATTAGTACCTTAATAATTATTTATTATTTTATCCTTATTTGTCAAGGAAAATTTCAATGGAGGGTTTCACTCTATATATTTCAAAAGATATAGTAACATGTTCTAAGATACTCGGGGGTATGAGAGAATAGACTTCATGTTTGAAACTTAGAAAATGGGGATAGGTAAATGTGTTGAGGATCTTTCTACCAAAAAATATGAAGATGCATTACCAAATACTGGAGAAGGTACTTCCCTGATCATAGCCTCCTCATTTTCATTTTGTGTCTTCATTATCAAAGTTCCATTTTACTTTAAAATGAACGTCACATAGCCAAAAATAATAAAAGAAGATTGTATTGTTATGAAAATTTAAGAAAATTGATCCCTAATTTATTTGAGACATGTAGGAATTGATCGTGTTACAATCTAACACACTATGTGTGCGGTAAAACTTTCATTTTGTGTTTTCAATGTAAAAGTGTCAATTTAGTTTAAAACCCATTCCATAATCCAAAAAAACTAAAAAAATGAGATCATATTACTTTCAAAATTCATTAAAGTGATAAATAATTCATTTTGTATGTATAGGAATTTATCACATTCAAATAAAACACATTATGTGGATGGTATTACTTGATGTGTGTGTTTCAATATATAAGTTTTATTTATGTTTAAAATGCATGTCACATAGCCAAAAAAATGAAACCAAGATTGTATAGTTTCCAGAACTGATGACATTGATCCATAATTAATTTTTGATATATAGGAATCATACATGTGTAAATCCTATATTGGGTTTGATCATTATGATGTGAAATGTTTTATTTCTGTTTAAAATTTACATTTATGTTCAAAACACACACCTCATACTCAAATCCGAGAAAACGAATTTAGATTATTGTGATACATTCGGGAAATGGATGAAAAGTTATTTCTGACATGTAGAAATTAATAACATGCCTTTATAACACAAGACGTGACTAGTATAACTTGAAGTGTATATTTTCACTATATAAGTTCAATTTATGTTTAAAATTCACATCACATAGAGAAAACCAAGAAAATTATCTTGTATTATTTTTAATTTTTTGGAAAAAATCCATAATTTATTTCTGATGCATAGAAATTGATCGCTTGGCAATGTGACACACAATGTGGTTGGTAGGACTCAAAGTATATGTTTTTAATATAAAAGATTCATTTTAGTTTAAAAAACATCTCAGAGAAAAAACCATGAAAAATTACTCATATTGTTTTAAAAATTATGTACAATGATAAATAATCCATTTTTGATATGTAGGAATCAACTGTACATAAATCCAATATATGAATTGGTAGGTATGACTATAAGTTTATGTGTTTATTATAGAAGTTACATTTTAGTTTAAAACACATGTCACATAAACAAAACCAATGAAAAATGGCTCAAATGTATTTCAAAATTTAGAAAAATTATCCACATTTAATTTTTGATATGTAGATATTATCATTTAAAAAATATAAGACATTATGATTTTGGTGTGACTCAATGTGTGTGTTTTCAAAAAAAGTGTCATTTTAGTTTAAAACATGCGTCATATATCCAAAACTATGTAAATGGGCTTTAGTTTTTGTAAAACATTAATAAAAAAAATTTCATAATTCATTTTTAAAATATAGGAATCTACCACACATCATTTAGACACTTGATGTGGTAAATGTGAGTCTACGTGTTTTTTTTCAATATAAAAGTTTTATTTTAGTTTAAAATTCACATCACATAGACAAAACCAAGAATACGATATGAATATTTTCTTCTTCAAAAAATACGAAACCAATCCAAAATTTATTTTTTTGTGTAGGAATTAACTACACATAAATCTGATATATATTTTGGATATTATCAATACAAATGTATGTTTTCAATATAAATTTTTATTTTAGATTAAAATGTGTGTTACTAGAAAAAATTGGGAATAGAAGCTTGGATTACTATCAGACATTACTAAAATTATCTATAATTAATTTTTTATGTGTATGAATTGACCTCATTTAAATATAACATTCAATGTGTCTTGTATGAATCGATTTGCATGTTTTCAATATAAAAGTTCCATTTTAGTTTAAAAAATGCATCACATATCCAAAACTGAGAAAAAAACATTTCAATTTTTTTCAAAAATTAGGACAATGATCCATAATTAATTTGTGATATTTAGGAAGAGACCATATGTCAATCAAATTCATGATGTGTCCAGTATTATTCGAAGTATGTTTTTTTAGTATAAAAGTATCATTTTAGTTTAAAACACACATCCCTATACAATAATGAGAAAAAAAGCTTAGACTATTTTCAAAATTTAGTTCAATGATAATTAATTAATTTATGACATGTAGGAATCAACTTCATGTCAATCCAACTCACGATGTGGTAATTATGACACAATGTGTGTGTTTTCAATATAAAAGATCCATTTAAGTTTTACAAATGCATCACATAGCCATAACGTAGAAGAATGGATCAAATTGTTTTCAAACTTTAGGAAAAGATCCTATAATTAATATGTGGAATGTTGGAATCATCCAAATATCAATACTAAACAATATGTGTTTATTATCCTTCTAAGTGCATGTTTTTAATATAAAAGTTATATTTTAGTTGAAAACACATATCACATAACTAAAATGGAGAAAATGAGCTCATATTGTTTACAGGATTTAGGAAAACGATCCATAATTCATTTTCAATAATTAATAATTGACCACAAATAAATAAAACGTGTGATTAACTAATAATATCATTTATTTATACAGTAATTAATAATATAATTTATCATATGTGAATTATATAACATTTAAATTATAGTTTTTTTATTTTTTATTTAATAGAACTAAATTCAACATTGTTTCTACTATAGGGACAAGGTTTTGTATAGAGGTTGATCTTGGGATAAATACTGCAATAATAGTGAAAAACAAAATAATATACTGGTTTTAATTTTATTTTTGGTAATTTTAAATATAACATAAATTTAAATATTTTTTATTTAAATTTTGAATTGAAATGGTAGTGTAATGTTATATTTTAATTTAAATATTATTTTATATATATTTTTATCACTATATATTTGGTTTCTAATTTGTTTTTTTGTTATAGGGATTCTTTAGATTTTATGAGACTTCATGAACATTATCTTGACTACCAAAATCATTGATAAAGGTTTAATTATTTTAACATCTCATGGTTTTTAGTGCTTTTTTTGCACTAAAAAAGTATTTTTAGCACTATTAAATGCCATATCTATAGTAGTCCCAAACGATTCCAGTGACCCTGAAAATCATCGATATAATATATAGGGAAACAAATATAATAATCTCATATCAAAACACATCAATAATGATAAAAAAACATCAAATTAAATATTAAATCTCAAACTACTAATTATAACTCAAGGATCATGACATGAAAGAGTTCATGAATCTATATTCACACCAACCTCTTGAGTTTTGATGAACTTATCTCTATTCTACCTAATATCCAAAATATAAAGTGAGTGATTTGAGAACCTAATACATTACGAAATCTAGACCTTGATACCATTTCATATTGAACATTCCCAAGCAGCCATCTGAACAGGAACCTAACCCGATCATCCACTAGTCTTAGAGGTAATTCATGATCTCAATGGTTTGGAAACCATTTCTAGTATATCAATAATTTATACATTGGGAATTATTTCACCCTCTAAAAATAATTAACCAAACTAGGATCCCACCATCATAATCTGGTATAACCCATCCAGATAATATACTTCTATGCCATAAATTAATAGGTATAATATAATATAAAACAAAAAAAAATTAAAGACATAACATAATAGTAAATAACAATATAAAATCATAACCAACATCACATTTATATAAAATAACATAATAAAATTAAAATATATAATATAAACTAAAAGGAAAGGGGTCTGAGCCTATATGTTTGATACATGCATAATCCAAAAATAAAAACCCAAAATCTATAACTACTAAAATAATCGCATCATGATGCACTATCACTCACCATGTAATAATACATACCATAAAGGGTATGACCCAATCCTTACTCTCATAAGACCAGACCACGACATCTGAGATAAAGCATAAGAGTTTTATACACCTGATAGTGTATGCAGGGTGTGAGAAAAACAAGCCCAGTAATATTTAACATAATATTTGATTCGATTTAATTTTAAAAAAATTAATTTCATTAAATATAGTTTTAATGATAAATATAAAAAAGGGTTTTCTATAGGTGACCATAATAAAAGAAATATCATTCCTTTAGTCTTCTTCCAAAACCTAAGGTAAGACTTATTTTGAACAAAAACACTATCCAAATTGGAAACCATATAAACTAAAAGAAATTAAAAAATATAGATTCCCAAAAGAAATATATTTTAAACATCCATTCTTACCAAGAGTGTAGAATTCACCATTTAATATTTAAAAAATTTAAAAAATTTAATGTAGTGGAATTACATGTCCGCATTTTAAAAAAAAATTATTTTTCTTATTTCAAATACTTTTATAAAATAAATTTTTGAAATGTTTTAAAAGTAATCCATAAAATAAATAAATAATGAAATAAATAATGAGCACCATAATATCCAAGATGCATAATATAACAAACATTAACTATGGAAGTGGTTCTATAAAAAACCAAATAGATACAAGGGGATACAAACAATGTGCGGAGTAGAATTTCCCAATGTAATATCATTAATCAATAAATTAGTTTCATGAGGAAACTCCCAAGGTCCTAACATTCAATTGTATTCTCAATAGTGAGATATTAAATCCATTGGTACAATCCCACAATCTTATTGGGTCATGTTGATCAGCTCTAATTGTCTGATAGGCCCATGTCTACTAGCTCCCACATTTTTAATCAAGTCAAGTTGTTTTGGTCACACAATCTAATAGATCCAATTAAATTAGATCTTATAGTATAATCAATCTCATTTAATTACATACCATTGTAAAACCAATAAAACAACTTTATAATGGCATAAACAAAATACCTCACATAGATGACTAGGTTCCCATGACATGTGTCAAAAGTGGTGAGAAATCAAAAAATTGCAAGGGAAAAATAAATAATTTGAAAAAACTCTCATCTCACCTCCTACACCCTAATAGAATATATCCCCTTTCACAATCATTCATAAAAATCAACACATAATATAAAATATTAATTTCCTCAAGGGGTATCAACTCATCACAAGAAAACAAATACATTGGGATTAACTGAGGATATCTCAAACCATATAACACTTCATAAGGTACAAATGAGCTATTAAAACTAGGGTGGAGTGTCAAACCATATCACGCAAATTTATATACCATTTGAATTTCATTTTGAATATTTATTTTTCTTTATAACCATTGAAACTAAAAAACATCTTCATAAATTAAATAAAATTCTTTGATGACCATGATTTTATTTCCATGACCCTAAAATGTCCAATTGTTTTAAATAAACATTTCATTTAAAAAATGATTTAGAGGCAATCTCAAACAGTTGGCAAAAAAAAATTTATAAGCCAATGAAAACCCGTAAAATAACCTTTAAAATTAATATATATAAAACCATAATTTTTATCCAATTAAATATCCAAATATGGTCAATCACATTAAAATATTATTTCAAACTTTAAGAAAAATACATTTATAAATTTTTATACACTTGTAATTTAAAACCACCCTTAGAATCCATGAAAAACTACTTATATTACTTTATGACAAGTGATACTATTCTTAAAAAATTATTAAAACACTATAAAATATCATATATTGATTTAATTTAACAAAATAAAACATGAAAAATATTATAGAATTCAGTCACATGATATTCAATGGAAACAGACAAAAACACCAACCTCAGATGGGTAGAACCATTCTATGTAATTTCACATATGATGGAGAACAATTAACCAAACAAGAAAGATTCCTCTATAATCCCTAGAAACCAAAACATTTTATTAGTACCCACCCCAAACCCTATCTATAATGAAATAACCCTACTAAGGTTTGTGGAAGACATCCAAATGATGAAAATAGGATGAAAATGAAGAAATAGGGAATAAAAAGACCAATTGAGGGCTTAACTAATATGAATCCCCTGAAAATATGAAATAATAGAAGACAAATTGATAAAATAAAAGAGGGAGGGGAGATTCCATGTGTTACTGGTCATGCAGAGAAAGGGGAAGGAAATCAAGGATATAATCAATAAAAAAGGAGGTTAAAAATATTTATATTAACTTTTTAATTAAATCTAGGAATTGTTTTTGGATAGAATTAACGATTCAGTAACCTATGTACCAAATGTGTAGTTGGAACTACATAAGAAAAATTCCCTCACACAGTTTGGTCACATGGTTTACAAACTTGGTACTAACCATGAAAAGAAACTATCTTAAATATATAATGTATACTGGATTCTTGATACAAGGTTTCCAGAAATCATGCAAAATCTGTGCACCATACCCATACACATAAATGTTACAACGTGGTATCCACTTATTTTCTCGTGGATCAGACCCAACCTTGCACTACCCATGTAGAAAAACATTTCACAGAAGAAAATGATCCAAAAATTCAATGTATATGTGTGACGACAAAGATTCACCGAGATTTTACATGAAAACCATGCCGATAAGTAAATTTTCCAAAAAAAATTAATTCAAAAAATAATTATCTCAAAATATTTTTAAAAAATAATAAATAATAAATAGTATTGACATGTAGTTTTCACATAATCTATATTTAGGATAGTATTATTAAGTTAGTGATATATGGATGTGATTAATATTATTGATTCAGTTATAGATATTAAATTCCATTCTTTTATAAGGTGATTGTGAACGATAAGAATTATGGTTGGGTTAATTTCGTATTTTCTTGAGTTTTTGGTTTTATTTATTTATTAAATTATTATTGGGAGTATATTCTGTGGTTTTCCATTAAATTTATTTGATTATATTAATAATAATTATGTGTAGATTCAAGGTTCCTTGTGAATCTAGTGAATTATAAAGAAGAACTTATACCCCACTATTTCAAGGATGTTCCAGGTGTTTCCTTTCTATAATCTATTACTGTGATCCATTACATTATAGTCTATCTTTCTAAATTTTTGGTTTATTCTTTGATGAGTTTTATGGAATCTTTCAATGACATCCTCCTCAAGATTGGTGTCAGTTCAATTATTTTTACAATTATATATATATTAACCCTCAAGTTGGTGTCTCGTTGTTGTAGACATAGTCCCCTTTTCATGGTTCGTTGACATGGACATGGTTGACTTAAGTGTTCATAATTTTAGTATCCATCTCATGAGAGTTATGTGGATGATTCATATGTAAAGGATGAAGACTTAATGCAACTAGAAGGGATGAATATTTTGAAAACTACTCATCATTTGGGTTTCTAATATATAATTTATTTGGGAAAAATATAAAAATAGGCATAGGTTAATTTTTTTTTAAAAAAAATAAGTTAGAAAGGAATTATTCTCCTTAATGCCATTGAGATAAATCTAAAATAACTTAAGGTGTGTAATGAATTTTCCCCCGATTGATGACATTGAAACGAAATTACCACTTCAAACACATTTATCCTTTTATTAGGAGAAAGTAGTTGTGGGAACATTCATTTCACCTCATAAAAGGGGAAAGGCATTTTAGTAGGTAATTCCTTTAACCACACCCCTTATTAAATCCACCCATACCTTCAGTCAAATCATTCCTCCCTCACACTAAAACTCAATCCATCTCTCTCAATGATTTTCTTAGTTTTTTCTACCTTCTGTGTGACTCTATTTGTGGCCTTAATGAAGTGAAATTTTTTTGAAACATCATTTAAATGTATTTTATTTATTTTAATGTTAACTATTTATTTATTTGTTTAGTTTTGAGTTAAATTTAATTATTTATTAATTGGTTGTTTATTAAATTATAAATAACTATTAAATAATAGTAAAAATTAGTAATTTAATTATTAATATTTTATAATGAATATTAAATAAATAATTTTTAATTAGTCTTAGTACTGGATTTATTATTGTGAAATGATTATTATTTAGTATAACTAAGTTGTTTTAAAAAAATATTTAAATAATTATTAACTAATAAATAATTCATGATGTAATCGTTATGAACATAAAGTTAACTATTAAATAAGTACATAGTAATTAGGAATTAAAATTAATTATATGATGAATAAATATTATTGAAATTTTGAAAAAATGTTAATTAACTAATAATTTACTATTAAACAAATGATAATTAAAAAATAATTAACGAATGATTATTGAATTATTATCAACTGATTAACAACTGATTAAATAATGATTAACTATGGATAAAATAATGATTAACTAAAAATTTACTAATAATTAAATAATTATTAAGAAATAATTAACCAATAATTAATTAAAGATTGTGGATAGCCCCATGACTAAGTTGTATTCGGATATGGCACCGCATCTATAGGATTAGGGATCAAATCCCACCCTTAAAATTTCACCCAAATGTTGGGGGACAATTGATTTATTCCTTCATGAAATCCAACATGGATGCAACAAAAACCATACAAGACTATGAAGGGAATGGTGGTGGGCTATTTTGCGAATATGAGAAATGGGAAAAAACATGAGTGAGCTCAAGAGGATGTCGACGTTTCCTAGGCAAGCATTGGATGGTAGAAAAGTGGTGGTCATGGGTGTGCTCGAAAGGATGCTAGCACTGGTTGGGAAGGTGATAGTTTGTAAAAGTGTAATTCAGTGATCCTAGGTGTAGGAAATGAATATGTGTTAGCTTGGGATGACAATGATGTTGTTGGTTGATGGAAACACTAGGTGAAAGGTGGAATATGCAGAATGGACAGATCAAGCATGGAATGGAAGGTCCACAGGTATGGTGAGATGGATGCAGGCATTCCATTCTATGGGCCTTTAAACCATATATTGAGCCCACAAGCTACATCTTTTAGGTATTTTATTCTGGGTCCATTGGGTAATGTAATGGGTTTCCTTATAATTAGATAATTAAGAGGTATTTTTATTGTCCAATAAAAAGGGGTTTTGATCCCAACATAAAAATAATTATTAATTAATGATTAGCTAATAATTAACTATTTATTAAATATTAATTAATTATAAATCATGTACATAATATCAGTTAAATTTTAATGGAATAATTAATTCTAAATTAATGATTATGTAGTGATTAACTAATGATTAATATAGAAATAAATAATTATTAGATGATGATTACCATATGAATAACTTAGGATCAAATAATGATTAACCAATGATGAACTAATTATTAACTAATTATTAACTAATAACATTCTATAAATAAACTAAATTAAAACTACTAATTGAAAAATTATTAACTAATGATTAACGAGTGATTAACACATGATTATTGAATGATTAAATCGTGATTAACATAGGACTAACTAATTATTAACTAATTGTTTTTTAATTATTAACTAATGATAAACAAGTTATTAATAAATAAATAACGAATAACTAAGGGATGATTACCTTTAGATTAACTAATTATTATCTAATGATTTACTATTGATTAATTAATGGTTAACCAATGATTATGTAATGATCAAAAAATTATTATGTAATGATTAACAAATGATTGCTTAATTATTTACTATTAAATGACTACTTAATAACTATTAATTAACAAATGATTAATGAATGATAAACTAATGATTGATGAGTGACTACAGAATGATTAATGAATGATTATGTAATTATTAATTTTGTATTAACTAATAATTAACTAATGATGAACTAATGATTAATTAATGATTTACAAATAATTAATTAATTATTAACTATTAATTAAATAAAAACTAAATACATAATTATTTTAAATTAAAATATGATTAACCAATGATTAATCAGATATTATGAAATGATTATGAAATGATTAATTAATTATTAACTCTGCATTAAGTAATTCTTAACTAATGATTAAGTAATGATAAATTAGTTATTAACCAAGGATTAACTAATGATAAAATAATGCGTAAATAATGATTAACCAATAAATAATTAATGAGTAACAATTATGTATCCATTAATTAGATTTAAACTAACTACTTAATAACTTTTAATTAATGAATGATTAACTGATTATTAGTGACTGATTATAGAATGATTATTGAATTAATACAGAAAGATTAAGTAATGGCTGACAAATGAATAGGTAATTATTATTTCATTATAAATTAAGTATTAAATTAGGATTAAATCATTATTATCTACTAATTTACTTTTTATTAACACAGGATTAAATTAAGATCCTAGATTCAAAACATCACTCTTGATTTGACACTCTTGAGGGATCTTCTTTAGATGATTCACACTTTTTAAGAAATATATTTTTATGAATACAAGAATATTATCATTTTGACTATGAAACATTAGTTTCATCATTGAGGATATAATAAAATAGTCTATAATATTGGTAATGTAAATATTCTGTAGTTATCCAAGTAATTAAGACACTATCATGATATTATTAGTGTATGTGGTCTAGCATTGTTGCACATATGGATAATAACCCCACAAATGTAATGTTTGGAATTGACATGATGATCAACTGGTGCATGAAAAAATTCCTTACTACACACTCGGTTTGACACTCGCGATGAATATGATTTAGATAATTTGCATTCTCTTTATAAACATCTAAACATACCTTTTGGAATAATAATATTTGTAAAAGGAAAAATTAGTGTCATCATTGATGATATATGAAAATTTTATAAGATATATTTAAATTAATGTTTTTGTGGTTATCTGAGAAATGAAATCTCTATCTAGATACTAAAAGTTGAACTGGATCTAGTATAATTTTACCTAGGGGTGATAAATATAAAATGGGTTCATTGGGAATTGACTCGATTGTCACCATGTTCATGAAAAACATGCCTTGATGCACACCTAGTTTGACCCTACTAGGTTGATTCTCTAGATTATTCAAATTATCATTATAAACATCGAAACATACCTTTAAGAATATTAAAATGTTGACCATGAAACATTAGTGTCACAATTGTGGATATAAGAATTCTTTCTGAAATTTTAGTAAAGTAATGTTTGTGTGGTTATCTGGGTAATGGAATTCCATTATGGATACTAAAAATGGATGTGAATATTGTATTGTTTTACCTTGGAGTAATACCCCTAAAATGGGTACATTAGGCATTGGCTAGATCATCACCTGGTTTATGATAAAGAGGCCTTACTATACACCTAGTTCAACACTCATGTGGGGATTGATTTAGATGATTCACATTTTCATTATAAAATACTAAACATATAATAATTTAATTACACAGTGAAATATATTTACACAATTATTTCATGATCAACAATACTTGATTATTAATCTTTGGCAATATAATTTTCACAATTGTAATCTTGGTCAAAAAAACATTTTTACTTTAGACATTCATGTTTTCCTATGTCTACTGCTATGAAGAAGTTATTCAATCCAATCGAGGATCTTCATTTATTAAATGAAGAAAAATAATTGTTAGGAAAAATGATTATATTACCCTAGGATAACATTAGGAAAGAATTCATGGTTTGATAAATCAGATACCTAATCAGAAGTTCAAGTCTATTAGCTATAGTAATTTTCAATTCCAAGACAGTCAATAGAATATGGATTATCCATTGGCTGGTGATGAGGACTACGTAAAATAAACAACATTATTTAAACAATGGTATGATAATTCTTTCATGGAGTTATATGCAGTTCTGTTAACTATCCAGAAGTACAGTTTTATTGTATTATAAAATAAGCATAAAAGATTCATCAAATATGGTCCATTCAAAGAATATGTTACTCTTCTGTATAACGTGGAAAAAAACAAAAAATGATCAACTAGATAGGAAAAAAGATCATTTGGATGATGGGGAAGCGTCTAATGATTGAACATATGGAGAAAATAGTGATGATGATGAAGAAACTGTAGAATTTTGGGAGGAAGCTTCTAGAGATGTAGTAGTTATACATATACCTCCATGCATAATAAAGCATCCAATAATCTTGACCTATTGATTGGAAGGTATATAATGATTTCATGAATTTGAATAGAATATTATTAAACCTATAACATAGTATCCTAGAGTTGTAGAGGATATATTTGGTCAAATAGAAAAACATTACATGCTAGAAGCTAATTTCCATGAAAATATTCCATGAAAAATATACTAAAAATATTTCATATCAAGAGACACAATATATGTTTAATTTAGGTGTCAAATGAAAAAAATACAATATATGGTGTGAAAAATATAGTGATTATTGTATATTTATATTGATTTATATTATTGACATTTCCTTTAGAGGGTTTATAATTTATAAGATGGTGGTATCTCAAACTGATGTCCAACCTAACCATATACAAGATTATATATCATGGGATAGTGAATTTATGTCATCTATTAATATTGAAATGATTTGGACCTTCCATGATGATCTTGTTTCACTTGTGAATGAGAGGATGCAACAAACTTTTGGTTACAATATTTCCTATAGAAAGGTATGGATTAAAAAACATTAGTAAATTTCCAAGCTATACGTTGGTTAAGATGACTTGAATCGTGTTTTGTCCCAATTTATATCCATAATGATTAAAAAAGTAACCAACTTGTATTCCACCTCAATATAAAAAACATGTGTCTCAAGATAATTGAATTGATCCGTCTCTTGTAAAATTTCATCGGTTGTTCTAGTCTTTCATTCTATATATTGTTGCATTTTGTTTTCTATAAACAGATTATACTGATTGATGGAAAAATTTTATATGGAATGTATACATGTGTATTGCTGATTGTGGAAACACAAGATGGTAAACATACACCTTATACACATTAATTTCCATTATTGATAATGAAAACTATGAATCATGGAGTTGGTTTTCAGTCTTCATTAGAATACAATTCTACAAAATTGAGGGTGTATGTATGGTATCTGATTAACATCATGAAATCAATAAGTCAATGAATACATATACTATTATGTAGATATCCTTGAATTAAAATCATTTATACTGCATCAAACACATTCCCTACAAAATGAAAAAGAATTTTCATGTTGACATTATAAATAAGGCTATCATGAAGCTTGGTAAACAATATTTCTCTTATTTTTTTACTATATCAACATGACGATAAAATTACATTGTGAGTAACATGATCACTTTCATGTAGAATATGAATAATATCAGTGAAGGATTGATCAATGATTATATGGAATTCATAGGGATAATTAGGGAGTGTATGATTACATGATACATATTCAAAAATTGAAATGGACATTGACATACGACAATGGGAATAGGTACAGACACATGACCAAAAACATTGTTGAGTTCTTCAATGGCATCCATAAAGGCCTTCTCATATTACCTATAATTAGCCTTGTTCAGGAAATATACTATCAGTGTGTAAATTAATTCATATAAATAGGAAGATGGACTAATAGTAGGATTCAATAAGGGATGGAGTATGGATGGAATATTTAATGTGTGATTGATGAGAACATTGAGAAATATTCCACTTATAGAGTGTAAATTTTCAACCAAGATGAAATTAAATTTGAAGGGATAGAGTTTTAGGACCCCATCAGAGGTAGAAATTTTCGAGTTCTTGTGGTATTATTGGACTCAAGAAATTGTTGATATGGAAATTTATAAGCATTGAGTTTTCCATACACACACTCCATTATTGCATGTGCCTCAGTGAACATCTCATGGGAACAATATTTTTGATCAATTTTACTGCCTCAACACCATTGCTAACTACGACAATGAACCATGGATGACTATTGTGTATTTCAAACATTTATAATACTAAAAATATAGATGAAATTGATACTTTATGTCATTAGTGTAGTATCATGACAATATTTTCCAGTCAACAGTACTCCATACCGGTTGGTCACATGCCTTAGGTGCACATCCCCATACGCCAAAGGATAACGACTAGAAGTTATGGTTTAATGATGTGATAGTGGGGAGACTATACCCTCATTTTATGATAGTAATATTGATCCATATATATAACACAATGGAAGAAGGACCATAAACAAAATACTCATCAATAAAACTCAGTGGAAGCATAATAAAACACAAGTAGTAAGAAGAATACTAAAGTGATGTCCACATTAGATGACTATAACATGTCATAATAGGTTATAAAAAAATAAACAAGAAGGTTCACCTATATCTTACCATGTAAGTACTTATATATAAAATACCAAAAAAAGGTCCAAACATATGCAGAGGAACCACTGGGTCAACTCCCATCAATCACATGAAAAAGATACATCTACAAAGTACCATTTAATAAGCCTGAATCCTAATATAATCTCAAAAATATAAACTCTACTCACATACCGAGGGGCCCATATAGGGTGTGATTATGGTCTCAATAGGACACCACCAACTTGTTTTTATCTTACATACATAAATCTACAGAGTAATAAAAATATAAATAAAAGGAAATGAACACACATTTATTAGTCAACCTGGTCTTCTTGTGATAAACTACCACAAGTGGGGGATTAACTACTTCAGAAAATGATTGTATATATCTAAATACATTCCCATGAATATATATTTTAAATAACATACATGTCTGAAAATATATATTTGCAGTGGATAGGACTCGTGGATTAATGCCTAGGAATCCCTTAAAGAATATCATACCTGGAGAACCCCTATGAACCTCTCACAAATTTATTACCAACACCTCATTCCATATGATACCTCATGTTCCACCAACAATATATCTGACATCTTAATGACATTCCTAACAATAATTCTTATGTACCTCATACATCCTCTGAGAATGTGAACACTGTATCAATATCTTATTTCACAAGACACAACAACATCTATCCTACAAATGTAATAATTAATTTTAACACAAAAAACTGATGTATTGAGGAAATACAATATTTTTACTCTAATAATATTGGCCCATTGGATTCACATATAATAGAGAAACTCATCTTCCAACCAATGGTCTCAGCACCATCTACCAATGGTCTATCACCATCAACTATGTATTTGTACATTGATCACCTCTAACAGAACTTATGGTTAACACCGTCCCCTAATCCGTAATATCTATAGAGGCCTCCCCCACAAAAATGGTTAAAAACCACCACAACTATGTTTTATATAGGTGAACTTTAATTAAATGGAACTACGACCAATAAAAATGAGGAAAAATCACCAAAACATACTCATCCACATCATCTGAACCTCATGGCCTTGCGACCACATTTCCAAATCCTAATGGTCACCACTATCTCAAGTCCCATGGTCCATTCACTCAACATGATGACCACATATCTTTAAATTATGATGACAATGATTCCTCAACCTGGTTATCATCATCACCCCATATATCTTGGACCATGACCATCATGTTTCCAGAGAACTTTGGTAATCATGTCATAGTATAATTAATTGATTTAAAGACAAATACACAACACATCCAACCAAATCAAGCCCCATACACTTATTAGAACACATACATTAGATAGAGAAGACCCATCGACATTCCATAATATAAATTGATCCAATTAAAGATAATAATTAATTAGTTAAATGTATCACATGGTCAACCCAACATTCATACCAAAACAAGCACCCCAAAATAATGATAAAACATAAAATTAAACCTAGTAACCATATGACTTATTCTGTTATGTAGTCTCTAATATAATATTAGCCTTTAACTCAAGCCAAAATGAGAGATATCATATATTTATACAAGAACCTAAAAATAGGTAAAAATAGATCACATAGATTTAACATTCCATATGGTGAGACAAAAGAGGAATGTAAGTAATTATATTGAAGGCCTCAACAATAATCCTCCAATGAGATTGATATATATTGATTCAGATCCTAGACAGAGGAGTTAGGCTAAATCCTAGGTGGGATAAGAATGGAAGAATCTCCAATGTAGTGCACATTAAATGAATGAGAGGATAAGAGAGGGAAAAATATGGGGGGGGGTGGATTTGTTCATTCACCCCATTAAATGACCCACACATTTTGGCTGCACCGATTTTGTAATCATGGGTAAAACGTATAGTGATCACAACCCAAGCACAACACCTCACATGGCTAAGTGAATAGTTTTCCAAAATTTGTACAACCCATGATTAACCCCTATATAAAAATGTTTTAGAGAGTCTCATAACTGTATGACCCCACCTTAACAGTTCAGAAAATCATGTCTGGTACAAAAGTTGTTCACACAGTTAACCCTTCCAGAATGCATGGTTTGATCAAACAGTGTGCCTTTGTCTACACTTCCTAAAATTAAGACATTAGGGAATGATGCAACCAAAACTCACATGAACCCTCAATGAAATCACAAAGCCATAAAACCTATCAAAAATATGCATAAAATAATTTAATCTCATAGAATTAGGTTATGAAATCCGAAAGAACGGTTTTTCTGACCACCAAAAAAAAATTGAAAACATTTAGGAAATCCATCCCACTCAAAAACCCAAGATGTTAAAAATTATCCACAATAAGATTTATCGTACCTGAGCTGTAATATATCACACTAAATATACCCATATTATAAAAATCACTATAGTCTATCCTAGTTATTATTCAAAGGCTAATTCCCCTTGTGGCGCTCCCCACCTTAGGAGTTACCTACCGGGTTGATTCTAGACCCAAAATTTAATATCTATAAGCTATACTAACAATAATTGGATATAAAATTACTCCAATGATATATTGTAATTCCTAATCCTCATTAGGTTCTCAATTTGTACCTATGTCATACATGACACCCATCAAGTCTTGCGTCTCATCAGATGCCTAATAGTACCTTTTCTATACACGATACTCATAAAAACCCACATCATATCATAATACCATAGATCCTTAATCTCAATAGATTACTAAAATAATCCAACATTATATGTATATATATATAAATATATGGATTCCTAACATATTACAGATTCCTACAAACCTCATACATAACACTTATTGAATTGAAACTCACACATTAACTAGCACCTGGTTAGTCTACATAAAACACACATGCACCTCATACACCATAACATTCCATGAAAAACCAAACTGAAGAGTACACCACAATCAAGGGGTACCTCTAACTATCCTAAACTTCTCATCTCTCTCTAAAAATGATATATCAACAACATAAACTTTTAATGAAGCTTGATTACACAAAGTCGGACATCCCAATGAAGCTGCACCGTCTACTGACCATTAAACCTACTTATGGGTCTCTCCATATCTACCCTGAACTCCATGTGCAGAGGAATCCTAAATTCCTACTCATGGTACCTCTCCTAGTCCTACCTATGTTCTCTAATTATAACATGGTCCATGGATCTCTACTATTTGATATGGCTTCCTATAGAACCTCTCTAGATGGACCATCTAACAACATGACCAATATTCATTTAGATACCTCTCACAGTAAGAATGAACATGAATTAGACACCCTCACTATAAGAACACCTTAGAAGAACCACTCCTTAGTGTCCTAGCTGAGTCTGTATCCTGACTTCCCTACTGTTAATTCTCATAGTCCCTGCTTCTAGCTACCCATAGTATCACTGATCGGCTCACCTAACACCATCACCCAGCTCAAATATGACCAGACCATCTTGTTTCCCTCGACTATCAGTGTATGATTCACTACCTATAATAATGAGGTCATCTTGAATATATTTACCTAAATCATAATGGCATGACGCATTCCATCCTCAAATCACCTCACCCTATAAATGTCATCTCCAACCTTAAAGTTCACAATGTGATACAATTATGTTAATATTGTTGTATAATACATAACATATTTTTCTCCCAACTATAGTATCATGAAATCATGGGCTCATTATTCCCTAAAAATCTCAAGGAATATGTTATAAAATATCCTAGCCTCAAAATCACACTAATCCAGTCCTTCACATGTTTCTATATGAACCTATACATTCCACAAGTTATTTATCTGTCTTCTGAGCATATACATCCCAAGATTCACCCTCCGACGTGGGAGTGTATCAAACTGATCACAAATTTTAGAAATGATTATACTTAGTACATATCTACCTAAATTCGACCGGCTCTATGAAATAATGGTGAATTCTGAGACATGAACTAATGGGTCAGATATGATGTGGGTGGATCATCACCCACTGCTCCCAGGTTGATACCATGTATGTCCCGTTCCAAGATCACCCCGGTCTTTTCATCAATCCATGGAACAAAACATACTATATTAAATGGATGCATCACCTGTAAAAGAAACATTACATATAGATAATGATATTCTCGACCCCCAAGGGCCTCATCCCAACCCGTAGGGGCCTCATTCCGTGCACGCTCATGCGAGATCATATCTACTCCAACATGATGCTCCATAAGAATTAATATATGTGGAAACACCCTAAAGTCCAACAACAATGGTAAATAAACCATAATAGTCATATATATCACAGATAGGGAAATATATAATAGGAAATAAATCTCACCACCCTTAGACTCCTCTATTTCAACCATGTTACATGAAATTTGGCCTCATAACCCCTTACCTACCCATAACAGGGTGAGGTATTAAGTATCATTCTGCCTCATATACCCTACCTAACCATATCATATTCAGGAATTATGTATAATATGGCCTTATTTCCCCCTCACTACACATATCACTATCAAGAATATCATATTATGAATATTATATATCATAAATCTATGTTATTTTAGTATAATTCCACCTGAAGGCTAAGTAGGAAAACAATATTTATATTTTTGTTGACACTTTAAACAAATCACCCCAATAATTACCCTTGCCTACACATTACAAGGTCAGACCCATACATACTATATACAGATAGAATTTCTTATTGATCTCATCAGGAACCACATACCTAGTTGATTGAGTAGAATGCCACAAAAAAGGCTAACTAGGAAAACATTATTTATCTTCTTTGTTGACACTTTAAATAACCCCATCCCTGATAATGTATTCTAGGTTCTTGATAATAATCACAAGTAAAACATACATCATATGAGCCTATGTTCCTATCATGATGCATAATCAATCATTCGTTTCCATACCGGGCCATGGGTCAAAACCATATAATCTAATAACATCACACCCATGTTAGCCACTCATGGTGGAAATAAATCACCTATAAAACTGAAAATCAATAAATCACTTTATTGTAATTGATAATGTGTTATTTCCTAAATGCATGAGATTTCAGGCATCCAAACATGAGATATTTACCTATTTATGAATACATCATATTCACTAGTCTACCACATCCCAAATAGTAAGACCAAGAAAGAAAAGTAACTCCTTTGATACCAATTTTAGCATCCCACTTATTTTTCAACTCAATAGTGATCCAGACCAATTGACCATAGGGCTTTAGGAAAATATCCCCATATATTACTGGCTGAAAACTGGCAGTGAGGGTCAGATGAGGGGATATTGGGGAGACTATACCCTTCAGTGACGATAATAATAATGTTCCATATATATATGTATAACACATCAAAAAAGGACTATTAATAGTATAAGCATCAATAAAACTCTGTGTAAGTATAATAAAACAATATCCATAACAATAATCGCAAAGGATTAACAATTTTAAAGATGAATACAACATGTCATAACAGGTTATACAAAACAATTGAAAATTAGGGTTTCCCATGGATGACCATATATGTACATATATAGAGAATTTCAAAAGATGACCCAACAAGATGCAGAGTAACCACTAGGTCCACTACCATCCATTCGATGCAGAAGGTACATCTACAATCACTAAGGTCCAAATCCTAAGCATGAAACCTTACATAGTCTCAAAATAATAATGTCTACACGCATCCCAAGGGGCATATGTAGGGTGTGAGTCTAAACTCTGTAGGCCACCACCAACATGTAAATTTCTTACATACATAATATTATATTGTGTGAAAAATATAATTAAAAATAAAATGTACACACATTTATTAATTAACCTGCTCTACTTATGCTCAACAACCACGACTAAAAATTTACATAATTTGACTAACTTCTATATATACTTGAATACATGCACCCAAATACATATTTTTCAAACAATACGGATCTATAAATATATATTTTTAGTGGTGAGGACCCATGGATAAATAACCAAGAATCCCCTGAAAAATATCATTCCTGGTGATCCCCTGGGAACCTCCCATAAATTTATTATCACCACCTCAAACTATCCAACACCTCACATGACACAATCAAGTATCTCACATCCTACGGAAAATCCCAACAATAATTCCTAGTTCACTTATACCCCCTTTAAAAAAGTACCCATTGGCTCAATATCCCAATGCACTGAGGATTAGTGATATCCGTCCTCCAATAATAATAACCATTGTTTCCACAATATCCCAACATCCTATGGCACTGGGATACCCTTTATCCAATAATACAATCCCATTATATTCAAATATAATGGCATACCTCATCCCCCAATTTATGGTCTCCACACCATCTTTAGATAGTCAATGACCATCAATTGTGGATTTTTATGATGGGCACTTCAAACATAACTAATGTTCAATGCCATCCCCTAAGAAAAAATATATGTAGACGCCTCCACCTGAAATGAGTGGTCATGACCCGTCAACTAAGTCCTATTTGTGTGAACATGACTCCAACAAAACATTTGATAAAAAATATGTGTGGAAATCACCAAAATTTATTAAGACACATCATCTGGTACCTCATACTACTATGACCACATCACCCAAATCCTGATGATCGTCACCATATCAAGTCGCACTAACCCTACCCTCAACTTGACCAACTCATCACCTCAAATCCCATTGACCATGTAACCTAAACCATGTGATAATCATCAACACATGTATCTTAGTCCATTCAATTCATGATCCCAAGGAACCATATTATTCATATCATAATTTAATTAATTAATTTAAAAAAAAGAAACAACATGCCAAAATAACCCAAGCACCATACCTAGATTAGCACATGTAAATAGGTTGAGGAAGACCCATTGACATCCATTTATATCAATTAATCAAATTAAAGACAATCACTATTTTATTAAGGGTCTCACGTGGATAACCCAATGTTCATATCATAATATGTACCAAAATACAACCACGAAATTAACGAGAAATCTAGGAAAATACTACCTCATACACATAGGTGATATCTCATCTGATACTGGTATCTAACTTGAGTAAAAACAAGAAATTTTAGAATTTTAGAAAAACAACTTAAAATAGGAAAATATAGATCGCACATATTCACCATTATGTATGGAAAGATAAAATAGTAATGGAAGGGGATTAAAGGACTTACTGATACGCTTCCAATGAGACTGAAGGAGACTGATTTAGAGCTCAAACGAAGGAGGTAGACCAAAGCCTAGGTGGGAGATGAATGGAATACTCCCACTATTTTTGACATGAATGTTATGATAAAATAGGGAAAAAGATATAGGATGGGGGTTATTTTCGAAATTTCACCCATTTAAATGACACGCACAGTTAGACTAATTGTGCATCAACCGTGTAGTGCTCACTACCCAAACATCTCACGTTGTACGACTAGGTGCATGATTTTTCAAACAATAAACAAACCAAGAATATCCTATATATCATAATGTTGCAAAGACTCACACAGTTGAGTGTCCCAAACTATATGGTTTTAGAAATTATGTTTGGTGAAAATGAGGGAGACACAGTTCGATCAAACCATGTGTATCTTGTTTCGCTTCCTGAAACTATGTCTTTAGGGCATGACAAACCCAAAACTCACTTTAAATCTCGATGTACTCACCTAGCCTTAATAATAATCTAGAATCATTTCATAGGATCATTCAAACTATTAAAATTAGTTTTTTAATATCAAATTAAAGGTTTGGATAACCACAAAACACGAAAACTCAAAAATGTTGGGAAATTATACCCTCCCAAAAATACAAGACATTAAAAATAGGTTGTGACCTGGATATGGATCATAGTTTAATAGGACTTGGAATGATATGGTTTTCCCCTTAGAATAATGGATATTTTTTAAATAAAAAATATTTCATAGGGAAGGTCATAATAAAAAATTATTCCATAACATTGCTTGAATGAGTTCTCATTCTCAACCATAATGATATATTAACTGCAAATAATGTAATTTCGTATTTATTTTAAAATCATGATATAAGTTTTAGTGATTGAAAATAAACCATATGAGAAAATTTATTATCCATGTAAACATGTATAGTATTTAAAATTACTAATGAATAAGATCAATTGAAAAGTGTTGGTTAGGTGGACAACTCATAGGGGGGTTTTTTGAGTTTCCAATTATAAATGATTTGAAACAAAATCCCATAATTTTTAAATAATAAAGGGAAGGGTGTCTATCACTCTTAAATACAAATTAGGATCCTATAATAATTTATAAAAAGAGTACGAAATCATAGTCATGTTATTATTCA
This sequence comes from Viscum album, assembly GCA_963277665.1. Classification (NCBI taxonomy): domain Eukaryota; kingdom Viridiplantae; phylum Streptophyta; class Magnoliopsida; order Santalales; family Viscaceae; genus Viscum; species Viscum album. The sequence goes on from OY728133.1 coordinate 1,870,571,803, forward strand.
ATGTTTGGTCAGTTCAAGACTTAGAAAAAATTAACTCATCTGATGCATGATAACATGATTATTCAAGCGATAACTTGGATTTCAACATGTGGTCACGTACATGTAGCCACATGTCCTCCATGATTAGTTTAAAATCATAATGTGGTAGGTTTTAATGTCCACTTCATGACTAATCCATTTTTATGTTTTTTAGAAAAAATAGTTTACTATCATAAAACATGAAATTTATTAGTAAAAAAAATGATATGTGATCATTATAAATAGGATTATTTAGACTAAGAAAACAAAAAATGATCATAAAATGATGTAAATAATAATATAAATGAAATTATATATAATACACTATATGATGAAAAACACCAACCCATGTTATCATCTAAATAATGATTAAAAAGTGGTAAATTTATCCAACATAATACTATTTATAGCATTCTACTGACCATAATGTTTTAATTCCATTTTACACATAAGATTTATTTCATTTTTATATGTATATATGGATGATACTACTCTACTCCCTGAGTAGTATGGGCATGTTTCACGTGACGTGCTAATGGGCCATGATGTTTGATGGATTATGGTACGTAGAGCACACCACTATCAACATATTTCACCAACATTTTTATTTTACCATACCTACAACATGATGGATTCTATGAAGCTATTGTATTTGATTATGAATTCATTGATCATCAATACCATTCATCACTCACTGGGAGATGGAGACCTGAGACTCAAACATTCCACTTTCCCAAGGGAGATATGACCATCACCTATCTAGGGTGGTACAGTTATAGGACACACCCTTGGAGACTAACATGGTCTTTTATAGAAATTTAATAGAATTTATAATATGAGGGATGATAATGTCATATATAGGGGTTCTTTTTCTGTGAGTTGGATGGACATAAAATTGTCACATACTCATTAACACTGATAAGTTTACTCACATGAATCACACACATGAATATATGTTGAATCTAATGAAAGTGAAATTGTGCATGGATAACTCTGGTATGCATGTCCACATGATGTATTTGGAGCTACTGGTGGTCATAGATCTAGATGAGAGATATATATGGGAACTTATGCACTTAGCATACACATACATAACATTATGCATGACATTCCAATAAAAGCATTATAACGTAGGGGGATGCGTAATACTCATTTAAATGTGGTCATGGGAGAACATCCGTCTATTATCATCTACTATTTATAGTTTGGAGCTTCCTATGGATATGTTGTGTGACGCTCTACATAGATACCAGTATGATCTCTCATTTTTTTCTAATTCTAATATGAGTTATTATAATTAATTTACTATTATTTATCGATTTCTATGTTGTAAATTATAGGTGCAGTCAAGCACACCAGGTCTTCGGGACTATGAGAAATAATTTGGGTGCATATCATCACATGTTGGAATATCTATTACCTACTAATGTAAGTATATACATCCTACATTTGACTAATAAATTTCATAAAATTGTCATTTTTCAAAATTAGTAACAAAATAATTTTACAAATGTCACATTTTATTTATGAATTCATGGTTTCCATACTAGGTTCTATTAGACCAGCTTACCGTATACTACACTAATGAGCTTCACAGTGCTATGGTTGCAGTTCCTTTCATTCACTTTCTTATTGCTGAGTAGAACCAGCCCAATAGAAGACATGTGAAAGCTTGAATTTTTTTATCATATTCTATTTCCACCCAGACAATCAGTTGTGATTTATTCCCTGAAGTTGATGGAAAAGAAGGACGTCCAATGACACCAATGACATGTACATCATCTCAGCCTCTAGGACATACATACATAATTTCATATTGAGGTCATGAATACAATAAAATTCAATTTATTACTATAACTAGAGTATGATTCATGGTATATACTGATGTCTATAATGTATCTTACACCACACGATACAGGGCTTCAGAATATGGTGAGTAAATAAAATTACATTAGTTTTTTATTGTACATTATTTTAATTCAATTTGAATTTATTCACAACATACTAAACAAAAACATATTATCCACAGGTCTGGTCAGGATGAGAGAGAGGTATTTATCCAGAAAACATACCTTGTTGTTGTATAGGATATGATTCCATAATATTGTGTTATACATGATAGTATTTTTGATATTCCACATTATGTAGATGATGTTCTTACCAAGGGAGAGGGGTCTCCTTCTCAGGAAACATCTCCACCAGCTGTTGTTATTGTTGAGTTGTGGCGGTGATGATGTAGACCACGACATGATACACGTAAGGAATCACATATTCCATAGGAAGAGGGAACACCTCTAGAAGCAGAGCCTCATCCATTTGAATATGTTCACCTATCGGTGCAAACCCATTTATGGTGTCTACATAAAAATTCATTTCCAGGTATATCTGACCCAAGATTATATCAGGAGCCATTTCCCATACCTCCATAATTTGGGACCAATCCTTAATAAGTCTTATTATTACTACATTAGATGGAAGGTTCTTCCACTTACATAGTGGGAGAAGGATCCAGTGCATATCTCCACATCTCGATGACGCCTCTTCCAGAGTCTCATAGATAGAGCACTAGAAAGTTGAGATTATTTCATATGAGGAAGATCCTCCATCTCATCATAGTCCTCCCTAACATATAGGTTGATGATCATTATATGGTCGACCCATTCACACAATAAATTGTGGGACATGACCTCATCCTAGAAATTTATTATACTCAATTATTTCTAAATTTTCTATTGACTCAAATTATTTGAAACAACAATGTTTTCTAGGAGCTATATTATTGTTTTTCTATTATATTGATTAAATTATTTTTCTCAACTACTTTATATATATTTATCCTATTCATTAATCTTCATTTAGATTTTACTTACAGTTTAAATTTAATAAGATTTCAAAGTTGACTACTTCAAATATAAGAAAACTTATTAAATTTCAAGTAAGTATAATTAAATTCTTCTAAAATATAATCTATAAATATAATTTAATTAAAATACAATACACAGCCTACACATATAAAAATAGTTGAAAATAAAAACAATTTCATCAATATAATATACTAAAATTAATTTACCTGACACAAAATATAGTGATTAAATACATAATGTTTACGCATTAAAAAATATACGTAGATAAAATATAGTATAACTAAAATTGAAATGATATTTAAAACCCTAAGTAAAAATATATAAAATAATTGAATATAAAAGGAATGCATAAAAAGCTATAAATAATGATTTTATGTTCTGAAAAAAATAACATTTTTCTCAATTTAAATTAATTTTCATTATTTTTTTATGAAATTATTTTCAGTTCTAATTATTTTTTATATGTCTAGTTAGTGTGTCAAATTTCTTTTATATTTTATTTATACTTTATAATTTATAGGCATTCAAAGTAAACAACTTGAAAAATTATTTGGTTTCATGTATATGACATTGAATGATAATAACTTATAAAGTTTAAATATAATCCAAATAAAATTTTACAAACAGACAAAACATATCAAAAATAATTCAAAAGAAAAATAATTTCATAAATATAATATACAAATTCTAATTTACATGTCACAAACTTTATTTCATTAAAGAATAACATTTACACGTTAAACAATTAAAGGGAATAATTATGATTAAGTATTATATTATTCATTAAAGTATTATGAAGTATTTTTAATTATTATATTATAAATAAATATTAGTTATTAAATTATAAATAAATAATAATTTATTATTATATATTTACAATAATTAAAATAATAAATATTATTTATTTTGTAAATAATATAATTAATAATGTAACCAATAAATTATTTAATAATATCATTTTAAAATAAATATTAATTAACTTATTAATATGGAATATTTAATTAATATTAATAATTGTATTAATAAAAAATTATTATACAATAAATAATAATTTATAATAATCATAATAGTAAAGATTATTTTTATATATGGGTTTATAAAAAAAATTAATATTCAAACATATATATGAGTAATTTATTAGTTTTTTGGTTGTTTATGAAAAGTTTTTATGACCCTTAATGCCTTTTCCCAATGGTTTTGGAAATCATGTTAAGGGTCCAAATGAATTTGTCCTAGGAAAAAAATGCCAATGGTGTGAAGGCCCTTCACACATTACATGCTCAACTCTCATTTTTTTAACATAGGATTATTTCCATATTTGTTTTTCAAAAAAATTATATATGAAAATCCTCATAATTTACACTATGTAACATCAAGAAAAGATTGGTTTTAGAAATGGAATAGATTCTATTGACATGGTAAGGAAATGTTTCCTGTTTTTATCATAGGATACCTATGTTAGTGCTTAGGTTTTCCCCTCTTCTATATGGCTTAAGTGTCAAAGAAAAATGGTTAGGTAGTGATATAGTCTGCAAAACCTATTCATTTCCCTTATGTAGGCCTTCCCTAATCTTGATTTTTTTTGGGTTGTTATATCTTTGATCATTTATTTATTATGTGGTTAATTAATATTCATCATTGTGGGTCATTTTTTCCTTCTCTTTTCTTTTATGATTTAAGATCAGAAGTAAACATTTTTTTTGAATTATCTCTAGAATTAATCTATCTTTATAATTTATCTTATTAAATGGATTTTTGTAGTTTGGTGTTGTTCAATTATCTTGGGGCCCATATTTTCAACTAATTCGAACACTGATGGCTGGTGGTGAGTCTACAGTATTCCTGATATGTACAGATTGATTTAGATTATCAATGGTGTTGTGATTTTTGTGTTTTTATGGTTTTGTATTTTGTTTCATTTTGACAATCATTTATTGTGTTCTTGGTGGAGTGTTAAGTATTTTCGTGTAATGGATATGAGAGTGATAATTACTATTGATGGATGGAGAAACAATTCTAGGATAATATGGCATTGTGATTGAAAATCATCGAGAATGGATGAAACATGGTTTTTTGAATTCTTCAATCAGTATGTAGATTTAGAAAGACGATGAATTATATGATAATGATGGTGGGAGAATGAATTAATCATAATAAAGAGTTTTGTGAAGCTGAACATGGTGGGGTTAGGTTTCCTAGGATGTAGTGTTGTGTCTTCATCATTTGTGCAAGATGTTTTTGTATTTTCTGTTGCATCTTTTGATCATTGTTGTGTTTGGTTTTGGGTTGGTGTTAGTTGGACCAGTTTTTTGGTATCTTTTTTGTATATTTTGGTGTGTTTCTTAATAATATCATATATATCTTGATCCTTAATTTTTTTGGGGGATTGATTCCCCAAAAAACTATTCTTCTATCAACATAGGTGTATGAAGGATCATGTTTAATAATGAACATCACAAAATAATGAAGAAGAAAAAACTAGACACTAAACGATAGAGGAGAAAGGAGAAGAAAAATATAAAATGTTAATGAAATGTGTGGAAAAGTAGATAAAATTAGAATTATTATACTTCAAACAATTTTGGTCTTATATACATGGAAGGAACATCACCCACAATCCTTTAATTATGCAAGAAAAAATAAGCATTATACATACAATAATATTGATAAAGAAAGAAATAAAACCCTACAACCATATAACTTAACATACCCACACTCATAGTTAATGGGGGGTAGATTGATGAAAAATAATAAATAACATTTAAAGAAAATAAGAACATTCGTATAATCTCAAGACTAGACTATAAAATTGGATGAAGATGTTGACTATAGATCAAAATCATCAGAATATAAATCCTATGATATAGGTCACCATCCTCCATAAAATTCACTAGGGGAAAGCTCCCTGATTTGAAAAAAAACTACATAGGAACTGTTGTGAGTGACATAATCGCAGACCTATAGATCCAAATCCCTCTCAAGATCTATCTTTATCTCTATTAAAACTGGAATGGTAGTAATACAGAATCATTAAATCATCACTGAATCATTTCTATTACTTGTTGGTATGCTAAGTTAATGATAATTTATGACAATAGAGGTTCAATGTAATGAATAAGTGGGGATGAAAGACTATGATCAACTCAGTTATAATTTCTCTAATACAATGGCAGTTAGAGATGAAACACTATAACAATAATTAAGGGACATAAGATGATAGGTATGTGTCTGTTCATGACACATACAACTATTATGTAAGGGCCACCCATGACATAGAAAACAAATATGTAAGCCACACCCAATGAATCTATATATACATAAAAGTTACCAGGTAATATGAAGAAATATGTAAGGGCTACTCCAATGATGTAACAAAATATGAAAGTGTCACCATATATAAGGGTTGATCAGCCAGAAACCCTGAAACAAAATAGTTAGTCCCTTTTCCCTTGAATCTGTATAGTTAGGAAAAAAAATACCAGTTTAATAGTCATAGGAACTTACGTTTGGTTTTTGAGACCTCATGTTCGGGTAACAAATACGATTGAATAGATAAACACATCTAGACCATATAAAAAATATCAACATAGTAAGACTAATAAATAGAAATGTGTGGGAATTCAATGTGGAAAAAAACATGGAAACCAAAAAATAATAAACAATTTAATTTGTAACAAATATGCATGATAAAAACACGAAATATCCACCTTATAAATTAAAATGTAATCAAGCATGGAAATGTTATTGTAAGAAATAATGGATTATAATATTTGTTTATTCAAAGAGTTTTATCTAATAGAAAACCCTATGAACACTAAATAAATATTACCAAATCCATATGCCCGATTCTCCACATGAAGTGATGTTTCTAAAATCACAAAAGGAATCATTAACACTCGAAAATCAATATAAACAAAGAGATTATGCTTTATCAATAGTAAATGAAATAATCATGAAACTTGTAAAAAATGATAAAAAACACGTAAATAATAAGGCAATAGAAAACACATACCTAAAGTAACAACATCCAACATGAGAAAGTTTCCACCTGGACCTAAATAGACTCATACACCCAGTCCAAATAAAACCCTTCCCAAATCACATGAAAGTCAAGTCTTAGGATTGTATAATTAAGATAATATAGAGTTTTACCTGACTATACAATAAGGGTAACTAAACAAAATATTCAAGACATTGACACCATCAAGACTGAGGTATACCACATGGTTATATGACATGTTGTCTAAAGGATTATTCTTAGAGAAGTATCACTTAATATGTCCAATATTTTCACACCAAAAGCACCAGAAATTTCTAAACCAACCTATATCGTTATTCTCGTTCAAATTTTTTTTAGTTTTACTCCTCACATCCATAAATTGAGGTTCTGTCTTAACCCCACCATCCTCCTGTGTGAGACTTTGTGTCTGATGATCCCTAAACAACACAACTACATTATGTTTCTCTATGGAAATAGACTCTCTACCATAAATCACAGAATATTTTAATGAATTCGAAGAATCATCTAGGGAGGTCAAAAAATAATGCCTCGAACTTCATTATGGAGATATTCCTCAAACCCAAATTGAATATAATGCAATATGGCTATGTCATATTTTATTTCTAGGAATATATCGTAAATCATATAAATATTCCATTTCCTTAGGAAATTCTAATATATGATTGGTCATCTCATATCATAGTGTTACCACTTGAATCATAAGGTACAATAAACTCCAACACACTATAAATGAAAAGGAAACTGAATGATAATTGTTATCATTTGAGAATTTCTTCCACATAAGCTATCTTTTTAGACATGTTACATAAGATGAATTCCTTGGAGTAGATACATTCTTGCAAAGGGATACATGAGCTGACTGAGACATTTACTCATGTTTTATAATGCATGAATAAATGCATGATCAATTGAAGAGCATCCGTGTGAGATTTATATAATAGAGGAAGTGCCAAAGTGAAGGACATGTGAGATAATAAGGACTTTCCAAGCTCTTAGTTGAAACTCCATGGTATCAAATATATCTCCACCATTCATCATTTACCCACTCTATAATGAGTTATTTGGTTTCAACTCTTCGAAACATCTACAGGTGATATGTTTTTTGGCTGTCACACGTGTTGATCTTTATCAAATTAATTGGACGATGGATGAAGGAGGAGTTGCGGAAGATTTAGCATATGGTACACATAAGATATATTCATTCAATGTCTAGTATGGTTTCGTTTATAGTGAATTGTTTAATCTTGTTTTATGTTTCTTAATTGGTACCATTACATTTAACAAGTGTTGTTAGATCCCTTTGAAACCCAAAAATGGTATTAAATACCATCATGTGACCAGATTCTTGAAATCATGTTTGAGAAATGAAGAAATAAAAATATTATTCCCTTTCATATTCCAGTAATAAAATATTACACAATGTTAATCCTTTTGATTTGTTTTAATCATATATTGAACCACCATATTCTATTGTATTTGAAGATTCAAGGGTCAGTCATAATGTACAATTAATAACGCATAAAGTCGTGGATGTAAAATATGATCGGTTGGCAATTTTTTTATTATAAATTGTCAATGATAAGGGTTGGGATATTGGTACACCCATTGTTGATAGGTGGAAAAAAGTTTGTGTAAGGTTTTTTTAATTTTTTATTTAATTAACAGGTTTTAGGTTTTTTTTATTTGGGGAAATGGGGTGGTCCAACGCCACTAGAAGTGACACTTTGCCTCATTAAGCCCCACCACCCCATAACATATATATATATTAATAACAATAATATATAAAAATATATTTATAATTACATTTAAAAATAAATAATAACAATTTTAAAAATATATTTAAAAATAATTATTTAAAAATTTGAAATTATTTATAATTATATTTATAAATATAATTAAAATGATATAATTATTAATATATATATATAGTTATAAATAAACATTATTTTAATAAATAAATAAATATATATGTATAATCAAAAATATATATAATTATAAATATATATAATAATAAATTTATATTATTATAAATATATATATTTAGAAATGTGAATTTATATATATGTATATATTTATATCATTAATATAATTACAAATCTAACCCTATAAATAAATAAATGTAATTATAATATATATATATATATATATTAATAATTATATTTATTTTTAATTGTAAATATATAATTATATATATATATATGTACTTATATATATATATAATTATATTAATTTATAATTTTCAATTTGCAGTTATATAATTAGTTAATATTTATTAACATATATTTAATATATATATATATATATTTATATAATAAATATATAATCATAAATATAATAAATATATAATCATAAATTTACTAAACATATATAATATATATAATAAATATAACAAAAAATCTATCTATATAAATATATATTTATATTTATATAATTTATATTATATATATATATATATATTTATATGTATATTTATAAATACGTATATTTTTAGAGTTATATTTATTTATAATTTTAAATATATATTTATAAATATATTTATTTATAATTTTTACTTATTTAAATATTTACATATAATTATTTAATTTCTAATATATGAATACCTATACTTTTTTTAAAAATATGTATAAAATTATAAAATCATATAAAATTAATTACAAATCAACATTAATAATTAATCTTATACACTTTTATAATTATAATTATATTTATTTCCTAAAAATATACATTTTTATATATTAAAAATAATAAATAGATATATAATTATTAAAAATGAATTTATTACTTATATATTTATAATAAATTTTATAAACTTTTATTAATAAATACGTATTTAATAATATAAATATTTTAATTATATATTTATCAATAATTATGTACACTTTTATTATATATAAATAAATATTAATTAATAAATTTAACAAATAAATTTAATAAATTTAATAGATATTAAATGAATTTTATTAATAGATATATATTTAATTTTTATGTAAATATAAACCTTATTATTCATATTCAAAATATAAATTTATAAATTTTAATTAAGGTTTATTTATATATTTAATGAGGTTTATATATATATATATAAAAAAATTTAATAAGGTTTATTTATTTCCTTAAATATATATATATAAACCTTATTAAAACTTATTAAATATATATATATATATATAACTTATTGTATATATATATAACTTATTATTTATATTTAAAATATAAATTTATACATTTTAAATTATTTGTATTTATATATTTAAAAATGTTAATTTATATATTTAAACAATAATGATTATATGTATATATAGACAAGGATTATTTAAATAAATAATTATAGTTTATTTATATTTAAATATTAAAATATAATTAAGGTTAATTTATATTTAGGTATTTATATATAATAATAAACATATGGTTTATTTAAATAAGTAATTATATAAATAGATAATTTGAAGATATTTTTACTTAATATATAATTATATATTTTAAATAATTTAAATATAATGTTTACTTAATTATATATATAATTTAAATTTAATTTCTACTTAATATATAATTATAGATTATTAAATATATTTATAGAAATATTTATAATTAATTCCATATTTTTAAATAAATAATTAAAAATATATTCCACAATTGAAATTAATTATATATACATATAATTAAAAATATAAATTTTGATATATAATCTTAATTATATAAGTATATATTTGAAAATATGAAATAATTTGTTATTATATTTGTAAATATATTTATAATATTATAAATTTAAATTTATAATTTTAAATAAATATAATTATAAATATATATATTTAACTATATATATAATTATATTTTATATATTTACAATTATAAATATTTATAATTATAAATAAAAAAATAAAAAAATATATACATATATTTTTTTATAGTAATATATTTTTAATTATATTAAATATATATATATATATTTATATAAATAAATTAATATTTTTAAATTAATATTTATAATTTTATAATTTTATAATTATATATATATTTATAATTATATTTATTTATGATTATATATATATATTTAAATAATTTTTATTTAATACTATATATATAGATTTATAATTATATTATTATAATTATAATTATAAATATAATTATAAAAAAATTTACATTTTTAAATAAATATTTATAAATATTTTTTTAAAATTTACATTATTTATTTTTAAATATAATTAAAAATATATATTGATATATATTATTATTAATATATATATATATATATATTAGGGGGTGCCATGGTGGGGCCAATGTGAGCGCCACTACATTTGGCGTTAGACCACCCCATTTATCCAAATAAAAAAACGTAAACCCCATTAATTAAATAAAAAATAATAAAAACCCTGCACCCAAGTTTCCCTCGATATACGTTTATTCGGGCAAGCCAGCTCCGCGTCCCTGGATCCTTGAGCATGGGTGCATGCGACTACATTCCAGATGAGATCAGCACCTTGCAAGGGAGTTCCTTGTGCGGACGTGTTTCAGGCCTGTTAGTACCTATTGGGCCTCATAAAGGTTGTCTTCCACCTATTTCGCTACACTTTAACATAGATATGGTTCACAGTTATGCATATCTAGATTGTTTCTGTTCATAGTGCATGTACACAGTCAGGATGCGAGAGTAATTTTCATCTTCAAGTGAACTACACCTTCATCGACATCTTTTGGTTATGGCAATGGGCGCACATACTACATTCTCCCTTTGAGTTGGATTTCTAGAAATCATTTATATTCAATATTATGAAATGTTCATAATGAGTAGCTAAATTATAATGTGTTTATAATGTGTTTATATTTTCTAATTGTCTAATTTTATATTTTTAAGTATATGATTTTTTATTTACAAGTTCTTCCCTTATTTATTATTCATAGATATAGAGAGTTTACATTATCAATGAGTTTATGATTTAGACTAACTGTTCAAATGCTTCAATAAATTAACAAACATGCATCTCAGTAGTTACATTCCATGTATGATAATTTTTTTAGTTTCTATATCTCTTGAATTCAGTTTGTAATTAATGATATAAGATTGATTTTTGATGTTTAATACACTACTACACATATTGTCATTCACAACACAAAAAATGGTCTTTGACAATGCTAAAAACATGACATAGGGGGTCCTTTATTCGTGCTAAAAATAGAGCTGATAAAGGCCGGATTTATCCGAACAGATAAACAACTCCCTTTATCAATGCTTTTTTAGCGCTGATAATGGGCTGGCCGCCTGTAGTGTGTTGTTTATATAACAGAACTCTCAGAACCAAACCTACAATTTAAACAGCGCACCTACAATACATTTAAATAGTACATAGCCAAAAACACACAACACAGCAGAAGAAAACCTTCTATATACATTTAATTGAAATTTTCAATACAAAAATGTCCACCCATGGTATATAAAAAAACTTATTTTACATATCAAACAAAATTTTTACTATAATTGCATTTACAATTTTCCAAAAAATATTCTAAAACATTAATATCTCATATTTTGATGCCTGTGATCCCCTCTCAAAATTTTTACTATAATTGCATTTACAATTTTCCAAAAAATATTCTAAAACATTAATATCTCATTTTTGATGCCTGTGATCCCCTCTCAAAATTTTCCACCCATATTATCAGTTTCTGAACAAATCATCGCAACCTGAGTAAAAGATTCCACCTATATATGAAAACAAAGATCATGTTAATAATACTATATTGATATAAAGTAAAAATTAATATGAAAGAGCATATTAATAAAATGATAATATTTAATAAAAAAGACACATTACGAGTTATACTGGTCACACTGTACGTCCTATTGAGGTGTGGTTGACTCTTATACATCATAAATGACTCATGGATCATTGACCTAAAATATCAAATCAATTCAAATGCATTTTCTCGGTTCTCAGTATGTCACTTTTTGTTTTTACTTAAATTAATGTCAATTTTAAATAAAAAGAGACACTTTCAGTTATACTGGCCACAATGTGTGTGGTATTGAGGTGTAGCTGATTCTTACACATCACAAATGACTTATAGAACCTTGTTCTAGATTATCAAAAAGATCTGAAATTGTTTTCTCAGTTTTCAGTATATCAGTCGTGTTTTGTAACTCAAATGTCATTTCAATCTAGAAATATGAATAATGAGTCATAATAGTTGCATCGTGTGTCTGTTGGATTTGAGACTATTTCATACATGTCAAAATTGATATATGAATCATTTTATTAAATTATCAAGACAATCAAAGTTTGTGTTCTTGGTTTTTAGTGAGTGACACATTTTGAACTAAAATGTCAATTTTAAACTAATAACAAACACTTTTAGTCATATGTGTCACACCATGCATCATATAGAGGGGTTTTGACTTCTGCACATAAAAAATGAATCATAATTTTTTTTACTAAAGTATCAAAACAATATGATTTCATTTTCTTTATTTTCAGTATGTCACTTGTTTTTAGTTAAATTAATAACAATATTAAATAAAAAGTAACACTTTATGTTATACCGAACACACCATGCATTGTATTTATTCGAGGATGATCCATACACATCCAAAATCACTAATAAATCATTAATATAATATATCAAAACAATCTGATTTTTATGCGTTTTCAGTACGTCAATTATTGTTTTTTATCAAATTAATGTCAATTTTAAATAAAAAGAGACATTTTTAGTCCGACTGGGAACATTGTGTATTGTATTGAATTGATGTTAACTCTTACACATCAAAAATGACAAATAGATCATTTTACTAAATTATATAAACAATATAAGGGTGTTTTATCATATTTTAGTATGTCAGTTGTTGTTTTTTACATAAATTCATGTCAATTTTAAATAAAAAGATACATTTCAGTTATACCTGTCACTCCATATGTAATATTGATGTGTGGTTGACTCATACACATAAAAATTGACTTATGGATCATTTTACTAAAGTATCAAAACAATCCAAATTAATTTTCTCTATTTTTAGTATGTCACATGTGGTTTTTATTTAAATTCATGTCAGTTTTAAATAACAAGAGACACTTTGAGTTTTACCTGACACATCATGAATCATATTGAAGTACGTATGATTCCTACATGTGAAAAATTACTCGTGAATATTTTTACTAAAATATAAAAACAATTCAACTAGGATTTTTTGGTTTTCAGTATGTCACATGTTGGTTTGTTTTAAATTAATGTTTATTTTAAATAAAAAGAGACACTTTGAGTCATACCGGTCACACATTGCATCATATTGAGATGAGTCTAAGAACTACACATCAGAAATGACTCATGGATCATTTTATTAATTTATAAAAACAATATGAATTTTTTTGCTCAATTTTGTGTATGTCACTTGTTGTTTTTTATTAAATTAGTGTAAATTTTAAATAAAAAAATGACACTTTTAGTCATAACGGTCACACCATTCATCGGATTGAGGTATGTTTGACTCCTCCATGTCACAAATGACTCAGTGATCCTTTTCATAAAGTATAAAAACAATCTGAATGTGTTTTCTCAGTTTTAGTATGTCACTCGTTTTTATTTAAATTAATGAAAATTCTAAATAAAAAGTTACAGTTTGAGTTATATCAAACACACAATTCATCATATTGAGGCATGACTGATACCTACACATCCAAAATCACTAGTAGATCATTTTAAAAAAATATTAAAACAATATGAAATAGTTTTCCATATTTTTAGTATGTCACATGTTGTTTTTACATAAATTAATGTCAAATTTATATAAAAAGTGACACTTTTAGTCATATCAGTCATACTATGCATTGGATTGAGGAGATTTTGACTACTATAAATCAAAAATGAATCATGGATTGTTTTTATAAAGTATCAAAACAATCCAAATGTTCTTGATTGGTTTTCAATATGTCACTTGTTGTTTTTACATAAATTCATTCCAATTTTAAATAAACAAAAACACACATTGACTTATACTTCACCCAAAATGTGTCGTATTGACGCGTGGTTAACTTCTACACATCAAAAAATACTCTAGGACTGTTTTTATAAACTATCAAAACAATCCAACTACGTTTTCTCAGTTTTCATGATGTAACATGTTGTTTTTAGTTAAATTAATGTCAATTTTAAATAAAAAGAAACACTTTTAGTCACAATGGTCACACCGTGCATTGGATTGATGGTTGGTTGAATCTTTCACATCAAAAAATAACTCATGAATATTTTTACTAAACTATCAAAACAATCTGAATTAATTTTTTTAGTTTTTACTATGTCACTTGTTGTTTTTACTTAAATTCATGTATATTTTAAATAATAAGATATACTTCGAGTTATACCGGTCCCACTGTGCAACCTATGAAGATTCAAAAAGATTCATACCCACTAAAAATGACTCATGGATCATTTTCATATTATATTAAAACAATATGAATGTGTTTTATTAGTTTTCTGTACATCACTTTTAGTTTTTACTTAAATTAATGTCAATTTTAAGTAAAATGCGACCCTTTTAGTCATACAGGTCATACCATGAATCATATTGAGGTGAGGTTGGCTCCTACAAATCAAAAATGAATCATAAATAATTTAACTAACGTATCAAAACTATTTGAATATGTTTTCTTTATTTTATGTATGAGACATGTTTTGACATAAATTAATGTCAATTTTAAATAAAAAGAGACACTTTGAGTTATACCAGCCTCACCGTGTGTCATATTGAGGTGAAGCAGAACCCTATACATAAATAATGATTATAGATCGTTTTACAAAATGTATCAAAACAAAATGAATTTATTTTCTCATTGTTTAGTATGTTTGTTTTGTTTTTTAACTAAAATGTAATTTCAAACTAGAAACATTCATTATGAGTCATACCAGTCACATCGGGTGTTGGATTATTATAAGACATCATCATACACATAATGAAATTATTATGAATCACTATACTAAATTATAATGATAATCGAAGCATGTTTTCTTGGTTTTTATTGAGTGATCATAATGATGTAAGAATGTGATATTAAGATTATAAATTCATGCCCTACATATCATAGATCATAATTATTTGTCATTTATCAAGGAATTTTAGTTCATAATACATCAATAATAGATGATCAAATAATATTATAAAATTAAAACATACACGTCATGTCATACAGAGCACACTGCGTATCAGATTGAGGTGTGGCTTATTGGCATGCAACTGATTAGTACATTGGTTAAGAAAATATTATTGAATGATATTTTGGGAACTCATACTTTACATTCAACTACTAAGAATTCATAATGTTCATTCAACATGTTCCATCTCAGGAGCATGATCATCTTTAAAAAAACTTCCATGACTATACCAATGGAATACACCTGTATAAAAAATAAATGCTTTTATGATTAATACTAAAAATAATTAAATTAAAAATAAATATGAAACAATCCCCTACTTCTATGGAAGTCTCATCTTCATTCTATTTTTGAACATTCATTCATAAGGTATGTTGCACATTCATTTTTTAAAACATCTATATCATGTTGTGAATATGAGTATTTTCGACAGTCATAATAGTACTCAAATAAATAAATACAGAAATGATTAATAAATATTTTAATTTAAATATTTATTATCATTGAAAATACATCTTTAGGGATGATGGTTTGTTTATAGAATATGATCTCTCTCCAAAATTGATAAACATAATAACCAAAAATTTTGTTTTAATTTTTTTTTCAAACACCACTAAAACGTTGGGGAGAATATGTAATTTTTTTATATGTGTTTGGTGTAACACCCCAAGATTTCATACTACATTATTTCTTAAAATTATTTCAATAAATTGCGCTACACGCAACATCGAGTTCGAGTGTACCACGACTTACCAAACTAGATGTTCAAAAGAGGTTATGAATAATATTATCTGTAATTTGATTTTTATATATTCCATATAAATTTTAACATCAATTTTATGTGTTTATTTTAAATAATATAAGAACAAATTCATTTTTGCAGATAAAGGAAGTATTTTTTCAGAAAATACAATATAACCGGATATTAATGGAAAATGCTTTTTAAATACAATATTTGACACCATTATATATTCAATTTGGCAAAATAAACTTCTTCTTTATAATCAAGACATAAAAATTTAGTTTTGTTAAATTTTTCGTGTTTTTATGATAACTTTTATATTTGGGCGAATAGTGATAAATATTTAATTTTAATTGAAAACGTCATTTTTAATCAAAAAAAATTACTAGGTTCAATTATAAATTTGGATGGTTTGGAAGTATAATTATATTATATTTTTACCATTTAATATAATTGAGGTAATTATAGGTAATTTCACATTAAAAATTGCCATTAACACATGTCAATATTTTGATAGTTTTAATTTTTAAAATCCCGCTTTTTTGTTTTGACCATGATAATTAATTTTAAATTAATAAATTAAACATATAATTTTTTAATATGTTAAAATATACTTATTTTTTGAATTAGTAATATAAAAATTAGCATACAGTAATTTTTTGGTATTTTTCTGAAATCCTTCAATTTTTGATTAATATTAAAAAACACTAGGTTATTATTTAATACCAAATTTTTATTTATATAATTATTTATTTTATTTAATTTTTTTTAGTCAATATATATATATAATAGCTATATAAGTTCAATGAATTTCATTGGAGTCATTTTATAATAAAATTATATGTATAAAAATTTATTGAACTTTTTAATGTTTTTACCCACCTTCTAAAAGCATTTGCAAATTTGCAAAAAAAAATTTACCTCTTTTTTTAGTTGAATTTAAAAAATCTGAGAGACACGGTTGACATCAGTAAGTAAAATGTGGTTCAATATAGAAGAAGATTGTTTTTTTTTTGAATAATAGATTTTGACTTTTATTTACCATAGTTAAAAGTAAATATAGTAATTAAGGGTAAAAATGACATTATAATTACCGTAACACATGTTCTAATTCTATTGGATAAGTTTAATTCATCCAAAAAACTGTATGAATAAAATATGATCCAATTTGGTCAACCTGAATTATATTAGGACATTTGTTATTAATTTATTTAGGTAAGAGTTAAAAGTGTTAAATTCAAAGTATAATAACTAAATCATTTTTAATATATGGTTACACACAATATAAATTAGACTATAAATATTCATTAGAAATATAGAAAGATTTCATATATAATTTTATTATATATATAATTTTTAGACATTATATAATTCAATTTATTTAGGACTCAATGATGATGTAATAATTACCTTATTAGTGAAATATTAAAATAATTGATGTTATAAATATCCAACTAAATTTAAATTTAGACTTATGATGAATTTAAGTAATTTACTAGGTTCTTATGACATTTTAGGGTTGATTAGATAATTTTTTTCAAATTGATAAGGCTGTTATGACTTTCACAAAAACATAATACCAAATTGTGTCAAAATTGACATAAACTAATTTTTAAAACAAATACAATATTATTGGTTGATATAATATTAATAAAAATATAATGTTCCGAAAAAGGGATTAAATAATATTATATATTTCATTAATAAACCACATGAGGTTCTCTTGGAAGTTTTCTGTATGTTTATTAACTGTATGGTGTAAGAATATAAGAAAACACGATAAAAGTTAACCTATTTAACTAAGAGTTAAATCTAAAAGACAAGGTTTAAATGGTAAAATGAACTTGTATAAAACCTATTGGTTTAGAGTCTTTAGACCCATAACAACCTAAGACTCTAAATAAATTTTTTTTGATCCATTATAAACTGAATATGATTGTATAATAAATAAATATTTTAATCATTTCCTAAAGTGACCCTCAGACCACCTATAAAAGAGAACTTCCCCTTCTCTCAAAATCACACCTCAAAATCCATTTTTATCGGCCAAAACATTCCCAAATACCACCCCACAATCCCTCCTAACTTCCCTCACATATACCTAGAGTCCTTAATTTGAACAGAAAGCCATCCTAATGAGCCATTTTGATCAACTAAGAAGGAAACACCCAAAGAGGAGGTAATAATTTCACCACCCTCTTTCATGTTATTTTCTTCTTAAAATTCCTCTTTAATTGTTGTTTCCATACCAAAATAATATTTCCATTACCCCCTACATACATTAATTTTACTATAAATATGGTACAACCATATTCTTTATTCTATCCAGCCTATAAATGACAAATTCATCACACATGCATACGTATGGCTTACCGTCTCCACGTCGTGGTGTAGTTTGTTATTCAAACACTTAATTATTTAGATGGGTATAATAATGAATATAAAATATTTAAATAATAATTATAACATGTCAAAGATTCTGTATATATGATATATCGTCCAATTATATACGATTTCTCCATCAATAAATTGATATTATCACTCGTGCGTACGTACCGATTACCATCTCCAAGAACGTGATGAGATTCATTCCCCATCATAATAATTAAAGAATAATTTTTATTTTATGATTAAAAATAATGTTTAATAACTTAATATAATTCTGTATATGAATCTAATACATCATATCCATAACAAACATGGCATACATAACCAAGCATATAAAGTAAAACGGATGGGTTAACACCCAAAATGATGATACTACTAAAATATTATTAACAAGGAAATATTGGAAGATCATATATGATATAATATTTAAATATATGAATATTTTATAATTTAATAACAATGTTTTAACTATTATACCATATTTTAATGTACCCTCAACCAAGGAAATGTAGAAGGTAAGGTTTAATTTCTCAACCTCATTATTATCTGATATTGTTTATGTGTAAGTATTTTCTAGGAAATATTTATTATCCATGTCCATGTTTCCTAAAATAATATTTCAAAATTAATCTTTTAAGGTACTATTTAACAAAATCATCATTTTAAATGTTTTAAATATTTATTCTTATAAATTATTTTCATTAACGTTCATGTTTTCAAAATGATTTTAAGGATTTATTTATATGGACATGAATATTTAAAAATGGTAAATCCATTAAAATGTTTCAA
The DNA here is from genome assembly GCA_963277665.1 of Viscum album. Classification (NCBI taxonomy): domain Eukaryota; kingdom Viridiplantae; phylum Streptophyta; class Magnoliopsida; order Santalales; family Viscaceae; genus Viscum; species Viscum album. The sequence goes on from OY728133.1 coordinate 1,870,591,763, forward strand.
AGTGGTATGGGAAACATAGATTCAAAAATATATTTTAAATTTCATCCTTTATAAATTGTTTGAATTTTAAATGATTTCATGAAAAATGTGTATTTCAATCAAAGAGTTTTATTGATCATTTTCAACTATATCATCATACTTTCCATGATATTATTCTTGATTGAGGTTTATTTATTATAATATAATATTCAATATTTTATTGAACATGTTAAGATATATATTACAGTGGATGTGCTATTTTTATACCATTCATGGGTTATGGATAAATTATTGAAATTTCATATTCTATTTTTAATTTGAATGTTTATTTTATGTTTCAAAAATTTCATACGAGGAATGAATTGGACAAAGTATGTAATCAGTGGGGCCCACTATAGCTCTGTGTTCCATCAGTAGGTGTCATGAGACAAAATAGTGTCTTGACACAAGTCCTTGACAAAATATTATTTGTAGTCTTGGCACAAGGCCTTGACTATGTGGTTATGAAGTCTGGCATTTTTCATTATATTATTATGAAATTGGCTACCGATATTACATGTGATTATTCGACTAGTAAAATATCCATGTTAATAAGTAAATGGAATTATTTGATTTATCTTTTCCATATTATGATGACGTTTATGTTTTAATGGCTTGTGTTTTAGTTTTAAACATTCACTTAAATGTTTATGCTTATTTAGGAAAGTTTCCACTATATTGTTATCCTAATTGAGCATCTGAGCGCACCCTTTTCTTATGATTTATTTTCCCAGGATTACAAGAAATATATTATTATTGATAAGGGGGTTAATATAGGGTATTAATGGAATTATCAAAGGATACTTTATGTTGTGTTTTATTTTATAATGTGTAATGTAACATTCATATATATAATAAATTTTCTAAGACTACTGAACTGATTAGTCTTTCGGGACATGATACCTTATAATCATGCCAATGTATTAAAATAATGTACTAAATCTGGGATTCTGGGGTCGGGACATTACAGTTGATATTAGAGGATGTTTATCAACAAGCTTGGAAATATAATTAGATAAAGTCTGATTAGAGAACATTACACTAAGATAGATTTTGAGTATTTGTATAGAAGAAATTCCTAGTATTTTGGTAATATAGATATTTTGTGTATTTTCTAATCAATACATCAATGTCTGGATACGAGCAGGTAGAAGCGACTCTGGCACAGATGTACCTAGGAGTGAAAACTCTGAGAAGGAGTTTTGGGCTAGACCCGGGGTATCCTAGTACATGACAACATGCCTTGCTGCACTCTTGGTTACGAAACTCCTGGGGGATATGTTTAGGATACATTACATTTTCATTACAATCCATTATGAATGATTAATGAGTAAATACTTCCTAAAAGAAAAATATTTACGGTTATATATTCTATTCATAATCATTTCAATTTAAAATATGTATTTTACAGGTTTTGAATTATGGATTTCAATTCATAAAATAACCTAGTGTATTCCATTGATTAGAAATGGAGCATAGTATACGGAATGAGAATTCCAGTAATACGCATGATCGAAATATTATGAAGGGTCATATATTTCATGGTATTAAACCAAAATTTAAAATAGAAATAGTCTCCCACATATTCTCATCATGTGAAGAAATAGTATCCTGTGTTAATATGATAAGAAAATAATTTTCTGAGTCTTATGGCATTAAAGGGAACCAAGATAAGAAAAGGATGGAAGAGATAAATATGTATAAAGGGAAGAGGGGAAATATTGATTTTCCTATATGTGATAACTGTGGAATGAATCACCCTGGTAAATGCTCGAATAGAATTGATGTTTGTTATAAGATAGGAGAAAAAGGACACAAAGTACATGATTTCAAGAGTAAGAAAATGATTTCAAATGTACAATGCTTTATCTACAAGGAGTTAGTACACTACATGAATCAAAGTCAAAATCATCAGAGTATACCCTAAAAGCTGCTATTGGATAACAATCAAGTAATGATACTACCAAAGAAAAAGTGGAATGATTAGAGTTATTATGTTTTTATTATAGTATTGTGTCATTTGAGTATTGTATTAATGATGTAAATGTTATAATACTTATAGAATATATAAGGATAGTATTGTAGTACTATTTCATTAAGGACATGAGATTGTGTGGAACCAAGAAAAGTGACTCAATAACCAGTTAAATGTTTTGGAGAATATTTGGTTCAGAGAAAGATAAACTATAACATGGTTCTGATACTGAGGTAGTGATTTTGGAATAATATATGATTCATTTGGAAAAATTATATTGGATATTATTGACCACCTTGAAACAGATTAATGATTTCTATATTCCATAGTTGTTGGACTTTGCCACATTTTGGATAGAATGAGTATATGCAGTATTGTCACGAACCAGGTCGGGTCGCCATCCGACCCGGCGCCGACCCGGTCCGCGGCAAGGCCCGAAGGGAGTTCCCGATCCCCACGGGCTGGCACAAGTGCCCGGGTATCATGTTTAACAAGTGGGAACAGTTTTACCCGAAATACAAGACAGAGAAACCAACTAACAAGATAGATCAACTGAAATTTAGAAGTAGACAACGAGACGTGCCTTTAAACTATGAACAAGTTTAAGGTCTACAACTCAAAGCAATAACTAAAAAGAAAAAAATACGACAGCGGAAACTAAAACTCAAACTCAACCTCCCGGCAGAAGTGAGACCACAACAACACCATTCTGAAAGAGAAGACCAGCTGCAACCTGAACCACCATCACTGAACACGAAGTCACAACCTGGAATACAGAAGAAACAGAATCTACATACACCCAAGGGTGTATGCAGGGTGTGAGCTAAAAGCCCAGTAGGATGCCACTGAGAAATGGTTCCATGCCACAACATCAAAAGACAATTTAAAGTGCTTATTCAAAATATTAATTTAAAAATTCTTTTAAAGAAAACATTTACAAGCTAAACGCTAAAAGAAAAACATTAAAAAGAACTCATTTAACAAACACGATTTTTAAAGGGGAAGAGAAATGTTCAATATGGGAACACACACACATACTCACACACACACACACACCTGCTCACACACACACACATACTCACGTGGTCTTCCATATGCAGACGGGAGGCACCACGCCAAAGATGGTAGAGCACTACGGGTAAATCCCCTAAGGTTCATCTAGCTCGTGTGGGACCCTAGAAACCTCGTGTCTCGGTGAAACGTGGCTTAGAAGGCCACGACCCTCAGAACACGTGGCTTAGAAGGCCACGACCCTCAGAACACGTGGCTTAGAAGGCCACGACCCTCAGATATCATATATTTAGTTAGTGTTGCAATCGTCAATCCAGCTAAGTGAAACAGGGATGATACCCATCCGGCTCACTAGCACACTAGTTCTAGTCTGCCCACCTAGATACCCAGGGTTTCCCTTGTGCTCAATCAAGTTTCACATTCACAAAATTCACCACTTTCACATTTCACAAACCAAGCTTGACATTACACCAAAAAGTCACCACTTTCATACCAAAACACTATTTCAAAGACACGCACACAAAGGACATGTCTCATTTTATAAAAATACACCACTTTAAAAATGAATGCGTATTCAACTCCTTCAAAATACCATTTTCACATCATAAAAATGTACCAAAGAACCATTTGCACAATTAATTAGACACTTTAAAAATTTACCACAACAAGGTCGAAATAAATAAATAAATAAAAACATAACCACTTCTAAAGAGAGTGCAATTTTTACCACGCACGCATGTCAAACAATTTTTAAACCGCATTCCGTGCAACTTATAAAACACCACCATTCATTTATACAACAACACATATAGAACACAAAAACATACCATTTCGAAAATCCAATTTTTATCAAACGAGCATGGCAAAGCATTATAAACAAATATAGCACCATGCAATTAAATCATAGAACTTATCAAGTTTAACTAAACAAACAAATTAAGTTATCTAGATGATGCAAAGGCATGGAACCACCTACCTCGTCATCGCAGACTTCACGACCGTGGTGCGCAACGACCGCCGCACATCAACCGCGACTCAAACAAAACCAAAATTGATCCTAAACAAACAATTGAACCAAAACACCAATAATTAAACAAGAAATTCATTGAATTCTTCAACCGCACATAATGCGCACCATAAACGAACTCAGAAAAAGAACCTAAAGAACAAAATATCGACAGAAGAATTAAATTCAGACCAAATTTAGCACAAATTAGACCCCAAACCACATGAGACTCTCACCGGCAACTCAACAACTCAAATGCGAACCCTAATCAATAAATCGAACCAACAATAATCAAAAACAAACCATAAAACAAACGTCCTACCTGCTAGAAAAAGAAAAACATACAACAAAAATAAAATAAAACTCACATAATAGGAGGGTTTCGGCACGGTTACGCGCAACCGGTCGAGGAGGGCAGGCCGGAAGGATGGTGCCGGCGGGAAATTTCCAGACAAAAGGATGGAGGAGTGCGAGGCGCCGGAGGTGTGTGCTGATCCAGCGGTCGGAGTGAACCAGCAAGAGGCAGGGAGGGATATCTTCAACGGATAGGAGATCGGCCATTTGCAAGGCTGGCGGCGGTTAGGAATGAGGGTAGGGGCGCGGCGTGCGGCGGGGAGCTGGCCGAGGCGGGCGAGCGGGGCGGGAGAGGGAGGGTAGCGCGCATGGTTAGGGGAGCGACGGGAAGAAAAAAAATAACAGGGGGAGGGTTCGCGCGATGGGAGGAGATGGGAGATCGAGGGTGCCGATGCAGGGGGGATGCGAGCCGGCGGTCTGATGGACAAAGGAGGCGCGGCAACTCCGGTGCGGGATCCGGCCGAGGTGGTGCTGGAGCCAATCCAGCGAGAGGGAGCGAAAGCAGCGGCTAGGTTCGATACGGCACAAGGTAAGAGGCGGGTGAACAGTAACCCGCGAGAAAGAGGGAGAGAAAAAGAGGGAGGAAAGAAAAAAAATATATATATAAGAAAATAGAAAATAAAGGATAAAAAAAAAGATGAAAGAAGAAAATAAATAAAAACAAAAGTAGATAAGGGAATAAAAAAAAGTAGAGGGATAAAATAAAATAACAATAAAAAGATGGGGAAATAAAAATAAATTAAAACCTAAAAAAAATAAAAAATAAAACTAATCATAATGACAAAAATAACTATAATTATAACAAATCCTATTTTTATATGGTTATTTAATCCTCTGCGCCTTGGGCTGACCACACGTTAAACTGGCGAAGCAACACGACTTTGTCCGTGCCCTGCCCGCACGTCGGGTGATGTCAAGACATCGCTCATTTATCAGCGTAGAAGCGCACACAAATTTCGTTCTCATCCCGCTTTCCAACGGAAAAAAATTATAAAAAGGCAACTAAACTTACATAATAAAAATAAAAATTAAAACATACCTCGATGCGAAGTACAGGTGTGACAATTCTCCCCACCATAAAGCTTTCCGTCCCCGGAAAGCCACAAATAGAACCTAACCCCAGAGCATAAAACAACACTCCCTTAAAGTTCAAAGGTAATCCCCACAAACATCAAGTAAGGAGAGGCAAAAATATCATGCTCAGAGAAAGTGACCCAAATGATAACATCAAGAACGCGTAAAAAGACTTTATGATAAGTGCTGCCCACCCTAAAGAACTAAAACACCTCCAGTTTACTGATCAAGGAAGGAAACTCTCACACCCAGTAAATCCAACTTGACAAGCCAAAACCTCCCAAGCACCATTGAACAAAAAAACACACTGTTTGGTTAGAATGAACAGACAAGGTCAGACCATGTACAAGGAACTCTCCTATCACTTTTCACCCAGTCATATTTAAAAACAAAGGCAACAGATCAACATGGGGAGGCCCGAGGGGCTCCCCACCATTTGGAACTCACTGATGCTCGAGACGAGACTGGAAAACTGACACGGGGAGGTTCGAGCGGACTCCCTACCATTAAAGAAAAGTCCAGCACTGATTCATCCTAGAGACATTCGTGCGGGACCCAAATGTGGGTCTCCCCACCATTAAGTAAAGGCCAACACTGATTTATTCAAGAGACCTTTGTGCGAGACCCAATGTGGGTCTTCCCACCATTAGAAACCTACCAGGGCCCAAGACGAGACTAGAGAACCAACATGGGGAGGTCCGGGTGGACTCCCCACCATTAAGGGAAGGCCAACATCAATTTATTCCAGAGACCTTTGTGTGAGACCCATCGTGGTTCTCGCCGCCATCAGAATGTACAGGGGATGCAGAACATTGAGAAATTCTCGATTGTGACCACACACCCCACCACAAGGGGCGGGGAGGGAGGGGCCTGACTATCGGGGTGTCAAAAGAATGACCCAAGACAAACTAGCATTCCCACATTCTTGGATGAGCACTAATCAGTTTTGAGAAAAATTTACTCAACAGGCTCTCATAAGGACCACTAAAGCGATTGCATCCGGTGGAACGCAACCCCCAGGACTTTTAAGGCAACGAGACGAACCTGCCTCCACATGGTGGCGAAAACCTTATGCAACCAGACTGCTCATTCAGAGCGGAAGAACCTTGGAAACAATTTAAACTTCCTCTATTTTTAATATTGATGACAGAAATAAAGTCGGGGTCTCATATACTCTTGGGGTTCCTGACCACGCGCCAGCTTCACTCCGAGGCCTATGGCTGGAGCCCTGATGTTTGAAGCATCTTCTGCCTCGTAGTCAGGCATGGAAGACTCTCGAACAGAGCTTCTCCTTTTGGTGTCACACGGAAACACACTACAACCAAGGAAACACCAGTAACCACAACATATTACGACATCCAACTGATCGTACACTGAACATTTACCAACACAAGAGCTTTAATGGTGCATGCGCATCACTCTTTGTCACACTGGATGAGAACACGACACCGCAAATCGTCGCCAAGCACGAATCATTGTTCTCGAGAGAAACATTGCGCTGAGAAAGACTTTAAACCGCATCTTGAACAACACGTGATTCCTGCAAACGACCATAGTAGCCTCATACGACTGGATTTGCCAAGATAGTAGCCTAACACGAACCTTTCCTTAAATGAAAGAGACCAAATACTAGAGGTCATTTAGAACGATAGACCGCAACAACAACTTAGGGTTGCTTCCAAACCACTGTTGATTATCAAAGAGGTCTCACGCTGCAAGACGTCACCGAACATGACCCTTGCGGCTAATGTAAACACTACCAACCATTCAAAACATCGATAAGCACTGACAGCTCTCGATCGCCTTCACCCTTCCCCACTGGAATTTCTTTCGCCATATCTAGGGGAAACCTTCAAGCGTAACGACGTCAAATTTCATACTCGATGACTCAGGAAACTCAAAGAAACCAAAACCCTGTTCAACTCCCCTCGCATCTGTCATCCCAGTGCGAGAGGATCCACTTAGTTGTAAAAAGTAAAGGTGGGTTTAATTCCAGAATTCAAAAAGAGAATCCTTCGATCAACTGGAGTGTCGGCCAACGGGGAATTCCCCGTAGTCATACTTCAATAACATGACAATGCTTTATGGGGGCATACACTAGTCAAGAAAGAAAACTATGGACCCAACCAAATTGGTCCAACAGTCAAGACATACCACAAGCAAACACCAAACGTGCAGGGGAAACCACTGCAAGTGCTCCCCGATGTACTCTTCAAAGGAATTTACTAACCACACGCTTACATACCAACTTACAAATAAGAACTCAAACTCGGGACATAAACCATCCAGAAATAATACTCAGTTCAAAACGCCACGCATTCAACATCTAAAAAACACAAGGACACGCCACACAACACCGTTTACTAAAACACCAAACATTTTCTTTAACAAGACATTTTAAAAATAAGCAAAGCCAGTAGATTGCACAAACACCAATCGCATCCCGTGAGCTTCGCACATGCATGTTCCCGTGCCGCACTGGCACCCACCTCAAAGATGGTAGAGCACTACGAGTAAATCCCCTAAGGTTCATCTAGCTCGTGTGGGACCCTAGAAACCTCGTGTCTCGGTGAAACGTGGCTTAGAAGGCCACGACCCTCAGAAAACGTGGCTTAGAAGGCCATGACCCTCAGAACACGTGGCTTAGAAGGCCACGACCCTCAGATATCATATATTTAGTTAGTGTTTCAATCGTCAATCCAGCTAAGTGAAACAGGGACGATACCCATCCGGCTCACTAGCACACTAGTTCTAGTCTGCCCACCTAGATACCCAGGGTTTCCCTTGTGCTCAATCAAGTTTCACATTCACAAAATTCACCACTTTCACATTTCACAAACCAAGCTTGACATTACACCAAAAAGTCACCACTTTCATACCAAAACACTATTTCAAAGACACGCACACAAAGGACATGTCTCATTTTAAAAAAATACACCACTTTAAAAATGAATGCGTATTCAACTCCTTCAAAATACCATTTTCACATCATAAAAATGTACCAAAGAACCATTTGCACAATTAATTAGACACTTTAAAAATTTACCACAACAAGGTCGAAATAAATAAATAAATAAAAACATAACCACTTCTAAAGAGAGTGCAATTTTTACCACGCACGCATGTCAAACAATTTTTAAACCGCATTCCGTGCAACTTATAAAACACCACCATTCATTTATACAACAACACATATAGAACAAAAAAACATACCATTTCGAAAATCCAATTTTTATCAAACGAGCATGGCAAAGCATTATAAACAAATATAGCACCATGCAATTAAATCATAGAACTTATCAAGTTTAACTAAACAAACAAATTAAGTTATCTAGATGATGCAAAGGCATGGAACCACCTACCTCGTCATCGCAGACTTCACGACCGTGGTGCGCAACGACCGCCGCACATCAACCGCGACTCAAACAAAACCAAAATTGATCCTAAACCAACAATTGAACCAAAACACCAATAATTAAACCAGAAATTCATTGAATTCTTCAACCGCACATAATGCGCACCATAAACGAACTCAGAAAAAGAACCTAAAGAACAAAATATCGACAGAAGAATTAAATTCAGACCAAATTTAGCACAAATTGGACCCCAAACCACATGAGACTCTCACCGGCAACTCAACAACTCAAATGCGAACCCTAATCAATAAATCGAACCAACAATAATCAAAAACAAACCATAAAACGCCGACCCGGTCCGCGGCAAGGCCCGAAGGGCGTTCCCGATCCCCACGGGCTGGCACAAGTGCCCGGGTATCATGTTTAACAAGTGGGAACGGTTTTACCCGAAATACAAGACAGAGAAACCAACTAACAAGATAGATAAACTGAAATTTAGAAGTAGACAACGAGACGTGCCTTTAAACTATGAACAAGTTTAAGGTCTACAACTCAAAGCAATAACTAAAAAGAAAAAAATACGACAGCGGAAACTAAAACTCAAACTCAACCTCCCGGCAGAAGTGAGACCACATCAACACCATTCTGAAAGAGATGACCAGCTGCAACCTGAACCACCATCACTGAACACGAAGTCGCAACCTGGAATACAGAAGAAACAGAATCTACATACACCCAAGGGTGTATGCAGGGTGTGAGATAAATGCCCAGTAGGATGCCACCGAGAAATGGTTCCATGCCACAACATCAAAAGACAATTTAAAGTGCTTATTCAAAATTTTAATTTAAAAATTCTTTTAAAGAAAACATTTACAAGCTAAACGCTAAAAGAAAAACATTAAAAAGAACTCATTTAACAAACACGATTTTTAAAGGGGAAGAGAAATGTTCAATATGGGAACACACACACATACTCACACACACACACACACCTGCTCACACACACACACATACTCACGTGGTCTTCCATATGCCGACGGGAGGCACCACGCCAAAGATGGTAGAGCACTACGGGTAAATCCCCTAAGGTTCATCTAGCTCCTGTGGGACCCTAGAAACCTCGTGTCTCGGTGAAACGTGGCTTAGAAGGCCACGACCCTCAGAAAACGTGGCTTAGAAGGCCACGACCCTCAGAACACGTGGCTTAGAAGGCCACGACCCTCAGATATCATATATTTAGTTAGTGTTGCAATCGTCAATCCAGCTAAGTGAAACAGGGACGATACCCATCCGGCTCACTAGCACACTAGTTCTAGTCTTCCCACCTAGATACCCAGGGTTTCCCTTGTGCTGAATCAAGTTTCACATTCACAAAATTCACCACTTTCACATTTCACAAACCAAGCTTGACATTACACCAAAAAGTCACCACTTTCATACCAAAACACTATTTCAAAGACACGCACACAAAGGACATGTATCATTTTATAAAAATACACCACTTTAAAAATGAATGAGTATTCAACTCCTTCAAAATACCATTTTCACATCATAAAAATGTACCAAAGAACCATTTGCACAATTAATTAGACACTTTAAAAATTTACCACAACAAGGTCGAAATAAATAAATAAATAAAAACATAACCACTTCTAAAGAGAGTGCAATTTTTACCACGCACGCATGTCAAACAATTTTTAAACCGCATTCCGTGCAACTTATAAAACACCACCATTCATTTATACAACAACACATATAGAACACAAAAACATACCATTTCGAAAATCCAATTTTTATCAAACGAGCATGGCAAAGCATTATAAACAAATATAGCACCATGCAATTAAATCATAGAACTTATCAAGTTTAACTAAACAAACAAATTAAGTTATCTAGATGATGCAAAGGCATGGAACCACCTACCTCGTCATCGCAGACTTCACGACCGTGGTGCGCAGCGACCGCCGCACATCAACCGCGACTCAAACAAAACCAAAATTGATCCTAAACAAACAATTGAACCAAAACACCAATAATTAAACCAGAAATTCATTGAATTCTTCAACCGCACATAATGCGCACCATAAACAAACTCAGAAAAAGAACCTAAAGAACAAAATATCGACAGAAGAATTAAATTCAGACCAAATTTAGCACAAATTGGACCCCAAACCACATGAGACTCTCACCGGCAACTCAACAACTCAAATGCGAACCCTAATCAATAAATCGAACCAACAATAATCAAAAACAAACCATAAAACAAACGTCCTACACGCTAGAAAAAGAAAAACATACAACAAAAATAAAATAAAACTCACATAATAGGAGGGTTTCGGCACGGTTACGCGCAGCCGGTCGAGGAGGGCAGGCCGGAAGGATGGTGCCGGCGGGAAATTTCCAGACAAAAGGATGGAGGAGTGCGAGGCGCCGGAGGTGTGTGCTGATCCAGCAGTCGGAGTGAACCAGCAAGAGGCAGGGAGGGATATCTTCAACGGATAGGAGATCGTCCATTTGCAAGGCTGGCGGCGGTTGGGAATGAGGGTAGGGGCGCGGCGTGCGGCGGGGAGCTGGCCGAGGCGGGCGAGCGGGGCGGGAGAGGGAGGGTAGCGCGCAGGGTTAGGGGAGCGACGGGAAGAAAAAAAATAACATGGGGAGGGTTCGCGCGATGGGAGGAGATGGGAGATCGAGGGTGCCGATGCAGGGGGGATGCGAGCCGGCGGTCTGATGGACAAAGGAGGTGCGGCAACGCCGGTGCGGGATCCGGCCGAGGTGGTGCTGGAGCCAATCCAGCGAGAGGGAGCGAAAGCAGCGGCTAGGTTCGATGCGGCACAAGGTAAGAGGTGGGTGAACAGTAACCCGCGAGAAAGAGGGAGAGAAAAAGAGGGAGGAAAGAAAAAAAATATATATAAGAAAATAGAAAATAAAGGATAAAAAAAAAGAAGAAAGAAGAAAATAAATAAAAACAAAAGAAGATAAGGGAATAAAAAAAAGTAGAGGGATAAAATAAAATAACAATAAAAAGATGGGGAAATAAAAATAAATTAAAACCTAAAAAAAATAAAAAATAAAACTAATCATAATGACAGAAATAACTATAATTATAACAAATCCTATTTTTATATGGTTATTTAATCCTCTGCGCCTTGGGCTGACCACACGTTAAACTGGCGAAGCAACACGACTTTGTCCGTGCCCTGCCCGCACGTCGGGTGATGTCAAGACAGCGCTCATTTATCAGCGTAGAAGCGCACACAAATTTCGTTCTCATCCCGCTTTCCAACGGAAAAAAAATTATAAAAAGGCAACTAAACTTACATAATAAAAATAAAAATTAAAACATACCTCGATGCGAAGTACAGGTGTGACAAGTATTCTATAAGAAATAAGGTAGAATGAATGTAATCAATAAGGTTTTATGGTAATTGAGGGTGTTATAGTGTTTTAAAAGAATACATGATAAAGGTATTAACATGTTATTAGGTGGCAAAAAGGTTCTTCATTGTGTTTACCTTCATAATAAATTGTGGACTATGAGTCTGGACATAAGTATTTTGGATAATTATAAATGTTGTCATTGATTAATTTTTTCATTGGATACTATTTTTAAGGTTAAATCATTTGTTGAGATTATATTTGGATTGTCATAAAAAGGAAAACCCAGAGGTCGGGTGACAACCCATAGTGTCCGACAAGGCCGCGAGACTTGAACCCACAACCAAAGGGCAACAAGGGTAGATCACCTACCACTGGAATACTTGATGTCCTAGTTTGTATAATGTATTTTTTTTAATATTCTGATAAATGAATTATGAATTCATAATTTTTGGAACCATATACGATTAGGATTAATAGAATATTTTTTAATTCTATTATCTTTTAGAATGAAAGATTAGTTTGTGGTAGAAATTAGTTGAAGGATGAAAAACTACTTGTCATGTATATTTTTTTCCACTTATTCTATATATAATTTAATTTTTAAACTTTATAGAAGAGATATTAAAACCGAAAATGGGTTATCATAATACCTTATATTTTGTTCACCCAATGATATTTTAAATCATCATAGATTGATGGATTTGAGGCCCTAAATTTTATAATTGTTTGTGATTGGCGACCTCAATAACTCTCTATAAATATTTAAGTTCTTCCACAAATTATGTGTCTATAATTTCCGCCAATGTTCTCTTAATGAGATCATATTTTTGTGGGGACTTTTTTCATTTCCTTTTCCCTCTTATTAAGACTAAATTTTATTAACCCAATTTCTGATGTGGGTTTTTCACAAAGGTATTTTCCTATTTTAAACATTTTATTTTTGATTCAAAATTTTAAATTGATAGGAAAAAATTTATTGAAGGAGGGGAGAACATAACACCCCAATATTTCATAGTACATTATTTCTTCAAAGTCATTCACTAACTTGCGCTACAAGCTACATCGAGTTCGAGGGCAACACGACTTACCAAACTAGTTGTTCAGAAGTAGTTATGAATATTATTATCTTAATTTTGAATTTTATATATTTCATATAAATTTTAACATCCATATTATGTGTTTCTTAGACATTATATAAGAACAAATTCATTATTTCAGATAAAGGAAGTATTTTTTCTAAAAATAAAAATTTACCACCTTTTGATGGTGAACCATTTTTAAATCCAATATTTAACACTTTTATATATTCAATTTAACAAAATATACATCTCTTTTAGAATCAGGAAATAAAAATTTAGTTACGATAAAATTTTGGTGTTTTATGATAACTTCCATATTTTGGTGAATAGTGAAAATACAAAATTTTAATTGAAAACAAAATTTTTAATAAAAATATTTTATAGTGTTCAATTATAAATTTGAATGGTTCAGAAGTATAATTATATTATATTTTTATCATTTAATATAATGTAGGTCATTATATGTCATTTCACATTTAAATTTGACATAAACACATGTCAATCTTTTGATAGTTTTTACTTTTTAAAAACCCACCTTTTGGTTTCGACAATAGGAATTAATTTTAAATTAATAAATGAAACATATATGTTTTGAAATTAGTAAAATAGAATTCATTTTTTAATTCATAATATCAAAATTAACATTGGTTGATTTTTTTTTATTTTTCTGAAAACATTCAATTTTTTATGAATAGTGAAAACCACTACGTTATTATTTAAAACCGACTTTTTATTTAAATTGTTATTTATTTTATATAAATTTATTTTAAGTAAAAATAGATATATAATATTTATATATGTTCAATGTAATTCATTGGAGTCATTTAATAATAAAAGTAGTTGAATAAAATTTTAATGAACTTTTTAACGTTTTTTACCCACCTTTTAGTAGCCTTTACGAATTTGCATAAAACATAATTTTACTGCTATTGTGATTTGAATTTAAAAAATATGAGAGACATGGTTGACATCAGTATGTTAAATTTTGTTCAATAAGATGAAATTAATTTTGGGTGAATAGTATCTTTTGACTCTTGTTTACCACAATTAGAAGTAAATATGGTAATTAAGGGTAAAAATTATTTTATAATTACCCTAACACATGTTGTAATTCTATTGGAAAAGTGTAATTCGATCAAAAAAACCTTAGGAATAAAATATGATCATATTTTGTCCACTTTGAATTGAATAGGATATTTATTATTATTTTATTTAAAGAAGAGATAAAAGTGTTAAATTCAACGTTTAATAACTAATACATTTTTAATATATGGTTACACACAATATAAATTTGACTATAAATATTCATTAGAAATCTGACAAAATTTCATAAATAAGGGTATTTTATTTATCTTTTTTATACATTAAATAATTTAATTTATTTATGACACAATGATGATCCTGTAATTACCTTAGTAATTAAATTCTAAAATAATCAATATTATAAATATCCAAATAAATGTAAATTGAGGATTATGATGAATTACACTAATTTTTTAGGTTAATAAAGAATGTTAGGGTTGATTAGATAATTTTTTTTGAATTTATAAGGTTGTTATGATATTCACAAAAACATAATACCAAATAGTGTCAATATTGGTTCAAATTAATTGTTTAAAAGAATACAATATTATTGGTTGATATAATATACCTAAAAATCTAAGGTTTAAAAAATGGGTTTAAATAATATTATATATGTCATCAATGAACCACTTGAGGCTCTCTAGAAATTTTATAGTATGTTTATTAACCATATCGTTTAAGAATACAAGAAGACACAATAAAAGATAAACTATTTAACTAAGTGTTAAATCTAAAATATTAGTTTAAAATGGTAACCTAAACTTAATTAAAACCAATTGGTTGAGAGGATTGAGACCAATAACTACATGAGGCTCGAAATAAATTCATTTGTAGCCATTATAAACAGAATATTATTGTATAATAAATTAATATTTTAATCTTTTCCTAAAGTGACCATCACCCCTCTAATAAAAGGAAACTTACCATCTCTCAAAATCACACCTCCAAAGCTATTTGTCTTGGCCAAAACCATCCCAAATATCCTCCCAACTCCACTTACATCATCCTTGAGTCTTTAATTTGATCATAAATCCATCCTAAGGATCCATTTTAATCAACTAAAAAGGAAATACCTAAAGAAGAGTAAATAATTTTACCACCCACTTTCTTGTTATCTTCTTCTTCCACTTATACATTATTTGTGGATTCCATACCAAAATTAAATATCCATTACCTCCTAGATACTGTGATGTTAATATAAAAATGATACAACCCTATTCATTATTCTATCCATCCTATATATGACAAAGTCACTATATGTGCGTACATACGGCATACCGTCTCCACGTGGTGGTGTAGTTTGTTATTCAAACACTTGATTATTTGGACTGATATAATAATGAGTATAAATGATATAAATAATAATTATAACATGTTAATTATTCATTATATATGATATACCATCCAATTACATACGATTTCACCATCAATATAATGGTATTGTCTATCATGCAAATGTACAGATTACCGTCTCCATGAACACGATGCGAATCATTCTCCCTCATAATAAATCTTGAATAATTATGCTTTTACGATAAAAAATAATGTTTAAGAACCTAATATAATTCTATATATGAACCAAATACATCCTATCCATTAAAATCATGTCTTTCCTAACCAACTATATAATGTAAAACAAATCATTTAACACCTGAAACGATGATACTACTACAAAATTATTAACAATGAAATATTGGAAGATCATATATGATATCACATATATATATATATATATATATATGATTCATTTATAATTTAATGACAATGTTGTAACTATTATACAGGAGTTTAAAGTACCCTCAACCAAGGAAGAGTACACGGTATCGGTTAATTCCCTGATCTCATTATTATCTGAGATTATTTATGTGTATGTATTTTCTGTGAAATATTTATTATCCACGTACATGTCTCCAATAAAAATTTTACAAAATTATTCTTTTATGGTTCTCTTTAACTAAAACATCATTTTAAATTTTTTAAATATTTATTCCTATAAATCATTCTACATAATGTCCATGTTTTCAAAATGGTTTGAAGGATTTATTTATATGGATATGAATCTTTCAAAATGTTAAATCCTTTAAAATGTTTTAAAGTGGAATGGGACACTTTGATTCAACAGTATATTTTAAATGTCATCCTTTATAAATTGTGCAACATTTAAATGATTTCATGAAAAAGGGGCATTTCACACAAGGAGTTTTACTGATCATTTTCAACTATATCATCATCTGTTACTAAATATTCTTACCGATTGAGGTTGATTTGTTATAATACAATCCTATATATTATATAAATTGAGTTATGATATGTTTTAATGTGGATGTGTTATTTTTATACCATTCATAGTTTATTGCTAAAGTATTGACACTTCTTATGATAG
Organism: Viscum album; assembly: GCA_963277665.1. Taxonomy (NCBI): domain Eukaryota; kingdom Viridiplantae; phylum Streptophyta; class Magnoliopsida; order Santalales; family Viscaceae; genus Viscum; species Viscum album. The sequence goes on from OY728133.1 coordinate 1,870,608,480, forward strand.
TTTTAATTCGAATGATAATGTTATGTATCAACACTTTCATATGAGGAATGAATTAGACATTATAAGTGATGGGTGGATCCCTCTATAGATCCTCGATGCATCAGTAGGTCTCATTAGAAAAAATAGTGTCATGGAACATGACCTTGAATGAATCTTATTTTTAGTCTTAGCACAGGGCCTTGACTATGTGGTAATGAAGTTTGGCATTATGTATTCCATCATTATGAAATTTTCTATTGATATTACATGTGATTATTAGACTATTAAAATATCCATGTGAATTAGTAAATGGAAATATTTGATTTATATTTTCGATATTATAATGATGTTTGAGTTTAAAAGGCTTGTGTTTTAGTTTTATACATTGCCTTAAAATTTTAAGCTTATTTATGAATGTTTATACTATATTTTTATCCTTACTAAGCATCTGAGCTCACCTCTTTCTTATGTTTTCTTTTCCCAGAATTCCATGAAGTGTATTATGATTGATAATAAGGGTTAAACTAGGGGATTAATTATGATGACCCGAAATTTTGAATAAATCTTGTTTCGTAATTTTGTGTGTTATTTTATTTTTATACTCAACAAAAATATTTAATTTGATAACATGAGTATAATTTAAATTACACCATTGGGTTTTGACTATTGTATGACCATTCGTCAATATGACCACTGGAACTAATCGTTTCAATTATTGTATCTAAATAAAAGTGATCTTGGTTAATTAATATAGAAAGAAGATTTGATGGCCTCATCCAGTAGTCTTGGGCCAATCGAAGCCCATCTAACAGAACGTGGGAAGGAGGTAGAACCACTGTGCTTTTCTCTGGACAAAACCCAAGCCGAACGTCATCATGTGAAGCTAGAATGGAATCAACTTCGCGAGAAGTTCAAAATGATAGAAATTACTAATCAAGCAATGTTGGCTGAGCTGCCCTCAGATTCTCTCACCTTAGAACACCTTACACTTAGATCTTATGCTAAGGTTATAAGGGGCTATGTATGGAGACCGTAACTGCCTTGTGTAATCCTTTGTTTTAAATAAATTTTTTTTTCTTCTTATGATGAAGTTTATGAATTTTCCAATGTCTGGATAAATACATTATGCATATATTTGATGCATTTTAGAGAAAGGATATTTTTAAAAATGTTTATGTAAAGCTTAAATAATTAAAAATGTGTAATGATTTTCGAAAAAAGGTCTTCTACAATTTTGTTCAGTATGAAATTTATAGTGTAATAAGATCAAATTAATTATTGATGAATAGTGATTTTATGCTTAGGATTAGTAATGTGACCAAATGTATTAGTAACCTCACTTAAAGAAATTATTAATATAATATAGGCACCTTGATTAAGTAATGTGATTCAATAAAATGGTTAAATAACGGATTCATAAATTATTAGTCAAGTATAAGTTTTTTCAGCTGAATAGTGTTTTTAAATTGAAATTTATTTTAAAATTACATAGAAAATTATTTTTATAAAATGGGGTTCATTTTTGAAATCAGAGCATCGATATTTCGTTAAGGTTTAAATTTTGTTATTTTGCAGAGAAAGTTGAATTTTCGATGAATAATGAAAATACAGTTTTTTAGTTACGGGTGTTTAATGACATCATAAAATGATGTATTATGTATGTAATCAATATGGTAGACTTATAAATAGTATTATAAGTTATGATGTGTCCCAAGTGGCCAATACCATGGTCAAATACCACGGTCAAGCACAAGGATTTTCCAAAACCACCAATGAGGTGTCCTTTGGCCATTATTGCCTTGTCCCCTCACTTCCTTATAAATATCCACTCTTCCCTCCTTTATTTTTTACTCCCAAATCTCCTCCAAATAATCTCTGGTCTCATTACCTACCAAGGAGTCCTCCCATGGTGCCCCCAAGCCATCAAGGTCCCAACCTTTGAGTTTTAAGAGTTACGTTTAAGGTAAGGGATCATACCTCTCTCTTTCTTTTCAAGTAATCTGTTTTATGTCATTTGTTTTCTGATCCATGATTTTATGTTGTAGGATGATATTTTATATTCCTCTTACTTCCCTTTTCAGGTTAATATTATGAGACACCCCCTCTTTCTCTCATCAATTCGTTTTAATAATGTTTAAGTGGCACTGTTAGGCTGTCGAATTTTTAAGGGATTCTTTCACCCTTCTCGTTTTCAAGATCTATTTTCATGTCAAGTCTTTCATGTTTTTTAATTATATTGGAGTATAAAACCTATATATATCATACTGATATTTTATTCTCATTTGATTAGAGACCCTATTTTATCTCTTCAATTCAGTATTTCGATGTTTTAAGTGGTGTCGTTAGGCTGCCGAATTTTTAAGGGATTCTTTCACCCTTCTCATTTTCAAGATCTATTTTCATGTCAAGCCTTTCAGGTTCCTTTTTATTTTGTTGGTGTATTATCTCTATATCTATCATACTTATCTTTTATGACCATATTATGAGAGACCCTATTTGATCTCTTTAATTCAGTATTTAGATGTTTTTAGTGGAGCCGTTAGGCTACCGAATTTTTAAGGGATTCATTCACCCTTCTCGTATTCAAGATATATTTTCATGTTAGGTCTTTATATTCATTTTTATTATGTTGGGGTATGATATATATATATATAATACTGATATTTTATGTTAATATTATTAGAGACCTTATTTGACCTCATAAATTCATTTTTTTGATGTTTTAAGTGACGTCGTTAGGCTGCCGAATTTTCATAAGAGAAATCTTATTTTTGTCTTCAATCCATGTTTTTTAATTCTTATGGTATGTCCTTGAAATTTCATTAACATGTTCTTAAATACATTATATTATTTCCCTATACTGTTTTATGAATCATTTTTGAGTGGCTGACTCATGTTCCCTCTCTTTTCAAAGTTTTCTAAAACCCTGTAACATAGCCGGTATGCTGCAGAATTTCCATCTCAAAATGTCTCTCCATTTTTCTCAAATTCATTTAATTTATTAAGTTAATACTCAAAGATATTTTTCTACAGTATCATTCACATATATATCAAAATATTCCATTTTAATTCTGGGATTTACATACACGAAACCCGCTTTCCTTTTTTCATGGGTTTAATGTGAAATTAATATCATGTCTTTAAAGCAGTTTTTAAAATGTTTTGATTATGAAAGGAATCCAATTTATTTTATGCTATATGGGTTGTTTATGAAACGTTTGATGATGATATATCTGGATCACTTGATAATAATGACAAATGTAAGGGTGCTCCCTGATAGTGCTCCAATGCATTGGGTAAAGACTTAATCTCTAGGGGTGACCATTTTTAACGACACCTTGGTGAATAACGTTGGTAATTTTTACTGACAGCTTGGGGATGGACCATGGTGAAATAGAAATGATTGTAAATATTAGATTTTGGATCCACATCTTCATGTTTCGAAATAAGTTATTTTTATTATGATATTCCTCATGATTTCTTTCTGATGCCTTAAAGTTCGTTTTCATGGTATTGTTGTTGTATCTCAAGTTCACATGTTAAATGTTTCCATTGTTTGCCTTACTGGGCCTTCTGCTCACCCTTTCATTTGATGTATGTCCCTAGGTTATGAGATGAAGTAATGAACTAAGGATTAAAAAAAGGAGAATATTTTCATGTTTTTAAGAAAGATGCTTTATGTTTTCATGTTTTATGTTCTGGGTTTCCAAGACAATAAACATTAAAGATCCTCGGTTTTGTAAAATGTAATGCAAAGTTATGTTATAAAAATTCGGGATGTTATAGTTTATATCAATGGATGGTTTAGTTATTTTTGGAAATTAGGATATGAAAACTCTAGGAATAACCTAATAGAAAATTTTAAATATAGGAAATATTCCTGGTATTTTGGTGAGTATTGAGTAAGGGATTGCCATGAAAATACATCGCTGTCTGGATACGAGCAGGTAGAGGGGGATCTGGAACAGATGTACATAACGTTAAAACCCGAAAACACCGTTTTGAGTGGGACTTAGATGGGAACTACTACACGACAATGGGCCTTTCTGCACTCTTTGTTGTGACACTCCCAGGGGATTTGCATTGGTAAATTCATAAGCTTAGTATGAACCATTATTAAAGAAACAAAGATAAAATAAAATAAAGATTCACATAAGAATATATGATCATGGAAAAACTATATTGGTACCTAGGGGATAACATGTTATGGTATACTTTCCTACTACAAGTTTATCCTTCTATGCTTAATGTTTCATTTTAATGAATACTGGCTAAGTATTTAAGCCCCCTAATTATACATTCATTTCTTAGATAATGGAGGGAAATGGAAGAGCATGCCCTAACAACCAATGTGATAGGAAGTCTGACGATTGACCTATTAATGTGACAGAGATGAAAAAAGATCAAGTTTATCATATTGTGATTATTCCAAACTAGCTATCAAAAATCACAATTAATAATTGGTACCTATTTGAATGCCCAAATTCATTAAAGAAGAAGAATAAAAAGTCTCAAGGATGTTCATCTGATAAAGTTGAAAAGTGATAGAAGACCTAATTTTTTTTTGAAAAAAAAGTGTGGGAAGAGGCATGTAGGAGAATGTCACAAAGGAACCAGAATATGTTTTATGTGTGGGAATATAGGGCATAAAGTATCCATTTTCATTAAAAAATGGATAATGTGATGGATAGAGATAAGGTTCGATCTAATGTACCTTATACATTTCGATGTCGTAAATGTGGACAAGTTAGACATTATCCAAGGCAATTCTCTCTTGGAATGGATGGGAAGCATGATGAGCATCAACAATCTTCGTGGACAAGGAAAAAATGAAGGTCCTATGCTGAGATGCAACATGATGACTGAAGTACATGTAACTTCTTCGCAATAATTGTCTATGTCATGTTGTGTTTTAGTTTTTGCTCTATGAGCATATCTTTTATTTTTTCTATGATCATCGAGTCGCTACCAAAGATGATTTAATATCATTAAGGAAAAAATATATTGTTATGTACCACATGTTGATGTAGTAAAGCTGTTCTTTTTAAAAAAAAGGGTGATTAGGGGATTAAAAGATGATTATTATTTGGGAAGATGTTCAATATTTTGGGAACCCTATTTGATCGAGGTAAATAGATAACTACAGTATTTTCTATGAGGAGTAAAGGTTGGCGTATATTTTGAAGAATTTATGAATTTAAGGCGAACTTGTAGTTATTTAGGCTATATATGTAAATTATTAAACTATCATGGGGAAAATGTGATTAGGTTAGTTACTTTCGTTATAAGCTGATAAGAGTGGTTGATGTTGTTTGGAGATGAACAATAATGTCTATCTTGGAAGAATAGGTTATGAGATCGTTCTTATTATTCAGTTTCAATCTTATATTGGTTTATATTGTGGAATTTTAAGGACAGTTATTTTTGGAATGGTCTATGATGAACTTTGGGTAGTACAATGTAACTATGAAGATTTAAAAGTAGTTTCCCTTCCTATGGGATTCTTTCTTTATGAAGAGTTGTTTTATCATACGGTTTCTGTTTTTGGTACAATGTTTAATGATAGAAGAAATTGATAGTTAATGTTTTTTGGATTACGTGACTCTCAAAAATATGATACTGGTGTTTTTATGTGACCAAGTGTTTTGAATGCTCATAGTTTGGTGAAAAGATTAGTTTTGGTAGAAACTTATTAACGGATGAAACTCTAATTTACGGTAGGTATATTTCCTTATGTTTTTGTTCTATATAGTAAATGAATTCCTCAAAATTATGAAAAGGAACGTAAAACAAAAACTTTGTTGTTTTACCTTTCCTACCATGTAATCAAAGTCCATTTACGCACATCAAAAGTCTGTGATTTTCTTGTGGTTAACTTTCTCCTAATCATGTTTTCTATCACTCTCCCTCAGAACTTGACCATTTTTTTTGTCCTCCATGTCCATGTTTTCCTACATGGAGTCCTAGTGTGGGTTAACTCGGGTGACCTCTGTACTTCCCTTTCATTCTATTAATGTAATAGTTTTACTTACTCCTTTTCCTATGTGGGACTTTTAATGAAATTTCAAAACCCAATTTTAAAAATTGTGAGTATGCAATTTCTTAAGGGGGGAAGATTGTAACGACCTGAAATTTTGAATAAATCTTGTTTCCTAATTTTGTGTGTTATTTTATTTTTATAATCAACAAAACTTTTCCATTTTATAAAATGAGTATAATTAAAATGAGACCGTTGGGCATTGTCTGTTATATGACCATTGGTCAATATGACCGCTGGAACAAAACGATTCAATTATTGTCTCTAAATACAAGGGATCTTGGTTAATTAGTATATAAATAATATTCAATGGCCTCATCCAGTAGTCTCGGGCCAATCGAATCCCATCTAATGGAACATGGGAAGGAGGTAGCACCACTAGGCTTTGATATGGACCAAACCCATGACGAACATCATCGTGTGAAGCTAGAACGGAATCACCTTCATGAGAAGTTCAAACTAATAGAAATTAAAACTCATGTAATGTTGGATGAGCCTCCCTCAGATTCTCTCACCTTAGCACACCTTACAATTAGGTCCTATGATGGGGTTCTAAGGAGCTATGTAAGGAGACCGTAACTGCCTTGTGTAATCCTTTACTTTAAATAAATTTTTTTATTTCTTCTTATGATAAAGTTTATGAAATTTCAAATGTCCGGATAAATATATTATGCATATTTTTGAAGAATTATGGAGAAAGGTTATCTTTAAAAATGTTAATTTAATCCTTAAATAATTAAAAATTTGTATTGATTTTTAGAAAAAGGTCTTCTACAATTATGTTCAGTACAGTATTTAGAGTCTAATAAGATCACCATAAATTTTGATGAATAGTAAATTATGAATAGTGATTTTATGCTTAGGATTAATAACGTGACCAGATGGATCAGTAATCTCACTTAACGTCATTAATAATATCATCTAGTGAACTTGATTAAGTAATGTGATTCAATAAAATGGTTAAATAATGGTTTCATAAATTATTAGTCAAGTATTAGTTTTTTCAGGTGAATAGTTTTTTTTAATTAAAAATTAAATTAAAAATATTTAGAAAATTATTTTTATAAAATGGAGTTCATTTTTGAAATAAGAGCATCGATATTTGGTTACGGTGAAATTTTGGTATTTTTCTGAGAAAGTTGAATTTTTGATGAATAGTGAAAATACAGTTTTTAGGTTACAAGTGCTTAATGACATCATTAAATTATGTATTAAGTATGTAATCAATATGGTTGAATTATTAATAGTAATATAAGGTATGATTTGTCCCATGTGGCCAATACCATGGGGAAATACCATGGGCAAGCCCATGGTTTTTCCAAAACCACCAATGAGGTGTCCCTTGGCCAATAATGCCTTGTCCCCTCACTTTCCCTATAAATACCGACCATTACCTCCTTTATTTTTCACTACAAAATATCCTCCAACAATGAAATGTTCTCATTACCTCCCAAGGAGTCCTCCAAAGGTGACCCCAAGCCCTCAAGGTCCCATCCTTTGAGTTTTAATAGTTACGTTTAAGGTAAGAGATCCTACCTCTCTCTTTCTTTTCAAGTAATCTCTTTTATGTCATTTTTTTAATGCTCCGGGATCTTATGTTGTAGTATGATATTTTATATTCCTCATAATGCCATTTTCATTTTTATATGATTAAAGACCCCTCTTTCTCTCATCAATTCTTTTTAAGAATGCTTAAGTGGCGCTGTTAGGCTGGCGAATTTTTAAGGGATTCTTTCACCCTTCTCGTTTTCAAGATCTATTTTCATGTCAAGTATTTCATATTCCTTTTTATTATGTTGGGTATGATATTCATATATATCATACTGATCATTTATGTTCATATTATGAGAGACCCTATTTTATCTCTTCAATTCAGTATTTTGATGTTTTAAGTGGCGACGTTAGGCTGCCGAATTTCTAAGGGATTTTTTCACCATTCTCGTTTTCAATATCTATTTTCTTGTTAAGTCTTTCATGTTCCTTTTTATTATGTTGAGGTATGATATATATATATATATAATACTGATCTTATATGTTCATATTATTAGAGACACTATTTTATCTCTTCAATTCAGTATTTTTATGTTTTAAGTGGCGCTATTAGGCTGCCGAATGTTTAAGGGATTCTTTCACCCTTCTCATTTTCAAGATCTATTTCAATGTCAAGTACTTATTGTTACTTTTTATTATGTTGGGGTACGATATCTATATTTATCATACTGATAATTTATGTTAATATGATGTTATACCCTATTGGTCCTTATCAATTCATTTTTTTGATGTTTTAAGTGACGCCGTTAGGCGGATGAATTTTCATAAGTGAAATCTTATTTTTGTCTTCCTTCAATGTTTTTCAATTCATATGGTATGCCTTTCAAATTTCATTCCCATGTTATTATATAAATTATATTATGTCCCTATACTGTGTTATGAATCATTTATTAGTGGGTGACTCATGTCCCCTCTCTTTTCAATGTTTTCTAAAACCCTATAACATGGCTGTTATGTTTCAGAATTTTCAACTCAAAATGTCTTTCTCTTTTTTTCAAATTCTTTTAATTTATTAAGTTAATACTCAAAGATCTTTTTCTACATGGGTATTAAAATATATATCGTAATTTTCTATTTTAATTCTTGGATTTAGAAACACGAAACCCTCTTTCCTTTTTCGTGGGATTAAAGTGGCATAAAGAACATGTCTTTAAAGCAGTTTTTAAAACGTTATGATTATGAAAGGAAACCCATTTATTTTATGCTATATGTGTTGTATATGAAATGGTTGATGATGATATATGTAGACAACATGATAATAATGTAAAATTTAAGGGTGTGCCCGGATAGCGCTCCAATTCATTGTTTATAGACATAATCTCTAGGGGTGAACATTTTTAACGACACCATGGTGAATAGAATTGGTAATTTTTAATGAAACCTTGGGGATGGAACTTGATGAAATGGAAATGATTTTCAATGTTAAATGTTGTAGCCGGATATTCATGTTATGAAATAATTTATTTTTATTATGATATTCCTCATGATTTCATTCTCATGACATAATGTTCTTTTTCATGACATTGTTGATGTATCTGAAGTTCACATGTTAAATGTTTCCCTTGTTTCCCTTACTGGGCCTTCTGCTCACCCTTTCTTTCGATGTATGTCCCTAGGTTATGAGATGTTGTAATGAACCTAAGATGAACATAAAGATAAGCCTTTCAAGTGTCTAAGAGGGATGTTTATGTTTTCATGTTTTAAGTTTCTGGTTTCCAAGACACTAATCCTTAAAGATCCTTTGTTTTGTAAAATGTAATGAAAAGTTATGTCATAAAAAGTCTGGATGATATAGTTGGTTTCAAAGGATGGTTTAGTTATTTTTGGAAATTAGGATATGAAAACTCTAGGAAGAACCCTATACAAAATTTTAAATATAGGAAATATTCCTGGTATTTTGGTGAGTATTGAGTAAGGGATTTCCAAGAAAATACATCGTTGTCTAGATACGAGCAGGTAGAGGTGGCTCGAGAACAGATGTACATAGGTGTAAAATCTGAAAACACATCTTTGAGAGAGAATCGAATGGGAACTGGTACATGACAATGGGCCTTGCTGCACTCTTGGTTACGACAATCCTGGGGGATATGCTTTGGTAAATTCATAATCTTAGTATGAACCATTATTAAAGGATCAAAGATAAAATAAAATAAACATTCACATAAGAATATATGAACATGGATAACCTAGATTGGTACCTAGGGGATCACAAGTTAGGGTATAATTTCCTTCTACAAGTTTATCGTTCTATGCTTAATGTTTCCTTATAATGATTATTGGCTATGTATTTAAGCCCCCTAATTATACGTTCTTTTATTAGTTAATGACGTGAAATGGAAGAGCATGCCCCAACAACGAATGTTATAGGAAATGTGATGATTTCCCTATTAATGTGACAGAGATGTCGAATGATGAAGTTGAACATATTGTGATTATGCCAAACCAGCTATCAAAAATCACAATTAATAATTGGTACCTTTTTGAATTCCCAAATTCATCAAGGAAGAAGAAGACAAAGTCTCAAGGACGTTTATCTGATAATTTTGACAAGGGAAAGATGACCCAATTTATTTTTTGAAAAATGTGTGGGAAGAGGAACCAAGGATAATATCACAATGGAACCTAGAGTTGTTTTAAGTGTGGGAAGATAGGGCATAAAGTAGATAATTGCATTAAAAAATAGATAATGTGATGAATAGAGATAAGGATCGATCTAATGTACCTTATACATACTGATGTCATAAATGTGGAGAAGTTAGAAATTATCCAAGGCAATGCTCTCTTGGAACGAATGGGAAGCATGACGAGCATCAATAATATTCGAGGACAAGGGAATAATGCATGTCCTATGCTGATATGGATCATGATGACTGAAGTACATGAAAATTCTTCACAATAATTGTTTATGTCATGTTGTATTTTAGTTCGTCCGCTATGGAAATATATTTTATGTTTTCTATGTTCATAGATTCACTACCTAAGATGATTTTATATCATTAAGGAAATAATCTATTATTATGTACCACATGTTTATGTAGTGAATCAATTCTTCTTAAAAAGGGTGATTATGGGATTAAAAGATTATTATTATTTTGGAAGATGTTCACAATTTTGGGAACCCTATTTGATCGAGGTAAATAGATTACTACGGTATTTTAGCTGATGAGTAAACATTGACTTATATTTTGATGAATCAATGAATTTAAGGAGAACTTATAGTAATTTAGGCTACATATGGAAATGATTTACCTATTTTGGGAAAAATGTGATTAGGTTAGTTACTTTTGTTATAGGATAATAAGAGTGGTTGATGTTATTTGAAAATGAATGATATAGTCTATCTTGGGAGACTATGTTATGAGATCATTCTTATAATTGGTATTCAATCTTAGTTTGGTTTATTTTGAGGAATTTTAAGGACAGTTATTTATGGAATGTTCTATGACAAACATTGGGTAGTACCATGGAACTTTGATGATTTAAAAGTAGTTTCCCTTCTTATGGGATTTTTTCTTTTTAAAGAGTTGTTTTATCTTACCCTTTCATTTTTTTGGATAATTTTTAAAGATAGAAGAAATTGATACTTAATCTTTTGTGGATTATGTGACTCTCAAGAAGACAATTCTTGTGTTTTGATGAGACCAAGTGTTTTGAATACCCATCCTTTGAAGAAAAGATTAGTTTTGGTAGAAGCTTATGAATGGATGAAACACTACTTGAAGGTAGGTATATTTCCTTATGTTTTTGTTATATTTAGTAAATGAATTCCTCAAAATTATGAAAAGGAACGTAAAAGAAAAACGTTATTGGTTTACGTTTCCTACTAGGTAATCAAAGCCCGTTTACACACATCATATGTTTGTGATTTTCTTGTGGTTAACTTTCTCTTAATCACGTTTTATATCACTCTCCCCTAGAACACGACCCTTTGATTTCTCCTCAATGTCCATGTTTTCTTACATGGAGTCCTAGTGTTGGTTAACTCTGGTGACCTTTGTACTTCCCTCTCTTTCTATTAAAGAAATATTTTTACTAACTCCTTTTCTGATGTGGTACTTTAAATGAAATTTCAAAACCCACTTTTAAAAATTGCGAGGACACAATTTCTTAAGTGAGGAAGATTGTAACGACCCAAAATTTTGAATAATTGTTGTTTCCTAATTTTGTTTGTTATTTTATTTTTATACTCAAAAAAACTGTTTCATTTGTTAACATGAGTATAATTAAAATGAGACCATTGGGTTTTGACTGTTATTTAACCACTGGTCAATATAAATGCTGGAACTAAACGTTTTGATTATAGACTCTAAATACAAGTGATCTTGGTTAATTAATATAGAAAGAAAATTTGATGGCCTTATCCAGTATTCTCGGGCCAATCGAAGCCCATCTAATGGAACTTGGGAAAGAGGTAGCACCACTGGGCTTATCTCTGGACCAAACCCAAGCCTAACTTCATCATGTGAAGCTAGAACGGAATCTCCTTCACGATAAGTTCAAACTGATAGAAATTAATACTCGTGCAAATGTTCTCTGAGACACCCACAGATTCTCTCACCTTAGCACACCTTACACTTAGGTCTTATGATGGGGTTAGAAGGGGCTATGTATGGATACCATAACTACCCTATGTAATCCTTTATTTTAAATAAAAATTTTGATATCTTCTTATGATGATGTTTATGAATTTTTAAATGTTCAGATAAATATAGTATGCATATATTTGGTGATTTTTAGAGAATGTATATATTTAAAAATGTTTATTCAAACCTTAAATAATAAAAAATGTGTAATTAATTTCAAGAAAAAGGTCTTCTACAATTATGTTCAGTACGAAATTTAGAGTCTAATAAGATCAATATAATTTTTGATGAATAGTAAATTATGAATAGTGATTTTATTCTTAGGATTGGTAATGTGACCAAATGGATTATTAATCACACTTAAAGACATTATTAATATAATCTAGCCACCTTTATTAAGTAATGTGATTCAATAAAATGGTTAAATAACAGTTTCATAAATTATTAGTCAAGTTTTAGTTTTTTCAGGTGAATAGTTTTTTTAATTAAAAATATTTAGAAAATTATTTTTATAAAATGGAGTTAATTTTTGAAATGAAAGCATCGATATTTGGTTAAGATGAAATTTTGTGATTTTTCTGAGAAAGATGAATTTTCGATGAATAGTGAAAATACAGTTTTTAAGTTATGGGTGTTTAATGTCATCATTAAATGATGTATTAAGTATGTAATCAATATGGTCAACTTATGAATATTACGATACGTTATGATGTGTCCCAAGTGGCTAATACCATTGGAAAATACCATGGGAAAGCCCATGGTTTTTCCAAAACCACCAATGAGGTGTCCCTTGGACATTAATGCCATGTCCCCTCACTTTCCCTATAAATACCCACCCTTGAATCCTTTAGTTTTCACTCCCAACTCTCCCACAAATAATCTCTGGTCTCATTACTTTTTAAAGAGTTCTCCTGAGGTTCCACCAAGCCCTCATGGTCCCATCCTTTGAGTTTTAAGGGTTACGTTTAAGGTAAGGGATCCTACCTCACTCTTTCTTTTCAAGTAATATCATTTATGTCATTTCTTTTATGATCAATGATCTTATGTTTGAGGATGACCTTTTATATTAATCTTACTGACATTTTCATTTTCATATGATGAGTGACCCCCTCTTTCTCTCATCAATTCTTTTTAATAATGTTTAAGTGACGTCGTTAGGCTGCTAAATTTTTAAAGGATTCTTTCACCCTTCTCGTTTTCAAGATCTCTTTTCATGTATAGCCTTTCATGTCCCTTTTTATTATGTGGGGGTATGATATCTATATCTATAATACTGATATTTTTTCATATGATTAGTGACCCTATTTTACCTCTTCAATTTAGTATTTTGATGTTTTAAGTGGTGTCGTTAGGTTGCCGAATTTTTAAGGGATTCTTTCACCCTTCTCGTTTTCAAGATCTATTTCATGTCAAGTATTTAATGTTCCATTTTATTTTGTTGGGGTATGATATCTATATCAATCATACTGATATTTTATTTTCATATGATGAGAGACCCTATTTCATCTCTTCAATTCAGTATTTTGAATTTTTAAGTGGCGTCGTTAGGCTGTCGAATTTTGAAGGGATTCTTTCACCCTTCTTGTTTTCAAGATCTATTTTCATTTAAAGTCTTTAATGTTCCTTTTGATTATGTTGGGGTATGATCTATATATATATCATACTTATCTATTATTTTCATATGATGAGAGACCCTATGTGACCTCATCAATTCATTTTGTTGAAGTTTTAAGTGACGTCGTTAGGCTGCCGAATTTTCATAAGAGAAATCTTATTTTTGTCTTCCTTCCATGTTTTTCAATTCATTTGGTATGACTTTAAAATTTAATTACCATGGCCTTATATCCATTATATTCTGTCCCTATACTGTGTTATGAATCATTTATGCGTGGGTGACTCATGTCCACTCTCTTTTCAATGTTTTCTAAAACCCTGTAACATAGCTGATATGTTGCAGAATTTTCATCTCAAAATGTCTCTATTTTTTCTCAAATTATTTTAATTTATTAAATGAATACTCATAGATATATTTATATAGGGTTATTCACATATATAAAAAAATATTCTATTTTAATTCTGGTATTTACATTCAAGTAACCCGCTTTCCTTTTTCGTGGGTTTAATGTGACATAATGATCATGTCTTTAAAGCAGTTTTTAATACATTATGATTATAAAAGGAAACCCATTTATTTTATGCTATATGTGTTTTTTATGAAATGGTTGATGATGATATATTTGGATCACATGATAATAAAGAAAAATTTAAGGGTGCACCCTGATAGCGCTCCAATGCATTGGGTAAGGATTTAGACTCTAGAGGTGACCATTTTTAACGATGCCTTGGTGGATAACCTTGGTAATTTTTAATGAAACCTTGGGGACGGACCTTGGTGAATCAGAAATTATTGTCAATGTTAAATGTTGTAGCCACATCTTCATGTTATGAAATGCATTATTTTAATTATGATATGCCTCATGATTTCTTTCTCAAACCTTAGAGTTATTTTTCCTGACATTGTTGATGTATCTCAAGTTCACATGTTAAATATTTCCCTTGTTTCCCTTACTGGGCCTTCTACTCATCCTTTCTTTTGATGTTTTCCCCAGGTTATGATATGCATTAATGAACCTAGGATGAACATAAAGATAAACCATTCAAGTGTTTACGAAGGATGTTTTATGTAACACCTCTAGATTTTATGAAAAATATTCTTTTTAATTTCATTACTGTCTTGTGTTCTATACTAACCAAAAAAGAGAATGCACAACACGCATCCCTGACATGGCTTGCATTACATGCAATACATACCTTCCTCAATAGCGTGTGTAGTACACAATACCGAGTTTCACTAAACGAGATATTATTATAATATTATTATGAACTAGTCGTTATGAATAGTAATACACACTTTTTGAAATTTTATAAAATTTATCATTCAAAATGGGCTTCATTTTTGGATTCGGAATATCAAAATTATTTCAGGGTGAAATTTTTGTACTTTTCGGATAACTTTCATATTCCGATGAATAGTGAAAATTACTAAATTTTAATTAAAAACAACTTTTTTAATTGAAATAATTAATAGTGATAAATTATTAATTTGAGTGGTTTTTATGTTTATTTAGAATATATTTTTACCATTTCATACAATGTTTGTCATTTGATGTAATTTCACATTTAATCCAAATATAAACAAGTGTCAATCTTTTGATAGTTATTATCTCTTAAAAACACGCTATTTTCTTGGACGATGGGAATTAATTTTTAAATTAATTAATTCAACTGATATGTTTTGAATTTGGTAAAATAGAAATCATTTTTTAATTCATAATATCAAATATATCTTAGGCCTAATTTTTGGTATTTTTCTGGAAACTTTCATTTTTGATGAATAGTGAAACCACTAAGTGGTAGTTAAAAAACTGAATTTTTCATAAAACATAATTTTACTGCTTTTGTGAGTGGAATTTCAAAAATCTGAGAGACACGATTGGTGTATGTAATTAAAATGTGGTTCAATGAGATGAAAATATTTTTTGTTGAATAGTAACTTTTTACTTTTATTTACCACGGTTAAAAGTAAATGGGGTGATTAAGGGTACAAATTATATTATTATTACCATAATGCATGTCCTAATTTTATTAGATAAGTGTAATTCGTCCAAAATAGCCTTATGAATGAAATATGACCATTTAGGCCCACATGGATTAGATTAGGACATTTATTATTAATTTATTTAAAGAAGTGTTAAAATAGTTAAAATCAACATTTAATAACTAAATAATTGTTAATATAGGGTTATACAGAAGATAAAATTGACTATAAATATTCATTAGAAATATAAAATTATTTCCTACATAATGGTATTTTATTTAAAATTTTTAAACATTAAATAATTTAATTTATTTGTGACACAAAGATGATACAGTAATTATCTAATTAATGAAATATTGACATAATTAATGTTATAAATACCCAAATATATGCAATTTGAGACTTTTTATGAATTAAAATAATTTTCAAGGTTAATATGATGTTATATTATTGATTTAATTATATTTTTTCGAACTAATAATTCTGTTATGATTTTCACAAAAATCAATTACCAAATAGTGTCAAAATTGACATCAAATAGTTTTTAAAACAAATATTATATTATAAATTGTTTTTTTATACCTAAAAATCTAAGGTTCTTCCAAATGACGTATATATGGTTATATATATAAATAATAAAAAACTTGGGGTGCTTTTGTCTTCTTATAGTATGTTTATTAAACATATAGTGTAAGAAAACAAGAAGACACGGTAAAAGTAAAATTATTTAACTGAAGGTTAAATCTAAATGATAAGGTTAAAATAGAATCCTAAAATGGTCTAAATTCTATTGGATGAGAGTATTTCGACCCATCCCCACCTTAGCTTAGAAATAACTAAATTTGGAGCTATTAAAAACCAAATATGACTTTATAATAAAGAAATAGTTTTAGTTTTTCCAAAGGTGCCCCTCTCCTCCCTTATAAAAGGGCACCTCATACTTCTCTTCCTCACACCACTTTGAGCTTTCATGCTCGGCCAAACCCTACCAAATTCTCTTCTCCACTTCAATGAAAACATCCTATAGGTTCTGGTCTTCTTCAAAGACCAATTGTAGTGCCCTAAGAGGAGGTCTCAAAGAGGCGCTTCAAAGATGCGGTAATGTTCGTTTCCGATTCATTCAACTTTATTTCTTCTTCCACTTATTCTTCTTTAGTTGTTTCATTATGAAGAAATAACATCAGAATAACTCATATACTTATATGTTATTATAAGTATGAAACAACCCTATTTCACCAAATATCCATCCTACAGAAAACGAAATCACCGCGCGTGCATAAGTACGGAATATCGTCTCTACACCGTGGTGTAATCTTTTTTCCCACCACCCCCTTAATTGGATGGGTATAATGGTGAAAATAAATAAATATATATGATTATTGTAAAGTGGTATTGATTATAAAATAGTATACATACACTCCAATACAATTCCACGATCATGGTAATGATATCATCGCTCGTGCATTCGTACGGAATATCGTCTCCACGAACGCGATGAGATTCATTTTCCATGATTAACCATTCAATAATGATTATAAAGTATATATAATGAATAATAATGAAATATATTATATAATGAAGATAATGGATTTATGTATATGTATATATATATATATATATATTTCATCTACTTACTTCCATTCAATTCAATAAGGAAACGAAAACAGCGTTCATGCGTACGTACGACCTACCGTCTCCATGAACGGTGTATTTCATTTCTTTTATCGATCTATAATATATATATGTATATGATGAATATATATTATATATAAATCATGTTTTAAATTCTAGGATTATGTAAATCTGGATATAAGTATTAATATCAAGAATGACAAGTTGAAACACATACGATAAATGAAATGATTTTATCCAAAACGCTGCTTTAACATGGAATTTACAAAAGAACGGGTAATATAAAGTCATAAGTGAAAAATATATGATATCATAAAAAGGAATATTATTCTGTAATAAGTCAATGAAATTATTTAAATAATTATACAGGAGGTTCAGATACGTATGAAGCATATCGGACCTAAGGTAAGGGATGATTTTGCAAATCTCATTTTTATCCGAAATTGCTTATACGTAACTATTTACTGGGGTTATTGTTATCATCCATTTCAATTATTTATAAAAGTGTTATTATGTATGTTAAATGTCATTTTTACCCATTTTTATATTTACTAAATGGTATGTAAGGAATAATTCTTTTGATTACGTTATGAGGTACTTTTGGACTTTTCTGACAAAAGTACGAGGAGAATGTTTTTTAGCTTATATGGCATGAAAAGATTTTCACAGTTTTATAAAGCCTTATTTTCATGATGATTACTCCAAAATATTTCAGGACTATTTTCAACAAAATCCCTTTCTTTTAAAATTTGATGACATTTTTTTGAAAAGAAAATGATTTTGAAGAAGAAAGGATATTTTCCTCAAGAATTCATTTCAAGTGTTTTATCAAAACCATTTTTCATCTAAGATGACATTATTTCATTTGTGTGTGTTTCAAGTATAATGTCTCTAGGATTTACATGGTTTCACTTTTATTATTATGAAATGGTATCCATTTCATTTATATTGATTATGTGATGATGGGATGATGTTTATGAAACCCATTTTATTTATTGGGTTATTATGAATGATGTATGCTGATTTTGTGGCACAAGTAAGAATGATTTAATTATGAGATTGGTGAGAACTATATCTCCCTCCAATGCATTGGGTAAAGATTTATATCTCATGAGATATACATGTCTAGAACGACAAGTTAAAACGGTTCAGTAATATAAGACTGGAACGAGGAGTGAACTCAATTCATAAAAGGGACTTTGTACACTAAGATGGTCTTGGCAGCAATGCCTTGGATACTATAGAAATCATATCATGTGCTTAATGGATGCCACAATTACATGTTTTACTCCCATACTATTTTATCATGATTGATGTTCCCTTATGATATATGCCTTATCTACTTCCACGATTCATTTCTTTGCTCAAAATTTTATGTTTATATTTTATGCTCATGTTCTGCTTTTGCATTCACACGTTTATGGATTGTTTTTTGTTCTCTATGTTTACCCTTACTGGGAATTTGAGCTCACCCATTTTATATTTTCTTTTCCCTAGGATATAAATAAAGGGTTTAGGTAAGAAAAAAAAGGTAAGATCTTTATTGGGACATGTTTAAGATCTTTCACCACGATAAGAAGATTTTATTCCTAGTTTACAAAGACACTAAACTATTACAATCCATGTGTGTCTGTTTTTTAAGTATTAAGTATTCCGCAAAAGTAATTTATTGTCCATTTACGTCAAGCTTTGGGTCTCTACGGTTGGTATCAAAGGAATGTTTAGTCAACCTTTGGAAACTAGGATAAAAAAACATCAGTGAGATCTCTAGAGATATTTCTAAGGTATGTCTAGGGATGTCCCTAAGGTTAAGTATAAGTATAGGTTATAGTCCTATTATTACGGTAATGTTATTATATTAAACCTAATATGTTAGATATTGAAGTTACTCCCCCATTATTATGATTTTTTCCTCTCACATTATTCTTTTTGTGTTTTAGATTATGGATGGAAACAAGATGATTCACGATAATGGAGGTTATGATGGACAATGGACTGATATTATTCATGAGAAACCAAATGAAATGGGATTTGGAAGTCCAAACATCATTATTTTGCCAAATTAGCAATCTCATAATATGATCAATAAACTCAAATTTGGTGAGTTTCCTAACTCATCTAATAAGAGAATGATGGAGTCTCCTGATGATCATAGAGGAAAGAAAGTTCAATTTCTCCTCTGTAAATCATGTGGGAAGGGGAATCAAGGAGAATGTTTCAAAGGAACTGGAAGAAGGTTTGGGTGTGGAAAAGAAGGACACAAATCCAGTAAGTGCAAAGGAAAAGGTTCAGTTAACACCATGGACAAGGATACTGGTATTGCTACCACATCCATAATGATTAGATGTTTTAAATGTGGAATGTACAGGAATTATGAAAACCAATGACCTAAGGGAATGTATCGTGAAGAGAATTAGTATGGTCGTATAGGTTGTATTTATATTGATGATGATGAAGAGAATACAAATGATATGTGAGATGAAGGATTTGTTGAAGCTCGGTCAATGGTTTAATAAGGCCGTGGAATGATTACATGTTTATCAAGTGTAATGTTGTATAAGTAATATCATGGTACTATGGAATAAGGAGACATCTAAGGATTGTTACATTGTTGTATTTCCTTATGTTTTTAAAGTGTATGATGAATGGTACCAGTAACCATGAATGGTTATTCAAATATTTTTGAAAAGTAGATGATATGCGTATAATGAAGGGAAAAGGAGAAAATTAAATGTTTGATAGTATTCATGAGCTCATAACTGATATAAGGAGAATGTTATATCATGGTTTGAGTATATAAAATTTTTGGATTTTGGAATGTGGAAAGAGTTAACTTTTGACAACATTCATGTTTTCACTAAGGTTTAATGGGGATTCATTTTTCAAGAGAATACAAGATTAAGGTATTCACATGATTGGAATGTTACCAACAAGATATATGGGGGATAGGTGATGGTATTCACATGCTTGGTTGAAGACGTTTCAAGTAATCATTTTCTTTATACATTGAGCTAGGACCGAAGTATTTTAGATAAGCCTAAAGATTGGAATGGATTAAGTTGGACATAAGTTAGTATTGTTTAATGATAGAACTTTTTTCTATATTATTGATGGGATGTTATAGTAATGTAGTTTAATAAAAAGGACAACCTGCAGGACGGGCGACAGCCCATCGCGTCGGACAAGGCTGTGGGAATCGATCCCACAACCGAAGTGCGACTGGCCTTTATCTCCTACCACTGGACAATAGGAATTCCCTGTTTAGTAGAAACTAGTTTTTTATATTAAGTGTTATGATATATGAATTATAAGTTCATTTTTGTTATCATATATGATTAACCTCACCATAGATGGACTTATGTATATTTGATAACTTTTTCTAACCTTTTATTTCAAACAGATGGAATGTCCCATCATTCTATCACATGATCTGTTAACACTTCACGAATAAGAAATTCAACTTTATTTCTTTAAGAGATGAAGTATAAATTGTCCAAAGAACGACCAACGGTGAGACTGTACCAAAATCATGAAAGTATTTCTTTTAATTCCATTTTCATCAACTATAGGGAAATGATCTTGAAAACCAATAATGTTGTCCTAGTTCCCTTATATCCGATGAATTAGATGGTACCTTAGATCATCACAAATCTATGGCTCTGTGATTGATATCTTTTTATTAGACATGTTCTCTACCACTCTCCATCAAAACATGATGGTTAGATTTTTCTTCCATATCCATATTTTCACCTATGTTCTCCTATATGGAAACACGGGGATGATTTTCTTTGGGTAATCATTACATTTCATACTTTATATTTTAAAATTAAGTTTTGGTATTCCTTTTTACGATGTGGGTTTCTATTAATGAATCTTTTGAGTAGTAAACCATTTATAACCCCGATGAATTTGGAGGGAGAAATTCATTTTAAGGGGGGTAGAATGTAACACCCCGAGATTTTATGAAAAATATTCTTTTTAATTTCATTAATGTCTTTTGTTGTACACTACACCAAAAGGAGATTGCAGAACACGAATCCCTGACTTGGCTTGCATTACAGGCAATAAAGACCTTCCTCGATAGCGTGTGTAGTAAGGAATACCGAGTTTCAATAAACGAGATATTATTAAAATATTATTATGAACTAGCCGTTATTAATAGTAATACCCACTTTTTGAAATTTTATAAATTTTATCATTTTAAATGGACTTCATTTTTGGATTCGGAAAATCAAAATTAGCTCAGGGTAAAATTTGGGTACTTTTCGGATAACTTTCATATTCTGATGAATAGTTAAAATTACTAAATTTTATTTAAAAACAACTTTTTTAATCGAAATAATTAATAGTGATAAATTATTAATTTGAGTTGTTTTAAAGAATATTTAGAATATATTTTTACCATTTAATACAATGTTGGTCATTGGATGTAATTTCACATTTAAACCAGACATAAACAAGTGTCAATCTTTTGATAGTTATTATCTTTTAAGAACACGCTATTTGTTTTGACGACAGGAATTAATTTTTAAATTAATTAATGCAGTTGATATGTTTTTAATTTGGTAAAATAGGCAAAAAAATTTAGTTCATAATATCAAATATATCTTAGGCCTAATTTTTGGTATTTTTCAAGAATCTTTAATTTTTTGATGAATAGTGAAACCACCAAGTGGTAGTTAAAAAAATTGAATTTTTCATAAAACATAATTTTACCGCTTCTGTAAGTGGAATTTCAAAAAACTGAGAGACACGTTTGATGTCAGTAAGTAAGATGTGGTTCAATGAGATGAAAATAATTTTTGGTAAATAGTAACTTTTTACTTTATTTACCACGGTTAAAAGTAAATAGGGTAATTAAGGGTAAAAATGATATTATTATTACCCTAACACATGTCCTAATTCTACTAAATAAGTGTAATTCGACCATAAACAACCTTAGGAATAACATATGACCATTTAGGACCACCTGGATTAGATTAGGACATTTATTATTAATTTATTTAATGAAGGGTTAAAATAGTTAAAATCAAAGTTTAATAAGTAAATAATTTTTAATATAGGGTTATACAAAAGATAAATTCGACTATAAATATTCATTAGAAAGATACAAAGCTTTCCTACATAATGGTAGTTTATTTATAATATTTAAAAATTAAATAATTTAATTTATTTATGACACAAATATGATGAAGTAATTATCTTATTAATGAAATATTGACATAATTGATGTTATAAATACCCAAATAAATGTAATCTGAGACTTTTTATGAATTAAACTAATTTTATAGGTTAATATGACATGTTAGTATTGATTTAATTATATTTTTTTGAACTAATAATTCTGTTATGATTTTCACAAAAATCAATTACCAAATAGTATCAAAATTGACATAAAATAGTTTTTAAAACAAATATTATAATATTAATTGTTATTTTATTCCTTATAATCTAAGGTTCTTCCAAATGACTTATATAAGGTTATATATATTAATAATAAACAACTTGGGGATCTTTTGTCTTGTTATAGTATGTTGTTAACCTTATAGTGTAAGAAAACAAGAAGACAGGGTAAAAGTAATATTATTTAACATAAGTTTAAATCTAAATGATAAGGTTAAAATAGAAACCTAAACTTGTATAAATTCTATTAGATTAGATTATTTAGACCCATACCTACCTTATATTACAAATAACTCAATTATGAGCTACTAAAAACTGAATATGACTTTATAATAAAATAATATTTTTAGGTTTTCCAAAGGTGTCCCTCTCCTCCCTTATGAAACGTCACCTCCTCCTTCTCTTCCTCACACCAAATTTAGCCTTCATGCTCGGCCAACCCCTGAAAAATTTTCTTATCCACTTCCATAGAAACATCCTAGAGGTTTTGGTCTTCTTAAAAGACCATTTTTAGTGCCCTAAGAGGAGGTCCCAAAGAGGCGCTTCAAAGAAGAGGTAATGTTCGTAACCGATTCTGTAAACATTATTTCTTCTTCCACTTCTTCTTATTTAGTTGTTTCACTATGATATAATAACATCAGTATAACTCATATAATGATATTTTATTATAATTATGAAACAACCCTATTTCACCATCAATTTATCCTACGGAAAACGAAATCATCGCGCATGTGTATGTACAGAATATCGTCTCCACCCCATGTTGTAATCTATTTTCCCACCACCACCTTACTTGGATGGGTATAATGGTGCAAATAAATAACTAAATATGATTATTGTAAAGTGGTATTGATTCTGAAATAGTATAAATACACTCCAATACAATTCCACGATCATGGGAATCATATCATCGCTCGTCCGTACGTACGGAATACCGTCTCCACGAACACGATTAGATTCATTTTCCATGATTAACCATTCAAGAACGATTATAAATTATATATAATGTATAATAATGAAATATATAACATAATGAATCTACTGGATTTATATATATACATATATATATATATATATATATATATATATATTTCATCTACTTTCTTCCATTCAATTCAATAAGGAAACGAAAACATCATTCATGCGTACGTACGACCTTCTGTCTCCATGAACGGTGTATTTCATTCCTTTTATCGATCTATAATATATATATGTATATGATGAATATATATTATATATAAATCATGTTTTATAGTCCGGAATCATATAAATCAAGATATAAGTATTAATATCAATAATGACAAGTCGAAACACATAAGATAAATGAAATGATTTTACCCAAAACACTGCTTTAACATGGAATTTACAAAATAACGGGTAATATAAAGTCATAAGTGAAACATATATGACATAATAACAATTAATATGATTTTATAATAAGTCAATGACATTATTTAAATCATTATACAGATGGTTCGGATACGTACGAATTGTATCAGCCCTATTGTAAGGGATAATTTTGCAAATCTCATTTTTATCCGAGATTGCTTATACGTAACTATTTACTGGGGTTATAGTTATCATCCATGTCCATGATTTATAAAATTGTATTTATGTATGTTAAATGTCTTTTTTACCCATTTTGACTTCTAATACATGGAATGTAAGGAATCATTCTTTTGTTTACATTATGAGGTACTTTTTGACTTCTCCGACAAAAGTACGAGGAGAATGTTTTTTTAACTTATATGGCATGAAAGGATTTTCACGGTTTTATAAAGCCTTATTTTCATGATTCTTCCTCCAAAATATGTCATTACTATTTTCAACATAATCCTTTTCTTTTAAAATGTCATGACATTTTGTGAAAAGAAAATGATTTTGAAGAAGAAAGGATATTTTCCTCAAGAAATCATTTCAAGTGATTTATCAAAACCATTTTCCATCTAAGATGACATTATTTCATATGTGTATGTTTCAAGTATAATGTTTCTATGATTTACATGGTTTCACTTTTCTTATTATGAAATGGTATCCATTTCCTTTATATGGATTATGTGATGATGGGATGATGATTATGAAACCCATTTTATTTATTAGGTTATTATGAATGATGTATGATGATTTTGTGGCAAAAGTAAGAATGATTTCATTATGAGATGGGTGGGACCTATATCACCCTCGAATGTATTGGGTAAAGATTTATATCTCATGAGATAGACATGTATGGAATGGCAAGTTAAACAGGTTCAGTAATACAGGACTGGAACGAGGAGTGAACTCGATTCAGAAAATGGAAATTGTCCAATATGATGGTCTTGGAAGCAATTCCTTGGCTACTAGGAAAATCATATAATGTGCTTAATGATTTCCACAGTTACATGTTTCAATCCCATGATATTTTATCATGAATGATGTTCTCTTATGAAATATGCCTCACGTACTTCCATGATTCATGTCTTTGCTCAAGATTTTGATGTTTACATTTTATGCTCATGTTTTTTTTGCATTCAAATGTTTATGGATTGTTTTATGTCCTATATGTTAACCCTTACTGGGCATTTGAGCTCACCCCTTTTATGTTTTATTTTCCCTAGTATATAACGAATTGTTTTAGGTAAGAAAAAAAATGGGAAGATCTTTATTGCGAGATGTTGAAGATCTTTCACCATGATTAGAGGATTTTATTCCGAGTTTCCAAAGACACT
This sequence comes from Viscum album, assembly GCA_963277665.1. Lineage (NCBI taxonomy): Eukaryota > Viridiplantae > Streptophyta > Magnoliopsida > Santalales > Viscaceae > Viscum > Viscum album. Next base: position 1,870,633,971 of record OY728133.1, read on the forward strand.
AAACTATTATGATCCTTATGTGTCTATTTTTGTTATGTATTAAGTATTCCGAAAAAGTAATTTATTTTACATGTACGTCAAGCTTTGGGTCTCAACATTTTATGTTTACATGTTTTAAGTTCCTGGTTTCCATAAAAAAAACATAATGATCATCGGTTTTGTAAAATTTAATGAAAAGTTATTTTATAAAAAGGTGGGATGCAATATTAATGGCATTCTCAAAGGATCATTTATGTTGTGTTTTATTATCTAATTTGTAATGTAATTTTTATGTATGTAATCTATTTTCCATGACTGCTAAACTGATCAGTATTTTAGGACTTCATTCATTGTAATCGTGAATATGTATTAAAATCATGCACCAACTCAGGGCTTCTGGGGTCAGGGAATTACATTTGGATAGTGAAATATTATTATATATATACTGATACTTATCTAGTCATAGTACTTGTCTTCATTTTTTTCCTTATCCCCTGGACTCATTTTTTCTCATACGATAGTGATTCACCACCCTATCATAATATAATCCCCATTAAAAGTTAATATAATTTATATAACTTTATGTTTAGTTCTAAAATTTTGGATGTAGTGTATTAAAAATTGGAAAACTCCATCATTTTTGGATGATTTTTTGGATATCCATTCATTGAATCCAAAAAATAAAACATTGTAGTATGAAAATTTTCATCAATGAGCATTCAATGGTACCTAAAAGCACTAAAATAAATACGTAATGAATGAAATGAAAATAAATTTAATATGATTAAATTGTTGAGTCTTACCCCTAGATCATTTGTATTAAATACAAGCTGTCATTTGAAATTTTTCGTTCGAAGGATTCAATTAGACCTACCATGATTTCGACCTGTTTGTGTGTTCTATTTTGTATTGTTTTATAGAGGTGATGTAAGGACTAATGAGTTTGAAATTTCTCTCAAAAGAAAATCCAATCAATTGTTTTTAATATATATGTGTTTCAAAATATAATCTATATTTGGTCATGATTGACACAATATATCAACTTTTGGAAAATCAAATCATGAAAATATAACTTATATATACATTTAAAACTAAGCCGCCTAACCATTCATAGTCTAGGATTTCAGTTTCACTCTCAACACCAATGATGTCCTGATCTTTCTATACATACATATATTATTCAAATATAACAAGGTCATTGAGACCATTTTTCATCTTTGTATCCACATGGGCCTATAATGATATTAAAGATGGATATAGAACAGATAGGGTAATGGGGATTTTGGTAGATCTTTTTTATTAGTTGGGAATTCCTTTCGAGGGGTTTGAGTTGGTTTTTCATTTCATCCCATTCTCATTGTCCATTTATAATAACATTCATTGGTTCATAAATTATTTTAATAATTGTTAAAGGTTTAGTTTAAAAAGAAAAATGGAAATAAATACCTCCATGTCGGCATGTTTTTTTTTCAATCTGTGATGTCCATGCGATGAATGCTTCAAAATTTTTTGACCATATTAATATCCTCCTTCAGAATTGGAATAGGTAGCTTTTCACTCATCACATGGGATAAACTAAGTGACACTCTCACATGACCTGTTGGGAGTGGTCTATTATGTAGCATGTCCTTTTGGATATTGAACACTGTAACCCTCACCATAAGGTAATGGGTTGGTATTTCTACATACAAATCACAGTCATTATCACCATATAGAATATTAGTAAAATAAAGGTATACCTGTTTTTATGATTCACATTTCATAGAAACATTTATCAGAATATTGATTACCTCTACTAAGATATCTCTTTGAGGGGAATATCTGTCCTCATAGTTGGTGTGGGGTGGGGAGGGATCTCCATGTAGTGGTTTTTCTTGAGTTTGTTCTTCCCTTTGTCTCTCCCTCATTAATTTTTCCATCATCTATCTCTACCATTGGAATTTTCCATCAAGGGTAGAAATTATTTCACTAATCTGTTTTATTAATTAACTTTGATCATCCTCTTGTTTTTTTCTCAAAATATGTTTAGGGTGTCACCCAAAAACCCACACCTCTAATGCATACATACTGTTATAGTCACTTCAAGGCCACTAATAGTTTGTGTTTATCTGTAAAAGGTGTTTTTGACTCTTGTGACTATGACAGATAGAAAATGTACGAAAATAAGTGATCATTGTAATGTAATAGTGATTTAAGGAAAAAAATTTAATACTTACACATGTTTCCCGAACATTTTGTGGGTTTTCATCTATTATTATCCCATCATTATTTACACATGCCCCATTCCATAGCACATGCCACAGGATGGATGTGGCATTGCATTTCGAGTCATCAATTAGAACATAAATTGAGGAACATAATAATGGTGTTGTTTCATGTCACATAAAAGTATTACAGTTGATTGAAAATATGTACCATTTTTTTCAAGTGAATCATACCCAACCTTATTTTACGGTTGGGTATACTAGTTCTTATACTCATTCCTTCTTTCCATCACTCATTTTATGTTTCATAAATAAAAAAATTTCATTGAAAGTGATGAATATACATATCATCAAAATAATATTACTCTCCACAATGTACTTGAAAAGACACAACCCCACAACGTCAAATAAACGCATCCAATGATTCTAGGGTTATCAAGTGTGCATAGATAATAATTGGGTGAAGATTTATTTTCCCTTCTGCATCTTAAAGATGATGTCTTCTTGGGATTGTGTGAAATATTATGTTAATCCTTCTAGTAAGAATCAATACCTAATTTTTGTGTGAGTCATCTACTATAAATGCACTCTACAATGGATGATGATGATCAAGTCAATGATTTATTATTTTAATTTTTAGTAAAATAAATAAATGATATCATAATGTTAATGTAATCTCTTCCCACATCTGTGTCTTTAGCTCGAGAACAACATCGTGCCACAAATCTACAGCAATCAGAACACATTTCTGAGTGATAATTCCAACATAAATGTTGAACATGGCCTTGTTGGGATTAACATGATGACCCCACACATTCCATCCCACATCATATTTGATGCCTTTCTAGTTTTACCTTAATGATTTTTCCTAACACCATCACACTACAACCCTCCAATTTTTTCAATGATGTTGGTCCTTTATCACCTACCATTTCCTTAAAATCAACATTTTAAATATGTTCCTATGGAGAGGCAGCATTGGCATGTGCATATGGTCATTGTACCTATTCAATGGGAGCACCAGCAGATTGAGAAACCAATTGTTCCTCAGGAATGAGAGCACAAACACATATAGAAGGTCGCTCCTCTACACTGCAAGAAACATCAGGTTGAGAGACTTGTTTTTTCTTTGGATTGGGAGAACCATCACATGCAGAATTAATTATCTACAGAAGTGGTTTATCATTTTATTTATAGTATATAAATGCAACAGTTATGGAATAATAACATGAGCTAACATTATTTACAATAAAACAATGTAACCTGGTTATAGAACTCTCGTTTTTTTAAAGCCAGATGGGATTTGAACCCTCTGTTGATGATCCGAAATCCCTTCATTGTGGTCTCATGTGACATAAAAAATGTCGTCTACATTGGGACCACTACGAAATGATTGTGACGTCTCAGTGAAAGGGTCATCCTTAATTGAATTTCCATGTGACCCTTCCATTGTTTTCGTTAATAACATAAGATTTGATCACTTTCAGCTTGTGGGGTCTATAACATAAAATATGTTTACTTCCTATGATGCCGTTATAAATTTTTCGTCTTTATACCCTTCCTTAATGAAATAAACTTTCACAAATCCAAATTCATCTATTTTAATAGCACTTCTGTTATCAACCAACTTGTACTGAAAAAATTGACACTTGGAATGTTATATAATCCAAATCCCATATTTATTTGATGATGCCAATGTATGAAATATTCACCTAAATTTGAATTATATCCATAATACCAGAAACATAAATCTCTTTATCCATGATTGTAACTACACTATTTTTAATGGTAATTTCATTATCATGTTCATTTGTATAGAAGATATAACCATTAATTAGATATCCATTGTAAGATAATACATACATACTAGGTCCTCAGGATATCCATCGAAGTCATTCTGAAATTGAGTCAATATTTCCATCTGGCTCCTTTAAAATATAGTCCCTAAACCATCATAAAAATTATTAATTATGTGTATTTTATATCCATATTTCAGAACTCGATGGATTAAAATTCCTAAGAATTTATATTTGCATTTCAACATCTAGGGAAACCTTCAAACTATTATAAAAAACATAATGGTGGACCTACTCCTTATCTATAATATTGATTGTGACAAAATCTATTCCAGAATATCCATCACCCACCAGCGTCCTAATGTAACAAGATTTAAGGAGAACAATGATTTCCACACTGGATAAGTATTTTATATATAATTCAATGGCTTCCTCAACAATATACCACTCCACAATAAAAGTCTCTAGCTGACATTGCTTTTTGACATACTCTTTCAAAATCATTATATACGATTCAATGTGGTATATCCATCTATAGTGTATAAGAGCACATAATTGAATCTATATCACCAAGTGAACCATCAAATGAACTTTCATATTAATTAATGTTTACGGGAAGAGCATTTTTAATTCACATAATATGAAGACAATTTCTCCTAACATATTACGAAATTTTCTTAGGCCTATAACTTTACACCATATAGCTTTGAAGAAGAAACAGATTTTGGTTAATGAATGTCATACATTTTTGGGGAAAATTCATGTAAAGCTAGAGGAATTATAACATTCATAAAAAAATTCATTCATATGATTTCATACCATTTAACTTTTTGTATTTTATTGACATTATGTTTTTCATATTTAATTAATACCCCTCTAGATCCTTTACAACATTAAAAAAGTTGAAAAACTAATATCTCTATTTCCTGGAGTGAGTGTAAGCAGCTGGATGAAGAAATGTTCATTTTTCATCCTTCACTGGCACAAAATCTTCTTTTATTCCCTTGTCAACCATGTACAACCTAGACTTAATTCCATCCTTTGTTTTTCTGAGTGCATTTAGCAATGTGCCTATGACACTATCACATGCATTGTTGCAGAAAATGCCTGATGTACAGAAAATTACAATACGGTAATTCATAAAAAATGATCTATTATTCCAATAGGTTTTCGTAAGGTTTTTGAAAAATGGTTAACCAAAATAAATGCCCACATATTTTAATTTCTAAAATATTTTATCTCCTATTAGTGGAGGCAGTGTTGTACATTCTTATGAAATTTCATCAAAATTTGTCTTCCGAGATCGATACTTATGTCGTCGGGGTATACATCTATCATTTCATAGAAACATGGTTTTCAATGAAAGTTTCAACCTAATTGACTCTGTTCCTTGTTATAGGATTGGACACACTTGAGTTCCTTTAATGTTATATCCTGAAAAATTTCCAAAATCAGGAAATTTATTTAGAGTCCCATAAAACTTGGTTCTCCTTATGAAATCTTCATATTTGTAAGCATCATATAATGTAACACCTAAATCCCGTAATAATTTTTAATCCTTGATCAATGGAATCCTCGATCAATGGATCCAAATAAAAATAAATATCATTACCCAATTGTTTTGGTACTGATATAAACATAGGTAACATGATGTATTTTTGTTTCATGCATATCTATAGTGGAAATTTATCTTTTTAAAACATAACTGACCATATACAATGAGCGATTCATTGAAAACCAAGTAGATTTACTCCGTCTATATATAACAAAATATGGTGGTTTCTCTGTTTTTTTTCAAATTTTGGATACTCGTGATCAATTATCTTCCACTAAGGAGAGTCTTCTACGTGTTGTATTTTCCCATATTTCTTTCTTTTATCTATTTTCCATGTTAATTTCCCCACAATATCCTCACTTTCATATAGGTGCATTAACCTTGGAATGATTGGAATGTACCGTAAAACATTCATAAGACCATATTCAACTACCTTGTAATGAGAAGCACAACACTTTGAGAATTATCTAAGTTAGTTTTGGTCATTTATAAATATTATACAGTCATTCAGGCTGTAATTTATTCTTTAGAGATCATACCCATCTTGTGTAGCATTCATTTTGCATCGTATGTTTGGCTCATGAGCTCATTTTCTTCTAGGATAATTTCATTCAAGAGTGAAAGTAATTCCATAAAACTGGTGTCACTCTATGAATTTCCTACTTTCATATTATACAGCTTCATTACGACTGAAAATGTTGTATATTTAGTGCAACCACAATACAATGGTGTCTTTACATAACACATGTAACTTCTAAAACAATTTCTGTTAATCAAGAAGTTCATCATTAATTGTTCTTGTCTTTTCCTGGATAAGATCTTCAACATCATTCCCATCTATAATGATATCCTCAATAAAATCTTCTTTATTTTCCACACTTGTAATCATATCAGATTATACGTAAAACATAGTTACATCTAAACCACTAGTTACATTCACATTTCCACATATTTATCACAAAATTTATAACATCGATCTATTCTGTTATAGATAAATTTTTTATCCAACTCCTCTGGACTAATTTATTTTGAATAAAAAATGTTTAAACATGGAAAAAGGACTTGAGAATGGTCATATGCATGATATTTTGAAAAAATGATGAACTTTTTCACTCCATCATCATATTTTTTATCAATCGATTGAAATTCATAAATTCTTCATTCTTATCCATCCAATTTGATTGTGTAATATTATTATTTAATAAAATAAATACACAAAACATTGATCTAGATATTATCCAATGATAAAAAAAATTAAAGACTTTAAGTCTAATTTGTTAACTATTTATAAAATCAAAGTTGAAATACTATTAATAAACCAACCATTTATACAAATTAATCATTAAATTAACACATCCTTTTTAAAATAAACAAATAGGTTCCAAAGACTCTTTCTTAAAATGCCAATTACTTTTTATAGCTTTCAAGGAATGTTTTTAAATGATTTTAAAGATATTTAAATCCAAAAAAGGGATCATTTAAAACATATAATTTTTATGAAACATTTCAAAACAGTATAATCATATTAATAGAGACACTAAGGAATTTTTCAAAAGACATAAATACAAAGAGAGACACTTTTTAAAGGATACCTGAATAAAAAATAACCAACATTTTATAATATATAAAGGTATAAAATGATTATATTGTTTCATGAATATATATTATAAATACTATAGTTTACTCCTATAATATTATTGAGGTGTGAATAAGTGATATATAAATACATAAGTGTCACAAGGACATGATACTTTTGAATATAAAGTCACATCTCTTCATTGTAGGAAGCCATCTCCCACTTTATGCTTGAATCATATACTACCTATGCTTGATACTTAAAATATGGAAAATTGGAAAAAATGTTCCCATTCTTGAGGGTATGCATTAGGTCAAAGTTAAAAGATTATAGGTACTCAAAAATTCTCCCCTACCAATGGTTTATTTAATATTGTGATTAAATAAATTTAAAACACTTTTTATTGTTTTACAAAAATATCTCACCCTAAAGATAATACCAATATAACATCTTGGAAAGAACCACTATTTTTAAATATTTGAAAAGATTGGGGATGTTTCTGTTAGGTTCCATAACTATTTGGACCCATAAGAAACCACATGACCATCATGGATTGAAACTATTAAAATCCAGACATCTAATACATCACAATTTAAGCCATAAAAATTACACATCTCATTTATGATTATGATTGTTGGTTTTCATCAATATCACATTATGATCATAAATGGATTTTTCATGAACATCAATAATATGTCTGCACTTCTGTAACACTCTATCAGTGTCATTGGTTATCTTTCTATAATGGTGAGCATTGCTAAAGTACTTCAAAAATTTGGGTTGGGGGACTTAATCCCCCAGACCCCAGAGCAGGGGTGTGCTGCCCCCTAAAACAGTGAGTGACCTCACCAAGGAGGTCGAACCATGAGAGTTGTGTCCTGGTATGAAGTATGGGATGTAATTATTCTACCAATCTTCATCCAACAAGACCTATCTCTACCAATAAAAAAAATTTGGGTTGATTTTATGATGTTATCAAATTCTATTTTTGAGGTTAGAATTTGAAAATTTTATATGGAAGACACGTCATGAAAAAATATTGTAAAAGTGGTGGAAGTAATTGGGATACGTGAGGGTACACATGATGATATATAAGAGTCAATACTAGAGTTTGAGGCATACAAAATAGTAACTATGAAATAAAACAAGATAAATAAGGGTAGCATAGACTTTGAAGACTAAAATTTAACAAAGTCCTGAGTCACGATATTATACTTCAATGTATTGATCAATATATAAATGGGATCACCATTTTTAAAGGGATTAATAAAGGTAATCAATGGATAGAATGAAATTTGACAAAGTATTTGTGCCACTATTATATGAAAGAGTTGGATGGTTGATACATAAGGGTCATCAAAATTCATTAAAGTCAATACATAAGGGAACTCGAAGGAAATATATTGTTTGGGTACTTATAAGGAAATGTATAAGGAAACTCAAAATGTAGGGAGATTTAAAAAAGTTCCCAAGCCTCACGTAGTGGAGAAAGAGAGCATCGTGGTGGTAGGGTTGGGGAGGGCTCTCATGGCAGTGAAGTAGGGCTTCATGACAGTGGAAGATGATGGATTTGTGGGGGTGCAATAGGAGGATCAATCGATGGGAGCTGAGGAGGAGGAGGAGGAGGATTCACAATGACAACATAGAAGGAGGACGAGGAGGAGCTGATGACATGGTGAGGATTCCGCAAGATCTTGAGGTGTGTCAGAGATGGAAGGGATTTTTAGGGTTCATTTATAAAACTAGGGGAAGCATTTATCAGACCTAGCTAAAAAGTACTGATAAAGGTATGTTTTATCAATGCTGAATTGAAAAGCATTGATAAAACCATCCTTTATCAGCACTTTTTTAGCGTTAATAAAACTATAATGATATTAACTTAATTATATTTATATATATATATATATATAATTAGATATATAACATATATTTATATATATTTAGAATAATATCAACAAATAAAAAATATTTATTTATTGTTATATATATAATAAATATATTTTTATTTATTATTATAAATTTACAAAAAATATATTTAGTATTTTTATTATTATACATAATTAATATCTTTATTATAATTTTATAAATATATATATATATATATATATATATATATTATTATTATAATTACAATATAAATATTTGTAAATATTTATTTTAATTTTATAATTATTTAATATCAATAAATTTATATATATTTAGTTGTAGTCATGATAAATATTTATTTTAATATATCTATATTTATTTAGAATTATAATTGTAAATATCTATTTATTCTAAAAGTCTTATCCATGGATTTGGGAACCCAAATCCATGAATCCAAAATTTATAAAATAAAAATTAAAATACAAGGGAAAGAAGTGGGAGACTTTTTACCATAATACCACCACCCAAAAGAAAATTAATACTAAAAAAATACACACAAAAACATCACTTCTTATAGCAACCCCGACCACAAGAGCCGCCACGAGAAGCTGGGTGATGACCTATTCTCCATTGCATTGTCTTTATGGGCGCTTCATCTGACGTAGCTGAGATATATCCCTCCTAAACTGGATCCTACATGGAAAGACCACCCATACCTGCAACAACTTGGTCAATCTAGACATCCGCAATAGCCATGGAATCCTCTTCCTACATAGCCACAACCTAGCTTACAACCACCTGAACATCAAAAATAATAGACTCCACCTGAATTTGGTCCTGCATAGAAGAACCATCATCTGCAATATTAGCCTTCAGGCCATCCTCCTGTATAGAATAATCTTTTTGAGAAACCACAATGTCCAGAGTGATAATATTCACACCCTCCACCCATAGAGAGAATTCCCTTAAATATTCAAAATCATTACTATCATGAAAGTAAGTCAACATGGGGGAAGTCCAGTAGTTTCTACAACCTGCACTCTCAAGTCATTCAAGGATAAGAAAATATAGTTCATGATATGTAATGGTGTATATCATAGAGAAAAATTTTATTCTAGCTTGATCATTCCCCGATAAGTTCACATGGGTTGAGTTCTTCCTTAAAGCAGAATCATCCCAAGGAAAATCCACCTAAGCCTCAACTAGAATGGAAAGCTTCTTAGAATATTAACCAAAACCAAGGAATGTACAAGCATCATCACACACATAATCCTACTGTAAAGTATCACAAGATCCATAAACATTATGAACCCCTTTTCAATAGCCACCAAGGAGACAAGCATTCAATTTATCTGAATAAATTGATGAACATAACCATGATCAGTCATAATGAACTACATCATATTCTCAACATAAGCATCCATTTGTCCTACTAACCCCACTTCACTTCGAATAGAAGGGGGCCTCAGTTTTATTGGCAACACCATTAGAAAACCATCATCATAAATCAACTTCCCATTCCCTTTACTCTGACTAGAAGCCACTAAAACATGATTCATCTCCAGCTTTACTTCCTCTTGAATAGCCATGTGATACTTATATTGAATTGACTCATTATCATTGGTGAAATCAGCCTATGATTCCATTACACCACTTGAGCCCCCATATAATCCAACAACCTTGGGGACCAAAAGACCACCATCATTGACAACATCAGTTGTTACCTCATTCACAGTGGGAGCATCAACCATGATGCCTTTTTTTAAAATATATATTTATATATAAATAATTATTATATTAAAATAAATATATTTATAATTAATATAATTATTTTAATTTCATTAGTATGTAAATATATATTTTTTTATGAATATATATAATTAATATATTTATTTTAATTTCATTTGTATTTATATATATATATATATATATATATTTTTTTATGACTAGAACTATATATATTTATTTGTAATCATAAATATAACAAATATATTTATTTCAACTTTATAATTATTTACACATCTAAAATATGTGTAACTATAAATATAAATATTTTAATATATTAATAAATAATTGTGTGTATTTATAAATATATTTCTATAAATTTATATATTTATAAATACATTTCTATAAATTTATAAATTTATAAAATTATAATTTTCATAAATATAATTTTTATAATTTTTTAATTATATATATATATATAGAATTATAAATAAAAGTTTTTAAAATATTTGTATGTAATTATAAATATTTATAAAATTAAAATAAAAGTATTCATTACAATTTTATAACAATTGTTAATATATATTTATAAATAATATAAAAATATTTATCATTTAGAAAAATTACAATAAATACATTCCTTTAATGAATATATATATATATATATTCATTAAAGGCATGCATTTATTTAAATATACATAAACATATATATATAATTATAATTATAAATTAATATATTTAAAAGGAATTCATGTATAATTATAAATATATTAAATATATTTATCATTTAAAAACATTATTGTAATTTTATAATTATATAAATATATATATTTATATATATATATATATAAATTTATTATTATAAATATAATAAATATATATTTATTATTTAAATACATTTATCATAATTTTAAGTATTTATGTGAACATAAAAGATTCATGGGAACATGAATGAATCATATACACCGAGTAAAGTCTAGATCATAAACAAGTCATCGTTTAAATAGAAAAAATGAATAGTAATGATGGTGTAATGTATAAATAATCATCTAGGATTAATACATAACATATAAACATCAATATATTCAAGAATAAATTGATCTTATTCTTTGGAGAAATATATTTATATTTATATAAATATTTAAATATACAAATATTCAAATATATAAATATATAAATATATAAATATATGAATATATAAATATATAAATATATGAATATATAAATATATGAATATATAAATATATAAATATATAAATATATAAATATATAAATATATAAATATATAAATATATAAATATATAAATATATAAATATATAAATATATAAATATATAAATATATAAATATATAAATATATAACTATATAAATATATAAATATATAAATATATAAATATATATATATATATATATATATATAATTATATAAATATATAAATCTTTAAATCTAATAAAAATTATAAATATAAAAAAAATTATAAAAATAATAAAAATAATAAATATATTTATTATTTAATGAAAATTGTTATATATATATTTGAATTATTAATAAATATATATTAACAATAGTCATGAGTTTTATTATTTATTATATAAAAATAAACAATATTTTTGAATATAAATATAATAATTTTATATAAATTAATAATATTTTTCATTAACAACTTTTATCAGTGCTAAAAAAAGTGCTGATAAAGATTATCATCACTTTTTTAGAACTGATAATGGTTAAAATTAGAAGTGCTTTTAGCTAGCGCTGATAAAGCCGCACTTTTATCAGTTCTTTCTGCCTAGCGCTAATAAAACTGACACATCCGTTACCTGAATCTGTCATAGTGATATAGTTTATAAATATCAGGTGCTAGGGTTATGTTGAATTGGATTGTCTTGTGATTAAAGTAGATGGGATTTGGGTCAAACCTTGCACCGACCCAAAGGGAAATGCCTTGTTTTAGAAAGGTGGGGGTTGACTTTCTATGAATCCTAGCATACTCATGTGGAGATTACGATTTTCATATAATTATAGTCCATTACATATAATGATCATATACCTTATGAATGAAATTCATTTCAATATGTGTAAATATATCTGATATCTATTTTTGGGTGAGTAACAAATATTGCATGTTGTTTATAGAGTTACACATCAATATTGTTTGAACATATTGATTTAGTGGAAGGAATAAAATTCAAAACTAAATCATTAGAAACTTGAATACATAGAGGGAATAAAATGAGATAAAATGGTGATATTAAATCTCTTTCAAATACAATTTGTTAGATTCATTCCAAAACAACACTTGTCAAGACCTCAACAATCCAACCGGGTATGTTCAGGCAAAAGTCAGATGCTCTTGAATTATCTTGTGTATGGAAAGAAATTAATGGGTGACCCTAATTGGATTATGTACCTATTATTGGAATCTTATTTGGGCCACACTTATCTAGGAAACCATAAGGTTTACGATACCATTTGAAGAGAGTTGAAAATATTCATATGTTAGATTGGACAAAGAGTTGTTTACAGAACTATCCACGAGTCATATTTGATATGATTGAGATGATTCCCTACTTAAATTTCCAATTGGTGAGAAAAAAAACTATAGTAGACCCATTTCATAGGGAAATATGGATGTTGTCCCACTAATGGATATCATGAGTTTAAATGGGTTCATAATCTTAGTGGGAGTCTCTTTAATAAAATTCATTATTAATTAATAGTAATACATGATACTTATCTAATAAAATCATTTTTTGTAGATAAATAGGACCATCATAATCATTGTTATGTAAATCAATGAAATCAATCCTTGATAACAAGATTCATAATGTATGAAAATCATAAGACTAGTAACTTATGAAAATCCCTTAAGTGAGGAAATATTCAATGTGTTAGAGAAATCTATTCTTATGTAACTAAGTGTTGACGTTTTTAACTAGGTTAATCTAAATTTTTATGAGAAGCATATAATGATATAATTGGGGTTTCCAAGAAATTTGATACAAGAAGACCTAATAATATTTAGTCTCATTTACTAAATAGGATAGTCTATGTTAATGATACTCAATATGATTGATTATACAACAAACATGGTGATATTTATGGGTTCTTTATGGAATGTTCTTATTAAGTAATTCATATTTTCATCTTCTTTTAAAATGTTAGGAAAATATGAAATAATTCAATATATGTTCACATGATATTCTCAAAGTGCTGAAGACTGAATAACTTGGAATATGGTGTCTATTTCCCGATGGTACATAGTATGTACAAGTGGGTAAAACATCGAACTAGAATAATACAAGTTATCATAGAGTACAAAAATGCTTCATTGATTATCCAATTAAAGACATTAAAACCTATTGTTATGTGGATGATAGAGTAGTGATTCCATATGAGGGAATGTTTTGAGAGACTTGAAGGGGTATTTTGAATCTCTATGGAGTTTTAATGTCATGTAACCATGTTAAAGAAATTTGATCATTGATTTTGAAGGGAGTATAATACGAAACTCTTAATGTAAATTTTCTAAAAATATATAATATTTTAATTTCATGGAAATAATTAATAGATATTATAGTTTTCGTTTATGTGATAAATTAAAGAGTTTACACTTCATTGATTTCAATGTAACAAAATATATTAATCTTACATGAATCTTAATAAAGGATTATATACTTACATCACTTCTATTATATTATAAGAGTAGTTTTTTGTTAATAATGAGTTGTTACAAAAAATATGAGATGATATATATGGGTTATGATTCATTAAATTCTATACGATGTTTTCAAAAGGAGTTGAGGATAAAAATGATTTATCTAGGATAAAAATGTTTTATCCAGATGTTTTTTGAAAATGAGGGAAGATGTTCCCACCTCCCATCAAAGGAATATTTTAAAGAATAAATTATATTTTTAAAATACAAAATGATCTAAATAAAAAAAAAATGTAAGATATAAAATCAATAGTTTATTTGTTTAATATTTATAATAGAAAAATTAGTTTCATTTCCTATCAAAAATGATGATGTGTATCATAGAATGATATTATGAAGAGAATATAGTTTATAAGAGGTTAATGGTACTATTTATGAACATAGATAATTTCAAAGATAACAAATAAAATATTACAAGTGTCTAATATAAGGTTATTTTTACTTAATACCCTAAAAAGAATAGGATATGCGATGGTAAATAAAATTGTAAGAGATACATTTATTTATAATGAAAAAGTTAATATAATTATTTCCAAAAGGATTATGTCTATCAGAAATAAATTTGAGTTTAACTTGATATCCAAAAATATTTTTAGGGTATGGTTTTAAACAAAATGAAAGTCCTACATTTATTACTATAAAAATGTGGATATCAGTTAAGAAGACACAGACAAGGGTGTTGGATGCTGAATTGAGTGTCTGAAGGTTCCGGGCACAGCAGAAGCACGTGGTTGGTTGTGCCCACTTAGCTTTTTATCATTAGCAATGATCAATCTGGGATCAATACGACGATAAACACCATTCTCAACGGATCGAATCACAAAAAAATTTAAAGAAGATTGTTTGTCTCGGAACAACAAAAAAGGATCGTTACATGTTGATTATAATTAATTTAATTAATTATAATGAAATACCTTTTGGGCGTTCTTTCTTCGTTGATGTTCTCGATCACTTTGTCGATGTTCTCCATCGTTGCGTCGCAAAAGCCAAGTGTAGACTCCCTCTAGCGTTGATCCACACATGTACCTCGTATCTGTAGACGCCGCCAAAGGATTCTCCAGGTGCTAGCGTGGAGAAGCCTTTGCTTGTGTTGTCAAACTTAGATCGTCTTGATCTAATGGAAGAGGATCTCTCTCGGTCTTGAGAGCGTTCTTGGAGGAAGAGGTTATTTCAGTCTTGAAAAAATTTTCCAGAGATGTTGTGCACAATGATATCATGAGTTTAAATGGGTTCATAATTTTATAAAAATAATAAAATTAATAAAATTAATAAATATATTTATTATTTAACGAAAATTATTATATATATATATTTGAATTATTAATAAATATATATTAACAATAGTCATGAGTTTTATTATTTATTATATAAAAATAAACAATATTTTTGAATATAAATATAATAATTTTATATAAATTAATAATATTTTTCATTAACAACTTTTATCAGTGCTAAAAAAGCGCTGATAACCATTATCATCACTTTTTTAGAATTGATAATGGATAAAATTAGAAGTTCTTTTAGCTAGCGCTGATAAAGCCGCACATTTATTAGTTCTTTCTGCCTAGCGCTAATAAAACTGACACATCCATTGCCCGAATCTGTCATAGTGATATAGTTTATAAATATCAGGTGCTAGTGTTATATTGAATTGGATTATCTTGTGATTAAAGTAGATGGGCTTTGGGTCAAACCTTGTACCGACCCAAAGGGAAATTCCTTGTTATAGAAATTTGGGGGTTGACATTCTATGAATCCTAGCATACTCATGTGGAGATTACGATTTTCATATTATTATAGACCATTACATATAATGATCATCTACCTTATGAATGAAATTCATTTCGATATGTGTAAATATATCTGATATCTATTTTTGGGTGAGTAACAAATATTGCAGGTTGTTTATAGAGTTACACATAAATATTGTTTGAACATATTGATTTAGTGGAAGGAATAAAATTCAAAACTAATCATTAGAAACATGAATTCATAGAGGGAATAAAATGAGATAAAATGGTGATATTAAATCTCTTTCAAATACAATTTGTTAGATTCATTCCCAAACAACACTTGTCGAGACCTCAACAATCCAACTGGGTATGTTCAGACAAAAGACAGATGCTCTTGAATTATCTTGTGTATGGAAAGAAATTAATGGGTGACCCTAATTGGATTATGTACCTATTATTGGAATCTTATTTGGGCCACACTTATCTAGGAAACCCTGAGGTTTACGATACCATTGGAAGAGAGTTGAAAATATTAATATCTTAGATTGGACAAAGAGTTGTTTACAGAACTATCCACGAGTCATATGTGATATGATTGAGATGATTCCCTACTTAAAATTCCAATTGGTGAGAAAAAAAATACAGTAGACCCATTTCATAGGGAAATATGGATGTTGTCCCACTAATAAATATCATGAGTTTAAATGGGTTCATAATCGTAGTGGGAGTTTCTTTAATAAAATTCATTATTAATGGATTCCAGAGATGTTGTGCACGTCGTGTATTCCGGTTTCCACGCGCCGTTCAATTCTGGTCAACACGGCATGATTAAAACTTAGTCATAATCAATTCACATGACGTGTTTTGGTGAACCAGTGCTGGTTCGTTGAACCTAAGTACACGGCCTGTAGTTTTAATTACACGTCGTGTAATCCCATGTTGTACATACAGAAAGAGTGGCTCCTCCGGATGAGTTCCTCATTTTTATTTTAATCAAAAATTAAAATTAAAATGTCGTTTCTGTGATATGAATCATGAAACGAAGGAGGAATAATAGATCTCATTAATTCATATTTATAGAATGATTTATTTCAAATTGAATCAAATATGAATGTTTAAATTATCAACGAAAATTAAATAACAATAATCAACATTGTAACCTCTATATGATACCATTTGAAGGTTCCGGGCACAGCGGAAGCGCGTGGGTGGATGTGCCCACTTGGCTATTTGTCATTAGCAATGATCAATCTAGGATCAATATGATGATAAACGCTAGTCTCCACAGATCGAATCACAGAAAAAGACATAGAAGATGATTTGCCCCGAAACCACAAACAAGTATCATTACAGGTTGATTATAATTAATTTAATTAATTATAAAGAAATACGTTTTGGGCGTTCTTTCTTCATTGATGCTCTCGATCACGTTGTCGATGTGATCTGTCGTTTCATCACAGAATCTAAGTGTAAACTCCCTCTAGCGGTGATCCACATGTGTACCTCGTATCTCTGGACGTCGCCAAAGGATTCTCCTGGTGCTGGCATGGAGAAGCCATTGCTTGCGCTGTTCTCCTTAGATCGTCTTGATCTGATGGAAGAGGATCTCTCTCAGTATTGAGAGTGTTCATGGAGGAAGAGGTTCTTTCGGTCTTGAAAGAATTCTCCAGAAATGTTGTGCACAACGATTCTCTTGTGTTTCAGAAAAGATTTGGGGGTTGTGAGGATATTTATAATCAGGTGTGTGGGGTTATAGACTTATGACAATAAATAAACGTGTTACGCGTTTTATTTATTTCATTGACTCTTTATTTAAAACCCCCACGTCGAGTAAATAATTACATGACATGTGCCCACGCTGATTATAATAAATATCATTTAAAACAATATTATATCCTCAAAATACAGACTAGAAAAACTACACGGCGTGTAATAATAAATACACAGCGTGTACTTGTTTTTCATTGAAAACTACACGGCGTGTACATTAAATGTACACGGAGTTTATATCTTGTTTTCATTTATTCATTTACTTTCCAAAAAAACTACAGGGCGTGTAATAATAATACACGGCGTGTAATTGTTTTATTTTATTTTTCCTCCATCATTAAAAACAACCTAGGCTTCCTTGAATAATTATTAATCCACGTACAAGGAACAATCTTTATTCAACTTGAGATACTTGGATACACTTAGTGTGTGACTCTCTAGGCCTTTTTATCGTTGTAATTAGGCAGTCTTGCCTAATGTCCAAGAGTACTGTCTAGCAACGGGTCAAGGCACCCAAGAGAAAGAAGTTGACACCGCATTGACGTATCACCTCATACGAACGCTTACTGTGTAATTTAATCCCTTTGTCTCAATATCTCATCAAGCAGGTTTCATGGAAGTTTCATAAACCTATATGCTTGATATGTCATTCTTTGACTACCTGAAATAAACTCTTCGTTTACACCATGGCCATGGAATTTAATGCGACAGTTCTATTTCAATCAATGGGCCAAGATATCAACTTCCATAAATTGAAGGGAAAAATCCTTCCTCGACTTATACATTAACAACATGTCACTCGTGATGCACCCAATGTACCCTACTTCCTGCCAACTGTCTGCATGATGGTTTTCATCAGTAAATCTAAGTGCGCGAGTCATGACATGAGTTAATGATAATCTTCCAGTCTAAGAACCATTACACACGCTTGTAGGTAGAAATGTCTGATGACAACATGACATGCAGAATTACTACTGGGGGGTCTGTTCTCATAATCTCCCATCTTGGAGATTACCAAGTGCGAACTCCATGAGAGAGAGTATCGTCTTCTTATGAGTACTCACACATTACGGTCTGTATACTATGTGTCCAATCATAGTATTTCATCCATCCGCAGAAAATTATTTAATAATATTGTTATAGCATTTCAAGGTTCTCATCATAGCGGGTATCTGCTATGACCTTATTAATGCAAGAAATATTCCAGGACATTATTATATTATAGTCATGCAGAACAATGAATAATATATAATAAGTGAACATTTATGTAACCAAAGTACTAAACAGTTGGTTCTGAGGACACCAACCCTTACAGTGTCCACAGAATTTCCAATAGGCTGACCCCTGATATTGCAGTCCCTCTAGAAGTTACTAGTCAGCAACCTCATTCTCAGACTCTTGATCTGAAAATCTAAGACGTTTTTAGAAGATTGATATGAGATCCCAATGTAATGGAAATTCCAGTTACAATGATAACTAATGACAATGAAAAGGTCACACTTGGTTATTCTGGTCTTGCAGGAGCATCTTAATCTGTAAATAATGTGGGATGTCTTATTGTGAAATCTCCATGTGCAATTCAGGGTGCGGTTATTGAAGACACTAATAGGGAGCAGCAATTCATGGGGCGTAGTTTCATACAATCTAGTTATTCTTATGCAATATACCAGTTGTCTCTAGATTTTGATATTGGATTGGGTACATAGTATAATACTCTCCTCGGTGGAAGTGGGAATATAAAGGTTAGAGAAGACCAAATGGTAGATGATGTAGGATGTTCAGACTAGATTCGGTCCACAGTTCCTTTGTGAAACAAGTATGATGGCCTTCCAGATGATAATGTGAGTTCTGATTCTGTTTTCCTAGGTGACAGAGACATGATCAGCGTGAATACAGCCAAATGGATTGAACATGGACACTCGGTGGATTAGGAGACAAGTCAAAAAAGTAACAAGAGTTTAAATAAGAGGAAGGGAAAGAATAATTAGTCCTCTCTACCCAATCCTTTGGAGACTCCATCTACTAAAATTATGAGTGAAAATAAGATGGACATGGAGACGTTGAGTTCTCATAGGGCAGGGGAACAAGGTGATCAAGCCTTGGTTATCCATTTAAGTTCCATAGAAGAAATGATATAACAGGTCTTGTTTCTCAATGCAACTGAGGAGGAGGCTGCTATGATGATGGGGATATCGATACATGTGTCTCTCAATGAGGAATGGTTTTCATGGATTGAAAAACAAGACCTAATCCTAGTATGGGGTTTCAACAGATGGAAAATAAACATTGAGAAGTAAATTCAGACCTAGGACCGGCGTACTTCTGAGCTTGAGAAGTGGATGTCAGATGTAGCAGATTTACAGGTTTCATCTTTATCCTAGAATCTATTTAGAGAAATGGATTTGGGTAACATCAAGATTATCTTTAATGATCATGTTTAAGTTGTTTTCTTCGATCATTTGTTTTGAGAGAATTTTTTTGTGCGAGCTGTGCTGGTCTTTGGATCTTTTTTTTGATTGCCTGTGCTAGGAAGTTTGATGCTTGTTTCTAGTACTCTACATGGACCAGCTCCGAAAGGGGATCAGAGCATGTAGTCTTCTCTTGTGCAGGTCCTTGGGATCTGTATGATCGAGAGGGTAGGTCTTCTCCATCGGTTCTGTGCTCGTGCAATTCTGTATGGGACTGCTTACTGAAGGGTGCTATGTTGGTGAAAGCTTGTCTTTAGGGAGCATTGGCTGGGGTGGGCTAGGTCCGGAAGATTCCTTTGGTTTTTCTTTATCTGTTTGTGTTGAAATGTGATTTTCCAGACAGCTTTTGTGGTCTCTCACTTGTATTTAAAATGTTTTTTGATAATAAAAAATTAATTTTTAGTCACCTTATCAGAAAAATGTTTAAGATGTAATGGTAAGTATTAATGTAAATAGTAACATTATTTATGAAAACATTACGTGGAAAAAATTTATGGAAATGATTTTAAGGATGATGATGTTCAACAGAAAAAAAATTCGATATAGATAATAAAAGTTATTAACAACATAACATTTTATATTATGGAGTCAATGAGTTTGGATATGTTCAAGGAGTTGAAAATTATCAAATTGATTCCTAAAATCTCACAATTATTTAAATTTTATTTCGTCATAATTGTTACTCACTAATGATTTTAGTGAGAGTATTTTATCATATAGTAATATAGTGATGTGGTAGGAAGAACACATATGTATAATGAGTTATAAAAAACAAGAATTTTCAACAAAAATATAGTTGATCTGGAAATATATTATATATGATGTCAGAACACAACCCACTAGGGCCTCTCTGGTCAACAAAAGGATGGGAATGACAACGCCAACCCCTATCCAACAATGTAGTTGCTGGAAGCAAGCGCCAGGATGACATAAATAAAATTGGAGTCGTTTTCCTAATATATGTGTAATCACACACGTAATCATCTCCATAAAAAAGTTAAAAGGAATAATAAAAATTGAATCATGTAGTGTAGAAAATATGCATGAAATAACCTATAGGGAAAATATCATACTAAGATAGTATAAATCAATGCATCTGTGTATCACTAAGCTCTAATAATGTCACCTCTGATTTTTCTATTATCTACATAAGTAATAACACATGTGGGAAAATTCCATGCATGGGTGAGTATATACTTACCCAGTAATATGACCCAAAAATTAAAAATGGAGCAATAAAAAGATTCAACAGAAATTAGCTCAACCAATAGCATGTGGGAAACAAAACCTAAGGTATCGATATATATTAAAAAAGAAACCCAAACTATATAAAAATGGGATCTCCATCTTATCTACCTGGCTAAGAATGATGAGTCTAACTTTAGCTCTAAAGATCCATCTATGATGCCTTCCATCAAGAAAAACCTCATAAGAATCAATATAGATGGGAGAACCTTCACTGTTGTGCTTCACAATTGAGGGATCCATAACTTAAGTGGAAAAACCCAATCCCCTCCCGAGTTCAAATACAGTGGACTAACACTCCATTGATAGAGGAATACCATCCTACTATAGTATGGGGGGGTACCAACTCTAATTATGTAAAGAGTATGGGGACCCAATCCCCAATGTGATAGAAGATTACTAACCCCAACATCTCTCTGATGACCCCTGCCAATAACTTACCTCAATCAGGTATCTTCTAAAGAAGTATTATTATTTTAACACCTCACATCATATATCACATTCCATAAATAATTATACCATTTTGTACAATATCAAAAGACACTCATGATATGGTGTTCACATTCCAAAAATATTAGTTCTGAAGAAGAATAAACGAAAGGTAAAAGATCTTGAAGGAGGTACAGAACATGTCCCTTGGGTCCACATGGTGGGTGAGCTCTCATAGACTACTAGTCATGTCCTTTCCTTCACACATTGGGATAGCCATATGGTACTACATGGTTATTTAATGTTTTAAAAGGCATATCTTGGCCACCCGAGGCCTACCCGTGTCCTTCCAGCCAATTCTCGTATACTTCATCCCATTCCCATGTATACTGGTAATGTATGGGTTCCCTGACTATGCTTGAGCACACAATCATGACCATATACTCTGGTTGTGCCTATGTGTCTAGATATGTCTTAGTCTATTAACTCTTGAAGTACATGCTGATACACAATCACCAGGTGACATGGAATTCATGGGCCCTACATAGTGTGTGATATTTATCTTCTCACAAAACCCTTGTCACTGCAGCAAGGGGACTACATGGCATGTGTTCCTCTTAGATAAATAGATCATAGTTGGGAAAGTTGAAAAAAAATTATTTCCTCAATGCACATTAATATTTTCCTTTTCCACTGCAAATCTCAACATTTGGAAACTTGAAATTGAAGTGGTCATCATTGAACATTGATCTATGGCCTTCAATAGCTAGAAATCCGAAATCCAATCACATGTGTGAAGATGTAGTACCTTCATTCATCGCTCTGGGTCCTAAATCCATGAATACATCACATGTATCTTTCATTTAACCTCAACCCATCCATAATACATCAACGTCTATATCATTTTCACAACCACCAAGAATCTAAGGATTCGATCACGATTGAACTCACTATGACAATGTCAAATGACAACCTTGTAGGCCAATAGTGATGAACATAATGAATGTTGTGGGAAAACATAAGTTTGAGGTGAATCCATCATTGGATGATGTGATAATTACCAATGATCATAAGAAATGGGAAACATGGGTGAAGAATAACATAATAAATAAAATTGATAAAAGGGCTTCAACAAGATTTTATTTGGTCTATTCAGTTCACATGATCTATGTTAAATTATGTAGATAAAAAAAATTCCTAATCAATAATTACCAAGGGATGAAACCATAAAATAATGAGTTCTACCTCGGATATAGATAAAGTTTTGGGGAATAACACGTGTTCTAGAGATCTTGGATGGGACCCACTCCATTTTCCATCTTATCATGGTTCACCTTGATTTTTTACCAATCTGCATCCTCAGGTTTTCCTACCCCAATTAAGAATGATCTTCCTCCTCACAAATTATCCCCGACCTATGTAACTAACCCTATAAAAAACCATAATGATGTATTTATAGAGGAAGTATATATTTAGTGTAAACAAATAAATAAATAAATAAAATAAAATAATTCACTTAATATACCCACCAACTGCTGCCTCAACTGAATGTCCAGTTCCAACCATCTTTCAATCGATCTTAGGGTGGACCCCACATTGTAGAATCAACTAGGGTATCAAAATTTCAATCTGATGTCCAAAATAATAGGAAAACCATTTATAAAAAAAAAGAATGTGAGTGTGAGATTTAAAATACAATAATATTTTTGATATATTAGTTTTGGGGTCCCAAGACACCTAAACACTATGCCTACTTCACGGGAAAATCTAGTTATATAGATAGAAATATTAATAAGAAAAATCCCAAAATACCTAATTAATTATAAATGATATGATAAGATAATCCTTTGTAGGGTTTTGTTAAGTATTATTAAAGGAGTTTTAAGAATATAAAATGTTTCTTATAAAAGGAAATCACCATTTTATCATTATTTTGAGTTGGATGCATATATGTCTACATAGATACACATTTCATTAAATGTAATGATAATTGAAAAATAAAATTATGACTTTTATTTGTCACTAAAAAATGTTCATCAATGATTATTATATATTATGAAGTAATATTAAGGTTAACATGAGTAATATTCTTGTATGGATATATAAAGTATGCTCATGAGGCACAAAAAGTTATTTCTGTGTGTTGGATGACCCATGATATATAAGACATGGATGTCTATACTCAACATTATAAGAATACCAAGGGTGAATGGATCATATTTGGAGTACCCACTACCTGAGTATGGGGATATACCTAGCATGATAACCTTCATACATTAATCCCTTTAATTCAAAATCTCTAAATCTTAGCTAAACATAGATTGGTTGGGTATGTTGTCGATTATTTCATTGTTTTTACCTCAACCAAGATGATATTTGTTTCCTGTATGATGAGTATTCCATATGGGCTCTTGATTGAGATGGAACTATGAGTGTGCAACAACACTCATATAGTATATATGATGTGCTATCTATTTAGATTATGGTAATGTGATGTTCTATTCCATATAGGTGAATGGCATGCGAAATATTCTCTATCATGTTAAATCTATACATAGATAATTGAGAATATATGAGTTTTCTATATGGGTTTGACATAATCCATGTACCATAGTGACTTGATATCATAGATTAAGGGAACATGTGATAGTGTGCACCAGCATGTGATTCATCTGGTTTACCCTATTTTTGTGATACACATGTTTGATGGAGATTAAACTATATCGCCTCATAGTTTGAGTATCCTTGATTATTGGGTATAAGATGTTATTTTCTTACATTTATGGAGCCAAATATTCATTTTTTCCAACCCTACAAAGCACTATGAGTTTGATCATTGTGGTTGACTGAATGGGTATTTATTTTGACTCAGAAAGATTCTAGAAAAGTGTCATATAGTTAGTCCAAAAGAGTTTTGGACAGGTTTTCACAATTTATTTCAAATGATGTGATACATGGTGAAGTTGATAGAAACTTAGGTAAAACAACACAAATTTTATATGCTATAGACCAAGAGTAATATTGAATGATATATTCCCTAAAACCACTCTGAATATGATTTAATATAGATATGATGTATTTTAGGACTGATAGGATATCATAAATCACAGACACACACATAGCCATATATATATGCATATAACTTTTGAAATAATAAGGTATGATTATTTGTGTCATATGTAATTGTTAGAAGTTGAATTATAAGTTATGATTAACACTACAACACAATGAATGAAATGGTATCCAAATGATAATCATTGTCATTTGGTAAGGTATTTCACATAAGATGTAATTTAAGGGATTCTGTAAAAGATATAACACATACGTGTAGATACATTCTTACAATGGATTGTATGAGTTGGCTAGGACATTTAATCATGTGTTACAAACCTTGAGTAAATTATTGAGCTCTCTAGTAGTGTCCTCGTGGAATCAATGTAATAGGCATAGTTACTATATGATGGGAATTTGTTATAGTATGAAATAATTCCCAACCTATTATTTGAAACTCTTATATACCAAATATCTCTACATCCTGTATATTTTAAGAATTAAAATATCAGGATATCGTAAAATAAGGATGATACCACTCATACAATGTGTGATTTTGTTTCTACACATAGATACCTTCATAGGTGCGAGGAATTTTGGCAACCACCCTTGGTGATCTTCATCAGACTCATCCAATGATATATAAAGAAGGAGAAATTAAAATTTTGTTGTAAGGTACGCATATGATATCATCATTTATATTTTTTAATGGTTTCATTTATCTTTTATGATTCGATATTCGATTAAAATTCTTAACAAATTCTGCAATGTCTAACTAGTGTTTTTATATCCATTCTAATCACAGAAATTCATCACTAGTCATAACATTTATATTACCAAAATCATGAAATAATTGATTTAGTTAATCTAAACAAAATCAGACAGAAGTACTACAAATAATTTTAAAGTTATAAATCCTCATATTCTGAACATTAAACATAACTTAAGGCATTCTCAAACTCGGTGATAAAATTAGATAGTAATTATTTGGGGATATATGCTCATGATACATGATTAACTTCTCAATATAGGCATAAAAAGGTTTGAGTTTAATAATGCACTTTACAAAATAGAAAATTAGAAATGCAAACCATAAACTAGTTGACAGGGTTATAAGTAATAAGAAACCACAAAACAGTAAATAAAATTATGTAAATGTAAAGAGTATAGTAATTAACATGCTTCATACAATTTTATACCTAAGAGCATGGAAATAACACCACCCACAATCTTTTTATTATTTATAAAATAAGAAAAAAACCAGATTACAACATTGATGAGAATGAATGAAAGAAAAATATGAAAGACATTAGTACTGGATAGGCTCATAGACACACACAAGAGATATGGTAATATAAAGTAAATAATATATATAATTGGAGAAGAAAACAAGAACATGCTTATAATCTAAAGCATACACTAAGAACTTCAATAGAGAATGTAGATCTATACTATTAGTTTTGAAATCATATAAGAGTAGTCATCATCCTCTATATAACTCACTTGGAGTATGCTCTCCACCACAACAACAACTCTAGAGGAACATACATGAGTGACATTATTCTATACCTTCAGATAAAAATCCCTCTCAAGATCTCTCTCTCTCTCACTCACTCGCTATTCAAACTAGAATGGGGGAAATCCAAAATAATTAAATCATTTTTAATCATCTCTCTTATGAATTGAGCTTCAAGGACAATGATAAAGGTTGGTACTCTATGCTCAATTCCCTAACATTGAAGATATGGATGACCATGGTTATCTTGATCTTAACTAATCAAATTTGATGTTATCTATCAAGGAATCATAAAAACACTATGTAAGTGTCACCGACTGACATGAATGGGTCAGATTGTGACACAAATAACTAATATATAAGTTTTAATAGTGGCCCAAACAAATGATACATAACGGTTATATAATTAATCCTTATATACTTAAAGGTTAATATGCTAGATAAAGTCACATATAAGGGTTACTCCAATAACGAAACACAATATATAAGGGTCATTGATTATAAGGGTTTATCTAATAAAATCCTAGATGCATAAGAGTTAGTACCTTTTCCACTGCGTCTTCCTAAGTAATGAGAAAAAAACTCCCAATGTAAGATTCATATGGACCTCATTTAAGTGTCATAGGACAAAATTCAAGGGGAAATAAAAGAAGCAATAGAAAAAAAAATGTTATTTATAGGTACAATAAAATCATAATAAAAAAATGTAATACTTGTGCACAAAATATGGAAATATAACATCAAAATAGAAAACTAAATAAAAAATTTAAGTTATAGAAAATAAACATGCAAAAATCAATAGGATGGTTAGTTGATATTGAAAAGAAATTGTCTGGATCATTGGATTTGGTTAATCATCTTCAAATCAACATCTTCGGGCATTCAACCTTTCATTTGATGTTGTTCTTGATGTAGTTTCATTCTTTACATGTCAGGGTTCTGGTTATTTCTCTACTATAGATAGTAAATTTGTTGAATTTATTCCAAATAATAATAGTGATAAAAATTATATGATTATTGGTTATTTATCTTGTTTATATATATTTTTGAGTATATATATATATTTTTTAATATACACACACACTCAATCACCAGGATTTTTAAGTCCTATTTTTAATTAATGATCTTAATAAAAATATTAATAATAAAAAAACAATGCAATTTTTTATTTTTATTTTATTTTTATTTATTTTTGTGAATTTAATATATGAATATTTTTCTTAAATTATGAATATCAGTGAAAACATATATGTAGCATGGGTTGCATGTGATGTTTGTGTGTGTGTTTGGTGGGTTCATGAGTGAGGAGTATGTGTTTTTAAGAGTTTTACAGAAAAATATGAAGATGAAATAAAATACGAGGTCTAGGGAGGGTATTAAATAAAGGTTATTTTATTTTAATAATATTATTAGTGTTAAAACAAGGTAACACTTACTATTTCTAAGGATGTGTTGATTTGAGTCATGAAAGTGAATGATTGTGTTTTTATCAATGTGTTTAGAAAATGATACAAAAATAAATTTATGTGGAAGTCTTGGGTAGTGCCTACAGAACATTGAGAAAAGCACATGTTGGGAAACACCTCAATTAAGAAAGGAAAAAAATATAAAATGGTCAAATAAATAGGAATGAGGTTATTGTTTTCTTCAATGAGTTACCCACTACTCTTTTTTAAGTGATAAAATTGGTTCAATCTCTCTAAAAAATATTTGATCTTCACTTTGTCATAATTTATTTGATATATGTCTATTTGACGAACTATTTATGGAATTCTAATTGCATCATAAAGCAGACGGTAATACCAATTATTTCATTTAAAGACAATAACACTTTTATACTATTAGGTTCTAAAATATGTTTTCTCCACTAGTTCGTGGAATTTCATGAATTCCAATTGAGTTATTTGATTTAGTTTATATTATCATCAATTATTTTTCAAATTATTAAAAGGTAGGTGACCTATTATATTTATTAAGTGTTTTAAAAAATGTTTTCAAGTGTCTTGTGAATTATTATTAATGAGTTTGATAATTTATAGGATTAATTAATTTTATATTTAGTTCATTCATATGATAAGATTATTTAATGAATTAAAAATGGTGTATCATGTGTTGTTCAAATGATTTTTTTTGGAAGATAATACAAATATTATAAGAATATTTAATTCTAAATAATCTACTAAATAAATTATAAATATTATTATAATATTATTATTTTAAAATATAACAATGGATATTTCTATGATGAAAACTTTATTTTTTGTTACCAAACGATGTTTTAAATTAATGTTTTCATGATATTAATTTTAATTTAGTTAATTTAATTAATATATATTATTGGTTCTGAAAAAATAAAAAAAACATTACAACTAATAAATGTGTGATAGAAATTTATATTATATAATCCAATATAGTCATATTTATTAGGGATTTTGTGGAATTAGGTTTCATAAATTACCATTTTGATTCTAATTATAGATGAAATAATGTAACTTGTATAAAGTTATTTTAATGGAAATGGGACTTCTGTAAATTAGAGATAAATAAAAAAAGGTTCTTTGGGAAATTTATTATCTTCATGGGAATTTATATAGGAAACAAATATATATTATGTAAATAAAGAGAGTAATTTTAAGGTGTTCATATAATAAAAATAAAAAATAATTATTTAACCAAACATGAATTGAAATTGATTTAATGATATTAATATTTAAAAATTTATTGATTTACTGAAATCATAATTGTACTTATGATATTATACAATATTTTACAATATTGGGATTAAAATGTAATAATTTTTCTAAAATAACGAAAATCCTTTAATTAGGATATGCATAACCAAGGGGATATTTTAGTTGAATTGTTTGTACTATGTAAAAATATTTTTAATTTTTCAATGGGGATAAAAAAATATAATTAATATATAAGCCTTGTGTTTTAAAGAAGCTTTATTAGGCCGTGATTTTGGATTTTACATAATTTGGAATCCATGTCTTTGGTGGATTATTGAGAAACTAAACTATTAAATATAGCCGTTTGGTGTTTTGTTAAAATCATTTAATGGATTTATATATCTCACATAAGAATATAATAATCTAATGGTATTTATTGAGGTCTTAGTGGTTTCTACTAGGATTTTATATCAGTCATTTTATATACACACCTCATGTGTGTGTATATTATATGTATAACACTATAGGTAAAGGAAGTGAAGCTATATATGTGTAGATGGTTCCAAGATACATCTTGGATCTTATTTATAAAATATTTTTATAGTACTCAGGATGGTATATTTCTATTAATTTTATTTTATTTATTTTTATTGTATTATCTATGAATTGTTTTTTTGGATCAATTAGTAGTTTTTTGGATACTTGTCATCATTCGGTATTTTTAGGATACATTTTAGTGTTTATTATTGAATTTATTACTTATTTATTCTCCATAATTCCATTAGATTAAATTATATTGTTTTTAATTTTTAATGATTTATAATATTTAAATATCTGAATAAATTAATATTATAAACCCTAGGTGATTGTCACCAACCTCTAGTGACTAGGGAGCAAAATTGAGTCCATGTATTGGTTTACCTTTACATATGGGTCAAGTAATGTTGGGAAGTTAAAAATTACATAGAGTGTTTAAATGTTTTATATAGAACATACAATCCATAAATTCATATTACAATGTCTCCCTAATAAAGTAGTTACCCACATGTTCATAATAAAAATAATGATTTTATAACAAATTAAATTGATAACATTGATTATGTTGTCTCTAGGTCAATATAAATTATATTATCGATATATTTTTTGTGACTCAGAGAGCACCCATGAGTGTGTCGACCCCTCATCCATTTTTATCTCTTTACAGTTCCCATATACTGTCTTAAAAAATATCCTCTATGAAATTTATTTAACATTTATTTTATAAAACAACGGTATAATATGATTCCTATTGTTATAATTCCTAAAACATAATTAACATAAAATAAATGGATTTAGTTTTTTTTAATTTTCCTAATGACTAAAATAACTAAAGTTGTTCAATTGAAATAACTATGTATAACTGATGAAAAACTAGTTACCTCATTTATCAAATTGACCATGAATTATGATATTCCCGATATAATCTTCTCCACCATTCCATAAAAATAAATATATTAGAATTATGTATTCTAAATTCCTAATTATGATAATGTTATTTTTAAGTAAAAATATTAAAACCATTTCATACATTTCCATATCATGTTTCTTGATGATATAACTAATATTATATGAATTATGTATCACGTTGAGTGGATTATAGGAGATGTGTATAGTAGAAATTTATTTGTATTGGGTAGTTGTATAATTTTTTTCCACACAACTCTTCACCTATAAAATATTATTCAGATAACTTTGGTTATATATAACACAAACCTTAAAATTTAAGTGTATCTCTTTGGTATTTTAATTCCATCCCATTGAATTTTGGTTATTGTGTAACTTTTGTCATTCTTTATTTTTAATGTATTCTAATTAAATGTTAATTATTTAATTATTTCAAAAACATACTTTAAAATTATTTCAACTATCCATATTTCTTAACATTACCATTTTTACATAAAAATCATAATCATTCAATTTAAGAGCCTCCACAATTTACTAAAATATTAAAACTCATTTTTATATGGAATGTATACATCATTAAAATATTATATTCAAATTAATAAACATTTAAATGTTGTTGGTGGACCAATATATATATATATTTATATCATAAGTATGTGTTTATTACGTTCACTCATTAAATTCCATGTATTTTATGAGAATAATTTTTTTAGACTAGTTATGTACTCAAATATTAATTCTTTAGATAATCAACTATATTTATAGACCCTATAGAATATGTACATCCTCATAAAAAATCATACAGTTATAATTATTTTTATTTCTATGTATATAATTTCATATATAAAACAAGCACAAATATCGTATTCTTCTTGTCAATGGTCTTATATTGATTAAAAATATATCATAATTCTTTTAAATTTAAAATTAAATTAAAAAAGTACAGTATAAAAATCCTTTTGCAGAACACCCATCCAAAAAATTATTCAAGTGGTCAAACATACAATTCTATTTTCGCATGCCACAATGGATGATTTTAAAAAACAAATTGATTTTCTCCACATACTGCCTATAACAATAGTACTATAGAAAAAATATACTTTATTATGTTAAACATATCAAGACTAGACCTAAATAAATTTCAAATACAATATTCAGTCCTAACAACTATATTAAGGAAAATTTCAAAGTAGAATAAAAATATGTTTATGGAATTATTTTATCTAGAGTGAAAAATGATTATAATATGAGTAAATTAGGTTTATATTATTTAATAAATAAAATCTACCAATTAGTTTTATAGTTTTATGATCTATATATAATTAAAAAAATATATTTCTAAAAAATTTATATAAGATTCCCATACTATTTAGAATTTATACTTCCAATGTAAACTTTAATGGGTGAAAAATTTATTTTCAAAAAATTAGGATGCATTTTAATTAATATCATTAAAATTATTATTAGTAATAAATTTATTCTATCCTTAATTGGTATTATCCATTTCATTTCCATAAAACTAAAAATATGAATTAGGGATTATCTCCACAGCCATTTATATTTCTTATTGATCCAAATAAAACTATTCAAAAATTTCACAAAACATAACTTCAAAGACCATATCATTATATTCTACATCCCATTTACAATAATTCTCTATTTGTTTATTATCCTCACCAAATTGGGTTGATATGATTTTAGAACTCTTCCTATCTTTTTTGAACATTTATATAATGATAGATATAACCATTATTTATTAAAACCATTATAGTTATATACTATTTTAGAATAAAAGCTCAATCTATTTCCTATAAATTTTGTTTATTTTTTAAATTCTTATCTATTTAGGAATTTATAACTTATCAATGACTAATTTGAGTTTACTTATTTATTCATCCATATCAACCCATACAACAACTATTATAAATTTAAATTCCAAAAAATCATTCACTTCAACTTATTCATTAACAAAACCAAGGTTTGAAGCTCTCAAAAACCCTTTTTCATGTAAAAATATCAAAACACTAATTTTTAATGAACATAGCAATGCTTATATTTTTTTAATTGAACACTTTTTGTAACCAAGTTATTAAGGGTAAATTATGAAACATGTAATTTATTGTTTTACTTTTTTAGATAAAATTAAATCATTTTCATGTGCTTTATACTGTATAAATTCAAAACCAATCCTTAAATAGTTTTTAATTATTTCATAATATTATGGGGTAATATGTAATAATTTGATAATTTTAGACAAAATTTATCATTTTAAAAATTGAACCTCAAAATATATCCATAAAATTTATTCGAGTACCATTTTTTCATATGTGATTATTTGTTTTATAATTTATTTTATTTTATTTTAAATTGTTTATAAAACTAAATGTGTCATTGATGGACGTTACTTCTTTCTCTAATTAAATATAAAATCACATACCCACATGTAATATATATATAGATTCAGACATATAAATATATAAATACTTATACTATAAAAAATATTGACATTTTTTATAAGTATGCTTGAGGTTCCTCTGCTATAGAGTGACATTGCATTTTATCAGTTACCAAAAGAGATAAAAATAATATATTAATAAATAAGTAAAAAATCACCATACAATTTAAACAAACATCCCCTTTTCACATTAGTTATAAAAAAATATATAAAATAACATAAATATATGTTCACTCACATGACACCATTCCAATATATACTTTAGTTTTACACTCATTATGAGTGAAATAATTTTTATGTCGAAAATCATTTCCATTTAAATCTAATTGAAAAACATTTACCCGCTTCTCATTCATCAAATTTTTTATTTAAAATATAATAAATTAAATTAAATTTTTTATAAGTGGTGGTAATGTAGAAAATTTTAGTTATTAAAAAGATAAAAAACTAAATAAAACTATTTGATTAAGATAATTATAACCACTACATAGATTGAAAATTAAAAAAAAAGTGTTGTGAACCAAATTTTATCTTTTAATCCTGAAAACGAATGAATTGGATTTTAAAAGATCTATAAAAATATTTCACTACAAAAAAATATAGTTTTTTATCTAAATACTACTAAAAGTGGACCACTTTTATTTGTTCTAGAAAATGAATAATAAAGGTCAGCCTTTATCAGTACTTTTTTATCACTGATAAAGGGCTCCTTTAATCGATGCTAAAATAAGAACTGATAAATGTTTTACTACTATAATGTTATGTTAAAGTTATATCATAGTACAGAAAAAATACACCTATATAAGGGAAATCCAAAATTTAACTCAAATATAAATTACATCACAAATACAAGAAAAAAACTATATTATACACATCCCAAACATTGTTTTGTATAATTATTTTTTTATGTACTATCGTAATCATTGAAAGCCATAAATTGTTTATTTTTATTTAGAATCTAACCACATATCATGAAATTCCCAATCATGACATGAGTTTTGGATCTAACCACCCCAACTCAAGCAACAAAATCCACCAATAAATGAAAACAATTCCTAATGTAGTAATAATATAAAGAAATAAATTAAACATAAATAAAAAATTATATATATTATTAAAATCCTGGTATGAAATAAAAGGTCATGTATGGAGTCATATAAGTGTGGTTTCTCGGTTTTTTGTTATTGAGACACCTTTTGAACTAATTGTTAATTTTAAATTTATAATAAACACATCGAGTCATATTGGTCACACTGTGTATTGTATTGAGGTCATATTGATTTATATACAATTTATTATTATTATTTATCATTTTCCTATATTATAAAAATTATATATTCTGTTTTCTTTATTTCGAGTATGTGAAGTGTGCGTCGAACTGAAATATAGAATTTAAATAAAAAGACACACATAGAGTCATCTGGGTAACATCGTGCATCATATTGATGTGAGACTAATTTCTTCACATCAAAAATGATATAAGGATCAATATTTTAATGTATTAAGACAATAAAATTGAGTTTTTTAGAGATGTATCCTTGTGGATCAACTCTATTCAGGTTTTTCAGGCTCGTGGAGCTCCGAGGAGGAACATAGGAAGTTCGGAGAATTCCAAGTGCTAAGAACTGGGAGGAGGGAACATTCACAAGGTGAAAGTGGGTTTCACACTATGTAGATGAATTTCACAATTTGAATGTCGGATTCATGTGTATACAATTTTGGGGTTTGAAAAATAAAATAAAATGATGATGCAAAACATTTTTTGGTGACCACTCAACCTCGAGGATTAGACGATGTGAAAGAGAATTACATGTCATATAATTACACACATTAGTAATGTTTTAATTGTTTTCCAGTCACATGGGTTGTCAAACCATATTGATGCAGCTTTCCTCTCTCTCATCCTAGGTGACCCGAATGTCCCTTCCACCATGTTTTAGATTTCCCTCTAATGGGAATTGGTCACATACTTCGTTCATTGATCCATGTTGACCCATGTTGATCCAAGGTGTGTTTTCCTTTGTTTTCTAGAAAATTATATAGGATTGATCCCATTTACCTCTTATTCTTATCGCAGATCTATGGAGTTTTCATAACCATGAATAAAATGGTTTTTCTATCGGTTGTTATTGATGTTGTGGTGCCACAAAATCTTCTGATGGATGCAGTTCTTGCAGTAGGGGTGATCATAGATATGTTTCATGGTCCAATCTCATGCGGAGAACATTGAAGACCTTTAGAGGTATGTGATTTGTTAATTCTCTGTTTATTTACATGAAATCAAAGAGTTATCATAATTTATCCCCCTTTAATCATAATGAAATTTAAAAAATTAAATGCATGAACTAGATAAAATAATTGGTAACTATCACATAGAGATGTTGATGCTTTGAACCATGATAATAATTTTCCTCTTGATTTTATAAATAATATAACATATATTAATTTATGTTATTTTCATGTTTTTATTTATGGTAATTGGTAAATAACTAGTTGTGTGATTAAAGGTAATACCTTTGTAGGTCCTAGGTCACCTGCTTGCCTGTGAAGGCTGTGTGCCTTGTGATTTGGAGTCGTGAGAGATCATTGTATTTGAAGGATAAATGCATTGTTTTAGGGCCAAGATCCTAATTTATATATTTGTTTCTTATTATTGTGATGTGGAGTTAGCCTATGATGGTTGATCCTTGAGGGTTGTTGTGGTTTATGTGGTAGGGAGGCCTAGATGTGGCGTGATCCTGAGATGGTTAATCCAGGAGGGTTGTTGTGGTATGAGGGGTGAGGGGGACCAATTATTTTGGTAGTAGTTGACATATGGAGTGGTGATCTGCACCAATATATGCATGTGTGTATCAGGAAGGACACCGAAGATTATATAATGAGTTGAATATGGGCATACCTAATGATAAAAAAGACGTATGCTTTCTTGAATCAGTGGTTTGGCCAACAACCAGGATTTTGATTATCTTATTTCAGTTCCCCATTGATTTAGGTGGATGTTTTTTGTTACTCTCCTTCCAAGAGAGGAAAATATGAATTGGGTATGTCAGTTTCTTTCTTTATTTATCTTCCAATGGTTGGATGAGGCAACACTCCTGATATAGTTGGAAGAGACATGACATATAGTTTATCTACTCACCATGTTGATCCCCTTGAGTTTGGTATCTTAGAATGTTTTTCTAGAATACCAATAAATATTTAAATTGATGATATTAATAAATTAATAAATGGTTTACCTTTAGGGTTTGATCTTTCTAGGATGTAATGCTATGTTTGTAAGTATAAGAAATCTTGGACCCAGTTTTCTTATGTCTGGAGGGCATGAATCATTGTTGAGATGCAAATGTGATGAAATTTGGATAATGTTAATGGTTAATTAATGGATTAGAAATAATTAACATTAATTGAATATAATTTATATTAATAAAATAATTTAATGAAACTCTTTAAATGGTTGGGTAATTTAAGATACTTGGTCTTAGTAGTGGAAGACGAGAGTCCGAGAGACATTTGCTGTTGTTGGGTCTAAGACTAGGTTATTCTCATTGTGTGGTTGTGAGATATATTATATCCTTTAATATATGTATTTATATACACTACTCCACCATTTTGGTAAGGGATACTGACACCCTGAGGATTTTGAGCCCTGGGGGTGTTTTCCCCAATATCCCGGTTGGAGAATGGATGGATGGCCACCCCCTTTGACCCTTATCTCATCTCATTCTAGTTACTTGATTTGGTATGCATGGCTGTTAGTTTTCTCCATATATGTGTCTATAATGGTGTAATCGATTGTGGATATTACACATATATATATTTTGGATGTAGTTTCTTATGAACTACTTTAGATATTACATGTACAGGCTGTGATTTCTTGAGGATCCTTACTCAATGTATGGGCTGAGAAAGAGTGAGGTATAATACCTGATGTACGATACACATTATACAAGATATGGTGGATCCCTAAATACAACCTATTTAATATTGATAACAAGGATGTGGTGGTATGATACATGAGGTGAATTTTGTGGTTATTCTCCTAGGTGTTTGTGGGATAGCCTTTTTGGAGAGAGAGATTCTTAGGATGCACGACATTGGGGAAGTGTGGAAAAATAGTGGGGAAGAAGTAGTGGGGTAACCTGAATATTATTTATTATATTATATGATCTATTATTCAATCCTTGGTGATAGTATCCATGGTGAGGATGGGAACATAGTATATCTATTTAGGTAATGAGTTAGTTTCAGTTGTTGTTCATTGTGCTTTATCAAGCTTTATTTACCTTTTTCATGAGAGGCTTCAGGGACGATCCTACTAAGTATACTGTTATACTCACCATATATAGATATAAAATGTTTTTAAGGTTAGTTGGTGTAGGATGGAGATCAAGATGGTTAATACTAGATTGGGATTTAGCTGGAGATTTTTGGACTTCGTGGTCGCTATCGTCTTTACATTAATTTGGTACTTGATGTTTTACCTTTCAGTTGTAGTAGTTCTTGGATGACACTACATATGTTCACTTTGGTTTTATTTTATATTTTAGCATGGAAATGAGTTGGTTGGTTTCTATCTTATCTCTTTCTTCTGCATTGGTTATCTTATAGTGTAATTCATCCTATCTAGGTGATTATTATACACACAGTGCAAGTCTCCAACCGAGGGCCTATTAGAGGCGAGACTCGGTGGTAATTATCCCTCTTCTCCCATTACCAGCCCAAGAGGGGCACACATTGTGGGGAGGGGTCGTGACAAATTGGTATCAAATTTTAGTTTAAGGGATAATATGGAGTCTGGAGTTAGGAATAGGTGATGTTACATGGATTGGAGGAGAAATAGTGTTAGATTAGTTAAGAATGAACTATAAGTACCAAAGACTAGCTGATACATGGGTATTTAGTCCCCCATGTGTTCTGATTCATGAACTATTAAGCTGAAAACAACTAATAAATTAGGTGATATAGGATGTAGTGCAGATACCTAGGAATAATCATGAATCATTGTTCTTCTCACCTATGGTGGAATAGGTAGTCCTTGAGATAGGATAACATAAAATAAATAAAAGAAAGAAATTACTTCATGTTAAATTATTCTATATTCTAGGTTTAGGATATATAACTATTTATTATTTTGATGTTATGGATCCAGGTCAACTTCCCCATCAGTTTCTTAGGGAATATGTCCAGAAAGATGTGCTAGTTGATTGCCAAAGATTAGTGGTTGATAAGGGGGAATCATGGAGGAGGACACTCTGAGAGTTTTTGAGCCTGAATATAAGAGTTATGAGGTTCTGTTTTAGATACAGTCAAAAAATACTGGTTGGGGGAGGTTTCGATAGCCATCAGTTTGATTAATGCTCAATAGGAGAAATAGGTATTGTAGGCTTTGACAATGCTATGGTGGGTAGTGAGGTAGTGGTGGTTCTTGTTTCCCAGGGATCATGATGATTAAAAAGTTTCATGGGAGGAGTTATGAGAACTATTCAGAGTTGAGTTTTTTTCTTCAACCACAAAGGTACCCAACCACCAAGAGATACATACCCTTTGATAGGAATGATTTAGTGTTCGAGAGTTTGAGATATGTTTCAGAAAACACAACCAGAGAAAGAGTATATACCAACATTTTTTTCCAAAAACCATGGGTATAGACTCACCTATACCCATGGTTCTCATGAACCATGGATATATGTGGCTTTTATTTAACCTATAATCATGATACATACTAAACATTGGGTATATGGTACCCGCATAAGAACAGAAATCCAAAACATCACACAGGAGTACCACGAGAAAACATATACCCACGGTTTTACATTGAACTATGGGTATATGGGTGACGCACGCCTGACGTAGGGCATGGAAAAACAATTATTTCTTTTCTTAAAAGGTAGTAATGTGGTTGACCTAGGATGTCTCCTGAAGAGGAGTGCACACAAAATGGTTTTTCACTTTAAAACGGGGGTAAAAATGTTGTGAAAGGAAATTTGAAATTCAAATGATTGAAAAACTATGAAATTAAAAAGGTGATTAGGTCGGGGTCAGTTTCTTAATTATAATTCTATCCTTGTTCAATTTAATTCAAATATCTTCTTCTTAGTTGATTAAAGTGTGTTTCCACAATCGTTTCCTCTCACTTCTTGGTGAAATTATTATTGTGAGAGAAATACTTACCAAGATATTGGTTTGGTCAACTCTCCTTCCATGTGAAAAATAGTTGTATTGAATATCCTTAATTTAAATGGGAAATACCCGATCAGGTTTTGTTTATCCCAAACAATCAAGAACATTCACTACACCTTTTACACGTACTGATGATCGTTGAGTACTTCACCACTAATTCCTGGTTTATTCCATCGTATATAAACCAGAAATTAGTGGAGGGAGATATTGATTATTTTACCAAGGAAAAAATAAATAATAGAATTAACTATTCAAGAATGATCGATCTTGATAATAAAATATTCTATAAAAAATTGATAACAACTTTCAAGAAGAAAGAAATTTATTCAATTGCGTCCATGAACTCAAGCATTACAATGTAGAAAACCAACCCTTCCCGAATCCCTCCAAAAGTTTACCCCACCATGGTAAGGATAATCGAGTTGAATGGGGAAGAAGAAGGCATTACAAAACTATGAAAAAGAAAATAAATAAAATAGAAAAACTGAAAATTATTCCTTCTTGGTGTCCCAGAAGGAATGGGGTGGAGAATGGGATGGAGAATGGATGATTTGAGAGGGTGGAGCTCTCCCCCTTTTATAGCCAGAATGTTTCCACCGAAATATGACGCGTTTTATCCCCATTAAATGACATCTTCACGAATTGAGACTTTCTAGAATGTTGTACATAATTCCCTTGGACGTGTCCCCTCAAAATGTCAGAGGATTTGGAAATGTATGTCGAGTGTTATGGCAGTTTTACTATGAGCATTTATTCTGTCCAGTCAGACTCTCCAAAACGACATCCTCCGGATTAGGGTGATTTAATGACCCTCTAAACGGCCAATTCACTTGGTGTGTCTTTAATAAAAGATTCTAAAAAACTCATTTCGCGTACACCCACCGAATTTCACAAGCCTTGGGCCCACAGTGGATGAGTTATGAATCCCACATCAAAACTAGTCAGAACTGAAAAACGTTTTCTTGAGCCTACTTGTAGGCTTCTTTTGAGCTTCCGTATGGACGATTCAGATTTTAGTCCAAAAATATTAAATAAAGCCCTGGATGTGTAGAATCCGAAAAAGAAATAATTTTTCAATTTAGATCAGTGTAGATAATGTTATTTTCAAACCACCTCAATAATTTAAAACTGTTAAAAATCCAAAATGGCCAATTTTTACTATTCGGCTCAAAATAACACCATTATCATAAAAATGAAACAATTCATATTAGAGGAACAATTTTGTAGGTTTAAAACAATGATATTAAATATAAATTAATTTAAAATATTTGATCTATCAATTCCCCCACACTTATCACTTGGACTACTGGACACGTAAAAAATCAAATCAAATAAAATCCGAAACACATATCAATGAGATCAATCAAATCAATTTCAAAAAAAAAAAGATATCATGCCTCATAAAAAACTATTATATCAAGTTCTAAATTTATGAATTTAATATATTTCCACTTCATTTATTATCCCATGCACACAAAACACCTACCTCACACGACTTTTCTCTTATCTCAAATATGTAAAGGCTGAACATGGCTTTTCTCATCCAAACTCACACAAGAGTCACCATTGGTTTGATAAATTCCTACTTATCCACCCGATATGAGTCAAGGACATGTGTTTCTCATGAGGACCTTTTAGGGTTGTTTTGTGGCTTCCAGTTGGTAGGATTTAGATGTTAAATGTTATAAGGCCGAAAAAGGAAGGCTCAGCTCTTATTAAAGCAAAATTGCAAGATTCTAATTTTCACTCAAATATGGTCTCCTTCACTTCCCCTTTGTTAAAAAAGGTAGCATCATCATTCAATAAGATTAGAAAAAAACATTTCAATATTATAAAACATTATTATTATTTTTTTAAAGCTCCAGATAGGCACAGCATTCTTTTTACATTGAAAGCTCCAGAAAGACACAACTTCCTTGTCATAAAAGCTCTAGAAAAGGAACAACTTTCAACAGAATATTTTCTTAGCATCAGACATATCTCTTCCAAAATTTATTTTCCACCCAAAGTATAACCAAATGAGGTAGTACACCACAAGAAATCTTCCTCCACACTTAAGTTCAACTAGATCATGTAATTTCACATCAAGAGCAGGTAGGATACAGAAAATTATCTTGTAATGTGGCTAACCTAACTGGAAATTCATGGCTACTAGGGGATACAATGAAGGATAAATGTAAGGGTGGGCCATAATGAAAAGGATTATTTTGAAAAGGGGGCTTCAAACCAAATAAATGCCTCAATAATTTAAAACAAACGTACCCCAAACCTCAAGTTTTGAAAGGAATAAATAAAATTCTGGTGAAAGCAAGCATGGTATGGTTCTCTCAAGAAATGAGGTGAATGAAAATAATATGACAAAAATGGTTCAGAAGTCTCATAGGAAATTGATTTCAAAGATATAGATAGTGAAATATGGCATGGGTTTAAAAAATCAGGGTACTTTTCATGAAATTCCAAAAGATTTGAACTTGAAACAAAGTTGTTTCAGCATTCATTTAAACTCAATTTCATGGAATAGATTGGTTCACTCATTGAAATGGGTTTCAAAAATGGTATTGATAATCATTTAAGCTCAATAGTTCCAAAATAACTCCAAAAACTGAAAAATAAACACAAAAATTTGAAAACAGAAATTTTTTTTTATATTTTCTTAGATTTTTTTGAAAATAAAACACAAAATGAAAATCATAAACTACCATGGTTCCCTCCCCCACACTTAAATGATGCAGTGTCCTCACTGAATTCAAATGTATTTAACATGTGAGCTAATTTTAAAATGAATCACAACATCAAGAAAGTGTGGAGGATAGGTACAACCTGATTTATTCACAGTGCAACATTGAGTTAACCTCTTATGTGTTGCACTCTAAAAACCTAAATAAAATAACAAAAGTAAACATAAGATATATATTGAAAGTAATGAAAACAGAAACCAGATGGGAATAGAATGATAAATCATGGTTTAATCCCCCAAGTGGGCCCTGGGGTTTGACTGCCTCTAGAGGGGAAGTTCTAATTGGTTATCCCCAATCGGATGGTGGATGATGTTTCTTTGATTTGAACCACCACATGTGGCTCTTCCCATCATTCATTTGATTTTTCATGTTGAGGAGGACTCTATATATAGAGTACACCAGATCCACCCCCTTCGAAATGTGGTACAATGTGCATGGTGGGGGTAGTATGAAGTACAAAGCCTCCTCCTCATTTGTTGCTACATGTGCAACTATCTTGTATTCCAGTGCTAGCTTCATGGGGGCTTCGACCTCTTGTATTATTTCCTCATCCTTTGCAGCTTGGATCTATTTATGATTGGGCTCCTCCAGTAGATATTACATGACTTTTGGGGTCTCCATCTGTTCCTCAACAGGTGCATCTTCGTTTGTCTCTTCATCCTCTAGGGCATAATAGGAGTCATCTGATTATGAAAATTCAAAATAACTGGGAGTTATACTCAAATTAGTTTCAACAAATTAAAAAGAATTTGTGTTCAAAAA
Organism: Viscum album; assembly: GCA_963277665.1. Classification (NCBI taxonomy): domain Eukaryota; kingdom Viridiplantae; phylum Streptophyta; class Magnoliopsida; order Santalales; family Viscaceae; genus Viscum; species Viscum album. Next base: position 1,870,676,853 of record OY728133.1, read on the forward strand.
ATTTATCATCTCCCTGAGTTGGTTCTGCTTGATTCTCTTCTTGATTTGAAAGTGCCTCTTGGAGTTGATTATCACTGAATGGAGGTAGGTAGTCATGCTCCTCCACCTCGAGTTTGGATTCAAATTCATGGATGTCTTCAGTGAAATCCGGGAAGACCAGTGGAACTTCCTTTTTGGCCTAGAATCTTTTTAAGTCAACTTGGAGTTCATTGACCATGGCCAGCAACTCTTCCGGTGAGATCCATGTTGTTATGCCTCTTTCCACCTGCTTGAACATTATCATCAGTGCATAAGATCTTTGTTGGAGAGCCTCCTCGGTGTAGAATTATTCTTTCACCTGTGAGTAATTTTCATTCCATGTATAATAATAATCATTTGAATTCAATATGAAATTATTTTATTTGTGTTTTTTTTAAGAAAAAAGAAATGTAAAAAATTTACAAAAATGTCACGGCACTACCTCCCTGGAAATGGCCGCAAATTTGATGAAATCCTGTCATAGGGCATGGAAAAACAATTATTTCCTATTTTAAAATGTAGTAATGTGGTTGACCTAGGATGTCACCCGAAGTGGAGTGCACACAAAACGGGTTGTCACTTTAAAACGGGGGTGAAAATGTTGTGAATGGAAATTTGAAATTCAAATGATTGAAAAAATGTGAAATTAAAATGGTGATTAGGTCGGGGTCAGTTTAATAATTTTAATGCAATCATTGTTCAATTTAATTAAAATCTCTTCTTCTTAGTTGATTAAAGTGAGTTTCCACAATTGATTCCTCTCAATTCCTTGGTGAAATTATTATAGTGGGAGAAAACCTTACCAAGATCTTGGTTTGGTAAACTCTCTTTCCATGTGAAAAATAGTTGTATTGAATATCCTTAATTTAAATGGGCAATACCCAATCGGGTTTTGTTTATCCCAAACAATCAAGAACATTCACTACACCTTTTACACGTACTGACGATCGTCGAGTACTTCAACACTAATTCCTGGTTTATTCTATCGTATATAAACCAGAAATTAGTGGAGGGAGATATTGATTATTTTACCAAGGAAAAAATAAATAAAAGACTTAATTATTCAGGAATGATCAATCTTGATAATAAAATCCGCAAAAAAAAATTGAAAACAACTTTGATAAAGAAAGAAATTTATTCAATTGCGTCCAAGAACTCAAGCATTACAATGTAGAAAACCAACCCTTCCCCAATCACTCCAAAAGATTACCCCACCATGGTAAGGGTAATCGAGTTTAATGGGGAAGAAGAAAGCATTAAAAAACTATGAAAAATAAATTAAATATAATATAATGCTGAAAAGTTCTCCTTCTTGGTGTCCCAGAAGGAATGGGGTGGAGAATGGGATGGAGAATTGATGATTTGAGAGGGTGGAGCTCTCCTCCTTTTATAGCCAGAATGTTTCCCCTGACAGTTTACGCGTTTTAGCCCCATTAAATGACATTTTAATGCGTTGATACCTTCTTGAAAGTTGTTCATAATTCCCTTGGTCGTGTCCCCTCAAAATCCCAGCGTATTTGAACAAGTATGCCGAGAGTTATGGCCGTTTTACTATGAGCATTTATTCTGTCCAGTCAGACTCTCCAAAACGACATCCTCCGGATTAGGGTGATTTAATGACCCCCTAAACGGCCAATTAACTTGGTGCATCCTTCATAAAAGATTCTAAAAAACTCTTTTCACGTACACCCACCAAATTTGACAAGCTTTGGGCCCACAATGTATGAGTTATGAATCCCACATCAAAACTAGGCATAAGTGAAAACAATTTTCTTGAGCCAACCTGTGAGCTTCTTTTGAGCTTCCATATGGACGATTCCGATTTTAGTCCAAAAATATTAATTGAAGCCCTGGATGTGTAGAATCTGGAAAATAATGAATGTTGAAATTTGGATCAGTGTAGATAATGTTATTGCAAATCTACCGAAATAATTTAAAACTGTTAAAAATCCAAAATGGCCAATTTTTACTATTCAGCTCAAAATAACACCATTATCATAAAAATGATACAATTCATCTTAGAGGAACACTTTTGTAGGATTAAACAATGATATTAAATATAAATTAATTGAAAATATTTGATCTATCAATGGGGAAACTATACCCATGGTTTTCATGAACTATAATATAGCCTTCGGTATATGAGACTATACCAATGGATTATAAAAACCATGGGTATAGGTGGAATCTATACCCACAATTTTCTTTAGTTGTGGGTATAGCCTTCAGTATTTATTCTTATACCCATAGTTTATGAAAACCATGGGTATATATGGGACCTATAGTCGCAGTTCTACTGAACCATGGGTATAGGGTCCCTTATTTTTTTACGCGTAACATATATATATATATATAATATGTACATGTAATTATTATTTTATTTGGTGTAGCGGTAGGGAGGTTCAGATATGGGGTAGAGACATGGGCTCTAAACTCTCATGTTAAATTTTATTTATTCCAGGTTTTATGAATATATATTTATAATATAATATATATTTATATGTAACATTAACTGAAAATGTCATAGTGGTACTAGACTTCAACGACATCTCAGCAGCCCGGGTTCGAAACCAGCTTAGATTTTATTTCTATACAGGTAGTGGAATTAATATAATTAGGCATATATATATATATATATCAATGTAATTCACATAGCACAGTAGGTTAGATAATTTATTTTTGAGAAACACATCGCGAGATCAACACTAGAAAAACCATTTTTTTCCCAATACGTTCTTTATATATTAATAAATATTTGCAGATATAGATATATATAAATAAATTTATGTGGCTTAGTTGGTGAATCTCTAGGTTTTTGTGTTTCTGTTCAAGGGAATGAAATTTACTGGGAATTATTTACTGATATTTTATTGATTTCTATGATATTTTTTACCGAAAATTTTAAAACTATGGTTATAAGTCTATGAATGGGTGGAAAAAGGCTATACCTAATGTTTTTAAAACTGTGGGTATAGACCTTGAAGCTATACTGACGGCTGTGTTTTCCACAGTTCCCAAAACCAAGGGTAGATGCTATATCCACAGTTTTTGGGTCTATAAAAACTATTTTGAACAGCGTGTATAAGTCATTTTTTCAGTACTGAACATTCTGCGATATATTTTAGACATGTTTCCAGATGAGGAGGCCTATGTAAATAATTTATAGGAGGATTTGTGCCCAAATATCCAATGCTAGGTCACCTAGTGTATGCTGAATATGTATCTCAAGGTGCTAGAACAAGTAGTGGTCATCAAGTGTTTGTTATCCATAACTGGATCATCAAAAGAGGGTATTATTTATGATTCCTCCTTAATCAAATCTCTAGTTAGGAGTTCTCGGTCCCTAGGACAGAAAAAATTCTTATTAGCCAGGTGTAGGTCGCAGCCCTCAATGACTTCTTTCTACAAGTGCAGTGGATATCATAAAAATGATATGGGATACAAAACATGTTTTTTTTGTGGAGGCCAAGGTCATAAGTGGATAGAGTGACTAACATTTTTGAGAATTCGTTGTGCACTTGTTGTTTTTCTTTTGGATCATTTGTTGAGGATGTATTAGTCGAGATAGTAGCAATAGATATCTCAAGTTTGGGATCAGTAGAAATAAGAAAAAAAAATGGATATCCTCGAGATGCTCCCCATACAAAGAGAGAAAAGAGAGGCCATAGTGGTGGTCTCTAGTAGGGATATAGAGGCTATGGAGCAGGTCATGGTTAGCTTCCTTCTTTAACATTGACAGTGCCCAGCGAGCCATACATCATTCAAGATACCCTTTACATTTTTTTCTTAATGGGGGAATGTTTTGTCTGATCCTGGGGTGATGAAATCCTTTATGTCACCTAAACATGTCATTCATTGGGACTTGAGATAGAGAGGCTTACAATTACTTTTACATTAACTATGAATGTTGGAGGCTGAACTGACTTCTTTAAATTATGTAAAAACTGTGAGCTAGTTTTGGGGACGCACCACTCTTGGGGATGTTTCCTATATTTATGAATACAACCATATGAAATCATACTCAACATGTATTGGTTGTATTCGGTGTAGGATATTTTGGATTTATTCAAGGTTTAGGATGTGTTTTTCAATGTTGATGGAGAGAAAATAGTTTCTGCCAATTAGTGAGACCCCTTGATTGGTTAGAGACGTGTTCTGTACTTATAATCCCTGCTGGATGAGATAATACTAAGTTCATCAGAGGTTTAGTGATTAGTGTTTTCCATGGTCGTAGAAGAGTACCCTAATAACAATTTAGATGATGTTGTAGTGTTACCCCTTGATGAGAGTTCAATTTGGGGAACGAACAATAGCTTGGAATGTATCATATCTGGATGTCTCTATATATGATGGTTCATTTTGAGTTGTGAGAGATACATATACTACAAGATGGCCCTATGTATTGTATTTTGGTTTAGCTGAGTGTGTCTCCATGGGATGCACAAGGTTTTTTCGTAAATAAGGTTGACGATAGTTTACCATTATATACCGATTATCATTGCTTGAACCAAGTTACAGTGAGGAACCGCTATCCACTTCTACAAATTAATGATTTATTAGATCAAATGAAGGGTGTATGATTATTCTCAATGATCTAATTGTGGTCCATATATCATCAGATGAGTGTAATGTATAAGGATATCCTGAATACTACTTTTTTTGTCATCAGGGGTAGTATGAGTTTTTTATGTTTCCATTTAGTGTAATGAATACTCTATTTGTGTTCATGAGGTTAATTAATGATGTGTTACATGAGTTCCTGGATAAGTTCACAGTTGTTTTCATTAATGAAATCCTTGAGCTCTATGAATCATAGGAGGTGAATGGAGATGATATTCATGCCATTTTGGGAGTTATTTTTTTTCAACAGCTATTTATGAAGATACTAAAGTATGAGTTTTAGGCTAGAGAAGTCCATTTCTTGGTTCATGTTGAATCCTACTTGGGAGTAGATAATGATCCGTTGAAGGTAGAAGGAGCTTCATCATGGGAATCCCCCAAGATAGGGACATAGATGTGAATATCTCTTTGTCTTTGAAGCTATAAAAAGAGGTTTTTAGTCGATGTATCTCGGGTTGTGAATCATTTAACAACATTGACCATAAATGATCAAGTGTTCTTCTAGACTAATCAGTTTCAAATAGAGTGGACCACCCAGAAACTTGAAGACATATTGCCCTTTTATGTCATAGATTCATTAGGATCATGGATGAGGCAAGTACCCTTGGAAGAGTTCAATTAAAATAGTATTTTTCACTCAACCATAAATATGGTTCCATTTGAATCATTGTATGTCCAACATTTTTATTATATTTTTTGGGGGACTGGGGTTGTAGAGTCTGTAATTCACGGGTTAGAACTTGTACATAATATAATAGATATGGTTTAGGTTATTTGTGAGATGTTGAAAGTACCACATGATCATTAAAAATTATATTATGATTATGGGGGGAGACCTCCGGAGTTCAACGTTGGGGATCATGTGTTTCTTGAAGGTGAATCCCCGTCATTGGTAGTGATGATTTTGTCAAGGGAGTATAATTTCTCCCCAGTTTTTTTGGACATTCGAGATATTATCTCATGCTAGAGTCGTTGCATATCAGATATCTCTTCCCCCATAGATGATCCAAATACATGATTTTTTCCACATGTCATTGCTCTGTAGTCATCTTTATGATAACTTACATGTCATCAATTGGGGTGAGTAAATGTTAAAAATGATGTGATCTTTAAAGAGTGGCCTATAGAGATCTAGTATTGCTTGGATAAGGTGTTTCACGAGTATACTATCCACTTGGTTAGTCTATTGTGTGGTAAAATGGAGTGGAGGATAGTACCTACAAAGGTGAGTCATAGATATGTGTTCAGTACCCTAAGATGTTTGATTTTTAGATCTTCTCTTTTTAACAAAGTTCATTTTATAGCTATAGAAATTTTATATTTATGATATTTATTTCTCAGGTTGGTTGTTGTGGCATTCTCTCTTTTTATAGGTATCTCCCCCGGTAGGGTGTTTAGGATATGGTTATGAATGTTTTGTGGTTTTTTGATGTTTCCCTAGTGATGTAGTTGAGATCTTGTGATGGACAGAGCTTTGAGGGGTATCCCATGGTGTGGCTATTCGGAGGACAGCTTTTCTATTTCCACTAAGGGTTGGTTTTGGATTCTCAAGGATGAGAATATTTTGAGAGGTATCTGCTGTATGGGAATGAATCCACGTGGATTGAACCTTTTTGTGTTGGAGAGGAATGTAGATCTCAAAGGAGGCTTAGAGAATGTTTGGAGGTGTTTGGGTGCTGGGAACTTGGAGAAGGTAACTTTTATGAAATAAAAGTGGGTTTTAAACATTGTAGAATAATTTCAATACATGAAATTTGGATTCACGTTGTGTAATGTTTTCAGGTTTGAAAAATAAAATAAAATGTAGAATAGATAGTGTTTTTGGAAAAAACTAAATGCTGAGGATTATACACTATGAAATGGAAATAAAATTATTATTACTCCTCACGGTTGTAATGTTTCATGTATTTTCCAGCTGATCAGCTTGTCAAACCCAATAATTATAGCATCCCTCTCTCTTATCCCAGGTGACCCAACTATCCCCTCATTAGTGGATTTGGGATCCCTTAGATGGGAATCGATATGTGGACTCTATATTCGATCTATGGTGCCCCGTCTTGATCCAAGGTGTGTTTTCATTCACATTGTAGAAGTTTTTCCTAGATTGATGTAATTTTACTCCCATTATCATTTCCAAGATATTTTAATTCTGTACCCATTTTTCTAATGGAATTTCTATGAGTGTTTGTTGATGTGGTGGTTATAAAATACCTGCACTTTATTACACACTTTAACATGATATATTATGTAAACATTTACTTATGAAAACTCCAAGGATTGAGAGGTCTAGTGTATTAGAATATTTGCAACATTACATGACAATGTAAGACATAAAGTACAACCTATTTATTGAAAACATCTTTTACATGAACACAACATTTATTCATACTTTTAATTGTCTGGGATAACCTGAGGACACACATAAGAAAAGGGTGTGATACAAAGCACATTAAAGTAGTAAACATGGAATAACATGAAGAATACAATACATGTTAGGAAATAGGTATATCAATGGAGCATTAGAAAAAAATGAACATAAATCAATGATATAGCATGATTATCATAACATGAAAATGTGGCAACAACATTTCATAGGAATTTAGAGGAGCCAAGTCTCATTGAATATGGGGCAAGAGTAAACCCTCATTGCACTTGGCGTATCTAGATACTAAACTTTTCCCAATGCATTGGAGTGCTATCAGGGCACCCCATTTATTGACAGTCCATTTCATGCACAATTGTGCCACATAGATCACACTATATGTATTCATTAAAAGTAATAATTTTTTCCACAAATAAGGGATGAAGAATATATAAATGTATTTCCACTATCAAAAAGTACATTTGAATAACGGTGAATACCATTGATAGAGAAATGGGTATTGTATTCACATACATGATGACTTTGGTATGGGGAATTTTGGTGTAACTTTGGCATCATAATGACGTCAAATAGAAATCATAAAATTGGTTGATGAAAGAGAAAAGGGGTCACTAATAATTTATAAATTAAATGGATAGTATGGGGGTCATGGAACATAATATCCCAACATATGTAATGGAATTTTGATTCATAATATAAAATAATTTCTTGGATCTAAATGAGAAGAGAGATATTCCTTACAGAATTCTGGCATGGTAACAGGTGTACATGGGAGGCATAAATGAGAGAGAAAGACGTCTCACATCATTAAAACATAAGGGGGGACGTATGTGGGAGGTAAAAAATCATACCATAACAATTATAATTGAAAATAAAATGGTATAACAACATAATGGAATTTGGACAAAATGGGAAAAGAAGAAATCCCCTGCATGGAAGTGTGATCCAAAAGGCATGAAAGAGGCTTGAGAGAGGCATCTAGAGAGATTGGGGCGCCTTGGGATGCTTCTAGAGAGACAAGGGAAAATTTTGGTCGAGATAAAAAGGTTTTTAGTGAACATTAATGGGTTATTGAGTGGGTTAATATCGGAAATGAGCGGGAATTATTTATTATTTAGGTTTCGGACAATACACATTAAACTACTGAAAACCAAAAACCACACCATGGTTTTTTCCCATGGTTTTTTTACAATGTGGAGTGGATAACATTATTTTATAATACAAATATCAGAACTTAATAAAATATAGGGATTGATTATGTGGAGGTGTGTCACACTCTCAAATAAATCATTTTAAAATATTAAAATATTTTATAAGTCTTGTAGTGTCTATTAAGGCATCGTAAAATTATTCAAACAATTATAAAATCACATTATTTTAAAGTTAAAAAATATATTGGCTGAATAAACTTCTTATGTTATAATATAACATCACTATTGGGTCTTTATAATGTCATAAAACATATTATATATTTATAGTGTATTTAATTTTTAACCAAAAAATTGATTATCTTTTAAAATTATGAAAAATTTACCATTGGATAATTTTAACATCAGGATTCTTAAAATAATATTCATTTTATGAAAATAATTTTCTAAATATGTGAATTTTAAATTTTAATATAAAAACTGACATTTATTGAAAATTCTGGGGTTTTGAAAAAAAATAGTTTTCAAATCATAATAAAAATTTCAATTGTATTCATGAAAAATGTACAATAATTTATCTTTAATAAATTTTTTTAGATATTATATTTTATTATAATAATATTTAATTCAAAAATCCATTAATTTAACCAAATTGATTTCTTAATTGAATTTAAATATTAACTATAATACTATTTATGCTTCAAAACCAATTTAAAAAGTAACAATGATAAAATAAATATATATTATTTATAAAAAATAGTTCACATAATCATAGTTACATGGTATTATTATATAACATCTTATAACAACCACATATGACTTAATGTTGATGTGTGTGGTGGGGACAGTCTCTTGGGGAGGATCAGTTAACATCGCTTAGGGGTTAATCTCTGTTAACATCCACATCTCATGTAGGAAGATCCATTCAAGATTAACATATTGAATCTCGGCATGGGCTTGGTCAAGAGTGAAGCCAAGTGGCGTTCCCTCCTTTCCGAGATCTGAAAAAAGAGATTTTAATAGATCTTGTCTACTGGATATGGCCATCAACTATTATTTCTAAATTTAATTTTCAATTATAATTTATCTTTATAAACAATAACAATAATGTTAAAATTATTATTATTTCAAACAATCATGTAGATCATCGATAATAATTGACCAATGATCATATATCAGTCATAAATTGAATGTAACATTAAAACATATACTTATATAGTTTAAATTAATGAGACACCGTAAAACAAACATTTTATGGAAGGAAAATATTATTCAAAAGACCAGGTCATTACATTCTTCCCCGTTGAAGAAATTTCACCCCCAAAATTTGGATTGACGTACTAGGTCAAAAACATGTGAGGGTACTTCTCTTTCATCTCTTCGATGAGGTCTTCATTCTTTCCTATTATCATTTCATTTATGTAGAAAGGGTTGATGAGTCATAATGGCACCTCAGTATTCTTTCAAAATCATCTACTTCCTTCACCCAAAAACTCTTCAACCATCTCGGATTATATCTATGGAATCATCAATAAATCATAAAAAAGTATTTCCAATATATAATTTTTAGACATCATCTTGAACATGTTTTTTATAAAAAAAGTCTTAGTGATTCATCTACAAGTATTTTAAAATAGGGTTTTGGTAAATCATTTTTTGTATACCCCAAAATCCATAAATCTATAATTTGATACATATAGGATTCTCAGAGGTCCCTCTCCTTTGCAGCATCTTTAAAATCATTTATTGTATCATAATTTTGAAATAAAGTGATTAATTTGAAAATACCTTGATAGTAATTCCCATTCTTATCAAGGTAAGACAGTTGATAACACAAGATTCATTAATAGAGCGTACCTGATCCTTGAAATAAAAGTGCATTTATAATGGTATTTGATTCCTCATAATAATGTTTTCTTATATCTTGGATATCTGAAAATGTTTCAATTTCATCTACAAATGAGTTCTGGACAATCATTCCAAGTTATTATTGATGAAGATAGGGAAGATTTGTTCGTGATCTTCCTTCATCCATATTTTTACTAATAAAAATAAAATACAATTCGGTGTTTTGAATAATTTTTTTAATAAGATTGAAAAATAAGAAAACATTGAACAGAGATGTATAAAATTGTATATGAATAGTTTATCCTGACATTTGATGCCCAAAGAATCAATCTAGGTTATCCATGATCTGTTTCATAACATATATTTTTAGGGGAATTTCTTTATTCCCTTGATAATTTCATATACTGTTCTTATGAATTTACCAAACAATATACCCTATATTTTTGAACCAAGAGTTCATCAAGTCCCATTATTGTGCACCAGATCCCGTTTGAGTCTAGCTCAATGTGGTGTTTTTGGTTTTAACCCCTAAATACATCTATTCCAGAACCACCTCTACTTGTTCATATCAATACTGGGATGCATTTTCATGATAACCCAATTACTATATACTCCAAAAAATTTAGGTATGTATTTATTATACTTAGTCTTATCCATAAGGCTTTTACTAGGGTTTTCTAATCCTATTCATAAAAAATAACTAAACCTATCCACGATTACCAACTATAAATATCATGTTCATTATTACACAGATTTACATGATTTGTTACATAAATATGCACATATGACAAATTTTAATATTGATAGGTCTAGTGCATTGGGAAATTAATAACATTACATGAAAAATTATGATATAAAATAAAACATCTTTATTGAAAATTCTTTTACATGACCACAACATTCCTCCGTACTTAGCACTGTAAGGGATAATCTAAGGACATAAATAAGAAAAGGGTGAGAAATAAATCGCAATAAGGAAGTAAACAAGGAATAAAATAAAGAATATAATACACGTTAGATAATATTAATATCAATGGAGCATAATAGAAACATTAACATAAAGTCATGATATAGCATGATTATCATAACATGGAAATGTGGCAACAACATTTCAAATTATATTAGCTTGAGCCAAGGATCATTGAACATGGAGCATGTGTAAAACCTCATTTCACATCAATTGGTATGATTAAACCATCATTTCAGTTTAATTATCAGGAGTAAACCCTAATTTAACTTGACATATCATGATACTAATCTTTTCCCAATGCATTGGATCGCTATCAGGGCACACCAATTATAAACATTTTATTTCATGAAAAAGTAATCCATAAGGATTTTACAACATGGATTTATTAAAAATCATAATTTATTCTATGAATAATATATGAGGAATACGTAATTGTAAGAAATCAATCAAAAAGTACATTTACATGAAGGTGAATACCCTTGATAGAGAAATTGGTATTGTATTCACTTACACGATGATTTTGTCATCAGAAATTTTGGTGTAACTTCGGCAGCATAACAACGTAAAATAGAAAAAGTAAAATGGGTTGATGAGAGTGAATGTGGTCTCTCATTATTTATACATGAAATGGAAATTAAGGGGGTAATTAAACATAATATCCCAACATATGTAATGGAATTTGTATGTATAATTTTAAAGAATTTCTTGAATGTAACTGAGAAGAGAGAAATTCCTTAAGGAATTTTGGAACGGTAAAGGGTGTACATGGGAGGAATTAATGAGATAAAAATAAGTATGTCATCATTAAATAAATAAGGCGGGATATATGAGGGAGGAGAAAAATCATACACCAACATTTGTAATTGAAAATAAAAGTGTATAAAAACATAAATAAATTTCGACAAAAATGAGAAAGGAAGTTATCCCAAACTTGGAAGTGTAATCCAAAAGGGATGAGAGAGGCATGAGAATGGATTCTAAAGACCTTGGGGAACCTTGGGAGGATTATATAGATAGGATGGAATAGGTTGGTTGAGATCTAAAGGATTTGAGTGATGTGTAATGGGTGATTGAGTGGGTTTATATAGTATAGGAGAGAGAATTCTTTACTATTTAGGTTTCGAAAACTACACATTGAACTAATCAGAACCACAAACCAACCCATTGTTTTTGAAAATTTGGAGTGAAAAAAATTATTTTATAAGTCCAAGGTCTGAACTTATTAAAATATTAGGTTTGATTATGTGGAGGTTAGTTACACTCTCAAGGAAATCATATCAAAATGTTACAATAATTTTTAAGTATTGGAGGGTCCATTAAGGCATCATAAAATTATTAAAACAAATATAGAATCACATTAAATTTTAGTTAAAAAATATTTTAGATGAATAGAAATTTTATAGTATTATTCCACATAAATTTTAGGTCATTATGATGTCATTAAACACATTATATTTTTATACGAAATTTAATTTTTACCCAAAAATTAAATTATATTAGAAAATTATGAAAAAATTAACTGGTGGATAATTTCAACGTCCGGATTCCAAAAATAATATTCATTTTATCAAAATAATTTTTTAAATATTTTAAATTTCAAATTTTAAATAAATACCGATATTTATTAAAAATTCATGGGTTTTGACAAAAATGGATATCCAACCTTAATAAAAATTTCAATTATATTCATAATAAATTTATAATCATTTATAATTAATAAAAGAAATGTTAGATAAAATATATTATTAAAATATTATCTAATTCAAAAATATATTAATTCAAGAAAATATATTTCTAAATTGAATTTAAATATTAACTAAAAATATTATTTTTTCTGTAAAACTTATTTACAAAGTAACAATTATACAATTAATGTATATTATTTACACAAAAATAATGCACATAATCATAGTTATATGGTCTTGTTACATAACCCCTTATGACACCATCATAAGACCTAGGAGTAAGGTTTGCAATGGTGACAGACTCTTGGGGTGGCTCGGATAGAATCACTAATGTGGTAATCTCAATTAACTTCCATTTCTCCCATATGTGGTTCAGTTAAAGCTTAACGCATTGAATATCATCTTGAGTTTGTTCAAGAGAGAATCCTAGTTATGATACCTCCGTTCTGAGCTCTGAAAAATGATCTTCATATAGCTCGAGTCTACTATATGAGGCCATCAACTATCCTTTCTAAATTAATTTTTCCATTATCATTTCTATTTATAAACAATTGTTATAATGTTTAAATTATTATTGGTTCCAATGATAATATTTATCTTCGATCATAATAGAAAAATGATCATATAATAGTCGAAAGTTGATAGTTACATTTCAATATATACTTATATAGATTTTATTAATGATACATAGTAAAACATACATTTTCGGGAAACCAAATATTATTATAAAGTGCAGGTAGTTACAATGGTGTTGTGACATCCTCGAATGGATGTGGTTATTTTGGGGGGGGGTGATCAATGATTATTTTCAAGGTCCATTCTTGTGTGAATAATTCGGACAACCTTTTGAGGTTGGGGATTCATTACATCTATATTTATTTATGTGAAATCGTAGAGTTTTCATGATTTATCCCATTGGATTACAATGACTGTGACCTAATTAAATACTTGAACCGGATTAATTAATTTGAATTGGTCATATAGAGATGACGATGTATTGTACCATGATAACAATATTCTTATTGATTTTATAGATAGTTTGATATCTATAGTTTTCTTGGTTTATCATGTTGTTCTTGATGGTAATTGTTAAAAAATGTAAATCTAGAATTAATTGATAAATAATATGTAAAATGATTAAAGAGGAACATTTAATGAGTTTGGTTTTTATTATAATTTGAGGTTAATAATGATGATGCATGTTTACATGTTTAAATTGGTTAATGATCCTAAACCGTTATGATTCATGTTGATAAAGGAAATAACAGAATGTTAAAATAATTTTTTAAAAATTTTCTGTTATATTGAGAATGATTATTTATTAGGATTCCTGTATTTTGAAACTATGATTAATGAATCAATTAATTAAATATATAATAACTAAATGGTTTTGTGATAAAAGATAATGACCTTTAGGGCCTAGGTTCCCCACTTTCTGGTGATGTCCAAGTACCTTGTTCTTTGAAGCCATAAGTGCTCATTGTGTGTGATGTGTGAATGCCTTGTTTTAGGGACAATGGTCTGGTTTATATGTTTTTTCCTACTGCTTGTGAGGTCAAATTATCCTGAGATGGATGATCCTGGATGGATGTGGTGTTATGTGGGGCAGGGAGGCTCGGGTGTGACGTGTTCATGGGATGGATGATATTGGATGGTTTTTGTGGTATGAGGGGTGGGGAGGCCTGGTTTTTGTGGTATAATTTGATGCTTGAAGTGGAGAGATACATTGTTTTATGCATGTTGGTGTTAGGTTGGACATTACATATGATATAATAGGTTGAATTTGGGTTTACCAATTGATATTCAAGTTGATTTCTTGTTTGAATTAGTTGTTTGGCCAATGATGAGGTTGTTTGTTTATTTTATATACGTTCCTCACTGATTGAGTCTCATGGTTTTTGTTACTGTCCTTACAAGATAGGAGAAGACACATGGGGTATTTAATGTTATTTTTGTAGTAGGATTCTCATGGTTGGATGAGTATATGATCCTACTATATGTGGAGAAGACTCGATGGGTACATCATATACTCATCATGATGAGACCCCTATGATTGGTAGATAATAATTTTTTCAACGAATACTATGTAATATTGAAAGTGATGATGTCAATTAATGAATAAATGATTAACCAATGGGGTTGGAACTTGCTGGGATGAAACGATGAGGTTGCAATCCTGTGAATCTAACAACACAATTTTATTATGCCTAGATGGATTGTATATCTGTTGAGATACTAATATAATGAAATGTGAAAAATTTTAATAGTTAATTAGTGGTTAATATTTAATTAACATAAAGTGATACTAATGAAAAGGAAAAAATAATTAAATGTAGCTCTTCAAATGGTTTTGTGCTTATAGGATATATGCTCGTAGCTTTGGAAGCTGGGAGTCCAAGAGATGTTAGCTGATGTTGGGTCTAAGACAAAGTCATGCCCATAATGTGATTGTGATATATATTATATCATGTACTTTTTTGTGCTTCTATAAGCTACTCTATCCTACCAGTTTGGGAAATTGACACCTTGGGGATTCTAATCTCTAGGGGGTGTTTTCCCCAACATCCTGGTGGGAGGATGGATGATTGACAACCCCCTTTGTACATGATCTATTCTCTTGGTACTTATTTGTGCTGGTATTCATGGTGCTTAGTTTACACACACATGTGTGTAGTGGAATTTCATGGATTTTCTTTTTTTCCCACACACATATATTCTAGATATAGTTTCTTAAGGACTACTACATGTATAAAACGTATAGTCTGAGATGGCTTGAGGATCCTTACTCAATGTATGGGATGTGATGGATAGAGGTATAATACCTGATCAATGATACATGTTATACTAGATATTATGGCTCCCATTAAACTACCTGGTTATTTTTTGGTTATATGGATGTGGTGGTATATCGCACAACGAGCATGTTATGGTGCTTCACCCAAGTGTCTTTGGTCTAGCCTTTTTGTAGAGAGTTTCATAGGATGTGCCATATTGGGGAAGAGCGAAAAACCATAGGTGAAGTGGTAGCCATGTACCCTTGATATTATTTATTATATTATATGATCTTGCATTAAATACATTGTGAGAGTATCCAAGGTGAGTATGGGAACTTATTATAACAATTTAGGTGGTGAGTTAGTTTCAATTGTAGTTCATTAAACTTTAATATGATTTTATTACCTTTTCCACAAGATTCTCTAGAATGGATCCTACTATGTATACTTTTATGCTCACTATACATACATATATACTATTTTTAGGTCAGTTGGAGTAGATTGGATATCAGGTTGGTTACTGCTAGCTTGGGGTTTAGCAGCAGCTATTTGGGATTTGTGGTCCCCTCCATCTTTACTTTCCATTGGTACTAACATCTTTCCGTTTCAGTTGTAGTAGTTATTTCATGACTTCAAAAATGTGAAATTTGGTTTTCCTTTTTATTGTATTCTGAGTAGTAGTTGGTTGGTGTCATTCTTATCTCTCTCTTCTTCATGTGTTCTCTTAGAGGTTAATGCCTCCCATCCACGTGTTTATTATACCTGCGGTGCTAGTTGCCAACCCAAGGACCACTGGAGGTAGGAATTTGGGGTCACTATCTCTATTCTCCCATTTTTGGACTTGGAGAGGTACACTTTGTAGGGAGGAGTCATATCATGTTTTCTTAGTTTGGAGTATGTCACATTTATTTTTTACTAAAATAACAATTTAAAAATAAAACACACAATTTAAGCCATATCAGTCACATAATGTGTAGTTTTTATGTGAGACAAATTCCTACATTGTTTTTCCTAATTATACATTTTTTTCTAACATATCAAGAAAATATGATAATTTTTATTGGCTTTCAAAGAGTGACACAAGTTTTGAACTAAATTGTCAAATTTAAACTGATAATAGATTATTTGAGTTATACCGAGAACACTGTGTATCATATTAAGGTGTTTTATATTCCTAGACGTAAAAATGTATTATGGATTGTAATCCAAAATTATCAAAATAATCTCAATATGTTTTTGTAATTTTGATTATGTGACATGGGTTTTGAACAAAAATGTTATTTTTAAATAAAATGACATACGTGGAGTCATAATAGTCACATCACACATTGGATAGATGAGAATATAATAATCAAAAATAACTTATAGCTTATTTTACAGAATTATTTACCCGATTCAAATGAGTTTACTCAATTTTGGGTGTGTAGCATGTCTTTTTTACTAAAAATGTCAATTAAAATTAAAAACATTCACTTTGAGTCATACCGGCCACATCATATGCTAGTTTGACACGAGATTGATTCATACATGTCTAAAATGACTTATGAATCGTTTTAATAAAGTATCATGAAAATACAATAATTTTTTTCTCAGTTTTTAGTGAGTGGAACTTGTTTTGAACAAAATTTCAAATTTAAACTAATAACAAATACTTTGAGACATATTGAAAACATCGTATATAGAATTTAGGTTAAAAATATTCACACATTCCATAAATGACTTATGAATCATTTTCATAAAGTATTAAAGCAATCCAAATTCATTTACCCAATTTTGAGTATGTGGCATGTGTTTTGAACTAAACTGTCAATTTTAAATAGAAAGGTCCACTTGGAGTCATACAAGAAACACTGTGAATATTATTAACATTAGACTAATTCCTACATGTCAAAAATGACATAAGGACATCAATAATATAGTATCAAGATAATATGAATGCATTTTCTCAGTTTTGAATCTATGACATATCCTTTTTACAATCATGTCAATTTAAACTGAAAACATGCACTTTGACACATACCGACAACATTGTCTGTTAGTTGGATATGAGACTAATTCCAACAAAATCAAAATTAATTATGAATAATTTTAATAATGTATCATGAAAATATGATTTCAGTTTCTTTTTTTAGAGAGTAACACATTTTTTTAACTCAATTGTAAATTTTAAACTGATAATGGACACTTTGAGTCATATCAGGTATACCATTAATCATATTTATGTGAGGATGATTCCTACATATGAAAAATGGATTACAGATAATTTTACTAAAGTAACAAAATAACTATAATTTTTTTCTTCATTTTGAGTATATAACATGTTTTTTCAAACTAGCATGTCAAATTTAAATAAAAAGGCACACTTGGAGTCATATTAGTCACACTGTATGTTTTATTGACCTGATGATGATTATTACAATAAAAAATGACATATGTGTCATTTTAAAAAGCATCCCAAACAATCCAAATTAATTTTCTTAGTTTTGATCATGTCACATGTCATTTTTACTAAAATGTCATTTTTAATAGAAAACATGC
Organism: Viscum album; assembly: GCA_963277665.1. NCBI lineage: Eukaryota > Viridiplantae > Streptophyta > Magnoliopsida > Santalales > Viscaceae > Viscum > Viscum album. The sequence continues at coordinate 1,870,694,837 of OY728133.1, forward strand.
ACTTTGAGTCATACTAGTAACATCATGTTTTAGTTTGACTTAATAATAGTTCCTATATATCAAAAAATGGATTATGAATTATTCTAAAAAATTATTAAAAAATTCTGAGAATGATTGACATGTTTTTAATGAGTGACACATGTTTTGAGCTAAATTGTCAATTTCAAACTAATAACAGACAGTTTGAGCCATAATGGACACACTAGGCCCCATATTGAGGATAGAATGATTCCTGTATTTCAAAACGGAATTATGGACCATTTAATTAAATTATAAAAACAATCAAAATATTCAATATCTTTTTTTAGTATATGACATGTGTTTTTATGTAAAATGTCAATTTTAAATAAAAAGTAACACTTAGAGTCATACTGGTCAGATAATGCATTATATTGATGTGTGGATGATTACGACGCATCAAAAATGAATTATGGATTTTTTTTTAAAGTATTAAGAAAATATGAATCCATTTAATTAGTTTTGAATATGTCACATGTTTTTTTACTAAAATATCAATTTTTACAGAAAACATGTACTTCGAGTCACACTGGTCTCATCGTGTGTCTTTTTTACACAAGACTAATTCCTACTCGTTAAAACTTAATGATGAGTCATTTTCCTAAAATATCAAGACAATATGAGTGTTTTTTATCATTTTTTAGTTAGTTACACACATTTTGAACTAAATTTTCAATTTTAAATAGATAATATAATGTTTTAGTCATATTGATCACACCATGTATCGTATTGAGGTAAGGCTAATTCTTACCCATCACAAATAACGTATCGATTATTTTCCTCATGTATAAAAATACCCCAAATATATTTCATCAATTTTGAGTATGTGAAATGTGTTTGGAAGAAAAAAGAAAATTCTAAACATTAAAAACACACTTTTATTCATACTTGACAGACAATGTATCTTATTGAGGTTTTGTTGATTCTTATAGGTCAAAATGACTTATAGATCATTTTTATTAATAATCAATACAATATGAATTCATTTTCATGGTTTTGAGTGTGTGATGTGTGTTATGAACTAAAATGTAAATTATATACTAAAAACATCCACTTAGAGTCTTACAAATCTCATTGTGTATTAGAAAATGGTTTGACAGATTCCTACATGAGAATAAGAAGATTTAATCTTGTAAATTGATCTATTATAATAGGAACACTACGTATTAGATTGAGGTGTGGCTCTTTTCTACAAGTCATAAATGACTTATGAATCATTTTAAAAATAAATCAAAACAATTTGAATGTGTTTTCTTGATTTTACGAATTTAGAATGTTATTTGAACTAAATTACCAATATTAAACTAGTAAAATAATCATGGAGTCATAAGGGGAATATTGTGAATCAGATTGAGTTGTGATTGATTTCTACACAACACACAATGTTTTTTATTATTCAGTTCATCATGAATGTTTCATCTTTCTTTACGACCTCTAGGAAAATTAATCAAATAAGTTTCAAATAAAAATGATAATGAAATAAGAAAAATTGATAAAATGATGAGAAAAATAACTAAATAGGTAGTAGGAATTCACCTCTTCAAGATGTCTTTACATAATATAACACGATACACTCTTCCTATTCGTTTATAAATAAATCTATTTTTTATTTGGAATACAAGGAATGTAAAAAGTACTGGAAGTAATAAAAAATATTAATAGATAATGTATTAGTAAATATTTTACATGAAATTTTAATTATCATAAAAAATAATATGTCGGGAATTCTATTTTGTTGATGGAATATGATATCTTTTATAAATTTTCATGTTTAAATATCATAATCTTTACAACTATCTTCTTTCGGGTACTATAAAAACATAGAGAAAAATAAGTAATATGTTCTGTGTTTATTTTTTATAATAACAGTTTATTACGTATAGCCTAATATTTATCATGTTGTAGAAGTATATAGACATTTTAGGCCCATGTATTATCCTTATGTCATGATTTTGGGGATTTTTAAACACTTCCATATCATAAATGAAAATTCATCAAAATATAATATAAAATGTATAACATGATGTTTATTTGTGAAATATTGTATTTTCTGTATTAAAAATTGATCAACATCTCCATGTGTGGTCAGTTCATTGGGTATAAATGCATTGATCCAAAAAATTAATCTTTAGAGAATCTTAATTGTTTGCAATGAGTGACTAATTCTACCTAAAAACAAAAAAGGAATATTTAATTAAATGAATGATAATATATTTCATATGATTATATTATAGAGATTTACCCCTACATCATGGGTGATAAGAATATTCTATCATCAATATGTTTTCATTCAATCATTGTGGCTAGTTTCTCCACTATTAATTCAATTTGTTTTATATCCCATGGGAATAGTTGGGTATTATTGATGTGATGAATAATGATTCTGAATTTATGTTCATAGGGTTTTACCTTCAAATAGTATTGATATATATGCCTAAAAATATGAATTGTATTTCTTCAAATCTAACATAGTATATTATATATTGGATGAAAATGATAAAAACACCCCTCATGTATACATTTACCTTTGAGACTCTTATCCAATCAATATTGAAGATTTTATTTAAATCATAATAAACAATATAGTCTATAATCGCCTCTCTGTATATATATTTCTAGAAATAAATTATGGTAGTATCGCCACATTATAACATTTTATCCTCAGGAAACCTTAATTTTAGTAAATGTGGAAGTTTAATGGCTGAGGTAAAGGTACTTCGTGAAGATATTTTCAATTGGTTGGATGATCCTTTAGATCATTTTCATTTTTCCTTCTATTTCACCCATAACATTTATCCATATGTAATAGCATTCACCAGTTCAATATTTTTAATTAACTTCAATAGGATTTTCATATAAAATAAATTATCAATGAACACATCTTTATCAACATGTATTTTTACAAGATATAATGGCCATACTATGAATCTTACAATGGATTTATCAAATATATGAATATTCGCATCATTAAGTGGAATAGGTATCTTGAAACTCAGTTCATGAGATATATGAATCCCAACTATAACATGATCTTTTATAATTTTTTTTATAATGTCTCCTTCGATATTGTACATGTTACCCCTCGCAATAAGGCAATGGGTGGGTGATGATAGATATAGATCATAATCATTTTAAAAATTTAAAATATAATTATAGGAAATGTATTAGTGTATCCTTGAATCACATTTAATAGAAACAATTAGGACAATGTTGATTACCTCTTATAAGACACCTTTTGAGGGGAATGGCTCAACTTAATGTTTGTGGGTGGGGGTCTTCATATCGTGGGTGTTCTTGTATTATTGTTCTCTCCTTGATTCCTTCCCACAACATTTTATAACAAATTTTACTACCAATTATGTTTTTTATATAAATCATGTTTTCATGCCTGAAAATATTACATTTTATTATATTTTTTCTATTTTCATTTTCTCTCTCAAAATATGTTCAGGCTAACACACCAAAACCTACACCTCTAACACAAAAATACTATTCTGGCCTTCTTAAGGACACTGATAGTATTTATTCATCGGCTAAAACTAATTATGATTCATTTTTTCTAAGTCAGATAAAAATTATAGTAAAATAAGTAATCATTATCATTTAATACCAATTAAATGGATTTTTTTATAATATCATGCTTACAAATGATTCCCAAAATTTTTTGTGTTTTCATCTATTAGTATCCTATATTTATTCAAATGTGACTCCATCAATAGAATATGGTGTGATATAGATGTGACATGGGATTTTGATTCGTCGATCTACATATAAAATAATGAAATGTTTCTGTTATTGTTTCATTTCACATAAAAGTATTATGATAGATTTAAAACACGTACCATTTTTTTTCAAGTAAAGCATACCCCATCTTTGATTTATGGTAGGAGTACATTGGTTTTTATGATCATTGCTTATTTTCAGCACTCAATTTTTTTTAAATTAAAAAATAATTATCAATTTGATTAATACACATATTTTCAAGTAATTTATTACCACTAAAATTATATATAAAAATATAAATCCTCTTGAAGAACAGTAAATTTATCTCACACTTGTCAGTTTATCAATTGTGCATACCTCAATGGTGGGTGTTAGATAATTTTACCTTTAATATCATTGTGATGATACTTCTTAATAGTTGTATGAAATCCACTATAATCATTTCTCGTGATCACTAATACAAATTTTATTCAGGAGTCATCTACTATAAGGGAACTCTGAAAGGGATAATGAAGAGTAAATCAATCTTTCATTATATTTTCAGTAAAATAAAGAATTTATTTCCTAATGCTACACTAATATCTTCCCAAATTAGTGAATTAAGTTATATCACAAAATTTATCAATGAATCTATATAAATCAAAGTATGTGTGCGATTGGTGATCCCAATGTAACTACTAAACATGGACTTGTTGGGGTTCATAGGCTGGATGCGTGCATTTTATCCCACCTTAAATTTGATTACATTGTATCTCACATTAATAATTTTTTCTAATATCATCACACCACATCACTCCTATTTTCATGGGAATCAGGTTATTCATCATCTACCATTTCATCACCTTCAATACCATCAATGTGTCGTTCCTCTAGATTGGTAGAATTAGCATGTGCAGAAGGCTACTGGCCCTCTCTATTGGGAACACCAAATTTTTGAGACACCTATTATTCATAGGATTTGGAGCATCCACATGTATTGAAGTCATTATCTTCATAAGTGTTTTAATATTTTATTTCGAATATGTAAAAGAAGAAGTCAACATATAATATTATGAGGTATTGAAATTTATTTTTAAAAAATATAAACTTATTATTGAACTATTTTTTCATGTATTAATGGATTTGACCCCTCTATATATTGTCTGAATTCCTTTATTATGGTATCATATAACTTAAAAGACCCCATATATATTGGGGCATCTTGGAAATGATTGAGAAACCCCAATTAAAGGGTTATAATCTCTTTATTTGACATATGACCCTAACTGTTTTGGTCGATAACAGAACAATTGATCACTTTTGATTTGCAGGATCTAGAAAATAAAATACATGTACATACTATGATCCCATTATAAATAGTTTTTCATTGTATCCTTCCTTAATAAATTCACTTTTTGGAATCCGAATTAATCTATTTTATTTGAAATCCTATTATCAACCCACAAACATTAAAAAATAATTACTTGGAATGTTGTATAATCCAACTCCCATTTTTTATTGGATGATGCCAAAGTATGATATATTAACATAAATAAGATTTTTATCCATGATACAAGATACATGAATCAATTTTTACACAAATGTAACAGCACTATTTTTCATGGTACTATGTTTATCAAGTTCATTTATATAGAACGTATAAAAATTAATAATATAACCATTAAAAGAAAATACATGCACACATTTTCCTCTAGCTAAAATCGATTTTATTTTGAAAATTGATCTAGATTTTTAGTTGGATTCTCAAAAATATGGTCATGAAACTATACTTTAAATTGTTGCTAATGTTATTTTGATATCTTGTTTCCATCCATTGATGGATTGAAATTACTAAGAATAACTTTTTTGGTTTCAACATATGGATAAAGTTCTAAAAAGTTATTCAAAATTTAAATATGGTCTAGATAGTTCTCTATAATAGTAAATAGGGAAACATATATTCCATAAATTCCATCACCCATCAGCCACCCAGTGGGAATTGCTTTTCAAAGACCGTTGCTTTTCCCATCAGACATGTATTTGGTATAGAATTCAATGACTTCCTCAATAACATATTTCATTAAAATGAAACCTTCTAGATGAATTATACATTTGACACACCTTTCAAAAATATTGATATTCTATTCAATGGTGTACATCCATATAAAATGCACAAGATCACATAGGTGAATCTCTCTTACCAAGTGAACCATTATGTAAAATATATATAGTGGGGATAACATATACAATTCATCTAATATAATAAAAATTATCTTTTACATCATTTTTAATTTCATTGGGTCTATAAATTTGCTACATATATATATGAAAAGTAAAAAAAATATTAGTTAATGTATGAAATACATTCATCTAAAAAAATGTAACTTAAATATATATGCATTATATCATTCATAAAAAAATGGAATCCATGTGATTTCAGAACCTCTAACATTAAATTTTTCATTGAAACAATATTGTTAATATTTGATGAATATGCTTCTAGAAACATTAAATCATTCAACAAGTAGAAAAAAAATAAATCTTTTATAATGAAAGAGTGTTAGTACCTATAAGAATAAATTTTTTTTCACTCTTCACTAGAACCAACTCTTCTTGTATTCCAATGTCAATCATTTCCATCCTAGCCTTAATTTCGTACATTTTCTCTGGGTTTATTTAGTAACATTTCGATGATACTATCAAATAATTTTATTGTTCAACAAGCATAACCGAAATTAATTTTCCAATGTACAAAAAATTATACTATGGTAATTCAAAAAAACTTATCACATTTTACAAACCAATTTTTTATGGTTTTTACACAGAAAAAAACTTACCAAAAGCAGTGTCCATATCCATAACATTCTCAATCAATTGATCACCTTTTAGTAGAGATGATGTTTAATGTTGTTTGGAACTCCCAACTAATGATTAATTTCAAGATTAGTTTATATATCATCTAAGAATAAATCTATTATGTCCTTGAAACATTGTCTTCAATGAATGTTTCAACCTAATTGAACACGCACCTTTGTTACAAATGGGACACCCTTTTGTTCCTTAAATGATATACCCTAAAAAATTACCATAATCATTGAAGTAATTTATCATCTTATAATACTTGTATCTCAACATGATATATTCATTTCTATAAGAATCATACATCATAACACCTAAATCTGACAATAATTTCAAATTTTCAATAAATGGATCCAAATAACCATCAATATCACTACCTGTTATTTGTCCTGATATAAGAAGAGATAACATAATTTATTTTCATTTCATTTATAACCACAGTGGAAATTTAAAATTTACCTACATAACTGGCCCTATACTATGTGTCTTTCTTTGAAAACCAAAAGCATTCAATCCATCTATAGATAGAGCATGATAATGGTTTCTCTACATGTTTTCAAATTCTGAATACATGTGATCAATTATATTCCACTACGGAGAGACAATGTGGTGATTAAGTTTCCAATCTTAATTTCTTCTATGATTTCCATGTCAATTATCGTATAGTCTCTTCACTTCTATAAAGATGCCTAAATCTTGGAATGGTTGTAATGTACCATAAATATTTGGTTGGACCTGATTAATATTTCATTATAAATAAGAACCATACATTGGGAAATTATAAATGATTTTTGGTCCTTGAGACAAAATATACACTAATTTGGATATGTTTTTATTCTTCCAGATATCACACCAATTGAACACATTATTTTTTACATCATATGTTTTGTAAGAATGTTCATTATCTTCGGGGAGCATATCATTAACGAGAGAAATTAGTTCAATAAAATTGGAGTCACTCCATCCATTCCAATCTCATAAATTATAAAACCTTAGTATGGATGAAAATGATATATATTTAGTACAACCAACATACGATGGTATCGTTTCACAACTATTTTACTTATCAAACAATATCATAAAATCATGATGTTTTTATTGAACTTTCATTTTCATTTCCTTAATATGATATTCATCATATTTAAAACATGTATTCACATCATTGATATGTTCATAATCATTATCCACACTTGTAATCATATTAATGATCCTTAAATGTAGTATTATCTCATCCACTAGATACATTTACTTCCCCCTACCATGTTTAGTCCAATATTTATAAATTTAATATATTCCTTGAGGGATGTTGTGTTCTTTCAACTACACTAGACAAATTAGTCCAGAATAAAAATATTGTAAACATGGAAAAAGTATAAAAAAGGGTTATATTCATGATCTATGAAAAAATTGATCAACTATTTTATCCCATCCTCATACACTTTATTCATATTATTGGAATCCATCCATTTCTGATTAATATCCATCCTATTTTATTTAGTAATATTATTAGTTAATAAAATAAATAAGTACACTAAAATTATGAGCTTGGGACACATAAAAGGTCATTATTAAAGAATCAATTAAGCTACATGAATTCATTATTCTAGGTAAATAAGATTTAAATGATGGGTATTTAGATTTTTTACAGTGGTGGTGGATTTGAGTATCATAATACTCATTTTTTTGGATTGATTTTGTTGGTAACATTGGTGTTGGAGAAATGAAAAATCATGTGTCCATATAGTCATACTCTGTTGGTGGTAATGTAAGATGTTTTGGGTTATGATGTAATATAAACTTATGATGTAATGTAAGCAATTCAAACCACCCATGTTCTGGTTATATCATAACATCAGGTTCTATTGAAATTCGTAGGTCAATTTTCATCAATAATACATGTTCAAACCACATGTGTTCATGCCATATCACATGTGAAAAATATACAACCAATCATTATCCATAGAAAATATAAGTAATAATATCTGATAAAAATATTAAACAACATTGAAAAAATATAATAAATTATTAATTCCATAATGACAAAAAAATTTAAAGAAAAAACTTAAAATATAAAAATTAAGAATAAAAATAAAGTGTATGTGTATATGTGTAAAAAGTATTGTGAAATAATTATTATCAATCACTATAAATATAAAAAATTAAAAAAAATATTAAAAATAAATTGAAATAATTTCATAATTTTTATAATAATTAAAAACAAATCTGGAGGTATTAAAATTATTGAGGTTCTTTTTTAGTTATAGAATAAAATGGGAAGAATTTGTAGATTTTATTCCATGGGAGTAAGAGATAAACATTGAACATGATGCCAATTACCATCTGTTCGCCAGCCACTATTTTTCTACATATTGTTTTAAATCACTAGCTAACATGATATGTAGGAATGTTTTTTTGTTGCATAACTTAGAGCTACACACAATCGGATTGATGAACAATGATGACTGAGTAAAAATGAATGAGAAGGTGTGGGTGATTGTGAACCAAAATTTTCTTGATGAAGTAGATATTGGGTGGAGAATCCGATATGAACATTAAAATTATATATATATATATTTGTCTATATATATATATATGATCATCATAATATAATTATACAAATAAATAAATTCTTATAGATGTAATTTCGATAAAAAAATTATAACAAACAAAATAATAAACGTAGGTTTCATATATAAATATATAAGAAATGAAAATAAGTAAATTATAAGCGAAATATGTTAACAAGGAAGAAGTAAGGGTAGTGATTGATAAATTATCTTTATATACAAAAAAACAATAAATTTTACATGAAAATATCATATTCATATGAGAGGAGGTATATTATGCATGAAGTTAAAATTCACATAACTATAATGAATTTAGGCCTAGCATGTAAGGTTTCTTGAAAGAATTGTAATGTAGAATGTTTTATATGAGTAATGAAAATAGTAATTAAATATGAGTTTGGTGTTTTATCAGGCATTTCCAGAAAAATCCATCTTTCTTATCATGTCTATTCATGACATGTCGTTTCCTCATGATATTATTAATACACAATTAGAGAAAATAGGTAGAACATCATGAGATGTATGAGTAAAATATGTGTTTTTTTGTATATACAACCAAAATAATTACAAAAATTCCTAAAATATTTCTAAAAATGACAGAAAAGGCTCCTCATGTAATTAAATACAAAGGAGAGATTGATTATTATGATGTGTATAAGATAGTTTACTTGATTTTATTTGTTAAAAAAATAATAAATAGTGAATTTAGATGAATGAATGATGAAATAAAGTTGTTGGGAATATCTTGTTTAATTTATTGATGATGGAAGAATATATTTTTTTATTAACATTCATATATTAATCATAGATAATAATATTATGTATATATGATATCATAATATCATCGATGAAAATAAATATATAAAAAATTAATGATTTATTTGAATTTAAATATGAAAATTATAAATTAATACACATATTAAATATAAAAAATTTATTATAGATGACTATGTAGGTATTGAAAAAAAACAACTGGGAAGATAGAATACAATGAATATAAAATTATCATTTGAAATGATAAATATTCTATGGTTGAAATAAATTTGACATGTAACTATAATCATTTTTTAATCCTATAAATCTAATGAATAATCTTCTAGAGGAGGAAAAATATTATTTATGTACATCAACCCATGAGGACCTTGATAGTGGGCCTATCAAGGCGGCACTATTGGCAGTACAGCTATGATACATTCCCTAGAAACTGTGCGACCTCCCATGCCTCTTGGATATAGGTGCCACATGGTAGGAGAATGGTCTATCAGACCTTGCAACCAACCCATGTGGCTTGACTTGTTAGAAAAATAGATTAAAAATTAAATGATAATAATAATAATAATAATGATAAATAATAATTATAATTAAACCACAGAGGTGTATCCTCCCCCACCCATCTTTCTCACTCAACTACCACACCATTCACTATCCCTATGAGTAATGATCCATGACCAATATAAGATCGTCCTTACCTCTCCACCCTCCATTGAACTGATTTTTCTACTGATATCTAGTATGATCTCCTCAAATTACTTTATCCTCCTCTCCTCATACTTTCTTCCCCATATTTCTTTGTTTTATTTTCTCCCTTATGGTGCTCATGGCCTAGAGAGAACCCTAACACAATTTGGGTTTTTATTTTTATTTTGTCTTTATTCCTAGAGTTTATGTGTCACCTTTTTATGGAATTTGATGAAGGCCATGACTTCTGGATTCATGATGATGGTACAGTTAAAATGATTTCAAAAAACTAAAACAGTTTTTTTGAGGGGGATTTGATGATATCAAGTGATCACATACCTTGGATTTTGACGGTGTCGATTCTTATGAAATGTTCGAGTGATAGAGACGATAAAGATAAGGTTCTATGAAAGATTGAATGAAATGAATGAGAAGGACTCAATTAGGGTTATATTTAAAATATTGGGAAGCGTTTTATTAGAGTAATAAAAAACCCCTAATAAGGAGTGGTTTTATAATCTCTAAAATAATAAGTGTGGATGAATATGATCTTTATCAACATTTTATTAGAACTGATAAAAAAATAGTATCAACAATAAAATTATAGGGTTGATAAAATTATATATAATCATAGTTTTTTATAGAACACATAAAAATAATTCTTTATCAGCACTTTGTTAGAACTGATAAGGACATAATTTAAAAATATAATTAATTTAATTAAAAAAAATACATGTATATTATATATTAGATGCATGGGTAAAATTACAATCATACGCACAGACATGCCTCAGGGGAATAACCCAGTCCATAGCCCCCACATAGGGATCGACCAGATGAAGCCCTCGATCATATATATATATATATATATGGGGAAGTAATAGCTTCCCCTTCCATTACACACACACTATCAGGTCCTCCTTCGACAAAGGAAACAACCCCCTTCAGCCCCATAATCTATTGACCACATGTGACATCAAGGATACCACCCCATACGACCTGGAGGCACTGTCTACAACTGGTCCTCTATCCAAATCCATGGAAGGTGCCTGATCCACTTGCATTGAATGTTCACTGCCCTTGCCTTAACTGAACATAGGACACAACCACAGTCCATGTATATTCAACCCTCATCATTGATCATGGTTATATTCACACATCCAAAATGCTAATCCATCACCATTGTCATTTAATGCGAGCTGACAACAGAAACCCCAATTAGATGGGGGTTAGAATGAAAAACGGCTGGGAATCAAACCTATTCTACCCGAATGCTTTCAGAGGTGGTGAACCAATCACCTGATCCTCATCTGCATAAAAATTTAAATGCATTTAATTATAAATAATTGTAAATATAGGTAATTATAAGTAAATATTTAAATAAAAATATATATATTAATAATTATAATTATAAATATTTGTATTCATAAATATTTGCATATAATTATATATATTTTTATATAACTATATAATTATATATTTATTTATATATAAATATATATAAAATTAGATGTAAAAAAATATTTACTAATTTTTATAATTTTATAATTATTTAAATAAAAAATTATTTATTTATAATTATAATTATAGAGAAATATATTTTTAAATATTTGAATATAATTATAAACATATTTATATTATTATAAATATTTTTATAATTATACATATTTATATAATTATATATAATTATATATATTTATATAATTATATATATATATTAATATATAAATATATATAATTAAGTATTTAATAAATATATTTATAATAATTATATAATAATTTCAATATGTATGTATAATTATAAATAAATAAATTTGAAATTATTTATATATAATTATAAATAAATATATTCAAAAATATTTATATATAATTAAATATAATTATATAATTACACATATAGATATTTATTAATATATATATATATATAAGTTTAATATAATAAATATATTGGTTATTTAAATATATTTATTACATTTTTATAATTATACACATATATATTTTTTAATAATTACAATTCTAAATAAATATTTTCTAAAATATTTATATATAATTATTAATATATTAAAATATTAATATATTTATATATATACTAATATATAAATATTTGTAATTAGAAATATAATAAATATATTTATTACCATTGAATGGAAATGAAGATATAAAATGATGGATGAAGTGGGATTTGAAAAGGTAACTTCCAGATGACGAAAGACTTATTCACCCATCTCTAGGAAAGATCTAAATGTGCAACTTGATGCACATGAACCAGAGTAGGTGCTCTACAATAAAGATGTTTAGGTAGAGATGGATGTGAGGAATATTGTGGAAAATGATTTTGATGATGGTTCACTTGAAGATAAGAAGGTAACACAGGAAGCTGTCACTACCCCATTGGACCCTAGTCTCGATAAATATAAACACCCAATAAATGATATATTAAATAGCTCTCAGAGAAAGGTAGTGTTTTAGGATTCATTTGGAAACATTCATGGACCTCTTCATAATGAAGGTCAAGATATTGATTTTCATGATGAGGAAGATGGATAATGAAGTACAGATGATCAAAATGGCATTTCGATACTCCAATGTAGATGAAAAGAAATAGACACCCGAGAAATCGTGGTGGATCCTGAGGAAGTGGTGGTACGAAAAAATGAAGGTGACTTTTTATGGATCTCTTTAATTTTAGTGGTGATGTTTGAACTACATGTTTCACTGTAACCCCTGTTCTCCTTGTATGTGTACATTTATCTTTAATAATAATTATCCAAGGCCATGGGTGTTAATCCATAGTGTGCACCATTCTGAGTATATATACATATTTATATGTATTTATTAATATATAAATATAAATATATATAATTATAATTATAATAATTATATATAGTATTTAAATATATTTATTATAGTTTTATAATTATTTATATATATATTTATAATTATAATATTAAATAATTATAGTTTAAAATATTTATATAAAATTAGAAATATAATCCGAACAGTTTAGCCATAAATTTGGGGACCCACGTCAATGAAACAAAAATTATTATCAAAGGGTAAACAAGAAAAGGAGAATAAGGGAAAAGGGGGCCTCATAAAGAATGAAATTCCCAACATAAAATGAAACAAATCAAATATTTTTTTTTACTCTAGAGCCTATGTTTCTTGGATATCAACCACTACCTTTTTGATGTATACCTCCCTACCATGATTTTAACATTTAAGGTTCCATAATCACAACATCTAAATGACGAGTAAGATGAGTCATCTAGAATGAATCAACTCTTGTATTTCCCTATGAGAATCTGAAAATCAATCTCTAGAAAACATCATCGACTATCATCGATATTCTTTGATAACAGTTCTTAGACTATAAGGTAGCACATATAGCCAAAAAAAATTGGATCTATTTTGGAAAAAGTAACACCATGGTTTAACTCAATACACTATTTCATTTTGTATGTAAGACCATAGGGAATCATTTCACCATCATAGTCCTCCATAAATGATTTGAAATTTTTTTGTCTTGTAGTTTCACATTCCATGACTAAGGCCTTTCAAAAATTGTCATAGTTGGTTTTCATAATGTTAGACTTTTGAGATAGACAAGACCATTTCACATTTTTCATTACAACTGTTGTGGTAATGAGTGCCTGCAATGCATTACAACCATACCCCTGATCAGATATTAGAACAAGTTCAAAAAGAATTTTAGATTTATATGATCATGTTCCATCCAACATGAAAGACCCATCCAAAAATAAAAACTCCACTTGTAGGGGAGTTTCCATTTTAATTGGTGATAAACAATCCTTATCAATAATTGGTGGATAATATTTCTTAGAGAAAACCAATTGATATCCCTCACCATCCATAATATTTTTTCTGTTTCTTCAATGTTGACATAAAATATGAAACCTACATGATTATTATGTTGGTCACCTTTTTAAAACCATCTTAAGAGATCCCTCCTGGTTAAACACCTTGAAATACTTACCCCATAATTTGATGCCCATCAATACCATAATTCTTCTATTAAAGATTATCTGTTTTATCACCCTTCCTCATTCCTACTATAGACATATCATGTATGCCCAAATTATTCCTAGTAGTAGCATGTTGTGCATCAAATGAATCAAAGGTGTCTAAGTTAAAATCCACCCGTGCCCTTGAGAACTAATTGGTCTAACCAGGTAAACCAATATTGGTGCCTGAATTAGAGCTGGGTGAAGAATCATGTCCAGCAAGAGCCACAACCCATTATGTTCTATGATCAGCCCAATTAATAGGTTGGTATTCAAGTACATTTTCTACCTCATAAGAGTCATTTTGACCCTGGTTCACACATGGTGCAGTGCTGTAAGTAGTTTTTTCTCCACCCAAAAGGTCTACTACCACATTATATTCTACATGAATATTTACAGTTGGATAATCCTTAATATTCTTGTGAAAATTCACTGATATATGTCCCTTCCAAGAAAATAGATCAAAAATTATATCTTCGAGATAGTCATATTTATTATTCTCAATAGATTGACACTACAAGAAGAATTCATGAATGCACTCAAATAAAAATTTCAAGTTAATATCTTCATATTTAGTGGGGAGAAAAAATATTTCTATTATCATGGAATTTAGATCCACTTCAACAAAGAAACTAGAAAAAATGAAAAACATGGAATCCTCTATAGTTCTATAAACACTACCACAGTTTGGCCATATAAATGAATGGAGAAATGGATTTAAAATCACATAAAAACTGATTTTTTTGTTTACCATTATTAAATGTGGGACCCATTAGTTAGTTCTTTTAGTATTTCTGATAAATTATTTAATGCTGAAGTGTGTTGTTTGAATAAAATAATGTTGCAAAAAATACACATGTATACTCCTTTATGAAAATACACCTATATAAAAATACATAATTTAATTGAAATAATTTTTTCATAAAAAAATAAAAAACTATTAGATACATTTAAAATAACGTTTTCTATAATTACATTTGTAATTATTATCCAAATAAATTTAAAAAATTTCAATGTTTCCTTATCTTTTCCACCCACATTCCCCTCTCAAAAATGTCCGACTATGGTATTAGTTTCCTATAATACCACCCAAATCCAAGAAAAATAATACACCTATATAGAAGAAAAAAATAAGATATTATTATTACTATAATGAAATTTAATAAACATAAATATGAACGAAAACATTAAAAAATGAAAACATTAAATAAAAGGACACAGTTAGAGACATACCGGTCACATTGTGCATTAGATTGAGGTGGGTCTGATTCCTACACATAAAAAATAATTTATGGATAATTGTCTTAATGTATAGAAACAATATGTATGTGTTTTATTATTTTTATGTCTGTCACTTTTCCTATTCTAAAATTTCATTTTAAATTGTAAACACATACATCGAGTCATACCGATCAAATCAAGTTTTAGTTTGACATAAGATGAATTCATAATGGTCCAAAATAACTTATAAATATGTATCCTAATGTATCAGGATAGTCAAATTGGATTTTTTCTATTTTCAGTGACTAACACTCATTTTGAACTAAAATGTCAATTTTAGACTGATAAAGAACAATTTGATTCATACAGAGATCATTAGGGGTGTCATGTCCCAACCTGGCCCGACAGGTTCGACCCAACCTAAATGAGTTGGGTCAGGTTGGGTTGGTTTACACAGACAAAAACATAGGTATGGTTGATAATGGGTTGAACCATACATGGGTTGGGTCTGGTCTTGAGATGGAGTCATTTAAACCCTACCCGATCCCCGAACTAATTGGTGCCAGCCTAAAAAAATCATGAATCTCTCTCAGCCATGGAGTGAGTTGTGTCCCCCAACCTCATACTCTCATGCTCACCTCCTATATCCTCCTCTCCCCAACCCGACCCATAACATCCCTCGTGCGGTGAAGGAAAACCTACTCCCTTCTTCACTCACAATCGAAAGGCGATGAAACCCCCTCTCATTCTTCATTACTACTTCCCCATGTTACCCCAACCCCTCTCCTTCTATTAGCTCTTCTTCTTAACTTTTGAAAATCCCTCCCTCCATATTCCACTCCTCTCGCCTTGTTTCTCACCTCCGAACCAACCCAATAAGGTCTCCTCACATGCCTCCTCTCATGAGATACACCTTCCCACCAACCATATTTGAGATTCAGGAGAAAACCCTTAGCTCGGGTTGCCTTATCCTCTTACTTGTTGTTGAACATGGATCTAGCACGGTAGTAACTAGTGGTAAGAATTAGATTTTTTTTATGTTCTTTTAAATTATGTTCACCTTTCCATTATGAGTTCTCAATTTTTTTTTCTACTTTTGTAAAATTTTGGTTTATTCACACATACACTAATTAAAAAGTTTGAATAAACCTCTTCATCTTCTACATGAACTATTGTACTACAACTAGGCCCAATTCTGGTTTGGTGATGTGGTTTTTCAAGGATTTTAGGCTATGTTGGTTCAGAATCCACCAATTTTATTTCACATGAGGCATGACTAGAATTGGTTTCATTTCTTCCTTTGGGTATCATTTTTTCATTGATGGTGGTATTTTGGGGATAACTTGTTTAATGTTGGTGGTCTATTGATGGTGATGATTTGGAATGGTCTTGAATTCCATTTGGTCTCAAGTCGATTCAAAATTTTCTTTCATTTAGTTGGTTTATCTAGTGGCATTGGGGTTTCTGGTCATTTGTTTTTTGTGAAGGTGTGATAATAATAATATTGGTTTTTGGTGTTTCAACCTCGATTATGTCGACAGGGGTGTATTGATATTGTTGGCTAAAGTAGTGTAAAGTGTTGGATTTGTTTGATGATGAACAATATTCGAAGCATCCTTGGTTGTTGAGTAGGTGTGGTGTTGGGCTCAAGGCATGATTCACCTTATAATCATTTAAAAAAAATTATTAAAATTTTTATCACTGATTATCCTTTTATTTAAAATTTCAAATCCATATATTGGTTTTAAAATTTATTCTCCTTATTCTATCAGGGGTGTGTGTGCCATAACTTACAACAATTAGATAGAAATTCATATAAGGTGATAAAATAAGTGGTTCTAATCCCCTAATAAGCGGTGGAACCCAAAGTCAGATGGGGTCTAAGCCAACTTCACATTTAACATAAATAGGAGGGGGAAATGGTTTCATATCACTAGAAGAAAGTGATGGTACTAAGAGGTCTCCTAATTATAGGGTATCAATTAATAAATGACTTGGTTCTAGATTCTATCAAGGTTGGGATCATTTTCATAACAAAAATGTAAGGGTTGTTTGTAATTATTGTTGAAAAGATTATGCTTTCACATCTGGACAACATGGAACTAGTAATTTGAACATGCATTTTATAAGATGAAACAAAAATACTCAAAAAAATCATGAAAAATGTCGAACCACTCTTGATTTTCCCAATAAGTGTGAAGATGGTAATGATGGGACAATTAAAATTTCAGAAGCTCGTTTTAACCAGGAAGAGTGAAGAATAGATCTTTATAAAGTAATAATAATTGATGATTTATCATTTAAATATGTTGAGGATCATGTTTTTAGAGAATTTATTGATTTTTTTCAACCGCAATTTCAATTTCCATCTAGAAAAACAGTTTCTTGATATTTCATGCTGTTATATTTGGGTGAGAAAGAATAATTGAAGTCTTTGTTTGATATATTCTCTCACATGGTTTTTCTTACCACTGACACATGGACTTCAATTCAGAATATGAATTATAGTTCTGTGGATTCACATTTTATTGATTATAATTGTATCTTAAATAAAAACATCTTTCGCTTTTTCCTTCTTGTAGATCATAAAGGGGTAACTAATTGCTGAGTATTATAACAGACATTAAAAAAACGGGGGAATAAATGGATCAATACTGTTACATTGGAAAATGCTAGTTATAATAATATTGTGATCAATTATTTAGTGAGGATGGTTAATGATTGGAATGGGTCTATTAATAATGTAGATTATATGCATATGAGATGTAGTTCACATATTTTAAACCTTATTATAAGTGATTTTCTAAAGTAAATATAAACATCAATTTTTAGAATCAGAGTTTCGTGAAAATTTCTTAGCAATTCATTCATGATTGGATCTTTTCAATATTATATCTGAGGTGTTAAAAACTTGTAGTAAATAGGCCACAATTCCTGATGTTATTATTAGGTGGAATTTATGTTACATTATTTTCGATTTTTTTGAGATGTATGATAATGAATTTTTTCACCTTGAGATGGATAAAAGTTTTAGGAGTTCACTTATATGTTAAGGTGGAGCTCCTAAAACATATGATTGAGAGCGTGCTCATGTATTTGTCAAGTTCTTAATTTTTTTATGAGAGCACTATTGAGTTTTCTGGTTCTATGCATGTGACATGTCACACATTCTTTCGTACTCTTTGTAACATATACAGAAAAATAAAAAGATGGATATTGATTTATGATATTACTGCGAGTTCAATCGATATTGTAATGAGGCTTAAGATGGAAAATAATTAGGGTATTGGTTAAAATTTTAATACTATCTTAATTGTGGCAACTGTTATTGATCCCCTATATAAATTGGAATATGATCAGGATAGTTTTGATCTGATTTTTGATAATTAAAAAGACCAAAATTAGTTGATCAATAAATTAAAAAAGGTTTTGATTAATCTATATGAGTTTTACAAATGTAAATATCCCATTCCAATTGTTGATAAATTTGAGTAAGGTTATCATCAAGAGTCACATATTCATGATGCTAGTACTTATAATGAGGATGATGAGAAATGGAAAGATGCATTTAGATTAAAGAAAAGGACAAGTCAATTGACACAATAGAGGAATGAACTAGATAGATATATTTAGATTTATGACTATGAGGATGATTTTGAAGGATTTGATATTTTAAGCTAGTGGAAAGGAAAGGAAATAAAATATCATGTTCTATCATGAATTATTAGAGATATTCTAATAATTCCATTAACTACACTATCTTCATAGTTCTCTTTCAATACCAAAGGATGAGTCCTTGGTCTATTTCATAGTTGTTTGAATCCCAATAACATTGAAGAATTAATTTTCTCCCAAATTTTTTTTATAATTTGGAAACCAAATGATATTTTTAAACAACTAGAAGAAGAGGAATCGATTGAATCTGATACCATAAAAATATTATGATTTTTTATCATTTTGCATATGTCAATTAAAAAAATTTTCTTGAAAAAGTAAAATAAGGGCTTGTTCTTTCGTTTTTTTCCACTTTGTATGATATTCCATCATCCACCCCCACCCCAATTCATGATCAGAGTTTCATTGTTTAAAGTAGAATAAGAAAGGATGATGGATGGTGAACTCATCATTATGGTACAAATTTATTATTGATTTAAAAAAATTCATTTTTTTCGGAATTTTGGAAAATGATAAACATGCTAAGTGAGCAATGGTTTGTGCTATCATTCTATGCGGGTTTTGTTATGTTGTTTCTGAGAATGATGAGGTGGCTGAGACAAATATTTTTACAGGGTGATTGTTGTAGGTTTGTTGTGTAGATATGTAATGTAATCCCTAATGGCTTCTGATTTCATATTAACCTATTTTCTGAAATTGATCTAGTTGATCTTAACTTTTATGTTTACCTAGGATTTTATTATGTTTTATTACCTTCATTATTTTGTTTTTAATTTGTCAAAAACATTGAACTTATATAGGGTGAAATATGGTGGAGTCTTTTCTTTCAAAATCATGGATGCTAGCTAATTTATTATGTCTACAGGTTTTCATACATATACATAGAATACAAATTTTTTAAATATCTAAACTTTTGAATCCTGATTTGATCCTTTACATATTGGAATTTTGGAATAATTATATGCTATTTTTTGTATAAGATATGATTGTGTGGTCACATTAATAATTTTTATGTAAAAGTAAATAAATATTTTTGTGTTCTGGGATGGGTCTGGTCTGGGGAAGGGGAGCATGCTTGTTACGGGGTGTAGGGGGGAGGCTGGTACAAGGGTTTAGTGCTGTGGAGGGGGGATGGATGTCAGGTCAAGTCTGTAATGGGAGAAGGGGGAAGGTTGGTGGTGTGTGGGGGAAGGGTGCAGGCTGGGTGTGCATGGGGGAGGGGGCCTTCGGATGCATGGGTTCAGTGTAGGGTTGCAAGGGAGGAGGGACGCCAGGTTGTGTATAGGGGGAGGGTGGTAGGATATCATTCAAGGGGGGATGTTGGGTGGTGTGCAGGGGGGGAAGGATGGTGTACAGTGGGGTAGGGGTGTAGGCTGGTGTGCAGGGAGGTAGGGTAAGGGTACAAGCTGGTCTGCAGGGGGGGTGGGTCTGTTGTGCCGGGGGAGGGGGCTGGCTGAGGATGATGTCTATGGGGGAAGGTTGTTGAGCAGGGGTGCAGGGTGGAGGGAAGTTGTGTCCTGTGTGTAGTAGGGAGGGGGAATAATTGTGTGTAGGGGTGAGGGGGCATTATAATGTAGTGTAGTGGTGCGAGGGGGGTGTGAAAGGGGAGTGGGGATTGGTATGAAGGGGTAGAATAATGATATATTCATCTCTCAAGTCTGATGTTCAGGATGTTTGACATGGGTGAATTAGAAACTAGTTATTTGGGCATAACTTGGATAACCCCAGTTAATTATAGTAAAGATAAAGAAGAATGTTTATATGATTTCAATTTCATTTTTTAATGATCTTCAAATACTTATCATTGATGATATATATTTCTCTACATGTGTTTGTATGGTTGTTAAATGGAAATGACTATTTTTTACTTATTTAAATTTTTTCCACATATATTTAAATGTAATTTTTTAGAAATTAAAAACAAACTCACTTATATTGTTAGATTGTAAGATTTTAGTAACTATTTTCGAATGAATCCTCAAAGATGAGTGATCTAGAGTATAAAAAAGGGATCATCCTGGCTCTCAAAATTTGTTGCTCACTCTCTGTGCAGGCTGGTGTGCCTGGGGGTAGGGTGGTGTGAACAGGGTAGGGTAGGTGTGCAAGCTGGATGGTGTGCAGGTGGGATGGAAAAATGTATGGGTGTAGGTGGGGGGAGGTGGGTCTGGGGTGTACGATGGCTAGTGTGTAGGCCGGGGAGGAGTAGTGCAAGGGTGCAGGGTGGTGGCTGCAGCGGTAGGAAAAAAGGTCTGGGGTAAAGGCTGGCTTGTGTGAAGGCATGGGGGAGGGAGTAGTGCAGGGGTGTGGTGGGGGGGGGTGGAGGTGGCTGTAGGGGGAGGGAGGTGGGGTTGGGGTGGAGGATGGATGATGTGTAGGCAAGGGTGGAGGGAGTAGGGTGGGTTTTAGGGGGGAGATGGATGTAGGGGGGAGGTGGGTCTGGCGTGCAGAGTGGGGGGGGGGGGGGTGCAGTGAAGGGGTGACGAGGGGGGGAGGTCGGTCTGGTGTGTAGGGAGAGGGGAGGTAGGTCTGGTGTTCAGGGGGGTTGGGTCTAAGGGGCTAGTTCTTGTCTATCGGGTTCAGTGGGATCAGGTTAGTTTTAGACATATAACCCAACACAAAATAACACGACCCATAGTGGGTTGGGTTGGGTCAGGTCCATCAGGCATTTTCCAGGTTTCCTGACCTCAATGGGTTGGGGTTGGGTCAGGTCATCTCCTCATGAAGCATGAGACTCGACCAGACACGACCCAAACATTTTTGTTTGGGTCGGGCCCCAAAATGACCTCAACCCGACCTGAACCAACCCATGGACACCCCTTGGGCACATCTTATATCATATTAAGATGAGAATAATTCATATATGTATTATGGACAATTTTATTAAAGTATAAAATGAATCATAACATGTTTTATTGGTTTTGAGAAAATCACTTGTGTTTTTTACTAAAAAGAAAATTTTAAATAAATAGCCACACATGGATTCATACTAGTCACACCATGCATAATATTGAGTTTTTTTTATTCTTATATTTCAAAAATAACATATAGACCATTTTTATAAAGTATCAATACAATTTGAATTTGTTTTCTTTGTTTAGAGTATGTCAATTTTTTTTATTTATTAAAATTTCATTTTAAACATAAAACACACAGATTTTGTTATACCAATCACATCATGCGTCAGTTTGACATGAGAATTATTCATACATGTCAATAATGACTTATGTATCATTTACATAAATTATAACGACAATAATTTCATGTTTTCCTCATCTTCAATGAGTGACACATGTTTTGAACTAAAATTTCAATTTTAAATTGATAAATGAAACCTTGTGTCATAATGGGCATAAGGAGTATCAGATTTAGGTGATGGTGATTTGTATTGATCAAAAATGAATTACTGATCATTTTCCTAAAGTATCAAAATAGTATGATTCTATTTTCATGGTCTTGAGAATGTATCTTGTTCTCTTTCCAAAATTAATGTCAAATATTAATGAAAAGACCCACTTGGAGTTATACTGGTCAAACCATGTGTTATATTGCAATTCAATCTATTCTTAAATTTCATAAATTATTTATGGATTTTTTTGGTAAATTATCAAGATAACCTTAATAAATTTTCACAATTTTGAGAATGTCACTTTTTGTTTTTATTAAAATTAATTTCAATGTTAAACAAAAAGACACACTTGGATTCATATCGGTCACACTGTGCCTCAGATTGAAATTATATTTAATCCTACAAATCATAAATGACTTATAGATCATTTTCCTAAAGTATCTAAACAATACAAATGTGTTTTGCCGATTTTGAGTATGAAAATTGTATTTTTTACAAAATTGTAATTTTAAACTAGAAACATAGTGTGGGTCATTCCTATCACATGATGTGTAGGTTTAACACATGGATGATTCATACATGTTAAAAATGACTTATGAATCATTTTCCGAAAATATCAAAAAAATCAATCACATTATCCTAGTTTTTAGTGACACCGTTTTTGAAATAAAATTTCAATGTTAAACTGATAATTGACACTTTTAGTCAAACTAATCACACCATGTGTCTTATTGAGGTGATATAAATTCATAAACATCAAAATAGACTAATGGTTTTTTCTCTAAATGATCAATAAATTCCAAATGATTTCTCGTGGTTTTAAGTGTTTAAATTTTTATTTATACTAAAACTCATATCAATTTAAAGTAAAAATACATACCTGGATTCAAACCAGTCACACCGTGTGTTGAATTGAGGTTCAGATGATTCAAGAACATCAAATTTGACTTATAGATTATTTTCGAAAATTATAAATACAAACCAAATAAATATTTATGTATTTACATATATCACTCTTGTTTTTACTAAAATGCCTTTTAAAACTGGAAACACACACATTGAGTCATACAAGTCACATCATGTGTCTGTTTGATGTTATACTAAGTCTTGTACATCAAAAATAACTTTGGATTTTGTTCAAAATTTATAATGATAATTAGAGAATGTTTTCTTGAATTTTAGTTAATGTCACACAATTTGAACTAAAATATTAATTTTAAACTAATTGTCGATACTTTGAGTGATACTTGTAACATCCCAACCCATATTCAACTAAACAGTTCCCTTTTTTGATGTATCACATGGACTCAAGTGAATCTCCCCAAATTTTAAAGGATAAAAATAACATCGAGGGCCTAGCATGTTTATTTGAGGATATTATATCCTATTTTTAAAGTGTAAGACAAAAAAAATATAATATAAGATTAATAGAGTATGTAGGTAAATAATCAGACAGAAAATAAACATCCAAAACAAGAATATATATAACAATACTGAAATTAATCTCAATATAATGATGTGTCATGTCATGTCTCTACAAATCATCCAAAACAGGTATACCAGTATCTATATATACATGTATAAAATTTCCAACAAGACTAAAAAATAACTATCTTCTCTAGAATAATGAGCCTCATATCATTCCTATACTCCCCTCCTCCAAATAATGGACCAAAATCAAGTATCAAAATGGGGGCTCATTCTCCTATCCTTACCTTCACCAATGTAGTCTGTTAAAGTACCCAATAGTGGCCTAAGATCGGGTGTGAGATAAAATCCCTATAGGCCACCACCAATGATGTATATAACAAGTCTAGGATTTGAAATACAAGCTAAATTATTGTGTAGTATATAATAGATATAATAGATATCAAATGAGTGCCCAAGTTATATAAAAAATAAGTAAAGTGAAATTATCTTGCCAAATGAGACTCTATACAAAACAATATTCAAGGTCCTATAACAAGGCATCTATAAAAAAAAATTAATCACCATGAACATTTCATATACAGGGTATCTCAAATAATCCAAGGCCACACTCTATAACCATTATATCATACTAACATTGACCACACCGTATGAAAAGAAGTTTCATATCAACCATGACCAAGCTATAAAATTACTAGTGTCACATCAATCATGGAAGAGCCATATAATCAGATGTTTCAGATACCTTGGGGTTGGATCCAATGTATGGTTAACTAAGGAATCCTCATTAAGTACTAAGATGAACAGGATGGAAATATTTTTATACATGGAATGCTGTCCAAGGATCCAGTCGACATAACATTATAACTATGAGCCCAAGAAAGACATATCCCAGGGGTATTAAAGCCCAAGTAATCCCGCATAATCAAGACCGATTGAGTAATCTCATCCAAGACGTCCAGTAATTCTATCAATATTCACAGAGGTAATATCCATTTAATCCAATGGAATCAAGATCCAATGTATGTTATCCAAGGTATCCTCTCAAATTTTTATTAGCATCTCACCTCAATTATCAACTCACAATCATACACATATCAGAATTTTACCCACTAATTTAAATAGTTTCTAAAAAATACATTCAAACAATTTAATAAAACATTGTCATCTTATCCCATGGAAAAAGATTAAACCATATCCTAATCATATAAATAAATCCAATTCAGATATTTGAGGGATTCCTCTACCTAGGAAAGGACACACACAACCAATGGGTTGTATAACAAAGGGAAAAGAAAATTTATGGCCTGTGGGATTCCTATATTGGAAAAAAACTATAATGATCTTAAAGTATCTAGTGGGCATCCATAATAGGTTACAATTCATTTAATTCATTTATTCCATTAATTATCAAGGTTCCATTGAAAATTCTGGCATGAGACATAATAACAACTATGAATATAAAGCACCAAACCCTAATGTAGTGGTATAGAACACATACCAGAGGTTTGTAGTAGATCACTCATCTTGTATCAGCATTTGATTTGAACTAGATCAAAATAAAAATGAGGAATAGGTGAAGAAAGTTAAAAAGAAGAATATTATCCTTAACATAAATATGATATCTAATTCCAAGGAAAATTAATTTCAAAAAGGGAATAGATAACTCAACTACACAAATACAATGATAACAATGATGGAAGAAATTGATTCCTAATCACTACTCAGGATCCATTATTAGATTTAGGCTTTAAATTTGATTTCTACAAAGAAGGGAGGTGAGCGATTCTATCCTAAAAATAGAAGTCCATGCCTCTTATTTTTTTTAAAAAAGTAATTAGGCATTTACGTGGTGTGTAAATGACTTAAATTTCATGTAATTATTGGGGCCTTCCTCCCTTGGAAAAATACTTACACGATGTGAAAGGTTATGGAATACCATTACACGTAATGCAATTAAAACACATTGTGTATCCAAATACAAGATGTTTATTTTTCTTACTATCAATCTACGAACCTCTACCTTCTTTTTTTCAAAAAACTACCCAACCAACCAATGAGACCAATTTAGGGTCTAATACAAAAAAACATTAACAAGAGTTCATCTATACATTAAGGGATCTGAACCTTATAGAAAACCAAGGATCTCACTATCTTCCCCTCTTATAGAAATTCATCCCTGAATTTCCCTCACAATGGTGTTCAAGAATCACTTGAGAAAAACTGCAACCACTAATCTTGTACATTAGCATCGAGCTTCAATGACTCATCCTGTAATAGGTTATGCTTCTATTGAACCCTTACTAAAGGAAATGAGTTGCCTCAGAGAAAATTTGTTCCCCTATAAACAATATGTATAGGGTGAACCACAAAGGAAACATCTACATGTAAATCTACCTCATCCATATTCATAGTTTGAGATGGTTATAAAAGATAATGGCATAGCCGAGATATGTGGAAGATGTTATTCATGGGCCGGCACCTATAAGGTAATTAGATCCAATAGTGAACCAGATTGAATCTCTCCAAAATCTCGAATGTCCAAACATATCACAGTGACACCTTACCCTGTCACCTAATCCTTTTGTGCCTCATCTTTTGTGATATATATAAAAAACCCAATCCATGAAATCAAACACTAGAGGTCATCGATGATAATCAACATAAGATTTATATGGAGACTTTATAGTATCCATCCACATCATGATCAATTGTTCCTACTCAAAAGTCCCCTTCATCATAGTCCCAATAAAACATCCTCACATGGCTCTAACTAGCAAAAGGGAAAAAGGAATGGCCTACCATAAAAATACTTATATGGTTTCATCTATATATTCACTAGATAACTAAAACTGTACTAAAAATTGATGAGGTGAATATGAATCTCCAAGGACCCACCAAAATCCAAGATGCATGATCACAACACATACTGTAGAACCTATATCATACGCTCTGACTAAACATTATTATGAGAGTGGTATTCCATTATCAGAAGCACCTTTCCACCCAATCTCCTTTTGAAAATCTTAGAAAAATGAGACGTTAAACATGCATCCCAATCTAAAATGATAGTATGATGGAACCCATGAAGTCATACTATCTCATGGATATAAACCCTCCAATATTATCTCCTTAGAGGTTCTCCATGATTGATAGGAAATGATAAACCTTCATGAGCCCTTCCATAATAACCCAAACAACATAACTACCTCAATGCGACCTTAAAAAACCAATCACGAAATCCATCGCAACATCATCCCATATAATCGCAGGAATTGGTAACTACTATAAAAGACCACATGGCCAATTATGCTCCCCTCAACATATAATAGGCGGAAAACCTCATAAAAAACAATCTACCCCACATTTCCATCTTATCCATGAATACCGGTGATGCATGTATCAATACATCTATGTTATACAAGGATGAACTGTCCATATAGGACCATAAAACTATTGCATCAACTCCTCCCACATGTCCAATGTAACCAACATGTGATCATGTATATATAGGATCTCATCCTCAACCACATGACAAATAGGAGGTTGGTCCTCACCTTCCACACTCTACCGTAGGACTAGGTCATCAAAATCAAATAGCCGCTATATGCTCACACTATCATGAAGGGTATAGGTAAAAAATAAGAATGAAATTAA
Source organism: Viscum album (assembly GCA_963277665.1). NCBI lineage: Eukaryota > Viridiplantae > Streptophyta > Magnoliopsida > Santalales > Viscaceae > Viscum > Viscum album. The sequence goes on from OY728133.1 coordinate 1,870,722,793, forward strand.
TGTATTACCATGGTTATCCAACACCTATAAGTGAATCTAGAAACAACTATAAGTTAAAAATCACAATTTGTTTCTGCAACTGTCTATATCTGATTCCTCCAGCTCAGTACACAAGTTACAACATTACCTTTTCTAGGCATATAGGTAAGTACGAAGTCAAAATTGTAACAACCCATGTTTTTTGGATTTTTTTGAATAAATTAATTTTCTTTGTATCTTTCATTATATTTTTCAAGAAGACAAAATTTCCTTATAAGATACACATTGAGAAGATTTCACTTCACACGATACTGAGTTTCTTGTGTCACACGCAAGACTGAGTTTTACCACTTATTAATAGCGAACATACTTTAAAAATAATTTTGAAACTTTTATAAATCTTATTTTTTAAAATATAAATAATGTTTTAATTCAGAATGTATAATTTTTATTTGGGTACATTTTTGGTACTTTTTTGGGATGTTTCATTTTTTATGAATTGTGAAAAATTCTACTTTTTAGTTTAAAACTTCCCTTTCATTTAAATAATTATTAACATTAAATTATATTTTAAATTAGTTTTTTAATGTCGCAATAGATAAATTATAAATATATAAATCCAATTCTGGTCTTTGGAATCAATTTTATATTGAATTTAGATATATAATCTTATTGAACTTTTGAACATTTTTACTTTAAAAACCTACCTTCTATTCATGTTTGCGGGATTATATATAAATTTAATTTAGATGATTTAGTGAATTAATTTTTGAAAAATGTAAATAAATTGTTTCAATTAGTTTGATATTTATAGTCTAATAATATCAACTTACAATTAGACCAAAAAAACTATGAACGTAATTAAAACTAATTTTAACAATTAAGGTAAACTTATGGTTAACTAATCTTCAAACTTAAGGGACAAAATGAACTATAAAATTTTACAAAATCCATTAGATGACAATATTTAGACTATATCCTTTAATGGTTATAATTTTATTAGTTAGTGGGATACTATTCAATTTAATTTTCCATTTTCATAAGTTAAGTAAGTAAAAAGACAAAAAGGATATTTAATTTCCTATAATATATATAAAAATTTTAGATATTGAAAAACAACATATTTTCAGTGATACATATCATTTTGAACAAAAAATGAGTTACTGTTTCATAATTAATTATGATTAAATTTTAGAGATGAATCTGTTACATTAAACGCTCAACAAATTCTAATGTATGGATTATTTGTTTATTACTAAAATAAAATAAATGATGCAAAAAACAATAAAAGTAAAGTAAATTTAATTAATCATTTTATTAAAATATTTTTATATATAAATATAACTTTCTACACAAATTTGAACTAAATATATTTGAATTCCATCATTTCATTTATGTTTTTAAATCTAAATCATATTAATTATGTCAAAATTGACATTAATTTTATTTTACAATAAATTATATTTTATTAAAATTATAAAATTTAATGATAATAATACCTTATTCCAAGTTATTTTCATGTGTTAATTATTTTTATGTGTTATTTTTATGTACTAATTTAATATATATAATGAAAATAAAGACCCTAAAATAATAAAAACATTGTATGCACAGTTTGAGTAATAAAGTATTTTTTTTCTAATTACAAACGTTTGTTTTGTAATTAATTTACAACACACTTTGGAATTATATTTTCTCAATTATATATAATATTTAGAATTTAGTTTCAATATATTTTCTAGTAAATCTATATTAAATTTATTCTTAATGGATAAATTATATAGGATGGAAAACTTGCTACATTAATAAAAACTAAAATGATAAAAATATTGAATCTCAAAGACTAAGAAACAAAATGATAATGATGATTTTCTTTTTGTGTGGAGTGATTGTTTCTTGACCATAATTATCATTTAATCCGCATTTTTCCATTTTTGAATAACATGAGGTAAGAGATATCTTACAATTGTTCTTATATTTTTGGTATTTACAACAATGGCACTCCTACTCCACTACAAAAAATAATTTACTCTTACCCTTCCTCACACCTCTCAAGCCACTTAGGCTAGTACAAAATCTACCTAGATCACCTATAAACATCCCTCATATTTACCTAGAATAATACCTTTGATAATAAATCCAACCAATTAATTCCTTTGGTGTAAACAAATTAGAGTTACCCAAAGAAGACGAGGGTTGATTGTGTACTTAGAAAGTCAAGGCGTAAAGTAAGGGTTTTATCATCTCACTTTTTATATCTGTGAGATAAATTACATGTTCAACACTAGTTTTTTTGTGGTTTATATACAACCCATTAAATAATCATATGATACTTATACTTAAATTTAAGGTTATTAAAATATCCATTTTATGATATTTCATTCACGGGGTTTATGGTTCATAAGTTACCAAACCAGTAATGTAATTTTGTCTCAATTTTCCTTCTTTGAGACACCAGCTATGTTATAAAACAAAATTATTATATAGGGTGTATATAATTCCTATTGACATGTTTTATTATGAATATATTTATATTCATGATATTTTATGCTTCATTTAAATTTATTATTTCATGTGGATTATGATTCAATGTTACAAAAGTGGTAACAGTTTATTGATACAATGTAATAATTTATCTAGATTTTTTTTATTATACTTCCATTGATGAGTTCATATGAACCATATCTCAAGAAAAACAAATAATATTTTCCTAAATTTATTTTTCATGTTATACCCATGTAATGGTACCATTTTACAGTCTTTGGAACTTCATATAATTAGGATATTGTTTTTATGAAAATTCGATTTTCTTTTCTCATTTCGGATGAATATCTGTGTTATTTCAAATCCATGCTTCCTAAAAATGATTCAGAATATATTTTACTATTATCCTATAATGTTTGAAGGGTATTTTTACCCAATTTTTTTACCTTTTTGAAAAGTATTTTTTAAAAATAAATCTTCTTATCATTCTCCAATCTAGGAAATTATGGTAATTTTTACAGCACAAAAGGATTGTTCTGTATGTAGGGATATATTATCCATAATTACAATCCTTCCCTTATAGATTAATTATCTTATTCACATGATTTATTTTAAAAATTATTTTCCTAATATTTTGGACATTCATTCTTTGTAATTTTTTTTAAAATAAAATGTTTTCAAATTTTTTTGTTTTAAGAAGTGTATTAAATTATTTTGAAATATTAAATTCATTGTTTTAAAATATATTTTCAAATTATGAGGGTTTTCAAAGATATTTTATATTCAAAAATTGATTTTAATGTTTTCTAGGTTCATTTAAATTCTTTAAAATTAATTTTCAAAAAAAATTGTTTTCAAAAGGTTTTATTTTTTAAAAATTATTTTCAAAGAAGAAATGATATTTTCCTCAAGAAATGTATTAAATGAAACGTAAAAAATTTCTTTATAAGAAAAGGATTTATGAAATGGTTTTATTAAAAGGATTTTCAATGAAATGATATTTAACAAAAGAAATTTTACATGTTATATTTGAAAACCCATCTCCATCTAGGATGACATACATTGTTACATTTTATGCTTTATTGGGAATATGATCCAAGAACTCCATTCATATTCTTTATTGAATTGATTATGTTTAGATAGAATGATATTGATGACACCTGTTTTTCTACCATGGGTTATATGCTTTTGGAACTAGTTTCTTTTCGTCGGTTATTATTTGATGAAGTGATTATGGAATGAATCTATTTTCAATAAGAAATGATATGATAAAATTTTATGATACCCATTTATTTCATGAGTTATGATAGGGTGTTTATGAAACCCATCACTTCTTCCGGGTCATGATATATTGTAAGTCTTATTATATTGTGTCACATTTATGTTTGGTTTTATTATGTGATGGGTTAGACCTTTATCTACCTCCAATTTATTGGGTAATAAGAAGTGGTATATGCACTCCAAGGGTGAATGAGTAGTAGACCATGACCAAAAATAATAGGGTACACAGTTTTTAACCCAAACCCAAAAATTAGACGATAAACAAGTTATATACCAAGCCCAATAATAATAGGTTACATTGGTTTTTATCCCAATATCAAAACAGGTGCTTGGGTTTTATCCCTAGACTAACATGTTATGATGTTATTGGTATATATCCTTGATATAAGATTTTTATGCATACGTGTATACTAAAAATTCATTATCTTATTCCTCGATTAATTTTTCATGGATTATTCTCTTGATTAATTTTTTATTAATGCCCTATGAACTATCAATTTTTATGACATATATCATGATTATAATCTTTTATATGAATGGTATGATCTTTAAATGACATTCATATATTCTATTACCCTTATATTCATGTTATTCTTATGTACTTCCTGTATTTACCCTTAAAAAGCATTCGGGTTCACTCCTTTCTTATGCTTCCTTACAATAGGTTATGAAGAAAGGTTTTTATTAGAACTAATAAAGGGTAATATCAATAAGAATATGTTGAATATATATCTTCAAATTAGAATAATGACGTCCATGTTTCCAAAGACACTAAACTATTATGGACCCCAAGATTGTATTTTTGTATTGTGTTGAATATTCATCTAAAATGATGTAATATCCATGTATGTTAATCCTAGGTCACTGAAGTTGGTATCAAAAGAAAGTATTCACCAACCATGAAAAACTATGATGATCAAACTTTTGTGAGATAACTTTGGATATTTAAAAACGATATGTATAGGGGTGTCTCTAATGATAAGTCTAAGGACGAGTTAGTATTTTGGAAAATGACTTGGAATTTTGGTAATGGTTATAGAAATTGACTTACTAAAAACACATCATTTTTTAGATACTATAAGAGTACATGGTTCTGGAACATGTGTACCTAGGAGTATCAACTATTACAAGGTGTGTTGGGATTGATTCGAACATAATCGAGTACACAATAATAGGCATCACTACTAACATGGTTTGACACTCCATGGGGATATGATTTGGGAATTAAGAGACCCCTTTCAAACCATCATGAAGGATTTAAATAGAAGATAAATATTAATAACCTTGGAAAACCAAAGTTTCCATAGATTATATAAGTATGATTCACTATTTAGACATCCTATATATAATTTTTTAGGATTATGTGGTTTTCTATTATGATAAATTATTCTCACACTATGCTTTCTAGTTTTACTGAATAAAAGGAACTAAAATGATGTTGGTTAACATTGAATGATTCAGATATGAATAATATGAGAATAATCAAAATTGATTTCTTATATGTAAATATAATGAAAAGAATCAGGAAGGTGGTACACGTATTAGTTATTCTACTAAATATAAAGGGATCATGAATGACATGTGAAAGGAATGGGATTTTATAACAATATTATTTACATTAAACACATGAAGCATGATTATATTGAGGTTAAGGATCCTTAATACTTGATTATTATTTAATATTATAGAAAATGGATAATAGGTAATGAGATGATGAATCCTAAGTAATGGTTTATAAATTAATTTAGATAAATGAAGTATTTATGTTTTATAATTTGAGGAAAATGTTTTATGAATCATGTAATATATACTTATTTTGAGTATAATTTTTTTATTAAGGATTGAATGGGATATTTGAATAACGATAAAGACTTAAAAATGTGATTTAATGGAAATTTATATTTTTATTAATGAATGGTAACACATACCATGTTTATGATATATAGAAAATTCTGTTTTTCGTGGATAAAAAGAATATTTATTTTGATAAAGTAACTAGTATAGTATGGATTCCCTTATAAATAATTAAGGATTTGTTGGAAAATAAGTTTATATCATTATGGATAAAAGTTACAATAAATTGGACTTAAGGAATATATCTATTAATCTTTGGAATAAAGAACCATTCATGTTTTCTAAATGAATATATGGTAATTTAGGTCATTACCATGTTTTGATTGAATATATGATGAGGGTATTAATATGTTTGGAATGTTACAACCAAGGGATACTTTGTGATATATGGGGGACCAATGTTAAGCTGATTTCATGAAACTCTTTATAAATTTTTGGATTTTCATCTCTTATAAGGCATAAAAACATAACCATTAATGGAAAGTTTAAGTTAAAATTCGGATGATATTGGTGATATTAAAGTATTACCTCCCCACAAAAGGATTTATACATATTAGATAACCTATGCTAAAAATTTTATGTTGATGGAAACAAAAGACATATGGGATGACAAATAATGGATCTCATTATCCATTAGATATTTAGGATTCAAAAATTCACCATCATTTTGGAGAAATATGTGAAGGGTAAATTAGTAAATTCATGACCAAAGGGTGTGAAATCAAGTAAGTATATATTCTCGTGAAAATACTTTAACTTTAGGGAAAGGATCTTGATTCCGAAAAGGTTTTCCCAGAACCTTTCTGATGAATCAAATGACCCCTTAGAACATCAAATATTTATGGTTTTGTGTTTTATATATTTCTCTAGACCTTGTTCTCTATCACTCCCCATCAAAACACGACGGTTTGATTTCCCATCCAAGTCTATATTTTCAATTTGTACCTATGTTCTATTACGTGAGAATATAGTTATGGTTTAATTTGGGTAAGAGTTACGTTTTCGACATTCACTTTGGAAATAATGTCTTAATATTCATTTTTATGATTTGCGTTTCTATGAAAGGAACCTTCAAGTGTTAATCATTTAATAACCGAGATGAATTTTGAGGGATAAATTCATTTTAAGGGGGGCTATAATTTATCCCTCCATGATTTTGTGATTTATTTTGAATAAATTTAATTTAATTTATATCTTTAATTGCAAGCTACACTAATTCAAACTTTATTTATACTTTGCACCTAGATAATCTTACACTATATGCAACACAAGGTTAGCTTGAGTTACACGAAAGAATGGGTTTTACCGCCTTTTAATAAAAACACAACATTAAAACTAAATTTTAATTTTCAAAATAAACATCAATATTGAATTATGAATGTGAAAATTAACTTAGTTTGAAGTATCAGTACATTTATATCAACATTAATATTTTGATTAATATTGAAAAATACTACAAGAATGGCCCAAATGACTAATTTTGTATTCATTTTTGATAATAACCCTTTTAAGGCTTTATGAGGAACCCTTACATGGACCATAGGCTTTGTGAAAATACATGACCTGATGTTCTTAGAAGAATTCAACCTGATTATAACTACATGAAACAACCCCTCCCCAACATCTACATCATGATGTCTACTCTCCACCACCGCATGGATGTTCATCGAGGCTTCCCATGCATGAAAATTATTGTACCAATAGAAATTTCCATACCCTATAAATATTCCATATTCATTAGCTCTACTCTAGTGAATGCACCTGCTTTGAATCCTCATCTGAAGCATGTTCCTTGTAGAGTATTCCTAATCCATTTAAGCATAATTTTCATGTACCCTGAAGGCCTAGAGGTAGTAACAAGGACCTGATCTGGCCCATATTACATACAATACATATGGTCTTGGGTGGTACAAAGGCCTCGAATGACCCGGGGACCAAACTGGTGGCCCAAAATACCAAATGGATGGATAGTGCCAGCTACTACAGTACCAAAAAGTACTTTCTACATTGCCTACTAAAACCCCTACTACAGTACATTCTATAGTAATTCTATTTTACATAGAAATATGTCTTTTCCAAATTTGATATCGGGTCTCTTGGATGCACTTGAGGTGTCGTCACCAACTGGGATGAGGTTATTTTGTGAGTACTGAAAAATAGTGCATTATATTAAAAACGTCATTTTTTATTAATTATTAATTTTAAATTGGTTTTGAAAGTCAATATAAAAAAATATAAATTTATTAATCCAACCTAGGTTACTAGAATCATATTTATATAGAATTTAGATATAAAAAATTATTATGCTTTTGAACATTTTCACTTGAAATACCCACATTCTTGCTAGGTCTATGAGAATAGCTTGCGATTTAATTTAGACACTTTTGTGAATTGAACATTTGAAAATAGATATACATGTTTTTAATAATTATTATATTTTTATTCTAATAATATAAAATTTAATTTTTACCAAAAAAATTTAGTGAAAATGATTAACATTAATTAAAATGATTAATGTTAAATTATGTTTAATATGGGGATATTCATTATTCTTATGGGATAAAATGTCCTAGAAACTTTTAAAAAATCCAATGTAAGTCAATATTTATAAATTATACCATAATGGTTTTAATTTTATTAATTGTTTATATACTATTCAATAAAATTTCCATTTTTTATAAGATAAATGTGAAAAAAGGCAAAAAAGGAACATTCCTTAACTTTAATTTTTATAAAAATATGTGATATTGAAGAAGAAATATTTTAGCGTATACCTGTATTTTTGGAATATAAATTATTTATTCTAATTATAATAATTTATCATTAATTTAAGAGATGATTTATTTTCATTAAACACTCAATGAATGAAAACACATGGATTAGTTTTTTAATAATTGAATAAAATTAATAATGCTAAAAAAATAAAAAGAAAAGGGAATTTAACTAATATTTATTTTTCATTATTTACATAGATTAATATATTTTGATTAATATATGGGAACAAAATAGATTTTTACTCTATCATTTTATTGAAATTTTTAAAAAATGAAATTAAATTAAAAATGTCAAAATTGGCATCAGTGTTCTTTTACAATAAATTTTATTTTATTAAAGGATTTGAATATAATAAAAATATTACCTTATAAAAAGTTATTTTTAAGGGTTAATAAATATATTTTTTTTATTAATGGACTATTTTATTTTTTTAAGGAACATATAGACCCCTAAATAGTTAGAACATTGTTCGCAGGGTTTGAGTTAAATTAGAGTTTTTGTGCATTACATGTTATTATTTTAATATTAATTTACAACACACTTGGGAATAATATTTGGTAAATTAGAAATAATATTTATAAATAAGTGGTTACATATTGTCTAAAACTCACATTAATTTTTTCTAAATGGTTTAATTATATAGGATTGAAAGATAGTTTCTTTGAAAAAAACTAAAATGATAAAAACAATGAAACATAAATTCACAGCAAAAAAATGATAAAAATGCTTTTATTTTTTTGTGGTTTGAGTGTTTATCTCTCATTATTACAATTTAATTAATTATTTATCCAATTTGGAATATCATAAATCAAGTAAAACCTCTAAATAGTTCTTATCTTTTCTTATTTACAAGAATTCCACTCCTCCTCCATTATAAACGGCATTCACTCTTCCCCTTAATCATGCCTTTCAAGAAACATTGCCCCATCCATCCTATACCCAAATCTCTTCCCAACATCCTTCCATTTGATATAGAAGCATCTATTTTCGTATAAATCTATCAAATTAATCCCTTTGGTTCAATCTATGATAAGTTACCCATAGAAGAATAAGATTTAACGTGTACGGAGAAAGTCAAGACATAAGGTAAGGGTTTTCTCATATCACTTTTTATATCTGGGAGATACATTCCATGTTCACCACTAATTGATTTTATGTGGTGTATAAACTAAATATGAATGTATTCTATGATAATTAGTTTTAAATTTATTTTTATCTATATATCAATTTGATGGTATTTCTTTCATGCGGTTTATGGTTCAAAAGTTACCAAATTGATAATGTAATTTTATCACAATATTTCTTCTTTGAGATACCTATTATGTTATGAACCTATATTATTCTATAGGGTGTGTATAATTCCCAATTAAATGTTATATCACAAATATCCTTATTTTCATGTTATTTTATGCTTAATATATTTTTATTCTTTCATGGTGAGTGTGATTCAAGGTTACCAAAGTTGTAATAGTTTATTTCTATCATCTAATCATTTATCAAGGTTGATTATGATTATGTTTAAATTGACAAAATCATACAACCAATCTCTCAATAACACCCATTAATTTTATCCACCTAGGTGTATTCACGTTATATCTATGTAATGGTTTCATTTTCTAACAATTTAGTACTTAAAATAATTAAGAAAATATTTTTATGAAAATATGATTTTATTTCTCCATTCAGTAGGAAATTTTTGTGTTCATTCAAAATATTATTTTCTTAAAATGTTTGGAAAAGTAATTCAATATTATCTTATAATTTCTAAATAACATTTTTACCCGGTTTTTACCTTTTTAAAAAATGGTTTTAAGAATTTATTTTCATGTCATTTTCTGATAGAGCCACTTTTAAAAACTTTTACGACAGAAAAAGAATTTTCAACTTGTATGTATTTTTCAGCTATCATTAACATACTTCCTTTGAATATTACTTTTAAATATTATAGTATTTCTTTTAAAAATTATTTACAAATTTTCTTGTAAATTCATTTTTGATTATTTTTTTAAATTAAATGGTTTTAAAAATTGTTTTAATTCATGATGCGTTTTATATTATTTTCAAATATTTATATAAATGTTTTGAAAGATATTTTATAATAAAATTGTTTTCAAAGAAGTTTTACATTTAAAAATCATTATAAAAGTTGTCTATATTCATTTATATGTTTTCAAATTTATTTTAAAAGAAATTAATTTTCAAAATATATTATGATTTAAAAATAATATTTCAAAATTAGAAAGGAAATTTTCCTCAAGAAATGTTTTAAATGAAATTTTAATACTTAAACTATAAGATAAGGATTTTTTTAATTTTTATAATGAATTGTATTTTCAATAAAATATAATTTATATTAATAAAGTTCCATGTGATATTTCGAAATTATTCTCCATCAAATCAGGCATACTTTGTTGAAGTTTATTATTTACTAGGGATATAATCTAATAATAACATTCATATTCTTTATTGAACTGTTTATGTTTAGATGGAATGATGTTTATGACACAATCTCTTATTACACGTGTTATATTCCATTGAATCCAATTTATTTGTATGGTTTATTGATTTATTAATTTATTATGAAACTTATGTATTTTTCATAGTTAATTATATGATAAAATATTATTTTACCTATTTTATTTTAAGGGTTATGATAAGGTGTTTATGAAACTTATATCTTTTTATAAGTCTTAATATGATGAATCTTTTATTATCTTGAAACACATTTATGTATTTTTTTTATGTGATAGGTCGGACCTATATCTCCCTCCAATGCGTTGGGTAATGATAAGTGGTAATTTAACTCAAAGGGTACATATTTTCTTGCCAAATCTCCACAAAATAGGGTGCACAGGTTGTAGCCCATTCCCAAAAATAATAGGGTATACAGGTTGTTAGACCAATCTCGAAGAACGTGCATGGGTTTTATCCCAATATCAACATGTCATTAAGGTATTTTTTCTTGGTATCATTGACATATTATTTTCTATGCTTCTGTGTCTGCCCCAAATTATATGTCTTGTTCTTTAGTTATGATTTCAGGAATTATTCCCTTGATTCCCGTATGATTCATGTATTATGAAATTCCAACATATATGACATGTCTCATGTTTACAATATTTGATATGTAGGGAATTATTTTGAAATTATATTATAATGTTCTCATATTCATATGTTAATTTAATGCTTAGATACATCCTTTATTAAACCTTGCTGATCATTTGAGCTCAAACCTTTCTTATGTTTCCTTTCCCAGGGTTATAAATAATGGTTTTAAGTAGAATTATTAATGGAGAAGACATTTAAGGTTATGTTAAAGTTATTCCAGATAATTTTAAGAATGTATTCCTTATTTATAAAGACACTAAACTATTATGGTCCTCAGACATGTATTTTTTGTAATGTGATTCATATTCAACTAAAATTATGTAATATCCATGTATGTTAAGCATATTTTTCTATAGTTTTTATCAAAGTAATGGTTTAGTCAAAATTATAAATTAGATGAGAAAACATTAGTGATATCCCTATGGATATTTATAAGGATAGATCAAGTGGTTTCTCTAAGGATACGTCTAAGGATGATTTAATGTTTAATGAAATATACTGGAATTTTGGTTAAGGAATCAACAAGTGATTTTATAGAAATACATACCTTTTTGGATAGTAAAGGTTGACGTGGTTCTGTTAAATATGTATCTAGGAGTAACAACTATGGCAAGGTGCATAGATACTAACTAGAATGCGACCTAGTATATGATAAAATACCTTATTGAGAACATGGTTTTGACACTCTTGGGGGATTTTCATTGGGAATTCACAGAAAAAATTTAAACAAACATGAAGTATTTAAATAGATTATGACTATGAATAACTTATGCTAAACATAAGGTGTTATAAATTAATGAATTATAATTCATTATTTTAGATATCCTATAAATAATATTTCATGAATATATGGTTTTCCATTATGATAAATCTTTATCAAACTATGATTTATTGTTTTAGTCAATGGTGGGAACTAGATGGAACTTGGTTTACATTGAATGTCATGGATGTCGAAAATACAAGAATTATGGAAATAGATTCCCTGAGTGGAGATCTTGTGAATGGAATGAGGAACGTGGTATAATTTTTTGTTATATTATAAAAGATAAAGAGATTGTGAATGACATGTGAAAGTTATAAAATGTTCTAACAGTATTGTTTACATTAAAAATATGAAGCATGATTACATTAAGGTTCAGGAAACTTAAGAAATGATTCATATTTCATATTATATTAAATTTTTATAAAGGAATAATACGATGAAGCTAGCGTAATGGTTTGTGAATAATGGTGGATGAATAATGTATTTATGTTTTTTAATTAAATGATTATGTTATATTAATAATTAAATATATAAATATTTTAATTATAATTATTTCATTAAGAATTGAAAGGGATATTTTGAATGGTGATGATGAATTAGAAATGTGATTTAATTGAATAATGATATTTTCATTAAGGGAAGGAAACCCTTAATGCAGTACAGATATAAAGAAAACTGAGTATATCTTAGATAAATATTTTATTGATTTGGATAAAGATAATTGAATTGTATCGATGACCATGGAACCGATTAAGGATTTTTGATGAAGCAGTTTATATTATTATTAATAGAGGTTAATGATTCACAGATTTAAGGAATATATCCAGTAATCTTTAAAATAAGGATGCATCCATTTGATGAAAAGTACTTATGGTCATTTTAGTTATTAACATGATTCAATATAATATATGAATAGGGTATTCACATGTTTGGAATGTGACATACAAGATATTGTTTGTGATATATAGGTGATAAATGTAAATATTATTTCATTACCCTCTATATAATGTTTTGGATTTTCATCATCTGGAAGGGTTATAAGGTTACCCATTTATGTAAAGCTTAATTTAAACATTAGATGAAGTTTGTGAGATTAAAGTATTGTCTCATGACCTGAGGATTTAGATATATTAGATAACCTACTCTAAAAAATATGTGTTTATTGTATACAATGATAGTTGAGATGAATTATCAGGGATTTAATTATATGTTTGTGCTCCAAGAATGAAAAACCACCTATCATTTTAGAGAAATATTTGATGTGGAAATTGGTAAAGACACAACCAAAGTGTGTGAAGTCAAATAATTATATCATCTCATGCAAAATTTTCAACACTAGGGAAAGGATATTGAAACAAAAAAAGGTTTTCCTAGTTAATTATTTTGCAATGAATCAAGTGGTCACTAAGATCATAAAAAATTTGTGGGTTTGTGATTGTTATGTTTCTCTTGAAATTTTTCTCTATAATTCTCCGTCAGAAATGATGGTTAGATTTATCTTTCATTTTAATGTTTTCACATGACAACTATGTTATCCTACGTGATAACCTAGTTATGGGTAACTTTGGATAACCATTATGGTTCCAAATTTCCATTTATAGTGGAATTATAATAATTCATTTATAAATTTTTTTGTTTTTATAAAAAGAACTTTCAATTATTAATCCTTTAATAACCAAGATATAATTCGAGGATAAAAATATATTAATGGTGGGTAGAATGTAACAACATGAGATTTATTGAATTTTTTTGAATAAATTAATTTTATTTGAAAACTTTAATTTCATACTATTATAATTCAAAAATATTTATACACTACACATAGAAAGGATTTCAATACATGCAATACGAAGTTAGCTTGCATTAAACATAACATTTACTGTCTTTTAATAGAGGAACTACATTAAAACTAAATTTTGATTCTTTTATAATTTTATTTATCTAAATAAAAATCATTTTTAAATTCATATTATAAAAATTATCTTATGGAGAATTTTTGGAATATTTCTGTGAAGTTTCATTTTTTTGATGAATAGTTAAACATTCTGCATTTTAGTTATAACTTATATTTTTAATTTAAATAAATATAAAGGTAAAATTATATTTTGAATTTATTTTTGAAGTCATAATAGATCAATTATAAATATAATAATCCAATTTAGGTCATTTGAGTAATTTTTATATCGAATTTAGATATAAAAACATATTAGTCTTTTGAATATTTTTACTTTAAAACCCCTCTTTCTCTCTATGTATGTGGGATATACATAAATTTTAATTTAAGCACTTTTTTAATTTAATTTTGAATAAAGGAAATAAATAGATGTAATATGTATTTTATTTATAGTGAAATGAGATAAAATTAAATTTTTAACAACAATATTATTGAAATGGATTAAAATTAATTACAACGATTAGGGTTAAATTAAGCCTAATAAGGGACTCAAACTTATGGGTCAAAATGACCTAGAAACTTGTCCAAACGACATTTTATTTACATATTTAGACTAAATAACATAATTTTTATAATTTTGTGAGTTATTTGGATATTATTCAATAAAAGTTCTCTATTTCATAAGTTATGTATGGAAAACGACAAAAAAAGATCTTTTCGTACCTTTAATACTTATACAACTTTGAGATATGGAAAAAATAACATATTTTTTTTAACCATATAATTTTGAAAGATAAATGAGTTATTTTAATCATAATTAATAATTATCGTTTTTAGAGATGAATTAGTTACATTAAATTCCCAAAAAACACTAACACATGGATTATTTAGTTAATAATAAAATAAAATAAATGATTCTAAAAACATTAAAAATAAAGTAAATTTAATGAATCATTTGTTTACAATTTTTTTATAGGAATATATCATGTTACAAATATTTTACCTTAATATATTCTAAATCCATCATTTGATTGATATATTTTAAATTAAAATTAAATTAATAATTTCAAAATAGACCTACATGTTATTTTATAATAAATTATATTTTATTAAATGATTTTAAATTAATAATGATCTGAAAATTAAGAAAAGTGATTTTTAAGTGTTAATAAATATTGAATATGGTCCATTAAGGGACCAATTTATACTATATAATAAAAATATAGATCCCTAAACAATAAATACATTATTAGCTTGGTTTGGGTTAAAGGCGTGTTTTTTCGTGTCACATGCGCTTGCTTAAAATTAATTTCCAAGACACCTGAGAATTATATTTTGTAGATCAGATATAATATTTAGAATTTGGTGGGTATATATTTTATAATAAATTGATATTTTATTCTTCTGAATGGTTTATTTACATGTGATATAAAACCGGTTACTTTAATAAAAACTAAAACGTTAAAAATAAATAAAGTTAAATGATAAGAAAAAAATTATAAAAATGAATTTATTTTTGGGTGTTTTGAGTGTGTATCGTCCCTAAATCAATGTTTATTCAATTATTTTCATTTAAGAGGCACATGAATTATGGTATACCTCCCAATATTTCTTATCTTTATTTTTATTTAAAATAATGACACTCCTCCTCCATTATAAAAAATAATTCACTCTTCACCTTCCTCACACCCCTCAAGAAACTTTGACCATCCAAAATATAAACAAATCACTAAAAAACATATCTCCATTTTACCTAGAAACCTAAATTTGTGAATAAATACAACCATTTAATCCCTTTGGTGAAATAAAAGTGTTGTTACCCAAATAAGGGAAGTGTTGGATGTGTATGATTAAATTCGACACTAATGGTAAGGGTATTCTCAACTCAGTTTTTAAATATCAGTGAGAAAAATTATACATTCACCACTCATTTATTTTTTGTGGTATTTATAATTCACATTAATTTATAATATGATACTTATTACTTAATTTATGGTTATTTAAATATAAATTAAATGATATTTATTTCATGGGGTTTATGGTTCTAAAGATACCATGTTGGTATTATATCTTTATCTAAATTTTCCATCTTTGAGATACATGATATGTTATGAAAATATATTATTCTATAGGGTTTAAAAAAAATTTATTTACATGGTATATAATTAATATAATTAATTTAATGATTTTATAATCATCAAGTAATTCTATTCTTTCATGGAGAGTATGATTTAATGTTACCAAAGTGGTAACAGTTTTTTCCACAATCTCCTCATTTATTGAGATTTTTTATGATTATTCTTCCATTAATGAAATAATATGACCCATCCCCCAAGAACACCCATGAAATTTTTCATCCTTTGGTAATTCATGTTATATCCATGTAATGGTACAATTTTGACACTATTTGTTACTTAATATAATTAAGAAAATGTTTTCTTTGAAAATCCAACATTGATTATCCTTTTGGTCAGAAATGCATATTTCTTAAAAACTATGTTTTATAAAAATGTTTTAATATTATACTATAATGTTTAAAAAGCCATTTTTAACAATGTTTTACCTATATTAAAAACAATTTTAAATATTAATCTTCTTGTAGTTTTCTGAATGAGGCACTTTTCAAAACATTTATACTAGAAAAAGAATTTTTGGCACGTACTGCTTTTCAGCCATCATGATCATCCTTCCATTGAAGCTTAATTTTCATATTTATAACGTTTATTTGAATAATTATTTTCATAATATTTTTTATATTCATTAATTTTATGTAGTATTCAAGGAAAAATATTTTCAAAAATGTTATAATTAAACATGTTTTTTAAAATGATTTTCAAGGATTCCATTAAATGTTTTCAATTATATTTTCAATGAAAAGAGATTTGAAAATAATATTTTACATTTAAAAAGTGTTTTAATTATTTTCTAGGACACCTTATTTGTTTTCATGTTTGTTTTGAAGGAAAATTATTTTCAAATGGTTTTATGTTCTAAGAAAAGTTTTTAAATGAAGATATAATATTTTCCTCATGAAATGTTTTAAATGACATAGAATATAATTATTCACATGAAAAAGTTTAATGATAAGTATTTTTAATGAAAGTATATTTAAATTAAGAAGTTTTCCATGTGATCTTTGAAATTAGATCTCCATATTATATGGAATACATTGTTATATTTTATGCATTACTAGGGATTGGATCCAAAAATACCATCCATATTATTTATTGAATGTTTAATGATTAGAAGGAATGTTGTTGATGAAACTTGTTACTCTTCCCAAGGTTATAATATATTGAAAATCATCTATTTTCATGAGTTATTTTTTTATGAGGTGATTATGAAACCTATCTATTTTACTTATGTAATGATATGTTAAAATTTTACGGTACCCATTTCATTTCATGAGTTATGATACAGTTCATATGAAACCCATCTCTTTTTATACATTATGATATGCTATATGTTTTATTATCTTTTGGTACAAATATGTGTGATTTTATTATGTGATGGGTGGGATATATATCTCCCTCCAATTCATTGGGTAATGATATGTGGTATATGGTTTCTAATGGTACATGAGTTATAGCCCATGACTAGAAATAAGAGGGTATACAAGTTGTAGCCCATGCCCAGAAAGAAGAGGGTACATGATTTAAAGCCCATAACTATAAAAATAGGGTACACATGTTATATCCCAAGCCCCAAAAAAGAGGGTACATGGGTTGTTAGCTTATGCTAGAAGTTGGTAAAATAGTTTTATCCCAAGACAGATATTTTATAAAGGTCTGGGAAGGTATCCTTAACATAATATTTTCAATTCATATGTGTATGCCACAAATTCAATATCTTATTCCTGAAATATAATTTCATGGATTATTCCCTTGATTACATTATTCTTTATGTAGTATGAAAAAAAATTATTAATGACATGCCTCATGATTATGATCTTTTAAATGAATGGAATGATTTTTAAAGGATATTGTCATGTTCTCATACCCATATTTTCACGTTATTCTTATGTACTTCATTTATTTACCCTTACTGAGAATTCAAGATCACCCCTTTCTTATTTTTCCTTTACATATGATATAATGTGTATTTTTAAGTAGAAGTACTAAATGGGAAGATATTTTAGGAGATATTTGTGATCTTTCATCAAATTATAAGGATGTGTTCGATGTTCCCAATGACACTAAACTATTTCAGTCCTCATGTATGTATTTTTGTAATGAACTGAATATTATTCTAAAATGTTGTAATATACATGTATGTTATACATTGGTCCCTATAGAAAAACTGTAGGTACCCAACCCACCTTCCCTGCCTCAAGTTAAGATCACACTATGAAAATATATACTTGAGGATTTTTTAGTAAATATGATCAAAAAATACTCTCCACATAAATAATGTCTCTAATAGCAAAAAACATAAAAAACTAAATATTATATAAGAGTATTCATCAGGAAATTCCTCTCATATTGACATAGATGGTGATTCCCATAAACCATGACTCTACGACCTATATTAGAACTGTTCCCAACATGATTCTTCATGAATCAAAATACATGATGAAGCACATGCCCGAATTTATTAGAATCAAGACTGGTGACGAAGTCAATATCCATTTTAGATTCTGAAAGGATTTATCATATGTATCTATTCATAAAAACATTAGAGACTTGTTATTCAATCCCAATAATGGCCCTAATAACCATGATATGTCTTGTATTAAACACCTTTAATATCCATCTAGTCCTACTAAATTGTAGATCTGACCCTATCTAGGTTAACTGATACACCAGTATATGAGATAACATGACCCAAGAAGTGAATATGATCCATTCACAAGTAAAACATTATGAGTATATCCTATTACTGATTCTCTATCAGTGTATCCAAAATGATATCAATAAATTTTTGATGGTCACGTTGATTTTTAGAATAACAAGATCTCTTCAATGAAAAAAATGATAAATGACTCATGATAAGGATAGAATACTCAGTTCATAAGTGCCATGAAAACTGCAAGCACATTTTTGGGACAAAAAAACTATCTAGATACTCATATAGACCATACCTGATATGAACTGTTGTATGGGGTATTCTTATTAGTCAAATAATAACACGATGATTTAGAGATCTAAAATAAATTTTTGATAAAACTACAGCTCCTTGGAGATGGGCGAAGAAATCATTTATCCATGGAAATGTGTAATTTTTCTTAACCATTATCTAGTCACTTTTTTGTAATCCACACATAGCCTAAGGGTACCATCCTCATATTTCTCAAAAAGTACTAGTGAACCCCACGATGAAGTACTAGGTATTATAATCCCCTTCTCCTAAAAGTCATATAGCTACCTCTTGAGCACCTATAACTCTATATATTGTTAGGAGGATTAGATAATAGTGCAACTCCTAGAACTATCTGGTGGGGAAATCAACCCCTATTAGGAGGTAAACTGAAAAATTCATCTAGTAAAAACTATTTTTAACTATCAACCAATTGTGTTAAATATTCCTCACATGATCCTTGGTTATCCATGTATCCACTAGATATATGAGCTATCATTCCACCCAGCCCATGATGCTCCGGTCCATCTCGGCTCACCTGGATATCCCATTCCCCCTTGTGGGTATAAATTCCACACTTTGGTGATTTTAATGTTACCCTATAGAAATATAACTTCACAGAGTCTTGATAAGAAACTATTCAAACTATCCTGAGTTTGATTTCAAACATTTTTATCTCGAGGAAAAATGATTCCATATGAAGTGACACCCACCAATATCAAGGTGGAACTCCCTGTGCTGATTCACACTCTCCCTTTAGATTCCAAATAGAGAATTAAGTATTATAATGACCTCAAAAAACAAAAAAATGATCCCAGGTTTCTCCACCACTACTATATATATGAATCTATGGGATAAGCCTATATCAAAAATAGAAGATACAAGAGTTGAGGATGATAAGATAATATCTCTCACCTTAGACAGTCCCCAATTATCTCTTTAGGTGTAGGTTGTATATAATATATTGGGTAGGACCCAAATCCTTGTGAAACAAACTCACTACCTTGAGTAGGTCTAATATGATATCTAGGTACAACTAATGTCTACTTTAAAAACCCATTACCACCACCTCATCCTAAATAAATGGTATTGCTCCAACTCCTAGCATGACATAGAAATTTAAAACTCACTCTTAAACCTATTGTCAGAGCTAACAGCATACTACTCACTACTGGAGGGATGGTCATGTTAAAACAATTCATGTGGCCCATCCTACATTAAGTTTGATACTAAAATGGGTCTCAATCACGTTTATTCCTCACTTTTCTACATATAACACAATAATGCTAGAGGACTTCACTTCTATCATTGAGAAACTATCCTTTACACCACATTCCAGAATCTTGAAAACCATATTTCCTAACATTAGACGATAAACTATTAGGTCAACAGACTGAACTACCTTACTCTACACCCCCAAATTGCATCAGGTTTGTCTCTATAATTAGTACCTCATTCACAATTTTGTTAGTAGATATAAATCAGAACATGTTGACCTTATATCGAATGGAATTTATGGGACCTACATCAAACTTTCTCTTGCTTGATGCCTCATCCAAAAGCTATGTTGTTTCAAAACCCTATATCTATTTAATCCAGGTTTAATACTCCATATCTGCCATCACCCCCCATTCCAGATTCTAGAACTCACTATCATTTTCTATTCTTGGAGTCTTAGAAAACATTATCCATAGAATCTAGTTTGGATTCACCCCAAACTGTGTCTCATAGCCTGTCATCCTAGTTCAAAACATTCCACCGTCACATTACTACTCCCCAAAGCATTTAAGTCACATGCTTCACTCTCTATTCTGGAGGTGTTTCCACAATCTTGAAGACGAAAAACATAGTCTCAAGCCACATATTAGTAATCTATGGACCACCATTCCCTAAAAATATGAGAGGATTATACTATTGGAACACATGCATCTACACTACTATAGACAAGACAAGATGTAGTGCTCCCTGAAATGTCTACATAAATCATAAAAAACCCTATGAAACTATTCATCAACACCTATGTCTAGTAAAACCATTGGAGCCTTAGCTATCACTATAGTTAAATAAATTGTTAGACCACATCCCACCTCCTACGAAGATTGGTCATTTGAACCCTCATTGCATGTAACTACAGATCATTATAGTAGAATGTATCCACTATTCCAAGAATATTCCACTAAAAATATCGATAATGGAAATATCCTATATAAAAATGAAGTATGGGTGAAAAAATTCTTCAAAATGGGTTATACCCCTAGTCTTGCTCTTAAATCCATGAATGAGTAAAAATAAATAGTTACTAACATCACTAGAGACACTTCTTTCCGCCAACTAAAAATTAAGGTCAAGGTCAAGCTCTCTATTTCACATATTCAATTTCCATTACATTTCAAATTTATAAAAAAATTAACCATTAAATGGATTGACCAAATGGGTCACCAATCCAAATCCATAAGGGACAATACTCAACATAAACCAAAATATGTCATCTAATTAATCAGCACCATGACATGTCCTAGTCTATGAGACCAATGGTGTATGACTCAACATGCCATAATTGACCACTATAATTTTCTACTACAACATAATAAAGAAAGCAGTCTTAAGGTTATAGTAGTCACTATTTTTACCAACCATGTTTCTAAATTGGCCCGTAAAAAACATTTATCACAATAGTAGTTATATCACACATGGCATATATCACAAATTCACATAGTCATGAAATGTAAACTACAAAGAATTACATAATTTATGCAATGTGAATTCGGTAATGTTCCTAAAATGTTGCATGAGACAAAATACCCTCATTTAAATTGGTTAAATAAAAATTTATCACTCAACTATATTAATTATAACATCAAAATTTAAGTGTATCACCCAATAGTGGAATCAGGTCAACATTTATAGGAGATATCCAAAAAAAAATTCATTCATGGAAATTAGGATTATATATTTTAATGGGTTAGATAATCCCATTAATATCTAATTATCAAATTTGATTACATTCATGCTACCTTTCAATTGTCTAAAAATAATAAATCCAAAAAAAGGACTTCTCTGATACAACTTTGTAACATCCCGACCTAGATGCCACTAAATAATGCCCTGATATAGTCGGTCACATGGCCTCAAGAGAATCTCCTCAAATGAAATAGGATGCAAAATAATAGTAAGGGCCAAAAGTGTTTCTATGGGGAGACTATTCCATTTTGGAATATTATAACACAATAGAATATCATATCAGATCAGTAGCGGAAGAAGATAAATAATGAGACAGAATATAATCATTTTAAACATGAATATATATAACAATGCCAAATGTATTTTCAATAAATTGATGTTTCCTATCATGTTTCTAAAAATAATATAAAATTGGTAGACCAGAAACAATATATGCATGTATATAAATACCCAAAATAACAAAATGGATCTATCAAAACTAGCATTATGATCATCATATTGGTCATGTTCTCCCCTTATTATCTGCATGGAACAAAGTCCAAAATCGAACTGTGATCACTTACCTCGGTCCCTACCCACATCAATAAAGTATATCTGGGTACCCAATGACAGAATGAGATTGGGAATGAAATAAAATCCTAGTAGGCCACCACTAATAGTGTATATAACAGGTCTAGGATGTGAAATACAAATCTAATGTAGTGTGCAGTATATAATAGATATAACAAAAATGAAAATTGTTACCATGGAATATGTAAAACTTGTAAAATGAATATGTCTATATAGTATAATCTCCCTACATAAAATGGGCAGTCTCATATAATAAGGAAAATATAAATAAATATAATTAAACATCATGACAATGTTGTATACCTAATATCACATATCATCCATGACCACACTATTTAACCTATATATCATACCAACCATGACCATTCCATATAACTAGAAGTTTCATATCAACAATGGAAAATCTGTAAAATATGAAGTTTCATATCGACCATGGATGATCCGTATAATTAGAAGTGTCAGACCCCATGGGGACAGACCCAAGGTATAGAGAACCAAGTCACCCTCATCGAGTCCCAGAAATATTTTGATAGAAACTAAATTAGACTTGGAATTGGGTATAAGGTACATTTCAATAGACCATATACATTTTTATCCCAATAAATCAAGATCCAAGAGAATGTAAAGACTATGTAACCCCAAATAATCAAGAACCAATTTGAAATCACATCAACGACATCCACTACCACTATCGATATCCATGGAGGTAACATCCATTGCATCTAATGGAATCAATATCAAATGTATACCATCTAAGGAATCCACTACCATTTCTATCATCATTTCATTTCATTTATCAATTCCAAGTTATGCACATATCATGAATTGACTCACTAAATTTACACAGTTTCTATTAAATTCATTTGAGTAATTAAATAATAAAACAACATGTTATCACATGGAAAAGGAGGAAAACCATCTCCTAAACATATTTATAAATTCAATTCTATTATTTAAGGGCATCTTCTAGCTAGGAAATCAGACACATAGACATCATGTGTGGTATAATAAATGGAAAAAATAAAAGTCACTCCCCATGGGTGGCTTAGGATGTGGAAACAACATCCAATGATCTCAAAAGAACTAATGGGAAGCCCTAATAGTTTCCAATTTATTTAATTTAGTTATTTCATTAATTATCATGGGGATAACAAAAATTCCATCAAAAGGAACAATGAAAACTAGGAATATGAAGAACCAAATCCTAAGGGATATGTATTTAACACCAACCATTGGTCCATATCATATCACTCATCTGGAAGCAGCTTCTGATTCGTCCCAGATTAAAATAAAAATTGAATAATGAATTATGGCCATGAAAATATGGAATATTATATTACACCTATATAGCCCATCTGATACTGACAAAAAAATAATGGAATTAGAGGAATAGAAAAATCACGGGTGTGCTTCGAATGACACAAACAGAGGATGAAATTGAGTTCAGATCACTACGTGAGAGCCAAGCCTAGATTTAGTCTTCAAAAGGGATTATTTCACATGAGAGAACGGAGGAAATAGATTCGATCTGAATAATAGAGTCCCCTGCATCTTATTTTGAAAACTAACCTTGGGAATTTATACAACATGTAAATGATTTACACGTCTCGTAAATCTCAGGGTACTCCTCACTGGAAAAAACCCTTACATGATGTGAATGTTTATGACTATAACATTAAATTTCATGTAATTGATACACATCATGTATCACAATTAAATGATGTGTAATTGGCATGTATCCAATATAAATCCCTATGAATTATTCTTTTCCAAAATTTACCCAACCATCCCACAAGCCCAGTTTTTAGTCTAAGCAATAAATAGGAAGTATGAAGAGTTTAACATAATAGAAAACATTCCATACCACAATGGAAAACCACTAATAAAATAATAATAGTCATAATGTGCGTAAATTAAGGCGAGGTTGACTCCAATATGTTACACATGACTTATGTTCATTTTCCTAAAGTATAAGAACAATCCTAATGCATTTTCTCGATTTTGTGTGTGTCACGTTTTCTTTTTACAAAAATTATTTTCAAATTTAAAGAAAATGTCACCCATGGAATATTATCGGTTACAATGTGCATATAATTAAGGTGTGACTGATTTCTAAACATAAAAATGACATATGAATCATTTTATTAGCATACTAAAAAAATATGAATGTGTTTTCTCAGTTTTGAGTATATCATTTGTGGTTTTTACTAAAATTTCATTTCAAATTTGATGTATGCACATTTATTCATACTGAACACATCATGTATTGGTTTGTCATGAAACTTATTCCAATATGTTATATATGGGTTATGAAACATTTTCTTAAATTATCAAGACAATAAGAGCATGTTTATTTGTTTTTAGTGAGTGACAAATGTTTTGAACAAAAATGTCAATTTTAAACTGATAATAGACAGTTTGAGTCATACCAGTCACACCACATGTCGAATTGAGATGAGTCAAATTTATATACAAAAAATTTACTTATAGATAGTTTAATTAAAGTATCAAAACAATACAAATGTATTTTTTGATTTTGATTATGTTACTTGTGTTTTTATTAAAATTAATGTCATTTTTAAATATAAAGACACACTTGGAGTTATACCAGTCATGCCGAGTATCTTATTGATGCGAAATTGATTCATTCATGTATGAAAAATATTTATAGATAATTCTCATAAAGTATGAAAATGATTTGAATGTTTTTTTTCAGTTTTTAGAATGTGATGAGTTTTTTGAACTAAAATGAAATTTATAAACTAAAAACATATAGTTTGAGTTATACTAAGGACACTAGGTATCAGATTGAGGTCCAAATGATTGACCCATTTCATTATTCTAATTATCTCAGTTTCATTATGGAATTCTAATCTTTCATGATAACTCTGTGATTTGAAAAAACCACAGTAACATGAGATAAATAATCCACCTTTATAAGAAAAAAATTATCATATTATTGATAATATATAGAAATAAATTAAACATAAATATTAAACATTACATTATTAAAATGTCAATTTTAAATAGAAACTACACAACTGGAGTCATACTAGACCCACCTGTATTTGTTTGAGGTATAGTTGATTCCACTAGGTTTTTTATCCTATTGTTTAAGAAAATTTTTGTGTCATTTCACAATATTGCAGTTTGATAACATGAAATGTTGAATGCATTGCAAAATAAAAATAATTGCTCATTATCATAAATACATCATCATTGTTGAGTGCATGATCAGAGTACAAGAGTGAATAATCTTTATCAATGACTTCATTTCATCATGATCTCTATGAAAATTATCAAAATAAGTATCAAATAAGAATTATAATGAAAATAACTAAAAAAGAAGATAAAATTATGATCAAATAAACTAAATAAGTAGTATTAAGTTACATCTTTAGGATACATGTGTACATTCTTCCATTAGGTACGATACCCAGTTGTTTTGAAACAAATTTTTTTCACCTTGTGAATATGATGACTTTTTTAGTCAGGATAGTACTGAAATATATAAATACACAAAGGATTAATGAAAATTTTAAATGAAATTGTAATTATCATTGAGAATACCTATTCAGAAAATATTTTTTATGTATATGATATATATCATAAATTCTAAATCATAAGAATGAATATATTTTCCATTAGTTTATTTTAGACAATACAGAATCATTGAGAAAAATAATTCAATTTTTATTTGTGTTTTTATAGTGAAATCTTATTATATATACCTTATTGCTTATCCACACATTTAATTCAATATGAACCGTGTATGCAGGGACTATCCTCATGCCATTATTTTCACTATATTTAAGCACCACCCAACTATAAAAATATTCTCATTAAAACAGAATATAAAACATATAAATTTAAGTTTTATTTAAAAAGTTGGATGTAGTGTATTAAAAATAGGAAAAATTCATCATGTGTTGTAAGTTTTTAGGGTATCAATGAATTTAGTCTTGGATATAAATCATTGAATTGTCCAAATTGACTACAATATGTACCCAATTCATTCTAAAAAACAAAAAGGAATAATTAAGGAAAAGAATGAAAATATATTTTATATGATTATATTGTAGATTTTTACCCCTAAATCAGTGGTAATAATAGGTTTCTATCATACATATCTTTTCTTTAAAAACAATTGATCCATTTATACTACTCTTTCATCATTTTTAGCCGATTCCATTTTGGTTTGGTCTATAGAAGTTATGTGAGGACCAATGAGTCTATATTTATGTTCATAGGGGTTTGTCTTGACATAGAATTTATATTGTCATTTGAAAAAAATGTGAATTCTATTTAGTCATTATTAACATAGTAGACCAACTATTGGGAAATAATCATGAATACACCCCTCATGTATATATTTAAAACCGAGACCCCTATCAATTCATACATGAGGATTTAATTTACATTCTCAAGAGAAATGATGTCTGTAAATTTCTCTTTGTACATTTTTTCTTCAAAATAAACAATGTGATTACTACAACATTATAACCTTGTACCCACAATAACATTTAATATTAGATAATGAAGATATTAAATGGGTATGGTAAATGTGTATTGTAATGGTCTTTTCGATTAGTTAGTTGATCCTTTAGATCATTTTTATTCAACCTTTCATTTCACCACATTCCCTTTGTCCATATGTAATAAAAATAATTGGTTTAAAACTTTTTCATTAGTTTTTCAAGGTTTAGTATAAAAAGTAATTTGAAAATTAATACATCCTTACAAAAAAAATGTTTACAATACCATGATGACCTTTCTATGAATGTTCAAATAGTGTGATTGACCATAAGAATATTTTCACCACCTGGTGGAGCATATCACTCAACTCTTGGCCCTATGTATGATAATAACCACTATCATATGACATGTTTGAAGTTGTTTTCTATTTAGAGTTTCTTATTGGATAATGTATATACTTTCCACCACAAAAATGTGTTTGGGTGTTTATAGATATAAATCATAGTCTTTTTCACACAGTATAATATAAGTACATTAAAGGCATCAATGTCTGACTAATTCAAATTTCACATAAATAATTACGAGAGTATTTATTACAAAATATAAGATAGATTTTTGAGGGTAATGGATCACCACAAAGATGTTGGGGGTGGAGGGTCATCACATAACAATTTCTCTTGAGTTATTTCTTCTATTTTATTACCCCATAACATTTTATAGCAACTCAGAATACAAATGATATTTGTATTCAAGAGTAGATAATCATTCCTTTATCTATAAAATTTGCTAATCTTTATCCCTATGTTCTTTTCTGTTCTCAAAATAAGATCATGGTGTCACCCCAAAACCTGCACTTCTAACATGACCATACTTCTCTGGTTTCATTAAGGGATAATGAAGAGAAATTCAAAGTTTTATTATTTTATTTTTGAGTAAAATAAATAAATGATATTAGTATGTTACCCTAATATCTTCCCAAATTAGTGTCTTAATAATTATAATAACTTGGTTTCATGAATATAAATCAATCGACATGTGCTACATAGTGGTGAGCCAAATGAAACTACTAAACATGAAATTGTTGTGGTTAATAGGCTATCCATGAGTATTCCATTTAGACTTGAATTTCATTTGTTTTCCTTCTGCCTTAATATTTTATGCTAACACCATCATGCTTCTATGATCCTATTTTTTCTCAGACATCAGTTATTCCCCATATATCATTTCCATTAGTTTAAAATCTTCAATATTTTGTCCATATATATTGGTAGTATTGGCATGTGTAAAAGGTTGTTGTTCCTCTGCACTAGGAGAACCAATATGTTGAGAAACATATTGTTCCTCATGATTGGCAGCATCAGAACATGTTTAAGTAATTATCTATAAATGTGGTTTAATAAATAATTTACAATATGTAAATACATAAGTGAATAAATAATAATATTGTGTCACACTATGTATATTACAAAAAATATATAACATGATTATTGAAATCTATTTTTTAATGTCTAAAGAGATTTAACCATTATATTGAGTACCCAAATCCATTCATTATGGTATCCTACGATATACAATACCCCATATACATTGGGAACACAATGAAATGATTATGACTTCCCAATGAAAGGGTCATCCTTAGTTGAATTTTCATCTTACCCTTTAGTGGTTTTGGTTGATAACAAAAAAATTGACCACTTTTGGTTTGTAGGATCTAGAACAAACAATACATGTACGTCCTATGAAACCATTATAAATAGTTCGTCTTTGTACCCTACCTTATTGAAATCCACTTTCACGAATCCCAATTCTTCTATTTCAACAGTGCTCCCATTGAGAACCCACTTGAATTGAAAAGTAATCACTTTGGATGTTGTATAATCTAATTCACATATTTTTTTTGATGATTACAACTTATGAAATATTCATATAAATTAGATTTCTATCCTTGGAACTTGATACATGAATTTATTCTTCCTTAAGTGTAACTCTACTATTTTTTATTGAAATTAATTCATTATGATCATTTTTATAGAACATATAACCATGAATTTAATATCCATTATATGATAATACATTCACACATGGTTATCAAGTTAGCCATCAATTTCATTCTGAAAATAAATCCTGATTTTTACTTAACTCCTTAAAAACATGGTCTCAAAACCATCCAATAAACAGATTATTATGTGATTTTGACATTCATGTTTGAGACCTTTATGGATTCAAATTACTAAAAATTTTATTTTAGGATTCAAAATATGGAGAAACCTATAAAATATTATGAAAAATATAAAGGTTGGCCTACTCCAGATATGTAATAGTGACTGTGACAACATCTACTCCAAAAATTCCTTCACCCACAAGCCTCCTAATGTGATGAGATTTTAGTAGACTAATGATTTCCACACCAGATAGAAATTCAGTATAGAATTAAAATTATTCATCAATAATATATTTCTCCACAATAAAACCCATTGATGAAATTTGATTTTTAACATACCCCTTAAAAATAATCATATGCTGGTTAATGGGGGTAGATCTATATATATGGTGTATGACCACAAAGTAGAATCTCTATTACCATGTAAAACATCATGTGAACCATCATATCAAAGGACTCTTATAGGAATAACATTTCCAATTCACATAATATGATAGAACATTTCTTTTCCATAAATGGAAATTTTTGTGGGTCTATAACTTTTCTCTATAAATATTTAAAAAAGATACAAATATTGGTTAATGTATGATGGACACTCTTTGGACAAATTAATTATTAATAAACAATAATTATATATGTCATCAAAACATGATAGTCTTGTGATTTAGATCCTTTAAAATTAAATTATTCATTAAAAAATATTCTTCATATTGGATGAATACCCCTCCAGAACCAATACATCACTCATGAAGTTGAAAAAATGATATATCTCCTGCCTGGAAAGAGTGCAAGCAGTTGGAGAAAGAAAAGTCTGTTTTTCACCCTTCACTAGTGCCAACTCCTCCCATATTCCCATGATAATCCCATAATATTAATACTTTATTCCGTATTTTGTAAAGGTTCATTTAGTAACGCGCCAATGAAACTATAACATTTTTTTTTCAATATGCACAACATCATAAAAATTAATTATGAACAATAATTTCTAGTATGGTAATTTTATAAAACTGATTTTTTTTTCAAGCAATTTTTTGTAATATTTTTCTAATTTTTTTACCAAAATTAGTATCCATATTTTTTAATTTATCAAATAGTTGATCACCTATTAGTAGAGACGATGTTATATGTTCTTCTAATATCTCACCTAATGATGGAGTTTGAGACTGAAACTTATTTTACAGGGGTAAAAATCTATTTTAATGCCCCAGCCATAGAAGCCCAGATTCTGCGCATTATTACGTATCATTGGAATGATCACAAAATATCAAGTCTTGAAAGACCGATTATGTTAGTAGCCTTGGAAATAATAGATACATTTATATGGTTTACATTACATCATAAAATGTAAATCTACAACAACACTATTTGCATAGAAAACACTGAGATCACAAAGACTATCTCTGCTAGTCAGTCATAATATACTTCTTAGCATCCTAGGAAAAATCAAACAAAGAAAGGGGTGAGCTCAGATGACCCGTAAAGATAACAATATAGAGGAATCATTCATAAATAAGGATAAACAATTTAGGAAATGTATAAAACTAAAACAAAATCCATTTCAACATTAAAATAATCATAATTTGGAAAATATAAATCAAAAGAATTTAATTTACTTACTCACATGGATATTCAAATAGTCTAATAATCACATGCAATATCAATAACATCTTTCATTATGATGGAATGCATAATTCCAGAATTTCATAACCACATATTCAAAGCCTTGTGCTATGACTACAAATAATATTTTGTCAAGGCCTTGTACCAAGACACTAGTTTGTTACATGAGAACTACCGATGCATCGAGTAGATATAGCGGGCTCCACCCTCCACATACTAAGTCCAATGCATTCCTCATATGAAAATTTTTAAACATAACATAACCATTTGTATTAAAACTAGTATACGAAATGTCAATAATTTATCCATAAACCAGCAATGGTGTAAAAATAATACATCCACAGTCAAACACATCAAAAAACCTTCAATAAAATATGGAAGTTTTCTATAATAATAAATCAACTCCAAATAAGCTTAAAATCCATCAAAGGATGTCGACATAGATCAAATCAAAACCCATTTTTAGAGAAATATCTCTTTCTATTATGAAATCATTTAAGAGTATCATAAATATTAAGAAAACATTTATTTTGAAATTATTATTATAATCTTGTAAGGGATGCTTTGATGATGGTATAACGGTTGAAAATAGCCTCACCCATTTTACAAGTTAATGAAAATATTCTTACCTTAAATTTTTCAAAAAGGCCAAAAAGATCCTTGTTTGGAAAACGACAGAATGATTCCTTTCAAACTATTTTATAAAAAGTCAAACATGGGTATAAATTAATTTAAACCCTAGCCTAGTAAATAGTAAAATTGTTTTGAAATACATTTTTAAGAAACGTGGATGTGAATGATAAAGAGGTCCCTGTAGATACTTACATAAAAACAACGTCAGATAATAAAGAGATTTGTGAAATTTACCCCTTCCTTGTACTTTTCCTTGGTTGACGGTTGGTTAAACTCCTGTATAATGGTGAAATAATTGTTATTAAATAATAAAATAATCACATAAATTAATATGATATCATATATGATCTTTTAACATTCCTTTGTTAAAAATATCTTAGTATTACCGTCGTTTCAAGTGTAAACTGATTCATTTTCCTTTTTATGATTTGTTATGTAAGTAATGTTTTTTAGGGATAGGATATATCTTATTAATATTAATAATTATATTATGTCTTTAAACATTATTTTTAATCATCTAATGAAAATTATTCTTTATTGGATATGATGGGGAATGTATCTCATCGCGTTCGTGGAGACTGTAATCCGTACGTATGCATGAGCCCCAATATCATTCTTTTGATATTAAAAAAATATATAATTGGATGGTATATCATATATACAGAATAATTATCATGTTATATTTATTATTTACATCAATTAAACATCATTATTATACACATCCATATAATAATGTATTGAATAGAAATTACACCAGGACGTGGAGACGGTAAGCTGTACGTACGCACGTATAGTGACATGTCATTCAAAGGATGAATAGAAAAATGAATATGGTTGTACCATATTTATAATAAAATCATAGTATATATAATATAATGGATTTACTATTTTATAATTGAAAAACAAAGAAAGAGGACGTGAAACATGAATGTAAAATGAAAGAGGTGATGAAATATTTACCTCTTATTCAGGTTCTTCCTTATGATTTGATCGAAAGGGATTCATAGGTTGGCTTTATGACTAAAGGAATGACTCTAAGATGAAGGGAGAAGATTTGATAGGGTATTTGGTCAGGGTTTGGCCGAGCCAAATGGAATTTATGGTGTGAATTAGAGAGAAGGCGAGGTTCCCTTTTATAAGATGGGTGAGGGGTACCATATGAAAAGACAAAAATATTATTTTATAATAAAATAATTTTCAGTTTCTGGTGGATCAAAAATGAATAATTTAAAGGATAAGGTAAGTATGGGTCAAAAACACACAACTAATAGTTTTTAGATAGGTTTGGGTCAATATATTAACTTTATATGTTATATTTAACTCTATGAAAAATAGGTTGGCATTTACCATGTCCCTTTGTATTTTTATATTATTTTGTAAATAAACATACTATACACTCCAATAGAACCCCAAGTGGTTCATTTATGATACACCTATCATTATATAAGTCTTTTTTCCATTCCTTATATTTTTATGAATTGAATATCAATTAATAATATAATATATGTTTTAAAAACTTTTTTATGACAATTTGGAAAGTATTTGGTATTTTTTTCTAAATTAATAATAGCATTATAACTTAAAAAAATTAATCTATCCAACCCTAATATGTCATATTAACCTAGAAAAGTATTGTAATTCATAAAAATTCTATAATTACATTTATTTTGATATTTATAATATCAATTATTTTAATCATTTGTTAATACTGTAATTTTTTTTGGTCCGATAAAGAGGAAAACTTCAAGGTAAATCAAATCATCTAGTGGTGCTCACACAGCCAAGGTTTGGATCTGATACAAGATTCAACCCGGAGAACTGATCACTAGAAAACATTTTCACTTAACCAAACACATCATCATCATCATCTGGTAGTGGCTGTATTGCATCATCCAATTCGTTAATACTGTAATTATTGCATTATCATTGTGTTGTAAATAAATTATATTATTTATTTTCTAAAAATTATAAATAAAATACCATTATATAGGAAAGCTTATTATCTATCTAATTAATATTCATAGTTTAAATTATCTTTTGTATAACCCTATATTAAAAATGTTTTAGTTATTAAACTTTGATTCTAACTCTTTTAACTATTCTTTGAATTAAATAATAATAAATGTCCTAATCTAATCCAAGTGGACCTAAAGGATCATATTTTATTCCTAAGATACTTTTTGGTCAAATTATACTTATCCAATAGAAATAGGTCTTGTGTTAGGGTAATATTAATATCATTTTTACCCTTAATTATCCTATTTACATTTAACATTTGTAAATAAAAGGAAAAGAAACCATTCAACAAAAATTATTTTCATCATATTGAAACCAATTTTACTTACTGATATCATCAATTTTTCTCAGATTTTTGAAATTCAACTTACAGAAGATGTAAAATTATATTTTATGTAAATTTCCAAATACTCCTATGAGGTGGGTAACAGATGGTAAAAAGTTGGATAAAATTTTAATATATCTAAAATTATTATAAATGGACTTCAATTAATTACATTGAAATTATATAGGTATTATGTATCTATTTTTAGCTAAAATAAATAAAATAAAATAAATTATTATATATATAAAAATCCAGTTTTAAACTATAAGTCAGTGTTTGTCACTATTCGTCAAAAATTTAATGTTTTCAGAATAATAACTTAAATTCACCCTAATCTAATTTTGATACACTGAATCCAAATATGAACTCCATTTGAAAATATAAACTTTATAAAATTTTATAAAGTGGTTGTTAGTATTAATAACATTTACTTTGATTGGTTGTGGTGTTAGAACTAGATGTTGCATGCAACACACGCTATTGTATTATTCAATGAGAAGCGTACCGTGGAAGCATGGGGTGTTACATTCTCCCATCCATCAAATAATTTTGTACTAAAAATTTCAAGAATATTACAGCATAAAAATACTCGCGTGGTTCTTCATCATAAGTTATTCAGGTTCCCACGTTGCCTCTTCAATCTTATGGTTTCTCCATATAACATTTACCAGATGATTCGTCCAGTTTCTTAGCACTTGTTCCCTTGTATTAAGAAACTTTACAGGATCTTCGCAATAAGACAGATCAGGTTCCAGTTCTAATTCCTCATAGGTGAGTACATGCCTTGGGTTAGGCAAGTATTTTCCAAACATTGACATGTGGAATACATCGTGAACTTTGGAGAGAATTGGTGTCATTTCAAAATGGTAAGCTACTTCCCCAATTCATTCTAGAATTTCGAAAGGATTGATGTACCTAGGACTCAATTTTTCCTTCTCACCGAAATGTATAAGACCCTTCCATAGAGATACATTCATGAAAACATGATCTCTTACCTGAAATTACTAATCCATCCTTCGGTTATCGACATAGCTCTTCTGCCTACTTTGAGCTGCTTTGATGTGGGTTTGAATTACATTCACCATTTCCATCATTTCCCCAACAAGTTCTAGTCCTACATGTTTTCTTTTACCAAGAACATCCCAACAGGTTGGTGAGTGACATATCATTCTATATAACACTTAATATGGTTCCATCTGATTACTTGAATGGAAGCTATTGTTGAATGAAAATTCTACGAGAGGTAAATAGTGTTCCCACATACCTTCAAAGTAAAGTGAGAATGATTTCAACATGTCTTCTATGGTTCAAATATTCCGTTCTGATTGTCGATCAGTTTGGGTGTGGTAGGAAGTGCTTAAACAAAGTTTAGTATCCAGGGATTTCTGAAAACTTTTCCAAAATGTTGATGTAAAATGGGGATCATGATCAGAAACAATCGATAGTGGTACTCCATGAAGTCTTACAACTTCATTAATATGTAGTATTGCAAAATGTTCAAGTGGTAAATCATCTCTTATAGCATGAAAATGTGATGAATTGGTAAGACGGTCAACAATGACAAATATTTCATAGTTCCTTCGAGGAGTATTTGGTAGCCCCGTGTCAAAGTCCATTATGATATCATCATATTTGCACTAAATTATGGGAAGATGTTGCATGACTTTTCCAGGCTGTTACCTTCTAGATTTCACTTGTTGACAAACCATACATCATGAAACAAAATCAGCAATCTCCCTCTTCATGTTATCCCAACAAAAATGGTCCTTCTAATATATATACATCATAGTGCTACCAGGGTGTATAGAGAACTTGTTAATATGAGCATCATACAAAAATTCCCTTTTTAGATCAGGTATATCGGGAACACAAAGTCTCTTCCCAAATTTCAAAATTCCATCTTCACACACAAAGCCACTCAATCTCCCATCATTCACAGCTTTAATCTTATTTTGAAATAATTTATCATCAGCCTGAGAACTCTTTATACTTTATAGTAAAGATTTTTTGGAATCCATTTGAAAAATTATTGATGTTTCACCTTCCATGGTGATTCTCATATCCATGTTTACTAGATCCATGTATATAGAATCCTTTTCAACTCTCATCTTGTTCAAAACTCCATGATCCTTTCTAATAAAAGCATAATCCACCTTATTTTTTTTTCTCGGGTGGTAGTGTATAGTGCAATCATATTCCTTGAGTAGTTCAAGTAATCTCCTTTGCCTCATGTTGAGTTATTTTTGTGAGAAAATATACTTCAAACTCTTGTGATCGGTATATGTCTCCCATTTTTCAACATAGAGATAATGTCTCCATATCATCAAAGAAAATATTACAGGTACTAACTCATGATCTTGAGTAGGATAGTTTTTATCATGAATTTTTAGTTGTCTAGATGCATAGAAAATAACCCTATCATTCTGCATAAGGACACAACAATGTCCTTTCATTGCTGTATCACAATAAATAACAAACCCATCATTCCCCGTTGGTGGAGTCAATATTGTAGCATTAAAAAATATTCTCTTCAAATATTTAAAACATTATTTTTTTCAAACATATTTCACCCCTTTTAGTGTGATCATGGATAATGGGTTAGATAATCAAGAAACATTCTGGACGAGACGTCGATAATAAGCTACTAAACCAATTCAACTGTCTACCTCAGTTATAATAGTGGGTGCTAGCCATTATCGGATTTCTCTTGTCTTATAAGGATCAATAAAGACCCAATCCTTAGAGACAATATGGCCAAGAAAAGTAATCTTCTGAAGCCGGAATTCACACTTACTAAATATCCCATATAATTCATGTCTTCTAAGAGTCATATGGATAATGCGCAAGTGACTTTCATGATATTCGTTGGTTTTAGAGTATACCATGATATCATCTATAAATATCACTAAAAATTCATCAAGATATTCTTTTAAAACACTATTCATTGGATCTATGACGACATAGGGTGCATTAGTCAGTCCAACAGGCATTACTGTAAACTCAAAAATGCTGGTACCTAGTTCAAAATGCTATTTCTGGAATTTCTTACTTATTCACACACAACTGATGATATCCAGATCGATGTTCAGTATTTGAAAAGTATTGAGCTCCATTAAGTTGGTCAAATAAATCATCAATGTGAGGTAGGGGATAATCGTTCTTTATTTTTATAGCATTGATCTCTCTGTAGTCAATGAACACCCTCATATATCCATATTTCTTCTTAACAAAAAGGATAGGGCTCCCCATGGAAAAACACAAGGGAGAATAAATACATTATTACTCAATTCCTCTTGTTGTATCTTAGTTCCACTAATTCCATAATGGCCATTCTATAAGGGTTCTTCTATATGGGCCTTGATCCAGGAATTAAATCAATAGAAAACACAATTTCTCATTCTGGAGGATGTCCAAGTAAATCTTCTGGAAACACATCAACATATTCTTTCATAATAGGTACATCCTCTATGTGAACATTCTTTTCCTCACCAACAGTTATTTCATTCTATTCCTCCCCAATAATTGAATTTATTTGAACTACTGGGGTGGATCTAGAAAATAATTAGGTGGCGATGATTCTTCTCTAAAGATAAGGTGTTCTTTATCATTGTCATCAAAAATAGTAACCTTCTTCTTCTTAGAATAAATTTTTGCGTTAGGGTCTGAAAGCCAATCCATACGGGGGATTATATCAAATTCAATCATGCGTATGATGATGAGATCCGCATATAAGAAACATTTATATGCCCTAATGAGTATGGATTCACAAAATATTGTAGCAATGATACTTCCCTTAGGAGTTTGGATTGAAAAATCCCTTGTTAAATCAAATTTGAAATATCTAATTTTCATAGAAAACTGGGATGATATGAAATAATGTGATGATCCAGAATCAAATAAAGCATTGTCTATCCTTGAGGAAACAATTAATTTACCCGCTTAGACATCTTTTGGAACTTCAACCTCAATAGTAGTGAAATCATAAGCTTGGCCTTGATCCCTTGGACTTTTCTGAGGGATGTTCCCCTGATGCTTAGGAATTTCATTTTCATAATGCCCATTTCTCTACAATTGTAGCATTCAACATCGATAGCCTCTTTCTTCCCCTTGTAATCACGAGTTTAGTGGCCTTTTTTTACCATAGTTGTAACAGACTCCCATTCCATTTAGGTAAGTACCAGGGTGTTACTTTCCAAATTTACTACAGGATAGATATTCAACTTTTCCCTTCTTCCCCTTATTTCCATTTCCAGAGTTTTCTGTAGATCTCTTCTTCTCTTTATTTTCTTTAAATTCATAAGACTTCGAGAATTATTTTTCTATCATGATACCACATGAGACAATATCTTCGTATAACAAGAAGTATTGTGAGACTAATGCTCGACAGAGAAATGGTTTTAACCCATCTATGAAACAATAAATATTAATTCATGGGTTACGTATATAATCTGCAGCATGCCTCGATATCCTTGTAATGTAAGCTTCATACATTCTGACATTCTCATCATCCTTTTGCTTCAGACTCAGATATTATATTTCCTTATCCTCTTGATGGTCATGAAGAAATTTTTTTCCAATAAAATTTCTATAAACTCCCTCTATTCCATATTTGATACTTCACCATCTTCCTTTTTTTGAATCAATGACCACCATTTATCAGCATCTCTAGTGATGCAATAAACATCCATGAAAACTTTTTCCTTTTCTCTACTCCCCATGATGTGGAATGTTTTCTCTGTGGAATTTATCCATTACTCACCTACTAGCAGATTTGTAACCCCATTGAATGATGATGGTTTTTGCCTCATGAAGTGATCTATCATTGATCCTCCACGCTGCGGATCAGGGTGCTTCATATGGGTAAGGTTATTATTCATAACCTGTGTGAGTTGTCCCAATATAGTGGTAAGAAGATCTGGAACAGTTGTATCACCAGCTCCACTAAAATTATCTTTAGTAGGTGGAAATACATAAATGGTGTAAATGCATTGATATGGTTTCTATTCCTTCCACTTGGAACCATTTCTAAACAATGGCATAAACCGGATTACTTTATGAATCACAATACATAAATCCAAACTTGTAATACACTTAACATAAATTGATGTTTACGGATATAATCCATAATCATAAAAATTGTTTTCATTGAGTAAGTATACACAAACAAACCCTTCATAATGGTTTGTAATGAAAATGAGTATTATGCTAAGCATATCCCCGGAGAGTGTTGTAACCAAGAGTGCAGCAAGGCCCATTTTCGTGCACCGGATCTCGTTCAAGTCTAGCTCAAAGTGGTGTTTTCGATTTTTACCGCTAGGTATATCTGTGCCAGAGCCACCTCTACCTACTCATATATGGACAATGATGTATTTCTTGGAAAACTCAACAAATCTCTGTAATACCAAAGTTCTAGAATGTTATTCAATACAAAATCTCAAAGCCCATCTTAGTGCTATGTGCTCTAATCAAAGTTTATCAAAATATAGATTCCATGGTTTGTACTAAACTTCCTCTAATACCAACTGCAATGCCCCGACCCCAGAATCCTAGAGTCGGTTCTTTCTTACGTATAATTGGCATGATCACAAACGATCATGTCTCAAAAGACCGATTAGGTTAGTAGAATTGATAATAATGGATACATTCATAAGGTTTACATTAAATTATAAAATGAAAAACTACAACAACATTGTTTCCATAGAAAACACTGAGATATCATAGTCTATCCCTACAGGTCGGTCATAATATACTTCTTCGCATCCTGGACAAAAGAAAACATAGATAGTGGTGAGCTCAGATTCTTAGTAAGGATAACAATATAGCAGACACTTTCATAAATAGGCATAAACATTTAAGGCAATGTATAAAACTAAAACAAACAACATTTCAACATAAAATTCATCATAATATGGAAAATATAAATCAAAATAATGTCGTTTACTTACTCATAGGGATATTCTACTAGTAGAATAATCACATACAATATCAATAGCCATTTCATAATGATGGAATGCATAATTCTAGACTTTTATAACCTCAAAGTCAAGGCCTTGTGCCAAGACTACAAATAATATTTTTTCATGTCCTTGTTCCAAGAATCCAGTTTGTCTAATGAGACCTACTGATGCATTGAGGAGCTATAGTCGGCACCACCCATCACATACTAAGCCCAATGCATTCCTCATATTAAATGGTTTATACATAATAGTAAAATTTGTATTAAAACTAGCATATAGAATGTAAATACCTTATCCATAAACCATGACGGTCTCAAAATAAAACATCCATAGTCAAACATATCAAAAAACCGTCAATACAATATGGACGTTTTTTTATCATAATAAATCAACTTCCAATATGCATAAAATCCATCAAAGAATGTTGACATAGATAAAATCAAAACCATTTTTAGAGAAATATCTCTTTATATTTTGAAATAATTTAAGAGTCACATACTTATAAAGAAAATATTTAATTTTAAAATATTCTTATACTCTTGTAAGGGAAGATTCAATGATTTTATAATGGTGGAAAATAGCTGCACCATCCGTATAAGTTAAAAAAAATTCTCATCTTAAATTTTTCGAAAAGGTCAAAAAGTACATTGTTTGGAAAACGACGGAAGGATTCCTATCAAACCATTTTATTAAATATCAAACAATGATTTGAATGAATTTAACCCATTGTCTAGTAAATAGTAAAAAAAATTGATATACCTTTTTTATAAACTTGTATGTTGATGATAAAGAGGTCCCAGTAGATACTTGCATAAAAACAAACTCGAATAATAAAGAGATTGTGAGATTAACCCTCACCTTGTACGTTTCCTTGGTCAAGGGTAGGTTAACCACCTGTATAATGGTGAAATAATTATTATTAAATTATACAAGAATCATATACCTTAATATGATATCATTATGATCTTTTAACATTTCTTTGTAACAATATCTAAATATTATCGTCGTTTCAGTTTTTAAATGATTCATTTTCTTTTTTATGATATGTTAGGTTAGTAATGTTTTTTGTGGATATGATGTGACTTATTTATATTTATAATGAAATTATGTCTCAAAAAATTATTTTTAATAATTTAATGAAAATTAGTCTTGAATGGATACGATGAGGAATGAATCTCATCGCGTTCGTGGAGACGGTAATCCGTATGTATGCACGAGAAACAATATCATTCTTTTGATATTAAAATAATATATAATTGGATGCTATATCATATATACAAAATCATTATCTAGTAATATGTATTATTTACATCAATTACAGATTTTTATTATACCCATCCAAATAATAATTAATTGAAAAACAATTACACCACAACATGGAGACGGTAAGTCGTACATACACACATATAATGACATGTCATTCCAAGGATGAATATAATAATGAATATGGTTGTAGAATATTTATAATAATATCATAGTATATAGAATATACTGAAGTTAATATTTTATAATGGAAACAACAATGAAAGAGGAAGTGGAAGAAGAAAGGACCATTAAAGAGGTGGTGAAATATTTACCTCTTCTTCAGGTTGTTCCCTTTAATTTGATCAAAAGGGGTCCATAGGTTGCCTTTCTGACTAAAGGAATGACTCTAAGTTTAAGGGATGGTAGTTGAGAGGGTATTTGGGAAGGTGTTTGCTGAGCCAAATGGCTTTTAAATTGTGAATTAGAGGGATGGGGCAGTACCCTTTTATAAGTGGGGTGATGGTAATCTTAGGAAAAGTTAGAAATATTATTTTATAATAAAATAAAATTCATTTTCAAAGGGCTCAAAAATCAATTATTTAAATTATATGGTGGGTATGGGTTGAA
This sequence comes from Viscum album, assembly GCA_963277665.1. NCBI lineage: Eukaryota > Viridiplantae > Streptophyta > Magnoliopsida > Santalales > Viscaceae > Viscum > Viscum album. Next base: position 1,870,764,598 of record OY728133.1, read on the forward strand.
AAACACTCAACCAATAGGTTTTAGACAGGTTTGGATAACTATATTAACTTTATCTTTTAGATTTAACTCATAGTTAAATAGTTTGACATTTTCCATTTCTCTTTATATTTTTATATTATCTGGTAAATAAATGTACTATATACTTCTAAGAGAACCCCAAGTTGTTCATTAATGATACAAATATCATTATATAAGTCTTTTTTCAAAACATTATATTTTTAAAAATATAATATCAATTAATAATATAATATTTGTTTTAAAAACTCTTTTATGTCAATTTTGACACTATTTGGTATTTTCTTTCTTCTAAATTTCTAACAGCATTGTTACTTATAAAAAAATACCTCTAACCAACCCTATTATGGAATATTAATTTATAAAATTAGTTTAATTCATAAAAAGTCTCAAATTATATTTATTTGGATATTTATAATATCAATTATTTTAATCTTTAATTAATATAGTAATTACTGCATCATCATTGTATCATGAATAAATTTAATTATTTAATATATAAAAATTATAAATAAAATTAAATTATGTATTAAACATTTTTATATTTGTAATTAATATTTATTGAAGATTATATCATATTTATAACACTATATTAAAAATGTTTTAGTTATTAAACATTGATTTTAACTCTTTTAACTCTTCTTTGAATTAAATTAAAATAAATTTCCTAATCTAATACATGTGGACCTAAATGATCATATTTTATTCATAAGGTTGTTTTTGGTCAAATTATACTTAGAAAATATAATTAGGACATGTGTTAGGGTAATAATAAAATCATTTTTACTCTTAGTTACCCTATTTACTTTTAATTGTGGTAAATAAAAGTAAAAAGTTACCATTCACCAAAAAATATTTTCATCATATTGAACCAAATTTTACATACTGATATCAAACATGTCTATTGAATTTTTGAAATTCATCTCTCAGAATCGGTAAAATTATGTTTTATGTAAATTTGCAAATACACCTAGGAGGTGGGTAAAATACGGTAAAAATTTCAATAAAATTATTATATATCGAAAATTATTATAAACTGACTCCAATGAATTACATTAAACTTATATATGTGTTCTTTATCTATATTGACCTAATATAAATTTAAATAAAATAAATAATTTTTTAAATAAAAATTCGGTTTTAAACTATAACTTAGTGTTTTTCACAATTTGTAAAAAATTGAAATTTTTCAGAAAAATAACAAAAATTGACCCTAAATTAATTTCAATACTCCGAATCCAACAAATAAAGTCCATTTTGAATGATAAAATTTGTTAAAATACAAAAATTGGGTATTACTATTCAAAACGTCTAGATTGATTGGTTTTGGTGTGTTAGACCTCGAAGTTTCATACAACACACGCTATTGTATTACTCAAATAGAAGCCTATTAGGGAAACATGGGGTCTTATGTCATAGTGTCCTAGAAATGAAGTATTTGATGAATTTCTCAACATCATTGACTGTGTACTATGTTCACAAATAGGACACCATTGAGTTACATTAATGCAATATCCTAAACAATATCCATAAGTAGAAAAGTCATTTATCATCCCACAAAACAAGGATCTAAAAGTTAAATCATTATTTTTTTAGGCATCATACAATATAACATCTAAACCCGACAATAATTTAAATTCTTTGATCAATGGATCCAAACAAAAATCAATATCACTACCCTGCTGTTTTTTTCCTGATATAAGAATAGATATCCTAAGGTATTTCCATTTCATGAATAACCACCGTTGAAAGTTATAATTTACTAATATAACCGACCATGTACTATGATTTATTCTTTGAAAACCAAAAGTATTAACTCCATCTGTAGATAGTTCTAGATAAAGGTTTCTCAGATTGTTTCCACATTATGGATACCCATTATCAATTCTCATCTAATTTGGAATGTCTACCTGGTGATGATATTTCACATATTTATTTTTCTTATCTATGTGAAACATAAATTTATTTTTTGTATCCTCACTTTAATATAGGTTCCTAAACCTTGGAATGATTGGAATGTATCCAAAAAATTTGTTAGGACTCATTTCATAATTATTTTATCGATAATCACCACACATTGGGCATTCATTAAGTGAATTTTTGTCTTTTATAAACCATATGAAATCAGTTTTACATGCATGTAGTCTTTGAGAGATCATACCCATTGAATATAACATTATTTTAGCATCATATATTCATTGAGAAATATCATTATCCTATGGTATCATATCATTCAGGAGAGAAAGTAGTTTAGTAATATTGACTTTACCCCATCCATTTCCATCTTTAAAATTATATAGAATTAGAATGTCCAACAATGCTATATTTTTAGTTAAATCAATATAAAATGGAATAATAGTGTGAATCTTTAAATTATAGACATTTTTTGAAAATCATGGATTTCATCTTCAACTATCATTTGCATTTACTCAATATTATCATCATCATTATTCACATCATTAATCACATCCTTAATACAATATTCTTCATTTTAAACACATGTAATCATATCATATGATCCATAAAACATATTGATATTACATTCACTAGATTCATTAAATTTATAAACATTTTTAGTCCAAAATTTATAACATCGATCAATTCCCTGATAGATAACATGTGTTTCTATCTCCTCTAGAGTAATTTTTCTTGAATAAAAATTATATAAACACAAATAATGGATTTGAGAAAGGTCATGTGCATGATGTTTTGAAATATTCATAAACTATTTCACACCATATTCACAGTATTTTTATATATGATTGGAATGCATCCATTTTTTATTCATATCCATTTTATTTTATTCGGTAATATTAATATTTTACCAACAAAATAAATACAGAAAAGAACCATTCAATTAAGGGGAACTCAAAATTTGAATGTTTCAAATAATTTCAACATTCTTTGAAGGAAATGGGTAATTTAATTTTAGAAAATAATTACCCCACTGGTGTGGGTGTTATTCTATAAATTCATCCACAATAATCACAAGTACCAATTATGGGATGACTACTACTCAGGATAGTTCAAACAACAATGGCGCATTTACAGAAGACATGGGGGATGATTATTAGATGATAAAGAAGTTTTAATGTTGTTGTTCTCCCTTCTATGATAGATTTTGTAGGAGGTCATTAGTGGCGATCTATTTTTAGTCACTTATTTTATTTGGGTGATTTTTTCTAGTGTGTTTCTTCAAAGGAATAGTGAGAAGTTTTTTTAGAGAAGAAAACTTTCAGTGATTGATGGTTCTATTTATTTTGGTGTGTTATGTTTCTCGTGGTGATAGTGTGTGGGGACTGAGTTATAGGTTGGTATCAGTGATGGGATGGGAAAAATAATGACTTGAGGTATTCACCAAGATTGTTTGGAATATTATCTAAGGTAAACTGTTACTTCCAGATCACCCCTAATTTTTTTGATTTGAATTTAAAATTTATAATTTTTATCGTCAATTTCATATTTGTTTTTTCATTGGGTTTTTTTTAATTTGATCTTGTCTCTTGTGTGGTCACTATTTAACCAATAATTTGATTATATAAAATAAAAAAGAAATTTATTTAGAGGAAAAATACATGTGTGTATAAAAAGTAAAAAAAATCAATGTAAAAAATATGAAATTAAGGAATATGTTTGAATATTATAATTCTTACATAAATAAAGTATATAAAAAATAAATTTAAATTAAAAGCATATAATTTCTATTATGTATATATGAGTATATATATATATATATATTTCTATATAATTAAAAATGAAAATATATAAAAAATACGTAAATATATATAAAAATGAATGGAACAAAAAGAAATATATATATTATATATGTGTGTATATATATAAAATGAATAAAAATGATTTAGTGAAGAAGAACCAAAAAAATAAAGGATTTAATAAATGGGATTTTATATATATATAAATATATAAACCCAAACATATATAAAAATATTCAAATATAGATTATCTGGGATATGATTAATCTACTTGTCTATATATATACACTGATGATTACAAGAATATCAACTAAAAAATCACTAAAAACACATTCATGAAATGTTGAAATATTCGTAAAATAAGTTATAAACTGTATACCTTCATTTTTGAGGGTCGATCCATTATAAGTGTTCTACAAAGTCAATAATAAAAGTTTAGCTTCCCTAAAAGTAGGAATAATAAAGAGGAGGGGTATGACTGTTATGGTTCTTTTAAAAAGAGGGAAAAGGAGGAATGAATTGAATTTGACAATTGCTATAGGTAGGTTCCACTACATTTAGAAACTTAAAATAAATCATGATTCTCTCAATCGAATAGAGAGAGGAGAATTATGGAGTCTCTTAAAAAAATAGAAAACAATAAGGATTGAATCGACACTCTGATCATAAAAAGACATAAAGATAAGGCAAAAAATACATTGTATTCTGAGAGTTTTGATGTTAAGAATGTAGATGAAGACTGAGATCGAAGATAACTGTAGGTTTTGGAAGACGAGGATGGGTTCCACAAGAGATTTCATGCATGAGAGAAATACTCTGCTAGGGTTCTTTTTATAAAATCAGGAAAGACTTAAGGAGTAGTTTTATTAGTGCCAAATTAGTAAGTGATGATAAAACTACTATTTATAATTTAAAAATGATATATATATTTATTAGCGCTAAAAAATTTCTAATTAAATTGTTCTTCATTAGGTCAACAATTATATCATTGATAAAGAGATTTATTATAAACACTTTTATTGTGACGATAAATATAAAAAAATATAAATATATATAATTATTTATAATTTTAATTATAAATACCTAAAATTAAAAATATTTTAATATATTTATATATAAATAAATATATATATTATATAATAAGTATATTTATTATAATTTTATAATTTTTAAAATAAAGAAATATATATTTATTTAAAATTATAAATAAATATATTTACAAATATTCATATATAATTTTATATATATATTTTAATATAGAAATATATATATTTATAAACATTTAATAAATATATTTATTATAAATTTATAATTATGTAAATATATATTAATTTGTTTTTAATTATCTTTACAAATAAATTTATTTAAAAATATGGAGTTATAATGATGTGGGTAGAGTGAGAACCTGTTGCTCTGAAATTCCATGGCGACTCCTAGGGTTATTTTCTCATGGTGATGCAATCAAGTTCTTCAGAAGCTAAAATACTGATGGATTAGAGGTTCATATACTCAAATAGGTATGTCACATCTCGCATGGTTTCCTATATCGATCCAAAAAAACGTAGCTTCATCTTCCACTGTAGTGATTAGCAGTGTATTATTTCTCTACAAAGATTTCACTATTTGGGAGATTCATCAAAAGGTATGTATAGAGCACGTCAAAGGTGATGGTGATGTGATCTCTCAATGATGGAAACATTGTATACACTTGATTATTGAGAGATTAATCCGACCTAGGGGCTCCAAACCATGTAATGTAGATGGCCTTTTTGTCTCTCTATTGACAATTTAGAGTTTTAATAATTTGAGGTGTTTATCATTGGGCATATGATTTTTCCATATCCACCTTCCCAATGAAGATCATATGAGGCATATTTGGTGGAATGGTTTGATTTCAATCAATCCTGACCTCATGCACATCTGTGAATAGGATATGAATTTCAACCCCTTTGAGGTACGTAACTAGTTTGCCCAATTTTTTGTTAATATCTAGGGATTATGCTGGCTATTTTGGAATCCGAAGATCTTTTATGATCTTACTCTTGTTATCGTGGTACCTTGTAAATTGGAAATAGAGACTAATATTTCTTGTTCTAGTTACTATGCTCGATTTATAGTGGTAGTTGACTTAGGCTGCATCATGATTGCCAAAAAAATTTCTCTAGTTATTTTGAGGTGATTGAGTTGACAGTTGAGTATGAGAAGGTCCCAAAGTTCTGTTTGAATTGAAGTTTATTCAGCCATGACTTATTGAATTAAAGAAGATAAGTTTCTTGTTCATTCTATTTAGGTCGAGGTCATGGTCAAAGTAATTACGATAACACAACAAAAAACTATAATTTAGCAACATTTCCTGAAAACGTTATTAATTTAGATACGTTTCCTCATAAACGTCGCTAATTTAGCGATGTTTCCTAAAAATTGTCCCAAAATTAGTGATGTTTCCTGAAAAGAATCACTTCAATATCGATGTTTCCTAAATATTGTTGCTAATCTAGCGGTGTTTCCAAATAATTGTTGTTAATTAAGAATGATTTCTAGATAAACATTTCTAAATTAATGAAGTTTCCTATAAAATATCCGTAAATTAGAGACATTTTTAGGAAACATCAATATATATATATATATTCATATAAATCATTTTCTTTCATCTATGTAAATATATATTTATATATATTAATATATATAAACATAATCACACATATATAAACAAACACACACACACATATATATAAACACACATATATTTTAAATTATACATGTTTTAAAGAAGACATGGATAGCTTAGTAACATTTTTATTAGTATTTTAAAACACTTCTAATTATATATATAATTATAATTATAATTATAATTATATATATACATACAAATATATATTTATACACACACAGACATATATATAAACATATATATACATATATATATATATAATATACACACACACATATATAATATAAACAAATGATATATATAATACTTAAATAAATAATATATATATAATATAAATAAATAAATAAATAATATAAAATATAAAAATTTCTATATATATATATATGCATATATATCTAAAATATAAACATATATATATATACATAAAAAATATATATATAGAATTTAAAATATAAAATATAAAATAAAAATTATAAATTATAAACATATAAACATATATATATATAACTATATATATAATATTAACTTTTTAAATACAGATATATATATATATAAACATATATAAACACAGAAACACACACACATATATTTATATATATATAAACACATACACAGACATATATAAATATATAATTATATATAAACATGAATTTATATATTGAAACACACATATATTTTAAATTTAGTTACATTTTAAAAAAACGTGACTATTTGAGTGACATTTTTAGTAGTGTTTAAAAATGCTATTGAATATATATGTATGTGCATACACATATATATTTATAAACACACACACACAATATATATATATATAATATAAACACACATAAATAATGTATACATTTAAATTATCGTAGAATATACAATAATATATATATATATATATATATTAATAAAATTATATTAATATATATATATATAATATTAAAAAATACTGAATTATATTTATATTTATATAAATATAACATAATAAAATATTTTACTAAATAATTAAATAGGTGAGTTGGTAATGATTTTATGTTTGAAGGAGGAGGTTCCTAGATAAAATTATTGGAGAGGATAATATTAGGATTTGATTAGTGGGTGAGCTGCTGGATTCATTTCATATGGGAGTGGGTGTGAGCTGGATTGGGGCCAAGGAGTGGAACTGGAGTGGATTTGGGGGAGTTGGGTTTATGGGAGTTTGGCGAACTGGTGGTAAACGACGAACTAGAGTTGATTTGGGGTGTATAGGTGGGCGTCAGAAGCGAACAAGAGTGGATTTTTGGTGTACAAGAGAGGATGTGGGATTTTTATTTATTTTAAAATAATAAAAATAAATTACAGAAAAGAATTATAATCATAAAAATAAATACCAACATTTTTTTAGAAATTCCAGTAAATCTGATGTCACCACATAGTAAAATATACAAACTTCGCTTATTTGGAGACATATATTTTCTGATGATTCTAAAAAATGTCAGAAAAGGAGGTGCCTTAAAATAGTGACATTTATAAATGTATCGAAATTAGTGACACCTCATTTATTGTGGTTTTTTGTAAGCATCAGTAAATAAATTTGTGACATTTTAAAATATCGCTAATGTAAACAAATGCATCTAATTATGGGTTTTTTTAGTGTAGGAAGGATCAACCTATGAATTATTCTTCTCATGATATGGGTACTGGATTGATACGGTCATTTGGTGAAGAGATTTCAGCATGAGGGTTATAGGCAATTCTCCTCATTCAGTTTCACAACTTATAGGCTGCTCGCCTCAAGAGGCATTACTATTGGAAGGGTCTTCTGGTCTGGACTTGGGAAATTATTTTGATTTGAATATGGTTAATGATGTGAAGTACCCCTCTTCCACTCTAGGAAAGAAATCATGGTTTGATATTACTGCGGCTGAGCAATTCACTCTGACAATGTTGCATAGTGAGCATTCACTTTCTAAGAATGAGGGAGACCACGTTATCCCTATTTCAAAGGATGACACATGAGTGTAGGATAATGATAATGATGATGTTGTTAATGATTCTAATGATTTAGAGCATCTTGAGAATTCTATACAAACTGAAGATGAAAATAATTTCATCCAAGAAAATTATTTTAATTCCTCTAAGAGGAAGAGAGAATATGAGTTCATTTTTCCTCCCCTTATATTGCTAATAATAATGCAGTAAGTGACACTTCTTATGATACTAGATAGTCCCATTCATAGATTAGATCTATGGTGAAACGAAGGGATGAAGGGGTGTATCCCAATAAAGGGAATCCATATTTTCCCGATTTGTCATCCAGTATGTAGGATACACCAATCAATATTGTTAATGTGCCAAATCACATTCATAAATCCAAAAATGGATATTCTAGTGCTGTAAAGGATGAAGTGATGGTTAATATGGTACCTACTCACATAGAAAATTGAAATAAAGTTTACATCCCTTCTGTGGACACTGTGAATCTTATTGATAAATAGAAGACACTCATGGAGAAATACATATCTAAATCTGATAGGGAAGATATGTGAGGTGATTGGAAACAAGGTAAATCTTATAAATGGGGTCGACATCCAAAAACATTGTGTCTGAGGATGTGGACGAGATGATTGGGCTGTTGCATGAGGGCATGGACAAAAAGTGTCTACCAGGTCTCTTTCCAAGGATCACACTCCAGAGGGAGGAAGCATAAGTGGATTATCAAAAAACTATGACATGGATGGGGTCTCCATCCAAAAACTCATGGTTGAGGACCTGGAAATGATGATTGGTTTGCAGCATGTCGGTGTGGCCAGTCATCCTCTTCCACAGAGCTCACTCTAGAGTAGGTTAGACTAAGGAAAAATACAATGTTCTTTTCAATTAGAAGAATTCATAGATAGAATGAGAATCAACTGATGACATCTCTGATGATGGATATGGTCTTGATTTTACTCATTTTTAGTTTTCTTTTTTAGATGAGGAATTGTCTTGGTTTGACCTCTTTCTTTCTCTTTTTCATTCAATAAAATTTGGTAGGAGCAGGTTCGCCTTTCTCCTTGAACTTTCTCATATATTTGTTAATATATAATTATAAATATAATAAATATAATTATTATGATTTTATAAATATATATATATATATATTAATAAGGTCATAATTATTTTCTTATAATTAAATATATTTATAATTTTATTATTAAATATTTATATTATAGAATTAAAAAAAATTAAACATTTTAATAATATAAATTTCAAACATATTTTTAATTTCAAAACATAATAGATAAACAAAAATAAATATTATTCATACAAATTAAAAACATATTTATAATATTACATGTATAGTAAATAAATATATGTATTAATAAATATTACATAATGACTAAATAAATTTTTAATTTATTAATGAATAAAAAGTAATAAATGAATAAACTAAATTAAATAAATTTAAAAAATATTAAAAAGTGAATTAGTAACATTTACATGAATGAAAAAATACACATGTACACATACACATCTACACACACAATAACATACACATGTACACATGTAAATACAATAATAAACATGCATACATATATTTTTACATGTACATATATTTTAAATTATTGAATATCAATATAAATATATATATCCAAATAAATATAGTCATTTATATATTATATATTTATTTAAATAATATATTAATATATTATGTTTATTTTATTTATATACACATTTTGTAATTAATATAGAAATGCTGCAAACCATGGATTACAAATCGATGGTCCTGAATTTATTATTATTAAAAAGAAAGTACAAGTGTAGAGAGGGGAGAGGGAATTAAAATGATAACAAGTGGTGCACAACACCACCAAGAACAAGAACCATTAAAAAGATTGCTTTTTCTATTCATGCCTCCCCTTCCCCGGGATCCACCTCTGCTTTGTGGGTGTCTTCCTATCTTCCACTACTTTAGATCCTTCCATCTGGTGACTTGATCATTGATTCCTGACAGTTCATCATCATCATCCATGTCATGAAGCAAGTACATAAAAAGCTCCACAAACAATACCAAATTAATTTTAGAATACTTCCTTTCTAATATACCTAGTTAAAATATCGAGCAATCTACGAAAATTTTTCCTAGTGTATGGTGTCAACTTAATTGATACTATGTCAGTTACCTTTCTTAAATCAAACTACATGTTGGTCGGGGCCTCACCCTATATATTGGGTGTACTTGTCTGACCATTAATAGTGACCACTACGTCTTGAGAAAGGCTCTGGATAGGCATAGGCTTAAATGATGGTTTTGAATTTCCCTTCCTGTGAGTGACTAGTTAAAGGCCCTCAATATCCACTAAGGTATATTTTTTGGGGGAGGCATTTTGTCTGCATGATCAATTGAAGGATGTCCCATCTTTTCAGTTCCTTTCCCCTCAGCTATAGACTGTTCTTGTTGTAATTCCCAATCCACTTTATCATGTATAGAAACATCTTAATCATATTGAAAGACAAATAATTCCACATTTTCCTCTACAACAATAAGGCCAATGCTATTCTTCATGGATGTTAATTCTAGAATCTCCCTTGATTCCACCTCATCAAAAATTTCATCCCATGATTTTTGGTTACAAGAAGGAATCCTCTCATGTTTATCATAAACAAAAGGAATGGATTCTCATTGCACATTCCTTATACATTTATAACCTGCCAAAATAGTAGAAAAAGAGGGGGAATCCTCTAGAACATAAGTAGAAGGGGATCCCACACCTTTTCACTTGGTACAATTTCTATCAATTCGATTCCCATCTTGAGCTCAGTTCTTCTTTGAGAAATCACTTTCTACATGACCTTGCTGGGTGAAGTATGAGAGAAATTAATTTCTCCTATATTTTTATAATTCCCAATAACATTGTAGTCCAAACCAAACATAGGAACTTTTTTAAATAATATTCTCAATTCATACTCATATAAATAATTATTGAATAGAATTTTTTTTACCAAGGTGGAGATTATATATAATTTTTCTAGTATGCACACATAGTGACCAAATCTTGCAAGATTAGTTTTCCTGTCCATCATGATGGGGACACTAATATCCAGAAATACATCATAGTGGATTTTGGGATTCAACAGAATCAAATAGAATATGCAGACCTAGACCAGAAGCTGGAAAAAAGTGCTCCTTACTTGCAGAAGGATGAATCTTTGATCCCATTCCTATATATGTTGGAAACCCATCTCGAATGAGACAATGAAAAATCTCCATGTCGCATTTTGAGTTCGTTAGAGGGAAATAGAATGTGATATAAGCCTCTCCCAAGAGAAACAGATATCCAATCTATCAGTCACCAAAACCCGATAGGTGAGAGACTAATTCAACCATCTTCCATGGTTTCGATCCTTTAGAAAGAATCATATGAAAAAGAATCAAAGTTCTTACCCAAATTGATGAATTCATTCATTGATTCTTAGATGGAAACAACAATAACAACTTCCCCTTTACTACACATATTTATTTCTTCTATATATTTGAAATGTAAGAAGGATCAACAATCCCAATCAGCTAGAAAATTGTATTCTACATCAGGTCTGTTTGAAGCTGCATCCTACTCCTTCAAGAGAGAAACATCATCGTTGTAGCTGATGATGCCTCCTTCAAGATTGTATGAAGACTACAAGATCCGTTAGAGGTTCAATGTCTATCATGGAAATATAAATTAAGTGTTGAAAAATATTATGTGTTCTTGAAGGATTCTCTATGATGTGGATGGATACAGTTAATCAAGGCAACCATGCAATCATTGATATTAATGTTGAAATTACATTTACTAAATTGAGTAGGCAAGGTTTATACGACTTGAAAAGACACTTATATTGGGCTTGGGTGCACCATTACTTCAACGTGTCATAACTTATGAGGTATGTGATGATCTGTTACACATTATCAACATGGGTGATTTACTCATTGAGGAAGAAACCACATTTTTCGATTATATGATGGTGATTGATGGATGTAAACACTGTATATAATGATGATGAAAATGGGATGATGACAATGGTGATGTGGATGATGAGTCGATGTGACATACCTCGATGTAGGGCCCCCTTGTGCAGCATGATGTGGTTTGACATCCCCATGTTGCTTCAATTTTTTTAGTTTTTAAATGTTTGAATATAAATATTTTGACTTCCTTCATGCTGAAATGCTATGATTTGAGAGTTTTTAGGGTTCTCAAATTTACTCTAAAAGTGGTTTTATGAAATTTTTTAAAAAAATTGGACGAGATCATGATTGGGATGATTAAAAATACATTTCGAGGGTGGGTGTTACTATTGTTTCACATATCCAAAAACAAGGGAATATTTATGATTTCTTATTAGACCATGATAGATAGATGAAAGGTTGTTATCCTAAAATATTTTGGTTAATAATGATTTTCTAGGTGAAAATCTTTGAATGTGGTGAGATATTAGTGAACCATATAATTCTTCCAAACCATTTCGATCTCTTTAATGATATTTAATGAAAAATGTTATTAAATTGGAGTCTTTTAATTTTTCTATCATGGGTTAAATCATTTAATTTTTAATCTAATATTTTAAAATATTCACCCACATTTGTGAATTCTATAATATCATTTCTATCTCCTAAACGAATCCCTACATTGACACTTTATTATTGAATTTTGGGTCAGGATAGGATTTTTCCTTGGATATCTATATGATTTATTCAAATAATAAGTTCCAATCATGGAATGATTCAATAGTTCAACAAAAAATAAGGTAAATAACACCAACATTATAAATATTTTAGTAATCTGTTTAATTGGGAGATTATAAACCATTAATTACGAATCCCTAAACATGAATGGAGATCACCGTTTTTGTGGAGGATGGAACTATATAATATGGATTGATGTTTTATTTTGAATATTCGACAAATAATTATCACATTTCGACACTATTATCAATTCCCACCTCATTATTTATTTCATTAAATGTCTTGCTTCAGTTTTTTCATTGTTCACTGTATGCTGATTATTGTAATAGTGTAAGGTATTTTTATAATCATTAATTTTAGTTCATTATTTTTCAAGATTATCAGTAGAGGATAAATTATAAGAAAGAAAACTAGTTAGTTTATTAAAAAGTTAAATTACCCGCTACCTCTATTTAGGCTACATTCCTTGCTCAGTAACATACCACCAACCAAAATAGACTAGAAATTGTAATAGAGAAGTGGCTGGGACTCTCTGACTGCTAACTGATCATATCCTTTATATATTCTCTGATATAATTCCCCCTCACATGTCCCCCATGAATGAAAAAAATATTTTCAAAACATTTATTGTCTGAAAGTTTGATGGGTTATTGGAACGAGTGGTGATTTATTTTAAAATATGTTAGATAATGTTCCAAATGGAATGGTGGGACTGCTGGAGGATAAGGGTGGAAAATTCCACACTAGTTGAAGTTATATATTTTGCAGTGGGAGATTACCTACAATAATGGAAAATAGTTGTATTCAAGGTGATGATGATGATTATATAGATAAGTTTTAGAGGTTAGTGCAGTGGGGGTAATGTATAGTGTTATTTTAAGTGGTGAGGGGATCACAGTATCAATAATAGTCATTAGATTAGATGGGTTTGGATATATTTTGGGAATCTTAGTGGTGGGTTGTGGGGAGATAGATAAGTTGGTAAAACCTTACTTGTAAGATGTGGTATGGAAAGATAGGATAAAAATATAGTGGTCAATCCATATAACCAATGTTTTAGGAGAATACCCAAATTAGGTTAGCTTAATAACTTGAATTGGACTAGGGTATACCCAGGATAACCCATTGTTTAGACTTCAACATGTAACCTTTCCTTAATAGTTAGGCATGTTGTGTTATGATTATGCAGCTTAGTGTGTAGTCACATGGTACACACCATGTTGGATGAGTGGATAACATTGATAAATATAGGTACATGATCAAATATATCTCAGGTTATAAATTTGGTGTAGATGATGATCATTTACCATATAATATTGAAGGAAATGATAGGTCCACTGAGGAAAATTACCTACAACAAAATGAGAATAATTCATCATGTCATCCAAATTATAGGATTCGTCATTACATCATTCTCGTAAATCATTTTATCATATTACTATGGTTCTTTTATTTGGAAGGAAAATAACACATTCAATGTTTTTTAGTACAAATGCATTATTGTGAATTTCCCTGTCTTTAGGAATTGTTCTTTGGGTAGTTTTAGTATATTATCATTATAAAGATAACAACAGGGTTTTAGTGAGGGGATTATAGAAGGAATAGGTTTTTTTACTCCAATAGTGATGCACTGATTCCAAGGCATAATATTCTCACAAGAACTATGGAGCTCTACTATCTCCATGCTGGTCAATGGTGGGACCACCTTTTTGATGATATAGTCTTGTACACCATTGGTGACATGTTTATGATAGGGTGAAAGTCCTAATTATGAAACGTAGGGTAATGTAATTCACTGTGATATATGGAGTGGTTCCACCATATATAGAGTCACTGACCCATCAATTAATAGAAATTTTCTCCAATGTGGTGTGAGTCCTCTATTGGTGTTGATACTCTCTCAACTAACATATAAATCTATACGATGAATGGTGACATGACCATACCTACCAGGACCCCTCATTGAATAATGATAAACAATGTGTGGCCCCAAGACCACCTCTAATAGGCAGAGGGATAGATATTTAAAAAATAAGGCATAAAATTCATTGGAATCCCTAAAATATAATAACTTTTAGTAGACTTGATACCTAATATACAATATAACCAAAATCCAACAATGAAATAAAAAAATAAGAAGTATAATAATGAAAGTATGATGTATCAAGAAAAATTTATAATTACAAATAGGTAAATTCCATGGGAGTAATGAATTTTAGAAGTATTCATGTATTGTGAATGCATGCCTAGGGAACACATATCATCACTTCAAGAACTCTAAGAACAATCTCTAACAATTAACGATTCCATTATATACCATCATTTGTCACTAAGAATCCACACAACTTACTCTATAAGATCCAAACTAACCAAATTCACCTACAAGATATGAATCCTCTACACAAACCCAAAATATATTAGAATAGATCCCATGTAGGGGTTAATATAAACATATCCTATAATATATAATGAATAGAAAATGGGAATCCAAAATAATAGGCCATCTAAAAATAGATGATAAATACAAATCATTCGAGATCTTTTATATAGTTTAGGAAATCAAATGATAATAAAATAATTATAGACTATATGTCTAATATTCAAATAAAAAATATACTAATATGAAAACAATATACCATATATCTTATAATACCAAAACAACCCAGAATTTATGAACTCCAAATTTTCATTTTAAAACACTAAAGGGGTATTAAATCTTCTATTGAATAGGTATACTCATCGAGGGGGGTCACCTTCCCCATAGATGGAAGACATCACCTCATTTAAAAAGGGGTTATTTACTCCAGTTGTCATATAGAGAACCTCACCTTGTTGATGAATATTCAAAAAGGGGGTATCCTAATACTATAAATAACCCATAACTTTTCATGATCATGGGGGTTCTAAATCTATTCTCAAATTGTGTAAAGGATCCTCTCCCAATCATCATTATATGATAATGTGGTTTATTGATAGTATAATACACATGGTGGTCTATCCCATTAGAATTGGATTTCCTCAAAAAAAATTATCCTCCCAATGTATTCTATATAAATCTACCTATACCCAGTTAGTGTTTCTAAAATGATAAAGAAATCTTTTTTTAAAAATAATCCTAATCACCATTTAATATAAATTAATTTGAACCAAAAAATTATAAATATATAATTGAGAATAATGGTCTATTATTAAATCCAATTCTAAAATCAGGGATATAATATATGAAAACAGCCTATGAACACATATTCTATGGTATATAATACTCCAAAACAACATGAAATCCTCAAAAAGTAATAAAGAATAAACTATATTTATTCTTTCATGGGTGTTAATCTTACACAAAATGCATGTTTAGGTACATTGAGCCAGGTGTGAACTCTAAAATCCCAAGTCATGTTAAATCCACCAATATAACATATCCTTCTTCTTAAACATATTGTGTATTGTCTGAGCTTCATTTTTCCATGACCAGAGTGTTTTATCCCATCAAACATCATGTGTACTTATCTAACTATATTCCATGAACATGTGATTAATATACAAGAAAAACCTCACATAGTCATGTTATTTCTTATTTAATAAAAAAAATATCATATACCACTTAGTGTGTGTGTCTAGTGTTGTTTGCTGACTATGTTTTCTAGTACACGCAAACTCATGTGGATTAGAAAACAAGGTGGGTGACTCAAAAGCACACATTGTGTAATATTTAATTTTATGTATAAGACATATCCATTTAACGTAATATAATATAATGTTTCTATTAAATTCATCACACTCTGTATCTTATCAAAAACTATGTTCCCTTTTCAATTCTTAATTGTTTCAATGATTTCTAAAATTTTCTACCATCACTATCGGTCATCTAGCTCTTTCACACTCTTCCTTACAAATATATCATATTCATACTATCGTTTAACATTTCAATCCCTTTTTATAATATAATCATTCCAATAAATATGTCTTATCGAAGATAAAATGATACCACTACCTGAAGACCTTTATTGAATTTCATCCACCACTATGATGCACCTGCAATGGCCCTCTTCCATTTCTTGGATCAAAATAGTTCATCCCAACATTCGATTTAATAATTCACAATTCTAACCTTGGAAATCGATACCCTAGTTAATATGAAGGATTCTAGAGAACTTTTTCACGAGAAATAATCAAGGAATGGAAGGGGTTGTTGTACATTGTGATTATTACAACCCCAAGTTAAATTCATAATTATTTTCATCAAACATGTATTACCAATGATTAGTGATAAATATCAAAAATAAAATAATTTATGAACATAATGTGAAAGGGAGAAAAAATATCAATTCAACTAAAATTTTTTGTGCATGAATAATAGAAAATATGAAACTTTATAATACATGTAATATAAAATTACTCAAATATTCATGATTATATATAATAACATATAAATAATGTATCATAAAAAATTAAATAGGACTTCCTAACACATGGAATTAATATTGAATCTTATTCCTTTGAAGATGATATACAATCTATCAACACCACATTCTAAAAAAACCAATACATATTCTCAAATCCTTCTCTATATAGGGTATATGTTAATGATTTTTTGGTTAAGATAAGTTAAAAAAATTTATAGGGTAATTCATATCACAATTATAGTTCAATAAATTCTTACCATAAATTACTTGAAATAGCCTGGTCCATGGCCCAAAACCCGGGCACATATATTATAACATATATATAAACCACCCAATTTTTATACAATCAGGGTAGAAAATTTTCAATATGAGGTTCCATTTAGGGTAATTTTATGCTCACCTACATGGGATAAATATTTATTTATTATTTATATATTAAATATCATATAAATTTATCTATCTTGGAATCTCCCCATAATTATCCTTGAGGGTAGACATCATGTGTCATGTTTACCAAAACAGTTAGAATTTTTTTTGAATATAATTGCTAAGACGAACTTATTATTATAACCAATACAAGGTTTTGGACTATTATAATACTAATTAGATTAAATACCCTAATATAGAGTGAATCTGTGCATGAATTATTAATTCAATTACCTCTTAGGATCTTGTTTTAATATTAAACAAAATAGTCCTCTCTCTCTCACTCTCTCTGAGTTCAATGTATGAAATGAATTTAAATCAGGCACAAGACACAACAATTTTACTTGGTTCACCCTCACTTGGATACTTAAAAGGAGGATACAATGATGATGTGGTGATGTAATGAATCCACTAAGGCTCACTTCCAAATTATAGGGTTTAGGCTATATAACTTTTATGGCCAGGCTCACTGCCATTACCAGGATTAAGGTACGCTCACTAATTTCCCAAGAGAAAATCCCAATGTTAATTTATCTAGGTCACTTATGTTGGAAAATATCACTATCCTCCTCTTCCATTTCTCACATCACTTAGAATCATCCCAAACATAGTTTATGGACTTGTAGGTCCTTTCAATTGTATGAATTCACGCATCCTAGACTATTGACAGGTGCAATATTGAAGTCATATTTTCCCTTGTATATGAAATCCAATTTTTGGAGTACTAAAATTTTAAAAAATTACATGTTTGAACTATTTTAGTCGTGTCATGAACATACTTATGTCCTTCATAAACTATCTTTCATTGCATGGAACGAGTGCATCACATTCCACCTTTTAATTCCACAAATTGTCCATACTTTAGAGGAAAATTCTTCTGTTGTGGGCCACTTATCCTCTATAAACAAATGATGTCACAAAAAACCACTTATCCTCTGTAGAAAATTATTATTTTTTGTTATAGTTCCCCAAAATACCCTTCTTCAAAATGCATTCATTGACACCCTTCATGGAATTACTTCTCCATGAACTATCTCTTTCGTGGAATCCATTCTGAAATACTCTTTTACACATCCCAAAATTCTTCACATATAAATTATGTTTTCTATTGATAATTTATCTATGTAATTATGTTATTAGTGATCCTTATATAGGTAAACAGATAAAAATTATCTCTAAACTAATTTTCGAAAATTTCGATGCAGTATATCCATCTCCACAGACTTTGCTAGGTGGTCTGCATAGAGCCTTTCATACTTCATAGTAGATGATAGCTTCCTTGGATAGAATGCCATTGAAGCTCCTCAGACCACTATCTCATATCCAAAAATGATGGCCATTCTTGGAAAGAACCATTTCCTCTCAACTAAAAGTGACAACCTTTGGGAAAAAAAACTCATGCAAACTACTTGTCATCCACAAACTATTTTTCACTCATGGTCCGCTAGCGCCCTTCACTTTCTACATTGCCCTAATATGTGGATTTATTCCCTTTTAAAATTTTCATCATCATTCCGCAATCCTCTTATATAGTCCTTGAACATTTATTCGTGGTCTGCTTAGTATTAACTTCTTTTTTAGAAATCCAACCCTCTCCAAAAACTAACTCTCGATTTTAGTGCCCAAAATTTTTGGAAAACAGAAGGAAACTCTACCACATTAAAAACATGCTTCGACAATATCAACCAAACTCATTTACAGTAATATAGATCTGTCAAAAAAAACAAAAATAACTAAAAAACCAAGAGGATTCCTAGGGTTATTTTACCCCACAATCTCCCCCTTTTGGTTTGTTGACAATTTTATACATTTTGATATATCGTTGAACCTCCGTCCATCTTCAATAATAATTCACTTTTTCTAATTAATATAGCAATAAAGGATTTACTCAACACACACAATGAGACCTCACAAACCTTTCTCATCATGAAAAATAAGATTATATTGAAATATTAATCAATGAATCGCTTCATTTTATTCCAAAACCTCTCAAAGGATTTCATTATGAACATCATTTGTTATGATTTATAATATTTGATCGATCACCACAAGCATCATCAGATTAAATACTAACCCTACATCATTAATCCCTATAATAGATTCAACTCCCCCTATCTTGATGCTCCACCTAGTAGCTTCTCCCTTACCTTGATTATGATATTTTCTCCCTTTTAATATCAATAGTTCCCCCCTTGTCAATGAACCCAAAGGTCACTTTGTTTTTTCTTCAATAGGGTAATGAATGCAGAACATCTAATTGAGGGGAAAAAGAAGACTTATTTGGGGAGAGGGGGTCCCACATACACACTTTTTCAAGTGTGTAGAGTGGAATAAACCCCCATAGCCAGTTGATGCCTTTGAAATGCTTATTTTGGAAAGAAATTTGTTAGAATATTTGCAACCTGTAGTTATGTAGTAACGTACTCCAACTTCACAAGACCTTACTCCACCATCTCTATGAAAAATGATACTTGATTCCAATTTGACTTGTTCTTTAGTGATTGATTGAATTTTTATTAAGATTTATATCACTTTAAATTTCAAAATAGATTTCAATTGAATATTTCACATTAATTCCCATATCACTAAGTTATTGTTTCATACACAATAACTATGTGCAAGATTGGGTAGTCATAATATATTCAACTTCTATGATTATTAATGAAATTAAATTCCATTTCCTTCTTATACAATAAATAAAAAATATACCATAATAGAATGAACCACATGATGTCGATTTTCTATCATATGCTAAACCATCGTAATCTGTATCTATACATCCCAAAAACTCTTGGTGATATTTTTTCATTATAAATCAAAACTATATGCAAAATGACCTTGATATATTAAAGTATTCTTTTCACTAAAATCAAGTGGATTTCCTTTGTATTTCTTCGATATATTTCTTCTTGGAATGTGGTAAAGAAAAAAACCAGGACTTGTTGTTGTCATGTACAATAGAATGATAATGATTTTCCAATTTTTTGTGTTATTGATGAAATTGCCTTTATCAACTCATGATAGTTTAATTCAGGTACCCACTGAAGATTTTTTCTACTTATAATTATCCATTCAAAATTTTATCAAAAACTCCTTGGAATATTTGGTTTGAGAAATAAATTTTCTATTAATTATATATGTCACCAATAAGCCATGGAAAAATGAAAATTCCCTGATCATCAACATTTCAAATTAAATTTACCTAAATTATGAGAATGGATTGAATTGATTTATATTTGATACACTAGAAATTATTTCATAGAAATATACCATCACCATTATCCATTAATTACATTCATGGTTGACAAATGGATTGTAATCATTACCACTAAACTGAAAAAAAATATTTCTCAGAAACGGATCTATCCTTGAATAAAATTCTCTCGGTGCCTGATTCAAACCATATAAATTAATCTTTAGCCAAATTTTTTTTTCTAACCATCCTGAATGAGGAAACCATATGGCTTTTAAAAATAAACCTCTTCTTCTAGAACCACATTTATAAATTTTTACATGACATCAATCTAGATAACATCAAACATTTTTTACACTGTTATGGACAAGAATAATTGGATGGCCTATAGCCTTTAAGCATGTTAAAATGTTTCATCAACATAGATACCCCCTATATGAGTGTACCATTTTAACATTAGTCATGCTTAATTTTGAATTATCACACCATCTTCATTCATTTTATTGTGAAAGTCCCATTTATTCCTAATGAAATTCTCATCTGTTAGCCTCAAAAAAATAGTGCGTATTTGATTCTACTCAATTTTTTCAAGCTCATTATTCATATATTGAAATAAATTCTCATATCGAGCATCATCATCAAATCATTTATGCTCTACATGTGATAAGTAAGATACTTATTGTTGAGTATTCATACTCCATGTATGCACTGACATTGTCTGGCCACCAATTATGATGTATCTATCAATTTAGCAACTTTTCATCTATCTATGTGTAAATAATAAATTATTCTCATCCTTTTAATTATCTAAATATTATTAGAAATCAACATATGGAACTGAAACATCATATGATCTTCTTATCTATTCATTTGTATCATCGTGAGACTCATAATTTATTTTCTGATGAATTTTTCCAATCTCTATTATTGTTAAATAATGGAATAGAAAAAAAATCACAACATCTTATTAAAGAATTTATATAATTTTATTTTTTTGAGCAGCCAATAAATATAATTTCACCTTCACAGTATTCAAAAATCATATGATTCACATAATTGTCAGTGAAACACTTAATTACGAAGACTCAAAAGTACTTCATTGTTTGATTTTTTCCTTGTCATATCTCATTTATAAAATTTTATTATTTTAGAAAAATAAATGTATATTTGATGTTTAGACTAACGTTATCACTACTTATTTACAAAACTTCTCTGGTAGGTATTTCACAATGATAATTGTTCTTCCCATGTTATTGATAAATCTATTTCATCTCTCAACTACTTTATTCTGTTATAGAGTTCTTACAGCCAAAAATGGTGTCTTATCCCATGTTTCCCAAGATAACCCTAAAATTAGATATTCCTAAATGTGGTTCCATTATCTGTTTTGATCTTCTGGATGTTATAACTATCATATTTTCAACTTCCTATCAATAACATGTAATAAAACTGAACACCTAATACTTGTGGGTGATGATTTATACCCACACTATTATGTTATAATAATAAATTAAGAGAACATAGAATATCCTATCATCAATATATCTTGGTTAAATTGTTCCACACACATCTCAATGACCAAAATAATGCACTCTTGTTAAGATATTATCTTTTGACTTATATATCTTTGAAATGATCTTCCCTTGTTGAAAAGAAACATATTTATGAGTACGATCACATGATAACCTAGGGATGTCATGAAAAACATCATATTTCTCCAGCTCTTCCAAGGATGTTTGGATAAAGTGACCAAGACATATTACCTAGACATGAGGCACATATCATCTTCCCCACTCACAAGATAGATATTTCCTTCCACATACTTTCCGTTCAAAACAAATTAACTATATTTTTCTTTTATGGAACATAATTTTTTTGAAAATATTATAGAATGTCCTGAGTCCAATAGTTGGCAAGGACTAAGAATGTTATGACTAAGACCTTCAATAACTAAGACATCAGCATGTATCATGTCTTTTCCCTCAAACCCAGATTTTTCCAAGACAAAATTATTCAGGCCTTCATCATTACCATATCTTATGATACCTTCCTTATTGTAACTTATTTTGTACACTATATCATTATTTACTATCATATATGAGGTGAATACACAATAAATTATCCATATTCCAGTGTGATGTTATTCTTTAAATGGAATCTATACAACCACTTCATGTTCATCTTTTTTTTTCTGGTCCATGTTTTTTAATTCATATATGATATTGACTGATAATATTTATCTTCCATGATGTATGATAGACCAGCTGCATCTTATAGAGCTATAAACTTATTTTTATTTTCATCTCATTTAATGATACCTTTAACATATTCTTATGATAATATTCATTCCACTTGGACAAATTTATTTTCCTTGTCAATGAGTAGTAACATTCAATTTGACTTTATCCTCCACACATAAAATTGTGACTAACATACGTCTATCATAAGGTGTTGAAAAATAAAATTTACATACCTAATGAAGCATTGTGGTTGACTAGTGTCATATCACTTGAACAGTGTTGCCGTTAGTTCAATAAATAATTTATAATTCATATAGTATAATTTTTATGTTTATTTTTATATAATTTATGAAATTGATGGTTTTGGAAAACATTCAATTAAAATAATGAAATGAATAATTCAAATCATAATGCATATTCAGAAAAAAATATATAGTATACAACGAAAGGACTTGGTCCCTAGTTTGATAACATGAGTTCAATCATTATTTATTTTTTTCTTAAATTAAATTTAATAATTCATTTAGTGAAAGCACATTAATGAATTACTTCCCCTTGATTTATTGAGTCTATTCTTTTAGCATGCCTCTAGCACACAAAACCACACCTCCTCCAATTGTCAAATAACATAAAAATTCATCTGAAGATGATATTAACAAAATATCCAGCTCCACTATATTAGATTTCAACCCTTATAGAAACCCATTATCTACCGTTTGAAGGGTTTTTCTAAGATAACGGTGGGAAAATAATTAATCAATTAAAATAAATAAAATTTAAAATAATGCCATGGTGGACGATGACTGCACCTGTGAAATATCCTTGTATCCACCACAAATAAAATTATATCATTTTGAATTGAAGAAAAATAACAAAGAACGTTGTGAAACCATTCCCAGGGCCATGCCTTGGGTTAATCACATTCAATTATAAAGTGAAAATAGATTACAATGGAAGATGGAAGAGAAAGTAAAATTAGATTAAGGAAGGAAGAAGAAAGGTGGGACACATTAATTAAAAAATAAGAATTCATTAAAATGAAAATGAAAACTAAAATAAAGACAACACTTAGAAAGAAAAATTATCTATAGAAATTGGACTCCTCTCCTTAAGGCCTGATATGGAATGGGTTGGATTGAAATGATTTGAGAGTTAGAATCTATCCTTCTTTTATAGGGAGAATTTGGACTTTGAATGATTTCCTGTTGTAGCCACAACAAATGACCAAATTACATAGTGAATACTTTATAAAAATTTTTCTAAAACATTTTTCTCATCCAACATTAATATTTCCACATAATTTTCGACCTGTTGTAGGACTTATGAATTTGTTATTTACTGTTACTTTCCCTAGATAAAGGTTCGAGGTTGCTTCCTTCAAAATATTTCATTCAAATTCCACCTTGACAAGCTCATAATTCCATTAAATTTATTGAAAAAATTAACCTATGAGTCCTCGTTATATTATATGTAAAATCACATAAATTGGAGGTTTTTAGACCAATTTGGGATTCTATTACAATGGTGGGTTCCATACCATCTGCTAGGAAAATTTCCCAAATTCAATGAATTTTTATGGCCTCTCGATGCCCAAATAAACCCCCTTTTCATAATAAAATGATTAATGAAATAAATAAAGGATTTTAAAAAAAATCTCTCAATTTTAATTTATATTTATAAATAAATGATCAATATACTTTTGTGGTAAAAATATGGAAAAAAACAAAAATTATGCACTTTTATCAATTTTTCTCAAAACACTTCATTAATCAAAAAGTGATCCATATAAGCACATATTGATAAATTTGGAGGGTTAAAACAATTTAAATTCACAGAAAAAATATATAAAATATTATCTTTATAAATCCCCCACACATAAACCATTCTTTCCCTAATAGATAAAATATTTACATGGATTTGAGAGGACACCAATTTTACTAATATTCAAATTCCAAAGTAATGAAAACAAATAATTTTTAATATTAAAAAAAATTTGTACAACTAAAGATGAGGTCTCAATTTAATTTCTCATTTTTGAAATAAATAATTAATTCAGCTATTATACTTTTCCCCTTTGAAAAATGATGGAACTTCTCATTTTATTCATTAAATCTCATCAATTAATTATTATTAAACATTCCAACTCATGATTTTCCTCACCTCTGTATATTTCCTCTCTAGTATCATGATAAAAATCAAATAGAGATATTCTCATATCATTAGAACATGTTTCGTATCTATAGGATTATAAATTAACTACATTCTACAGTTTTTTAATATAAAAGGCATATAAACTCATGAGGACCTGTAATAAAGGTTCAAATGAAACAATGGATTAAGGTTGGTAGGATTTTATGATTTAAAAATTAACTCTTAAGAAGGAGGATAATATATTATGTACAATGCATGATATTAAATGTAAAAGTGTAATAAATATAACCCTTCAAAGTAGAAACTCCCACTTCCCTAAAAAATCATACTAAATTTTAGGATCAAGTAAGTATAATAAATGATTTGTGCACCCCCTTGAATATTTTTTTACATTTGTTCTTTTTTATCTTTTTTTAGAAGTTATTATTAGAGAAAACATCACATATATCACCTAACCACCTATGATCAGAAAATTTTCAGGTGGATAATGATGATTTTTGGTTCTCCCAAATTACAAAATATTTTCCATTTTTATTTTTTTGGTTCTTTTTTTTCATATTGTCATTTTTTTAATTCAATTGGGAAAAAATGAAGTAAAATTAGTGATTCAACCACCTTTTAAAATGACCATAATAGAACCCCCACACTTCTTCTTTAAAATGTAACTCATCCATCGCACCATGACTCCCTTCACCCCCACACATCAACTATAAAATATCATGAAAATACCAAGAGAAGGGTAGGAATGGATAGAAATGGATTGAAACATGGATCATCCCTATAAAGATCATTCATGGTCTCTATAGATTAAAATAAAGAATTATGTAAAGGTGGTATTGATGTATATGGGAGTTTAAAAAGATTCCTCAATAAATTTAAATGTGTTTTATCAAAGTCATAGCTTTGAAAAGTTTCAATACAAGTTATAGCAGTTGGCATGTCCCAAGACCTCTCAAAAAATATTCTAAAGTATAAATAGAATGTACTTGGCATAGAAATCATCTCGGGAATGATAAATATGATATTGGAAAACCACTCAAGGCATGATTTATAATAACAAATCAATTTACATGAATTTTAGAAATTTAATTCATGAAAAATGGAAGGGAAATTTCTGTTACAAGAATCAATCAATTCTTTAAAACTATGTGTTATAATTTCAATATCCATGACTGAATTTAAATATTCAATTTTCCATTATACTAATTCAATCTAATTTTCTGTGAAATCTAAAACATTGAATAACAGGATTCTTAAAAAACTTTTTTCTGGTAGAAAATTCATGTAAATCAGGTATGGGCAGGTATTTCTAGTGGAAATCTCAAATAATGATTCAAAAAAGGTAAGGAGATTAAAAGTATAAACACTAAAGGTGACCTCCATATTGAAATAAAGTTATTCCCTATTTTAAATAGATTGAGGATTCATTCTTCCATAATAAACCTCTAAAAGAAAATAACTAAATTTAGAACATGAATTATGTCTTTAAATCTCAAAAAATATAATTGGGATTGGGCTATATTATTTAATAATTCTGAAGAATAAAATTGGAATCTATATTCTTATGTTTGAAAATAAAAATACTAAAAATAATTTAAAGGATAAATCTTAGTATGATCCCACAATTGGGCCATAAATTATTACTACCACCATTGGGTTGTACTAGCCATTATCCAAAGTCTAATGATGGATGAGGATTCCATGACATTAACCACCTCATTTATCTTTTACCAGCATGCAATTATTTTTTCATGTTCAGGATAACTCCATGGATAGAGTACACTAGATATTACCCGTTCTCAAGGTGGTATATCATTCATAGAGGGGGTAGTATGAATTATGGGTCCTCATTTTCATTGATTGCTACTTTATAAAACATATATTTTTCTTTCATTGGATTCTTTAGATGTGTGCAAAAATTGTTCTATTTAACAATTGATGCTTTTGGATTTGGTTCTTTCAGAAGAGTCGGTGGGATCTATTTTTGGGGATCCTCCAAAGAATGTTCATTGAAATTAGGGAGCTCCATATGTTCCTCAGTAGGTGTAAGTCCAGATTCTTATTCATCTACAAAGGCATAATATGAGTTAGCTAAATCTGAAAATTCAAAAATATTGTAGAGGATATTAAAATTAGTTTCAATAAAATATAATGAATTTGAGTTTAAGAATGTATCATATCTCTCAGGTGGTTGGACTTGAATCTATTCTTTGATGGAACGTTCTTCTTGGAGTTGATCATCAAGGGGTGGATGTAGGTAATCAGGCTCCTCCATCCTTACATTAAATTCCACCAATTTAGTGGTGTCTTACTTTAAGGGTGATGACTCTTATTATTTGCATGGCTTGGAGAGATCAATTAGTTCCTCATATTAAATAAATAATTCATCTAAATCATGTTTATGTCCCACAAGTGGCACAACAAGATAGTCTTCCACCCTTACCTCCTCATGTTCTTCAATTTTAATTATAATTAGTGAAATTTCTTCCACAGCTTTCTCAAGTTCTTTATCCAGCCCAGTGTTGGGTTTCACAATTAATGAATTAGTATAATAAAACAACCTATCCTCATTTCATTAATTTTTTTCTATGATTTCTCTATGTTCTTGCAAATAAGATCTAATACAACCTTCATATTCTTCTTGTTTTTCTTGTGGCACCTGTGAGTAATATATCCACGCACAATATTCTGAATTAAAATACATCATGGAAGTATTATTTTATTTTTTCTCAATAAAATGAAATGAAATATACCTAATATGTGAAAATATAAAGTGTAATGTATTAAATGATTAGAACCTAGTAACAACACTAGTTTTGATGCAAGCCTATCATATGGCATGTAAAAAAGAAAATTTATATTCCTAATGCAATATAGTGTCTGACCAGGGTCGTCTCACTTGAGGATCATAGCAGTTGGTTCAATCAATAATTTTTAATTCACCTAGACTATTTCTTATTTTTTTAAATTATTTATAAAAATTTTGATTTTGGAAAATGTACAACTAAAATAATGAAATAAACAATTAAAATCTAATTATAGATGCAGAAAACAAAACATATCAGAAATAATGGTCTTGGACTATGGTTTGATAATACGAGTATATTAATTATAATTTTTTAAATTAAATTTGATAAACCTTATAGTGAAACCTCATTAATGATTTACTTTCCACAGATTTATTAAGTGTATGATTTTAGCATGCCTCTGTCATACCAAACTACTTCTCCTCCAATATTCAAATAGGATAAAACATAAACTGGGGATTCTATTCCTAAAATGGATGGATCCACTATATTCCATTTAATCCATTATAGAAACTTAATATCCATAGTATGAAGGGTTTTCTTAAGAGTAGAGAGGGAAAATGACAAATCAAGGAAAAGAAATGGAATTGAAAATAATGTCGTGGTGGATGAACACTGCACCTGTGAAATACCCTCACATCCACAAAAAAATATATTCAAAACATTTTTAATTGAATCTCAACAATAAAGAACACCACGAAACATCCCTCCAGGCCAAGCGTTGGGTTAGTCACTTGAAATTTTGAAGATAAAAGTGATAAAAGTGGAAGATAGAAGAGAGATATCAATTAGATTAACGATGGAGGAATAAAGGTAAAACACATTAATTAAAAAATATGTATGAATTACAGAGGAAATTAAAAATAAAATAAAAAATAAAAAATAGAAATAAAAATAAAATAATCTCATTGGCCTCATTGTCTTGGGGATCCAGATTGAATGAGTAGGAATTGAATGATTTGAGAGGTAGGATCTCCCATCCTTTTATAGGTTGAATTTTTAATATAAATTTTTTCACATTGTATCCCCAATTAATGATAGAATCATGTGGTTAATCCTTCATAACTGTTTTTCCAAAATGTGTTTTGTTTCCACCTTCAAATGCTCTGCTTAATTGGTCCATGAATTTTGGAGTTATGAATTTTTCATTTCTTTAACTGTATATGGATGAATGTTCCAAGAAGCTTCCTTCAATTTTTTTTATTCAATTTCCACCATTGTGAGGTCATATCTCCATGAAATTTATTATAAAGTCACATCTATGGGTACAGGTTGTCTTCCATATAGAATCAGCAAAATTGGAGATGTTTAGATTGAGATATGGTTTCGATATAGTGGAGGGGTCCACGTTATCAACCAGGAATATTTCTCAACATCAATGAATTTTTTGAGCCAATAGATGATAAAATCATGGTACATCCCATTACCTTGATCTGTTATGTTTTACACCTATTTTAAGCTCCATTTTAGTTAAAAATCATTTTTACATGTTTTTTTTGGTTTTACTGTAGACTGCAGAATAGGTACACATCTTGTACCAGAAGTATACATCATGTACATGGTGTTGGTTTTAGGTCATGACTGGGTAGATCATGTCATGATCTGGTACATGTTTTTTACCTAAGGGACACATATTGTTGGGGTTAATTAATAGTTTTTTCACCTATGTTGATGATTTTTTCAGCATACACATCTAGCGTGGCCTACAAATCGTAACCCATAGGTACACGTTGTGTATCGACTAGAACCTAACATAAAGTAATACATTTGGAAATACTGCTCAGTATATTATTCCCATTCCTCTTTTCTCTCGACCTTAGAATATCTCTAGGTTAGTTTTAAGGGCTCAACACTTTCTATATCTATCTGACCATCTTCCAATCATCCTTTTTCTTATGGTTTGGTTCCCATGTAAGTTATCTCCCTTGTTCTTCGAGTTATCTCCATATCTCCTCATTATTTTTCAACTGATCATATAGGGATTGATTGATCTATTCCCTGAGGTGTTGGATAATGAATCTAGGTTGAGTTTCGAGATCTTCTTCACCTTTTTATCATTTACAGGTTCTGTTGCGAGTGTCGTTCTTCGAGAAAAAGATAGGGGGTTCCCTTCTGATTTTCCAAATTAGTTAAATTATATTTTTGTTTATTTCAATCATTGATTTTAATTTAATTTCTTAACCCAACCTTAAATTTCATTTATAAAACATAATTCTACTGAATTGGGATTTTTGAAATGTTTATGGAACAAAAATTTATAAAACCCTCAATTCTATTGAAATAGGGTGTGTTTATGGAAATTAGTCAATTAATTTGTGGATTTTGTAGGAAATGTTTTCAATTAAATTGTTGTGTTTAATTGAGAAAATTAATTGTGAAAAGGTTGCAATTGGTTTTGAATGGATTTCAAACTCATGAAAATGGATTAAAAAGATTTGGTAAAAACCTAATAGTTTTGTCTTATGAAACGATATGTTTTTGAATAAACCCTATTTTGGTTTTAAATGGAAAGAAATTAGAATTTTTCAAATGCAATAATGGTATTGAATTTTTTTTAAGAAATCTTAAATTATTTTGTGAATCCTGTAACATCACATGCAAGCCTTAGGTAGTTAGTCAGTTATTTGGATACACTATATGTTGTTAATATGTTCTAAAAAAATACATGTTGCGGGTCACATACCCAACATGTTGGTGAAGAGTACCATTTTTCCATTCTCATGGGGACATGTGTATACACAATTTTGTAAGATAACCTAGAGTATAGAATCCTATGGATGGTTAATACTACCATACCTTTTGGAATATGGACATGTTTCTTTCCCGTTTATTTATATTTGAGATATAAATGTATGCCAATGTTGTTGGAACATATTAAAATCCTTATTAAATTTTAATATAAACTTTTTATATTAATGTTTTACATAATTAATTATTTTAGAAATATAATATATCATTTAACGTAAATAATGTTCTATGAATGTATTTTCCATCATTTTGGAAATGAATAACATGTTATTTTAATATACTATTTAAATTTCTGAACTTGTTTGTTCTGAAAAATTGGATTCATTTCATTGGATATTTTATATATGGAATATGTTATGGAATCTTTGGTGGTATCCTACTATGTTTATGCTTACGCCCTACTTTTTTCTTTGGGTGTTTGCATACTTTGTTCTTCCAGGCTCGAGAAAAGGGAAGAAATCTTTCATAGTTGGATCTGGATATTGAGCTATGGAATTGGTGGGTTGGGTACTTAGATTCATTGGGGTTGTTTTTTTTGTTTAGTACATTGGGGTTTAGTATTTTGGATTTTATTCCTCGATGTATTCTGGTACATTTACTCCATGTGTAGTTTTCCTTTTGATATGCATACTATATTTTAAATTTTGTTTCTATATTCTTGTGGTAAAATCATCTCCACTTGTATATTGTGTAATGTCATGTTCTAGTCGCCAACCCATGGGGAACAAGAACTCCCTTAAGTTCATGTCAGTGTTGAGTTAGGTATCAGGTTACCATGGAACCTGAGCTAGTTCTTGACGAATAGGTATCTGAGTGAGGTTGTTAGATTTTTATCTGTATGTGAGTACGCATTTTTGAAATCATATCAGGACATAGGAGGTAGTTGTGATTGAGTTCTTAGTCCTCTCTCACCACAATTAACATTATGTCACTAGGGGTGGTTAGGGCAATACATATTGTATATTAGTTCTAGTCTTTTCCTTATTGATATTTGGAAAGAGAGAAATATAATTCTAATTTGTCCCTTATGTTGAGAATATTTTCTCTTTCAACTCAATTTGAGTGTTTATCCAATGTCTTCATTTCTTGAATGTAGATGTTGTATAGCATCATGCCTCCAAAAGACGTGTGAATCAGACATAGAAAAAGGATGATGTATAACCCCAGCATGAAAAATACAATATTTGATCTGAATCTGGTTGAGGATATTGTGTGCATTGTCCAAGCATAGGGACATTCACCACATCAAATTCTCACTTAGACTCTAGCTATGGATCCTCCGGAGGATGTTGATCAGAATATTTCTCAATAGTTCCTTTTCTAGAATCCACCAGTATACAAAGGCTCCATTGATCCTCAACATGCTAAGGAATGGTTCTGCAAGAGAGAAGGTCTTTTTGAGTTCTTGGAGACATCATAAGTGATCTGCGTGAAGTTTTCCACCTTCATACAAGAGGGACAAAGAAGGAGATGGTTGTATATGATGGTGACATAAAAGAAGGTTGAGGTGTTAGAGTGGAATGACATTAATTATATTCTCACAAACTACTTCTATCCAGAGTCAATGGCGTTGGACAAGGATATGGAGTTTTTCAAGAAGGATCAGACTAAAAAAACTATGACCTATTACTCAAATCATGTTTCTGAGTTTGTTCGATTTTTACCTGAGATAGAATCTAATGAGAAGATGAAGGTTCGATTGTTTTAGTTGAGAATTCGATTAGATATAAATTTTCTAGTTTTCTTTTTAAATCTGATCACTTACGCTGATGTTCTGGTTTGGGTGATGATGGTTGATATAGACATGGATGGAAAGTCAGGGTTGATTGGAGTTCCTTTATATCATACTGTCATCGTTGGTTCCTTAAAAGTAAAATGATAGTGTGATGATCCTGGAAGTAGTTCTCGATGACATAATCATTCATGTCCTCCTACAGCTCCCGGAGGAAACTCACTGACTTTCTATATATGTTGAAAGAAATGAAATTCTAGGAGGGTTTTCATTGAGGTACCCAAGAACTATAGCTCATGCAAACATTTAGGACACTTATAGAGATTCTACCATCACTTATCTACTTATCATAGTGGTACATGATCATCATATCTTCCTTAAACTATAGGTTAATCAAATGATTTGATGATTAAAAAAGGGTTTCAGCCACATGCATCTGAAACGAAGCTTCTTCACCTAGTAGAAGAGTCTCTAGAGGATGTAAACACGAGTCTAGTTACTGTGATAGGCACCATTACCATTGCTTCATCATTAGTGAATTCTCTTTTGGGTACAGGTTTATCGCGTGCTTTTATTTCAACCCATACTATTAACTTACTTAATCTTCTTATGGAGAAATTATCTTATGATATGGATATTACTATACCCCTTTGAACGAAATGATAGCACCATATCCGTAGTCCTACTTTTATATTATATCTAAAAGATGTAGAGCTTGCTTGGAGATTTCTGGTTCTTGATATGAAATATCCTAATGTCTTATTTGGTATAGATTGGCTCATTTCCAAAAAATCCTGAATTTATTGTTTTCTCTGATCGTTCTACATTACTTCACCTAGTGGTTTACAACTTTTCATTCAAGGAGAATGGGACCAAAAGTCGAGTATATCTGATCCTTCTTATCTAGTGTTGGGGAAAGTGATATTATTTTTTTGACCTATAGTGAGATTAAATGGGTGGAGATCTTCTTCTAGTCATCATTGAGTTTTCTGATGTGTTTCCTTTACATTTCTCTACTCTACCACCAGTGAGAGAGGATGAGCCTTCTATTGACTTAATTCCTGGTCCTGAAACAGTCTCTATTCACTCTTACCTAATGTCACTTGTTAAATAGAAAGATATGAAGTTCCAACTAGATGATCTTCTTGATAAAGGATTTATTTCCCTGAGTATGTCATCTTGGGTGGTGCTAGTTCACTTCCCTAGTAAAGATGATAGTTATATTCTCTTATGTGTTGATTATCAAAAGCTCAATAGAGTCAAGATAAAGAAAAAATACATTTTTCCACTGATTAATGATCTATTCGATCAACTGAAAGGGGAGACATGGTTTTCAATGATCGACCATTGATCTAGTTACCATCAGTTGAGGATAATATAATCTGACAATCATAAAACCGTCTTTCAGGGTAGGTATGGACACAATGTGTACCTTGTTACGCCCTTCAGTTTAACAAATGTCCTAAAATTTTCATGGCCTTAAAAAACAATAATTTTCATGATTATATAGATTCCTTTTTGGTGGACCTTTTGTATTACATTCTTTTCAACTCCATGTCCAAGGAGGATCAGGTGCTACATCTGTGAATAGGTCTGAATCTGTTGGGTAATCACCACATTTATGCCTGGCTTTCATTATATGATTTCATGATTCATGAAGTGATATTATTGGGACCCATGGGGTCTAAAAATTGTGTATCAATTGATTCTCAAAAGGTGAAGGTTGTTATGATTTTGGACCAACCACGAAATGTCTTCGATATCTGAAGCTTCTTGGGCATAGCACGATATTACCGCGGGTTTGTGAGAGACTTATCAAAGACGGCCTCTCTAATGACTGATCTGACTCAAAAGGTGGTGAAGTTTTCATGGGATGATAAATTTATGAGTTCTTTTGTAGATTTGAAACATCTATTGACTGTATTGCTAGTGTTGACTCATTCAGAAGCTGGCCAGGTCTATGTGGTCTTTTGTGATGCATCGAGTCCTCGATTGGGCTGCATTCTTATACAGGGTGATCATGTAGTATCCTATGGATCTCATCATCTTTGCACACATGAGAATAATTATCCAACCCAAAATCTGGAAGATGCAGTTGTGATGTACACTCATAAATTATGGTTTCTCTACCTATTATGTGAATGGATTTTAGTGTATTATGACTCAAATCCCTGAGTTATATCTTCTCTAAAAAATATTTGAATCTTCAACAGAGGTGTTGGGTGGAGTACCGGTAGTCTTTCAGATTTAACATCACATATACCCTATGGAAAGGTAAACATGTTTCTGATGCTTTGAGAAGAAAATATCCAACCCAAGAAGGGAATGAGTCTTCAAAAGATTGGAATTTTAGGGATTTTTTTCATAATTTAATATTGGATTTCAGGATGAAAATGATGATGTTTGATTAGATAGTGTGAAGTTGATGTCTACTGTTCTCAAGATGATTCTTCATGATATAGATCTTGATTATGAGTTCCCTAAAATTAGATAACTCATGTATGGTGGTTAGATAGTTTCTCAATGGTTTTTCTCTTAAGAGGATGTTCTATACTTTTGGAATACCTTCATTGTGTTATTAATGGAAATAAATGTGGTGATGTGGGATTTCTTGAATTATCAGTGGGATGTGAACTGAGAATAACAAAAATGTTCTATAACATGAGGTGACAGTTCTGGTGGCCATGTATGAGACAAGACATTTTTTAGTTTTTATGTCATTGCTATATGTTCCAATAGGTGAGAGACGAGCTCCAAAACCCTTTGGGATTTTTTCAACCACTTATAGTACCTACATGGAAGTGGGACAAGATATCATTGGATATTGTGGTTGGGTTACCTCATATCCAATGAAAGACAAATGTAATATGTGTTTTGATCAATAGGTTGACAAAGCCACCTCACTTTATACCCATTAGTGATAAAACCAAAATTACGGAGTTGGAAAATCACTATATGAAAGGGATTTTTCTCTTGCATGGAGTTCTAAATGCTATAGTATCTTATAGGTATCCTCTGGTCACATACCTTTTTTGTAGAGGCCTTCTGGAGGTATTGGGATCTCAGCTTTATTTGAGAATGTCTTACCATATGCAATCAGATGGTCAGAAAGAATGATCTATATATATTATTAGGTATATGCTATGCTCCTGTGTTTTCGACTTTGGTGGGGATTAGGATGGTCACATAGGGCCAGATAAGTTTTCTTACAACAATAGTAACTCGATCGTGATCAGAATGACACCATTAGAATCCATGTATGGTCGGCTATGTAAATATAAGTTGTGTTGGTTAGAGGTTTGTAATTTTTTTAGTTGGACCATGATTGGTGCAGGAGATGATAGAAAAGATTCAACTGATCCTTTAGAGGATGTTGTCAGAAAAAATATGATGTAAGTCTTATGCTGATCAATATAGTGGAACTTTGGGGTTTTTAGTTGGTGATTATGTTTTCATAAAGGATTCACCCCAGTTTGGTCATCAATGGATTGAGTGTCAAGGGAAGCTTGTTCCTCAATTTTTGGGACCATTCATGGTTATTAAGTAGATGGAGGAAGTTGTGTACTATAAAAAACATCCACTATAGTTGAAATCAATACATAACATTTTCCTTGAATCATAGCTAATTATGTTTCAATCTGATCTATCTAACAATTGGTTCTGGAGTGATATTGAGATTGATCTGGACTTATCTTTGACTAAGAAACAAGTCGAGATAGTTTATTATGAGACTAGGGTGCATCATGGGAAGATAACACATTTAGTTCGTATACTATGAAAATATGTATCTTGTAGTCTTGAGATGTAGGAATGTGAGGTACTGATGAGAGATTAGTGGAATCATCTTTTTGGCATGGAAGCTTCATCATAGGGTTTCTGGGGGAAAAATATTTTTATGGTGGGGAGGTTTTAAAATAATATAACATTGATCAAGTATGTTTTTTATCTTTTCAATGTTACTTTTTTGATTTAAAATCTTTTTTATGTGTTTTTTCTATGTTTTTTAAAAACTGCATAACAGGAACACTCCGTGTACCTGATGTACTCGTCTGGTATTTAGTGCTGGTTACAGGTCTTGAATGGGGAGATCATGTCGTGAGCTGGTACAAAATGTGCACATGAGGTACACATCATGTTGGGGTTAAATAGAAGTTTTTTTACTCGAGGAGATTTTTTTTGGCGTACATATCCAGGGCGGCCTACATGTTGTGACCCGTGGGTACACGTCGTGACTCAGCCCATGCCTAGCCAAAAGTAATGAGGTTGTAAATACTGCTCAGCCTATTATTCCAAGACCTCTTATCTCATGAACCTAGAATATCCCTAGGCTATTTTAAGAGGATTCCCACCTTTTATATTGATCTGATTGGATTTATGTCATCCTTTTACTTGATATATGATTCTTAGGTATGTTCTCTCTCTTATTCTACAAGTTTTTCTCATTCACCCATATTGATTTTTCAGTGGTTCATCTAGGGGTGGAGAGATATGTGCTCGTTGGTGTTGGATATTTCTTCTATGTTGCGTTTTATGATATCCTTCACCTTCATTCTCATTGATTGGTTTCATTGTGAGTATCATTCTTCGATAAATTGGTATGTGGTTCTGTTCTGACTTGCCTAAATGGTTAACAATGATTTTCTTTGTTTATTTCAATTTCTTATTTAAATTCAATTTCTTAAATCTGATTTCAATTTCATTGATAAAACCCAATTATAGTGAATTGGGATAATTCAAATTGTTATGGAAAAGAAATTTGGAAAACACCCAAGTCTATTGAATTGGGGAATACTTATAGAAATTGGTCGATTTAAATTCTTGAATTTGAATGGGGTATTTTGATGGAAATATTCTCAATTAAATTATTGAGTTTAATTGTAAAAAATAATTTTGAAAAGTATGGAATTGGTTTTCAATGTATTTCAAACTCATGAAAATGGATTAAAATGATATGATAGAAACCCAATGGTTTTATCTTCTCAAAAGGAAGGTTTTTGAATAAAACATATATTGGTATTAAATGGTAATAAATTGGATTTTTTGAAATGGATGAATGGGATTGATCATATTTCAAATAGTCTTAAAATAGTTTTCTCAAAATGAATGTGTACAAGAAATCATTATGTAGTTAGTGAGTATTTTAGAAACACTCTAAACTATTACAATGTTCAAAAACATACATGCAGCGAGTCACATCAATGACGGGTTGGTGATGAGTCTCCTTTGGTCAGTTTTATATGGACGTGTGTATACACATATTTCTTAGATCACATATAGTGTATGGAGTCCTATAATAGGTTAATACTACTATACCTTTTGGCAGATGACTATGTTGCGTGAAAGTTTATTTATACTTGAGATATAAAATAATGCCAATGTTGTTTGAACTGCTTTACATGATTTCTGAATTTATATACAATGTTTATATAAATGTTTTACAAAAGCAATTGTTTTATAAATATTCCATCTCTTGTAATGTAAATTTTGTTCTTTGAATGTATTTTCCATCATTTTGAACATTTATATCATGTTTTGTTTAAATGTGATTTAAAATTTACAAACCTAATTATTCTAAAAAATTGAATAATTTTATTTGGATAATCTATATCTGATATCTATTGGGGAATCTTTGGTAGTATCCTACATGGATTTGGATAACACCCCACTTTTTACATCGTTTTTTGTAGACTTTCTTCTTCCATGATCGAGAAAGGGGAAGGGATCTCTTAGAGGTGGATCCAGCTGTTGAGCTTTGGACTTTGTGTTTTTTGTCCTTAGGGACATTGGGGTCGTTTATCTTATTTAGTACTTTGGATTGCCGTAATTTGGATTTCATGCCTCGTTGTATTCTAGTATATTTACTCATAGTGGAGTTTTCCTATTATTATGTATATTACCTTTTATATTTTTCTTACATAATATTGTGGAAAAATCATGTCTACTTGTATGTTATGTAATTCCAGGTGATAGTTGCCAACCCATGTAGATCAGGAACTCCCTTCAGTTCATGGTAGGGTTGGCTTGGTTATCAGGTTACCAGGGTACCAAGGTTGGTTCGTGACAAATCAACCCCTTTTCTAGAAAAAAAGTTGAAAGAAATAAATCAAGGATTTAAAAAAATTACTCAACTTGGAATTATTTTTTAAAATAAATGACCAAAATACCCTTGTGGTAAATTTTTTTAAATAATATAGAAATACACAGTTTTCATAATTTTTCTCAAAACACATCAGAAATCTAAAAATCATCCCTATAAGTTCAAATTGATAAATTGGGAGGCTTAAATGAGTTGAAATTAATTTTAAAAAATGAAGAAGATATTAGCTCTATTAGTGACCATCAAATGATGTCATGTAATATAACACACTAGGCTTCTACGGTACGCTTTTCATTGAATAATACAGTAGCGTGTCTTGTACAAAACTTCGAGTTCTAACACACCACAACCAATCAAACTAACCATTAGGAAAAGTAATACCCAATTTTTTAAATTTTTTAAATTTTCTCTTTGAAAATAAACATCATTTTTGGATTCGGAATATCGAAATTACCTTAGGGAGAATATTAGGTATTTTTCTGAAAACATTTAATTTTTGATAAATAGTGAAATAAACTTAGTTATAGTTTAAAATCTATTTTATTTAAATAATTATTTATTTTATTTAAATTAATTTTACTTCAAAATATAATCATATTACCTATATATTTTCAATGTAATTCATTGGATTCAATTTATAATAATTATATATATAAAAATTTAAAAGAACTTTTCACCATCTTTTACCCACCTCCAAGGAAAATTTTCAAATTCATATAAAATGTAATTTTACCACATCTATGAGTTTAATTCTAAAAATATGAGAGACATGGTTGATATTATTAAGTAAAATGTGGTTCAATAAGTTCAAAATAATTTTTGATGAATACTAACGTTTTACTTTTATTTTCCACTGTTAAAAGTAAATAGGATAATTAAGGGTAAAAATGATATTATTATTTCACTAACACATTCCATAATTCAATTGGATAAGTATAGTTTTACAAAAAAAAACCTTAGGAATAAAATATTATCCTCGTTGGTCCACTTGAGTTAGATTAGGACACTTATTATTATTTTATTTAAAGAAAAGTTAAAGGAGTTAATATCAATGTTTAATGACTAAAACATTTTTAATATAGGGTTAAACATAAGATAAATTTACTATAAATATTAATTATAAAGATAAATAAATTTCCTACATAATTGTATTTTATTAATATTTTTTATAACTTAAATAATTTAATTTATTTATGACACAATGATGATGTAGTAATTACCTAATTGATGATATATTAAAGTAATTGTTATTATAAATATTGAAATAAATGTAATTTGAGACTTTTTAGTAATTAAACTAATTTTATAGGTTAATATGACATATTAGGGTTGGTTAGATGATTTTTTTTCTAAGTAATAATTCTATTATAAATTTAGAAATAACAAAATACTAAATAGTGTCAAAATTGACATAAAAAAGGTTTTAAAACAAATTTTATATTATTAATTGATATTATATTCCTAAAAATATAAGGTTCATAAAAAAGACTTATATAATGATTTTTTTATCATTAATTAACAACTTGGGGTTCGCTAGGAAGTAAATAGTATGTTTATTAACCATATAATTTAAAAATTCAAATAGACATGGAAAATGTCAAACTAATTAACTAAGAGTTAAATCTAAAAGATAATCTTAATATTGTGACACAAACATGTCTAAAACCTATCAGTTTTGTGGTTTTTGACCCATACCTACCTTATAATTTAAATAATACATTTTGGATCCATTAGAAACCTAAAATTATTTTATTATTAATTATAATTCTAGCTTTTCTTAAGATGCCCCTCACCCATATTATAAAAGGGCACTCACCATTCTCTCTAATTTATACCTTCAAATCTATTTAGATCTACCAAAACCTACCCAAATACCCTCTCACTTGTACTAAATTCATCCTAGAGGCCTTAATTTTGTCAGAATGTCAACTTAGGTAGCCCTTTTGATCAAATCAAAAGGGCGAACCCAAAGAAGAGGTAAATATCTCGCCACCTCTTTCTAGATCCTTTTTATTTGTTGTTTCCATTATGAAATAATAAATATAGTATATTCTATATATTTTTTTGTTATTATAAATATGGTACAACCAAATTAATTATTCTATCCATCCTTTGAATGCCATGTCACCATATGTGCGTATGTACGGCTTACCGTCTCCACATCATGGTGTAATTGTTATTCAATACATTATTATTTTGATGGGTACAATAATGATGTATAATTTATTTAAATAATAAATGTAACATGATATTTATTCTTTATATATGATATACCATCCAATTATAAATTATTTTAATATCCAAAGAATGATATTGTTGCTCGTGCGTACGTACGGATTACCGTCTCCACGAACGCGAGGATATTCATTCCCCATCATATCCATTTAACACTAATTTTCATTAGATAATTAAAAATAAATTATAAATACTTGATATCATTCTATATATTAATAATATACATCCCATCCATAAAAAATACGACTCACATAACAAAGAATATAAAGTAAAATGTATCTGTTAACACCCGAAACAACGATAATACTAAGATATTACTAACATAGCAATGTTAAAAGATCAAATATGATATCATATTATTTTATGTGATTATTGTATATTTAATAACAATTACTTAACCATTATACAGGAGGTTAACCTACCCTTGACCATGGAAATGTACATGGTAAGGGTTAATTTCACAATCTTATTATTATCTGAAGTTGTTCATACGTAATAATATATTGGGACCTCTTTATCATCCACATCCATGTTTCTTTAAAATTTACTTTTAAACAATATTAATATTTTATAGACTATCGTTTAAAGTTATTTATACCCTTGTTTGTCTTTTTCTACGATGTATATAAAGGAAAATTTCTGTCATTTTCCAAACAAGTTCCTTTTTAACATTTTTGACATAATTAAGGTAAGAATGTGTTTTTCAAATTATACGGCGGGTGCGGCCATTTTCAACCGTTACAAAATCATCAAAGCTTCCCTTAAAAGATTATAAAAATATTTTTAAATTAAATGATTTTTTTTGATAACTATGTGACTTTTAATTGATTTCAAAAAATATATATCTCTCTCAAATGGTTTTGATTTCATCTATGTCAACATCATCTGTTGTATTTTAAGCTTATTTGAAGTTGATTTATTATGATACAAAACATCCATATTGTATTGAAGGTTTTTTGATATGTTTGACTGTGGATGGGTTATTTTTATAACATTCAGGGTTTATGGATAAAGTAATGACATTTTGTATGATAGTTTTAAAATGAATGATTCTGTTATGTTTAAACCTATTGATATGAGGAATGCATTGAACATAATAAGTGAAGGGTGGAGCACACTATAGATCCTCAATAAATCGGTAGGTCTCATGAGTAAAACTTGTGTCTTGGA
Source organism: Viscum album (assembly GCA_963277665.1). NCBI lineage: Eukaryota > Viridiplantae > Streptophyta > Magnoliopsida > Santalales > Viscaceae > Viscum > Viscum album. The sequence goes on from OY728133.1 coordinate 1,870,806,872, forward strand.
CCAAGGCCTTAACAAAATATTATTTGTTGTCTTGACACAAGTCCTTGACTATGTGGTTATGAAAGTCTCGCATTATGTATTCCATCATTATGAAAGTGAATTTTGATATTGCATTTAATTATTCAACTAGTTGAATATCCATGTGAGTATGTAAATGGAATTATTTTGATTTATATTTTATATATTATGATTATGTTTATATTGAGAAGGCTTTTGTTTTAGTTTTATACATGGCCTTAAATGATTATGCTTATTTATGAAAGCTTCCACTATATTGTTATCCTTACTGAGCATCTGAGCTCACCCTTTTCATTGTTTTTTTACCAGGATATGAAGAAGTATATTATGACTATCCTACAGGGATAGTATATGGGATCTTGCTGTTGTATATAGAAACAATGTTGTTATAATTTTTTATTTTATGGCGTAATTTAAACCATATGAATGTATATAGTACATCCAAGGCTACTAAACTAATCGGTATTTTGAGACTTGATCTTTTGTGATCATGTCAATGATACATAATAATGCACTAACTCTGGGCTTCTAGGGTCAGGGCATCAAAGTAGGTATCAAAGGATGTTTAGTACAGTCCTTAGAAACTAGATTTAGACAAACTCTGATTACAGCACATAACCCTAAGATATACTTTGAGGATCAGTATAGAAGAACATCCTAGAATATTGGTATTGTAGATATTTTGTGAGTTTTCCAGGAAATACATACCAGTCTAGATACGAGCAGGTAGTGGTGGCTCTGGGACAGATGTACCTAGGGGTAAAACCCGAAATAACCACTTTGATCTAGACTCGAAGAAAAACCGGTGCACGACAACGGGCCTTGATGCATTCACGGTTATGACACTCCTGGGGGATATGATTAGGATAATTATCATTTCCAATACAAACAATTATGAAGGGATTATGAGTATATAATTCCTCAAAGAAAACATTTTTATTATTATGGATTATATCCAAAAACTGTTGGATTTATGTTTAGTGTTGTACAAGTATGGATTTATGTATTGGGATTCATAAACAAATATAGTGTATGCCATTGTTTGGAAATGACTCCTACTGGATGTAATGGAAACAATATCAATGCACACACTCCATGTAGGGATTTACATCCTGTTTAAGACAATTATAGTGGGGATGGTGATACAACTGGTACTGATCAGCTTAACATCATACTGGGACAACTCACATAGGTTATAAATAAAATCCTTACCTATATGGAGCACCCTGATCCACATCGGGGAGGATCAATGATAGACCGCTTCATGAGGAAACAACCACCAACATTAAATGTGGGTACAAATCCATTAGTAGATGATCAATGGATAAATTCCTTAGAGAAAATATTCCACTCCATGGGGAGTAGCGAAAGGGAAAAATTTATCAAGCTAGTTTACCGCCACACTGGTGATGCTGATCAAGGGTGGTCATTGATTAAAAACACAAAATAAGATGATTAAGTATCAAATATTGAATGGTTGTAGTTTAATGAAATATTATTAGAAAAATACATTCCTCATGACCACCAAGTAGATATGTGAAGACAATTTATGGGTATGCGGAAAAAGGAGGATTAGAATGTTGCAAAGTATAATGAAAGCTTTAAAAGGTTAGCGATGCATGCAACAGATTATATATGTAACACAAGAAGTAAGATTGAACATTTATTTGATGGGTCAAAACCATATCTCCATCGAGATTTATTCTCATAATCCTTCTCGTGGTATGCAGATATTTTCTCATGTGCTTTAAAGATAGAAATCAAATTCCCTAAGTCTTATGACTTTAAAGAAAATCATGATAAAAAGAGATCTTATGAACACTCTAGAAATGTAAATAAGGGGAATAAGGGAATAGTGGAATATCCATCCTGTTGTAAATGTGGGAAAAAACTACATGGAAGTTTCTTGAAGGTAATGGGAGTCTGTTACAAGTATGGTGAAAAAGGCCACCAAGCTCGTGATTGCAAGGGGAAAAAAGAGGCTGTTGATGTTGAATGCTAAAATTTTAGAGAAAAGGGGTATTATGCAGACGAATGTCCTAAGCATCGGGGGAACATACATCAGAAAAGGACAAGGGATCAAGGCCAAGCTTATGATATTACTACTGCTGAGGTTTATTTCCCGAAGGACATGGTGGAAGGTAATTTAATGGTGTCCTCATGTTTAGAAAATGCATTATTTGATTCTAGGTCATCACATTGTTTCATATCTTACCAGTTTGCAATGAAGATTAGATATTCCCAACTTTATTTAAAAAGGGAGTTGTCAGTCAAAACTCCTAAGGGAAGTATCATTACAGAAATGTTTTGTGAATCTGTCCCCATTAGGGAATATAAATGTTCTTTATCTGCTGATATCATCATCATACCTCTGATTTAATTTGATATAATCCTTGACATTGATTGGATTATGGACCATGATGAAATAACATTATAATAAGAAGAAGTAGGTTACTGTTTTTGATGATGATGATAAAGAAAACATTATCTTTAGAGAAGAATTGTCACCACCTAATTCATATCTAGATCCACCCCCAGTAGCTCAACTAAATTCAATTATTGGGGAGGAAGAGAATAAAATAACTGTGGCTAAGGGAGGGAATGTTCAAATAGAGGATATACCTATTGTGAAATAATTTGTTGATTTGTATCGAGAATATTCACCTGGACATCCTTAAGAATGATAAATTGAGTTCTCCATTGTATTAATTCCTGGATCAAGGCCTATATCGAAGGCCCCATATAGAATGGACATTATAGAATTAGTGTAACTAAAGAAAAAACTAGAGGAATTTAGTAATAAGGGATTTATTCACCCTAGTGTTTCTCCATGGGGAGGCCATATCCTTTTTGTTAAGAAGAATGATGGATCTATAAGGTTGTGCATTGACTACAGGGAGATCAATGCTATAACAATAATGAACAAGTATCCCCTACCTCTCATTGATGATTTACATGGACATATTCATTGATCTCAATACTTTTCAAAGGTTGACCTTTGATCTAGATATCATTAGTTGTGTGTGAAGAAGGAATAAATTCCGAATAAAAATTTTGAACTAGGTATGGGCATTACGAGTTTACAGTAATCCCTTCTTGATTGACTAATACACCCTCTGTCTTCATTGAACGAATGAATAGGGTTTTCAAGGAATATCATGATGAAATTGTAGTGTTATTTATTGATGATATAATGGTATACACCAAAATATTTGAAGATCATGAAAATCACTTGCGCATTATCCTGAAAACTCTTATAAGACAAGAATTACATGGGTTGTTTAACAAGTGTGAATTCTGGCTTCAGGAGATTTCTTTTCTTGGACATATTGTTTCTAAGGATCAAATATCTATTTATCCTTCTAAGATAAGAGCAATCCAGTAATGGCCAGCACTGACGAGTATAACTGAGGTATGCAATTTTATTGGTTTAGCAGGTTATTATCAACATTTCATCCAGAATTTTTCCCGGATAGATCACCGATTAACATAGCTCACATGAAAAGGGGATAAATTTGTTTGGAAAAAAGATTGTGAAGAATGTTTTAATGAACTGAAGAGAAGATTATTCAATGTTCCTATATTGACTCTACCATTGGGTAATGATGAGTTTGTTATTTATAGTTATGCTTCAAAGAAAGGACTTGGTTGTGTCCTTATACAGAATGATAGGGTTATTGCCTATGCATCACGATAAATAATAATTCATAAGAAAAATTGTCCTACTCAAGATCTTGATTTAGCAGTTATAATCATAGCTTTGAATAATTGGAGACACTATCTCTATGGTGAAAATGGGAGATATATACCGATCACAAGAGTTTGAAGTGTATTTTCTCACAAAATGAACTCAACATGAGGCAAAGGCGATGGCTTGAACTACTCAAGGATTATGATTGAACTATAAACTACCACCTAGGGATGGAAAACAATGTGGCAGATTCTTTGTGTAGAAAGGATCATGGAGTTTTGTACAAGATGAGTGCTGAAAAGGATCCTTTATACATGGATCTAGTAAATATGGATATTGAAATCACCATGTAAGGTAAAACATCAATAATTTTTCAAATGTTTTCCAAACCATATTTACTTGAAAGGATAAAGAGTTCTCAAACCGGTGATGAAGAGTTTCAAAAAAAGGTTAAAGCTTTGAATGATGGGAGATTGAGTGAGTTTTTGTATGAAGATGTAATTTTGAAATTTGGGAAGGGACTTTTTGTTCCCGATATACATGATCTAAAAAGGAAATTGATGGAAAATGATCATAGTTACAGTTTCTCTATACACCCTGTTAGCACAATGATGTATATAGATTCGGAGGAATGTTTTGGGTGGGATAACATGAAGAGGGTTATTTCTTATTTTGTGTCAAGATATATGGGTTTTCAACAAGTGAAAGATGGAAGGCAACAGCTTGGAGGAGTCATGCAACGTCTTCCTATACCTGAGTTGAAATTGGATGATATTATGATGGGCTTTTTTTATGGGACTACTAAAGACTACGAGAAGGAATGATACAATATGGGTCATTGATGATAGTCTTACCAAGTCAGCACATTTTCTTGCTATAAGATAAGATTTACCATTTGAATGTTTTGCAAGATTATATAATAGTGAAGTTGTAAAACATCATGGACTACCACTATCAATTGTTTCGAATCATGATCCCTATTTTACATCAAGATTCTGGAATAGACTTCTGAAATCCCTAGATATTGAACTTCTTTTGAGCACTTCCTACCACCCCCAGTCTAATGGAAAATCAGAACGGACTATTCGAACCTTATAAGACATGTTTAGATCATTCTCACTTGACTTTCAATGTAGGTGGGATCAATATTTACTTCTGATAGACTTTTCCTATAACAATAGATTCAATTCAAGTATTCAGAAGGAACCATATGAAGCATTATACAGAAATAGATGTTGTACACCAACCTGTTGGGATGATATTGGTGAATGAAAACTCATAGGCCCAGAACTAGTGGAGGAAAAAATGGAAAAGGTTAAGGTAATCCAAAACCACATCAAAGCAGCTCAAAGTAGGCAGAAGATCTATGCTGATAACCGAAGGAAGGATTTGAAATTTCAGGTAGGAGATCATGTATTCTTGAAAGTATCTCCATGGGAGGGTGTTATACTTTCTTGTAAGAATGGGAAATTGAGTCCTAGGTACATCAGACCATTTGAAAATCAAGAACAAATTGGGGCTCTGGCTTACCATTTGGCAATGCCGCCAAGTCTCCCCACAGTTCATGATGTATTCTACATATCACTGTTTAGAAAATACATGCCTGACCCAACACATATACTCACCTATGAAGAATTAGAACTGGAACACGATCTATCTTATTGATAAGAGCCTGTCAAGGTTCTTGATTCAATAGAAAATGTGATGAGAAATCGGACGGCTCATATGGTAAAAGTTCTCTGGTTAAACCATAAGATGGAAGAGGCAACATGGGAACCTGAGGAAGTTATGATGAAGAACCACCCAAGTATTTTTAGGCAGAAATATTTTAGAAATTTTGAGGATGAAATTATTTGAAGGAGGGGAGAATGTAACACCCCATGCTTCCACGGTACGCTTCTCTTTGAATAATACTGTAGCGCGTGTTGCATGCAACTTCGAGTTCTAACACACCACAACCATTCAAACTAGCCATTATGAATAGTAATACCCACTTTTTGAAATTTTATAAATTTTACCTTTAAAAATTGACTTCTTTTTTGTATTTGGAATATCCAAATTATCATAGGGTGAATTTATCATATTTTTTTGAAAACATTCAATTTTAGATGAATAGTGAAAAACATGGAGTTATAGTTTTAAACAATTTTCTTTTTAAATATTTATTTATTTAATTTAAATTTATTTTATGTCAAAATAAACACCTAATACCTATATATATACAGTTTAAATCATTGGATCCAATTTATAATAATTTTAGATATATAAAAATTTTATAGACCTTTTCACTGTCTTTTACCCACCTCTTAAGAGAATTTGCTAATTCAAAAAAAACCTAATTTTACAACTTATTTGAGTAGAATTTCAATAATCTGAGAGACACAGATGATATTAGTAAGTAAAATGTGGTTTAATAAGTTGAAAATAATTTCTGTTGAATTGTAACTCTTTTGCCTTTATTTCTCACGGTTAAAAGTAAATAGGGTAATTAAGGATAAAAATGATATTATTATTACCCTAACACATGTCCTAATTATATTGGATAAGTATTGTTCGACCAAAAACAAGTTTAGAAATAAAATATTAATTTTTTCGTTCCACTTGGATTAGATTAGGAAACCTATTTTTATTTTAATTAAAGAAGAGTTAAAAGAGTTAAAATCAATGTTTAATAACTAAAACATTTTTAATTTTTGGTTACACATTAGATAAATTCGACGATAAATATTAATTAGAAAAATAAAAGTATTTCCTACATAATGGTATTTTATTTATATTTTTTATACATTAAATAATTTAATTTATTTAGGACATAATGATGATGCAGTAATTTTTTAATTAATGAAATATAAAAATAATTGATTTTATAAATATTAAAATAAATGTAATCTGAGACATTTTATTAATTAAATTAATATTCTAGGTTAATATGACATATTAGAGTTTGTTAAATTAATTTTGTTCGAAGTAATAAAGCTTTTTTAAATTTAGAAAAAACAAAATAACAAATAGGGTTAAATTTCACATAAAAGGGTTTTTAAAATGAATATTATATTATTAATTGATATTCTATTCCTAAAAATCTATGGATCATCCAAAAGACTTATATAATGATATTTTTATAATTAATGAACTAATTGGGGTTCTCTTTGAAGTATATTGTATTTTTATTAACCATATAATATAAAACAACAAAGAGACATGGTAAATGTCAAACTATTTAACTAAGATTTAAATCTTGAAGATAAAGTTAATATAGTGACCCAATACATTCTAAAACCTTCTGGTTGAGTGGTTTTAGACCCATACCAACATTATAATTTTAATAATTCTTTTCTGATCCATTAGGCACCGAAAATAATTTGGTTATAAACTAATATTTCTAGATTTTCTTACGGTTCCCCTCACCCCTCTAATAAAAGGGAACTCTCCCTTCTCTCTAATTCAAACCTTCAAAGCCATTTGGATCAGCCAAAACCTACCCCCAATACCATCTAAAATGTCATACCTTCATCCTAGAGGCCTTCCCTTATTCAGAAATCCATCTTAAGGATCCCTTTTGATCAAATCAAAAGGAAGAACCCGAAGAAGATGTAAATATTTCACCAATTGTTTCCAATTACTTTCTTCTTCCACATCCTATTTCTTTGTTGTTTCCATTATAAAATAATAAATACAGTATCTTCTATATAATGTGATTTTATTATAAATATGGTAAAACGATATTCATTATTATATCCATCCTTTGAATGACATGTCACCATATGTGCGTATGTACAACTTACCGTCTCCACGTCGCGGTGTAATTGTTATTCAATACATTTTTATTTGGATGGTTACAATAATGATGTGTAATTGATGTAAATAATAAATAGAGCATGATAATTATTCCTTAAAAATGATATACGATCAAATTATATATTATTTTAATATGAAAATAATGATACTGTCACTCATGTATACGTACGGATTACCATCTCCATGAACGCGATGAGATTTATTCCCCGTCATATCCATTTAAGACTAATTTTCATTTTATGATTAAAAAAATGTTTATAGATTTGATATCATTTTGGATATAAATATTATAAATCCAATACATAACAAATATGGCTCATATAACAAAGAATATAAAAGAAAACTAATCCGTTAACACCCGAAACGACGATAATACAAAGATATTATTAACAAAGCACTGTTAAAAGAACATATATGATATCATATTAATTCATATGATCCTTGTATAATTTAATAAAAATTATTTCACCATTATACATATGTTTATCCTACCTTCAAATAGGGAAAAGTAAATAGTAAGGGTTAATTTCACAATCTATTTATTATCTGAGGTTGTTTATACGTAATTGTCTACTAGGACCTCTCTATCATCCACATCCATGTCTCTTAAAAATGTATTTCAAAATATTCATAAAATTTTATAGACTATGGGTTGAATTCATTTATACCCTTGTTTTAATATTTATAATATTTTTTAAAGGAATATTTCCATCCTTTTCCAAACAAGGTCCTTTTTAGCCTTTTCGACACAATTATGATAAGAATGTCTTTATTAACTTATACGGAGGGTGCGAACACTTTCTGCCATTATAAAGTTATCGAAGATTCCCTTACAATATTATAAGAATATTTTCACAGTAAATGTTTTATTTTATTATTATGTGACTTTTAAATGATTTTAAAAAAGAGATATGTCTCTCAAATAGTTTTGATTTCATCTATGTCAACATCCTTTGATGGATTTTAAGCTTATTTGAAATTGATTTATTATGATACAAACCATCCATATTGTATTGAAGGTTTTGAGATATTTTTGACTATGGATGTGTTATTTTTATACCATTCATGGTTTATTGATAAATTACCGAAATTTTGTATGCTAGTTTTTATATTAATGTTTATGTAATGTTTCAACATTTTGATATGAGGATTGCATTGGACTTAGTATGTGACAGGTGGAGCCTGCTATAGCTTCTCGATGCATCCGTATGTTTCATGAGACAAACTAATGTCTTGGAACAAGAATTTAACAAAATATTATTTGTAGTCTTGGCACAAGGCCTTGACTATGTGGTTATAAAAGTCTGGCATTATGCATTCCATCATTATGAAAGTGGATTTTAATATTTCATGTGATTATTCGACTTGTAGAATATCCATGTGAGTATGTAAATGAAATTATTTTGATTTATATTTTCCATATTATGATGAATTTTATGCTGAAAAAGCTTTTGTTTTATTTTTATACATTCCCTAAAATGATTATACTTATTTATGAAAGCGTCCACAATATTGTTATCCATACTGAGAATCTGAGCTCACCCCTTTCTATGTTTTATTTTTCTCAGGATGCGAAGAAGTATATTATGACTAACTTGTATGGATATTATATGAGATCTAAATGTTTTATATGGAAACAATATTGTTGTATTTTTTTATTTTATGATGTAATGTAAAACATATGAATGTATCTAGTATTTACAAGGCTACTAAACTAATCGGTCTTTAGAGTCTTGAACTTTTTTGATCATGCCAATGTTATGTAATAATTCACCGACTCTTGGCTTTTGGGTTCAGGGCGTTACATGGAATATTTAGCCATGTGTTTCTACCTTTGTTGGTATTGTTCAATTTTATAACTATTTACTAAAGAACAAACATTTTTTGAGTTTCCCATATTTCCACAATAACAACATCTAATGTGGGGTGCATTCCAGTATGGAAATACTAAATTATTGGTTCTACTTTGGGTTCTATAAGTCTTCTGATTCTGATTTGTACTAAATCAAGAATTAAACTCAGAGAGGGATTTTTGGTCTAATTTCAGCCATTACATCTTTATTTTTTCATTCAATCCCCAAACTAACTATATCATTTTGATCAATCATTTTCTATTCCTAACACTCCATTTTTATTTTTCAATGGAACTCTGGATTCTACTTTGACCTTTTCTATTTGTTTTGTGTCTTTATTTGTTATAACAAATAGTTTCTCCTAATCATTGAATTTTATTCCCTTACAAAAATATTTCATATAATGATAATTTATATGTTGGATTTGATATTTTCTAGTACTATTCAAACTATCAATATATATTTTTTGTTCTTTAATTTTGAGTTTGTTCTCAATCACCTTTTTTGAGCTTTCCCTCGCTGAAGGCTTTGGTTTTTCAATTTCATCATTTATCTCAGACTTCTCTTCTTCCTAATATAACATATAATGTTTTTCATCATGACTCACTTTATTGGGTTCCTTCATTTTGTCTCTCGAAACACCTATCTATTCACGATGATCTTCTAATTAAACATGAACATCAAATATTCCTTCTACTTCTCCCTCAACACTATCACTTTCTTCCCTTGTTTGGGAATTTCACCAAAATTCCACTATATCATCTGCCTCTTTATCCTTTTAATCCCACAACGTTTCTATATCATATTCTTATGAAATTTCATCTTCTTTCGAAAGTAGATTCTTATTTTTGAAGAAGTTTCTCCAAATCATATTCATTCCATTCATGCTGGAATACGACTTTATCTGGGGAATTTTACCATTGTATTTATAATTATGTTTAATCTTCTTAGGATTCTTTGATATAAAATGTCTAATAATTCCACATAGAAATCACACAATTGAATGTTTTCCTTTGAAATTCACTCTTCCTCTCCACATATCTCACAAGAAAATTGACACAACCTCATTCAAATTGTCTTCATCCTAACTATCATCAACAGAGGACTTCAATATGGCCTTGAATGGAACTAATTAGGACTTCCCCTTTTCTGAATCATCATTATCATTATTTACCATTTAATATGTGACAAAGGTACTATGCATGTTATCCAATGTCATCTCATTCATATAATTATATTTTAATGTACATACCATCAGATTAAATGGAGATGGATGTTTTCTCAACATGTGCTTCGAAATCATTATATCCTCAATAATTTCTCCAACACCACGAATGTCTTCCACAACAACATTCACCTAATAAAATAATCTGTCAATTTACTTGTTAGGGTTCATTATAAGATCAACATATTTGTTCCAAATAACACACATCATTTCTTCTACAACTTTTGAATAACCATCATAAAAGTTCAAAATGTTTTCCCACATATCATGTGATGTTTTAAATGATATCAATATAATTTAGATTGTATTGGATATAAATCACCATTACAAAATAATTCCTTTATATTTGGCATCCAATTCCCATCATTAAGATTCTCATAAACCACCAATTTAGATATTGGATGAAATTCCATGCATTGTTTCTATAATGACATCCATTTGTAACAATTAGAAGCATTTTTTAATTTGATTCTTCCATAATTAAAATTTTTTCCCATAAAATATCAGAATCCCCTTGTGATAGATTACCTCCATTTCACCAACTAAGAGAAATCCACTCACATTCATCCTTTTTATTTGATATCAGTTATTATCTCAATTAAGTTAAATACCCTAGGGGGAGTATCAGGGTATGATAGATTAAAACAACATCCGATTAAGATCTTGTTTCATTGTTAAACAAAACACTCTTCCACTCTATCTCTCTCTAAGTGCAATGTATGATTAGAATATAAATGATGCACTTGACAAAAAAAATTATATGGTTCACCATTATTGAGATTCATAGAACTAGTATACAACAATGACATACCAATTTACCAAATAAATTAATGCTCGCTAGTAAATTACAATGTTTGGGCTAGATCACTTCAATGCCCTGGATCACTACATTTATAAGGTTTAGGGTCAGATCAATACTTTTTCAAGGGTCACTACTTATGTCTCTTTCTCTAGATCATTATAAGTAGAAATGATCCCTATATTTCTCTTTCTTTTCTCACAATTCTTGGAAGGGTTCCACTCAATGTTCACGAACTTGTAGTTCCCTTTATTTGAATAAATTCATGCAACATCAACTATATATTGATGCTCTATTGAAGTCTCAATTTCTACTGTAGATGAAATCAATATTTCCTTGAAATTTTAGTTTGTTGAAATTTATTTCAGAAACTTTTTTGGTCCCTTCATTAACTGCATCATATCCTCCATGAACTCCCTTTCCCCATGTGGAATTAGTTCTTCACAGACCACCATTTTCTTCCATAGACCATCCCTGCTTCGCAGATGGATTGTTCTCCCAGAGGCCACTTCTCATCCATAGATGGATGATGTTCCATAGACCTCCTTTGCCATATAGATCCTTAATATTTTTGAGAAATACAATTCCACAAAAAAAAACCTTTCACATACTTCCTTCACAAAAACCCTTAATGGAATTTCTTCCCCGCAAAATCCCACTTTCACATAATCCCTTCTCAAAAAATCTTTTGGACTTCCCTAAATTATTCCCCGAGAAATGATGTTTTCTAATGAAAATTATTCTTAGTGATTATGGGATTATAGAACCTTATATTAGCAAATAGATCAAAAAATCTCTCCAATCCAATTTCCCAAAATTTTCTATTGGTTAAAACCATCATGGCATACTATACTTTGTAGTCCATATAACACCTTTCTTTATTCATAATGACAGATATGTTCCCTGGATGGAAACCCTTTCAAGCTCATTAATACACCACCTCCTTGATGAAAATGTTGGAAATCCCGTAAACAAAACACCGCATATCAATTTCATGTGATGAACATTAATTGAATAAGAAACCTCACGAGGAAAAATTTTCATCTGAAAAATATTTCACATTTGTGGTCCATATAACTCCCTTCGTAGTATGCATAGAACCATTCATGATCCGCATAGCACTAAAATGAAAAATTATTTCCTTTTCTGATTTTCATCATTGTTCGACACACCTCTAATATGATACTTGAAATATGATTCACAGTGATCATATTGTTCAATACTTTTTTGAAATCCCCATTTCCAATGAAATAAACATCTAATTTTGAGGCCCAAAATTTAGAAATCACTTGGAAACTACGCCACCTTAAAAACCTACATTGACAACATCATCTAAAATCATTTTCAGTAATCGAGATTTTACCACAATCACAAACCAGTAAAAAACACTGATTGGATTCCTTTTAGTATTTTTCCTAGAAACTATGAAGTTTGAGAGAAATCTATGTCTTGATCCAAAAAAATCATGTGCTACTTTATCATATTGAACTTACTATTTCATTACTAAAAATGAAAAAAATGGAGAAAATAAATAGTAAAACACAATATTGGTTAGTGTAGATGAATAAAACACCCCTCAAACAAATCATCTTCCCTTCGAGGTCAATTCTCTCTGTGAAAATTGAACACGATAAACATTAGAAAACATCTAGTTTTTACCTCTTACCTCAGACCATCCTTCCCTAACACTCCACATCATCATAAGAATTGACCAAATAAATCCTTTCCAATATAATGAATTTAATATAAGTATACAATCTAATTACATGACTACTTTATAGATTCCTTACAAATGAATTTACCATTCATAGGTTGATCTTCCTCATGTAACGAAGTGAAACTATGAACAGTTGAATTCAACTAGGATATTTTTCATTAATAATAGAATCATATATCAAAGAATAACTCTTACTATATTAAATAGGAATCCTAGAAAACTATAACATAATGTTAATTTATTCATAAAAAATAAGGATGTGTGAATCTTTTATATAAATTATCTGGACACAAGAAGGGCTCTGGGAAAACATTATCCTTAAAGACTACTTCAATTGATCATCACCTACTGATACAGTGAAAACACTAACATATCTATTACTAATTATAGAGACAATATAATAAATATATATTGATATTTAAATATATTATATTTGATATCAATTGAATCTAAAACAAACTAAAGGATCAAAAGTTATGGATTCATGTTGTTGGACTTCTATGGAGGATTTTTTCCAAAGTACATGTTCTTCCCAAGACAGAGTCCCAATATGCACCCTAAACTTTTTTTGAAACTCCATTTTTTCACATGGATGGAAATATGACAAAGATAATTACCTTAAGAAAAATTGAATAAGAGAAATGAAGAAGGATATGGGTTGTAAAGGACTCCAAGTAAAATTATCCCACATACCCCAGAGCGTCGTCATCACCCATGGACATGCGCAATAGACCTACACAAGACACCAGAGTGAGACATACCATTCATAAAAGGTACAAAATTTATATATAAATATAATCTTGGGGAATTCATTTTTATGTATAAAATTTCTTTAAGTCCTCTTGAAGCTTTTCTAACCCTATTCCATCTTTCAAACTCTCTGAAATATTATAGGAACCTTTCTGAAACTTGAAGAAGAGGGAATTAAAGTGGGGACAGTGAAATTAAAGTCTTCGGATGGTTTAAAATTAAAAATACCTACATGATTTCCTTTATCCACCCATGATTGATGAACACTATCTTGATCCCCCCTTTTATAACAAAGGAGCTACATGATCTATTTTAGGGAATAATTGTAGAGACCCTTAAATGCTTGATAAAGGTATCTTCTAAATGTGGTTCCCCATATAGTCCCCTTAGGGCTCCACTAGATCACCTAGGAATACATTTTTTGAGAACCCCTACATGATTCTCCCTTTCAAATGCATACAGCATTGAAAAAACCATGCACGAGACTCCCTCAGAAAGGAATACTTGCACAGAGCACCCCTACACGAGCCTCACTTTGTTCGACCTAACCTCCAGCCTATATAGGCCACTCATTAAACCTCCTACAATACAAGCCATGGAATGGCCTGTTTCTATTCGGGTCATTTTCGGAGAGGGACCAAGTTGAATATTTTTTCAAGGCCTCTAGACTGGAAAACCCACAGGAAGTGTCACACTAGTGTTCCCACCATTTGGGTGTGTATTCCTACGGTCATAGGATTCCCTCACTTTTCCAGTTAGATTGGCAGGGTCCCCAGGGTTGATGTGAGTGTGTATCTCTTTGAACATAAGGACCCCAAACCTAAAGATTGATTCAGGGAGTTTTCGATCATAGATACAAGGATTAAGACCATGTCCTCTACTTCTCATTTATGAGACCTGGAGCCTCTAGTTCTTAGAAGAGAGGGTGAGGATTACAAATTATTTTCTATGAATCATGTAATGGGATCTGTCTCCATCACAATTGAACCGATTTTAGGGAACTCATCATGAAGTATGCCCCTAAAGTTTTGTATAGGAGTTTTTAATTGTTATTTTCTCTGCCTCCTGGCCACCAGGTTAGAGAGGGGATGGACACTAGAGTCATCTTCCCTTTGTCCTGCTTCATTCCTTCCTCATTTACTATAACCTAGACCTATTCTAGTGTAATTTTAAGAGATTAAAGTGACATAAACATAGAATATTCACCATTTCCTAGGACTCTTATATTATAGGAAGTGAGGGAATTGAAGGTGGGAACACTGAATATCTCATCCCTCCCCCTTTGGGATTTTCTCCATGTCCACCGGAAGAAAAAAGAAGATTTTGTGTTCCCTCATATTGAATGCTTCCTCTTGTTATTACAGCGATCATGACTCACCTGGGATTATATGATACTCATGATCATGAAATCCACATGATCCACAAAAAATATTGAACTATGAGAACTCTAATTCATACGAAAATCAGGATACATATTAGGTCCATTTAGATCCTGAGATTAATCAGCATCATTTCCAGGAGTAAAATAGCATTGTCACCCATCTAACAAGGGAATACAAAGTGAGTAATCCCCATGAATTGATCTATTTTTACTATGATTCCTACTATAATAAGGATACGTAGGATTCCCACTTAATGCCTGAGCTCAATGGGCATCCTCCTCATGAGAAATACACAATCATAAATCTCATAATCTAGGCATCTTTCTCAGGAGTAACTATATAAATAAGCCTATAAACCGCCATGAGGTGATTTCCCCATCATGATACCTTTACCAGGCCCCCTTTTAAGGATAAATTCCCAATTAAATCCTATCAGAGGTCCATACTCCCCAAAAAACTAAAGGAACTATGTGGGAGTTGATTCCCATCCAAATGGGATACATAGGAAGCCTCATAGAGGTTGAAACCAAACTCATCAAATTATCCCAATACTCTACATGCCAAATTTATAGTAGGGACTAATTAGACATGTAAATTCATTTCTCTTCTAGGTTCATTGGGATACTTCATTATAAGTACCACACAAGACATTGACTAGGATCCTTCCACCTAGAAATTCTTGAAACATGTCGTTAAACTATACAATGAGGTCCCTATCACGTGACCTTAAAACATATGATGTTCCCCATTAGGTGGAACTAAACTACATGGGTTATAATTGCTTTATAATGGATATGTAGGAAGAACTTCACATGGGTTTGATTCCAACATTAGGACAACAACATTCTCCATAAATGATGATACATTCCAAGGTTCCACACAATGTGGCTAGAAAACCAGCGTCATCATTATCAGGATAAAAGAATATATAACTTGTATATAAGGGGATACGATTGTTGGAAAACATCATATACATATAAATATCTCTATAAAATAAGAACCTCATATACATACAGATGATTATAAACTCTCTGAATAATAATGATTGGTTATAAATTCAAGAGGGAACTACATCTTATGTGGGAATAAATAAAGGATTCATGAAAATATCTTAAATATATAAGAGTGTTCGGGAGAATAAAATAAATCTCCCCAAAAGGGTTTCGTGATCCCAACATCCCATCCTCTTGACCAATGTGAGTTCTTTAGTACTATTAGTGAAAATTCACAATGAGAACCTACCACTGGAAAGAAGGTCCCAATGGATACAAAATCATTGGTTTTTTCTATTTCCACAATCAAAACCATTGGAAGCCATTCCGAGACAATGATTTCTAAACTGAACATATTTCCCATAGGAAAAAACTTCATGTATGGTAGTTCTAAAATAGATTGATTTGTGCCTATGTTAAATGTACCGAGTCACATTAGAAAATATAGCTATATGATTCAAATGGAACTCGTTATTCACACACAGATGAAGTCACATGTGCACCCATATGGAAAACATTTGTACCCTAAGAGGTAATGAGTGATTAATACCCATGGATGGGTTACCATCCTAGGTATTTCCTATAAAATGTCCCATATACCCCTAATTTTTAACATCAGGTTCACATAATGTGTGGACTAAGTGAATATAGAATGCCAAGTAGACTTGAGCACTTTATCACTTGAGTGTACCAAACCCTCATTTGGGTTATTTTGAAATAAAAACATTAGGATAAGGGATATAAAATTACACATATTGGGCACAATACAACTATGTTCATGGACACATTCGAATTGGCTACCTGGGTGTTGGGCCACCTGGGCCCTGACTACCATGGTGTCATGCCACCAAGGTGCCAACTATGTGGGTGCTATCCTACCTACGAACTAGACCACATATGAACTAATGAAATTATTTATAGAGAACCTAATTTTTAATAAAAAATGTTCCAATTCACCCAATAATCTTATATGGATATTCCCCCATCCCTCTTGGGTACACTTGGATTCCCAATCACACTTTTCATCTACCCGGGCTTATGTTCTCCCCGGTCACTACCTATTCCACATTCACCCATATCACCTACCCATGGAGTCAAATTTGATATATTTTAATAATTACATATTCATATATTGTTTTTTATGGTATAAAATTTATAATTTCTTCATATGTAAGGATTGGTTTTAGAATTAGATAAATTATAGGAAAACATGGTCTATGAAACCCAAACCATTGCTTCATCCATGTTATAACCTTCAGTAAAATAAAGAAGGTTACAAAATTATTAGGATCAATATCTATTAAATGATAGATAAAATGGGGTATGTTTCATTATTAATGAATATGTGTTTTCTATGTAATTAAATTTCTTCATAGATCATAATTTTCATAAGCCGTCAGGATTTAATAGGATCAAGGAGGTAGTTGTGGATGGTTAGCATTGTTATTTTTCTACCATTAATTTATAGGACATATGATCATGGAATGTTTTTTATTTAAGGATTTGACCCAAAATTATGATTTAAAAAGGCATGATTTATACCAACAATCTTGTGACAAATGTTAGGTTCCGATGATTTATTCTCACACTAAATGATAGGTTTGATGCCTAATAAAACACATTTGATGAATGATTCAATTTCTACATGACTCAAAAATTAACAACATAAATTCCTTACTATATGAATCTAAACATCAAAACGTAATGTATTTTCCATAATACCCTAAAACAAATGAAATATGGTCCTTAATACATGGATATACACTATTAATTGTTTCATTTATCCAATAATAATTAAACTATTTAGAGTGGTCAATTCCTTATGAACTTGTACTACATAGAGTGGATTAATGCATGTAACCTCAAATTATGAAAAATGCCAATATATAATTGTCCATTCTACATAGCTGTTCAATTTATTTATATATTTTAGGGATATTGATACACAAGCCATGTCTAATTTCAAGGTTATCCTAACCCATGAAAAAAATACCATTTACTAGAAATAAATGTGGTTTTATTATCATTAAGTTGGGATCTATAGTGATTCCATGATCTCTCATCATAAGGCTAGATGTATAGTACATTTACATGTTTTATATTTCCATAGTGATGATTTCATTACCAATTCACACTGGGTTTTATCCTTCTTTATCATAATAGGGAACCCATACATTAATCTATTTATATCCTACCCAATTGTTAGATCTATGTAAAGACCATACTAAAACATTATATTGGTTTACTATTATCAACATAGGATACATAGAGATGAATATATCCCTTAGACTATACAAAGACAAATAATCTATTCACATCTAATTCTCCACACCATCAAAGTGTGTGGTTTTTCCATGTCATGTTGGGTTTTATCTAATGTAGCTACATTAATATAAACACATACTATTTATAGGGTGACATATAGATTAATTATGTATACCATAAGATACACAATTATTCCTAGATTCACCATTTTTGAACCAACCATAATGTTCATCACTACTAATCCCATTCCTAGAATAAGGTATCACCATTCTCCCTATTTTAATTATGATATTGTCACTGAATATGAAATATAACTTTTAGTTTAAGGTGTATAAACTTAAATATTGGAAACATGTAATTCTAGTGGTGTGAACATAATCTATAAGAAATTTTAATCTACAGTGAGAACACATATATGGAAATTAGGTATATCATTCATATTATACTATATCTTCTTATTTATACAGTTTTCATATATAGTTTCGGGTTTATCGTTCACGTTGGGTTAATTTTTCCACTATAAATATATATGTATCCTTACATTTGATCAAGATTTTATTAACCTAAAATCACACCACTTTTTGTTCAATGATGTATGACCTTAAACATCACACATTTTTGGCCAAATCTCTATGACCTAAAATTTCAATCATATTTAATCCAATTTTGAAAATGGTAAACTTCAGTTACCTAACCTTAGTCTAAATTTCATGACCATAAACAATAAATTAAAGAGGCACGAAGGGTTTATTTTTGTTAAACAACAAATGGAATTTTGAGAAAAAATCTATTTTGTACTCGCTAAGCTATCCTAATTGATTAATTAGAAAAATTTGAAGAATATGAAATGTAAAAATATACCCAATGACATTCCTGGTTGAAAACCTATAAAAATTGATTAAAAAAATTCATGTCTTGACTAAGGGATCATCCCACTTTAATTTATTAAAAAAACATATAAAGTGTAAAATGGAAAGGGCATTAAGAATTTATAGGCTTAAACTTTTCCCTAAAAAACATAAATATATGATTTAAGGACCTAAAGGTATTAGAAAAAGTTATATAAGATCTTATTTTTCACATTAATTGAGCATAAAATATTCCATGAGAATATATTCATTCACAAAATACCACTTATTCACATTGACCAAGCCACCTATTCATGTTATCAATTATAAAATACATTTCATGTTACATCCCTTTACCCAGATAATGTTTTCAATATACTATGGAATCACCATGGGGGTTCCAAATCCTATTTTCATATAATTTACTCATAAATCCACTTCATTCCTTGGATTTATAACCCATCATTAATAATAAATCTTGAGTCTGGATTCCTCAGATGAAATCCCAAAATAATGAGAATATTCTCTAAGATCACGCGTTTTTAGTAATTAATATTGGGGTGGTCAAATAATCCAAATAAACCTCCCTATAAAGAAATGGTGAATAATATAGTTTCATTTTATCCACTATGTAATACATTTTTATGGTTTTTTGTCTTAGAGGAAAGGTCCCCCTTAACCCCATATGGTACTTCTGGACTGTGTGGGGGAGGTCCTACCATTACAAATATTTACTTATTCTCACTTGTCTTCATATCCATTTGAATTATTAATTTGGTTGTTATTATTTTTTGTTTCAAGAACTGAAGTGTTTAAGAGGATTGAAATACCCATGATGGTAAACCCCAATGCATCCTACCCATTTTCAATGAAAATTATGAAATTATATTTCAATAAACTTTCATATTTGGGTATACAATATATGTGATAAACAAAATTACATTAGTAAATATAATATTATTGGAATCCCCTATTCCTCGATTCTAGATATTCATCTTGGAAGTATAAATTAATTATGTAGAGATATTCCTATTTGAACAACCAATAAAATTAGCTGAGGTTCTCCTCTTATAAAATTCATATTAGATAGGTTTTCATCATTTCAAGAACTAGATCTACAAGATATGATGGTTTATCTTATAAGACACTAAATAGATTTAGTGGTCTATTATATATAACCCAATTCCATTATGTATGTTCTCGATCTTTATAAGGGTTATTTGTGTATAGGTTTACTAGTTCATTCCAGGTCTTTTCCAATAACCCTACATTGGAAAGAGACCATTATATTTTCCCATATTCATGATCCTTATCTATAGATAACCCCTATTTATAACTCTATGTGACTTTATTTCTAATCATATTGGATGTATAGTGATGTATAGAGAACTTCTGCATATCAAAGATACAATACCACTTTTTTATCTTATCGATGCTGTTGATACCTTTACTATTTCACAATGGGCACCGTGGTATTCATTTGTTCCATTTCATTTTCCTATGCCAATGAGTCATATATTCATAGAAAATGTCTTCTAAAAAATACGTTCTAATTGATTATAATTTCAATAAGATATATAGTAAGGTCCTAATATATTATTTTTAATCCATATATGAATTTATCTTTCATAAAATATCCTATAGTTTATGGTCTCAACATTATTTTCACGTTTTTTAAACTATCATCACAGTGTGAAACTAAATATAGAAACTATTATACTCTATAATGGGTTAATCTATGCATCATATTTTGGTTTTGATCATAAATGAAAATTAAATTTACTCTATCTATGCACTACATGTGGCTTGACTTATATTCAAAAAGGATACATAGCGAAATTGTGATTTATCATATTGGTTCTTGGTGAAAATTAAAATTTAATTCCATTCATTATACCATCCATTAATGTGGGTGCTCCAATTGAATTTAGTTTTTCTCCCATTAACCATGTTATAGGATATTTAATTTGTCGCTTCGAGTATTTATCTTGATAATCCAAATGTCGTGTGTTGAGTATTAATTAGGAAAAGTCATATTCCACAAGTTGATTATTCCTATTACTAATAGAAACTCCTTAATTCAAGATTTTACTATTTGTTCCAAAAAATCATGAATTAATATTATTCTCATGAAGACCTAAATACCATGATTAGAGATTCTCCTTTTGCTACAAAAATCCTTGAGTTGATATCATCCTCTCGGTGAACATCCTCTTGATGATCCTGATCAAGAAACTAACATGATGATATGAACCTCACTAAAATAACTAGATTTTATTTGAAGATTAATGAATTTTATACTTGAAGAGGAAGACCCAAATGAAATATCAATTAACCAAATAACTTCTCACTCACTGAGGGATATTGTTCCTTCACAAATGTCCTACAATTTTGTGACATGGGGATGATAACCACCTACTATGAGTAGTTAATGTATTATACCTATTATGGGAGATAATATTTCTATGGATTTTAGTTACATTTTTAGTCCTCTACTAGTATACAAAAACACAATATATGAGTAATTTCTTATATATATAATAATATATCTTTTCCAAAAGATTCAATTGGATAGCCCATGGATCAAAAGTAGACTTATAGATCAAATTAATTAGCTATTTGATGTTTTAATAATATAGACTATTTCTTAAAAAGTTGATTCCCACTCTATTAAACAGTCTTAAAACGTGCCCTAAACATTGCACACACCTATATTTTCCCTAAGGGGGGTCATTCGTAGTCACATGAGAAAATAAATCCATGCACATGGCCATAAGAAACACTTAGGTGATTTGAATAGTTATGAGTAGTTATCACCCATGATAGTTTACCTAAGACGAATATTTCCTCTAAAAGGAAACCCACACCCCCCATTTTGAACAAATAGTTTACCTAAATTTGAGCTATAGATTCATTTAGAATTGATAACTGATGTACTAGAGTGAAAACAACCACTTTTAGGTAATTTTAGAATCCAAAACAAAGGAGAATGGTATGAAATGTAAACACATTGGTAATTGTTTAACCTATGTGTACGCTTCATTGGTATTAGATTATAAGGCCCCAGCCTTAAAACTTAATTAATCTTGAGTTATTACAAGATTACACATTGAGGATCTTTTCAGGTTTAGAGTTTTAGAGAATTAGATCATGAAACTTTCATTACATTCCACATTAAAACAAAGTGGTTACATAAAAGACATTATTCATTCTTCCCATCAACGGAAACATATTGAAAATAAAACATGGATTCTTTCTTGACACATCCTTGACACTATCATCACATCATGTACCTTTCCCTTGACCTGTGAAAAACATTTCAAAAACATGGGATGAGCATAAAAAGCTCAGTAAGGGTTATAAAAATATGGAAAGGAAACATGAGTTCATATATACATAAGAATGAAATCATATGTTACCCATAAAAACATAGGCACTTTAACATACCTCATTAAACCATGAATAAATCATAGAAAACATAAGACATAAAGGTAACTTGAGGCATTCATAACATTCTTACGTAGGGAGTAACCCTCTTGGTTACGTTTGGAATACCCATCACAGTATATTCCCTAGATCTCTTCGGAGAAACCTTAACGTTTCACTCCTTGGCGTTACACAATGCATTGGAGAGCTTTATCGGGCTCACCCGCCCTTAGTTTATCATGGAACCACCCGTCATCATAACAATGCCCAAGAACCATAACATAATTGTACCACATAATACATGCATAAAGGAAACATAACATTTCCACCTTTCCAACACAAGATATCAATACAACACATTGATATAAAAACATTATGAAAACCATTTTCAATACCAAAATAAAATAAAAGTAAAACATCATATTTATTTTTCTTTTAAAAAGAAGGTATGGCTTGTAGAGGAAGCCAAAACTCAAATAATGGTCACGACGGCGGAGAAGTCATTGTCACCGCATACGTAAGACAAAAACATTCCCTTTTGTCGTTCAATAAACACTTCGTATAAAAAAGATTCCTTTTGAATAAATGTAAAATTCAAAGGGGTTTATACACCGTATAAAAGAAGGTTGTGTATAAAATAGAATATGCCTCAATGAAAGGAGATTGAGACGAAGTCCCTTACAAAGACAGTATCCTTGGTTTAAGGATAAATCAATTACATAATTATGTGTGACAAAAGAATACACCAAATATAAGTGGATATTAAGTGTAAAATAATCAATGTTAATTCACACATATTCAATTAATGACATATTCAATAACTACATGTTGACCCTAAAGAAATCGAAATTGGGTTAAGAAGTTCCTTTGACAGCCTAACGGCGTCACATAAAAATGAGTTGATGAGAGATAAAAAAAGGGTATCTCATCACATGGACATAAAATTTACATCAATATGGATATATGAGAACATATCCCAACATAAAAATATGTAAATTAAAAGTCCCAACAAAATATGTCTTTTAAAAAGAGGAGGGTCAAAGGTTCCCTTACCGACATGGGTATCTTTCGATACATACCCCTCGTGAAAGAAGGACAATACAACATTGATGTAAATACTCATAAAAGAAAGTATATTACACAATGAGTAAAATAAGGGGAAGTACATACACCACTCAAAGGAAATTGTGGCAAATGTATCATAAATCTCATGGGAATAAAAGTGAGATGAAAAATCCCTTACGAAAACTCGGCAGCCTAACGGCGCCACATAAAACATACAAAAATGGATTGATGAGAGCAAATAGGGTATCTCATCATATTAACATAAAGTTTATATAAAGAGTAATATAATATAACATCCCCCAACATAACAAAGAGGATCTTAAAATAAGTGACATAAAGGAGAGTACTTAAAAAGAAAGAGAGAGGTTAGATCTCTTATGAAAATTCGGCAGCCTAACGGCGCCACTCAAAACTTCCAAAATGGATTGATGAAAGAGAATAGGGTCTCTCACAACATGAACATAAAAATTACAGTAATATTAATATAAAATTTCATCATAATAACAATAAATATGATCTTTAAAATGATTGACATAAAAGAGTGTACTTAAAAAGAAAGAGTGGAGTAGGATCCCTTACCTCAAGTCCAACTTGTCTTGTTCGATTCTTTATATTCCTGAATAATAAACATTGGTCAATTAATAATTTCTTAATTAAAACATTTAGAGATTATTATTCAGTTCATATCACATATTATAATGTTATAATAATTTCTTAATAATGTTAGTTCATATCAGACGTTTTTTCCAATGTTTGGTACATGAGTCAAAAATGAACTTGTTTGAAAAAAGATTGCCCATGTAGTTATAAGTAAATAATTTCAAGAATAGTATTAATGATTAAAATATCATATATATCCAGTAAATATTCATTTCATTCTATTCCATATCATTTGGAGATAAAAAACGAAAAGCACCGTTCATGGAGACGGTAGGCCGTACGTACGCATGAACGCTACTTTCATTTTTTTGTCATACTAATGGAATTAAAACAAAATGAGAGATATATATATATGTTATAATTCCAGAATGATATAAATAATTTTGATGTAATATATAACATATATATCCATTTTATATATGTACTTATAATATTACATAACATTTTGAGATAAGAAATGAAATGTAACGTTCATGGAGACGGTAAGCCGTACGTACGCATGAACGCTACATCCATTTCTATTTCATATTTAATGGAATTAAAACATAATGATACATAATAGTATTTTTATTCCAGTATGGTATAATATATAATATTATTAAATGTATCCTTTATACGTACCACATATGGTATTAACGAATCAAATAACTTTGAGAGGGCGGTAGTCCGCACTTCCTTAAATGAAGATATCGCGTTTACCCATAATAGAAACCATAAAGGTATGCCCAAAATGAAAAATACAGAATCTTAAGGAAAAAATAAACACATTATATATCACATATAAATATAGTGTCATCTTAATGGACACCTTTGAAGGTGTTAAAAGAATGTTGAACAATCATCGTTTCGGGAGGCCGAAATTCGCCATCCACGGAAACAGTATGTTCTTTAACCATTAGATGTAGGTGTGTGAAAGTGTAGCTCTAATCCTTATTATAACAACATCCTAGAATATTGATGATACTAGATGTGTTACAAAAGAAATTAATAAAAAGAGTTTAGGTGGTTGGAGAAGAAAAATAAAACAAAAGGACTCAATTGAAGACATTACCTTAAAATCAGGTAACTCCCTTTGGTTTGAGATCAAAGGCTTCCTTGGAAAGACTTCTAACCAAAGTGAGGCTTCAAGGAGTAAGATAGGTAAGCGGAGAGACAAAATGGGCAGAGGTTGGCTGAGCCAAAGGCTTTGGGGGTGTGGGTAAGGAGGTAGAGGTGGGGGCCTTTTATAAGAGGAGAGGAGGGGAACTCTTGGAAGGTAAAGAAAAGTCACTTTATTTTAAAATTGTATTCGGATTTAAGAGGTCCCACATTGATGTGTTTCGAGGATAAGGTGATAAGGGTTCGAAATCCACTCATACGATATGTTTTGGACATGTTTAGGTCATATATTTTACATTATCATTCCATTTTATTTAAATCGTTAAATAATGAGGTCATCGCTGCATCATCATGATGTCATAAATAATTTAATTTATTTAATATCTAAAAATTATAAAAAAAACTAATATTATGTAGGAAATAATTTTATCTTTACAATAAATATTTATAGTAAAAAATATGATTTGTATAACCCCATGTAAAAATTGTTTTAGTAAAACATTTCATGTTTGTCTCATTTTTACTTTAACTTTAAATAAAAATATATTAATGTCATTCTCCATCCAAAGTGGCTTCATGGGGTCCCCAAGTTGACCCATGGGTTTTCTTGGTCGGAAATGACACATCCAATGAGTTTAGGACATGTTTCAAGTTAATTTCATATTATTAAAACATTATTTTTACATTAAACTACAGTAATTATCTCTAATCGCGATTAAAAACTTAATAAGTTTCTATTCACCAAAAAATTATTTTTATCCCATTGAACCACATTTTACTTCTTAATGAAAACCATGTATGTCGGATTTTTAAAATTCAAAACACAAAGATGGAAAAATTTAATTTAAACGGAAAAATCAGTTTTTATAAGTACCACTTAGTGGTTTCACTATTCATCAAAAATTGATGTTTTTCAGAAAAATCCCAAAAAATCACCCTAATCTATATTTGATATTCTGAATTCAAAAATGAAGTCCATTTTACAAAATTCATAACATATAAGTCACATTAATTAATTTAATAATTAATTCCCGCTGTGAGAGCAAATAGCGTGTTTTTATGAAACAATAATTATCAAAAGATAGACAATATTTTAAGTCTGATTTCAAATTGAAATTATTTCGAACGACCACTATTGGATTAAATGGTAAAAATATATACTAATTTCACTTTAAACCAATTCAAAAGATAATCTAATCATATAAATAAATTAGAATAAAAAGAGGTTTTGAAATAAAATACAACATTTTACATTATTCATTAAAAAAATGAACTTTATCGGAAAGATACCAAAAATTTACACAAAGTAAATTTTGATGTCCCAATTCTTAAAAAGAGTTTTATTTGGTCCAAAAGGATGAATAAGAGTGAACAAAACTATATTTAATGACGGTTCTCCATCAAAAGGTGATAAGTGAACCTTTAGTGAAAACTAGGGCATATACACCTAAAATCGAATTATTTCCGTATTTTATGCCTTTATCTTTTATTGGATAAATGTAAAAACATTAAAAAACATATATAATCATATTTTAGTTATTTATATCCATTCCCGCCAATACAACAGCTACATGTTAACTACCATTTAAAATAATATTATTATATTATTAGAGTGCAACGTAAGATTCCCAAGAAACTCGTTGTTGCGTGTTGGGTACACCATCGAGCATAGCTTCCCCTTTAAAGTCATATTAATACATAATTCACAAATATGGATAAATATGAAAATTTCATATTCTTTATTTACCTGGGGTGTTACATCCTGCCCCCCTTTTGAGAATTGTGTCCTTGCAATTTTTAAAACTGATCTTGGAAACATCCTTGAAAGTCCCACATCGGAACAAGAGTCGGTAAAAGAATCACTTTAAATTAAAGAAAGATAAGTACAAAGGTCACCCGAGTTAACCCATACTAGGATTCCATGTAGAAAATATGGACATGGAGGAGAAAACATAGGGTCATGTTCTGATGGAGAGTGATAGAAAACATGTTTAGGAGAAAGTTAATCACAAGAAAATCACAAACTGGTGATGGGTTAAACGGTATTCGATTCACCAGTATGAAAAGTTAATAGACAAAATTTTTGTTTTAAGTTACTTTTTATTGAGTAATTTATTCATAGGGAAACATAATCACTTATCATGTTGACTTTCAAGTTTTACACGAACTCATATTTTCTCCAAAAGACGAGTATTTAGGAAGACTTGTTCACATTATGAGTACTATAATCAACCTCTAGAGAATCACCTAATCCACCAAAGAGAACTATATAAATCCCATGTTATTACGCTTTAACCAAAACCAAAACCAGAAAGGTTAGTACAAGGTCAGATAATCCAGAAAAGGATAACCCTTTAAAAAGAAAATCTATGCTTAATCTCCAAAATTTGTCCAACAAAACCCAAAGTTCAAAGAGGACCATCCGATAAAAAAATTGTCCATAAAATTCTTCAAAGTAAGCCAATATAAGATTGAAACCCAAATATTTGAAGGATTTAGTCACATAGTCTTCCATGTTAAATCAAAACATTTATCTCCAAACAATATCAGTTGCTCTTAATGTCTCGTATTGAAAAGTAATTAACCTAATCACATATCCTCCATGATAGGTTAATCATTTTCATAAATAACCCAAAATCAACTTACTCTTAATTCATAAAATCATATAACTAAAAAAAGAATCAGTCAAACTAACCAAGAACTTCACGTAGTCCAGTGGTAGGCTATAAATACCATTCTCAATTTGGTTGTGGGTTCGATTCCCGCAGCTTTATCCGACGCGACAGGTAGTCACACGGTCTGTGTGTTGTCCTTTTTCCAAAACTATATAATTCTCAAATCATTCCCCAAAAAGGGATAAAATCATCAAAAATAACCATAACATAACTTAACCTCAATTTTATCTCTTGCCTTTGACTTCAATCGTAAAATATAGTAACCCATAATTACCTCAAAAGTAAGGATCATATAAACCCAAATAGTTATTTATAACTATGTGCACAAAAGAAAAGATAACTATTCCTTGAATAAAATTTGCCTATATTAAACATCAGGGTTACACATAATATAAAAAGTCTTCTAATGTAACCCCATCATCAATAGAGACTTAATACTTTTAAGAATTTCACCATAACTCTTGAAGCCCTTATATGTTGACATGTTACTCATTCAACATTATTCATGATCCATTAACCATTCCATTCCAACTTTTCCGAAATACCTCTTTCCTACAAACAAAATCATGAATCATATCCCAAGATTCCAAAATAGGAAAACAATAGCCATGAAATAATACATACCTTTGATTGGTCATTGTCAGTTTCTTCATCCTCAATCGGAATGGCATTTGGTATTTGTAAACGAACATTTATACGCTCTTGGTGACCACATTCACGAAAATTTTTCATAGCACATGTGTTTGCATAATGACCATGCACACCACATTTAAAACATTCAATTGATCCCTCAAAAAGAACTTATTTCCCTTTCTTCGAGTCAACTGGATGCTTCCATTTTCCATGGCAGGTTCATGCTTTATGACCTTCATTTCAACATCTATAGCATATTTCTGTCCCTTTGAAACATTTTCCTAGGTGTTTCTTTCCACATCTTTGACACATAGGTTTTTGAACACACTTACCTTTATGATTATTACATGTACTTCCGTAGGGATTTTTTTCTTGCATATATGATGCCTTAGAGAAATCACCAAGGTTTAGGTGGTAAATCATGACTCCAGATAGTTGGTTGAGGATAATAACAAGAGTTCTCATTGCAGCTCCCATATCATTCAGTTGCTTGCTCAAAAAAACTGTCATAGTTTCCTTCACATCCACTGTTACTTTGGTGCCTGCTAGATCCAGCCATTTACTAAAACCAAAAAGGTCAGTGTGAGTATATCAAAAAAACCATCATGTACTAATGAGGAAGATAAACACTAAGATATACCTACTCATTCACTTTATCTAAAATTAGGACTCTTTCTGAAATCCTAACCATTATGGTAATGCCACTTATGCTTAAAGAATACCCTAACCTCTAAAGTTATCTAAACCGACCTTTGATGCCAACTATAAGGCCCCAGCCTTAAACAATACATAATCTTGAGTTATTACAAGATTACACATTGAGGATATTTTTAGGTTTAGAGTTTTAGATAATTAGATCATGAAACTTGCATTACATTCCACATTTAAACAAAGTGGTTACATAAAAGACAGTATTCATTCTTCCCATCAATGGAAACATATTGAAAATAAAACATGGATTCTTTCTTGACACATCCTTGAAACTATCATCACATCATGAACCTTTCCCTTTACCTGTGAAAAACATTTTAAAAACGTGGGATGAGCCTAAAAAGCTCAGTAAGGGTTATAAAATTATGGAAAGGAAACATGAGTTCATATATACATAAGAATGAAGTCATACTTTACCCATAAAACATAGGCAGTTTAACATACCTCATCAAACCATGAATAAATCATAGAAAACATAAGACATTAAGGTAACTTGAGGCATTCATAACATTCTTACGTAGGGAGTAACCCTCTTGGTTACGTTTGGAATACCCATCACAGTATATTCCCTAGATCTCTTTGGAGAAACCTTAACATTTCACTCCTTCGCGTTACCCAATTCATTGGAGAGATTTATCGGGCCCACCCACCCTTAGTTTATCATGGAACCACCCATCTTCATAACAATTCCCAAGAACCATAACATAATCGTACCACATAATACATGCATAAAGGAAACATAACATTTCCACCTTTCAATCAAAAGATATCAATACAACACATTGATATAAAAACATTATGAAAATCATTTTCAATACCAAAATAAAAGAAAAGTAAATCATGGTATTTATTTTTCTTTTAAAAAGAATGTATGGCTTGTAGAGGAAGCCAAAACTCAAATAATGGTCACGACGGCGGAGAAGTTGTTGTCGCCGCATACGTACGACAAAAACATTCTCATTTGTCATTTAATAAACACTTCGTATAAAAAAGATTCCTTTTGAATAAAATTAAAAGTCAAAGGGGGTTATACACCGTATAAAAGAAGGTTGTGTATAAAACAGAATATGCCTCAATGAAAGGAGATTGAGACGAAGTCCCTTACAATGAAGGTATCCTAGGTTTAAGGATAAATTAATTACATAATTATATGTGACAAACGAATACACCAAATATAAGTGGATATTAAGTGTAAAATAATCAACGTTCATTCACACATATTCAAAGAATGACATATTCAATAACTACATGTTGAACCCAAAGAAATCGAAATTGGGTTAAGAAGTTCCCTTGACAGCCTAACAGCGTCACATAAAAATGAGTTGATGAGAGATAAAAAAAGGGCATCTCATCACATGGACATAAAATCTACATCAATAAGGATATATGAGAACATGTCCCAACATAAAATTATGTAAATTAAAAGATCCAACAAAATAAGTCTTTTAAAAAGAGGAGGGTTAAAGGTTCCCTTACCGACATGGGTATCTTTCGAAACATACACCTCGTGAAAGAAGGAAAATACAACATTGATGTAAATACTCATAAAAGAAAGTATATTACACAATGAGTAAAATAATGGGAAGTACATACACCACTCAATGAAAATTGTGGCAAATGTAGCATAAATATCACGGGAATAAAAGTGAGATGAAAAATCCCTTACGAAAACTCGGCAGCCTAACGGCGCCACATAAAACTTACAAAAATGGATTGGTGAGATCAAATAGGGTATCTCATCATATTAAAATAAAGTTTATAGAATGAGTAATATAAAATAACATCCCCCAACATAACAAAGAGGAGCTTAAAATAAGTGACATAAAGTAGAGTACTTAAAAAGAAAGAGAGAGGTTAGATCTCTTAAGAAAATTCGGCAGCTTAACGGCGCCACTCAAAACATCCAAAATGGATTGAAGAGAGAGAATAGGGTATCTCATCACATGAACATAAAAATTACACTAAGATTAATATAAAATATCATCCTAATAACAAGAAAGATGAACTTTAAAAGGATTGACATAAAAGAGTGTACTTAAAAAGAAAGAGTGGAGTAGGATCCCTTACCTCAAATCCAACTTGTCTTGTTCATTTCTTTGTATTCCTGAATAATAAACATTGGTCAATTAATAATTGCCTAATTAACTCCTTTATAGATTATTATTCAGTTCATATAACATATTATAATGTTATAATAATTGCTTAATAATGTTAGTTCATATCAAACGTTTTTGTCGATGTTTGGTACATGACTCAAAAATGAACTTGTTTGAAAAAAGATTTCCCATGTAGTTATAAGTAAATAATATCCAGAATAGTATTAATGATTAAAATATCATATATATCCATTAAATCTTCATTTCATACTATTCCATATCATTTGGAGATAAAAAAAGAAAATCATTGTTCAGGGAGACGGAAGGCCGTACGTACGCATGAACGCTACTTTCATTTTTTTGTCATATTAATGGAATTAAAGAAAAATGAGAGAGATAGATATATGTTATAATTCCAAAATTAAATCCATAATTTTGATTTAATATATTACATATATATCCATTGTATATATGTACTTATAATATTACATAACATTTTGAGATAAGAAATGAAATGTACCGTTCATGGAGACGGTACGCCGTACGTACGCATGAACGCTACTTCCATTTCTATTTCATATTTAATGGAATTAAAAATTAATGATACATAATAGTATTTTAATTGCAGTATGGTATCATATATAATATTATTAGATATATCCTTTATACGTACCACATATGGTATTAACGAATCAAATCACTTTGAGGGGGCGGTAGTCCGCACTTCCTTAAATGAAGATATCGCGTTTACCCATAATGGAAACCATAAAGGTATGCCCAAAATAAAAAATACAGAAGCTTAAGGAAAACATAAACACATTATATATCACATATAAATATAGTGTCATCTTAATGTCCACCTTTGAAGGTGTTAAAATAATGTTGAACAATCATCGTTTCGGGAGGCCGAAATTCTCCATCCACAGAAATAGTATGTTCTTTAACCATTAGATGTAGGTGTGTGAAATTATTGCTCTAATGCTTTTTATAAAAACATCCTAGTATATTTATGATACTGTATTTGTTACAAAATAAATGAATAAAAATAGTTTAGGGGGTTGGAGAAGCAAAATAAAACAAAAGGAATCAAGTGAAGACATTACCTTAAAATCGGGTAACTCCCTTTGGTTTGAGGTCAAAGGATTCCTTGGGAAGACTTCTGCCCAAATGGAGGCCTCAAAGAGTAAGATAGTGATGGGGAGAGAAACAATGGGCAGAGGTTGGACGAGAAAAAGGCTTTGGGAGTGTGGGTAAGGAGGTAGAGGTGGGGGCCTTTTATAAGAGGAGAGGAGGGGCACTCTTGGAAGGTATAGAAATGTCACTTTATTTAAAAATGGTATTCGGATTTAAGATGTCCCAAATTGATGTGGTTAGAGGATAAGGTGATAATGGTTCAAAATCCACTCATCCAATAGGTTTTGGACATGTTTAGGTCTTAGATATTACATTATCTTTCCATTTTATTTAAATCGTTAAATAATGAGGTCATCGCTGCATCATCATGATGTCATAAATAATTTAATTTATTTAATGTCTAAAAATTATAAAAAAACCACTATGATCTAGGAAATATTTTTATCTTTCCAATGAATATTTATAGTCAAAAATATGATTTGTTTAACCCCATGTAAAAATTGTTTTAGTAAAACATTTCATGTTTTTCTCAGTTTTTACATTAACTTTAAATAAAAAGATATTAATGTCAATTTCCAACCAAAGTGGCTTTATGGGGTACCGAAGTTGACCCATGGGTTTTACTGGTCGTCCATGACACATACAATGATGTCAGGACATGTTTCATGTTCATTTCTTATTATTAAAACATTATTTTTACCTTAAACTACACTAATTACCTCTAATCGCGATTAAAAACTTAATAAGTTACTATTCAACAAAAAATTATTTTTATCCCATTGAACCACATTTTACTTTTTAATGACAACCATGTATTTCAGATTTTTGAAATTCAAAACACAATGATGGAAAATTTTCATTTAAACGGAAAAATCAGTTTTTATAAGTACCACATAGTGGTTTCACTATTCATCAAAAATTGAAGTTTTTCATAAAAATCCCAAAAATTCACCGTAAGCTATATTTGATATTCTAAATTCAAAAATGAAGTCCATTTTACAAAATTCAAAACATATAAGTCACATTAATTAATTTAATAATTAATTCCCACTGTCAGAGCAAATAGCATGTTTTTATGAAACAATAAGTATCAAAAGATTGACACTAGTTTAAGTCTGATTTCATAGTGAAATTAATTCCAACGTCCACTATTGGATTAAGTGGTAAAAATATATTCTATTTTCACTTTAAAACCAATTCAAAAGATAATCTAATAATATAAATAAAGTAGATTAAAAAGAGTTTTTGAATTAAAATACAACATTTTACACTCTTCATTAAAAAAATGAACTTTATCGGAAAGATACCAAAAATTTACAAAAAGTAAATTTTGATGTCCCAATTCTTAAGAAGAGTTATATTTGGTCCAAAAATATGTATAAGAGTAAAGAAAACTATATTTAATGATGGTTCTCCATCAAAAGGCGATAAGTGAACCTTTTGTGAAAACTAGGGCATATATGCCTAAAATCGAATTATTTCCGTATTTTATGCCTTTATCATTCATTGGATAAATGTAAAAACATTAAAAAAATATATATAATAATATTTTAGTTATTTATATCCATTCCCGCAAATACAACGTCTACATATTAACAACCATTTAAAATAATATTATTTTATTATTAGAGTGCAACGTAAGATTCCCAAGAAACTCGTTGTTTCATGTTGGGTACGCCATCGAGCTTAAAGTCCCCTTTAAAGTCTTATTAATACTTTATTCACAAATATGGATAAATATGAAAATTTCATATTCTTTATTTACCTGGGGTGTTACATAGCTCACCCTAGAACTAACCACCTGAGCATCAGAAAACCTGGTCACTTAATACCTAAGCATCAGATCATCTGGTGTCCAAACACTTTAATCTCCATAGTATTTAAGTGAAAGATCACTAGTGTGACAAAAACCCAATTACTTATTTTTATAGGAACACCATTTGGATATACACGCATCCCTCAAGGGTATACTTTAATTCACACTTATGGGGTATCCATGTAAGAATTAATTTTCAGATTAGGAAACTATGACAACTAGAAGAAGGAAATTTAGAGTCCTGATTTTTGATTGCTGGTAGGGATGATGTGAGTAAAAATATCTAAGGTTCATGTAACCAGAGGCTACTGGATGATGATAACAAAAATGGAGAGAATATTTTTTCACGAAGAGATCATTAATCTGATGATAAACCTCAGAGTATATCTTTTGAAACTAACTTAATTCATAAATTATGTACTAGATGGTCTTATTAAGGCAGTTCAAGTATTTGACATAATATATGATCACCTGTGAAGATCAAATTTTGTGAATTATAAACCATAAAATTAATAATTCAAAGACAAAATTCACTAAGTAGTCTATACTATATTAGTTTTTTGTGATTTATGAGAGATATATACATAGATTTTTAATAATACATTTTTTCTCTTTAATAATGTTAAGAAACATTCCCTCATGGACTTCGATACAAGTTTAAATAACATAAAATCTATCATTAAATTCTTATAACTTTAGTGTTTCCTTTGATCATTAAATTCAATAGTTCTTCTCCAAATCTATCTGTTGGTTTTCATTATATTAGGGTGTCTTGGGTATGTCATTCATCCAATATCCAAATTCCAGAGTGTGGGTTTATTCTCAATATTTATCTTAAGAATAGTAATGGTCTTATGGAGTAGTGTCGGGTGGTTCTACCAAATAGTTACTATAAACCAACCAAGTGGCATCACATCAAATTAATCATGTGTTTTTTAAGAGGGAAATCCCAAAACAAGTTGATTTATGGATCGATACATTAAGATTATTCATCCTTTGTCCTAGTTGGAGAATATCAATAAGTTGTTTGTGACCTCTTTCTCTGTATTGTATGGAATAAGTAAGAGTTTTAGTTCAATAGGAATGGAGTTACATGAATGTAAAGAATAAATGAACATGTTATATAGAATAGATTTTGAGTTCCTAAGGATACATATATGGGATTCCCTTCATCAAAAGGATCTTAATCATCTATTGAACGAATCCATGCCAAAAGCGGTGAAAAAATAACTTAGGGAGGCTAACTAAGAATGAATTAGGGTTAATTTTGATTTAAATAACAATGAATGTATTATTTAACATTGGTAAGGGGAATATCACTTTATAACTGATGATGGCCCTAAAAGACATGTATAAAAAACAATGGATATTAAAAAATATTCTTATTATGGAAACTATTCGATAATCAATTTATAGAATGAATGTTTTTTACTGATCACATTAATGAATTTAAAATAATCTAGATCTAGTTGTATATAGTGTAATTAGTATTTAGAGTTCTAGGATGGATGATGTTTTTACTCTCCTCACTCTTAGAATCATGGGATGTTATGGTGACCACAATGGGTAACTATAGTGGAAAGGGTAACGTAATGTTCAAAGCCATGATAGAACAGACCGTGAATGAGGATATTCATTAAAATAGTTTCCAACTATCATCCAGTAATGCATAAAAGATATAAGTCAATGTATGTAATACTAGATGGAAGAGTCTTCATAAGAGAAAAAGAAGGATCCATAGTATGAATATATTAGTAGATATCAATCATTTATATTGGAATTGAGGGTGGAATGACCACATAAAAAAGGATTATTGTGGAAAAAGGGAGAGTCTGAAGATTTATTTATTCACTAGTTTGTCTCTGATCCTTGTGTCTGATGATAAGATTTTATTTCTCTTTTTTACTGCTAGTTCATTAGAGTATTTAGTGATAGAATCCATAGCTTCATTCCATTTCACATACGAGAGAGGGAACAAAATAAATTATATTTTTAGAATACATGGAATGGATTATCTTAAAAAGATTAATGATCTTGATATCATGGTGAAATGATATTTTTTATTCCATACAAGGAATAAAATCATTTCGGAGTTAAGGGATGTGTAACACATACCGAGGTTATATAATAACATAATATCTATGGTTCAACTTGATGAGAAATGTTTTGTAAAGTATTACTAGATAGAACATGTTATATATCACGTGGATCCATGTTTGTATAAAAAGAAGTGAAGGATGAGATGTTTTAACTTACAACGTGATCATAAAAAGTGTCACATGCCAATGATTTAACTCCCACTAAACTATGACATAACCATATGGGATAACTCATTGAGAAATTTATAAAAATATTCACTAAAAAAGGTACGTTGAATGTCAATAACTTGGTATATGGAATACAATATTGTTGTATCTATGAAGGAATATAAGGATCATTATATATATAAGAAAATTCTCCAACTTAATGGAAGTTATATTTGGATCACAAAGATATTTAGGGGCCAACTCTAGTGCATTCCTATAGGGAGTTCCTTAGGTTCTACTATGGAAATTAGATTCAGTTTTAGAAGAATAATATAGGGAATCTTGAACATAATATAGTTGTGGAGAGGATGAACCAAATGCTAGTTGAGAATGTAAAGAGTATAAGGATTCATATTTTGTTCCTAAAGGTGTTTTTGGTTTGAATTGTTGAACATTGTGGTATAGATATAAAAACAATATACATCAACTCCTTTCTAAAAAACTATTAGAAGCCTATTAGTACGAAAGGAATGTCAAATTAAGACACCTTAGAGACTTTAATACAATATTCTATGTCATTTATTGATGATAAGGATAATGAAGTTATATTTTAAGTCCTGAAAAAGTTACTTCATTGGATATGATGATAAAAAGTTTGGACT
This sequence comes from Viscum album, assembly GCA_963277665.1. Classification (NCBI taxonomy): domain Eukaryota; kingdom Viridiplantae; phylum Streptophyta; class Magnoliopsida; order Santalales; family Viscaceae; genus Viscum; species Viscum album. The sequence goes on from OY728133.1 coordinate 1,870,844,432, forward strand.
TTAGATTTGGGATAATGAATCCTAGATTGTCATCATAATTCTAAATTGTATCCTCAATGAAGATAATATATGGAAAGATTAGTTCATGGAGGGAAACTATGATGAATGAAAATTATCATTGGAAACCAAGGTTCACCTGGATGGATGTCCATATATTGTGGATGTTCCATAGAATTTATGAAGCATGATAGTTACAAAAACACGTGATTTTTTCGATGATGTACCAGAAGAAGGTTATGTTTTTATTGCGCTTCCTATGTTATATATATTAGATATGTTAAGGAAAATTAAGGATCAATACAATAATAAATAATTAAGGGTTATTAAAGTTATATTAATAGAAATATATCAACCATAAGGATATCTAGAGAGAGAAACCCAAGGAAATGGTATATAAGTAGTTTAAAATAATTTCTTCTAATGGGAGATAGGGATCCCTAATTACCAAAAGAGTCAAGGATTTTGAATGACCTATAATAGTTATAGAAATCTATGAGGTATTTAATATATTCCCACCATATATAATAAACATGATATTTGTTAGAGAGGATGACTAGGAAGAAAGTATTAGAAAAAATGGGTTTATCATCAATATTAAGTAGTGTACAGTATAGATAGGAACCATTCATGGCTAATAATGAATGGTTTTAAATAAATAAAAGTATCTTTTTTCACAAAATTTTAATCTAGAATTTTTATGTACACAACTATCTAAAAAATATTATACATGGTTATTTATGAGAGATTACATATCTAGTAGAGGTATGTGATGATAAAATTTCTACATAGAGACCATAAAGGGGAAATAGTTATATAATAATGACAATGCTTCTAGGAGCCTTATAATTGGTCAGGTTTTTATAACATAAGGTATATCCATTACATATTAAAGCATGATTTGAGGAATTGGAATAATAATTTCAATGAATTATTAGAGAAGAAGTTCCTTTAGAGAAAATAATAACCATTACAATTATAGTCTGGACTTTGTTAATAAGATTTTTGTAATTTTTTTTTCAATGTCGATGAAATAATTATTATTGACCTAGTGATAAAAATAATCAATGGGATAAAAAATTATTTTATATATTTTTCATTATGGAAGAATATTTATTGAAAAATTCATTTTGGGGGTGTGTATAGCAAGAGACAATAGTTCTGATACATTATACCTAAGCTATTGAGATTATGTCTAGAAATTGGAAGGGAACATCTACCCATGAAAGGTAAAACTAGGGACTGAACCCTAAGTCAAACACCTAAAGATTATAAATAATAATTCACCAGTAATATAAGATAACATCGAGTACATGGAAAAATTTATATATGCATCAGTTTCCATATATTTTATTTAATACACGGTATGTACATGTCCAAACTTTTCATATGTAGTGGGGTTTGACATAACATTTATGTCAAACCCTAAGAGTGAGAACCAAGATGTAATAAAATGGATTATACTATACATAAATGGTTCAAGAATCCTGTAATTTTTCTTCTTTATTGAAGCGTTTTTTCAAGGTTTTACAGACATATATTTCAGTATAGATTCATATATATAGATGAGAAATGTGGATATGTATTTCATTTTAGAGGAACAGTAGTGATATTTCTAATCTTCAACTAGTAGTTACACTGACAATAATGGAAGTATAGTATTATTCATTTATGGAATTAAGGATGGAGTCAGTTTAGCATAATAGGTTTCTAGAGGATCTCAGAAAGGATATTGGATATTGGAGTGTTATTTTGTGATTGATAGAGTACAATAAACATTGAATGAAAACATATGTTTCATTCCCATAGAATTCATATTTATCTGATATATTACTTAATGTGGGTGTTGTTGGAGTATGGAATGTTAGACTAATGAAATATTGACGGATTTTTTATCTAATAAAAATTTTAGAAAATTATTTTACAATTGATGTACTGAGACAATGTTTCACCTGAGTTATACTTGGTTGATAAATTGTTTTTTTTGGGAAACCAAATTTTTTTCACAAGAATTAAAGGTAACAAAGAGAGCCCATAGAAGATGATTTAGGAAATAGTTTCGAGATTAAATAATAATAATCATGTAGGATATTGTTGGGGTAGCCAAGTGAGATTCTTTTTCTGACTTAGGAAGTGGAGGCAAATTAAAATAGGAAATATGGAGGCCTAATTTTTTATAGAATAAAGATATAATGAGAGTGAAAATGTAAGGGGTTTAGATAGATAGATGTTACTTGTCGATAATAACCTAAAGGTGTAGTGTAGTGCTTTATTGAGTCATTATTCGTTAGATATTAAACATTGAGGGATATTTTATGATATTATCATAATGTGGGAGTAATACATTTGATAAAATAGTTATGGTGGTTGGAGTCTATGAATTAATTGAGGATTATCCATGATGATCATCTTTGGTGGATTTGAACCCATTTATGTATGAATGAAGTGGAGACAAAAAGAACATGATGGGTTATACTCTATTTGTAGGTCATGATCACAGGAGATAGATATACTTATCATTGTAATAATATTTTATTCATGTTTTGATTAATGTAAATCCTTATTTCCCCATGGATTAGGATTCCAGTCTAAACCATGTAATCTCTCATTTGTTTCTACCATTCATTTGGTGCGTATTTTGATCACTTTATCTGATATTTCTTGTATACATCATTTGATTTTTTTTATTATGGTGCGTTGGATAGGGTGATCATATCTTCTAAGATCTAGAAATTATTTCACGGGTCTATTCAGGTGATTTATCCTCCACAAAATTAAGTTCTAGTGGAGAATGTTTTGGTGTTTTAATTGGATGGTGACAATGTTGAGATTATATTACCAGGATTCATGTATCACTGAATGGTGGATGGGGTGAATTAGTTATAACTGTTCTTTTAACATTCATTTATTATGAAAAAACAATTTCCTATAGGTAAATATTTACTTTTGAGATGAAAAAAATAAAAAAATATCCTTAAAAACAAAATAATTTACAAGGTTCACTGCTCAAAAAGAGTACACAATTCTTGCTATGGGTTGGAAATAATTCAATACCACACAATGCACCTGAAAAAAATTATTTTGTGTGGAATTAAATGATTAGTATATTCCCATACACTAATAAATAACTATGTTAATTACAATAGTGCATGTGCTTCATGTAGGAAAAAATGATTCAATTAAATTTTTATAATAAGCATGTTATGGTACTTCTTGATCAAATTTCTCAAATATAATATTTCAAAACAATTCTTCACTTTCCTACCAAGAATATGGTAAGAACTTCATTGAATTTTTTATTAATACAATTTTTATAACAAGCATGTTATGGTTCTTCGTGATCAGCTTTCTCAAATATAATATTTCAAAACAATTCTTTACTTCTATACTAAGATGCTGTTAAGAACATCATAGAATTTTTTATTTTACTCAATCTAATTCCCCAGTATTATTACCAAGTCTTATTTTCCCAATATGGAAAATATACTTTTGTGAGAATTCAACTAAGAAATTTCTGAACCACTTCTAATTTTAGTTTCGAAAACCCGGTCTGATTTCCAATTCTGACTGAAAACTCTGATTTTTATAATATATAAAATGTATCTATGTCATAATACACCAGAATTAAATCACAATTACTTATATCTAACTCATGAAATTCCAATATGAAAATGACATTCCAATTCTAGATACTTTAAATAATATCTTATTCTATCCTTCTTATGTCCGACTAACTTGTTCAACAAAACAATATTTGGAGAATTCTTCTTACTAGAACTACATAGATTCTCTCTACTCTTTCATGAGTAATGAAAGTTGTAGAAAAATATTTTTATCCTCATTTTATTGGATTTCCAAAAAAAATTAGGTGGGATTCAAAAAGGTTATCTCACTTCTCCAAATTTCATGAATCTTTAATATTTCCTCCAATCCCAGATATCTCTTTTACTCATTCAATTCCCCTTGAAATCTTGTTCATATGTTGACTTTATCAAGTTTCCTTGAATTTTGGATCCTCTATGGAATTCATCTCCGTTTATTATTTCTAAAAAATATTCAATCTAATTCTGATTTTCCTACTAATTCTCACATTACTATTTTCCATTATGATGGTCATCAGATTTTATTGAACAAATTTTAAATATGGAACTAGAAACATCTCAACACACTTTAGTATGATTCTGATACCTGATTATGATTTTCTGAATATGATTTCGTAATTATAATAAATACATTTGGTCAATCCTATATATTTATCCTACTTTCAATCAAATCAGAACCGAATATATTTCATTATATTTCACTACACCACAAAAAAGACTATTTTACCATTCCGATTTACTTATTAAAATGGATACATATATTCATAAACATTTTCTTAATTACATTTTTCTACACCAAATATAAGAAGTCAAACATATTTTTTCTCATTATGATTCTCAGAACCAACTCTTACTCTGATTTCTTCATTATGAATAACAAGCTGCAATCAAATCATAATATAATGATCTAAGATAGAAAATATTTTACTTCATTAAATTCCTTCATCCATAAAAATTTTCTTTTATACGTGACTTCATTAATAAATTTTATTATGTTGAAGATAAATTTAGAAATCATCTTACATACATTGGGAAGTATTATAACTTCATATTCCCCCAACAAAAATATTCTTTCCAATGAAACATGAATATGATTATCCTAAATAAAATTGGAATCACATTTTATCCCCTTTCCTTCATATGGCTTTCATTTAAAGTTCTCCAAAAAACATATGATATTTATGAATTACAAATATGAAAAGTATCGTAAAAATAATATCGGATCCATGAAGAATCCAATTACATTCATCAATACAATATTCCATTCATTCTAGACTTTAGGTGAGTCTGAGGATCCTTTTCATCTAGAAAACATATCCCTAATTGGATGGAATTTCTTAATAATTGTGAGTCTAATTTTATAAATAAGGCGATGAGTCCTATTTTAAGTAAAAACAATGTGAGGTGATTTCTTATTCTTTGATATTTATTTGAAAACAACAGAAAATAGTTGAATACAATTATCCACCTTAACATATTGGTCCTAAAAATATATCCCTTATTATTTTGTTATCAAATAAGATTAATAAATCACCTAACATACTAAACTCAAGCTATTAACTACTTATCAACAATTCTAAGCCTACGGGTGGTAACTCATTATAAGATGGAAAGAATCATTGATTGAAAAACCATGCTATCCACAAAAGTGACCATGAAACCGCTTCATCTATTATCCGTAGCCATTATTCCATATCTTTACACCTTATATTTTGTTCCTCTGTTTTTTTCACTTCTTCAACATACCTTGAATACAAAAAAAATATTTCTTATAACCACTCCAAGAAATAGTTATAATACTTCACATACATACAATCTGGATTCATATCATACCATCATATCCCCATTTATTCACAGTTTCATAGTTATAGATTTATGAAACAAGTATCCCCCTTGACAACACAATACAAAGTTAACATGTGAGAGGGGACAAAAACACATACCTCATCCTTGATGATAAATAGGAAGGACACCCATGTTCATCCTCAATTTATAAAAAAGTTTCACATGGTAAATGTGTTTTTAATATGTTATTAACTTGATTCGATGTATAAATATACAAAATATTCAATTAATTCTTATCCACATTCTCTTTGATAAAGTGGTACGTTATTCCAATAAGTATTAAACAACAATTTTGGACTAGATTACCTGTATGGTTTAGTTAACTTTGATTATCACATCCGAATAGAAAGCATAACGTTACTTCAACAAGTAAATATTCTAACTATGCTTTCATCCACATAAGTTGGGTAACATCTTGAGTGGTAGAAAAATACATAGATTCATTCATACTGAGTATTAATAAATTTTGTTTATTTGTGTTCCAAATAAAAAATATTTTTCCCAGAAGGAAAATTCTACCAGATGTGGATATTATATCCTCAACATTTCTTGCTCAATCAGTATCTGAATAACCAAAAATGTCAATACATTCTAAGATATCATACCTGATTCAGAAATTTGTTGTGGCTTTGATATATCTGAGAATTATTTTTCTAGAATGTTAATGTTACTCTTTTGTATCACTATGAGTTATTTCACACAACATAAAAACATAAACAATTTTGGTTGGTGAGGCATTAAAATATAAGAAATTTTGAGATATCTTTTGAAACTATTCCTGATAAACTTCCTTACATTCTTCCTCATTAGAAAACATGGTTCCCACTAAAATTGATGTGGAAATTTGTTTCTTATTTTCTATTCTGAAGTTGTTAATATTTTATTATCATACTTTTATTGAGAAATAAAAATGTGTTTCTTATTTTATAATATTTTTAACCCAATATATTATTTCATTTCACCCAACACTGACATTTCAAACAAATATTTCATCTCTTAAAAAATATTTCATATGTTGTTTTTCTTCATTCCTAGCAATGATAATGTCACCAAAATAAACTATTAAGATGATGGAATGCTCTTAAATTTCATTAATGTAAATATTTCTATCAACTAACACCTTTTGGAAACTTATCTTCCTTATGAAAGTACAAAATAAATAATACTTAGACCATAGATATTGTTTTAATCCATATAATTATTTCTTCAACTAACACACATAAATTTCATATTTACCAACAATAAATCCTTAAGGTTGTTTAATGTAAATTTCCTCACAAATATCACCATCATTAATATCGAATTGAAATCCATTTTAAATATTTTTTAACTTCATTGTGCAGCAATATTAAGAATGATTATGACTATTTATATCCTTTACACCATAGTAAATGTCTCCTCAAAATCAACACCTTGAATTTGTGACAATCTTTTTCACAGTAAAATATATGTATTTCTTACCATTTCACCTAATTCATTAATCTTGTTTATAAAAACCCAATTTATTCCATTAATGTTTTTATCTAGTTTGGGTAAAATTTCCCATGTATCATTCTTTTATATCTGATCTTGCCCTTTATTCATAGCATGAACCCATTCCAAATGTTCAAAATTATTCATTCAAATCATTCGTCTTGACTTTTAAATATAAAGAACCATATGTGACAATTTTTTAATTTATTCTTTTTGAACCTACTATTGTGGATCACCAATAACAAACTAAGCCTCCACTAGCTTCCTCGCCATAGGATGATTTATTTTAGTTATATTCGTATCACTTAAAATAGACTAGTATAATTGATCTTCTTGAGAAGGATTGCAATTTTTATTCCATTATTATAAATGTTTAAAAAAATTCCTTATCCTACTCGAATTCCTTATATTTTAGAGTTTGTTTAAACTTCTCATCCTTTTCAAAAAACTTTTAAATCAATAGAATCAATTTTTTTTATTTTATAAAACACACGTATCATCTTTTTTTCTAGAGAATATCCATGAAAAATTCCAAATTTACCTCTCTGTTTCAACATTCCACGGTTTACAACTTTAGAAGGTTTACAACATTCCTTTTATAATACAAGGACTCCCAAAGACTCTTAAGTGTTCAAAACATGGAGTTTTTTAATATAGAATTTCATAAGGATTCATATATGAAATTATCATGTAGAAACATTGGTTTTTAATATACATTGTTGTACTCATGGATTTCCTCCTCTAGTAATGAGAATAACCCAGTTCAACTACCCGAGTCTCCCCATTTCCACTAGAACTATATTATTTCTTTGAGTAAGACCATTTTTGAGGTGTGTATAGTGAATTGAAGACATTCCGATTTCCAAAAATCCTCAATATTAGAGTTAAATTATTCATTCTTCTACTCACCACCATTATCAGTTATCAAATTCATCATTAAATACCCATATTACTTATCTTCTTTCTACATAATAATTTTAAACATGTTCAGAGCATCTGACTTATGTTTCAAATACTTAACACATGTCATGTGACTAAATTCATCAATGACAGGGACAGAGTACTTATATACATTTGTTTATTGTATTCACATTGTTCCATATATATTTTAATTAATAAATTCCATGGGGTTTTTTTAACACCTATTCACCTTCATATGCATAGAGTTTGTAATTTTTTATTTCTAAATAATAGTGAAACACTAATAGATTCTTTCTGGAATATCAAGATTATCACAACCACTATCTTGTTTTGATAGCTTATTCATGTTTCCTTAACACATATCTCCATTCCTTTTATGCCACAATAGATTATCTTCTATCATACCCATGTAAATAGAGTTTTTTAATACACCAACGTGAAATATGATTCCCTTTATTATGTTGGACTCTTGTAACTATTATTTCATATTACACACTCTTCATAAAAAACCCATATGTTCTAAAGATAGTTGTGTTACCCTCATCCAATAGATATAAAACACTCATTATGTTGTGTTTTATCCCATCAACTTATAATTTTTTATTGTATTTCCTTTTTTTCATTCCCAATGATCATTTATCCCACACATTTGATTCAAAGAGATTCATCATTTCCAAATCACACCATTTCTTCTTTGAAGTTATTCAAAATATTCAAAAACATTAAGTATCCTATAATATGAGAAGAACACCCACTATCATGAATCCAAGGTCATTATCATTTTATATATTTTAAAAATGTTTCAACCACAATATAATTTTCTTTGACCTTTTTATTATTCACCTATAGTTTCCTATAATTGATAAGAAACTGTTGTTATGAATGTAATAAAACGAAATAACCCTTATCAAGATTTCCCGTTTTTTAAAATCATTCAGAAATAGTTCTTAGGGGTTAGAACCTATTCTCAACTTTCACAAAAATATTTTTATGATTCTTATGAACTTTCTACAAAGACCACTTATTTTGATAGGAATGAATCTCCTTAAAACCTTTCATTTCATAACATGTGGAATAGTAATAATGTTGTTTATTGAACCAAAAGATGTTTTTTAATGTATGAATCCATCAAAATACATAAACTATCCATCAAAATATTATTTTCTTTCGAAATATTACATTTAATGATGTGGTGAGTATGTTTATCAGTAACCTTTGTAATATTTATTTTTTACCAAAAACCTTCTAGTTTTTTGTAGGAATATTATTTCTCAGCTTTGTTTTAGTTTTAGCATTATACAAACAAGATTTTGTAATATCTATTCCATATTCATAATTTTATAAAAATATTACCAAGCTTGAGTTTTTTAAACATCTAATTTTTTATCTTTTTTAACATTGGAATGTTACACAACCTTCCCATATTTCTTCTTCTCTAAAAAAATTCCATCATTGTTCTCAACCATTAAAGGTAAGTTTTTTCGGGTCGATATTAGATTTATTCGTACCAAAAAATTCCCCAAATTCTGTTATATAGTTTTAAAAACATATATCCATTTACAATTCATTATAATGTTTTTATTTTAAAGAATCCATCTCTTATTCTTTTTTATTCATATTTACTTCAAGATGATCAGTATAATTCTTTTCTACCTCATTGTTTTTCTTAAAATAATATATCTATTTCAACAAATTGACTTTCTCATCAAGATAAACATAATGTTAATTTTTTTTAGGAGTTTTAATTTTTTAGTTTCCTGATTTATTTCTCTTTCCTTCAAATATTTCACACAACCTATTTCAAATAATTATTATTAATAAATTATAATTGAGCTTATTTTTCCTCTTCTTCAAAATATATGCTTTAGAACAGTTTATTAGTCACCATTGTAATAAAAATATTCTTTCTATCCTTTCTAAAATATTTATTGGATACAGATTCACTTTATTCATCATCATCATCATTTGAAAAGAAACTTCATCTTTTTGATATAAATTTTATTTATCATTCCATATGTAAGAAGATTTATCCTTATAACCCAATTTATTTTTGGACATTCTTGGAATTATTTTTTTATTCATCACCATTCAATTATTTTTTTATTTGAGGACAATTAGGTACAAAGTTCCCAATGAATCTACATTCAAAACAATACAATGAAATTTTACCTTCATATTTATTGTACCTCTTCTCAAATTTTTATAATGAAAGGATAAAATATCTTCCATATTTTTACATACATCATTTTCAGATTCAAATTCAATAACTTAATATTCCCCAATATACTTCTTATTCTTTTATGTTGGTCAAAGTAGGACACACGTGAGGGGGGTGAATTTAGTTATTATCAAAATTTCAATTCAAAAACTTATTTAAAAATTTCTCGAATTTAAAATATAAATAGCCCAGTTAGATAAAGTATCATTTTTATAAGTCTCTTGAATGTTCAATTAATTTTCCAATATATTAAAAAATTCTTAATTACACCAATTTGGAAGATTTATATAACCATTTAATGTAGTATTAAAAAATAAAAAAACGATTATAAACAATATATAAGATCAACTATGAAAGAAAAATTCAGTTTTCTGAAATATGTGTCAAAAATAGAGAAATCTAAATTTAAATAAAACATTGTATTGAACAAGAGGTTCAATATCAAGTAGTGACTTAATCCTCAACACTTGGTGATCACCTACAACCAAGAAATTAATATTAATAAAATTGATCCACAACATGGGTCGATGTTCACAATAGCATCCAAAGTGGTCTAGGTCAACAAGACCTCTAACACAGTTATTTGTGTGAAATAAAATACATCCATGCCACACAAGGACTACATCCAGAATTATACATTGGTGGAAAATGGTGTATAAAGTTGAGTGAGTAAGGATATCTTGTATCCATTATCTTAGCTCGGGAGATAGTGTGTGGTAATAATACAGAAAGAGAAGCTTCTCAAAAAGTATTAAAATTATACAGAAGAGACCAGAAATAATGAGATATGTTTTAGAATTCATTAAGTGATGTTCATGATGCTTCTAGAATTTTTGAGTAAAATATATGTGGAACTGGATTCTTATTTTTGAAAATAGAAACCAAAAAAGGGTGTCACGGAAGCTCTGTTTTCTGGTTTCTAGTGAGGTGAGATGTTCTTCAAAAGTTCTCTTAACTAGTGTCTGTTTCTTAAAGAATGTTGAGGCTTTGGTGATCAGTTAATAATTTTTTTTAAAGTTATAAAGAACGAGTGTTCTTTGTGTATGTCTCTTCCTTTACTTCATTGGTTATCTCTATTTTTATAACTCTGTTTTTTTTCTTGTGTGATTTATTTTTTTATATACTCTTCATTGGTCGACAACGGGAATGATCCTTAACATGACTGGTTCCTCATAACTCGTATAATTCTATGAAAATGACTACAAAAGATAGAAAATTTCATTAATATAATAATCAACACTGACATTCATAAATATTTCTGGTAGAATTAATTTTGAATTTTAAGAGTAATGAATGATTTCTATTTATTGAACGGTAGGTCATTATTTCAGGTACTCTTATCAATGACTCAATTTATTGGTGATTCCTTATATTCATAGGACATTTTGTAAGTGACCCCTTCTATTGATGACTCCATCTTGTCAATTGGTCATTTCATCAGTGAATCCATCAATCAATGTCTAAATCTTGTATCTTTCGGGGAGTCGTTCTGTTAGTGAGTCATTTGTTAAATTGGTGAGTCATTTTATATGTTAGTGATTTGTTCTGTTAGTGAGTCATTTATTTTTTCAAGGAGTCATTTGTTCTCTCAGTGATTCATTCTAACAGTGCGTCATTTTTTCTATTTGTGACTCAGTATTAAATCTATCAATGAGTTGTTATGTGACTTAACTATCAGTGACTCATACATAGCCATTTTGGTTGTTTACCTGAAATATAGTTTAAATTTCAAAAGAATATGATAAACTTCTAATTGAACATAGATAAACATAATTAAACATAGTTTAACTTAACTAACCATTATTTTACATAAATTAACATGATTGGTCATGATTTCTGATTATTAAAAATAAAGAGGGCAAATAATCTCCCCCTTTTGATGATCACAAATTGTGGAATTATAAAGTACAATCAGTTGATTCATAATGATCATAATTAAAATAAAAACACTTCACCTTTTCTCCCCATATTGGGTTTATCTAAAAGAGTAAACGCATGATGGAATAAATATCGAGGAAGAAAATATAAAATCAGAGCAAAAAAGGTACTAGATTTCATTAATAATGAAAATTAAATTAGATGTTAATGTTCAAAAGAATAAAAATTCTTCCCTATTAAATAAGTGATAAAAAATAATTATTCTTCAAGCAGGGGTCCGTCACGGCCTTTCTCTTTTTATAGGCTATTAGGGTATGAGAATTATATGGAAAGACAATGTTTGTAGGTTTAGAATGAATTATGAAAGAGGGAAAAGGAACTCTAGTATGGACTTAAGGGGCCAATCTTGGACTAGAGGAGGAAGGAGGGCTGGTAAGCTCCCTAAAAATGATAGTACTAGTCTATATGATGGCTTGGTAAGAAGATAATTCCAAATAAGGAATTCTAGAATAATTAAAGCTAGCAAGTTCTAGAGGTGGTCTGAGAGGATTGGAAGGAGGGGAAGCAATTTTTGTACTCTTTTAATGATGATAAATCTTAATAATATTGATAAAATACATGATTAGCTCACCACTATATCACATAGCCTTTGTGGAATCCTCTTTATTCTCAATAAAATTTTAAATTGTATGAGTAAACACCTTGAGCACCTTCACTTGATCACTGAAGGCTTGAGTCTATGAAAGAAGTCTCATGTTCTCAACTAAATACATGAATTGGATGTACATATGATGGTTTCTTTATATCCTCTTGGAATAAAAATACACATTATTTATGATTTCATCTTGAGAATATGTAGCCTTGTTTGAATTAAATATGACCATGTCATAGATATGATCATTATTGTACATGATTTCTGACAAACTTTTCTGATCAGTTCCACGTATCATGGTTCTCATCTCATCTCTAATTATTCTCTTGAACATCTCTATATCAGGTGGGTGTGATGCATGAGTTTATAATCTTGATTAACCTTGTACAATGTATCTCAAATCATTCCTAGATTTCACTATTTAAATGAGCTATTAGTGACAGATATTCTTCCCCTACTACTGTTTGAATCACCTCACTATCTGAGGACTGAACAGGAGGGACAATGATAGGTGAAGCTATAGATGTTGAAGAACATTAAATGAAATCATTGACTAAAATCTTCAAAAGGTCCAAATGAAGAGAGAGGGAATCATATTCAATAGGGGATTCAGGAGATATTTCATGAATTTTCAGAGCTTGGTCTACGGTGACTTTGTCTTCACTGAGAATTTGGATAAGAATAGATACAAGCTTGAACATATTATCATACATCTCTTGACTTGATATCTCAATAGATTCCATAACTGATACCAACCGAGGTTCAGTCTTGGAAAAAACTATTTTTAAAATCAAATCTACATAATTCTCACATACAGGTACAACTGGTGTATGTTGAGCGTGATGGACTCATCTAACATCAACTAACATTTCTTCTTTAAATATTTCAAAATATGATTTGGTAACATAATCACATAGCGTTGAAAACACTAAGGGTGCATAAGTATAAGTAGATGTAACTGTTGGAGGTTTATTAACTTCTAATCCTCTTTAAATTCCTATCATCTCCTCATCACATTAATCTGGATAATCTAGACCAAGAGAAATATAACCATGAATGTTTTTCCACTATGATAACACAGAATAATCCAGATGAGTGAGTGTATCAACTATCACTTGCCTAACTTGACTATCCCCTCAACTTGATCTATCCTCACATGTTTCTCCCCCTCAACCATTGGTCTCCTTCTAACATACACCATGTGAGGTACTAGGTCTTCCAGTGCTCTATGTTCATTGCCAAATTAAAATACTTCTTATAACTCAACATCAACTTCTCTAAGACTATGAGGTTCTAAAAATTGTTCCTAATTGACAGGAAAAGCCAAATATATATTTTCTCTTTGATCATAACTAGGATGTTCTAAATCACTATCACTTCCACAACAATCATGATCAAATTCATCCCCTTCATATTCATTAACTCCTTCTCTATATTCATCACCATATTCCTCATTCCCTTTGTCCTCACAATCAGAGACACAACCAAATTATACTTTTTCTCTACCAGTCTCCTCTTCTTTCCATGATTAATCATCTTAAACATTTGATATGTATTCGTATTCCACACTACCCATCTCCGGAATCTCAACATCATCATCAGTAAGTAAAATAGGTTATTTGGATGAAAAATCTAATGGTGGACTAGATGGATGATAAAAAACAATTTTTTTTGAATATTTTTTTATATAATAAATGATACAATTTTCTCACATTGTGTGAAATATGTTTATTTAAAAAATATTTGGGATTAAATTATTCATTTGAAAATTTGTTTAAAATTCTAGTTTTACATTTTAACATTCATTGTAGAATTGAGAACATAAATATTTTGATATTTATTATTTGAAATAAAAATATTGTAATTAAATTCTTGATATAATGGGCTTCTACATTCATTCAGTACATTGGTGCTAAATCGTGCATTTGATGGTTTTAAAAGGGCCATTAAGTCAATGATGGGATGGACCCTCTAGTCTGGACATCAGTTCTTTATTTGAGACATATATTCATTATAAAAGATTGGATTTGCCCAAATGTTTAGACAAGCTCTGGGACAAAATTCCACACATTTAATCCTTCTGAAAGGATAGTTGTATCACACGTTTTAGAGGTAAAATATGTAGTAAAAGTTTGATTAAAATATTTGGAAGAATTTCACCATTCACACTTGAAACCAATTGTAACATTGCCACCCCTCCACTCTATAAATATTTATTTTTATCATTTAGAGGGGCTGGGACGTGAATTAGGATGTTTAGGGAATAGGACAAGTGGATCCACTCCAATTAACATTCCATTTCAATAAGGGTATCTCTTGAAGCAAGGATCTCTTCGATGAAGCCTTCTTCTTTTTCTTCGTGTTGTAATACTTTTGTTTGATTAATAAACTCCTTAGTTATTCATTAATTTCTTATGTTTTCCTATTTTTCCACTAATATTCCTCAATAATAATCCTCATTGGTCTTGAATTCTATAGTAAAAATGATATTGGGTTATACCCTTTCTAAATCACTACTAATGCTATTTGTTTCTACGATGACAATGCTGCCTTGGGAAGAGTTGTTCTCTTAGTAATCGATCTACCTATAACCTTATTCATTAATTTATTTTTGAATCAATGTTTTACTATAATTAACATAAGATTATATATTAATTTATTTTTGAATTTAATTGAAACTATCAATGAAATTGAACTGTTAACATAGAAACACACAAGGTTGAGATTTGGGTAAACTGTTAGATTGTGATCTTAATCAATTATACCAGACCACATGGGATAAATTCTTAGAGTTAAAATATAAATCCTATGTCAATTTATCCACATTTTTAGAGTGTATATGTTCTCTAATTAACCACTTACCACAATCTAACCTAATAACATCAATCAAATTAGTGTGCTGCTATTGCATGTTCCGAAGCTAGCGTATGGTTTAGGTAATTTCATATTTGTGGTTAAGTTAACGTCCATAGGTTTTGAGGGTTAACAAATTAGGGTATTATAACTAAGTGTATGTTAATTTAAATGATAATTTTAAATAGTTGAATTTGGAGTTAGAGTTATATTAATTACACCTTTTTATGTACTTTCTAAAAAAACATCTTCTTATTGTGTTTTATTAATCATGTTTCATTTCAAAAACAAAAACATAAAAAATCAAATCTTCATCCAACATACTTCTTACTCGGTTATAAATGGTTAAAAAATCCTTATAATGTTTAATTATTGTTTTTATTATATTTTATTTTATTTTAAGAATACATATAACATGTTGTCTTAATTTACATCCTCCTTTGAGAGACGACCTTGGTCAGCCACTCTACTAAAACCAAGTACCCAAAAAATCACACTTCATTTGAGAGAACCCATGGCAGAACCTCTCAAAAAGGAATTTCTATCGAGGAGGCAAGTCAATATTTTAAACAATTAGAGGTATTTATTTTATTTATCATTTTATTCTCTTCTTCTATTCTTTCTTCCTTCTTTACCTAATATGAATTTTTTTCTTCTTTTTTTATTTTCTTCATCTTCTTTTTAGACCATCTTCTCAAACATCTAATTATTATTATATTCCACATTCCATATTTTTATTTTTATTTTATTTATCAAATGAACTAATTCTGGTTATATTTTAGATCTGGACTGAGATATTGAACGTAGACTTTGGGTTTGAATTAGACATTCAAAGTCTATGAGGAGTTTCAAAATTTATCCAATTAGAGAACTCCACCATTCTAGCAACATTGAAATTAGAATAAATTTAATTTCAAACAAAAAACATAAAAAAATGTCTGAAAACAATTAGAATTAACATCATAGAACCATTATATAATTGGATACACCAGAATTTAATTATGAACCAAATTGCATTATATTCCCAATTCTCGAATCAGAATTTGAACTGAAATCTGGGTTAATTCACTTGATTCCAAAATTTCATTGCCTCTCTAGTGAGGATACCAATAAACATCTTAAATAATTTATTGTGGTTTTCTCAACACTAAAACCATTAAATGTATCTTATGTTCAAATCAAACTAATAGCATTCTTATTCTCACTTGATGGAGGTGAAAAATATTGGATGTATTATTTATGGACTGAAGATGTAACTTGTTGGAAAAATTGTAACTGCCTTTTATTTTAGAAATTTTTTACTGCCTAAATGGACACATCCATTTGAATAGATATCTCAGGTCTGAAACAAGAAAATGTATAATCAATGTATGACTACTGGGATCAATTCAAGATGTTGTGTGAAAGCTGCCCACATCACCAAATCAGAGAGCAACTCTTCATCCAGTAATTCTAGGAAGGACTCAAACCTATGTAGAGGATCATGGTGGATGTTTTGGCTAGTTGATTATTGGTCGAAAAAACCAGCAGATGCATGTGCATTGATTGACAACTTTTTACAAAACTCCAATAAATTTGGTGATCGATGTACACCACATGTTAGCAGAGTACATCAGGTAATTCCTTCATCTCTTGCAAAATATTTGATTAATACTATGTCAGAAGAATTGATCACTATGGTGAGGAAAATATATTTGGATCGAATACATCCCAACCCACTCCTATAAGGCAATGTGGCATTTTCACTAAAAATAACACCCAATTGACCATTTCCCCCAATTAAAAGAGATTGAAGACTATGATGCCACATTTCTTGGGAGACCATATCCGTAGAAACAACAACCAAATCCCCAAAATATGTTAGATTCCATTGTACCAGCAAACAACTAAGGGTGGAAGGATCAATTAAACACGAGGTATGCATCTGAACAACAACGAAGTCCCCCACTTTAAAAAAAACATCCAGCTTCCTCCACCTTACCAACAGGGTTTTTAATAACCAGAAAGGTGGTTTGATGCTCAAGAATCATTAATAAAACAACAAGAAAATCCCAAAACCTAGGTAGATGCTATCACTGATGACATTTTGAATTTTTTTTAATAAATATAATTAGGTAAAGGGTCAAGGTTCGGAGTTGAGGGTGTTGAAGACACAAATGATCCATATTTTAACCGCCCTCTATGAAATGGTAAGTAAGAATTCTAGAAATTATCCTTCCCAACCTTCTCCCAATCCAAAATGAAATGTTAGTTCCATCATAATGAGAATTATGAAGTAAATATCTGATACATCTTCTCTTATCGTTCTACTAGGATTCACCTCAACTCCCAAGAAGCCCCATTCAAAAAAATCTTATGATCAAACCAAGGAGAAAGATAAATGTGAGAAAAATATTAATGACGTTACCCATAAATCCCTTCCCTTTCCAATTAGGGTTCTACAAACCAAGGAGATGGCTGAAGGGGCAATGAAAAACTATTTTTTAGACACATTCAAGCGTGTGGAGATCAACACCCCTCTACATGAAGCCATTAATAACATCCTAAGGTATATCAAATTCGTAAAATAAATTTATACTAATCAAAGAGGGCTCAGTGGGAATTAGATTATCAATCATGGATGGAATGTGTTAGCACTCATTACACAAACACCATCAATACCATCCGAGTGCAAGGATTAATGCATATTCACCATCCCATTCAAAATAGGGGAGTTACGCTTTTCTGATGCATTATGTGATTTTGGAGCTTCCATAAATGTAATTACTCACACTTTTTTCCCTCTTTACAGGTTGGTGTGTTGAACCTTATGAGTGTAGTGGTGCAGTTGGTGAATAGAGCTTGAACATATCCAGTGGGAGTCCTTGAGAATGTACATGTCCGAGTAAGAGACATGATCTTTCTGTTATATTTATACATGCTTAAAATTGATGATCATCATATAAGTTCATGTTCTCCCATTGTCATAGGTAGACCCTTCCTAACAACTGCTAAAACAATCATAAATGTGAATGAGGGTAAACTCTCTATGGAGTTTGGAGATGAATTTGGGATACTTACTATCATGGAATCCATGAATTACCCCTTAAAAAGACTATTCTGCATTTGTTATCTCCCATTTTGAACCATAAAGTAAAATCCACATGTATTTTTATTGTATTGTTCTTAAAGAAATTTTGATTATTGGTTCTAGTTTGATTTCTGAGAACACTTCCACATATGTTTTTGATACACAATCCTCTCTTGGATTTGATTTTGATATGGATTAATATATTGATTCTGATCATGTTCACTATGATTTTTACTTGGGTATTGAGTATGCTAATGGATTTGATGTTTTATTGTCTAATTGAGATGACGTCTGTTCTGATAATAATGTTATTTGTGCCCACATTTTAATTACTTCGATGTCTCCATCCGTACACTACCCCTACATTGGAACTCATGTCGTTGATACCAAATATCAAATACTCATACCTGTTGAGTGGTGAGAAATTACATGTTATCCTTGATAACAATATCCCTTTTGAACATGGAGATTTTTTTTTGAATGTTTTGAGAGAGAACATCAGATAAATTGGGTGGACCTTGGCTGACATATCTGGTATTATCTCTTTTATCTGCATGCATAGGATTCTATTGGCGGATGCGGCTAAACAAGGTAGGCAGCCACAAAATATAATAAATCCAAACCATATGTATGTTTTTAAAAAAAGGTGAAAATTTTTTCAAGACAGGTATAATTAATCTCATTTTAGAATCATTGTGGGTGAGTCCTATTCAAGTTGCCCCTATGAAAAGTTGTGTTACCATTGTTAAAAATGATAAATATGAGTTAGTTCTAATGAGGGAAAAAATAGATGGTGTGTGTGTATTGATTATAGGAATGTAAAGAAATATACTTTCAAGGACCATTTCTCCCTCCCATTTATTGATCAAATTATTAAGAGATGGCCTAGGTCAACCACCATACTGCACCTAAATAACTCTAAAATGATCAACATTTGGGAGCTCTCATGACAAAACCTTTAAATGGACCCTATGACATTCCCCATGGAATTTCAACAATATATATGTAACTCCTATCATCTATAAGAGCCCCTTATTCACTAAAAGATTTATCTACCTCTTCATCAGAATAAACAACCTCATCATCTGGCCCTAGAATAGGATCAGCAACATCTCTTGGCCCAGTAGGATGCTCAACATGATTTAAATTTTCAAACAACTTATCATTATCTTAAACCCACTCCATCTTGCATACATTCAAGTTTATCTTCATTCTCTACAAAATTTCATTATTTATGTAGATAACAATAACATAAGAAATGGTTTCTTTATCCTGACATACACATACTCATTCCATTTGAATTGAAAATCTCATTCTTAGATAGAAAAAATAATTAGTCTTATAAGTTTCATTTATCATATCACTTATATGGACTATTAGATACCTATACATAGACACTACATTCCCTAAATTTAGAAAATATAAGAGATATACATCCCGTTATTTCAGGGAGGAAATGAATTCATTCCTCATGCATAATTGAGGTTGGATAAACATAAATAAAAGTCTAATTTCTCAATATAACTCTAAATCTATAGGCCTTATATGTTCCACAATACTATTCAGCTCCATCAAAGCTATCTTATTGAAAAATAACTCACTGGTGGGTGCAATACTTCCTTGGTAGTCATCAAAGACTCTTTCATGTGGTATATTAAGGTATTCTTCCAAATTCCATGAAAAAAAGTTACTATCCTTCTGTTCACTAATAATATGATCCAATACAATTCTATAACTTCTATAATTAAATCGACATGAATATAGAACTCAGGTAAAAGCATAGGATAATAGTAAAATTCATTATTTGAAAACCAATCTTGTAACTATTGAGTTTTAAGCACTCTAATTAGAATAGACTTACTAGATATTAACCATTTGATGGATACTTCCTTTTTAGGTGTTACCACCCAGTTTTTAAGCTGCAGATGCATAGACATAGATATTCATGAATCTCCTTTATTACTTTTAGTGGGTAATGATTCAACTTCAAATCCTTTGGAGACATGATTTACTCTTGCCATTATGAAGGCTCAGTTGAAGGTATGAAGGTGAAAGGATCCAGGGGTAAAGAGAGCAAAGGTAAGAGTGCGAGAGTGGAATTTTGAGTGTAAGAAATTGGATGGATAGACTCAATTTATCATTTAGGTCTTTATAAGTCATAAATCATGTTAAATTTTCTATCATAAAATGAAATAGACAAACCAACCTGATTTTGTTAATATAAAATAGATTTAGATAGTGGTCTCCATCCAGGAATTCCCAACAATGAGAAATTTGTTTTGGTGTTGGAAAGACAACTGTATATGAGACACAATCAGTGTTAGCATGACATAGCATAAAACTGTTGGTGTCAGAATGACAAAGGCATCCTAACACTGTCGGTGCTGGCATGAAAATTTCAACATGACACTGTCGGTGTCAGAATGACATTGTCATCATGACACTATTGGTGTTAGCATGACATTGTCATCATGACATTGTCATCATGACATTGTCAATGTCAGTATGACAATTTCAACATGACACTATCAATGTCCGCATGATATTGTCAACATGAAACAATTGTAGTTGGCATGAAATTATCTATGTACAACTGGTGATACATCCAAACTAAGTTTTAACATAGAGTTATCACTAGTAGGTCCTTACAAATTAATCATTCCTAATTCATATATGATATAACTCATCCTCTCCGAGTGCAATGGATTATACAATATATCAGAAAGTTGTTGTTCTGTTCCAATAAATTCGAGTGTTATATCAAAATTTTGATAATTATCTCCCAAAAAGTGATGACTTACATCAGTATGTTTTGTTCTATAAAGAGAAATAATATTATTTGATATTTTAATCGCACTTGTATTATCAAAAAGATTAGGGACATGTCTAAACTGATATCCATAATCTAGAAAAGTGTGTTTCATCTATATAATCTAAGAAAAAACTCTACCAATGGCTATGTATTCAACCTCAATAGTAGATAATTCAATAGAATATTTCTTTATACTACACCATGATACTAGATACATGCCCAAAAATGTGACATATTCTAGAGGTTATTTTTCTATCTAACTTACAACCACCAAAATCAGCATCTGAATAACAAACTAAATCAAAAGTTTGTCCCCTAGGGAAGAACAATCCTATGTTGTTAGTATATGTGAGATATTTTAAAATTATTTTCACAAAATTTATATGAGTATATATAGGATTATCATGAAAATGGTCACCCATACAAACACTGAACATAATATTTGGCCAACTTGTATTCAAGTAGAGTATACTTCCAATCAATAATATCTATGTGGTTTGATCAACAGATTTACCATTTTCATCAAGATCCAACTGATAGGTAGTACTCAATGAAGTATCACTACTTTTTGTACTATCAAATACAATCCTTTTTAAAATACCATTAGTCTATTTACTTGGATTTAAAATAATATCTTCTTTATTTTGGAAGATTTGAAATCCACGAATGAATTTGAGTTCCCCTGTTATACTCATTTAAAATTTACTTTGCATCATTTTTTAAAAGCCAATAAATAAATAATTCTTTTATGATTCAAAAATAATTTCATCAAATTTGAATTGAACTACTAAAACACAATTAGAAATTATTATTATAAAGAGAGTAGGATCAGGTATACTGTTTTTAAAACCATTATAAATATGAAAAGTACTTATCATATCATACCAATATCATGGTGCTTATTTAAACCATATAAACCCTTTTTTAACTTAAAAAAATAAATTTTAAAATGAGGGTTTGTAAAAACATGTGGTTGTTAAACAATAACATCCTAAACTATATACACGTTTAGGAATTCACATTTGACATACATTTGATATTGTTTTAAATATAGACGAGCTAAATATGATAGAAGGATTTTCATGGATTCATGTATAGAAATTTGTGCAAAGGTGTATTCATAGTCAACACCTTATTTTTGACAATATCCTCGTGCAACTAATCACGACTTATTCCTCACTATGGTGCCTACTTTATCTAAATTTTTTATAAAGACCAATTTAGTGCTTATGGTCAGTGTGTCTTTAAGTATATCAAGAATTTTCCAAACATTATTACATTCATGATAATTCAATTCTTATGGCATATGCATCCCCCAAAATTTATCATTTATTACATAAATGATGTTTTTAGTTTTATGTTGTGACAAAAAGGCATGGTGTTCAACCTGATTCATAAGATAATCTCTTTTCTGTGTCCCTTTATCTATGTCCCTAACTACAACATCCATGAGATGGTTCTTGAGGGTTATAACAGATCTATACAATATAAGGTCTAGTTATTTTCGTTTCATACATAGGTTTTGGTTCATTATGGTCAGAGTCTGGTGATTTTCTAGAACTAGAGGATTTAATATATTTCTTAATAGTAGGTTCAGGGGGTCAATAATTTATACAGATATTGGGAAGATCATCCGCAATATTTTCAAGAGGGGGTTTTGGTTCATGTGGATCTATTTAATCAAAGTTTACATGTATAGAATATTCCACACATTTGGTTCTTTTATTCAAAAATATATTTTATTTACTATATATTGAGTTACTAATGAAATATCCTTCATCACTTTTGGATTAAAATTTGTAATGATTGTCCTTTGTGTTAAGAATATAGACATTTCAACCAATGACTTTGAAGTAACTATCTTTTGGTTTTATATTGTTCCATAGATCATAGGGAGTTTTCTTAAGAATTTGTCTAATTAAGACTCTGTTAATTGTATAAAAAAATATATTTATAGTTTCATCCCAAAAATAAACTGGTAATGTTCTATTTCTTGTAAGGTTCTATTTCTTCATTCTGTAACTTCATCGTACTGGGGTGTCCTATGTGTAGAGAATTTATGACTATAACCATTTTGTGAGAAAAAATATTTAAACTCATTTTTCTCAAAATAATTACCATGTTCAATTCTTATGGATTTAATTTTAAGACCACTTTGGTTATCTACATATTTATTATATATTATGAAATGAGAAAAGCTTTACATTTGTTAGCTAAGAAAAAGTTCCATGTATACCTAAAAAAGTCATCTACATGAACATATACATATTTATTCCCATTAAGACGTTATACTCTTTATTTTCCAAATAAATCCATGTGATCCAACTCAATTGGTTTAGATGATGAATCTTATTTCTTCGGGTTGATATATATTTTTCTTTGTTTCCATTTTGACTAGGATTGTGGACTTTATTGTTAGGAAATTATAGTTTGGGTAGATCCTTGACTAACCATTTCTTTATTGTAATTATATTTGAGTGAGAGTTAGAGTGGCCTAATATCCTATACCATAACTAATATTATTTATAAAAACACTAATGAAAGAATCATTTTTTGAAACTAAGGAATCCACTTTTACAGAATAGACATTATCATTTCAAAAATTATTAAAAACTAAATCATTTTTCGAATTAAACACATTACTTGAAACGTTTCAGAATTTTTAATTGAAACTATTCTAACATAACTGAGAGATACTAAGAATATTGTACTTTAATCAATCAACAAAAAGTATGTTGGATATTAATATTGAATTACTGTTACTGATTTTTCCAAGGCTATTTATTTTTCCTTTACAATTGTCACCAAAAATGACATGCACAAGATCAATTTTATATGATTATTGAAGCTAGAGTAATCCCCTATCATGTGTCTTGAATGTCCACTATCCATGTACCATAAAAACTTACTAAAGCACTTTAATCATGATTCCTACAATGAAAAATCAATCAAGAAAATGATTTTAGTACTAAGACTTGCATGGGTCCAATTATATTAGTAATTAACGCTTTGGGAACCCATACTTGATTTATGGGTTTCTTGTAAATAGTTTGTAATGTATTGGAAACATAAAATCAATTAGGTATATAAAATTTAGAGTTAGTCAATGAATTTCCTCTGAAGGAAATTTCAATAGATTTCATAAATTTAGGTTCAATGCCTTATTTTCAAGATTTTGATACAAAATTGTTTTCAACAAAGTATCTTTGTCCTGGTTGATAACCTATACTATTAAAATATTTTTTTTCAAAATGATTACGAATAATTGGACTAAGAGTGTTATTTCCATTTGTAAACTATTATATGTCCCTATTTAAGTGCTCATTTATTAGTTTATGCTCAATATTTTATTTTATCAATTTATATTTTTTTCTCATTCTCTGAAATGAGATTCGGTTTAATTGTAGAAGTGACAACATGTTGTTTTCTAAAAACATTACACTTATATTTTAATTAATTTCATGTTTCATCAATAATTTTATAGTACTCAAATTTTTCCTCATTGGCCAGGTTTTCAAAATCAGATTCATCTCTAGAATAGTGGGAATTTTGTACAGTAAATTAAAAGGTTACCTCAAGAAGTGTTTTTTGTGAAGCACATGTTAGATTTTTCACCTTTCTCATCACGTTAAGATTATGACTTATTTGGATATATCCTCAGAAGAACTCCAAGTGGAATTTATATCATTCATATACCTTTTATAATTTTCCTCATGTTTGTTAATATATTTAACTTAAGGCATTCATCCTTTACATGTCATCTTCTCTTACATTCATACCAGACTATCCCATTTGAGTTATCAACTATTTCCAGTCCTTTTTTCAATTTACCTTGATGTAATAATTTCATTTATAGCTGGGATTCATAAATAAATTCTTCTTTTTATAATTGCTTTAAACCGTTTGTATAATCGAGGCACTTCTGCACAATGATCAAATGATGATTATTCATTGCCTGAACTATCAGAATGAGTTTGTTTGTTCTCCTTTTCATTATATTTAGAAGTTTTGGTCTTGAAAGCCACTGATTTTCTCTTCGTTGACATTAAATTCTTCCTCACACATCATTATATTAACTATCAGCTCCTTCAATGGAAACTTACTAATATCAACAGATTCTCTTATTGACACTAAAGTTCCTCTCCATCATTCTAGTATACACTTGAGTATTCCAAGGATTTGTTCCTTAGCAGTAACATCCTTTCATAGAGAGATCATAGTATTTTCAATTTCATTGAACCTAAGATACATGGTAGAGACAGGTTCATCAGGATTCATCTTAATGTTATTATATTTAATTTATATGTGTTAAGTATCATCTCCTTTACATTAGTGGTTCCTTCATGTGAAACAGCTAAAGTATCCCAAATTTCAAGGGATCTTTTATATGAAGATATCAAATTGAATTATTCATCTCCTATAGAAAAAAAGGCATTCATAGATTTCTATTTATTATTATAATAATTATTGGTTTGGTCCACCCATGTATTTTGGGAAATAGAAGGTTTCTTATATTCATCTACCATGGAAGACCAAATTTAAAACCCCATACTTTCTAAATGGATTTTTATCTTAATTTTACACAGATCAAAATTTGTTCCATTGAAAAATGGAGGTCAATTGGTAGCAGAACCTTCCAATATATTTTCCTTAATAGATATTAATGAATATTATTTTAAGGAGATAAAAATTTAGAATTAAACCAAATTTAGTGATCATTAAAACAAAACTAAAATCATAATTGAAAATATTTGAAAAATATTTGAAAACTATATAAATGTAAAAGTAAATAAAATTCTTCGATAAATTTTTTTGTTGTAATGGGACACTCAAGAGGGGGTTAATTGAGTTCCTATCAACATTCATGTTAAAAAACATATTTAAATTTTTCCACAATTTATAAAATAAACAGCCCAATTAACCAAAGAAGATGATTGATAGATGTTTTGAATGTTGAATTAATTTATCATGATATTGATTAGTTATCAATTACACCTATTTGGAATATTGATATAACCTTTGTAAGTAGTTTTAATAAATAAAAAATTATTATATACACTATTTAATATCATCTAAAAATGTAAAATTTAGTTTTCTGAAATATGTGTAAAAAATTGATAAAAATAAATTTGTAAAAAAAATAGTGGATAAAAAGAGGTTCTGCCTCAAGTTGAGAATTAATCATCTTTACATGGTAATCACATACCTCCATGCATTTTATATTAATAAACATGATAAAAACCCTTGATTGGGGTTCATAACAGCATCCAAAGTTGTCCAGGTCCACAATACCTCTATCATAGTCATTCGTGGGAAAAAATGCCACCATACCACACATGGACCTCTTCCACAGTTATACATGGGTGAAGAACGGTGTAGAATGATGAGTGAATTAGGATATCGTGTATCCTCCATATTAGATTAAGATACAATGTGTTGTTATACTACAGACACACACTGCCCAAAAAGTAGTAAGATTATACATAATAGAGAAAAAATAATGATAGAGGGTTTAGAATGCTTTGATTAATTTTCTCGATGCTTCTGGAATGTTTGAGTAAAATATAGGAGGAATTTGAGACCTCTTCTGAAAATAGAAACCAAAACAGAGTGTTGTGGAAGCTCTATGTTCTGGTTTCCATTGATGTGATATGTTATTCAAATTCTATATTCAATAGGGATTGTTTCTTCCGCAATATTGAGGCTTTTCTACAAAGAAAATCATTATTTTTCACAGTTATCAAGAACAAGCATTCATTGTTTAGGTATCTTTCTTCAATTCACAGTTTATATAAGTATATCATGAGGTCTATCTTTTTTCCCTCATGATTTTTTTATATTCATGAGAAGTTGAAAATATGCATGATCCTTAACATAAGGGATTCCTTGTACCTTGTACTATTATATGACAATGTCTACAAAAGACAGAAAATATCATTAATATAATAATCAATAATGAGTTTCATAAATATTACTGTTAGAATTAATTTTGGATTTTACGATTAATTAAAATATTCTATGTATTCAATGGTAGTTCATTATGTTGGTGACTCATTCTGTCGGTGACTCCTTCTATTGTGGACTCCTTTTATGAGTGGGTTGTTGTGTCGGTGACTCCTTCAATCAGTGACTCCATTTGTCGGTAGGTCATTGTATCCTTTTATTGATGAATCAATATTATATCTATCAGTGATTCATTCTATCAGGGAGTCAAATTTTATATTAGTGGGACATTTGTTCGATTAGCGAGTTGTTCTATCAGTTAGTCATTTGTTCTATTGGTGAGTTTTTTGTTTTTTTAGTGATTCATTTTGTCCGTGAGTCGTTTGTTCTATTGGTGACTCAGTCTTATATCTATCAGTGAGTCATTATGGGACTTAACTCTTAGTGACTCATATTTGTCCATTTTTTCTATTTACCTTACATATTTTTTAAACATCAATAGAATATGATAAAATTGTAATTGATCATAGAAAAACATAATTAAAAAAAGAATAACTAACCATGATTTAACGTAAAATGGACATGATTTGTAATTTTTAAATCTGGAGAGGGACTACATATTCTTTGTGGTTTATTTTAAAGAAATTTCTCTATCATCTTTTTTTTTCTCTTCATAATATCCTCCCTTATCATTTTATAAGTGATGAGAGTGCTATGAAAACTTTCTATATATAGTGTTATAGGGTCTCTATCTTCTAATGAATAAGCATTAACATCTAACTTATTTGGAATATATCTTAATATATTTTCAACAAATATAAAATTCTCCAACTTTTTGAAAAATAATTTGATAGTGATGACAATGTCATTTACCCTAGTAAAGAAGTCACTGGTATATTCATACTCACCCATGTTCAGATCTTCATATTTTAGAATCTAGATATTTAATTTTCCCCCTCAATTTTTTATTGTCTTCATAAATGTTTCCCAACATATCCTAGACTCAATTGGATGTGGAAAATCTTTTCAATATTAAAAAATCACTTTCATAAAGTGATGACAGAAAATCATTTTTATTTCTTCCATCAATCGAAATATTCTAATTATCAATGGGATTAAGAGGTATGATGCCCTCAATAGGAGAAAATCAATATAATGTATCTTCATAAACATCATAATGAATAGATATTAGATAATGGATCATTCTATCATTATAGATTTGATAGATATTTCCATCAAATATTGGAATCCTCATACCATTCCCACAGTTCAATTTCTCTATCACAACCTCGCTATCAAAAAATCCAGATGACAGTAAATGAAGGGAACCTTCCAACTGATACCAATTAAGATAACCCAACCAGAATTAAAGTATCACTAAGAGGGTGAGGTGCTGAATCCATGATATTTTTTTCTTTTAAGTTTCATTTATTAACAAACAACCTTTTCATCCTGTTAAATATTTATTTCTTAGTAAAAATTAAATAATACATATAACCATAGGAAAAATTAATTTATAAGGTTCAATACCCAAAATGAGTATCTAGTTCTTATTATGGTTTATAAAAAATGAAATACCAAAAAATAAACTTTTAAAAATTCCTTTTGTATGAAATAAAATGAGTATAATATTCCATTACACTCATGTAACACTATGTTCAATACAATAGTGCATCTTTTTATGTAGCACCAAATAATGTAATAAAATTATTGTAAGAAACATTAGACAATACTTCTTGATAAAATTTCACAAATATTATCATTCATAAACATTATTCACTTTGTTACCCATAATATGGTAATAAAAGCATATACATTGGAATGATAGTTAGATTGATTCCCAAGTCCAATTCCCATGTTTGATTTTCTTAATAAAGAAAATATACATCTGTAAAATCATTCTGATTCCCTAATCCAATTCCAAAGTCCAATTTTCTGAATACAGAAAATGTAACTTTTTCAAAAAAACAATAAAACAAATCATGACTACTTCTATCTCTGTTAAAAAATCTCAATAGGAAAAGGTTAGTCTTCCTCCAGATACACTAATATTATATTCTTCTCTTCTTCTTCTATCTAGAAAACTTCTTGAATTAATCACAATCCATAAACTACTATTTTCTAGAATTTTGGTTATTCTCTCTAATATTTCATGATTAATGAAGGTCATGGAAAAAAGGGTTATCCTCCTTTTATTGGCTCTACATAATATTTTATGTAGGCTTCCATAAGGTTTTACCACTTCTCTAAATTTACCTAATCATCAATCTTTTCATAAATCATGAATCACTATTCTACACTTTCAATTCCCCTTGAAATCTACATATTTCATTGTCTTATTAAACATTCATTGAATATTGGATATTATATTGTCTTTTATCCCTTCAGTATTTCAAAAAAAATTTCAATCCAATTCCAATTTGTTATTCCTATTTTCCCATTACGATTTTCCATTACGATGGTCATCCTGATTTCTTGACCCGCATGTAAATTTTGAAATGAGTCATTATCAACATACTTCATTCCAATTATAATACCTAATTACAATTTCTTAATATGATTTATTCATTATGAAAAATTCATTTGGTCACTCATATTTTCATGACCCACTTGAAATCAATTCAGAACTAAATACATTTCATTACATTGATTGTACCACCTAAAGACTATCTTCTCATTCTAATTTCAACATCATGATGGGAAAATATGTTCAATTTTTTTGTCATTATGTTTCTCTTTAAAAAACACAATAATATAACCATATATCGTTTCCATATGATTCAATCAATTAACACTAAGTTAGGTTTTTTTCATTACAATCATGAAAAATCTCATATCCTTCAAACAAATCTGAATCCAATAATCAGAGACCAAAAAACAATTACTTCAAAAACATCCTTCTTCCATATAAATTTTCATATAATATTGAAATACTTAATTATTATGTTTAATATAAACTTATGCATCTACTTACTTATATGAGGAATATGGTAACTTCCCATTCTTCAATAAAAATATTTCTTTCCAACAAAACCTGATTATGATTCTCCCGAATACAATTGGTAGCACCTTTCCCCCATTTCCTTTAAAATGCATACATCACAAGTTATCCAAACAACATATTATATTTTTGAAATATAAATCACCAATGAATCATCAAATTTATATTGGATCTATAAAAAATATGATTACTTTATTTAATATGATCTCTTTTTCATTCTAGACTCAAGGTCAGTTTGTTGAACCTTTTATTCCAAGAAACAAATTCCAAATCCGATAGAATATATAAACAAGTGTGAGTATGGTTTCATGAATATTATGGTCCATCCAATTTTAGAAAAATGTGATTTGATATTTTATTCATTGATATTTATTTTGACACAAAAGATAATACCTGAATATTATTATCTTCCTTATCCTCTTGGCCCTAACAATCTCTCCCATTCAATTGTGTTGTTAACCAAGATTCATAATTCATTGAACTATATAACCTCCATATATAGACTAATTTTCAAAAATTACAATCCAACATGAGCTAACCCATTGTAAGAAAAAATATACATTTATAGTAAAACAATATTATCCAAAATCTGTTACTGTGGAAGCTCTTCATCTTTCATCCTCATTATTTATTTCTCATCCTTCATCCTTAGCTTTTCTTTCGTAACATTCTTCACTGCTTTAATTCCCATGGAATAAAAATATTATTTTCTATAAGCACTCTAGCAAATAGTTATAATAGTTCAAATACTTACAATATGGATAAAAATCTTACCCGTAAACCCCCTTTAATCATTATTCCATAAGGATAAATTTATGAAAAAATTCCCCCCTTGAAAACACTATCTAAAGGTGACATGAAATAGGGGAAAGAAAAAAATACCTAAAAATTCATTTGAAATAGTTTGTATGACCATATTCAACCCCAATTTGTGAAAGGATACATTGGTAATGTTTTTGGGAATATGATAGCCACTTGTTCAAATATATGAACATACTCTAGCTTCAATTCTTACTTATCTATAGGCTATTTGATTATGTGGTACATTATGCCAATAGGTTTTGAATAATAATGTTTTACCATATTACTTTTATGGTTTCTTTTACGTTGATTATCACATCCCAAGAACATGGGTAAATTTACTTATATTTGTAAGTCTTCCAACTGAGACTTCCTCCACACATGTTGTATGACAACCCTGCTTTTATTACGAACATAAACATGATTTATTACATAAACTATTCACTTGATACAACAAGGATGATCGATAGTTCTAGTGTATTTGGGGCTTAGGATCATTACATAACAACTTAAAATAGGATGTACAACATCTTTATTGAAAACATACATTACAAGACCACTACATTCTCGCGTACTAAGCATTTCATGGGATAACCTGAGGTGATGCATAAGAAAAGGGGTGAGCTATAAAGATCAGTAATGGAATAAAGATGGAGTACATGGAGAGTAAAATACATGTTAGACAATAGTCATATCAATATACTACAAGAGAATCATTAACATAAATGCATGATAAAGCATGATAATCATAACATAGAAATGTGGCAACAACACTTAACATGGAATTAGCATGAGCCACGGCTCATTGCACATGAAGAATGAGTAAATTCTCATTGCACATGAATAATGCGTAAAACCTTGTTCAACATGAATTAGCATGATTCAACACTCATTGCATGTCACGTATCATGATACTATACTTTACCCGATGCATTGGAGCGTTATAAGGGCACACCCTTCTTAAACATTACATTTCATGCATAAGTGTGCCACATGGATAATAAAACATTGATTATTTAAACATAATAAATAATTCCATGATAATGTAATGTGGAATTCATACATGAAACTTTATAATAAATAAGTAAATCTACATTATTTTGAATCCCCTTTGATGGAAAATGGGCATGGTATTCACTACACAAAGGCATTGGCTTAGAAAATCGGTGCAATTTCGGCATCGTAACGGCGGGACATAAGAATTCATAAAAATAGTTGATGAGAGTGAAAGGGGTGTATCATAATATTTATATGAAATGGACAGTAAAGGGTTCATATAGATAAATTTACAAACAATTGTAATGGATTTTAGATTCATGATACAAAATAATTGCTTGACTGTAAATAAGGAGAGGGAAATTTATTTCTGAATTTCAGCATAGTAAAGGATGTACATGGGAGGAATTTAATGAGAGAGAAAGGGGTCTCTTATCATTCAAACATAAATAAGGAAGTTTAGGGGAGGGGCGAAACCATTCCCCAACATTTATAATTGAAATTAAAATGGTCATAACAACTTACAAAATATTGGACAAAGATGAGAAAGGAAGAAAAAACCAGTACTTGGATGTGTGCTTCCAAAGGCTTGATATAGGCTTGATAGAGGCTTATTGGGAGCTTGGGGAACCGTGGGAGGATTCTAGAGTGTGTAGGGAAGAGGTTGGGCGAACTGCAAAGGCTTTTAGTGATGAAGAAGTTGGATCTTGGGTGGGTTTATATTGGAAAGTTGAGTGAATTATTTATTTTTTAGGTTTGGGACCCCTTACATTAAAATAATCCAAACCACAAATCAGATCATGGTTTTTTCCCATGGTTTTTGGAAAAGCGAAGAGTAAAAAAATATTTTATATCACCAAAATCCAATCTTAAAATAATGGGGCTGCTTATATGGAAGTCATTCACACTCCCATGGAAAATAATTTAGAAAGACATGATGTTTAATAAGTCTTGAGGGGTCCATTAATGCTCTGTAAAATAATTAAAACAAACCCAAAATCACATTATTGTAAAGATAAAACATATATTTTCCGAAAATGAAGCTTATAGTATTTTATTATATAACTATTAGGTCATTATGATGTCATAAAACACATTATATATTTAAACAGTATTTAATTTTTAACCAAAAAATTGACTGTCTCAGAAAATTATGAATAATTCACAATTTGATAATTTCGACGTCCTGATTCGAGAAATAACATTTATTTTACCTAAATAATTTTTTAAATATGATAATTTTCACTTTTAAAATAAAAACCGATATTTATTGAAAATTCACGGGTTTTGAGAAAAAATGGCATTCAAGCCTTAATAAAAATTACAATTTCATTCATAAAATTATAAGATCATTTATATTTAATAAAATATAATATGATAATAATAATAATATTTTATTAAAATATTATTTAATTTAAAAATCATTTAATTTAATAAAATATATTTCTTAATTAAATAGTAACTAAAAACACTATTTGTACTTTAAAAACTATTTACCATGTATCAATAATGACAAGAAAGCATATTCATAATTATATACAAAAATAATGTACATGAACATAGTACTAGCGATTTTTTACATAACCCATTAAAATAGCCTCATAAGACCTAAGTGTAAGGTGTGCGATGGTGATAGACTCATGGGGTGGCTCAGATAACATCGCTCGTGTGGTAATCTCTATCAACTTCCAGTTTTCCCGTAGATGGTCAATTCGAGCTTGAAATGATGAAGTTCGGCTTGGTCTTGGTCAAGAGTGAAGCACAAAGAGCCACCTCTTTTTCGAGCTCTGAAAAATGGGCTTCGTATGGGGAAATTCTACTGGATGAGACCATCACTTCCTTTGTCTGAGTAAATTAGGTTTGTTAAATTCCAATATTTATACTAATCATGTGATCACTATTCAAAAACTATAAAACCAATGGTCACAATTCTTAACATAATTCCAAAGAAGTTGAAATTTTATATAAACATTTTATATAAAGAGTCATTTAATTAGATCAAGAGGAATTTACATTAATGAACCTTTGGGTCGTTACAATATTCCCCCCTTAAGAAATTTCTCCCTTGAAATTTCCTTTTCCCACAATAAAAAAGATGTGGGTAACTCAGCTTCATCATTTCCTCTGATTCCCATGTTTATTATTCAAACACGTGGTTTCACCACAACACCATGATGATGGGGGATTGTCTTATTTCGTAGAACTTTTTCTCTACGATCTAAGATCTTCTATGGTTGCTCCACATAATAAAGATCATCCTCCAACTGTACCACCTCAGAAGATAGTACATGTGAAGGGTCTGGTATGTACCTCCATAAGATGGATACATGAAAGATGTCATGTACTTTGGCCATGGTATGTGGATGTGCAAGTCGATAGGCCACAACCCCGACACGATCAAGAATCTAGGAGGGGCATATGTACCTTGGACTTAACTTCCCATTCTTTCAAACCCTCATGAC
Organism: Viscum album; assembly: GCA_963277665.1. Taxonomy (NCBI): domain Eukaryota; kingdom Viridiplantae; phylum Streptophyta; class Magnoliopsida; order Santalales; family Viscaceae; genus Viscum; species Viscum album. The sequence goes on from OY728133.1 coordinate 1,870,878,956, forward strand.
CTTCTTCCATAGATATATTTAAAGAAAAACCATGTCTCCAACTTTAAACTCAAGGTCTCTTCGATGATTATCTGTATAACTCTTTTTTTGACTCTGGGCTTCCTTGGTATGTTGTCGAATGGTTTTCACCTTCTCTACCATTTCTTGTCCATTTCTGTTCGAAGAAGCTTACGTTCACCGTCCTCATCCCAACATGTCGGTGTTCTGCACCTTTTCCCATATAGGGCTTCATATGGTGCCATTTGGATACTCGAGTGGAAACTATTATTTTAAGAGAACTCAACCAGAGGAAGATGTTGATCTCATCCTCCTTTAAATCCCACTGAGAACGCTCTCAAAATGTCCTCAAGTGTTTGGATAGTCCTCTCGGATTGGACATCAGTTTGAGGATGATAGGTCATACTGAAGTTTAGTTCAATATCCAGAGCATTTTGAAGACTCTTCTAAAACATAGAGGTGAATCTTAGATCTCGGTCAGACAAAATAGATAGTGGAACTCCATACAGCCTTACCACTTACCTGATATATATATGTTCCAATTAATCCAATGAGAAATACTCCCGAATAGAAATGAAGTGTGAAGTCTTTGTATGATGATCCACAACAACCCCCATTGCATTTTTGCCTTTGGATGTCCTCAGAAGTCCGATGACAAAGTCCATGGTGATGTTCCCCCACATCCATTATGGTTTGGGAAATGGTTGCATCATCCCTTTAGACTTCTGCCTATCTGCCTTCACATGGTTGCACACCAGGCACCTTGATGTATATTCAGTGATCTTTTTCTTCATATTATCCCACCAAATGTTTTCTCTAAGATCTCAATTCATCATTGTGCTCCATGGGTGAATAGATAAATTTTAACTATGTGCATCATCCAAAATTTTCTTCTTCAGCTCCAGAATTGACGGAACACATAGTCTTTTCCCAAATCGCATAATTCCTTCTTCATTAACATTAAACTCTGAGGATTTACCTTTTTCTATAGCTTCCACTTTTTCTATAAATCCCACATTATCCTTTTGAGCATCCTTTAAACTTTCCAAAGAGACGGTTGAGTAATCATTTGTGAAAGGATTCATGATGTTACATTCTTTATGATTCCCATGTCCATCTTCATCAAGTCTAAGAAGATTGGACCCTTCTCAATTTTCGTTATTGATTGAATTGATGGGTCCTTTCTACTTATGAAATATGCCACCTTGTTTGCTTTCCCAGGGTGGTAATGTATTGAACAGTCAAAATCCTTTATGATCTCTATCCATCTTCTCTAGTGCATGTTAATCTCTTTCTGTGTGAATATATATTTAAGAGTATTGTGGTCAGTATATATCTCACATTTCTCCCCATATAGATAATGCCGCCAGATTTTCAAGGTAAAGATCACCGCTGCCAACTCCAGATTATGTGTTGGATAGTTTCGCTCAAGGATTTTTAACTATCTTGAGGCATAGGATATCACATTATCATTCTCCATCAGCACACAACCTACGCCCTTCTTCGAAGCATCACTAAATATCACAAAAGGTTCCCCACATATGGTTAATGTGGGCACGAGCACATTCATAAGCCTCATTTTCAACTCCTTGAAGCATTCTTCGCATTCATCACTCCATGAAATCATTATCCCTTTCGAGTTAGATTGGTAAGAGGGTTCAACATCCATGTGAAATTTCACATAAATCTTCGATAATATCCAGCTAACCCCAAGAAGCTACGTATATCTGTTACCAATGTTGGTAGGGGCCATCACTTAATTGCATATGTTTTGGAGGGATCCACAGATATCACATTGCTTGTGATGATATGGCCCAAGTATGAGACCTCCTTCAACCATAACTCACACTTTCTGTACTTTGGATAGAGCTTCTCCTTAAGAAAAGACTCTAGTACAATTCTTAAATGCTCCTCATGATCCTCCTTGGTTTTGGAGTATATTAGAATATCATCTATAATTACTACCACAAATTTCTCAATGTAATCTCTAAAGACACTATTCATCATGTCCATGATGATTGCTGGAGCATTAGTGAGTCCGAAAGGCATTACTATGAATTCATAGTGCCTGTATCTTGTTCGAAAAGTAGTTTTGGGGACATCTTCCTTCTTCCCCCTTAATTGATAATATCCCAACCGAAAATCTACCTTGTAGAAGTATTTTTCACCTCATAGCTGATCAAATAAGTCATCGATCTATGGAGGAGGATACTTATTCTTTATCGTGTTTTTATTAAGTTCATGATAATTGATACAAAGCCGCATTGACCCATCCTTCTTCTTAATGAAGAGGACTAGTGCACCCCATGGTGAAGCACTTGGGAGTATAAACCCTTTATCCAGATTCTACTATAGATTCTTCTTCATCTCTTCAAGCTCAACGATAGCCATTATATATGGAGTCTCCGATATTGTTAGTTCCCCTAGTTTATGTTCAATTGAGAATTCAATGTCTCATCTAGGAGGAAGAAGATGCAGTTCCTTGGGAAACACTTTAGCGAGTTCCCTCACAATAGGAATTTCTTCAAGGAAGGTTTCTTCCTTGGATTCAATCATCTGAGCTAGATACACGTTCTCATAGGGCAGTAATATCCATGCATGAGATGATGGATTTAAATGAGATTCATCTTCTTCCTTACACTTGTAAATAATTGTGGGTAGATTCTCCAAATGGACTGTGATTTCTCTCTCCCAACAATTTATGTTGGCTCTATATAAGGATATCCAATCCATTACAAGAATTGAATCAAATTCCACTTGAGGGAGTATGATGGGGTTATCCAGGAAATTCAATCCACAGATTATGACAGGGGAGGAGTTATATTCATGGGATGAAATGATTTCCCCATTTACCGTACTCACCGGTATCTTCACTTCCAGTATTGTGGTGGTGCTGGGATTGTTCTACTAAACAATCAAGATATAAAACAATGCATAGAACTTGAATCAAAATGTACATTCGATATTCTTTAATGAATAACTAGCGTAACTGTCACCACTTTTTTGTCGTGGTTCACTTCAGTAGAAGTGATGGAAAAATCTCTTCTTGATGCCTTGGAGGTTGTTGGTTGCCTCAGAAAACCATTGTATTAGGGCAGTAATTTGAAAAATTCCCTAGTTCTGTGAAGATGTAGCAATGAACAACATGTTGAGGTTCAAACGGAGCATTCCTCTTCTCTATCGCAGTTGCGAGTCTTTATTTCTGACAGTTAACAACTAGGTTCCCTTCTCTTCCACACCTAAATTATCTCCCCATCCCCTTGAGGCAATTTCCAGGGTTCTTCTTTCTGCACTTTTGCAAAGTGGGGAGTTGGATATTCTTAGCACCGTTGGATTTATCCATTAGACCACTAGCATTGAATTCCACCTTACGCTTCTTGTCCCCATGATAACCCCATGATTCCCTGATCTCCATTTCGACCATGAGGTCACATCAGACAATTTCCTAATATCTGTTGAAGTCATGGATCACAAATGCTTTCCGTAGGCTTGGCTTCAGCCCACCAAATAAGCGGTCAACTTTACATTCAATGGTAACGACAATTCCAGAAGTGTATCGTGAAATACTTGTGAAGTTTTCCTCATACACTCAAGCATATTATTCTTCTTTGTTTCTTGAGGGAAATGAAGTCCCTTTCCATCATTAGCCGAAGGGTGCACAAAAAATATTTATCGAAATACATCTTCTGGAAATCCTTCCATTCCAATGCCTCGATCTCCTCCTCTGGATTTGTATTTTTCATCAACGTCCACCATTGATTAAATTCACCCTCCATATGATAAGCCACCAGGGAAAACTTCTATTGTTCAGAACATTGAAGGATGGAGAAGACCATTTCAGTGGAGTTGATGCATTGTTCATCGATCGTGGGATCAGATGATCCACTAAAAGTAGGAGGTTGTTGTCTCATGAAGCTCTCGATAGTGAGTTGTTCATTCATAGGGTGTTTGGTAATTCCTCTTAAACATTTTATCTATTCAAATATTGTGTTAGCTGAGAGAGAATCATGCAAAAGTTCTCAATTCCTGCTCCCATTGGATTGGGTATTTCATTAGTAAAGCCATCACATTGATCATCTCATCGGTTGTTAGCCTGATTCCTCTTATTACTAGCCATTGGATGGAATAAAAGGAAATTTAGGGTGGGTAACACATAAAGGTTAATACAAATATAAAATTTGATGACTTATAAATAAACTTTTATTTCCTTAACTCATGAGTCTATATGCTTCAATCTAGTCATTTCATGATCTGATTTCTAACATATATTCTTAGGGTCATTTTTTTAATTTCCATAATAAGGGTTCATATTAATCTTGGTAATTTATCAAAATATATCCCTTGGGTGTGTCATAACAAAGAGTGCATCATGACCCGTTGTCATACACCGGTTCCTGTTCGAGTCTAGCTCAAAGTGGTGTTTTCGGGTTTTACCCCTAGGATACATCTGTGCTAGAGCCGCCTCTACCTACTCGTATCCAGATAGGGATGTATTTTTTTTGATAATCCACTTGCTCAGTACTTACCAAAACATAGGAATGTTTTTATTATACATAGTATTGACTCTAAGGCTTTACTAGGATTTTCTAATCCAAATCCCAAAAATAACTAAACCTATCCTCTGATACCAACTATGACAACCCTGCTTTTATTACAAACTTAATCATGATTTATTACATAAACTATCCACTTGATACAACATGGAATATCGAGAGGTATAGTGTATTTGGGGATTATAATCATTACATAACATCTTAAAAAATGAACTAAAAAATCTTTATTGGAAACATCCTTTATATTACCACTACATTCCCTCATACAAAACATTTTATGGGATAACCTGAGGGAATGCATAAGAAATGGGGGAGATATAAAGCCATTTAAGGGAATAAAAATGGAATACATGAGGAGTAAAATACAAGATCGAAAATAGGCATATAAATAAAGAATATGAGAAACACGAACATAAATGCATGGTAAAGCATGATAATCATAACATGGAAATGTGGCAACACCAGTTAACATGGAATTAGCATGAGACAAGGATCATTGCACATGGAGAATGAGTAAATTTCATTGCACATGAAGAATGAGTAAACCCTTGTTACACTTGAATTATCATGAGTGAACACTCATTGCAAGTGATGTATCATGATTCAATACTTTACCCAATGCATTGTAGCACTATAAGGGCACACCCTTCTTAAACATTACATTCCATGCATTAGTGTGCTACATGGATCATAAAACATGGATTCATTAAACATAATCAATTATTCCACGATAAAGGAATGTGAAATTCATACATGAAACTTTATAATAAATAAGTAAATGTTCATAATGGTGAATATCTTTGATGGAGAAATGGGCATGGTATTCACTACACAAAGGCATTGGCTTAGAAAATTGGTGCAATTTCGGCAGCATAACGGCCTGACATAAGAATTCATAAAAATGGTTGATGAGAGATAAATTGATGTATCGTCATATTTATAAGAAATGGACAGTTAGGGGTCATATAGATACATTTCCAAACAATTGTAATGGAATTCAGATTCATGATGCAAAATAAATGCTTGAATATAAATGAGGAGAGAGAAATTCCTTTTAGAATTTCGGCATAGTAACAGGTGTACATGGGAGGCATTTAATGAGAGAGAAAGGGGTATCCCATCATTAAAACATAAATAGGGAAGCATGGTGAGGTGATAAACCATACCCTAATATTTATAATTGAAATTATAATGGGCATAACAACTTTAAGATCATTGGACAAAAATAAGAAAGGAAGAAAAAACCATTACCTGGAAGTGTGCTTCGAAACGCTTGAGAGAGGCTTGAGAGAGGTTCCTTGGTAGCTTGGGGAAACTTGGGAGGATTCTATATAGAGTAGGGAAGAGGTTGGACGAACTAAAAAGGCATTGAGAGAGGAGGAAGTGGGATCTTGGGTGGGTTATATAGGAAAGGTGAGTGAATTCTTTATTATTTAGGTTTGGGACCCCTTACATTAAACTAATTTAAACCACAAATCAGCTCATGGTTTTTGCCCATGGTTTTTTGAAAAGGGAATAGAAAAAAATATTTTATAAGGCCAAAGTTATAACTTCTTAAAATAATGGGGTTGGTTATGTGGATGTGAGTCACTCTACCCTAGAACATAATTTAAAAAGACAAGATGTTTAATAAGTCTTGAAGGGTCCATTAATGCTTTGTAAAATACGTAAAACAAACCCAAAATAACATTATATTAAAGGTAAAACTTATATTGGCCGAGAATAAATCATATATAGTTTTATTACATCACTATTAGGTCATTATGATGTCATAAAACACATAATATATTTAAATGGTATTTAATTTTTACCCAAAAATTTGACTGTCTCAGAAAAATATGAAAAATTTACTGTTGGATAATTTTGACGCCCTGATTATATAAATAACATTTATTTTATATAAATAATTTTCTAAATATGTTAATTTTCACTTTTAAAATAAAAACCGACATTTATCGAAAATTCACGGGTTTTGACAAAAAAATGGCTTTCAAACCTTAATAAAATTAAAATTACATTCATAAAGTTATAATATCATTTGTATTTAATAAAAATTAATTTGATAATAACAATAATAATTTATTAAAATATTATTTAATTCAAAAATCCATTAATTTAATAAAATAGAATTTGTAATTAAGTAGTAACTAAAAACACTTTTTGTAGTTTAAAAACTATTTACAATGTATTAATAATGACAAGAAAGTATATTCATTATTATATACAAATATAATGTACATGAACATAGTAATAGATGTTTTTGACATATCCCCATAAAATAACATCATAAGACCTTAGGTTATTGTGTGCAATGGTGACAGACTCTTGGGGTGGCTCAGATAACATCGCTCGAGTGGTAATCTCTATCAACTTCCAATTTTCCCGTAGACGGTCCCATTCGAGCTTGAGATGATGAAGCTCAGCTTGGGCTTGGTCAAGAGAGAAGCACAAAGACGCCACCTCTTTTCTGAGCTCCAAAAAATGGGCTTCGTATTTGTAGTGCCCCGACCCCAGTTACTCCGAGTCGGTGCATTATTGCGTAACATTGTCATGATCTCAAAGATCATGTCTCGAAAGACCGATTAGTTTAGTAGCCTTGGAAACACTAGATACCTTCATAAGTTTTACATTACATCATAATGTGAAAAAATACAATAACATAGTCTCCATAGTCCACACTCATATCCCTTTCTGACTATCCCTGTAGGTCATTCATAAAATAATTCTTAACATCCTGGAAAAATTAAAACATTGAAAGGGGTGACCTCAGATGCTCAGTAAGGATAACAATATAGAGGAAGCTTTCATAAATAAACATTAACATTTAAGTCGATGTATAACTAAAAAATCCCTTTAAACTTGAACTTCAGCATAATATTAAAAAAATAAAATGAAATAATGCCATTTACTTATTCAAATGGATATTCTACTAGTCGAGTAATCACATGCAATATCAATAACCACTTTCATAATGATGGAATGCATAATGACGGACTATCATAACCATGTAGCCAAGGCTCGTGCCAAGACTACAAATAATAATCTGTCAAGGCCTCATGCCAAGACACTAGTTTGTCTCATGAGACCTGCTAATGCATCGAGGAGCTATAGTGGGCTCCACCCATGACTTATTAAGTCGAATACATTCCTCATATGAATAGGTTTAAATATATCATAAATCATAACATAATCGTATCACATAAAACATGCATAAAGGAAACATAAAATCTCCACATTTCAATCACAATATATCAATAAAACACATTGATATAATAAAAACACTTTCAAAAACATTTTCTATACCAAAATAATAGAAAATTAAAACTTTGTATTTACTTTTCATTTAAAAAAAGTTATGGCTTGTAGAGGAAGCCGAAACCCAAATTATGGTCACGACGGTGGAGAAGTCATTGTCGCCGCATATGTACGAAAAAAAAACATTCCCTTTTGTCATTTAGTAAAACACTTCGTATAAAAAGATTTCTTTTTAATTAACATAAAAGTCAAAGGTGTTTATACACCATATAATAGAATGTTGTGTATAAAATAAATTATGCCCCAATGAATGGAGATTGAGACGATGTTCCTTACAAAGAACATTTTTTTAATAAAATAGATCTATTATGTGTATTCATTATATGTACAAATAAAGAAAGTACAAATACAATATATGACATAATAATATATTGACATAATTTGAATGTAGGGGATTAAACCAAAGAATGGAAATTGGGTTAAGAACTTCCCTTACCTCGTGTCCGACATCACTCGACCGTTCTTTAATCTGCTGAAAAATAAACTAGAGTGAATTTATAATTTCTTAAGAACATTTTTCAAGTTTATTTTTCCTTTTATATAACTTATTACCATGTTATGAACATTATTTAATTATTTATGTTAATAACGATCGTTTTGTCGATCTTTGGTACTTGAGTCAAAAATAAACTTCTTATAATTACAGGTTGTTCATGTGGTAAAATATCCATTATATACAAAATTATATTCATGATTTAGATATCATATATATCATATATATATTGTATATGCATTCATTCATAATATTACGTAATATTTAGAGGTAAGAAATGAAATGCACCATTCATGGAGATGATACACCATACGTACGCATGAATGCTACTTTCATTTCCATTTTCTATTTAATGGAATTAAATCATAATGATATAAAGTTATATTATAATTATAGTATAATATCATTTAATCCATCCTTTATATATCCCACATATGGAATTAAGGATTAAAATCACTTTGAGGGGGAAGTAGTCCGCACTTCCTAAAATGAAGATATCACGTTTACCCATAATGGAAACCAAAATGGAATGCCATAAATGAAAAATAAAAAATCTTAAGTAAAACATATAAATATTATATTTCATATATAAATGTATTCACATATTAAGGGGGACCTTTTAAGGTGTTATATGAGTGTTGAACAATCATTGTTTCGTGAGGCAGAAATTCGCCATCCACAGAAACAGTATGCTCTTTAACCATTAGATGTAGGTGTGTGTAAGTGTAGATCGAATCCTTCTTATAAAAAAATCCTAGTATATTGATGTTAGGACCAATAGGGGCCTCTATACCCTGATAGGGGAGGTGAATCACAGTATAGATATTCTTTCACAATGTTCTTCCTGTCCCACTGGATCTTGACCTCTTTATTACAATGGTCACATTGTTTGCACTTGTGTGATTATTATGACCACTTCTTTTCTTTTTTATCTGAGGATGATACTTTGAATGTAATGTAGTGAAGAAAATAGGAAGACACAATTATTTTTACTTTGTTCACCCTCACTGGGCTACGTCCAAGGAGCATACGCCGACAAGTTGTCGGTCATACCAAATTCCACTATTCTTCAGTAGATGTGGATTACAATGTTCGGGATAGATCACTTATAGGCCCATGATCACTTCCTTTACGAGGTTTAGGGTTTTGTCACTACTTTCCCAACGGTCACTCCCTCTTTCACTCTCTATGTCTCACTTCCGGTGTAGAGGATAACCTTTTCCCTCTTCCTAAGCTCACTGCTCTAGAAGGGAATCCACTCACAGTTTATAGACCTGTAGATATCTTCATTTGCATAAAGGAATACATCCTATACTATTTATAGATGCTCTGTTAAAGTACAACTTTCATCCACTTATGAACACCACTTTGCCTCTGAACACTAGGAAACTACCTTTGGAAACACCTTCGAAAAGCACCCGACTTCGCTAGGTTTCCAATTTCACGAAGCTCAAACAAGCCTTCGTGAAGCTCCTGCCTTTTCACGAAGTACTACCACGAAGCAGTACCACGAAGCACAAGTTGTTGCAGAGAAAACATTCCTCGTGAAGCTCACTGATCCAACGCAGAGCGCACAACATTCATTGAACTACAATAGCCGCCGCAAAGCTCTTCTTTCGCAAAGCACACAGGCTACGCGAACTACATTCGCAAACCGAGAGCAAATGATTTTCTCTGAAAATTCTCTCTTCTTCTCTCGAGGGGGTCAGCCTTTATTTATAGGTGATTCCACCATCCCTCGACCCTTCTGCGTGAAGTCAATGCCACATCATCACCAATCGCGATGCTCTGAAGTTTTCACCAGAATTATGTCCAAATCTCGAAGCACCTCGGCAATTTTCGTATTGCGGAACTCATCGTAATCGCGAAGCATCACCGTCAACATTATTTTGAGCCTTCACTATGAAGCTCCCTTGCAAATCCCTTCACTGCCGCGATGCGCTTCCACTCATCTGTTCGCAAAGCTTTGACGTAATTGCGAAACATCACCGCCTCCATTTTTCTGGTCTTCACGAAATCCAATCCATGCATCCTCTCTTCGCGAAATTCATTCCTTTGCCATATAAAATTATGATCTTCATGGATATCCACTTTTCGTGATGATCACCAAACTTCCAAATTTTGGACCCCAAAAAGTTGGAAAACATTGGGAAACGGCGCCACCTTGTACTTCTCTTTTTTACCGCCTCCAGATCATCCATTCCTTTCTCATCGTTCATTGTCAACATGGATTTTCAAAAACTTCTCGGGAACTCGACAATTTTCCATGGAAACCTTCGTTGTCAAAAAACACAATCAACCAAAAAATAATACAATGTTACCTTGAGGGATTGTTTCCCCAAAAATTGAGGATATTGGGGTTGTTACAAATGAAATGAATAAAAAGAGTTTAGGGGGTTGGAGAAGCAAAATAAAACATAATAACACAAGAGAAAACACTACCTTTAAAACGGGTAACTCTTTTTGATTTGAGCTCAAAGGCTTCCTTGGGAAGACTTCATCCCAATGTGAGGCTTCTATGAGTAAGAGTGTGATGTGGATTGACAAAATGGGTAGGGGTTGGCCGAGCAAAAGCCTTGAGAGGTGTGGGTAAGGTGGTAGTGGTGGGGGCCTTTTATAAGAGGAGTGGAGGGGAACTCTTGGACAGTTATAAAAGGATACTTTATTATAAAATGATTTTCGGATTTAAAAGGTTGAAAAATAATATATTTCGAGGATAAGGGGATAAGAGTTCCAAATCCACCCATCCAATAGGTTTTTGACATGTGTAGGTCTTAGATTTCACATTATCTTTTCATTTTATTTAAATAGTTAAATATTGAGGAAATCACTGCATCATCATGTTGTCCTAAATAATATAATTTATTTGATGTGTACAAATTATAGAAAAAAATATCATGATGTAGGTAATCTTTTTAGATTTATAATTAATATTTATAGTCAAACATATGACTTTTATAACCCCATTTAAAAATTGTTTTAGTAAAACAACTCATCATTGTGACATTTTTTTTAACATTAAATAAAAAGGTTTTAATGTCATTTTCCTACCAAAGTGACTCCATGGGGTCCGCAAGTTGACCCATGGATTTTCTTGGTCGGCCATGACTCATCCAATAGGGGTAGGACATGTGTCAAGGTATTTTCATATTTTTATAATAACATTTTTACCTTAAATTACAATAATTACCTTAAATCGCGATTAATAAAACTTAAAAGTTACTATTCACCAAAAAAATTATTTTAATCCCATTGTACCAAATTTTAAACACTAATGACAACTATTTATGTCGGATTTTTGAAATTAAATTCATAGAAGTGGTAAAGTTTCATTTAAATGAAAAATCTATTTTTTAGCTACCACATAGTGGTTTCACTATTCATCAAAAATTGAAGTTTTTCAGAACAATTCCCAATTTTCACCCTATGATATAATTGATATTATTAATTAAAAAATGAGATCTATTTTAAAAAATTACAAACATATAAGTTTCATTAATTAATTTTATAATTAATTCGTACTGTCACATCAAATGGCATGTTTTTAAGAAACAATATATATCAAAAGATTGACAATTGTTTATGTCCAATTTCAAAGTGAAATTTATTCTAATGACCACCATTGGGTAAAATGGTAAAAATATATTCTAATTATACTTTAAAACCACTAAATATTATAATTTATCAGTATAAATTATTTTGATTAAAAAAGTTGTTTTTTAGTATTTTTCACTATTCATAAAAAATTGGATGTTCTCAAAAAAATAACAAAAATTCAACACAGGCTAATTTCGATATTCCGAATGCAAAAATGAAGTTCATTTTGAAATATAATATGTATATAATTTCAAAAATTGGGTATTGATATTCATAATGGCTATTTTGATTGGTCGTAGTGTGTTAGAATCTCGAACTTGCGTACAATGCAAGCTATTGCATTATTGAAAGAGAAGCGTATCGTGGAAGCTCTGGGTGTAACATTCTCCCCTATTTCAATAAATTGCATCCTCACAATTTGAAATTTTTCTTTGAAAATAAAAGGATGAAAATAGAAAATACATTTGTGGAAAACCCACATCGAAAATGAGGATAATAAAATTTATCCTTAATAAGAGGGAAAGAGAGATGAAAAAGTCACCACCAAATTATGATCTCGATAAGGATAACATTGTTAGAAATTAGAGACATATAATTGGAGGAAAAACATAAATATTTGTAGGTAGTGATTGAGGTCATCAATCACAAACAAGTGTAAAATTGAGGGCCTCAAAGCCTTCAATCTATGTTGATTTAAAATATTATCAATTCAACAAGACATAAGGTATTAGGATAACACATTTTTTTGTTTTAATATCCCTTTAATAATTCGTAAGAATTAATTTATACATAGAATAAGAGATACGTATATATATATTTATACTTGACATGTAGAGTTTCAACCTTCAACTAATTTCTACCATAAACTCATCTTTCACTCAAAAAGATAATAGAACTCGAAAAAATTATATTTATCCTAATCGTACAAGGTTAAAAATATTAACACATACCATTTAGATTAGGAAAACTATTTTTTAATAACCAGGGACTTCCTATAGGCTAGTGGTAGGTAATAAAGGCATGTCACACTATAGTTGTGGGTTTGATTCCTACAGCTTTTTCTGACGCGATGGGTTGTCCCCCAACCTGCAGGTTGTCCTTCTTCCTAAAACTATATTATTTAAATATTACAAAAATAATCTTCAGAAATATTTTAACCTTAAATAATACTATCCAAAGTTCATCTTAAACCATTCAAACCATTATAGTTATCCAAAATACTTCTGTCGAAACTCACAGTCCAAATTTTATAAGGAATGTAAACACAATGAAGATCCTTTCTTCTGTGTAATAACATGTGAACTCCTTCATCATGTATTCTTTTAAAACACTGAAACATCCTGAATTACCATAAATCGTTTTTGATAACATTCATGATCCCTTATTCCTTATAGAATACCAGATATACTCCCTCTATCCAAAAATGTATACAAATCATTAATCAACTTCAAGGAATTCAATAATATCCAATATAATTTATCTAAATCAATCTTGTATTATTCCAAAATCACTATCTCGATATCAGAACCATATTATGGTTTATCTTTCCCTCAACCATAAATTTTCCAAACATTTAACCTTCTGGGATGTCCCTTTTCTTGGTTCCACACAATCTCAAGTCCTTGATGAAATAATATTGTTGTATAATCCTTATATACTCCATAATTATTATAACCAGTACGTCATTGATACAACACTCAAATGACAAAATTCATTAATATCAACATAAGAACTCTAATCATTCGTCCTCATATGCGGTAGTATCATAACTTGATTTTTATCCAATAAAATAATTTGGGGCATACTCTGATGATTTGGACATTGGTTTGCGTAGTGTCCCCACTCCTTGTAGATGAAGCATGGTACATTTGAAACCTTTTTATAACCCTTGCAATCACACACTTGGTTTCCATTTTCTCCACACTTATAACAAACTCAAATTAACTTCAGGCATGTTCCAAGGTGTTTTTCCCACAGTTATCACATATTGGAAAATTATTCTTTCCCCTCGTCCCATTATCCATCATTCTCTCTTCCATCCCTTTTACTCTTTCTTTCCTTCAAAGACATAAGACTTAGAAAATTCTTTACTTATCTTATTAACACATGATACTATTTCATTATATGTTGAGAACACATGGGAGAATATTTCCCTTCTAAATGTTGGCTTAATACTATGAAATATATGCTCCGTATTACTCTTTCGGTCATAAGTATTTATGGAGTTGACATTCCTTCTACTGGGCTCCATTTCTATACAATGGCATAAACTAGGTTAGTTTATGAATTGCAATGAATAATTCCAATCTTTAAAAATACTTAATGTAAATTGAACGGTTTATGGATATAATCCATAATCATAATAAATGTTTTCTTTGAGGAATTATATACTCATAAACCCTTCATAATATTTTGTAAAAAATAATAATTATCCTAAGCATATCCCCCGGGAGTGTCGTAACCAAGAGTGCAATAAGACCCATTGTCAGGCACCATTTCCCGTTCTAGTCTAGCTCAAAGCGGTGTTTTGGGGTTTTACCCCTAGGTACATCTGTGCCAGAGCCGCCTCTACCTGCTCGAATCCAGACAGGGATGTATTTCTCGGAAAAATCACAAAATCTCTACAACAAAAAAGTTCTAGGAAGTTATTCTATACTAATCCACAAAGTCTATCTTTGGGAAATGTGATCTAATCAGATTTTATCTAAATCTAGCTTCCATGGTTAGTACTAAACTGCCTCTGATACCAACTATAAAGCCCCGACCCCAGTTACCCAGAGTCGGTACATTATTTTGTAACATTGGCATGATCGCAAATATCATGTCTCGGAAGACCGATTAGTTTAGTAGCCTTGGAAACAGTAGATACATTCATAAGTTTTACATTACATCATAAAGTGAAAAACTACAATAACATGGTATCCATAGTCCACACTCAAATACCCTTCTTACTATCCATGAGGGTCATTCATAAAATACTTCTTCACATCATGGAAAAATTAAAACATTGAAAGGGGTGAGATCATATGCTCAGTAAGGATAACAATATAGAAGAACCTTTCATAAATAAACATTAATAAATAAGGAAATGTATAACTAAAACAAAATCCTTTTAAACTTGAACTTCGGCATAATATGGAAATAATGAAATGAAATAATGCCATTTACTTATTCACATGGATATTCTACTAGTCTAATAATCACATGTAATATCAATAACCACTTTCATAATGATGGAATGCATAATGCCAGACTATCATAACCATGTATCCAAGGCCTCGTGCCAAGACTACAAATAATATTTTGTCAAGGAATCGTGCCAAGACACTAGTTTGTCTCATGAGACCTACCGATGCATTGAGGAGCTATAGTGGGATCCACCCGTCACATACTAAATCCAATGCTTTCCTCATATGAATAGGTTTAAACATATCATAAACCATAACATAATCGTATCACATACAACATGCATAAAGGAAACATAACATTTCCACATTTGAATCACAAGATATAAATACAACACATTGATATAATAAAAACACTTTCAAAACCGTTTTCCATACCAGAATAAAAGAAAATTAAAAATTTGTTTTTACATTTCATTTAAAAAAAGTTATGGCTTTTAGAGGAAGCCCAAACCCAAATAATGGTCACGGCGGTGGAGAATTCATTGTCGCTGAATATGTACGACAAAATAACATTCCCTTTTTTCATTTAGTAAAAAACATCGTATAAAAAGATTCGTTTTGAATAAACGTAAATGTCAAAGGACATTATACACCATATAAAAGAAAGTTGTGTATAAAATAAAATATGCCCCAATGAAAAGAGATTTAGACGAAGTTCTATAAAAAGAACATTTTTTTAATAAAATAGATCTATTATGTGTATTCACTATAAGTAAACATAAATAAAGTAAAAATACAATATAGGACATAATAATATCATGACATAATTTGAATGTAGGAGATTAACCCAACGAATGGAAATTGGGTTAAGAAGTTCCCTTACCACGTGTCTGACTTCACTCGACCGTTCATTAATCTCCTGAATAATAAACTAGATTAATTAATAATTTCATAAGAACCTTTTTTAAGTTTATTATTCCTTTTATATCACTTATTACCATGTTATGAACATTATGTAATTATTTATGTTAATAACAGTTGTTTTGTCGATCTTTGTACTTGAGTGAAAAATAAACTTCTTATAATTACATGTTTTTCATGTGGTAAAATATCCATTTTATCCAGAATTATATTCATGATGTAGATATCATATATATCATATATATCTAGTATATAAATTCATTCATAATATTATGTAACATTTAGAGGTATGAAATGAAATGCACTGTAACACCCCGAGATTCCACGATACGCCTCTCTTTCAATAATGCAATAGCTTGCATTGTACGCAAGTTCGAGTTCTAAAACACCGCGACTAATCAATGTAGCCGTTATGAATAGTAATAACCACCTTTTAAAATTATAGAAATTTTATATTTCAAAATGGACTTCATTTTTGTATTCGTAATATCGAAACTAGCCAATGTTGAATTTTTGTTATTTTTCTGAGAACTTCTAATTTTTTATGAATAGTGAAAATTACTTAAAAATAACATTTTTAATCAAAATAATTTATATTGATAAATTATACTATTTAGTGGTTTTAAAGTATAATTAGAATATATTTTTAACATTTTATCCAATGGTGGTCATTAGAATTAATTTAACATTGAAATTGGACATAAACAATTGTCAATCTTTTGATATAAATTGTTTCTTAAAAACACGCTATTTGTTATAACAACGGGAATTAATTATAAAATTAATTAATGCAACTTATATGTTTGTAATTTTTTAAAATATAAATCATTTTTGAATTCGGAATATCAATTATAGCTTAGGGTGAAATTTTGGCTTTGTTCTGAAAAACTTAAAATTTTGATGAATAGTGAAACCACTAAGTGGTAGTTAAATAACTGATTTTTAATTTAAATGAAATATTACCACTTCTGTGATTTAATTTTCAAGAATCCGACATACATGGTTGTCATTAAGAAGTAAAATTTGGTTCAATGAGATTAAAATAATTTTTTCTGAATAGTAACTTTTACGTTCTTAATCGCGATTAGAGGTAATTAGTGTAGTTTAAGGTAAAAATAATGTTTTAATAATATCAGATGGGCTTGAAACTTGTCCTACTCCTATTGGATGAGTCATGGCCGACCAAGAAAACCCATGGGTCAAATTGGGGACCCCATGGAGCCACTTTAGTTGGAAAATGACATTAATATATATTTATTTAATGTTAAAATTAAATTGACACAAACATGAGTTGTTTTACTAAAACCGTTCTTAAGTGGGGTTACACAAGTCCAAATTTTGACTATAAATATTCATTAGAAAGATAAAAGAATTTTATACATAATAGTATTTTTTTTATAATTTTTAGACATTAAATAAATTAAATTATATATGACATCATTATGATGCAGCGATGACCTCATTATTTAACGATTTAAATAAAATGAGAAGATAATGCAAAATACAAGGCTTACACTTGTCCAAAGCCTATTGGATGAGGATATTTAGAAACATTATCACCTTAGCCTCGAATTATAAAAGTGTGGGACCTTTAGAATCCGAAAAGCATTGTGAAAAAATGTAACATTTCAATCATTCCAAAAGTGCCCCTCCTCTCCACTTATAAAAGGCCCCCACCTCTCCCTCCTCATTTACACTTTCAAGCCATTTGGCTCGGCCAAACTCTGCCCAAATACTCTCCCAACTTCCCCCTCTTACTCCTAGAAGACTTAATTTGGGCAGAAATCTTCCCAAGGAAGCCTTTGGCTCAAATCAAAAAGAGTTACCCGATTTTGAGGTAATGTCTTTTCTAATGTTGTTTTGTTTTATTTTTCTTCTACAACCCCCTTAACTTTTTTATTCATTTATTATGTAACAACACCAGTATCCTCAATATACTAGTATGTTTTTATAAGAAGTATTAGAGCTACACTTACACACACCTACATCTAATGGTTAAAGAACATACGGTTTCTGTGGATGGCGAATTTCTGCCTCACGAAACGATGATTGTTCAACACTCATATAACACCTTCAAAGGTGGCCATTAAGATGTCACTATTTTTATATATGATATATAATATGTTTATGTTTTACTTATGCTTATTTATTTCTCATTTATGGTATACTTTATGATTTCCATTATGGGTAAAAGGCGATAATTTCATTTTAGGAAGTGCGGACTACCGCCCCCTCAAAGTGATTTGAATCGTTAATTCCATATGTGGGATGTATAAAGGATGGATTAAATGGTATTATACACTATATTATACTTTAATTATATTATAAATTTATATCATTATGATTTCATTCCATTAAATACGAAATAGAAATGTAAGTAGCGTTCATGCGTACGTACGGCTTACCGTCTCCATGAACGGTGCATTTCATTTCTTACCTCTAAATTTTACGTGACATTATGAATGAAGGTATATACTGTATATATATGATATATATGACATCTAAATCATGAATTTAATTCTGGGTATAATGAATATTCTACCACATGAACAACTTTTAATTATAAGAAGTTTATTGTTGACTCAAGTACTAAAGATCGACAAAACGACCGTTATTAACTTAAATAATTACATAATGTTCATAACATTGTAATAAGTGATATAAAAAGGATAATGAAATTGAAAATGGTTCTTATTAAGGTAGATATTAACTCTATTTTATTATTCAGGATGTTAAGGAACGGTTGAGTCAAGTCGGACACAAGGTAAGGGAACTTCTTAACTCAATTTCTATTCTTTGGGTTAATCTCATACTTTCAAATTATGCCATGATATTATTATGTCCTATTTTTTATTTATACTTTCTTTATGTGTACCTATAGTGAATACACATAATAGATCTATTTTATTTTAAAAATGATATTTTAAGGACTTCCTCTCAATCCCCTTTCATTGAGGCATATTTGGTTTTATACACAACTTTCTTTTATACGGTGTATAAACCCTTTTGACTTTTACGTTTATTCAAAAGGAATCTTTTTTTATACGAAGCGTTTTGCTAAACGAAAAAAGGGAATGTTTTTCTTTCCGTACTTATGTGGCGACAATGACTTCTATGCTGCCGTGACCATTATTTGAGTTTCGGCTTCCTTTACAAGCCATCATTTTTTTAATGAAAAATAAATACAATGTTTTAACTTTCTTTTATTTTGGTATTGAAAATGGTTTTGAAAGTGTTTTTATTATATCAATTTGTTGTATTGATATCTTGTGATTGAAATGTGGAAATGTTATGTTTCCTTTATTCAGGTTTTATGTGATACTATTATGTTATGGTTTATGATATGTTTAAACCTATTCATATGAGGAATGTATTGGACTTAATAAGTGACGGGTGGAGCCCGCTATAGCTCCTCGATGCATCGGTAGGTCTCATGAGACAACTAGACGTGGAATTGGACGAGGCCCTTTCCCAATTTGATTTATGGTTTTGGCCGAGGCCTTAATCATTTTAGACGTGTTGGCAGAGGCCTTGACAAAATGTTTCAGAATTTCCGGCATTATACATTCCCTCATTATGAAAGTGGTTATTGATATTGCATGTGATTATTCGACCAGTAGAATATCCATGTGAATAAGTAAATGGCATTATCTCATTTTACTTTTGCCATATTATGTTGAAGTTCATGTTTAAAAGGCTTTTGTTTTAGTTATACATTTCCTTAAATGTTAATGTTTATTTATGAAAGCTTCCGCAATATTGTTATCCTTACTGAGCATTTGAGCTCACCCCTTTCAATGTTTTAAAATTTTTCCATGATGTGAGGAAGTATTTTATGAATGACCTGCAGGGATAGTCAGAAGAAGATATGAGTGTGGACTATGGAGACTTTGTTATTGTAGTTTTTCACCTTATGATGTAATGTAAGACTTATGAATGTATCTAGTGTTTCCAAGGCTACTAAACTAATCGGTCTTTCGAGACTTTATCTTTTGTGATCATGCCAATGTTACGAAGTAATGCACCGACTCTGGGTAGCTGGGGTCGAGGCGTTACATGCACCGTTCATGGAGACGGTAAGCCGTACGTACGCATGAACTCTACTTTAATTTCTATTTTTTATTTAATGGAAGTAAATCATAATGATATAAAGGTTTATTATAATTTCAGTATAATATCATATATGATATCATTTACTCCATCCTTTATACATCCCACATATGGCATTAACGATTCAAATCACTTTTAGGGGGCGGTAGTATGCACTTCCTAAAATGAAGATATCATGTTTACCCATAATGAAAACCATAAAGGTATCCCATAAATTAAAAATATAGAAGCTTAAGTAAAACATAAACATATTATATATCATATAATAATGTAGTGACATATTAATATCCACCTTTTAAGGTGTTATATGAGTGTTGAACAGTCCTCGTTTCGTGAGGCAGAAATTCACCATCCACAGAAAAAGTATGTTCATTAACCATTAGATGTAGATGTGTGTAAGTGTAGCTAGAATACATGTTATAAAAAAATACTAGTATATTGAGGATAATGGTGTTGTTACAAAAGAAGTTAATAAAAAGAGTTTATGGGGTTGGAGAAGCAAAATAAAACATAAGAACACAAGAGAAAACACTACCTTTAAAACCGGTAACTCTTTTTGATTTGAGCTCAAAGTCTTCCTTGGGAAGAATTATGCTCAAAGTTAGGCTTCTAGGAGTAAGAGTGTGATTTGGAGAGACGAAATGGGCAGGGGTTGGCCGAGCCAGAGGCTTGAGAGGTTTGGGTAAGGTGGTAGATGTGGGGGCCTTTTATAAGAGGAGAGGAGGGGAACTCTTGGAATGTTATAAAAGGTTACTTTATTATAAAATGATTTTCAGATTTAAAAGGTCCCAAAATTATATATTTCGAGGATACAGTGAGAAGAGTTCGAAATACACACATCCAATAGGTTTTTGACATGTTTAGGTCTTAGATTTTAAATTATCTTTTCATTTTATTTAAATCGTTAAATAATGAGGTAATCATTGCATCATCACGGTGTCATAAATAATTTAATTTATTTAATGTCTAATAATTATAAAAAAAATATCATGATGTAGGAAATATTTTTAACTTTATGATGAATATTTATAGTCAAACATATGACTTGTATAACCCCATTTAATAATTGTTTTAGTAAAACAACTCATGTTTGTGAAATTTTTATTTTAACATTAAATAAAAAGGTTTTAAGGTCATTTTCCACCCAAAGTGACTCCATGGGGTTCCAAAGTTGACCCATGGATATTCCCGATCGGACATGACTCATCCAATAGGGGTAGGACATGTGTCAAGGTATTTTCATATTTTTATAATATCATTTTTACCTTAAATTACACTAATTACCTTTAATCGCGATTAATAAAACTTTAAAGTTACTATTCACCAAAAAATTATTTTAATCCCATTGAACCACATTTTACATCCTAATGACAACCATGTATGTTGGATTTTTTAAATTCAATTAATAGAAGCGGTTATGTTTCATTTAAATGAAAAATCAGTTTTCTAACTACCACTTAGTGGTTTCACTATTCATCAAAAATTGAGGTTTTTCAGAACAATGCCAAAATTTCACCCTAATATATAATTGATATTCCGAATTCAAAAATGATGTCTATTTTAAAAAATTCAAAACATATAAGTTGAATTAATTAATTTTATAATTAATTCTTGTTGTCACAACAAATAGCGTGTTTTTAAGAAACAATATATATCAAATGATTGACAATTGTTTATTTCCAATTTCAAATTGAAAATAATTCTAATGACCACCATTGGATAAAATGGTAAAAATATATTCTAATTATACTTTAAAGCCAATCAATGGTATAATATATCACAATAAATTATTTTGATTAAAAAAGTTGTTTTTTAGTATTTTTCACTATTCATAAAAAATTGGATGTTCTCAGAAAAATACCAAAAATTCAACATAGGATAATTTCGATATTCCGAATCCAAAAATGAATTCCATTTTTAAATATAAAATATATATAATTTCAAAAAGTGGGTATTACTATTCATAATGGCAATTTTGATTGGTCACAGTGTGTTAGAATCTCGAACTTGCGTACAATGCAAGCTTTTGCATTATTGAAAGAGAAGCATATCGTAGAAGCTCAGGGTGTTACAGTATTGAGAAATTCAACTGGATGAGGCCATCACTTCCTTTTTCTGAGTAAATTGGGTATTTTAAAGCCCTATATTTATACTAATCATGTGATCACTGTTCAACGACTATAAAAGCAACGGTCACAATTCTTAACATAAAACCATAGAAGTTGATATTTTATATTAACGTTTTACATAAAGAGACATTTAAATAGATCAATTGGGATTTCTATTAATTTAAATTTGGGTCATTAAATGTTGGTTAGAAATCGGAGTGGCATTAACATACATTGATTTTGCAATAATGAGAAATATGAATTCTATTTCTTTGTGTCATAACTAACAAAAATTTTCAAAGAAATAAAAAACACCAAATGTGGATCTTCTATCTTAAACATTTTTATTCATAATAATCATCTAAATATAAAATAAATCAATAATTCTTGAGATATCATACCTGATTCTGAAAATTATTTTTTCATTAATATATCAAAAATTTATTTTTCTTGTAAGTAAATGTGATTCATTACGAGCACTCTTATACATTTTACATAAGTTTACAACATAAAAAATGTCGAGTATTGATGCATTTAAATATAAATATCATCTAATAATATTTCAAAAACCTTTCTTGAACAACATCATTACTTTATCGATCTTTATAAAACTAGGTTCCCATAGAAATTAGTGTGGAAATAGGTTTCGTATTTTCCATACTAATCATATTAAAAAGTTATTTATCATAATTTTCTTGTGAAAGAGAAATGTGTTTCTTTTTTTGTATGATTCTTGGCAGAAGAATGTTTTTCATTTCAGACAACATGTACATTTCAAAAAACATATTAATTTGTTAATAAAACATTTCACATGGTCTTTCAAAATTCCATGTAATGATTATTTCATCAACTTAAACAATTAAAATGAGGGAAAATTCATGACATTCCATGATGTAAATATTTCTGTCAACTCTTACCTTATTTAAACTCATCATACATAATCATGTTTATAGTTTGGATTACCATTACCTCATATATTGTTTTTATCTATACACATATTTCTTCAACTTACAAGCATAAATTTCATCATTCCCAAAAATAAATCTACAAGGTTGTTCAATGTAAACTTCCTCATCAAGATCACCATTCAAGAATGGAGACTTCAAATCTATTTGAATGATTTGGTAACTTTATTGTGAAACACTATAAATCTATATAATTATTGTTTCTAAACTTAACACCTGAAAAAAGTCTTATAAAAACTAAAACAATCAATTTTTGAGTAACCTTTTCACACTAATATTGATTTGTTCCGTATCACTTAACCTTCTTTATTCATCATGTTCTAGAAAATCCATTTTGTACAAAAAACATTTTTTTATTCAGTTTGGGTACAAGTTCCCATTTATTATTCATTTTCTCTTCGTTAAATATCTTTATTTATAGCCTGAACCCTTTCTAAATTCTAAAAATTTAGATTCAGATCTTTCATATTGACTTTTGAATACAAGTAAATATGTTTAATTTTTTTGATGTTATTATTTTTTGAACATTATAATGTTGATCACCAATAATGTTATGTGCCTCCAATTCATTCATCATCATTGAATGGATTATTTTATTTTCATAGTCATCACTGGAAATCACTTATTCCAATTATTATTCATGAGTAGGATTACAATTTTTTGAATCCTTATCAACAATTTTGTCAAAACATTCCTTATCCTTCTCAACTTCTTTATATTCATGTGTATTTTTACACTCCTCATACTTTTCAATAAGTTTCCATTAAAAAAATAAAAAATTATTTCTGTTTATTTGTTAAACCACTTGTATCCTCTTCTTTCTGAAGTATAGCTAAGAAACATTTCATCTACACCTCTCTCCTCAAACATTACAAAGGTTTCCACCATTATTCTTTATAATGAATGTACTCCCAAATACTATTATTTGTTTCAGAAATGTATTTTTTCCATTAAATATTTCATAAATATTTATAACTAAACATTTCCAATATAAAAAATATTTTAAAATATACATTGTAGTACCTAGGGCATTCGTCCAATAGTAATGATAAATACCATGTTCAAGTTACATAGTTCTCCCCATTTCCACCAGAATTCTATTATTTCATGCAGTGAACCCATTTTTTTGAGGTGTGTATGGTGAACTAAACTCATGTTTAATTCAATTATTCTCAATATTATATTCAAATAATTCATTCTTATACTCAAGACCATTATCAGTTCTCAAATTCTTAACTTAATACTCACATTCCTTCTTAGCTTTCCACATTAAACATTGAAACATTTTCAATGCATATAAATTATGTCTCATAGACATAACACAAGTAATTAGAGTAACGTAATTAATGAATGTGTTGAAGTAATTTTCTCCATTAGTTTATTTTTTTCTCATTGATCCTTAGATATCATAATAAATTAGTTCTAGGTTTTTTGAACCAATATCAACTTTCTTGTGAACTATGTTTGTAATTTTTCCTTTTTGAAAAATATAGAATCACTAATAAATTATTTTTTCCATATCAATAATGTCTTGGTAACTATCTCATTTTGATAGACATCTCAACTTTCCATGAATCATGTGTTGTAGTCAATTATTCTAGAAATATTTTTCATCCACCATACCCAGGTAACATGAGTTTTTTATTTTAATAACATGAAAAAATTTTCATTTTGTACGTTGGCCTCTTATAAATATTTTTTCATATTTCTCACTCTTCAAAAAGAAACCCATATTTTTTTACAATAAATATTTAACTTCGTCAAATCATTTTGAAACACTAGGAATGTTGTGTTTTATCGCATCAAAATATAAAATTTTCTTGGATTGCATTTTTTATTTCCCAATTATGGTTGATCCAACACCTTTTATTCTCATTGATTCATCATTTCAAAATATCGTTGTTCTTTCTTTAATGTATTTCAATTTTTTCAAAAACATTATGTATCCGATCATATAAGAATAACAACCACTATCATTAATCCATGGTTGTCCTCATTTTATAGATTTCAATGAAATTTCAATAACATGAGATTTTTATTTATTCACCTCTAACATCTGAGAATTGTTAAGATGTTTTTTCTTCCATTATCAAAACAAAAAAAACCTCCATAAGATATCCATGTTCTCAACATCTTTCACAAATATATTCTAGGGGTTGAAACCTATTTATGACTGTCAGACAACCCCTCTCACTTTTTTCCAAACGTTCTACTCAGAATGCCTATTTTGAGAGGATTAATTCCCCCGAAAACCTAGCTTACCATATGTTATGGAATACTAGTAATATTTTTGGTTGACCCCAGAATTGTTTTCGATATTTAAAAATCCACCACAATACCATCAGTAACCATAAAAAGAGTAATTTCCTTTGAAAAATTTTAGTGTATGATAATGAGTGAGAATGCACCCCACATTCAGTTTTATTTTTCAAATTTCTGAACCGTTGAGCCTCCATCTCATCTTCGGCTAGATGCCTCCACTGTTGGGCCGGTCCCCGCTCTAACCTTCCAATCCAGCGCCAACTCTTCAGCTCCACCTCAGAATGAATTATTCATGGCGGCTCTTTGTGCTACGCTCCAGGATGGTCATTATCCTTGCTTCTTGAATGTCGGTGTCCTATCCTTGAAGGTCTCATGATAAGGTGACAGAGTCTAACTAGATTTCCTGATATTGACCTTTGTTGAGGTGGAGGTGTGTCTGAAATGGATGCATGTCTCACATTTTGGTGCTGGGAACCCCTCATTAGTGGATTTACAATGCATCATCTTCTCCTAGGGCCTCGTATCTTCCATCCAGATCATGGACCTTTACAAGAATTAATTTGGTTTTGTAATGTCCTTGGAAGTTTATTTCTATATGGTTTGGTGTAAGGCCCCTCACGCATTTGGTATTTGGCGATTCAACCTGTATCGTCGGTCCCTTGATGTTCACAAGTGTAAAAATAACCCTCTCAAAGGAGTTTGGATACACATCCTAGGCCTCCTCTTCCATTCTAGAATATAGGTTTACTTAAGGTGATCAGTTATTCTTATAGTTTTTATAAATGTTATGATATCATGACATCTAGTGGGGAGGAAATATTGATGGGTCAGATTTTGGTGGATCTAGACACTTATCTTCCCCCACCGAGCAAGATCTCTCTCCATGTGCATGATGCTTTCTTCTGGAATTAGGAAATCATTTATCCTTTATTTCCCCAGTTCTACTGTCACTACCTTCTGCAGGGGAATTCAATACTAGTATTTCAAATAAGGAGGAAATAAGAAGGGGGATTCCCTCCCAAAGCATCGACTAGTAGGGACAGGAGTCTTGTGTCACATATACACCCCCTGTTGAGGCTTTGCTATGGGATGTCCTGGCCTTAGTGGAATTCCCAGTGCAGGATCATCCAGTTAATCTAAATCTATATTCAAGCTCTGATCTCAATGATACCTCAGTGGAATGTCAGACGTTAGTCCCTTTCGGGCCCAAAGGTGAGCCTCTAATTTAGGTCGGTGTGGTCCGGCACCCTATTCTTGCATCTTTCCTCTTGAGAGATGTGGGATTGGAGATTTGCTTATATGGGGTAAGGCCCCTTCCATATAAACTCCTATAACATCCAATCATCCCTGTGTCTTTTTTGAGGGTCCCTCTGAATCACATGGATCTACCTTCGAGGGGGATCATTCTATAAATGTCGATCGCCCCGGATCCTCTCCAATAGGAAGTTTCTAGGATATGCACTTTCTATCCTAATACATTCAACTCACACTTTTATAGAGAACTCCCCAGCCTGAATTTAAGGGTCTAGGTGCTTCTAAAACCAACGATGTAGGACATGACTCTTCATCTGGTATAATGTTTCCTATTAGAGAGAGAGTTCACACTCGATCAAAAGCACAAAACCGCAAGGAGATATTTATTTCCCACTTCATGATAACTATCAGCTCTGGGGCCAATCCCTGTGATCTATCCTCCCAATGATCCCTACACTCACATGGATTTCCCGTGACCTTGTTTCATGAGTTAATCTTGACATTATCTCGTAGATAAAAAGAAAACACAAGGTTTTTGTTGTTTCTGTCATTGAACACAAGCAAATCCCTTCTAGAATTCAGGATATCATATGGAAGATTAATATGCATGTATTCATGTAGGATGAACCTAATAAAATCCATATTTGGTTTTATTGGAACAAAAAAACCTCTGTGGATCTAGTTAAAGTGGGAAATCAATTCATCACTACAAAGATATGTATGGTTGTTTTCATCTATTTCATGAACATTTTGTACGGGAGCTATGATCCTCTACAACGAACCAAGTTATGTAGTGACCTTAATGATTTTATATCAGGAAATCACCCTTGGTTTGTCGAAGGGGATTTCAATATCATCTCTATCCCAGATGAACAGAAAGTTCGAGGACCTTTTTTGAGGAAATCCAGTAGGGATTTTATGCAGTTCTTGGCTGGGAGGGGCCTCATCGATCTGGGATTCTCAGGTGATAGATTTACATGCAGCAATAAACAAAGGGTTCATCAAAGATTGTGGAGTATATTGGACAGATGTCATGCTAATTTGGAATCTATCACCTTGTTTCTAACACTATGATTCTTCGTCTAACTCGTGTAATTTCAGACCACTCCCCCTATTGGTCTTGATTTCCTCTAAGTAGGACTGTAGAGAATGCTCTCATTTCCTTCATAAATTGGTCAACAAATTGGGATATCAGGACTTAGTGCACTGCATTTGGAATTATCCTGTACAAGGTGGATTGTGAGTCAACATTCATGAGAAACTATGCCACCATAAGTCTAGTCTCCAGACGTGGGAGAAGGACCTCCCTCTATTTGACTTTGAGATTAATAATACCATGTTAGAGGTTGAGAACCTTAAAGCTTGGTTAGAAGAGGAGTTTGATGATTAATCCTTTGTGTATTTGTCTAACAGGAAAGAGGATATGGATGTCATGTTACTGTTTATAGAATGTCTAGCTAGGGATTCGTCAAGAATTAAATGGATCTAGGAGGTATAAATGAACAAAACATTTTTTCATGCGTGCATCAATGATAGAAAGATGCTGATTAAAAAAATATTATTCTAGATGATGGTTCTTGTTCAGATGATAGGGATATCGTGGGAGGTATGGATTTCTCCTACTTGAAATACTTTCTGGATGGTCCCATTAGTCACATGCCCATTGGATTTATAGTT
Organism: Viscum album; assembly: GCA_963277665.1. Classification (NCBI taxonomy): domain Eukaryota; kingdom Viridiplantae; phylum Streptophyta; class Magnoliopsida; order Santalales; family Viscaceae; genus Viscum; species Viscum album. The sequence goes on from OY728133.1 coordinate 1,870,907,336, forward strand.
TGTGATAGTGGGATCATTAAGGTTATTATGAAATGTTTCTCAGAACAAGTAAATGAGGATTTTTTTCGCGTACAAATAAAAATGAAATCTACAATTCCATGATGAACCATCACCTAGATAGTTCCCCAGGACCAGATGGCTTCCTGGTCCATTTCTATAGTGACTCGTGGGAGGTAGTGAATATGGATATTATTCTGGCTTTCCAATATTTCTTCCAAGGAATGAGTCTATCGTGAGCTGCGTGTTCCACCACTATGATTCTTATTCGTAAAAACAAGAATCTGACATCCATCACACATTATAGACCACTGTCTTTGAAGAACATCACATATAAACTCCTTGAAAGTGGCATTAATTCCATATTTTCCATCCACATTCCAAGGGGGATTTCCATGGAGTATCATGGTATTGTGAGATGTCAGTCTATTCATGCGGATATTGCAATCACCAATGAATTTATTAGATATATTAACTATAAAACTCATTTACCTAATATGGTTATCAAGATGGTCATGACAAAATAATTTGAACAAGTGGATTTGGGATTCATTATCAAGGTGATGGAAGGTATGGGATTTTATCCCTGAATTATTGATCTTATTTTTAGTTGTTTTAATATCCTCATGGCTGGTGGTCTCATTCTTTGGAAATTCCTACGGGTTCTTTACTGATATTTGAGTCCTGATATAGGTAGATCCATTTTCCACCAAACATTTTCATCCTCACTTAAGAGGTTCGTAGTAGGTTCATAAATAAGAGAATCGTAAATGAAGATAGTATGGCCTACCAGAGTTGTATGATAGCCACAACCATTTCTCACATTATTTTTGTTGATGACACACTATTGTATATTAATAGAGGGAATAAATCTATTCAAATATTGAAGCACCTCTTGGAGAGTAACTACCACTGGTGTGGCCAGCTTATGAATAAAGAGAAGGGCTTCTATTATATCTCCAACAGCTTCGCACCCAGAAGGATTTTTAATTTTCAAATATCCTTTTATATGAAACGCGGATTATTTCCTATTAAATACATTGGGACACCAATTTATCCAGGAAGACTAGGGATTCTGGACTTCGACTTCCTTATCAGCAGGATTGTGAAGTGCGTCAATAACTAGAAAAATAGGTTATTGTTTTTTGGGGGTCATATTTCTCTCATTAATAGTTTTCTGTTGGAATCTCCAATCGATGATCATTCAGTGGTCAAGGAACTGAAGGGGGTCATCTCCGGTGAGCTCATGGATAGATTCATTTGGGATCCTCTTGAAAAAATGAGAATCCATTGGGCCTCGTGGGGAAGAGTGGACGAGTTGACTTGGGATGGTTTTATTAACATGTCTAGCTTGGATAATACCCTCATTTTCATGCATGCTTGATCGCCTCAGGAAATCCTGGAACATAGTACATTGTGGGGGAAAACAATGCATCTTTTATTGAGAATTCATTCATCGGTTCAGGGTTGAACCTCATAGTTATGGACCTCTTTAATAAATGTGATATCAGAGCATCAATTGCAGTCCTAATGGATTATTGGGAAGGAGACATTTCCTTTTGGCATCACAACAGGGTTGGGAATGTGCTTAAATTATCAGGGTGCCCCACTCCCTCCATGTCTTTCAGGGAGGTCGTTATGTATTCGACTCTCATCAATGTTGTGTTTGATGAGGAGAAACAATCCTGATTCAACTTCATCGTCTTGACGCAAGATCCTGATTGGTGCATTTCCACTCAATATTCCTCTGGATATTTCAGTACATGGGATTGTATTTGGGCACAAGCCATCATTGTGGAGCAGGATAGATGGTATTCTAACCTTTGGCCCAAGATGTTTCCTTATAAGTATAGTTTCTGGTTATGGGGAATCATGTACTGGGATATCTCTAGGGACAAGATTATCAAATGCTATGGTATCTGATATGTATCATGATGTTCCTGTTGTAATTATTACACAGAATAAAGTGCAGATCACCACTTCTTCAGGGGGACTGGGAATTTGATGTGTTTCATTTATTTGGGGAGTTGACTGGCTTTCAAGACAATAACTTGGATGACTTTCCATTACTGGACAATTGGTTTTATGGCTCGGGAGACAGAGGGATGAAGAAGATGGCATGCTCGGTGATCCTTATTACTGGGTGTTGGTATATTTCGAAGTCTAGGAATAAGATTAGACATGATGATATTCGGTCATTGGTTAAGTCTGTCATCATTTGGACAAAGATCATTATCCTTGATTTGGCTCAGATCAATGAAAACTGGAGGGATTCTACCTCTCCACGGTGGATGATTCCTCACTCTCATGATGCACAATCAATGAACATTAACTGCGGCCTTTGGATGTGATGGAATCCCCACATTGGGATCTTAAAGTCAATACTGATGGGTCCCGTAGGTCAATCATATTACATGGGGGTGGGGTTGTCTGGCAATCTCAAGGCTCGGTACTCTTGGCCTTATTCTCCAGCTTGGGCCGTTACTCTTCTCTTTAGGCTAAATCCATGGCTATGCTAATGGTTATTAATCTCGTCCATCTAAAGGGATTATCATTTTATGAATATGGGATGGAGTCTTAGATCATGCATGATGCCATCAATTATATTTTCTATCCTCCTTGGTCTCAAATATATATTATCCGAAAGTGAAAAATTATGATAAAAAATTGCACCAAAATTTGGCACTCCTGGCATGAGGGTAACCATGTGGCATATCATGTGGCTTTGATGGAGGTCCCTAGTAATGATCAAGTATCGATTCATGATATTATTACATTGAAATCATAAGGGTTTAACCTAATTAGTGGGGATTCCCTCATCCTTCATCATTTTAGACCCCCTTAGGTTTCTTTCATCCTTGTTTTCTTTAGTGTCCTGAATATATAGTCTCCTTTCTAATAAAAATTAATTTTTATGATTATGATAATTATTATTATTTTCCTTTGAAACTTTTAGATCCACTGCTGTTTTGTTTATGTTTCTTAGTGACCCTATTAATAGAAATTTTTTAACAACCAACCATTCTGTTTTTAACTGGAAAATTATTTCTCATCTTGGATTTATTTTAAACATTATAAAAACTAGAATTTATATGAACTTTTCCATATTCATAATTTTTAGAGAATTTTTCATACTCATATATTTTTAGAATCTTTTGATTATTCATCTTTAGCCACATATATATCCTTCATAGCTTTCTTATTGTTTGTAAAATTATATTATTCTTCTCAAACATTGATGTTAAATATTATTGATCCTTCTTATTTTTATCCTTACAAGAACATTAACTAACTTTTGAGATATAGTTTTTGAAAATTGTAACCCTCTATTCATATTTAGAATGTTATTTTATGGATAAGTCCCGGATCTTCTTCTTTTTTTCATCATCATTACTTATAGATGTTCATTACGATTCTTTTCTTACTCACGAGTTTTCTTGAAATCATAATCCTATTTTATTAACTTGACTTTATCATTAAGAAATCCTTCTTGCGTATTTTATAAAGTTTATTTATACTTTAGTTTCTTTATTTATTTATCTTTCCTTCCAATATTTCTTATAGATTATTTCAATTCTTCTTTAAGATGAAATTCTTGTTGAGTTTATTCTTATTTTTCATAATTGATGCTTTTGAACCCTTCATTATTCATTCTTACAATAAAATTAATCCCTCCATCCGTTGTAAAAAGTTTTCTCAGATTTAGCTTAATATTCTTCTTCTTTTTCATATTTTGAAAAGAAACTTATTATTTTATATTTAAAGAATATTTTTTTCCATATGTTAAAATCTTTATCCTTATTAACATGTTTATTCAATGACCTTCTTAGACTTCTTTATTCTTTACCACTATTCTATTATTTATTTCTATGTGGTAAATAATACACTATGTTCATAATGGATCCAAATAAAAAACACATTAAGGGAAGTTTACCTTTATAATTACATGTACATATTCCCACATTTCTAGGAAAAAGGGATAAAATATCCTCAATATTTTAACATATCTAATTTTTAGAGTTAGGAATAACAATATCAAATTCCTCAAGAAACGTATTAGTATTCTATTTATTACATTCTATGAAAGACATTTCTCAATTATATTTTGTTTTTATCTTAATAATCTTCTCCTTGATAAATTTATAAGTGATGAGAGTGTTATACAAACCATCCCAAGATAATGTTTTAGGGTCTCTATCTTTCAATGAAGAAACATTAGTAGAAAACATGTCTAGAGAAATACTTAAGATATTTTCAACAACTGTATAATATTCTAGAATTTCACTAATAGTGCTGAGAATTTCATTTATCACGGTAGAGAATTCCCTAATAGATTCATACTCACTGATGTTATCCCTATTTATCTGGGCACCTGTTTTGTGAATGGATATATTTATCCCTTGCCTCAAATTTTGGTTTCATTAATATATATATATATATATATATATATATATATTTGGTGACTGAGGGTACAATTACTTTCCAACACACATACACACACACCACACACATAAGATTGAGAGGCATTACATATCCCCCTATGAGGATATATCATCCATCAAGGCATATTTATTTCGTGTGTGGCCTCTAGGAATAGTGGGAATAAAGCCCATAAAAGGGCCCTGAATCGCTTCCTTTCACCTCTTGTATATTTATTTCCTACACCACCACCTAAATAGAACAATAACACTTGAACCACAACCATCATATAGACACCATAAACTCCCTACGGACCTCACCATCTTCGAAAGTCAAGGTCCCACCTCTATCCACTATCACCATTAAGAAGAAACCTACAAGACCCTCTTCTATGTCTCGATATCCTATTAAAATCACCAAATGATATGAACCATAACTATCTAGAGGATGGCCCATATACCACTCCTGTACCATTCTCTCATTTGGTCTGATCTATGGCACAAAATAAGCTGGTGCATCCCATTGGTGGAGGTCGCCCCATCTGCCCACGCTGCTACCCAAAGACGATGGCCCTTATTTTTCCATCACCAACCGAGTAAAAGACATCATGATTCCCAACATTGGTGGTCACCACATCATCTTATATCATCTATGTATCACCCCCTTGTAAGTTCAATAGGATTCCATCCCCAATTAGTTTTTCGAAATGAGCCGGAGGTAGGGGTTGAACACAACAACCTAAGTCTCATGGATTCTATTGGAGGGGGAATGGTTATTATCCCCCAATCCATCACATCCATGGTGTTTCATGGTTATTATCCCCACCCACAACTATAAAATTATTTTTAAGAATATCATAGAAAAGGGTATTCTCATGGACCTGTCACCTTACCAAACCCTAGGTAAAATGAAAGGACTAAAATGATGAACTTTTTTGATGATTTTTCACATAAAATGTTGATGTATATAAATGTTATAAGCTCATGAAACTCCTATAATAATGGATATGATATTATTCCACAACATTTAAAATTAAAAAATGATTTATTAGTCCTTTTCTGGCCTTATGATATAGGTGCATCATAGGCTGGAACCCTAAAAACATCTTCTTCTGCCTTTACATTGTTCTATATAAGTAAGGGAATGTTTTAAGTTTATCATTTTTTAGATAATATGAATAATATATCTCTCATTAAAAATGAACCACCCAAGGTTGTTCTTTTTTAAAGAATGTTTAAAAAAATAACTAGTATTGGGTGACTTGCTTTCTTCTTCTTCTTATATTGAAAAATATTAGTTCATCTGAATTTAATTTTCAAACATCAAGGAATTATATTTTTAATGAAATAACAACATTTAAAAACTTAATATCGATATTATTTATCCAAATAAGTCTGCGATAATTACTCTTAATGACACAAACACTGTTTCATTAAGATAATTAAAATTATCATGTCTTTATATTTTCATTATTATATAAAATATATATGCAGTAAATAATTTATTCCATCATAAATTCATGTAGATAATATAATTCTAGCTAGGCTTCAGTGAAAATTTATCTATGGATATTCTACCTAGTCTTTATACAATCCTCTACAATATGTTTTCTTATTACTCATTTCAAATTTTCTTATTGAAATTTTAATGTAGTAGTAACATATTATGTATTCTAACAGTTTTTTAAGATGTTTTCCTTTAGGAAATTTATATTATACTCTTCAAGAAACAAATTATGTTTCACTATAGAAGGGATATGAAATATTATGTTTTATCTAAGAGTATTTCATATTATTTACATTACCAATTTTCCACTTCATCTCAAATGATATTCATCATACTCATCATCAAGCTTCATAAATATTATTCATGACTTTAAAATATTTCCAAACTATTTTATTAAAAAATTTATATTTATAATAAATATCGACAACTTGGTTATTTATTATTTTTTGGGTGACCAAAAATATTATACCTATTAAATGAAATTATATTCTTTTTTCCTTTTTATGAACACTACATAAATCATAATGAACCTTCCACCTATGGGATTTTTTTTGTGAAATTTAAAAAAAAATCATCAAAAACATAACTATAAAAATTATCGTTTTATTCTCATCTATGTAGCCTCTTGAAAATATATCTTCTGATTAATTGATCTCCATGGGGAAAAAATTATCAGATTCCACATTAGATCATTTTAATTACTTAAGGTGGATCATAAAATTAAAATCATAACAATGAAAACAATGATATGGGATATTAATTCACTATAGTCATTTAAAATAAAATATAACACATTTAAAATGTTAATAATACACCACAAGTAATTCATCCTAAATTAGTTTTCAACACAGTTTGATACTCAATCATTACTAAAACAACCCCATATCAAAGTGTTAAAATATCATGATATTTCCATGTACTATAGATAATTAATATTTCGCTATGTTTAACTTTCTCATGCATAGTAGAAAACATCTTGCACCATGTTCTATCCCTATACCCCTCCCCCACTATGTATGATAGTTATAGTTGAGCTTGTAAACTACATCACTATTATAATGCATTTATCCTATTATTGTATTAACAGATGATTTTTTTTACTATTTAAAATGTATAATTTACCTTTATGAAAGGATCTGTTAAACTATTAACCTTCACAATGTAAATATACACCTATAAAGTAACAATCTACCCATTTAAATTCAATATAACCCATCCAAACTCCTGACATATATATTTATTTTACTTTCATCTCCAAACATTATTTGGAACATGAATATACTTAAAAATATTAAATTTAATCAATTATTGACAACAACATATAGAATTTATGCTTATTGATAAAAAATACAACCGAGTTTTGAAGTGGGTTCAATAATCACCCATTTAATATTTTCTTCAATTTTAATAATAGAAAATTCATGTTAATATGTTCTATAATTTCTCTTCTTTTTATTAATCATATATATTTTCCCCCTTTATATTATATATATCATTCATTTTATTCTACCCCTTATTTATAATAAAAAAATATTTATTGAGACATGATGGTTTTAAATGATTTTATGTAATGTGTCATTAATTCTTCCCCTTTATGTCTATGTGTCCCATACTTGGTGTAGAGAACAGCAGTGTAAAATATAGAAGGAAAATATAAATAATAAATAATTCCAAATATGATAAAAATTGATATATGTTTTCTAACAGCTATTCAAAATTATTCCGGATGAAAAAAATAGATACATGTTGGTAAATATGTTCTGTTGTAAATTAGAACTTAAAATATTTTTGTCACATAAATTAAAAACATTCAATAACAATTGAGATTTTTTAATTTCTAAAATCAACCAAAAATATTCAATAATGTTCTTCATTTTGTTTTCATTGATTAAATTATTTTTCCCTTTAATATTTAAATAGAATCTTTCAAACCATGGATGAGAGAATTATTATACAAACTCTTTTAATGATCGATATAAATCAATTTTCATAATTTTCATATTTTCATAAAAATTATATATTATAGTATATTCTCAAGGATTTATCTACTTTTACCCATTTGAGGAGACATTTTATCTTTCTTCATCAATGATAATTCAATTTCTAATAGTACATTAGGATTTATACATTCAGAACATTTATAGGACTTGTATTTTCATCTTATTATAATGTTTTGGAAAATAACATAAATTCTTTAGTTATAACATTGAGAACTAGATTTACCTTTAATTACATACATACAACAAAAATTATAAGGCAATAAGGTAGAAATCCTTATTTTATGAAAGATAGCAATAATGCTGAGAGTTTCTCCTCAACTAAGTGATTCTTTATTTTTTTATCCATGTCCATGTGAGCTCTTCATGCAATATATTTTTTTCAAATCCATGATCTTTTTTGAAAGCATGGATATCTTAATATTCTCAAAATTTTCTTCATATTAGATCTTGTTATTAATAGTGTGATGTTAGAGAATATTCACCACATAATGAAATATTTATTTTCAGAGTAATTTCTCCTTGAGTTATTTATATAAAAACGAAATCCTTTAAACAATGTCTATCTATTATTTATCATCTTCAGAGGACTTATAAAATTATCTGGTCATTATTTATCAACATAAACAAATGATATTAAAATTATTCATTTGGAACATCTTTTTTCACATATCAATTACATTCAATTGTGTTTTATCCATTTTTCCTATTCAAAATCTAGTAGCCAAACGATTGAGCATCTATTTTAAAAATTTTAATTTTATTATAATTTCCACATGAAATATCAATATTATTTTTTACCAAAATAGACTACTTATCCATTTATTTTACTATTCAGTTAATTTTATCTTTCTTGATCCCATTTATATATATACCCATTGATTATATTCAGGAGTTTATGGTGCATCCCCTTATTCCATAATGAATAAAACTGATTGAATTGTTGCATCATTCTTCTTGGATTTATTGGTTCTATTATCATAATCCATTTTATCTTGATTCTTTCTAAGGGAAATATTAGATTTTATATATTGTTTTTGTGGTATTATCGATTCATTTTCGATTGATAAATCCCCATGTAAGTTGTAAAATAATTCTAAAAATCTATGACAGTTTTCATTATAGACACCACATATATTATTACGAATCTTAAATTTGTTTGGAATAAAACAAATTCCCTTTATTTAAATGGAAGTTGAACCATATCATGATTCCCCGCCTCAGTGTAGACCTTCTATGAACATCATAAGTTGACATATTATACTATAAATTCAATTCCACATTCCCAAACAAGTTTCAATACCATCAATACATAATGAATCTTGATCATTTTCTTTGGATAATAGTCTGTCTAGATTACCTTTATTGTTGTCTTTTCATTTTATAATATTTAAATTCGGATAATTTTGGGTAAAAAACATTCAATAAATTTATCAAATCGACAAAATATATATTGGTATGATCCTAACCATTTTTATATATCCATTTTTCTATAGATTTTGAATTTTACCTTTACTATTAACCAAAAGAGCATGAGAACGTATATCACAATCTATAATTTATGGTACAATTTCTGTTGAGATTAATAATGGTTAGTCATTGTTTTATATTATGATATTCATGGGAAAAATTAGATTTCATTATCATAATAATTTTCCATGGAACCAGGTTTAGAAAATTCTCTTCATACAACCAGTTGTAAAGTCGAATCTCAAACTATTTCATGAATTTCCATTTTAACCACAAGTCCAAGGGTCATGAATTTAAGAAATATTTTCTCACATTCCAAAAATTTAAATATATATTTAGACTCTTTATTGATATATTCAATTTCAAAATCATCAATTTTATTCATTTATTGAAACAAAATTTCAATGTTTCTTAATCCTCCTTGATTTGAAAACATATTGTCCAATCATTACATCAATGCAATTATTTTTATTTGTATTAATTGAATGGAAATTCTACTGAAATTATAATTTATATTTTTTATTTTGAATAATTTTATTAATCAAATAATTCTAAAAATTAAATAATCTTTCATTAAGATTTGAACTATTTTATTCTTTAATTATAACATTTTTATATATCATTTAACAAGTCTTTATGCTTTATTCAAAATCATTATATAAATTTTATGTATATTCTTTAAAATTAATGATATTTTCTTCTATAAATTATTACAAGTGACATACAATTGACCATTTATATTGGATTATTATGTAGTCTATCTATTATGGAATAAACAAATCAGCATGGAAACTATCAAACATGTGATAAATCCCAAAAAATTCTTGTTTTTTTAATATTGAATAGTATTTTCACAAACCTCTTGATCTCAAAAATGAATTAAAAATAATAAGATAAAACGGTTTTCCATCACATTTTTAGTTTATATAGTTATTTTTTCTTCTTCTTTCATATTAGATATACCTTCTTCATGATCTTAGCATGATGAAATTGATTTTTATTCTTATTTTCATATGATGAATTTGATATTATTCATTTTTGTTTCTATATTTTTTTATTCCTTAGTGTCTTGGTAGAGAGAGGATTTTATTCTATAATATATTTATCTTCAAAAAAAATTAACTTTATTGTGTAATCTAAAATAGATACTCTAATACTAGAATAAATAAATAAATTTTAATGTAATAGAGAATCCAATTAGAGGTTTGACACGTATAGATACAAATTTTTAGAATCACTTCAATATATTCCAAACACTAGGCAAGGTTAATTAGTGTCGATGACTGTATATAAAGATAACCAGTGTTTCCTATTTACCTTCAATCTTTTTTAGTAAATATTAATATTTCTCTATTACCTCATATTTAGGTTACATGAATGTAATAATGTACAAATGTACAATAATAAAGGCAACTAATGTTTTTTAATGAGGTTTTCCTCTAATATGGGTGACTAGATCCTTGTAATTTCATTGATATTATCCCCTATAAAATATAACTAACTATTATAAATAAATACCTTGGAAATGATATTGTTTTGGATCCATAATCTTAGTATTAACTATGTATAATGTAAAAACTAATTACAAAACTTAGTTAACAAGATGGTTAGTTTTAATCCATTAATTAAGATAATCATTATAGGCTTGTTTCCCTATGGGATTAAAGGATTTTATATTCTTCCTCTATATATGGAAAACAAAATGGAATCCTAGATCTATCTTTTGGCATCACGATATAAGTGTAATGTAGTCTAGAACCCCCATATCCCCTCTTTTAATCTATAAGTTCTACTATTGAATCAAAGGCCCATTTTTATATTTCACACTTCTTCTTATTCTATAAATTAGGATATTATATCTCTCAGTAGAATAAAAATTCCCTCTTTTATTATAATTCACCTTTTTAGAAATTTCATTACACCGACCAAACTGATTTCTTTTTCTACTCAAAATATATATTTTATATTTATGTGAATACAATTTCAGAAATTCATAGAATTTTATTTATCCTAAAATGCTAGCTATAGAAACTCCAGATTAATATATATTGATATTACATCATTTTAGATAAATATTCAGCACTATAAAAAAACACATGCCTAAGGACCGTAATAGTTTAGTTTCATTGGATACATAAAAAAATAATATTCTAATATGGTGAATGATATTAAAAATATTACTCAAAGATCATTCCATTTAGTAATCCTAATTAAATCCTTTATTATTAACATGGGGAAAGTATAAATAAGAAAGGTGTTTACTTAGATGCTCAGTAAGGGTTAATAAATGAGATATGTAATAATAACATGAGTATAAGTGTGTGAGAATTGGATATTAACATTAGAAGATCATACCATCCATATATGATATCACAATAAAGAGTGATGGGAGAATGATTGGAAATTCATAATATATGAATGATAAGTATGATAAATCATTATAAATCAATCATTAACCACAATATCATTTCATATAAGTGTGGTACCATTATAACTATTGAACTCCATTTCACGTGTCAAGTTTAACTACCAAGAGCATAAACATAGTGGATCAAGAGAGACTTATTTTTTATTTTTGTATTAAGACACAAATATTTACCATAAGGTATCATGATACAACTATTTTTCATAGTTGAACATGACACACTTATTTTCCATAGTGGATCATGGCACATATATTTCCTATTTTGGATCCGGACACACCTATTCCCCATTTTGGGTCCTAAAACACTTAATTCACAATGTGGATCAAGCTTGTCGACTTACTTCCCTTCATTATATCACGAGATATAAATCATTACCCACTAAAAATGATGAGTTTAGAGGGGGTTATTATTGAATTTTGAAGGGATTATAATCCCTTCTAAAGACATTAGCGGCGGTTATTAGTTACCACTGCTAATATGCCCACCCACTGTTATTAGGGGTGGTTATGAGGGGTCGCTGCTAAAATCCGTGTGACTTTAACAGGGACTACAGTAGGAGTGGTTTAAACGCCCTCGAATGTTGACATAAATTTCTCAAAGAGGCCTCCATTAGAGGCAGTTACCACCACAACCACTTGTAATGGAGGTCTTTATTGGCAGTTTTAACCACCACTAATTGTGAAATATTTGGGGTGGTTGTGAAAACCTCCCCTATTGTAAATAATTTTTTTTCTACAGAAGTTCTATAGGTCCCCCTCACAAAATGCGCACCTCTCCATCAAGATCAGAGGTCCACCACTCCCTCCTGTCCATTACCCATCCTCTCTCATTCCCCCATCCATCCAGTTCCCAGTTCCCAGGCACCCACACTCCCTCCTTGTCTCCTCTCCCTCTTGTCTCCCAAGCTGCCCGTGCTCCCTTCCCTCCTCCCCCTCTTGTCCCTTGAGCCCTCTATTCTTCCATGTGTAGTGTCGCCTCGCCTGTGTCCCCCCACCCCACCATCCTTTCTCCCACATGCTACGTTAGGCCGTGAAGTCCCCCCATTTAATATTTTTTCATCTGTGGCATTTCAAACTCAGATCAATCAGTCCCAGAGTGCGCATCAAACCATTTTGTACAACTACAATATTTCAAATTCATGTTTTCTAAAAATCATCAGTATATTTATTTATATATAACAGTCTATTCTAATAAATACAATTTAGATAATAGATTTAAATTAATTTAAATATATAACATATATATATATTTATATAAAATATATATTTATATATATAGTCATATGATTATATATTTTTAAATATATTCATATATATTATTTATATACCTAAAAACATATTTATATATTATATACCTGTTTTTTTCATATAATATATTTAACTAATTATATTTACATATATAAATATATATTTATCAATACATTTATATTTGTGTGTTTCTGTTTATGTATTTAAATAATATTTTTAGATATCATATAATTAAAATATATATTTACATAATTATTGTTATTGTTATTACACCAGATTTTTAAACTATTAAAATTATATGTTGTATTTATAGATACAACACATTAATGTTTTTTTATTTATGTCATACATATATTATATTAAATACATTTATATTATATATTTAGGTGAACTATCTGTATACTTATATTAATATATATATATAATTTATACTTGTTTATTCATAGAATTTATATACATATATGTTTTTACTTTTTTTATATATATATGGAATCTAAAAATATAGTTATATAATGTATTTCAATAAATAAATTTATAATTATTATTATTATTATTTATTTATTTTTATATATAGTATAATATTATATATAATTAATATATAATTACAAATATATGAAATACAATGTATACAAATATTTATATTATATATAATTGATATTATATAAAATATGAAATATACAAATATTTATATATTTTAATTCGAAATACAATTTTATATTATATATAATTAATTTATATATTATATATAATAATTATTATATGAAATAAAATTTAATATATATTTATATGATTAATAATATATGAAATAAAATTTATACAAATATTTATATAATTTATTTTAATACATATATTAATTATGATATACATTAATATATATTTATTTCAATAAATATAATTGTATAACATTTTTTAAATTATTATATATATATATATATATTCTATTTAATATAATATTAATTGTATATAATATAAAAGCATAAACAAATTCTTTAAAAATATATTTGTTATTATTATAATATAAATTACAAAAACTAGATGATTGGGTTTTTATGTGATATATTTTTTAAATAAATTATATTTATATACATTTTTTTATAATATGATTACTCATATATATTATAAATAATTAATATTATTTGTAATACGATTAATAGAAACAAATTTATATTAATGTACATAATATTATACAATTTTATTTATGTTTATATATAAATACAATCAAATAAAATAATATAAATATTTTATATAATATGTTCATTTAATGTATTTAAATACATTTATATATTGTTCTATAATTATAAATATATATATATATATTTTATGTTTCATTTTAAAAAAATAGTGGGGGTTCGCAACCCTTGTAAACTCTTAAATTAGACAGGGGTTTTGAACCCCGATTAATTTTTAAAATAGAAGAGGGCATTTTGAACCCCTATAATTTAACAACATTTAGGGGGTTTCAACATCCTCTAATTTTAGAAATCATAGTGGTATTTTTAACCCCCTATAATTTAAAAATTTATAAGGGGTTTTGAACCCTATCTAATTTAAGACATTAGAGGGGGTTTAGAACCACCTCTAAAATCGAACTGTATATTAAAAGAAAAATGTAAAAAAAATAGAGGGGGTTCAAAACCCCATCAAATTTATGAAATTAGAGGGGATCCTTAACACCCACTAAATTCGATGATTATCTAGGGTTGTACATAATCTCCCTCTAAATTCAATGATCAATGGGGATTATGCATAAAGCCCTCTAATTACACAGAAAATTAATTTAGAGGGGGTTGTTCATAACCCCCTCTAAATAACCCCTTTAATGTAATATTTTTTTAGTTGTGACCCAATGTAGTGGATGGAGATATAGATCCAAAAAATATCATAATTAAATCATACATATGTGTTATATAAAAAATTTCTTCTTATCACGGACCGTAAAAAAGAGATGGGATTCATAAACATCATATCATGGCCCATAAAATGAAATGAGTCAAATAAATATTTATTCATATCATAACATATGAAAAATAGATTGGTTTCATAATCATTTAATCCTAGAATAACTAGTGAAATGAAGAGGTTTTCAAAATCATTTATCATGGTATAACCCATTGAAGAGAAACAAGTTTCATAAAAATCGTGGAATCAAAACATAAAACATTATGAAAAATAATTTGAATGGCGTCACTAGATCATATACCTAATAAATCATAAATATTGCCAATAATTTCATTCTAGATAGATATGTACGTCATAATAACCCTTAAAATGTCACATTTTTGAACATATAACAATTTCAAAATTTGTTTCATGGAAAACAATTTGAAACAGTATAATGAAAAATTATTTAGAACATTTATTGAGAAAAAAAATTTTTCAACATTGAAAAAATTTATTTAAAAAATTAATAATTTTTTAAAACATTTTTGTTTGAAAATATATTTTAAACCATATAAAGGATGCCTGAAAACATACTGAAAATATGTTTACTTAAAAACTAATAAAACAACCTTGAACAATCATTTGAAAAACTTTTTACTGAATAACATATAAAATATTCTTTCAAATATTTATGAAATTTTTTTCCATTTGAACTTATAAAATAATCTTGAAAATAATTTTAAAAACTTATTTCCTTGAAAACATAGAAAATAAGCTTGAAGATAATTTGAAAACGTAAAAAAGAACCATGAAAATTATTTTTAAAACCTTTTTCATTGAAAATAATTTAAAATATTATAAATAAATATTAAAAACATTTAAAAAACATTTAAGACATAAAAAATTTATGAAAACCTTATTTGAAAACATTGTTTTGAAAGAAGGAAGATTTCTAACCAAAGAGAGAGATAATGTTAGATTTTCCTAAAAAACGCATTCTTAATTATATTAGGTACCAACGAGTAGAAAATTGTTAAAAATAAATGAGTATATCATGAATAACCATAGTATAATAAAATCCATATATGTTCTTAATATATATATATATATTTTAATATTTCATCAATGGAAGCATAATCATAAACTATCTTGATAAAATATGAGATTATTGTAATAAACTATTATCCCTTTGGTAACATTAAATCATTATCCCCATTGGAAAATAACACTAAATAAAGGTTAAAATTTTATAAAAAGAAAAAAATTAATGATATAACTTTTCAAGGGTAGTAAATTTATCTCGTAGATAAACATATTTGCATAGCAAGACCTGTGTCTCAAAGAAGGAAAATTGAGACAAAACCACTTCACCCATTCTGTAACTTTTGAATCATAAATACAAGGAAAGAGATATCATGAAATGTATATATAAATACCAATAAATTTAAGTATGAGTGTCATATAATATGTTCATTGGAATTATATACACCACAAAAAAATAAATTAGTGGTTAACCTGGCATGTATCTCATGTACAATAAATAAGTGACATGAGAGAACCCATAACATAAGTCTTGAAATTATTTGTACACATTCAATCACATTGTACAATAAATATAAGATTATTATAAATCAACCGTATAATCATATTCCTATATATCATACCATATAAGATTCACTTATTATTTTATATTACCTATTTATTATCAACTCCATGTTAAATTAACCTTTTGGGTAATAACTTTTTTTATCCAACGAGTTTCGACTTGTTATTCTGGATCCACTTTCATAGTTCATAATTTAATTAATTGCATAATGTAAAACATGATATATATATCATATATATTTATTATAGAATATTTTTTAATAATATGAAAATGATATAATTAAAAAATGGAATACACCATTATTGGAGACGGTATGCCCTACCTACGCATGAACAATGTTTCCATTTTCATAACGTATTAAAAGAGTGAAAGTAAATGAAATATATTTATATATATATTACCATTATATTAGATTTGTTATTTCATATATATAATTTAATTTTACTAAACCCATCCTTAATACATATCATGTATTATTTGAATGAATCACATCTTTTTGAGGAGGCGATTGTCTACATGTCCACAAAACAAGTAATAATAGGAACATAAAATAGAAATAATGAAGGTAAATATTGTATAATAATTATAAAATCATAAATACATCATATATATCATATATATCATATAAAAATATATTTTCAGTTATAATTCATAACCATGATATGTGGTAAGGAAAAAATGAACAACATCAATTCGTGATGCAGTGGTTTGCTGTACACAAGAATGGTAAGTTCATTACCCATTAGATAGATGTGTTTTTATGTGTAGGTCTAAAACATTGAATAAAAACATCCTTATAATTGATTATACATACTTTATTATATAATCATGGAATAAGAAGACTTTAGTGGTGGATAATTAAATTTAAACAAAGGATCAAGAGTAAGGATATCTCCTCTTCTTTTGGTAACTCCTTATTTGGATGAAATGGATTCTATGATTGGATTTATTCCCAAATAGAGGATTATAGGTCTAAGGGATGGATTTTGGGAGGATATTTCAGTATGTTTTGGCTGATCCAAAGAGTCTTCAGATCTTTGTGAATGTTTTGGGGGGGGGGGGGTGAGTTCCAATTTATAGTGGAGGAGGAGTGTCATTCTTGTAAATATAAAATAGTAAACACCATTGAGAGGTCACCTTACATCATGGGACTCAATTAATTTATAAAATTATATAGAATAGAGAACTTGGTTTAAATATGTGCAACCAATGGATTTTTTGAATGTTTCTAGGTCATTTATCATCTTAATATTAATGTTTAACCATTATATATTCTTGTTTTTAACATAATAACTGTAAATAATTTTTTATTACAACCACTAATATATTTGGTCAAAAAATAAGTTGGTATTTTTAGAAATAATAAATTAATATGATTTCAAAAATTTAATCCATTATTCACAATATTAATCCCATAATCAGAAGAAATTATTTTAATTTTAATCTTAAAGATGGGACTACAAAACGAGGTTTTCAAGTAAAAATGTTCAAAAGTTTGCTAAGTTTTTATATATAAATTTAATGTAATTTTTTTCCAATGACCTAAATTTGATTAAATTATTATAAGTAAGTATAATTATAGTTGAAAACCAAATTAAAACATTATCTAACTATATATATATATATATATATTATATGAAAAGGCAGTTTTGAATTATAAATCAGTGTTTTTCTCTATTCATCAAAAAATGAAATTTCTCAGCAAAATATAAACAAATCACAAAAAGATACATCATTATTATTCTTAAAAAAATAAAATTATTTTTTAAAATAAAAATTAGTAATGTTTAAAAAAATATATTAAATGGGTTCTCCATTAAATGGCTATAAATTTACCTTATATAAAAGTACATCTTTTATTCTAAAAATTGGATTCATTCTTGTATTATACATATCAGATATATTTTAAGGGTGTAAAAAATAATTATTGAATTTTTAATATATAAATTATATTGAAAAATATCATCAAAAGTATTTTGTGTAATTTATGGGTATAAAATTGTTTCTTGAAAAAGAAAATTGTTTTCTTATAAAAGTATTTAGATTTTTCCAAGAAGTGATTACATTCACTTTATGTAATTTATTAAAAAGTGATTAATTTTATACTCAAGTAAAAATAATTTTATCAATTTATTTATTTTTATTCATAATTTATGTTTCAATAGATATATGGTAGCATTAATTATATTTTAATAATAATAATAATAATATATTGTAGTTTGGAAAAAATCGGTCGTATGTGTTACACAAGATATTAAAAGAAGTCAAAATTGTGTGTAATATAAGACAAAAATAGTTCATAATGTACTAAAATATAATATAAGTGTTTATTGTAGAGTAATAATAACTTGGTGTTCTGTATTATGCAATATGAACATAGTGATTTCATATAAAAAAATCTATATTACGTGTTTTATGAAATGAAATATATATATAAACAAATTAATTCAAAAAAAAATAATTCAAAAAATATAGAGGTGTTAAATTTAACTCCCTTATAAATTAATTTGTCCCTTAATTTTCATCTCAGTTATCAAAGGTTAAATACTTTAGAGTCCCTGGCATAGAAACCCACATTGTAAAAATGAGTACTAAAACATCCTTTAAAAGGGGAATTTAGAAACATAACAGTTACTCAAAGTAACTCATAACTAGGTTTCCATGAAGGATAAGATTAGTTGGGAGTGGAGATTTGACAAGAATGAAAAGATCAAATTACTATAGAGAGTGATAAAGATCATTGATCACAAACAAGTAAATGATCAATGGAATTTAAAGGCCTGAAAACCATAAATATATGACATTTTATAAGACCCTAGATTCAATAAATATTAAGATATTATGATAAATATATTTCAATATCCTTTTCTTTGATTTGATGATATTTTTACCATCTAAAAACAAAAAAATATACTTACATTATTTTTTTTTCGTACACAAAATATCACCCTATAGATGTTCAATGTTCGATTTTAACGTAATATCTTATTCTATGAAATAAAGGTGAATATTTAATTCCCGTAGTACTAACATGTCATGATAACACATTTCTTATGTCTTTAGTTATCATCATAGAAAAAAGACTGGGACATGTTATCGAATATGTACAAATCCTCATATGGTGAGATAATAATTTTTTCTCACAACATAATATGAATATTAACTTAAATATTTCATAAACGGTTTAACTTATAACTATTCTGAAAGCTGAGAATCCAAAACATTATAAATAAGTCCACCAAACAAACTTATAATTGATCCACCATAAATCATAATTTCAATCATGGTTGTCACATTCCAAACATGTGAACACTTTTAGCATGTATTATCTTGAATCATTGTAATAACCTAAATTAACATACATACTTATTAAAAACAATCATATATTCTTATTCTAATGTTTATTGGACATATTATATAAATCCAAGAAGATGTTTACGGAATGCAGGATAACAAAACCCTATTTTTAAAAATATCTTTTATCATTTTTGTGTTTATAAATACTAGCAAATCCACATCATGAAATATTTATCGAAATAAAAAATCTTTTTCTCATCCTCAGGAAGAAGTTAAGGGTTACCTTCCCTTAATGTAACCTCATAATTAAATTAATTTTATAGGTTTTCAATATTAATTAACACATTCTTGAAAATTATGAAATAAACATATTATACAAACATTACTTATATACATTATTAATCATATAACATAATCTTCTAATTCCAAAAATTATTCACTTAAATCATCCAACATTATTCTTAAACAATTAATAAGGATTCATCAAATTTTTCCTTAGTATCTCTTTCCTAGAATATGAAATATAAACCATATCATGTGGTTCCTCAACCTCAATATAATCATGATTCTTAAATTTAATATAAAAAATATTTGAAGAACATCCCAAACATTTCACATGTCATTTGAGGTCTTTTTATCTTCAACAGTATATCTAATACTCGTACCACCTTCCTAATTCTATTCATGAGATTTTCAATTAGGAAAATGAGTTCTATAGTTCCCATATATTCCAAATCTGAAAAATTCAATGTTATCCTAGTTCCTTTTAGTTCAAGGTGTTGACTAAGACAAGAAAGCATAGTGTGAGAAACAATTATCATAGAAGAAAACCACATAATACAGAAAATTACTTATAGGGTGCTTAAATCATGACACAATCATTTTAATACATAAAACCATAGGATTATCCTTATATATATCCCAATAAAAACCTTATAAATATCACTAGGGATCTCACTAACATTTTCTCATCCTATTTTCTAGAGGTTGATTAATCCATTCCTTTGATACCATGTTTTGGTACCCAGGCTTATCATACATGAATATGACATCATTTTAGATGAACATTCTACACATTACAAAAATACATCGAGAAGGACCATAATAGTTTATTGTATTTGGGAAGATAAAAACATAATATTCTTACTTGGGGAAATGTTATTAATATCTCCCTTAAAGATATATCCCTTTAGTACTCCTACATAAAACATTTCTTCCTAATCTGGGGAAAGGAAACATATTAAATGGGTGAGGTCAGATGCTCCGTAAGGGTTAAAAAGGGATAAATGGAATTATAAAACGAGTATATGGGTATTAGAACATGATTTTAACACTAAAATATCACACCCTTGATATCAAAGATCCTAATCAAGATTTGTGGAATAACTATTGGTAGTTCACGAGACATGAATCCTAAGGGTGACAAATCATCATTAACCAATCATGAACCATAATATCATGCCATATTAACAAGGCACCATTATAACTGTAGAAAACAATTTCTCGTGTCATGGATAACTACTAATAAAATTAACATAATGGATCTGAACACAAATTTTTCCCATTTTTGGATCATTCGACACCTGTATGCCATAGTGGATCAGCACACATCTGTTTCCAATAGTGGATCAGGATACCCCTATTTCTCATACTGGATCAGGACACACCAGTTTCCCATTTTGTATCAAGACACACCTACTTCCAATTTTTTATTAGGACTAACATATTTTCCCTTGGGGATTACTCCCTCCCACTTGTTTCCCATCATTTTCACAAGAGATATAAATCTTTACCCCATATAGTGGTGGGAGATATCGGTCCCACCCATCTCTTAATGAAATCATACAAACATGTGTCATAAAAAATTCATTTTATCATGCCACATAAAAAGATAATTGTTTTAAAAAAATCATATTGTTTCCTATGAAATGAAATGGTTATCATAATGTGACATCCCATAAGTGGATTCCACTCAACAGTGCCCCGAGCTCAGTTGGGCACATGGCCTCATGCGCATCCCCCAAGACACAAAAGGCTGATGACTTGAAGTGAGGGAACAATATATCAATGGGGATACTATTCCTTCATCACTAGAGCGTATCATATTGTAATATCAATAGCATAAAATTAGATAAATAATTAAATCACACAAACGATAGATCAACAAAAGAATAGATAAAAAACCCAAAAGGAAGCTCATGTACTGATAATGATGATACACCTACTATGTCCTGTAAAACATCATAATCTTGTATATAAGTTATTTTTAAAATACAATACATATACCAAAATAACAAAATGAAAAACGGTACTATCTCTTGATAGCATCATGAGACACATCTTGGTATCATTGTCAACATCTCATAAGCATAGAATAAAATCAATCATCGAACTATGGATGTTTTCTATGCTCCCTACCTACAACCATATAGTCTATTTGGGTACCCATAGGTTGGATAAAAAGGGTGCAAGATTCAATCCCAGTAGGAAACAACCCAGTGGTCTGTACAATTCCAGGATATATAATATAGAAAGCTATGTTATGTCCATGTAAGTTAGTTTGTAGTAAATGGAATCAAAGATACCCATGACATGTAACTAATAAACTAGTAACACAAAAATAAACCCGCAGGGATCCCTAAAAAATATGGTCAATATCCTTTAATATGGATGCTATAGATAATTAATAAATAAATAAAATGGAATTCATATTAATATAAATATTTAATGTAATCTACTACTTTTACACATAACCCATAGTGTCAAACAATTATGGTTGGGCCATATAATAAATTGTATTAAATTTTCAATAATTGTGAATTAATAATCAATCTTTCAGACTATAAAGGGACAAGTCCATGGTGTAGAAGACCAAGGAAGCATCATTGAGTCCCAAAATTATATCAATAAAATAATGGTTAGAAAATAGTTGGAGACCATGGAAAATGCCAACCGAATATATTCTACACGAGTCTAATAAATCCATATCCATTGGGTATAAAGGCCCATGGAATCCATGGAATCTAGACCTGGGGAGAAATATCAATTGGAGGCATCCAAAACCACCTCATGATCTGTGGAGTATTACCCAAGAAATTTAAATAGAATCAGGTCCCTTGGTATAATAACCATGGCATCCACTACTATTTTAAATACATATCATTCATTCATCAACCAAAACCATTACTGTTTCATACCATGAGTATTCCCACTCATTATAAACAATTAATTTTCAAGAAAAACAATGATTACACCTATTCGATTATAAAATATCTAACAAATCCAGATAATCAATACAAATTCCATATAACATAACTAATCTAAGGAATCAAAATGAAAAGGAGGAAACCCATCTCCTATCTACAAAATTCAATGACATTTAAATATAACTTAAATTTCATTAACTAAGAAATCCAAAATCACAACCCCATGGGTGGTTTGACATGTGGAATAGGAAAAGGGTGAACCTAATGGGTGTATTTTGTTGTGAAACAACAACCGAAACATCTCAAGGGTACCAAAGGGCTTCCCTAACATATACAATTTCATTTAATTCCGTTGTCAAATTTAATTTCGGACACACACTAAAAAGTTTAATAGGAAATACAATTGAAGATAGGCTAATAAACCACAAAAATTAATTGGAAAAGTATATACCACCTACAACAGATTGGTAGTAGAGTGTTCATCATATTTAAACTATGGATTTGACTCAGGTCATATTAAAAATGAATAACATACAAAGAACATGAAAACATAGAAAATGGGATTAAAAATCAATAACACATATGATACTAAGAATAACATGGAGCAGATAAAATTTAATTGAGTATTCCTTAATTCAGATCCAATGAGATGAGAATTTATTGAATTATAGATCATAAGGAGAATAAATATCCACTCTTAGAAATCCACCAAAGGGAGATCAAAATGGAGGCTATAGTCTAATGGGAGACGAAAATAAATTGAGGCTTAGGTTAAAATAAATTTAAGAGAAGAACTATCATTTTCTAAGAATTATAGGGGTTAAATGGTTTTGGAACACCTTTTAAAATAACATTTTCCAACCATGATTGATTAGATATAGGGAAGGGGAACCTGCACAGTTTCCTCACATAGTTTGAATTACAAAGAAGAAACCATGATAAAGTCATCTGTCAAAATTGAAGAGGTTCTCACATGATCGTGTAGACCAAATTTCATGGTTTGGAGTAACTGTGTGACCTCATGGTACGTTCTTTCCATTCCTCAAATAGTTTATCAGACTGTACGACCTACCCTGGGTGTTTTGAACTAACCATGTTCCAGAAAGTATTCGCCCCAAAATATTGGGTTACAGGCTTTCAAAAATCCCCAATCACCCATAAAACACCCACTATTAGATTTTTTTCCCACATTATGTCATAATTAAAAAATGAATCCAAACTAAAATGGATCTATACCTCATAATAAAATCCAAGTTTATTCAATATTCCATTTTTAAGGTATTTCACCCCAGAATTTCCATCTCATGTGCTGTCAATATTTGTCTGTGAACAAATCTGGCCACTAAGCACATACATCAACCTCGGATTCCCATGTATCATTCTATAGATTGGATTGCTACCATAACACCCAAAATAGAGTAACTGACCAGTCTTATAGAACCTTCATCCTCATATCAATGAGAGGAAGATGATGCTCTTCAAAGGATGTATCTTCTTGTAAATCAACCTCTTAAGGCTATAAGTTATGATTTGGGTCTGTGTGATAGAGGTGCAATTGAGATATGTGAAAGATGTTGCACATTGATTGATACATTTGAGGTAACTAACACCAATAGGTTACTAACTTTACTCTACCCAGATTTGTGATTTCACGGACATATCATGGTGAATCCTTAAAAATTACATGACCCCTGACCTTGAACTATAGAGGTCATCTGTAGAAATTGGCATCAGATTTTTGTTGACATTGGGAAGTAGACCTATATTTCTTGAATCAACTATGCCTTCTCTTATGTCTCCTACATTAGACATGGTACTTGAATATACACCTCGCCTACCTCTAACGAGCACATGGTTGATTGACATGGCCTACCAGACAATTACTCATAAGGTTCCATCTATACTGTCACATGATAACTATTATTATAGGAAAAATCAACCAGGGGTATATTCCTATCCCAAGAGCACCCAAAGGCTTTGATGCATGCTCGCAGTATATACTCAATAACCTATATCAAATGCTCGAACTATCCATCGGTTTGAGGGTGCTATTATATAATTAAAATCACCAGTGCAACCTCAAAACTCTGCAAAATATTCTAAAATAAGACATAAATCCAGAATCCCTATATGAAATTATAGTGTGTGGGAATATATGATGTCAATCTATCTCATGGATTTATAACATCCCAAGCCCATACATGGTGAAGGTCTCCTTGTTAGAAAAGAAATTAACCAACTTCAAGAGCCTATCAATAAAAACCCATAGAACATCATTTCATCAAAGATTCCTTGATAAAACTACCATGAAATCCATCATGACATCCACCCATTTCCACTTCATAATAGGTAATTTTGTAGAAGTAAGATTGGTTGATAAATTTTATTCCTTCACATGCTGATAAGTGATGCACCTCATAATAAAACTAGGTACATAATGCTTCATACCCTACATGTATTAATTTTGTAAGTCACAATACATCTTTGAGACTCTAGGATGCACTGCCTAAGAGGAGGTATGAAATTACCATATCATCTCCTCATTTATTTCCATTGGAACCCATACACAGCCATAGATATTAAAAATATCATCCTCACTTATGGGCTAATGGGAAGCTTGGTCCTCACTAGCTATACTCTGCCAGAGGACTGGGACCTCACAAATGGATAGCTACCAATAATAACTCTATATAGAAGAGTATAGGTCACAACTAAGGATGAAAAAGTGTAACCCTGACTATTATTCACCTCCTAGTGCATCTTATAGAAAAACTCCATAATCATCCACTTGTTTCTATTCTGATGATCTGCCTATATTTGAGTACTTCTACTTAGGGTATCAGCCACTAAATTTGCTTTACCAGGAGTGTAGGCAAACTCAATGTTATAATACCAGAGGTACTAGACTAATAATCACTGCTTTAGATTCATATCACACTGTCTAAATATGTACTTGATCATTTATGGTCAGTGTACTCCACAAAATGATATCCTATTATGTAATATATCCGAAAAAGCAATGCATGTACAACTACATCTATCTCAAGATCATGTGTGAGGTTGTTCCCCTTGTGTTGACATAACTAGAGAGACTCATACACCAGGAGTCTATCCCATTACATATGCACTTCTCCAATCCCAATACTTGATGCATCACAGTGCCTAGGGTAGCTCCTACCATGTTCTGGTAGTATCAAAAATAGTGATATATTCAATATCCCTTTCATCTCCTGAATGGATATCTTTTAGGTATCTACCCATAAAAACTTCATGCCCATCATAGTCAAGCATATCAATGAAACTTATTTTCATGATAAGTCTCAAATGAAATTCATGTAATTTCTAGTTAGCCCTAATAAAATATGTATCTTTAATAATTTATTGAGATTATCTCAGGAAACTAAAACTCTTACATTGTCTGGGTCAACTAATACTCGTATCTCTGAGATAATGAGACCTACAAAGTGAATATGATCCATCCAGAAGTGGTACTTTGGGAGATTAGCATATAACTAATTCTCTCCCAGTGTATCCAAAATGATCAAATAATGTTGGGAATGGCAATATAGAATATGGTAATTCACCAAGACGTTATCCAATAAATCCACCAAAAAAGAACAGTGATGAGGATGGAATAATTGGTTCATCAGTTCCATGATGACTATTGGCATGTTTTTAAGACTGAAAACAGAACAAAATACTGATATAGATAATACTTGCTAAAAAATCCAGGTGACGTTTGTAAGTAGGTTGAAAACGTTCCTTGTGATTTCTTAAACTCAAACCAATTTTTTTGAACAACCAGGATCCTCGAGGATATATAAATATTCCATTTATTTGTGGAAAGGGTTATTGGTTCTTATCTTGCAGCTGGTTCAATTTCTGATAATCCATGCATAGTTTAATGGTATCATCAATCGTTTTTGAAAAAATCACTTGTGAACCCCGTAGAGATGAACTGGCTGGGATAAAACCATTTTCCTCCAAATCCTATATCTTCCTATTGTTCTATTGCAACTTAGTCGTATCGGTCATGTTAGGTGGAATGGATAGTAGTGAAGATCCTGGAACTAGTTTGATAGAGAACTCAACCATAATCTTCATAGTTAAAATAGAAAAGTCATATGAAAAAAGTCCATGAAATGATCAACCACTGGATGGAAGGCTACCTGATGTGATACCTAATCATCCAGATACAAACTAGCGATCTACTATTTCATAACCCCTATACCACAATACTACAGTCTAGCTCAGTTCACCTAGACATCCCTTTCACCCTTGTGAGTATAAGTTGTACCCTTGGGGATGAGAAAATCACCCTCCAAATATAGCAGTCAACACAAGATCGATTTGGTACTAGACTACCTATCCTGACTATGAAATCAAACCCTATCATCTAATGATAATAAATATTTCAGATGAAGAGACACAAACAAACATTAAGGGGGTAATTCTAACACTATCATACATCTTCTATTATGATTACCAACAATGTTTATAGTATCACAACATTCAGATAAGAATGTATAAAAATTCCAATGCTTTACATCATAGTTGAATATATGAAACAATGCAATGCACCTGTATCAAAAAGAGAAGATGAAATAGTAGAGGCTACTAAGATCATACATATCCTAGAAGATGGTTCAGTGCCCTGCACTTCTAGGGTAGTTTGTACAAATAAGATACGACCAGAACCATGACCCTGTGACAAAACCTCACTGCTCGGAGTAGTTCCACTCTAATGTCTCGGTGTAACTGGGGTCAGGCTTCCTGAGGCATGGCCACCAATACCTCATCCGAAAAAATGCTATAACTTCCCTCCTGATGTGGATTTGAGAAAAGTTCTACCAAACCAAGCATCAGAGATGACCCCCATATAATGACAACTGGATGGATGGTCCTATAAAAACAATGCAAGTGGCCCATAATCCTATAAGCATGGCTCTGGAATAGGTTTTGATCGCCCTGATTCCTCATGTGGCAATATCTTACACACTAATAAATCAAAACTGAGATACCTGTACTCATATTGGGACTGGTCCTCATCTTATGGGAAGCCTCAAAATAGTGCTTCTTGCATAATGATTCTAAACTACTAGGCACAGAAACTTCACTCCCCTTCTCTATGCCCCCATATTCAATTAGGTTCCACTCTATAATCAACAACTGATTCACAATTTCAGTAGTAGAGGTCAATCAGAACATGTTTGCGTGATATCTAATATCTTGTCATAGACCTTTGTCGAAGTGTACCTCTCTTGATAGCTAATCAATAAGGTATTTTGGTGAAAAATGTGGAAACTATAAAAATCGTGTTGAGTACTCTATAACCATCAATGTGACATGCTCCCAAAACATGATTTCACTAGACCTATCTGCCCTTAGAGTCTCGAGGTAGAAATAGTTATAGACCCTATTATGAAAATCATCCCTAACCATATATCATATCCAATCATCCTAGATCAAAACATCCCACTAGGGCTTTGCTGCTCCATTAAGCATGTAAGTCACCAGATTCAATATCTTATCAAGAGTTGTCTCAAGGACCTCAAATATCAGTATTGTAGTCTCAAGATATAGCTTATCATCATGTGGTCCACCTTCCCCCAAAAACATGGGAGGATGATTTTCCTAGAACACATGCATTTTCTCATCCATAAATAAGGCAGGATGCAGTGATCCTTGAAAAGTTTACATGGAGTGATGAAACCCCTCATGAATCTTTGCCTTAATACATATGTCTACATCAATAGCTGGTGTCACAAATAGTACCAATGGAGGCTCCACCAGTTGTCCTAGGCCCACCACCAACAGAGTGTGGTCATCACCACTATCCTAGCATAACTGTAACACACCGAGATATTTTGAAAAATATTCTTTTTAATTTCACTAATGTATTGTGTTGTACACTACACCAAAAGTAGCTTTCACAACACGCATCCTTGACATGCCTTGCATTACACGCATTCGCGACCTTCCTCAATAGTGTGTGTAGTACGCAATAACGAGTTTCACTAAACAACAATATGCTATTAAAATATTATTAAAACTAGTCGTTATGAATAGTAATAACCACTTTTTGAAATTTTGTAAATTTTATTTTTCAAAATGGAATTGATTTTTGGATTCGGAATATCGAAATTAGCCTAGGGTAAAATTTTGGTATTTTTCTGAAAACTTTCAATTTTTGATGAATAGTGAAACCACAAAGTGGTAGTTAAAAAACTGAATTTTTCATAAAACTTAATTTTACCGCTTCTGTGAGTGGAATTTCGAAAATACGAGAGACACGGTTAATATCAAGGACTAAAATGTGGTTCAATGTGAAGAAAATAATTTTTGGTGAATAGTAACTTTTTACTTTTTTTACCATAGTAAAAAGTAAATAGGGTAATTAACGGTAGAAATGATATTATTATTACCCTAACACATGTCCTAATTCTATTGGACAAGTGCAATTAGACCAAAAACAAACATTGTAATAAAATATGACCATTTAGGCCCACTTGGATTAGATTAGGACATTTATTATTAATTTATTTAAAGAAAGGTTAAAAGAGGTAAAATCAATTTTTATTTACTAAAACATTTTTAATATGGGGTTATAAATAAGATAAATTCGACTATAAATATTAATTAAAAAGATAAAAATATTTCCTACATAATGGTATTTTATTTGTAATTTTTAGACATTAAATAATTTAATTTATTTATGACACAACGATGATGCAGTAATTATCTTATTAATGAAATATTGACATAATTGATGTTATAAATACCCAAATAAATATAATTTGAGACTTTTTATGAATTAAACTAATTTTCTAGGTTAATATGACAAGTTATTATTGATTTAATTAACTTTTTTCGAACTTATCATTCTGTTATGATTTTCACAAAAATCAATTCCTAAATAGTGTCAAAATTGACATAAAATAGTTTTTAAAACAAGTATTATATTATTAATTGTTATTTTATTCCTAAAAATCTAAGGTTTGGCCAAATGAATTAGATACGGTTATATATATTAATAATAAACAACTTGGGGTTCCTTTGGCTTCTTATAGTAAGTTTATTAACCTTATAGTGTAAGAACACAAGAAGACATGGTAAAAGTACAATTATTTAACTTAATGTTAAATCTAAATGATAAGGTTAAAATAGGAACCTAAACTTGTATAAATTCTATTGGATGAGAGGATTTCGACCCATCCCCACCTTAGCTTAGAAATATATCAATTTGGAGCTATTTAAAACCGAACTTGACTTTATAATAAAATTATATTTTTTGTTATTCCAAAGGTACCCCTCTCCTCCCTTATAAAAGGGCACCTCCTCCCTCTCCTCCTCACACCAATTTGAGCATTCAAGATCGGCCAACCCCAGACAAAATCACTTCTCCACTTCCCTAGTATCATCCTATAGGTCCTGGTCTTCTTCAAAGACCATCCTTACTTCTTTAAGTGGAGGTTAAGAGAAGGCGCGTCAAAAAGAGGTAATATCCATTACCGATCTTTTTCAATTTCTTTCTTCTTCAACTTCTTCTTTAGTTGTCTCATGATAAAGTAATAACATAAGTATTTCTTATATACTGATATGTTATTTTAAATATGAAACAACTCTAATTAACCTTCTATCCATCCTACGGAAAAAGAAAATCACCGCGCGTGCGTACGTACGGAATACCATCTCCACGCCGTGGTGTAATCTATTTTCTACAACCACCTTAATTGGATGGGTATAATGGTGTAATAAGTAACTATATATGATTATTATAAAGTGATATTGATACTTAAATAGTATACATACACTTCAACACAATTTCACGATCAGGAGAATGATATCATCGCTCGTGCGTACGTACGGACTACCGTCTCCATGACGCGATGAGATTCATTCTCCATGTTAACCATTTAAGAATGATTATAAAGTATATATAAGAAATAATAATGAAATATATGACATTATAAAGCTACTGGATTTATGTATATATTTATGTCATCTACTTACTTCCATTCAAGACAATAAGGAAAGGAAAACAACGTTCATGCGTACGTACGGACTACCGTCTCCAAGAACGGTGTGTTTCATTTCATTTATCTATCTATTATATATATATACTGAATATATATGATATATAAATCATTTTTTATATTCTGGTAGTGAGTAAATCATGATATATGTAATAATAATGTCAAGAAAAACAAGTCCAAACACCTACGATAAATGAAACGATTTTACCCAAAACTCTCTTTAACATGGAATTTACCAAAGAACGGGTAAAATAAAGTAATAAGTGAACCATATATGATATCATAACAATTCGTATTATTCTGTAATAAGTCAATGACATTATTTTAATCATTTTACAGGAGGTTCGGGCACTTACGAAGCAAATCGGACCTAAGGTAAGGGAAATATCACAATCTCATTTTTATCCGAGATTGCTTATACTTTGGTATTTACTAGGGTGTATTTTATCATACACATCCATGTTTCCTCAATATGTAATATTATTTCCATCCAACTAAAATTTTTTAAATCCAATTTTACCCTTCGGTGAGTTTTTAGTAAAATATATGAAAGGAATCTTTTTTCGTTTTTCTTACGAGGTAATTTTTGACTTTTCCGACAAAAGTACGAGAAGAACGTTTTTTTAACTTATACGGCACAAATGGATTTTTACGGTTTTATAAAGCCTTATTTTAATGAAGATTCCTCCAAAATATTTCATGGATATTTTCAATAAAATATCTTTCTTTCAAAATTGCATGACGTTTTGTGAAAAGAAATTGATTTTCAAGAAGAAAGGATATTTTCCTCAAGAATTCATTTCAAGTGTTTTATCAAAATTATTTTCCATCTAAGATAATAAAGGGTTCTGTTTCTATCCATATTATTACATGGATTTGATTATGTTGTTATGGAAATATTTTTTTTATGAATGCTTTTATCTTATATGAATTGTTTTATGATGTCATGATGTTTAAGATTCCCATTTTTTATTACATGGGTATGCAATGATGTATCATTTATGAATTTGTGGCACACATAAGAATGGTATCATTATGAGATGGGTGGGACCTATATCTAACTCCAATGCATTGGGTAAAGATTTTATATCTCATGAGATAGACATGGCTGGAACGATAGGTTGTACCGTTTCAGTGAAACAGGACTGAAACGAGGGTGGCTCGGTTCAGAAAGGGACTTTGTCCACTAAGATAGTCTTGGAAATGAGTCTTGACTAACAAGAAATTATTCTATATGATTATGTGTGTATTCCACAATGTTTCATGTTTTATGTTATGATTATTGTGTTTACATTTCACTGCCATGATTTACCCCATGTTATGAAATTATGATCTTTTTTGCAGGTTAAGATTTCCAAAAGTTATGTGCTTATGTATATGATGTGATTGCTATTTCTTTTGTTTACCCTTACTGAGCATTTTAGCTCACCCTTTTATGTTTTCTTTTCCCCAGAATATAATGAAAGGTTTTAGGTATAAAAAAAGAAGATCTTTATGGGAGATGTTGAAGATCATTCACCATGATTAGAAGATTACGTTCCGAGTTTCCAAAGACACTAAACTATTACGATCCTTGCGTGTGTGTTTTTGTTATGTACTAAGTATTCCGCAAATTTAATGTAATGTCAATGTACATCAGGCTTCGGGTCTCTACAGTTGGTATCAGAGGAAAGTTTTAGTCAACCTTTGGATACTAGGATGCGAAAACGTTAGTGAGATCCCTAGAGATATTTCTAAGATATGTCTAGGGATGTCCCTAAGGATAAGTATACATATAGGATATTGTCCTAGAACTATGGTAATGAAATTAGATTAAACCAAAGATTTTAGATATTGAATTTACTCCCCATTTATTATGATTTTTGCCTCTCACACTATTCTTTTAGGGTTTTTGAAAATGGATGGAAACAAGATGATTCACGATAATGGAGGATATGATGGACAATGGAATGATATTCTTCATGAGCAATAAAATGAAATGGGATTTGGAAGTCAAAACATAATTATTATGCCGAATCAGCAATCTCATAGTATGATCAATAAAGTAAAATTTGGTAAGTTTCCTGACTCGGCTAATAAGAGAAAGATGGAGTTTCATGATGGACATAGAGGAAAGAAAGTTCAATTTCCCCTATGTAAATCATGTGGGAAGAGGCATCAAGGAGATTGTTTCAAAGGAACTGGAAGATGCTTTGGGTGTGGAAAAGAAGGACACAAAGCCAGTAAGTGCAAAGGAAAAGGTTTAGTTAACACTAGGGATGAGGATAATGTTATTTCTACGACATCAACAATGGTTAAATGTTTTAAATGTGGAATGTACGGGAATTATGCAAACCAATTCCCTAAGGTAAAGTCTCGTGAAGAGAATCAGTATGGTCGTATGGGTAGTATTTATGTTGATGATGATGAAGAGACTACAAATGATATTTGAGATGAAAGATTTGTTAAAGCTCGGTCAATGGTTTAAGAATGTAGTGGAATGATTACATGTTTATCATGTGTAATGTTGTATAAGTAATCTCATGGTACTATGGAATAAAGAGACATCTAAGGATTGTTACACTGTTGCCTTTCCTTGAGTTTTGAAAGTGTATGATTAATGTTACCAGTATCCATGAAAGGTTATTCAGATATTTTTGGAATGTAGATGATATGCGCATAATGAAGGGATAAGGAGAAAATTAAATGTTTGATAGTATTAATGAGATCATGACTGATATAAATAGAAGGTTATATCATGGTTTCAGTATATAGAATTTTTGGATTTTGGTATGTGGAAAGTGTTAACTTTTAACTGCGTTCATGTTTTCACTATGGTTCAATGGGTATTCATTCTTCAAGAGAATACATGATTAAGGTATTCAAATTTGACCAACAAGATACATCTTCTGATATATGGGGGATAAATGATGGCATTCACGTGATTGTTCTGTGACATTTCAAGTAATCATTTTCATTATACTATGAGCTTGGACCGAAGTATTTTAGATAAGCCTAAAGATTAGAATGGATAAGTTAGGATAAAACATTTTTCGATATTATTAATGGGATGTTATAGTAATATAGCTTTATAAAAAGGACAACCTGCAGGATGGGCGACAGCCCATCGCGTCGGACAAGGCTGTAGGAATCGAACCCACAACCGAAGTGCGACTGGCCTTTATCGCATACCACTGGCCTACAGGAATTCCCTGTTTAGTAGAAGCTAGTTTTATTATATTAAGCAGTATGATATATGAAGTATAAGTCCATTTTAGGAACCTTATATGATTAATCTCACTATAGAATGACTTATGTATATTTAATAACTTTTGCTAACCTTTTGTTTGAGACAGATGGAATGACCCGTCATTCTATCACATGATCTGCTAACACTTCACGAATAACAAATTCAACTTCATTTATTTAAGTGATGAAGTAGAAATTGTTCAAGGCATGAACAACAGTGAGATTGTACCAAAATAAAGTAAGTATTTATTCTAATTCAAACTCTTCAACTTTAGGAAAACGATCTTGAAAACCAAAAATGTTGTCCTAGTGCTCTTATATCTGATTAATCAGATGGTACCTTAGATCATCACAAATTTATGGATTTGTGATTGTTGGCTTTTCCATAGCCATGTTCTCTACCACTCTCCATCAGAACTTGATTGTTAGATTTTTCTTCCATATCCATATTTTCACCTATGTTCTCCTATGTGGAAACCCAGTGATGAGTTAATTTGGGTAACCATTACATTTCTTACTTTAGTTTTTAAAGCCATGTTTTGGTATTCCTTTTTATGATGTGGGTTTCTATTAATCAAACTTTCGAGTAGTAAACCATTTATAACCTCGACGAATTTCGAGGGAGAAATTCATTTTAAGGGGGTAGAATGTAACACCCCGAGATTTTATGAAAAATATTCGTTTTAATTTCACTAATGTCTTGTGTTGTATGCTACACCAAAAGGAGCTTGCACACCATGCATCCTTGACTTGCCTTGCATTACACGCAATCGTGACCTTCCTCGATAGTGTGTGTAGTACGCAATAACGAGTTTCACTAAACAACAATATGCTATTAAAACATTATTAAAACTAGCCGTTATGAATAGTAATAACCAATTTTTGAAATTTTGTAAATATTATTTTTCAAAATGGAATTCATTTTTGTATTCGGAATATCGAAATTAGCCTAGGGTGAAATTTTGGAATTTTTCTGAAAACTTTCAATTTTTTATGAATAGTGAAACCACTAAGTGGTAGTTCAAAAACTGAATTTTTCATAAAACATAATTTTACCGATTCTGTGAGTGGAATTTCGAAAATCTGAGAGACACGGTTAATATCAAAGACTAAAATGTGGTTCAATGAGATGAAAATAATTTTTGGTGAATAGTAACTTTTTAATTTTTTTTACCACGGTAAAAAATAAATAGGGTAATTAAGGGTAGAAATGATATTATTATTACCCTTACACATGTCCTAATTCTATTAGACAAGTGTAATTCGACCAAAAACAAACATAGGAATAAAATATGACCATTTAGGCCCACTTGGATTAGATTAGGACATTTATTATTAATTTATTTAAAGAAGGGTTAAAAGAGGTAAAATAAAATTGTATTTACTAAAACATTTTTAATATGGGGTTATGCATAAGATAAATTCGACTATAAGTATTAATCAGAAATCTAAAAATATTTCCTACCTAATGGTATTTTATTTGTAATTTCTAGACATTAAATAATTTAATTTATTTATGAAACAACGATGATGCAGTAATTATCTTATTAATGAAATATTGACATAATTGATGTCATAATTCCCAAATAAATATAATTTGAGACTTTTTATGAATTAAACTAATTTTATAGGTTAATATAATATGTTATTATTGATTTATTTATCTTTCTTCTAACTTATCATTCTGTTATGATTTTCAAAAAAATCAATTACTAAATAGTGTCAAAATTGACATAAAATAGTTTT
Source organism: Viscum album (assembly GCA_963277665.1). Taxonomy (NCBI): domain Eukaryota; kingdom Viridiplantae; phylum Streptophyta; class Magnoliopsida; order Santalales; family Viscaceae; genus Viscum; species Viscum album. The sequence goes on from OY728133.1 coordinate 1,870,943,398, forward strand.
TAAAACAAAAATTATATTATTAATTGTTATTTTATTCCTAAAAATCTAAGGTTCGGCCAAATGACTTAGATAAGGTTATATATATTAATAATAAATAACTTGGGGTTCTTTTGGCTTCTTATAGTATGTTTATTAACCTTATAGTGTAAGAACACAAGAAGACACGGTAAAAGAACAATTATTTAACTTAATGTTAAATCTAAATGATAAGGTTAAAATAGGAACCTAAACTTGTCTAAATTCTATTGGATGAGATTATTTCGACCCATCCCCACCTTAGCTTCGAAATATATCAATTTGTAGCTATTTAAAACCGAACTTGACTTTATAATAAAATAATATTTTTAGTTATTCCAAAGTTACCCCTCTCCTCCCTTATAAAAGGGCACCTCCTCCCTCTCCTCCTCACACCAATTTGAGCATTCAAGCTCGGCCAAACCCTGCCAAAATCTCTTCTCCACTTCCCTAGTATCATCCTAGAGGTCCTGGTATTCTTCAAAGACCATCCTTATTTCTTTAAGTGGAGTTTAAGAGAAGGCGCGTCAAAAAGAGGTAATATCCATTACCGATCTTTTTCAATTTCATTCTACTTCAACTTCTTATTTAGTTGTTTCATGATAAAGTAATAACATCAGTATTTATTATATACTGATATGTTATTATAAATATGAAACAACTCTAATTAACCTTCTGTCCATCCTACGGAAAAAAGAAATCACCGCGCGTGCGTACGTACGGAATACCGTTTCCACGCCATGGTGTAATCTATTTTCTGCCACAACCATAATTGGATGGGTATAATGGTGTAATAAGTAACTATATATGATTATTATAAAGTTATATTGATACTTAAATAGTATACATACACTTCAACACAAGTTCACGATCATGAGAACGATATCATCGCTCGTGCGTACGTACGGACTACCGTCTCCACGACGCGATGAGATTCATTCTCCATGTTAACCATTTAAGAATGATTATAAAGAATATATAAGAAATAATAATAAAATATATGACATTATAAAGCTACTGGATTTATGTATATATTTATGTCATCTACTTACATCCATTCAAGACAATAAGGAAAGGAAAATAACATTCATGCGTACGTACGGACTACCGTCTCCATGAACGGTGTGTTTCATTTCATTTATATATCTATTATATATATATATACTGAATATATATGATATATAAATCCTGTTTTATATTCTGGAAGTAAGTTAATCATGATATAAGTAATAATAATGTCAAGAACAACAAGTCCAAACACCTACGATAAATGAAACGATTTTACCCAAAACGCTATTTAACATGGAATTTACAAAAGAACGGGTAAAATAAAGTCATAAGTTAACCATATATGATATCATAACAATTAGTATGATTCTGGAATAAGTCAATGACATTATTTAAATCATTATACAGGAGGTTCGGACACTTACGAAGAAAATCGGACCTAAGGTAAGGGAAATATCACAATCTCATTTTTATCGGAGATTGCTTATACTTTGGTATTTCTTGGGGTGTATTTTATCATCCACATCCATGTTTCCTCAATATGTAATATTATTTCCATCCAACTAAAATTTTTTAAATCCAATTTTACCCTTCGGTGAGTTTTTAGTAAAATATATGAAAGGAATCTTTTGTCGTTTTTCGTACGAGGTACTTTTTGACTTTTCCGACAAAAGTACGAGAAGAAAGTTTTTTTTAACTTATACGACACGAATGGATTTTTACGGTTTTATAAAGCCTTATTTTAATGAAGCTTCCTCCAAAAGATTTCATTACTATTTTCAATAAAATATCTTTCTTTTAAAATTGCATGACGTTTTGTGAAAGGAAATTGATTTTGAAGAAGAAATGATATTTTCCTCAAGAATTCATTTCAACTGTTTTATCAAAATTATATTCCATCTAAGATAATAAAGGGTTCTGTTTCTATCCCTATTATTACAAGGATTTGATTATGTTGTGATGGAAATACTTATTTTATGAATGATTTTATCTTATATGAATTGTTTTAGGATGTCATGATGTTTAAGATTCCCATTTTTATTACATGGGTTATGCAATGATGTAAGATTTATGAATTTGTGGCACACATAAGAATGGTATCATTATGAGATGGGTGGGACCTATATCTCCCTCCAATTAGTTGGGTAATGATTTTATATCTCATGAGATAAACATGGCTAGAACGGTAGGTTATACCGGTTCAGTGAAACAGGACTGAAACTAGGGTGACTCGGTTCCGATTGGGACTTTGTCCACTAAGATAGTCTTGGCAATGAGTCTTGACTAACAAGAAATTATTCTCTATGATTATTTGTGTATGCCACAAAGTTTCATGTTTTAAGTTATGATTATTGTGATTACATTTCACTACCATGATTTACCCCATGTTCTGAAATTATGATCTCTTTTGCAGGTTAAGATTTCCAAAAGTTATGTGCTTATGTATATGATTTGATTGATATTTCTTTTGTTTACCCTTACTAAGCATTTGAGCTCACCCTTTTATGTTTTCTTTTCCCCAGGATATAAAGAAAGGTTTTAGGTATAAAAAAAGAAGATCTTTATGGGAGATGTTGAAGATCTTTCACCACGATTAAAAGATTACGTTCCAAGTTTCCAAAGACACTAAACTATTACGATCCTTGCGTGTGTGTTTTTATTATGTAATATGTATTCCGCAAATGTAATGTAATGTCAATGTACGTCAAGCTTTGGGTCTCTACAATAACACTATATGTCTTCCTGATAGAAATCATTTACAATGAAATTATATTACTCAGAAAAGTATGATATTAAATTTTACATCTCCAAAGAATAGGATAAGACAAAAGTCACATAAATGGTCAAACCACTTTTTCTAATCCTAATGATAGGTCTAAAAACAGTTAAAAAACATTAACAAAAACATTGCTTAATTCCCACTCAAAACTATCATCTTGGGCGAGTATCTATTATAAGAAACTGAGTTTCCATTTAAATTTCACTACATTAAATTTCATTTATTCATTTTACGTTTATATATCAATTCATCTAATATAGTTTGAACCCCATGGTACAAAAAATTCTGATCCATGAGGGCCCATACAACTCATGAATCAATGTATGCTGCCAATATACTTCACACCATATCACATTCTTGAATACCTATCCCAACCATATGTATATCTATCACAACACATATCGCAAAAACATGAAACAAGTAATGCATCCTAAATGGAATGATATAATACACGTCATGTGTTTTTAACAGGTATATAGTATGATGCATCAGATGGAATACACTAATCATATTGGGATATAAAAATTAGAACCCGTATTCATGTAAAATACTAAACTAAAAATTATGGTGCATCCCCCAATTGTGGGATCGAATAAACTAAAATAATTAAATTATAGAAAACATTAATTTAATTTGAAGTAATTTTTATTTTCCCCGTATGTGGGGTAGATACTCCCATGAACATCTCATTACCAAAATCATATTACTTCTTATAACATTATATTATCTCCATGTAGTAAATAAAAACACAAAAGAAGGATCAAAAAAAAAATTTAACATCCTGGACAGAGATTCCACTCAACAGTTCCCCGACACCAGTTGGTGACATGGACTCAAGTGCATCTCCCTAAATGTTGGAGGACACTGACTAGTGGTGAGGGCCTCAATATTTCTATGAGAATACTATAACCACATTACCAAAGTGTATCAAAACGAAATAGAAATAGCATACGAGTAGCAGAAGTAGTAAATCATACATAAAACATGTCGACCACATGAATTGATAACATATAAAAATGATCAAATATAGATAATGAGGACACATGTCAAATGTATTGTAATTCAACCACAACATGTATACAAGTAAGGTTTAAAATACAATAAATATCCCAAAAGAAAGAAATGAAAAATTACTATATCATAATAACATCATAAGCCTTAGATAAGTCCTATACTCCCCATATACTAAGCATAGAACAAAGTCAAACAATGAATTGTGGACACTTTCCATGGTCCCTTCCTTCATACAAATATTTTTTCTCAATACCCAACATCATCCCAAATAGGGATTTAGATCAAATCCAATTAAGAAACCACCTAAAGGTCTATATAATTCCATTTTGTAAAATATAAGCTATATAGTTTGGAAGTAAGCACATAAGTAGTAAATGTAAGAAAATATTCCCATGGAATGTAACTACTAAACCAGTAAGACCAACAAATCCTCTCATTGATCCATACACAAAAATGGTCATGATTATGTAATAAGTAATATACATACAATGTAAAAATATCTAACATGTCCTTACCATTCAAATAAATATTCCATGTCATCAATAACCTTTAAATATATCCCAAGGTGTCCAACAATCAAGACCAAGTTAAATAATCATGTGTATCAAATTTTACATGGTTTTGATGTAATAATCAATGTTTTACACTATGAAGGTATGGATATAAGGTGTAGAATAACAATTCATGCCCATAGAGTCTTAGGAGCATCTCGATGGATACTTGGTTAGGCACCAGTTGGAGTCCTATGAACATGTCAATTGAGCATGTCCTACATGAGTATAAGAAAGCTAGTTCCAAGGGGTAGTAAGGCCCATGTCATCATATGGAATCAATAAACAAAGAGAAATCTCCATCTAAGTTATCCCCTACCATTTCATGATCCATGTAGTAACATCCATGGCATTTAAATGGAATCAATACCCTTAGTATACCAACCATAACATCCAATACCATTTCAAATACTTCTCATTCATTTCATATTCAAGGATACCAATGATTAAACCTAGTCATTTATAAAATTTTTAACAAATCCAAATAAGAAAAACCAATTCCATATAAATCATTTAATTTAAATAAATCATCCTCCAAAGGAGGTAACCCGTCTCCTACTCAAGTAATTCAATTTCATTTAAATAAAACATATCTTCCTTTAACATGAAAATCGTAAATAACACCCCATGGGTGGTTGAACATGTTTTATAGGAAAAGGGAACACCCCATGGGTGGCCTTTTTTGGGGTAATAACTATAAACACATCTCAAGGTTACCTAAGGGAATCCCTAACTAGTCCCATTTCATTTTATTTAGTTGTTAAATTTAATTTTGGGATGCGCTGGAAAGTTTGGTGGGAGAAAACAAACATAGAAAAAAAATCACCCAATCCGACAAGAAAAGTATAGACTTTTTACTATTGTCATGTAGTAGAGTGATCGTCTAGTATCAACTCCTAATGCGACTCAGATTGGAAGAAAAAATTAGAATGGAATAATAACATGAAAATATTTAAAATGAGCTTACTACTATAAATCATTGTTGTTACCATAAATATAAGAGAACAATTAAAATGGATCCATGCACTCATATATGATGACTAAACCACAAATGTGACACTTTAATTAGAGATCATACCAAGTTTTGAGACCAACTCCTAGAATAGCTACCAAAGGGATCTCAACATGGAGGTTTTTGTCCAATGAGTGACTGAAATAAATTTTCTCTTACATTTAATGAAATTTAAGGGGAAAATGGTAGTTTTAACCAAACTATCTATGTCACACAATTTTAAAAACCATTCACCAAACGTACATGATTAGTTATAGTGAAGGGGAAGCTACACTGTTTCCTCACTTGGTTTGACTAACCATTCGAAAAATGTGAAGAACTCCCCTATTAATATTTTAATGGTTTACTTATGGTCGGGTATCCCAAATCATTTGTTTTTTTATGAAATATGGTAATCATATTTCCATATTCACATGCCTTTTAATATTTATTAGATTATTAGGCCTACCGCACACAGTTTGAACTAACCATGCACTAGGCATTTTCACCCTAAAATATTGGGTTTTGGCCTCTGAAAAATCCCTATAAACCCTCAATAACCTGTGATAAAATTGGGTATCCCAATAGACCATAATTAAATATTTAAACCAAAATACATTGTATCTATACCTTGTATGAATACTCAGGTTCTTATACCTAAAAAATTAATCATATTATAAACTATGGGAAATAGATTTGTTACATAATCATTTCATTATAGAATAACCTGTGAAGGAAGATATATTCATAATCATTTATCATGGTATAACCCATTATATAAAAATAGGTTTCATAAACATCAATCAATAAAAACATAGACCATCCATAGAAATAATATGAATGGTGTCCTTAGATCATATCCGAAGTGAATAATAACTATAACCAATGATGGAATCATATATGGATAAGGATTTTGAAATGACACATGGAACATCACTTTTTAAAACATATAACATTTTCAAAATACTTGTACTTTAAAAATCATTTAAATTATATCATGAAAAATAGATTAAATCATTTCATGGAGAAAATATATTTTCCACTTCAAAAAACACTCTTTAAAACAAAAATAATTTTAGGAACATTTTTCATTAAAAATAACATTGAAAACATATATAAAAAGTTTCAAAAATCATTTAAAAGCATTTTCCTTGAAAAATTATAAAATAATATAGAAAATAAATTTTTAAACATTTTTCATAGATAGTTTATAATATAGGTATTAAAATTATTTTGAAAACATTTTCCCTTGTAAATTTGCTAAAGAAGATTGAATATAATTTTGATAACATTTTTCATGGAAAATATATTGAACAATTATAAATAAATATTGAATAAATTTAAAACACCTTTTAAAAATAAAACATTTTTGAAAAACCTTTGTATAATACAACTTTTTGAAAGAACTTATATTTCCAACCGAAGAGAGAGATAAAGTTGGATTTTCTTAAATACATTTTTCTAAATTACATAAAGTACCAAAGAGTGAAAAAATGATACAAATACTTAGAGAAATAATTAATAAATATATTCAAAAAAATTAATGACTGTTCTTGAGATATTTATCATAATATTTCATCATAGTATTTATAATTATAAAACTTCTCGATAAACGATTATATTGTAGTAATAAACTTTTACAACATTGATCACTATAAATCATGATCTCCATAGGATATTTCTTTTAAATGTTCAGGCCAAAGCCTTGTTTCTTATTAAATAAAAGAAGTGACCTCTTTAACTAGGTAGAGGGAGACCCATTACATAGCCAGAAGGCCCAGTGGGCATTTATCATATTACATGGCTGGTAGGCCCAAATTTTGGGCCCAAGGCTCATTCTGGGAATAGTACTTCTACAGTGCCACACACTACCACCGCTGCTACAATACCATGTCATCGCTACAGGGCATGCCACTGCTATAGTGCTCGTCATTGCAATAGTCCCGCCTCTGGAACAGTACACTACAGTGCAGCTACAGTACCATGCACCCAATGGGTTTTCAATCCCCATTTTACATGTAGGATTATAGGGTTCTTACCTATAAGCTAAACCCCAACTACTCCATAGAATGTAAACATTAAATTATTAGTATAATAACATGAAAAGAATGAAATTAATTAAATATAATTTCATATTCTGTAAATACACCTTATAAAAAATATATTTTCATAACACCACATGTGTATTACGGATTGAAAATTAAGACAAAACCACTTTACCAAGTCGTTAACGTCTGAAACATAAACCCCATAAAAGTGTGATCATCAAATAGATATGAAAATAACCAAAAATATAATAACTAGTATAATATAATAAATTCATTTTTTATATACACCACACCAATGAAATGAGTGGTGAATGTGGCATATATTTTATGGATAATAAAAAATTAGATGAGAAAACACTTACCTTAATTTTTGAATTTATTCGTACATGTTAAAAAAACATATATAATAAATATATGTTTATTATATATCTACCATATTACAATATTATAATATATAATACCATATAAGATACAATGTTATATCACCCTTTTATTCACCACTCCATGTTAATGTACCGTTTCAGGTAATAACAACTTTGTTAATATTACATGTTCGGAATTGTTATTCTGGGTACTATTACTTAAATAATGATTAACTATTTTCCAATCGGTGACAAAATATTTATATATCATATATATTCAATATTTAAATAATTTTAAAAAATATAAAAGATAGAAATATGAAATAGAATACACCGTTAATGGATATGGTAGGCCATACATACACATGAATGATGATTCCGTTTTCTTGTCATATTGAAGGAAATAAATAATGAAAAAAATATGCACAAATATATATATAATAATTAAAATTGAATTATTATCTCATATATATCATAAAAATTCACTAATCCAATATTTTATACATTTAATTAAATTTTTGAGTGAATCACATTGCATTGTGGAGGTGGTAGTCCCCACGTCCACAAAGTAATCGTAATTACAGAAAGTTTAAATCTTGAAGGTATGTGTTAAATAACATTTAATTAATCATAAATACATCATAAATATCATAAATATCATATAAAAATAATTTTTCTCCATAATTCTCAACTGTGGTTGTTGGTAAAGGGAAAATGAACAATAACCATTCATGAGGCATTAGTTCATCATACACAACATCAGTAATTTCATTTCCCATATATGGAAGTGAGTATAAGTGTATTTAAAACCCATAGAGTAAAAAAATCAGTATATTTAGGATACATAGCTTATTATACAATCATGTATTAAGAATAGTTGAGTTTTTAGTGAATGAAAATAACACAAAGGACATTGAGAAAGGATGTTACCTCTTATTGAATTATAAAAAATGGATTATTGGTTAGATTTATGACCAATGGGAGGATTCATGGTCGAAAAGAGGTAATTTGGTAGGATATTTGAGTAGAGGATTTCTGATAAAATGTGTCTTTAGAGGTGTGAGGAATTGATGGGGATGTGCACCCATTTATAGTGGAGGAGTGACATTCATGTAAATATAAAAAGGTAAACACTATTGAGAGGTATCCCATATATCATGTGCACAAATAATTTCTAAAATTAGATAAAAGTGTGAAATTTTTATATATATGTTCATGAAAGGGATTTTGGACATGTTTTTAGGTCATTTGGACTCTTAAAAATAAATTTTAACCATAATTTAATCTTGTCTTTACATTATACACTACAATTAAATATTAATTACTTTTTTTATTATTTAAAATACAGTTTGACCATATTATAAATTTAAAATTATTCTAATTACAAAAATTCAAGAACCATTTTTCCAAATTCTAATCAAAAAAGTGGTATAAATTATTTTAATGTTAATCATGCTGATGGGATGTCAACGCATGTTTTTTTATGTAAAAATGTTAAAAAGTTGGATATGCTTTTACATATAAAATTCATTTAAAATTGTATCCAATGATATAAGTTGGTTTTAATTATATAAAATTAGTCTAATTATAATTTAAATTTTATTTATACAATAATTATCTATACTAATTAATTACATGAAAAGGTAGTTTTGAATTAAAATTATTTGCTTCTCACTATTCATCAAAAAATAAAATATCACAAAAAAACCAAAAATTAAACTAAATGAAATTATTATATTCCCCATAAAAAATGATGTTTATTTTTTGTAATTAATATTATTAAAATTTAAAATTTTAGAATTTAAATTGGTTCTCCATTAAAAGGAGATAAAATTACCTTTTAGAAAAAAACACCTTTTTATTCAGAAAATTAGATTTATTCATATCATATACATATCAAATAAATTGGATGAATATAAAAAATGTTAATTGAATATATAATATATATATTTAATTGAAAACAATCTTTAAAATTGGTTTATTTAATTTATTGGGTTCAAATATTGTTTGTACATAGAAAAATAATTTTCATGAAAATAATTTTATTTATTTTCAAACAGTAATTACAATCAATTATAGTAATTAATAACGAAATTATTCATTTTATACACATGTGTAAATTATTTTTACTAAATATAATAAATATTATTCATAAAATTAATTTCAATGGCTTGGTGGTAGCTATAATAATATTTTAATAATAATATTAGTAGTATATTGTAGTTTAGTAAAACTCAGCCTCGCAGGTTACACATGTTTTCAAAGGAACTCACCATTTTGTGTAAAAAAAGTAAAATATAGTGTTGTGTGTACCAAAATATAGTATATGTTTTTCATTTACCATAATATTAACTTGGTTCTCCATATAATAAAATCCAATAATAGTTCTTCCATATAGAAAAAGCAATATTCAATGTTTTGTGAAATTAAAAATATAAAAAAATTAAATTAATTAAAAAATAATAATTAAAAAAATCTTGGGGTGCAACATTCTACCACATTAAAATTATTTTCCCTCAAAATTGGTCTAGGATACAAATGTTTAATACTAGAAACATTCTTTCTTAGAAACCCACATCATAAAAATGATTACTAAAACATCCTTTAAAAATGGGATGTTTCAAACATTATAGTTACCCAAACTAACTCATAACAAGGATTCCACATATGAAAACATAGTTTGGGAGTGAATATTGGACATTAAGGATAATAATAAATAATTATAGAGAGGAAAAAATCTCATTGATCCCTAGTAAGTGAATTATCAGTGGAACATTAAGGGAATCAAAAACATAGAATTATAATGATTTATAAGACAATTAGTTCAATAGAAATGAAGGTATTATGATAAATCATTTTTAATATCATTTTCATAGATTTTATTAATTTAGTTTTATATTTATGAGGATAATAAACTATACATTGTTTTATTCCTTTTCATATTCACAATATCACCCTTTAGTTATGCCATGCTTGATATCCACTTCATCTCTTACTCCAAGAAATAAAGGTGAATTTTTCATTCTTAAAGTAATAACATGTTATAATAACTCATTTAGTCTATTTGAAGTGGGAATCATAAAAAAGATAACTAAAGTTTCCCAATATGCATAAATATTCATATAGTGATATAATACTTTAATATCATAAACATAATCTGAAGTTTAACATAAAATTTACATAAATGGTTAACCATATAACCCTTAAAAAAGTTGAGAATCCAAACCATTAGATAAAATCTCACTAAATAATCATAACATTAAACCCATATATTATAAGTTAGATCTTGGTTGTCACATTCCAAACATGTGAATTCCTTTATTATGTATTCTCATAAAACATGGAAATAACCTAAATAACCACACATCCTTACAGAAAACACACATGTTTCCTCATCCAAAATTTTACTCTATATATTATGTAAATCAAATTAGTTGTAAAATTAATCTGTGATAACATATCCCTATTTTTCATCAAAACATTTATTATATTTGGGGTCAAAATACTTTCCAATTCATATTATCATCTATTTATCAATATAAAATATCACTTTCTGATCCTCAATGATATGCTAAGTGTAACCATCCCTTAATGTAACCATTCCATTAAATAAAATTTCTAGGACATCATTATCGTTTAACACATTCTTGGAAATACATAAACAAAAACATAATAAATTATATAATTCCTGACTCATATAACATAATCATGGAATTACAAGTCATATACAGTTCAATCATCCAAATTTATTCTTAAAACATTACTCAGGTGTTATAAACATATTCCTTAAACCCACTTTTTAGGAATAAAAAATATGAGTCAAGTATTAAGGACATCAACTTGAATCTAATAATTGTTGTTAAATTTAGTTTAAAAAATACTAGAATAACACACCATTCCATTCACATATATGTTTTTGCCTTTTTATCTTTAGAAATAAAATGAATACTAGTATGACCTTCTGGATTCCCTTCACGAGACATCCACTTAGAACATACATTTTTATAATTCCCATAAATTTCCAATCTTAAATAGTTAATGTTAACTTTGTTCCATCTAGTTATAACTATTGAATAAGAATAGAAATCATAGTTTTACCGATAAATATCATAGCTCAAAATCAATTAATCATTAAAAATTTCTTATAGTTTTCATAAATCTTGATACCTATATTTAAATCAATAACACCTTACCCCTATCCATATATAAATACCTAAATATATCCTTAGTAATATCTTTAGAGATCTCACTAATGTTTTCTCAACCTATTTTAAAATGGTTGACTAAAACATTCCTTTGATACCAACTATAGGGACCTGGTCTTAACATACTTGGATATTACATAATTTTAGATGAATATTCAGGACAACAAAAAAATTCATTTTAGATGATCATAATATATTATTGTATTTGGAATATTTAAAGAATAATACTATAAATTGGTGAATGATCATTAACATCTTCATTAAAGTTCCTCCCCTTTAATAATCATACATAAAACCTTTCTTCTGGACCATGGGAAATGAAAAATTAGAAATGTGTGGGATTATATGCTTACTAATGGTAAACAAGGAATATATGGAATAATAAAATGAGTATCTATGTATGATAACATGAGATTAACATTATCAGATCATTCGATTCATATCAAGGATCATAATGAAGTTTCATGGAATTAATATTGGCATTTTATGACATGAATTATAAGGGTGATAAATCATCATAACACAATCAGGAAATATATGATCACATCCTTTAAGTTCGGAACCTTTATAACTATAGAAAAAAATTCATGTGTTAAGGTTAACTTCCAATACCTTCTAAAAAGTGGTTCAGGACGCACATATCTTCCATTTTTATATCAGGACACACCTGTTTCCAATAGTGGATCAGGACATACCTAATTTCTATTGTGGACCTGGATACACCTTCTTCCCATAGTGTACCAAGAGACACCTAATTCCCATTTTGGATCCAGACACACCTATTCCGGATTATGGATCAGGAAAAACCTATTTACAATTGTGAATGAAGCCTATCAACTTGTTTCCTATCATTATATCATGAGATATAAATCGTTAACCAATGCAGTTGAATACGATATAAGCCTCACCTATCTAGTAAAGAAATCTCGCATATGTATTCCATAAAACATTAATATTATCATTACCCATAAAATGATATGGTTATCATAAACATAATATCATAATACATTAATTGAAATAGGAATCATAATAATATAATCATATCATAACCTATGGAAAATGGATAGGTTTCATAATCATTTCCTCATATAATAAAAAGTGAAATTATGCGGGTTTCATACTCATTTATTATGGTATATCCCGTTGAAAATAAACGGGAGTCATAAAAATAAAGCTATAAAAATTAACCCATTCATGGAAATGATAATAATGGTGTCCTTGGATCATATCCCTAGAAACTCATAACTATAACCAATTATGTCATCTTAGATGGAGTAATATTTTGAAATAGGGCATGGTAGATCACTTTTTAAAACATAAAAAATTTTCAAAAAAAATTTCATTAAAACTATTGATAACATATCCGTAAAAATATTTTAAATCATATAATTAGGAATATATATTTTTTAATTTTAAAAATTTTCATTATAAAATAATGCATTTTTTTAAAGAAATATTCATTGAAAATAGCTTTGAAATATTATAAAGAATGATTGAAAAAAAAATTTAAATCATTTTACATGAAACTTATAAAAGAACATATAAAATAATTTTAAAATTGTTTTCCTTGAAAATATTTAAAATAATTTTTATAATCAGTTCGAAAACCTTTTTCCATGAAAACTATTAAAAGATGCTAGAAAATAATTTTGAAAAACATTTTCCTTGATAACTTATAAAAGAAACTAAAAGACCACCCAACAATCCATTTTCATTGAAAATAAATTTAAAAATTAAAAATTAATCATGAGAACATTTAAAATTTTTTATAAAACTATATCAATTTTGAAAATCCTTCATATAAAACATATGTTTGAAATAACACAAATTTCTGAGAAAAGAAAGAGATTGTTGACGCCCAAATTGGAGGTGAAAAGAACATCCGGAAAGAAATAAAGACTGCCTCATGAGGCCGGATCACGAGGATCGTGGAGCTCTGCGGCCAGCTCAAGAGATCCCCTTTACGACCCACTACTATGTTAGGAGGCGGGATGGCTCCGTGAATCCCTTTGACGTTCGCGACCCTCCGCAAAGCAAGGAGGTGGGTCTACTCCACAAACCCCTTTGACTTTCGCGAAACTCCGTGAAGCAAGGAGACGTGATGGCTCCATGAACCACTTTGACATTTTCGACCCACCGTGAAGCAAGCTAGTGGGACGGTTCCATGAACCCCTTTGATGTTCATAACACTCCGTGAAGCAAAGAGGTGGGACGACTCTGCAAACACGTTTGTCATTCGAGACCCACCGCGATGCAAGGAGGAGGTACTACTCCGTGAACCCAGTTGACAATCACTACCTACCGCAAATCAAGGAGGAAGGATGGCTCCACATACCCATTTTACATTCGTGACCTGCCCCGATGCAAGGAGGCAGGACGGCTCCATGAACCCCATTGACGTTCGTGACCCACTGTGAAGCAAGGAGGAGGGACGGCTACACGAACACCTTTGATGTTCACGACCTCCGCGAGGCATGTTTCGGCTTCACGACAAGCAAACCCTGCTTTGCGGAACCTCTTGCATTTAAATACATGGCTCTCCTCGAGCCCAAATAAGATATCAAATCTGACAATTCCCCATCTGAGCTATCAAATCATGAAGCACCTCTTACTTTGTGAACTATGAGATCTTCAATGTACTTATTCTTTGTGAATTTCCTCTCCCTTGGCATTAATTGAGACCCTCCTCTGAGAGGGATGAGTTTCGCGAAGCCCACGAGCCTTTGCGAAGGAAGTAAGTCCCCACGGTGACTCCAGTTGTCGCAAAGTGTTTATGCTTCACAAAATACCCACCACACCCACATGACCTGTATGCTAATTCAGGGTCATAGTGCTTCGCGAAGCACATTTCTTCATGACACCCAACTTCACTAGGCACCCCTACTTCTCGAGGCATTTCTTCGCGAGTACCATTCCACTTCTTGAAGCTCTTCCCAATTACAAAAATGCCCTATGTCTTTCCTATGACAACTTCACTTTGTGAATCACATCCCTTCACAAACCCCATCGACATCGTGGAGCTCAAGAGATTCACAAGGCTTCTACTTATGGACACTTTTTCTCTAAAACTCATTTTCTCGTGTACCCCTTCAGTTTTGCATCCAGAAATTTCAAAATCCCTTGGATGATACCGCCCATTGCATTGCTTCCCCTCATTCTTCTTCGCATAGGAATGCTAACAGCTATTGCTTCTTCGCATAGCCATGCTAATGTGGACCCCCAATGGTACGATACATAACACCCCTTGACATGGTGTTTCATGTCCCTTCTCTTCACCAAGGAGTAGAGGGATTCAGTTATATAAGTCATAGGGGTGCAGTGTGAGCCCACCATCATCCGGGATGAAGGATGTTAACATCCAAGCGCCACCATCCTCAACACATGACATTAAACTGTGGCCTTGCCCCATGTATTATATGAAAGGTATGCCATCTTGGACATTCTCTATGCTCACATGTCTCCAGAAGAGTGAAATCACTACTCACAAGTAATGAGATCCTCTTTATCAGAGCATCATCTTTCTGTGGGGAAAGGGCAACCACCCTGGCGTAGGCCCCTATCTTTTTTTTCAGGATGTAATATCCACGCTCCTCCTCCATTCCCGAGTTCCAAATCCCTCTCATGCTAGGCTTTGTCACCACCTGGCCCTCCACCCCGGAGTAAGTCCCAATCTCCATCTCCCTATGTGGTGAACCTTGCGTAAGCCAATGTTTCCCGTTTGGGCCACTATCTACATTTAATTTCCACTCTACTTCCCACGGACTCATCTTTCACGACATGATTGTCATGTCTTTACGGTCTCTTGTTTCTCACACTGATCATGACTCACGTGGACTTAGAGAAAGAACTGACAATGAAATACACCTCAGGCAGACTAGATTGTATGCCCCACTCCCATCCAAAACTATGTAGTCATTGATCCTTACCAAGGCAGTGTATGTAGGAAGAATCCATGAGGTTCAATCCCACCACCCCAGTCATTCTGACCATCTTAATGTCAGTTCACCAACACCTTGGGCAGCCTAGAGTTTAAGCCCCACACCCATCTTGAACTACATGGTCAATGATCCTTTCCAATGCAGGGTACATAGGAAGTCTCCATGAGGATCAAACCAACATCCTCGCTCATTCCGACCATCATTAGGATGGTTTGATAACACCTTGGTTAGCCTAGAGTGTAGACCCCACAACCGCACCTGAACTATGTGGTCTTTGATCCATGCCATGGAAAGAAATGTAGGAAGCCTTCTGGAGGTTCAAGTCCACCAACCCAGTCATTGTGAAGATCTTCAAGTCGGTTCACCAACACCTTGGTCATCCTAGACTGTAATCCCCACAACCACACCTAATCTATGTGTTCTATGGTCCTTTCTATGGAAAGATACATTGGAAGCCTGTATGAGGTTCAAGCCCAACACCAAGTCATACCGACCCCATTCACTTTGGTTCCCACACCACCTGAACTATGAGGTCTTCAATCCTTTTCAAGGCTAGGTACGTAGGACACCTCCATGAGGATCAATCCCAAAAACCATTGGAGCCCATGTCCTCCTTCACGTAAGTTCACCGACCCCCATCCCACAGGAACTATGTGGTTTTGATCCTTGTCTCCTAGATAAGGTACGTAGGAAGCATCCCTAAGGTCCGACCTCGTCCAGTGCTAAGACGTTGTGAAAAAATCCAGCGATTAGCCGTTCTGACCCCATTCAGAAGTAAGCCATCAATATCCCCATCCAGTGGTAAGCCATTGAAATCACCAATCAGTGGTAAGACGTGATCATATTAACTATGAGGACATTGATTCCCTTCCACAGGGATACGTAGGAGGTCTCCTCGAGCGTCAAGCCCAACATCATCATCGTCCTCACCACAATTCCATCCCATTCACCATTTACATTGTTCAAACACTCCATCATCCATCTTATTCTTACTTTATCCGCCACATCCTTGTGAGGTCATGACAACTCACCCCACATGCATGAGTGTTCCCTCCAAAGGTTACACCCATCTGATCCACATTAATCAGTGTTCTGATCAGTCTGATCGTCTCTACTAGATGATAAACTCATGGAATACCCTTTGTTAATCATGGTAAGCTGAAGATAACATCATATACATGACCATGGAATATGATCCCACTACGTTCTACGTGGGATGCATCGGAATTCCGCGCCCTCCGGAAGCCCTATATTAAGAGGAATAAACCTAGATGCACTAGTGACCCTGCATATAGATGCACCGGTGATTTCCAACGTCACTACTCCGATAACCGAAGGTTTCTGCCCTGACTGGACCCTTTGGAATGTATCGATATAAGTAGTGTAATTAACTGGTGTCCATAAAGATATGGCACTAGGAAGAGTTTCACGAACAATTTTTTAAATCAATAAGGGAGACTCGGACTAGTTGACGAGTTCCGGGGAGGAATCCACAGATGGAAGAACTGGCATTCCAGCATCTTGTCTCGATCAAGGAGAAAACGTCCCTGAATATAGAA
The DNA here is from genome assembly GCA_963277665.1 of Viscum album. Classification (NCBI taxonomy): domain Eukaryota; kingdom Viridiplantae; phylum Streptophyta; class Magnoliopsida; order Santalales; family Viscaceae; genus Viscum; species Viscum album. The sequence goes on from OY728133.1 coordinate 1,870,960,869, forward strand.
CAGTTGTCGCCCGCCTTTGGAAAGTAGGAATGTGGGGAAATAGCTGCACGTCCTCACAGATGGACACACGCGCCCCGGCGAAAGCCTTAGAAACAATAATGGTGAACCTGACATGAATGATTTCTTCTCAAGATAGAGACTTGTAGCATTCAAGACATCAGTGGATTAGCATGTCACCACATCCAGATATCTGGCAGTGGGTCCCACCGGACAAATAATGGGCCTAGCATGAAACTCACCAGATGTTGGGGCAGTCAAATGTTGGACGTCCCGGTCTGCGACATTGTCAGAGTGGATCCATCTTACCAGCCATGGAAGATGGAAAGGCGTTGGGACAGTGGTCGTTAATTTCTTTTTTCATTCAGCAATGTAGAGTTAATCTCCCTACATTCTAAAACCAAGCTACTGCACCCGGAACTTAGTCACCGCCTACCCACCAACCCATGGGCAGGGGCAATGACAAAGTGGCAGTCCCACATGGATCTGCCTCTTCTGAAACGACCTCTAAACACATGACCATGGGGCACCCATTCCCCATCTCCCCAAACGAGGTAATAAAACGAAGGGGGATCAATGACCTCGTACGCCAGTATGAGGAGGAGGCTATTATCCTGACATGGGTTATGGCTTGCAGGGATTTAGAGACATCAATTCCTCGTCATCAACGCCACCCCCGAGGTTCGCACAGAGAGAAACTGCTCCCCACCCCAACATATATCTGTTTGAGGAGCCTATCCCCGAAACACCATGATGACTACCAGCCCTACACTGACAAGGTAGGGGATGTCCAGGCTAGCCTGATTAGAGTAGCATTTCAAAGGCTCCCATTGAGGGCTCCCACCTGGCCTTGTCAATGCTGTCACCCGATATTACTGGACGATGTGTAGGGAATCCATACATCTACACCACTGGCTCCAATCCATCTAACCCGACGCCAGTGTTGGGCGCAAGCCAAAGTGAACGCCCACAAAGGGGTGTCAACATCAATGGAAACTGTGGCCTGAGCCACCGCTGACACATAACACCAACTCCCTGTGTTTGCAGAATAGAGACATTGACATGCCTGAAGTAGACCGAGGCCCCAACCACCCCACGACTAGAGCTTCTTGACAGGTACATACCACCCGAGGTCGTGCCACCACTATTGCATCCATCAGGAAGAGTTACTCTCTAACAGAGGAATCTGATAGGTCTTCCTACGCCCACTGAGGCAATGATCTTTATTCGGAATCCCCTTAAGGGTAAAGAGTACCTCAGAGCTACAAAACACTCTGACCCATCCACCATAGTGTTGAAAATAGAGGGGGAGCCTGAAAAGGCTGCATTGCGCCATCAAATTTCCAAATAGAAGACGTTGGTAGATGAACTCCTTGTTGAATGCGTTGTAGAGTGGCATCCAGACTACGTCAATCGTAGGCCAGGGAAGTAGGGTCAGTAACAAATTCCCATCGGTGAGCTCCCTCCAGGTGACCCTAACAATCATGTCCCCATAGATAGGGTTGAGGACAGAACTTACAGAAAGAGGGCATGATATGTCTCTCCAAACCCTCCAAAACGGCACGAAAATCCAAGGAACTGAGCTCAGGTTCCCCCATCTGCACCCCAGGTCACTCCACTAGTCGCTCTACGAGACGTCGTGCCACCTTAACATGTTGAAGAACCCTCCAAAACACTCGTGGTTATGGATCCCCATCAAGACAAGGACCCTTTCCTAGATGAACCAATGGAGGCACTCATTTCCCACATTGAGGAAATGGAAATGTGACAGTTGGCACTCCCACAGGATGTGAATTTATATCCATCATGGGTGGATGATATTCCGACACCTTCAGGTTTTGGGAATCTTACCTTTCCCCCCTTCAATGGGACAGGGGATCCACCACATCATCTGGCCCACAATGCCTCATGGTGTGGGACCATGTTAGGGACTCTAGCATTACAGGAGTGCCAAGATCCTATGATTTCTTGCAGACATTGGAGGGGCTTCTGTTTGTCCCATACAATCATCTCGCCATTGGATCAGTGACCAGTAGGGAGGCCCTCCATAGTAAATTCTTCTACCAGTTCAACTTCACCATGTAGAAAACAAGAATCGCAGACCTCTTCAAGTGAAAATAGAGGACTGATGAGCATTTTCCATAATTTATCTCCCAGTGGAAATGGATTACATTCTCCCTTGACATGCCACTGATTCAAGAGAAATTACTGACGATGGGTTTAGGGAATATTAAAACAGAACTGGTTCCTTCTCAGATCATCCAGAACTACTCTGGAGGATTCCAAGACATATATTATAAGGCCCAGTGCTTGGAAGATTCCCTGCAATAGACCAACTAGGATCATCTATTACCCCTGTAATTCCCGTAAGGAGGTCTTCCAGAGTTGAGCTCACCGCGGTGGCACAAATTGAGGCTCCCTGACAGCTATAATTACTACAATTGGAGTCGGATCCACATCCCCATAGAGTCTCACCAACACAGTTGCATCCTCTGCCCCAGCAGCGTCCACCTCAGAATTGGCAGGTGCCCCCACGCAACACGTAGCCACCACCCAGGCAGGATAACTAGGCTCCACCTCCTCGAGAGGCTCCTCTATCTCCTCCATAGGTCCATCCTCTAAGGCCCCCTTTACAAATAGATGAAACTGATCCTAATCGTTTAATGAGAATCAGGTTTCTGGATATTTTTGAAGCACCATGAAATAGGGGATTGCACGGTTGCCTGATTGGAGAAGGCCAGAAGAGGCGAACCTCACTGATCACCCCAACTACATCACCTATTACTGGATATTAGGACACACTCTCAAGAAGTGATATGTGTTCAAAGGGTGGTTCCATGGCCATGTCGATAATGAAATAGTTAGGATAGGACTAGCCCCAGAACAGGTCACATGCGTCATCGTAAGGCCAAACAGCAGCAACGACATCGAGGGAGAGTGGAAGTAGGTGTCTAACCATGGGTCCTAGAAGTATGATGACTGGATGGATCGAAAAATGGTCTCCCGTTCCCATTTTATCATCCATAAAATCCAAAATTGGCTAGATATTTTAGATGCTTTGGCCACCACTTCTGCATTGTCATCTTAGCTGACCTCTCTCCAAAAGAGCAAACACCGATGGTGCAAAGGAAAGCAACACACCCTGCCAATGCCATCATCATCTCATACTCTCGTCGACTTCATGCCCCTAAAGATGGGGATTCCTCCCAGAGTCCCCCAGAAGTGGATGAATCGTCAATTTACATTCAGGGGTATGATTTGGTTAACACTGTAGAGTTGGTAAACCCCTACATGGCTCTCGAAGACGGGGAGCACCTGGCGGATCTCCCCAACGTCCCCAGCTGATGCCAACGTCAGCCGAGCCGTGGACATATGGGTTATTGAGGCACATCAGTTGGCACTTCCAGCCAGGCTATGCATTCCCCTGATGTAACACCCTAGGCTTCCATGGTACTCTTTCCTTTGAAGAATGCAATAACTTGCATTGTACACAACATCGAGATTTTAACACATCGCGACAAATCAAACAAGCCATTATGAATATTAATACCCACATTTTGAAATTATATCAATTTTATCTTTCAAAATGGAATTCATTTTTCAGTTTTTAATATCGAAATTAGCTTAGGGTGAATTTTTTGTATTTTTTCGAAAACATTCATTTTTTGTTGAAATATCGATAAATAATAAATTTTAATTAAAAACAAATTTTTTATTCAAAATAATTTATAGTGATAAATTTTACTATTAAGTGGTTTTAAAGTATAATTAGATTATATTTATTTGATTTAATACAATGTTGGTCATTGGATGTAATTTTACATTTAAACTAGAAATAATCAAGTGTCAATCTTTTGATAGTTATGATTACTTAAAAACACTCTTTTTGTTTTGATAATGAGAATTAATTTTAATATAATTACTGACACTTCTGTGTTTTGAGTTTAGAAAAATAGATTCCATATTGGAAATAAGGAGGTCCAAATTGTGTAAATAGGTATCTTTTTTTAGACATTAGGGATATTTAATTCAGTAAATATTTTATTTAACATGGTTAAAGGGGTAAACCCAGTAAATAAGGTTAAAAAATTAGATTATAATAATATTAAATTATAATAACACGTGTCCTAATACCATTGGATGATACATGTACGACCATTTTCATCATTGGGTATATTTTGGGACCCATGGAGCCACTTGGAAGTGATAATGACATTATATATTAAATAATTTAAAGTAGAGACAAAAATAACAAAAAAAAAATATCTTTTAGTAAAACATTTTTTATATGAGGTTATATAATTGATCTATTTGACTATAAATATTCATTAAAAATATAAAATTATTTCCTAAAATATGGTATTTTATTTATAATTTTTATACATTATATAATTAAATATATTTATGACACAATGATGACGCAATAATTACCATATTAATGAAAGAATCAAATAAATTGTATTATAAATACTAAAATAAATATAATATCAACGTTTTTATGACATCGACAAATTTTATAGGTGAATATTACATAATAAGGTTGGTTTAGAGAATTCTTGTTTAAGTAATAATGATTTTATGACTTTAACAAAAAATAAATTATGAAATAATTTCAAAGTTGACATAATTGAGTTTAATAAAATAAAATATTATTAGCTGATATAATATTTCTAAAAGTATAAGGATAAAAAAATGGCCTAAATAATATTATATTTTTCATTAATGATCCTATTTGGATTTATTGATTGTTTATGGTATGTTTAATAACCATATAATATAAAAATACAAAGAGACATTGTAAAAGTCAAACTATTTAACTAAGAGATATATCTAAATGTTAAGGTTAATATAGTGACCCTAACTTGTCTAAAACCTATTGGATGCGTTTTTTAGACTCTTCCCAGCCTTATCTGTTAAATAATTCATTTTCAGCCATTATAAACAGAAAATTATTTGATTATAAAATAATATTTCTAGCTTTTCCTAAGGTGCCCCTCACCCCTCATATAAAATGGAACTCCCCCTTCTCTCTAATTCACACCGTCAAACCAATTTGGATTAGCCAAACCCTGCCAAAATACCCTCTCAAATGTCCTCCCTTCATCTTGGAGGCCTTCCTTTGTTCATAAATCCATCCTATGGAACCCTTTTGATCAAATCAAAAGGATGAACCTGAAAAAGAGGTAAATATTTCATCACCTCTTTCAAGTTCCTTTCTTCTTCCACTTCCCCTTTCTTGGTTGTTTCTATTATAAAATAATAACTCCAGTATCATATATATAGTGTAATTTTATTATAAATATGTTGCAACCCTAATCATTATTCTATCCATCCTTTGAATGACATGTCACCATACGTTTGTACGTATATCTTACCGTCTCCACATTGTGGTGTAATTGTTATTCAACACATTATTATTTGGATGGGTATAATAATGATGTGTAATTAATGTAATTAAAAAATATAACATGATAATTATTATTTATAAGTGATATAATATCCAATTATAGATTATTTTAATATCAATGTAATGATATTATCGCTCGTGTGTGCGTACGGATTACCGTCTCCACGAACACGATGAGATTTGTTCCCCATTGTATCCATTCAAGCCTAATTTTCATTTGATGATAAAAAATGATTGTTTAAAGACATAATATCATTCAGAAAATTAATAAGATACATCACATCCATAATAAATATGACTCACATAACAAATAATATAAAGGAAAACGAATCTGTTAACACCCTAAACAACGATAATACAAAGATATTATTTACAAAGTAATGTTGAAAGATCATATATGATATCATATTAAGGTATATCATTAATTTATAATTTAAAAACATTTATTTCACCATTATATAGAATTTTAACCAACCCTTGACCAGGGAAAATCACAAGGTAATAGTTAATTCTACAATCTCTTCATTATTTGAGGTTGTTTAAACATAATTATCTACTGGGACCTCTTTATCATTTACATTCATGTTTCTTAAAAATATATTTCAAAAATTTATTACTATTTAATATAATATGGGTTAAAGTAATTAATACCCTTGTATGACTTTTATAAGATGTTTATAAAGGAATCATTCCACTATTTTTCAAACAAGATCCTTTATAGCCTTTTCGACAAAATTATGGTAAGAATGTCTTTTTTATCTTATACGGTCGGTGTGGCTATTTTCTGCTGTTATAACATCGATGAAGCTTACCTTACAAGCTTAATTGAATATTTTCAAAAATAAATGTTTTCATTTATAATTACATAACTTTTAAATGATTTCAAAATAGAAAGAGATATTTCTCTAAAAAGGTATTGATTTCATCTATGCCAACATCCATTGATGGATTTTAATTTCGTTTCAAGTTGATTTAATATGATAAAAAACTTCCATATAGTATAGATGGTTTTGGGATATGTTTGACTGTGGATGTGTTATTTTATACCATCCATGGTTTATGGATAAAGTATTGACATTTCGTATGCTAGTTCTAATACGAATGTTTATGTTATGTTCAAACCTTTTCATATGAGGAATGTATTGGACTTAGTACGTGACAGGTGGAACCATCTATAGATCCTTGATGCATCGGTATGTCTAATGAGACAATATAGTGTCATGGAACAAGGCCTTGACAAAATATTATTTGTAGTCTTGGAACAAGGCATTGACTTTGTGGTTATGAAAGTCTGGCATTATGCATTCTATCATTATGAAAGTGGCTATTGATATTTCATGTGATTATTCGACTAGTAGAATATCCATGTGAATAAGTAAATGAAATTATTTGATTTTATCTATTCCATATTATGTTGAAGTCCATGTTTAAAAGGCTTTTGTTTTAGTTTTATACATTGCCTTAAATGTTAATGCTTATTTATGAAAGTTTCTGCTATATTGTTATCCATACTGGGCATCTGAGCTCACCCCTTTCTAGGTATTATTTTTCCTAGGATGAAAAGAAGTATATTATGACTAACCTGCAGGGATTGTCTATGAGATATCAGTTTTGTCTATGGAAACAATGTTGTTTTAGTTTTCCATTTTATGATATAATGTAAATATAATGAATGTATCTAGTACTTCCAAGGCTACATAACTAATCGGACTTTTTGGACGTGATCTATTGTGACCATTCCAATGATATGTAATAATTAACCGACTCTGGACTTCTACGGTCTGGGCATTAGAACTGAGACAAGATAGCAGACTCAGTACAGAGCTCAAAACACGCAGCCTCCTCATCCGGAGTCATCAGGCCCGCCTTTATCACTGTTTTTCCTACTAGATTAGGCAGAGCCACCTCAACCATGCCACGACCATCCACACCCTGCTACAGGATGGTCTCAATCATCTGACCATCATCCGATAGCCACTCTGTAGGATCCGACTAGTGAGTCGTGGGATATGCCCAGCACCAGTCTGCCTCTGGTCTAGCCGACATGGTCCACATTACTGCCTTTCATAGAGTGACCTCCAACAAGAAGAAGTTAATGACTCATGTGAAATTATGATGTTTTCAATAACCTTTACATCATCCCATTCAGTATTTCCATATTTGAGGCCCTTCGCCTATCGCAAGATATGTGTGAGGCCCACACCAAGGCTTTAAGAATCCCCTTCCTTTTTGGATGGAGGTAGCATCTGCAGAGGCCATTCATGTAGAAGAAATAGAGAATTATGAGTGCCAGGACATTTTATCATTCCCTAGAGAAGATGAAGGTTCTCCCATACAGGGCCACATTCACCCACTTAACATCACCATCCAATTCAATGGCGTCGAGGTTCGCTGCTGTCTTGTTGACACCGGCTCTGTGGTTAACCTTATCCAGACATGGAGATTGCGGAAGCTAGGGTTATCCTAAGATGAATTGACACCCTCTGACCAAAATATCCAGGGATACGATGGGATAGAGGAGACCCTAGTTGGCAAGATTCATTTGAAGACTTACTTAGGTGGCATAGTTTCCAGTATCGAGTTTATTGTTGTCTCCCAAGACACCACGTATAATGCATTGATGGGAAGACCATGGCTCAAACATCATGTGGTGCTTCGCTCATTGAATCACAAGTTCCTCGAGTACTCCCTCAATGATCAAGTGGGAGTACTCCAAGGTGACGCATCTGTTTTAGTCTCTTGTGAAGCATGCTACTTGGATACCGACTTTTACAAGGTCAAGGACAAGCAGATTCATGCCAATTAGGTCGAGAATGCACGGTTGAAACCGACCCCTAGGCAGGTCTGGATGATGCCTAAATCTTCCGGATCCATCATTTTAAGGACATGACCACCCGATATGCATCAATGTTTTGTTGTCACTAGAATAAGGTTGTGGCATATTCCTTGGTCCATGTGACGTCATGAGATCACATCATATTCTTATTCGAATTAAGCCTCGGTGATCCTTGGGTCCCCTACTCCCACAAGGTATCAAGATATCCGTACCATGGCATCAGCGATACATCATAATTTTTTGTGTCACTGGTATGGAATCAAGCGACTCAAGATGATGCACCACTATTGCTTTGACATCATCAAGTGTGGCCCCTTGGGATGAATACCTGATTGGATCAGGTCGCAGCCTTCATTGTTATGGTTTTGGTAGCACCAGAATCTCTCGATTCAATGACAACTGCTACTCAGGCTGGTACCAGCCTCTCTTCAGGATCTGCCGACCTATAGGAATCTCATCCCATTGGGGATCCCTCCTCCACAATTGAAGAAGAGTATCTGGATAATGCTCCCCCAACCTTTGAAGAGGGCGTCTCCACCACGATTGATGAATTGGTACAGGTGAACCTCGGTAGTGAGGTAGATCAGAGACACACATTGATTAGTGCCACCATGCCTCTTGAGGAGTAGCAATGACACATAGACTTCTTGAAACAACATCGTGATGTATTTTCCTGGAGCTATGGTGAGAGTCCAGGACTAGAACCTCAGGTAGATATCCATCGCCTCGATCTGTCAGCAAATCATCATGGGTTCAAGCAGCCTCCCAGAATGATTCACCCTTCTCACGATGCCATGGCTGAGGCCAATGTTGACAAGATCATTAGATAAAACTTCATCAAGGAGGTCCAGTACCCCCTGTGGCTAGCCAACATAGTGCCATTCAGGAAGAAGAACAGAATGATCTGTGTCAATATCAACTTCCGAGATCTCAAACGTCAATGCACAAAGGATGATTTTCCCATTCCAGTGACTAAGTTGCGGATCGATGCTAAGGTGGGGTTCCAAGCTCTTTCCTTCATGGATGGGTACATTGGATATAATTAGATCCGGATGGCCCTCGAGGATGAGGAATCTATAGCCTTCAGTGCACCACAAGGTATATTTTGTTACCTAGTCATGCCCTTCATCTTAAAGAATGTAGGTTCCACTTATCAGTGGGCCATGCTTCGCATATTCAAACCAATCCTCAAGTCATTGGTGAAATGATTTGTGGATGATATGGTCACCAAATCTCTCCAACATCAGTACCATATCAAGGACCTTCTGAAAGTGTATGGCTTCCTCCATTCTCACCACCGAAAGATGAACACATTTAAATGTGCCTTCAGGGTCACAAATGGGACGTTCTCAAGATTTTTTGTCAGAAACTGGGGTATCAAGATTAACCCTCAGATGATCTAGGCCATCATCCAGATGAATCCCTGATGCAAAATTCGGTAACATCTGGGAATCCAAGGCCACATGGCCTACATATGTCGATTCATTGCGAATCTAGCCTGAAAGTGTAAGCCCTTTTCTCAGCTCATGAAGAAATGCATGGTTTATCAGTGGGAGGAAGAGTGTCATACCATGATTGAGGAAATCAAGCATTACCTGCTCCACCCTTCGGTCTTGATGCCACCAGTTTTCAGAAAGCCGCTTGGTCTTTATGTGACCGCCCTAGGCCAATCCCTTGGTTCCCTTCTTGACCAAAATAACAATGAGGGAACGGAAAACAGCCTCTACTACCTCAGCCTCATACTCCTAGATATGGAGACCATATACTCCCACATCGAGAAAGGATGCCTTGCACTTGTATTCGTCGTCCATAAGTTGCGATACTACCAGCAGCACCACGAGGTACAGCTGGTGTCTTGTGTAGACCCACTGAAGTACATTCTGAATGGCCCCATGATGATAGGATGATTAGCTTGGTGGGAAGTGGTTCTTTAGCAGTTCGATATCAGGTTTGTCCCTCACAAAGTAATTAAGGTCCAAGCATTGGAAGACTTCCTTGCTTCCCATCCATCTCCGGTTGACCAGTCCTTGGATATCGATTTTCTGGTTGAGGAAATCCTTTTAGTAGATCATTCCATACCATGTTGGTAGATGCATTTCGATAGTACATCCTCAAGTCCCACCAGTAGTAGGATCAATTACCCCAGTCTTAATAGGCTAGGCTTGGGTATCGTCTTAATTACCCCAACACAATCCATTCTTCCATACTCAATCCTATTGTCAGAAGGCTGCACTAACAATGAGGTAGAGTATCTGGATCTTATCACTACCCTCGAGTTGGCCCTCAAGATTGATGTGCCCTGTTTGCATATCAATGGGGATTCTGAACTAGTCATCAAGTAGATCAATGGTGACTACATCATCAGAAAGCCGGAACTCATATCGTTGTTGGAGCGCACTCTCTATCAAATTAACAAGTTCCCATATCGGCTGGATGTTACTCATGTCCCTCGATCTCAGAATGGTTGAGGTAACACCCTAGCCGGCCTGGCTGAATCACTTGCAGAACCCGAGAAGGATGATCTGATTATCCATGTGGCACATCGGAGATTCATTACTCCTATCACCCTAGGTGATGACTACGACCTGTAGGTGAGCCATCATACCACCGGAGCCTCCACGTTAGGACCAATAGGTACCTCAGATATAGTGGTTCATGTGAATCTCGATAGGAGAGCCCCCTTTTTTGAGTATCACCAAAATTGTTACCTCCCGGATGGTCGGGCTGAGTGCAAATGAATCTGACATCTCGCGATGCAGTTTACCCTTCAGAGTGATTCCAGTCTTGAGAAGCTCCTCTACAAGTGTGGGTTTTATGGTGTTATCCTCCGTTGGATCTAAGGATTCAAGATTTATTAGGTCATGTTAGAGGTTCACACCAGTTCTTGCTGGCCCACTGGACTGGGTCAAAGCTATCTCACCAGATCCAGAGGTTGAGGTACATTTTGCCCTCCATGTTCAATGATTTCATTGAGTTCACCATGAGATTTCACGCGAGCCATGTTCAGTCAAACATTGTTCATAGCCCACCAGAGCCTCTCCAAATTAACAATTACTCTTGGACCACCTCACTCTGGGGACTTGATGTCGTGGGACCATATCCACTAGGGACAATTCGGTTGTGCAGGTTTATCCTGACCACTATGGATTTCTTCTCCAAGTGGGCAAGGGAAGTTACACTCAAGGATGTCAAGACCCATTATATTGTTGACTTCCTAAGCTCAAATATCATCTACCGATTTAGAGTCTCTCATTCCATTCTCACCGATAACAACATCAACTTCTGAGCAGCCTAGTTGAAGTAGTTGTACGCCAAGTACAATATCCGTTCTAACCATACATCCTGCTATCATGTGCAAGAAAATGGATAGATCAAGGAATTCATCAAGACCCTCTCTAACATTTTGCAGAAAATGGTTGGTGAGAACAAGAAGAGTTGGCTGGACAAGCTCCTCAATGCCCTCTAGGATTATCAGACGACGACTCGTAATTCCACACAGGTGACCCCATATTCCCCAGTGTAGGGAACAGAAGCCGTCCAGCCTATAGAGATTCATTTGACAACGTTATGCACAACAGTCTTTGACCATCAGGCGCTAGATAAGGTAGCTGAAATTCGTCTTGCAGAATTGGAAGCACTTGATGAGAACATGATTTGTTGCATACACTATCTGGAAAGGCATTATAATATGATGGATAGAGATTTCAACAAGAAATTTCTCCTCTATTACTTCTTGCTAGGTGATCTGGTAATTTCCATTAGGACGCCAATGTTAGCTGGCAGGGAACCGCCAAAGTTGGATCCCAAATGGGAAGGAACGTTCATTGTTCAAAAGGCTTACCCCAATTGTGTGTAATCACTGGTGACAATGGATGGTGAGAATATAACTCCTCCCACTAATTTCAATTTCCTAAAGAAATACATTTCCTGATCCAAAAGTTCCTGCACAAACCTAAATTGATGGGTCCCACATGTCCTTAACATCATAGGTCCCACAAAACCTTAAAATATATTGGGTCCTACAGGACCTTAAAATACTATGTCCCGCACGATGTTAAACTTTATATCATCCTGTAAGATGCTAAACTACACCCATATAACTACGTAAGGCTTGATCCCCATTCTTATGGGATACATAGGAATTCTCAGATGCCACGTCTTGAGTCCAACCCCAAACTATTCTATTCGACTATCCCCCCGTGGGTGTAGTTCTCTCGGAGGGTCCTTACATGTTGTAGTGACGGCTTCTTCGACACCACTCATGTACGAATTGTGATGACCGCACTATGTGCTTCCTCCTCATTCATCTATTCTCCCACGTCCTCACCGCACGATGCTAAAATTCATGGTCATCAAGAACTACATATGGATTTATTACCATCCTCAAGGGATTCATAAAAATGCCCAAAATTTTTGTATTTTGGCCCAACCCAAACTCTAGAGTCTCCCCTCAGGTCATAGCTTTTGGTGGCACAGGCTTTTTCCTTAATCCACATTAAGTTCATCATGATCCCTCTGTGTGTCCCATTCCCCAGATACTTCCACCCCTTTCACTATCCGACGTGATGTTGAAATATACAGGCAAACTTATGCTTCACTCACACTCTTTAATTAGGACTCCATCATCTTTCATGTCCAAAAGAACCCCCGAATGGAATGGATTCTTAGCCCAAGGGCCCTCCTACCAACTCATGGAAATGTCCTCAAGGATTTCGAATGACAAATTGATACAAGTCCAATGTTGCAAATATGATCAGTGATCGATCCTCATTTTTTTCCTATTCCAAGTCACACAATACGGAAACTGTGTTTTGAACATGGTCAACAGCTATCCTTTATTGTTATTACCACCCCCATAAGTCCCAAATAGTGAGGGTAGTGGTTCATCCTACCCCATCACAACTTCAAGCCCCAGTCTCCCTCAGGTGATGACAGCTATCTAGCCCATATATAATGGGGAGATCCAAGTCCTACTCCTTGTTTACAACACTGATCTTTGCTCACATAGGATTAGGAACTATGAGGAGGCAACATCTGCATAAGTTGTCATATGACAAGAGTTGGTCGGAACTCCCAATCTTAGGTCCCTAGTCCTTCTCAAGCCTCTATCCCAAGTTTTCACTTGGGGATGTAGGGTGTGGTATAATATTATGTCCTCATTCACATCGGATTACTAAACATTCCCTACACCCACCTCATTGGGTCATCTTACCCACTTTCATCTTCACTGCATGATGTTAAAGTACAATATGGCTGCGACATCCTATTTGTGGCCAAAACTCAGGTCCCTCATCCTTCTCGGGTCTCTGGCCAATGTTATCTAATGGGGTTGTATGGTGTGTCATGGGATTACGTCCTCACTCATGTAGGGTAACTGGACGTGTCGTACACCCCCTTGTTGGGGTCTCCTAACCCTATATTTGTCTATTCTAGAACTACGCATGGCATGATTCCCATCCTTATGGGGTATGTAGGACCACCCAAACGTTTAGTCTTCGAGTCTATCCTCATCTTGGTCCCTTGGCCTGCATTCCCCTAGGGAGAGAAGTATATGGTGTGGTATGGGATTATGTCCTCATTAATGTCGGGTTTTGTAACAACCACACCATTAACCTTCTTCTCCAGAGGGCTCTCCATCCCCTTGTTCTATACTCGTCTTTTCAAATTATCTGCTCTCAAGATGATCCCATCGATCCTCTTTGTTGATTCACCAATGTTCCCAATGGTACTTTGATTTAGCACCTAGAATTTAGATTTCTACCTGGACATGCTTTCACTCATTCATATGGCTTCTTGTTCCCCTTCATTAGGGCTTCCATCACCTTTCACATCCAAAGGGACCCCCCGAAAGGCATGGATGCTCGGCCTAAGGGACCTCCAACCATTATGGGCCAACATCCTCAAGGGTTTCGAGAAACAAAATGATTCCAATCCCGCATTGCAAATTTGGTCAGCGTTTGACCCACGTTTGTTGTTCCCATCCCAAGTCACATGATATTAATGTTGTGTTTCAAACATAGTTAAAATTTATCCTCCATTTTCACACCAGCCCCATTAAGCCAAATAAGACAGTTACATTATTCACATTATTTTCCACCCCATCATGTCTAAATAGAATTTCAACACTCCTGGAACTATTCCTCAGTGCCCATTTGCACGTTAAGAGGACAAATGTCACTGTAAGGGCATAATACGAGGCTCAGAACCAATTTCCTTTTGGAATCTATTCTATGTATTGCAACAAACCACTTCCACCCTTATTTCCCACACTGAGTTTAACTCACGTGGGATTAGGGATCGAGTTGAGGTCTGCACTTACTTGGAAGGTTTTTTTCTCCAATACTGTCCTAGCCCTAAGACCATAAACAAAGATCTCTTTTAAGAACTACATAAAGCATTATTACCTTCACCGTGTGATAGGTAGGAATGCTTGGAGTTATTGTCTTTGGGTCCAGCTCGAGTTCCACTTATTTTTCCCTTCAGTTCTATATTCAGGGCTCTATCTCTTACGGGACCGCATGGCATGGCACGGGCTTATTTCCCCATTCACGATGTGTTTGCATTATCCGCACCACATATTCTTCTTTCTAGGAGTCATCCCCCTACTTCTTTTCCCACATTAGTCCCACACAACATTAAAATGCACGTTCCAGAAATATGTGTGGCTTGATTCCCATTCTCATGGGATACGTAGGAACACCTGTACATCTCATCTTTAGGTCTGGCTCAATTGGGAGCTAGTTTCTCCTACCCCATATACTCTAAAATTTTCTAGCCCCACGGCCCAAGGTTTCTCTCACAGAATCTTGTATGGTATGGTGTAGACCTAATCCGCATATTACTTTAAACTATGACGATTAGACCCACATGAATTTAAACTGCTGAGTCTATCCTGCATGACGTTAAAAATGTATGGTTGGTCCCATAACATGACCCTAAACTATGACATTATCATCCTGGCCACACTATGAAAAAAAGAACTGCACCATGATATCCTCACTCGAGGAGGCATAATGTTTGGTATCAATCATGAACCATACCATTTTTCAGTGCCTGTACATGTCTTGATTTTTTGGGTGATTCTTAGAATTTATATCCTAGGTCCATCACTAAAAAAACACTTATCCTAATGGAAAAATAAGATCTTTCAAATACTACTTATTTTTTAGTATGGGTCAGACCAACAAAACCTTACTATACCTCAAACACATATCCCACCAGGGCATCTAAAGGACTACATGTGTCTTGATCCTCATCCTCATGGGGTACGTATGAATTCCCGTGCACTTTTCCTCGGGCCTAGCATAAATTTCGTTTTCGGTCCCTCGACCTAAAACCTCCCAAAATAAGACATGGTGTTTGGAACCACATGTTCCCATTCACGCCGGGTTTTATAATTATCCCAACAAGTGTCTACCATGCTTCCTACCATCCACGGTCTGAGCACTATAACCATAAACTAAGACCACTCCACGTCCTTCCCGTAAGACATTAAACTGCACGACATCTTCCAGAACTACATATGGATTGATTCTCATCCTCAGGGGATACATAATAATGCCCATGAATTTTTGCCTCTGGGTCCAGCACTAGGAATCCACAAATCCAGTCCTTTCATTTTTGGCTCCCTGGTTCAAAATCATTTGGGAACATGTGGTGTCACCAATACCTCTTAGGTTCTCAATAATGTCAGGTTTTTCAATAGCCTCACAATGTGCTTACCATATATTTTCACAGCATGGTCCATGTTCTATGACCCAGAACAAAGATTTACCTATAGGAACTACGCATAACGTTTTTCTATTTCGCCAACCTACACACAATACTTTAAATAAATCCACCATAATGGTCTACCATAATACCTTATGTTGAATGTGTGTAACCCCAGGACCCTTGTACTTGGGAAGGGACTTGACTCCCTCTATCTGATATGTCTTATAGTCATATTTTGATGCATTTTGACAAAGAACCCAAAGTGTGGATATTTCATAGGGACAGTCCCCTCGTTCCATGTCCAAAAATCATGAGCTCGTTATTTGGATCCTCATTCTCTTCCACATCCTAAGGGAACCCCTTCAAGGCCTAGACCCATGCCAGATCATCTCACCTTCCGTTTTGTGCCAACGTCCCTAAAGATATCGGGATACATTTCTGACAGGTCATGTGTTTCGAACATGGTTTGCGGTAGTCCCTCATTTTTCTATCCCCATTCTAGGGTAACGCGATACAGATACTATGTTTCAAACATGGAAAATAGTTATCCCTTATCTTCATGACACCATCATTGTGGTCAAGATCTCGAGCATCCTAATTAACATATTTCCACTTCATTATTTTCAACTGTAATTCCAACATAATCGGTTTTACTCTTCCGCGCATCATGGTGCGTTATATAGACTGGTCAATATAAGTAGTACATCATTCACCTAGTGTCCCATTATCCCTAACATGTGCCACCATGTTCTAGTAAATTCCCACAACTACTTCTTATTTCCCACATCAAGCACGACTGATGTGGGATTAGTAGTCCTAGTAGGTCATGTACTGGCGTAGCCGTGTCACACACACCTTTCCTTGTCCCGCATGATGTTGAAATACACTCTTATAAATACATATGTATTGATTACCATCCTCATGGGGTACATAGGAATGACCTAACACTCTACTTTGGGCCCAGCCTAATTTTCACTCATGGTCCCTTCACCTGATGAGTTTCCCCTGGGGATACGTGGTGTGATCCGGACCAAGTCAACATTCACGTCAGGTTTTAAGCTAACGCACCACATACTCCCTTCTTGATATCTTCCATTTCACTCCACATCCCATCGTATGACATTAAATTGAAATATTTTGTATGTCATCAATGCATGACACAAAAATTTGGTTCATCCTAGAACAAGTTTAGGATGCCTTATGTTAATCATGGGATGTGTCAGTTTCTAGAGAGGATTCTCCCTATTGGTGTTGGTCTCTGACCACACCATGTCCCATGAACTACGTTTGGATTGATTCACAATCTCATGTGATATGTATGAATCTCCATACTTCCTGACTCTAGGTCCATCCCTAAGAATCATGATTCATGTTCCCCCATCTTTTTCTGGTCCCTTGACCTGAGGTCTTTTGGGGAGCCGTGAAATTTCAGCATTACCATAAACAATTTTGGGATGCCCCACAATAACATTGGGAGGCGACAGGTTCCTCATCATAGAAGTCATGTTAGGATGTAAGTTTGATCCCTAATCAGACTGATGTACCCACCTAATGTGTTTCCACCACGGTAGAATAATTTCAAGAGTGTTGTACTCTAGTCAAACAAACACATAACTCCACTCTCCATGCTTTGTGTGCCCTTTATTCGGATCCTAAACCCCTTTCACATTTTTAGGAAACCCTAGTATTAAGGATATACGACCTATGGCTCGCCTACTGTCCTAGGATAATGTTCTGGAAGACTAATGGATAACATTCTGAGTCATGCCCCACGTTTCGAACATGGTCAGTAGTCGACCCTCATTTGTTTTCCCCATTTCACGCTAATGAAATTAGGATACTATGTTTCGAACATAGTCAATAGTCATCATTAATTTTCATTCCATCACTATAGTGTTCCAAATATTGGGTATTGTGATTCACACCTCCCCTTCCCCCCTTTTGGGGTTTATTCCATCACCCCTACCATCACCCCATTCGTGCACATGAGTGCTTTGGGAAAACTGTAATTCGACTGTTCTGAGAGATTCATTCTCCTATAAGGTCTCTCCCTTTTCTTTCTGGGAATCCAGATTGGTTGTTCAGACCCTGGATACATGAAGCTTGGTCTGAACTCTTATGTTCATGGGGGATAATATAGCTATCATAACCTGTTTCATGCATTGGTCTCAACCCGCATGGGCTTAGGGATTGATCACTAGGTGTTTCACGAATATACCAGATGCATGTAAAACCAGAACTAATAATGGGACTAATGCATTCCATGGAATCAAAATAATCAAACATGAAAGTGCGTTAAAGGTATTGTGATCTTTACAACACACGAGGGTCTACCCCTCCCATGGATGGGTTAATCCCATCAAACTAAAGTTGTACCTCCAACACCCTCCGGTTGTGGCATCGAGAATTTGCTACCCCATTTTCAGTGCTCACTCCTCATCGGTAGCGATGGGGAAAATTCATCAGCTACAATCTGGGCCCGCTCTACGTCGGTCCGGATGATGGTCTTTTACTTGGAGGCATTCCTCAGGCCATCTTTGGCCTCTTCCAGCTAGGCCTTCAACCTTAGAATCAGCCCCAATTGAGAATTAAGGGTGGTTGAGTGCTCATCTGCCTGGACCTGTAGCTGCAGAACTTCATTATCATCCTCTCAATGTTTCATGATTTTTACCGCATTCCTCCGCTACCAGACCACACCAAGGCCATGGAAATACTCCAAAAAATTCTCCACCATACGATCTTGGACGGGCATGTGTGGATGTTGGGCATCCACTCTTCCAACACATAGTTCACGTAGTCACGAGTGAAGTTTGTCTATGTCATTAAGACATTATTCATGGGGAGTGTCATTAATGAATCACTTGATTAGCTTCCATAATTAGAGATAGATTATTTTGTTGTCCTCTTCATCAGAGGTTGTCTAGTCCCAGTTAGCGCGGTTGGCAGGATCATATGTGGGGAACGCCCTCATGAACTCGTCAGCAGGGTCCGCATATAGCATTTGATTACGCACGGTGGGAGCGGGGCTACATGATCGATCCTCATCATTAGATCTGACCACAATAATCTCAGGAACAACCCTGCTGGCAGTCCCACCAGTGATTAGGAGCACCATAGTTCGGTCTGTCTGGATATCCACCTCCATGTTCACTGGCATTCCTCTGGGATGGATGCCACTAGAACCCCTGACCAATCTCGCCAAGGCGGCCCACACCATTTGAAGAACTGTGTGCACCAAAGAGGGATTGAATTTAAGTTGACATGTTCAGTGGGTGACAATCATGTATTTGGTATAATATACTTACAAATATCGAATTCCTAGTCTTGTTATTGGGTTGACGCCATTGGGAACCTGAGGCATGGCCCCCCATATATGTTCAGATGGACTGAAAGCTCCAGAGTGGTCATCTCAGGTGTCTAGGCCCCTCTGGACATAACAATTATTACAACAACAGGTGTGCATCCCGAACACCCCGCGCCTGCATCCACTGAGGGAAGAGAATAAGTTCTATGAATGAGCCTCTCCTACATAGTTCAAGTATTATCAAGGAGTCCCGAACGACCTAGGAGCAGACCCTAAGGAATGGGATTGAGATTTTACCTCAAGGGCCTCTGAAAATTCTTCAAGGCCTAGGAGCTGATCACCATCTTCTCCCCCCTCCAACGGGCTCCCTCTACCGGCCTCGTCCCCTAGGAGGACTCGTCTGATTTATTCGAGGGAGGGAAGCGCTCTCTCAGTTCAGTGGTAGACAATTGTGGAGGGACCGTGCGATCTAGCAATACCTTGACACGATCTGTCATTGGACGCGGGGCGCCATGAGAATGCACAAAGTCCTTCATCTCTGCCATGTATTGCTTCACCTCTACCAGGGACACCGCAATGCCAGCCCTATTAGGTCCGATCCCTGGAAAATCCATTCCAACACAGTTCAAGTGTTTCCACATCTCGAGTGGGCTAGGGAATTGCCAATTGATATCCCAGATGTCCCATGCCTATAGGAAGACAACATTCTCTGGTATGTTTATATGGCTTAACCGCTTCCCCGGAGCCTGGGTAGGTATTCTATGGAACCATCTCGCCAGCCACCCCTCTAAATGACTCCGTTTTTCTGGAACCCCTGGGTCTCCTACCGCTATTGAATCTATCACCGCTGCCTCACACTCAACACAGCAGGGCTCGACACCATGGCAGCCCCTTCACAATGGAATTCCCTTGCTTCCTTCCTGCCCCAGCCTCGATATTGGTGTGGCTCACTTTCTTTAACCCGAACGGTTGGATACTTCAGCCTATCCCCCAGGTAGGCCGCCTACCAACTATGGTAATACTCCTTTACTTACCAGAATTTATTAGTAGGTGGAAGCAGCTTGTTCCACTTCTTCCTGTCTTCCCGTGTGAACAAGATCCACATCGGCCTCATCGCAGATGGGTGTTCCTCAAGGCTCACCCCTAGATAAACCCTCTTGGTCAGTCGCTTCATGCATAGAAATTACAGTGAAAATCATTGCAGTGTGTGCAGGTCACAAAGGGGATCACGGTCCACCCTCACCACCATGACTCCTCCTCAAAATGCTAAGATATATCACTAGTGCTCTTCTGTCCCTCGGCCATCATCCGTGAACGCCCCCGTTGGCACCAGGAACATATGGAAGATGAACTCTTCTACCTTCGAGACTCGGTTTAATACTGATGGTACGGTCAACTTGGCTGAAAATATCCCCGCGACATTCGCGATGGATGGGTGAATATCCGATCTTAGAGGGGAAATAGGGTTTCATTATTCATAGACCCCCCAAATGTGCACTGGTATCCACCCATACAAGAGGTGGAAGAACCCACAAATCCTATGTGGCCTCTTCCGCTCACTGACATGCCAGAGCAATTTACACATCTTGGTGAGCATCAGGATTTTGAGATTCACCCACCCTCAAGTCGATAGCATGGAGGCCATGATGAATTTGTTGGGTTACACACCTATGTTTGTGCCCCTCACCGGTAAGATCCATCCATAGATGAGAGCGGCGATGAATGTCGCCAGCCTGAATGTCAGCCGATGCTCTGTGCTGACACTGAAGCCCTCGGTAATCCATTAGTTATCCTCCATTAGCCACCAGTATGAGTGCTCCTTGCCCCATTTATCCCCCGTTGGATAAGTCCAGGGCCTCACCCAGAACCGTCTATTTTCAAGGTTGTTCCGAAATTGTTTGAACCACCTTCTGAAGTGGACATCTCTCACTGCTTCCTTGTCCTCTACCGACACAAGTCTCATCAACACCATCACCAATAGTTGTATCTTCTCTGGATCCTCCCACACACCAATTGTAGGGAGGAATTTTTCATACATCACTCCCAGTATCGGGACCCCCAAGATTTTATGCACATCCCATTAACTGATTCCAACCTTCCCGTGATGTAGGTGGAAGGTATTGGTCCTCGATGACCACCTTATAAACCGCTCTGGCATCAGCTTCTTCGGTTGCTAGATGTAATATTTGGAGACCCAAGCCACCTCATACAGACATAACTCCACAACTCTGCCCCGAACTCTTCACATGAGGCTCTTATCTAGTAGGCCAAGGACCAGTCGTCTGTGAAGTTTCCACCTTAGCACTGGTCCCACCCATTAGAACATCCCTTGTTTGGGTTCCTCAACACTTCCATTTGGATTGTTTAGTACAGAGGAGGGGACGTCACTAGAAACAATTCTTTCTCATCAATTTCATTCAAATTATTGTGTAAACAATCCATAGTAACGAGCTTGATGTTCTCCCAAACATGTCCATTAGCCACCCTAAACCACTAGCACTTGCATGGCATGCTTCTGAACTAGTAAGATGGCTAATTTCTAATTGCATCAGGGATGAAGACATCATCCCTCAGTCCAAATCCATACAAAGGTAGCCTCTTTGACAATGGGTAGTCCCTTTGTATTTCTGACAGTAGATGCACCAATGAATCATGGTCGGAGTGGCTCCATACTAACTCCCCCAGACCAAATCTATTCGGCTTATCTTCCCTTCAGGCAGTGTCCTCAAGGACCTCCCTGACAAATTCATTGTGAGATATCATGTCCTTAAATTCAGATAATTTTCAGACTAGATTACGAAGCTTGATCACTGAAATTGATCGCGAAGACCGTTCACAGAGCTCGATCCGGACAATGTTATCGCGGAGCCTTGTGCTGAACCTCAGACACAAGTCGCAGAGCGCACTAAACACAAAGTTGATGATTCTATGTGCGCTGTGAAGAAGAAGTCCTAATTCACGGGGAGAGATCACAGAGTACATGGAACTTCTCAAATCGAGAGCATCAAGTGTTTAAATCACATAGGAGAGAAAGAGAAAAAGAAAAGTCAGCCTCACTATATATAGGTGAGGACCCCGAGAGCATTGTGGCTCGTCCAACTCAGGTAGACTTCGTGGTGAACCCATCCTGCACATCGCTTCTCTACATTGTGAGCCTCCTTCATGAGGCCACCTCTTGGGTATCCAAGGTATTTTGGTGATGGACCCTCAGACGTGGATTTTCGTTTTCTCCATGAATCCCAGTCTGGGGGGGGAATTTGTTCATGAAAAAATTAGAGATGAAAAAAACATCCTAAAAGCATTAGGTACTACCTTGAATATCCATATCGCGATTCCCCTAGAGCCCTCCAGCCGGAGTGAGAGGTCAGCTTCGTGACTCGCCGCAAAGCAATGAGGTGGGATGGCTTCGCAAACACCTTTGACATTCACGACCCTCTATGATGCAACGAGGATGAGTGGCTTCTTAAACGCCTTTAACGTTCAGAACCCGCCATGAAGAAAGGAGGCATGATAGCTCCATGAACACTTTTGACGTTCACTACCCGCTGCGAAGCAAGAAGGTGGGATGGCTCCGTTAACCCCTTGGAAATTCGCGACCCACCGCGAAGAAAGGAGGTGAGATGGATCTGTGAAGCCCTTTGACATTCGTGACCTGCCGCGAATCAAGGAGGTAAGACGGATATACAAACCCATTATATATTCATGACCTTTCACGAATCAATGAGGTGGGATAGCTCCGCAAACCCCTTTGACGTTCGAGACCCTCTGCGAAGCAAAGAGGTAGGACGGATTCGCAACCCCTTTGACGTTCACGACCTTCCACGATGCAAGAAGGCATGATGGCTCCACGAACCCCTTTAACGATCGCGACACGCCATGAAGTGAGGAGGCGTAATGGCTCCACGAACCTCTTTAATGTTCCCCACCGATCACGAGGCAATTTTTGGCTTTGTGCTAAGCAAAGCCTGTTTCACGACACCTCTTGACTATAAATATAGTGCTCCCCTCGATCCCAAAGGAGACAGAGCGTCTGACCATTCCCATTTTGAGCTCTCAAATCATGAATCACCTCTTCCTCTACAAACCATGAGTTCTTTAAGGTATATATTCTTTCTGATGTTCCTCTCCCTTGGCAATAATTGATCCTCTCTTCTGTGAGGGATTCCTTTCACGATGCTCATGGGCCTTCGTGAAGGAAGGAGATCCCCCTGAGGACTTGGGTTGCCGCAAAGATTTTATGCTTTGCGAAACACCCATCACACCCACATTTCATGTATGATAAGGTAGAGTCACTGTTCTTCTCCAACCATATTGAATCATGACACCCTACTTTTCGAGGCACCCCTATTTTGTGAGGCATTGCTTCACGAGTACCTTTCCACTTCACTAAGCTCCTCCCATATGCACCAATTCCATATTCCTAGCCAAGGAAACTTTACATAATGAAGCACATCCATTCATGAACCCCATGCACTTCATGGAGTAGAAGTGCCTCACAAGGCCTCTACTTATAGCCCCATTTTCTCTAAAACTCATTTTCTTGTGAATCCGTTTAGGTTTGCACGAAGAAATTTCAATGTCCCTCAAGTGATTCCACCTATTGCGTTGCTTCGCCTCATCCTTCTTCACATAGGAACGCTAATGGATATTTTATCTTTGCATAGCCACGCAAACATGGACCCCCCAATGGTATGATTCATAACAACCACTATCCCTGGCGTTGCATGTCCCTTCACTTCACCAAGGTGTAGAGGGTTTCAGTTATGTATGTCATAGGGGTGCAGAGTGATCCCACCATCATCCGAGCTACATGACGTTAAAATTCAAGCACCTTTGTCCTCAGCACATGATGTTAAACTATGGGTTCACCCCGTGTATCATACGCAGGGTACCCCATTTTGGACATTATCTACTCCCACTGGTCTCCATAGGGGTGAAATCATTCCTCACAGGGAATGAAATCATCTTTATTGGAGTTGCATCTATCCATGGTGAAAGGGATAACACCCTAGTGTAAGCCTACATAATTTCTTGCAAGAGGTAGTATCCCTGATCCTTCTCTCTTCCTAGGTGCAAAATCCCTCCCCCGCTGGGCTTTGTCTCCACCCGGGCCTCCACCGTGGTGTAAGTCCCCATCTCCATATCCCTAGATGGTAAACTGTGCATAATCCCCTAATTACTCTTTGGGCTACTAACTACATGTATTCCCCACTCCACTTCCCACAGACACACCTTTTAGGACCTGATTGGCAGGTCTTTGTTGTCTCTTGTATATCTCACTGATCATGAATCAAGAAGGCTTAGAGCAACTGCTGACCATGACATTCACCTCAGGAAGTCTAGAGTGTAATCCCCACACCCGTCCTGAACTACATGCTCTATGATATTTTCCAAGGTAGGGTACGTAGGAAGCCTCAATGAGGTTCAATCCCACTACCCTGGTCATTCTGACCATAATCATGCTGTTTCACCAATACCTTGGGAATCATAGAGTTTAAGCCCCCCACCCATCCTGAACTACATGATCTTTAATCCTTTCCAAGGAAGGGTATGTAGAAATCCTCCATGATGTTCAAGTCCACCATCCTGGTCATTCCAAGCATCATCACATTTCGTAAACAACACCTTTAGAAGCCTAGATTGTAAGCCCCACAACCACACCTGAACATCATGGTCATTGATCCTTTCCAAGGCAATGTACATTGGATGCCTTCATGAGGTTCAATCCCACCACCATGGTCATTCAAACCATCTTCATGTCAGTTCACCAACACCTTAGGCATCCTAGAGTGTAAGCCCCACAACCACACCTGAACTACGTGGTATATGATCCCTGACAAGGAAAGGTATGTAAGAATCTGTCCTAAGGTTCAAGCCCAAAAACTGGTCGTCCAGAACCCATTCACGTCGGTTCCCACACCACCTGAACTTCAAGGTCTTTGATCCTTTCCAGGGAAAGGTACATAGAACACCTCCCTGAGGCTCAAGACCAACAAATATTGGACCCCAGGTCTACTCCGCATTGGTTCACCGACCCCCATCCCACAAAACCTATGTGTGTTAGATCCATGTATTCTAGATAAGGTACGTAGGAAGACCCTCTGAGGTTTCACCCTATCTAGTGGTAAGTCGTTGCGATGAAATCTAGTGTTAAGAGGTTGTGTCCTCATTCAAGGGTATGTCGTCGACATCCCCATCCAGCAGTAAGCCATTGAAATCCCTATATGGTTGTCATTCATAATTAGATGATCTATGTATACTTTGATTCCCTACCATACGGAATTGAAGTAAGTCTCCTCGAGACTCAATCCCAACATCATCATTGTCCTCACGAAAATTCCATCTAATTGACCATTCACTTCATTCAAACACTCAATCATCCATCTTAATTCTTACTCGAGCCACCACATCCAGTTGACGTAATTAAATCTCACCCCCTCAACATTAGTGTTCCATCCCTATGTTACACCCATCTGATCAAATTTAATTAGTGTTCTGATCCGTCCGATATGTCTCCACTAGACGTTAAACTCCCGTAATACCCTATGTTAAACATGGGAAGTTGAGGAAAACCACAGATACATGCCCATGGAATATGATCCCCCATGTTCGACCTGGTATTCCTTGGGTGTCTGTGCCCTTTAGTTGCCCTATAATAAATGGAAGAAACCCAGACACACTAGTGACCCAACGTCCATACAAGCCAGTGATGTCCAATTTGACTACTCCCCTAACCGATGGTTGATACCCTATTTGGGACCTTTGTAATGTCCTGACAGATAAAGTGTAATTAACTGGTGTCCATGAAGATATGGGACTAGGAATAGTTTCATGAGCAACGTCTTAAATTTATAAGGGAGACCCGGACTTGGTGATGAGTTCCGAGGAGGAATCCATGGAAGGAAGAACTGACATCCCATCATCTTGATTCTATCCAGGAGAAAACATCCCTGAATAACGAATGGATGCCAACCGCCATTGGAAATCAGGAATGTGGGGAAAAAATGTGCATCCTCATAGATGTACGCGCGCGCCACGACAAAAGCATTGAAAACAGAGATAAAGACAGATTTTTCTAAAAGCAACTTCTTAATTATCTTTTGTACCAATGAGTGAAAAATTGATAAAAATTAATGAAGATATCATGAATAAATACAGGATAAGAAAATATATTTGTTTTTTTGAGAGATATATTATAATATTTTATCAATGTATGCGTAATCATAATCAATGCTGATAAATGATGACATTGTCGTAATAAACTGTTACCACTTTGGTAACATAAATCATGATCCCTATGGAATAAAAAAATTACATAAAGATTATAATTTTATTAAAATGATTAAATACATGATATAACATTTATATGTTATAAAATACACCTCATAGAAAAATATTGGTGCATAACATTACATCTGCCTCAAAGAAGGAAAATATAGATAAGGCTACTTTACCAATTTGGTATCTTTCTGAAACAGAAACCTCATTAAAGAGATATCATAAAATGGATTTGTAAATACCAATAAATTTATTATTTAGTATCATTTAATAAATTAATATTAATAAAATACACTACACAAAATAAATTAGTGGTAAACATTGCCTGTATCTCATGAATAATAAAAAGTGAGATGAGAAAACCCTTTCTTTATGTCTTCAAATGCATTGTACACATTCAAACCTATTGTATAATAAATATAATTTTAATATAAATATATAAAAGAACCATATTAATATATATAATAACATAAATTATTCACTTATGACTTTATATTACCCGTTTATTAAAAAATCTTGGTTAAATTAATGTTTTTGGAAATAACCACTTTGGTTATCGTACCTGTTCTGACTTGTTATTATTGATCCTATTACTTCAATGGTAATTTAATTATTTATAGAATATTAAACATGATTTATATATCATATATATTTATTAAAAAAATATATTCCACGATCTATATAATATCGAAATATGAAATGGAATACTTCGTTCATGGAGACGGTAGGTCGTACATACACATGAATGTTGTTTTCATTTTCTTATCCCATTAGAAATAAAAAATCAAATTACATATATGTATATATATATATATTATAATTAAATTATAATTATTATGTAATATATATCAAATAAGTTCACTAAAACCATCCATAATATTTTCCATGTAATTTGTTAATGAATCACGTCACTTTGAGGATGCAATAGGCTACACATCCACAAACGATGTTATCATATTTACACAAAATGAAATTCATAAAATTATTTGTTATATAATAATTAAAACATAATCAATACATAATAAAAATAATAAATAACTTTTAAAAATATTTTGTACAGTATATTTCATTACCAAGATATGTGTTAATGAAAAATGAACGACATCATTTCATGATTGGGTAGTTCGACGTACAAAAGAACGATAAGTTCATTACCAATAAGATGGAAGTGTGCACTAGTGTAGGTTTAAACATTAAAATAAAACAATATAAATATATTTAGGACACTAATATTATTTTCTAATCATGTAATAATAATATTTGATGGGCATACATTGAAAATAAAAAAAAAAGGATATTGAAGAGCGATATTAAATCTTTTTTGTGTAACTCCTCTTGGTTTGCTCCAAAGGGATTCCTTGGTCGGATTTCATGAAAAATGGAAGATTAAAGGTTTAAGGGAGGTATTTTGGGAAGATATTTGAGTATTTATTTTCCAAGGAAATGTGTATTGAGATGTTTGAAGAACTTATGGGGTGAGTGCCCTTTTATAGTGGAGGAGAAGTGACATTCTTGTAAATATAAAAAAAAGAATATTAAGAGGAATCCATTATATCATCTGCCTCTAATAATTTATTTTTTTTAAATAGGGTAATAAGTTGAAATAAATCTAGAAAATATATTTTACACATGTTTTTAGTACATTTTTCCTCTTATGAAAAAAATTACCCATTAAGTAATCTGGTTTTTACGTTAGTCGTTGTTATTAGTTTGTAATTACATTCAAAAATTATTTTTGGAAAAAATATTTTAACTTATTATAATTTATAATTTTTTATCATTTAAAATATTGAATAATTTCTTTAAATTATAATCACATAAGTGATAGAAATTAATTTAATGTTAATCACGTTTAAGGGATGAGAAAGCATTGTTTTCAAGTAAAAATGTTCAAATGCTTGCTTAGTTTTTATAAATAAATTTAATTTGAATTTTTTTAAATATAATAAATTAGTTAAAATGAAATAAAATTGTTATAATTATACTTAAAATAAAAATTTAATAAAAAATTTACTTTATAAATAAATTTTATGAAAGGGATGTTTTGAATTAAAATTCACCATTTTCACTATTCATCAAAAAATGAAATTTCTCAGAGAAATACGAAAAAATTCACCCAAAGTACATCTGTATACTACTCATTATGATATGAACATTTTTTCAAATTAATATTTTATAATTTAAAAAAAAATTATTATTATAATCTGTTTTCCGGTAAATGGTGGTAAAATTACCTTTTAGAAAAATTAAAACCTTTATTCTTAACATTGGATTTATTTATATATTATACCTATGACATATGTGGTATGAATATTAAAAATATTTATTGCATATATAATATATAATTTTTTTTATAACATTCATCAAATGTTTTTTTCAATTAATTGGGATAAAATTATTTGTGGACATATATAAATAGTTTTCTTTGAAAATAAATTTCGTTATTTCCAAATAGAATTTCCAATAAATTATAATTATAGATAAACAAATGATTAATTTAACAACCGATGTAAATAATTGCTTCACAATTTAATTAATCTTAATCTTAATATCTGTTTTAATAGATAAATGGCAGCTATAATAATATTTTAATAATAATATTAATAGTATAATATGGTTTAGTAAAAATTGAATTTGAATGTTATGAAAGAAATTTAAGGGACTCAAAATTGTACACAAAAGAATTCATAAATGGTGTTGCATGAACGAAATATTAATATAATTATTTTTTTATAACAAGATCAATTTGTTGTTGCATATATTTCAGTTCATACATTGTACCTTAATATATAAAAATAAATATTCAGTGTCTCATGGAATGAAAAATATTAAAAAGATTAAATTTATTCAAAAAAAATTCCCAAAATCTCAGGGTGCTACATCTTCCATAAGTAAATAAATATATTTAATATTTATGGAAATAACCCATCAATAATTTATCCTGAAGACTTTAAAATTAATTCCTTATGATAATTAAAATTAAAATGGGTTTTGTTTTTCTTTAATACATATAATATAAAAGTGATAAATCTTTTATAAATCTATAATGGATCGAAGAGAATCTATTTCAATCATGGTACCATCTTATTTGATGAAAATTACTCTCGTAATTTTCCACCATAGCTTTTTATGATTCTACTTTTTAAATTGTCATTATGTACATTTCCATTATTCTGGTATAATTTTTACACATAAAAAATATTATATATGTACATGGTCTATGTTTGAAGTTTTCAACTTCTAATTTCATAGTATACTCTTCATGAAACATATTTTGTATCACTCCTCATGTGGATGAAAATATTATGCATGCACCAAAAATTTTACATATAAATATTCTTCCAATTTATATTTTCAACTCATTGTATATGAATCAAAAGTAAAAGGTGATTGAAGTGGCAGAGGAAGTTGGAGGGAAATAAGTTCATGTGTACCTAGACAGAGTGAACGATGAATATAAAAGTTCATGTGCTGATGACACAGTCAAGACAAATCAAATGGAGGGTGAGAAGGATGGAAATATCAATTCCCCCATGACCCTTAAGAAGTGGGGGGATAGAGTCGAGTGTGAAGAAGAGATCCATAATCACAAAGCATCCTACACTGAGGTGGTAAAGCATGGAATTCATGAGCCCCTAAGCAAGGAAGTGGAAGGGAAAACCCAATGTAGGAGGAAGACACAGAGGGATTATACAGACCTACCCAAGCCAATGGTGACGAGGTATGCTTGCAAGAATGTAGGGTTGCAAGAAAATGTTCATGCAAATGGGAACAGTGGCAAGCGAAGGGGAGGGTCTCCGAAGGTGGATACTGGGCCCAGTGGGAAGCGGTCAAATAAGGCGAAGATGTATGAGGAGATGCTTAGGAAGAAAAACATGTATCTTGAGATGATGCAGAAGTATGAATCTTCAGAATGGGAGTCAGTTGATCCTGGTGATGAGTCATTCGATGATAGGGAGAGGGATGAGTATGGGTTTGATGTAATGTAGCGCTTTTATTTTCTACTGTCTGTACTCGCACTTTTTTCTTAATAAATTTGGGGGATCAGGCTTTCTCCTGGTTCAGACTTTTCTGGTATAATAAAAAATATTACATATACTCTATGGATTTGAAATAATTATTCTATTGTAGATAAAAAATCATACAAATACTAGAATAATAAATGAAATTTTTATTTCTATAGTTCTAATCCAAAGAGAACATTATATATATTTACAAAACATTCAATTTCATCCATTCGATATACACCGCACGAATCACTATGAATCTTCTATAACTGTGATGTCTATTTCAATAAACAAACACCATATAATCCTCATAATAACTATATATATCATCTACTTATTCTCGTATATGTTTTTTCTTATAAAATGTATCGTATGGATAACCACTCTTTACTAAATGAAACTGCTTGAATACCGTGTGGGATCCTCACGATCTTTCATAGTGTATTACTTACAAGATAAGATAATAATGATAATGATGAGGTAAGTGCCAACTAAGAAATAAAATATTCCATTAAAACAAAATTTATTTGAAAATTTAATAGTCAGCCTCAAAGAACTCATAAAACATTGGTTTTCAACATGGAATAATACTCAATTATTACTCAAGACTCCCTATATCCAAGCATTGAACCCTCATTGTACCACCCCATACCATGACTATAGGATCGTTAATTACATAGTGACACCCCATTGTTATGTACATGATTCTCATGGCATGAACTGAAACTATGCTCCTCCTCCATTTCCTAATCTGGCTACGACTGAGCCTACCCACTACCTCGTGATTTTAAATCCTAGATTCTACATTTGGATTATATGTTTTATTTTTTTAATAAGAAAACATTTAAAATTCTCATTATCTAAAATTTTGGCAGACTATAGATACTTATGATGTGAAGGTTTCCTTTTAATGTACTAGTTCAATCATTAGATGTCTTGAATATCAATAATAACACTTTTCATATACAATTTCAATATTTTTATATCTACACATAATTATAGGATTAATTCAAAAAAATTATCGAATAACCTAAATTAACGTCCATCCATTCTTAATAACTCCACATCAACTTCAATATAACATTATAAATGATATAAATCTCATAAATCAAAAAATTCCATGTAACTCCATAATATAAAATATGATGTAAAAAATATCTATATGATACCCAATGGAACAAAATCATTAATTAAATTTTCCAACGAATCATTCTTCATACAACATAATTAATTCTAGTAATTCAGATAAACAACTATTCCTTCACATGAATAAATATCTAATAATTCAATGAAAATATCCTCTTATACTAATGAAAATTATTATAATTGTTTTTGACCAAAATTTCATGTAGTTTTGATACTTTCACATGTATATAATGAAAAAAACTTATGTTCCACTTATTTTAAATTTAAATAATAGTGGAGACAATATACTTACAGGGAAAAAGATGATGCTTCAATCCTCATGAAATATACCCAATTAAACATATAATAATATATGATCTTGGGAGATCATATTCTCAATATTATTGGGAACCCCAACTTCCTTCCATGATGTTCACGTTCATAATATGTTGACATCACACATATAGACATCATTATCTGTGAACCGTTTTGACCAGGAGGTTGTATACTGGATTTGATGAAAATAATTTTACAATTGTAGTGGAGTTATCTAGAATAACGTAGAATGTTTGGGTGAACTCTATATTAGTGTGATATGTGTGTCTGAATAATATTATGTTATTTGATGTTGAAAAATAAAAAAAATTACAAATTTAATGGTTCCACATCTTCTTGAGTTTTCTATGAAAATGGAAGGAGTTGGTAGTGGATTGGAGACATGGATTTTTTAACAAGAAGTTTAGACCTATTTTTAGTGTATATATATTATATACAATCTATTCATGTCATGTTTCTGCAAGAAGTTGTAGTCCACAATATTTATAGAATGGTCCCTGATAAATTTTGATGCTCTTGAAAATTGTAGTTGTGAAAATGTAGCATGATGGTGAAGTCACACATGGATTATAGATGTAGAGGCACCATATAATTTGAGTTTTGATAATGTATGTTGGCACATGCAATCATGTGTAACAGTTTTATTTTCCTACAAATACTATAAAACACATCTTATTTACCACTAATGATGATTGGAGGAAGATTAAGGGGTCTATATTCATGTATGTTTCACATATGTAAACTCAAATTGAATGATATATCTGGGTAATTAGTGTTTCATGAAATGAGGTTGTGAAAAAAAAGTTCCATGAATTGGGAAACATGAATGAGTTGTGTGATACATGAGTAAAATCACCAGAACAAAGGCATTAGTTCATATAACACTTGAACGAGTGTACACGGGTGATGATAGTAGCCTGAGTAGGGATTTGAAAAGGTTGGGGAAAGAATTTCACTAAAGACACTTTAATAACCATAGTCTTGTGAATAAGGTGTAGAGAAGATGGTGTGTGATACATACTTAAGTGAGTATAATTTAGAGAAGGATTCAATATGAAAGACTTATGTGATAAAACTACATTTGAAAATTCATTACGTGAAGGTAATTGGGTGAAGCATACCTGAGTGAATGCTCTTTTAAGAATTAATAAGAGAACATCCAGGGGTTGATATAGATATTTTTAGACCATTAAATGAATATGATATCCAAATGAATCTATATTAAATTATCTAGTGCTATTCAATTAGTATGAGGATTAGGGGAAGAAAAATGAGTTCCATTGCAAAACCTAGATATAGGAAAGAATTTAAGTTCCCATCGACGGATGATGATACATTGTATTTATTGTTAATATTTTATAGAACAGTCAATGAGTATGTTAAAGTTAAAACAAATTTAATTGAGATAAGTGGAGTAAATTCAATTGATGGATAAAGAAATACATAGAAAAATTTATACCTATAACAATACATTAACATCAAATGTATCAGTAATAGATATTAATTTTATTAATATTTACTATTTAAAGTTAAACTATAAATTGTAAATAACAAATAGAGTTGAAGAAGTATATTCTAGTAGATGTGATGATTGATGATTCTAATAATGAGTTTGAAGGATATATCTTTGCTAGAAGGAAAAATATTTGGGAGATCAAACATCATAAGTAATAAAATAACATTATGATGAATATAAGTTTGAAGGTAAACTAATCAAATGGTAATCAATTATGATGAATAAAACATATTTATGTGATGGAGGAACCTCATTAAAGAAATGATAAAATAATATTTGTTCAATTTTCAAAGAATATAAAGGAAATTTCTTACATAATTATAAAAAATGGAATGATGTGAGGCAGCATTAGAATATTTTCTAAACATTAAATAATGAGTGATATTTCAAAGACTATTCTATATGGTTAATTGAGAAAAAAGGAAAAATGATGTGTTTGGAAGTTTGAAATGATATTTTGGTAATATTTTCATGAAATGTTTCATTTGATAAATGTTGTAGTAGGTGTTGCATAAAATTTAATTTATATAAAGGCATGATCAAAGAAAATAGATCCATTGAAGGATAAATAAGAACCATGTTAGAAGATGTTATTCTATTATTTAACTGAGAAATATCAATATAGAGGAAGACCAATTGTGATACATTCTCATTTAATATTTTAAAATACCATTCATTGGAATTTGAGGATGCATGTGAAGAAACATAGTGTTTTGAAGTTAATATAATATTGAGATTTGGAAGAAGTTATAATAAATAATTATAATATTATAGACATGATTAAGATTATTCACAATCTAAGGACAATCAGAAGGTAAAAACTCACTCCGAGTGGGACTAAATGTCAGAGCACTATAATTCACAACAATGAATTATGTTGATAAACTTGAGTTGATTTAAATTTTATGAATTAGGTAATTAAGGTACACATCATTTATCAACATTATGTATATGAGGAGTTGAGTTGTACGAATGCATAATTTATCATACACTAGAGTCAACATCAATCAGAAGTTATGTTTATTAGAAGATAATTATGTCATGATAAGTAGATGTTCCGAATATTAGAAGTTTGACAATAAAGTTGATTCAAACAGAATAAGAATATTCAATCCCAATTTGTAATAAATATATTTGTATTATATATATATATATCCAAAAGTTAATAAATAATTTTAGAAAACAATTGTTGGAATAAAGACTAAAGAAGATTTTGTTGAGGCAAAGGCTTTACTAGAAGGTGCTGACTGGATTTTAGAGAATAATTTCATTCGTAATTGGTATGAATTAAATTAGAACGTTATAAATTTAAACCACAATAATGATTCATAGATATAGGATTAATGTGTAATGTTCATGAAATGTAAATTATTGACTAAATATATGTTTATAGTAATAATTGAATACTATTGACACTGAATTTTTTGGGAGCTATGATGAGGTCAAATCCTAATACCATTAGAGGATATTAGAGGATGTCAATTTAAGAGATGAGAAGGTGGGAATATAAAATTAATTCATATGTGTTCACTACATTAATCTGATGAAGGTTGAGTATATAAATATGGAAACACTAATTGAGTTTATCATAAAAAATAATAATTAAGAGAGTTGATGATTTTACAAGGGATGAATTAGCCAAATGATATCTTTTATTTGATGATTATAATGGTTGATGTGTGGTAATAATGGAACATGAAGTTATAAAGTATTGAGTAAGTTCCCATGATCAAGAAATTTGTAAGGGGATGATAAAAAATTATGACAACCACTGACATAATGGACCTATTGATGTAAATGTTCATGGAAGTCAGGGTTTTGAAATATAATTCTTCCCAGAGGTGGATATGCTGTAGAGACCCGAAGCCTGACGTACATTGACATTACATTACATTTGCCGAATACTTAGTACATAACAAAAACACACACACAAGGACCGTAATAGTTTTGTGTCTTTGGAAACTCGGAATATAGTCTTCTAATCATGGTGAAAGATATTCAAAATCTCACATAAAGATCTTCCTTTTTTTTACCTAAAACCATTATTTATATCCTGTGGAAAATAAAACATAAAAGGGTGAGCTCAAATGCTCAGTAAGGTTAAACAAAAGAAATATCAATCACATCATAAGCACGTAACTTTTGGAAATCTTAACCTGTAAAAGAGATCATAATTTCATAACCTGGGATAACTCATGGCAGTGAAATGTAATCACAATAATCATAACATAAAACATGAAACTTTGTGGCATTCACACATAATCATAGAGAATCATTTATTGTTAGTCAAGACTCATTTCCAAGACTATCTTAGTGGACAAAGTCCCTTTCTGAACCGAGTCACCCGCGTTTCAGCCGTGTTTCACTGAACCGGTATAACCTACCGTTCCAGCCATGTCTATCACATGAGATATAAAATCTTTTCACAATGCATTGGAGGATGATATAGGTCCCACCCATCTCATAATGATACCATTCTTATGTGTGCCACAAAATCATAAACCATACATCCTAGCATAACCCATGTAACAAAAATGGGAATCTTAAACATCATGACATCATACAAAAATTCATATAAGATAAAGGGATTCATAAAAATATAATTCCATCACAACGTAATCAAATCAATGTAATAATAGGGATAGAAACATAACCCTTTATTATCTTATATGGAAAATAATTTTGATAAAACATTTGAACTCCATTCTTGAGGAAAATATCCTTTCAGCTTCAAAAAGATTTTTCTTTCTTAACATGTCATACAATTTTAAACTAAAATATGTTGATTAAAAATAAACATGAAAAAATTTAAAGGAAGCTTCTTGGAAATAATGTTTTAAAAATCAATTCATTCTGTATAAGTTAAAAAAACATTCTTCGTACTTTTGTCGGAAAAGTCAAAATGTACCTCGTACGAACAACGACAAAAGATTCCTTTCATATCTTTTACAAAAAACATACCGAAGGGTAAAATTGGATATAAACTATTGTAGAAGGATGGAAATTGTATTACATATTGAGGGAACATGGATGTGGATGATAAAATACACCCCAGTAATTACCAAAGTAAAAACAATCTCGGATAAAAGTGAGATTGTGATATTTCCCTTACCTTATGTCTGATATGCATTGTACGTATCCAAAACTCTGGTATAATGATTTAAATAATGTCATTAACTTATTACATAATCATATTCATTGTTATGATATCATATATGGTTCACTTATGACTTTATATTACCCGTTCTTTTGTAAATTCCATGTTAAAGAAGCGTTTTGGGTAAAATCGTTTTATTTATCGTAGGTGTTTGGACTTGTTGTTCTGGACATTATTATTACTTATATCATGATTTAATTACTTCCAGAATATAAAACATGATTTATATATCATATATATTCAGTATATATAAATATATATATAATAGAAAGATAAATGAAATGAAACACACCGTTCATGGAGACGGTAGTCCGTACGTACGCATGAACGCTGTTTTCGTTTCCTTATTGAGTTGAATGGAATTAATTAGATGAAATTCTTATATATACACCTAAATCCATTATCATTATTATTTCATATATTTCATGATTACTTATTATATATACTTTATAATCATACATGAATGGTTATAGTGGAGAATGAATCTCTTCGCGTCGTGGAGACGGTAGTCCGTACGTACGCACGAGCGATGATATCGTTCTCATGATCGTGAGACTGTATTGGAGTGTATGTATACTATTTAAGAATTAATATAACTTTAAAATTATAATATATAGTTATTATTTACAGCATTATACCCATCCAAGTAAGGTGGTAGTGGAAAATAGATTTCACCACTGCCTGGAGACGGTATTCCGTACGTACGCACGCGCTGTGATTTCATTTTCCGTAGGATGGATAGATGGTGAAATAGGATTGTTTCATACATATAATAACATATCAGTATATTAGTGATACTGATGTTATTACTTCATAATGAACCAACTAAAGAAGATTAAGTGGAAGAAGAAATAAAGATGAATGAATCGGTAACGGACATTACATCTTCTTTGAAGTGCTTCTTTGAGACCTTATTTTAGGGAAATAAAAAGGGTCTTTGAAGAAGACCAGAACCTCTAGGATGTTTCTAGGGAAGTGGAGAAGAAAATTGGGCTGTGTTGGCCGAGCTTGAAGGCTCAATGTTGTGTGAGGAAGAGAGGGAGGAGGTTCCCTTTTATAAGGGAGGACAGGGGAACCTTTGGAATAACAAAAAATATTATTTTATTATAAAGTCAAGTTCGGTTTTATATAGCTCCAAATTTATTTATTTCGAGGATAAGGTGGGTATGGGTAGAAAGCCTCTCATAAAATAAAATTTAGACAAGTTTAGGTTCCTATTTTAACCTTATCATTTAGATTTAACATTAAGTTAAATAATTGTATTTTTACTGTGTCTTCTTGTGTTCTTACACTATAAGGTTAATAAACATACTATAAGAAGCAAAACGAACCCCAAGTTATTTATTATTAATATATATAACCTTAGATAAGTCATTTGGCCGAACCTTAGATTTTTTGGAATAATATATCAAATTAATAATATAATATTTGTTTTAAAAACTATTTTATGTCAATTTTGACACTATTTAGTAATTGATTTTTGTGAAACTCATAACAGAATGATAAGTTCAAAAAAAGTTAATTAAATGATTACTAACATGTCATATTAACCTATAAAATTAGTGGAATTCATAAAAAGTCTAAATTATATTTATTTGGGTATTTATAACATCAATTATGTCAATATTTCATTAATAGGATAATTACTGCATCATCGTTGTGTCAAAAATAAATTAAATTATATAATGTTTAAAAATTAAAAATAAAATACCATTATGTAGGAAATCTTATTATATTTCTAATGAATATTTATTTTCGAATTTATATTATGTATAAACCCTTATTAAAAATGTTTTAGTAAATAAACTTTGATTTTAACTCTTTTAACCCTTCTTTAAATAAATTAATAATAAATGTCCTAATCTAATCCAAGTGGGCCTAAATGGACATATTTTATTCCTAAGTTTTTTTTTTCGAATTACACTTGTCCAATAGAATTAGGACATGTGTTAGGGTAATAATAATATCATTTCTACCCTTACTTACCCTATTTACTTTTAACCGTGGTAAAAAAAAGTCAAAAGTTACTATTCACCAAAAATTATTTTCATCTCATTGAACCACATTTTAGTCCTTGATATTAACCGTGTCTCTCGTATTTTTGAAATTCCACTCACAGAATCGGTAAAATTAAGTTTTATGAAAAAGTCAGTTTTTAACTACCACTTAGTGGTTTCACTATTCCTCAAAAAAATGATAGTTTCCAGAAAAATACCAAAAATTAGATCTAAGATATATTTGATATTATTAATTCAAAAATGATGTCTATTTTACCAAATTCAAAACATATCAGTTGCATTAATTAATTTAAAAATTAATTCTCGTCGTCAAAACAAATAGCGTGTTCTTAAGAGATAATAACCATCAAAAGATTGACACTTGTTTATGTCTGGTTTAAATGTAAAATTACATCCAATGACCAACATTAAATTGTAGAAATATATTCTAAATATACTTTAAAACCACTCAAATTAATAATTTATCACTATTTATTATTTCGATTGAAAATGTTGTTTTTAATTAAAAATTAGTAATTTTCACTATTCATCAAAATATGAAAGTTATCCGAAAATCACCAAAATTTCACCCTAATCTAATATCGATATTCCGAATCCAAAAATTAAATCCATTTTGAAAAATAAAAATTAAAAAATTTCAAAAAGTGGTTATTACTATTCATAACGGCTAGTTTTAATAATATTTTAATAGCATATCGTTGTTTAGTGAAACTCGGTATTGCATACTACACACGCTATCAGGGAAGGTCGCGATTGCGTGTAATGAAAGGCAAGTAAAATATGTGTGTTGTGCAAGATCCTTTTGGTGTAGCGTACAACACAAGACATTAATGAAATTAAAAATAATATTTTTCATAAAATCTCGGGGTGTTACATTCTACCCCCCTTAAAATGAATTTCTCCCTCAAAATTCGTCAGGGTTATAAATGGTTTACTACTTGAAAGTTTCTTTAATAGAAACCCACATTGTAAAAAGGAATACCAAAACCAATCTTTAAAAACAAATGTATGAAATGTAACGATTACCCAAATAAACTAATCACTAGGTTTCCACATAGGTGAAAATATGGATATGGAAGAAAAATCTAACCATCTTGTTCTGATAGAGAGTGGTAGAGAACATGGATATGGAAAAGCCAACAATCACAAATCCATAAATTTGTGACGATCTAAGGTACCATCTGATTAATCAGATATAACAGAACTAGGAAAACATTTTTGGTTTTCAGGATCATTTCCCTAAAGTTGAAGAATTTGAATAAATACTTACTTTATTTTGGTACAATCTCACTGTTGTTCGTTCCTTGAACAATTTCCACTTCATCTCTTAAATAAATGAAGTGTTAAAAGATCATGTGATAGAATGATGGGTCATTCCATCTGTTTCAAACAAAAGGTTAGCAATATTTATCAAATATTCATAAGTCCGTCTTTTGTGAGGTTAATCGTATACGCTTCCAAAAATGAACTAATACTTCATATATCATACCTATTAAAAAAATAAAACTAGTTTCTACTAACCAGGGACTTCCTGTAGGTCAGTGGTAGGCGATAAAGGCCAGTCACACTTCGGTTGTGGGTTCGATTCCCCACAGCCATGTCTGACGCGATGGGCTGTCGCCCGTCCTGCAGGTTTTCCTTTTTCTAAAACTATATTACTATAACATCTCATCAATAATATCAAAAAAATGTTTTATCCTTAAACAATACTAACTTATGTCCAACATAATACATTCCAATCTTTAGGCTTATCGAAAATACTTCAGCCCAAGATCATTGTATTGGGAAAATGATTACGTGAATGCCATCATTTATCCCAATACATCATAAGATATATCTTGTTGGTCAAATTACAAAACATGTTAATACCTTAATCATGTATTCTCTTGAAGAATGAATACCCATTGAACCTTAGTGAAAACATGAATGATGTCAAAAGTTAACTCATTCCAAAATCCAAAAATTCTATATACTCAAACCACGATATAACCTTCTCCTTATATCAGTCATGAGCTCATGAATACTATCAAACATTTAATTTTCTCCTTATCCCTTCATTATGCGCATATCATCTTTATTCCAAAACTATTTGAATAACCTTTCATGGATACTGGTGGCATTAATCACACACTTTCAAAACTTAAGGAAAGACGACAATGTAACAATCTTTAGATGTCTCTTTATTACATAGTACCATGAGATTACTTATACAACATTCCACATGATAAACATGTAATTATTCCACTAAATTCTTAAACCATTGACCGAGATTCAACAATTCTTTCATCTCACATATCATTTGTAGTCTCATCATCATCATTAACATAAATACTACCCATATGACCATACTGATTCTCTTAATGAGACTTTCCCTTAGGGAATTGGTTTGCATAATGCACGTACATTCCACATTTAAAACTTTTAACAATTATTGATGTCGTAGCAATACCATTATCCTCATCCCTGGTGTTAACTGAACCGTTTCCTTTGCACTTACTGGCTTTGTGTCCTTATTTTCCACACCCAAATCATCTTCCAGTTCCTTTGAAACATTCTCCTTGATGCCTCCTCCCACATGATTTACATAGGGGAAATTTAACTTTCTTTCCTCTATGATCATCATGAAACTCCATCTTTCTCTTATTAGCTGAGTCAGGAAACTTTCCAAATTTTACTTTATTGATCATATAATGAGATTGCTTATTCCGAATAATAATGATTTTTGGACTTCCAAATCCCATTTCATTTGGTTTCTCATTAAGAATAACATTCCATTGTCGATCATATCCTCCATTATCGTGAATCATCTTGTTTCCAGCCATTTTCTAAAACCCAAAAAGAATAGTGTGAGAGGAAAAAATCATGACAGGGAAAACAACATCATAAAGGGGGATTATCCTCAATATCGAACATCTTAGGTTAAATTCTATGATCGTTACCGTAGTTCTAGGACTGTATCCTATACGTATACTTATCCTTAGGGACATCCCTAGACATACATTAGAAATATCTCTAGGGATCTCACTAACCTTTTCACATCCTAGTTTCCAAAGGTTGACTACACTTTTCCACCGATACCAACTGTAGAGACCCGAAGCCTGACGTACATTGAAATTACATTACATTTGCGGAATACTTAGCACATAACAAAAACACACACACAAGGACCGTAATAGTTTAGTGTCTTTAGAAACTTGGAATATAGTCTTCTAATCGTGGTGAAAGATCTTCAATATCTCCCATAAAGATCTTCCTTTTTTTTACCTAAAACCTTTCTTTATATCCTGGGGAAACGAAAACATAAAAGGGTGAGCTCAAATGCTCAGTAAGGTTAAACAAAAGAAATATCAATCACATCATAAGTACATAACTTTTGGAAATCTTAACCTGTAAAAGAGATCATAATTTCATAACCTAGGATAACTCATTGCAGTGAAATGTAATCACAATAATCATAACATAAAACATGAAACTTTGTGGAATTCTCACATAATCATAGAGAATCATTTATTGTTAGTCAAGACTCATTGCCAAGACTATCTTAGTGGACAAAGTCCCTTTCTGAACCGAGTCACCCTCGTTTCAGCCCTGTTTCACTGAACCGGTATAACCTACCGTTCCAACCATGTCTATCTCATGAGATATAAAATATTTACCCAATTCATTTCGAGGGAGATATAGGTCCCACCCATCTCATATTGATACCATTATTATGTGTGCCACAAAATCATAAACCATACATCATAGCATAACCCATGTAACAAAAATGGGAATCTTAAACATCGTGACATCATATAACAATTCATATATGATAAAGGGATTCATTAAAATATAATTACATAACAACGTAATCAAATCAATGTAATAATAGGGATAGAAACAGAACCCTTTATTATCTTAGATGGAAATGAATTTTGATAAAACATTTGAACTCCATTCTTGAGGAAAATATCTTTTCTGCTTCAAAAACATTTTTCTTTCTTAACATGTCATACAATTTTAAACTAAAAGATGTTGATTAAAAATAAACATAAAAAATTGTAATGGAAGCTTCTTGGAAATAATGTTTTAAAAATCCATTCATGTCGTATGAGTTAAAAAAACATTCTTCGTACTTTTGTCAGAAAAGTCAAAAAGTACCTCGTACGAACAATGGCAAAATATTCCCTTCATATCTTTTACAAAAAACATACAGAAGGGTAAAATTGGATATAAACTATTGTAGAAGGATGGAAATAATAATAAGTATTGTGGGAACATAGATTTGGATGATAAAATACACCCCAATAATTACCAAAGTAAAAACAATCTCGGATAAAAGTGAGATTGTGATATTTCCCTTACCTTATGTCCGATATGCTTTGTACGTATCCGAACCTCCTGTATAATGATTTAAATAATGTCATTAACTTATTACAGAATCATATTCATTGTTATGATATCATATATGGTTCACTTATGACTTTATATTACCCGTTCTTTTGTAAATTCCATGTTAAAGAAGCGTTTTGGGTAAAATCGTTTCATTTATCGTAGGTGTTTGGACTTGTTGTTCTTGACATTATTATTAATTATATCATGATTTACTTACTTCCAGATTATAAAACATGATTTATATATCATATATATTCAGTATATATATATATAATAGATAGATAAATGAAATGAAACACCCCGTTCATGGTGACGGTAGTCCGTACGTACGCATGAACGTTGTTTTCGTTTCCTTATTGAGTTGAATAGAATTAAGTAGATGACATTCATATATATACACATAAATCCACTATCATTATTATGTCATATATTTCATGATTACTTATCATATATACTTTATAATCATACATTAATGGTTAAAGTGGAGAATGAATCTCATCGCATCGTGGAGACAGTAGTCCGTACGTATGCACGAGCGATGATATCGTTCTCATGATCGTGGGACTGTATTGGAGTGTATGTATAATATTTCAGAATCAATATCACTTTAAAATAATAATATATAGTTATTATTTACACCATTATACCCATCCAAGTAAGGTGGTGGTGGAAAATAGATTTCACCACTACGTGGAGACGGTATTCCGTACGTACGCACGCGCGGTGATTTCGTTTTCCGTAGGATGGATAGATGGTGAAATAGGAATGTTTCATAATTATAATAACATTTCAGTATATTAGTGATACTGATGTCATTACTTCATAATGAAACAACTAAAGAAGAATATGTAACACCCCGAGCTTCCACGATACGCTTCTCATTCAATAATGCAATAGCT
This sequence comes from Viscum album, assembly GCA_963277665.1. Taxonomy (NCBI): domain Eukaryota; kingdom Viridiplantae; phylum Streptophyta; class Magnoliopsida; order Santalales; family Viscaceae; genus Viscum; species Viscum album. Next base: position 1,871,004,836 of record OY728133.1, read on the forward strand.
TGCATTGTATGCAACTTCGAGTTCTAAAACACCGCGACTAATCAAAGTAGCCGTTATGAATAGTAATAACCACTTTTTAAAATTATAGAAATTTTATATTTCAAAATGGACTTCATTTTTGAATTCGTAATATCGAAATTATCCTAAGTTGAATATTTTGTAACTTTCTGAGAACTGCCATTTTTTTATGAATAGTGAAAAATACATAAAACAACTTTTTTAATCAAAATAATTTATTGTGATAAATTATAATATTTAGTGGTTTTAAAGTATAATTAGAATATATTTTTACAATTTTATCCAATGGTGTTAATTAGAATTAATTTAACATTAAAATTGGACATAAACAATTGCCAATCTTTTGATATAAATTGTTTCTTAAAAACACGCTATTTGTTGTGACAGCGGGAATTAATTATAAAATTAATTAATGAAAATTATATGTTTGGAATTTTGTAAAATAGAAATCATTTTTGAATTCGGAATATCAATTATAGCTTAGGGTGAAATTTTGGCATTGTTCTGAAAAACTTCAATTTTTGATGAATAGTGAAACCACTAAGTGGTAGTTAAATAACTGATTTTTCGTTTAAATGAAATATTACCACTTCTGTGATTTGATTTTCAAAAATCCGACATACATGGTTGTCATTAAGAAGTAAAATTTGGTTCAATGAGATTAAAATAAATTTTTGGTGAATAGTAACTTTTAAGTTCTTAATCGCGATTAGAGGTAATTAGTGTACTTTAAGGTACAAATAATGTTTTAATAATATGAGATGAGCATGACACTTCTCCTACTCCTATTGGATGAGTCATGGCCGACCAAGAAAACCCATGGGTCAACTTGGGGACCCCATGGAGCCACTTTAGTTGGAAAATGACATTAATATATATTTATTTAATGTAAAAATTAAATTGACATAAACATGAGTTATTTTACTAAAATAGTTTTTAAGTGGGGTTATACAAGTCCAAATTTTGACTATAAATATTCATTAGAAAGATAACAATCTTTCCTACATCATAGTATTTTTTTTATAATTTTTAGACATTATATAAAGTAAATTATTTATGACATCATTATGATGCAGCGATGACCTCATTATTTAACGATTTTAATAAAATGAAAAAATAATGAAAAATACAAGGCATAAACTTGTCCAAAGACTATTGGATGGGTATATTTCGAACCCTTATCACCTTATACACGAATTATATAAGTGTGGGACCTTTATAATCTGAAAAGCATTGTGTAATAATGTATCATTTCAATCTTTCCAAAAAGCCCCTCCTCTCCACTTATAAAAGGCCCCCACATCTCCCACCTTATTAACACCTTCAAGCCATTTGGCTTGGCCAACCTCTGCGCATATACTCTCCCAACTTCCCTCTCTTACTCCTAGAAGCCTCACTTTGGGAATAAATATTCCCAACGAAGCCTTTGGCTCAAATAAAAAAGAGTTACCCGATTTTGAGGTAATGTCTTCTCTAATGTTGTTTTGTTTTATTTTTATTCTCCAACCCCCTATACTCTTTTTATTCATTTTTTTTAACAACACCAGTATCCTCAATATACTAGGATGTTGTTATAAGAAGTATTAGAGCTACACTTACACACACCTACATCTAATGGTTAATGAACATACGGTTTCTGTAGATGGCGAATTTCTGCCTCACGAAACGATGATTGTTCAACACTCATATAACACCTTCAATGGTGTCAATTAAGATGTAAATATATTTATATATGATATATAATATGTTTATGTTTTACTTATGCTTATGTATTTCTCATTTATGGCATAATTTATGATTTCCATTATGGGTAAAATGCGATAATTTCATTTTAGGAAGTGCGGACTACCGCCCACTCAAAGTGATTTGAATCGTTAATGCCATATGTGGGATTTATAAAGGATGGATTAAATGGTATTATACACTATATTATACTGTAATTATATTATAAATTTATATCATTATGATTTCATTCCATTAAATACGAAATAGAAATGAAAATAGCGTTCATGCGTACGTACGGCTTACCGTCTCCATGAACGGTGCATTTCATTTCTTACCTCTAAATGTTATGTGACATTATGAATGAATGTATATACTGTATATATGATATATATGATATCTACATCATCAATATAATTCTGGATATAATGGATATTTCACCACATGAACAACTTGTAATTATAAGAAGTTTATTTTTGACTCAAGTACCAACGATCGACAAAATGACCGTTATAAACTTAAATAAATACATAATGTTCATAACATGGTAATAAGGGATATAAAAGGAATAATGAACATGAAAAATGTTCTTAAGTAAATAGGAATTAACTCTAGTTTATTATTCAGGAGGTTAAAGAACCGTCGAGTCAGGACAGACGCAAGGTAAGGGAACTTCTTAACCCAATTTCTATTCATTGGGTTAATCTCCTACTTTCAAATTATGTCATGATATTATTATGTACTATTTGGTATTTTTACTTTCTTCATGTGTAACTATAGTGAATACACATAATAGATCTATTTTATTTTAAAAATGATCTTTTTAAGTACTTCGTCTCAATCTCCTTTCATTGAGGCATATTTGGTTTTATACACAACTTTCATTTATATAGTGTATAAACCCCTTTGACTTTTACGTTTATTAAAAAGGTTTTCTTTTATAATTATGTGATTTTTAAATGATTTCAAAAAAGAGATATTTCTCTCCAATATATGAAAATCCAGTGCAAATGTATGCGTATTTAACGCAAGCTTAAAAATGTTTTCAAAAAACCCGACTCTCGAGTGTGGTAGACAGGAAGGGATTGGGAATGGACCCATCATGGCCTGTAATTAGTAGAGAAGTCTCAGAATTAGTTATTTTGTTTTCAGAATCTTGCATAATGTTTTCAGAAAAACACTGGATTATATTTGAGCAATTTTAAACGTATGTATCTTCTAAAAAATTACATCGGCAGGTCTCATGAGACAAACCAGTGTCTTGGCACGAGGCCTTGACAAAATCTTATTTGTGGTCTTGGCACGAGGCCTTGGCTACGTGGTTATGATAGTCTGGCATTATGCATTCCATCATTATGAAAGTGGTTATTGATATTGCATGTGATTATTCGACCAGTAGAATATCCATGTGAAGAAGTGAATGGCATTATCTCATTTTACTTTTGCCATATTATGTTGAAGTTCAAGTTTAAAAGGCTTTTGTTTTAGTTATACATTTCCTTAAATGTTAATGTTTATTTATGAAAGATTCCGCTATATTGTTAACCTTACTGAGCATCCGACCTCACCCCTTTCAATGTTTTAATATTTCCCAGGATGTGAAGAAGTATTTTATGAATGACCTGCAGGGATAGTCCGAAGAGGATAGAAGTGTGGACTATGGAGACTATGTTATTATAGTTATTCACTTTGTGATGTAATGTAACATTTATGAATGTATCTAGTGTTTCCAAGGCTACTAAACTAATTGGTCTTTCGAGACTTGATCTTTTGTGATCATGCCAATGTTACGAAGTAATGCACCGGCTCTGGGTAGCTGGGGTCAGTGCGTTACAGTTGGTATCAGAGGAAGTTTAGTACTAACCTTGGAAGCTAGATTTAGATAAACTCTGATTAGAGCACATAGCCCGAAGATAGACTTTGAGGATTAGTATAGAAGAACTTCCTAGAATTTTGTTATTGTAGAGATTTTGTGAGTTTTTCAAGAAATACATCCATGTCTGGATACGAGAAGGTAGAGGGGGCTTTGGCACAGATGTACCTAGGGGTAAAACCTGAAAACACCGCTTTGAGCTAGACTCGAACGGGAATTGGTGCACGACAACGGGCCTTGCTGCACTCTTGGTTACGACACTCCCGGGGGATATGCTTAGGATAATTCTCATTTTCTTTACAAACCACTTGAACGGTTATGAGTATATACTTACTCAAATAAAACCTTTTTATGATTATGGATTATATCCATAAATAGTTCAATTTATGTTAAGTATCTTACAAGTATGGAATTATGTATTTTGATTTATAAACTAATATAGTTTATGCCATTGTTTAAAAATGGCGCCTGGTGGAAGAAATGGAAACCGTATCAATGCACGCACTCCGTGTTGGGATTTCCCTCATGGTCAAGATAATTATTGTGGATATGGAGATACAACTAGTGCTGATCAACTTATTACCATACTGGGACAACTCACTCATGTTATGAATAATAACCTTACTCGTATGGATCACCCTGATCCGCAACGTGGAGGATCAATGTTAGACCGCTTCATGAGGCAACAACCACCAACCTTCAATGGGAGTACAAATCCTATAGTAGCTGAGCAATGGATAAATTCCTTAGAGAAAATATTCCATGCCTTGGGGAGTAGTGAAAGGGAGAAGGTTGTCATGGCAGTTTACCGCCTCACTGGTGATGCCGATCAGTGGTGGTCGCTGATTCAAAACACAAAGGAAGATGATGACGTATTGAATATGGAATGGAGGGAGTTCATAGAGATTTTCTTAGAAAAATACTTTCCTCATGACCATCGAGCAGATATGGAATGGAAATTTCTGAGTCTGAGACAGAAGGAGGATGAGAATGTCGCAAAGTATGAGGCTAACTTTACAAGGTTAGCGAGGCATGCTGCCGATTATATACGTAACCCAAGGAGTAAGATTGATCGTTTCTTTGATGGGTTAAACCCATTTCTCTGTCGATCTTTAGTATCACAATCCTTCTCATCATACGAAGATATTGTCTCGTGTGCTATCAAGACAGAAAAGGAATTCTCTATGTCTTATGACAACAAAGTAAAGCAAGAGAAGAAGAGAACGGTGGAACAAGAGAAAGATAAAGGGAAAAAGGGAAAGAAGGATTTTCCATTATGTGATAATTGTGGGAAGAATCACCCAGGTACGTGCCTAAAAGGAATGGGAGTTTGTTATAAATGTGGAGAAAAGGGTCACCAGGATCGTGATTGCAAGGGAAAGAAAGGGGCTGGCAAAGTTGAATGCTAAAATTTTAGGGAAATGGGGCATTATGCAAATGAATGTCCTAAGCATCAGGGAAACTTACCTCAGAAAAGGCCAAGGGATCAAGGACAATCTTATGCTGTTATTACAGTTGAAGCAGAATAACTAATGTATTGGTGCTTTTGGACTCATGGATTATATTTTGGTTATTAGAATAATGTGATATATATATATAAGGATTGTACTTCAGTACTTGTTGATTTAAGTAAGGTTTTAATATGATGAAGGTAATTATATTTTTAGTATGTGACAATAAGAGAAACTTTACTTTGTTTGGGGAATCTGATAAGTTGATTTTGGAATTAAGAGACCTTTTAGAGAAAGTCTGGACAGAGGTATTTTGGATAACTATAAAGGTTGGAGTGGATTAAGTTGTTCTTTGGATAGTATTGTTTAAGGTTATAAAATTTTATGAAGATTATTTTTGGAATATTATGATACTATAGTTTTAGGAAAAGGACAACCTGCAGGGTGGGGCATAAACCGTCGCGTCGGACAAAGCTGCAGGAATCGAACCCACAACCATAGTGAGACAAGCATTTATTTCCTACCACTAGCCTACTGGAAGTCCCTGGTTATTACAAAATATTTTTGCTAATCTAAATGGTATGTGTTAACATTTGGAACCTTATTCAATTAGGATAAATAGAATATTTTTGAGTTCCGTTACCATTTGGAGTAAAAGTTGGGTTTGTGGTAAAAATTTATTAACGAATGAAAGTATACATAACAAGTATATATATTCCCTTACGTTCTTAGTAAATATCCTAAATAAATTCCTCAACATTATAAAAGGTAACATAAAACAAAAATGTTGTCGGTTAACTTTTCCAACTGGGGATTTAATGAACGTTTAACCAATCACAAGTTTGTGATTTTCTTGTGGTTAAACTTTCTCTTAATCCTGTTTTCTATAACTCTCCATCAGACCTTGATGGTTTGTTTCTCCTCCATATTCATATTTTCATAGAATCCTAGAATGGGCTATATCGGGTGACCTTTGTACTTATCTTGCTTTCTTTTAATGTTATATATTTATTAACCTTATTTCCGATGTGGGTTTTCCTCAAAGGTATTTTCTCTTTTCAACCTTTTATTTTCAATGAAAAATTTCAAATTGCGAGGACGCAATTTATTGAAGGAGGGGAGAATGTAACACCCCGATCTTCCACGATACGCTTCTCATTCAATAATGCAATAGCTTGCATTGTACGCAACTTCGAGTTCTAAAACACTGCGACTAATCAAAGTAGTCGTTATGAATAGTAATAACCACTTTTTAAAATTATAGAAATTTTATATTTCAAAATGGACTTCATTTTTGAATTCGGAATATCGAAATTATACTAAGTTGAATTTTTTGTAACTTTCTGAGAACTTCCAATTTTTTATGAATAGTAAAAAATACTTAAAACAACTTTTTTATTCAAAATAATTTATTGTGCTAAATTATAATATTTAGTGGTTTTAAAGTATAACTAGAATATATTTTTACGATTTTATCCAATGGTGGTCATTAGAATTAATTTAACATTGAAATTGGACATAAACAATTGCCAATATTTTGATATAAATTGTTTCTTAAAAACACGCTATTTGTTGTGACAGCGGGAATTAATTATAAAATTAATTAATGAAACTTATATGTTTGGAATTTTTTAAAATAGACATCATTTTTGAATTCAGAATATCAATTATAGCTTAGGGTGAAATTTTGGCTTTGTTCTGAAAAACTTCAATTTTTGATGAATAGTGAAACCACTAAGTGGTAGTTAAATAACTGATTTTTCGTTTAAATGAAATATTACCACTTCTGTGATTTTATTTTCAAAAATCCGACATACATGGTTGTCATTATGAAGTAAAATGTGGTTCAATGAGATTAAAATAAATTTTTGGTGAATAGTAACTTTTAAGTTCTTAATCGCGATTAGAGGTAATTATTGTAGTTTAAGGTAAAAATAATGTTTTAATAATATGAGATGAGCATGAAACTTGTCCTACTCCTATTGGATAAGTCATGGCCGACCACGAAAACCCATGGGTCAACTTGGGGACCCCATGGAGCCACTTTAGTTGGAAAATGACATTAATATATATTTATTTAATGTTAAAATTAAATTGACACAAACATGAGTTATTTTACTAAAACAGTTTTTAAGTGGGGTTACACAAGTCCAAATTTTGACTATAAATATTCATTAGAAATATAAAAAGATTTCCTACATCATAGTATTTTTTTTATAATTTTTAGACATTAAATAAAATAAATTATTTATGACATCATTATGATGCAGCGATGACCTCATTATTTAACGATTTTAATAAAATGAAAGGATAATGCAAACTCCAAGTCTTACACTTGTCCAAATACTATTGGATGGGTAGCTTTCGAACCCTTATCACCTTATAGACTAATTATATAAGTTTGGGACCTTTAGAATCCGAAAAGCATTGTGTAATAATGTAAAATTTCAATATTTCCAAAAAAGCCCCTCCTCTCCACTTATAAAAGGCCCCCACCTCTCCCACCTTATTAACACCTTCAAGCCATTTGGCTCGGCCAACCTCTGCCAAAATACTCTCCCAACTTCCCCCTATTACTCCTAGAAGCCTCACATTGGGCAGAAATCTTCCCAAGGAAGCCTTTGGCTCAAATAAAAAAGAGTTACCCAATTTTGAGGTAATGTCTTCTATAATGTTGTTTTGTTTTATTTTTATTCTCCAACCCCCTAAACTCTTTTTATTAATTTTTTTGTAACAACAACAGTATCCTAAATATACTAGGATGTTTTTATAAGAAGTATTAGAGCTACACTTACACACACCTACATCTAATGGTTAAATAACATACGGTTTCTGTGGATGGCGAATTTCTGCCTCACGAAACGATGACTGTTCAACACTCATATAACACCTTCAAAGGTGGCCATTAAGATGTCACTATATTTATATATGATATATAATATGTTTATGTTTTAATTATGCTTCTGTATTTCTCATTTATGGCATACTTTATGATTTCCATTATGGGTAAAACGCGATAATTTCATTTTAGGAAGTGCGGACTACCGCCCCCTCAAAGTGATTTGAATCGTTAATGCCATATGTGGGATGTATAAAGGATGGATTAAATGGTATTATACACTATATTATACTGTAATTATATTATAAATTTATATCATTATGATTTCATTCCATTAAATACGAAATAGAAATGAAATTAGTGTTCAAGCGTACGTACGGCTTACCGTCTCCATGAACGGTGCATTTCATTTCTTACCTCTAAATGTTACGTGACATTATGAATGAATGTATATACTGTATATATGATATATATGATATCTACATCATCAATATAATTCTGGATATAATGGATATTTCATCACATGATCAACTTGTAATTATAAGAAGTTTATTTTTGACTCAAGTACCAAAGATCGGCAAAATGACCGTTATAAACTTAAATAATTACATAATGTTCATAACATGGTAATAAGGGATATAAAAGGAATAATGAAAATTAAAAAGGTTCTTAAGTAAATATGAATTATCTCTAGTTTATTATTCAGGAGGTTAAAGAACGGTCGAGTAAGGACAAGACGCAAGGTAAGGGAACTTCTTAACCCAATTTCTATTCTTTGGGTTAATCTCCTACTTTCAAATAATGTCATGATATTATTATGTACTATTTTGTATTTTTACTTTATTCATGTGTACATATAGTGAATACACATAATAGATCTGTTTTATTTTAAAAATTATCTTTTTAAGTACTTCGTCTCAATCTCCTTTCATTGATGCATATTTGGTTTTATACACAACTGTCATTTATATAGGGTATAAACCCCTTTGACTTTTACGTTTATTCAAAAGGTTTTATTTTATAATTATGTGATTTTTAAATGATTTCAAAAAAGAGATATTTCTCTCCAATATATGAAAATACAGTGCAAATGTATACGTATTTAACGCAAGCTTAAAAATGTTTTCAGAAAACCCGACTCTCGAGTGTGGTAGACAGGAAGGGATTGGGCGTGGACCCATCATGGCCTGTAATTAGTCAAGAAGTCTCAGAATTAGTTATTTTGTTTTCAGAAGCTTGCATAATGTTTTCAGAAAAACACTGGATTATATTTGAGCAATTTTAAACGTAAGTATCTTCTAAAAAATTACATCGGTAGGTCTCATGAGACAAACTAGTGTCTTGGCACGAGGCCTTGACAAAATCTTATTTGTGGTCTTGGCACGAGGCCTTGGCTACATGGTTATGATAGTCTGGCATTATGCATTCCATCATTATGAAAGTGGTTATTGATATTGCATGTGATTATTCGACCAGTAGAATATCCATGTGAATATGTGAATGGAATTATCTCATTTTACTTTTGCCATATTATGTTGAAGTTCAAGTTTAAAAGGCTTTTGTTTTAGTTATACATTGCCTTAAATGTTAATGTTTATTTATGAAAGCTTCCGCTATATTGTTAACCTTACCGAGCATCCAAGCTCACCCCTTTCAATGTTTTAATATTTTCCAGGATGTGAAGAAGTATTTTATGAATGACCCGCAGGGATAGTCCGAAGAGGATAGAAGTGTGGACTATGGAGACTATGTTATTATATATTTTCACTTTGTGATGTAATGTAATATTTATGAATGTATCTAGTGTTTCCAAGGCTACTAAACTAATTGTTCAATTGAGAATTGATCTTTTGTGATCATTCCAATGTTACGATGTAATGCACCGGCTCTGGGTAGCTGGGGTCGGGGCGTTACAGAAGAAGTGGAAGAAGAAATAAAGATGAAAGAATCAGTAACGGACATTACCTCTTCTTTGAAGTGCTTCTTTGGGACCTTTTTTAGGGCACTAAAATGGGTCTTTGAAGAAGACCAGAACCTATAGGATGTTTCTAGGGAAGTGGAGAAGAAAATTGGGCAGGGGTTGGCCGAGCATGAAGGCTCAAAGTTGTATGAGGAAGAGAGGGAGGATGTGCCCTTTTATAAGGGAGGAGAGGGGCACCATTGGAATAACTAAAAATATTATTTTATTATAAAGTCATGTTCGGTATTAAATAGCTCCAAATTGATTTATTTCTAGGATAAGGTGGGGATGGGTCGAAATTCTCTCATCCAATAGAATTTAGACAAGTTTAGGTTCCTATTTTAACCTTATCAGTTAGATTTAACATTAAGTTAAATAATTGTAATTTTACCGTGTCTTCTTGTGTTCTTACACTATAAGGTTAATAAACTTACTATAAGAAGACAAACGAACCCCAAGTTGTTTAAAAACTATTTTATGTCAATTTTGACACTATTTAGTAATTGATTTTTGTGAAAATTATAACATAATGATAAGATCTAAAAAAGTTAATTAAGTCAATTCTAACATGTAATATTAAACTAGAAAATTAGTAGAATTCATAAAAAGTTTCAAATTATATTTATTTGGGTATTTATAACATCAATTATGTCAATATTTCATTAATACGATAATTACTGCATCATCGTTGTGTCATAAATAAATTAAATTATTTAATGTCTAAAAAGTACAAATAAAATACCATTATGTAGGAAATATTTTTAGATTTATAAGCAATATTTATAGTCGAATTTATCTTATGTATAACACCATATTAAAATTTTTTAGTAAATAAACTTTGATTTTAACTCTTTTAACCCTTCTTTAAATAAATTAATAATAAATGTCCTAATCTAATCCAAGTGGGCCAAAATGGTCATATTTTATTCCTAAGTTTGTTTTTGGTCGAATTACATTTGTCCAATAGAATTAGGACATGTGTTATGATAATAATAATATCATTTCTACCCTTAATTACCCTATTTACTTTTAACCGTGGTAAAAAAAAGTCAAAAGTTACTATTCAGAAAAAATTATTTTCATCTCATTGAACCAAATTTTAGTCCTTGATATTAACCGTGTCTCTCGGATTTTCGAAATTCCACTCACAGAAGCAGTAAAATTATGTTTTATGAAAAATTCAGTTTTTTAACTACCACTTAGTGGTTTCACTATCCATCAAAAAAATGAAAGTTTCCAGAAAAATACCAAAAATTAGATTTAAGATATATTTGATATTATGAATTAAAAAATGATGTCTATTTTACCAAATTCTAAACATATCAGTTGCATTAATTAATTTTAAAATTAATTCCCGTCGTCAAAACAAATAGCGTGTTCTTAAGAGATAATAACTATCAAAAGATTGACACTTGTTTATGTCTGGTTTAAATGTGAAATTACATCCAATGACCAACATTAAATTGTAAAAATATATTCTAAATATACTTTAAAACCACTCAAATTAATAATTTATCACTATTAATTATTTCGATTGAAAAATTTGTTTTTAATTAAAATTTAGTAATTTTCACTATTCATCAAAATATGAAAGTTATCCGAAAATCACCAAAATTTCACCCTAAGCTAATTTCGATATTCCGAATCCAAAAATGAAATCCATTTTGACAAATTAAATTTACAAAATTTCAAAAATTGGTTATTACTATTCATAACGGCTAGTTTTAATAATATTTTAATAGCATATCGTTGTTTAGTGAAACTCGGTATTGCGTACTACACACGCTATCAAGGAAGGTCGCAGTTGCGTGTAATGAAAGGAAAGTCAAGGTTGTGTGTTGTGCAAGCTCCTTTTGGTGTAGCGTACAACACAAGACATTAATGAAATTAAAAAGAATATTTTTCATAAAATCTCGGGGTGTTACATATACTGACATGGATGTTTAGTAAAATTAAAGATACAAGTTATTTTAAGATCTATCTATAAGAAATTATGAGGTTAATCCTTCAAAATTTGTGGTAATAATATATACAATGCCTCAATTACTAGGAGTATGTATAATGATATGTTTTGGAGATATCTCACCATATATGTAACATTTTGGATTTATAAGTGTATGAGATGTACACTATGGGTTAAGGTAGATAAATTATCACAGTTCTTGCGATCTGTTGTAAGAACCTGGATCTTATTTTCAAGTTTTTTTTTTCATTTTCCGGGTGTTTTTGAGAAAAGGGGAGTTTCTAGAAATTTTTCAACCACACTCCATTTACTTCATTTCTGTAGGAGGCCATGTTCTGGTCGTGTCATGGCCACACACACGATCATGTGGGGTGACGTAGAGGCCACCTAAAGTGGAGTACGAAAAAGGTAAGTACACACCGTGTGCATCAAAAGTACACGTCGTGGATTTTTTTTCATTAAACGCACCAGGGATGCGTCTGACAAAAAGAATCATCTTATTCTAGGATTTCATCATCCAGGATAACCCGCATGATTGCGAATCTTTAATGAACTCCCGAGCCTCCATCCGTCCTCTGAATCAAACTATGTCATTTGAGTTGGAATCACATTAGTGATTTCTCTCTTCTTAAAGAGAATTGTTTTCCAATTCCTCCTCCTCTACATGTTATTGTGGGTTGAATGGTTTATGCGTTTTCTTAGATCTATTGTTTTTGAGGGAGATTCAAGCCTTTTGGTTCATGTATATTGATCTCCTAACGCCGAGGTAAGTGGTTTTTTCCTTTCTGTAGGAAGTCTTTGAGTTATATATGAAATTTTCTCCAATTCCAATTATTGGGGAATTGCGCGTTTACCATTCTAGACCTGTGGTTTGCCTTCTTTAGTTGTATGCTAGAGTAGAGGTTATTTTTTTTGAATAGCGTAATTTTTTGTGCTATGGATGTATTTCTCATTCATTTTTTTCTTTTTTATGACTGTTTGGTCTAGTTTTTCCTGTTAAGCTATTTCTAGTGCCATGATTAGTGTTTTAGGATGGAGTGTCCTTTTTCTGACATGTTGTTATGCTGTAGAATTCTAGCCATGTATTTCCTGAGGATTTCTTTGGCCGTTACCTGATGCGATACTTTATGACTTTACACAGGGCTGTGAGAACCTAGTGTAGTATACGATAGTGAGAATGGATGCAAGGGCTTCTCCAGAGTGTCCTTATAGTTTACGATGTGAGACCACATGGGGAATTTACATTGAGTGCTTCCTCAGAGATTCTATAGTTCCTCGACATGGGCCATAGAGGGAATGTGACATAAGTGCTTCCCTAGAGTTCCTTTAGCACCGATAAAAGACTATAGGGGGAATTGATGGTGAGTTATTCCTCAGAGGTTCTATACTTAGCTGAACCAACGGGGTGAGACTGTATGTGCTTCCTAGAGGGTTTCTCGCTTTTGATAGGTAGAAACCGATGGGATAAGATGTGATTACTTCCCAGAGGGTTACCTATTTGTGTTAGTTTCTTTGAATAGTTGTTGCTTGGTAATTGTTACTGTGGATTGTTTGCTACTGAGTACTTTCCTGTTTGCTCCTTTCTGTATTTTTACCTGCCATATATTCACTGACTGTTAGGCAGAAAACTTTGTGCGGTTGCCTACTGGGATTTTTTCTCACACCATGTTTAGGTCATTCTTTTGGGCCCAAACATATTATATTGTTGCAGGTATAAATATGGTAATGTTCCTTCTATATTTGGTATTTTATTTCTGTGGAGCTGAAGATCATGGGACCAAGCTATGGCTTGTGATGTTGATGAGTTTATCTGATTTCTTTTGCACTTTGGTTTAGCACTATTGTATTCCAATATTTTGACTTGTGTGGATATTTTCCTAGACATATATATCATGAATCATTCATATATATTTGGGTGCTCCAGTTTATTATTTCAAGTATTCCGTTGTTTACTTCTGAACGGTTTTACACTGTTTCTGCTACTACTATTGTTTTCTTTTGTTGTGTTACCTTGCCAATGAGGGGATAGTTTCCCCACAATCACATCCAAGGAACTTGCTGCTAGTTGGCAGCCTCTGGAGTTCAGGGAAATGCGCATGAGGCCATGTGACCAACTGGTTTCAGGGCGCCTCTAGGTAGTTTCCAGAATAGGGACGTTACAAAGTGGTATCAAATGGATTCTAATCTCTAGACATACTGTTTGGAGCCTTTAGATAGGGATAGGTTGGAATGGGTAGTTTTTAATAAGTTTTGTCTGGGAGTAGCTAACCCTTGTATAGTGAAAATCCAACCTACCTCGTTTATTTTAATTTTTTTGGTTTTTTAAATTTACAGTTGATTTGATTTCACTGTTGGGTGATGCACATGTTTTGTATTATTACTGCTGATGTTATTGATGTTCTATTTTAGTCGCAACCCAATGAGATGAGGGTATTCCATCTAATGCATCATATAGAAACCTCCTAGAAATCACATGTCATGCATTCTTGTCGTGTCATCTAGGATGCATTATCACTTGCATGTTGTGGTGATAGATGTTGTGAAGAATATGCATGCTTTTGTGATAGATTCCTTGATAAAAATATCTTCTTCTTATTAGAGCATATATTGTGTATTTTTTTGATTTAAATAATTCCAACCATTGGTTCTTGCGGTGTTATGGGACCTCATGGACCGGAATTTAGTGGATCATTGACTTTTTTACCTTGTTTATAACTGGTTTAAGATGTCAAACTTTGATTTCGAGGGAGTATGGCCCCTCATGGATCAGAATTTGGAACTTTCATTGTTTCTTTTTGTGTTTTCTAGGCTCCAGAGTAGTTGTTAAGGCTTACTGTCTTGAAAAATACAGAATACAAACCATGTAGTTTTGACTACATGACGTGTGTTCTTCTGTTCAGGAAGAAACTTTTTTTCTTAAGTACAAGCCATATACTTTATGTCGTTTATGTGTAGTCTCCAACCGTGTCATAAGACATGTGGACAGGGACACATGATATGGTAAATCTCAATTGAACATGTCTTGTTCCGGTTATACACACCGTGTTGTGTAATCCTAGGAGTTATTCCATGTAGTTAACAACACGGTCAGTGGAGTCTCTTCTTATACATGCCATTTCAACATCGAACACACAGTGTAGTCTGACCTATGTATCGGTCCGTGTCACGAACAACATGGGTCGGTTTCATCCTTTCTTATTACATAATTTGTTTATCTGGACCACACCGTGTAGTGTGAACTGGGTACACATGACATGTCACTAACAAAACGGGCCAGGTGAAGTTTGTTGCGTACACACCATGTCTACCTTGAACATGTCATTTAGTTTTGTCTTATGAGAGTTGTGTGGCTGAACCGTGTAGAAGGGCTCAGGTAGGGGAAGACGATTTCAGTGCACACCATGTGTTTGGATAATACGTTGTGTGTGTGGGGTGGTACACGACCCGTTTTTGATGAAGTTCATGCCCATGTAAATGACTTAAGGGAATACATCGTGTAGCCTTTATACACGTCTTGTAGTCATGTTTTATGAAACTTGAATGATTGCATTCTCCTGTTCCCATCTTAGGTTCCATGTTTTTTTCCAGTCCATGATAATGTTGATTTAAGGTGTGGGTCATGGCATCGAGACGTCCTCCAGTTTGATGCCAGTTTCCAGGCAGGGATCAGATGCTAGATATGGCTGATCAGGGACTTCCAACAGATCCTTATGTCATGCCAGTCTTGGAACCAGCTGTTATACCTAACATAGGAGCTGATTCTCAGTTCAAAGATATCTTTATGAAGATGATGCAGACCTTCTAGGGAGATCCGCCACCTTCCATGTCTATTGCAGACCTAAAGCAGGTTTTACAGCATCATCATCCTCCATCCTAATCAAGGGAAGGAGGACCACATGTTGTAGATTCATGGCTAAAAGCCATGCTGAAGATCTTTGGGCATTTGGAGACGCCTCCGGAGAGGAGGGTCATGCTCACTACCTATATGCTACTAGAATCTTCCAAGAGGTGGTGGGATGTGATCTCATAGGCGGGTCATCAGTAGGTTATGGATTGGGAGGAGCTCCAAAATATCTTATTTGACTACCTCTATCATGAGAACCTGATGGCCGACCGATCCCAGGAGTTCAAGGGTCTACAGTAGGGTACTATTTCTGTCACAGAGTATTCCTCACGCTTCACTAAGATTCAGTGCTTTACACCCTTCCTGGGAGGAGATGGGATATTCTTAGCAATGAAGTTTGAGGATGGTCTCACGCAAGACATCAGTTCCTAGGTGAACATCATTTGGATGACTCCCTTCACTTATATCATCAACCAGGTGCAGGTCATGAAGCGCAATCTGAGGGATTATAGAGTTTTGATCTAGGACGGCTCAGCTTCTAGAGACAGCATCCCACCTACTGACTGTATGAAGTACCACAGGGTGTCTTCGCGCGATGATTCAAGGAGGCGAGACACATGTTCTGGTAGCTAGGTGGTAAGCTACCAGTATGGGAAGAGTGGGCATATGAGGTCCAGTGCCAGAGAGACCCAGTGGAGTGCCAATCTTGTAGCATGTTGGGACACCTTCAACGTTTCTCTCAGATATTTTCACTAGTATCTAGTGACAGGGGTTCATCTATGACTGTTTGAACAGAAGAAGCACTGCCAGTTTCTCACCAGTCTGGAAACTGGAGTTCTTCTATATGTTCAGGCAAAGTTGGAAGTCATGGCCATTATAGCCAGTCACCAGGTTACCAGTGATAATAGGGTGGATCAGCCTAGAGTAGTCAGGCAGGGACACTGGGTCGCGGAGCTGGCCAATCATTTGTAGTGGAGCAGACCCATCAAGAGCAGGATCCAGACCCCTCTATAGTTCGAGATACGATCCTAGTTGCCTTAGTTTTATCTTCATCTCTTTTCAATATAGGTGCTTCTCATAGCTTTATCTCTATTTCTATTGTTGAGAGCCTTGGGCTCTGCATATTTTCATATGCCGATATCTTATTGGTAGACACTCTATTGGGGACAAGAACATCTGGTGTAAATCAGTTCAAGGAGTGCCCCCTTGTTCTTGGTGGGTGTCACTTCATTTTGGATATCTATTTCCCAGAGATGATAGGCTATTATTTCATTCTCGGAATGGACTGGCTAGTTACCTTCTAGGAAGTCATCGACTATTGTCACCAAAGGTTGAGTTTCATATCACTAGAGGGTGGATGATTTCTTCATAATAGAGAGTGGGATGTCCAGGTGAGTAGAGCGGGTCCAGAGCATCATCGGTTAGGAGGAGTTATAGCCCAAATTAATACTATATATCTGGATGATCGGGGGAATTAAAAGTTAAACATTAATCAAATGGTGGATCATTTCAGGTATTTCTTTCAAGATGACCTTTTAGGATTTCCTCAGGAGAGATATGTTGAATTTTCCATTGAGATTCTTCCAGGAGCGGAACCAGTGTTTATTAATCCATATAGGATGGATACACCTAAGTTGCAGGAACTCAAGAAGCAGTTGGAGGAGTTACAGGAAATGGTTCTCATTCGACCCCGAACTTCTCCTTAGGGTTCACATATTATTTTTGCGAAGATGGCAGATGGTACCCACAGGCTTTGTGTGGATTATCTGAAGTTTAACTAGTTGATATTCAAGAACCGATATCCTTTACCAAGTATTTATGATCTATTTGACCATCTGTGAGGAGCCTAGGTGTTCTCAAAGACTTACTTGAGGTTTGGTTGTCATTAGTTGCACGTTGGACTATCTTGTATACCTCTGACAGCCTTTCAGAAAAGGTATCATCTATATCAGTATATTGTTATTCTGTTTGGTCTCACTAACACAGATGTAGTTTTCGTGGCACTAATGAACTGAGTCTTCCATCCATACATGGATTCCTTCGTGGTGGACTTCGGGTATGATATAATGGTGTACTATCACACTTGACACAACCATGCTACCCATTTTGAGATAATTTTGTGTACACTGAGAGAGAATCAGTTGTATGCTAATGTCTCAAAATGCCAATTTTGGATGGACTAGATTAACTTCTTGGGTCATGTAATCTCAATGACAAGAGTATTAGTAGACTTAAAGAATGTGAGAGTAGTAGTTTCTTGGGAGCAGCTGAAGAATGTGTTTGAGGTGTAGTGTATTCTAGGGATGGATGGATATTATAGATGCTTCATACAGTGCATTTCATTTTTAGCATCATCGCTGATGGGTCTGAATAAGAACGGCGTGACGACCTTATGGTCAAATTCCTGTGAGTCAGCCTTTCAGGAACTGAAAGTGAGGTCCACATAAACAATGATACTAGTCTTGGTAGAGCAAGGCAAGAGATACACTGTCTACTATGATGCCTCAGGTCTTGGGCTGGGAGCGATGCTTATGAAGGGAGATGGAGTCGTTGTGTACGGGACCGGGCAGTTGAGGCCCCATGAGAAGAATTACCTGAAGCACAATCTGGATTTGGTAGCTGTTGTTCATGCCTTGCGCTACTATAGACATTATATTTTGGGTGAGCATTTTGTGGTTTTCACCTACCTGAAATGTCTCAAATACATCTTCACACAGCGTGATCTGAATTTGGGACATCGAAGGTGGGTTGAGTAACATTAGTCCTTTTATTTTGAGCTTGCCTATACGCCAAGGAAGGAAAATTTAGTGCCTGATGCGTTGAGAAGGAGGACTCAGATGCAAGAAGTTCAAGAAGAAATTAGTGAGTGGTAGCTTATGGATCTGTTCTTTGAGATGCATCTGGAGGTGCCCGATAGACATGGGAACACATTCCATTCTTTTGTAGCTGTTACCTCTACGCTTCTTGATAGAGTTCGAATGAGGCACGTATCAAATTCTGAAGGCCTAGTCTTATGGGAGAGTGTGTCAGGAGAGGGCCCTATTCCTATATGGACCACAAGAGAGGATGAGATCTTGCATTTCTGGGGACGGTTATGTGTTCCAGTAGATATACATGAGGACCTGATGTATGATTTTCGTTCCTCAGTTTGGGAAGTTCATCCTGGCATCACCAAGATGTATCGAGACCTACACCGTCAGTATTGGTGGCCAGGTATGGAGAGGGATGTTTTTGGTTTTGTCATGAGGTGTTCCACTTTTCCGCAGTTGAAAGAGGTGCATCAGCAGCCAAAAGGGTTTTTACAGCAGTTACCCATTCCCAAGTAGAAGTGGAACGACGTCGCGATGGATTTTATCATAGGGTTGCTGAGGTCTCTTCAAAGGAACGACATAGTATGGGTTATCATTGATAGGCTTACGAAGGTTGCTCACTTCATTCCGATCAAGGAGACGTTTAGTGTTGACGAGCTGGGACGACTGTACTTCCGTGACATTGTTCTTCTGCATGGGGTTCCACCCTCCATAGTTTCAGACAGGGATGCACATTTAACTTCTCGGGTCTATCAGGGGCTACAGAAAGCATTGGGTACACATCTGCTTTTGAGTGCAGCCTACCATTTCCAGACAGATGGCTAGTCTGAGCATATGATTCAGGTGCTTGAGGACATGCTCCGAGAATTCATTCTAGATGATGGAGGTTCTTAGGATAAATGTATACCTCTTGTTGAGTTTTCCTACAATGATATTTCTCAAGAAACTCTTTAGATGGAACCTTATGAGGCTTTTTACGGCAGGCCATTCTGGTCACCTTTATATTGGATGGAGTTAGGAGAGGCAGGTTTTATGGGACCTCATCTTGTTCAGGAGACCACATAATAGATAGAGATGATTCAGAAAAGGATGGCTACTACAACGTCTCATCAAAAGTCTTATGCTGATCAGCGGAGCTGACCTATGGAGTTTGAGTTTGGGGATCAGGTATTTCTATGTGTCACACCGAGGTTGTGACACAAGCAGATCATAAGACATGGTAAGATTTCACCGAGGCACGTCGGGCCATTTGAGGTGTTGGATAGAGTTGGACCAGTTTATTATCGGTGGCAGTTACCTCAGAGGTACCAGGCTATGCATGACGTATTCTAGGTTTCACAACTCCAATGTTACTTTTCACACCCATCTCATGCTTTCATACCTGAGGAAGTCGAGTTGGAGGTTAATGCATCTTTCAATAAGCATCATATCTGTATTGTCGATCATAATAATAAGGTTCTCCATAGTCTGCCTGTTCCTCTGGTATTGGTGCTATTGCAGCACATGCAAGTACGGGATGAAACTTGGGAGAGGATGGCTGATGTATGATCATAGTGGCTGGATTTTTTCAGGGATTCTTCTTCTATGCAGCGCTAGGGAAATTCGTGGATGAATTTCATTAAGGGAGAATTTTGTAAGAACCCATATCTTATTTTTAGTTATGTTTTTTTTTCTTTTTCCTCATGTTTTTTATAAAAGAGGAATTTCTGAAAATTATTCAAGTACATGCAGTGTACTTCGTTGCCGTAGGAGGCCGTGTGCTGTTCATGTCATGGCCACACACATGGTCGTGTGGGATGTCGCAGAGGTTGCATATAGTGGAGTACGGAAAAGGTAAGTACATGCCATGTACATCAAAAGTACACACTGTGTACATCAAAAGTACACACCGTGTATTTTTTTTATTAAACGCACTGGGGTCACGTCTGACGGATAGAACCGTCTTCTTCTAGGCTTTCTTCGTCCAGGAGAACCCGCACGGATGCAGATCTTCGACGAACTCTCGAACCTCCTTACGCCCTTTGAATCGAACTCCATCGGTTGCATTCTAATCGCATTAGTGAGTTCTCTTTTCTTTTAGAGAATTGATTTCCAATTCCTCATCTTTTCCATATTATTTTTGGTTGAATGGTTTTTGTGTTTTCATAGATCTATGGTGTTCATAGGTGATTCAAGCTTCGCGGATCAAGTATATTGATCTTCTAACGCTATGGTAGGTGGTTTTCTCCTTTCAGTAGGATGTCTTTGAGTTATATGTGCAACTTTTCCCAACACCCTTGAATGAGGTATTGCACAATTACCATTTTAGCCCTGTGGATTTCCTTTTGTGCTTGTGTGCCTGAGTATAGTTTATTGTTTTTGAATAGAGTACTTTTATGTGCATTGGATGTATTTCCCATGCATGTTTTGCATGTTTATGAATGTTTGGTCTATTATTTCATGTTAAGCTATTTCTAGTTCCATGCCTTGTATTTTATGATAGAGTGTCCTTTTTATGACATGGTATTATGCTGTACAATTCTAGCCATGTATTTCTTGAGGTTTACTTTGGCAGCTACGCAATGTAATACTTGCTGACATTACATAGGGCTGTGAGAACCTAATTTAGAAGAATATAGAGATAATGGACATCAGGTCTTTTACAAAGTGTCTTTATAATTTATGATGCAAGACCATAGGGGGAATTGACGTTGAGAGCTTCCTTAGAGAGTCTGTAGTTCCTCGACAAGGGCCACAAAGGAAATTTGACCTACGTGCTTCCATAGAGCACCTTTATAACCGATATGAGACTATAGGGGGAATTGATGGTGAGTGATTCTTTATAGAATATATACATTAGCTAAACAATAGGGGTGAGACTGTGTGTGCTTCCCAGAGGGTTTCTTTCTCATGATATGTAGGACCAGAGGGGATAGGTTGTGAGTACATCCCAATGGGTTACCTGTTTATGTTACTTTTTTTTATTAGATGTTTCTTGGTAATTGTTACTGTGGATTGTTTCCTGCTGAGTAATTTCTTTTTTACTACTTTCTGTACTTTTACCTGCCATATATTCACTGACTGTTAGGAACAGATCTTCTGGTGGTTGCCTACTGGGATTTTGTCTCACACCCTATTTTGGTCAGCTTTTGGGAATAAAAATATTATATTATTACTGGTATAGATAAGGGAAAGTGCCTTCTACTTCAGCTTCTAGATTTTTATGGAGCTGGACAGCATGGGCCCAAGCAATGGCTTGAGATGCTAAGGAGTTTATCTGCATTTTATTTCACTATGGTTTAGTGCTGTTGTATTCCATTATTGTAACTTGTATTGATGTTTTGTAAGACATATGTATCATATATAATTCATATATATTTGTGTGCTCCAATTTATTATTTCTAGTCTTCCAATGTTTACTTCTATATGGTTTATCAGTGTTTCTGCTACTGCTATTGTTTTCTTCTATTCTGTTACTCTGCCAATGAGGGAATAGTTTCCCCACTATCACACCCAAGGCCCTCGCTGCTAGTCGGCAACCTCTGGTGTTCGGGGAAATACCTTTGAAGCCATGTGACCAACTGGTTACGGGGCGCCTCTAGGTGGCTTCCAGAACTGGGACGTTACATCTGTGATGGATATATTAATGGAAGATATATGACATAATTAGATTAAACATGATAAAGATAACGTTCTCAAATTTATTATGAACCATTATAAAATCCATGTGTTCTATTTTCAATAAATTATTTAATTATAATAAGTTATAATTGGTGAGGAATTATACTTAATGTCTATATATTTTAATATATTTTTTTGATAAAAATAATGTAAAAATAATTTATTTTGAAATTAATCTGTAAAAACTAGTCACCCCTGATTCAGTCACCCTCTCTGGGTTAGTACATGATACCCTCAAATTTTCAATTATTATAAAGAGGACAGGTTCTCTATTTTCGGATCAATTATTTTTTATTCCCAGTTATTATTTAGTGATTTACATGAAGTGCATATTTCATGAAGGGGAGGAATTAATTTTTCTCTATAAGTGAAGGATGTTAATATTGATCTAAATAATATACATTTTACTTCTAATTATAGAATCTTGTAGGTTTTTACCAAAACAACGAAAAACTAGAATAATAATGTTTCTCATAAGTAGCGGAATTTAGCCTCTTAAAATCAGTATAATTAGAATTCACCATAAAAATAAATTTTAGTGCGAGGAAAGATAGTCGATAAATCTATTATAATTAAATCTCTTAAAGGATAATTTTTCAAAAGCAATGAAAATTTTGTTTTAGTTGAATTATTTGTTTTTTTTTTGATTTTCAAATAATTTTATACCCGAAAAATGTCCCTATTAAAGTTGTTATGTTTGTACATTCAAATATCAATGAAGTGGAATCCAAAGTCAAAAAATTGAAGATTTATTTTCTATGATATTCCATAATTGAATGAATATCACAAAAATAATGGATGTTAATGGAAAATAAATGATACTTTTCAATTACAAATTTACTTTAATCAAATATGAATTATAGAAGTGTATTTGTGAGAAATATATTTCATTAAACATTTTGTCAGAAGTATTCTATGCCTGGCAAGAAATTATAATTTTTTATTATTTTTAGATTGATTTTAAATCCATAAGATTCCATGTTCAGGATAATTATTTATTATTATAATTCATGATGTATGAAAAAATGTTTGGGAAGGTAAAATATAAATGATATGAAAATTTAAAATATCTTGAAAACCTAATGAAAAATTTAAATTAATCATTTCCTATGTTGGAAATAAAATTGAAATAATTATAAATAGTTCATGTAACAACCACAGTAATTCTAAAATAAAGGATTTTTATATCTTATTAATATTCATTAGTTATATTTTATAAATTTCAATTCATTATAATAATATTAGGTAAATTTTTAGGGGAAATGAAAATTCTTATTTGTAACCCAATCAGTTTTAAATGTATTATATATTTTTATTAAATATATTAATTTAAATATTCTATTATATTAAATTAAAAAAATTGATTTATTTATTAATTAATCCTATCAAAATTATCTTATGATAATTTTTTAACCATTTTACAAAAGTTTTATTTTATAAAGAATTGTAAAAATTAAAAAAATTTATGTAAAACTGTCTTTTCATTTCAAGAATTTTAAATGTCACATTTTGGTTTGAAATGTTTTAGAAGTAAAATTAAATCATTTGTATTCTAAATAATCCAATTAATGTAATTTAAATCATCATTATACTTAAATTTGGTATAAATTTGCGTATTACATCGAAGGATTGTTTTAACAAAAATTTTTCATCATGTTATACAGGTTTAATTTTAAATAAAATTTTATCACTTATATGAATTTAATTTGATAAAATGGAATTAAAATTTTATATTAGAATAATTAATATTAGTTAATAGTTTCAAATTAATTTTTTATTATAATGAATATTAAAAATTGTTAAAATATATTACTATGGTTAATGTTACAATAGATTTATCAGGGGTGAAACTATATAGATATGGGAATCAATGACGTAAAACATTTTTATATTTTATTATATGTCAATATTTAGACCATATATCATCTAGTATTCTAAAATAGTCTATTTTGGATCCATTTGGTTTGGGTATTACATTAATATATTTTAATATTTATAAAACTTCCATGTAATTCCTCTTCCCCACTTATAAATAACACCCTTAACCTCTCTTATATACATTACAACAGAATTTTGGTTCATATAATACCTAATAATTAAATTATATCATCTTAACCCATGTCCTAGAGTCACCGGTTTGAACATTAAACCATCATTGGAAGGATTTATGTGAAATCCTGAAGATGTTGTTCAAATAAGAGATATAGTTCTTAATTAAGAATATTCATTTTATTTCTCCTTCAAAATCAATAAAAAATTCATAAATAAATATTTAATAATATCAAAAATATATTTCATATATATATATATATTTGTTTTTATATTTGTGGAATAACTTATATATATATCCTTTTCCATTAAATGGGAAACCAAACAATCATTTGTGTGTACAGCAGACTAACGCATCACGAACCAATGTAATTTTTTTACATCACCACCTCTCACAAAGTGTTAATATGATATATTTAACGTATATATGTGATATTAATAACATAATTAAAACTCTATAAACATAATATATAGTATTTTTTATATCTCCATCAATTGAGAAATGACCATGTTGTTTGTGTGGATTTCAACCTCAATGAAGAGATGTGATTCATTTTTCGTCATTGCATCACATGGGTGGAATATATAATTGTATATGATGATTTAATATAAAATTAATTATATAATAATTCTTTTATAAATATAAAATTATACTTATATTCATTCACACATTCTCTTTGATAAATTAAAATGTTACTCATGGATATATATGACCTATCATCTCCATGATTGTCACAAAACTGATTTTTCATAATAATCATTTAGGGTTTGTCTTAAAAGTATAATTAATGTATAAAAATGATAATTATTTCATGATTATTATTATAGATATGATTTAATGTTGACCATACTGACCAGAACCACCCTATTGATGTCATTTTGGATATATGTGTTGAATATCATCAAAACGTTTGATATGTACCTAAATGAATATGTAAATTAATATAACATGAAAATTAAAAAAACAATAATAAACTTGAAATTTTTTCGTAATAAATTAAATAATTTAAGTATGTTTATTAATCATTAAGATAAATATTGTATGTGGCAAGTCAAACTCAAGGCAAGGGACCGTCCAACTTAAAACAACATTTTTTATATTTTATAGATTGATTATCTAAATATTTTTCTCCCATTTCAATATACTTATAATTATTTTATTTATTTATTTGTATGTAAATAAATGAACTACAAGGGATATTTTATTTATCTTTTTTACTTTATTTCAATGGGTTTATATAGGAATCTTTTGATGTATTTTATATTTAATGTTTTTTATTTCTTTTCCAATATGAAAAAAGGAATATTCTGTTTTAATGTATATGGAATAAATCACTTTTAAAATGATTGAATCCAATATTTAATTCATTTATTAATATATAATATAATCTATATTTTCAAATAAAAAACATTATTACGTTTGATATGGATAATTTAGTTTTTAAAATAGTTTTTTAAAATGAAGGAGGATTTTGATATATGAAAATGTTTTTCATATGGGTTAAAAATAGTTTTTCAAGTGTTTTATAATGAAAATGTTCCATAATAAATTTTTTTAATCATGATATGATACTTGATAATTATAAGTGATGATGGGTGAAATTGAGACATCTTTTATGATGGTGGAACTTGCTATGGACTATATGATGTATGAGCCTCACACAACTTATACATTGGGTGAGCCCAATATAGATTATAATTCATTCGATCCAAATATTTCTTATACGATTGGTGGGCATGATATAGTTCTCAAATTTAATGGGTAATGTTACAAGTATTCAATAGAAATCATGATGGATTAAACATGGAAGGTTTATCCTATATATTTAACTAGGATCCATTTATTTCTAACAAGATTTTTCCAAAGGATATGAATATAATGGCCTAAGATGCATAAAAGGGTTTCTATTTTTTCGATAATGGTTTTAAAATATTCATTTGAGAAAAAATAGTTTTCTTATCATTTTCTTATGTTTTATTTCATATTCTTAGAGAATATTCTGATAGTTGTAAAAATTTTATGGGTTTTCATGTTATTCACATGACTAAAGAATATTTTTATATTATGTCCCATAGTGATCAGTTTTTTTAACTTACATTGTTTTTAAAATATCTTAATAGTGATTATAGATGAGTCAGAAGAAATAAGAAGTCATTATTAATTTC
The DNA here is from genome assembly GCA_963277665.1 of Viscum album. NCBI lineage: Eukaryota > Viridiplantae > Streptophyta > Magnoliopsida > Santalales > Viscaceae > Viscum > Viscum album. The sequence continues at coordinate 1,871,031,191 of OY728133.1, forward strand.
ATGGATATTTATCAAGAAAAGAAATAATGTTTTAGTTTAAATGTTTTATATTATTGGAAAATAGATTTTGAGTGAATGCATCAACTTTGTATTATATATTTCTGTTATATAAGAGTTATGACCATAATACCTAGAAATATTAAAGTAAAATAACTTTGGGGATACATGAAATTTATTTCTAGTCTAAATATACTATATTATGTAATGTTTATGGTTGGGTCATCATATTTGGTATCATAAGAAATGTTATGATAACTTTATAGGTTAATATAATCTTAATAGAATACTGTTTTGAGATTCTAATTAATGGTTATCATGATATATCATTTTAATACTACCATGTTTCTCAATATAATATTTTATGTTTAGAATGGTATCCTATAAAGGAAATATGAATGATAAATTAGGAAGGGAACAAGAGGATAATTGCTTTCAAAATTATCATCCTAGAATGGGTAGAATTGGAACTGAAAAATTGTTCTGGTGTAATAGTTAATATGAAGTAGGATATAACTTTTTTTGTAATCCATTTTAGATAGAAACTAGATTTACAATAGAGGAACATGTCTATATTCAAAAATTTATTAAAAAAACACCCTTTGAATTTTAGCATAACATCCAATATTGAGGTAGATAAAGTATGGATCAATAAATTGGAAATGATTTTCAATGTCATTAGATGTTTATATCAACAAAGGATAACACATGACATGTAACATTTTGAAGGTGAAGATAATTTATGTTTTGTATTATGTTAAGAATATCATAGAGAATGATATATTCTTGATGCAATAAAATATTTCACATTTAATTATATTTTTCATGGATAAATATTTCCCTATGGATTTTTGACTGAGCATAAAGAAATAATTCTTGTAATTGGGGAAATAGGAAGATTAAATATCCATATATGAACACAATTTTACATTATTGGAATGGTATGAACAAAATTTTATACAGGAACTTGATAGTAAAATTAAATTTTTTTTCATCAGATTAAAACCATGTTTATGAAGAAAAATGGAATCACGAGGATTCCGATGTTTTGAGAATGTTTTTCACTATGATGATATAGTTGAGATGGATTTTATTCTTACCTATGCCCCTCAATATGTCAAGAGTAATAATATTTCATGGTTGAATTCAATGGAGAAGAAATAAACTAAGAAATATAGAGGTAGGCCACCCATATATTCCATGTGTGGTAATATAAATACATGTAATGTTTGATAGGATATATAATGATTTATTAGTGTGATAGGATTTGGCATAGGACTTGTGGCTAAAAATAAAAGAGTGATGAATAATCTAGGAATGGGGTAATAGATAACTGACCACTAGTGAGATGTTTTTAATACAATGATTTGGGATATTATTTTAACATGTGTCTAACACAAGTTATATTGGGTGGATATCGCCTACATTTAAAGAAAAAAACATTTTGTAAACTAATTTTACTCTGCTACAGTTAATGTTGGGATATCTAATGAAGTGGTGATAGTTATGTTACTTGATTTTTAAAATTATTCCAATATTTTGTTTGACTTTTAATGTTTATATTCATTTTTTATTTGAAATTTTCAAGAAAAATGGGAATATAACCACCTGAAAAGAAGATAAAACTATGGGTTTAATTATTAATGTAACTAAGATTTAAAGGAATCTTTCAATTATTATCAGCGAGATAACCTTTTTTATACATATTGTTGAAATTCCAATAATAGAGTTTGATATTATTTTTTTCATGGACTGGATTTTAATTTATCATTATATGATATATTTTATAACTAGGAATTTTTTATTAAAATATTTCATGTCTTTGATAACATATGAAGAAGTTGAGAAAATGATTAGGGATGAATGTGAAAGTTATATAGATCATTTGTTGAAATTATATAAATAGTTCAGATTGAGGATCTTCATATAGTGAAAGAATATATAGATATTTTCTGTAAAACATTTATAGGTGTTATTATTAATTAGGAGGATTAGTTTACTATTGAAATAATTCTTGATCCAAATCAAATTACAAAACCCCCTTATCGAATTGATCAAGTAGAAATTTTGGAATTGAGAATGCAGTTGCAAGAGTTACTAGATAAAGGATTCATTCATTCAATCACCACACCATGGGTTTCTCTAATTTTATTTGTTAAAAATAAAGATGGTTAATTGAGATTTCTCATTGATTATATAGCCTTAAGTAACATCACTATAAAAAATAGGTATTTTTTTATTATATCGAAGATTTATTTGATCATCTCTTGTGAGTATAATATTTTTTCAATGAATTATCTAAAATTAGGACATAATAAATTTAAGCAGATGGATTATGATATTATAAAGACTATATTTAAGAATATATATGAGCATTATAAGTTTTTATTAATTCTCTTTGGGTTATCTAATGGACAACCTGTATTTAGGGATCTTATGAGTAGATTATTGTATAACTCTTTGGATAAGTTAATGGTTGGGATAATTAGTGATATATTAAAATTTTATAAAATTCATGTGGATCTTGAAATAAATTTATGTATTATTCTGAAAAACAAAAGATAAAAGAAACTATATGGAAAATTTATTAAGCCTGAATTTTGATTGGAAGAAATTTCTTACCATCGTAATATTGTTTCTAAGTATAGATTAACTGTTGACCATTCTAAAACTAATGATGTTGAAGAATGTACAAGAGATAAATGTGTAATATTGATTTTTAGTTTTATTATAATAGCATGTAATAATCATCAGTTTATAGGAAACGTTTCTATGTTATCTTTCCCCCAAAAAAATTTTAATTGAAAAGGATTTAAAATCGTCTCAATGATTGTCAGTGATGATTATTTCCATGTACTAAATAAAATATTGGATTATTCTCTATTTTTTTCCCCTACAATTTTGAAATGGTGACATTAGCATCTTAAAAAAAATCATTACTGAAGGGAATTGGTTGTGTTTTGATGCACACTCACTAGGTAATTATCTTAAAAATGATTTGGAATTAGTAGGTATATATTATTTACATATTTATAGGAATCATTTATATGAGGAAAATAGTGAAATATATTATGATCATAAAATTTTTATGTATATACTACCTAATAAAAAATTGAAAATAAGAAAAATAAGATGGATGGAACTCACTGTTGATTATGACTCTGTGATTCATTACCTTTATAGGAAATAAAAAAAGTACATGATGATTAGAGTTGGAATTATTATGCTTCATTAACCATGTTATATTTCGAATATAACCCTTTGGTTGATGATTAGATGAAAATTTTCCTAATAATTGTGTATATAAGAACTTAATCTATTTTATATTAGTTTTCAATGAAGTTGACATTGTTAGATTCAATTATGAATTCTCGGAAGGAGGATCATGTATTATTTGAAAAATTTGAATCTATTAAATAGGGTATGTTACCAAATATAAATATGTGTGATGAGGGTTTTGTAATATTTAGGAAGATATTATGACTCCATTATGATTCATAGTTGAAGAAATAATTATTAGGTGAATCTCATAGTTACCTATTTCCATTCTTCTTAAGAGAAATAAAATATATAGAGAACATTGGTAGTATTACTGGTGGGATAGAATGAAAAGTTATATTATTGAATTTACCATGAAATGTTTAAATTTTCAAAAGTTTAATATACAATGAAAATTACCAAATGAGTTCATTTATCATTTTCCAGCATTGTAGTGGAAATGAGAAAATATATCCATGGATTTTGTGGTGGGATTTCAAAATAAATCTTGAGGTAACATTGTTATTTAGGTTACTATTGAACAACTAGGTAAATTTATATATTCCCTTAACATTTGAGATACTATATATTTACATTTTCTTTATTGAATATATATCATATAGATAACTCAGTTACATGTATTTACTCACCCTATTTTATCTCACCCTGATCTCTGGATCACTTTTAATTTGTGTATATCCCTTTATAAGTTTATGTTCATTGAATTAAAATTTAGTATAGCTTTTCATCCTTAATATGATTTCCACTATAGTAAAATGTTTCATACATTAGAATACAAAAATAAATTTTGTTTAATGTATTACTAGTGAAGTTGGAATCAAAATCATTCAATAGTTTGTTTTTCTTGTAGTAACTATTTTCATTCCAGTATAAGACATAACCTTTTTATGAAATATATGTAAAGTGATATTGAACTCCAACTTTTTTTTATTAAGTAGGTGAATGAAATTTGATGGGACCATATTTTCTATGAGAAATCATTGAAAAAGTAATGTTTATTTAACATTACATGAAAATATATGAGAGTTAGATGAAATTTTTTTTCGATAATCAAAGGAATATTTTTCATCTGATGTTGGGGATCATGTTTTTATTAACTAATATACTTGGGAAAGTGTTATGAATTTTGTTAAAATGGGAAGGTAAATATTTATTTCATTGGACTGCATAAAATACAAGTGAAATTTGGATTTTTTTTCAATGTAGTGTCCTTTAATCCAAATTTATCTTATTTACATGATGTATTTCATGTTTAATTATTATGAAAACATGTTCAAGATTCATATCATGTTTTAATCATTGAATTAGTTTAGTTAGAGGGAATCCTTTATTTTGAGCAACAACCAGCACCATCTAAAAAATAAATAGAGAAACAATTTTTCAATAAGGTAATTAATAAATTTAAGATATTTGGAAAAATAATAGGGTTGATAAAGTATCATGGGAATAAAAAAAATAATATGGAAAAATATCCCATCGGGTTTAAGTAGTGGATAAAATTATTGGGGAAAATTTTAAAAATAAGAATAGAATTGGAAAATAAGGCAATGTTAAGAAAAATCATTTTCATTTACTATTAATTTCTTTAATTAGATTCTATAGATTCATATTCAATATATTAATATTCCAGAATTTTTTAGTCAAAAATAAAAAATCACATTTCTAACAAAATTTGGGTTATATGCATTATATGGATTTATTTAAATTATTTATTTCAAAATTATTTAATTATAATTTTAAAAAAATTATTTCAAATTTTTAATTATCATATATAAATTAAATTATGATTAATTTTTTGTAATCATTTTAACACATTTACTTTTAAATGAATAGTAGGATATACTAGTTTTTATTAAAATTTATTTTCATCTCATGAATTTATAACATTAAATTTTCGTTAATACATGGATTAAAAGTAAAATTAGGTCATTTATGTTATGAATATACCCAAATAAGGTCATTTTAACCAATATTATACGTTAATTTGGTATAAATATCTTTTAATACTTTAAATGCATATTTCTAAAAAAAACTGTTTTTATCAACCTTTGTTTCATTTTGAATTACATTATGAAACATCTATGAGTTGAATTTGATAAAATTTATTAAAAATTTGGAATCAAAATAATTAAAATTAGGTAATAATTTCCAAATAATGTTTTCTATTAACTAATATTAAATAAAATTAAAATATGTTAACATTGTTAAGGTTAAAATAAATTTATTAGGGGGCGGGTGGGTGCATTGAACTAACTCTTATATATGACTATAATGATGCATTTAATGTGTATATTTAATATTAATTATTTAATTACCATTACTTAAATACATTATATCATTTATTTTGTTACCATTAAATCTATTTAAAATTGGTAATGTTGTTTGTGCGTATTTGTTGATAACCACCTCTACGAAGCGATGTGATTAATTTTTTCACCTCCACACAAGTTTGGTATATATAAGTGTATATAAAGTTATAATATTATTTTTATTATATAATAATTATTTTATAAATATAAAATGATACTTACAATTGTTCCTTATATCCCTTTGAAAAATAAAAATGACACTCAAGCATATGAATGAATTATAATGACTATGATTGTAAGGTAATTTATTTTTCATAATTATATTTAATAGTTGGAATAGAATGTAAATTTGTAGAGAAAAATAATAATTACTTCTTGATTATTATTCTAGATATTATTTAATAATAACAACATTGACCATAATCAACCAACCCAAGTCATATTGGATATATGATCCAAATATCATCAAAAAGTTTGACATGAAATGAAATGATTAATTAATCGAATAAAAATTTAAAATAACTTAAATAAAATGAATAGTAAAATAGAAAATAGTTGTTAATAAGTTAAATAATTTATATAAGTTTATTATTACAAAATATGATGAAATTACATAAAGGCACATACTCAATTGAAGAGACACATCAAAATAATTTTTTTATAATGTTATAATAATTGATTTTATAAATATTTTTATTCCATGTTCAAATTCATAAAATTATTTTATTAATTTATTTATATGGGCATAAAATTACTATCAAATAATTTTTATGTCTCTTTTGACACTCTTTCAAATCATTTTCATAAATCACAATTTTATTTATTTTATATGGAATGTTTGGATTTTCATTACAATAATGAAAAAAGAATTTTCTATTTAACATATATAGAGTCAATAAATTTTCATTCAAACAAAAACGTTATATTAAAATTTATTTACTTTATAATGTTCCATTTTTCATTCAATGAAAGCCCATTTCCCCTATTTTCAAGGAATTTTAATTTGAAAATATTTTTTTAAAGGGAAATGGTATTTGGATATCAAAAAATGTTTTATATAGGGGTTGAAAAGAGTTTTAAAAGGAATTTATATTGAAAATGTACAATAATAAAATGTTTTATTCACGATATGATACCATAGAATTATAGATTTTGATGTGTGAGCCCAATACATTGGATACAATGGGTGAGCCTAATATAGTTTATATGAAAGGTGAGCATTATACAACTTATATGCTGGGTGTTTTCGATGAAGATTATACAATGCGTGAGCCTAATAAATCTATCCAATGAATTGTATATTATTCAATTTATTAAAAGGAAGAAAGGAGATATTTAAATAGAGAGGATTATCTTATGTATTTAAATGTTCTCCCTCTATTTCTAACATTAGTTTGAGACATGTTATGAATATAATGGTCAATGTTTCGTAAAAAGATTTCCATTATATTTATATAGGTTTTTTTGGTTATCTTTTAGGGAAATTTTTTTTCATTGTTTTATGATATATTTCATATGCATAACGAAATATTTGATAAAAGAAATTGTTTTAAAAGTTTTCATGTTTTTCAATTGTTTAACATCTTCCATCTTTTTATTCGACATATTGAGATTTTTTTTGGACATACTATATTTTTAATTGTTTTAATAGGTTTTAAGGATAATTAAAAACAATTAGAAGTAAATATGAAATTTCTTGATATTTTTCAAGAAAATAAAAAATGTTTCGTTGAAAAAATTTTATATTGTGGAAAAAATATTTACTAATTGCATGTGCAAACACTTAAAATTATGGGATTTTTATATGGTAAATATGAAATAATTCTCTAAAACTAAATACCTAAAAGATATTTCAGAAATAAATAAATTCAACTACAGTGTAAATACAATATACTATATAATTTTTAATGTTGTCCTCTCAAAGGTCATGTTGAATCTTCACATAAATATAAGGAACGATCCATTTCTGATGTAAATAAAGAGATTACTACAAAAACAAATACTCAATATATAAACATTAAAATTTTGAAATCATAGTAAGTATAATATTTTGATAAGTGGAAGAAGAAAATTAAACCAATTTTCTGATGAACCTTTATTAACTATGTTCTAAAATTTGAATATTTACGGTTCTAGTTCTTGAAAAAGATAGGTGAAAAATGTGAGGAATCCACCTCTCATGTAAATGTGGAAATTAAGAAATTAAAAATAGATTGTTTCCAAAAGTATTTATGAACCAATTATTCTAATATTAATAAAAATTAAGTTTTGGAAGAAGTATCCACTATCTAAACATCGACATAAGAGACGAATCCCTGGCTTATTGGCTAGTTTCGGTGTTGAGGAATGTTTGGACACATGGATATCGACTATTGGAATAATATTTCAAGGTATGTAAACCAAAATAAAACTATAATGTTATGGTTGTGTAAAATTAAAGGTAATATTAACATACAAAATTAAACCTAAAACCAAATAAAACAAAAAACTATACTGATATTTGAAAAATTTAACTATTTTGAACATTAATATAGCAATTTTGGTAGAAGTTTTCATGTAGATGAAGGGTGATAGTTTACATATACCATGAACAAATATGTATAGAATAATTTAAGGATGCCAAAAAATATAATATAAAAGGAAAGGACTATAAATGGTAAATATTACTTTTGGTGAAAACAATTAGAAGATAAAATAAGGTTTTCCCTAGGAAGAATGTTTTAGAAGATGAAATGATTGAGAAAAGATTATACATATATAGAATAAAATGAAACTATATAGATAATTTTAAACTAGACATTAATTATTATGTTAATTGAACAAAGATAAAAAAATAATGTTATTCAATCCATTAAATACACAATTAGATTGGAATGTTGGATGAGATCCTAGATGAAGTAGTTGATGTTCAATTGATCATACATCTAATGAGTAACATACTAGAATACAGGAATATTTGTTAAAGGTGTATGTTGTCCATCAAAACTGATATAAAATTGAAGAAAACATTACCAAAAGAGGATATGTTTGTCCAAAAGTTATACCATCTTAGAAAAATTAAAAAGGTTATTGTGAAAGAAAATTTTTAGAAGAAGAAGAAAGAATAACTTATTGTATAGGTTTGCTTGATTGTATGGGTAGACCAATTTATGGAATCATAGAGTTTGTAAGAAGAAGAAAATAATAAGTCCGATTACTTGAAATAAAAAGTTAAAATTAAATTCCCACAAAAATTGTAATGATAAGGTAAAGAGAAGAAATAAATGAATCCCATGAAGATGAATTCCTAGAAAACCCATGGTAAAAGAATTAAGAAAAAGGGATTTGAATCAAGGGTGTTTTTGGGTTGATAAAAATTTCTCAGACTTATTTATCTAAATGTATATTATGGACGATCCTCCGTATTATTATTTTGACCAAATATTTTATATTGAAAATTTAATTAATGGGGATATAATTTGGGGTATATTTGAAGTTAAATTTGGTTACTAACTTATCATTTTAAGTTAATGTAAAATTATTTTTGAGAAAAAATGTGATCTAAAACCAAATTCTAATGAATCTAGGGGATTGATCATTTAAGTACCCAATGGTTTTTGATTTAAATTATGGTTATAAAGTCCAAGATATTAAAAATTCAAAGAATTAAAGTAGATTAAATCATTAAGGTGTGATTCCTATACTCTCCCATCCTAAAATAAAAATTGAAGTGTAAATAGAAAGTAGAAAACTGATTTATTAACGAAAAAGTAAAACCTTTATTTTAAAGATTGATAATCATGAGTTTTATTCTAGGTAAAATTTTATATGATTTTGATATGGATGCATGAATGTATTTTGACTAAAAATCTAATGAACATATAAGAAAAATCATATTTCAGAGATGTTTAAGTCTCTAAGTTTTTATGTATAAATTTAACATCGAAGTTAATAATTTTTTTTATGCAGTAATTATATATCAAAAAAAAATTTAATTATATTTTTTTTGTGGATTATTACTTTAAAGAAAGTAATGGTACCCTCCATTCAAGATGTTCTTGGTATATATAGAGTTAAATGGATGAAAATTTAAGAAGACGAAAATGTTCTAATAATGGTCCTCCCTTCACTCAATATGTCAATAAGAGGGATTGAAAGTCACTTCATTATTGGTGAGAGAATATCAATTAATAAGGTTCCTATCATAATGTTCTTAATAAATGGGATAATAGGGGCTCTATTATTTCCAATAAGGGGTGGAATATCAATGTCATTTGTATTTTGAATTTGAATTGTCAAAAAATAAAAAGGGGGATATTGAAGTTCCCATTAGACGATGATGATATATTCTATTTATTTCTCTCACATTAGGATAATATGAAGAATTAGGTTTAAGGTAAACCTACTAATAGATATTTTAGAATAAATTACACTAAAAGAATATATTATGTTTGGAGGAACCATCATAAATATGAACACCATAGATGAAAGTTATTCTTATTGAAGAATAACGAATGTAATAAAGAGAAGTGGAGTTAGTAAAACTAATGGAAGGGTAAATAAATTGAAATATTTGTACATTGAAGTATCCACTAACATCATGTTTTTTCAAAACTAATCTTCATTGTGTTTATGACTAGTGCTAGAGGATAAAGAATCACTAAAAAATACATGGACTTTGTGAAGTAAGTGTCAGTATATTAGGAGATTTATGACCCTAAAAAAATTGGAATGAGATATAATCATTAGAAATATAGTTCAATGGGAGATAAAACTACAAAGGTAATAAGAATTTTCTCTTAATAATATAAGCATAATGTTAAAACCATTATAAGCAAATAAATAAATTTGATGAAACTGTGACGATCAAAAGGATGTAACACTATAGAGAATTAATAAATTCTATAGCATTCATTCATGAGGAATGTAATAAAAATTATACCATAAATATGGAAAAGGAATTATGTTCCAAAACATCAAAAGATACCCTAAGAATTATATATTAAAAGAACTACATAATACTATGTTACAGAGTATGTTGAGAACCAAAACATTTGAAGTGGTTTAGAGACAAAAAACAATATTCTAGAATGAGTGTCTTGAAGGTGTTTTATGAGACAAATTCTATAAAATGTGTATCATATAGTTGTAGGTATCTATAATTATGAGGTAAGAATCATGAACCACAAAAAGATTCTAAAGAACCATATCAGACAATGAAATGATGTTTGTTTTTAAAAAAAACATCACTTGGGTGTAATAGTGAAGATGATCCAAGCTTAGTTGACTTTATAGAGGCATTTTCTCATGAAGATGATGAAACATGTTAACAATAATGATGTTATGAAGTCAACATAATATAGAGGATTAGTAGATGATATAATAAATAACTAAAAGAACGTGGATGTGCTTCCGAAGAGTCATAACCAAAAATAAATTAGAATAACAAAAACTAAATAATATTTGAATTTTAGGTCGAAGTATAGTAATTCAAGATAATAAATTATGCTGATAATCATTGATTGATTAAAATATTATTTATTAGAGGTAATGCATGTACAAGTCAATGATATAATATAAGGAGATAAGTAACAAGATATGCATAGAAGCATAAATTACCATTTTAAAAATTATAATTTAATTTAAATATATTAATATCATAATATGAGTTTTTTATTAATAAGAGGAATTTAAAATAATTTGAGGATAGATGTGGAATTTTAGTATATCATAAGTATTAGGTGCAATACTTTCACAAAACAAATAAAGGTGCATAATATAGAGGCTTCCAAAAGAACATGAATCCTGTTGACAAATATTAAAAGTACAAAAAACTATACAATATTGAGTTGAGACAAAGGTTGACTTGGAAAGATATGATTGTTTTTTATGGAAGAATGTTTTCTAAAGGATGAAATAATGAATTAAAATTATTGTAAAATCAAATAATTTTTGTGCTCCAAATATGGATATTTAATGTAAAATTTTCATGAAAGAGATGTTGTTCATTTAGGATAAGTTGTGATAAATAATAGAATATTTCTTATTTCCAGTTTTACTAGAGCTCTGATGAAGTGAAATCCAGATATCATTAGAATATATTAGTGGTTATGAATTCAAAAGATGAGAACGTACACATATAAAAATGAATTTTAAGGATTCACCACATTTATCAATGGAATATTGCTTATAAAAAGGTTGGATTTTTACTTGTGTTCATCCTTAAAAATATAAATTATTGATAGATATGAAAATTATCTAATAGAGGAAGCTGCTACCCAGGAAATTCCATTATAACATCACCAGGGTTGAGTTTTGAGAAGACAAAAACATGATTTTCTGATGTATTGGATGAGTAAATTAGATCCCAAATATTGGATAGAGGATAATTGTACTGACATAAATCACTAACTTGTTAATGTTCTAGAACTCAATTTTCAAGGTATTGAGAACTCCAAAATGACATTATACTAGTTGGAGGACATTTCGACATGCATGTTCAATACCAAAAAAAAGTAAAAGGTAGTCAAATATTTATCCATGGGGAATTATTATGATAATCCCTGAAAACGTTTAGTTCCATTAAAAATAATTCAACCCTTCCTACTAGGATATAGAATGTTATTTTTAGGATATGGATCAACCACATGTGTAATATCATGGTTTAAAAAGTGTGTGGGATATTCACTATTAGTTAATGTGAATAACTTACCACACTAATTATATTCTATGATGGATATATTAGTGGAAAATGTATAGCTCAATAGGAGATTCTATGAAAAGTAGTATTTTCTCACATTGAGGCCAAACCCTATAAAAAATTACATGTTCAACTAACTATAGATAATCTATAAATAATAATGGAAATGTGGTGGGGATCATACATAGGATCTATAAATCCTAATAAATAATAGAGGTTCAATCAAATAAAACATTAAAGAGTTTATATATAATTTAATTTCTAAAATTTTGTCACATCAAATTTACCCCATCTCTAGGTGATTATACTATTCCTTAGGAATCTCAAGAAAAAAGTGAAATAAGATAATTCCATTGTTGAATCATATATATCAGAATGATTAGTCAATATTATAATATTTTAAAATAAAAATAAGCAACTCTCATTTTTTGAAGTTTACCTAATTTAATGTTAATGGTAAAGAGCATCCATCTTAGGGAATAAAATATAATTTATCTAGTGAGAAGGATACAAGGTGTATCAGTAGTCCGTATTGATCTAGAAGATATTTATTGGTTAGTAAAATATTTATGACACATTCAAATAAATAAATTTAGAGTTACCTTCACTAAATATGTGTGAAGAGGGAAGATGAATGAGTGTCCCTTGGAATGATATTAATCGATTTATAAACACCAAAAAAATCTATATTGAGTAGTATTACCCAATAATATTTAGATATACTATATACTTGAAAACCACTCGTGGGCCCCTCTACCCTTTTGGGAATTGGCCTATGCACAAGGGTTGGACACCTTAGGACTCGCTAGGGACATGCGGCTCGTAGGTGGGAAGGCCAGCCTAATACCTCAATACCCATCATCCTATTTTGAATGATTCTTATCGTGCTCAGGTTTCTAGGGGTACGAGTGACTCACGAACAAGGCTATCGAGGTTCTTACATCTAGATATTTTCATGACTCTTCCTCGCTTTCTTTACTTGGTGATCATGGTAGGAGATCTGGGTGTGGCATGAAATGAAGGTGTGATAGGTCTCGGTGATGCCGCAGTGAAAGGATCATGTCCTGATCTGAGGAGCATTGATTGGACCGTTGCTCATTGTAATGAAGGATCTCCAGATCTAACATCTTCTACAAGGGTGGATCCCTCATCTTATGTTCATGATGTCTACTGATATGTTGTTCTGCTTCTGTTGGCTTGGATTGTGCGAATAGGGTCATCGATATGTGATATCTGGCTTCATCTAGGTTTCATATATAATTTGAATCGAAGAGGGTATTTCTGAGGAGTTTTGCATCTGAATCCATGGTTTCTAGTCTTTATATGGTGAAGTTGAAGGAGGTTTCAATGGTACATAATGACATTGTAGAGGAACAGAGTGGTTGTGCGGGTTGTCCTGCATATGCGCCCTAGTTTTCTTCATTCATTGACTCTCGCTCAAGTAAAATTCGTTGAAAGGGGTCAGTGACTCATTTTGATATCAGTCCTAATATATTTGATTAAAAAATTTCAATTGGGAATAATTCGCTAATTGCACGCCTTGTTTTAGTAAAGGGTGAGACGTCTTGGAAGTTTGGTGATCTAATCATGCGGGTTTTTTTGTGGGGTTCTTCTGATTGGTGGTGTAGTTCTCTTGGTCTTAGATATTTTCATTGCATTTTCCCATTGAATGATTTCAAATAACGTAAATGGAGCATTGTGTCTCTATCATTGAAACAAGGATGGCTTCATCTTCATCAATGGTCACTTTATTTCAATGCTTCTCAAGCAATGAATGATTTTTCTTTGGTTGGGGTCCATTTTTATTGGCTTAATTGGATTCAATGGCATCCAAATATTCTTCATGAAATTAGAATGGGAATAGGGGCTATTATTCGCCTTGACAAGGAAACAGAATTTGTATACTTTAGACATTTTTCTAGAATGATGGTGGGGGTTGATTTGAGATCCACCATGAATAATAAGGTAACTCTTTCCACTCCAACTGATAACATCTATATTCATGTTGAGTATGAAAGAAGCCTCTTTTTTGTACCGAATGTGTGGTTGTTGGGCACTCGTTGTAGTTATGTCGAAGGATGATATATTGTGAGATATGTGGGGTAAAGGGTCATTCACACACTCTTTCTAGAATGAAACATGAGAAGAATCATTTGGATTTGAAAAATTCTCTACCTCATGATAGTGATTCTCTCAAAAATCATCTTCCACTCAGGTTGGGATGTTGGTTTCTGATAAATCTATTTATCAGGTGCATAATTAGGAAGGCAATGGGCTTATTGTGGATAAGTCTCTGATGAGTGGCCCCTCTAATTCTCGAGTTTATTTTTCCAATGAGATTATATATAAGGATAGTTGTGTTGTTTCTCCCACTGGGTTAGTTTAGACTAGACTTGCTCCTAGTCTTTCTATTGTTGGATCCCCTGCTTGCACTAACCCCCCAAATATAATTATGAATTCTATTACTAGTGAAGGCCTAATACGTGATGAGACTATGGAGTTGTATCCTGAATCTGGGCCTCCTAAAAATGTTGAATTTCATCAGAAAATTTAGAATCTTTTTACCTCTTCTATGATTTCTAGGAAGTGGGGAGACATCTCTGAGGTGGAAGAGACGACAACGGACGACGATCCAATTACTTTTGAATATGTACTCCCTTCTAGAAATGGGACAGTTTATGATTTTTTTAGTATCCAATCCTTCTCCCTCGATGATACGACCATGGAATGACTATTCTAAAACACCTCTCACTGTGATAACATGATCTTATAAGCCTTCAGGCATGTTCAAATCTGATATTCATAAGGTCCTCAATCAGGGTAAGTCCCACTCTGAATGGGAAACTACTGATGACTCTGATTATGATAATTACATGTCTTATTATGAATCTTATGGTTTTGTTTAATGGATCAGGGAAATATACGTTGTTTGACATTTCTCTTCTCCTTTATACCAATTTCTTTTAACTAAAAATATAGTCATATTCTTATCTTCTGGCTAGACATGCTGGGTTTGTTGATACACCATTGATGTATGATACTTGAATTGACCATTTATAGTTAACCAAGTAAATGTTTCACATAATTTTCATTCTTTACATTTATATATTCATATATATTGTCCAGTGACATCAGATACTAAAAGAGGAAAATATATTAAATTTAATACCTATAAAAATAGAATAAGATCAATATTTCCTACAGAAATTACAGAATATAAAAATCTATAAATGGATATCATCCGGATTCTCCCCCCACAATGGTTCTTCAAGCTATCATGGTCCCAAAAATATTTATCAGATCTAAAAGGTTATAATGTGAGGTTGAAAATTTATATCTATTTGAATTTATACTCTCCTGGAATCAACGATGAAGCCTATATTTTTTAGATTGAATAATTTTTTGTAGGAAAAATTAAATTCCTATATTCTTATAGGATTTTATAAATTAGGTTATAAAATATGTTTTATGATGAATATTTTACGAATAATTGTGAAAGTGTTGGTAAGATTGGATATAAAATATCTTGGAAAGATCATTGTTCATTGAAGTAATCATGAAATCCAATTATTGTCATATTGTTTTTGAAACATGGAAGACTATAAATATTATCTTTATCAAAGTAGTGAATTAAATGTAGAAAGATATAATTCCTTCAAAAAATTTCTAAAACTACCTTTTGAAGGGATTAAATTAGAAAAGTAGAAATAAGAAGACAATTCTTGAGAATAAGGAGACACCCAATGAGGTAAGTTTGATTTTAATCAATTTAAAATATATTTCTAATTTTCATTGGGATGATGAATGAACATGAAAAAAATTTAAACTCCAATTCATGAAAAAAAATGATGGTTCACTAGATGATGTGGAAAAAACATCTAATCATCACTTTGGTAAATTTTCCTATTATAATTAATACAAGATTCAATAATTTTTTGAACAGGTCGATCAACATAATATTATGTATTGATGGGACTATCAAAAATAGATATCCTACTTATTCCACCACATATATTTCAACGGTTTTTGAAAACCCTTGTTATACGTCCCCTTTCCCAACAGTTTTCCAAAACCATTGGGATATTCAACTTTTATACCACTTATCCCAATGATTTAAGAAAACCATTAGGAAAGGGTCTAATTTTCCAAATAGTTTTGGAAAACAATTGGGAAATGGCCACTTTTATCAATGGTTTGTGAAAACCATTGGTAAAGGGTCCACTATTCCCAATGGTTTTGTTAGACCATTGGGGAAGGTTTGGAAAAGGTTGGTACCTATCCTAACGGTTCTCAAAACCATTGAAAATGGCCTATCCCAACGGTTTTGAGAACCGCTGGGATATATACCATTTTTTATGAATTATATTGTCAATTATCATCTAAAAAATAAATATATAAAATATATATATATATATATATATCTCTGAATATATTAAAAAAGGTAACTATAAGATACTAGTAAAGGATTTGATATAGAACATGTAGGTTGTGGGTTCTTTCCTCCATTGTTAGATTTTTTTAGATTTACCTATCCCAATGGTTTTCAAACAGTTGGGTTGGTCTTTCCTAATAGTTTTTACAATCAATTGGGATAGGTTTTTCCACATAGTTCTCAAGACATTGGGATAGGCCTATCCCAATATTTTTGGAAAACTGTTGTGAAATGGTACTTTGAGACCACTTTTCCCCATGGTTTGGCCAATCCATTGCGATAGGGCTTTCCCAACGGT
Organism: Viscum album; assembly: GCA_963277665.1. NCBI lineage: Eukaryota > Viridiplantae > Streptophyta > Magnoliopsida > Santalales > Viscaceae > Viscum > Viscum album. Next base: position 1,871,048,185 of record OY728133.1, read on the forward strand.
TTTCTACAAACTATTGGGATGGGCCTTTCCCAACTCCAAATCACCCAAAGGCTTACCAAACCATTGATATAGGTTATTCTAATGGTTTGGGGACTTATACCAATAGTTATAGACAGTTGATATAGAGAATACTTCCATTACTGTATGGTCTAATAGAAGATCTATCAAATGATAATAATAGAATAAATAGAGTATAGAAGCCCTTAAATATGGATATAATGAAAATAGGATCAATGATTATGTATAATAAAAAATTACTTGGAATAATTTCACATTAAGTGGGAAATTTTATGGACATAAATTAATTTATATATAGCATTTCCCTCATTGGAAACAACATTAATTGAAGTGAAAATATAGAAAAGAATTTTACATAAGGGTAAGATAAATGGAAACACCTGTGAAAGATAAGGATAAGAGGATCAATGTTTTTGAATAAAAAATGATAGCAATGAATGTAGAAGTGAAATCCGACATGGTGATTAAGTATTAAGAACTATCTGTCTTGAAGAAAAGGATTAACATAATATAATGTACTATATAATCCTTATTATATGGAAATTAAAATTATATGAAGCTCTCAAAAATGATAATGGAGATAAAATAAAATCTTTCTTAGATGATATATATCATCAAAAATGAAACATTTATTCTTAGAGGTTTTGTCAAAAAAAAATTTAATGTTCTAATTGAAGATGATAATAAAATTTAGCAAGGATTTTCTGAGTAATCAAGAATGTATAAAGAGATATATAAATCCCAAAGGCTATAAATTATGGGTAGATCCAATTTATGGTTTGATATTTCATTATAATAAGAAGTTAAAAATCTTATAGTGATTTATATAAAATAGAATAGAATAGTTATAAAAATTAAATAAAAAGGATAAATCCAAAAATAGAAGTATTTATCTGACCTAATAAAGTGAATAAAATGAGAAGAACTTGACAACATGTGTTTTTGTATTGAATTACTTGTTATACTATAATATTTTTATGATGATTATATTTATTTTAGTTAATGTTTTAAAATGATAGGTTTACTAAAAAAACAGAAGAAAGGAAGTTTGATGCCAAATATAGATGTGAATACCTCAAAGGAAAGTTTCTATAAAGTCAATATTTTGTGAAATAATTGGACAGACAATGAGTGCTTTTCCAGAATTCCAAGAGTATAATGAAAGAAGAAAAATTGTTTCATCAATATCAAAACAAATAAATAACTATGCAATTTGTCATTTTATTAGGATATAATTTATGTTTGATAACCATGTATATATAGAAATAAATTTTAAGAATAATGGAACAAAAAGGATCATAAAGAATTACTTCGTCACCGTGACTATTCAAAATAATGCTTTCATTGAAAGGATATATTTTAATAAGAAAAATATATTTAATAATTTGGAAGAAAAAATGGACCTCAATGAATGGTGTGATAAGATCTCAACTAGTTAACTGAAAAATATCCCTCATTGGGAGAAATAAAATTAATCTATAGGTGTAATAATGAACTTTTTCTAGTTCTGGGGAAAAATTATAAACATTTAAAGAAGGAAACACAAACCTAAAATATGTCTAAAGTGACTCTAATGGTGAATTATGAATATATAATAAAGGAATTACATATTTTTTCACAATTCATACCACAAGGAAAGTGGACAAGATTTGTAGAATATCCCTCCAATCGTAATGGAATCATGTTTAGGGACTCCAATAAAATGAATCATTTGAAGATTCTTTTATAAATAACTTCAGTATCTCAATGGAATAGAATATTAGGAAAAATAATATTTAGAATCCCATAGAAAATCTATAAAATGAAATAGATGGATGGTTAATCATGACCAAGAACATTCATCTACCCAAAAAATTTTAGAGGTAACCCTATACCCATGTAATTAAATATCTGAAATATCTAATAGGAGTGGTAATGTATTAAGGGAGGGGGAAAACAATTTTTGGGTTAGTTATACTGAAAGGGTAAATGTGTAGAAAATGAATAAAAGATGTGTCAAATCCTCATTTTATATACCGAATGGTAGAAATAAAAATTTACGATAAAAATGATTTTAGGAAACATATGTTTAGTGGTATTTTACCATCATGAAGAAAAATTCAACATGAAAATAATATGTAATTACTTGCATATATGATATGAATATTTTTTTATATAATAACAACTTTTTAGTAGCTGATTATTCTTTAGGAAACCAAAAAAAAGTAGGAAGAAATGTGTTATAATGAAAAAAATATTGTCTTTATTCATGAATATATCTCAATATTTGGAGACATGTACTAGAGGTATTCACAAGGAGATGATGATAAACTATGAATGGTATTTTAATCATATCTAGAGAATATTGATTCCCTATATATAAAAATTTGGATTAAGGATTTCAATTGGAATAAAAAAATTTCACATTAATGTTGTACGAGTTGGTACATCATGTGGTATGAATAACACACATTATTCTTAATTGAATATTCATTTACGATTTCATAAAATCTTGTTTTTGATCAAAATATGAATATTTTATCTTTTTTAAGGCTGAATTTTATATGATGAATTTTATAAAACAAGTAATTGAGTGACATGGAAAACATTGAGGATATAAGCCTAAAAATTTTATTTCCTACATCGAGTTCCAACTCATTAGGCATAGATGATCTGTCAATAAATTAATTCTATGTTGTAAATAAAGGCTCCTAGTGTAATGAAAGAACCAAATAGGGCATGAATAACTCAACTTTTGTATTAATATATGATTAATCCAATATTTAAATGATGATAAAAACCATGATGAATAAAAATGAATCATAGAATAATTGATGATTGAATTCTATAATGAAGATATAATGTCATCAAATATTATTTATAATTTATTAAAACAATTAACTAATTTACATGAAATTTATTATTAATAGTTGATGGACTTAACAATTTATATAAATCATACCATAATTTCATTATATGTATCAACAATATATTCTCTCTTGTGGTGATCCACATGTGTTCCATGAACCTCTGAATGTCACCAGAGGAATCTCGTGGTGGTAGAATGGGAGATCCACACACTTACATCATTTTCAATTGACCCACCTAGAATTTATTAATGATGGATTATCTTTGATCTCTCTAGAAAAGAGAGTGGAGGCAGAGAAGGATGAATTTCTATTTGTGAGAGTTTTCATGGAAAGGGAGATCATTGGGGGTTCTATATAAATCTCTTAAAAAGTCAGTGTGCATAACCAAAATGATCTGGAAGATCAAAATGAAAATAATATAATTGTGTTTATATACCTCTAGGGATAGAAAAAATAATAATTTAATAAGTTCCGTTATTATTTTTATTAATTCCTACAGAAACCCTTGTCAATAATGATAGTAATAATATTTCTCGACAAATGCTAAACTCATGAATTAAATTAAATTTTATTTCTATAAATAATATTAATTATATATTATTTATCACTGGACAATTAATCTTGGTCTTATATTCCTCCTAAATATTTACCAATTATTAAAAAATGATTATTTAAATAATTAATAAATATAACCACATTATTTTCTAATAAATAAATAAATATTATATTTACTAAATAAAAAATAACTTTTAATTAATTATTTTTTTCACAAAACATTCTCTTCAATAACTTGTTATGAATATATGTGATAAAAAACATGAATAATTTATAAACCATGTGAGAGAATAAAATATATTCAACTTGACAAATGTTAATATTATTATTATTTAACTTATATTATAGAAACACTTAGTGTGTGACCCTCTAGACATGTTTCTTAGAAGCGTTTTGTAAAGCATCACAAATTCCAATGCTAGAATCTAGAAACACACCAAGAGCCCATAAAGAATGATATTAATATCTCAATGACATAAAACCAAATAAATATGTATACAATGTAATATAAACCCATTATATTGATATCTCTAATAAAGTAGGATCCATGCTTGTGCCTTCAACCTATAAGATCATTGTCCTTTCCCTTGAATTTCCAAAAACTAAATATTCATCTAGAACACCATGTATATGGATTTATTTTTGCTATATCATTTCATTTATTGGGTAAGATACATCAACATCCATTTAAGAATAGAATAAAAAAATCCATTCTCACATTACACATTAATTAAATATTACTTGGGATGCACCCTTCATATCTTACTTTCATGCGAACATGTGTCTTCATAGTTTTTAAAAATACATCAATTTACAAGACTCGTAACATCTTTAATAATAATTTTAATTTCTATAGACCAATTCACATTTCCTCATATTTAAATATTTAATTACATAAATAAAAGTGAATTTCGTAATGATGGGTCCCATTCTCACAATTTTCTACATTAGAAATTTCAAAAGACATATACCATGAGAATGTTTCATAACGTACTTTGAGTCTCTAACCTAGATAACCTAAATAATTTTGATCCCTCAAAATGATATTATCTGACTATAGAATATATATTTAAGAATTTTATCATGGAACGTATGGGTTCTAGTAATGGCATAGAACTACTATGACCTTTCAGTGTGACAACTAATATTAGGACATTATCATATACAATCTCATGAATAAGAACAATCATGATGTTATAATGAGTTTATTAATATTTAAAAAATTAATACCACTAACTATAAAGGATACATAATTTGGTTCAATGGGACCATCTCCAATAGACCACAACATTCACTAGAGCTAACTACTAACAACCATCAATCCACTAGATCTCACATGATACTCATTCTTATTATAATATAGGCCTTTAGTCAAGGTTCAAAAAAAATTTCGATAATGAAAAAACTGATCATTATAACATCGCCACTCTTTGAAAATTCACTTATGAGGTGATACTTCCAATTTATATGCTCAATCCATTTGTGTGACCTTGGATACTTTTCCAGAGCAACCACTATAGTATTATCAATATACAATCTCATAGGTTTTTTATTTTTATGTAACACATCATAATCCTGGAATGAATTTCATTTCCAAATAGATTCTTTGGATGCATCCGAAGCTGCTATATATTCAGACTCTATGGTAGAGTCCACAACAACTAACATCTTTGAACTCTTCTATCACAGAAATCATCTTTTTATATAGAAAACATATACTGAATATGACTTTAAATCATTATGATTTTTTAAAAAAAATCAATCATGTAACACATGATGACAACTCCTAATCTCCTCCATACACCATAAACATATTATCAATTATTCTTAGATACATATGTATATCATTAATAGTAGAAAAAATTTGTTCTCTTATATCAATATAATATCTTCCTTTGATTCTCAATGTGTATGAAATGTCAAATCTTGTTCATAAAATATCATACATGATTAATCCTATAACATAATCACATGATATATTACTTATTCTCTCTTTACCTAATTGCTTCCAAGAACACATTTTCTTATAAATATGTTTTTCATGTGATAGTAGAATTAATCCTTATTAGGATTGTTCTAAAAAAAATATCCTTAGTATCTTTTCAATGTGTATACCTTTAATTATTCCATTAATCCTCTTTGGTTTACCAAGAATAATATTAATCCCTTGGGTGTAGGTTACTTCCCCTATGTCTGTCATAGAGAGACACTTTCATTAAAAATAATTAATAGAATATAAGACTGTTATGAAATTTACAATAAGTAAAATTTTATCAAAATAAGATACCTTGATAATGAATTAATTCCCACCAAAACATTTATAAACACATGGTTTACATTTATTCTTATAGAAACAAAAATATTTTATCGATTTATCAAATCCATTGTTCTATGACCCAGATGCTTGATTGATTCCAAAAATAGTTCTCTATAACATGAATATATTATTAAAATCTCCAATAGTGACAAATAATTATTGTTGATTAATGGATAAATCATTCTAAAGGTGTAGCATGCCATGATTTCATAGTACGTTATCTCAATAAAGTAACTCAATACCTTGTGCTACACGCAACACCGAGTTCGAGCACAACACAACTAACCAAACTAGCCATTCAAAAAGTAGTTACGAATAGTATTAACTGAATTTTGAATCTTATATACTCTAAATTATTTTAACATCCATATTATGTGTTTCTTAGGCATAATATCATATTAAAATCAGTTTTTATATAAAAGAAGTATTTTTCAAGAAAATGCAATTTTAGAACCTTTTAATGGAGAACCCTTTCTAAAACCAATATTTGACACTTTTATATATTCAATTTAATGAATTTAAATTCTTATTTTGATGGGGGATATAAAAATTAAGTTTGGAAAATTTTTTGGTACTTTTCTGATAACTTTCATATTTTGATGAATAGTGAAAAATACGATGTTTTTTTGATATTTTTTTTAATAGAAATAATTTATAGTGATAAATTTTGAATTTTAATCGGTTGTAATTATAATAAGATTATGTTTTTTTGATTTAATACACTTTAGGTCAGTATAAGTAATTTCACATTTAAATCTGTCAAAAACACATGTTAGTCTTTTGATATTTTCTACTTTTAAAAAACCCACTATTTTTAAAACAGGAAATAATTTTAAATTAATAAATGAATCTTATATGTTTTAAAATTAGTAAAATATAATTCATTTTTTAATTCAGAATATCCAAATTAGCTTATGGTAAATTTTTTCTATTTTTCTAAAAACTTTCAATTTTTGATGAATAGTGAAAAACCCTGCGTTATTATTTAAAACTGACTTTTTATTTCAATAATTAGTTATTTTATTTTAATTTATTTTAGGTAAAAATAGATACATAATTCCTATATATTTTCAATGTTCATAATTATAGTCATTTTATAATAAATTTAGAAATATAAAATCTTATCGATCATTTTACCGCCTTTTACGCACCTTCTAAGAGCATTTGGAAATTTGCCTAAAACATAATTTTTCGTCTTATGTGATTTTAATTTCAAAAATCAGAGAGACACTGTGGAAATTATTATGTAAAATGTGGTTCAACAAGATGAATATCTTTTTTATTGTGCATAGTAACTTTTGACTTTTATTTAACACGGTTAAAAGTAATTATTGTGATTAAGGGTAAAAGTGATATTATAATTACCATAACACATGTTCTAATTATATTGGATAAGTATAATTAGATAAAAAAATATCTTAGGAAAAAATGATGATCCCCTTTGGTCTACATGGATAAGATTAAGACATTTATTTTTTTAATGAAGAGTTAAACGTGTTAAAATCAATGTTTAATAACTAAAACATATTTAATATAGGGTTATACATAAGATAAATTCGACTATAAATATTCAATATAAATCTGAAAACATTTATTACATAAATGTATTTTATTTGTAATTTTTTTTCATTTAATATTTTAATTTACTTATGACACAATGATGGAACAGTAATTACCTAATTACTGAATGGTTAAGATATTTGATATTATAAGTATCCAAATAAATGTAATTTGAGAATTTTGATGCTTTACACTATTTTTTTATGTCAATATTACTTGTTAGGGTTGGTTAAATAAATTTTATTTGAAGTGAAAATTTTTTATGTCTTTCTGAAATATCAAATACTAAATAGTGACAAAATTGACATACTTTAGTTTTTAAAACAAATATTATATTATTAATTGATATAATATTCATAAAAACCTATGGATTGGAAAAAAGACATAGGTATGTTTATATATATTAATATTAAACCACATGGGGTTCCCTTGACTTGTTATCGTATGTTTATTATCCAAATAATATAAAAATACAAAGAGACATGGTAAATTTCAACCTATTTATCTAAGAGTTAAATCTAAAATATAAGGTTAATATGATGACCTAAACCAGTATAAAACCTATTGTTTGAAAGGTTTTCTACCCATACCCACCTTAGTCTTTAAATAATTTATTTTTGTGCCATTGAAGCTGAATATGATTTAATATAAAATAATATTTCAAGCTTTTCCAAAAGTGACCCTCACATCTATTACAAAAGGGCACTTCCCCTTCTATTAATTTCACGACATTATAGCCATTTGGCTTGGAATAACCTACCCAAATATCCTCCCAACTTTACTACCTCCATTCTAGAGGCCTTCCTTTGGTCCTAAATCCAACCTATGGAGCCCTTTTGATTAAATCAAAAGGAAGAAATTGAAGAAGTGATAAATATTTCATCACCTCTTTCAAGACCTTCTCTTCTTCCACTTCCTATTTCCTTGTTGTTTACTTTCTAAAATAATAAATCCAGTGTCTTATATTTAATTTTATGTCATTATATATATGGTACAACCATATTCATTATTCTATCTATCCTATAAATGAAAAAGTCACCATACGTGTGTACGAACGACTTAGCGTCTCCACGTCGTGGGGTAGTTTGTTATTCAAACACTTCATTATTTGGATGGGTATAATAGTGAGTATAACTAATGAAAATAATAAATATAACATGTTAAGGATTATTTATATATGATATACCATTCAATTCCATACAATTTCACCATCAATATAATGATATTGTCGGTCGTGCGTACGTACAGATTACCGTCTCCACGATGCGAGGAGATTCATTTCCACATTCACCATTAAACGATGATTATAAAAATATATATCATAAATAAGTGTGTAATATATGATATAATAATTCTTATATATATATATATACTTACATATATATTATTCACTTAGTTCTGTTCAATACGATATGAAAACAGAAACATCGTTTTTATGTACATACGACCTACTGTCACCATAAACGGTGTTTTCCATTTCACATGTATGTCTATTATACATATCTATATTCTAAATATATATTATATATAAATCATTTATTATATTATGGATGTATTTAAATCATGATCTATGTGATACAATCAAGAGTAACAAGTTAAAACACATACGATAAAAAAGAAATTATTATCCGAAATATCAATTTAAAATGGAAATTATTATTAAATGGGTAGTCTAAATTAATAAATGAATCATATATGATATAATAAATATTAATATGGTTCTGGTATAATTTAATAACATACTACGTTATTTATACAGAAGGTTAAATGTACCCTCAACTAAAGTAAAGTACAAGGTAAGGGTTCATTTCACAATCTTGTTATTATATAATGTAGATTTTCTGTTAGTTTCTACAGGGATATATTTATTATCCATGTCCATGTTTCCTAAAATAGTTTTCGGAGGGATTATTTTTTAGTGACATTTTAATAAAACAACATTTTAAATGTTTTAATGATTCATTCTTCAAATCCTTTCCCATTAATGTCCATGTTTTCAAAATTATTATTAAGAATTTATTTATATAGACATATATGTTTTAAAATGTTCATTAATTTCAAAAGGTTCAAAAAGGTATGGGACAATTTGTTTCCAAACTATCTATTAAATTACTTCCTTCATAAATTATGTGTCTTTTATATGATTTCATGAAAAGGGATATTTCTCTCAATGATTTTTATTGATCATTTTAGACTATGTAAACATACTTTACTGGATATTATTCTTGATTAAGGTCGATTTAATATAAAAATATTCCATATTTTAATGAACGTTTTGTGATATTTTTGACAATGGATCTGTTAATTTTATAACATTCATAGATTATAGATAACATATTGACATTTGTTATGCTAGTTTTAATAGGTATGTTTATGTTATGTTTAAATCTTTTCATATGAGGAATGCATTGGACATTGTATGTGCCAGGTGGAGCCCACTATAGCTCCTTGATTCATCGGTAGGTCTTTTGAGACAATGTAGTGTCTTTTCACAAGGCCTTGAAAAAATCTTATTTGTAGTCATGGCACAAGGCCTTGACTATGTGGTTATGAAGTCTGGCATTATGCATTCCATCATTGTGGAAGGGGTTATTGATATTGAATGTGAATATTCGACAAGTAGAATATCCATGTGAAATAGTTAATGAAATTATTTTGTTGTGTCTTTTCCATATTATGCTGGAGTTTTTATTTAAAATTCTTTTTAAGTTTCATATATTGACTTAAATGTTTATGATTATTTATGAATGTTTCGTTTATATTGTTATCCTTACTGAGCATCTGGGCTCTCCCCTTTCGTATGATTTATATTCCTAGGTTTCCAAGAAGCGTATTATGATTGATAAGCTGTGTTAAGTTTGGAGATTAATGGTATTATCAAAGGATCATTTATGTTGTGTTTTATTTTCTAATGTGTAATGTAACGTTCATATATGTAATATACATTCAAAGTTTGCTAAACTGATCGGTCCTTCAGGACTTGATTCCTAGTAAACATTCCAATGTGTTAAAATAATACACTAACTCTGGGTAACTTGGTTCAAGGCATTATAGTTGGTATCAGAGGAATTTTATAAATAACCATGCAAACTATATTAAGAAAAACACTTATTAGATAACACTACCCTAATGTATAATTTGAGGATTTTTATAGAAGAACTTCCTATAATTTTGGTACTTTATATATTTTGTAAGTTTTCGAAGAAATACAACCCTTTCTAGATATGATCAGGTAGAGGTGGCTCTGGAACATATGTATATCGGTGTAAAACTTGAAAACAACTATTTGATCTAGACTCGAATGGGAACTGGTGCATGACAACAGGATTTTCTACACTCTTGGTTACGACACTCCTAGGGGATATGCTTAGGATAATTATCATTTTCATTAAAAACCATTATGAAGGGTTTATGATTATATACTTCATCAAGGAAAACATTTTTATGATTATGGATTATATCCATAAACTATTCAATTTATGTTAACTATTTTACAAGTTTGGAATTATGCATTGTGATTTATAAACTAACCTAGTGTATTTCATTGTTTAGAAATAGCGCCGAGTAGATGGAATGAGACCTATAACAATATGTATGATCTAAAGAGCCAGAAGGAACATATCATTCATTGTCTTAAGGGAATATTTAGAATTGAAATTGTCACCCATTTATTATTGAAATAGCACTGTCGTGGGTGCCCTCAAATGATTAGTGTGATTTTGGGGTACTTAGGTGCAGCAGAGTGGCTGACCAAGGTCGTCTCACAAAGTAGGAAGTGAATTAAAACAATTTTAGAGGTATTATAGATATAAAATAAAATAGAATAAAAAAACTACTTGAAAGGATGGGGGTGGTTGTTTATATTTTATAAAACTTGAAAAATTTTGCTGGAAGAAGATATCATTTTTTTGTTTTTAATTTTGAAATGAAGTTTGATTAAAAAGACACAATAATAAGATGTTTTTATTAAAATATTTTAAAAGGCGTAATTGATATAACTCTACCTACTCACTCTATTTTTAATCACTATCATTTAAATTAACATTCACTTAATTATGATCCCTTAGTTTGTTAAATCTCGAACCCTACGAGAATTAACTTTACCACGAAAATGAATTGAATTTAACCCTAGGAAAACATCGAAACATGCAATCGCAACACCCTACTTTGATTGATGTTAAATGATTAGATTATGGTCTGTGGTAATTTAAGGCACATATCCATTCTGTAGATGAGGACGAATTTATTTAGAGATTATTTTTTAACTCAACAAATTAATCCCATGTGGTTTTGAATTACCGGTTAATGTTGCGCTGTCACAGTTCACACAAAAATCCAGACTTCGCGTGTTTTGTGTTAACTATAAAATTTCTCGATAAGCTTCATTTAAATTAAAAACAAAATTAATAGGTCATAATATGTGAATTACAGTAGCTCATTGATTCAAAATAAATGAATGAATAAGGATAGAGGTCAATCGATTAGTAAAAAGAACTACTCTTCCATGGGTGGCGTAATCATCGTAGAATTGAATTGCATTTGCAAAGGTTTATAATGGGTATAACCCAATAACGTGTCTACTAAAGAATTTCAGCCTAAATAGTAAGATAAATAGAATACAAAATATAAACAAAACAGAAGAAAATAGAAGAAATAAAATAAGAACAAAGAAGTTTAAAACCCAAATTAATATATTATAACATGAAGTTGAGAAGGAGGATTCGATGAGGGGATCCTTGATTCAAGAGATAACTCTCTTAAAATGGTTGGATAATTTGTGTGAAACCAATTATACTCTTCCTCAAATCTCGTAATGCATTTCCCAACCCCACCAAATGAGAAAAAACCAATTTATAGAGTGGTGGGGAGGCTAGGTCAAAATGGATTCAAGTGTGAATGGGGAATGTAGGCCAAATATTTTATGCCACATTACACAACCCATTTGACCACCAAAACACGTGAATTGGCCAGCCTTAAATAGGTATAATATGTGAGGATGTGGCTCCTTTATTGCCTCTAAAAATATGGGCTCAATCCAAGCCTAGATGACGAAGTTATGGCCGAAATACAGAATCTTTTCCATTCAGGCGTGTTAAGACCACCTTCGACTCTATGGACCAATTACACCATCCAGATGCATTCTTTATATCATGTGTCCTGAATAAAAGTTGTATCCAATTATGTAAGGAACCCAATTACAGAATATTATGTTCAAATAATTCAAATTACAATATTTATGTTTTAACTATTACAATGATTTTGAAAGGGAAAAACTGGAATTTTCGTCAAATATTCAAATGAATGATCTAATACCAAATAATTTCTAATTGTACAAATGAAACACAATGTGAGGAAATTATATCATTTATTATCAATAAAATATTAAATTAAACAGTGTTTTATCTACCCCCCCACACTTACTCTTTTTTACTCTTGAGAAAAATCTCATATCAAGTAAACATCAATATCAAATCAAATCAAAACCAATTTTAAAACACTTATCCTTGAGATAAAGAAATTAAAAACCAATAAAACAAATATATAATGCATCATAAAAAAACTATTTCAAGTTATTCATTTATATTAATCAATATATTTCCACTTTGTGTATCCTCCCATGCACAAACCACTTACCTCACTTGAATTTTCACTTATCACAGAAATGTCATTTTTTTGCAAAGACTTTCTAATCCAAACTAATACAAGGGTCACCATAGGTTTGATAAATTTCTAAATCACCACACGATGTGAGTCAAGGACTTATGTTTATCATGAGGAATTTTTAGGGTTGTTCTGTGGCTTCTGGTTGGTATGATTTTGGTATGAAAAATTTTAAGGCTGAATGAGGAGGGCTTGACTCTTTTTGAAGTAAAATTGCATTAATCTAATTTTCACTGAAATATTGTCTTATCCTCAATCCCCATATTATAAATTCAGCTACATCATCATTAAAAGTCATTAAAGGTTTACACCATTCATCATTTCAGTATCAAAATGTCAATCTTCTCAAAAATTATTTTTTTGAAAGATCCAGATAGGCATAGCTTTCCACCTCAATTAGAAGCTCCAAAAAAGGCACAACTTCACTTGTCATGAAAGATCCAGAAAAGGCATAGATTTCAATATATTGAATTTCTCCAGCAGAAAACACATCTCTTCAAAATTTAATTTTCCACCCAAAGTATCATAGCATGTGTTATCACAACAAAATATAGATTCCCCCCCCCAAATAAGCTCAACTAGATTATGAAATTTCACTTCAAGAGTTGGTTGGATAGGAAAAAATGGCTTGTAATGTGGCTAACCTAACAGGTTGTGCATGGATTCTATTCTCTATAAGGGTTAAATGTTCAATGTAGGCCATTATGAAAAAGGATTCTTTGAAATATGGGCTTTAGTACCAAACAAATGCCACAATCATTTAAACATAAGTACCTCAAACCCTCAAGTTTTGATGGGAATAGATCAAATTATGTTTAAATCAACCATGGTTTGGTTCTCTGAAGAAGTGAGGTGAATGTAAAGAATATGAAAATAATTGTTCAGAAGACTCATAGGAAAGTGATTTAAAATATAAAGACAGTGAGATGTGGCATGGTATTCAAAATTCAGTGTACTTTTCATTCAATTACTAAATATTTTAACTTGAAACAATGTCATTTCAGCATTCATTTAAACTTAGTTTAACGGGATAAATTGATCCACTCATTGATATGCATTTCAAAATTGTGATGAGAATAATTTCAGCTCAAGAATTTGAAAAACACAAAGAAAATTGAAAAAAAACAAAAAATATGAAAAAAACACAATTATTTTTTGGTTTTTTTAAACAAGAAAACAATTGAAATTACTAAACTAAAAGGTTACCTCCCTCACACCTAAAATATTTAATTTTACTCAATGTGAACCCACGAGATGATATATGCACATGAAATTCAGAATTTTTAAATAGCACAAATAATATAAAAGTGAAAGGTCTAGGAACAGCCTGATGTGCTCAAGTGATGATGGGGTCATGCAGTGTGATAAAATCAACTGCATTAGTAGGAAGTCCATCAATGTATCTCTTCAAACATTCCCCATTGATTGAAAATATCCTTCTAGTGTCCTCTTGTGTGATCTCAAATACACCATAAGGAAGAACATTAGATACAATATAAGGAACTAACCATCTGGAACGCAACATACCAGGCATTGGCTTCAGTCGTGAACTGTAGATAAGGACATTCTCTCCAACATGAATCTCCCTTTGTTGGTTCATTCTATCATGAGATGCTTTTGATATTTCTTTATAGAGCCATCAGTTATCATATCATGACAATATAATCTCCTCAAGCTCTTGAATTTGTAGCTTCCTTTGGATTCCATCTTGGGCCAAATCCATGTTGCATTTCCTTATAGACGAATAAGCCTGATGCTCAACTTCCATGGGGAGATAACACACTTTACAAAAAACAATATAAAATGGGTATATTCAAATGGGTGTCTTGTATGCTGTAATATAATCCCATAATTCATCATCCAAGAACTTGCTCCAATTCTTTCTATTTGGATGCATTGTTTTCTTCAATAATTTTTTCAACTCGCGATTTGAAACCTCAGACTGGCCATTTATCTGGGGGTGGTATGGTGTTGATGTTTTGTGTGTTACCCTATACTTTCAAAAGACAGAAGCAAAATTCCTATTGCAAAAGTGTGTCCCTCGGTCACTGATGATGGCCTTTGGTACTCCAAACCTATAGAAAATTCGAACCTTGACCAAATCCACTAAAACATGAGAATCATCAGTCCTGGTGGACTTGGCCTCCACCCATTTACTCACAAAATCAACAACAACCAAAATATAAAAAAATACAAATGAAATAGGAAAAAAACCCATAAAATCAATTCCCCATACATTAAAAATATCACAGAATAGTATGGGTTGTTGGGGCATCTCATGTCTCCTAGAAATGTTACCAGTGTGTTGGCAATGAGAGAATGAGTTAAAAAACACTTGGCCATCATGGAATAAGCTATGAAAATATAATCCAGATTCCAAAACCATCCTAGTTATCCGTTGGGGTCCAAAGTGTCCACCACAAGAAATTGTATTACAGAAATGCAAAAGAGACTCAAACTCATGATCGGGAACACAGCTCTTAAGGACATGGTCACTATACAATCGCCAGAGGTATGGATCATCCAACACATAAAACCAAGGCTCACTTTTTAATTTTTGGACATGATGATTCTTCAAATTTGATGGGATTTCAGAGGAGAAAATTTAATTAACTAAATTAGCATACCAAGTATGCGTACCTGAGATGGTATAGAGATGCTCATCGGGGAAAGTGTCCCGAAGTGGTACCTGGTCAAAGGTGTCACCCTTTGGTGTGTGATTAAGCCTACTCATTTGGTCTGCCACCAAATTCTTTGACCCCTTCCTGTACATTATCTCGATGTCAAACTCTTGAAGAAGGATCATCCAATGGATAAGTCATGTATTTGAATTTGGATTCTTTAGGAGGTACCACAAAGATGCTTGGTTAGAAAAAACAACTACTTTAGACCCCAATAAATATGAACAAAATTTATCTAAAGAAAATATAACAGAATGAAACTCATTTTCTATTGTGGTGTAGTCTTATTGGGCAGAATCCAACATCCTTGATGCATAAGAAATCACATGTGAACGTCCCTCCACCCTCTGAGATAAGACAGATCCAACCGCGAAGTTGGACGCATCACACATAATCTCAAATGGTAGGTCCCACCGCGGGGGCTCTATGATCAGTGGAGTTTTCAGACACTTCATTAGATCCTAAAATGATACCCTTCATGAATCATATAAATTTAAGTCAATATCTTTTTGATTAAATCGAGATAAGGGTAGAGCGATCATACTAAAATCTCTGATGAAGCATCGATAAAATCCAGCATGTCCAAGGAATGATCGAACATCACGCACACATGTAGGATATGCCAAGGATGAAATAATGTCTGCCAAAGATTTATCAACTTCAATGCCATGTTGTGAGACTATAAGACCTAAAACAATTTCCTTTTCAACCATGAAATGACATATTTCAAAATTTATGACGAGATTCTTCTCAATAAAACGATGCAACACATCACCCAAACTAGAGATACATTCATCAAATGAGGATCCATAAACTGTAAAATCATACATAAATACCTCCATGTAGGTCTCAATGAGATCTGAGAAAATACTCACCATGCATCTCTGGATGGTACCTGGGGAATTACAATGTCCAAATGGCATCCTTCGGTAAGAAAATGTACCAAATGGGCAGGTGAATGTCGTCTTCTCCTGGTCCTCTACTACAATGGGAACCAGAAAATAGCTGGGGAAACCATCCAAGAAGCAATAATGTTTCCTACCTGCAAGTCTCTCAAGAATTTGGTCAATGAATGGAAGAGGTAAATGGTCCTTACGAGTGGATTGATTTAGTTTCCTATAATAAATACACACTCACCAACTGTTTTGTACTCTCGTAGGAACTAACTCATCATTTTCATTTTTTATAACAGTGAAACCAGTTTTCTTTGGTACAACTTGGACAGGGCTAACCCATTGTGAGTTAGAAATAGGGTAAATGATACCCGCCTCAAGTAATTATTAAACTTCAATCTTAACAACGTCCCAAAGTGTTGGATTATGACTCCTTTGTGTCTACCTAATCGATTTAACCCCATCTTCCCAGAGAATCATATGCTTGCAAATTTAGGGGCTAATACTTGATATGTCTGCAAATGTCCAACCAATTGCCCTAATTTTATATCTAAATAGATTCAAAAGTTTTTCTTCATGTTCAAAAGAGATATTTTTAGCAATAATAACAGGTAATCTATCACCACTCATCAAGTATGCATATTTATGATTTGGGGGCAATGGATTGAGTTCCAATATAGGGGGTGATGTATGAATGGAGATTTTGATGCAATAGACAGATCTGCAAAATGAACATCAGTATCAGAATAAAAATCATCAAAATTATAAAATAATGCAACAAATCCCTCAGAATACTCAACACCCATGTCATAATTAGAGTTTATATGATCACAATTTGAATCCACATCAAAATAAAATCCAAGACGGGTTTGTCCATCAAAAAAAGGTGTGGAAGTACTCGTAAAAATCAAACTCGAACCACTATTAATAATCTCTCTAAACATAGGACTATAAAAATCCATGGAGATTTTAGTTGATTGTTCAAAATGGGAGATAACAAAAGCAGAATGGTCATCAGAGGGGTACTTCATGGATCCCATAACATTAAATATCATGACTTCATCCCCAAATTCCATGGAATGTTTACCCTCATTGACATTTATGATAGTTTTTGCAGTTTTGAGGAAGGGGCTACCTAAGATAATGGGGGCATGAGAACTTACCTGATCATCCTCCATGTTAATCACATAGAAATCTGCTGGAAATATCATATCTCTTACCCGGTCAATTACATCCTCAAGGACTCCCGCTGGATATTCCATAGCTCTATTCGCTAATTTAACCACTAATCACTTCAGATTCAACTAACCAACCTGTAATGAAGATAATACAGAGTGATACATCACATTTATTGAAGCTACTAAATTACAAAGAGAATCAGAGAAGTGAAACTCCCCAATGGTACATGGGATAGTGAATTTTCCAGGATCCTTGCACTTTGTTGGCACTGCTAGAGTTGGTGTAATTAGTGCTGAGTCATTCCTTCCAATGTTGATCCTCTCATTTCCCTGGACCCCTCTTCGATTGATACAATGTTCTTTTAAGAATTTCACATACATTGGAATTTGCTTAATGGCTTCATGTAGAGGAATGTTGATCTCCACACACATGAATGTATCCAAAACCTCGTTTTTCATTGCTTCTTCAGACATATTATTTGTTTGAAAAACCCTGATTAGAAAAGGAAGGGGTTTAGGAGGAGCATCATTAATCTTTTGCTTTCATTTATCTTTCTCCTTGGGTTTCTCGTTAGTTGATATAGAATTGGGATTTTTTAGAGTTGAGGTGAATCCTGGTGTAATTATAGGTGGAGAAACATCAGTTGTTTTCTTACCACTTCTCAATGTAATGGCACTGACATTCACCGTTGGATTATGAGTAGGTTGGGAAGGAATATTTCCGAAATTCTTACATACAAGTTCATGGAGGGTGGTGGAAATCTGGCTCATTGGAGTCTTCAATTCCCTCAACTCCGAAACATGACTCTTCAGCTCATTCTGTTGATTAAGAACAATTTTTTTCAAAATATCATCAGTTTTATTGTCTACCTTTTGTTGTATATTCCCTTGCTGTTGACATGTTGATGTTTGAGCTTTGAATCACCTTTGGGGTTGTTGGAAACCCTACTGTTAAGGCGGAGGCTGTGGGAAGTTTGGTTGAAAAGGGGGCCTTTGTTGATTCCCAGAGCCATACCTCGTGTATGATTGATCCTTCCACTCTTGGTTGAATGTTAGTGAAAAGGAGTCTTACTTATTTTGGTGGAATGTCTATTGTTGCTGCTAATATGGTCTCCCAAGGAACATTCCTGCACAATCTTTTGTTTCTTGGAGTTGTGGGAAACAGTCAATTGGGGGGCTTGTCTTAGTGCAAATACCACAAGGCTTTGAAGGAGTGGGTTGGGAAGTCTTTTGAGCCAAAGTAATCTGACTCACCATAGTGTTCAATTCTTCCAACTTGGTATTAATCAAATGACTTTCAAGAGAAGAAGGACTTACCTAATGTACTCCCATAACATGTGGTGTACCTATATCGTCAAATTGTTGGGAGATTTGGTCCATCTTTTCGATCAACACACGTGAAGCTACTGATATCTTTTCCACCAATGCTCCTCAAGCTGCATAATCCACCATGCGTCTCTCCATAGGTGTGAGTCCTTCAATGAAGTACATGATGAGTAATTGGCCACTGATTTGGTGATGTGGTCAGCTTGCACACAACTTCTTGAATCACCCCCAATACTCATACATTGACTCCTCTTGTGCTTGATTGATCCCTGATATATCCTTATGAATAGAAGTGGTCCTCGATGCTGGAAAAAAACTCTGCTAGAAATGAGGTTTCAAATCATTCCAACAATTTACATCTTCAGGTTGTAAATAATACATCCAGTCTTTCGCAGCTCCATCAAGTGAGAATGGAAATGATCTTAGTTTGATTTGATCATCAGAGACATTTCTAGGTTTCCGGGTTGAGAAAACCGCATTAAAATCATTCAAATGATTATTTGGATCCTCACCGAAGAGGCCATGAAACATTGGAAGTAAGTGAATTAACCTAGATTTTAGTTCAAAGTCCGATTCGATATTTGGGTATTCAAAACAATTTGGTTGATAGTTAATATCAGGTGCGGCCAATTCTCGAATGGTTCTATTTATCTCATTGTTATTATTTCTAGACATTGGTTCTTTTTTATGTTTGAATTTGAATTTCTTCCAATGTCAATGTTTCCAGAAGAGAGGAATTCACCAACTGATTGAATATTGAAACTTCTCGTAGATAGAGAATGTCTGATTCATGCCCTAAGGCTGCGTTCAATATCAGGGTCAAGATCACAGAGTTCATTGGGATTTTTTCATGACATAAATCAATGATAGTAGAAAATAAGGAAAGTGGAACATTGTAAAATAAAAATTAGATTTTTAAATTGATGGTCCAAATAAAGTAGAACAAAATAAAAGAAGAAGAAAAAAATCATATTTGGTAAAGATGGAAGAAAGAAGATAGGAAGATAATAAAATGTAAAATAAAATAAATACCTATAATTGGTTGAAATAGTTATTTTCCTCCCCAGCAACGACGCCAATTTGACAGAGCACTGCCGTGCGTGCCCTCAAATGATTAGTGTGATTTTGGGGTAATTAGGTGCAGCAGAGTGGCTGACCAAGGTCTTCTCTCAAAAGAGGATGTGAATTAAAAAAAATTAGAGGTATTATAGAAATAAAATAAAAGAGAATAAAAACACTATTTGAAAGGATATGGGTGTTTTTTTATAGTTTATAAAACTTGAAGATGTTTCGTAGAAGAAGACTACATTTTTTTGTTTTTAATTTTGAAATGATGTTTTATTTTAAAGACACAACAAGAAGATATTTTTTGAAAAAATATTTTAAAAGGAACAAGTGATATAACTCTACATATTCACTATATTATTAATCATTATAATTTAAATTAACATTAACTTAATTATTATCCATAAATTTGTTAAATCTCGAACCCTATGAGAATTAACTTTACCACGAAAATGAAGTGAATTTAACCCTAGGATATCTTTTGAACATACAATCGGAACACCCTAATTTGATTGATGTTATAATATTAGCTTATGGTAAGTGGTAAATTAAGTCACATATCCATTCTGTAAATTGAGACTAATTGATTTTAGGGATTATGTTTGATCTCAACAAATTAATCCCATGTGGTTTTGAATTACCAGTTAAGGTTGCGCTCTCATAGTTCACCCAAAATCATGACCTCACGCGTTTTGTGTTAAGTATTAATTTGCTTGAATAGTTTCATTTAAATTAAAAACACTATTAATAGATCATAATATGTGAATTAAATTAGCTCATTGATTAAAAATAAATTAATGAATAAGGATATATGTTGATGGATTACTAAAAAGAACTACTCTTCCATTGGTGGTGTAATCATCGTAGAAGCAAATTGTATATGAAAAGGTTTACAATGGGTATAAACCAATAACACTTCTACTCAAAAATTGAAGCCTAAAGAGGAAGATTATGAGAATAAAAAATTAAAACAAAAATGAAGAAAAAATATGAAATAAAAGAATAACAAAGAACTTTTAAACACAAATTAAAATATTACAACATGAAGAAGAGAAGGAGGCTTCGATGAGGGGATCCTTGTTTCAAGAACAACCCCCCATACAATGGCTGGAGAATTTGAGTGAAAGAAATTCCCCTTTTCCTCCAATCTACTAATGCACGTACCAACCCCACCAAATGGGAAAAAATCAATTTATAGAGTGGTGGGGAGGGTAGGTTCAAAGTGGTTTCAAGTGTGAATGCTGAATCTGAGCTAAATATTTTATGCCAAATTGCACCACCCATTTGGACACCACAACGCATGAATTGTCCAGCCTTCCAGAAGGATCATATGTGCGTTTATGGGTCTTAATTCTCCTCTAAATGGTTGGGCTCAATCCAAGCCACTACGAAGGAGATATGGACGAAATACAAAATCTTCTCCATTATGGCGTGTCAAGACCACCTTCGACTTTATGGACCAATTACCCTATCCAGATGCATTGTTTTTAGCATGTGTCATAAAAAAAGATGTATCCAATGAAGTAAGAAACCAAATAAACCAATATTATGTTCAAATAATTAAAATAAAAATATTTATGAATTAAATACTATAGTGTTTTTGAAAGGGAAAAACTGGAATTTTCGTAAAATATTCAAATGAATGATTTAATCCCAAATACTTTCTAATTGAACATATTTAACATGATGTGAGGAAATTATATCATTTATTATAAATAAATTACTCAATAAAATTTTGTTTTATCTACTCCCCCACACTTACCCTTTTGTACTTTTGAGATAAATCTCATATCAAGTAAACATCAATATCAAATCAAAAACAATTTTAAAACTCCTATCCTTGAGATCAAACAATTATAAACCATGAAACCAAAGATATAATTCCTCATAAAAAATTTATTCCATGTTCTTCATTTATATCATTCAATATATATCCACTTTCTTTATCCTCACACGCAGGAAACACTTACCTCTCTTGGATTTTCTCTTATCACAGAAATGTCATTTTTTTTGCAATGTCTTTCTCATCCAAACTCATACAAGGGTCACCATAGGCTTGATAAATTTCTGCATCGCCACTTGATGTTAGTCAAAGACGTATGTTTAACATGAGGACTTTTTAGGGTTGTTCTGTGGCTTCTGATTGGAATGATTTAGATGTAAAAAATTATGAGGCTGAACGGGGAGGGCATGACTCTTTTTGAAGCAAAATTGTATTAATATAATTTTCACTTAAACATGTCCTTCTCCTCAATCCCCATAGTATCAATTCAGCTCCATCATCATGAAAAGTCATTAAAGGTTTACACCATTAATCATTTCAGCATAAAAAATTTCAATCTTCTCAAACATGAGTTTCTTTAAAGATCCAGATAGGCACAACTTTCCACCTCAATTAGATGCTCCAGAAAAGGCACAACTTCACTTGTCATGAAAGCTCCAGAAAAGGTACAACTTTCAATATAAAGAATTTCTTCAGCAGCAAACACATCACTTCAGAATTTAATTTTCCACCCAAAGTCTCACAGAATGTGTTAGCACAACACAAGATAGATTCCCCCACACTTAATCTCAAATAGATTATGAAATTTCACTTCAAAAGTTGTTTGGATAGGGAAAATTGTCTTTTAATGTGGCTAACCTAACATGACGTTCATGGATTCTATGGGATACAAGGATTAAATGTTCAAGGTAGGACATTATGAAAAATTATTCTTCGAAATAGGGTCTTTAATACCCAAAAAATGCATCAATCATTTAATCATAATTACCTAAAACCCTCAATCTTTGATAGGAATAGATCAAATTCTGGTTAAATCATGCATGGTTTTCTTCTCTCAAGAAGTGAGTTGAATGTAAGGAATATGAAAATAATGGTTCAGATGCCTCACAGGAAAGTGATTTCAAATATAAAGACAGTGAGATGTGGCATGGTATTAAAAATTCAGTGTACTTATCATGAAATTACTAAATATTTGAACTTGAAACAAAGTCATTTCAGCATTCATTTAAGCTTCGTTTCAAGGGATAAATTTTTTCACTCATTGATATGTAGTTCAAAATTGTGATGAAAATAATTTCAGCTCAAAAATATGAAAAACAAAAAGAAAATTGAAAAAATAAACACAAAAAATTTGAAAAACACAGAAATATTTTTTGGTTTTTTTAAACAGGATAATAATTGAAATTACTATACTAAAAGGATACCTCCCTCACAATTAAAATATTGAATTTTCCTAAATGTTAACCCATGAGATAATATATGCACATGAATGTTTTAAAATGTTAATTCATTTCAAAATTTTCAAAGTGGTATGGGACACTTTGTTTCCAAACTATCTATTAAATTACTTCATTTATAAATTATGTGTCTTTTAGATGATTTCATAAAAAAGTGATATTTCTCTCAATGATTTTTATTGATCATTTTAAACTATGTAAACATCATTTAAAAGATATTATTCTTGGTTAAGGTTGATTTAATATACAAATATTTTATATTTTATTGATGGTTTTGTGATATTTTTGACTATGGGTCTGTTATTTTTATACCATTCATGGATTATAGATAACATATTGACATTTCATATGCTAGTTTTAATTAGTATGCTTATATTATGTTTAATCCTTTTCATATGATGAATGATTTGGACATTGTATGTGATGGGTGTAGCCCACTATAGCTCCTTGATTCATCTATAGGTCTCTTGAGACAAACTAGTGTCTTGTCACAAGGCCTTGATAAAATCTTATTTGTAGTCTTGGCACAAGGCCTTGAATATGTGTTTATGAAGTCTGGCATTATGCATTCCATCATTGTGGAAGGGGCTATTGATATTGAATGTGGTTATTTTACTAGTATAATAACCATGTGAATAAGTTAATGTAATTATTTTATTGTGTCTTTTCAATATTATTCTAGAGTTTGTATTTAAAATGATTTTTTTTGTTTTATATATTTCCATAAATGTTTATTGTTATTTATGAAAGTTTTGGTTATATTGTTATCCATACTGAGCATCCGGGCTCACCCCATTCTTTTGTTTTATTTTCCTAGGTTTCCAAGAAGTGTATTATGATTGATAAGCTGTGTTAAGATTGGATACTAATGGTAATATCAAAGGATCATTTATGTTTTGTTTTATTTTCTAATGTGTAATGTAACGTTCATGTATGTAATATACTTTCAAAGACTGCTAAACTGATCGGTCTTTCAGGAATTGACTCCCTGTAATCATTCCAATGTGATAAAATAATACACTAACTTTGGGTAACTTGGTCCAGGGAATTATAGTTGGTATCAGAGGATGTTTAGAACTAACCATGCAAAACTAGATTTAGAAAAACCATGATTAGATAACACTACCCTAGGATATATTTTGAGGATTATTATAGAAGAACTTCCTTGAATTTTGGTACTTTATAGATTTGGTGAGTTTTGGAAACAATACAACCCTGTCTAGATATGATCAGGTAGAGGCGGCTCTGGAACATATTTATATAGGGGTAAAACCTGAAAACACCTATTTGATCCGGACTCGAATGGGAATTGGTGCATGACAACGGTCATTGCTACACTCTTGGTTATGACACTCCATGGGATATGCTTAGGATAATTATCGTTTTATTTACAAACCATTTTGAAGGGTTCATGAGTATATACTTAATCAAGGAAATTTTTTTTATGATTATGCATTATATCCAAAAACTAATAAATTTATGTTAACTATTTTACAAGTTTGGAATTATGAATTGCGATTCATAAACTAACCAAGTGTATTCCATTGTTTAGAAATGACACTAAGTAGATGGAATGAGACCTCTAGAAATATGCATGATCCAAAGAGCCAGAAGGAATATATCATTCATGGTATTAAGTGAATATTGAGAATGGAAATATTATCCCACATATTATTGAAAGAGCACTGTCATGGCTGCCCTCAAATGATTAGTGTGATTTTGGGGTACTTAGGTGCATCAGAGTGGCTGACCAAGGTCGTCTCTCAATGTAGAAAGTGAATTAAAACAAATTTTTATAGGTACTATAGAAATAAAATAAAAGATAATAAAAACAATACTAGAAATGGTGGTGGTGGTTTTTTATAGTTTATAAAACTTGAAGATGTTTTCTGGAAGAAGATTTCATTTTTTTGTTTTTAATTTTGAAATGAAGTTTGATTAAAAAGACACAACAAGAAGAAGGTTTTTTGAAAATATTTTAAAAGGAGTAATTTTTGTAACTCTAAATATTCACTCTATTTTTAATCATTATCATTTTAATTAACATTCACTTAATTATGATACATTAATTTGATAAATCTCGAACCCTACGAGAATTAACTTTACCACATAGATGAAGTGAATTTAACCCTAGGCTAACTTCGAAACATGCAATCGCAACACCCTGTTTTGATTGATGTTCTAAGATTAGATTATGTTTAGTGGTAAATAAAGGCACATATCAATTCTTAAAATGAGGAAAAATTTATTTTAGAGAATATTTTTTAACACTAAAAGTTAATCCCATGTGGTTTTGAATTACCGGTTAAGGTTGCGCTCTCACAGTTCACACAAAATCCCAACTTCGTGTGTGTGGTGTTAACTATTAAATTTCTTTATTAGTTTCATTTAAATTAAAAACTAAATTAATATATCAGAATATTTGAATTATATTATCTCATTGATTAAAAATAAATGAATTAATAAGGATAGAGTTTGATCGTTTACTAAAAAGAATTACTCTTCTATGAGTGGCGTAATCATCGTAGATGCGAATTGCATTTGCAAAGGTTTATAATTAGTATAACCCAATAAAGTGTATACTAAAGAATTTTATCCCAAAGAGGAATATTAATAGAAGAAGTAATTTAAACAAAACCGAATAAAATATAAGAAATAAATGATGAACAATGAAGTTTAAAACACAAATTAAAATATTACAACATGAAGAAGAGAAGGAGGCTTCGATGAGGGGATCATTGCTTCAAGAGATACCCCTCTTAAAATGGATGGATAATTTGGGTGAAACCAATTATAATCTGCCTCAAATCTTATAAGGCACGTCCCAACACCACTAAATGAGAAAAACACCAATTTATTAAGTGGTGGGGAGGCTAGGTTCAAAGTGGTTTCAAGTGTGATTGGAAAATCTCGGCCAAATATTTTATGCCAAATTACACCGCCCATTTGACCACTATAACACGTGAATTGGCCGGCATTACAGTGGTATCATATGTGCAGAAATGTGTCCTCTATCCCCTCTAAATATTTGGGCTCAATGCAATCTCATATTACGGAGTTATGACTGAAATACAGAAGCTTTTCCATTCTGGCGTGTCAAGCCCACCTTCGACTTTATGGACCAATTACTCCATCCAGATGCATTCTTTTTATCATTTGTCCTGAATAAAAGTTGTATCCAATGAATTAAGAAACCAAATTTCCCAATAGTAAGTTCAAATAATTCAAATAACAATATTTAGGATTTATTTAATACAATGATTTTGAAAAGGAAAAAAGGAATTTTCGTCAAATATTCAAATGAATGATCTAATCCCAAATACTTTCTAATTAAACATATTTAACACAATGTGAGGAACTGATATCATTTATTATCAATAAAATATTCAATAAAATAGTGTTTTATCAACTCCCCCACACTTACCTTTTTTTTCTTTTGAGGAAAATCTCATATCAAGTAAACATCAAAATCACATCAAAACCAATTTTAAAACACTTATCCTTGTGATCAAACAATTAAAAACCAAGAAACCAAAGATATAATGCCTCATAAAAAATTTATTTCAAGTTCTTCATTTATATCATTCAATATATTTCAACATTTTTTATCTTCCCATGCACAAACCACTTACCTCACTTGAATTTTCTCTTATCACACAAATGTCATTTTTTTGCAATGTCTTTATCATCCAAACTCATACAAGGGTCACCATAGGATTTGATAAATTCCTACATTACCACCCGATGTGATTCAAGGATGTATGTTTATCATGATGACTTTTCAAGGTTGTTCTGTGGCTTCTGGTCGGTAGGATTTAGATGTGAAAAATTCTGAGGCTGAATGAGGAGGGATTGACTCTTTTTGTAGCAAAATTGCATTAATCTAATTTTCACTTAAATATGGTATTCTCCTCAATCCCTATAGTATCAATTCAGATCCATCATCATGAAAGGTCGTTAAATGTTTACACCATTCATCATTTCCGCATCAAAAATGTCAATCTTCTCAAACATGATTTTCATGAAGGCTCTAGATAGGCACAACTTTCCACCTCAATTAAAAGCTCCAAAAAAGGCACAGCTTCACTTGTCATGAAAGCTCCAGAAAAGGCACAACTTTTAATATAATGAATTTCCGCAGCAACAAACACATCTCTTCAGAATTTAATTTTCCACCCAATGTATCAGAAAATGTGTTAGCACAACACAAGATAGATTCCCCCACACTAAAGCTCAACTTGATTATCCAATTTCACTTCAAGAGTTAGTTGGATCGGGAAAATTGGCCTGTAATGTGGCTAACCTAACAGGCTGATCATGGAATCTATGGGCTAAAAGGATTAAATGTTCAAGGTAGGACATTATGAAAAAGGATTCATTGAAATAGGGACTTTAATACCAAACAAATTCCTCAATCATTTAAACATAAGTACCTCAATCCCTCATGTTTTGATAGGAATAGATCAAATTCTGGTAAAATTAAGCATGGTTTGGTTCTCTCAAGATGTGAGGTGAATGTAAAGAATATGAAAATAACGGTTCAAGAGCCTCATAGGAATGTGATTTAAAATATAAAGACAGTGAGATGTGGCATTGTATTCAAAATTCAGTGTACTTTTCATGAAATTACTAAATATTTGAACTTGAAACAAAGTCAATTCAGGATTTATTAAATCATAGTTTCAAGGGATAAATTGTTTCACTCATGGATATGCATTTCAAAATTCTGATGAGAATAATTTCAGCTCAAAAATTTGAAAATCACAAAGAAAATTGAAAAAAACACAAAAAATTTGGAGAAAACACTAATATTTTTTTGTATTTTTTAAGCAAGAAAACATTTGAAATTACTAAATTAAAAGTTTCCTCCATCACACTTGAAATATTGAATTGTCCTCAATGTGAACCCATGAGATGATATATGCACATGAAATTCAGAATTTTTAAATAGGACAAATAATATAAAAGTGAAAGGGTTTGGAAGAGCCTGATGTGCTCACGTGATGATGGTGTCATGCAGTGTGATAAAATCCACGACATTAGTAGAAAGTCCATCAATGTATCTCTTCAAAAGTTTCCCATTGATTGTAAAGCTCCTTACAGTGACCTCTTGAGTGATCTCCACTACAGCATAAGGAAAAACATTAGATACAATATAAGTACCTAACAATCTGGAACACAACTTACCAGGAATCATCTTCATTCAAGAACTATGGAGAAGGAATTTCTCTCCTACATGAAACTCCCTTTGTTGGATCATTATATCATGAGATGATTTTGATATTTCTTTGTATATCCTTGAGTTATCATATGAAGACAATCTAATATCCCCAAGATCTTGAATTTGCAGCTTCTATTGGATTCCAAATTGGGCCAAATCCATGTTGCATTTCCTTATGGCCTAATAAGCCCGATGCTCAACCTCCACGGAGAGATGACACCCATTCCGAAAAAAATCTAAAATGGGGACATGCCAATGTGTTTCTTGTATGTTATCCTATAAGGGCACAATTCATCATCCAAACGCTTTCTCCAATCCTTCCTATTTATCTGCACAGTTTTCTCTAATATTTGTTTCAACTCACGATTTGAAACCTCAGCCTGGCCATTTGTTTGGGGGTGGTATGGTGTTGATGTTTTGGGTGTCACCCCATAATTTCAAAGGACAAAAGCAAAATTCCTATTGCAAAAGTGTGTCCCATGGTCACTGATGATGGCCACTGGTTCTCCAAACCTGCAGAAAATTTGAGCCTTGACCAAATCCACTACAACATGAGAATCGTCAGTCCTGGTGGCATTGACCTCCACCCATTTACTCACATAATAAACAACAACCAAAATATACAAAAATCCAAACGAACTAGTAAAAGGACCCATAAAATAAATCCCCCATACATCAAAATTCTCACAGAATAGTATGGGTTGTTGGGGCATCTCGTGTCTCCTAGAAATGTTCCCAATGTGTTGGCAACAAGATCATGACTTACAAAACACATGGGCATCATGGAATAAGATAGAACAATATAATCCAAAGTCCAAAACCTTTCTGGCTATCCGTTGGGGTCCAAAGTGTGCACCACAAGCAATTGTATGGTAGAAATGGAAGATAGACTCAAAATCATGATCAGGAACACACCTCCCAATGACTTGGTCACTACACATGCGCTAGAGGTATGGATAATCCAACACATTAAACCTAGACTCAGTTTTTAATTTTTGGACTTGATGATTCTTAAAATTTGATGAGATTTCAGAGAAAATAATGTAATTAACTAAATAAGCATACCAAGGATGCCTACCTGAGATGGTATAGAGATGCTAATCGTGGAAAGTGTCCTGAAGTGGTTCTTGGTCAA
This sequence comes from Viscum album, assembly GCA_963277665.1. Classification (NCBI taxonomy): domain Eukaryota; kingdom Viridiplantae; phylum Streptophyta; class Magnoliopsida; order Santalales; family Viscaceae; genus Viscum; species Viscum album. The sequence goes on from OY728133.1 coordinate 1,871,077,884, forward strand.
AGGTGTCGCCCTCTGGAGTGTGAGTAAGCCTACTCCTGTGGTCTGCCAACAAATTCTATGACCCCTTCTTGTCCTTTATCTCGATTTAAAACTCTTGAATAAGGAGCATCAAATAGAAAATTCCTGGGTTTTCATATGGATTCAATAGGAGGTACCTCAAAGCTTCATGGTCAGAAAAAAAAACTACTTTAGATACTAATAAATATGAACGAAATTTATCTAAATCAAATATAACATCATGAAACTCCTTTTTTTGTGGTTTAGTTTGATTGGGAAGAATCCAATGTCCTCAATGCATACGAAATCACATGTGAACGTCCCTCCGCCCTCTAAGATAAGACAACTCCAACCACGAAGTTGGACACATCACACATAATCTCATATGGAAGGACCCACCGTGGGGGTTGTATGATCGGTGGAGTGGTCAGACTCTTCTTTAGCTCATAAAATGATACCGTACATGAATCATCAAAATTGAATTTAATATCTTTCTGAAGAAATCTAGATAAGGGTAGACCTATCATACTAAAATATTTGAAGAAGCGTTGATAATATCCAGCATGTCCAAGGAATGATCGAACATCACATACACATGTTAGATGTAGAAAGGATAAAATAATGTCTACCATAGATTTATCAACTTCAATTCCATGTTGTGAGACTATAAGACGTAAGACAATTCCCTTTTCGACCATGAAATAAAATATTTCAAACATTAAAACCAGATTCTTCTCAATACAAAAATTCAACACATCACCCAAATGAGAGATACATTCATCAAATGAGGATCCAAAAACTGTAAAATCATCCAAAAATACCTCCATGCAGGTCTCAATGAAATCTGAGAAAATACTCACCATGCATCTCTGGACGGTACCTGGGGCATTGAAAAGTCCAAATAGAATCCTTCGGTAAGAAAAGGTACCGAATGGGTAGGTGAATGTCGTCTTCTCCTAGTCCTCTGCTGCAATGGGAACTAGAAAATAGCAGGAGAAACCATCCAATAAGCGATAATGTGTCCTACCTGCAAGTCTATCAAGCATTTGGACAATGAATGGAAGTGGGAAATGGTCCTTACGAGTACATTGATTTAGTTTCCTATAATCATCACACACTCGCCAACTGTTTTGTACCCTCACATGAACTAACTCATCATTTTCATTTTATATAATAGTGAAACCAGTATTCATTGGTACAACCTGGACAGGGCTAACCCATTGTGAGTCAGAATTAGTGTAAATGATACCCGCCTCAAGTAATTTTTCAACATCATTATTAATAAATTCCAAAAGTGTTGGATTAAGTCTCCTTTGTGGCCACCTAATCAGTTTAACCGCATCCTCCAAGAGAATGATATGCACGCACATGGAGGGGCTAATACCTGATATGTCTGACAATGTCCAACCAATTTCCCTAATGTTATCTCTCAATAGATTCAAAAGTTTTTCTTCATGTTCAAAATAGATATTGTTATAAATGATAATAGGTAATCTATCACCACTCATCAAGTATGCATATTTTATATTTGGGGGGAAATGAATTGACTTCCAATGTAGGGGGTGCTGTATGGATTGAGATTTTGATAAAATAGACATATCTGCACAATGAACATCAGTATAAGAATAAAAATCATCAAAATTAGAAAATAATGCCTCAAATCCATCCTAATACTCAACATCCATGTCATAATTAGAGTTTATATGATCATAATTTGAATCCACATCAAAATAAAATCCATGAGATATTTTTCCACCAAAAATAGGTGTGGAAGTACTCTTAGCCATCATACTAGAACCAATAGTCATAATCTCTCTAAACATTGTACAATAAAAATCCATGGAGTTTTTAGTTGGTGGATAAAAATTGGAGATAACAAAATCATAATGGTCCTCAGAGGGGTACTTCATGTAGTATATAACATTAAATATCACAACTTCATCCCCAAATTCCATGGAATGTTTACACTCATTGACATTTATGATAGTTTTTTTAGTTTTGAGGAATGGTCTACCTATGATAAAGGGGGCATGAGAACCTACCTAATCATCCTCCATGTTAAACACATAGAAATCAGCTGGAAAGATCATGTCTCTTACCCAGGCAAGTACATCCTTAATGACTCCCTCTAGATATGCTGTAGATCTATTTTCTAATTTCACCACTACCCTCATAGGTTTCAACTCACCAACCTGTAAAGAAGATAATACATAGTGAGACATCACATTTATTGAAGTTACTAAATTACAAAGAGCATCAGAGAAGTGCATCCCCCCTATGGTACATGGGATGGTGAATTTACCAGGATCCTTGCACATTGTTGGCATTTCTAGAGTTGGTGTAATGAGTGCTGAGACATTCCTTCCACGGTTGATCCTCTCATTTCCCTTGATCCCTCTTCGATTGGTACAATGTTGTTTTAAGAATTTCACATACCTTGGAATTTTCTTAATCGCTTCGTGTGGAGGAATGTTGATCTCCACATGCTTGAATGTGTCCAAAACCTCCTTTTTCATTGTTTCTTCAGCCATGATCTTGGATTGAACAAATTTTTTTTGAAAAGGATGGGATTTAGGAGGAACATCATAAATATTTTTGTTACCTTTATCTTTCTCCTTGGGTTTCTCATCAATTGATGTGGAATTTGGCTTTTTTGGAGTTGTGGTGAATCCAGGTGGAATTGTAGGTGGAGAAGCATCAGTTGTTTGCTTCCCACTTCTCAGTATAATGGCACTGACCGTCCCCTTTGGATTGTAGGTAGTTTGGGAAGGACAATTTCCTAAATTCTTACATACAAATTCACGGAGGGAGGTGGAAATATGGCACATTTGAGTCTTCAACTCCCTCAACTCCGAAATATGACACTTCAGCTCATTTTGTTGATTAAGAAGAATTTGTTTCAAAATATAATCAGTGTTATTGTCTAACTTGTGTTCTATATTCCCTTGTTGTTGACTTGTTGATGTTCGAGCTTCGAATCTACTTTGGGATTGTTGGAAACCCTGATGGTAAGGTGGAGGCTGTGGAATGTTTGGTTGAAAAGGGAGACTTTATTGTTTCCCAGAGCCATAACTCATGTATGATTGATCCTTCCACCATTGGTTGAATGTTGGTGCAATGGAGTCATACTTCTTTTGGTGATATTTCTATTGTTTCAACTGATATGGTCTCCCAGGGATCACTGCGGCACAATCTTCTGTTTCATGGAGTTGTGGGCAACAGTCAGTTGGGTGGCTTGTCTCAGTGAAAATACCACAAGGCCATGAAGGAATGGGTTGGGAAGTCTTTTGAGCCAAAGAAATATACCTCACCATAGTGATCAATTATATCAACTTCGTATCAATCAAATGACTTTCAAGAGAATAACGACTTGCCTAATGTACTCCCATGACATGTGGTGTACCTCTATCCCCAAATTGTTTGGATTTTTGGGCCATCTTATCTATCAAAGCACGTGAAACTACTGGTGTCTTGTCCACCAATGCTCCTCTAGATGCAGAATCCACCATGTTTCTCTCCATAGGTGTGAGTCCTTCATAGAAGTACATGATGAGTAATTTCCCACTGATTTGGTGATGTGGGAAGCTTGCACACAACTTCTTGAATCGCCCCCAATACTCATACATTGAATCCCCTTATGCTTGCTTGATCACCGATATCTCCTTACAAATAGAAGTGGTCCTCGATGCTGTAAAAAATCACTGAATGAAAAGAGGTTTCAAATCGTTCCAACCAGTTACATCTTCGGGTTGTAAATAAAACATCTAGTCTTTCGCAGCTCCATCAAGTGAGAATGGAAATTCTCTTAGTTTGATTTGATCTTCAGAGACATTTCTAGGTTTCCGAGTTGTGAAAACCACATTAAACTCTTTCAAATGTTTATTTCGATCCTCACCAGAGAAGCCATCAAATGTTGGAAGAAAGTGAATAAACATAGATTTTAGTTCAAATTCTGATTCGAGATTTGGGTATGCAATACAATTTGGTTGATAGTTAATATCTATTGCATCCAATTCTCGAATGGTTCTATTTAGATCATTGTTATTATTTCTAGACATTGGTTCTTTTTTTATGTTTGAATTTTATTTTATTTCAATGTCAATTTTTCTAGAAGAGATGAATTCACCAACTGATTGAATATTGAATCTTCTCGTAGACTGAGAATGTCTGATTCGTGCCCTAAGGTTGCATTCAATCTGATGGTCATGATCTAAGAGATCTTTGGGATTTTTTCATTTCATAAATCAATGAAAGATGAAAAGAAGGAAAGTGGACCATATTAAAATAAAAATTAGAAGTTTGCATTGATTGTCCAAAAAAAGTAGAAGAAAATAAAAGAAGAAGAAAAAAATAAGATTGGGAAAAGATAGAAGAAAGAAGAGAGGAAGATAATAAATTGTAAAATAAAATAAATACCTTTGATTGGTTGAAATAATTACTTACCTCCCCAACAACGGCGCCAATTTTAATGAGCACTACCGTGGGTGCCCTCAAAAGATAAGTGTGATTTTGGGGTACTTAGGTGCAGTAGAGTGGCTGACCAAGGTCTTCTCTCAAAGGAGGAAGTGAATTAAAAAAACTTTTTATAGGTATTATAGAAATAAAATAAAATAGAATAAAAAAACTACTTGAAAGGATAGGGGTGTTTTTTATTGATTATAATACTTGAATAAGTTTGGTGGAATAAGATTTCATTTTTTTGTTTTTAATTTTGAAATGAAGTTTTATTAAAGAGTCACAACAAGAATATGTTTTTTTAACAAAAAATTAAAAGGCGTAATCGATCTAACTCTACCTATTCACTATATTATTAATAATTATCATTTAAATTAACATTCAATTAATTATGATCCCTTAATTTGTTAAATCTCAAACCCTACGAGAATTAACTTTTCCATGAAGATGAAGTGAATTTAACCCTAGGATAACTTCGGAACATGCAATCGCAACACCCTGATTTAATGGATTTTATAAGATTATCTTATGGTCAGTGGTAAATTAAGGCACATATCAATTTTTTATGTGAGAAGAAATTGATTTTAAGGATTGTGTTTGAACTCATCAAATTAATTCCATGTGGTCTTGAATTACCAGTTAATGTTGCGCTCTCACAGTTCATCCAAAATCCCGACCTCACGTGTTTTGTGTTAAGTATTAAATTACTTTCTTAGTTTCATTTAAATTATAAAATCAATTAACAGAATATGTGATTTACAGTAGCTCATTTATTCAAAATAAATGAATGAATAAAGATATATTTCGATCGATTACTAAAAAGAACTACTCTTCAATTGGTGGCATATTCATCGTAGAAGCGAATTGCATTTTCAAAGGTTTATAATGGGTATAACCCAATAACGCTTCTACTCAAAAATTCCAGCCCAAAGAGGAAGATTAAGAGAAGAAGAAATTTAAAAAATACTGAATAAAAGATATGAAATAAACGAGGAACAAAGAATTTTAAAATACAAATGAAAATATTACAACATGAAGAAGAGAAGGAGGCTTCGATTAGGGGATCCTTGTTTCAAGAGCTACCCCTCTTAAAATGGCAGGATAATTTTTATGAAACAAATTATCCTCTTCCTCCAATCTCCTTATTCACGTACCAACCCCACAAAATGAGAAAAAAACCAATTTATAGAGTGGAGGGGAGGCTAGGTTCAATGTGGTTTCAAGTGTTAATGGGGAATCTCGGCTAAATATTTTTTTCCAAATTGCACCACCCATTTGACCACCACAACGCGTGAATTGGCCTTCCTTTTAGAAGGCTAATATGTGCGGATATGGGTCCTCTATCACCTCTATACATTTGGGCTCAATAAAATCTCGGATGAAGGAGATATGTCATAAATACAGAAGCTTCTCCATTCTGGCATGTCAAGCCCACCTTCGACTTTATGGACCAATTACTCCATCCAGATTCATTATTTTTATCATGTGACATGAATAAAAGTTATAACCAATGAATTATGGAACCCAATTAGCGAATATTAAGTTAAAAAAATTCAAATAACATTATTTTTTATTTAAATACTACCGTGATTTTGAAATGGAAAAGCTGGAATTTTCGTCAGATATTCAAATGAATGATCTAATCCCAAATACATTCTAATTGAACATATTTAACACAATGTGAGGAAATTATATCATTTATTATCAATAAATTATTCAATAAAATAATGTTTTATCTACTCCCCCACACTTACGCTTTTTTACTTTTCAGCAAAATCTTATATCAAGTAAACATCAATATCAAATCAAAACCACTTTTAAAACACTTATCATTGAGATCAAACAATTAAAAACCAAGAAAACAAAGATATAATGTCTTATAAAAAAATTATTTCAAGTTCATCATTTATATAGTTCAATATATTTCCACTTATTTATCCTCCCATACACAAAACACTTACCTCACTTGAATTTTCTCTTATTACACAAATGTCATTTTTTTCAATGTTTTTCTCATCCAAACTCATTCAATGGTCACCATAGGCTTGATAAATTCCTACATCGCCACTTGATTTGAGTCAAGGATATATGATTATCATGAGGACTTTTTAGGGTGTTCTGTGGCTTCTGGTTGGTAGGATTTAGATGTGAAAATTTCTGAGGATGAATGAGGAGTGCTTGACACTTTTTGAAGCTAAATTGCATTAATCTAATTTTCACTTAAATATGGTCTTCTCCTAAATCCCCATAGTATCAATTCAGATCCATCATCATGAAAATTCATTAAAGGATTACACCATTCATCATTTTAGCATAAAAAATGTCAATATTCTCTAACATGATTTTGTTGAAATCTCTAGATAGGCACAACTTTCCACCTCTATTAGAAGCTCCAGAAAAGGCACAACTTCACTTGTCATGAAGCCTCCAGAAAAGGCACAACTTTTCAATACAATGAATTTCTTCAACAGCAAACACATCTCTTCAAAATTTAATTTTCCTCCCAAATTATCACAGAATGTGTTAGCACAACACAAGATAGATTCCACCACACATAAGCTCAACTAGATTATGCAATTTCACTTCAAGAGTTGGTTGGATAGGGAAAATTGGCGTTTAATGTGGCTATCCTAATAGGCTATGAATGGATTATATGGGATAAAAGGATTAAATGTTCATGTTAGGCCATTATATAAAAGTATTCTTTGAAATAGGGGCTTTAATACCAAAAAAATGCCACAATAATTTAAACATAAGTACCTCAAACCCTCATGTTTTGATTGGAATAGATCAAATTCTGGATAAATCAAGCATGGTTTGGTTCTCTCAAGAAGTGAGGTGAATGTAAAGAATATGAAAATAATGGTTCAGAAGCCTCACATGAATGTGATTTCAAATATAAAGATAGTGAGATGTGGCTTGGTATTCAAAATTCATTATACTTTTCATGAAATTACTAAATATTTGAACTTGAAACAATGTCATTTCGACATTCATTTAAGCTTATTTTCAAGGGATAAATTTTTTCACTCATTGATATGCATTTAAAAAATGTGATGAGAATAATTTTAGCTCAAAAATTTGAAAAACACAAAGAAAATTGAAAAAATAAACACAAATAATTAGAAAAACAGACAAATTTTTTTAGGTTATTTTTAAACAGGAAAGCAATTGAAATTACTAAATTAAAATGTTACCTCCCTCACACTTAAAATATTGAATTTTCCTCAATGTGAACCCATGAGATGATATATGCACATTAAATGAAGAATTTTTATATAGGACAAATAATATAAAATTGAAGGGGTTTAGAACAGCCTGATGTGCTCAAGTGATGACGAGGTCATGCAGTGTGATAAAATCCACTTCATTAGTAGGAAGTCCCTCAATGTATCTCTTCAAACGTTGCCCATTGATTTTAAATCTCCTTCCAGTGTCCTCTTGTGTGATCTACACTACACCATAAGGAAAAACATTAGATTCAATATAAGGACCTAACCATCTGGAACGCAACTTACCAGGCATCAGCATCAGTCGTGAAGTATAGAGAAAGACTTTCTCTCCAACATGAAACTCACTTTGTTAGATCATTCTATCATGAGATGCTTTGGATATTTACTTATAGATCCTTGAGTTATCATATTAAGACAATATAATATCCTCAATCTCTTGAATTTGTAGCTTCTTTTGGATTCTAGCTTAGGCCAAATCTATGGTGCATTTTTTTATAGCCCAATAAGCTCGATGCTCAACATCCACGGGGAGATGACATGCTTTATGAAAAATAATTTAAAATGGGGACATGCCAATGGGTGTCTTGTATGCTGTCATATAAGGCCACAATTCATCAACCAAGCACTTGATCCAATCCTTCCTATTTTTCTGCACGGTTTTCTCCAATATTTGTTTCAACTCATGATTTGAAACCTCAGCCTGGCCATTTTTTTTGGGTGGTATGGTGTTGATGTTTTGTTTGTCACCCTATACATTCAAAGAATGGAAGAAAAATTCCAATTGCAATTATGTCTCCCTTAGTCATTGATGATGGCCTTTGGTACTCCAAACCTGCAGAAAATTTGAGCCTTGACCAAATCCACTACAACATGAGAACCGTCAGTCCTGGAGGCCTTGGCCTCCACCAATTTACTAACATAATAAAAAAAATCGAAATATAAAAAAATCCAAATGAACATGGAAAATGATTCATAAAATCAATGCCCCATACATCAAAAATCTCATAGAATAGTATGGGTTGTTGGGGAATCTCATGTCTCCTAGAAATGATCCCAGTGTGTTGGCAATGAGAGCATGACTTACAAAACAAATGGGAATCATGGAATAATCTAGGCCAATATAATCCAGAGTCCAAAACCATCCTATCTATCCATTGGGGTCAAAAGTGTCCACCACAAGCAAGTGTATGATAGAAATTCAAAACAGACTCAAATTCATGATCGGGACCACACCTCTTAATGACTTGGTCACTACACATGCGCCAGAGGTATGGATCATCCCACACATAAAACCTAGACTAAATTATTAATTTTTGGACTTGATGCTACTTCAAATTTGATGGGATTTCAGAGGAAACAAAGTAATTATCTAAATCACCATACCAAGGATGCGTACCTGAGATGGTATAGAGATGCTCATCGGGGAAAGTGTCCCGAAGTGGTACCTGGTCAAAGGTGTCACCCTCTGGTGTGTGTGAGTAAGCCTACTCATGTTGTCTACCACCAAATTCTCTGACCCCTTCTTTGCCATTATCTCGATGTCAAACTCATAAAGAAGGAGTATCCGACGGATAAGTCGTGCCTTTGCATCTAGATTCCATAAGAGGTACCTCAAAGATGGATGGTCATAAAAAACAACTACTTTAGATCCAAATAAATATGAACGAAATTTATCTAAAGAAAATATAACAGTAAGAAACTCATTTTCTGTTGTGGTGTAGTTTGATTGGGCAGAATCCAACGTTCATGATGCATGAGAAATCACATGTGAACGTCCCTCTGCCCTCTCAGATAAGACAACTCCAACAATGATGTTGGATGCATCACACATAAGCTCAAATGTAAGGTTCCACTGTGGGGGATGTATGATCGATGGAGTGGTCAGACACTTATTTAGCTCATCAAATGATACCCTGCATGAATCATCAAAATTGAAGTCAATATCTATTTGAAGCAATCTAGATAAGGGTAGAGAGATCATACTAAAATCCTTGATGAAGTGTCGATAAAATCCAGCATGTCCAAGGAATGATCGAACATCACGAACACCTGTAAGATATGGAAAGGTTGAAATAACTTCTACCATAGATTTATCATCTTCAATGCCATGTTCTGAGACTATAAGACCTAAGACAATTCCCTTTTCGACAATGAAAGGACTTATTTCAAAATTTAAGACCAGATTCATCTCAATACAATGATGAAAGACATCACCCAAACTAGAGATACATTCATCAAATGAGGATCCATAAACTGTAAAATCATCCATAAATACCTCCATGATGTTCTCAATGAAATCTGTGAAAATACTCACCATGAATCTCTGGAAGGTACTTGTGGCATTGAAAAGTACAAATGGAATCCATCGGTAAGCAAAGGTACTAAATGGGCAGGTGAATGTCATATTCTCCTGGTCCTCTACTATAATGGGAACGAGAAAATAGCCTGAGAAACCATCCAAAAATCAATAATGTGTCCTACCTGCAAGTCTCTCAGTCATCTAGTCAATGAATGGAAGTGAGAAATGGTCCCTACGAGTGGATTGATTTAGTTTCCTATAATCAATACACACTCGCCATCTTTTTTGTACTCTCACTGGTAATAACTCATCATTTTAATTTTTTATAATAGTGAAACAAGTTTTCTTTGGTACAACCTGGACATGGCAAACCCATTGTGAGTTAAAAATAGGGTAAATGATACCCGCCTCATGTAATTTTTCAACATCATTATTAACTACTTCCAAAAGTGTTGGATTAAGTCTCCTTTATGGATACCTAATTGGTTTAACCCCATCCTCCAAGAAAATACTATGCATGAAAATTGAGGGGATAATACCTGATATGTCTACCAATGTCCAACCAATTTCCCTAATGTTATCTCTCAATAGATTCAAAAGTTTTTCTTCATGTTCAAAAGAGATATTGTTAGAAATTAAAATAGGTAATCTGTCACCACTCATCATGTATTCATATTTATGATTTGGGGGCAATGGTTTGAGTTCCAATGTAGGGGCGTGATGTATGGATGGAGATTTTTATGAAATAGTTAGATCTTCACAATGAAGATCAATATCAGAATAAAAATCATCATAATAAGAAAATAATGCATCAAATCCATCAGAATACTCAACAACCATGTCATAATTGGAGTTTATATGATCATAATTTTAATCCACATCAAAATCAAATCCAAGAGAGGTTTTCCCATCAAAAGCAGGTGTGTAAGTACTCTTAGACATCAAAATAAATCCAATACTCATAATCTCCCTAAACAAAGGACAATCAGAATCCATGGAGTTTTTACTTTGTGGTTCAAAATGGGAGATAACAAAAGCAAAATGGTCCTCAGAGGGGTACTTCATGGAGTCCATAACATTAAAGTTCACTACTTCATCCCCAAATTCCATGGAAAGTGTACCCTCATTGACATCTATGATAGTTTTTGCAGTTTTGAGGAATGTTCTACCTAAGATAATGGGGGCATGAAATCTTACCTGATCATCCTTCATGTTAAGAACATAGAAATCTGGTGGGAAGATCATGTCTCTTACCTAGACAAGTACATCTTCAAGGGCTCCCTCTGGATATGATGTAGCTCTATTCGCTAATTGCACCACTACTCTCTTCGGCTTCAACACACCAACCCGTAAAGAGGATAATACAGAGTGAGGCATAACATTTATTGAAGCTACTAAATCACAAAGAGCATTAGAGAAGTGAAAATCCCCTATGGTATATGGGATGGTGAATTTCCTGGGATCCTTGCACTTTGTTGGCATTTCTAGAGTTGGTTTAATGAGTGATGATACATTCCTTCCAAGGTTGATCCTCTCATTTCCCTTGAGCCCTCTTCGATTGGTACAACATTATTTAACGAATTTCACATACTATGGAATTTGCTTAATGGATTCATGTAGATGAATGTTGATCTCCAAAAGCTTGAATGTGTCCAAAATCTCATTTTTCATTGCATCTTTAGCCATCTTCTTGGTTTAATGATCCCTGTTTAGAAAAGGAAGGGGTTTAGGAGGAATATCATTAATCTTTTTCTTATCATTATCCTTCTCCTTGGGTTGCTCGACAGTTGATGTGGAATTGGGATTTTTTTTGTAGTTGAGGTGAATATAGGTGGAATTGTAGGTGGAGAATCATAAGTTGTTTGCTTCCCACTTATCAATGTAATGGAACTAACATTCCCCTTTTTATTGTGAGTAGGTTGGGAAGGAAGATTTCCGAAATTCTTACATACAAGTTCATGTAGGGAGGTGGAAATATGGCTCATTTGAGTCTTCAACTCCCTCAAATCTGATCCTTAACTCTTCAGCTCATTCTATTGATTAAGAACAATTTTTTTCAAATGATCATCAGTGTTATTGTCTACCTTGTGTTTTATATTCACTTGTTGTTGACTTGTTGATGTTTGAGGTTCGAATCTCCTTTCGGGTTGTTGGAAACCCTGTCGGTAAGGCGGAGGCTGTGGAAAGTTTGGTTGAAAAGGGGGCCGTTGTTTTTGCCCAGAGACATACCTTGTGTCTGATTGGTCCTTCCACCCTTGGTTGAATATTGGTGAAAAGGAGTCATACTTCTTTTGGTGATATGTCTATTGTTGCTGCTGATATGGTCTCCCAGGGAACACTGCTGAACAATCTTCTGTTTCGTGGAGTTGTGGGAAATAGTCGTTTGGGTGGCTTGTCTCAGTGAAAATTCCACATGGCCTTGACGGAGTGGGTTGGGAAGTATTTTGAGCCAAATCAATCTGCCTCACCATAGTGGTCAATTCATCTAACTTGGTATCAATAAAATGACTTTCAAGAAAAGAAGGACTTACCTAATGTACTCCACTGACATGTGGTGTACATCTATCACCAAATTGTTGGGAGTTTTGGTCCATCTTGTCGATCAACGCACGTGAAGCTACATGTTTCTTGTCCACCAATGCTCCTCAAGCTGCATAATCCACCATTCTTTTCTCCATAAGTGTGAGTCCTTCATAGAAGTACAGGATGAGTAATTTCCCACTACATTGGTGATGTGGGCAACTTGCACAAAACTTCTTGAATCACCCCCAATATTCATACATTGACTCCCCTTGTGCTTGCTTGATCTCTGGTATCTCCTTATGAATAGAATTGGTCCTCAGTGATGGGAAAAATCTCTACAAGAAAACACGTTTTAAATCGTTCCAACGAGTTACATCTTCGGGTTGTAAATAATACATCCAGTCTTTCGCAACTCCATCAAGTGAGAATGGAAGTTCTCTTAGTTTGATTTGATCTTCAAGGAAATTTCTAGGATTCTGGGTTGAGGAATCCACATTAAACGCTTTCAAATGTTTATTTGGATCCTCATCCGAGAGGCCATGAAACATTGTAAGTAAATGAATTAACCTAGAATTTAGTTCAAAGTCCGATTCGAGATTTGGGTATGAAATATAATTTGGTAGATAGTTAATATCAGGTGCAGCCAATTCTTGAATGGTTCTATTTAGCTCATTGTTATTATTTCTAGCCAGTGGTTCTTTTTTTATGTTTGAATTTTAATTTCTTCCAATTTCAATGTTTCCAGAAGAGAGGAATTCACCAACATATTGAATATTGAAACTTCTAGTAGACTGTGAATGTCTGATTTGTGACATAAGGTTGCATTCAATATCAGGATCAAGATCTAAGATATCCTTGGGAATATTTCATGTCATAAGTCAATAAAAGATGAAAATAAGGAAAGTGGACCATAGTAAACTAAAAATTAGAATTTTGCGTTGATGGTCCAGAAAAGTAGAAGAAAATAAAAAAAGAATAAAAATCATATTGGGTAAAGAAACAAGAAAAACGAGAGGAAGATAAAAAATGTATAATAATAATAATACCTATAATTGGTTGAAATAATTACTTGCCTCCCCAGAAACAGCGCCAATTTTAAAGAGTACTATCTTGGGTGCCCTCAAATGATTAGTATGATTTTGGGGTACGAAGGTTCATCAGAGTGGCTGACCAAGGTCTTCACTTAAAGGAGGAAGTGAATTAAAAATCCTTTTTAGAGGTATTTTTGAAATAAAATAAAAGAGAATAAAAACACTACATGAAAGGATAAGGGTGTTTGTTTATAGTTTATAAAACATAAATAAGTTTCCTAGAAGAAGATTGCATTTGTATTGTTTTTAATTTTGAAATGAAGTTTTATTAAAAAGACACAACAAGAAGATTTATTTGAAAATATTTTAAAAGGAGTAAACGATGTAACTCTACCTATTCACTGTAACAGCCCGAGATTTTATGAAAAATATTCTTTTTAATTTCATTAATGTCTTGTGTTGTACGCTTCACCAAAAGAAGCTTTCACAACACGCATCCTTGACTTTCCTTCCATTACACGCAATCGCGACCTTCCACGATAGCGTGTGTTGTACGCAACACCATGTTTCGCTAAACAACGATATACTATTAAGACATTATTAAAACTAGCCGTTATGAATAGTAATAACCACTTTTTGAAATTTTGAAAATTTTATTTTTCAAAATGGACATCATTTATGGATTCGGAATATCGAAATTAGCTTAGGTTGAAATTTTGGTACTTTTCGGATAACTTTCATATTCTGATGAATAGTGAAAATTACTAAGTTATAATTAAAAACAACTTTTTTAATCGAAATAATTAATAGTGATAAATCATTAATTTGAGTGGTTTTAAAGTATATTTAGAATATATTTTTACAATTTAATACAATGTTGGACATTGGATGTAATTTCACATTTAAACCAGTTATAAACAAGTGTCAATCTTTTGATAGTTATTATCTCTTAAAAACACGCTATTTGTTGTGACAGCAGAAATTAATTATAAAATGAAACTTATATGTTGGGAATTTTGTAAAATAGAAATCATTTTTGAATTCGGAATATCAATTATAGCCTAGGGTGAAATTTTGGTACTTTTCTGAAAACTTTCAATTTTTGATGAATAGTGAAACCACTAAGTGGTAGGTTAAAAACTGAATTTTTCATAAAACTTAATTTTACCGCTTTTGTGAATGGAATTTCGAAAATCCGACAGACACGGTTAATATCAAGGACTAAAATGTGGTTCAATGAGATGAAAATAATTTTTGGTGAATAGTAACTTTTTACTTTTTTTACCACGGTTAATAGTAAATAGGGTAACTAAGGGTAAATATGATATTATTATTACCCTAACACATGTCCTAATTCTATTGGACAAGTGTAATTCGACCAAAAACAAACTTAGGAATAAAATATGACCATTTAGGTCCACTTGGATTAGATTAGGACATTTATTATTAATTTATTTAAAGAAGGGTTAAAATAGTTAAAATCAAAGTTTAATAAGTAAATCATTTTTAATATGGGGTTATACATAAGATAAATTCGATTTTAAATATTCATTAGAAAGCTAAAAGGATTTCCCAAATAATGGTATTTTATTTGTAATTTTTAGACATCAAATAAGTTAATTTATTTATGACACAAAGATGATGCAGTAATTATCTTATTAATGAAATATTGACATAATTGATGTTATAAACACCAAAAGAAATATAATTTGAGACTTTTTATGAATTCCACTAATTTTCTAGGTTACTATGATATATTAGTGTTGATTTAATCAACTTGGTTCGAACATATAATTCTGTTATGACTTTCACAAAAATCATATATCAAATAGTGTCAAAATTGACACAAAATAGTTTTTAAATCAAATATTATATTATTAATTGTTATTTTATTCCTAAAAATATAAGGTTCGGCCAAATGACTTAGATAAGGATATATATATTAATAATAAACAATTTTGGGTTCTTTTGGCATGTTATAGTAAGTTTATTAACCATATAGTGAAAGAAAACAAAAAGACATGGTAAAAGTTAAATTATTTAACTTAGAGTTAAATCTAATTGATAAGGTTAAATTAATACCCTAAACTTGTATAAATCATATTTGTTGATAGGATTTCGACCCAACCCCACTTTAGCTTCGAAATAAGACCCTTTGGAACCATTATAAACCGATTTTGAAATTAATATAAAATAATATTTTGAGGTATTCCTAAGGTGCCCCTCTCCTCCCTTATAAAAGGACACCTCCTCCCCTTCCTCCTCACACCAATTTGAGCACTCATGCTCGGCCAACCCCTGACAAAATCTCTTCTCCACTTCCCTAGAAACATTATATAGGTTCTTTTCTTCCTCAAAGACCAATTTTAGTTCCCTAAGAGGAGGTCTCCAAAAGGCGCTTCAAAGAAGAGGTAATTACCGTTACCAATTCTTTCATCTTTATTTCTTCTTCCACTTCTTCTTCTTAGGTTGTTTCATTATGAAGTAATAACATCAGTATCACTCATATACTGATATGTTATTATAAGTATGAAACAACCCTATTTCACCATCTATCCATCCTACGGAAAAAGAAATCACCGCGCGTGCGTACGTACGGAATACCGTCTCCATGCCGTGGTGTAATCTATTTTCCACCACCACCTTACATGGATGGGTATAATGGTGTAAAGAATAACTATACATAGTTATTACAACATAATATTTATTCTGATATATTGTATAATCCACTCCAATTCAATTCAATATTTATAGAAATGATATCATCGCTCGTGCGTACGTACGGACTACCGTCTCCACGACGCGATGAGATTCATTCTCCATGTTAACCATTTAAGAATGATTATAAAGTATATATATAAGAAATAATAATGAAATATATGACATTATAAAGCTACTGGATTTATGTATATATATACATATGTATGTCATCTACTTACTTCCATTTCAAGACAATAAGGAAAGGAAAACAGCGTTCATGCGTATGTACGGACTACCGTCTCCATGAACAGTGTTTTTCATTTTATTTATCTACCTATTATATATATATATATATACTGAATATATATGATATATAAATCATATTTTATATTCTGGAAGTATGTAAATCATGATATAAGTAATAATAATGTCAAGAACAACAAGTCAAAACACCTACGATAAATGAAACGATTTTTCCCAAAACGCTTCTTTAACATGGAATTTACAAAAGAACGGGTAATATAATGTCATAAGTGAACAATATATGATATCATAACAATGAATATGATTCTGTAATAAGTCAATGACATTATTTAAATCATTATACAGGAGGTTCGGACACATACGATGCAAATCGGACCTAAGGTAAGGGAAATATCACAATCTCATTTTTTATCCGAGATTGATTATTCGTAAATATTTACTGGGGTGTATTTTATCATCCAAATCCATGTTTCATCAATATGTAATATTATTTCCATCCACTTAAAATTGTTTAAATCCATTTTTACCCTTCGGTGAGTTTTTAGTAATATGTATGAAAGGAATCTTTTGTCGTTTTTTCATACGAGGTACTTTTTGACTTTTCCGACAAAAGTATGAGAAGAATGTTTTTTTAACTTATACGGCATGAATGGATTTTTAAATCATTATTTCCAAGAAACTTCCTTTACAAGTTTTCAAGTTTATTTTTAATCAACTTCATTTATTTTAAAGTTGTATGACATGCTATGAAAGGAAAAAAATGTTTTGAAGAAGAAAGGATATTTTCCTCAAGAATTCAATTCAAGTGTTTTATCAAAATTATTTTCCATCTAAGATAATAAAGGGTTCTGTTTCTATCCATATTTTTACATTGATTTGACTATGTTGTGATGGAATTATGTTTATGAATTCCTTTATCTTATATGAATTGATTTATGATGTCATGATGTTTCAAGAATCCCATTTTTGTTACATGTGTTATGCGATGATGTATGTTTTATGATTATGTGGCACACATAAGAAAGGATTCATTATAAGATGGGTGGGACCTATATCTCCCTCCAATGCATTGGGTAAAGATTTATATCTCATGAGATAGACATGGCTGGAACGGAAGGTTATTTCGGTTCAGTGATACAGGACTGAAACGAGGAGTGAACTCGGTTCAGAAAGGGACTTTGTCCACTAAGATAGTCTTGGAAATGAGTCATGACTAACAAGAAATGATTTTCCATGATTATGTGTGCATGCCACAAAGTTTCAAGTTTTATGGGGATCTCATTTTCACTTCTATGATTTATCCCATGTTATAATATTATGAGCTCTTTTGCAGGTTAAGATTTCCAAAAGCTATGTTCTTATGTATATGATGTGGTTGATATTTCTTTTGTTTACCCTTACTGAGCATTTGAGCTCACCCTTTTATGTTTTCTTTTCCCCAGGATATAAAGAAAGGTTTTAGGTAAAAAAAAAGAAGATCTTTATGGGAGATGTTGAAGATCTTTCCCCACGATTAGCAGATTTTATTCCGAGTTTCCAAAGACACTAAACTATTACGATCCTTGTGTGTGTGTTTTTGTTATGTACTAAGTATTCCGCAAAAGTAATGTAACGTCCATGTACGATAAGCTTCGGGTCTCTACAGTTGGTATCAGAGGAAAGGTTTAGTCAACCTTTGGAAACTAGGATGCGAAAACGTTAGTGAGATCCCTAGAGATATTTCTAAGGTATGTCTAGGGATGCCCCTAAGGATAAGTATACGTATAGGATATAGTCCTAGAACTATGGTAACGATATTCGATTAAACCAAAGATGATAGATATTTAAGTTACTCCCCCTTTATTATGATTTTTGCATCTAACACTATTCTGTTTGGGTTTTAGAAAATGGCTGGAAACAAGATGATTCACAATAATGGAGGATATGATGGACAATGGAATGATATTCTTCATGAGAAACCAAATGAAATGGGATTTTGATGTCCAAACATCATTATTATGCCGAATCAGCAATCTCACAACATGATCAATAAAGTAAAATTTGGTATGTTTCCTGACTCGACTAATAAGAGAAAGATGGAGTTCCATGATGATCATAGAGGAAAGAAAGTTCAATTTCCCCTATGTAAATCATGTGGGAAGAGGCATCAAGGAGAATGTTTCAAGGGAACTGGAAGATTCTTTGGGTGTGGAAAAGAAGGACACAAAGCAAGTAAGTGCAAAGGAAAAGGGTCGGTTAACACCATGGATGAGGATAATGGTATTGCTACAACATCAAAAATGGTTAAGTGTTTTAAATGTGGAATGTATGGGCATTATGCAAACAAATGGCCTAAGGGAAAGACTCATGAAGAGAATCAGTATGGTCATATGGGTAGTATTTATGTGGATGATGATGAAGAGACTACAAATGATATGTGATATGAAAGAATTTTTGAAGCTCGGTCAATGGTTTGAGAATGTAGTGGAATGATTACATGTTTATCATGTGTAATTTTGGAATAAAGAGACATCTATGGATTGTTACACTGTTGTCTTTCCTTGTGTTTTGAAAGTGTATGATTAATGTTACCAGTATCCATGAAAGGTTATTCAGATATTTTTGGAATGTAGATGATATGCGCATAATGAAGGGATAAGGAGAAAATTAAATGTTTGATAGTATTCATGAGCTCATGATTTATATAAGGACTAAGTGATATCATGGTTTGAGTATATAGAATATTGAGGATTTCGGTATGTGAAAAGTGTTAACTTTTAACCGCATTCAAGTTTTCACTAAGGTTCAATGGGTATTCAAGAGAGTACAAGATTAAGGCCTTTGAATGTTTGGAATGTGACCAACAAGATATATCTTATGATATATGGGGATCAACGATGGTATTAAATCTCTGGTAATTGATTTCACTATGTTATGAGAATGGACTGCAGTATTATGGATAAGCCTATAGATTGGAATGGATTATGTTGGACAAAAGTTAGTATTGTTTAAGGATAGAAGTTTTTTCGACATTATTGATGGGATGTTATAGTAATATAGTTTTATAAAAAGGACAACCTGCAGGACGGGCGACAGCCCATCGCTTCGGACAAGGCTGTAGGAATCGAACCCACAACCGAAGTGCGACTGGCCTTTATCGCCTACCACTGACCTACAGGAAGTCCCTGTTTAGTAAAAACTAGTGTTATTATATTAAGCGGTATGATATATGAAGTATAAGTTCATTTTAAGAACCATATATGATTAATCTCACAATAGATCGACTTATGTATATAATTTTGCTAACCTTTTGTTTCAGACAGATGGAATGACCCGTCATTCTATCACATGATCTGCTAACACTTCATGAATAACAAATTCAACTTCATTTATTTAAGAGATGAAGTGGAAATTGTTCAAGGCACGAACAACAGTGAGATTTTACCAAAATAAAGTAAGTATTTATTCTAAGCAAATTTTCAACTTTAGGGAAATGATCTTGAAAACCAAAAATGTTTTCCTAGTGATCTTGTACCTGATGAATCAGATGGTACCTTATATCATCACAAATCTATGGATTTGTGATTACTGGCTTTTCCATAGCCATGTTCTCTACCACTCTCCATCAGAACATGATGGTTAGATTTTTCTTCCATATCCATATTTTCACCTATGTGGAAACCCAGTGATTAGTTTATTTGGGTAATCGTTACATTTCATACTTTAGTTTTTAAAGCCATGTTTTGGTATTCCTTTTTACGATGTGGGTTTCTATTAAAGAAACTTTTGAATAGTAAACCATTTATAACCCCGACGAATTTTGAGGGCGAAATTCATTTTAAGGGGGGTAGAATGTAACAGCCCGAGATTTTATGAAAAATATTCTTTTTAATTTCATTAATGTCTTGTGTTGTACGCTTCACCAAAAGAAGCTTTCACAACACGCATCCTTGACTTTCCTTCCATTACACGCAATCGCGACCTTCCACGATAGCGTGTGTTGTACGCAACACCATGTTTCGCAAACAACGATATACTATTAAGACATTATTAAAACTAGCCGTTATGAATAGTAATAACCACTTTTTGAAATTTTGTAAATTTTATTTTTCAAAATGGACATCATTTATGGATTCGGAATATCGAAATTAGCTTAGGTTGAAATTTTTGTACTTTTCGGATAACTTTCATATTCTAATGAATAGTGAAAATTACTAAGTTATAATTAAAAACAACTTTTTTAATCGAAATAATTAATAGTGATAAATCATTAATTTGAGTGGTTTTAAATTATATTTAGAATATATTTTTACAATTTAATACAATGTTGGACATTGGATGTAATTTCACATTTAAACCAGTTATAAACAAGTGTCAATCTTTTGATAGTTATTATCTCTTAAAAACACGCTATTTGTTGTGACAGCAGAAATTAATTATAAAATGCAACTTATATGTTGGTAATTTTATAAAATAGAAATCATTTTTGAATTCGGAATATCAATTATAGCCTTGGGTGAAATTTTGGTACTTTTCTGAAAACATTCAATTTTTGATGAATAGTGAAACCACTAAGTGGTAGGTTAAAAACTGATTTTTTCATAAAACATAATTTTACCGCTTTTGTGAATGGAATTTCGAAAATCCGACAGACACAGTTAATATCAAGGACTAAAATGTGGTTCAATGAGATGAAAATAATTTTTGGTGAATAGTAACTTTTTACTTTTTTACCACGATTAATAGTAAATAGGGTAACTAAGGGTAAATATGATATTATTATTACCCTAACACATGTCCTAATTCTATTGGACAAGTGTAATTCGACCAAAAACAAACTTAGGAATAAAATATGACCATTTAGGTCCACTTGGATTAGATTAGGACATTTATTATTAATTTATTTAAAGAAAGGTTAAAATAGTTAAAATCAAAGTTTAATAAGTAAATCATTTTTAATATGGGGTTATACATAAGATAAATTCGATTGTAAATATTCATTAGAAAGCTAAAAGGATTTCCCACATAATGGTTTTTTATTTTTAATTTTTAGACATCAAATAAGTTAATTTATTTATGACACAAAGATGATGCAGTAATTATCTTATTAATGAAATATTGACATAATTGATGTTATAAACACCAAACGAAATATAATTTGAGACTTTTTATGAATTCAACTAATTTTCTAGGTTACTATGATATATTAGTGTTGATTTAATCAACTTGGTTAGAACATATAATTCTGTTATGACTTTCACAAAAATCATATATCAAATAGTGTTAAAATTGACACAAAATAGTTTTTAAATCAAATATTATATTATTAATTGTTATTTTATTCCTAAAAATCTAAGGTTCGGCCAAATGACTTAGATAAGGATATATATATTAATAATAAACAATTTGGGGTTCTTTTGGCATGTTATAGTAAGTGTATTAACCATATAGTGAAAGAAAACAAAAAGACATGGTAAAAGTTAAATTATTTAACTTAGAGTTAAATCTAATTGATAAGGTTAAATTAATACCCTAAACTTGTCTAAATCCTATTTGTTGATAGGATTTCGACCCAAACCCACTTTAGCTTCGAAATACGACCCTTTGGAACCATTATAAACCGATTTTGACATTAATATAAAATAATATTTTGAGGTATTCCTAAGGTGCCCCTCTCCTCCCTTATAAAAGGACACCTCCTCCCCTTCCTCCTCACACCAATTTGAGCACTCAAGCTCGGCCAACCCCTGCCAAAATATCTTCTCCACTTCCCTAGAAACATCCTAGAGGTTCTGGTCTTCCTCAAAGACCAATTTTAGTTCCCTAAGAGGAGGTCTCCAAAAGGCGCTTCAAAGAAGAGGTAATTACCGTTACCAATTCTATCATCTTTATTTCTTCTTCCACTTCTTCTTCTTAGGTTGTTTCATTATGAAGTAATAACATCAGTATCACTCATATACGGATATGTTATTATAAGTATGAAACAACCCTTTTTCACCATCTATCCATCCTACGGAAAAAGAAATCACCGCGCGTGCGTACGTACGGAATACTGTCTCCATGCCGTGGTGTAATCTATTTTCCACCACCACCTTACATGGATGGGTATAATGGTGTAAAGAATAACTATACATAGTTATTACAACATCATATTGATTCTGATATATTGTATAATCGACTCCAATTCAATTCAATATTTATAGAAATGATATCATCGCTCGTGCGTACGTACGGACTACCGTCTCCACGACGCGATGAGATTCATTCTCCATGTTAACCATTTAAGAATGATTATAAAGTATATATATAAGAAATAATAATGAAATATATGACATTATAAAGCTACTGGATTTATGTATATATATACATATGTATGTCATCTACTTACTTCCATTTCAAGACAATAAGGAAAGGAAAACAGCGTTCATGCGTACGTACGGACTACCGTCTCCATGAACGGTGTTTTTCATTTTATTTATCTACCTATTATATATATATATATATATACTGAATATATATGATATATAAATCATATTTTATATTCTTGAAGTAAGTAAATCATGATATAAGTAATATTAATGTCAAGAACAACAAGTCAAAACACCTACGATAAATGAAACGATTTTACCCAAAACGCTTCTTTAACATGGAATTTACAAAAGAACGGGTAATATAATGTCATAAGTGAACAATATATGATATAATAACAATGAATATGATTCTGTAATAAGTCAATGACATTATTTAAATCATTATACAGGAGTTTCGGACACATACGAAGCAAATCGGACCTAAGGTAAGGGAAATATCACAATCTCATTTTTTATCCGAGATTGATTATTCGTAAGTATTTACTGGGGTGTATTTTATCATCCACATCCATGTTTTTTCAATATGTAATATTATTTCCATCCACTTAAAATTGATTAAATCCATTTTTACCCTTCGGCGAGTTTTTAGTAATATGTATGAAAGGAATCTTTTGTCGTTTTTTCGTACGAGGTACTTTTTGACTTTTCCGACAAAAGTATGAGAAGAATGTTTTTTTTAACTTATACAGCATGAATGGATTTTTAAATCATTATTTCCAAGAAACTTCCTTTACAAGTTTTCAAGTTTATTTTTAATCAACTTCTTTTATTTTAAAGTTGTATGACATGCTATGAAAGGAAAAAAATGTTTTGAAGAAGAAAGGATATTTTCCTCAAGAATTCAATTCAAGTGTTTTATCAAAATTATTTTCCATCTAAGATAATAAAAGGTTCTGTTTCTATCCATATTTTTACATTGATTTGACTATGTTGTGATGGAATTATGTTTATGAATTCCTTTATCTTATATGAATTGATTTATGATGTCATGATGTTTCAAGAATCCCATTTTTGTTACATGTGTTATGCGATGATGTATGTTTTATGATTATGTGGCACACATAAGAAAGGATTAATTATAAGATGGGTGGGACCTATATCTCCCTCCAATGCATTGGGTAAAGATTTATATCTCATGAGATAGACATGGCTGGAACGGAAGGTTATTTCGGTTCAGTGATACAGGACTGAAACGAGGAGTGAACTCGGTTCAGAAAGGGACTTTGTCCACTAAGATAGTCTTGGCAATGAGTCATGACTAACAAGAAATGATTTTCCATGATTATGTGTGCATGCCACAAAGTTTAAATTTTTATGGGGATCTCATTTTCACTTCTATGATTTATCCCATGTTATGATATTATGAGCTCTTTTGCAGGTTAAGATTTCCAAAAGCTATGTTCTTATGTATATGATGTGATTGATATTTCTTTTATTTACCCTTACTGAGCATTTGAGCTCACCCTTTTATGTTTTCTTTTCCCCAGGATATAAAGAAAGGTTTTAGGTAAAAAAAAGAAGATCTTTATGGGAGATTTTGAAGATCTTTCCCCACGATTAGAAGATTTTATTCCGAGATTCCAAAGACACTAAACTATTACGATCCTTGTGTGTGTGTTTTTGTTATGTACTAAGTATTCCGCAAAAGTAATGTAACGTCCATGTACGATAAGCTTCGGGTCTCTACATTCACTATATTATTAATCATTATCATTTAAATTAACATTCAATTAATTACGATCCCTTAATTTGTTAAATCTCGAACCCTACGAGAATTAACTTGACCACAAAGATGAAGTGAATTTAACCCAAGGATAACTTCGGAACATGCAATCAAAACACCCCGATTTGATTGATGTTCTAAGATTAGCTTATGGTCAGTGGTAAATTAAGGCACATATACATTATAGAAATGAAGACTAATTTTTTTTAGGTATTATGTTTGAGCTCAACAAATTAATCCAATGTGGTTTTGAATTACTCGTTAAGGTTGTGCTGTCACAGTTCACCCAAAATCCAGACCTCACGTGTTTTGTGTGAAGTATTAAATTGCTTGCATAATTTCATTTAAATTAAAAACTCAATTAATAGATCATATTATTTTAATTAAAGTATCTCATTTATTAAATATTAATGAATTAATAAGGATAGATGTCGATCGATTACTAAAACTAACTACTCTTCCATTGGTGGTGTAATCATTGTAGAAGCGAATTGCATTTGTAATTGATTATAATGGGTATAACCCAATAACGCTTCTACTAAAAAATTCCAGACCAATGAGGAAGATTAATAGAATAAGAAATTTAAACAAAACAGAAGAAAAGATAAGAAATAAAAGAATAACAAAAAAGTTTAAAACACAAATGCAAATATTACAACATGATAAAGAGAATGAGGCTTCGATGAGGGGATCCTTGCTTCAAGAGCTACCCCTCTTACAATGGTTCGAGAATTTGCGTGAAACCAATTTTCCTCTACCTAAAATCTCATAATTCACTTCTCAATCCCACCAAATTAGAAATAAATCAATTTATTGAGTGGTGGGGAGGCTAGGTTCAATGTGGTTTCAATTGTGAATGGGGAATCTCGGAAAAATATGTTATGCTAAATTGCACCACCCATTTGACCAAGACAACGCGTGAATTGGATGTCCTTCCATAAGGATCATATGAGTGGTTATGGGTCCTCTATCTCCTCTAAATATTTGGGCTCAATAAATTCCTAGATGGAGGAGATATGGCTGAAATACAGATGCTTCTCCATTCTGGCGGGTCAAGCCCACCTTCGATATTATGGACCAATTACTCTAACCAGATGCATTGTTTTTATCATGAATCATGAATAAAAGTTGTAGCCAATGAAGTAAGGAGAACAATTAACCAATATTAATATAAAATAATTCAAATAACTATATTTATGATTTAAATACTACAGTGATTTTTAAAGGGAAAAACTGGAACATTCGTCAAATATTCAAATGAATGATCTAATCCCAAATACTTTCTAATTGAACATGTTTAACACGATGTGAGGAAATTATATCAGTTATTATCAATAAAATATTCAATAAAATAGTGTTTTATATACTCCCCCACACTTAAACTTTTGTACTCTTGAGCAAAATCTCATATCAAGTAAACATCAATATCTAATCAAACCCAATTTTAAAACACTTATCGTTGAGATCAAAAAATTAAAAACCATGAAACCAAAGATATAATTCCTCATAAAAAATTATTTCATTTTCTTCATTTATATCATTCGATATATTTCCACTTTTTTTATCCTCCCATGCACAAAACACTTACCTCACATGAATTTTCTCTTATCACAAAAATGTCATTTTTTTGCAATGACTTTCTCATCCAAACTTATAAAAGGGTCACTATAACATCCCAAGTAAGTAATTAATAATATATATTTTTATATATGTCTATTAATTATTAAGATAGTGTTTTAGAGGCTTAAAATGAAAATAAATACAATCTTATGCGAGGAATACACTAATATTCTTAAAAGACTGTTTTATAGCCTTTTGATGGAAAACCCTTTTTAAATATATCTTTTGACAATTTTATAATCTATGTTTGTCAAAATAAACTTATTCGTTATGATTGGGACATCAAAATTTACGTTGTGTGAATTTTTGGTATTTTTCTGACAATGTTCATTTTTTAATGAATAGTGAGAAATACTGCATTTTACATCAAAACTGCTTTTTAATCTATTATTTTTATATGATTAGATTATCTTTTGAATTGGTTTTGAAGTGAAATTAGAATATATTTTTACCATTTTATCCAATGTTAGTCATTGGATTCAATTTCACTTTGAAATTGGACTTAAATTGGTGTCAATCTTTTGATACTTATTGTTTCATAAAAACATGCTATTTGCTCTGACAACGGGAATTAATTATTAAATTAATTAATGTGACTTATATGTTTTGAATTTTTTAAAATATACTTCATTTTTTGAATTCATAATATCAAATATATCTTAGGGTGATGGTTTGGTATTTTTCTGAAAAAAAACTCCAATTTTTGATGAATAGTGAAACCACTAAGTGGTAATCAAGAAAACTAATTTTTCAGTTAAATGAAAGTTTACCACTAATGTGTATTGAATTTTGAAAATCCGACATTCATGGTTGTCATTAAGAAGTAAAATGTGGTTCAATGAGATTAAAATAATTTTTTGGTGAATAGTAACTTATTAAGTTTTTAATCGCGATTAGTGGTAATTAGTGTAGTTTAAGGTAAAAATAATGCTTTAATAATATGAGATGAGCTTGACACATGTTCTACCCTCATTGGTTGTGTTATGGCCGACTGATACAAGCCATGGGTCATCTTGGGGTCCCCATGGAGCCAATTTG
The DNA here is from genome assembly GCA_963277665.1 of Viscum album. Lineage (NCBI taxonomy): Eukaryota > Viridiplantae > Streptophyta > Magnoliopsida > Santalales > Viscaceae > Viscum > Viscum album. Next base: position 1,871,105,117 of record OY728133.1, read on the forward strand.
GTTGGGAAATGACATAAATAACTTTTTATTTAATGTAAAAGTAAAAATGACATAAACATAATATATTTTACAAAAACAATTTTTACATGGTGTTATAAAGATCTAATTTTTGAATATAAATAGTCACTGGAAAGCTAAAAAGAATTCCTACATCATAGTATTTTTAATAATTTTTAGACTTTATGTAAATTAAATTATTTATGACATCATGATGATGCAGCGATGACCTCATTATTTAACGATTTAAATAAAATGGAAAGATAATGAAAAATCTAAAACCTACACCTGGAAAAAACCAATTGGATGAGTGGATTTCGAAGACTTATCACCTTATCCTCGAATTATAGCAATGTGGGACCTTTTTAATCCTAAACTCTTTTTAAAATAAAGTAACTTATCTTAACTTTCCAAAAGTGCCCCTCCTCTCCTCTTATAAAAGGCCCACACCTCTACCTCATTTCACACACTCCTCAAGCCTTTGGATCGGCCAACCCCTGCCCATTTACTCTCTCCACATCCCTCTCCTCATCCTAGAGGATTACCTTTGGGTATAATCCTTTCAAAGGAAGCCTTTAGGCTAAAATCAAAAGGAATTACACTTTTAAAGGTAATTCATTATCTCATTTTCATTTGTATTATTTTGCTTCTACAACCCCCTAAACTCTTTTTATTTACTTATTTTGTAACAACACCAGTATCTTCAATATACTAGGATGTTGTTATAAGATTTATTTGAGCTACACTCTCACACAACTACATAAAATGGTTAAAGAACATACAGTTTCCGTGGATGGCGAAATTCTGCCTCCCGAAACGATAATTGTTCAATACTCATTTAACACCTTAAAAGGTGGCCATTGTGATGTCACTATTTATATATATGATATATAATATGTTTATGTTTTCCTTAAGCCTTTGTTGTTTTTATTTTGGGCATAACTTTATGGTTTCCATAATTGGTAAACACGATATCTTCATTTTAGGAAGTGCGGACTACCGCCCCCTGAAAGTGATTTGATTCGTTAATACCATATGTGGGATGTGTAAAGGATAAAGTTAATGATATTGTATATGTTATTATACTGGAATTATAATATACTCTTATATAAATATGATTCCATTCCAAAAAATACGAAATAGAAATGGAAGTAGCGTTCATGCGTACGTACGGCTTATCGTCTCCATGAATGGTGCATTTCATTTCTTACCTCTAAATGTGATGTAATATTATAAATACATGTATATGATGAATATATATGATATATATTTTATCCAAATCGTTAATATCATTTTGGATATAATGAACCTTTTACCAAATTAACAACATGTAAGTGTAAGAAGTCTATTTTTGACTTAAGAACCAAATACTGACAAAATGAACATTATTAACTTAAATGATTACATGATGGTCATAACATGGTATAAAAGGAATAATGAACTTGAAAAAGGTTCTTAAGCAAGTAGAAATTAACTCAAGTTTATTATTCAGGACATTAAAGAACGATCATGTCAAGTCGGACCCGAGGTATGGGACTTCGTCTCAATCTCCTTTCATTGAGGCATATTTTGTTTTATACACAACCTTCTGGAATACTGTGTATAAACCCCTTTGACTTTTACATTTATTCAAAAGGAATCTTTTTTATACGAAGCGTTTACTAAATGACAGAAGGGAATGTTTTTGTCGTACGTATGCGGCGACAATGACTTCTCCACCGTTGTGACCGTTATTTGTGTTTATGCTTCCTCTATAATCCATACCGTCTTTTTAAAAGAAAAATAAATACCATGTTTTAGTTTTATTTTATTTTGGTATCGAAAATGGTTTTCATAATGTTTGTATATCAATGTGTTGTATTGATATATTGTGATTGAAAGGTGGGAATGTTATTTTCCTTTATGCATGTTTTATGTGATATAGTTATGGTGAGGTTCTTGGGCATTATTATGAAAACGAGTGGTTTCGTGATAAACTAAGGGCGGGTGAGCCCGATATAGCTCTCCAATGCATTGGGTAACACGAAGGAGTGAAACTTTAAGGTTTCTCCGAAGCGATTTAGGGAATATACTAAGATGGGTATTCCAAACGTAACCAAGAGGGTTACTCACTACGTAAGAATGTTATGAATGCCTCAAGTTACCTTTATGTCTTATGATTTCTATTATTTGTTCATGATTTTACGAGGTATGTTAAAGTGCATATGTATTATGGGAATAGTATGATCTCATTCTTATGTATATATGTACCTATGTTTCCTTTCCATATTTTTATATCCCTTACTGAGCTTTTTATTCTCATCCCAAGTTTTTTTGAAATATTTTTCACAGGTCACAGGAAAGGTACATGATATGATGATAGTGTCAAGGAAGTGTCAAGAAAGAATCCATGTTTTATTTTAAATATGTTTCCATTGATGGGAATGAATAATACTATCTTTATGTAACCACTTTGTTTATATGTGGAATGTAATGCATGTTTTATGATCTAATTCTCTAAAACACTAAACTCGAAAAGATCCTCAATGTGTAATCTTGTAATAACTCAAGATTAAGTAAGGTTTAAGGCTGGGGCCTTATAGTTGGTATCAAAGGTCAGTTTAGATAAATTTAGGAGTTAGAATTCTATTAAATGATTATCCAAAAATATTTTTTATTTGATGTGATATAGCATTTGAAGATTACCATGTTGCTTCATCTAAGACATGTTTCTTCAGAATGGTTTTCCGCAGGGGAAACAGGGATGCACTGCAAGGAAGGAATACAGAAGGAAATAACCTTCTGAATCAGCATCCTGAGATGGTCAGAATTTGAACTGAACAGTTTGTTGCAGTAATGGCGCAGTTGACTCAGGCTGTAAATGGTGGTGGTATCCAAGCACGAGATCAGCCAGATCAACCGCAGAGGAACATGTCAGTGGTGGAACATTTAATGAGGCAACGTCCCCCATCATTCAGAGGATCATCTGACCCTGTACTAGCTGAAGGGTGGATTAAAGCACTGGAGAAGATTTTTGATGTCATGGGGTGTTCAGACAATCAAAAGGTTAGTCATGCTATTTACCGTTTGGAGGGTGAAGCAGATCAATTGTGTTCTATGGTTAAAAATATCAGGGACGCTGATGAGATTGATGCTCTCGACTGGGATGAATTCCAATATATGTTTCTTGAGAAGTATTTTCCTCAGGATGCTCGACTTAGGATGGAAAAACAATTCTTGGAATTGAGGCAAGAGGAAGACTCAGTGGCTGCCTATGAAGAAAGGTTCACTCGATTGGCAAGGTATGCTCCAAATTTTATTCGAGACCTTGATAGTAAAATCAATAGTTTATACTCCAGATTAAAGCCAAAATATCGAAGGGCATTAGCTTCTCGTGAGTTTAAAAGTTATGAAAAGCTTGTTCGATGTGCTGAGAAGTTGGAAATGGATTTTTCCGATGACCAAGTGTTCTATAACAACCAGCAGAGGAAGAGACCGATGTGGCAGGAGAAAGGTAAGAATTCTTCAAAAAAGTCTGATGGTAAGAGAACTATTTTTCCAGTTTGTGATAAATGTGGCAAAAGGCATGCTGGGGAATGTCTTCTGAATTCAGGAAAGTGTTACCGATGTGGTAAGATGGGACATAAGGCTCGTAATTGCACTGAAAAGGATCAAGGTAAAGCTAAGAACAAATTTTATTTACAGTTAGTAAAATGTTATATGTGAAATGAGATGGGTCACTATTCAAACGAGTGTCCGACAAAGAGATTGAGTGATGGTATGTAGTTAGACTACAAGCAGTAAGGGGTGGTGAAATCATTTTCAACTACTTCAGCAGATTTCGAGCCATCAAATGATGTTGTATCAGGTATTTTTTTTGTTTTTTCAGATTATTCCAGTGTGTTTTTTGATTTGGGGTCTACACATTCTTTCTTCTCTGAAACCATTTCTAGTAAAATGGGAATACCATCTCAAGAAATGACTCCTGAACTTTTGGTAAATACACCTAGGGGAAATGTTGAGGCAAAGAGAATTTATAAGAATATTTCTATCCTTATCTGTGTAAATAACCTACTTGCAAACCATATTGTTCTACCTCTATTAGAGTTTGATGTTATCCTGGGTATGGATTGGCTCTCTATTTACCATGCTAAGATTGACTGTAGAGCTAAAGAAGTTTCTTTTCAGAAAGGCTTTCAGTTTGATTACAAGAATGAACCCTTACTTTTGATAACATAGCAGGAGGCTGAGATACTTGTAAAAGATGGAAATGAATGTTACCTTGCACACATCGTTGAAAATAAAGGAACTATTCAAATTAATGATGTGCCAGTGGTAAATGAGTATCCTGATGTGTTTCCTGATGAGTTGCCTGGAATAATACCAGATCGGGAAGTTGAGTTTACTGTTGACTTAGTTCCTGATGCTAAGCCTATTTCAAAACCCCCTTATCGAATGGCACAAATTGAACTTTTAGAGTTGAAGGAGCAATTTCAAGATTTATTAGAGAAAGGATTCATTAGACCTAGCACATCACCTTGGGGTGCTCCTGTTTTATTCGTTAAAAAGAAAGATGGTTCTATGAGACTTTGCATTGATTATAGAGCCTTGAATAACATCATTGTTAAGAACAAATATCCTTTGCCTCATATCGATGATTTGTTTGATCAGCTCCAGGGAGCTCAGTTTTTTTCAATGATTGACCTGAGATCGGGGTACCATCAGCTGAAGGTAAAGGAGGAAGATATTCCGAATACTGCGTTCCGTACGAGATATGGCCATTATGAATTTGTAGTAATGCCTTTTGGGATAACCAATGCACCTGCTGTATTAATGGACTTAATGAATATAATTTTCCAGGAGTTCTTGGATTAGTTTGCGGTGGTTTTCATTAATGATATTTTGGTGTTTTCTAAAAGTAAAGAGGAGCATGAAAGACATTTAAGGGTTATCTTGCAAACCATAAAAAGAAAAAAAATTGTGTGGGAAATTCAGCAATTGTGAGTTTTGGTTGCAACAAATTTCTTTCCTTGGTCACATTGTTTCTAAAGATGGAATAACTGTTGATCCTGCAAAAACAAAAGTTGTGGAAGAATGGCCAATACCCACAAATGTGACCGAGATTTGTAGCTTCCATGGTTTGGCGGGATATTACCCAAGTTTTGTTAGAAATTTTTCACGGTTATCTAGTCCAATGACTAAGCTAACTCGGAAGGGTGTTAAGTTTATCTGGACAAAAGAATGTGATGATTGTTTTCAGGAATTGAAAAGAAGATTGGTGAATGCTCCAGTTTTGGCACTACCTTCCAGGAATGGTGAGTTTGTTATATACAGTGATGCTTCATTGAAAGGACTTGGTTGCGTCCTAATGCAGAATGATCAGGTAATTGCTTATGCTTCACGACAGTTGAAAACTCATGAGATAAATTACCCTACACATGATTTGGAAATAGCAGCTGTTGTTTTTGCTTTAAAAATTTGGAGGCATCATTTGTATGGAGTAATGTGTGAAATATATACCGATCAAAAAAGTTTAAAGTATATATTCAATCAGAAAGAGTTAAACATGAGACAGAGGAGATGGCTAGAATTAATCAAAGATTATGATTGTACAATTCATTACCATCCGGGAAAAGAAAATAAAGTGGCTGATGCTTTGAGTCGAAAAAGTAATGCTTCATTAACAATGTTGTGTTTGGAACGTGATCCTTTGGTTAAAGATTTTATGAACTTTGGTATAGAAGTTGTTGGTGCAGGAAGTCCTTCTGTTTTGTTTCAGGTATCAGTGAGATCTTCTCTATCAGATAGAATCAAGAAAGCACAGAAGCAAGACAGTGAGTTGCAGAAAAAGGTAGAGCTGGTTCAGAAAGGTAAGTTGCCTGAATTCAACATTGATAATGATTATGTTTTGAGATTTGGGAAGAGATTGTGTGTGCCTTGTGATTCAAAGTTGATGAAAGAGTTGTTATGTGAAGCTCATAGTTCTCCGTTTTCAGTTCATCCGGGCAGTACTAAGATGTATAGAGATCTGCGGGAGTATTACTGGTGGGATGGAATGAAAAGAGATATTGTTGATTTTACTGTGAAGTGTTTGACTTGTCAGCAGGTTAAAGCAGAGCGGCAGTTACCGAAAGGGATACTTCAGCCTTTACCAGTGCCAGAGTGGAAATGGGAGAATATATCCATGGACTTTGTTGTTGGATTACTGAAGACATCTCGAGGTAATAATGAAATCTGGGTTATTGTTGATCGCTTGACCAAATCTGCTCATTTCCTTACTATACAAGATACTTTATCTCTTGATCAAATTTCCCGTTTGTATCTTAAAGAGATAGTCAGGTTACATGGATTTCCTCTCTCCATTGTATCGGATCGTGATCGAAGGTTTACTTCTAACTTTTGTAAAGACCATTAGAAGTCGTTGGGTACTGAATTAAATTTTAGTACAGATTTTCATCCTCAATCAGATGGGCAGTCAGAATGAACAATTCAGACATTGGAGGATATGCTACGAGCATGTTCTATGGATTATCAGAGAAGTTGGGACCAACATCTTTATTTGGTTGAATTTTCATATAATAACAGTTTTGATTCCAGTATACAGATGGCACCATTTCAGGCATTATATGGGAAGCGGTGTCAAACTCTAGATTTCTGGGATGAAGTGGGTGAAAGGAAGTTGATGGGACCAGAATTGGTAGAAGAGATGGCAGAAAAAGTTCAGCTGATTCAGAAACACATGAGAACAGCTCAGAGCAGGCAGAAGAGTTATGTGGATAACCAGAGGAAGGATCTATCTTTCGAGGTAGGTGATCATGGTTTCTTCATGGTTTATCCTCGGAAAAGTGTGATGAGATTTGGTAAGAAAGGAAAGTTGAGTCCAAGGTTCATTGGACTATACGAAATTCTGAAGAAAGTAGGATTAGTTACTTACCGAGTGTCGTTACCTCCGAGTTTATCTCAGGTACACAATGTTTTTCACGATTCTATGTTGAGAAAGTATATTCCAGATCCATCTCATGTTTTGTGTCCAGAGGTAGTTCAGCTGGAGGAGAACCTATCTTATGATGAACAACTGGTCCAGAATCTTGACCACAGGGAGAAAGTGTTACCGAATAAGGTGATTCACCAGGTAAAGGTTTTGTGGAAAAACCACATGATTGAAGAGACAACATGGGAATCTGAAAATGCAATGAGGGATAAGTACCACCATTTATTTGATAAGTAAATAAATTGCAGGGACACAATTTTCTAAAGGGGGGAAGGATGTAACATCCCAAGTAATTAATGAATAATAGATATTTTTATCTATGTCTATTAATTATTAAGATATTGTTTTAGAGGCTTAAAATGAAAATAAATACAATCTTATGCATGGAATACACTAATATTCTTAAAAGATTGTTTTACTGCCATTTGATGGCAAACCCTTTTTAAATCTATCTTTCTACAATTTTATAAGCTATGACATTCAAAATAAACTTATTCGTTATGATTGGGAAATCAAAATTTACTTTGTGCGAATTTTTGGTATTTTTCTGACAATGTTCATTTTTAATGAATAGTGAAAAATACTGCATTTTACATCAAAAATGCTTTTTAATCTAATTTTTTTATAGTTTTAGATTATCTTTTTAATTGGTTTTGAAGTGAAATTAGAATATATTTTTTCCATTTTATCCAATGGTAGTCATTGGAATCAATTTCACTTTGAAATTGGACTTAAACTAGTGTCAATCTTTTGATACTTATTGTTTCATAAAAACATGCTATTTGCTCTGACAACGGGAATTAATTATTAAATTAATTAAGGTGACTTATATGTTTTGAATTTTTTAAAATAGTCTTCATTTTTTAATTCAGAATATCAAATATAGCTTAGGGTGAAGTTTTAGTATTTTTCTGAAAAACTCCAATTTTTGATGAATAGTGAAACCACTAAGTGGTAATCAAGCAAATTGACTTTTCAGTTAAATGAAAGTTTACCACTAATGTGTATTGAATTTTGAAAATCCGACATTCATGGTTGTCATTAAGAAGTAAAATGTGGTTCAATGAGAATAAAATAATTTTTTGGTGAATAGTAACTTATTAAGTTTTTAATCACGATTAGTGGTAATTAGTGTAGTTTAAGGTAAAAATAATGCTTTAATAATATGAGATGAGCTTGACACATGTCCTACCCAAATTGGTTGTGTCATGGCCGACCAAGACAAGCCATGGGTCAACTTGGGGACCCCATGGAGCCACTTTGATTGGGAAATGACATAAATAACTTTTTATTTAATGTAAAAGTGAAAATGACACAAACATAATATATTTTACAAAAAAAAATTTACATGGGTTTATAAAGATCATATTTTTGATTATAAATAGTCATTGGAAAGCTAAAAAGATTTCCTACATCATATTATTTTTTATAATTTTTAGACTTTAAATAAATTAAATTATTTATGACATCATGATGATGCAGCGATGACCTCATTATTTAACGATTTAAATAAAATGGAAAGATAATGAAAAATCTAAAACCTACACCTGTCCAAAACCAATTGGATGAGTGGATTTAGAAGCCTTATCACCTTATCCTAGAATTATAGCAATTTGGGACCTTTTGAATCTGAAACTCGTTTTAAAATAAAGTAACGTATCTTTACTTTCCAAAAGTGCCCCTCCTCTCCTCTTATAAAAGGCCCCCACCTCTACCTCATTTCACACACTCCGCAAGCCTTTGGCTCAGCCAACCCATTCCCATTTACTCTATCCACATCCCTCCCCCCATCCTAGAGGATTCCCTTTGGGCAGAATCCTTTCAAAGTAAGCCTTTAGTCTCAAATCAAAAGGAGTTACACTTTTAAAGGTAATTCATTATCTCATGTTCATTTGTTTTATTTTGCTTCTCGAACCCCCTAAACTCTTTTTATTTACTTCTTTTGTAACAACACCAGTATATTCAATATACTAGGATGTTGTTATAAGATTTATTTGAGCTACACTCTCACACAACTACATCAAATGATTAACGAACATACGGTTTCCGTGGATGGCGAAATTTTGCCTCCCGAAACGATGATTGTTCAATACTCATTTAACACCTTAAAAGGTGGCCATTGTGATGTAACTTTTTTTATATATGATATATAATATGTTTATGTTTTCCTTAAGCCTCTGTTTTTTTTTTCATTTTGGTCATACCTTTATGGTTTCCATTATGGGTAAACACGATATCTTCATTTTAGGAAGTGCGGACTACCGCCCCCTGAAAGTGATTTGATTCGTTAATACCATATGTGGGATGTGTAAAGGATAAAGTTAATGATATTTTATATGTTATTATACTGGAATTATAATATACTCTTATATCATTATGATTCCATTCCAGAAAATACGAAATAGATATGGAAGTAGAGTTCATGCGTACGTACGGCTTACCGTCTCCATGAACGGTGCATTTCATTTCTTACCTCTAAATGTGATGTAATATTATAAATACATGTATATTATGAATATATATGATATATATGTTATCCAAATCATTAATATCATTCTGGATATAACGAACCATTTACCAAATTAACAACATGTAAGTGTAAGAAGTCTATTTTTGACTTAAGAACCAAATACTGACAAAATGAACATTATTAACTTAAATTATTACATGATGTTCATAACATGGTATAAAAGGAATAAATAACTTGAAAAAGGTTCTTAAGCAAGTATAAATTAACTCAAGTTTATTATTCAGGACATTAAAGAATGATCAAGTCAAGTCGGACCCGAGGTATGGGACTTCGTCTCAATCTCCTTTCATTGAGGAATATTTTGTTTTATACACAACCTTCTTTTATACGGTTTACAAACCCCTTTGACTTTTACGTTTATTCAAAAGGAATCTTTTTTATACGAAGCGTTTACTAAACGACAAAAGGGAATGTTTTTTTCGTACATATGCGACAACAACGACTTCTCCACCGTCGTGACCGTTATTTGAGTTTCGGCTTCCTCTATAAGCCATACCTTCTTTTTAAAAGAAAAATAAATACCATGTTTTACTTTTCTTTTATTTTGGTATCGAAAATGGTTTTCATAATGTTTGTATATCAATGTGTTGTATTGATATATTGTGATTGAAAGGTGAGAATGTTATGTTTCCTTTATGCATGTTTTATGTGATATGATTATGTTGAGGTTCTTGGGCAGTATTATGGAAACGGGTGGTTCCGTGATAAAATAATGGCGGGTGAGCCCAATATAGCTCTCCAATGCATTGGGTAACGTGAAGGAGTGAAACGTTAAGGTTTCCTCAAAGAGATTTAGGGAATATACTATTATGGGTATTCCAAACGTTACCCAGAGGGTTACTCCCTACGTAAGAATGTTATGAATGCCTCAAGTTACCTTTATGTCTTATGATTTCTATGAATTGTTCATGATTTAATGAGGTATGTTAAAGTGCCTATGTATTATCGGTAAAGTATGATCTCATTCTTAGGTATATATGTACCTATGTTTCATTTACATATTTTTATATCCCTTACTGAGATTTTTATGCTCATCCCAAGTTTTTTTGAAATATTTTTCACAGGTCACGGGAAAGGTACTTGATATGATGATATTGTCAAGGAAGTTTCAAGAAAGAATCCATGATTTATTTTAAATATGTTTCCATTGATGGGAATGAAGAATACTATCTTTATGTAACCACTTTGTTTATATGTGGAATGTAATGCAAGTTTTATGATCTAATTATCTAAAACTCTAAACCCGAAAAGATCCTCAATGTGTAATCTTGTAATAACTCAAGATTAAGTAAGGTTTAAGGCTGGGGCCTTATAGTCACCATAGGCTTCATAAATTCCTACATCGTCACCCTATTTGAGTCAAGGTCGTATGCCTATCTTGAGGATTTTTCAGGGTTGTTCTGTGGCTTCCGGTTGGTAGGATATAGATGTGAAAAAATATGAGGCTGAATGAGGAGGGCTTGACTCTTTTTGAAGCAAAATTGCATTAATCTAATTTTCAATTAAATATGGTCTTCTCCTCAATCCCCATAGTATCAATTCAGCTCCATAATCATGAAAAGTCATTAAAGGGTTACACCATTCATCATTTCAGCATAAAAAATGTCAATCTTCTCATACATGATTTTCTTGAAAGCTCCAGATTGGCCCAGCTTTCCACCTCAATTAGAAGCTCCAGAAAAAGCACAAAATCACTTGTCATGAAACCTACAGAAAAGGCACAACTTTCAATATAATGAATTTCTTCAGCAGCAAACACATCTCTTCAGAATTTAATTTTCCACCCAATGTATCACAGAATGTGTTAGCAGAACACAAGATAGATTCCCCCACACTTATGCCCAACTAGATTATGCAATTTAACTTCAAGAGTTTGTTGGATAGGGAAAATTGGCTTGTAATGTGGCTAAACTAATAGGATGTGCGTGGCTTCTATGGGCTAAAAGGATTAAATTTTCAAGGTAGGCCATTATGAAAAAGGATTCTTTGAAATAGGGGCTTTAATACCAAAAAATGCCTCAATCATTTAAACATAATTACCTCAAACCCTCATGTTTTGATAGGAATAGATCAAATTATGGTTAAATCAAGCATGGTTTGGTTCTCTCAAAAAGTGAGGTGAATGTAAGTAATATGAAAATAGTGGTTCAGAAGCCTCACAGGAATGTTATTTCAAATATAAAGACATTGAGATGTGGCATGGTATTCAAAATTCAGTGTAGTTTTCATGAAATTACTAAATATTTTAACTTGAAAAAAAGTCATTTCAGCATTCATTTTAGCTTAGTTTCAATGGATAAATTGTTTCACTCATTGATATACATTTAAAAATTGTGATGTGAATAATTTCAGCTCAAAAATTCGAAAAACACAATGCCAATTTAAAAAATAAACACAAAAAATTTGAAAAACACACATATATTTTTTGGTTTTTTAAACAGGAAAACAATTGAAATTACTAAACTAAAAGGTTACCTCCCTCACACCTAAAATATTGAATTGTCCTCGATGTGAACCCATAAGATGATATATGAAAATGAAATTCAGAATTTTTAAATAGGACAAATAATATAAATGTGAAAGGGTTAGGAACAACCAGATGTGCTCAAGTGATAATGGGGTCATGCAGTGTGATAAAATCCACTACATTAGTAGGATGCCCCTCAGTGTATCTCTTTAGACGTTTCCCATTGATTGTAAAGCTCCCCCAGTTTCCTCTTGTTTGATCTCCACTACACCATAAGGAAAAACATTAGATACAATATAAGGACCTAACCATCAGGACACAAGTTACCAGGCATCAGCTTCTGTCGTGAACTGTAGAGAGGGACATTCTCTCCAACATGAAACTCCCTTTGTTGGATCATTATATCATGAGATGATTTTGATATTTCCTTATAGAGCCTTGAGTTCTCATATGAATACAATCTAATCTCCTCATGCTCTTGATTTTGAAGATTCCATTGGATTCTAGCTTGGGCCAACTCCATGTTGCATTTCCTTATAGCCCAATAAGCCAGATACTAAACTACCACGGGAAGATGATACGCTTTCCGAAAAACAATCTGAAATGGGGACATGCCAATGGGTGTTTTGTATGTTGTCCTATAAGCCCACAATTCATCATCCAAGCACTTGCTATGATCCTTCCTATTTGGCTGCATGGTTTTCTCCAATATTTGTTTCAATTCACGATTTGAATCCTCATCCTAACCATTTGTTTGTGGGTGGTATGGTGTTGATGTTTTGTGTGTCACCCCAAACTTTTGAAGGACGGAAGCAAAATTCCTATTGAAAAATTGTGTCCTTTGGTCACTGATGACGACCTTTAGTACTCAATACCTGTAAACAACTTGAGCCTTGACCAAATCCACTACAACAAGAGAATCGTCAGTCCTGGTGGCCTTGGCCTCCCCCCATTTACTCACATAATCAACAAATACCAAAATATAAAAAAATACAACTGAACTAGTAAAAGGACCCATAAAATCAATTCCCCATATATAAAAAATCACATAGAATAGTATGGGTTGTTGGGGCATCTCATGTCTCCTTGAAATGTTCCCTGTGTGTTGGCAATGAGAGCATGACTTACAAAACACATGGGTATCATGGAATATGCTAGGACAATATAAACCAGAGTCCAAAACCTTCCTAGCTTTCTGTTGGGGTCCAAAGACTCCAACACAAGCAATTGTATGATAGAAATGCAAAACAGACTCAAACTCATGATCAGGAACACACCTCCTAATGACATGGTCACTACACATGTTCTAGTGGTATGGATCACCCCACACATAAAACCTAGACTCACTTTTTAATTTTTGGAATTGATGCTTTTTCAAATTTGAAGGTATTTCAGAGTAAAAAATGTAATTAACTAAATCATCATACCAAGGATGCGTACCTGAGATGGTATAGAGATGCTCATCGGGGAAAGTGTCCTAAAGTTGTACCTGGTCAAAGGTGTCACCCTCTAGTGTGTGAGTCAGCCAAATCATGTGGCCTACCAGCAAATTCTCTAACCCCTTCTTGTCCTATATCTCGATGTCAAACTCTTGAAGAAGGAGCATCCAACGGATAAGTCATGGCTTTGCATCTGGATTCTTTAGGAGTGCCTCAAAGCTTCATGGTCCGAAAAAATAACTACTTTAGATCCTAATAAATATAAAAGAAATTTATCTAAAGAAAATATAACAACAAGAAACTCCTTTTATGTTGTGGTGTAGTTTGATTGGGCAGAATCCAACGTCCTCAATGCATACGAAATCACATCTGAACGTCCCTCCGCCCTCTGAGATAAGACAGCTACAACCGCAAAGTCGGACGCATCACACATAATATCAAATGGAAGGTCCCACCGCGACGGCTGTATGATCGGTGGAGTGGTCAGACACTTCTTTAGCTCATCATATGATACCCTTCATGAATCATAAAAATTGAAGTCAATATCTTTTTGAAGCAATCGAGATAAGGGTAGAGCGATCATACTAAAATCTCTGATGAACCATCGATAAAATCCAGCATGTCCAAGGAATGATCGAACATCACGCACACATGTAGGATATGACATGGATGAAATAATGTCTACCATAGATTTATCACCTTCAATGCCATGTTGTGATATTATAAGACCTAATAAAGTTCCCTTTTAGACTACGAAATGACATATTTCCAAATTTCAGACCATATTCATCTCAATACAACAATGCAACACATCACCCAAACTAGAGAGACATTCATCAAATGAGGATCCATAAACTGTAAAATCATCCATAAATACCTCCATGCAGGTCTCAATAAAATCTTAGAAAATCATCACCATGCATCTCTGGACGGTACCTGGGGCATTGCAAAGTCCAAATGGCATCCTTCTGTAAGCAAAGGTACCTAATGGTTAGGTGAATGTCTTCTTCTCCTTGTCCTCTCCTGCAATGGGAACCAGAAAATAACAGGAGAAACCATCCAAGAGGCAATAATGTGTCCTACCTGCAAGTATCTCAAGCATCTGGTCAATGAATGGAAGTGGGAAATGGTCCTTACGAGTGGATTTATTTAGTTTCCTATAATCAATACACACTTTCCAACTGTTTCGTACTCTCATAGGAACTAACTCATCATTTTCATTTTTTATAACAGTGAAACCAGTTTTCTTTGGTACAACCTAGAGAGGGCTAACACCCTGTGAGTTAGAAATAGGTTCAATGATACCCACCTCAAGTAATTTTTCATCTTCATTCTTAACAACTTCCAAAAGATTTGTATTAAGTCTCCATTATGGCTACCTAATCATTTTAACCCCATCCTCCAAGGGAATCCTATGCCTGAAAATGGAGGTGCTAATACCTGATATGTCTACCAATGTCCAACCAATTTCCCTAATGTTATCTCTCAATAGATTCAAAGGTTTTTAATCATGTTAAAAAGAGATATTGTTAGCAATGATAACATGTAATCTATCACCACTCATCAAGTATGCATATTTATGATTTGGGGGAAATGGTTTGAGTTCCAATGTAGGGGGTGATGTATGGATGGAGATTTTGATGAAATAGACATTTCTGCACAATGAACATCAGTATCAGAATAAAAAACATCAAAATTAGAAATTAATGAATCAAATCCATCAAAATACTCAAGAACTATGTCATAATTAGAGTTTATATGATCAGAATTTGAATCCACATCAAAATAAAATCCAAGAGAGGTTTGTCCATCGAAAATAGGTGTGGAAGTACTCTTAGACATCAAACTATAACCAATACTCATAATATCTCTAATCATAGGACAATAAAAATCCATGGAGTTCTTACATGGTCGTTCAAAATGTGAGATAACAAAAGCAGAATGGTCATCAGAGGGGTACTTCATGGAGTCCATAACACTAAATATCACAAATTCATCCCCAAATTCCATGTAAGTGTATCCTCATTGACATTTATGATAGTTTTTGCAGTTTTGAGGAAGGGTCTACCTAAGATAATGGGGGAATGAGAACTTACCTGATCATCATCCATGTTAAGCACGTAGAAATGTGCTGGAATGATCTTGACTCTTACACAGATAATACATCCTTAAGGACTCCTGATAGATATGCCATATCTTTATTCTCTAATTGCATCACTACTCTCATCACCTTAAACTCACCAAAATATAAAGAAGATAATACAGAGTGAGGAATCACATTTAGTGAAGCTACTAAATTACAACGAGAATCAGATAAGTGCAATTCCCCTATTGTACATGAGATAGTGAATTTACCGAGATCCTTGCACTTTTTTGGCATTGCTAGAGTTGGTGTAATGAGTGCTGAGACATTCCTTCCAATGTTGATCCTCTCATTTCCCATGAGCCCTCTTCGATTGGTACAATGTTCATTTAAGAATTTCAGACACCTTGGAAATTTCTTAATGGATACATGTAGAGGAATGTTGATCTCCACATGCTTGAATGTGTCCAAAACCTCTTTTTTCATTGCTTCTTAAGCCAACATCATGGTTTGAACAACCCTGTTTAGAAAAGGAAGGTGTTTAGGAGGAACATCATTAATCATTTGCATACCTTTATCTTTCTCCTTGGGTTGCTCGTCAGTTGATTTGGAATTAGGTTTTTTTGGAGTTGAGGTGAATCAAGGTGGAATTGTAGGTGGAGAAACATCAATTGTTTGATTCCCACTTCTCAATGTAATGGCACTAACATTCCCCTTTGGATTGTGAGTAGGTTGGGAATGACAATTTCTGAAAATCTTACATACAAGTTCATTGAGGGCGGTGGAAATATGGCTCAATTGAGTCATCAACTCCCTCAACTCTAAACCATGACTCTTTAGCTCATTCTGTTGACTGAGAACAATTTGTTTCAAAATATCATCAGTGTTATTGTCTACCATGTGTTGTATATTCCCTTGGTGTTGACTTGTTGATGTTTGAGCTTCTAATCTCCATTGGGGTTGTTGGAAACCCTACTGGTAAGGCAGAGGCTATGGGTAGTTTGGTTGAAAAGGGGGCCTTTGTTGTTGCCCAGAGCCATACATCGTGTTTGATTGATCCTTCCACCATTGGTTGAATGCTGGTGCAATGGAGTTATACTTATTTTGGTGATATGTCTGTTTTTGCTACTAATATGGTCTCCCAGGGAACACTGCTGCACAATCTTCTTTTTCTTGGAGTAGTGGGCAACAGTCCGTTGGGTGGCTTGTCTCAGTGAAAATACCACAAGGCCTTGAAGGAGTTGGTTGGGATGTATTTTGAGCCAATGAAATCTGCCTCAACATATTGGTCAATTCTTCTAACTTGGTATCAATCAAATGACTTTCAAGAGAAGAAGGACTTAACTAATGTACTCCCCTGACATGTGGTGTAACTCTATCGCCAAATTTTTGGGAGTTTTGGGCCATCTTGTCGATCAACGCACGTGCAGCTACTGGTGTCTTGTCCACAAATGCTCCTCTAGCTGCAGAATCCACCATGCTTGTCTCCATAGGTGTGAGTCATTCTTATAAGTACATGACGAGTAATTTCCCACTAATTTGGTGATGTGGGAAGCTTGCACACAACTTCTTGAATCGCCCCCAATACTCATACATTGACTCCCCTTGTGCTTTCTTGATCCCCGATATATCTTTATGAATAGAAGTGGTCCTAGATGCTGGAAAAATTATCTACAATAAAAAAGTTTCAAATCATTCCATCAAGTTACATATTTGGTTTGTAAATAATACATCCAGTCTTTTGCAGCTCCATCAAGTGAGAATGGAAATGCTCTTAGTTTGATTTGATCTTTAGAGACATTTCTAGTATTTCGGGTTGACGAAACCACATTAAACTCTTTCAAATGTTTATTTGGATCCTTACTAGAGAGCCCATGAAACTTTGGAAGTAAGTGAATTTACCCAGATTTTAGTTCACAGTCTGGTTCGAGATTTGGGTATGGAATACAATTTGGTTGATAGTTAATATCAGGTGCAGCCTATTCTGGAATGGTTCTATTTACCTCATTGTTATTATTTCTAGCCATTGGTTCTTTTTTTATGTTTTAATTTGAATTTCTTCTAATTTCAATGTCTCAAGAAGAGAGGAATTCACCAACTGATTGAATATTGAAACTTCTCATAGACTGAGAATGTCTGATTTGTGCCCTAAGGATGCGTTCAATCTCATGGTAATGAACTAAGAGATCATTGGGATTTTTTCGTTTCATAAATAAATGATAGATGAAAAGAAGGAAAGTGGAACATAGTAAAATAATAATTAGAATTTTGCATTGATGGTCCAAAAAAATCAGAAGAAAATAAAAGAAGAAGAAAAAAATCAGATTGGGTTAAGATGGAAGAAGGAGGATATGAAGATAATAAAATGTAAAATAAAATAAATACCTATAATTGGTTGAAATAATTACTTGACTCCCCAGAAACAACACCAATTTGAAAGGGCACTGTCGTGGGTGCCCTCAAATGATTAGTGTGATTTTGGGGTACTTAGGTGCAACAGAGTGGCTGACCAAGGACTTCTCTCAAAAGAGGAAGTGAATAAAAAAAATAGTGGTATTATAGAAAAAAAATAAAAGAGAATAAAAACACTACATGAAAGGATATGGGTGTTTTTTTAGTTGATAAAACTTGAAGAAGTTTGCTGGAAGAAGATTGCATTTTTTTTAATTTTGAAGTGATGATTTATTAAAAAGACACAACAAGTAGTTGTTTTTTTAAAATATTTTAAAATTCGTAATCAATATAAATCTATTTATTCACTCTATTATAAATCATTATCATTTAAATTATCATTAAATTAATTATGATCCCTTAATTTGTTAAATCTCAAACCTTATGAGAATTAACTTTACCAAGAAGATGAAGTGAATTTATCCCTAGGATAACTTCAGAACATTCAATTGAAACACCCTGATTTGATTGATGTTCTAAGATTAGCTTATGGTCAGTGGTAAATTAAGGCACACATCCATTCTGGAAATGAGGACTAATTTATTTTAGGGATTATGTTTTAACTCAACAAATTAATCCCATGTGGTTCTGAATTACCGGTTAAGGTTGCGCACTCACAGTTCACCCAAAATCTCGACCTCACGTGTTTTGTGTTAAGAATTATATTTCTTGCAAAGTTTCATTTAAATTAAAAACTCAATTAATAGATCATAATATGTGAATTTCAGCATCTCATTGATTCAAAATAAATTAATGTAGAAGGATATATATCGATCGATTACTAAAAAGAACTACTCTTCCATTGGTGGCATAATCATCGTAGAAGCAAATTGAATTTGCAAAGTTTTATAATGGGTATTACACAAAAACGCTTCTACTCAAAAATTCTAGCCCAAAGAGTAATATTAAGAGAAGATGAAATTTTAACAAAACAGAAAAAAAAATATAAGAAATCAAAAACGAACAAAGAATCTTAAAACACAAATGAAAATATTACAACATGAAGAAGAGAAGGAGGCTTCGATGAGTGGATCCTTGCATCAAGAGATTCCCCTCTTAAAATGGTTGGTGAATTTGGGTGAAACAAATTCTCATTTTTCTCTAATATCCTAATGCACGTCCAAACCTCACAAAATGATAAAAAAACCAATTTATTGGTTGGTGGGAGGCTAGGATCAAAGTGTTATCAAGTGTGAATGGAGAATCTCGGCTAAATATTTTCTTCCAAATTGCACTGCCTATTTGTCCACACAACGCGTGAATTTGACATCATTCTAGAGGGATCATATCTGCGGTTATGGGTCTTTTATGTCCTCTAAAAATTTGGGCTCAATACAAGGACAGATGAAAGAGATATGGTCGAAATACAGAATCTTTTTTATTATGGCGTGTCCATCCCACCTTTGAATTTATGGCCCAATTTCTCCATCCAGATGCATTCTTGATATCAAGTGTCCTGAATAAAAGTTGTAGCCGTTGAAGTAAGGAACACAATTACAAAATTTTAAGTTCAAATAATTAAAATAAATATATTTATTATTGAATTTCTACAGTGATTTTGAAAGGGTAAAAATGGAATTTTCATCAAATATTCAAATGAATGATCTAATCCCAAATACTTTCTAATTGAACATATTTAACACAAAGTGATGAAATTATATCATTTATAATCAATAAAATATTCAATAAAATAATTTTTTATCAATTATCATCATAGGAATAAATAGTATCATGTGTCAATAAGATAAATAATTAATTTTATGAGTCCTATGGATTCAAAGGGAAGCCAGAGAAGAAAAGGATGGTAGAGAGAAAGATGGATAAATAGAATAAGGTAAAGAAGGATTTTCACATATGTGATAACTGTGGAAAGAATAACCTTGGTAAAGTTTTGAAGGGAATTAGAGTTTGTTATTATTGGTGAGAAAAAGGACATCAAATATGTGATTGTAATGGTAAGGAAAAGGTTTCAAATGTACTATGCTTCATTTGCAAGGAGTTGGTACACTACGTGAATCAATGCCCAATCATCAGAGTATACCCCAAATGCTGCTATTGGGTAATAATAATGTTATGATACTACTAAAGTTGAAGAGGAATGACTAAGAGTTATTATGTTGTTATTAAATTATTGTGTAATTTGGATATTGTATTAATGGTGTACATGTTATAAGAATTAAAGAGTTTAGAAGGATTGTACTAGAGTATTTTTTCATTAAGGACTTGAGATTGAGTGGGACCAAGAAAAGTGACTAAATGTTAAGTTAAACTATTCAAAAAATTTATGGTTGAAGGAATGAAAAAACGTTAATATGGTCTTTATACTGGGTTATTGATTTTGGAATAAGAGATGATTGATTTGGATAAATTATATGGGATATTATTGACATCCCTAAAACTAGGTAATGGTTTGTTTACTCGACCATTGTTTGAGTTTACATCATTTTTGGATATAAGGAGTATATCTAGTATTCTATATGCGATAATGGAGCATAAAGGTAATCAATATGGTTATATAATAATTTATCCTGTTACCGTGTTCTAAAAGTATACATGATGAAGGTATTCACATGTTATTACATGGCAAAAGGATCATCATTGTGTTTACCTTCCGTATAAATTTTGGATCGTGAGTTTGGATAAAAGTATGTTGAATAATTATAATGGTTGGAATTGATTTATTTTGACATTGGATACTATTTTTATGGTATAATCATTTCTTGAGATTATTTTTAGATTGTCCTAAAAAAGATAACCCAGAGGTCGGATGACCACATGTCGAGTCCAGCAAGGCCGTGAGACTTGAACCCACAACTAAAGGGTGACAAGGGTGCATCATCTACCACCTGCCTATGTGATGTCCAACCTTGTATAATGTTTTTTTAAAATAGTCAGAAAATTGAATTATAAATTCATTATTTTTGCAACCCTATACGATTATGAAAAATAGAATACTTTTGATTTATATTATCTTTTAAACTGAAAGAGGATTTTGTGGTGGGAATTTTTTAAAGGATGAAATTCTACATGTCAATTATATTTTATTCCACTAATTATATGAATAAATTAATTCATAAAATTTAGGTAATGGATCATAAAATCAAAAACGTGTAATCCTAACACCTTATGTTTTGTTGAACGGAATATATTTTACATCATCTAAGATTGATGCCTTTGAGGCCCTCAATTTTATACTTGTTTGTGATTGATGACCTCAATAGCACCCTATAAATATATAAATTTTTAATCTAATTATGTGTCTCAAATATCAACCAATGTTTTCTTAATTGAGATCATAATTTGGTGGTCACTTTTTCATTTACCTTTCCATCTTATTAAGAGTAAATTTTATTAAACCAATTTCCGATGTGATTTTTCCACAAAGGTATTTTTCAATTTTTAACCATTACGAAGAACAATTTCAAATTATGACGATGCGATTTATTGAAGGAGGGGAGAATGTAGCACACCAATATTTCAATGTACGTTATCTCATTAAAGTAATTCAATAATTTGTGCTACACACTACACTGATTTTTTGTGCACCACAACATACCAAACTAGCCATTCAAAAAGTAGTTATGAAGAGTATTAACTGCATTTTGAATCTTATATACTCTATATAACTTTAAATTCTGTATTATGTGTTTCGTACACATAATATAAGAATAAATTCATTTTTCAATATAAAAGAAGTATTTTTTTTAAAAATGCAGTTTTACTGCCTTTTAATGGAGAACACTTTTTGAAACCAATATTTGACACTTTTAAAAATTCAATTTAATTAAATTAAATTATTCTTTAGATGTGGGACATAAAAATTTTGTTTGGGTAAATTTTTGGTAATTTTATGATAACTTTAATATTTTTATGATTAGTGAAAAATATTATGTGTTAATTGAAAACCACTTTTTTAATCAAAATAATTTATTGTGATAAATTATGAATTTGAATGGTTTTAAATATATTTAGATTGTGTTTTTATCATTTAATACAATTTATTTCATTATAAGTAATTTCACATTTAAATTTGACATAAACACATGTGAATCTTTTGATAGTTTTTACTTTTCAATAACTAGCTATTTGGTTTTCACAACGAGAATTAATTTTAAATTAATAAATGAAACTTTTATGTTTTCAATTTCGAAAAATAGAGTTCATTTATGAATTTGGAATATCAAAATAATCATAGGGTAAATTTTGGGTATTTCTTTGAAAACATTCAATTTTTGATGAATAGTGAAAAACACTGCGTTATTATTTAAAACCGACATTTTTTTTAAATAAGTATTTATTTTATTTTAATTTATTTTAGCTCAAAATAGATACATAATACTTATATATTTTCAATGTAATTAAATGGAGTCATTTTAAAATAAGTTTAGATATATAAAATTTTATCGAACATTTTACCCTCTTTTACCCACCTCCTAGGGGCATCTACAAATTTTTGTAAAACTTAATTTTACTGCTTCTGTGAGATGAATTTAATAAATCTGAGAAATGTGGTTGAAATCAGTTAGTAAAATTTGGTTTAATTAAATGAATTTTTTTTCGATGAATATTAATTTTTCACTTTTATTTACCATGGTTAAAAGTAAATAGGATAATTATTGGTAAAAATTATATTATAACATCCTTAACACATGTACTAATTCAATTTAATAAGTGTAATTTGAACAAAAATTACCTTATAAATAATATATGTTCTCATTTGGTCCACATGTATAAGATGATGACATTCATAATTTTTTTATTTATTGAAGAGTTAAAAGAGTTAAATTCAATGTTTAATAACTAAAACATTTTTAATATAGGATTATACATAAGATAAATTAGACTATAAATATTAATTAGAAATATAAAAAAATTACTAAATAATTTTTTTAATTTATAAATTTTAAGCTTTATATAATTTAATTTAATTATGACATAATGATTATGTAGTGATTACCTTATTAATGAAAGACTAAAATAATGGATATTATAAATATATAAATAAATGACATTTGAGACTTCTGATGAATTCTAATAATTTTATAGGTTAATATTACATGTTATGGATGGTCAAAAAAATTATTCGAAGTGATAAAATTTTCTGGATTTCAAAAAAATCAAATACTAAATAGTGTCTAAATTGACATAAATGAGTTTTTAAAACAAATATTATATTATTAATTGATATCATATTACTAAAACCCTATGATTCAGCGAAAGGACATAGATAAGGTTATATATATTTATAATTAACCACAAGGGGTTCTATTGATTGGTTATAGTATGTTTGTTAACCATATATTATAAAAATACAAAGAGACATGGTAAAAGTTAAACTATTTAACAAAGAGTTAAATCTAAATGATAAGGTTAATATAGTGACCTAATCCTATCTAAAACATATTGGTTGAGAGGATTTAGAACCCTACCCACTATATAAATTATATAAATAATTTTGGAGCCATTAGAAACTGAAAATAATTTTATTATAAAATAATATTTTCTTTTTTTCCTAAAGTGACCCTCAACACTCTTATAAAAGGGAACTTCCCCATATCTTAATGTCACACCTCCAAATCCATTTGGTTCAGCCAACCCCTACCCCAATATCCTCCCAGAATTAGACCCTTAATCCTACAGGCCTTCCTTTGGTCAAAAATCAAACCTATGGATCCATTTTGAATGAATCAAACGGAAGAACATGAAGAATAGGTAAATATTTCATCACCTCTTTCAAGTTCATTTTTTCTTCCACTTATTTTTCCTTATTATTTATGTTTAAAATATTAACTCCAATATATTATATATACTATGATTTTAATATATATATTGTACAACCATATTTTTTATTATAACAACCCATAATTTACATACATGGTTATTAATTAAGAATTGAAGCGTACTTATTACAACATATAACAAAACCATGATAGGACTGTATAGGTATAGTGTCTTTAGAATCCGGGAAACATAAAAAAATTGTTCATAAATAATCTACATTGTCTCCTATTTATTTCATCATATCTAGAGTCCCTTTTGGAATATCCTACTTAATACCCTTCTTCCTAACCATGGAAAAAGAAAACATACAATAGGGTGAGCTGAAATTCTCAGTAAGGGTAAATAAAATAAATATTAATCATATCATATTCTTAAGAACATGACATATTGAAAATCTTAACCTATATAAGATATAATGTACTCCCAATTATCATAACTTAAAACATGAAACTTTGTGGCATACACACATAATCATAGAAAATCATTTCATATTATTCAAGTCTCTTTTCCAATACCATCATAGCGAACAAAGTCCATTACTGAACCGATTTAACTCCTCATTCCAGTCTTGTATCATTGAACTGGATTAACTTGCCATTTTATCCACTTCTATCTCATGAGATATAAATATATACCCAATTCATTGGAGGGAGATATAGGTCCCACCCATATCATAATGAAACCATTCTTATGTGTGCCACAAAATCATAAAGCATATATCATAGCATGACCCATGTAATAAAAATGGGATTCTAAAACGTCATGCCATCATAACGTAATAAATGTAAGATAAAAGGACTTCATAAAAATAATTCCATTATAACATAATCAAATAAATGTAAAAAATAGGGACAGAAACAAAACCAAATATTATCTTAGATGGAAAATAATTTTAATAAAACACTTGAACTCCATTTTGGTGGAAAATATCTTTTACTTCAAAAACAGTTTTCCTTTATTAACGGGTCATAAAATTTTATAATAGATGATGTTAATTAAAAATAAACTTGAAAACATGTAATTTAATATGAATGGAAATAATTTTCTATGAAATCATAAAAATCCATTCATGCCGTATAAGTTAAAAAAACATTCTTCACGTACTTTGGCCGGAAAAGTAAAAACGTATGTCGTACTAAAAACGACAAAAGATTCCTTTCATATCATTTAATAAGAACTCACCAATGGGTAAAATTAGATTTAAACACTTGTAGGAGGATAGAAATAATATCACATATTGATGAAACATGGATGTAGATGATAAATATGCCCCATTAATTACCGAAATATAAACAATCTCGGATAAAAATTGAGATTGAATGATTTTCCCTTACCATAGGTAAGATATGCTTAATACGTATCTGAACCTCATTTATAATGATTTAAATAATGTCATTGAATTATTACAGAATAATATTCATTTTTATGATATCATATATTGTCATATTATTATCTTTTAATTAATAATATTTCATTGCTACTTGTTATTCGGGTGTTCATTGCTTTATGTTCTTATGCATGTTTTGTCGAATAAATTATTATTATTCATTATTGGGTTATAGATATATAATTTAAAGAATGTTATTAGTATAATATGTATCATATTTATTCATTCAATTAATTAATATAATCATTATTCAAGGAAGATCATGTAAAACGAGTCACATCACATCATGGAGACAGTAGGTCGTACGTATGCACGAGCGATGATATCGTTCCCATGATCGTGGAATTTTATTGAATTGTATGTATAGTATTTAAGAATAAATATCAATTTAAAAGAATAATATATAGTTATTCTTTACACGATTATACCCATCCAAGTAAGGTGGTGGTGGAAAAAAGAATACACCACGGCGTAGAGACGATATTCCATACGTACACACACGCTGTGATTTCATTTTCCAGAGCATGGATATAAAGTGAAATAGGGTTGTTTCATTTTTATAATAACATATCAGTATATTAGTGATACTTATTTTATTACTTAATAATTAAACAACTAAATAAGAGGAAGTAGAAGAAGAAATAAATTTGAAATAATTGGTAACAAATATTACTTCTTCTTCGACACGCCTCTCTGAAACGTCCTCTTAGGGCACTAAAATTTATCTTTGAAGAACACCAGGATCTATAGTATGTTTCTAGGGATGTTTATAATATAAATGGTATGGTTTTTATGATATTTAATGCTCAAAATTTTTTGAGGAGGAGAGGGAGTAGGTGTCTTTTTATAATGGAGGAGAGGGGCACCTTTGGAAAAACATAAAATATTATTTTATAATAAAGTCATATTCAGTTGTTAATAGCTCAAAATTGACTTGTTTAGAGGATAAGGTGGGTATGGGTCGAAATCCCCTCAGCCAATAGGTTATAGACAAGTTTAGGTTACTATTATAACCTTATCATTTAGATATAACTCTAAGTTAAATAATTTAACTTTTACCGTGTCTTCCTGTTTTCTTACTCTACATGGTTAATAAACATACTATAATAAGTCAAAAAAACCCAAGTGGTTCATTATTAATATATATAACCTTATTTAAGTCATTTGGACGAATCATAGATTTTTAGGAATTAAATAACAATGAATAATATAATATTTGTTTTAAAAACAATTTTAGGTCAATTTTGACACTAGTTGGTAATTGATTTTTTTGAAATTCATAACAGAATTTTTAGTTCGAAAAATGTTAATTAAATAAATAATATCATGTAATATTAACCTATAAAATTCATGTGATTCATAAAAATCTCAAATTACATTTATTTGGGTATTTATAACATCAATTATGTTAATATTTCATTAATAAGGTAATTACTGCATCATCATTGTGTCAAAATAAATTAAATTATATAATGTTTATAAATTATAAATAAAATATCATTATGTAGGAAATCATTTTATATTTCTAATGAATATTTATAGTCGAATTTATCTTATGTATAACCATATATTAAAAATGTTTTTAGTTATTAAACTTTGATTTTAACTCTTTTTACTCATATTTAAATAAAATAATAGTAAGTGTACTAATATAATCCAAGTGGACCTAAATGGTCATATTTTATTTCTATGGTTATTTTTGGACTAATTAAACTTATCCAGTCCAATTAGGACATGTGTTAGGGTTATAATGATATCATTTTTACACTTAATTACCCTATTTACTTTTAAACGTGGTAAATAAAAGTAAAAAGTTACTATACACTAAATATTATTTTTATCTTATTGAAACACATTTTACTCCTATATATTAAATATTTCTCTCAAATTTTCGAAATTCAACTCATAGAGGCGGTAAAATTATGTTTTATGTACAATTGCAATTGCACCTAGGAGGTGGGTAAAAGACGGTAAAAAGTTCAGTAAAAGTTTTATGTATCTATATTATTACAAAATTACTTCAATGAATTACATTGAACTTATATAGGTATTTTTCATCTAGTTTTACCTTAAATAAATTTAAATAAAAAATGATTATTTATATAAAAAGTCAGTTTTAAGCAATAACTCATTGTTTTAACTATTCATCAAAAATTGATAGTTTTCACAAGAATACCCAAAACTCACCCTAAAATAATTTTGATATTCCGAATCCAAAAATGAAGTCCATTTTGAAAAATAAAATTTATATAATTTCAAAAAGTGGTCATTACTATTCATAACTGCTAGTTAATATAATATTTTAATAACATATCATTGTTTAGAGTAACTCGGTATTGCGTACAACACAAGTTATCGAGGAAGGTTGCTCTTGTGTGTAATGCAAGCCAAGATAGTGTCGTCTGTGGTTAAAGATTCCTTTGGTTATGTATATAACATAAAAACAAAATATTTCTCATAAAATCTTAGGTGTTACATTCTACCCCCCTTAAAATGAATTTCGCCCACAAAATTCGTCACTTTGTAACAAACAGATGAGGATACTTATCCCTCATCATATCCTCAAGTTCCCATGTAGCTTCTTCTAATTGGTGGTTCCTCCATAAAACTTTCACCAAGCGAGAAGTATTGTTTCGTAGAACTTTTTCCCTACGATCCAGAATCTCTATCGGATGTTTTTCATAAGAAAGAACTTTCTCCAGTGTTACAACTTCTGATCTTAGTACAGATGAAGGATCGGGTATGTACTTTATCAGGAGAGATACATAATACCTATATATTTTCAATGTAATTAAATGGAGTCATTTTAAAATAAGTTTAGATATATAAAATTTTATCGAACATTTTACCCTCTTTTACCCACCTCCTAGGGGCATCTACAAATTATTGTAAAACTTAATTTTACTTCTTCTGTGAGATGAATTTAATAAATCTGAGAAATGTGGTTGAAATCAGTTAGTAAAATTTGGTTTAATTAAATGAATTTTTTTCGATGAATATTAATTTTTCACTTTTATTTACGATGTTTAAAAGTAAATAGGATAATTATTGGTAAAAATTATATTATAACTTCCTTAACACATGTACTAATTCAATTGAATAAGTGTAATTTGACCAAAAATTACCTTATAAATAATATATGTTCCCAATTGGTCCACATGTATAAGATGATGACATTCATAATTTTTTTTGTAGAAGAGTTAAAAGAGTTAAATTCAATGTTTAATAACTAAAACATTTTTAATATAGGATTATACATAAGATAAATTAGACTATAAATATTAATTAGAAATATAAAAAAATTTACTAATTTTTTTTTTAATTTATAAATTTTATGCTTTATATAATTTAATTTAATTATGACATAATGATTATGTAGTGATTACCTTATTAATGAAAGACTAAAATAATGGATACTATAAATATACAAATAAATGACATTTGAGACTTCTGATGAATTCTAATAAATTTATAGGTTAATATTACATGTTATGGATGGTTAAAAAAATTATTCGAAGTGATAAAATTTTCTGGATTTCAAAAAAAATCAAATACTAAATATTGTCTAAATTGACATAAATGAGTTTCTAAAACAAATATTATATTATTAATTGATATCATATTCCTAAAACCCTATGATTCAGCGAAAGGACATATATAAGGATATATATATTTATAATTAACCACAAGGGGTTCTATTGATTGGTTATAGTATGTTTGTTAACCATATATTATAAAATTACAAAGAGACACGGTAAAAGTTAAACTATTTAACAAAGAGTTAAATCTAAATGATAAGGTTAATATGGTTACCTAAACCTATCTAAAACATATTGGTTGAGAGGATTTAGAACCCTACCCACTATATACATTATATAAATAATTTTGGAGCTATTAGAAACCGAAAATAATTTTATTATAAAATAATATTTACTTTTTTTTCCTAAATTGACCCTCAACACTCTTATAAAAGGGCACTTCCCCATATCCCAATGTCACACCTCCAAAGCCATTTGGTTCGGCCAACCCCTACCCTAATATCCTCACAACATTACACCCTTAATCCTATAAGCCTTCATTTGGTCAAAAATCCATCCTATGGATCCATTTTGAATGAGTCAAAAGGAAGAACACGAAGAATTGGTAAATATTTCATCACCTCTTTCAAGTTCATTTCTTCTTCCACTTATTTATCCTTATTATTTATGTTTAAAATATTAACTCCAATATCTTCTATATACTGTGATTTTATTATATATATTGTTCAACAATATTTTTTATTATAACGACCCATAATTTACATACATGGTTATTAATTCAGAATTGAAGCGTACTTATTACAACATATAACAAAAGCACGATAGGACTGTATAGGTATAGTGTCTTTAGAATCCGGGAAACATAAACAACTTGTTCATAAATAATCTACATTGTCTCCCATTTATTTCATCATATCTAGAGTCTCTTTTGGAATATCCTACATAATACCCTTCTTCCTAACCAGGGAAAAAGAAAACATACAATAGGGTGAGCTCAAATTCTCAGTAAGGGTAAATAAAATAAATATTAATCATATCATATTCATAAGAACATGACATTTTGAAAATCTTAACCTGTAAAAGATATAATGTACTCCCAATTATCATAACTTAAAACATTAAACTTTGTGGTATACACACATAATCATAAAAAATCATTTCATATTATTCTAGTCTCTTTTCCAATACCATCATAGCGAACAAAGTCCATTACTGAACCGATTTAACTCCTCATTCCAGTCCTGTATCATTGAACTGGATTAACTTTCCATTTTATCCACTTCTATCTCATGAGATATAAATATATACCCAATGCATTAGAGAGAGATATAGGTCCCACCCATATCATAATGAAACCATTCTAATGTGTGCCACAAAATCATAAAGCATATATCATAGAATAACCCATGTAATAAAAATGGGATTCTAAAACTTCATGCCATCATAACGAAATCAATCTAAGATAAAATGACTTCATAAAAATAATTCCATTATAACATAATCAAATAAATGTAAAAATAGGGATAGAAACAAAAAAAAATATTATCTTAGATGGAAAATAGTTTTAATAAAACACTTGAACTCCATTCTGGTGGAAAATATATTTTACTTAAAAAAAATTTCCTTTATTAACGGGTCTTAAAATTTTATACTAGAAGATGTTAATTAAAAATAAACTTGAAAAAATGTAATGTAATATGAATGGAAATAATTTTCTATGAAATCATAAAAATCCATTCATGCCGTATAAGTTAAAAAAACATTCTTCACGTACTTTGGCTGGAAAAGTCAAAAAGTATGTTGTACTAAAAACGACAAAAGATTCCATTCATATCTTTTAATACGAACTCACCAATGGGTAAAATTAGATTTAAACACTTGTAGGAGGATATAAATAATATCACATATTGATGAAACATGGATGTAGATGATAAATACGCCCCAGTAATTACCGAAATATAAAAAATCTCAGATAAAAATTGAGATTGAATGATTTTCCCTTACCATAGGTAAGATATGCTTAATACGTATCTGAACCTCATTTATAATGATTTAAATAATTTCATTGAATTATTACAGAATCATATTCTTTTTTATGATATCATATATTGTCATATTATTATCTTTTAATTAATAATATATCATTGGTACTTGTTATTCGGGTGTTCATTGCTTTATGTTCTAATGCATGTTTTGTTGAATAAATTCTTATTATTCATTATTGGGTTATATATATATAATTTAAAGAATGTTATTAGTATAATATGTATCATATTTATTCATTCAATTAATTTATATAATCATTATTAAATAAAGATCATGTAAAACGAGGCGCATCACATCATGGAGACGGTAGGTCGTACGTATGCACGAGCGATGATATCGTTCCCATGATAGTGGAATTTTATTGTATTTTATTTATACTATTTAAGAATAAATATAAATTTACAATAATAATATATAGTTATTCTTTACACCATTATACCCATCCAAGTAAGGTGGTGGTGGAAAAAAGAATACACCACGGCGTGGAGACGGTATTCCATACGTACACACGCTCTGTGATTTCTTTTTCCAGAGGATGGATATAAGGCGAAATAGGGTTGTTTCATTTTTATAATAACATATAAGTATATTAGTGATACTGATTTTATTACTTAATAATTAAACAACTAAATAAGAGGAAGTAGAAGAAGAAATAAATTTGAAATAATCGGTAACAGATATTACCTCTTCTTCGACACGCCTCTTTGAAACGTCCTCTTAGGGCACTAAAATTTATCTTTGAAGAACACCAGGATCTATAGTATGTTTCTAGGGATGTTTATAATGTAAATGGGTAGGGTTTTTATGATATTTAATGCTCAAAACTATTTTTGGAGGAGAGGGAGTAGGTGCCTTTTTATAAGGGAGGAGAGGGGCACCTTTGGAAAAAC
Source organism: Viscum album (assembly GCA_963277665.1). Lineage (NCBI taxonomy): Eukaryota > Viridiplantae > Streptophyta > Magnoliopsida > Santalales > Viscaceae > Viscum > Viscum album. The sequence continues at coordinate 1,871,136,697 of OY728133.1, forward strand.
ATAAAATATTATTTTATAATAAAGTCATATTCGGTTGTTAATAGCTCAAAATTGACTTTTTTATAAGATAAGGTGTGTATGGGTCGAAATCCCCTCAACAAATAGGCTATATACAAGTTTAGTTTACTATTATAACCTTATCATTTAGATTTAACTCTAAGTTAAATAATTTAACTTTTACTGTGTCTTCCTGTTTTCTTACTCTATATGGTTAATAAACATACTATAATAAGTCAAAGAAACCCCAAGTGGTTCATTATTTATATATATAACCTTATTTATGTCATTTTTCCGAATCATAGATTTTTAGGAATTAAATAATAATTAATAATATAATATTTGTTTTAAAAACAATTTTATGTCAATTTTGACACTAGTTGGTAATTGATTTTTTTGAAAATCATAACAGAATTATTAGTTCAAAAAATGGTAATTAAATCAATAATATCATGGAATATTAACCTATAAAATTCTTGTGATTCATAAAAATCTCAAATTACATTTATTTAGGTATTTATAACATCAATTATGTTAATATTTCATTAAAAAGGTAATTACTACATCATCATTGTGTCAAAATAAATTAAATTATTTAATGTCTATAAATTATAAATAAAATATCATTATGTAGGAAATCTTTTTATATTTCTAATGAATATTTATATACTAATTTATCTTAAGTATAACCATATATTAAAAATGTTTTTATTTATTAAAATTTGTTTTTAACTCTTTTTACTCATCTTTAAATAAAATAATAGTAAGTGTACTAATCTAATCCAAGTGGAAATAAATGGTCATATTTTATTTCTATGGTTATTTTTGGACTAATTAAACTTATCCAATACAATTAGGACATGTGTTAGGGTTATAATAATATCATTTTTACCCTTAATTACCCTATTTACTTTTAAATGTGGTAAATAAAAGTAAAAAAGTTACTATACACTAAAGATTATTTTTATCTTATTGAACCACATTTTACTCCTATATATTAACTATGTCTCTCAAATTTTCGAAATTCAACTCATAGAAGCGGTAAAATTATGTTTTATGTACAATTGCCAATGCACCTAGGAGGTGGGTAAAAGACGGTAAAAAGTTCTGTAAAAGTTTTATGTATCTATATTATTACAAAATTACTCCAATGAATTAAATTGAACATATATAGGTATTTTTAATCTAATTTGACCTAAAATAAATTTAAATAAAAAATTATTATTTATATAAAAAGTCAGTTTTAAGCAATAACTCATTGTTTTAACTATTCATAAAAAATTGATAGTTTTCACATGAATACCAAAAATTCAACCTAAGATAATTTTGATATTCCGAATCCAAAAATGAGGTCCATTTTGAAAAATAAAATTTATATAATTAAAAAAATTGGTCATTACTATTCATAACTGCTAGTTAATATAATATTTTAATAACATATCATTGTTTAGAGAAACTCGGTATTGCGTACAACACAAGTTATCGAGGAAGGTTGATCTTGTGTGTAATGCAAGCCAAGATAGTGTGGTTTGTGGTAAAAGATTCCTTTGGATATGTATATAACATAAAAACAAAATATTTCTCATAAAATCTCAGGTGTTACATTCTGCCCCCCTTAAAATGAATTTCGCCCTCAAAATTCGTCACTTTGTAACAAACATATGAGGATACCTATCCCTCATCATATCCTAAAGTTCCCATGCAGCTTATTCTAATTAGTGGTTCCTCCATAAAACTTTCACCAAGCGAGTAGTATTTTTCCGTAGAACTTTTTCCCTACGATCCAGAATCTCTATCAGGTGTTCATCATAAGAAATATCTTGCTCCAGTGTTACAACTTCTGATCTTAGTACATGTGAAGGATCGGGTATGTACTTTATTAGGAGAGATACATGGAAAATATCATGAACTTGATAAAAATTCAGTGGAAGTGCCAATGGGTATGCTACCTTCCCAAAACGATCCAGTATTTCGAATGTACCGATATACTTAGGGATCAGCTTTCCATTATTTCCAAATCTCATTACTCTCTTCCAAGGAGATATTCTTAAGAACACATTATCACCCACTTCAAACTCTGGTTTTTTTCTTCAGTTGTCAGCATTACTTTTTTGTCGACTCTGAGCTGCTCTTATGTTTTGTTGAATAGATCTGACCTTTTCTTCCATCTCATCAACAAGATCATGTCTTAATAGCTTTCTTTCCCTAACTTAATCCTAGAAAGTTGGAGTTATTCATTTCTTTCCATAGAGAGCATCATAAAGAGCCATCTGAACACTGGAGTGAAAGATATTATTATAAGAAAATTACACCAAAGGTCGGTGTTTTTCCCAACCACCTTTGAAATCCATAGAGGAAGCTCTCAAAATGACTTATAGGGTTTGAATTGTCCTCTTAAACTGACCATCTGTCTGAGGATGATAAGCAGTGCTGAAACTCAACTATATATCTAGAGTATGCGGAAGACATTGCCAAAAATTCTAGGTAAACCTCGGATCTCGATCAGATATAATGGAAAGTGGTACTCTATGAAATATCACCACTTCCTTTATATATATCATGGCAATCTGATCAATAGAAAAATATTCTCTAATAGCAATGAAGTGTGCCGACTTCGTAAGACAATCAACTATAAACCAGGTAGCATTATTTTCTTTTGGATGTGTTAGGAATTCTAGTGACAAAGTACATAGTGATGTTTTCCCATTTCCATTCAGGTATGGGTAATGGTTGTAACATCCCCTTAAACTTCTGTCTCTCATCTTTAACTTGCTGAAAAACCAAGAATTGAGAGACATATTCAACAATATCTCTTTTCATTCCATCCCAACAGAAGTACTCTTTCAAGTCCCTATATATCTTTGTTCTTCTAGGATTAATAGAGAATGAAGAACCATGAACCTCATCCAGCAGCTCCTTCTTTAATTCTGGGATGGTAGGAACACAAACCCGATTCCTGAACCTTATTATCCCATCACAATCAAAGTTTAATTCAGGAAAATTTCTCACCATCTTTTTTAACTCTACATATTCTTTTTGTGCCTCTTTAATCATCACATGTATAGATGGTTGAACATACATTTGATAAAGATAAAAATTTTCCCCTTCCATTAAAATCCCATGATCCATCATTTTGAAATTCATAAATATTGGATCTTTTGTGATCCTCATCATGGATATGCTAGCATGGTCTTGTCGAATTAATGCATCATCCAACTTGTTTGGTTTCCCAGGGTGATAATGAAATGAGCAGTCATAGTCCTTAATAAACTCCAACCATCTTCTTTGACGCATATTCATCTCCTTTTGTGTGAAAATATACATTAAACTTTTATGATTAGTATAAATATCACACCTTTCACCATAAATATAATTCTGTCATATTATTAATGCAAATATTTCCGAAGCTAAATCCAAATAATGATTTGGGTAATTTTTCTCATGGATTTTCAACTGTCGTGAGGCATAAGCTATCACCATATCATTTTCGATGAGAACACACCACAATACCTTCTTGAATGCATCACTGTAGATCACAATCCTTTCTCCACTACACGGTAGTGTGAGCATAGGTGCACTGGATAACCTTCATTTTAACTCTTTGAAATTCTCTTCACACTCCTCCGTCCAAACAAACTTAACTCCTTTTTGAGTCAACCTGGTGAGTGGATTATATAATCATGAAAAATATTTCACAAATCGTTGATAATATCCTTCCAAACCATGAAAACATCAGATCCCAGTTACTATTGTTGGTCTCGACCATCATTTGATAACCTTTATTTTTGCTGGATCTACAGATATCCCCTCTTTTGAGATTATGTGACCCAAAAATTAAACTTTTTGAACCAAAATTCACACTAAGTAAATTTGGAATAAATATTATCTTTTCTTAGGTTCTTTAATACAATTCTAATCTGATCTTCATGTTCTTCCTTGCTCTTTGAATATACAAGAATATCATCTATAATGTCTACCACAAACTGATCATGAAAGTCTCTAAAGACTCTATTCATTAGATCCATGAAGATAGCATGGGAATTAGTAAGAACAAATGGAATCACTATAAATTCATAGTGTATATACCTTTTACTGAAAGACTTCTTTTGTATATCCTCCTTTTTGACCCTTAATTGATGATTCCCCAAACGAAGATCAGTCATGGAAAATTATTGAGCTCCACATGATTGGTAAAATAAGTCATCAATGCGTGGAAGAGGATATTTGTTCTTGATAGTTATTTTGTTAAGTTCTCTATAATCAATGCAGAGTCTCATTGATCCATCTTTCTTCGTAATGAACAAAATAGGTGCTCCCCAAGGTGATGTACTAGGGCGTATGAATCCCTTATTAATATTCTCTTGGAGTTGCATCTTCAATTCCTGCAACTCAATTAGGGTCATTCTATAAGGTGTCTTTGAAATGGTCATATCACCTGATATGAGTTCTATTGAAAACACAGCATCATGATTTGGTGGAAGAACAGGAAATTCCACTGGAAAGACATCATCAAACTCCTGTACAATGGGTGTATTCGTAATCGTGAGTTTCTCTCCAACCATTTGAGATAAATAACCTTCATTTATTGGAATCAAGACCCATAAGATGGAATAAATTTCCACTGGAAGGTTATATTCATCAATGCATCGATAGATGATAGTATATTGATCAGGAATATTAATTGTGATTTCACTTTTTCGCAATTGATATGAGCTCCGTATAATGAAATACAATCTATGCTAGTAATTTCATCAAATTCATCTATAGAAAGGGTCACACGATTTGAAGGAAGCACTTTACCACAAAATACAATCTAAGGTGAATTGTAAACTTTTGATGCGACTGTTGTGACATTAGGGGTTGTCACAGCTAACTCAATATCTAACTACTGAGTTAATTTGGAGATACCCTTAGAAAATTATTCAAAAATAAAAGAGTGGGTGGATCCAAAATCAAATAAGACATTTTCTAATTTCGAGTGGATGGAATGTGTACCTTTCATCACTTTATTTTCATACTCCACATCGCGGATAGAAATTGCTTGTGACTTTCCTTTTTCTTTGGACTTAAGTGTTTGTTGATGTCGATCATCATAAAAAACCCTTGGATCAGGGCATTGATTGGAATAATTCCCCATTTCCATAAACTTGGATCATTGAAGTGTATGAGGTGAATTCTGTGTATCCCTTTTCTTGTTCGCATCATTAGATATATTCTTCCCATTATTTCAACATTTAACTGCACGATGACCTCCTTTTCCACACTTAAAGCATTTACATGTCCCTTAAAGACAATTAACTCCATGTTTCTTTCCACACATTGAGCATAAGGGAAAACTCATCTTATTTTTAGTGTGGTCTTTAGATTTTTCTTTGAATTTTATTTTCCTCTTCTTATCAAACCCATATGATTGATGGGTTACTCCAATCTCCATCTCAACCTTGAGAGAACATCGAACAATTTCCTCATAGCTATTGGTGTCCCTTATGGCTAATGGCCATTGAAGACTTGGATTTATGCCACTAAAAAATCAATCGATCTTACTCTCAGATTGGATAATATTTCCTAACGTGTTCCTTCCAAGCCTTGTAAAATTTTATTCATAAGTACCAATAAATTGATCATACTTTTTCTTCAGTTCAAGAAACTCCTTATCCAACTTTTTTCGAAGAATACGATGGAAGTACTTATTGAAAAATAAGTTCTTGAACTCGTCCCATTCCATGGACTCAATTTTATCCTTTTGCCTCGTATTCTTAATATGATTGCATCATTGATCAGCTTCACCTTCCAAATGATATACTGATAAGATGACTTTATCATGTTTAGAACATTGTAGAACTAAAAATATCTTTTTAGTGGTACTGATCCATTGTTCTTCCACTAATGGATCCGAAGACCCGCTAAATGAAGGTGGACGCTGCCTCATGAAGGATTCAACATAATTTTTCTCCTTCCTTTGCTCGTTTGGAATTCCTGCATAATTTATAGCTATACAAATTTGTGTGAGCATGGATACAAGATTTTGTATTCCATCTCTCATAGCGTTTGGTTGCTCAGGGGAATAATCACTGCATTGCATGTCACATTCAGCATTAACACGGTTCCTTCGGGTTCCATCCATTGACTAAAACCAAGAAAAATAGTGTGAGAAACACTAATCATAATAGGAAAAAAACATAATCAGTAATAAAATTTCACACTTTAGGTCTTATAATAGGTTACTCATGGATATTTCTAAAACACTGGGATTGTGTTCTATGTTTAGACATATCCTTATGATTATTACAAAGGCTGTCACATCATAGTTTCCAAAGGTTGACTATACCATTCCTCTGATACAAACTATAAAGACCCATACCTTACATACATGGTTATTACACTAGAATTGAAGCATATATATTAAAACATATATCAAAAACATGATAGGACTATATAGGTATAGTGTCTTTAGAAACTGGGAAACATAAACAACTGGTTCATAAATAATCTACATTGTCTCCCATTTATTTCATCATATCTATAGTCCCTTTTGACATATCCTACTTAATAACCTTATTCCTGACATGGGGAAAAGAAAACATACAAAAGGGTGAGTTCAAATTCTCAGTAAGGGAAAACGAAAAATATCAATCATATCATTTACATTAGAACATGGCATTTTGAAAATCTTAACCTGCAAAAGAGATTATAATATCATAAAATGGGATAAATCATAGTAGTGAAATGCAATCCCAATAATCATAACATAAAACATGAAATATTGTGGTATACACACATAATCAAAGAAAATCATTTCATATTATTCAAGGCACGTTTCCAAGACCATCATAGCGGACAAATTCCATTACTGAACTGAGTTCACTCTTCGTTCCAGTCCTGTATCACTGAACTAGATTAACTTGCCATTCTAGCAATGTCTATATCAGGAGTTATAAATATTTACCCAATGAATTGGAAAGATATATAGGTCACACCCTTCTCATAATGAAACCATTCTTATGTGTGCCACAAAATCATAAAGCATATATCATAGCATAACCCATGTAATAAAAATGGGATTCTTAATCTTCATGCCATCATATCATAATCCATGTAAGATAAAAGGAATTCAACAAAATAATTCCATCATAACACAATAAAATAAATTGAAAAATAGGGATAGAAACATAACCATATACTATCTTAGATGGAAAATAATTTTGATAAAACACTAGAACTCCATTCTGGAGGAAAATATATTTTTTACTTAAAAAATATTTTTCTTTTCATAACATGTCTTACAATTTTAAACTAAAAGAATTTAATTAAAAATAAACTTAAAAACATTTAAAGTAAGATTCATGGAAATAATTTTCTATGAAGTAGTAAAAATCCATTCATTCCGTATAAGTTAAAAAAATTCTTCTCGTACATTGGCCGGAAAAGTCAAAAAGTACCCCGTACTAAAAACGACAAATGATTCCATTCATATCATTATCTAAAATCTCACAAATGGGTAAAATTTGATTTAAAAAATTGTATGAGGATATAAATAATATCACATAATGATGAAACATGGATTTGGATGACAAATATGCCCGAGTAATTACAGAAGTAAAAACAATCACTTATAAAAATTGAGATTGTGAGATTTTCCCTTACCTTAGGTCTGATATGCTTCGTATGTATCTGAACCTCTTGTATATTAATTTAAATAATGTCAATTACTTATTAGATAATGATATTCATTGTTATGATATCATATTTGATCATATTCTTATCTTCTTATTAATAATATTCCATTGCTACTTGTTATTCGGGTGTTCATTGCTTTATATTCTTATGCGTGTTTTGTTGAATAAATTCTTATTATCTTTTTTAGGTTACAGATACATAATTTAATTAATGGTATTGGTATAATATATTTCACATTTATTCATTAAATTCATTTATATAAACATTATTCAATGAATATCATGTAAAACGAGTCGCATCACATCGTGGAGACAGTATTCCTTATGTACGCATGAGCGATTAAATCGTTCCCATGATTATGGAATTGAATTGAAGTGTATGAATAAAATATCATAATCAATATAACTTTACAATAATCATATATCATTATTCTTTACACCATTATATCCATCGACGTACGGTGGTGGTGGAAAACAGATTACACCGCGGTGTGGAGACGATACTCCGTACGTACGCACACACGGTGATTTTGTTTCCCGTAGGATGGATAGAAGGTGAAATAGGGTGGTTTCATATTTATAATAACATATCATTATATGAGTGATAATGATTTTATTAGTTAATAATGAAACAACTAAATAAGAATATGTAGAAAATGAAATAAATTTGAAAGAATCGGTAATGGATATTACCTCTTCTTTGACACGCCTCTTTGAAACCACATCTTAGGGAACTAAAATTGGTCTATGAAGAAGACCAACACCACTAGTATGTTTTTAGGGATGTTTATAAGGGAAATGGGCATCGGTTTTCCAACTATAGGGATCAAAATTATTTCTGGAGTAGAGGGAGGAGGTGCCCTTTTATAAGGGAGGAGAGGGGAACCTTTGAAAAAACATAAAATATTATTTATAATAAAGTCATATTCGGGTTTTAATAGCTCATAATTGATATATTTTGAAGCCAAGGTGGGGATTGGTCAAACTAATCTCATCTAATTCGTTTTAGACATGTTTAGGTTACTATTTTAACCTTATCATTTAAATTTAACTCTAAGTTAAATAATTTAACTTTTACTATGTCATCTTGTTTTCTTACACAATATGGTCAATAAACATACTATAACAAGATGAACGAACCCCAAGTCATTCATTATTAATATTTATAACCTTATCTAAGACATTTTTCCGAATCATAGATTTTTTGGAAAAAAATAACAATTAATAATATAATCTTTGTTTTAAAAACTATTTTATGTCAATTTTGAAACTATTTCGTAATTGATTTTTGTGAAACTCACAACATCATGAATAGTTCTAAAAAATATAATTAAATAAATTTTAACATGTCATATTAACATATAAAATTTTTCTGATTCATAAAAAATCTCAAATTACATTTATTTGGGTATTTATAACATCAATTATGTTAATATTTCATTAATAAGGTAATTACTGCATCATCCTTCTGTGAAAATAAATTAAATTATTTAATGAATAAATATTATAAATAAAATACCATTATGTGTAAAATCTTGTTAAATTTCTAATAAATGTTTATAGTCGAATTTATCTTTTGTATAACCCTATATTAAAAATGTTTTTAGTTATTAAACTTTGATTTATCTTTTTTAACACTTCTTTAAATAAAATAATAATAAGTGACCTAATCTAATCCATGTGGACATAAATGGTCATATTTTATTTCTAAGGTTATTTGTGGTCGAATTAAACTTATCCAATAGAATTGGGACAAGTGTTAGGTTAATAATAATATCATTTTTACCCTTAATTAGCATATTTACTTTTAACCGTGGTAACTAAAAGTAATAAATTACTATTCACCAAAAATTAATCTTATCTTAATGAACCACATTTTACTACTTGATATTAACCGTGTTTCTCGGATTTTCAAAATTCAACTCACAGAAGCAGTAAAATTATGTTTTATGTACAATTGAAAATGCACTTAGGAGGTGGATAAAAGACGGTAAAAAGTTCAATAAAATTTTTATGAATATATAATTACTTCAATGAATTATATTTAAATTATATAGGTATTATGCATCTATGTAGACCTAAAATAAATTTAAATAAAAAATGATTATTTAAATAAAAAGTTGGTTTTAACCAATAACTCTGTGTTTTCACTATTCATAAAAAATTTATAGTTTTTAGAAAAATACCAAAAATTCACCGTAGGCAAATTTCGATATTCCGAATCCAAAAATGAAGTCCATTTTGAATGATAAAAATTATAAAAATTTAAAAAGTGGATATTACTATTCATAACAGCTAGTTTATTTAATATTTTAATAACATATCATTGTTTAGAAAAACTCGATATTCCGTACAATGCAAGCTAATGAGGAAGGTTTCTCTTGCATGTAATGTAAGCCAAGATAGTGTTGTGTGTAGTGAAAGATTCATTTGGTGATGTTTATAACATAAAAACAAAAAATTTATCATTAATTATTTGGTGTTACAGTTATTCTATCTATCCTATAAATTACAAAGTCAGCATACGTGCGTACGTATGGCTTACCGTCTCCCCTTCGGGGTGTAGTTTTTATTCAATCACTTCACAATTTGAATTGGTATAATAATGAGTATATTTGATGTAAATAATAAATAAAACCTGTTAATTATTCTTCATATATTATATACCATCCTATTATATAAAATTTCACCATTGATATAATGATATTGTCGCTTGTGCGTACGTACAAAATACCATCTCCACGACGTGATGAAATTCATTTCCAAATTCACCATTAAATGATGATTATAAAAATAAAAAACATTAATAAGTATGTAATATATGAAATAATAATGCTACTGGAGATATATATATATACATTTATTTCTTTCTTTCTTTATGTACTTACATATATATTATTCACATAGTTCCGTTTAAAACGATATGAAAACGGAAAGAGCTTTTATGCGTACATACGACCTACCATCTCCATAAACTGTGTTTTCCATTTCATATATTTTCCAATTATACATAATTATATTACAAATATATATGACATATAAATCATGTAATATATTATTTATTTATTTAAATCATGATCTAAGTGTTACAATGATGAGTGACAAGCTAAAACATGTAAGATAAAGAATGCGATTATTACCAGAAATGTTAATTTAACATGGAAATTATTATTAAATGGGTAGTTTAATGTCATAAATGAATCATGTATGATATAATAAATATTAATATGGTTATTTTATAATTTAATAACATACTATGGGTTTTATACAAAAGGTTAAACGTACCCTCGACTAAAGGAATGTACAAGGTATGGGTAAATTTCTCATTCTCTTTATTATCTAAGGTTGTTTTTCCGTATCTACTGGGAAATATTTATTATCCATTTCCATTTTTCATAAATGAGTTTTCAAATGGATTATTTTTAAGGTACTTTTTACTAATACATCATTTTAAATGTTTTAAATATTTATTCTTCTAAACCTTTCTCATTAATATTCATGTTTTCAAAATCGTTTTAAGGATTTATTTATCTGGACATGAATGTTTTAAAATGTTAATTCATTTCAAAGGATTCAGAGTTGTATGAGACACATTGATTCAAAAAATTCTTTTAAATTACTTCCTTTATAAATTATGTGACTTTTAAATTATTTCATGAAATTCGGATTTTTCTCTCAATGATTTTTACTAATCATTTTAAACAATTTCAACATCCTTCACAGGATATTATTCTTGATCAAGGATGTTTTATTATAAAAATATTCCATATTTTATTCAAGGTTCGGTAATATTTTTGACTATGGATGTGCAATTTTTATACCATTCAGTATTTATGGATAATGTATTGACATTTCCTATGCTAGTTTTAATACGAATGTTTATGTTATGTTTAAAACTTTTCATATGAGGAATGAATTGGACAAGTAAGTGGTTGGTGGGGCCTGCAATATCTCCTTGATGCATAGGTAGGTCTTATTAGACAAACTAGTGTCTTGTCACAATGCCTTGAAAAAATCTTATTTTTAGTTATGGAACAAGGCCTTGACTATGTGGTTATGAAGTCTGGATTTATACATTCCATCACTATGAAAGTGGCTATTGATATTGCATGTGATTATTCAACTAGTAGAATATCAATGTGAATAAGTAAATGGAATTATTTTAATATATCTTTTCTGTATTATGTTTAAGATTATGTTTAAAAGTCTTTTTTTAGTTTTATACATTTTCTTAAATGTTTATGCTTATTTTTTAATGTTTCTACTATATTATTATCCTTACTGAGTATCTCAGCTCACCCCCTTCTTATGTTTTATTTTGGCAGTTTTCTAAGAATTGTATTATGATAGATAGGCGGGGTTAAGCTAGGGGATTAATGGCTTTCTCAAAGGATAATTTATGTTGGGTTTTATTTTATAATGTGTAATGTAATATTCATGTATGTAATCTATTTTCCAAGACTACTAAACTAATCGGTCCTTCGGGACTCAATTCCTTGTAATAATGTGAATTTATTAAAATAATGCACTGAATCTCGGTAACTGGCATCGCGGCATTACAAAAGGTCCCCATTAAGGAATTCTTTTTTGAAATACTTCTACCAAAATTCATATTACTATTAAGATTCTATATCAATAAGAATTATAATGGATTTAAACACGGAGAATTAGGAAAATTATTCTTTATAGTAAATTCATTGACATTTTTTAACCCTTTGGCTAATGGGATTTCTTTATAGGTACTTACTTTAAATTCCATGTCATGTTTTATGTTTAATACCCATTTTCACCAAATATGATTTTAACCAACTATCGTATCAACCAGAACCTATTTTTTTTCCTAATACATGGAATTCATTTTAAAATTCATGGCATCATTCTGTATTGTATATATTGAGATCTATATTTCCAATTTTGTAAGAGAAATGAATATTATTGTCATATAATAATGAGAAACCATATTTGGAACTAGAAAACCATATCTCTATGGTTTACATTCAACCCTGGTGCTTCTACATAGTACTTGTATTTTTGATATAAATTCTTCCACTATGACCTATGAAGTAAGTTATTATACCAACTCCTGTATATTATAAGAATCCAATTAATTGAAATGTATGTTTCTAAATATAAAATCCTCCACTTTGTTATCCCTCTCAATAAATATGGATTTTATAAGGACAATCAATTTCTTTTCTAATGTCTTGTATAGGTAATATTTGTTTGTTTATTTAGGATTTCCATTAATGATACACGTTGTGCAATGGGGTTGTAGTTTGTTTTTTCATAAGGCCTTAACAAATTAATCATAACCACATATATGTGTATATAATAAAATAAGGCTATTTTCACTCTATAACTCATAGGATATTTTATCTTACACATATATTTGTACTCAGTTTTGTGTTTATTTCGTAGTTTTTAATGCATTTCCCAAAAAGGATTGTAGAATACCTGCACGAATCATCATCAACAACACCATTTCTAGAAAGGTGAGGTATCTCCATTCATTAACGCCATTTCAGAATAGTGTTTTTTGTTGAGTGATTTTATATAGAAACCAAAACTGTCATAGAATTTCTTTTAACCCTTGGTTATGATATTCACCACCTTAATCTGATCAGAGATTCTTTATCTTACTTCCTTATTTATTCTATAATTCATCATTTAATTTTTAAAATTTATCAAATTACTCAATATAATACCTAATAAAATTGAAATATCCATATCAACTCAAGTAATTAGTAAATGTTATAAATTATGAATAACCAACCCTAATTTCAACTAGAAATAATCAAAACTCATTAGTGTGTACCAAGCATTGAAGCTCTGTGGCCCTTTCACCCTATTTATTAAATAGTGGGTTGGTCATGTTTTCTTTAAAAATTAATGACATATTTCATGTGGTTTTAGAAGAAAATATTATAAGTAAATTTCTTTATATATATATTTCAAGGGATTCTCTTTTACATGAATGAGATGGTGACATCACAACTAGGTGTTATATGTGTCATGCAATCATGATATGTTATCATTTGGAAAAACCTTATTTTTATAATATAATATATAAATAAAATTTTTTAAATACTCCATAACATTCCATATGTATTATTTATAATAAAAAACAATTTTATTTCTAATTTTTAAAACTAAAACATAATTTTCAAGGTTGGATATAGAAATGAAGTTCTTAGTAATGGTCAGTATATAAAAAATCAACTAAAACAAAATAAATTTAAATTATAAATGAAAGATTGTAATATCAAATGGTTTGAGCATTAAACCTCACACCATTATTATCTTGAAAATCCACCCCTCCTTAGGATATCATTTGTAATATACTTGTTTCTTTCATTTGGATATACATGTATGTACCAGAAGAATAATATAATATAAATGTGTAGATATTGAAATATTACAATTCATAATGAAAAAATCACAAGAACCCCCTGCATATAGGTGGAGTTCCCCTTCCAGTGTAATTTCTTAAAATAGGAAATACATACTTATTCTTTTTTCCTTCTATTGCCTCTGGATATTTCTCTTCATATAAGGATAATGCTCGGGATATTATGACTTGATATGTGTCTTGGAACCCATTTGTTTGTTCTTACTTTTATAATTCACTATAAGGAAAATGCTTTTTCATGCCCCATTTAATTATCCACTTGGATAAAAATCATTATATGTTTTGAAATAATATTCTCATTACAGTTCATATTATAATTTATAATAAAACAACAGATGTTTTTTGGGTATTGATGAAATTTTGAGATCCATGTTCAAATCATCTAAGAATTTAATCCCTAATATGTATGTGAATTCAATATAGGTAATATTATTTGACACATGAGGCCTAGTTGTCACTGACTATCTAATATTGGTTGTAATTAGATCATTGGATATCTCGTATCCCTCTTGTCTCACCTTATCTTGATAGAGATGCTAGAGGTGAGATACCATTATATATGCTTACATGTCCACATGTTACTCTAGAATCTCATTGTTCATGGATGATGATAGGAAATACTGAATATCTATTGAAGTTTTAAAAAAATTTCTCATTCAGAGACAACTTTTCTCCACTAGCATCATTACTATGTGCTTCAAGAATATGTTCTCCCAACACACACAATTTCCATTCATAGTGAATGATAATGTGTAACCTCATTTTCCAAGCATGGAAATTTATTCTAGTGATATGTTTATCCTTATAATTTATGGATTATAGAGATATGCCTAACTTCATATATAATATCATTTTTACAAATAGGATGAATTGAATTTTAGAACTTTTGTTGATAAAATTAGACAAATAAATAGATATTATATTTTGTAAGAAAAAATTATTTTTCCAAAACCCAATATCCATCACTATTGGATATCAAATATCCTATTATGTAGGTAGTCTAGTAGAAATGATCCGTATTTCACTTTTTGTAACCCAAACATTGGCCAATCAAGAAAGTTGAAGGGTTTGAGGAAAGAATTTCAAATTACAGCTGTATTAATTCCTAGTTCCTTAATATATTGAGTGGAATCCCTGATTCTTAAATTATAAAATTGGATTTCATCAACCTTTTCCTCTTATTTACACCAATTCCTACATTGGTAGTCAACCATTGGTTTGAACTATGTTTTTTGAACCCAAAACATCCAGTTATAATTCCTTGATAATTGAAATAATTTTGAATTTGGACAATATAGTACTTTAACAATGTTTTAATTTAAACCTTTGTAGTGTTTGAAAAAAATGAATTAATATATAATATTTTTGGATTTCAAATTTATGAATTTCTTTCATAGTTTGTCATTATTAAATTATTGTTAATATTAAGTTGATTTAAATAATTGATTATATGCATTAGATAAAATGTATGCATAAGAAAATTTATTTTAGATTTATATTTCCTGATTGTTAATTCATTAATTCATATTATTGTAAAAAAACATCCATAATGAAATAATAGTTAAACAACAAAAAAATAAAACAATAATGTGGAACAATTAAGATATTATACTAATTGATAGTTTATCTAGTGGACGAGAATATTACCCTTGTACTAGGGGATAAAAAAAATGTACCACTTTATAGTTCATGTTTCAGCTTTCAATATATCCAATAATGTACCTATTGGATCAGTTTTTCCTTCGATCCAAACATGAGCCACCTCCACTATCTTGAGTGCTCCATCCATTACATAAAAATTTATTCACAAGCAGGGGAGGGGAACCGAAGGATATGTTAAGTTTCTTATATAACATAAATCATGGGATCATAGGTACCTACATAATGATATCATGGATGAAATGTAGACCATAAATATAATTTAAAAATAAATTAAAAGGAAACCAATCAATTCAAAAGTCTGGTATATGATCATGATCATACTTATACAAGAAACATATTACACATATAATATAAATAACATTCAATTAAAATTATTCTTATTTAAGATAAATCACCTTTGAATCTATTAATTATCTACTTTAATAAATAAATTATTTTATCGTAATTCTCATTTGATTTTTTTCTTTAAATCTTCATGCATTATAATTCTAAACAAATTTAATAAATGTCTTCAAAATTAATTGTGTAGAAAATGTACCTTCGAGGTAACACGATGAGTACCCATCGAAACAACCCAATGTCTATTATACTTGTATACTATTTACTCATGTTCAATGTGTCATACACATCTAAAAATTTAATATTATGTTGGGTACTATAAAATAATGACCACATAGAGCACATGGTATTTACGTATTTTTTTATGTTTAAATGTGTGTAGAGTAATGATTGTCTTATGGATTATACATGATATGAAATTTCAAACAATATAACAAAATAAAATAGAAATTTTATTAATATATATAACCCATTATATGGAATGTTGTATTTAATTAATTACCACTTATGTCACGTGATTATATGGTTTCTGTAGTATAACAAATTAATTCAGATTTTGGGTAATTGGGTAACATAAAATAAGTGGACAATCTATCTTCATGGTATGTTTTTTTTCTCCCAATCTATCCATGGAACATGCCTTGGTACTTCACATATAATTGTTCCATAGAAAATAATGGAATAAACATGGTGTGCATGTGATACAATACTTTTGATCTCTGTCTAAAATAGCCACCATTCATATAAGTAGATTACAGAAATATACAACCAGTAATTAATGAATATACTTCCCTATATTTATGGATGTTGCATAGTGTGTCATAAGGTTATCCATAGAACATTATAGACATATCAACGCATGGTTTTTTTAAATACACATAATGAATAAAAAGTGATCATAGCTAAAATTAATTATGAATTTATATATGGCCCATTGAACAATGGTACATAGTGTGTACCAATGAGGTACATTTCATGTAATCTCGTTCTATCTTCCTAGAATCCTCCACACATAATGATGATTTGTTAGAATGTATTTCATTTATAAAAGTAATTAATTTGACTATATATGTGATAATGAAAAAGAAGAGAAGATATCATGATTTAGATTAAAGAATTATTAAATTTAAATTTGGAACTAATAATAAATACATTAATTATTTTATGATCATAAAATAATTATAAATAATTATGTAACCTTTTTTTATAACAGTTAAATGTTCCATGAACAATAAAAGAATAATATGGGGAATGAACCACTAATTTTTTATATTAATTGATGATTAATTTTATATTTACATAATGATAAATTTCCTGCACAATGGAAAAGAATAATAGAATAATTATTGATTTAAATATGAATCCAAAATGCATAATCATCAGATATTATTTATAATTATTTTAAATAATTAAATAATTACCATGTGATTAATTCATTATTTATTGATGGATATGATAACATATATATGTTTTACCATAAATTTATTATAGGAATCAAGAGTAGATTCCCTCATGTGGTGATCCATACCCATTCGATGAACCAATGAGTATTACCGTAGGAATCTCTAGGTGCTAGTGTGGTAGATCTTGGAACACACATCATTCACCATTGATCACTCCAATAATCGCGTGAAGGAATATTCTATTTTATCTCCCTAGAATTGGGAGTGGTTGTGGAGGATTATTTCTCATAGCTCAAAAGAGTTCTCTTGGAGTGGGATACCTCTAGGTATTTAAGAGAATTCTCTCATGATGTTATTTTTGCAAAACCAAAAGTAATTGGAAACCGAAAAAAGTAATATATTTGGGTTTGTATACCTATAGGGTTAGAAAATAATAATTTTTAAGGAACCTATATTATATTTATAATTTCCTATAAAACCCCATGTTGATAATAATAATAATAATGATAATAATAATAATAATAATAATCCCTTACATGCACGGAAATGATGAATTAAATTAAATATTATTTATTCAAACAATTTTCCAAATATATTTTTATCACCAGACCATTAATATATGTCATCTACTCATCCAAAATATTTATCATTCATTGAATAATGACTATTTATTTAATAAATAAATATCAATACATTATTCCCCAATAAATAAAACGATATTATATTCACTGAATAGAAAAAAAATATTCACTAAATATTATTCTCACAAATATTCTCTTGAATTATAGGTGATAAAATATATTTGATTAGGAAAACATGAAAAATTATTAAATAATGTGTGGGAATAATAGTAATTGAACTAATTAAATAATAAAAATGACAAAAATGAAAATAATATTTAACTGAGGTTCTAGATACGCTTAGTGTGTGGACCTCTAGGCCTCTTTATTAGTGGTTTTAGCTGAGGTATCCCAATTTCCAATGTTAGTATCTACCAACATGACAATGAACCCATAAAAAAAGATAATTTCAAAACATCATAAAACCATATACAAATTATTAATTTTTAACATAATGTTTATATGTCAATATCTCTAATCAATAATGTTACATGCATGTTACATCATCCTATTTACTCAATATATCTTTATTTATATATTTGACGATTGAACATTCCTGTAGAAGATAATGAAAAAGGATTTATTTAGGCTATATCATTTACATAAAATTAATGAGATACTGACATCAATTAAATAGTATAATAGAAAAATCCATTCTCACATTATTTATTAACAAATTATTACTCGTGTCAAACCCAACATATCCAACTACATCGAAAACATATTCCATCATGGTTTTCATCAATACATCAATGTACAAAACTCATAATGTCAAATAATAATAATATTAATTTCTATAGATAAATACACACATTTTATCTCATGAACATCCAATGACACATATAAATGTAGTTTTTGGATTGATGTGTTCCATTCTCATAATTTCGTACAACAAATATTACCAAGGGTGTGCACCATTAGAAGGAGCCTCAATGTTATATGAGTCTCCACACCTTGTAACCTATATCATTTGTATCCATAAAATGATTTAATACAACTATAAAACATATATTTATGAGTACTTTCATGGAACTTATAGGTTGTCATAATTGCGGGGACCTACTATGACCTTCTAGTGTGTTAACTACTCTTAGTAAATTACAACATAATATCTCATGTCGAATAATAATCTTGATAGGATAAGGTGATTATGAATATTCAAAAAATAAACACTGGTTATCAATAAGTAAAAAGAATAAAGTTATATGGTATCAAATAAAATTTTAAATTCATATAATAATTATTTTTTGGTAGAAATCATCTTGAAAGAGATGTTATTGATCTTGAAAAAAATGGTTATTTTGAATTTCATCACTCATCAACTAAAATCCAGGATAAAGTGCATGTATGGAATTAAACTAGTTCTAAAAGATATAGAGGAATAATAAAAATTATATTAGGAGAATATAATGTTTTTATAGAGGATGATGATGTAGATTGTCCAATCAATGAAGCTATTTTGGAGGAGGTAATGACAACCCATTGTTTTTAGAAATAATTTTCCAATGGTTGAAAGATAGAAGAACTTTTGAGATGTAAACTAATCATAATGATATCTTAGAATTGGATTTGAGAGAATGGTATTGAATATTATTGAAAATATATTTTTTAACCAATAGAGAAATAAAATTCAATTTATAAGAATTTTAGAAGATGAGATGAATCAATTTTTTCCGACAATATCTTTATAGATAAAAACATTATATTTGACCCAAAAATTTTATTGAGAAAAGGTAATTAATGCTACAGATGTATCCCTATGAATATAATTAGAAGTGGGAATTCATGATGAAAATATTTATCTTGGTGTGAGAAAACCATTTATATTTTACCGAAGGGGGGGGGGAATGAATGGAATGAACATAAATTCATATTGAATTTTTTGAAGAATTTGTAGATAAAAATTAGCTAAGGATTTATGTATGTATTATCAATACAAGTCTAGAGCAGGATAATCTTGCAACTGGTAGATATTGTGTTGGATTTATTGATAATAACCATACTCATGTAGTATATCTGTTGTAAAAGAATATACAATGATATGGTGAAATTTTGAGAATCATGACATGTGAGTTTGAATCATATTCAGTTAATCATCGTTGATAGATACACATCTCTTATAAAATCTAATGATTCTACATGTTTGAGAGGTTTTTAAAGTAACAGGGAACAACCTGGAAGTAATTTGGTGGTTCTAATGACTTTTGCAGGAATTTTATAGTGTAAAGGGATAAGATTCATTCTAGTTAAAGTGAACTATCACATGTGTTGGAAATGTTTTTCCAGTTTGGGCACAATTCATGCGAAGATTAAATTCTTGTGAAAATGGATGATTTTTGAACGAATCACCGTAGTAGTGTTTCATAAGGATTATGGACATTGTGTAACCACACATGTTGGGTTGCGTGAATGTATTCCAAATAATTTTAATTTGTTCAATGGTTTCGGTTTTCTTATAAATATTAGACAACCCCACTAATATGTGAATAATAGTGATTCAAAAGGTTATTAAGGGATCAATTTTTGTGGAAGTGTCACTTAAGTTAGTTAGTCATGAATGATATATCTATGTGAATGGACTTTTATAAAATAATGTTAGTTGAACACAGTTCCTCGTGTAGGGAAGTCTGCAGAATTTATGTGATACATTAGAAAACACAGCTGAGTGAAGCATGTTTCCGGGACAACAATTGATAAAAATACTTGGGTGAAGATAATAGCATATATAGGGCTGAGTTAAGAAGATATAACGAATTTCATCAAACATGGTTACTTGAACAAAGTAGAGTAAATGAGTTGTGTTGGATATATATGGGAAATCACACTTGAGTAATGAGAGTTTCATGAAACATACTTAACAGTGAAAACGTGGGTGAATAAGGTTGTGCAAAGGAATAACATGAACATAACTTGCACAAAGTAATTCAGATAAGTTACCTGGGTGAACCATAAAAAAGTGAATGATATTTGTTGAATTGATAAAGAAATATATTTGGATCATGATCGATATATCAGGTTTATTATAAGGAAAAGATAGATGTAATGACCTGAAATTTTTTATCCATTAATTTATCCGATATTTAATTGCTTCTCTCACAAACAAAATCAAACTAAATAAATCCATATTATAAAACAATACATATTTAGGTGACATGAATAATATAATAATTAGTATATAAAAGGATAAAAATTAATTTAAATAATTATATACCATTATTTTGTTAATATTTTCATAAGGATTCCTTTTGAAGAACTATTTTAAAAAAAGGATAATTGTATTTCACCATAAAAAATTTAACCAATCAAAGTCATAATTTTATTATAATATGAAATATTAATATCTATATACTAATATATCAATATAAAATTATTTATAAATATATATGAAATTATATTTTAAACACTCAATGATCCAAAAATTTATTTAAAAAAGGCCATTTTTAATTTATATATTGTATTATCATATTAAATCTAAGTTATAAATTTTATAATTTGAAATTATAGAAAAAACAATCATTTTTGGTTGAGACAATTTTATTATTATCTTAGGGTTATTTTTTGAGATATTTGTAAACATATTTTTTATGAGAATAGTGAAAGATATAATTTTTATAAATAAAATGAATTTTATGAAATTATTATTATAAAATTATATATTATAAATTTATAAGTAATTTTTATATAAATAAATATTTATTTTAAAATTTTATTTAAAATTTCAAAAATATATTTTAAATATGAATCCCATATTTAACATTTTAGAACTTATGTAACATTTTTTTAAAAAAATATAATATAATATATTATTATTTATTTTCATATTAATTATAAACAATATTATAAATTTAATAGTATTAAATGTATATAATAATTTTAATCATTAGGAATAAATTATATTAAAAGGAATTTTTTTTTAATTATGGAAAATTACCTTGGTAACAACTTGTTATGGTGGTGAAAATAAAAATAGAAAAAACAAGTAACCAAAGATGTAAACGACCTAACATGTTAAAAAAATATTTTTAATGATTGTTTAAGGTTCGTTTTGAACATATAAGTTCACATATATATATTTTATTTTATTTTTTTCCATGTTCTATGAGTGTGACTTCCCATTATTGAAATTTTTTGGGTATTTAAAATAAATGCATTTCTTTTGACTCATAAAAGTGTCACTCATCTCCTCACTTATCCTCAAACAAAAACCCACTTAGTTCAACCAAAAATATGACCAAAAATATCATAGAAATTACTATAAACCTTAATGAGGATTATTATTCTCAAAATTCCATCCCTTAAAGGCTTAACCCCCTTTACAATGAAGATAAATCAAATTTTCTGTATAAATTTTTCACTGCTTATCTTTCCTTTCGATTTCATTGTGTTAAATCATTGTTATTATAGTTAAATTACATAAAATAAAATTTAGATCATTACTATCTTTAGTACAATTCTATATTATCAATAATATTTTACATGTCTTATGTATCTTTCTTCGTTTTACATTTTAGAAAAAGAAAAATGTGAATCATGTGTGTGTGCATACAACTGCCTCTAGAAAGTATCATTTTCATTTTCCTTCCCCAACCTATAGGGATGGTACTAGTAGGTAATTTTATATATATGTATTATATTTATTATTCATCTTATATTCTTAAATGATAAACCATATTACTCCTATCACCCATTATTTTAAAACAAAACAATGACCCATGAATATATATAGATTATCACCATTATATATCTGTTTTTTCTTTTATTAAATAAAAATTTTCATGGATAGTATTAATAATGATTTTATGTTATAATAAAATTTTTATGATATGAATATGGTTCTTGTAATAGAACTATAATCACCTATTTTTGATATAAATGATAAAAATTATTATAAAATGTACCATCTAAAAAAAGAGAACAAATAATAAGAAAAATAATTTATTAATATTATATAATTTATTCATTTAGTTTTTTTTATAATTACCTATAATATTTATATATATCACTTATAAACAATAAATAAAACTATTTTTGTTCTTTTATAATTACATTTCAAATAAACCACCACATAATCGTCTATTTATCTTATTATCTTTATGTTTGGGTTAGATTAACCACCTTCCAGAACAATTCTAGGAATATACATCATGGATGACTATGAGAACATATTTACCAGAATAATATGAGTTAAATATTTAAATAATTATAATTTTATGTTTTTTTATTTTAACAACATTATCAAATAGATTAATTAAAAAAACCCTTTTTTTCCAGAATCACCAAAACATGATTGTTATAAATTTCATCCTCATGGATAAAGACAAAACATACAAGAAATGAATTTAAAAAAAATAAAAAATCTATAATATTATCCTTAATATCTTGTTAAATAAGAACTATGGGATAAAAATGAATTAAAACACTAAAATTAGGAAACATGTCCAAAATGAACAAGGTTACCCACATCTATTATTGAAAATAGATAATAAACTAAGTAATAAAGATTAAAATGATATTTATAAATGAATTTTATAAATTATATATATATATATGTATGTGTGTTAATATTGTTTATAAATAAGTGAAAAAAAATTTATGATGGTTATATAAGATCTTAGTGTTTATTTTACTAAGATGGGAAATAAAGTAAGGATTTTCATCTCAAATTATCTTACATGATAAATATTTCATATTATGAACAAAATTTATTTTATGTGGTTTGTATTCATCATAATTGATATGTTATACCATGAAATTAAGTTTATTTATTGTTTAATAAGAACAATTTATATCATTCTTTTTTAATAGTTTTTGATTTAAATGTTAATCAAGTAGTAAGGGTCTCTTTGTCTCATATTCAACCCCATGGAATGTGCTCGATATTGTGCACAATAAATTTTTTATATGATGAATTCACTACCCAATTCATTTAAAATATTAAAATATTTTCCATTTCACGATATTTTAATTCCGATTTCATGATCTTACTCTCAAGAACATTGATTCTTATGTTACCAATTCCGTAAGAGTTTCAGTAACTCAAATTTTGGTCAATTGGGTCCTAGAATTTCTTACATGAATATAAAATTCAAGAATTCGTTAATCATAAAATTCCACTATTTTATATGGTATTTTAATTTTTATGGGAATTTACAACTCATCATAAATTACCTACTTTAAAAAAATGTTATTTGAAATTAAACTATAGTGTTGGTATAACTAACTCTCATTGTCACTAATTATTATTTTGTTCCATGTCCATAATTTACTTCCACCAATGTTTTCCTCTCTTCATGGAATATATAATTTGGATTTTTTTCAATGATTCTTATAAATATTTTTTCCCATTTTCAAAATTAAAAATTAAAATTGATTTTATGATATGAGTTTTTCAACAAATATATTTAAAAATATGTAAAAGGGTATTGTATCCTTTCAAATAAAATGTATTATATACTTAAAAATATATATTTTTTAAACATTTATATATTTGATTTGATACATAAATTATTTTTTTTTCAAAAAAATGTTTTTATATTTTTAATTAACCTTTTTTTAAAATAACTTTTTAATGTGATCCATAAAATCAAATTTTTACGACTATTTAAATAATGTTTTCTAAATACACTTTCTATGTTTTTATTCCACGTGAATACATAATTTCACCAACTATATAATTTAATATTATATTTCCCCAATATTTTTTCATGATTTCTAAAATAAATTATTAATCTCTAATTTTAATAAAATATATATTTTCAAATTAATTCAGAATATCATGGAGATTTCATATTTCCTAAGATTTTTTTCTAAAACTCATAAAAAGTGTTTTCATCAAAGTAATTTTTATTTAACATATGTAATGTTATAATGGGGATGTTTTTCAAATGCATCCATACACCTTCATTCTCTGAATAACAAGTATAATTTCCTTCTCTTCTAGTGAAATGATACTTAACGACCTTTTTGTTGCCTAATCATTTTTTGTGGGTGACTATAATTTTTATTTCAATGAATTTACTTTATGAATACCTTATTTTTGGTTCCTTGTATTGAATTATGTTAACAAATATTCATAAAATATAGTGACTGTAGAAAATATGGTTTTAATCGTATGAAATTTATCTATGTTTTTAAATAACATATGATCCATTACATTGATTGAACGTAATTTACTAAATATTTTGCTACATATCTTGGGATACACTTTAATATTCCATGTGTATTTAAAATTATGATAATTGATGGAATTCATAATTTGTTCGTAATGATATTTCAATTAAAAAATATAAAAACCCGATTGTATTTCCATGGGATCTTTATGATATTATTATGACATATTTTTTGTATCACACTAGTGTGAGATTAATATCTAGGTGACGGGTCGTCCCAATATCACCCTCCAATGCATTGGGAAAGGATTTAAATGTCTTGAGATACAGTCAAAATTAATAGCAATGTTTGTTTTAAATAGGAAATAGGTAGATAAGTATGATATACCAAGGGAAATTGGTGATTGAAGTCTAATCCACTAAGGGAAATAGGGTGTGATACCCAATCTACTATTTTACAATTTTCATGCTAGTTGACCTGTAAAAAATCTTATTTATGACATATTTTTTATAATATGTGAAATTTTATAAAGTACAATTATGTTGTGCTCTGATTCATGATCTATTATTCATTGAATATAAATTTTTCTTATATCCTAATTATACTCACATTCTCATATTATTATCACTTATGATATTTTATTATTAACACTAATGTTTACCCTTATTGAGAATCTGATATTAACCCTTTCTAATATTTACATTTCACAATGTCTTGTAGATAATAAATTTAAAACATTAATATATTTTTATCTTATTTTTTTAACTAGTTGGAGCTATTGAATTATTTTTAAAGATTAATCAGTTTATTATATTGTGGGAAAATTTCCTTTAGTTGAAAAAATACATGACTTTTGTTAGATAATGTTTCTATTAACTGTACAAAAATTGAAAACTATAAGGTATTGATAATGTATTGTAATTAGTATTTTTATTTAAGTATTATAAATTGACGACCATGTCCATGAATACTATATGATCCATGTGGAATTCCATCAATGAATCTAGTTCGGTTCTAGTAGTGATAGGATCTGGAAAAGTGGATGGGGTATCATCTACGTACCATGACATAAAAGAGGAAAAATGATATAATTTAATTATAGTGAAGAATTATTTTTATTTCAAGGAGTTATTTATTGTATAATATCATGGATGATAAATAATCACCTCACAATTTATTGAGTTGACCACATCTAGAGTCAAAGGATAAGTGAAAAAATCATAGAGAAAGATAAATAATCTATTAGAAGATAGGGATTAAAGACTTATAAACATCAATTTATAATCTTGAAGGGAATTTTATGTGTATAAACTGTTGAAGATAAATTCAAGTCTAGAAACCAAGTGTTTACATCACCAAAGAATAGAGATAATTGAATAATAGTGTGTTCTAGGATCAATAGTCTGAAATTCAAAAACCATTAAAATAAATATAGTGGGTAGTATACAGAAGAGCCTTAGGCCAGTTTGTGAGGACTCGCTAGGTGCATCCAAGAGACCCGAGATCAAATCCGGGTGGAGGAATATTTCCGGGGGTACTGTAGAAGCACTGTAGCAACATTGTCGCAGGCACAGTAGCATTACTGTTATAGGCACTGTAGCAGTACTATAGTAGGCACTGTAGCAGGAACTGTTCGGTACTATAATAGTAGGAAATATTCTTCCACCTGGGCCTCTGTGCCACCGGTTTTTTCCTCGAGTCCTACAAGGCTTTCGGTCCACCAATGTCCATCGGAGTAGTTGATTCTGAAGGCCTTCGGGCCACCTTAAGGCTTTAGGGCCACCCCAAGGCCTTAGAGCCACATGAATGCAGGCCCGAGACAAACTACAAAAAAAGGAGCAGCCCTAGAAGACGTTCAGACCAGGTGCACTCACCAAAGCAGAGCCAAATGGATAGCCAGAATGAGAGGGTATGGCTATGCCATCAGTACCAGCTTGTGCTTGCATGGGAAGCATAACCATACAGTCATGCAACAGTGGAGAGGTACTATCAAGATGCAGATGCTGGGGAGGGTCAGTTCCTTGTAGATAGTCTGGATGAATTCCCTACGACCTTAGGGACATGTAATATCTTAAGCCTACGGTCCATTTAATCTCTGAGCCTATGGGCATTGTAAGGGGTTCCCCCTCATCCCTTGAAAGGGGGGTTATCAAAAAAATTCAATAAAAATGAAGGCATTCGGGCCATTTAGGAAAATATAGTGAGTAGTATTACCCTATGGAAAGTCCACAAAACATTGATGTATACTCGTTGTATTAATCCTTTTGGGGGAACCATGTATAGTGAATTTTTTTTAATAATTCATTACAATTATGTATTTTAATCTATTATTTTGTGAGATACACTACTCGAGAGGATAATTGATTTAAAGTGTTTCTTTTAAAAATTGAATTCGATTTATACATCCTAGTGGAATTTTTGAAGAGAAAAGTAATAATTCGTTCTCAACATAAATCTATATATTCTTGAATCTATGAGATATTTTTTAATAAAATTTCTAAAATACATAATTCATAAATTAAGAACAAAACAAGTAATATTTCTAAAAATAAAACACTAATTAAAATACACATTTACAAACCTAGAGACCACATATAATACATAAAGATCATTATAAGACTATTAAAAATACCTAGTGAACCAGTGACTAACACAAGAAGACCGAATGTGTATCCCAATTACCTTTGATCTGCTATAATTAAAAAATTAATTGCATTAAAAATAATGAAAATATTATGAAATAGTGGGAATTATAACAACATTATCAAAGAAATAATTAAACGTTGTTAAAGTTTGATATGTTTTTTTGAAGACCCTTATACATATTATTTTTAATAATTGTATTCTTGACTATCGTAAAAATATAACCACATGAATTTTTAATATATTTTTTTGTTTTAAAAAAATATTTAAAATTGATTTGTGATAATAGAATAAAAATTAAAATATAGAATTTAAAATGATGAAATTTAATGATTTTTTTTAACAATAAGTAATTTTTACAAAATTCTATAATATATCATCTTGTTTTTAATAAATGGTTTGATATAAATAGTTTCAAATAATAATGACAAAAATAACTTTTAAAATGGTCTAAATAACCTAATTAAAATGATAAAAAATATAAATGATATTTTTTTAACCATTCCCTTGTTTGAGAAAACATTGACATTGATAAAAAATTTCACAAAACATTAAAGGGATTGAGGACAACCTCATCATCTTAGATAACCTAAGAGGAGTCAAACCCTGGTGGGAAGCATCTACATAATCCATTCAAGAATCTAGGTGGATTCATGAAGGACTATGGAGAGAAATTCATAGGTTGAACAGTGTGTGTATGGTCCCAAGAGAGTCTATGCAATGTGTGGGCTGATTTCCCACAAGAGACCATGTGTAAGGCCCCTTTCAGTGTGTTCATATGATTTCAGATTAGAGCATCCACATCCTGTATTATAAGGAGGTTCCCTAACTTCTATTAATTCAATGGGGGACAAAGTCGAATGTAATCCCCTATGTCCAATCGAGATCGGGCCCATTCGAGCTTTCCACCATTTTCCCAATCACCTTCACTATTTTTCTTCCTTGATCCTTGGAATGATTAAACCCTCGACATCTACATGTCCACCTCCACTTCTGTTGAAGACTTCATCAACCATGTCCCCCTCATGATTTCAATTCATTCTAAAATTACAAAGATTTTTTGTGACAAATTAGACTAAATCATTGACTCAATGTTTGATTATTATTTTTTATTTCAAATCCCATGACTTCTGATGGAATCCATATTTGAAGATACATATATTTCCCATCAACTCATATAATGTAAATCTAAAAATCATAACAATCCAACACTATTGAATATACATTAATTTTTTTTGAATCTTCCATTTTTTGTTATGAAACACAGTAGCATAATATATATATATATATATATCTATATCATATATGACCAACTGAACCCATGGGAAAATAAATAAACTCTCATGCATTCTTTTAAAATACATAGTATTCCATTCCATTTTTATACATGTGAATGATTAGTGTAATTAATGTAAAGACCCGATATATCTGTATATTTTTTAATTATATGGATAATTTATGAGACTTAGAAAATTGATGGAATGTGATTCTGATGCTCGGAGTGCCAATAATGTTCCATCAAAAAATTTTAAGCATTAAATAGCGTGCATAAGCGGTTTCCCTAAAAAACTGGAATAACTCTTAAACAGGTCCAGGATCAGAAATCCAAGGGCATCATTTCATTTAGGATGGTAGGTTTACACTAGGTGTGACCTATGTTTAGTAAGTGCTTTCCTCCAGTGAGAAATAACATAAATTTCATAACCGTAAATAAAAATATTTAATAAAATTATTTTATTTTTCAAATTCTTATTACTCACTAACGATGAAACTGATTAAAAATTTGAGACCACCGATGAGATTGTGAGGCTATGTTATTCTTAAGAAGATTCTAACCATGGCCGGTGCGGGCCAATAGTGTATGTTAATATTTGGCCATAAAAATAATCATTATGTAATAAATATTTTATTGTATATTAATTTAACTCCTTAATAGTATCTCAGATTGAAAAATCGAGAGTACCGTTGAGATAGTGAGGGTGTGTTTCTCTTAGCCAGAGCCTAAACTTGACTGACGCAGGTCGAGGGTTACTGTTAATAATTTTTGAACTATTTTTAAGGTATGTTCAGTAAAAGTGCAAGTGGAAATTTCTAACTTTTGAAATAGTTCTCAGATTAAAATTTAGAGGGAAATGTTGAATCCGCAGTGCCAAGATCAACTTTATGGGAAGCATTACATTGACCAGTATGGGTCAAAAGAAAAAGTTTATTTTCTGGACTTAATAAAATAATAAAATAACTCAAAATCTTATTTTATTTCTTTCTTTTAATTATTGAGCAGCGGTGGAAGGACAATTGGGTTTTCAGACCATTAAATTGTCGGATACACTTGGTTGTGAAAACGCAATGTTTGGAGAATTAATAGGTTCATTAATTCAATTAATTAATGAACCTCATAAATTCAATTCATTAATGAACCTCATTTATTGTTCAGTGAGTTGGTCATCTGATTAGTCTATTTAAATGAAGCTTGTGCATGGTTTTTTGATACTCATGAGAGGAACCTCTCACAATGTGCCGCTACATCTTCCACCGACCTAGAATAAGGCTTCGAAGACCGTTGGAGGATTCAATGATGAGCGCTGAATGATGAGAACCTTCTACTTCATTAGAAACACCATCATACATGGACACTCCTTCCTCGTCATCAGTGCCTTCCAAAAAATTCAAGGTAGGGTGTTATATGGTTGATTTCTCCCCTTTACCCCATTATTGAAAATTAGGAAAAACAAAAATCAACACTCCAATGAGTTTATCCTTGTTTCATTCATTAATGTAAGAAGATATTTTGGGGTTTTCATTATGGGAGTTTTTCTAATTAAAATATCATTCCCATGATGTTATACTAACATGAAGGGTGAGGGCCAAATGAACATGGCATGAACCCTCCACCGAACTCGGTTATGGTAGCATTTTCATGGTTTACCGAAAGATTTGGTGGTAAGGTAGAACCAAGCGCCACATAGAGAAAGTACTATACCAAGAGGTGCTTAGGAATGGACAAGAATAAAAGAGAATTACCAAAGCTTCGTCGGTGTCCTGAGGAGGCTTCGTCAGCATGGAAGCACTGGCGATTAAGGGAGGGGGTGAATAGCACCCATGGGCCATGAAGGAATGTCGACGCCCTAAGGTGCCACATTGGACAAGGGGGCAGCCACAGTGGAAGGACAAAACTTCATGTCATGGAAAGGGTAGACCAGTGCATACTGGTATGCTACGGGCCGCTCCACACCGATCGACTAGTGGAGTGCGGCAATATCTGGTTCCGTTGTTGAGCCAAGTGGTTCCATATGGCGTCACACCACTATGGAAGGTCGTGAATTCACGCTGTGAAAAAGGGTGAACCCGTGGTCTGTGAGTCTTGTGCGTGATCGGTCTAGTGGGACCAGCTGAGAGAGGAAACACTAACTAGCTCTGCTTCCTTGAAGGCCCAAACAACATTATCCATTCGAGAGGGGTGCAGATCCCCCACGCTCGGCCAGCGGGCCGAGAAATTCTACAGCCTAGAGGGCTTTTCCCTAAAAGGTGGTTCGTACCGAGCCTATGGCCTAGTAGTCCGGAGTAGGCCTAGAAAACCCAGGATGATTATATCCCCTTTGATCTGGGCTCAGTGGGATAGATCGAGTCTTTCTGATCGGGTCAGACCGTACCTTGACCCACACACGACTCAGTTTCTCTTAAATGAGAAAATCTCCTAATCCAGACCTCTGTTTGACAGACCATATTCTACATTGGAACCCTTAAGACGAGACTGTCCTCTTTGAGATACTCCATATGAGTTTGGGAGAATTTTGGAGTATGGCTGAGTTGGATCAGTCTTGAATCCAACCGGGACGCCACTACTAAAATGCCTATAACATACAGACCATGTGTCCAATTGAGAGGCTGTCAGTTTTGTTAGAACCATTAAGATATGGTTTATCATTAGATTACATATACGTTGGAATTATTAGCAGTTTAGGTATGACCAATGGATTGAGGAGTGTATCCTCATGGAATAAAGAATTCATAGTGTGGTAATCTAGTGGCTGGCTGAGACGTGATTAATATATAGCAATCCTGTGTGGATCAGCACAGAGCGATCCTATGTGGATCACCATCGAGAGATCCTAGCTGAATCATCACTGAGTGATCCTGTGTGGATTAGCACCGAGAGAACCTTCTTGAATCATCACTGAGCTATCCTGTGTGGGTCAGTAGTAGTACCTTAGGACAGAATAAGATGATCTAGCTTTATGACTAAAGATATATACTTCTGTACTTATATTGAATCTAGTTTGAGTTGAGTCATTTTCTTTTTGATTTGTGATAGAGATCATGATTTGTGGTTATTTGTATGTGGAATTATGAGATACCTTCACGGATCTCAGGGTCCTAGCTAAATATTGTTATACACACACTTACACGGGCTACGCAAGCACATTGTTTTTTCTTGTGTAGATGACAGACATCTTTGACTAAGACACGGGGAGACATGATTTGACGGTGTATAGAGGTGACCGGTTGACATAAATAGATATAGTGATGATTTTTACCTACCCTTCAGGTAGGATTGTTGGAAGACAACCTCAAGAGTTGTTTTCACTTTTTGATGTATTTCCATTTCAGTTGGGCTTGTATTATATCCCTCTTTAATACAGTACATACGTTTACACTCTGTGGTGGTTTTTATTTGTGCTTTCACCTTCCTTATTCCATTTCGTTTACATGTTTTCACTATACCATATCTGTGTGTGTATAGGTTTTGAGGCAATGTATTCCCATTTTAGGTAAATTGATTTCTAGTTCTAGTAGCCAACCCCCATCCCATAGAAGGTGGTCATGTGGTAGTCACGACACCAGCCTTAGGGGACCAGTCATGACAAAGTTGTATCAAAGGATTGGGTTCTACAATAATAACATAGTGTTTATTTCTTCAATGGAGAAATAGTGTTAAGTGTCTTGAGTTAGGGTTTTGGTTTGGGGAGTCCAGTGTTGATGCGGCTGTTGACATATCCATAAACAAGGACCCTGAATTCTATTTTTCAACTTAGTACATGCAATCATTGATTGCACGTGTTTTGGAATTTTTTTTCCTTAGATCTAATTTGTGTGAACTCACTATGTATAACTTATTTGAAGTGTACATCTTTCTTCTGTTTCAAGATTCCTCCACACAATCATCTATCTAGGATTCCAAATCATGACCATGAGGATGGTCCATAGTGTGACGATGCTTTAGTACATTGTCTATTGTCTGAGATGGTACCTTCAAGCTGTGTCCTAGCGATACCACTACCCATTGTCCAGATGTTACTACCAGAACTATCGGTAGAGGACACATATAGGCTTAGTCCCTTACATGGGTTTTATTGATAGAAACCCTTAAGGTTATGAGATGATCCCACCTCACAGGTGGCTATGTACTGTCTTGAGGTGGTGGCGGAGTTTCAATCTTGACAGGGCACCATTAGATTAGATGGTGGTCCGGGCAGTGAGCATTTTTTGTGGCTCAGTAGGGCAATGGGACGGTCCAGATTACCCCTATCTTACGATGTGGTGACATTTTCCATGGACAGAGCATGATAACCTTTCACAGAGAATGGGGTAACGTTCCATTAAAAGCTAAGGGGTTTTTTGTTCGGAAGAGCATCTATATATTTGACATGACAACATGTCATTAATTGAGTATTCGTCGAGGTGTACCGACAAATCAAGGTACTTGATGAATAAGATACGACTAGTTCGTAAAGGCTCAAAATTCAAATAGAGACATGTTTAGGGACATCTGAGCCATCACTATTCCACTATGCATTCCTACTTATGTTATGGTGATGGAGAGAAACTTTGTGGTTGAAAATTCATTGGCTGAGTAGATTCTTATAGTGAATTTCTGTAGTGGGATAGTAAAAAACTGACATAAGTCTCAGAGACATAGACGTGTAAAATGATTTGGGAAGAGTAAGTGATACAGAAAACTGAATCTATAGGGTAGTAGAAGTGAAAGGGTACCTAGGAGAGAAGAATGAGGTGGTGTACATTTCTACATGTTAAAACCACCACCCATATGTGGTCCCCACCAGTCATAGGGAGCTAGAGGAAAGGAGAAGGGAGTAACTGCATGTGGTCAAGGAGTGTGACCCAAGGGACCTAGTAATGACTTGAGGTACGGTCTATGTCTACTAATAGCTATCATATTAATATCCGTAGGTTCTATTCATTCCATCTTATCAAAAATATTGTTCAATACCTAGAGTTTCATGTTAAACCATTGAGTTAACCCTTGCGTCTAGATATTCCTACTGTAAGAGACTCGATAATCACACTTATGTCGATAGCGTGATCTGAACCATGAGGTGAGAGTATCAGTTACAACATCTTGGTGGATGCATCGAGGCCTTATGACGTTAGTCAAATACTATTTTACATAATATACAGTTTGGGTAGTCTGATGTTTTGGATTTAATGGTACTCTGCATATGATACCTTATCAATTCCAAAAACATATATGATGGATTATTAATAAAACTTGTCTGATTTATCATTATAAATACAGACTTATTTCATTAAGAAATTTAGAAACTGTTGATTCATTAGATTGATCGGTTCATCAGATGGATCAACCAATTTGATGTATCGACTGATTAATACTTATGTAAAACCATTGGCCTCATTAAATTCAACATCCCAGTATCAAAATAACTGATATATCTGGTACTTTTTGATATGATGATCATTATCCAAAAAAATGAAACTTTTTAGAAACACCAAAAATTTACATTTCTCTTTTTTTGCACAAACTCCCACTTATATCAAGAATTATTCATGATGCTTAGAACATTGATATTAGTATTGTATCATTAGATTTATTTTTCCATAACATCTGATAGAATTTGTTTCGAAACATATTTTCTCATCCTTTCATTAATAAATATTGGATAAGCATTTTATATAAAATATGATGTTTAGAACATTTATCACAAGGCAACAACATCAAATTTTGTATGTTGGACATCTATTATGACATTAAGAATATGGAACATCATTACACTCCATTCAAAAAAATCTATTGTAGAAGTATGAGTCCTAAAACACGTTTTACAAGAAAATATCTCATGAATAGAAAACTAAAATTTATTGACTTTCCTAATAAATCATTATTTGATCATATGAGTATGAAACTCCCTACATATGATCACTAAAACCTAAAAAGTATTTTAATTTCTCATAATGAAAATAAAATATAGAAAATTAAAAAAATAATTTATCCACTATCTAAAAAACCACTTATATCCAACATAGACCCAAAAATACACCTTTTAGATATTTGTTTCACCCAACATTCATAAATCACTAAAACTTTTCAACTAACGATCTGGATCTATAATCAACAATTCAAAGCCAACCTGACGAATCTCATTTTAAGACAGAAGAAAAATTGAAAACAAAACAAAGCTATTCATAAATAGCCACATAAATATTTTTTACAATTAAAACATTCCATATCTTCACAAATTATTCCACATTCATGAATGAATAAATTTCTTAT
This sequence comes from Viscum album, assembly GCA_963277665.1. Taxonomy (NCBI): domain Eukaryota; kingdom Viridiplantae; phylum Streptophyta; class Magnoliopsida; order Santalales; family Viscaceae; genus Viscum; species Viscum album. The sequence goes on from OY728133.1 coordinate 1,871,172,084, forward strand.
AATAAGTTTAAAAAAATTTTAAAACATTTCACACATTCAAAAACTAGGAACACAAAAACCACTTTTTAAACACCCCCATGTATATAATTCCTTAAAATATTTATCTTATATCAATGTATATATTATTCAATCATAACCAACATTGAGAACCCTATCCAAAGACAAGATTAGAGTTGATAGATAAAAACTCACCACAACCTTGGAGGGAAATTGGTTGGATTCCCTGGTTAAAACTTATTTTTTAAAAACATTACATTTTTAAATGTTTTGTTAAAATATTAACAAAATTTTCCATTGTAGGAAAATATTCAATCTTGAGTTCATTATTCTCAAAATGCTCTTTGGTAATGTGATATTTTATATCAATATTCATTGAATGATAATGTTGCATAGAATGTATCATGATATTTATAGAACCTTGATTATGTTAACCCAAAACAATAGGTAACTACACATCAACTAGAAAATATTCAGACTGCATATTCATCCACATAACATTTGTTGCAACTTGAGTAGAAGCAACATATTCCGATTCATCCATGCTATGCTTTAAATAATTTTACTTTTTATTATTCCAACATTGTAAAATATACCCCAATAAGAAAAATCCAATAGTAATAGATCTTCTATCTTCCACACTTTATTCCCAATCAGTGTATGTATATGCAACAAAAATCAATTATTATTAGGAAATAATATTTTATACCAAAAAATGTTTTTCCTTTGATATATCTGTGAATTGTTTTTGTAGCTAAGAGATATGATCCTTTTGGATCAATTTAAAATCATTCCCACAAAGTACCTGTATAAAAAATATCATTTCATAAAGAATTCATATAAAAAACATATAATAATATTTTTATTTTTTTTAAATCCACTTCCTTTCCTTAAATATATTTATACAAAATTGTTATCACTTATTTTGGTGTGGATATAGGTTATGAATTCTCCACCACATATTTCTTATGAATTTACTTAAAATAGTTTTATTGAGGTAGAAAAATATATTTCCTCTTTTATACAATTTTAAACATAATAAAGTATTTATTTTAACTATGAATAGAAATTTCATGCAACTTACACATATCATAAGATGTTTTATCAAAATATCTTTTATAAATTCTAGAGAAGATAATATCCTCAACATTGAATATTACAGAAAGATAGAAGTGTTTATTCTCTTTGATTTAGAGATTACTATCAAATATTCCTTTCATGAAGTTCATATTCCATAATAATGAATTTTGTTTTGAATACCAATCTCTCAAGGATTTATATAATCTATAAAAAATTATTTATTCAACAAGATCATATAACATTGATTTTTTCAATTTATGTATCAACATGGATTTTCTACATATGATTATTCATCAAGATCAACATTGTTAAATGTTTATTTGAAATCATTATGAAAAAATTTATAAAATCATTGTATACAAATTGAAAGAACTATTTTTACTATTTTCAACAATATTAGAGGAAAAGAATTCACATAAAATTAAATACCTTAAATTTTTATGTATCACTTTCATATCAATTGTGATTTGTTTCTCATATCTTCTCCATCGTCATTAAACGTGATTCAAAATACTCAATATTTTCCAATAATATTTTACATTTGGATTTGATACGAGTTCCCAGGTATAATTCTTCACAATATGATCCAATAATTCATTCATATCATGAATCCACTCATGTTGATAAAAATTGTTCCTTTAAAAATTTTGGCTCAAGTTTTGAATACAAATAAGTGTGTCCAATTGTTTTATTGATTTTCTTATTTGAAATTTATTATTGATCACCAATGTTGTAATTTATTTCTCTTTATTTCCCAATTACTAGGATAATATTTACGAATTCCTTCATAATAACATGAAATAGTTGAGTCTAATTATTCTATTTTCAGGGTGTTGCTGTTATTATAATTCATTTCATGTTTCTCAATAACAGTTATTTATATTTCTCTATCTTCCTTTTCTATATTTTTTTTTGGAACATCTTATTCTTATTTTTCAAGAACCATTACATTAAAGAAATTGACTATTTTCTTATTTCTTTTTTAAATCATCTATACCCTCAACCATTTAAGGCATACATAAGAAATATTCCATCTTCACCAATATGATAAAATTTTAAAATATTACACCTTTTTATTTACGATCGATGGACTCTAGAAAACTCTTAAGTGTTACAAATATGGAATTTAATTACTGACTCTTCTATAAGGGTATAAATCAGATCATTACATGTAGAAACACCAATTATGAATATAAAATGGTGAACTCATCTCGCCTCTAAAATTAGTCAGTGATTCCCTGTATAATGAACATTATATGACACATCACAATAATATATATTTTATATCTTTCAACAACCTAATTTTTCTACGGTTTTTATGGTATATAGAACTAATGAAAAATTCTATTTTTCCAGAATATTTATGAATTCATTATTTTTTTTCTTGACTAACATTATCATTTCACAAATTTTTCATAGAATATCCATATTAATTTTCTTCTCTTCTCTTAAATACCATAAACATATTCTATGTATTTGATATATATTTCAAATACATAATACATTTAATCCGAGTAGAATAATCAATGTATGAAATAAACTACTTATCTCTAAAAGTTCCTTGTTTTCTCAAATGCTAAAAAATATAAGAATGAATTCATTGCAGGGGAAGAGATAAAAATATGTAAACTTTCTTATGTACAAAGTTTCTAATTTTACCTTTATAAAAAATTTAAAATTACAAATATAATCTTATTTTAACATCATTAATATCATAATCACTATCTCTATTTGTTAGTCTGGTCATATTATTGGGACATATATTCGTCAACCTAATATGACTCAACTAATTGTATACCATCAAGATATGATAATTTGAATTTTTTTCTTCTCCAAATTGAAAAATTTTCCCTTATATACATTGGAATCTAATAACAAATTTTCCATCTAAAATATATTTAAAAAAACCATATTTTATGAAAAAAATTATTTCCTTCATCATAATGTTTTGAAATAAATAAGAAGTTATGTTTCAGTTTATCAAAAAACAAGGCCTTTTTAAATTTCAATTTGTTTTCCCCGATAATATGAAATCCAACACCTTTGATTCTGAGTGATTCACCATTTCCAAAAGTAACTATTAATTATTTAAAATGTTTCCAATTATTCTATAGTTTCAGATCTCCCATAATATGTGACGAGTGCCCATTATCCAAAATCCACGGTCATTCTCCTTTTATTGCTTTGAGATATTCTTCTTCCATAATTTAATTTTATTAATATTTACTTTTTAACTCAAATATTCTTTATTATAGTTTCCATAAAAATATTTTTAGGATGATTGTAAAATAATAGATCATTTAGAAAGTTATCCAGGATCTTCACACCTTACACCGATAGTTTCTAAAGGTTTGAATCTTTTTATAAATTTCAAAACATCATTAACATAATTACTAATTTTTAGAGCATTGAATCCCTCTAAAACTATTCTTATAGTTACTCATGGGATATTTTTAATGTTTTTTATACCAACACCTAATTTCTATATGAATAAATCTAGCACAATACTAGAAATATCATTATATAGAATATTTTCCTCCATAAATTCTGTACAGTCTTGATTTGTTAAGTTGTTTTTCTAAATCCTTATTACTCTATATATTAAGACTTTATTGAACCCATGATGTTTTGTTATATTTCAAAATATTAATTTTTAAAATTTTATTTTCTCCCATATTCAACAAAATCAGCAGTATGAGTTGCATTTGATTTAGAATATGTAATTTTAGAAACATTTCAGTTTTATCTTTTTTTGGTTCTATCCAACACATGATTTTATAATCTTTGTTAAACCATAAAGCATATCCACTTTTATTTTCAGCCATTAAAGACTTGTTTTTTAATCTTTATAAGGCCCATAGTTCTTAAAACTTTTTTTAACGTTATAAATATTGTTTTTGAAACTTGTATCTCACTATAGAGTGTTAGATAACTTTTTTTTACAAGTACTAATTATTCATTATTCACTTCTATTTTTATTTCAATATATTATTTCTATTTATTTTAATTTTCAGTATATTTATTCAAAATATTAATCTATTATAGAAATTAATTTTTCATAGAAAATAAAATATTGAAATTGTTTTATTAGGATTTCCCTTTTAAAATTATGGATATATCATTCAAGTATCAAAATTTTTTGAAGACATTATTTCAACACTATTTTCATAGGAAATTATAAATGAATCTTTTTTTATCAAAAATATTACTTTTATCACTAAAAAACACATTGTTTTTACCTTTTATAATAAACATTTTTTCTGCAACATCTTTAGTGGGTCTTATAGGTTCAAATTTCTAATGTCCTGACCCCAGAAGCCCTGATTAAGTGCATTATTACGTATCATTGGCATGATAACAAAATACCATGTCTCTAAAGACAGATTTGTTTAGCATAAATCTATGTACTGGATAGATTAATAAGGTTTACATTACATCATAAAATGGAAAACTATAACAACATTTATTGCATAGAAAACACTGAGATCCCATAGACTATCACTACAGGTTAGTAATAATATTTTTCTCGCATCCTAGGAAAAATAAATTAATGAAAGAAGTGAGATCAGATGCTCTATAAGGATTATAATATAGAGGAAGCTCTTATAAATAAGTATAAACATTTAATGAAATGTATAAAACTAAAAAAATAATTTTAAACATAAAATTCATCATAATATAACAAATATCAATCAAACTAATTCCATTAACATACTTAAATGTATATTATACTAGTCTAATAATCACATGAAAAAAAAATTCCACATTTATAATGATGGAATGCATAATGCTAAACTTTTCTAACCACATAGTCAAGGACTTGTGCCAAGACTAAAAATTAGATTTCGCCAAGGCCTTCTTCCAAGACACTAGTTTGTCTCTTGAGACTTACCAATGCATCTAGGAGATATATCAGGCTCAAACCATCACTTACTAAGTCCAATTCATTCCTCATATGAAATGGTTTAAACATAACATAATCAATTGTATAAAAACTAGCATAGGAAAAATAAATAAATTATCTATAATCCATGAATGGTATGAAATAACACATCCATAGTCAAACATATCACAAAACCTTCAATATTGCATGGATGTTTTGTATCATAATAAATCAACTTAAAAAAATCGTAAAATCCATCAAATGATGTTGACAGAGATGAAATCAATACCTTTTTAGAGAAATATCTCTTTCTATTTTGAAATCATTTAAATGTTATGTAATTATAGAAGAAAAAATTTATTTTTGAAAATATTCTTATATGATTTTAAGGGAATTTTCTATGATGATACAACGGAGTAAAATAGCCGTAGCCACCGTATAAGTTAAAAAAAGACATTCTTACCTTAATTTTCTCAAAAAGGTTATAAAGGACCTTGTTTGGAAAACGATGGAATGATTCCTTTATAAAAATCTTATAAAAGTTTAACAAGGGTATAAATGACTTTAACCCATAGTCTATAAAATAGTAATAATGTTTTGAAATACATTTTTATCAAACATGGATGTGGATGATAAAGAGGACCCAATAGATAATTACGTTTGAACAACCACGGATAGTGAATAGATTGTAGAATAAACCCTTACCTTGTAATTTTATTGGTCGCGGGTAGCTTAACCTCATTTATAAGGGAGAAATAATTTGTATTAAATTATACAATATTCATATACATTAATATGATATCATATATGATCTTTTAGCATTTCTTTGTAAATAATATCTTAGTATTATAGTCGTTTCATATGTTAAGAGATTCATTTTGTTTTATATTCATTGTTATGTGGGTCATATTTTATACGGATGGGATGTATCCTATTCATATACAGAATTATATTAAGTCTTCAAACATTGTTTTTTATCATCAAATGAAAATTAGACTTGAATGGATATGATGGGGAATGAATCTCATCACGTTCGAGGAGACTGTAATCCGTACGTAAGCACGAGCTACAATATCAATCTTTTCATGTGATCATTATTAATTGGTTAGCCAACTGGGAAAAATTATAGATGAAACATCGATAATAACCTACTAAACCAATAAAACTGCGTACCTCAGTTATATTCGTCGGTGCTGGCCATTCTTGTATTTCTCTTTTCATAGAAGGATCATTAGAGATTCCATCCATAGAGATAATATGGACATGAAAAAAATCACTTGAAGCTAGAATTCAAACTTGCTAAACATCACATATAATTCGTGTCTTCTAAGAGTCTTCAGGATAATGTGAAAGTGATTCTCATGAAATTTGTAGATTTTGGAGGATACCAAGATATCATCTATAAATACCACTAAAAATTCATCAAGATATTCATTAAAGACACTATTCATTAAATTCATGAAGACAGAGGGTGGATTAGTAAATGAAGAAGGCATTACTGTAAACTCGTAATGCCCGTATGTAGTTCGAAATGTTGTTTTAGGAATGTCTTCCTTCGTCACAAACATCTGATGTTATCTAGATCGAAGGTCAATCATTGAAAAGTATTGAGCTCCATGAAGTTTCTCGAATAAATCATCAATTAGAGGTAGGGTATTCATGTTATTTGTTGTTATAGCATTGATCTCCCTATAGTCAATGCACAACCTCATAGATCCATATTTCTTCTTAGAAAAAGAACATGGGCTTTCCACGGAGAAACACTAGGGAGAATAAATCATTTTTTACTCAACTCCTCTAGTTTTTTCTTTAGTTCCACTAATTACACACTGGCCATCCTAAAGGGGGTCTTCAATTTGGGCCTTGGACAAGGAATAAAATTGATAGAAAACTCAATTTATCATTCTAAAGATGTCAAGGTAAATTTTTTGGAAACATATCAACATATTCTTGCACAATAGGTACATCCTCTATTTGAACATTTCTTTCCTCACCCATAGTTATTTCATTCTCTTCCCTCCCCAATAATTGAATTTACTTGAGCTACTGGGGGTGGATCTAGATAATAATTAGGTGGTGACATTTCTAATCTAAATATAAGGTACTCCATATCATTATCAAAAATTGTAACCTCCATCTTCTTATAATAATTTTTTGCATCATAGTCTGAATGCCAATCCATTCCGATGATTATATCAAATTAAATCATGAGTATGACGATGAGATCAATAGATAAATATTGTTTATATGTATTAATGGGAACTGATTCACAAAACGTTGTTTCCAATATACTACCCTTAAATGTTTTGAATGTCAACTACCTTGTCAAGTCAAATTAGAAATATCTAATTTTCTTAGAAAACTGGGAAGATATTAAATAATGCGATGATCCAGAATCAAATAAAGAATCTTCTAAACTTGAGGAAATTGTTGAATTAACTTCCACTACATCTTTCGGAGCATCAAACACAGCAGTGTTATAGCATAATCTTGGCCTTGTTCTCTTGGCCTTTTATGAGGATAGTTTGCCTAATGCTTTGTATATTTATTCACATAAATCCCCCTTTCTCTGCAATTGTAGTATTCAACATCGACATCCTCATTCTTCCCCTTTCAATAATGATCTTAGTGGCCTTTTAAACCACACTTGTAACAGACTCCCCTTCACTTTAGGCATTTACCAGGGTGTGCCTTCACACATTTTCATCAGGATGGATATTCAACTTTTCCCTTCTTCCCCTTATTTCCATTTTCAGATAGTTCGATAGATCTATTCTTCTCTTGCATTGGTATAAATTTTTAAGACTTATAGAAATCTTTTTCTGTCTTGATAGCACATGAGACAATATCTTCATATGATGTAAGGATTGTGAGTCTAATGCTCTATGGAGAAATGGTTTTAACCTATCAAAAAAAATGATGAATATTACTTATTGAGTTACATATATAATCTGTAGCATGCCTTTATAACCTTGTAAAGTTAGATTCATACTTTTCGACATTCTCATCCTCCTTTTTCCACAGACTCAGAAATTGTCTTTCCATATCCACTCGATGGTCATGAGGAATGTATATTTCTAAGAAATTTTCCTTAAACTCCATCCATCCCATATTTTATACCGCACCATCTTCCTTTATGTTTTGAATAAATGACCACCATTGATCTGCATCTCCAATGAGGCGGTAAAATGCAATGAAAAAGTATTCCCTTTCGCTACACCCCAGGTCGTGGAATATTTTCTCTAATGAATTTATCCATTTCTTAGATACTAGTGTATTTTTACCCCGATTGAATGTTGGTGGTTGTTGCTTCATGAAATGATCTAACATTGATCCTCCACGCTGCGGATCTGGGTGCTCTATATGGGTAAGGTTATTATTCATAACCTGAGTGAATTGTCCAAATATAGTGATAAGCTGATCAACACCAGTTGTATCATGAGCTCCACTATAATTTCCATGAGTAGGATGCAAATCCCTATATGGAGTGTGTGTATTGACACAGTCTCCATTTTTTCCACCAGGCACCTTTTATAAATAATGGAACAAACTAGATTAGTTTATGAATCACAATACATAAATCCATACTTGTAAAATGCATACCATTAATTGAATAGTTTATGGATATAATCCATAATCATAAAAAAATTCATTGAATAAGTATATAATCCTAAACCATTAATAATGGTTTGTTATGAAAATGATAATTATACTAAGAATATCCCCTGGGAGTGTCATAACCAAGAGTTCAGAATGGCCCATTTTCATTCACCAGTTCCCATTCGAGTTTAGCTCAAAGATGTGATTTCGAGTTCTACCACTAGGTACATCTGTTCCAGATCTGCCACTACATTCTCGTATCTAGAAATGGATGTTTTTCTTGGAAAAATCAAAAAATATCTAAAGATACCAAACTTATAAGAATTTATTCTATAATAATCATAAAAGTATATCTTAGTGCTTTGTGATCTAATCAGAGTTTATCTAAATCAAGATTCCATGGTTTGTACAAAACTTCCTCTAATACCAACTTTAACACCAGAAGCCTAGAAGCCATGAGTCAGTGCATTATTATGTATCATTTGCATGGTCACAAAAGATCATGTCTCGAAAGACCTATTAGTTTATTAGCCTTGGAAACACAAGATACATTAATAAGTTTCACATTACATCATAAAATGGAAAACTACAACAACATTGATTCCATAGAAAACAATGAGATCCTACAGTCTATCCCTATAGTCCAGTCATAACATACTTTTTCGCATCCCGTGAAAAGTAAAACATAGAAAGGGGTGAACTCAGATGCTCTGTAAGGATAACAATATAACGAAAACTTTCATAAATAAGCATAAACATTTAAGGTAATGTATAAGACTAAAACAAAAAGCTTTTTAAAATTGAACAATAACATAATATGGAAATGATAAATCAAATAATTCAATTTACTTAATCACATGGATATTCTACTAGTCGAATAATCACATGAAATATCAATAGCCACTTTCATAATGATGGAATGAATAATGAACGAATTTCATTACCACATAGTCAAGTCATTGTGCCAAGACTAAAAATAAGATATTGTCAAGGCCTTTTTCCAACACACTATTTTGTCTCATGATACCTACTGATGCATCGAGGAGCTACAATGGGCTCCACCCGTCCCTTACTAATTCTAATGCATTCCTCATAAGAAAATATTTAAACATAAAATATACAATCCTAATAAAACTAGCATTTGAAATTTCAATACTTTATCTATAAACCATGAATGGTATGAAAAACACATCCAATGTACAACATATCAGAAAACCTTCAATACTATATGGATGTTTTTTATCATAATAAATCAACTTCAAGAAAACTTAAAATCCATCAAAGGAAGTTGACATAGATGAAATAAATACCTTTTAGAGAAATATTTTATTCTATTTTGAAATCATTTAAAATTAATGTAATTACAAAATAAAAGCATTATTTTTGAAAATATTCTTATAAGATTGTGAGAGAAGAAACGACGCTGTTATAATCGTAGAAAATAGCCACACCCGCCGTAAAAGTTAAAAAAGTCATTCTTACCATAATTCTGTCAAAAAGGTAATAATGGTACTTGTTTGGAAAACAATAGAATGATTCCATTATAAACATCTTATAAAATTCAAACGAGGGTATAAATGACTTTAACAAATAGTCTATAAAATAGTATGAATACTTTGAAATACATTTCTAAGAAACATGGATTTGGATGATAAAGAGGACCTAGTAGATAATTACGTTTAAACAATATCAGATAATGAATAGATTTTACAATTTACCCTTACCTTGTACTTTTCCTTGGTTGAGGGTAGGTTAAACTCCTTTATAAAGGGAAAATAAATGTTTTTAAATTATACAAGTATCATATACATTAATATGTTATCATATATGATCTTTTATCATTTCTTTGTTATTAATATCTTAGTATTATCTTCGTTTCAGGTGTTAACGGATTCGTTTTCCATTATATTATTTGTTATGTGAGACATATTTTTTATGGTTGGGATATATATTATTCATATCTATAATGATATTAAGTCTTTAAACATTACATTTTAGCATCAAATGAAAATTAGTCATGAATGGATACGATGGGGAACTAATCTCATCGCGTTCGTGGAGATGATAATCAGTATGTACGCATGAGTGTAATATCATTATTTTGATATTAAAATAATATATATGTAAAACCTGGTTCATATTCTTGAGTTACTGGTTTCTTTGTTTCCTTTTTTCCATTAGTGTTTTTTTTAAAATAAGTAAAATGGGGAAAAATCCAAAAATTTGTGACTACACGTTGTGTATATTTCCACACGCCGTGTACTTTGGCCGTGTGAGATGGGTACACCGGGCGTGTAGGCCTGATGTCAATAAAGGGTGTAAAAAATGACTACACACCATGTATAGTGTATTTACACGCTGTGTATTCTGTCGACATGTGAACAGTAAGGTGGTGGAGGCAGCCACCAGTAGAGCGACAGTACACGACATGTAATCGGGAATACAAGTCGTATAGTCATGTCGATGGATGAATAGTGCCACAGTGGAAAGAAGCCACTAGAGGAACCGTAATAAAAATGAGAAGTACAAGCCGTGTATTTGAGAGTACATTCCGTGTAATTTGTTTTTTCACTTAAAATGGGTAGTAGCCACCTCTGTTTATAGAGGAAGCTTAGAACTCCCGAGGAGAAAGGGAGAGACGGCTAGAGCTTTGAGGATCACCCGACCACACACCGGGAACCTGATTCTCACGCTGTCGATCTCCTTGGAACCGCACGAGTATGATCTTCCTTCTCCTAGAGCCTTTCATACCAATTATTTCTTGAGGAAAAGATATTTCAGTTAGAATGGGATTATGTTCATCTCGGATCTTCTCAATTCTTGTTTATTTCGGGAGATGTCGTTCTGGTATAGCGATCAGAGACGATCGAGGTAGGTGGTCTGGTGTTTAAATTTCAACTACTCTGTTTTGTTTTGTAACGTTGTGCTACAAGCCCATGTTTGGGGTGTCGTATGGTTGTGTAATTTTTTGAATGTTATCTGGAGTTGCATAGATAAACTTTTGATAAGTTAAAACTGTAGTTTGGGATCACTGCTTGGATCCAGGACCACCCCGTGGCTGCGTTCCTCTGTTTAGTCGTTTGGCCAGGATACCCGAGGGTATGCCATCATTATAATAAGCATTTATGTTTCATGAAATAATGTTTTTATAAATTTTTGGACTATTCTTTAGGCTCAGCCCGGTTAATTTAGCCTGTGGGCATGGTTTTTCATAGCCCGAGGGCAGTGTTTTGTTTAACCTATGGGCATCCTTTCTGTGCCCATGGGCAGTAGATTCTGTGCCTGTGGATGAAACTTCGTACGCCTGTGGGAAATATCTCTTATGCCTATGTGGAGACACCTTTGGTGGGTCCCTATTGGGATTTATTTCTCACACCCTGTTTGGGTCATGTCTTCAGCCCAAGAAAATTACATTTTTGTAGGTGTGGAAAATGGAAAGGGTCCCTATACAGGTACTTGATTGTAGCAGAGGAGTTGGAGAGCATGGGACCGAGCTTAGGCTTGCGAAGTTGCGACATTATGTTTACTATGATTTATTTTTTATTGGTTGCAACATGTATTTTGAGTTGTATTGTATTTTTTTGCATTGTATTTTGTTCTGGCTGCTTTCATAGAATTAGTGACATGATGCATCTTTATATATATGACTACTGATTCTCTTTTACTTCAGTTTTCCATTTAAGTTTTATACTGTCTACTACATTCACTGTTTCATGTTATTTATCTTTTCCGGTGTGCTACACTTTGAAAAATGATGACATAGTTTCCCAAATATCATACCTGGGCCCTCACTACTAGTCACCAGCCTCTGGTATTTGGGGAAATGCACTTGAGGTCATGGAAACAACTGGGTTCGGGGCACCCGTTGAGTGGAACCCGGATCCGAGATGTTACAAAGGGGTATCAATGGAGGTCTTTTCTTTGAATTACTGTTTGGAGCATTAGTCAGGGATAAGTAGGAAAAGGTAGTTGTTCATAAGTTGTGCCCGGGAGTAGCTAACCCAAGTACAGGGAAAATCCAATGTACCTCGTTATTTCAATTAATACAGGTTTTCAATTTTACTATTGACTTTATTTTCGTCATTTGGTGACACACTTGTAGTGTGCAGTTTATATTTTATAAATGGGTTCTATTTAGTTACAACCTGATGAGAGGAGGGTCTTCCATCCAATGCATCATTTAGACACAGGCTATAAATCACATTTCATGCATTCGTTCCATGTCGTGTAGGTGCATTAGAAATTTCATTTTTTGTGACAGTTGATGTGCTAGAAAATCATGCTATTGGGATCGCTACTTTGATACATACCTACTATTTTATAGGGTATTGTTGTGTGAGATGTTGATAGAATGAATGCCAAACTTTTGATTTTGGAGTGTATGGGCCCTCAATGACATGAATTTGGTGGATCATTGATAATTTTACCTTATTATAACATGAATAAGATGCCATCCATTTATTCGTGAGGAGTATGGGCCCTCACGGATCGAAATTTGGAACTTTGGTGTTTGTTCTGTGTTTTTTCTGGGCTCCGGGGTAGTTTTTGAGGCTTACTACCCAGAAAACACAGAATACAGGGTGTGTAGTTCTCTGGACACATGCCATGGGATATTCTGTTTGGGAAGAAGTGGAAACTTTTTAAGTACACATCGTGCACCCTTTGTACACGCCGTGTAGTCTCTTCCCGTGTCATAGGCCATGTGGGCGAGGAAACGGGGTAGGGAACAACTTGGGGGAACATGTCATGTACTAGTTTTACATGCTGTGTAGTGTTGATCTGGTGTCTGTTTCTATAACTAACAATATGGACGGATGAAAACATAAGACATACATGTCGTGTCCAACTTGAACATTCCGTGTAGTCTAGTGCAGATACCCGACCATGTCACGAACAACACATGTATGTTTTATCCTTTATAGTACACGTGGTGTAGAGTCAGCCATGTAGCCGACCGTGTAGTGAGAAAAACGGGTCGGTCTGGGGATTCTTTGAACACACAATGTCTTTTTGTAACAGGTTGTGTAGTGTGACCTGGGTACATAGGTCGTGTGATGAACAACACGGGACAGTGAAAGCCTGTCAAGTACAAACCATATGCCATTGGGACATGTCGGGCAGTTCTATTTTTAGAGATCCTTCGGGAATAGCCAAGTAGAAGGGCTCGGGTAGAAAAAAAGGATTCATGTACATGCGGTGTGTTAGGACAACACGCTGTGTAGTTGGGCTGACACAAAACCAGTTCTAGCATAAGTACGTGCCCATGTGATGGCCTATGAGAACACGTCGTGTAGTATTTATACAGGCTGTGTAGCCCAGTTTTGTAAATATTGAATGATTTCTTTCCCATTTTCCCTTATTGGTCTGCTCATTTTCGGTCTTTGATAATTTTGATCTAAGGTGTGTGTTTGAACTTGTAGAGTCATGCCACCGAGACGACCACCGGTTGTTCTCCAGGAGAGCGAAAACTATTTTACTCCAGAGATGGTGGACCATGGTCTACCATTGGATCATGTAGCAGTGCCAGATGCGGAGCTCGCCATTATACTGGACATAGGTGCGGAGGCACAGTTCCGTGAAGGCTTTATGCAGTTCATGGAGACCTTCTAGGGAGCACAGCAGGACGCCACATATACGGAAGAGCTGACTTGTATCATTCAGCAGAAACATCCGCCTACGTTTTTAGGGGATGGAGGACCAAAGGCTGCAGAGTCATAGCTAGATTCGATGAAAATGATATTCGAGCATCTAGAGATGCCTCTGAAGAGGCGGTTCAAGCTCACTATATACATGCTGCGTGATTTGTCCAAGAGGTTGTGGGATGTTACCACCTAGTCTGAGCATCACCATGACATGGTATGGGAAGATATTTAGGCATCATTCTATGACTTATTCTTCCCGGAGACACTGGGGGAAGATCGAGCTCAAGAGTTCATGAATCTGCAGCAAGGCACCATGTTAGTGATGGATTATTCTTCCCGCTTCACCGAGATTCAGAAATTTTCACCGGTTCTAGTAGGCGATTAGGCGTTGAGGGATCAACCCTTTGAGGATGGTCTTTGGCATGATATCCAATCACTATTGAACATCTTCAGGTTGCCTATAGTGCATGCTATTGTGAACAAGGAACTGATTACAGAGCGGAACATGCGGGAAGCTAGTGGTGTGGGCCAGGGCAGTTCGACATCAGTTTCTAGTACTATTGATACCAGTAATAGGAAGATACAGATGGACTTCTCTCATGTAGGTAGTACTAGCTAGAAGAATACTTTAGGTGGCCAGGTCATGTTCTACCAGTGTGGTATAGATGGGTAAAGGAGACCATAGTGTCCACGTGACCCAGTGGAGTTCCAATCTTGCTATAGGAAGGGTCATCTCCATCTTTTTTGAAGAGAGTTTCCACCAGTGCCTAGTGAGAAGGGTTCTTCATAGACTCAACATGCAGGAGGAGGGCCAACAACTTCTTACCAGTCAGGAAATTGGGGTACGTCTGGAAGTACAAGAAGTGATGGTGGTCGTGGCTGTGGTATCCAAACAGTAGGATCTCAGAGGCAGCAGGGCGGGTTAGCTCAAGGTAGCCAGGCTTTGTTGGAGGGCCACGACACAGAGCAGGCATATGCAGTGCAACAGACATAGCATAAGCAGGATCCCAGACCTTCTACTGTATGAGTTACTATTTTGGTAGTTTCTGTTTTATCTTTAGTACTTTTCAACACTGGCGCTACCCACTGATTTATAAATGTGCCTATTGTAGATAGCCTTGGGCTCTGTGTTCCTTATTATTCGTCTGTTTTTATGGAGATAGACACTCTGTTTGGGGAATAGAACTGTAGGTGTGCCTCACTTCAGGGAGTTCCCCATAGAGGTTGGTGGGTGTCACTTTCCATGGGACCTCTATATCTTAGAGATGATAGCCTATGATTTCATTCTCAAAATGGACTGGTTGGTACCCTTTCCAGCCTGTGTGGATTGCTAAAGTCACAAGGTGAGTTTTACATCACCATAGGGCAGAGAGTTTCTATACAAGGGCGAATGGGATTTCCATGCGAGCTGAGTTGGACCCGAGCATCGTGTGTGATGTGGTGTGACAACCCAGATTCCGAGTTTATATTTGGATGACTAGGGTACTTTTCATACATATTTCCCTCCAGTAGTTGATCATTTCAGGGATATCTTCCCAGATGACCTTTCGGGTCTTCCTCCGAAACTAGTGGTGGAAATATTTATTGAGCTTGTGCCAGGAGCAGCACCGGTGTCCATTCCTATTGATAGGATAGCTACTCATGATTTGAAAGAGGTCAAGAGGCTGATAGAGGAGTTAAAAGAAAAGGGATTCATCTGACCCCGTACTTTTCCATGGGGTTTGCCAGCCCTATTTGTGAAGAAGGTATATTTTACCCTCAGACTCTGTGTGGACGATCGAAAGTTGAACGAGTTGACCGTCAAGAGCCGATATCACCTGCCAAGGATTGATGAAATTATTGATCATCTTCGAAGAGTATGATTGTTCTCTAAGATAGACTTGAGATCCGGATATCATCAGTTTTTCATTAGAACATCGGACATACCAATTATAGATTTTCAAAGAAGATATGGTGTATACGATTACTTGGTTATGTCGTTCGGACTCACGAATGCACCCGCGGTTTTCATGAATTCGGTGAATCATGTCTTCCATCCTAATCTTGATTCATTTTTTGTAGTCGTCATCGATGATATCTTGGTGTATTTTCACACTCGACACAACCTTTATACCCATCATAAGATAATATTGATTACACTGAGAGAGCATCATCTATATGCCATTCCCTCAATGTGCCACTTATGGATGGACCAGATTCACTTCTTGGGTCATATCATCTCAGAGGAAGAAGTATCAATAGACCCAGAGAAGGTGAGATAGTAGTTTCCTGGGATTATCCTAAGAACGTGTTTGATATACGATGTTTCTTGGGGCTAGCTGGTTACTACATGAATTTTATACAGGACTTACCCCACATAGCAGCACCGTTGACGGGTTTGACTAAGACGTGTGTGAAGTTAATTTGGTCAGAATATTTCCATATAGCCTTTCAAGAGCTAAAGGGAAGGTTGGAATCAGCACCAGTTCAGATACTTCCATAGAAAGGGATGATCTATACAATTTTCTGTGATGCAACAGGGATTGGGCTGGGAGCAGTGTTGATGCAGGGCGATCGAGTTTTTGTGTATGACTCTCGGTAGTTGAGGCCACATGAGAGGAATTACCAGACGCATGATCTTTTGATGGATGTAGTTGTTCATGAATTACTCTATTGGAGAGATTATCTTTTTGGAGGAAATTTTTTTGGTGTTTACGGACCACAAAAGTCTCAAATATATCTTTATCCAGTGTGACTTGAATTTGAGACAGTGAAGGTCTGTTTAATACCCTCAGTCCATCGACGTTGAGCTTGACTATACCCCTGGTAAGGGTATCACAGTTTCTAATGCCATGAGTATGAAGACTAATATACATGCAGTTCATGAAGCCAGTGGTGATTGGTAGCTTATGGATTTGTTCTCGGAGATGCCTTTGGAGGTGCAGGATAGTCAGAGGAAAACCAATCTTTCTTCCATAGCGATGACTTCTACCATAATGGATAGAGATAGTATGATACAATTATTGGATTTAGATTTCCTAGTTCTACTGGAGTCAGTGGAATGTGAGGACCCTCTTCCTGGTTGGGTGATAGACGATGATGAGGTACTATGTATCCATGGAAGAGTTTTGGTTCCAAGGGATATATGCAACGATCTGATGCGGGAGTTTCATGCTTCAGCTTTTGCAGTCATCCTGGAGTCACCAAGATGTACCGTGACTTGAGACGTCAGTATTTGTGTCAAGGTATGAAGAGAGAGGTAGCTAGTTTGGTTATAAGATGTTCCAACTATCAGCAGTTGAAGGTGGAGCATCATATGTTAGCGGGACTGTTACAGTTGTTACCCATTATGGAATTGAAATGGGATGATTCCGTGATGGATTTCATGACTGGGTTACCGATGTCACCTTGAGGTAATGATGCCATGTGGGTTGTTGTGGACAGAATCCTGAAGTGGCTCACTTTGTGCCGATCAAGGATTCCATCGGTGGTGATGAGCTCAGAAAGTTGTATATCCGAGAGGTAGTACGGCTTCATGGAGTTCCATGTCCTATATTTTATGATATGGACTCCTACATTATGTATTGTCTCTAGCAGAGTATTCAGAGGGAACAAAGTACGAAGGTGCTTCTGGGCATAGCTTACCACCCTCAGACCGGTGGCTAGTTAGAGTGTATGATACAGGTACTTGAGGACATGCTACATGCATAAAGCCTAGACTTTGGGGACTCTTGAGAGAATCATATACACCTATTTGTGTTTTCCTATAATAATAGTTTTCAAGAAACTATTCTGACAACACCTTTTGAGGCATTATATGGTAGGCCATGCCGATCACCCTCGTGCTGCATGGAGGCAGGTGATGTATCTTTAATGGGACCACGTCTCATATAGGAGACATCTGACCAGGTCTAGTTGATTCATAAGTGGATGGCTGCTGCACAGTCATGTTATATATTTTATGCTGATCGCCACAGATGACCCTTAGAGTTCGTGGGTGGGGATCAGGTTTTCATGTGTGTTTCACTGAGGTTGGGACACAAGTGTATTAGGAGACAGGTAAACTTTCACTGAGGTATGGGGGGCCATTTGAGATTCTGGAGCAAGCCTGGCCAATTGCCTATTGGTTGCAGTTACCACAGAGGTATCAGGCCATGCACGACGTCTTCCATGTATCTCAGCTACGCCGTTATCATTCAGACCAGTCTCATATATTTCAGCCTAAGGAGGTTGAGCTTCAGGTCTATGCATCCATTGAGGAGATTCTTATTCGTGTCATTGATAGTATCACGACCATTCTCTGAGGCGTTTCAGTTCCTCTCGTACGAGATCTATGGAAGCATGGACTAGTGCATGATGAAACCTAGGAGTGGGAGACAGACATATGTGCTTAGTGGCCAGAGTTGTTCTGAGCTTTATCTTCACCACCCTTGGATGAATAATTTGTGGATGAATTACTTTATGGGGGGAAGATTGTAAGAACCCAATTCTTATTCTTGATGTACTTGTTTCTTATTTTTCTTTTTTCCTTTAGTTATTTTGTTAAAATAAGGAAAATGGGGAAAAATTGCAATGTTTGTGACTACACACTGTGTACTTTTCCACAAGCCATGTAATTTGTCCATGTGAGATGGGTACATAGGGCATGTATGGCTGCCGACAATGAATTGTTTAAAAACATACTACACTTCATGTATACGGTATTTACACGCTGTGTATTTAGTCGGCATGTGAACAGTAAGGCGGTGGAGGCAGCTACCAGCAGAGCGACAATACATGCCGTGTAATCATGAATACACATCGTGTACTCATGTCAACGGATGAACAGTGCCACAGTGGAAAGAAGCCTCTAGAGGAACAGTTAAAAAATGAGAAGTACAGGCCGTGTACATGAGATTACACGCATTGTAATTTTTTTTATTACTTAAAATGGGTAGTATCATCCTCTATTCACATAGGAATCTTAGAACATTGGAGGAGAGTAGGAGAAATGACTAGAGCTTGGAGGATCTCTCTACCGCACTCCAGGAACCCGATTCCAACGTCGTCGATCTCCATGGAACTGCACAGGTATGCTCTTCCTTCTCCTAGATCCTTTTGTACTAATTCATACCCAAGGCAATGTTATTTGAGTTTTAAAGGGATTATTTTCATCTTATATCTGGTCCGTTCTCATTTGTTTTGGGAGGTGTCATTCACATATACCGATCAGGGATGATCGAGGTAGGTGGTATGGTGTTTAAATTCCAACTTGTATGTGTTTTTGTGTACCGTTGTACTACGAGACCATGTTTGGGGTGTTGTATGGCTGAGACATTTTCTTGAAGTTATCTTGAATTGTGATGATATACTGTTGATAAGTAGAAACAACTATTTGGGATCACTTCTTGGATCCAGGACCACCCCTGGTGTGCGTTCCTCTGTATAGTCATTTCGCCAGGATACCTAAGGGTATGCCATGATTATAATGTGTATTTCTTTTTCTTGAAATAATGTTTATATAAATTGTTTGTTTATGATTTGGGCTCAGTCCGGTTCCTTTAGCTTGTAGGTAGTGTTTTTTTAGCTTAGGGGAAGTGTTTTATTTATCCTATGGGAAACCTTTCTGTGCCCGTGGGTAAGAGATTCTGTGCCTGTGGGAGACACTTCCTATGCCTGCGGGCAATATCTGTTATGCCTATGGGCAGACACCTATGGGTTTCGATTTTGTTTACCTGAGGGTAAGGATGGTAGGTATGAGGACAATTCCATCCAGAATATTCACTATGGTGATTTTATATGTTATAATTACCGAGTTAAAGCACATGCATGGCATGGTTAAATGACTATTAAATTCAAAATATGACTGGTAAAGTTTGTTACTTTTTATTACTGCTTAGTTTATTGAATTTACTACTCCACACTTCTGTTGAAGATTTTCACTGACTGTTGGGCACGATCCTATGGTGTGTACCTACTGGGATTTATTTCTCACACCTTGTTTGGGTAATGTCTTCAGCCCAAGCAGAATACATTTCTATAGGTGCGGATAAGGGCAAGGGTCCCTACACAGGTACATTGTTATAGCAGAGGAGTGTGTGAGCATGGGACTGAGATTAGGCTTGCGATGTTGTGGAGTTATTTTTACACTGCTTTTTTTTGTTTGGTTCTACCTTATATTTTGAGTTATATTTTATTGTTTTTCATTGTATCATGTTCTAGATGCTTTCATATAATTAGTGGCATGCTGCATCCTTATATATATGACTGATGATTCTATTTTACTTCAGTTTTCCATTTCAGTTGTATACTATCTACTACTTCTGCTATTGCATGCTTTTAATCTTTTCCGTTGCACTACACATTGAAGAATGAGGGAATAGTTACCCCACTATCAGACCTGGGCCCTCCCTGCTAGTCGGCAGCTTCTACTGTTCGGGGAAATTCACTTGAGGTCATGTGACCAACTGGGTTTGGGGCAACCGTTGAGTGGCACCCGGATCCAGGACGTTACATTATAGTTGGAGGATATTTCATATATACAGAATCATTAGCAGATGTTATTTATTATTTACATAAATTACACATCATTATTATACCCATCCAAATAATAATGTATTGAATAACAATTACTCCACGACGTAGAGACGGTAAGCCGTACGTACGCACGTATGATGACATGACATTCAAAGGATGGATAGAATAATGAATATGGTTGTAACATATTTATAATGAAATCATAATATATATAAGATACTAGAGTTATTATTTTATAATGGAAACAACAAATAAAGTGGAAGTGGAAGAATAATGGGCCTTGAATGAGATGATGAAATATGTATCTCTTCTTCGGGTTCTTCCTTTTGATTTGATTAAAAGGGCTCTTCGGTGGGCATTCTGACTTAAGGAAGTCCTCTAAGATGAATTTAATACAGTTGAGAGGGTATTTGGGCAGGTGTTGGCTAATACAAATGGCTTTTAATGTGTTAATTAGAGAGAAGGGAGAGTACCCTTTTATATGAGGGGTGAGGGGAAACTTATGAAAAGCTAGAAATATTATTTTATAAAAAAATAATCCAAAATAAATTATTTAAACTCTAAGGTGGGGATGGGTCAAAAAACTCAAAAAATATGTTTTAGACAAGTTTGGGTCACTATATTAACATTATCATTTAGATTTAACTCTTAGTTAAATAGTTTTACTTTTACCATGTCTCTTTGTATTTTTTTTATTATATTGTTAATAAACACACCATAAACTTCAAATAGAAACCCAATAAGTTCAATAATGGAACATATAATATTATTTAGGACCTTTTCCGAACCTTAGTATTTCATAAATATTATATAAACCAATAATATAGTATTTGTATTAAAATCTCAATTATGTCAAATTTGACATTATTTAATAATTTATTTGTGTTAAAGTCATAACATAATTATTACTTCGCAAAAAATATATTAAATAAACCTTAATATGTCATATTCACGAATAAAATTCTTTTATGTAATGAAAACATTGAAATTATATTTATGTTAGTATTTATAATACAATTTATTTCGTTATTTCATTATTAAGGTAATTACTACATCCTAATTATGTCATAGATAAATTTAATTATTTAAGGTCTACAAATTATAAATTAAATACCATTATGTAGGAAATTATTTTTATCTTTTTTAGGACTACTTATAGTCTAATAGATCAATAGTATAACCTCATATAATTTTTTTTTACTAAAATATATTTTATTTTGTTATTTTTGTCTCTACATTAAATTATTTTATATATAATGTCACTATCACTTCCATGTGGCTCCATGGATTCCCAAAATCGACCCAAGGATGCCCATATTCAGAAATTTATCATCCAATATGGTTTAGATACGTGTTAGAATAATTTAATATTATTATAATATTATTTATTATTCATATTTACTAGATTTACCCCTTTAACCATGGAAAATAAAATATTTACTGAAATAAATATTTTTATTGTCTAAAACAAATTTACCTATTTCCACATTTTGATCCTCCTCATTCCCAACATGGAATCCATTTTTCTAAATTCAAAACACAGAAGTGGCAGAAATTAATTTAAAGATAATTCCCATTTTCACAACAAAAAGCGTGTTTTTAAGAAATAATAACTACCAAAAGATTGATACTTGATTATGTCCAATTTAAATGTGAAATTACGTCCAATGAATAACATTAGATTAAATGGTAAAAATATAATCTAATTATACTTGAAAACAACTCAATATTATAATTTATCACAATAAATTATTTTTATTAAAAATTTGTTTTTAATTAAAATTTAGTATTTTTCATTATTCATAAAAAACTAAATGTTTTCAGATAAATACCAAAAATTCACCCTATGCTAATTTTTATATTCTGAACCCAAAAATGAAGTCAATTTTAAAATATTAAATTGATAAAATTTACAAAAATGGGTATTAATATTCATAACAGCTAGATTGATTGGTCGTGATGTGTTAGAATCTCGAAGTTGCGTACAATGCAAGTTATTGCATTATTCAGAGGAAAGCGTACCGTGGAAACATGGGGTGTTTCATTCTCCCCTCCTTCAAATAATTTCTTCGTCGAAATTTCTCGAATAATACTACATAAAAAGACTATGGTGGTTCTTCATCATATGTTCCTCGGTTTCCCATGCTGCCTCCTCCCTCTTATGGTTTCTCCATAGAACTACTACCAGAAGATTTGTCTGGTTTCTCATCACCTATTCTTTTGTATCAAGAACTTTGATAGGCTCTTCACAATAATGAAGATCGGTTTGCAGTTATAATTCCTCATAGGTGATTACATGTTTTGTGTCAGGCATGTATTTTCTCAACAGTGATACGTGGAATACAATATGAACGTTGCAGAGACTTGGCGGCATTGCCAAACAGTAATCTATAACCCCAATTAATTCTAGAATTTCAAAAGTAACGATGTACCTCAAACTCAATTTACCATTCATGTTGTAACGTATGACACCCTTCCATGTATATACCTTCATGAAAACATGATCTCCTACATGAAATTCCATATCCTTCCTTCAGTTATCGGCATAGCTCTTCTGCCTACTTTGAGATACTTTGATTTGGGTTTGTATTAGCTTCACCCTTTCCATCATTTCCTCTACAAGTTCTAGGCCAATGAGTTTTCTTTCACCAACATCTTAACAAAAAGATGGTGTGTGACATCTCTTTCCATATAACGCTTCATATTGTTCCATCTGAATACTTGAATGAAATCTATTGTTATACGAAAATTCTACCATAGGTAAATATTGATCCCACATACCTTGAAAGTCAAGTGAGCATGATCTCAACCTGTCTTCTAAAGTTTGAATAGTCCATTCTGATTGTCTATTAGTTTGGGGGTGGTAGGCAGTGCTTAAATGAAGTTTAGTATCCATGGAATTCTGAAGACTTTTCCAGAATCTTGATGTAAAATGTGGATCACGATCAGAAACAATCGATAGGCGTACTCCATGAAGTCTCACGACTTAATTAATATATAGTGTTCTATATGTTCAAGTGGTAAATCTTTTCTTATAGCATGAAAATGTGTGAACTTTGTAAGACTATCAATAATGACCCATATTGCATCGTTCCTTATTTGAGTCTTTGGTAGTCCCATGACAATTCCCATCATGATATTATCCCATTTACACTAAGGTATAGGAATAAGTTTCAAGAAACTTCCAGGCTATTACCTTCAAGATTTCACGTTTTGAGAAACCATACATCTTGACACAAAATCTGCAATCTCCCTCTTCATGTTGCCCCACCAAAATTGTTCCTTCAAATCTCTACACATTTTGGTTCTACTAGGGTGTATAGTGAAATTGGAGCTATGAGAATCATCTAACAATTCCCATTTCAGATTAGGTATATTAGGAACACAAAGTCTCTTCCCAAATTTCAAAATCCCATATTCATATACGAAGTCAATAAATCTTTCATCGTTTAAAGATTTAATCTTCTTTGAAAATTCATCATTATGAGCCTGAGAAATTGTTATCCTTTCTAGTAAATATGGTTTGGAAACCATTTGAAAAATCATTAATGTTTCACCTTCCATGGTTATTCCTATATCCATATTTACTAGATCCATTAAAATAGGATCTCTTTAAACCCTCATATGGTTCAAAACTCCATGATATTTTCTTCTCAAAGTATCTGCCACCATATTTCCCTTCCCCAGGTGCTAGTGTATCATGAAATCACAATCCTCGAGTAGTTCAAGACATCTCCTATGCCTCATGTTGTGTTATTTCTGTGATAAAATATAATTCAAACTCTTGTGATTGGTATATATCTCACATTTTTCGCGATAGAGATAATGTCTACATATCTTCAAAGAAAATATTACAGCTGATATCTCAAGATCACGAGTAAGGTAGTTTTTCTCATTAATTAGTAGGTGTCGTGGTGTGTAGGCAATAACCCTATCATTCCACATAATGAGAAAAACATGTATTTTCATTGATGAATCACTATAAATAACAAACCCATCATTCTCCGATGGTAGATTCAATATAGGAGCGTTGACTAATCTTCTCTTTTGATCATCAAAACATTCTTCACACTCTTTTGTCCAAACAAATTTAACCCCTTTTCGTGTGATCTTTATTAATTGGATAGCCAAACGGGCAAAATTATGGATGAAATATCGATAATAACCTTCTAAACAAATAAAAATGTGAACCTTAGTTATAATCGTCGTTGCTGGAAATTCTCAGATTTGTCTTGTCATAGAAAAATCATCAGAGATTCCATCCTTAGAGATAATATGGACATGGAAAAAAATCTCCTGAAGCCAGAATTCACACATGCTAAACTTCCCATATAATTTGTGCCATCTAAGAGTCATTAGGATAATGTGCAAGTGATTTTCATGAACTTCATATATTTTGGAGGATACCAAGATATCATCAATAAATACCACTAAAAATTCAACATTATATTCAGTGAAAACTCTATTAATTAGATCCATGAAGACAGAGGGTCCAATAGTAAATGAAAAATGAATTATTGAAAACTCATAATGCCCGTAACTAGTTCGAAATTCTGTTTTCAGAATGTCTTCCTTCTTCACACACAACTATTGATATCTAGATCGAAGGTCAATCCTTGAAAAGTATTGAGCTCTATGAAGTTGGTCGAATAAATCATCAATGCGAGGTAGGGGATTCTTGTTTTTTATTGTTATACCATTGATATCCCTGTAGTCAATACACAACCTCATAGATCCATCATTATTCTTAACAAAAAGAACATGGGCACCCCATAGAGAAACACTAGGGAAAATAAATATTTTATTTCTCAATTCCTCTAGTTGTTTATTTAGTTCCACTAATTCCACACTGGCCATCCTAAAGGGGGTCTTCAATATGGGCCTTGAACAAGGAATAAAAATGATAGAAAACTCATTTTCTCATTCTAATGGATGTCCAGGTAAATCCTCTGGAAACATATCAACATATTCTTTCACAATAGGTACATCCTATATTTGAACATTCCTTTCCCCACCCATAGTTATTTCATTCTCTTCCCTCCCCAATAATTGAATATACACAAGCTACTGGGGGTGGATCTAGATATGAATTAGGTGGCGACGTTTCTACTCTAAAGATAAGGTACTCCTTATCATTTTCAAAAATTGTAACCTCCATCTTCTTATAATAAAATTTTTCCTCATAGTCTGAAAGCCAATCAATTCTGAGGATTATATCAAATTCAATCATGAGTATGACGATGAGATCAACAGATAAATAATGTTTATATGTCTTAATGGGAACTGATTCACATAACATAGTTGCAAATATACTACCCTTAAGAGTTTTTAATGACAGCTCCCTTGTTAAATAAAATTAGAAATATCTATTTTTCTTAGCAAACAGGGAAGGTATTAAACAAAGCGATGATCCAGAATCAAGTAATGAATTTTCTAAACTTGAGGAAACCATTGAATTACCTACCACTACATATTTCAGATCTTCAACCTCAGCAGTAGTGATAGAATAATAATGGCCTTGATACCTTGTCCTTTTCTAAGGTTAGTTCCTATAATGCTTTGTATATTCATTCACATAATTCCCCCTTTCTCTACAATAGTATCATTCAACATCGACATCCTCTTTCATCCCATTGCAATAATGATCTTGGTTTCCTTTTAAACCACATCTGTAATAGACTCTCATTCCCTTCCGGAATGTACCTAGGTATTTCTTCCCACATTTTCATCATGATGGATATTCATCTTCTCCCTTCTCCCCCTTATTTCTATTTTCAGACAGTCCAGTAGATCTCTTCTTCTCTTTCATTTCTATAATGTTGTGTGACTTAGAGAATTATTTTTCTGTCTTGATAGCACATGAGACAATATGTTCATACGATGAGAGGATTGGGATACTAATTCTCGATAGAGAAATGTTTTTAACCAATAAAACAAATGATCAATCTTATTTCTTTGGTTACATATATAATCCGCAACATGCCTATCAAACCTTGTAAAGTTAGATTCATACATTGTAACATTCTCATCCCCCTTTTGCCTCAGACTCATAAATTGTCATTCCATATCCACTCGATGGACATGAGGAATGTATATTTCTATGAAAATTTCCTTAAACTCCCTCCATCCCATATTTTATACCTCATCATCTTCCTTTGTGTTTTGAATCCATGACCACCATTGATCAGCATCTCCAGTGAGGCGGTAAACTTCCTTGAAAACTTTTTTCCCTTTTGCTACTCCCCAAGGCATGGAATATTTTCTCTAATGAAATTATCCATTACTCAGAAACTAATGTATTTGTACCCCCATTAAATGTTGGTGGTTGTTCCCTCATGAAGTGATATAACATTTATCCTCCACATTACAGATCTGGGTGATCTATATGGGTAAGGATATTTATCATAACCTGAGTGAGTTGGTCCAATATAGTGATAAGATGATCAACACCAGTTGTATCACCATCTCCACTATAATTATCATGAGTAGGAAGGAAATCCCTACATAGAGTGAGTGCATTGACTTAGTATCCATTTTTTCCACCAGGCACCATTTATAAATAATGGAATAAACTAAATTAGTTAATGAATCACAATACATAAATCCATACTTGTAAAACACTTAACATAAATTGACCATTTTGGAGATATAATCCATAATAATAAAAAATGTTTTCTTCGAGGAAGTATATAATCATAAACCATTAATAATGGTTTTCTATGAAAATAAGAATTATCCTATGAATATCCCCCGGGAGTGTCGTAACCAATAGTGGAGAAAGGCCCATTTTCGTACAACAGTTCCCATTCGAGTCTAGCTCAAAGCATTGTTTTGGGGTTTACCACTAGGTACATCTATGCCAGAGCTGCCTCTACTTACTCGTATCTAGAAATGGATGAATTTCTTGGAAAACTCAAAAAATCCTTCCAAATACCAAAATTCTAGGAATTTCAACTATACTAATCCTAAAATTCTATCTTAGTGCTCTGTGATGTAATCATAGTTTATCTAAATCAAGATTCCAAGGTTTGAACTAAACTTCCTCTGATACGAACTGTAACATCCCAACCCTAGAATCCCTGAGTCAATGCATTATTATGTAACATTGGCATGATCACAAAAGTTCATGTCTCGAAAGACTGATTAATTTATTATCCTTGGAAATACATGATACATTCATAAGGTTCAAATTACATCATAAAATGGAAAACTACAACAACATTGTTTCTATATAAAACAATGAGATCTCATATTCTATCCCAAAAAGTAAGTATTAACATACTTATTCGCATCCTGGAAAAAATAAAACATAGAAAGGGGTGAGCTCAGATGATCAGTAAGGATAACAATATAATGGAAACATTCATAAATAAGCATAAACATTTAAAGAAATGTATACGACTAAAATAAAAAATCTTTTTAAAATTGAACTACAACATAATATGGAATAGATAAATCAAATAATTCCATTTACATGTTAACATGGATATTCTACTAGTCGAATAATCACATGAAATATCAATTGCCACTTTCATAATGATGGAATGCATAATCACAGACTTTCTTTACCACATTGTCAAGGCCTTGTTCCTGGACTAAAAATAAGATATTGTCAAAGCCTTTTTCCAAGACACTAGTTTGTCTCATGATACATACCGATTCATCGAGAAGCTATTGTGGGCTCCACCCATCACTTAACAATTCCAATGCATTCCTCATATTAAAAAGTTTAGACATAAAATAAACATTTATACTAAATCTAGCATTTGAAATGTCAATACTTTATCTATAAACCATGAATGGTATGAAATAACACATCCAATTTACAACATACCACAAAACCATAAATACTTTATGGATGTTTTTTATCTTAACATATCAACTTCAAGAAAAATTAAAATCCATCAAAGGATGTTGAAATAAATGAAATCAATACCTTTTTAGAGAAATAATTTATTCTCTTTTGAAATCATTTAAAATTAATGTAATTACAAAAGAAAATCATTATTTTTTATAATATTTTTAAAATATTAAGAGAGAAACTACGACGATGTTATAATGGTGGAAAATAGACGCACCCACCGTAAGTGTTTAATAAGTCATTCTTACCATAATATTGTCAAAAGGGTATAAAGGTCCTTGTTTGGAAAACAATATAAAGATTCCTTTATACAAATCTTATAAAATTCAAACAAGGGCGTAAATGACAATAACCCATAGTCTATAAAATAGTATGAATACTATGAAATACATTTTTAAGAAACATGGATGTGGATGATAAAAAGGACCCAATAGATATTCATGTTCAAACAACCTCAGATAATGAATATATTTTACAATTAACCCTTACCTTTTACTTTTCCTACGTCGAGGGTATGTTATCCTCCTTCATAATGGTTCAATAATTGTTATTAAATTATAAAAAAATCATATACATTAATATGATATTATATATGATCTTTTAACATTGCTTTGTTATTAATATCTTAGTATTATCATCGTTTCAGGTGTTAACAGATTCATTTTCCATTATATTTAGTGTTATGTGGGACATATTTATTACGGATGGGGTGTATCTTATTAATATCTAGAATGATATTAAGTCTTTAAACATTACTTTTTAGCATCAAATGAAAATTAGTCATGAATGGATACGATGTAGAACTAATCTCATCGCATTCGTGGAGACGGTAATCATTACGTACGCACGAGCGACAATATCATTCTTTTGATATTAAAATATTATATAATTCGATGGTATATCATATATAAAAGAATCATAATCTTTTTTTATTTATTATTTACATAAATTACCCATCATTTTTATACCCATCCAAATAATTATGTATTGAATAACAAGTACACCATGACGTGGAGAAGGTACGCTCAACGTACGCACGTATGCTGACATTTCATTCAAAGGATGGATAGAATAATGTTTATGGTTATACCATATTTATAATAACATCAAATTATATATAATATATTGGAGTTATTATTTTATAATGGAAAAAAAAGAAATAAGAAGTTGAAGAAGAAAAGAACTTGAATGAGGATATGAAATATTTACCTCTTCTTTGGGTTCTTACTTTTGATTTGATCAATAGGGCTCCATAGGCTGGCATTATGACTAATGGAAGGCCTCCATGATGAAGTTAGGAAAATTGAGAGTGTATTTGGTTAGGGTTTGGCCGAGCCAAATGGATTTGAAGGTATGAATTAGAGAGAAGGGAGAGTGCCCTTTTATATGAGGGGTGAGGGGAACCTTAGTAAAAATTTGAAATATTAATTTATAATAAAATAATTTTCTGTTTCAAATGGTCCCAAAATAAATTATTTAAATAATTAGTTGGGGATGAGTATAAAAGCGCTCAACCAATTGTTTTTAGACATGTTTGAGTCACAATATAAACCTTATCATTTAGATTTATCTTTTAGTAAAATAGTTTGACTTTTACCATCTCTCTTTGTATTTTTATATTATATGGTTAATAAAAATACCATAATCATCCAAGAGAACCCCAATAGTTTAATTAATGACACATATAATATTTTTTAGGGATTTTTCCCGAAACTTAAAATTTTAAGAATATTATATAAACTACTAATATAGTTTTTGTTTTAAAAAATTAATTATGTAAATTTTGACATTATCTTATAATTTATTTTTGTTAAAGTCAATATAACATTATTAGTTAGAAAAATTAATTAAATCAACCATAATATGTCAATTTCACATATAAAATTCGTGTTTGTCATTAAAACCTTGAAATTATATTTATTTTTGTATTTATAATGAAATTTCGTGGATTCTTTCATTAATACGGTAATTACTACATCATCATTGTGTCATAAATATATTTAATTATTTAATTTAA
Source organism: Viscum album (assembly GCA_963277665.1). Taxonomy (NCBI): domain Eukaryota; kingdom Viridiplantae; phylum Streptophyta; class Magnoliopsida; order Santalales; family Viscaceae; genus Viscum; species Viscum album. The sequence goes on from OY728133.1 coordinate 1,871,202,659, forward strand.
AAAAATTATAAATAAAATTCCATTATGTATGAAATCGTTTTATCTTTCTAATTACTTTTTATAGTTGAATAGATCAATTATATAACTTTATTTAAATTTTTTTTCAAAAATATATTTGCAGTTATTATTTTTGTGTCTACTTTAAATTATTTAATATATAATTCCATTATCCCTTCCATGTGGCTCCATCGGGTCCCAAAATTTACCCAAGGATGCCCATGGTCAGACATGTATCATCTAATAGGGTTAGGACATGTGTTAGGGTAATTTAATATTATTATAATATAATTTTTTAACCTTATTTACTAGATTTTCCCCTTTAACCATGGTAAATAAAATATTTACTGATGTAAATATTACTAATATATAAATATAAAATATACCAATTTTCACAATTTGGACCTCCCGATTCCAAATTGGAATCAATTTTTCTAAATTCAAATCACATAAGTGGAAGAAATAAATTTAAAATTAATTCCCATTGTCAAAACAAAAAATTGTATTTTTAAGAAATAATAACTATCAAAAGATTGACAGTTGCTTAAGTACGGTTTAAATGTGAAATTACGTCCAATGAAAAACATTGGATTAAATGGAAAAAGTATAATCTAATTATACTTAAAAAACACTCAATAGTATAATTGAGCACTATAAATTATTTTGATTAAAAAAGTTGATTTAAATTAAAATATAGTATTTTTCAGTATAAATTAAAAACTGAATTTTTTCAGAAAAATACTGAAAACTCACCCTAAGATAATTTCGATATTCTTAATCCAAAAATGGAGTCCATTTTTAATGATAAAATTGATAAATTTTCAAAAAGTGGGTATTACTATGCATAATGGCTATTTTGATTGGTCGCGATGTGTTAGAATCTCGAAGTTGCATACAATGCAAGCCGTTGCATTAATCAAAGGGAAGAGTACCAAGGATGCATGGGGTGTTACAAACTTCAATGTAATCATCTTTATAATTTCAAGAAAAAAATTCCCTCTTTTGTATTTGGAGATTCATTTATCATTTTGACGTCAGGCAATGAGAGAGGGTGCAAATCCGATCATTTTCTGGATGGTGTAATGGTTTAGTATGATGTTGTGGAAAATGAAAGAGTGGAGATTATTATTATTTGATCATCTATGGCATCATGCAGTGACAGATGATATGAAAATATAATAGTGATATTTTTTGTTATATTATGTGTTATATTATTATTATAGAGGGTTAATTTTTGTGGTGTCTAATTTACGATGGATTTGAGTGTAATTTAATGCAATTAATTTATTTCCATGTTTGATTTCCTTTTATCTTAATTAATTTCACTGGTTTTTTATTTAAATAATTATATCTCTATTTAGTTAATTTTATTTTGGATTTTTCACACATGCATTGGTGCTCATTTGTGTGATACATATTTATTAATCAGAAGTTGGACATATTCTGATAATTTCTTATTTTAGAAATCTATCGAGCAAGTGAGAGAATCGTAAATCAAACGTGAGTGAGATCTGAATAAATAAATATATTTATTGAAAGATTAGTATTTTATGTGAATTATCATTCAATATTTTAATAGTGATACCCAATTAGTGATCTCATGAGAGGGAACACAACATAGGTAGATAATTCACCTTTGTGAGAAATGTGTTGAGCTATTACACCATGTGATTCAGTGACATAATGACATGAAAATTTTTCATCAAGAGAATACAGAAATGACATATTATTTTGGTAAAAATAGAATAATTTATAACATCTGAGAAATAGACCTGATAATATTTTTATTAATTAAGTAATTAGTGATAATTAAATAAATAAATATTCTGATGTGGAAATTGGAAAATTGGAATTGCATGCAATTGAATGTATGCCACAACTCCGATAGATCACTCTTTGTCTATTTAATACATTGATTAATTTAGTTTAATTAGATACTTTTAATAAATTTATATAGTCATGATTATACATATATATTGTCTTTATAACATTTTATTTGTTAATCACATGAAGAACTTGTCTACCTAACATTATTCCAAGAGGATATTCCTACATTCAACCCACATTTTATCTATTTTTTGTCCTAGATCACTGCTTCTCAATGGGTTTTAGGTTTATAAATTATTAAATTTTGACGTTTTTTCAGACATATGAAAAATTTATTGGGCCGTTTCTATGGTGAATAGTAGAATTATTAGTTTCTTAGAAAGATATTTATTGGGAACTAAAATAAAATAAAATAAAAAATAATCAGGTTTTCTGCATTGGTAATTTTTCATTGCAGGTAATTGATAGAAACCTAGAATTCAAAATTGTGTGGCTTATACCATAGAGTTACTACCAATACCCTTCTCTATCCCAAATACCCTACCCTTTCGCCCCTCTATCCCCGCAGCCCCTACCCCTTGTCCCCTATATCCACCACCCCTTTCCCCTTCCCCCCATCTCACTTATAAATTTAGAATGTGCACTAGAACATGTCAAAATGAGAAAATATATAAACATAAAAACTAATATCTAATTGGTGATCAAGGTTGAACCACATAGAGAAGCTGAGTTGACAAAAAAGATATATTATTGGAGGAATGTTTAGGTAGATGATCATTAACCATGAATAAAAAAATTTTAAAAAACAAATGAACTATTTTATAAAAATAAATTAAAAAAACTAAAACTACCTAAGTGAACCAAACTATAAAATGGAAGAAATTGGCGATGTTGGAAGTGAATTCACAATGAATCCCAATGGAGTATGTGTGGAAGGGATACTTTATCAACACCTACAACTGTGCATGCTATATAGGTGGAGGGAGGAGGTGACTGCCTCCACTTGTTAGGGTTTTCAGTGCATATGATGTGGTTAGATCAGACTGTAGGGGATGAGTGGTGGCTGGACCTAGTGTCGTATTGCTGATTGGATGGTGTGTAGATGTTAGTGAGGAAGAGTCACCATAGAGGATTGATGGCTTCTGGAGGTGTTGGTTTTCTATAGTAGAGGATGGAGGTCCACTAAATAGTATGCTTGGTGATGTGCCCCCACCTCCTAAGAAGTTCTACAAGAAGAAAAGAAGAAGTTACCCCTTAAGAATCACTTTATAGGATCTACTATATATAGAGAAATAACCAAATAAATTTCAAATTTTGATCAAATAGATATAATAATTTAAGAATTAAATAATAATAATAAAGATATTAATAAATATAATAATAATAATAATAATAATAATAACGGTAATTGAAAAGAATATTAATAAATATACATATTACATGTTAAATTAAATTAATATAATTATACACATAATAATAAAGTACAAGATTAAATATTAATCTAATGAAAAAATAATAATAAAATTCAAAAAAACATTACGATAATTATTAACACAACTAATTTTTCATGATATAAAAAAAATTATATTACTTTTATAACAAATAAATATAATTACTATTAAAAAATAGAAAATAAATAAAAATACCAATAGCTAATAAGCAACAAAAAAACTAAAGTGTTGTAAAATACATATTAATAAACTATAAAATCAATATAAACTTATAATAATAAAAATTACTAATATTATTATTAAAAGTAACATAAAAAATATAAAAATATCTAAAATTCCACATAACTATAAAAAAACAAAAAAATATAAAGGAGGTTATAAAAATATTTAAAAATAATTAAAACAATTCTAAATATACAAGAGAAATCCATGTTCATCAAATCCCCCATACTAAAAAATTTGTACTCCTGCTAAAAATAGTTTGAAATAATACAAAACCGAACCTGTAAAAAATTAATGCATCAAAATTGACGGATAAAAAATATTCAACCCCTTCTACCCATAAAATATACTAATTAAATAAAAATTAATATTTTGAAAACCAACATCCCTTCCACACATAATATTTTCAAAACATGTATCTTCACTCATGAATCATGCGACCTACCTCATGATCAATATCATTTCTCATACAATTTTGTCAAATATTTTCTCTATTCTCATATACATGCAATCTTACCATAAGATTTCCAGTAAGTTCAAAACTCTACTAGTGAGAATAAAAATAATATCCCAAACTCAAGGGATTCAAATTTTTTTTAAATGTCACTATGATTTTGGTATTGTAGTTAATAAATTGAAATTTGAAAATTTATTGAAATGGGGGCTGTATCTTGAAATAAATTCATGAAAACTTTCAATCCAAATGATTCCATAAAAAATAGCAATCCCTCATATTTAAAATGATTATCTCCTCAAGAATATTATAATTCAATTCCTTTCTCAAAAATAATATTTTTTTCTATTTTTTCTATTATTTTTTATTATATTTATTAAGATACAACTCGCTAAAATAAGATGGGTATGAAATATTGGTGAATATAAACTCTAAAATCCCAATGAAATAAATGTCAATAAATTCCCAATGAAAGGTACACAAATAGAGTGCACGATATAGTATCTCAGTTAATGTAGGTCATATAAAAAAAATACCTCCGAGAGAAATGGATTATCACTTTCATTAGTTTTCCAAAAAGAAATGGCTATCGTGTAATGACCACAAAAGTACTTATTGTTTGAACTAAAAAAGCATCTACAAAACCATATCAGAATAAATGTAATGAATTCCAAAACTATTAAATGAAACCCATATGATCATGATGAGATAATGATATTCTATTTGAATTAAATTAAAACTACTTATAAAACAACCCTCTCAATGAATAAATCTCCACAACATATAGATTTAAAATTTGGAATAAAATTTTTAGGAAAAGGGTAGGGATGGGTATTTTATATGGGTTCATACTAATATGGTTTCATCATGGATTTTAAGCGATACTATATGGTGGAAATTAAAGGATGTATTTGTGGGTCAAAGGGGATGAACATCAAACTGATGTCTCTAATATTTTAGTTGAACATTAAATATTCATATTGCTTTTATGAAAAAATATGTAAAGTACAAGAAGGGAAAAATTTATTGAGATTCCATAAAGAAAAAGTGAAACATTTCATAATTAAAAAATGGGCTAGAATCCTTTGGTGTATCAAAATAAAACATTATATAACAAAAACCATCCGGAGTGTAGATAAGTGTCTCAAAAATAAAAATGTTTGTCATTTTTTAAAGAAATGTAAAACATCTTTTATCATTAAAATTAGGGTATCAATAATTAAAGCATTCCAAATATTAATCATGCACTCAAAATTCCTAGACAAACATGTTGTATGTTCATGATTTTGTTATGAAGAAATTTCAGTGACATTAATGTTGTTGCAGAAATGAACATAATGTTAGTGTCTTTTTTTTAAATTATCTTTTTAGGTTACATGGTGGTTTTAAAAGCATAACATATAATAGAAAATAAAATAATTCACTAAATATGTAAAAAATAGACGTTGTAAGGCTACATGTATCTAAGGAAGTTCCAAAAATAATGTAACTTTAATGTATACACATTTAAAACAAATAAAATATTCATATCAATGAATTAAAACCATAATAAAAATCAACTGGATGATAAAGATATGAATTATTAATTATAATCTATTATAGTTTTTTGGAGAAATTAAATTGTGGAAAATGAATAAAAATTTATTAACAAAAAAAATGAAAGGAAATAAAACTAAATACAATGAATGGAAAACCTCAAAAAAATGGGTTTACACCCATTAAGATCTATGTTTATTTTGTATTCTACTAGATGTTGATGAAAATCCACCAATATCGAACAAAAATTAATACCATGAATCAGATTCATTTTCAATAGAAGTGTGCAATTCTTTTTTTGAAAATGTCAATTATCCGAAAAGCATAAGAATATACTAATAGAATGTTTTTTTCAAATGGATGTGAGGAATGAAATAAAAATAGACCAACATACAATGAAATTAATATACCTATTCTGATGAAAACACCACATAATAATATTTTTTTTTTCAAAGGTAGTTAGTAGAATAATTATTAATATTACCTCTTTAAAAGTACCCATGTGAAAGAAATTCCATTTCCAAACTCTATTTAGTGTTGAATTATATCCATCACATCCATGAATTTAGTATATAGATTGAAGATGTACCATAATTTATTTCCATGTACAACCACTAGAACATGTAAATACACTAGCTTCCAAATCAATTCTTGAATGATACATGGAGAAATCAATGTATTATAAATTGGAGTGGGTGACTCCAATATTTCAAGAGCGACATATTTTTCACCAGTTCCCTCCATAATTCCTTGATTGTATTTATCTATTCGAACTTGTGTCACTAAAAACTCAAGATACTATAGGGAATCCCATTATTATATTTTTTAAATAAAATTATGAGTATTCTATACCACCTATGTTGGCCAATTATTTGGACAGTAAATTTTTTTAGATGCCTATATTTTATAAAATGTTTTAGACTGACAAGGATTTTCAAAAGGAGGTGATTCATTATCATTTTAAGTGAAACCCACTTCTAAGTGACAGTTCATGGCATCTTTGATCAACTATTACTATATAATAGTAAATATGGTTCCTAGTTCAATTTCAACTTCATTCTTGAATGGTGAAGTTTGATAGAAATTAGATATTTCATTTTTTTCACTTTTTATGGATGGTTTTCGAACTCATAGTATTAGAACATAAAACCACTTTTTTAGAGAGTCTATTATATTCCACAGTATTAATGATTAATCTCTCATTTTCATGCAATGTGCTTATATTTTAAGAATTATATTGTGATGGAGAGGAGCTATCAATGGTATGGAAATAATAAGGATCAATAAAATTAAACTCATCCAAATAACTAGACAATGAATGTGGTTCAAATGGAATCTATTATAAACATTAACCAAATTAATTATTACAAATTGGATAATAATGTGGAAATGAGGTAGCTAGTTAGATAATATGATTCATCTGATTTTTTAGATCTTTTTTGAAGAAGAAAAACATTTCATTTCATATATTTTGAATATAAAACATCATATTGGTCTAAGTGTTAACGTAATGAATCGTGTTATTAATTATTGAATTATTTGTATCATATGAATAATCATGTTCTCAATTTTAAAGATTCTTTAACATTGAAAATTATTACCATGTGGGTAGTAACTAGCATTAGAATATGGACCATAACATGGACGTGACTAATAATCATTAAAATAATCAATACTACCTAGAGAACTCCTGTTAGGGGAATCATTATACTATGATCCATGTAACATTGGTTGGTTGGGTGGGGTTTGTTGGTAACATTTTATTGAAATCCATGACATTATAAACTTCTAGGTGTCTTGAAACCACCTATAATAAAAAATTTCTACAGTACTAAACTGAAACATTTGTTTTATTGAATAATTTTTTTTATTTTTGAACTAAATCATTAATTTAAAGTAACTCATAATGATAAAATTCACCCTGGAAAATGATTCTAGAAATTTGGAATGTGAATTAAAACATGTAAAAAAATTCAAATTTATAATCCCCCAAACAACTGTAGCAGTGCTGAGATGGGTCATACCACACAAAAAATGAAATTAGACACTAGGATTATACTTTTGGAAGAATAATGAAGCCAATTTTCATTAATTTTAATTAATAAAAAATAATTCAGAGAATTAAATTACAATATAATTTTTTTTAAAAACAAACTAAACCTATTAAATAAAACAAAAATATGGAATGAATGAAATAGACAGTGATAGAAGTGTGCCCACACCATCTCAATGTGGATGATGTGTAGAAGGGAGACATCATCCTCGATGGATACTATGCATGCTATATAAGTGGTTAGAGTAGGTTAATTACTCATCTTCTTGGTGTTTTTAGTTTATAGGAGGGGTTTTTATTAGATTGTTTTATATGAGAGGAGGTTGGTCTTTGCCATACATGGTTGATTGGATGGTGTGTAGGGGTCGGTGAGGAGGACCCTCCATTGAAGAGTGATGGTGACTATTGTAACATCCCAAGTAAGTAATGAATAATAGATATTTTTATCTATATTTATTAATGAATTAGATAGTGTTTTAGAGGCTTAAATGAGAATAAATCCAATCTTAAGCAAGAAATACACTAATATTTTTAAAAGATTGTTTTACTACCTTTTGATGGAAAACCATTTTTAAATCAAACTTTTTACAATTTTATAAGATCTTTTTGTCAAAATAAAATTATTATTTATGACTGGGACCTTGAAATTTACTTTGGGTAAATTTTTGGTATTTTTCCGATAATGTTCATTTTTTAATGAATAGTGAAAAATATTGTATTTTAATTCAAAACCACTATTGAATCTAATTTATTTATATGATTAGATTATTTTTTGAATTGGTTTTAAAGTTAAACTAGAATATATTTTCACCAACTAATCCAATAGTGGTCATTGGAATTAATTTCACTTTGAAATTGTACTTAATCTAGTGTCAATCTTTTGATACTTATTATTTCAAAAAAACACGCTATTTGCTCTGACAACGGGAATTAATTATTAAATTAATTAATGTAAATTATATGTTTTGAACTTTGTAAAATAGACATCATTTTTTAATTCGGAATATCAAATATATCTTAGGGTGAAGTTTTGTTATTTTTCTGAAAAACGTCAATTTTTGATGTATAGTGATACCAATAAGTGGTACTTAAAAAAACTGATTTTTCGTTTAAATGTCGTTTTACCACCTCTGTGTTTTGAATTTCAAAAATCTTACACACACGGTTGTCATTAAGAAGTAAAATGTTGTTCAATGGGATTAAAATAATTTTTTGGTGAATAGTAACATTTAAGTTTATTAATCGCGATTATAAGTAATTAGAGTAATTTAAGGTATGAATAATGTTTTAATAATATGAAATGAGCTTGAAACAAGTCCTACCCTTATTGGATATGTCATGGCCGACCATGAATATCCATGGGTCAACTTGGGGACCCCATGGAGCCACTTTGGAAGGAAAATGACATTAATATCTTTTTATTTAATGTAAAAGTAAAAATGACACAAACTTGAGTTGTTTTACCAAAAATATTTTTACATGGGGTTGTAGAAGTAATTTTTTTACTATAAATTGTCATTATAAAGATAAAATGATTTCCTACATCATAGTATTATTTCATAATTTGTAGACATTAAATAAATTAAATTATTTATGACATCATGATGATGCATCGATTACCTCATTATTTAATGATTTAAATAATATAAAAAGATAATGTAAAATCTAAGCCCTACACTTTTCATAGACTTATTGGATGAGTATATTTCGAACACTTATCACCTTATCCTCAAAATACATCAATGTGGGACCTTTAAAATACGAAAATCATTTTAAAATAATGTAACCTTTCTTTACATTCCAAGAGTGCCCCTCCTCTCCTCTTATAAAAGGCCCCCACCTCAACCACCATACCCACACTTACAAAGTCTTTGGCTCGGCCAAACCCTACCCAATTTGTCTCTCCACATACCTATCTTACTCCTAGAAGCCTCACTTTGTGGAGAAGTCTTCCCAAAGAATCCTTTGATCTCAAATCAAAAGGAGTTACCCTTTTTAAAGTTAGTGTTTGTTCTTGTGTTCTTATGATTTATTTTGCTACTCCAACCCGCTAAACTCTTTTTATTCATTTCTATTGAAACAAAACCAGTATCTCCAATATACTAGGATTTTTTTATAAGAAGGATTCTAGCTACACATACACACACCAACATCTAATGGTTAAAGAAATACTGTTTCTGTGGATGGCGAATTTCTGTCTCACGAAACGATGATGGTTCAACACTCATATAACACCTTCAAAGGTGGCTATTAAGATTTAATTATATTTATATATGATATAAAATATGTTTATGTTTTACATATGCTTCTTTATTTTTCATTTATGTCATACCTTAATGGTTTCCATTGTGGGTAAACGTGATATCTTCATTTTAGGAAGTGTGGACTACCGCCCCCTCAAAGTGATTTGATTCGTTAATACATTATGTGGTACATATAAAGGATATATTTAATGATATTATATATGATAAAATACTGGAATTATAATACTAATATGTATCATTATGTTTTAATTCAATTAAATATGAAATAGAAATGGAAGTAGCGTTCATGCGTACGTACGACTTACCGTCTCCATGAACGTGCATTTCATTTCTTATCCCCAAATGTAATGTACTATTATAAGTACATATATATAATGGATATATATTATATATGTTACATATAAATTATGAATATAATTGTGGAATTAAAATATACATATCTCTCATTTAGTTTTAATTCCATTAGTATAACATAGAAATGAAAGTAGCGTTCATGTGTACCTACGGATTACCGCATCCATGAACGACGCATTTAATTTATTAACTCTAAATGATTATGTAATATTATAAATGAATGTATATACTCGATATAGATGATATATATGATATCTACATTATGAATATCATTCTTGATATAATGGATATTTTACCACATGAATAACTTGTAATTATAATGATTTTATTTTTGACTCAAGTACCAATGATCGTTAAAACGACCGTTATTAACTTAAATAATTAGATAGTGTTCATGACATGGTAATAAGTGATATAAAAGGAATAATGAACTTGAAAAAGGTTCTTAAGCATGAAGAAAGTAACTCAAGTTAATTATTATGGACATTAAAGAACGATCGAGTCAAGTCAGACTTGAGGTATGGGACTTCGTCTCAATCTCCTTTCATTGAGGCATATTTTGTTTTATACACAACCTTATTTTATAAGGTGTATAAACCCCTTTTACTTTTAAATTTATCCAAAAGGAAACTTTTTTATACAAATCATTTTACTAAACGAAAAAAGGTAATGTTTTTGTCGTACGTATGTGGCGACAACGACTTCTCTGCCGCCGTGACCATTATTTGATTTTTGTCTTCCTCTACAAGCCATACATTTTTTTAAAGAAAAATAAATACCATGTTTTAATTTTCTTTTATTTTGGTATTGAAAATGGTTTTCATAATTTTTTTATATCAATGTGTCATATTGATATCTTGTGATTGAAAAGTTGAAATGTTATGTTTCATTTATGCATGTTTTATGTCATACGATTACGTTATGGTTCTTGGGAATTGTTATGAAGACGGGTGGTTCCGTGATAAACTAAGGGCGGGTGAGCCCGATATAGCTCTCCAATGCATTGCGTAATGCGAAGGAGTTAAACGTTAAGGTTTCTCCGAAGAGATTTAGGGAATATACTATGATGGATATTCCAAACGTAACCAAGAGGGTTACTCCCTACGTATGAATGATATGAATGCCTCAAGTTACCTTTATGTCTTATGATTTCTATAATTTATTCTTGATTTGACGAGGTATGTTAAAGTGCCTATGTTTTATGAGTAGAATATGATTTTATTGATTCTTATGTATACATGTACTCGTGTTTCCTTTCCATATTTTTATATCCCTTACTGAGCTTTTTAGGCTAATCCCAAGTTTTTGAAATGTTTTTCACAGGTCAAGGGAAGGTTATATGATATGATTGTAGTGTCACGGAAGTGTCAAGAAAGAATCCATGTTTTATTTTAGATATGTTTCTGTTGATGGGAAAAATGAATACTATCGTTTATTGAAACCACTTTATTAAAATGTGGGATGTAATGTAAGTTTTATGATCTAATTCTCGAAAACTCTAAACCTGCAAAGATACTCATGGTATATTCTTGAAATATCTCAAGATTAAGTAATGTTTAAGGCTAGGGCCTTATATTTGGTATCAGAGGTGGATTTATATAACTTTAGGAGTTAAAATTTTATTAAATGAATATCCAAAAATATTTCTTTTATGGTCAAATTGAAATGTTATAGTATTTAAAGATTACCATGTTGCTTCAACTAAGGTATTTATTTGATAAGAATGATTTTCCATAGAGGAAATAGAGAAGCTTTTCTAGGAAGTCATTAAGAGGGAAATGACCTTTCAAATCAGAACCATGAGATGGTCAGAATCAGAACTAAACAGTTTGTTTTAGTGATGACTCAGTTGACTCAGGTGAAAATTGTTGGTTTTTTTATTGATGATATTTTTGTGTTTTCTAAAATTAAAGAGGAGCATGAAAGACATTTAAGGGTTATTTTGAAAATCCTTGAATGAAAATAAATTGTAAGGGAATATCAGGAAGTGTGAGTTTTGGTTGCAAGAAATTACTTTCCATGGTCACATTGTTTCTAAAGATGGGATAATTGTTGATCCTGTAAAAACAAAAGTTGTTGAAAAATGGACAAGACCCAAAAATGTAATGGAGATTCGTAGCTTCCTTGGTTTGGCAGGATATTACTAATGGTTTGTTAGAAATTTTTCACTGTTATCTAGTCCAATGACTAAGCTAACTCGGAAGTGTGTTAAGTTTATCTAGACAAAAGAATGTGATGACTGTTTTCAGGAATTGAAAAGAAGATTAGTGAATGCTCTAGTTTTGGCACTACCTTTCAGGAATGGGGAGTTTGTTATCTACAGTGATGCTTCATTAAAAGGACATGGTTTCGTCCAAATGCAGAATGATCAGGTAATTGCTTATGCTTCACGTCAGTTGAAAATTTATGAGGTAAATTACCCTACTCATGATTTGGAATTATCTATTGTTGTTTTCACTTTAAAAATTTAGAGGCATAATATTTATGGAGTAAAGTTTGAAATATATACCAATCACAAAAGTTTAATATATATACTAACTCAGAAATAATTGAACATGAGACAGAGGATATGGCTAGAATTAATCAAGGATTATTATTATACAATTCATTACCATCTAGGAAAAGAAAATAAAATGGATGATTCTTTTAGTCGAAAAATTAATTCTTCATTAACAATGTTGTGTTTGGAACGTGATCCTTTGGTTAAGGATTTGATGAACATTGGCATAGAAGTTTTTGGTGAAGGATTTTCTTCTGTTTTTTTTTTTCAGGTATCAGTGAAATCTTCCCTATCAGACAGAATTAAGCAAGCAGAGAAGCAAGACAGCGAGTTGCAGAAAAAGGTAGAGCTGGTTCAGAAGGGTAAGTTTCCTGAATTTAATATTAATAATGATTGTGTATTGAGATTTGGGGAGAGATTTTGTGTGCCTTGTGATTCACAGTTGAAGAGAGAGTTGTTATGTTAAGATCATAGTTCCCCATTTTCAGTTCATCCAGGCAGTACTAAGATGTATAGAGATCTTCAGGAGTATTACTAGTGGGACGGAATGAAAAGAGATATTTCTGATTTTACTATGAAGTGGTTGACATGTCAACATGTGAAAGCATTGCGGCAGTTACCGAAAGGGATGATTCAGCCTTTACCAGTACCATAATGGAAATGAGAGAATATATCCATGGACTTCGTTGTTGGATTGCCGAAGACACCTCGAGGAAATAATGCAATCTGGGTTATTGTTTATCGCTTAACTAAATCTGCTCGTTTCCTTCCCATATGAGATAAATTTTACCTAGATAAAATTTCCCGTTTGTATCTTAAAGAGAGAGTCAGGTTACATGGAGTTCCTCTCTCCATTGTATCTGATCGTGATCCCAGGTTTACTTCTATCTTTTGGAAAGGCCTTCAGAAGTCGTTGGGTACTGAATTAAATTTTAGTACAGCTTTTCATCATCAATCAGATGGGCAGTCAGAATGAACAATTCAGACATTGGAAGATATGATACGTTCTTGTTTGATGGATTATCAGGGAATTTGGGACCAACATCTTTCTTTGGATGAGTTTTCTTATAATAACAGTTTTCATTCCTGTATACAGATGGCACCATTTTAGGCGTTATATGAGAAGCGGTGTCAAACTCCAGATTTTTGGGATGATGTGGGTGAAAGGAAGTTGATGGGACCAGAATTGGTAGAAGAGTAGACAGAGAATGTTTATCTGATACAGAAACACATGAGAATAGCTCAGAGGAGGCAGAGGAGTTATGCGGATAACCGGAGGAAGGATCTATCTTTCGAGGTAGGTGAGCATGTCTTTCTCGAAGTTTCACCCTGGAAATGTGTGATGCGATTTGGTAAGAATGGAAAGTTGTGTCCAAGGTTCATTGGACCATATGAAATTTTGGTGAGAGTTGGATCAGTTGCTTACCATATGGCTTTACCTCTGAGTTTATCTCAGGTATACAATGTTTTTCGTGTTTCGATGTTGAGAGATCCATCTCATATTTTTAGCCAAAAGGTAGTTCAGTTGGAAGAGAATCCCTCTTATGAAGAACAACCAGTCTAGATTCATGACCGAATAGAGCAGGTGTTGCGAAATAAGGTAATTAACCAGGTAAACATTTTGTGAAAAAACCATATCTTTGAAGAGGCAATGTGGAAATTTGAAAATGCAATGAGGGCTAAATACCCCCACTTATTCGACAAGTAAATAAATTGTGGGGACACAATTTTCTAAAGGGGGAAGGGAGTAACATCCCAAATAAGTAATTAATAATAGATATTTTTATTTATGTCTATTAATGAATTAGATAGTGTTTTAGAGGATTAAAATGAGAATAAATCAAATCTTAAGCATAGAATATAGTAATATTTTTAAAAGATTGTTTTACTACCTTTTGATGGCAATCCATTTTTAAATCAAACTTTTGACACTTTTATAATCTCTGTTTGTCAAAATAAACTTATTCATTATGCATGGGACATTGAAATTTACTTTGGGTAAATTTTTGGTATTTTTCCTATAAAGTCCATTTTTAATGAATAGTGAAAAATGTTGTATTTTAATTCAAAACCTATTTTTAATTTAATTTATTTATATGATAAGATTATATTTTGAATTGGTTTTAAAGTTAAATTAGAATATATTTTTACCATTTAATCCATCATTGGTCGTTGAAATTAATTTCACTATGAAATTGAACTTAAACTAGTGTCAATCTTTTGATACTTATTGTTTCCTAAAAACACGCTATTTGCTCTGACAGCGGGAATTAATTATTAAATTAATTAATGTAACTTAAATGTTTTGAATTTTCTAAAATCGACATCATTTTTGAATTTTTAATATCAAATATATCTTAGGGTGATGTTTTTGTAATTTTCTGAAAAACTTCAATTTTTGATGAATAGTGAAACCACTAAGTGGAACTTAAAAAATGGATTTTTCGTTTAAATGAAATTTTACATTCTCTGTGTTTTGAAATTCAAAAATATGACATACATGGTTGTCATTAATAAGTAAAATTTGGTTCAATGGGATTAAAATAATTTTTTGGTGAATAGTGACTTTTATGTTTATTAATTGTGATTAGAGGTAATTAGTGTAATTTAAGGTAAGAATAATGTTTTAATAATATGAAATGAACTTTACACATGTCCTACACTTATTGGATGTGTCATGGACGACCAAGAAAATCCATGGGTCAACTTGGGGACCCCATGGAGCCACATTGGAAGGAAAATGACATTAATATCTTTTTATTTAATGTTAAAGTAAAAATGACACAAACATGGGTTTTTTTACTAAAACAATTTTTACCTGAGGTTATACAAGTTATATTTTTGACTATAAATATTCATTGGAAATCTAAAGTTATTTACTACATCATAGTATTTTCTTCATAATATTTATACATTAAATAAATTAAATTATTGATGACATCATCATGATGCAGCGATTACCTCATTATTTAAAGATATAAAAAAAATAAAACAATAATGTAAAATCTAATCCCTAAAAATGTAAAAGACCTATTTGATTAGTATATTTAGATCCCTTATCACCTTATCCTAGAAATACATCAATTTGGGACCTTTAAAATTCGAAACTCATTTTAAAATAAAGTAACATTGCTTTACTTTCCAAGAGTGCCCCTCCTCTCCTCTTTTTAAAGGCCCCCACCTTTACCACCTTACCCCCACTTCCAAAGCCTTTGGCTCGGCCAACCCTATCCCATATTATCTCTACACGTCTCTATCTTACTCCTAGAAGCCTCACTTTGGGCAGAAGTCTTCCCAAGGAAGCCTTTGAGCTCAAATAAAAAATAGTTACCTGTTTTAGAGGTAGTGTTTTCTCTTGTGTTATTATGTTTTATTTTTCTTCTCCAACCCCCTAAACTCTTTTAATTCTTTTATATTGTAACAAAAACAGTATCATAAATATACTAGGATTTTGTTATAAGACATCTTCGAGCTACACTTACACACACCTATATCTAATGGTTAAAGAACATACTGTTTCTGTGGATGGAGAATTTCTGTCTCACGAAACGATGATTGTTCAACATTCATATAACACCTTCAAAGGTCTCCATTAAGATGTCACTATATTTATATATGATATATAATATGTTTATGTTTTACATAATATTCTGTATTTTTCATTTATGGCATACTTTTATGGTTTCCATTATGGGTAAACGTGATATCTTCATTTTAGGAAGTGCGGACTACCGCCCCCTCAAAATGATTTGATTCGTTAATAACATATGTGGTATGTATAAATGATATATTTAATGATATTACATATGATACAATTCTAGAATTATAATACTATTATGTATCATTATGTTTTAATTCCATTAAATATGAAATATAAATGGAAGTAGCGTTCATGCGTACGTACGGCTTACCGTCTCCATGAACGTTGCATTTCATTTCTTATGCCCAAATGTAATGTACTATTATAAGTACATATATATAGTGGATATATATTATGTATGTTACATCTAAATGATGAATATAATTCTGGAATTAAAATATACATATCTCTCATTTAGATTTAATGAAATTAATATGACGTAGAAATAAAAGTATCGTTCATGCGTACGTACGGATTACTGCCTCCATGAACGGTGAATTTCATTTCTTACCACTAAATGATTATGTAATATTATTAATTCATGTATATACTGGATATATATGATATATATAATATCTACATCATGAATATAAATCTTAATATAATGGGTATTTTACCACATGAACAACCTGTAATTATAAAGCGTTTATTTTTGACTCAAGTACCAATGATCGTTAAAATGACCGTTATTAACTTAAATAATTACATAGTGTTCATGACATGGTAATAAGTGATATAAAAGGAATAATGAACTTGAAAAATGTTCTTAAGCACGTAGATATTAACTCAAGTTTATTATTCAGGACATTAAAGAACGATCGAGTCAAGTCAGACTTAAGGTATGGAACATCGTCTCAATCTCCTTTCATTGAGGCATATTTTGTTTTATACACAACCTTCTATTATACGGTGTATAAACCCCTCTGAATTTTACGTTTATCCAAAAGGAATATTTTTTATACGAAGCGTTTTACTAAACGACAAAAGGGAATGTTTTTGTCGTACATATGCAGCGACATCAACTTCTCCGCCGCCGTGACCATTATTTGAGTTTTGACTTCCTCAACAAGAAATACCTTTTTTTAAAGATAAATAAATACCATGTTTTACTTTTCATTAATTTTGGTTTTGAAAATGGTTTTCATAATTTTTTTATATCAATGTGTCGTATTGATATCTTATGATTGAAAATTGGAAATGTTTTATTTCCTTTATGAATATTTTATGTGATACTATTACGTTATGGTTCTTTGGAATTGTTATGAAGACTGGTGGTTCCGTGATAAAATAAGGGTGGGTGAGCCTAATATAGCTCTCCAATGCATTGGGTAACAGGAAGGAGTTAAATGTTAAGGTTTCTCCGAAGAGATTTAGGTAATATACTATGATGGATATTCCAAGTGTAACCAAGAGGGTTACTCCCTGTGTAAGAATGTTATAAATGCCTCAAGATACCTTTATGTCTTACAATTTCTATGATTTATTAATCATTTGATGAGGTATGTTAAAGTGCTTATGTTTTATGAGTAGATTATGATTTCATTGATTCTTATGTATACATGTACTCATGTTTCCTTTCCATATTTTTATATCCCTTGCTGAGGTTTTTATACTCATCCCATGTTTTTGAAATGTTTTTCACAGGTCAAGGGAAGGGTACATAATATGATGATAGTGTCAAGGAAATGTGAAGAAAGAATCCATGTTTTATTTTAATTATGTTTCCTTTGATGGAAAAAATGAATACTATCTTTTATTGAAACCACTTTGTTTAAATGTGGGATGTAATGAAAGTTTTATGATCTAATTCTCTAAAACACTAAACATGAAAAGATCCCCAATGTGTATTCTTGATATATCTCAAGATTAAGTAATCATTAAGGTGGGGGCCTTATAACTATAGGTGTTGTGTTATTAAAATAGAGTAAGGGGGTCTTGTGAATGGTTTTCTCAGTGATGTGCCCCCACCTCCAACGGTTTACTCCCAGTAGAGAAGGGGAAGAAGAGGCCCCTTGGGATACCCTTATATGATCTGTTTTAGGGTGAAAAAAATAATAACTACATCAATTTAAAAAATAAAAAAATGTTAATTATCTAAGGTTGGAATAAAATCTTTATGATATTAACATAAATAATAATAATTCAATTTTTATTAAATAATTGAATTAAAAAATATACTAATTACATGTTAAATCAAAATAATACAATTATAAACACAAATAGAAATGATAAAAATACATATTAATATAAAAAAATAAAAAATAATAATAATAATTAATACTATACATATTAATACTAATAATTTATAGTGATATAAAAAATATATTACTCATAAAAGAAATAACATTAATTACTTTTAAAAATTAAAAAAATGAATAATAAACCTAATAATAAATAAAATAAAATAAATAAAGATGTTAGAAAATAAATGTCAACAAATTTTAAAACTTATAGTAATAGTATAATATTTTGAATATTAGTATAAAAAATAACTAAAAATATCAAAATATATAAAATGACAAAATATTACCATAAAATAATAACACAAAAATCAGTTTGAAAATTATATAGAACAAAGTTAAACAACTCTAAAAATACATGAAAAATCAATGCACATCACTTTCCACATTGAATAATATTTTATTCAACCTGTTTTTTAAAATATTATTTTTTCCTTCTATTATCTTCATCACATTCTTCATCATATATTTTTTGAGGTATATTTGAAGAAAAATGACCAATATTTCCATAGACAACATATTTAGAGGTATCTTACCTTTTTAATTTCCAAAACATCTTTTCACATATTTATAAACTGAGGAAAATAATTCATCAAAATTGCTACTAACCTCATATTAGGTGTGATATTCATCAAGAATTTTCTCTTTTGTAATCATATTAGCCATTCCATTCATGGGAACCTTGGAGGATATTTTTCAGTGAACTATTTATTTTCATTTTATTACTTTATCTTTTCTCATTTTATATTTGAGGAGAGTGCTATAAAGGTCATCCAAAGAGAGAGTATCAGGATATCTATCTTCTAAAGATGAATATATAGAATCAAACATGTGAGGAAGAATTCGTATGATCTTTTCTAAAATAGTTGAATCTTTCATCTCCACACCAAGATATCATATATTTCTGTCAATAGAATTCACCCTTATTAATATGTGACCAACATATTCACACTCACATATTTTTATTTCTTCGTACTTACTCCTCTAGATATAAAAGTTTTCCTTATTAACCTTTTTTACTTCATTCATATATAATTTTCAACATTTCCCAAACACTTTTAGTTGTTCCAAATCCATTTATTATAATAAATTCACTATCATAGAGTAATGAAAGATAAGAATTTATGGCTCTTCTTTCATTCTATAGATTTTCCTTATCGTTATATTTAAGAGAAACATTTTCAACAAGAGAAGTAATTATATCTATAGTATATTCCAAAAAAAGTAACAAATATATATAAGATACAAAAACAATCAGTCATTCCATATATGATAATTCTTTCCATAAAAAATCAGATTCCCCTAACTATTCACATAATTTAAATTATCCATAACAACTTCTCTTGAAAAAATTTAGAAAACTAGAAAATCAATCAGACCATTACTCTAATAATAATTGTAAAGGACCAACCAAAATCAATGTAATCAGTCATAGGAGGAGGGGGTTTGGGTGAATCCGGGATATCTATATCTTTTTTATTATCATTATTTGAAAAAACCATCACATCCTATTAATGATTTATGACTTTTATGAATTGTGAACATTCAAAAATCCAGGGGAACATAATTATTTACAATTTTCACTACATAATAATAGTATATAGTCCGTGAAATTGTTTCAAAATAATCTATTACCACAAAATCAACGAGAAAATAAATTTGTAGGGATAAAACTTATAGGAAATACCCTTAAAATTGTGTAGTATTAAGACCAATACAATAGTTCATGTGATTATTCCATCACTAAATATGTATATAAGATGTTATAACAGGTTTAGAAACCTTCAATCATTGGTTAAAAATATGTCACTATATTACTTCAAAAACTTATATTTTTTTATTGTTGAAAAAACAATTACACACTTTATTACACAGAAGTATATAAGAAAAACTTATATGGACCAAAAAAAAATTTAGTCAGATAATTCACTCTAATTAATCTATATGAATCTATAGTCCTAAAAAAATATCGATTCTATATTATAGAAACAAGTATTACTAGGTAGTTTATGAACTAGTCTGAATTTTTAGTTTGACAATTCAGTCAAATCTGGGCAATCATGACCACCACTCTTCTTGATACTTATTAAATTCATAAGCCTTTCTCTTACAAATATTTATAAAAAACAAAACAATATCTATCAACCTTTTTATTGTGAATTTTTTCTAAGTATGTTGTACGTGAGCGCTTTATATAGGTACCAAAAAACTAAAAAGGTAGGAACAAAAATTGTTTTCTTGCACAATGAAACTCATAAAACAAATTAAATTTATAAATTTGAAATTCATTAAACCATTTATCAAAACTTATAAACTTATTTGAATACTTCTGGTATATTATTTAATTATCCAAAACAAATTTATTTAGAACCTATTTTGAATAAGTAATTCTCAAGTTCTATATCTGGAAATAGATATTCAAAAACATCTCAGACCAAAAGCACATTTTCACTCCAGTTCTATTATCTGAATAAAAACAAATGATATCCAATCCATTATTTTTAGAAAATATAATGAATACTAACCGGATTATAAGTGTATATAAAAGGAAATTAAATTTTTTAGTTATTTGAATCCAACTGATTTTTTTTATAAATATGGTGTGTATACATTTAGAATGAGTATATGTGTTCCATCCATACTTGAGTTGAAGAGAGAATTATTAGATGAATACCATAGATCTAATTTCAATATACACTTTAGTAGCACCAATATATATAAGTATTTGAACAAACATTTTTTGTGGGATAATATGGGATAGAAAATTGTAGACTATGTATCATGATTCATAGTTTCCTAGTAAGTAAAATATGGAGACAACATCCGAATGGATTCATGAAACCTCTACTAATTCTGTTCTGTAAATGGGATGATATAACATCATCATTGATACTATATTTCCAAATAATCCTTGAAATAATGAGGCAATATGGGTAATTTTTAATCAATTTACCATTTATACACATTTCCTTAACATAGAGGAAGATATGACACCTGATCATATTTCAATGCCCCATATTATTGATTTTATGAATCCTAAAGCTACAAAACTATAAATTTTGTATTATTGTGATCTACAAATTAAATCAAAATTCTAGTAGTTTCTTTTGAAGGATTTTTACAGTAAGATAAATTTGATAAACACATAATAAATAAAAACTACTAGGATGTCTAAAAATACAATTTATAAATTAAATTACATGTTGATTTCATCCTCACATTTAACTCAAGTTATGTAGGATAAACATTTATCTTTGGAGGAATTCATATGTAACAAAAAAGTCCAGTCAATAATTCAAATGAAACAATATGATGCATTTCATGGAATGAGATTTCATAATCCAACATGTTGGGATGAGGATTGTAAATGGATTTTTTTAGGAGTAAATTTTTTATACCAGATAAACGTGAATACAAATTGTTACAATATCAATTAAGATCAAATAAAGAAAGAGAGATATTTAGATAAATGAAAGAATTATATTTAATTTCAAGTAGGCTATCAGGTTTGATTAAAATTATCAATATTTATTGGTGTTAAAAGGATTAAAAATAAATCGATACTAATTCCTTGGAACATTAGGAATTTTGAACTATTGTAAAGTATTATAGTTGTACCTTACCATTTTTCAATGCCCCAATCCTTTATAATGTTCATGATATCTTCCATATAAATTTATTAATGAATTATATTATTAAACAAACACATTTAATAACATAAAAAACATAATTTACCCTATTGTGAACGAACTATCATGATTCTTAACGCTAGGGAAAAAGTGATGGGGGATTAAAATATTCAATTAGTGAAATTATGTTGGAGAAATAATAAAATAGAAGAGGTGTTGAGGGATACTAATGAATTTATAATGAATAACTAGTCACATATATTCATGATGTGATATTATTGTAATTTCATGGATTAATTTTTTTAATGAGGGATGATTTTAACAACCTAGATTAAATTATAACAATGTTTTCTTCATAGAGAAATACTTCCATAAAGCACATATCATATTCAAGAGTATTATGAAAACATATTTTTTAAATTTTGAAAAATACAATTTGATGAAAATAAGTCCATTTTTTAATTCATCATGTCAAAATTATATTAGGATAAATTCATGATATTTTATATAAATAGTGGTTTTTTGGGTGATTAGTTAAAAATTATTAATTTACCAAAACTATAATTTTAATTATATTATAATGATATATAAATAACCTTTAAAATTAAAAAAAATCTAGTCAAAAAATAAATTTACATGTAATATAATTCATATAAATATATAATGCATGATTTAGAAGTATATGCCTAACATTATGGATATTGAAATTTTGTTTTTTAAATGAAAATTATATTTATTACATAATCAAGTAAATAAATTTATACATTAGGTTTTCGATTTTTAAAAGAATTTTTTTTCATTTTATTTAATTCAATTCAATTAATTATATCGGCTTCAGCATTTCATTTGAATTTTTGTAAAAAAATATTATACATAAAATACATTTTTTAGAAGATCATTTTTAATATAATTTTTTGGGGGTTTTTTAATTAATTTATTCAAAATATTGAAATTTAATTTGATAAAATTTAATCCATATTTTGAATCATTGTATTTAAAATTTTTAATGATATAACATTAATTTTGTTCATTATTAGTAATAAGTTTAGTAAAAGAGTTAGTTACCATAGTAATAACTAAAATAGGTTAAAAGGGTTAAAAATAAAATGATATGGTTTGAAATAAAAAATACATGTCTAAGAACTATTATATGGCCATATATAGACCTTATTTGATCCTAAATTTTAATATGAGTAATTTTGAAGGTATTTCTTATGAGTAAGAAAATAGAATATTTTAATGGTTTAAAAATTCATTAATGTATCCTCTACCAACCTTATATGATGACAACATATCTCTTATCATATTCAAACCTCAATATCCTTATAGATAATCTAGTACCTACAAAAATCCATTTCTAAAATCCCAATGTGTAAAACATAGTTCCTTTTTTGATCAAAATACCTACCATATAAGTATAATACATAAGAGGTTGTCCATAGAAGTGGTATATCTTTTAACACAGTATTTTATTATACCTACATCAATTTGATGATTACTATGATGATATAATGTCATAAAAATATCCCATATAATGATATGATTTTTTTATGGTGAAACATTTACTCAAATTCATATCAATCAAATGCCTAACCAAATCAATATTTGTGTGTAGTGCAGACAACTGCTTCATGAAGAGATATATTGTTTTCAATCACCACCATTAATAGATGGTTATTATGATATAAATAATATTTATATATGATATTTAAGATATAATTATTATTCTATAATTTTAATATATCATTTACCTTCTTACCCTTCCACCTGTTGAAGATTTATAATGTCATGCTTGCGTACATATGGACTACCAGCTCGACAAAACAATGTGGTTTATTTTTCATTTAATACATTCAAAGATTATTATTAATATGTTTAAAATGAATATATATTATATTAATATGATTATTAAAATTATGTATATGATAGAACAATGAAAAATATTCAAGGGATGATACCACTGAACCAAAAGTTACTTGAATAACCAAATAGTTATCCCTTGAAAATAAAAATTTTAGCCAATAATTCTAAATAATAGAGTATTTAAATTTTATAATTGGACAATAAATGATATTATAAGTATGTATATTTTTTTAAAAAAAAATAAATTTATGTTTATTAAAAAAGATGATAAAAGCACTTCTAAAAAATGTATGACATGTGTGATGCTTTAATTCACAATCTCATCCTTATTCAAGACTGTTTATGTTTAAGTATTTATTGAGGTAATGATATAATATTTCTATATTAAACAAAAAAAATATCACATCCTTTGTTTTTTTATATATTATTAGCTTTATGTTCATTTTCCTCTCATTATGTAATCAAATGTCCCAAAGAACGTTTTAAGGTAAATAAACATTGAATTTATATTTAGTTGATAATTATTTTCATCCTTGTACAAGTATTCATTAAAATTATTTCAAGACTTTTTTTAGTATTATCAAATTATATATTTATGCCATTTGTACACTTGTTTTATTTTCAATAAATGGTAAAAAATAAAACATCATTATGTTTTCGTAATGAGGCTGTTTTTACTAATGGTGTGAATGAAATATTTGTTTTAATAGTATCCACATGAACTAATATTCCTATAGTCTTTAAAATTTTCTACCTTATTTTTTTCTTTACAATATTAAACTATTATTTTCAAAGAAAATGTTTTCCCCAATATTTTGTCATGTTTTTAATTTTAAATAGGTTATTAAAAAATTAAAAGGGTATTTTCTCAAGAAATATTATGGTGATCTCTTAAAAAAAATTTCATTTATGTTAAAATCATTTAATGAAACTTATTTTTTATTATGGATATAATATAATGATACCAACCACCATATTTCTATGAATATATTATCATAAATTTTATTGGGGAATGTATTGATTATCCTCATACCAGTTCTACTAAAATAGATTGTTTTTATTATTATGGAATGTTGATTATTTTGTATGATTTATTGATATTTTAAATTCATTGGAAATATTATGTTAAGGGTGGGGGATAGAATTACATATCCCTTATATTCAGCATATGGTATCATGAGAAAAAATATGTTATGTTTTTGGAATAGTCCAT
The DNA here is from genome assembly GCA_963277665.1 of Viscum album. Taxonomy (NCBI): domain Eukaryota; kingdom Viridiplantae; phylum Streptophyta; class Magnoliopsida; order Santalales; family Viscaceae; genus Viscum; species Viscum album. The sequence goes on from OY728133.1 coordinate 1,871,227,902, forward strand.
ACCCTTTTTTGTAAGATGTATTTGAAAAATAAAATAACAGAATGTTTACCATATATTATTTTATTCATTCCATCATTAATATATAATTTATTTATTTCCATGTGATTATTTAAATAATTATGTTATCCCTAGATAAGTTTCATTCTCATGTTAATATTTATAATAAATTATTTGAAAATAAGTTTTTCTTTCAATATTATTCATACGTTATTTATTCAATGATAGGATCCACTATTTTCATTCCCTCAATAAGAATATAAGATCACACTTTTATTCTATATTTATTTCCTAGGATTCTAGTATATGTACTATAGATGATATGAAAGGATATTCATGAGAAGATTATAATGATCTCGAACAAAATTCAATTTCTTATTTTATGTATTCAAATGTAATGTGAGTTTCAAGAATGTATCTAGTTTTACAATATTACTAAATAATTATATCACTAGGGATGGAATTGATTATATCATGTTCTAATGTAATAAGGCATAAAGGGCCCTAGGATTTAAGGGCCAATTTTTTATTGGGTCCATCCACAAGACTTTATATTTATTCCACAACATATTCATCTTTTCATGTCATACATTGGAATCACATTTATAAATATTCAAGAGTTTTTTCACATACATTGAGAAGTTTGGAAATGTATAACCATGATATATATTGGATTGTTTAAATATTCACATAAATAATTGATTTAATTCACTCCCACTTCTATCTATTATAGGTGACATTAATATAGTTACCCACAGTTTATGTTCACTGTTATTCCATGAATAACTTCTATGTAAACATCCATCACAAGTTACTAGAATTATTACTTTATTATGTACTTCCTTAATTAGAAGATATTACTTTAAAAAATTATAATGAATTTTTTATTCATAACTATTACCACTTCTATGCTTTGGAAAAAGATAAATTCACCCCAAATACTTTCATGTGATACTAATTATTAGTCTCTTATCAAGATATTTTCCTGAAGGGGGGGGGGGTAAATATGGGTAATATAGATTTCAATTTATTTTTTACCTTGAAAAATACATTACTTTATGTATGTGATGAAAATTAAAATATCCCCCATTAATTAAAATCTATAAGAGGTAAAACAATATGCCAGATGGATAGTTTTACTTAATTCACCCACATCGATTTATCCCAAGGAGTATGCAATCAAAAATGAATCTATACACCCAAACTATAGAGGGCATTGCTTCTTTTGGTTTCCATAGTGGAATAGTATCACCAAACCTTAGAACTCACTATTAATACAATTGGATAAATATCACCATATTTCATCACAATAATGAACTGACATCTCCTTCTATGATAATAGTGATCTTCATTACAAGATGAGAATTTGAATACACACATAGAATGGTGTGTCTCTTCATCGTAATCAGATGAATTTCTAGTGAGATAATTCTCCTAGAAAATCATCCTCATATTTTTTCATTCAATATTCTAGTATTCTATAAAAAATAAAATTTATCCTTTTAATATTCTCTCTATAAATATTGATATAATTATTTACCTCTATCCTCTACAAAACAACATTATACAGTGAGAGATTATACAACTTACATGATTTGATCTAAGGGTTCATATCAATCAAAACATACATTTTCATAAATTTACCATTCCATGTTTCAACCTCATATAAATAGAGTTGTCAAGTAACATTTATGTAAAATTAAAGGCATAGAAACATAAAAATTATATTTCTTATTAACTTTCACTATAAGTTTTTTTCTAAAGAATAGTATGGTCTTAGAGGACATATCATTCCTTTTCTTTGCATATATTATTTTATAATATAATTATATATAGTGTATAAATGAGATCAATCCATTTAATCTACCATGTTATACTATCTATAGTGTGGCTACCTATAGGTGAGTAGATCCACAAATTTTGGTTATCCACCATTGTACCCATGATCCACATATAGTCTCTGAAACCCTATTTGAACACACTTGATCACCTATGAAATGTTCTCTTAGGCAATGGTGTATCCACTTATAATACATGATATAATGAAAAGTAACAATTTTTTTAAATTTAAACCCTCCATGAAACAAGGAGTAAATGTAGTTTATGTGAATCAACCACTATAGATCTATGATGAAACTATGTATCATGACATGGACAAACCGTATTTTCTACAAGAAAAGAAATTGAAAAAATATTCCAATAGATGGACCATACATAATTATTAACATGATTATGGAATATCATAAATTCTATGATTCCCACATCAAAATTGACTCTGGAACTCCAAAATTTAATAAACCTTTACGTTTCAAATCAGATCGTATAATTTTAATTATTACTAATGATTCTGTACCACCTCCCATTCTAACCCACACATGAGACTGTAATAATTGTTGATATTTTTTTGACTTACATCATGACCACCATTTACAGAAACTTATCCCTACAAACAGAGTGGCTCATATGGATACCCATGTTAGCCTGGTTGAATATGTGGGGCATGAACTAATCCACTGTCATTCATGGAGTCATCCATGGTGCTTTAATTGAGTGGTATTAGCCATATTTAGTAATTACATTCCATCATTCATTGTATTGTAACTAGGGATTTCAAGGTTTGGACACCATTTAAAGTGCATCTTCAATTTCCTCCTCTGTGGAATAATCGGTTACACAATTGTTATGATTTCATTTATAACACATCCTTAAAAATAAATAATTTTCTATGGAATGAGGTCAATTTTATAGATAAATATCTCCTCCCCTATCACTAGGATGTATTACCATGAATTTATTCTAATACTATATCCTGCACCAACAATAAAATAAAATCATCAGTTTCTTTAAAACACAATCCCCAAAAAATTAAAGTATTTTTTTGAAAAAAAAATGTCGTGAACTAGGGATATCTATTTTCCCATGTCCCTATGAACAATTCCCTACAGGCATTGTCCAATTCACATTATCACATGCCACAACCATGATTTCTCTATGTTCTTATTCAAAATTAAAATTTTAATAAAAAACAATCACAAATTTCATAATATGTTGTAATATCCAATTACCATCTCAATGATATGAAACCGGGATGCTTTTTTCACAAATATCGATTAATGGTTTCCAATTAAAACGTTAACCATGAATTACATAATGAAAATGTCAATTAAACAAATAAAATGTTTTTATAACCAAAAGTCAGTATGATAGTTCATTGTAAACCACAGTAATTCATTAAAAAATCTAAAGCCTCCCAATTACAAAGAATGTGAAGAAATATATAATACACATTCCTATTATGTTTGATCATATCCAAAAAAAATTATAGAAATCATTCGAAGAAAATAAATCAATATAGTTTTCATGATTAGAAAAAAACCCATAAAGAGAAGCCTGCATATTCATAAATTTATATCCCAAAATTTGAGTGTAATAATAATGGACATCAGAGGAGATTACTAGTAAAAAATTAAATTAAAAATAAAAAAAATTATTACTCTAAACCACATTCGAAACTACAAATCCCACTATAAAGTCATTATTTTAATTAGGAATTTCAAAAACAATTTTAATCATCCCCATGACCTGGTTGTGTTCACAATGCCCCTGGTTCCTTCAATCATACTATGTTTAAGAAGCCACCATAGTGATCCACATAGAATTTTGTAAAACCTTCATCCATTTTGGACCCAAAATACGTTGGAGCATGAATATATGTAGAATCTTGTAGCCGAGTTTTATTGCTAGACCCCCATCACACCCCCCAAAATTCACCTAATTATTTTGAACTATCCTGGGTGTTTTGGTGTGTTGGGATTATATAGTTGAACTACTATTGCATTAAAACCTCCACCATGGTGTATTTCGACATTTTTTGTACCTCAAGATAACCAAATTTTAATAAACTCTCAATGATACACACCAACACTTCATGAACTCAAATAAAACCATTACAAATCATTAAAATACTCAATATGACATAAAAAGTATATGAAAATTGGGTTGATAATAGTCTACAAAATCAGGGATAAATCAACCACCAGTTTATGAAATTCAATAGATGGTAACTTAGGTGGTGTTATCCAAGTAATTATTGGATACAGTAACTACTCTATTGGACAATATACAAATCTTATGTGAACTGGTGCAACATAAGGGGAATTCATTTCAACAGTATATTTATTTGAATCCTCTATAAAAAAAATTGAATCCTAAATTATAATCATTTACTGTAAGGGGATATCCAATAAAATATAAAACCCATTCTTCTTATTGGTGCAACCGAGTGGATGGAACCCAATAACAATATGATAAAACTAGACTAATATGATTCATGAAGGCAATATAATGTCTTGAATTTTAATTTCATAAAACTATAAATCTTCGTCTATTGGTATCTAATAAGATATACATAAATAATTACTCTTTGAATTAAGATAAACAAATATAAATTATTTCTGTTATTATAAAAAGATATATAATGATAGATTCATGGACATAATTTCAAGATATAAGGGTCCAACATACTCCTTAAAAATTAATATTTTCCCATAAATATTTGTAGAGATATGTATGGAGAGTTTATAGGTTGAGTTATTTTCCACAATCATACAACTAATTTTTCATTGTGAGTTATAAGATTTTGTGAATATATCAAAATATGTAGAGTATGAATTTAATATTTCCATGGTAATAACTAATCTAGAACCACCACCACATCTAAAAAGGACTGAAACAGTTGAAAAACATATTATAAATATAGTGCTATTAAGGATGAGATGATGTAATATTGAAAACAATAAGAATATATTTTATTCGTTTAGTAATGATTAGGTACCATGAAAATTCATATATTATTCAGAGAACAACTAGAAAATCTTTATGAAAATAAAGAATCTTGATGAGGATTGTAGAATGATTACCAAAAAAATACCCTAACCATATAGGTATGGGTCACATGATCCATGAATGCTTCATATCCAACGACCTAATACATGATATAGTCAATAATGGGTATGTAGAATTTTAATGTTTGAAGGAACATGCGACATGTTTGTTTCTTATACTACCCAAATAAGGAGAAATATATATATATATATATATATTGAAATATAGAAATTTTTGACAACTAGATGATCCAGAAATTAGAAAATCATGTACATTCCATCATCAAGGAAGGAATAAATGAACCATTAATGTCTTGAAATCCAACTACAATAATGATTATAGAAAATTTCATTTCTAAACCCTACATGATATGATTTAATTGGTATAAGAGTGTCAATGACATATAGGTATCCCTATATATTCCAATATAAATCCAAACAATCATGGAATTTATTCCCCCCCCCCATGTGGATAATGGGTACCCTTCCACAAAATAATACAAGATCACTATCACACCGAAAGAGACACTCTTCTGATGAGTATCACTATTTTACCTTATTAAATTTTATTTGATCGATAAGAAATCATTATAACAAAGAATAATATTATTAAATGGGAGCATCAGTTTCTTTCAACATTGTTTCAACTGAGTTTGAATAATTTTATCCTTGTTTTGATTGGTGAAATATTGACTGATACGATCAAATACTTTTATAATAGTCTTAGGATAAATAGGTTTCTACATCATCTACTCCTAGAATTGGTAAATTTGATCTTGGTGATATGGCATCTTCCTATACAAATGTGTCTATAAACCAATCGTTTCTTCTGAACACAATGTTGATGGTGGCTATATACGATGTAGAAGAAATATCTAATTAACGGTGTCCCCACCTAGAATCCCAATATCATCAACTTATTTTACCAATTGGAAAGGAAATGTATTTCTAATATGTCTTAATTATCAACCACCTATATCTATCATGATCATATTCACTAAGGAACATATTTCCAAATTTTACTGAGATAATAGAAAACTTTAGTATATAATTTTGATATATCTTTTAGTATACTCACCTATCAAGAAATGCCTTGCTCCTATTTTAATCGCCATATGTATATATGTAACCTCATATGAATGATATGAAGATATTTTCATATAATTAACTACAACATTTAGTGTATATTAGACATCATACAACCATGAGGAACATAGAAAATTCCCCAAGAGAGTTACATTTCTCTATTTAAGGGATATATTTATTGATTCCTTAATCATAATGAGCTTCAAAATCTACCAAATATTAGAACATGATGAATGTATTACCACATATATGTCAAATTCATCAATGATCTCACGAGGGTCATGTAATTTGTAGCATACGTGGGAAACAATGTTTTCAAAGTAGCAGGGGTTGAAAAAACAATTTAAATTCCATTCAATCTGAACATGATTCTATGTACTTCCCCATTTATATGTAGAATAATTTATTCAAGATCGCAAGGATCAATAGACCCAAATAGGTGAATTTGAGATACTATACAAATTATTTCCCCTTCCATTGAATGTAAGGGTATACAATTGAGTGTTCCTTAATATTTAAGGATTATATTATGAAGTAGGTAGATGAGAATATTAGAGGTTAAAAACACTTTAATATCTGATTTAGACATATGAAAAAATTAAATAAATATAAAAATTATATGAAATGATTAGGATAATTTGTCTCTCAATGAAAGTAGAAATAAGGTAAATATTTGGGCTTAAGGAAGGGACTACATATTTAATGTTTACATTTAATAATTGTTTTCTTAAGATTGCAGGAATCGAGAGAACCATGTAGGTAGTTATCAATTAACACGACAATTATTTCCCCTACCATTATTGTTTTGGACATATGATAAAATAATGGTTTATCATTGAGGGTGGGATTGAAAATCAAATAGACCGAGGCCTGATTGAGTTAGATAATCTTAGATTCATGAATAATGCGTGTGAGTCATTATTAGACCAATATATATGTATCCTACCTAATGAAACAAATTATATTAGTGATGTTCTTGATGAATGACTCCAAAAAATATTATAAAGTCCATATATAATGAGTCTAAATGACACAACATAAGGACCTTGCCACAGGACCCTAAACCGCATGACAGAAGGTCTTTTCCACATTTCCTTTTATTATATAATGGATTGTCCATCCCATATGACTGAAAAATATTCTATGTGGTTTATCCTAAAATACCTTAAACTATTTGGAGTGGTTTATTCCATGTGACCACAAATTAAAAAATATCACCATATATAAGAGCTTAATCAAGATGAGATTTATCATTCCATGAAAATTTTATGGAAAATACTTCATATTCCATGGATAATGTTATGGTTAAAATAACCAATGAAATACATGTCATACTTACCATTTCTATGTGTGGATTGATTTACAGTACCATGTGATTCTTAGTGATGCATGGTTATCTCATACCTAATCCAACTACAGAGTCCATTTGAATTCATGTTAATTCCCTAGAGATAATAAATTAACTAATTAATACCAGGTTCTATACTTCCTTATAAAATAAGGTTACCCATATATTTATCACTTCCCCTACTACACAAGATCTAGATATACATAAATACCTTCTCAAAACCATTTTTGGATTTATTCCAATAACCAAATGATATATAGAGATTACAATATCTCTTATCTTAGATATATCTAAACCTATTATTCACAAATAAAAATTGAAAACATATTATTGTAGGGGGTATTTCAATTCATGATGGGTTTTCACTAATGGCCCTTTATTAAGATAATAAAAATTCAAATTTCAGTAACTCTATGTGGCATGATTCCTATAACAATAGGAAATGCAGGGATACATAAATTTCACATTATGAGCCTAATCATTAATATAATCACTATCAGATACCCTCATAATATATAATATCATCATTCATGTAGGGGGAACTCACACCTTGTCACCAAACCTGAAACCACACATTTACTCAAACATGAATGGACTTATATATTGACCACTTACAGTCCAAGATACATTTCCCTAAATTGTAAAAATGTTTCCTCCACATTAATGTTTTCAAATGGTATGAGTTGTATCATTCATATCAAGTTATCCATTCCCCTTTCCAATGATTCATTTTCAGTTTTGTGATTTTCATTCACATCATGTATCTTTTTCCATAATAATTAGATATATCACTTTAAAATTAGTAAAATATGTCATAATTAAATATCAAGGAATTTTCCATCAAATCAATATTACCATAAAAATTAGAAACATTCTGAAAAAATCTATCTGAAATAAATTATCTTTCATATTAAATCTATGATATATTACCTTAAACTATAATAGCTTCTTTTACTCCAAATTTTATGACCCTAAATTTTAAATTAATGAGACATAATGTTTTTTCATAGTGAAAACATATAAAGTTAATAATGAAAAAACCCAAGTATCCAGTAACTAATCCATAACCATTAATATTTTAGAAAACACTTATATGTAATAAACATAAAAATAGATACAAATACTTATTAAATTGAAATCCAGTAAACATGATCAATTAAAAAAGTTAATCCTCCACTTTTAGAGCCAACATATTTCACGGATTAAGAAAAAAGTTACAACATAAAATAGAAGAGGTATACTGATTTATGTGATTGAAAAATTCCCCAAAAAAGTCAATAAATTCCCACCAGAGCTATTGGTCTATGATAGAGGAAGATAATATCTTATTTCCCCATGAATGTGAGCTTAACATTTTCAATGGATACATAATTATTCATGAAATAAATCCATAACCATGTTAAACAAGTGACCCATTTAAGATATCTAATACCTAAGAAATTTAATTGAATATCCATTATCCTTGAGAATGTATTAAATATAGTGTTGTGTAACGTTTATTTGGATTAAACACTTCTTGGAAATATTTTCCATTATGAATCCACTTCATATCATTAATGTCTAAGTCAGTATCACTTATAAGACTTGAGTCAAGATTATCTTCATGATAACCCAAAACCATGATCATTTCCTCATAGTCCCCCATTTCATTATAATATGTATCTTGTTGATTAACTGATATGAACGGACCCAACAAAGAATAATTGGAGAAAAATTGATTCCTTTGAGATGATAAAGAATCCCTATGTTATGTTTTTGTTCTTGAAGAAAGGACCCCCTTAACCCCAAGAATTATTTATGGATTAGGTCAGGGTGCTTCCTACCCTAAAAATGGATGAAATATTCTAAATTATAATCATCTCCCATAGAATTATAAATTATTCAATTATGATTTAACTATTACATACCTCCAGAGTTTAATTGGATTCAAATATCTTTAATGGTTTCATTGAATTTTCATACCAATTTTCAATTAATTATTATGAAATCGTACTTCTCATCCCATTTATATTGGGTTACAGAATTTCTTTTGAAAAAATTACTTGTTTCAATATAATTATCCTTGTATAAAAATATCACCATGTAAATATACTGCCCTTGTCAACATAAATTCCTAAATTCAATATACTCCTCTTGGAAATCCCAAATCTATGAGTTCAGTTTCTCCACATGGAAAATTCTCATTGGTTACATGGTCTTTATTAAATGAAATAAACTTGCATGACATAATAGTCTATCCAAAAAGAAAAAAAAATGATTAGAGTGGTATATTCATTATGACATAATTTCCATACATATGACCCAAATCTATGTCTGATTTCATAGTTCATCAGTTTATTAGTTTATATTAAGGATTATTAAATAACCCTACACAAATATGATATTATTATATTTTATCCTACACATGATTGTTCTATGTAGTGTTACACCATATTCAGAATTACATTCGACTTTATTCATATTCACATAGGATATATAGTGTATTTTGATGATCCTATTATGAGATGAGATACAATACCGCATTTTAACCAAATACCCATTGTTGATAAAATTTTCAATTCACATTGAGATTAATTCTTACCTCTCTCACCATTACATTTATTCACAGCATTCCATTTTTCCATTCCCATGTGTTTGGTCTGTATATGGAATCTTTTAGTTAGCATGATTTTTATTCCCATAAGATTACTAGTGACCTTTGAATCTAAAATATAAGACCCAAAAATAAATTTAACTTTATTCCAATATCTCTTAGTTTATAGTATGAACATTCATATCCGGTTCTAGAAATTATCGATGAATTGATAATTTATATGCCGAAATATATAACTTCTATATTAGATACAACAATAGAGAGTCATGTATTTATTATCATATATCAAAATAAAAATTTCATTTTAAATAATTGCATGTAGGTTTATTAGTATTATCACATAATACATAGTCATGTCAAAATATCATATATTGGTTCGAGATACAGATTAATATTTTTTCAATTCTACCTACTATCATACGTTTTTTTTCAATCAATCGTAGTTGGGTTTCCCCATAACCCTTTTCCAAGAAATAAAATTTCTCAAGTCAAGTATTTAACAAGGAATACCAAACGCCTCAAAATCAGTATTCCTCTTTTCATATTATAAGAATAATGTTTATTATTTTTATATGTAAAACAAACACCAAGAGATTCAATATTATGGTATTGGATCCAAATGAATTGAGTTTATATTCTAATATTGGTGTTCCAAAAACATTAAGTCATGACTCAATTATTGGTAATATAATGAAATGAATTCAGATCATCATCTTATTGATTATTTTATTGATGATCCATGTCTAAAAAAATACCTTACATCCAAGAAGTAATAGAAAGAACTATAAAATATATAATAATTTGATTATTCTCATTAAAATAAATTCAAATATAAGTAGATTATTTGACAAAATATTATGATCCATTATCATTTCCAAGATGAAATTAATATGATCCTCACTCATATAAATTTGGTTTAGATAATTTTGAACTAGTGTCACACTCAATGAACAAAACACAAATTGGATATAAATGAAGAAAATTATTTCCCAAAAATTTAGGGAAATAGTTCATTGAAAAAAATTCCCAATCCATTGACAAGGTTGTGATAACACCTAATTAGGAGCTGGCTATTAATTTCATGAAATATAAAAGAAAAATATTCTTTGGTGATCTGATAGAATTTTTTCCATCACATGGACTATTAAAAAACATTATATGTTATATTACTTATATAAAATGATGTGAACCCTTTCTAAAAGTTTTTACTTGACATATCACAAAGAAATAATCGACTTAATGTTAAAATTTGATGGTCATTTGAGGATATAAATATATAGAGATGTTTCTATAAAGTCAGCACATGTGGAAAGAAATAGTTTGGATATTCACACAAGTTTAAAAATGTTACCTACTAAATTCACACATCTTTTCACCTATGTTTATTACACACATTTGAATAAAAAATATATCCAATCATGTATACTCTTAATAACTCTATGTGTGATACCATAGGAAACCACCCACATGATTATGTTGAAATTCTAGGAACCTTGAGTGGTTATGGGAAATTACTACTCATTTATGGGAATCTAGGGAAGGGATTGGTTCTAAAGGAACCCTACAAAACTCAATTTTCTACATAATGGGCACCAAAAGTGTGGAGAAAGTGTTGATGGAGTGCTAAGAAAACAAAATCACAAAATAACATGAGTGTATTTAGTCCTCCTTTAAATAATTATTAAATACAATACAAAGAATAATTGATAGAAAAACCTATTCACAATGTTTTAACAAACCATGGAACTAACAACCTAGAAAATTTTTACATTGGATTTAAGAGACAAATTCAATGGACACCAATTCGTCAGTACACGGCGCATTATCTACTTGGGTGAAATTCCATTGGGTGCTTACCACCTTCATACCGTACCACTTACATGCTAACCACCTAGATATCAAATCACATATACTATAGAGTACATTGGGGTGTCACAAATTTAAGCACAAATTTAATAAAAAATGACTTAAAATGACACAAAAATACCTTACAGATACACTTGGTATCCCACTCTATGAACTTATATACCTTGTATCCAATTCACCCATGTCACCTACATGGGAACCCATTTTCTATGGTCTTTTATCAGAGTTCCCATTTTCCAGTGTCCCATACATGGGTGGACATTTTTTCATACAGCAACATGTTCTACCTTTAAGACCCCATTGAGATCAGTGGAATGTAACAGTTTTTGCACTTCATCTTGATCACTTCACTTTCATCACTATCCCAAATGAAAAATCAAGAGGTTCACCATAAAAATGTAAGGTAGTGTCAAAAACCACATAAATTATGATACCTATAACCCCATCCATAATCGCAATGAATATCATGACCCAAGATCATCATATTGGTTTCCTAAATCACCATAGGTCAAGATAAAAAATTTGTTTCCTCAAATTCATCGGGTTTAAATACTCCAATTGGTTTTCTTGATATTGATTGCGTCAAGATACTCTTATTGATTTCTTCATATACATTAAGTAGTGATCATCTTCTTTGTTTCCACAAACACCTTGAGTCATGAAACTCCTTTGGGTATCATTATATACAATGAGTTAATATTATTCTTTTGGTTTTTAAAATTACTTGACCCGATATTATACTCTTATTTCCATCAAATTCCTCGGTTCATTATTATTGTTGGAAAAAAATCACTAAAGCTTCCATTTCAGTTTTTTGGGGTGATTGTGTTTGTAGAATAATATAGATAAACATGTTTTAGTTTGGATGGTGTTTCCAAAGAATTTTTCTAACGTGGAAGACTTTCCTGGTGTGTTGCCAAATTTTTGGGCATCAAAATGAAATGTGGGTTTTATGAAAAAGAAGGTTTTATGCAAAAGAGTTCATGGATAGTAGTTCTTGCTCTCAAAGGACAGTTCATGGAAGGAAAATAATGGAGTTTACAAACAACATTCTAATAGATCTATTCTTTTTTGATTATAATGGATATATGACTAATAGTGTGGGAAAAAAATTACATCCAAATTTCGGTGCTTTGCAGACTGCGAAGCATGCTATACATACCATGTAGTGAAATCCATTATGTAGAGGTTCACAATTAGTGAGAGGATAACCATTTATTATAGGATCATATTTCTATGTTATAATGTGGTGATTTAAGGAGTTTTAAATTTGTTTTGATTTGGTAAATGCATTTTCCACCTCAAAGGATTAAGGCACAATGCAGAACACAATACAGTTTATGGTGAAGGATGTATCATTTCAATATTTTTTTGTAATTCAAATTTGTGGGTTTTTTATCTATCATCTAATATAAGGACATAAAATTATTTATCAATTTTAGTGAATTTAATTAAAAAATATAACCCCTGGAAGAATATGGGTATTTTCGAAGAAGTTAATTATGATTAATTCCGCAAAGTGAATGTTATTCCTAAGGGACAAATTATATGAATAAAAATTACTATTAAGACAGTTTTTAGAAGGTATTTTCAGGGTTTGATAAATTCAAAATAAGAACGAGAAAATAGGCATCATTGGTTTGTGATGTAATTAACCATCCACAAAGCAGTGATGGTCCAAAAATGAATGGTTGTCTAAAAAGAAATCATTGTATGTTGTTTAATGGTATTCGAGGAGGATGTATGAAAATCTATATTGAGAATAAAGAAGTTACTAAAGGGACAAAAATATTTCTATGAATAAATGTACAAAATCTAACTATATGCGTAAAAGTGGTAATTTAAAAGAGAAACTACCTATAGATGAAGATTCATTCATTATTTATAATGAGGGGAGCTAAAATTTGATAAACTGTGTGTGGATCCTCTCTATAGAAATGAGAAAAGGAAGAGAAAAACGTCCCTCCTTTCCACTGAGAGTAAACTATCAAAACAATGTTCGAGAGTGAAATTTGGGAAAATAGCGAGCTGGCCTACGAATTTTAATGGTTGTGAGCCAATGCCTAGACATGATCTAGCCCGATCCTTCTAATTTAGTAGCAAGTCTTAGTGGATTTTGTACCTCAGAAAATTTCCATTGTATGATCTTTGTAAAAACCCCAATAAGGGTGAACCAAGTGAAATAACTACTAGCTTTTCATGATTTCATTTAGGTTAATACATTTCTATGGGAATGATAGAGAAGGTTATTTTTTTAAGAATGAATGAAGATCCTAAGGGGAAGTTGTTTGAATCTGTCATACCCTGATTCAACGCCAATCATGATATTTAAAATCACTGGTCTAACTGTTTTTCAATGGATTTCATTTAATTCCATATCATAATTCATTTTTTAGGTTAAATGTAAATTTTATTACTTGGAATATGAGGTACATAAAACAATTAGTAGGAACCTTTCACCTAGAAACCCAAATTTTAATGAATATAAATTAATTGAAAGTTATTATGATTGAATCATCATTTATGGAACCGTAATGGTTATTGTATCATGACCCTAAAAGTTATGATATGTCTCATTAAATGAATTTAAACAACATGGTTTTTCATTCTCATATAATGATACAAAATAAACTCCTTTCATTGGCCTAGTCCAAACTCTATATCACTTCACACCTACTTTAATTGGCTTCGAACACCTCCCTTGATGCCAATAAATTTCAGACTAAAAAACCATATAGAAGGAAACTATATAGTATGTAGATACATGGGTTATTTGAGAGACATTATTTTTACCATGTAAAGTATTATCTCAACTGAATTTATTTCAATCAATCAATTTTAGTATAGGGTAACCAATAATTTTTCTGAGAAGGAATTCATTAAGATATCTTAAATTTTTAAGGGGTTCTTATAATATGAAACATAAACCCTTAAGGGATGATCCAACCAACCATCCTATCATCTGAAAACAAAATTATATCATTACCACCCCAGGCGATTAAGATACCTCCCCCATTAGAATCATAGATAGTTGGGTGAGATCTAAAAAAACATAAACTATCCTTTGATAAAATAAAACCATTGAAAACAATAATGAACACAATTTTTTGATTAAAGATATATACTGTGGTATCACCCCCACTAAATGATCTTAAATCAAAATTAAACATCATAAAAATATATAAGCCTTATAGTAATACCCCTATACAATACTAGGATAGGAAGATGTACTCTCCACCATAGAAAAATCCATCAGGTGTATTTCATGGGAATAGTTGGTCTTGTGAGATACCATAATCCCCAATTCAATGTTGGGATTACTCAATTAGAAAATATTTTAGGGCCACCATATTTCTAAAAATGAAATATACTTGACCAACTCCTATCAAAACCAATTATAATGAAGGTATATACTGAGTTGCATCACCATTAACTACACATGGAATCTTTTACAAAGGTAATTAGATATTGTGATTCAAATATGAAACCATAAATTCATAGGTCATAACAACTTCAAAATCCATGATGTGTAACTAATAATATATTATTTTTCTATAAAATTCCATAAAAAATAATTCTAATCCTATATATAACTCGGACATGCAGTGCTCACCATATATTTGGTTCTCTCAAGGTAATCAAAAAAACCTCAACAAATTGTGATGAATACCCATAAATTGATATAAATTCAAGATTACATCTATTAATACCAGAAAACAATATTTTATAATTCATGAAAAATTATTTAATGAATATTTAAAGCTTATAAACTTCACTAACAATTCAGGTTTTCCATAGATTCACTTTGACTTTATTTTAAAACATTCACTTCATAAAATTGATGATAATGGAATCTATTTCTATGTTTGAACTTCAAGAACTATTTTTTCCTTTAATGGTTAAATAAGTAATATTGGGATTAATTAAAACCTTTCTCTAAATATTTATTGTAATCAACACCATCTAATCTATGATATTGATCATGATTCCGGAAAAACATTCAGATATATTAGTGGAATATCATATTGATAGTGGATGAATATGTAATTTTATAGACATTAGAATATGTGGAATGACAAGATGAATTATTATATGTTCTTATACTAGTGGGTGAAACCATTCCTATATGGAATCTATTGAGTACTATTCTAAACATTAAATTTGATGGAAATATGTTTAAATCCCAATAGGGTTGGCCCAAATTTTCTTACTATATGCTCAGATTCACTATTAATGGTGAACCTCAATCTAACTACATGACTACACATTACATTACAGTAATAGAGTAGCATCTAAACATAAATACAAATAATGAATCCGTACCAATGATTATGCCTCTATGAAAAGAGATTACTAGACAAAGCAGTATGGATAGGAACTCCATTGGAATATCTAACACTTGAAAAAAATATAGGAAGAAATGATTGATTCATGATGGAATTTATAAGAACATGTGTTATTAAATATGATATAAATATTACCTAAAAAACATTTAGGATTCACTTAATTGGACCTATCCATCACACTAAACTTACTTGGGAACCAAATTATTTAATGTATTTATTTGAAGAGGACCTCATATAGGTAGTGGTGGAATTAGATTGAAGTATCTTCCCCCAATAACCACACATTTAAAAATAAATCCGCTCCCAAAACCACCTACTATTGGGACACTAAGCCTATTTTAGGATTGACCATAATCTAATAGGTGTCCCTAACATAGATTTTTTTCATTGAATCCACTATGGTTAGCCTTAGGAAAATGATAACCTTCCTGAAATAAATGTACATATTTTCTAGGAATGAATCATGAATTATGTTTGGGGGTGTTTAATATGTTTTGAAAATTTCTACAGATACTAAATCATGATCATACAAACATGATGAATTTCTGAGATCTCTTGTATTGTTTTCATCTTTAATTTCATTGGATATAATTGTACCTTAAACATGAGATCAAAATACCTCCATGGAAAAGTAACAACATCATACATTTTTTCAAACAATATTCACTAAAGGATCCCCATGATGTCTCAAAACATTGATGCAAGTTCCATAGTTTGGTTAGCGGTTCTCTAAATCAGATGGGGAAAGTAACTCACAAATTTTTCCCAATCCTTCAGGATTTGAGAGTTTGGTTTTCACAAAATCATAGGTGGATTCTATTGATAGAACATAATGAGAAAAATCCTAATATATTTATTGTTATCTGGATATGTGGAAATCACCCTTCTCAATACATGAAGGTAACTATTATACAAAGTATTAATGCATATTCCCTTAATTCGTGGGAAAAATAAATCTCATTTGGGTTTATGTATGAAATCCATGTCTCCCAAATGATCATTATTGCAAGGATCATGCAATAGAATAGGGTTATCACCACCGTAAATATAAATTAAACCATTCATCCTATGGGAGAAATAATATTTTTGATGGAAATAACTATTGTTTAATATATCATATCATGGTGTGAGAACATAATAAGAACATGAAATCCACAAATAATGAACACATGAATCATGTATCATCTTAATAGTACCTTCAAACAAGTGTTTCAGTTTATAAATTATAACAACATAATGTCATTGTTATGGTGACTAGATACATTATCTGGCAAGCCGAAATTCGGTTCCCTATTCAATAAACAAAACTAGAAACCCATTAACAAAATTTAGATAATTTTCATAACCTAACTCTCACAATATAATTAAAACAAAAATCCATTACTAGGATTCTAAAAAAAATAAATCATTTTCATTTTACCCTAAACACTTAATCCCCTCATATTATAGTGGTTTTGTGAGTTTGTCAAACCAGACCCGCATCTAATTTTTGTAGCAGCGAAAACTAACACCAATATATAATGATATACACTTCAGGTATTAAATTTTAACAATGTAAAAAAGACATGCAGACTGATATATAATATTAACAACATCCGATATTAATATATATATATATATATGAGCTAAAACATAATTCATGTGTGAGACAAACACCCACAAGTATAATATCGCATAGAAAAATTACATTGAAAAAATACATTAGTCATGGTATCTAATTATAGAGGATATAATTTAATGGAAAAAATATCATTACAACATAAAATTATAGAATGATCTATAATAACAACTTCCTCTACCATATACCATTGTATGTTACTATGCATCCACTTAGCCTTATGTACCATATGCATTCCCAACATAGTCACCTTTGAAGCAAGCATAATATACACAAATAAATCATGTATGGGTGGATTTATAATTTATGGATGACTTTATACAAAAATAATAGGATCACATTGAAACTAAATTAGAAGAAAAACTAACAATTCAGCACACAATAAAGGACAAAAACAAGACACATTACATATTCCCTTAGTTCAATATGAATAAGGATATAGTTGAATACTAGTGTTCAAATATTATATCTATTAAAGTCATATCATGATAGGAACCATGAATATCCTATAACCATAAAAAATTAAACCACCCTATATATAAGAACTCAAATTTCACCATTTTTAAAACATGACATGGGATCCAAACCTCTCTAATATAAGTATTCCAATTAAGGGGATAATAGGACACAAAAATGGAAGACACTCACCACATTTTAATGGGTGCTTAACCAATTCCTAGTATACAGAGAGGACCCCTCCATATATTGGGAAATTAAATGATGTGTTACCTACTCTAATCTAGAACACTCTCATTGTAAAGATAATGTGTGTTCCAACTCCTTTCCTGATTTGTATAGTAAACCCTATTTGTTTATTCACATTATGATCAGGTAGATACAAAATCTATAATTCTTATGGGAAACCCACTCAATATAATTGGTATGAAACTAATTGGATTGCTATCCCCATGACTAATCTACATATCTTTCATATACCCTATAATTTTCTCCATTAATTTAAGTGAATTTTTTTTAAAAACGTATAAAAAATAATTTAATTAGACAGAGTAACACACTACCAAAATATAATTTGAAAAATGTTTATAATTTATAATTATTTTTACTAATTTTGACACATGTGTTGGAAGATTTATAATATATTGGGTGACACATAATACAAGACATGAAATCTTTTTGACATGGTGTGTGTTCTTTATAAACTAAAAACATATGTACCCCTATCATTCTATTCTATATGTTAAAACTATATGACCTAAAAAAGGACATTACCTAGTGTATAATAATTATAATATTACCTAGGAAATTATTAAAATTTAATTGTCTTATTTTCAAAAACATTTAATGAAATGTTAGAAACCACATAGGTTCAACATGGAGTACATACTTCTTAAGAGATAAAAAATAATTGAAATAGAATGTAATATTGTTACATGATTCCACTATAAATAGTTTCTATGAGAGTTAGGGAAACTGTGTTTCAAGATAATCATTAATCATGTTTTCAAAGTGATCCATCAACTTTCCCATGTTTGATTATACTCCTAATTACTTATCTTCACTTTTTTAAAAGCCCTTATCAGTATAAGTTTATATTTGTTTATCCATGAATCCTGATAACTATTTACAGCCACTCAAAGTAACCTACCCATCATATTCTATACCTCTTCTTGTGTAGCACTAAATTAAACAACTATTGCACCATTTCTACTTCAAATTAGAATATATGTCCTTGGTATTTCATGCTAATTACATTATCCACACCAGTTTTGTCTGCACAGAACTCAATAAAACTGAACATAACATCTCTAGAGTTTCCATGAATATTAAAAATAAAAGAATCTATGTATTCTATATTTTTCGAATTAAATTTTTTACCAGAACTGGTCTACATTAATTTTTTAAGGTACGAGTAATAATTGTGCCCTTTTTTTCTTCTTTTTTTAAAGATACAATCTCCTGAGTCCCTATAATATTTATGTCCCATTTTTAATACATTCAATATTGAGGCTTTTAATTTTCTACACTCCAATATTTTCCTCTGAAAAGCATCTGGGGTGATTCTCATCAGACTCTGTACCACCAAATTCTTGAACATCAATGAAATAATCATAGTTTAGAACCAATCCCTCCTAACCTACAAAATGATTACATGTTGGAATGGCCTCCTAGATCTATAGATAACCTTTGACCCAATGTCCCACTAGATCGATAAGGTTTCCCTGAATTGAGTCATTATTATAATATTTACAACATAAACACTTGTTTTTCTTCAAAACAAACACTTCAAGGTCCAAAAATCATCTTGAACAGTCTGAGATACCTTCATAAACCTAGAGAAGATTAGTATTAATAGTCTATTTTCCCTAAAACTATACTAGAGTACAAGATTGGTATAATACCTGATATTTATCACCTCTATTTTCTTCAATAGCCTCTAAAAGAATTAGGTCATGGACTAGGAAAACCTCTGAGTGAGTTAAATGTGGTCTTGTGTTCAAGGATTCAGTATCATGAACCTCTACTACCTTCATGTCAGACGAGGGTCTTTCCACCTTCAGAATTGATATGAAAATATTCACCATATTTCAATCAACGTGAGTTGATGCCATATCTTTATAATTCTTCTAATTCATGTCCCCTTTCCTTGAACCACACTTGCACCTAGAAACCAAATGTCTCAAATTCCAACAATCGAGGAATTTTCATGGAGAGCAGGACAGTGTGTGAATCAAGGATTGCTTTGATATGTAGTGAATCTTCAGGTGATACAGGTCAAGATGACCAAAAATCACTCGATCATGTATCCCCTATGATTCAATAATGAACTGTTTGAAATCATCAACTGATGGTCGTCATTGTCTAAATCGATCTAGAACAATTCTATTTAGGGGGAAATTTTGTTGTTAACTCCCATGTTGATAATAGTATTTGAGGAGAACCATCAAACAAATTGGGATCTTTAATACTATGCAATAAATGAAAATTTTTTTGTTGACCATCTTTGTTGGATAAGGGAGTGAAAAAATGTTGTGACAAAGTAAGAGGATCAATCTACCCCCATTCGACATTAGGAAGGGGAAGGATGAATCCACCACCATCCCTAGTTAGGAAATCGTCGCCGAACACCGATAGTTGAGAACTTCTCCAGTTGAATGAGTCATTCAAAACATCGTACAATTAATTTTATCTAGTATTGTAATATTAAAACTCAAATCATGGGACTTTCACTTAAATGCCATATCATGGTGTTTGATGACTTCGTTAGGATGTACAAATGAGACCATATTTTTATATACATTTAAAAAATCAATGTGTATACACAATTACAGACCATGTACATATGAATGATAAATGAGAATGGCCTCACATGGTCATGTCACATTCTCATGAATAACCTGAATAACCCCAAGGGCACATGACTTGAGTGTCCATTGTGATAAATGAGCATGTATTGAAGCATATTATATCTCACAGAACACGATAAACATGGCATGTGGCTTAGAATCACACACTAAGTGATAGTTCACAACACATATAAACCATATTAATTGAATTAAATGTATATATATCTTTTTTTTGGTGGAAGTAAACAAATTTTTGTTTCTTATTTCCCTAATCCATGTTTTTCCAAAAATGCTATTATTTTCCATGATTTACTAGACCTTCCCTCACATTCAGCATTTCCCCATCTATATCTTGAACCCATTGTATCTTCATCGGAGTTCATTTATTTTTCATCATTATAATCATATTTATACAGATATTACCTTCCGAGTAATATCTCCCATTGAATACATAATTCAGATTCCATTTGAGGTCCTCCATCGCATGTTCTACACCACTAATCTACCTAAATGGGGCCCCAACAAATCATCCTTATAGAAACTAATTACATGATTTTATCATCATCATGAAAGGAAGATAAACATCATTGAATGTGTGATACAATTATTTTACAATTATTATCACAATTAATATACTACAAATATCATAATCTGTGGAGAGAATAAATATCAGTTCAATCGAAATTTTATGAGTATGGATAGGCAATAAAAAGAAAAATAGTAATCAATGAAATTTGAATCTATTCTAATATCAGGAATTTTATATAAAATATAATTATTAATGGGGAATTAATACAAATTTAATATAATTTACATATTATAGGAAACATACAAAATTTATCATTATAACCTGATCCAAATTCCATTGATTCCTACTTCTTAGCGAAGCAACACCTTAACTCCACTCCCTAGAAATTTAGGATTTTTTTCAAATTGTGGATGATTAAACAAAGAGAAATTGATCAAAATAACATTTTATATAAGAAATTTGTGGTATTTTGGAATTACATAAAGGAGCTAAAAAATCCTAGTTAAAGGCCCAAAATCCAAGCACATATATTATACCATATTATCCAGGACTCCCCTTTAGAAACACGAAAAAATTTGAAATTTTTATCTAAGTATACATCATGGAGGTATTGATATTATCATGTGCTAGATAAATATTTATTTATCTAATAATGAATATAGATCCCTTGAATTTTAACTAACCAATAATCTCATCAATAGTCAACTAAAGGGTTAAAACCATGTCCCGAGATAAATTAAGTATGAATAATTTTTTCTCAAGAACACTTTTTTGGGTGAATTATGTATTCAACCATTTATAGTATCTAGGATTATAAATCTCAATTTGACAATGCATTATATCTATAAAAAATGATAGATCACAACATAGTGGTCTGTCACTAACACTAGAAATAATATCTATACTAATGGTTTTGGGAAAACTGTTGGTATTGTTTACTTATATGGACCTATACCAACAGTTTTGGGCAAACCGTTGGTATATGTCCTTAATTTTTAAATATACCGTTGGTTTTCCAAAAACTGTTGTTTGAGGGGGGGGGGATATACCAACGGTTTGGAGAAACCATTGCTATAGGTCACGTATATGGACCTATATCAATGGTTTGTCCAATACCATTGGTATAGGGTATATATTATGGTCATATGACAATGGTTATGGCAAAACCATTGGTATACGTCCCTAATAGAGACACTATACCAATGGTTTTGGACAAACCGTTGGTATAGGTCCTCTGTATGCCAACGGTTTGTCCAAACCCGTTGGTATAGGTCCAAAAATCAAAGAATCTATACTGACGTTTCCCAAAACCGTTGGTATAGACCAATACCAATGGTTATGAGAACCATTGGTATAGTTTCATGTATTTTTTATGGAATCTTGTTAAAGTGAACATTAAATAAATTATAATTTAAAAAATTTATGACAATGCATATATATATTTATGAAACTATGTTCACAAATTTCAATTTAGGTTAATGGTTAGGTCGTTCAATCATAAATCGACCGTACTGGGATCAAAACCAATAGAATGATTCTTTTTTGAAATACATATAGCAACAGTTTTACGGAACCATTATTATAGATTTATCATATTACTTATACCAACAATTATCAAAACTATTGGTATAGCTCTATAGCAATTGTTTTTTCAAAACCATTTCTATAGAACTATCCCCACATCTTACTTGCTAACGGTTCTCAAAACCTGTGGTATAGGATATACCAACGGTTTGGGGGCCGATACCGATGGTGTCAAACTATTTGTATAGGGTATTTTTCTATTAGTTCACTTTAGTTTCAAAGAGGATACATGAAAGTTACTAAAGATGTATTGTTAATGAGTAATAGGTTTTATTATATGTCTATATTTTTAGTTTCTTTTGAGATATATTTATCTTGGATGTGAACTATTGACCTCATCTCTTTGTTGGTTCTCTCAACACTTAAATAATAAATAATTTTATATTTCTTATACTCGATCCGTGAAGACATATTATTGAAATTTTTTATTGTAGGTGGGGAATCATAGAGTGTATTTTGAAACTCAAACCAACATAAGAATTATTTAACAGACACATGTTTTTGTGTACATGATGTACCATTTATGGGAGTCCTTAGTGGATGTAGAGGTGATGGAGATAAATTTTATTGATTATTTATAGTGATGGATATAATTGTAGTTCATATTGATATTTTTTATAAGTGGGTGGTGTTTTTCAATTATCATAGACCCATAATAAATTTATACATCATACCAATGTATTTATATTCCCCTATTACTTTCATATGTTCTGTTATTCATGATTGTAGGTGATATTCCCAAGGATTTGGTTGATACACTATTTAAGGCGGGGTCGGGTGAATCACTGGTGACTTATTTTGAAATTAACCTATATAATATACTTGGATCTAATCCACTGAAATATCACCCTAAACCTAACATGAGAGGAACATAAATAGAAATAGAACTTGGACCACACAAATTTTAACACTGTTCATTCCTAATGTGGGTAGCTAATACATATTGTGATCCGTGTGTGTTTGAGTCACATATTGGTAACTAATAATGAATAACTAATTAAAATCAGAATGAGATGTATTTTACATATCCCTGGTTTACTTCTCAACACTACAAAAAATCCCACATGAATCAAAACCCCCTTTCTCAAAGTAATTCAATCTCTTATATTCAGTGATAAACAATAAGAATTCATCTTATCTCAATTCATTAAAAATTATTTGATGATATATCAGTTGATAATCTCTATATCAATCTCAAATCACTAAATTTGAAAGAACTATTAGTTTTTTTCTCTACCTAACTATTTCCTTTGAAATTTATTTTTTAGGTTCTTCTTTATCACTCATTTTCTAGTAATATCATTATGTTTACTGTATCTCTAATCTATTCCCTTCATATAAATTTTTTTAATAATCCAAAATTAGTAAAATTATGAAATCAATTATACTTCATGTTATATATAATTTAAATAACCATATTCTAGAAAACAATTCTTTACACATGTACTAAATCATATTCATATCATTATACTCCAACAAAAACAAAATATTCCATTATACTTTAGTATTTTTCTGTATTCATATTATAATAATACCCTCCAAATAATTTTATCCTAGAAAATGATATAAACTCAAGTGCTTCATCTATAGTGATTTTCAAAAAACCACACACACACACACACGTATATATATTTATATATATATATTTGAGAAATGTAAAATGTTGGAGGAGTGATATCCTTTACTCAATTAACTGAATTATCATTGATTAATATATTCATCTCTCACCCTTATTGAATGACACATCACACTATAATGTAAATTTTTTTAATAATCTTCTTGAATATTGAAAATTTAATTTCCATTTTCTTAATGAACTAAAATGCATAAAAAATCATCCTATTTTAATTTCCTCATAATATTTTCATGAATAAAAAATCATATTTCTAATGTCTTATCTAGTAATGATCAGCTTGGGAATCATAATATTTGAGCTTCAAAATTTTACTCACAGAAAAACATTTTTTAATAATTAAATTATTATGTAATATATATAATATATTTTTTACCAGTAGTGAATCAAGACAACATATTGCCTACCATGTAGGAAAATTACATTTACTGTATATCTATATAGAACACCCCAAACATTTAATATATCTAAGAAACCTATTTGATTTATGATACTTCTTATGTATACTCAAACTTCTTATGTTTTTACTGTAAAGCAACATATGCATCATAAATATATTATATTTTTTATGTATCAATTCATTCATTTCTACATAATAAGTTTTCCATTACTAATTTTGATCTTCTCTATCTATCTTATGTAATTGAATGATGCCTTATCAAATAAAAAATATCATACCAAAATTCCATAATTATATTTTGTATGCACAAAAATTCATACATATAATACAATATTCAATATAATCTCAATGAAACGTATAATATATGAACTGATATTTTTAATCATCACCTACCTTTTACAAATTTCGATGATCTCATCTAAAAAAACAACTTCATATATATTTATGTATAATAAAATAGATTAATCCAAGAAATTATAAAATTGTCCAAATATTCTCATAACCAATCATAATATACATAAGAAATTCTCAATCACATTTAAAATCCTCAAAAAATTATTAATATTTCAATAATAGTGTCAGAAAAATATAATTACTGTTAACCATGGTTGGAAAAAATACAATAATTCAATAATTCAAATAGGTAATTCAATATTCCCCTTGAAATTTGTTATCATCTTAATAAAATCTACATCTCTGTAAATGATTTTGTTAACATATTATCCATTCCACTCAACATATTTCAATAAATAAAAAATATTTCACAATAATCATCATATTATATTCTCTAACACGTTAGATGAATCTTGACACAACAATACCAGATAGAAAAATATTTTTGATATAACTCTATCTTTTAGTGATAGGTAATTTTGGCCAAGTTACATATATGTTTTTCTCCACAATTCATATTCTACAATCACCCATTGATAATGTGGCGAGCCACTACCTCCCATCTTTTAACAAACTGATCTATAACCTTATGGGGTGAATTCCCATTAATACTCTAGTGAGTGGGATGGGATAAACATGTAGTTTCAAATAAAATTAATCAAATATATCTCATGAAATATGTATTATAAACACATAAAAAATATGATCTTTATCAATGAATATTAAATATTCCCATCACTATTTTCCACAAATTTTTTGATGAAATTATTTCTTATATCAATAATATTTAATCACGAGTGAGTAATTGAGATCTTTTGAATATCAATTACACTCTTATTTCCATAAGAAATTCTGTCTTTATTATAAACTTCTACCTTCATTTTATATAGATCCAAATTCATCCATATCATATTTACGAAATCATGAGTTGATTTCTCTATATTTTATCTCTATTATACTAAGTTCGAATTAACTCATAATTTTTTCAATTTCTGATTATACAATGTTCTATCAAAATGAATGATTCACATGATGTGTATTTTTGTTCAGATAAAACATAAACCAAATTTATATATGCGAATCCTAGTATATTAAATTATATATGTTTACTTTAAAAAACATAATAACATATATTTCATTTGACATAACTTAGGGAAAAAAATTCAACAATTATTTTAGGCTATATATGATCTCTATGATGTCTTTTATAATGATTCACCATATACACTATTTTCAGACATGGAGTTTTTTGAAAAAGTAGAATCATAATAATTATTCTGATGTATCTTGGGTTAAAACTATCTTCAACCTCATCTTATATTGGGTTAATAACCACTACTATATTTATTGAAATGTCCTTATATATTACTATGTATTTTTTTGATAATTGACTTGTATATTTCTATTTGGAAAAAACATAAATTTTTATGCAACCTATAATCTTAGAAAATTGTTCATCTCAACTAGTATTGACATTTCGAAGTACATTTTCATCTTGATTAAAAATTCCAAATATATAGTCTCTTTATCAAAATAAAATTTTATATCATCAACCAAAAAAATTATTATACAATACATTGGGAAATATATTTTACATAAATGTTTCTATGAACATTTTAAAAGTCATTATTATGAGGCGCCCATCTTTTTTAAAATAGATTGTTCTTAGGTCCCATTTTAAAAAATATAAATACCTCTCCAATTTACAAAACATGCTAATATCATTATACAAAATAAAAATTTAATTTTATCGATAATAACATATTGTTCTAAGTATCTAATTATAAATTCATACTTCACATCCATTTGATATTATTCATAACTCTTATGATCTTCTAAAAAAGGAGATATTTCTATAGATTAAGAAATTTTCCCAGGTGAAAATGCCACTTAAAAGCCTATTCATTCAACCTATGATTAAAAAATTTATAATAATTTTGATTTATTTATGGATAGCTCACCAATTTCATTTAGTTTATTTTTTAATACCCATTTTTCATTAATGATAATTTTTTCCAATTTTTCGAATAATATCAAAAATATAATTATTATAAAACTATTAATGTTATTCACTCATAGAATTAATATAATTCTCATGACCAACTACCTATGAAACAGTACATTGAAAACCTATGAAATGAGAGTAGCTTTATTCCTTAGCTGTAAAATAATTTTTATTACACTAGATCTTCTTGATTAATAATAGTATTATTTGATTCAAAATATTACTTCAATATCGAACGTCACTGTTTCTTATTTATTGTATGTTTA
Source organism: Viscum album (assembly GCA_963277665.1). NCBI lineage: Eukaryota > Viridiplantae > Streptophyta > Magnoliopsida > Santalales > Viscaceae > Viscum > Viscum album. The sequence goes on from OY728133.1 coordinate 1,871,255,754, forward strand.
TATTGATTATGATTATTTTCTTAATTAACATCAAGGGAATTATACCCATTTTAACTTCATTTTTTTCTTGAAAACAACATGCCTTCTTCTTCATATTTGTCAAAGGTTTTTCTATTTATAACATGATATATTAACTCATTATCAATGATCATCAATTAAAAATATTAAACTAAATTTTGAATAATTTTAATAAATATATTTTTTATGAATACCATTACATATATATCCCTAGAATATCAATTCATTAGTTGTATCATCAAAATGTCATAGATTAGTGTTTGTAATCATTGTATAATAAGAAATTCCAACAACAATAAAATAAATTATTAATATATTTCTCCAGAAAAAAAAATTTCATGTGGGGTCACATGGTTTTAAATACATAGAAGAATCATATTACATATATAGTAGTATAAATAACATATAAATAGAATAACTTGGAATGTTTTTTTAATTCATAATAATTCTAAAAATCTCCACATAACTACACTTTTTCCCTTTTGTTACACCATATTATTGAGGATATATGGTGTACTTTATGGAATTATAATTTGTTTTTTTATAATATTATTTCAATGAAATTTATTTGGATAATTTAGAATTAATGGTACACAGAAAGATCATATTTTCTTGTGGTAGGTAGATCATGCCTTCCAAGGATGCATTGTCAATGGGACTATACTAGTGAAAATTAAGATGCACATCATTCAGGAGAATGTGATACCAAGATCATACAAATCCTTTTGAGTGAGAATTATTGTCTACTATGGGACTCAATTATGAATGTATGTTATCTTTTTTAATGTTTTTTATGACCACAATGTGAGATTAATTACCAGTATTATGGATATATAATTGAATTTATAGAGTAATTAAGCAATACATAACATTAATATATCCATGATTCATACTATGGTTAAAATCCTCTTAGATTAGAACTCTAGAATTTAACAATATCAATTGTGGAAGATGTTTTAATTTTGCATTCAATCTCCATTTAAAGATATTCCTACATATACCTGTAAATGGAAAAACAACCCATGTAGTTTATTTTCAATTAATGGGATACACCATAACATTTATATTTGTGTGATAGGGACCAATTAAAAAGTAATACAAAATAGATGATAATATAAAAGTGCCACACTAATAGTTTGTGTGTGAATTAAACATGTTTGACCATTTGTGGTGTTTTTAAAGGGAATATAGACCAATTGGGATGGTTCATATCAGCTTGTAGGGATATTTTATACTGGTTATTAGTATGACTTCATTAGTGAAATGTCATAGAAAATTAAATATGACAACACTATGAGGGGTTATGTTTTTTCTGGTGGGGTATGATTTCATCAAAGATATAGGTCAATGAAGGAGTATAACTATTTTGGGAATATGGACCAAGGGATTGACTTTTTAGGTGATGTATATTTGAGGATATTAGGTTCGACCAAAGAAATGGATTCTTATGTATCCTCTTAGAGACATTAATTATATCCTACAATGTTTGAGTAATATCGTTTAAGGTCATATGAAATGACCATTCCCTGAATTTTAATGACATTTATTTGAAATATTGTTATTTATTTTTTCATCTTGTAATAATGATGTTGGACACATTGTTTTATATTATGATTTATGTTTTTATTTTTCATGAATTTTATGGATACATATGATTGAGTAGGGATTATGTATATTATGATTCCATGTAATGATTCATTGGGAATATGTCCCTTTTAAGAGATGTGAATATGGTCATTGTGGATTACACCTTAAAGGTGCCCCAATATGATAGATATGCATTTCAAATTTTGTGATAAAAAATATCTCTAAGAACACATGAGTCTATCTTGAGGTGAGAATCAAGAGATAATGGAAGATAAATAACATTGTATGAGATCATGATAATGTATTTGAATGGGGATTATGCACTGAGGCCTCACAAAGCTTAATATATGTCCTTAACCCATTGAGAATTCATTATTCATGAAATCGTCAATGAGAACCTCTTAGTCCTCATAGACATTGTGATACCATATACATTTTTCATCATTAATTTTTCAAGTATAGTATATGACAGAAAACATGGAGACAAGAAGATAGTGTAATCTAAAAATAATAAATATGGGATCTGCTATGGGGATATCATATCAATTCATTATCATGGGGTGGAGAAGAAATCCACCTTCTATCAAATAAGAGGACTATGTTTTTTCCATGATAGGTATCCTCATTATAAAGGTAATCCATGATTATTTTCCACCTAAGGGCTCCTCCTATTTGGTATGAAATTCAGGACCCTCTTTTTCTCATGTTAATCCATACTCAAAAGAATGCATGATAATGTGATGATATGAAAAATATTGTCTAGTGACTTTATAGGAGGCCTGGATTCGGCATCTCTAGGATTCAAGGCTTCTTCATCCTAGGTGTATAGATCCAATAAGGTCTGTGACAAAATGACCATGATTGTTTTTATGATATCCATTGTTTATAAATTCTAATATGGGATGTGGTCCCTTTTCACATTATAATATAACTTTTTTGACCAAATTAAATTCACCTAGGGTTGAGGGAAATTCACCTAGTATAAGATAGAAACACCTAGTGGATGTAAATTCATCTTGTTAAAGATGAATTCTCTTAGTAACATGGAATTATCCTAGTACCATGGAATCATGGAAATTTAATATATTGATGGAATGCAATGTAATGGGAGATTATTAAAGAAAGGCATGGAAACCATGTGGTATTGGACAATTCATGTACAAGATGATATCATTGTGATTTTTATAACATTGAAAAGGTAACCTTTTTTTTACATTCTTGTAGTATCATTTTCATAGTCTATAAAATGGACTATTAGTATCATGGGTTATATGAAATGAATTATGTAGTGTTCTCATTTCAATTTATTTTTATATTTTATTCGAATAAGTAATATGAGTTATATATAGGTATATTCTACAAATATAGATTTTTAAATAGGTGGAAATGTGATGGAATCCTACATGGTGCATGAAAAATTGGACATCTATTATTAGGTCAATCAACATGGAAACTACCCTCACCCAATAATGTGGTTCCTTGGATTGATGATTCATTTGGTCCTAAGTGGTAGGTGAATTGAGATCTAAAATTGAATATTACACAACTATGGAAAGTTCTAGGAGACAATCACGTGATTTACAAGATATTTTATCTATTGGTCTTATAAGGGATGTGTATCCGGCTTTGACATATAGTACTCTACCATGAAGTTATATAATTCAACCCAATTGTTTATGAAATTCATCACGACACCAAGTAACTAGGTTTTTCCTTTGGTAGGTCGGGGTTATAAACATAGTATTATATCAGATATTTCCATTCTAAATTTTCATACCAGTTTCATCCTTTTTTAAAAAAAATTTGAAATTTTATGGGCATTAACAAATGAATACCCCCTCAGAATTTGGTTCATTCTGATTGATAGGGATCTAGTTCATATAAACTAATCTGTGACTAAATAGTTACCTTTTAGTTTGTGATGTGTTATAGGTATTTGGGTCAATAACAATAAATAGGACACATCCCCATTTATTTACTTCTAGTTTTCACTGTGATTTATAGATTTCCTCTTAGTGCATACTTCATGGTTATGTTTGTGTATTGTGGATAACATAATGGTTTTTAGATATTTTACCAAGCAATATCATGATAAAATTCAACCTTACTTCTCAGCTCTTGTGTTTTAGTAGTTTTACTATGAGATTCACCTAGGTGGATAGTGTACATGATTAGTCAAGAACCTTCCTGGGTACCATGCTAACCCGATAACCAAGTCGGTCCTGACATAATCTGATGGGTGTTGTTGATCCCTGTATGTTAGATACTATAACATGGAAACATAAAATATGAATGTGGGAATGAATTCTCTAAAAAAAATGGGAATAATATTATAAATTTAGTAGTAAAAAATGAAGGAATCCAAAGGGATAAGTTTACCAGAAGGGAAACTACCACAAATAGCCTAAATTACACCTCAATGTACTATAAACCACTATAAATTCCCAATTACCAATTGAAAAAACAATCTAGGAACAAGGATCAATAAATACTACCAACTCTATGTGGAGCCATACGCTGGCTCAAACATGGAAGAAGATAATCTTAAAACACCATATATCACAGATTTTTTGTGTGCTAAAATCCTAGTAGGGTCTCATTAACGATTTCATAAAAATATTATTACATTAAATAAAGCAAATAATGCTTGAAATTTTTAGTTAAAAGGAAAGGGATTTCAAAATCATATCTCAAAAATCATGTATTAAATTTCAAATAATGTTAAAACATTAATGAAATAGATTAATAAACATTTTATATAAAAAATTTTGTATAAATCAAGAAGAAATGGTAAAATAGTTTACAAACATTGGAATATATATGTAATTTAAATAAAAACATATTTGCGACATGGTTATCCTCGAAAATATATAGTAGTTTTAGGATTTGTGAAACCCTCACAACCAAATATTTTTCATTGAAATATGTGTACACACATCCTCCCCAATACTGACTAGAGTGGACATGTCACCATTTCATCTGGGATTTGAATTTCATCATATGAAATGTTAGTGATGTTCATCATAAAGTGCTATCTTAAATGACTCACTAACAAATAAGGCATTTATATGATCTAATAATAAAAAATGATGTGTAATTTATTTTAAGAATACATAAAATAAAATTCATACTATTATACCATATCATATATTATAATATTCTATTTAAAAAAATGTGGTTTTATCAAAACATTCATTTTCCATGATAAAATTAATGGGCTTCTATCAAAACCATTTTAATCTATTTTTCGTACATATTAATTTGAAGTAAATTTATTCAAATAAATTTAACAACTACAATTACACAATTAAATTCTATAAATTAAATTACATTATATACATAAAATTTCAGAAAAGACCCCACATTAATGGAATTTGGGGTTTTTTTAAAATTTATGCCAAAGAAAAATTTAAAACACGAATTCATTGGAAATTGGTTTATAATAAAAAAACCAAATAAAAATTCATTTATACGAAGAAATTTAATTTAAATTAAACAATTGAATTTAAATTATGAAAATTGGGGTTAATCAAATTGTACTATAAAATTAAAACCACATACCTCAAGAATATAGGATCTCAAAATCCAAAAACATAATCGGGAATCATTCACAATGAGGATTGATAATGAAAATCAAGGAATCAATCATAGATTATAGATCTTAAATAGAGAATATTAGATCCTCATATATCACATAGATCTTCAAAACCCTTGTGGGAGAAGAGATATTGGGGGGAAGAGAATGAGAATAGGAAACTTACCAGGTAGAGAATGAATGTCATTCTCCTAGATTAGTTCAACTTATATAAGGGTGTAGAGGGTCCAAAATCGCTTATTCTGTTCTCCCAAGGAAGAAGAAACAATATGGTTTTAATCTATAACCATTTGGAACCACAAAAAGAGGTTTTGGTATATTAAAAAAATATTTTCAGAATAATTAAATCATATGCGTACTTTCCTAGGAAAGTCTGTATTACTAGAAAAATAATTCATAGTAACTATCCACCCATTTTTATGGGGATTAATGGATTCTCCTTATCAAGAACATATATTTAAAAACTGTTCTTTTATAGTGAAAACCCCCACAATTTTGGTTTTCATGGATTTCCAAGAGACACTACACAATTTGGGAACTCATGCACCATTAGTGCACAGACTTAAAACTCTTAAAATTTACAGAATTTTCTCTTGAATCATCTCCAAATGAATCCCTACCAATGAACAACTTAATAATGGTACATGAATACCTGAAAATAGTAACATTATGTTACAACTACCCCAAAAAAACTTTTTTCCCTATAAATCTTACTCAGAAATGTGAAAGTAAAAAAATGAAGAACCTTCTCTATCATCAGTGAATCCTCTCCCACATATCATAAGCATCAGAATCATCCTTCTAGGAAACTGAAAACAATGTTATCATCTTTTGATGGAGTAATTTGGTTTCAAAATCAAAAATCCAGACAGGATATTCAATCATGTATAAATTAGGATCAACATCAGGACCACTCTAGATCATAACCTAAGAAGGATCATATATATTATTTAATCGATGATATATATGGAACATGTTATGTATCGACATCACCTGTGGTGGATGTGATAAATGGAAAGACATAATTCCCACTTGCTCAAAATCCTCAAAAGGCCCAACAAAATGAGAAGCATACTTCTCGTTCCCCAACATATCGATGACCAAACTAGGTTAAATTTTTAACAATATTAAACATCCGATTGAAAGTTCCAATGGAATATGATGATTATCAGCATAAGAGTTATACCAACTCTTAGACATCAACATCCTATGACAAATGAATGGAATGTGTTCTATAGTATCTTGAACCATGATTTGTCTAACTAAGTAACTTTCACCAATATATGACCAACAGAACATAGATCCACAAGGGAGACCATACAGGGCCTTAAAAAGATCCATTATGACCTAGGATTGGTAATTATTTTTATAAGAATACTCTACCAACCACAATTTATCATCCCAATATCAATCAATTTCAAGTATGTAGGCATGGATCATATCTTTAAGAATCATTATTTCTATTTTTGTCTGTCCATACAACTATTGATGATATGTTGTGCTTAAATGGACTGGATATCCTAGGGCATCCTAAATGAAAATCCAAAAATGAAAAGTGAAATAAGGATCCTTATTAGTGAATATACAAGATGGGATAGATGAAAATAGAAAATCTCTTTCACATAATGATTTACCAACTTCTCAACATTGGTTATATATTGAATTGGTATAAGATGTGTTGTTTTTGTCAACAGATTGTTCACAACCCATTTGACATTCTTCTTTATTTGGGTATGTGAAAATCCTATCAAAAATTCCATATAGATCTCATACCACTCCCATATAGGTACAATAATTGGATAAAGAAAACCATAAGAGTTCTGTTTCTCTCCCTTGACTAGTTGGCACAAATGGTAATGCTAGAAAAATTAAGAAATTCCATGTCTCATACCCGGGCCCCAAAATTGTCACCACATCTCATAGAACACCTTCATGGTTCCTAGGTGCATTTATAACTAGGGATTATGTAAAATCACGTCACATATTTTATTACTAATAATGATAAATCAATGCTATTTCACAAGAATATAATTCCCTCTCCAAAGAAAGTCCAATCAGCCATATCTCCCAACTATGAAAATAATATCAAATGATAGAAAACTAAGCGTCAAGATACTGATCCCAAGAATCATCTCAATAATAGAGTATTTGAAATGAACCCTGAATAATGTAACATAGGCCCAGGAATCCTGTTATGTAATATGTTACTATGAAAAATGTTCCATCTAATTCAACTCTTATGATGATCCCCTCATTGCCTAGGTCTAAAGGTTCATGCTCAACACATCTGAAATGAAATTCCTCTTCCCTATGGTATTTGAAATTTCAAAGTCATAATATTTAATGTATTCCACCAAAAAAGACTATAATAGATATAAATCATTTTGATAAAAGATATAACTAAGTATTTTTGTGTTAGAAAATAAGATAAAATATTCAAAAAAAGTTAATTCGACAATATCTTAAGTCAATGAATCACAAATTCAAGTTCACAGTCACAGTAAAGAAAATTATTATCATGTGTCCTAAGATAATGATATACATAAGACACATAATGACCACCTTTCATAAGAAAAAATCCCAAACCCAATCTCGATATATCACAGAAGACCATTTAGCCCTGATTAGCCTCTTAGAGAGTCAACATAGGTCTAATATTAAAAAAAATCAAATTGACAATATAATTTGGAAATTTAACATCCATAGTAAATTTCACTCCGTTGAAGGATAGAGTAGTCATCAGATAATCCAAATTTTAGAAGTCATTTACAAAGTAGTTATAATACCATGATAAATCCAAGATGTTCTAAATATCAAAAACATTTCATGGTTGTTCCCATGTAATAACAGCCTTCACCTTTTAAGGATAAACTAAAATAAAAAGTTATGAAAATATATGTGTGATGAACATCACTTCATAGATCAATAAATCACATTTTTCTATCTTAGTAAAATGTCATTGGTTTCTCAACTATTCCATATTTTCACTCAAGTGATGCACATTATCCTCCTTGGACACAGGTTAAACAAGGATATCATCCAAAACCACTACCAAGAAGGTATGAAGGTTCTCATGGAATATAATTTTCATTACATTCGTAATGTATTAAGGATAATTGGATAGACTAAAATTAATGAAAAGAAACTCAAAATGGAAATCCATTCTCTAAAAAAGGTTTTATGAATGTTGTATTCATTTATCCAAAATTATAGAAACCAGATCAAAGATAAATCTTCTAGAACCGCTTCACCAGTTTTAACTAGATAAAAACAATATCAATTAGTGGAAAAAAAATCTTGTTCGTTACCATAACTCAATTGTGTTTTCAATAATTCAGAAAATATATAAGTGAACTGTCATATTTCTTCTCAATGATAACTTGTTCAACCTAATTTGGAACAGTTGATCATACAAAGCCTTTTATAGAATATAATCCTTCTCTTTCTCGAACTATTTAATTTAAATCGGTCTATATGGTAAGATAGAGTATGCACTATAATATTTCCAATAACTAATTTTATAGATAAAAATGCCTATATAAACGATGGAATACCATATATGTCATAAAGAAGAGCATTGAAAAATTTAATGAACGGGTGAGGGAGGTCACCACTCAAATATTATCACTCTAGATCAAAAAAACATTGATATAACTTTCCCAAACTCTGGATAAGAAGGTATTGTTGAACTCAACCATAGATCTAAATCTCCTTAAAGGATAAAAAAATATCATATAGTATAGTAAATTATACGTGTTGAAGACAAAAATCAAGATAGGATTTATTTGAAAGGAGGAAATACCTTCCAAATATAACATCAAGAGGTTTTATGTTGAGAACTAAAAAACTACAAGAAATATCATTATATGATAATGAGAAAAAATATGAAGAACTATATATCCCATTAGATCTCTACATTCCTAGGGGTATATTAATATCAATCACATAATATAAAAATATATTAGGAATAATTTGCAGATAAAAAAATGGTTCAAAATTACAAATGATATTAAAGAATTTCAAATAAAGTAGTCATTAATGAAGAATCCATAGTAATGGTACTTATCAAAGTTGATGGACGTGTATCCATTTCATATAAAGACTCTTATATTATGTGAGGAATATTTATTCTCGATTCCTTTGGAAATAAATCATTTTTTGAAGCATATGGTTTCACTACAGTTTAATAAGAGCTGATGATCCCTGGCCACTATGTGGGGTGGAAAAGACATGGAAGAAATTATGAATGTGATATGAACCTCCACAGGAGCCACAGATCATGGGCTCCTATGTTTATAGCTTCTTCTAATTCTCATGATTACCACATTGGTATAAAATCAAAAGGCCTTTTCCAAAAACTAATAAACCATTAGAAAAACCCTACTATGTAGATTGATGATGATTATCCTCATACATCCTCATCCCTTAATATAAATTAACACTTCCAATTCAAGAAAAAGAAACTCCCATGAATCATGACATTCCTTCCAGGTCTATTGTTTCCATAAAAGGTATATCCATAATATCATTATAAGATGGAATATTTATCAAGAAATCCTAATAACAAATATTCGATCGATGTACCAACTCGAAACATTGAGTAATCATCTTATCATTCAACAAAATCTCAAGTAATTACTTAATAATCATAGAAAAATAGATTTCAAACTATTTCATGACCCTATTATCATGATCATGTTTGAAAAACTCAATAGCCTTGGTCAACAAAGTCAAATCTCGATAGAAATGGAATTTGAAAATAGATTTTATGTATTTCCACTCTAAGACCTCATGCTTCTTATCTATTGAAATCATTACCCATCATATATTACATAGTCTATCACAAAGGTGGAACACCTATCATTGCTTTCATTACATTTATCCATAAACATAAAAAAATCTCCATCATTATTAAAAATTCCTCATACTATTGAGGATAATTGGAGCCTTTGAACGCTGGTTGTTTCTAGTGAAGGGAATCCTGAGAACGATTCCGAAAACACCCCTCCATGGTTCGATACTTGGATTCTGATTGAAAATTAGTCAATATAATGACCCAATTTTATCATACATATATATTACATCACGTTCTTGGAATACATAAAACACTAATGAAACTGGAACCCAAAAAGTATTATTTTAGTTCCATTGGATACTTGGAACAAAAATATTCTATCATAGTGAAATATCATCAAAATTTCCCAAAAAAATCATCCACTTAGTATTTAAACATAAAAACCATTCTCCATAACCTGGTGAAGGGAAACATATGAAATTGGTGAGATGAAATTCTTAGTAATGTAAAATATGATAATCATGTACGAATAAACATTGACATAATGGTAGGATAAAATGATTATTTAATTAGAAGATCATACCCTACATATCAAAGACCATAGACAATAATCAGTACAAAAATGTCTGATTTTAAAAATAAATTAATCATATGTAAATGAATAACTGAAGCCATTAAATCATAACATATAAATAAGACATGGAATTTAGAAAATTACATAACAAAAATAATATTATTTCCATAGTAGAAAATTCATCACTTATATGACAATCTTATTAGTATTGGATCACTCCATATACCATTTGGTAGTCATTTTTCACTCCCATGGCCTTTTTAGTAGTATCTAGTCATCCTCCTACATTCATGGTAGTGACATTTCATTCCAATGACCATCTTAGTTGTCAGGGTTCACTCTCAAGACCATTATAGTTTATCTCATGAGATATAAATCATTAATCAATGCATTAGAGGGAGATATAGGTCCCAAATATGTCATAATAAAATCATACATATACTTTCCACAAGATAATAATTAATAAAATAATAACATAATAAATAAAATGGGTTTTATTAACATCTAATCATGTCATAACCAGTGGAAAATCGATAGGTTTCATAATTATTTGATCAAATCAAAACCCTTGAAAATAAGCTGGTTTCATAAGTATATAACACATGAAATAGAAATAGATATCATAAAATTCACAATATAAAGCATCAATCATTCATAGAAAAAATATGAATGGAAATATATAATACGTTCCACATAAAGGCTTGAGTAACACCAATAGATGTTATCTTATTTGGGAAATAATTTTGAAATATCCTTTAAAAATACTTCTTATGTAAATTATCCTTTCTCATTTTATAAATTCTGCTTAAAACATAAAATCTTTTAAAAACCATTATCATGAAAATAAACATGAGAACCTATAAAGGAAGAATTGAAAACGTTTTTAAAACCTTTTTTCTGTTGAAATATTTTATAGGTGCTAAAGAACTTATTAAAATCCATTTTTCCTTGAATACATATAAAATAAGCAAAAAAAATATTGGAAAAGAAATTTCATTGAAAAATACATAGAAAACTTTTACAGAATTATTGAAAATAATTTGAAACCCATTTATTTGAAAATATATTTTTAATAATTATTAAAAATTTTGTTCTAAAACCTTAAATGGATGATTTAATGAAATTGGTGGGTTTAAATCTATACATTTCATATATGGAAAAATATTATTCTTTTTTCATGGTAAAAAGATCATAAAAGTCATCAACTGGAAAAGGAGCATGAGATTAATTTTATAAATCTATTTTATATTAAAAGGTAAAATAATGGTAAAAATGCATTTCAAAGATCCTTGGAAAAAAGAGTAATATTCATGGAATCTAATTTAGAAAACATAGGATGGAATGACCACATATTTTTGACTGAAGAGAGGGGTATGGTCATATTTTCATAAAAATAATTTCTAAATTATTTTTAGTACTAAAGAGTTTAAAAAATTACCCAAATACATGAAGGGGAAAAGAATAACCAATGGATAAGAAATTTCATGAGTGTTCTTAAATTATTTATCATTATATTTCATTAATTAAAACATGATCATAAATAATCTTGATAAATGGATCGATTTTTTCAACAAACACTTTCTATATGGTAACATTGAATCATACTACAAATGTTGGAAAATAAAATTAAATAGTGATTTAAAATAAACTAAAAATATGTATATTTATGTTATAACCTTTCAAAGGCATTTTATACACCTCATATAAAAATTCATGAGTATAACCTGACATATGTCTCAAATAAGGAAAATTGAGATACAAATTATATTACCAGTTTGGATACTTTTCAAACATAAACCTCATGATAGAAATATAATAAATTTTTTATGTAAATAACCATAAATTTATGTATGTGAGGCATATAAAACATTCATGGGAAGTTTATACAACACACAAAATATGTGAGTGGTGAATAAGACATATATCACATGGAAATAAAGAGTGATATAAAATTACATTACTACGATTCCGACTTGTCCCATGGGACTTTATAATATCAAATAATAAAATCAGGTTAATTAATTAATTTTTAAGATCCATTTTCATGTTTATTATTAATTATACTTCACATATTATCATGTTCTTTACAATACATTATACATGTATGTTTATGTTAGGTGTTTTGAAAACATTTAGTTCACTTGTTAAAAATTATTGTGGTTAGTCGAATATGGTGAAAGAGTTAATTATATAAACATATCTAGAATAATTTTCCAAAAATAAGTATCATATTCATTAATTAATTTTACATTAAAAATATATTATTAAATATCTTGGAGAAAAATGAATCAACGTTATAATCACGTACACGGTAGATCGTACTTACACATGAGTAACATTCCCATTTCTCAATGATCGTTTTGGAAATAAGTTATGTAAAATAAATCATTCTCTATTTATCATTATGTCATAAATAAAATATAATTTAATCATATATACTTATATATATATATAATATTTGTGCTGTAAAATGAATCACATTGTGTTGGGGTGGCTGTAATCCAAACATCCATGAATGAGGCTATCACACTATATGTGTGTGAAAGGGAAATATAGAAAGTGGAATATATTATATTTTTCAAAAGGTAATTTCTTTTATTGATATAAAGTTCTTTATTTCACATATTTGTAATTAAAACAATTATTTATACATTTCATGGAGTGTGTAAATAAATCACATCTCTTTGAGGGGGGGCTAGTCCACACTTCCTCAAACAAAATTATTATTTTTACACAAGATGGAAAGTATAATGATATGTGTTTTAAATAAATTAAATTGTCATAAATAAATTTTATATATAATAGATATAATATAAAACTATATTTCCCATGATATGTATAAGGCCCGAGCCTTAAACCATACTTAATCTTGAGTTATTACAAGATTACACATTGATGATCTTTTCAGGTTTAGAGTTTTAGAGAATTAGATCATAAGACATGCATTACATTCCACATTTAAACAAAGTGGTTACAAAAAAGACGGTATTCATTTTTCCCATCAATGGAAACCTATTTAAAACAAAACATGGATTCTTTCTTGAAACATCATTTTCACTATCATCACATCGTTTACCTTTCCTTTGACCTGTGAAAAACATTTCAAAAACATGGGATGAGCATAAAAAGCTCAGTAAGGGATATAAAAATATGGAATGGAAACATGAGTACATATATACATAAGAATGAAATCATACTTTACCAACAAAACATAAGCACTTTAACATACCTCATAAAATCATGACTAAATCATAGAAATTATAAGACATAAAGGTAACGTGAGGAATTCATAACATTATTACGTAAGGAGTAACCCTATTGGTTACATTTGGAATACCCATCACAGTATATTCCCTAAATCTCTTTGGAGAAACCTCAATGTTTAACCCCTTCGCGTTACCCAATTAATTGGAGAGCTATATCGGGCTCACCCGCCCATAGTTTATCACGGAACCACCCGTCTTCATAATAATGCCCAAGAACCATAACATAATTATATCACATAAAACATGCATAAAAGAAACATAACATTTCCACATTTGAATAATAAGATATCAATACCACACATTGAAATAATAAAAACATTATGAAAACCATTTTCAATACCAAAATAAAAGAAAAGTAAAACAGGGTATTTATTTTTCATTTAAAAAGTTATGGCTTGTAGAGGAAGCTGAAACTCAAATAATGGTCACGACAGCAGAGAAGTCATTGTTGCCGCATACGTACGACCGAAACATTCCATGTTTTCATTTAGTAAAACGCTTCAAATAAAAAATATTCCTTTTGGATAAACGTGAAAGTCAAAGGGGTTTATACACCATATAAAAGAAGGTTGTGTATAAAAGAAAATATTCTTTAATGAAAGGAGATTGAGACGAAGTCCCATACCTCAGGTCCGACTTGACCCGAAAGTTCTTTAACCCACTAAATAATAAACTTTAGTTAATTTATTTTTGCTTAAGAACCTTTTTCAATTTCATTATTCCTTTTTTATCACTTATTACCATGTCATGAACACTATGTAATTATTTAAGTTAATAACGGTCGTTTTAACGATCATTGGTACTTGAGACAAAAATAAACTCTTTAAAATTACAAGTGTTTCAGGTATCCATTATATCTAGAGTTATTCTAGTGATGTAGATATCATATATATATATATATTATATATCCAGTATATACTTGAATTTATAATATTACATAACGTTTAGAGGTAAGGAAAGAAATGAACCGTTCATGGAGACGGTAAGTCGTACGGACGCATGAACGCTACTTTCATTTCTATGTCATATTAATGGAATTAAAACTAAATGAGAGATGTGTCCATTTTAATTCCAGAATTATATTCAACATTTATATGTAACATAAATAATATGTATCCATTATATATTTGTACTTATAATAGTACATTACATTTGGGGATAAGAAATGAAATGCACAGTTCATGGAGACGATAAGTCGTACGTTCGCATCAACGCTACTTTCATTTCTACCACATACTTCAATGGAATTAAAACATAATGATACATAATAGTATTATAATTATAGTATGTTATCATATATAATATCTTTAAATATATCTTTTATATGTACCACATATGGTATTAATGAATCAAATCACTTTGAGGGGGCGATAGTCCGCACTTCTTAAAATGAAGATATCGAGTTTACCCATAATGGAAACCATAAAGGTATGAAATAAATGAAAAATACAGAAGCTTAAGTAAAACATAAACATATTATATATCATATATAAATACAGTGACATATTAATGTCCACCTTTGAAGATGTTATATGAGTGTAGAACAATCAACGTTTCGTGAGGCAGAAATTCGCCATCCACCGAAACAGTATATTCTTTAACCATTAGATATAGGTGTGTTTAAGTGTAGCTCGAATAAATCTTATAAAAACATCCTAGTATATGGAAAATACTGGTTTTGTTACAAAATAAATAAATAAATAGTGTTTAGGGGGTTGGAGAAGCAAAATAAAACATAAGAACACAAGAGAAGACACTACCTTTAAATCGGGTAACTCTTTTTGATTTGAGCTCGAAGGATTCCTTGGGAAGAAATATGCCCAAAGTTATGCTTCTAAGATTGATATAGGGATGTGTAGAGACAAAATGGGCCAGGTTTTTCCAAGCCAAAGTCTTTGGAAGTGTGGGAAAGGTGGTAGAGGTGGGGGCCTTTTATAAGAGGAGAGGTGGGGCACTCTTGGAAAGGTATAAAAGGTGACTTTATTTTCAAATGAGTTTCTGATTTTAAAGGTCCCACATTGATGTATTTAGAGTATAAGGTGATAAGGGTTCCAAATATACTCATACAATAGGTATTTTACAAGTTTCAGTTATAGGTGTAACATTATATTTTAATTTTATTTAAATCCTTTATTAATGAGGTAATCACCACATCATCATGATGTCATAAATAATTTAATTTAATTATTGTATAAATTTAAAAAAAATACTATGATGTAGGAAATATTTTTAGCTTTCCAATGAATATTTATAGTCCTTAATATCATCTATTAAGACAAAATTAAATTTTTTTTTACTCAGGTGATACATTCTTTGTTATATTTAGTTTCTTTAAAAAATAAAATGATAAAAAGTCACTTTTCCACAATAGTGATTCCATGGGGTCCCCTAGATTGGAACAAGGAATCCAATGGTAGTCCATGAGACAACCAGTATAATTAGGACACATTGTGGTATAATTTTGTATTATTATGTTATTATTTTATTATCCTTATCTACCCGATTACTCATTAATCAAGATAATTAAAGATAATTACCGTCGTTACTATTCATAATGTCCCAAAAAAGAGTCTTGATTACATAATTTGGATCTTAAGATTCCAAATATTTAATCCATTTTACCAAATTCCAAATACAGAAATTGCAATAACTAATTTAAAAATAATTCCCGTTGTCAACACAAATAGCGGGTTTTTTTGAAACAATATCTATGAAAGGTTTGGCATTAGTTTATGCCCAATTCCAAAGTTAAATTAATCCTAATGACCACCATTGGATTAAATGGTAAAAATATATTAAAATTACTCTTTAAGACCAATTAATAAGATAATCTAAACATATAATTAAATTTTCTGAAAAAGCAGTTTTGATGTAAAATGCAGTATTTTTTCACTATTCATTATAAAATGAACACTGTTAGAAAAAAACCAAAAATTTGTCCAATTAAATTTTCAATGTCCCAATAATAAAGAATATGTTTATTTTGTAAAATAGAGATTATAAAATTGTCAAAATTTTCATTTAAAAATGGTTTTCCATCAAAAGGCAGTAAAACAATCTTTTAAAAATATTAGTGTATTCCATGCTTAAGATTGGATTTATTCTCATTTTAAGCCACTAAAACAATATATTATTCATAAATAAACAAAGAAAAAAATAACTATTGTTAATTACTTACATGGTATTTTAAATACTTCCCCCTTTAGAAAATTTCAACCCTGCAATTTATTTACTTATCGAATAAGTGGGGGTATTTAGCCCTCATTGCATTTTCAGATTCCCATGTTGCCTCTTCAATCTTGTGGTTTTTCCAAAAAACCTTTACCTGATGAATCACCTTATTTTGTAACACTTGCTCCCTATGGACAAGAATCTGGACTGGTTGTTCCTCATAAGATGGGTTCTCTTCCAGCTGAACTACCTCTGGACTCAAAACATGAGATATATCTGGCATATACTTTCTCAACATCGAAACATGAAAAACATTGTGTGCGTGAGATAAAATTAGAGGTAAAGCCACTCGTTAAGCAACTGATCCAACTCTCTCTATAATTTCAAATTGTCTAATGAACCTTGGACTCACATTTCTTTTCTTAACAAATCGCATCACACTTTTCCATGGTGAGACTTTGAGAAAAACATGATCACCTACCTCAAAAGATAGATCCTTCCTCCGGTTATCCGCATAACTCTTCTGCCCGCTCTGAGCTATTCTCATGTATTCCTGTAATAGCTGAAATGTTTCTGCCAAATCTTCTACCAATTCTGATCCCATCAGCTTCCTTTCACCTACTTCATCCCAAAAATTTGTAGTTCGACACCGCTTCCCATATAATTCCTCAAATGGTGCCATCTGTATACTGGAATGAAAACTATTATTATATGAAAACTCAACCAAAGAAATATTTTGGTCCCAACCTCCCAGATAATCGATCGAACAAGCACGTAGCATATCTTCCAACGTCTGAATTGTTATTTCCGATTGCCCATCTGATTGAGGATGAAATGTTGTACTAAAATTTAATTCAGTACCCAATGACTTTTGAAGGCCTTTCCATAAGTTAGAAGTAAACCTGGGATCACGATCAGATATAATGGAGAGAGGAACTCCATGTAACCTGACTATCTCTTTAATATACAAATTGGCAAGTTGATCTAGGGAAAAAGTATCTCGTATAGCAAGGAAATGAGCATATTTAGTCAAGCGATCAACAATAACCCAGATTGCATTATTACCTTGAGATGTCTTCGCTAATCCCGCAACAAAGTCCATGGATATATTCTCCCATTTCCACTTTGGCACTGGTAAAGGCTGAAGCATCCCTTTCGGTAACTTCCTCTCTACTTTAACATGTTGACAAGTCAAACACTTCACAGTAAAATCAGCAATATCTCTTTTCATTCCATCCCACCAGTAATACTCCCGCAGATCTCTGTACATCTTAGTACTGCTAGGATGAACTAAAAACAGAGAACTATGAGCTTCACATAACAACTCTCTCTTCAACTATGAATCACAAGGTACACACAATATATTCCCAAATCTCAATACACAATCAGTATCAATGTTGAATTCAAGAAACTAACCCTTCTGAACCAGCTCTACCTTTTTCTGCAACTCATTGTCTTGCTTCTATGCTTGCTTGATTCTTTCTGATAAAGAAGATTTCACTTATACCTGAAACAAAATAGAAGAACATCCTGCACCAACAACTTCTATGCCAATGTTTATCAAATCCTTAACCAAAGGATCACGTTCCAAATGAAACATTGTTAATGAAGCATTACTTTTTCGAATCAAAGCATCAGCCAATTTATTTTTTTCCCTGGATGGTAATGAATTGTACAATCATAATCCTTGATTAATTCTTTCCATATTCTCTGTCTCATGTTCAATTCTTTTTGAGTTAATATATACTTTAAACTTTTGTGATCAGTATATATTTCAAACTTTACTCCATACAAATGATGCCTCCAAATTTTTAAAGCGAAAACAACAGCAGCTAATTCCAAATCATGTGTAGGATAATTTACCTCTTGAGTTTTCAACTGACATGAAGCATAACCAATTACCTGATCATTCTGCATTAGGACAGAACCAAGTCATTTAAATGAAGCATCACTGTAGATAACAAACTCTCCATTACTGGAAGGTAGTGCCAAAACTGGAGCATTCACCAATCTTCTTTTCAGTTCATTAAAACAATCATCAAATTATTTTGTCCAGATAAACATAACACACTTCCGAGTTAGCTTAGTCATTGGAATAGATAACTGTGAAAAATTTCTAACAAACCTTCTGTAATAGCTTGCCAAACCAAGGAAAAAACGAATCTCAGTTAAATTTGTGGGTCTTGTCCATTCTTCCACAACCTTTTTTTTTTCAGGATCGACAGTTATCCCATCTTTAGAAACAATATGACCAAGGAAAGAAATTTTTTGCAACCAAAACTCACAGTTTCTGAATTTACCATACAATTTATTTTCTTTTATGGTTTTCAAAACAACCCTTTTGTTTCTTTCATTTTATTATTTACTTTTAGAAAACACCAAAATATCATCAATGGAAACAACCACAAACTTATCCAAGAACTCATGGAAAATTATATTCATTAAGTCCATGAATACAACAGGTGCATTCGTTAGCCCAAAAGGCATTACTACAAATTCACAATGGCCATATCTTGTACAAAATGCGGTATTCAAAATATCTGTTTCCTTTACCTTCAACTGATGATACACCGATCTCAGGACAACCTTTGAAAAATACTGAGCTCCTTAGAGCTGATCAAGAAAATCATTGATATGAGGCAAAGGATATTTGTTCGTAACAGTGATGTTATTCAAGGCTATATAATCAATGAAAAGTAACATAGAACCATCTATCTTTTTAACAAATAAAACAAGAGCACCCCATGGTGATGTGCGAGGTCGAATGAAACATTTCTCTAATATATCTTTCAATTTATCCGTAAACTCTAAAAGTTCAATTTGAGCCATTCTATAAGGGGGTTTTGAAATTGGATTAGCATCAAGAACTAAGTCAACAGTAAACTCAACTTCCCAATCTGGTAATATTCCAGGCAACTCATCAGGAAAAACATCAGGATACTCATTTACCACTGGCACATCATTAATATGAACAGTTACCTTGTTTTCAACAATTTGTGCAAAGTAACATTCATTTCCATATTTTACAAGTTTCTTGGCCTCTTGATATGTTATCAACATTAAGGGTTCATTCTTGTACACAAACTGAAATTTTTTCTGAAAAGAAAATTCTTTAGCTCTACAATGAATATTAGAATGTTAAATAGAGAGCCAATCCATACCCAGGATAACATCAAACTCTAATAGAGGTAAAACAATAAGGCTTTCAAGTAGGTTCTTTCCACGGATAAGGATAAGAAGATTCTTATAAATTCTTTTTTCCTCAAAATTTAGCCCATGTTTTTTAACCAGAAGTGTAGTAGTCATTTCTTGAGATGGTATTCATATTTAACTAGAAAAGGTTTCAGAGTTGAAAGAATGTGTAGACCCCGAATAAAACAACACACTGGTATAATATGAAAAAACGAACAAAGTACCTGATACAACTTCATTTGATGGCCCGAAATCTACTGAAGTAGTTGCAAAGGCTTTCACCACCCCTTTTTTATCGTAGTCTAACTACTTCCCATCACTCAAGCTCTTTGTCGGACACTCATTTTCATAGTGACCCACCTCATTGCATTTAAAACTTTTCACTAACTGTAAATCAAATTTGGACTTACCATCACCTTGATCTTTTTCAGTGCAATCACGAGCCTTATGTCCCATCTTATCACATCGATAACACTTTCCAGAATTCAGAAGACATTCCCATCATGCCTTTTACCACATTTATCACAATCTGGAAACGTAGTTTTATTACCATCAGACTTTTTTGAATAATTCTTTCCTTTCTCCTTCCACCTCGGTCTCTTCTTCTGTTGGTTGTTATAGAACACTTGATCATCGGAAAACTCCATTTCAACCTTCTCAGCACATCGAACAAGATTTTCATAACATTTAAACTCACGAGAAGACAATTCCCTTTGATATTTTGGATTTAATCCTAAGTAAAAATGATTGATTTTACTATCAAGGACTCGGATAAAATTTGGAGCATACCTTTCCAATAGAGTGAGCCTCTCTTCATAGGCATCCACTGAGTCTTCCTCTTGCCTCAATTCTAAGAATTGTTTTTCCATCCTATGTCGAACAGCCTTAGGAAAATACTTCTCAAGAAACATACCTTTGAATTCATCCCAATCAAGAGCATCAATCTCATCAGCGTCCCTGATATTTTTAACCATAGACCACCACTAATCTGCTTCACCCTCCAAATGGTAAATATAAAGGCTAACCTTTTGATTGTCTGAACACCCCATGACATCGAAAATCTTCTCCAGTGCATTAATCCACCCTTCAAATAGCACAGGGTCAGATGATCCTCTGAATGATGGGGGATGTTGCCTCATGAAATGTTCCACCACTGTCATGTTCCTCTATGGTTGATCTGGCTGATCTCGTGCATGGATACTGACAACATTTATCGCATGAGTCAATTGTTCCATTACTACAAAAAACTGTTCAGTTCCAATTCCGACCATCTCAGGATGCTAATTCGGAAGGTTATTTCCTTCTGTATGCCTTCCTATCACTGCTTCCATGTTTCCTCTGTGGAAAAAAATTCTCAACAAACATGTATTAGATGAAGCAACATGGTAATCTTCAAATGTTATATCATTTCAATTTCACCATTATAAAAATATTTTTCGATAATCATTTAATAGAATTATAACTCCTAAAGTTATCTAAACCGACCTCTGATACCAATTATAAGGCCCCGGCCTTAAACCATACTTAATCGTGAGTTATTACAAGATTACACATTGAGGATCTTTTCAGGTTTATAGTTTTAGAGAATTAGATCATAAAATATGCATTACATTCCACATTTAAACAAAGTTGTTACACAAAAGATAGTATTCATTTTTCCCATCAACGGAAACCTATTTAAAAAAACATGGATTCTTTCTTGACACTTCATTTTCACTATCATCACATCATGTACATTTCCCTTGACCTGTGAAAAACATTTCAAAAATATGGGATGGGCATAAAAATCTATGTAAGGGATATAAAAATATGGAATGGAAACATGAGTACATATATACATAAGAATGAAATCATACTTTACCCATAAAACATAAGCACTTTAACATACCTCATCAAATCATGAATAAATCATAGAACTCATAAGACATAAAGGTTACATGAGGAATTCATAACATTCTTACGTAGGGAGTAACACTCTTGGTTACATTTGGAATACCCATCATAGTATATTCCCTAAATATCTTCGGAGAAACCTCAATGTTTAGCCTCGTAGCGTTACCCAATGCATTGGAGAGCTATATCGGGATCACATGCCCTTAGTTTATCACGGAACCACCCGTCTTCATAATAATGCCCAAGAACCATAACATAATCGTATCACATAAAACACGCATAAAAGAAACATAACATTTCCACATTTCAATCACAAGATATGAATACAACACATTGCTATAGTAAATACATTACAAATGACATTTTCAATACCAAAACAAAATAAAAGTAAAATAGGGTATTTATTTTTCATTTAAAAAAATTGTATGGCTTGTAGAGGAAGCCGAAACTCAAATAATGGTAACGACGGCATAGAAGTCGTTGTCGCCGCATACATACAACAAAAACATTCCCTTTTGTCATTTAGTAAAACACTTCGTATAAAAAATATTCCTTTTGGATAAATGTGAAAGTCAAAGGGTTTTATACACCATATAAAAGAAGGATGTGTATAAAACAAAATATGCCTCAATGAAAGGAGATTGAGACGAAGTCCCATACCTTGGGTCCGACTTGACTCGAACGTTATTTAACCTCCTGAATAATAAACTTGAGTTAATTTATACTTTATTAAGAACCTTTTTCATGTTCATTATTCCTTTTATATCACTTATTACCATGTCATGAACACTATGTAATTATTTAAGTTAATAACTGTCGTTTTAACGATCATTAGTACATGAGACAAAAATAAACTCTTTATAATTACAAGCTATTCATGTATACATTATATCCAGAGTTATTATCATGATTTAGATATCATATGTATCATATATATCCAGTATATACATGAATTTATAATATTACATAACATTTAGAGGTAAGAAATTAAATCCACCGTTCATGGAGATGGTAAGCCGTATGTACGTATGAACGCTACATTCATTTCTATGTCATATTAATGGAATTAAAACTAAATGAGAGATGTGTATATTTTAATTCCAGAATTATTTTAATCATTTAGATGTAAGATAAATCATATATATCCATTATATATATGTACTTATAATAATACATTACATTTGGGGATTAGAAATGAAATGCACTGTTCATGGAGATGGTAAGCCGTATGTACACATTAACGCTACTTTCATTGTTACCTCTTACTTTAATGGAATTAAAACATATTGATACATAATATTATTATAATTCCAGTATGGTATAATATATAATATAATTATATCTATCATTTATACATAAAACATATGGTATTAAGGAATCGAATCTCTTTGAGGGGGCGGTAGTCCGCACTTCCTAAAATGAAGATATCGCGTTTACCCATAATGGAAAACGTAAAGCTATGCCATAAATGAAAAATACAGAAGATTAAGTAAAACATGAACATATTATATATCATATATAAATATAGTTACATCTTAATGGCCACCTTTGAAGGTGTTATATGAGTGTAGAACAATCATCGTTTCGTGAGGCAGAAATTCGCCATCCACAGAAACAGTATGTTCATTAACCATTAGATTTAGGTTTGTGTAATTGTAGCTCAAATAATTTTTATAACAACATCCTAGTATATGGAAGATACTGTTTTTGTTACAAAAGAATTAAATAAAAAGTGTTTAGGGGGTTGGAGAAGCAAAATAAAACATAAGAACACAAGAGAAGACGCTACCTTTAAATCGGGTAACTCTTTTTGATTTGATCTCAAAGGCTTTCTTGGAAAGAATTATGCCCAAAGTGAGGCTTCTAAGAGTTATAGAGGTATTTTTAGAGACAAAATGGTCAGGGGTTGGCCGAGCCAAAGGCATTGGAAGAGTGGGTATGGTGGTAGAGGTGGGGGCCTTTTATAAGAGGAGTGGAGGGGCACTCTTGGAAAGGTATAAAAGGTTACTTTATTTGCAAATTCGTTTCGGATTTTAAAGGTCCCAAATTGATGTATTTCGATGATAAGGTGGTAAGGGTTCGAAATTTACTCATCCAATAGGTCTTTCACAAGTGTATGTTATAGTTTTAACATTATCTTTTCATTTTATTTAAATCGTTTATTAATAAGGTAATCGCTGCATCATCATGATGTCATAAATAATTTAATTTATTTAATGTATAAAAATTATAAATAAACTACTATGATGTAGGAAATATTTTTCTATTTCTAATGAATATTTATAGTCCTTAATATCATCTATGTAGTCAATATTAATAATGTTTTACTCAGGTGATACATTCTTCGTTATATTTACATTCTTTAAAAAATAAAATGACAAAAAGTCACTTTCCAACAAAAGTGATTCCATGGGGTCCCCAAGTTTGGAACAAGGCATAACATGGTCCGAAATTAGATAACCAGTAGCATTAGGACACATTTTGGTGTCATTTTTTATTATTATGGTATTATTTTATTATGCTTAACTACCCGATTACTCATTAATCAAGATAAATAAAGATAATTACCGTCGTTACTATTTATAATGTCCAAAAACAAAAGAGTATTTATTACATAATTTGTACCTTATTATTACAAATATTTAATCCATTTTAAAAAATTCCAAACACAGAAATTGAAATAATTAATTTGAAAATAATTCACGTTGTCAAGACAAATAGCAGGTTTTTTTGAAACAATATCTATGAAAAGGTTGGCATTAGTTTATGACAAATTACAAAGTGAAATTAATCCTAATGACCACCATTTGATTACATGGTAAATATATATTAAAATTAAACTTTAACACCAAATAAAAATATAATCTAAACATATAAATAAATTATATTAAAAAGTAGTTTTGATGTAAAATGCAGTATTTTTTCACTATTCATTAAAAAATGAACATTGTCAGAAAAATACCAAAAATTTATCCAATGTAAATTTAAATTTCCCAATCATAAAGAATATGTTTATTTTGAAAATTATAGAATATAAAATTGTCAAAAGTTTTATTTAAAAATGGTTTTCCATCAAAAGGCTGTAAAACAATCTTTCAAAAATATTAGTGTATTCCATGCTTAAGATTGGATTTCTTCTCATTTTAAGCCTCTAAACCACTATCTAATTCATAAAGAGACATATATATATAAATATCTATTATTAATTACATACATGGGATGTTAAAATATGTTCCACTATGATAGGTGGTAAAGGAAGAATGAACCATCATTATTCCGTGAGTCAGTAGTTCACCATACATGTAAATAATATGGTCCTTACCCATTAGATGGAAGTCTGTGTAAGTGTAGGTAGAAAAATTAGTATACTAAAATATAAGTATATGTATTATACTTGTGGTAGTTTATAAGAATGGAATAATTATATTTTTTAGGTTGAGAAAGAATATATGATAAAGGAACTTGAGGGAGGATGTTACCTCTTCTTTTGTTAAATTGTTTTAGTTTTCACCAAAGGACTTCCTTGGATTTATTTATGCCCTAATGTAGGATTCAAGAAGTAATGTAGGGAATTTGGAAAGATATTTTTTAAGATTTAGGAAGATAAAATGTGGCTTGAGAGGTGTAATGAAGTGGGACGATAAGAGGACTTTTATACTAGAGGAGGAGTGACACTATTGTAATATTTCAGAATGTGGAAACCATACAAATTTTTTCTTATCGAAAGTGGATCATATAAAAATCTAAAGACTATAAAATTTAGTATAGAGTATATATATGTATTTAACATGGAATTTTTAAATGTTCCCATTTCATACTAGGCCTTATGATTAGGGTTTAGTTCCTCATTATGCTTAATTTAATCTTAATCATTGTAATTATTCTTAATTTCCTTCACACATATTTTCCATAAAAAAATAATTTTAATTTATTAGTAATTATAAATTGTTAGTATTTAAAAATATTGAATCATTTTATCAAAATTAAATTCACCTATGTGTGTGAAATTAATTTGAATTTAATCTCACAGAAGGGATAAAAATGTGGGGTTTTAATGTAAAAATTGTCAAATGATTTCAATAAATTTATAATCAATATAAAAGTAAAATTTATTCAAATGAACTAAATTGGATTTATGGATAAAAAATAATATTATTCAATTTAAAAAAGATAAATAAAATTAATAATATAAATAAATTATATAAAAAAGTTGTTTTGAATTAAAAATTACTATTTTTAACTATTCATTAAAAAAATCACATAAAAATTTCAATAATTCACCATAAAATTATTTTTATGATTAAAAAATAATTATGATGCTTATTTGGACATATAATATTTATAATTGTGCCAAAAGTTATATTGAAAATATGTTCTCCATTAAAAGGTGTAAAATTTTCATTAATAAAAATATTGGGTTTGTTGTGTTAAATTGTATTTATTCATTTCTTATGCCTATAAAATATTTTGGATGATTATAAAAGTTATTTCCTTGGATATATAATAAATATTAAAATAAAATTACATTATATTGTTAATTAATTTAATTTATGTGTATTAAAACAGCTTTTTGGGAATAATAATAGTTTTCTATATAAATACTCACTTTATATTCACCTGGTTCATATATTAAAATATAAATGATTTAAAACAAATTAACTGATTTTATATTTTGTGAAACTAAATTATTTAATAAGAAAGGTAAAAAAATTAATAAAATATAATTCAATTACCAGGGTATATATTTTTATATTAAATAACAATACTTTTATTAATATATTATTGTTCGGTCACACTCGGTTTTTCATGTTACCCAAGCTACCGAGGAAAGTAAGTCCTCATGAAATGTACTCCATCTTTAATGATCAATGTAGATAATGATAAAATTTATCTTATTTTTAGTTCATTATGATCATGGTATTTCCAAATTAGAACATAATGCTACAATATAAAAAACATTTATTCAACATTGTGTGGAATTAAAACATATGAATGAAATTAAATTAGTTAGATTTCTTTACAAATTCTTGGGTATTACATTCTACCCTCTATAAAATGAATTTTTTCCTCTAAATTCATCTGGGTTATCAGTGTTTCAAAAACTGAATGTTCTTTTCATCGATAATCAAATCATAAAAATGAAATCATAAAAATCCATTAGAAAAAATAAATTTGGAGACATGAAAGTAACGCAATGTAAAATATTAATAGGTCTCTAGATAGGAGAAAATAGGAGGGAAGTGAGAATATGAAATTGATGTTTAAAAATAAATGTTAAAGAGTGATTGAGGTCACCAATCAGAAAAATATATATTTATTCATCAAATTGTTATCTTTTAAAATGTAAACATTATCCATGACATTGTGTAGGATGGTGGTAGGTATGAAACCCTTATCATCCTTCGGTCGGGGGTCAAGACCTGAAACATTGATAGACTTTATGGATTGTCCCCCAAAATACATGATGACCTTTTCTATAACTACATTAATATAATTTCCAAAATTAATATGATGTACATCCATGAAATATGTTTAATCACTAGCTATCTTTTTAACTATGGTTTTAAATACAAAATCACTACATAAAAACTTAATCTAAAGTGCAACCTTAACGTTACATAACCAGATAACAATAGAACTCTTCCAAAATATTAAAACACCAAACATTTTAAATAATTTAAAAAAAATTCATATTAACAATGACCCCCATATATCAAAAATTATATCATGATTGTAACATTCCAATCATGTGAATAACATAATCATGGAATCTCATGAAACAAGATATTAACAAAAATTTCCATAAATTCCATTGGAAAACGTACATCATTACTTACTCCAAATGTTACTGGATGTGTTACATAAATAAAAGAAGTGATAAAATTCATCCATGATGAAATAAACCACTTTATCAACCAAAAAAATAGATATATGGTAATTAGTTCTATACAATTTACTTTATCCAAATCATTCATATTTATCTAGTTGAAAAACATTAACTACATCTTGACCACATTAATTGTTAAATTAAATTAATAAAAATTTCACATTTATATGTATTTATCAACATTTAACATAACATTGTAAATACTTAATGAAAAATTATAATGAAATTACTTATATATATCTTGGTTCATATAACATAATCATTGAATCCAAAAACATAAGTACATCATTCATCCAAAATTATAATTAAACCATTACTTAGGTTTCATCAACTTATTCCTTAATAAATATTACATAGAATATGAAATATGAATCATGTATTAAGGTTTCTTAACCTAAATCTAATCATGTTTCTTATTATTAATGTAAAAAATAATAGAAAAACATCACATACCTTTCACCTGTCATTTGAGGTTCCTTTATCGTCCTATGTAGGTATAATACTCATAAATCCTTCTAGATTATCATTAGGAAATTTACCATTGGGAGATCATATTTTCATAATTCTGAAACATTCAACATCTGAGACATTCGATGTTAACCATATTTTTCAAGTTCTCTATATGTACATAAACTAGAATATATGGGGTGAGAAACACATATCATAGACTAAAAGCACATAATTATGAAAACATAATTATAGGATGTATAAATCATGGTACATACCTTTTAATTGAAGTCAAATTAGTTTTATCCTAGCTTATTCATAGTCATTTTCTATTTAAAACCATAATAATGGTTCATGAAGAGTTTGTGAATTTCCAAAGAATCTCCACTAGGATTGTCAAACAAAATGTACAACAAGATCTGTTGTCATGTACCTAATTATCCTGAGTTGGGATCAAAAAATCATTTTGGAGTTATTACCCCTATTTACATCTGTTCTAGGGACACACCATAGGTGGTATCCTTGAAGGGATCTATTTCTAGGAAACCACTCACTATATCATTTACCTAATTACATGACATTTTCCTTTAATTTTCCTCATCGTTATACTTATCATTAGACATATACATAGATGAATAACTAAGGTTTTATAATTCTATAATCCATTTATTAACAAAAAATTTTCTCTGATACTAACTATAGAACCCATTATTAATTCACATAGACATAACAACTCTTTTTATGAATACTTAAAACATTACAAAAAATTGATTCCAAAATTTTGTATTAGTTTAGTTCCTTTGGGAACCTGGAATAAAAGTATTCTCACTGAGTGAAATATCTTCATTGTTTCACAAAAAAATATTCCTCTTTAGTATTTCATCATTAAAACCATTCTTTACAACCTTGTGAAGGGAAACATAATTAATGGGCGAGCATAATTGCCCATTAAGTGTAAATAATGGAGACATATAAGCATAAACCTAAGCATAATGCTATGAGGACATGATCATGTAAATATAATATCATATACTACATATCAAATATCTTAAATAGGAATCATTAAATGAATATTGAAATTTCATAATTCATGAATCATAAGGAAAGGAAGAACATAATCCATGAATGCATAACATAAGAATAAGACATGGAATTGTGGAAAACATATAAAAAATGATATGATTTTAATAATATCCAAGGCATCACTAATATGACCCTCTTAGTGGAATGGGTACATTCCAAATAACATCTTGGAAGTAATGGTTCACTTCCATGACCAACATTGTAGCATTAGTTTACTCGTCATTTATATTTGGTAGTCATGGTTCATCCCCACGAAAATCTTAGTTGTCAAGGTTCACTATCCATACCATATTAGTCTATCTCATGAGATATAAATGTTTACCTAATGCATTAGAGAGTGATATAGATCCCACCCTTCTCATAATGAAATCATACGTATATGTCCAAAAAGATCATAAAAACCATATCATAACCCATGTAATGAAATAGATTTCATAAAAATGTAATCATATATTAACTTGTGGAAAAGGTACAAGCTTCATAACCCTTTAAAAAATCATAACACATGATAAGAAGTGTGTTTAGTAAGAAGATAACTCGTGAGTGAGAAAACAATTTCATCAAATTCATTCCATAAGACTAAAACCCTTTAGATAAAGAATATGAATTCAAACATCGAATAATTTCACCAGAAAGGCATGAGTATCCCAAATAGATTTTATCTTAGGTTGGAAATAATTTTTATATGTCATATAAAAACAATTCAAGATGATATTATTCCTTATATTTTGAAAAATTATTATTAAAATGTAAATACCGTTGAAAACCAATTTCATGAAAATAAAAATGAAAAAATATAAAGGATGAATTGAAAACCATTTGATGTTAATTTTTTCATTCTAAATTGTGTAGGGGATTAAAAAATACTTAAATCCCATTTTTCATGAAATCATATAAAATAATCATGCCAAAAATTTGAAATCCACTTTCCTAGAAAAATAAAAATGAAAAAACATAAGTCAATATTGAAAGTGATTTGAAAATAACTTATTTGGAAATATATTGAAATAAATTTTATTAAAATTTTCCTTTTAAACATATGAAGTAATATTCAAATAAATAGTGGTAGTTAAATCCGTTGATGATGTATGAGGAAAAAAGAACATTCCATTATCATAGAAAAATGTTTAAAAAATGAATGAATAGAAAACCAAAAGATGATTAATTTTTTAAAACCATTATAATTTAAAATGTAAAACATGGGTTTAAATTTATTTAAAATATAATATGATAAAACTGGAATATTCTTCGAAATAATTTTAGACAACATGATTTTTAAGGAACCCATATTTCTGACCGAATAGAGTGGTAAGGTTATATTTTCATAAAATAATTTATATATTTTATTATTTTCAAAAGATTGGAAAATATGGCACAAAAAATGATGATATAATGAACAAAAAAATTATAAGAAAAGTAACGGGTGTTCATGAATTATGGATTATAATATTTCATTAATGAAAATAGTATCATAAATAATCTCGATACATAATGATATTTTCTCAATAAACTCTTGCCACACGGTAACTCTGAATCATAATCCTGATATAGGAAAATGAAATTAAATTGAGCTTTATAATATCATAAAAATAAATATATTTAATTTATAACACTTAAAAAGATGTTTAGACACCTCCTCTAAAAATATTGGTGTATGATAAGACATGCGTCTAAAAGAAGGAAAATTGAGAGAAAAATTACTTTACCAATTCAGTAAATTTTTAAGAATAAATCTCATTATAGAAATATCATAAAATTGTTTGGTAAATACACATATATTAAATTATAAGATGCAAATATTACATTCATGGGTAGTATATACACCGTAAAAATAAGGGAACGATGAATAAGGCATGTACATATAGAAATTAAGAGTGATATGAAATTTCCTTACCTTGAGTTCAACTGGTCTCTTGTATCATAATATTCTGGAATAAAAAAATTATATTAATTAATTAATTTTTTTTATAATATTTTTCATTTTTTTATTACTTTAATTTTATTTTTATCATGTTTTGTACTTCTTCTTAAACAATTATTTTTAGGTTGGGTGTTTTCATCAAATTTGGGCCATGTGTTAGAAACGAAATTGGTTTGTCGACAATGGACATATGGGTCATTATATTAACATATAAATAATAATAATCATGATATAAATATCATATTTATATATTATTTATACTTTTAAAACAAATCATTAAATATGTTTGTAAAAAACTTAAATAATGTTATAATCATGGAGATGGTTTGTTTTATGTTCTCAAGAGCAACATTTCCATTTTTCAATGATCAATATAGAAAGAAGGTAAGTAAAATTTTTCTTTATAAAATGATGATTAAATTATAAAAAGAATATTTTGTAATCATATATAATTATATATTAAATTTTTTTATTTAAAATGAATCAAATAATGTTGAGGAGGTGGTAGTCCACACGTCCATGAATGATGTTCTCACATTATTAGTGTGTGAAAAGGGCTATTTATAAAATGGTATATATTATATTTTAAAATAAGTTAATTATGTAATTAATATAATATATATGTTTTTTATGTAAAATATTTCTAATTAGAACCATCCTTTATAAATTCCATGTAGTGTGTGAACAAATCACATTATCTTGTAGGGAAGTAGTCAACATTTACTCAAGTAGTATTATCATATTTGTGAAATATGTAAAGTATAAAGATATGTGATAATGAATCTTGAATAAATTATATATATGATAAATATTATATAAAATCATATTTTCAATAAAAAATTCCACTATGAGATGTGGTGAAGGAAGAATGAATTATAATAATTTTGTGAAGTGGTTGTTTACCATACAGGTGAACATAATGTTCATTACCTATTAGATGGAAGTGTGTGAAATGTTAGTTAGAAAAATTAGTATAATAAAATATAAGTATATTTAATATACTTTTTTTAATATATGGTCACGTAATAATAATAGTATAGGTTGAAGATAATGAAAATAAGATAAAGGATTTTAATGGAGGTTGTTACCTCTTCTTTTGGTAATTCCTTTTTGGTTTTTACCAAAGGACATCTTTGGATTTCATTAAACATAAAGGGATTGTCTAAAGGGAAAGGGAAGGACATTAGGAATATATTTGGTAAAATTTGTTCATTCCAATTAGGAGAGATATGTGTGAGGAATTTATTGGAGAAGAGGCATTTTTCAGTGGCAGGGGAGTGGAACTCTTGTAATATTTTGGAAAAGGGAAACCCCACCAATATTGTTTCTGTTAAAGTGGATCAAATATGGTAAAAGTCTATAAAACAGATTATAATGTCTAAATATGTCCATAAAATAGTTTTTTACAAGTTTCTATGTCAAATTAGTCCTTATATTCTAGGTTTAGTCCCTTTCAAAGCTAAATTTAATCATAATCATTGTAATTAATTTTGATTACCTTCAGTAATATTTTTGGTCAATAACTAAGTAAATATTATTAAAATTAATAAATTATTATAATTCCAAATATTTAATCCATTTATCCAAAATCCAATCACATATGTTTTAGAAAATATATTAAACTTCATCCCACATACTAGACAATAATGAAAATTTTAAAGAAAAAACATTCAAATATGTGCTATATTTTTATTGTAAATATCATGGAGAACTTTATTCCAATAAAATAAAATAGATTTTTTCATAAAAAATTAATTTAATTAATCTTTATAAAAAACATAAAATAATAATTTAAAATATATTTAAATTATATGGAAAATAAATTTTGAAATAAAATTCATAATTTTTAACTATTCATTAAAAATAATACAATTCCCTGAAAAATTTTCAAAATTCACTATAACATAATTTGTAAGATTCTATTCAAAATATTATATTTATTTTGACATATAATATTTATAAAAATTTGAATATTTAAATTTCAGAGAGGTTCACCATTAAAAGGCTGAAAATATCATTAATAAAAATATTGGGTTCTATTTGTTAAATTGGGTTTATTATTATCTTACGAGTTTAAAATATATTGTATGATTATAAATACATTTCCTTGTATATAAAAAATATATAAATAATTAAAATTAATTTATAATAATACTTAAATTAATTTATTAGGATAAAAAACATTCTAGTAAAAAGAATAATTTTCTATAAAAATAGTTCATTTATATTCAGTTAGTTAATATATTCATTTATAAATAATTACTAACTAATTAATGAATTTTATATTTTCTGATAACCAATTTTTTTCATATGTTTTTTTATAATATTCATTTATTATTATTTAATTACGAGTTTTTATATAATTACAAATAGGCTCTTGGAATCCACTTAGTCGGCCGGGATGAGGGACCGTGGAATTTGATTTAGAAGCTCAATATTCCCCCTACAGTACGCCATTTTTTGATGGAAGATCTCCAAAGTTACTCTCCCAACCATGAGCCTCCTTGCTTACCAACATATGGAAAGTACTTCATTTTTCTCCTTCTGCCCAAACATTATATAAACTTCTTTGCAGACCATCATTCACTGCCCAGGAGCTAAGTAAATTTGTACTAAATGGGGCTAAACATCGGCCACTTCAATAACATCGGCCCCTGGCCTTCCCGAGCTTCAGACACATTGGATGTCCTCTATTTCTTCATCTTCTTCAGGTTCACATTTCATTCTAGCATGGATTATCTGGGTCTGACACTACGATGCTATTTTTCTTCAAGATCACAAACCCGCCAAAATCTGGATTGAACGGGCCACCACATGGATTGAGGGCTGGAAAGACCACAATGGAAATTTTATGACAGGTGTGACCCTCTTTTCCCCCCTCATTGGAATCCCTCAATGGAACGAACTCTTAATATTAACCTGGACGCATCGCTCCCAAAGTATCGACTTGTTTCCATCGGCCTCCTAGACCGAAATCATGTGGGGAAAATCCTTGCGGCAAAGTACGAACCATAGAAGGCTTTCTAGGAACCAGCGGTTTTTGAGGTGATGACCATCCTTGTCGGAATGTTTCTCACATTGGAATATGGATAGAGTGATATCATTTTTGATTCCAACTGCCTTACCATAATCGATACAATTAACCAGAACGATGGTGGGCACCAGTCTTTTGGCATCATAATCATGAGAAATCTCTCACTTTTCCAACACTTATATTTATGTACCTTACACTTTACTAAATGGGAAGGGAACAACGTGAACCATTAGCTAGTGGCCTCTAACCCATTAGACTCCAACCTTCTCTAGCTGGATAATTTCCCTTCATGGATTTTCACATGTTCTTCTGCTGATTTTAGTCATTAATGATTCCTGTTTTAATATAAATATTGTAACATAATAACATTTTTAGTAATATACTATTTTTCAGTAACACTGGGTATTTCGTGTTATGAAATACATTGAGGAACATTAGTGTTCGATGAAATTTATGATAACCTATGTGTTCCTGATATATAGTTGTAAAAATTATATTGTCTGTAGTGCATGATTAAATAAGTATTTCACGATCCAAACATAGTGTTTTATTATAAAAAAATATTTATATGGTGCTGTGTAAAATGAAAAAAAAATATATTAAATCAAATAGAAAAAATGTTCATATAATATTAGGGTGTTACAGTAGTGGTGCTTGTCCAAGATCCTTGAAAATATGCATCATCAACACATCTATAATAGATTCCATGTGAGTATTTCCTTGTTGTGATTTGATAGAAGCTTCCACTTGGATCCAACTCAGAAGTCATCCTAGAGTCATCATTCTACAAAACATAAGTAAACAACATTGAAGACATCTGATTTACACTCAAAAAATCAACAAGGGAAATTAATAACATCAGATAGACAAAAATATCACATTTCAATATATACAAATAAAGAATATATAAAAGAATAGATATAATACTAAATACATATTCATAGAATAACCCATAGTGAACTAAGGATCATTAGAATGACAATTGACCTTGAAATCTCCCATAACTAACTCCAATGTCCCGACAAGATTACACAACTACAAACTAAAATCACAGAAATAAACAATATAACAACCCTGCAATTTATTTCACAATTAACATAAATTATTACATAAAATATTTACATGATAAAACATAGAAGATAGATAGGTATAGTGTCTTTGGTGCATATACACATTACATAAAAACATAAAAACATAAAACACAACATCATAGTGAAAAATTCCTTTACATGACCACTACATTCCCTCTACCTAGCATTGCATGGGATAACCTGAGAACATACAAAAGAAAGGGGTGAGGTATAAATCCCATTATGCGAATAAACATGGGATAAAATGAGTAATAAAATAAATGTTAGTCAACAATCATATAAATGGATAACAAGAGAAACATGAACATAAAGCCTTGATAAATCATGATAATCATAACATATAGAGGTGGGAACAATACTTAACATAGAATTAACATGAGCTAAGGGTCATTTCACATGGACCATGAGTAAACCTTCATTTCACATGAAGCATGAGTAAACCCTCATTGAACTTAAGTTAGTATGTGTAAACACCAATTTCAAATGACGTATTAGGATAATGTATTTTACCCAATGCATTGGAGCACAATTAGGTTGAACCCTTCATAGTCATTTCATTTCATGTAGATGTGTGCCACATAGATCATACCACATGGATTCATTAAAAACATAATTCATTAAAAAATAATATATTTGTAATACATAAATGTATGTCTTCAATCAAAAATTATATGTCTATAATGGTGAATATCCTTGATAGAGGAGTGAGTATGGTATTAACTGCACAATGGTTTTGGTGTTGAAATTTTGGTGTAATTTCGGCAGCATAACGACATCAAATAGAAAATTTTAAATGGGTTGATGAGAGTGAAATGGGTATCTAATCATTTATACAATACATTGATAGTAAGGGTATCTTTGGACATATTATAACAACATATGTAATCAAATTTAGTTTCATAATATAAAATAATTTCTGGAATGTAAATGAGGAGAGGGAAATTCTTTATAGAATTTTGGCTTGGTGATGGGTGTACCTGGAAGGCATTATTGTGAGAGAAAAGGGGACTCTAATTATTCAAACACTAAGAGGAATATGTGGGGGATGTGATAAATAATACCCAAAAATTTTTAAATGAAAATAAAAGTGTATAACAACATAATGAAATTTGGACGTAAATTCAAAAGGATGAAATCTGATACATGAAAGTGTGAATCTAACAGCTTGAGAGAGGATTTAGAGAGGCATATTGGGAGCTTGGGGTGCCTTTGGGGGACTCTATAGATAGTATTAAAGATGTTGGGCGAAATACAAAGGCTTTTATTGAAGTGGAAGTGTGAGCTTGGGTTGGTTTATATTGGATAGAGGAGGAATTCTTTATTATTTAGGTTTGGGACACCACACACTAAACTAATCAAAACCACCAACCAAAACATAGTTTTTTCCAATATTTTTTACCAAATTCGAGTGGAAAATAATATTTTATAAGGCCAATGTATGAACTTTATAAAATAATATTTTTGCTTATGTGGAGGTGAGTCACTCTCTCAAAGAAATCAATTTTAAAATATAATATGTTTTATAAGTGTTGGAGAGTCCAATAATGTGTTGTAAAATAAATAAAATAAACCTAAAATCATAATATTTTATTTTTAAAACAAGTTATGGACGAAAATAGTGTTGATAGTATTTTATTACATCACTATTGGGTTATTATTAGGTCATAAAACACATTATATAATTAAATGATATTTTATTTACCCAAAAATTCAACTATCATAGAAAATTATGAAACATTCACCGTTGGATAATTTCGATGTCCTGATTCCGATAATAATATTCATTTTATATAAATAATTTTATTAATATGGGAATTATTACTTTTAAAATAAATACCGATAATTATCGAAAAATCCAGGTTTTTGACAAAAACAGCTTTCAAACGTTAATAAAAATTACAATTGTATTCATAAAAACTAACAATAATTTATACATAATAAAATTTAATGTAATAATAATAATTATTATATTTTATTAAAATATTGTTTAATTTATAAATCTATTAAATTAGAAAAATAGATTTCTTAGTTGAATATTCATGAAAAATACTATTTGTGATTCAAAAAAATTTAAAAAATAAGCAAAAAGAAAATGAATGTATATTCATTATTATATATAAAAATAATGCGCATAATAGTTGTTATAAGTAATTATTAAAAAACCCATTATAACACCTGCATATGACCGAAGGGTAAGGTGTGTGATGGTGACAGACTCTTAGCGTGGCTCGGATAACATTGGTCAGGTCGTAATCTCAATCGACATCCACTTCTCCCATAGGAGGTTCCACCCAAGCCTAACATGTTAAATATTGGCTTGGTCTTGGTCAAGAAAAAATCCCAATGATGTCACATCCTTTTCAATATCCGAAAAAATGCACTTTATACGGGGCGAGTCTAATGGATGAGGTCATCACTTCCTTTTTCTGGGTAAATTAGATTTGTTAAATCCCTATATTTATACTAATCATGTGATCACTATTCAATGACTATATTAGCAACAATGACAATTCTTAACAGTATTTTAAAAATCCCAAAACAAAAAACCAAATTATTTCATATTTTATATAAAAAATTTACATAACAATACATTTAACCAAATTATGAGGAATACTTATTAATGAATGTTTTGGTTGTTACAATCTTCCCCACTTAAGAAATTTCGCCCACGAAATTTTCTTTTCCCAAGGCAAAAGAAATACAGGTAACTCTACTACAAAACTTCCTCTAAATTCCTTGTTACCTCTAAAAACATATGGTTTTGCCACAACACCTTGATGAGGGGAATTTTTTTATTTTGTAGAACATTATCACTATGATCTTAGATCATCACTAGTTTCTCCTTATAAGAAATATCATCCTTTAACTATACTACCGCTGAAGAGAGTACATATAAAGGGTATAATCTATAATTCTTTTAGAGGGATACATGAGAGGCATCTTGTAGTTTGTCCATGGTAGGTGGAAGTTCTAGTTGATAGGAGACACCCCCACCACGATCAAGAATCTCAAATGGGCCGATATACCTAGGACATAACTTCCCTTCCATTCCAAACCTCATGACCTTCTTCAATAGTGAAATGTGTAGAAACACCTTGTCTCCAACATTGAACTCAAGTTCTCGTCAACAGTTATCTGCATAACTCTTAGGTCATCTTTGGGCAGCCTAGATATATAGTTGAATGGTTATCACCTTCTCTACCATTTCATTGACAATTTCAGGTCCTAGAAGCTTATGATCACTAACTTCATCCCAACACACCGGTGTTCTACAACTTCTCATATAAAGGGCTTCATATGGTGTCATTCAGATGCTCAAGATGAAACGGTTATTGTAGGAGAATTCAACCAGTTGGAGATGGTGGTCTCATTCTCCATTTAAGTCCATAGATCACGATCCTAACGTATCTTCTAGTTATTGAATAGTTCCCTCAGATTGGACATTAGTTTGAGGATGATAATACATACTGAAGTTCAATTCAGTTCATAGAGAATGTTGGAGAATTTTCCAGAAATTCCAAGTGAATCTCATATCATGATAAGATAAAATATATATTTTTCATCCATGATGCCTTACAAATTCTTTGATGTAAATCCATACAAGTTGATCCAACGATAAATCCTCTCAAATCATGATAATGTGAGCTCTATTTGAAAGGCAAACCACAACATCCAATATAACATGATTTCTTATGGATTACTATAGAAGTCCAATGAAATGGTCTATAGTAATTTTGGCCCCCTTCCATGTTTGTATGGGTATTGGTTGTATCATCCCCTTATATGTTTGCCTCTCAGGCTTCACATGCTGACATACTATGCACATTGATATATATTCAGTAGTCTCCATTTTTATATTGTCCCACCAGATGTTTTCTCAGTGATGTCGATACATCTTTGTGCTCCCTAGGTGAATAGATATGGTTTATCTATGTTCAACTTTTAGAAGCTCATTTTTTATCTTCGGATTTAATATTACACGTAATC
The DNA here is from genome assembly GCA_963277665.1 of Viscum album. NCBI lineage: Eukaryota > Viridiplantae > Streptophyta > Magnoliopsida > Santalales > Viscaceae > Viscum > Viscum album. The sequence goes on from OY728133.1 coordinate 1,871,295,295, forward strand.
GTGACCCAAATGTCACAATTCCATCCTTGTCAACCACGAACTTTGAGGATTTCTGATTTCTGATAGCTTCCACCATTTTTAATATTTATACATCCTTTATTTGAGCATTATATATTTTCTCCATGAGGGACGGTTGATAAATCATTTGAGAAAGGATTGATGATGTTCCTCCCTTAATAATTCCCATGGCCATCTTCATCAAATCCAAGAATATTAGATCCTTTTAAATTTTCATTAATGTTAGAATTGCTCGATCCTTTCTAATAAGAGCATCTGCCACCTTGTTTTCCCTACCGAGATGGTACTGTATTGAGCCTTCATAATCCTTGATGAGTTCTATCCATATTTGTTGGATCGTATTAAGATCTTTTTGTGAGAAAATATTTTTTAGGCTCTTGTGATCTGTGTATATTTTACACATCACCCTAAATAGTTAATGCAACCAAATTTCCGACACAAAGATCATAGCTGCTAACTACATATCAGATGTCAGATAGTTTTACTTTGGGATTTTCATCTTCCTTATAGCGTAGGTTATCACTTTTTCATTCTACATCAATACACAACCCATACCCTGAGCATAATGATAACCCTTATTTTTAAATCCTTGATGCTCTGTTTGCATTCATCACCACAGGAAAACTTTACTCCCTTCTGAGTCAGCTTGGTAAGGGGGCTGGAAAATTATGAGAAATTTCTCATAAATCATTGATCATATCCATCTAACCCCAAGAAACTACAGATATCTATTACTAATGATGTCCTGGTCTATCCATCTATTGCAAATATCTTAGTGGTATTTACATATTTCCCATTTCATGTGATGATGTGACCAAACAATGATACATACTTCAACCAGAACTCACACTTGTTGTACTTTCCATAGAGCTTATCCTTCCGCAAGATCTATTGTACAGTTCTTAAATGCTCCTCATGATCCTCCTTGGATTTGGAGTATATTAGAATATCATATATAAAGAGTACCAAAAAATTGTCGAGGTAATTTATGACAAATCTATTCATCATGTCCATGAATATTGCAGGAGCATTGGTGAGTAAAAACTGCATTACTGTGAACTCATAGTGCCTGTATCTTGATCAAAAAGTAGTCTGGGGGATATCTTCCTTCTTCACCCATACTGGACTATATCCCAACAACAATTCCACCTTCGATAAGTATTTGTCCTCCATGAAGATTATTGAAGAAGTAATCAATTTGTTCCATAAGATAATTTTTTATCATTATTTTGTTTTGCTTACGGTAATAAATGAAAAAGAGCATTGACCCATCAGTTTTTCTTGATGAAGAGGACTGGTGCTCCCCATGGTGAATCCCTTGTCCATATAAACCTTTTATCTCAAATCTCTTATAGTAGTTTCTTCAGATCCTCAAGCTCCACAAAGGACATTCTATGCAGAGTATTGGATATTGGCAAAGCCCCAGGTATATGGTCAATTGAAAATTCAACATCTCATATAAGTGGAAGACCAAGAAATTCATCAGGAAACACTTTAGTGAATTCATTCACAATAGGAATGTCTTCAAGTACGGGAGGCTTCCTTAGACTCAAGCATCTGATCCAGATACTCATTCTCATATAGCATTAATATCCATGCTTGAGATGATGGTGCTAAAGGAGATTCATCTTCTTCCTTTCACTTGAATGGAATCTAGGGGTCAATTATGAAAATGAGGAGTGATTTTCCACTCACATAAATTTATGTTGGTTCTATATATGGAAAGACAATCCTTGCCAAAAACTGCATAAAATTCTACCAGAAAGAGTATGACAAGGATTACTGGGATGTTCAATCCACAAATTATGATCAGGGAGTAGTTATATTTATGGGATGAATTCATTGCACCATTTGTTATACACACTATAAACATCACTTCCTTGATTTGTGGTGGTACTGGTATTATTCTACTAAACATTTGGGATATGAAAGATTGTGTCAATCCTAAATAAAAAATTACATTCGCTATTATTGAATGAATAACTAGTGTACATGTCACCACTTCGTTGTTGGAGTTAACTTCGGCAGTAGTGATGGAAAAATCTCTCCCTTTCTACCTTGAAGGTTGTTGGTTGCCTCCGAAAACCCTTGGCATAGGGAACTGATTTTCAAGATTCCCTAGTTATTTACATTTGAATTAATGAACAATTAGTAAAGATTCGAACATTTTGTTCCTATCCTCAATCGTAACTGTGGGATTTTCATTTCAGAAATTAATGACAATATTACCTTCTTCTCCATAGCTAAAGAATTTCCTTGTCCCCTTCAGGAAATTTTTAGGATGCTTCATTTCACAAATTTGGCAAGTAGGTTGCTAGATTTTCATTTCACCATTGGATTTATCCATTGGGCTATTATAATTGAAGTCTGCATTACACTTCTTATCCCTATGATACCTATGAGATTCACTAATCTTCATTTCTACCTTGAGGGAACATTAGAAAATTTCTTAATAGCTGTCGAAGTCACAGTTTGCCAGGGATTTTTGTAGGCTAGGTTTCAACCCACCAAGAAGCAGTCAACCGAGAATGCGTGGGTTATGAAAAAAAAGAAGGTATATCGAGAAAGGGTTGAGTTTTTTTCCTCGTACGGTCCGACGTATTCAACATCTATTTTTTGGGGTCAAGGAAGTCACTTTCCATCTTATACATGAGGGTGAGAGGAAAATATTTATCAATTTTTTTCAGGAAATCCTTCCATTCCAATGATTCAATATCCTCCTCAGGCTTCGTATTTTTGATCAATGTCCACCACTGATTAGCTTCACCTTCCATAAGATAATCATTTAGAATAACCTTCTATTTTTCACAACATTGAATGATTGAGTGGATCTATTCAATGGATTTGATCTATTGTTCGGTGATTTAGTGATCAAATGATCCATTAAAAGTAGGAGGCTTTTGTTTCATGAAGATCTCAATAGTGAATTTTTCATTATTAGGGGGGGTTGAACATTACTCTTGACCCATGATTCTATTCAAAGAATTATTTAACTAAGAGAGTATCGTGAAAAAATTAGTGATTCCTACTCCCACCAGATTTGGAATCTCATTAGAACAATCATCACATTGATCTTAGCATAAGTTGTTATCCCGAGTCCTCATATTACTGGCCATTAGATGGAATAAAATGAATGTTAGGGATAACAAATAAAGGGTAATCCAAAGAAAAAACTAGATTACATATAAATAGCTTTTATTTCCTTAACTTATGAATCAATTGTCTTTAGTCTATGTTATCCATGATCTACTTTATAACATATATCCTTAGGTGAATTTTTTTTATTCAATTAATAATGGATCAAACTAAGCTTGTGAATTTACCAACACATATCACATAGATGTGTCATAACTAAAAGTTAAGAAAGGCCCATTGTCGTGTACCAGGATACCTTGGGTCATTCCTGAAATTCCTTTCCGGAGTTTTCACTTCTACATACATTTGTGCCAAAGCTGCTTGTACCTTCTTGTATCTAGACTGGGATGTATTTTCCTTATAATCCACTTACTCAATTATCACCAAATCATAGGGATGTTTTAATTATAATTAGTGTTATCACTAAGGATTTAACTAGGGTTTTCTAATCCTTATCCCAAAAATAACTAAACCTATACTCTCATACCAACTATAACAGCATTTCATTTTTTTATACACTAAAAATAAATTATTACATAATGCCATCAATTGATACAACATAGACGATCGATAGGTCTAGTGTCTTTGGGGGTTAATAATATTACATAACAATTTAAATCATAAAACACAACATCTTATTGAAAACATCCTTTACATGACAACAAAATTCTCTCATACTTAGAATTCCATGGGATATCCTGAGGACATACATAAGAAAGGGGTGAGATACAAATCCCAGTAAGGGAATATACAAGGAATAACATAAGGAATACAATAAATTTTATTCAACAAGAATATCAATAGGTCACAATAGAAACATGAACATAAAATAATGATAAATCATGAAAATCATAACATGGAAATGCAGTAACAACACTTAACATGGAATTAGCATGAGCCAAGGATCATTGCACATAAATAATGAGTAAACCCACATTGCACAAGAAGAACGAGTAAGCCATCATACAAAGTTAATTAACATGAGTAAATACCCATTTCACATGACGTATCATGATATTATACATTACCCAATGTATTGGAGTTCTACTAGGGCTCACCCTTTATAATCATTTCATTTCATGCATATGTGTTCCACATAGATTAGAAAATATAGATTCATAAAAATCATAATTACTTCAATGAATAAAATATGTGGAATACATAAAGTTAAGTCATCAATCAACAAGTACACGTGTATAAATTTTAATACCCATGATATAGGAGTGAGTATTGTATTCACTACACAATGATTTTGGTATGTAAATTTTGGTGTCATTTCGACATCATAACAACGTCAAATAGAATTTCATAAAATGTGTTGTTGAGAGTGAAAGGGTATCTAATCATTTACATATTAAATTGATAGTAAGGGGATCATGGGAATAAAATATAACAAAAATTGGAATGTATTTTAGATGCATAATATAAAATAATATTTTTAATGTAAATGAGGAGAGAGAAGTTCATTACATAATTTCAGCACGGTAACAGGTGTACATGGAAAGCAGTAGTGAGAGATAAAAAGGGCCTATAATCATTCAAAAATTAAGAGAGATGTATGGAGTATTTGAGAAATTATGCACCACCATTTTTAATGGAAAATAATAGGGAATAACAACATAATTAAATTTGGACAAAAATATGAAAGGAAGAAATCCCTTATTTGGAAGTGTGATACCAAAGGCATGATAGAAGAATGAGAGGGGCTTGTTGGGATCTTAAGGCATCTTAGGAGGACTCTAGAGGTAGGGGGAAGAGGTTGGAAGAACTCTAAAGGAATTGAGTGAAATGGAAGTGGGGTATTGTGTGTATTTATATAAGAAAGTAGAGGGGATTATTTATTATTTAGGTTTGGGACACCACACATTAAATTAATCAAAACCACAAACCAGCCCATGGTTTTTTCCAATGGTTTTGGAAAAAAGGGAGTGGAAAAATATTATATAAGTCCAATGGAAAAAATTATTAATATAATAGGTTTGAATATGTGGAGGTGAGTCACACTCTCAATGAAATCAATTTAAAAATAAAAAATGTTTTATAAGTCTTGGAGGCTATACTAAAGCTTTGTAAAATAAATAAAATAAAACTAAAATCACATTATTTTAATGGTATAAAATATAATGGCCGAACATAGTGTTTATAGAACTTTATTACATCACTTTTGGGTCATTATGATGTCATAGAAGATATTATATAAATAAATGGTATTTAAGTTTTTTCCCAAAAAAATTGACTGTCTCAGAAAATTATGAAAAATTCACCATTTGATATTTTTGAAATCATTATTCCAAAAATTATATTAATTTTATCTAAATTATTATCTAAATATGTTTATTTTCTCTTTTAAACTAAAATGGACATTTATAATAAAATCATTGGTTTTGATCAAAACAGCTTTCAAACCATAAAAAAATTACAATGGTATTTATAAAAATCATAATATCATTTATAATTAATAAAAAGTAATTTAATTATAATAATATTTTGTAAAAATATTATTTTACTCACAAATACATTAATATAACAAATTATATTTTTTAGTTCAATATTAACTAATAGACAATTTATGTTTAAAAAACTATTTACAAAGTAAGTATAAAAAATATATGTATATTATTTATTATATACAAAAATAATGTACAAAATCATAGTCATAAGGTATTGTTACTTAAAACATTAGAACAAACCCATCAGACTGAAGGGTAAGGTGTGCGATGGTGAAAGACTCTTGGGGTGGCTCAGATAACATCACATAGGTGGTAATGTCAATCTACTTCCACTTCTCCAATAGGCAGTTTCATTTGAGCATAAAATATTGAATCTCACCTTAGGATTGGTCAAGAATAATGCCCAATGATCCTGCCTCCTTTTCGAGCTCCAACAATTGGGAATCATATGGGGCAAGTCTACTTGTTGAGGCCATCTCTTCGTTTTTCAAAGTATATTGGGTTTGTTAGAGCCAAATATTTATACTAATCATTTAATCCCTATCCACCAACTATATTAGCAACGGTCAATATTCATAACGGTATTTTAAAAATTAAAAAACATAAAACAAATGAAGTGAATATTTTAAATAACCATTTTACATAATGAGACATTTAATCATATCAACTAGAATTTTCATTAATGAATGTTTTGTTCGTTGTAAACAAAACCTTCACCCATGAAAGAAATATTTTCACAGACCAACCCAATAAACAATCCATTCATGACATAGCCCAATGGGTGTTCTCGATCCCCATTATTTGGAAACTGTCACATGACATCATACAATATGAATGTGAGAATGAATATTCCATAAACATCGTAGAATCTAGATAAACAAGATAAACTGAATACAATATAAAAATCATTGGGATAAGTTTACCAGAAGACAAAAATTAATAAACAACTCAATGTACCACTTCAATTAATATAAAATTGGATAACATACAAAGTCCCAATAGACACAAATCTCCAATTCTAAGGATCGATAACCACTTTTTTCTCCATGGGATGCCTTACCCTTTCTCAAACATAGAATAATATATTCTAAAAACACCTCAATAAACAAGTATGGTGTGAGATAAAATCCCATAAGGGTAACACAAAGGATTCAATAATAATATTCCAACAATAAATTAATCAAATAAATATTTAAAATTTAAATAAATATGAATGGAATTTAAAAATAATATTTATAAAAATCATTATTTAAATTTCAAATAATGGAAATATTTTCAAAATAATTCTTAATAAAAATTCTATATAAAATAGTGTATGTAAATCAATAACTCATAGTAAAAATATTTTAAAACATTGTCATATATTTTTAATTAAAATAAAAACAAGCGAGGAGTATGGTCATCTTCCAAAAGGTATGATAGTTATAGGCTATGGTACTCCAACAGACTCAAATATTTTTCCATGAAATACGTTTTCACACGCCCCCCTGATATTTACCAAAGAAGAAACATCACTGTCCCATAATGGATTTGAGCTACTAAATATATATTGTTAGTGATATAAATCATAGTTTTTTTCCTGAATCACTCACCAACAACCTTGGATTTCATGTTTTTTAATATAAAGCAACGATGTGAAATTTATTTTACAACTATTTAATATACAAATTATCACTTTTCCCATTTAAAATATTCAAATTCTTTATTTAAAAAACATAATGTTGTTTTAATTAAAACATTTATTTTCCCAAGATAAAACAAATGGGTTTCTATCCAAAAAATTATACATTTTTCTAAAATACCTATTAGAAATCAATTTCATCAAATCAATTTCAAAATTAAAATTCAACCTTTAAATCCAAAATTTAATTTAACTGATTTCCATAAAATTTCAAAACACAACCCAATTAAATGGAAATAGGGTAATCCCAAATTCATTCCATATACAACTTGAAATCTCCAATTCAATTGAATTGGGGTTTAATCAAACCAATCGAAATAAATATCCTTTATATCAAGTAATTAAATGTAAATCAAATAATTGAATTTATATCAAGATATTTTTGGGTTATTAAAAATTGAAAATCAAAATTTAACCACCTACCTTGGAATCACAATATCTCAAAACAAAAATCTATAATCAGGAAAATCTATTGAAGAGTGTCAAAAATGAATACCTAAAAATAATCCCCAGATTCAAGATCTAATATAGTAGATATTATATCCTAATACAACATGGAGATATAGAAAACTCTAATGGGGTTCAAACCAAGGTCAATCATTTATGGATATAGAGTTTGTTTTGTGTTTATTTTTATCCACACTTCGATGATCAGGGATTTTTCACAGATAATAATATTAAATAACAATCTATCTAACCTATTTATGGTAGGGTCATTTAATAGTTTTTGCAAATTATTGGGCTCAAAATAAAGAGGTAGAGGCTAACATAAATAAAGTTTCTTTTGTAATATAATATTAATGAAATGGAAAAGGAATGGGTTTAAAAAATTCTATATCTTTTGATGGGGATCTTGGGGAATGCTGGATGAGTTGACAGAGTTCTTTGCAAAAAAGAGAAGTCGAGCATCGCAAATTTAGGATGCTTTTATAGAAATCCCCAAGACTATGAAAAATATCACTATAGATCCATCAATAGTATATATTCACGTATATTTTTTAAGTAGATGAAGATTAAATTGAGAGGTGGTGAGAATAAAAAATTTCTAAGAATATATATGAGGCTACACCCACTTCATTTATATACAAAAATAATCAGAGAATATATGGAATCACTTAGATTTATTGATGGAAGGGAGATAAAAAATTTAGCTTTCTATGTATTCATGAGATTCATGAAAATAATATTTTAGTATTCATTGATGATAATTAATTTGAGTAATGCGTTATTCATGATAACTGGGAATTATGTGATGAATCTGTTATCTTCACAAAGGTATTGAGATTCATGAAGGAGCTCTGTAATCTACTGTTTAGAACATCATGTTTAAGTGAACAGTAATTTGAATTTGCATCAACTAAAGTCTATTGGGAAAGCCAAGTCTCATTCTAGTGAGGCAATAATAAATAAACGGAAATTCAATGAAGCAAACTCCATGTCAACAAACTGAATAAGTTGTTACCCAAGAAGGTGATGGAGGGGGAGTCGAAAAAAAATGTTCTGAGGGATGAAGTGTTCTATCCCTCAATTCTTGTGATGGTAGTGTTACTAGAATAGAGGAATATTTATGAACATATATATTAATCAAGTGGGAAATATTAGTGTATTTAGGTATGACTGATACATTATCAGTTTATTCTATATGGATTATATTTTAGTGGTGAATCAAGTAAAATTATTGTGTTGTCTATTTTTTTATGACTGAACATATTTTGAATATTCCCATAAAACAGGTTTAATAGTATCCCAAAAAAATGGGAATAATAACCACAACATTTGAGAAAAATAGACTCCTGGATTCACCCCTCGCCTCTTAGGGTATTTTGGGGTCCTATAGAAAGATGAGAGAGCAGTAAGAAGAGAAAATTAAGTGGAAAACTATAAGGTAGAGATAGAACTTCCTTCCCATGGATTTAGTAAAATTAATTATGGGTATAGAGTGTCCAAAATATTCTATTGGATACTCCCTAGGAAGAAGAATCCATAGTGGGTGGATCTAGGTATGTCAATCACCTAAGGATGAGGTTTCAGTATTTCAAAAAAAAGATATTCATATTAATTAGATTGTATGTAATGATTCCAAATATGGGTTAGATAGTTATAAAAACCATGTACCTAAATATTTATCCCCTTCTAATGGTTTTGTACAGTTTATATTTGGTGGGTGCATTATTTTCCAAACCATCTTCTAACTGTGAAAATGTACACTATTTGTGTTTTTCAAGAATTTCCCTGAGAGGGTACAAGGATTGGGAACACTATGCACAAGCCATAAACATTAAAACATTCCCAAATTTTCATCTGAAGTATCCCCAAATGATACCCAACCATGTGATAAAAAAAATTTGTGTTTAGGAATACATTAAAATATCAATATGATGTTATACAATTCATATAGGAAATCTAATTATCACAACCATGGTAAATTCACCTGTTTATTATATATAACCATACAATATTTAAGGTGGAATCCTATAACATTCCCAAAATGATTATTATTTTTACTAATTTCAATGATGGATACTCGAGATCCGATTCTACTTGCTCATGGAGTGGCTATAAGGCACACAGAGACCATTAGGGTAATTAATTAGGGTCAGTGATAATGTATCAATGCGAAACAAGAGTTTACACAATTTTTTTGGGAATTTGATTCTAAGAATACTCTCAATAAAAATATTTTCCTCTATTGGTTTTTTATTTTTAAATGATATACCCATTTAGATATATTCATAATAGAATCAATCATCAATTTTTATTTGAATTTATCAAGAGATGACCCAAAAAAATATTTTAGTATGAAACAAATTTATCATAAAAATTGATCACTCAAAGAAATGATTACTAAAAAATAATCAATTGTATCTAGAAGGATAATTTCAGAAGAAAGATCTAGATGTTCATAACTAAAATTCCATAATCAAGCAGGAAATATACATCAATGATAATTTCTAGTCCTCAATCTAGGATTTGAGTATCGAGGGAGAATTTAGTATGGATTGTGGTAGGATATTTTCGCTAAAACAATGTAGGGGATTCAGAGAAGATATCAATTTAGTTGGTATTTATGAATCTATGTGGTATTCCCAAAATCACATCCATAAAATAAAATATTGTATCTGGTAGATCATCATCATGTGGATCACATATGTAAAAAAATTGCACCAAATACACAAGGATGATGATATGAGACTGTTGTATGTGAGGGTGATACACAACGTCATAATCTTGTGTTATATATATAATGAATTAATCTCCCTAGTTTTTTCATTGGATGATAAATACATAACTCCAAAACTCACTCAAAAACTAATTTAGATACATATACATGTTATGAGGGAGGATATATATATTAAATTTGATTTTCCAATTGAAACATTGACCAATCAATTTATCATGCTAATCAAAAAAATTATAATGTCAATGGCCCCCTAAATATTATTAACATATGAGAAGTGTGGTAATTTCAATTAATGTTATATTATCATGGATAGAAAACTATTTCATTACTGGGGATGGGAGGACTACTCCTAGATTATCCAATTTGTCATATTAGTGGAATTATTTGACATGTACCTACATTCTTCAAGTGAATTAGTGGGGTAGAGTATGTGATTCAAAATTTATGATGGATTCCTAGTAGTGAATTAGTTTAAAAATTTAATTTTGGGTTTCGACACTAGATATCTTATATCAGTAACCAAGTTATGTATTAATAGGGTATGAACCATTCAGAGTCATTTACCATTTAAGGTACCATGGGTATGAATAATTTCATAAATATATTGATATGAATTCATAGAAATAATGGTGAACCCCAATGGACATTTTAAACCATAAATTTAGAGTAATAGTGGTTTTAGGAGACAGACATTGATTAAAATAGATATTAAGAAATGCTTTAATTATCATAAAATATTGTTATTTGGAACATAAAAAACTCCAATTGAGAATATCATTAACAATGCTACTGGGATTCCCAATGCCCTTGCGTACTTGATATCGATTATGTATGGGGTTATGGTTACTAGAATATATAGTAAGGTTATTTTAATTGGATATGTACCCTAGTGATTATGTTTTCAGATTAACTATGTTCTGATGAATATTTCATCGCCCCCTCAAGTGTGCATACTTGGAGACATACCAAATTTTAGAATTCCAATTAAGGATAATGATAGTGACAGAGGAGACATATTTCTAAGTGACATTCCCTTTGAATGAATCTATTATTGGATTGATCTAAAATTATATAGAGACTTGGGATCATTAATATTATCGAGTACATATGATGATAATTGTACTGATGATTAAGAATACAATAACTTTTATTGCTGAAGGAGAACCAATATTTAAGTGGAGATTACAAGATCAGTAAATAGGGTTTCTATATAATAAACATAGGCTAAGTGTCCCGTTAAGAAATTTTAATAAAACTAGGAATCTCTGCCCCACATACCAAGAGAGACTCCAAAACTTATCAATATCCATCCTTAATGGGAACAGAAGTTTCTCATCCTCAGTTTATTACTAGTTATAAATTTCTAGATGCTTTGGAGCAGGGTGGAGTGTATAGAGAGATTCATTTTCCTTAAAGGATATTTTGGTTTTCCTCCATATAGAAGTAATTAATTTAGAATGTCTTAAAAAAATTGTCCCTATTGATATTTTTTTTTGATATATATACCAAGGAGGGAGAGAAGTATATCAAGGAATATGAAAACATAACATTCTCACAAAAATTAGTATAACTCCATTATAATGAAGTTGAAGAATTTTTAGGGATTAAATTATGTAAATAAGAGATGACGGTGGTGAATGATATCACAAGGAAGGGGTTTAAGAGACACACATATTTCCCTTACTCCATCACTATTGACACTATCAATGAAATGATCAATGAAAAATTTATATGCGGAACATTTTCAAATAATTTCTTCGAAATACACTACAATTTGTATAACAGTAGGTCATAATATAAAATGAACAAAGAGGAATATGAAAAGGTTTTTATAGACATACCAGATCATATTAAAAGTTGATTTTAGATTTTATCTCAGTATTTCATATGCCTAAAAATATAGTCAATACTATGTAATTGATTACTGAGGAAATCAATTGACAAGAACAAGAGAGGTTATTGTAATCCAATATTAATCCCAAACCATCATGTAAAAATTGCATGTATTTAATTTTATAACTATTTTGAGAATCTTAATTTGACTTATAGCTAAGTTGATAATTCATCTAGCAACTTGCCTATCTATTGGGACCCATTAAGTTTACAATCATTAGAAGAATAATAACATTATACCAACTAAAAGAAAAGGGGTAGAAGAAATAGTGACCAAGACCACTAGTAGCATGACATCAATATTGACATATACATGTAAACCACTTCTCCAGCCGACATAAATTTTATAGTTGACATAATGGATGTTGATGATAATATTAATCAATTTGCAGCTAATGTAATTACTTTTATTGATTTACTTAATAAAGGCATATTTCTTCATTTTTTTACCCAATTTTTTGTCATTAAATGATATAAATTTTTATCAAACATCTATTCTATGAAACACTCAATAAGATATCATACTAAGGAAACCCTTGGAACTTTTCATCATATTAGTATTGGAATATTAAGTTCCTATGGATTTATTATTGGTATTTTAATTGGAAATGTTCATGGTTATCCCCCAAGTAATATAGGTTTTAATTGTGAAGACATCTCTAGAAGCTAAATGTGACTATCAAAATATATCATACTCATATTTAATTCTAGATTTCCATCAACTAATACATTTTATATAATACATGTTATATACTAAACCATATTAGTTGGAAACTAGGTTTACTGATACAATATCCCAATGAAAAGAAGATGAAGATTACGAAAATTTTGTGTTTCCAATTACTCTTAAGGTGGATATTACTAGACCAATACTAGATGATATGATCATAATATATAAACTAAATAATTTAATTGTAACTGATTCTTACTTGGAGGATAATTATTTTCCCTAAATACAATGAAACAATTATGGAGGACAATCTCAAAATTGATTTTTGATATCCCTCTTAATGATCTGGGTAACCTGTTCAAACACCATCACCAGCTACTCATCAGCATTGGCTATTAGGGTTTTGGCTATCTTGTGATTCATTAGTCTATGTGGAAAACTATGAAGCACCAAGTGGAAGGAAGAAAATTTAAACAACATCTTATAGGTTAAATGATAAAAATTACATCCCCTACTCATCGAGATAAATAAACTCAAAAAATTTATATCTATGAATATTTTTCTCTGGGATATTGAAAGATAATCAATAAAAAGGATTCTGATGCTGAACATATTGATCATGAGTTGGAAGTTTCTAATAAACAATATGCAGTTCACTAAAATCTCATGGAGGAAAAAGAAGATAGAAAAATTTGGGATACTGTATAAGTAAATATAATTTTCCTTTCGAGTAAAGATAAATCCTATAAGGTTTAATTACTTCATCGTAATATTGAAAATTCTCAACAATCAACCAGTGCACTTCAATATTTTGGATGGAATACTCACTTAAAATTCACCTACTATATTAAATAAATAAAGAGACTCCAATTTTTTGGGTCCTGCATTATTTTTACTTTTAGTAAAACAATGGTTTGTAACATTCATAACTTTATTTTTAAATATTATTTTTATAAAACATATTTTGATGATTCAATATTCTCGGAATGGAGCAAAAAATATTGAGTTCCTAGAAATTTATGCTGGAAAAAAAATTAGATTCCAAAACATAATGAATTCCCATTAGAAGTGGATCTTGAATTCTTTTTTTATAGGTACAATCACCGTTTCACTATAGTTGGTCCATTTTGAATTAGATGATGATTAGTTTTAATTGAAATAGAAATTTTGGTTAGTACATTTTGGAAAGGGTCAACTCAATATTTTACCTAGGATAAGGGCCTTAGGTTCATAGCTTTAATATTTATTGGATCATAATTTGTACCCCAAAAGAATTACAGTTATTTTTTGTTCACCCTAATTTTTTATAAGCCTTTTATGCGGATGATTTGGAGAATAAGGTCATATATTTTTCTCTTATATCTTTTTTGAGGGGTTATAATCTTTGATGTTATCCTCTTATTTTTTTACTTCTTTTGGAAACTAATAAATGTGAATAATATGGATATTATTTAATTTAACAACATATTTTTTATGATATATTACACTTTAAGTAAAATTAATTTAATTGAAAAATTTCTTGGAATGCAACACTGAGTTTACAAGAACCCTGATATATTGTTGAATTATTATAATGTGATAGTTATCAATGGGAAATTAGATTTGAGGATATGAATGATACAAAATAAGACATGACAAATAATTTTCTATAAATGTATTTAGTTAATTCATATCTTACCTATTTATGAAAATATCTAAAAGTAAAAATGATCTATTTTGCTGAGAAATTTTTTTATCCAGTGAATACAATTTTCTCATAATAAAATAAATTAATAAGCATTGATAAATAATTTGAATTATATTTTTAAATTTTATATTCATTCAAATATGTTATGAATATTATATTAAGATTCATGATATAATAAAAAATATAATTTTATTCTTAGAAGCACATTTTTAATGTAAAAAATTTATTTGTATTCATTTTGAATGATTTTTTTTAAAATGGACTAATGAAGCTTATATAAATTTAATATATAAAAAATATATTCCATATTTTTAATTAGGAGGTTCTAATTTTGTAAATTGGCCAATTTTATTTTTGGTTCATTATGAATCATATCCACTGAAAATATTTTTCACTTTAATATGGGTAAACAGATAGAATATGGTTTGTGAATGAAATAAAGTCTAGAAATATAAAAAATAACATGAATTTATTACATTATATAAGTCACTTTTTAACATAAGAATCTATAATTGATTTTTGGAAATTTATTTCCTGTTTCCTTAGATAATGAACATAATATTACTTTATTTAATGAAAAAAACTACATAATGACACACTCTTTTTTTACAATCTATAATGTTTTTTCAATGTGAAAAAAGTTGGGAATGAATTTTTATTAATGGTTTTTTAAAATAAGAATTAATTTTATTCAAGATTTTCTTTTTTCCAAATTTTTAGTGATGGAATAATTACATTGAATGCTCATGAAACACTGTTATAGTTTTTTTGTCAAGTAATACAAAAATAAAATAAATATTTTTTTTTGAAAATAAAATTTATTTAATTTGGATTAATTATCAATTTACATTATTTTTTTAGATAAATATTACATAATATTAAAATATAATCAATTTTTTTCTAATTAAATGTATATATTTTTTATTTAATGTTAGATTATCTAAATATTATTTAGAATGACTTTAATGGTATCTTAAATTAAATTATATTTTATTAAATGAATTAAAATTTAATAAAATCACATATTTAACAAAATTAATGTGTTATTTTAATTATAATCAACTATTTTATACATAGGTTTTTAATGTTCATTTTTCATAACATTTATAAAGCCAAAATTTTAAAATATGGGATTAATGGTAATCGTTAAATGGGTTAACATATAGTGGTAAAAACAAAGAGATAATTGATATAAAATCTTATAAATTTAAATAATTTTTATGAGATTATTTATAATCATCCTGATACTAGAATATTCATATATTGTTTTTCCACTTGAGGTTGAATATTAATTTAAATTAATTTTATTTTCTAAATAATTCCAACGGGTCTCCTTCCCTCCATTATAATATGAACCTCATGTTATCCATTATTCAGACACATTAATCCTTTTTTATAACCCAAAACCTACCAAAATACCGTAAAATTATATTTACCCACATATTATATCATCCATTATATCAGAAATATCATCCTTTGAAGGCTTAATGTGTAATCCAAAAGTGGTTTATTAACAAAGAGACAATACTCATTACCAATAAAATTTAATTTTTAATCATCCTATACCTTCTATAAATATATGATTTACATTATATAACAATTATGTTATTGTATTCAATATATTAAATTTTTATTATAATTATTTTATTTCCATTATTCACCTCATTTTCATCACAAGGGAAAAAACATTACTCATGCGTACATGAGGATTACCACATCAATGAAGTTATGAAATTCATTTTTCATCACCACTTCATGTTGATGGTAAAAATGATAGATTTAATGACTATATATATCATTAATTATATTAATACAGTTCATAATATATTAATTATAAATATATTGTCTTCCATTCCATCAATTGAAAAATGAAAACACCGCTCATGGGTATATATGAAATACCCTCTCCATGAAGTGATGTAATTCATTTTTCATACCAAATTTATATGAATAGTTATAAATGATTATACAATGATTAAATATTATAATTTTTAAATGAATAAAATTATTGATATTATGTAACCATGATCAATATAAAATGAGCACGACATCCAAACAAAAACGTGCATGGAAAACTCAGAAGTTATCACATGGAATAGTGATTTTAATAATAAACTTATAGTAAATGGTTGATAAGATTTTATATTTAATTCATATATGGTATGATATATATTATCATTGTACATTAATATTTACATAATAATTTTATATGTATTATAAATTATGTTTGAATGTTTTTGAATAACGATGAGACAAGTGTAAAGAGTTTTTGTTACAATCTCATATTTTTTGGGATTGTTTACACTAAATTTCCATTAATGAAAGTTATATAGATACAATCCTATAAAAAAATATCATTTCAATTTGGTTATTTATTTATTATTTATGAATTATTACCATTTAAAACTCTTAGATACCTAAAATTATCAAGAAATTGATTTTAACAAAAAGTTGAACTTATAAATTCATTAGTAAATAAATTTTTTCTTCCATTTCAACACAAATAAAAATTGATTTATAAATGTTCTTACCTATATTGAAATTTTTTAGAGAGGTAATTTTTACTTCCTTTTATTTTATTTACAATGGCTTAAAACATTTTATTTATACATGTTTTTTGAATAATCTGTTTTTTGGATTTTTATAATAGCGTGAAAGTAACATTTTCTTATAATGACTACTCCATGAATAGATTTTATTACCACCATGAAAGTTATTTACAATGAATACTAATTAATATTTTTTCATGATTATTTTAATTGAAAATTATTTTTTATTATTCAATGATTTTCCAGGGAAACATT
This sequence comes from Viscum album, assembly GCA_963277665.1. Lineage (NCBI taxonomy): Eukaryota > Viridiplantae > Streptophyta > Magnoliopsida > Santalales > Viscaceae > Viscum > Viscum album. The sequence goes on from OY728133.1 coordinate 1,871,312,814, forward strand.
TATCAAAATAAAAATATATTTTTCCAATGTTTTCAAGGAATGGTTCGAATTCCGTTTAAATGTATTTTTCATCTATGAAAGCATCATTTAAACTTTTTTATGATTCTAACATGACCTTTTCTTAAGATACCATCCAATTTATTTCTCTAGATGGATTATGATGACGATGATTTATGTTTATTTATATGATACCTATTTCTTTCCTTGGATTAATTAAGTGATATTGAAATATTTATGTAACCAATTTAAATCCCACCAGTTATTCTATAATGTAATGATTTTTTCCCTTACCTAGGGTTATTATATAATTAAATGATGAATTTTTTTATGAGCTTATGAAATATTTATGGATTATATTTATTTGATGGGTGGGTCCATTATAAACCTTCAGTGCATAAGAAATGACGGATAATACATTTCTTAATTATATTATTCTTGAGACTAATTCCATATTCACAATATTATGATGGACCTCATTTTATTTCTAGACGAATACATATGGAAATATTTTTTTTTTCTATAATTTTATGTGTGGACCTAGTTTTATATTAGTATCTTTATGAGGATTTTATTTCTTGTCCTTAACATAATGAGTGAATGAATGAATCTATATACATGTTTAAAATGTTAATAGTATAAGTTTTACAACATAATAATGTTTATGATATTTTATATCTTCTATAATGGTTTATAATTGATGATTTGGTAGTTTTGTGGTTTTCTAATGACAATTCCATATTCCCTAAATCATGATTAATGATATTTAGTTGATTGAGTATGAATTTTTCATGTTATGATAATTTACTCATACCCTTATTCTCACTAATGATCATTCATTAATATATCTTTTATTTAACCATACTAATAATATGAGGTAACCATTTCTTGGGTTTTCTTTCCATGGATTTTTATGGTTTTTTTATATAATATATATCTATATGGGTACTACTAGGTATTGATTTTTAAGATATATTAATGATATATTATTAATTAATCCATTTAGATGTCTAGTATCTAAAGACACTAAAACAATATGTTTTATGGTAATTTATAATTTTGTTATGTGTTCAATATTCATCCAAAATCCTTCATTATTAATATAATTTATACATGGGTTACTTTATTAGGTATCAAATCAGGTTTTAATTAGTTTCAGATATTAATAGTAGAAAATATTATTGACAAACTTGAGGATAATTACAAGTATATCACAACATCCTATTTATTATAATGATTACATTGTGAAAATTCTTAGAATAAGAATCACTATCTGGATAGTGCAAAGTGGATGTGGATTTGGCATAGAAGAAACAATCTTTAGAAACTATAAAAGGAGAAAATTTGGTATTAACATGATAGAAAAATGTTCATGATGAGTGGGAATAAGACTATACACATGTATATAAGATCCCAACTGATTTGATTTTATAAATTCAAATACTACTTATAAATTATTATTGGGTATTTAAATATATGATTGACATGGATGATCTAGATTAAACAAAATGTTTCATAGCTTGATAAGAATGTGTCATAATTAAAGATATATCAAGAATTGTTTTAGAAATATATTTATTATTTTCACTATGATTGTTGAAGAGTAATTTTTAGACAATGTTTTTTGATTCAGTATAAGGATAGAACCATAAGAAATCATGTGATCAATGAATATATAGTAAAATGAAACAACCAAACACCTGATCAACCAAATTGAATGGGATCTATAATGCAATATATTCCAATTATTGTAACTCATCATTCTATAGATATGGGTGGTAATGTGTAAAAAATTGAGCATTTGAATTCACCATGGAGGGAGCAACATATCATTGAATCATTAATATGAAAAACACCACCTAGTTTCTATGGGTCTCATTATCCAGTAGTTGATGAAAAATGGATAAATATGTTGGATAAGTTGTTTTTTGTTATATAGTGCATGTATAAAGGATATTTTTTTCACAGTATCATATGACTTAGAAGGTTAAGTAGATAAATAGTGGACCTTTATCAAGAATATAAGAATTGTAGACTAAATTAACTCCATGTATTGAGAAGATTATATGATGGTATTTCTTTATATGAAATTACCCTAAAATACATATACTAAAATGGAGATATTTCATCTAGAATTGAAGTTGAAATATTATGGATCGATTGATATATATGAAGAAAACATTATATGATTTTTGAGGTATATTTATAGTTTTAACATTAATCCAAAAAAATAATGATCGATTATATATTAGTTTGAGACCAACATGTGAAACATAATTATCCCTAATTTGATTTGGAAGATAGTAAGTGATTTTTAAATATAATATCAACATAGAAATGGAACCCAAAAACTATCATTTAAGTTTTATTTTGAAAAGAAAAGGAATAAAGAGTTTTATGAAAGATATATCCATATGCCAGAAAGATGGTAAAATTTATTTTAACCTCATAAATGATAAAAATGTGGTAATGGTATCATATATAATTTCATAAAATTAATGATAATATGTTTTAAATAGGATAAATTTTTATCAAGAAAATTAAAGTCAAATTTATTTTAGGAGGTCAGTCAATGAAATAGATGATGATAACAATTAACCACCCAAAAATTAGTTCTTTATTTTCATGGAGATTTGGAATTATGTGAATCAATTCACTAATACTAGGGATAATGAGTATAATAATACATAATATCCATTAATGAAAAATGGAAAATGGAAATATTAGGTAATCTGAATTCCTAAAGTGGGTTAGGAGAACTATGTGTGGAAGTCCCAGTTATCATCAATCATATAATAGATAATTCTTTATTTGATTCATATTTTATCCACGATTTTATTGCTGAATTATTTTATACGGGTATCACATCACCACCTCATAGGTGAGACATTGAGTTATTGTTTAAGACTAATAAAAGTATGATGATCAAATATGAAGTCTATACCTCCTTTAAAATTTAATTTTTGGGGAATGTGATTCCAAAAAATATTATTATTCATCCTTTATTTGAATTAGATGTTTTAAGGCATGGAATATATCTCTTAGTTTATTAATTAATGAAGTAGGGATATTATATTTGATATTCTTGACCAAAAAAAGATCATTTATCGGTATTATAATGATTCTGAACTCATAAAAGATATTAATTATATTATTTTGAGTTTACTAATAATTCATAAGGGAAATTTATCAAAATGGTTGTGGGAGAAAACAGAAATTATTGAATTTTTTATTTTGAGGAATATGATGATATAGTTCCAGAAGAAATGTGTATTATTCCCTTAAATTTTAATGTTGATTTATCTATATTACTCATACCTGGTGATACACACATTAAAAAGACTCCATATAGAATTTCCCCAATTGAGTTACATGAATTGAAGAATCGACTTTATAAAAATAATGATAAGGGATTCATTCGGGATAGTGTTTCACCATGATATAAAACTATATTCATTTGTTTATAAGAAAAATGATTCATGAAATCTTTGATTTTATTATCAGTAACATAATGAGATCAAAATTAGGAACAAGTATCTTGGACCTAGTATAAGTGATTTGATTTACCAATAATGAGTAACTCAATATTTTTCCTATATTGGTCATTGACTTATATGTCATATGCTAACAGTTAAGGAGGATATACCTAACACAACCTTCATTATGAGGTGTGGTCATTATAAATTTATAATATAAAAATTTGGACTTACTAAGTACACCTTTATCTTGAAGGATTTAATTAATACTATCATTATAGATTACTTACATTATTTTGTTTCATTATTTAGATATTATATTATTATAAATTTATTTATAATGGAAAATCTTAATTATTTGGATTGTAGAAAATAACCCAAGGACGGTGAATATGTATTCCAAATTTACTATGGGTGAATTTTGGCAACATAAAGTATCATTATTATGTTATAAAATTTCAAGCGAGGGTATTTTTTAGGATCATTCAATAATTAAAGTTATTGAATAGTTGACTAGAACAACCATTGTAATTGGGATTTATAGTTTTCATGGGTTAGAAGGATACAAAAAAATCATTAGAAGTAATTCATCATGGTTATAAAATACACTAACCATGTATACCTTGAAGGGATCCAAGTTATTCTGGATAGATAAATGTGAGGATAATTTCAATGAACATAATAGAAGGTTGTTCAGGACGCTAATTCTTAAACTACAATAAAGAGGAAAATGGATTTTTAGTTGTAGTTATTCATCAAAGAAGTGATATGATAGGTCCTTTTTTCTAATGATATAGTTATATCTTATTACCATTATCAATTTTAAATTAATGAAAAAAATTACCTGACTCAGGATTTATAGATGGTATTGGTAATTTTTACATTGAAGATATGGTGGTATTATCAATATGGTGAAATGTGTTATATATAAAGTAATTAAATATTATTTATATATATATTTATAAATATACAGTTGAGTATGATCAAGAGAATATGGATAGAGTTGATCAATGATTATGATTGACCAATGAATTAACACCCTAGGGTGTAAAATAATGTGGAAGAAGTTCTATGTCGCAATAAACAAGATAAATTTTCCATGATTATGTTTTAAAGAGATCTAAAATTTATGTATTTTAATAATATGTTTATTGAACTCCTAAGTAAAGGGGAAAATCAGGTATTTCCTAGATGAATTTTAAAACATGCGTTCCTCATAGAATTGAGATAATGATGAATTAATATTTTTAACTTTAGATTTAGGTGAGAAATGTTCCAAAGTTAAATCATGATCATAATGGAATGATTAGGATTAGGAAATAAATTTTTTCACCATCAATAACATTCATGAAGAAGGATCAATTCTATGAAGCTCATAATTCATCATTCACTATTCATCTAAGTACAAAAGTATATTGATATTTTAGAGAGTTTTTTTTGGGGGATAAAGTGAAAATGGATATTTTATAATATATATTCAGATAACAGGTATGAAATAAAGTTAATTAATAGTGACCTAATACTAAGTTTTTGTTACATTAATTACTCATAACATAATATAAATAGGATAACATCGCCAATGATTTCATCACTAGACTCAGAAAAACATCAAAATTCCATAATTCTATTTGTGTTATATTAGAATTCCTTATGAAATTAGTACAGTTTATTTCCATATGTGATGGTCAATATATTGATAAAATAACTTGGTTATATATTTATGATGTTGTATGATTTAATGGATTAACACTATCAATATTATTTGAATATGATCCTAGGATTACCTTGATGTTAAGGAGAATTATTACATAGACTTTCGGTACAGAGTTCTGTTTTAGTATTGTATATCATCATTCCATTGAAGGTTATACATAGTAGATCATTAATAATATATATTACATTCAATGTGATTTATCTATGGATTTAAAAGGTTTTTTGGATCAATACATTCATTGTATTTAATTTTATACCTCAATATATTTCACAAGATCATTCATATCAACACTTGTGAATCCATCAATGGAATCAAGTGCAGAACTCCAATGTACAATGACAATGTCTGAAAATTATTATGTGTGGACCTAATATAAATATCAAAATGGTACAAGATGTTGAAGATATTTAACATAAATGTGTGGAATCTTATAGTTTATAGAGAATTTCTGCTGATACTTTTCGATGAGATCTAAAGTTAAAGGTTAGTGAAAATGTATTCCTCTAAATATATCATTGTAATAATGTTTTGATATTATGAAAAAGAGACATATAATACCAAGTTATATTAAATGTATTAAATATTTGATCATATCCGGATAGTATCCCATTTATTGGTGGTTCCACTGAATGTCACTAAAGTCTGTGATATGTTCCAAGTATTTTTCCTAAGGAAGAATATAATTGATTATTCAAACCTAATGAACTCAGCGGTCATACCACTAGATAATGATATCACATACAATGTGGAACGTTTGGAGATTATGTATATATGATAGAAAGTGTTTTAGAATAAGAACAATCTCTTGGTAAAATTTTTGTGGTGAGACCAGAAATTCGAGGAAGCAACCAGGTAAACCAAGGAAGTGATGGGGTGGAATTATCATTAGTTATTTGTATCAAAGTGATGGAAACTATAGGGTGAAGTTCTTATAATGGTCATAGAATTTAACACCACATGATATGATGATATATTTCTCTTTAAATAAATTTAATTTCATTTATAGATTTCAAAAATGTAACACTAGGTTTAAACAAACTATGATATACTATTAAATTATTATTTTGTGATAGGTATCAATTAAACAATGGATTTAAGTGAATAAATTGGGCTAACAAAATTGTGAGGAGTTAATTTTTTACACATTTATATAATTAATTCATCTCTTATCAATTGATTAAATTACTTTAATGTAATATAATGATATTTTTATGGAAAGTCATTTTTAGGTGTAAAATTTGTTTTTTTATTAATAAGTAAAATAATAAACAATTTAAGAATAATTTTAATGAAATATAAAAAATTTCTATTTAATAAAATGTTTTAATGTAATCTTCTAGTTTTTACTAGAAATTGAAAATGAAAAAAATCCCATTTTATGCATAAAAACCAATTAGTCTAAAAAATGATTTCCAATTGTTTTTATATACATATTTATAAATTGATTTATCCCATTTATAAAAATATTATATTGAAAAATGGAATCCATACATGGATTAATTGGCATACATTTTTGGAAATATTCCACTTTTATTTTATGTCATAATATATATTAACCATGGAATAGTTTTGTCACCCCGCTAAGGGTAAACCATGTAAAACATGGTTAAAACTTTATGATAAGGCCTAGAAATATCCAAAAAGCATTTAATTATTAATTTTATAATATTCCATTAATTATTTGGAATATTTATTTTATAGAATTTAAAATATTAAATTTATCTTTGATAATTACCATAATAGTATATTAATTATATAATGAATAAAAATTTCCATTATCCTTATTTTAATATCACAATTTTTTTCACACGGATAAAAGTGGTCATGTTTGGTAATAATTGGTTTTTTGAAATATGAATGAATTTTTTTATCGTAGTAATTTTATTTTAATTTTCAGTGATTGAATAAATTCCTTAAACTCTCACGTAACATTAATATATTAATTTTTCATGTAATTGAAAATCAATTAAATGATTTTAGAAATATTATAATTAAAATAATTTTTTTCAATTACTATTTTAAATAATTTTTGAGATATACATATCATATTTTTAATGATGTTAATTTTTTAATTCTAGTTCCATTTATATATATTTTACATTTACTATAATCTATGACAATAGTCCATAAAATTACATTACTGGTGTGGTATGTTTTGTAATATATTATTAAAAGAATTAAAATTTCTAAAATATTTTAGTAATACTGGTGAATATAATATAGTCTATAATATCAACCATTTTTCACTTATTGTTCATTTTTCCTTTTAAAACAACTTTCATGACCCCAAAAGTCTAAATCACTTACATATAATTGTAATTGTCAAAAGGGTTAATGTGAAGTTAAAACAAAGATATTAGAGTTAGAAACTCACATAATATTGTATAAATTTAATTATTTTATATTATTTCAACTAATAGAAATTCATTATTCCATATATATAAATTTGGTCCCATTTTTACATTAAAATTAATTTATATTAATTTAATACATTAGACTATTCCGTGGGTGATCCTCTTATAACATTGAAAAGGGTTCCTCATCTTCTCCCATATTAAAAAATTTCAAGCCATATAAATTAGAAAATGACAAATATAATATCATGTTTTTCCTTAACCATGTATTATATCTTAATTTCATGAAACAATTCACCCTTTTAATGATTATGTTTCAATCCAAAATTTGTTTCTCAATAAAAAGTAATGACTCTTAATTGAGTAAATTTAATATTATTTCTTGTTCTAACTCCTCTAAATATGTGGTTGAAAGGCCTTGACCTTAATCATTACATAATCTTCAGTTAAATAAAGAATTCACAGTGAGTATTTTTCATGTACTGACTTTTAGATAATTAGTCCATTAATATTACCTTACATCACAAATATTACAAAGTAGACACTTCTACTCACTGTCCATTTTTTTCACAAAATAAAAATCCTTATATTAAAACATGATTTATGTTTCGTGGTAAAAATATTCATAAAATTAATTTGGACTTCTTCCATCCACTTACACATCCATATACCCTATAGATTTTTTTTAAAACTTGGGATGATCCTCAAAATCTAAATAAGGGATGTATAAATAAGAAAACTATTAGTCTTGAGAAAACATGTAAACTGTGAATATTTTATCAAAAAGTAATACTTTTTACCTTTATGAAGTAGTTAATAATATTCACTTAATATGAGCTCTTTGATTACCATTTATGTAAAAATTATATAACTATAAAACCCATTGAATGGAATATATAACATATAAAGGTAACTTTATACATAATCATACTTTAATGGAATAACCATATGGTCGACTTCCACACATATCATTAAATGGAATAGACATACATCTGAATTCCTTACCAAATGAATTAGAGGTTATAAAGTAACCATACATCCATAGTTTGTCATAGAACTACCCATATTTGGGTTTTCACACAACCACACATATTTTGTTTACACATAACAACCCATAAAATTCCCAAGTACTATTATATAATTATAAAACATAAAAGATTGTAATTATCAACAATTCACTAATAAAATTTTATTTTCCAAAACAAGGAATCATTTCAAGATATTGATATAATAAAACCATTATTCAATACATTTTCAATACCATAATACCTAAAAATGAAAAATGGCATTATTTTTTTGATTAAAATCATTTTGGATTATAGAGGAAGAAAAATATCAAATAATTGTCATGATGGTGGAAAAGTCATTATCGCCGCCTATATTAAAAAATCATTTTGTCCTATAGTAAAAATATTTACAGAAAAATATTAGTTTTGAAAACATTTTAATTATATTAAATGTCTGATGGTTTAATTATATACCATATAAATAAGGTGTTGTATAAAATCAAAATATGTCACAATGAATGGAAATTAAGTTGAAGTCCATTATCGTAAGTTTGAATCACCATGTATGTTACTTTTATATCCAGAATAATAACATCCGGTAAATTTATACTTTCTTGAGAATCTTTTTGAATATTATTTTACGAACCAAAATCTTCTTTTCACAATTGTTTTCCTTTTTCTGATGTTTTTTAGGAAAAGAAGAGTTTCTAGAAATATTTGAAGTACACGTCGTGTACATTATGAGTTCATGCTACGTACTCGGTTACCACAGTTAGTCGTGTGTCATTAGTGTAATAGATATGGACATGGAAATGTGTGGTGACCTAGAGGCCGCCTAATGAAAGGCACGGTAAAGGAATGCAAACACCATTTACCTCAACAGTACACGTCGTTTACATTTTTTTCATTAAATGTACATGGGTCACGTCTGACAGACAGAAACACCCCTTTCTCGACCTGGTTTATTTAAGTTCGTCCGTATGACTGATATTCTTCTTCAAGCCCCTAATTAAGCATTAATTCTCTGAATCGACCATCGTTGATTGTGTTGGGATCGCCTTAGTAAGCTCTTCCTTCTTCTAGAGCTTTGATTCCTTATTCCTTATCATTCAAGAGTTATCCCCAGTGGAATTTTTTAGGTGTTTTTTCAGATATAAAGTGTTCCCAGGAGATTCAAGGCTTTAATTTCACGTATAATGATCCTACAACACAATGGTGGGTGGTTTGTGCCTTTCTATAGAAATTATTTGACTTATATATGCAAAATTGTATAATATGCTTGAATGGGGTATAGCGTGTTTACTGTTTTAGCCCTTTTAATTCCCTGATATGCTTGTGTGCCAGAGTAGAGGTAAATTGAAGGTGAAGAGGGTAGATTTTTATTCCTTGTAAGTGTTTTTCCATGGATGTTATTTATTATCGTTCGTTCTTACTAATCCTGTTAGGCTACCTTGTTTTCGACCATGTTTAGTACTTTAGGATGGAGTGTTTGTTTATCTGACATGCTGTTATGTTGTATACTGTAAACCAGGTAGTTCTTGAGGATTATAATGCCTATATTTCATTGATGTTATATTTTTACTTACACAGGTCCATGAGAAGCTATTGTTGTAGACCAAAGGGTGAAAGGGCTTTAGGTCTTCTCTTGAGTTTCTATTTTTTTCTTTTACAATGGAAGACCATAGTGGGAATTGATGTATGTTCTTCCCTAGAGTGTATGTAGTTTCTCAATGCGGGCCACATGGGGAATGTGATGTATGTGCTTCCCCAGAGTGTCTTTAGTTACTAATACGAGACTATATGGGGAATTGAAGACGAGTTCTTTTTTAAAGATTCTATACATAAGCTGATCCAGAGGGGTTAGACTATGTGAACTTCCTAGAGGGTTGATTTTGTAATTTTGGTTGAACTAGTGGGGTTAGGATGAGAGTACATCCCAAAGGGTTTCATGCTTTGATTAGCTGCTTACATGATATTTGGAATTTAATGCATTAAATTGTAGTAATGTTACTGGTGAGTACTTCATTTTTTACTGCTTATTTTTACTTATTGCCTGCCATATATATTCACTGAAGGTTAGGCCCAGAAATTTTGGTGGTTCCCTACTATGATTAGTCTCGCACCTTGTTTGATTCATTGTTTTAGGCTCAAACAGATTATACTATTGCAGTTAAAGATAAGGTCTAATGCCCTTCTACATCAGGTACTTGAATGTTGAGGAGTTGAAGAGAATGGAACCAAGATGAGGCTTGTGATGCTGAGGAGTTTATCTATTTTATTTTATACGTTGTTAAAGTAAATCATTTCAGCATTGTGACTTGTTTGGCTATTTTCCAAGACATATGAATCATGAATCATTTATATATGTGTTCTAGTTGTAATTAATTTTAGTCTTCCCCTGTATACTGTTGTATGGTTTTAATACTGCTTATGTTATTCCTATCAATTTTGTTTCTTCTCTGTTACTCTGCCAATGAAGGCATAGTTTTCCCACTATCACAACCAGGGCCCTCGTTGCTAGTCGACCGCATCTGGATTTTGGGGAAATTTTATTGAGTCCATGTGACCAACCGTGTACGGAGCACCTCTGGGCGGCTTCTAGAACCAGGATGTTTCAATGTGTAATCAGAGGTTTTCTTATCTTCTTAACATATAGTTTGGAGCCTATAGAAACAGATAAGACTGAATTTCATACTTGATAATAATCTATTCCAGGGAGTATCAAACACATGTATAGGTAAAATCCAATCTACCTCATTTATTGCAATTTTTCTGGCATTTCAATTTTAATGATGATTTGATTTTCACCGTTCGGTGATTCACATGTTTTGTGCTATTATTGTAGATGTTATTGAGGTTCTATTGCTGTTGCAACCCGATGCGATGTGTAACACCCCCAAAATTCATAGTACGTTATCTTATTAAAGTAATTCAATAGCTTGTGCTACACACAACACCGAGTTCGAGCGCATCACAACTTACCATAATAGTCGTTCTAAAAGCTTTTATGAATAGTATTAACAGAATTTTGAATCAAATATACTCTATATAATTTTAACATTCATATTATGTGTTTTTAGAAATAATATAGGAACAAATTCGTTTTTTAGATAAAAGAGGTATTTTTTAAAAAAATGACACTTTACCGCCTTTTAATGGGAATACCTTTTTACAAATAATATTTTAGACTTTTATATATTCAATTTATTGAAATTAAATTCTTCTTTAGAAGTGGGACATAAATATTTATTCTGGATAATATTTTTGTACTTTTCTGATAACATTCATATTTCGAAGAATAGTTAAATACTACAATGTTTTAATTGAAAACTAATTTTTTAAACTAAATAATTAATAGTTTTAAATTATGAATTTTAAATGTTTCGAAGTATAAATAGATTATTTTTTTATCAATTAATACAATTTAGGTCATTATATGTAATTTAACATTTAAATTTGACATAAACACATGTCAATCTTTTGATTGTTTTTACATTTTAAAAATTGGCATTTGGTTTTGACAACGAGAATTAATTTTAAATTCATAAATGAAATGTCAATGTTTGAATATGGTAAAATAGACATCATTTTTTAATTTTGAATATCAAAATTATCAATGTGTGATTTTATGTATTTTTCTAAAAACATTCAATTCTGGATGAATAGTGAAAAACAATACGTAATTATTTAAAACTGATATTTTATTTAAATAATGATATGTATTATTTAAATTTATTTTAAATAAAAGTTGATATATAATACCTATATAATTTCAATGAAATTAATTGGGGTCATTTTATAATAAAATTAGATGTATTAAATTTTATTCAACCTTATAACCTCTTTTAGCCCCCTCCTAGGAGCATTTTCAAATTTTCATAAAATAAAATTTTACTGCTTCTATGAGTTGAATTTAAAATATTTGAGAGACACAGTTAATATTATAATGTAATATTTGACTCCATAAGATGAAAAATGTTTTTGGTGAATATTAACTTTTGACTTTTATTTACCATCTTTAAAAGTAAATAAGGCAATTATGGGTAAAAATATTATCATAATTACCCTAACACATGTTCCTATTCTGTTGGACAAGTATAATTCAACCCAAAAAACCATAGGAATATAATATGATCCACTTTGGTCCACTTGGATTAGATTATAAATTTTTTTATTATTTTATAAAAAGAATAGTTAAAAGAGTTTAATTCAATTTTTTATAACTAAAAGATTATTAATTTAGGGTTACCCACAATATAAATTTTACCATAAATATTCATTACGAAGATTGTAATATTTCCTACATAATGGTATTATATTTATAATTATTATAAATTAAATAATTTAATTTACTTATGACATAATGATGATGCAGTTATTACATTATTAATTAAATTTTAAAATAATTGATATTACAAATATCCAAATAAATATAAATTGATAAGTTTGATGAATTATAATAATTTTATAGGTCTGTATGACGTTTTAGGGTCTGTTAAACAAATTTTATTTGATGTGATAAAGATTTTAGGACATCCAAAAAAATCAAATAATAAATAGTGTCAAAATTGAAATAATTGAGTATTTAAAACCAATACTACATTATTAATTGATATAATATTCCTAAATGTATATAGATCGGACGAAGGACTTATATAAGTTTATATATATTAATAATTAACAACATGGGGTTTTATTGTTTTTTATAGTAATATTATTAACCATTTATTATAAAAATTCAATGAGACCAGGTAAATGTAAAAGTATTTAACTAAGAGTTAAATCTAAATCTAATGTTTGTATGATGACCTAAACCTATCTAAAACCTACAGGTTGAGATGTTTTCGAACCATCTCCATCATAACCTATAAATAATTCATTTTGGAGCCATTAGAAACAAAAAATTATTTTATTATAAAAGAATATTTCAATATTTTCTTTAAGTGATTGAAAGAGCATTGTCGTGGGCTCCCCCAAATGATTAATGTGATTTTTGGGTACTTAGGTGCATCAGAGTGGCTGACCAAGGTCATCTCTCAAATGAGGATGTGAATTTAAAAACTTATTAAAGGTATTCTAAAAATAAAATATAATTGAATTAAAACACTAGTTTAAAGAATGGGGGTTGTTTATAGTTTATAAATCATGAAGAAGTTTGCTGGAAGAAGATTGTTTTTTTTAATTTTGAAATGTATGTTGATTAACAAAGCACAAAGAGAAGATGTTTTTTAGAAATATATTTTGAAATGCGTAATTGATCTAACTCTACCTCTTCATTTACTTAATAATCATTATCATTTAAATAAATATCCACTTAATTATGATCCCCAAATTTTTTAACCCTCAAAACCTACAAGTTTTTACTTAACCACAAAGATGTAATTACTTAAACCCTAGGATATCTTCGGAACACGCGATCGCATCACACTGCTTTGATTGTTGTTCTAAGGTTAGCTTATGGTAATTGGTTAATTAAAGCGCATATCCATTCAGGAAATGAGGATAAATTGTGTTTAGGGATTATATTTGAACTCTACAAATTTATCCCATAGGGTCTTGTATTACCGATTAAGATCACTTTCTCACAATTTACACGAAATCCCGACCGCGCATGTTTTTGTGTTAATTGTTAAATTGCTTTCATAGTTTCTTAAAATTTAAAAACACAATTCATGGATAATATTAAGTGAATTAAAGTATCTCAATGATTGTAAATAATTAAATGAAGAGGGTAGAGGATAGATCTATTGCTAAAAGACTACACTTCCATGAGTGGTGTAATCATCGTAGAAGCATTTTGCATGTGCAAGGGTTTCTAATGTGTATAATCCAAAAACGTTTCTACTCAAGAATTCCTACCATATTAGGAAGATTAAGAGAAGAATAAATTTAAACAAAACAGAAAAAATATGTGGAAGAAAAGATTAACAATGATGTTTATTACACAAACAAGAATATTACAACACGAAGGGGAAGAATAAGGCTTCGTCGAAGGGATCATTGCTTCAAGAGATACCATTATTGAAATGGTTGGAGAATTGGAGTGGATCCACTTATCTTTTTCCCTCAACGTCCTAATTCACGTACCCAACCCCTCCAAATTTTTAAAACACCAATTTATAGAGGGGAGGGGAGGAGAGGTTACAAGTGCCTTCAAGTGTGAATGTGGAAATTCGTCGAAATATTTTATTCCAATTTTTACCGCCCATTTGACCACAAAACGCGTGAATTGTCCGGACTTCTAGTAGTATCATATGTGTGGATATGGGTCCTCTATTTCATCTAAAAAATGTGGGCTTAATTTACACCCATATGAAGGAGTTATGGCTGCAATTCAGAAGCTTCTCTATTCTGGCGTTTCCAGCCCTACTTTGAATTTATGGCCCAATTACTCTATCCAAATGCATTTTTTATCTAGTGTCCTGAATAAATGTTGTATCAAATGAAGTAAGGAACACATATATATTATATTATGTTAAAATAATTCAAATAAAAATATTTAAGATTGAAATGCTGTAGTGATTTTGAAAGGGTAAAACTGGAATTTTTAATCAAATATTCAAATGAATGTTCTAATCCCAAATACATTCTAATTAAACATATTTAACACAATGTAAGAAAATAATATCATTTATTATCATTAAATATTCAATAAAAATGTGTTTTATCAACTCCACCACACTTACCCTTTTTCAATCATGGGAAAACCTCATATCAATTAAACATCAATATCAAATCAAAACAAATTTTAAAACACATATCCTTGAGATCCAACAATTACATACCAAGAAACAAAAGATATATTGCCTCATAAAAATCATTATTTCAAGTTCTCCATTTATATCATTAAATATATTTCCACTTCATTTAACCTCCAATGCAAACAAAACACTTACCTAATATTCATTTTCACTCACCTAATAAAAGTCAATTTTTATAGCAATGTATTTCTCATCCAAACTCATACGAGGGTCACCATAGGCTTGATAAATTTCCTACATCTCCACCCGTCGTGACTCAAGGAAATATGTTTATCATTAGGACTTTTCAGGGTTGTTCTGTGGCTTTCAGTTGGTAGGATTTAGATGTGAAATATTTTAAGGCTGAATAAGGAGGGCTTGACTCTTTTTGAAGAATAATTGCATTCATCTAATTTTCAATTAAATATGGTCTCCTCATGATTCCCCATAGTATCAATTAAGCTCCATCATCATGAAAATTCATGGATGGTTTTCACCATTCGTCAATTCAGCAACAAAAATGTAAATCTTCTCAAACATGATTTTCTTGGAAGCTCTAGATAGGCATAGCTTTCTACGTCAATTAGAAGCTCCAGAAAAGGCACAGCTTCACATGTCTTGAAAGCTCTAGAAAAGGCACGGATTTCAATATAATGATTTTCTTCAGTAGAAAACACATATCTGAAAAATTTATTTTTCCACCCAACATAGCACATAATGTGGTAGCACAACACAAGATAGCTTCCCCCACACATAAGCTCAGCAAGATTTTTCAATTTCACTTCAAGAGTTGGTTGGATAGGGAAAATTGGCTTCTAATGTGGCTATCCTAATAGGTTGTGCATGGATTCTAAGGGCTACAAGGATTAAATATTCAAGGTAGGCCATTATAAAAAATAATTCTTTTAAAAGGGGCTTTAATACCAACCAAATGCCAAAATCATTTAAACATGAGTACCTCAAACCCTCAAGTTTTGACTGAAATAAATCATAATCTGGGTAAATCAAGCATGGTATGGTTCTCTCAATAAGTGAGGTGAATGTAAAGAATATGAAAATAATGTTTTAGAAGCCTCATAGGAATGTGATTACAAATATAAAGACAGTGAGATGTGGCATGGGATTCAAAATTCATTATACTTTTCATGAAATTACTAAATATTTGAACTTGAAACAAAGTCATTTCATTATTCATTTAAGCTCAGTTTATTGGGATAAATTGTATCAATCATTGATATACATTTAAAAATTTGTGATGGGAATAATTTCAGCTCAAAAATTTAAAAAACAAAAAGAAATTTGGAAAATAAACAACCAATATTTGAAAGACACACAATTTTTTTTAAGCAGGAAAACAATTGAAATTACTAAACTAAAAGGGTCCCACCCCCAAACATAAATTATTGAATTTTCCTCAATGTGAACCCATGATGTGATATATGCACATTAAATGCAGAATGTTTAAATAGGACAAATAATATAAAAGTTAAAGTGTTAGGAACATCCTGATATGCTCAAGTGAAGATGGGGTCATGCAGTGTGATAAAATCCACTACATCATTAGGAAGTCCCTCAATGTATCTCTTCAAACGTTACCCATTGACTATAAATCTTTTTCCAGTGTCCTCTTGTGTGATCTCCACTACACCATATAGAAAAACATTTGATACAATATATGGACCTAACCATCTGAAAAGAAACTTACCAGGCTTCAGCTTCAGTCGTGAACTGTAGAGAAGGACATTCTCTCCAACATGAAACTCCTTTTGTTGGATCATTATATCATGAGATGCTTTTGATTTTTCATTATAGAGCATTGAGTTTTCTTTTGAATACAATCGAATCTCCTCAAGATATTTATTTTGAAGCTTCCTTTAGATTCTATCTTGTCCCCAAACCATGTTACATTTCTTTATAGCCCAATAAGCCTGATGCTCAACTTCCACAGCTAGATGACATGCTTTCCCTAAAAGAATCTGAAAAGGGGACATACCAATTTGTGTCTTGTATTCTATCCTATAAGCCCACAATGCATCATTCAAGTGCTTTCTCCAATCCTTCATATTTGGCTGCACGGTTTTCTCCAATATTTGTTTCAACTCACGATTTGAAACATCAGCCTGGACATTTTTTTTAGGGTGGTATGGTGTTGATGTTTTGTGTGTCACCCCATTCTTACGAAGGAGGGAAGAGAAATTCTGATTGAAAAAGTGTGTTGCTTGGTCACTGATGATGGCGTTTGGTACTCCAAACCTACAGAAATTTGAGCCTTTACAAAATACACTACAACATGAGAATCGTCAGTCCTGGTGGACTTCCCTCAACCCATTTACACACATAATCAAGAGACACCAAAATATACAAGAAACCATATGAACTTGAAAAAATATCCATAAAATCAATTCCCCATACATCAAAAATCTCACAAAATAGTATGGGTTGTTGGGGCATCTCATGTATCCTAGAAATTTTCTCAGTGTGTTGGAAACGAGAGCATGACTTAAAAAACACATGGGCATCATGGAATAAGCTAGGCTAATATAATCCAGAGTCGAGAACCATCCTAGCTATCTGTTGGGGTCCAAAGTGTCCACCACAATCAAGTGTATGAAATAAATGAAAAACAGACTCAAACTCATGATCAGGAACACACCTCCAAATGACATGGTCACTACACATGCACCAGAGGTAAGGATCATCCCACACATAAAACCTGGACTCACTTTTTAATTTTTGGACTTGATGTTTCTTCAAATTTGCAGTTCTTTCAGAGGAAACAAGGTAGTTAACTAAATCTGCATACCAAGGATGTGTACCTGAGATGGAATAAATATGCTCATCGAGGAAAGTGTCCCAAAGTGGTACCTGGTCCAAGGTGTCATCCTCTAGTGTGTGAGTAAGCCTACTCATGTGGTCCGAAACCAAATTTTCGGCCCCCATATTTTCCTTTATCTCAATATCAAATTCCTGAAGTACGAGAATCCATCGGATCATCCTGGGCGTTGAATCTAGCTTCTCAGTGGTTTGTTCATTTCTGTAGAAATTAGTTCAGTTATATATGCAAAATATCCCAATATGCTTGAACGGGGTATTGCATGTTTACTGTTTTAGCCCTTTTAATTCCCTTATATGCTTGTGTTCCAGAGTAGAGGTTAATTGAAGTTGAATATGGTAAATTGTTATTCTTTTTAAGTGTTTTTCCTTGAATGTTATTTATTATCGTTTGGTCTTACTAATCTTCTTAGGCTACCTTGTTTTTTACCATGCCTTGTATTGTAGGATGGTGTGTTTGTTTATCTGACATGCCGTTATGTTGTATACTATAAGCCAAGTAGTTATTGATGATTACATTGGCTATATTTAATTTTTATTATCATTTTACTTACACATGGCCGTGAGAACCTGGTGTAGTAGACCAAAGGGTAAAAGGATGAAAGGGCTTCTCTAGAGTTTCTATTTTTTACTTTTACGGTGCAAGACCGTAGGGGGAATTGATGTATGTTATTCCTCAGAGTGTCTATAGTTTCTCAATGCGGGCCACATGTGGAATGTGATGTAAGTGCTTCCCTATAGTGTCTTTAGTTACCGATACGAGACTATAGGGGGAATTTAAGAAGAGTGATTTTTCAAAGTGTCTATACATAAGATGAAAAAGAGGGGTTAAACTGTGTGAACTTCCTTGAGGGTTGCTTATGTTGTCTTGGATGAACCTATGGGGTTAGGCTGAGAGTAAATCCCAAAGGGTTTCATGCTTTTATTAGCAACTTACATGATATTTGGAATTGAATGCTTTAAACTGTAGTAATGCTAATACTGAGTACTTCCTTTTTTACTGCTTCTTTTTACTTATTGCCTGCAATATATATTCCTCGAATGTTAGTCCCAGAACATTTGGTGGTTCCCTATTATGATTAGTCTCACACCTTGTTTGTTTCATTCTTTTAGGATCAAACAAATTATATTGTTACAGGTATAGATAAGGTCTAATTCCCTTCTACATCTGGAACTTGAATGTTGAGGAGATGAAGAGAATGGGACCAAGATGTGGCTTGCGATGATGAAGAGTTTATCTATTTTATTTTATACATTGTTTTAGTAAAATATATCTGCATTGTGACTTGTTTGGGTATTTTCCAATACATATGTATCATGAATCATTTATATATGTGTTCCAGTTGTAATTACATTTAGTCTTCCCCTGTTTACTATTGTATGGTTTTAATAGTACTTATGATATTGCTATCAATTTTGTTTCTACTCTGTTACTCTGCCAATGAGAGCATAGTTTACCCACTATCACAACCAAGGCCCTCATTTCTAGTCGGTAGCATCTGGATTTCGGGGAAATTTTCTTGAGGCCATGTGACCAACCATGTACGGGGCGCCTCTGGGCGGCTTCTGGAACCAGGATGTTTCAAAGTGGAATCAGAGGTTTTCTTTTCTTATTGACATATAGGTTGGAGACTATAAAAACAGATAAGATGGAATTTGATACTTGATAATAAGTTGTTCCTGATAGTATCAAACCCATGTATATGGAAAAGCCAATCTACCTTGTTTATTGAAATTTTTTTGGTTTGTCAATTTTAATGTTGATTTGATTTTCACCATTGGGTGATTCACTTGTTTTGTGATGTTATTATTAATTTTATTGAGGTTCTATTGCTGTTGCAACCCGATGCGATGTGTAACACCCCAAAAATTCATAGTATGTTATCTCATTAATGTAATTCAATAGCATGTGCTACACGCAACACCGAGTTCGAGCGCCTCACAACATACCAAAATAGTTGTTCTAAAAGTTGTTATGAATAGTATTAACGAAATTTTGAATCATATATACTCTATATAATTTTAACATTCATATTATGTGTTTTTAGACATAATATAGGAACAAATTCGTTTTTTCAGCTAAATGAAGTATTTTTTCAAAAAATGAATCTTTACTGCCATTTAATGGAGAACTCTTTTTAAATCTAATATTTGACACTTTTATATGTTAAATTTACTGAAATTAAATTCTTCTATAGAAGTGGGACATAAAAATTTATTTTGGATAAAATTTTGGTACTTTTCTGATAACATTCATATTTCGAAGAATAGTGAAAAAATACAATGTTTTAATTGAAAAATACGTTTTTAGAAGAAATAATTAATAGTATTAAATTATTCATTTTAAAGGTTTTGAAGTATAAATAGATTATAATTTTATCATTTAATACAATTTAATTCATTATAAGTAATTTCAAATTTATATTTGACATAAACACATGTCAATCTTTTGATAGTTTTTACTTTTTAAAAATAGGCTTTTGGTTTTGACAACGAGAATTAATTTTAAATTAATAAATGAAACTTTAATGTTTGAATATGGTTAAATAGACGTCAGTTTTTAATTTGGAATATCAAAATTATCAATGTGTGATTGTTTTTGTTTATTTTTCTAAAAACATTCATTATTGGTTGAATAGTTAAAAACAGTACGTAATTATATATATAATTATTTGTTTTAATTAAATTTATTTTAAATCAATGTAGATATATAATACCTATATAATTTCAATGAAATTAATTGGGGTCATTTTATAATAAAATGAGATGTATTAAATTTTATTCAACCTTATAACCTCTTTTAGCCCCCTACTAGGGGCATTTTCGTATTTTCATAAAATATAATTTTACCGCTTCTATGCGTTGAATTTCAAATATATGGGAGACACAGTTAATATTAGTAAGTAAAATTTGAATCCATAAGATGAAAATAACTTTGGGTGAATATTATCTTTTGACTTTTATTTAGCACAGATAAAATTAAATAAGGCAATTAAGAGTAAAAATATTATCATAATTACCCTATCACATGTTACAATTCTGTTGGATAAGTATAATTCAACCCAAAAAATATTAGGAATATAATATGATCCTCTTTGGTCAACTTGGATTAGATTATGACATTTATTATTATTTTATTTAAAGAATAGTTAAAAGAGTGAAATTCAATTTTTAATAACTAAAACATTTTTAATTTTGGATTACACACAATATAAATTTGACCATAAATATTCATTAGAAAGATAGTAATATTTCCTATATAATCATATTTTATTTATAATTATTCTAAATTAAATAATTTAATTTACTTATGACTCAATGATTATGCATTTGTTACCTTATTAATTAAATTTCAAAATAATTGAAATTATAAATATCCAAAAAAATATAAATTGAGAATTTTGATGATTTATAATAATTTTATATGGTAATATGATGTTTTAGGGTCTGTTAAATAAATTTTTTTCGAAGTGAAAAATATTTTAGGACTTAAAAAAATCAAATACTAAATAGTGTCAAAATTGACATAATTGAGTTTTTAAAACCAATACTACATTATTAATTGATATAATATTTCTAAAAGTATAAGGATCGGCTGAAGGACTTATATAAGGTTATATATATTAATAATTAACTACATGGGGATTTCATGTTTTTTAATAGTAATCTTATTAACCATATAATATAAAAATTCAAAGAGACAAGGTAAATTTAAAAGTATTAAACTAATAGTTAAATCTAAATCTAAAGTTTGTATGATGACCTAAACATGTCTAAAACCTACTGGTTGAGAGTTTTTCGAACCATCCCCATATTAGCCTCTAAATAATTCATTTTGGAGACATTAGAAACTGAAAATTATTTTATTATAAACTAACATTTCATGATTTTCGTAATGTGACTGAAAGAGCGCTGTCGTGGGCACCCTCAAATGATTAATGTGATTTTGGGGTACTTTGGTGCAGCAGAGTGGCTAACCAAGGTCGTCTCTCAAAAGTGAAAGTGAATTTAAAAACTTATTAAAGGTATTCTAAAAATAAAATATAATTGAATTAAAACACTATTTTAAAGAATGGGGGTTGTTTATAGTTTATAAATCTTGAAGGAGTTTTCTGGAATAAGATTGTTTTTTTTTAATTTTGAAATGTAAGTTGATTAACAAAGCACAATGAGAAGATGTTTTTTTAGAAGTCTATTTTAAAAGATGTAATCGATCTAAATCGACCTCTCCATTTACATAATAATCATTATCATTTAAATAAATATCCACTTAATTATGATCCCCTAATTTGTTAACCCTCGAACCCTACAAGAGTTAACATAACCACAAAGATGGAATTACATAAACCCAAGGCTAGCTTTGGAACATGTAATCACATCACCATGATTTGATTGTTGTTCTAAGGTTAGCTTATGGTCATTGGTTAATTAAGGAACATATCCATTCTATAAATGAAGATGAATTGTGTTTATGGAATATATTTTAACTCTACAAATATATCTCGTACAGTCTTTTATTATCGATTAAGATCAAGCTCTCACAATTTACACAAAATCCTGACCTTGCGTGTTTTTGTGTTAATTGTTCAATTTCATGCTTAGTTTCTTAAAATTTAAAATAAAATTCATGGATAATATTAATTAAATTATAGTATCTAAATTATTCAAAATAATTAAATGAAGATGGTAGAAGATAGATCGATTACTAAAAGACAACTCTTCCATGGGTGGCGTAACCATCATAGAAATATTTTGCATGTGCAAGGGATTATAATATGTATAACCCAATAACGCTTATACTCAAGAATTCCAAATCAATTAGGAAGATTAAGAGAAGAATAAATTTATACAAAACAGAAGAAAATATGAGGAATAAAAGAAGGACAAAGAAGATTATTACACAAACAAGAATATTACAACACGAAGGGGAATAAGAAGGCTTCGTCGAAGGGATCCTTGCTTCAAGAGCTACCCTTATTAAAATGGTTGTACAATTGGAGTGTATCCACTTATATTCTTCCATAAACATCCCAATGAACGTCCCAAACCACTTCAAATGAGAAAAACCCAAATTTATATAGGGGAGGGGTGGAGATGTTACAAGTGGATTCAAATGTGAATTTGGAAATTCGGAAAATATTTTATTCCAACTTGCACTGCCCATTTGACCACCAAAACGTGTGACATGGCCGCCCTTCAAGAAGGAATATATGTGCGGATATGGTTCCTATATCTCCTATAAATACGTGGGCTTAATCCTGGCCCATATGAAGGATTTATGTCCAAAATATAGAAGCTTCTCCATTTTGGCGTTTCCAGCCCACCTTTGACATTATGGCCCAATTACTCTATCCAAATTCATTCGTTTTATCTAGTGTCCTGAATAAAAGTTGTAGCCAATGACGTAAGGAACACAATTAAAGAATATTATATTCAAATAATTCAAATTAAAATATTTATGATTGAACTACTGTAGTGATTTTGACATGGTAAAACTGTAATTTTCATCAAATATTCAAATGAATGATCTAATCCCAAATACTTTCTAATTGAACATATTTAACAAAATGTAAGGAAATTTTATCATTTATTATCAATAAAATATTCAATAAAAATGTTTTTTTTCAACTCCCCCACACGTACCCTTTTTCACTCCTGGGAAAAACCTCATATCAAGTAAACTTCAATATCAAATCAAAACAAATTTTAAAACACATATCTTTTAGATCCAAAAATTACATACCAAGAAACAAAAGATATCATGCCTCATAAAAATAATTATTTAATGTTCTCCACTTATATAATTCAATATATTTCCAATTAATTTATCCTCCCATGCACACAAAACACTTACCTAATATTCATTTTCACGTACCTAATAAAAGTCAATTTTTTTGCATCATCTTTCTCATCCAAACTCATACAAGGGTCACCATAGGCTTGATAAATTCCTACATCTCCACCCAATTTGATTCAAGGACATATGTTTATCATTAGGACTTTTCAAGGTTGTTTGGTGGCTTTCAGTTGGTAGGATTTAGATGTGAAAAAATCTGAGGCTGAATAAGGAGGGCTTGACTCTTTTTGAAGCATAATTGCATTAATCTAATTTTCACTTAAATATGGTCTCCTCATTAATCCCCATAGTATAAATTCCTCTACATCATCATGAAAATTAATGGAATGTATTTACCATTCATCAATTCAGCAACAAAAAATTCAATCTCCTCAAACATGATTTCCTTGAAAGCCCCAAATATGCACAGCTTTCTACCTAAATTAGATGCTCCGGAGAAGGCACAGCTTCACTTATCATGAAATCTCCAGAAAATGCACATCTTTCAATGTAATGATTTTCTTCCATAGCAAACAAATCTCTTCAAAATTTAACTTTCCACCCACTGTAGCATAGAATGTTGTAGCACAACCCAAGATAGCTTCCCCCACACATAATCTCAACTATATTATGAAATTTCACTTCAAGAGTTGGTTAAATAGGGAAAATTGGCTTCTAATGTGGCTAACCTAATAGGTAGTGCATGGAATCTAAGGGACAAAAGGATTAAATTTTCAAGTTAGGAAATTATAACAATGTATTCTTTGAAAAAGGGGCTTTAATACCAAACAAATGCCTCAATCATTTGAACATATGTACCTCAAACCCTCCATTTTTGACAGAAATAAATAAAATTTTTGTTAAATCAAGCATGGTTTGGTTCTCTCAAGAATTGATTTGAATGTAACTAATATGAAAATAATGGTTCAGAAGCCTCACGGGAAAGTGATTTCAAATATAATGACATGGATATGTGTCATGGGATTCTAAATTCAGTGTACTTTTCATGAAATTACTAAATATTTGAACATGAAACAAAGTCATTTCAGCATTCATTTAAGCTCAGTTTATTGGGATAAATTGTTTCACTCATTGATATGCATTTCAAAATTTGTGATGATAATCATTTCAGCTCAAAAACATCAAAAACACAATTACAATTGGAAATAAACACACAAAATTTGAAAAACAATCAATTTTTTTGGTTTTTTTAACTGGAAAACAATTCAAATTACTAAACTAAAAGTTTCCCTCCCCCACACATAAAATATTGAATTGTCCTCAATGTGAACCCCTGATATTATATATGCACATGAAATGTAGAATGTTTAAATAGGACAAATAATATAAAATTGAAAGGGTTAGGAATAACCTGATGTGCTCAAGTGATGATGGGGTCTTGCAGTGTGATAAAATCCACTGCATCAGTAGGAAGTCCCTCAATGTATCTCTTCAAATGTTTCCCATTGACTGTAAATCTCCTTCCAGTGTCCTCTTGTGTGATCTCCACTGCACCATAATGAAAAACATTAGATACAATATAAGAACCTAACCATCTAGAACGAAACTTACCAGGCATCAGCTTCTGTCATGAACTGTTGAGAAGGACTTTCTCTCCAACATGAATCTCCTTTTGTTAGATAATTACATCATGAGATGCTTTTGATTTTTTCATATAGAGCTTTTAGTTCTCATATAAAGACAATAGAGTCTCCTCAATATCATGAATTTATAGCTTCCTTTGGATTCCATCTTGGGCCAAATCCATGTAACAATTTTTTATAGCCCAATAAGCCTGATTCTCAACTTCCACGGGTAGATGACATGCTTTCCCAAAAACAATCCGAAAAGGGGACACACCAATCTGTGTCTTGTATGCTGTCTTATATTCCCACAATGCATCATCCAAGTTCTCGCTCCAATCCTTCATAATTGGCTGCATGGTTTTCTCCAAGATTTGTTTCAATTCATGATTTGAAACCTCAACCTGGCCATTTGATTGAGGGTGGTATGGTGTTGATGTTTTGTGTGTCACCCCATAATTTAAAAGAAGGGAAGAAAAATTCAGATTGCAAAAGTGTGTCTCTTGGTCCTTGATGATGGCCTTTGGTACTCCAAACCTGCAGAAAATTTGAGCCGTGACAAAATCCACAAAAACATGAGAATCATCAGTCCTGGTGGCCTTGGCCTCAACCCATTTACTCAAATAATCAACAACAACCCTAATATACAAAAACCATATGAACATGGAAAAGGGCCCATAAAATCAATGCCCCATACATCAAAAATCTCACAGAACAGTATGGGTTGTTTGGGCATCTCATATCTCCTTGAAATGTTCCAAGTGTGTTGGCAACGAGAGCATGACTTACGAAACACATGGGCATCATGGATTAAGCTAGGCCATTATAATCCAGAGTCCAAAACCTTCCTAGCTGTCCATTGGGGTCCAAGGTGTCCACCAGAAGCAAGTGTATGACATAAATAAAAAACATACTCAAACTCATGATCGGGAACACACCTCCTAATGACTTGGTCACTAGACATGCGCCAGAGGTATGGATCATCCACCACATAAAACCTAGACTCACTTTTTAATTTCTGGATATAATGATTCTTTAAATTTGCAGGGATTCCATAGGAAACAAGGTAGTTAAATAAATATGCACACCAAGGATGCGTACCAGAGATGGAATAAAGATGATCATCGGGGAAAGTGTCCCGAAGTGGTACCTAGTCCAAGGTGTCATCCTCTAGTGTGAAAGTAAGACTGCTCATGTGGTCCTCCACCAAGTTTTCTAAGCCCTTCTTGTCCTTTATCTAAATATCAAATTCCTGATGAAGGTGGATCCATCAGATCAGCCTGGGCTCTGCATCTGGCTTCTTCATGAGGTACCTCTGAGCTGCTTTGTCAGAAAAAACAACTACTTTAGAGACCAATAAATATGATCAGAATTTATTTAAATCAAATATGACTACAAGAAACTCCTTTTCCTTGGTTTTGTAATTTGATTGGGTTGAATCTAGTGTCCTCGATGCATAGGTGATCACATGTGAACGTCCCTCCACCCTCTGAGATAACACAGCCTCAACTGTGAAGTTGGAGGTGTCACACATAAGATCACAAGGAGTCTCCCACCGTGGGGGCTTTATGATAGGTGGAGTGGCCAGACATTGTTTTAGCTCATCGAATGAATTCCTGAAAGAAACATCAAATGCAATATTAGAATCCTTTTGAAGTAATTGTGACATAGGAAGACAAATCTTACTAAAATATTTGATGAAGCGCCGATAAAATCCTGCATGCTCTAGGAAAGATCTAACATCACACACAAATGAATGATATGGTAAGGATGATATAATATCTACCTTTGATCTATCAACCTCTATCCCATGTTTTGACACTACATGACCTAAGAAAATTCCATGATCTACCATGAAATGACACTTTTCAAAGTTCAGGACCCAATTCTTCTCAATAGAACAATTCAATACCTTTCCCAAACTATTTAGACATTAATCAAATGAGGATCCATACACTGTAAAATCGTCCATAAATACCTCCATGCAGGTCTCAATAAAATCAGAAAAAATACTCACCATGCATCTCTAGAAGGTACATGGGGAATTGCAAAGTCCAAAAGGCATCCTCCGGTAGGAAAATGTTCCAAAGGGACAGGTTAATGTAGTGCTATCCTGATCCTCCGAAGCTATAGGAACCTGAAAATATCCAGAAAATCCATCCAAGAAACAATATTGTGTTTTCCCAACTAGTCTCTCAATCATTTGATCAATAAATGGGGGGGGGGGAGAAATTGTCCTTGTGGGGGGACTGATTTAGTTTCATATAAGCAATACACACACGCCAACTGTTTTTCACCCTCATTGGAACTAACTCATCTTTCTAATTTTTAACAACAGTAACACCACACTTCTTAGGAATACCCTGAATAGGAATTACCCATTGAGAATTTTAAATGGGAAAGATTATACCAGCCTCGAGCAAATTATAAACTTCATTCTTAACAACTTTCAAAAGTGTTGGATTAAGTCTCCTTTGTGGCTGCCTAATCGGTTTAGCCCCATCCTCCAAGAGAATCTTATGCCTGCAAATGGAGGGGCTAATACATGATATACGAGCCAATGTCCACCCAATCGCCCTGATGTCCTCCCTTAAAATATTGAAAAGTTTTCTTCATGTTCAAAAGGGATATTGTTAGCAATGATAACAGGTAATCTCTCACCACTCAACAAGTATGAGTATTTTAGATTTGGTGGCAATGGCTTGAGTTTTAATGAAGGAGGGTGTAGTATGGATGGAGAAATTGAAGGAACTGAAATATGTGCACAAAGTGCATCAGTATTAGAATATAAATAATCAAAATCAGCGAATAAAGCATCAAATCCATTATCATACTCGTCATCCATGTCATAATCAGAGTGAACATGCTCAAAATCTGAACATGAATCCACATCAAAATAAAATCCAAGAGAGGATTGTGAATCAAAAACATGTGTGGAAGTACTCTTAGACATCAAACTCGAACCAATACTCATAATATCCCTAAGCATAGGATAATCAAATTACATGGAGTTTTTATTTGGTGGTTCAAAATAGGAGATTACAAAAGCAGAATGGTCCTCTGAGGGGTACTTCATGGATTCCATGACATTAAATACCACAACTTCATCTCCAAACTCCATGGAAAGTGTACCATCATTGACATATATGATTTTTTTTCAGTTTTAAGGAAGGATCTACCTAAGATAATGCGGGCATGAGAACTTACCTGGTCATGCTCCATGTCAAGCATATAGAAATCTGCTTGAAAGATCATGTCCCTTACCTGGACAAGTACATCCTCATGAACTCCCACTGGATATGCCAAAGCTCTATTCTCCAGTTTCACCACTACTCTCGTCGGCTTCAACTCACCGACCAGTAAAGAAGATAATATAGAGTGAGACATCACATTTATTGAATAACCTAAATCACAAAGTGCATCAGAAAAGTGCAACTCCCCTATGGTGCATGGGATGGTGAATGTACCTGGATCTTTTCAATTTGTTGTCATTGCAATAGTTGGTGTAATTAATGTTGAAACATTCCTTCCAAGATTTCTCCTCTCATTTCCCTTGATCCCTCTTCGATTGGTGGAATGTTCTTATAAGAATTTGGTATACCTCGGGATTTGATTAATGGCTTCAAGTATAGGAATGTTGATCTCCACACGCTTGAATGTGTTCAAAACCTTCTTTTACATTTCCTCTTCAGCCATCTTTTGGGTTTGAAATACCCTGTTTGGAAAAGGAAGTGGTTTAGGAGAAACATCATCAATCCATTTATTACCTTTATGTTTCTCCTTGGATTTCTCATCAGTTGGTAAGGAATGCGGCTTCTCTGGAGTTGAGGTGAATCCCGGTGGAATAGTAGGTACAAATGTATCGTTCATTTTATTACCACTTCTCAATGTGATGGAACTAACATTACCATTTGTATTTGGAGTGGTTTGGGAATAAAGATTTCCAAAATTCTCACTTACTAGTTCATGGAGGGCAGTGGCAATCTGGCTCATTTGAGTCTTCAACTCCCTCAACTTTGAACGTTGACTCTTCAGCTCATTCTACTGATTAAGAATAATTTGTTTCAAAATATCATCATTGTTAGAGTCTACCTTCTGTTGGAGATTCCCTTATTGCTTACATGTTGATGTTTGAGCCTCAAATCTCCCTTGGGGTTATTGGAAACTATGTTGTTAAGGTAGAGGCTGCTGGAAGTTTTTTTGAATGGGTGGCCTTTGTTGTTGTCCAGAGCCATACCTCATGTCTGATTGGTCCTTCCACCATTGGTTGTATGTTGGTTCAAACTTATTTTGTGGATATAGTTGTTGTTGTTGTTACTGACATGGTCTCCCTGGGAAAACTGCTGCACAATCCTCTGTCTCTTGTAGTTGTGGGCAACAGTCAGTTGGGTGGCTTGTCTTAGTGCAAATTCCACATGGCCATAAAGGAGGGGGTTGGGATGTCTTTTTTTCCAAAGTAATTTTCCACACTATAGTGTTCAATTATTCCAACTTGGTATCAATCAAATGACTTTCAAGAGAATAAGGTCTTACCTGATGTACTCCCCTAACATGTGGTGTACCTCTATCGCCAAATTGATGGGAGTTTTTGGCCATCTTGTCAATAAATTCACGTGCGGCTGCTGGTGTCTTGTCCACCAATGCTCCTCCAGCTTCAGCATTAACCATGCTATTCTCCATGGGTTTGAGTCTTTCGTAGAAGTATTGGATGAGGAATTGCTCACTGATTTGGTGATGCGGACAGCTTGCGCACAACTTCTTGAATCGCTCCCAATACTCATACATTGACTCCCTGTGGGCTTGCTTGATCCCTAACATCTCCATTCAAATGAATGTGGTCCTTGATGCTCGAAAAAACATTTTCATGAAAAGAAGTTTCAAATCATTCCAACATGTTACATTTTCAGGTTGTAAATAATACATCCAATCTTTTGCATCTCCGTTAAGTGAGAATGGGAATGCGCTTAATATGATTTGATCTTCAAAAACATTTATTTGTTTAAGGGTTGATCAAAAAAAATTAAATTCATTAAGATGTTTTTTGGGATCCTCACCAGATAAGCCGTGAAACTTTGGAAGAAGGTGAATTAATCTAGATTTCA
Source organism: Viscum album (assembly GCA_963277665.1). Taxonomy (NCBI): domain Eukaryota; kingdom Viridiplantae; phylum Streptophyta; class Magnoliopsida; order Santalales; family Viscaceae; genus Viscum; species Viscum album. The sequence goes on from OY728133.1 coordinate 1,871,343,455, forward strand.
ATTCAATGTCTGATTCGAGGTTCGGGTATGCAATAAAATCTGGTTGATAGTTAATATTAGGTGCATCCAATTCTCAAATAGTTCTATTAAGTTAATTTCCATTTTTTTCAGCCATTGTTTTCTCTTTTATGTTTGAATTTGAATTGCTTCCAATTTTAATGTTTCTAGAAGAGAGGAATTCACCAACTAGATGAATATTGAAACTTCCCGTAGACTGAGAATGTCTGATTCAACCATTAAGGATACGTTCAATCTCAAGGTCAAGATCTAAGAGATCTTCAGAATTAGTTCGTGTCATAAATCAAATAAAAATGAAATAATTAAAGTGGACCATAGTAAAATAAAAATGAGAAGTTTGAGTTGATGGTACAAAAAAGAAAAGAAGAGGAAAAAAATGAAAACTTGAGAAAGGGGAAAGATGAAAGAGAGAGGTGAAGAAAATAATAAAATAAAAAATAATAAAATAACTCTAAAAGGTTGAATAAATTAATTTCTTCCCTGAGAATGGCACCAATTTGAATGACCGCTGTCGTGTGTGCCCTTAAATTATTAATGTGATTTTTGGGTACTTAGGTGCAGCCGAGTGGCTGACCAAGGTCGTCTCTCAATGGAGGAAGTGAATTTAACAACATATTAAAGGTATTCTAAAAAAATATAATTGAATTAAAACACTATTTTAAAGGATGGGGTTGTTTATAGTTTATAAATCTATAAGAAGTTTTCTAGAATACGAATGTTTTTTAAATTTTGAAAGGTAAGTTTATTAACAAAGCACAATGAGAAGATGTTTTTCTAGAAATCTATTTTAAAAGGCATAATAGATCTAACTCTACCTCTTCATTTAGTTATTATTTATTATCATTTAAATAAATATCCACTTAATTATGATCCCCTAATTTGTTAACCCTCTAACCCTACAAGAGTTAACTTATCCACAAAGATAGAATTACTTAAACCCTAGGCTAGCTTCGGAACACGCAATCGCAGCAGCCTGCTTTGATTGTTGTTCTATGGTTAGCTTATGGTAAGTGGTTAATTAAGGCACATATCCATTCTATAAATGAGGATGAATTTTGTTTATGGATTATATTTTAACTATAAAAATTTATCCCGTATGGTCTTGTATTACCAATTAAGATCACGCTCTCACAATTTACACAAAATCCCAACCTCGCGTATTTTTGTGTTAATTGTTCAATTACATTCTTAGATTTTTACAATTTAAAAACACAATTCATGGATCATATTAAGTGAATTACAGTATCTAAATGATTCAAAATAATTAAATGAATAGGGTAGAGGATAGATCGATTTTTAAAGGACTACTCTTCCATGGGTGGCGTAAGCATCGTAGAAGCATTTTTCATGTGAATGGTTTATAATGGGTATAACCCAATAACGCTTCTACACAACAATTCCAACCCAGTTAGGAAGATTAATAGAATATTAAATGTAAAAAAACAGAAGAAAATATTAGGAATAAAATAAGGACAAAGATGTTTATTACACAAAGAAGAATATTACAACATGAAGGGGAAGAAGAAGGCTTCATCGAAGGGATCCTTGCTTCAAGAGATACCCTTATTGAAATGTTTGGAGAATTGGATTGGATCCACATATATTCTTCCCTCAACTTCCCCATTCCCATACCCAAACCCTACAAGTGAGAAAAACATAAATTTATAGAGGGGAGGTGAGGATAGGTTACAAGTGGTTTTAAGTGTGAATGTGGAAATTCGGCCAAATGTTTTATTCCATCTTGAACCGCCCATTTGACCACCAAAATTAGTGAATTGGCCTACCTCCCAGAAAGATCGTATGTGAATATATGGGTCCTCTATCTCCTCTAATATTTAGGCTTAATCAAGGCGTAGATGAATGAGTTATTGCCGCAATACAGAAGCTTCTCCATTCTGGCATTTCTATCCCACCTTTGACTTTATGTCCCAATTACTCTATCCAAATAGATTCTTTTTATCTAGTGTCTTGAATAAAAGTTGTAGCAAATGAAGTAAGGAACACAGTTAAAAAAAATAATAAGTTCGAATAATTGAAATTAAAATATTTATGATTGAAATACTATAGTGATTTTGAAAGGGTAAAACTAGAATTTTCATCAAATATTCAAATGAATGATCTAATCCCAAATACGTTCTAATTGAAAATATTTAACACAATGTAAGGAAATTATATCATTTATTATCAATAAATTTGTGTTTTATCATTGATCCTCACCTCTTTTATAAATGGTATTTCCACTTCACATAATTTCACACCTCCAAAGCCTTTTTACATAGAAAAACCCTACCAAAATACATTACCAACTATCCTCCCTTCGACATAGTGGCCATACATTGATCAGAAATCCCACCTATGGACCCCTTTTGATAAACCCAATATAAAACACCTGAAGAAGAGGTAATAATTTATCCACCCTCTTTCATGTTCTTTTCTTCATCCACTTCCTCCTTTATTGTTGTTTCCATACTAAAATAATAAAGATAGTACCTTATATATAATGTGATGTTAAAAGAAATATGGTACAACCATATTCGTTATTCTATCCATCCAATAATGACAAATTCACCATACATGTGTATATATTGCTTACCATCTCCACGTCTTGGTGTAGTTTGTTATTCAAAGCCTTCATTATTTGGATGGGTATAATAATGAGTATAACTGGTGTAAATAATAAATATAACATGTTAATGATTATTTATATATGATATACCATCCAATTACATATGATTTCCCCATCAATATATTGATATTGTCACTCTTGCGTACGCACAGATTACCGTCTCCAATACACGATTAGATCCATTTCCACATCCACCATTCAATGATGATTTTAAAAATATATATTATTAATAAGTATGTAATATATGACTTAGTAATTCTACTAGATATATATATGCATATGTATATCTCATTAAATTACTTCCGTCCTGTACGATATGAAAACGGAAACAATGTTTATGTGTACGTACGGTCTACCATCTCCATAAACAGTACCTCTAATTTCATTTATCTATCTATTAAAAATATTTACATCTTATGTATATATGATATATAAAACAAATTTTATATTTTCTATGTATTTAAATAATGATCTAAATGATACTATCAAGAATAACAAGTTAAAACACACATGATAAGGAAAACAATTATTACCCAAAAATTTAATTTTACATGGAAATAATTATTTAATGGGTAGTATAAAGTCATAAATGAATCACATATGATATAATTAATATGAATATGGTTCAGGTATAATTTAATAACATGCTATGGTCATTATACAAGAGGATAATCATACCCTCGACCAAAGGAAATTGCAAGGTAAGGGTTATTTCCTTAATCTCATTATTATCAAATATTGTTTATCTTTATGTATTTACATTGACATATTTATCATAGATACCCATATTTCATAAAAAATGATATGAAAAAATATATTAAATGTTATTATGGGAGGGTCTATTAAACTAGATCATCATTTTAAATATTTTAATGATTTATCTTTTTTAATCCTTTTAATTAATGTCCTTGTTTTCTAAATTATTTTAAGGATTTATTTATATTAACATTTATGATTTGAAATGGTAATTATTTTTAATAGTTTAAAAGTTGTATGGGACACTTTGATTAAATAATATCTTTTAAATTAATTCCATTACAAATGTGTGATTTTAAATGATTTCAAAAAAATGGATATTTCTCTCAAAAAGTTTTACTGATCATTTTTAACTATGTCAGCATCCTTTATGGGATATTATTTTTGATCGAGGTTGATTTATTATGATACAAATATTTAATATTGAAATGAATGTTTTCATATATGTTTTACTGTGGATGTGTTATTTATAAACCATTCATGGTTTATGGATAAAATATTGACCATTCATATGCTAGTTTTAATATGAATGTTTATGTTATGTTTAATAAATTTCATATGAGGAATGCATTCGAATTAGTAAGTGATGTGTGGAGCCTTCTATATCTCTTTGATGCATTGGTAGGTTACATTAGATGAACTATTGTCTTGGCGAAAGGCCGTGATAAAATCTTATTGGTTGTCTTGGAACAAGACCTTGACTATGTGGTTATAAAGTCTTGCGTTATATATTCCATCATTATGAAATTGGATATTGATATTGAATGTGATTATTAGACTAGTAGAATATCCATGTGAATTTGTAAATGGAATTCTTTGATTTACATTGGCCATATTATGCATAATTTTATTTTTAAAATGCTTATTTTTTAGTTTTATACAATGCCTTAAATATTTATGATTATTTATAATAGTTTTCACTATATTGTTATCCTTACTGATAACCTGAGAGCACCACTTTCATATGTTTTATTTTCCCAAGATTCCAAGAAGTGTAGTATGATTGATAAGCAGGTTTAAGAGAGGAGATTAATGGCGTTCTCAAAGCATAATTTATGTTGTGTTTTATAATCTAATGTGTAATGTAATGTTCATATACTTAATATATTTTAAAAAATACTAATATCATCCATATTTCAATACTTGATTCCTTGTAATCAAGACAATGCATTAAAATAATGCACCGAATATGGGTAATTAGGGTCGGGGCATTAATGTTGGTATCATAGGAAGTTTAACAACAACCTTGGAAATAGATTTAGATATATTCTGATTAGAGAACATTACCTTATGATAGAATTCAAGGATAGTATAAAATAAATTCCTAGCATTTTGGTGATGTAGAGGTTCTGTGTATTTTCCAATCAATATATCCTTTTCTGGATATGATCTAGTAGAGGCGGCTCTGGCACAACTGTTCCTAGCAGTGAAAACTCTGACAAGGAGTTTTGGGCTTGACTCGAGGTATCCTGAACATGACAATGGGCATTGTGGTAACATTGGTTACAACACTCCCAGGGGATATGCATATGATTATTCACATTTACATTACAAGCCATTATGAAGGATTTAGGAATAATACTTTCCCAACGAAAAATTTTTATGATTATAGATTATAAGCATAATATTTTCAGTTTATGATAGGTATTTTACAAGTTTAGAAATATGAATTGTGATTTATAAACTAACTTGGTGTTTTCCATTGTTTATAAATGATTCCTTATTGGAGAAATAATAATTCCTGCAACACCCATGATCGAATGATTAAGAATGATCATATCATTAATTGTATTAATCCAACATTTAAAAGGGAAATAATCTCCTATATATTCTTATCATGTGAAGAAATTTAATAATCTACTAGTAAGATAAGTACATAAATCTCTGATTCCTATGGATTTTAAGGGATGCAAGATATTAAATGGATGGAAGATAGAAATATGCATAAAGGGAATAGGGGAAAGAATTATTTTCTTATATGTGATAACAATTGAAAGATTCACCTTCGTATATGCTTAAATGGAATAGGAGTTTGTTATATGTGTGGAGAAAAAAGACACCAAGTATGTGATTGCAAGGATATGAAAAAGGTTTCAAATGTGCAATGCTTCATCTGCAAGGAGTTGGTACACTATGCGAATAACTGTCCAAATCATCAGACTACACCCCAAATGTTGCTATTGGATTATAATGAAGTAACAATACTACCAAAGTTCAAGATAAATGATTATATTTATTATGTTGATATTAAAGTATTGATTCATTTGATTATTTTACTAATGATGTAAATTTTATAATAATTATAGAGTATATAAGGATTGTAATGCAATACTATTTCATTAAGGACTTGAGATTTTGTGGAACCAAGAAAAGTGAATCAATAAAAAGTTAATTTTTTTGGAAAATATATTATTGAGAGAAAGGTAAACCATAATATCGTTCTGATACTGAGGTAGTTATTTTGAATAATTTATGATTAATTTGGATAAATTATATTCGATATTCTTGACTTCCTTTAAACTGATTACGGATTTTTAAATTCCATCATTATTGGAGTTTACAAAATTTTTGGATATAATGGGTATATCCAGTATTCAGTAATGAATATGTCAGCATGAGTGTAATTAATATGGTATTATGGTAATTTAGGGTGATACTGTGTTTTAAAATAATTCATGATGAAGGTATTAACATGTTATTATGTGACCAAAAGAATCTTCATTGTGCTTACCTTCCATATAAATTTTTTACTGTGAATTTGGACATAAGTATTTTGGGTAAGTCTAATGGTTGGAATTGATTAAGTTTGACATTGGATATTTTTATTAAGGATAAATCATTTCTTAAGATTATTTTTGTATTTTTATAAAAAGGACAACCCGAAGGTCAGGTGACAATCTGTCACGTCCTGCAATGTCATGCGACTTGAACCCACAACCGAAGGGTGACAAGGGTGGATCACTTACCACTAGCATACATTATTTCCTGGTTTGTATAATGTAGAATTTTTTAAATAGTATGATAAATGAATTATAAATTGATTGTTTTTGAAACCCTATACAATTTGGATAAATAGAATTTTTTTTGATTTCTATTATCTTTTGATGTGAAAGATGAGTGTGTGTTAGAAATTATTGAAGGATGAAACTCTACATGTCATGAATATTTTTTCTTCATATTCTATAAACAAATTAATTCTTAATCAATAGGGAAGGGATCCTAAAACAAAAAATGTGTTATCATAATGCCTTATGTTTTGTTGAAGTAACGATATTTGAAATCATCAAAGATTAATGGAATTGAAGCCCCCATTTTTACACTTGTTTATGATTGATAACCAGAATAACTTCATATAAATTATTACACTTTTCCTCTAATTAGTTGTTTCTAACTTCCACCAATGTTCTCTTAATAGAGATCATAATTTTTTGGTAACTTTTTCATTCCCATTACCTCTTATTATGACTAAATTTTATTTACCCAATTATTGATGTGGGTTTTCCACAATGGATTTTTTATATTTATAAGCATTCATTTTCAAAGAAAAATTTAAAATTGAGTGGATACACTTTATTGAAGGAGGGGAATATGTAACACCAAATGATTTCATAGTACGTTATCTCTTTAATGTAATTCAATAGCTTGCGCTACACGAAACACTGAGTTCGAGCGCACCACAACTTACCAAACTAGCCGTTCAAAAAGAATTTATAAATAGTATTAACTGCATTTCGAATCTTATATAATCTATATAATTTTAAGCTCCATATTCTGGGTTTCTTAGATATAATATAAAAAGAAATTCATTTTTTCAGATAAAAGAAGTATTTTTTTCAAAAAATTCAACTTTATCGCCTTTTAATAGAGAACCCTTTTTAAAACCAATATTTGACACTATTATATATTCAATTTGATGAAATTGAATTTATTCTTTATAAGTGGGACATAAAATTTCTGTTTGGTTAAATTTTTGGTTCCTTTCTGATAACATTCATATTTATACAAATAGTGAAAAAAATACTATGTTATAATTGAAAAGAATTTTTTTCATCGTAACAAATTATAGTGTTAAATTATTAATTATAATGTTTTTTAAGTATATTTAGATTATATTATTATCATTTAATATAATTTAGGTCATTATATGTATGTTCACATTTAAATATGACATTAAAAAATGTAAATTTGTTGACAATTTTAACTTTTTTAAAACACCCTTTTTGGTTTTGACAACGAGAATTAATTATAAATAAATAAATGAAACATATATTTTTTGAATTTTCTAAAATAAACTCTATTTTTTAATGAATAATATCAAAATTATCTATGGATAAATTTTTGTTATTTTTCTGAAATCATTGAATTTTTGATGAATAGTGAATAATATTGTGTTATTATTTAAAAATGACTTTTTATTTAAATAAGTATTTATTTTTCTAAAAAACATTCCGTCAAAAATAGATATATAATACCTATATATGTTAATTTTAATTCATTGTAGTTTTTATATATAAAAATTAGACGTATAAAATTTTATTGAACATTTTTCCTCTTTTACCCACCTTCTATGAGCTTTTGAAAATTTGCATATAAAATAATTTTAATTCTTCTGTGAGTTGAATTTAAAAACACCAAGATAAATAGTTAATATCAGTATGTAAAATTCTGTTCAATAGAATGAAAATAAATTTTGGTGATTAGTAAATGTTGACTTTTATTTACCTCCGTTAAAAGTAAATAGAGCAAATATTGGTAAAAATGATATCCTAATTACCATAAAACATGTCCTAATTATATTGAATTAGTATAACTTGACGATAAACATTATTAGGAATAATGTATGATCCTATTTTTTCAACTTGGATTAGATATGAACATTTATTATTATTTTATTTAAAGAAGAGTTAAAAGAGATAAATTCAGAGTTTAGTAAATAAATTATTTTTAATATATGGTTAAACACAATATAAATTGGTATATAAATATTAGTTATAAAGATAATAATATTTCCTACATAATGGTATTTCATTTATATTAATTATACATTAAATAATTTAATTTATTTATCATACAATGATGATGTAGTAATAACCTTATTAATGAAATATTAAAATAATTTATATTACAAATATCCTAATAAATGTCAACTAAGACTTATGTGAATTAAAATATTTTTTAAGTTAATATGACATGTTATGGTTTGATAAATAAATTTCATTTGAAGTGATAATGTTATTATGACTTTCAAAAAAATCAAATACTATATAGTGTCAAAATTGACATAATTGTGCTTTTATAACAAATACTATATTATTAAAAGATATAATATTCCTAAAAATATAAGGTCCTACAAAAGGACTTATAAAATGTTATATATATTAACAAATAAACACATGGGGTTCTCTTGGATTGTTATAGTAATATTATTAATCAAATAATATAAAAATACAAACATACATGGTAAATGTCAAACTATTTAACTAAGACATAAATAAAAAAGATAATGATAGTATGATGACCTAAACCTCTATAAAACATATTAGTTGAGAGGTTTTCGTCCCATACCCACCTTATAAACAAAATTATATATTTTTTAGACATTATAAACTAAAAATTATTTTATTATAAAATAATATTTCAAGCTTTTCATAAAGTGACCCTCACCCCTCTTATAAAAGGGCACTTCCCCTACTCATAATTTCACCCAACCGAAGCCTTTTTCCTCAGCAAACACCTTCCCTGAAACCTTCTCAAATATACTCCCTTAAACCTAGAGGCCTTACATTAATCATAAATCCAACCTATAGATCCATTTTTATCAACTCAAAAGGAAACACCTGAAGAAGATGTAATAATTTCACCACCATCTTTCAAGATCGTATCTTCTTCTACATCATCTTTCTTTGTTATTTCCATTCTAAAATAATAACTAAATTAAATTATATATTCTGTGATGTTATTATAAATATATTACAACCATATTCTTTATTTTATTCATCCTATAATGACAGAGACACCATACGTGCGTACGTACGGGTTACCATCTCCACGTCGTGGTGTAGTTTGTTATTTTAACACTTCATTTTTTGGATGGGTGTAATAATGAGTATAACATATTTAGATAATAAATATAATAGGATAATTAATCTCTATATATGATATACAATCCAATTACATACAATTTCACTATCAATATAATGATATTTTTTTCTCATGTGTACGTACGGATTATCGTCTCTATGATACGATGGGATTCATTTCCACGTTCACCATTTAATGATGATTATTAAAATATTTATTATTAATAAGTTTTTAATATATTAAATAATAATCCTACTAGAAAGAGAGAGATATATATATAATTATGTATATAATTACATATTTATTATTCACTTACTTCTGTTCAGTACGATATGATAATGGAAGTATCATTTATGTGTACGTTTGGCCTACCATCTCCACAAATGGTGCCTCTAATTTCATATATCATTCTATTATAAATATTAATATTCCAAATATATATGATATATCAAACAAAATTTATATTGTAGAAATACTTAACTCATGATTTGAAAGGTATGATCGAGAATAATAAGTTAAAACACCCACGATAAAGAAAGCAATTAATACCAACGAATGTTAATCTAACCTGGAAATCATTAATAAATGGGTAGTATAAAGTCATAAATTAATTATTTCTGATATAATAAATATTAATGTAGTTCTCGTATAACTTAATAAAATACTAAGGTCATTATAATTGAGGCTAAATGTACTCTCAACCAACGGAATGTGCAAGGTAAGGGTTATATCCTCAATCTCATTATTATCTGAGATTGTTTATGTGTATGTATTTACTAGAACACATTTATCCTAGATAACCATATTTCGAAAAAGTGTTTTCAAAATTAATCTTTTAAGTTTTTATCTATGTTTCTATTTAACTAGATCATCATTTTAAATATTTTAAAGATTTATCTTTGTAAATCCTTTCAATTAATGTAAATTTTTTCAAAATGATTTTAATGATTAATTTATATGGACATGATTTTTTTGAAATGATAATTCTTTATAATTATTTAAAAGGGGTATGGGACACTTTTATTAAAAAATATCTCTTAAATTACTACTTTTATAAATGTGTGACTTTTTAAGGATTTCACGAAAGGGGGTATTTCTATAAAAAATGTTTTACTGATCATTTTCCACTATGTCAGCATTCTTTATGGGAAATTATTCTCAATCGAGGATTTTTTATTATGATACAATTCTTTCATATTGTATTGAAGGTTTTGTGAAATTCTTGACTATGAATGTTTTATTTTTATACATTCATGGTTTATGGATAATGTATTGACATTTCATATGCTAGTTTTAATAAAAATGTTTATGTTATGTTTAAACCATTTCGTACAAGGGATGCATTGAACATAGTAAGTAACTGGTGGAACCCGCTATAACTCCTCGATTCAATGGTAAGTCTAATGAGACAAACTAGTGTCATTCCACAAGGCCTTGAAAAAATCTAATATTTAGTCTTGGCATAAGGCCTTGACAATTTAGTTATGAAGTCTGGCATTATGCATTCCATCTTTCTGAAATAGGCTATTGATATTTCATGTGATTATTCGACCTGTAGAATATCAATTTGAATATGTAAATGGAATAATTTGATTTACATTGGCCATATTATGAATAAATTTATGTTTGAAATTCTTTTTTAGTCTTATACATTTCTTTAAATGCTTATGATTATTTATTTAATTTTCCTCTTTATTGTTATCCTTACTAAGCATCCGAGCTCACCCCTTTCTAATGTTTTATTTTCCTCAGATTCTTAGAAGTGTAGTATGAATGATAACCACGGTTAATCTAGTGGATTAATAGAGTTTTCAAAGGATAATTTATGTTTTGATTTTTTTAATATGTAATTTAATGTTCATGTATGTAATAAATTTTTCAAGATAACTGAACATGTCAGTCTTTTGGGACATGATTCCTTGTAATCATGAAAATGTATTAAAATAATTCAGCGACTCTGGGAAACCTGGGTTGGGGCATTATAGTTGGTATCAGAGAAAGTTTAGAAACAACCTTAGAAATAGATTTAGATAAACTCTGATTAGAGAACATTACCCTAAGATAGAATTTGAGGATTAAAATAGAAGAACTTCTATGAATTTAGTTAATGTATAGATTTTGTGTATTTTATAAAAAATACATCCCTGTCTAGATATGAGAAGGTAGAGGCGACTCTAGCACAACTATACCAAGGAGTGAAAACACTGACATGGAGTTCCGGGCTTGACCCGAGGTATCCTTGTACATGAAAATGAGCCTTCCTACAATCATGGTTTCAACACTCCTGGGGGATATTCTTAGGATAATTCAACTTTTCATTTCATTCCATTATGATGGATTTTGGAGTAATACTTCCTCAAAGAAAACATTTTGTGATTATAGATTATATGCATAATATTGTCAATTAATGTTAGGAATTTTATAGGTTTAGAATTATGCATTGTGATTCATAAACTATCCTAGTTTATTGCATTGTTTAGAAATGTCTCCTAGTAGAAGGAATAAAAATTTCAGAAATACACATGATACAAAGATTTAGAAGGATCATATCATTCATTGTATTAATCCAACATTTGAAAGGGAAATAGTCTCTCATATATTCTCATTATTTGAAGAAATAGTATCATTTGTTAATAATATAAGAAAATAATTATCTTAGTCATATGGATTTTAAGGGAAGCAATAGAGGAAAAGGATGGAAGAGAGAAATATGGGTAAAGGAAGAGGGGAAAGATGGATTTTCCCATTTGTAATAACTACAGAGAAAAAAACCTTGGTAAATGTTTGAAAGGAATGGGAGTTTGTTACAAGTGTGGACACAACGAACACAATATATGTGATTCCAAGGGTATGAAAAAGTTTTCAAAAGTACAACGCATCATCTACAAGGTGTTGGGATACTATGTGAATCAATTCCCAAATCATCAGAGTATACTCCAAATACTGGTATTGGATAATAATTATGTTATGATACTACTGATTATGAAGAGTAATGATTAGTGTTCTTGTGTTTTTATTAAACTATTGTATCATTTTATTATTGTATTAATGATTTACATGTTATAATAATTATAGAGTATATAAGGATCGCACTACGGTACTATTTCATTAAGGACTGAATATTGTGTGGAATCAAGAAAAGTGACTCAATAATAGGTTAATTTTTTTGGAATATATATGGTTGAGAGAAAGATAAACCATAATATCGTTATGCTACTGAGGTAGTGATTTTGGAATAATATATTATTAATTTGGATAAATTATATTGGATATTCTTGACTACATGGAAACTGATTAATGATTTGTATATTCCATCATTGTTGGAGTTTACAAAAATTTTGCATATATGGAGTATACCTACTTTTGAATAAGGAATAAGGTATAATTAGTGTATTTAATATGGTTTTAGGGTAATTTAGGTTGTTACCTTGTTTTTAATGAATAAATGATGAATGTATTCACATGTTATTACGTGAAAAAAAGAATCTTTATTGTGTTTACCTTCAATATAAATTTTGGACTGTGAATTTGGACAAAAGTATTTTGGGTAAGTCCAAAGGTTGTAATGTATTAAGTTTGAAATTGGATACTATTATTAAGGTTAAATCATTTCTTATGATAATTTTTGGATTTTTATAAAAAGGTAAACTCAGAGGTTGGGCAACAACCCATTGTGTCCGGCAAGGCCGTGAGACTGGAACCTACAACCGAAGGGGGACAAGGGTGGATCACCTACCACAGGAATATGTGATTTTATAGTTTGTATAATGTACAATTTTTTTAAATAGTATTATGAATTAATTATAAATGAATTATTTTTGGATCCCTATACAATAATGATAAATAGTATATATTTTTTGAATTCTGTTATCTTTTGAAGTGAAAGATTAGTTTGTGATAGGATTTTGTTGAAGGATAAAACTCTACATGTCAAGTATACTTTTTCCTCATATTATATAAATAAATAAATTATTAAACATTAAGTAAGTGATCTTGAAATCCAAAAAATGTTTTATCCTAATACCTTATATTATTTTGAACTAAGGATTTTATAAATAATCATAGATTGATGGCTTTGATACCCTAAATTTTACACTTGTTTGTGATTGATGACCTCAATCACTACTTATATCTATTTATGTTTTTCCTCCAATTATGTGTATCTAAATTCCACCAATGTTCTGTTAATCATGATCATACTTTGCTTGTTAATTTTTCATTCCCTTTACCTCTTATTAAGTCTAAATTTTATTTACCCAATTTCCAATGTAGGTTTTCTACAATGGTATTTTTCCATTTTTAACCATTTATTTCAAAGAAAAATTTCAAATTATGAGGATTATATTTATTCAAGGAGGGGAGAATGTAACACCCCATGATTTCATAGAACATTTTATTATTAAAGTAATTCAATTGCTTGTTCTACACGCAACACCGAGTTCAAGTGCACCACTACTTAACAAACATGCTGTTTAAAAAGCGGTTATGATTATTATTAACTAAATTTTGAATCTTATATACTCTATAAAATATTAACATATATATTATGTGCTTCTTAGACATAATATAAGAACAAATTCATTTTTTCAGATAAAAGAAGTATTTTTCAAAAAATGAATCTTTACCGCCTTTTAATGGAAAACCCTTTTTAAACCAATTTTTTACATTTACATATATTCAATTTAATGAAATAAAATTATTATTTAGAAGAGACACATAAAAATTTAGTTTGGGTAAATTTTTGTTACTTTTCTGATAACATTAATATTTTGATGAATATTTGAAAAATATTATGTTTTAATTGAAATCAAATTTTTTAATTGAATTAATTTATAGTGTTAAATTATTAATTTGAAAGGATACTAAGTATAATTAGATTATATTTTTATCATTTAATACAATTTAGGTCATTATATGTAATTTTACTTTTAGATTTGACATAAACACATGTCAATCGTTTGATAGTTTATACTTTTTAAAAACCCTCTTTTTGGTTTTAAAAATAGGAATTAATTTCAAATTAATAAATGAAACAAAAATGTTTTGAATTTGGTAAAATAGACTTCATTATTCTATTCAGAATATCAAAATTATCTTTTGGTGATATTTTTTTTACTATTTTGAAAAGATTCAATTTTTGATTTATAGTGAAAAACACTACGTAATTATTTAAAACAAACTTTTTAATTAAATAATTATTAATTTTCATTATATTTATTATATATTATAATAGATATATAATACATATATAAGTTCAATTTATTTCATTTGATTCATTTTATAATAAATGTGGATGTAATAAATTTTATTGAACTTTAAACCTCTTTTACCCACCTCCTTTGAGCATTTTTTAATTTGTAAAAAACCTAATTTTACAGATTATGTGAGTTGAATTTCAAAAATACAAGAGACATTGATATTATCATTATGTAATATGCGGTTTAATAAGATTAAAATAATTTTTGGTAAATAGTAACTTTGGTTTTTTATTTACCACAGTTAAAAGTAAATAGGGAAATTAAGTGTAAAAATGATATCATAATCACCCTAACAAATGTACTAATTCTATTGGTTAAGTAAAATTAGACAAAAAACAAAATTAGGAGTAATATATGATCCTATTTGGTCCACATGTATTAGATTAGGACATTTATTATTATACTATTTTAAGAAGAGATAAAAGAGTTAAACTCAATGTTTAATAACTAAACCATTTTTAATATAGGGTTACACACTATATAAATTTGACTATAAATATTTATTATAATGATAAAAATATTTCCAACATAATATTATTTTAATTATAATTTTAAGACATTATATAATTTATTTTATTTATGATATAATGATGATGTAGTAATTACCTTTTTAATGAAATATTAAAATAATTAATATTATAAATATCCAAAAAACATAAATTTTATCTTCTAATGAATTACAATATTTTTATAGGTTGATATGAAATGTTAGATTTGGTTACAAAAATTTCATTCTAAGTGATAATGTATTAATGGATTTCAAAAAAATTAAATACTAAGTAGTGTCAAATTAACATAATTGTGTTTTTAAAACAAATACTATATTATATATTGATATAATATTTTTAAAAACATTAGGATCAAAAAAAGGAATAGATAAGTCTATATATAAAAATTAATAACAACATGGGGTTCTCTAGGATTGTTATAGTATGTTTATTAATCATATAATATATAAATACAAAGAGAAATGTTAAATGTCAAACTATTTAACTAAGAGTTAAATCTAAAAAGTAAGGTTGGTATAAAGACCTAAACCTGTATAAAACCTATTTAATGATTGGATTTCATCCCATTCTCACCTTATCCTCTAAATAATTCATTTTTGATAAATTAGAAACCGAAAATGTTTTTATTATAAAATAATATTTCATGTTTTTCCTAAAGTGACCCTCACGTCTCTTATAAAAGGGAACTTCCCCTTCTCTTAATTTCACTCCTCCAAAGCCTTTTGGATCGGCCAAACTCTACCCAAATACCTTCTCAACTATCTTCCCTTCAACATAGAGGCCATACATTATTGAAAAATCCACTATATTAATCTATTTTGATCAACTTTAATAGGAAGACCCGTAGAAGAGGTAATAATTTCAACACCATATTCCATGTTCGTTTCTTCTTCCACTTCCTCTTTCATTGTAGATTCCATAATAAAATAATAAAAGCACTACCTTATATATAATGTGATAATATTATAAATATGGAAAACCATGTTCGTTTTTCTATCAATTCTATAATGGAAAATTCACTATACGTACATACGTACCGCTTACCGTCTCTATGTCATGGTGTAGTTTGTTATTCAAACACTTAATTATTTTGATTGGTATAATAATGAATATAAATGATGTAAATAATAAACATAACATATTAATTATTCTTTATATATGATATTCCATCCAATTACACATGATTTCACCATATATATAATGATATGGTCGCTCGTGCGTACATACGGATTACCTTCTCCATGACACGATGTGATTCATTCCATATTCACTATTCATCAATGATTATAAAAATATATATTATTATTATGTTTGTAATATATGACATAATAACTCTACTCAAGATATATATATATATATATATATTTATGTATGTATATTCTTAAAATATCTTATTCACTTACTTCGGTTCAATATGATATGAAAACAGAAACAACATTTATGGGTACGTACGACCTACCTTCACAATAAATGGTGCCTCCAATTTAATATATCAATCTATTAAAAATATTTATATTCTAAATATATATTATATAAAAATCAATTTTTATATTCTGGATGTATTTAAACCATGATCTAAATTATATGATCAATAATGAAAAGTTAAAACACGTATGATTGAGGAATCTATTTTTTCTTGAAATATTAATTTAACATGGAAATAATTATTAAATTGGTGGTATCAAGACATAAATGAATCATGTATGATATAATTAATATTAATATAGTTCTGGTATAATTTAATAACATACTATGGTCATTATACAAGAGGATAAATGTACCCTCTCCCAAAGGAAAGTGTAAGGTAAGTGTTACTTCCTCAATATGATTATTATCTGATAATGATTATGTGTATGTATTTACTAGGACATATTTATCATAGATACCCATATTTCAAAAAAATATTTCAAAATAAATCTTTTATGGTTTTATGGGAGGGTCTATTTAACTATATCATCATATTAAATGTTTTAATGATTTATCTTTATAAATCATTTTAATTAATGAACATGTCTTCCAAATGATTTTATGTATTTATATATATGGACATGAATGTTTTGAAATTAAAATTATTTTCTAAAGTTTCAAAGTGGTATGAGACACTGGGATTAAAAAATCTCTTTTAAATTACATCCTTTAAAAATGTGTGACTTTTAAAAGATTTCACAAAAGGGATATTTCTCTCAAAATTATTTAGTGATCATTTTCAACTATGTTATCATTCATTATGGGTTATTATTCTTGATCGAGGTAGATTTGTTGTGATACAAATCTTCCATAGTGTACTGAAGGTTTTGTGATATATTTGATTGTTGATGTGTTATTTTTATACCATTCATGATTTATGGATATTGTATTGTCATTTCATATGTTAGTTTTAATACGAATGTTTATGTTATGTTTAAACCATTTCATATATGGAATGTATTGGACTTTGTATGTGATGGGTGTAGCCCTCTATAGCTCCTCGATGCATCAGTATGTCTCATGAGTCAAACTATTGTCTTGGTACAAATCCTTGACAGAATCTTATATGTATTCTTGGAACAAGGCCTTGACTATGTGGTTATGATGTCTGACATTATTCATTATATCATTATGAAATTATATATTGATATTAAATGTGATTATTCTACTAATATAATGTCTATTTGAATAATTAAATGGTATTATTTGATTTACATTGGCCATATTATGCAGAATTTTATGTTTAAAAGGCTTATTTTTTTAGTCTTATACATTGCGTTAAATGTTTATCCTTATTTATGAGAGTTTATTCTATATTGTTATCCTTACTGAGCATCTGAGAACACCCTTTTCTTATGTTTTATTTACCCAGGATTCCTGAAAGTTTAGTTTGATTGATATGTGGGGTTAATCTAGGGGATTTATGGCATTATAAAAGGATAATTTTTTTTGTGTTTTATTTTATAATGTGTAATGTAACATTAACATTTGTAATCTATTTTCAAATAATACTTAATAGATCAGTATTTCCGGACTTGATTCCTTGTAATCATGAAAATGTATTATAATAATGCATCGACTCTAAGTAACTGGGGTCAGGGTGTTACATTTGTCATCATAAAATGTTTAGAAATAACCTTTGAAATAGATATATATAAACTCTTATTAGATAACATTACCCTAATGTAGACATTGAGGATTAGTATAGAATAACATCCTAGAATATTGGTAATGTAGAGATTTTGTGTGTTTTCAAAAAATAATCCATGTCTAGATACGAGCAGGTAGAGGTGACTCTAGCACAGATGTACCTCGGTGTGAAAACTCCAACAAGGAGTTTTGGGCTTGACCCAAGGTATCCTGGTACACGACAATAGACCATACTGCACTCTTGGTTACAACACTCCTGTGGTGATATGCTTAAGATAATTCACATTTTCATTTCAAACCATTATGAAGAATGATGGATTAATACTTCCACCATGAAAACATTTTATTATTATAGATTATATGATTAATCTTTTCTATTTATGATTTATATTTTTCAAGTTTGTAATTATGCATTGTGATTCATAAACTAACATAGTTTATTCCATTGTTTATAAATGACTCCTAGTAGAAGGAATAAGAATTCCAACAATATGCATGATTGAATGATTAAGAAGGATCATATCCTTCATGTTATTAAGACTACATTGAAAATAGAAATTGTCTCCCACATATTCTCTTCATATCATGGAATAGTTTCATATGATAAAAACATAAGTAAATAATTCTATGAGTCCTATGTCTTTAATGGGATAAAAGAGAAAACAACTGCAGAAAAGAGAAATATGGATAAAGGGAAGAGAGGAAAGAAGGATTTTCCCATATATGATAACTGTGGAAAGAATCACATTGGTAAATGCATGAATGTAATGGTAAATTGTTATAATTGTGCAGAAAAAGGACACCATGTATGTGATTTCGAAGGTAAAAAAATGTCTCAAATGTACAATGCTTTATTTGCAATGAGTTCAGACACTACGTGAATCAATTTACAACTCAACAATGTATACCACAAATGATGCTACTGGATAATAATCAAGTTATCATATTACCGATGATGAAGAGGAATTATTATAGTTCTTATGTTATTATTAATGTATTATGTCAATTGATTATTGTAATAATGATGTACATGTTATAAAAATTATATAGTATATAAGCATTTTACTGTAGTACTATTTCATTAAAGACATGAGATTGTGTGGAACTAAGGAAAGTGACTCAATAGAAGGTTAATATTTTTTAAAAAATATTTGGTTGAGAGAATGATAACCCAGAATATTTTTTTGACACTGAGCTAGTTATTTTTGAATAATATATGATTAATTTCGATAAATGATATTGGATATTCTTGAAAAAGTTGAAACTGAATAATGATTTGTATATTCCATCATTTTTGGAGTTTACAACATTTTTGGATATAAGGAGTATATCCCGTATTCAATAAGAAATAATGTAGAATGAGTATAAAAAATATGTTTTTATTGTAATTTAGGGTGTTACTCTGTTTTAAAAGAATACATGACGAAGGTATTCACCTATTATTACCTGAAAAAATGAATCATCATTATATTAACATTCTATATAAATTATGAACTGTGAATTTGGATTGAATTATTTTGGTTAAGTTTAAAGGTTATAATGGATTTTGATTTACATTGGATACTATTATTACGGTTAAATCATTTCTTATTATTATCATTGGATTGTTAGAAAAAGGACAACCCGGAGGTTGGGCAATAACCCATCGTGTCTGGAAAGGCCACGAGACATGAACCCACAACTGAAGGGAGACAAGGGTGGATCACCTCCCACTGGCTTACATGATGTCTTGGTTGGTATAATGTAGAATTTTTTTAAATAGTTGGACAAATTAATTATAAATTAAATAGTTTTGTAACCCTTTACAATTAGGATAAATAAAATATTTTTTTGGATTTCAATTATCTTCTGATGTGAAAGATGAATTTGTGGTATGAATTATTTGAAGGATGAAACTCTACCTATAAAGTATGTTATTTTCCCCATATTATATTAATAAATTAATTCTTAAACTTTAGGTAAGGTATTTTAATAGAAAAAAATGTGTTATTCTAATACCTTCTGTTTTGTTGAACTAACAATATTTTAAATCCTTGTAGATTGATGCTTTTGATGCCCTGGATTTTACATTTGTTTGTGATTGACGACCTTAATCACTCCCTTTAAATATTTATATTTTCCTCCAATTTTGTGTCTCTAATTACCACCAATTTCCTCGCAATCGAGATCATAATTTGGTGGTCTCTTTTAAATTCCCTTTCCATCTTATTAAGACTAAATTTCATTTTTTCCATTTTTGATGTGGGTTTTCCCCAAAATGTATTTTTCTATTTTTAACCTTTTATTTTTGTAGAACAATTTTAAATTATGAGGAAACAATTTATTTAATGTGGGGAGAATGATACAAACCATGATTTCATAGTCTGTTATCTCATTAAGGTAATTCAATAGTTTGTGCAACACGCAACACCGAGTTCGAGCGCACCACAACATACAAAACTAGTCGTTCAAAAAGCAGTTATGAATAATATTAACAAAATTTAGAATCTTATATACAATATATAATTTTAACATCAACATTATGTGTTTCTTAGACATAATATATGACCAAATTTATTTTTTCATATAAAAAAAGTATTCTTAAAAAATGCAACTTTTCCGCCTTTTAATGGAGAAGCCTTTTTTAAAACCATTTTTTGACACTTTCATATATATTCAATTTAATGAAATTATATTATTCTTTAAAATTGAGACATAAAAATTTAGTTTTGATAAATTTTTGGTACATATCAAATAACATTCATATTTTGACGAATCGTGGAAAAATACAATGTTTTAATTTTTTAAAAAAAATTTAATCGAAATAATTTAAAGTGATACATTAATAATTTGAAAGGTTTTGAAGTATAATTAGATTATATTTTTATCATTTAATATAATTTAGGTCATTATAATTAATTTCAAATTCAAATTTGATATAAACACACGTCAATGTTTTGAATGTTGTTACTTTTTAAAAACACGCTTTTTGATTTTTTTAACTGGAATTAAATTAGTATTAATAAATTAAAATTCTATTATTTTTATTTGGTAATTTATAATTAATTATTTAATTATTAATATCAAAATTATATTTTTGTGAATTTTTGGGATTGTTCAAAAAACATTGAATTTTTGATAAATAGAGGAAAACACTGCGTTATTATTTCAAATAGACTATTTATTTAAATAATTATTTATTTTATTTAAATTTATTTTAAATAAAAATAGATATATAATACATATATAAGTTCAATGTAAATAATTGGAGTCATTTCTTAATAAATTTATATAGATTAAATTTTATTGACCTTTTTAACATCTTTTACCCACCACTTTGGATCATTTTCAATAATGCATGAAACAAAATTTTACCACTTTTGAGAGTTGAATTTCAAAAAGTTGAGATACACAGTTAATATCAGTAATTATAATGTCGTTCAATTAGATGAAAATAATTTTTGTTGAATAGTAACTTTTGACATTTATTTAACACATTTAAAAGTAAATAGGGTAATTAAGGGTAAAAATGATATCATAATTACCCAAACACATGTCCTAATTCTATTGGATAAGTATAATTCGACCAAAAAAAGAGAGGAATAAAATATCATCCTCTTTGGTCCACTTTAATTAGATTAGTACATTTATTATTATTTTATTTAAATAAGAGTTAAAGGAGTTAAATTGAAAGATTATTAACTAAACTATTTTTAAAATATGGTTACACAAATACAAATTCAACTATAAATATTCATTAGAAAGATAAAACGATTTATAACATAATGGTATTTTATTTATAAATTTTATACATTAAATAATTTAATTTATTTATGACACAATGATGATGTAGTAGTTAACTTATTAATGAAATATTAAAATAAATGATATTATAAATATCCAAATAAATTTAAATTGAGACTTATCATGAATTACAGAAATTTTGGAGGTTAATATGACATGTTAGGGTTGGTTAAATATATTTTATTCAAAGTGATAATGTTGTAATTACATAAATAAATGAAATACCAAATAGTGTCAAAATTGACATAATTTATTTATTAAAACAAATACTATATTATTAATTGATATAATATTTTTAAAAATCTAAGGATCAAAAAAAGGTTTTAAGATATTATTGTTGAGTTTTCAAAGGTTATATATAAGTTTATATATATTAATAATGAACCATATGGGGTGCTTTTGGTTTTTTATAGTATGTTCACTAACCATATAATATATCAATACCAAGAGACTTGGTAAATGTCAAACTATTAAACCAAGAGTTAAATCTAAAAGTTAAGGTTACTATGATGACTTAAACCTCTCTAAACCCTATTGGTTGAGAGGTGTTCGACACAACCCCACCGTAGACTGTAAATAATTTATTTTGGAGCCATTATAATCTGAAAATGATTTTATTATTAAATAATATTTCAAGCTTTCATTAAGGTGACCCTCACATCTCTTATAAAATGGAACTTCCCATTCTCTTATTTTCACACCTATAAAGCCTTTTTGTATCTTCCAAACCCTACCCAAATACCTTCTAAACTATCCTACCTTAATCCTGGAGGCCTTACTTAGATCATAAATCCATCCTATTAAGGCTTATTGATCAACTCAAAAAGAAACACCTGATGAAGAGGTAATAATTTCACCACCATATTTCATGTTTCTTTTCTTCTTCCACTACCTCTTTCTATGTTTTTTACAGATTAAAATAATAATTCCCAAACCTTATACATACTGTGATATTATTATAAATATGGTACAAACATATTTGTAATTCTATCCAATCTATAATGAAAATTTCACTATACGTGCATTCTTACGACTTACCGTCTACACATCATGGTATAGTTTGTTATTCAAACACTTCATTATTTAGATGGGAATAATAATGAGTTTAAATAATATAAATAATAAGTATAACATTTTAGTGATTATGTATATATGATATTACATCCAATTATATAAGATTTCACCATCAATAAAATGATATTGTTGCTCGTGCGTATGTATGGATTACAGTCTCCACGATGAGATGAGATTCATTTCCAGGTTCACCATTTTACGATGATTATAAAAATATATATTATTAACAAGTATGTAATATTAGACATAATAATTATATTAGTGATATATATATGTGTGTATGTATGTATTTATGTATGTATGTATGTATGTATATACTTACATATATCTTATTCACTTACTTCTGTTCAGAATGATATGAAAATGGAAACAACATTTATTCATATGTACGGCCTACCATCTCCATAAACAGTTCCTCCAATTTCATATATATATATATATTATAAATATTTATATTCTTTATATATATGATATATAAATCAAATTTAATATTCTAGATGTATTTAAATCATTTTCTAAATGATAGGATCAAGAATAACAAGTTAAAACATGTATGATAAAGAAAGAGATTACTACCCGGAATATTAATTTATATTTGAAATAATTATTAAATGGGTAGTATAAACTCATAAATGAATCGTGTATGATATAATAAAAATTAATATGGTTCTGGTAAAATTTAATAACATACTATGGTCATTATATAGGAGGTTAAACATGCCCTCGACCAAAGTATAGTGCAAGGTATGTGTTATTTCTTCAATCTCATTATTATTCGAGATTGTTTACGTATATGAATTTACTAGGAAATATTTCTCATAGTTACCCATATTTCATTATATTTTTTTCAAAAGGAACATTTTATGGTTTTATGGGAGGGTCTATTTTACTATATCATTATTTTAAATGCTTTAGAATTTTATCTTTCTAAATCATTTTTATTAATATATTTGTTTTCAAAATGATTTTAAGGATTAATTTTTATGGACATAAATGATTTGAAAGTATAATTGTCTTTAAAAGTTTAAATATGGTATGTGACACATTGATTAAAAAGTTTTCTTTAAATTACTTCCTTTATAAATGTGTGACTTTTAAACGATTTCACAAAAATGGATATTTCTCTCAAAATGTTTTACTCATCATTTTCAACTATGTCAGCATCCTTTATAGGATATTATTCTTCATCGAGGTTGATTTATTATGATACAAATCTTCAAAATTGTATTGAAGTTTTTGTGATATGATTGAATGTTGATATATTCTTTTTATACCAATCACGGTTTATGGATAAAGTATTGGAATTTCCTATGTTATTTTTAATATGAATGATTATGTTATGTTTAAACCTTTTCGTATGAGGAATGCATTGGACTTATTAAGTGATGGGTGGAGCCCACTATAGCTCCATGATGCATCAGTAGGTCTCATAAGACAAACTACTGTCTTGGCACAAGGCCTTGACAAAATATTATTTTTTATCTTAGCACAAGACATTGACTATGTGATTATGAACTCTGGAATTATGCACTCCATCATTATGAAATTGTCTATTGATAGTGCATGTGATTATTTGACTAGTATAATATCAATGTGAATACATAAATGGAATTATTTGATTTGCACTGCCCATATTATGCATAATTCTTGGTTTAAAAGGCTTATTATTTATTCTTTTACATTTCCTTAAATGTTTATACTTATTTATGAATGTTTCTGGTATATTTTTTTCATTACTGGGCATCTGAGCTCACCCATTTCTTATTTTTTATTTTCACCAGATTCTAAGAAGAGTATTATGATTGATAAGTAGGGATATGTGGGGGGATTAATGGAATTCTCGAATGATAATTTATGTTGTGTTTTATTTTCTAATGTGTAATGTTATGTTCATGTATGTAATCTATTTTACAAGACTATTTAACCGATCAGTCTTTTGGGACTTGATTCCTTTTTATCATGTCTATGTATTAAATGAATGCAACAACTCTGGGTAACTGGGGTCGTGGCGTTACATGATTAGGGTAAGATATCTCGTGTATCATTTATCAACATTCTAGAAATCACCTATCATGTATTATTTCGATGCCATCTAGGTTAAATTAGAAATTTCATGTTGTTGTGATAGATGTTGTGGAAGATATACATTTAGTTGTTATTGATGCCTTGACAGAATGCCTTCTTTTGATAGGGCATTAAATTGTGAATGTTCTGGTTGAATGACCACCAAAATCTGGTTCTTGAGGTGTTATGGTCCCTCACAGACCAGAATTTGGTGGATTATTACACTGTTGTCCTTATTTTTGACATTTATTATATGCCAATATTTGATTCGCGGGGGGAGAATGGGCCCTCACGGATCAGAATTTTGCACATTAATGTCAGTTATAGTGTTTTTCTAGGTTTTAGAGTAGTTTCTGAGGATTACTGTCTGGGAAAACCTATAATACATGTCATGTAATGATGAATACACACCAAGTGTAATTATTTTTGGGATGAAACTATTTTTCTTAGGTACACGCCGTGTACTGTATGTAGAGGTCATGTAGTCTCTAACCATGTCTCAAACTATGTGGGTGGGGACACGGGGTTTTGAAATCATTGGTAGGAGACGATGGGTTCTGGATGTACATGCTGGGTTGTAGAACAGTGTAACTGGTCGTGTCCTTAACGACACATGTCTTTTGAGTCTTTTATATTACACATGGTTTTAATCTATAACATGCCATGTAGTTTACATCGAATATCGTGCCATGTCATGAACAACACTGGTTGGCAAAATCTCACAGTAAACGTGGTATCTAGCACAAACATGATGTGTAGGGTTTTCCCTGTAACCGGTCGTGTCACTAACAACATGGTTCAGTGAAGATCATCTAGTACATGTCATTTCTAGAATGAACACGCCGTGTAGTCTTGCTCTAGGAGAACCGTGTGTCTTATCCATGTAGAAGAAATCGGGCATGGGAAGATAAGTAAAGTATGTGCCATGTGTTTGGACAACACTTCGTGATATGGGGTGTTACATGACCTGATTTGGCGGGAGTACACACCCATGTGAAATGCATAAGGGAATACACCGTGTAGGAATTACACATGCTGTATATCCATGTTTTGGAAAAAAACATTAATTCTTTATTTATCTTGTTCCCTTCTTACACATCTAAGTTTTATTACCTTAAAAAATAATCTAAGGTGTGCACTTAACCTAGATGAGTCATTCCATCGATGCATCGTTCGATTGAATGCTAGTTATAGGGCAACAATAAGACACCAGACATGACAGATCAGGGACTTCCATAAGATCCTCTAGTTGTCCTAGTCATGGGACATGCCGTCATTCCGGATATAGGTGCAGATGCATAGTTCAAAGAGGGATTTATGAGGTTTATGTGGACCGTTCGAGGAGTACCACGTCATTCCCATTCTATGGAAAAGTTGAAGTGGGTTTTCTAGCAACATCATTCTCCCAACTTCAGAGAGGATGGAGGACCCTAGGAAAAAGATTCATGGTTGGAATTCATGTTTTCTTTCTTCAAGCATCTAGAGATTCCCCTAGATAAAAGGGTGATGCTTGCTACATATATGATTGGGACTCTATAAAGAGATGGGTGGAAGTGATCTGACAGGTGGTACACCAACAGGTTATGGTGTGGGATGACTTCCAACACGCCTTCTATCACTACTTCAACCCGAAGACCTTGAGGGCTGATCGAGACTGAGCGTTTATGATTTTGGAGCATTGTACTCTTTTTGTTATGGAGTATTCTTCTCATTTCATAGAGCTACAATGCTTCATGCCCATTCCCAAATTTTATGAGTTATTCTTGGAAAGGATGTTTGAGGATGGTCTTAAGCACGACATCCAATCATAGGTGGGCATCATTAGGTTGACTTCTATCACTTCTATAGTCAACCAGGTGTTGATCATGAAGTGAAATTTGAGGGATTATGGAGTTGTGGGCCAGGGAGGTTCGACATCCGGAGTTGGTATCCCTCCTACTGACAGCAGGATGCACCACAGGGGTTCTTCATGTGGTGATCTAAGGATTCAATACACTTCTTCTGGTAGCCATGTGGTGTGATACCAGTGTGGGAAGAGAGGGCATACGAGGACACATTTCCCTAGATACGCAGAAGAGTTTCGATCTTGCAGAAAGATGGGACATCGTCAGTGTGTTTGTCAGACCATCTCACCAATATATGGTGACATGTGTTTTTCTATGACCCCTCGTATAGGAGCTTCAACACCATTATCTCATCAGTCAGGGAACTGATGTTCTTCATCCCATTCGGGCTGAGGTGGAGGATGTCACCGTGGTAGTTAGTCACCGAGCTTTCAGCGACAACAGGGGGGATCATCTTAGAGTGGTCAGACATGTTCACAAGGCCACGATGTAGGAAAAACGTTTTCTATGGAGAAGTCATAGCTGTAGCAGGATCCAACACCCCCCTACAGTATGAGGTACAATTCTTGTTGCCTCAGTTTTATCTTCTACTCATTTCGATATAGGAGGTTCCCATATCATTATATCTCTTACTATTGTGGAGAGCCTTGGGCTCTGTACCTTTTCTTTGGCTGATGTCTTGATGCTAAACAGTTGGTTGGGTTCTAGAATAAAAATTGTACGACAGTGCAAGGAGTTCCACTTAGAGGTTGGTGGGTGTCACTTCTTATGGGTCCCTTATGTCCTATTGATGACATGTTATGATTTAATTTGCAGAATGGACTAGCAAGTACTATTCCAAGAAATTTTCGATTTCTATCATCGTAGGGAGAGTTTCACATCACCATAGTGTGGATCGTTTCTTCATATGGGAATATGAGATATCTAGGCGAGTAGAGTAGGGCTCGAGCATCATGGGTTGGGGGTAGTTACAGCCGAGATTTCTAGTCTTTATCTGGATGACCAGGGGACTTTATAGATAGACATTCTTTAAGTGGTGGATTGTTTTATGGATGTATTTATAGAATACATTTCAGGGTTTCCTACAGAGTTTTAAGTAGTCTCTATAATTTAGTTCATGACAGGAGTAGCACTGTGGTCCATTCCTCCTTATAGGAATGCTACACCAGAGTTGCAGGAGATCAAGAAATAGTTGGAGGAGTTGCAAGAAAAAGGTTTCATCCAACCCAGTACTTCTTCATGGGGTTCACCTGACCTGTTTGAGAAAAAGGCAGACAATACCCTTATTATTTGTGTGAATTATCATATGTTGAACCAGTTTAAGGTCAAGAACTTATATCCCTTGCCAAGGATTGATGATCTCTTTCATCATCTTCGAGGAGCCTTGGAGTACACAAGGATTTACCTGAGATCTTGTTATCATCAGTTGAATGTTAGACCTTCAGATATATATCATAAAAAATTTAGAAGCATGTATGGTCTATATGAGTATGTGGTTATTCTGTACGGTCTCATGAATTCACCTTTAGTTTTCATGTCACTAATGAACCAATTGTTCCATCCGCACATGGATTCATTCATGGTAGTATTCATGGATAATATCTTTGTGTACTGTCATACTCGACAAGACATTTCCACACATCTAGAGATCATTTTTAGTACACTAAGAATGCATCAGTTATATGATAATATTTCAAAATTCAAATTTTGGATGAACCTAATTCACTACATGGGTCATGTTATCTTATAAGAAGGAGTATCAATATACCCAGATAAAGTGAGAGAAATATTTTTCTGGGAGAAGAAAAATAATGTCTTTGAGGTATGAAGTTTTCTAGGGATGGATTATTATAATAGATTTATTATATATGACTTTTCACATCTATCAGTTCCTTTGACAGGAATGACTAAGATTGGTGTGATGTACTTGTGGTCAGATTCTTGTGAGTCAGCCCTTCATGAGCTAAAAGGGATGTTGACTTCAAATCTGATACTAGTATTTCCAGAGCCGGGAAAATGCTATATTGTATGCTGTGAAGCATCAGGTATTATGCTGGGTGTAGTGCTTATGTAGGGAGAAGGATTCAATATGCAGATTTCTTAGCAGTTGAGGCCACATGAGAGGAACTACCTGATGCACAATCTTGAGCTTCATGCAGTAGTACATGCTCTATGCTGTTGAGACCCTACCTGTTGGGAGATCATTTTTTGGTTTTCACCGACCAAAAAATCTCATGTATATCTTCACTTATCGTGACCTGAATTTTAAATAGGGAATGTGGGTTGAGTACCTTAAGTTATTTGTCTTTGAGCTTTTCGACATGCCTGGGAAAGGCAATGCAGTGGCTGATGCACTGAGCTAAAGGACTCAGATACAGGCAGTTCATGAGGCCAATTGTGAGTGACACCTTATGGGTCTTTTCAGTGAGATGCATTTGGAGGTGCATGACGTATAGAGGAAGACTTTTCTTTCTCTTGTAATTGTTACTTCTACTCTTCTTGGTCGAGTGAGAATGTGGAAACTATCAGATTCTAAAGGAATACTCTTATTAGAGAGTGTGTCAGTAGAGGACGCTATTCCAAGATGGACAGTAATAGAGGATGAGATCTTGTGTTTTCATGGGAGTGTATGGGTGTTAGAAGACATACACGGGTAGATGATGAGAGACATTCATTCCTTAGTTTGTAAAACTCAACCTAGTTCCACAAAGATGTATCGTGATCTACACCATTAGTATTAGTGTCCAGGTATGAAGAGAGATGTTGCAGGTTTCATCATGAGGTTTTATATCTGTCTACATGTGAAGGCTGAGCGTCCATGACCAGTAGGGATTTAGTAACCATTACCCATTATTGAGATAAAATGGATTGA
The DNA here is from genome assembly GCA_963277665.1 of Viscum album. Classification (NCBI taxonomy): domain Eukaryota; kingdom Viridiplantae; phylum Streptophyta; class Magnoliopsida; order Santalales; family Viscaceae; genus Viscum; species Viscum album. Next base: position 1,871,373,457 of record OY728133.1, read on the forward strand.
TGTCACGATGGACTTCATGATTGGTTTACCGAGGTTTCCTCAAGGGAATGATGCAGTTTGGGTTGTCGTTGACAGACTCACGAAGGTTTCTCACATCTTACAGATCAATGATAACTTCAGTGTTGATGAGTTGGGAAGGTTGTACATCCGAGTGATTGTGCATGTACATGGAGTTCTGCACTCCATTATTTCAGACTGGGATGACCATATTACTTCTCGTGTCTGGTAGGGACATCCAGGGGCTTTGGGTATATAGGTACTTTTTAGTAAAGTTTATCATCCCCAGACAGATTGTTAGTTTGAACATATGATTCAGGTGCTTGAGGACATGCTTCGAGCATGCACCCTACATTTTGGAGGTTGTTGGGAGAATCACAAACCTCTTGTGGAGTATTACTACAATAAAAGTTTTCAATAAACTATCCAGATGTCACCTTATGAGTATTTGTACGGTAGGCTATGTTGATCACGCTTATGTTGGCCGGAGGCAAGAGTGGAAGCTAAGTTGGGACCTCATCTTGTCTAGGAGAACACATAGTAGATAGAGTTGAGTCAGAAGAGGATAACTGCTACACAGTCTCGAAAGAAGTCTAATGTTGATTATTGGAGACGACCTATGGCGCTCAAGGTTAAAGATCAAGTTTTACTAAATGTCAGACCAAGGTTGGGACATTTAGGGAATAGGAGGCAGGAAACACTTTCTCAGGTGTACGTCAGACCATTTGAGGTGTTGGAGAGAGTTGGTATGGTTTCATAACTATTGTAGTTACCTCTGAGGTAGTGGGATAGTCATGAAGTATTCCACGATTCTCAGCTTCAAAGTAACTTCTCAGTCTTCTCCCATGTTTTTCAACCATAGGAGGCTAAATTAGAGGTGGAGGCCTTGTCTAAGGAGCATCTAATCCGGTTTTTGATCAATGTATAATGGTTCACTAAGGATGGTATGTTCCTTTGGATTGAGTGCTATTGCAGCAGCGGTGAGTACATCATGAGACCTACGAGAGGAAGGCCGATGTACGATTGTAGTGGATAGTGATGCTCGGGGAATCGTCTTCTATGCTTCCTTTCTAATGAAATTCCGGGAAATATTTTTTAAGGGTTGAAGTTTGTAGTAAACCAGATATTCTTTTCAGTTATTTTTTCCTTTTTCTAGTGTTTTTGAGGGAATGAAATGTTTCTGGAAATTTATGATGTACACGCTATGTACATTATTAGTAAATGACATGTACTTGGTTACCACGGGTAACCGTGTTCTGTCAGAGTAACGAATGAGAACACTGTCGTGTGTGGTGACCAGGAGGCTACTTAAAGCGGGGCTCAGTAAAGGCAAGTACACACTGTGTACCTCAAAAGTACATGTTGTGTATTTTTCATTCATTAAACCTATCAGGGTTGCATATGATGGACAAAAGCACCTCCTTCTCGACCGAAATCATCTGAGAGCGTCTGTATAGTCACGATTATTCCCTTATCCCCCGATTGAGCATCTGTTTTCTATATCGATTTCTGTTGATTGAGTTGTGATCGCCTCGGTATGCTTTTCCTACTTCTAGATCGTTGCTTCTTGATTCCTTCTCTTTAAAGAGTTATCCTCGATTGAACATTTTATTTTATTTATAGATATACTGTGTTCATGGGAGATTCAAGGCTTGAGGTTTATGAATAACAATCCTACAACACTAAGGTAGGTGGTTTGTGTCTTTGAGTTATATGTGCCAGATTTCCCAATACACTTGAACGGGGTAATGAATGTTTACTATTGTTTCCCTATTATTACCTACTATGCTTGTATGCTGGAATATAGGTTAAGTGAATGTGATTAGGGTAAATTGATATGAATTGGAAGTGTTTTCCCATAAAATTTTGTTTATGACCATTTTTCCGGCTTAGCCAGTTGGGCTACCTTTTTTTCACCATGCCTAGTACTATAGGATAGAGTGTTTTTTTGTCTGACATGATTTTATGTTGCAGACTCTTAGCCAAGTTGTTCTTGAGGTTTAATTCGGTTGTACTGCAGTTTTGTTCTCGTTTGACTTACACATGGCCGTGAGAACCTGGTGTCATAGACCCGGTGGAGAATGTATGTAAGGGCTTCCCCAGAGTGTCTATTTTTATTTTACGATGCATGACTATAAGGGGGGAATTGACATAAGTTCTTCCTCATAGTGTTTTTAGTTCCTCAACATGAGCCATAGGGGGGAATGTGACCTATGTGCTTCCCATGAGAACCTTTAGATACCGATACGAGACTATATGGGGAATTTATGGTGAGTGCATCCTCAGAGAGTCTATACATAAACTGAACAAGAGGGGTTAGACAGTATGAACATCACATATGATTTCATGGGTTGTTTTGGTTAAACTAGTGGGGTTAGGCTGGGAGTACTACCCAGAGGGATTCTTTCTTTGATTTACTCCTTACATGATATATGGAATTGAATGATTTGAACTCTAGGAATGTTACTGTAGAGTAATTCCTTGTTTACTGATTCTTTTTACATATTTCATGCCATATATATTTACAGACTGTTAAGTATATAACTTTTGGTGGTGCCTACTGAGATTAGTCTCACACCCTGTTTGGGTCATGCTTTTGGGCCCCAACAGATTATATTGCTGCATGTATAGATAAGGGAACATTTCCTTCTACATCAGGTACATAATTACTGGAGATATTAAGAGAATCAGAACAAGATGAGGCTTGCGATGCTGAGGAGTCTATCTGTTTTGTACTATGGTTTAGTACTATTTTCCAACATTGTGACTTTTTTGCCTATTTTCCAAGACATATGTATTACAAATCATTTATATATGTGATTTAGTTATCTTTACATTTATTCTTCAACTGTTTACTATTGTATGATATTAATACTAAATCTGTTATTGTTGTTTGTTTTCCTTCTTATGAGTTACTCTACTAATGAGGGAATAGATTTCCCGCTATCAAAACCAATTCCCTCACTACTAGTCAGCAGCCTTTGGAGTTCGATAAAATGCTATTGAGGCCATGTGACCAACTAGGTAAGGGGCACCTTTGGGAAGCATTCAGAACAGGGACGTCACATTTATTATTTCTTTTATATCACTTATTACAATGATGTGAATATTAAAGAATTCATTAAGTTCAGATCGTACATTTTACCGATATTCAGTACTTCAGTCGAAAAATGAACATGGAATGATGTGTTCATAAATAATTCATCAACTGAATTTCATTCATGAAAATATTATCATTTAAATATATAAATCAATCCTTTAAATATAACCATGAAGTGTTGTTATGAATAATTAATAGAGTTATACTCATAGAGATGGTAAGCCATATGTGTGCATATGTAACATTTTCTATTTTTGACTGATCAATATGGAAAGAAGATAAGTATTATTTTAACCATAAATATTTATAATAACATAATTAATGTTATATAAATAATTTAAATATAATTACATATATATATATATCATACAAGTTATATAATGAATAAAAATTAGTCACATCACTTTGTGGAGGTGATTGTTCACATGCACAAACGAGTGATGTTATCATTTTTATTGGATTGGAAGGTAAGAATGTAATTGATAAATTATTATCATAGAATGATAAATATGTAATTAATATTAAATATGAACATTTATTCCATTATTATTACTAATCATTAGAGGAAGGAATTAAAAACAAATTAGATTGGTTCGTGGAGCTGATAATTCACACATACAAATGAACAATTCATTCCTTTCCCATTAAATGGAAGTCGATATGGATTTCGATGATGATATTAAAAAAATATTATCTTAGTATATTGAGGATTGTGAAACTATTAGTTCCAATATTATGAAAGAGATTCAAAGTAATTTGATGATGAAATAAAATATAAATACTTAAAGATAGTGATATATATTCTTCGGTTGATCACCTTTTAAGAAAAACATAACAAATATAAAAAGGGTTTTATGTCGAAAATAAGGTCTGAAGAATGTTGGTAGGGATTATTGAAAGGATTTGGGGAATATATATCTGGATTAAATGTATTTGGATGTGTGAGTAATTGATTGGAATGAGTTCCTTTTTGTAGGAAATGGGAGGGGAACCCATGGAGTTATTAAAAGTATTAAATTAATATAAATTTAATTTCACATTTAAATGGTCCCAAAATCATATATATGGAAGATAAAATAACTATAGTTTCAATTACTCTCATAACATATTTATTATATATGTTTTCAATTTATTTTAAACCTTATCTTTTTGGTTTACCATTAATTTTTCATTTTAATTTTAATTGTGGTATCAATTTTTTAAATACTAAGAGGCTATAAATTTTTATAATATGGGGTAAATTACCCCAAAATGGATTATATATGAACTCTTTGACGTCATAATAGTAATTTTGTAATTTTAAATGATTTTTAGTAATTTTAAATAATTTTATAATTTTTATTTTAAAAAAATATCAATTATCCCAATTTTGACACTTTTGATTTTGTTGTATTTAAATAAAATCCAAACTAAGAGGTAACATTGAAAAAAGATTAAATAGAAATATAACATGTCATAGTGACCTTGAAAATTCATATATGATATCATATATTTAAAATTTTATTTATTTTAAAAGTATTAGTATAATTTATTTATTTCTTCCTTTAATAAATCTATAATTTCATTATCATTATGTCATAATTAAATTTAAATATTTATTTCAAAAAAACCATAAATATATTACCATGAAGTAGGTAATGTTTTTATATTTGTAAATAATATTTATAGTCTATGATACCACTTATATAAAACCATTATAAAATTTTTTTATTAATAAGATACATATTTATGATATTTTTTCCATAGTTTTCATTTAAATGTTATAAATGTATTAATCACAACTAAGTGTCTTTAAAAGACCAAAATTTCCTCCAAAGTATTTTATTTTTTGTCCATAACTAATCCAATAAGGTAATAATATGTGTTATGGTATTTTTTATGAATAAAATATTTTTTATCCTTTATTTTGATGATTTTCCCTTTAATAGTATTATATAAAAATAACAATGATATATTTCACCAAAAATTATTTTTCTCTAATTAGATCCATTTTTCATATTTATTATTACCATATATTTCCATCTTTTAAAATTCATTTCAAAAGAGTTACTAAAATTAATTTAATCATAATCTTGTTGACGAATTGAAGAAACATGTTTTTCAAAAGTATAATCCATTAAAAGATTTATATGTGTTTATATCATAATTAAATGTATAGTAACATTTGATGAACAAAATTATATTAAATGATAAAACATTGACTTAATTAAACATTAATACCAGTTAAAATTTTACCCTAACTCTATAAACAATTTAAACGTAAAGGATGTTTTGAATTAAAATGAAGTATTTTTCACAATTAATTATAATATGAATATTATCAAAAAAACCAAAATTTCAACCAAAATAAATTTTGGTGTACCAATTCAAATTAAGAAGATTATTATTTCAAATATAACATATGATAGTCAAGAAACTAAACTTAAAAACCGTACTCCCTCAAAAGGTAGTAAAACAACCTTTTAAAATTATTACAGTATTTTATGCCTATGAAATATTTATTCTCATTTTAAGCTACATAAGTTTTTTGAAAGAATGAAGAAATTTTTTTTAAACATGTATAATCATAGAATAATTAGTTCTATCCATTCCCAAAAAAACAATTTCTAAGTTTATTTACCATTTAAAATAATAATATTAAAAATGTATTATTTTTCGGTATATCCCAATCTTGTGTGAAATTTATGATTTAAAAGAGACCTGTGGTTGTGATAGAGTATTATATTAAACATAACAACCTAAATTATGTATAATTAATATATAACTCATAAATAATAAAAGATATGAAATTGAAATATTCTTTAATTACCTATAATGTTACATCCATCCCCCTTTTGAAAATTGCATCGTCACAATTTTATTTACCTATTAAATTATTGGGGTGTATCACTACCTTGTAGCATCTTCTGATATCAATTTTTCCTTTTAAACCATAACAATTTTCTAAAAAACATTAACTTGAATGAACACCTTATTCTGTAATACTTTCACTTTGGAGTCACAAATCAGGAATGGCTATTCCAAATAAGAAAGATTCTCTTCCAACTGAACTACTTCGGGACATTAAAAAGGATATGAATATGACATATACATTCATAACATTGACATATAAAAACAATTATGTACCTTGGATAAATTTAGAGGTAAATCCACTTAGTGTTAAAATAATTAAACTATTTCCATGATTTCATAGGGTCTAATCAATCATGGACTCATCTTCCCCTTCATACAAAAACACATCACACTATTCCATCAAAAAACATAGAGAAAGACATGATCACCTATATCAAACAATAGATCCTTCCTCTAGTTATCTTTCTAACTCTTATGCCCTATATATTCTATCCTCATGTGTCTATGAATCAATTGAAATTTCTTTTTTATTTATTCTAAAAATTATAGTCCCATCAAATTACTTCCACCCACATCACAAAAAATGCTATAGTTCGACATCGTTTTACATACAATGACTGAATTGGTGACATATATATACTATAGTCAAAAAAATTATTTGAATAATATTCAACCAAATATTTTTTTTATCTCAAATTCCCTAGTAATCCATTTAATATGCACATATCATATCCACCAATGTCTGAATTATCTATTCTGACTGTCCTTGTGATTAAGGATGAAAAGATGAATTCAAATTAAATTCAATAACCAATGACTTCCGAAGGACATTAAAAAAGTAAAAAGTGAACATAGGATCACAATCATATAAAATGGAATGGGAACTCAATGTTACATGAATATCTCTATAATATAAAACTTATAGAGTTGATATAGAGATAATGTATATCGAATAGGATGAAAATGTGTTGAAATAGTCAATTGATCAACAATAACCCATATCACATTGGAACCTATATAAGTATTTGGTAATCCCACTACGAAATCCATTGAAATATTTTATCATTTCACTCTCTAAATGAAAAAAGATTAAGGGTCCCTTTCAGTAGCTGCTAATCTATATTAAAATATTGACAAATCAAACATCTCAGGGTAAAGTCAACAATATCACTTTTTATTCCATCCCACCAGTAGTACTCTCGACAGTCCATGTATATCGTAGTACTACCCGGATTAACTAAAAATGGATAACTATAATCCTCACTTAAAAAATATTTCTCCAACTAGGAATCACAATGAACACATAATATCTTCCCAAACCTCATAACAGATTCTTTATCAATGTTAAATTCAGGTAACATACCATTCTAAACCAATTCTAACAATTTTCAGCAACTCAATGTATTCCATTTTTTCATGCTTAATTTTTTCTGATATATATGATTTCACAAACACCTAAAAAATAGTGGAATTTCATGCACCCACATCTTCCAAGAAAAAAAATCATCAAATAATTAAACAAATGATCTCATTCTAAATGTATCATGACTAATGTAGCATTAATTTTTTGACTAAAATCATCAAACACTATTTTCTTGGAAGGTAATGAATCTTGCAATCATAATACTTGACTAATTATAGAAATATATTTTATCTTTTTATTAAATTATTTTATAGTGATTTTATACTTCATGATTTTGTGATCACTATATATTTCACACTTTTTTCCATAGAGATCCTTCTTCCAAATTATTTAGAAAAAAAACAAAAAAATATAATTAAAAATCATGTGTAGGGTAATTTAACTCATGAGGTTTCAAAAAATGTGAATCATAAGAAGATACCTAAAAATTTTATTTTAGTACACAGCCAATTCCTTTTGATGAAGAATCACTATAGATAACAAATTCACAATTCCTAGAAGACAAGGTGAAAATGGAGAATTTACTAATCTTCTTATCAGTTCCTAAAATCAATCATCACATTATTTTGACTAGATGAAAATAAATCCCATACAGGTGAACATATTTTGGGGGACAGATAACTAGGAGATTTTTTCATCAATCCTTCTGTAATAAGCCACATATCAAATAAAACTATGAATCTCTGTGATATTGGTAGGCCTTAGCCACTCTCTAATGGCATTTTTTTATTAATGTCAAAATTTATTCCATCCTTGGAAACAATATGACCAAGGAATGATTTTATATGAAAATAAAATTCATTCTTACTAATCTATCCATATAGTTGGTGTTATTTTATGGTTTAAAGAAATACTTATGTGACTTTCATATTCCTCATGAATTTTAAAGTATACTAAAATAGAATCAATAAACACAATATTAAATTGTTCCAAAAACCGATGAATGAATCTATTCATGAGATTTAAAAACACGTTAGGGGAATTAGATAACACAAAGGGAATAAATAAAAACTCATTATTCCCATATCACATTTATAAAACTGTCTTTGGTATTCCACCCTCTATCACCTTTAGATTATGGTACTCAGACATTAAATCATTCTTCGAAAAATACTAAGCTCCCATGATATGATCCAAAAAATCATATTTTCAAAGAAAAAGATACTTGTTCTTAATCATGATGTTATTAAAGGCTCTATAATCAATAAAACATTTTATAGAACCATTTTTGTTTTCACAAATAATAATTGGATCACCCCAAAGTGAAGTACTAGTTTGAATGAAACCAATATCATGAAATTTTTGCAATTGGTTTTTTAATTCCACATATTCTACTCGATAGATTCGATAAAGGGGTTTAGATATAGGCTTAACATTAGGCATGAAATCAATAGAAAATAAAACCTCCTGATTAGGAAACATTAACATGCAATTCATTAGAAAAAACATATGTGAATTCTTTCAATACTGGAATTTCAAAAATCAAAAGTATATCTTTTTATTCAACAACATGATCTGGACAACATTAAATGTCATATTTATTTAATCTATTAGATTCTTGGTATGTTGTAAATGCTATGAAATCATTTATTTAAACATTATTGGGTTTTCAATCAATTTTAGAATGATAAACTGAAAGAAAATTCATAAAAGAAATAATATCAAATTCCATTATGGGAAGTTCAACATGATTTGCTGGAAAGACCATCCCACTAATGAAAATAGGGAGATTCTTATAAATCTTGTTTTATTAAATATTTCCACTCTTTTTCTTACCAAAATATATATATCACATTAAAAAGGTGTTTTTCCGATTTACAGGAAATTCTATGATAAATGAAGTAATGTGATGATCTCTAGTCAAACAGAGTATTGGCATATTTTTAATAAATTTATCTCATACCCGTCACCATTTCATTAGATGATCCCAAATCATTTTTAGTTGTTTGAAATGATATTTCCATACCCATAATCCTTTAATCGTGATGGTTTCCACAAGGGGTAATAATCTTTTGACACACACAAGTATAATTCCCTAACTCATTACAACTAAAACATCTTACCACCAATTGTTAATAACTTTCCTTTTCATACCCTTTATAACCACAAGAAATATGATCAGTCTAACCATATTTGATGCAATTATCATACATTGAGAGACATTATCTTGGAATCTTTTTACCACTCTTCTCACAATATTGACATTCAGTTTTCTTACCACCAGAAATCTTCTATGAATTATTTCCCATTTCCCACCCACAGGATCACATATTTCGCATTGTATCAAAAAACACATGATCATCTGAAAAATCCATTTAGACCTTAGTTGTACATCAAAAAGGTTTCTAATAGCTTTTTAACTATCAAGACACTAATTAACTAAAATATTTCAGCTTCAATAATTTATAAAACCAGTTTATCTTTCTATAATGATTCCAGATATAATGTAGGATATACCCTAAAAAACAGGTGAAATTTTATTTATATAAATCCAATGAATCTTCCACCTTTTTTATGAATTCCATGAATTTAGTTCCATACTATGTTGAAAAACCATAGGAAAAAATTTCCCAAGGAAGATATTATTAAATTCATCACATTACATGGTATCAATATTTTCAATCACTTTGATATTTTTAAACATTGACCCCAAATGATCCAAATCACATTAAAATTGATTAATAGTAAGATGAACACTATTATTTTTTGAACACCCCATTATATCAAAATTATTTTCTAGTTGTTTAATCCCCCCTTAATCTTTCACATAGAATAATGATCCTACAAATAATGGGGAGATTTTCATAATGATATTCTACACTAAAGACATTTTCCTCTATAATTGATATTGTTGTTCTCATGCATGTACACCACCACCATTATTGTCTGGGTCAACTTATCCATCACTACAATAGACTATTATGTTCTGATTCAAACCATCTCAAGATACTGATTTGGAAGGTTGTTTTCTTTTGTGTGTTATCCCAACATATATACCATGTTTTCTTTGAGGAAAACCATTATTAATAGACATATATTAGATGAAGTAACATGATAATCCCTATATTCATTTTCATTAAATTTGATCATAAAGTAAAAATAATTTACAGATATTCTATTAAAAATACCCCAACCCCTAAAGTTACCTAAACTGAACTATATTACTAATAATAGGGCTCCATCCTTATCCTTTACATAAAATATATTAAAATGAATAATTTAAATTGAGGATCTTTTCAGTTTTAGTGTATTTGTGAATGAGGAAACTACTATTACAAAACATCCCAAATATTACGATGTAGACACTTATACTCACTATCCATTGTTTTCAAAAAATAAAACTCCATTAATTAAAAAATTTGTTCGTTATCATGATAAAAATATTCATAATAGTCATATTGATTTCATCCTTCCTCTAAAAATCCGTATACTTGGTGGAAAAAATTTCAAAAATATCGGATGATCATAAATTGCTCATTATTGGATACACAAAGATGGAAAGCTTTTATCCTTGTGAAAACATGTAAATCAAAAATAATTTATCATAACGTAATAGTTTTCACATTTATGAAGTAGAAAATACTCTTAAATAAATATTAGTTCATTTATTAACCATTATGTAACCAAATTATTACTATGAAACCCATATAAATAATCATATAACATATAAAGGTAACATCAGACAGAATCATACATAAAGGGAATAACCATACGATCGACTTCCACACATATCACTAAATATAATATCCATATGCTTAACATCCATACCCAATGCATTGGATGGTATAACATAACCACCCATCCTTGGTTTATCAAGTAACAACCCTTATTTTCTTTATCACATAACCACTCGTATTTGGTTTATCAAAAAACCACCCATCAAATATCTATGTTTCATTATATAATCATAACACATAAAATATTTCAATTGTCAACATTTCACTCATAAAATTTCATTTTCCATCCGAAATAATCATTTCAAGATATTTATATAATAAAAATATTATTGAAATAATTTTCATTACCAAAATACCAAAAAAAAGAAAAATGATATTAATTTTTTTTAATAAAAAATCTTGTAGTGGAATCCAAATATCAAATAATGGTCAGCTTGGTGGAAAAGTTTTTTTCACCGCATATGCTAAAAAACATTCCTTTCTTCTTTTAATAAAACTCTTCATAGAAAATTAATTAGTTAATAACATTTGAATGAAATTAAATTTCAATGGGGTTAATTATATGACATATAATATAAGGTTGTTTATAATATTTAGATATGCTTCAATAGAAGTAGATTGAGACGAAGTCCATTACGTTATGTTTGATTCGTCAAGTATGTTTTATGTATTAATGAATAATAAACATAGGTTGATTTTTTCTTTCTGGAGAACCCTTTTCAATTTTATTATTACTTTTATATCACTTATTTATATGTTATAAAAATTTCAATAAAATTTAGTTCATATTAGATGTTTTACCAATATTTGGTACTTGAGCTGAAAATGAAAATTGTTTGATGTCATTAGTCTATTTGTTCATAAATATATAATATCTATAATAATAATCACAACATTATTATCAATTTCCTAAATAGTTTATACCTTAAAATAAAACTATGATGTTTGGTTATGATAAATGAACAACTATAAATTCATGGAGATGGTATGCCGTACGCACACATGAGTAACATTTCTCAATTTTCATTTATCGATGTGAAAATAAGTTATGTAATATTATATCCATCCAGAATGATCATAACGTCATTAATATTATATTAATCCATTAATAATACATTCATATATATATATATATATATATATATCATAAAAGTGATATAATTTAAAAAACGAATCATATCGCTTTGCGGAGGTGACCATTCACATGTATGCACAAAAGACAGTATAATTTTTATGCACATAGAATGTAGGAAAATAAGTGATATATTATTATCATATAATGATTTATATAACATGAATATTAAATATGAAAATTAATTAAATTATTTTATCCACCCATTAGAGATGGTTATGAAAAATGAAATAGATTGGTTCATATATGTGATTGTTTAGACGTACGCATAAACGATTAGTTCCTTTCCCATTCAATCGAAGTGGGGATGAATTTATGTGATGATATTAACACAATAAAATACTAGTATATTGAATATAATATATTGTTTAGTTCTACATGGATTATTGTGATTTAAATTAAGTTGAATAACAAATAAAAAATATATTCTTATTGAAAATGATAAAATTTATTCCGTTGATCGCCATTTAAGAACAACTTAACACATCAAATAAAGTTGTAATTCATAAAATAATCCATCAAGAATGTGGTTATAGATTATAGTAATGGATTTGGTTATTTTTTGTATAATCCAAAAAGTATTTGGATGATCTAGTAAAAGAGAGGAATGTGTGACTTTTTATAAGGGAGTGGAAGGGAACCCTTGGAATTATTAAAAGTATGAAATTAATATAAATTCGATTTTTGTTCCAAATGGTTCCCAACTAATGTATTTCTATTATACGATGATGATATTTGTTAATAATATAATAAATTTTTTTAATATATATATTGATTTTATTTCAAACATTATATTTTTAATTTATAATGAATTATTCACTTTTAATATTAGTTTTGGTAAAAAGATTTTCAATAATAAGAGGATTTAAATTTTAATTATATCAGGAAAATTACGCATAAATTGATAGTTCATGAAAATTTGGACCTTATCATTGTAACTTTGTAATTTTATAGCAGTTTTAGGATTTTAAAATAATTTAATAAATTATTATTTTCATAAATTATCTTTTTCATCAATTTAGACAATATTAATTTTATTAAATTTAAATAAAATTCAAACCCATAGATAACATCATAAATTTGTTTAATAGACTTATATCATGTAATTGTAACATATAAAATTCATGAATGGCATCAAATATTTAAAATTATTATGTATTTAATATTATTAGAATCATTTATTTGATTCTTCTTTTTTAAAATCTATCATTTCATTATCATTATGTAATAATTTAATTAAATTAATTATTTCATAAATATTATAAATAAATTTATAGGATGTAGGAAATATTTTTATATTTATAATTAATATTTATATTCAAAGATATCTCTTATGTACGAACATATTAAAATTGATTTAGTAATAATGGACATTTTTATGATATTTTTCCTTTACTACAAATTAAATTTTATAAATGTCTTAATCACACCCAAGTGACTTCCAAAGGTCTAATGATTGGACCAAGTATTTTTTGGGTCATTCATAACATATAGAATAATGTTATGCCAATTTTTATGGTTGGTTTTTTGGTTATAATATTATTTTATCCCTTATATTTCTAGTTTACTCATTAACCATTGTAGAAAAAATAATGATGTTACAATTCAACAAAAAAAAATTATTTATATCATAATTTTCATAATTATTAATACCATTTTGTCCATTTTTTAAAATTCAATTCAATAATGTGACTAATATTAATTTAATTTTAGTCCCCTTAATGAATTGGGGAAACAAGTATTTAAAAAGTAAAAACTATCAAACGATTGACATGTGCTTATATCCAAATTAAATGTATAGTTACTTTAAATGACCATCATTCATTTTAATTATAACATATTTATTTTTTTTATAAATTAACAAAAATAAAAATGTTATTCTAAATATATTATCAAATTAGGCGAAAATGAAATTTTGATTCAAAATGCAGTATTTTTCACTATTCATTAAAATATGAATTTTATTATAAAATAAAAAAATATAAATGAATGTAAATATTTATGTCCTGGTTAAAAAGAATAATTTTATTTTTTCTAATATAACATATAAAAGTGACAAAAACAAAATTTAAAATTTTTTCCCTATCAAAAGATGGTAAAAAATCATTTAAAAAATTTATAGTATTTTATGTTTAAACATTATTTTATTCTAATTTTATGACACTTAAATTTATTGGATGAATTTAAAAAAAATTAAAAATAGTGATGAAATAATATAGTATGGTTTTTTTCAAACCAAAAATAAAACGACTCGTCTTAAACAGCGATTTAAAATAATAATGTTAATAATTTCTTTCAGTATAACCCAATCTTGTGTGAAACTTAAGATTTCATTTAAACCCAATGTTTCCTATCGAGAACAATATCATACAAATACACCCCTTTTAAAGTAAACATAATATATAATTCATAAATATCTATAGATAGGAAAAATTATTATTCTCTAATTACCTATAATGTTAAAATGGTGTCAGTTATAAAATAATGAGTTCTATATATTCAATATATTTAATTTCAATTATTATAAAGGAGACACACTAATCCACATCATTTACATCTTAAGGAAATAAAAAACATCACTCGTTCGATCATGTGGATTACCACCTCCATGAAGTGATGCATTTAATTTTTTAAAAATGATTCATGTTAATGGTAATAATGATTTATTTAATAAAATATATGATTAGTTTTTAATGAAATTTATTAACTATTTCTTTTATTTCCATCCACTTAAAAATATAATCCTCACTTGTTCATTAATATAGTATAGTTCCTACATGAAGTGATATAATTCATTATTCATAACTACTATATCTTAATTGATATAAAATTGTATATAATTATTAAATATTATAATTATTACAAGATTAAAATTTTTATATTATTGAACCATTGCCAATTTTTATGGACATAGACTACCGAATAGAAACATTCATGAAAAATGAAGTTGTTCTCACCTAGAATAGTTATTTAGACAATGAATTGTTAATAAATTATTGATAAGAAATTATTAGTAAATAGTATATAATATGATATATATGATTATATTTGATGAATTTATTTATATTTCATATATATATATATATTATACTTGATAATATAATATTTATGAAGAAAGATGAGGCATTAGGTAAGGGTTCATGTTACATTCTAATTTATTTTCCCGATTGTGTCAAAATTCAATAGAGGGAATTTATATAGATATTATCAATTAATCCAAATAAATTTCATTTAATATTTTTTTATATTTATTCAATTATCCCAATTTCATCGCTTTCATACAAAAAATAACCGAGGAAATGTTTTTAAATAAAATACGACCTTATTAAATCATTAGTTGATGATCTTTTTTCCCAAGTCAATAGATTGGAAAGTTGTATTGTGATTTTTAAAATCAACAATTTAAATGTTTTGTGAAATTAATTTTAACCACCATTTAATTTATTTAATAATATTTTAAAATTGATATTAATCAATTTTTCAAAATATGTTTTTTTTAATTTGGATAAAATTTTTAGTGGAATGGTTTATTAATGTATATGGATAGATCTATTTTCCTTTTTTCATTAATGTTATTTTCTTTTAGAACTTCATAATAAGTTTACATTTTTTCATATATTGTTTTTCCAATATTTTGGAAATTTTCTGTTAAAACATTATCAAAATAAAATGATATTTTTATTATGCTTTAGAAAATTCTTTCAATGTCATTTTAAATTTATTTTTCATCTATGTGAACAACCTTTAAGGATCATTTTTCTTCAATAATGATATGATCTTATTAAACAATCTAATTCTTTTATATGGTTAATCTATGAAGATAATGATTTTATTAACATTATAGGAAACACATTTCTTGTCATTGTTTAATTAAATTATTATTAAATATTTAAAATCATTTTTCTTTTCTTTGTATTATTCTATAATGTAATGAAAACTATTTATCTTCCTTAAGTTATTATAAAATGAATTGATGAATTTTTTTATTAGATTATGGTAAATTTATGGTTTAAAGTCATATGAAATGTGCTAATGTATTATTTCTCTAATGAAATGACAAAATATTTCTAACTCATGATATTGATAATATATATGTACACTGAATTTCATGTTCACTATATTTTGAATAGACCTGCTTTCATGTACATAATTTTATCAATGAACCTTGATTTGTTTTCAAATATTTTTTTAGTCGACCTGGTTTCATGTTCGGAACTATATGTAGGTACTGAATTTTATGTTCTTAAATCAAGAAATGTGCGTCTTACATATTATAATTATATACAATCTTATAAAATTATCATTAGTCCAAATTTTTATATTTATTGTAATTACACGAACATTTAAAAATAAAATTCCCCTTTTGATTTAATTAAATGTATTATAATATAATACAGTAATTGAAAACACATGTAAATTTTTTTAATTTAAAAATATAGTTAATTTAACTTTATGGTTGATTATATAACTATTTAACATTGGTCACATGTTTAGTATAAATATTAGGTTTTATCTACTCTTAATGACATATAGAAAATAAGCAGCAACCTAAACTAGTATGATAATACACAATAATGCCCATTTATCAAAGCTTCTGAATGAGATAGCATCCCTAGGCATTTCCCTTGACTTATTCCAAGACGATATCCAACAACATAACCATGAGATATACTATTTACGAGAGAAGTTCAAGCTTATAGAGAACACTACTAAAATCATCTAAATTGATCCACCAAATTAATGTATCACCCTCTTAATCCAAAATCATAGTGTGGTTGGTGGTGTATTAAAGGTATATTTATCAATAACCCACCATTATTTGTATGTAAATTATTTTTTATATAATGCTGATTATATTCTCATCATATTATTGTTTCTTTATACATGTTTTTTATTTTTATATAGTAAACCACAAATAGTATTATTGGAAAATATTCAAATTCAATTTTAGAATTTATTTTAATAAATTAATGGATTTTATAAATAAATAAAATTTTAAAAAATTATTATTATTAATTAATTATTAATATGTAATTTTTTTAAAACTTTTATAAAGTGAAATATAATTTTTATAAGGGTTCAAAAATAGTTATATTAAAAAAACATAGAATTTCTCTATAAATATTTATTTCTATTTTAGAAATGAAAATCCATATTCTTAAAAAAACAATTTATATAATATGAATATTATTTTTGGAATTATAATTCTGAAATGGTGAATTTTTCATAATTTTATTAGTGTCAAATTTTTAGGTAAAGATTTAATACAGTTCAAATATAATTTTTTTGATATTTTTACATTAAGATAACCCAAAAGTGATTTAACAAATATTTTAAAGGTTATCCAAATATGAATTGATGATTGAAATTTAAAATAATTTGATTATATGTTTATTTATAAAGCCCTTAGGGATCCCCTTAAAATCATAATATTTATTAAGGTTATAAACCTATTAATTAAAATATGACTTACCTCTACTTAATAAATTATATTATTTTATTAAGATAGGAACATATCCATAAAAATAATAGAAACTACTCTGATTTGGCAGAAACGATGGGGAAAAAATAATGGGATGCTTATTGGTTTTGTTGTATTATGTATAGTCTAAAACCTAAATAATAATTAAATCCCCGTATTTTCTTATATAAAACCACCCATGATCCCATTTATCGTAACTCAAACTATATGTATAATTTATATACTCTTCAGTATACGCTATAAAGTCATATTAAGTCACCCTCAAGATCTCAAGAATACCCTCCCAAGCATTTGGAGTTACACACTCAAGTAGAGGAACCCCATATTCTCTTCTTTATTATACAATATTATATTATTCCTTATATTTCCAATTAATAATACTGTGATATGTATTTCCTTGTCCCTTTGATAAACCATTTCATTTCTAAATTATGTGAGACCCATTTTTCACTAGATAACTGATTTTATGAATTTTTATGTGAGATTGTTATGCTGTTGAAATGAAACAATTATTTTTTATTCCAGATCAATTATGTTCTGAATAAAATACCCATATATTTTCATGGGTATTAACCTTTATACACATATATTTATTTGACTTATTAATTACATGAATGTATTTCACACCCCCAGACCATGGAATAAATTATGATGGTGAATGAACCCATTAGTATGATCTATGTGGAACACTTAATCATGTGAAATAAATTAAAGTGATGTGTGATTGTGAAATTATATAGAGTTCCAATTAATTGGGCCTTATTAAGTAACATGAGAAATCATTTTGGGATCTGTATTGAACCTAATTCCATTTTTTCACTTTTTTACATTATGATTTCATGGTAGTTATCATTAACAGATGTTTATCATGTGATGTTTTATGTTATGGTCACATTTAATTTGTTATTATTTTCATGATATATCTTTACTCATTATTTATGTTTTGATTCTTACTCTATTTATTCCCCCATTAATATGCATATTTTATAATATGTATCTCATAATTGCATGTTTATTCACTTATTGGTATTTATTGCTCACCACTTTTTATATGTGTCCCCAGGTTATCCTGTGCAGTTTTAAAAGACATGGATTTATAGTGGCATGTTAAAGAATTATTCTGTAATGTTGTTGTCTCCCATGTTAAATATTTGGACTTATTTTTCTCTTTCTCAATGAAACTAGTCTAATAAATCATTCATGTAGTATTATGTTAACTTTTAGGTAATAAATCATTCATCATTGTGTAATAAAGAGCATTGTTATTATAGTTGATCTCAAAGGAAATGTTTACTTATTTTTTTATTAGGATTATAAAATATTAAAGAATTCTATTTGTATAAGCCTACGTAGAATAAAACAACCATAAATTTAGGTATGTGTAGTGTTAGTTTATTTTCAAGAAAATACATCCCAATATGGATATCACATGTGGATGTTGTTGTGGAACATATGAATCTATTCGTAACAACTCCAAAAAGGTGTGTCTGACCTAACACAGTGTAAAATGGAACATGACAATGGACTTTACTAGACATATAGTTTGAAACACTCAAGGGATATTCATTTGTAACATCATACACTCATTATATACTACTATTAATAGAGAAATTTCCATAATTATATATGATAATATATAGACCATGGTTGACATAGATTAATTACCTATAATTCATATGTTAAAGAAATAAATATAAGTTACAAGTTACCTATTTAATGTTATGAAATTATCATTTTTTTTGTTCAATAATTTGAAAATACTCATCCCTAATTTTCATATTATTATGTCCATTAGAAGGAATGATGAAAAATCTGGTAAACGTTTAATATGAAGGGAAATATGATGACTTTACCAAAGAGATTCCTAACTCGATGGGAGTAAGAATCTCAGAATTCATTATAATAATTTTTTACATGACACAGGTTATGAATAGAAACATGAATCTGGGGGATAATACAAGTCCCCTGAAAAAATATGTTTTGGTTGAGACCTTTTTGTGACAAGGGGCTCTGAAATTCAATGGATCATATGATACCTTAATTATGGAATAATGGGTCAACTTGATTTAAAAGATCTCTTCTATCATTCAATGTTATGTTCAAGAAAAGGATTTGGTGGATATTTATCAGATTAGGTAGAAAATAAGAATTGGTGGAAATTTTTCAATAATACGAATCCTAAAGAATAATTTAATGATATGGGGTGTAATAATTTCAAAAAATATATTTTAATAAATATTTTTATCAACCTCTCCATCTTAAAATGGAAAAATATTTAATTTTCCTCAAGAATAAATATGATGACTATATCAATTTGTAAGAGGAAATCATTAAAATGCATAGATTATATGCCATAGTATTTTTCATTACCCTTGAATGCAAGGTTAACCACATAATTGGTGGGATAAAATGTAGTATATGAAAATCCATGGTGATCCATCACAATAATAGACGTGTGAATATTATTCCATATAACATCAAATTTGAAATATATATCGATGAATATTATGGTTTTCATGGGGGTAATAAGTGAAGTGTGGATCATAATTATTGTGTTCCAATGTAGGAATCTTATGGTTCCAATAAACTTCATTACCCACTTGTGAATTATGCAGAAAAAAGCACCCTAGAAATTACATCATGGGGTCAAGGAAATGATTTAGGGAAGGGAAAGAAGGAAACCTGGCTAGTTATTTCATAAAGGTTAATACCACAAATTTGACAGTGGAAATGAATGCTTTATTAAATCCTCAATGAATATTCCATTTCATCATATACATAGAACCATGTCAATTATGAATCAATGAACTAATTAAATGTTTTTCAATGTAAACAAGTTACATTCATTGTAAAAAGGGATAGCTTTTTTCATCACAAATGCGAAGGTGGATCCCAAAAACGAATTTTTGACCAGAAATATAGTTATCCGTTGAATAACATAAAAGATATGGTTTGATTCTGTATATACACAATAATTCAAATCCTGAATGTTTAGTAGAACTATTCGAACCCCACAACCCATCATGAAGTATAATTATTTGTTGAAATGAAATATGGGGTAATTATTTCATCAAAAGTATATAACTCCTCATTTATCATAATTATTGTGTGGAACATACAAGAATACATTTTCATATAACCTTTGTTAGAATTTAATTCAATTATATGCATGGATTGGATTTCCATATATATAGCGAACAAAAATTTCCATGATAGAGAAATAATAATCGATATTGGGATTTGACCATCGATTATATATAAGTGAAATGAGTATTGTGACTCTTCTTTATAACTAACATCATAATAATGAAGTATATTAAACTATGATAGGGAATATCTATATCAAAAAATTTTATTCTATATAAATAACCATTCATGCAGAAATGTCTATTGTGAGGGAATATAATGATGTGTTTCATGAAGAATTGCATGGCCTTCCACCTAGTTGAAATGATTAATATTCAATCAAAATTATTCATGGGGAATTACCAATATCTCAGACACTAAATATAATATATTTTTTGAAACATGATGATCTGAATAACAAAATTCGGGAGAATATGGATAGAGGGTTCATATTTCCATGTGATTCACTATAGGGTTTACTAGTCCTCTTAATCAAGAAGAAGGATGGGTCAATGCAGATTTTCATTGATTACCATGTACTCAAAATGATCTTGATAGATAAAAAGTACCCACTGGTAAAGATTAATAACTACATTTATTATATATGTGGGAAAAAATACTTATACAAGGTGGATATACAGTTGGTATGTCACAAAGTTAGGGTGAATGAAGAGAATATCCCCATGACAAATTTTTGTATAATTCACCAGAACAATTAGTTTATAGTTTCTCCTTTCAAACATAATAATTATCAATAAATCGTCATGTGTTTAATTAATAGATTATTTATAGATTAACATGAAAAAATTTTAGTAGTATTTATTTATGATATTCTAGTATACTCCAAAACCAAGGAGGTGCATGTGGAGAATCATTTCATTGTGATAAAGACTATATAAAGGGAGTAGTTTTTTCCATGATTATAAATTTTCTTTTATGGTTAATGGAGGTATCATTATTGGGTCACATAATTATAATAAATGGGATTTCATGGGATCCATAAAAAATTTAAAGCAATTAAAGGATGGATAATGCCATCATCTGTGAAATATATTCGTAGTTTAATTGGATTTTTTGGGGTATTATCATCAATTTGTGTTAAATTGATTATGAATATAAAAGAATCCATCCAATTAAACTCAGAAGGGATTAAATTTTTCATGGAATTATGAATTCATAGAAAGATTAATGTAGAAGAAAATGAGGCTTATCCCTACAGCTTTGCTCACACTACCGACACCTGGAGTGATTTACTTGGTGTTTAGAAGTGCTTCGAAGAACTAATTTTGATATGTGTTAATAAAAAAAAGAAAAACTCATAGTTTATTATTCAATTTAGTTTGTATTTCATGAAAATGCTACCCAAGACATGATTACTATATGGATTTAGTGATATTTTCTTAAAAAATATAGAGGAATTATCTATTTGGTAGAATTGTGAAATATATACTTATCATAAAAGCCTCAAGTATATATTCCCACACAAAGAGTTTAATATGTGAAAACAAAGATGTTTAGTGTTGATTAAGAACTATGACTGTTCGATTCACTACCCTACAGATAATGGGAATAAATTGGATGTTTCTCTATGTAGAAATGATCCATAAATTTTATAATTTATGAGAATTGAGAAGGATCTGATCATTGTCGGATTTAAAAGGAAAGAAATGAGAATCATAAAGAAAGGAAAATCCTAATTCTTTTCTCAAATAATTATTAAACCATATATTTCATTAATGAAAAAGGATACTATATGAAAATATGTTCTAATTAGGCAGAATTTGGAAACTATAAGAAAAGAAAACTTCGTAGAATTTAATGTTAAAGAATATGGAATTGGTAGATTTGTTTCAGGACTATGGATACCATCAAATTATGTGTTAAAGATGGAACTATTGGATGATACACATAGTTATACTTTCTTTATTCACCTATGAATAAAAAATATGTATCGATATTTAAAAGGGCACTATTGGTGGGGAAATATGAAAAATCAAATAACTGATAATACATCAAAGTTCTTGGTATGTTAAAAAGTGAAGGCAAAAAGGAAGAAGTATAAGGGATTGATGAAACCATTACATAAAACAACATGGAATTGAGAAGAAAATCACCATTGATATTTTCACCAAGAATCAAAATCCATCTAGAGGAAAAGAGAAACTAATTCTATTTGGGTTATGGTGGACCATCATACAATGACAAAACACATCATTTTGATTTCAAAAGATCAAGTTGGAAAATTATACATCAAAGAAGTGATAAGAATTAATGTAGTAAAACTGTCGATTCTATCTGTTCGAGATCTGTGATTCACCTCCATATTCTAGACATGTAATCATCATTATTTATAATATGAGTTGAAATTCATAATGTCTTATCACCATCAAAATGATGGACAACCAGAGTATACTATTTAGAAACTAGAAGACAGGTTTCAAACATGTTCTATGGAAAATAAATTAGGATGGGACAAAGGAATACCTTTGGACGAGTTCACACAAAAAAATATTTTCTAATCAAGAATCAAAATTACCCATCTAAATCCTATTGTGGGAAGAGGTGCATAATAGCTACATGTTGGGATAATGTTAGTGAAAAAAATTCCCTGGTCCTAAAGCGGTAGAGGAAATGCATGAAAATGTTAATACCATTCAAGAGCATAAAAAATTTATTCAGAGTCAAAAAAAGTGCTATGTTTATAATAATTTATGTGACATTGTTTTTTATGTTTGATACATGTTACTTATCCACCTATAAATGGAATAAATTGATGAGATATTCGATAAATGAAAAGTAAGATACATAAAACTCATTTCGATCCTTGATCAAATCAGAGTGGTGGCCTACCAAATTTCACACCCACATAACCTATCTCATTTATATTATGTATTCTATATATCCCTCTTGAGAAAGATCCTACCCTAATCTTCTCATGTACTTGATCCGTAGGTCATACCTTTAGAGAATTATAACTCATATGTGGGGAAAAAGGTAGAGATTTTAGATCATAAAGACAATGATCTATGAAACAAGTCAATGGACCAAGTCAAAGGGCTATCAAGAAACGAAAAGATTTAAGAAGTGTCATGGGATCCAAATAGTGTTATGAAATATAATTACCTTCACCTGTTTTATTGTGGGAAATGATAATATTCTAGTTTAAAATTTATATGGGGGAATATTTTAATGACCCCTACTAATATAAATAAATTTCTCATTTTGATTTAATTAAATGTATTATTATGTAATATGGTTATATAAAACAAATTAAATTCTTTTTGATTTATAAATAATATTAAATTTTCATTACCATAGATAATATATCCATTTAGGAGTGATTATATGGTTAGTATAAATATAGGGTTTCATCCAATTCAATTGACACAGAAAAAGGAGGTGACTGCCTCAAATAGTAGGATCATACAATATAAGGCTCATTTATCAGAGTTGCTGAGGGATATAGAATCACTAAGCACCGTCTTTTACCAAGCCCAATATGTGATCCTAAAAATCAATAATAAGAAAAACCATTTATGAGATAATTTCAAGATCATCTAGATAATGACCCAAATAATGTACACCGAACAACCGGATGAAAGGAACAAAATCATGAACCTTACTATTATGGTTTTGTCTTCTATATTAAAGGGATATGTATCAAGGCCCTATAATTATGAGTGAGAGAATTAATTTTTGTATAATTAAGAATATAATTTCATCATGTTATGGTTAATATATAAATGATATTTATTTTGATATTATAAAACACAAATAGTATTTTTGGGTAATATTAAAATTATATTAGGGAATTTATTTTTATGAAATAATTGTATTTTTTTGATAAATAATATTTTAATAAATTATTATTATTGAATAATGTTTATTTTATATAACTGACAATATAATTTTCAAAAATCCAAATGTAATTTTTTAAGGGATCGAAACATGTTATTGTAAAAAAATCCCAACATTTATGGATAAAAATCTATTACTATTGAAATAGAGAAAATAAAAAAAATAGAAAATTATTTATAAAAAATGAATATTATTTTTGGAATTAGAATGACAAAATTAACCAATAGTTAATTTTTCTTAATTATCTAAGACAATTTAATTTCCAGGTAATAATTATATACTGTATAAATATTATTTTTATATTATGACATCAAGATGACCCAAAGATGATGTAATAAATACAATAAGTGGCATCCAGTACCAAATATATGTTTTTTATTTTATATGATGTGATTTTATTAGTATTTTATTTATATTATAAAATATTTATGAATCCTCCAAAATCTTAAATATATTAGAATTTTAAAACAATTTCATTAAAAGTATGACTCACCTCCAAATAAGAAATTTTATTATTTTACTATGTTCTACAATTTTCCTTATAAATTAATTACAACCACTCTCCTTTTTTTCGAAACCATCGGAAAAATCCTTTATACAGTTGGTGGTTTTGGTTATTTTATTATGTAGATTCCAAAACAAAGATAATAATTAAATCCCCTTTTTTCCTATATAAACCCATCCAAGATCACATTTATCTTCACTAGAACTCCATGGTGAATGTCTTTAATCATTCCAACACTCTCGGCAGTCCTATCAGGGTGCCCCAAAGATCTCAAGAATCACATCCCAAGCATTTGGAGTAAAAAACTCAAGTAAGGGATCCCCTCCTTCCCTTATTTATTTATGTTTCTTTATTATATTTGTTATTATATTTTCAGTTAATAATGTTCAGATATTTCATTCCTTGTCAATATTTTTTAAAATTTCATGTCCAAATGATTGTAGACTATTTATTGGACAGAAACCCATTTTTGGACTTTAAGACCAATGTCATCATGCTACAAAAATTTCATAGAAATTCTCATAGCCAAAACAATTATATAGTAAACACCATATCCATTTCATATCAAGGTCGCTTAAATTTGTATGCATATGTTTATTTTCCTTTAGATTAACATGTATGTATTCAAAACCACTGTATCATGGAATATATTAGGATAATGAATGAATCCATTTTGTGTGATGTATGTGGTACACATAAGAATGAGAATCAAATGAATATGATCGGTGAGCCCAAAATTATATATTGATCCAACTTATTGGGTAGTGTCTAGTCTCATTAAACTTCATGATGATAAATGGAGTGAAATTAAATCCTTTATAGTAATTTTTCTATCTACATGTCACGGTAGTTTTCCTTGAGTTATATTTATTTTGTAGTCTTTTGTGTTTTTTCCACTTTTCACATGTTATTATTATCATCCTATATCATGTAAAAATTTTAATTTTGATGAATTCTACTAAATTTAAGGCCCATTTATATTCCTATTTTATAACATATAATGACCCAGTATTAATGTACATAGACATTACATCACTTTTGGGGAGTACTTAGAACATTCAAAAAATAGATGCCCAAAGACCGTATTAGTCTAGTGCCTTTGTAAACATAAAAACATGAATGATGCTACATATGTTATCTAAATTATCTCTCACTAATTTTTATTACTAGAACCCCTATTAAAAATATCATACATAAATAATATATTTATATCCTAAGGTAGAAAACATAAAAAGGGGTGATCTTAGATGCTGAGTAAGGGTAAAAAAGGAAGACATGTAAATATAAAACTTATCATAGAAGTATTTGACCATGATATGAAACATTTTAAGATCATACCTTTCATATAAATGATCAGAAACAATAATCAGTGAATAAATATTGATATTTCATAAGCCATGAATCATAATTAAATAAATAACATAATCCATAAAAGCATAATAAAGGAATAAATAATTGAATTGTGGGAAACACAAATGAATATAATATGATTTATATACTAGACTAGGAATCACTTCCAACACCTTCTTAATAGTATGGGTTCATTCCTCATACTAGCATGGTAGTTATGGTTCACTACCATGTCCATATTAGTAGCGTTAGTTCACTCATAATACTATTATGGTAGTAATGGTTCGCTTCCATGGCCATCTTAGTAGTCAATGATCACTCCCAAGATCATCTTAGTATATCTCATTAAATTAAAATGTTTAACCAATGCATTAGAGGGATATATAGGTACCACCAATCTCATTATGAAATAATAAATTCATTTTCCAAAAAATAATAAAAACTCATATCATAAACTTTGAAATGAAATGGGTTCCATAAACACATAATCATATCTTAACCTCAGAAAATAGATAAGCTTCATAATCATTTCATCAAAGCATATCTTATGAAATTAATTAGGATTCATAAGAATATTATCCATTAAAAGAAGAATATTTCAAAAACATCATGTCATCAATACATAAACCATTCACATAATAATATTAATGAAACCATTATATCACTTCCTCGAAAATAATAACTAACACCAGAATATTTTATATTACATGGGAAATAATTTTGAAAAATATTTAAAGAAATTTCCCGAGTAAATTTACTTTTCTCCTTTGAAATGTTTTCCGTAATACATAAAACCATTTGAAAATCATTTTCATGAAAATAAACATTCAAAATTATAAATAAAGACATTAAAACATTTTGAAAGCATTTTTCCTTTGAAAACATGTATGGGGGATATAATACCATTTGAAAACCATCTTCCATAAAAATATAAAACTGAATCTTGAAAACCTTTGGAAAAAATTTATTTCAAAATATAATTTGAATACATTTTATTATAAATTATAATTTTAAAAATGAATTTTTTGTTTCCAATAAATGGTAGTGGGTAAAATGGTTAGAAAATCTCTTGTACAGAGAAAGACAATAATATTCCTTTGAAAAAATTGGTAAAAAATGGTAAATAGGTTTTTAATGAACATATGAAATTATTATAATATTCATGAAATCTAGTTTTGTAACACATGATTTTGAAGGAATAATGATTTCTAACAGAAGAGAGATGTAAGGTCATAATTTTTTTTAAAAATTCATAATTATCATAAGTACCAACAAGTGTATAAAATTGTACCAATACATGAATGTATAAATAAAAACTGTAGGAGATGAAATTTAATGAGTTTTCTTGATATATTAATCATACTATTTCATTAATTAAAACATGGTAATAAATAATCTTGATTAATTATGAGATTCTTCCAATAAGCTCTTACCAAATTGTATCATTGAATCATACTCACCATATAAGAAAATGAAATAACATGGAGATTTCATATATCATTAAAACAATTATATTTATATTATTAAATTTTAAAGGTATTTTTACAACTCATACAAGATTATAGATGCATAACAAGCCACGTGTCACAAAGTAGGAAAAATTAGACAAAATTACTTTGCGAGTATGTAAATTTTAGATCATAAACCAAATGACAGAACGATAATAAATTTTTTATTTTTATACAAATATATCTAATTATTAGAGGAATATAATACATTCATGGTAATTATATAAACCACATAAAATAATTTAGTGGTGAATAAGGCTAGTATGTCACAAACATAATGTGTGATACAAAATTCCCTTCCCTTGTGAATTGACTCTATTCGTACTCCTACATGATTCGTGTATAATAAATGTAATATTATTATATAGATTATAGATAATAATATTATTATATATAATACCATAAATATTTTTATGATGACATTATATTGTCCACTTTATCAAAATTCTATGCTATGTTTTATCTTCGAGTAATATATGCATTGTTTTATGCAAGTGTCTTAATTAAGCATATCATTAGTCATTTAATTATATACAAATTTCACAAATTAAAACCAAGATATAAATTTCATCTATATTAAGTATATGTTGATTTTAATAATCTATATGATTTATACATAGGAAATGGAATACAATATTCATGGATATGGTAGCCCATACGAACGCATGAATACCCTTTCCGTTTAGTTGTCATATTGGAAGAAAGAGAGTAAATTCCATATAAATATATATTTTTATATAAATCATTATTAATGTAGTATTATTATATAATATATATCATATAATTTCACCAAAAATACCCTTAATACATTCCATGTACTGTGTGAACGAATCACATCAAATTTAGTGGGCGAAAGTCCACACAACCTCAAACGAAATAATAATATTTATAAAAGATTGAAAGTATCAAGATATGAATAGGAAAATAATTTAGTGTTTTTTAATACATTATAATTATCTTAAATAATTTATAAAAATAAAGGTTCCATTGTAATTCTCACCATGATAGGTGGTAAAGGAAGAATGAACAATCATTGTTTTGGGAGGCGGTAGTTCACAATACACATAGAAAGTATGTTTTTTACCAATTAAATGGAAGTTTGAGTTTATATAGGTTGAAATCATAGAATTAGAAAATCTAAGTATATCCAGGATACTAGTTATTTTTTATAATATTATAATATTTATATTGGAGGGGATGGAAAATGAAAGTAAGATAAATGAGCTTGAGGGAGGATGTTACATATTCTTAGGGTAACTCCTTTTGGTTTTCACCATTGGAATTCTCTAGATTTATTCATTCCCTAATATATTATTTATGGAATATGGTAAGGATGTTTGTGGAGATATTTTAAAATATTATGTTCAAGAAAATGTGGATTAAGAGGTGTGAGGAAGTGGGATGTGAGGATGTTTTTTATAGTGGAAGAGGAGTGGCTCACCTGTATTATTTTTGAGAATGGAAACCCCACCAACATTGTTTATTCCAAATAGATTCAATAAATTTACAAAGTATATCCAATAATTTTTAGAGTAAAAATATGCCCATAAAATGGATTTTGGTCATCTTTCTAGGTCATATTAGGCTTAAAGATTAGGGTTTAGTCCCTTGTCATACATAATTTACTAATAAAAATTTTAATTAATTTTTATTATATTAAAAAATATTAATGGTAAAAAAACTGTGTTTATATTAATATAATCTATTAATTATGATTAATAAAAATATAAAATCACTTTTTTCATATTCCAATTACAGATGGGGAAGAAATTAATTTAAATTTAACCCCATAGACGGGATTACCAAGAGGCATTTTAAAGTAAAAATTTTCAAAAGTTTTTTGGTTTTGTATAACTAATTTAAATTTGAAATTTATTTCAATGGCATAAATTTGATATTATTATAACAATGTGATCTAATAAAACTTCAAAATATGTTTTTAATTAAATTTACCCTTATTGATAAATTATTTGAAAATGTATTTTTTGAGTCTAATTTCTGTATTTTCAATATTCATTAAATATTTCAACATTACATAAAAATACAAAAATATCAACATAAAATTATTTTTACCTTTCAATTTAAAAAATTATGTTTATTTTTTAATTTAATATTTATAAATGTTCCAATATTTATATTTAAAATTGGTTCCCCATCAAAAGGCTGTAAAAGTGCCTTAATAAAAATTGTGGTTTTTATGTGTAAAATATGGTTCATTATTACCTTATTTATATAGAATATATTGGATTAATATAATGAATATTTTTTTGAATATATATATATATATATAATATTAATATCACTAACTAATTGTAATTAATTTTATTAATTAGGGTAAAATAGCTTTGTTAGCATAAAAAATACATTTCTGTAAAAATATTTCCTTTATATTCAATTGAATCATTACAACTAATGAATTCATTTAATAATAGTGTAAACTATTGTTTTTGATAAGTTAGTTAATACTATAAATAACTTCTTACTTAATGTATTGGTTATGTTTTAACATATTCAATAATTATATTTTAATAATATATTGATGTTTGGTAAAACATGGTCTTGCATTGTATGAATGACGTCGATGAAATCCAGTCTTACCTGTAACATAATCTAAACTAAGTGAATTTTATAGAGAATTATGACATTTATATTAACTGTAGTGCATGATTGACATGAAATTTCATATAACTCAAGGAAAACATAGTGCTTTAATATATGTAAAAAAACTATTTTCAGTTTCGCGTGATATGAAAAATATCAATAAGAATAAATTATTTTAAAATCATTATTCAAAAAAATATATGGTTTTCAAATTATAACCCCTTAAAATTAATTTATCCCCAAAAAATCTTATGGGGTATTAATGTTATAATACGTTAATGTTATTTTCATAAAAACCCAAATCGTAAAAATGAATACGTAAATTTCCGTTCCAGAAAAGAAGTTTTTGAAACATGATTGTTACCCAATGTAATATATAACTAGTTTTCTTGACATGAGAACATAGGTGGTAAGTGAAAATATAGACTTAGAGTAAAATCATAAATATTTTTGAGTTATTAGAGTCATCAATAAAAAACAAAATATATTATTCATCAATGTTTTAATAGAAAAAAGTTAATCATTAACCTGGACATCACGTAGGCTAGTGGTAGTCATGAATCCCTTAACATCCATTAGTCATGGGTTCATCACCCATGGTCATTTCGAACATGATGGGTTGTCTCATAATATACATGATTTATATTACAAAAAAAACGGTAATATAATTTTGAAATTGGGATTAAAATCCTCAAGAGATTTTTAATAACGGGATATCATTTTGACTAACACATTCTATAACAACTCACTAAATAAATACTTAAACCAATGTTTAACATAAAATTATCATAACTGGTTAACATTATAACCCTTGAAAATGTAAATAAACCAAACATTTGGAATAATGTCACAAAATAATCTAATATTGATCCCTCATATTTCATAAAGTATCTCTCTGTTTTTGCATTCAAAACATATGAATACCCTTATTTTATATTCTATTTAAACATGATATTAACCTAAATATATATAAATGATTTTGTAAATCATTCATTCTCAATTATTCCAAAGGTTTAATGATAATTCCTTAAGTAAAAAAAGTTTTAATCTTTAACCATAATGGCATTGAACACTTTTTAATCAAATCAATAATCAGACCTAGGGTAATCAGTGGTATCCAATTTACCTTATCGAAATCGATCATATATTTATCTAAGGGGAACACAATTTTTTCGACATCTTGATAATATTAAGGGTTATTTACCTTAATAAATATTTTCATTTTCTATGTCTTTATAAGCATTAATAATATCATTTTCCATCATTAAATAAATCATATACTGTAAATAGTTTTATATTTCATGATTTATATTTGATAATACTTGAATTTTAAAACATAAGTACATGATTTGTCACAATTTATTCTCAAACTATTACTCATACTACATCAATTTATTCTTTATTAAATCTTACCTTAAATATGAAATATGAATCATGTCTCTAGGTTCCTCAAACTCAATATAATAACACTTCTTATGAATAATGTAAATTACACTAGAAGAATATCACATACGTTTCACATGTCATTTGATGCCTCTTTATCTTCATAAGTATAACCAATACTAATACAAACTTCCTTTTCACTTTATGTGATTTCCAATTGGGAGATATATTTTCGAAATGCTAATATTGTTTACCTCTAAAACATTCAATGTCAACCATCTTCCTTCTAGTACTAGCCATTGACTAATCCCATAAATGACATGATATGAAACACATTTCATATAAGAAAACTATATGATCATGAAAAATTACATATATGATTCCTAAATCATGAAAAATACCATTTAATCGATAACAAATTGGGTTAATATTTGGTTATTCATAGTCATTTTCTATTCAAATCCTTAAAAATATTTCATGAAGAGTTTTTGAATTTTGAAATCATATCCCATAGGAGTGTTAAACCAAGTGTGCAGTAAGGCTTGTTGTCTTATTCTAGATTACGATGACTCAAGATTGAGACATCTGGTTAGATTTTTACCCCTTTGTAAATCTGTTGTAGATCCACATCCACATGTTTTATCTGAATTGTTATGTTTTTCTAGGAAACCACTCACTCTATCCTTCACCAAAATTCTAGGACATTTTCCTACACATTTCGTTTTAATTAAAAATATACTTACACATTTACTTATAGTTCTCAATATGGTTTTCTCATCATTGTTTCAAAATTTTAACTATATATTTTGTCACGTACCAACTATAACTACCCATTCATAAAATACATAGGCATTAAATGACCTTTTCAATATACCTAATACATTAAAAAATATATTCTCAAATTACGTATTAGTCTAGTTAATTTTTAAACATGGAAATATGATCACTAATACATAAGTGATATACATTATCTCCCACTAGGTTATTCTTGACTAGAACCCTTTTAGAAACATCACACATAATACATATATTAACAACAAGGGGAAAGAAACAAAAAAATTGATGATCACAGATTCTTAGTAAGTATAACAAGGGAGGCATGTAAGAATAAACATGAGCATATGGGTATGAGAATATGATCAATATATTTGATGATCATAGCATTGAAACAACAAATCATAAAAATGAATCATGTCATAATTCATGACAGTTCATAAAATATAAATCATATGTAAATAAAGAACCGAAGCCATAAAATCATAACATAGGAATAAAACCTAGAATTAGGGAAAAAACATAAGAAAATAAAAAAAATTCATAGTATCCAAGGAGTCATTTTAAATAAAATATTAGTAGTTAATGTTTAGAAAATATTCTATTATGGTTGTTATTGTTCACTCCAGTGGATATCTTAGTAGCACTCACTCACTCATCACACTATCTTGGCCATCTTGGTTCACTCCCATGGCTATCTTTGTAGTTAAGTTTCACTCCTAATACCACCTTATTATAGATCATGTGATACAAAAATCATAACCCAATGCATTGGAGGGGGATATAGGTCCCACCCATCTCATTATAAAATCATACACACATGTTCCACAAACTCTTAATCAATCATTTCATAACCCATGAAATGAAATATGTGTGCAAAAAATGTAATCATATATTAACCAATTGAAATGAGATCGGTTTTATAATTATTTCATTGAATAATAACCCATGATAATAATTATAATTAATAATTATATAAACCATTATATTAATAGGGTTTTAAAAACATCATTTCATCAATAACTGAACCATTCATAGAAAGAATATGAATGGAACAATTAGTTAATTTCCTAGAAAGATGTGAGTAACACTATTGGATTCCATATTAGATGGTAAATAATTATGAATTATATTACAAAAACACATCATGAGTAAATTATCCTCTATACAATGAAAATTTATTTTTAAAACAGATAACCTTTTGTAAACAATTTTCTTGAAAATTAACATATAAATTATAAAGGAAGCATTGAATTTTCTTGGAAAGACCTTTTCATTTGAATAAATTTAGTGGACCTTGATTTTTTTTTGAAAAAACTTTCTCTGTAAGTCATTTTAAGTATAATTTTCATATAAATAAACCATTTTGGAATTATACGTGATATTCAATGAAATGAATGTGTGTAAATCCTTGAAGGTCATACGAGGTAAAATGAACATTCCATTTTCCCGGTAAAAATGATAGAAAAATTTATTGTCCAAGAAGATAGTCATGGAATAATTTGAAAAAAACAATTTATGATACTAATGGTAAAAATTTCTTTTAATGGTCCTTTTATATTATTAGTATATTCATGAAATAAAATTCTAGGAATCACAGGTTTTAAGGAAGATATGTTTTTCACTTAAGATAATGGTACGTTCAAATTTTCATAAAAATATTTTCATAATTATTTTAAGTTCCAATATTTTTTAAAAAGTATACTAATTAATGAAAATATAAAAAATAAGAAGAGAATAAAATTCATGAGTTTTTGGAAAAAATGATCATTATATTTCAGTAATGAAATTGTGATCATAAACAATCTTCATAAACAATGATATTTTTTCAATAAACTCGTCCCACATAGGAAATTTCAATCATACTCCCCATGTAGGAAATTGAAATTACATTGAGAGTTAAAATATCATAAAAATAATTAGATTCATATTATATATTGAAAAATTATATTCATAAAACACATATAAAAATATAGGTGTATTGTAGAGACCCGAAGCTTGACGTACATGGACATTACATTACTTTTGCGGAATACTTAGTACATAACAAAAACACACACACAAGGATCGTAATAGTTTAGTGTCTTTGGAAACTCGGATCGTAATCTTCTAAACTTGGTGAAAGATCTTCAATATCTCCCATAAAGATCTTCCCCCTTTTTTTACCTAAAACCTTTCTTTATATCCTGGGGAAAAGAAAACATAAAAGGGTGAGCTCAAATGCTCAGTAAGGGTAAACAATGTAAATATCAATCACATAATTTTCATAAGAACATAACATTTTTGGAAATCTTAACCTGCAAAAGAGAGCATAATTTCATAACATGGGATAAATCATAGTAGTGAAAAGAAATCATAACTTAAAACATTACTCATTGTGGCATACACACATAATCATAGAGAATCATTTCTTGTTAGTCAAGACTCATTGCCAAGACTATCTTAGTGGACAAAGTCCGTTTCTGAATCGAGTAATCCTCGTTTCAGTCCTGTTTCACTGAACCGGTATAACCTACCATTCCAGCCATGTCTATCTCATGAGATATAAAATCTTTACCCAATGCATTGGAGGGAGATATAGGTCCCACCCATCTTATAATGAATCCTTTCTTATGTGTGCCACATAATCATAAAACATACATCATCGCATAACACATGTAAAAAAAATGGGATTCTTGAAACATCATGACATCATAAATCAATTCATATAAGATAAAGGAATTCATAAACATAATTCCATCACAACATAGTCAACTCAATGTAAAAATATGGATAGAAACAGAACCCTTTATTATCTTAGATGGAAAATAATTTTGATAAAACACTTGAATTGAATTCTTGAGGAAAATATCCTTTCTTCTTCAAAATCAATTTCTTTTTACAAAACATCATGCAATTTTAAAAGAAAAAGATTTTATTGAAAATAGTCATGAAATATTTTAGAGGAAGCTTTATGAAAATAAGGCTTTATAAAACAGTATAAATCCGTTCGTGCCGTATAAGTTAAAAAAACATTCTTCGTACTTTTGTCGGAAAAGTCAAAAAGTACCTCGTACGAAAAACGAAAAAAGATTCCTTTCATATCCTTTACTAAAAACTCATAGAAGGGTAAAATTGGATTTAAACAATTGTAGGTGGATGGAAATAATATTACATATTGAGGGAACATGGATGTGGATGATAAAATACACCCCAGTAAATACATACGAATAAACAATCTCGGATAAAAATGAGATTGTGATATTTCCCTTACCTTAGGTCCGACTTGCTTTGTAAGTGTCCGAACCTCCTGTATAATGATTTAAATCATGTTATTGACTTATTACAGAATCATATTCATTGTTATGATATCATATATGGTTCACTTATGACATTATATTACCCGTTCTTTTGTAAATTCCATGTTAAAGAAGCGTTTTGGGTAAAATCGTTTCATTTATCGTAGGTGTTTTGACTTGTTGTTCTTGACATCATTATTACTTATATCATGATTTACTTACTTCCAGAATATAAAATATGATTTATATATCATATATATTCAGTATATATATATATAATAGATAGATAAATAAAATGAAAAACACCGTTCATGGAGACGGTAGTCCGTACGTACGCATGAACGCTGTTTTTCCTTCCTTATTGTCTTGAAATGGATGTAAGTAGATGACATACATATGTATATATATACATAAATCCAGTAGCTTTATAATGTCATATATTTCATTATTATTTCTTATATATACATTATAATCATTCTTAAATGGTTAACATGGAGAATGAATCTCATCGCGTCGTGGAGACGGTAGTCCGTACGTACGCACGAGCGATGATATCATTTCTATAAATATTGAATTGAATTGGAGTGGATTATACAATATATCAGAATCAATATGATTTTGTAATAACTATGTATAGTTATTCTTTACACCATTATACCCATCCATGTAAGGTGGTAATGGAAAATAGATTACACCACGGCGTGGAGACGGTATTGCGTACGTACGCACGCGCGGTGATTTCATTTTTCCGTAGGATGGATAGAAGGTGAATTAGGGTTATTTCATACTTATAATAACATATCAGTATATGAGTGATACTGATGTTATTACTTCATAATGAAACAACCTAATAAGAAGAAGTGTAAGAAGAAATAAAGATGAAAGAATTGGTAACGGTAATTACCTCTTCTTTGAAGTGCCTCTTTGAGACCTCCTCTTAGGGCACTAGAATTGGTCTTTGAGGAAGACCAGAACCTCTAGGATGTTTCTAGGGAAGTGGAGAAGAGATTTTGGCAGGGGTTGGCCGAGCTTGAGTTCTCAAATTGGTGTGAGGAGGAGGGGGAGGAGGTGTCCTTTTATAGGGGAGGAGAGGGGCACCTTAGGAATATCTCAAAATATTATTTTATATTAAAGTCAAAATCGGTTTATAATGGTTCCAAAGGGTCTTATTTCGAAGATAAAGTGGGTATGGGTCGAAATACTATCAACCAATAGGATTTAGACAAGTTTAGGGTATTATTTTAACCTTATCAATTAGATTTAACTCTAAGTTAAATAATTTAACTTTTACCGTGTCTTTTTCTTTTCTTTCACTATATGGTTAATAAACTTACTATAACATGCCAAACGAACCCCAAATTGTATATTATTAATACATATATCCTTATCTAAGTCATTTGGCCGAACCTTAGATTTTTAGGAATAAAATAACAATTAATAATATAATATTTTATTTAAAAACTATTTTGTGTCAATTTTGACACTATTTGATATATGATTTTTGTGAAAGTCATAACAGAATTATATGTTCGAACCAAGTTGATTAAATCAACACTAATATTTCATAGTAACCTATAAAATTAGTGGAATTCATAAAAAGTCTTAAATTACATTTATTTTGGTATTTATATTATCAATTATGTCAATATTTCATTAATAAGATAATTACTGCATCATTTTTGTGTCATAAATAAATTATATTATTGGATGTCTAAAAATTACAAATAAAATACCATCATGTAGGAAATATTTTTAGCTTTCTAATGAATATTTATAGTCGAATTTATCTTATGTATAACCCCATATTAAAAATTATTTACTTATTAAACTTTGATTTTAACTATTTTATCCTTTCTTTAAATAAATTAATAATAAATGTCCTAATCTAATCCAAGTGGGCCTAAATGGTCATATTTTATTCCTAAGTTTGTTTTTGGTCGAATTACACTTGTCCAATAGAATTAGGACATGTGTTAGGGTAATATTAATATCATATTTACCCTTAGTTACCCTATTTACTATTAACCGCGGTAAAAAAAAAGAAAAAAGTTACTATTCACCAAAAATTATTTTCATCTCATTGAACCACATTTTAGTCCTTGATATTAACCGTGTCTCTCGGATTTTCGAAATTCCATTCACAGAAGCGGTAAAATTAAGTTTTATGCAAAATTCAGTTTTTAACCTACCACTTAGTACTTTCACTATTCATCAAAAATTGATGTTTTTCAGAACAATGCCAAAATTTCATCCCAAGCTATATTTCATATTCCGAATTCAAAAATGAAGTCTATTTTACCAAATTCATAACATAAAAGTTGAATTAATTAATTTTATAATTAAATCCCGCTGTTAAAACAAATAGCGTGTTTTTAAGAAACAATATCTATCAAAAGATTGACACTTGTTTATGTCTAGTTTAAATGTGAAATTACATCCAATGACCAACATTGTATTAAATTGTAAAAATATATTCTAAATATACTTTAAAACCACTCAAATTAATGATTTATCACTATTAATTATTTCGATTAAAAAAGTTGTTTTTAATTATAATTTAGTAATTTTCATTATTCATCAGAATATGAAAGTTATCCGAAAAGTACCAAAATTTCACCTTAGGCTAAATTCGATACTCCGAATCCAAGAATGAAGTTCATTTTGAAAAATAAGATTTACAGAATTTTAAAAAGTGGTTATTACTATTCAAAACAGCTAGTTTTAATAATATTTTAATAACACATCGTTGTTTAGTGAAACTCGGTATTGCGTATTACACACGCTATCGAGGAAGGTCGCGATTGCGTGTAATGCAAGTCAAGTCAAGGATGTGTGTTGTGCAAGCTCCTTTTGGTGTAGCGTACAACACAAGACATTAATAAAATTAAAAAGAATATTTTTTTATAAAATCTTGGGCTGTTACATTCTACCCCCCTTAAAATGAATTTCGCCCTCGAAATTCGTCGGGGTTATAAATGGTTTACTATTTGAAAGTTTCTTTAATAGAAACCCACATCGTAAAAGGGAATACCAAAACTTGGCTTTAAAAACTAAAGTATGAAATGTAACGATTACCCAAATAAACTAATCACTGGGTTTCCACATAGGTGAAAATATGGATATGGAAGAGAAATCTAACCATCATGTTCTGATGGAGAGTGGTAGAGAACATGGCTATGGAAAAGCCAGTAATCACAAATCCATAGATTTGTGATGATATAAGGTACCATCTGATTCATCAGGTATAAGATCACTAGGACAACATTTTTGGTTTTCAATATCATTTCCCTAAAGTTGAAGAATTTGAATTAGAATAAATAATTACTTTATTTTGGTACAATCTCACTGTTGTTCGTGCCTTGAACAATTTCCACTTCATCTCTTAAATAAATGAAGTTTAATTTGTTATTCGTGAAGTGTTAGCAGATCATGTGATAGAATGACGGGTCATTCCATCTGTCTCAAACAAAAGGTTAGCAAAAATTATATGCATAAGTGGATCTATAGTGAGATTAATCATATATGGTTCCTAAAATGGACTTATACTTCATATATCATACTGCTTAATATAATAAAACTAGTTTCTACTAAACAGGGACTTCCTATAGGTCAGTGGTAGGCGATAAAGGCCAGTCGCACTTCGGTTGTGGGTTCGATTCCTACAGCCTTGTCCAAAGCGATGGGCTGGCGCCCGTCCTGCAGGTTGTCCTTTTTCTAAAACTACGTTACTATAACATCCCATCAATAATATCGAAAATCTTCTATCCTTAAACAATGCTAACTTATGTCCAACATAATCCAGTCTAATATTTAGGCTTATACATAATACTGCAGTCCACTCTCATAATATAGTAACAACGATTACCAGAGATTTAATACTGTCATTGATCCCCACATATCACAAGATATGTCTTGTTGGTCACATTCCAAACATTCAAAGTCCTTAATCGTGTATTCTCTTGACTACCTTAGTGAAAACATGAGTGCAGTTAAAAGTTAACATTTTCCACATACCAAAATCCTCAAAATTCTATATACTCAAACCATGATATCACTTAGTCCTTATATCAATCATGAGCTCATGAATACTATTAAACATTTCATTTTCTCGTCTTCATTATGCGCATATCATCTTATTTCCAAAAAATATCTCAATCACTTTGAATACCACATCAATAAATATTGCAATACTCAATGATACAACATTATTTTGGAATCCCATTACATAAACACTTAATCATTCCACCACATCGTTGTCATATTCAACATTTCCAATAGTGATCGCATGTGCTTTCCCTTTGTCCTTTGCCTTCAGTGGTTGCTCATGTTGATCATCACTAACCCTTGGATTAGGGCAATTATTAGCATAATGCCCCATTTCCTTGCACTTGAAGCATTGAAGTGTTGGCGGTGCGTTCTCTGCAGTGTTTGCTTTATTCACATCATTAGAAACCCTTTTTCCATTACTTCGACACTCAGCTGCTCGATGACCTTATTTTCCACACTTAAAACATTTTCTAGTCCCTTTAAGACAATCTCCACCATGCTTCTTTCCACACTTTGTGCATAAGGAAACATTCATCTTCTTTTCACCATTATTCTGAGATTTCTCCTTGAACTCCATCTTTCGTTTCTTGTCAAAACCATGAGATGGATATGTAACACCAACTTCCATTTCTACCTTGATAGCACAACGCACAATTTCTTCATAGCTACTGAAGTCTCTTATAGCTAATGCCCTTCGAAGACTTGGTTTTAAGCCATAGAAAAATCGATCAACTTTACTTTCAGGTTGGATGATAATTCCAGAAGCATACCTTGCAAGTCTTGTAAAATTTGCTTCATAGGTACCAACAGATTCATCATCCCTTTGCTTCAGTTCAAGAAATTCTTTCTCCATCTTTGTTCGAAGAATACGAGGGAAGTACTTACTGAAAAACAAGTTCTTGAACTCGTCCCATTCCATGGACTCAATTTCATCTCTTGGCCTCGTATTCTTGATAAGATTCCACCATTGATCAGCATCACCTTCCAAACGATATACTACTAAGATGACTTTATCATGTTCAGAACATTGAAGAACTGAAAATATCTTTTCAGTAGTACTGATCCATTGTTCAGCCACAAGTGGATCAGAAGACCCACTGAAAGAAGGTGGACGTTGCCTCATGAAGGACTCAATAGAATATTGTTCCCTTCTCTGCTCATTTGGAAGTCCAGAATGATTCATAGCTTGTGTAAGTATAGCAATAAGATGTTGCACTCCATCTCCCATAACATTTGTTTGTTAAGGAGGGCAATCATTGCATTGTCCATTGCATTGATTAACACGGTTCCTTCGGGTTCCAGCCATCGTCTAAAACCCAAAAAGAATAGTGTGAGAGGCAAAAATCATGCTAGGGAAAACAACATAATAAAGGGGGAGTACCTTCAATATCCAACATCTTAGGTTTAATTCTATGATCGTTAGCGTAATTCTATTACTATAACCTATACGTATACTTATCCCTAGGGACATCCCTAGACATACCTTAGAAATATCTCTAGGGATCTCACTAACGTTTTCGCATCCTAGTTTCCAAAGGTTGACTAAACCTTTCCTCTGATACCAACTGTAGAGACCCGAAGCTTGACGTACATGGACATTACATTACTTTTGCGGAATACTTAGTACATAACAAAAACACACACACAAGGATCATAATAGTTTAGTGTCTTTGGAAACTCGGATCGTAATCTTCTAAACGTGGTGAAAGATCTTCAATATCTCCCATAAATATCTTCCCCCTTTTTTTACCTAAAACCTTTCTTTATATCCTGGGGAAAAGAAAACATAAAAGGGTGAGCTCAAATGCTCAGTAAGGGTAAACAAAGGAAATATCAATCACATAATTTTCATAAGAACATAACATTTTTGGAAATCTTAACCTGCAAAAGAGAGCATAATTTCATAACATGGGATAAATCATAGTAGTGAAAAGAAATCATAACTTAAAACATTACTCATTGTGGCATACACACATAATCATAGAGAATCATTTCTTGTTAGTCAAGACTCATTGCCAAGACTATCTTAGTGGACAAAGTCCCTTTCTGAATCGAGTAATCCTCGTTTCAGTCCTGTTTCACTGAACCGGTATAACCTACCATTCCAGCCATGTCTATCTCATGAGATATAAAATCTTTACCCAATGCATTGGAGGGAGATATAGGTCCCACCCATCTTATAATGAATCCTTTCTTATGTGTGCCACATAATCATAAAACATACATCATCGCATAACACATGTAACAAAAATGGGATTCTTGAAACATCATGACATCATAAATCAATTCATATAAGATAAAGGAATTCATAAACATAATTC
Organism: Viscum album; assembly: GCA_963277665.1. Classification (NCBI taxonomy): domain Eukaryota; kingdom Viridiplantae; phylum Streptophyta; class Magnoliopsida; order Santalales; family Viscaceae; genus Viscum; species Viscum album. Next base: position 1,871,415,872 of record OY728133.1, read on the forward strand.
CATCACAACATAGTCAACTCAATGTAAAAATATGGATAGAAACAGAACCCTTTATTATCTTAGATGGAAAATAATTTTGATAAAACACTTGAATTGAATTCTTGAGGAAAATATCCTTTCTTCTTCAAAATCAATTTCTTTTTACAAAACATCATGCAATTTTAAATGAAAGAGATTTTATTGAAAATAGTCATGAAATATTTTAGAGGAAGCTTCATGAAAATAAGGCTTTATAAAACAGTATAAATCCGTTCGTGCCGTATAAGTTAAAAAAAACATTCTTCTTACTTTTGTCGGAAAAGTCAAAAAGTACCTCGTACGAAAAACGAAAAAAGATTCCTTTCATATCCTTTACTAAAAACTCATAGAAGGGTAAAATTGGATTTAAACAATTGTAGGTGGATGGAAATAATATTACATATTGAGGGAACATGGATGTGGATGATAAAATACACCCCAGTAAATACATACGAATAAACAATCTCGGATAAAAATGAGATTGTGATATTTCCCTTACCTTAGGTCTGACTTGCTTTGTAAGTGTCCGAACCTCCTGTATAATGATTTAAATCATGTTATTGACTTATTACAGAATCATATTCATTGTTATGATATCATATATGGTTCACTTATGACATTATATTACCCGTTCTTTTGTAAATTCCATGTTAAAGAAGCGTTTTGGGTAAAATCGTTTCATTTATCGTAGGTGTTTTGACTTGTTGTTCTTGACATCATTATTACTTATATCATGATTTACTTACTTCCAGAATATAAAATATGATTTATATATCATATATATTCAGTATATATATATATATAATAGATAGATAAATAAAATGAAAAACACCATTCATGGAGACGGTAGTCCGTACGTACGCATGAACGTTGTTTTTCTTTCCTTATTGTCTAGAAATGGATGTAAGTAGATGACATACATATGTATATATATACATAAATCCAGTAGCTTTATAATGTCATATATTTCATTATTATTTCTTATATATACATTATAATCATTCTTAAATGGTTAACATGGAGAATGAATCCCATCGCGTCGTGGAGACGGTAGTCCGTACGTACGCACGAGCGATGATATCATTTCTATTAATATTGAATTGAATTGGAGTGGATTATACAATATATCAGAATCAATATGATGTTGTAATAACTATGTATAGTTATTCTTTACACCATTATACCCATCCATGTAAGGTGGTAATGGAAAATAGATTACACCACGGCGTGGAGACGGTATTCCGTACGTACGCACGCGCGGTGATTTCATTTTTCCGTAGGATGGATAGAAGGTGAATTAGGGTTGTTTCATACTTATAATAACATATCAGTATATGAGGGATACTGATGTTATTACTTCATAATGAAACAACCTAATAAGAAGAAGTGGAAGAAGAAATAAAGATGAAAGAATTGGTAACGGTAATTACCTCTTCTTTGAAGTGCCTCTTTGAGACCTCCTCTTAAGGCACTAGAATTGGTCTTTGAGGAAGACCAGAACCTCTAGGATGTTTCTAGGGAAGTGGAGAAGAGATTTTGGCAGGGGTTGGCCGAGCTTGAGTGCTCAAATTGGTGTGAGGAGGAGGGGGAGGAGGTGTCCTTTTATAGGGGAGGAGAGGGGCACCTTAGGAATATCTCAAAATATTATTTTATATTAAAGTCAAAATCGGTTTATAATGGTTCCAAAGAGTCTTATTTCGAAGATAAAGTGGGTATGGGTCGAAATACTATCAACCAATAGGATTTAGACAAGTTTAGGGTATTAATTTAACCTTATCAATTAGATTTAACTCTAAGTTAAAGAATTTAACTTTTACCGTGTCTTTTTGTTTTCTTTCACTATATGGTTAATAAACTTACTATAACATGCCAAACGAACCCCAAATTGTATATTATTAATACATATATCCTTATCTAAGTCATTTGTCCGAACCTTATATTTTTAGGAATAAAATAACAATTAATAATATAATATTTGATTTAAAAACTATTTTGTGTCAATTTTGACACTATTTGATATATGATTTTTGTGAAAGTCATAACAGAATTATATGTTCGAACCAAGTTGATTAAATCAACACTAATATATCATAGTAACCTAGAAATTTAGTGGAATTCATAAAAAGTCTTAAATTACATTTATTTTGGTATTTATATTATCAATTATGTCAATATTTCATTAATAAGATAATTACTGCATCATTTCTGTGTCATAAATAAATTATATTATTTGATGTCTAAAAATTACAAATAAAATACCATCATGTAGGAAATATTTTTAGCTTTCTAATGAATATTTATTGTCGAATTCATCTTATGTATAACCCCATATTAAAAATTATTTACTTATTAAACTTTGATTTTAACTATTTTATCCTTTCTTTAAATAAAATAATAATAAATGTCCTAATCTAATCCAAGTGGGCCTAAATGGTCATATTTTATTCCTAAGTTTGTTTTTGGTCGAATTACACTTGTCCAATAGAATTAGGACATGTGTTAGGGTAATATTAATATCATATTTACCCTTAGTTACCCTATTTACTATTAACCGCGGTAAAAAAAAGTAAAAAGTTACTATTCACCAAAAATTATTTTCATCTCATTGAACCACATTTTAGTCCTTGATATTAACCGTGTCTCTCGGATTTTCGAAATTCCATTCACAGAAGCGGTAAAATTAAGTTTTATGCAAAATTCAGTTTTTAACCTACCACTTAGTAGTTTCACTATTCATCAAAAATTGATGTTTTTCAGAACAATGCCAAAATTTCATCCCAAGCTATATTTCATATTCCGAATTCAAAAATGAAGTCTATTTTACCAAATTCATAACATAAAAGTTGAATTAATTAATTTTATAATTAAATCCCGCTGTTAAAACAAATAGCGTGTTTTTAAGAAACAATATCTATCAAAAGATTGACACTTGTTTATGTCTAGTTTAAATGTGAAATTACATCCAATGACCAACATTGTATTAAATTGTAAAAATATATTCTAAATATACTTTAAAACCACTCAAATTAATGATTTATCACTATTAATTATTTCGATTAAAAAAGTTGTTTTTAATTATAATTTAGTAATTTTCACTATTCATCAGAATATGAAAGTTATCCGAAAAGTACCAAAATTTCACCTTAGGCTAAATTCGATACTCCGAATCCAAGAATGAAGTTCATTTTGAAAAATAAGATTTACAGAATTTTAAAAAGTGGTTATTACTATTCATAACGGCTAGTTTTAATAATATTTTAATAGCACATCGTTGTTTAGTGAAACTCGGTATTGCGTATTACACACGCTATCGAGGAAGGTCGCGATTGTGTGTAATGAAAGTCAAGTCAAGGATGTGTGTTGTGCAAGCTCCTTTTGGTGTAGCGTACAACACAAGACATTAATAAAATTAAAAAGAATATTTTTTTATAAAATCTTGGGCTGTTACATGTATAACATGCCATGTGTCTCAAAGAATGCAAAATGAGTCAAAATTATTATACTAGTTTTGAGAATATTGAAACATAAACCACATGACAGAAATATCATAAATATTTTATTTAAATAATCATATATATAATTATTATAGGAATATAATTCCATCATGGTAAGTATATATACCACGAAAAACAAGTGAGTGCTGAATAAGGAATGCATCTCATAGAAATAAAGAATGATAAGAACTTCCATTACCTTGTGTTTTGACTCTAATTTTACTAAAAATCAATTCATGAATAATAAATTTAAGTATATTATAAATCATTTAAGTAATAATATTATTATATATAATACCATATATTGTCTTATTATGACCTTATATTACCCACTATCTGAAAATTCTATGTTAATTTTTCATATCACGTATTATCCAGTTTGTTCTTCATATATGTATTAATTTGTTATATAATTGGTAATTATACTTATATTATGATTTGATAAATTTAAAATATGAAATTAATATCCATTTTATTCAGTATATTTATTATACTAATCTTAAGGTAAATAAGTATGAAATAGATTACACAGTTTATAGAGATGGTATGCCATACATACACATGAACGCTATTTCTATTTTATTTTCATATTCGATGAAAGAGTGTAAAAGAAATATTAGTATATATATCATTATTAATGTATAATTATTTCATCATATTTATCATATATTTTTACTAAGAACATCCTTAATACATTACATGTTTTGGGTGAATGAATCACATCACATTGAGGGGTTAGTTGTCCATACTTCCTCAAACAAAATTATCTAATTTATACAAGATGGAATGTATAAATTTATGTGTTTTAAAATATTTATAGTAGATTAGAAAAATTATGAATATTTGAAATATTATATTAAAATATTGTTTCCATCATATTTTACAGTAAGAGAGGTTGTAAAGGAATAATGTACAACCATCGTTTTGGGGGGAAGTAGTTCAATATAATCATAAACATTATGTATGTTACCCATTAGATGGAAGTTTTTATATGTGTAGGTATAACTATTTTTGTAAATCGATATACATATATTGAGGATACTAGTGTTTTTTATAATAATGTAATAAGTATAGTGGATGGTATGGAGAATGAAAATAAGATAAAAGAGCTTGAGGAAGGCTGTCACCTCTTCTCTGGGTAACTCTTTTTGGGTTTTAGGAAAGGAAATAATTTTATTGATTTATTCCCTAATAGTGGATTAAAGGAATAAGGTTCTTAATTTAGAGAGATATTTTTCTAGGGTTTGGTCTAGATAAAGTGACATCATCGGTGTGATAATGTTGGCGGAGTGGAAGCCATTTACAGTGGAGGAGGAGCGGCACTCTTGTTATAATTTTGAAAAGGGAAACCTGAAACATTTTTTATATAAATTATATCCAATAATGGTAAAAATTAGTTCCAATAAATTATTGGGTCAATCTATGGCCTGAAAAAAGATTTTGAACAAGATTCCAGGTCATATCCGTCATTATGATTAGGGTTTAGTCACTTGTTTTGCTAAATTTATTTTTAATTATTGATATTAATTTTAATTAAATTCACTGATATTTTCTTTCAAAAACTAATTTCATCTAATTATAAAATATAAATTATTATAAAACAAAATATGGAATCCATTTTTACAAATTAAAATCACAGATGTGGTAGAAATTAATTAAAATGTAATCCAGCTGATGGGACGACAAAGCAGGTTTTGAAAGTAAAAACATTCAAAGGATTGCTTGATTTTATTACAGAATTCGATGTAAAATTGATTAAAATGACCAAAATTGAATAAATTGATAAAATATTAAAATAATTAAATTTATTTATCATTTTAATATATAATTTATCTTTATAAATAAATTAGATGAAAAATTAGTTTGAGTTAAATTTATATATTTTTCTTTATTCATTAAAAAAATAAATTTCACAGGAAAATAAACAAAAAATCACTATAAAATATTTTTTATTATTCAATTCAAAAAAATAAATTTTCATGACATATACAATTTATAAAAATTTCAAAATATATATTTAATATAGGTTACCCATCAAAAGGTTGTAAAATTGCCTTAATAAATACACTGGGTTTTATGTGTAAAATGTGGTATGTTCTTATCTTATTTTTATCGAGTTTAATATGTGAATATCTGAAATATTTTAATTCATATATAATATATATTTATTACATTAATATCACTCATGGATTGTAATTAATTTAATTTATTAGGATAAAACATCTTTCTGGTCATAAAAAATAGATTTCGTTTAAAATATTCCCTTTATATACAATTGCTTCATTATACCTAATAAATAATTTTTATATTTATGTAAACCATATGTTTTCATAATTTATTTAATTATATTAATTACTACTAACCTAAAGGATAGGTTATTTCATAAATGTAAAACAATATTATATTCATTATATATATTTGTTTTGTAAAACTTGGTATCACGTCTTACGCAGGTCATCGAGGAATGTCTGTATTGCATATAAAGTAAGCTAACATAAATATTTTGTATAGATATATATATAAACTTGAGCTGGTTTTAGTTGATGAATATCATGGAATTTCTTATAAAAACAGGCCAAACATAGTGATTTAATATAAATAAAATAACTACTTTTAGTGTTGCATGAAATGAAAAATATCAAAAGAATAAATTAATTCAAATCAATAACCCACAAGATATCTAGGTGTTACATATAATGTATCACCTTATACATTGTTTATTCACATATAGATAATTATAACTCACCCATTTCTTATGTTTATTCCCTTGTTATCCCTTACTGTTTTAAAATCCATGGAATTTTAGAAGAATGTTAAAGAATTTTTCAATAATATTGTTGTATTCCAGGTTCATCATTTTATTGTATTTTCATAATTCCCAAAAAATAGATATATCAAAATATAGGTTTTTATTATGTGTACATTAATTTAATAAATCATTTACTAATGTTTAATAAAAATAAGGGTTTCTATATTGATTACATGTTCTATCATGGATCATGATTTATTATTTATAAATTCGAATTGTTTTGACATTTATTTATTTGTTATGAAATAACCTTATTCCACAATTCACGATTAATGATATTTATTTGATAGGGTAATACCTTCTCATGTTATGACCATGTTGGCACACAATTATGCCAAAATATTATCATTTATTTATATTCCTTGTGCATACACCTATAATGCATATCAGATCACATATTCATAGGTTTTCATTCCCCATGTTTTGTTGGAAATTTCGATGTCGGATAACGGTATATGGGTAAAAATAGAAAAATATTTGAGGGATAATTGAATGATCATTTATTAAATAAGACATTTAGGTATCCATCCTTAAGATACACTAAACATTATTATTATTATTTTGCATGTATAATTCTCTTATGTCATGAATATTCATCTAAAATGATGAAATATTTTTCTATGTTACGATTGGGATTCCAAATTTAAGGCTTCACAATTTTGACAAAACAAGTATATTTATTACATGACATAATAAATTTTTTGTTATAAAATTTCATTGAAAATTGGCATGATGAAAACATATTTAACATCTAATCCCTCAAATACAAACGAATATATTAGATGGTAGATTTTGTAAACCTTATACCAAGGCACCTAAATCAAGGATGATGAAACATGACATGTACATAAAAGATGAATGCTAACCATATTTGAATGAAAAGTTCCAATATGATGTTATTAGGGAATAAAAAAAGTAGTGGTCTTTCCCCTACGTATGGAATTAGTTTGATTGACAATCCCAAGATGGTGGAATATATGAAGAACCATAATAAGAAATAACCAAATCCAATCAAAAGTTTCTTTGGGAGATGGATATATTCATTATTAGTATTCATGGAATACTTTTGAGAACTAAAGAACATAATAGATAAAGTTGGTGAATGAGAGTGTGGAGTTCACAGATGGTAATAATACCCTATTAGTTACATTATCATGTCTAGATCACATTATCAGGGGAATAAATATAAGATTTTGTTGATTGAACTTTTTTTGTGCACCAAAAGAGGCCAACAATCATAACTTAAATTTTTAATGGACTATATGGTGGTTCCCATGAGGTTATGCATCTTTCATTTTCGATTGAATTTTTTTTATAAGACTCATACGAGGGAGACTCAATGAGAAGTGACATAAATTTTTTACATTTTATGGTTGTCTGATAAAGACTTTTGAGAACTAGAATTTAAGGTTGTATATATTTGACCTAAAGTGACGAATTAATGTAGTACATATTGGTCGTAATGTGAAAGGTAGGAATAAAAGTTATTTCATACATGGGACTCTAGATTCAAAGAATCCCTAACACCTTTTGAATATGGAACAACATTGATGATGATGTAAAATTAATGTTAAAGTTATTAGATCAAGAATTATGAAATGGCACAAACATATATGGGATTAATTATGAAAATATTTAAATGGTGGGTTCCACTATAATGCTATTATTCGTAAATAAATTTGAGATCCATCCTGTTATAATGAAATACTATTTATTTACATGGAAAAGTGTGGGTCCTAATGAAAATTCAAATTGGATCATGCATACATAGCCAATGAAAATTTCCGATTTTGTTGGATATTATCAGTAACAAAAAATAATGGATATTTTTCGATATATTAAAAATGTAAGAAAAAAAGTTTGACTTGTGGAAGGTGTAATATTAAAAATAGATGGATGAGGAATTCTAAACCCAAAACTGTGATTCCAAGGTTTCCATGGTCTTTTAGAGAGTATTAGAGATGAATGGTGATCAATGACTAATTCTAGAATAAAAATTATTTTGAAGTCACTATTTTATCATGATAGAAATACTCAAGCCACATGTTGTTCTTGTGATATTGAGGAATTATCATAGTAAACGTTCATGGAAATAGATACATATACCAATGCCGTATATGTGTATCTTTCTTATTCATAATTTGGGATACATTTGTATGTTTTTTATGAACACGCATTATTGGTGTGATAATATACGGAAGAAACCAGAAATAAAATTGTTTTATGAAGTTGAAGTTCATGGTTGGGATTAAAGAAAGAAACCATGGAATCATCAGGTATCCTACAAGAGTGGGAATCAAGCTATATGAAGCTGTGATATTTTCATTCAATTATTTTTACAAATTATATTTTTTAAAATAAATATAAATGATTAATTCCATATATTATTAAGTTTTAGTAATATATGAGGAATTTTAATTAAATAATTATAATTCAAAGAAATATTTGTTTTCAATGGTTTATCTTATAAAAAATTATATTTTATAAAAATATATATATAATTTTACTTATTTTTTCCCATATTATTTATAGTATAATAAAAAACATGGAAAATCCTGATACCTCAACTTTAGGGTAGGTATTCCACTTATCCAGATCAAATAGATCCATTTAGCCATGACAACCCAAATATGAGGCCTCGTGTTTGTAGGTGTTTAATCCTTAGAGGAGTTCAATATGTATAGTTGGTACTAGGCCTGTACGATCCATACATGTGAGGGACACCCAATTTTAATTGTATGTGAATGTATATTTGATCCCACCATGATGTATATTTCTAAATAGGGTAATATAAATATTTATTGATATACACCCATAACCTCCATTGTAATTTTCAATGTGGGATGGATATTTATAGGAAATATTTATAATTTAATGAGATGATGTCATCTTAGTTGTCTCCACCTATCACCACAATTGTATTTTATCGAGCCACTACCACTACTATAGCTCCAACGCTTGACATCACTGGCAGCCCCTAAAATCACCAAGATTCAAAATGGAATCCACTGTGTGAGTTCAAATGTGATATTATTTTTCACTTATAATAACCCTAATTAATATTTATCATCTCCAGGGCCCCATCCAATATCCACGAGTCACATTTAGTGGCTTCATCCAACCACTGTAAAGGTTTAATGACCAGAGGAACTTCCAAATCCTTTAGAATATGCCATGTGTCCTTATCTCCTGTTGGACCACTGTTCCATGCATTCTATATTGAGCCATGAATTATCTCTTCACATGATATATGGAGGTATATTTCGAATGATGATTTTGTCTTAATTTCAAATACCCGAACAAAAAATATGTTTTAGTGATTCAATATTCTCATATTAAAATATATTTATACAATTATCGAGATGATGGATTCAATGACCCCCTTGAAAGTAAAACAAGGCCTTAACCAATGCCATCGAATAAATTGAATATAAGAGTGATCAACTAGAGGATAGGACTGACTCCTCCTATTTGTTCTATTTTTTTCTTTTTATTTTTACTATATAATTTTGTAAATTGTAATTTCATAGTAAATACTTCTCATGCATTTATTTATTTATTTATTGTTACCCATATTATTCTTTATGTTTTTCCAATTATTATTATTATTATTATTTATATTCTTCTTATAATTTTATTATCTATTCTACCCAATTATTTTTAATTTTTATTCCCATTATTCTTCTTATAAAAATATATATATATTTCTCTTAATATATCTTTATCTTCAATGTTTATTTTTTGAATCTTATATTTTATTACAAATCATATTTCATGGTTTTGTTTTGTTTTGTTTTATTATTTTATTTATATTAGTAAATATTTTTCTCTCCATTATTATCTATTACCCTTGATAATTAGTGTTTGAATGATGGATTTTCCTATTAGAGGTTTTTGGTGTTTCCTAAATTCTAGACATAAATCATAAATCATTATTTATTATTATGGTGATGGAGAGTTATGTGCATGAATTTGGTGATTTTCTAAAATGATAGAAAAATAATTATAACTTATAATAATTTAGTCAAATACATTATCTCCTTTATAATAAGAACATAACCTTTATATGATGTAATTGATATATTATGTTGATGAAATGATATAGGATGTAGCCATGTCCTCAAATGTGTCACACTCTCGATTTTGGTGTGTCATCAACCTTGATCTAATTAGGTGGTGGAACTATGTTTTTCAATGTATTCAAGATTTCACCATCACTAGAAAAATAGTACTTGTTTAAGAGTTAAATTTATTAATTCATCTATCAAACTAAAAATAAACAATAAAAAGAAGTATGGTGGAACCCATAGAACAAAAAAAGGGGATTTCTTTGTTTCACAAAATCATTTTCTCATTGTATGTCATTAAAATTTTTACAATATTTTTATTCATTTAAAGTTATTTTTTTATGAAAAAAACATGTAATAATAGTTTAATTCTGTTGAATAAAGTGAAGAATACTTTGAAGATCCTAATGTGAGATGAACCAGGTCTACAACTTTGCTATAATAGAAAAATTAAGATATTTTCTTTTACGATACCCGATGATATGACTGTATCAATACAATATCTGTTTCTATAAATTCCATCAATGGGTTTTTTATTTTTTCACAGAGTATATTTTTTTCATTACATAATAACCACAAAAAATTCTTTTTCAATGATGCTGTTAGGAAATTATTTTTATTCATAGATTAATTAACAATAGGTGAAAAAACTATCTTCTGAATCATCCATTTATATGGTGTAAAACATATCTATTTTTTATTATTGATATATAGTTCAATAAATAAATTTGGGGGGATCTTGAATTCATAGAATTCATAACTGTCCAGAGAAAGGATATGAAAAGTCCTTTTTTTGAAGCCATATACAGGGAGAAAACTATGTTCTCCTTGTACTATCTATAATTTTATCTCGACTCTGTGGTCCAAGAAGATCCATCACTATATCTTTAAAAAATTATGAATAACCCCTTGAAGATCAAAACCAGGTACATGCAGTTGAATATATATCACATGTGAAAGTACATAATGAAATAATAGAACAATTGGAGATAGAAATAGAATGAATTATTATATATATCACTAAATCCAAGGAAAAATATAAACCTAAACTTGAGGAAGAAAAATTTTGTTTAATAATTTCACTGATTAAATATATGAATTTGAGCAAAAAATAGAAGACTATAAAAAACCCAACCATTTGAATAGCTTCCTCCATGAAGAATATGATGAGTTAGAGATGATACATGATATAGAATATTTCCTAACGAGCTATGTGTGGGAGTTCAAAAATATCTAGAATTATTCTTGAATGAGTATGAGGTTACACATGATCTCCCCCTTCTATAAAAGTTGAAGATCCAGAACCAATTCATATCTCTCTATACATGGAAGTGGAAGAATCCACCCATGTAGATGAATTTTAAGATAAGATGGAAGAGCATGATTACATTCCTCTATCCACTAGTATCCAAAATAAAGAGGCACTTAAAACTAATGAAGATACTGAATATCAACCAACTCCGTGTAGTGATATTATATCAATATAAGTCTTATTTGATTTTATAAAATATAAAATGAGTATTAAGAACTATTATATAGAATTTTAATATTCAAATAATCCCTATTTTTCTTATAATAGTACAATGAAACAGCACAATCACTTTTTGGGGGAAGACATAGAACATAAAAAATTGAACATGAAATAAGGGATGTCCTTGTAGAAATCCAAGTGTCTAAGACAATGGAGAAAAAAAACTCAGTTTCTTATATTAAAAATTTGAATTCTGATTTTTATTCAGAATATATAAATTTATGTAATTTAACTACAATTGAAACTTCCCTTTTAAAATTCAATTCATTCATCTTACATTGATCCAGAACTGACAAAGAAAAAGATGGCTTCAAAAGTAGAAACCAAGAAGTTGGATGATATATACTTCATCATAACACTCTATGAATTCTATAACTAATGTTTCAACAGATAAATCTGGTATACGCATTCCATGGATTATTTATCACCAACAATGAATAATTGAAAGATATTAAAATACAAATATTTTTTCTCAAATCCATGAAGATCAACCCACCATCATAATGGGTATAACAACTAGTACTTCCCATTAATGAAGTTGAAAAAATATATGGTCCAATTTTGTGATTAAACCAAGTTTGATTATTATATTTTATTTATAGGGACTTAGAAAAAAGTATCAATATGAGGAATTAGTTTATAAAGCATACTAATCCCTCAATAATTTTTAGATTTTTTTACATGGTCCTTGAGTTTTAATGATCGATTAACTTTTGTAGGTCCATGATGGCATAAGTAATTCCCAAAACAATACAGGATTATGGTTAAGTAGTCACGATAAAAGGGAGTTTCTTTTTTTTAACTTCAGATATTTTTTTTTGAATAACATGTTTTGAGGAATAAACTCGAAATTGAATTTCCATACATTGAATTAATACTTTAATTGAATTATATATAATATATGATTTTATTTGGAACCCTTTGATCCCATTTTTTTATTTAATTGATAATTATATAAAATTATTAAAATAGAGAATTTAATTATGATAGTATAGAATTGATATTAAAAATATGAGTCATGATTTGAGGGAATTAGTCGATTCATATAAATAACCATTACCTACAATTTTCATGCTTTTAACTTCTAAAATTCCTGTGAATTTATTTTTTATTACTATTAATTATTAAAATTATTGTCCTAAATAATATTTCCCATTATTAGTAACATTTCAAGGTCATATACTACATAATTTATTGTAAGCATTTCTCCTAAGTGATCTAGAGACATTCCGATACATAGAACTTTCATTGCTTTTTTTAAGCTAATGAATCTATGATAATATATTTAAAATGATTGGGGAATATTTTGATAATACCTTATCCTTGAGACCACCTATTACATTATTTATAGATTTAAACATAGATTACATGAAGTACCTTATTAAGGATGAACCATATTGATATCTATTTTTTTTATTCCTGGCCTCATCTTAATATTTTCCATGAAATTTTTAAGATGTAGTCTGGGGGATTGGGATTTAATGGTCAAAGGGATGAAATTTATTGTAATGGATATGTGTGGGGGTGTAATCTTGCATATATGAAATTGAAAAGGTCTATTGATTAATTAATTATGATTTACTATTTTCTGTTATTAAGAAATGAAATAATTATAAAAAAGATTTTACAGTTAAGAGAATTAGAAATAACCATTACTAGAAAGATGAATTTGATTATATGAGGTTATGTGGTGAGTTTGAGCTTCATTATATGTATAAATTTTTTAAAATTATAGAAAATAAAAAAATCTGTGAAAAATTTTAATTTGATAAAAATGATGCAATATAAATACTTTCAACAATTTTCTATTGATCATGGACTTACATTGAGCTTTCTGAATGTGAGAGTTTCTACTTTGATGGGGATAACATTAATAAACTTTTAATTTTAATATCATTCTTTATAATTGTTAGATATCCCTCCACTCCTGAGAATTAATTTTTAAAAAACAATTACTATCAACCATATGTATCAATGTAATTTGAACCATTAATGAAAAGTCATCATTATTTCATGTGAATTGTTTCTTTAAAAAGAAGATAAATTTGTTCCTTTACATTCCTATATAAAAGGATCATGTTATAATGATATGGTCAAAACACTATTTGAATAATATTATAAGAGATGAGTGGAATGATCCAATGTGAGGTAAATCATGATTTAATATGTTTAATTATAATATATTATTAAATTTCAATTAATGATTGGAGAGGATACAAAAATTTCCAAATGGTAAAAGTAAAATAATATAATTTATTATTTCTTTAAATAATTGTGATTTAAAATTTAATTATTATGTGAATTTTTTAAAATTTAATTTAACATTTATAATTATTTGTTTAATTGTTTAACAATTTTAAAAATGGTAACATTGGTGGATTTTTGATATTGAATTGTTTTAACAAATTATATTGTTTTCATTGATTTCAAATGAATAATACCATGTAAACCAATGTTTTGGTAATATATGGTAATTTACATCTAAATTGTTAAAATGAATCTAAATATGGAAATTCGTATTTTATCTTATTAAGGATTATTTTAGGTAAAAATTATGATTTGTTTAGTTATTGGATCTCATTTTTAGGTGTTTAATAAATAATGTGTACAACTAGGTAGGATAAACTCTATGTGAGGAATTCCACTTATCCAATATGAAGAGTTCCATCTAACCATGCTAACCAAAATAGGAGGCCTCCTAGAGGAAGGAGTGTGATCGTAAGAGAATATGGATTGGTATAATTGTTCCTAGCTCTGCAAAAATCCATACACGTGAGGCACATACTATTTCATTATGTGTGAATACATTCAGGTGCCCAAATAGGTGACGACTTATGAGTCTAGTAATAGAAAAAATGATTGATAAATTCTCCCCACATCAACTCTCTCTGATGTGGGAAAAATCATTATGGGTACTATTCATCATTTAATGAGATGATTTAGTCTTTCTGTCCCATGCCTCTCATCATACATGGACATTTCAAAGCCACCACCTTTGTCACAACTTCTCCACTTAACATCACCAACTGCCACTCCAATAATATAAAATCACCACTGAAGCATCCAAGGGAGTTTTAACATGTTCTTCTATCTACATTATAATGCCCCTGATCACTATAAATCATCTCTAGGACCCCATATAACCTTAATTAAGAAATTTTTTATGCTTCTTCCTACCACTGTGAAGGTTTAATAACTATAAGAGTTGGAGATACCTCACCACCAAGCCACATGTCTCTACCGCCTATCAAACGACAATGCTAAAAATACAACATTGATCCATGTATGATCCAATCACATGATAATGGGAGGAGGATTCCCCATGTGTATCTCTTCTTTGATGAAAAAAACATTAACCCATGATATGCTCAGGTGATTCAATCCTAATATAATAAAAAATATTCAAACCCAGATCATATTTTTAAAATAATAAAATGAAACCATCGACAACTGGAGGAGGAATCAATCATCCTCCTTACCTATAAAAAGAGTTCTTATCCACAACCAAAGGGGTGTCAAAATAAACAAGATGTCTGCAGGAGGAGGGTCCTGGATACTTATCCTTTATTATATTTTTAATTTTTTTATTTTTATTATATACTTTAAGACTTTTTAATTCCTTAGTTAATACAACACATGCATTATTTTAATCTTATTTTGTGTTACCATTTTTATTCCTCATATTCTTGTTCCTATTATTTTTCTTATTATTTTATTTTTTCATCTAATTATTTTCTTCAATATTCTTCCCATATATTTTTATTTTTTACTTTCTTCTTCTTCATATCTCTCTCTCCTACTCCTCAATTCTTTTTTGTGATTCAATTGTTTTCTTCTTATTCATCTTTTCTCTTTATGTTTTTTATTTTCTTCTTTTAATTATTTTATTTTATTTTTATTCTCAGTATTGAAATTTTTTACCCCTTATAAAGAGGATTTGAACTGATTCTTTTCTTTGGGGAGGTATGTGTTCTTTCATAATTTTATGACTTAAAATTTAATGTTTATCCACTATTATTTTGAAGAAGGGTTATGTTCATGGGTTTGACCATTGTAAACCATGACACTAAAATTGATCTCACATCAATGTTTTTAATTAAATTATTTTCCTCCCTCATGGTAGTAACATGATCTTCATATAATTGATTTTATATATTTAGTGGGATAAATGAGATACGATTTCACTTGGTTCACAAAAGTTTCACACTCTCGATTGAGGTGTTTCATCAAACATGATTATTGGGAGAGGTGGAAATATTTTTACTAGTAATTCCAATTTTGAAAACCACTAAAAATGGATAGTATTTTATGATTGAGATTTCATAATTAAGATGTAAAACTCAATTTAAACAACAAAAAGAAGAATTATGGAACCCATAAACCAAACCACAGAATTTAGGTTATTTTATTGCTAAAAAAATTATGACATTACATGTAAGGTTAATTTTTGTAATATTTTATTTCATTTCAACTTAGTTACTTTAAAATAATAATTAAATCAATAAAAAGAAGATGTCTTATATGAAATAAATTTTGTATGTGAATAAACTATGATGCCCCTCATTTAAGATGAACTTGGTCAGCTACAATGTTGCACTAGAAAAAACACAGAAATTTTCTTCTTCCACACATGAAAAAAGAACATGTTTCAACATAAATGTATCATAATTATGATGAAGCCTAATAAATTTATCTAGACCATATAATAGAGTGGGTGTGGTAATATATAATTCAAGGTCTTACAGCCCTGAACCATTCCTCATAGTTTAAAGTCATATATTGGGGATATGGTTCCCTATCATTTAGATGTTCTACGTCTCAGTCATGCATCATTGGATAAATAAAAATTATATCTAATATCACAAGTGTAATGTTTAGTGTATGAAAGAATATGAGATGTTGGAATAATTCAAAATATTTCTAGAGTAAATTTGAAATGGATGTTATTAAATATAGGGGACATTTGATATTTGTAATCAACAAATTAAGGTGTATTATATGGACACAGGTCCCATTGTGGTTTATTCTAGTATAGAGTTAAAAGTATTCTTCCAAAGGGACTAGTCATATTATGCGGGTTGTTATAATTAGTATAATTTCATATATGATGAATTATAATTTTTAGAACTGAAGGGACATAAATATGAGGAAATTGTTTCATAATTTTTAGTTTATGGAACCTTACTCTAAACTAAGGGATATAATATTTGGGGTCCCATATATGGATATTGGGTAGGAGAACTGGGACATCAATATGTATCCCCATACATTATAAATAACTCCACATATAACATTTTCTATGAAGTACCCTGCATAGACCCAACTTGTATGTAGAGGGAAGGCATTTTTCTAGGAAATTATGGATGTGACCTTGATAGGAAATCTCAGATTCACTACATATTCTGGTCCATGAAGAATTAATAAAAATTTATCTCTTTATTATTTATACCTTTCACAAAACTACCACATATGCACTAGGGAATTTTATATGGGGACTACAGTTGGACCCCAGATAATACATTTTGGAACCACTTTGTATCATATTTTAACAAGAATCAAGAGATACACAGTTCATGAAAATAATACCCCATTAATACATTATAAAAATATAATGGGAGAATGGAGATTTTATAATAATAATTATATTTAAGAGAGAAACTACGATGAAAACTCTTGTATATGTTTGGATTATATTAAAGAGAAGATATTTTTTAATTTTAGGATTTATGTAGATTTTATTCATATGAAAATTGAAGGAACTAAACGCTTACTATAACAAAGTCTAAGATACCATGATGAGGTGGATAATATTCTACTATTGTTGGTGGAAATAGTTCATGAATTATGATTATTATTATGTATCTCATAAAGAAGTCAATTACATAACACGTGGTTCTTTTATTTTAAATTAGATTTGAAATTTAAATCTAACATAGTGGTGATGGAATTTGTTATTTATAAAATTTATGTGAATTCCAAGGATATAAGATATGGGTGTCATTAAATATTATGTACCAATAGATATAAATCCATAAATAGTTCATAGGATGTAGTTTCATTATATATTTTTTGAAATATATTAAAAAATTAGGTGAATTGATGCTCTAATGAATGGGAGGATTTTGTTCCAATGTATTGTGCAAGGTTAGAGATATCATGTATATCAGAAGTAGTCTATATAGAATGCAATAATTTTATTTTTTAACCGTTATAACAGAAGATATTGATTGGAATTTGGTTAATGGTCGTAATTTATAAAAAAAGTGTTTGTTTTAGTTTACGGTCATGTAATGAGGAGTTGAGTGGCATGGAGTATTGTTTCATGTTCCATAGAACAATGATATTTACATTTAACACTGTGTATCTAAGAAATGATCATGTAGATTAATAATGTGAGACTAATATGAGCTTTAAGAAATTTAATGTCTTATGGAATGGACTATTGTTATGCAGTTTAGAGTTTTATTGCTTAGAATTCATTCAATGAGATATACTTTGAAAATTAATTCCAGAGAAACCTAGAATTAGTATGTGGAATGATACACAAAAAATTTATATTACTCATGTAATATTCCTATTGGTGTAACTATCATGTATAACATATGATCCTTCCAACATTGGATACAAATTTTGTCAATTATTACAATGTATCATTAGATCTCTTTGAACCATTATGACATTTAGTTGGAGGAATGAGTAGAGGAAATATTCTTATTAATATCTTAAAGATCCCAATTTTCGTATAATTTTTTATTGTTAAGCACAAATAATATCATTTCATCATGCTTCCCCAAATGATATATTATTGTATGGTATTGTTCATCTTGAGAAAATTGGCTAAGAATGGGGACATAGAGATAGGGTAGTTTTACATATTTGTGTAATACTACATAATTTCTATAAAAAATAAATTATGAGGTTACATGGATGTTAGGTGAAGTTGTGGTTTAATAATATGATAAATCATGTATGATTTTTTTTAAAAATAATTTTAATATTTATCTACAATATTATGAATAAAATTATATAGATATTTATTAAAATATTAAATAAATCCATTCCACTACATGATAATAATAGAAATTATTTTATTTAAAGTTAAATCATTGATAAATCCACATAAAATCTAAATAACTAAACTTCATGCGATTTTCATTCAATATCAAGTGAGGTACAGTAAACCTAGTGGTGATATTCAATATAAGAAATCTGATAATAACTATTGTCCCTTCCAAACTAAGGGTCATAATCATAGCCCAATTGGTGAATAAAATGATGACAAAAAGTATTTACATGAAATATATAGTTTTTGGTGGGGTATATGGAAACATGACATATATTCCCAAAAAAAATATGAAAATGAATATATGGCATCATGAAGTAGCTCTGGCGGCTGAGGAAAATATTTTGAATGTCCCTGACATTCATGTCATTTTTTGGTGAACATTATAAATTTCTTCAACATAGTTGGTAAAAAAATTTCCAATTATCTTGACTTCATATGAGATGTGGGACCCTAATTTATGGGTTCTATATATATAGGAATAGAATTTATTCATAATGAAATGTTATTCCTTCCCTACAAATCATTGGAGGTGAAATATATCAACACCTTTTTATAGAGATGATTTTGAAGGTTTAGTCCACCATGAATGGTAAGGTTGACCATGTGATAGTGTATTTATTCTTTTCATATCCCTATCCAATGTAATTTTCTCATTCTGGGTGTATTCATCAGTAGGTACATCAAATCATTAGTAGTTTCTCAACGTGGTGGTCATGATGATTCCTAGTTAGGGGATGTGTGAATTTAATTGATTTCACATATATTGTGGTTAATGATTCATCAGTGATGGAAGAATATAAAAGATTCATATTATATTATACCCTTAAATTTTATTGATATATTAGCTAGAGAAATAGTGCATTCATTATGTGACAACCAGACATGAATTATAATTGACTAGGGTGAATTGTGCCATGAGATCATTATTCTAATAATTCAAATAAGTCAATTCACCATTAATTTTGGAAAATTAAATTTTTTTTTATATTTCCAATAACTTTGAGTCACCATTTATATATATTCATGTCATAGATATCTATATAGTCATATATACAACATCGATGAGTGCCAAATATTCATCAATATTACTGGAGAAGGATCTATATAAGAAGAATAATTACGAAAGGATAAAACCCAATGGGAAGGTAAAGGAAATCCCCAAGACAACCCAGTTATCCATTAGATATTATATTCTTTTAAATTTTGTACTTTAGAGGAACTATGAAATTATATCTATAAAATTTTTAGAATGATTCACATGATGGGAACCTTTTTAACCAAGAATCTGGTATTCACGAAAATATTTTCTTGGGTGTGATGTGCTATATGAAAATCATCAATGATTTTTCATTTGAATTTTTTTATAATAGAAAAATAATATATAAATAATGTAAAATAAAATCCGATTATTCTATATTTCTATTCCACATCATAGGAATTAGGATATACCTGAGAGAGTCAATATAAGAGAATAAAGAGACCTCATGGTGCTATGTGTAATACCTCTAATTTTTTACCACAAAGATCAACATGAGAAAAATATTCTTGATCTGATAATAACATGTCTCAATATAGATCATTGATCTACTAAGAGAATATTGGGTTTTCCCTCTATAGAATAATATTAATGGGAGATAAGTGTTCTAATTGTACTCTTCAGGGTAGCTACATAGAGAGTTAGTGTCATACATTCAATAAGTGACATCATGACTAGTGGTTTTATAATATAATATATTGAGAACATTGAAATATTTCAAACTATCATCATAATATTGTTAAGTGATTCCATTATTCATCAGCCTATTCAATGAAAATTACATGTAACCTATATTGAAGGCGGTGCAGAAAATTTAGAAGAGATTCCCTTAAATTCCACTCAATTCAAAGAGATTTTTTGGTGAGGGAATATTAAAAATTTATACATACATCTTAGGATTAACATAAATTATATAGTAGAAAAAAATGTCAATGAACATTCTTAATGTAACTCTATTTTTAAATTTATGTTTTTGAAATTAAGGTTTTATGTTTGAAGTAACTTATATAATGTATCAAGATTATAAAGGTGATCAAAATATAACAAGGACATGACTACAAGCTCATCTACATAACACCCCACTATCATTCCCAATATTGTCTTGAATATATTATTCATGGTATGTTAATATATAAAATTACTATCCTTAAATCCATGTGGTATCATCTGGTAATAATAAAACCATTGCATTTCTATGAATATAGTGACTTGTTCATCAAAGTACGCTATTTATATTTGGTAATAGCAAGAGTATCCATCTATCAAGAAGTAGGATTTTAATTTGGTTTTGGTATTGATTAAGAATTATATTATCGGGATAATAATATTTTCCATCTGGAAATTCTATTTTAAATCTAAAAAGATAACATAGACAATAATATATCTGTAATTATTATTGACCTAGACTATATTGACTAAAAACATAAGGTATTATAATTTCATAATAAATTTATCCATGATGATATTATCCACCTACATTATACATATTATTATATAGGTATATGTGTTCTCTATAAATTCTATTATTAACCACTGTGACCTTTAGGCAGCCCCATATAATCGGTGGCTACAATTGGGTCTCATTTAGGAATATTTTTGTAGTTATAAGAAAAAAATATTAATTTTTAATTAATAAGGATATGTATTCATCTTAATATATGGAGACATGTTGGTTTTTATTAGCGTGGAAAATTATTCCAATTATATACTAAGATTCTTGTATTATAGTTCATATATAGTGGTCGATACACCTTCCTCATATACCAGGTGGGGAATACAAAAGATCTTCCACTTCATACACTTTCTCTATCAGCTTATATTTTTACGCACTATGGAGGATTGGTGTTAATAGTGAATTGTAAACATAAGGACATTTTCATCACCCCACAGAAAGGAAGTGTTTCCCCCTTTGAGTTCCAGAGTTGTAAATAAAGTATTTTCCGGTGATATCCAAACATCAGTGATACATTTTCTTGGATTTGATAATGTTGAGATAATTTTTGGTTTAGTGGATAACCCCAATTCCCTGATATTGGAGGAAAGTATACTCCCATGAAAATCATATTGCATATTATATATCCGGATAGTAGGGGTTCATAGTTTCTTATAATGATAGATCTATATAAATTATTAATTCCTTCCGCCCAAATTTGACAACTCAATTTAGTTTATAAGGAGAAAAAATTCATCACCAAGTGAAATCCCAACATTAGAAATGGTGGTTTTCATTAAACTAGGGCATAAAAAAAGACTATATAATTTACCACCGGTTTTTTCCAATTACTCTTATAGATTGATACCCTTGTATACAAGGAATCATATGAATCAAAAGGGGATCTATCAATATAAAACACTACATCAGTACCATTTTATATATACTTCAAGAATTGATTTTATGGGGAATGTATAAATATATGAATACTAATACACGCCATTCCCAATAAAAATATGAATATCAGTTCTTCTTTGGAAATCATAATTTCAAAGACATTAAGGGGATCTCTAGACATGGCCTTCAACTAAATCATTATTAGGGTATTTTTATAACTTTTATCATACCCTTTAATGGTCTACATGGTTAGAGAAAGAACACTTTTAATGTTTCCATATTTTGAAGTTTATATATTAGAATGAAAATGGTTCAGGGATGATTATACACTAAATCCCAAAGAGAATCAACATCATCAAGTCTTCCAAATAGATATAAAGGTATGTTGTTCCCATATATCACATATTCGTGGAACTATTCTTTGAATGATATAATTACATGACATAAATTTATATTATAACCTCATTATATAACTTTATGTTTTCCACTTCAGTATCAAAATTATAAATACTAGATTCAATCTAGGATTCATGGAGTTCTTTTTAGTGATGTAGAGAATCTATGATTTAAATCATTTATAAAATGAAAAAATGTTAATTCAATTTATCATATTTATATACTAGTGGCCTATTCTCCCCCAGAGGGAGTTTTTATTGGTGTTTTGGTTTCAATATCATTAGTTTCATTAATAGAAGAATCTATATATATCTCAAATCAGAATGCACTTGTGACATTTGTAGGGTAGACTACATCAATTTATCCATTTCTTTTATTTGATTAGACAAATTCATTCTTGATAGTCAATCAAGAAATATTATTGGGATGTAGTGAGGGATAAAAGTATAAATTTTGGATTGAATTTATTTTTTATGCTCACAGGAGAACTAATCTATTTTAAATTAAATAAATGGACTCTTTAGAAATTTTTATTGATTGTAATTACCTATAATGACACTTATTCTTATTTATTTGGTTGAAACTTTCACAATATGGCTTATATTAGTTGGGGTGAGGCTTTAATACATCAAATTCCACATATTAGGGATTTTTTATAAAAATGATGTTAAATAATCCATATAATGGAAATTTCTCTGATGAGTATTTTTTTTGGTGGTATGGTTACAGATTTATTATTTTTTTGGACATCACTCATCCATCTAATGTTATAGGCAGTAAATCCACAAGGGTAGGGACTTACTTGAAAATCTTTTATATTTAATATTCTTTTGAATAGATCAAATTTTTTTATCTTCCCATACTTTAGAGGGTTACGATATCAAATAGAAAGAATCATATGTCACATAGGGAACTATGGTCATAGATTATTGATCTATTTGTTCCCTTAGTATAGCATGTTCTCAATCAATGGTTTTCTAGGACATCCATGCATAAAATATTTTCACATTTTTGTTGGAGATTTAAGGACATTCCCCTCCCTCAGTTGGAAAACATTTAGTGACATTTATTTATTTTAATGATTTCTCAATTGTGTTTTATTAGAACTAAACTAAATTATGGGGGACATAATTAAATATAAAGTAGTCTTGAAAATAAATCCCACCATCAATTAATAGGGGAAATAATTTGGGTGGTCAATGAAGTTATCTCCCCAAGGCTATAAGATTCTTGTTGGTTAAGGAGATTATTTTACATTTCAACATGAAAATATCATAAAACCCAGTCCATCCGAAATATATATGAATTATATATATGTTTGTTGAAAAAGTGATATAAATATTCCTTTTTAATTATTAGGAGAGGGCCTTTTTACTGTTGTGTTCATTAAGCAGATTGTTTCGTATAATATTTAATGGGTTCGGGGCATAAGGTGATGCTAGAGAAGACTTAAGGGTATTTGTTATGATTCATCCCTACTAATATCTTCCACTTAATCTACCATTATTGGTTGAATTTTAGATCTAGTTTTGTCTATGGAGTCATCAAAATGATGATCCACTACTACCAAATGAATAAATATGGTAGGACACATTAGTGGGATGAGAATTTTTTTAACTCTTCTTCAATATATATTATACATATCTCAGGTAAATAATTTTAGGTCAATTGTATTTTTAGGGAATAAGTGAGACCTTTCCACCCGATGATGAAATATTTAATTCAATCATTGTCATGCTTCTTGAAATTTTAGATGTCAAGGACTTCGTTATTCTCAATGTGAAGAAAATATGGTACTGAAATTTATTGTAAAAAAAATCCAAAAGGTAAATGATTTAGCATCTGGATATTTATAAAAGATGAAACTTGAGATTTCCAATTTTTTTAAAGAAACAAAAAATATTGGCCAACTATTTCTAATCCACCATTTCCTTAATAGGTCCAAAAAGAGACACAAAATACATCATTTGTTTCTCCTAAAATTTAGTATCATAGAATGTAGGGACGGAGGGGTTAACAAATTGGTTAGGGGAGTCATATCCACCCATTTAAGAAATGGATATCTCTCTAGTTACACAAGAACACATAGAACCTCTATTTTTTCTATAACACCCCAATATTTTTTGATATATTTCTCTTCAAATAATGTAAATTTATTCAATATCTTATTATGCACACAAAACTAAGTCTAAATGAATCATAATATAATATGTTATTATAACCTGACCATAAAATTGGTGGAGTGAATACGAATAACCAATTTGTTTACATTTTTTTAAGATTTTAGATAAATAATATATATTGATGAATATGTACTTAATTTTTTGTAATAAATTCTTATGCTGAAAAAATATATCTTCCTTCCTAATTGTTTTATATTTAATTTTAAGGTTACAAAATATAATTAATTTTATCATCATTATGAAAAATTAAGTTACTGAATGAAATTCACCTTTAAAATTAGTATTTAATAATTAACATCGAGTGATTTTTTTTTGAATTTTTTAAAAATATTGATATTTTGATGAATAATGAAAAATAGAATTTTTTATTGAAAAATTCTTTTTATATATATATTTTTAAAAGTTTCATTTTATTAAAAATCACTTTAAAAATTCAATAAATTATTTTATTAATTTTCTAATTATGTTCATTTTTGTTCATTTTATATTTTATTTTGGAATAAAAACATTTAACTTTAGGAAAAAAAATCATTTTCTAGAAAAAATTATTATCATCACATTTGTTCGTTTAATTTTTAATAATTCTTTAAAAATTATATGAATATTATTTTATATAATGTATGAAATATTTATAATCAAAATTTAATTTCATTAAAATATACCCATTTAATTTTAATGAAATATAGTAGTAAAAATAATATTAATTTTTTACCCGGGCAAAGGTAAAACTTGGTTTACCGGGGGGTTAAACAAATAATCTAGTGTGATTTTTTCAATAAAACTAGTAAAAATCATTTTGAATCTATATATTTGGAAATTATGTATTAACATTTTTAAAATCAATCCAATTTAAATCATTTTCCTAGAGTATGAAATTATTATATTTTCCATATTTTAAGAAATTTAATATGTGTGCTCTCCAATAATTATAAAAGGAAACCACTCCATTCACTTAATTACACCAATGTGATCCTTCTCTATAGACCATAACCTATAAAATTAAATTAATAATGTATTTATACATGATTTATAAATTTTGGTATTCTTAAAATTCCATTCCAATGCCCCTTAAGAAAGGATCTAAATGAGGCCAACCGAAGGATTGGTAATCATCTTACCTTACCTTTTTCAATTTAATTCTTCATAAACGTAAAATAAATATATATTATAAGTAATAAAAATAAATTAATTATCCAATGTATACATATATTTTATTATTATTATGTAATCAAAAAAATTTAACCTTTTTTCCATCCAAGGGTAACTGAAACTATCGCTTGTGCTTACATGTGGACTATCACCTCAATATATCGATACAACTAATTTTACATCACGATATTTTATTTATGTTTATTATAATAAGTTTAAAATATTATATATGTTTTTAATTAAAATAATACGATTTTTTGAATTATAAATTTATATCTACCTTCTTACTTTTCCCTCCGTTGGAAAATGATATCATTGCTTGTTTGTACATGTATACTACCACATCCATAAAGCGATGTTATTCATTTTTTCATATACAATTTACATGCATGAAAATATTGATTAATTTAATTCAAATATAATATATTTATGACATATAAATTATTATATAATGCTTCATTGTTATTAATTGTTTTTACAGCCTTTGTAAAGTGAAAACATCATTCATGTGTACCTATGACCTATCGTATCCATGAATGATGTATTTAATATTTCAATCTCAATAATTTATGGACGAATAAAAAATAAATATAATTAATATTTATTATATTTATTTCAATGTTGAAATTATAGATATTATAGAACCATTAATAAATTAAAAATAAAACAACCACTAAACTAATAAACTAATTTAATGAAAGAGTTAACACATGAAAATGATGATTTGAATAAGGAATAAGTAATAATGGGACGATAAAATGTATTAATTAGATCTAATATGATATTAAAATTATTTAAACTATTCACACACTCACACAAACACACACACACACACACACATATATATATATATATATATATATATATCAACAATATGTTTACATTTTTTATGTAGAATGTTAGAGGGAATTCGAATCAAATCAAACATGTGGTAATTGATTTTCATATCAATTTTATTTATGTGAGTCACATTCCATTTTCACCAGTTGTTTATTTTTTGTGGGTTATATATATCCCATGAATTTATAGTATGATTACTATAATTATAATAAATGGATTAACAAATATATATATTTTTCTATCTTTTAGGGTGTTTTTCTTCTAATGTTACTAATTTTTTAAGGTATTTTTATTACAATATCATTGTTTATCATGATTGATTATGTTTAATTTAACAATGATGAAATATTTTAAGAAATTCTCATGAATAAAATTAAATTCATTCAAATATTTTTATTATTGAAAATTAAATATATTACCTTACTTTTACTCTCTCAAATAACTCAGGGGGTTGAAATAATTTTTTTAAGTAAAAATGATTTTATTTCTCTGTAGTTGAAAATAAAGTTCATAAATATCCTTGTTTTATGAAAAAAATTCATGAAACATTTTCGTATTATAACATGATATTTAAAATTAATATTTTCCATTATTTAGTTTTTCTAAAAATCATTTAAAAATAATCTTTTTGTCATTTTTAAGGTGTAATATTCGAATTTTTACCAAAAAAGTGAAAGGAATATTTTTTTAATATATATAGATTAAATAGATATTTATTCTATAATGGAAACCCAATAAATTGAATCATACATCATAATTTTTCAATTTTATTTCCAAATAATATTATTTCGTTAAAATTTGCATTTTTATGTTTTAAATAAGTGAATTCCAAGTGAAAATGGTATTATCCTAAATAAACGTTCATTTTATAGTTTAAATGTATTTTTTATATTTGATAACACCATATGATGGTAATTATTATTTAATGGAAATATGATCAAATTATACCACCATCATTGATTATTTGGATGTCTTATTATTATTATGACTTGTGGATGATTTTACAAAACCCATTTCATTCCCACATGTAAATTCTGTTAAGAAGAATACATTATGAGCCCCATTTTTATGGGTTATGATTTGATAAAATATTTATGATACCCATTTCTTTTCCATGGGTGATGATATGAAAAAATGTTTCATGATCTTATGGAGATCATATAAATGATTTTTATTATGTTACAAGTGGTATCAAAATTATATAACCCTTTAATGAGTTGGGTATTGATGGATATCTTATGAGATAATAAGAATAGAAATGTGTTTTGAAACCCGTTCACTAATGAAACTCTCTACTATGATAGTCTTGGGAGTGGATCCTTACTATAGATGTGATATAATTGGGACTAAACCAAATATTTCATGATAGTCTTGGATGTTATCCTTGTCTAAGGAAATTATTGTATATTCTTATGTGCAGGATAAAAACATACTTATTATGTGAATGTTGTGATATCATGGTTCCTTTTCTTTAATTATTTCATGACTCATGTATTATGGAATGTCATGGTTATTCCATGACTCAATATATTGATCTATGATTTACTATGTATGGTTTTCAAATTTTATGATCATGTTATCATGCCCTTATACTCATGTTATGTTATGGAATCATTATTAAATACCGAATTTTCACATACTATTAATGTAAGATCATCATTTACTATGTTTCATTATATGATTTATGTAGAAAAATTTTATGTATGGTATGTCCATGAATAGTATCATATCATAAGATCATAATGAGATATTTTTAATAACATTTATAAAATAAGAATATTGTTTATAAAGTCATAAAATACATTAAACCTTTATAGTTTTGGTGTGGATCAAATTATTATTCATTTAATATTAATCTAATAAGATTTATTTTCCGTGTATGAAATTTATGAGTCCCTATAGTTGGTATCAATTATTTTTTTTGCCTTTGGGGAAATGAATGAGAAACATTTACAGAGAACCCATGAAATAATCACATGTATTGGATAACATCCTATGTTATGGTAAAGTAAGTAGTGTGGTTTTACTTGGAAAAATAACATTCTAGATATTGAAAATGTTTTTGGTTTTTCCATAGATGCATCTAAGGGTTATAATCTCAAAACTATTTCATCAATAATAGTGCATTGATCATTCTTTTCCATGGAAAGTGTGACATTACTACTGACCTAGATTGAATGTCCTGATATATGTAATTTGGTAATCTCAAATTTTATTTATGAACCATTATAATGAATTTTAATATATAATTACCATGAAGGACCATAGTTAATCAAGAGGTGGTATAAATTGAAATGGACGTTTCAATACATTGACATCATATGGATGAACTCTTAGGATTTATCAATATGATTAATGATTCAGGATAGTCATTCTAATTTTTTTTATATTATGGGATTGATAATAGAATGGTAAGTTTAAGAAGTGATATGTATGACCAAAAACTTAAGTAACATATTTAGTAATATATATATGAGTTCATGTATATCACAAAATATATACTAGGTTGTTCATTAATATCCTTATTTACAATTTTTTAAATTTCCAATGAAAAATATAAATGGTAAGATGATCACATCTCAAGTCTATTTCTTCAATGAATAGTTTTTGTTGTATTTTCTTCATATAAATATCAATATTATTCCTCTTGTATAATTTAATGTTATAGTGTTCATGGATTATAATTCTTCATATAAATCCCATGTTAATTTATGAGTAATATAAGTATAATTTTATATTTTAAACTAACAATTTAATTTCAATTGGTGAGACATTAAACATGAGTCCTAATGGAAATTACACCGATTTTATGGTTTTTGACAAATATTAGAATGTGATGATTATCTCATATGGTTTGGGTCAATCCAAATATCGAGGGTATTCTTATTGAATGGGAATTTTTTAATGTATTTCTAGAAGAATATCTTACTATTCCAACAAATTGTTAATATTAGTTTTCAATACAACACATACCGAATGATACATATATTTCAAAAAAATCTCTTATAGAAGAACCCTAATTTAGTTATTGTAACTAAAGAAGAAACTCCAAGATAATCTTGATAATTTAATAATAAAACCATATTCATCACTATGTGGTTCACTAATTATTTTTCTTATAAAGAAAGAAGGAACATTATTTCTCTACATTGACTATTGGGAACATAAAATGATCACAATCAAAAATACATTTGTTTATTTTCTATATTTATTATTATTTTATTCAATTATGAAGATTTTGATATTTTACCAATATTTATCATTAATGTGGTTACTAATCATTGATCTTAAAAAGTGAATATAATTCAAATATAGACTTTTGTACATGGTATAAACACTATTAATATATATTCATGTAATTTGTTTTTACTAACGGACTCACAATCCTCGTTCATTTAATTTATGAAGTCTTTATAGATTACCAATACTACATTGCAGTAGTATATACAGATGATATTCATATATATTTTAGTGAATGTATTATTATGACGGTCACAAGATAATTTTATTGAGGAACCAAAGAAATGAACATTTCTATGGAAAAACATACCAAATGCTAATTGTATATATAGACAGTTTTATTTTTTCTGTTATGTAATATCAAGCGGGGGTATATCATTGGATCCATCAATGATGGAGGTTGTTTAATACATCCACAAACCAACAATAGTGATTGAAATCCATAGTTTTCCTATTTTGGATTTATATTATTGACACATTGTGGAGAATATCTTACGGACTACTTATCCACTCACTATATTAACTCATAAGGGTGACATGTTCTTTTTTTTGGATAAATGTGAGAAAAAATTCAAGGACTTGAATAGAGGATTGTTCAGCACACCTATACTGATATTAACAAATAGTGGAGAATTGTTTTTGATAATATAGTGATGAATCAATTAAAGGGATGATATTTTTCATCATGTAAAATTATATGATAATAGTGTATGCCTCATGACAATTGAAGGTTCGAGATTAAAATTAATGTCTTTATTTGGATCCAGTTGTGTTACTTTTTTCATTAATGATAATGAGGACTTATATATATGGTTAAATTTGTTACATAGATAGTAATCATAAATATTTAAAGAATATATTAACTCATATATATTTGAATATTAATCATAAAAGATGATTAGAGTTGATTAAAGACAATGTTAACTCAATTTATTACCAATATAGGAAGGAAAACAAGAGGGATATTTCACTACATAGAAAGGATCATGCTATCATTTTCATGATGGGATAGAAAAGATGAAATAATTTTGGATTATCCAAGGATATAAATTGAAATGTCAAAGGAAGGTGAGAAATATTATTTTTCTCAAATGTGTGTTCAAATTTTTATCTACTTAATTATTTAAGAGGTGAAAAGGGCTGATTTTGAGATACAAATAAAGGTAATAAATGTTCATGAGTACAACATCAATTGAGAAATAATGATAAGGTTTAAGAATATTGTATGGTCCCTGTCAATAGTATAATTGATGAAGGGTCTATTGGATAAATCATATAGTTCATTATTCTTTATTCATTATTAATGTATGATGATGTCGAGAGATTATTATGATTATTTTTGGATGGACAACATTTTAAGAGATATTTCAAAGTATATATCTATATTTTTTTGACATTGAGTTACGTATTAGACATATTTGTATAAGGGGATGTTAAAACCATTATCCAAACCTAAAAAGAAATAAGAAAACATCACTATGAATTTTTTTCACAAAATCCAAAAAATGACTAAACTATATAATTCTCTTTGGGTTATAATCAATTTACTTATATATACATCACACATCACTACTGTTAGATATTAAGATTCTATTGATTATTTTGATATAATTTACACTATGGAACATGTAAGGTCACATATAAGGCCACATTGTATTGTATTTAATCAGGATCATAGGCTTACATCAATGTTATGGAAATGTATTCATCATGTTCATGATTTAGGGTTTTGTTTGGTATTTATTATTATCCTAAATTATATGGTCATTTTGATATAACCATACAAATGTTATAGGATATAATGGGGTCTTATTTTATGGATCACATGTAACACCCCATGCTCAACTATAATTTTCCCTTTGAATAATGAAATAGCTTGTAATGTACGCAACGTTGAGATTCTAAGACACTGTGACCAATCAAAATTGCCATTATAAATAGTAATACCAAATTTTTGAAATTTTATAACTTTTATTTTTCAAAATGGATTAAATTTTGAATATGGAATATCGAAATTAGATTATGGTAAATTTATGGTATTTTTCTGAAAACATTCAATTTTTTATGAATAGTGAAAACACCGCTTTATTGGTTAATACCACATTTTTATTTATATAATTATTTATTTTATTTAAATTTATTTATTTTCAAAATACATACATAATACTTATATATGTTCAATTTAAATCATAGGATTCATTTTATAATATGTTTCGATATATTAAAAATTTATTGAATTTTTTTCCGTCATTTACCCACCTCCAAGGATCATTTTCAAATTTGCATAAAACATAATTTTACCACTTATCTGAGTTTAATTTCAATAATACGAGAGACACAGTTAATATCAGTTAGAAAAATTTGGTTCAAAAAGATGAAATTTTATTTGGTGAATAATAACTTTTGTCTTTTATTTACCACGGTTAAAAGTAAATAAGGTAATTAAGGATAAAAATGATATCATAGTTAATCTAACACATTTCCTTATTAATCAGATAAATATAATTCAACCAAAAAAACCTTAGTTTTAAAATATGACCCCCTTTATTCCACTTTGATTATATTAGGACATTTATTGTTATTTTATTTAAAGAAGAGATAAAAGAGTTAAATTCAATGTTTAATAACTAACCCATTTTTAATATAGGGTTACACATAAGATAAAATAGTCTTTAAAAACTAATTAGAAATTTAAAACTATTTCCTACATAATGGTATTTTATTTATAATTTTTATACATTAAATATATTAATTTAATTCTGACACAATGATGATGCAGTAATTACCTTATTAAAGAAATATTAAAATAATTGATATTATAAATATCAAAATAAATTCAAACTGAGACTTAGGATGAAATAATCTAATTATATAGGTTAATATTAAATGACATGGTTGGTTAAATAAATTTTATTCACGGTGATAACGTTTTAATGGCTTTAATAAAATCAAATACTAAATAGTGTCAAAATTGACATTATGAAATTTTTAAAAGAAATACTATATTATTAATTGATATAATATTCTTCAAAATCTATGGACCTGAAAAAGGAAAT
The DNA here is from genome assembly GCA_963277665.1 of Viscum album. Taxonomy (NCBI): domain Eukaryota; kingdom Viridiplantae; phylum Streptophyta; class Magnoliopsida; order Santalales; family Viscaceae; genus Viscum; species Viscum album. The sequence continues at coordinate 1,871,449,086 of OY728133.1, forward strand.
ATATATGGTTATATATGTTAATAATGAACCAATTTGGGTTCTCCTTTCTTGTTATAGTATTTTTATTATCCATAAAATATAAAATAACAAAGAGACATGGTGAATGACAAACTATTTACTATGATTTAAATCTAAAAGATAAGTTTTATATGGTTCCATAAACTTGTCTAAAACATATTAGTTGAATGTTTTTCTACCCATACCCACCTTTCCCTCAAAAGAAAACATTTTTGAGACATTAATAATCTAAAATGTTTTTATTATAAAATAATATTTCAGGATTTTCCTAAAGTGACCCACACCTCTCTTATAAAAGGGCACTTCCCCCTCTCTTGAAATCACTCCTCTAGAGCCATTTGGATCGGCCAAAACCTGTCCAAATATACTAAAACATTTCTTAACTTCATCCTAGATGCCTTCAATTGGTTATAAAGTCAACTTATGGATCCCTTTTGATCAAATCAAAACAAATAAGTCGAAGAAGAGGTAAATATTTCATCACCTCTTTCATGTTCTTTTCATCTACAACTTCCTATTTCAGTGTGGTTTCCATTCAAAAATAATAACACCAGTATTTTCAATGTACAATGATGATATTATAGAAATGGTACTAACATATTCATTATTCAATCCATCCTATGAATGACAAAGTCAGCTTATATGCGTACGTACTGCTAATCGTCTCTACGTCGTGGTGTTGTTTGTTATTCAAACAATTCATTATTTGGATGGGTATAATAATGAGTATAACTAATTTAAATAATCAATTTATCATTTTAACAATTATTAATATATTATATAATAGAAAATTACATTATATTTCACCAGCAATATAATGATATTTTCAGTCATGCGTACGTATGGATTACCGTCTCCACAAACGCGATGAGATTCATTCCACATCCTAATAATTCAATAATATTTTTCATTTTATTATTACAAATAATGTCTATGAACCTAATATAATTATTTATATTAATCAAATACATTGTATCCATAACAAACATGGTTTACCTAACCAATAATATAAATGAAAATGAATCAGTTAACACCCAAATTGATGATACAGCTGAAATATTATTAACAGAGAAATACTAGAGGATCATATATGATATATTACTTATTTATATTGTTCTTTTATAATTTAATAACAACTTTTTGAATATTATACAGTAGGTTAACATACCATCTACTAAGGAAAAGTTCAAGGTAAGGGTTATTTTCACAATCTCTTTATTATCTGAGGTTGTTTTTACGTAAGTATTTTGTAGGGCCTCTTTATCATCCCCATCCATGTTTTCTTAAAAACGTATTTCAAAACATTTTTTAAAATTTCCTAGACTATGTGTCTGAGTCATTTATACACTTATTTTACCTTAAATGTTTTTAAAGTAATCATTCCATCATTTTCCAAACAAAGTACTTTATGACCTTTTGGACACATTTAAGGTAAGAATGTTTTTTTAGCTTATATGGTTGGTGAAGCTATTTTATGCCATTATTACATCCTCAAAGCCCCCCTTAAAATATTAAAAATATATTTTCAAAATTAATTTTTTATTTTATTTTTTTCTGACTCATAAATGTTTTCAAAATTGAAAGCGATATTTCTTTCAAAAGTTTTCATTTCATCTATGTCAACATTCTTTCATGGATTTTAAACTTGTTTCAAGTTAATTTATTAGGATACAATTCATCCATTCTGTATTGAAGGTTTTGTGATATGTTTTACTGTGGATATGTTGTTGTTATACCATTTTTGGTTGTTTCCTCACGGATTTCGGGGATGACCTCCTAGACGGGAGATTCAAACGTTCTGATCGGTTTATAGCGGGTTTGTTCGTAGAACCGGAAACATACAATGATTCCACATCCGTTTGGACCTACTTTCCAAAGGTAGGCGCTCATTAGCTTGTGGCCTAATGAGGCATAGGAATTTGCATTGGTCGAGAGGATGGGAGGTCGGACTCATCACACCTTTTTGAGGGGAATTATTGTCTACTCCGGGACTCTCGTTATAGATTTAAGTTATGTTCGTGAATCCTTATTACATTACCAAGTATAAAATGAGATTTCCTTAAGTTTTAACAATCAATGATTAAATATGCAAGAAATTTAGAGAATCTTTTATATGTATTCGAGGTTCTTCATCAATAGATAATCATCTGTATCTTATTTAGAGATTCTTGGTCAATGGTATCCTTCGAAACATTTATGAAAGTCTCTTGGTCATTATGATGACCGGGCTGGTTTTAAAGCCACTCAGTGAGGCACTTGAAGTTTATCGTCATTCAGAAGGACATGGATTATTTCAAAGTTGGGATCGAACCCATAAATGGGCTACCTACATATCCTTTTTTTTGGAAAAAGAATCAGAACCCACGTAGTTCGAGTAATGGAGTATGATGTTTATGATTGATGGCCCAAAGAAGAATGTCATAATTACTTTTACACTCTAAGCTCACGTGAGTCATGCTCGGTGTGAGAAACAAGAGGTATTGGTAAAAATTAGACAATTGTTCCATGAAAGATGCAATCATAAGAATTTTTTTGGGGCTTATGTATGTATGAATGCCCAGATAGATGAAGGTTTAGGATTTAATTTTAGGGAGAAAATCCAGGAACATGGTCCATAAAGGAATATGTACTTTATGGAGATTTGAATACTCTAATCTTGGTTCTTGATCATAAGGAGGATTCCCAAGTTAGGAGGGGACTTATGATTGGGTTTTACTCCTCAAAAGGAAACCCAAATCAAGGGTAAATTAGGACGGGTTAAGAGAAATTTAATGGGGGCTTGGGGTTTACTCCTGAAAAAGATACCCAAGATTATGACAGAGACATACTCCTAAAAAAGGAGGCCCAGGTTAGGGGACTTGGGGATTACTCCTGAAAAGGAAGCCCAAGATTATGACTGAGTCTTATTCCTGAAAAGGAGACCCAGGTTAGGGATTAAGGTTTGGGGCTTACTCCTGAGGAGGATGCCCAAGTTTGGGAACTTTAAGAATTTGGGGCTTACTCCTAAAGAAGGATGCCCATGTTTAAAGGATTTATAACTGGGGATTATTCCTGAAAAGGAGACCCAAGTTAAGGATTATCTCATCTTAAAGGATGAGGATGAATGAATTAACTCTCTATATTTAGTGACATAAGTATATTTAAATCACTAGGTTTTGAGAGATATTCCACAGAATTCCTTTCAGATAAGGAATTCAAATCAAGAAATCATGCCATAAATGGCTTTGAAGAGTGTCTTGAAGACTGAATCGTGAAAAGGAAAGGTGTAATGGCTTAAGAGGGGTAAAATGGGCAAGATGGGCACCCAAAAAGGTAAGGGCGCGCAAGTCTTGAAAGTCGCACAAGTATTGCGGCGGCGCGCAAGTATGGGTCGCGCAAGTATACTTGCACGACATGAGAGGTACTTGCGCGATTCTTAAACATCATTAGAATACTTGAGTGACTCTTTATAAATCCCTTTAGAATCCTCTTGAGGTTCTTCCAGAAAAGGGACTTGCAAGTTATATTGAAGGAAATAAGTCGGCGCGCAAGTGTTTATAAGTTTCAACACATAGGCCTTCCTTCTTCTCTTTAGATCTTCCGTTCTAGGTAAGAAATTACCTTAGAAGTGTTATGGAAGCTTTGAGAAGAGACTTGGGCATCGGGAGCTTTAATCCGAGTTTCTGGAAAAAGATCCTCTCGAATGGGGGGCCAACAGGTTCTATTTATAGGCAAAAGAAGACCCCGGGCAGTTACCGGGCGGTTACCACTTAGGTCGCGCAAGTGACTTGCGCGACCAAGGGTTCCGCGCAAGTGTACTTGCGCGACAGTGAGATAACTTGCGCAGTGCAGTTTCTGTTGATCCTTTGTTCATGCCTTTGTCGATTTTTGATGTTTTCTTCAAAGGATGAATCACTTTGAGCTCAGATATTCCCTTTTCCGATCTTTAGATTCTGTGACGAAAAGGAGCGTCAACAGAAGTCCCCCCTCAGAGTTGGATCAGGAGAGAAATGAGGATTTGACTCTGAGGAAATAGAATCCATCCAAAGGAAATGGGTGGCGCACAAGTCTTCAGGGCATAGAGGGCAGCGCGCATGTTTGCATCGTGCAGGCCTTAGGCGCTCTAGGTACGGCGCGCAGATTGGCTTCCTGGCCTATAAATACACCGCCTTTGGCCGTGGATAACATCTGATCCCGAATTTCTTGAGCTCTCGCCGTGCAAGTCTTCCTCACCATGCAAATCTCTTTTTCAACTGTTTCCTCGCTGCCGCGTTACTCTCAAGGTAATAGGGCTTGCGCGGTGATACATGCGCGACAGAAACCTGCGCGGCACATGCAACACTTGCGCGACATATCCATACTTGAGCGCCTTAATGCCTTAGCCATTTTTTCCAAATTCTTTCACAAATTTTATGAAAAAAATAAACCCATTTAAGAGTTTAATTTATTCAACTTTTGTACAGATTCAATGTCTCTTAGACCTGGATTAATTGATGAACTGGCTAGCAAGAGGATAGATGATATGATGGACATCATTGTCCACGATTACTATACTGTCAAGGATAGTACTCTTCCAGATTTGGCTAAGTATCTGAAAAAATATCATCGCAACTTTCCTCAAAGCCCTTATCTACCTTTGTATGGCTATTGTAATCTACAAGAAGTCATTAATCTAGAAGTAAAGAAATATCTTCTATTTTCGTGGTTTCAGAATTATACCAATTTTGATTCAGCAAATATCTTAGGTGGAGGAGTATATCTAACTACTGGAACAGTGGAGAATGCTTATGTGATGCATCATAGCCCTTGCACACCAGATCTGAAAAATCATACACCTGAGCTTCAACCACATTGTTATCCTTCAATCTTCCGAAATTCTCAGATGGATCAATCCAAAGGTTGGAAGAAAAGTTGGGATTTACGACCTGGGGGAGGCGTGAAGCCAACTTGGATGTGGGTATACTGGGTGCGATAGACTTGCGCATTGGAATGATTCAGAGAAGACTACTGCTTTAGCTCGAGAATTATTTAAAATCTTCAACAGGATCAAGAGTTCAGAGACCTCATTAACTCATTTTAGAAGAGATATTCATCCGGAAGAATGGATGAATGTGTTTCTTACTGAGAAGAAAGGGATGGAGCCAAAAGAAAAAGGATCTTAGAAAATGAAATCCAAGGATACCAGGCCCAGACGTCCTACCACTTGTCCAAAACCTGAGAAGAGAGGATCTCCTGGCACATTCGGGCCAACTCTAGAAGCAGGAGTGTTTGAAAAGTGGGGATATGAAGTGAATCAAAGAATTCCAAAGAATACTCATCTGGCGGGTTTCTTGGAAATGTGGATCAGTCTTTATCTCTTACCGGTCAGGGATTCGAAGGGAGGCGTTAGGCCAGGGACCTTTGTCATTGCGGCAAAGTTGGCTGAGGGAAAAATGGTTGGGTTAGCTACCACCATTTTAGCAAAGATTCATAGGATTTTACTTCACATCTTCCAGGGTAAATCTCCTTTAAGAATAGTGGGACCATTCCAGGTTTTGTGGGTATGGATCTCCACTCACTTTATGACTTACAATGTACAGAATGGATTACAAATTCCTGGAAGCTCTTTCAGACCGTCAGTGCAAGCATTCTCTGGAATTGCTCCCTTAGATGTTAATGGTAATGACATGAAAGTAAGGATGAGCATGTTTAAGGAATTCAACTTCTTTCCCTATGGAAGTACGCTATCCGGGCGGTTTTTTGATGATGGGACAGCCCATTTGGATTTGAGGGCATACATGCTAGCTTGCAGGGATGGCGTGTTAGTAGCCAGGATTGATGGAGAAATCATATGTGAGGCCTATGCTCTATATACATTTGCACGTCAATTCAAATGTTTGCAACAGATTGTTGTATCCCCTCCGGTACATGTCAGGTTAGAGCAACATCCGATGGTTGCTCGACAACTATGGTAGCTGACATCAAGAGAGAAGACTGGGGCAGTATTTGATCTACCAGTTGAAAAAGCGGCACATAATCTGACTACATTTTATGCCGAACACTGGATAGCATCATACCCCAAAGGGATATTGAATCACCCAGTATATCAAGTGGGAAAGAGGTAGAGGACTTTAGAGAAAGAAACCCTTCCTCAAGAAGGTGACACTTCTCCACCTGAAATAGGTTCAACAGACTCCTCTTCTAGAACTGATATCAGATTATCACGATAGGGATGATGAGGCACAACCGGTAGCAAAGCTGTTTCGTGCCCGATATAATCCTCTGGCCAGAATTAAAAGACCCACTCCATCAACTCCTGGTGAGTTATTTCATTGTAGTAATTTCAATCACTGCTACTTTATAAAGCAATAAGTCTTACATTCTTATTCTCTATCTGTAGTTGCAGAAGCTGGGAAGAAATTAAAATAAAAAATTGTAGGACCTTCCTCACAGCCTTTATATCTAAGACCAGAGGCTGTTCAGCTATGGCAGAGCTTATACTGTGGTACTGAGACCGCCTGGATGGATTTGTGTGAGGGCCTACAACTTCCTAGAATAGGAAATCTTGTAGCTTCTAAAAATCTTCAATACAGAGATAACCCCAATGAAATGAGATCTTACATCAGAGAGCTCGAAATGCTCATATATGCCACTGATGACTCGGTTCTTATCACCAGGCGGGTGAAGGAAATGATTGATCGTGGAGCCACTGAGGGGGCTGGTGGTTCTGGAGATGAGGAATGGCAATAGTATGTGGCTCCTGAAGATGTAAGTTTTCGTTCCTTATTTTATTTGCAACTTAATTTCAGTTGAAGCTTTGTTACTTAAGGAAGTTATTTTCTTCATCTTGCAGCTTGCAAAGAAAGGAACTGGGGTTCCTTCGCCACAATATAGCTCTGGTGGTACTGCTATCGGGGCTGCTGCTGATTCTCCTCGCGAACCAGGCGAGATATCTCCATGCCAGCAGGCCATGAATGAGGAGCTGGACATAGCCTTCCATTCGCCAATCCAAGTGCCAATAAGGGAGACTACTGATACTCCGAAAAAAAAGAAGCCAAGGCAACGAAGGAGGAAATCTATAGCTAAACGTTTCATTAGCAGTGGTAAGTCCTTCGAACAATCATGAGTTTATACCCATAATCATATGGTTACTCATATTTCTGAGGATTACAGGGGCTTCTTCAATTTCCCCCTTGAGGGAAGGGACTGACCCTCCTTCAAAGGTCGTGGAGGGTGCTTTAGAACAATCACAGACCCAAGATGACATGGTTGCTCCTAGAGAAGAGCTACCATCCATTCCCAGTATCCCTCCTACTACTGAAGATGTTCTCCAGGGTCAGGGGTTGCAGGACATAAGTCGGCCAGAAGATGTAGCAAATGCTCCCATTGGTGAGACTAATCAAGATTCTGAAGTATCATTGGATGAAATGATGAATCAAGGAATGAATTTTGAAGAATTTTATGATCATGCTAAGTTGTCATATGATTTAGAAGACCTTGGGCGTGAGTGCTACCCTTCGCCCAAAACCAGTTTTTTGAAAAAATTATACTTCTAACCGTGAAGGAAAACAATATGCAGTTTCTTCTATAGAAGCCGCTGAACTGCCAATGCCTGAAGAAGGTGTGGACATTGATGTCAATCCTACCATTGCAGAAACATTAGCTCAAGTAGATCTAAACCCAATAAACCCTCCTGTGACCCATCTTGAAAATCCTGTTGAAACCGGGAAAGATGGGGAGAAGTCTTCTCAGGTTGTTGAACCATCCTTGGGTAAGGCATAACAATATTTGTGATTGTACTTTATTCGCAAGACAATCTATTCTTTTGTTATCCTTTAACGCTATCTAAATCTTTCAATTAATCATGCAGGGCCATCAACTGTAATGGCTAGATCCGGAGATGAGGCCTCAACCTCTGCCCCAACGAGAATTGAAAGTGAAGAAGCACAAGTCAGGGGGGAAAGAGCAGGACAAGGCACTTCCTTAGGCGCGCTAATTCCAGATTACATACCCCCTTCTGACGATGTTATTGAATTAGATCCAGAGATGCTTAAAGCATTCAGCTTTTCACGACGTAAGGCATGAAGCAACATATGGAACATCATATCTGGGGTGCCTTTAGAAGAGCTACCATAAAAAATTTCTCGATTGTCATCCCAATTTGTTATACTGGGACTTGGTGGTTTTGGGTATGAAAAGATCCATGCTGCGGTGAAACAGATCATTTTCATGAGGGAGCAAGTGCAGACAAGTCGCCAAGATTTGACCAGAGTGAAATTGTCATTCAACATAGGCGAATTTGAGGCTGCGATATCCCAAGCTGAAGCTGATTATGCTGCCAAGATGAAGGATCTGAAGCAAAAAATCAAAGAAAAGGTCGTCCAGCAGGTGCAACTCCAGCAATAGTTAGATGTTGTTACTGGGGAACTTGATCAGATTAATAAATCATTGGATGAAACTCATATAAATGGCATGAAAGCCATCGCAGATGCTAAGAAGGCACTTCAGCAAGCTGAAAAGAGTGAAGCTGGTCAAGTGCACGAGCTTCAAGTAACTGCTGATAAGGCTTAGGATTCTATACATCAAATGAAGACATATGTTTACAGTCTTCTGTAATTCTTGAAAAAGAGAAGAGACTCCAGTCTGTGGATGTCTTTCTATCTCCTGTGTATCAATGAAAAACACTTTTGTATTTAATCATTTGTACCTGCATTCTTTCATTACCTGATTCAAATTTACTTAAGCCAATGGGCCTAGTAAGCATAGTTTGATTTTTACTAGGATTATTATAAATAATCCTACAAACTTTGAACCTTTTAATTGCTCAATATTACCAAAATCATACAAAAAATGTATATTTAGTGAGCTGGAACTTGACTTTTATTTAGAGTTCCTTTTTCTTTTGTGGGCATTTTAAAGTCATGCATGTCGGACATAAAGGGGCTAATGATTAAGGACGAAATTGCTTTGACCGAAATGGATTAAAATTGATTCAATTCCATGAAAATTTATCTGAAAACAAATTACCATACTCAAGTATGAGAGAAAATATGTAAACTATGGCTTAAGAATATTTGAATCTGAGGAATGATATGAAAAAGAGCTAAAAGGCATTAGAAGAAGTAGTTTAGAAGAATGGAGGTAGTATTATTTAACAAAACCTGTTAGGGGGTTGAAATATGCAGGGCCACCTATGGGCATTGGCTGCATGGTCAAATAAATAGTATCTTTCGGCTGACAAGTCTGTCATGTGGACTGTTTATGCAAGGCCACCTATGGGCACGTGCTGCATAGTCAGGCGAAAAGAACTCCCAGAAATTTACTTTCCTAGTGCTAAAAGACGATGAAAGTTTATGGAGATCCAAATTTTCCAAAGCATAGAGTTTGTTGTATGGAAGAGATACTTGAATATGGAGAAGATATTTCCGAACAAGAATATCAAAGAACTGGATGAATATCACTCCTACGAAGGACTGACCCAAACGTAGGGAAGAAGAATAAACCATAGACTTGAATACTTTCAGATCATGAAAAATGATATGGGACAAATATGTTAAGGATGGCTATTTTTTTTTGCGGATCCCTACATACTGTCATTTAAGACAAATAAGGACAAAAGAGGCATTCTTCCCAAGAATTAAGTTACCATTATTTAACAAACCCGTTAGGGGGTTGAAATATGCAGGGCCACCTAAGGGCATTGGCTGCATGGTCAAATAAATAGCATCTTTCGGCTGACAAGTCTCTTATGTGGACTGTTTATGCAAGGCCACCTATGGGCACGTGCTGCATAGTCAGGCAAAAGAATTCTCAGAAGTTTGACATTTTTGTGACTAGAAGTCATGAAAAGGGTTATGAATATCTGAAAATATTTAAGGTTAGGATTATAACGCATACATATGGGTATTTTCCAATGTATATAGAGATACATAGGTCAATGATAACCATAATCATGTTGTGTATGGGTCCTGAATTGAAATTTTGGACTTCACTACGTATCTCATAAGAATGAGAATCAAGCCATACGTAGTTCTTGAAATGCAGTTTAACGTCGTGCAGGACGAAAGTATGAGTGACCTTAGTTTAAGGTCATAGAATTCGGACCATAATAATGAATACACAGTGTGTGTTTTCATGAGGACTTTTCAGCCAAGGGACTGAAAGTGAAATTTGGGTTAGGCCCAAAAGACATGGGGCTGGATTCGAGGGATACTCGAACGTTCCTATGTATCCCATAAGGATGGGAATCAATCCCACGTAGTTCTAGAACTACCCTTTGTACAAATTTGGTTCGTACATGTGAAGGGTGAAAGGGGACTTTAGTGAAATGATGGTTTAACCTAAGATAAAAAAGTTTAGGCATTACCATGTATGCATGTAGTCTTTTGGAATGAAACATGATCAAATAATATTGTAGTTTATTGTCGTACCGGACAAAAGTTTTGTATAGTTTAATGTCGTATAACAAGGACAAAAATGAATCAATGTAAAGATATTGATTCCAGGGGCAGTTTTATGAATCAACATCATATGAGATGGTGGTGAACCGATGTGAAGAGATTGTTTTTGGGCTTGAACCCTAGGAGGTTTCCTACATACCCAGCCTGGAGGACAAGGATCAAAGTCCGTGTAGTTCAATTAAAGAATGAATTAATGATCAAGTTGTTCTTGGGGACAATGATCTAATAAAAAATGTTTTTTTGGACTTACACATGGTTAGTGGACCAATGGGAGTATTATGGTTAATGTTCGCTCTAAGATCACGTGAGTCATACTCTGTGTGAGAAACAAGAGGTAACAATAACCTTAACGATGCACAATTTAATGTCATTTGGGACATATAAAGGGACTATGCAGTTTAAAGTCTTGCAGTTAGGACTATTGGTGCTGCACAGTTTAGTGTTATGTAGCAGGGGTAAAATAATAGTTTAATGTCATGAAAGACATATCAAGGAAATTCTGTACAGTTTAGCGTCATGTAGTTAGGACGATGGGGACAATACAGTTTAACGTCATATTGGACGAAAGGGGGATTGTGCAGTTTATTGTCATCCAGTAAGGACAAAAGAGTGTACCATTTTAACTTCATGTCGGACGAAAGTGCGAATAGTTTAAGGACATATGCATGGACTATTGAGATTATATAGTTTAACGTCTTTCCGGATGTAAAGGACTTTTATACAGTTTATCGTCATGTAGTTAGGACGTCACAGTTTAACGTCTTGCTGGACATAAGGGATTTGCAAATAGTTTATGGTCATATACATTGACCAGGGATGATGCAGTTTAAGGTCATGCTGGACGGTTTAGGGAACTTTTTCACAGTTTAATGTCGTGTGGGACGAAGTTGCAGTTTAAAGTCATACTGGACCATTTCTGTATAGTTTAACATCATATAGCAAGGACGAACTGGTGCTATACAGTTTAAAGTAATGTAGCTTGGACTAAGGTGAACCAATAAGAGGATATCAGTTCTGGGGACTTTTTACAGTTTATCGTCATGCTGGACGATGAAAGTGCCACACAGTTTAATGTCATGTTGCTAGGACAAAATATAGTTTAATTTCATCTCGGACATATAAGGAACTTCTGTACAGTTTAATGTCATGTAGATAGGACATAATACAGTTTAGTGTCATGTAGGACAAAATATAGTTTAATTTCATCTCGGACATATAAGGAACTTCTGTATAGTTTAATGTCATGTAGATAGGACATAATACAGTTTAGTGTCATGAAGGACAAAATATAGTTTAATGTCATCTCGGACATATAAGGAACCAATGTGATTGTTTTGGATCTGGGAACAATATTTTGTGTTTATACAAAATACTTCTTCAGAAATCTAGCATTAGTTGGAGTCGTGATGTGTTCTCCATCCATTGAGATTAGAGAATACGCTCCATTAGAGTAGACCTTATGTATTGAGTAAGGTCCTTCCCATTTTGGTTCAAGCTTGGGAGGCTTCTTTCCTGGTATCATTGGTGCTCTGAGAACCAATACCAATTCTCCCTGAATGAATGAACGAAGACGAACTTTTTTGTTAAAAGCTCGTGCTATTCGATTCTGATAGATTTCCAAGTGGTGCAAAGTGCACAATATTTTCTCATCTAACTGTTCCTATTCATTCAACCACTTTTGGGATTGCTCATCTGTAGATAACTGATCACAAATGGATATTCTGAGTGAGGGCAATTGAACTTCAATTGGCAAGACTGCTTCTGTTCCATATACCAATGAATATGGAGTTGACCGCGTTGCATTGCGAGTGGTAGTCCGATAAGCCCATAAAGCATGAAAGAGTTTATCATGACATGACCTCTTATCTTTATCCACCATCTTTTGTAGTATATTTGATAGAGTCTTTTTGAAGGCTTCTATCTGGCCATTAGCCGCTGCATGATATCGAGATGAATGGTTGGACTTAATGTTGTATTCTTGTTACAATTTCTTTACCTCAGAAGAACAGAAGTTGGTGCCGTTGTCCGTCAATATGGTATGAGGGACACCAAATCTAGTAATGATGTTAGACTTGATGAAGCTAACAATGCATTTAAAACTGACTTCTTTGAGAGGTACTACCTCTTCCCATTTGGAAAAGAAATCAGTAGCAGTAAGAATGTACTTAAACTACTTGGCCGTAGCTGAAGGGTAAGGTCCCACCACATCCATTCCCCATGTGAAAAATGGCCATGAGTATTTAGCTGGATGAAGCAACTCTAGAGGTTTATGAATGAAGTTGGCATATACATAGCATGAATGACACTTCTTTGTAAAATTAACACAATCTTGTATCATTGAAGGCCAAAAGTATCCAAGCCTTCGAATTTGATCAGACAGTCTATGTCCAGACTGGTGGGCACCATAGACTCCTGCATGCACTTCTTTTATGACAGCCATTGTCTCTTCACCATCAATACATCTGAAGAGAACTCCATCAAAACCACGTTTGTAGAGAATTTTCTCGAGGTGGTTTGGGCTATCATAAAGAGTAAAATTGACCACACGTCGCCGAATTTGTTCTTTCTCGGGACTATCAGGTGGAAGTGTTCCATTTTGAAGGTATTCCCTGATAGGTGACATCCATCCAGTAGTATGACCATACGGTTCAGGAATGGGACTAATTTCATTAATTTCTTCTGTTCTGACTTGAACATAAGGTGAAATTGCACGACGGTGGGAAATAAAGATGGTTGTCTCGTCCCGATTTGGATCTGCTAAAGTTGTGGCTATATTAGCCAGTGCATCAGCTTGAGCATTTTGTGATCTTGGGACATAAGAAAATGTCGGTTCTGAAGGGAATTCCGACATTAACTCTCTGACGTAATCATACAAAGGGAATAATTCTTCTTTTCTGATGGCATAATCCCCATTGACTTGTTTGATTACCAGGTCTGAATCACCTTTCACCTTTAAGTGATTCACTTGTTCTTGAAGCGCTAATTCCAAGCCTGTAATGAGAGATTGGTATTCAGCTTCATTGTTGGTACCACCTGCCCACAACAAAAAGGAATAATGTAACATTGCCTTATCTGAAAAAATGAGCACAATTCCTAAACCAACATTGTTGAATTTAGGATTTTCCATTTTCTTCCCTGTTGGACTTCTAGAAGCACTATCAAAATACATTTCCCATGTTTGAGGACTCTCTTGAATAGAGAAAACATCCTCATCAGGGAGTTCGATATCTGAATACGTGTCTTCAACTGAAGGATGTTCAGCCAGGAAATCAGCCAGAGCTTGGCCCTTAATTGCCTTTTGAGACACATACTGAATGTCGAACTACTGTAGAATAACCGCCCACCATTCCAGACGTCCTGTAAGCATTGGACGACTAAGGATGAATTTGAGCAGATTATTACGAGATACTAATTGGACCTCATGATGTTGCAGGTAGTGTCTCAGTTTCTGAACTGCAAAGATTAATGCTAGGCAGCACTTTTCAATACTTGAATACCGGGTTTCTGCTTCAAACATAGTTCTACTGAGATAGTAGAGACTATTTTCATTCCCAGCATCATTCTTTTGAGCGAGAAAGGCACCCAATGATCGCTCTAAAGCTGTCACATAGAGGATAAGCGGTCTACCCTCAACAGGTGGCATGAGTACTGGTGGACTCAAGAGGTATTTCTTGAGAATATCAAATTCTTCTTGACATTCTTCAGTCCACTGGTAAGTGACTCCTTTATTCAATAATTTGGTAAAGGGTAAGCTTTTGCCTGCCAAATTGGCGATGAAACACCGAATATAGGCTAAGTGTCCTTGAAGTCCTCTTAATTCGTTCAAATTCTGAGGAGGTGACATACCAAGGATTGATTTGGTCTTTTCAGGATCGACTTCAATACCACAATGGCGTACAACAAAGCCGAGGAATTTTCATGAGGTTACCCCAAAAGCACATTTTAAGGGGTTCATCTTCAAATTATGTTGTCGAAGCTTGTAAAATATGACTTCCAAATCAGCCAAGTGATTAGAACGTTGTTTGGATTTAACCACCAAATCATCTACATAGCATTCAAAAAACTTCCCTAAAAGAGGTTTGAAGATACGATGCATGGCGCGTTGATATGTTTCACCTGCATTCTTTAAATGAAAGGGCATCACCCGGTAACAAAACACACCTTGAAGAGCTCTGAAGGCTGTATATTCCTCATCTTCTGGTGCCATTTGGATCTGATTATATCCGGAATATCCATCCATGAAAGAAAGTACTTCATATCCAGTCGTCGCATCAATTAAGAGTTCTGTAATCGGAACCGGGAAATCATCTTTAGGACAATACCGATTAAGATCTCTAAAATCAATGAAAACCCTAATTTGTCCATTCTTCTTCTTTACAGGGACAATATTAGCCAAAAACTTGGGATATCTAACTTCTCTGACGAAGTTGGCTTTGATCAGCTTATCCACTTCAGCTTCAATTTTGGAAGCATATGTTGGGTGTGTTCTTCTCGCGGCTTGCTTAAACCCTCGATGTTCTTTTGGTAAACCCAAATGATGAGTAGCAATATCAGGATCAAGCCCAGGAATTTCTGTATAATTCCAAGAAAAAATATGTTTATTTTCCTTTAGAAAAGAAATATACATCTATTGCTCTTCAAGGGTCATGGCCGCAATAATTATAGTGGGGCGTGGATCTTTCTCTGTACCCAGATTTACTTCTCTGAGTTCATCCACAGTGGTAGAGATACACTCTTCAAATGCTGGAGGATCATCTCTAATATCTTCCTCTTCCTCTTCATCATGTGTTATTTCTTCCGTTTCTACTTGCAAAGTATATGAAAAAACGAAATTCTCATGATCATAAGAGATGTCAAAATTTTCACATTTTGAAGAAGAAGCTTCCATTTCCCACCATATTGATGATAATGGGTCTTCTTTGGGAAATAAAGAGGAGATGATGGATTGAGAATCGACATCATTATTCACCTCTGGTGTTTCTATAACTTCTTCTGGTCTGATTAGCGAAGTATAGAATTGTTGGACTTCATCACCACTTATGCTTTCATCACTGCTTGGTAGGTTCCCAATTTCTCCCATGTTGTCTGGCTCGATCGCCGTAATTGACATTATGGATCTTTCCATAAGAGTATTTTGATTTGGGCCTATTTTGTCAATTTGACTGATAGGTAACACATAATCTGTACTCACATGTGAAAATGGATTTATTGTAATTTTCTCCAAACCATATGGAGCATTAACTTTGGTAATTTCCTTCATTGTAGATTTTTCTTTTCCTTTCATGTGATAAGATTCCACCTCAATGTATTGAGACTCACATGTCTTGAACGGGGCCTTATCACCATATAATGTTCCAACTTGACCATCGAAACAGTATTTGAGACAATGATGGTATGATGAAGGAATAGTTGCATGCTGATGTAGCCAGGGTCTTCCAAGCAAGATATTGAAAGCTGAGTCTTGATCAACAATCATGAAATCCGAATTGGATACAAGATCTCCAAACTGTGTTCTGAGTGTAACTTCTCCCAGTGGTTCTTGTTCATTTTTATCATATCCTTGTAACATCATGGTAGAAGGAGATAAATCAGATTCCGTGAGACCCAATCGACGAAGTGTACGAATGGGCATGATGTTGACTCCTGAACCATTGTCAATGAAAGCTCTTCGAACATCTACACCATTGACTTTTCCCGATAAGTACAAAGGTTTTATGTGCCCATGAACAACATCATCTTCATCTTTCTCAGTAAAAGATATCACTGCATGGCATTCTGCAGGATTATTCTCTATGTGATAGATTTTAGCTGCAGCAATTTCAGCTTAAAACTCCTGAGGACTTGACAAAGATTCGATGAGTGCTTCCCGAAGAACTTTTGACAGTATCAAAGCATCCAAAATTGATAACTTGGCTGGTACTTGGGCCAAGTGTCTCAATATATCATACTTTTGATCTAGATGTCTGTGTTTCCCAATAAGAATATGCGGTTTAGTAGGTACCTTGGAAGCATATTCTTTGGAAGCTGATGCATCTTGTATTGAAGTTGGAAACATCATTGGTTTTGGAAGATTAGACTGATTAGATCCATTTACTTGCTGATATAAAGAAGATGGAACCTTTAATTGGTCTTCCATAATAACTGTGCCAGAACTGAGTTTGCCATTGGCAGAAGAACTTGCTTGTTCTTTTTAAGCTCGCTGAAGGGCTCTACCACGAGTTTCTGCTGCATATACAGTGCTAGCAGGGGTAGAATTGGAGTAGTGGATTCGGAAAGATCCACGTCTTCCCCTATATCCTGAACCTCTAGAACTTCCTCGGATTCCCTTATTTGATACAGGGAATTCAGGCTCATCAAGACTGGAATATGGATCTGTTAATTGAATCATATTAACAGAACCAAAGATTAACTCTTCGTCTGATAAAGACTCTGCCTGGTTAGCCTCTTTAGGCTGTGCCGTTTGGTGGGACAGTGCCCGTGGATTTGAAGTAGATGGCATGAAATCTGGCAGAGTCAAAGACAATTTAGTCTTTGATACATACTCATCTTCTCCTGATTCCTCTTTCTTCTTTGAATTGCACTGCCCTTTTGAGGATTTATATTTTGATGGAGTCTTTACTACAGCATTTGTAGGAGACACAATTGGCTTCTTCAATTGTGTTCGAAAAATGGAATGGGTCCGATTGATTTTCTTTCTGACCATCCAATCATCATATTTTTTCGAAGTTTTGCTTTTGACTTCCTGCCACTCGCCTCCTTCCTCTGGATCTGTAGCGGTAATACACGCTACATGAGCTGAAGAACCCTTCAATTTGACTTGTCCCAAGTCGACCATCTTTTTCAGGAGGTCATTAAAGACAAAACACTCCTGGATGGGATGCCCCAACATTTTATGAAAGGGACAATAATTGGGACATTCTTCATCTCCTTCCTTGTTTGGCCTCTTGGGCACTGGTAATTGAACCAAATTATTTTCCAGAGCTGAAATGAAGTAACCAGGAACTTGCTCACTTCGGAAAGAGTATGTTTTTCTCTTCATATCCTCAAATTGTTTTTGTCGTTGATCTTTTTGATCATTTGGATGAAACAACCTTTGTTGTTGGCGTTCAGGAGGTGGAGCCCTTCGAGAAGACGAAGGTTTTGACGTAGCAATAGGTACAGGTGCTTGTTTAAGCATAATTGTAGCAGTTTCCGCTTTACCCATTCTTATTCCTGGAGCTGATGGAATTATACGAGATTTAACCTTAGCCTGTATAAGGGAATCTTCAATCTGTTGAGCGATTGAAGTAAGGTCTCGAAACCCTCCTGTGTATTTCACATGGATCAATGGCGTGCGTAATTTTTCACGCAAATTTTCCACACAGATTGGCAACAATTCCTCCTAAGGGAGTGCTAAACTCAGGGAATACGTTAATCCCTTCCAACGAGCAATGAAATCAGAGACTCTTTAATTCTCCCTTTGCTTGCAGTTTGTATGATCGAAAACTGTCATTTTTGGCAAAGTTGAGCTAAACTGAAGAAGAAATATTTGACGAAGATCCTCCCATCCGATGACTAACCAGGATTGAAAGCTTGTATACCAGACAAAAGCTGGTCCTTGTAAGGTTCGCACGAAGCATCTGAGTTTCACTGCTTCTTGCTGCTCTGGAGTTCCCATCATAGCATCACAACAAGATACGTAATGCGTCAAATGTTGTTCAGGATCGCCTGATCCATTGAAAGTATGGAAAACAGGGTTTCCAAAACTAGATGGAGGATAAATTGAATCTACCCATTCAGGGTAAACTTTCTTTTTAGGTTGAACTTGCTCACGTTTCCCTTCCATAGTTTCTAACCGAGCTGTTAATGACTCAATAGTAGTTATTAACTTTTGAGAAAGATCAGGTGGAACTTGGTTTTGGGTAGGTGCAATGAATGGAGCTTAGACAGACGTGGTGGTTGGTGCTGCAACTGATGGTAGTGCTTCCAACCGTTGTTGCATTTGACCCGTAGGATTAGACCTCTGAGGGTGTACTGATAAAGGAGGATATTCCTGATCCATCTCAGTAGTTACAACAAATTCCTTCGGCTGTCGGACTTCAGCATTCTTAAGAAGAAGACTACTCTGAAGTAGTTCTGCATTCAACATTCTTAATTCTTTCATTTCTTCCTCCTGTTGTGAAAATATTTTCTCTAATGAGAGCGATTGACCTCCTTCAGAGGAAGGGTGAGAAGTAACATGATTCTTTTCTTTCCCCTTATTGGATCCTTTTTGGAGAGGGGGAAGTGGGTTACTTGATGGAATACCCAGATTTTGGGTAAGCCTTTGATTACGTGTGCGCACACCTTCTTCATTTAGGTCAATGAGCGCAACTTCTTGAGCAGGAACCTCTTCGTCTGATCCCTCTGATTGAGCCTCATCTGGTGAATCAGCAGCAACAACATTGATGACATTAATGGATGCACATTGTATGGAATCCTTTCTATCATCATTTCTGTGATATTTTCTTCTTCCATGTCCATGATGAGACATGGCATTCCGTTGACTTGATCCCTCAGGAATTTCTTGGAGAACCATCACTTGGAGAGAATCTCCTGATATCCTGGCTCTTCGTTCCTCTTGAGGCTTATTCCCTAATCGAGAGAATACTGACTTTCTCTGAGGTAGGGATTGAGGATTTGAAAAAGTCCCCAGTCCGGCGGACTGGGGATGTTCCTGCTGCTTCCGCTCAACTCCTCGAATCCCATTTGTTGACTCTGAGGGTTGGTTTAGAGAAGTCCCCAGTCTGACAAGCTGGGGTGTCTCTTGACATGCTATGTCTGAGATCTTCTTAAAATCTCTCTTGATCTTGCGAATCTTAGTTTGGAAATTAGCTGGATGCATTAACCTGTATCCACTTTTATCACCTGGTTCAACAGACCGTTGGATGATTTCTGATACTTTTGTCATTTGATGACGTGTTTTCTCTAGACGAGAGGCTTGTGCAATATTCTCGTCTTCTTGATGTAGGAGCAATTCGACAACTTGTTCTCTATATACTTGATTTTGAGAGGAACTAGTTGAATCCTGTTCTTGAGCAAGCTTTTGATTATGAACAAAGCCCATTGACTGTGGCCGGCCATGGGAAATAACATTGCATGAGACCATTTTCGGCGGGCTTTGCTGACTGGAAAGCACTGTAAAATGTAGTGCTCCGTGAACACCCCATCCTCTGATATGAACATCAGATGGAGCATTGGCAATTAACTGACGTAATTTTCTTAGTGCGCCAAGGCATGAACGTTGAAGGGTTCTTTGTTGCTTTTCAGCCTTCGGATACCGAGAGACTGATAGAGATGCCAAATCAATCTGGCATTGTAACCCTTCTATTAATTTAATATGATTTTCAAAATCACCGTAAGATAATACTTTCTTCTTCAATTGACAAGGAGTCTTCCATATGTTGAGACGAATATCATGGATTCCATCATCCGTCAACATCTTTGGAATGTCGTACTGGGAGTCAGCCAAAGGCCAAAACATGACTGGTACTTCACCTTTTGCCAGTTTTTTCCTCATGTTCAGCATTTCCTCTTTATCATTAAATGAATATTCTTCTACCTGTTTGGACCAGAGTTGGTGTTTCATTGTTGCTTCATCGGATTCAACAAGATTGGTATAGAGATCACTATTCATGCTGGAAGATGAATGACCCAGGGATGGTTCGGAGAATAACCTGAACCCCAGGCTATATTCTGATGGAGAAAGAGTTTCACCTACCGATAGTAAAACATCAGACATGACTGGTTTTACGATTTCAAGTGCCTCGAGATAGGAGGGCTTTCTCGTCACTACATTGCCTTCTGAAGAATTTTCAAGACAACGTGAATCACTACTGCGGAGAGGACTTTCGCAGCGAAGTTCATCACCATGAGGAGGACCGTCATGATGGGTTACAGCAAAAGATGAATTCTCTTACTCCTTGGTCTTCTGACCACACAGAGGATTCCTGTGGCTCTTATCTGAAGAAGAAACTTCAAGATTGACCGAACTTTCATGATGCAAGCCTTCATGAGGAAGTGTCTGTTGAAGACCTTAAAAATTAATGTTCCCGTTATTGAGAACTGAGGGAGTAGAATCTTGAGTTCTGACAGATAAATGTCTGAGGGTTTCAAGAACTCCAGCATCGAGCAAGGCCTTGTTGCAGATTGGTCTTTGATCTCCTGACTGTACTGGGCGGATCTTTTTCTTAGATGCCTTCTTACTCACTTTAGAAACCACTTGTTGACGAAAGTGGTTACTTTGAGTAGGTGTATGTGCCTAATCAGGAAGGATGGTCAGGTTAGGCTGACGATCTCCACTCAAATAAGGTGTATGTGTTTGACTTGGTTGTCCGTTTGATATGGGGGAGAATGCCCCATAACCCTCTTGGACTGGAACAGATGTGTGTGTCTGTTCCGGAGTGAATCTTTGATGTGTCACTCCACTGCGAGGGATAGATTTATGTGTCTGTCCCTGAGATGATGCTGAATCTGTTATGATATCTTGGCAAGAATCCAGAATATGGGCAGGAATTGGCTTCTGCTCTTTCACCATTGACAAAATATGTTTGGTGACTTCAGCCGCCGGAACGGGGATATACGTCCATTCCGGGCTTGGAGTAGGTGTATGTGCCTGCTCCTGTCCACCTTTTCCTGTCAGTGAATCCTGACAGTACTCAAGTGTGGAGGCAGGGAGTTGAGTCTGCCTCTTGTTTGTCGTTGGGGCTTTCTGACTGACTTCTCCGTGCGCTACCAAGCGAGACTGTTGGTAGGCTTGATTAGTATTATCAGGTGTATGTGCCTGCTGATTACACTTCGCCAAACGCGGTTGACGAGATCCATCATATGTAGTCAGACGAGCCTACTGACTAACTGGTGATGTATAAGCAGGTGTATGTTCCTGCCTATAGTACTCCGCTGGGATTGCTTGGCGGGATTGGCGTGATGCTGCCAGACGAGTGTGCTGGACAGCGGAATTAAAACGGACAGGTGATTGTGCCTTCTCGTTTTTGCCACCAAGTTAGGTTGGTGGACTTCTCTGGAGATGTCAGGGATGACAACCTGCCTATTGTTAACCGGATTCCGTCTCTGGCGGTTCATCTTGCCTGCTCGGGTTCGAGGAACCTGAGCTGAATGCCTGGAGTCGGTACCCTCATCATGTTGAGGGCGCACTACCGCACGAGTCTGGCGGCGATTGTGGATGGGAGCCCTCGAGAAGGACTCCTGTCTTTTTGAATTAAGGTCCTGCGAGACCTGCTCATTCACTTCCACAGAGTAAGGGAGTGAATGGAAATTGCGTTCCGGGGATAACGACCCGAAACGGTTGGAGACGGTAGTCAGCACCGCCAGCTTCTTGATCGCTGGTCGCCGTTGTCCAGACGACCAGGTAGAGTTGTTAACTTGGAGGGCTTGACGAGCAGCCTCCAGAGTTGGGATAGTACCGTTGCGACGGTACTCCTTAACCAGTGCATTAGAAACCAAGCGTTGAAGACGCTGAGTTGGTGATGTCATCCTCAGAGTGGACGACGTTCCAGCAGGAGTAGTAGCACTGGTTTTCACAGCAGCAGACCTCACAGTAGAGGTGTTCACAGCAGCAATATTCACAGGGGTGAATTTAAGGAAAGCCATTTTGTAGAATATCTTGAGAAAAGAGTGCCTGTTCCATATCATAGACATAATCAAGATGAATCCGGCCACTGCATCTTTTGGATGAGCACATGTCAATGATTGCTTTGTTGGCCCAAGGGGCCTAACAAATAAAAAGAATATCACTTTAACTTGGTTAAGGATTCACGTCGGGTTCACCATTTTTGTTTCCTCACGGATTTCGGGGATGACCTCCTGGACGGGAGATTCAAACGTTCCGATTGGTTTCTAGCGGGTTTGTTCGTAGAACCGGAAACATCCAATGATTCCACATCCATTTGGACCTACTTTCAAAAGGTAGGAGCTCATTATCTTGTGGACTAATGAGGCTTAAGAATTTGCATTGGTCTAGAGGATGGGAGGTCGGACTCATCACACCTTTTTGAGGGGAATTATTGTCTACTCAGGGACTCTCTTTATAGATTTAAGTTATGTTCGTGAATCCTTATTACATTACCAAGTATAAAATGAGCTTTCCTTATGTTTTAACAATCAATGATTAAATATGCAAGAAATTTAGAGAATCATTTATATGTATTCGAGGTTATTCATCAATAGAGAATCATCTGTAACTTATTTAGAGATTCTTGGTCAATGGTATCCTTCGAAACATTTATAAAAGTATCTTGGTCATTATGATGACCGGGCTGGTTTTAAAGCCACTCAGTGAGGCACTTGAAGTTTATCGTCATTCAGAAGGACATGGATTATTTCAAAGTTGGGATCGAACCCATAAATGGGCTACCTACGTATCCTTTGTTTTGGAAAAGGAATCAGAACCCACGTAGTTCGAGTAATGGAGTATGATGTTTATGATTGATGGCTCAAAGAAGAATGTCATAATTACTTTTACACAATAAGCTCATGTGAGTCATGATCGGTGTGAGAAACAAGAGGTATTGGTAAAAATTAGACAATTGTTCCATGAAAGATGCAATCATAAGAATTTGTTTGGGGCTTATGTATGTATGACTTCCCAGATAGATGAAGGTTTAGGATTTACTTTTAGGGAGAAAATCCAGGAACAGGGTCCATAAAGGTATATGTGCTTTATGGATATTTGAATACTCTAATCTTGGGGCTTTCTCCTAAGGAGGATGCCCAAGTTAGGAGGGGACTTATGATTGGGTTTTACTCCTGAAAAGGAATCCCAAATCAAGGGTAAATTAGGACTGGTTAAGAGAAATTTAATGGGGGCTTGGGGTTTACTCCTGAAAAGGAAACCCAAGATTATGACTGAGACTTACTCTTAAAAAAGGAGGCCCGGGTTAGGGGACTTGGGGCTTACTCTTGAAAAGGAAGCCCAAGATTATGACTGAGTCTTATTCCTGAAAATGAGACCTAGGTTAGGGATTAAGGTTTGGGGCTTACTCCTGAGGAGGATGCCCAAGTTTGGGAAATTTAAGAATTTGGTGCTTACTTCTAAAGAAGGATGCCCAAGTTTAAAGGATTTATAACTGGGGATTATTCCTGAAAAGGAGACCCAAGTTAAGGATTCTCTCATCTTAAAGGATGAGGTTGAATGAATGAACTCTCCATATTTAGTGACATAAGGATATTTAAATCACTAGGTTTTGAGAGATATTCCACAGAATTCCTTTCAGATAAGGAAGTCAAATCAAGAAATCATGCCATAAATGGCTTTGAAGAGTGTCTTGAAGACTGAATCTTGAAAAGAAAAGGTGTAATGGCTTAAGAGGGGTAAAATGGGCAAGATGGGCACCCAAAAACGTAAGGGCGTGCAAGTCTTGAAAGGTGCGCAAGTATTGCGGCGGCGCGCAAGTATGGGTCGCGCAAGTATTCTTGCGCGACATGAGGGGTACTTGTGCGATTCTTAAACATCATTAGAATACTTGAGCGACTCTTTATAAATCCCTTTAGAATCCTCTTGAGGTTCTTCCAGAAATGGGACGCGCATGTTATATTGAAGGAAATAAGTCGGCGCGCAAGTGTTGATAAGTTTCAACACTTATGCCTTCCTTATTCTCTTTAGATCTTCTGTTCTAGGTAAGAAATTACCTTATAAGTGTTCCAGAAGCTTTGAGAAGAGACTTGGGCATCGGGAGCTTCAATCCGAGTTTCTGGAAAAAGATCCTCTCGAATGGGGGGCCCACAGGGTCTATGTATAGGCAAAATAAGACCCCGGGCAGTTACCGGGCGGTTACCACTTAGGTCGCGCAAGTGACTTGCGCGACCAAGTGTGCCGTGCAAGTGTACTTGCGCGACAGTGAGATAACGTGCGCGGTGCAGTTGCTGTTGATCCTTTATTCATACCTTTGTCGATTTTTGATGTTTTCTTCAAAGGATGAATCACTTTGAGCTCAGATATTCCCTTTTCCGATATTTAGATTCTGTGACGAAAAGGAGCGTCAACATTGGTTTATGGTTAAAGTGTTGACATTTCGTTCTCTTGTTTTAATACAAATGTTTATGTTATGTTTCAACCATTTCATAGGAAGAATGTATTGGACATAGTATGTGATGGGTGGAGCCCGCTATAGCTCCTCGGTGCATCGGTAGGTCTCATGAGACAATTAGACATGAATTGGATGAGGAATTTCCCAAATTGATATCTGGTTTTGGCCGAGGCATAAATCATTTTTAGAAGTCTTGGATGAGGCCTTGACAAGATGTTTTAGAATGTACCCCATTATATATTCCAATATTATGAAAATAATAATGATGGTTTATGTGGTTATTCGACTTGTAGAATACGATTGACTATTTTTTATTATGGCATTGTTTACTCTGCTCATATTCCTACCATAAAGTGTTCATTTTTATATTTTGTAAAGGTATGTGTTTTTAATTAATCATTATGCCTATTTTTTATGTTATCTTATATTGTATTGTTTACACTTCCTGAGGGTTTGAGGTCACGACTTTTTTATTTTTCATTTTCCTAGGATATGAAGAAGTTGAATTTGAGGGACTCGAAGGCATTACCTAGTTGTCTTGGATGTTTAAAATGGAAAAATAAATATAACATGTTAATTATTCGATATATATTAATTACCATCCAATTATATACAATTTCACCATCTCTATAATAACATTATCTGTCATGTGTACGTACGGATTATAATCTCCACGAACGTGATGAGATTCATTTCCCCATCGTAAACACTCAAGAATAATTTTCATTTGATGACAAAAAATAATTTCTATAAACATAATATCATTTTGTATATGAATCAAATACATCTTAATGCTAAAAAACATGGCTTACATAAAAAATCCTATAAAATTAAAATGAACCAGTTAACACCCAAAACGAAATTATTACTACAATATTATTAACAACGATATATTAGAGGATCATATATTAGATCATGATTATGATTATAGTTCTTGTATAATTTAATAACAATGTATTAACTATTATAAAAGTGTTTAACATGCCATCGACTAAGGAAAAGTACAATGTAAGGGTTAATTTCAAAATCTCATTGTTATCATAGACTGTTTATACATATGAATCTAATGGGACTTCTTTATCATTCACATCCATGTTTTCATAAAAATGTATTTCAAAACATTTTTACTATTATCTAGACTATGGGTTGAAGTCTTTTATACAATTATTTGATGTAACACCCCATGATTTCATAGTGTGTTATTTCTTCAAAATAATTCAAAAACTTGCACTACACACAACACCGTGTTCAATCACACCGTGACTTACAAAAAAAAAGCCATTCAAAAGAGGTTATGAATAGTATTATCTAAATTTTAAACATTATATAATCCTTATAATTTTAGAATCCATATTATGAGTTTCTTAGATATAATGCAAGAACAAATTCATTTTCAGTATTGCACTTTTATCAACTGTTAATAGTGAACCCTTTTTAAATACAATATTTTAAACTTTTTGACTAAATGGGGACATCAAAAATTTAAAATGAAACATACCAAGCTTCCACGGTACGCTTTCTTTGAATAATACAGTAGCGTGTGTTGTACGCAACCTTGAGTTTTAACACACACCACAACCAATCAAACTAGCCGTTATGAATAGTAATACCTACTTTTCGAAATTTTATATATTTTATATTTTAAAATGGACTTCATTTCTGGATTCGGAATATCGAATTTATCCTAAGGTGAAATTTTGGTACTTTTCGGATAACTTTCATATTTTGATGAATAGTGAAAATTACTAAATTTTAATTAAAAACAACTTTTTTAATCAAAATAATTAATAGTGATAAATTACGAATTTGAGTGGTTTTAAAGTATATTTAGAATATATTTTGACCATTTAATATAATTTTGGTCGTTGGACATAACTTTACAATTAAACCGAACAATCACAAGTGTCAATCTTTTGATAGTTATTACCTCTAAAAAACACGTTTTTTGTTTTGACAGCGGGAATTAATTTTAAATTAATTTCTGCCACTTCTTTGTTTTGAATTTAGGAAAATGGATTCCATATTTGGAATCAGGATTTTCAAATTGTGTAAATAGGTAACTTTTATTTTTAGACATTTTGAATAATTACTGCGGTAAATATTTTATTTACCATGGTTAAGGGTAAATCCGGTAAATAAGGGTTAAAATAAATAATATTATAATAATACTAAATTACCTTAAAACGTGTCTTAACCCTATTGGTTGATACATGGTCGACCATGGGAATATTTGGGTCTATTTTGGGACCCCATGGATCCACTTGTAAGTGATAATGACACTTTATTTTAATTTAGTTAAAATGAATACAAAAATGACACAAGCATATATCTTTTAGAACAAAAATTTTTACATAGGGATATATATGTTGGATTTTAGATTATAAATATTCATTAGAAAGATAAAACTATTTCCTACATAATGATATTTTATTTATAATTTTTAGACATTAAATAATTTATTTTATATATGACACAATGATGATGCAGTAATTACTATAATAGTGAAAAATTAAACTAATTGATATTATAAATACCCAAATAAATATAATATGAAACTTTTAATGAATTAAACTAATTTTCTAGGATAATATGATATATTATTATTTATTTAATTGACTTTGTTCGAAGTAATCAATCTGTTATGAGTTTCACAAAAATCAACTATTGAATAGTGACAAAATTGACATAAAAGAGTTCTTAAACAAATATTATATTATTAATTGATATTAAATTCCTAAAAATCTAATGTTCGGCCAAGAGACTTATATCATGATAGGTTCATCATTAATGTACCACTTGGGGGTCACTTGGATGTATATAGTAAGTTTATTAACCATATTATATAAAAATACAAAGAGACATTGTAAAAGTGAAACTAATTAACTTAGAGTTAATACTTAAAGATAAGGTTAATATAAGTACCCAAACCTGTCTAAATTATATTGGTTGAGTGGTTTTCGACCTATCCCCACCTTAACCTTTTAATAGTCAACTTTGGAGCCATTAGAAACCGAATATGAATTTATTGTAAATTAATATTTCTAGCTTTTCCAAAGATGCCCCTCACCCCTCTTATAAAAGGGCACTCCTCCTTCTCATTTCTTCACACCTTCAAATCCTTTTGGTTCGGCCAAACTCTGCCCAAATACTCTCCCAACATCCCTCACTACAACCTAGAGGCCTTAGTTTGATCAGAAAGCCAACCTAAGGAGCCCTTTTGATCAAATCAAAAGGAAGAACCCGAAGAAGAGGTAATGATTTCACCACCCTTCTCCAAGTTCATTTCTTCTTCCACTTCTTCTTCCTTTGTTCTTACCATTCTAGAATAATAACTCCAGTATCTCACATATACTGTGATGTTATTATAAATATGGTACAATCATATTCAGTATTCTATCCACCCTTTGAATAACATGTCACCATACGTGCGTACGTACGGCTTACCGTCTCCACGTCGTGGTGTAATTGTTATTCAATATAATATTATTCGGATGGGTATAATAATGATGTGTAACTCATGTAAATAATAAATATAACATGTTACTGATTCTGTATATATGATATACCATCCATTTATATATTATTTTAATATCAAAAGAATGATATTGTCGCTCGTGCGTACGTACGGACTACCGTCTCCACGAACGCGATGAGATTCATTCTCCATCGTATCCATTCAAGTATAATTATCATTTGATGAATTAAAAATGATATTTAAGGACTGTATATCATTCTGGATATGAATAAGATACAACAACCATGGCTTATGTAACAAAACATATAAAATAAAATGAGTAAGTTAACTCCCGAAACGACGATAATTCTAAGATATTATTAACAAATCAATGTTAAAAGATCATATATGATATCATATTAAAATATATGATTCTTGTATAATTTAATAACAACTATTTCACCATTATACAAGAGGTTAACCTACCCCAACCAAGGAAAAGTACAAGGTAAGGGTTTACTTTACAACCTCTTCATTATCCAAGGTTGTTTATACGTAATAATCTACTGGGATCTCTTTATCATCCACATCCATGTTTCTTAAAAATGCATTTAAAAACATTTTTGCTATTTACTAGAATATGAGTTAAAGTCATTTATACCCTTTTTGACTTTTATAAGTGCTTTATAAAGGAATCTTTCGGTCGTTTTCAAAACAAGGTCCTTTTTAACCATTTCGACAGAATTAAGGTAAGAATGTTTTTTTAACTTATACGGCGGGTGCGGCTATTTTCCGCCATTATAAAATCTTCAAAGCTTCCCTTACAAGCTTATAAGAATATTTTCAAAGAAAATTTTTTATTTTATATGGATCTTAAATTATTTCAAAATAAAAGGAGATATTTCTTTAAAAGGAATTTTGATTTCATCTATGTCAACATCCTTTGATGGATTTTAAGATTATTTGAAGTTGATTTATTATGATACAAAACTTCTATATTGTATTGAAGGTTTTGTGATATGTTTGATTGTGGATGTGCGATTTTTATACCATTCATAGTTTATGGTGAAAGTATTGACATTTCGTATGCTAGTTTTAATACGAATGTTTATGTTATGTTTAAACCTTTTCATATGGGAATGCTTTGGACTTAATATGTGACGGGTGGAGCCCGCTATAGCTCCTCGATGCATCGGTAGGTCTCATGAGACAAACTAGTGTCTTGGCACAAGGCCTTGACAAAATCTTATTTGTAGTCTTGGCACGAGGCCTTGGCTATGTGGTTATGATAGTCTGGCATTATGCATTCCAACATTATGAAAGTGGTTATTGATTTTTGCATGTGATTATTCGATTAGTAGAATATCCATGTGAATAATTAAATGGCATTATTTCATTTTATTTATTCCATACCATGTTGAAAGTTCATGTTTAAAAGGATTTTGTTTGAGTTATACATTGCCTTAAATGTTTATTCTTATTGATGAAATTTTCCGCTATATTGTTATCCTTACTGGGCATTTGAGATCACCCCTTTTCTATGTTTTATTTTTCCCAGGAAGTGAAGATGTAAGTTATGAATGACCTGCAGGGATATTATGAGGGGATTATAGTGTGGACTGTGGAAACATTATGTTGTTGTAGTAGTTTTTCATTTTATGATGTAATGTAAAACTTATGAATATATCTAGTGTTTCCAAGGCTACAAACCAATCAGTATTTCGAGATTTGATCTTTCTTGTGATCATGCCAATGTTATGTAATAATGCACCGACTCTAGGCAACTAGGGTCGGGGCGTTACAGTTGGTATCAGAGGAAGTTTAGTAAAAACCTTGGAAGCTAGATTTAGATAAACTCTGATTAGAGCACGTAGACCTAAGATGAACTTTGAGGATTAGTATAGAAGAACTTCTTAGAATTTTGGTATTGTAGAGATTTTGTGAGTTTTCCGAGCAATACATCCCTGTCTGGATACGAGCAGGTAGAGGCGGCTCTGGCACAGATGTACCTAGGGGTAAAACCCGAAAACACCTCTTTGAGCTAGACTCGAACGGGAACTGGTACACGACAACGGGCCTTGCTGCACTCTTGGTTACGACACTCCCGGGGGATATTCTTAGGATAACTCTCATTTTTTTTACAAATCATTTTGAAGGGTTTATGAGTATATACTTCCTTAAAGAAAACATTCTTATGATTATGGATTATATCCATAAATAGTTCAATTTATGTTAAGTGTTTTATAAGTATGGGATTATGTATTTTGATTCATAAACTGATCTAGTTTATGCCATTGTTTAGAAATGGCGCCCAGTAGAAGGAATGAGAACTCCGGAAATGCAAATGATCCAAAGAGAAGGAAGGATCATATCTTTCATGGTCTTAAGCTAGAATTTATAAGAGAAATAGTCTCCCATGTATTATCATCATATGAAGAAATAATATCATGTATTGATAAGATAAGTAAAGAGATTACTGAGTCCTATGGCTTTGAAGGGAAGCAAGAGAAGAAAAGGATAGAAGAGAGAAAGATGGATAAAGGGAAGAGGGAAAAGAAGAATTTTCCCATATGTGGTAACTGTGGAAAGAAACACCCTGGAACATGCCTGAAAGGAATGGGAGTTTCTTATAAGTGTGGAGGAAAAGGGCACAAAGTACGTGACTGCAAGGGTAAGAAAATGGTTTCAAATGTACAATGCTTCATTTGCAAGGAGTTTGGACACTACGCGAACCTATGTCCCAGTCATCAGACTATGACGCAAATGATGCTATTGGATAATAATCATGTTATGATACTACCACAGATGAAGAGGAATGATTAGTGTTCTTATGTTGATTATGTCAATTGAGTGTTGTATCAACAATGTACTTGTTATAATAATTATGGAGTATATAAGGATTGTACTGTAGTACTATTTCATTAAGGACTGGAAATTGTGTGGAACAAAGAAAAGTGACTCAATAGCGGGATAAATTTTTGGAAAATATATGGTTGAGAGAATGATAAACCATAATATAGTTCTGATACCGAGGTAGTGATTTTTAAATAATACATGATTATTTTGGAAAAAATATATTGGATATTCTTGACTACCTTGGAACTGATTAATGATTTGTATATTCCATCATTGTTGGGGTTTAAAACATTTTTTGATTGATGAAGTATATCCAGCATTCTATATGGAATAAGGGAGAATGAATGTAATCAATAAGGAATATGGTAATTCAGGATGTTTCAGTGTATTAAAAGAATACATGATGAAGGTATTCATATGCTATTACGGGGTAAAAAGGATCTACATTATGTTTACCTTCCTTATAAATGTTGGACTGTGATTTTGGACAGAATTATTTTTGATAGTTCTAGTTTGGATTATTTTGGATTTCCATAAAAGGACAACCCGGAGGTCGGGCGGCAACTCGTCGCGTCCGGCAAGGCTGCGAGACTTGAACCTGCAACCGAAGGGCGACAAGGGTGTATCACCTACCACTGGCCCATGAGATGTCCTGGATTAAATAATGTAGTTTTTATTAAAAGATCATGTAGATGAATTATAAATTCGTTTATTTTGGAACACTATACGAATAGTGTAAATAGAATTTTTTTTTTACATTCTGTTATCTTTTAGAGTGAAAGATGAGTTTGTGGTAGAAATTTATTAATGGATAAAACTCTAATTATAAAGTAAGTATATCTCCTTATGATCTTAGCCAATCTCATAAATAAATTCCTCAATATTAAGAAAAGCAACTTTGAAAAAAAATGTTTTCCTAGATGGTACCTTAAATCATCACTAATTTATGGCTTTGGGATTTTTGGCCTTTTTATAACCATGTTCTCTACCACTCTCCATAAGATAATTGATGGTTAGATTTTTCTTCCATATCCATATTTTCCTACAAGGAACCCTAGTATGTGTTATTTTCGGTAATCTTCATACTTTCGACTCTTTATTTTAAATAGAGGCCTCATTAATTCATTTTTCGATGTGGGATTTCAACTAGGATATTTTGAAACGTCAAAAATGTGTTATATTAATACCATATGTTTTGTTGAACCGATGGAATTTCAGTTCCTCATAGATTGATGAATTTAAGGACCTCAATTTTATACTTGTTTGTGATTGATGACTCAAATCACTACCTATAAATATTTACGTTTTTCCTCCGATTATATGTCTCCAATTTCCACCAATGTTCTCCTAATCGAGATCATAATTTGGTGGTGACCCTTTGATTTCTCTTTTCCTAATATTAAGACTAAATTTTAGTAACCCAATTTCCGATGTGGGTTTTCCCACAAATATATTTTCTATTTTCAACCTTTTATTTTCGAAGAACAATTTCAAATTGCGAGGACACAATTTATTGAAGGAGGGGAGAATGTAACACCCCAAGATTTCATAGTGTGTTATTTCTTCAAAATAATTCAATAACTTGCACTACACGCAACACCGTGTTCAATCACACCGTGACTTACAAAAAAAAGCAAAAAAAAAGAGGTTTTGAATAGTATTATCTAAATTTTAAACTTTATATAATCCTTATAATTTTAGAATCCATATTATGAGTTTCTTAGATATAATGCAAGAACAAATTCATTTTCAGTATTGCACTTTTATCAACTGTTAATAGTGAACCCTTTTTAAATACAATATTTTAAACTTTTTTACTAAATGGGGACATCAAAAATTTAATATGAAACATCCCAAGCTTCCACGGTACGCTTTCTTTGAATAATACAGTAGCGTGTGTTGTACGCAACCTTGAGTTTTAACACACACCACAACCAACCAAACTAGCCGTTATGAATAGTAATACCTACTTTTCGAAATTTTATATATTTTATATTTTAAAATGGACTTCATTTCTGGATTCTAAATATCGAATTTAGCCTAAGGTGAAATTTTGGTACTTTTCGGATAACTTTCATATTTTGATGAATAGTGAAAATTACTAAATTTTAATTAAAAACAATTTTTTTAATCAAAATAATTAATAGTGATAAATTGCGAATTTGAGTGGTTTTAAAGTATATTTAGAATATATTTTTACCATTTAATATAATTTTGGTCGTTGGACATAACTTTACAATTAAACCGAACATAAACAAGTGTCAATCTTTTGATAGTTATTACCTCTAAAAACACGTTTTTTTACAGCGGGAATTAATTTTAAATTAATTTCTGCCACTTCTGTGTTTTGAATTTAGGAAAATGGATTCCATATTTGGAATCAGGATTTTCAAATTGTGTAAATAGGTAACTTTTATTTTTAGACATTTTGAATAATTACTGCGGTAAATATTTTATTTACCATGGTTAAGGGTAAATCCGGTAAATAAGGGTTAAAAAAATTAATATTATAATAATACTAAATTACCTTAAAACGTTTCTTAACCCTATTGGTTGATACATGGTCGACCAGGGGAATCTTTGGGTCTATTTTGGGACCCCATGGATCCACTTGTAAGTGATAATGACAGTTTATTTTAATTTAGTTAAAATGAATACAAAAATGACACAAGCATATATCTTTTAGAACAACAATTGTTACATAGGGTTATATATGTTGGATTTTAGATTATAAATATTCATTAGAAATCTAAATCTATTTCCTACATAATTATATTTTATTTATAATTTTTAGACATTAAATAATTTATTTTATATATGACACAATGATGATGCAGTAATTACTATAATAGTGAAAAATTAAAATAATTGATATTATAAATACCCAAATAAATATAATATGAAACTTTTAATGAATTAAACTAATTTTCTAGGATAATATGATATATTAGTATTGATTTAATTGACTTTGTTCGAAGTAATCAATCTGTTATGAGTTTCACAAAAATCAACTATTGAATAGTGTCAAAATTGACATAAAAGAGTTCTTAAACAAATATTATATTATTAATTGATATTAAATTCCTAAAAATCTAAGGTTAGGCCAAGAGACTTATATCATGATAGGTTCATCATTAATGTACCACTTGGGGGTCACGTGGATGTATATAGTATGTTTATTAACCATATTATATAAAAATACAAAGAGACATTGTAAAAGTGAAACTAATTAACTTAGAGTTAATACTTAAAGATAAGGTTAATATAAGTACCCAAACCTGTATAAATTATATTGGTTGAGTGGTTTTCGACCTATCACCACCTTAAACTTTGAATAATCAACTTTGGAGCCATTAGAAACCGAATATGAATTTATTGTAAATTAATATTTCTAGCTTTTCCAAAGGTGCCCCTCACCCCTCTTATAAAAGGGCACTCCTCCTTCTCATTTATTCACACCTTAAAAGACTTTTGGTTCGGCCAAACTCTGCCCAAATACTCTCCCAACAACCCTCACTACAACCTAGAGGCCTTAGTTTGATCAGAAAGCCAACCTAAGGAGCCCTTTTGATCAAATCAAAAGGAAGAACCCGAAGAAGAGGTAATGATTTCACCACCCTTCTCCAAGTTCATTTCTTCTTCCACTTCTTATTCCTTTGTTCTTACCATTCTAAAATAATAACTCCAGTATATCACATATACTGTGATGTTATTATAAATATGTTACAATCATATTCAGTATTCTATCCACCCTTTGAATAACATGTCACCATACGTGCGTACGTACGGCTTACCGTCTCCACGTCGTGGTGTAATTGTTATTCAATATAATATTATTCGGATGGGTATAATAATGATGTGTAACTCATGTAAATAATAAATATAACATGTTAATGATTCTGTATATATGATATACCATCCATTTATATATTATTTTAATATCAAAAGAATGATATTGTCGCTCGTGCGTACGTACGGACTACCGTCTCCACGAACGCGATGAGATTCATTCTCCATCGTATCCATTCAAGTATAATTATCATTTGATGATTTAAAAATGATGTTTAAGGACTGGATATAATTCTGGATATGAATAAGATACAACAACCATGGCTTATGTAACAAAACATATAAAAGAAAATGAGTAAGTTAACTCCCGAAACGACGATAATTCTAAGATATTATTAACAAATCAATGTTAAAAGATCATATATGATATCATATTAATATATATGATTCTTGTATAATTTAATAACAACTATTTCACCATTATACAGGAGGTTAACCTACCCCAACCAAGGAAAAGTACAAGTTAAGGGTTTACTTTACAACCTCTTCATTATCCATGGTTGTTTATACGTAATAATCTACTGGGATCTCTTTATCATCCACATCCATGTTTCTTAAAAATGCATTTCAAAACATTTTTACTATTTACTAGAATATTAGTTAAAGTCATTTATACCCTTTTTGACTTTTATAAGTGGTTTATAATGGAATCTTTCGGTCGTTTTCAAAACAAGGTCCTTTTTAACCTTTTCGACAGAATTAAGGTAAGAATGTTTTTTAACTTATACGGCGGGTGCGGCTATTTTCCGCCGTTATAAAATCTTCAATGCTTCCCTTACAAGCATATAATAATATTTTCAAAGAAAATGTTTTATTTTATATGGATCTTAAATTATATCAAAATAAAAGGAGATATTTCTTTAAAAGGAATTTTTATTTCATCTATGTCAACATCCTTTGATGGATTTTAAGATTATTTGAAGTTGATTTATTAGGATACAAAACTTCTATATTGTATTGAAGGTTTTGTGATATGTTTGACTGTGGATGTGCTATTTTTATACCACTCATAGTTTATGGTGAAAGTATTGACATTTCGTATGCTAGTTTTAATACGAATGTTTATGTTATGTTTAAACCTTTTCATATGGGAATGCATTGGACTTAATATGTGACGGGTGGAGCCCTCTATAGCTCCTCGATGCATCGGTAGGTCTCATGAGAAAAACGAGTGTCTTGGCACAAGGCCTTGACAAAATCTTATTTGTAGTCTTGGCACGAGGCCTTGGCTATGTGGTTATGATAGTCTGGCATTATGCATTCCAACATTATGAAAGTGGTTATTGATTTTTGCATGTGATTATTCGATTAGTAGAATATCCATTTGAATATTTAAATGGCATTATTTCATTTTATTTATGCCATACCATGTTGAAAGTTCATGTTTAAAAGGCTTTTGTTTTAGTTATACATTGCCTTAAATGTTTATTCTTATTGATGAAAGTTTCCGCTATATTGTTATCCTTACTGGGCATTTGAGCTCACCCCTTTTCTATGTTTTATTTTTCCCAGGAAGTGAAGATGTAAGTTATGAATGACCTGCAGGGATATTATGAGGGGATTATAGTGTGGACTGTGGAAACATTATGTTGTTGTAGTAGATTTTCATTTTATGATGTAATGTAAAACTTATGAATATATCTAGTGTTTCCAAGGCTACTAAACCAATCGGTCTTTCGAGATTTGATCTTTCTTGTGATCATGCCAATGTTATGTAATAATGCACCGACTCTAGGCAACTAGGGTCGGGGCGTTACATTTGACCTTATATGTTTTGAAAGGAGTCTTTCCGTCATTTTAAAAACAAGGTACTCTATGACCTATTTGAAAAAATTAAGGTACTGTTATTTTTTAACTTATACGGAGGGTGTGGATATTTTCTACCATTATTACATCATTGAAGCTTACCTTACAATATTATAAGAATATTTTCAACATAAATGTTTTCTTTTATAATTATGTGACTCTTAAATGATTTCAAAATAGAAATAGATATTTCTCTCAAATAGTTCTGATTTCATCTATGTCAACATCCATGGATAAATTTTACACGTGTTCGGAGTTGATTTTTTACGATAAAAATATTCCATATTTTATTTATTGTTTTGATATATGTTTGATCGTGGATGAGTTATTTTTATACCAATCAGGGTTTATGGTTAACTAATTGACACTTCAAATACTCGTTTTAATACGAATGTTTATGTTATGTTTCAACCTTTTCATATGTTGAATATATTGGACTTATCATGTGGCGGGTGGAGCCCGCTATAGCTCCTCGATGAATCGGTAGGTCTCACGAGACAATTAGATGTGGAATTTGATGAGGACTAAATCATTTTTACACATCATCGCTGAGTCCTTGACAAGATGTTTCAGAATGTCTTGCATTATACATTCTATCATTATGAAAATAAAAATGATGGTCCTTGTGGTTATTTGACAAGTAGAATACCCATTACTATGTTTTATTATGGTATTATTTACTTACCTCATATTCCTTCCAGAAAGTGTTCATGTTTATTAATTTTAAAGGCATGTGTTTATATTTATTCACCATGAATAATGTTTATGTTATCTTCCACAATAATTCGTTCCCCTACTAAGCGTTTGATCTCACCCCTTTCTTGTGATTCATTTTCTCATGATAGGAAGAAGATAATTATGAGTTACATTTATGCATAATCAAGGAGACTTGGATGTTTCTAATTTAACAAATTGTTATCGTATTTATTTTTATTTGTAATGTTGAACTTATGTATGTATCTTGATTATAATAATACTAAACTGATCGGTCATTCGGGATGTGATTCCTTATATCAAGAAAATGTTATTTAATTAAGCATTGATTCTGTGTAACTTGGTTTGGGGCATTACAGTTGATATCAATAGAAGATTAGTGTAATCCTTGGAAACTAGATTTAGAAAAACACTTATTAGACTAGATTACCCTAAGATATAATTTGACGATTAGTATGGAAGAACATCCAAGAATTTTGGTACTCTAGAGATTTTGTGAGTTTTCCTAGAAATATATCCCTCTTTAGAGACGAGCTGGTAGAGGTGCCTCTGGAACAATTGTTCCTTGGGGTAAAACCTGAAAACACCACTTTGAGCTAGACTCAAATGAAAACTGGTGCTCGACAACGGGCCTTTATGAACTCTAGGTTATGACACTCCTAGGTTATATTTGTTGGATAATTATCATTTTCTATACTAACCATAATGAGGGATTTATTATTATATACCACCTCAAAGAAATCCTTTTTATGATTATGTATTATATCTATAAACTGTTCAATTTATGTTCAGTGTTTTACAAGTTCAGAATTATGTATTGTGAATCAAAAAATAATTTATTGTATGACATTGTTTAGGAATGGATCCTAGTGGAATGAATGGAAACCATATCGTTGCACATAACCCATATAGGGGTTTTCCTCTTGCTAAATACAATTATTGAAGAGATTGTGATGCAACTGGTGATGATCAGCTTATCACCATACTATGACAACTCACCCAGGTTATGAATAATAACATTACCTATATGGAGAACCCTGATCCACAACGTAGAGGATAAATGTTAGATCAATAATGAGGCAATAACTCCAACATTCAATGGGTAAACAAATACAGTTTTAGCTAAAATGGATAAGTACCTTAAATAAAGTATTTCATGCTTTGGGGAGTAGTGAAAGGGAAAAAGTTGTCATGGAATTTTATCTCCTCACTAAAGATGAAGATCAATAGTGGTCATTAATAAAAAACACAGATGATGATGAATAATTATCACATTTCTAATGTAGGGAGTTTTATGAGCTTTTCATAGAAAAATACTCTCCTCGTGACCATCGAGTGGATATGGAAAGGAAATTTTTGTGTTTGAGACAAAAGGAGGACATGAATGTCCCAATGTATGAAGCTAACTTTACAAGGATAGCAGGGCATGACATGAATTATATACTTATCCCAAGAAGTATGATTGATCATTTCATTGATGTGTTAAAACCATTTCTTCTCCGATCATTTTTCTCACAATCCTTCTCGTCGTATGATGATATTTTCGCATGTGCTATCAAAACAGAAGAGGAATTCTCTCAGTCTCAGGGCTTAAAATCAAATAATGAGAAGAATATATCTATTGAACACTCTGGAAAAGGAAATAAGGAATCATGGAAGAAGGAAAGATTTGAATTTACACACTATAATGATTGTGGAAGGAAGCACCCTGGTGCTTGTCTAAAAGGGGAAGGATTATTCTACAAATGTGGATCTAAATACTATCTTGCTAGTGAATATAAGGAGAAGAAATAAGTTTCCAATGTTCAATACTTCAATTCTATGGAAATGGGACATTTTTTATATAAATGTCCTAAAAATCAAGGAAACATACCTCAAAAAGTCTGAGGGATCAAGGACATGTTATGTGATCACTAATGTTCAGTTTGAATCTCTAAAATATGTGGTGGAAGGTAATTTAACATTTTCCTCAAGTTTAGACAGTGATTAATTTGATTCTGGATCATCGCATTGCTTCATATCATCTCAGCTTTCTATGAAAATTAGATAATTCCAATTAGATTTAATAAGGGAGTTTTCAATAAAAACTCATTAGGGAAGTATCATTGCAACAAAGTTTTTTGAATTAGTCCCCATTAAGGCATATAATTGATATTTATCTGCTGATATAATCATCAAAACCATGATTAAATTTTAAATAATACTCAGTATTGATTGGAATTCGGACCATGATGTGAAAATATATTGTAAGAAGACAGAGGTTACAATTTATGATGAAGATAAAGAGTAGCTTATCTTTAAATAATTAACATCACCATCTGATTCTTATATTAATCCACCCCTAGTGGCTCTACTAAATTCGATCATAGGGGAGGATGAGAATGAAATAATTATGGGTGAGGAAAACAATGTTCAAATAAGAGGACGTACCTATTGTGAAAAAAATATTTTTATGTGTTTCATGAGGATTTACCAGGACATCCTCCCGAATGAGAAATTTAGTTTTCCATTGATTTAATTCTTGGATCAAGGCCCATGTCAAAGACCCCTTATAGAATGGCCACTATGGAATTAGTGGAACTAAAAAACAACTTGAGGAATTGAGTAAATGGATATTTATTTGCCCTAATGTTTCCCTATAGGTAGTCCCTGCACTTTTTGTAAAGAAGAAAGACGAATCAATGAGGATGTGCATTTACTCTATGGAGATCAAATCTATATAAATAATGAACAAGTATCCCCTACCATGTACCAATGTTTTATTCGATCAACATCATGGAGCTCAATATTTTTCAAAGCTTGACCTACGATCAGGATATCATCAGTTATATGTAAAGATGGAAGACAATCTAAAAACAAAATTTAGAACTAGGTATGGGAATTATGAATTTACAGTAATTCCTTTTGAATTGACTAATGATGCCTCTATCTTAATGGATCTAATGAATAGAGTTGTCAACTAAAATCCTAATGACTTTGTAGGGGTATTTATTGTTGATATCTTTGTATTCTCTAAAATCTATGAAGATCGTGAAAATGTCTTGAAAAATATTCTAGACTCATAAACGAAATGAATAATATGGGATGTTTAGAACGTGTGAATTCTTGTTTGAATGGATAACTTTTCATGTGTATATTGTCTCTAAGGATGGAATATCTGTTGATCCTTCAAATACCAAGGAAATCCAAGAATGACCAGCATTGACGAGTATAACCGAGGTGTGAAGTTTTATTGTATTAGTAGGTTATTATCGACATTTCATCCATATTTTTTCCTGGTTGGCTATCCCTTTAACCAGGATCACACGTAATATGGTTAAATATTTTTGGACAAAAGAGTGTGAATAATTTTTTGAAGAACTAAGGAGAAGATAAGTTAATGGTCATATATTAACTCTCCCATCATGGAAATAAGGGTTTTTGATTTATAGTGATGCATCAAATAATGGGATTGGTTGTGTCATTATACAGAATGATAGAGTTATTGCCTATGAATCATGACAAATAAAAATTTAGGACCAAAACTATCACACTCGTGATCATGAGTTATCACCAGTAATCTCTGGTGTGAAAATATAAAGTCACTATCTCTTTGGTGAAAAATGTGTGATTTATACAAATCACAAGAGTATGAAATATAATTTCTCACAAAATGAACTCAACATGAGGCCAATGAAATGTAATGAACTGTTCAAGGATTATGATTTCACTATACTCTATAACCCAGGGATAGAAAATAATGTGGAAGATGCTTTCAGAAGAAAGGATCATGGAGTTTTGATCAAGATGAGAGTAGAAAAGGATCCTATTTATATGGATCTAGTAAAGATGGATATGGGAATAACCATGTAAGGTAAAAAGTTAATACTTTTTCAAATTGTTTCCAAACCATATTTACTAGAAAGGATAATGAAATTCTCCGACTGATAATGAGGAGTTTCAAAAGAATATTATAGCATTAAATTATGGGAGGCTGAATGACATCGTATATGAAAATGAAATTTTGAAATTTGGGAAGAGACTTTGTGTTCCCAATATACCTAATATAAAAATGGAATTGTTGGATGATTCTCATTGCTATAATTTCTCTATACACCAGGGGATCACCAAGATGTATAGTGATTTGATGGAACATTATTGGTGGGACAACATGAAGAGGGAGATTGCTGATTTTTTTAAAGATGTATGGTTTGTCAACAAGTTAATGCCGGAAGGAAACAACCTGGAAGAGTCATGAAACCTCTTACCATACCTGAGTGGAAATGGGATGATATTACGATAGACATTGTCAAGTGGAAACCAAATACTCCTAGAAGGAATGATGTAATATGGGTTATTGTGGATCTTCTTACCATATCAGCAAATTTTCTAACTATAAGATAAGATTTACAACTTGAAATTTTAGAAATATTGTATATTAATGATCTTATAAGACTTCATGGAATACCCCTATTGTTTTTTTCTGATCATGATCCCCATTTTACATCAAGATTTTGGGATTGTCTTCTGAAATCCCTGGATACTGAACTACATTTGAGCACTGCCTACCACCATCAAACCGATGGACAATCAGAACAGGATGTTCAAACATAAAAAGACAAGTATATATCATTACCACTTGACTTTCATGTAATGTGCGATCAATATTTACATAGAGTAGAATTTTCCTATAACAATATCTTCTATTAAAATATTTAGATGGCACCATATGAAGTGTACTATAGAAATAAGTGTCACACACCAACATGTTGGGATGATGTTTGTGAATGAAAATCCGTAGGTCCAGAACTTTTTGATGAAACAATA
Organism: Viscum album; assembly: GCA_963277665.1. NCBI lineage: Eukaryota > Viridiplantae > Streptophyta > Magnoliopsida > Santalales > Viscaceae > Viscum > Viscum album. The sequence goes on from OY728133.1 coordinate 1,871,491,070, forward strand.
AAAAAAGATATGATTATCAAAATACACATAAAAGCAGCCCAAGGTAGGAAAAATTGCTATGTCGATATCCGAATGAAGGATTTTGAATTTCATGTAGGATACCATGCTTTCTTTAGGTATCTCCTTATATTGGTGTTATAAATTTTGGTAAGAAGGGTAAATTGTGTCTGAGGTACATCAGATCTTTTGAAATTATAGAATGAAATGGGGTTATAGCTTAATATTTGAAAATTCCACAAAGTCTCTCTATATTTCACGATGTGTTCCATGTATCACTGTTGAGAAAATACATTCCTGACCCAACGCATGTACTCACCGATGATGAAATTGAACTGAAACATGATTTGTCTTATTAAGAAGATCCTTTCATTATTATTGATACCAGAGAAAATGTGTTGAGAAACTAGACAACTTGTCTAGTAGAGGATTGATGGAGAAACTATAAAATAGAAGAGGCAATGTGGGTACCAGAGGAACATATGATCAAGAACCACTTGAATCTTTTTTTGCGGTATTATTCTAGAAATTTCAAAGACAAAATTATTTGAAGGAGGGAAAATTTAAAACCCCATGATTCCATGGTATATTTCCATTTTAATAATGTAATAGCTTGCATTATACACAACATCGAGATTCTAACACACCGCGACCAATCAAACTAGCCATTTTAAATATTAATACCCATTTTTTGAAATTTTATAAATTTTATTTTCAAAATGGACTGAATTTTTGAATTCGGAATATCGAAATTATCTTAGGGTAAATATTTGGTTTTTTTCTGACGACATACAATTTTCGATGAATAGTGAAAAACACCGTGTTATTGGTTAAAACCGACAATTTATTTAAATAGTTATTTATTTTATTTAAATTTATTTTTGGTCAAAATAGATTCAAAATATGTATATAAGTTCAATGTAATTTATTAGAGTCATTTTTTAATAAGTTTAGATATATAAACATTTTATTGAACTTCTTATCCTCTTTTACCCACCCGCAAGGAGCATTAGAAAATTTCCATAAAACATAATTTTAACTCTTCTGTGAGTGGAATATCAAAAATCCAAGAGATACAGTTAATACCATTAGGTAAAATTTTGTTCAATAAGGAGAAATTGTTTTTGGAAAATAATACCTTGTGACTTTTATTTACCATAGTTTAATGTAAATAGTGTAATTAAGTGTAAAAATGAAAACATAATTACCCAAACACATGTCCTAATTCTGATGTATAAGTAAAATTCGACCAAAAACAACATTTGGAATAAAATATGACCCTCTTTGGTCCACTTTGATTATATTAGGATATTTATTTTTATTTTATTTAAAGAAGAGTTAAAAGAGTTAAATTCAATATTTAAAAAATAATCATTTTTAATATAAGAATAAACATAAGATAAATTTGACATTAAATATTAATTAAAATGATTATTTTATTTCAAACATAATAGAGTTTTATTTATTTTTTTAAACATTAAATAAATTTAATTTATTTTTGAAACAATGATGATTGCGTAATTACCTTATCAATGAAGTATTAAAATTATTGATGTTGTAAATATCCAAATAAATGTAAATTGAGTCTTCAGATGAAATCTGCTAATTTTCTAGGTTAATATGACATGTTAATATTGGTTAAATAAATTTTCCTTGTATTGATAATGTATTAATGGCTTTAGAAAAATCAAATACTTAACAATGTCAAAATTAACGTAATTGTGTTTTCAAAACATATTCTATATTATTAATTGATATAATATTCCTAAAAAATTATGGTTAGGAAAAAGTACATAGATAAGGATATATATATTAATAATTAAACACTTTGGTTCTCTTGTCTTGTTATAGTATGTTAATTAACCATATAATATAAAATTACAAAGAGACAAGGTAAATGATAAACTATATAATAAAAAGTTAAATATAAAAGATAAGGTTAATATGGTGACCAAAACCTATCTAAAACCTATTGGTTGAGATTTTGTAGACCTATCCCCACCAAAGACTCTAAATAAATTACATTGGAGCCATTAGAAACCGAAAATTTGTTTATTATAATATAATATTTCAACTTTTCCTAAAGTGACTCTCACCACTCATATAAAATTTTACTCACCCTTCTTTACAAATTAATCCTCCAAAGACATTTATCTCAGCAAAACCGGTCCAAATATCCTCCAAAATTTACTCGTTTCATTCTATAGGCCTTAATTTGGTCAGAAATCCATCCTAAAAATCCATTTTGATCAAATCAAAAGACAGAACCTGAAGAAGAGGTAAATATTTAATCACCTTTTTCATTTTCTTTTTTACTTCCACTTCCTCTGACATAGTAGTTTCCATTATAAAATAATAACTCCAATATATTTTATATAATTTTATGTTATTATAAATATTTTACAACCATATTCACTATTCTATCCTCATATTAATGACAAAGTCAACATATGTGTGTACGTACTTTTTAATGTCTCCATGTCGTGGTGTTGTTTGTTACTCAAACACATCATGATTCGGAGGGTTATAATAATAGGTGTAACTAATGTAAATAACAAATAAAACTTGTTAATGATTCTGTATATATAATATACCATCAAATTAATAATTATTTCACCATTAATATAATGATATTGTGGCTCGTGCGTACGTACGAAATACCGTCTCCACGAACGTGATGAGATTCATTTCCCCATCGTAACCATTAAAGAATAATTTTAATTTGATGAATAAAAATTATGTTTATGAACATAATATAATTTTGTATATGAATCAAATAAATCCAATACATAACAAACATGGCTTACATAATTAAGCATATAAAGGAAAATGAACCAGTTAACATCAGAAAGGATGATACTAATGAAATATTATTTACAAAGCAATATTAGAGGACCATATATGATATCATATTTATGTATATAGTTCTTTTATTATTTAATTTCAATATTTTAACTATTATAATTAAGGTTAAAATACCATAAATTAAGTAAAAGTACAAGGTGAAGGTTAATTTTAAAATCACATTAATATCCGAGGTTGTTTTTACGTAAGTATCAACTGGGACCTCTTTATCATCCACATCCATGTTTTCAGAAAAATGTATTTCAAAACATTTTTACAATTCACTATACTATGTGTTAATGTAATTTATACCCTTATTTGAACTTATATGATTTTAAAGGAATCATTCTGCCATTTTCCAAACAATGTACTCTGTGACATTTTTTACAAAATTAAGGTTAGAATTTTTTTTAACTTATACGGGGGGTGCAGCTATTTTATGTCGTTATAACATCATTGAATCTTACCTTACAAGCTTATAAGAATATTTTAAAAATAAATCTTGTCTTTTTTAATTATGTGACTATTAAATTATTTCAAAATATAATGAGATATTTCCCTCAAATAGTTTTTATTTCATCTATGTCATCAACCTTTGATAAATTTTACACTTTTTTGAAGTTAATTTATTATGATACATATATTCCATATGGTATTTAAGGTTTTGTGATTTTTTTTCTAATATCGATGAGTAATTTTTATATCATTCATGGTTTATGGTTAAAGTATTAATATTTCATATGCCAGTTTTAATATGAATGTTTATGTTATATTTCAGACTTTTCATCTGAGGAATGTGTTGGAATTAGTATGCGATGTGTGGAGCCCGATATAGCTCCTCGATCCATTGGTAGGTCTCATAATACAATTTTATATGGAATTGGCCAAGGGATTTCCCAATTTGATACTTCGTTTTGGCCAAGGCCAAAATCATTTTTAGACGTCTTTGCCGAGGCCTTGACAAGATGTTTCAGAATGTCCGGTATTATACATTACCTCATTACGAAAAACATTAATGATGGTTCATGTGGTTATTAGACTATTAGAATACCCATGACTATGTTTTATTATGGTATTATTTACTAATTTCATATTCCTTCCATAAAGTATTCATGTTTACTATTTTTAAAGGCCTGTGTTTTTAATTATTCACTTTGCCTAAAGATTGTGTTATATTCTGGTGTATTGCTTTCCCTTATGGAGCATTTGAACTCACAACTTTCTTATGTTTCATTTTCCCAGGATATGATGAATATAATTATGAGTGACATGAAAGCATAATCTAGGAGACTTAGATGTTTCTAATGGAACAAAATACTATTGTATTTCTTTTGATGTTGCAATTATGAACTTATGTATGTATCTTATTTCAAAAAATTTAAACTGATTGGTCTTTCGGGACATGATTCCTTCTATCATGTCAATGTAATGTAATAAAGAACCAAGTATAGGTAACTGGGATCGTGGAATTACATATCATAGGTGGTTGGGATCAACACCATCCGCTAGTTTAGTTTTCTTAAAAAAAATAACTTTCACATGTATATTTGGATGCATCAGTATGAATACCTCAATGAAATGAAGTGTATAACATAAATGGTTCTGTATTAAGATGATAAAATAAAACCATGGGAACCTAATTTAAATATGTAAATGTGATATATTTGGTAGATCCATTCAACCCAACACCCATGCAGATCAGTGTAGACAAAATGTTATGCCAGAAGTCATTGGTGAAATGTGGATTTAAATTTGGTGATAAGGTATTAATATGAATTTATCTATGGATGGTGGTAATTATATTTAAATATATGGGAAATATGATCCATTTTTACATTGTCTCCTTCGATATTCATGTTTGTGTGGGTATGGTAAATCACCACATGACACGTCTACAAAATCTATCTCAAGTTAATAATGTATTCGATTTATATCCTATTATAAACTATGTAACTGATCCTTCCAATTTACTAAATTCATAGGTTTTTCCACCAGAGAATAATATGTCCTATAATTAAATGTTGATATAATTTTTGGATTATAGAGATAATGTGCAATGGAACAAGACTACTCACCAAGTTATTGTTCTATAATGGAATAAAATGTTCAAATAAAATACTTGCGAACCTGAGGATATGATGAAACTAACATATGAATACTTTTTATTTTAGTGATATTATTTTTAAGGTAAAATACAGTTTGATGGGGTTTGAATGTTACAACTGATGATTTTATTATATATTTATCTTTAAATAAGTCTTACTTCTTTGATAGCTCATGGTACCTGTAACCTCGAGTTGAAATGAACAGTATTTTTTTCATAGAAAATGGTTTCCATTAATTTTGTTCCCAAACTATATAATTTTGTTTATTCAATTATTATAAAATATATTAGAAAAAATGAAATAATTTTTTGAAATTTTTATTTAAAAATTATATTGCTGTGAATTTTTTATAATTGTTTGAAGATATTTATTTTTCAAAAAAAAATAGAAAATACTTATTTTTATTGAAAAGTCACTTTTCGTTTAAATAATGAACATATTTATATTTTACTAAAAAGGTTATAAAATTATCCTTCGTTAATTTATATTATTTAAAATCCAATTAAGGTAATTGAAATTAATTTTTTCATGGATTTTGGTATAAATTTTTTTTTAAATTAGAATGTATTTTTTTCTACAAAACTATATTTCATCACATTTTATTATTTTAATTTTAAATAAAATTTTACTAGTAGTGGGAATTAAATTTGATAAAATGGATTCCATATTTGGAATCTTATTTTATATTTTTTACTAACGTATATTTATTTTCTCATCTAAAATAATAGTAAAAACATTAAAAAATTTCATTGCTATTAATGTTAAAATGGGTTTACCATAGAGGTTAAACAAAGATATAAGGCTACATTTTCCAATTAAACACATTTGTATCATAATTAAGGGTAATATTTTAAAAAAAGTACTAAATAAAATTTAAAACTATTCTTGATTTTATGCATTTTTATTTAGTTCGACATTACTAAAGATTAATATTTTGGAAAATTCCATCTGTGTCCTCTCCACCACTTATTAAAGGACACCCCACCTTTATCTTATTTACCCAGAATTGATAAATCTATATAAACAAAAACTCTATAAATGTATCTTCAAAACTTTCTTGTTCATGAATTAGAGGATACTTTATTCATAAAATACTATTTCAAGATCCCTTATGAAAGGATCGAATGAAGGAAAACTGAAGGAGAGGTAATCATCACACCCAACCACTTTCAATTTATTTATTCTTATAACTCATCTAAATATATGTAATTTATCATAAAATAATAACTGAAATTCCATTAAGGAATTTATTTGTTATAATGACTACTTTACCACCTTTATTCACCCCCTTCTTAATCAAATGGGAAGTGAAAGTACCGCTTGGGCGTATGTGTGGACTAAAATCTCCACATAGATATATAATTCATTACCCAAAACCATCATTCATGGATGGTTATTATGATGGATTTTAAAATTATACATTATTTTTATGACAAGAATATTATTTATTAATCAAGATATCATATATACCTTATTATCTTCTCACCCGTTGGAAAATGACTCACTTAAGCGTACATGTGGACTACCACCACCACAAAGCAATGAGAATCATTTTTTTATGCTTCACATGTATGGTAATACCTAAATATTTAATAATTATATATTATATAAATTAAATAATAATGATCATTTTAATGTGAATTATTATATTCCTTTCTTTCATTATATTTATTTAAATGTGAAAACACCTTTCACTTATGTGTAGTGCCAACTATCACCATGAACAATGTAATTAATTTTTATATCATTACCTTGTATGTATGACTCTATATAAAACTATAATTAAAATATATAATATTTATATCATTAATGAAACTATATAGATTATGGAATCCTTTTCAATGTATATGTTCTTGAAATACCAAAAAAAATGTTATTAAAAACAAAACTGTTATCACAATGATACGATGATTTAATTATGAAATTATTTAAAAAGTGGGTATTAAAATTTTATGATTAGATAATATATGATATTAAAAGCATGAAAATTATTCCAATGTTGAATTATATTTAATTTTAATTTATAACATATGATTTTATAGTGATTTCTAAACATGTTGGAATTGATGTAATTGATTTTTATCTCACATTAATTTTTTGAGACACATTCCATATTCAATACTAATTTATGTTATTTTTTATATATACTTAATAGAAATGTATTTTGTAATTCTTTCCATAAAAATAATTGGGATTTAAAAATAATTATAACTTTTCCTCTTTAATAATGTTTTGATTCTAATTTAATCATACAGTTAAGAAATATTTTTTAAAATAACTCAAGATAAAGAAAGAATGTTTATAAGGAAAACCAAAATTATTTCCCTCTTCGATAAAAAATCAATTTCCATCCATATCCATGTTTCCTATAAATGTGTCTATGAATATTTTATGTCTTATAATAATATTTTTAAAATTAATTTTTACACATGATTAATTTTTTTATTAAATCGTCTAAAAAGAATGTTTTTTTGTTTTATGAATGAGGAATTTTTTACATTTGATCAAATATGTGAAGGAATATTATTTTAAATTTACTTTATTGGAAATAAATTTACTTCTACTTTTTCATGAGAATGATTAATATGGATTATTTCCAATTGTATTATTTTTAGGATATCATGGTTATACACAATCAATCGCATCGAGATCAAAATTTGTTGATATTTCAATGAAACTCCCAAAATTTTCCCCATCCACGCCTGGGTACACACCTGATATACTGTGATTGGCAGTCAGGTGGGGTTATAGAACACATGATTATTAGGAACTAACATTGGCCTAGAGGATCTGATGTTAGGTTCATCTCAACATTTGGGGGGGGGCTGGGTTTCCTACTCTGAGACTCTATTATTGATTTATGATTTTTTTGAGAATCTCTTCCTAATATAGATATCGGACCATTTACAATAAAAAATGTTCATAGATTGAGTATCATTATATGCCTAGAGAAGGGGGTCTTGTTGGTGAATCAGTATATATGTATATGAGGTTCTTCAAACATATCCCTTTGTTGGGTAGTTGCATATATGTTGAATCCTTATAACTAGGAACTCCATATTTTTTAATTATCTCAGGTGGTGATTAATATTTAAAGTATGGGACTGAGCCATTATGTAGAAACATATGTATTATATATTATAACCTGAATCAAAAAGAATGTTTTTTGATAATACCATTGATTTCAACATCATAAGGAAGGGATATATATGTGGTAATTTGGTAACATGGAATTTGATCCTATGTACCAAGGAGAGATCCTATGTATCATGGTTATAGAATGAATAATATTTATCATAGTTCATTCATAACCTCAAATATTTCCCCAAGGTAGATATTATTGTATATTGGGTAGTTATATCATTCCACTGATCGGGGATTACACAATGAGGTGGCACTAGCTGGTGGAGATTCATGATTTAAATTAGGCAATCATTTGACTACTTAAGACCACATAAGCTATGTTCGGTGTGAGAAACAAGTGATGTGAGTAATCAAGGTCATTAAATTTTTATTTAGGTATTATGTGTTGATACATTCCATTAGATTCTTAATATAGTGCTCTGTCCTTTGGAGGGCGTCATACATATCATGGTTGTGGCATGAATAAGAGTCATCCATGTTTAGTTACTCATCAATACCATGGTATGTAAACCCCTAATTTTAATACATTTTTATCACATCAATGTTGAAGAATATTAATTAAGATATATAAAAAATACATGATAAGATCTTGTAGGTATAGTGTCTTTAGAAACCAGGAGTCATAAACAACTGGTTTTTAAGACTTCTCTCCAACTTATTTAGTCATAAGACATAAGAACATATCATTTGAAAATCTTATCCTATATTTGATAGATAATGATATCATGCCATAAGATATATCAAAAGATTTCATAAAAATAATTGAACATAATCCCAAATGTAAGAACATAAGACATGATGTTTTTTTCAATACACATAATTATAAAATATAATTTCAAATTAGTCAAGGATCATTTCCTAGACTATCATAGTGAACAAAGTCCATTACTGAACTGATTTCACTCCCTATTCCTGCCCTGTAATTCTAATCTTATTTTTTTCCTATTCTAGTTATGTATATCTCATGAGATATAAATATTTACACAATGAATTGGAGGGAGATATAGGTCCGCCAAATTTCAAAATAATATCATTTTTATGTGTTCCACTGAAACATAAATAATTCCTTATATCATAACCTAAGGAAATGAATTGGTTTTATAATAATCATTCCACCATAATCCATATAAAAAAATGATTTCACAAATAGACATTCATAACAGCACATTAAAATAATTATAGTAACATGAATAGAAATGTAACCCTATTTAGAGTATGTCATCTTAGATAGAAAATAATTTTGAAAAAACACTTGAAATAAATTATTAATGAAAATATCATTTCTTCATCAAAAAAATTTCTTTTTTGAAAATGTCATGAAAATTTAAAATAACATAATTTAACATAAAATAAAATTAAGTTATTCTAATTGAATATTCATGTAAATAATGTGTTTTAAAATTGTATAAATACATTCATAGCGTATAAGTAAAAAAAATCCCTTCATAATTTTTCTGGAAATGAAAAAAAGTACCTTGAATCGAATAATGAAAAAATATTCCTTTCATACGATTTAGTAAAAATTATAAAATAGGTAAAATTGAATTTAATCAATTTTTTAATAATCAAATTTATATTACATATTTAGGAAACATGGACATGGATGATAAATATACCTCAGTAAATACATACATATAAACAATCTTGGATAAAAATGAGATTTTGAATTTATCCATTAGATTGTGTTTGATATCCTTTGAATATATCAGAACAACCTGTATAATGATTTAAATAATTCCATTGTCTTTTTTCTATATTAATATTCATATTTATGATATCTTATATGATCTTATTATCATCTATTTGATAATAACATTTCATTATTACTTGTTATTCCGGTATTAACTTCTTTATTTTCGTTTTCATGTTTTGTCGAATATATTCTTCTTATCCTTAATAGTTCATAGTTATTTCAGTAAAAATGATTTGAAAATAATATATATTATATCTATTAATTATGTTTTTTATATAATCATTTATTAATTATGATCATGTAGAATGAATCACATCACATCATAGAGACGATAGGACATACATGTGCATGGGAGACGATATCATTCCACAGTTTTTGAATGGAATTAAAATGAAGGGTATATAATATTTTAAAATAAATATAATATTATAATAATCACATATAGTTATTATTTCCATCATTATACTCATCCATGTAATGTGGCCGTGAATAACAGATTACACTATGACATCGGGACGATAAGTCGTACATACACACGCATAGTGATTTTATTTTTCATATAATGGATAAAAAGTTGAATATTGATGTTCAATAATAATAATAAAATTATAGTATAAAATTGATACTAGATTTATTACTTTATAATGAAACACCCCATGAATAGATCATATAAGAAGAAAGAATTTGGTAAAAATCGATAGTGTATATTACATATTCTTCGATGTGATTTCTCCTAATTTCCACTTAGAGAACTAGAGTCGGTCTTTGAAGAAAACCATAACATATATAATGTTTCTATGGAAGCTGAGAAGGGAAAAGGGAAGGGTATGATAGAGATTGAAGGGTTAATGTAAGGTGAAGAGGTGATGGAGGAGGTTTCCTTTAATTATTTAGGTGAGGGGAAGTTTTGGGATCTCCAAAAATGAAATCATCCCCCATCCAAAAACCTAAAAAATTTCACAATTCTTAATATTATATTTCATTTGGATGTAATCGCATAAAAATTATATTTTCGATCATATTTTAGATCAATTTATTCCTTATTATTTTAATTTTCACTTTGTTATTCTATTTATTTTTTAGGTAACATAACAAATATTTCAATGTTAAATGGACGGAATATTAACTTATTTTATGTCAATTAGAGAATAATTAAATTCCTTACAGAAATTTATACCATGTGAACATTTTTATATATTAATAAATATTTTATATTATTTTTAAAATATTTAATAAAACAATTTTTTCATAAACAATCAATGTTGTCAATTTCTACAATATTTAGTAAATTATTTTTAACAATATTTAGATAACATGTTAACACAAAACCACTAATTTTATTATAGTACTAAGACAACAAGGTAATATATAAAATTAATTAGAGATATTTATTATCCCAAAATATATTTATATTATTACTTTTTCTAAAAATTATTTATTATCTCTATTAATTAAATAATTACTCCATCAATTTAGTTTAATTATGTAATATATTTTATTGTTGAATAAAAATTAAATATAAAATTTTATGATAAAAAATTATACTATATTTATAAATAATATTTTTAGTCAAATTTATATTTTTGAAAAAATAACATTACAAATGTTATACTTATTAGATTATGAATGTGAAAACATTGAGATCAAATTAAATAAAATAATTTAATTGTTCAAATGTCTTATATAATTGTTCAAAAGGGTACTATATGGACCCTTGGATTTTTATGGTTGATATACATAGGATAAATAATATTTAGTCATATTTTTTGGTCTTTTTAATATTTTTATTATTTTAATAAAAGTATTTTCATTGATTTCTCATCAATTAATTAATTTTAACATCCTCAAAGTATGAGTAATTAAGGTACATTTTCTTCATAAAAACACAACTAAATTACCATGATAATAAAATAAAATATTGATTTCAAATGATTATTTATATTAGAATATTTATTTTGTATATCCATGTATAAAAAATGGCATAGTTATTAAAATTTTAGAAATATATATCTAATTTTTCTTTAATTAATATAAATTAAAGTCCAAATCTGATCCAAGTGGAATATAAAGGGAACTATTTACACCTAAGAATGATTTTGGTTTATAACAAACTTTTCCAATGATAATAAGAAAATATTTTGGATAATTTTATAATAGTATTCTTGTAATTAATTACCAGATTTACCCTTTTACAATATTAATATAATTTACTGAAGATAATTTTCCAAATAAAAAAAAATAAAATAAAGTTATTTACAAAATTTTTACCTACTTCTTCCAAATATAGAATCAATTTTTCATAATTCTAAACATAGAAGGTGGAGTAATGAATTTTAAATATATCACATTATTGGAATGAGAGAACGAGTTTTAACTGTTAAAACATTGAAAAATATTGAAATGTTTTTCCATCTGAATTCAATCTATAATTAATGATATTAAAATAAATTATATTGAATGATAAAAATATAATATATTAATTTTTTTAAATGATATAATATTATAATTCTACCCTATAAATTTTTTTGGTGAAAAAAGATGTCTTAAATTTAAATTTTGTATATTTTTACTATTCATCTGTAATAAAAGTTATCAGGAAAATATTAAAAAATCATCATAAGAAAATTTTTATATCCCACATATAAATGGAATGTTTATTTTCATATAAAAATATTTAATGGATCAAAATATTAGTTTCAAATGGGTTAAACATTAAAAGGATAAAATTTACCCTTTTGAAAAATATAGGTCTTTGTATATCAAATAGGGTTTTTTCATACCCTATGACAAAAAATATCTATTGAATGAATATAAATAATATTTTATTAAATATATATCATATATATACCCTTAATTTCTTTTACTAATTTTAATTAACTCAAATTATTAAAACAACTAAATATAAATTTATTTTATTTTTTTCATAAATAATTGGTAGGGAATTACTTCAACATATATATTAATTAGTAAGGTATATTTATTCCTAGTAACCTAATGAATATTTTAAAATGGTCATTTAATACTAAGGTCATCTCATGGTTTATTTGAACTCTTGATTTAATGAAAAACAAGCTAAAGAAGAATTAAAATTATTTAGAGAAAATATTTCATAAAAACATTAGGGTGTTACAATCAACCCTCCTTAAACAGAATGTCTCCAAAGAAATTAATCACTTGGATAAAATAATATGAGGATATATATCTCATAATATCCTAATGTTCCCATGTAGTTTATTCAAAATGGTAGTTCCTCCATAAAACATTAACCAAGAGGTGGTCTTATTTCTCAAAAACATTTCTCTACGATCCAAAATTTCTATCAGTTATTCTTTATAAGAAATATGTTTCTCCAGTTGTACATATTATGAGTTTTGTACATGTGAAGGATCATGTATTTATTTTCTCAAGATAGGATCATGTAACACATCATTAACATGAGAGATATTATGTGAAATCAACAAACTGTAAACTAACTCCCCAACACGATCCACAATTTCCAAAAAGACTAATATACCTAAGTCTTAGGATACCCATATTTCCAAATATAATTACAATCTTCTACGTATATATTTTTAGAAACACCTTACCACCTACATAAAAATCTATTTATTGTCTTCTGTTATCAGAATATTTTTTTTGTACTCTATCCTTCTCTTATGTGTTGCTGAATATTTATAAGCATTTGTTGACATTTCACCAACAAGATTAGGTCATAATAGCTTTTTTCCCAATCTACATCCCAGAAAGTTGTATTTATGCATTTATTTCTATATATTACTTTATAAGGATATATATAAATAATAGAGTGAAAGATATTATTATAAGAAAGTTTAAAAAAAATGTAGTTTTTGATCCCAACAACTTGTGATATCCATAGAGAATGTTCTAAACATGTATTATAGAGTTTGAATTTCGTTCTCAAAATGACCATTTGTATGAAGATGATAAGAAGTGATGAAACATTACTATTTATATATATCCTATTATTCACTTTACCAACACATCAAGGTAAACCTTGGATCCTAATCTAATATAATTGAAAGTTGTACATCATGAAATATTACCACCTCCATTACCTATATCTTGGTAAGTGGATAAAGAGTGAAATCCTCTCTAATATCAATAATTTTATCTGAATTCATAACATGAACAAAAATAACCCATATATAATTATGGCCTATATATGTTTTGTGATGTCTGACGAAAAAATCCACAGTGATGTTTTCCCATTCCCATTATGATGTGGGTAATGATTGTAACATCCCCTTAGACTTCTGTCTCTCAGCCTTAACATGTTGAATCTTTAGGGACCATGACATATATTAAATAACAACTCTTTTCATTCCATAAAAAATACCCTTTTATGTCCCGATATATCTTTTCGATTCCTGGGTGAATAATTAATAAAGAACTATCAACCTCATACAGTAGCTATTTATTTAATTCTGTTATGGGGGAATCCAAACCCTATTATTAAACCATACTATTACACCAAAATCAATGGTTCATTATTGAATATTTATCACCTATTTTTTAGTTTGACATATTCATTTTTTGCCTCCTTAATCTTCACTTGGATATATAGTTGATCATTCACTTGAAAAATATAATATATCTCCAAATATTTAAAAATTTCATGATCCATCCATTTAAAATAAATAAATATTCTACGTTTTCTTATCCACATCATGGATATAATAGGATGGTCCTTTTGAATGAAATCATATGCCACCTTGTTCTTTTTTCTATGGTAGTAATGTATTGAGTAGTAATAATATTTAAAAAACTCCATCCATCATCATTGGCGCATATTCAACTCATTTTGTATGAAAATGTACTTTAAACATTTATGATCAGTAGAAATATAACACCTTTCACTATACATATAATTCCTCCATGTCATGAATGAAAACATTACCATAGCTAACATCAAACCATGATATTGGTTAATTTTTCTCATGGAATTTCAATTGTAGTGAGGAATAATATATCAACATATCATTTTTCATGAGAACACATCCCAAACCATTTTTGGATGCATCAAAATAGATCAAAAAAAATATTATCCACTACAAGGTAGTATAAGAACTTGTACCTTAGCTGACATTATTTTGAGCTCTTGGAAATTTTCCTCACATTCCCCTCCACATAAACATAACTCCTTTATGGTAAAACATTGTTAGAGTATTATATAATCATGAAAAATATTTCAAAATATGTTAATAATATCCATCCAATCATAGAATAAATCAGATCTCAATCACAATTGTTGGTCTCCGAAAAAAATCAGATCTTAATAAATGTTGTTGGCCTTAGAAAACTATTAATAAATTTTCTATTTTCTTGATCTACACAAATCCCATCTTTTCAGATGATGTGAAAAAAATGATACTTTTTGAATCCAAACATCACCATTGGGAAATTTTTTTAAAATTCTTATACATTCTCAGCATCGTCATTACAATTCTCATTTGACCTTTATTTTCTTCCATTCTTTATTAATAGACATGAATATAATATATAAATACTTCCACCAACTGATCAAGATATTATATAAAGAATCCATTAATTAGATCAATGAAAATAGTGGGGGCATTAGTTAGACAAAAAGGCATCACTGTAATTTCATAGTGTCCATACCTTCTACAAAATTCCATCTTTTGTATTTCCTCATTCTTTACCCACAATTGATGATATCCTGAATGAAGGTAAAATATGGAAAACTATTCAGTTTAACATAGTTGGTAAAATAATTCATTAATGCAGGGAAGATGATATATTTTCTAGATAAAGATCATGTTATGTTAATGATAATAAATGAAAACCCTCCTTGATCCATCCATTTTCTTAACAAACAGAATAGGTGTACCCAAAGGTGACGTAATAGGGAGTATGAATATAGTTTCAAGATTCTCATGGAGTTGTTTCATCAATTTATATATCTCAATTGGGTTCATTCTATAAGTTTTATTTGTAATAAGAATGGAACCCATTTGGAGTTCTCTTGAAAAATCAACTTTATAATTAGTTATAAGACTTAGTAATTATTCTGGAAAGACATCATCAAACACTTATACAATGGGTGTATTATAAATTGTGAGTTTCTCCCCTACCTTTGTATATAAAAAACCATAATTTATATAGATGAAGACCCATAATAATGAATAAATTTCATCTGTAAGGTTATATTCATCCTTGCATCGATAGATGATCATAGATTGATACAGAATATGAAATGTGACATTCGGTCTTTCTAAATTCAAATGTGATCCATATAGAAAAATATAATACATTACAATAATCACATAAAATTACACTATATGTAGGACCACAAGATTTCCAAGATTCAGTTTCCCACACACATTTCCAGAGAAGAATTATTAACTTTTGATGTGACTGTTATGCCATTAGAAGTTGTCATAGTTGTGACAACATCTAATTATTGAGGTAATATGGTGATTCCCTTATAAAATTCCCCCGAAATAAAAGAGTATGTGGATTCAGAATCAAATAAAACATTTACTACATTATATTGGATGGTTAGTGTACCTTTCACCACATCATTATAATACTCCACATTGCCGATAGTGATCACATGTGACATAACTTTACCTTTTTTTTCTTAAGAGTTTCTTAACATCGATCATCATCAATATCCCTTGAATTTGGGCATTGATTTCCATAATTCCCCATTTTCTTTCACTTGTAACATTGATGTGTATGAGGTTTATTCCATGAAGCCTTTCATTTATTAGTATCGTTATGCATTTTTTCCTATCACATCCACATTAAACATTCCTTTGAGCTTATTTTCAGCACATAAAAAATTTACTAGTCCCACTAAGAAAATTTCCACCATGAATATTTCAACACATTTATCATATGGGAAAACTCATCTTATTTTTAATGGGTTCTTAATATTTTCACATTATTTACATTTTTTTGTTCTTATCAAAACCCATAAGACTGATGGGGTACTCAAATCATCATATCAACCAAGAGAGAACAAGAAATGATTAATTCATAGAAATTGATGTCCCTTATGTATAATTCCATTCAGAAACTTGTTTTTAGGCCACTATTGAATCGATCAATATTACTCTCATGTAGAATAATATTTCAAGAAGTGAACCTTTAATGTTTTGTAAAATATTCTTTTTATGTACCAACATATTCATCTTCCTTTTTCTTATTTTCCTGGAAGTCCATATCCATATGTGTTCAAATAATATTGGGAAAGTACTAACTAAAAATTCTGTTCCTGAACTAATCCCATTATATGGATTCTATTTCATCTATTTTCCTCTTATTATTTTTAATGTTCCACTATTGATTATCTTAAACATCCAAATGAATGGATTTTATAATCACATTATCTTGTTTTGAAAATTAGAGAAGTGAAAATAACTTTTTAGTGGTACTGATCCATTATCCTTCCACTAATGGATAGTAAGGCCCGCTAAAATAATTAAGACACTGCCCCATGAAGTACTCAATAGACTGTTGTTCCCACCACAGCTCATTTAAAAGTCTTATATGATTTATTTCTTGATGTTGTTGTGTTATCATAGAAATAATATTTTTCATTCTACCTCCAATAACAGTTGGTTTCTCAGGAGAAAAATCATTACATTAGGCATCACATTCAACATTAACATTGATCCTTCAGGTTCCAAAAATTGACAAAAACCAAGAATCATAGAGTGAGAAACACTAATCATAATGGGAAAACTACATAATCAAGATCAATATTTCAATTTAAGACACATTAGGTTTTATCATATTTTATTTCTGATCACATCCAAAATGCTATGATTGTAACCTATACTCCATCTTATCCTTTGGGTTCTTACTAAGGTTTTGTCATTCTAGACTCGAAAGGATAACTATACAATTACTCTAATACCAACTATAACGAACCATACATTACATACATTGATATCACTTGAATTATGATGAAGATTCATTATGAAATATAACAAAGCCGAGAAAGGATTCTATAATTATATTGCCTTTAGAAAATAGGAACCATAAACAACTGGGACATAAGACATCTTAATTTTCCCCCTGTCATTTTTTTATAACTAGACCCCATTTTCGACATATAATAATTAATAACCTTTTTCATGACTCATGTAAAATAAAAATATGAAATGGTTATCTCAGATGCTCAGATAGGGTAAAAAAGCGAGGTAACAATCATATCCTAATCATAAGGGATACGAACATATCAAAAGAAAATATTATCATGAATATGAAAGAATGGGATATCCTACCATGGGATAAATAATGAATGTTAATGAAAATAAATAATCATAATCCCTGAAGAAATAATATATTGCCTGATGTTTTTTGGAATACACATTAGAATATAAAATCATTTCATAGTATTGAAGGCTCATTTCAAAGACTTTTACAACGAACTATGTCCATTACTGAACCGATTTCACTCCATGATACAGACCTGTATTACTGAACCAAGTTCATTTCACATCTAGCCATCTCTATCTCATCATATATTAAACCAACCCTAATTATTTGTAGGTAGAAATAGGCCCCATCCATCTCATAATTATATCACTCTTATGTGTTTAAAAAAACAAAAATCATTCATTACAGCATATCCCAAGGAATATAATGGGTTTTAAAACATCATTCCACCATAATCCATATAAAAAAAATGGATTTCATAAATATCATTCCATCAAAAAATTATCAAATCATAGTAATAATTGGGATAGAATCATATCCTTATTTATGGAATACCATCTGATTAAATGTTTTTGATTAAACACTTTAAATTAATTCTTGATAAAATATCCATTCTTTGTCAAAAACATTTTCTTTTCTCAGAATTCCATGAAATTATATAATAATAGAATTTAATTAAAGTGAAAATTTAAATCATTAAAAATAATATTAATTAAAATATGGTGTTATCAAATTGTAAAAATCATTTCATGACATTTATTAAAAAACATTCTCCCTGTAGATTTTATAGAGAAGACAAAAGTAACTCGTATCAAATAACCATAAAATATATATTTCACATCATTTAATAAAAAATAAACAATGTGTAAAATTGACTTTAAATTTTTTTTATAATAATATAATTCATATTAAATATTTACAAAACATTTATGTGGATGATAAATATACCCCATTAAATACTTACATGTAAACAATCTCGTTTAAAAATGATATTGTGAAATTATCCCATTCTTTATGTTTCATATCTTTCATATGTATCCAAACCTCCAGTATAATGAAAAATATAATGTCATTGAATTCATTATATAATCCTAGTAATTTTTATGTTATCATATATGATCATATTATCATCCCATTATTAATAACATTTCATTATTACTTTCTATTCAGATATTACTTAATTTCATTTCTTATGAATGTTTATGTGAATATGTTCTTGTTATCCTTTATAGTACGTAGTTATATAATTTGTAAAATAATATTAAATTAATATATATCATATTTATTCATTTTTAAAATTTATTTAATCAATTATTAATTTATATCATGTAGAATGAATTGTATCGCATCATTGAAACGATAAGTTGTATTTACGCACGAGCGATGATATCATTCCAAAATTTTTAAATGGTCTTGAAGTAGAGTGTGTACAATATTTAAGAATAAATATCACGTTACAATAAAAAGATATATTTATTATTTACATCATTATACATATCCAATTATGGGGGTTGTGAAAAACATATTACACTACTGTATGGAGACGGCAAGCAGTACGTTTGCACGTGTGGTGATTTCACTTTTCGTAGGATGGATAGAAAGTGTAATATTGGTATTCCATAATAATAATAACATATTAGTATATATTTGAAACTAGAGTTATTAATTTATAATTAAAGAACTCATGAAGAGAATGTAGTAGAATAAATAATAATGATAAAATCGGCAGAAGATATTACATCTTCTTCGACGTGTTTCGTATAGATTTCATCATTGATCACTACTGTTTGTCATTGAAGAATACTAGAACCTAAAGAATATTATTAAGGATGTTGGGAAGGGAAAATTTCAAGCCATTTCTATGATTGAGGGCTCAATGTGTGATGAGAATATGTGATGAGATATGGTTTTTATATCATCAACCAATATTTTTTAGACAAGTCTTTATGTCAATTTAAACCTTATCATTTTAATTATCAAATAATAAATCTATTTAATTTTTAAGTACTGTAACTTATTTTTAAATATTAAAACGGTGTAATATTTACTTATTTGTTGACAATTAGACCATAAATAAATATATTAGAACATTTTAGAACATTTAATTATTATAATAAATTTTCAAAAATGTTTCTTATTTTTAAATAATTTAATAAAATAATTTTTGATAAACAAACAATGTTGTCATGTTTGACACTATTCAAATCATTGGTTTTTAAAAATAGTAATATAAGATGTTAAATTTAAAAAAGATTATTATATTATATTACAAAAAGGTCAATGTTGTCCAGAAAATTCATTATACATATTAATTAGACGAATATATATTTACATTTTTAATTATATTTATTTCTATTAGTATTAATAAAATATTTAAATCATATATTTTGTGTACTTATTTATTATATTTATTAATTGTATTAAAATTAAAACAAATACTATGAGGAATATAAATATAAAATATTTCATAATAATATATTTAGTCGAATTTAACTTCTAGAGAATAATCTTTTTTAAATGTTATACTTATTAGATTATGAATGTTACAACTTTAACATAATATTAAATACAATAATATAAGTATCTCAATATCTTATATAATGCTCTATAAGGATACTAAATCAAACCATATATGGTTTTGGTCTTCATATACTCTACTAATAAATTTTTTTCAGTTGTTTGGACTTGATTATAGTTATTAAAAATTTAATAAATAATTTTTTATGGATTTCCAATTAATTAATTACTGTTTACATCATTATTGTATAAGTCATTAAGGTAATTTTCTTTTTCCTAAAAATCAAAAACAAATTACCATGAAAAAAAAAAAATTTCATTTCTAAGGATTATTTATAATTTAATTTATATTTTGGGTAAATATATATAAAAATGATATAGTTAATAAATTTTGAGTCAGGAAAAATCTATTTTTATATAAATAAAATAAATTAAAAATTATAATTTGATCTATATGGATTCCAAACGACTATTTATCTACCCTAGTGTAATTTAGATAGAAAAAAAATTATCTGGTAATATTAATATATGTTTAGGGTAATTTTATAATAGTATTCTAATCATTAATTACAATATTTACCCTTTTTATGTGTCAATAAAAAAACAGATGTTGCTAATCATAATGCAAAAAAAAAATATTTAAATAATTTTTACCTAAAAAATTCCAAATATCTAAAAAAATTTTTAAAATTGAAAACATAGAAGTTTTAGGAATTAATTTAAAATTAATCACATTGTTGGAAAGGGAGAATGTGTTTTAATAGTTAAAACACTGGAAAATAGTGAAATGATCATACATTTGAAATCAATTTAAAATTAATTATACTGAATAAAATTATTTTTAATAATGACAATATACTCTATTTATCCTTTAAAATCATTAATCATTATAATTTAACTATATAATTTGTGGATGGAAAAGTTGTTTTAAATTAAAATTTAGTGTATTGTTTCTAGTCATCAAAACAAAAAAAGTTATTAGAAAAATATTAAAAATTTATCCAAAAAATTTTCATATCCTAATTCCAAATTACTATCTTATGATTTCAAATAAATTTTTTTAAGGTTTCAAATTCTTAATTTAATAGGGTTTCTCTATTAAAAGTTTTAAAATTACTACTTTTAAAAATATATTTTTTTATATGTAAAAGGGTTTATTATTTCCTTATAAAAATAACCATTGAATGAATATCAAAATTATTTTATTATGTATATGAGATATTAATTTCATTTATTTCATTTACTAATAGTAACTCACTATATTTATTAAAAAGTAAAATTAAAAAATTTATTCACATTTTTCATAAATAATTTTTTTACGAATGAATTCACCATACATTTTCATATTTTAGTTATATTTAATACCACTAACTTATTAAATAGGTAAAAATGGATTTGTTATAATAAGGGAATATTACTAATTGTTTAAACTCATAATTATGTGCAATAAAATATATTGGATAATTAAAATTATTTTGAGAAAATACTTCATACAAACATATGTGTGTTTCTACTGGTTGATGGGGAAGGTTAAACATCACATGGGAGAGATTGGATCATAATAATGGGAGTGTTGTTATCAAGGAGTGACTTGCAATATATTCTATTTTTATTTTATCTCAAGCCATATATAGGCGTATTATGTATATATGATAAGGACAGAATCAGATTCATCATAGTTCCTTATCATTTCAATACATTAGTGGAGAGGAATAAGGATCATCTCATGTGATAGATTGTATCCTAATGGTTGGAATGTCAAAGATAAGGATGGACATACCCAGAAGTGGATGCCCATTTTTACATGGGCCTTAGGAAGGCATCCTAGGTATCTTGGTTATGAAAGAAATCAGAGTCATTATAGTTCATTGGGTCGTGGAATATACAATGAGGATGGAATTATATGTCGGACATATCATATTATACCGGTTACGGGGGATTAAACACTAAGGTTTCCATTGTCTATAGAGAGTCTAAAAAAAGAAATTAAATGATCATTAAAACCCCTATAACCATGTTATCTATTCTCATTGTTAGAAATAAGGGATGGGAAATAATCTATCTCATTGCTTATAGATGCATGAATAATGCACTGTGAAAATGAATCCGAGGTTTCATATGAATAACGATCCTTAAGAAGGAATCCTATATATCTTAGTTATAGTAGGAATCATAGTCATCTTAGTTCATCATGTTGGGTATTAAATGTTTAACTGTCCCTTATTTGGAGGAAGTAAAAGGTTATCAAATATTTGGATTCCCGATTATCCTAGTCCTCTTAAATACATTATATATGTTTATTTTTTAGCATGGTATTCCATTATTATTTTCTTCTCATTTATATGGTTGTATACATAAAATATCCAATGAAAATTGTACGATCTAGTTGACTTGTCTGAGGGATGTCACATAATTTGAATGGCATGTCTGTAGGTCATCATATTACAAAGGATGACTTGTATAGAGAACATTGCGGGACCGGTCTGGTTGATGTTGGGATCCATCCATTGACCAAGGATGACTTTTCCATTGGACATCACATGTCCTGGCAAGTTGATCCTAGAATCCATTGCATCATCTCGACTGACATACATGGAGGGTGTCACATGATCCATGTGACATTTCATAGTTTCATCACAAAATTCAGATGACATTCTTGGAGGGCGTGGTTAGAGTCAATGTGACATGTCTAGATAGATCTGAATTTCTTAGATGACATGTTTGCGTGTCATCACAAAATTCGGCTGACATGTATATGGGATGTCCCAAGAGAAATCTCACATACCTGGAGGGAATCATTAGATCAGTTTCTATTGTCTATTGAACATCAAGAACGCTATTTGACGTGCCCTCGTACCATCGCTAGAATTAATTGACCTGTAGTGGTGATGCTGTATGATTTGGTTGAATCGTACAATGAACATTGTAGGGACAATATGGTGATCCATGAGGTTTTTTTATAACACTAATGTGGAATGATCAAAGGATGCAATTTGGCTTATTTAGACACATCCAAGGGACTCCACATGATCCAAATAATATACTAAATGAGTTTTTGTGATCTAGGTGATAAGTATTGGTGTTGTCTCATGACCTGGGTGGTTGGTGAAAAGTCATTGAGAATCAAAATATATGTTCATTATAGAAGTATAATGACTTTTTAGTCTTTGTTATGGAATTTTATTGAATATGCCTCAATTTTTTCAGTGTTAATTTTTTTTATGTCTGGCATTATTGTTTAGGTATAAAAGATGTAATTCACATAACATCCCCAAGTCTATCAAGTGATGTATGGGTGATGACATGAATTGACTATTCATGTCACATGATCTCCAAAGGTGGTTCCCCATATATTACCAATCAGAAAACATTTCATATTATGAGATCAAGTACTCTAATAAATCTTCTTAAACTACTATTTGAGAAAATGTGAGGATTCAATGTGGATTTTTTTTTGATTATGGGTTGAGGGATTTTTAGGTATATCCATCCCAAATATTTATTATGTTGTACATTGCATATTATGGAAATCATGGTTATAGATGGTGGATGGTTTTGATGTCATTCATTTTGTAAGGTCTTGTCATATATCATTTTGGGGTCATGGAATTATTTCTATTTTCTCTGAGATCATCCTTTAAATAACCATTTATTATATTTTGTCAAATTAAAGGTTTCTTGGAGAATCATGCATACATGCTGAGGGACTTTTATATTGTTAGGCTGACATGACAGATTACTTTTACGAGATCAGGATGACTGCTGAAAAGATTTCACATGATCTTTGATTCAGTTTCTGGGATAATATGTGAGATAATTATTCTTTTTTATGGGCATTCATGAGATTTTTTTTCATTTCTAAGGGCTTTCGTGAGGTATTTTTTTGTGAATGATTATGTCTCAAAATGTTTATGACCCAAAGTGGCTCCCAATATTTTCAATTATTTTTCCTTATTTTATATTTCAAATTCTTATAGATATTTCATGATTTTACAAGGGTTGTTAAATATAATAACTCTCGTCACATGTGATGTAGCACGAGACCAACATAGGGTCCCCGTAATGCATGATAATTTCATGGAAAACCCCTTCTGTTTGACATAGGGCGCTGAAGGGCGGAGTGCATGACCACTTGGACATGTGTGAATCCATTCAAATGGAGAGGGTGACATGCTAGTAGACTCTCTCTTGGTGAGGTGGACATGTCACTGGGATTATAGTGTCTTCTGATCCCCCAGGGGCCGACCACATTCTAACACCCCAATAATTTACAATTAAATTTAATATAAAATTTAAAACACAGAACATCATGCCTCCATGAAACCACACATTTTTATTATAATTTTTTAACCAAGACAGGTATAAACATGCCATTAAACATAATTTTTATACTTTTATGAATTGAATTTTGAAAAAATAGATATACATTATTACAATCAGTAATATATTTAGTGTCTAATAGGATAAAATTAAATTTTTTGGTGAATATTTACTAAACCATTTTTAATAGAAATGTTTCCCTTGTGAAAAATAATATTACCATTATGAATTGTAAACTATCCAATTGAATAGTATCCTCACCCATGAATGTATGAATAAAATTTAATAATCTTATAAATGAATGTATGATGTAATTTTATCAAGGTATATGAAAATAAATGTTTCAGAATGTATAAAATCAGCATTAGTATTTTTATAAAACATAAATGTTTTTTAAAAATTTTATAATTAATATAATGATTCAAAAATATTCTTAAAAATGATTCATATGTTAGTATTTTTATGTATTATTATAATAAGAGAATTTTTTGACAGCTTAATTAATTTTTCAAAATGACATAAAATCAGTTATAATTTAAAAATAGGAATCATATGATTAAATGATGATTTTAATTATTTTTTTAATATATTTAGAAAATTACATTCATAAAATTCAGTTCATTTTTAATTACATACTAATGAAAATGTCTAGGTTAAATTATTGGTATTTTTCTCAGATAGTTGAATTTATTGTGAATAGTAAAATATGGTAATTTATAGTATAAATACATTACAAGCTAAATACACTATTACATCAGTCATGGCTGATGTAAGAACCATATCTGAAAAATACCTTCAATATGTTATTATATTTTATGATAACTCTCAATATAATATTAATTTTGAGCCAAAATAATGAAAAATGAATAAAATATTCAAAAATCACCTCTCTCGCCCAGTATAAATACCACCCCTCACCACCACTTCTCTTCGAAACTCTAAGATGTGAATATTTTCCAAATTCTTCCAAAATACTATTTCCATGTCTCTTCCCACATCCGTGAGGTTATGGTCACTAAAAAATATCTATTCATGGCCTCTTGTGAAGGTACTCAAATAATAGGATTCAATTGGTAATTCCACTTTTTTATTCTTTTGATATCCTTTCAATATACTTTTTCATTTATTATCCTTTACTCACCTCATCTGTCCAAATGAGAATGATAACACCAGTTTCAAATATATTTTTAAATGAACTCATTTTAATGGATGATACATTATAAAAAACAATTTTTTCTATTTCTTTTATTTTAAAAAAGAAATCATTTCCTGTGAGGTGATGATTTTCAACGTTCGTGGATAATAAATTTACGTTTATCAATTTATCCTTAAAGTCTAGTCATGAAAAAAAATTTATTATTGAAACAGAATATAAAATATTTATTCATTCGTTTTTAATGTTCTTTAACCATTATATATATATATTAATAATTTATTAAACAAAACTAGTGGGTGATGTTTGAAAAAAATCAAAAAATATATAATCAATTTTCACTAAAATTGTATCTAATTATTTTTACAAATAACATATAAATATATGATATATATATACCTTTTTAATTAATTATGTTCATTAATAAAATATTATTCCAAATAATGAAAACTATACACATTTTACGTGATATTTATAACATACAAAAAAGTGAACTAATCATGAAAAGCAAGAAAATGAGCACTTCCAAAGGTTGATATTATATATTTTAACTCATTAAGAAGTCCATAAATGAAGTAAATAATATTTTAATAAATAAAATTAATTTTTAATGGTTATCAATTAATTATTGAATATATTTAATATGATTTTTTAATACATTAAGATGATGTGTAGAACACATTCATAAATAAGGTAAGGGGCTTCATCTCAATTTCCATTTCATTGAGACTTACTTGGCATCGTTCACTAAATAATGTTCATATGGTATTTCTAATACCCATTTGAGATTATTTTTCAGGTAAAATTATATTTCTATTAAATTCCAATATTATTATATCATGGATATGATTATTTTCCAAGACATATACCATTATACATACTATGTTTATTTTGAATTTTTTTAAATTATGTAAATATTAATGAATCTATATCCTCTACTCAATATGTATATTGATAAGGAATATAGTTCTTGAATTAAATATATGTATGGATAATTCAGTCTAAATCAAGTGATAGGTGTGGAGTACTATAGACCATCGATGCATTGACAGGTCTCAGGAGACCAAACATTTGGTGACAAACCCTTTGTGTTTTTTTCCAAATAGAATCAGATGAGTTTCTACCATCAAACATAAACAATATTTACTGTTTAATAGTTCTAGTACAAGATACATGATGTCAAATAAATAATCTTTTTCTTCATTGAGTATTCATTTATTACTTTCCAAGATATTTTCACAATAAATAAATTCTATGGAAGATTTTTTATTCGTAGTTTATTAATGGAAGGTGTTCATCAGATTATTTACCATGAAATAATGTCTATGAAATATTGGATTTAATTGTATTATTATTTCATCATATAACCCTTAGTGAGATTTTGAGATTAGAATTTTTATTTTTCCTTTCCCAATGTAAGGATGATGAATCATTTGAATGTGTTTCTGGGATGTTTTTTATTTCATTTTAAAATGTATAATGTTTGTATTTTCTATATTTACAATGAATTATGGGTATCAAGTATGTAATAGGGATTTTCAAAACTGCTAAATTTAATGGTCTTTTTGGATTTGATTCGTTGTTATCATTAAAATGTAACAAAACCATACACAAGATTAGTGTTTCTAGGGTGAGGGAATTACCTTTGGTTTCATAAGATCTTTAACATCAACCATAGAAACTATATTCAAAATACATATTTTAGTAAACATAATAATAAGATATATTTTGAGGATATTAGTAGATGAACATTCTAGAATTTGTTAAGGTAGAATTTATGTGTATTTTCCTATAAATACATCCCTAACATGATATTACATGTGGACATGGTTTGGTATAGATGTACCTAGGGGTAAAAACTATACCAAGGTGTCCTGGAAATAAGTCATGGTAACTTTGTATATGATAGCCGGCTATAATGCACACCTATTTTGACAATAAAATGGAATATTCTTATTATAATTCATATTTTCATTATAAACAATTCTGAAAAGATTAAAAATAAATATTTCCCAAATATAACCATGTGTATTTTAATGAGATTAACTATGGATAATTTTAAATTAATGTTAAGTATTTCACTAGTACTGGGAT
Organism: Viscum album; assembly: GCA_963277665.1. NCBI lineage: Eukaryota > Viridiplantae > Streptophyta > Magnoliopsida > Santalales > Viscaceae > Viscum > Viscum album. The sequence goes on from OY728133.1 coordinate 1,871,519,148, forward strand.
TATTAAATTTTTTTCAAAATGATATGATTTAATCTATTCTATGAAATTGTTTCGAAATAGATCATACAAGAAGGAAAGGAAACCACGTCAATTCACATGATCCAAATAGAAATAATTATCATTTATTTGATGGGTTTAAGATGGTATATCAAATGGAGCTACTCTCCCAAATATAATCTTCATATTAAGTGATAATATAATCTTCCAAAAAAATATGAAGATTTTTTAAGTATAATAGTTTCATAAGGAAGAATTAATATAAAAAGAAAGATGGGGAAAATATGGATAAAATGAATAAGGGAAAAATAACTTTCCCACATGTGATAATTGTGGAAGGAGAAACCATGATACAGACATAAGGTGAAATGGGGTATGATTAAATATTAGAGTAAAAATAAACAATAATCATTATTATAAGGATAATAAAAGTGTTTCTAATATACATTTCTTCCAATGCAAGTTGAGGGTCACAACAAAAATCAATGTCCCATGTGTCAATGGAATATACCCCTAATGAAGATAATCGACCAGGGTAAATATTATGATACTACCATGGATGAAGATGAATTATAGATTCCATTATGTTTGGATTTATGAATTATGTTATTTTATAATTTTATAAATTATATACCAGTTATAGTAATTATAGAATTGGAATCGATTGTAATGAGGTAATTTTTCATTATATACTTGAGGCCGTATGATGAATGGTACCAACTAAAAGTGAAATATTAGAACGTTAAACACTGGAACAAATAAATGGTTGAGGGAAATATCACCCTTAATATGTTCTTGATACTGAGATATCAATTTTATAATAATGAAAGGATTTATATGGATAATGTAAATTAGATATCTCTAACTATCCTGGATATTAATAATGGTGCCTAGAAAAGGTGGTTGAGTCTAATAACTTTTGGAATTAAGGAATATATCAAAATTATTATGTTTTAATTATGTAATTAAAAAGAATTAACATATTAAATATGTTCTTATATTAATTCCTATTATTACCATTTTTCAAGAGAATATAAAGAGAATGTACTCACATGTTTTTATGTGATTATTATTAGCAACTTAATTTTGTTTAATATGTTAATTATGGAAGTTTAGTGAAATTATTTCTTAAGTGTTGGATCATGATATTTTAGAAAATTTAACCATTTATGAAATCGATGAATTTGATCATTGGACAAGGATTTAGAGTTTATTTTACCCCATGATTCAACATGTTTTGGGAAATGAATTAAGAATAGTTAAAGGGGGAATTGAAGGACATTATTTTGTTTATGGAAACATATTATGTAATAATATTTCCTTATATTATTATAGTGTTAAATAATTTCTAAATTTTAGGGAAAGGATCTTGAAAGAAAAAATGTTATCTTAGTTTTTTCTTTTCAAAAGTGGGTTTTCTAAAAAATTATTTTATAGTATCATCCCTTTTTTCTTTTCAAAGTTATATTTAAAATTAAGAGGGAAGAATTTATTGAATGATGGGAGAATGTGATCCCCCCAAGTATTTACAAATATATTAAGTATAGAAGGTAATTCACACAACACTGAGTCTCTGTGAAACTACAATTTTTATAATAACTTTTTAAATTAGATAGTTATAACATAACCATTAAAAATATTTTTTTTATTGAGTGAATTAAATTTTGAAAATCATATATACATGGTTTCAATCTCTAAGGTATTTAATGTGTGATAGGATCAACTAATTTTCCAAGTTAATAATAACATGACCCTTTTGAAAAGTTATGTTACCCTTAAGAATATTCATATGAGCATTACGAATAGTAGGCCGGCCAAATTATTAGTAACCTCATCCATGAAAGTATAAATAAAATTTATGCATCTTATAAATGAATTTATGATATGTTTATATCAATATTTTTGTTAATGCATGTTTTAGAAATTATTATTTAAGTATTATTATTTTAATAAAACGTAAATATTTATTTAAAATTTAATAATTAATATAATGATCTAAAAATATTTTCTTCGATAAAATAGAATCATAAGTTAATATTTTGATGTATTATGATTATAATATAATTTTATCAGATGTAGTGAATTTTTTATAATGTCATAAAATCAGTTATCATTTTAAAACAGATATTTGTCATGTAAATTATGATTTTCATGTAAAATTAAATTAATAATATATAGAAAATTATTTTCATAAAAATTTGGTCATTTTTGAATTTTATATGTCGAGAAATTGTTTGGATTATTTTTTTGTAATTTTTCATAGATAATTAAATTTTTATTGAATAGAAAAATAAGGTAAATTATGTTATAATGACATTGAAGATAAATAAACTATTCCTAGAGTAATGGATGATGTAATCACTACAATATATTACATAACTCAATTATTTAAATATATTTGATTATAATTCCCAAAATAATCATACTGTTCAGAGAAAATTAAAAGTAATTGTTTAAAATATTCAGAAATCACCCATCTCCTCCATTAAAAATACCACCGCTCACCACAACCTATCCTCATGCCTCTATTCAATGAAACACATCCATATTCAACCCAAATTCTATTTAAAAGTATTTCCCCACATCTACGATGATATAGTGGAACCAAAATACAAAACCAAGGTCACAGAAAGATGTACTCATGGTGGAGGATTCAATATGTAAATCCTCTTTGTTTTTCATTAAATTTCCTTTCAATTTCATTTTTCATTTAATATAATATTCTCACATATTCTATGAAAATTATTAGAATAAATATATTATCATCTATATTCTATAATCATATCATGTTAATGGAATATCCTTCATCAAACTCTTTTCTAGATCTCTTTTATTTTAAAAATGAAATAATTGCCAGTGCGGTGCCGATTTAAAACCTTCATGGATGCTGAATTTTTGTTCCTCAATTTCTATATAAATGACAGTCATGAAACCAATATTATGTTTGAAACTTATTATAAAATTTTCATTACATCCTATTTATTGTTCTAAAAAATATTATATATACATATTATTAATTATTTAAACAAAACCAGTGCTTGATGATCGAGAAAAGACAAAATATTCTATGTAATTATCACTAAACATATATCTAATGATTAATCCTCTAATCGTATAAAAACAATGATATATATAAACATTAAACAATATTTTTGTTCATTAATAACATATAATTCCAATTCTTCTAAATTATAATCATTTTATGAGTGCTTCATTACTTATAAATAAGTGATTTGGTCATGAAAACCAAGAAAACAAGCGGTATGAATAACACAGAGCTCGACCCCTGGCAGAGATCGAACCCTGGTGGCAATATCCTAGAAGAGATGTATGTGGCTCTTGCCCCCTCCTCCCCAGCTGGGGATGGGGGAGTTCTTCCTCCTTCTTTATCGGCTTGGTCCTTCTCCCCTTTTATGATCCCAGATTTCCTTCCCCCCTTTCCATATATTTTTCTTGTCCCTAAGTTCCCTGACATTCTCAACAGCTCGCCCCCGCTCGTGCTTTCTATGAATGAGTTCAATGAGGCCTCAGATCATCACTAGATGATGCTTTTGGACATATTCAGAGGCCTCCGTCCCTCGGTCAATAATTTTCATATGTTCGTATTTGATTCATGGGATCTCCAAGAGAATATAGTGGTGGGTCTCTTTGATCGGCCTCACCTGATGGTTCACATCTCCTCAAAGGAAGACCTTATAGCCTCATGGTCCTAAGCCCCTCATGTAATAAATGTATGCGATTTTTATCTTCATATATGGTCTCCCGAACTCATCATGAATCGCAATGCACCTTCGTGTACTATTTGGGTAAGCTTCCTAGATTTACCTCTTCCTTTCTAGAACCCCACAACTATATGAATGTTAGGCAATATGGTAGGCATATTTCTGTGCTCTGATAGTCGGATGTTGGTCATAAGTAATCTGATATATCCTCAAGTATGCATCAAGGATTATATTTGAAATTGCCCCATGGAGTAGCTATGGTTTACTGTTGGAGAAGAGTTTCGTTGGAGGCAAAGGGTTTTCTTCGAATCATGGCCTCGTTTCTACCCAGGATTCAAAAATATAGGGCACTCGACCTCTATCTATCACTGCAGGTGTAGGGTTTGGAAAATGGAGATCGATTCAACATAGGGGAATATAATGATGGTAAATATGTTGAGTAACAGAAGGTGCGGATTTTTTGACGGTAGGGATGATCAAGTAGAGATACACAGGAGTAATATGGTGATGGTGGAATACTTAGGGGTGATAGAGTGAAAAAACCAAACTTGGTACCTCCAGGTCCAAGTGTAGTGACAATCTTCAAAGGGATGTGAGGTGACCTAGCTACCCCTCCCCCCCCCCCCCCCCGCAACAGGACAGGGGTAGGGGGAGCTTAGGCCAGTGATGTGGCTTAAGGTACTCTGGAAACAACAGTAGTTCACACTCATGTTCATGGGAGGTTTTTGGAGCTACTGAAGCATATGGCTCAGTTGCTGGGACTGAGGGAAGACAAATTTCATTCACTAATGCAATAGTGGTGAGAGATTTTAGTAACATGGTATTTCAAAGGGTGACTAATGGAAATAATAAGTCAATGATAGGGCATCAGTGAGAGTATATTTCACTTTGGGATCCTAGGACACTGGATTCCATGAAGGACTCCATCTCGAGGGGAGCACAATCCTTCATTTCCCTCAACAACCGGTTTGGGAGCTTTAGTAATGATGGAGAGACTGAAGGACACTCCACAGGTTCTTATGAGACTGAGTTTGACGGTTATGGATGATTTTTTGATGATAATGTCTTGGGAGGGGAGGGTAAAGACTTGCACATGCAATGAAGAATGAAAAGGAACAAATAGAATATGGACCCCGGGTGTTGTATAGTTTCTAAGAAACCGAAATAGAAGGGGTGAAAGGACTACTCTAATCTACCTAGACCGATGTAGACCCGATCGGATATAAAAGTGGGGAAACCTAAGGATCTCGAGTCCCAATCCGTGGGGAAAGTGGATGGTCCTCCAGTCTTGGTCTCCGAGTGACATGAGAATGAATCCTCATAGGAATGAGATCATTATGAGGATAGGCACTTCTATTTAGAGGTTGTGACACAAGTGGTGAAGGTGGATTCTTTTCTGGATCTGCGGTGGGAGGAAAAAACTCATCCAACAGATAGGATAGGTCAAGTGGAAGAGGAGGTGCAAGTTAGTAAATCGGCATCACCTGCCATGGTGGGAGTGAAGGGGACGCTTGGGGAATTGGAAGGGGAGTATGTGATCAGAGAATTTTATTGGGAGTTTCTAGTACATTTAAAGGAGGGGATGGATGAGAAGGTTCTAGACATCCATGTTTCTGCTGATACTACTTAACAGATGAAAGAAAGTTTGATGCAATTTGACACAAACAAGGAATAATGTGAGTTGATCAACAAAGCACACCAAATCCTAGTTAAAGGTTTGAACAACAATAAAATAGATGAGGATGAGTTCATGCGAGCATGGGGTAAGTTGGCCTCTCATTTCGAAGGCATAATCAGAGATAAACCTGGAAAAGAGGTAACATCTCTCTCCTAGAAATTTTTAATGGATATTATATCTACTGGTTTTAAGTTGGTATTTAATAATTTTGTAATTTGTTATAGTGTTTGATGTCAAGGGTGTACTTGTTAGTTTCTCACTTTCTCCATATAATTGATGTTATTAATAATAAAAATATATATTTGGCTTAAAAAATGGGCACCCCCCAATTGATAGAATTGTATATTTAAAACCATAAAAAAAGCACTAAATGAACTGAATAAACATATAATAAATCAAATACATATATTAAATGATTTAAATTAATTAATTAATGGAATTACTATTATTATATAGAACACTAAGATCAATTTTATAACACATTCAGACACAAGGTAAGGGTCTTTATCTCAATTTCCATTTCATTGATACTTACATGTAATCATGAAGTTAATAATTATGATATTCTATATCTACCACACCTTTTATAATATTAATCTAGGAAAAGTATATTTCTATTAAATATCAATATTCGTGTATCAGGGATATTTTAATTGTCTTAGATATATACAATTTTACATCTCTCTTTATTTTGAATGCCATTTTAACTATAGAAATATTGATGAATCCATAAACTATACTCAATTATAATATTGATAATTCATATTTTTCTTAAATTAAATATTTTTATGAAGTATTATTTGGAATTTCAATAATGGGTGGGGCCTACTATATCTCATCGATGAATCGATATGTCTCTTGTCATAGAAAAGATGGAAAGAAACTCTTCTTGTCTGTTTCTGAACAAAATCAGAAGGGTTTCTACCCACATAAAAAAACATATTGATAGTATAATGCTTAATGGTTAAGATACATGAAATCCAAAAAAATAATTATCATTTTTTTGTATTCAATTATTAATTTCCATTATATGTTCCCTATTACAAAATTTATAGATGTATTTTTATTCTCAGTTTATTAATAGCATGTGTTCTTCAGATTATTTACCTTGGCATATTGTATATGAATTATTAACATTACATCACTTATTATTAATTCATATAACCATTACTGAGCATCTGAGCTCAAAAATATTATGTTTCCTTTCCCCGGTATATGAAGAGGAATCCATTGAATGAGTTTCTATGATGTTTTTTTATTTAATTTTAATATGTATCATGTTTATATTTTCTATATTTCCATATCTATAATAGGAATCATGTATATAATATGGTATAAAAAATTTTCTAAACCTTTCTGTCCTTTGGGATTTGATTCTCTGTAATAATTTTAATGTAATAAAATAATACACTGACACAGGGTTTATGTTGTCTATGTGTTACACAGTAGATTTTTTTGATGGATAGCGGCCCCTGCTATTTCCACTTTTATTTCCTTTTTTAGTTTTAAATGGTCTGAGGTATGATTTTTTTCCTTGAGTGTGGTTGAGGACAATCATTCTCCCTATTAGTGATGATCCTCATGACAAAAAAATGTCATATGGTGACATGAATGAATTTTCATGGAAAACCCTCAATATTTTTGTTGGAGACAAAGGGGAAGCACAAAACTTTTGGGATGTGTTTGAAGCCTTTAATATGTTAGGGGTGATATGAAATTAGGGTCTTCTGTAACTAGGAAGAAATTTTTCCAAGGATTTCATATTGTGCTGCAAGATTCATTTGTGAATCAGAAATATTTTTCGAGCACAACTTGCTCCCCACATTCTGATATTTTTAAGAAAAAAATCCAAGGAATTTTGGTCGACATATCAGGTGACTACCACCATATAATTCATGTACTCTAGAGTGCTCATCTAGAATGTGGTTGATGATCATTGATCGTCTATGAATCCTTTTCAAAATTAGGACATGGAAAAGGGGCTCTTCCGGATATTCCATTATCTATACGATTAGAGTGGATCATTCTTGTGACCTTATGAATGATTCATGTCATTATATTTTATAGGGGTTCACATGATCCATGTTTTTTACCATTCCATTACTTCCATTTTCATTTCATGGAAAATAATACCATTATTCTAGTATTTCTTACCATGTTAACATTCCAATGCTCATTTTGTAGTTATCAAAACATTCGTCCCTAAAGACGGACCAACAAGGGGACAAGGGTAACCTTATAATGAATTTAAATGGTATCTAGAGGTTTTGATTCTATCACTAATCAGTATCTTTGGGAGACATATGGTTTACTATGTTATATTTAGTATTTCACTGAATTTTTTATATATATGGGAGTAGAGAGTGGTTCATTCAAAGACTACTCAACTTTTCATTCATATTCCACCCTACGTAGATTGTGTAATCCATTAACAATAACATTATTCTTGAACCAAATGAAAGATCTATTCATGATACTTTACAATGAAAACTACTCTAGAAAATATAATTTTCATAGGTGCTTGTTTTAATAAACCACAAGATCAATTTCAGTGACTAGTTGAAATTTGGATATAGGGATGTGTAATTGTTATTGATGGTTTCATGGGAAATTCTGGCTATATCATGTGATCCTTGTTGACTATTTTGTAGCTCAAGTGACCCTATAAAGGTCACACAATCATGAATCTCTTGAGGGGTCATAAACTTTCAGGTTTTTATGTGGGTTCATTTGGTCAACGAGACTGTCATAAACTAGGTGATTTCTGAATCCTTTATGATTTTCAAGAATTCTATACTAATTAAACCGATGTGAATGATGTTGTTGGAATTTTAGCTCATTCAATTGTTATTCTTGAATTTTATTGTTCTTGACAAATTCCACTTATATTTATTCATATGGATTCTAGATCTCATAATAGTGTCTTTTGCTTTAGCAAATCAATGGGCCTTGATTTCTTGAATCCCCAATGATAACAATCCATATTGAATGAATTTTGATTACAAGTTTATGAGACATCTTTTTCTATTAGATCACTAGAATTATCCTTTATCACACTGGATTTCACTATATGGGTTTGGATTATTGTATGAGTTTCATTCCTTATTCGATCTATAATCAACTATATTTATGGGAGTCATAATCTGTAGGAAATATTTACAAAATAATTGTGTTGGATGGCTAGCTGGTCACAACCCTATTCCAGGGTTTATCTTATGTATTAAAAAACACTTTTTTCAGTCTGGAAGGTTTAGATTATTCACACAATCCCATCACTCAAAACTATTTGAGTATATTAATTTTATATATAAATAACCTGACAAGTGGATGGAGCTTGAAGAGATATATTTGTCCAACTGTTATCTTTTTTGACAAATTAACATGGCTATTCTGGTTCAGGAAATGATTCTTAGAGTTCATTGATCAATTATATTTTGTACATATTTTGGAAGATGTATGGGTTTCCATATTTATTTTTTATCCCTACTGTGAACTTCTTCAATATATTTTTTTTCATTCCTTCCCTTAAACAAACTAATTTAATATGTCCTCTAGTGGGGTGGGAATCAGATTAAGGGATATGTACCAACTGGGTGGGATAACCCTCTCAGAAAAATAATTATGATGAGTTCCTTCCTTCTAAAGATGTATGAGATGGCCCTTCGTGAAATCATATCTTGGTGAGGGAAATGATCACCACTGTGAAGAAAATTTTGATAAAGGATCTGACAATGTGATCACTTGTCATGTAAAAATATTGGATCAACATTTTACCTTATTGCATCAAAACTAGACTGACATCTCTACACACCCCTTGGTGCCCTTCCTAGTAGGTTCGTGACAATCCCCGTATGTATTATTCAGTTTTGTAATATGGTGATCATTCTTCCTGGGAATTACATTTAAATATAAAGATATCACCAATCATGAAGCAAGGGGGATTCCTGGCCATGTATTAGAATGGGTGTATTATCCTAAATAGAGACACTCATTCATGAATATGGGTCAGTTAACTAGTGATGGAAGTGAAACTAGTAGAGGGAAGGTACCATAATCTAGAAATAATGACCCTTTCATTCCTTTTAAAAATCTGAATCCACATTTAGAAATGAATTATCCATTATACGATTGGGGGTCCATTTTAATGTTTTGGCTGAATAAGGGAGAATTTCTATTACTACAAAGACTACAATGCCCCCTATATCCCCAATACATTTTCTCATCCCAGTTATCATATCATATTTTGTGTTAGTGACATGTCACTAGGCCATAGAGATATTACCGATATGTTTAGTCAATATGATATATTTTATTTCACCCCTTATTCATCACTGACTAGTTTCATCATTATTAATTTATGTGACTCTCTCAAAAAACGGTTGTATAATATATTCAATAAATATGTGGTTCTTGCATCTTGGATGAAAAAGTTGCTCTTATGTGATCCATATAAACATTGTCAGTTTTATCATCTATTTGGATACACAGAAAGGACATCCCCTCTTGATTCAAGTAATGTGAGAGGAGAGCGACACTCTTAGATCATCCACTTGTTTTGGATGATGTTGTCTTGTAAAAACACTGATACTACGATCATTATTCCATCTACCGATTCTAGATCCATTCATTCTTAGTATTATGTCAGGCTAGGGTAGTAGGATACTTGGGTGGTGCGCTAGGATGATTGGTTTATCCTATGGATAATCCATTTCCCTCAAAAAATCCTCTATATATAGTAACGATGGAGTAAATTCTGGGCATTAGTGAGATGTTTAGAAGGATCACCCATCCATTTGATGACCATCCTAATAGAGGGACAAAATTTATCATGGAAATAAGCCCTCAATAATAGGAAATATGAGATTAACTCCATTGAGGGAACAATATACCTGACATTATCATTTATTTCCTCACCAGCGACAATATCTCAAACCTGGGGTTGGATTATCTTGTAGAATACTCATGCATTGATCACAGAAACTAATCTAAAAATGTAATGTGATGATGAGAAACAACTTCTTCATCCATTTGATGATTTGGGGAGAATGGATTTGATCACCACCCTCTTTATGGAATCATGAGGCAAATTATCCTGACTCGGTAGGATTTGTCTACCAATGACAGGGGTGTGAACCGTCTTGAAGATGAGTCTCCTATTACTAAACTAATGAAGGATTTCATAGAGGAATTGAAGTATATTATTTATTTTTCATCCAATTTTCAATCCCATATGGATTCCCATAATATGATGATATGGATATATGAGGAAATCAAAGCGCAACTTAGGTATGAACTTTTAGTTTCATCATCCTCATTTCAAACTAATGAAAAAGGGGTTAGTATATGAATACATTAGGTTAGACATTATTTCATGGGATTGATATTGAATTGCTGGGGTGAGAGGAACTTTAGAGTTCAGTCAAAACATCTCTCCAGACTACTTCTAACATGTCCACCTCAACCGAAGAAGTCTTATTGTAGTAATATCATTGACCTGAATTCTATTTTTTGATGAGATTCTTGGTGAGGGTGAAAAATATGAAGATTCCACCTATTTCATGCTATAAAAATGTGACCTTTCTAAACCATTCAAGTTATTGCGTTGTTTTCCTTTTATTTATGATGTGTATGAATTTTCAAGGATCTGATGTTATATGAACTGCCAATAATACCCATACTTTTAATAATTTCATGTAAACCCGAATGTCTGGATATGAATTTTTAAAAGATGGCATATTTTTTTAAGAATTTAGTAAGATTTTCCAGTAATCCTTTGGTTCCACATTAATGTATTTTTTTCAGTTATCTCAATACTACCTATATCAAAATAGGAAAATTGGGTAGAATATATGTTCCACTGGGATAGTTATTTATATTTTTTGGAGGGTGATAGGCATGGTGAGAAAAGCATTATTTTTTTCAAGGCTGTATATTGGTCCTTGCAATATTTTCCATTCCAATAGATTGATTTGTTGTTATATTGTATTTTAAGGAATTTTTTCATAGAAATTATATCACTATATTTTAGGGTATTTTACATCAAAAATTATATCATGGTAGTATAGTATCACTTAATTCAGACCTTATATCACTGTAGTATAGGGTATTTTTACTCAAAACTACAATTACATTAAATTTTTGTATTTTTTTGTCAAACCTTTGATAATTGTAGTTTATTGTATTTTAGCCCATATATTTTATCACAGAGGTGTAAAGTCTTTCAGTTGAAACTTACTATCAATTTAGATTATGGTTATTTATCTCATCACATCTATCACTATAGTTTATGGTATTTTATCATGGATCTTCTATCACATCATCTAATGGTATTTGAGATCAAACATTAAGATTCCATGTTTTTTAATGATTACTTCCAAGAATTGATTGATGCTTGTGTAATATGGTGTAGAAATTCTACTAAAGGAAGAAAAATATTGGGGTTATTAGGTCTACCATGGGTTTTCAAGGGCTCATGAGGATTAATCATCCTTTACTTCAAGGAGGAGATGGATCTATATTGAAGGTCAAATCCCATATGTGTCCATAGCATAGTAAAAGAAGGTATATTCACCCTTCATTAATGTAAATGGATGATTTATTGGGGAAATATATGTTGGGGGATAAATTTTAGGGAATTTAAGTTCTCATTAATTGTTTGAATATGGGCGATATAAATCATAAAATAAATTAACGAGTTAGTGAATATGGAATGTGGTATACAAGACTGTGATGACCCATAACACCTTGAGGTGCTAGGTTCCTCCAAGGTGTTTCAAGGGATCAAAAGGATTGTGGTATCTTCTTTGAAAGGAGGTTATTTCATTATTAGTTAGGTCAATGCCTTGACACATTGACCGGATGGTAAGGAATATTTAATCTCCACTCCATTATGTGATATATGAATGATTATTGAAGACTAAAACATCTAGATGATGAGTTTGGGTATGGAGGAAAAATATAAAAGAAGTGCTTAGGAACTATAGGGTAGTTCAACTGATAATTTTGATGCTCTAACCCTACTCCATGTGTTTTTTAATCCTAAGGCGTGGGATATAAAATTTTTGGGAATGGAGTATGACATTCATATTTTGAGAAAGGGTACAATACACGATGATGTAACGTCAAGGGTGTAGAATACCCTTGAATATTCTAGTATGAGGATTGTAAATCATGACCCAAAGTGCTTGGGTCATGAGGTTGATATTGGAAAATCATACCAGGAATGGCCTAGAGCACACTGAGGTGATGAGTTCTTCCATAAAAGCATTAAGTCTTGAAGGGATCGAAATACCCTTTTGTAGAGTGAAACATTTGGATGAAGACCATATGAGAGTATGTAGGAGACATATGCATACAATCATAATTTAAAAAAGTATCCCTTGAATCCATGTATCAACATCCAAGGGAAATTGAAGGTTTATTGTGATATGATTCACTCATAACATGATTTGTTACTTTTGGAAAGTGTACAATCCAAAAGTGTTCGAGAACCCTAAACATTGTGTCACCACATACTAAACATATTATCATGGCAAGGAGATGTGAAAAATAATTAATCTAACATTTTTCTAAACCAACAGGTCATGTGAGCCTACATGAATTTTACTTGGGACAAAATTTATGCCCAATGATCTGTATTCATTATTTATTTGCTCCCTCCTTTTTATTAAACCCTGGAGATGAAGAGATTATCAAGCAAGGACATGACTTTTGGTCAATCCACCTTTTGTTGGTTGACAAACTTATATGTTTTGTGTTTTTTTATTAGTTATTAGTATTTCAAATTGTAAAATTATGGTATATAGGTTATGGTTTTACAAATGTGACCAATGTGCAGGCAGTTTATGTTCATGACACAGATGGGCCAAATATGGGAGATGATACACAATATCCCAATTTAGATACTCAGAGTAAAGAGAAATCCAATATCATTTTGAGTGGTAGATGAAAATGTTTTAAATATTTTCTCAAGTATATCATGTCATGAAAACTAATATGGTAATATCATATTATGTATAACTCAGAACACTCTCATGTGAAATTTTCCAACATAGTGAAGTCAGTCATGCAATAATTATATGTCCCTTTATATAGAGCTAGGATTTATCTGGTGTATATTCTAAGCCCTTATGCCTTGATATCATCATCACTAAGAGTGATAGATTTTATTTTCCATGGGCCATGAAAGGTTTTAGTAATGTTTAGATGACTGAGACCTGAAGTGTGATTTATGAAATAAGGCTCTTAAATATTTTAGATTCACCACATACATGGGGTGAATTGTGTAACATTGTTTTGTTCCCTGGATGTGGGATGATAATGGATGATGTCCTACCAAAATTGACATCATATAGTTGGGAAATACATTATTCCATGCATTTTCTCAACTATTTATAACGAAATGTTTCTTGAAGATTATCATATTTTGATAAGGATGTAGTTGTTGGGATGTTTTAATATCATGTGACCATGAGCTTTTCCAAGTAGTTTAATCATCATGACGTAATGATGTGGGAACAGACATTGAATTATTTTTTAAGATATATTACATGCACATGTAGGTCTCACATAGATATGACTCATATATTTGAAAAATGTTTTTTTAGGGATCAAATCCTAGGGATTTTGAGTGCATTTCACTATAATTTTTTGTAATAGGGACAACGGTTAGTGATATAGGAATCAATATATATCTTGTGATGGAAATAATTATGTCAAATATAGTTATTAAATGGAAAAATCTCTATACAAGTCTAAACTCTATGAAGAGGTAGTAATTATTTCCATTTACTGTTGTAGCTAGGCACAATATTGAAGATATAGGCTTCACGATGCATCCTATGATGACATGAATCAAGCCACACATAGTTATTTTGGAACTCTAGAATTTTATTCCATATGAAAAGGAAATAGAATTCCTCCAATAAAAAGGTGTATTATGCCTAGACCGATGGACGAAAATACAGGCACCTCAATGTATCTTATTGTAATAGGAATTAATCCATACATATATCTTGAAATGTGATATTCATATGAATGTTTTACTTATAAACAAGGATGGAAAATTTTTATGTTTATTTTTATGAATTAACCTCAGGCTGTAGATTTGGTAATAACTAAATATTATGTGATATAATGAATTAGGTCACAAATATTTCATGAATGGAGATGTTATAGGTGACCAACACCAGCAATAGTTGTCCCCTCATGCGAGTTCCCTATGAATGTGTAGTTCTATGTCATGAAAAGGACATAAAACATTCTGTTTAATATAATGTAGTGAGGTATCATGATATGACTATTAAATACATGCATTCATGACCTGATAACCACATTGTGAGATGATATGACATGTTCAAGAAGTGAAGTCCATTGTATAATCACTAATATCACATGATCTATGCTCTTTTTGTGAAACAATGAATGGTTAGTATTTCAGACACCATGAAGGGGAAATTAATGATAGTGTTGGAGAATTTTATATAATGTATTAGATCGAAAAAGATATATGATTGAGGAAAACCTATGCATCTCATTGAATTGTGAATCAATACCTTGGTATTTTTCGAAACACATGTAGTTTAATGTCATGAGACATTAACATAAATCATACAGTTGAATATCTTACAGTGAGGATGAGGCTTACCTAATGTTAAAGGGAAGTTAAACTGTTGATATGAACAAAAATATGTGTAATAATACAAATAAATATCTTATAATGAAAGGACTCAAGACACAGGTAGTTCTTAGTAAAATATAATACATTTGTTGAGATTACTCTCACACGGTGGTGGAGTATTTCATTTCTCCTTATCACATAACTAGCTTGTGCATGGAGATTCATTAGTTATATGGTTCTTTATATGGAGTTTAACATCTTATGCCGATGACATAGTCTATGTAGATTAATGTTGTACAGTAAGAACTTGTACCATACATTTTTACATCATGTGGTTAGGATGTGATATGTTGTGCACATTAAATTCTTTCTATTTGGATTTGCGTCACCAGATATGGATGAAATTAAACCATAGGGGGATTTATATAGTTTGGAATCTTGTGGTGTGTATGTGGTCTATAATATTTAGCATCATGTGGTCAGAACGTGCAAGTATAATTAAATTTCATATAATAGAGATGCCTCTATGTAGTTTAACTTCAAACAATAGAAACATCTAAGTACAATTTAATTTCATGTTTTTATGGTGTGAAACAACTATGAAGATTGGTGTATTTGTTCCATGACCTATTTCTTAATGACATATATTTGAATTATTTCATGTGAGAACTCTCCTTGGGGGTGGTGTTACATGTTCCCCAACATTTTGGACAATGATTTGGATCCATTATGATATACCTTATGATTTATATATGTTCATTAAAATTTGAGTTACGGATTTTGAGGCTCCTTCCATAGTCTCATTGTGGTTCTGAGATCCAACACCAGGTATCCTTCAGGGAATGAATAGAGACAGAACATTTTATAAAAATCTTGTGTCATCTAGTTATGATGAAATTCCTGGTTGTGAAATGTATACAACCAATTATAATCTTCCCATTATATTACATCCATTGACTATTGTGATTTTTCGTCAATCATGACTTGTCTACAAATGGATATTTGAAATTAGGTTGATTGAAATTATATGGGACATGTCTCGTTGGTCCTACATACTAATGTGTATAGATTTTATCATGTAACAGTATGTGTGGTGGTACGATAGGCCTATAAAGCATCGAGGAGTTTATCCAGCCATAACATCTTCTCTTTATTCACCATCTATAGATGTATATTTTAAAATGTCTTATTGAAGGCCTCTATCTTTCCATTTTCAACTGGAGGATATTATGATGAATGATTGGACATGATGATGTACTCCTACTATAATATCATCAATTCAATAGAATAGATGTCAGTGCTATTTTTTGTCAATATTGTGTCTGGGATCCTAGAAGTAGTGATGATATGAGATGTTATGAAGTAAATGATATTCTTCATCCAGAATTCCATAAGGGGGATTGACTCGCCCAATTTGAAGAATAAGTTGGTATTTGTAATGATGTACTTAAACTACTCTATTATGGCTATAAGATATGGCCTGACAACATCCATCCCAAAAACCACTATAAACCAAGAATATGTTGCTATATGTAGAGTTTTTAAGGCATAAAGAAGATGATTTCATGGATTTTGGATGCAAGAAATATCCTAGTTAAAAATATACAATCTTGTATTATTATTTCCCAGTTATAACCCAGCCCCTTGATTTGGTAGGATAACATGATCACTGACTGATGATCACCATAGGAGACTACATAATATTCTTCCACGATGGCATGGACCTCTCTTTCTGTAATGAATCTATTGAGGATTCCATTAAATCCTCACTTGTATGAGGATTTATGATCATTTGGGTCATCTAGACGGGAAATGTTCCCAGCAAGGTGTCGAATCGATTCACTTCCTACTTGTAATGAAAAGTGATTCCCGTTTAAGAGACAAATTATTATACGCTCCATCCATCCATTGGTGGATATGAGTTCATCATGATATTGGGTGGTGTTGACCATATTTATTTATTCCATATCACAGATGATGATTGATGAGACCACTATTCAGTGAGTGATATGGATGATTTCTTCCTCCTGATCATGGTCTTCATATACTACGACTATATTATCCAATGCACAGTTATTAGAATTATTTGGTCATAGAACATGATAAAAAGTGAACTCAAAAGGTAATTATGCCATAATTTCATTTATGTGGCCAGTTAGAGGGACCAATTATTCCTTTTTATGGAATATTCTCCACTAATGTTCTTCATCAGTCGTTACAAACCCCCAATAATCTTTAGAAAGGATATTTTTTGTTGTTGGTCCTATTCAATGTTAGTAATGAGGTATTAGTATTTTGAATCATTATTATTTTATCTTTCATACATTAAGAAATAGTTGGGAAAAAATTCCTATGTTTGTAAGATCAAATATAGTCCTTAATCCACCCTAATTGAGCTTCGTATTTTCCATCTTTTCCAAATAGGGATTGGGGAGTTTCCATAAAAAACAATTCCCAGGACTAGGGACTGTCATGGATATATAAGACCATCTCATTTGGGATTCCATTGTATACTTGTGTAATTTTGTTGGGATTGATGTGCTTCAAGGAAATTATTCAAGGCATGACCATTCACTACTTTCTATGACACAAATTGGATGTCATATTGTTGATTAATGACAAATAATCTGTCCAGATTTCTAGTTCGAATGGGGAGGCTAAGGATTTACTTGAGAAAATCAAAATAAGAGACCATATAGTCATTGGGGTGATATAGATGAAAAGTCTATCAGAGGAAAAAAAATCCCCTGATCATTTATTTATTGAAAGAAAAAGTACAGAAACAAAGGACGCAGACGAAAAACTTTCCCGCATCCATACATCAGTTCCAGCAAAAACAAGACAATTACACATCATAGTATTCATATCCTTCACCACCATGATAGTCAGGGATTTCCTCTGTAGTAGCTGATTCTCATTATGAATTTATTTCGTATTTCTTCAAGAGATTTTCATACTTCTCCCTGAGATTAAACTATTCCAATAATAAATAATCTTTCATGGAATGTACACAACCTTTCTTATACATAGGTTTAACTACTCTTTCATTATTAGATGAAAAAATAGTTTAAAATGACATTGAAAGGTAATAGTAATATTTATTTTCCTTCCTCCTAGGTGGAACAGAATTAATTCCATCACTTTCAGCTGCCCTACTTCATCCGCCTTGAACAAGGTCACTATAAGAAGGTGTGAAAATTACGTTATTTTCTTTGTCACTATCAGAACATATTCCTCGGTTTCTTGTTCTCTCCAAGGAAGAATAATTATTGACTCTGTCATCCTTCCTCACCAAAGTCATTTTCTGCAGCATCCAGGATCCTGCTCATTTTGAGTTATTTTTATGCTCAATCGATACAGGATATTTCCTTTCTACAACACCACAATCATCATGCAATCCCATCTCAAAATCATTCATACCATAATCCACATGGTTATTGGGGGTGATCTTCATCATTTCAGAGTGTTGGGGTCCCACCATCACAGTAGAAACATCTTCATCTTCCAAGCATGAGAACCTATTGCATGTTACACAATAGCCTTGCACCTCATGAAAATTACATGGCTGCAATATAGAGAAGTCAGCATCACTGTCCATCCCAGACATCATTCCAAACCCAAGGTCATTCGCCAGTTTCTCAAACACTCGCCTCACAGATGGGTTATCAGACACTTGCATCTCTTTCAGTCCACTACAATTCACAGGATCCTCTACTGGGTTCCCCTGCCGCATTTCCTACACCTCCACCTCATCCAATGAAGCTTCAGCCACTACTACAACTAGAGATTCATCATCCACTACATCCAATGAATCCTTAACCCCAACAACTGTATTTTGATCTCATCCAGTACAAGGACCCTCATTGATTCCCTCCATCTCCAATTGCACCAGCCCATGAACCTCACATCCAACACTTTATTTCCCAACCACTACTTCACCAAATCGATCCTCTCCAGCACAAACACCCTCACTGCTACCTTCCAACACCAGATACGCTGGCCCAGGATCCTCAATCCCGGAATTTACCTTCCTTACCACCATTTAATGAATCTGTCCATTCTTCTCGTTACGACAAACCATATCTGTATGGCCAAAATGGAAACAAGAAGAGCAGTGCTACATCAAGGATTCAAAAACGAAATATTGTTTCCACTGAAACTTCTTACCATCAATTATCCAAACACAATTCCCCATATCCCACACAACATCAACATTAACACAGATCCACAGACATATTGGATGACACACCAACTCAGTTTGATGATCCGGACACAAGTAGGACCCCACCATATTCCCAATAACACACAGAATGGAAGGATTCTAAAATAAAAGGGGTAAACTAGGGAGACATACCCACGTCGCGATCGTTGAAGGGTCGTGCCTCATATAAAAATAGAATCTTTATTTGAATGTGTAGAATGAAGAGCCATTGAATCACTGAGGAGACCTAGACCTCTCATCAATCAAGTCCTCTTCCAAACAATACCGGATCACGAAATTCTTCCGGTCAAGAAAACCAACGACTGCGCGCTTCCTCAAATTTCATGCTTCTACAAAAAACTAAGAAAACACATCCACTGAAGGCCGATTGCATTTGAAGAATGAAATCAGGGTGAGACAGCACAGATCTGATCCATTATTTATCTCAGAATGAAGCATAGACAGAATGGGCGCCTCACTAAAAAGACTTGGAACCTTCAGAGACAGACATATTCATAGGAATTGAGAAAGGGAATCGATCAAATCTGGGAGTCCCATAACCTTACCAGGAGAAGGAGGATGCGAAACTCCCCCCTCCAACACAGAGGGGGGAGTAGACCCCGCTGGCATGCGGCTAGTTCATCCAGTGAAATAGAGAAGTGATAGATTCTCTCTCCTTGCCACTAATACCACCAATCTCATTCTTGGGGTGATATATGTAACTCCTTCACTTATTCACTATTAAAAATGATTGTGAGGAAATTATTCTCAACATCTGAATATCTAGTCTCAATACCTAGAATGGATCAGATAAGGTAATAGAGATTGTTATCATTCCCATAAACACCCTTCTATGAGATTTGGTATCCAAGTGATAATTCGATGACAGACTCATATAAGATGAGTGTCTCTCCCTCTACTAGTAGAATCATGACTAGTGGTTGCAATTAATATTATGTGATACTTTTGTAGGATTTTTATTGGTCCCCATCTCATTAGTAGGAAATTACCTTCCTCATTTTCCTGGTGAAATGGATTTATTTGTGTGATAATTTCATTCCAATTCCTAAAATGTAAGAGTGGTTCCTTTGGACCCCCTCTTAGTTTTTCCATATTCGTGGGGGTGAAATTTAAAAATTATAACAGAACTTATCAAGGTATTCCTCGATTCCAGAGTGGCATACCATAATGCTGAGAAACATGCTAGATGTTACCGTGAAATCATATTTATGTGGATTCATCATCAGACTGTGTTTCCATAGCTTTTCAAATTCCATTTGATGATCAGTGAAGTTATAAAACCAATATTGGTATTTGACTAAGAGGTAATCGACATACTAATATATTATCCTTCCCAATAATTTATTAAGGATATGATACATGGAAAAGTGTTAACTGGAACTAAAAATCATTATGATAACGTGAATGACCAGATAGATAAAGATCTCTTTGTCCACTCTGAATGAATTTAATTATTCATCTTTAGGGTCAATCTTTATAAAATTATACCTTTAATACACATCCATTATTTTATCAGCTTAAAATCCAATAGTTTCATCAATCATGGGTTCTATGATGAAAAATCGGAATTAATCCTTTGTCTAATGTCGATTAAGGTATCATAAACTGACACATACTCAAATCTTCACATTTTTCTTCTAGAAGGGGATAATATAAAAATACATCATGGGTATAGAACTTCTCAGAAAATTAGGTAATTGATCTATTTATAAAATCGATCTAAAAATTGGTATCATGAGAGGGGTGCATCATCCTATATTACACTTTTAATCCATGACGGTCATCGGGTAAACTATGAAATTGCATAACCCTATCCAAATTTATTCTGGGAAATTATGTATATATTTATGTGAACACAAATGAGGGTTTTCTAGAAATGAAATATACATGTCTTCCTCTTTTTGGGACAAGGTGACACCAATCATCATAAGACACAATTCTCTTCTATTCAATGATTTATATATATGTGATCATCGATAATTGTGGAGACACATTACATGAAGAAAACAAAAGAATTCCTGAGGTCATCCTCTTCTTCTACCACCACTGAGTTGGTAGAGGAATTCTAATATGGAGATGAAAATATTGGTGTAGTTTTATCACTGTTGGGGTGAGAGAGGCAAGGATAAGAGACATTATCATCCCCTACTTCTAGATTCATTGATGAGTGATACCGTTGATGGGTTTCTTTTGTACTATTGATGGGGAAAAAGTGGATTGAACCACAAGGACTTGGTCTATTACGTCAACAAGAATTATGGGGAGGATATAGTCACTGTTTTTCATATTATAATGATTTGTTGGTGTGGTCCCCAATCCATTGGGGGATATGACCTATATACCACAATTAACCATAATTTTTTTTGCACCCATTTTCTTGAAACTTGCATCATCATATGTGGACTATGATGTCTCAAAGGGATTTTTCGCTCCATTTACTATGATGACAATTCAATTGATGAGGTTTTCAGACATTGAAGCAATGATGAAAGTAACACCAAGTGGCTATGGGGACATAATCATCAGAGAATGATATTGTATGAGGTGTATTTATAGATAACCATAAACTCATTATTAGTTTTAAGATCCAAAAAATAATCTTTGATTTTGAACTTCCTAAGAGTTTGTTTCACACACATTTCATACCCATGAATCGTCAGGTTTTTGTGAGACAAATCTACATCAATATATCCCAATCCTCAAAGTAATAAAAATATGATATGATTGATTCAAGAGATTTTTTCAATCATATTCCTTCAAATGCTGACATTATAGAGTCTTTTCAAAATATATAGGGGATTTATGTGACCCTAGATGACCTTTCCTAGATCATGATATATGAATGAGATAGAGAAATGGAATTATGCTGACATGGTATCGATCCTATATACCTAAGAACCATAAAATCCATTCACGATTTTTTGTGGGATTTGAGGTAATTAATGAGTGCCACTCAGATTTTTTTAAGATTATGAACATCGAGGATTGTGATCCTAGTTGGGCAAAAAACTAATTTTTTTGGGAATTCATTACTTTTTTGATAGTGGTCAACACTTACAAAGGTGGTGTTACTCATTGACTTGTGGCTCAAGATACAAGTAATTTTACATGAATAGACCCAGAAGATTATATAGAGTTTTATGGTGAATAAGATTTCGGTGGTGTGGATTGTTCCAGCCATCCCAATTGGTTGTGATAATTAGGTAATCGAACCCTCTCTAGATTTTCATGTATGATATCGAGATAAGGATGTCCATTGGATGGTTATAAGGCACATACAGGTCTTTGATGGACCTTTTAGAGTGATTAACAATGGTTCTCAGCTAAATATATGTTCTCTGTGGGGATGTAAACAAAATATATCATTTGGCCATGCCTGTGTTATCCCTTGTATCATCGGTTCCTACATATGTAGCCCCATGTTCCATGATATGTTGTAGGGAACATGTACTAAGTGGAATATTCAATTTTAGTTAAGGTGTATTCCAAGTGGACCACTTTTAAATAATCAACGAAGATCTCTTCATCTGATGATGGTTTAATTGGGGGGGCTATAGTGCCTGTATATTGGATACTACATGGAAGAAATATTATAGAGATAAATATGTGATTGGAGAAAAATAAAACTCTTTGAATTCTATATTTCCAGTATAAAATGTAAATATAAATCTTTTTTAGACTTATATATGATTTATATTTATTTTTTGGTCGATATATTTTGGGTTTGTGTAGTTGTTATCTCAGGGTAGAATGATCATAAGAAACTGTTTTTTGAGTCATCAAGTCATTGACCTTATATCCAAACATGGATTGAAATTTTTTCCATTCCCCCTCTCCTTATCACTAGGGTATGGTTATGCAAGAAACCTTATCTAATGTGTTATCTAAGACCACATGTTTGAAATTAACCATTCCATTATGGATTTAATTCTAAGATATTATGACCCAACCTTCTATGAGAGGGGAAATTATCTAGAAGATCGATGATATTGACCTCCTTGGTCTTCAAGGGTTGTATTATTCTGTGAAGGTTATTATCAATGGATGAAATGATATAACTAGGGGATCATTTATTTCAAAAGGATTTGACTTTGTTCCTCAATTATTAAAATCCTTGGTGACCAATATTTCCATGTGTTTCAGGAGGAGTGCGATTTTGTGGATATTTATTCATGAAAAGAGGTAATGGTAAATACAAGGCTTGATTTGATGCCTGAATGGGAACAACTATTAGATTGAGGGTAAAAATGGAATCTTATTCATTCCCTGGACTTTTACACTATGATGAAGGATTGAGACTAGATTTATCTTGGGTTCACTAAATGGACTCTTTCAAACACTCGTCCATTTATGTTAACTCACAGAACCCACCTAGATAACTCATTGGGTTTAGATGTGTATTCAACTAAACCTAGATATTTTCGGCATACAGTTCTAGTTACTGTTCCCACTAGAGAGGGATTATCAAGGATTTGGTTAATCCTATAAATATGGGTATGAAATCAATAACCCTATCATTTTCATTATTCAGTCAGTTAATTAGGTCAAGAAGTTTCATTTTCTTCATTATGAAGAAAATATAGTCAATTAATAAATAATGATGGTCTGCTCATACTGAAATGTATCCTTATGAAGGCAACTATACCAAACAATCGATCGACCTGTTCAAGTCTCTAAAAAACATCTCAAATTTATTTTTTTCAATTGATCTTGAGGTTATATCATCATCATACATTAGGATATGATGTGTCTTACATACTTTTCAGTGTCTCTTATGGCATAAAAGCTGTAGAAGGATTGATTTAAAATGTTGGGTAGACGGAAATTGTTATATTCCAATACATGATATGGCTTCTTCTCAGGCTTTAGTGGTCCTTTAAACCCTTTCATGGATTTCATTTGAGTATCATGTGACTCAATAGTGTTGATCATTTTATAGTTATTTTTATAAGTATCCTCCCATCTAAAGAGAGTGGTTGAGGCTTGGAATGATGGACTTGTTTTTGGGTCCCACCAATTCTCAACCCATGTTTAGACTAGGTGATTACCCTGATAAGGGAGAGGCTTTTGAAAAAAGGATGGAAGTCATGATCATTTTTAACATCCACATTTATGTAGACTCACTTCCAAGATCCGGATTTTGTATGAAACTTAGATACTAATCTTTCAGGTGAATCATCTATATGAGGAAGAATTTATGTATCCTCCTAAAGATGATACTCAATGGTAATATTCTCCATGAGTAGATCCTCATCGAGTTGTCCAAGATTTTTTATCAAATTATTTTATTGTTATAAATTATCCTCCATGAAAGGAACTTTGAATATTTTTGGTGGTGATTTGGATGTATCCCAAAATTTCACTTTATCTGATATAGTGTCCCAACAGAGGGGTGTATACTCGATGTTCAGAAGTTCATGATTTTGAGAATTATTTGGTTAATAGTTCATGCAGCCTCAGGTGGTACATCCATATCAATATCCCCTCAGTGTATGTTTTCCAAGATTCATCCCTGTACAACTGATTCTTGATCAAACATATCAAATGTGTTAGCAACGATTGAATTTTAATACATATATCATGAAATAATGGTTGTCCCATTAAATTTAATGAAACATGATGATTGTAAAATACCTATATTTGTGTTGTACCCGATACCCATTTGTATATTAGGTTGTTTTTTCTTTCTAACTATTAGGGGTCTAATTCTTTCATTGTACACTCCTCATTTATCTGCATATGAGTAATTCAATTCAGAGAGCTTTTAGTCATGGTAGCCAAATGGGTCCAAAATAGAATATGTTTTCCAAATGATGAGAGGAAAGGATGGAATTTAAAATATCTATATTTTCCTCTAAATATGGAGAAAATGATTCTCCATGTGGTGACGATGATGATGAAAATAACCCATGTCTATAGGACGGATGTTATCTAGATCCACAATTGGAATTGATTCATCCTGTTGGTGAGGATCTAATGCTTCTCAGTAAAGATTCTATGATTCTTGGGATGGGTTTTTAGATATAAATTCTCTTATCCCACTATGATGTAGTGGATCTAGAATCCTCATTGATTATAATAAGTCCTTATTTGGGTATGATGATCTCGGTGATGGGGACTAAGATATAAATTCCCCTAGCCTAGTGGGATGGGGTTTGTCTACCACTACTGATGATTTTTCTTAAATACTCTTTTGAATTGATAATATGAGAGGTTGAAGTGGTGGTATAAATTCATCTGGCCTTGAGATGTGTGCATGCTTTTGGATGACTACTATGGGAGTTGCTAAAACAACCTATTTGATGTGGTGTAGTAGTGCTCTTGTAGGTGTTGAGTTCAATGATAGAGAATAACATGAGGCATTTTCCACAATATTCCATTAGTATTTATTCAAACATGGTTTCCATGTCTCAGGTTCATTCTCATGTCTTTGAGTTGCCTGGTTCAAATCCATTTGTATGTCATATTCTTCTAGATGGGAATTCTGGTAACTGTTTATATGGGGTAATTATGATGTAGTGACCAACTATTCCATGTGTTACCAAGTCCATTGGTTTCTCTGGAGTCTATGACATTACATTATTCCATATCTGATGGGTTACGTTGTTACATTGGTGCATTTATGTTTAACACTTTATACGTTCCACTTCATTGAATGTGGATATAATAAATGGCATTCTATATGAATTTTTAAAGATCTATGATGCAATGGTGGAATTTATGTAGAAGATTTGGGTTGTGCCTTTCATGTTTTGGATCCTTGTCCATTGAAATAGTATCCAGGTCTAGCTAACAATAGAGTATCACCATGGTCAAAATCTTATCATTGTATCCTAGATTAGGGAGGAATATTCTCTCCTCTTTCTAATAAGTACCCATATATTTTAGTGAATATAATGTGTGAAATCGTTTTATATATCATCTTCTAAATCATAGACTGAAGTGGAATGAGGACAAAACATGATATAAATGTTCTTTATTACTAACTCCCTCTATATATTACCTCAGATTCCTCTTCATCATACTTACATGCCTTTATCTGATTAGACCACATAAGGTTCTTTTTATCTTATCCTACTGAGAAGAGTAGAGGGCTACTAAAAATTGATTAGGTAGTCTATATAGTTAACCCCTATGTTTTGAGATAATATCTATATGAAGGAAGTTGTGTTTTTAACACATCCCGATATAGAGGTGTTTTGGTTAGAGAATGATATTCTATTCCATGGGAGATATCACGATGGGGAGGTTGATTACAGTGGATGTCATAGTTATAGTTATTTAAGTACATATCGACATTACAACATACTGGAATATGATGGTAATGATCATCTACTAATCAATTTGAAGAGCTGACGAACCCTTGGTGTGATTATAATTTGTCTTTAGCAACCTCAAAGACACTATAATTATGTAGGTTAGAGATATAAGACACTTTCTATGCCACTAATGGAATATTATGATCGTACATTCAGAATTGTACTTGTATATGAGAATACTATATGAAGGCTTCTAGACCTAGAATATAAGTATATGGGGTTTTGGGTGTATGATCCCACTATTGAATGTACTTTATAATATTCAAATGAGATTCATCATTGTGAAAACGGAATATGAGCATATCCCGAGGCATTAAATATTATCACATGGTGATCCTCAATCAAAAATGGACTATGAGACTAATGTTGATAAATTGGTATATTCCACTGGTCTTCTATGGAAAGGATATGAGCCTTTCCCATGGCATGTTCCACTATCATTTGGTGAGCCTCAATTGGAAGAGGAATATTTTCCTCGATCGAAAATGAATTCCCAATAAGAAATGCCAAAATACCATCAAAATGGGAGAAGTGATATGAGCCTTATCCTATATTACCTCAGAAGTATGTTTTTGTAGTCTTTCATTGCTGGACGTAGTAATATGAACTCAGCTTCTGTGATATGCTAAAAAATGCCAGGAAGATTCAAAAATAAGATTTTTATCCTTTCCCGAGGCTTGTTTTATTCTCACATGTTGAACGTCAACTAAAATTGGGATATGAGCCCTATCCAAGGGCTTTAAAGGTTGTTATAGGTGTTTTTATAGAAATAATAGCTTATCCTAAGGCATGTTCTCCTCTCTCATGGTGAGACTCAACCAGAATGGGTATATGATTATAATCTCATGAATTTGGAATATGATACCATAATTTTTTAATAAGAATTTTTCCATGTCCTAAGGCATGTTCTCCTCTCACATGGTGATACCCAGGTTGAATGTAAATATGAATCTGGTATGATTCCTCTTCATTTACCATAATATACTGATATTCATACAAGATAAGAAAAAGATCACAATATTTCTCTATGGAAACCACTTGTTCATAATGATTAGAGTATTCAGATTCCCAGACTATAGGGTTATGAATATTCTTCAATACCGGTATCTATACTATTTCAGGAAACATTCCGGCCGATTTCTATAGCTTCTACTATGATGTAATTGAATTTTAGAAAACATTGCTCAGTTATATATACGTTAACATTTTGTATCTCAACTATATACTTGGATATATCATCAATTTAAGAGGGTATATGAACAAATTTTTTACTATTTGTTCCATTTTAATATTCAAATGGAATTCTTGCATAGGGATAAGAATATGAGCCTCCCCCATTATTGCTGAAGGAATATGTCTGTAGGAATTTTTTGAGAGAGATAAGATATGATAATTTGTGTTGGTTACTACCATAATATGATGTTGGAAATCATCATGAAATTATAGGGAAAAAACCGCTATCACAATTATCCATATTTTTCAATGCTCGATGTATCATCCTAGTTAGCCATGTATGGGTGTCAGTGGTGGAATTATATCTCGTGGTACCTTCAAAAGAAAGCTAATGGGTACTAGTGGGATAGAGCTCGTGATAGTTGTTGATAAGATCCTTTCTTGTTGTCCCTTGAACATGAAGTGATCCATAATTTTCTACTTTATCTACATTTATTAGATACCGATGGTGGTTGTTATCCAACTATGGGAATAAAATTTCTAAGCCATTAGCTGTGGAAATGGGGGCCATTGGATTTACTAATGCCTTCTTTGGATGATGAAGAATCATAAATCTCTAGATTTAATATTCCTTTATGGGAGTCTCAATGGTCATGATCGTACAATTTCAATTGTATTCTAGGACCATTGCATTCACCACCCTACACTGATGATGTCAGGTGGGTAAGGTCATTCTTTGGAACAGAAGGGTTATAATGGCATCTGATTTTCCAGAATGGTCACTGGATAAAGGCTTTATCTTAGAAATTGGTGTTGTTAATGATAGAAGTACCTATAGTCATTTAGACTACAAGGAACAAATTCACTAATCCGTGAACCATTGTAGGAATGATATTTTCTTAATCATGTATTCATGGGTAATACAAGTGTCCTTTTATTTTTTGATCCTTCCATTATACTAATATAAACTATTCAAGGAGATGATGGAATTATTTACAGGTAACCTTTAATATAGAGGGTCGTGTATATGATCCATTTCATGGTTAACCGATCCACATTATATTTATGATTTTGACATTGATCTCAACATTCTTTTAATGTTGGAAATAATAAAATTTCCTGATGGATAATATCCCAATAAATTTATTATTTGATATTTTCATATCGTGTTCCCCATTTTTGTTGTCTTATATTAAGAATTAAAATATGAAATATATATTTATTAATCAATCATATAATCATTTGATAGATTCAATTTGCATTCACCATTTTTCCCCTCAGAATGACATTGATGTGTTTTTTCAGGTGGATTTATTTTGTGGGGGGGGGTCAATGTTCTAAATAATCATTTTCATCGATCTCACCATATGTTAAACTTTCCTATAAACTCCAAACGGTTCTCAGATAAATAAGAGGCTATGGAACTTGTTTCCAATTGGAGGTAGTTAGTTAGGGATTCAAACCCAATGAATCTTTTGAAATAACATTGTTTGAGAGGATTGGAGGTCAGGCTCCTCACACCCTTTTGGGGGAAATTGTTTCGTAATCCAAGACTCTCTTATAGATTTAATATTTTATTGAGAATATCATCATAATCCTGATAATGGAATGGTTACCCTAACAAAATGATCATAGGTTATGTCTCTTTATATGAATATAGTGGGGGTCTTGTTGGTGAATCCATCAATTTTTTATGAGTTTCATCATACATCTCCCTTTGCTGGGAATATTTTAATCTATTGAATTCATATAAGTAGAAACTTTAGAGTTTGTTTCCATCTAGGTAGGTTTTTAATATTTCATGTATGGGATTGATTCATTATGAGGAATCCTATACACCCTGTCTTATAATAGGAATCAAATCACATGTATTTCGCTAAACCCATATAGTTAAACATTGTAGGGAAGAGAAATATATGTGGACACATGGGAACCTAGTATTTGAGCATGAGTCTTGAGGAGGAATCCAATGTATCGTTGTTATAGAATGAATTAGATTTATCATAGTTATTTAACTCCTCTAAAACTTTTTCCATGGTTGATACCCTAATATTCTAGTAAGTTATATCATACGACTGATCAAAGAATACATAATAATTATTCCCATGTTTTTGGAGATTCACGATTCCAATGATGTGATCATTTTGACACCAGAAGCCCATGTGTGCTATGTTTCGTGTGATTAGTAAGGGATTAAATTAATTGGACTCATTTAAAATGGATTTGGAGTTTACCTACTGGGTTAACCCATTAGATGCTTAATATATTGATCATACCTTTAGAATCTTTCCTATGTATCATGTCTACAGAATGAATCATAGTCATCATAGTTTTGTGACATCTCAATCTACTGGTTGATGATTAATGATGATCATTCCATTTGAGAGATTCGGTCCCAATGCTTGGAATGTTGGAGACATGGTTGGACTTACACCAATGTGGTTTTCCATTTGATCTTGGGCCTTATGATGGTGTTCTATGTATCATCGTTATGGTAGGAATTAATGTCATCCTAGTTCACTGACTACTCTATTTCCATGGGGATGAGTAAGGAAGATCAACCCATGTGAGTGATTGGATCTGGATGGTCAGAATGCCAGAGACATACGAGATTTACTCCCATTTTGATTCCCATTTGATCTCAGGAATTTGGAAGTAATTCAATTTATCTTACATATGAATAGAATTATAGTGATTATAGTTCATTGGTCTTGGGATTACACATTATGTTTTCCTTATATTCAGCACATATCTTATTATTTTCCAAATTGCGGATTTCACAATATGGTTTCCCTCTTCCTGATAAAATAATATGATGGTAATGATATGATCATTGAAATTCCCTAATCCAACATGAGGCATGTTCTATGTGAGAAACAAGGGATGTAAAATAATAAGTCTCATTATTTATAGATGCAGTAATTATGCATCAGGAAACCCCTTTGGAGGGTTGATATGGAGATCAATCCTTAGGAATAATTCCTACATATCCGGGTCATGGTTGGAATCATAGTTCACATACTTTTTTAACATGGGGAATAAACACACAGGCTTCCATTATTTGGTGTCTAGACATGGTAATCATATCCTGTGATGCATTTTTTCCCTAGTCTTCTTGTCTTCTTGATAAAAGAATATTTTAAACTCTAAATGTCAGGACTACATTCTTGTCATGTAAGAGGATATCTGCGTAACATGTCCAAGTACAATTTCAAGATGTAGTAGAATTTTATTAGGGATGTCATATAATCTAGATGGTATGTCTATAGGTCATCTCTTGTAAATGGATGAAGTTTCTAAAATAAGTCACAAGATTTGGCGAGTGTATCATAAAATCCATCGTATGACCACCAATTACTTTTCTGGAGGACATCACAAGACCTGGTTGGATGATCCTGGAATCCATCACTTGATATTGGATTACATGGATGCTAGGAATCACATGATCCATCCCACATTCCATAGTGTCATAGAAAAATTTATCCAAAAATATTTGATGGTGTTGTGAGAGTCAACGTGACATGAATGTAGGGTTTCCACATGTCCTAGATGACTTGTCGGGTTTTATTGTGAAATTCAGCTAAAGTTTTTAGAGTTTTTCAAAAGAAACAAGAGGCATACTTGGAAGGCATCTTGAGATAATGATGGATTATTATATGGATGTAGTGAAATCTAGTTTACATTCCCTCATGATATTAGAAGACATAACTAACCTATACATGATATACCACTTGATCTAGGTGACATGGAAAAAGGACATCGCATGGTCTGGATGCCGACCGTGCAGGGTTGTGCAAGAATCGATTGGCTTGCCCAAATGGTTTTTATGACATGGTCAGACACATCTAGTTAATTAAAATGATCCTTTTAGTTTACCAAATGAGCTTCGGGTAATCTATGAGACATGTATTGGTGTTATCTTATGGCTTGGGTAGTTCATACAAATCACATGAGGGTTATAATATATGTTATTCACATAATACTCCCGTATTTTTAGTCTTTGTTCCAACATTTTATTTCATATTCCATTGATTTATTCAGTCATAATGTTTTATGTCTCATTTTAATCATAATGTATGAGGTTTTTTTCGCATAATATTCCCAATGTACTTCACGTGATCTATGAGTGGTCAAATGACTTTCATATTCAAGTATTATGATCTATTTAGGGGGTTACCCATATTTTATCTTCTACAAATAACCAATTATGATGGTGACATAATCTAATTCGAGAAATATTCTCTGATTCCTAGGTGTGTTAGTCTAAGGATCCAATGATTCATTTATTTAATGATGGGGTGGAGGATTTATAGTCCTCACCACCACAAATATTTTGTTTTTTAGGTGGCACATATGCTAAAGATATTGGTTGGAGTAATTACCGGGATTTGGGGTCTTACACGTCGAGAGGCCTTATCATAGGACATTTCGAGGGTGTCTCAATGTTTTTAATGAATATGAAAAAATCCATTCATCTCACCATTTATTAGATAATGGAAAATTAATGTGGTCTTTAGGAATACCGAGGACATTACAACGGAATTACTTATGGTCAGACCCACATGTTTTAGGACATTCTCAAGATTCAGATGACTTCTGAAAGTCTTATACATGATATTTGTTTCCTATTCGTGGAAATTACATAAGATATTGGTTGCTTCTTGGGAAGTTTTTTCATTATTTTCCGTCTTGATGAAGGGTTTCATGAGGTCTTTCAGACCACATGATCAAGTGACAAGATATCTATGATCGCAAGAGGCCCCAACATTTTCTATTTTATTTAATTAATATAATTTTTAATTGCATGGGGATGTTATGAGACATCACGAGTGATGTCAATGAAAAAAAATATCCCCTTCTTTGAAGATTTTTATTATAAAAAAATCTTCTGGTGATGCATGATAATTTCTTGGTCACAACCTTTTTTTTCTATATGGAGATGAAGAGGGAGTTCAATACCACTTGGAAATATCTGAATCCATTCATGTGTAAAAGATGATGTGTCATTGGGCACTCATGTAGTGATGTGGACATACCACTAGGGATTATTTATGCCTTTCCCACCAATAGGTGTTCATTGAAGGTATTTTATGATTGTAATAGACTCCAAACATTTTCACTTTTTATTTCCTTATTTATTTTTCAACATCTTGGGATCTCATGAATTTAATTAAGTTTTCCGGAGGATAATCATTCTCTCTAATGATGATGCACCACATGGTCAACAAAAGGTATTATGGTGATGCACAAGTATTATAATTCACAAACCATCATTCTTGTTTTTTGGAGAAACGGGGGAAAGTGACTTCCTAGATGGGGTTGAATCCTTTCACAAGATGGGGGTTACATGCCAATGGGCTCCTGAATAAATAGGAAACCATGTCACCAGTGATTCCCCAGTGTCTCATGTTTGGTAAGGGTGCATCATGTAATTTTTACAACAATAAAATCATCCTGTATTATGGATATTTTGTATTTATTTTACCTGGATTTTGGAATGGATTGTCAGGATATTTAAATCTAATAGTTTGAATCACTATTGGGTACATGTTTTGTAGTGAAAACATGATCAATGATTCCATGTGACATGTTTATAAAATCACATGGACTTATAAAAGGGGACCCATGTGATCAGGTATAGTTTATTCCCTATGTATGGTGCATTTGTATTACCTTATGAAGGTCACACTATCATATATCTTCTCACGGTTCATGCTATTTGGATGATTTTAACCACCTTATTTGTTATTTTTTTAATGAAAATGATATACATATTTTTTTATTTCTTCCCAAGAGAATTTTCCAATGCTCATTTTGTGTGATTTAACACTTATCATGTACCCTCAATGATTTGATGTTTCTCATTCATGATTATATGGTTACATTAAAATTAAAAAAATCCCTATTTTATTTTGTAATTTTCTGAATTTAAAAAAGTGATTTCAAAGTAAAGGAAAATTAATTTCAAGAAATGATCCATTTAACATTTAATTGACTATTTTATTTTTGATAATGTTGATTGATGTTACATATCATTTACTTCATATATGATTCGATGATACCATATCCCTTCATTCTATTGATATATTATGATGATTAGTATTTTTACAACGGTTCTATAAAAAAAATTCTTCCCCAAAGGTTAATTTTGATATGATGAATCCTTTGTGAATCCTTGTTATTTTCAATGGGTTATATTATAATGAAATAGTAAAATTTTTATGAACCTCATTCATTTTCCATGGGTAATGCTATGATAAATGTTTTTTTCATCATCCACAAATAATAATTATGATTTTCATTATGTTATATGTGACATTAGAATTATATATCACCAAAATCCATTAGGTAATGATGGATATCTCATGATATTAAATGTAATGGATTGAGGAGTCAAATTAGTTCAACAAGAGAATTTTTCCACTATAATAGTCTTATGAGTGAACATTGAATATCGATATTATAGATTTGGGGGTAATGTCTAGTCACTATGATAGTCATGGAGATGATCATTTTATATGAAAATGATTTCATATTCCTATGTGTATGCGACCAACATATTTAGTAAACCCATGTAATGCAATAAAGGATCATGTTCTATGATTCCATTATGATTCATGTCTTATCAATAACCAATATTTATTCCATGAATCATGATTATTATCTATGAAATGATAGGTATAATATTAAAAACATAATCTCATGTTATCATACAGTTATGATCATCTTATGTTTATGGGATCATTGATATCTTCCCTATTTAACCCTACTGAGAAAATAAGATAATCCTTTTTTAGTTTTTATTCCTTAGGTTATGATGATGTTTTTTTCATATGGTATTTATAATAAAAGTTATATGAGAGAAGATCGTAATGGGATATGTTGAATAAAAATAAATGAAATAAGAATACTTGAAATATAGTATCCAATATTGCTAATCCATTACTATTATATAATATATTTTATTTTTTTGTAATGAATATTAATCAAATATGATATAATATCTACGTAGAAAAAGTATACTTTGTATGTATTAACTCTATGTAACAAGAGTGTGAATGGAATCAACTATCACCAGAGGAACCACCATTTTGGATGAAACCTATACATGCGGGGCCCAATGTTGCTGTATTTGAAGCATTAGATATTGATATAATTCATGGATTGATCATGGATGA
Organism: Viscum album; assembly: GCA_963277665.1. Taxonomy (NCBI): domain Eukaryota; kingdom Viridiplantae; phylum Streptophyta; class Magnoliopsida; order Santalales; family Viscaceae; genus Viscum; species Viscum album. The sequence goes on from OY728133.1 coordinate 1,871,554,056, forward strand.
CATCCCTAGAGAAAAGAAGAATTATATAAGAGTGAGGTTAATCCATGTTTATCCTCATCCATTTAGTTCATATAGACTAGTTGTTTGTTGGTAAGGTTTCTAGGAAGACTTACTTTGACATAAACTAGTTGGGTTACCCATTTTATGGAATTAATCTTATAATAGGAAATAAACCCCATGGATTGTGAATTTAATTCAATGAGAAAATTGATTTTGGGTAATTCTATATTAACCAACATTAATTTTTCCAATTCAGATTTATATTGGGAAATATGTTCATCAGTTGTTGAAATTTTATATTTTATGGGTGATGTTTGGGATATATAAAATATTTTATTTTATTTGTTTTGCTAAAAAAATAAATGAATATGCTGACTTGAAATTGGAAGATGCCATGTTCTGTATTTTTCCTTGATTTCTAGCTGGAAAGACCTGATTATGTACTTCGGAGAATATTTCATTCTTTGCCTTCGGTTGATCCATTGATTAATTTTTTAATGTATAATGATGTGTGTCATCCACAAGATTTATGGTGATGAAATTTATTTAATCACATCAACTAGCCTATGTCATATCATTATTTTGATTAGTATTTTGAAAAGTCTTATAGATGATACTCTTTTGAACGATCCTCTTTATTTGATGACTTATTCATGATTACATACACCATTTGGGTTATTACCCTAGATGAATATAATTATTGTTATATGAATGGGGTATTTAATTTTTTGGACTAAGTTTACACCTAGTGGTAATAAGGAGTCACATATTTAGAAAAATTTAAAGGGTTACTATAGGGTAATCATCGCAAATATTTCGAACATTGGATTTTTAGAGGATGAAGATAGGGTAGTGATTCCCAAATCCGGATATAATAATGTTGAATTCTTCATAATAATATTTCAATCCCATATTTATGGAGTTTTTATAATCCCAAAGATGAATATAGAGGTGGTGGAATTGATTATAATACCCAATGGAGTGTGGGATTAGTATGTTATTTTATTGTGCCACTAGTTTCCATCACTACTAGCTTCATAATTTTTAACATTGTTCTTGGAATAAAATAAATGTATAACATGAAATTAACATGTAATTTATAATAATTGGAGTTTTCTTATTAATTTGGAAACCATTAACATTTGTTTGGTGGTTTTATTGACATTCTAGGAGTCTTAATATAACAATATTTTAATAGATCAACCCTATTGTGTGTTCAATTTCTAGGTGTAGAGGGTTGAAGGGTATAATAATATTTTGAGGTTGGTATAATCCCATATTGATCATTAATTAATCTAGATGGAATAAAAAAAATTAGATGCCATTTGTCTTGGGCTCTTCTATCTTAATAGTGTAGTGAAATTCAATGATCAATACTATCCTAATCTTCAAATATGCATGTTTGATGAATCATTCATGGTCACCTTCCAAATATTCCTGATATTATCAAGTAAAAAACACTATCGATTTGAATGATAGTTCTTTTATATTGGTTTTTTTTACAACTAAAGGACATACAAGTTGATTTTAGAGTTGAGATAATTAATTATTAAGTCATGGTTAGCATGCCTATAAAACATTATTGGATTTACTTTGAAATGGTATGAAGTTTTATATTAATAGGTGGAATTAATTTTGTATGAATTCTATGATTAATGCCTTTGTAAGATCATAATGAGAACCTAATAAAGGTAAAACATGAATGAATTATTACTGTAATCTATATTCTTCCAAATATTGATGGAATATTTCTCATCAAAAGAGAAATATTCCTTTACTAGGTATAAACAGAGTGGTCACCTATTTTCTTATTTATCTTGAGTTGATGTCCTCTAGGATAGAAAAAAAATTGATAGTGATGAGATTATATAAGATGATAATATAGTTTATTCTATTTCCTCTTTATATCTAGGCCTATTTTGACAAATTCAAGAAGAGGAATGATATTTCTTATAAGATATGGCCTGATTTTATGAATTATTTACACAGCGCATACCTTGTAGTGAGCTACATGGTGGATTTCCAAGACTAATGTCCATATTATCATGGGAGTACATTTATACCCAATATAATCATCTTATTTTGACGAGGAATAGGTGATACATGAGTTATTAATAAAATAAATTGTACATATTGTATAAACTATAATTGATGAATGTGGGAATATGAGCTTGATCATAAGACATGTTCTATGCAATATGGGAAATAATTATTAGTATTATCTATCAAGTAAACAAGACATCATGTGGATTAATTTTTTCCCTTTGGGAGGAATAACCTTCTGAAAATACACATATTTTTTCAGGATACGTCGGACCATATACTTTAGATTGAAGAGGCATATAGACATCATATTTGGTCACTGTCAAACAATTCGAAAACCCATTTTTAATTTTCATAGAATATGATACATCATTTGAATATATTATGAAATATAATAATAATCATTTGAGTTATTAACTGTATTATTTACTAGTCTTAATGTGATTGGTTGCATATGCCAACAAACCCTAATTAGAATGGGTATTTATTCCCAAAAAGATTTCCATTATTTATTAAAATGCATTGATGGTCATATGGAGTGGGAGAATTAATCTATATCCCTAATAAGATATCCAATAATGTTTATTTATCATATTCTTCGATGGTTAGAGAAATAATAAACACTAAAATACTTTCATCCACTGAGATATGATTTTGGTAGAATTTCACTAATGAAACCAGAATATATTTATAAAATTGGAAGACACGATTAGTGATATAGGTACTCCATGAGATCACTTCTATAATATGATAAAAATAATCCATGATAAGGATAATAATATTATCCACCCATGTTTTCTTCCACCACTATAATATTCCACTGTCCATCATGTATGATGATGAGAGGTGTCTATTCCATACCTAATGTAATTAATATGATATGATGATGGTTATACGTTGGAATGATAAAGAATTTCTAATCCTATACTTCATCCTTCACGTTAATATGATGACGATACTTTTAAATAGGTGTACGATTATGTTATCTAACATAATTAGCTAGTTTAATATTTTTAATTGGTGGTGGGGGAAGGAATATTACGATCCTAGAAAATTTCACCTATTAATGCATGAATATTCTAGTATTTTGGATTATCATGCTGTAAATATGTTCATTCACAGAATTAACCATTATAATCTCACATATATGTTCAATAAAATTGGGAGAATGATCACTTTTAGGGTTTTTTATACCATAGGGATATATCAAGAATCCATATAATGAAATAGGAAGATTTTCATACTCCTAGGTTTCCACCTTTTATTGAAATGTTTTTATCGGTGGATTTGAAATATATTCTAGTGACTTATTGGATACTAGAATTTTATATCCCATATTATATGAGGAAGAATGAATATCAGATTGATCTATGATATGTATTGTTAAGAACCCATGAATAGACCTATGGGAAGGTGTAATTATTGTTATCAGGACATGGGCCTTATAAAAACAACCTTTGTAACTTGTTGAGATGCATGAAATTAGAGATGCACACAACCATCAACATTATACAAATTACGAGACTCCTGAGTTTCATGAAGAATATAGTTTCCCTTATTTTCATCCTCCATTATATATGAGAGGAAATTATTGCTTCAGTCTAGGGAGATTCTCATGAAATTGTAGGAAGGGTGAGTTTTCACAAACTTTTTATCAATCATGATCCTTCAATGAGGATTATGTGATTCAAAGGGCATCATTTTAGTATGGAATATATGAAATTGTACCATTTTCATGAGTGTTCTACATCGGAGTTACACACTCTCAATGTTATTGACAATCTTGCAATGATGATTTTTTTCAAGCACAACTCCCTTAGGATGGCCCTAGAATTGGATGAAACAGTAACATATGTGAACAGTTTTCACTATTACTCAATTTTTTTGGTTGAAATTGATCTTCAACCATGTTACTCGTGGTCTCTTCCAGTAAAAAAATAATCAAGAAACCTATTGGTGTAAAATTTTCTATAGGAACAATTTTTATCAATCAGATTCACAAATATTGATTAATTTTATCACCAAATAATATATACATGTTGGTATATATATTGTATTAACAAAATTCCCATTTATATCTGATTCACCACATTTTATATGTAAGAAACATCGATTGGTGAATTGGATACATGATACCACCCATGTTATAATTATAATTAGGGGGAATAAAAAATATACAATTTATAATTACTTCCTTTCACATCAGGATCAACATTTTTATTTTGATTCATATTACATTTTTGGAGGATTTTGACACTATATAACCCCTTGGTATTTATTATTATTGGAGTGAAATATACTATAGGCTTTTTATGATTAATTACTTTTATATAATGTTCTCAATTATTGTTTCAACAAAAATTCCATGGAAAATGTTAAACTCTTAATATGAAATATGGTCAAAATTTTGTGTTTTGGGGAAGACATATTTTCTAAATGAATGTTGACACTGAAAATTTACCAATGAAACATAGGATACACATCATTTGAGAGGTTGGGGGTCATGCTCATCCACACCCTTAAGTGTGATAATTATTTCTTACCTCGAAACTTTATTGATAATTATATCTATATTCATGAAGGTTACATGAAATGAAATTATATTATTGACATCCCTTTTGTTAGAGATATGATTTAATTGATTATGTTAATATTCAGTATTGAACATCAATCTATCTATGATTCATGCTTTGGTTAAAAGCCATATATTTGGGTAATCTGTAACTTGACATCATCCATGAAGGTAGATAATTACAGTCTTGGCTTGGGCCCCATTTAATAATATAATTATGTATCTCTATGATGTTAATGGAAACACATTTATGTATTTTTCACATAAATGGACATGTCATACCTTTCATGGGCATGTGACAAAGACCAATTCCACGAATTTTAATGACTTTTCGAATATATGATTCGGGAAAATATTCTTAATAATTATTAATGTGAGACTTATGCACGAGAAAACCTTAAAAATGTTCTCATAGGTTATATGTCAAAATGATGATGGATGGGGCCATCTAGTATGTATTTATACTATGTAAAAAAGTATGATTTCATTATGGATCATGAATAGTGATCGAAATAAAAAACAAATGGAGGGGATATGACACTCTAGGAGGGGGTAGGATTTCATATAAGATATAAAATGTTGTAGGTGTATAAATATTTAAGGAAAATGTCCTATTGGGGTAACTAATGAAATGATGTAGATTTGGGGATATCTAGTTCATGCCCTAGAAATTCATCCCATTTATTCTTTTTTAGACAAGAATCATAGCCCATATAGTTTGATGTAAATTGTTTAATGTCATAGGAAGGGACAACACTATGAAATTTAACATTATTTGTTGAGGATATTTTCATGTAGTTTTATTTCATATAATAAAGAAATTTTTCCAAATTTTCGAAACAATGTTGTTAGGATGTATATATTATGATAGTTATGATTCCATAAAATTTAATTTAGATTTATCATATGAGGAGGACAAGAGATCTATCATTGGGAATATGACCTTTTGAAGATAAGTGAATATGTTTTTTGTGGATTACAACTTGGAATGCGGCCCAAGATGAGAGATGTGTGGTGAATGTGGAATAATCAACTCATATCTATATTCCGACGTTAATCATTCATGGGGTAAGAATCATCAGATTCTGGAGGAATGGTAAAACTTCATGTGTGTGTTACATTATATAGTAAAGGGACTTATACACAAGGTTCAACCAACGATAATTCATTATCCTATCTCATTGATGATTTTTGATTGATGTAATTATTAATGGAGAAATATTGGGCATCATGTCTTGAGTGACAGATTATACTCGTGTACTGTTTCCTTTTTCTAGGTATGGAAGGTGTATAAAACCTAGTGGCATGAAGAGAGTGAAAACCATCGATAATGACCAGAGCCTTAGTCAAGGGGGATTCCATATCTGATTAGGCTCATGGGATAGAGTATAAATAAACCACATTGTTTGGAGATCCTTATTTAGTTTCTTCCAAATAGGGATACTCTTTTTCAACTGGATCCATGATTTCTGTTCCAATAAGGGTTCTGTATATATGGGAAGACAACCTGAATCACAATTTTATAAATGGAATCCATTATTAAAGGTCATCATGATAATGGAAATTCATTGAAAATTTTCTCCTAGTGAATGAATTTGAGGTGTAGATTAAGCCTATTTAGGATTTTGGGATTCATCCACACAAACAAATATAAAAAATTGATGTCACATGTGAGAGGTCAACCATTACTTATGGGAGAGGTCTTGGAATTCCAATATGAAAAGGGTTTCTATTTCATTTTGTAATAATAAATTGTTGAACACATGCAATTTTGCTAGAATGTTGTGTAATTCAAATTTTATAAGAAGATTTACTCTATATTATTATGATTCCCATAGTACAGTAAGAACTCACTTAGTAACATTGGATTCTACAATTATAAAAAAAATATTTCAGTATGTTTGAATTTATTTAGTACCCTGATAAGTGGAAAGTGGTAGAGTATAAAGGAAATATATGTGAGGGGAGAGATGCTAAGGCAGTCAAGGAAACTATGTGGTTTAAAATTCATCAGGCAATTGGGGGTATTTTTTGGTATAAATATCACAATTGAGGTCACAAACTATGATTTGTGTATTATCATTTTCATAGTCTCATGAATTACCAATTGGTATCTCTAGAGTGCCGAAATTGATGTTGAAATAACCCACATTCTCATTATATCATCGTTTTAACAAAATAATAACAATGTTTTTTCTTATGAATAGGTCGTATATCTAGAATTTGGATAATATAGTTGAGGTAATGAATCCTTCTTAGTTTATGTTCAATTGGAGATGGACTAGGACGTCCATCAACAGCTTGGGTACCCTAAACTTATCACATAATTCATTTGTTAACCTATCCTATAAGTCCAAGGAGGTATGTAAATAGACCTCTAGAATGGATAATTCCATCACTAAGGTATGTTGTATGAGGGAATAAATGTTTTCCGCAACTAGTAAATTATTTTCACCCTATATGTATGCACATAAATAATGTGAATAGATGATTATATCACTAATGTCCATAATGACACCTGATTACCTTCCTCACACATCAGTATGCCTGGTAATTAATTTATTTTTCCTTTTAAGACTAGGAAATATACATAGTTATATATCAAAGGTATTTTTGATTCTGAAATATTAGATTGGTTTCATCCTTTATTATCTTATTTATAAATATCACAGGCATCATGAATGTTATCAATAAAAACCATTATAAGTGAAATCTTCAATGTTATATGATCATAGATTCATGAATTAGATCCCCAACTCTTTCTTAAGATGTCTTCTAATGATCTTGAATATCGTAGTGTCTTATTACTTCAAATTAATAAACATGATAGTGGTTATTTCTGTTTAATTGTCAATGAAATACCGATCACCTCAAGAATACCAAGTTCTAATATTACTACCCAAATATAAATGAATGATTTATAGTGCTCTAGTGGATTTATTTTCCACTATATAAATAGTTCATTAATGCATATTCCCCATATTACTTTTCAGAAACATAAAATCTATTTATACATTGTGTTGGGATAAACCTATTACCTCATTTTTTGAGATATTTCTCTTATTTCATTGACCATTGTGACCAAACATTCTATGTCATAGTTGTTATTCATATTTTTAAGTCATGTAGAAAAATTTTATGGGATCAATAATTTCAAATATATGAAAACATGGACTCTATATTTAGTGATGTCTCTTATATCATTTTAATTATTGAAGATGCATTAATTTTTATTGAAATAATTTTTTTTCATCATAACATAAATTCCTCACAAATAAAATTTAATGTTTCAATATATTAATATATTGTACATATTTTAATTTTTACCAAAGAAATAGTATTTTATAAAATTAAAATCACTGTATTTTTAATGAATTATCTATTTCAAATTTCTGTAATCCTTCATCATGTTCATCAAAATTTTTACTGATTTTTTTGTCACTAAACATGCGTGCAGAATAATAACTATCTAGAATCAATTAACTATTTTTTTAGAATGATATCAAATTATATTTTATAAGGAGTCAAATTTATTCATTATTCATAATCTAATATTTTTAGTTTTCATTATATATATAATAACCTAGTATATTATTTATACCCTTCTCTAATTAGTGATCTCATTGGTCACACATTCCATACAATTATTTGGGAATCTTAATTTTTTTTCTATTTATATAATTACAAAATTTCTAATTATAGTTTTTTTTATTATTAAGAAAAATTTTATTAGATTCATGACTACTGAAAGTTCATGATACTTTCTTCAAACTCATGTATGATTTATATATAAAAATTTCATGTCACTTATATAACTGTAGAATTATTGTCTTCTAAAACAATAATAATCTCCTCTAAAATTGCATTTCCTCTCACTTACTATAATATATTCTTGATTTTTTATAAGGAGAGTAATTTATTTTGATATATTATTTTTTTATTATTTTTTAAAATATATTTATTACAGTTATTCTAATCCCAGATATTTCAATAGTTGAAATTCAAACATGTATAATTAGTTGAATCAAATTTTATTTTCATTTCAGTATGATGGTATTTGATCTGTTCTACTAGTGTCATTGTTCTTACAATGAGTGATTATCAAATAATATTTTTACTACAATTATGTATCCCAATATAGTATTCTTCCAATACTTCAATGTGAAATGCACTTTGACTTTTTTATATAATTTTTCCATTAAAATTATTTTTGAATACAGAAATATCATGATTTTATCTTGCTAAAAAAATCGACTTTCATTTTTTTTATCTCGTCAATGAATCCAATTTAAATTTTGTGAATTTATTACAACTATTAAATTTTTAATAATATTTTATTTTTTTAGAACATTAATTCATTCATGAGGATTTAATTTTTATCAAGAATTTTTTTTTGTTTATATTCCAACATATATTCCATGAATGATATCTCACGTTTTACTTCTTTTTATACCCCTTATGAAGAATCATTATATTTCTCCACATGAGTCATACAATCATACAAATTATCAACAATATCTTCATATTTTTTTCTTAATGAAGAGAAGTAATCATATTCCATTTTCACATCATAATTATTCTTTTAGTACATGGAATATGTTTTTTACTCTTTATCGGTATTGAAACCTCCTTTGTATTGATTCAAAAAAATTTATATTTAGGATTCATACACTGAAAATCATCTTCATAATATCCATATCACTTCATTTAAATATTTATATTAAAATAAGTTAAGTCGTAGTTTTATTTCATAGATTCTCTTCCTTAAATAATATTCATTGATATAAAACACATGGTCCTCTTGTAATCCCTATATTTTTTTCATCATCATCTTAATCACAAGAATTTTATTCTTATTCCACTATGATCTATAGTTGGCTCATGAACTCACTTTTATTTTATTCTTTGTCATTATTTTTTAATGCTATAATATTTATCATATCATATTAAATGATAATATTATATAATGTAAATTTTGTAATATCCTTTCAATCCTCCAATGATAAAATTTTAGATTCATATTAAACATGAACATTTCCCTTCAACTTCTCTATAATTATAGAATTATCCATGTTTTCTCAAAAACCTATAACATTACCTAATATCACATTTAATATAATCAAATATGACTAAATTATTTCATTTTCATCCTCCATTATATGGTAAAATTCGTTCCCCATATTTTAGGTTTATCTTATTTAACCATGAAATTAGCTTCCTAAATGATTTCTAGTTTTTCAAATATATCATTAAATATTTTTTGCATCAAAATCACTATAAAAAATTCATAGTGACATGATAATGGAATTTATTGATTTTTCATTGACATATAAATTTATATATTTAGAAAATGACATAGAAGAACATATCTCGATCAGCAGAAATCCTTCAATCCTTTATCTACGAAACATGGTATGATTTTTGTTGGAGAGGAATTTAGGTGGCCACAATCTGTTGTCTACGAAACCGGGCATGATTTCTGTATCTTTTTTGCTCGGTATGGACATCTCTCCCATGTGTCTTGTTCTAGGTCTTGAATCAGATGAATGAAATTAGCGAGGGAGAGGAGTAACAATAAAGAAGGCCATGTAGAAGTTCAATTGGCTCATTCCAGAGAGTATCTTTGTGAAGTTGTATCAAAAGAGGACAATACTACTTATGTTTCCTCCTTTTAACATGTTTTAGATGCGTTTTCTTTTCCTCTGTGTGAAATTACCATTGAGTTGGATCATATGGGTACTTGGGGGATTACTAATCCCGTCCAATGAACCATGGGGAAGGAACAAGGATTTTCCCATCTTCGTTCTTTTTCTGAGTTTGTAAAATCAGTAGGTATTTTTTTACCTGGGAAGGCACCAGCTGACCATGGGTTGGAGGTAGGTATCCATGTTTAGGAGGGAAGTGGTCCATTCAAAACCATGGATGACCCAAGGGTCTCTAATATTTTCATGTTCTTGAAGAATTATTTAGGATGTCTCTATTTTAGTTTGAGTGCTAATATTGTTGTCCATGCATTCCAACCTAGATAGGAACTATTTCCGGTTGTTATTAGTGAGAATGAAGCGATGGACACACTAGAGCCAATGTCACCTTTTCTAGTAAAGGAAATCCCGGATCAAAACGTATCAAACAAGAATAAATTATAATCATACAAGAATTATTCGTCAACTTATCTTAAGATTCATAACCGGATTTTATATTTAGCTATAAGCGTGAAAAGGGCTAATGATCTAAAATTTTGGGTGAATGTAATTCCCAAAAATAAAAAGAAATGTGGTGAATAAAAGATAAAAGAAAACTATGAGATGAATGATGGAGTTAGTGTATAACAAAAAGAGACAGAGTATGGGAAATACTCTATCGAGGATATGAATGTAGGATTCAAACTAATCATGTGTAATCAGGGAAACCTTAAATCTTGGAATTTCCCAATTCAAATGGGAGAGACGAAATCTAGACCCCACAAGTATTACTCGCATCTTCCAACAAATTATTACCAGATCATAAGGTAAGAATATAGAAATAGAAATAGGAGAAACAAAATTAGAAAACCCCAAACGAAAACAAAAAAGTGGAGAACAAAAAATGGAAATATGGGAAATTGGAAGATGATGAAGGAGACCCTTTAGAGCTCATCCTTTACTCTCTGGAAGATATTATTGGAAGTTTTTTTTGGGTCAATGCCTCTAAATAAGAAGTTATAAAAATTTATAAAGAGTGTAGCGAGTTGATAAAAATTAGGACCAAGAATAATGGTTAAACAAACAATATTGAATATTGGAGTGGGCTTCAATAAAGGTAAAATCAACACAGAGGAATTTATAGATATAATAGGCAGAATGGATAATCAATTTGAAGAGATTCTTAATGAGGATCCTGATCATTAGGTTAGTCAACTCATTGAGAGTTATATAATGTTTATAAAGAAAACAATATTAGTCTTGTTTTCAATCAATTTGTGAGATCTTTCAGTACATAGTTATTCGGATTTGTTGACTGTGGTTTCCCACTTCTCCTCAAAGTGAATTTTTATATAAAAATTTATATTTGGTAGAGCATAAATCCTAAAATTGGTTTATAAATAATCTCCAAGATAGGTGAAATATGATATAGTAATATCCTTTTCTTCTGTCAAAGATAAATCATTGGATAGAATATAGGGACAATATGATTATTGATTGAGTTTATATTATCCTTTTTCACAAAAACTCATAGATATGACCTATAGAAAAAGGATTTCTATGTTACTTATTTAAATGGAGAAGGTTCAACAGTACATACATTACTACCCAGAATCAATGTCCACTTTATTTCATGGACATAAGACACAAGGTATAACCTCACCAATGACAGATAGGTTTGGTAATGTTGAATAACCAGATATATAATGATTCCCATTATACATTGTAAATTAAATAATAAACATTGTAAAAGTAAATAATCCTAATCCTTGAAATCCATTGAATGATTTATTATTCATATCACAGGGAAAGGAATGAAAATAATGATTATATAAAATAATATATAATAGTTTCTTACAGGGTAAACACTTATGTGAAAATAAGGTATAATCAATATAAAAAGGTAGACAACTGAAACAAGATTTAGTTAATAAAACATGAGAAGAAAATAAAATCCAAGGAAAATGTTATTGTGGTGATTTAATGGATTATAATAATTTAATTAAAAATTAATGAAATGAATAATGGAAGACATATTGATCACAATTGTGTTATAAATTGAATTCAAATATTGGTAGGTATTCACCTAAAACAAATTTAATAAAGATATTCAAATGATTTTTCTCATGAGACATCCAAATGTGTCGAGGGGATATCCATAGACGAGCCCCACAAATAAATTATTGTCCATTGAATTTATCATATATTTAATGATCAATTAAATTAATTAATTATATAACTTATTTGTAAATATATATATTTAGTAAAAAATAAATAATATCATGATTTATCTAATTAATCAACTAACATTCATAGTAAAACACCATATTTAGTAGTAGTGTATCTTTTAGGAAATAGAAATAACCCCAATAATCAATGAATTAAAGATAAAAATGTAATACCTAATGAAATATTATCTCATCAAAAGGACTTTTTTCATGAAAAAAATTAATTACCAGAGAATTAATAAGATATAATATATGGACATAAATTCATTAGAAATATAGATTTCATAATAAAATCAATATTAAAAATAATAAAAGAAAAAATTAAGATTTTTTAAAAAAAATGTTTGTTAATAAATATTCATTGTAAATCCATTAACAAATTTATTAGAAGATAGGTTTTATAAAATGTATATGGTAATTGGAAAATATGTTAATTCTATATCCATTAAAATTAATATTTTGTTTTAAATTTCTCAAAAGTTTATTGAAAATCTACCCTTTTGAGAACATTTGAATGATTTATTAAAAAACTTCTAATGTAATTAAATGATGGAATGCTATTTAATCAATAAATAATTAAATTAATATAAAGGTATTTTACAATATACTTTTAAAAAAATTGATATACTAAGAAACTATTTTTGATCATAAAGGGAATTAATCTATGATTTTTGTTTAAAATTTTATTTTCCTAATTCGAAATAGACTGTTATGAAAATTTGTTTCGAAACTTAGGAAGCTCTTTAAATATCCTTAGGATAAAAATATATAACGATTTTATGAATGAATTATTATAATATTAATTTAATGAAAATATTTTCTTTAAAAAAATTTGATTGTAAATGAAAATCCACCCATATTTGGTAACTTTTGAATTGAAACCCATCTAAATATTAAAACATAATGGAAACATTAAATACCAAGAAAATAAATATAACAACGTGAAATATGATAATGGGGAAGTATATGAACAACATAAAATAAAATAGTTGTATAATACACAATTTGTTTCAATGAAGTGGTGACAGAGATGAAATATACATACAAAGATTATATTATTATAGTGAGAATTATTCCTTGAAGTGATATTTTGATAAAAATATAGATCATAAAAAATAAGAGGAAATAAAATATAAAACATTTAATGGACATTTAACAAGTAATATTTTCATAACATAATCAATTATTTAGTGGAATAACTCAATTAATAAAAATTAGGTAATGAAACCCCTAACCTCAGTCTTCCATTTATTTGAATGTAGTTTAAAAGTATTTATAATGGTTTTAAACATTATATATATTCATACCAGAACATTATTTTTATTTTTATTAATTTATAAATATTCTCATTACACCTTGATGACAAATTCCTTATAAATTTTATCATTATGTATTAATTATATAGTTTTCTCATCTATTTTCATAATAGAAGATCTGATTATTATTCAGAGTTTATAGTTTCATAATATATAGAATTAAAATTATGATATTAAAATACTTTTATTTTTTACACACATCTATATATACCGTCCATGTGTAGTGGTTATAAAAGATGAAATATATCGAGCTATAAGGCTGTAGTCTTCATATACACACAAATGATCGTTCCACTATCCATTAGATGGATTCACACATCAAATTTTTTATTAAAATAAAAAATAATAAAGTTTAAAAAATATAATGATATTTTGTTATTATAATATTATGGTAAAATAATATTTAGAGAATCTAGAATAATAATTGAACTTGAAAAGATATGGTTAATATGAATATGTTTTTCTTTGTCAAATATCATTTAGATCTTCACTGCGGACACAAGTGATTGTATTTTGAGATAAAAAACCTGTAGATCATTGATATGAATGCTGGGAATATTTTTTATGTTATTATAGATGTATGTTTCGTAATATGGTGTAAAAAATGTATGAGTGTTTGTGTCCTTTTGTAGTAAAGGAAATTATATGCATCGATCTACTTAAAATATTTAAATATCTAAAACTATTTTTCATATGAAATTTAAACTAGGTGGAAAACAATAGAGAATACAAGATAAGGAATGTTTTAATTCACTCATCTAGTAATTATTTTAAAATTCATGTGGAATTTTAAACTATTTATTTTGGTTTAACCTTTTCAATAACCAATTTTATCCCTAAAATGATAATAAAATTTTCAATCACAAATTGATTTTCATTTAAACATATGGTAATCATTTTCGCAAAAAAAACGTAATGGTGTTAAATTATGCACCATATCCCCTATATTTTATCCTATCAAAAGATTATTATGAATTTATAATCATTTAATACAATTTTATTTGACATAAAATAACATCAATGTCATTTAATAACTATTCACATATTTCGACTTTAACGAACTCAAAAAATGAATAAATTTATATTATAAAAACATATTACATAAAATATACCTTATTATTAACCTGAAAATTCACTAAAATCGATATTTTGTCTAAAAAAATTTACTTTTAATATTATTAAATGCATTTTCATTGGTTTTTCTACTTCATTAAAAGCACAATGGAAACTTTTTGAAACCATTTAAGGTAATTATATAATATGTACAAAATAAAAATAAATTACTATTACAAAAATAAATATATTATTTTCAATAAAAAAATTTATATTGTTTTATAAAATCTTATTTACCTTGTTTAAACATACAATAAAAATTAAAACAACAATAGTGACTTTTATGGAAGTTACCATTAATTAAAAGAATATAATGGAATTTATCATTGATAAATGATACAAAGATTACATACTTTGTAATATATGATGGGGTTGTAAAAATAAACTCATAAAAAATACAATAATTTGTATGCATTATCTTTATGCCATATTCTATAATTTTAATTGTTTATCCCATTTTATGTCGTCCTGAGATTATAATTTTTACCAAAATTGTTATTCATATATCCTCAAAATAAATGGTCCCAATTTAAAAACATTTCTCCCAATGATTATAAATATGTAATATATATTATAAATGTAAATTTATTTAAGTGATGGAAAATAATTTAAAAATAAACTCCTAGAGTTTGGGAAAAAAATCATTATAGGAAAATGAAATTTTTTAGGATTAAAAGATATTACATTAACTTCATTTCTAGTAATAATATTTATAAGAATTTTAAATTATATATATAGGTACATAATCCATAAATTTAAATTTTTTATTCAGGATTAGTAATTATTTCAAATAAATTTAAAATATATATAATTATGGAAATTAAATTTTTTTATATAAATTTCTTTTATAAATAAAATTGAACTTATACCAATAAAGAATATTAATTAAATTTATAAAAAATATTTAGATTATTATTATGAAAATTAAAATTATTTATTGTATAATAAATCTGAAAGAGATTAGTAATTTTAAATTATGTGATTTTAAATAAAAGAAATGATAGTTTTTCAGAAAAAATTCATTATTTTTCACTATTCACAAATAATAAATCAGTATTTAAATTTACCCAAAATTAAATAGAATAAAATATTGAAATCATGATTTAAAATAGGTTACTCTAAATTTTAAATTATATTTATTATATTTTCTTAATTTAATAGTTATATTTGTAGGTAAAATGAAATAAATACAATTTCCAAAGAAAACTAATTGATGAAGAGTAAAATGAATTTATAGTCATTATTTATCTCATAAACAAATGTATGTGAGTGTAAATATATTTTTTACTATTTTTATAATTTAACATACTATAAAGTGTCGTAAATTCTGTGGAAATTTTTTTCTTAAATTCATGAGATATTTACGAGTCTGTGAAAATTTACGGCGCTTGATTCTGAGGCCCGGTGTTCCCGGAATCATTTTATGATGTTTTGATCGGTTACGTTCAGTAAAAGTATGGGAGGAATTTTATATCATTTGAACCGTTGCTCAGAATATAAATTTTATGGTACCATTGAACTGACAACATCGGTGATTTATTAGTGAGACCATTATCATAGTTGCATTCTTACAAGAATGGAAGTTAGTTTTTGGGGGTTTTAATTAAATTAATTAAAAATAAAATGTTACTTTATTTTTATTTGTGGTGTTTTAATCCTCCAAGGGGAGGTTGGAGGTGGGGGCCATGACATCCTATCCTCCCATGGAAGGTTATGGTGGTGGGTCCCACCCGCACATATCCTCCCAAGGGAAGATATCTTTTGGGGGCCCACATAACCTCTATACCCCCTTTTTAACTCCCCATTTATGTGGGATGTCAACTATCCAACTTCCCCCATTAATTTTGTGCAATCTCTCACAATTAATTAATTGAAATTCTATTAATTAATTGGAACCCTTCTAAATTTTTTCGAAATCTTTCCAACCATTAAAATTATAGATTGTATATTATTTTAGGGCTCACAAATCATTTGATGGACCTTTGAGTGGGAGAACATAATCCTTCCATCCATCAAAAAACGCCCCAGACCACCGAAGAATGATGATCTTCTTCATCAATCTTCGATTGAGCCAAAATAGAAGGAGCCGACCACGAAGAATGTCGACGACCCTTCTTCCTCGTATGCTTCCCGACGTCGATGAATTGACATACGCTTTTACTCTCCTTATACATTCAATTATTTTCAAATACAAGGTTGGGGTTGATTTATGTATGAGTTTTTACCATCCACTTTTCATAATATTGTTGTGCTCCTTGTTGCTGACTGTTATCATCTTAACGAAGAGGGATCAGACCGCACAAACATGGTCTGACCGTCCCCCCTTGTGGTTGTTCTCATTGTGTTGATGGTGGAGGCGGAGTAACAGTGGCTGGCATCAAGCCGACCGTGAAGAAAACCAGCGGCGAAAGGCCACCGGGTCGCTAAGAGGGTGTGGCACCGCCATTCCGCAGGGAAGGAGAGCCGAGGACAGGGCGGGCCATGGTAGAGGCTCATGGCGCCGCCACGCCGTGATGGAGGAACAGGGATGTCGTGGCCAGGGCGGGCCGTGGTGGAGGTGCGCCGCACCACCACGCCAGGACGTGGTAGGGAGCGGCTGGCCGTTCGGGCCAGCCGAGAGGTGCAGGACCCCATCGGGTCCCGCTTGTGCTGGAACGGTGCCACCTGGTTCCTGTTTCGGATCACACCAGAATGGAAGAGCCTTTTGGGTGCTAGAGGGCGCACGCCTCCACCATGGGTGCGGCTAGGGCTGGCCACCAGGCCTCCCTCGGCCGGGCCGCCCTCAGTCAAGCCACCCATGGTTGGGCCGCCCTCGGCCGGGATACCCCCAGGCCGTGCTGCGCCATCAGTCATGGACGCTTCCTCGAATTTGATCGGACCCGCAGACTGGGTCAGACCCCGTTCTGGACCGGGTCGGGCCGGTTCGGTCGGACTTGATGGGACCGAACCCGGACCTGTTTGTCGAATTTACACCTTTTCACCCCTATATTGGGCTACGTACATCCGATTGATGAACCATCTACAGCGATGGATGGCTTAGAGATAGAAGGTTATTTTGGCATACCCCAATTGAGGTTTCGAAACAGTTGGTGTACGGTCAGGTTTGTTTGAACAAAAAAACCAACAGGGCCCCTAGAACGGAAATGCCAATAGCTCACAGACCGGGCATCCGATTGACGCATCGTCTGTCACATTGGAACCATTACGACATGACTGTCCTCTGGGTTACTCAATTTTGGTGTTTAGTGGAGGTCGAGGTATAACTGATATCTCGTTAGTAGATTCTAAATAACTCGAGCACACTGGGTGCAAGGAATCAAGTGGCTGATATTGGAGTGGAGGTTGGAGAAAGATCATACGGAGGATAGTGCGCAGTGATCATGTGTGGGTCGGTGCATACCAATCCTGTGTGGGTCAGATATTGTGTGGGTTAGCGCTCAGTGATCTTGTGTGGGTAATCGCATACCGATCTTGTGTGGGTTAGATCCTGTGCGGGTCATTGCAGGGGTTAGTACATATCGATCATGCGTGGTTCAGACTCTGTATGGTAAGAAGTTGTGCCTCCTGAAATAATAAGATTATCTAGCTTTGAAACTAATCATTTGTACTTCTACACTTCACCTAAATCCTGGTCTAAGCTGACTCAATTACTTTTGTGTTTTCCTCATGACTGAGATGGGTTACTAAATGACATAGGTACATGTATAGGCATTTACCTAAGTAAGGTTTATCTGTTGACTCCATACATTGTGGTTATCCTTGTAGGTTTTTGTGATACCTTGAGGGTCTTAGGGTACCTACTGATTATCATTATACACACCCCTGCATGGGCTATACCCTTATCTCGTTGTGTTGGTTGCAGACAACAAACAATGCTGATCAGGGCAGAGAGTAGCAAATCTATATTGTACCCGAAGGTGGACAACTCTATGAGATGTACACTGAGTGGATGGATGGACATGGGGGGCTGAGGAGGCAATTTGTATTCACCCTTCATGTGGGAATGCTAGAGAACGACCCATTAAATACTTTACATCTTTTCTTCAGTTGTACTAGCTTTTTAGTTGATTTGTACTTTACTGTTGGTCTTGTATTTCCAGCCCCTTTACTTTCAGAAAACTCTTTTGTATTCTGTTTTATTTAGTGTTTTACTTCCAGTTGCATACTCTGTTGTGTTTTTTAATTTTTATAAAGGAAATTCCTTCCCAGTTTAGGGTTTTATGCTTTTGGTGCTTGACTCCATCCCGTAACCTATGGAAGGCGAGCTTGGAGTAGTCACGATACGGTCCCCGGGGGAGGGGTTGTGACAAAGTGGTATTAGAGGATATAGTTCTACCGGAGAACATAGGACTATGATCTTTATTTTCTATGAAGCAATAATGTTAAGGGTACTGAGTGTGGTTTTCAGTTAAGGGAGTCCAATGTTGGTGTGGCTGTCTTCGTATCCATACACCAGGACCCTAGTTACTGATTTCCGACTAAGTGCACGAAAACACTGATTGCATGAGTGTTTTAATACGTTATTATTTAAATCAGCTCAACCAGGTCATCTCAACAGGTATAAATCTTTTAACTGTGTCGCATATATTTATTTTAGGATGCCTACTCGCGGACGACCAATTAGAGCCCAAAGATTCTTACTCACTTAAAGCCCACCGAGAGATGAGGCCTTAGTGAAGGGACCATTACGATCAGCGGCACCAGTGGCACCACTTCCTGTTGGGCCACCGATGCAACCAGCCCCAGCAGCAGATGATGAATGCTGATTGAGTGCATTATATGAGTTCCACTACCAGCGGCCACCCAGGATCCCGGGAGAGATGTACCCACAAGCTTCTGAGGATTTGATGGAGGTTGTGGTGAGAGTTTTTAGGCTGGTACGGACACTATCATACCTCATAGGGATTCTTGCTTCGAGTCTCCTTCAGGTAGTAGCA
Organism: Viscum album; assembly: GCA_963277665.1. NCBI lineage: Eukaryota > Viridiplantae > Streptophyta > Magnoliopsida > Santalales > Viscaceae > Viscum > Viscum album. Next base: position 1,871,573,946 of record OY728133.1, read on the forward strand.
GGAAAATGGTGGAGCCTGATGCTCTAGGTTCACGACAACGCAACACTACTATGGACAGACTTCGAGAGCCAATTATGGGTGGAGTTTGTTTCAGCCACCATTCGAGTAGTGTGGATTTATGAGTTACATTATCTATCGTAGGGAAGCATGACAGTAGTGAAGTACTCAACATGGTTCACCGACCTCTCTCCCTACTAAAAATATATGGTGCGGGACCCATTTTTCAGGGCCCAGACTTCGAGCAGGGGATCTGGAAAGAGATCAGTGCCTCGATGATCTCCCTCAATATCCTGATGCATGTGGGAGTGTTAGAGAGAGCCCTCTTAGTGGATAGTTTCCTTGCTAAGCAGACACCAAAATTGAGACCCACAACAAGGAGACAAGTAGCAGAGTCTTCTGAAACGGGCAGCAGATCGATGATGCAGAGGTCCAAGAGGACCAGAACCATAGGTGGTCGACCGCAGGAATCAGGATCGGTTGTGTGGGGCACATAGAGCAGAGACATATATGCCAGGAGTAGAGAGTGCTACTCATGCAGTGGGCAGGGTCACATGGAACGTGATTGTCCGACCCGCCATACAGACGATTAGCAGTCAGATGAGGGACCTCCTAGGCAAAGGCAAAGAATCGATTGAGGTGGTCCGCAGGGCACAGGCAGACGTGGCATAGGAGATGGTCAAGCGGCTGGCGTTGGATGACATTTCGAGGCGTTTCCACCACCACCACTATGAGGACCACCCCGACCCCAGGGAGCAGGAAGCCAAGGGAGATCATAGCTTCTGGCAGCTGAGGGCTATGATCAAGACGCCCCAGATATTATTCAAAGTATGATCTGTCTCTATTCAACCATAGGTCTAGTTCTTATAGACACAAGTTCCAGTCACTCTTTCATTTCCACATCCCTCCTTCAGAACTCCGAGATTCCGAAAGAGCCGTTAGTTTGATTCTTACGGCTAGAGACTCTTACGGGAGATGATTAGATTATTACGCACAGGTGCCGACAGTGCGAGCTTACTCTAGGAGGCGAGAGATTTGGCTTAGATCTCCAAGTAGCGGCATCGAGGTTTTACGACATCATCTTGGGTATGGACTGGTTCTCTAAATTCCATCCCCATATTGACTGTATTAGGTAAAAAGAGTTGTGTGTCCGCAATGGAAGGGACAATGTTTTCCTACACCGGCAAGAAGGGAACCTTTGCAGCATAGGGTGGACATACTTAGAATAGGGTGCACCTGATCACTCACTAGTTGGATTGCCTTACCATCAGAGCAGTGAATGTGGAGAGTCTAACTAATCCTGTAGTGGTGGACTAGTATGCGGATGTTTACCGTGACGATGTTCCAGGACTACCTCCTTGTAGAGAGGTGGACTTCTACATAGACATTTACCCCGTGATGACACTAATATCTACTCCATCATATCAGATGGCTCCTGCTGAGCTTCATGAGCTACGGGTACATCTAGAGGACTTGCAATGAAAGGGATTCATCAGTCCCAATGTTTCTCCCTAGGTAGGCCCGATTCTGTTCGCAATGATGGAATACGGGAGCTTGAGGATTTGTGGCGACTACCATCGCCTGAACCAGGTGTTTGTGATGAAAAAGTAACCACTCTCGAGTATTTAAGCACTCTTTGATAAGATGAAGGGAGATCAGTGGTTCTCAAAGATATAAATCAAATCAGGCTATCACCAGCTATGAGTTCGAGAAAAGGATCTGCAAAAAACAACCTTCAAGTCTTATTACATCCACTACGAGTTCTTGGTTATGAATTTCAACAAAACCAACACTCCGGTATTATTCATGAGTCTCATGAACAAGATCTTTTAACCTTACATCAATATCTTTGTCTTAGTCTTCATTGATGACATTCTGTTTTACTCAACTACTGAGGAGGAGCATGCCTACCATTTGCAGATAGCACTAGACACACTCCAAGAGCACCAACTTTATGGTAAGCTCCCAATGTGCCAGATCTAGATTCTAGAGGCTCAATTCTTGGGACACGTCATCTCGATGGATGGAGTTGCATTAGATCCAGCACAGATTGAGGCGTTACGTTCTTGGGATCCACCCAAGAGTGTGACAGATGTACAGAGTTTCTTGGTCTAGGCTGGATACTACTGGAGATTCATTCCAGACTTTTCTAGAGTTGCAGCGCCATGGTCAGCCTTGATGAATAAGGGGAAACCCGTCATGTGGTTGGAAAGATGCCAGCATAGCTTTCAAGAGCTTATGTATAGGCTGACTAGTTCCCCTATCTTGATACTTATAGAGAAAGGTGTAGGGTACGTAGTCTACTATGATGAATTAGAGACCGGACTCAGGTGTGTCCTGATGAAGGAGCGAGCAGTGATCACATATGGTTCTCAGTAGCTGAGACAACATGATCAAAAATTCTCTACCCATGACCTGGAGTTAGCAGAATTGGACATCACCTTGAATATATGGTGGCATAATCTTATGAGCGAACATTTTGTTGTGTACTATTATCACAAGAGTCTCAGGTATATCATCTATCTGAAGGACCTAATCCTGAGACAACAGTGATGGCTTGAGTTTCTCCAGGATGATGAATTTGAGATAGTCTATACTCTAGGGATAATAGGTGATAGAGAAGTTGGCTACCTTGCAGATATCCTTTGTAGATAGGGATGGAGCAGAATTCTTATAGGCTCTTACAGTCATACCACCACTTCTTCAGCGAGTCAGGGAGTTTCAACATGGGGACACTGACTGCGATACATGATGTGATCAAATATCCACAGGGTTGTCACCTAATAGATTTTCTGAAGGTGGGGATAAGGTCATCCACTTCAGAGGGTGTACCTTGGTACCAGTGGAACATTAGTAGGAAATTCTGAGGGGGTTCCACACATCACCTCTAGCGGTACATCCAGGAGTGATGGCGATGTACTAGGATCTTCGACTACAACACTGGTGGCTAGGTATGAAGAATGAGGCAGCACAGTTTGTCTCATGATGCCTCACTTGTCAGCAAGTGAAGACAGAGCACCATGTACTAGTAGGTTTGGTTCAGCCCTTAGAGGTACCAGCATTGAAGTGAGATGGGATATCCATGGACTTCGTGACAGGTCTTCCACAAACATCCATGAGTCACGATTCGATTTGGGTGATCGTCGAACGACTCACCAAGTCGGACCACTTCCTACAGATCACATAGCAAGGCTCAGAAGATAATTTGGGATTCCTCTATATATAGAAGATTGTGCATTTTAAGGGAACATCTTCTTCTATTGTCTCCAACCATGAAGCACGATTTACGTATTGGATATGGAAGGGGCTGTAGGAGGCTTTCGGGACACAACTTCACTAGTGAATCGCCTTCAATCCTTAGTCAGTAGACCAGACTGAGAAAACCATTCAGACCCTAGAGGGCATTCTCTGTGCATGTGTCCTCGAATTCTGTCACAACTGGAAGGATCACTTGCCTCCGGTGTAGATTTCGTAAAACAAAAGTTATCACTCCACATTCAGTATGGCACCTTTTGAGTCCCTGTATGTTCAACCTTGCAGATCACCACTGTGTTGGATAGACCCATGAGAATGATCAATAGTGGGACTGGAGATGGTACGCGCTACCACGGAGAAGGTGCTGATCATCCAGGAGTGGATGAAGACTACACAGAGTAGGCAATAGTCTTACGCTGATAGGAGACAAAGACCTCTAGAGTTCAAGGATGGTGACAACGCCTTCCTACGAGTCTCACCATGACAAGGCTTACGAATATTTTTCTGAGGTGACAAGTTATCTCCGCAATTCATCGGACCATTCCATGTCCTCAATAGAGTAGGTGAGGTGGCTTATCGCCTGGCTCTTCAACCTCAGTTGCACCGGATGCAAGTCGTCTTCCACGTATCTCAACTGAGGATATATGTGTGTGACACTTAACACATCATAAACCATGGGGATATAGACATCGATGATGGGGAAACATTCACAAAGGTTCTAGTGGAGATTGAGGATCGACAGGAGTGGGTCATGCATGGACGGTCGATAACTCTGGTGCGCATTCACTGGTAGCATAGGAACCTCCAACAGAGCACATGGTAGCAGGAGGCACAGTTTGGTGCTTTGTACCTCCATTTGTTCCCTTAGTTTGAGTTAAATCCTATGGGGACATAAAGCCTTATGGTAGGGAGAATGTAAAGACCCTAAAATTCCGTGGAAAAGTTTTTCTTAAATTCATGGGTTTTTTACGAGTCCGCGAAAATTTACGACGCATGATTTTGAGGTCGAGGGTTCCCAGAATCATTTTATGATGTTTTGTTCGGGTACATTCAATAAATGTATGAGAGAGATTTAATATCTTTTGAACCAGTGCTCGAAATTGAAATTCAAAGGTACTATTGAACTCGCAATGTCGGCGATTACATAGTGATTCCTTCACCGCATTTGTGTTCTGACGATAATGGAAGTTAGTTTTTGGGGTTATTTATTAAATTAAATATATATAATGTGTTAATTTATTTTTATTTGTGGTTTTTTAATCCACCAAGTGGAGGTTGGAGGTGGGTTCCATGACACCCTAACCTCCCATGGGAGGTTATGGTGGTGGGGCCTACCCACATAGAACCTCCCTTGGGAGGATATCTTTGGTGGTCCCACATGATATTTAAACCCAATTTTTAACTCCCCATTTATTCATGATTTAAACTCCCCACCTTCCCCCATTAATTTTGTGCCAACCCTCACAATTATTTAACTATACTTCTTTTAATTAATTGGATCCCTTTTGAATTCTTTTGAATTTTTCCAACCATTAAAATAATAGATAGTTTATTATTTTCGGGCTGGAAAATATTTTGGTGGAGCATTGGGTTGGAGAAATTCATTCTTCCAACGAAGAACGCCACACACGACCAAAGAATGGCAAACATCTTCATCGATCTTTCTACCAAGGAAAAAGAGAAGGAGTCGACTGTGAAGAATGCCGACGATGCTTCTTCCCCGAACGCTTCCCGATATCGACGAATCGACGTCCTCTTTTCCTCCCCTTCCACCATCAACGATAAACTAATATGAGGTTGGGGTTGATTTATGAATGAGTTTTTACCCTCCGTTATTCTTCATTTTGTTATGTTCCTTTTTTCCGATAGATATCATCATAACGAGGAGGGCTCAGACTGCACGAACAGGGTCAGACCCTCCCCCCATGTTGTTGTTCTCGTTGTGTTGACGGAGAATGCGGAGCAATGACAGCCGACATCGAGCCGACCGCAATGAAAAGAGGAATCACAAGGCCATTGGGATGAAAACAGGGTATGACACCACTATGCCACGTGGAAGGAGAGACATAACAAGGGTGGGCCATGGCGGTGGCGTGCGGTGTCATCGTGCTGCGCAGAAGCGATCATATGGTAGCAGCTAGGGCGGGCCGCAATGAAGGGTGCGACGCCGCCACGTTGCACTGAGGAAACAGGGAAGCTGCAGCTAGGGTGGCCCACGGTGGAAGGGTGCGGTGCCACCGCGCCGCGCCATGGTGTGGAGCAGTTGGCCCCTCGGGCTAGCCGGGAGGTGTGGGTCCCCGTAGGGTCCTGCATGCACCTGACCGGCACCACCTAGCGCTGATTTCAGCTCACACACGAATGACTGAGCCATTAGGGTGCCAGGGGGCGCGCTCCTCCTACCTGCTGCAGCTAGGGCAGGCCGCCGGGCCACCCTCCGGGCCAGGCCGCTTCCTCGGACTAGATCGGACCCGTGGACAGGATAGACCCCAGTCTAGACGAGACCCGGACTCGTTTGTCCAGTTTACACCTATTCGCCCCTATCTTGGGCTACGAGTGTCTGATGGAAGAATTGACTATGGAAATGGATGACATGGAGAGAGGCAGTTATTTTGGCATACCCCGTATAAGGTTTGGACACAGTTAGATTATGGTCGGATTGGTTTGAAGCTAAAAACCAACCGGGCCCCTGAAATGGAAATGCCAATATCTCAAAGACCGAGCGTCTGATTGACACACCGTCTGTCACGTTGGGACCCTAAAGACATTGTGGTCCATTGGGTGACTAATTCATGGAGTTTAGTGGAGGTCGAGGTACGGCTGAAATCTCGTGTTCAGATTCTACGAAACTCGAGCGCACCGGGTGCGAGAAATCCAGTGGCTGATAGTGAGGCAGAGGTTAGAGGAAGATCCTTTGGAGGTCAGTGCTCAACGATCATGTTTGGGTCAGCATATACCGATACTGTGTGGGTCAGATCATGTGTGGGTCAGCGCACAACGATCTTGTGTGGGTCAGCGCATACCGATCTTATGTGGGTCATATCTTGTGTGGGTCATTGCGGGGGTTATTACCTATCGATCCTGTGTGGGTCAGACTCCATGTGGTTAGAAGTAGTGCCTCTTGACATAATAAGATGATCTTGAATTGTGACTAATCATATGTACTTCTAGACTTCACTAGAATCCGGGTTTAAGCTGAGTCAATGAATTTCGTGTTTTTTTCATGATTGAGATGGGTTACTAAATAACATAGGTATATGTTTGGGTATATACCTAAGTAAGGGTTATCCGTCAACTCCGTACTTTGAAGTTATCCTTGTTTGTTTTCGTGAGACCTTGAGGGTCTCGGGGTATCAACTAAGTATCATTATACTCACCCCTGCACGGGCATTTCCCGCACCTCGTTCTGTTGGTTGTAGATGACGGACAATGCTGATCAGGGCATAGAGTGGCTGAACTAGACGATACCCAGAGGTGGACCCCTCTGCGAGACATACACGGAGTGGACGAAAGGACATGTGGTGATGAGGAGGCCATCTGTACCCACCCTTCCATTGGTAATGTTGGAGGATAGCACAATAACTACTTTACTTCTTTTCATCAGTAGTACTAGCTTTTCAGTTATTTTTTACTTTAATGTTGGTATTGTATTTTTGGCACCTTTACCTTCAGCACACTCTTTTGTATTCTTTTTTACTTCCAGTTGCATACTCTATTGTGTATTTTTACAGTTATAATGGCAATGCCTTCCCAATTTTGGGTTTTACAACTTTGGTGATGGATGTCATCCCCTCGCCTATGGAAGGCAGGCTTGGGGTAGTCACGGTACGGGCCCTAGGGGACGGGTCATGACACATAATTTCACAAATATATTTTTAAATAAATTAGTTTAATATTATAAAAGACACAACCCCATAAAAATGTTCTGTTGAAAAAAAAATTGATTTTAATCATTTATTATAATTTACTTTTTGTAAAAAACCTATTATTATTATACACAATATATACATAAGTCCAATGGTATTATATTTACAATGATATTATAATCCCAATGGCCATGTGATCCCAACACCTATATAAGTCCAATCACTATATTATGTTCCCATATAATCTCACTCAAATCCCTAGAATCAACACATTTCTTTCATCATAATAATATTGGTTCTACTACTATGTTTTTTATCAAAAGATGTGATCATGGTTATGAACTTAATGTAAGACCACCTTTAAAGATATTATATTCTAATTGTAATTTTTGTAATTTTTTTTCATTTATTCCAATTGCATTTTTATTAATATTGATTATTATGGAAGATTCACAATTTAGTAATATTTATATGAATATTGAAAAGTTTTTTCTAAATAAATTAATAATGATTCATTTTAGAATGATTTTTCATCTATCAAAAGATATTGATCATAATATTAATTTGATAGAGAAATAAATATTTATATTTTGGGATTTATATTCACCACTTATTAAAATAATCTGTACTCACAGGAAGAATATTTTATCTCTCGAATTATTTTATCATTGAAATGAAATGAAATATATATTTATCATTAAATTCAATTTTTTAGTCCAATATTATAAAATGTCTCAATTAATAAAACAATATATCTGTATAAGATTCATACTTTTATATGATTTTCTAAAATCATACTTTGATAATTAATTTTTATTTTACACATAATAATTGATTGATTTGGAAAACTGTTTCGGTATTAATATAGATATTTTATGAGAATATTCTCACTTGATTAATTTTTAATATATAATTGGAATTTAATTCTTTAATTTTTATTTATTAGTTTCCACATATATCTTACCAATTACTCAATTTAATGAATAATAAATGTGATCTTCTTTAGTGTGAAGAAGAAAATTACAATTAATATAGATTTAATAATTCACAAATGGATGAAAAATTATTTCTTATAAACCTAACTATTAATTCTAAAAAAACAATTTATCACAAGTTAAGATAACATAAAATATCAATAATACAACATATAAAACAAATATAATGTAATCCCTAAATCCAGTAAAATATCTCCTAATGTAAAACATTAACCGCTAAATAAGCATCTATCATTAAATATATTTTAAATATTCCTAAACAAGTTGAAATAAAATTAAAAAATATGATTTTATCACCTATTATTCCAATACTAACACAACATTTATCTCTATACAACATTTGTCTCATACCAACTTGTATCAAACATAAAAATATATTACCCAAAAATATATTATTATTTTTTATATATAACCTCCATCAATATAAAACTACTATAAAAATATATATTCTTCCAAAAAATATAAAATAATTCTTACACAAATATTCATTTCACTAAAATAATCACAAAACAAAAGGATTGAAATCCCTAATTATCTCAAAAAAATATCTTTAACCATCTTAAAACCCAATCAGCTAAAACCTAAGAAGTTTTATCGTTATCTTTAAACATACTATTATCCTTTTAATTATATACACATGACACGTTAGGTTTATACCATTTCACTATGGAATATAATTGGATTCCATAAGTTCTATCCTATAGTTGATCATAAAGGATCATAATGAAAATATGATTTAACCCCAACATATCCATTGGGAGTATCTAAATTGGTGTGCCATCTTCATCCTACTCATCATTCACTAGTGATTATTGAGATAGTTCCCAATCAATACTTTTCATATTTGTTACCCCTAGGTACATATGTTCTCTAGCTGCATCCTTTTTTTAGTATCGAGACATGAATTGATTTTCATTGAACACTTAAAAATATATAATATAACATATATTCATTATCTTACAATATAAATAGATCTTTCATTAGAATATAGCCTAGGGTTATGTTATTTAATATATGTTTTCCTTAATATAGTTCTCGAGTTTCCTACTAAAATTTATTTTATACCAACTATAACAACCGTAAGAACAGTCACCCACTCCCAGTTTTTACTTCATTATATTATCATAATATCCATAGTATCACATCACCATGGATCAATAAGTTTAGTACTATTTAAGAGCCATATACATACATTATTCACTATTTACATTGAAAATAATATATAAAAATGATTAAAAGTAAATAATATACATTCTGGAATCTAATTAAAATATTCAATCTCCATTTCCTATCAAAATAAAAATAACATGGGTAAGATCATATACTCATTAAGGCTTGCATAAAGTGAAATATATCATGATTAAATATTGAATAATCAATATTGAAATATATATACATAAATAATCGTGAAATTTAAAAAATATCATTATAATGAATTACATCTGTGATTTATATCAATATAGTTATTTCATGGATAATAATAATTCAATTTTCAATTAAGTAAATTATTAATTTAAATCATATTTATCAATGATTTTTATTTAGATACTTTAAAATATTAGTAATTATACAAAATTCCAATTTATTAAATTTATCTATCAAGTTATCTCATGATAAATGTTGATGCATTGGGAAGATATCTATATTTTGGACCCACATATAACTATATGTCTTATTTATTCCTCATATATTTAAGGATAAATTAAATTCATAAATAAAATTACTAATAAAAAAATTTATACATTGAGTAATGAAAATGGAATATCAATATCTTTCTAGGCATTCAGATAATTTTAATAATAAAACACTATATATAGATGTTGTACAAGGTTTGAGAAATAAGAAAACCCAAGATAAAAAAGAATACATATATGGAAAATTATTGTCCTGATTGAAGAATGATGATATCAAAAAGTTAATATTTATAGAGAAAATTAATAACCAATAAAATTTAGAATATCAAAAAACTGAAAATAAGTTAATCAGAAATATTTATTTCTTAATTAAATCAATTCATTTATGACAAAAATAATGGATAAAAATTAGTTAAAATAAATTTTAATTAAAAAAACTACTTTTTATAACAATGGGAAATATTTATAAAAAATGAAATGTAATACAATTGTTATGGTGGTGGGAAATTCCATTAATTTCATATAAATTAAAGAGAAGCATTTCTTTTGAACTTCTTATAAGATATTATAAAAAAACCTTTCATAGAACATAGAAAATATTATATTTCAACATTATAAATAAATTAAAGTATTAAATATAATTTCCATATAAAATAATTAAATTAATTATAAATGGATTAAATAAAACATCATTTTTAAAATATTTATATGGAAGAATGAATTCTTAATGAAGGAATGAAATAAGACCATATTTTATTTATAATATTTATTTACATGATTGAAGATAAAAATAATGTCAAATTTTTAAGAAAATTTTGAAAATCATTAGAGATCAAGAGAATAATAATGTATAAGGATTTTATAGATGATAAAATATATTATTAATTTAGTAAATATATGAGCATTCTAAAAAATGAGAATATAAAAATAAATTCATAATTCATTGTTAAATTTTAAATTGTACCCCCTTGAAATAGTTTTCACTAATTGAAAATTTAAATACCTTGAATAAATAGATAATCATGTTAAATAATTCATTGTGTAAATATATAAACCACATAAAATAAAATATGTGTTTAATAAAAAAAATATGACTCCATGAAGTGGAAATTGAGATGAAAAATCATTATAATGATTCTATCATATGATTGATAATTAAAAACTAAAGAGACTGTGTATAAAAATTATATACATGAAAAAAATGGGACATAAAAATTTAAAAACAATCAATGATTGTTTCGTATATAATCTTGGTACAACATATTCAATAATGTAGTAGGATAAATCAATGAATATAAATTCAGTTAATAAACCCCTTGCCGCACACTTTTAATTAGTTTAACATTATATAACCTCATTTATAATAGTCTTAAAATTGATATTAAATTATATAATAACAATATCAATTTTAATAATATATTATATATTTTTAAATCATGAATCATTATAAATTATTTTTTAAATTATTCTTCAGGTGTTAAATGTTTAGTTTTCTCAAGAATGTTTTGTCACAATAGTTCTTGCAGTTTTCCAAAGGATATTGTTGCACTATCTATATAATCATTTTCGTTTTATAAATGTCATATTATTTCATTAAGTACACCAAAATATATTATCCATGTGTGGTGGTAATGGAAAACAAATTGCATTGACTCGTGAGGTGGTAGTTTAGACATATAGAAGAGCGATGTTTCTATTTTTTAATAGATGGATAAGTATAAACAAGATGGAAAAAAATAAATTAAAAATTATAGTAATATAATAATACATGATTTATTATATTTTTATTTAAAAATTATATTTTTTTGAGGTATAAGAAGAAATGAATTTGAAAAGTTATGGTTAAGATGATTACCTCATATTTGTAGATCATCATTTAGATATTCAATAAATTACTCTAGTTTTATTCATTTGAGATAAAAAATATTGGAACATATATATGGTTTTTGGGGATATAGTTTTTGAGTATTTTATTTAGATAAATTACTCAATATGGTGTATATAATAGAGTAGAGGTGGTGTCCTTTTGGAGTGAAGGAAACGACACACATGGAAAAATATAAAATATTTAAATAAAAAAATTTCCCTTTCATTTGAATGTTAAAAAAATTAGGACAATTTAGAATACATTTTTTTAATACAATCATCCAATAAAACTAGGAATATATTATGTAGAATTTTAAACATTAACTTTTTGATTAACCCTTTTGATAACCATTTTCTTAAATAATCATGGTAAGAAAATGTTTATTCTTAAAGGGTTATAAATTTTATTTGAAGGAAAAAATTGGATAAAAAAATTTATTTAATAATATGTCGTATCCCATTAGTCATTTCCTATTTAAATATTTTTATGATTTTTAATTCCTTTAATAAAATATTATTTAATATAAAATTACATTAGAGTTATTTTTAGATATATTAATTTATTTTTTGTTTAAATACATCAATCTATGATTGAAATTTGAATATAATATTTTTTATAATTTATTTTAAATTATTATTAACAAAAAATTTATTTTTATACCATAAATAATAAATAAAATAATACTTTTTAAGTTTTTAAAATCATTTAATTTTCATTTCATATAGCCTGCAGAAGCACTGTATCCATTTTTTTAAGAATTTAAGATAATTATTATGTACATAAAAAATAAAAAAATTAATATCATTAAAATAAATAAAATATGTTTTATATAAAAATTTATATTCATTCATAATATCCAATTATTCCTATTTTCCCATAATATATATATTGAAATCAATATAGTGAATCTAGGGAATTCTCTTTCACCTATAAAAATATAATGATATTTTTCCAAGATAAATTGAACCAATAATCCATATTTTAGAATATATTATGTTAATATTTGAATTAAAATCATATATATAAATATAAGAATTTTCATGGATTATTTTAAGGAGTTTCACTATATTGTTAATCATGACTATACCATTTTATCCTTTATCAAGTAGATAACGTTACCATAGTAATTATTAGTAATGAATATAAATAAAAGGGCCTATTTGATTTTTTTAACAATTTATTCTATTAATTGAATCATTTTTATAAAATAAAATTCTTATAATGGGTAAAAATAAATTAAAAAATAATCTCAAAAAAATTGGTAAATTGTTTTCTTTAAAATGAATTTTTATGATCATAAGATGATCTTATATTATATATATGATTTATAAATATCATTACATGTATTTAAGATCATACACACACACACACACTCATATATATACATATATAAAATAAACAATTCATATAATTCATTCATCATTAGATATTATTTTAAATAATGAAAATTGAAATATATAATGTACTTGAAAATTGTTTTGATAATGTTTTTTTCTAATAATTAAAATGAAGTTATACAAAAATAAAATATAAATCTGATTCGTATGGAATTATTTTTATTGTATTTAGAAAAATTTATATTATGTAAATTTTAAACAAAATCAAAATATAATGATACGTTTATACAAATTGAATTATGAAAACTAAATGACTATTTTGCTAAAATTGATATTTTCTACCATTCCATAGAAATGTAGTGTTCTAGAAAAGTGCCAGTTATTCACTCTAATATAACAATAAAATTCAAATTTGGAAAGGGATACTCATTTTATTAAATAAATTTTAAACATTTTGAGAAATTTATTATAATATCCATGAACTAAATGAAATGAAACTAATTTTATGATGAAATCACATATTTAAATAATAAAATTAATTTATACTCTGTATTAATCTAGATAGCTAAATTAGATGAATTTTAATATCTTTTTTCTTATTTCAATATTTTATATACTATAATATTTTTTTAATTGATTAATTTATTATGATAAAACAGATAACCCCTTAAAAGTTTACATTGAAAAAATATGATTTTTAAACATTTTAATTTTTTTTGTTTATAGTTATTTAATATTATTATAAATAACAACAATATAATACCATCAGTTATATAGGTCCAACGATAATATAATCCCTACAACCAGATGATCTCATTGATTATATATGACCAACGAATTTCTTTCCATTCTATATAATCTCATATAAATACCTATAATCCTTGTATATCTCTCATCATGCCAATAATAGTTCTAATAATTATCCTTTTATCCATTGATTTGATGAAGGTTATAATTTTCATGGTAGTCCGGAGGGGTATTGTAAAGAACCAAACTATTATTAAAAAATTCCATTTTTCACTCAATTAAATGTCATATTATATAATATTGTTATAGAAAACAAATTATGTTCTTTTATTTTAGATTTTGATGACTGTTTAGTATATTTTTCAAGTATAATATATTCATTAAATAGTTATCACATTTTTAGTATAAATATATGGGTTTAACAAATGAATTTGACACTGAAAAAGGATATAATGACATCAACCCAATGGAAAAAATGCTATGAAGAGAATTTAATAGAGCTTCGAGAAAGATAATATTTTAGGTCTTTTCTCCCGACCAAGACCATGTTGAGATCAAACAATATAATCATGAGTGAAATTGTTTATAGGATAACATCAAGCTCATTAATTTCACAAACCAAACATCGTTCACTGAACAAAACCATATAAGCCCCACCATTGCACACTTTACACTTAAGAAATTTAATGGCGTATTAAAGGGGCATGTATCAATACCATAGAAATATTAATATATAGATAAATTTTTTATAAAATACTGAATATATTTTCATTAATTTATTTATAATTTGTAAAATATTTTTAAAGCACTAATAAAATTTGTTTAATATTCAAATTAAATAAAGAAAATTATTTTAATGAGTAAATGTATTTTTAAATAAATATATTTTTTTGTTAAATAAATTTTATTAAATACTTTTTATTATATATTTTTATGATGTAAAATGTAATTTTTATTAGGCTACGAAAACTATTTTTGTCAAAAACTGTTATTTTCAATAAATGTTAGTTTTTTTAATGTAAAAATTAAAATATTAAGAAAAATATTAAGTTAAAATGAATATTATTTTTAGAATCAGGGCTTTCTAATTTTCTGGTGGTGAATTTTTAGAATCTTTTTTTGGTAGTTAATTGTTTCAATAAAAATTTGACATTGTATAAATATACAGTGTGTTTTATGATATCAAAATGGAATAATAGTTATATAATTATTATTATAAATGGTATCGTCTGCCAAATTTAAATTTTATTATTAAAATAATATATTTTAATGTTTATTTAATTTATTTTATGAATCCTTATTGAATCCCCCAAGATTTATAATATATTTAATAATTTTAAACTTATTTTACTGATAGTGTGAATCAACTCCACATAAATAAAGGAAATTATTTTAATATATTCAAACATTTACCTTATAATATAATGTAAACGAATCCCATTTGGTATAAAACATGTAAAAATTTGTTGGGATGTATTGGGTTTTTGTATATTTTACAATATTGAATCCAAAAAAAATTAAACCCCCTCCTTTCTAATATAAACCCACATAAGATCCCAATTATATTCACTAAATCAATTTGTAGAATGTACAAACTCTAAAATATTCCCTCAAGGGTCCTCCCTAGGTTACCCAAGCTTTCATGAAGCCCCTCCTATGCCTTTGGAGTTAGACAATCATGTAAGGCCACTTCCACTATTCTCTTTTATCAATCTTTCATTTAATGTTCGATCATTTAATTTCAACTTTCAAATATTGGGATATGTTATTACATATCTCTATTATGTTACATTTTTTGTAAAAATAATTAGGGTCCATTTCACTCTCATTTATCCCTTATATGATCCTTTATGCACCCCAGTTACCATACAGATGTTTTGTAAGTGTTCTTTCCTTTCATCTCTTTCTTCAAGTTTAATTATTAGGTTACACCTTATATATCCAGTTACATATGTTTGGAAATGTATTTTCACGTCCCCATTAATTTCCATTTCTTATCTAAATGATGAGTGACCCCTTTCTCTATCATAAAACCATTTTTTAAATTTTTATGTAACACAGTTATGCTGTTGGATTTTAACCATGATTTTCCATGTAAAAATAATTTTATTGGGAATAACATACCCATTTTTCTTTAAATGTTTTTCCCTTTTTTTAACATTAATTTATTTATTTTACAACTACATGTATGTATTAAAAATTACTTGAGAGTTGAAAATATTATTATGTTAAATTTATACATGTTGCATTCTCTATTTTGCACAGTTAAACATGAGAATGAAATCATTACGAAGGGTGCACCCTGATAGTGCCTCAATGAACTAGGTAATGTTTATTAGAATGATACATATTGTTAAATGTTCTTGGAAGGTATCCTTGAATCACAATCCTCCCTATGAAATTATCATTGACTCACGCTCCTCTATTTGAATTGATCTTTGACTGATGCTCATCCATGTGCAATGAGCCTTGACTGAAGCTGTTGTGAGGTTTTATGTTGTTTCCATATTTCCAATGTTATGATTATCAAACTATATCATGCCTTATTATTAATGTTCTGTTTGTTATCTAGTGAAATGAAAATTTTCTATCATGTATTATGTTCTTTAGGTTATTTATTGTTTTTTACATTATGGGTATTTATATCTCACCACATTCCAATGTTAGTCCCTAGGATATCCCATGTAAATTTATGTTCATTTGAGTATTATGATCATGCCAAGGATGTTTTCAATAATGTTGTTGTATCCCATGTTCTAGATTTTATGTTTTGTATCTAATTATATAGTACACTAGATCTCCCTATCTTCTTCGTTGTATTAAGTGTTATTTTATGTCAGAAATCATGTTTAAAGGTCAATTAATGATATGGGTCATTATATTTTTTATCATAAAATAGTTTTATTTATTTTATGTAACATGATTATAAAACTCTAGGAAAATACATAGGATTATAAAAATCTTCAAAATTCTTTAGGGATAACACTAATTATATGAATAAATCTTTAAATTTTTGTAATTATAGATTAATTTATTT
Source organism: Viscum album (assembly GCA_963277665.1). Classification (NCBI taxonomy): domain Eukaryota; kingdom Viridiplantae; phylum Streptophyta; class Magnoliopsida; order Santalales; family Viscaceae; genus Viscum; species Viscum album. The sequence goes on from OY728133.1 coordinate 1,871,590,678, forward strand.
ATAATTAAAATACATCCCTATATAAATAAAACAAGTGGATGTGGATATGGAAAATATGTACCAAAGGCTAAAAAATCCATGAATATATTATACTCTTAACTCAGTGTAATATTGTAGACCACAATGAGCCTCACTGCCCACATGTTTTGACACTCTTTCGGGATATTCTTTCATAATCTCATAATCTCATAACAAATAATAATTATGAATAAAAATATTTCTGTAAGAATATATGTTAGGTAATGGTTCATGGATAACACATATTGAATCCTATAAATTCATATGTTAACAAGTTAATGTAATTTAAATATCATCCTTCAAATTTCATTTTATTCACCATTAAGTGTTTAATTAAGAAAATCATCCCTAATTCACAGTCTTATTCTAGAGAATGATTGAAAATTAGAGGAGTCATGTTAAAAACTGATTTGAAGGGATGTGTGGTGATTTTCTCAAAGATATCACCAATACAATAAGAGCGGGAATCCCAAATTTTCACAATACTCTCTCAGCTAACTCAAGTTATGAATAAAAAACTATATCGAGAGTAGCACCCTAAACCCCCTAAGAGAGAACCCGTAATTGAGAGATTCATGTGACAGAGGCCTCCAACATTCAATTGATCATTTGTTCCTTTAATCATATTATAATGGAACAAGTCCATTGAGATATTATCTTTTATCTTTATATGTTTCTAACAAGAGAGGTTCTTCATTCTATATATCATATGGTGGGATAAAAGGACTACTGGTGGGAATTGATCCAGTATTCAAATCCATAGGAAAATATTGGAGAAATGGAGTGGTAGAAATTCTAGAAAATGTTTTATGATAATTATTTTTCGCATACACTCCATCTTGAAATGGATGTTTATTTCCTTAAACTTAAGCAAAAAAAGAATACAAATCTATTAGGGATAACGATGAAAAATTCCAAACACATTTACAATTATCCCCTAGCTTTGTCTTTAGTTTTTTATGAAAGGTTAATGACATCGTTGGTTGGATAAAACCTTATGTATGTAAAACCTTAGCAATCCATGACAATGATAGCTATGAAAAAATTGTCTAATGTTCCCTCAAAATTGAAATAGAGATTATCCAATCGTAGCGTTTTAATGGGGATATGAAATGGAAATTGGATTTTATTTATAGTGGTATTATAGATAGATCTAATGATTCCCTGAAATTTTAACATCCCACAACTCAAGGGTGTCAAAATAAGAGCTTGGAAAATTCCCTAAAGGGAAAACGAAAATTATTTAGGTAAGGAATGTATGGGAACATATCTAAAAATTTCATACAAGAGGATCTACCTATTGAAACATATGAATGGAACACTACTGCAAACCATTAGAAGATTATTCATTTCTAATAGTACATGGAATTAGGAAAATATGCGAATCAATTCCCTAATCCAAGGGGTTTTTGAGGAAACGAACAAACTCTAGGGTATAAAGGGGGAGTTTATTCAATCCCAACAATCAAAATGAGTCCAAAAAACAATGCTGTGATATGTATTCCAGTTATTCATTATATAATAGAAAACATAATCATTTTTTATTTCTCTAAAAATTTCTTTATATCCCAAAAGATTAGTAGAACTATCGAAGCACCTCAAAAAACTATGGAAGTAGAGAAATGAGACAATTTTTCATCCAAATTATATAACATATCCCCTATAATAATTTGTGGGATGAACATATTATGGAACCATATGATTATAAATTTGGTGTAATTTTATGAAATTATTATCCTGGATTGTCTTTACCTCTATAGATCAAATATAAATTGCCGTAAGTAGGAAATTACTCTCTATATTGTGATTTGACCAGAGATTATATATAAGTGCATGGAGGAGGATGAATCATTGTTAGAACCATAATATCATGAATGAATATTAGTTACCTATAATAATTATTTCCTAGATAAAATGATTGATTTAAAAAAAGGATAATTTTTAAGACATTCATAATATGAAAGAATATATTGATGTGTTTCCTGAGGAATTTCTTGGTCTTCATGTTAGCTGAGAGGTTGAATTTGTAATCGTACTTATATATGGGGAATATTAGATATAAATGAATCATTATATAATTGTTATTGTGGAAATTGAGTATTTGAAAAAAAGGATAATTTGGATAAAGGATTAATACTCCCTTGTTCTTCACCATGGAGTGAACTAGTCCTCTTCTTCATGAAGAAGGATGGGTCAATGTGCCTTTTCATTGATTATTGTGAGCTCAAAATGGGCACGATAATGAAAAAATGTCTATTTCTATGAATTGATGACTTCTTCAATCAACTATGTGGACCATTATTCTTCTAAAAGGTGGATATATGGTCTGGATAACCGAATTAGGTGATGGAGGAGGATATCCCAAATATAGGTTTTCAAAAAAGGTATGGGAAGTACGAGTTCATTGCGATTCCATTCTGACAGACTAATGATCTTACAATATTCGTGGATTTAATTAATAGATTTATCATATATTACCTCATAATTTTATTAGTTGTCTTTATAGATGATATTATAATATACTCTATATCCATGTAGGATCACGAAGAACTTATTAACAATATGCTAAAGACATTATTAAACGATAACCTTTATGAGAGGTACATAATGTGTGAGTTTTATTTGAAGGAAGCCTCATTATTGTGGAATATCATTATAAGAAATGGTATATTTGTGTATCATTTGTAGAAATAAATAAATTGAAGGATAGATGAGGCCATCATCTGGGAGATATATCCATAGTTTCTTTAGGTTAGCTAGATATTATCACAAATTTGTGAGAAATTTCTCATGATTTTCAAACCCTCTTAGCAAGATAACATATAATGAGTCATTTTTGTGTGGAATGATGATTGCAAAGAAGGAATATTGGAGTTGAAAGGGAGAAAAATCACATCCCCTCTTCTCATACTACCCACAAGTGGGTAACTTTCCATAATTTTTAGTGCTGATTCAAATAATGGTTTAAGATGCATGTTACTAAATGATGACAAATACCCAGTCTATTATTCAATTATGTTGAATCATTATGATCAATACTATTAGTAAAATTTTATATAGATGGATTAATTGATATTTTATAGAATGTTTAGTTGAATTATCTCTTTGGGGATATGTTTAAAATACATACGGATCAATTTTTTTGAATATATATTCACACAGAAAGAGATGAATATGCACCAATGATGATGATTAGATATCATCACAGATTATGACTACTCAATCGACTACCATCCTGGGAATGTGAAAAAATTATATGATGATCTAATTAGAATGGATATAATAATTTTATCATAAATTATAATTCATAAGGACCCGATATTGTGAGATTTGAAGAGAATAGACTAGGGAATCATAAAATAGAGAACTTCATCAATACTTTCACAAATTATTTCTCAACCATCTCTTCATGAAAGGATAAAAGATGTTCAAAAAGACTATCTGGTAATTCCAAAGAAAAAGGTAAAACTACATGAAAAGGGAAATACTTGGAGTTACATGTTATCAAATAAGGACTTGTGAGATAAGGGTAATGACTATTAGTTCCCTCAAATCCTAATCTATATTAAAAACTATTGGGAGATGCACATAGTTCAGCTTTCTCTATTCACCAAAAAACAAAAAGTCATATCAAGATATCTAGGATTCCTATTGTTGGGATAACATGATGAAGGAGATCAAAAAATATACAAAGAATTGACTTATATGTCAGTAATTGAGGGAAGAAATGCATAAGTATTAGGGGTTGGTGAAACCATTTCCAATACCAACTTGGAAATGGAAAAACAACAACATGTAATTTGTCACAAGGCTTCTGAATACGTCCAAAGGAAACAATGATATATTGGTTGTTGTGGATCATCATTCAATGACTACACACTTCATTATGAATCAGGAGTCTTTATCACTAGATGGAAAATAATGAATAAACATAATAGAAGTCGTAAGGCTTCATGGATTTCCATTATCAATTATTTTTGATCATGATCCATGATTCACCAATATGTTTTAGAAACGTAATCATCATGCTATAAACCCTAAGAAAAAAATAGTACGAATTATCAACCTTAACGTGATGGACAATATTAGTGGACTATCCAAACACTTGAAGACAAGTTGAGGAAATTTTATATATACTTCAAAAGGGGATGGGACCAAAATATTTATCTATTTGAGTTCTATTATGACAACAATTTCCAATCAAGAATCCAAATGGAACCCTATAATGACTTTTATTAGAAGAGGTGAATAATCCCATCATGTTTGGATGATGTCGGGGAAAAACATCAAGGTCACAAAATGGGCGAATAAATGGTAGAGAAGGTTAATACTATTCAGTATGACATCAATGCTACTTAGAGTTGAAAAATAGCAATGATGATAATCGTTGACATGACCTGGAGTTTAATGTTTCAGATATGATATTCCTTTGCATATCTCCATAATAGAGATTGATGATATTTGGAATGAAGTTAAATCTTATTCCAATGTACATTATCACTTGTTCGATCCTCGATTGAATCAAAGAAGTGTCCTATCAACAAGGATTCCCACTAAACATATCTCATGTAACTGATGTATTCCATGTATCCCTCAAAAGAATGTAAAAAATGTAACCCTCACTTGTAATAAATCTAGAGGTGGTTCCATTTGAGAATGATTCTTCCTTTTAAGAGAAACGATACAAAATTTCAATTGGTAAGGAAAAAGATCTATGAAATAAGGAAATACCCCTCGTCAAAGGGTTGTGAAAAAACCACAAGTTTGAATATGAAATGTGGAAACTAGAGGAGTTAACAAATAAGATTTACATTCATATTTTTTATTATTGGAAAATAAAATTTCATTGGAGAAATTTATTATGGGGGAATATGTTAAGGACCCGAATAGTTATAAATATAATTCACCTTTTTATTTAATTAAATATAGTATTATATAATATCATTATAGAAAGCACCAGAACTTCATTTGTTTTATTATATAAAAATGGATTATAATTACCATTATGTATCTTTACCATTGATAATATAGCTATTGAATTTTTATCTAATAACTATTATAAACTCAGTGTTTTAACAAATCTATTTGAGATAGGAAAAAGGATGTGATTGCCTCAACCAGTAGGATCATACCTGATGAATACCCCTTATCAAAGCGTCCATGGGAGTATTCATTTATAGGATTTTTCCTAGAAGAATCCCAATTCAAGATCCGATAATATATTCATGAGCTAAACCATTTATGGAATAATTTCAATCTCATTATGATGACAACTCAAACCATGTTCATCGAATGACCAAATAAAAGACCCACCATAACACACCATAGTCTTAAGTAATATTCTACTGCATTAATGGGATATTTATGAGGCACCTATAAATATTAATATATAATTTATTTTGTATAAAATTATGAATATATTTTCATCATATTATTGTTACTTTTAAATTTATTTTTATAGCCCAAATAGGATTTTTGGATAATATTCAACTGAACTAAGAAATTCATTTCTATGAATTAAATTTTTTAAAATTAAATTTTTATTATTATTAAATAACATTTATTGAATATAAATGGTCATAAAATATTTATGAATTAAAATGTAATTTTTATTTTTTGTTGAAACCTGTTATTTTAAAAACCCCATCATTTTCAATAAATTTTGTTTTTTATTTTACATGTGTAAATTCACATATTTAGAATTATTTTTAAAAATTTAATATTAAACTATGAATCAGAAAATTGATGTTATATTACATTTAATTTTTTATAATATTCTAAGAGAATTTATTTTTCCATGAGAAGTTAAATAGCGTATAATTATACAATGTGTTTTTTGACAAGATAATGAACCAACAAAGATGTAATAAATACCATAATTGGTAACATAATAAAAATATATATTTACCCTATAATGTAATATAATTTTATGTTTATTTTATTTATATTATAAGGCCTTGATGAATCCACCAAGGATTAAAATATATTTAATGATTTTAAAATCATTTCATTAACTGTGTGACTCACCTCCACATAAGAAATGGAATTATTTTACATTATTCAGAAATTTACAATATAAAATATTTTAAAACAAACCCATTTGGAAGAAACCAGTGGGAAAAACCAATGGGATTGTTTGTGGTTTTGGATATTTTATAATGTGGAGTCCACAATAAAAATATTTAAGATATACCCCTCATTTCTTATATAAACCAGAACAAACTCTTTTTTATCATCAATTAAACTATTTGGATAATAAAAAACCTCTTCTATATAATATTTTGAGTCCTTACAATGCATCCCCAAGATTTCAAATATCCCCTCTAAAGCCTTTGGAATGACAAACTTATTTAAGGTATATTCAAATATCATATTTTATCAAGAATCCATTTAATGTTATGTCTTTCAATTTTAATAGTATTTTGTTGGGATATGTTATTACATATCCTCCTTAATTTATATTTTATTTATAAATTATTATATCACCTTTATATCTCATTTATATCTCTAAGGAACCTTAATGCACACCCGTTACATTGCATAATTTTTGTATGGGTTCTTTCCTTTATAATTTTTTACTAAATTTTGTTATAATGTTACAACTTCTATATCTAAATCATTATGTTGTGAAATATATTTAATTATACAATTATTATAAATTTTATTTATAAATTATGAGATACACATTTATCACTCATTAACCCATTTCAATAATTTTTTACTTACAATTTCAAGTTGAAAAAAGTTAACCACAATTTGTTTTCCTAAAGTAATTGTGTAGTGAATACTATACCCATTTTTATATCAATGGTATTCACATTTATGAAAACATACTTATTTTTTGGGACATATATCTATTTATTCCCAATTACTTGATCGTGTAATAAATGATGATGTCGAATGAATACATGTTGTATAATCTATGTGCCATAGTTAAGCATGAGAATTAACTGATTAGGAAAGGTGTTCCTTGATAGAACTCTAATGAAATGGGTAATTATTATTATCATGAGATGTCATGTGATATGAAATTTATAGAAATCCTTGAATCATTCTCCTCCATGTAAACTGAGAATTGATTCGTGCTTTTCCATGTTTAATAAGCCTTGAATCATGGTTCTATATGTTCAATGAGCGTTTACTCATTCTTATATCATGTTATATGTTGTTTCAACATTTACCATGTTATGATTATCATGTTATATGGTGACTTATTTTTCATGCTGATTTTATTATCCAGTGATATTCTTATTTTCTAACATGTATTATCTTCTTCATGATATGCCTTATTTATTTCCCTTACTGGCCTTTATGGCTCACCCCTTTCTTATGTGTGTCACCATGATATCCCATGTAGTCTTATGTTTGTTGGAATATTATGATCAGGTCAAGGATGTTTAAAATAATGTTTTTGGATACTAGGATCAAGATGTTATGTTTTGTACCTAATTACCAAATAAACTAGAACACACTATCTTCTAGGTCATAGTTAGTGTAATTTTATGTATCAAATCATCATTAAATGTGAATTAAATAGATGTGTTTTTATATATATTGATTATATACTCTCGGTATTTATATATATATTTCAATTTTATTTTTAATACTATTTATTATTATAGAGGATTTATAATGTATAAATTTTAATTTTAATGTTAATAATATATCTCAATAAAATTATCAATATTAATTTTTTGGATGTTTAATGAATCACAAGCTATAAAATATAATATTTATTTAACATAAAAACACACAATTAAATACTAGTTCATAACACTAGGGGTGGATTGAGACACTACGTTGGGGGGGGGGGTTGAATCAAGCATTATTTCATTTAAAATTAACTAATGTGATCTTTTTGATTATTATTAAATTAAATATCACCCTCTAACATACTTTATTAAAAAAACATGAATATGATACAACACACACAATGTTTTGGAAGGTTCATTCCAAATGTAGATTAAAAAATTTTATTGTGATCTGGGTGACTACATTTGATATGTTATCAAAATATAATGAATCCATGATTTTTTTTTATGGATGTATCATAATCTATATTGGTGTGTTTACAAACACTATCAAACAACCTAGTAGAATCAAAACATCACACTATTTATGGTCTTAAACTGCTGATATCTAGTGATGAACTCAAATCAATTGGATTTTATCACATCATATAGAATTAGGTTGATGATCTATAAATTGATTGTATGAATATAAATCTCAAATAAATAAATAATTCGGATAAAAAAATTCTACTCTATCTGTATTTTTAAACTCAAATTTCAATTTTTTTATTATTTTTGTCTCATGGATTATATAATTATTTATATATAATACCTCTATCAAAAATTCTATTTAAGAGGAAGTATATTTAAATATTCAATAATTTATTAAATTATGAAATCAATTAAATCTCACATTCTAGAGATTTCCCATAAGTAAATATTTAAATATAATCCTCAAAACATTTCACCAATCAGTTATTCTAATGGGAATTCTCCAAAGATCGCCAAATAATCAATCGTTGTTTAACCATTTCCACCAATGATAATCTAATAATACCATTTATCCTATTTTAAATTATTAAATGACATATAATTAGGTATTTTTTTAATATGATATTATTAAAAAATAATTACCAAATATAAGTATATGAGAACTCTATAATGTTCGGTCAATGATAACCATTATTCACTTCACTTAATTATTTATGTTTGGAATACTCCTAGTCAACATCCAGTATTACCAAATCTATTTATGGGAAAAAACTTTTTAAAACACATCTTGAATCATATCATAATCATTTTAATGTGTTTAATGAATTGAAAATCATCACAACATCACCCCAATTTATCTTACTCAGAGTACTTCTCTTAAATAAAAAATATCATTCGTAATGTTCGATAAAATAAATATGATCTTGGATGTTTTCATATTTGATTTTATAAATTGTACAAAAATTATCCCAGCTTAAAATTTTAACATCTCATATAAGATGAATAATTTCCTAGGAATTAACATCATGAGTACCAAGAATTAATTATACTACATAAGAATATTACATTTACTGCATATCTTCAAATAACCATATACACATATCACATATCTCAAAAGAATTTCAAATTTCTAAAACATTATAAAAATTATAAAATATCGTACATATTCATTGAAAAATATCACTCACAACACAATTAATGTATACCTATTATATTTACCTTCATATTTTCCTATATAATTTTTCCATTTCTAATTTTATTCTACCCAATATATCTGATGAAATGTCAATTTGTCTTTTGAAATAAATAAATATCATAAAAATATGACTTAATATTATTGAACATGATCGTAATTTTTTATGAAAGAAGTAATATTCTACCTATAATCATTAAAATATCTTATGTATACACTGATCCTCATTTGTGTCACCCAATATTGTGAGATTTCAGTCATCTCAATTAAGTAATATTTTTGACATGTAGATTGTAATATAAATTGATTTATTCCCAAAAATCCGGAATTCATTAATGAATATTCAGACCTCTTCTAATCTACTCGGGTGATTTTAAATCACATAAAAACAGCTCTCAATTATTATAATCATTACAAATAAAATTTCCATAGCCTATAATTATTTTAAGTCATGGATGAGAACAAATAAATTAATTTAATAGTTCTAATGGATACTTTTTTAGGTGTGTCATTAATTTACATTATTCTATATATTGGTGGCCATATATAAAATATTTACGAATTATTTGTTATATTGATACGTGATGGATGTATATAGTTTGTTTTACATCATAATTTGGATTCCAACAATGATGTTGGATATACCTTCTTAGTGTGGGTCACCATCCCATTCCATAGTATTTCTAGGAACTGGGAGGAATAGTTTGTATATTGTGCACCCTGGGGGGACCAAAGTTGTCCAATAATGATAATATTCAAGAAATTGGATTATTGAAATGGTTTGAATGACATCGTATGTCATTCATAGTGATTTAAGAGTATAATTGAATTAAAAAAAACCCAATGAGTTTCCTTCATGGCTGGAGGAATGTTGTGTGTTAGACCCCACGTTCACCACCAATTGGGAAGAGACTAATGACTACAAAAATTAAGCATATCAAATAATATGAGAGGTTTCAGCCTATATCAGCCTATAATAATCAGTATTTATAAATGTATGAAATATCTAATAACACAAAAATTATATATATAAACAACAAAACTATATACAATGAATGAATGATACATCCCTTAGTATGTACATAATAATATAAGAAAACCAACATAGGAACTATTTGTCAAATAGGGTATTTAAACCCAATAATTGTGGAAAAAGGGATAACTCTTCCTTTTTATATGGAATAACAAATGGTTATGTACTATTAATTGTCACTTCATCCAATATAAACCACTCATTTCCTTTTAAAACCCCCACAATACAGGAATATCTAGAGTACCATAATGAAAAAACATTAAACAGGTCACACCAGTGTTGTATCCATCCAGACATCTTTATAGCTTGTGCATCTTAAAAAAACAAAACTTTTTTGAGTAAAAATAAATTATAAAGGTGATTTTGAATACACTCAATTTAATTCCTGAAAACAATAATAAAATAAAATTAGGAAAGTAATAAAAACTCTGAGACAGGATAACGACCGAATGAAGGACAATAAAAATTAATATACCCTCTAAAAAATAGATGATTGAAGGAAACATGGAATTCCCTATCATCTAAGGTATAATCTAGTATGTTTACATCTCATGATAAAATTGGAATATTATAGTATATATAAAAATTTAAATTTTGAATTTTATAGGCCACCTATAAGTAACATCTTGAAGGAAATCATGGGGTTCATTAGTAGTCAGATAGATCAAATTATTTGATCTTTAGAACCATTATAGCATGTAAGTTTACACTAATAATATAATTTTAAACCAACTACATATTGAATCACGTAATATATTTAATATATTATCCCACATTACAACACAACATTATTATGTCACTATTTTATAAGCCTGTTAGAATACTCACACATCATCCAACAATGGATGTTCTCTAAGGGAGTACTGACACATACTATCACAAATAAAAAAACATGGAGTACTAATGTATCCACAGAATCATTAACGGAGGAACCACACCTCATTGAGTTATGGAAATCACAAAAATGGAGAAACTAAACCTATTGATAGAGGACCCATACCTCCATAATAATTGGACTTCTTAATCTATCGATCATGTGAAGGACACACACCATTTCAATACCTAGGGAGTAATGATGTTATGACAGATCTTGATGACCCATTCCCTAATAAAAAATTGGATTACAATACTACATGAATAATTTAGGGGACTTGTGTGTTATAATCCACACAAATCCAAGCAATGTTCTTCCATTGTTTCTTCTATGAACATCACCCATAATTATAGTCTCTAGAACTATTTAGATAAACATACTTATATTCCTTACATATCACCAATATTTATAAAGTAGGAAAAAAATATAAAATTACATATGAAAAAACTATTTTTATAGATCAGTCACATACCAAAATTAGAGTTCTAGTTAATGGGATTTAAAATTACACCAATGATAGAAATATACGAGAAATGTACCCTCAGAATACATTACTTGTTTCCCCACATTAGATGTTTATTCATATATTTCCATCATATTATTATTTAATTTAAATCAACAAAAAGTTTTCTATGGTATAAATGGATAGTGGGACCCATGGGGTACCCAATGTGTATCCCCAAAACACGGGAACATGTCATTTCAGGGTACACATTATATCCATGGTGGTACATGGAGTGTGATCCCAATATAAATACTCAACATGTACTGATAGGTTAACAAATCATTTATACATTTATGAATATGATATGTTCTTAGAGATAAATTATGTAGGGTCTACAGCATTTATCATTAGAGTGACTACTACCTATGTAATCTTATGTAGTTTAAACATGGCCTATACTCCAACTACAGTTCATATGGATTAGTGTGTACTATACCTACCCATGTTAATCTAACATATATGGAAATTAATTTAATATACAATAAAATGTGTTTGAATCTATACGACATAACACGTAACACTTATGATCTTTTTAATCCCTGAAATTATATCAAGGTGGTACATGATATGTGTTCCTCTAAAATACATGAAATGTAGTCAAATTATTTACCCAAATTCTATATTTCATTGATTTCCACATCAATTCCATGATTTGAATACCCAATAATTCCTATAATGAAACACATCTACGGACACTCTAGGTTTTTTCCAACAATCTTTTCATTCATGAAAAACTATCACAAACTCTTTCCTTTATCCATTAGATGATCCAATCTTATAATGGCACCTGAATGCCTCCTTATGATCATAGACCTCTATCCATTTAAAAAGATATATCTTTATCCATTTTTTATCATAATTCATACAAACACCTATATGCATTACCAATAACATAATAAGGAATCAGATAACATTACTATGATGCAAGATAAATATGGAAGTATCGAGAAACATAGGTGGTTTAAACCATGACATTCTTGGATCTCAAGAATGATCAGGTAAAAACCAGGAACTAATTACAAATTAATGAAAAATTGACAGGGACACTAATTTCCCTTATATGGGTTGAAAACCCATAATTTTTTTTAGATTGTAAAAAGAATAGACAAATATCGTTGGTGAATATGTGAATATGTGAGACAAATTATTCACAATAGGAATCCATCTATATTCAGGAACCTCATATGAATGACACAAATAATGGAAAAAGAAATCAAGTCCTCAGCTCAATGAATAATCTCCATATATTAAAATTTTTATCTATTCTAGGGTCATGTTTATTACCTCCACATGATAAAATCATTGATATCGTAATGGATCTAACCATGTTCCAACAATATTAATGTTGACCCACCATGTTTTAATCACTATAATCTCTCTAAAAATATGGTTTGAATCAACCAAAAATATATCTTAATTTAGGGAGATATCATAATTGGGGTTTTAACATGAATGTTTTTTAACATTAATACTATTTTAATAAATTGTTTTTCTAACATGATTTTAATAGGTTATTTGGGGGTGTCAATATTAAAAATGGTGTTTACATCACTGCAATGGTAAACCCACCATTAAAAACTCAATGGTGATGTCAATATTCTCATTTTAAACCACATTGATGTGATCATGAAATATGTATTTCAAGATAAATATTTATTTAAATTATAAATAATAAATATCGGTTAAATTTCATCATTATCAAGAACTAACCAGAACCGGGACTGAGTGAAGACATGAAACCAAAATATCAATATATCTATTTAAATATATTTTTAGGGCATTTTATAAGATAATTTAATGACTTTACACTTGGGGAGGTCTCATCAACTCCAAATTTAATGATGTCTTGACTAGAAAAATCTTGGACGCTTCATCATTTCAACCTTTGGATATTTTCATGAAAACATGTAAACACATAGTTTACTATCAAGGATGTTTAAAAAATAATTTTGTTCGTAAAATAATCCACAATCGTGTTCGATTCATTTTTATTTATATGGATATCTCTAAGTGAGCTAAGGTGGCATTTTTTAGGATTCATACTCGCTCCTCTGCAATGTTCTTCAAATAGGGCACATGAATCAATGTTGATAATTATTTATCATAAATAAATTTTCTTCATTTATGTATAACTTTAAATCAATAATTCAAGGAAACACTCTACCAATATATCAATATCTAATAGGTTCATACCCACAATTGAATAAATCATAGTTGTGATATTCTTACTATTTAATGAAATGTACAAGTAAGAACATAAAAAAATAACATATAATAAAAAGAACTAGTAAAAACCATGAAACATCCCATATGATGGAAAAATTTAATATAATCATAAGTTTATTTTCTTAACCTTCTTAATGGCCTTAATATGTTTGTGCCAAAACCAAAGACACTTCCTTATATAACATGAGTTTCGGAGAACCACAACCTCCATTTAAAAAAATCTATTATACTAATTATAAATATTTTCTATATGATTGGAATGTCTATAAATATCCATAGGTCAAAAAACACTATGATACATGCTCTACTAGGGTGGTCCTCACTCATGATGTCCATTATGATATTTAATAGGAACACTAAGAGAAAATAACTATACTCATAGTGAAGTAGATGTCATTCTCTAAATATTCATAAAAAAAATTATTTACATATTTCAATAACATATGATCATATGATATTAATAAATTTAATTAAACGGAATCAGAATCTATCAGAAAAATTTGCGGGCCACCACCATCAATATAAAAGTGATAAATATATCCCCCTAACAATAGGAACGATCCACTTAGAGGATTAATTATCAATCACCCATTCCATAGACTAGACACATGGTCATATACTAAAATCATTATCCTAAAATATACTTTTGTGTCACTAATATATTATCAATATTCATTGTTTTAATATTATGATGTTCAACACATAAACGTGAATTTATAAATGACACTATAGTAGTATGATGCAAAACTGGTACTATATTGCTGATAGAAGTAAAATCATTCAAAATTTCTTATCATCCCCAATATTATATGATAAAATAAATAATTTGAAATATTTATTCTACAAATTTAGTAAGGGTTCCTATCATTCTTATCATCAAAATGTTAATTACATCTATTGAATAAAATATTATTCATAAATTATTTTAATATATTTGAATAACAAAACGTGTCCCTTCAGATGCATTTCAAATTTTTATGGATTCATAAAAAATAATTAATAATCCATAAACATGGAATAAATCCATGCATAACACCTAATGGTTACCTGAAAAAAACTTATATAGGGATAGTTCCAGTCATTACAACTAAGGGGATCCCATTCAATATTGGTTGGGGGATCTCACCTCATTAATTCAACTACATATCATTTTAAAATTAATAACATGGGAATGAAATTAATACCAATATAGGTAGACCAATATCTTATTTATTCAATGAATAAATATAATGGAAGACCAATTTCTCCACTATGGTTAAAATAACTACACAAAATGGGTGAGGTAAAGGTTATCTCAATCAGTATAAATTATCTAGCTAATAATGGTTATCCAATAGGCTCCACTAAAATATATAACATTTATGAATACAGTGATAGAAGAATAAATCCTATATTTTCCTCCAAGTCTGATGGATAATGAAGAGATTACATGAATTTTTTTTCTAAATGGTACTTATTAAGGTCAAAAAATAGCCAACCCTCACATAAATCTTTATTAAATTTTATCTATCTTCACCATATACGAGACAATTTTTAACCAAAGGTAGTGATTATGGGAAGATATTGATGAATAATATATCTCCAACTACTATCACACTAATTGATCTTTCACAAAACAACTATTGGGTATGAAACTTTTCAAATGTTGTTGATATCCACCCTATCTTCATTATGTGGTTCATTTTTCAATTATTTTTAGTACGTATTTAAATAAAATTATAACCTTGTCCCATAATCAATGTAATTATTATACATGAATACTAAAATACCAGATATAACCTAGGAGACTCCAATATATTTTGTATTGTATGAATGAAAAAACCAAAACAAAAACGATATTTTTTTGAATTCTTCACCCAAACCAATGAGCTTCAAAAATTCCATAGTGGAAGATGTCCAGGGAACAATTCTTATGGTCCCTAGGACTTGATTCATAAAAAATGATGATTTTCACTCCTTAAAAAGTATCCAATAACTCTATATTAAAACTATATAATGGAAAATGTCTCAAACTCAAACCATTATAGAGAAGTCCCATTATGAGTTTGAAATAAATATATTTCACTAACAACTTGTAATAAAATGTAGGGAGAATGGTGAAAGAATTATCATCTAGTTAGTGAGCGTCCAAACATGATGGATTCATGTGTTTTTTCCTTGAAGGTTCTATGCTATCTAATCATAAATCATTACTCATAATAATTTTAGGTATTTATTATTAGAATTCACACAGAGTATTCATCCTATAGCTAGTATTGTTCAACTCTTGTGGAACTACTATACATTAGATGATTAGATATAATATAATAATAAAGGGGATGTATTTTTACATAGATCTTGAGGTAATTATTTCTCTAAAATGGTTCTTTAAAAATAGGTCATGCCACTCAACGATCTACAGTGAGAGGCCTTAAAAGGCCCTGACCCCGGTAGCCTGGAGCCAGTGCTATGGTTATGGTGTGTAATTTATTTCATACAAATGAAACAAATAAGTTACACATCATAACACAGCAGGAAGAACTTTCTGGTTTAGATCCTGGAGAATCAGAGACAATAACTTTTCTTCTTCATTGCTGAGCTAAGAACAAAAATCCAAGACGTGGAAAGGCTCTATCAACATGTAAAAAAATTTAACAAAAAACATAGGCTGAGCATTTAAATACTCAGCAAGGGGTTTTTTTGAAAATAAATAAATACAGCCTTTGAAAAATACTTTGAAAATACTTTTCCATACCTAAAATGTTTTCTTAATGGAAAAACTTCAAGACAAAACAAAAGTCAATGTAACACAGATAAAGCACATCATAATTATACACTATAACACTTACCTAAAGCCCACTTAATAGACAATATAAGCATGCTAATAAAAAGGCATGGGTTTTACTAAGTAAGGTGTCCATAAACAAGAAAGTTCTGTATGAAAAACAAGGTGTAAACATCATCAGAGTCGCACACAAGCACATTATCTACACAAAAATATGCACATCATGACATGATAATTGTAATACAACAATTGTAATTAAATTCTTGAAATGAAACTGGTCATGCATCAACATTTCCATATCATATGTCTTTTGTTTTTTGTAATCTGATACTCATAGGTAAGGTTCTATAACCAAGGATATTCCTCTAGTCGGAGTAATCACTTGGTTGGTCATAAACTAAGAAATGTATGATGAAGGACTCATGGTCTCTGTGTCAAGGCCTTGTGCCATGACCTAGGGGTAATAACCCAATCTGACTGTCTCAAGAACTATCGATGCATCTAGGAGCTTACTATTACTAGTCTCCAAACCGGAGGGCTTACTTTAAATAGTCCCCATCCTGGAGGGTTTTCTTTTTTACCAGACCCCATCCCGGTAGTCCCATACCTTTCTCACATGTTTAAAAGGATAGATATTCAAGGTGTCCCATATCACTTTGAATATTTAATTTTCATTTCATATTACCCAAGGTGTACAATACAACTTTGGGTAATACCATTTTCATTTCTCATTACCCAAGGTGTCCCATACCACTATGGGTAATTTAGTTCTTAGTTCATTATCATGTTGAGTCATATGGATTAATAATAACATGAATAAGGTAACTATTATATAATTGCTTTAAAAATACATGATACGAAAGATAAAGATGAAAATATGGAATAAAATCATGCATGTTTCAGAAAGCATACTATGTGCATAGACCAATTAAATAAGCGTATAAAATGATGAATGTATGAGATTTTCCCCAAGGGGTATTAAATGATGAGTCTCTAAAATTCCTGTACATGGAAATGAACTACTTGGCATTAAATATTGTTCTTCATAGGTTACTGTACTTGCAACAAATCTGCAACCACTAATAATCACTACATCATGCTTGGTATAAAAATAATAAACACTTGCAATCTTTAAAATTCCAATAATTGTAAATAAACTTCTTTAAATAAAATACTTGGCATTAATTATTGTTCTTCAAAAGACATAGGATTTGCAGTTAAACTCTGATCACTAATAATCACTGTGACAAACATGGTATAAAATTAATAGAGGGTTTCTTCATATTAACATAACCCTTATGTCCCTATCCTTTTAATACAAGTATAAAACAGGAATAAGAATATCCTTTAAAAAAACATAAATCATTTCGAGGCGACATATTTAATTATTCAAGTTCACCGGTATACTCTTAGACACAAAAATATAAAACAACATAGGCAAGCACTAAAATACTACATGCATAAAATATTAATAACCATTTCTTAAAGCTATGGTTTCATATATTAATCTAAAAAACACATACATACATAGAGATATATACACAAATTATATGTATAGGTTGCCTCATAAATTAAACATGTTTCACATAAAATATGAAAACCTCTAACTACTTATCATTTATTCAGTTTTAAAAAAATCAAAACCTTATGGGGGTTTAAATTTTAATGAATATTTAAATACATAATCATATAAAAACATTGTTTTTAACTATAACATAATTTTACTTAAACCAAAGACAATGTTCGTATAAAAAATATTCTTCAAAGATAATTATTCATCTCTTAAAAATCAAAACTGATTTCCATTCCAATACATAACCTTATATAAATATATAGTTATATGTATATAAATACGGCTTTCATAAAATCATATATGTTAGGAATTGATTTGAGAAAGACCCTTTTCAAAATATAATTCTTATTATAAAAAACTGAATAATATTCGATACCCTAAAATAAATTTGGTTTGAGTTATATATATATATATATATTCAAAACCGTATATACACTATACACTTAAACTAAAGTTTTAGGTTTGTAAAATAGGATCGTTAAAACTAACCTAAAAAGGATACCAATTTTTATATCATGATGGCAACACCCTTTAAAATTTTTTAAAACCGAAGGGTTTGTGTTGTATATATAATATTATATCAATACATCTATTGTATCACACCAGTTACAAAAGAAATACTCAAAATAAACAAAATATTTAAATCATATAAGAGAAACACCCTTCCAAAACCACACACCCTGTTTTTGAAACAAAACGTGATACAATTATATAAAATTTACATGTATATATATATATACTTTTCATGTAACCAATTACACATGGAGGGTGTATACAACGTTTTCTATTAAATAAAATAAACGGGAGTATCCCTCTAATGTAAACACCCTGGGAGTCCTCTGTTTAAAAGAATGGATATCATGGAATATATATATAAATATATATATATATATATATATTCCTTTGACTATAAGTCGTATTTTATATAGACATGTATATATAAACATGAAACGAGGATCATGGGTGGGTTAAAAACCCACGTAAATAGGACACCCTTACCGCTTAAGGAAGAAACCCGCCGTAGAGGGAGGCTTACTGGGTGGCTGGAGAAACGAGAGGAACTTGGGTTGCCGAAGGTGGTCCGGTGAGGTCGCGGCAACCTGGAGACGCTACAAGGTAACAGCGTGGTGAGCAGCGGCATAGCGCCAGCACTGGTGTGTTCATGCACGGGGAGCATGTTTCGGAGCAAATGGTGGTTTGTGTGGTGGTGAGGTGACGACGAGGTAGGTGTCGCGGCAGCACGGGTTGGCTTCGGAGGTCCCCTCTTACACAGAGGTGTCATTGTTCTTAAAGGAAAACGATCTGGGGTTAGACCGATCCTATGATGACCTAGGAAGGTAGGTGCGCAAGGTCAAACTAACATGTAATGGCCCGGACCTCTCCAGTCCATTTCTTTGTAAAAAAATTTGATGTGGTCAAACACGACACGTGTTGTAATAATAATTTATAATAATAATTGATAATGGTGGCGTGAAAATATTTGGTGTTAATTAGATAAAATGGTTTTAATTTAATCATTGTAAAATATAATAAATAAAATCGAATATATTTAATAAAATGATGGGAGGTGCATGGAATAAGTTATAAATGAATAAATTACAATAAATGAGGCTCATGTAATAAATTATAAAGGAATGAAATGCATGGGGTGCATGGGTGTGACCTTGTATAGGAGGCGTTGTGCGGTTCTCCACAATTAAAGTTGGAATTGTGTTAATAACATTAAAAGGGTATTATTATATAATAATTTTTTATAATAATAATAACATGAAGAGGCACGTGAATGGGGTTCCCAACCATGCGTGAATATAATGTTATGGGATATATGGAGTAATTATATGAAAATAATGGGCGTCAATAATAATAATAATTATTTATGTTAATGATGGGGACCCGTTGATGAAATTGAAAGAGGATTTATTACTATTGAATTAAATAATAATGATAAAGGTGACAGAAATATGTGTGTGATTGGTAAATTAAATTAAATGGGTTTAATTTTTGGTTAGTAAATTTAATTATTTGAATTTAATTAAATGGAATGGTTTTAACTTAATAACCATGGTAAACTAATATAATGGGATTAAATTAGTACATTAATTATGGGTGTTATTATTATTAATTTTATTAAATAATAAAGTTGAAGTGAGAATGGAGTTTGGGGCGTTCCACATGGAGTAAAAGAAATGGGAGGAGCCACTTTTGGTGGTGGGAGAGAATCATGAAAGAAAAAAAAATAGATTTGAGAGAGAAACAAAAAAATAATAATAAGAGAAATAAAATTAAAAGACAAATAAATGAAAAAGGAGGAATTGGTGCTTAATTATAGCGCCCATGAAGACTCCAAAACGTGATTTCTTTTGGAGTTATGAAAAATAAATAAATAATTGATTAATAATAATAATAAAATATTGTTATTATTAATTTTGTTGATAAAAAACTTTTTTGTCCGTAACTTCTTCGTGCGACCTCGGTTTCACGAACCGCCAGTGGCAGTGCGACCCTGACTACGAGATGAAAATTATGAGCCCAATACTAGATGTCTTTTTCGGGTTATTGGATTGGGTACCCGAAACGCTCATGAATTAATAGATTTAATATTGTTATTATTACGGGATCTTGTATCCAACGTATCTCCCTCATACGGTATCGGATTGACGATCCGTCAGCGACAGCATAACCCTGAAATTATGACAGTCATTTTAAGACCATTAATGAGCTATTTTATGACTCATGCCTCGGGTCAACAAAACACCACATATTGACAGAATTATCATTATTATTAAAACGTGTGGAAATCGCGTGACGTGTTGTGTGTTAACCAATCCAAACATGTAACGTATGTATGGTCACATCGTGTATTCATTAATGCACGCTGAATACTGATTTACCTATTCGTTGCCTATATAATAACGAGGTCATGTTTTATCTTCCATATCGATCGCTTCTTTGTCGCACGACAACGCTCTTGGACAATCGAGAAGTATTCCTCCTCTAACTTCTTTGTCCGAGCTCTGAATTACGATCCGTCAGTGGCCACAGGATCGTAGCGACGAGACGAAGCTTCTATGCCCAGACTTGTCACCTTTCCTTCCGGCCTTCCTTTTCCAGATTCCATCCTAGGAGGCGTTTGTCGGGTTTGGCGAAGGCGGAGGACACCTAAGGACGTCGTCGGAAGCGACGTGATCGGGACCTTTTGAGGTAGGGGTTTACCTTCGTCTCTCTATTTGGTGCAACATGCGGGGTGGGATATTTCTCTTTTGTTCCATGGGATGCAGTTGAACTTTAAATAAAGATAATAACCGGATAAAGAAGGGTTTGGGGTTTTGGTGCTGTTTCTATTACCTTCCAGTTTCTTTATCTTCTGATTGTGATTTTGGATTGAAAGGCCTTTGCCTACTGAAAATCAAGGTCGTTGGTGGCCTTTGCGTACGCAATTGATATCTGAATTGTTTGTGGTTGGTTTTGTTAAAACATGGAAAATGGATAAGCACGTAAATACTGACTGATTAAATGAGAATGAAAACCATGTGTGATCACCCCTGTTGAACAAAATTGGAATAATGAACATGTTGGTGGTTTGGTTGTTTTGTGGGAAATGTTTTTGTAAACGATGGGGTTGAAATGGGAAGTGGTTGGTTGTGGAAAATGCCTTTATTTATGAAAAGTGTTTTGATTATGAAAAGTTTTTTGGAAGTAAAAGGTGTTTTCAAATGCGGAAATGTTTTGTGTGTGGAAAGGGTTTTATGTGTGGAACTTTGAAATAAATGAATGATGGAATGTTGTATGGTTGTGATAATATTTTGTAAATGAAATGGCATGTGGTTGCTTGCGTTTTACCTAACCATGGTTGTGGATGGCAGGGATATGTTTGTGAAAGGTTTTGTCTGGATGATAGTTTACCAGTAGTAATAATTTGTTAAACCATTGCATGAAACATGAAAACCTAAATGGGGTTGGGGGATGATTGTTTGGTTGTTGATGCATGCTTCATGGTAGCAGTGCCGAGGCACATGCTCAGTTCCTCTTTTTAAGAAGCCATAGGTTGGGCTGTGTGTTTGGTATATGTATATATATAATTGTATCTTTGTGTTTTGTCGCACCACACCCATGTCAAGCACCTAGTGCCGAACACTCCCATTTTATGGGAGATGGTGTTCCCCATTAGTTACTAGCTCCTTCCTGCTCCTTCATCCATAGGCTATGATGGATTGAGGTGACCATACACCCAAGACTCTTCGGGTAGGTCTCGAAGGCTGTGATGGCTTGAGACGACCTTTAACCCAAGACTCTTCGGGCAGGCTTACCATTCCCAAGAACCTTCGGGATGAGGCCCGGGTGTCTGCGGGCGGGTTAGTGGTTGTAGCCCAGGTGTGTGCGGGCGAGATGCGTGGTTGTGAGGCCCAGGTGTGTGCGGGCGAGATTCATGGTTGTGAGGGCCAGGTGTGTGCGGGCGAGATGCGTGGTTTGGCCCATGTGTGTGCGGGCGGGAAGAGTGTGGTAGCGTCAGGATGTTTGCCGTTAGGAAGAGAAACATCTAATTAAGTGGGAAATGGTGCGGGGTACCAAATACTTTTGTTCTATATATATACTAAACTTGTTTGTGTTACTTGGTGAGTGTGACCAGTGAGGCTGGGTGGATAGTTTTTCCTTGTTAGTTTCTGGTTCTTCTGTTTTCTCACGGGACCATAGGGTGTCTCCCCACTTGTGCATGAGAGATTTAGGTTTCCCTACTGAGTATACTTGTATTCTCACCCTACATTTACTTTCAAGTTTCCAGAAGGACTACCAGGGCCGTGCGGGACCCTACTAGTCGGGCAGTTGGAGTTGTTGTAGTTGTTGTTCTCTTGTTTTCTTTGGCATTGTACTTTTGAGATTCCTTTTACTTGTACCTTGTTATAAAAATTGTTTAAACATTCATGTGGGCTTGGTTTGGGTTTATTTATATACACTTGTTCTTTTCCCTTTTTGGTGGTTGACTTGTCCATTTTCCCGATCCAAAATAATAAAAAGGGTAATGCCTCCCATATTTGTGAAAACTCATACACTTGGTGCTAGTCGCCAACCCGAGGCCTACTGGAGGCGGGTCTCGGGGGTCATTATCTTCCTTTCACCATTTCCAGATCAGGAGGGGCATCATTGGTGGGAGGGGGTCGTGACAGAATGGTATCAGAGGTGATGGTTGAGAGATAGGATGGAGTCTGGAGTTAGGCACAGTGAGGATTGCATGGGATGGTAGGGCAACAGTGTTCGTTAATCTTGGTGCGTGACATAGGCCAGGGAAGACCGGCTAGGACACGTGATTTTAGGGCCCCCGTGATCCGATGCAAGGACACTGAGCCTACCGAACGACCAAGTGAGACTATATTGATTAAAACTTTGTGTTTTTCATTACTACTTGGGCTTCGGCGTTCCCTGTTTACCGAACAACTATGGCTCCTGGACGTCAACAGAACCGCAGAGGAGTGGGACACAGACAGTTTCATGCAATAGAAGTGGCAACCCTAGGAAGGCCTGAGTTCAAGAGAGATGTTTCCGGTTTTACTTAAATGCTCTAATTTATGTTTTGTTTAAATTCAAGATCATCACACTCCTTTTTTGAAACTCATTCTCGCCCATGCTTTGGGCCAGGAACTTTTTTTCATGAATTTATAATGCTAAGTTGTTTCCATCTTTCCTTTAAATGTGTGTGAAGAGTCATAACATGTGGGGAGAGGAGGACCTAATCCCTAATCAAGACGCATTAATGTGGATGAGATTAAACCCGTGCAGGAGAGTCAGTGCCGCCTAAAGCGGATAATATCTCGACATGGGAGAATGATTTCCTCAAGCCATGTGTTCGGGAAATTTATTGATGTTTTGTATGGTGTGGGGGGGCAGTGTAAGTTGGAAAATCCTAATATATGGAAGTGGGAAGGCTCAGTCCTTAATCGAGAGGCATTACTGCGGATGCGATTAAACCCGTGCAGGTGAGTCAGTGCCGCCTAAAGCGGATAATATCTCGACATAGGAGAGGGAATTCCTAACTCACATAATTAGGGTTGTCGGTTGTTTCTTGTTATGACAAGAGGCCTGAGAGATATCTTGAGGGGTGGTTGTTCGTACCATTCCCCCTTTTATGGGTTGGTTTTAATTCTCGAGGACGAGAATGTTTTGAGAGGTATCTGGTGTAATGGCCCGGACCTCTCCGGTCCATTTCTTTGTAAAAAAATTTGATGTGGTCAAACACGACACGTGCTGTAATAATAATTTATAATAATAATTGATAATGGTGGCGTGAAAATATTTGGTGTTAATTAGATAAAATGTTTTTATTTAATCATTGTAAAATATAAGAAATAAAATCGAATATATTTAATAAAATGATGGGAGGCGCATGGAATAAGTTATAAAGGAATAAATTACAATAAATGAGGCTCATGTAATAAATTATAAAGGAATGAAATTCATGGGGTGCATGGGTGTGACCTTGTACAGGAGGCGTTGTGAGGTTCTCCACAATTAAAGTTGGAATTGTGTTAATAACATTAAAAGGGTATTATTATATAATAATTTGTTATAATAATAATAACATGAAGAGGCACGTGAATGGGGTTCCCAACCATGCGTGAATATAATGTTATGGGATATATGGAGTAATTATATGAAAATAATGGGCGTCAATGATAATAATAATTATTAATGTTAAGGATGGGGACCCGTTGATGAAATTGAAAGAGGATTTATTACTAATGAATTAAATAATAATGATAAAGTTGACAGAAATATGTGTGTGATTGGTAAATTAAATTAAATGGGTTTAATTTTTGGTTAGTAAATTGAATTATTTGAATTTAATTAAATGGAATGGTTTTAACTTAATAACCATGGTAAACTAATTTAATGGGATTAAATTAGTACATTAATTATGGGTGTTATTATTATTACTTTTATTAAATAATAAAGTTGAAGTGAGAATGGAGTTTAGGGCGTTCCACATGAAGTAAAAGAAATGGGAGGCGCCACTTTTGGTGGTGGGAGAGAATCATGAAAGAAAAAAAATAGATTGGAGAGAGAAACAAAAAAATAATAATAAGAGAAATAAAATTAAAAGACAAATAAATGAAAAAGGAGGAATTGGTGCTTAATTATAGCGCCCATGAAGACTCCAAAACGTGATTGCTTTTGGAGTTATGAAAAATAAATAAATAATTGATTAATAATAATAATAAAATATTGTTATTATTAATTTTGTTGATAAAACACTTTTTTGTCTGTAACTTCTTCGTGCGACCTCGGTTTCACGAACCGTCAGTGGCAGTGCGACCCTGACTACGAGACAAAAATTATGAGTCCAATATTGGATGTCTTTTTCGTGTTTTCTGATTGGGTACCGGAAACGCTCATGAATTAATAGATTTATTATTGTTATTATTACGGGATCTTGTATCCAACGTATCTCCCTCATACGGTATCGGATTGACGATCTGTCAGTGATAGCGTAACCCTGAAATTATGACGGTCATTTTAAGACCACTAATGAGCTACTTTTATGAATCATGCCTCGGGTCAACGAAACACCACATATTGATAGAATTATCATTATTATTAAAACGCGTGGAAACCACGTGACGTGTTGTGTGTTAACCAATCAAAACATGTAACGTATGTACGGTCACATCGTGTATTCATTAATGCACGCTGAATACGGATTTACCTATTCGTTGCCTATATAAGAACGAGGTCATGTTTTATCTTCCATATCGATCGCTTCTTTGTCGCACGACGACGCTCTTGGACAATCGAGAAGTATTCCTCCTCTAACTTCTTTGTCCGAGCTCCGAATTACGATCCGTCAGTGGACACAGGATCGTAGAGACGAGAAAAATCTTCTAAGCCCGGACATTTCACCTTTCCTTCCGGCCTTCCTTCTCCAGCTTCCATCCTAGGAGGCATTTGTCGGGTTTGGCGAAGGCGGAGGACACCGAAGGACATCGTCGGAAGCGACGTGATCAGGACCTTTTGAGGTAGGGGTTTACCTTAGTCTCTCTATTTGGTGCAACATGTGGGGTGGGATATTTCACTTTTGTTAAATGGGATGCAATTGAACTTTAAATAAAGATAATAACCGGATAAATAAGGGTTTGGGGTTTTGTGCTGTTTCTATTTCCTTCCAGTTTCTTTATCATCTGATTGTGATTTTGGATTGAAAAGCCTTTGCCTACTGAAAATCAAGGTCGTTGGTGGCCTTTGCGTACGTAATTGATATCTGAATTGTTTGTGGTTGGTTTTGTTAAAACATTGAAAATGGATTAGCACGTAAAGACTGGCTGATTAAATGAGAAAGAAAACCTTGTGTGATCACCCCGGTTGAACAAAATTGGAATAATGAACATGTTGGTGGTTTGGTTGTTTTGTGGGAAATGTTTTTGTAAACGATGGGGTTGAAATGGGAAGCGGTTGGTTGTGGAAAATGCCTTTATTTATGAAAAGTGTTTTGATTATGAAAATTGTTTTGGAAGTAAAAGGTGTTTTCAAAAGAGGAAATGTTTTGTGTGTGGAAAGGGTTTTATGTGTGGACCTTTGAAATAAATGAATGATGTAATGTTGTATGGTTGTGATAATCTTTTGTAAATGAAATGGCATGTGGTTGCTTGCGTTTTACCTAACCTTGGTTGTGGATGGCAGGGATATGTTTGTGAAAGGTTTTGTCTGGATGATAGTTGCCATGTAGTAATAATTTGTTAAACCATTGCATGAAACATGAAAACCTAAATGGGGTTGGGGGATGATTGTTTGGTTGTTGATGAATGCTTCGTGGTAGCAGTGCCGAGGCACATGCTCAGTTCCTCTTTTTAAGAAGCCATAGGTTGGGTTGTGTGTTTGGTATATGTATATATATAATTGTATCTTTGTGTTTTGTCGCACCACACCCATGTCGAGCACCTAGTGCCGAACACTCCCATTTTATGGGAGTGGGTGTTCCCCCTTAGTTACTAGCTCCTTCTTGCTCCTTCTTCCATAGGCTATGATGGCTTGAGGTGACCTTACACCCAAGACTCTTCGGGTAGGTCTCAGAGGTTGTGATGGCTTGAGGCGACCTTTAGCCCAAGACTCTTCGGGCAGGCTTACCGTTCCCAAGAACCTTCGGGATGAGGCCCAGGTGTCTGCTGGCGGGTTAGTGGTTGTGGCCCAGGTGTGTGCGGGCGAGATGCGTGGTTGTGAGGCACGGGTGTGTGCGGACGGGAAGAGTGTGGTAGTGTCAGGACATTTTCTGTTAGGAAGAGCAGCATCTAATTAAGTGGGAAATGGTGCGGGGTACCCAATACTTTTGTTCTATATATATACTAAACTTGTTTGTGTTACTTTGTGAGTGTGACCAGTGAGGCTGGGTGGATAGTTTTTCCTTGTTAGTTTCTGGTTCTTCTGTTTTCTCACGGGACCTTAGGGTGTCTCCCCACTTGTGCACGAGAGCTTTAGGTTTCCCTACTGAGTATACTTGTATGCTCACCCTACGTTTACTTTCAGGTTTCCAGAAGGACTACCAGGGCCGTGCGGGACACTACTAGTCGGGCAGTTGGAGTTGTTGCAGTTGTTGTTCTCTTGTTTTCTTTGGCATTGTACTTTTGAGCTTCCTTGTACTTGTACCTTGTTATAAAAATTGTTTAAACATGCATGTGGGCTTGGTTTGGGTTTATTTATATACACTTGTTCTTTTCCCTTTTTGGTGGTTGACTTGTCCTATTTCCCGATCCAAAATAATAAAAAGGGTAATGCCTCCCATATTTGTGAAAACTCATACCCTTGGTGCTAGTCGCCAACCCGGGGCCTGCTGGAGGCGGGAATCGGGGGTCATTATCTTCCTTTCACCATTGCCAGATCAGGAGGGGCATCTTTGGTGGGAGGGGGTCGTGACATAACAGTGGAGAGGGTGGCATCTCGGGAAATCCATAGCTGGTTTGTGGGACCTCAACGTGAGGTAGATGACAACCGAGTTTGCGGAGAAAGAAAAAAAAAGAACGACGGTTGGGATCTAACTTAGAGAGATCGGACGGTCAAGGTGATCGTGCGGCCAGCAAAGGATTCACTGGGAAGGAAAGGTATGCTTTAAAAAAAACAGTTTACTTTTAATGAAAAAAGTCTATAGTAGTAGAATTGAATTTACACAATTTAACAGCTATTTTTAACATAGAGATTCCAAATCTAAAAATCCCATTTTAGATTATGTAAAATACCATACCATTTGATATATATCTTATAAATTTCATAATTACCAAAATAAACTTTTATTAGGAACTTATATCTTTAGAAATAAAAAATCCAATTTATATCATACCCCTTCGTTTGATTTCTAAATAATTTTTTCCCCTATTTTAAAATACATAGTTTTAGAGATTCAATATATAAATTTGTTTTATAATTATTACAGATACCCCTTTAAGCATGACGTTCAAAAAATTTAAAATACTATATTTTCCACCATATAGTTATCAACAAGATTTTGAAAAAAAAATCAAAATAGGTTCATTTTCAAGAATAATATTATATTTTAATAATCGAATAAATAATTGTAAATTTTTTTTACATATTAAAATATTGAAATACCATAAGATTATAAAAGTGTCATAAAGACCCAATTTTTTAAAAATATGTACATTATTCATTGAAACCCAACTGTCATAAAATGGCCATATTCCCTTAGAGGTCCATTATAAAAACAAGGGGTAGGGTGTTTTACATTTTCAAAACACCAGACCCTAGGCGGATGGCTCTTCACATACCAGTGGTGCTGAGTACATGCGCAGTTGTTCTGGATGTTGTATTTTTTACACTAATGGACCCTGAAGATGACGACTATCCGATTACCCGAGTTTTGATTCTCAGTAGTCTTGTTGTGGTCGTGTTAGGTATTGTGCACGATACTTTCAATTAGATGGGCCTTGTTGCAATGTAACTTTTAAATAATTACCAGTTTATAGTATTCTTCATGTTTTATTTACTTTAGAATTATTTATCAGCACACAAAGGACAAAATAAAATAAAATAAAACAAGAGACATCATTAAAAGCATAACATTGTTCACTTGGACCTGTTCATAAAACATGGGGTGTCACATTATCCCCATCTTAAAAAAATTGCGTCCTCGCAATTCGATAGGCGTACATAAACTGACATATTCACATGGCTTCTCTGACACCCTTGGTGATGTATCTCTACCTTTACCGCCCATGGAAGAAGTTACTATTCAACTCTATCCCTAGGGTAGAACAAAGCTTGTGGGTCTCCTCTTCCCAAATACATTCTTGGAAAAGTATATCGTGGTTAAACCCAAGCTCCCGTTTGATACACGTGGTTTTACAGAGATGGGAACGAGGGACATCAAGCTTCATGACATCAAATTGGATTTGGTTCCTAAATATCTCTTGAACCACTTCATATCTAAAGGATTTGATGAAAGACCCAAAATCGCAGATCTCCCCAAGCATGCTGAAACACAAAATTTCGTACATAAAGACTGCGCGGATGTCCAACTCCTTTGCAGCTTCTCTGAAGGTCGTGAAGGCCTACCATTTATTATTCATGGTTAAACACAGGAAGAGTCCCTCGTTTTATGTCCCTTTTTTTTATAATTCACGAACAGTGCATTGGCCATTTGGTTATACACAACTTCCAACACTCGGAAGATTCGAAGGACATTCGAGCGTTTCGATATTTCATAGAGGGGTTTGCACGTGGGTCATAAGTTAACAAAAGGTTGGTAACTTGATGAGCTGTATTTTGCTACAGTAGTCTCCAGGATATCTATAGGGAGAGTCAAGAGTCTAGGTGTGGTTCGCTGTATTTCCATATGAGAAGTTTAAGAAAAAAACCCTACTTAGTAAAACATTGTTAATGTTTTTGTGTTGTCTTAATTTTCCAGGGTTTCCTAAACCATTCCTCTGATACCAACTATAATGCCCCGACACAGGTAGCCTAGTGCCGGTTCTATGGTTATAGTGTGTAATTTATTTCATACAAATGAAAAAAATAAGTTGCACATCATAACACATCAGGAGGAACTTTCTGGTTTAGATCCTGGATAATCAGAGAAAACATCTTTGCTTCTTTATTGCTGAGTTACGAACAATAATCCAAGACTTGGAAAGGCTCTATCAAGCTATAAAAAAAATTAACAATAAAAGTAGGGTGAGAATTGAAATACTCAGTAAGGGGTTTTTTGAAAATACATAAATACAGCCTCTGAAAACTACTTTGAAAATACTTTTCCATACTTAAAATGTTTTCTTAAAGGAAAAACTTCAAGACAAATCAATAGTCAATGTAACACAGTTAAAGAACTTAATACTTATAAACTAGAACACTTAGCTGAAACCCACTTAATAGAAAAGATAAGCATGCTAATAAAAAGGCATGGGTTATACTAAGTAAGGTGTCCATAAACAAGAAATGTGTGTATGAACAACATGGTGTAAACATCATCAGAGTCACGCACAAGCGCATTATCTACACAAAAAGAGGCACATCATGACATGATAATTGTAATGAAACATTTGTAATGAAATTTTGGAAATGAAACTGGTCATGCATCAACATTTCCATATCATACACGTTTTTTTTTTAATTTGATACTCATAGGTAAGGTTCTATAACAAAGGATATTCCTCTAGTCGGAGTAATAACTTGGTTGTTCATAAACTAAGAAATGTATGTTAAGGACTCATGGTATCTGTGTCAAGGCCTTGTGCCATGACCTAGGGGTATTAACCCAATCTGGCTGTCTTGAGAACTAACAATGCATCGAGGAGATTAATTTTACTGGTCTCCAACCCGGAGTGCTTACTTTAACTTGTCCCCATCCTGGAGGGATTTCTTTTTCACCGGGCCCCATCCTGGTAGTCACATACATTTCTCACATGTTGAAAAGGTCATATATTCAAGGTGTCCCATACCAATTTGAATTTTTAATTTTCATTTCATATTACCCAAGGTGTCCCATACCACTTTGGGTAATACCATTTTCATTTCTCATTACCCAAGGTGTCCCATACCACTTTGGGTAATTTAGTTCTTAGATAATTATCATGTTGAGTCATATGCCTGAATAATAACATGAATAAGGTAACTATTATATAATTGGTTTACAAATACATGCTACGACAGATAAAGTTGAAAACATGGAATAAAAGCAGGCATGTTTCAGTAAGCATACTATGTGCATAGAACAATTATTTATGCGCATAAAATGGTGAATGTATGAGATTTTCCCCAAGGGGTATTAAATGACGAGTCTCTAAAATTCTAGTACATGTAAATGAACTACTTGACATTAACTGTTGTTCTTCACAGGTCACTGTACTTGCAACAAATATGAAACCACTAATAATCACAACGGAGTGCTGGTTATAAAAATAATAAACAGTTTCTATCCTTAAAATTACAATACATGGAAACAAATTACTTTAAATAAAATACATGGCATTAATTATTGTTCTTCACAAGACATAGGATTTTCCATTAAACTCTGATCACTAATAATCATTGCGACCTACTTGGTATAAAATTAATAGAGGGTTTCTTCATATTAACATAACCCTTAAGCCCCTATCCTTTTAAAACAAGTTTAAAACAGGCATAAGCATATCATTTCAAAAAACATAAATCATTTTGAGGCGAGATCTTTAATTAGTCAAGTTCACTGGTATACTCTTAGACACAAAAATATAAAACAACATAGGCAAGCACTAAAATCCTACATGAATAAAATATTAATAACCATTTCTTGAAACTAGGGTTTCATATATTAATATTAAAAACACATACCTACATAGAGATATATACAGAAAGTAAATGTATTGGTTGTATCATAAATTAAATATGTTTCACCTAAAATCTGAAAACCTCTAACTACTTATCATTTATTTAGTTAAAAAAACGTTATGGGGGTTTAAATTTTATTGAAACTATATATACATAAACATATAAAAACATTGTTTTTAACTGTAACATAGTTGTACTTCAACCAAAGACCAAGTTCGCATAAAAAAATTTCTTCAAAGATAAGTATTCATCTCTTAAAAATCAAATCTGATTTTCATTGCAACACAAAACCTTATATAAATATATAGTTATAGGTATATATATACAGCTTACATAAAATCATACACGTTAGGAATTGATTAGAGAAAGAACATTTTCAAAATATAATTCTTAATATAAAAATAATGAATAATCTTCGATAGCCTAAAAATAATTGGGTTTGAGTTATATATATATATATATATTCAAAACTGTATATACACTATACACTTAAACATGAGATTTAGGTTTGTAAAATAGGATCGTTAAAACTAACTTAAAAAGGATACCCCTTTTTATACCATGATGGAAACACCCTTTAAAATTCTTCAAAACCGAAGGGTTTGTGTTGTATATATAAAATTATATCAATACACCTATTGTATCATACCTGTTACAAAATAAATACTCAAAATAAACAAAATCCATAAATCATATAAGAGAAACACCCTTCCAAAACCACACACCCCATTTTTGAAACAAAATGTGATACAATTATTTAAAATTTACATGTATATATGTATATACATTGCATGTAACCGATTACACATGGAGGGTTTATACTAGGTTTTCTATTAAATAAAAGAAACGGGAGTACCCCACGAAGGTAAACACCCTATGATTCCTCTGTTTAAAATAATGGATAACATGGAATATATATTTATATTCCTTTGATATAAGTCGTATTTTATATACTCATGTATATATAAACATGAAATGAGGAGCATGGGTGGGTTAAAAAAGACCACGTAAATAGGATACCCTTACCACTTAAGGAAGAAACTCGTCGTAGAGGGAGGCTTGCTGGGTGGCTGGAGGAACAAGGGGAACTTGGGTGGTCGGAGGTGGTCCGGTGATGTTGCAGCCACCTGGAGACGCTGCAAGGTAACAACATGGTGACCAGCGGCGTAGCGCCAGCACGGGTGTGGTCGTGCACGGGTAGTGTGGTGCGGAACCAATGGTGGATTGTGTGGTGGTGAGGCGACGACGCGGTAGGTGTCGCGGCGGCGAGGGTTGGCTATATAGGTCCCCTCTTACATAGAGGTGTCATTGTTATTAATGGAAAACGATCTGGGGGTTAGGCCAATCCTATGATGTATTAGGAAGTTGGGTGCGCAAGGTCAACCTAACAGTGGAGAGGGTGGCGACTCGGGAAATCCAGAGCTGGTTTGCGGGACCCCAACATGAGGTAGAAGACGACTGAGTTTCCAGAGAAACAAAAAGAATGACGGATGGGATCCGACTTAGAGAGATCAGACGGACGAGATAAAAAGAGAGTTTTAAAAAAAACATCAACCGCCAGGATCTGATCTTAGAGAGATCAGATGGTCGAGGCAATCGCGCGGCCAGTAAAGGCTTCGCCGAGAAGGAATAGTATGCTTTAAAAAAACAGTTTACTTTTAAAAAAAAAATGTATATAACATTAAAATTGAATTTACCCAATTTAACAGATATTTTTAACATAGATATTCCAAATCAAAAATCCCATTTTAGATTATGTAAAATACCTTACAATTTGATATAAATCTTATAAATTCATAATTAACATACTAAACATTAATTCGGAACTTATATCTTTAGAAATCAAAAATCCAATTTATATCATATCCCTTTATTTGATTTCTAAATAATTATTTTCCCTATTTAAAAATACATAGTTTTAGAGATTCAATTTTTTTTACAATTATTACAGATACCCCTTTAAACATGACGTTCGACACATTTTAATATACTAAGTTTTCCACCATATACATATCTTCATGATTTTGAAAAAAATCAAAATAGATTCATTTTGAAGAATAATATTTTATTTTAATACTCAAAGAAATAATTCTAATATTTTCTTTACATATTAAAATAATGAAATACAATATGATTATAAAAGTGTTATAAAGACCAAATTTTTGTAAAAGGATGCACTTTATCCATTGAAACCCAACGGTCATATGACAGTCATATTCCCTTAGAGGTCAATTATCAAAACAAGGGGTAGGGTGTTTTACTATTTCAAAGCACCTGACCCTTGGCGGATGGCTCTCCTCATACCACTAGTGCTGAGTGCGTGCGCGGTGGTTCTAGATGTTATACTTTTCACACTGATGGACCCTGAAGATGACGACTATCTGATTACCAAAGTTGTGATTCTCAGTAGTCTTGTTGTGGCCGTGTTAGGTCTTATGCACGGTACATTCAATTAGATGGATCTTGATGTAATGTAGCTTTTAAATTTATACCAGTTTTTCGTATTCTTCATGTTTTATTTCCTTTAGAATTCTTTATCAGCACACAAAGAACAAAATAAAATAAAATAAAACAAGAGACATCATTAAAATCATAACATTGTTCACTTGGACCTTTTCATAAATCTTGGGGCGTCACTGGCCTAATATGAGTCTTAGGTTCTTCACAGCCCAAACTCTAAATATGATCTTCCAATCCCACATAGAATGTTCTATAGAATTAACGTAAATTTATAGTGCACATCCAGTTGATATAATATTGGATGGACATGAGAGAGCATAACCAAGAATTATGTTATGAATGTAAAATCATTATTTTACCTTGTAATGATTACATAAATCACTTGAAAAACAAATAAAATATTTATTGCTGGTGAAAGGATACATCGCTTTACATACCTATAATAGTCTCCCTGATTTAATACCAGTTCACAATATCCCATTTATCACTAGTTGCATAAACTATTTAACTAGTCCCTAACATGACTACAAACAAAAAACATAATCCCTTGGACTCAATTGATTTGATACCACTTTGAAATTACATGACACAAATAGGCTCCTCCAAAAAAAAATGGAAAGGTAATTGTTACACCCCAAGAATTCAACTAATTGGAATGGTGATTGTGACTAGAAATAAATATGTATATCAAATAATATGGGGAGACACATCCTATATCAACCATAACATATCCTTAATGAATTAAATAACCATCCACACAATTTAAATTTATATAAACAAATGAAGTGTATGTAGTTCATTCATGAGTCACATAGGAAAAATAAAATTGTAACTATACAAATCTAAAATTCTATGTATCATATAAACATGGAACATGGGAATAATCTTGCTAACAATAGATACTCATGTATTTTTCATTTAATTCAATGGTTAACACCACAAAAACGGACCACCAATCTCCTCCAAAAACCACCATATGCTCCAAACACCATTGAACACCATCATGGATAGCTCTGAACAATCATCACTCTCTCTATATCAACCTAAATTACCTATAAACAGTTTCATTGTCTGTATAGATAGATAATTAATAGAAGAAACCCACATATGGGTTTTTATAAACATACATATTCAGAAACCTTAAAATAAAAAAAATAAAATATAAAGAAACATATGATCTCATCTACAAAATAGGTGGGTAACATAATGAAGGGAATAAAAAAGTATAAATGATATAATAACTAGAAGTAGTAGTGATATAATATAGTCTCATTATTCTTATCTCCAATCCATGTAAGTTCATATATCAACGAAAAATATGGATTCTTAGTTAACTGATTCGATTATCAATGTATGATGTCGGAAGAAATACTAAAATTCACATATGAAAGGAAAGAATTGGAGAATGAAAAATTCACAAGGATATATGTCTCCAAAAAACAAAACCATTTTAAATTTTTCATCGTTAATAGAAACCAAAAACAAGAACGTGCATCTCAATGATGTATGTTTTTCAGTGTAGGGGAAACACCATCAATCCACCATTTCTATATAACCATTCAAGATGTATACATGGGAATGCACACATTATACAAGAATATATATCACTCAAGGGATATATAATCCTAACTATTGTAATTATCTATGAATAGAAATAGACCCTCCTCATAAAATCTACAATGCAGGACTCACACCTCATTAACTAAAAAAATATAAAAATAAAAATGCACCCAACCCTAGAGATAATGGACTTCTGGGCCACATATGTGGACTATTTCATTACACAAATAGTCATGTGTATCAAGTAAATATTATTTGGGACCAATGTAGTAATTAAGTAATAACTGATTTAAATCTCCCATTCACTGATGTAGTGCCAGACAACATAAATCATTCAGTAATACATGGGGGAGACACCCTATCATCATCAAATTACTTGAGGAGTTTAAAAAAACTATATATTTCCTAATAAACATAACTAATCTCCATATTCAATCCATATAATATAATCCTGATGAAGAATCTTATATTTGACCTTTGATGACCAGTTGGAAAGTACCACTATCTTATATGTGGATACTAACATGGGATAGAAAAATTATGTGCCAATATTTGAGTCATGGGTAAGAAGATATGAAATTAAACCTAGGATGGAAAAGTACACGACA
Source organism: Viscum album (assembly GCA_963277665.1). Classification (NCBI taxonomy): domain Eukaryota; kingdom Viridiplantae; phylum Streptophyta; class Magnoliopsida; order Santalales; family Viscaceae; genus Viscum; species Viscum album. Next base: position 1,871,627,291 of record OY728133.1, read on the forward strand.
TGAACCCAAGGGAACATAGTGCTTAATTCCATGGAAAACTTTTCATCATGGTTTACCATTTACATGGTTTTTAAATTCAATATACATGAGGAATCCTATCATAAACATGAATTATTGGGAAAATTAGGTACTTGACATATATCCCAAATACATGTCTGAATGTCATCCTTGGGTAAATTACATATCAATGGGGGTATGTAGTGTGTGATGATCATGTGACTAATAATTTTGTATAAATGGTTCACCAAGTCATGTAGTCCCAGTAGTACACAACATTTTCCTATAGACATGTCACATTTATTCTACATGATTCATAAATGTATGTATGACTTCCCGAGTAATTTCATGTAGTCAAAACATGGAATATAATCTAACAATATTCTATATTGAATGGCATAAAATCTACCTCCAAACATAATATTATGTAAATAGATTGTAATTTCACCTAATATAAAAACATATAATTCCAGACAACATATTTTCCCATACATATAATATTATGAAACCCAAGCACCACATCCTAATAAGGTACATGATGTGTGTTCCTCTTATTTATAAACTATGATGTATTTTTATTTTCCCAAATTCTATATTTCTAAAATTCCCCCTCATCCACTGAGATTTATAGTCCCAATAGTGTATCCCTCACCACCCATCAGTGAACATTTCTATTGGGAGACCTTCTCATAAATCTACTTGTTCCCATTACAACATCATCAGGGTTTTATATCATCCATCAGTAAAATAAATAGCGGAAATCAACACAAATGTATCTATGTGTTTACCATCCAAAATCCCATTCAACTAATATACCATTAATTTTATCATTGTTGAATATTATTACACATAAATTCCTCGATCTATTGGCCCAAATATTGCCTACAAATATGGTAAATCACGAGAAAACAACAGTAAATAAAGAAAGTGGGAGAATGCTTGCAGATGTGAATTAGACAACTCATAGAACTCAAGAATTATAGGGTAAACATAAAACATGTGAAAATAAATATAATTACATCAAGTAAGACAAGATTTACCATGTAAGGGATGATTCATCATTAAATTTATTGTTTAAGGAATTAAGACTAAATGGGGATGATTTGATATTGTGTACATATGTCTGATAAATTATTCATCATAAGAAATAATATACATTCATGAACCTCAAGGTAAAATTAATAAGAATGAGGAAAAAATAAAATAAAATCCCTTCCATGAATGAAAATTTCCAATAAATTAATATATTTTCAACTCAATGGTTTCATTCCTCATTTCTGCATGATATGATTGTTGATGTCCATGTAGTTTTGGTTCTATTCCTTCGATCTAACACTTGTTCCAACCAGATATTATCCCTCTCCTCTCTCTTGATCATTTTTTCTTTAAATTGAACATGAGACTCGCCTTCATGAGATAATAATATATGAAATTTATAGTAGAATTTTATGTTTTACCTATAAATAATAATATAATTATTAATTTTACTATTACATTAACAAATGATTTGATTGAGAGTCTATAATGATAATGATGTTTAAATAAACTAAACAGAGAACAAACATTTTTAACTCATAGATTGTTTCATGATTTCTATTTGACGCATCATTTAGGTGATATTGACATCCAAACTCATGGGATAAATATCTATTTAAATACAAAAAAATAAATACACCTTAAAAATGATATTACGAAATCGAAAAATACTTTCTCGTGGGTAAACACTACAACACAAGATCAAAAGAAAAAATTATTATTTTTAAGTTAATATAATTGGTAAAATTTATTATTTTACCTCTGGGAAGTTCCCAGGGCTTGGAAACTCAAAATTGTCCATGTCTCGATATAGTAAAATTTTGGTCTCTATAAGAACATTATTTAGAATTACAAAAAATTATTGAGATCTAAAAAAAATAGATACACAAATAATTTTTTAATATACTTAACAATATAAGGGTTTTTATTTGATATTTAATTTTGTTGATTTTATTTTCTACTTAATTTTTTTAAAATTAGTATGTATTATGTTTATTTATATTATTTGAATTACTTATTTGGGATTGAGATAAAATTTGGAATGCTATTTATTTATTTTATAGGTATTTGATTATTTTCATTATTAATATATTTTGGTATATATTTTGAATAAAAAATATATTAGTTTAATTTAAATAAAATAAATTACTAATGAATGAAGAATGATCCATGAATAGAGGTGGAAAAAATTACTATGGGATGTTGATGTCTATGAAATATATGATATCAAATAAATATGTAATAAATTTATATAAATGATTTTATTGAGTAGTTATTTTAGCAATATTATGTTATGTAACATAGTAAGGGAATAACATATAATTAAAAAAAATTATAGTCAGATTTTAGTAATTATTTTTTTATTCGTTTCATTATTAATTATCAAATATCTATCATTAATTTGAAATCATTCATCTCCCACATTAAAAATTTTCACATGTAGATATGATACCCATTATAAAGGAATTTTTTGTTTTCCCATTTTTTTATCATTATCTTTCATTATTATATACTTTATTCCTATCATTTTGAAAATTTCACCTATTCCATAATTAAATAAATAATTTTAATAACAAAACTTGTGTTTGTATTAATACTATAAAAAAATTAATGTAACTAATTTACTACTGTTATAGTTATCATTATTATCTGCTGGTTGTTTTAAACTTGAAAAAATATATTTTTTGGAATCATTGTTGGAGGAATAATATTTTGAATATAAATAATTTTCTATAAAATAAAAAAAATAACACAAAACATTTAAAAAGAGAAGGAAAAGAATAAAACCACTCCAAAAACTAATTTTCATAAAAATGTTAAAGATGAAAAATAATTTCATGATTAAGAATAAAATAAACTTTTATATGAATATCATTATTTTATTATTAATTAATTTTTTCGAACTATTTCCAAATAATTAATTATAGGTACAATAATTATTGAATTAAATTACTTATTTTTATTACATTACTACTACACCTTGTTAATTTGAACTAAAAAGTAAATTTCATTTTTTGGTGAGATATAATTGAAGAGTTTCCCTTCAAGAAGTGAAATTATTATTATATAGAAAATTTGAGGACTCATAAAAGAAGGGTGTGTATCTAAAGGATTATAATTATAATGAATATAAATAATTTAAACCTCTATTTTAACAGAATATGTAAAATATTTATTTTCATTAATCTTAAACATTTATAAGAATAATTTTAGTTATTAGAAGAAATAATTAAAATCAAAAATTAATAATTTCACCTATCATTTCAGAATATTAAATTAGAAGTTGCTGATTATATTGTAAAATATAAATGAATAGATAATAATAAATTATTTTATGCCATTATATACTTTTTCAAATTCATTTATGTAGTTCAGACACACTTTGACCAATTAAAAAGATATAGAAAGCACATAAATAAATAAATAATTTATTTAAACATTAATTTTTTTTATTTTAACTAATAATGGATTTATAAAATGATTGATAAATTTACTCAAAAAAATTATGATCATATTAAACTATTACATATTAAAAATTAAAAATACTTATAGATAATTGAATAATATTTTTATGAAGCAGAGTCTACATAACATGAAAAATTTAACGATGGAAATTATGTCTGTTTTTATAGTTATTTTAATATGATGATGGCATGGATTGATGTTTTGGATTTTTTTTCTATGATGATATAATTAAAAAAATATTTATAACTATTTTTTAGAGAAATTAAATATTATTTCTAGAATATAAGTAAACTTACAGTTAACTACAATCCCATATTTTGAATTTTTCTAAACTTGAGTTGAAAATAAATATTTTTCTAATTTATCTAAATAACATAGAATTGATTTTGTATGTTTTAAAATAACATAATTTTTTAATATATGTTAATTACAATGAAAATGATTCGACAAAAATTGTTGTAAACATTCCCTGATTTATTCCAAAAATTAAAACAAAATCGAAACATTCATACATGAAAGTGAGTGCTAAAAATATTGTTTTTTAATGATGATGTTCATAAGAAGTTTTGAAATTTCCAACTAAGTGGCTGTTTGAAAATATATATTTCAATACATAAACATCAATTTTAATGAAGTATAATGGTTGAAAGAAACTTTCAAAGGTCTATAAATTTAAAAAATCAACCACTATTTATTTCAAGATAAAAAATGGAAATACTATTTCAAATATAATTAATTTAGCAGTAAATTAGATATTACCGAATAATATTAATGAGATTTTTATTTTAATATTTATATAAATTATATGATTTTTCATTAAATTTTAGTTATAATTATTTATATTTTTAAAATAAATTTACCAATTTGTTTTCTAAAGTGTATTTTTAGAGTAATTTATATGTCTCAAAGATAACCTATTTTATGTTAATAAGTTATTATTTTAATTATATAATAGTATTCATTATTTTTAAAGTAATTTTAATATTCCATGAATTCAGTTTATAAATGAATTTATTTCAATTTTTTCATATTCAAAAATAATATAATCTATTTTTGATAAACATAAAGGGTAATGATTTGTGTGGACATGGATATTTATATTTTATATTTGTAATATATAAAAATATTTTATTCTATAGAATAATATTGTGACTTATTTTCCTCATCATATTTATGCGACGTGTTATCCAAAGGTATGATGGGTAATAAAACACAAGTGAGGGTTAAATTTTAGTATTAAAATAAAATTACAATTCTAATCCTCTACATGTAGAATCTTCATAGGTTTTTCATATTATTAATCATATACAATATTAATGTATCAAATTTATAAACCATAAATTATATATTTTAAATAGTGGAAAATAAAAATAATAAAAAATTGAAAAACAGAACATTTAGTATTTGTTAAAAACCACATACTCTTATAAATGGATATTATTAAATCTACACTATTGACCAATGTGTAATAAAGATATGAAAATGGGATCCGTGTTATCCAAAAATGTAAACCTAATATAATATATTGTTGATTTTATATGTATATGGAGTCTATCATACTATCATCCGATGCCCTTAACTAAACCTTTTGGTAGCATCTCAATCCCACACATCATAAGTACATGTGTTATGTCTTCCAAGCCACAAAATACATCGATCTATATGGTAAAAAATTATTCTATATTTCTATCATCGAAATCCATTGATCATGAAGGATTTGTAAAATAAAAAATAAATAAGGAATTATTAATTTATTTAAAATTGAATTCTTATAATGTTTTCTCTTAACAAAAAATACTCAGAAATAAATAAATTACTTGTATTATAATCACTATCATCAACAATAAAATTAAAATATTAAAAATGAATATAAAATATTATAATTATTGATCCATAGGTTCATCAATATGTTTGAAACTTAAGGAATGATTTTATTTATAGAAATTTTGGTATGAAACATTAATGTTTGGATTCAATAAAACATAGAGTCAACTGTAATTATGTCAATGTCATATTCTTTATCTAACAATAGTATAAAATATTTTTCCATGTCTGGAAGATTTCAATTATAACCAATATATTTCTTGCAAATCCAAAGGATATAATCATACATAAATAGAATATCATTGTATTTTAATAAGAAATTTTTATTTCACTACAATTTTAGTGATGATAAATTCACTATGAAAAATTATAACAAAATAAGAAAATTTAAACATAAATTAACTTTATATATAGTTTATTTTGATTTCCAAAATAATGAATGAAAGGAAGTAATTTATGAAAGATGATTTTTATATGAAATTACCATGAAAAAATTTATTGGATTGTATAATGAAATCAATTAAGAAATTATAAATTTTCGTAGTTGATAATTAATTTATAATAAAACATTTAATATTTTAAATTTATATGTGATATTAATATGAGAAATACTTGGAGTAGTCTCACAAGTATTTTAATTAAAGTTTAAAAAAATAAAACACTATTTTTACACATTAATGCGTAAAAAAGTATATAAAATAAAAAAGGGAAAATTTTTAAATAAATATCTATGAAAGTGTAAATAAATATATAATGATTTATGTGGTTCATTGATCATTTTACATTCCATTTTATTACATTAACAACCAACACAAGAGGGGTTAAGGGTGATATTTATTTTTATTGTTTGATAAAACATTCAACCTTTGATGTATACAAATTATACTACACCCCTTTCTTTATGAAATGAATATAAAAATAGTCTCTAAATGAAACTGATATTGAAAGTAATTATTCATTCATTGTGTAAATTATAAAAAATTGAAATTTATTAATAAATATTATTTTGAAATTTAACAAGAATAGTTTATCAATTATACTCTTCAATGCCAATTGAGAATATAAGATGAAAATAATTCACCATTTAAATGAATAATTGAATATATAAATGCCAATGAATATTTTTTAAAATGATATTAATTAATGTATTATACAAAATATTTTTTAATGAATTTATTTAATAAGGGTTGAATTGAATTTTTTTTTTGTAACTCATCTATATTATGTATATATTTTAGGATCAGTTTAAATGAAATTTATTTATTAGATACTCTATTTTTATTTCAGTTACTATTAACGAATAACATAAAAAATAAAAAATATTATTTTTGTGGGTTTTTTATCGGTTTTTTAAATCATTGAAATGTTGTCATTTTTTATTTCCATGTTTAAAAGATAATATAATCATCATATCATATCAATTAATTTTTTAAGTAAGTTAAGAATTTTTTATGATAATACATTATCTAAAAAATAATATTTCATTTTTATAATTTATTATTATTTTAGAATATTTTCTACTCTCTATTTGAATATCTATAATAATTTATTATTTATTTTTAGAAGTGTAAATTATTAATATTTTTATCGGAGAAAACTATAGGTGATGTATAGTGTCACTTTATTCATTCTCTTATAATAATACACCAACTAACGCAATAAACCTGGAATGATTAATCAACATACACCAGTATGCCGTAATATATATTGTATCCATTTAAATGGAAAAAGAGATATATAAATAAAAAATATTATATTCCAAAAAATACATGTTGTAAATATTACCCGGACATTACATATGACCAATATCCCACTAGTATCCACTATCCATTCTACATTACTCTATCACATATAGTGGAGAATCGTTATTTTATATATAAAAATGAGAAAAAAAATAATTTTCATGTTTCCAATTATTTGGGAATATGGGTTGAGCGTAAAAACTCTACAGGATTTCATAAATGACATCCCATAGACCCATTCGTGTGGAAAAAAGTAGTATCATTATTAAATTATGAAAATATTCCTAACCCCTAAAAATAATATAATATAATCAGTAAAATATACAACACCATAAATATAATAAATTTTAATTGATATCTAAATTTATCATACCTTTAAGGATTTTAAATTCGGAATCCCTCTTATGAATTTCCACCATATACTAGTAGGTAATACCTTACGGAAACAAATTACAATATCTTACATGGTTAATAATTAATTAAATGATATAACTTGGAATGGAATTATCATAATAAAATTTCCATGGGGAAAACTAAATCAAAGATCAGTTAGAGAATAGTATTTTCATAAAAAATGATCCGAAAATTTATATGAATCTATTTTAGTTCAAGTAATTTACACAAAAGATTTGTATATAGTATTTCTTAGAGTATTATATCCCAAATAACCCTCAAAAAAATTCCTAAAAAATTATAGTGTATATATAAAATATTCCATATAAATATAGATGGACCCGATATTTTCTTTTACCAAATGAATTATAAATATTTCCAAATGAATCACATAATTTTGAATGAAACAACCATAAAATTTATATTACTAATTATAAGTTTAATATTTTTATTAAATTATTTATTATAGTCTAATTTCAGAGGTTATTAGGGTGTATCAGGGATTAGATTGTGTTTGGATATGGGTATCAATGCCACCTCTACAAAAATTATTTTTTTGAGGGTTACTAGGTACACATTATTAGAACCCTATATGCATAGTTCCCTTGAAAAATCCTTGTAAGGCTTGGATCCCCTGTTTAGCTAGTTCAAGTTTATCAGGATGTTGGTTGAGGAACATGTAGACAATATAGTCTGACAGAGGATTCTATGGTTATTTTCTTCATAATATTAGGGCTGTTTTTATAATTTCCATTCATATCTAATTTAAAGTTACTATATCCCTTATATCAACCCACATTTGTCTATCTGTGATCTGTAGGTCTCTTTGGGCTATAGATGCCTCTTAATTCCCCCTATTTTTTCTATTAAAGGTGTTTTTTGTGTTGGATATTTTTTTTATATGACTAATTTCATGGATGTTGTATATGAATCTTCTTCGTGTTGCTTCCCCTTGGTTAATTTTAAATACATAATTCAATGGATTAGTAGAAAATATTTGGTATTTGGAAATTTGGGATTACATACAATGGAGTGTCTTATAGATTCATCTATCATATGAGTGATACAGGGAGACCTTACTATGTTTTAAGTATTTAATATGGTTTTATGGTTATTGATAATATAGGGTTATTCAGTTGACGAATATTATTTTTACATGTGCTAGAAATTGGTCAGGAGATCCCTAATTGATGTAATCAACCCCTTAGAGGTAAGGGATGTGTGAAATGGACTAGGTATGATGGAATAATTATGTGTATAATGGACTGGTATTGGACTGTCAACCAAGATTAGTTGGACTAAATATGAGATTTTTTCCCCATTTGAGGTTTGGGTGAGCTTGTTCCTTAGAATAAGAGTATGGGTGTTGAATACTTTTAATGTGAAGGGGGTGAGTACATTTTATTAGTGTGGCTAACCAACAAGCATTGTGTTGGGAGTATCTCATAATACCTTTTTGTGGAATATAATTTTATGTGATTCCCTATTATAGAATATGGTTATCCATAGGGATTGGGAGGTGGCCTATCAGTTATACGTCATGTTCTGTATTTGTGTAGATATTATCAAGTTGTCACTAATTCCCATGTGATTTTATGGGGGGCCATTATGAGGTTTTTAACACATTTAATTGAAAAGATGCTGGACTATAATGAGGTTGTTTCCATATAATGAATTATTGGATGTTTTCATATGATGAGTTTCATACCACATCCAGAGTTAGAGGATAATGGTTTATCCCATGGCGATGCATCCAAACCTTTATTGGGGTTGTATTGATCTAGGTCATAATGTGGTATATTTCCTTTTATATGAAGATATCAAAAATGTTATAAGAAGTTGTACAATTTATTGTCACTCTTATTCTTGTATATTTATGAACTAGGTTTGACCAGGGTTCATAGGGGTCTAGTTAGCATAAAACAACCTAACATGGATATATTATGACTTTTTTATTTATTTGTAATTATATAGTAAAACATTATTTATGTATTTTACTTATTCTAAGGGTATATTGGTGGTTTGGTATATGTTGTATTACTCTCATATTGTATGGAAATCGTTTATCAAATGTATATTTTATTATCATATATCCAAAAAGGGAAATAATCCGATCATATGGTAATAAAAATACTGAACATACAGAGATCATATTGTAGTAATTTTTCTTTCACATTTTGTTTTTCAATACATTAAATATATCGATCCACAACATTTCTGTTATTTTTTTGTCTATTATAGTATAAAAAACCACCATTTAATTTTTTTATTGTGTGATGTGTTTTACCTCATTTTCTCACATTTACGATTCTAGGGATCATATTTATTTCTTATTATTTCTCCTCATATAAATGATGATTACGGTTAAAAAATATGAAGTGCACAGTATACCAAATGTATGGTCCATGTCCTCAACACTTGTTTAAAGCACTTGAATGTAGGTAGACAAACAAGTGGCCATATTCTACATCATGTTTGACTTAATTGACTGAGGTATTTCACAGATAAAATATTTTAGAGGACCATTTCATTAAAATATTTAATAAAAAATTATAAATTTGAGGTTGGATAGTTAGGAATTGGTAAAAGATACATGATTGTGTGTTTTCAACACAAAATTAATGGATGTTTGAGTCCCAATGGTTGTGGGATTACGTTTGAAGCATGTTCTCTTATGTTTTGATTCTATTATTTATTTTATATTATGACTAAGGGATTTATCAGATTTTTTCACTTTCATATATAATATATAGTGCATTAGATCATGAATCATGATTAAACATATATATTTAAAATCTAGATATTTTTTATTCATTATATATATAGGTTTATAAAAATTAAATATCTTTAGTGATATATTTATTATTTTCCATATAATATTATTTCAAAAATAAAATAAATAATATATATTGTTCATATTATTTCTATTATATATTAACACATATAACATGATGGTTAAGGTTATTTTGGCTTAGGACTTGGGTGAGTAGTGGGTTAGAATGGCTACTGTCTTATATGTAAACCCTTTTATATTTTCTGAATGGTTTTATATTGGTATATACAAAATTTATACAATAAATCATTATAAAAAAATTAATTATTAAGAATATTTTCTAAATCTATATATTATTATTTTAGGAAAAATACATCATGATGATTAAAATCGTTCCACCAAGGGATATGAACATGGATTTCCTTGATGTTATAAATTCTCTCATTATTCCTCTCCATATTCCAGAGGGGAGAGATCTGCATTCCACATTGTACTTCTGTGATTTTAGTCAGTTGAGAGCATATAACTAGGGTTATTCTATATGGTACATGTTGAGGATGAGGTGTGAGTTAGAGTGGACCTACAATAAAAGAAAATTTCCATTACTTGTAGATCTAGAACCCTCTATATTTATAGGGTTTGGAAGGACCTTATGATTTTGATGAATGGATTATTATTAATGTGGGATTATTCATTATTCTTATAAACCCTAATTGTCATAGATAATATATAGAAATGTATATTATCTAAGGACCCACACTAAGATGATTGGGTTATGTGGATTTTTCTAGGATTCATGAGGTACTTTATTGAGCGGACATAAATGAAATATTATTTATGGAACTTCCAGACAGAGCGTTGTCCAGCACGCTCTCAAAAATATTTATAGCTAAGTGCAGCACAGGGGCTGACCTAGGTCGTTCTCTTGAGGAGCATTTGTGGTTAATAAATCACTACTTCTATTCCACCTAATCTAATTCTTTTTTTTTTGTTTAATTTTTTTATGAAATAAATGTAATTTAATAAAATAAATGAAATTCATAAATCAGAAGAAACTAAAATTTAATTATAAATTACCATGAAATGCAAAACATAATGTAATTAGGGAAGAAAGGAAGTTCTCCTGAGAGAATATTCAGGGAGCACCTTCATTGGCCAGCTTCAAATATTCTTAGTGTACACACTCCATCGTATGTGTGCACACCTTATTATACCCCAGTTTTGAATGAAAAGCCTACATAGCGATCGCCAAGAACACCCCTCATCCACCTCCTCAATTGAGGGAAAATGGTTGTAGATTAAGAAGTTAACCTTTAGACGACCACAGTGAGGATTACACCCACTATAAATTATCCTTAGAATTAACTCAAATAATATTAAGAATATGGTCTTGGGTTCAAGAACCTGATTACTCCCTTGGGATATTCCTCTTATTAGTTACTCATTATCATGAGTATTAGATTTCACGATGGTAAGATGAGAGGAACAAAAGAGGGTGAATCGGTGGACACAAAAATAAAAACAATGCATGAATTTATTAGAAATATAAATTACAATTAAAAACTAAAAATAAAGAAAATAAAGAAAATAAAAATAATGGTGGAAGATTTGAGGCCGGACTCCCTCGGTGGAGATCTCCTCCTTGGTGCCTTGAAGGAATGTATGAAAAAATGGGATGCTTTGAGGAGGAGGTGATGACCTCCTTTTATAGGCAGAATTCGACCCCCGAATTTTTGAGCGTTTTAGTCCCCATTAATGACCTCTTCACATGTTCCACCCTTCATAAATTATGTTCATAAATATCTTTTCCGTCTCCTCTCCAAATATAAGATAATTTGGAAACCGTATGTAAGAGTTATGAATTTTTCATTTTCGGTTGTTGTTTCTGGACGAAGCATCCAGGTTGGTTCATCCAAAATAATGTCATTAAATAGCCTCTTTATGACCTCCAAAATCTTCCATATTTATTGTAGAGACGGTCGTTTCTGTACTCAAGGTATCCCAGTTGGGAACACATCATTTGGATATGTGTAGTCCGCGTTTGATGTCTGTTACCTTGGGTGGGTCTATGCTGTCCGCCCGGACAAATTCCAATCTTAAATGATATTTTAGACCCTTTAGATGACCGAATCAACTCCTGGTCCAAAATACAAAAATGAAGGAAATAAAATAATGATTCTAACATAATTTTAATCAGAAAATTTAGAATTCTATTTTTCCTTAAATGACCAAAATACCCCTGACGTAAAATTCTGTCAAAAATCCAGAATTAGTCGTTTTTCACATTTGGGTTCAAAATAGCACTAAAACCTACAAAACATGATAATTACCCATTCGATAACACTTTTGTGGGATTATAAATAATGTTTTATAGTACAAAATATATGAAAATGTGAGCTTTATCACTCCGCCACACTTAAACATTGCACTCCTGGGCAATCATCTTACATCCAAATCAAAATCCACACAACAATCAAAAATGAGAAAATATCAATGATTTTATCCAAAATAGATTTCCATCATGTCTCATTTATAAATAATATTTCTCTAATTTTCATTTCAATCATTAGAATTTGTTCAACTTCATAAATCAATCCACGGCCCAATCACAACCTACCTCACATTGACTTTTATGTCACTCTTCACTCAAGATAAATTGAATCTAGAGTTATACTCATATTGAAAATCGCATGTATCACCATAGGTTTGTGAAAATTATCATTTCTCCACAGCATGAAACATGAAAATGAATTTAATCATGAGGGCTTTAATTAATGGTTCAAATGATTATGTGGCTTAGGGTCGGGGGTAAAATGATTGAAAAATGTTCCAAGCTAGAAAGAGGAGGTTGAAATTTTAAATACAATGCATGAATAAATCAAGTGAAAACACAGGAAATTCCTCACTAAATACTGCTTTTAAATGTGAAAAAACAACCCCACCCATCTTTATGACATGGTACATGAGCCAATAAGTGATTATAATGAATGATATCATCTAAGTTCTCCTCTTTTTCTAAAGCTCCAGAAAGGCACAACTCTATTTTCTTTTTTTTTCTTTTTTTTATTTAATAGAGGATGAGCTGAAAAATTGAAGACAATGAATGAATGAAAATTCATGCCCCTGATTTTTGGGAGGTACATGAGTCATAAAAGAATTTACAATGAGGAATTCAATCTCATATCCATTGTTTTCTTCTTTTTTTAGGAGAAATGGATGAACCAAATAAAGCACAATGAAATGATGACACATGCCCAATTCTCTTGTTATCCACAGCCCAAAATATTGACACACCCTTCACACTACCAATAAAAGATACACATCCCAATGAACGCACACGAAAGGCCCTTCCCCCACACTCAAACTTGAAATATCCATGCAAAAACACTAAAAGTGCGGGTAGGAATGGAAAAATTGGCTTGTAATGTGGCTTAAACCGATAAGGCAATTCATGGAATCTAAGGGATTACGAAGGATAAATGTAAAGGTGGGTGTCAGGATAAAATGTGCCTATCCAAAGAGATGCAACAATCATTTTAAATACATTCCATGAAATCCAATTCTTCGAAAGAGAATATTCACAAATTCTGGTTATCACACAAAATTCAAGTTTCCCTCAAGAAAGTGTGGGTATTAGGAAGAATATTTAAAAGTGGTTTAGAATACCTCACAGGATTGGAAAAAATATTTTGAGTCAGTGTTTCATGGTCATGGATTTCAAAAATCAGTCAAACTCATAAAAATGATTGACAATCCAATTCAAGAAAAATGTTTTCACATCAACAATCATTTAAATCCATTATTTCAAAAATCATTTCAACTCTTTATAATCAATTGATGTGTGAAAAGTGATAAGAATATTCATTAAAGCTCAAAAATCTTTAAATAAAATGAAAATCACACAAGAAAAACTAAGCAAGTTGACACTCCCCCACACTTAAATTTAATTACCCCTTATTTAAACTCAACAAAATATAAATATAAAGGTAAAAAATAAAAGGGAAGGAAAGATACAACCTGACATTATTTTAGAAGTGGATGCCTTGAGTTAAGCTCCTAGAAGCAACCACTTTAAGACTACAAGAATGTAATAAAAATAAATAAGAAAAAATAAATAAATACAATGAGAAAAGGAAAAGAAAAGAGATAATGCTTGGTTTAGACCCCCAAGCGGGTGCTAGGTTTTTACTGCCCCTAGTCAGGAAGTTTTAGTGGATTATCCCCAATCATAAGGTGGATGTGTTTTCGTTGAGATGAACCACCACATGTGAGTTTTCCCGATGTCCATGATTAAACACTGAAAGTAGAGAACCCCAATTAAGATATGAATGTTCCCAACCCACGAGAAATAATAAAGAAGAAATTTGAGGTTCGAAGTGGGAGGGAATAAAAGATAAGGGTGCTCCCTGTTAACATCGGTGGTGTCCTCCTCCATATGGTATGAAAATTTTTATTGAGGAGGTAGTCGCACCACCACCACCTTCTCCAGATCTTTTTCCATGATCACCACTACTTTAGTGGTATCTTTCATATCATCCATGGTCTAATCCATTTGAGCTATATCAGAAATTTCAAAGGAAGAGGTGTTAGAAAACAATTTAGCTTGAATAATATTAAAACATGAAGAATTAATAAAGAAATCTTCCCTTTCAAGTAATTCAGCTTTGTAATTGATCTCTTCAGGCATGACCATCGGCAACTTCATCTCAGCAAGTGAATCTTCTTCTTCATCTTCCAAAGCAAGATTGAGGTCCACAGGTAGATATTGTTCAATATCAAGCATGGGAGGATCATGTTTCAAGTTATCTTCGACAAAGTTATTCCAAGATTTTTTCCCAAAAAATGTTGACCTCCCATCAGTGCATCAGTTGGAATGTTTATTCTGGGACCTCCTCGAGCAATGGTTGAGTGCGGGATGATGTGATTAATTCTTTTAGTAGCTCCTTCTCACCCTCCTCAGGTTCTTTAGCATAAAAAATGATGGGTAAAATCTCTTCCACCACTCGTTCTGGTTCAGGTTCCGGTTCAGGTTCGTGTTGTTCTTGGGATACACGTAGATATTCTGCAATCAATTCTATTTGGCCCTCCAAGTTTTTCACTTTATTGCTAATCCTATGAAATTTCGCATCTATTTCATTGTAAAAATTTTCTTGCACTTGAGATTGATCATTCCATGCATAATAATCATAATTTGAATACATCATAAACAAAGAAGATTTTTTTTTAGTTTTTTAAATTTATGATTTTTTTGTTGTTTTTTTTAAATGAAAGGAAAATTATTTACAAAGTGTGAATAAAAATAGTGAATGAAAACCACTTGGCTCCCCGGAAACGGTGCCAATTTGACGGAGCGTTGTCGTGCACGCTCTCAAAAATATTTATAGCTAAGTGCATCACAGGGGCTGACCTAGGTCGTTCTCTTGAGGAGCTTTTGTGTTTAATAAACCACTACTTCTATTCCACCAAATCTAATTCTTTTTTTGTTGTTTAATTTTTTATGAAATAAATGTAATTTAATAAAATAAATTAAATCATAAATCAGAAGAAACTAAAATTTAATTACAAATTACCATGCAATGCTAAACATAATGTAATTAGGGAAGAATGGATGTTCTCATGAGAGAATATTCAGGGAGCACCTTCATTGGCCAGCTTCAAATATTCTTAGTGGACACACTCCATCGTATGTGTGCACACCTTATTCTAACACAGTTGTGAATGAAAAGCCTAATTAGCGATCACCAAGAACACCCCTCATCCACCTCCTCAATCGAGGGAAAATTGTTGTAGATTAAGAAGTTAACCTTTAGACGACCAGAGTGAGGATTACACCCACTATAAATTATCCTTAGAATTAACTCAAAGAATATTAAGAATATGGTCTTGGGTTCAAGAACCTGATTACTCCCTTGGGATATTCCTATTATTAGTTACTCATGATCATGAGTATTATAGTTCACGATGGTAAGATGAGAGGAAGAAAAGAGGGTGAATCAGTGGACACAAAAATAAAAACAATGCATGAATTAATTAGAAATATAAATTATAATTAAAAACTAAAAATAAAGATAATAAATAAAATAAAAAGAATGGTGGATGATTTGCGGCCGGCCTCCCTCGGTGGAGATCTCCTCCTTGGTGCCTTGAAGGAATGGATGGAAAAATGGGATGCTTTGAGGAGGAGGTGATGGCCTCCTTTTATAGGCAGAATTCGACCCCCGAATTTTTGAGCGTTTTAGTCCCCATTAATTACCTCTTAACGCGTTCCACACTTCATGAATTATGTTCATAAATATCTTTTCCGTCTCCTCTCCATGTATCAGATAATTTGGAAACAGTATGTAAGAGTTATGAATTTTTCAATCTCGGTTTCTGTTTCTGGACGAAGCATCCAGGTTGGTTCATCCAAAATAATGTCATTAAATAGACAAAAAATGAAGGAAATAAAATAATTATTCTAACTAAATTTTAATCAGAAAATTTGGAATTTTATTTTTCCTGAAATGACCAAAATACCCCTGACGTAAAATTCTGTCAAAAATCCAGAATTAGTCGTTTTTCACATTTTGGTTCAAAATAGCACTAAAACCTAAAAAACATGATAATTACCCATTCAATAACACTTTTGTGGGATTATAAACAATGTTTTATAGTATAAAATATATTAAAATGTGATCTTCATCACTTCCCCCATCTCAATGAAGTAAATTCACGTTTAATTGTTTATATAAATTTGGTATGAGATGATCTTGGTATTAGAAAAATCTTCCCATTTTTTAATAACGTTGTATTTTTCTCCATTTTTTGTTGGAATGAGGCCTTGAATCTATAATGTCCATGATTGGTAATTAGTATATTGTTAATATATAATTACAGATTTATTAAATGAAATCCTATTATGATATTTTTTTTCAATGATTATACATTTGGGATGTCCGTTGTAGAGGATAGTTCGTTAATGATACCATTAATTCTCCAGTGGATAATGTTCAAGTCTCTCTAGAAGACCTGAAAATGCCTATTA
Organism: Viscum album; assembly: GCA_963277665.1. Lineage (NCBI taxonomy): Eukaryota > Viridiplantae > Streptophyta > Magnoliopsida > Santalales > Viscaceae > Viscum > Viscum album. The sequence goes on from OY728133.1 coordinate 1,871,644,545, forward strand.
CATTGGTATGAATAATAGATCAGATGAGATGAACATGGTGAATGATATGTATTTGGGGATTGTAATAGGTTCATATATTTTTACCTCATGATTAGTTTCCCTTTTATGATACTTTAGTGGGAAGAGATGTAATTTTCATAGTGAATGTTCAAGTCTTCTGAGGGAGTGGAATGTATATTGAAGGATTTGTCACATAAAATGGTTTTCTTAGAAAACATATTATTTGATTTTAGGTATGATTTTTTTGGTATATATAGGTACAAAAATATATTTTAGAGTAACATTAACAGACTGATGGATAGGGATCATCAGAGAGTTCTGGTCATGGTGCACTCAAAGGGTCTTAGGTGAAATAGTAGTTACATACACCTTAATGATTATTTATTCTTGAGATTATAGTATTTTGGGGTAAGAGATGCGGATTTAATGTTCTAATGTATAATGATTTAGAAATTTTATACTATAATAATGCATATATTCCTTCTACCATGTGTGGTATGGTTATTATTTCATTCAAACACTCTGTTTCCTTATTTGATAAGACAACAAATCATAATTTGTTTCTTCATATAGAATCTAGTTTTCTATTAAGTATGGGGTTATCATTGAGAATGGATCCATTTAATACATCACTATGATATAATATAGACCATATTTAGATATTAATAAGGTTTTATATAGTGTTCTAGGGATGTGGGATCTTGTTAGATTTCTTTATTACGGATTTGAAGATATTTCACGTTATATTTGTAATACATTCGCTGATTCACTTATAAGTTTTTAATTATTTCTACTTGAGTGACTGTTTAAAATAATTTTTGGTGAATGAGTATTTTCTTGGGGTGAATGGTACATAGAAGTATATATTCATGGACATAACCTCAATTTGATAAGGACTATTAGAATTCCAGTGATGGTTATAATTCATGTAATAGAGAAAGAGGTTCTTCCACAAAATTTTCCCATTATAGTTGAGTATTTTCCTGATGTATTACTTTGTTGTTAATAATTATTTCCGAACATTAGAGAGATAATTTTCATGTTAGTTATTTTTTCTTATGAATAACCTATATTTACACCTTCTTATTTGACTGAAATAGTTGAGTTGATAGTGTTGAAGTTAAAACTCAAGGTTATTGAAGAGAAGTTTTTTTTCATTCTGTGTATCTATCTTGGGAATGATTATATTTTCCCAAAAAAGCCATAGTAGATAGATATTGTCTGTGGATTTATAGTAACTAAACAATTTTATAGTTACGAGAATGTATCTCATGCCTTATAAAGATGATCATTTTGTTTAATTGTTGGGGATCCTGATGGGTTTCTAATACTGAATTGAGGAAAAGATATAATTAATTATGGGTATATTGAAGGATGTAACCATAATTTTATTAAAGTACTTGTTTATGTTTTATTAGTGAATTATGATGTTGTTTGGCATTTTTAATGTAAGGATGACATTCAATGATAAAATGAACTAGATCTTCCATCAGTACCTCAAATCTATTTTCATGGTTTTCATTGAAAATTATTTTCTATATATATAGACATATTAGTAACCTATAGTGTTACTTGTAAATTTATTGGTTAACATTTTGGCATAGTATCTTTATTCCAAACACTACATGGGTCACTTCTTAATTCAATATATCTGTTTTCTTGAAAGAAAGATATGAGAGATAAGTATTTCAGTTCAACTAGATAAAGTGGATCTAGTTATGTCTTGTGTGTGACCCAATAATGTGTTATATGTTATGATATTTCTTTTAATGTTTTGGTATTATAAGTATTTTATTAATTAATTCTCTCACATGGTAGAACTTCTGGATGTGAAGACCAAGATGGGTGAAAAATTCATATGGACCAGTCAGTGTGAAGAGGTCTTCTGGGAGTTGATATTATGAATTTAGACTTAACTAATTCTAGTTTTACTATATATATTTAAGTGATATACCATGTACTAAATTGTCCTTAGAGTTATTCTAGGGGTATTATTGATGTTTCATGATGTTGTTTTAATTTATGGGTCTCATATGCTAAGAACCCAAATGTCAAAATACCCTACCCATTAGTTGGAGAAATATGTTATACATCACTTATTAATGTGTTGGAATAATTATCTCTCTAGTGTGATATTATAATATACACTAACAATAATATATTTTGATATATATATTTTTAATGGGAATTGATGATGTGATATAGGCACTAGGTTTTGAACCAATGAATTTTTTTCATTGAGATAGTATATTACCTAAGGAATAGAAATATCATGGAATACACTAATAGAAAGATTAATCTATAGTAGTATGTTAAGGTATCTAGTGAGGATTATATGATTATAATATTTCTTGTTCAAAAAATATTGATATTTTGACGTTACAAGTGGTTGTGACCTTTACCCCATTGGTAATTACTACCTTTCAAGTATACTAAATAAATATAGTTTATAGCCTTAGAAAATTATATTTTTCTCGAATAACAGTTAAATAGATAATATATATTAAATATATGTTATCATAATGGGGATGATATATTTTTCATCCATGAAATGGTTGTTATCCCTACTTCCATGATTTCTCATTTATTGGTGGACTCTCATGCCTCATGTTAGGAATGTACCCATGGATTACATAGATATATAAAATATTAACTTTGGTTTATCATGGTCTATTATGTGGAAATAACTTTTAGAATCTGTTGATTTATTCCTTACATTCCAGATTTTTAATGTCAACCACAAAATTCCCATGTGTTCTACATTATCCCCTTCGTGTGACATTATTGAATTAGGAATATGTGACTATGGAAATCATCATCGAACAACATAGGAACACATAGTGTCATGATGATATTGGGTTGTAGAGGACTAATAGACGAAGGTCATGAAATCCATTTCGGTCTATGAGACTCAATTGAATGATGAGATAAACATGCTATATTTAAAAGATAATTTTCGATTCATGGGGTACCATAGAGTAATGTATTATATAAGTATTTTTATTTTATAACAATAATTAGGTAGATTCTATAGATTACAATGGTATCCTATCCAGAATTGGGTATAGCATACCGCCCATATGGACATTTAGTCTAGGAGGTTGACTTGGATACTCAGCAATATTCATTGGCCTTTTGTTTTTGATTTCAATGGATTGTGGAAAGATCATTATGTCATGGAAGAATTTTGGTATGATAATACATTTTATGATTCATTATGGATAACAATCTACGTGGTGTCATATGATAGGATGTGTCGCAAACATCATTTTTGCTTATGAATGAATATTTTGAATGTTATTAGTCGGGGAATGGTTCAGGGGATGACCAAACTAGTTCAGTTGATTTGGAAATGAATTTTTACCACTCAGAGAAGAAATTTTTTAAATTACCACAAGAGGTGATAACCCTTGGAGTTTTTCAACAGTAATATAATATTTCTATGGGTTCAACTTTGGATGGGGAATTAATTATTTCATAAGTTGGTTAATCTCACACCATTTTTCATGGGTTTGTTATAGAATAAAGAAGAGATTAGGGATGTGTATAATTAGATGAATATGTATCTATTATATTGAGTTATGCCCAATGTAATCACATTTTTTTATCCCCATGTATAATCCATTCCCCATGCATGTGTAAAATGATGTTGATGTTAACTTATAGGTGGATAAGTATATAGTGGACGGATTGGTTTTCATTTTGGATCAATATTAAAATGTGATGCAAGAGAGTATAGTTCCACATATCCTTGTGTTATAGAAACACATGCATATCAAGGAGGAAACCATAGAGTGGGACTCAGATATGTGATACCAGTGATAAGAGATAACTATTTATGAGCCATAGAGATACTTATTGAGAATGAGAAACCATTAGGGAAAGATTTTTTTATGAACCTAAAAATTCATTTAAGAAATTTATGTTAATTCTTAGGTATAATTATTTAATGTTTGTTAATTTAAAAATCTATTAGTTCTTAACGTGGATCTCATGGTGCTAATAGATTTTTAATAGGGCTAACCATACTAAAAATGAAGTTGATTGGTATCATGTACCAATTTTGTAGAGACTAGGTACATGATGGCCATGGAATTAGCAATGTAGTACATGGATCCCCACAATCTATCCACATTGGGTGTATCAATTGGACTATGTAACACTTCAACCTGATATATGATGATTGGGTACCCAAATATTTTTTTCTACATTGTTTTGGGAAATATATTAAATTTATAACCCCTAACTACTTTACAACACCTCCATATCTTTTTTCAACACCCCTGAAACCAACCTTGTTTCTTTGGCTAACTTTGATAATTTGAGGCCTTTCCAATACACATCTCTTCTCCCTTTAAGGTATTTTTTTTATTGTTTCACGATTTCAATATCTAATGTCTTGAATTCCCTAGATTTTTTTCTTATATTAACATACACATGGTTTATAATAAATAAAAAATTAGGAGTGTTTATTTCTTGTACTAGTGATTCAGTGGTTTAGGATTAAATCATCTTTAATGGTTTGAAATGTGAGCTCCGTTAAGATCAAGGTAGAAACTCCATAAATTTGTTATGGATTTTTCATAATTGATTTGGTTAATTTTCAGGTTTGTGTTTGACTATTACTGGAGGACTCATGTTGGGATATTCTAATGGATTATCCTTATGAAATCCTTGTGTATGTTGTATTTTGATAGGGCTAGTGGTTACTCTTAATAAATTATGAAATAGATTATAAAATTTAATGCATATTATATTATTTTATTGAATATGTGATATTTTTACAACATTGTGAGTGAGAGGATGGTGTATCATTTTAATTTGTAACCACACCATGGGTGTGATGACAGTTCCTAGTGATAAGGTTGTGAAAATGTTAAATATTAGAGGATGTTTTACAATGATGTGGTTGAGACCCCATCAAAAACGATAGCATGATAACTTGTGAAATTGTGAAATAAAAACACCATCAGTTATAGGTTGGTTGTTTTATAGTTTTTGTGGGATTGTAAGATAGGTGAGAAGGCACTAATAATGTTATAAAGTTAATTGTTTCATGTTTTGAATCTTCTTATGAATTTTAGATGAATATATTATATTTAGTATTAATCAAGGATTAATTATTTCACAATGATGAAATAATAATGTATTATTTCCTTTTTATTTATTATTTTTATGATATAAGATTTCATAAATTTGTAGAATATATGTTTGAGAGGAAAGGGAGGTGTTGTTTTAAGTAAATTACTTACTCCCAACATAGAAACCACTTTTTCTAGTATAGATTTTGTTATTTGATATCTATTCAATGGAAGGGTGAAATTTTACGATACTCAAAAAGTGAAGGTTTTTGGTATTATTGTAATTCTAGTACATACTCATACCATTCTATAGTGGTTCCACATTATTCATTATTTATTTTAGTATTATATAATTTTTAATCCACCACCCATGGGAATCTTTTTTTCCAGCACTATATGATTGACCTTTACCTTATTTTGTCATATCAAGTGGTTTTATTATTTGGATATGTGAATATTATTAATTTAGGATATTTTTTATTACTTATTATTAATCCAACTACTTATATTGTTGGTTTTTATTTTATATTGATGTAATTTTCTTCATAATTTTTGTTCATTACCCTTTCAATTAATCAGTAGCATGTATTGTATGGGGATTTTTTCATGTGGCATTGTTATACTATATCCCAGACCAGGTGAACCATGTGAGGGAATAAAAAATGATATAAAGCAGATTCCATATTCATCATGAACACATAAATCATATTGATGCATCATAATTGAAAAAAAATATTTTCCCTCACCTTTATTTTCTCAATCACATTTTGAGACAACCCAACTATAATACACATAAATATTATATTATTTTAATTACATATAAATTTCTTCTCCCATGTAAAAATTCACAAAAACTATAGTTTTATTGTCTTTTGAAATTACATACCTAATAAGATAAGTTTATAAAAATTATTTAATTTATCTAACAAATAATATTCACTAATGAAACCTCTTCATATATATATAATATAATGCTCTTATTCATTGCCTTGGGAATGAAAATATAAAAAAAGGATTTCTTAGATGCTCAATAAGGGGTGAATATAATTTATATTAATCAAAGAAAATAATAGAGAAAAAATTGAAATATTTTTATGTATTTATATTCAGGTTATATGAACAATATATATGTATATTATATGCAATAAATTACGGATCATAAATAATAAATAATGATTTATGGGTTTTGAAATACAATAATAAATAAGGTATAAGAATTTGGAATCATGAAATAATTACTATAATACATAGAAACATAACATCGTTATGTGACACAACAATGGAATATCAAATTATAACATGGTATAAAAAGTTGTATATGTAATCATTTTTTATGATAATGAACTCTTCTAATATGATCATCTCACAGTGGACATATCCCCATAACAATGTGGATTGGGTTTACAATCCATTATAATAATCATAGTAAATTGGATTCTTATTCTAGTACCTTAAATGTAATATCAGGAGACATAAAACATTACCCAATTCATTATATGTCTATATAATTCAAATTTTCATTTTTAATAGTTAAAAACCATACATATGTATACCACATGAATTAGAAAATATTTATACTTCCAACATAGCTTAGATAACCTAAAATAAATATATGAATATTATGAAACTTTTCATAGGAAACAAAGATAATATATCAATAGAAATAATTTTTATTGTATCTATGTAGAATATACTTATTGAAATATAAGAAATAATAAAGGATTCTGAAATAGTTGAAAACAAAATTTAGAAAAAAATAGAAAAATAATTTGAAAATAAGAAGAAAAATCCTTTAAATTTATAATTAAATTTATTTTAAATGAAAAAAATATAATCCAATAGGGTTATAAATTAAATTAAATCTATTTAAAAACTACTATGGGTAATGATGTAAATTTTGAATGAAAACATTGTAAATAAAATCGATGAAAATAGTGGTAGAAAGACACTATAAGAAAAATATTAAATACATTTCTTTCAAAAAAATTAAAACAATTTTGATGTAAATAGAAAATGACATTATAAATTCATATAGGCATGGATACTAATATTTTTTAAATAATATAATAAACATGTAGATGGTTGAGTAATATTTTGTTTCAAAAAGAAGAGATAATGTTAAGTCCACATATAATAATACTTTATGATGAATTGAGAACTGATGAAAGGTTAAGTGATAAGGTTATATTTAAATTTCAAAAATACAAAGTGTGTAAAAATATATGTTTTTATTGATACTAAAGATGACATTTTCTATGATGGGAATTCAGTCCTAAATAATTTCGATATCAAGGTATTATTGGATGAATAAACTCTTCTGAAATTTTTAATTTATATTTTAATAAATAATTAAAAAATAAAATAGATATTGACCTTACTTTTCATTCAAATAGATTTCATATTATTAGATGAATATTAATTATATAACAAAAATATCCACATAATAAAAATTATGGTTTTTTAGAAACATGGATACTTATATAACTTGTTTGTAAGTGAACTATATTGTCTCCCACATAGTTCTTCATAACTAGAAACCTACTTAAAATAATAACACATAAAACTATTTTTCATAGCATAGGGAATGGAAACATAATAAAAAATCATATCAAATTATTATTAAGGATAAAACAGAGAGATATCCTTGGTCGCATTATAATAACATGATCATAAGGGTATGTGAACACAATTTATATATATTAAAAACAGAAATTGAATATAAAATATCATAATATAGATTAACATAACAAATCTTGGAATTAAATAAGACATAAATCCTTAAGGAATCAAAAAACATGATCTATTAGAACATAAATCTATCATAAGACATATTTTTTGGGCATACACATTAGAAAATAAAATCATTTCCTTAGTATAAAAGTCATATATAAATGACTATCTTAGTTGAATGGGATCACTCCCCAAATCATCTTTATAGTCAAGGTTCACTCCCAAGACTATCAATGTGGATAAAGACCCTTATCAAAATGGGTTTACTACTCATTCATTTCCTATTTATCTCATGATATATCCATCTATTCCAAATGCTTTTGAAGGATATATAATTTTAGAAACACCCATGAAATAAGGATAATCCTATAGATGTTTACCAAAAGATCATAAAATTTACATAATATCATAACCCTGGAAATTTAAATAGTTTTCATAACCAACTCCTCATATCGTAAAGAATGGAAAAGAAATAGCTTTTGTAATCTTTTAATTAATTCATCATAGTATAACTCATATAAAATTGATGGATTCCATAAAAACACATTCATTATAACAACAATCCATCTATATAAAGAATGATGATTATATCCTTATAAAATATCCCCATTAAGTTTAAATTAAAATCAATGTATTATATCTTAGATGGAAATTGATTTAAGAAAATCCCATAGAACATTTCATAATAGAAATATAATTTTCTTTTTAAAATCAATTAATTTAAATACAATAATTCCACAAAAATTTTAAATTTTTTTTAATATGTAATAAAATAGTATTTTTTATGGAATCTTAAAATAAGTGAGTTTTCATTATGGATGAAAATTTCACTCATGCTATGCACGGTAGAACAAATATTTCTTTCACGTTTTCTGCAAGAAGTCAAAAATAATTCTTTCAGAAAATTGAACGTTGAATCCTTTTAAAATGTGATTTTAGTAGAAAAAATATATAAATATTACTTAAAAAATTATTTTACAATAGTAAAAACAATCTAGATTTTTTTTAAAAATATAGATATGAATGAAAAATGCTTTTTTATCAAAGAGATAAATAATGTCAGTTTTCCAAAAAAATTTGGAATATTGACTACATAAATTGAGAAAAATTAAATTAAAGAAATTAATTTATATAAAATATTGGAGAACTAAAATTATGAGTTTCTTGAGATAAATATCATAATATTTCATCATCAAAAACACAACTATAAACACTCCAAACAAATAATGAGATTGCAATAAATCCCTTTAACAATTTGATAACATTTTAATCATAAAACGCATGAAATAAATTACCCTATATTGATATATATATAACATAATTTAGATAATAATAATAATAATACATTATAGGTAGTATATACTCCTCATAAAATAAACAAGTGGTGAGTATGTCATGAGTCTCGCGAAAATAATTGAGTGATTAAAATATCTTACCTAAAGCATTAAATTTCATCAAACATGATAGAAAATTATATATAATAAATATAGTATTAATATAATTATAATAAAGAAAATAAAGAACATATATAATATCAATATGATTTATTTATATCCTTTTATCACCTATTTATTAACAATTATTTGGTACAATCAATGTTCTGGGTGATAACTACTTCATTTTTCATGTATGTTATAGTTTGGTAGTTGTTGTCCTATTACAATACTTATTATTAAATCTTATAATGTATATAAATCATGATATATATTATATATAATATATTCACTAAATAAATATTAATATAAATCTATAAAACATAGGAATATAATATGAATTATAGCATTTATAGATACAGTTTGTTGTATGTATTCTTGCAAGATGATTCCATTTTATCGATAGATGTAATTAATGAATGGTAATTATTTGTTCAACATTTATGGTCAATTTTTATATCATAAATATCAAAAATATATTTATATTTATACTTATTACAATCCATGTTAATATAAAGTGAAAATATATCAAATCATCTAGTGAGGCGATAGTCCACACGTACTAATGAGTGATATTATTGTTTCCCAAATTATTTGAATTGAAGAAGGTATTTGGGATATATAAACTCTAGATGTAAAATTGTTTCACAAATATCATATAAATACTTTAAATTCATCAATTTATCTTCCTAGGGTAGGCAATGATGGAAAATGAATTATGCTATTTCATGAGGTGATAGTCCTCCATACACATGATTGACAATTTTATTTCTTATTTAATAAAAAAAGAGATTGATACATGTTATTAAATTAAAATTACAAAATATTTATATATTTCAAGTAATAATTTTAATATACAATCAAATTTTAATATGATTTTATGTAGGTGTATGATGAAATATAACAAAAAAAAATTTGTTACAAATTATACCTCTACTTTGGACATTATTTTTAGGTTTGCACCAAAATACTTATTAATTGATTTTCATAATAAACATTAGAAATATACGAAATGTGTAATTATTAGAATAATTTATTTGGGTTGTAATTTTTTAATATAAAGGTTTTGGATGTGTGAAAATAAGGGGGGAGGGGTGCCCTTATACATGTAGGGGAGAAGCAACACCTGAAATTTTTAAACAGATAAAGATATATCCACATTTTATAATTTCAAAAAGGATAATAAATGTACTATTATCAATCATAAGATTATATAATTCAAATATTTGGCTACCCAATTATAATTGGACCAGTTTTTAGCTTATTTAAACACTTTTATACATAGATTAACCCTCAATAAACTAGTTTTAACCTGAATAGTAATAAATAGTTTTTACTATTCTTACTATTCAAAACAACCAAAAATTAATTTAAAATTATTCTATAATATTTATTTCGATAATTTAAAATATGGAATCCATTTATCCAAATTCAATTCTTGGATGTGGTCTAATTTAATTTAATGTTATACTCACAAATCTAGTGATGAATATTTTCCATAGAAAATGACATCCAATGTTTTGATAGTAACTAATAGAAAAATTCAATGTGAAATTTTACTCAATGAAATAATATTGATTAATAATAATATTTTCTAAAAAAATTATTTTTATATTATTTTTAACAAATATAATAGTGTTTAAATACTTTAAATAAAAGTAAATTTTCAATAAATATCAATATTTTTATTATATTAATCAAAAAAATTATCTTTTCATATCAATATAAAAAAAACGTAATATAATTATAAATTTCTCATTCAAATAAAATTCCAAAAAATATTCAAATAGTGGAATTTTTTTCAAAAATTTTCAAAAAAAAGTAAGGAAAATAATTTTTTATATGAAATGTATTCTCAATGTATAAAAATACCTTTCCAAAAAACATAAGTAATTATTTATCAATATAATTTCATGATCTAAATTCTTTATAATTTGTTTCTAATTCGTGGTTATTCATGTTCATAACACAAGTTTAATGACTAGTTTATTACTATTTCATAAAATAATAATGTGTCACTAGTATTTCACAGTTCATTCCATGCATATGTTGTCTGTATTTAAAGGTATAAATGAAAATAAATTTATTTTAGGAATGAATAATTCATAAAATATATAGGATATGCATTCAACTACAATTAAAATGAATTTTTACATGAAATTTTATCATATTTATAAAAGTAATTTTAGATAAATCTTCATCATCATATACTCAGGTTCCCATGTAGTTTAATTAAATTAGTGGTTTTACAAAAAAAAGGTATGTCTTAAAGAGTCATCTTGTTTTTTAGAATTTAATTCTATAATACATTATCACTTTTTTGGGATTCCTAATAATAAATATGATTCTATGGATGTATGAACGCTGGTTTTGTTACATGTGAATTGCTGGGTATGATCATTATCCGGGGAGAAACATGAAACACATCACGAACTTGAGAGGGGGACAGTGGAAACCCCAAAATCATTATCTATCACCCCTACTCGATTAATAATATTTAAAGTTGAAATATACCTAGGTATAAGATTTCATTTTATATAAAATATCATAACCGTATTCAGTTGATAAATTTAGAGAAAAACTTTATCACTAACTTCAATATTCAGATCACGATGAAAATTTTTTGTATATCATTTATACTGACTTGGATACACCATGATGTGTTGTTGAGTGAATCCGTATTTATTTTCAATTTCCTTAGATTGATCCAGTCCCAATAGATTTATTTTTATAACTCTATCCCATCATGTTTTATTTGTATTATTCTTTCTATATATGGATAATAATAATAAATTTGATTTCTCAAGTGAAAAATGTTGTTCTATGAAACTCAAATAGAGGATGGTGCTAAACTCATCCAATATATAAATACACTAAAAAGATCTTAAAATATCCTACATGGTTTTATTTTTTATCTCGGGTTGAGAATTTTTTTGGATAATAAATTTTTATTAAACTAAACTCTATATAAAGATTGTTCCTATGAATTATCCAGAGAAAGACGAAAACCCTAAAATCATGATCATATATAAATGAATGCGGTATTCTATAAAAGAATACCAAATCATTAATTTATATCTTGAAAATATGATCTTGATAGAAATATTAACTAATAGAAATTTTGTTTTAATAATATCTATAATGATCAAATATAACTCAAACAACATTATTCTATTTATATGTTATGGGTAGTTCGATAAAAAGATTATTTGTGATGTTTTCAATTTCAATTTCGGTATGGGTAATGTTTGAAACATCATAGTAAGATTTAGTATCTCAGAAATAACATACTAACATACAAGGAACTGAGATACGAACATTGTAATATCTTTTTTCATTTAATCCCACTATAAATAATCATTCATATCTATATACATTTTCATACTTACTAAATAAATTGATAATGAAGAACTATTAGCATCGTATAGAAACTCCTTACTCAAATATGCCATAGAAGGAACACATACATGGTTCTTAAAATTTATTATTTCATCATGATCATGGTTGTACTTAGGATTATTTCTAACATTCTACTACTACCCTACATCTTCATTATACACCACTTAATTCATTACAAGGATGGATGGTTGACCACTCATTTAATAAAAATAATATTTCCCCAATTAATTATCGATTTATATATCCATCCATTGTAAATAAATACAAATTTTATCTTATATGATCCATCCATGATCATTTTGACTCAAATAAATAACCACCAAGTTCTCATTCTTATGGTGGTGATGTATTGAGAAGTTATAATCATTATTTTGTTCCAACCATGTTCTATGGTTCCTATTAAACTATTTATATATGAATATATAATTTAAAATACTATTATTGGTTTATATATTAGACCATTCTCTATAAATAAAATACATATACTTCTTAAATTAAAAACCTTCCACAGGTAACTCCAAATCCTGAGTTGTTTAATTTTCATCATAAACCGTAAACTTTAATGAGAAAGAAGTTATCCCCATATCAATATACATGAGATGGCATCATGATCTCTTATTTTATTCATCCCTATAGATTTAAAATAATCCTCCACTATAACGTAATGTAACAACATGTTCATTGGATAACATTCTCTTTAGTGCCTTGAAATCTACTTCACATTCCTCAGTCTGAATGAACATGTATCCTTTATAAGAAAACAAAGTCAGTAGATTAGACTGTCATGACAAATTATCTACAAAACATCAATAATATCGATACAAATCAAGTGATCATTTTATTTTAGTCATAGTTCTTGGTCTAGGTCAATGTACAATAAGTCCTGCCATTTATGGATCCATATATATTCCCTCTCTTGATATTATATAACCGAAAAATGAACCATTTTGTAACCAAAATTTATACTTTTTAAAATTTACCTAATATTATTCCTTCCTTAGGGTCATCGATACAATAATTAACTAAACATCATACTCTTACATTCCAATTAAATATATAAATATATAATCTATAAAGAAAAGAAAAAAATAATAATGGTAACCTTTAAAGGATCATTGTGTTTAATACATGATGATGGAAGGGTAATCTGTAAAACCAAATGGAATCACTATATATTTATTTTATTTACACCTTTAATATAATGTTTTTTGGGGTATATCTTTTTTTAGAAATAAATTAATGATATACATAATAAGGCTCAATAATTGAAAAGTTTTGAGCTACATGTAATTGATCAAATAAGTCATCAATACAAGTTAGGGGATTGTTTTTCATGATTATCATCATGTTCACCTACCTATAATCAATGTATAGTCACATCGACCCATATTTATTATTTTAAAAATGAAAAAAGGAAACAAAGGGTTATATGTATGGATGAATAACTCTCTTATCATGATTATCCTAGAACATCATCTTTAAATATTTAATATAATGTGAGGCTATTCTATAGGGATTCATTGAAATAGGTATATCCAAATATATTAGAACTATTGATATATCAATATCAAAATTAATTTTAATACATGGAAAATAATTTAGGAAATCATTAAAAAATCCAAACCCAATAAGAATATCATCGATGTTGAGTTTCTATAATACCATATGAGATAGAAACCACATTTGAATAAGAATCAAGACCCATATAATGGATGTGATCTATATTCAATCATCATACCTATCATTGCATTTATATATGATCATATGTTGGTTTTTAATATAAATCGTGACTTATATTACTTGGAAATGTTTTCTGGATTTATTTACAAAAGTATAATAAATTCTTAGGATATTATAAAATTCAAGAATTAGTAAAATATGAAATTTATTGGAAGCACATTCCCACGAAATTCAACCATATAAGAATCATAGATGTTAGATCTAATCATAATACCATAAATAGATTTTAACTATTAATTATACATATAATCCTTTCGGTGGAAATTTGATACCCATAGAGAATTATTAATATATTAAAGAGTGGTTATATCATGAGTCAAATAAGAAATTTTTAGCTCTAGAGTGAATTGTATGTTAACATTTCACAATGTTGTTGTCATCCGACACATAAAAAATTTGTGATCACATGATATTTACCATTATTTTTTATCTTAAAAAGTTAATGATATTGATAAGCATGATTAACATTTGGTATTGGGAACAAGTTAGCCTAATTACCATACTTCATTCATTTGAAACACTTTAGTGTTGGTCATTCATTCCTTAGAAAATTATCTCTTTTCCCATAATTTTCTATTATCCTCCCATTAAAATACCATTTAATTTTCTGATGGTCTTCCTTTCACTAATTGAAACATTTACCATTCCCATTAAGAATATTTCCTCCATGTATACCTCTAAAATTCATTCATGAAAGAAAGATCATATTATTCTCCCCAATATTTTTTTATATTTTTATTTCAATTATGTCATTATATTCTTATCAAAACCTTATGATTGATGTGTAACTCTAACCTCTATTGTGCACATTTATATCACATCAAATTACTTCTTAATAGATTTTATAGTACCCTGTATTGATCAACTATAAATTTAGGTTAGATGATAATACAAAAATCGCACCTTACGAGTCATTTAAAATTTACTTTATAGGTACAAATATATTTATCATACTTCTACAAATCTAAAAGAATTAATTCTCCATATTCAAATAATGAATATTAGGAAAGTACATATTTTAAAATTGTATCTTAAAATTATCCCACTTCATGGATTTTCTTTATTCATTTCTCCTAATATTGTTGATTAGAGTCCACTAGTAATCTTCTTCACCTTCAAAACAATAGACAAACAAAATGAATTTTTAATGAACATAATATTAGACAATGGAAAATGAATTTTTACCAATATTAATCCATTTCTATGTATCTGTTGTTTCAATGGATCCAATATATTATATGTAAATTTCCACATGAAGAACTCAAAAAATGTTGTTCCCTCATTGTCTTTTTTTGTGGTTCATCTTGATTCATATCCCGATATAGATTTGTGAGAAAAGAAATTATATATTTCATTCTAGATCACATAATATTTGGTTTCTCAAGAAAAAAATAATTTCATTTTCTATTTAATTTGGCATTAACTCATTTCTTTCGTGTTCAATCCTTCTAATACAACCAGAAACAATAGTGTGAATAAAAATAATTATAGTTGGAAACACAATAACCATGTAAAAAATCATATTTATTATGAAACAATTTGATAAATTATTTTAAATCTATAACACCTTATACATTAACTAACTCATTTATGGTTAACATAAATTTAAATCATTAATTATTATTCATAAAGGGTTTGTGAATTTTAAAATAATAACTCTTAGGAGTGTCCGAACTGGTGTATTCCATGGTCTCTTTTCATACACCAGGAAATGACCATGTTAAATCCCAATAAACCATTTTATAAGATATTACCCCAAGGTTAAACAATTACTAATATAAATTCACTTCTAGTATCCGTAATGGGATGCAATTTTTTGAAATCCACTCACTATAACCTTCACCAAAATTCCTAGTTAGTTTTCTATACTCAGATTTATCCTTACGGTTAAAACTATGTTTTTCTACTCCTAGTTTTGAATGGTTAACAAACCATTATCTAATACTATATATATTGGTAAATAAATATGACAAATATATATTTTATCTTATTATATGAATATCATTTACATTAAAAGAAAATACAATCCATAATCGTATAGTTATAGTTCCTTTAGAAACATTGATAAATAAACAACTAGTTTCTAAGTGAATGGAATCGTCTGCCACTATGTTCATCATAACTATCACCCTTTTTATATTTATCATTAATAAACAATTTTAACATTACCTATGAAATAGAATCAAAATGATTAGTGAGCTTAGAATCTAAATAAGGAATAACAATGGATATATTAAGGATCACATAAGGATAACATTATCATAAAGGTAAGATAATATAAACATCACATTTTAAAACCATACCAATCATATACAATATCATAATCAAGATTAATAATATAAATCTAGGATTTTTATTATATATTAATTATATGAAAATTAATGAACATGATTTGAGAGAACATAACATTTGCATAATACATAGTTTTTTTAGATACACATAAATATAGAAAATAATTTCATAAGTAGTCAAGGATCATTTCCAAGAGTATAATAGTGGTATGAATTCACTGTCAAAACCATCATAGTATATAAGGTTCATTATCAATAATATCATAGTAGAAAAATTCACTTACTAAACACTGTTCATTACCTATTACATTCATATTTACTTAAATATATATTCATCTATACAAAATAATTTAGATGGATATATAATTTCAGTCACATTAATAAAAGAAAAAAATCATAAGAAATGTATTCAAAAATATAATAAAACATTAATCATATAATAACCAATGATAAAGTGGTTTTTAAAAAAAATTCATGATATCATAACACTGTCAAATTGGTTTTCATAATCATTTTAAAAATCCATCATAACATAAACAAAGGAATAGAAAATGGTTTCATAAAACTATATTCATCAAAAACATAAACCATATATATAGAAATAATAAGTAATGTATCCTATTGTCATATACCAATTAAATATTATGTCACATCATAGGATTTCATCTAAGATAGAAAAATAATTTAAATTATTACATAGAACATTTCTTAGTGAAATTTTCCTTTTCAATTTGAAATAATGTATTTAATTAATAAAATTTAAAACAAAAATTGGTAAAAAAATATTCTTTGAAAATAAAATATAAAACACATAATATAATTTTGAAAATATTGAGTGGGTCTGAAGGTGGAAATTATATTTGTAGAGACCCAAATCTTGGTGTACATGGACATTACATTACATTTTCGGAATACAAAATACATAACAAAAACCAACACTCAATGATCGCAATAGTTTAGTGTCTTTGGAAACACACAACATAATGTTCTAATCATGTAATAAGATCATCAACATCTCCCATAAAGATCTTCCCCTTTTGTTTTCTTACCTAAAACCATTCATTATATCCTGCAGAAAATAAAACATTTAAAAGGGTGAGCTCAAATGCTCAGTAAGGGTAATAATGGAGAAAATAAAACAAACCATAAACATTGGAACTTAAAAACATGAACATACAGTTTAAACATAAAAATCTTGATCAATGACATAATACATGGTAGTACATAAGGCATAGATCATAATGGGACATAAATCATGATAAAATAGCATCGTAATGAAACATTTAATTACGGAAAAAAATTAATCACATGTTATTATTTCCATAGTAGCCAAGGCATTGCTTCCAAGACCATCTTAGTGGGAAAAGTCCCTTACTGAACCGGGTTTACTTTTCATTCTAGCCATGTATTACAAAACCGGATTTACATGTCATTCCATCCATGACTATCTCATGAGATATAAATCTTTATCCAATGCATTGGAGGGAGATATAAGTCCCACCCATCTAATAATGAAATCATTCTTACGTGTGCCACAACATAAACATAAATCATTTATCATAACCAAAAGAATAAAATGGGTTTCATAAACATAATTTAATCATAACATAATCAAAATAAAACAAATGTATATCATAATAAAAGTGAAACCATGTATACCTAAAACATTCACATATGAAATAATGCCATCTTCTATTGAAAATGGTTTTGATAAGACTCTTGAAATGAATTCTTGAGGAAAATATCCTTTCTTCTTCAAATTCATTTTCTTTTTACAAAATTCCATTCAATATTAAATTAAAAGGATTTTGTGGAAAATAGTCATGAAATCTTTTAGAGTAATATTCTTGAAAATAAGTCATTATAAAACTATAAAAATCTGTTCATGACGTATAAGGTAAAAAAACATTCTCCTTGTACTTTTGTCAGAAAAGTCAAAAAGTTCCTTGTATGGTAAAAAAAGATAGATTACTTCCAAAACATGTGGTAAAAGGCAAAAATAGGTAAAAAGGTCTTTAAAAATACATTAAATCATTTTTAGAAAATAGGGACATGAATTATAAATATAACCCCAGTAAATACTTACGAATAAACAATCTCTGATAAAAACGATATTGGAAAAGTTATCCCTTACCTCATGTCCGACTTGAATAGATCGTTATTTAATATCTTTAATAATAAACTAATGTTAATTTATACTTGATTAAGAACCTTTTTCAAGTTTATTATAACTTTTATATCAGTTATTAACATGTTATAATGATTACGTAATCATTTATGTTAGTAACGTTTGTTTTATCGTTATTTGGTAATTGAGTTAAAAATGG
This sequence comes from Viscum album, assembly GCA_963277665.1. NCBI lineage: Eukaryota > Viridiplantae > Streptophyta > Magnoliopsida > Santalales > Viscaceae > Viscum > Viscum album. Next base: position 1,871,663,546 of record OY728133.1, read on the forward strand.
AATTCTTATAATTACATGTTGTTCATGAAGTAAATAGTCCATTATATCCAGAATTATATTCATGATTTAGATATCATATATATAATATATATCATGAATATTAATTTATTTATAATAGTACATAACATTTGGAGGTTTGAAATGAAATTCACTGTTCAGGGAGACGGTAAGTCGTACGTACGCATGAACGCTACTTTCATTTCTATTTCTTATTTTAATAGAAATAAAACATAATTATACATAGGTATATTATAATTAAAATATAATATCATATATAATATCATTAACACTATCCTTTATACATCCCATAAAAGGCATTAACGAGTTACATCACATTAAGGGGGTGGTAGTCCGCACTTCCTCAAATGAGATTATCGTATTTACCCACTATGGAAACCATAAAGGCTTGATATAATTTGGATGTACATAAGCTTAAGGAAATCATAAACATAATATATATCATATATAAAAACAGTGACATCATATTGGCCACCATGAGAGGTGGTAGAAGATAATCGAACAATCATCGTTTCATGAGGCATTAGTTTCCCATCCACAGAAACATTATGTTATTTATCCATTAGATATAGGATTGTGTAATTGTAGTTCGAATAATTATCATAACAAAATCCTAGTATATTGAGGATACTTTTTTTGTTTCAAAATAATGGAATAAAAATAGTTTAGGGTTATAGAAGTAAAATAAAAGAAAACAATTTAAGAGAAATTGTTACCTTTAATTTGGGTAACTCCCTTTGGTTTGAACCAAATGATTCTTGAAGTGCCTTCTACCTAAGGTAAGGCTTATTAAAAGGAGAATAGGGATGTAGGGAGCTTAATTTGGCAGAGTTTGGACGAGCCAAATGTATTGAGATGTGTGTGGAATTGGTTAGAAGTTGTCTCCTTTTATATGGGAGAGGAGGGGATCTTTAGGAAAGTGTGAAAATATTATTATATAATATAATGATATTAGTTCACTAAGGGTTCAAAAATCATTATGGTCGAATATAAGATGACTCATATTCTAAATAAAATCATCCAATAACAATTATACATGTTTTGGATAATAATTTAATCATTATAATCTTATTTATTTAAACCATTTATTAATGATGTAAATACTGCATCATTATTTAATTTATTTGATATCTAAAAATTATAAAAAAAATACAATAATGTCAAAAATCATTTTAGATTTACAGGGATTTTTTGTAGTATATAATAGGACTTATATAACACCAAATAAATATTAATTACTAAAATATTTTTTTAATGTCAATTTTGTCTTCACTTTAAATAAATCAATCTAAATTGCCATTTTAAATTCCAAGTGGCTCAATGGGGTCCCAAAATTGATCCAAAGATGCCAATGGTCGTTAATGACACAAACAATAAGGTTTGAACATGTTTTATGGTAATTTTGAATTATTATAATATTAATTTTACATTGAATTACCAAATTTACTTTTAACCGCGATAAAAAAAGTCAAAAGTTACTATTCACCGGAAATTATTTCCATCTTATTGAACCACATTTTACTTCCGGATAACAACCATTTATGTGGGATTTTTAAAATTCAATTCAGAGAAGTGGTAAAATTTCATTTAAATGAAAGTGTCTGTTTTTTTAACTACCACTAACTGGTTTCACTATTCATAAAAAATTGTAGTTTTTTAGAAAAATACCAAAAATTCTGCCTAATCTATATTTGATATTCCAAATTCAAAAATGCTGTATATTTTTCCAAATTCAAAAAATATAAGTTACACTAATTAATTTTTAATGTAATTCCCGTTATCAAAACAAATAGCGTGTTTTTAAGAAACAATAACTATTTAAAGATCAGCACTTGTTTATGTCAAATTTAAAGTTGAAATTAATTCCAATGAACAAAATTTGATTAAATAGTAAAAATATATTCTAATTACAATTTATAACGAATTATTAAGCTAATAAAACCATATAAATTATTCCGATGAAAATATTTTGTTTTTAATAATAATAAATAGTGTTTTTACTATTCATTAAAATTTGAATGTTTTCAGAATAATATGAAAAATTTATCCAAATTAAATTTTTATATCTTGATTCCAAGGAAGAATTTTATTTTGTCAAATTTAACTTATAAACATGTCAACAACTATATTTAAAATGGGTGTTCCATCAAAAGGCTGAAAGACTGCATTTTTTAATAAATACTTATTTTACCCGAAAAATTTATTTTCTTCTCATACCATGTTCTAAAAAATATGTAAGATGAATAATAATGTAATAAAATTCAAAAAATATTTAATACAATTCATAACTTCTAGTCTATAATAATATTATAACAATATATCATTGTTTAGTAAAACCCGTTATTGAGTATATCCCACGCTATCGAGGAAATTCTCCATTGTGTGCAATGAAAGCCATGTTTGGGTTTCATTGTAGAGACTAGAAGCTTAACGTACATGGACATTACATTAGTTTTGCGGAATACTTAGTACATAACAAAAACACACACACAAGGACCATAATAGTTTAGTGTCTTTGGAAACTCGGAATATAATCTTCTAATCGTGGTGAAAGATCTTCAATATATCCAATAAAGATCTTCTTTTTTTACCTAAAACCTTTCTTTATATCCTGGGGAAAATATAACATAAAAGGGTGATCTCAAATTCTCAGTAAGGGTAAACAAAAGAAATATCAATCACATCATATACATAAGAACATAACATTTGGAAATCTTAACCTGCAAAAGAAATCATAATTTCATAACATGGGATAAATCATAGTAGTGAAATGTAATCCCAATAATCATAACATAAAAACATGAAACTTGTGGCATGCACACATAATCATAGAGAATAATTTCTTGTTAGTTAAGACTCAATGACAAGAGTATCTTAGTGGACAAAGTCTATTTCTGAACCGAGTTCACTCCTCGTTTCAGTCCTGTTTCACTAAACTGGTTTAACCTGCTGTTCCAGCCATTTCTATCTCATGAGATATAAAATCATTACCAAATGAATTATACGGAGATATAGGTCCCACCCATCTCATAATGATACCATTCTTATGTGTGCCACAAAATCATAAACCATACATCATAGCATAACCCATGTAATAAAAATGGGAATCTTTAAACATCATGACATCATAAAAAAATTCATATAAGATAAAAGAATTCATAAAAAAATATTTCCATCACAAAATAATCAAATCCATGTAATAATAGGGATAGAAACATAACCCTTTATTATCTTAGATGGAAAATAATTTTGATAAAACACTTGAACTCCATTCTGGAGGAAAATATCATTTCTACATCAAAAACATTTTTACTTTCTTAACATGTCAGACAATTTTAAACTAAAAGAAGTTGATTAAAAATAAACTTGAAAACTTTTAATGGAATATTGTTGGAAATTTTGTTTTAAAAATCCATTCATGCCTTATACGTTAAAAAACATTTTTCTTGTACTTTTGTCGGAAAAGTCAAAAAGTACCTCAACCGAAAAACGACAAAAGATTCCTTTCATATCTTTTACTAAAAACTCACCGAAGGGTAAAATTGGATTTAAAAATTTTTAGGATGATGGAAATAATATTACATATTGAGTAAACATTGATGTGGATGATAAAATACACCCTAGTAAATACCGAACTATAAACAATCTCGGATAAAAATGAGATTGTGATATTTCCCTTGCCTTAGGTCTGATTTTCTTCGTAAGTGTCCGAACCTCATGTATAATGATTTAAATAATTTAATTGACTAATTCCAGAATAATAATCATTGATATGATATCATATATGTTTCCCTTATGACTTTATTTTACCCATTCTTTTGTAAATTCCATGTTAAAGAGCGTTTTGGGTAGAATCGTTTTATTTGTCGTCTGTGTTTTGACTTGTAATTATTCATATGATTACATAGATCATGATTAATTAATTCCAGAATATAAAACATGATTTATATATAATATATATTCAGAATATACATATATATAATAGATCAGTAAATGGAAAGAAATACACCGTTCATGGAGACAGTAGGTCGTACGTACGCACGAACGTTGTTTTCGTTTTCTTATTGAGTTGAATGGAATTAAGTAGATGAAATACATATATATACACATAAATCCAGTATCATTATTATTTCATATATTTCATCATTACTTATTATATATACTTTATAATCATTCATGAATGGTTAACGTGGAGAATGAATCTCATCACGTCGTGGAGACAGTAGTCCGTACGTACGCACGAGCGATTATATCGTTCTCATGATCATGGAATTGTATTGGAGTGTATTTATACTATTTCAGAATCAATATCATTTTACAATAATCATATATAATTATTATGTACGCCATTATACCCATCCAAATAAGGTGGTGGTGGAAAATAGATTACACCACGGCGTGGAGACGGTATTCCGTACGTATGCACGCGCGGTGATTTTGTTTTCCGTAGGATGGATAGATGGTGAAATAGGGTTGTTTCATACTTATAATAACATATAAGTATATTAGTGATACTTATTTTATTCATAATTAAACAACCTAATAAGAAGAAGTGGAAGAATAAATAATGTTGAAAGAATTGGTAATGGACATTACCTCTTCTTTGAAACGCCTCTTTGAGATCTCCTTTTAGGGCACTATAATTGCTCTTTTAAGAAGACCAGAACCTTTAGAATGTTTCTAGGGAAGTGTAGATGATAATTTGGCAGGGTTTTTCCGAGATCGAAGGCTCAACGTGGTGTGTGGAAGAGAGGGAGGAGGTGCCCTTTTATAACGGAGGAGAGGGGCTCCTTTGAAAAAACTAAAAATATTATTTTATTGTAATGCCAAATTCGGTTTTAAATAGCTCCATATTGAGTTATTTCTAAGATAAGGTGGGTATGGTTCGAAATCCTCTCATCTAATAGAATTTAGACAAGTTTAGGTTCCTATTTTAACCTTATAATTTATATTTAACTTTAAGTTAGATAATTTTACTTTTACAGTGTCTTTTTGTGTTCTTACACTATAAGGATAATAAACATACCATAAAAAGCCAAACGAACCACATGTTGTTTATAATTATTATATATAACCTTATATAAATCATTTGGCCAAACCTTAGATTTTTAGGAATAAAATAACAATTAATAATATAATATTTGTTTTAAAAACTATTTTATGTCAATTTTGACACTATTTAGTAATTGATTTTTGTAAAAATTATAACAGAATTATTAGTTCAAATAAAGTTAATTTAGTCAATACGAAGATGCAATATTAACCTAGAAAATTATTTTAATTCATAAAAAGTCTAAAATTACTTTTATATTTGTATTTATTTCATCAATTATATCAATATTTCATTAATAAGATAATTACTGCATCATCATTGTGTCATAAATAAATTAACTTATTTAATGTCTAAAAATTACACATAAAATACCATTATGTAGGAAATCTTATTAGATTTATAATTAATATTTATAGTCTAATTTTTCTTATTTATAACCCTATATTAAAAATGATATACTTATTAAACTTTGATTTCAACTATTTTAACCCTTCTTTAAATAAATTAATAATAAATGTCCTAATCTAATCCAATTGGGCCTAAATGGTCATATTTTATTCCTAAGGTTATTTTTGGTCGAATTACACTTATCCAATAGAATTAGGACATGTGTTAGGGTAATAATAATAACATTTTTACCCTTAATTACCCTATTTACTTTTAACCGTGGAAAAAAAGTAAAAAGTTACTATTCATCACAAATTATTTTCATCTCATTGAACCAAATTTTACTTACTAACATCAACCGTGTGTCTCAGATTTTTTGAAATTCCAGTCATAGAAGTGGTAAAATTATGTTTTATGAAAAATTCATGTTTTTAACTACCACTAAGTGGTTTCACTATTTATCAAAAAAATGAATGTTTCCAGAAAAATACCAAAAATTAGGCCTAACCTATATTTGATATTATGAACTCAAAAATGATGTCTATTTTACCAAATTCAAAACATATAAGTTTCATTAATTAATTTAAAAATAAATTCCCGTCGTCAAAACAAAGAGTGTGTTCTTAAGAGGTAATAACTATCAAAAGATTGACACTTGTTTATGTCCGGTTTAAATGTGAAATTGCATCCAATGACCAACATTGTATTAAATTGTAAAAATATATTCTAAATATAATTTAAACACACTCAAATTAATAATTTATCACTATTAATTATTTTGATTAAAAAGGTTTTTTTTAATTAAAAATTAGTAATTTTAACTATTCATCAGAAAATGTATATTAGCCGAAATGTACCAAAATTTCACCCTAAGCTAATTTCGATATTCCGAATCCAAAAATGAAGTCCATTTTGAAAAATATAATTTATAAAATTTTAAAAAGTGGTTATTACTATTCATAACGGCTAGTTTTAATATTATTTTAATAGAATATCGTTGTTTAGTGAAACTTAGCATTGCATACGACGGAAACTATCGAGGAAGGTCGTGATTTCATGTAATGCAATGAAAGTCAAGGATGTGTGTTGTGCAAGCTCCTTTTGGTGCCGCGTACAACACAAGACATTAATGAAATTAAAAAGAATATTTTTCATAAAATCTAGGGGTGTTACATTCTACCCCCCTTAAAATGAATTTCGCCCTCGAAATTCATCGAGGTTATAAATGGTTTACTAATCGAATGTTTATTTAATAGAAACCCAAATCGTAAAAATGAATACCAAAACCAATATTTAAAAACAAAAGTATGAAACGTAATGGTTACCCAAATAAACTAATCACTAGGTTTCCACATAGGTGAAAATATGTATATAGAAGAGAAATCTAACCATCATGTTCTGATGGAGAGTGGTAGAGAACATGGCTATGAAAAATCCAGCCATCACAAAGCCATAAATTTGTGAAGATATATGGTACCATCTGATTCATCAGATATAAGAGCACTAGGATAACATTTTTGGTTTTCAAGATCATTTCCCTAATGTTGATGAAATTGGAATTAAAAGAAATACTTTAGTGATTTTGGTATAGTCTCACCGTTGGTCATTCATTATACAATTTCCAATTCATCTCTTAAAGAAATGAAGTTGAATTTGTCATTCATGATGTGTTAGCAGATCATGTTATAGAATGATGGGTCATTCCGTCTGTTTCAAATAAAAGGTTAGCAAAGATTATCAAATATACATAAGTCCATCTATGGTGAGATTAATCAAATATGGTTCCTAAAATGGACTTATACTTCTTATATTATACTGCTTAATATAATAAAACTAGTTTCTACTTAACAGGGACTTCTTGTAGGCCAGTGGTAGGTGATAATGTTTAGTCGCACTTCGGTTTTGGGTTCGATTCCCACAGCCTTTTCCGACGCGATGGGTTGTCACCCATCCTGCAGGTTGTCCTTTTTCTAAAGCTATATTACTATAACATCCCATCAATAATATCGAAAAAAGTTATATCCTAACTTATGTCCAACATAATCCATTCCAATCTTTATGCTTATCTAAAATACTTCAGTCCAAGCTCATAGTAAAAAGAAAACGATTACTTGAAATGTCATCAACCAAGCATGTGAAAACCATCATTTATCCCCCATATATCTTGTTGGTCACATTCCAATCATGTGAATACCTTAATCATGTATTCTCTTGAAAAAATGAATACCCATTAAACCTTAGTGAAAACATGAATGCTATCAAAAGAAAAATCTATCCACATACCAAAATCCAAAAATTCTATATACTCAAACCATGATATAACCTTCTCCTTATATCAGTCATGAGCTAATGAATACGGTCAAACATTTCATTTTATCGTTTTCCTTTCATTATGCGCATATCATATTTTTTTCCAAATATATCTCATTCACATTCTATGGTTACCGGTACCATTTAAAACCACAATAGACCAATACATAAATATTCCAATATTCCACGATACTATATACAACATTATTTTGGAATCCCATTACATAAACACTTAATCATTCCACCACATTGTTGTCATATTCAACATTGCCAATAGTGATCGCATGTGACTTCCCTTTTTCCTTTTCCTTAAGTGGTTTCTCAGGTCGATCATCACTAACCCTTGGATTAGAGCATTTATTAGCATAATGCCCCATTTCCTTCAACTTGAAGCATTGAAGTGTTGGTGGTGAGTTCTCTGCAGTCTTTTCTTTATTCACATCATTAGAAAACCTTTTTCCATTACTTCGACACTCAGCAGATCAATGACCTTCTTATCCACACTTAAAACATTTTTTAGCCCCATTAAGACAATCTCCACCATGCTCCTTTCCACACTTTGAGCATAAGGAAAAATTCATCTTTTTTTCACCATTATTCTGAGATTTCTCCTTGAACACCATCTTTCATTTCTTGTCAAAACTATGAGATGGATAAGTAACACCAACTTCTTTTTCTACCTTGATAGCACAACACACAATTTCTTCATAGCTACTGACGTCTCTTATAGCTAATGCCCTTCGAAGATTTGGTTTTAAGACACTGAAGAATCGATCAACATTAATTTCAGGTTGGATGATAAATCAAGATGCATAACATGCAAGCCTTGTAAAATTCGCTTTGTATATACCAACAGATTCATCATCCTTTTTCTTTAGTTCAAGAAAATCCTTCTCCATCTTTGTTTGAAGAATACTAGGGAAGTACATATTAAAAAATATGTTCTTGAACTATTCCCATTCCATGGACTCAATTTCGTTCCTTTGCCTCGTATTCTTGATAAGATTCCACCATTGATCAGCTTCACCTTCCAAACAATATACTGCTAAGATGACATTATAATGTTCATAACTTTGTAGAACTGGAAATATCTTTTCATTGGTACTGATCCATTGTTCAGCAACAACAGGATCAGAAGACCCACTAAAAGAAGGTGGATGTTGCCTCATGAAGGACTCAATAGAATATTGTTCCCTTCTATGCTCATTTGGAAGTCCAAAATGATTCATAGCTTGTTTAAGTATAGAAATAAGATTTTCCACTCCATCTCCCATAAAATTTGTTTGTTTAGGAGAACATTTATTGCATTGTCCATTTCATTGATCATCATGGTTTCTTTGGGTTCCAGCCATCGTCTAAAATCCAAAAAGAATAGCGTGAGAGGCAAAAATCATTCTAGGGGAAAAACATAATAATGGGGGAGTACCTTCAATATCTATCATATTGGGTTACCGTAATTCTAGTACTATAACCTATACTTATACTTAACCTTAGGGACATTCCTAGACATACCTTAGAAATATCTCTAGGGATCTTACTAAGGTTCTCGCATCCTAATTTCCAAAGGATGACTAAACCTTTCCTTTGATACCAACTATAGAGACCTGAAGCCTAATGTACAAGGACATTACATTAATTTTGCAGAATACTTAGTACATAACAAAAACACACACACAAGGACCGTAATAGTTTAGTGTCTTTGGAAACTCGGAATATAATCTTCTAATCGTGGTGAAAGACCTTCAACGTCTCCCATAAAGATCATCCTTTTTTACCTAAAACATTTATTTATATCCTGGGGAAAAGAAAACATAAAAGGGTGGGCTCAAATGCTCAGTAAGGGTACACAAAATAAATATCAATCACATCATATACATAAGAACATAACTTTTGTAAATCACAACCTGCAAAAGAAATCATAATTTCATAACATGGGATAAATCATAGTAGTGAAATGTAATCTCAATAATCATAACATAAAACATGAAACTTTGTGGCATGCACACATAATCATATATAATCATTTCTTGTTAGTCAAGACTCAATTCCAAGACTATCTTAGTGGAGAATGTCCATTTCTGAACCAAGTTCACTCCTCGTTTCAGTCCAATTTTACTGAACCGGTTTAACCTACCGTTCTAGTCATGTCTATCTCATGAAATATAAAATATTTACCCAATGCATTGGAGGGGGATATAGGTCCCACCCATCTCATAATTATACCATTCTTATGTGTGCCACAAAATCATAAATCATATATCATAGCATAACCCATGTAATAAAAATGGGAATCTTTAAACATCATGACATCATAAAAAAATTAAAATAAGATAAAAGAATTCATAAAAACAAATTCCATCATAACATAATACAATCTATGTAATAATAGGGATAGAAACAGAACCCTTTATTATCTTAGATGGAAAATAATTTTGATAAAACACTTGAACTCCATTCTTGAGGAAAATATCATTTCTACCTAAAAAACATTTTTCCTTTCTTAACATTTCATTCAATTTTAAACTAATAGAAGTTGATTAAAAATAATCTTGAAAACTTGTAAAGGAATATTCTTGGAAATTTTGTTTTAAAAATCCATTCATTCCGTATAAGTTAAAAAACATTCTTCTCGTACTTTTGTCAGAAAAGACAAAAAGTACCTCGTACGAAAAACGACAAATGATTCCTTTCATATCTTTTACTAAAAACTCACCTAAGGGTAAAATTGGATTTAAACAATTGTAGGTGCATGGAAATAATATTACATATTGAGGAAAAATGGATGTGGATGATGAAATACACCCCAGTAAATACCGAAGTATAAACAATCTCGGATAAAAATGAGATTGTGATATTTCCCGTACCTTAGGTCTGATTTGCTTCGTGAGTCTCCGAACCTCTGGTAAAATTATTTAAATAATGTCATTAACTAATTCCAGAACCATACTCATTGTTATGATATCATATATGGTTCACTTATGACTTTATTTTACCCGTTCATTTGTAAATTCCATGTTAAAAAGCGTTTTGGGTAAAATCGTTTCATTTGCCGTCCGTGTTTTGACTTGTAATTATTCATATGATTACTTAGATAATGATTACATAATTCCAGAATATAAAACATGATATATATATATATATAATATATTCAGAATATACATATATATAATAGATCAGTAAATGGAATAAAATACACCGTTCATGGAGACGGTAGGCCGTACGTACGCATGAACGCTGTTTTCGTTTCCTTGTTGAGTTGAATGTGATTAAGTAGATGACAAACATATATATACACATAAATCCAATAACATTATTATGTAATATATTTCATTATTACTTAATATATATACTTTATAATCATTCATGAATGGTTAACGTGGAGAATGAATCTCATCACGTCATGGAGACGGTAGTCCGTACGTACGCACGAGCAATGATATCATTCTCATGATCGTGGAATTGTATTAGAGTGTATGTATACTATTTCAGAATCAATATCATTTTCAATAATCATATATAGTTATTATGTACACCATTATACCCATACCAAGTATGGTGGTGGTGGAAAATAGATTACACCGCGGTGTGGAGACGGTATTCCGTACGTACGCACACGCGGTGATTTCGTTTTCCGTAGGATGGATAGATGGTGAAATAGGTTTGTTTCATACTTATAATAAAATATAAGTATATGAGTGATACTGATGTTATTACTTCATAATGAAACAACGTAAGAAGAAGAAGTGGCGGAAGAAATAAAGTTGAATGAATCGGTAACGGACATTACCTCTTCTTTGAAGCGCCTCTTTGAGATCTCCTTTTAGGGCACTATAATTGGTCTTTGAAGAAGAAAAGAACAACTAGGATGTTTCTATGGAAGTGTAGAAGTTAATTTGGCTGGGGTTGGCCGATCTTGAAGGCTGAATGTGGTGTATGGAAGAGAGGGAGGAGGTGCCCTTTTATAAGGGAGGAGAGGGGCTCCTTTGGAAAAAAATAAAAATATTATTTTATTATAAATCCAAATTCGGTTTTAAATTGCTCCAAATTGAGTTATATCGAAGATAAGGTGGTTATGGGTCGAAATCATCTCATCCAATATAATTTAGACAAGTTTAGGTTCCTATTTTAACCTTATCATTTATATTTAACTTTATGTTAGATAATTTTACTTTTACCGTGTATTTTTGTGTTCTTACACTATAAGGTTAATAAACATACTATAAGAAGCCAAACGAACCCCAAGTTGTTTATTATTAATATATATAACCTTATCTAAGTCATTTGGCCGAACATTAGATATTTAGGAATAAAATAACAATTAATAATATAATATTTGTTTTAAAACCTATTTTATGTCAATTTTGACACTATTTAGTAATTGATTTTTGTAAAAATCATAACAGAATGATTAGTTCGAAAAATGTTAATTAAATCAATACTAACATATTAACCTATAAAATTAGTGTAATTCATAAAAAGCATCAAATTAAATTTATTTTGGTATTTATAACATCAATTATTTCAATATTTCATTAATAAGATAATTACTACATCATGTTTGTGTCATAATTAAATTAAATTATTTAATTTCTAAAAATTAAAAATAAAATACCATTATGTAGGAACACTTTTTAGCTTTCTAATGAATATTTATATTCGAATTTATCTTCTGTATAACCCTATTTTAAAAATGATATACTTATTAAACATTGATTTTAACTATTTTAACCCTTCTTTAAATAAATTAATAATAAATGTTTTAATCTAATCCAAGTGGGACTAAATGGTCATATTTTATTCCTAAGGTTGTATTTGGTCGAATTATGGTTATCCAATAGAATTATTACATGTTTTAGGGTAATAATAAAAACATTTTTACCCTTAATTACACTATTTACTTTTAACCGCGGTAAAAAAAAGTAAAAAGTTACTATTCACCAAAAATTATTTTCATCTCATTGAACCACATTTTACTTACTGACATCAACCGTGTGTCTCGGATTTTTGAAATTCTACTCACAGAAGAAGTAAAATTAAGTTTTATGAAAAATTCATTTTTTTTAACTACCACTTAGGGGTTTCACTGTTCATCATAAAATGAAAGTTTCCAGAAAAATATCAAAAATTAGGCCTAAGCTATATTTGATATTATGAACTCAAAAATGATGTCTATTTTACCAAATTCAAAAAATATCAGTTACATTAATTAATTAAAAAATTAATTCCCGTCGTCAAAACAAATAGCGTGTTCTTAAGAGATAATAACTATCAAAAGATTGACACTTGTTTATGTTTGGTTTAAATGTGAAATTACATCCAATGACAAACATTGTATTAAATTGTAAAAATATATTCTAAATATACTTTAAAGCCACTCAAATTAATAATTTATCACTATTAATTATTTCGATTAAAAAGGTTGTTTTTAATTTAAAATTAGTAATTTTCACTATTCATCAGAAAATGATTGTTAGCTGAAAAGTACCAAAATTTCACCCTAAGCTAATTTCGATATTCCAAATCCAAAAATGAAGTCCATTTTGAAAAATAAAATTTACAAAATTCCAAAAAGTGGTTATTACTATTCATAACGGCTAGTTTTAATAATATTTTAATAGCATATCGTGGTTTAGTGAAACTCGGTATTGCGTACGACGCAAGATATCGAGGAAAGTCGTGATTGCGTGTAATGAAAGGAAATTCAAGGATGTGTTTTGTGCAAGCTCGTTTTGGTGTAGCGTACAACACAAGACATTAATGAAATTAAAAAAAATTAATAAAATCTCGGGGGTGTTACATGCATGTAGTGTAAGACTCCTTTGTTGTTGTGTATAACATAATCAAACCATATTTCATTTATAAATTATATATATATATATATATACACACACTCAATGTTGCGTAGAATAACTACTATAAAATGAACTTTAAGTGTAACACGATCCAAGAATAGTATTGTGTATACTGTAAGCTAATACGGTGTTGCGTATAACGCAAGATAATCATGGTGTAGCGTACAAAAAAATATATGAAATAAATCAAAAATAATATATCTCATGAAATCATGGGGTGTTACATTCTACCCCCCTTAAAATTAATTTCACCTTCGAACATTGTCGGGGTTATAAATAGTTTACTACATGAAAGTTTCTTTCATAGAAACCCACATTATAAAAAGGAATACAAAAAATTAATTTTAAAAAGTAATGTTTGAAATATATCGGTTACCCAAATTATCTCATCACAGGGTTTAAACACAGTATAACATAGGTGAAAATATGGATATGGAAGATAAACCTAACCATCATGTTCTGATGGAGAGTGGTAGAGAACATGGCTATGAATAATACAACAATCACAAAGCCATAAATTTGTGATGATTTAAGGTACCATCTAATTCATCAGATATAAGCACACCAGATCGAATTTTTTAGTTCTCAAGATCATTTCCCTAATGTTAAAAAATTGTTGAATACTTTCTTGATTTTGGTAAAATCTTATCGTTGTTCGTGCCTTGAACAATTTCCATTTCATATCTTAACAAAATGAAGTTGAATTTCTCATTCCTGAAGTGTTAGAAGATCGTGCGATTGAATTAAAGGTCATTCCATCTGTTTCTATCTCAAATAGTTTAGTACAATTTATTAAATATACTTAAGTCCATCTATTCTGAGATTAATCGTATATGATTCCAAAAATGGACTTATACTTCATTTATCATACTGTATAATAAAATAAAACTAGTTTCTACTAACCAGGGACTTCTTTTAGACCAGTGGTAGGAAATAAATGCCCGTCGCACTTCGGTTGTGGGTTCGATTCCCACAGCCTTGTCTGACGTGGCAGGTTATCGCACATTCTGCATGTTGTTCCTTTTCTTAAACTACACTATTATAACATTCTATCAATAATATCAAAAAAATTATAACATTAAACAATAATAACTTATGATTATCATAATCCATTACAACTATTAGGATTATCAAAAATACTTCATTCCAATCTCATAGTATAAAGAGAACGATTACTAAAAAAGGTCATATAACAAGCATGTGAATACTATCATATATCCCTCATATATCACAAGATATATCTTGTTGATCTCATTCCAAACATGTGAATACCTTAATCTTGTATTCTCTTGAAAAATGAATACCCATTGAACCTTAGTGAAAACATGAATGCTGTCAAAAGTTAACTCATTCAACGTACCAAAATCCAAATATTCTATATTCTCAAACCATGATATAACATTGTCCTTATATTAGTCATGAACTCATGAATACAATCAAACATTTAATTTTCTCTTTATCCCTTCATTATGCGCATATCATCTGCTTTCCAAAATATTTTAATTACTTTTCATGGTCACCAGTACCATATAATTATTGAAAACCATTATAAACTAATACATAGATATTACAATATTGCACAATAATATAAATTATATTCGACAACATTATTTTTCGATCCTGCTACATAAACACATAATCATTCCACTACATCATTTTCATACTCAACATCGAAAATAGTGGTTGCATGCGACGTCCCGTTGTCCTTTTCCTTAAGAGGTTTTTCATGTCGATCGTCAGTAACCCTTTGATTAGGGCATTTATTAGCATAATTCCCCATTTCCTTGCACTTGAATCATTGAATTTTTGGTGGTTCGTTCTCTGCAGTCTTTTCTTTATTCACATCATTAGCAACCATTTTTACATTTCTTCACCACTCATCTGTTCGATGAACTTCTTTTCCACACTCAATACATTTTCTAGTCCCCTTAAGACAATCTCCACCATGCTTCATTCCACAATTTGAGCATAAAGAAACATTAATCTTCTTTTCACCATTATTCTTAGATTTCTCCTTGAACTCCATCTTTCGTTTCTTATCAATACCATGATATGGATATGTAACACCAACTTCCATTTTTACCTTGATAGCACAACACACAATTTTTTCATATCTACTAAAGTCTCTTATAGCTAATGCCCATCTAAGACATGGTTTTAAACCATTGAAGAATCGATCATCGTTAATTTCAGGTTGGATGATAATGCCAGATGCATAGCTTGAAAGCCTTGTAAAATTTGCCTTGTACATACCAACATATTCATCATCCTTTTTCTTAAGCTTGAGAAACTCCTTTTCCATCTTTGTTCGATGAATACAAGTGGAGTACTTAATGAAAATCAAGTCCTTGAACTCATCCCATTCCATGGATTCAATTTCATCTTGGGGACTCGTAATCTTAATTAGAGTCCACCATTGGTCTGCTTCACCCTCTAAATGTTAAACAGCTAAAATGACTTTTTCATGTTCTGAACAACGAAGTATGGAAAATATCTTTTCAATGGTACTGATCCATTGTTCAGCAACAAGTGGATCAGAAGACCAATTGAAAGAAGGTGGATGTTGCAACATGAAGGACTTAAAAGAATATTTTTCCCTTATCTCTACTCATTTGGAAGTCCATAATGATTCATACCTTGTTTAAGAATAATTACAAGATTTTTCACTCCATATCCCATAACGTTGGTTTGTTCAAGAGGACAATCATTGCATCATCCATTACATTGATCAACATGGTTCCTTCAGGTTCCTGCCATTGTCTAAAACACAAAAAGGATAGTGTATGAGGAAAAAATAAATCTAGGAAAACAACATAATAAAGGGGGAGTAACTTCAATATATAACATGTTACGTTTAATTCTATGATCATTATAGTAATTCTAGGACTATATCCTATACTAATACTTAACAGTAAAGACATCCCTAGACATACTTTAGAAATATCTCTAGGGATCTCCCAATTATTTTCACATCCAAGTTTCCAAAGGTTAACTAAACCATTCCTTTGATACCAACTGTAGTAACCCAATACATGGTGTACATGGAAATTACATTAAATTTGAAGAATAATTAATACATAACAAAAACCAACACTCAATGATCGTAATAGTTTAGTGTCTTTGGAAACTCGGAACAAAATCTTCTAATCATGGTGAAAGATCTTCAACATCTCCCATAAATATCTTCCCCTTTTTTTCTTACCTAAAACCTTTCTTTATATCCTGGGTAGAAGAAAACATATAAAAGGGTGAGATCAAATGCTCAGTAAGGGTAAGCATGGGGAAAATAAAACAAACCATAAACATTTGAACTTAAATACATGAAGATAATGTTTAAATATCAAAATCATGAGCAATGACATAAAATATGGTGGTACATAAGGCATAGATCATAATGTAACATCAATCATGATAAAATTGAAATGGAATAAGACTTTTCATTTTGGAAAAGCATTAATCACAAGATATGATTTCCATAGTAGCCAAGGCATTGCTTCCAAGACCATCATTGTGGAAAAGGTCCCTTACTGAATCGGGTTTACTTGTCGTTCCAGCCCTGTATTACAGAACTGTATTTACTTTTCATTCTTTACATTTCTATCTCATGAGATATAAATCTTTACCCAATGAATTGGAGGGAGATATATGTCCCACCCATCACATAATGAAATCTTTTTTACGTGTGACATAGCATAAACATAAATCATTCATCATAACACAAAGAATAAAAAGGGTTTCATAAACAGAATACCATCATTACATAAACCAGATAAAACAAATTGATATAATCAGAAAAGTGAAGCCATGTATACTTGAAACATACACATATGAAATAATTCCATCTTATATGGAAAATGGTTTTGATAAAACACTTGAAATGAGTTCATGA
Organism: Viscum album; assembly: GCA_963277665.1. Classification (NCBI taxonomy): domain Eukaryota; kingdom Viridiplantae; phylum Streptophyta; class Magnoliopsida; order Santalales; family Viscaceae; genus Viscum; species Viscum album. Next base: position 1,871,681,055 of record OY728133.1, read on the forward strand.
GGAAAATATCCATTCTTCTTAAAAATCATTTTCTTTTTACAAAATTCCATGCAATTTTAAATTAAAAGAATTTGTGGAAAATAGTCATGAAATCTTGTAGAGTAAGATTCTTGAAAATAAGGCATTATGAAACCGTAAAAATCTGTTCATGCGGTATAAGTTAAAAATAACATTCTCCTCGTACTTTTGTCGAAAAAGTCAAAAAGTACCTTGTATGGTAAACAAAAGAATGATTCCTTCAATAACATGTGGTAAAAGTGAAAAATGGTTAAAAAGGACTTTACAAATACATGAAACCATTTTTAGAAAATAGGGACATGAATGATAAATAGAACCCCAGTAAATACTTATTAATAAACAATCTGAGATAAAAATGAGATTTGAAAAGTTATCCCTTACCTCGTGTCCGACTTGACACGATCGTTCTTCAATCTCCAGAATAATAAACCAAAGTTAATTTCTACTCGAATAAGAACCTTTTTCAAGTTTATTAATCATTTTATATCACTTATTAGCATGTTATAAATATTATGCAATCATTTAAGTTAATAGCGTTCGTTTTATCGATATTTGGTACTTGAGTCAAAAATGGACTTCCTATAATTACATGTTGTTCATGCGGTCAATAGTATATTATATCCACAATGATATTATTTAATTATATATAATATATATAATATATATCGAGAATATACATGTATTTTTTATAGTACATAACATTTGGAGGTAAGTAATGAAATGCACTGTTCATGGAGACGGTAAGTCGTACGTACGCATGAACGCTAATTTCATTTATAATTATTATTTTAAGGGAAATAAAACATATTGGTACATTGTTATATTATAATTCCTATATAATATCATATATAATATCATTAACTCTATCCTTTATACATCCCACATAAGGCATTAACTAGTCACGTCACTTTAAGGGGAAGGTAGTCCGTACTTCCTCAAATGAGATTATCGTATTTACCCACTATGGAAACAATAAAAGCTTGATATAATTGGGAAGTACAGAAGAATAAGGAAATCATACACATAATATATATCATATATAAATACAGTTCCATCATAATGGCCACCATTAGAGGTGGTAAGAGATAATCGAACAATCATCGTTTTGTGAGGCATTAGTTTACCATCCACAGAAACATTATGTTCTTCATCCATTAGATGGAGGTGTGTGTAAGTGTAGTTTGAATAATACTTGTAACAATATACTAGTATATTTATGATACTGGATTTGTTACAAAATAATGGAATAAAAAGAGTTTACGGGTTGGAGAAGTAAAATAAAAGAAAACAATTAAAGAGAAACTGTTACCTTTAATTTGGGTAACTCCCTTTGGTTTGAACCAATGGACTTCTGGAAGTTCCTTTTATATAAGATAAGGATTTTATGAGGAATATATGGGTTTTGAGAAATTAATTTGGAAGAGTTTGGAAGAGCCAAATGGCTTGATATGTGTGTCGAATTGGTTAGAAGTGGTCTCCTTTTAAAAGGGAGAGGAGGGCCTCTTTAGGAAAGTGTGAATATATTATTTTATAATATAATGATATTCTGTTTCTAATGATCCAAAAATAAATAATATCGATGATATGTTGACTCATATTCGAAATAAAATCATCCAATCAGAATTGGACATGTTTTGGATAATAATTTCATCATTATTATCGAATTTATTTAAGTCATTCTTTAATGAGGTAAATACTGCATCATTATTTAATTTATTTGATGTCTAAAAATTATATAAAAAATCCATAATGTAGTAAATAATTTGATATTTTCAAAGAATATTTTTAGTCAAAAATAGGACTTATATAACACCATAGAAATATTAATTACTAAAATATTTTTGTAAATGTCAATTTTGACTTCACATTAAATTAATAAAACTAAATTATCATTTTCACTTCCAAGTGGCTCAATTGGGTCACAAAATCGACCCAAAGATGCCCATGGTCGTTAATGACTCAACCAATAAGGTTTGGACATGTTTTAAGGTAATTTTAAATTATTATAATATTCTTTTTACCATGAATTACCCTATTTTCTTTTAATAGCGGCAAATAAAAGTCAAAATTTACAATTCACCAAAAATTATTTCCATCTTATTGAACAAAATTTTACTTCTTGATAACAACCGTGTATGTCGGATTGTTAAAATTCAATTTACAGAAGTGGTAAAATTTCATGTAAATGAAAGAGTCGGTTTTTTTAACTACTACTAAGTGGTTTCACTATTCATCAAAAATTGTAGTTTTTCAGAAAAATACCTAAAATTCAGCCTAAGATGTATTTGATATTACAAATTCATAAATGATGTCTATTTTTTAAATTCAAAACATATAAGTGATATTAATTAATTTCATAAATAATTCTTATTATCAAAACAAATAGCATGTTTTTAAGAAACAATAACTATCAAAAGATCGACACTTGTTTATATCCAATTTCAAAGTGAAATTAATTCCAATGACCAACATTGGATTAAGTAGTAGAAATATATTCTAATTACACTTTAAAACCAATTAAAAAGATAATATAACCATATGAATTATTGCGATGAGAAAATTTGTTTTTAATTAAAATATAGTGTTTTTTACTATTCATTGAAATATGCAACTTATCAGAATAATATGAAACATTTATCCAAATTAAATTTTTATATCCAGATTCTAAGTAAGAATTTTATTTTCTGAAATTGAACTTATAAACATGTCAAAAAATAGATTTAAAATGGGTGTGCCATCAAAAGGCGGCAAAACTGAATTTTTTAAAAATACTTATTTTACCCGAAACTTTTATTTTGTCCTCAAAGCATGTTCTAGAAAATATCTATGATGAATAATAATGTTATAAATTTCAAAATTTAGTTAATAATATTCATAAATTCTAGTCCATTATAATATTATAACAATATGTCATTGTTTAGTGAAACCCGATATTACGTACAACACACACTATCGAGGAAAGTCATGATTGTGTGCAATGCAAGACAAGTCATGGTTGCGTTTAGGGAAAGACTCCTTTGTTTTTTGTATAATATAATCCAACCATATTTCATTTATACATTTAATATATATATATACACACACACTCAATGTTGCGCAGAATAACTACTATAAAATGATCTTGAAATTGTGTGTAATATGATCCAAGAATAGTATTGTGTATACTGTAAGCTAATACGGTGTTGCGTATAGTACAAGATAATCATGGTGTAGCATAAAATAGAATATATGAAAGAAATTAAAATGAATATATCTCATAAAATCTTGGGGTGTTAGAATATTAATTTTCTTTATGATAAAACAATGATTTCATTCCCATTTTCGGTAAAAAGTAAAAAGTACATTATTCAAAAAATGGAAAGAAAATTAATATTGAAAATTTATATAAAAGTAAAAATATGGGTCATAATGAATTATAATAATCACTTTATAATAGTAAAAAAATTATTGAATACATTAATTTTAAAAACATGCATATTGATGAAAAATGATTATCGATCATGGAGAGAAATAATGTCTATTTTCCTTAAAAAAATATTTTTGAATATTTAGTACATAAATATTAGAAAAATAAAGGAAATTAGTTAATTTTTAGAACTATACATATTATAATAAATTCAAATAGTTTATTGGGATTTATATCAAAAAATTTCATTGATGAAAACATAATGATAAATAATCTCAAAAAATAACAACACTGTAACATAAACTAATTGAAAATTTGATATGTTTTAGATATAATTCACCATTAATTATATAAATTTAAATGGATGTTTTTATTTTATAATTTTCATAATGATTATCATAAAAATAAATTCATGTGATGTATATTTACAGCTTAAATGAACCACGTGGTTTGTGTTGCATAAGTATCATAAAAAAAAAGAAATGATTCGAAAACACCTTACCTCAAGTGCCATATTTCTATGTACACATTAAAAAACCTGGTATAAAAATATATATGTTTATTATAAATATCTTAAGAAATAATATTAAAATTCATAATATCATATATTATTTACTTATAACCTTTTATCACCCGTTTATTAATAAATAATTATTTAAATCACCATTTCAGGGGATACAAAGTATGATTTTCATGTATGTTTTAGTTCAATATTTTTAGGCCTTTTACATTGATTATATTTAAAAATTATTAAAATATATATTAGTGGCATAAATATGATATATATTCATTATATTTAATTTAGAGTAATCTATAAAAGCATATGATAGCATATTAATTACACCATTCATGGAGATGGTAGGTCATATGTATAGGTGAACAATGTTTCCATTTTCCCGATGAATGAAAGCAAACAATGTTAAATATTAATTTACCATTATATATTCATTTTAAAATCATATATATAATTTACATTAATTTATCATATCCTTGTTAAAATACATTTCAAAATAAATTGGAAACCATATCATATCGCTTTATGGAGGGAATACCCCACCCTTGCTCAGGAAATATTATTGTTAATCAAAACATTGGATGAAAATAATTTAGATCTGATATTATGATTTTAAAATTATAATTATTTCATAAAAATCATTTATATAGTATAAATACATCATTATATACACCCATGACAGGAACTGATAGAAGATGAATTATGTCGATTCGTGTGGTGGTAGTTCACCATACACACATTTTATATTTTCATTTCCCATTTGGTGGAAGAGTTGATAGAAATAGGTAATAAAATTCGCAAAATAAAAAAATTATTGTTCTTGAGATACTTATTTTATAATATATTCATTTTTTACGAAAATATTAACAATCTAGAAGATGAAATAAAACAGAACCCCTCAAGTAAAAATTTCACATCCTCTTCTATCAACCTATTTAGGTTTGAAAAAAATCATTCCTAGAAGGGTTTAATAATAAAATTAATGCATCTAGTATGGTAAGGGGAAATTATATAAGTAACATTAGAAAGAATATTTTGATCCAAAATTCATTTTATATTTGAATTGGATAAGATAGGTGGTGACTTTGTATATGTGAGGGGAGGACAAACTTGGGATTTTTAAAAACAAAATGATAAACATGTATTTTAAACTTTTAAAAAGTCACAAAATTGTATAATTAGAGAATATTAGGTGGTATATTGTCTAAATATTTCAATAAAACTATAATTTGAATAGTTTGTATCATTTTTACCATTACCTATTTACTATAACCCATAGTTATCCAATTTTAACCTTAACCATGATAATTATTTTTTACTATTTTTACAATTCATTTTGAAAAAATTTAATTTAAAATAATTATATAATAAGTATATATTGATTCAAAATTTATAATATATTATTTAATATTAAATTCCTAGAGGTGGAATTATTTAATTTAATGTTAAACCCTTCAACTTGACAAACTTTTTTTTTGGAAGAAAAAAAATCTAAATTATAAAACATATTTATATTAAAATTGTAAATGAAAATGATTTATAGGACCCAAATTATATTAATAAAAATTTAATTTTACTAATTTTACATTTAAAATTATTTTTATCCATGATTAATAATTTAATGTAATTTAAATGAAAATTTTGTTTTTTATTAAAATGATGTTTTTCACCTTTCGTGAAAAAATTAATCTTTAAAAAAATCCAAAAGTCACTGAAAGATAATTTTTAATTATTTATTCCAAAAATGAATTTTATTTTAAGAAAATATTTTTTAGAAAAGAAAAATATTATAATTTTTATCTATTCATGAAAATAAATAAATTTCATTTTTAGAGTAGAAATGTTTTTTACAAGTATCAAAAAAAATTACCAAAGAAACTAAGTACATATTTGTCAATATATTAACATTATGTAAAAATGTTACATATATTTTTCAAAATTTCATTGTTCCTAATGAGACCTCTACCATTAACTTTTATTTTATAAATATTATAGTAAATAATACATTTTTAATAGTATATCATCGTTTGATTAAACACAATGTTCTCTGTGGAAAAATATATTAATGAAATCGAATTTATTTAAAATAATATTTGATAAAATATCAATGTTTAACATGTTTTGAGACGATTTTAAAAAAATATAAAAAATAAATTAAATTCAATTAAATATAATCATAATATAAAATATACCCAACATAGAAGAAAATATTTAATGAATAACGTGTGTAACTAATGAATGGAGATGTAGTAAAAAAACGATTTACTTCTGACTTCTAAGAAATTTCATTATCCATATAAATAATAAATATAATTATACTAATAAATTATTTCATTTCATTTATAATATTTAATAAATTTTATAATATTCAATTATAACCATTTATTACACATATATTTGATAGATACTCTTTATTTTCGTCATTAAATGTTTGTAATTGTAATAATATTGTACAATTTTCCTAATTGTAATGTCATTACATATTCTTTGTTAAAACATAATTATTCCTAGATTTTTCAAGGTAGTGAAATCATTTATTTCAATTATTTATGTAGTCAAATGTTCATTTTATGAATTTCAATGTTGTGGATAGTGATATTAGAACATTAGAAGAAATTTTTATGGCTAGTTTATGAATATAATAAGATATATTATAATGACTTTAAATTTTAATGTCACCCTTATATAGCCATATTTAATAAAATAATTTTTAATATCTTATATTAATATTATTAATCACATTATATTCATTTATATTGAAACAATACTGTTAAAATGGAATCTTTCATATAGGTGGTTGAACCATCGAGAAAAAAACATTGTATACTAAAGAATGATAAAGAGTACAACGATATAATATATTAATAATGATTTTAAAAATAATTATTATTTCAATGAATAATATTTTGAGAATTTAATGAGATTTATAAAGGATTTATATATTATGGTATTTGAATAATATAGTGAAGAACTAAACATTTATAGGGAAATAGTTGTTCTCGTATAGGATTCATTCAGAATGAAAGATTTTTACCAACTTCATGGAATGATGGGCTAAAAAACATGAAAAAAAGATCAAATGTTTTTTTTATTTTTTTCAAATATAACCAATTAAAACTAGTGTCTTTTGAGGGTTATATGAGGGATAATTTTTTTCTATGTGTCTTGAGTGGAATTTCGAAAATTACTCATACCATAATGAGTACGTTTTCCATTATAAATGGTAAGTAGATCTAAATTAGAAACATAATGGATATGGATGATTAATAAAAAATTATAAAAACCACCTATATATATATTTTTATAGATAATATTTTTCATTATACATATATTTAACCATTTTCATCATTTTATGTTTTCTATAGAAACTCAATTTTTTACCTTTGTATCTTATTTTTTCTAAAATATATGGAAATTAATCCTCTTATACAATTTTAATGTGATCACTGAAAATTTTGTAATTATTTTATATAATTCAATCTCAATGTATAAAAAATTTTACTTTTTAATGAATCCAATAAATAAATAGAAAAATAAATTTATGAAAATTGAATTTCATAAAACATTAAGTATTCTTCATATAATTTCATCAATTAATTTTTAAATTTGTTTTAATAAAATTGTTTATATGCTTAAGTATCAAAAATTATAGTTACCATCCATTAAATTTGATTGATATAATTTATTAATAAATAAATATATGATAACTAGAAACAAAATTATTTGAAAATTATCTCTTTTTATAAAAATAAAATCTTTATAACTAGAGATCCAAGGTCAGGAAAATCCAGGACAAATATTTTTAAATATAAAATAAATGTAATATGTCAGTCATTACAAGGGGTTTCAAAAATGAATGAGTGAATCAAACCCCTCCTGATATCATATATCATTTGGGAACAATAATAAGGTATCTTGAATGACCACCTGGTCCTTAGTTCCACAACTTCCTTCTTAGAGGGAACATCAGAAACTTTATTAGCTTCCTTATAAACATGAGATATAGTTATATTGATGTGTCTAGAAATATTGAGACCTTAAATCTAGAGATATATGATTCTCCATGAAACATTTTTAGTTCATTATTTTAGTTCATTAACATGATGTTTTAAGAATGATGTCTAGTTGTGGTGTAAATAATGATTAATTGCATAAAAAACACCACAAAGATCAACTTCAAAAAACAATAAATTTCCTGATAAAGTGGTGAAATAAGCCATTGAAAAATACATGATATGTGATGAAGTCACAACACATACTGGAAGTCCTATAGAACCACCAACTCCTTCATCAAAAGAGACTTTAATGCGGGATAATATGGGGAACCATCAAATGAACATAAAAGAAGGAGAATTACTTATTTTTCCTGCAACTCCATGAATCCATAGTGTTGATGCTTGGAAAGATAGTTATTCATGGTGCCTATTTGAAAAGTTTTAGCATCATTTTTTTCCTTATTAATAGATATGGAACTATCATGGACAAATGTTGGTTAATTTCTAAAAATAGATTGATGTCTGGGGACAATATTGTGTGGTTGATCGAGGTAGTTTCCACAAGTATGGGGTTATGGACTTGGTCGCACTTCCCACTTGGGTTGATGTGTAACATGATCTCCTCTATGTTCATTGCTGAGTGAAGGTCAATACTAATCATCATGATGATATAATTTTAGAAATCCCTATAATATATACATTCTAAATATATATGTGGAATAGTTTCTTGATATCGCATTAGAATGTGACATGATGAGACAATTTATTTCCATTTTTTCTTTAGTTAGCGATGTGTAGGGATCTGATTCATCCATAACCTTTAATGGAGTAAAATCCTTGGTGGTTAAATGAATAGTTCCTTATACTGAATCATCCATTATTTGGTTTATTGGATCCACCACATTGAAATATATAATATTCTTTGTCATTCAAGTGTCCATTTTGGATAGGTTTATAGATCAAGGTATCATCATCCATAATATAATAAATTTATATTTACAGAATTGAATAGATGGAGAAGATTATAGGAATATAAGTATGTTGGGTCATGAAATCATACAATGTCACATGAATCATAGTAGAGGGAACAATGGTGATGCTATTGGGACTATCTATCCATGAAGTATGCCAAAAATTAATATTATAGTTTATATTGACTATTCATTTTGACTGTTTTGTGATATAATTGAAATCATTCCTGAGGGTGGCCCACAAAAATGATTTAAGGTCGTGTGGATATTCAATTATTTGTTTTTATTTGACCTTTCCGGAAAAAACCTAGTTATGTGGTCAGTTGAAGACAAAATGTCCCATGTAAACTTATTGATGATGCCATTATTAAATGTTTTGAGATCCTTGACCAAATATGTCCCATGTCTGAAGGCATAATAAAATCCTTACATGAAAATATTATAATATTCCTTTCATGCACTGATCTTGTCCATAAAAAGATTGTTATAATTCATTACAGCACATTTAGTAGACTGTTTGGTTGTCTACATAGTTAAAAGGAAGACAAAAATTTAGAAGTGGTGACCGAGTTGGCAAGTCATACGTTCCTATCCTATAATATAGTAGTTATCTTCCATTTAGATGGTTGATTAATAAAATAAAATTATATGTTTTAAAGATATTGGAATCAGTCCTTTCCCAAAAAAGGTAATCCATGGTATGTAAGTGTGAGTGAACCCCCTTTCTCTCCTTCTGTTCTAGTAATTATTTTTTAATTTCCGAACATGGATTGAATTACCAATGATAATTAAATATTTCTTCCTAATGATGGCCTAACAATACTCCACTTCATTGTCATTAAATAAGGATATTATAGAAAATATCGTATTTCTTAAAGGATTACCTAAATGAGAATATCATTAGCATAGAGAAAGTGAGATGGTATGATGGTGTCGCAACCAGATAATATTTTCTTATCAATCCCTAAGTGGGAGAGTTTTTTGAAGCATATACTAATGTTGTCTTTAGAAACATAAAATAGGGGCTGGAAAGTGGACCCCTTGATGAACACCCCTAGTACATGGGAATTAGACCTTTGGGGAACCATTAACCAAAATTGACATCCATGTAGAGTAGATAATGAAGTTGTCCAATCCGATGAATTTATTAACAATCCATACCGTTTTGACATAATCAAAATGAAAACTACATTTTATTGTATCAAAAGACATGGAGATGTCAATATTGAGGGAACATATCTCTTTCTTTTAGGTTCCTTTAATTACACTGATACGTTAAAAACATGTAAATAATCAATGTTTTATGCTTCTACTGGTAAAAAACACAATTGTGGGTTGGGTGATGTGATCATTAATGATCCCACCCAATATGGCCATTATTATATTGTTATTGACTTTAGGAATAGGGAATCCAAGGGAAGATAGCCTAATATAGTTATTGTTTATATAATTTCTCTTGTTTGGTATATGAGTAATGAAAATTGAGATAATTAGAAAGGTAAAAGAAGAATGAATAAATAATTAATTTACTACACTAGTCATCTCATCCTAATGGATGTCTATGTAGAACATGAATTTTTTTTTAAAACCATCTAGGACAATAATACTCTCCATGTTAAGAGAGAAAATAGATACTTTAATGTCCTCTTTCTGAGGGGTTATAGTGAAGAGATGATTTAGATTCTCTTAAATGTAGAGGGAATGATATCAACCATATTATTAGTATTGTCAATCCCATCATTAGAGTAGATATCATTGAAATAAGTCACTACTACACTTGATAATTTAATTTCAGATATGCGGAGACACCCATTGATATATATAGACTTAGGTCAAACCCTCACATTCATTTATTGGTAAAAACCCTAAAATAATATGATTTTCTACCACCCTATTTCATCCATATAATAATTAATTAATTTTGTTACATCCTTTCATTGTCATTTAGGAGATCATCAAATCTTGAAAAAGCTCGTATTTCTTCCCTTGAAGGACTATTTTGATGTTGCTTTCTGATTTAGAAGTCTAGTAAATTATCTTCCACACTCATAAACTCAATATCAATATTTTAGAAAGAGTTATTCCCCTGGTCCCTTAATATTATTTTCACATACCTTAACTTCTCAAAAAATATGTGAAGTGGTTTACCAAAAAATTCCATCTTCCAAGATTGTATAATGATCTCTCTACATCCACAATCCTATATTTAATGATCATATATCAAATTAAACAATAAAAAACTATATATATATATATATATATATATATATATATATATATTCTACCACCCATCCCTCGAATGATATCCATCCTAGGATGCAAAAGAAGAAATATAGATAATGACCCTTGATTCCAGCCTCCAATAGGCCTCAGGGTGGCGACCTACACTAAGGATATAAAATCTCACAAAATGGGAGGCATTAAACCTTTTAGAAAAACATGATCGGGAGATAAGATGGTCCATCCCAAAAAAACCAAGTCATATATATATATAAACTCCAAAATACATCCCACATTCATGTTTAAAACAAAAATGATACAATTCAATAAAAAATACAATGTACCCAAATTAATGATAAGTATAAACACAACAATTTTCCCAAATTCCTAGCTAGTAAGTACTATTATGATCATCATAATCCTGTTGGAATCCTAAAAATAGTTTTATATACATTGGGAGAGAATATAAGTACACTCTCTAGGAAAACCAAACTCTCTCATTAACATATGAATGAATCATACTAATTCCCATGTGAGAAAACTATAGAACCAAAAAACACCAAGGTAGGTATATTAACCATCCCAGTCCTTTGTATGGAATACCGACTAAATAACTCAATTAAGGTAAATTAGTGTAGAGAACATCGATAATAGGTTACCCCTAACAACTTTTCTACTCGTTTATCGTCTCTTACATAACGAGAAACATCCCCACACTCCCACTTCTTTTGAAAGAACTGCATCGTAACACACACTCACACACCTTGTCTGCACATCCACACATCATCCCATCATCAGGGCCACGAGCCAGATCACATCAAACCCATAGACAACTAGCCCCCAACCAAACCTCATCTCATCACCGTGGGCATGATCTACATCACATCTTATTCACTGACAGCTAGGCCTCATACTACATCATATCCCACCAAAATATATCTAGGTCACATACCACATCACATCCAGAAAAGACCTAGGAAAACACATCTATTCTCATCCCATAGACACCAAGGAAATACCACATTCCCACACACACCTAGGTCCCACAAACCAAAAACTACATGAAGAATCTTGGGATAACGATAAATAGATGAGGGAGGAGAGATTATCAGGTGGCCAACCTTCCACCCCCCATAATAAGGTTTTTGAAAAATACACATTCCCCCATGATGATGGGTGTTTTCATCATGTCATGATCACCTAGGGTGGGGTGCGTATACAAATAACAAGGAATATACATTTATATACGTATATGATACCAAACACTCAAGAAAAAACATGGTTTCTCAATTAAAAAACCATCTCAAAACACTATTAACTTTGGTCAAACCGTTAAATACAGTAACCCCAAAATAAGTCACAACATCTATCAAATTATCTACCGATGATGATAAAACATTTCAATTCTTCATTAAAAATTTATTTATTTATTCCGTCAACAAAATAATCCCAAAAAAATTCAATAAATTATTAACCAATTATATGCATCTGTTCTATGACAATCTGGGAAACTATCAATCCCAACACAGAGAATGCAACCCAACAACAGATCAATGCTCATCTAGATAATAGTCCTCTAGCACAACACTTCTCATCCATTCCTCAATCAATAAATCTCTTAACATTAGATTACATTACATGGTCATGTTTATGTATCATCTACATGTTAATCCACCACGCATCAAAAACCAACACTAAACACACACCTATGCTTCACAAACATATCACAAAACAAACCAAATTGTATCCACACATCACAACATGGTCTCTTCTCGTCCATCTCCTTGCACACACAACAACACTCCCTCACACAACACGTCACCTATCATACCAAATCATAACAGGAATATAGATTTAACAGGGAATTCCTTATTAAATTCCACTTCTAATTCATGGTTTTTTACCAAACTGGATAATCCTTTGGAAGCCATTCATTAGTCAAAAATATTTTATTTATCAATTTCCATTTACGGTGATACAACAACAACCACCACTAAATTATCACACAAAATAGCTATGACTAGCGAAAAAGGCACCAATGACAACAATTTTTTCATGGTGTTCATCCGACATAATCATAATATAAAAAAATAAGAAAAGATACAAAAATCATGAAATAAAGCCCTCTTACACTTTAAATTTTCTTATCTCATTCCTCCACATAGATTAAGCTGAAACAAACACAATCCAAGGGTAACAGAAGCAAAACATTTTACGAAGGATTCACAATTAAATAGAGACAATTGAATATATACCTCCAAGGGGTTTCAACATTCTTCCCATGAAAAGGGTCATATAACTATCCTTCGATCACCATCTCGCATGATATATATTCATACGAGGAAGTTGTAGAACCACCACACCAAAAAAAATTGAGGGAGACCCCATTAGGAATTATGTATAATAACACACCAAGGAACAGTGATGAGATATGGACGAGAATGAGACCTAACTGAGGGAAACTGCTAGAAAAATAATAGAGAATTCTCCTTGGATCACCACAGATCAACAACAAAAAGATAACTGAGATCAATGGATCAAAGAGTGGGGAATAGGGTTCAAAGAACTCTTAATAGTGCATATGGTTCTTAAAAAACATGAGAGATTGCTGAAAACATTATATTTTTTGAAACCCAAAAAGATTTTTTTTTTTAAAATTTCAACATCTGGGGATTACATGACATCAAATCCCTTTTCATTCCATGAGATACCTCAATGTACACTTCTTCCAAAAAACACATCGCCTCTTAGTTTAATTTTATTTTTTATACCCTGAATTATTACACATTTTCAATCCATCCTTGATGACATATAAAGGACTTCATGACATGAAGCCTTCGATGAAAAACCACGAAACAAAGTTTCACATTGTGTAATATGGTTATACGGTGTGGAATCCCCCTTTTCATGTCATTTAGCAACAAAACCTCCCTAAACACTATCTGGGCCTCTCCCAAAATCATCCAAGAACAAAAAAAACAATCTTGTTGAATGGGAGAACACTAACCATTACATTAGATACCTCTCAAATTAATCATTTCCCTAAAAATACAAAACCAAGCCTAGATGAAGGAGGGTTACAAACAACCACCTCTCAAGATACCTATCAATGATCGTACTATGCTTCAAACACCACCTATAAAAAAACATATCAACGTTCAAAACCTCTGTAGTTTGAATGATGCTGTGAAAACCTCCACATCTATGAACACATCCTCTAACAGCTCTAGACAATCCATATCATGCCAAAATATATTACAAGACACACATTTAAACCCAAATAAAAACAACTCATCTCATGAAAACGGTTTTTAACATTACATTTGAAAACAAAACTGGACTAGGAAAAAATAAAAACTACACTGGTTACTAGCAACACATCTTTGTTTCTCGGTCCCTTGTAATCATCATTAGGCCACCATGCCTGTACAAAATATTAACTAAATGAATGGTTGTCCCGTGAAACACCTTCTATCGATGATCTTGGATCTATACAGTATACTCCATGTTTGTCATGCCATTCATTATAACCAACTCTCCATTATCAAAAAAATTGGATTAATCATAAAGATACAAGGAAATTTGATAGATTTGGGAGATTTCATGGATCCTATCCAACTACCATGGGAATTCTAACTATAACGTCACTTCACCTACTAGTACCAACATCATGAATGGTCAAAAAACATGGAAGAAGGATTTTTCCATTTTCCAAACCAATTTTACCCACATAGAGGGGAAAAATTAAGGATCATGTGGTGCCCAACCTAAATCTCTAAGGACTTCCTTCTATGATCGACATACAGATTCTTCCAGTCCTACACTAATTTCATCCTATCATGAATGAGGGAAGATTCACTATAATGCTCTACACTACATAGGGACCAAGAAAAAGTGTACCCCAACCTCTGTCTAGTAAAATGAGGAAAAATGGTATTCTGTAGTATTATTCAAGTGAATTCATTCCAAGGGAAGAGTTATATATATTATTATAAGAAACCTCTACCAAGGGTATGTTTTTCACCATAGACTGGACGAAGACAAAAATGCACACCAAAAAATGTCTTGAATCATCTTCATAACCCATTCTATCTACCCATATATCAATGGGTGAAAGGTAGTTTTCAGGCACAACCCATTACTAAAAGCATGCTAAAATCCCCTCTTAACTCATGTGGTAAAATGTGGGACCTGATCCGTGATGATGGATGTCAAAACTACATGTAACCACACTACCTCATCCATGTACTTCTTAGCCAAATCATCTAGAATTCCCAACTCCGTGATCACCAGGAAGTGAGCGGATTTCGTCAGCCAATCCACTAATACCCATATATCATTTTGGACTCAATGAGATCTGGGTAACCCTATGAAAAAAATCCACTAAGGCGTTGTCTCACATATAATCAGGGACCTCCAATGGCTAAAAAAAACCACCAGGTATAGGATGTTCATATACTACATAATGGAAGACCAAGCATCATTCCACAAACATTTTTACTTTCTGTTTCATCACAGTCCACCAAAATAGCATCTTCATGCCTTGGTATTTTTTATGAAATTTGTGTTTTACAGCTAAATGTTAGTTATGAAACACATGAATAAATCCCTTGTGCATTCCTCCCAGAACAAAAAACCATCCACAAAACCACATTATTTTATGAACATCCTCAAACCATCTCCGTGGAGCATCATCATGACCAACAAAATCACAAAACACCTCTAACTATGAGTCTTTCCATTAAGACTCCTCCACTAGCTACATCAATGAATAATTCACTATCATCATGAACAAACAACCTCTACCACCATCCATTTCTACATCTATGTGCAAGGCTTCCTACTCCATTATCATTTTCCAAACATCTCCATATTCATTAATAGATTCCTTCAGTGAATTTATACAAAAATAATTTTCCATGATATTCCACTCCCCTATGGTATAAGAGGTCGCAAAATCATTTTCTTGAAGAAACCCTATCCACCTTTTCTTCCATGTACCTATATCACTCTATGAAAAGAAATACCTCAAACACAGGTTATCTATGATGGCCAAAAAGCATTCCCTAATAAGGAAATACCACCACCACTTTAGAAAAAACATAACAAATTCTAACTAGTGGTCATGGGAGGCATAGTTATTCTCATGGGGTTGTACCTTCCCAGACCCATAAAAGATCACTACTTGATGATTCATCAAGAAACATTCCAAAACCTAATGGGAAGAACCACAAAATAACTTAAATATCACCCCTTCCTCTAAAAACTAGAGTACTAAAGCACTAACCAACTCCCCCTTTAAATAACATATTATTGTTCGACACTACTCACTCAAAAAAAAATCTTGGTTCTTCAATGTTAGAGGTATCAAAAAGTTGTAACTTTGTAGAACTAATGTACAATCATTTGAAGATATCCCATGATAGCATGGAAACAACAAACATATTCCACATTCTTGAGTGTTTTCCATGAAAAACTACATCAACCTTTGATGGGTAAACATAATCACCCTAATGGGAGACCACATGGCTACAGAAACACACCTCTCATGTCTAGAACATACTCTTTGAAAACTGTTGATAGAGCTGGCGGCATTGATGAACCTACAAGACATTTCTGATATTCTCTTCATGCTCCTCTTATAAATTCAAGGAGATCATGATATCATCAATGAAAATGAAAATAAAATGGTCTAGGAACCTATGAATGGTGGTGTTCATGAGCACCATATACATTGATTGTTCATTTCAAACATTGAATAGAATGACTATGAAGTCGAATTATCTATACCTGCATTTGAAATCATTGTTAAGGATATCTCCCTTGGTTACCCTAAACTAGTGATATCCAAACCATTGATTGGTCATATAAAAAAATCTTTCCCCACTCATCTTATTGAAAATATTTCATATCCTCATAAGATGGTAATTCTTCTTGATTGTCACATGATTCAACCATTGGTAGTGTATTCACAACCTTGGACTATGATCCACCTTTTCGAACAACACTTGAGCACCCCTCAGTGGCACACTAGGCCGGATAATTCCCTAATTCATCAGATCGTCAATCTAAACCCTCAACACCCACAATTCTAAAGGCACCATCAGATAAGAAGCCATAAAAATCAGAGAAGCACCTATTTGAAGGTCTATCCCGAAATCATCATCACGTACAGGGGGTTTCATCACAACTTCGTTGAGATAAACATATAGGAACTCCCCAACGACTCCAGGATCCACCACCATCCCAATATTTACAGATTCCATTTACATATCATCCAATAAAGAATTAATAGTCTCTATACATCATCTCACACTTGACATATCCTCTCACTGATGAAAATCACAAACCATTCATCCATGTCTAAAAATGACACTCTATTCCATAATCAATCGATAACAGCATGCATGGAATACAACTAGTAGATTCTGAGAATGAAAACATATATATGCATCAATATTATGAAAACATCACCATGTGACTGACTCAATACCATCATTAGTCTACATCCCCGAGACACATCAAAGAAGATAGTCTGACCTATGAATAGACTAATAAGCACCAATGGAATGCGAATACTCTCAATGTATATCAATAGAGAATGGTGTAGAGTGGGTGAAACAAAGTATTGTAATGATCCTAAATCTAGGAAATCACATGTAAGGTAACTAAACATGGTGATCATACCTAAAATGATCTATGGTATTTTTTGGAACCAAAATTCAGGATAGAGAAGAAGACAAAAAAGAATAAGGCACCATTAACTGCCTCACGAAGCAATTTTGCAGATCCCCCCAGCACTGCGTCCACCAAAAATCAAGGAGGTGGGATTCTCCAAGAATGCATTTGGCATTTTCAAACCAGCCATGTAGTAAGGATGGGGGCCTCTCTGCAAACGCATTTGACATTCGCGAACCCACCGCGATGCGAAGAGGCGGGCCGCTCCGTGAACAAAGTTCACATTCGCGAACCCGCCACGAAGCATGGAGGTTGGCTACTTCGTGAACGTATTTGACGTTAGCGCACCCTCAGTGAAGCAAGGAGGCAGGATGCTACGCAATCGCATTTGACGTTTGCGACCTAACGCGAAGCAACCATGTACCTTTTTGTGCTGCATGAGATCCGCTCCAAGACACCTCTTGAATATAAATACCGATCTCCCCCTGAGCCCAAATGATGGAAAATCTGACCTTTTGGATTCCCAACTCCTTAATCATGAAGCCTCCTTCTTCTCTACGAACCATGATATATGTGAGTTACTTCTGCTCTGCGAAGTGCCTCCCCATTGTCCCGTTTTGATCCCCTCTCCCTAGAGGGAAGCCTTTTGCGAATTCTAAGAGCCTTCACGAAGGAAGGGGATCCCCAAGGATACCTGGGTCATCGTGTAGCATTTATGATTTGTGAAACACCCTTCATGTACACATGATCAAAATGGTAAGTCAAGTTCACTATCCTTCACAAAATACATTACTTCCCAACACCTTGTTTCGCGAGGCAAGATTGCTTGGCGAGGCTGTGCTCTGCGAGTTCCCTTCTACTTCGCGAAGCACCTCCCATATGCACCTTCTCCCCATGATTAGGCATAGTCACCCCACATTGAGAAGAACACCCCTTCACATGTACCCTCTGTCACGCAGAGCAATATAGCTTAACAAGGACCCCGCCTATGGTTCCCTCTACTTGGAAATTCGTTTTCCCGTGTGACCCTCCACATTTGAACAATGTGACTTCAAAGTCATATGGACAATACTGCCCATTGTGTTGCTTTGCCTCATGCTTCTGCGCATAAGCACACTAATGGCTATTTCTTCTTCGCATATACAAGCTAACGTGGACCCCTTGGTTGATTTCTCTACAACAACACTTCACCACGGCGTTATCGGTGCCTTCCCTCCCACAAGGAGTAGAGGGTACTGGTTATGTAATTCCTAGGGGTGTCGAGCACACCCACTTCGTCCGAGCTGCAGGACGTTAAACTACCAAGCGCCATCATCCGCATGACATGACGATAAACTGTGACCTCTCCATGTGCCTCGCACGTGAGGTACCCCTGCCTTGGACATTCTGCACTTCCATTCATCTCCATGAGGATGGGATCACCCCTCAAAGGGGATGTAATCCACTTTATTGGAGTGGTGTTTTTTCATGGGGGATGGGCAGACACCTTGCCATAAGACCTTAGTTATCCTTCTAGGAGGTGGCATAGCATCCCTACTCCTCCTTTCATAATCAGTCCCCAAGGCCAGCTGAGGTCATGATAGGGAATGGGGATCTTCCTTTCTTTGGTCCCAATTCCCTCTCCCGCTGTTCTTTGTCTCCATCAGACCTCCATGTCAGAGTAAGTCCCAATATTTCACTCCATGCACCGCCCCGTGCGTAAGGCCCTCTTCACCTCCCACGGACGTACCTTTCATGATGTGCTTGTCACACCTTTTATACCTCTTGTTTCTCACACCGAGCATGACTCACGTGGGATTAGAGTAAGAATTGACAATGACAATGCCCCCGTCCCTCATATCATTAAACGTTATTCCCCTACACAAACTATGAGGACTTTGATCCATGTCAAGGAATTGTTAATAGGAATCCTCCAGGAGGTTCAAGCCCACCACCTGGTCATTATGACCCCATTAACATCGGTTCAACCCCATCTTACATGACGTTAAACTATATTCCCGTACCCGAACAATGAGGACTTTGTTCCATGTCAATGCATGGTATGTAGGAAGCCTCCATGTTGTTCAAGACAACCACCCAGTCATTCTAACCCCATTAACATCAGTTCACCCCCGTCCTACATGACATTAAATTCTATTCCTCTCCATCAGAACAATGTGGTTTTGATCATTGTCAAGGAGAGGTATGTAGGAATCCTCTCGGAGGTTCATGCCCCATCACATTGGCCAGCCTAGAGTGTAAGCCCCACACAATTAGAACTATGTGGTCTTTGATCCTTGTCTAGGAAAGGTACATAGAGGCCTCCATGAGGTTCAAGACCCCGTCACCTTGGGGTATCCTAGAGTTTAATCCCCACACAATCTGAACTACATGGTCATTGATCCTTTTTAACGAAATGTATGTAGGAAGCCTCCCAGAGGTTCAAGCCCCATCACCTTGGGCAGCCTAGAGTGTAATCCCCACACAATCTAAACTACGTTTTCCTTGATCCTTTTCACAGAAAGGTACATTGGAAGACTTCTCGAGGTTCATGCTTCATCAACGTTGGTAGCCTAGAGTGTATGCCACACACAATCTATACTACATGGTATTTGATCCTTGTCAAGACAAGGTACGTAGGAAGCCTCCCCGATGTTCAAGCCCCATCACCTTGGACAACATAGAGTGTAAGACCCACACAATCTGAACTACGTGGTATTTGATCATTGTCAAGGAAAGGTACATAGGAAGCCTCCATAAGTTTCAAGCCCCATCACCGTGGGAAGCATAGAGTGTAATCCTCACACCATCTGAACTACATGTTCTTTTATCCTTATCAAGGAAAGGTACGTATGAAGCCTCCCTGAGGTTCAAGCCCCACCACCTTGGGCAGCCTAGAGTGTAAGACACACACAATCTAAACTACATGTTCATTGATCCTTGTCAAGGGAAGGTACATAGGAAGCCACCCCAAGGTTCTATCCCCATCACCTTGGGCAGCCAAGAGTGTAATTCCCAAGAAATCTGAACTACATGGTCTTTGATCCCTGTCATGGAAAGGTATGTAGGAAGCCTCCACGTGGTTCAAGCCCCATCAACTTGGGTAGCCTATAGTGTAATCCCCACACAATCTGAACTATGGGGACTATGATCCATATCAAGGCATGGTACGTAGGAAGCCTCCACGAGGTTAAAGCCCCACAATCCGGGGGGCAACTTAGTGTGTATGCCCCATTCCCCCTATATAAACTATGTGGTCTTTGATCCTTGTCAAGGCAAGGTACGTAGGAAGCCTCGCCTAGGATGAAGCCCTATCGCCGTGGGCAGCCTAGAGTGTATGCCCCAAGCAATATGAACTACGTGGTCTTTGATCCTTGTTAGGCAAGGTATGTAGGATGCCTTCCCGTGGTCCAATCCCCACCACCTTGGGCATTCTAGAGTGTATACCCCACACAATCTGAACTACGTGGTCTTTGATCCTTGTCAAGCAAGGTACATAGGAAGCCTCTCCGAGGTTTAGGCCCCATCACCTTGGGAATTATAGAGTGTAATCCCCACACAATATAAACTACGTGGACATTGATCCTTCTCAAGGCAAGGTACATAGGAAGCCACCCCGAGGTTCAAGCCCCATCACCTTGGGCAAGTTTGAGTGTAAGACCCACACAATATGGACATAGTGGTCTTTGATCCATGTTAAGTCATGGTACGTTGGAATCCTACTTGAGCTTCAAGTCCACCACCCGGTTGTTCCGACCTCCTTCACATCGGTTCGACCCCATCCAATGGTAAGCTCTTGTAACCCAATCTATCGGTAAGACATTGTGACCCAATCCACTAGTAAGCTGTTGACATCCTCATCGAGTGGTAAGCTATTTCAACTTCGTTATGTGGTAAGATATTTTCATCCCTATTAGATGGTAATCCATCATCAGAAAAACAATGCAGACTTTAATTCCCTGCCATGGGGATATGTAGGATGTCTCTTTGAGGCTCAACACCAATACTACCATTATCTTCACGAAGGACTCATCCCATTCACCAACCCCATCAACCACTCCATGATCCATCCTGATCCATACTCGGGCCACCACATCCCAGTGGGATCATGCAATTCAATTCCATGTTCCATCTTATTGAATTCTGGAGGCTTCCCACATGATGGCCCTAATATCGGTGTTCCCTCTAGGGGGTTCCTCTTTCCGATCCACTCTAGTCAGTGTTCTGATCAGCCTGATCTGTCTCTTCTAGAAATTAAACGTGTTGCATACCCCATGTTAATCATGGGAAGCTGAGGAAGACCTCAAATACATGCCCATGGAATATGATTACCTGCATTTGATGTGGGATGCTTCGGGCTTTTGCGCCCTTTAGAAGCCCTATAAAAAGGGAAAAAAGACAAACATGCCAATTCCCTAGTGTCCTGACATGCATGTGATGCCCCAATGTGACTACTCCCCTAACATAAGGTTGCTACCCTGACCGGACACCATTGATTGTCCTGATAGAAGAAATGTAATTAACTGGTGTCCATGAAGATTTGGGGCCAGGAAGAGTTTCACGAACAGTGTATTAAATCTATGAGGCAGACCCGGACTCGGTAACAAGTTCTGAGGATGATTCCATGGAAGGAAAAACCAACATCCCATCATCCCGTTCTGATCGAGGAGAAAACTTACCTGAATAAGAAACAGATGTTTCTCACCTTTAGAGAGCGGGAATGTGTGGTAATAAAGCTACAAATGTGATACTCAATAAGACGAATGCGTGCACCCCGGTGAAAGCATCAAAAGTAGAAATGGTGAACCCAATGTGATGTTCTTCTCCACAAAATAGAGATTGGTAGTGGTACGAGAATCCATGGAACGACGTTTCACCAGATCCAGCTTTTCGGCGCTAGGTCCCACCAAGAAAATTGCGGGCATGGCATGAAATTCACCATAAGTTAGGGAAGTTGGACGTTGCACATCCCATTCTACGAAGTTGTCATCGTGGATCCCTCTTACTGGACACAGAAGATGGGATGACACTGGGGCATTGGTCATCGATTCCTTTTTTCCTTTCAGCACTGGAGAGTTCATCTCTCCACTTCTTAGGAATCAGGTTGCATCCACAGGAACACGATCACCACCCGCCCAGCTCCGTAGGGTCATTGGTAACACCAGAACAACCACTCCACGTGGCTTCACCACTTCCTCAACAGCTTCTGCAACCATGACCGTGGGGCGCCCCTGCCCCATCTCCACATCAGATGTTATCCAATGAATGGTAATTAATGACCACATATGTCATTACGAGGAGGAGGGAATAATACCAACCTGGTATATTTCCCGCTTGGACCTGGAGGCGTCCAGGCCTCACCGTCAACTCTGCCCCCGAGGGCTGTGCAGGGAGCTGCTGCTACCCTCCACAACATTCAATTGTTTTGGGAGCTTGTCCCTAGAGCGCTTTGACGACCCAAATGAATTAAAATTATGAGGTTGGCGATGTACATCCTAGCCCGGACAGAGTATCAATGCAGGGGCTCCCAGTAAGGGCCCCCACCCGGTCACGTCAGCGCTGCCTCCCGGCCTTGCAGGAGGAGTAGGAAAGCTATTCCCCTGCTACACCAGCATCGTCTCGTCCGACCCGACGCCAACATCGGGAACTAGATGAGGATTCCCGACATGGGGTGTCAATTTTGACAGCTATTGTGGCTCGAGGCACCAGTGATTCATATCATTATGTCTCTTCAGACACTGAGCATGGGCGCTTATACACACAACTGGGATCGAGGCCCCAACCGCCCCACGACCAGGATGGTTCGAATCTCTTGGTCGCAGGAATGAGAAGGGTTCACTATGAACCAACTCGAAGTGATTCCACCGCATACAGAGGTCCTCCACATACCACTATCATAGAGAGTGTGGGTCTTCATCGCTTCAAGGCTCGGCATGGAGGTCTGCCCAGTTCTACCCCCAATCTGAATATAGGTCTACCCTACGGCGGTGATGTTCGGTATGGAAGCCTCTACAGTGCCCATCACACTGGGTATGAAGTCCTTCCTCTTTCCCCTGACCATCGATGTAGGGACACTCCCCATCTGGTCTCTCTCCAATGTGGGGATCCTCCCTACATCCTCTCTACAGCTGGTGAAGGACCTCCTCACCCCGGAAACCATAGGGGTGAAGGCCAACCTCGCTCCACCCGCACCAAGAACGAAGGTACTCCCCATGATCTTTCCGGTCTCGGTGGAGGATTTACTTACTTAGGTTCCATTCATGGAGGTCCTCCCATTCCCCCTTCGAAATTTTTCCCGATGCTCCTCGCACCTTGGCTGTCTCAAGTGAAAACCCTCTCCACCCTAGCACCTGTGCGGCCGAAGGACCACATGTCATAAATCAGCCCTATCCCGAGGAGCCACGCTGGTGAAGGAAGGTGGGACGTCTCTTCCACAAGAAGAATCCCAGGAAGCCCCAGATGCAGATAAAACCGGTCCGCTTCTCAGAATCTGAAGTGGTGTATGACTCAGCTTGGGAACCCTCCCCTCAGTCATCCGAGTCAAGGGTCGGGGCGGGGATGAGGTGCATCAGTCTGGTGCTCCCAAAATGTGAGGTCGACATTATTCTCACATACCTCCGTAGGTTTATCCAGGAGGATAAAAATCGGGCGACCCTGCAGGTTACGGTCATGCAGTCACTATCATCATCACCGGACGCACATTCTACCACTACAAGAGATAACATAGATCTATTCTAGTGACCAATGTTGGGAGAGAAATAGTGTGAACCCCCACCAGTAGCCCTGGACCGTCAGCAATGAACAGGGGCCGTTAGCCTGTCCTATCGTTATGTAGTGGCCATGTCTCTACATTCTTCAGAGGACAGCCCGAGAAACGACAGCCAGTACGCCCGTTCTCCATATTCTCCACTAGCCAACCTACCGTCCCACTGGCCTGCCTTAATACCGGTACCAATTCCTCAACTACCCCTAGTTGGTGAGTGGGGAAATCAAGGGATAGACCCTGAATTTGAGTCAAGGAACTTTTGGAGCATTCTTGCAGCGGAACACATCCCCGAGGAATTTTGGCCCGTGGCAGCGCAGTATTTGTGCATACCCGAGTCCCTCACACGAGAGGAGGTTGAGTGTTTCTGCTACACCCTCTGTGCGATGCATTTTAGTATCCATCATCAGCATATTATTTATCCAAGGATCTGAGTGCATTTTGTAGACATCAGTGAGATGTGCAGTCTAGTCGATCTGGTCGCGCTCCCTGAGGCCCAGCACCCCGAGTCACCAGGCTGTCGTGAGGCCCTCCAGCAGAAATGCATTCAAAGTATCATGGTACTCAACAAAATTATTCGGGAGGCTACCCACCACATGAAAATCTATGGCTTGGGTCATTATGATTCCCTCCTCTTCAGCCCTATCTAGCGACAGCCTGACTCCCTATGCGATAATGAGGACATTCTCCCATGAAGGGTCACTGTCAACATGGCCGACGTAGTGGAGAAAGAGGATGATTTGGAGTTTATAAATGGATAGTTACCCCTTGAGGGTGTTCCACCACTAATGGACCCATTGCAGAGGATTACTTGTCACCAGAGGAACGTACATGGTCTCCTTACGCCGATTGAGTCATTGGTACGTGGTAGTAATACCGGTAAGGGAAAAGATCATGTCGGAGTTGTCATGCACTCCGACCAATCCGCCTCAGTGAAGAAGATAGAGGAGGACACTGAGAAGGCCACATTGTGCCAAAAACATGCTGAGAAAGAGGTTGGTCGATGAACTCCTGGATAAACACGCTGTAGAGAGACAACCAGACTGTGGCGATCCTAGGCTGGGGCAATAGGGGCAGGAACAACTCCCCCCGACGAGATGCTTTTAGGAAACCATGATAATGATGATCATGTGGGCAGGGTTGAAGTTAGAACTCATGGAAAGAGGGTGCGATATGTCCAACCAATCCCTTCGGAACAGCGTGAAAATCTGAGGAATCCGGCCTAGGTTCCCCAGGCAGTCCCAAGGGCCGCTCCACCAGCCGCTCCACGAACCGCTAAGCCAATCTACTATGTAGAAGATCCTAACAACGCGATAATTTTTAGGTATCCCTATCAAGATAGGGACCCCCACCTAGATAATATTATGGTGGTTCTCATAGATATCCTCGAGGTATTGGAAACACACTAGGTGGATATCCCACCAGATTGCAAGACATACTCGACAAGGGTGGATGATATGCCGACGCCTCTAGGTTTCAGGAATCCCACCATCTCCCCCTTTAATGGGATGAGGGACCCTCCACAACATCTTTCCAACTTCACAAAAGTTTTGGGCCCATGTTGAGGACTCCTCCACAGTAGGAGGACACCATGCTCCGCTGTTTCATTCAGACACTGGTGGGGCTGACATTCATCTGGTACAACCAGCTCCCCGATAGATCTGTGACCAGTTGGGAGGACCATCGCAGATAGTTTCTCTACCAGTTAAAATCTACCACTTATAAGACTTGTATCATAGACATCTTCAAGTGCAAGAAAAGTCCTGATGAGAGAGTCACAGACTTTATCACCCAGTGGAAGGGGCTCACACACTCCCTTGACATGCCACTGACCTAGGAGCAATTACTGATGATGTGCGTGGGTAATGTCAAAATAGAACTGCTTCCCTCCTTGATCACTGAGAATTAACCTATAGGGTTCTGCGACTCTTCAGATAAGGCCCATCGCCTCAAAGAATCCCTGCAATAGGCCAGCCAGGCCCATCCACTGCCCCTTGTAATCCCAGCATGGAGAGCCTCCATAGTCGAGCCCACCGTGGTGATCCAAATAGGAGCCCCCAGGAAACTAGAATTGCTACTAGTAGCTCCGATCCCATAGCCTCATAGAGGACCTCCCCCTCATGTACAATCTTTGACTCTGCAACATCCTCAAAATCGGCAGGCACCCCCACGTAATGTGGCGCCACCACCCAGGTGGGACAATGAGGGTCCAACTCCATGATAGGCCCATTCGGTTCCTCGTCAGGGCCAGGATCCAAGGGCTCCCCATCCATAAATAAGACACCTGACGTACTAGTTAAGCGAGAAGAAGGTCCCCAGTTAATTCCGTAGTGCCATAGAGTTGGGGATTGTACACTTGCGTGAGTGCAGAATGCCGGATTAGAATAATCTCACTGATTTCCGCAACTACATCCCATATCATTGGATCCTAGGGAACTCCTCCAATTTGTTCTATGTGTTTAAGGATTGGCGCCAAGACCATGTCGATGAAAACATAGTCAGGCTCGGCCCGGCGCCGACACAAGTAGCAGGTGTCTTTGTGTTTTAGGTAGTGGTTGCGACAGTGAAGGCGAGTTGCAGCAGGTCCCCAAGCACGGATCCTAGAAGAACGATGACTGGATAGCTCATAAAATGGTTTCTATAGACCATGAAATCATTCGGTCATGCCTGAATTAGTCAGAGCCTTCAGAAGTTGCGACCAAGACCTCTTCATTATCATCTCAGCCGGCCTCTTCCCAGAAGAGCAAGCATCGGCGGTGCAAGAAAAAGAAATTCATCCCTTCAATGCCATCGTCTTCACACACTCTTGGAGATTTCATGCCCTCTATGATGGGGATCCCTCCTATAATCCTCCCACTAGTAGATTACTCTTCAAGTGATAGTCAAGGGTACGCTTTTGTTAACACCATTGAGCTGGTAAACCCCTATATGACTCCTGACAAGGGGGAATTCCAGGTGAACCTCCCAAAGATCCCCAGCCAATTCCAATATCAGGGAAGACATGGCTATAAGGGTCGTCGAGTCGCATCAGTCGGAACCGCCAGCAAAGCCATGCATGCCACTGAGAATAGACAACTGGCCCAGCGTAGAGCTCCACACACGGGTCCTGCATGACCATAAATTGTCTGGTCCTACACAACATTGAACTAAGAATCATCCATCATGATGTTAAACTGCATTTTGAGAACTATGTATGGCTTGATTACCATCCACATGGGATACGTAGGGACGCTCAGAAGCCTCATCTTGTGTCCATCTCCGAGCTCTTCTCTTTGCCTTTCCCCCTGGGTTTAGTTATCTCGGAGGATCCTTGAATGATACGGTGAAGTCTTCCTTAGCCCCACTCATACAAGGGTTATAATGGTCGCATCATGTGCCCACCCCCGTTATTCTATCATCCCATGGATTCACCGCACGATGATAAAATTTATGTCCTTCAAGAACGATGTATGGATTTATTCCCATCCTCATGGGATATGTGGGAACTTCCAGAAATTTTGTCGGTTGGACCAGCCCAAATGCCAGAATCATCCCACTGGGTCAAGAAATATGGTAGGGGTGCCATCATTTCCCCTATTCACGTCGATCTAACCTTGATCCGGCCATACATCCCGCTCCCTGGAGACGTTCGCCTCATTTAGAGATGGGTAAAAGTATGCTTCACCCAATCCTTTGATTGGGACTCCATCATCTTCCCCATTAGAAAGGTCCCCTAGATGATATGGATTCTAGGCCTGAGGTATATCTTACCACATCGGGCCAACGCCCTCAAGGATGTCAAGCAACATGACAATAAAAGTCCCAGGATTCGAATGTGGTCAGAAGGCAATGCTTGATTATTGCTCCCATTTCAGGTCACTATAGGGATGCTGTGTTTCGAACTTGGTCAATAGCTGTCCTGGATCGTTAGGACCACCCCAAGATGTCCCAAACATCGAGTGTAGTGGTTCATTTTTCCCTGTTGTATTTCATAGCAATGAACTCCCTCTGATTGGTGCCAACTATCAGGCCCTGTTTGACGGGGAGAGATGAGACCGACTCATTGTTTCCCATACCGAGCACTGCTCACGTGGGATTAAGAGCTTTGATAGGGCTGTAACCGTACAAGAGGGTGTATGGGCTTCCCATCTGAGGCCCAGCCTCAGGGCCCTTGGCCTTTTAGGCCCCGACCCATGTTATCTCTTCTAGGACTGCACAACATGGTATGGGATTATGTACTCATGCACGCCGGGTTTCTCACCATGCCATTCACATCCCCGGATGGGACACCTTATCCTCTCTCTCGTCCTCTCTTCAAGACGATAAACAACAAACTGGGTTGGGCTTCTTGAACGAGGCCCAGCCTTAGGCCCCTAGGCCTTCTCGGGACACCGACCCTCGTCCTCACTGAAAAACGTTAAACTGGAAACTGTTCAGGACTTTGTGTCCAAGGCCCAGCCTCTAGCCCATAGGCCTTCTCGGGCCCCCAACCCTCGTCCTCACTGTACGACGTTAAACTGAAAACTGGTCAGCCCTTCCTGACCGAGGCCCAACCTTAGGCCACTTGCCTTCTCGGGCTCCCGACCATCATCCTCCCTTCAATACGTTAAACTGAAAACTGGTTGGGAATTCATGACCAAGGCCCAGCCTCAGGCCCCTTGGCCTTCTCGGGGCCCCATCCCTCATCCTCACTGCAAGACGTTAAACTACAAACTGGTGGGGCCTTTCTGATCGAGGCCAGCCTTAGGCCCCTTGGCCTTCTCAAGTCCACATCCCTCACCCTAACTGCAAGACATTAATCTAAAAACTGGTTAGGCTTTCTTGATCTAGGCCTAGACTCTGGCCCCGTGTCCTTCCTGGGCCCCTACCCATGTTCTTACTCAGAGTGTATGGTGTGGTGTGGGATTAAGTCCTCATTCACGTCTTGATATTCGTTGTGACATACACCTCCCTCTTTTGAGGTATCATAACCCATAGTGCCTTTAATAACTATGTGTGGCTTAATTCCCATCCTTGTGGGATATGTAGGACCATCCGAATGTCTAGACATCGGGTCTAGCCCCATCTCTCGGAAATCTCCATTTCACCTTCTCCCCTTGGCCCACCCTTCCCTTGGGAGGGGATTATATGGTGTGGAATGGGATTATGTCCTCATTCTTGTTAGGCTTGTAATAACCACTCAATATACCTCTCCCTTATGAGCACCCTCTTTGAACCTCTTCGGCGGTTCATCAATGTGACTAAGGGTGATCTTGTTTAGTACCTAGAATTTCAGACTCTCCTCTGACATGTTTACCCCCACTTTTCAGGCTTTGTGTTCACCATTCATTAGGGCTTACATCACCATTCACTCATAGATGGGCCCCTGAATGGTAAAGATGATTTGCCTAAGGGCCCTCCAATCGTTATGGGCAAACGTCCTTGAGAGTCATGGACAACAAGATGATACAAATCCCGTGTTCTGAATATGGTCAGCATTCGATGATCATTTATTGGTCCAATTTCTGGATAACGCAATTTGGATAATGTGTTTCCGCCATGGTCAATATTTATCATCCATCGCCACGCCAACCCCATTAAGCCCAAAATGTTAGTTACATGATTCACATTCTTCTCCACCTCATCATGTCTAAGTTGAACTTTGAAACTCCTGTTACTATGCCTCAGTGCGCATCCGCACGTTAGGAGGACCAAAGCCAGGATATAGAAATAATTCGGGGATCCACATTGATTTCCCTTTAACGTGCTTTCTTGGTATTGTAATATAAATATTCCTCCCTTTTTCCCCATACCGAGTTTAACTCACGTGGGCTTAGGGATCGGGTTGAGTTATGCACTTACTTGTAGGGTTTTCACTCCTCTATGGTGCGAGCTCTAAGACCATAAACTAAGATCTCGTCTAGATCAATATGTGGCTTGATTACCATCCATATGGGATATATAGGACCACCCAGACATCTTGTTTTTGGGTCCATCTCAGTTGGGAGCTAGTTTCTCCTACCTCTTGCTTTCTCACCTCTATGTAGGCCCCTTTTCTTGAGGATCCTTTATCAGAATTTCATACAGTGTAGTGTAGGATTATGTCCTCATTCACATCGGGTATGCTGTATCACGGCAGGCACAATCCTTCATGTCCAAGCCATAGGACTTAAATCTATGTCTCCAGGTCCTATCACATGACCCTAAACTATGACATTATCATCCTGGCCACACAAAAAAAATGGCATTGCATCACGATGTTCCCACTTAAGGGGACACCATTTTTGGTATAGGGAACACACCATACCATTTTTTTAATGATTAATATGGCTTGATTCTTTTGGAAAATCTATGGTGTTCTACCGTAGATCTGTCGATTTACAAAAAAACCATTCACCTTATCGAAAAAACAAGATTTATCAAATACCACATCTATTTGTGTGAGGCAATGCCTGCATGCCCCTTTTATCCCCAACACTAGTACCTTACCGTGCCACCTGAAGAACAATGTGTAGCCTGATCCCTATCCTCATGGGGTACATAGGAATGTCACTTCACTTTGCCTCAGGCCCAACATAACTCTCTTTTTTGGTCCTTGAACCTAAAACCTACCCAGGGAACACGTGGTTGTCAGAGCCCCAGGTTCCCACTCACGTCGGTTTTTGTAATTACCCCACCATGTGTCTTCTATGCTTCCAACCATCCATGATCTATGTTCTATGACCCTAAACTATGATATCCCTATGGTAAGGTACTCGAATACCTCTATCTAATACGTCTCGTTGTCATATTTAGATGCATTTGACAAAGAGCCTGACATGTGGAATTTTCATGGGGATATTCCCCCCGTTCCATGTCCAAGATTCGGGAGCTCGCTATTTGGATCCTCATCCTCTTACACATCCAAAATGGCCCCAATATAGCATGGATACTAGGCCTAATGGCTCTCCTTCCATTTCGAGCCAACATCCATAAGGATCTCAGAAGACATTTGCGATAGGTCCCATGTTTCGAACATGGTCAACAGTCGACCCTCATTTGTCTGTCCCCATTCCAGGCTAATGTGATGTGGATGCTACGCTTCAGCCACGATCAATAGTTATCCTCCATCGTCATGCCGCCATCATTGTGGTCCAGATTTTGAGCATCATGATTCACACATTTCCACTTCCTCATGTTCAAGTGGAATTTCGACATATTCAGCTTTATCTCTTCGCGCGTCTAGGTCCACTACATGGATGGGTTAACATCATTGGGCCAGTATTTACTGAGAATCCATTTTCCCTAACATGTTCCCTCTTGTTTCATGAAATAATGCACTATTTATTGCTTCCCACTTCATGCATGACTCACGTGGGACAAGTAGTTTTGGTAGGATGTACACCGGCACATCCAGGCTTCTTATCATCCCACATGACGTTAAACTGTGCTTCAAGAACTATGTACGACTTGATTCCCAACCTCAAGTGATACGTAGAGACACCACAGTATTTTTCCTATGTTTCAACCCTTGGAATCATAAATCTTGTTCCTTCCCATTTCTAGATCCCTGGCATGACCCCTTGTAGAGAACCATGTAACTGAAATATTTCCCTAAACAAGTTCGGGATGCCCCACAATGACATTGGTAAGTGACAACCACCCCCCCCCCCACCAAAGAGGCCATGTCTAAAAGAAGTAATGATCCATGATCAAACCGATTCATCCATCCAGTGTGCATCCACCACAGTGGCGTACTTTTATGAGTTCTAGATCTGTTCAAACAAACCCTCAGTCCACATTCCATGCTTTTTGTACCCCTTATTCAGACCCTCGTCCTATTTCACATCTAGATGAGCACCCTCACATTATGTATTATCAGCTTATGGCCCACCTATTATCCTGGCCAACATTCCAGATGACATTTTGAGTCTGGTCCCATGTTTTAATCAAGGTCTACGGTCGACCCTCATTTGTTATCCCCACTCCAGGATAATTTAATAGGAATGATGCATTTTGAATATGATCAAAAGTTATTCTTTATTGTCACGCCACCCCCACAATGTTCCAAATACTAGGTATCGTGATTCACACCTCCCATTCCAATATGTTTTGATCAATTTCAGTGCCCCTGGTTTTCCCCGTTTGTGCAAAAGAGCACACTACGAAGAGGGTAATTCGGCTGTTATGAGAGCTTCATTCTCCAGTCAGGTATCTCCCATTTGGTCCGGAATATCCGGATGGGTTGTTCAAAACCTGGATTCCTGAAGATTAATTTTCACTCCTACGTTTTCAATGGGTGATAATGTGGTCATCCCATGTTTCAAACATCGGTCCCGAACCACGTGAGCTTAGGGAATGATCTCTGGACACATGGAGAATGACTGAGGATTTTGGTGATTTCCCTCAGACCTCGACCCTTGATCTATCTGAGGATCCATGTCTGAGGGGGGGAATTTATTGGTGACAAAATTTGGGGCAGAGAAGAATCCAAAATAAAGAAGGCACTATTGACTGCCTGGCGAAGCTATTTCACAGAGTCACCCCAGCACCGAGGCCTCCATGAAGCAAGGATCAAGGGAACTCTACCAATGCATATGACATCCGCGAACCCGCCGTGAAGCAAGGAGGCAAGATGCTCCTTGAACTAATTTGATGGGTGTGAACCCATCACGAAGCAAGGAGGGGGGCCACTCTGATAATGAATTTGACATTCACGAACCATCCAAACAAGGAGGAAGGATGATCGATGAAAACATTTGACATTCGCAACCCGCTACAAAGCAACAAAGTCCCTCTTCGCACGACGGGAGCTCTACTCGGTGGTGCCTCTTGCCTACAAATACTGGGCTCCCCCTAAGACCAAGGGATGGAAAATCCGACCATTCAACTTCCCAACTCTTGAATCTCACACCCTCTTACTCTGCGAACCATGAGATTTGTGAGGTAATTCTTCTTCATGAAGCGCCTCCCCTTCATCCTGTTTTGATCCCCTCTTCTGAGAGGGATGCCTTTCACGAATCCTAATGGCCTTCGCGAAAGAAGGGGATACCCATGGGGACCCGGGTTGTCCCAGATCTATCATGCTTCACGAAACACCCTTCATGTACACATGATCAACATGGTAAGGCAGGGTCACTGTCCTTCGAAAAGTACATTTCTTCCCAACACCTTGCTTTGTGAGGCACCTCTCCTCTACATGACTGTGCTCCACGAGTTCCCTTCCACTTCTCAAAGCACCTCCCATAAACACCTCCACCCCATGATTAGTTTATGAAACCCCACATCGCAAGTCACACCCCTACGCATGTTCCCTCCACCACGCGAAGCAACAGAGCTTCAAAAGGCCCCTGCCTATAGACCCCTCTGTTTGGGAATTCCTTTTCAAGTGCGACCCTCTAAGTTTGCAGAATATGACTTTGAAGTCCCCTAGAAGATACCTCCTGTTTCATTGCATCTCTTCATGCTTAATCTCATAGGAACTCTAATGGCTATTGCTTCTTCGCATTGCCACACTAACGTGGACCCCTTGGTGGGTCGCTAAGCGACACCCCCTTGCCACGGCGTTGCTGGTTCCTTCCCTCCCACAAGGACCAGAGTGTACCGGTTATGTAAGTCAAAGGGGTGCAGAGAAAACCCACTTCGTCCGAGCTGTAGAAAATTAAATTTCCATGAACCATCGTCCTCAGCACATAAAGTTAAACTATGACGTCACCTTGTGCCTCACACGTGGGGTACCACCGCATTGGACATTCTCCATGCCCACTCGTCTCCACGAGGATGGGATCACCCCTCATAGGGGATGATATCCTCTTTATCAGAGTGGTGTTTTTCCATGTTGGAAGGGAAGCCACCTTGGCATAAACCCCTAGTTTTACTTTCCTTGATGCAGCATAACATCTCTGCACCTCCATTCATATCTGGTCCCCAAGGCCAGCGGAGGGCATGATAGGGAATGGGGATCTTACTTTCTTCGATCCCAATACCCTCTCCCATTGTGTGTTGTCCCCATCGAGCCTCCATCTCAAAGTAAGTCCCAATATTTCTCTCAATGGGCTACCCCACGCATAATCCCCTCTTCACTTCCCACGAACACACCTTTCGTGATGTGGTATTCTGGCCTTTGTTGCCTCTTGTTTATCACACTGAGCATGACTCATGTAAGATTAGATTAAGCATCGACCATGAAAACACCCCCTTACCGCCTGATGTTAAAATGTATTCCCCTACACGAACTATGAGGACTTCGATCCATGTGAAGGCATGGTGCGTAGGTAGCCTCCACAAGGTTCAATCCCACCAACAGGTCCTTCCGACCCCATTCACGTCGGGTCACCCCCGTGTCGCATGACATTAAGCTGTATTCCCCTACCCGAACTACGAGTACTTTGATACATGTCAAGGTATGGTACGGTTGAAGCCTCAAAACGGTTCAAGCCCACTACCCAGTCGTTCATACCCCATTCACGTTGGTTCACCCCTATCCCACGTGATGCTAAACTATATTCCTCTCTATATAAACTATGTGGTCTTTGATCCTTGTCATGGTGAGGTACGTAGGAAGCCTCCCTAAGGTTCATGCCCCATTACATTGGTCAT
The DNA here is from genome assembly GCA_963277665.1 of Viscum album. NCBI lineage: Eukaryota > Viridiplantae > Streptophyta > Magnoliopsida > Santalales > Viscaceae > Viscum > Viscum album. Next base: position 1,871,716,135 of record OY728133.1, read on the forward strand.
CCTAGAGTGTATTCCCCACACAATCTGAACCACATGGTCGTTGATCCTTTTCCAGGCAATGTACATAGGAAGCCTCTCTGAGGTACAAGACCCATCATCTTGGGCAGCCTAGAGTGTAAGCCCCTCACAATCTGAACTACGAGGTCTTTGATACTTGTCAAGAGAAGGTACGTATGATTCCTCTCCTAGGATCAAGCCCCATCTCCTTCGGCAGCCTAAAGTGTAATCCCAACACAATCTGAACTACATGGTCTTTGATCCTTGTCATGGAAAGGTACGCATGAAGCATCCCTATGGTTCAGGCCCTATCACCTTGGGAAGCCTATAATGTAAGCCCCACATAATCAGAAATATGTGGTCTTTGATCCTTGTCATGTAATGGTATGTAGTAGGCCTCTCCGAGGTTCAAGTCCCACAACTTTGGGAAGCCTAGAGTGTAATCCCCACAAAATATGAACTACTTTGTCTTTGATCCCTGTCAAGGCAAGGTACGTAGAAATACTTTCCGAGGTTCAAGCCCTATCACCTTGGGTATCCTAGATTGTAAGCCCCACACAATCCTAACTACAAGGAATTTGATCCATATCAATTAGTGGTATGTAGGAAGCATCCACAAGGTTCATTCCCCACAACCATTGGTATCCGAGAGCATAAACCCCATGACCCCTATCTGAACTACGTGGTCTGTGATCCTTGTCAAGTCCAGGTACGTAGGAATCCTCCCTGAGGTTCAAGCCCCGTCACCATGGGCAGCCTATAGTGTATGCCCCATAAAATCTGAACTATGTGGTCTTTGATCCATGTCTTGGTAAGGTACGTAAGAAGCCTCCACGAGGTTAAAGCCCTATCACCATGGGCAGGCTAGAGTGTAATCCCCACACAATATAAAATACGTAGTCTTTGATCCTTGTCATGGCAAGGTACATAGCCTCCCTAAAGTTCAAGCCCCATAACATTGGGAATCCTTGATTGTAAGCCCCACAAAATTTGAACTACGTGGTATTTGATCCTTGTCATGGAAAGGTACATAGGAATCCTACTCGTGGTTCAATCCCATTCACATTGGGTAGCCTAGAGTGTAAGCCCCACATAATCTGAACTATGTGGTCTTTGATCCTTGTTAAGGCATGATACGTAGGAAGCCTCCCTGAGGGTCAAGTCCACCACCCAGTCGTTCCGAGCTCTTTTACGTTGGTTCGACCCCATCCAGCAGTAAGCCGTTGTCACCCCATCCAGTGGTAAGCTGTTGTGACCCCATCCAGTGGTAAGCTGTTGACATCCTCATCCAGTTGTAATCCATTATAACCTCATTAATCGGTAATCCATTGTCAACCTTATTCGATGGTAGGTCATCGTATGATGAACTACACAGACTTTGATTACCTTCCATGGGGATACGTAGGATGTCTCTTCGATGATCAAGACCAACACAACCGTCATCTTCACGATGAACTCATCCCATTAACCATCCCCATCAACCACTTTGTCATCCATCCAGATCCTTACCTGGGCCACCACATCCTAGTGGGATCACGCCATTACATTCTCAATTCCATATAATAGCATTCAGGAGGCCCCCCACGTGATGGGCCAAATATCGGTGTTCCCTCCACAGGGTTACTCCGTCTGATCCACTTTAGTCAGTGTTCTGATCAGCCCGATCCGTCTCCGCTGGACGCTTAACATGCAGCATAAACTATGTTAGACATGGGAAGTTGAGAAAAACCTCAGAAACATGCCCATGTAATATAATTTCCCATGTTCGATGTGGAATTCCTCGGGCTTCCACACCCATGTGAAGCCATATAATAAGAGACAGAAGACAGAAACACCAATTCCCCAAGGTCCAGATAGACCGGTGATGCCCCAACATGACTACTCCCCTAACAGAAGGTTACTTCCATGACCGCCCCCCTTGGAATGTCCTGATAGAATAAGTGTAATTAACTGGTGTCCATGAAGTTATCCCGCCTGGAAGAGTTTCATGAACAATGTAGTAAATATATGCAAGAGACCTGGAATAGGTAATGAGTTCCGAGGAGGAATCCACTGAAGGAAGAACTGAAATCCCATTATCCCATTTTGATCAAGGAAGAAACTTCCCTGAATAAGGAACATATGAAACCAGCCATTGGAAAGCGGGAATGCAGGGTAACAAAGCCACGCCTGTTATAATCAAATAGATGGATGTGCATGCCCCGGTGAAATAATAAGGAACTGTATTGATAAAAATATAGCATTTACTCTGTGCAACTGACCACTTCCTGATATTTTTCCCTTCTACTAACAACCACCTCCAAAACAACTCTCATGTTGAGTTACCTAAGGAACACCCTATGGTCGGCCCTTGTCTACCTCATGTACACTCAGTGGAGAAAAATCTTGTTCTCCCTATTGTTAAAACTGCCTATGTGGAAACTTTTTCTAAGGTTGGAATTGATCATGAACTCCTCCACCAAACTGATCTCGAGAAACCACTAGGCACTGACACAAAATATAGAAATGTACCATATAGAAAAACACCATGGAATCAAGCCCAAGGAAAGGTGATGCGAACTGATAGGAAGAGAAGGCAAGAAGAGAAATTCATGAGGTAGACTCCATGCCAATCGAAACCAGGGAGATCCTGGCTACTGGAACCTATTGATGACAACCCTACCCCTAATAGAACTAATTAGAATCACTCCTATTGGTAGAAATCCTCATGATTGTATCCTCTCGATCACATCCACCTTTTTCTAGACCTCAAGATACATTGGGAAGATAACATGAGTAACAATATTTTGGATAGATGGGCAGAGGGACTCATAAAGCCATCTCACACGAGGCACATCATCTAGAAATGTATTAGGGGAGATGAAAAGAAGAAACTTAAAATTAATCGCATGATACCGCACTGACATACACCCCTCCTGAAGGGAGAGTATTTATTTCTTCATCTCATCCTTCAGAGTTGATGAAAGGAACTCCACCCAGAAATCTATTAGAATGTCAACCGTCAAAATGTTTTCCTACTTCTTATCCCCCATATACAGCATCCACCACTGACGTGTAACTCCCTGAATATAATTCACTTCCAATGGAACATAGTACTCTTTCAAAACCATGATCAAATTTAAGGCAATGTCAATATCCTTAAACATTCTCTCTTTCTCAATTTCTGAAACACTACCCTCATACTTTCTAAAGGCCAGCTACTAGAAACCATGTAATGTTATTTGGAAATGGTCATCCTCTTCCATTGGATGAGGTCTTCGATGATCAACAAGATTAGCCTCATGCGCCTCAATTTCCCGAGCCACACACCGACGATGAACAAGTTCTATAACTGAATGGTAAACAAGGAATTCCAAAGAATTAATTGTATGAAATTTAAATTAAGGTTCATTTTATCTCATTTTTACTCATTTATTTTTCCTATTAAATTTCCAAAAAACACCCAAATCAAACAAGAAAACAATTCATTATGATGCACGTACCATTCCAAAGGTCTCTACCCTAAAAATAATGTTGCACCATTTAGTAATTTGGTGGGAACATATTCCATTCATTATATCACGGGGCTCCTAAAATTCGGTTTCCTAGTCAGTCTTCCCTATCCTATGCTACGAACCAAAATCTCAATAAACATTTTCCCTACCAACCCATGAAATACTCACTATGCATAACTCCAAAATCAATCTTATCCCTCAACCATGACCTCTTATATCACTATTTCATAACCCCTAATTCCAATGATTCCCCTTATAATAATGGAAATGAATAAATTAAGATAATGACCCCTAAGTCTCACCCCCATGATGCCCTAGTGTGTTAACCAACACTAATGGTATACAATCTCACAAGATGGGAGGAATTTACCTTTTTAGAAAAACATGATAGAGAGATAAGATGGTTCATCCACAACAAACTCCAAGTCCCACACACACATGCGCTCGCACACAGACACACACACACACACACATATATATATATATGAAATCACAAATCTATCCCACATGCATGTTTAAATTAAAACTGTGACAATTCCCTGAAAACTATATTGTATGTACCTAATGTAAATCTAAGTAGTGACATTAAAACTGCCCTAATCTGCATGGCCGTGAGGCCCAACATGATCCATGTAATACACATACAAACATAAAAATAGTAATATATAAATTGTGTGATAAAATTGGTATATTCAGAAAGAAACCCAATGTCTATCATGAACACGTGAAAGAATCAGACAAATTACCCTATGAGAAAAAAACCCAAACAACAGCTAAGAAAGCATACTAACCATCCCAATCCTTACCAAGGAACACTCACCATATAAAACATGTCCTGTAAAGTATTATAAATCACATTGATAATAGGGTACCCCGGAATAAATTCCCACTCATATATCCTCTCTTTCTTAATATAAAATATCCTTGCACTCCTACCTCTTCTAAAATAAACACATAAAAACATTCATGTGTACACCTAGGCCTCAGATCCTCACCACATCATGTAACCAAGGCCATGTTACACATAACGTCTCAACTGCATATACATGGTCCTCAAAACCACACCTCGCCTCATCACCAAGACTATGAGCCATATTAAATCTCTCCCATAGACAACTGGTTCCTATACCACATCACATACCACCCATAGACAGACAGACCCCTGGGCCACATACCACATCACATTTCCAAAACATCTTGTAAAAGAAAACACATCTCATCTGGATGACACCTAGGAAAAGACAACTTTCCCACATAGACCGGGGCCTTATAAACTACAACATGCCCAAGGAATCATGGGATATTACAGCATGGAAAAAGGATTAGGGATGAGTTGGTGGGAATAAATCCATCCTCCCTCTAGGATTTTTGGGAAACACACCCTTTCCCATGATAATGTCAGTGTTTAACACATAGTTCTCAACAATAGTTTGGTGTATATTGAAATAATAAGAATTCTAATAGTATATACATATATGATACAAATAACCCAAGCCCAATCTATGTGTTCCCAAAAATAAAACCAACTCTCAACACTTCTACATTTTCTTCTTCCTATAAATTCAATCACCAAACAACGAACCACCACAAATTACCAATTCACAACCAATTTTTGAAAATAGTTACTATTATTCATTCCGTTATAAAAAATCAACACAGAACAATTCCGATCATAATTAATCAATAATTTATTCATCAGTTCCATTACTATCGAAGAAAATACCAAAAATAACCCATAATAATAAACTCAACAACAAATCACTGCAAAAATTGATCACAACCTCATTTCACAAAAACATTCATCCATCTATCAGCAATAAATATCTCAACCTGAGATTTCATTTAATAGAAAGGTTGATGTATCTTCTACTTATTAATCCACCACACATTACAAACCTAGAAACAACACACACTGGTGCCCCACAAAGACACCATAGAACAAACAATATAATATATGCACAACAGAACATGGACAACTCACATCCCATCTTCCCCACAAACGCACCCGAACTGTAACACACAACACATCACCCCTCATACCAAAGAATAACATGAATCTAGATTTAAAAAGGTATCCATTATTAAATTCATCTATTTAATTAATGAGTTTTTACAGAAACTTGTTAATCCTATGGTATCTATTCAATAGCCAAAAATATGTGATTTTCCATCTTCCATTTAGGGTGATACAGAAATAACTACAATCAATGCAACACACACACCACATATAACTATAGAAATAGGACATCATGGACCGCCATTTCCATTGTGGAATTCATCATGCATAATCACAATATCAGAAAAAAAATGATAAGAAAAACATGAAAAAACCCCCCTCCACCCTTTCAATTAAAGTATATAGTTCTTCATCTCTAATAAATCCAACACAAAAATAATCTAATGATAATAAAAGAAAAACCCATCCCCCATGAAGCAAAAATATATAGGGAAAATTTAGTACCTACCTAGAATTGGTTTCAACAATATTTTCATGATAATGGGTCACGTAACGGTCCTCTGATTACATATCCAACAAGATATGGATCCATACGAGGATGTCATGGAACCTCCACACCAACAAAAACTGAGAGAAGCCCCATTATGAATCATGTATAAACACATGCCATAGAACAATGAGAAGTTATAAAAGTGAATGAAACACAAATAAGGGATTATTCTTGAAAATAATTGGATAACATACCTTAAATCACCCCAAATAACCAACAAATGATCACTGACATCAATAGATCGAAGAGGGAGAAGTGGGTTCAAATACCTCTTTGTGGAACTTAGCGTTCCTATAGAATACAAGATATTGATTTATCCATTGGATTTTAGAAAAACCATTCATATAGAATGTGTTTAAAAATTTTAACATCGTGAAATTACATGACATGAAATCCCCTTTCGCTCTGTTAAGTCCCTCAAGGTCCACTTCAGCTGAAAAATGAATCAAACCTGGTTTTTATATTATTTTTAACACCAGGAAATATTACTTGCCATGAATCCGTCCTTCACAAAATCTAAATGTATTAATGTCCTTAATACTTCTATGAAATGCGGTGAAATAGTGTTCCACATCATGTAATATAGTTACACATTGTGAAATCCCTTTTTCCCTAGCTGTTAGCAGCTATACCTATCCAAACTCCTTATAAACCTCCCCCATATACTTCCAACAAAACAAAATCGCATTGTAAAGGACGCAAAGGACTCAGAACATCAAAAATATATATATAAATTTCCTTATTAAAATCATATATATATATATATATATCCTTACATACATCGCTAAAACCAGTAATCATATTTTCAATTTTCATTAACAAAATTTTCATCATATTTATAACATATTTTACTATTAAGATATTTATCATTGGGGTGTGATATTCATGTGTGATCATTTTGATGATAATTTCATCATTATAGAATAATACCTATAATATATATATACAATAAAAACATGTTTGTAACATTTAAAGGCTCCCAAATATTTTTTTATCAACTACTATTTAGACCATTAAAACTCCTAAATTTATGGAATGATTGTTTGAAATAAAGATGATATGGCGGTGACTATTGTGTAAGGAATCAACCACAGCACACGATTGTAATGTATGGAAAGGACGCAGGCATAAATTGTGGATGAGATCTAAAAATAGAGAAGAGTATTGAGATTCTAATTGGAACACTATGATTTAGTGGATGAGTGGTGCAACATGGTACTAGATTCCATAGTAAAGTGAGTCAAGTCATTAAATAAGAGGGTTTATAGGTGAGATGTTTTTTGGTGTTATAGAATTTCCTAGGGCCCTTAAGAGTGGTGTTGTGAGATATTACATAGTGATTGCAGAAAATGATTTCATTTGCCATTGGGACCACCAGCATTCAAGATATTTTATCATTTTTCTCTTAACTGAGATTAAAAAAGGATTATATGAAATGAAAATAAAAATTTTATTTAAATTAGATTATGAAAAACCCCTCAACCATATATTTTATTAAATTTCATATTTTTTGTGGCTAAAATAAATCAATGAAAAATAAATTAATTAATTTTACCAAATATTTATACCAGAGAACTGCATGATGCATGAAATGAAATACCATATTATCCCACTATATCCATGACACACCCAGAGTATAAAAAAGAATATAACTCATTCTGGGTTAATTACCACTGGAAACCTTTGGAAAAGGTCTTCAGTTCCCACTATAAATATATTAATCAAGAATTATATTGTCAATATTATTATTACCAAAAAACATATTTCATATATTTTTAATTTAATACAACTATATACAAAAAATTACAACTTCCAAACAAACACAACAACTAAAACCCTATATCTTGATGAAAATTATTTTATTAGTCATTGATTAGATCTATCTACAAAATATAAAGGGCTAAAGAAAAAATTTCATTGTTGAGAAATGGTTAATTAAACCAGTAAAACAATCCTTTTAAAATATAAAAAACTGATACACAATTGAAATATGTAAATTAATTCATTGTTATATATATAATACATATATACATTCTTATTTAAACACGTCTTTTATAAATAACTTTATAATAACCTAAGAGAAAACCTCAAAATATTTCATATATCCATACTATAATACTCAATACCATTTCATAATCTAATTTACATTGGATTCTCTTACCCAAACATAATATATTTAACATGGGAAATAAATTTTATACAAACGGATTGACAATAAAAAATCTGTCAGATTTCCATAGTGACATCACATTGAAACAATCCATATTAAAACCAATATGGCTCTTAATCATTTTATGAAAACATTACAAACCCATAAAAAAGGATATAATGAAATCCGCACACTATTAAATATAGTCAACAAGAAAATTATTTCATAAATAAAAAAATGACATTTCCATACTACTTAAAAATAGTGAATCCCCTATACGCCATGGCAATATAACATGATGAAACTCAAATTTAATTACATAACTCTTTGATTCACATATCTTCTAATGTCATTTGATAACTACATACAAGACACGTAAAAATTGAATTTTTAACTCATGATAATATAATCATGAAATTCCATAATACATATTTGGGATTCTAAATATAATAATCGATATAAAAATTTAATACATTTAATACATATAGTCCATTTAATCATTAATGAATTATTGTTACTATTTTATATATTTTTTTCATTTAATAATAAAACAATTTACTATCACTAATTTAAATACTTCTATACATTAAAAAAAATGGTCTCACACATGAGTAAATCTACAATCATTCATTAAACTTCACTAAAAAAATGAATATACTCAACTTGATAAACAAAATTTATAATTCATTTAAATTTTAAACATGAAATATTTTATATGTAACCAAATATAAAATTCATCGAGGCTTACAAAAATATAAAAATTCTAAGATGATGATTATATCACATTCTATATCTCACTTGTTTTTATAAATCATGTTATTTAATATTTCAATACAATAAAAACATATATAAAATATCCTAAATCTATAACTAATATTTTTTATATTCTTAAAAGTAGAAAAATAATTTCAAACACTCATCAAGTTGTGTAACGATGTTAATGAATTAACTAATTTAATGAATAATTATTATTTAATCCCCAATGATTATTCTAGAGAAAAATAAATATCATTAATTTTTTTTTAAAAATTAATTTGTGAAACCCTTAAACCAAAAATGTAAAATTGAACACCTTGAAGAGAGGTGTATGTGGAAAATAAAAGGAGAATGATGTGAAAGAATAATCTTTATTCAATGAATCCATCACCTTATAATGTAAACTAGATGTGAGAAAAACTTGATGTTAGTGAATAGATGAATTTCCTAATAGACCCTCTCTATAGTGTAATGCTTTAAATAATGGATGGATAATTACTTTGGAGTTGTAATGTGGTTTTATGTGACATTTTATAATGGCCCAAGTCTATAATGAATTGTATGCCATTCCTTGTAACCATCATTGAGTTTATATCTATTATATTACCATAATACATGAAAAAATAAATAGCCTCACATAAAATGAATGCATAAATACTATTCTATAATTTCATTTTTAACGATTAATTTCCTTAACACTATTCTAAATGACTCTCAATATATCTAAAAAGCTATAAAATATCTCAATACCTAATTCTCAACATATATGAGTGATTTCATATATTAACCACACTCAAATATTGAAAATGACTTGAAAATAATATTTTTTAATATTAATACATTTTAAAAAATAACATCTCATAAAAAATTAACTAAAACATTAGTAACATCACTTAACAAATTCTTGTAGATGCACTCGATTATTCCATAAATAAAAACACAATTCATAAATGATTTAACACATCAAAACATTAATTTTCCCCTTAACCTAAAATAGGGGTGTTAAATATATTCTACAAACTGATATAAATTATATATATTAATACATATATCTTAATGAATGATGTGTGAGGAAACCCAAAAACTAAGATGTAAAAACACGTGATTATTATGTATATATATTTAAATAAATACTCTATGTGTGCTATATTATGATACATGTAACACCAAACTCAAATAAGATATTCATCGTTCTGCTATTATAGAATATTAAAATATAAAATGTAATAATTATTAGATTATTAAAGGATTCATAACTATTAAAATTACTAATGGTATACCAAAAAAAGTAGATAAAACCCTTCAGAATAAAATTCTCATAATCAAAATCATTCATAAAGATCATAGCTACCAATTATAAGTACATAAATATTAAAAAAAATTAAAAAATGATAAAATATTTCAAAAAAATATTTATAGAATGTTGAATGATTTTAGAGATGTATGTATCGATATATAATATAATTTAATAATATTGTTGATAACACACAAAACCGAATAGTATTAAATATTCATTAATTTGATTGTTTCTTATCGTACATTGAATATCGGACTCAAATGAACAGTGATTTATTTTCTTATGGTATAAAATTTAAATTTAATAATAATTAATTTATATGATAATAAAATAAAACATAATTAGAAAAATTATTACATGAATAGAAATACTGTAAATAAAAATACAACAATATTGATATCATTATCATCTCAATCTACCGTACGGTTCTTACCTATGGAAATAAATTCTTAAATAATAAAAAAAGTTAACAAGATGATAATAACATAAAGAATACAAAATCTTAGGATGAGATGAATGATTTTCAAGAAGTATATATATATATGTATGTAATAATTTAATATTACAGTTATTAATATGGCTATTGGGATTATATAGACATTGGGGTTACATGTCAATTTGAAATATAAAGACATTAAAACTATAATTTTTCATTATAAGGTTTAATAAAATAAATTATAAGTTTATTGGATTTTTTATTCAAATATAATGTTGTCGTTATAACACAACCATTGAATTTTATGGAATAATTTGATGTAACTACATTACGATGTTAATGTGGGAATGAGATTAAATGGTATAATGTAGTGTAGGTGTATCCATTGATTATCATTTGTATCAGAATGTTATGAAGGAACATCACTATGGTTTTACTAAACCATCTCCTAGTTGACATGAAACAACAATGGCTTGAGAGAAATTGTTTATGGGATATGTCCAATATTCGGTATATAATTATGAGATCCTTGTTAGTTGGATCGCCACCAGTGAAAACCATTATGGAAAATATTACAATAAGGTCATATAAAGTAGTGATAATATGTTTTTAAGTAGAATTTAGGTTGATATTTACATGTAAGATATAAAAATTTAATTATGAATATATTAAGTGATATTTTAAATATATATATATATTTTCATTTATAGATATATATTATTATATTTAAATTATTTTTATAAAATTTAAGTTCAAATAATGATTTTAATAAAATGAGAATTGTAGATTATAAAAAAAATTATAGATTAAATTTAGTTATTTATTATTAAATAAATAATCAACTTAATAAATTCGGAATAAATTTAATAATATTTAAAATAAAAGTTTATTGATTATAATCAAATAAATTTCCCATAAGAGAATTTTTACAGAAGCTTGTGGTTGAAAACCCAAGACATAACTCAGTATAGTATGATATATAATGCTAAATGAGTGATTTTTAATAGACTTAATGTTTTTATGTCCAATACATTTTTTTAACATAATAAAGTTAATCAATACCAATTAACTATTTAAACAAATGATATAGAAAACATATAGGGAAAATGAATTAACAGTCAACAATTTTTTTATATAGTATAGAATAATATGAAATTTATTTTTATGTTTGAAATTAATTTATCTATAATATTTATATTTGTAAGAATGATTATATAAAAAATAATTAATATCACTTTTTGAAATAAAACCATATAACACTGATCTCATATTTGGAACATAATTTTTAATAAAAAATTATGGTCAATTTATTTTTTAGACTTAAAAATATGACAATATGGTTTAAATGTTGACTAACCATAGTAAATAAAATATGTGGTAAAATATTAAAATTAAGGGTTATAGTCCTCAAATTTAATTAAATATTTACTCTATGTGTGTCTATAATAGAATTATAATCCTTATGTTATTCTATCTCCCATAATTTTATCTTTATATACTTATCATGGCAAAATTTACTCGTCATTTTTTGTAAAATTGGTAATTTTAAAAATATCACTCCAGATCACCTATAAAAGAACCCCACCTATACCCACCTCAAACATCATAGTTATAATGTTTTTTTGAGGTGTATTTTATGTTATTTTCTATCTAATCTTTGTATCTTAGATTTACCATGAATTTATGGTGCATAATCTAGTTTTTTAAACCGAATGTAAGTCGTGCATTATTGGAACATGATTAGTAGAAATTGTGTTCTAACCGAGAAGACACCATGTACCATGAACATTGAGACTGTCTAGGCTGGATGGACTCATGTATAAGTGTGTAACTAATCATTTACTGAGATAGCAGTTTTATATAAGGTCTATGACAAACCACATGGGCATGCGGCCTCCAAAGGATAACCATAAAAGCTATTTTATTTGAGGATAGTGGTACCACATAGTATGGAATAACATGTGGCCAAACCATTCGGCATGTATCGTTTATTAATAATGTGTGATTTCATATTTTTACATCCCTAATTATAAACCAAATCCACCCTAATTCACCCCATTTGGGATTATTCACCCTATAAATTTCTCCCATCCCTCTTGGATCCCAGAGAACCCAATTATATGGTGGGTTTGTCCTAGGATATTCAATAAATTATCATGTACGCATATACTTTTTGGTTTTCCACCACTTTCATGATATTCATCTTCTTCTTTCTTGAGTTTGAATTTATACAATGGGATGGTTTCAATAATATGGGTTGAAACATAGTTCATTGAGTTCAATGTTAATGTTTTCGTTGTGATATTGCCCTCACAGTGTCTCAATATGGTGGAGAATTGGTTTTACATCAAACTATTAATGTTTCTCAACTTTAAGATAGTGATTTCATGATTTATAATTATTTGATGATACTTGTATGTTTTATTTTCGTAATAAATCTGTTCTATAGACTGCTTATGAGGTTTAAATAATGATTTCAAAGGGTTTTAGAGTGTGTAATGGGTCTAAAAATATTTTTGTTTTATAAAGTTGTGTTACTCATGTGTGATTACATTTTCTGTGTGTGTGTGAATTCATAAGTGATTGGATCTATGAAATGGGGAATTGAATTGATTACAATGCAATCATTGGTGACTAGGAGATAGGACTAGGAGAAATTCTCTAATTGGATCAGGGGGCCGAGGCCTGGTCCCCTCAAAAAGGAATGATACTGAATATCTAACTAAAATATGATTATGATTGGAGGCAAGTAGAACCATGAATGGATTCATCTCAAGTGTCGCGTTCATGAAGACGTTATGGGTTATGGTTTCTATAATATTTCACTGAGGTGTGTGGTTACTAAGGTCAGAAATACACTAGTTCAATAGGTATTTCCCATGATATTCATATGATGTTATTATTAGCATCCACATATGGTGAAATTTAATTTTCTTCTTAAATAACAATGTGTGTTTTTCTTAAAAACATTCTATGAATTTATTCTCAAATCATCCCATGAAATGAATATTTTATTTTTATAAACCCAAATGTTGATTTTTATAATAATATTTTATCATGGAATCTATCATTTTTTGATATCATACATGGCATTTCCTGACTCCCAAGATAGACCCTCAGGTTAATGTAGAACATATTATGTTTGACCTGTGTAATGGAAATATGTTCCGTAGTGGTGACAGCGGATCCATATTTTTGTGGGTTCCCTTCTATTTTGTATTGGTGGAGGTGGCATGAGGGTGATGTCCCTCATATTTCACCGAGTTTGGGTTATGCAGTTGATTCCCCTTCATATTTTGGTATTTTGGTTTTCTATTTAATGTTGTAAAATGTTTAATATAAGGACGCATCATTAAAACATTACATAATAATTAATTAAATAAATAATTGACATTTGAGATATTTTTAGGTTTATAGTTTTAGAGAATTAAGAAATAATTATTAAATTACATCTCAAAAATTACAAAGTATAAACCTCTACTTAGTTACCATTTTTTTCATAATATAAAAACGTTAGAAGTAAAGAGTCAGGTCTACTTCCATGTTTTTTACAGCATGACTTTTCATTGATCCCATTCATGACTCTATTCATCTTTAAGTCCTTTGAAAATCATTTCAAGGCTTATAATGAGCATAAAAAACTTATTAAGGGTTATAAAACAAAGAAAGAAAACATTATTTCATCAATACATACATAACATAAGCTCTTTAACATACCTCATGAAATCATAAGATTTATGAAATACACAAAGAAATCATAAATCATAAAGGTATATTATAGAATACATAACATACATACATTATTGATTTCACAGCTATGTAGGGAGTTATGTTAGGAATACCCATCACAATATATTCCCAAAATCTCTTAGGATAATCATTAATGATTACCTTATTCACGTTACCTAGGGCATTAGAGAGCTATCTTGGGCTCACTCTCCCTATGTTTATCATGGAACCACCCATATACGTAAAAAATTTCAAAGAACCATAACATATTCATAAAACATAAAACAATCATAAATTAAAGATAACATTTCAATATTGAAATAACAATATATCATTTCAATATATTGACATAAGAAATGCATTATCAAACAATTTTCAAAACCATTTGAAACATTTAATAAAGGGATTTTTGAATCAAAGTGTCCAATAACAATTTAAATCATTTGAATGACATTTTAATTTTAAAACATTAATGTATATATAAATATATTCATAAAACCAGTTTTAAGAAATGTACATTAATGAGAATGATTTATAAGAATAAATCATTAAAAAATTTAAAATTATATTTTAGTTAAAGAGTTCTTAACCAAATGAGATATTATAGAATACAAATAATTGAGGAATAACATTAATAGAAAAATTATAATATCATGAAAATAAATGGATTCTAGATATAATACACCAAAAGACAATATTAACACCATAATAAAGTGAATTGGTGTATAACAACCACGATGTCTCAATGGAATGTAAATTGAGACGAAATACCTTATAAAAACAATATCCATATATTTAGGACTAATAAATTACATAATAAAGTATCAAAAATATAAATACACTCAATATGATTGGATATTTAGTGTAAATCATTCTGAGTACATTCACACACGTTTTTTTAAAACAAAACCAATGACTTGGATGTTTAACACAAAGAATGGAAATTGAGTTAACGTTACGGTTATCAAGTTCATATCAATGACATGTATATTTATCAATGGATTGATTATGTGTATCAAAAGTATATCCACACAAAGGGGTGTGGATATTATGACATAAATAAATAAACATTTATTCCACATGTAATCATATCATGACATAATGAAGAATTCGAATATTAACCCAAGGAATGGTAATTGGGTTAAAAAGCCCCTTACCAATTTGATAAATTACAAAACATACACCACATTAAATAAGGATTATAAAATTAAGATTTATATATAGATAAATTGAATTATATTACAAAACGAATACAATCATGTTAAGTACATACACAACACAAAAGGAAATAGTGGAAATATAGCATGAATCTCACATGAATTAGAATTGAGACGAAAACACTTTACCACATTGTAATTAATCGAGTAATATGAAAAAAGTTAGTAACAACCAAATAAATCACACAACACCATAAATATAAATATAATCATGATAATATATTTCAAATGTCCATGCACAATACACCGCATGCAATTAATAAGTGATGAACAATGGAAATCTAACAGAATTAAAAGTGATATATGAAACCCCTTACGTCATGTGCGACTTGACCCGTTAGTTCTTCAATCTCCTAAATAATAAAATAAAGATAATTTATAATTTATTAAAAAATATTTCCATGTTTATTATTCCTTTTATATCCTTTATTATGATTTTATGGACATTATGTAATCATTTATGTTAATAATGATTGTTTTTTCGATATTTGGTACTTGAGTAAAAAATGAACTTCTTATAACTATAAGTTGTTCATGTAGTCAAAAATCATTTATCTATATAATTATATTAAATATTTAGATATAATAAATATCATATATATATCCAGAATATATTCGGATTTATAATAGTACATAACATTTGAAGGTAATCAATGAACTGCACCTTTCATGGAGATGGTAATCCGTATGTACGCATATATGATACTTTCATTTATATTTCATAATTAGTGGAATGAAAACATAATCATATGTTGGTATATTATGATTCTAGTATTAAATAATATATAATTTCATTAATTCCATCCTATATATGTTCCATGTATGGCATGAATGACTCATATCACTTTAAGGGGGTGGTAGTCCTCACTTCCTCAAATGAAATTATCGTATTTACCCCTATTGAAACCATAAAGGAATGCTATTAATGAAAAAAATACTGAAGTATATAGAAAATATAAATATAATATATATAACATATAAATATAGTTTTATCTTAATGGCCACCATAAGAGGTGGTATGAGAATATTGAACAGTCTTCATTTTGTGAGCCAATAGTTCACCGTCCACAGAAACAATAGGCTATTTAACCATTTTACAGAGGTGTTTGTAAGGGTAGAATGAATAATTATCATAAAAACAACCTAGTATATTAATGATACTGGAGTTTTTATAAAATAAAGGAAAAAATTTATGGTGTAGGCAATGTAAAATAAATTATGAAAACTTAAGAAAAGTTGTTACCTTTAAATCGGGTAACTCCCTTTGGAATAAACCCAAAATATTTCCTGATGTGCCTTATTCTTAATATAAGGCTTCTAAGTGGAAAATGTAGATGTTGGATTTCTATTTGGTAAGGGTTTGGAAGAGTCATGTAGATTGAGATGTGTGAGTAATTGGATAGAGGTGAGGACTTTTAATACGATGGAGGAGGGGCTCTTTATGAATGTTTGAAAATATTATTTTATTATATAAGGATTTTCTTTTTCTAAAGGTACCAAACTAATTAAAGTAAAATATAAGATGACTATTTTTCGAAATAAAATAATAAAATAATAATTTGAAATGTTTTATATTATTGTTTAATTATTATAATATTATTTATTGATTAATAATTTAATTTGTTAATGTCTAAACATTATAAAAAAATTCCATGATATAAGAAAAATATTTAGCTTTCATATAAATATTTATAGTCATAGAGATAACTTATATAAATCCATTTAATAATTGATTTACTAAAAAATATATTTTTATTTCATTTTTTTCTTTAAATTAAATTAATTAATATAATGTGTCATTATAACTCATATGTGGCACCATGGGGTCCCAATATCGACCCAAGGATGTCCATTATTATAAATTTCCAAAAAATAGGATTAGGACTCCAATTTGGGTAATTTGATATTATTATATTACTATTTTTACCATGAATTACCCTATTTACCTTTAACCGTGGTAAATAAAAGTCAAAAGATTCAATTCACCAATAATTATTTTCTCTTATTGAACAAAATTTTACTTAATGATAACAACCATGTATGTTGGTTTTTAGAAATTCAATTCAAAGAATCGGTAAAATATCATAAAAATTGAAAAATTATGTTACTTAACTACTACTTAGTGTTTTAACTATTCATCAAAAATTGAAGGTTTTCTGAGAAAATACCAAAAAATCAGCTTAATCTACATTTGAAATTCTGAATTCTAAAATGATTTTTATTTTCCCAAATTCAAAATATAAAAGTTTCATTAAATTATATAAAATTAATACTTGTTGTGAAAACAAAAAACGTGTTTTTAAGAAATAATAACAATCAAAAGATTGACATGTATTTGTGTCCAATGTCAAAGTGAAATTACATAAAATGACCAAAATTTGATTAAATAGTAAAAATGTAATATAATTACACATTAAATAAATTAAAAATATAATCTAACCTTATAATTATATTAAATAAAAAGGCAGTTCTGAATTAAAATATAATATTCTTCACTATTCCTTAAAAAATAAATTTTATCCGAATAATACCAAAAAATTACAGAAATTAAATTTTGATGTCCCGATTCCAAATAAGAATTTTATTTTGTAAAATAGAACATATAAAATGGACCAAATATAGATTTAATGTGGGTTCTATATCTAAAGGTGGTAAATTGACCTTTTAATGAATATTAGACTATTTCTGCGTAAAATTAGATTCATTCCCATTTTAAGCCACTAACATTTATTGGATAAATGTAAACATATTGAACAAACATGTATAATCATATTGTAGATAGTTATGTTCAATCTCGCAAGTACAACGACTAGGGGTTAACAACTAATTAAAATAATAGTATATTATTATTTTTTAGTATGACTCAGTATTGTGTGCAACATAATATTTCCATGATACTAGTTGTGGAATATTGGGTAATCCATTGAACATAAAGTCCCCATTAAAGTAAAATTAATATTTAATTCACAAATCATAAAAAATTTGAAAATTTTATTTTCACTATTTACCCAGGATGTTACATCATTCAGCTAATTTGTGAATTGTGTCCACATAATTTAAAAAAATTTCTTGGAAGCATAATTAAATGTACCAAAATAGAAAAATAGATAATAAAACAATCACATTAAAAGTTAGAAATAGAAATACAAAGTTCACTCGAGAAAACCCATACTTGGACACCAAGTAAGAAAACAACGATATGGAAGGGAAAATAACTCTAATAGATTAATAGATATTGATATAGAACATTATCACAGAAATTCAACCACCACAATACCATAAATTTTTTGTTGGGGTAAAAGTCTGATGACAAAAGATATATTATAACATTTTTCATCATGACCCTTTTCCTAGAGTTGAATTATTTTTTTAATAACTAGACTCTGATCATAAGAAAATATACTTACTTGTCATGTAGAGTGACATCCTTTAATAAAATTCTAACACAAACTCATATATTCTCCAAACGGTATGTTTTCAAGATTACTTGGTCATACCTGAATTGCCTGAATCAACTTCTAGAAATTCACATAATCTAAAAAAGAGGAATTATATATTTCCCCTACCATTAGACATCAACCAAAACCAAAATGGTTAGTACGAGATCAGATAATCCCCAAAAGGATAATACTTTATAATATTAAATATTACTCTTAATCTCCAAAATTCAGAAAACAGTACCCAATGTATTAACAAAGGCCATTCAATACAATATTTCCCTTAAAAAAATTATTCAAAATAGTCCAACTATGTTTGAAACCTAAAACTCAAAAATATTTGATCACATAATATCTAAATAACATCGGTTACTCTTAAAGTCTCATACTGAAACTTGATCACATATTCTCTATTATATGTTAATCATTTCCATAAATAACCCAAATCTCTATATGTCCACAATAAAAACATAGATTCTTACAAAATAAAATTTCAACCATTACTCCACAAATGAAATCCCATGGTATTATATTTCCCTTAAGCATATATTATCCCAAAAAGATAAAACGTCATCCAAAATTACCTTTATAACTTAATTCCCAAATAATTTTTCTATACTAAGGATATATATTTGATAATAAATAAGATCCCAAATCAAATTATTCATGATCAATAAAATAATTTAACTAAAAATAAAAATTCATACTAACTAGCGACTTCATGTATTCGAGCGGTTGCTGATAAATCTCAATTGCACTTTGGTTGTGGGTTTGATTCCAACAGTTTTTTCCAACGCGACGGGTTGTCAGACGGCCTACATGTTTTCCTTTTCAAAAAAATATAATTTTATTACATTTCCAAATATGAGATAAATCCCTCAAAAATAACCATAGCATATTTTTACCACTAATTTTATCTCATACCTCACATTTTCATTCCACGAGGTAATAACATGTAATTTCCTCTTAAAAAATAAATGATCATAAGAACCCCTTAGCTTATCAATTATTTCCACATAAGAAAAGATAATTATTTATTTAAAAAATTTCACATATCAAACATCATGGTTCTACATACTAGAAATATTTTTCCAATGTAATCCAATCTTCAATAGAGCCTAAATACATTTGAGAATTTCTTCATCCAAAAATGTAGCATAACTCTTTAATCCCTTATATAAAGACTTTTTACTCATTCAACATTCTTCATGATCTGTTATCAATTATTTTCACAAATTTTCTATAAAATATCATTCTGAAAACAGAATCATTAATCATATCATAAGATTCAATAATTTTAAAACATCAGCTAAGAAATAATTCATACATTTCATTGGTCATTAACAGTTTCCTCATCTACATTTTCAATGACATATGGAATTGGTAAACATATATTTTTATGATCATGCTAGTACTATTCTCAAACCTTCTTTGAAGGACATATATTTTTATAATGAACACGAACACCAAATTTGAAACATTAATCTAATAATTTGGATTGATCTTCATTCCCTTTCCTGGAGTCTACAGGGAGAATCCTTTTTTCGTGTTAGGTTATTGAATTATGAATTTCATTAACACATCTATAGCTTATCCCATTCTTTTTTAATCATTTTCCTATGTGATTAATTTCAAATTATTGACACATAAGTTTTTGAATATACATACCATTATGATTATTACCAGAACATCTGTAGTGATTTTTTTCCTTCAAATATGATGCTTTATAAAATTCTCCTAGAATTATGTGGCCGATCATGACTCAATATAGTTTGCTAAGAATAACTACAAGATTTATTATTGCATCTCCCATTTCATTCAGTTTCTTATCCTGAAAACCATCATAGTTTTTTCACATATGTTGTTACTTTGGTGCCTGCTAGATCTATCCATTGAATAAAACACAAAAGTTCCGTGTGATTATATTGGTGAAATCATCGTATACTATCTTATGAGGAAGTTAAACATAAAAACATAATCGTTCATGTTATCTTAAACTCATTATATTTATCTAATAAAAACTATGACTTTTTCCAATATGTTAACCATTATGGTCATGCCACTTAATCTTAAATAACACCCCAACCACTAATGTTATCTAAACCAACCATGGATTCCATCTATTAGGATCTAACCATAAAACATTAAATAATCATCAATTAAATTAATAATTCATATTGAGGATATTGTCAGTTTTAGAATTTAATGGAATTATTCAATAACTATTACATTACTTCTCAAAAATTACAATGTAGAAACGTCTGAGTTTCCAATTTTTCATAAAATAAAAACTCTTTATAAAAAAGTGTCATGTATAGTTCAATGTTTTACACAAAATGAATTTTCATTAATCCCATCCTTGACCATATTCTAATTTATGTCTTGTAAGGACATTTCAAAATATTTGATAAGCATAAAAATCTATGTAATAGATATAAAAAATATATAAAACATTAGCGCATCAATAAATATATAACATAAGCTCTTTAACATACCTCATAAAATCATAGGATTTATGAATAACACATAGAAATTATAAATCATAAAGGTAACTTATTTCATACATAACATACATACCCTATAGCTTTCACAACTATATAGGGATTTTCATTTGGAATAACCCTCCCAGTATATTCCATAAATCTTTTAGGATAAACATTAACTTTTACATCTGTCACATTACCCAACGTATTAGGGAGCTATCTCAGGATCACCTGCCCAAAGTTTATCACAGAACCACCCATATACGTAGAAAATTCCCTAGAACCACAACATATTCATAAAAAAATAAGCATAAATGAAATATAATATTTCCACATTACAATCAAAATATATCATTTAATTATATTGATATAATCAATGATTTATCAATCCATTTTCAAAACCATTTGAAACATTTAATAAAGAGATTTAAGAATCAAATTTCCCATACCAATTTGAAACATTTGAAAGAAATTATTATTTTAAAACATTCATTCCCATATGAAAAAACCCATAAAACCATTTTTAAAACATGGACATTAATGAGAAAGATTTAGATGATTAAATCATTAAAAATTTTAAAACAATATTTTTGTTAAAGTGTTAAAACCAAATGGGAGATGGTTAAATAAAAATAATTGAGTAATAACATTTATCATAACATTATAATATCCTGAAAAAAAAGTATTCATGATATAATATTCCAATGAACAGTATTAACAACATATAAATGTTAACTAGTGATAAACCACCATGTTGTATCAATGGATTGTAAATTAAGACGAAATCCCATATAAAAACTATATCCTTAAATTAAGGGTAAATAAATTACATAATATTGTGTGCCAAATATAACTAAACTCAATATGATTTGATATTCAGTTTAAATATATCATATTACATTCACACATGTTATTTTTAAAACAAAACCAATGACTTGGATGTTTATCTCAATGAATGGAATTTGAGTTAAGATTAACCTTATAAAGTTCATATCAATGATATGAGAACATATCAATGGAGTGACTATGTTTATCAAAAGTACATCCACAAAAAAGGAAGTGGAAATTAAAACATAATTAAACAAACATTTATTCCACACATAATCATAGCATGATATAATAAATAATTATAAGATTAACCCAAGTAATGGAAATTAGGTTAAAAAGGTCCCTTACCGATTTGGCAACGTATAAAACATACACCACATTAAATAATGATCATACAATGAAAATGTAAAAACCCATAAATTAGATTATATTACACAAAAATACAATCATGGTTAGTACATACACAACACAAAACATAAACAGTGGAAACATAGAATGAATCTCACATGAATAAGAAATGAGATGAAAACCCCATACCACATTGTAATTAATCAATTCGTATGAACAAAAGTTTCTAACCACCAAATAAGTCACAAAATACCATGAAGATAAATATAATCTTGATAATATATATCAAATGGTAGTACAAAATAAACTACATGCAGTAAATAAGTGGTGAACAATGGAAACCTCACAGAATTAAAAGTGAGATAAAAAACCATTTACATCATGTGAAACTTGACCCGTTCGTTCTTTAATCTCCCGAATAATGAAATAATGTTAATTTATACTTTCTTAAGAATCATTTATAAGTTATTTAATCCTTTTATATTACTTATTACCATGTTATAATAATTATTCAATCATTTACGTAAATAATGGTCGTTTTGTCAATATTTGGAACTTGAGTCATAAATGATCTTCTTATAATTACAAGTTGTTCATGTAGTCAAAATTAAAATATCTACAGATTGAGATTAATGATTAAGATATCATATATATCATATATAACAAGTATGTTTATGTATTTATAATAGTACATAATATTATAATGTTATAAATGAAATCCACTCTTCATGGAGAGGGTAAACCGTACGTACGCTTGTACGCTACTTTCATTTCTATTTTATATTTAATGGAATGAAAACATAATGACAAATAGTTATATTATAATTATAGTATAATATCATATAAAATTTCATTAATTACATCCTTTATATGTTCCACATATGGCATGAACGAGTCATATCACTTTGAGGGGGCGGTAGTCCGCACTTCCTCAAATTAAATTATTGTATTAACCCACTATAGAAACCAGAAAGGTATGATATAAATGAAAATAAAGAAGTATATATAAAATATAAATATATCATATATCACATATAAATACAGTTCAACATTAATGGCCACTAGAAGAGGTCGTAGGAGAAGATTGTACAATCATGGTTTCGTGAGGCAGTAATTCGCCGTCCATAGAAAAAGTATGTTCTTAACACATTAGACAAAGGTGTGTGTATGTGTAGTTTGTATAATTATCATTAAAAAATGCTAGTATATTAGTTTATTGTTTTTGTTATAAACTAATGTAATAAAAATATTTTACGTGGTTGGAGAAGTAAAATAAAACAAAATAACTTAAGAGAAGATGTTACCGTTAAATCATGTATGTTCCTTTGGATTGAACCCAAACAAATTTTGATGTCCCATCTACCTATGTTATGGCTTCTAGAAGTAAGAGAGGGATATTCGGGGATTATTTGGGCTCGTTATAGATGATCCACGGGGCATGAAAGGTGTGATTAATGGGTTATAGGTTGTGGATTTTTATAAGGGGGAGGAGGGCCTCATTAGGAAAGTTATAAAATATTATTTTATTATATAGTGAATTTCAGTTTTTAAAGGTCCAAAACTCATTAAAGTCGAAGTTAAAATGTCTATTGTTATAAATAAAATCATCCAATAATAATTGGATAGTTTTTAGATAATGTGTTTATTATTATATTCATATTTATTTAAATAATTTATTAATGATGTATACAATACATCATTATTGTGTCATAAATAATTTTATAAATTTAATGTTTAAAAATTATAAAAAAATACCATGATTTAGGAAATAGAATTAGATTTCAATTGAATATTTATAGTCGAAGATATAACTTTTATAACTCCATGTAGAAATTTATATACTAAAAGTTACATGTTTATGTCATTTTTATCTTTGCTTTAAATTAATTAATATAAGGTGTCATTATCACTCTCAAGTGGCTTCATAGGGTCCTGAAATCAACCCAAGGATTTCCATGGTCAGAAATGTATCAAAAAATATGATTAGGATACCTGTTAGGGTAATTTTATATTATTATATTATTAATTTACCTTGAATTATCTTATTATCTTTAATCGCACTAAATGAAGCCCAAAATTAACTATTCACAAAAAATTATTTTCATCTTATTGAACCAAATATTAATTACTGATAAAAACAATGTATGTCATATTTATGAAATTCAATTCATAGATTTGGTAAAATTTCTTTTAAATGAAGAGGTGTGTTTTTAACTACTACTCATTATTTTCATTATTCATTAAAATTGAAGGTTTTCTGAAAAATAAAAAACATTAGGACTAAGAAATATTTGATGTTCTAAATTAAAAAATGATTTTTATTTTACCAAATTCAAAATATATAGGTTTCATTTAATAATTAAAAATTAATTCCCATTTAAAAAGCAGAAAGCTTGTTTTTATGAAATAATAACTATCAAATGATTGACACTAATTTATTTCCAATTTTAAATTAAAATTAATTACAATAACCAAAATTGGATTAAATGGTAAAAATTTAATATAATTACACTTTAAAACCAATTAAATAGATAATATATCCATATAAATAAAATAAATTTTATGAGAAAAATACTAAAAATTTACCCAAAGTAAATTTTGATTTTCGGATTCTAAAGAAGAATTGTATTTTGTCAAATAGAACATATAAAAGTGACCAAATATATATATAAAGAGGGTTAACCATCAAAAGGTGTTAAAATTATCATTTAAAGAATATTAGACTATTTGAACTTAAAATTATATTCATTGAAATTTTAAGCCATTACCTTTTATTGGATAAATATTAAAACATTTAAAAAACATGTATAATCATATTGAAGTTAGTTCTATTCTTTCTCACCAATACAACACCAAGGTGTTAACTGATATTTTAAAAAATATTATATTATTATTTTTCACTATGACTCAACATTGTGTGATAAATAAGATTTCAATGAAACATTTTGTTACTTATGGGGTACGCCATCAAATATAGAATCCCCTTTAAAGAAAAATTAATATTTAATATAAAAATGATAAAAACCTGAAAATGTGATATTCATTGATTAACTGGGATGTTACATTTAACATATTATAATTTTATTTCTTTTAGTAATTTTTATTTTTTATGTGAGGATATATTATTATTTTTTATTGTTCATGGTTAATTATATAGGCTAAAACATTCCCATGATTTGATGTTTATTTCCCAAACATTTGTTTCCATCCCGCGGGGATTAGGAACCCCCATTCATCCATATCACATGCTGAGTTGGGAGTCTGGATGGATGGATTCCTTTCTTGTTTGATGAAAAATTTCATTAGAGTAGATTTCAACTATTTTTTGGGCATAAAATCTAAGATATTTCAGATAGATAAGAGCTTGGACTCAAAAATATTGAGGTTTTTGTTATGGTTGGGTTTCTAGATAACATAACTCATAGTGGTCCTTATTTATCTATGAGATATCTGTAATTTGATGAATTCTTATTCTAGGAGATAAGTACAACATGTACATGGACACTATAAAGAGTTTTTTTGGGTTTATTCTTATTGTGTGTAATATGGTTATTTAATTGAGTTATAGAAGTATATATAATTTTGTATGGTTGCCGAAAATTTTTAGAATTGGTTTTTGATCATTAACTATGTGAATTTTACGTTTTATAGTAAGTTGATTTCCTAGGGACTTCTTGTGAAAACACAATATGAGGTTAGTTAGAGTAATACCTTACTAGTTGATTAGAAAATAGTTGATTAACTGGTTTACACTATTCAAGCCTTGGGATAGTTTGTGGTCCCTACTGCTGATCGGGTCAGTGAATCTAAACTAGGCCCAATAATAGAAAAACACTCTATTTTATCAAGAAAAATCCTACATATGGGGTAAAATGGATCCCCAGTATGAAAATGAATAGACTGAAAATATCAAGTGTATGTTTCAATTTCATGATACTTTTATGCAATTCAGTGTAAAATGTGCATTGTTCCTATTAGAAGGACGTAGACAGTGTGGCTGGGACTTAGTGGTTCAGTCTGAGAAGCATAAATAGATGGGATGGATGGAATTTAATAATTTATTCATTGATATGTATTTATATGAGGCTATTTCCTTCTCTATGAATTTGGAGTTTCTAGATCACCACCAGGGTGATTACACCATGATGGAGTATGCAAATTGATTTGTTGAGGTAGTTTGGTTAAAAATAGAGGTAGTTTATAATGATAAGATAAAAAATCATTGGTTTCAAATGGGGTTGCGACCGGAAATCTAATTATATGTCTTATTGTTTATGATTTGGATATATTTTGACTTGGTAGATCATTCCATACTAGCGGAGATAGATCTACTCTGCATGTCTGGGTTTTCTTATGGTAGTTTCAGTAATGGGATAGTTTTGTTGATGTTAATATTAAATAAATAATAATAGAGACAATAAAGAAAAGGGGGTAGGTGGTAAATCATTACAATATTCTTTAATCCTTTTTCCCACAACTTCAGATGTTCTAATAGATATGAGACATCATTGATGGTTGGAAGAAAATGTGTGTTCAACTGGTCGTTTCACTTAGGCCATAAAATCGGTTTGTAATTCTTGTGAACTTGTGGAAATTTTTTCTACTAGATTTTAATATCTAGGTGATAATGCTTCTATAGTTTGGAGGTTAATTTCATCCCATTTAGAGTTATCCTAGATAAAGAGATCTCAGTTTTGAAGTCATTGAAGTAGGAATGGATCTTTTTATGGTTAGTTTTAAATTAAGGGAGATCTATTAGTTAGTGGTTGTTTTAGTCCCATACATACGTGAGTATCCTAAAGTATTTGGATTAGTCACTTGTAGAATATGAAGCATGAACTATAATGGTTTAATCTATGATTGTTATTTCATCCTCCATAATTTTTTTTTGTATTTGTCATGCATGATTAAGTTTATTTTATTTTTATCCTAGTTTTATATATGATTAAATTTATAATTGAGAACTTTCCATATTCTATGGAGTTTGTTATTACACATGGAAAAATGAGATACCCGAGGTCTAGGTTTCCATCTTTCATGGTCACCCTATTAGGGGTCGAGCAAGATTGAGATTTCCTAGTTTTGGAAATAGACCATGCGATGTGATACTTAGTATGGAATGGATGGTGATTCATCATGAACACATTAATTTTTATAATCAGAATGTGATTTTCGTAGTGCATTATAGAATTATCGAGTTGTTTCATGGTGATTTAGATCGTCATTCCAGATATGTGGGACCTACAGTTCCATAATCTGGAAACATTGTCTTTCAGATATCAACTCTCCTATTGGAGGATATTGCTGGTGACTCTGAGGGTGGATTACCTCATGTGGTGGATGAGTTCCCAAAGTTATTTCTAGATAATATCATAGGTTTATCTCCAGATGTGGA
Organism: Viscum album; assembly: GCA_963277665.1. Classification (NCBI taxonomy): domain Eukaryota; kingdom Viridiplantae; phylum Streptophyta; class Magnoliopsida; order Santalales; family Viscaceae; genus Viscum; species Viscum album. The sequence continues at coordinate 1,871,744,208 of OY728133.1, forward strand.
TGTGGAGTTCACATTTTATTTAGAGAAGGGAACATAACAATATCTCTTCCTCTATAATGTATGGAACCCACCGATTTTAAGGAATTAGAGTTACAATTGGAAGCATTAGAAGATAAAGGATTTGTTCACCTGAGCAGTTTACCATGTGATTCACTAGTTTTATTTGATAAGAAGGCTGATGTATATCTCATATTATTTATTGATGAATAGATTCAAAATAAGGTAAAAAAATAAAAAATACAAATTTTCCTATATTGATAAACCATTTGATAATTTCAAGGGGAAATGTGGATCTATAAGATCGACTTGTGTCCATAGTATCATCAGGTCAGATTCATAGAGTTAGATGTTCCTATGATAGCCTTCTGAATAATTTACAAACACTTCAAGAATTTTTTCATGACTTTCACGTGAAAAAATCCTCCAGTGGGTTTCATATTTCTAATGAATAGGGTGTTCCATTGGTATCTTGATTCATTTATTATAGTATTTTTTTATGAATCCTAGGTTTACTTAAAGATGTAGAAGGATAATGGACAAACCATTAAGGGTCCTATTGGGAACTCTTCAAGATAATCACATATATGAAAATCTCTTCAAATTTTACATCTCAATTAGAGGGTAAATGTTTTTAGGTAATCCGTATTTGGAATATGAGGTTTGTGTGGAGCCCATGAATATCCATGCAATGATTTCATGGGATTAGATGAATACTATTTTTGAGATTAGATGAAAATTTTACCTTTTAGGGTATTATAGGTTGTTTTATAGAGATTTAACTTTTATTTCTTCACCCTTGAAAATTTTTACCTTGAAAATGGTAAAGATAGAATGGATCCCCGAATTTGATGTGTCCATTGAGAATATAGAGTGACGGTAGAATATTTTTCATGCATTGAATTTTTTGGAATTTTTATTGGGATACCTAGTCTACTATGCTACCTCATAATGGGACATCATTATTCATTGATGTAGGATGAGAATGTAGGGGAATATGTTCATCACCAATGTTGGCCACATGAAAATAAGTACCCAACCAAAGATTTGGAGTAAGTGGGAATAATTTATTCCTTGACAATGTGACATCACATTAAATGTTGGATATTTTTTGTGGTTTTCCCAGATCATAATATATTCTATTATATTTTCTCCTAAAAGGATTTGAATTCAAGGAAGAAACATTGGGTTGGGTATCTTAAATTGTTCAATTATGATATAACTTACACCACAGGAAAAGTTATTCTGTTAGCAGTAGAATTGACATGGAATATACAACTGTAATTATTAAAAGAGTCCAAGGGTTACTATACTTTAATAGGACACATTTTTCTAGATGCATCTAGAGACCATGGAGAACAACCGAGGTGTGTTCTTTAATTTGTTACACAAAATCCATTATTTAAAGGCTAGAATCATTATTAGAATCTTAGTGATGAGTTGTGTCATCATTTTATATAGTCCCTAAATGGTTGGGAGGTGCTCAGAGTTTGGTTGGTGTTGTTGGATGGAGTTTATTGGATCATGGTCCGTTTTTTTCATTTCCAATGTAGACAGTGGTGAGGTAGGATAGTCACCTGTCTGTGTGGGAATTTCATCCCTGATAAACTAATATTTTATATGATGTGTGATATCAGTTTGGGTTGTTTGGTATGAGGTGGGTCATAACTAACGTTGTATCTTAGGGTTATAAATGTCTTTATGTTAATGTATATCACCAAATTCCCTATGGCTTCTTTTATACATTACAGATTACTACCTATAAGTGGGATATGGTCCCCAGAGAATTCATTATTGTATTACCATTCGTACCCCATGGAATGAATCTGATATGGTTAAGGATTTACCATTAAACCAAGTTAGACAATTTCCTCTCAACCAGGGATTCATCCAAAGTGGTTGAGATGGGTTGATTATATATTTTATATATAAAGATGATTCACTGGGTGTTATCATCTATCAATTCACAAAGAGAACCTTTTTAATCTCTCGATTTTGGGTAGGCCTTATGAAGGTAAATGATTTAAAAATCAGGGTTAGCATGACATTCCACCATCAAACATATTTTTAAACATAGCAGGTAAATGAGATATCAAAATACATGATCCGTGAATGTGTGTTGGATTTTGGGGGCTCATGGTATATCCATTTTGGGATAGTGGAATTTTTATATAATAAATGTTATTAATCCTCAATTAGTAATTCCTCCTTTGGGCCTTCTATTGTTTACTATGGTTGCCTTTATTATTCTAGATAGAAGTTGGTGAGACATTTATGTTTGAACTAATACAGGAATGAGATATGTATGATAAAATAAATTGGATCAGATAGTTTTTTTTACATTGAATATCCTATATCTGTCGTTTGTCTATTAGTAATTTCAAACCATGGATTTATTGATTGGTTATTAGGTGATTCTAAAAGTGGTTACTCACATGGGTCATTGAATCCTTAGTATGTAATGAAATATATTTTTGGGGAATGGTGGAATTATTTATTTTACTAAGAGTATTGGTATAGTGGTATACTGGTTAGATTTTTTATCCTATTTGACATTAATTCATCACATGTTCCATGTCACTTATCTAATGATTTATAATCCAGACACATATCATTTGATATGTTGGGATGATTTAGAGTTGGAACCTGGTATAACTATATTAAAGAAACTAGTGAGGATTTCGTATTTCCAATAGGATGTTCTTTTGAGGATGGTTATATAATTGGTTTTGGTTATTTTTCAACATTGTAATGATGAGAATGAGACATGGTGTTGAACATATTTGGTGGAAGAGTATAAATTATTTATATTCTCTAATGATACATGTGAATGACTTTATTAGTGTTGATTGTTTTATTAGTAAGGAGAATTTTCATACCCATTATTTTATTTCTATGTAATTTATCTTCAATTATTAGATTGAACATGGTCGATTGGATTTCAAAATATTTTTTGGTGGAAAATACAGTTTTTACTTGATATCAAGTGCAAAATGGTATTCATACAATTATTAAAAATCTTCCCCTATCCCAATAGTGATTGTGGGCCTCATGTAGTGGGATAATCTCTGATTAATGGCCAGAATCATGTGTGTGTTGTTTAAAAGGTGTCCTGAATGTTGTTCTGTTTGTGGAATATGACTGACCACATGGGTAGTGGCCTCCCAAAACTAGTCATTTGGCATCTTTTAAATAAGGATAAAGTTTCCACATGGTTTGTTAAATCGTGAATCCAAACAGTCTAGCCATTATAGGTTATTAAAATACTTAATTCATTGATTATTTACTTCCCTAGTTTTAACCAAAATCCTACATAAATCAGTCTATTCGATATTTTCTACCCTAGGTGTACCTCCTCCTACATTTTTTCTCCTTTTGACCCCAATTTCTTTTTGTTTTTGGCCTTTTATAAGTAATGAATCATCATGTATGCCACAATTTTCTTTTTTGTCCTTCTCCATGGTCATCATATCCATTTTTCTTCAGTTATTCTTCCTCTAGTGAGTTTTTTTTACCTAAAATGGACTAAACATTATTTCTTAAACTTTAATATTGATGTTTATATTGTGATATTGCCATTATATTTTATCCTAGTGGTGAGTTTCTTTCCAAATAATATTTAAGTTCCTAAGACAAAGGTATGTGATTCCATGATTTTACATTATTTTATATTGATGTTATGATTTAGTTTTTTACTAAATGAATTTTATATATTGGGTATAGGATAAAAATCATGTTTTCAATGGTTTTTGGTGGGCATAATTTCTTTAAATCGGATTTTACTACAGGAAATGGTGTTTTTATGTGTGATTTTATTATTGTGTGTGTGTGTGTTAATGTACGAGTTATGGTTCATATGACATGTGAAATTGAATTGAGAATAAGGGAATTCTAAGTGAGTATGTGAGAGGGATAGTACTTGTACACTAGTTGGATAAGGGCTAGGAGTCATAGTTACCTAAATTATGATTTATAATATAATAATAACTAAAGAATGAATATTATGAGAGACCAGTTGAAAATTAGATGGATTCCTCTCTAGAGGATAATGAATGATGACTATATGGGGTATAGTTTCTATACAATGGCACTATGTAATGAGTTTTATAGGATTACATTAAATGTAGTTCCTTATGGATTTTCCTAGATTCTCATATGATGTTATTCTTGCCATTAGTATAATGGGGATATTGATTTTCTTCCCAAATTTAAAATTGAATTTTACTGAAATATTTTCCAAGAATGTTTTTAATGAGTCTCCTTGAAATGTTTTCCTTCTTTTTATAAAATCTTGTATGATTATTATTTATCATAATTTAGTATTCTAGAATCACCCTCTGGGTGATATCCCATTGACAATTGGGTCACACACTATATATACTCTTTAGTGTATATAGAACCAGAAATGTTTGACCAAGGTAAAGGAATGATATTCTTTAGAGATGATGATTTATCTGGTTTCTAGAAGTAATTATTCATATAGGTGCTGGTAGTGGTACCATGACAGTGATGTACCTCTTGTTATGTGATGGTTGGGTTGTGTATTTAGTTTCCCTCTCTTTTTGCGTATTTAGGTTTTCTATTTAATGTTGTGAAATATATAACTTGTGATAGTGTCATTCCATCTAGTAATTTTTATTTCATATGCGATAATGCTTTACTATTTTTGATTATTAATGGTTTAAAATATGGTAAAAATAATTCCCAAAGTGTGATGTTTGATACATAGGCACTAGTTACCATCCCATGGGGATTGTGAATTCCCTTTAAGCTATGTCACTAGATGTGCTGGTTGTTGGGTTGTATGGAATACTAGATTGGTTTGTGAAATCCAAGAACACTATTTTTTCTATTTACTTAAAACTACCTTCCAAAACTATGTTATCAATAGTCATATATCACGTTTGTCTACAATTTTCCCAAATAGGGTTCCAAATTTATCCATTTACAAGAGGTTATGTAAGAGATGATTCTTGTTTTCAACATAAGTGATATCCTATACCTAATCATTTATCATTATATTTTTCATTAAATGATTATAAATTAGTGCTTAACAAAATAATAAAATTAAATTTAAATAAGTTTTCTTTAATTAATGTGAAATTCTAGACATATAATAACAATTTCAATTCATTTAATCATTATAACATGTAATTGTTCTTGTTGGTTCTACAAAATATGGGAAACATTTTATAAGGGTTATATCATAAATGGTTAAGAAAAAATAAATAATTTTAATATGATTTAATATTATTTAATTCAAAATGTTTTCATCATTCTATTATGTTAATAAATATAATTATCTAAATTAATAAAATAAATTTTCATTCATGAAAAATATTTCCTAGTAAATATTATATTAAATACAGTTTAAAATAATTCACTACAACTTCCATAAAAACATTGGATTTAAATTCAATATTAACCACACCAATGATACCTAGATGTATATTATATAGCTTATAGAAACTTATTCAAGGATCAAAGACAGGAACTATGATAATAAATTTAATATTGAACAAATCGGCCAAGTGACACCTAAATAGTTATTTTTATAATGAATTATTGAGAAATTGGTGTTATGAAATTATAAATTAATATGATAATGTAATATAAATATAAATATGTTGTATATATTAATATTAATAGTAAAATTGATTATATTGGAGTTTAGAACACATCCAACGAAGAAGGTGTCAATAGTAAGGGTTTTCTTGACACAATTTTTGTTTCATTAGGCCATAATATTTCTCACTTATCTATGTTCATAAAAGTATCATATATGCTTCAATTTCCATGTTTATAAAATTATTTTCTCATTATCTATTTTGAAAATAAACTTATGTTTCAAAATCTTATTCTTTCATATATTTCATCATTAATAAAATATGACGATGTTAAGAATAATTATCATAACATCAATTATTTTGTTCTCCTCTGTGTCTATATCATTTATTAAAAAAAATTATTTCATTTATCATTTTTATATATAAATATTTTTTACTTCATATGCTTATCCAATTTAACATTATATCTTTAAAAAATTAAATTTACAACATATTTTTTGATCTGGGGATTATTTAAAACTAGATTAAAATATTAAACTAAAATTCTTTTTAAATTTCATATATTCATAATATTACACTACCAATGACTTTACATAACCATTTTTTAACTAAAAGATTCAATTATTATTGTATTTTTTAAATTATTGTAGTAATTTTTTTTTCTTGTAACCTTCTTGAAAATAATTTTTCTAGAAAAACTAATATCTTTGTTTATTATTTGAATTTTATTTTTTATAACTCATGTATTGAATTTTATTCTATTTTAATATAAAAAACTGAAGTATTTTCCCCTTATTAGTGTAATTTTGATGAATTATCATATAATTTCTCTAAATATTTTTTTTTGGTGATTTAAAATTTGGTATCAATTGAGAAAGTTATTAATTTAATATTTATAATACATTTAGAAAATGATATGAAACACTTATTCCTTCCATTCATTTTTCATTATAATATATATGATTTATTTTTTGGGGTGAGCATTTGGTGGTTTATCATTATGTAATGGGAAGGTCTGATATGTCCCTCAAATTTATTAGTTAATATATTATATCTCATGAGATTATTATGGGATGAAAATAACGATGCTCGATACAATTTTGGATGTAAAAAGCGACGACTATTAACCTATTTTTCGTGTGCATGTAGTGATTATAGATATTCCATGGTATTAATGTCTTGGTGGTCCACAATGACACATGTTATGACAATTATGCTAATGTTGGTGCCACATTCCTATGTTATTCCCAAATGGCTCATGATTATTTCCCTATGCTTCCACATTCTTATTCCATGGTATAAGATATGTTTTCAAAATGGAATTTCTTAGCATTGATGCCACATTATTATTCCTTATTGACAATACATATAATTTTATGTTATTTTAATTATGTATTTCTCCCATTTTCATGATATCTCACGTACTTACAGTCTAATCCACTATAACTAATTGACATGTTTTCCCTTAAAGAGTGTTTTAACTCACTCATTATTATGGTATCCTATTTCCCAATTAATTTATATGTAATTATATATATTATAGTAAGTAATGTGTAGATAATTTTGTGAAATATGTTGAATAAATGATATTTTAATTTATATTTATGTATTTAATTTCAAAATACCAATAAATATTGGGTTCATATATTGTGTTTTTATTTCATAGATGTAACATTTAATATGTGTAACTTTTTTAAAATATAGTAACATTTGGATTTTCTATTACTTACTAGTGAAAGAATTAAGTTTCAATATTTTTAGGGATTAGGTTCGGATTAATAATAGCACTAAACAGAAAAAAACTAGATTGAACCAAATGTTCCATAATTTGAAGTGAAGGTGTTGTAATCTAAGGTGCTACATGTTCAAATTTCCATATTCATATGGGATTGAAACCTAATTTTACTAATATATAAGAGTATATTACTCATATAAAAAATTTTAAATTTAGTAAATGATTTGAATTTGATATTTGAATTTGATATTGTGAAGGGTACAACCAATATTGAAAATATCAAATATTTTTATTAATCTATGTATTTCATTTTATCATGAATATTAAATAATAATATTAATTCATATCCATAAACATTAAAAATTGAATTATCATTTTAATCACATGGTGGGGTTATTATTTAATCCTAGGTATTTGACTATTTTATAATAATGGTTTTTAGGAATTTACACCAAAAAAATATAGTAAATAATATCTTGGTAAAATTCAATGTGATATTGAAAATGGATTTTATATCTTAATAATGAGATCAATAACACTATTTTAATAAATAGATATCATATCATATTATAAATCCTACCATTATTAGATATTAATTTAAAAATTACAATGAAATCCCCTTGTAATCTGAATCCTTTATATGTTTCCTAATACATAATAATAAGGAAATCATGGATAAAATGTTTGGTTAGGAACTCACCATAGAAAATATGAATTTTGTATGAGAAAATATTGGAAATTTATAGAAAACAAAATGGGATTCCCCCAGAACAAGATGATGATTGTTCAATTGATATCACTCTAGGATTTATTCTTATATCAAAAAGTCTCTATAGAATTAGTAACATTGAATAAAATAATTTAATAATGAAATTAAAGATAATTTTGAAATGGTTGTTGCATTTTCATTTGCTTCACTATTGGGTTATATTGTTCTAACTTGAGTAAAAATAAATCAGTGCCCTTATTCTATTTAGAACATGATCTCAGGTATGACACCCCAAACACTAGTGGCTGATGAAAAGTAGTGAGGGACTAATAAGTTATGTGGGGATACTATACCCTCTTTACTGGAGTTATAAATGTTTCAAATTCAAAATTATCAATACCTAATATAATAATGATCTATATAAAACAATAGTAACATATATCATAACCAAATAAAAAATATTGTAACATCATATAATCCCATATAATAAACAACATAAAACATTATAGAGTAATATACATTGGGTAATGTAAAGAAATACATGCTATAAACCCCCTAAATGGGTCCCTAAATCTGGTTTGGTCCCCTCCTGCATGATCCACCCTGACATTTGAGATCATACATCATTCATAGTGTGTATTCTATTATTAATACCTAAATCAATGAAATATTATTGGGTACTAATGGTTTCCCACGAAGGGTGTGAGTAATACATAGTTCACATTAAACTATTCACCGAGAAAAAATTAGGTCTAATAACAGTGTTTGAGATTATTAAAAAACAATATTGTATGGTGAAAGTGAAATGTGTTTTGTAATTTGAACAACAATTATTTAAACACATTGTCCGTCTAAGTTCTATGTGAAACTTGATCCAATATATCATTATTCAACCCACTACTTATGGCTAAAACATATACCGTAAGTGTATAACTCTATATAACACTGTGGAATTCATTTATTAATTCACATTATCCCAAAGTACATTGGAGCATAAGTCTAGGTACCAGTAAAAAGTAAAAACCATATGATATTTGAGCACCATTCCAATATCTAAACCACATAATACATCATGGGGGTCTTGAGTATCATCCCATACCACCAAATGATGAGGATACTTGTTCAAAAATTCAATCATAAAATTATTCATAACATTCATTGGATCATCATCAGTGTTAATTTTTTAAAAAATAACAACAATGGGGAAACATTTTAATTTATAAACATTACTAAGGATCATTTCCTTTGAAACCCATAACTCAATTCCATAAATACAATGTTTTTATTTTATCTCATTCGAAAAACCATTTGAAATTCTGTCAAACCAATTAATATTATATAAATTACCCTGTATCCATTCTTTAATTTTACCCATATTCATATCAATTATATTTAAATTTTTCATTATAAGACCAAATCACTCATTCAACTATGATATCAATACACACACATGTTAAAAAAATTTAATCTTATACACCCTATAATTTTTAACTTAACACCCCATGTTACCATTTCCATGTGGGTGGATAACCCCATGGGTTTTCATATTCCTAGTCTCTAAATCCTCAACTGACTTGAAATGGAATGTGAAGGGAATCACACATCAATTTGTGGACCAATTTTTTTTCTTATTCAAGTACGAAGATACATAGCATGGAAGTGAAATTTCATAACCACATACATGTATGTAAATATTATATTGTGAGAAATACCATTGAAAACTAACCTCAATATCATAGACAAACACTCCACTATCCATATCACTTTATTTGATTCAAAATATCAACTAAGACAATATCATATAATTAAATTACTATAGGGTTAAAATGTTTTTGAATAAGAGAAAAATAATCAACCATTATTATTCTATAAAAAAGAAGAAAATAGAGATAAATACAAACCAAGGTATTCTAATCAAATTAAAAGAAGTATCAATAATCTAGGACTAAAGTAAAACCAACATTAAAGATGTTGGGAGGTATTTTCACACATATATAATATAGAATAAATGGGGCTTGTAATTATAGGATACAAAATTAATCCCAAGTTAGAAAAATATTAACATTAACATTTTTTATAGAGGAGTGATTTTTGGATCCATAGGTTTTTAAAAACACAAAAACCATTAATTATCCACTTTTAAATTGAAATTGGGCAAGACATGTTTTTGGGTCACTTGGATGGGTTGGAAAAATGTGTGAATGGATTCATCTATCCATACACATTTTCTAGCCCAACATGAATGGTTTATAAAATATATCCCATGAAAATTACGGCCTGCTTTTTGATCATTCAATTACCCAATATTTTGAATCATTTTTAAGACCGACCACAATCATAATAGGAATCCCATTTTCTATTTTAAAGATATTTAATCAAATATTATAATAATAAACATAAAATATCAAAGGATCCATATCTTATAACCACCCTATGATATAATAAATTTTACTAGAGATTGAATCCTTATCATCACTATGCCATAATGGTAAAATAGCTAATCTAATGGTCTAGCTTATCAACATACCTATCCCACATTTCCACCATAACATGACTGTGCATCCATAATACTTTGACTAATGGACAAATCATACCTTGAAATATTTCCTCACTTTGATCCACACAACTAATTATATTCTCTTTGAAGGACACATCAATCTCAATCATAACTCATTCAACATCAATCACATGATATGGGTTCAAGTGATACAGTGAAATGAAAGGAAAAAAAATATTCATAACATTTTAAAAATATAGAAGATACAATTGATATGTTAGTATACATTTCTTCCCCATAACCTCAAATGGTCAGATAGACCAGGAATGTAACCCAACTTAGTTTTTAATGTATCAGTGACCCAATCTCAGTGATAAATGAAGGAACGAATGGTCACCCACTAAAAAATCAATATTTAAAAGACATATTTCAATGTAATAAAATTTTCTACTTTTCCCTATTGGCACACTCATATGGATTAACTAAACCTGCTCTAATGTATCCTACGTAAGACTCAGATCAAACAAATCTGATTCTCCCTTTTCTATCCAAGACAATTATTATATAGAATTTTTTACATATAGTGAATAAAAATGATTCCATATGAATATATTCTTTATTATTTTAGTTGTAGGAAAAATAAACATGTACTATGTTATTTCCCCAAATGCCACCATGTTAATGGATGCGTTCTATCTGCAGGCTCTCTAACACTTGCATAGAATGTTCTGATATCCCATCCTCCTCGAAGAAAAAATCTATACTGAAATATAATGATTAAATATCTCCATATAAGGATAATACTATAAACCTGATATAAAATGAGGTTCCATATTTGAAAAAGTATTTTGAGGCACCCCATGAAACCATGATATCTCTCGCACCTGAAATTATCTCAAATAATCAATAGTTAAAGGCTCCCAAATTAGATATAATGTAATGAATTTGATATATAGTCCAAAGCTCCCACCCCTAATCATTATTTTCATACCTAATCCAATAAATCATCAAAAATCCTCTGGAATCATTACCCCAATTCTATTATAATGTGTGATAATGATAGAACTGACATGTAGGGTTCTGATTATAAACATTCACCTACTGAATGGTGTAAAATCACACCAAAAACCCTATTATATCCTTCTTTAATCAATGAGACAATATTATATATTAATAACATGATACATTTTAATAAATCATGGGTTCACCATAAAAATAGATGCATGAAACTCACATATCATCTCCTCAATAATATAAGTGGGAACATGAATGTGGTCATGGGTATGGATGATCTCAAAATCATCAACAGACCAACGTAGACATAACTATGACCATTCAATACAATACCTCAATTATACGAACTTAAAATACCCAAAATACAACCTCTAGCATAGTCATTGAAGTAGGGAATCAATACATATAGTTATAATGGTCATCAATTATCCCTCATACTAAGCATCTATATTAATATTTCTGATCATGTACATCAAAATCCACTTAGAACTAGACTCATAAACTACTTGTGTCTGTGTCTTCCAACTCAAATAATCAACATCAGTATTTTATATTCCATGTATATAAGACATCTCAATGATGAAAGAACACATGTACTCATCCCATATCCACATCTAACTATTTAAATCCTAATGAAAAAAGATATATTTTAGGATATTATGATATACATAATTAGTAAACCTATAATCTAAGAGTTAAACCACTATAATTTTAAATAATATACTACTACGTATATGTCGAGATCATGTTTGTGATAGTTCTATTCATGTGGACTCAAATTCCTTGATCCATAATCTATGTCTTGATCTCTCGGCTATGGTATTTCAAAAATTCTGATCCTGGATCCATCTCAAAAATTGTAAAATCCATACCTTTTATGGGTAATACTGGGACACAGATTGTGTCTCGATTCATCTTTATATTATTGATGTAATTTTCACATGCTTAGAACCACTAAATATCTATATCTATACTGGTCATGACTCAGATAGGATCCTTAAAGATAGGAACGTTCCTGATAGACCGGGTTTTGTAACCCACTTAACCCAAAAATAATCAGATATCATAAAAATTTTCTGGCTACACCCAATAAACAACTACATATAATTTCATAGGGAACAATGAAACACCTTCTTATAAAATTATGTTGCCTATAAAATTTTCCTTATTCATCTATAAAATACACATTGATATCTTCAAATAAAATTGATGATCTATTAGTGTGATGAATCCTTTGTTACATTCACTGGAATGATCATTTTGTGTCTGAGTTTACACTAATATATCATAAAGAAATAAAGACAAAAAATTAATCAAGGAACAAGGGATGTTTCCTAACATCATGTCTATAAAAGTTGTAGGATCATTCGAAAATCGAAAATAAATTATGATAAAATCATAAAAAACATAAATTCTTATGAAGATATATTTGGGGTATAACTAAGTGTCTCAACTGTAGTTGATGATACTCAAATTACAAATAAATCTTGGTAGATATGAAAGAATATAAAAGATATTGAAAATGATCATAAATAGTCTGAAGATGTTATCAATTGTTAATGGTCATGTAATTTAACTTCTGTTAATTAAAATATAAATGAAATGTTTTTTCCACATTCATGGAAAATAAATTTCGAGATCTGCAAGGTGGTGTACTCATGTTATTGATTCCTTTATCCTCCAAATCCTCCAACAGATTCATGTGTTCTTGAAGTCCCATCTGCACCTTTTTATAAGGAAAAATAGAAATTTGATCTGATCAATGTATCAATGAAATTCCAAACATAGTCTATGTATAATGTGTTAACCTTGAGAACTGCTCATTAAATATTTCCTAGAAATTTTTGACTATATGAGAAAATACTGCATGCCCCCATCTTCATTAATAACTCTCACTACCTGGGCTGTGAGCCCACCCAACCACTAACGAATTGACCATGACTGAACCTCCGAGATATACCTTTCCCCATAGTTTACATATGTGTTACCCCATGTGATTTTAACATAAATATTCAATTGTTACAATCAATGTGACCCTAATTTTAAACCAACCAAAACATACCCAACATCTATTCAAAACTAGAAATCTCAATCCTGAACATGTCCCATAAGAGATAGTACCAACAAATAATAAGGTATGACTTTTTACAATGATGAATTCCTTTTTATTTTACACATAATAGCATGTTGATAACCATATCCAAAAACATACACACCATCATATAGCCTAAAACATTTATAAAATAAGTATAAATAAATGAATGTGATGTTACTATATCAAATAAAGAACTAGAAATTATGGAATTTGAGTTCTATATGTTATACTGTATCAATTGAAAGATTGATACGATGTAAAATATCCCACGTTTCTACATTATATAATACAAGGTCCTCCATCACTAACCAGATTTCAAGGGTTCCAACAAAACCAATTTACATGACATGTCCTTTCGAAATCTCAAAAACTTCACTATTGGTCGAGGAAAATGACTATGTGTGTGACCCATCCTACCACACTAATAGTAGAAAAAACAATCATTTTATTTATGAGAATAATCATTTACCATGTATACCTTTTATAACACCACCCTAATTAAAATTATCATAATATTTCCCACTAATATTTGAAGACATACCTCTAGGTCACCCAACAAAAACTATATTCCCCCTAGTGGAGGTCTCTTTAATGTTACCACCATAGATGAGAGACATATTCACAACCACAATATGCGTCCTAAAATAATAGATATTCAGTTCGGGATTGATCTAACATAAAATCCAATGATGAAAATATTTTCCCATAATATCCCCATCTTTCATTAATGTTGGAATAAAAAACTAAAAATTATTAAAAAATAAAAAAAAATCTAACCCTAACATTTTTGTCTTGGTAAAAATCATAATCATTGAATCTCAATATTTCCATAAGGTCTCATGGAATAAGTGTTATAATTACTTATGCAAAAAACGCTTCCATAAAATTACATTAATACAATCATTCCAATAATGAATATCCCACCAGTTGATCACTGGGATCCATAATATATAAGCTTTTGAAATGAGATTTTTTTCCTAAAGATTTACTCTTTGATCAAGAATTAGTTGGATACACTGAATCTCAAACATAGCTTCCTATATACCATACCCTCTAGAGAACATTAGAGGACACTAATGTTAGAAATCCCTCATTAGAACAAACAAACCTAGCTTGACCCACCTTGGTCATCTGTCCATAAACATAATGAAGTGAGAAAAATTTGTATATGAACCCTACTTTTCCTTACCACCTAGATCTAATGTGGGATCTTGTCTTGATAGAAATGATGCATTCTCAAGAATCCCCCTATCACCTAATCAATAAGTGTTGTTTTGGTGGAATTTATGTAAAGATCCAAAAACATGTTTACAGAACATAAAATATAATTTCCACTATTATACAAAATAAGGCACACAAATAGGAATAAAAAATAAAATATTCATACACTATACAATCATATAAAACCCCATACCTTCACTATCACCAACCATCAGTATACAAGGCCACTATTCATATCATGGTAAAATGGACTCAAAAAATTAAAAACATACATTAGACACCATTTTAAAAATTACAATATACATATTAAATTTACAAAAACAATTAAAAAATCATTAATAGTATCTTTTCCTTAAAAACGTAAATGGAAAAAAAATTAATTTCACAATGTTCAATTTATATACTCAAAGAAATACACCACCACATGATTTACCATCTTTAGCTAACATGATGCATGACACATAAATCCTTATGTTACTAAAATGATACATTTATACACAAACCATGTGTTATACAAACACATGAGTAAACTATCATAAAAAATAACCTCATATAATAATTGTTTCACCCAATGTTATATAATATACAAATGAATCAAGAAATCATAAAGGGATATTTTACCGCTAAAGGAAATTTGGGTTTCCCCCACATATGGGTAATAGATGTCCATGAAAGATGGTATTACCATGTCCTGAAACATATTTTAAAATATACACCATTCCCAAATAAGAAATAAACATAAAAGAAAAATTCTTTGAAACCACATTGTAATGTCCCATACTAAGTGACACTATACTGATTCCCCAAGAGGATTTGGAACATGAACTCATGTTTTCCTTCACATATTCTAGAAGATTTCGACTTATGTTAAGGTATAATAAGGTACATATAGAGTATATAACCACTTTACAAGTGTAAGAATATATAAGAATGCCAATTTAACAACAACCAATTAAATAATGATCTATAACCAATAATTATCATGGATATCATAACCAAATCCTATAACGGGGTAAGTTCCCTCAAACCAATACAATAAACAATATATTTCATTATAATGTCACATGGTGAAGTATGACAAAATAATGACACATATGACATCACCAAAATGGGTCATGAAACCAGCTTAGTTCCCCTCCACCATGCTACACCACCAAATCTTGACTCAGCCATCAATAATTTGGAATTTTCCCTTATCCTGACTTGCAACCACAAAATTGGATTTGGTGCACAGAATGGCCTGGTCGAGGTGTAAGTAAAACTCAGTAGACCACTACTATCAATTTATAAATAAAAAATCCAATGTAAAAAATAGTGTATGAAAAAGTGAAAAATATTTTATTCATGGTAGAATGTGAAACATTTTTCATTGTTTTAAATTTTATCAATTAACGACATTGGCCCCCATTGTTCCACGAAACACCTGAGCTGATCTAACCTACTTCATCCCATGTAAGAAGTATGAAACATACACCATAAGAGTTTAAATATTTAAATAACATGTGAAATAATTTAATTACTTCGTTTAAGCCAATATAAAAATTCCCTAATAGAAAAAAAACTTATTGATAGACAATATGCCCATTGGAAATAATGATAAATTCCAATAGATATTGAGTGTTATTGGAATTGATTTTAAGAAACAACATTTTTTTTATCAGTTGATATATCTATGGGTATTGATCAATTAACACAAAAAATTCTTCTCCAATTGTAAAATCTTTTGCATTATTATACTGATGCCAACAATTTTTTACTAATAGTTGAATTTATTATTAATACGAACAATAATCAAAAAATATTTTATCATCAATAAAATCTGATACAATATACTATTAAATGTTAATAAAAATTTATGAAAACCCAATTTTATTATATTGAAAATTATTTTTCATTTCCAAAGTCAATATCATCTATTAGAGGTTTATTTAATAATATATTTTTAATCAAAATTATATTTAACAATGTATTTTTCCTTTAATAAACTATTAAATATTTTTTATATATAATTTAAATCATTTATATATTTTCTTAATAAACATAATAAATAAAAAAATTAAATCAATAGAAATTTAATAAAAATAAATTAAATATAATTATTTAATAGATGATATTCATCTATTTAAAATTAATTTCATATAATAAACCAATATTTTTTAATAAAATACTCTATCCATTAAATAAAAATGAATTAAGTTATTAGTCATGTGTATTTACATATTGTATTTTTTATATAATATATAATTATAATTTTTTGGATATTTTAAAAAATTAATAATTTTTTATGTATATATATATTTATTATGTATGAAACATAAAATATTAAAATTAAATTTATCTTTTATTTCTATAATCATTTCACAAACATCCTACACACACATCCATTCTTTTCCCCAAATTGATTTCATCTAGATTCACTGCATGCTCTAATCTGTCATCTTTACGCCCTTTTCATTCCTCGAATTCACTTCATCACCATCATTTAATTTTTTATTAAGAATCAACTTTTATGAAAAGGTAGGAAACCATAACGTTAAAAAACATCAAGAAGTCTCAAAAAAAGTGGCTGAATCTCAAAATTCCAATTTAACTGTTTTAGATCCCTTACCTCTAAAAAGAATCCATTGAGGAGCAGTGGCCCACCTGTCCGGTCTGTCATTGAAGAGCTCTTCGAAATAGATTTTCATCTTGTCCCAAGATATAATGAGCTCCTCCACTGAGATCTTCTTTCTATTAAATCCACGATCCATGATACCATGTTGTTTATTGATCCAAAATTTCTGCTCAGAGGTTAGGGTAATCATTATGCACCTCTCAACCAATATCTCAATTCCCTCCTGCGAAGAATCAACCTCCATATACTACTCTAATAATTCATCATTACCAGTAATTATATTTTCCCACTACTCACATTCCATTAGCTCCATTCCTACCTGGAGGCTAGCCGTATCCACATATTCATTTTCTTCTGGAACAAGATACATATCAAAATCTTTTTCTTTACTCAGAGGGAGATTTCTAGAGCTTTTGGACAGCTTCATCAGTTCTATACTCTTTCTTGAGTATCTAGTAACCGGAGGGTTTAGAATTTATGAATACTATTTCCTACAATGTGGCTTCCCGGTGCGCTTAATAAAACCATCAGGGTCAAAGATAAAGATTTTACATTTCCCTAAGGAGGATCTAAGGTAGTCCTACACCATATTCTCTTCCTTGGACTCGGTAGGGGAATCCAAGGAGGACTGAAAATCATCTTTTGAGGTCTCCCCTTCATGGCCATCCACATAATCCTGGAACTATATTTCATCCCACAAAGCAAACCAATTTTGGGGGATAGAGGACATTCCTCTGTACTTCACCTTCTCAGTATAAGATTGATTGACCTTCCCGACCTGCAGTGATTTTTCCGATCCTCCTGGCTGCTTGAAACAACGGCCTATGTACTAAAATTGAGAGATTGGATCCTCCAATACTGGACCCAGTGGATACATACCTGTGGTAAAAGAATGGAAAACCACCCCAATCATCGAAACATCTTTGGATATACTCGACGAAGGTGGTTGCATGACTAATTCAGCATCACAAAGATCCACTGCAACCACAGGCTCCGAAGGGCCCACATCACACAGGTCGTGTTTCATTTTGGAAAATATGTCTGAGGATTTGGGATTAGGTAGTGTAGACTTAAAAGGCTTTTGAACAGAGAATAACCCCAAATATAAGGATGCCACAATCTCCCAGAGCCATCCGCCTGCTAGGTCCTTTACTGCCCTGCCGGCATGAATGAGCCAGATTCCCCAGGTTAGAACACTTCGAGCAGAGAGACGTCCAATACTCAAACCATACAAGTTGTTTCATCAGAATTTATCACCTACCGTGAACCATACACATTCAACGTGGGGTTTTGAAACATAAACTTCAAAAAAAATCGGGGGGAGATAGGGTGACAAAAAAATATTGTTCTCGAGTCTCAGTAAAGATACCAACCGAATAAATTTCCAAGCATTCATATTTGACAGGGTTTTTGAAAATGGAGGGGGAGTTTGAGAAAGATTACCCAAAATGTAGTAAAAGGAGAATCACGCTTCAATTGGAGGTCGAATGACCATTTATCCATGTAGAAGCGGACGCTGTTGTGGGAATGAAGAGCTCCTGACCTTGGGGAGATCAGATATTCCGGTGATAAAAATCAGATCATAATGTGGCTCTTATCAAGCAGACCCATAGTCGCCCATTCACTTTTTCTATGGACATCATCAATGATAGATCCTCCACAACCACTAATTGGATTTCAATTTACAAAAAAACTGATGCAAATATTTTAGGTGGTCAAATAAATAAACATGATTAATCAATCCATTCTATGGGTTTTTGACGATAAATCAAATGTGGTTTCATAGGCATTAGAATACAATTCATTGGTTTACTATGAATAGGTGGTCAAATGAATGGGAGGTTCATCCAATAATGATGAAAATTCTTTTTTTGGGTAAATACAAGTGAATTTCAATGCATGTGATCATGTAGAGTAAATAGAATGCTTATATGTAAGAATGGAGGATCATTCCATTGATGATATTTGTAATGATATGAAGAATATGATCATGAATCCATGGATGTGGGTGCTAAAATTTTCAAGGAAGAACCCAATGATAATTTAAAATAGTAAGGATGATATTTGTAATATGTGGTGGTAAAATTATGTATAATGTAGAGTTTTCATCCAATAAAAGTTCTATTTAAGTGTTTTCCGATGCCCAAATTTTGGCACTAGTGGTTCTTAGAGGAGTATGAATGATTGAATGCATGAATGTCTATGGAGATTAATCACCATGTCCTAATGCTTAATTAATATTTTATTTTCAAAATGATTTTAATGAAAAGAAACATGCATTGTTTTTTTAATATCATCACTATGGGAGTTTCAATCCAAATTTATGTACCTGCTTCAATCCACTATCACAATCCAACCCACAAATAAGAAACATTCATTATTCCCTACTCATCAAGGAATATTATCCAATGAGACTATCCATTTTGGTACCCTATAATGTATGATAAAAACATAAACACTCGTTTTTCTGTTTGTTTTTATCCATATCTCATCATCTATGATTTATATAGAATTTGATTAATTCTATATCATCTTGTTAATTTTTAATTATTCATCTACTCTTCCCAACCCCATTTCAGTTAAATCTACGATAGGTAATATTTATTTTTTCTATTATTTGACTCCATTTCACTATGTCAATTAATTAATAAATAAAAATCAATATTCTATTTTAGTTTATTGTATTTTATAGTTGTTTGTTTATTTTTTCTAGTTTCTATATTATTCAATATTCAATACCTATTAAATGGTAATAAGATTAAGATAAAATTAGTTTTTTATTAGGTTTAGATTCTTCAAAATTGAATAATATAATGAAAATTCAATAATTATTATATTTAATGAAATATTTTTGGGTGATGTGAATGATAACATATCATGATTATTTATGTGATATAGATTTATTCTAAAATTTTTCATTTCAATCCTTAGAAATGGATAATATAATTTCCTTTTCATCATCTACGTGTGTAAATTTTGATTACTTTGATCATGATTTTGTGATAGATAATATCATTATCAAAAAAAAATAGTTTCCAATTATCAAATATATATTTTAAATTTTTATGGGTAGTTGATGGTCAATAGTTATAAAAACGTTTGTAATGATGAACATGATAATTATTTTAATGAATATAGACTTGACATTGTGAGGGATGCATTTAAATTTGAGAGAGTATAAAACACCTCATAATGTCATTTTAATGAGGAGATAACACCTTAAAATAGTTTATGATTCTTAGAATCCATTATAATATTATTTTAAAGACTTTTGGAAATTGTATTTTATTTTTTATATGTGTCATCAAAACTATTTACATGAGATTAGTGATGTGGAAATTAACGCACATATAACAAATTTTAAGAGAGGTCTTCCTAGTGATTTAAAATTACATAAATGTTTATGAAGGTGATAGGGATTATCATGGATCATGGGATTGATTATTATTAAATTGATGCATACTTGATGTATTGGTTATTTTTTTATATGATAAAAGATTGCCTAGATTATTATACAAATCTAGGATCCTTAGGGAAGAAAACAACTAATGATAAAAGTATTATGAAATTTAAAATGGTAATTTTTTTACCAATAATGGATTTATATTACTTATCAATCAGACATAGGATTAAAATTATATTTATGTCAGCTAACATATCCCCTATCATATCATGTCATTCACATGCACATGTTAATGATTGGAATTTAAGGTAGTGATAAGATTGCTAGTCTTGGAAAGGTTATAAATTTACATATCTTGAGTTTATTTGTGATCCATAAATTATATGTTTATCTTAGAATGTGATGGGTATAATCTATTGGGTTTTATATCATATTCAATGAGGTAAAATTGTTGGATTGTTGGCTATAGGGTTTGTTTTTATTAATTTATGATCAATCCAATATAAAAATCTATTTTTATTTCTTGATATTTTGTGATTGATCGTAGTTTGTAAATTTTGAAGTAAAAAAATGAACGAATGTTTTTATGGATGACATTTTCTATATTTCATGGAGTATATGGTTGAATTTTATTTATTTTTTCAAATTATATTTTTTTTATTTCAATATATATAATGTGCATGTTTTAAGATGATATACTTTGTATTTATTTCCATATTTTCTATACAGCAATTCTTATATAATTTTGGTTTTAATATTATTATTATTTTGATTAATTTTTCAAGACTGAAATGAAATGATGTGTTGGTAAGCACTCAGATAATATGTTATTACATTAAAACATTGATATTTTTATGAAAGGTAAACGAAGATGATAAATGTGCATTTATGTTAGATGAAAAAAAATCAAGAAAAATCAGATCAAAATATTTCAATCTTGGAAACTGGCTAGAAATTAATCCACATGTTCTTATTTTACATAATTATTATAAATGGTTTTTTATTATTGGGATTTATCTATTTTTGATTGAAAAAATTATTTAAAACGATTTTATGTGATTTTTAGGGAATTAATGTCCTTTTGTAAATTAAGAATAATCATTCACAGAAGATGGGGATTCAAAAAAGCAGTTTTATTGATTTATTATTCATTCTGTAGTGGCAGAGGAGTCATGATCTGAATCTCAATACTAATGTCTGAGACCTTCAGTTTGTACTCTAAATTTATATCAATAAAAAATATATTTTTTGGTTTCAACATATCATTGGAAATATCCAATGATGTATAAAATGTGATAAAATCGATATTGAGTTTCAATGAGATGTAGTATGACAAATATGGATCTATTTTACATCATTTTGTATTTGGGTATGAAAATTATATTTCGTAGAATATATGTTTTTGGTATGCATTAATTGTTGTGGAAAAATTTACGTTACCTAAAATAGTGATTTTTTGTACTAATAATTTGACTATTATAACCGTCCATAAGAAATAATTTATATAATCTGAATAAATATTATAATGACATTGGGAAATTTTATGAACAATAGAAGTGTTTTGAAATCATGTCCATGAAGTAGATAAATTACACATATATCATGGTTCACCTCATCACCCAATGACAATTGACAGTTGGCTATTCTAATGGATAACCTAATCTAATATGTGTAATTGAAGGCACATACCATGTCTGTTAGTTTACCATCAACTTGGTTATTTGAACACATTTCACCTCATAAAAAAATAATTGAAAGATATATATTGAAAACATTTTTGAACTCAATTTGTTTACTGGATTAATTTAGTTCAGTAATACATTCATTACAACCCTTTAGATCATCAGTACTATAATCATTTTATAATGATAGAACATGAGAAGCCAAATTGTTATTATATTATGGATTTGTACTTTACTAAAAAAAATTGAGGCTTCTAAGATAATAATTATCTTATTGGGTTATTTTTAAGTCATCAACTACCCCTAATCAATAAAAATATCATCCTAATTAGTGGTATACACTATTTCCTATGAATTCCACCAAATATCAGTGACTAGTAAAACTTTATTTTGAGGTTTATTCATTGATTCCAAGATATGATTTATTCTCTATAAGAACCAAAAAAATAAAAAATGTAATTAAAATACAAGTTAGCTGAAATCTATGGTCATTGGTGAAATTTTTTATACATAGTGGAAAAACTGTGATATGATTAATGTTTAGAAGACTCAAAAACATATTAATGATTTAATATTTATTTTATTATCTCTATAATTAATCCCTAATATTGTATAAATATAATATATATGGTATTCAACACCAATATAGATTCTATGAAGTACATCCCATGTGACATTTCACATAATGGTGAATATTGTAACCCCACAATATGTGATTTGAACAATAGTCATATCCTATTGATAACATCAAAGTTTGAGAATAGGATATTATAATTATAGGAAAATGAGTGTACAATTAAGAGAAAGGGTTTCAAAAAATTTCTTTTTTAAATAGAGAATATTTGTAATAAAATTTTATTTTTTGAGAAAGAGTTATGTGAAAAAAAATTAGTAAAAAATATTTGTTTAAAGTACAAGGTTTTAGATATAATTGTTGATACATATTATTTCCTTTTAAATTTTTTTTATAACATATTATATATTATATACTTAATAAAATATAGAACAGTTTTATTTAACTCCTTTTAAACCTACCTATGCATATTATTTACAAAATAGAGATTAAAATATTTCATTGCTATTATTTTCCATGTACATTTTGTATATCGAAGGTTATGTATTATGTTTGAATGGTCCTGAAAAACACCCTTGATAATTTTTAGTACGTTGACTAGTAATATACTATTACTCAAAAAGCTGATGTTTATTTCATTGTACGATGTATTACATTTTTATGTTCCATTGAATCTAACTATGGGTTCTACAAAGTTTCAATTGTATGATAGAGTGTTAATATTACAAAACCGTTAAAACTATTACTAAAGTGTACCTGACCCAAAAGTTAGATTATTGATAAAACAATTTGGATTTCTATGATTTGCAACATATTACCGGACCAAGTTACCCTAGACCAGGGAGGATGTAAAAGGATCCAATATTTTTTATATTTATGATCAAAACAATTTCAATATCTTTGGATCCATGATTCCTTTCAAATAAATCAATCCCTTAAAACAATTATCTTGTATTAATTATAATTATCATTTCTATTTAATCACGGAAGTGGATTTCATTTTACATTAAATATCACACATTGTGATTTGAAGTACATATCATTGTACATCACATACTAACATAATGTTTCATTGAATTTTAATAAAAGTACTTCAGTATGTATGCTATATACACTATAGTAATTTTTTTAACAATTTTTTCAATTCATATAAAATATTTTATTAATTATATTATAAATAATATATATTATACAATAATTAAAATTATTATTAAAATTTTATGAAAATTATTTCAATATAAATAGAATGTATCAAAAAAAATATAAACAATCAGTCAATATAAATAGTTATACCATTAAAAATAATATTTATATTTAGTATTCCTCCGACATTACAAGTAGTGATTATCAATTTATATATTGTATAATACACAATTCGGTTAATTCATATTACATTATTCTACTCTTGAATACATAATGAATATTTTGATAAATTTCATTGAAATTTTTTTGTATTACAAATTTATATAATGTTTACAATATAGTTTATAATTTTATATGGTTAATACATGATTCACACTTAAATGGGCCGTGTTTAGTCTATTATATTACTTTATATCTCAAAATACTATTTACATAATATAAAAAAATTAGTACACCGTTACTATTATTTAAATGCACATACCTCTTATCCACTTGGTTTACAATTAAATGTTCACCTTTTCAATCATATTTAGATTTATTCACTGACATGGGTGCATTGTTACATAGCCAAAAAGGTGTACCATATATGATCTTTAATGATATTGAAATAAAATTTTCCATCAAATACATAACAATCATATCACATTTTTTTTTCTTTTTTTATTTTCAAAAAAAATCATCACTAGAGAAATTTTTTTTACATTCCTCCAATATTATCCTACACATAGAAGACACCTCTACAACCAAATATAATGTAAAATCATCTTAAAATACATTAACATAAATATGGGTATTTATATTTAACTAAAATAAAATTTAATGGGAAAATTATTTCCTAATTATATTCATAAAATTTGAAACCTTCCTTCAAAACCATCTTTTCAACTCTATCATTATCTCCTAATGAATTTAACTAAACTAAATAGATCTAAAGAAATTTAAGGATGATTAATTATAAATTTAAATACTATTTATTATATTATAAAATGTAATATAGTTTTAATAGATTATATTATTTTGAGTTATGTGTCACTATTAAAAACAATTAATCTCACTATCAATGGTTTGTGGTCATGGCTTAGGTAAATTTTTTATTATTTTCATATAATGTGTTTTCAATTTCAGTTTTTTGGATCATTGGTTAATATTTATTAATATTATTAGTAATAATTTATTTTACAGTCACTATATCATCTAATAATTATTCTCATGGTGTGCTCACATGTAATTTTTATATCATGAATTACGGATTTTTTTCTAGTCATTGTTTATATATTCATTTTGTTATCACTAAATAGATAATATTTAAATTCATATCATCAATAGTCAGATCATATGATGGTTGTTTTATTCCCTTGTAATATAATACTATGTTTTTGGCCATTGGATGATATTTTTAAATCACTAGTTATTACTTTTATATTATTCGATTCATGGAAAACTAATTTCTAATTGTTGTGTTGTTTTAATCCACACATTGCTTGTTATGGTAAATTTCTAATGTGGATAGGTTCTTCTTATGATAAAATCATTGAGCATTTATCTTCAAACATGGGAGGGTGGTCCACTGGAATCAATGGAATGATAATGGGGGTATTCATGTTCAAATTCACTATATTAGATAATATCTCATGTGAGTTGATAAGGATTCCTCAATAATGAAATAAATTGATTGCGAGAAATAGATTGGAAAATATTTTTCATTATGTTTCATGTAATGTAGTGTTGGAACATTTTTTAAAATGTTTTGAATACGTCTTTTACATGTTATTGTCCTTTCATGATTTTTTAGCAAATTTTAAAATTATAATTTAATGTGTTTTTTTCTAATAATATTTCATTTTTAGTGTATAATATAATATATGATTATAATTATTTTATAATAATTCTAATAATATATTATATATAACCAGTATATACATATATTATATAATACTATATTGAAAAATATAATATAATATTTTAAGAACAAATATTTGAATACCAACAATAAAAATAAAAATAATAAATAATTATAAATTGTAGGAATTCTTTATAAATATTAAAAATTTTATTAATAGATATACGAGACCTATTAATATACTGAATTTTTTTACCAATAAATATATTATCAGTTATTATTATTATAATTGAAACTAGATCATTTCAATTGTTGCAATACCATTTAGGGAAAACTTTTTTTACTAACACATTAGTGACATGAAGATACCGATTAGTAAAATGATTTTTATTAAAAAAAATCTTTTAACAATATATATTCCCCATTTTGAAATATTGAAATCATTTTTAGTGACCCAATATACCATGAAAAATCAGTCTAGTAATCCATATCATGTAAAAAACAATAGAATCGTATATTTTTATTCATGTTACCAATACCATGTTCAAACCATAGAGCACGGAGTATTGGTCCATCATCCAAACCACACAAAACATTATTGAGGATTAGAGTATTAGTATTTACCAACCTAAAGGAGTGGTTTTTCAGAACAACGTCCATCCATACCTTTATTCATATCATTCTATGATTCATCATTAATGACCATTCATTAAATAATAAATAAAGTATCTAACATTTGATTTATAAAAAATTAGATGGTCTAATTCATTTAAAAACATCAACTCAATTCCATAATAAGTTTTATTTTAAATTTACTCATATCCACAATCATTTTAAATTATTTCAAACCATTTTAAAAAATGTACATTACGCATTAGACATTTACTATTTATACCATTAATTATGTCATAAACCATTTTCATCTACCACGATAATCCCAACGACCCCATATAATGTGTTAAAAAGAAAGAAAAGAAAAAATGTTTAATCCATTAACCCACATATTTAATAAATTAACAAACCATTTCACCATTTCTATAGGAGTGTCCCACCACATGTGTTTCCATAGTGCTTGTATTGAAATCATTAATGGACTGGATGATGTCCACGAAGGGTCCATATATTAATTGAAAGCCTAATTTACTTTTATAAGCCAATTAAACAAATGCACCACAAGATACCAGAAATGAATAATGACACAATCAAAAGAAAACAAAAATATATGGGAGATAAATATTAGACCCCCACCTCAAGATCATTCAAAAACACCCATCCAACTTTTACCGTTGATTTAATCGATCACAAATGCTAACATCAAATCATATAAATCCCTAGTAATATAATTTATATGTTTTAAATGATGAAAAAAGAACTACTATAGTTATAATAAATAGTAGAAGGATAAATAGTTTCATACTTACTTGTTGCTTCAAATCACACTTAACGAAAGTTCAAATTCCGTAGGATCTAAGGATAACTACCCTTGTAGAAGATAAGAGGGTTTCGTTCACACCCTCAGAAAATACCGATGAAATGTGTTTTAATGTCTAGGTATAAATCTTTAATAATAGGAGAGAAAATTCTAAATTATATAATATTTTGAAGAGGAACATGGGTATCCCCCATAGGTTTCCAAACTGTTTATCAATTAAGCTATCTATTCCATCGAAAAGGTAACCAGGACACATGATCTTTTAGAGAACCTTCATGTTTTGGAAAACCATGTACAATATATGTGAATGGATATACATATATTATCTAATGGTTTCCTAGACCCCATGCGTGGTTTGAAAACCATAAACCTTCTATTCTAGGGTTCATGGTCTTGGTGCATGGTTAGTAATAACCATGAACAACCCCTTTTCATAGAATAGTATGGCTCCTTTTCTATATTTTCAATACCTAAACCACCAAAACACTCCCAAGACCATCCCATCATCCACTAATATATCTATTCACCTTTATAAATGGTTTTAGACCCAATGTTTAATCCAAAATAGACAACATCAAAGGTTTATGATCTTATTTGCGTAACCATGTTCAATTTTTCAACAAAATGAATGGATAAATGTGTCTTTTTTAATGATTATAATGTACTAAAAAATATAATGATAAAAAGAATATATATTTTACCCTATATATATTATATTTCAATCAACATATATGGGGTCAATATATATTTAATGAGAATATTTTATTTGGTTACCATTAGTTGAGAATATGTAGATAATATATGACTAAGATAGATTTCTTCATATGATATTGACAATAAGAATTTATAATGACTCCATTAAGATATAAAAATTAACCTTTTACATCAAATGATTTTATTATTATATAGTTTAGATAATAAAATTAACATGTTTTGGTATAATTTATTTTTTATAATTTAAAATACTTTACGATCAAGGATGAAAATGAACAATTTTTTAAAATTGTGCTAGACACCATATAAAAGGATAAATTACATTCCAAGTACAATGAATATGATTTTTATATACAAATGTATCTTTCATGGTTTATATAATCATAAGGGAGGGTATATAAGTGGATTAATTAATTTTTGTGGTGATTTCAGAACAAACTAGTCCAACAATTATATCAAATATATTTAATTATTTTTTACGTTGTGGATAATTTCAATTCATCGAAATAAATTTATCAGGATTAACTAATCCACTAAACATGTTTTAATGGATAGGATTATGGTTTATATGGATGGATGTATGCGACAAAAATATTTTGTAAATCAAGATGATAATGGGACATCACATGTTGTTATATTACTTTGTTGTGGATAAGTGTTTTTCATATACAATGAATCATAAATGGGGGTTTGGGATGTTTCCTTCTGTGAAATAAAAAGTCTATAGCATATGACTCTTTATAATTAAAGTACTCTGAATAATTATATAATTCATGATATTTTCTTTGTAGTGATATTATTTTCATTAAATATTTATAAACAATAAAATTATGCTAGAAAGAGTCATATTTATAGAAATTATTAGAGTATTAAATATATATTCAAATAAAAGCATTTGGAAACCAATAAAGATGGTAATATATATTCAACTAAAATAATTTTAAAAATAAACTTCCATTCCATAATGGGAAAATTATAGTTGATTTAACTAGGAGAAAGGACCATTCTACCATATCATTTAGAATGGTTGAATGTGTCCTAATCACTTTGGATAATCCCAATATTATTTTATAAATCATAATGGAATGAATAAAATCATAATTCTACTACATTAATCTAAACAATTTCTTTATATGATGATCTAGGAGGACCAAAAAATTTATTAAATGATAAAAAAAATAAGGTAAAAATTATTTCTAAGTTCAACCATGATATCATTGGATAGGATTTGGAACTCAGATATGTGTATAATACAACAAAGTTTTGCAAAATTAGATTTTAGATGATTCACATAACTCATCATTCTCCATTAACCTCTGAAGGAAATTTATTTTATAGATCATATTCTACACTTATTATTGGACAACATGAATAGAGTGATTATTAAATATATTCCATGACTCATGGAATATCAACAATTAATGGATAAATGGAAAAATATAAGGGTATGATAAAACTGTTACCTCTATAATTATGGAAATTGGAAAACACCGCTATATAATTATTCTTGGTTATTCCAAATACCACTAAATTATATATTTCTATAAGGGTTGTGATTGATATAATTATGATGCTAGTACATTTATTTTCTCATCAATGGGAATTACAAATTGATGAAAATTAAATTTTGTACATAAAAACCCATTAATGATGCATTAAATTACACTTTTAATTGTATATTATTATGATACATGGTTTATATAAATGTTTTTGATAGTTTATTAAGAGTAATTCGATATATAAATAAACATTACCATAAATTTTCATTCATTAATTTTATTTTAATATGTAATGAACAATCCAAAAATTGAATATATTGTTAGTTTTTTATCAATGATTAAATATGATTTTGGGAGTAATAACATACATTGTATTTGTTCCCCTAAAATTTCAATTTTCACTTTACAATAAATATATAAACCACATGAGGCTCTATATGGATGGATATGAAAAACATAAACACTCCATAATGATGTCACAGAGTGAAACATATTAGGATTTGATATTGTTTAATATGTTTTGGGTAATGTTCTAAAAATTTATCATCATACTATAGATGTTGAATGTAAAGAGAAGAGATATATAGATAATCATCATGAGATATTGAGTTTCATCATAGGGAAAATATTCATTTTAATATCACCTTGGAATATGGTAATAATATTTGAGAAAAATTGAAAGATGGGTGTTATCGATCCATTACAATTCTTTTATCATATAGGGACTATAACTTATCAGTTAGTTCTTCCACAAAATCTCTCACAACTGTAAAATATGTTCAATGTATCACATTTGGGGAATTATATATGAGATAAATCATATTTAATAAACATAAAAGCTATGAAATTTTAATGTAATCCCTCGTAATAGGAATAACCAATAAAGGTATTGGATCGTAGACAAAATGTTCTATGAAAAATGAATTCCCACACGTTCAATGTTTGGTGGTGAAATCATAAGATTAAGGAAACCATTTGTGGAATTGGATATATAATAAATTAAATATACATCCATTTTTTATGAGAAAGGAAAGTTTAAGGTAGCAATTATTTTAATTGTGGTGGAATTTAACACTATAAATTCTTAGTTTCAAATTTTATTTTTAGTACATAACAGCTTGAATTACAGAAAATATTTTACTAAAATACACATCTCAGTACTTCATTATGTATTATAATTTGAAAAAAAATTAATAAAATAATAAGTGAAAATAATTTTTTTTAAAAATAATAACAATAACCAAAAAAATAAATTTAGAATATGACTTCAATATTCTACATCTTGATATTCTTTAAGGAACATAATATCAATCATAAATATAGAAATTATGAAAAAAATTATGAATATGATAATAAATTTTAAAATGGAATAGGTTTAACATATAATTGTTTTTAATAAATCATATATTTATATATATATGAGTGTAATATTACTATTATATAAATTTTCATTTGGATTGTGTATCAATTGGGATTATATGTAATTTTGGGACATATATCCATCGAAACAATAATTATACATTAATAATTTTAATGAGTTATATTTCAAGATAAATCGATGTAGTATTTATTTATAATTTTACTATTATAACACAACTATTGAATTTTTAGGTATAAAAAGATGTATCAACATTTTTAAATATTTATAGAATGATGAGATAGTTGACACAAGTAGTATATTTCTTCTATACAAGGATGATTTTCCATGTTTCAAAGGAGTTACAATCACTATGGGTTTACCTGGACCAATTACTTATCGATATTCCACAAGTAAATATTGAGTGAAATCGTTTATATAAGATTTTAGACTTCTATAAATCACTATGAGATATATGTTATCTAAATCACTGCTTTAGAATACCACCATTTATAATATTACCCTAACGTATTATATAGAGTTATTAATGGGGTGTTTTATAGAATGTTGGACAAACTAAACTCGTAATTATTAATGTAATAAATGATATTTTAAAAATATATATGGTTTCAGTATCTCATGTCGTTTTATAAAATTATATTTTTTATAAAATTTATTTTAAATAATTAATTTAATTTAAGGAGTTAAAGATATTTTCAATAAAAATGTATTTATAAAATTCATATAATTTTTAGTAGATAAATATAAAATTTTAATTATATTAATAATAATATAATTCAATGGAAAAATGAATTATTTTCTAACAATTATTATATATATGTAATATATATTTTAAACTTAATTAAATTAATAAATTTTAGGGGAATATCTTAATTAAATTTATTAAATATATATAAAAAAATAAATTAAATATTTTATAATTAATATTTCTTGATAAAGAATAATAATAAATTCATTTTTTTTCTTAAAAAAAATTTCCTAAATATTGACTTTTATATGTTATGTGTTATTATATTTTAATTAATTTTTTTAACATCCACAAATATAATTAAATTTCGTATAAAAAATATCTATTTATAATATCTAAATTATACAATTTTCATTAATTTAATTTTTACACATACAAATAATTTTTTGATGTAAAAAAATTTGAGTTACAGTAGTATGTGTAAAATTAGGTAGAAGGGTTATATTTAACGGAAAATTCTCAAAAATTCAATATATTATATATATATTAATATTTTTATGACCAAATTATAAAACTATCATGCTCATATATATAATATTTTACAACTTTTTATCCACTTTCCTTGAGAAATTAAATTCTTTATTCCAGAAAGAATGATGGTTTTTAAAAATTCAATTCACGATGATCTATAAAAGAACCCATCTTCTAACCACTTAGAAGCACACAAATCCTTCATTTTACTCTTATTTCCATGACATTATTTTATCCCTAACATGATTTCCTCAAATTTGGTAACTGTTTTTCACAAGTTCTTCCAAATAAATCATTTCCAAGAGGTTTTATAAGAAAATATTCAAGTGTTCAAGGTAATTAATATGATGTATATAATGATTTATATTTTTTTTTTCAAAAAATATTCATCAATATGTTATATAATATTAATAAAAATATTTTTAAACCTTCTGTAAAGTTCCTATTATAACTATAAAATGACATGTTTTTATTCTTTCAGTAGGTATTCCATGATGATATTTGGGTCAGTTCTACCACCTACATTGATGATGCTATAACAGTTATATGATAAATGATAAAGAAAAATTAAATATGGGTTATGTGATATAATAATGGGAAGTAAAATATGTTTTAGTAATTGTTTAATGTTAATATATCTTAGTATATTTATTGATAAAATATATTCATTTTCTTGAATCGAAATCCTTAAAAATCTATTTTAACCACTCTTTATAAATTATCACTATAAAATACCTAATTTTATTGTTGGACTTTAGAACTATATAAAACACACCCAGATATACTCTATGTACATTATGGAAGTCATAAAAACTTGGTAAATTCTTATTTAATGAATCATTGAAACCATATTATATATAAAAGTAACAAGACAATTAATAAATGAACATTACATTTAACAAATATTGATTAATAAATTTGAAATACAAAAATAATATATGAAATGAATCAGTTAAAATAAACTTTAATATGACTCTGAAGTAGAATAATAATAGACATAAAATATATAATAAAATATTTTTGAAGGTGTACAACCAAGTCGGAACCTAAGATAAGGTTTATGTTGAATCAATTTTCTTTTCATAGGATTATAATGTTTCTTCGATTACTAAGATATTCTATGATTTTAGAATTATTCAATTAATCAATTTTTTATTTTATTTATATTTATATTTTATTAAATTACATTCTAATATCAAAATTTTCTTCTTAGATGTGATTTTTTATAAAAAAAATATGTCATCGTCAAGAATATCTCTTATCTGATCTATTTGAAAATTATTTACCATTCCCAAATTAAGTATTAACCAAAATGATTTATTTTCTATGATTTGAAATCAAATATTTTATAAATTCATTAAATTCCATTTTTACATTTTTCATGTTATAAAAGAAAATTTTATAACTCTTTCGACGATGTGGGTTTTTTTACTAAAGCATCTTTAAATAGATTTTGAAGGAAATTTTTTAAGACCTATATATTTCTGTACTCCATTTATGTTTTATTTATTTTTTTCAACTTTATTATATAAAGGTTTCATCTAAATTAATTTTTTATAATGTATTTTTTTCAATTTCTCAGAATTTATTTTGGTAATGTGACTTATTGGCATTTATATTCATATGAAAATAATATTTTTTTAAAAAAAAATTTCTTTTTTCTACATTGACATCTATAAATCAAACAATTATATCATATGGATTATTTTCATGAATAAACATATAAATTAACTTATGATATAAGTAATTTCGGGTGAAGGATTTTTTGTATAAACTAATAATATTTTTTATTTTATCTTATGTGATATCAGTTGGGGATGTTGTGTAACTCATACTCTTGTAATGGGGTTTTTATGAGAAGAATTTCTTTTATTTCATTTGGAATATATATTTATGGTTTGTAAATATATGATATATGGATATGATATTTCTATCTAATTCATTGGGAAGTGTTTTATATCTCATTATATTTTTATTACACGTGAACAATAATGCTTGATCCAATACGGGTTGATGGTGGTGGCACTAAATCCACTATATTATGGAATTTAGGTAGTGATGCCTCATCTAATATGTTATGATGATATTTGTGTTCAATGTTTATATATTCTGTTATTTTTATACGTAATTATGCATCATAATCATATATTATACCCCATAGATCATGATTATTGTTAACATTTCCCACATTCATAGGAAATGTTATATATTATTCTTTCTTACAGATTCTTATGAGGATATATTTCCTTATATAATTCCTTATAGAATAATATTATGATTCTAAAAACTTTTAATAAAATATTTTTTCCATATTCATATTTCTCACAATATTTTTGTCTAATACCCCATGATTTATTGATATATGTTTCCTCTCATAAAAATTTAATATTAATAATTATATTTTCCCAATTCTATAGTAAGTTACATGAATAAATATGTATTGGAGGATGTACAATGTAGGGAACTTTTTGTTATATGTTGATGTATATGTTTTCAACAAGAATTTTATGTTGTTAATATTCAAACATATTAAAACTTTGTGTTCTGATATTGTGTGTTTATTTTTGAGATATAATGCTTCAATAAATTAAATGATTTAAAATATATTCATGTAAATGTTAAGTCATATTACAAATGGTTATATGTTTGTTGGAAATATGATTATCAGTTATATGGTCCTTGGATACATTTTCAATGTATAACCTTTATGTAACATGTACATTGAATTTGAATAATTTTTTTAACATATAATAAATAATATAATTTACAAATAATAAATTATTTTTTGAATAAAATTAAAACATAATAATGAATTAAAATATTTCATAGTATATATGTATTTTTATTCATTACATATTATTAGTTCATATTATTAGTACAATAGTTTACTATATATATAAAACAAAAAGAAACAATATAATAAAAATATATTTACTAAATGTAATAGATATATAATAAAGAAATTACATTAATGGGGTATAATAAAAATCATTTAATGATAAAATGTGATATTTCTCAATGAAATGTTTTTATAAGGGTTGTTTATTTTTTTCATAATAAATGAAATTAATCACTTATAAATGATGACTATAATCAAATTTATCATTTCTTTTTATAAATAAACATATTAAAACTCTTTTAATTAAAAAATAATATGATATTAGCCATAGAACAATAAATGTTTAAAAACAATATTTTCCAGTTAAATAGTTTAGCTCATATATTTCATAATGAAATTTAGATGTTTAATTTCTCAAATTTTTTAAATAAATTAATTTAATTATTTTAAAATTGGGAATCAATATATTTAAATTAGGTATTGTAGTTAAATTCATATTTTTGAAAAAAAAATCATCATAGAAAAAATGGTGTCACAAAATGCAATTATAAATGGGTCAAAAGATATTAATTATATGGTAAATATGTAATTTTATAAAAAAAATTGTATACGATTTTTGAGTATGAGGGGAAGTCCAACCAATTTTCACTTATATAATCGATATTCAAACCATGTAAAATTACATCCTTGCACATTATGGGTGATTAATTATGAAAACATTACTTAACAATAACCTATAAGATGATCCCACCACTAACCCACCCATTCATATATTTTACTATAGTAATGAACTTTATTTTATCCCATATTATCTATAAAAAATGATTCTTCAAAGACTTTTTTACATTGTTTCCAATAAATAGGCCAAAATAATTCATTATGATAAACCATATTATTTGAAGGAGATATTCAATCTAATTAATTATAAAATTTTTGACTCATAATGGTTTTAATAACGTGAATAATATGAGATTGATTAAATTATTATTAAATAAATATGATATCTATTTCAACATGAAAATTTATTTGAAACAATAAAAATTTCAACCATTCAATGATAACAATAAATAATAACTAACAAATATATATGTAATGAATTTTTATAATATAATAATATAAATCATGCTATATAAGAATAAGTTTAAAAAATATGTTATTATTATGGTTACTTCATTCATATAAGATGTTAGAGTTATTACATGGATTTCAGAAGTATGATATACAATTTCTCTTCTAATGATACTTTTAAATCATGTATGATTACAACTAAAATTACATTAATTTAGATTGTAAGCTATTATTATCAATAAATACAATTATTTTATTCTCCATTAGTTATTCTTTGGGTTTGATTGTATCATTTCTATTTGTCTTCAAATTAGTTCACAATTAATCTGAAAGGTTTCTTAGCTTTGTAGCTAACATTATCTATTATTTTTAGTTAGGAATGAATATCATCTATGAATTTGGTTTTAATATAGATTTATGTATATCCAAATATCTACTTATATGATCGATTAATATAATTTGTATTTACTTTATATTTATTTATTTTTTTGAATGGGGCCATATTTTACTTTTCCCACATAGGCAATTTTTCACACTATTATCTTTATTTTTAATTAACAATCATTTATTACATGTTTCCATGGATCATAAATGTCAAATGTAATTAATTATCTCATTATTTTTTAAATATAGTTATTTATAAGTAATTTCATTTTAAAATTAAGGCCTTTAAAAATATAATGGTTATTTGTTTTACTTTAAAAACTATTTTAAAATGTCCTTCCCCTGTATTTTTCATCTATGTCAAAATCCACTAATTATTCTTCAACTTTATTAGGGAATGTATTTAATAAGACTATCCACCATATTTAACTTATTAAATTATGATCTTTTTATAATTTTATTTTATTGGAACCCATTTACTTTTTAGGGATTTATTATTCTATGATGGAATTATGAATGTTCTAAAATTTAAGTTTAACACATATGTATGGTTTTTCATTATGTGAGGGGAGGAATGTAAATTTTATATTCCTCAAATACATTATGTAATTATTTATATGTCATGAGATGAAATTTATGGAGATATGGAGTTTACCAAATCAACAATAATTATTTTAATGGGGATTGAACCAAATCTACTATGTTACTGGATATCTTCCATTAAGTGATGAAGGTCATGGTGGCGTTAATTTATATAAGAAATGTTTTTTTATTTTTCTTATGACACTTTTTTATAAAATAATTCTATGTCATTTTAACTTACTGTGTTTTATGTACATTTATTATGAAAATTTATTCATGATTGTATATACCCATTCCACATTTATCGTGTTATGATAAAACCCTTCGGTCAGGATTCCTAATTTATGATCTATGTTAAGCTGGGTATGATATCCTTCTCTTAAGTTCATATAAACTGATTATTTTAGGATAACCTAATGTTCATATTATTATCTCTTAATTTCATTGATTAATATATTTTATTTTTACCCCTCACTAAAAATATACTATTATCTCTTCTTTGGTTTTCATTCAATAGTAACAAAGATGACTATTATAGATAGTGTTTTTATGGGTATCATGTCTAAATTTTATTTATCTATTATGTTGAATAATGTTTATTAAATAAGTGGTTTATGTATATAATTTCGTAACACAATAAGCGTATAGTTTGTAATGTTTTATTTATTGTGACAAATAATGAATATTTATGTAAATTTTTATAATATATATTTATATGCATTATAGGTTGGTTATAAAAAACTTTACTAAAGAATGAATTGGTTAATTTTGTGCGTTATATAATGAAGTAGATGGGTTTAATAAAAATAAATCATGTTAGAATGAATATTAATTAATTTTGATTGTTATAGGTCGTAGTGAAATTATTATATGACGAAAAAAGAGTTTTATAAGTTTCACCTTTTAGTTTTTAGGGTGAAATTAATGTTCTAAAATATAATTATTTTTATGATTTATATTCATTACCATAATATTTTTCACAATGTATATTAATTTCAAACACTCTCACAGTTTTTTTATTAAGGGATTCAAGATATAATTGTATAATTCGGGTGGTGATAGGTACACTCAATATTTAATACATATTATTTGAGTATAGTTATATTAATTCCTTCATATCCTAAAATAAATTTAAATATTTTATTCATTTAAAAAATATATTTATGTCAATTTATTTTTGAAAATACATAGTGATTTAATTGTTTTATAATAATTCCATAACTAATATCCAAATAAACGTTTTTGGGAATGTCCTTCTTCAAAATATTATTATTCTCCCTTCATAAAAATTTATATGAATTTTGTTTGGGATTGTATATCTATACATAGGCCTCTTATTCATTTTTTGGGATAAATAAGTCCTATTAATTATCTTAAATAAATCTTTTATTATCTATCGATTTTCGATAAAAAATAAACTTAGTAATGGCGTTTCTCCCCTTTTATAAGTCTGATTACTTATTAATAATGTATATTTAGTTCTAATGGTTTCGAAAAACAAACTATTGATGTCCTGTCTAATTTTTGGTATTATTGAAATGTATTTCTAGAAGAGTTTTATGGTCTTATCCTAGTTTGGGAGGTTTACTTTTTCAATTTAACTCTTGTATAGTGTTATAAATATATGAATTTATTATTATATAGTGGACCTAATTAAATTAGTAGAATTTAAAATGATAATCCATGAGAATATGGATATAGATATCATAATTGTATGTTCTTAACCATGAGGTTCACCATAACTATTTTCTTAGAAGATATTTGGATTAATGTTTCTATAATATAATTATCAAGAAATTTACATGATCACGTTGAAGAAAAATTATCATTTAACCCTTATGAACTTATTGTTAAATTAAATATAAGGATCCTAACTAGAGGAAATCCATTTATTCTTAAGGCCACAATGAAGGGATTTGATCATTCTGATTTTTATATTCCACTTCAATAAAACCCCCAAATATAGGGGCTCTCTATAGATTGTAGTCTTAGTGAAGATGTTCTAGTTGGTGTGGGAATTCCATATTCTCCCAAAGAAACTGAGGGATATGAAAAATCACTTGTAATGAAAAATTATTCTATTAATGAAGTTAACCTTTATTTACTACCATCTAGGTAACCTATTAAATGTTTGGGGAGTATAATTATGTTCAATCTATGTAATGACATCCTAGTTTCAAGGTATATTTCCAATGAACTCCATCGTACTAGTGTTACTCTGGTAAATCTAGATTCCGGGATATGACTTCAGTTCCATAAAATAATTTTTCAAATGTAGTTTTGGCTATGTATGTGATGACTATTGAAAACAACTATACTAATCTACTACAATTTAAGGGGTTTGATTATAATACTTTCAAAATTTCAAATTCCCCTAATCCTTCTAGGGTTGGACATTCTTGGTCTACTGAATCCCCTTGAACAAACAATACATACAAATTGGACTCAAAATTAGAGTAAAATAGTTGAAGATAATTTTGATTCGAAGGAATTACCCTCTTCTTTTCCAATATATTAAATTCCTCAAATAGGGCACCCCTAATCATGTGAATACATCATGAAATGATGTTGAGAAAAATATGTGAACACCCAACCTTGAAGTGGATGGTACTAGTTTTATGCATGAGGTGAAAACTATAAATTTAGGTAGATTTGTTGATACTTATAGAATGTAATCCAATAATCATTTTCCTAATGGAATAATGTGAAAGGGAAACCCTTAATCTAAATATGGGTCCAAAATTAGTATAATTTTCTATAATTTCTCTCTTTTGGAAAACTTTAAAATAGAAAGTGATTTTCGTAGGTATTAGAATGTACAAAAAATAATAATATTGGGAATTTTGGAATTAATGAATAATTACTCATATAGTATTACATGAATCTAAAAAGGATATATCATTTGATTGGTCGTAACAATGTCTATTCCTTGGTTCAATCCCTTTGGGGTACTTCTTATTATTCAATGGGGGGTCTATCTTCTAACAATATTTATGAACAAATGGTTACATATGAAGTGAATCATTCGAAATTTCATATGTTATACTCTTTAGACATTGTTAAAAAGAAAGATACCATGACAGAAGAGTATTATGGTATGATTCTAACAACCTTAGTGGAAGCGTTTTTGATCCATGTTTTTTCCTTGGGGACATCCACACTATCCATAACCCTAGTTTAAAAAATCAAATTCTAATTTTCACCCATCTCATATAGTGAGTTTAGGGATTTCATAGAGGATAATAAGGTTGTTGAAATTACCCTTTTTGGATACAAATATACATGTTATAAGAGGAATATGAATATAATATTTTCAATAAATATTGATCATGAGTTCTGTAATGTTTTTTTCTCATGACAGATGTGAAATTTTCCCAATATTAATCTACCAAATTTAATTCTAACTGTATTAAATTTTATTTCATCCTTTTTATTAGGGATATTTATTTTCTTCTTTATATATCATTCAATAATGTATGGGAATCCCATAATGAATGTGAAAAGATTATATATGTTTTTTGGGATTACATGTATTATTAAAATGACTATGTGGAGTATATCCAAAAACTGAATCAATTAAGTATAATATTAAGGTATGAAGAAACGATAATTTCAAAGTCATTACAAGTAAATTATCTCAATTTGAGCCTCACATGAATAAACAACGAAGGTTAACACAAACATGTATTTAAATCCTGATCACTCTATAGAGAATGTCTTATCATCATTACTGAAGGCCTTATATTCAGTACAATTTATCATTCAAAGATAATATTTGAAAATATAATGGGTCAAGTACAAGGATAGGAAATAAATTATTTAAAACTCTATTTAGAGGACCTAGAAATCATATAATCCTATGAATTTTTTGAAAGAATATGGAAATATGATTAAGGATAAGAAAAACATAATAACCAAATTGATTCCTGCTACTCTAATTTATTTAGGGGAAATGTTATTGAAATGGAAATTATTAGTGGAATTATTCTTAACCGTATTATTATTGACGATAACACCATACTCAGGAGCCTGATTCAGAAATTTTGAAATCAAAGATAATGTATTTTTTCATAAACCAATAAGTAAACCTAGACTAGATGGATTTCCATGTTTAATCTTTATATATATTAGAATATTATACGGGGTGATATTTTAAATCAGGTAAAATCATTATTTACTAAAGTTTTTATACATTGTAGTCTTGATTGTCAATTTCACACTCTTAAAACAATGTTTAATAATTCTTGTAATAAATTTTTAGGTCCATTACTATTATTAACAGATATATAATTTTACTGGTAAAACTATTTATACAAGGTTTTCTCTTATTTCCAATAAGATAATTTGGTGGATTAGTTTTGGTTTTTTAAAGGAAGTGACATCAAAAATTGATATGGAACATCTTACGAGTGCATCAACTATCTCAGAATATCAAACATGGGTAGTGAAATTTCCGTCAATCGTGATATTAATAAATATTTTGACACCATGGAATTTATTTTCATTTTTAATGTTTTAGATATTTTGGATTTAATATCACATAAATTAGATTATTTAAATATATATTTTTTTATCCAACATTTTGGTTCCCCATAATGGTTATCATATAGGATGATTAATATTATCTCAAGTGTTCAGATAGATTGAAACAATTTAATCTCTATTATTCTCAATTTATAAATATTATATTAGACATCTTCTCACTCACATGGTGGATCAAATAATGCAAAAACATATTCCTGCCACCTGGGGTCATTCAACTGCAGCTCATTTTCATTATTCAAATGACATAATTCACTTTATAAATTATATCAATAGGAACATATAGAATCTTTAGTTCATTATCAATCATTATGAATGTGTATTAGGGATATTCATATATTTGGATAATTATATTATTTACTTTGGAAAGGGGTTTACAACTACTCAAAATATTATCACTTAGATGGAAATAATAATGAAGTTGGTGTATATAAACTCTACTTGTTTTTTATTATTTTTTTGGGATAAATAATTGAGAGTTACTTTCATAACCTTGATGATATGATAAGAAAATGATCTCTCATATTTGATAGGAATTACACACTCAATGTATAGTCATATTTATCTTATCAGGGCTACCATTTTGTCAATGATGGTTCATTCCTTCATGGATTATAGATGACACACAGGGATGATCGGGATCTTAAATTCATGTTTTAATTTTTTTTAATAGGCAGTATTCATGGGAAGAAATTGGTTATGGTTCCTTTGAAAAAAAATCTTAACATTATATCTTGTGGTGGCAGTGGTATCGTGAGAATTAATCACATTAATAATGTTATTCCAGATAAATTCACATGGAATGTGATCAAGTGTAGTTCAAAAGCATATTAATTAAATAGATATAGATATTTTAGATATTGAAGTAGGGTAACATTATTTACATGGAATCATCACATCGTCCATCAATCAAGAAATCATATTCTATCATAATTGATTTCTCCAGATGTTTTTCTAGTAATAATTATACTCTAAAATCTTGGAAGGATAATTTGATATAAAATCCTTTAATATATGAATTTCAATATATGGACTCTACATTGAACCCAATAATCCGAGAAAATTTCTTTTTTGATAATCCCAATACTAATCTATGGAATGGGGTAAGTGAAATCATTAGGGATTACATCATTGATTCATGATAGGATGTGATTACCTCAGGACTAATGAGAAATGGAATTCTTACTGGATACCTATATTATCAAATTTGTATAATAAGATCAAATATTGATTTCTTCTAGATTAAATATTTCAAAAAGTCCAATATTATCCCCTTGAGATTCATCATGAACATGAGATTAACAGAAAAAATTATTCCTATAGATTATTTCTTAAAAAGATTCAAGTTTCTCAATATTTAAAAAGCCTACTATGCATCCAGCATTAAGAATATTCTAATCAACTATTTCTTAGATACTGCATAGACATATCATTATAGATATTGATCTTTAGCCTATTCAAACTATTGATTCTGATTTTGACATGATTGGAACGATTATTCACAATGGTATTGGTTCTTTATCACTACATCACACTATCATTTTTAATTTGGATGTGGTGAACATTCTTAATCTTAATTTCCGTGGACATTTTTCACTGATCCAATTCAATACCAATTTTTGTATAAAATATTCCAATTCATTCATAATTTTTTCATCTAGGAATATTGTGTTCTCTAATGTGATTTCATTAGAAATAACATCCATGGTTTTATTAATCTAAGAGGACTATACATTACTGGAAACATCGTGAAACCATCTTGTACCTTTGATGTTCTGGGGATCCCCATTTTTTATAATGGATTGAAATAAATTTTGATGGTTCTTTGAAAGGGAATCATGGTCCCTCTTGATGTGGTAATATTAATCATGATCAAATTGGAAGGATTCATGGATATTTTTATGGATCATGTGGATTAGAAAAATCACACAAGGGTTAAATTATTGTGGTGATAAAAACAATAAAATTTTCTAAATCCAAATGATTGAATAATTTATGTCTTGAATATGATTCCAAAAATATTTTTCTGGCAATAAGAAATTGTTTTTTTGCAACACCCAAAGAGACTTATGACTAGATGAATGGAATTCACGAGTTTTCTCTCTCATATAAAGAACATTATGGCACATTTTTATTGAGATGTGAATAGTGTTTTCAATGGTATAAAAAATAAATTTTTTGATTTACTAATTACATGGTTTTATGTTCTACATCTTGAAATGATATATGTTTTGATAGAAATTTTCATAAAATCATGACATTCAGACTCATGTGGGTCTTAGTATTTTAATAAATATGACATAACCACAATTTACAATGACCAATTAAGAAAATAAAGGATTTGGATGTTTTTTAATGATAAATAACGTTGATATAGCTTATTCCTCACATAAATTAATGGATCACATGAAATGATATATAATGCATGATTTATAGCAAACAATGTTAATATTTTCTTTAATTATATATAGTAATTATCACTATGGTGAATGGTTTGAAACATATATCAAATTAGAAGATCAGAAATTATATATTTACATAGAATGAGTTGAACATTGTATAAAGGAGATGTTTGGAGTTGATCAGGGACTATGATTTCCCATTAAAATACAACATAGTGAAGGAAAACAAGGTGTCCAATGTAGGTAGTATCAAGGATCATTATAAATTATCCATGATAATGATTAAAGGATACCAAATAATAACAAATGTTCAATGTATAGAATCATGAATCACAAATTAATTAAATAAATGAATATTTGTTTCTACAATAACATAATTAAATAAGGTTCAACTGGATGTTGAACATATCTCATCATTATATATCCAACCATGAATCACAATACTGTATAAGGATATGAATGATAACTTCTAATGGAACAATATGATGGGATATATTGTAGAATAATAATGTTAATTTTTTGTATGATAAAAAATTAGGTGGAATGATATTAGTCTATGTGTATAATGAAAACATTATCTATACATTTATGAAAATTAGA
Source organism: Viscum album (assembly GCA_963277665.1). Classification (NCBI taxonomy): domain Eukaryota; kingdom Viridiplantae; phylum Streptophyta; class Magnoliopsida; order Santalales; family Viscaceae; genus Viscum; species Viscum album. Next base: position 1,871,788,958 of record OY728133.1, read on the forward strand.
TAAAATCAATATAAATTTATTTATAGTTTTCCCAAATACCCTAATAGGATATGAAACCATTTTGGTAGTTAGTCTTAATCATATGATGTTTAAAAATTTTCATTCTACTAGAGAATATTATTCACTGTTTTAAAAAGAAATGATTTTAAAAAAGGATCTGGTAAGGATATATTGGAAAAAATTAAAAAATTTACCTAATAGGCATCTAAAAATTTTCAATATGTTTTGGTGAATTTTATAACATTAATGGGATTTGGAGACAACATTTTATAATTATTATCATATGTAGAATCATAGTTAGACTAAAAAATCAAGTAAACCCATAAATTATATGGTAGCAGCATTCATTATAGATTTAAAATGGGGTTTGGATAAACACATTAACCAGGAAGAGTTCTCTTATAATAATATTTTATTCTATAATATTCTGATGGAACTATAAGAGGATATATTTTGTAAGCGGTACATAAATCTATCATTATAGGATTAATTCATAGAAAATATGATTCTAGGGACGGATTATTATTAGGAATTTTAATATAATAGTCAAAACATTGAATGATACATTATAATTTGAAAAGGTCAATAAAGGTTCTCTATTAGTAAGATTATGTGGAAATTTTAGTTCTTACTTGTTGAAAAGTTATTCCTCAGAATATCAAAATAGAAGAGGGAATGAGACAATATAAAAAGAAAAAATTTATCTCAAGAAAAATTTAACATTTATAAATAAAATATTATGTGGAGATAATAGTTTTTCACCCTCTTTTTCCACTACCCCTCTCTTGTGTGCAAGATGTCTTCCATGTATAAATATTATGACAATATTCACATGGCCACTCAAAAATAACAATCATAAATGTTGTGAAACCCACTAGATAATTATTTTGAATTTTTTATGTTTTTATTTTCTACTTACCGGTTTATTGTGTTCATGGGATTTAATTTTTAAATATCCTGAATTTAAAAGAAACAAATAATGGTATCATAGTTAGTTCACTACAAAAGCACTAACCATGTAGCTATCCATGTGATAAGCGGGTGTTGGGGATCATTGGTGTTTTTTCATAGTATCTGTATTGCCTTTATAACAATGTGGTACTCTTTATAAAACAGTTCAATAATGTTTCTATAAGGTTGTGGATTATAAAATGTTTTCATATTGATTTATATATAGTGCAACAAGAACATATATATTATTTATCTCATTAAAAACATAGAAGTTACACCTATTACTTTAAAAATATAACACCAAATCAATATGTCTTCCTAACTATTTTTAGATTTCCCAACATATTAGAAAATAATATTCTATCCACATAATTTCATGGTGAATCTACCTCAATGTATGTTGATCTACCTCTTGAAAAGAATGATTTCTCCTTGGTTTATTCATCCAGCAACATTTTTCTCCTTCTTCTTAACATTAAAAATATTGTGGCAACCCTAGAATTATATGTAGCCTGAAAATCAGGTTTATTAACAATTCAAAATGGTATAACATGCATGTTTAAGTCTATGAAATAATTTAACTATCAATTCTTGGTGTTTTCATTAAAGGCGATGAGTTTCACTCATGTTTCAAGGTAGGTGTCTCTATCATGTTTTGATTTTACATGGATTTTCATTCCGTAATTATGTTTTATCTGATTATATTTATTAAATTTAATATAAATAATCTTTATAATGATATATTATATGTGTTTGATTTAATTATGGATTTGTGATGGAAATATGGTGGCTTAAAATGGATTTTTTAAATGGAGTGATTTTAATGCATGAAATGAGTTTATCAAAATTCCCTAAAATGATTTGAGGGTGAAATGGGTTTATAATGGTTTTTTAAAAAGGTGTGGCCATGTGAATCCTTTTATATTCTTATAGTAATTTATAGTTTATTTATTTAGAATTTATAATGTTATATGTAATTATGAATATATGACACATAGGAGACCCTATCTGTATGGGTGGCTTAGACAATATGTTCCCTAGTATAAGATATATTTTATATTGGGAATATATACTTAGTGAACAATGTGACCCCATGTGAAAAAGATAAGGCTCCGGGAAGACTTGGAGAGATTCCAAATTCATTATAATCACATATATAGATAGTTAATATTGTTTTAGAATATTTCAAGCTAGACCCCACTATTTATACCAAATGATGCATGTTTTTTAATAAATTTTATATCAGGACATCATATTAATTATTACTAATTCCATTTTGTAGATATATGATTATGTTTATGATTAGTCTTATGAATTTCTTATATGAGTTTATTTTATTTATTCCATTTCCCTTCACTTATTGATCATTTTTAATTCATAATTTTCAAATATTGTGTATTTTAGAAAAAAGGGGTCTCTATAGAAATGATGTCAATGTGAATATATTTTAAATATGGAATTCAAAAAAAATTATTATTAGTCTGAATGGAGAAATTTTTTTTGTTGATTTAGGTAGGTATCTTATTTGGATTTGAATAAAATAATATATATTAATTATTGAGTTTATATACTTCTTTTTCTGGTATACAAGTAAAGGAAAGGAAACCAGTATATTTGAAGACTACTCTTGATTACTGTTGCATGTGGTTGGATGGTGATGGTGGGGATTTTTACCTCCTAGATCTCACTTTATGTGGAGAATTTGTTGTATTTTGATTTATTAAGGATGTTATAAATTTTATTCAGTGGTTGTGATGCGATTTGGATCTCTTTCTTTGCATTTAATAAGTGATTTTGTCTATTTATTTCTTATTATTGTAAATTGATGTTTGCTATGTAATATTTGTTAGATATTAATATGTATGCATATTATGATATTTAAAACATTTTATATTTCTTATATAATGGTTAGGACATCAAATTAATGGGTGGTTAATGATGGAATTTTGGAGGAGTCTATGGTTTTTGATATTTGAATCATTTGGGTGAAATAACTTCCCCTTTAATAGTTATTGATTCCCTGGTGATTTTCAGTATCATGTTGGGATTCAGAAGGTGATTCAATCATGAGGAAGGATATCCAGTTTTACTATGTAGGTTGATATGGGGTTTTTCATTTAAAAATTTTATCATATTCCTTTAGTTATATGGATTACAGTGGTAGAAATAGAAATATCCATAGAGGATTGATAGGTAGGTTAAATAGAGTTCTTATGAATATCTCCATCATGATGATCCTCTAGATGCAATAATTTTCATGAATATTTTCATTAAATTAAGCATGATTTCGATTCCTTATTATGGAATTTGATGTACTTATATATGGGTTATGGGTTTTCAGATAAAAGTTTTATTTATTATGTGGAATATTATGTTTTTGGATGAATTAAGGAAGGAATATTATGGTGAACTGTCTGAAAACCCATACAAAATACATAACACGCAGTTTATTCTACCTTCAATATAAAGACTCAGCCTTTAACATTTCATAATAATGAGCTAAATATATAATTCACATTGAAGATATTTTCATGTTTAGTGTTTTAGAAAACTATTACATAACTATTAAATATCGGATTAAATATTACAAGTAGACACCACTAATCAGTTTGCATTTTTTTCATAAAATATAAACTCTTAAAAAGAAACATGTACAATTCCATGTTTTAGACATCATGACCTTTCATTGATCACATAATTTTCCCTATTTCACTTGATTTCCTATGAAAAACATTTCAAACATGGGATTAGAAAAAAAACCCATAAGGGATACACAATGAAGAAAAACGATTTGTTTATCAAAACATCCAATAAACTCTAAATACATTATCATAATTAATACTTTTCACCTTTATGATGTAGTAAATAATATAATCTAAATAAAACATTATTTCTGAACCTTTTGTAACCAAATGATTACCATAGAACCCACAGAAAAAACACATAACACATAAAGGTAACTTGAGACATAAACATAATTTAATGGAATAAACATATGGTCGACTTCCACACATATCACTAAATGGAATAGCCATACAGCCGACTTCCATACCCAAATCATTGGAGCTTATAATGTAACCACCCATCCTGGTTTATCACAACACAACAAGTCATCCTTTTTATCACAAAACCACCCGCCAAATGTCCAACGACCATTATAAAATAATAATACATAAAACAAATATAAAGAAAATATAATATTTCCACATTTCAATGACAATATATAATTTAAATATATTGAAATAATAAATCCATTATTAAAACTATTTTCAAATCAAAAATACGTAAAAGAGTATATGGTATTTATTTTAATTTTTTAAAAACATTACATTTTGTTATGGAAGCCAATGATCAAATAATACTCACGGCGGCGGAAACGGTCGTTGTCACCGCATAAGTTAAAACATTATTTTCTTTGTCATTTAGTAAAAATCCTTGTAGAAAATATTTCCTTTGAATTAAAGGAAAAATCAAAGGTGTTTATATATCATATAAATGAAATTTCTGGATAAACCAAAATATGCTTCAATGAATGGAGATTGAGACAAAGTCTCTTACCTCATGTCCGACATGACTCGATCATTCTTTAATATATTGAATAATAAGAAAAAGATAATTGATATATTCTTAAGAACCTTTTTATTTTTTATTATTCTTTTTATATCACATATTACCATGTTATAAACATTATTTAATCATTTAAGTTAATAATGGTCATTTTGTCGATAATTGGTACTTGAGGCCGAAATGAACATCTTATAATTACAAGTTGTTCATGAAGTCAAAATTCCATTATCTACATAATTATATTCAAGATTTATATATCATATATATCATATATATCTAATATATATATATATGTATTTATAATATTACATAACATTTGGAGATTAGAAATGAAATGCACTGCTCATGGAGACAGTAAGCTGTACATACGCATGGACACTACTTGGATTTCTAGTTAATATTTTAATGGGATGAAAACTTAATGATACATAGTTATATTATAAATATAATATAATATCAAATATAATTTCAGTAACTCCATCCTTTATACATTCCATGTATGGTATGAACAAGTCTTATCACTTTGAGGGGGAGGTAGTCCGCACTTCCCCAAATGAAATTACCGTGTTTACCCTTAATGGAAACCATTACAGAATGATATAAATGAAAAATAAAAAAGAATAGAAATAATAAAAATATAATTTATATCAGATATAAATATAGTTCTATCATAATTTACAACATTATAGGTGGTTGGAGATAATCGAGCAATCATCATTTTGTGAGGCAGTAGTTCACTATCCATAGAAATAGTATATTCATTACCCATTAGATTGAGCTGTGTGTAAGTTTAGTTCAATTAATTCACATAGAAACAACCCATTATATTGAGTATACTGGTTTTGTATAAAATAAATTAATAAAAATAGATTATGGGTTTGGATATGTAAAATAAAATAATAGAATATAATAGAAGTTGTTACCTTTAAATCGTGTATCTCCAATTTGATTGAACCAAAAGGATTAAATGAAGTGCCATATGACTTAGGTAATACTTGTAGATGGAGTAGAGGGATTTTGGGAGCTTATTTAGGCAGCGTTGGAGTATCCAACGGGATTGATAGGTGTGAGGAATGAGGTAAAATGGTGTCCTTTTATATGGGGGAGGAGGGGCTCTTTAGGAAAGTTTAAAACAATTATTTTATTATAAACTTATATTCAGTTTAAAAAGGTCAAAAATCATTAATGTAAATTATAAGATGACTCATGTTCTATATAAAAACATCCAATAATAATTTGTCTATTTTTTTATATTTTTGTAGTATTTATAATCTTATTTATTTAAATCATTCATTAATGAGATTAGCACTACATCATTATTATGTCCAAAATAATTTTATTTATTTGATGTATAAATTTTTAAAAACATACAATGATTTAGTAAATATTTTTATCTTTTAAATTAATATTTATAGTATAAGAGATAACTTCAATAACCCAAGGTAAAAATTTATTTACTAGATGTTATTTGTTTATGTCATTTTTTCCATTACTTTAAGTATATTAAAATAAAGTGTCATTGTCAATTCCAGGTGGCTCAATAGGGTCCCAAAATCGACCCAATTATGCACATGGATGGAAAAGTATAATTTTATAGGATTATGACACATTTTAGGTTAATTTTATATTATTATAATAATATTTGTATACCCTTATTTATCAGATTAACCCTTTAACCATTGTTAATAAAACTTTTACTGATGTAAACATTCATTTTATATAAAAATAAAAGTTAGATATTTACACAATATGGACCTCCTAATTCCAAATATGGAATCCATTTATCAAAATTCAAAACAAAAAATTGGCATAAATTAATTTAAAATTAATTTCCACTGTCAAAACAAAAGGCGTTTTTTAATAAATAATAACAATCACAAGATTGATACTTGTTTATGTAAACATTCAATGTGAAATTACTTAAAATGACCAAATATGTATTAAATTTTAAAAAATTAATACAATTATACTTTTAAAACAAATTAAAAATATAATATATCCTTATAAATATATTATATTAAAAGGGATTTTTTAATTAAAATACAGTATTTTTCTTTATTCATTAGAAATGAATTTTATCAGAAAAAAACCAAAATTTCATCCAATGTAAATTTCGATTTCCATATTTTAAAGTAGAATTTTATTTCAACAAATAAGCATATAAAAGTGACTAAAACCAGATAAAGAGGGTTCTCCAATAAAAGGTGGTAAATCGACATTTTAAAAAAATTAGAGTATTTGTGCTTAAAATTGGATTCATTCATATTCTATGCCTCTAACATTTATTGGATAAATGTAAAAAAAATTAACAGACATTTATAATCATATTGTATTTAGTTATATTCATTCCCACCAATAAAATGGATAGGATTTAATTACTGTTTAAAATAATAATATATTATTATTTTTTAGTATTACTCCGCACTGTGTGCAACATTAGACTTCGGAGAAACACATTTTTGTTTATATAATATGTTGTTTAAAATAACATCCCCTTTAAAATAAAATTAATATGTAATTCCAAAATACTAATAAATATGAAAATATCATATTCATTATTTTCATGAGCTGTTCTACCCTACACCCTTTTGGAAATTTCATCCTCACAATTTTAAAATTTGGTTTGAAAACTTCATTTGAAGTCCCACATTAGAAAAATGTTAAATAAAACTATCAATTTTATAGAAAGAATGATATGAATAAATGTCACCTTAGATAACCCATAATAGGATTCAATGAAAACATAGATATGGAAGAGAAACTAAGTGCCATGTTGTGATGTTGATTTATATAAAACATGATTAGGGAAAGTTAACAACAGGAAAAACAAAAAAATTTGTGATGGGTTAAATGGTCATTGGTTTTTGAGTAAGATAAGTAAATGGACAACATTTTTGTTTAGAGTTCCCTTTTATAAAGTTGAGTAATTTATCTATGAGACTTAATAAGTACATAAAGACACATGAATACTTGTCATGTATACTTTCATCCTTTACTAAATTTCTAGCACAAACTCTTCTATTCTCAAAACGATGAGTATTCAGGTTGACTTGGACACATAAAAAGCACTAAAATCGAATTTTATAGAATAACATGATCCACAATATATGAACAATTTATTTCCCCAATCATTATACATTAACCAAAACCAAAAAATTTTAGTATGAGATAAGATAATCCCATAAAGGATAACCATATGTAAATAGAAATACTATAATTAATCTCAACAATCCAACAAAAAGATCCCATGGTCCAAGAAAGAGCATTCAATATAAAATTTTACATAAAATTCTTCAAAATAATCAAAAAAAATATTGGAACCCAAAAGTTATAAATATTTAAATCACATTGTCATTCACAGTAAATCATAATATTTATCTCCAAAAACATCAACCACTCTTAATGTCTCATACTTAAGTGTAATTAACCTAATCACAGATTCATTATGATAAGTTTACAATTTCTATAAATAACCCAAATCATCATGTCGACATAATAAAAATATAGATTTTTCCAATATAATATTTCAACCATTACTACACAAATTTAATCCCATTGTATTCTATTTTCCTTGAGTATATGTTTTTCCAAAAATATAGAATGGTTTCTAAAATATCCTTTATCATTTAATCACCAAATCAATTTCCTATTCTAAGGATTTCCATTTGATAAAACATATGATACCAAATAAACATGTTCTTCATCCATAAAATCATTTAAAAAAAATAATTATTCATACAAACCAGGGACTTAACATAGTCTAGTGGTAGGTGATACAACCCAATCACACATTGGTTGTGGGTTCGATTCCCGCAACATTGTCCAACACGATGGGTTGTCACACGGTCTGCGTGTTGTTCTTTTTCAAGAACTATAAAATATCATAAAATTCATAAAATAATATACAAATTCTTTAAATATACAAGAACATAATTTATCCTCAACGGTAATCTAATACCTTTCATTTTTCACCCCAAAATGTAATAACTATTTATCTCCTCTAAAATAACTGTTACTTTTTCTAATATGCAAACCATTCTATTTATGTAACTTATTCTTAAATAACACCCTAACCTCAAAATTTATCTAAATTGGCCTATGATTCCAACTATAAGGATCCAATATAAAAAATTTCATAATATTGAGTAAAATCAAGAATTCATATATAGGATTTTTCCAGGTTTAGATTTTTAGAGAATTAGGCTATAACTATTACACATCTGCTTAAATATTATAAGTAGCCACTACTTGTCTGTATCCATTTTTTTATAAAATATAAAATCTTAAAAATAAACATGTATAGTTATATGTTTAAGACATCATGGATTTTCTGTGATCACATCTTTGTCCCCATTACACTTCATATGATGTGAAGAAACATTTCTAAAACTTGGGATGAGAAAAAATCTCAGTAAGGGATAAATAATGAAGAAAAACGATAAGTTTTTTCAAAACAACATGTAAACCATGAATAATTTATTATATGTAATACTATTCACCTTTATGATGTTGTAAATTCTCTTCTATGAATATAAGATCATTTCATACCTTTTTTGGCCAAATGAATACCACAAAACCCATAGAAAGAACACATAACATATAAAGTTAACTTGGGACATTAATATAATTTAATGGAATAACCATACGGATGACTTATACACATATCACTAAATGGAATAGCCATACGACTGATATCCATGCCCAATGAATTGGAGGTTATAACGTAAGCACCCCTAATGGTTTATCACAACACCACCCATCATTTAGTTTATCACATAACCACCTGTCAAATGTCCATGTACCATTATAAGATAATAAAACATAAAAGAAATGTAAAGGAAAGATAAAATTTATTCATTTCATTCACAATATATCATTTTAATATATTTTCATAAAAAATACATTATCAAAATCATTTTCAACAGCAAAATATTTAAAAGATTATATGATATTTGTTTCCTTTTTAAATCACTATGACTTGTTAAGGAAGCCCATGATCAAATAATACGCGCGGCGGTGGAAAGGGTTATTGTCACCGCTTATATGAAAACATTATTTTATTTTGTCATTTAATAAAATTCCTTGTAGAAAAATATTCCTGTTGAATTAAATGAAATGTCAATGGTGATTATATTCCATATAAAATAATGTCGTTTATAAAACAGAATATGCCTCAATGAAAGGAGAGTGAAAAGATTTCCCTTACCACGTGTCTGACTTTACTCGATCATTCTTTAATCTCTGTAATAATAAACTAAAGATAATTTCAACATTATTAAGAACATTTTAATGTTTATTATTCTTTTTATATCACTTATTACCATGTTATAAACATTATGTTATCATTTAAGTTAATGATGGTCATTTTGTCTATATTTGGTACATGAGTCAAAAATAAACTTCTTATAATTACAAGTTGTTCATGTTTTAAAAATTGTATTATTTTCAGACTAATATTAATGATGTATATATCTTATATATCATATATATCCAGTATATATATTTATATATAATAGTACATTACATTCGGAGATAAGAAATGAAATGCACGATTCTTGGAGACCGTAAGTCGTACATACACATGAATGCTAGTTTCATTTCTATTTATTATTTTATTGGGATAAAAACACAATGATACACAGTTATATTATAAATCCAGTATAATATCATATATAATTTCAGTAAGTAAATCCTATATATGTTCCAAATATGGTATGAACGATTAATATCATTTTGAGGTGGTGGTAGTCCGCACTTCCTCAAATGAAATTATCATTTTACCCATAATGGAAATAATAATGTTATGATATAAAAGAAAAATTAAGAAGAGTAGAGAAAATATAAATATAATATATATCACATATAAATATATTTCCATCATAATTGCGACCATGAGTGGTTTTTGGTGATAATTTAACAATCATTATTTCGTGAGGTAGTAGTTTGTCGTCCACAAAAATAGTATATACATTATCCATTAGATGAAGGTGTGTTTAAGTGTAGTTATAATCCTTCTAATAAAAATAAACATTTATACTGAGGATACTGGTGTTTCTAATATATAAATGAATAAAAAGAGTTTAGGGGGTTGGAGAAATAATATAAAATAAAAGAACTTAAAATAAGATGTTACCTTTAAATCGGGTATCTCACATTGGCTTGAACCAAAACGTTTACATGATGTACCTTCTCCCTAAAGTAAGGCTTCAATGAGGAGGAGAGGGATTTGGAGAGATTATTTAGGAAGTGTTTGGATGATCCAAGTGTTGTAGAGGTATGAGGAATGTGTTTGAAGTGGTTTCCTTTTATAAGGGGGAGGAGGGACCCTTTAGGACTGTTTGAAACTATTATTTTATTATAAATTTATCATCAGTTTAAAAAGTTCCAAAAACTATTAAAGTCCAAGATAAGATGACTCATGTTCGAAATAAAATCATCCAATAAAAATTAGACAGGTTTTGGATATTGTTTTAGTATTTATAATTGTATTTATTTAATTCATTCAATAATGAGGTAAACACTACACCATTATTGTGTCATAATTAATTTTATTTATTTGTTGTCTGAAAATTAAAAAAAATACCATGATTTTTTAAATAATTATAGGTTTTAAATGATTATTTATAGTCGATGGGGTAAAATATAACCCCATTTAAAAAATTATTTACTAAAAGATATTTGTTTATTTCATTTTTTCCTATACTATAATTTAATAAAGAAAAGTGTCATTATCACTCCCATGTGGCTCCATGGGGTCCCAAAATCGACACAATGATGGATATTATTGGAAATGTATCAACCAATAGGATTAGGACACATGTTAGTGTTGCATTATATTATTATTATCATATTTTATTACCCTTATTTACCAGATTTACCCAATAACCATGGTAAATAACTTTTTAACTAAAGTAAATATTCATAATGTCTAAAAATAAAAGCTACCTATTTACACAATTTTAACTTCTAGATTATTAATAGGGAGTCCATTTTTTCAAATTAAATACACATAAGTGGATTAAATTAATCTTAATTTAATTATCATTGTCAAAATAAGAGGTGTGTTTTTACGAAATGATAGCTACCAAAATATTGACCCTTCTTTATGTCCAATATCAAAGTAAAATTGCATCCAAAGACCAAAATTGGATTAAATAGTAAAAACATAATATAATTAAACATTAAAACCTATTAAAAAGATAATCTGACCTTATAAATAAATTTGATTAGAAGACATTTTGGAATTAAAATAATGTACTTTATAATATTCATTAAAAATTATTTTTATCATAAAAAACCATAATTTCATTCAATATAAATTTGGATGTCCTGATTATAAAGAGGTAATTTTATTTTGTAAAATTTAACTTTTAAATGTCACAAAACTAGATAAAGAGGGTTCACCATTAAATGGCTGTAAATCGACCTTTTAAAAAACAATAGACTATATGTGCTTAAAATTGGATTCTTTCACATATTGAGCCTCTAAAATTTATTGGATAAATGTAAAAAAATTTAACAAACATGTATAATAATATTGTTGTTAGTTAAATTCATTCTCAAAAATAAAACGGCTAGTCGTTAACAACCATTTAATATAATAATATATTATTATTTTTTAGTATGAATCAGCATTGTGTGCAACAAAAAACATCAGAGAAACCCAGTGTTGCGTGTTAAGTAATCCCATGAATATAACATCACCATTAAAATATAATTAATATTAAATTCAAAAATATTAATAAATATGAAAATGTCATATTCTTTAATTTCCTATGATTTTACATTCAATGTCACACTAAACATCTAGAATGTGCATATCTAGACCATGCAACCAAACCATGATTACTGTGTTAATGATAAATATATGTGTTTTTTCACCCTATTTATATTTATAATTGTTATTAATGTTAATGATTGTTATTTATTATTTATTGTATGGTTTATTTTATAATTAATTACTGTTTTTGAAGAAATAATTTGGTATTAAATGATTTTATTTATCTTGTACTTTATAAATAATTCCACATATAATGTACTCCATTAATCAAAGAGTGAGAAATGTAATGCATATTCGATAGGTAATGATTTTATTTTTCCATTAATTAGTGGAATAAATGGTCCCTTATATCCAATAATTATTCCAAGATTATGGAAAATATTATAAACATATGTTTGATAACTCCCAAGATTACAATAAGGAGAATCCATCAAAATTATATATTTATAATCGAATCCTTGATCATATGGAATGCATTGAAATGATCGTGGTTATTTCCTTGATGAACCTTGAGACCTCAAATGTTGGATTCACAACTTATTTTTAGAATGACTAAGTTGAATATAGTTTGAATCTATAGTGAAATAAAATATTCATTACAATCTTCCATGGGATACATATAACAAAGTATTCTACCAGAATTTTTATTATGATACAATGATTATAGCGATAGACTGTGGATTTATGACATTTTAGTAAGGAAACCATTTGATGATTGAATATGATACTCATTTTTTCAATTTTTTTCACTTATCTATCAAGATCATCATGAATGACTAAATCATGATTAGAAATTTGGGAATGGGTTTAATGTATGATATTATATCGATGCTTATTCTCATTTTCCTATCGACCTATAGAAAAATAGTTGATAATGTGGTTATGAATGAGTACGCCTTAACCAAGAAGATGTGTCACAATTTAATTTCATCAATATAATGGGGAATCCGGAGATCATTTTGATAGAAAACAATGTGATATGAATATCATTATATTTATTAAATAGGTGTTCAAATGTAATCTATTTCAGAACTAGAAACATTTATTGGGTGTTATAGTAAAAATTGTTTTTATTGTGGGAAGTTTAGACACTCTAAACCTGAATTATTATATTCTCTCATGGTGTTCCATCGACAAGGTTCTTGGTCTTATTTAGTGAATCTATAATAGGATAGTTGAATTGGTTCATTATTTTCTAATATTTAAGAGTGTATCATGATAATCCTAAGAGATTATTACCTCACTATTATATTGAAATGTATATTTATATTATTATGACTGATTAGTGTGGGAATGTTTTTTGAATTCATTAGGCAGTTGTGGTGGTATCTATTGAATCTGAATCTAGGGTAAACAACCATGAGTTGTATAATATTTTTTTCATCAAATATAGACATTTTTTTTTTCGATATAGGTTATTCCCATTACTTTATCTCTTTAAAGATAATTGATACATTGTGTATGATAGAAAATGGTATTCTATTTAAAGTGGATTTCGGTACACAATTTTTGGATGTACTATAGGGAATCATGGTGTTGGTCCTATATGTTATGGATCTCAACAGCTACAAGGATCAGCTAGTCCGTTTTGAAGCATAACATTACTACTATCATCATAACATATTGTTTTCATCCTCTGATCAGAAAAATATTGTCACATAGCGTTGGTGATATCTATGGTCTTGGTTGGAAGAAACAATTGTTTTTATTGTGGGATTGGTTATTTATTTTTTATCTAGGATATTATATGATGTTTTATAGAGAGGTGAAAATAGTAATATTCATGTTATATTTTACTACTACCTTTATATAGATTCAAATTATTTCTCCTAAAAACTACCACATTTCAAGAATTATAATACCGTTGACCTACTCCCTAGGGAAATTCGTACAACCTTTATAATAATTTTTTATATCCTATCATGTCATTATATTTAATAGTTTAATTATATAATATTGATATCAAGGGATTTATTCATATAAACGTGAATAAATGCGAATAATATGTTCTTTTTTTAAATAAAACATATGTGTGTTATAAATTTTAAAAATATTATTTCATAATTTATCAAGTGACCATATGATACATATTAATTTACCTGAACTCATGGACATTTTCACTAGCTTAAGTGATTTGGGTGGTTTTATAAAATTCACTTCAAGTCAATGTATAACCAGTTGAGGGTTGGGGATGTTGGTGTTTCAATTTCAAAAATAAGGATATAGTATATAAATTTTCAGTATTTTTTATTCTTTTTTGGAATTACTACTGTTTAAATAGACCTTATAGATTTGGTGTAACACCCCGACCCCTCTAGGTTGGAGATGGTGCATTACATGGGATATTATCTTGGTTAAAAGGAATGATAATCCTAAAGGAATGATCAGTTTAGTAGTCTTGAAGAAACTAGATATATCTATTTAACACATCTTTCATTGGATAAGGTTACAAGATACTATACATAGCAAAAACTAAAAACGGCATCCCCGGTAACTTAATAAAAGATATTCTCTTCATCACCTGTGGAAGGTAGACAATGAAAGGGGTGAGCCAAAATTCTCAGTAAAGGTTATAAATAGCGAAAGCCTGAGAACAATAATATGTGAATAATAATCAATCGAATATAGTCAATACGACATAGTGAGTAGATGAAAAACTAATTCCATTAATAAACTGAAAATGAACTCCATCCATAGATTTTTTCATAGTGAAAACCTCATTGATAAAAATAATAACTAATAATGAATAAAAATAATTATTATTAATTGGACTTCATGTATATGGCACATGAAACCATAATACCTTAAAAATGGTTTATTTCTATGGGTAGAAACACTTCTAATTTTTGGAAACAAACTCGAAGGGTTTGTCGCCAAACTGTTTTGTTTCATGAGACCTACCAATGCATATAGGGGCTATAACAGGCCCCACCTGGCACTGCTTGTCCGAAGCATTCTTTATACATTGATTCAATACAAGATAATTATTCCTTTTCAATATCCTCATAGATTAGAGTATACAGATTCACCAATATTTCCATAATTAAAATAACCTTCCAAATAAACACCATATGAAAAATGGTGTACGGTTTAGACACCAAACATATACATGAAATGAGATTATGGATTTTTAATATAAATATAATATCAAATGAAAATTTATCTCAAATGGGCAGTAGGTACACCACATAAATATTATCAAGTGCACAGTACAAAGATAGTCACAATGAAATTTGCAGGTGAGACAAAGTCCCTTACCACAATGTATTCGGTTGAACAGTATTACCAGAACATAAAAACCATCAAGTGAATCACTTAATAACATGAATATAAATATAATTTTGTTATCATATATCATATATAAGTACCCATATACCAAATATAAGGAATAATTGGCTAATAATGTAAATTTCACAGAAATGAAAGTGAGATGAGGAACCCCTTACCTTATGCTCGAGTGTGTTCTTCATTTGTTTTAATGACATGAATATTCAAATTTAGCATCATTAATTAATATGTAAATAACCTCTTATAAAAGTAATTGATTTATTATAACCTTATTAGGTTCATTCATTGCCCTTTCTATGGGTTGAATTGGTTCAATTTTCATGTTTTGGATGAATTTTCTTCTTTGGTTTTCATGGTTCGTTTACTTGTTTCCCTAAATCAAAGTTCATTTGAAACATGGTTAAAATCCAGAAATGTTAATACATATTATTAATGAAATTATAGAGATATAAATTATCTATAATGATTTTGGATTATATACCATGATGATGATTCATTAGTTAAAACTTTAATGATGTTTGTTTAGATCGTTTTAGTGCTTCTTTAATAATAACAACCTCATTTTGTTATATAATTTGGAACCATGAGTAAAAATGTATTCCAGAACCATGGGTGAGTCATATATCATATATTATAACCTGGTTCGACCATATAATTTTTTTCATGACCATACTTGAAAGAATTAATGGAAATTGATATTACAACATCCACGATGTCGGTAATTTGATACATCGCGGACAATGTTTTTAATTCCAAGAACAAGTGGGGGAAATAAGAAGATTGATGATGAATTTATCATGAACATGAGAACACCCATAATATAAAATATTCTGGAGATTTCATTCCTCTTAAGTAAGAATATATAAAGAAATAATAAATAAAGAACTCAAAATAAAAGAATAATTTTGAAATTGCTTACAAAAATTCGGCAGCCTAACGGCTACTCAACATGGATTTAGAAAATATGAAAAAGAGGGGGTACAAAAGAACCTGTATATTTTTTTGAGGTAAGTCAATCCTTTTTTGGGAGTCTTTGAGAAAAATGGAGTTTCTGGAAACTTTTGAAGTACACGTCGTGTACTTTCTGAGTACAGACCATGTACTCTTTTCCCGCAAGAAGCCATGTGTTGGCCGTGTCTGGGCCACACGCATGGTGTGTATGGGTGAGGTGGAGGCCGATTTAAGCGGAGTACAGAAAAACCCACTACATGCCATGTAAACTAAAAGTAAATGTTGTGTACATTATTTTTTTCATTAAACGGACCGGGGTCAGGCCTGATCCCCATAAATGTCTTCTTCTACTTCCTGTTCATCCAAGAGTGTTTGGAATCCGTGGATCTTCGACGAGCCACCGTTCCTCCATCCATTCTTTTATTCGAGAATTGTCGATTGCGTTGTAATCATAGCAGTGATTTCTGCCTTCTGCTTTTGCCTTGTTCCATTTTTCCTCCTCATTTCCAAGTTATTGTTGGGTGAGCGTTTTTGGTGTTTTCCTAGATCTTAGACGTTCAAAGGGGAATAAATCATTGTGGTTCACGTATATCGATATCCTAGAACTACGGTAGGTGGTTTGTGCCCTTCCGTAGGAAGTATGTGAGTATTTAGGGACAATTCCACCATTTCCCTTGAACGGGGAATTGTGGGTTTCGAATTTTTTCCTTTTTGTTTGAATGCTTTGCTTGATTTCATGAGTAGAGATCATTCCATGGGAATTTGGATATTTCATACTGTGTTCCTGTGCATTTCCTTGCATGGTTTTCTTATTAGTCTTGATGTAAGTTTCCATGCATAGTTGTAGGATAGTAGGGCAGTTATACTGTTATGATTTTGTTCTTTATAATGATAGCCAAGTAGTTCTTGGGGATTATTTTGGATGATATGCGCACGCTGAGCATGTTTATTTCACACAGGACTATGAGAACCTACTATAGTAGACCATAGGGAGAATGGACGTAAGGGCTTCTCCAGAGTGTCTTTTAATACGTTGCAAGTCCATAGGGGTAATTGATGATGAGTTATTACTTAGAGAGTATGTAGTTCTATGAAGCGGGCCATAGGGGGAATGAGACATTGAGTGCTTCCCTAGAGATCCTTTATTACGATACGAGACTATAGGGGGAATTAACGGTGAGTGCTTCTTCAGAAATTCTACTCTTACCTGAACCAGAGTGGTGAGATTTTGTGTGCCTCCTAGTGGGTTGCTAGTACTTATAGGTTGAACCATAGAGGTTATGATGTGAGAGCTACCAAGATGGTTACCTATTTTCTACTTATTATTGGTAGTTTACTTGTGTACTTTTGATGCTAAAACTATGGATTGTGGCTGCTATATGATTTTCTGTTTACTAATTCCTGCACTTTTAATTGCCTTGTTTTCATTGACTATTAGGCACAAGTCTTTGGGTGATTTCCTACTGGGTTTGTATCTCACACCCTATATGGGCCATGCTTTTGGGCCAAATCTTAGATTTTCATTGGAGGTATAGATAAGGGCAAGCACATTTCAACTTCCTGTACTTGATTTATTAGAGCTGGATAGCAATGGACCAAGAATAGGCTTGTGATGCAGAATGAGTTGCTGCTATTTTAGTACTTTGTTTTTTTCTTGTATTTCAGTATGTTTTTGTGTTTTTTGAATTCTGTAAATACTTTTACCAGCTGCGTCATTATCATAATTACTATATATTCATTTCTTCTACTATTTGGTTTCAGTTGTTGCGTATTGTTTACTACTTCTGCTATTTACTATTAATTTCTTTTCATTGTATAACATACCAAATGAGTGCATAGTTTCCTGAATAACTTACCAAGGCCCCCACTACTAGTCGGAAGACTCTGGAATTTGGGGAAATGTGCTTGAGTTCATGTGGAAAACCGGGCACGGGGTACCTCTGGGTGGCTTCTAGAACCAGGATGTTACAATGTTGTATCAAAGGAGTTATTTTCTCTTCATTTACTGTTTGGAGACTTTATCCAGGGATAGGTCAGATTTGGTACTTTGTGTTATGCTGTGCTCGGGAGTAGCTGACCCGTGTACAAGAAAAATCCACAATACCTCGATTATTGCAGTTTTCTGGTTTTAAGATTTTACGGTTGATATGATTTGACCTAGAGTGATTCACATAATTTCTGTTGTTTTTGTTGTTTATATTTTGGTTCAATTTCTACCGCAACCCAATGATATGAGGGTATTCCATCTCATGCATCATATAAGCACTTTTCAAAAATCACATGCGATGCATTCTTGTCATGCAATCTAGGGTGAATTAGAAATTGCATGTTGTTGTGATAGACTTTGTTTAGATTACACCTGATATTATGATAGATGCTTTGTTTGAATCTAGTTTGATTGATTGAGTATTGTTTATATAGTAATTTTCTTAAAAGGATGTGATGATTTGATTTTTTGGGGAGTATAGGCCCTGACATATTGGAATTTTTCACCTTCTTTATCGTTTTTAGGTGTTTTATGGGCTTCGGTGCAGTTTTAGAGCTACTGCCCCGAAAAACCCAGAATACACGCCATGTACCTTATATATACATGACATATAGTTTTAAACCATGTCATTGACTATGTGAGTAGAAACACAGGTTGTGAAAATATCCAGGAACATGTCGTGTACAGGAGGTACAATCCATGTAGTAGTGAGCGTGTACCCGGCCGTGTAACTATCAACATGGGTCGGGGAAGCTCGAGTAGAACACATCGTGTTGGATAGTAACACTCCGTGTAGTCTTATTCTAGGTACCTGACCGTGTCATGATCAACACAGGTCTGTGTTATCTTCTTCTATACACACCATGTTTTTTCGGAACACTCCGTGTAAGGGTCAGCCGTGTACTTGGCCGTGTCACCAACAACACGAGTCAGGAAAAATCATCATGTACACACCGTGTTTTCTCCGAACATGTTGTATAGTCTCATCCTTGTAGAAGGCCATGTAGCTAGCAACATGGGTCATTGAAACCATTTATACTACACGATGTGCCCACTATGAACACACCATGTAGTCTCAGTTTAAGAAGACTGTGTGAGTTATCCGTGCAAGGAGACACGGGTAGGGAAACAGAGTTATGTACACGCAATGTAGTCTTGTTTTGTAAATATTGTGTGTTTTCTTCTCCTGTTTTCAGATTGTACTCCATGGTTATCTATCCTTGTTTTCCTAACCTAAGTTATGTTTGATCTTTTAGATATATTCCTCCGAGATGTCCTCCGGTAGTATGTCAGTTGTCAGGCAGTGATCAGACGACATATATGGCTAATTAGGGACTTCTTGCTGATCCTCCAATCAGGCCACCCTTGGCACCAGCTGTTATACCAGTTTCAGGTGCTGATGCATAGTTTAGGGAAGGTTTTGTGAGGATGATGTAGACCTTTTAGGGAGCACCACCTCCTACCACGACAATGGAAGACTTGATGCGGGTTTTCCAGCAGCAGCATCCTTGCACCATCTCGGGGGAAGGAGGACAACAGGCTGCAGAGTCATGGCTGGAAGCCATGTTGACCATATTTGAGATTTTTGAGATGCCTATAGAGAGGTGGGTCAAGCTCGCTACCTATATGATATGAGACTCTTCCAATAGGTGGTGTGACGTGATCTCACATGCGGGAAATCAGCAGGTTATGGCTTGGGAGGATTTTCATCGCGTATTTTATGACTACTTCTACCCGAAGACCCTGATGGCCGACCGAGTACGGGAGTTCATGAGCATAGAGCATGGTACTCTTTCTGTTATGGAGTACTCCCCTCATTTCACAGAGGTTCAGTGTTTCACACCCCTCTATGGTGGGGATGGGATGTTCTTAGAAAGGATGTTTGAATATGGTCTTAGGCGGGAGATCTGCTCGTAGGTGAATCTCATTCAGTTGACTTCCATCACTTCAATCATCTACTAGGCACTGATTGCGGAGCAAAATCTGAGAGACTCCGGAGCTGTGAGCTAGGGAGGTTATGCTTCCAGAGCTAGTATTCCTCCAAATGACCGCAATAATCATTGTATGGAGTCTATGTGTAGTGATCCGAGGAAGAGAGATATATCTTCATGGAGCCAGGAGATATGCTACTAGTGTGGCGAGTCAGGGCACACGAGGCCGCAGTGCCAGAGAGTCCCCGTGGAGTGCCGATCTTTCGGAAAGATTGGTCACCTTCAGCGTTCTGGTAGATTTCTCACCATCAGCTGGTGATGGGAATTCTTCTATAACTCCTCGTTTAGAAGTAGCACCACCAGTTTCTCACCAGTCGGGGAAATGGAGTTTTTCCGGCCATTCGAGAAGAGGTGGAGGTTGAGGCCGTGGCGGTTAGCCACCAGTCATTCAGTGTCAGTAGGGTGGATCAGCTCAGAGTGGTCAGGTAGGGTCACAGGGCTGCGAGACATGCCAAACATTTGTGGTGGAGCAGACCTATCAGTAGCAGGATCTCGTACCTTCTACCGTTCGAGGTATGGATTTAGTAGCCTCATTTTTATCTTCATCTCTTTTCAATACTAGTGCTACGCATAGCTTAATATCTATTACTATCGTGGAGAGCCTTGGTCTCTGTATATTTTCTTCTTCCGACTCGTTGACACTAGACACGACATCAAGTGTACGTCAGTGTAGAGAGTGCCCTCTCGAGGTTGAAGGGTATTGTTTTTATGGGATCTCTATCACCTAGAGATAACATGCTATGATGTAATTCTCGTGATGGACCAGTTGGTTCCCTTCCATCCAGTCATCGACTATTATTTCCATAGGTTGAGTTTCATTTCACCATAGGGTGAATATTTTCTTCATAGAGGCGAATGGGATGTTTAGGCAAGTTGAGCCGGACTCGAGCATCATTGGCTAGGAAGGGTGACAGCCCAGATTTCTAGTCTTTTTCTGGATGATTAGGGTTATTCATAGTTGGCCTTTCCTCCAGTGGTGGATTGTTTCAGAGATGTATTTCCAGTGGAATTTTCATGTTTCCCTTCGGAGTGTGAGGTAGACTTCTCGATTGAGCTCGTGGCAGGAGCAGCACTGATGTTCATTCCTCTTTATTGGATGGCTACACCTGAGTTTCAAGAGCTTAAGAAGCAGTTGGAGGTTTTGTAGGCAAAGGGTTTCATCCTACCCAGTAATTCTCCTTGGGGTTCGCCTTTCTTGTTTGCAAAGATGTTTGATGGATCCCTTAGTCTCTGTGTGGATTATCGGAAGTTGAACCAGTTGACTGTCAAGAACTTATATCCCTTGAAAATGATATATGATTTCTTCGATCATCTTCAAGGAGCCCGAGTGTTCTTGAAAATTGATTTGAGGTCCGGTTATCATCAGTTACAAATTATACCCTCAGATATACCTTTGACAGCCTTCAGGAGAAGGTATTGTCTCTACAAGTACACGGTCATGTTGTTAGGTCTCAGGAATGCGCCAACATTTTTCATGGAACTGATGAACCAAGTGTTCCATCATTACATGAACTCCTTTTTAGTGGTCTCCGTGGACGATAACTTGGTTTACTCTCTCACTCGACATGACCATGATACCCATATTGAGATCGTAAGGAGTACACTGATAGAGAAACAGGTTTATGTTAAACTCTATAAGTGCCACCTTTGGATGGATCTGATTCACTTCATGGGTCACGTCATATGAGAGGAAGGAGTATCTATGGAACCAGAGAAACTGAGAGATGTAGTTTCCTAGGAGCAGCCGAAGAATGTTTTTGAGGTAATAAGCTTCTTAGGGCTGGATTGATACTACAGACACTTTATTCAGGACTTCTCACGCCTAGAAGCACCTTTAAAAGGTCTGACCAAGAAGGGGACAATTTCCTTATGGTCAGATTCTTGCAAGTCAATCTTTCTGGTGCTGATGGGAAGGTTGAATTCAGCACTGATACTAGTGTTTCCAGAGACAGGCAAGAGCAACACTATTTATTATGATGCTTATGGTATCAGGATAGGCGTTGTTCTTATGACGGGTGATGGAGTCGTTGCCTAAGGGTCTCAGTAGCTGAGGACACATGAGAGGTACTACCTGATGCACGATCTAGAGTTGGTAGCTATTGTTCATGCCTTAAGTTGTTGGAGAAAATACCTTCTGGGAGATCACTTTGTGGTTTTCACCGACCACAAGAGTCTCAAGTACGTCTTCACTCAGCGTGATCTCAATTTGAGACAGCACAGGGGGGTTGAGTATCTCCAGTCTTTTGAATTTGAGCATGCCTATATGGTGGGAAAGGTCAAAGCAGTGGCAGATGCGTTGAGCAGGAGAACTCAGATTTAGATAATTCTGGAGGCCAGGAGTGAGTGGTAGCTTTGGCTCTGTTCTCTGAGATGTATCTGGAGGTGTCGGACAGGCATGGACATACTTTTCTATCTTCTGTAGTTGTTATCTATACAATACTTGATCGGGTACGAATGAGGAATCTATCAGATTCAGAAGGCTTAGTCCTGCGAGAGAGTGTGGCAGGAGAGGACCCTCTTCCAGGATGGACATTGGTCAAGGATGAGATTTTTCTTTTCCAGGGAAACATATGGGTGCCAGAAGACATACGCAAGGAGCTGATGTGGGATTTTCATTCCTCAGTTTGGGAAATTTATCCTGGAATCACCAAGATGTATCGTGACCTTCTTTTCCAGTACTGGTGGCCAGGTATGAAGAGATATATTGCAGGTTTCGACTTGCGGTGTTCTACATTTCAGCTGGTGAAGGTGGAGCATCAATGACCAGTAGGCCTTTTACAACAGTTACACATTCCGGAGTAGTAGTGGAAATATGTCGCGATGGACATCATCTCCGGATTTCCGAGGTCGCCTTTAGGGAATGATGTTGTTTGGGATGTCGTCGATAGGCTTACGATGGTTTCCCACTTCTTACTGATCAAGGAGACCTTTAGTGTTAATGATCTGGGATTAATGTACATCTGATAGATTGTACGTCTGCATGGGGTTCCACACTCTAGTGTTTCAGACATAGATGTGTGCTTTACTTCTCGGTTCTAGAAGGGGCTTTAGAAGGCTTTGGGAATATAGGTACTTTTGTGTACAGCATACAATCCCCAGACAGATGTCCAATCCGAACATACAATCCAGGTGCTTGAGGATATGCTCCGACCTTGCATTCTAGACATTGGTGGTTATTGGGAGAAAGATATTGCTCTGGTGGAGTTCGCCTACAATAATAGTTTTTAGGAAACTATTAAGACGGAACCTTATGAGGCTTTGTACGGTAGGCCATGCCGATCGCCCTTATGCTGGCTGGAGGTAGGAGAGGTAGCTTTGATTGGACCTCATCTTGTTCAGGAGACCTCAGAGCTGATTAAGTGGATTCAGAAGAGGATGGATACATCACAGTCTCAACAGAATTCATATGCTGATCAGCGGAGACGACCTCTGGAGTTCGAGGTTAGGGATCTGGTTTTCTTACGTGTCGCACTGAGGTTGGGACACAAGAGGATTCAGAGATAGGTTAAACATTCACCACGGTATGTCAGGTCGTTTGTGGTTTTGGAAAGAGTTGGGATGGTTTCCTATCAGTTGTAGTTACCTCATAGGTATCGGTACATGCACGACATCTTCCATGCCTCTTAGCTCCGACGTTACTTTTCAGACCCGTCACATGTCTTTCAGCCCGGGGAGTTTGAGCTCGAAGCGGATGCCTCTTTTGAGGATCCTCCTATCCAGATTGTCAATCGTAGTATGAAGGTTCTCCGTGGGTGGTCTGTTCCTCTAGTACAGGTGTTATGGTTGCACAGACGAGTGTAGGATGAGACCTGGGAAAGGGAGGCCGATGTAGGATCACAGTGGCCAGAGCTGTTCGATGTTTCTTCTTCCACTCCTCGTTAGGGAAATTCGGGGACGAATTTCTTTAAGGGGGGAAGTTTGTAAGAACCAGGATCTTCATTTGAGGTATGAATTTCCCTTTTTGGGAGTTTTTGAGAAAAAAGGATTTTTTGGAAATTTTATAAGTACGCGCCATGTAATTTCTGAGTACGCGCCATGTTATTTTTTTCATTAAATGGACAGGGGTCACGCCTGATCTCCATAAACATCTTCTTCTAGGTCATGTTCCTCCGAGAGCACCGGGAATCCGCGGATCTTCGACGAGCCACCGTTTTTCTATCCGTTGTTTGATTCGAGCACTGTCAATTGTGTTGGAATCACATCGGTGAGTTCACCCTTATTCTATTGCCTTGTGCCATGTTTCCTCATTATTTCCATGTTATCGTGGGTTGAGCATGTTTGGAATTTTATAAGATCATCGACGTTATAAGGGAAATCATTCAGCGTGGTTCAAGTATATCGATCTGATAGCACCATGGTAGGTGGTTTGTGCCTTCCCATAAGAAGTCTGTGAATATTTTATTAAAATTCGTCCAATTCCCTTGATCAGGGAATTGTGGGTTTCTTGTTTTTCCCCTATTGTTGGACAGATTTTCTTGATTTCTTGAGTAGAGATCATTGCTTGTTAATTTGTATAATTTATACGGTGTTCCTGTGCTTTTCCTTGCATGTTTTTCTTATTAGGGTTATTGCCAGTTACCATGTCTAGTTGTATGATAGTGGGGTTGTTATACTATTATGCTATTGTGCCTCAAAATGATAGCCAAGTAGTTCTTGAGGTTTACTTGGGATGATACCCGTGAGCCGAGCATGATTATATCACACAGGACTGTGAGAACCTAGTGTAGTAGACCATATAGAGAATGGACGTAAGGGATTCTCTAGGGTGTCTTTTAATATGATGTGAGACCACATGGGGAATTGATGATGAGTGCTTCCATAGAGAGTCTGTAGTTCCTCGACGTGGGCCACAGGGGGGATGAGATGTTGAGTTCTTCCCTAGAGAGCCATTAGTACGATATAAGACTATAGGGGGAATTGACGGTGAGTGTTTCCTCAGAATGTCTACTATTAGCTGAATCAGAGGGGTGAGACAGTGTGTTCCTCATAGAGGGTTTCTAGTACTTGTAGGTTAAACCATAGAGGATAGGCTATGAGGGCTACCCAGAGGGTTACCTATTTTCTATTTTTTGTTGGTTGTTTACTTGTGTAATTTATATGCTAGAACTGTGGACTGTAGCTGCTATGTGCTTTTCTTTTTACTGCTTATTGCGCTTATACATGCCTTGTATTCATTGACTGTTTGGCATAGATATATGGATGATTTCCTACTGGGATTGTGTCTCACACTCTGTTTGGGCCATACTTTTGGGCCCACTCAGTCTTTGTCATTGCAGGTATAGATAAGTGTATGCACCCTTCGACTTACGGTATTTGATTTCTTGGAGCTGGAGGGCAAGGGGCCAAGCTTAGGCTTGAGATGTTGTATGAGTTTCTATTATTTTAGTACATTGTTTTTTTGTATTTCATCACGTTGTTGTGTTTGATGCGTTCTTTAGATACTTGTACTTGCTGCATCATTATCATCATTACTATATATTCATTTCTTCCACTTTTTGGTTTCAATTGTTGGGTATTGTTTACTACTTATGATATTTACAGTTAATTTCCTTTCTTTGAATACCTTACAAAATGAGGGCATTGTTTCCCCAATAACTTATCTAGGCCCTTGCTGCTAGTCGGTAGCCTCTGGCGTTTGGGGAACTGTGCGTGAGGTCATGTGGCGAACAGGGCACGGGGCACCTCTGGGTGGCTTCCGGAACCGGGACGTTACATGGGTCAAGGTTCACCTATCAAGAAATGAATAATAATATATAGTAGATAAATAATAAGAAGAAAAATATGAACATGGTATGGAAACATGAATGATATACCACATAAAAGAGAACATGAATGGAAAACGAAAGAAATTGAGATTTTTCTTAATTTGTAGAATAACCCTTAGAACATGAAGGTTGGGACCTTAGGGGCTTGAGGAATCCTTAGGAGGAATACAATGAATGTAATGATTCTATAATGTCGTTGTGGGTGAATTGGGAATGAATTTAATGAAGGGAAGAGTTGGTATTTATAGGAAAAGTGAGGGATTAATTTAATAATTTTCAAGGGACACCTCATGAGTGGTTTTTGCAAAACCATGGGCTTGACCATGGTATTTTTGCATGGAATAAGCCATGTGGGACACCTCGCATCTTATTTAACTACAGAAAAGTCGACCAGATTTATGAAATAATTATTTCATCCTTAATGATGTCATAAACAAACGGAAACTAAAAAATGTATTTTTTTACTATTCACAGAAATATCAACTGTTTCAGAAAAATTCCCAATATTCACCCTAAACATATTTCAACGTGTATAATTCAAAAGTGAAATCGATTGTTGAAAAATAATTTTCTAAATATTGTTAATTTAATTTTTAAATAAAGTCATTGTTAATACTAAAAATAAAAATCATAAAGTTCAATTAGATTTATTTCAAATTGAAAAACTATTTAAGATCTCATTATCTTGTTGCCTTAGGAAAATGAAATATTATTATTATTTACTATTCATAAGGGTCATATTACTATTCATATTACAATTCATACGGGTATGTTACTATTCACCAAAAATTATGTTTGTTCTATCAGACTCCAAATGACTTACTCATCACAACTCTAGATGACAATTTTTCGAAATTCAAAACATAGAAGTGGAAATTTTTTATTTAATTTCTAGGTTTTGACTATATCCTAAATAACCTAGTATTGTTTTGAAGGATCATAGTGATGAATATAATGTATTTAACAGAAACATACCATAAAATGTTTGGGGTGCTACATTATTCCCTTTTTTGGATATTTTTCCTCGAAATTTTATGAGCATTGCCCACCAAACAGATATGGATGGTTCTTCTTCATGAAATCCTCTGGTTCTCGTGTTGCTTCCTCCATATTCTGGTTTCTCAAATGAACTTTTACTAGATTAGTTGTTCAATTTCTCAATACCTACTCCCTTATGTCAAGAATCCTGAGGGGTTTTTTACAGTATGAAAAATCCGGATCCAATTTAATTTCATCATATGTGAGTACATGTGTTTGGTCTGGCATGTATTTATTTAATAATGATACATAGAACACATCATTAACTATGGATAGATTTGGTGGCATCGCTAAATGAAAAGCTACAGCTCAGATTATTCCCATGATTTCAAATGGTCCGATGTACATGGGGCTCAGTTTCCATTTATTACCAAACCTTAAGCGCCCTTCCATGGAGAAACTTTAAAAAATACATGATCTCCCACTTGAAATTCCATGTCCGTTCTCCGGTTTTCATCATAACACTTATGCCTAATTTGGGATGATTTAATATTTTCTTGTATTTACCTCACCATTGTCATGGTGTCTTCAATAAGATCTTTTCCAATAAGTTTCCTTTCACCAAAATCGACCCAACAAGTTGGAGTTCAACATCTATTTCAATATAATGCTTCATATGGAGCCATTTAAATACTGGAATGGAAACTAGTATTATCCTAAAATTCCACCAAAGGGAAGTATTGATCCCACATACCTTAAAAGTCATGAGAGCATGATCTCAACATGTCTTCCAGAGTTTGAATAGTCCTTTCAGACAGTGCGTCAGTTTGAGGGTGATACACAGTACTCATATGAAGCATAGTATTCAAATCCTTCTAGAGAATTTTCCATAACTGTGATGTAAAATGTGGATAACGATCAGAAACAATCGATAGGGTAACTCCATGATTTCACACAACATCATTAATATATAGTCTTTTTAGATGTTAAAGTGGTAGATCATCTCAAATATTAGGAAAATGTGATGACTTGGTAAGGCGACCAACAATGACCCATATTGCATCGTTCCTTCTAGGAGTCTTTGGTAGTCCCATGACAATGTCCATCATGAAATTATCCCATTTCCTCTCAGGTATGGGAAAAGGTTATAATAATCATCCAGGCTATTTCCTTCTAGCTTTCAATTGTTGACAAACCATATCTCTTGACACAAAATAACAAATATCCCTCTTCATGTTGTCCCACCAAAAATGTTCCTTCAAATCCCTATACACCATAGTTCTATAAAGGTGTACAAAGAAATTGGAACTATGAGTATTATCCCACAATTCCCTTTTTTAGATCCGGAATTTCGGGAACACTAATTCTCTTCCCGAATTTCAAAATTTCATCTTCATATATGAAGTTAATAAATATCCCAATATTCAAATATTTAATCTTATTTTTAAACTCCTCATCATCTGCCTGAGAACTTTTTATAATTTCTTGTAATGATGGTTTGGAAACCATTTGAAAGAGAATTGATGTTTCACCTTCCATGGTAATTACCGTATCCATATTAACTAGATCCATGAAAATAGTATGCCTTTAAATTCTCATCTTGTTCAAAAATCCATGATCATTTCTGCTCAAAGAATCTTCTACCTTATTTTCCTTCCCAGGGTGGTAGTGTATCGTGCAATCAAAATCCTTGAGTAGTTCAAGCCATCTCCTTCTTCTCATGTTGAGTTCTTTCTGTGAGAAAACATACTTCAAACTCTTTTGATCAGTATAAATCTCACATTTTTCACCATAGACATACTGTCTCCATATCTTCAATGCAAATATTATAGCTTCTAACACAAGATCACGAGTAGCATAGTTTTTCTCATGATTTTTTTTGCTATCGTGATCCATAATCAAAAACCCTATCATTTTTAATAAGAACACAACCAAGTCCTTTCATTTATGCAACAGTATAAATAAAAAACCCGTTATTCCTCGATGGTAGAGTCAATATAGGAGCATTGACTAATCTTGTCTTCAGTTCTTCGAAACATTCTTCACAATCATTTGTCCGAACTATTTTAACACCTTTTTCATGTGAGTTTCGTAATCGGGTTGGCCAGTCTGGCAATATTATTCACTAAATGCTG
Organism: Viscum album; assembly: GCA_963277665.1. Taxonomy (NCBI): domain Eukaryota; kingdom Viridiplantae; phylum Streptophyta; class Magnoliopsida; order Santalales; family Viscaceae; genus Viscum; species Viscum album. Next base: position 1,871,818,351 of record OY728133.1, read on the forward strand.
ATAATAACCTGCTAATACCATAAAACTACGTAACTTAGTTATGTTTTTTGGCGCGGGCCAATATTGGATTGCCTTTGAAAAAATTTAATCTAGAGAATTCCTTCTCTATTTCGATGGCACTGGATACAATTTCATCATATGATGAAATTGATTGAGAAGCTAGTGCCCTTAGAAGACATGGATTAAAACCCTCAAAGAAATGATCAATATTGTCCGCCGAGTCACGTATGTAATCCACAACATACATGGCTAGCCTTGTGAAGGTAGACTCATACCCCACAACACTATCTTCTTCCCTTTGTTTCAAGACAAGGAATTTCCTCTTCATTTCAGTTCATTGCTCACGAGGGAAATATTTTTCGAAGAATATTTTATTAAAAGTCCTCCATTACATATCCTCTATCTTGTCATCCTCTGATGTATTTTGAATCAAATACCACCATTGATCAGTGTCACCCTTGAGACAATATACTGCCAGTACTACCTTTTCATTTTCATTGCATCTTAACGCCATGAATATAATTTCAAAGGACTTGATCCATTGCTCAGAAACCACTAGATTAGTAGTCCTACTGAATTATGGGGGCTTCTGCAGCATGAAATCATTCAACACAGGTGTTTCATGGTTATTTGTTACATCTTGAGTAAGTTGTCCCAATATGGTCAGTATCTGATCTACTCCAAAGTGGACTATGTTGTCGTCCTCAGTAAGGAGATCCCTACCTTTCCCACTATTATTGATTCCCCGTCTTCCATTAGACACCATTTATAATTAATGGGATACAATAGATTAGGTTATGAATCTCAAATAGAAAATCACTCATCATAGATTGAAATATTATGCATATCTAATCTTATAAACATGGTTCCGCTAAGTAAAAATTTACATTAACTAATTTATAATGGATTGTAAATAAAACATGAATTATCCTAAGCATATCCCCTAGGAGTGTCATTAACAAGAGTGAATCAAGGCCTTTTGTTGTGCACCAGTTCCCGTTCGAGTCTAGCTCAAAGCGGTGTTTTCAGGTTTTACCCCTAGATACATCTGTGCTAGAGCCACCTATACCTTCTCATATCCAGACAGGGATGTATTGCTTGAAATATACTAATAATCAATTACTAACCAAAATACCAGGATTTTATTGTACGTTTATCATCAAAAACTACCTTAGGGCTTTGTTCCCTACTATAAATTTCTTACTCTAGTTTCCAACTGTTCTTCTAAACTTCCTCTGATATCAACTATAACACCCCAAACCCTCTAGGCTGGAGCTGGTGAATTACATGTTATATTGGCATGGTTAGAATTAATGAAAATCCCGATGGAGTGATAATTTTAGTAGTATTGAAGAATCTAGACACATATATGTAACACAAATTACTTTGGATGAGGATACATGATACAACACATAACAAAAACAAAAAATGACATCCCCAGGAACTTAATAAAAGATCTTCTCTTCATCACCTATTGAAGGTAGACAATGAAATGGGTGAGCTCAAATGATCTCTAAGGGTTAAAAATAGTGGACGCATGAGTAAAATAATAATTGAATCATAATCAATCTGATATAATCAATACAGCATTGTGGGTAAATGAAAAACTAATACCATTACTAAACTGAAAATGAAATTGCATCCATAGATCTTGTCATAGTGAAAACCTCGTGGATAAAAATACTAACTTATAATGAATTAAAATAATTCTTATTAGATGAAAATTATTGATCTAGAACATGAAACTGTAATACCGTAATAATGGTTCTATTCTATGGGTTGAAACCCCTCCGATTTTTGGAAACAAACTCGAAGGGTTTTTCGCCAAACAGTTTTGTCTCATGAGACCTACTAATGCATCGAGGGGATACAACGGCCCCCCTGCCACATCATGCCCAAATAATTCTTTATAATTTGATTCAATGCAAGATCAGTATGCCTTTTCAATATCCTCATAGAGTAGAGTATACAGATTCACCAATATTTCCATAATTAAATAACTTTCTAAATAAAAAACTGCATGTAAAATGGTATACGTTCTAGACAACAAACATATCTAGGAAATGAGATTATGGATTTTTAAAATAAATTTAATTTCAAATGATAAGTGATATCAAATGGGAAGTAGGTACACTACATAAGGATTATTAGGTGCAAAATACAAAGATAGTCACAATGAAAATGGCCGCTGAGACAAAGTCCATTACCACAATGTAATCGGTCAAACCGTATGACCAGAACATTATAAACATCATCTGAATCATTGAATAACATGAATATAAAAAGAATAATGTTATCTTATATCAAATTTATGTACACACATACCAAATATATGGAATAATTGTTGAATAATGGAAATCTCACAGAAATGAAGGTGAGATGAGAAACCCCTTAACTTATGCTCGAGTGTGTTCTTAATTTGTTTTAATGAACTGAATTATAAAATTTACCATCATTAATTAATATTTCCAGAACCACTTATACATGTAATTGATTTTTTATAACCTTATTGGGTTCATTAATGTCCCTTTATATTATTTCAATTGGTTCAATTTTCATGTTTTGGAATCATTTTCTTCCTTGGTTTTCATGGTTCATTTACTTATTTCCATGAAGGGAAGTTCATTTGAAACATGGTTAAACATACATAATTGTTAATAAATCTTATTAAGGAAATTTTGTAGATATAAATGATCTTATAATGATTTTGGGTTATTTACCATGATGATGATTCGTTAGTTAAAAAATTAATGATGTTCATTTAGTTAGTTTTAGTGGTCCTTTGATAATAAGAACCACATTTTGTTTTATATATTGGAACCACGAGTAAAAAATAATTACAGAACCATGGGTGAGTCATAAATCATATATTATAGCCTGGTTCAACAATATAAATGGATTCAAGACTAGACATGAAATAATTAATGGAAATTGAGATTATATTATCCACGATATTGGTAATTTGATACATCACGAACAATGTTATTATTTCCTTGAACAAGTGGGGGAAAAAATATTGATGATGAATTTCTCATGAACATGAGAAAATACAGAATATAAATTATTCTGGAGATTTCATTCTTCTTGGGTGAAAATAAATGAAGAAATAATAAATAACGAACTCAAAATAAAAGAATAATTTTGAAATCACTTACAAAAATTCGACTGCCTAATAGCTACGGAACATGGTTTTAGAAAATATTAAAAAGAGAGGGGAAAAGGGTAACCAATCCATAAATGAATAATAATATAGATTATATCAAGAATAAGTACAAAAATAAGAACATGGTATGGAAAGATGAATGATATATGACATAAAAGATAACTTGAAAGGAAAAAAGAAAGAAATTGAGAATTTTCTTACCTTGTAGAATAACCCATAGAACAAGATGGTTGGGACCTTGGGTGCTTGGGGAAACCTTGAGATGACTAATATGAAGGTACAAAGTCCAGAATATAGTTGAGGTAGAATTTGGAATTAATTTAATGAAGGAGGAGTTGTTATTTATAGGGAAAGTGAGGAATTAGTTTAATAATTTTCAAGGGACACTTCATGAGTGGTTTTTGCAACACCATGGGCTTGACCATGGTATTTTCCATGGTAAAAGCCACTTGGTACTCCTCACATATTATTTTACTATACACAAGTTGAAAAGATTTATGACATCATTTTTTCATCATTAATGTGGTCATAAACACACTGAAACTAAAAACTGTATTTTTTAGTATTCACTGAGAAATCAACTGTTTTACAAAAAATTCCCAAAATTCACCCTAACCATATTTTGACGTGTAGAATTCAAAAGTGAAATAAATTTTTCAAACATAATTTTGTAAAAATTATTTATTTATTTTTTAAATAAAGTCATAGTTAATTTGAAAATTAACAATCTTAATGTGCAATTAGTTTTCTTTCTCATTGAAAATCTAATGAAGATCACATTATCTTGTTTCCTTAAGAAAATGAAATAATAATATTACTTACTGTTAATAAGGTTAATATTACTATTTATATTACTATTCATAAGGGTATGTTATTATTCAACATCAATTTTTTTTTTCTATTAGACTCTAAATGACTTACTAATCACAACTCTAGATGACCATTTTCTGAAATTCATAACATAGAAGTGAAAAATTTATATTTAATGCCTAGTTAATGACTATATCCTAAATAACATAGTGTTTTTTCAACGTAACATTGTGATGAATATAATGTATTTAACAGAAACATACCATAAAATGATTGGGGTGCTACATTTGGTGGGTCAATTATTCCATCTCTATATGGACTTCTTCCTTTCCATTTTTGTGGAAAATGTTTTACGTACACTAAGATGAAGGATGATCATGGAGATTGTATGGCTATTGTTTTGGATCCCTTGATAGAGAATCAACTATATGATAAACTATTTAAATAATATTTTTGGATATACTAGGTGATGTTCTTGGGTAATTTTATTTATGATAAATAGAATTTATTATATCCTATGAATATCTTAAAACTCATGTTTGAGGAATGAACAAATAATTAGATATTGATTTTTGGGTTCTTTAGGGGATTACATGTGTTTTATTCGTGAATTTTTAGGATGTTTTTCACTTATTATGTATTAAATGGAAATTAGTAAATTTTTATAGGATTAGTATGTGTTGATGTATTTTTAGTAGTTTCATGTCTGATTAACTAGATCTCTAGTTTTTAGTAATCATAATACTACAATGTTTTATGAGGTGGTTTATAATTATTTAAATATGGGGTTGAAGTGTTTTATAATGATGGATGATCATGTGGTGTCCTATGGCTCCCATCATCTATAATTTTAAATTAATTACCCCACCCTTGACATGAGATTCAAAATCTGATTCTTGATTTAATTAATCGGTTCCATTAAGACATTAGGGATGAATTTATAGATGATTTTTTTCTTATGATATTTAATCATATCTTCACTAAGAGAGACCAGCACTTATTATAGATAAATTGGGTATAATATCTTATTTGGTTTTATTTTTTATATACTATAACAATGGAATGTTTATTGTGGATACATATTTCATCAGATAGAATTTCAAATAATGAATGTGAATTAGTCTATGGAAAAGTAGAGTCTGGTGAGTTTCTATATTGATATGAGTTTGGATGTAGTGGAAGATAGATATCAAGTGTTATTAATGCGTGTTAAGGTCACACCCACTATCTATGGTTATATTTGGATTAAGAAAGAATATTACCCTAATGGATGCATATTGATAGAGTTGTAAATGTTGGGGAGACCTCGAATGATTATTCTGGGTCTCCCGATGGTATATTCTTCTTCATGAAGTAGTTGGGGATTCGACTGACCTTGTGATAGGAGTAAATACATGAGGGTTATAATTCTAGTTAGTTCATTCACCCTATTTCTTACAAGATGTGTTATAATATAATAACACTATATTGGTTTTTTTTTCAATGATCCAGTTGATTTCTTATTTTGAATCATGATGTTTTACCTACTAGAGAATCACCTTTGGGCATTAGAGGAAAACATGGTAACTTCAGTCTCCTCCTATTAAATAATGGATGTTAGATTATATTTCTACTAATTTCAAGAAAATTCATTAATGAGATCCTAGTGGGAATTATTTTATTAGGTTTTTAATGATTGGATGACTAAATCACCTGATTTTCATTCCATTAATGATTCTATATAGCTAGAAGCACACAATGTCCGGTATTTAAAAAGATATTTTTAATGATCATGGTGTTCCCAAATTCCGTAGTTGTTGAATGCGATTAATATTTTATATCATGATTTTTTATGGTTATCTTGGAACCCATGGGGTCCCAGTTTCTATTTAACATATCTTTTCTTTATCATTCTGATGGCTATATAGATTGGAAAATCAAAAATAATGACGATGTACATAATATTTACAAACATGAAATTGTGAGTTCTTAGTAGAAGAAATTATATGGAAGAACTAATATATCCCCATTATTTTGATATATGCTTGTAGAGAATTACTATCACGACACCTCCCTATAATGTAACTCCTCAAAACTTAACAATAATGAAAGTAAGATAATGACCAATAATTTTTACCTATAGTTGGCATCAATTTGGTGACAAGCACTAAGAGTATAATGATATTTACACATATGGTAGGTATTATATTCAATTGAAATGTTCAATTGAGAGATGTGATATCTACCACAAAAAATCCTAATAATATAAAACAAAAACTATATAAAATCATCCAAAAAATTGAATGAAAAATGTTAGGCGAATTCTCAAAAAGTCTCTATGAAATGAACCAAAAACAATCCAGTGAAAACAACTCAACAATAGCTCTAGCACAAAACATATTGTTATTAATCTCAATCACAAAATTTCTATAGGATTTCTAAGAAATAGTTTATTTAAATGTTGGTGAGCCTAAAATGTATACACAAGAGGATTGTACCCAATGTCTCATTTGAAAATGTGAAATGAGAAGACTAATGAACAGGTGATTAAATAAGATAACCAAAAATTAACTAAAAAGAAACAAACAATTCCCAACCTCACTATAAAAATATTACGGAATAAAAAAATAAAATAATGAGATGATATTTAGAAAAATCAATAAAGAAACTCTGTTTCTACATCCCCCATTATGTTTCCTTTCTCATTTTCGAATGTGAATCTTCATGTCATCCTATTCCTACCATTTTATAACATCACATATCCATTAATACTCGATGTGGGATGGATTTTATAATAACATACCACACCCTCACATGGTATAGATTATTATTGTAGCATATTTCAAAATACATATATCAATATATCTATAATGTGGGTTCGGTAATGACTATACCCATACCATCCTCACACATGGAGAAAAATACTGTAATGAAATCAATGTAAACATGAAAATCTCACATTCCACTACCAGACCATCATCTATATCATCACAAAACTTCAATTATAGAGATGTAGGGTATCATGAATATGAAGTACATGAAACTCATTCCATACCAATACCACACATAATAACTACTACATATCTCATCATATTATCATCATGAATCCCACAACCTTTTCCATCATCGGTTGATACACATCACCAAATCGGTTTATCCATCATGTAATTATTTCAAACGAAGAGCATGGAATAGGGGGTAATGAGTCTTCTATTTGATAGCATCTTGATTTTGGGAAAAATATACCAAAAAATTGGGGGTTAGTAAATAGTTCAACGCATGGGTGGGGTGGATGTATAAAGAACATGAGAACACTAGATAGATTGATAACACAAAATACCCAACATAGGGGTTTACATCCAACTAAACTAGTGAATCCCACACCACCACTAGAAAAATTAATGGCCACTACCATCATCCACAACCACATCTAATACAATACATCACACAAACGGGAGACCCATAATCCACATTTCTTATCCCTTTTATCTTCATGTTAACCAATATCTATATTTACTAATAACAAACTAGAATCCTTTTATTAAACAAATACAACATATATTTTTGAAAAACACTAAAAAAATCACTTCCCATTTAATTATATGTGTTTATTAATTAGTTCATTATTAATAAATATATCACACATGCATTTTAGTCTACAATTTTTTAATATCCAACACATTCTATTTTAATTACATCATTCAATGTTCATTTTTAGAACCACATTCCATCACTAATACGAATATGAATCAACACATATTATTAAATATAGTCCTCCATACACAAACCATCATCATATGACACCTCAATCCATCACCACAACCCAAAAATATTATGAAAACATAATCACATAAAAAATATTACATACCATCCCTCTTCACATACTATACTAACCAACCATAGCTTTACTTCCCATTGAATTCCTCGTCAGAAACAATTCACAACCACCATCAGAATATTTTCAACTCGATCAATATAAAATAGGGTAAACATATCAAGATTACCAGACCATATAACAATAATCAATAATTAAAAACATTGCAATTTTAGATTCATATAATTTGTTTTCAATGTTTCTCTATTAAATTCATGAAAATTCTCAAAAAATCCATTATGTTCATGTGAAATTGAGTCAAAACCCCAAATAATTTCTTTATCCATTTATAAATAGGTATTAAATTAAATAGATACAAAAAATTAAAAAAACAACATTCGCAACACAAAAAAGGCTTCCAGTAGCTGTTATTTTTTATCAACAACAATAAACAAATATGAACCCATAATCAATAACATAAAACAATAAAACTCATAAAAAACTGATCCCCTTAAATTTAAATTAAATATATCTAATTATATGATTATTCATACACACACAATAAAACTAAAAGAATTAATAATATTAAAATTTCATTAGATGCACAAAAAGAAGTGATAGAATGAGGACACACTACCTATGAATGTTTTTTACTATTATACTAGAAAAAATGGCCATGAATCATCATCTATGAAATAAAATTCCATTAGAATCTATACAAAATATAACACCACCAAAAATTTCAATTTCTATAACCTGAAATATAGGACACTACAATGACCTTATAAAAGGTGTGGTATATGGTTATTTAGTAATTAAATATTTTAGGGTTTTTTGATATTTGGTTGTATTTGTTGTCAATAGATTAATATTTTAATTATTTTGAAAAGTTAATAGAAATATTTATTAAATATGGGTGTGTGTGTGTCTGATGTTTTCAATAAGATCAATAACCATCAACATTAAAATTAGATCCAATTTATGGAACTGATAGAAAAGTTAGGAGTTATTAAATATGATCCATCACATTGGGAGGTTGATATAATTTCAAAAGAAATTAGAAATCAAATTGATTCTATAATAAATGTTTTGATTGTAATGAGGATGTGTTTAGGTGTCTCACTTGATCCCGTAATCCTAATGATAATTTTTTGTCTTGTATTTCACAAAATGTATACGTTTTTGAGAAACATTTGATGAAATAATTATGTAGAAAATGAGGAGAGTCATTCTATATATCAGATTGTGGATTCGTTAGAATTAAATAATATTATATAATGGATGGGAAGTCACAAATACCTCCAAATGTAATTCAGACCATTAAGTGTTGATATTAAATGTATTAAAAGTCATTAAGATAGAATGATACAAGATGGAGTTTGCAGAAGATGGGAGAATACGATTTGAATCAATATATATGATTCTCATTAGTATAAGGAAATCTAGACACAAAAGGATGAAGATAAATGATATGAGAATCATCTTGTGATAATGTCAGAAGTCTAGAAGATAGACCTTTCTGAATAAGGTAAGTCACTACCAACACTCATCCATTAGACACAACATTCCGCTAATCCATCATATTGTATTCTATCATTTATTCATATTTTAGATTGTTGGTAAAATTAATACATTAGGTACATAGTTCTAATGGTGAAATAATTAATAAAGATTAAATTTATTTTAATAGGGTTATGAAAAGTATTTGTCATTTATTTTTATCAAACAAATGGGACAATAAGAACCAAAGTATTTATTATTAAAGATGACCAAAAAGAGAAAGATAGATACAGATCCATTAGATGAATGATGAAACTGATAAATTCATTGGATGCTAAACATAATTAGATGCAATATCCTTGATCTATGAAATTTATAAATTGAGGAATAATTTGAAGATATTTAAGAGTGGGTTTAAATTTATTATATTTAACTATTGTTATATAGTATTTTCATGAAAATGATTTTAGTGTTTATAAGAGGTCAACATATTGGGAAATATTAAGTTTTTCATATGTCTCCATCATAATGAAGAATTAGAATCAATAAATTGTTGTAACACAAAAGAAGTATGATGTTTTAATAAGATTTGATAAGCACCCCTAAAGATTATGAAGAGATTATGAAGTAAAATATGGATATATAAATGAATAATCATTCAAATCAGAGAAATTTATTGAGTAGGGAGTGATATTGGTTTTACTACCATTAACATTATAATGGCCTATAAATGGAGATCAAAACACATTTATAAATTCCTAAAAAAATAAATTGTTCACGTGTTCTGAGAGCTCCAACATTTCTTTCAGTTACTGTGTATACAACTGAACATTATTATTTATGTTTAATATAATGAAGTTTCATGTCATAAAATCCATCCAAGTGAGGCTCAATATAATAAAAAAATAATTTTCTAAAGGACAACAATTAATTGGAGAAATTCCATTAGATTAATCCCATCAGAGTAAAATCCATTAGAGATAGGTTTATTGGACCATGTTCCATCAGATGTACTAATTGTGATATGCGAATTGAGTTCTAAATATTTGAAGAATCTAATAGATGGAAGAGAATTGTAATGAGACCAATCAGATGAATCACATCATGTGGAGGTTATTGGACCGAGGCATATCTGATTGACCCCAATGTGGATTTTATTTAGATTTAATTTCTAAATAAAGTTTCAAGATTAACAAGTTACTTATATAATTTCTAATGTCATTGAAGATTTCATGCCTGAGAATTTTTATTTAAATTAAATTAGGACTACTAGAATTCTTTATGAAGTGGATTAGGAATGAATAAATAAATTAATTATTGTAAATGTGGATGCATACATATTCTTAAAAATTATTTCCTTGTTGGGGTTTATATCATGCTTTGAGAATGTGCATACTGAAAAGGATTTTTGTGTGGTATAACCAACAGTACCAGGAATGTTTCTACTGGGATTATAGAATTGTTCACTTCTTGTGCCTTAATATTCCAAATGGGAGTTATTGAACCAATCCATGTTGGTGGGATTTTTCATTATGGAATGAAGTAGGGCTTTGTATGAAACCTTATACATATCATTTTTTCTTTATCTTTATATTTTATTGTGTTTGAATGTTGTGGTTAGGAAGTTTTACATGATTGGATCATTACCATAATAAGATTCATAGGGTAATAATGCTTATTAATTAAATTGAGAAAACAATATTACAAAATATACGGAACCCATGATTCTCCCACTATTTGTGGCCTTGATCCTATATAGAAATAACAATTGGTATCAGAGGTGGTTACCTATGAATGATTCATATCTATGAATAGAGAATTGTAATTTCATGAACTCATAAATGATTATAGTTTTCAATGGTAGAACTATCATATCAATAAGGATAAAATTCTTCCATATCATATGTCTTTTTGGTATGATGTCTTGGAAGCTTCTAAATATGGATTTACTCTTCATATAGAGAATTATTATCTTACTTCTTCTAATAAAAGAAATACTTAAAATGATGGATGATATAGAAATGATATAGTCTTACAACTAATTGAAAGTGTGTTTCTTTGATTTAAGGTGGCCAAAAAAATAAATGATATAATGTATAAGTTTAAAACATTTATATAGGAAATAAAAAGGTGAAGAAGTCAATGTTACAACCTTGCAGGATTATTTATAAATAGCTGAAAAATTTTGATCATGGATCTATTGGTGAATTACATACATGTGTAAATGATATTAATAGAACCATAATTTTTCTTAGTGATAAAATGGAAGACTCAACCATTTTTGAAAATATTGTGATAATTATTGTTGATAAGATTGATGCCAAAGTTTTATTTTTCAATGATAGTGTTCCTAAAAATAAATCTTTGGATGATCATCATATTACACATGTTCCTTATGAAATTAGAATAGTGAAGGTTATGTAATGAAAAGAAAAGTTTGATCAATAACTATCCATCACATAATTTTTAACAAGGATAAAGATAAATATTTTAAATAATAATCAACTGATTTATAATAAGAGGAAGAATTTTATGATTTCAAAAAAATAGTTTCCAAACATTCTATTAAATAAAATAAATAAAAATTGAAAAAAAACCCTCCAAATTTGAAATTTTGAATGGAAGGGAAATTTTGCATAGAATATTCCTAGGATGTCACCTAATGAATACATTACTGAGGAAGATGATTAAAATTCATGGTAACAAATGTGGAAGTGATTTATTGAAAAATATCCTTATGATAAGAAGAAGATAACTTATATAATATGAATAAAGAATTATGATTCCTCATCAAATGATGAATATAATCATAAAAAAATTTATTGATCCTGTTAAATATATAACTGATTCATCTTGAAGTGATAATGAATATAACGAAATTATATATTTGGAATGTATTTTAAAAAATTGGACAATGAACTAGAAAAAAAAACTCAACTCTAGAATGAAATAAAAATGTTGTAGTAAGATGTCAATGAAAAAAACATTGTAGAATGGGAACATTGAATGAAAATATATATTTTATGAAGAATAGTCTGATAGAAATGATAATGTCAAAAATATATAACAAAAAAAATTTAGTAATTACATCAAAACAAGTTGAAGATGGTTTAATTAAAAAATCACATATGATTTGTAAATTATGATGGATGTGAAAAACAAGAGTTTTTAGAATCACAATTAGTGTTTGTTATAGAGAAAAGTATGATTAAAAATATTAGAAATAAGTTAACAATAAAATTTGATGATGATGGTTAATATTCTAAACAAGGTGAAAAGGTAATTTTTCACATGCGGGTTTTTAAGAAAACATATTCCATCAAGAATGATAACAATTTATCCTGGATGTATTCTAATTCTAAATGCGGTCAACTATTTGTGATCAAACAAAAACAAAAATAATATCCTAACCATGTCCACTATGAGTATAAAAAATTAATATTCAGATGTAACATTTATGTGGTAGTGTTTTTAGATATATTTCATTTTTAGGTTTGTAAAACATGTGTCTACAATAAAATAGGTATGAATGAATAAGAATAATTGATGTACAAGGAGGATAAAATGTTACTAAATATTATATGGAAACAAATGTGAAACTAAAAAGGTTAACAATGTTGATTATGTCTAGAAGGTGGAGAAAAAACAAGATGATTCTAAAAAAGAAAGAGTATATCGTCATATAGATAGAATAATCTAATATGGGGTGGATGTTAGAAGATAGATGAAAATATGATGATGCAAAGGGATATAAAAAGTTTTCTGAAGTTGAAAATAATGTTGTTAAAAAAAATATAGTAGACGGTGATTTGAAAAATCATAAAATGATTAAATTTTGAGAGAATTAAGGGAATATTACTAATTTTTTTAGATTACCCATATAGAAGAAATGAAAGGCATGAAAGAGTTGTTAAAAACCCACCATAACAATACAGTTCTGAAAATGGAAAAGAAATTGATATCCTAATCCGAATAGACTGTAGATGAAATATAACATGATACAAAACATGTGAAGGATGAAAAAAGGGTGAAAATACATTATATTATAAATCCATTAATTAGAATAAAATTTCAATACTTATTGAGGGATTTCAATCAAAATGTTACTTCTTAGAAAAGTTGTGGTTCCTACTTATTGACAAAATAATATTTTGCGTACTAACATTAAGGGAGTTGATGGAGTTTATTTAAGAAAAATTATGTTGATGACTATGTTATTATTAATAAAAAATAATGTTAAGAGGATGAAAAATAAACGTCTTGATTATTTTTTTATTCTACTAATCATTCAGATATGTCTATAGATATGGGTGTAGATTATTCTAATAATTATAATTTTTTTCATGTATTTCCCCATTAATAAAAATGATTAATGAAATAAGAACAATTATTAGAAGAATTTTTTGTTTTTTAAATCATTTAAAACACTGATTATACACTCGTGTTTTCTAGACTGGGTTCTCCCACTTAGACTTTTAGTTTCTTGGTTAATGGATCTTCGAAATAAAACAGATGTGATACTTATGTTCTCTAGAATTATAATTTCAAAATGCAGAGATAAAAAGTCACAACACTTGGAAATGAGATAATTTATCAATAAGGGGGAAATTATAAAAATGGAAACCTCATGTTTGACCAATAATAATTGGGAATTAAAAAAAATGGGGGATAGATAAGAAATAGGGGGAGTAAAAATTGAATTGGGAGATGAACTTATGAGAAATGAAAAATCAAGTGGTATTGTTTTGAATTGCTAGAAGTGGGCATTGAAAAAAAATATCAAGGGATGTATTTATATTCCTAAGTTTAGTTTTTGTTGTATTTTTAGTCAATAGATCAATAAGATTAATATTTTGATAGGTTAATGGAAAATTGATTGAATACGGGAGTGTGTGTGATTTTTTCATTTAGATCCAAAACCATTGAAATGATAATCAGATCAAGACAATCATAATTAAACCATATTAACAAGTCACTGGACATGATCGATAAAATTTTTATATTTATATAATTCATATGATACTGGAAATATTATTGTGTCTGTAAGAAAATTGGTGATTATAATGAAGAAGTGTTTTATAGTCTAAATGGATCCAATAAACCTGACAAAACATTACTGTTTTGTATTCCAAAAAAGTCACATGTTGTTTGAGAACACTTTTTATGATAACCAGATAATGAAAAGTGGGATATATGATGCATCCAATTATATTGATGATTGATTGGACCGAAATAACTTTTTTTGAATGATTAAAATATATAAATTCTTCCTAATTTTATTCAGTCAATGCTATTTGAATATTAAAAATATTAAAAACCACAAGGATTTCATGGTATAAAATATATTTTGGGTAAAATAGGAGAATATGGTGTATAACATTTTGGATGCTACTCATTAGTATGAGGAACAATGGAAACAAAATGATGACAATATGTAATATAAGAATCATATATGTGAAAATATAATAAGATATGAATATTGATCATGCTAATGAAATGAAGCCACTATCGACCCAGTTCTATTGAACACTCCATGCCACAAATCAATTGTAATAGATCCTGGCACAAAGTGATGTTATAAATTATTTGTATAATTAAGAAATCAAATAAAAATATCTATTATAGGTATAAATAAGTACAATTGAATTGTATTTCAATTGGATAATGAAAAGAAGAAGTCATACATTTTTCTCTTACACATTAGTCAAGAGTAAAAACATATGGATAGTTGAAAGATATCGAATAGAGGAAGATAAAGAAAAATATATCAAATTCATGGTGAAACTGATAAGGATATATGATCCTAATATTCATCAGATGCTAGATATTTGTGATGAGAAATTGAGGAAAAGAAAAAATAATACGAATATATTTCTGAATGGGTCTTAATGTCTAACATTTATTAGTTTGTAGGAATCCTTTTAAAGGAGAGGAACTTCAGTGTTTACAAGAGGTCCTAATAATGGGAGGTGTTCAGTTCTTTATATGACTTCCTAGTAAAGAAGAATCATAAATAAGAATAAGACTGATGAAATGTTATTATAATTGATATAGTCTAACGTATTGATAGGATTTGCGATGTACCCATAATGATTATGAAGATTTGAAGAGTTCAAATATGAAGCCTAAAATTAATTTTAAATTATAGGTTAATAAATTTAATTGAGTTTGAAGTGAAACTATGTTTCTGTCTATTACCATTCAGGGGTTCCTATAAATGTTTATGATGATACATTTGTATGATGTGTGAAAAATGATTTTTTCACATGTGTCGAGAGATATGAAATGTGTATGGTTAGTTATTGATTTTCAAATATAATATTATTTTCCACACTAAATATGGGGAAGATACATTGTAATGAATCTATCAGATTGAGGATCAATCCAATCAAAAGATAATTTTCCAATGGATGATGCCTCTTTGGACCAATACCATCAAAGTATGCCAATCTGAGATACATCCTTCCGAGAAATGTTCATGGGACGAAGTGTCATCATATGAAGGGATTTTGATATACAAATTGATTTCATACTCAATTGAAGAAGGAAATATTTGAAGGATAATATGTCTGAGACCAATTAGATAAATCCCATCATATTGATGATACCAAATGGAGGGAGATCAAAATGAAATTGTTGGGAATGTTTTCATGACATAATTTCTTGATGAAAAATAAAAAACAAACTCCTTAGATATTTATTCATTTTATTTAATATTTTAGATATGTAATTCTTGACTAATCTTAACTTTGGTGTAAGTGAAATATTTTTGAATTGGATTAGGAATAAAGAAGGGAAGTGATTCTTGTAACTGTGGAGACATACCATTTTTTAAAACCTCATTATATACATGGGTATATAACTTGATTTAGGGAATGTGGATAATGAAAGTAACTATTGGGGGGTATAACTAACTATAGTACGAAATTTTCAACTAGGATTGTAGAATTGTTCACTACTTATTCCTTTTTATTCGATAATGATGTTAGTGATAGAATAAATTATGGTGGGACTATCTAATATAGAAAAGAGTAATTATTATAACTGAAACATGAAAATATTATGTATTTTTTCGCATTATATTTTTTGTATGTGAAAGGAGAGGTTGGAAGTTTATACTTGAATTGGTTGTAACCATAACATGTTTTTGAGGGTAATGATGTTTAAAAAATTAGTTAAGCAAAAAGTTATAATAAAATAAATGGAACAATATATTTATTTCTTATCCCAATGTTCTTGATTCTACATGGTAATAACATAACATCTATCATGAAAAAACACTACAGTGTAGTGATATGTGTCTAGATGATTTTTTATAACCACACCCACCACCACATTTTGTTGGCCTATATTCATACTATATATGAATGGGTGACCATCCTAGTTATATGTCCAATAAAATAGAATAACATGCCGACTTAACCACCATGGTGTATACTAGAAGAAACTTTCCAACCCCTTATACAATATCCTTGAACCTATGTTCAAAACAACCCAACCCATGTCTAATCCTCCAAGGTACTGCAAAATTAATAAACCACATGAACAAACATGTTTTGGGAACCCTATACATGGTAAAAAATATACCATAGCCTCTAAAATATATCCATTTTCACTATTATAACCACTAAGAGCCATAAAATACATTAAACAATTGTTTTATTAATATTTTAACCAGCATTAGATACCTGTCAAATAATTCCATCTTTTAGAATGAAAACAGAAGCCAAAAATAATGACAGAAAGAGAAGGGTATGAACAACTGCCTGATGATATTCTTCCCATTATCTATTTAAAACAAAATAACATGAAGTAAAAAATCACAAACAGAATGAGGAATAATGAATTTATCATAAATTAACTACAAAAAAATAATTATATCACCCATGGAATGTAAAATATGAAACAAACTCAAAACACATGGGATATTAATTGCACATTTATTTCTAATGTTCCCAATTACTCTTTACCAATCCTCCATGCCACCAATGAAAATAAACCAAAGTGACAAATCATCCACAAAACACATTATCTTGATGGTCCTGGATCTGAACTATTCAATCAATGAATGTTGCTTTATCCACTATATCTGTCGCTCCCCAATTAGTGAAAATCGATTGGTCATTAGGATATCGATAAAGATAAGATACATAGAAGGAATCATTGACCCTTTTTAAACATGGTGGGATACCCAAAAAATACTCCATCTCCCCATTGAACTCTAAGGCATTAAATTACATGATAAGCCTATGAGAAATATTAGGTTCTTTCCCAATCCATCATTTCCCTAAATGAGGGATAACCCTCAAGAACACATGGTCTTCATCCTCAAAATATTTGAAATACATTAAATGACATTCATATGCCTAATAACAGTCCTACACTATGTTGATCTACTCTCAAACCATCTTGATCATATTTTTTGTAATCTTCCCCATATAATGAAAATGAACTAATGAATCCCTAGCTATGATCCATCACTATAGGGAACAAAATGGTTATCTATCAAATCCATCTAACAAATCCATGATATTATATTAGTGATTATTAATATTATTATTGTAAAACACATATATCGGTATTTACTTCACCAATATACAATTAAAATCTAAGATACATTGCTATAATATATCCTTCTATGCATGCATGTATCATTCTATAGGATTATCCATCTATAGGTGGAATAAATTGAAAAGGCACTACTAGGACCCAGAAGCATTCTATAGTACTCACCAAACTAATAAGGTATAAAATATCCTGATATGAAATAATGTTCTTAATACCCCCAAGATGTTGTATAACATCATCCATATACTTCCTCTCAATGTAATCTAGCACACTTAACCCCTCAATCTCTAGAAAATTAACTGAATTTATCAGTTCTAACATTATTACCAAAACATCATCAAATCCATCCATGGACTAGGAAAACATCATGGAGGAAATATATTTTAATTTATTCCAAATTACACTCAAGGACATTTGATGAATGCGAAAAAAATTCAGTAAGATGATGTTTGGCTTTAACCTACAAAAAAAATCAACTATTCCATGATCTCATCCATTCAACACATCATCCTATTCCACAAATAGTTATCACCTCATGGTATGAGACATATTAGACACACTATGATACAAAAAAAATGTGATATGGAAAACTCACAGATAACACCATCATATATCTCTAGAGAAACTAATGACATCTTCTGAATCACTATCTGATTCTAAATATCCTCTGAACACCCCATTAGAATCTCTAAGGCTAATACTGTCTTGCATCGCCTCCACCATTGAGTCTCCAAACTGATACTCCTCTAATTTATACCTGAGATACATTTCTGTATTCATCAAAGGAATGAAAAATCAACAAATGACATATTTTATACTAAGATACATTACTAAAAACTCATCCATTCATGTCCTGGAATCACTTGAAAATCTAAAACAATCCCATATTTACACAAAACACTATCCATAATCAACAATTTTTCATTCGATATTTGTTTTGCAGAATGTAAAATAACAAATCTAAAGAATACACATACACATATACAGTTAACAATTCAAATATCACATAGAGAAGACATTCCTTTAGATATTGTGATTAGTGATGACCAAAAATCACATTCTAATGATTTAATGTCAATATAAGATTAGTTCAAACCCCAATACTAAAAAAATGTCTAGATAATGAGTGTCATCCGAGTCCAAAATGTGGATTTCATAAAATCCGTCAATCATCACCCAATCCTTGTAAAACTATAGCACTAGTTAAATGACCAACATATCCATATGGTTGGAGAAATCTACCTAAAACTAATATGTCTAGATAAAATCCATGTCCTTTTTAGTAAAATCATTTAATACAGTTTCTATATGATTAAAATCGAATACAAACATATAGTAATATTTTGTAAGATCGAGAATGATAAATAATAATTACCCATTATTAGTTGATACCATGAAACAGTTGAATATATCTTTGATAGGAATATGAATATAACCCATTTATAATCCATGTGTATAAAATAAAATCACTTCTGGTATCCAAATATTTTACATAGAAATATTTTCATATAGTTCCTAGAATCAAAGAACCTATAAGAAGACACTAAGATACTAAATATTATCCTCTATTAATTTCATATATATAAGGAATTCATCAATACAAAAGACCATGGACTAGTACAGGAAATAATTAAACATGGAGTTCTTGAGCCCGATGAGAATAGTTGGTGCTTTTGTAATGATGAATGACATGGAAATGAATTCAAAATTCCTACACCTTTATCTGATGTAAGAAAAAATGTATCCTCGTCATTTTGCTTCATCTGCTAATATATATACCTAATTTAAATCAATTAAAATTGTATAGATCCCATAAGATAACCAAATATACCATTTATCCTCAATAGAGTTTTAGGGTTGTTAATCACTTCCTTGTTAAAACTATGATATTCTAGGCACATCCTCATAAAACATTCCAAATTCTTAGTGAAAAATCCCAAAGAACAAAAAGGATACACATTTGTTCAGATGAAAAACTTATATATCTAATCATACACTATGATCTTCATTCATTACCCCAATATACATTATAAACCCTTTAAACCCTATTTCACTTGAACTAGTATCATATGATTCTTTCTACATCCAATACCTTTTACACTATAATATTTTGATTGATGACCTTGGTCTAGTCTATGTCTCTGATTTAGTGGGACAACTTGGGGATGACACAAGACTACATTATCTATTATCAATTTTGAGTAAATATAATGAGCAAGATATTGAATAAAATATGGTTTTCTCTACTGATGAAACTAACTCAGATGAAGTACATATCGTCACTGAAAATGTTCATGATCACCCATACCAAGTTTACCTTCCCATATTTTCGAGAATGGATCCTAGTAATAACATATACCCCCCAAAAACACAGGATGATAACGGGAATACAATATTTTAAACTAAAAAATTTCTAATTCATGAGAAATTTGGGAATGACTAATAGGGATGGTTCCACACCAATCAAAATATCAACAAGAAAAATATATGTAATCCACTTTTGGAATTTATGTTTCTTAATTTTCACTACTAGCCCCCCTCTCATGTCTCTTATTCCTCAAAGTGATTTATGTTAGCCGACTCTACATTATTCATCACATTCAGGTAAATAATATCTGAAAATGTGGCGAACACATATATAATCATAGGGTGTAGTTATTACTCCATACATCGTGCTCTATAATTCGATGTTCTAAAGAGTTTATGAATGAATTATAAAGGTTCCTTAAACTAAATCAAAACACATCATATTATTATCCTCCAATAATAAAGGAATTTCATCTCAAACAAAATTTTTAGCTTAATTTCCCATGATATTAAATTGAAAATAAGCTCCCTCTAATTATTCGGCCAATGAAACATCTTCATCTTTCAGATAACAATGATACAATATCCAACACTATTTTTCCACAACATGATTCTGGTTGGCTACTAATGGAACCCAAAAACCCATATGATCTCGAATTAGACAAAAATTTATATCAAATTTTTATAAAAAATGATATATCTCATGTATAGAGATGCTCCCACTCTTATATTACAAGAATATTACACTAATAATCATACAAGTCTATCAGATATGTATCATCATATTATATTAGATCGATCCTAAAGAGTATAACTAGTTTATCCTACAAAACCCTAATTATAGGGTTGCACGTGAATGATGAAAATGATAAAATCTAAAAAATACAACAAAATTCTAAATCTCACTACTAGAAAATGGGGTTATACCAATGGTTCAAAACCATTATTATAGGCTGGAAAGTTGTTTGTAAAACCTAAATGAATGGTTTTCCAAAACATTTGTTATTTTTCCATTGGTATAAGTCTATAACAATTATTTAGGTTAAATCATTATTATAAGGCTCTAAGATTTTCATTTTACCAATTTTTACGATGAAACCATTTCTATAATTCATCGCAAAAAATTAGATAATAAATTTCTATATCCTAATAAAAATGTTTTATAAACTATAAGAATAACATTAGAAAGGTGGAAGTTGTACCCAAAATTGTTTTAAATAATATTTATAACTATATAATAATGGCTTTCAAACCATTGGTATAGATCATCTTTAACTTTCTTGGCAGAAGCACCCCCATATTGGAAAATTATCTATAAAAATTACCAAAGAGTTTCAAAAGGTATAAAATCCAATATAAAAAAATGATAACATTGGAAACTATTTAATTCATTCAACCAATGATAAAAAAATATAAAACATAACATATATTCATTCAATAACAATCATAAAAATCAAGTTTCATAAATATCATTCAAAAATGTAAAGTACCAGTCTATCTCTCATAAAAACCAATATCATAGCCACCATTGATATCATCTCTATCTCACTAACATCATCACCATCATACTCACTATCTCCATCACCATTTTCATAACCATGGATTTCATCATCCAAAACACCCTAATACCATCACCCAATTAACCATAAAACATACACATCATCGACATCTCCGTATCAAATAATGCGACAATATATGGTCCAAGATATGGACATAAGGCTACCTAAAATTTCATAAATTCATCACTAGAAATTTTATTTCATTCATGCTCATGCATTACAATATTTTTTCCTCTTCTTCCACAACATCGTTATATGATTCATCTACATGAGTTGTTTCTAAAATATTTCATCAATAATAATAACCTGAAGTGGGCCAATATCGTATTGGGAAAATACACTTCCCCATTTGATATCATACTCTCCCATGGTTCTCATTTCCTAATAGCTATTGTAGTTGATTTTTTGGACAAAATATTTCACCCTAATGCTCCTAGAGGGCTTCCAAATAAGATTTTTACAATTTTAAAAGAACTATGATGTTACAAAGTAGATATTAAAATTTAAAAACAACAATTAAAAACATACAATATATTATTGTGTCTTGTTGTTTCCAGTTATTACATATTTCTTCCTTTTAAAATATGAAGAATATTTTTTCTAGAGGAACATGACCTTTAATATTAAAAACCATCTTCTCAAATTCTATTTAATATATTAAACCATTATTCCAAATATTTTATTAATAATAAATTTCATAACTAAATCAAGTTGATAGACTTAGTGATGGATTATAATTTTTTGAAACGATTGATTATTTTGTTCTATTATGATATGAGTTCGCTATCAGAAAATTTTATTTTAAAATTTTGAAAATTTTAAAATACTATTAAATAATTAATTGATAAATTAAATTAAATTGTATTTATGGAATTAGTTGTTTATATTAGTTCCATGAATAAAAATTCAATGTAATTATAGAATAATTGAAATGGAATGTCTTTATTTAAAAATACTATTCAAGATTATGTTTATGTATAATATGGATAAATATACAGGTGAAATGTTTTATAGATGTTTTACTATTGGGTTATTTTTATGTTTATATGATTTAATTTAAAATTTCATAAATTAGGGAAATGAAATGTAAAATTTTCATTGATGTAGAGGGTTGAATTTTTATAGTGAAAATAGATTCTATGTGTTTTTTTGAGTTGGTTGAAATTGATTCACATTTATTATTTGTTATGGTAAATTTTTTTTAATGATTAGTATTAAAATTGAGGTTATTAATGAATGTTTGAGTAAATTTTAAATGGGAATTGAAATAAAACATGTGAAATTTGTTTTTATTTTTATTTTTCTTATTTTTCTTTAGGAAAGGAAAAAATGTGAACTGCACTTTGTCTTATTAGTATTATTTACTTTTTTATATAATTAATTTTGGATAATACAGAAATGATTAATGGAATTGGTGTTTTTATTAAATAATCACAATACATTTTATGATTTATTGTTTATTTGGTTAAATACTGATAATTTTTTGTCATCATGAGAGTTTGTAATATTGAAATTTTATGTTATATGAAGATTAGAAATTAATTTTTTTAAGAAACTATTTTTCTATGTATAGTGTTTTCCTTATAGTTTATTTAAAAGAAAATTATGTTTTGTTTCTTTTATGTTTTAATATATATTTTTCTTCAATTTCATAGTGTACTTTTGATATTTTGTTTTCATGTATTGAATTAAGAGTCTATTCCTGTAAATTAATTCTAGCATAACTTAAGTGGAGTGGTTCATAAAATATTTGAGCTTATAATCCACTATGGTATAGTATTATGATTAATCTGATAGTTTTATTTAGTTTTTTGATTTTTTTATATGAAAATGTATAATAATTCAAAGAAGAATCTTCTAACATGATTTTTTATATATCAATAATGAGAAATCATTTGAAATTTATTATATTTATAATATCATGTTATATGAATTTTGGTATTCTAGTGAATAAATATATTTGTGTGATTTAATATAGAACATAATTGGAATAAGACGTTTAATAGTGATTTATTTTTTTAATTTATAATGTGAAAATTTTATTTTCTTATATTTAATAACAATTATATGTGATTTATTGTGGTAAATTGATGTGATAAAATTTATATGTGATAAATGTGTCAATTGTTGAATAAATAGAAGAACATCAAAATGATGCATTGTAATTTTTTTAATGTTTTTTGTGTGGTTAGTGATCATTAATGACATATAATGATTTTTGTAAATCATAATGTTTCATGTTGACATGTTAATGTTTCTTTTCATGATGTAAATTCTTGTTTGGGTTGAATAACTTGTGTGCACAAATGAAATTTAAATAAAAAAATTAGATGATGTTTTTGTATATGTGATTAAATAATGAAGAGTTTCATGGTTGATAATAAGATATTAAATGGGAAAATAAGGGTTCTAAATATGTGAGTAATATATAAATTGCAGCAATATTCAATGTTTAAAAGTAAGAAAATACATCAAATAATCTTCTAAAAATTCATTAGGTCCACCTTAGAGTTACAATGATGTTTTTAACACCTGGGAGTTTATAAAAACATTATTCAAAGGGGAGTGATTGAAATTAATAATGGTTAAATAATAGATATATGGAAAAAAATTGATGATTAAATTACTAATTAATAATCTCAAGAGATGATTTGAGGTGTTTTTTGGTGTTTGGGTAGTGGGGTATGAAGTAGAATTATTTTTTAGAGTTAAATATGCATTTGGTATATGTTTATGTAATCATTCAATAATTGATTATAGTGAATACCATATTTTAAGATAAAATTTCATGTGTTATTTTTTTTAATTTTGGTTATTATTTAAAAACATCATATTTTTAAATTATCTATAGAATATGATTTTGATAAGTTAGAATTTGATATGATTCTTGTGTTTTCTTTTGTTTTTAACACAAAAAACATATTCAAAATTGGGTGTTATTTTATGATCTATGTGAGATGATGTTCAATCCAATATTTATAGTTCTATTGAAGATAATTTGATTCCTTTTTAAACGTATGGAGAAAACGGGGAATTACATTGATATGATGTGGAATTTAGAGCCATGTTTAAACTGTGATAGATCTAGATGTGTATTAGTTATGATGAATTAACTATGGGTAGTTATAATTTAATCCCTAATCCATGTGGTATAATATTATTATTTTTTATAGAAATGGAATAGATTTTGAAAACAATAATATAATGTATGAAGAATAAGAAGTTTATAAATAAATAAATAATGTTATATTATGTGGAAGATGTATTTAAATTTGAACTTGAAATTATATTTCCAACATTTAGTGTGGGATATATGATTTGATTTGCGAATCTATGTTGTTGGAGTGATATTTTATTGAAAAATAAATATAGTTATAATTATTTATAAAAATTATCAAGAATATTTTCGTGCAAAATATGAAGAAAAAATGAGTATATGTTAAAAAAATTCAATGATTTATTATTTACAAGTATCTATTACTGGGTTTCCATATATTAACCGATATAAATCTTTTATAGTAAAATTCATTTCTATTTAATTCATTGTATTATACTTTATTTGACTTTATTTTTTATCATTTGTCTCTTACACTATTTATAACTCAAATAAAATAATTTTTATTGTAATGATAACTATATGAAAAATAAATAGACATGTTCTACCCAAGACTTCACTGTGAAATATTGGTTCTTACTCTACTTCAAAGGGAATAAAATATGTTTCCAAATCCTCATTAGTATAGTTTTCTTCCACAAATAATGTAGGTTTTATCTATACTAGAAAAATTTAATATTGAGTCTCTAATTCTATGTGTGAAAGTGTACTAATTTAAATTATTTAAAAAATGAATATAAATTTTTTTGTGAAGACATCAAAAAAATATTTATTATATTTTTTCTCATCCCTATATTTTAATATTCCTAAATTAATATTTACATATATATTGTTGTTATGTTAAAATTATAATGAATCTTAAAAATTTAAAATTTATGAAATTTTATTTCCATAATATATTTAAAAAGAAAGCTTATAAATTACTATCATAACTACTTCATACCATGTTCTCCCATAGTAGTCTATCCTATAGTGTAATTTTATTTGGAAGCATCCTTTTCTATTTCCTTCTAACCCTTGGTAAAAAAAAATTCAATAATAGAAAATATAGTATTAATTAAAATAATTATATTTTTCATTCAAAACCCTCATATTTAATTAATAACATAAACTACATACTCTTCTAATGAGAAATAGTTTCCATATAATGTGTGACTAGTCACTCACTCTAGATAGATATTTCCTCTAAATTAAAACCAACTATAGAAATCCATCGATTTTACCACTCATGCATATATATCCACCCAAAATCCCTTAATTCCACGAGTAAGGAAGTTCTCATGATGTAAAAAACATGAAAATTATTACAAATATAACACCGAAATATTAATTCATATTAATATAATAATATTATAAAACTAATTCAAATGGATTTTCATAACTTTTTTGAACCCCAACATTATCCTTTATTTCATTTGGTATGTGTCTGAGAGAGACTATACTATCAAGAATTATTTTATAGTATTTATCCAGAATCCCCATAAAACACCGAAATTGTCACCCTATTTTACAATCTTTTGGTAATCCTTGTTTTACACATCCATTAGATTTGTGTGGGGGATCTGCCTCTCATTTATTCTTGTAGTCCCACATCGCCTAGTAGAACATTCATAGATCGATGAAAAAAATAATATAAGAATACATATTATAATTAAAAAAATTACTTAAAAAATTACTCGAGTTATATAATTATACTTGAGTTCGAATAATAATTGGGTACTATTGGATAACTACTCTTTTTGGGGTTTCAACGAATATATTGTAGTCAAATTCAATTCCTTCTCCTGGGGATCAATATTTTTTGAAGTTTAATTTCAACGATCGTGAATGTAGAAGCTCGAGGAGAAGGAAGTTTATGGAGAAGAATCTAGCATAGATGTCTGTTGAAAAGAATAATTTGAATGGGGAGTTCGAGAAATCATTAGATACGATCATAAAATATGAGGAGGATTATACAAAAATATTGGTGAAAAAATAAGTGATCTAAATATCCTGAGTTCCTCAAAAAATAGTGTGGGATTAAAAAATGTGATAGATGGTATATCTAATGAGGTGATCTAGCATGATTAGGTACGATGAGTGGTGAAAATAATTCAACTCCCTCACATCATCTGTCTTAGAAATTATGCCATTAGATTTGAGAGAGAGTAATTATCCCCTATGTGGTGGAACTTGATTAAAATGTAAAAAAAATAATCACATGATGTTTTAAGTTATTGAAATATATATTTTAAATCAAATATGCATAAGAGGAACCATAGGAGGAACATGCATCTCTCTAATGTGGTGATTATTTTCTAAAATCTTCTACCATTGTATCTATTCAATGTAATTCAGTATATATATTAGAAAAAAAATGTGTTTAATTAAAAATTTATAACTAATATTAATTCCAAATAAGAAATAATTTATGACCCTTCTTAATTTAATAATTCCAATTATTATTCAAAAAAATGTATTTATAGTTATTTATAAAAATAATATTATATTTAGTGTAAACAGTATCCAAACATAAAACACTTTTCATAAAAACCCAATAAATTAAAATTCACTTGTTTATCAATTGTATGATAAATATTTTTCATCTATTTATAATTCAATCCAATCTAGTTTTGGTATGGTCATTTGTTCCATTTTGGTTACTTTATTAGGAAACTTGTCTATTTTTTGGGTTATTAAAATTGTATAATATTTTGGGGTTGGTAATTTGTCCATTTTTGGATCATTCTATTATATTATTTGATTTTAATTGAAATTAGATTAAGACTTTTATATCAAATTAATTGAATTTATCATTCTAATTGAATATGTTTATCCTTTTTTGGATTTTAATGTTATAATATAGTTCAATTGAAAAATTAGAAAATGCCACTCCAAGAAAACTAAAACCAGTATTTATTGAAAATGATCATGATGGTCCTGTTATATATGAATCAATTGTACTCAATAGTAACTTAATTTGAAAAGTACTGACCTTAAAAAACCATGTCAAACTAAAGAAAATAACCCAGTCCACAAATGGATAATTCTATATATTTCCCACCAAAACATAATGTTTAGAATTTTTAGTGAATTATAAATTCAAAAATTCAACATAATTAATAAATTGATTAGGGGAAATGGGGGTACTAATTATGTCTATTTCATAATATACATCATTATATCATGTCTTGGGAATACATTAATAACGACACCAAACTGAGCTCACATATAATCTTCCACATAAAAATATTTTTTTCTATTGATTCAAATAAAAATGTATCATCTATAGAAATTCTGAGATTCATTTAAATACTTCAAAATAATGGACAATCAATAAATGTTCCATTCCCTTTCAACAAATCAAATAACCTGTATTTAATTATCCTTACTTTTCTTTGAGAGTAATAATAAAATATTGTATTTTCATAATGTCTACATAATAATATAAATTTTCATAGAGTTGTCTAATATAAGATTCAATATAATAATGGTATGTTGTGGACATTACTATTACACCATCATGTGATGTTCTCCTATTTATTTCTCATTCAGTGAAAACAAATCTGTACATATTGATCAAAATTTATTTTCATTGATGACCCATAGAATTATATCTTAAATTCAAATATCTAATTTCCTTCGAGACACAGTCTACATGTAAACTCAATAGCTTAAAAATAAATTAAAATTAAAATTTTAAAAACTATTAATTATATTAATTTATCACCATAAAAAATATACCTTAAATTACAACCAATTAGAATACCATTTTATAGAAAAAGTCTCTCTTATTCTCAAAGATAAATAATAATGATTTATATTTTTAAATTTTCCATGTTCCCAGAAGAAAAAAATAGAAACAACTTTATAGATATGTACAATTACAAGATATTAGAAAAAATATAGATGTTCATTTTACTTTCATTATGCAGTTATTAAAGAAAATAAAAATTAAAAAACTATGTGAAATGTCATGTCCCTCTCATCAAGGATTAATGTAGTCAATGTATATAATATAAAAATTATCCATTCATGGGGAAGTAATGGAAAACTAGGTTCAATTTGATCATAACAATCATTATCATTTTTAATTGGACTGTTCAGTATTGTATTAAAATCAGACAAATACATTGAATATAAATCCTTAAATTACTGAGAAAAGTAATATTTCATGATAGACCCTTCGGGATGTTTCCTATTATTGACATAGAGCTTCAATTTTTACAAATTTATAATAGTTGGATATATCTAATGAAAGAAAACATATCATCAATGAATTATATTGATTAGATTGTGGTTAATTAGATGCAACATTCAAGAGAAAAATAATCGATGAAACATTTTCTCTTACTCACAAAACATTAATGGTACCTCTAACAACTTATATTTGGAAAAAAACATGGAGAATTGTTTAACATAATGATAATTATAAAAATTGTACTATAGAACAGCTAACAGCTATTCATTATTGGACAACAGTTGTTGGATTTCAATTGGAATTAAATCATGCATATTGATGTGATATACATAATTCTTCATGGGTTTCAGCTTCAAATATCTTATATTGAAAAATTATAATACTTTTATTGAATATCCATTAAAAACATTAATAATCTTCAGTACATCCAATTTTTTTTGATGTAGCTGTCCTCACAAAATAAGTACACAGTTTTTTCAATTTATTATTATAGATATACACATGATTCAATTTTGTTCTAATAAACCAATGCATAAATTCTAGATAAAATCCTGAAATAACTTTTTTCATTCACCTGATATTTAGAATATTTTAAAGAAACATTTTGAATATATTTTTCAATGTGTTTTCCCTCTTAGAAAAAATTTAACACATTGGATTAACAATAAGGTAACTCGAAGAATATGATTTTCTTCTTCCAATTGAAATAGGTTTTAGAAGAAATATTATCTTACTTTTTATATTTCTTGTGACCCTTCTAAAATAAAAAATTAAATCATGAAATTCATTGGTGACAAAAATTATAGACATATGATGATGTGGATTATTCGTATCCATGTTATTGTATATATATCGATGATTATAAATATATGGATGATCCTTTGGAATGAATCATTAATTTCTAATAAAATTAAATATATGTACATATTTAACACTTCTAGAAAATATATTAATTATAAAAATAATATTGGAATATTTTACCTTCTTACTCTAGCCATATATCATATTATTAATCGAAAAATCATTTAAAATACACATAATCACAATACAAAATTGAAATATGACTTTCAAATAAGCATTGTATATGCTCACACCCACATTCCAAGGATACTTCAACTCTTTTATAAATATTATAATGTATGCATATTTTTTATCCATATAATCTAAAGGTTATGATATGAGTATACTCATGAAATTGAATAGTTATCTCATACACATCAATGGAATAGGTCATTAATGTTTATTAAAACATGACAATTACTATTTATAGCAAACAACTTTCCAAGAAGATAAAAACCATCACATGGAAAAACCAATGTAAAATTATATAGCCAAGATACAAAATCAGGATATCAAGCATCAAATGTTCTCCATGAAAATCAATTTATAGGATGGAGAAACTCATCATTATATTTCTTTATCTTAGTATGAACCCTATATATATTTAGCAGTTTTCCTTAAAAATGAAAATATTATAGTGAATTAAAATCATTGGAATTTCAAAATTACTTTCTCTGGAACATGCTATGGTATTCTTCAGCATTTGTCTTCCATTAGGATATACCACATTTTACAAAATCATTTCATTTTGTGGTTTTATCGATAAATAATATATAATATTTTTGGAAGGAAAGATTTTTATTTCTATAAAACCCAAGTTAATAAACTACCATCCAAGAAATATAATGTTTGGAGGTAATATATACATCATTTAGAAGTATTCCATTCAAAAATGTTATAATAGAATCAATGAATGTATTAAAAATCCTAGACATGGCTTTCCCATGAAATAGTCAAACTAAAATTTTAATTTTTTCAATTTTACACAGTTGGAAATATACTAATCCATGGAAGTATCATTAAATATTATCAACATATAATCATTATAATATTTATTACATGATTCATGTGTGACTCTATCTAAATTTTATAGGGTCGACATCCTTTCTTTTTCATGATGAATAATAAACAGAAATTGGTCATCTAATATATTATTCATTGCCATCCTCTCATTCATATCATGATCATTTTGATATTGAATGTTCTCTATATTTTGAAAGTAAACATAATAGTTTATTTTAAATCCATATTTTGTTATATGGTATTTGACTTATATACGACATAACCATGGTCTAAAAACAAAATTATAACATGGGATGTGTATATGACAACTATATAAAGCATAGTCAATTGAAAAATATAAAAACAACACAAATTATTGTATAAAATACATTGAGATCCAATCAGTATCATGTATCCAAATTCCATCCATTATATAAAAAATTTTATAAGACATGACATAAATAAAATGAAATAACAAAGAGTTAAATCAAAAATGTATTTTAGGAAATGAGAATTGTTTAATTTATATAAAACCAAAACTGGAAAAATAGTCAATATGAGAATCATAAAATAGAAGGCAAGAAATAAAAGACAGAAAATAATATATATATATATATATATATAGAATAAATATAAAACCAATATATTAAATTAAATTAAATAAATGTGAAATAACTATAAAAAATAGCACAGAAATTGTTGTTTATAATTGTTTTTTCTATTATTATCTTATTATATTCACTTATGAACATATGTTATTAGTATTATATAAATTCATGAATAAAATATTGCTATTTATTGGTAATAATATTCTACAGATGAAATTAATTATGAGTTTGGGTGATATATAGAAATAATTAGTGATTTCTAATATTGAGGGGGGTCAAATTGAATCCATCATAGATTTACTAGTCACCCCCACAACTATAATTTTGGATAATGATAATTTTTTATATACCCCATTTATGTGGAATTGAGTAGAAGTATTCATGCTTTCCAAAGGTTATATGGTATTTTTAGAAACAAATTAATGTAAAAAACTGAATTTTAGACATAGTATTATGTTATAGTTCAAGGAAATTAATATTTATTTTGAATACTTAGTTCAATATGCTTAAATAATAATATAATTCAATTAGTAGGAGTGGTAATGTTTAGATTGAATATTATTACATTTATTATAATGATTTATCATGAAATATCAAGTGTTGATATATATTATAAATTGAATAATTAAGAATAATTGGGATTCAAGATAATTATGGTAAAATAAAATATTTTTCTTAGTGTTTACGATGAAGTTAGAATGTGAGATATATGTAATTAGAATAATTAGATGTTGAAAAAAATTAAAAAACTAAAGAAAATTATGTGTGATGAAAATAATGTGATGGAATTGGACTATGTGGAAATGGGTGAATAAGTTAAAATATTGACCACGTTTAAGTAGTAATTAAAACATGATTGACATAAATGAAATTATTCGAATGGGATGAATTTGATTTGGTTTTGTAATTTTTTTCTGGACATATGTTTTTATTATAAGATAACTGATCATCTATTAATGTGTTAGGGTTCGTCATCAAAAAAGTTAACCAATAACTAATTATAAAAAAATAAAAAAATAAAAGATCTTCTAGTTTTGATATTTTAAAAAAACATAAAAGGCCAATACTAATCATTATTGTAACGTGAAATTCCATTAGTTTGACTCATGAGTACATAGCCCATCAACTTGTATGTTTCTTTACCCAAGATGAAAAATTATAAATTTAAAAATTATTGATTTTATCCCACAACACATGTTTGTGAAGAAATGAAAAAAATAAAAGAAAAAAAATCCCACAATAAAAAATAGGTTCCCCATATCATTTACAAAATGATTATAATGATTATGAGAAAATAACAACTAAATAAGTCCCATAGATGGATTGAGATATGAAAGTAATCAACTAAAAAAGTAAAATTATATTGATATATGTAGTCCATATACAACAAATAAGAAATCAAGAACGAGAAACTAGAAAACTAAAAAACCATCCGTCAATAATTTCATGTACAACACTTTTATTTAATGTCAAACAATCATATTTAAACATATCCAAATAAAGTAAATGTTCATAAAAAAGAATCTAGGTAATTGTTTTAGAACACTAAAATAATGAAATTAATGGTTGATATAAAATATGAATAATTTAAAAGTCATTGATTTAATATTTAAGAATAATGGATATAAAATGGTTATATATGAGAGAACACATCATATGGGGGATATAATAGAATAATGAATGTTGATATGGTATTTTGGATGAAAATGAGATGGGTAGATGTGATCCCATGTAGGTTGTGTATATGTAGAAATCATATTCATATAGTTATTTAAAACATTTTTCAAAGTAATATATATACCAAAAATTTTACAAAAACATTTTTCTAGTCAATATAACCTAATGGATTGAAAACCACAATTTTAATGCCATGAAATAAAATTCTTATACAAATAGTTATATTTAACCATTGAAATAGGACCACCCATAATAATTGTATCTATAAAATATTAGTATAGGCTCATTCTTATAGTGAAATATTCCACTAGTTTCATAATCAATAGGAATTAAATAATTTATTTAATTAAATTTATTTATTTCCTAAATTCATCCCACTCAAAAAAAATCACAAACAACAATTATTCCTGCATATCACATTAGACATTACCAAATAAGAGACTCATCTTCATCGGTTCATTCGATAAAACCATATTTATTAGATTAGATAAAGGGGTAATAAAATCCCATTTCATTGTTGGTATACACATACTATGTCATTCATCCCCTTTATATTGACACCATTTCCTTAATAATCCATATAGTCCTCACAACTTCAAAACACCCTGCTCAATCCTATATCTCAACCAAAATCTATGATAAATATTTTTCACAATCCTCTACATCAATAGGTATCCATACTAGGATGGAATCATTGTGAGGGAAAAATAACCCATTATTCCTTCCAATAGTGGTCCACGGGTTGGAGAATGGAACAATGGGTATAAATAAAGGCACTCACATGGGAAAAATTAACCTTAATAGTTGTTTATGATGGGGAGATAGGATATAAACCACTAAAATAATCAATAAAATTTAATAAAAGTGGCATAAAACCATCCCCCAATGAATTAAAAATGTCTAATGGATACAAATAATGTCTTTAATAAAAAATTACAAATGATAATACTATGGTAGAAACTCAATAATTGTGACAATTCCCAAGATAATAATTTGTAGTGGAGTATATGATGGAATCTTAAATACCTCAAAAACAATATATATATATATATATATATATATATATATATATGGTGAGAATATCATCTATATTATGAAAGACCATATACGTAGCCTCTCATAAAAATTTCAAAGGGGCACAATAATACACCGGGTAATAAAAAATAGAACCCACATGCACATAATCTCAAAAACCATCAAATCCCAACATTACCATGTAAACATCAATAAATAAAACAAGAAACAATTAAGATAATATCAATAAATAATTAATAAATACACCCATATCAACTTACTCATATTATATTCTTCTCCCGCACCCCATCTTCACACATCATAAGGCCATATTCCTATAATTTTATCACATAACATCACACATCAATCTATCTTTAATTTATGATGAGATACATCCCTTCCTAACTAACCCTCACAAGTTCAATCATCCCATGATACCATCTATATGAATCATTATATAATTTCTTCATTGATGTTGGTTGGTTAAAAACCCCAACAACCCCAACCTCGTATTGGGTCCAATATCATATGATAGAAGCAATGTCATCATGCACATCTCTCATTCCACTACCACATAATACTCAAAATCATAAGAAAACTATATATCTAGTGTAGTAGATTATCATTAATATGAATAAAATTATCCTCAATCCCTCATAAAACTATGAATAACCCCTAATTTT
Organism: Viscum album; assembly: GCA_963277665.1. NCBI lineage: Eukaryota > Viridiplantae > Streptophyta > Magnoliopsida > Santalales > Viscaceae > Viscum > Viscum album. The sequence goes on from OY728133.1 coordinate 1,871,853,170, forward strand.
CATCACATCCTCCCATAATATTGTGTTACTACTAACTACACCATCATTTTCAAATACATTCCAAAAAACTACTAAGATGAACACATAATTATTATCATGGATGAATGGGGAAGAGGGGATAACACATCATCTAAACCTCACTATATTGACATTGGTGAAAAAATCCCTCAAGAAATTTGGTTGTTGGTATATAGTACTGAACATTGATGAGAATCTTTATAAATAACATGAAAATACAAGATAGATAAATAGCATATAATATCCAATAAAGTGGATCACATCAAACTCCTCTATCACATCCAATAACACCATCTATATAATCTACTAATTAATAGTCTTTCATCTTTGGTTTTCTAGTTAACTTGTTTCTAGATTTACTAGTTACCATCTAACATCAATTTATAATGAAAATTACCAAATATTTAAGAAAACCACTTTAAATACAATTTTTAATTAAAAATGATATATATTCATCAATCATTTAATTCAATTTTTATAATATCAGACAATAATTTTTATCCATACTAACTTTATTTCCAACCCACATCATTTTAATTTCCCATTTCATGTTCTTTCTTCATAATTAATTCCATTATTATTGGATATATTCATTAACACAGACATTAAAATCCTAACCACCTCAGTGAAACAATCATCCCATCTTATTATAAGCCATCGAAATTTTCCAACCACCTCACCAAAAATTCTCACATTGCTTCCTTTGTATATATGTTATCGTCACATCCCAAGATAAAAAATGATATATTAACTACTCAACACATTCTACATTTGATCACGGTAACAACCATTAATGGTCTATTGTTTAATATATCCACACTCAAAACAAGAAATATTTAATATGATCAATATATAGTATCTAATCAGTTAATATTTCACTATATTTCTATTTTTAATTCATATAAATGGATTTCAACATGCATCTTTATTACTATTATATATATTCTCAGGCAATTAAAAAATTTCATTGGAATAAATTCTAGTATCTATATATTAGTTAATTATCCTATTATTCATGGTTATTTGAAGAACTAAACCTAATAAGGATCACAAATCACATCATTCAAATCACAAAAAATGCTTCCAAAAATCATTATGTAAAATTATATAATTGAAAATAATGAAATCTTATGTAGTATAATAAGACCTAAAAACACATGTGATAACTCCCATCCCTGTAAAAATCAATTAAATACGTTTAATTAAAATATTATTTCATCCCATATTATCCAACCAAAGGTAGAAATAAGAATTAAATTTCCATATATGGACATAAAGTAAATATATAACGATTATCCCCAACCATTAATAGTTTTTTAGTGTTATCTAGAAAAAATAAATGATCATGAATTATCATACACTGAGGGAAACACCACTAGAAAAAATGAACGATAAATAAATATCAATCCCTATCTTATTTATGAACCAAAATAAATGATCATAATGAAGATTAACTCCCATAATTATGAATAAAAAGAATATTTAAAAATACAGTGGAAGGAAGAGTACTTAAATTTCTGAGGTTTTAATAAGAAAAAATAATGACATTCTGATTCTAAGTAGGTGTAGTTGGAAGGTTGAAAAATTAAAATGGGTCTAACAAATATTGAAAAAATCAGTAAAACCAATTCATGTAATTTGGTATTCCTTTTTTTATAAACGGGGCTTCATAAGTCATCACCACGATGTGGGGGTCCCCAAAAAACACATGGTGAGTTTTTTCAAAGCCAAGATCATGAATACAACCCATATGTCTGTGATTATAAAATGAATTAAAAGTCACATAAAAACTATTACTCCATAAACATGACATTTTCTATGTTGTGGTCTAAGGTGTTTTACATCCATATGCATTCCAAAACTATAAACTATAGTGTAGTGCTAAGGAATTATCTACATTGTCCTTACCACACAAACCACGATAGAAATGTGGAATCTAAGATTATCTGGCCTCATAGGGAAACCATCCAACAATTATTAAATATTAAATATATTGGTAGAATTTTATTAATAATTTGTATATCAACACTATATTGACATCTCTATATCCAATATTTAATAACCTAATGGTAAAACTATTTACCCCATGCCCAGGCCTCCAAGAAAACTCAATAACAATCTACACTTGAAAATCCACTATAGTATGATGACAATATGAATTAATATATTTATTACATATGCATTATAAAACCTATAAACATACTATCAACACCACCAAACCAAGGAAAAATTAGGCGGTGGGGGTTAAGAATTGGATCCATAAAAATTCCTAAATTGGGTTTATAATTATCATAAATATAATGGAGAATGTAAAATTGATTCTAAAATTTTAGTGATAGTTAAATGTCAAAAAATATTGTGGGGAAATCATCATTGTCACCCATAATAGTTTGAGGCTTGGGATCAAGTGTTAATTTGAAAATCTGTTCTACATGGTCATCATTTCTTGGGAAAGTATAGGAGATTAATATCATATTATTTTAGGCCATTTAAAATTTTAGACTATTAAAGGGAGGTACTTTTTAATTAAACATTCCATCATAAATAGTAGTATTTCATGATTTCCTAACAGTCACTCAGTTGAATATGTAGTGTATAGACCCATATCAAGTAATTTAGTAGGATTATATGGAGGTGGTTCCATACTACACCATTGTTGAGAAACCTTATAGTATCCTTGATATTTAGAACAAGAATCTCTATAGAAAAAAATTACATTCGGACAACGTTATTTGGAATGATAGTTATTATATCCCCAACATATTACATTATGAATGTTCATTGAGCTAGTAATGGCCATTCATGTTTTGAATTTAGATCGATGTGGACATTTTGGTCACAAAGTGGTATAGAGGGTATAACTATAACACCCACCGTGTCACTGGTATATCATAGATTATGTGGTTAATTTTTAGTAACGTGTATTAATTGTTTTTTGGAATGGGTGTTTTATAATCTCAAATCATGGAAAATAGATCAGGATGAATTATTAGTGTGTGGTTTGCACTAATCATATGATAGACCATGAATGTGGGGGTGTATAGGAATAATGGTTTTTTTGTGGTATCCACATATTTTTAATAAAAAATTTATAGCCTAAAATATTCCATGCAGTGATGTTTTAATTCATTCCGTGTTATTCTAATGATTGTATCAACATCTTTATAATTTTTCAGCCACATCATGCAAATTTTTGACCTCATTATGAAAATGGAAGTTATACTTTATAGCTGGAATTTTTTAACTATATATCACCATATATTCCTTCCATTAATAAAATCTGACCTCATGGTCCGGGATATAAAATTCAATTATTTTATTTGTCGCTCCCCTTGATGTTGGGTGATTACCCTTAGGGATTATAGATTTCTCCTTGGTTTCTTGGTCCTTTTCCCATATCTTTCTTATTCATAATTTTCAATGGAATATTAGATCCATAAATATCTATGTGTGGAAAAAATAATTTTTATGGTATATATATAGTGTTTCATAATCAATTATTAGGTTTTTTATAGCCTTTAAATATTTTTAATAGAGGTTTTTTTGAATGTGATGTGTCTCATTCATGTTTCAAGGAATGTGTCTCTGACTAGTAGTGTTTTATCTTGGATTATAATTAGCACATTATTTACATTTTTATATTATATTCAATATAATTTCATTATGATTCTAGTTTATTATTTTATTATTCGATTCATAATGTGCAGTAGAAATTTGATGTTATTAAATGGTCCTTCTAAAATAATTTGTTCTAATTCATGGAAATTTTTAATAGAATGTCATAAATAGAAATTGTGGTTTCAAATTGATTATAATGTTGTTTTTGAATGTTTTCCATATGAATAAGGTTTTATTTATATTTTCATGTTTATTTTATATATTTTATTTTATTGTAATAGGGATTGAACATTTATATAAAACAAGAGACCTTGGTTGTGTGGGTGGATTAAACAATTTGAGGCATAACCATGGTTTTTTTATAGCTAGGGAATGTTTCCGTAGTGAAACAAGATATACCGTTAGGAGAAAATATGTCCCATATAAGACAAAAATAGAATCTAAATTTGTTATACTCACTTAACAAGATAGTGATCATTATATTTATCTGAGTCATTCTAGAATCCATTATTCTGATCCCATAATGCATGTATGCATGTTACTTGTTCCTTGTTAGTCGATTATTAGTATTCCATATGAAAAATTCAATTGTGAGGATATGTGCTTATTGTTTCTTAGTATTATTCCTTGTTTAGATGACATGATCTTAATTTTTCTATGTGGCATTAGTTATTTTTTGAGCATTTTTATTAATACATTTAAAATAAGGATTGTTTTGATAAAAAAGTGTCTTATAATGTTATTATTTTAAAGTTATGTTTCATTAAAAGTCGATTTATAAATTGAAATATTAGCATGCATGGAGATGTACAATATTCATATTCACGGTGTTATCCTAATATGATGTTTCCTACAACATTCTTATTTTATGGGTTGTGTTCTTATGTATTTTACATGACACATATAAAGGTAATGTCACTATGATACTCAAAGTCTCTTCTATATTATAATGAATTATAATTTTTATGAAGAATAAATAACAAAAACTTTAGTATCGGTTTGTTTTTCCACAAATGGATGTACAAGGTGGCATAAGGGGGATCAAGATCATCTATGTTTTATTTGGAGCATGGATATATATTTTTTGGAGAGGCAATATATGGTGTATGGTTTATTGTAACCTTTTGGATAAATAATGTGATATTTTAATAGGATGTTCATTTTTGGTTTATCCATGAACAAGAAGAATCATGAAAATTAAGGGTGGTTTAATAAACCATAGAGGGGCACATGGGCTACACACTATTTTCCAATTCCATATTCATATCCCAAAAATGTATTTCTATATAAACATTAGAGGCACATGTCTGGAACACTTTTTGTCCATATCATGTTGCCAAACCACATGACACCTTAAAATGGGTTAAATTATGATTTATAAATTAAATAATTTTAATATTAAAGAATCATTTCAGTACCCATTTTTCATAGATTTACCCTCATGCACGGTGCCATCCCTTCCCCTATTATATTAATTTTGATAACTACATCATTTCAGCTTAGAATTAAGTGTCACTTATCACATTAGATTATTATCTATAAGATATATAATCCTTTTCCATCCCTTTTTTATCTAAACATATAGAATTTAAAATATTTGTGAGAAAAAATTACTTATTTTCTATGCTTTCATTAATTTTTTGATTTCCCATGTTCAAACACATATTACAGACTGATAACATATTAAGAGAGTTTTACCTATCTATAGTAGGTTTTATATACATTTCTATTAAATAAATTGTTTTTATAGATTTTATATAGTATTTAATTCCCAAAAATCCATTCAATTATTCAAGGATAATAAATAAATTAAATTTAAACATTGTTAAATATGGTTGGACGCCCAAATTTCCCCTTTGACGTGGTTCGAGTCTGTTAACCTTAACTCAATCTACCCCATGAGGTGAGTACATATAAATTCCTATGATTTTACATCCTTTATGGAAAGCTTATCCTTCCACCCTTGAGTGGAAATTTTTGACAAATATATAAGAATTATTATTTTCTAATAACTCTTATTGCACCATTCCATTTAACAATGAAATGGATAATGAAATGGTTTATTTGGGATTATAAAATCAGATGGATGGTCTTGTAGCCTATGAATTTCAATATGGATAATTGATAAATTAAATGGAAACAACCATGAAGACTTATATTATTTCATATATGTTAATTGACTATTGAAATTAATATGTTCAATTAATTGATAACAAAAAATTACGGACACTAACATAGGCATTTGATCCCCTTATATAAACTGTTACTGATGGATACATCGATATGGAATAAAAATTTTGTATGGAACAAAAACCATTGTATGAGACCAATGAATTATTATATTGGATTCCATAGATTATTTCCTTGAATACATATTTATTGGAAAAAATAGGAATTTCTCCATGGGACACACATAAGCCTATCCTGAGTTTTCTAAGGATGAACTCTTTTGACTCGAAGGGGATGACATGGTTAATGGAATTAGGTCTTAGCTCGGGTAGGTTTATATTGTAATGATTTTTCTAATGATGAGTTACATTGAATGTAATAAGATTACTTCATCAATGTCCTTGGTTCTTAGACCTCGTAGGTCTGATACATTATATGCCGGTATGTTCCATCGCTGAGGCTTACTCTGGTAAAAAAACATTCCATCATTTACTGACTTCTTCTTATAATGTTCACATACAGATAAAGGTATATCAATTTCAATTCACATAATATTTCATATTAGTTTTGAGCACTACTATAGTTTGTATCAATGGGTTTTATTTATTATGGAAACCATTGGTGGGGGAATACTTGGTACATCTCAATAAATTTTAAGGATACAGATTAGTAACCAGAAGGACTTCATGATTTCTGGTACGGAAAAGGGGAAGGGTCCAACATTGGATGCCGAATTCTAATATTGATGGATGGAGTACGGTAATAGATGATTGATCTTATTATCATGATTTAATTGAGTTAATGTTTGGTCTTTAGTTTATTTTTTCTATATAATGTTAAATATTACTATTTATCTATTTAAATTTATATCTTGTCATTTTATATAGAATACCATGATCATCAGTTGTTATATTATATTGGATATGATTCATCATTTTTTATTCCAGCATGTCTACTATAACAGGATGATTTAATTATGTCAATTATTTATTATTATATATATTTCAATTTTTATCTTTTTATTATACTATTTTTCATAACTATAAAAATTATGGTTTGTTATTTAAACAATACTGTCACTAACCCTTATTGATTGTTTGGAGACAATGGTTTATGGGAGGGTGTGCTTAAGGACCGGTGGATCACATGTTCAGTTACATGTTAGTGATTTGAACCTGGGATTCTACATTGGTTTCTGGTTCGAATGGTTGATTTTTGATGGTGATTACAATGGATTTAGGGATCTCAAATCGTGTAGATAATTTTTGGATTCTTGAGTGTAAATAATGTTATGTAATAGCCTTAATTCACATGATCTAATTTTGAGATTTTGTTTTCATGGTCAAATAAAGATATTATACATGATGTTTATAATTCCAAAGTAATTTTGTTTAAGAATTATATTTCTTGCTATTATTGTGTATTATTCGTATGTATATATTAATCAATTAAAATTATATATTTCCGGGGGTGGATGAAAAATTGTTTGGCTGGACATACTAGATTTTGGAAGGAGTGTATGATTTTGTTATTTAAACCTTGAGGGTAAATTCATTACCATTATTTTTTAATTCTAACGATTGGTGCTTATCTCTAGTATAAAGAGTTTCGGAACAATCATCAGTTCTAATGATGGGTTTCTCTAGGTGATGTGGTAGGATGGCCATGGTTGGTTCATTATTGAGGTTATAAAACTAGAAAATGATTAATACTAAAAAGAACAATTGGTAAAGATATTGGAATATTCAGATAATGTTATATCAAATAAGACCATTCATGTTGAAAAATTTCAATGGGGGAATCATAAATATAGGAAAAATATAAGAGAACATGAAGATGCCTTGAGGAAAAATTACATTAAATTCTTTTCATTATGTTAAAAAATATCTAGAGATAATTTCTTCTTAAGGGGGAAATATTTAACACAGTGTGATTTTTGTATGTATTTTCCTTTCAAAAAATCATATGTGGTCAATAGCTCATGAATCATGAAACCCAAAACATGATGAATAATGAATAATTTAATCAGTATATAATATAGCAATAAAAAATTAAATGTATTAAATTATTTTTTAAGGATACATTATTAGAAAAAATGATTAAATTAATGAATCATAAAGTAAATTAAAATTATATAAGGTTAAAATTATCATTACCACGATATGATATGAATATTAATTAACTAATGAAAGACACATAAATAATATAAAACATAAGAAATGCAATAAATATTTTTATTTTTTAGAGAATATGATTTCTGATTTTAGATATGTTTTTAAGGATATATATATAAATTCAATATAAACTTAATATATATAGTCATGGGATATATGTTTGTTTGTAATATGGTCATTACATATATCATCATTGGAAATGAGGTAATTGGATATACTTGAATCCAATTGGAAGATTTATAATTCTTAATAGTTACTATAAAATTAAATATAATTAAATTCACATATAACAAATAAATATGAAGTGAAATTAAAAATATAATAATTAATTAAAATGGTTATTCATTTTATATAATACATATTATGGTGATTATTATTACATGAATTATTTTATCTGTAATTCAAATTTAAAGATATATTATAATACCAATGTATTGATAAAATCAAATTGTTTCAACGAATATTAAAATTAAAATGGGATGTGATTAACATAAATTAATGTTAAAAAATGACATTTTATAATGATATTTTTTCTAATTGATGTATAATTTTTTCCTAATAAATTAATTACATCCCTTATAAAGGATAGTTATTCTAAAATTTAATATATCAATGTTAAAAAATATATATATTACCACGCATTTAATAATAAGTTAAATATGAAATAGGATTGAGAACCCTTGATGTATGAAAATTCATTTTTGATTAAAAATAGGCGTTTTTATTATTTCTGTATGATTAAATTTAAAGATAAATTAAAAAAAGGTATAAATTCAATTATATTAAATGTATTCTTGATTTTTAATCGAAGAGATTAAATAATATAATAGGCTAAATTTAAATTTATGTGAAAACAATACGTTATCATTGTAAAAATTGAGTGACCATACTAAATTTATGAAAAAGTAAAATGGGTAAATTATAGTTTAAAGGAATAAAATATCTCTAAAAATTTCAATAATTTATTATGAGTTTTCGCATTACCAATATAAATTATTTATCTAATTGGAATCCCCTTTCAATATAAAATTATTACATTTCACCTATGGGATATAATAATTATGGTAACGCCCCTCAAATCACAACTATATAAGCACCCCTCCTATTCGACTCCCATGAAACTATTTTCTATCAATTATCTATAGAATACTCACCCAAATTTCCTATTATAATGGATTATTCATTATTTCATAGCTACTTATTCCATTAATGTGTCCCAAAGCCTTCATTATGAAGGAACCATTTATTAGATGGATGGATTCCATCTCATTAAGAATCAAAATTTTCACTATATTCATCTTGTAACATCTCATATATATTTATTATATTGATAATTCCAAACTTTAATGTTTTTAATTGAAGCAATTACTCTACTACAAAAATTATTTTTCTATATTACAACTTTACACTCAAATTCATTTGTTTATATGACAAGTTCATGTTTGGGTAAGTTCAACTAGCTACATGATAAAACTATACACTATATTCTCTATATCTAAAATGAATTTCTATCAATACATTAATAATAGCAATATAATATATTTATTATTATTTTATTCTATTAATTTTATTTTATAAGTGTTATAATAATATTAATGGTAAATATAAAGTAACTTATTGTTATAGATAAATTGCACAAAGCATGCCCTTCGAAATTTCAATTATGCCAGTAAAATTACATAAAATAAACATGAGAATATAAAAAATAAATTAATCTCAATGATTAAACTAACTATAGTAATCTTTTAATAGGGAAATATTTATCAATTAATGTCTCATTATATACCAAGCATGAATCTTGTGTTAAACAATATCAGTTAATCACATCTGATGTTGGAAATAAACAATAAATTAATAATATATGTGTAATAAATGTTTATATTTTATGAGTATAGTAGGTAATAGTTATCAATAGTGGTATAAAATAATATATTATGTTTATTTTTATATTATATGACTTTAAATTACTTTTGTTGAAATTATGAGTAAATGTATGAGATTCTTTTTTAATCTCAATTTAAAATTATGATTTTTTAAAGTTCATATCTAACGAGGGGAATTTAATATTATTTATCAATAAATACCAATATATTACATTCAAATCTAGTTATTTTTATAATTTTAAACTTCACCTTAACATTTCACCTCTATTTGTATCAAATTTCAACAATAAATATACATGTTATGGGTGTCAACCTTCTCTATTATTTTCAACTAGGATTATTTTCTTTCCATGTTCATGTCACTCATATGATTTTTTTGAATTAATAATCCCCAATTAAATGATTTATTATATTCATTTTCTATTTAGTTATACTTCCTTTAAAATAATATTGAAGGAATTTATTTTTTAGTTTCCATACAACTGTTGTCTTCTATAATGTTATTTTATTTTATTTATAAAGAATACATTATGAGTATTCATGTATATCAAATGTAATTATTAATTACATTTAAATTATTTTTTGAAGATAATTTATTTATTAGGTAATTAAATTTTCTATAGACATTATTGGAAAGTGAAAATATATTCCTAATTATTTTATAAATAGTTTTCTAATGTTTATAAAACAGTTTTTTCATCTAAATTGAAATCCTTTAATGTGTCTTATCATTCCGTATGGATTTTTACGGATGATACAATATACCTCATTTCTATTTAATTTAGTGTCTTATATAAATATTCATAGTACATTTTTCATTATCAGTTGTTAATAATCTATTATTGTACTATAATAATTTCAGGTTCATATGAAAAACATATATGTGGTTTTTAATTGTGTGATGGGTTGGACTGGTATTATATATCCAATATATGATTTAGTAAATAATATATATCTCATGGAATAAAACATATTGGAATGGGGTGTGAAATATGTCTTTATAAAATTCATGATGAAACCTATAAAAAAGTAGGGATATGGAGTATACCATCATCACATGCCTTTCTATTCTATGCCACTACATGCTTTTAAAAAAGTAAGAAAGAGAATTGTTTCATATTATAAGTGTTGTTTTTGAGAGGATATTTTAGTGTATTTCAGATATAAATTTTTAAGGACTCGTATCATTAGTATTATGGGCCATGTACATTAGGATTTGTGATTCTAGGCCTATGATTTATGTAAGGGTTCCCTCATAATTCTATTACAATGAAATAATATCATATAAGAAAATTTAGAATTTTATAGAGTAATCCTAGTACAAAATGTCAAATGACTCAATACACTTTTTGATGATTTTATTAGAATCAATCCTTGATATGAGAATTGATTATCTACCCTTATTTAAGTGCCACATTTCTTTAATATAATTCATTATCGTGATATATTTCTTTTTTATGTTTCCATGGATGATGTTAATTTTCTAACGATTATAGATTCATGTGCTATATTTCATATTATATATCAAAATCCCACTATTAAGATTCATGATTTATTATCAATGTGTCATGGGATATTATTTCGGCATGTTATGTTTATGTACATGGATTTCATTCTCATACCAACATGTTCATTTTATGTTCACATTTAATATTTGATTTATATCTACTATGTTCACCCCATATTGGGAACATGATATCACAATTTTTTATGTTTTAATACCCTAGGTAATAATGAAGTTTTTATGTGTAATATTTTTGTATATAAATATTATTGTAATATTATTTGTTAGATATGTTGTAGAATGATTTTATAATATATTGGTTATATATCAAATAATTAATGGAATTAATCCTATAGTTTTTTAAGGTATGATATATTATAAATTTTAGTGAATAATTTTTAAAAATTATGTAAAATGTATGTTTGTTATGGATAGATCATCATATTTGAAAATACCTTCTATATCATTGGTAAATATCATAGATAATTTTAAAAAAATAACATATGGAAACACCTCATCAATAACCCATTAATATTACTCTACCCAACACGATGTGTATTACAAATTACCTTTTCTATTTTCACGACTTATAATTTATTGTAAATAACATTAAAATATTAGAAACTAAAGTTATTAACTCTCTAAATAATTCTATCCGAAAATAAATATTTCTAAAATTTTATGAACTATGTTATTTTATTACATTATCATATTTATTTGAAAAATAGAATATTCATTCCACCTCATAAATTCATAATTATTTTAAAAAAATCACAAAAACAATAATTTTGTTGAGGTAAGTTATGTAAAGAAATTTAAATGTTATAAAATAAATATTGTGGTTTGTAAAAAACTAAAAATACATCAACGAAGAAAAATTAAAAAATAAAACTATTGTCATCCAAAATTTTAAAATTGATTATATAAATTAGAATTAATTTTTTATTAAAATTTAGGCAGTGTTCATTACTATAGTGACCCAAGCCATTTACAAGATTTATAGCATTATTTTTAAACATAAATATCTATAAGTACTACCAACTGATCATGATTCCTTTTGTGCTTAGAAGACATGGTTCATGATACATCAAAATGAAACAAAAAAACATGAAATCCTTATTATTCTATCCCAAACATGCTCATAAATAAATCATTCCTCTTAAATATACATATGATATCATACATATCACATAAAATAAAGGGGAGAACTAAAAACACTCATACAACCCCATGATTGTGAGGGATAGAGTCTTTGGAAGACTAGGTTCATGATACATCAAAATGAAATTTAAAACATGATGTCCTCATGTTATTATCTATAATAAGATCCAAAACCCATTAAAGCTCAAAAATATACATAAGATAAACTAGTGAATTCATAAATGAAATGTGTGAGCTAAAAATACATATAATGGAATAAAAATTGTAAGGACACATAACAAGGGAGTAAAAAGTTTAACATGATATCATAACAGAGATGGATAATGGGTAATCACATGAAATTTTATGATAATGACCATGGTATCATATGATAGTGTAATAATATTAAATTTTGAAGCGACCCAAAAAATGATCTAATAACGAGTAAAGACTAATTTAATAAGAAATATCGCATTTTGGAAAAATTCATATATTGGATTAGGATAAATCCCTAATACCATTAATGATGTCTCAAGAGACTAAATAAGTTACCCATGTATTATAGTTCTCTCTTGCTGCACCTATCATAACATTTTCTTCATTTATTAGTTCCACAAAAAAGAAATCAATCATATGGTATAACATGATAATTACCTATGGATTGAAAATAGGATAAATAATGGAATGGTCCGGACCTCTCCGGTCCATTACATTGTGAAATGTTGGTGTTGGAGGTGTTCTGGGAGGTCAAGGGGACTTATCCCCAACACTTTTCCAATTTTCCAGTTCTTTGAACAGTGTTTCCAGTTTTATGAACAGTAACAGATCGGTCTGACAGATTGGTTTCACGGATCGGTCTGACAGATTGGTTTCACCGATCGGTCGGACAGATCGGTTTCACAGATCGGTGTGACAGATCAGTTTCACAGATCGGTTTCACAGATCGGTGTGACAGATCAGTTTCACAGATCGGTTTCACAGATCGGTGTGACAGATCAGTTTCACATATCGGTTTCACAGATCGGTGTGACAGATTAGTTTCACAGATCGGTTTCACAGATCGGTGTGACAGATCAGTTTCACAGATCGGTTTCATAGATCGGTTTCACAGATCGGTTTCACAGATCGGTTTGAAAGATCAGTTTCATAGATCGATTTCACAGATCGGTGTGACAGATCAGTTTCACAAAACGGTTTCACAGATCGGTTTCACAGATCGGTGTGACAGATCAGTTTCATAGATCTGTTTCACAGATCAGTTTCATGTACAGTAACGGTGGGTGAACAGTGTTTCTAGACTCCTACAGTTTTTCCCTTTTTACGTTTCCCTTAATGTAAAATACATTTAAAGCCTTATTTTTTAAGGGCTCTTAATTCCGATTCAAATGCCATAAATCCTATATTAATTATTCTTAAGGCTTGGAATGTTTTACTTGGTCAAACTGCGTGGGTTAATGCGATCTGTTTTTAATGGAGAATTAACCAGATCTTAAACCGTCACCTCGTTAAATCTTAAAAAGGGACGAGATATCATTCTCCCTTGTTCTTTCCCTTTTTTCTCAACTAAGAGGCACTAGAACCTTTCAATCCTTTTCGTAGGAGTTGCACAATCAATCTTTACTCATAGGATTGGTTCTGCTCTGTTTTTGATGCAACCAAGCTGTGTCAATCATTCTTCCACATAAGTTGTCGCGAGAGAAGGATTTTGTCCCGCTGTGTGGGTAAAGGACGTCAAGAACTCTTCGAGGAAGGGGATTCATGGATTCTCTAATTGTGTATGTGCAATCTTATAATTAGCATGATTTATTCCTTTGGATCACAATGAAATTGACCTAATTAAATACTTGAACTGGATTAAAATAATTGGTTGATCGCATGTTGTTACTTTATACCGTTATAATGATTTACCTCATGTTTTCCTCGATATAGTGATATCTATATTTTCTTTGATTTTTTGTTCGTTCATGATTGAAATAGATAATGAACGTAAAGCCAGAATTAATTGTTAATTAATTGGCTAAAGATAAAGAGGCCTGTAAATTAATCTTGTTTTACCGTTGTTGTAGTTGTTTTCATTTGAGGATAATCAAATTAGGGAAGTAAGCATGGTTGTTTAATTGTGATAGCTTACTGTTTAGGTATCCGTGATTGGAACCTACGAATAACAAATCTGTTAATTCAATATGGATTAGGGAACAATTTGTGTGAGAATTTATAAAAGGGTTTTGAGTTACCCTCTTGTTTGTTAAAGGGTCAAGAGCCCATGATGTGATGTTTGTTTTCCTGCTGCGTCTGCTGTGATAAGAGCCTGGATGGTTGTTGTGATATGTGGAGGCATGGAGGCCTTGTGGTTGTGGCAGCGGATGACGCCTAGTGTGGCGAGATGCATCAGTTTATGCATATGGGTGTCGGGGAGGACACCAGGGGTGATGGAATGGGTTGGATGTGGTTGCTAGTTGCTTACGGTTTTCTTGAATGTTAATCTGCTTTTCTTTTCCCCACTGCTCAAGGCAGCTAGTCTTGCTACCATTCTTCTGAAGGAGGCGAAGACGCGCGGGGTATGCCACATGCTTTCCGTGTTTAGCCTCTCGAGGGAGAATGGGTATATGCTCTTTCTATAGGCGGCAAAGACTCGACGGGTAGTATATCTACTCACCGTGTTGAGCCTCCTTTGTGTTTAGAATCATAGGATGTTTTTCTAGAATACCTGGGAATGTGGAAAAGTAATTCTATAATGAATGATTGATTAAATGGTGAAAATCCACGGGGATGGAGATGCTGAAATTTAAAGGTGATGTGAATCATAAAAAGGAGCAGTTGTTTTTGAAGGTGATGCCAATTCAGTTTAATGTGGAATTGTTCATTATTAATTAATGTTTAAATAATTAATTAATGTACAGTGGAACTGATAAATGAGAATGGAGTAATCTAATAATGCTCTTCAATTGGTTGTGTGCTTATAGGATACCGAGTCTTTGAAGTAGCAGCCTGGAGTCTGAGAGACGTTAGCTGCAGTTGTATCTAAGACTAGGTAATGCCCATAGTGTGGATGTGAGATATATATATATATATTCTGTACTTGTTGTGTTTCTATACACTACTCCACCCAGTCGGTAAGGGAAACTGACACCCTGGGGATTCTGAGCCCTGGGGGGTGTTTTCCCCAACATTCTGATGGGAGGTTGAATGGCTGAATACCCCTTTGGCCCCGCTCTCTTCTCTTGGTAGATCTTTGTACTGTTAGGCACAGTGGTTAGTTTTACCCATATATGTGTGTAGAGGGATGTGATGGCTTGTGGTTATTTCCCACACATATATTCTGGATATAGTATCCTATTGACTACTATAGGTGTAACGTGTATAGGCTATAATGGCTTGAGGATCCTTACTCGGAGTATGGGTTGTAATGGCTTGAGGTATTATACCCGATGTATGATACACGTTATACGAGCTGTGGTGGCTCCCGGAAACTACCTGGTTACTTTTGTTGTGAGGAAGGTGTCGTGCTTTGCCCAAGTTTCTGCGGTCAAGCTTTTGTGGTGCACGAGGTGTCGAATGTGGAGCTTAGCCCAGGTGTCTGCGGGAAAGCCTATGGAGAGAGATGCATAGGACGTATGTCGTTGGGGCAATGTGGAAAACCAGTGGGGAAGTAGTAGCGGGGTACCCTTGATATTCTTTACTATATTCCATATTCTTGTATGCGTTACTTGGTGAGAGTATCCATGGTGAGGTTGGGAACTTAGTATAGCTGTTTAGATAACGAGTTAGTTTCACTTTTTGTTCACTGGGCATTAACATGCTTTCTTTACTTTTGCACAAGAGGCTTGGGGAGGATCCTACTAAGTATACTGTTATACTCACCCTATGTATATATATAAACTGTTTCCCAGGTCACTTGGAGCAGGTTGGAGATCAAGCTGGTTACTACTAGCTTGCGGTTGGAGGAGGAGTTGTTCGGGCTTGTGGTCGCTGCCGTTTCAGATGCAGTCACAGAAGGCTGGTTAGAGGACGTTGAGATCCGCTTCAGCTCGATTCGTGCTCGGAAGGAACACTGGGTGTCCTTGGTTGTGACGATTCTGCGTGGAGCAGCGAGGCAATGGTGGTTCTTCTTCCTCATTGATCGTGAGGAGTCAGAAATCTCATGGGAGGAGTTTCGAGACAGGTTTAGAGTCGAGTTTCTTTCATCGACTGCGAAGGCGTCCAGTCTCCAGGAGCATCTTACCCTTCGACAGGGGAGCTCCAGTGTTCGGAAGTTTGGAATCCGTTTCAGGAACCTTCTACGATTTGCTTCAGACCTGTTACCAGATCATGGGGCCAGGGCGACGCATTTCGAGGAGGCTTTGCTTCCAGAGATCCAGCGCCAGGTCACCCCATTTATGCTGAAGACATATCTAGAGGTGCTGGCGAGGGCAGAGGTTGTTGAGAGGACTTCGTCTAGGACCAGATCATTACGAGAGGGGAATCGTCATGATTCCTCACGAAGCAGAGCTGTGGTCCGGGGTTCCCGGTTTTCAGGGCAGAAGAGTTTCCGTTCACATGGGGGTAGGTCCCAGCCCTTTCCATCTCGTTTCTCCGGAGGCAGCAAATCTCAGACCTATGCCAAGGGATCAGGCGCTTGATTTTCTTGTGGTGGACGTGGTCATCAGCAGCGGGAGTTCCCAACTTTTCAGAGCAGTCATCGTGCACCAGGCGCTCCACTCCAGGTTCCTCCATTGAGGCAGTACCAGTCGAGGCAGCAGCAGCAGGTTGCACCAGCTTTAGATCACCCGAGGGTAGATGGAACAGGCAGAGGACAACCCCATGACGCTCCCCATCCTCAGAGAGCAGAGCGCAGACATGGTGGTGGTCGTCATCAGGGTCAGAGAGGTCGTAGAGGTGGTCGTGGTCAGCTTCATGCTCTAGTGTTGCCAGCTCTAGGCGAGCCAAACGTCGTCCGAGGAACCCTTTGCGTGTTTTCTACCTTGGTGTATGCCTTGTTTGATTCAGGAGTGACACACTCTTTTATATCCCCTACCCTTTTCCACGCTTTGGGACTTGAGGTAGAGAGGCTTCCAGTGCCCTTGGCATTGACTACGCCAGTTGGAGGTCGAGCTGACTTGTTTGAAGTATTTAGAGACTAGGAGCTAGTGTTGGGGCAACACCGCTCTTGGGGAGATTTCCTATGTTTGCGAATACAACCATATGATGTCATACTTGGCATGGATTTGTTGTATTCGGTGCAGGATGTTGTGGATTGCTACAGGAAGAAGGTCGTTTTCTTTGATGAAGATGGAGAGGAAGTGGTGTTTGATGGTGAGAGAGATCCTCGAATGAGTCATAGACGAGTTTCATCCTTATCATCCATGATGGCCAGGATGATGCTGAGTTCTTCAGAGGTTCAACAGTTGGCGTTTCCTAGGGTCGTAGAGGAGTACCCTGACGTCTTTCCAGGAGAGGTTGTATCCTTACCCCCTCGACGAGAGATCGAGTTTGGGATCGAGCTATAGCCAGGAGTGTCTCCTATCTCTATGTATTCATATAGGATGGCCCCTTATGAGTTACACGAGCTACGTATTCAGCTCGATGGTCTGTTGTAGTGTGGTTTTTTTCGGCCAAGTGTGTCACCGTGGGGTGCACCAGTTTTGTTTGTGAAAAAGGCTGATGGAAGTTTGCGGTTGTGCACCATTATCGTCGGTTAAACAAAGTGACAATAAAGAACCGCTATCCTCTCCTGCGGATTGATGACCTATTCGATCAACTGAAGGGTGCAAGTTGGTTCTCAAAGATCGACTTGCGGTCAGGATATCATCAGATGCGTGTAAAGGATGAGGATATCCCGAAGACTGCATTCCATTGTCGTCATGGGCATTATGAGTTTTTTGTAATGCCATTCGGCGTGATGAATGCTCCAGCTGTTTTCATGGGGTTGATGAATGCTGTGTTCCATGAATTCTTGGACAAGTTTGTTGTGGTTATCATCGATGACATCCTTGTGTACTCCACATCTGAAGAAGAGCATGCAGAGCATCTACGAGCCGTTTTGGGAGTTCATCGCCAACATCAGTTGTTTGGAAAGTTTTCCAAGTGTGAGTTCTAGGCTCGAGAAGTTCGTTTCTTAGGGCATGATGTGTCCCAACAGAGAATAGCTGTGGATCCATCGAAGATAGAAGTAGTAGTGTCTTGGGAAGCCCCCAAGACTGTGTCAGAAGTGCGATGTTTCCATGGTCTCGCCGGCTATTATAGGAGGTTTGTAGCTAATTTATCCCGATTTGCGACTCCTCTGACGGCTTTGACCATGAAGGATCAAGCGTTCATATGGACTGATCAGTGTCAGACAGCTTTCAAGTATCTAAAGGAGAAGTTGGTAAGTGCTCCAGTCCTTTGTCTTCCAGCGGAGGGAGTCCAGTTTGATGTTTTCTGTGATGCTTCACATCTGGGGCTAGGCTGTGTTCTCATGCAGCAGAGGTCTGTTGTTTCTTATGGGTCTCGGCAGTTGCGTCCCCATGAATGCAACTATGCCACCCATTATCTTGAGTTTTCAGTCGTGGTGTTTGCGCTGAAGTTGTGGAGACATTACCTCATTGGCGAGCGCTTTGTGGTTTTCACCGATCATAAGAGTTTGAGGTATGTTTTCTCTCAGCGGGATTTGAACTTGCGGCAGCGTTGGTGGATGGATTTCTTGCAGGAATACGACTTCGAAATATCGTATACACCTGGGAAGGGAAATGTTGTTGCTGATGCACTGAGCCGAAAGTCACGTAATGATGTTGTGCGTGAATCTGGTGATTCCTGAAGAGTGATGGAAGAGCTATCAGCTTTGCATCTTGATATGGGAGAATTTGGGGGTAGAGGTTGTCTTTTCCAGATGATGGTGCAGTCATCCCTGATGTAGAAGGTGGAAGAGTCTCAGTTGGGGGATCTAGAGGTGGAAGTTTGGAGAGACAGAGTTGTATGTGGTGAGGCCCTTGATGGTTGGTCAGAGGATGAACAACACCGAGTGTTGTATCATGGCAGGCTTTTTGTTCCCTTGGCGATGCGCGAGACGGTTCTCCGAGAGTTCCATAGTTCACCCTTGGCGGTACATCCTGGTGTGAAGAAGATGTACCGATCCTTGAGGAGTCAGTTTTGGTGGCCTGAGATGAAGCGTACAGTTGCATAATGTGTGTCTCGATGTTTAGTCTGCCAGAAGGTGAAGGCCGAACACCGTGTTCCTGGTGGTCTTCTCCAGCACATAAAAATTCCTCAGTGGAAGTGGGAGGACATCTCAATGGACTTTGTTACAGGTTTACCTCGAGCTCCGGGAGGACATGATGCTATATGGGTGGTAGTGGATCGTTTAACTAAATCGGCCCACTTCATAGCAATCAAGGAGTTGAGCTCAGTGGAGGTTTTGTCGAGGTAGTATCTGGAGGAGGTGGTGAGGCTTCACAGAGATCCTAAGATGATCATTTCTGATCGAGATCCTCATTTTACCTCTAGGGAGTGGAGAGGTCTCCAGCATGCTTTTGTCTCCCAACTGTGCCTTAGCACTGCTTTTCATCCTCAAACGGATGGTCAGACAGAGCGAACCATCCAGACTCTTGAAGACATGTTTCTCTCTTGTGTTCTTGATTTTGGAGGTTCATGGACGAAGCACGTACCCTTGGTAGAGTTTTCTTACAATAATAGTTTTCACTCGACCATTGGTATGGTGCTGTTTGAAGCTTTGTATGGCCGGCCATGTCGTTCTCCATTGTGCTGGACTGGGGTCGGAGAGTCCGCAATTCTCGGACCAGAACTAGTGCAGAATACAACAGAGATGGTTCAGGTGATTCGTGAGAGGATGAAGACAGCACAAGATCATCAGAAATCTTATGCTGATCAAAGAAAGAGACCATTAGAGTTTAATGTTGGGGATCATGTGTTTCTAAAGGTGACTCCCCGTCGTGGGCAGCGATGGTTTGGTCGTGGAAGTAAGCTTTCTCCCCGGTTTGTTGGGCATTTCGAGGTGTTAGCTCGGGTTGGAGTTGTGGCATATCGAGTAGCACTTCCCCCTCAGATGAGTCGGATATATGATGTTTTCCATGTATCGCAGATCCGTCATTATCTTCACGATGTATCTCATGTTATCGATTGGGGAGAGATCAATATTGATGATGATGCAACCTTCGAGGAGCGACCTGTGGAGATCCAAGATCACAAGGAGAAGGTGTTGCGTGGGCGTTCTATTCCCTTAGTTCGTGTCTTGTGGCGACACGGTGTCATGGAGGAGAGTACCTGGGAGCGTGAGTCACAGATACGTGCTCAGTACCCAGAGTTGTTTAATGTTTAACTCCTTTCATGTAATGATGTTTCCCTCTCTGGTTAGACCTTTAATGTTTTATTTATGTACCTTTTATGTGATATTATGAATGAATTGTTTGGGTATGGATTGTTTCTTCCCGGATGTCTTAGTTTTGTTCCATATTTCGAACAACTCATGGTGGTTTTCCCCTGAGAGGTATCTTATGGGGTGGTTGTTCGGACCCCTCTTTTCTTTTGGGTTGGTTTTTAATTCTCGAGGACGAGAATGTTTTGAGAGGTATCTAATGTAATGGTCCGGACCTCTCCAGTCAATTACATTGTGAAATGTTGGTGTTGGAGGTGTTTTGGGAGGTCAAGGGGACTTATCCCCAACACATTGACAATTTTCCAGTTCTGTGAACAGTGTTTCCTGTTTTATGAACAGTAACAGATCGGTCTGACAGATCGGTGTGACAGATCAGTTTCACAGATCGGTTTCACAGATCGGTGTGACAGATCTGTTTCACAGATCGGTGTCACAGATCGGTGTGACAGATCAGTTTCACAGAACGGTTTCACAGATCGGTGTGAGAGATCTGTTTCACAGATCGGTGTGACAGATCATTTTCACAGATCGGTTTCACAGATCGGTTTCACAGATCGGTGTGACAGATCAGTTTCACAGATCGGTTTCACAGATCGGTTTCATAGATCGGTTTCATAGATCGGTGTGACAGATCAGTGTCACAGATCGGTTTCACAGATCGGTGTGACAGATCAGTTTCACAGATCAGTTTCACAGATCGGTTTCATGTACAATAACGGTGGGTGAACAGTGTTTCCAGACTCCTACAGTTTTGCCCTTTTTACGTTTCCTTTAACGTAAAATACATTTAAAGCCTTATTTTTTAAGGGCTCTTAAGGCCGATTCAAATGCCATAAATCCTATATTAATTATTCCTAAGGCTTGGAATGTTTTACTTGGTCAAACCGCGTGGGTTAATGTAATCCGTTTTTAATGGAGAATTAACCGGATCTTAAACTGTCACCTCGTTAAATCATAAAAAGGGACGAGATATCATTCTCCCTTGTTCATTCCCTTTGTTCCCAAATAAGAGGCTCTAGAACCATTCAATCATTGTCGTAGGAGTTGCACAATCAATCTATACTCCTAGGATTGGTTCTGCTCTGTTTTTGATGCAACCAAGCTGTGTCGATCATTCTTCCACATAAGTTGTCGCGAGAGAAGGATTGTGGCCCGCTCTGTGGATAAAGGACGTCAAGAACTCTTCGAGGTAGGGGATTCATGGCTTCTCTAATTGTGTATGTGCAATCGTAGAATTATCATGATTTATTCCTTTGGATCACAAAGAAATTGACCTAATTAAATACTTGAACCGGATTAAAAGAATTGGTTGATCGCATGTTGTTGCTTTATACCGTGATAATGGTTTACCTCATGTTTTCCTCGATATAGTGATATCTATGTTTTCTTTGATTTGTTGTTCGTTCATGATTGAAATTGATAATGAACGTAAATCCAGAATTAATTGTTAATTAATTGGCTAAAGATAAAGAGGCCTGTAAATTAAACTTGTTTTGCCGTTGTTGTAGTTGTTTTAATTTTGAGGATAATCAAATTAGGTAAGGAAGCATGGTTGTTTAATTGTGATAGCTTACTGTTTAGGTATCCGTGATCGGAACCTACGAATAACAAATCTGTTAATTCAATATGGATTAGAGAAAAGTTTGTGTGAGAATATCTAAAAGGGTTGTGAGTTACCCTCTTGTTTGTTAAAGGGTCAAGAGCCCATGATGTGATGTTTGTTTTCCTACTGCGTGTGCTGTGATGTGAGCCTGGACGGTTGTTGGGATATGTGGAGGCATGGAGGCCTTGTGGTTGTGGCAGCGGATGACACCTAGTGTGGCGAGATGCATCAGTTTATGCATATGGGTGTCGGGGAGGACACCAGGGGTGATGGAATGGGTTGGATATAGTTGCTAGTTGCTTGCGAACTTCATGAATGTTAATCTGCTTTTCTTTTCCCCACTGCTCAAGGTAGTGGGTCTTGCTACCATTCTTCTGAAGGAGGCGAAGACGCGCGGGGTATGCCACGTGCTTTCCGTGTTTATCCTCTCGAGGGAGAATGGGTATATGGTCTTTATATAGGTGGAAAAGACTCGACGGGTAGTATATCTACTCACCGTGTTGAGCCTCCTTTGTGTATAGAATCATAGGATGTTTTTCTAGAATGCCTGGGAATGTGGAAAATTAATTTTGTAATGAATGTTTGATTAAATGGTGAAAATCCACGGGGATGGAGATGCTAGAATTTAAAGGTGATGTGAATCATAAAAAGGAGCTGTTGTTTTTGAAGGTGATGCCAATTCAGTTTAATGTGGAATTGCGAATTCTTAATTAAAGTTTAAATAATTAATTAATGTACAGTGGAACTGATAAATGAGAATGGAGTAATCTAATAATGGTCTTCAATTGTTTGTGTGCTTATAGGATACCTAGTCTTTGAAGTAGCAGCCTGGAGTCTGAGAGACGTTAGCTGCAGTTGTATCTAAGACTAGGTAATTCCCATAGTGTAGATGTGAGATATATATATATATATATTCTGTAGTTTTTGTGTTTCTATACGCTACTCCACCCTGTCGGTAAGGGAAACTAACACCCTGGGGATTTCGAGCCCTGGGGGGTGTTTTCCCAAACATTCTGATGGGAGGTTGAATGGCTGACTACCCCTTTGGCCCCGCTCTCTTCACTTGGTATATCTTTGTGCTGGTAGGCACAGTGGTTAGTTTTACCCATATATGTGTGTAGAGGGATGTGATGGATTGTGGTTATTTCCCACACATATATTCTGGATATAGTATCCTATGGACTACTATAGGTGTTTCGTGTATAGGCTATAATGGCTTGAGGATCCTTACTCGCAGAATGGGCTGTAATGGCTTGAGGTATTATACCCGATGTATGATACACATTATACGAGCTGTGGTGGATCCCAAAAACTACCTGGTTACTTTGGTTGTGAGGACGGTGTGGTGCTTCGCCCAGGTGTTTGCGGGCAAGCCTTTGTGGTGCATGAGGTGCAGATTGTGGAGCTTAGCCCATGTCTCTGCGGGCAAGCCTTTGGAGAGAGATGCACAGGACGTATGTCGTTGGGGAAAAGTGTCAAACCATTGGGGAAGTAGTAGCGGGGTACCCTTGATATTCTTTACTATATTCCATATTCTTGTATGCGTTACATGGTGAGAGTAGCCATGGTGAGGTTGGGAACTTAGTATAGCTGTTTAGATAACGAGTTAGTTTCACTTGTTGTTCACTTGGCTTTAGCATGCTTTCCTTACTTTTGTACAAGAGGCTTGGGGAGGATCCTAATGAGTATACTGTTATACTCACCCTATGTATATATATAAACTATTTTCCGGGTCACATGGAGCAGGTTGGAGATCAAGCTGGTTACTACTAGCTTGCGGTTGGAGGAGGAGCTGTTCGGGCTTGTGGTCGCTGTCGTTTTACTTTCTTTTGGGTACTTTTAGTTTTCCCTTTCAGTTGTAGTACTTTTTCATGAAATTTCATATATGTACTTGGGTTTCTTTTATTTTTCAGTTATGAGTTGGAGTTGGTTGGAGTCTATTCTATCTCTCTCTTCTGCATGTGTTCTATTAGAGGGTAATGCCTCCCATTTGTGTGTGTATTATACCCTCGGTGCTAGTCGCCAACCCGGGGGCCTACTGGAGGCGGGACTTGGGGGTCATTATCTCCCCTCTCACATTTCCGGCCCAGGAGGGGTACACTTTGTGGGGAGGGGGTCATGAAAGAGTGGTATCAGAGGTCTGGTTGAGGTATAGGATGGAGTTTGGAGTTAGGAACAGGTGAGGATGCATGGGATGGTAGGGAAACAGTGTTATTCTTTTTTAGAAAGTAGGGTAAACACTGGAGACTGGCAGAGACATAGGCATTTAGGTCCCCCTATGATCTGTTGCACAGACCGTTAAGTTTACAATGGCTACTAAACAAGTGATACCGATTGCAGGGTAGAGACCTAGGAAAGGATCATGCATCATTATTCTTTGCGCTTGTGTTTGAACGGGTAGACCTTGGGATAGGTAACCTAAAATTAATAAAACAAAACAATTAATTAATTAATGTTGAGTCTTCCATATTCCAGGCTTAGGATCTCTAACAGTTGTTATTTTACAGGTATGGCTCCAGGTCAACATCCTCGTCAGGTTTGCGCCGAAGATGCCCAGCAGGCTGTTCCAGCAGATCGCCGTCGGGTAGAGGTTGAAGACGATGACACTTGGAGGAAGACACTCCTAGAGTTCCAGCGCCAGAGTCAACAGAAGTACGAGGGCTCCGTTTCAGATGCAGTCACAAAAGGCTGGTTAGAGGAGGTTGAGATCGGCTTCATCTCGATTCGTGCTTGGAAGGAACACTGGGTGTCCTTGGTTGTGACGATGCTGCGTGGAGCAGCGAGGCAATGGTGGTTCTTATTCCTCGGTGATCGTGAGGAGTCAGAAATCTCATGGGAGGAGTTTCGAGATAGGTTTAGAGTCGAGTTTCTTTCGTCGACTGCGAAGGCGTCCAGTCGCCAGGAGCTTCTTACCCTTCGATAGGGGAGCTCCAGTGTTCGAAAGTTTGGAATCCGTTTTAGGAACCTTCTACGATATGCTTCAGACCTGTTACCAGATGATGGGGCCAGGGAGAGGCATTTCGAGGAGGCTTTGCGTCCAGAGATCCAGCGCCAGGTCACCCCATTTATGCAGAAGACGTATCTAGAGGTGCTGGCGAGGTCAGAGGTTGTTGAGAGGACTTTGGCTACGACTGGATCATCACGAGAGAGGAATCGTCATGATTCCTCACGAAGAAGAGATGTGGTCCGGGGTTCCCGGTTTTCAGGGCAGGAGAGTTTTCGTTCACCTGGGGGTAGGTCCCAGCCCTTTCCATCTCGTTTCTCCGGAGGCAGCAACTCTCAGACCTATGCCAAGGGATCAGGCGCTTGATTTTCTTGTGGTGGACGTGGTCATCAGCAGCGGGAGTGCCCAACTTTTCAGAGCAGTCATCGTGCACCAGGCGCTCCACTCCAGTTTCCTCCGTTGTGGTAGTTCCAGCCGAGGCAGAGTAGCAGCAAGTTGCACCAGCTTTAGATCACCCGAGGGTAGATGGAGCAGGCAGAGGACAACCACATGACGCTCCCCATCCTCAGAGTGTAGAGCGCGGCCATGGTGGTGGTCGTCATCAGGGTCAGAGAGGTCGTAGAGGTGGTCGTGGTCAGCTTCATGCTCTAGCGTTGCCAGCTCCAGGCGAGCCAAACGTCGTCCGAGGTACCCTTTGCGTGTTTTCTACCTTGGTGTATGCCTTGTTTGATTCAGGAGTGACACACTCCTTTATATCCCCTACCCTTGTCCACGCTTTGGGACTTGAGGTAGAGAGGCTTCCCGTGCCCTTGGCGTTGACTACGCCAGTTGGAGGTCGAGCTGACTTGTTTGAAGTATGTAGAGACTGTGAGCTAGTGTTGGGGCCACACCGCTCTTGGGGAGATTTCCTATGTTTGCGAATACAACAATATGATGTCATACTTTGCATGGATTGGTTGTATTCGGTGCAGGCTGTTGTGGATTGCTACAGGACGAATGTCGTTTTCTTTGATGAAGATGGAGAGGAAGTGGTGTTTGTTGGTGAGAGTGATCCTCGAATGAGTCATAGATGAGTTTCATCCTTATCATCCATGATGGATAGGATGATGCTGAGTTCTTCAGAGGTTCAACAGTTGGCGTTTCCTAGGGTCGTAGATGAGTACCCTGACGTCTTTCCAGTAGAGGTTGTATCCTTACCCCCTCGATGAGAGATCGAGTTTGGGATCGAGCTACAGCCAGGAGTGTCTCCTATCTCTATGTCTCCGTATAGGATGGACCCTTCTGAGTTACGAGAGCTACGTATTCAGCTCAATGGTCTGTTGCAATGTGGTTTTTTTTTGGCCAAGTGTGTCACCGTGGGGTGCACCAGTTTTTTTTTGTGAAAAAGGCTGATGGAAGTTTGCGGTTGTGCGTCCATTATCGTCGGTTAAACAAAGTGACAATAAAGAACCGCTATCCTCTCCCACGGATTGATGACCTATTCGATCAACTGAAGGGTGAAAGTTGGTTCTCAAAGATCGACTTGCGGTCAGGATATCATCAGATGCGTGTAAAATATGAGGATATCTCGAAGACTGCATTCCGTTGTCTTCATGGGCATTATGAGTTTGTTGTAATGTCATTCGGCGTGATGAATGCTCCAGCAGTTTTCATGGGGTTGATGAATGCTATGTTCCGTGAATTCCTGGACATGTTTGTTGTGGTTTTCATCGATGACATCCTTGTGTACTCCACATATGAAGAAGAGCATGCAGAGCATCTACGAGCCGTTTTGGGAGTTCTTCGCCAACATCTGTTGTTTGGAAAGTTGTCCAAGTGTGAGTTCTGGGCTCGGGAAGTTCGTTTCATAGGGAATGTTGTGTCCCAACAGGGAGTAGCTGTGGATCCATCGAATATAGAAGCAGTAGTGTCTTAAGAAGCCCCCAAGACCGTGTCAGAGGTGCGAAGTTTCCTTGGTCTCGCAGGCTATTATAGGAGGTTTGTAGCTAATTTCTCCCGATTTGCGACTCCTCTGACAGCTTTGACTAGGAAGGATCAAGCGTTCATATGGACTGACCAGTGTCATATAGCTTTCGAGTCTCTAAAGGAGAAGTTGGTAAGTGCTCCAGTTCTTTGTCTTCTTGCGGAGGGAGTCCAGTTTGATGTTTTCTGTGATGCTTCACATCTGGGGCTAGGATGTGTTCTAATGCAGCATATGTCTGTTGTTTCTTATGGGTCTCAGCAGTTGCGTCCCCATGAATGCAACTATGCCACCCATGATCTTGAGTTGGCAGTCGTGGTGTTTACGCTAAAGTTGTGTAGACATTACCTCATTGGTGAGCGCTTTGTGGTTTTCACCGATCATAAGAGTTTGAGGTATGTTTTCTCTCAGCGGGATTTGAACTTAGGGAAGTGTCGGTGGATGGAGTTCTTGCAGGAATACGACTTCGAAATATCGTATACACCTGGGAAGGGAAATGTTGTTGCTGATGCACTGAGCCGAAAGTCACGTAATGATGTTGTGCGTGAATCTGGTGATTCTTGGAGAGTGATGGAAGAGCTATCAGCTTTGCATCATGATATGGGAGAAGTTGAGGGTAGAGGTTGTCTTTTCCAGATGACGGTGCAGTCATCCCTGATGTAGAAGGTGGAAGAGTCTCAGTTGGGTGATCTAGAGGTGGAAGTTTTGAGAGACAGAGTTGTATGTGGTGAGGCCCCTGATGGTTGGTCGGAGGATGAACAACACCGAGTTTTGTATCATGGTAGGCTTTTTGTTCCCTTGGCGATGCGCGAGACGGTTCTCCAAGAGTTCCATAGTTCACCCTTGGCGGTACATCCTGGTGTGACGAAGATGTACCGATCCTTGAGGAGTCAGTTTTGGTAGCCTGGGCTGAAGCTTACAGTTTCATAATGTGTTTCTCGATGTTTAGTCTTCCAGAAGGTGAAGGCCGAACACCGTGTTCCTGGTGGTCTTCTCCAGCACTTAGAAATTCCTCAGTGGAAGTGGGAGGACATCTCAATGGACGTTGTTACAGGTTTACCTCAAGCTCCGGGAGGACATGATGATATATGGGTGGTAGTGGATCGTTTAACTAAATCGGCCCACTTCATAGCAATCAAGGAGTTGATCTAAGTGGAGGTTTTGTCGAGGTAGTATCTGGAGGAGGTGGTGAGGCTTCACGGAGATCCTAAGATGATCATTTCTGATCGAGATCCTCATTTTACCTCTAGGGTGTGGAGAGGTCTCCATCATGCTTTTGGCTCTCAACTGTGCCTTAGCACTGCTTTTCATCCTCAAACGGATGGTCAGACAGAGCGAACCATCCAGACTCTTGAAGACATGTTGCGCTCTTGTGTTCTTGATTTTGGAGGTTCATGGACGAAGCACTTACCCTTGGTAGAGTTTTCTTACAATAATAGTTTTCACTCGACCATCGGTATGGCGCCGTTGGAAGCTTTGTATGGTCGGCCATGTCGTTCTCCGTTGTGTTGGACTGGGGTCGGAGAGTCCGCAATTCTCGGACCAGAACTAGTGCAGAATACAACAGAGATGGTTCAGGTGATTCGTGAGAGGATGAAGACAGCACAAGATCGTCAGAAATCTTATGCTGATCAAAGAAGGAGACCGTTAGAGTTTAATGTTGGGGATCATGTGTTTCTAAAGGTGACTCCCCGTCGTGGGCAGCAATGGTTTGGTCGTGGAAGTAAGATTTCTCCCCGGTTTGTTGGGCCTTTCGAGGTGTTAGCTCATGTTGGAGTTGTGGCATATCGAGTTGCACATCCCCCTCAGATGAGTCTGATACATGATGTTTTCCATGTATCACAGCTCCGTCGTTATCTTCATGATGAATCTCATGTTATCGATTGGGGAGAGATCGATATTGATGATGATGCAACCTTCGAGGAGCAACCTGTGGAGATCCAAGATCACAAGGAGAACGTGTTGCGTGGGTGTTCTATTACATTAGTTCGTGTCTTGTGGCGACACGGTGGCATGGAGGAGAGTACCTGGGAGCGTGAGTCACAGATACGTGCTCAGTACACAGAGTTGTTTAATGTTTAACTCCTTTCATGTAATTATGTTTCCCTCTCTGGTTAGACCTTTAATGTTTTATTTATGTACCTTTTATCTGATGTTATGAATGAATTGTTTGGGTATGGATTGTTTGTTCCCGGATGTCGTAGTTTTGTTCCAGATTTCGAACAACTCATGGTGGTTTTCCCCTGAGAGGTATCTTATGGGGTGGTTGTTCGGACCCCTCTTTTCTTTTGGGTTGGTTTTTAATTCTCGAGGACGAGAATGTTTTGAGAGGTATCTAATGTAATGGCACGGACCTCTCCGGTCAATTACATTGTGAAATGTTGGTGTTGGAGGTGTTCTGGGAGGTCAAGGGGACTTATCCCCAACACTTTTCCAATTTTCCAGTTCTGTGAACAGTGTTTCCAGTTTTATGAACAGTAACAGATTGGTCTGACAGATTGGTTTCACGGATCGGTCTGACAGATCGGTTTCACCAATCGGTCTGACAGATCGGTTTCACAGATTGGTGTGACAGATTAGTTTCACAGATCGGTTTCACAGATCTGTGTGACAGATCTGTTTCACAGATCGGTTTAACAGATCGGTGTGACAGATCATTTTCACAGATCGGTTTCACAGATCGGTTTCACAGATCAGTGTGACAGATCAGTTTCACAAATCTGTTTCATAGATCGGTGTGACAGATTAGTTTCACAGATCAGTTTTACAGATCGGTTTCACAGATCGGTGTGACAGATCAGTTTCACAGATCGGTTTCACAGATCGGTGTGACTGATCAGTTTCACATATCAGTTTCAGAGATCAGTTTCATGTACAGTAACGGTGGGTGAACAGTGTTTCCAGACTCCTACAGTTTTTCCCTTTTACGTTTCCTTTAACGTAAAATGCATTTAAAGCCTTATTTTTTAAGGGATCTTAAGGCCGATTCAAATTCCATAAATCCTATATTAATTATTCCTAAGGCTTGGAATGTTTTACTTGGTCAAACCGCGTGGGTTAATGCAATCCGTTTTTAATGGAGAATTAACCGGATCTTAAACTGTCACCTCGTTAAATCTTAAAAAGGGACAAGATATCATTCTCCCTTGTTCTTTCCCTTTGTTCTCAACTAAGAGGCGCTAGAACCTTTCAATCCTTTTCATAGGAGTTCACAATCAATCTTTACTCCTAGGATTGGTTCTGCTCTGTTTTTGATGCAACCAAGCTGTGTCGATCATTCTTCCACATAAGTTGTCGCGAGAGAAGGATTGTTGCCCGCTGTGTGGATAAAGGATGTCAAGAACTCTTCGAGGTAGGGGATTCATGGCTTCTCTAATTGTGTATGTGCAATCTTAGAATTAGCATGATTTATTCCTTTGGATCACAATGAAATTGACCTAATTAAATTCTTGAATCAGATTAAAAGAATTGATTGATCGCATTTTGTTGCTTTATACCGTGATAACGGTTTACCTCATGTTTTCCTCGATATAGTGATATCTATGTTTTCTTTGATTTGTTGTTCGTTCATGATTGAAATTGATAATGAACGTAAAGCCAGAATTAATTGCTAATTAATTGGATAAAGATAAAGAGGCCTGTAAATTAATCTTGTTTTGCCGTTGTTGTAGTTGTTTTAATTTGAGGATAATCAAATTAGGGAAGGAAGAATGGTTGTTTAATTGTGATAGCTTACTGTTTAGGTATACGTGATTAGAACCTACGAATAACAAATCTGTTAATTCAATATGGATTAGAGAACAATTTGTGTGAGAATTTCTAAAAGGGTTTTGAGTTACCCTCTTGTTTGTTAAAGGGTCAAGAGCCTATGATGTGATGTATGTTTTCCTGATGCGTGTGCTGTGATGTGAGCCTGGATGGTTGTTGTGATATGTGGAGGAATGGAGGCCTTGTGGTTGTGGCCGCGGATGACGCCTAGTGTGGCGAGATGCATCAGTTTATGCATATGGGTGTCGGGGAGGACACCAGGGGTGATGGAATGGGTTGGATGTGGTTGCTAGTTGCTTGAGGTTTTCTTGAATGTTAATCTTTTTTGATTTTCCCCACTGCTCAAGGCATCTGGTCTTGCTTCCATTCTTCTGAAGGAGGAGAAGACGCACGGGGTATGCCACATGCTTTCCGTGTTTAGCCTCTCGAGGGAGAATGGGTATATGGTCTTTATATAGGCGGAAAAGACTCGACGGGTAGTATATCTACTCACCGTGTTGAGCCTCCTTTGTGTTTAGAATCATAGGATGTTTTTCTAGAATACCTGGGAATGTGGAAAATTAATTTTGTAATGAATGTTTGATTAAATGGTGAAAATCCACGATGATGGAGATGCTGGAATTTAAAGGTGATGTGAATCTTAAAAAGGAGCAGTTGTTTTTTACGGTGATGCCAATTCAGTTTAATGTGGAATTTTTCATTCCTAATTAATGTTTAAAGAATTAATTAATTTACAGTGGAACTGATAAATGAGAATAGAGTAATCTAATAAAGCTCTTCAATTGGTTGTGTGCTTATAGGATACCTAGTCTTTGAAGTAGCAGCCTGGAGTCTGAGAGACGTTAGCTGCAATTGTATCTAAGACTAGGTAATGCCCATAGTGTGGATGTGAGATATATATATATATATTCTATACTTTTTGTGTTTCTATACGCTACTCCACCATGTCGGTAAGGGCAACTGACACCCCAGGGATTCTGAGCCCTAGGGGGGTGTATTCCCCAACATTCTGATGGGAGGTTGAATGGCTGACTACCCCATTGGCCCCGCTCTCTTCTCTTGGTAAATCTTTGTGCTGGTAGGCACAGTGGTTAGTTATACCCATATATGTGTGTAGAGGGCTGTGATGGCTTGTGGTTATTTCCCACACATATATTCTGGATATAGTATCCTATGGACTACTATAGGTGTAACGTGTATAGGCTATAATGGCTAGAGGATCCTTACTCAGAGTATGGGCTGTAATGGCTTGAGGTATTATACCTGATGTATGATACATGTTATACGAGCTGTGGTGGCTCCTGGAAACTACCTGGTTACTTTGGTTGTGAGGATGGTGTGGTGCTTCGCCCAGGTGTCTGCGGGCAAGCCTTTGTGGTGCACGAGGTGCAGATTGTGGAGCTTAGCCCAGGTGTTTGTGGGCAAGCCTTTGGAGAGAGATGCACAGGACGCATGTCGTTGGGGAAAAGCGGAAAGCTAGTGGGGAAGTATTAGCGGGGTACCCTTGATATTCTTTACTATATTACATATTCTTGTATGTGTTACTTGGTGAGAGTAGCCATGGTGAGGTTGTGAACTTTGTATACCTCTTTAGATAATGAGTAAGTTTCAATTGTTGTTCACTGGGCTTTAGCATGCTTTCTTTACTTTTGCACGAGAGGCTTGGGGAGGATCCTATTGAGTATACTTTTATACTCACCCTATGTATATATATAAACTGTTTTCCAGGTCACTTGGAGCAGGTTGGAGATCAAGC
Source organism: Viscum album (assembly GCA_963277665.1). Lineage (NCBI taxonomy): Eukaryota > Viridiplantae > Streptophyta > Magnoliopsida > Santalales > Viscaceae > Viscum > Viscum album. Next base: position 1,871,886,054 of record OY728133.1, read on the forward strand.
TGGTTACTACTAGCTTGCGGTTGGAGGAGGAGCTGTTCGGGATTGTGGTCAATGCCGTTTTACTTTCTTTTGGGTACTTTTAGTTTTCCCTTTCAGTTTTAGTACATTTGCATGAAATTTCATATATTTACTTGGGTTTCTTTTATTTTTCAGTTATGAGTTGGAGTTGGTTGAAGTCTATTCTATCTCTCTCTTCTGCATGTGTTCTCTTAGAGGGTAATGCCTCCCATTTGTGTGTGTATTATACCCTCGGTGCTAGTCGCCAACCCGGGGCCTACTAGAGGCGGGACTCGGGGGTCATTATATCCCTTCTCACATTGCCGGTCCTGGAGGGGTACACTTTTTGGGGAGGGGGTCGTGACAAATAATGTTTCCACTTATCATAATGAAAAGAAATTTAATAATTTATTAACTCGAGAAACAGACATATAAAATGTATTCACTTATCAATGGAAGGTATAATAATATAGGTATACATTTGAGATATATATTTACAATCTTCATAAGGAATCCATAACATTAAAAAGTGATATAAGGTGAGTTAGAGGGACAATGGTCACCACCAAAAGGAAAGGGCTCATTAAAGTGATGCCATATATTGAGACCCATAATACTCAGGCATAAATATTACATATTAAAAGATGAATATTCATAAAATAAAATTATTTTCCACTATAAAATGATTTAAACCAAGTGTCTCTAGAATAAGGAAACCTAATAAGTTGTTTCAATATATATCAAAAATATATCCATTGTATTCTTCAAAACAATAATACTTTTAAAAAATAACATTCTTAATACATTTATTTATAATCAAGGTTAATGAAACATAAGAAATGGGTGAGATATGATTCATAACATGTATAAACAATGTAGAAATCAATGATTATAAAAGAATAAAATGAGAAAATGTTATGAGAGAAATAGCATATCATTTTTAAATTATACCAATAATATCATATATCATATTGTAATAATTATCGAAAGTTCTTAATAGTTGAATCATAAATTAATCAAAAATCTGGAGTGATGAGAACATAATATTCTCGATGGACATGAAAGATAAGAACAAACATATTCTTAGAAAATAATTTATTTGTATCAATGATTCATTTCCAACACTGTTATATATGAATTCGTTCTCTCTCCAAACAATCATAGTAGTCATGTATCATTCCCAAGTATGTCATAGTTGAGATAGTTCCACACTAAACTGTGTTCACTCCCATTTATATTATGATTCATATATGGAGATATAAATATTTAACAAATGAATTGGAGGGAGATATAGGGCCAAAAAATGAAATAATAAAAATAATAAATATGTGTGATGCAATATTATAAATAATTTAACATATTATAACCAGGTAAAAAAATTATTGAACTGAAGTTCATAATATCATAACATATGGAAAAAGGAACACGTTTCATATATATCATACCATCATAAAAATAAACCACCCATATAAATAAGAAATATTTTATCCATATATTATATTCTAAAAAAATAATAAGAAGCATTTATGGTTGTTTTCATGGATGAATATAAATACCATTATAATATCATTAAAAATATTAAAGAAAATAACTCTTCAATGTTTAAAAAAAATTAAAATATTTACCCTTTTATAAATTAAATAAAATTATTTGAGAATATTCATATATTGTTTTATTTGAATAATCATATAAAATTTTATTAATTATAGTTGGAAAATATGTGCATCCTATATAATTTCAGAAACATTACATTCAAACAATTTAAATAAAAGTAAAAACTACCTCATTCATAAAATGATTAGAAGAATCATTTCAAAATGGTTTGTAAAAAGTAAAACATAGGTAAACATTACATTAAAAAAGCATATTATAAAAATAAATATTTCTTTGAATAATTTATAGAAAACATGGATATTGAAGAAAAAATATTCCCTCCAGAAGAGAGAAATGAAATATATTTTCCTTAAAATCATGGTTTTAGTATCTTGAGTGTATAAGGAGGGAGAAAATGATTGGGAAAAAAATAAATTTTCTAGATATAACCAGAGGTTAATGAAATTAAACAATCTATTAATTTTTTTTATCATAATCATTTATTATCATAAGTTAATAATAAATAATCAAGATAAACAATGAAATTATAATAAAAAACTCTCACCTCACATTCTACATGCAATGAAATTAATCTATCCTATTGTTTATTAAATTAAATATTTTTCAATTATATATTAATGTTTTTTCATAATTATATTATAATATATTGTCAATTTATAAAATTTAAATACACATTTTTGTAATCATTATTTATTTATATCTTCATTTCGGGGTGTTAAATATTTCTATTATAATTTGTATTTCAGAATAGCAGTTCTGGTCCTTTCACATATATCTTGGATCCATTATATCCATAATAATAATCATGATATAAATATAATATGTTATCATTATATATATATATATATATATATATTCATTCATAAAAAAAGACCTAAAATTTTTAATTACTACATTTATGTTGATGGTATGTCATATGTATGCATGAATATTGTTATCTATTTATGACAGGTGGAATGAATGAAAGGTAAGTAATAAATAACCTATTCAAAATAATTATAATATATTATTTTTCATATATATTCCTCAAATTATTTCAAATTATCATCCATAAGAAATATATATGAAAAATGAATCAAATCACTTCCGAGAGGTGGTAGTCCACATATACTCACGAGCGATGTTAAAATTTTTCATATAGTTGGATGGTAAGAATTAAGATATGACATTATAATATCAGTATAATTATTTCAAAAATATTATATATAATCATTTAACTACTCATAATATTCATTAATAAAATACGATGATTAAAAATTATTTTTATTTATACATAGAGATGGTAAGACATATGTACACACGAGTGACACTTTCAGTAAAACTTGTAAATGAAAAGGCTGTAACATATTGTTTTCATACTCAAAATTAAATTTCATAATATTTAGGATACAGAAATTATTGTATTATTATAAAATAGATATATTTATAGGAGTTAATGATTAATTGAAAAGAAAGTGATTGGTTAATTCGATAACAATTATTTGAAATGACTCCTTTATATATCCTCTAAATGAAACTTTGGTTAGTTTTTTGTGAAAAAAATTACATCTAGTATGAGTTCATGAACGTGGAAAATAGAAATTGATATATTTTTGTCAATCTAGAAGGCTAAATTTTGTTTAATGAAGGGAGGGATAAGGATTTATTTTATATTTGAGGTGAGGGGAACTTCTTGAATATCTAAAAAGATTATTTTGTAAAAAAATTATTGATAGTAAATATAATTTATGAGAGCTTAAGGAATAGAATCGTAGTTATGATTGGTTTTTAATACCATACACTACTGGAAAATGGACCTATCCCCACGGTTTTCCTCAAAACCGTGGGGATAGGTACCCCCTATACCCACGTTTTTGGAAAACCGTGGGTATAGGTCAATTTTCAAGACCTGTACCCACGGTTTTCAAAAACTGTGGGCATAGGGGGGTCTATCCCCACGGTTTTCCAAAACCGTGGGGATAGGTCTTGAAAATTGACCTATACCGACGGTTTTCAAGTACCGTGGGTATAGGGGTACCTATCCCCACGGTTTTGAGGAGAATCGTGGGGATAAGTATAGTATAAAAAACCTATACCCACGATTTTGAAGAACCGTGGGTATAGGTTTCCCATGTGTGCGCGGGAAAAAAAAATTTTCCGCGGGAATTTTTTTTTTTTTGGCGGGAGTCCTATACCTACGGTTCATCCCTCTATACCCACGGTTTATATAACTATATTTAACTAAATATATATATATATATACATAATTGATAGTAGGGTAGTGGTAGACGCGGTACTTTGCAGCGAGGAGGTCGTGGGATCGAAACCCGCCTGCGACTTTATTTTAGGATCTATACCCACGGTTTTGAAACCGTGGGTAAAAGCCATTGACACCGTGGAAATTGGGAATGTTTTGTTGACACGGTGGCAGAACACCTATACCCACGGTTTTGGAAAACCGTGGGTATAGGCTGGGGACCTATACCGACGGCGTTCCAGCCCACGGTTCCCAAAACCGTGGGTATAGGCTATACCCACGGTTTTGGGGGTATACCCACGGTTTTGAACCGTGGGTATAGGCCTTTTTTCCAGTAGTGATAAATTACAATTTGGATTCATTTTTGTGTCATTTTAAACATTATCAATTTTTAACCCTTTGTTGTCAAATTATAATTGAAACTACAATAATAACTTTTTCAATATGATAAGGATGAAATTTTTTACCTATAACATGTAATTTGGATAAAAAATGTACAATTTTGGATATATTATCCCATATAATTACCAAATTTTCTTATTTCGTGATTTCTATTATGTAAAGACTCGGAAATACCATGGAAATCATTAATTAATACATGGAATTTTTATGAGTCCACATAAATTGATGACGCGTGATTCCGAGGCACGATTTTCCTTGAATAAATTTATTATGTTTTGTTTGGGTACGTTCAATAAAAGTATGAGTGAGATTTTATAACTTTTGAACCAGTGCTCAGAATAGAAATATGAGGGCACCGTTGAACTCGAAGCACTGGTATTCACTTAAGAAGACTTTTACCTCGACGACAGATGGTCGGGAATAAAATTTTCCTTAAACAAAATTATAAAATAATGTGAGCTACACATTATTTTATTTCAGTCTCCAAGTATGTGTTTGGAGGTGGGAACCACTAGTAGTTGAAACCTCCTATTGGATGTTGAAGGTGGGACCACAAAACCTTAACCTCCCATTTGAGGTTATGGTGGTGAGGCCCACCCGAACATAACCTCCCACAAGAGGTTACGGCTTGGGGACCACCTGAGACCTTTACCTCCCATTTGGATAATAAGGTAGGGGACCACCCGACCCCTATTAATGGCGGTAGGTTATAACCTCTCAACTCTCCCTCATTAATGAAAGAGAGCCTCTTGACCTCCCCAAATTAATTCAAGCCAGCACATGTGAATTAATTAGGTGGAGCCTCTTAATTGAATTCTCATTTTATTTTTGAATTGTTTCCAACATCTAAAATAATAATACATCTAATATTATTTTGGATTGGTATCTCACACTTGGAAGATCTTTTTAGTGTGGATCTTGGGAGAATTATAATTATCCAAAGGAAGAACGATCCTCTCAAAGAAGAACGAATAACATGTTCTTCCATAGAATAACATCGACGATGACCCTTCTTTGACTACTTCCTCGGACACCTACTAATGTTGAACGTCTTCCATGAGCTGACACAACTCAGGTTTGAAAGTGCTCAGCGGACGCGACGAACGACGATCTCCTTCATCTTTTCCTGGAACTCCATCAATGAATTGATAATTACCAACAAAAGGTAAGGCATTCGAGCTTGGTAATATTGTTGCGGGTTCTATATTTTCTTTAATGGTTTAGAAAATTAAGCTGCATGATATCACCCGAACTGGGAGGGTGTGGGCCGAAAAAACATGACCCAACCCCTCTACATTTCTTATGAATTATGAAGCTCAATGCGGAATGAGTCCAGGTTGAGCATTTCTCATCATCAAATAATACGGATCTAAGGCGACATCCAGAGGATTGTGGCATCTTTCGGAACAAGAATCAGGATACCAGAACACGTCTGGTGACCCGTGGAAAAAAAACTAGCTGATGGATAGAGAAACAAACATCATTGCGGGGGTGGCGGCAGCGCGACTGCTCCACCATAGGGGTGACCCATGACAGATGGACCACGGTGGTGCAGTGGAGGATGGTGCCAGGCCGGTTGTGAAGGAAGATGACGGCTCGAGCTGCCAGGACACGGGAGAAGGCGCGGTGCAACCGATGCCTCGTGGTGGACCGAAGGAGGGTGGCGGCTCTTGGATACGGCGGTGCACCAGTGGTCGGCTTAAGCCCGGCCGCAAAGAGGTCTTGAGGTCCGAGCCACCTGGTCGCCGAAAAAGGTTCATCACAATCGGCACTACGTGGGGATTCGGCTGGCCAAACTGCCAGTCAGAAACAGAGGGACTATGATGGGTCCTACGTGACACACCGGCACCAGCCTGGCACCGGTTCCACCTGCCTGAATGGATACGCCGTTAGGGAACCAGGGATTGTGGTCTCCCCTAGACATGGATATGGAGGACCCCCGAGGGCCAACCCATCTGGCCGGGTCGGACCCACGGACCTAGTCATACTCGCATACCGGGTTGGACTGGACCCAGGACCATTTGACCTGATTTCACCTTTTCACCCATAATGTGGGCTACAGGTGTCTGATTGACGAACCGTCTACAGCGACAGAAATCTGGGAGAGAATATGTTCTTTTTCCATACCCCACATGAGTTTTGGACATAGTTGGTTTACATTCTGGTGGGATTGAACCTAAATCCAATGGGGCCCTCAAAAGGAAAATGCCAGTAACTCTCAGACTGGGGGTCCGATTGACGCACAGTCTATCACGTTCTGTTCCTTTTTATGAGACGTAAATTCATGATACATCAACTAGGGGCAAAGTGTAATTTTCTGTTTTGACTCTTGGCTTGATTATAGGACCCTCTCAGAATCAAGCGTGATTTGTGGAAACCATGTGGGTGGCTGTGCACTGAAGAATATTCTTGGATCATGTGTTGGTCCGAAAGAATAGTAAGTCATGGATCATGTGTTGGTCCGACTGCTCTGATGACTATTCCTGGATCATGTGTTGGTCTGACAGTTCTAACATCTATTCCTGTATTATGTGTTGGTCTGACAGAATAACTGGTCTTGGATCATGTGTTGGTCTGACAGCTCTGATGATTCAGTGGCTATATCTGATCATCACTATCTCTATACATAAGATGTATACCATTTTTATCCGAGACAGTGACTTCTGTTTCTTCTTATTGATTGATATGGGTTACCTAATAACTTAGGTATATGTATGGTCATATACCTATGCAATGGATATCTGTTTATTTCATATAATGGGGTTTATCCTTATTGGATTTGGTGAGACCATGAGGGTCACGGGGTCCCTACTGATTATCTTTATACTCACCCCTTCACAGACTATGCCCGCACTTTGTTGTGTTGGATGCAAACGACAGATATCACTGACCGCGCCTGAGTGTACGGGGGCTGGACTGTACCTGAGGGCGGACCCCATTATTAGTCGATACCCAGAGGAGACTGAAAAACGAGGGGTGATGATGAGGCTATCATTACATACCCTTCAGGTATGATCTATTGTAGACGTTCCAGGAGCTTCACTTCACCTTTCAGTTGTTTAGTCTCTTTTAATTTGTACTTGTACTTTACAGTTGGGATTGTATTTATGGCCCCTTTACATTCCATCAGTATTTTCTATACAGTTTTTACTTATTGTTTTCTTCTAATTTGTACACTGATTGAGTGTGTTTACTGTTTATAAAGGCAATGCCTTCCCAGTTTAGGAATTTTACTCTTTCGGTACTAGTCCCCAGCCCCTGGCCTATTGAAGGCGGGCATGGGATTGTTACGGCATTTTCCCCAGGGGACGGGTCATGAGAAATTGGTATTACAGGGAGGTCGGTTCTACAGCAAATCATAGAACTATGATCTTTCTTTTCTATGAAACTATAGTGTTAAGGGTACTGAGTTTGTTTCTCAGTTTATTGAGTCCAGTGTTGGTGCGGTGGCCGACGTATGCATACACCAGGACCCATACTTTTTATTTCCATCTCAGTGCATGAAAACCTTGATTTCGTGTTTGTTTTCAAGAGTTTTCTTTGTGATCTCTTTGAGTTAGCTCACTGGGTATAACATATTGACCATGGAGAACTTGTTTCTATTCAAGATGACTCCACACAGACAACCATCTTGGGTTCTGAGAGTTGTAAGAGATGACTGCCCACCAAGCAACGAGGCCTCAGTGTAGGGCCCTACCACAACAGATGAACCAGTGGTACCACTGCCCGTTGGGCCACCGATACCACCAGCCACAGCATCGGAGAGTGCATGCCACTTGAGCGCGTTGTAGGAGTTCCAACTCTAGAGGCCTCCTAGGTATAGGGGTGAGACAGACCGCAGGAAGCTATAGATTTGATGGAGGCTGTGGTGAGAGTCTTCAGACTAGTAAGGACACTAGCAAATCATATGGTGATCCTTGACGTGAGACTTCATCGGGCAAAATGTGGAAGATGGTACAACATGATGCTCCATGTGCAAGACGAGGCAGCACTTCTCTAGGTAGAATTCGAGAGCCTGTTTCAGGTAGAGTTTGTCCCAGCCACCCTACATGATGTTTGGATACAGGAGAAATTGCATCTACAATAATATAGCATGACGGTGGCGCAATACTCAGACAGGTTCACATACCTCTTGCGCTACTCCACAGATATGGTGCATGACCCATTATTTAGGGAACAAACATTCGAGAAGGGGCTCAGGCGAGAGTTTGAGCTCGGATGATCTCCCTCAGCATCCAGACACAGGTGGGGGTGTTAGAGAGAGCCCTCCTAGAGGATAGTTTCCTTGCTGAGCAGTCACTAGCATTGAGACCCATCACTAGTCGACATGAAGCGAAGTCTTAAAAAACTGGACATTGACACATGTAGCATAGGTCCAGGCAGACAAGGCCATCTAGTGGATGACCTTAGGATACAGGTTCAGTTGTTCGTGGCAGACGAGACAGAGCCAGTCATTCCAATAGCGGGCAATGTTACTGTTGTAGCAGGCAAGGCCAGATATCTCATCAATGTCTGACCTTCCATACAGATGATCAGCAGACAGTTGAGGAACCACCCATGCAGAGGTAGAGACTCGATTGAGATGGACCACATGGAGCAGTAGAACGTGGAAGAGTAGCTAGCTGTGCAACTCGTCGGGGACGATGATTCGAGGTGTTGCCGCCACCACCACCAGGAAGTCCACCCCGACAGTATAGAGCTGGAGGATAGGGGAGAGATCAGCTTCAGCCAGATGAGTCTTACGATCATGGAACTCCAAAGATGATTTCATGTACGATCTGTGTCTACTCCACCATTGCATCGGTTCTAATAGAAATAGGTGCCAGTCATGCTTTCATTACAACTTCTCTCATTCAGATCTCATAGATTCCAACAGATCCGTTGGCTCAATCCTTACGGATAGATAATTTTAAGTGAGAAGACTCGAAGATTATACACTAGTTCCGAAAGGGCGAGCGCACTATAGTAGGCAAGAGCTTCACCTAGGATCTCCTCGTACCAGCGTCGAGGCCTTTCGACTTCATCCTGGGTATGGAATGTTTATCAATAGTCCATGCTCAGATCGACTGTATTAGGCACAATGTGCGGTGTGTCTGTATGGATGGGACCAGGTTTACCTTCACCGGTGAGAAGGGAGACTTTTCAACATAGGAAAGACTTACTCGGAGGAGGGTGCAACTAATCACTTATCAGTTGTCCTACCATACCCTCAATGAAGTTGATGTGGAGAGTCATAGCTATCCTGTAGTGGGGGACCAGTAAGCAGATGTTTTCCCTAATGACGTACCGGGTCTACCTACTCTCAGACAGGTGGTCTTTTAAATTGACCTATACCGCAAGACTGTACTGATATCTACACCAACAAATTGTATGTCTCCCAGTGTGCTTCGTGTACTGCGGGAACTGCTCGAGGAACTATAGGAGGAGGAATTCATCTAGCCCAGTGTTTCTCCTTGGGCAGCCCCAATTCTGTTCTCTCAGAAGGAGAAAGGGAGCTTGAGGATTTGTGTTGACTACCATCACCTGAACCAGGTGACCGTGAAGAACAAGTACCCACTCCTGAGGATTCAAGACATCCTGGAAAAGCTGAAGGTAGTGCGATGGTTCTCGAATATAGGCCTCATATTAGGCTATCACCAACTCAGTGTTCGAGAAGAGGATATTGAGAAGATGGCCTTTAGTTTTCGGTATGGCCACTACAAGTTCTTGGTTATGACTTTCTGTGTAACCAACTCTCTAGAAGTGTTCTTGGGACTCATTAATAGTATTATCACTCCATAACTCAATCAATTTGTCATAGTCTTCATTGAAGACATTATGATCTTCCCGACTACTGAGGAGGAGCATGCCTAACATTTGCAGGTAGTACTGGACACACTCTGAGAGCACCAATATTATGGTATTCTCTAGAAGATCCAGTTTTTCATTCGAGAGGTTCAATTCATGGACATGTCATCTCAAAGGATGGTTTTCTGTGGATCCAGTGAATATTGAAGCGGTACATTTATGGGAGCCACCCAGGACCATGATGGAGGTACGGAGTTTCTTGGGTTTGGCTGGATACTATCGGAGATTCATGCCAGACATTTCTTGAGTTGTAGCACCACTATCAGCCGTAAAGAATAAGGGGAAACCCTTCATGTGGTCGGAGATATGCCAGTAGAGATTTCTAGATATGAGGTAGGGGCTGACTAGTGCCCCCATCGTGAGGCTTCCAGAGGAAGTCATAGGGTATGTATTTTACTGCGATTCATCAGGGATCAGACTTGAGTGTGTCCTGATGCAGGAGCGAGTAGTGTAACACCCCAGGTAAATAAAGAATATGACATTTTTATATTTATCCTTATTTGTGAATAAAATATTAATATTACTTTAAAAGGGAAGCTATTCTCGATGGTGTACCCCACATGCAACAACGAGTTTCTTGGGAATCTTACGTTGCACTTTAATAATAAAATAATATTATTTTAAATGGTAGTTAACACCTAGCTGTTGTGATGGAGGGAATGAATAGAACTTACTACAAAATGTTTATTTATGTTTGTCAAATATTTTTACTTTTTAAAATAACTGTTAGATGATTAAAAATGCGAATGAATCCAATTTTAAGCGTAGACATTCTAATATTCTTTAAATGGTCGATTAACCACCTTTGAAGGAGAACCTCTTTTAAATCCACTTTTTGAAAATTTTATGTGTTATATTTGAAAAAATTAAATTCTTCTTTAGAATCGGGACATCAAAATTTACTTTGTGTAAATTTTATGTATTTTTCCGATAAAGATCAATTTTTAATGAATAGTGAAAACCAGTAAGTGGTACATATAAAAACTGATTTTTTTCGTTTAAATGAAATTTTACCACCTCTGTGTTTTGAATTTCAAAAATCCGACATACATTGTTGTCATTAAGAAGTAAAATGTGGTTCAATGGGATTAAAATAATTTTTTGGTGAATAGTAACTTTTATGTTTTTAATCACGCTTTGAGGTAATTAGTGTAGTTTAAGGTAAAAATAATGTTTTAATAATATGAGATGAGCTTGACACATGTCCTACCCTCATTGTATATGTCATGGACGACAAAGAAAATCCATGGGTAAACTTGGGGAACCCATGGAGCCACATTGTTTGGAAAATGACATAAATACCTTTTTATTTAATGTTAAAGTAAAAATGACACAAACATGAGATGTTTAATAAAACAATTTTTACATGGGGTTATACAAGTCAGATGTTTTACTATAAATATTCATTGGAAATCCAAAACTATTTCCTACATCAAAGTATGTTTTTTATAATTTTTAGAAATTAACTAAATTAAATTATTTATGACACAATGATGATGCAGCGATTATCTCATTAATAAAGGATTAAAAAAATGGAATGATAATGTAAATTCTAATATCTAAACATGTCCAAAACCTATTATATGGGTGGATTTCGAACTGTTATTACCTTACCCTCGAAACACATCAACGTGGGACAATTAAAATCCGATACTCATTTTAAAATAAAGTAACATTTCAATACTTTCCATGAGTGCCCCTCCTCTCCTCTTATAAAAGGCCCCCATCTCTACCTCCTTACCCACACTTCCAATGCCATTGGCTAGGCCAACCCCTGCCAATTTTGTCTCTCCAAATCCCTCTATAACTCCTTGAAGCCTCACTTTGGGCAGAAGTCTTCTCAAGGAAGCCTTTGAGCTCAAACCAAAGAGAGTTACCCGATTTTAAGGTAATGTCTTCACTTGTGTCCTTTTGTTTTATTTTTCTTCTCCAAACCCATAAACTCTTTTTATTAATTTATTTTGTAAAAAATCTAGTATATTAAATATACTAGGATGTTTTTATAAGAATTATTAGAGCTACACTTACACACACCTACATCTAATGGTTAAAGAACATCCTGTTTCTGTGGATGGCGAATTTATGCCTCACAAAACGATGATTGTTCAACATTCTTCTAACACCTTCAAGGTGGTCATTAAGATGAAAATGTATTTATATATGATATATAATATGTTTATGATTTACTTATGCTTCTTTATTTTTCATTTATGGCATACCTTTATAGTTTCCATTATGGGTAAATGTGATATCTTCATTAAGGAAGTGCGGACTACCGCCCCCTCAAAGTGATTTGATTCATTAATACCATATGTGGTATGTATAAAGGATATATTTAATGATATTATATATGATACCATACTTGAATTAAAATACTATTATGTATCATTATGTTTTAATTCCCTTAAATATGAAATTGAAATGGAAGTAGCGTTCATGCGTACGTACGGCTTACCGTCTCCATGAATGGTACATTTCATTTCTTATCTCAAAATGTTATGTACTATTATAAGTAAATATATAAAATGGATATATATGTAATATATTACATCTAAATGATGTATATAATTATGTAATTATAACATATATATATATATCTCATTTCGTTTCAATTCCATTAATATGACAAAAAATGAAAGTAGCGTTCATGCGTACGTACGGCCTACCGTCTCCATTAACGGTGCTTTTAATTTTTATCTCCAAATGCTATGGAATAGTATAAAATGAATATATAATGGATATATATGATATTTAAAACATCAATACTATTCTGGTTATGAAGTACCTATACCTACATGGAAAATTATTTTCCAACAAGTTCAATTTTTGACTCATGTACTAAACATCGACAAAAACGTCTGATATGAACCCATATTATTAACCAATTATTATAACATTAAAATATGTGATATGAACTGAATAATACTATTTATAAGAGGTACTTAAGTAATTATAAATTGACCAAAGATTATTATTCAGGAATATAAAGAAACGAACAAGACAATTTGGACTTGAGGTAAGGGATCCTACTCCTCTCTTTCTTTTTAAGTACACTCTTTTATGTCATTAATTTTAAGCTCATAATTCTTGTGATTGGGATGTACTTTTATATTACTCTTACTGTAATTTTTATTTTCATATGATGAGAAACCCTATTCTCTCTTATCAATCCATTTTGGATGTTTTGAGTGGCACCGTTAGGCTGTTGAATTTTCGTATGAGATCTAACATCTCTCTTACTTTTTAAGTACTCTCTTTTATGTCACTTATTTTAAGATCCTATTTGTTATGTTGGGGGATGTTATTTTATATTAATCTTGATATAAACTTTATGTTGATATTATGAGAGTCCCTATTTGATCTCATCAATCCATTTTGTATGTTTTAAGTGGCGCTGTTAGGCTACTGAGTTTTCGTAAGGGATTTTTCATATCACTTTTATTCCCGTGAGATTTATGCTACATTTGCCAAAAATCCCTTTTAGTGGGGTATGTACTGCCCGTTATTTTACTCATTATGTAATATTATTTCATTTATGACTATTTACATCAATGTTGTATTGTCCTTCTTTCATGGGGTGTATGTTTCGAAAGATACCCATGTCGGTAAGGGAACCTTTCACCATCCTCTTTTAAAAGACTTCTTTTGTTATGTCTTTTAATTAACATACTATTATTTTGGGATATGTTTTTATATATCCTTATTGATGTAAATTTTATTTCCAAGTGATGAGATACCCTTTTTATCTCTCATCAACTCATTTTCTGAATTTTGAAGCGACGCCATTAGGCTGTCGAATTTTACTAAGGGAACTTTTTAACCCAATTTTGATTTCTTTGGGTTCAACATGTAGTTATTGAATATTTCATCCTTTTAATATGTGTGAATGACCTTTTATTGTTTTACACTTAATATCCACTTATATTGGGTGTATTTATATTTTTCACACATAATTTTGAGATTGATTTATCCTTAATTTAAGGATACCTTCTTTATAAGGGATTTCATCGCAATTTACATTTCTATTGAGACTTCATTGTTGTTATGCACCAATTCACTCTTATATGGTTTATATACTATCCTTTGAAATATTATATCATGAATCCATTTATTCTCATGAGATTATAAAGTTCTGATAAAATGTAATTCCTCAATTATTGTATTCATGTGTCTCTAATTTTGGTAAAAACCCTTTAACCAAAATATCGCTTTAAAAGTTTTAATGATTTTTTCTTATTAATATCCATGTTTTCAAAGTGGTTTTAAGAATTTATTTACATGGATATTAATGGTTTAAAATGTTAAAAGATTCAAGGCGGTATGGGACACTTTGATTCAAAAATCTCTTTATTAAAAGTTTTAAATGGTTTTGAAAATGGTTTTTAGAATGGATTCATTATTTCAATATCTTAGAATGTTATATTGTTTTTGCAATGTGGGAATGTTATCTTTCCTTTATACTTAAGTTATGTGCTATGATTATGTTATGGTTCTTGGGCATTGTTTTGAATATGGGTGGTTCCGTGACAAACTAAGTGCCGGTGTGCCCGATATAGCTCTCCAATGCATTGGGTAACGCGAAGGAGTGAAATGTTAAGGTTTCTCCAAAGCGAATTAGGGAATATACTGTGGTGGGTATTCCAAACGTAACCAAGACGGTTAATCCCTACGTAAGAATGTTATTAATGCCTCAAGTTACCTTTATGTATTATGATTTCTATGATTTATTCATGATTTTATGAGGTATGTTAAAGTGCTTATGTTTTATGAGTAAAGTATGACTTCATTGATTCTTATGTGTACATGTACTCATGTTTCCTTTCCATATATTTTTATATCCCTTACTGAGCTTTTTATGCTCATCCCAAGTTTTTGAAATATTTTTCACAGGTCAAGGGAAAGGTACATGATATACCATAGTGTCAAGGAAGTGTCAAGAAAGAATCCATGTTTTATTTAAATATGTTTCCGTTGATGGAAAAAAATGAATACAATCATTTATGTAACCACTTTGTTTAAATGTGGAATGTAATGCATGTTTTATGATCTAATTCTCTAAAACTCTAAACTTAAAAAGATCCTCAATGTGTAATCTTGTAATAACTCAAGATTAAGTAAGGTTTAAGGCTGGGGCCTTATAGTTGGTATCAATGGTCGGTTTAGATAACTTTAGAGGTTAGGGTATCATCTAAGCATACGTGACATTACCATAATGGTTAGGATTTCTGAAAGAGTCCTAGTTTTAGATAAAGTGAATAAGTAAGTATATCTTAGTGGTTATCTTCCTCATTAGTACATGATGGTTTTGTTGATATAATCACACTGACATTTCTGTTTTTAGTGAATGGATGGATCTAGTAGGCACCAAAGTGACAATAGGTTTGAAGGAAACTGTGGTGGTTCTCTGATTAACAGACTGGATGAAATGGGGTATTCAATGAGGAAACTCATTGTTGTTCTAAACCAACTATCAAGGAGTCATGATCATCCACTTGAACATTGGTATGTTTTTTAATGCATTATGTATGAGATGACCAATCAATGTGGAAGTTCATGTAATAATTATAAAGGTAACCATTAGGTTTTATATGATCCTTACTTTTGGGGTAATTATGGGTTATTATATGTTATGATGGAAAATGAAAGGCATGAGATAAACTTGAGGTTAAAATATTTTATGATTATTTTTGATGATTTTATCTCATTTTGGGGAAATGTTTTAAGAATTATATAGTTTTTTAAAAAGGACAACACGTAGACCATGTGACAACCTGTCGCGCTAGACAAACCTGCGAGAATCGAACCCACAACCAAAGTGCGACTGATATTTATCGCCTACCACTGGACTACGTGAAGTACCTGGTTAGTTTGACTAATTATTTTTAGTTAGATGATTTTATGAATTAAGAGTAATCTTATTTTGGGTTTTCTATGGAAATTTATTAACCTTCCATGGAGGATATGTGATTAGGGTAATTACTTTTCAATACGAGACTTTAGGAGCAACTGATGTTGTTTGGAGATAAATGATACGATTTATCTTGGAAGACTATGTGACTAAATCCTTCAAATATTTGGGCTTCAATATTAGTTTGGTTTACATTGAAGTATTTTATGGACAATTTGTTTATTGAATGGTCTTTGTTGAACTTTTGGTATTGTTTGATAAATTTTAGAGATTAAGAGTAGATTTGTTTTTATTAAAGGAATATCCTTTTTGGGTATTAGTTGATCTTTTACTGGCCTTTTTGGTTCTGTTTTTGGTTAAAATCTAAAGACATGGGAAGTATATAGTTCTCTTTTGTGGATTAGGTGATTCTCTAGAAGTTTATTATAATACTCTTAATGTGAACAAGTCTTCCTAAATACTCATCTTTTGGGGAAAATATGAGTTTGTGTAAGGAATCTAATAAAATTTGAAAGTCAACATGATAAGTGACTATGTTTCCTTATGAGTAAATTCCTCAATAAAAAGTAACATAAAACAAAAATGTTGTCTATTAACTTTTCCTACTCGGGAATCGAATACCGTTTAACCCATCATAAGTTTGTGATTTTCTTATGGTTAACTTTCTCCTAAACATGTTTTCTATCACTCTCCATCAGAACATGACCCTATGTTTTCTCCTCCATGTCCATATTTTCCTACATGATATCCTAGTCTTGGTTAACTTGGGTGACCTTGGTACTTATCTTTCTTTATTTTAAAGTGATTGTTTTACCGACTCTTGTTGCGATGTGGGACTTTCAAGGATGTTTCCAAGATCAATTTTAAAAATGCGAGGACACAATTCCCAAAAGGGGAGAATGATGTAACAGCTTGGGAAAATAAAAAATATTTCATTTTTATATTTATCCACATTTTTGAATAAAATATTAATATTACTTTAATGGGGATGCTATGCTCGATGGCGTACCCAACACGCAACAACGAGTTTCTTGGGAATCTTACGTTGCACTCTAATAATAAAATAATATTATTTTAAATGGTAGTTAACGCCTAGCTGTTGTGATGGCGGGAATGAATAGAACTAACTAAAAAATGATTATATATGTTTTTAAAATATTTTTAATTTTTACAATAAATTTTAGAGGATTAAAAATGCGTATGAATCCAATTTTAAGCGTAGACATTCTAATATTCTTTAAAAGGTCGATTAACCCCCTTTGAAGGAGAACCTATTTTAAATCCACCTTTTAACAATTTTATGTGTTATATTTGACAAAATAAAATTCTTCTTTATAATCAGGACATCAAAATTTATTTTGTGTAAATTTTTGGTATTTTTTCGAAAAAGTTCATTTTTTAATGAATAGTGAAAACCCCTTAGTGGTACATATAATACCTGATTTTTTTCGTTTAAATAAAATTTTACCACCTCTGTGTTTTGAATTTCAAAAATTAGACATACATGGTTGTCATTAAGAAGTGAAATGTGGTTCAATGGGATTAAAATATTTTTTGTTGAATAGTAACATTTATGTTTTTAATCACGATTAGAGGTAATTAGTTTAGTTTAAGGTAAAAATAATGATTTAATAATATGAGATGAGCATGTCCTAACCTCATTGTATATGTCATGGACGACCAATAAAATCCATGGGTCAACTTGGGGAACCCATGGATCCACTTTGGTTGGAAAATGACTTAAATACCTTTTTATTTAATGTTAAGGTAAAAATGACACAAACATGAGATGTTTTACTAAAACAATTTTTACATGGGGTTATACAAGTCAGATGTTTTACTATAAATATTAATTGGAAACTAAAACGATTTCCTACATCATAGTATTTGTTTTATAATTTTTAGATATTAACTAAATTAAATTATTTATGACACCATGATGATGCAGTGATTACCTCAATAATAAAGGATTTAAATAAAATGGAAAGATAATGTAAATTATAAGACCTAAACATGTCCAAAACCTATTGTATGGATGGATTTATAACCCTTATTACCTTACCCTCGAAACACATCAATGTGGGACCATTAAAATCTGAAACGCATTCTAAAATAATGTAACTTTTATTTACTTTCAAAGAGTTCCCCTCCTCTCCTCTTTTAAAAGGCCCTCATCTCTACCTACTTACCCACACTTCCAAAGCTTTTTTCTCGGCCAAACCTTGCCCATTTTGACTCTCCACATCCCTCTCTAACTCCTTGAAGCCTCACATTGTGCAGAAGTCTTCCCAAGGAAGCCTTTGAGCTCAAACCAAAGGGAGTTACCCGATTTTAAGGTAATGTCTTCACTTGTGTCCTTTTCATTTATTTTCCTTCTCCAACCCCCTAAAATCTTTTTATTCATTTATTTTGTAACAAATATAGTATCTTAAATATACTAGTATTTTTTTATAATACTATTAGAGATACAATTACACACACCTACATCTAATGGTTAAAGAACATACTGTTTCTGTGGATGGCGAATTTCTACCACACGAAACGATGATTGTTCAACATTTTTCTAACACCTTCAAAGGTGGCCATTAAGATGACACTGTATTTATATATGATATATAATATGTTTATTTTTTACTTAAGCTTTTGTATTTTTCATTTATGGAATACGTTTATGGTTTCCATTATTGGTAAACCAGATATCTTCATATAAGGATGTGCGGACTACCGCCCCCTCAAAGTGATTTGATTCGTTAATACCATATGTGGTACGTATAAAGGATATATTTAATGATATTATATATGATACCATACTTTAATTAAAATACTATTATGTATCATTATGTTTTAATTCCATTAAATATGAAATAGAAATGGAAGTAGCGTTAATGCGTACGTATGGCTTACCGTCTCCATGAACGGTACAATTCATTTCTTATCTCAAAATGTTATGTACTATTCTAAGTACATATATATAATGGATATATATGTAATATATTACATCTAAATGATGGATATCATTATGTAATTATAAAATATATATATCTCTCATTTTTTCATTCTATTAATATTACAAAAAATGAAAGTAGCGTTCATGCGTACGTACGACCTACCGTCTCCATGAACGATGCTTTTAATTTTTATCTCCAAATGATATGAAATAGTATAAAATTAATATATAATGGATATATATGATATTTAAAACATAAATACTATTCTAGATATGATGTACCTATAACTTCATGGATAATTATTTTCCAACAACTTCAGTTTTTGACTCATGTACGAAACATCGACAAAAACGTATGATATGAACTCATATTGTTAACCAATTATTATAACATTAAAATATATGATATTAAATGAATAATAATCTTTATAGGAGGTCCTTAAGAGATTATAAATTGTAAAAAGTTTATTATTTAGGAATATAAAGAAACGAACAAGACAAGTTGGACTTGAGGTAAGGGATCCTACTCCTCTCTTTCTTTTCATGTACACTCTTTTATGTCATTACTTTTATGCTCTTTTATCTTCTGATTTTGATGTTCTTTTATATTACTCCTACTGTAATGTTTATGTTCATATGATTAGAGACCCTATTCTCTCTCATCAATCCATTTTGTACGTTTTGAGTGGCGACGTTAGGCTGCCGAATTTTCGTAAGAGATCTAACCTCTCTCATTCTTTTTAAGTACTCTCTTTTATGTTACTTATTTTAAGCTCCTCTTTGTTATGCTGGGGGATGATATTTTATATTCCAATTTCTGTAAACTTTATTTTAATATGATTAGAGACCCTATTTGATCTCATCAATGCATTTTTGTAAGTTTTAAGTGGCGACGTTAGGCTGCCGAGTTTTTGTAGGGGATTTTTCACCTCACTTTTCTTCCCGTGAGATTTATGCTACATTTGCCACAAATTCCTTTCAGTGGTGTATTTACTGCCCATTACTTTACTCATTGTGTAATATAATTTCATTTATGATTATTGACATCAATTTTTTATTTTCCTTCTTTCATGGGGTGTATGTTTCGAAAGATACCCATGTTTGTAAGGGAACCATTCACCCTCCTCTTTTAAAAGACTTCTTTTGTAATGTCTTTTAACTCAAATACTAATATGTTGGGATATGTTATTATATATCCTTATTGATGTAAATTTTATTTACAGGTGATGAGATACCCTTTTTATCTCTCATCAACTCATTTTCTGAATTTTGAAGTGACGCAGTTAGGCTATCGAATTTTACCAAGGGAAATTTTTAACCCAATTTTGATTTCTTTGGGTTCAACATGTAGTTATTGAATATGTCATCCTTTGAATATGTGTGAATGACCTTTTATTGTTTTACACTTAATATCCACTTATATTGGGTGTATTTATATTTGTCACGCATAATTTTGAGATTGATTTATCCTTAATTTAAGGATACCTTCTTTATAAGGGATTTCATCGCAATTTACATTTCTATTGAGACTTCATTGTTGTTATGCACCAATTAACTCTTATATGGTTTATATTCTATCCTTTGAAATATTATATCATGAATCCATTTATTCTCATGAGATTATAATGTTCTGATTAAATGTTATTCCTCATTTATTGTATTGATGTGTCTCTAATTTTGGTAAAAACCCTTTAACCAAAATATCGCTTTAAATGTTTTAATGATTTTTTCTTGTCAATATCCATGTTTTCAAAGTGGTATTAAGAATTTATTTACATGGATATTAATGGTTTAAAATGATTAAAGATTCAAGGTGGTATGAGACACTTTGATTCAAAAATCTCTTTATTAAAAGTTTTAAATGGTATTGAAAATGGGTTTTAGAATGGATTCATTATTTCAATATCTTAAAATGTTATATTGTTTTTGCAATCTGGGAATGTTATCTTTCCTTTATAATTAAGTTATGTGCTATGATTATGTTATGGTTCTTGGGCATTGTTATGAATATGGGTGGTTCCGTGACAAACTAAGGGCCGGCGTGCCCGATATAGCTCTCCAATGCATTGGGTAACGCGAAGGAGTGAAATGTTAAGGTTTCTCCGAAGAGAATTAGGGAATATACTATGGTGGGTATTCCAAACGTAACCAAGACGGTTAATCCCTACGTAAGAATGTTATTAATTCCTCAAGTTACCTTTATGTCTTATGATTTCTATGATTTATTCATGATTTTATGAGGTATGTTAAAGTGCTTATGTTTTATGAGTAAAGTATGATTTCATTGATTCTTATGTGTACATGCACTCATGTTTCCTTTCCATATATTTTTATATCCCTTACTGAGATTTTTATGCTCATCCCAAGTTTTTGAAATATTTTTCACAGGTCAAGGGAAAGGTACATGATATACCATAGTGTCAAGGAAGTGTCAAGAAAGAATCCATGTTTTATTTTAAATATGTTTCCGTTGATGGAAAAAAATGAATACAATCATTTATGTAACCACTTTGTTTAAATGTGGAATGTAATGCATGTTTTATGATCTAATTCTCTAAAACTCTAAACCTGAAAAGATCCTCAATGTGTAATATTGTAATAACTCAAGATTAAGTAAGGTTTAAGGCTGGGGCCTTATAGTTGGTATCAATGGTCGGTTTAGATAACTATAGAGGTTAGGGTATCCTCTAAGCGTAAGTGACATTACCATAATGGTTAGGATTTCTGAAAGATTCCTAGTTTTAGATAAAGTGAATAAGTAAGTATATCTTAGTGGTTATCTTCCTCATTAGTACATGATGGTTTTGTTGATATAATCACACTGACATTTCTGTTTTTAGTGAATGGATGGATATAGTAGGCACCAAAGTGACAATAGGTTTGAAGGAAACTGTGGTGGTTCTCTGATTAACAGACTGGATGAAATGGGGTATTCAATGAGGAAACTCGTTGTTGTTCATAACCAACTATCAAGGAGTCATGATCATCCACTTGAACATTGGTATGTTTTTTAATACATTATGTACGAGATGACCAATCAATGTGGAAGTTCAGGTAATAATTATAAAGGTAACCATTAGGTTTATATGATCCTTACTTTTGGGGTAATTATGGGTTATTATTTGTTATGATGGAAAATGAAAGGCATGAGATAAAATTGAGGTTAAAATATTTTATGATTATTTTTGAAAATTTTATCTCATTTTGGGGAAATGTTTTAAGAATTATATAGTTTTGTAAAAAGGACAACACGTAGACCGTGTGACAACCTGTCGCGCTAGACAAACCTGCGAGAATCTAACCCACAACCAAAGTGCGACTGGTATTTATCGCATACCATTGGACTACGTGAAGTCCCTGGTTAGTTTGACTAATTCTTTTTAGTTAGATGATTTTATGAATTAAGAGTAATCTTATTTTGGGTTTTTTATGGAAATTTATTAACCTATCATGGAGGATATGTGATTAGGGTAATTACTTTTCAAAACGAGACTTTAGGAGCAACTGATGTTGTTTGGAGATAAATGATACGATTTATCTTGGAAGACTATGTGACTAAATCCTTCAAATATTTGGTCTTCAATATTAGTTTGGTTTACTTTGAAGTATTTTATGGACAATTTGTTTATTTAATGGTCTTTGTTGAAATTTGGGTATTGTTTGATAAATTTTAGAGATTAAGAGTAGATTTGTTTTTATTAAAGGAATATCCGTTTTGGGTATTAGCTGATCTTTTACCGGCCATTTTGGTTCTGGTTTTGGTTAAAATCTAAAGACATGGGAAGTATATAGTTCTCTTTTGGGGATTAGGTGATTCTCTAGAAGTTTATTATAATACTCTTAATGTGAACAAGTCTTCCTAAATACTCATCTTTTGGGGAAAATATGAGTTTCTGTAAGGAATCTAATAAAATTTGAAAGTCAACATGATAAGTGACTATGTTTCCTTATGAATAAATTCCTCAATAAAAAGTAACATAAAACAAATATGTTGTCTATTAACTTTTCCTACTGGGGAATCGAATACCGTTAAACCCATCTTAGGTTTGTGATTTTCTTGTGGTTAACTTTCTCCTAAACATGTTTTCTATCACTCTCAATCAGAACATGACCCTATCTTTTCTCCTCCATGTCCATATTTTCCTACATGATATCCTAGTATGGGTTAACTTAGGTGACCTTGGTACTTATCTTTCTTTATTTTAAAGTGACTGTTTTACCGACTCTTGTTGCGATGTGGGAAGTTCAAGGATGTTTCCAAGCTCAATTTTAAAATTGCGAGGACACAATTACCAAAAGGGGAGAAGGATGTAACAACTTGGATAAATAAAAAATATTTCATTTTTATATTTATCCATATTTGTGAATAAAATATTAATATTACTTTAATGGGGATGCTATGCTTGATGGCGTACCCAACACGCAACAACGAGTTTCTTGGGAATCTTACGTTGCACTCTAATAATAAAATAATATTATTTTAAATGGTAGATAACACCTAGCTGTTGTGATGGCGGGAATGAATAGAACTAACTAAAAAATGATTATATATGTTTTTAAAATATTTTTACTTTTTACAATAAATGTTAGAGGATTAAAAATGCGTATGAATCCAATTTTAAGCGTAGACATTCTAATATTCGTTAAAAGGTCGATTAACCGCCTTTGAAGGAGAACCTCTTTTAATTCCACCTTTTAACAATTTTATGTGTTATATTTGACAAAATAAAATTCTTCTTTATAATCGGGACATCAAAATTTATTTTGGGTAAATTTTTGGTATTTTTTCGAAAAAGTTCATTTTTTAATGAATAGTGAAAACCCCTTAGTGGTACATATAATACCTGATTTTTTTCGTTTAAATAAAATTTTACCACCTCTGTGTTTTGAATTTCAAAAATTAGACATACATGGTTGTCATTAAGAAGTTAAATTTGGTTCAATGGGATTAATATATTTTATTGTTGAATAGTAACATTTATGTTTTTAATCACGATTAGAGGTAATTAGTGTAGTTTAAGGTAAAAATAATGTTTTAATAATATGAGATGAGCTTGACACATGTCCTAACTTCATTTTATGTGTCATGGAGGACCAATAAAATCCATGGGTCAACTTGGGGAACCCATGGATCCGCTTTGTTTGGAAAATGACTTAAATACCTTTTTATTTAATGTTAAGGTAAAAATGACACAAACATGAGATGTTTTACTAAAACAATTTTTACATGGGGTTATACAAGTCATATGTTTTACTATAAATATTAATTGGAAAATAAAACTATTTCCTACATCATAGTATTTTTTTTATAATTTTTAGATATTAACTAAATTAAATTATTTATGACACCATGATGATGCAGTGATTACCTCAATAATAAAGGATTTAAATAAAATGGAAAGATAATGTAAATTCTAAGACCTACACATGTCCAAAACCTATTGTATGGATGGATTTAGAACCCTTATTACCTTACCCTCAAAACACATCAATGTGGGACCATTAAAATCTAAAACGCATTCTAAAATAATGTAACTTTTATTTACTTTCAAAGAGTGCCCCTCCTCTCCTCTTTTAAAAGGCCCTCATCTCTACCTACTTACCCACACTTCCAAAGCCTTTTTCTCGGCCAAACCTTGCCCATTTTGACTCTCCACATCCCTCCTTAACTCCTTGAAGCCTCACATTGTGCAGAAGTCTTCCCAAGGAAGCCTTTGAGCTCAAACCAAAGGGAGTTACCCGATTTTAAGGTAATGTCTTCACTTGTGTCCTTTTCATTTATTTTCCTTCTCCAACCCCCTAAAATCTTTTTATTCATTTATTTTGTAACAAATATAGTATCTTAAATATACTAGGATTTTTTTATAAGAACTATTAGAGATACAATTACACACACCTACATCTAATGGTTAAAGAACATACTGTTTCTGTGGATGGTGAATTTCTAACACACGAAACGATGATTGTTCAACATTTTTCTAACACCTTCAAAGGTGGCCATTAAGATGACACTGTATTTATATATGATATATAATATGTTTATGTTTTACTTAAGCTTTTGTATTTTTCATTTATGGAATACGTTTATGGTTTCCATTATTGGTAAACCCGATATCTTCATTTAAGGATATGCGGACTACCGCCCCCTCAAAGTGATTTGTTTCGTTAATACCATATGTGGTACGGATAAAGGATATATTTAATGATATTATATATGATAACATACTTGAATTAAAATACTATTATGTATCATTATGTTTTAATTCCATTAAATATGAAATAGAAATGGAAGTAGCGTTAATGCGTACGTATGACTTACCGTCTCCATGAACGGTACAATTCATTTCTTATCTCAAAATGTTATGTACTATTATAAGTACATATATATAATGGATATATATGTAATATATTACATCTAAATGATGGATATCATTATGTAATTTTAAATTATATATATCTCTCATTTTTTCATTCTATTAATATGACAAAAAATGAAAGTAGTGTTCTTGCGTACCTACGACCTACCGTCTCCATGAACGATGCTTTTAATTTTTATCTCCAAATGCTATGGAATAGTATAAAATGAATATATAATGGATATATATGATATTTAAAACATAAATACTATTCTAGATATGATGTACCTATAACTTCATGGATAATTATTTTCCAACAACTTCAGTTTTTGACTCATGTACCAAACATCGACAAAAACGTATGATATGAACTCATATTATTAACCAATTATTATAACATTAAAATATATGATATTAAATGAATAATAATCTTTATAGGAGGTCCTTAAGAAATTATAAATTGTACAACGTTTAGTATTTAGGAATATAAAGAAATGAACAAGACAAGTTGGACTTGAGGTAAGGGATCCTACTCCTCTCTTTCTTTTCATGTACACTCTTTTATGTCATTACTTTTAAGATCTTATATCTTGTGATTTGGATGTTCTTTTATATTACTCCTACTTTAATTTTTATGTTCATATGATTAGAGACCCTATTCTCTCTCATCAATCCATTTTGGATGTTTTGAGTGGCGCCGTTAGACTGCCGAATTTTCGTAAGAGATCTAACCTCTCTCATTCTTTTTAAATACTCTCTTTTATGTAACTTATTTTAAGCTCCTCTTTGTTATGCTGGGGGATGATATTTTATATTCCACTTTCTGTAAACTTTATTTAAATATGATGAGAGACCCAATTTGATCTCATCAATGCATTTTTGTATGTTTTAAGTGGCAACGTTAGGCTGCCGAGTTTTCGTAAGGGATTTTTCACCTCACTTTTATTCCCGTGAGATTTATGCTACATTTTCCAAAAATTCCTTTCAGTGGTGTATTTACTGCCCATTATTTTACTCATTGTGTAATATAATTTCATTTATGATTATTGACATCAAATTTTTATTTTCCTTCTTTCACGGGGTGTATGTTTCGAAAGATACCAATGTCGGTAAGGGAACCATTCACCCTCCTCTTTTAAAAGACTTCTTTTTTAATGTATTTTAAATAAAATACTAATATGTTGGGATATGTTATTATATATCCTTATTGATGTAAATTTTACTTACAGGGGATGAGATACCCTTTTTTTCTCTCATCAACTCATTTTCTGAATTTTGAAGTGACGTCGTTAGGCTATCGAATTTTACAAAGGGAACTTTTTAACCCAATTTTGATTTCTTTGGGTTAAACATGTAGTTATTGAATATGTCATCCTTTGAATATGTGTGAATGACCTTTTATTGTTTTACACTTAATATCCACTTATATTGGGTGTATTTATATTTTTCACGCATAATTTTGAGATTGATTTATCCTTAATTTAAGGATACCTTCTTTATAAGGGATTTCATCGCAATTTACATTTCTATTGAGACTTCATTGTTGTTATGAACCAATTAACTCTTATATGGTTTATATTCTATCCTTTGAAATATTATATCATGAATCCATTTATTCTCATGAGATTATAATGTTCTGATTAACTGTTATTCCTCATTTATTGTATTCATGTGTCTCTAATTTTGGTAAAAACCCTTTAACCAAAATATCGCTTTAAATGTTTTAATGATTTTTTCTTATTAATATCCATGTTTTCAAAGTGGTATTAAGAATTTATTTACATGGATATTAATGGTTTAAAATGATAAAAAATTCAAGGTGTTATGGTACACTTTGATTCAAAAATCTCTTTATTAAAAGTTTTAAATGGTTTTGAAAATGGTTTTTAGAATGGATTCATTATTTCAATATCTTAAAATGTTATATTGTTTTTGCAATCTGGGAATGTTATCTTTCCTTTATACTTATGTTATGTGCTATGATTATGTTATGGTTCTTGGGCATTGTTATGAATATGGGTGGTTCTGTGACAAACTAAGGGTCGGTGTGCCCGATATAGCTCTCCAATGCATTAGGTAACGCGAAGGAGTGAAATGTTAAGGTTTCTCCGAAGAGAATTAGGGAATATACTATGGTGGGTATTCCAAACGTAACCAAGACGGTTAATCCCTACGTAAGAATTTTATTAATGCCTCAAGTTACCTTTATGTCTTATGATTTCTATGATTTATTCATTATTTTATGAGGTATGTTAAAGTGATTATGTTTTATGAGTAAAGTATGATTTCATTGATTCTTATGTGTACATGTACTCATTTTTCCTTTCCATATATTTTTATATCCCTTACTGAGCTTTTTATGCTCATCCCAAGATTTTGAAATATTTTTCACAGGTCAAGGGAAAGGTACATGATATACCATAGTGTCAAGGAAGTGTCAAGAAAGAATCCATGTTTTATTTTAAATATGTTTCCGTTGATGGAAAAAAATGAATACAATCATTTATGTAACCACTTTGTTTAAATGTGGAATGTAATTCATGTTTTATGATCTAATTCTCTAAAACTCTAAACCTGAAAAGATCCTCAATGTGTAATCTTGTAATAACTCAAGATTATGTAAGGTTTAAGGCTGGGGCCTTATAGTTGGTATCAATGGTCGGTT
Organism: Viscum album; assembly: GCA_963277665.1. NCBI lineage: Eukaryota > Viridiplantae > Streptophyta > Magnoliopsida > Santalales > Viscaceae > Viscum > Viscum album. The sequence goes on from OY728133.1 coordinate 1,871,914,026, forward strand.
TAGATAACTTTAGAGGTTAGGGTATCCTCTAAGAGTAAGTGACATTACCATAATGGTTAGGATTTCTGAAAGATTACTAGTTTTAGATAAAGTGAATAAGTAAGTATATCTTAGTGGTTATCTTCCTCATTAGTACATGATGGTTTTGTTGATATAATCACACTGACATTTCTTTTTTTAGTGAATGGATGGATCTAGTTGGCACCAAAGTGACAATAGGTTTGAAGGAAACTGTGGTGGTTCTCTGATTAACAGACTGGATGAAATGGGGTATTCAATGAGGAAACTCGTTGTTGTTCTAAACCAACTATCAAGGAGTCATGATCATCCACTTGAACATTGGTATGTTTTTTAATGCATTATGTACGAGATGACCAATCAATGTTGAAGTTCAGGTAATAATTATAAAGGTAACCATTAGGTTTTATATGATCCTTACTTTTGGGGTAATTATGGGTTATTATATGTTATGATGGAAAATGAAAGGCATGAGATAAAATTGAGGTTAAAATATTTTATGATTATTTTTGATGATTTTATCTCATTTTGGGGAAATGTTTTAAGAATTATATAGTTTTGTAAAAAGGACAACACGTAGACCGTGTGACAACCTGTCGCGCTAGACAAACCTGCGAGAATCGAACCCACAACCAAAGTGCGACTGGTATTTATCGCCTACCACTGGACTACATGAAGTCCCTGGTTAGTTTGACTAATTCTTTTTAGTTATATGATTTTATGAATTAAGAGTAATCTGATTTTGGGTTCTCTATGGAAATTTATTAACCTATCATGGAGGATATGTGAATAGGGTAATTACTTTTCAAAACGAGACTTTAGGAGCAACTGATGTTGTTTGGAGATAAATGATACGATTTATCTTGGAAGACTATGTGACTAAATCCTTCAAATATTTGGGCTTCAATATTAGTTTGGTTTACTTTGAAGTATTTTATGGACAATTTGTTTATTGAATGGTCTTTGTTGAACTTTGGGTATTGTTTGATAAATTTTAGAGATTAAGAGTAGATTTGTTTTTATTAAAGGAATATCCATTTTGGGTATTAGCTGATCATTTACTGGCCTTTTTGGTTCTGGTTTTGGTTAAAATCTAAAGACATGGGAAGTATATAGTTCTCTTTTGTGGATTAGGTGATTCTCTAGAAGTTTATTGTAATACTATTATGTGAACAAGTCTTCCTAAATACTCATCTTTTGGGGAAAATATGAGTTTGTGTAAGGAATCTAATAAAATTTGAAAGTCAACATGATAAGTGACTATGTTTCTTTATGAATAAATTCCTCAATAAAAAGTAACATAAAACAAAAATGTTGTCAATTAACTTTTCCTACTGGGGAATCGAATACCGTTTAACCCATCATAAGTTTGTGATTTTCTTATGGTTAACTTTCTCCTAAACATGTTTTCTATCACTCTCCATCAGAACATGACCCTATGTTTTCTCCTCCATGTCCATATTTTCCTACATGATATCCTAGTATGGGTTAACTCGGGTGACCTTGGTACTTATCTTTCTTTATTTTAAAGTGATTGTTTTACCGACTCTTGTTGCGATGTGGGACTTTCAAGGATGTTTCCAAGCTCAATTTTAAAATTGCGAGGACACAATTCCCAAAAGGGGAGAAGGATGTAACAGCTTGGGTAAATAAAAAATATTTCATTTTTATATTTATCCATATTTGTGAATAAAATATTAATATTACTTTAATGGGGATGCTATGCTCGATGGCGTACCCAACACGCAACAACGAGTTTCTTGGGAATCTTACGTTGCACTCTAATAATAAAATAATATTATTTTAAATGGTAGTTAACACCTAGCTGTTGTGATGGCGGGAATAAATAGAACTAACTAAAAAATTATTATATATGTTTTTCAAATATTTTTAATTTTTACAATAAATGTTAGAGGATTAAAAATGCGTATGAATCCAATTTTAACCGTAGACATTCTAATATTCTTTAAAAGGTCGATTAACCGCCTTTGAAGGAGAACCTCTTTTAAATCCACCTTTTAACAATTTTATGTGTTATATTTGACAAAATAAAATTCTTATTTATAATCGGGACATAAAAATTTATTTTGGGTAAATTTTTGGTTTTTTTTCGAAAAAGATCATTTTTAATGAATAGTGAAAACCCCTTAGTGGTACATATAATACCTGATTTTTTTCGTTTAAATAAAATTTTACCACCTCTGTGTCTTGAATTACAAAAATTAGACATACATGGTTGTCATTAATAAGTGAAATGTGGTTCAATGGGATTAATATATTTTTTTGTTGAATAGTAACATTTATGTTTTTAATCACGATTAGAGGTAAGTAGTGTAGTTTAAGGTAAAAATAATGTTTTAATAATATGAGATGAGCTTGACACATGCCCTAACCTCATTGTATGTGTCATGGACGACCAATAAAATCCATGGGTCAACTTGGGGAACCCATGGATCCACTTTGGTTGGAAAATGACTTAAATACCTTTTTATTTAATGTTAAGGTAAAAATGACACAAACATGAGATGTTTTACTAAAACAATTTTTACATGGGGTTATACAAGTCAGATGTTTTACTATAAATATTAATTGGAAACTAAAACGATTTCCTACATCATAGTATTTGTTTTATTATTTTTAGATATTAACTAAATTAAATTATTTATGACACCATGATGATGCAGTGATTACCTCAATAATAAAGGATTTAAATAAAATGGTAAGATAATGTAAACTCTAAGACCTACACATGTACAAAACCTATTGTATGGGTGGATTTAGAACCCTTATTACCTTACCCTCGAAACACATCAATGTGGGACCATAAAAATCTGAAACGCATTCTAAAATAATGTAACTTTTATTTACTTTCAAAGAGTTCCCCTCCTCTCCTCTTATAAAAGGTCCTCATCTCTACCTCCTTACCCACTCTTCCAAAGCCTTTTTCTCGGCCAAACCTTGCCCATTTTGACTCTCCACATCCCTCTCTAACTCTTTGAAGCCTCACATTGTGCAGAAGTCTTCCCAAGGAAGCCTTTGAGCTCAAACCAAAGGGAGTTACCCGATTTTAAGGTAATGTCTTCACTTGTGTCCTTTTCATTTATTTTCCTTCTCCAACCCCCTAAAATCTTTTTATTCATTTATTTTGTAACAAATCTAGTATCTTAAATATACTAGGATTTTTTTATAAGAACTATTAGAGATACACTTACACACACCTACATCTAATGGTTAATGAACATACTGTTTCTGTGGATGGCGAATTTCTACCACACGAAACGATGATTGTTCAACATTTTTCTAACACCTTCAAAGGTGGCCATTAAGATGACACTGTATTTATATATGATATATAATATATTTATGTTTTACTTAAGCTTCTGTATTTTTCATTTATGTAATACCTTTATGGTTTCCATTATTTGTAAACCCGATATCTTCATTTAAGGATGTGCGGACTACCGCCCCCTCAAAGTGATTTGATTCGTTAATACCATATGTGGTAAGTATAAAGGATATATTTAATGATATTATATATGATACCATACTTGAATTAAAATACTATTATGTATCATTATGTTTTAATTCCATTAAATATGAAATTGAAATGGAAGTAGCGTTAATGCGTACGTATGGCTTACCGTCTCCATGAACGGTACAATTCATTTCTTATCTCAAAATGTTATGTACTATTATAAGTACATTTATATATAATGGATATATATGTAATATATTACATCTAAATGATGGATATAATAATTTAATTATAAAATATATATATCTCTCATTTTTTCATTCTATTAATATGACAAAAAATGAAAGTAGCGTTCATGCGTACGTACGGCCTACCGTCTCCATGAACGGTGCTTTTAATTTTTATCTCCAAATGCTATGGAATAGTATAAAATGAATATATAATGGATATATATGATATTTAAAACATAAATACTATTCTAGATATGATGTACCTATAACTACATGGATAATTATTTTCCAACAACTTCAGTTTCTGACTCATGTACCAAACATCGACAAAAACGTATGATATGAACTCATATTATTAACCAATTATTATAACATTAAAATATATGATATTAACTGAATAATAATCTTTATAGGAGGTCCTTAAGAAATTATAAATTGTACAAAGTTTATTATTTAGTAATATAAAGAAACGAACAAGACAAGTTGGACTTGAGGTAAGGGATCCTACTCCTCTCTTTCTTTTCATGTACACTCTTTTATGTCATTACTTTTAAGCTCTTATATCTTGTGATTTGGATGTTCTTTTATATTACTCCTTCTGTAATTTTTATGTTCATATGATTAGAGACCCTATTCTCTCTCATCAATCCATTTTGGAAGTTTTGAGTGGCGCCGTTAGGCTGCCAAATTTTCGTAAGAGATCTAACCTCTCTCATTCTTTTTAAGTACTATCTTTTATGTAAATTATTTTAAGCTCCTCTTTGTTATGAAGGGGGATGATATTTTATATTCCACTTTCTGTAAACATTATGTTAATATTATGAGAGACCCTATTTTATCTCATTAATGCATTTTTGTAAGTTTTAAGTGGCGACTTTAGGCTGCCGAGTTTTCGTAAGGGATTTTCACCTCACTTTTATTCCCGTGAGATTTATGCTACATTTGCCACAAATTCCTTTCAGTGGTGTATTTACTGCCCATTATTTTACTCATTGTGTAATATAATTTCATTTATTATTATTGACATCAATTTTTTATTTTCCTTCTTTCACGGGGTGTATGTTTCGAAAGATACCCATGTCGGTAAGGGAACCATTCACCATCCTCTTTTAAAAGACTTCTTTTGTAATTTCTTTTAACTCAAATACTAATATGTTGGGATATGTTATTATATATCCTTATTGATGTAAATTTTACTTACAGGTTATGATATACCCTTTTTATCTCTCATCAACTCATTTTCTGAATTTTGAAGTGACGCTGTTAGGCTATCGAATTTTACCAAGGGAACTTTTTATCCCAATTTTGATTTCTTTGGGTTCAACATGTAGTTATTGAATATGTCATCCTTTGAATATGTTTGAATTACCATTTATTGTTTTACACTTAATATCCACTTATATTGGGTGTATTTATATTTGTCAAGCATAATTTTGAGATTGATTTATCCTTAATTTAAGGATACCTTCTTTATAAGGGATTTCATCGCATTTTACATTTCTATTGAGACTTCATTGTTTTTATGCACCAATTCACACTTATATGGTGTATATACTGTCCTTTGGAATATTATATCATGAATCCATTTATTCTCATGATATTAAAAAGTTCGGATTAAATGTTATTCCTCAATTATTGTATTCAAGTGTCTCTAATTTTGGTAAAAACCCTTTAACCAAAATATCGCTTTAAATGTTTTAATGATTTGTTCTTATTAATATCCTTGTTTTCAAAATGGTTTTAAGAATTTATTTACATGGATATTAATGGTTTAAAATGTTAAATGCTTCAATGTGGTATGTGACACTTTGATTCAAAAATCTCTTTATTAAATGTTTTAAATGGTTTTGAAAATGGTTTTTAGAATGGATTCATTATTTCAATATCTTAAAATGTTATATTGTTTTTGAAATGTGGGAATGTTATATTTACTTTATGAATATGTTATGTCCTATGATTATGTTATGGTTCTTGGGAATTGTTTGAAGATGTGTGGTTCTGTGATAATCTAAGGGCGGGTGAGCCCGATATAGCTCTCCAATGCATTGGGTAACACGAAGGAGTGAAACGTTAAGGTTTCTCCGAAGTGATTTAGGGAATATACTTTGGTGGGTATTCCAAATGTAACCAAGAGGGTTACTCCCTACATAATAATGTTATGAATGCCTCAAGTTACCTTTATGTCTTATGATTTCTATGATTTATTCATGATTTGATGAGATATGTTAAAGTGCACATGTTATTTGAGTAAAGTATGATTTCATTGATTATTATGTGTACATACACTCATCTTTCCTTTCCATATATTTTTATATCCCTTACTGAGCTTTTTATGCTCATCCTAGTTTTTTTGAAATGTTTTTCACCGGTCAAGGGAAAGGTACATGATATGATGATAGTGTCAATGATGTGTCAAGAAAGAATCCATGTTTTATTTTAAATATGTTTCCGTTTATGGGAAAAAATTAATACTATCTTTTATGTAACCACTTTGTTTAAATGAGGAATGTAATGATGATTTATGATCTAATTCTCTAAAACTCTAAACCTAAAAAGATCCTCAATGTATAATATTGGAATAAATCAAGATTAAGTAAGGTTTAAGGCTGAGGCCTTATAAGTAGTGACTGCGTATGGTTCTTGGAAGATGAGACAACATGAGAAAAACTACAATACCCATGACCTGGAGTTTGCAGCAGTGGTCTTTGCCTTGAATATGTGGCGATAATATCTGATGGGTTAACATTTTTCTGTGTACTCCGATCACAAGAGTCTTAGGTATATCTTCTATCAAAAGTACCTGAACCTGAGACAAAGACGTAGGTTTGAGTTCCTCCAAGACTATGACTTCAAGATAGTCTCTACATCTGGTAGGGGGAACGTTGTTGCAGATTCACTCAGTAGGAAATACAGTATACAACTATGAGGTGAGGCGACAGAACATCTAGATTCATTACAGATATCATTTGTGGATAGAGATGGAGCAGCTTTCCTACAATATCAAACGGGCACACTGCCACTTCTTCAGCGAGTAAGGGAGGCGCAACATGGGGACACTGACTGTGGGAAACGGCGTGATCCGATATCCATAGGGTAGGCACCTGATGGATTTTCTGAATGTGGGGATCATGTCATCCTCTTCATAGGATGTACTATGGTAACAGTTTCACTTTAAGAGGAAGAGTTGAGGGAGTTCCACACATCCACTTTAGAGGTACATCCAGGAGTGGAAATGAAGTATCAGTACCTAAGACAATAGTACTGGTGGCTAGGTATGAAGAAGGTGGTAGAAGAGTTTGTCTCTCGATTCATCACTTATCATCAAGTGAAAGCAGAGCACCAAGTACCAGCAGGTTTGGTTCAGCCATTATAGGTCCCATAGTGGAATTGGGATGGGATATCCATGGACTTCGTGACGGGTCATCTGCGTACATCCCGGGGTCACTACTCTATTTGGGTGATCATCAACTGACTAACCATGTCGGACCACTTCCTACCGATAAGAGAGTAGGGTTCAGTAGAGGTCTTTGGATGCCTCTATTTGCAGTAGATTGCTGTGGATACATGGAGTACCTTCTTCTATTGTCTGTAATCTGGACACAAAGTTTACTTCCTGACTATGGAAGGGGTTGTATGAGGCTTTCGGGATTCAGTTTTGTCTGAGCACTGCATTCCATCCTCAGATGGATGGTCAGACTGAGCGGACAATTCAGAACATCGAGGACATTGTCTGTGCACGTGTACTTGACATCAGTCACGGGTGGGAGGATCACTTACATTTGGTGGATGTTTCCTACAGAAAAAGTTATAACTCCACCATAGGGATGGCACCTTTTGAGGCGTTGTATGGGAGACCATGCAGATCACCCTTATGCTGGAAAAAACCCTGGGGGGTAGCACTAGTGGGACCCGAGATGGTACGGGCATCCATATAGAAGGTGATGATAGTCATGGAGATGATGAAGACTACACAGAGTAGGAAGAATTCATATGATGACGGGAGACAGAGACCTGTGATGTATGAGAATGGTGACCCCGTATTTCTATGTGTCTCACCCTGATGACACTACAAAATAAACAGTGTTTAGCGGTGGTTTTGTGGCAGTGGTTCACAAAACCGCCGCTAAACGTTTTCCGAAATACGTTTCGCATCGGTTTTTAATAAACCGCCGCTAAACCTTTGTTTTTTTTTAAAAACCCCGACCCTTCCCTACCCCGACCCCCGTTTCCCCCGACCCCACATGCTGCAACCCTCACCCGCAGCCCCCCGCGACCCCCCGGCGATCCGGCGACCTCCTCCAGCGACCCCGTGACCTCCTCCGGCGACCCCGCGACCTCCTCCGGCGGTGCCTGCGACCGGAAACCCGCAACCCCCTTCTCCCGACGACCATGCTCACTTCGACCTCGGCCCCAAAGTGAGTTTTCTCTATTATCACATCCTTCTTGATGATTTGTTTCTAATTGAATCTGATATTCATTATATGGGTCTCTTGGTTAATGGATTTATTTTAGTTTTTTATCCTATTGGTATTTATTTCATTCATTTTAAAAAAAATTATGTGTTTTAGGTAGTAGGCTTTAAAGATATCTTTTATTTTATAATCCATACTTGCTATATCATTTTTTTGGATTATATATGTTGATTAATAGATTGATTTATGATTCTTATAATGTTTGATTAAATGATTTATTAATTTGGAATTGATTTTGAAAATTTATTTTGAATCATGTTTTATTTGAAATTATGAAGTTTGACTATTGATGTGTGATATTCCCTCCAAATAGTTTGAATTTTTAATTTAAATCCTACATGTATGGGTCATTTGTGAAATTGAAATCCTTTATGTGTGGGAAAATTAATAAATGAAATCCTTCCAATATGGGCTACGATAGATGGGATCATGTGGTACTTAGTAAGGGATATAATAAGAAAATAATTCTAGGATGAATTGTGGCTACCTATCAATGATTTACACTAAAAATATAACTAAATATTGTTTCCATAGTGGATTCACTTATCAGGGTGATTACCTCATTTAAGGGAACATATTTTAGGGATATGTATGTAAATAGTCATTTGACCATAGATTTAAAAGGATCTTAGATAACTTATACCTAATATACCATAGGAGTATTTTCTATTGTTTTCCTTTTCAAAGAGGTTATTTATAAATACATTATGAAATGGTTTAATCACATTTATATTAAATTGAATATGATGTATCAATTTGATTATTCTTTTTAATATATTCTAAAAGGGTGAATTAGCATTTTTTTAATATATATATATATTTTATTATTTCATTTTCCCTTAATAAGAATAATTGTTTTATTTTTATAATGTCTCCTTATGAAAAACATGGTGTAATATTTCTAATATTCATTTTCTCACACCATACACTGACCATTGGGTGTTTTCAGGTCCTTTTTTATATAATGTATGTAACGGAAAGGTTCCTCATAGAAGTCATGGGTATCCATGTTAGTAGGGTGTGTGATATTTATGGTTACATGGTGTAATTTTTTCATCATATCACATGGATAAGGGTTGGGATCTTAAAACCTCCCCACCTTATAACATATCATCACATATCCAAACTTCCCAAGCATCACAGCACCCCTAAGGCCAATTTTAGTTCCACGGACCCACCTATAAACTTCCATCTTCTAATATACTCCTTGAACTCAACCATGTTATAACAACATTCAGAATAAGGAAAAGGTCCTACCTGAAAACATTTTCCCCAACCATGAACCACAATTAAAACCCAATTATCTTTGAGGACGCATCCACCTCAACTTTTTATTATCAACATCAAATGAAAATTAAAGGTTTAGGTAATGTTACTATACCACCACACAAGAGGATATCGATAAGGCACTACACTACCATGTGGAGAGCCAATCGGAACACCTTTGTTCCAATCCTCTCCACAACTCATGGCCCAAAATTCTTAGCACCACCTCACATAGTTACCAAAATTATAATGGTGACACAAACTCATTGTCGCTGAAGGGATACCTAGATTCCAACCACATTCTCTGACCTACATCAATCCAGAACTCAAGGCCCAATAGCCTCACTCCATTTCAAACATCTAAAGCACAACCCAAGCATAACCTTCATCTCAAGGTATTCAACCATCCAAAACCTGATCCAACACCCATCACCAAAACTAATACACTAATATGGTTCCTACCTAAGACCATCCAACTTGAAACTCTAGCCACACCATTAATCGATTACTTTCCTTCCATGGTTCTCAACACCATATTACTTACTTCATCACCACAATTTTCTAGTTTTGAGAACTTCAATCATCATAAAAGAGGTCAACAGAACCTCAACTCAACCTTCAAAACTTCCCTAACATGTTTTCCAACTCACAACATCCATGAAAACTCCACCCAATTCTAGCATTCATTATTTCTTCCAAAACTACCCAGATTTGTCACACTTTCACCATCCATATCTCAATCAAGGACTAATTGGTTATTCTTCAAAACTCATTCACATTACTAGGATAAACTTATCATTTCATCATTAACATGAGGTGCCTCGTAGCCCACCACATCCTTTCCCTTTCTATCCAACTATGTCTTTCCATTACTGCTAACTCACTCCGTTGGTTCCCAACTTCCCCTCTTGGCATGTCGCCCCTCTAACCAAACACAAAGCCTTCTCACTTAAGGTATACCACCATCACCTACACACACCATATCCAAGTTCCACCTGGCCTTCCCTAATAACCCCCAAACATGTCCCTTATAGGTTTCTATTTGGAACCTTAATTCCTCCACATCCACTCTACAGTTTTCTCCACATTTCCATGACTAACATAATTCTCTCCACCTTAGGAGGGTCATTATCACTAATTTATTCAAGAAATTCAAACACCATGTCTCATGCTTCCATCAAAAGATGAACCCCAAAACATAAATGTGGCCATTTAGATTTCCCTAGAACAATAAAACAAACATTACCCATTGTGAAAATGGTTTCAGTGAATGTAGTTAACTTGATATAAAATGCATTATGATCAGTTTTGATCACACATAAATGGGGTGTTGTTTGAGGAAACATAAATGTGTGATCGATGGTGTTATGATAAGTGTGTATCCCGATATTTTTATTGCTCCTCAATGAGGTGTTGACGCTGTCTCCTATGGACTAGACTTGTTCAGTTGGTCTGAAATGGTAAATGTGGTCAATGAATCATCTTTATTATATTATGCATACTTTATGGTCAATGGTTCATCTTTATTATATTATGTTTCTGTAATCTTACACTATCGTATATTTTGTGTAGGCACATTGTGATATACATGTATAAAAGATGGATCACATTACCGAGGAACACACCTCAATATGTTAAGGGTTTGAATGGGTTTTTAGATTTTGCAATTTCTATTCGATCCTTTGAAGGGAGAATAAGATGTCCATGTCCTAAATGTAAATTTAGAACATGGTTGAAGAGAGATGAAGTTTATGAACATTTAATACTGAAGCAATTCCCTGAGCAATATTTGTGTTGGATTTGGCATGGAGAATCAAACAATACAGAAAGATTGAGGACTGATGTTAATCCACAGAATGAGGTCCCAAGTTCTTCGATAATGGAAAATGAAATGAAAAACCTCATAAATGATGCATTCGGCACTGCAAGACACCACTATGAGCATCAAAACATATCAGAACAACCAGAAGAAGGTGCTACAAATTGCAACGTGACAAGTGATGTTTCTGAGACTATAACACAAGCAGATCAAGATTGTAACATATCATTAGATCCTCTTGATACTGTGGAGCCAAATGTAAGGGAAAACTTCAGTGAGGAAAATGCATTTCATGATTTAGTTGATGATGGAAATCAAGAGTTGTATAGTGGGTGTTTGAAATATTCAAAGCATTCATTTCTACTGAAGTTGTACCATATCAAATGTCTATGTGGAATTATAAATAAGTCAATGTCCATGTTATTGGAATTGATTTGTGATGCATTTCCTGAAGCAAAAATCCCAAAATCGTTTTATGATATGAAAAAAGTTGTTAACAAGCTTGGTCTGAATTGTACAAAAATACATGCGTGTCCCAATGATTGTATGCTTTACTGGGGAGAGGATTCAAGTAGACATAATTGTATGAAATGTTCTTCTTCTAGATGGCAGTCAAAGGGTGATGTTGGAAGTATGACTGAACATAATTTCATGGAGAAGAAGAAAAGGAACACACCTGCAAAAGTTTTGCGTTACTTTCCTTTGAATCCTCGATTGCAAAGATTATTCATGTCATCAAAAACCGTCAAACACATGAAGTGGAATGCTGTAGATAATAAAAATGATGGGTTAATGAGACATCCACAAGATTACCAATCGTGGAAGACATTTGATTCATTACATCCAGATTTCTCAGCTGATCCTAGGAATGTTCGATTGGGATTTGCTGCCGATGGATTCAACCCATTTGAGAATTTGAGTACGAGTTATAGCATTTGGACAGTTGTTTTGATCCCTTATAATCTGCCTCCGTGGATGTGTATTCAACAAACATCATTTATCCTTTCGATGATTATTCCTAGAAAACAAATGCCTGGAAATGATATTGATGTATACCTGCAGCCTTTGATTGAAGAATTGCAGGAGTTATGGAGCAATGGTGTTGAGACATTTGATGTTTCTTCTAAAACAATGTTTAAAATGCATGCTGCTTTAATGTGGACCATTAGTGACTTCCCTGGGCTTGGGAATTTATCTGGTTGGAACACTTATACGGGTTTGGCTTGTCCCGTTTGTAACTTTGATTTCGAGCCCAAACGGCTACCTCACAGTAGAAAATGGTTCTTCTTGTGCCATCGAAGATTTCTTGATGCATCTCATAGATTTCGGCTGAACAAATCAAAATTTAATGGTTGCATTGATCGTATACCTCCTCCAAAGTTGTTATCCGGTTCTGAAATATTGACACAGCTTGAAAATGTTAAAACAGAATTTGGGAAGGTTCATCATTTGAATGATAGCGGAAAACGAGTGCGAAGTGCATCGTCAAGTGAAATCAGAACGCAACAATGGAAGGAAAAAAGTATATTCTTCAAACTTCCGTATTGGGAATTTAATTCTTTGCGCCACAATCATGATATGATGCATATTGAGAAGAATGTATGTTATAATTTGATTTTCACATTACTTAATGAGCATGGAAAGTCGAAGGATCATCTCAATGCTCGCAAATACTTACAAGTAATGAACATAAAACGTGATCTCTGGCCAGATTAGAATGAAAAGTATGCTCCGGCCATTTTTTCATTGAAAAGTAGGGATAAAGATACGTTCCTTCAAATTTTAAAGAATGTGAAGGTATCTGATGGGTATTCGAGTAACATCTCGAGGTGTGTTGACTTGAAGAATCGTATGTTATATGGATTGAAAAGTCACGATTCACATGTTTTGTTTCAACAGTTACTACCATTGGCATTGCGTACATTATTACCTGAAAAAGTTACAGCTGTTGTACTCCATTTATGCACATTTTTCAGAAAGTTATGTGAGAAAGCTCTACATCCATTTCAGCTTGACAACCTACAAGAGAGGTTTGTATTGACCCTTTGGGCAATGGAGATTATCTTCCCTCCATTGTTTTTTACTGTCATGATGCATTTAACTGTGCATTTGGTTGACGTAGCTAAATTAGGAGGCCCCGTTCATTATTGATGGATGTATCCAATTGAGAGGTATTTTATTTATATGTTTCCAGTTAAGTAAACATTTTTTGTCATTTAAATAAATGCATAATATTATTATTATTTTTCACAGATATCTTGGGCATTTGAAAGCATACGTGAGAAATAAAGCTCAACCTGAAGGCTCTATTGCTGAAGGCTATTTGGACGAGGAGTGTCTCACCTTTTGTTCCAGATATTTGGATGATATTGAGATAAGATTTACTCGAGTTGGACGTGTTGACGACACATCAACTCAATCTCAAATGCATCAGAAATCAAAAATATTTCCTGTTATTGGCCGATCAGTTGGGAGGACCTCACACGCGACACTAACAGAATTGGAATTATTACAGGCACATAGATATGTGCTGATGAATAGTGAAATTGCAGATCCATTTATTGAAGAGTTGAGGATACAAACAAAGAGACGAATGAGAAGCCGAACACAAAATGAAAAAGATATAACGAAAGTTGTGAATAAAGAGCTGGTAGAATGGTTTGCAGAACATGTAAGTTTATAAATATTGAAATAAATACGAATATTACTTTGACACATACAATTTTCAAATCTATTAAATTATATTTTTTTCAGATCATGAATACTGATACCTAAGCTGACTTTTCATAAGATTTGATGTTTCTTGCTAGAGGTCCTATAAAACAAGTTAGAAAGTTTAACGCTTATAATGTGAATGGTTTTAGATTTCGTACAGTCGATCGAGAAGTGGGTTTGAAAACACAGAATAGTGGTATTTTTACATTTGCTGAAGTGGAATACTATGGAAAGTTGCATGATATTATTGAATTAAACTACCACAGGCATTTTTCTGTAGTTTTATTCAAATGCAAATGGGTCGATTTTATCAGAGGTGTTAAAAGAGATTCCTTGCAATTTACTTCTGTAAACTTCTCTCGCTTGATGGATGTTGGTGATCGTGAACTGCATGATACATATATCATAGCATCGCAGGAAAAAATGGTATATTATGTGAATGATGTTGTGGATGAAGGGTGGAGTGTAGTTACTCACGTAATACAAAGAGATTTGTATGATATGGGTGATGAAGTGGAAGATTTGACCTCTGCAATTGAATTTCATCAACAACAGGAAGCAGAATTATTTTTCCATCATGATATTGAAAATATTGGTCTAGCAAGGATGAATGAAGTGGATGAAGCAATGGAGCAGGAAACCGACATGATTGAAGGGGAAAATGATTGTATGTACAATTATTTATTCATTCAGCAACTACTTGTTTCATTTCTGTAGTCATTCATTATCATTGTTATATATATTTTGTTTGTTAATACTGGGCATCTATTATCATTTTTAATTTTTTTTCTGCATAAATTTTTTGAAATATATATTCTGAACTTAATTTTATTTGATTAAATGACAGGAATGCCAAGGAAGAAGTGGTACAGTATTCCTTCTTCTTCTGCGACAGATGACGATCCTTCTGTCCCCACGACATCATCTCCCCCTGCACCATCTCTGACACCATCAGTGGATGCCTCATTAGAGGATGAGTCATCGCCTCCCCCTACAGGAGCATCAGCAGTGGGGCAGCGACACGCCCCCTCTAGTCCATCACGAACATTCTGGAGGGTCGTAGTCATAGGTACAAATTTTAATTAAATAAATTTATTGCATTTTGTTTATAGTAATTGTTTTTTCATTGAAGATGAAGACAATGAAACCGTGGAAAAAGACATAAAAAGTTCTGATGTTTGGAACATGCATGGCAAAAAGATAGTGGTGCCATTTGATTCTTATGGGGTCCCGACGGATGACGCCGTAGGTTTACTTGGTCAGATTATAGGTCAGCTGGCAGCGGAGCCCGTTTCCCTGCCTATTTCATATGATGATTGGAGGCATATGACTTCAAACTGGAAAAATGAAGTTTATGATTCTCAGATAAAGGTAATTTTATTACTTTATGGTTTAGTTGAATGTCATTTTACTAATATATTCAAAATGAATTTATGTATAGAGATGTTCTTCCACTTTACCGTTGCTGATGTGATAGAACGGATGTGGACATTGAAAAATCTTGGAAAAAATGGAAAGATTTCAAATAGAGTTTGTGGTGTGATGTCAACGATTCTTCGTTGACCATGCAGCAGATGTATGAGAAGATACCCGATGGGGTACCGAAAGAACAGTGGAAGGTTTTTGTCGATAGACATCGTGATGAGAAGCGGATGGTAATGAAATATATATTATTATATTATCCTCATTTTACATTTATACATGTACATGAAGAAGAGATAGACATTGAATACAATACTATTAAATTGAATTTTATTTATTTCAGGATCTCTCAAGAAAGAATGCTTCAAACCGGGCGAAGCAGGTAATCCCACACACTGCGGGTTCAAAAAGCTTTTCAAGAAGCCGAATGTCATTGGTAATCTTTTAATTAGTTTAAATAATTATAAGATAATATTATCTATTTAACATATTTGATTGATGATTTATCTTTGTTTAATGCAGTCACAGAGTTTAGGGCATGAAGCATCCCAAATAGAAGTGTGGCTGGATGTTCATAAAAAAACAGATGGATGTTTTGTTAATGAACCTGCCAGAGAAGTTGGGGTATGAAGTCAATTATTTATTATAATAACTTAATATCAGTTTTTACTGTGTTAATATATATTGATATTTGATTTATAGGTAAAAATTAAAGAAATATGGGATGCCAATCCTGGGCAATCCTACTCAGTCTCCCAGGATGACCCGGTTGGTCAAGTCCTTGGGAAGGAGCATCCTGATAGAGTGAGCGGGATGGGTTTGGGACTCGTACCATCTGAGGTCTTTCGCATGCCATCAGGGATTTCGGCCTCATCTACTCCTGGTTATAGTCATTTCATACCTAAAGATGCTCAGAGAGAGATGTCTGCTCTACAAAACACAGTTCACTGGCAGGGGGATCAGATATATGCTTTGCGGAAAGAGTTTCTTGAAATACGTCAGCATATGAGAAGATATGCCCCCGGTGGTAGTGCATCGGGTAGTGGTGAGCAGGTAAATCAAAAAAAATCAAAATCATTTAGTTTGAAAACATTTATTGATTTTAATTTTTATTATAAATATGCAACAATATTTAATTTTCAATATAATGTTCTTACAGGTGGCAGCAAGTGGTGGAGATGAAGGTGGAGAGGGTGACGATACAACATCAGATGATGAGTAGTAGTATTGTTGATGTGTTGAACAAGTATGATAACAGTTGGTTTGTATATGTAACATTTATGGCACATAGTTTCCACCAAACATTTCCATGTCCTAACATTTTCTTGATTTCTCATGTTTCCTTCTATGCATTTTATTTATTGTGTTCTGGATTCCTCATGTATTGACAAAATGATTCTTAATGCAATATGCATGTGATGATACCAAATCCAATGAGAATACCATATATGTAACCCATATTCATACCCCTATTGGATCCATATCCAATATGTATCACACTAAAAGACCAATCCCATGACCATAAATGGCTAAGGCATGAAAGGTTAATGATAAAAGGCTCTGTCATGGCCTTAAAATTTTTACACCACTCCAATGGGTCCAGGAATACCAATTTGTTTTTAGTTTAGGCATGGTGGATGTCATTGGATTCAGTGGATGTTGGTTGGAAATTGGTGGTAATACCTTCCTTCTTCTTGGTTAGTTTCCTCTTATTATTCTCTTGGGGATTCAATACAATGATTCCTTTTTGGTCTAGGGTCTGAGTTGGTTTACATTTTGATGATCTTTTGGCACAGTGTAGGATTATTTGTGGGTTTTTCATGCATTTGTGGTTTATGGTCATTTCTTCTTCACCCTATGGTGTGCTGCAAGTCGAAAAATATTCTTTAAGGTAGGGAATCAGTTATTTATCTTTATTGTGTATCATGCATGGGGGGTTACTCTTGTTCATCTATGTGTTCTAGTTGTGCTGGATTAATCAAAGATAAATAATTGGCTAATTGAAACTGAAGGGGGAAAATAGGAATGATTCACATGTTTTTACAGCTTTGATATTATTATGATATGATGGATTGTATGGTATTGATACCCTGGTTAAAATTATGGTCATTGGGGGGTTTTCTTTCACTGGATGATATGTGTTGTGACTGTTGTGTCTATTGTTATTGTTGTGATATCACCCTAAAAGGGAAATTAACCAACCACTTATATTTTTCTAATGAAATGGATACTCTATGATTATGGATTGTGTTACAACACTCCTAAAATAAAGTATCATGTGATAAAATACCCGTTGATAAATCTATAAAATGATCCTTGATGTGTTGTGATGCATGTACATGATTATGGGATGATGATGTGTGGATGTGATATTATGTAGGGCTGATGGGTGAGATGTGGCTGTGGTTTTGGAAAATTTAGGGCAGTGGTGGAGCAGATCCAACATATTTTTTTTCCAGTTCAACATTTAGCGGCGGTTTTAACCGCCGCTAATTCCATACATGTGACCATTTAGCGGCGGTTAAAACCGCCGCTAAATATATTATGTTGATATTTAGCGGCGGTTTTCACCGCCACAGAATAGGCGCATCAAACGCCTAAATTTAGCGGCCGTTAAAACCGCCGCGAATAAAAAAATGTCAGATACCCATATAACCGCCGCTAAATGACGGATCTACGACACATTTCTAAAACAGCCGCGGAATCGAAAAAACCGCTGCTAATAGATTGCCGACGCCAAACTTAGCAGAGGTTTTTGTAAACCGCTGCTAGGACCAGCTTTTGTTGTAGTGTGAGGTCTATAGAGATTTGGTCATGGTGGCATGTTATCTTCGGGATTCCTCAGAACTTTTTAGGTCCTCAACAGAGTTGGCGATGTGGATTAATGCTTATCTCTTCCACCTCAGTTGCACTGGGTGCACAACGTCTTCTACATATCTCAGCTTAGGAGATACATGCACGACCCTTTTCATATCATCGACCATGGAGAGTTGGACGTCGACGATGGGGAGAATTTTACAAAGGTCCCAATAGATATTAAGGATTGAAGGGAGAATGTCCAATGTGGACGGTCGATACCTCTAGTTTGCGTTCACTGGCAGCACGTGAACCTCCAAGAGAGCACCTGGGAGCTGGAGGCTCAGATGCGTGCTTAGTACCCCCATTTATTCCCTTAGTTCTACTTATAGCTTATGGGGATGTAAATCCCTAAGGTGGGTAGAATGTAAAGACCAATAAATCGCTTGAATTTTTTTAATACATGGGATTTTTATGAGTCCGCCAAAATTGATGGCGTGTGATTTCGAGGCCCGGTGTGCCCGTAATCAATTTCTAAAATTTTGTTCATTTATGTTCAGTAACTGTACAAGCGTGATTTTATAACTGTTCAACCAGTGCTCGAAACTGAAATCTGAGGGCATCGTTGAAATCACAGCGCCAATATTCACTTAATAAGACTTTCATCTCGACTACTGATGGTCCGGAATAAAAGCTAGTTATTGGGTTTTCTTAAAAAATTAATATAATAAAGTCAGCTACAATTTATTTTATTTAAGCAGCCATGTATGTGTTTGGAGGTGGGACCCATTAGTATTTGAAACCTCCTCATGGAAGTTGAAGGTGGGACCACCACACCTTAACCTCCCATGGGAGGTTATGGTGCTGGGGCCCACCCGAACATATCCTCCCGCTAGTGGTTACTGCGTGGGAACCACCCAGGACCTTGAACTCCCATTTGAATAATAGGGGTGGTGACCACCCGACCCCTATTAATGGCAGGAGGTTATAACCTCCCAAAACTCCTTCATTAATGAGGGAGATCCTCTTGACCTCCCTTAATTAATTCATTCCAACACACATGAATTCATGAAGTGGAGCCTATTAATTGAATTCTCCTTTTAGTTTTGAATTTTTACCAACATCTAGAATAATAACACATATAATGTTATTTTGGCTTGGCATTTCACACATGGGGAAGATTTTGAGGGGAGAGATTGGGAGAATTAGAATTCTCAATACTAAGAACGCTCCTCCTAATGAAGAAAGAAGAACCAGTTCTTCCAATGAAGAACGCCAGCGATGACCTTTATTTGACTTCTTCCCCAGACACCTACTGACATGGAACGTCTTCCACAAGCTGATACATCTTGGGATTGGAAGTGCCTGGCGGGCGCGATTAATGATCTCCATCTTTGTCTTCCTCCTGCAACTCCTTCAATGAATGATGAATGACCAACAAAAGGTATGGGATTCGAGCGTTGTTATATTGTTTTGGGTTCTATGTTTTCTGTTATGGTTTAGAAAATGAAGCCTTTTGATATCACCCTAATGCGGAGGGTGCATGCTGAACATACAAGGCATGACCCCTCTGTTTTCTTATGAATTATTACCCTCAACATGGAATGAGTCCGAGTTGAGCATTTATCATCATCAATGAATGCAGTTCGAAGGCGACGTCTTGAGGAGTGCACGGCTTCTTCCAGAATGACAACCGGGCCACTGCAACTCATCTAGTGACCGGTGGAAAAATACTCGTCGGCAAGTGGGGCACCAAACGTCACTGTAGGGCATCAGCGCCGCAATCGCGCCTCCGGAGGAGTGACTCTCGACCGATGGCCTGTCGAGGTGTAGTGGTGATCGGCGTAAGGCCACCCACAAAGGAAGCCAGCGGCCTGATCTGCATGGATGCTACAGAAGACGCGACGCTATAGGTGTCGCATGGTGGACTGAAGGAGGGCCGCAACCATTGGCCGAGGTGGTGCAGCAGTGGCCAGCTTGAGCCCGGCTGCAAAAAGGTTTGGATGCTCGAGCTACTGGGTCTCCGGCAGAGGCGCGACGCAACCAGCGCCGCATGAGGAGTCGGCTGGGCACTCGACCAGCTGGAAACAACAGGAGCTCGTAGGGTCCCACATGACACACCGGTGCTATCCTGGAGCCGGTTCCACCTAGCCAAACAGCTATGTTGTTCGGAAACCAAGGGGCATGACCTCCCCCCTGGACGCGGCTAGGGCGGACACCCATGGGCTGCCGAGCTGGACCCAGCACTGGCCGGACCCAATGCAGGTCAGACCCACGGACCGGGTTGGAACCTAGTCTAGACTCAGGTCAGTCTGGGTCGGTCCGACTGGGCTGGAACGGACCCAGACATGTTTGACCCAATTTCACCTTTTCTCCCATAAAATGGGCTACGGTTACCCGATTGATGAACCATATGTGGTGATGGGAAGCATGGAGAGAGAATGTTCTTTTGGAATACCCCACTTGAGGTTTGGATGCAGTTGGGGTATAGTCAGGTTAGATTGAACCTAAATCGAACCAGGACCTCAGAACGAAAATGCCAATAACTCTCAGATCGAGTGACCGATTGACGCACCGTCTATTGTATTATGTTCCTTTTGAAGAGACAGAACATAGGGATACATCAACTTGGTATGACGTCACAGTTTATGTATCAACTCTTGGCTTGAGGATTAGACTCTACTAGAATAAAGAGTTCTTTGTGGAAACCTTGTGGCTGGCTGTGTGCTGACGATCGTTCCAGGATCATGTGTTGGTCCGACATTTCTAACTTCTGTTCTTGGATCATTTGTTGGTCCAATAGAATAGCTGGTCCTGGATCATTTGTTGGTCCGAGAGCTCTTATGACTATTCCTCAATCATGTTTTGGTCCGAATGTTCTGGATTTTTTTTTCGGGATCATGTGTTTGTCTGACATAATAGTTGGTTCTAGATCATGTGTTGTTCCGACAACTCTAATGATTCAGTGGCTATATCTGAACATCTCTATCTCTCTACATAATATGTATACCTGTGTGAGTTGAGATAGTGACTTCAATGTTTTCCACTTTATTGAGATGAGTTGCCTGATACTATAGGTATATGTATGGGCATATACCTATGTAATTTCTATCCATTGATTTCATACTTTGTGGTTCATCCCTATAGGATTTGGTGAGACCATGAGGGTCTCGGGGTCCCTACTGAGTATCGTCATACTCACCCCAGCATGGGCTATGCTCATACCTTGTTGTGCTGGATGCAGACGAGGCACAATGTTGACCATGGCTGAGTGTACGAGGGTCGAACGGTACCCGAGGGTGGACCACACGATGAGTTAATACCGAGAAGAGACCAACGAACAAGGATTGTTGAGGAGGCTATTTGTACGTACCCTTCAGGTAAGATCCATGGTGGAAACTCCCAGAGATTCTCTTCACGTTTCAGTAGTTTAGTCCCTTTTCCATTTTACTTGTACGTTACATTTGGGCTTGTATATTCGGACCCTTTACTATCCAGCTCTTTTTGTATATAGTTTTTACTTAGTGTTTGCTTCCAGTTTTTACGCTGATTGTGTGTGTTTATAGTTTATAAAGGCAATACCTTCCCAGTTTAGGGATCTTATGACTTTGGTGCTAGTCATGAGCCCCTGGCCTATGGAAGGCAAGCATGGGGTAGTTACGGCATGGGCCCTGGGGGACGGGTCGTGACATATTTTTTTATGTAATTTAACAAAATATTATTTTGATAAAACATCAATATTTTCGATTTTCAATTATTCATTTAATTTTACATAAAAGTCATAAAGAAAAGGGGGATTTTAAAATACAAAATTTTAAAACAACACTATAATATCAAATTAATCCAAATGATTCTGGTAATAGTATACCATACAAAATTATATAACATATAATATTATAAAATTTATTTATTTATTTTGATTAATTAAATTAAAAATATATTGGAAATATGTAATAATTTAATGTAATTTTATAACACCTAAAATTTATAATTAAATTAAAATAATTATTATAATTTCATTATTCAAAAAAATACTAATAAAATTTATTCGTCAATAATTTTTTCCCTATGTGTATACATAATGGATATTTAAAACTAAGACAGTGACATTTTGTTACATTGATTGTTTTATATAATATATAAAACTTTTTCGTTGAAAATTTTTCATTGAAAAGGTCTTCTTTAAGCCTATGTTGTTAAGGGTATAATTCCATTCATCCTGAAAAATAATATTATAATTTATGTATTTATTAGTTATTATTTATTTAGATAATCATAATTAACCATTTATTGAGGTGATAAATTTTACCGTAGTTACTATTCATATTGATAAAAAAGGGGCCTACTTAAAAATTTTCATCCTTTTTATTATGAATATGTAATTCATTTTAACTGAATAATTACATATAAAATGATGATATTATTTTTATTGTAAATGTAAAAATGTGATGAAAACTAAATTTTATAAAAAAATAATTTTTAGCAGAATGTTTGATTTATTTTTATCCTTCGCCTAAAAAATATTTTATGAATGGTTAAAAAATATATAAACAAAATAATTTATAAAATTCAATAAAATAATTCTGTAATATTTTTTAATATAATTATAAATTAAAAATAGATATTAGGTTCATAAAAGCAATATTTCAGAAAAAAATTAATTTTTTTATATAATATTTTTTTAATTATGGAAATTTGATAAAAATTATACATTTTATAAATGTGTAGAACTTATATTTTTAAATATTATTTAATTATTTATACTCACCAATATAATGGTTATGCGACAATGAACACCTATTGTTTTATAAATGTTACACGTTTTTAACAAAACTGTGTTTCTTGTAACACATGCTATCAAATAAGTAAAATTATTTAATGACAAATATTTCAGAAAAAATTTTGAATTCACATTATACCACAAATTAAATGAATTTCTCTCAAATTATTTTTCACTCAAATACATAAATTTTAGGATAACTCAATCTCATTATACCATCATGTTTCTATCAAGCTTCCTAAAATTTTAGGTTTCACTACAAAACAATGATGAAGTTCGTCATATTATTTTTTTTGAAATTTCCTTTTTTGATACAAAATATATATCAATTGTTCATCATAATAAATATTATTCTCTATTGGTGTGGCATCATAGTTAATACATGTAAAAGATCCGTTATGCACTTCATTATGAGAGATACACAAAACATATTATGATGATTAGAGATATTCGATTGAAGCACCAATTAATAAGATATCATTCTATTATGATCAATAATTTTAAAAGGACCAACGCACCTATGGATTTCCTTTATTTTTTTTCCAAAACTCATCACCATATTATATAGTTATATTTATAAAAATAGCTTGTCAGCAACATCAAACTCACGATCATTCCAAAAACTGTTATAATAACTTTTTGTTGATATTGAGATTTGGTTATGTGATAATGAAGGCTGGTACCCTTATATTCCATTCACTCAGTTAGATCAAGTTGGAATAATTTTCCCTTTCCAAATTCATTCCAAAATGTTGGATTTATTAAATTATTCACACAAAAATATTCACATGGATTCATTTTGATAGTTGGAGTGAAAGATATTATTTTATTAAAATTCCACTGGTGAAAGGTTTTAATCCCAAAAACCTATTAAAAATATAGATAAATATCTTGACATATATTATATAGTATAAATAGTATTCTCCTAGGGACCATCTATCATATTATAATAAACAGTTATGTAACATAAATTTGTATATTGATCATATTAAACACTTATCCAAAACATCAATGTAAACCTCAAAACCAGATTGGATATAATGGATTGTGGAACTCCACAAAATCTAACAACATTATTAATGTATAATTATGTAACATGATAAGGGTAAATTTTTTCTAATGGAAATAAAGTGTTCTAAAATAGTAAATAGATTAACTAAAACCCAAATACAATTACTCCCTTTAGATGATCTGGGGAGTCTGATGACAGTATCCATGGTGAGATTTCCCCACTACCATATTGGTATGATAAAGATTTTAACATCCTATTGGAGATTTTTTCTCTCATAATAAACATTATGACATACCATCAACCAAGATACAAACTTTTTAATATCTCTATTCATAAAATCGAACCATAAATACTCTTTTAAATCTCTATACATCTTATAAATTCTTGGATAAATAGTGAATAATGAACTATTACATTTATCCATATGATCTTTCATCAGATCATGGAAGAAAGGGACACATATACACTTCTATATAATTATTAGTTAATCATAATCATGTTTTAACTAGAAACTTTTATCACCTTCTTTTATAGCTCTATATCATCTTTATGTGCCTCTTTAATTATCAGCTGAATATATAGCAGAATGATCATTATCTAATGATATGTTTTCTCTACTTCCATAAATATTATAACATCCATTCATTGAATTTCTAAAAATATTGGATATTTTGGGATCCTAGGAATTGGATATTTATAATTATCCTTTCAACATAGAAAAAAAACAACATATTCTTCTTGTATAGTGTGGAAATATATCGATAAGTAATTATGTTAAACTATCTCTAACCTATTTATTTGGATCATGATCATCTATATTTAACTAAAATTATATTTTAATCATTTCATTTTAGTGAAAATTTCACCCTTTTTACTATAGAGTTATGCCATCTATATAATTATTTCAAAAATTACCTCACCTAACTGAAAATATTTATTAGGGTAACCATTATCATGGACCTCAAATTATCATATATAATAATCTATAACATTTAAATTCTACATGATGACACATAATAGGTCATTATATGATTCAACATTATAGAATACAAAATCTTCCCAATATGATGGTCGAGTATGCACAAGTGCACTTTCTAGACTTCTCTTATATTCTTTAAAACATTCAAAACATTGATCTATCCAATGGAACTTGGATCAGATCCGAATTAACATAGTTATCTGATTTTATACCCTTGAAATATGTTTACCAATAAACCTATAATTTCCATCTAAATCAAGAAAAAAATGCATCTCTGTCAAAATGGTTATTCTTGTCCAATTTTTAATAACTTATATCAGTGAAGGGTCCACTGAGATACCCTTATATGAGATTATATGACCCTAGAATAATACATTCCTAATCCAAAATACAAACATGGTAAATTATTTATAATATAATCCTTCCTAAGGGTATTTAACACCATTATAAAATGATATTAATGCAATTACATTCTCTTTTAAAATATAATAATATCATCCATAAGGACTACCAAAACCTTACAAATGTAATCTCTAAAGGCTCTTTTCATCAAATCTATGAATATAAATTGGGAAATAGTAAGACAAAATGAAATAAGTATAAATTACTACTATTTTTACCCCGTATAAAAATTTTTATGGGGGTATATCATCCTCCTTGACCCAACTGTAGTAATCCAGAATGAAATGAAATCTATGAAAATTAATAAGATCCATGCATTTGATTAAACTAGTAATTAATACAGGGTAAATTATAATTTTTTTATATTTATTATATTATGTTCTTAATAACTAAAAAATATTTTAATTTATCCAAATTTATTCATAACAAAATGAATAGGTTCACCCCAAGGTGAACCACTTAAATATATGAATCCCTTATCAGGATTCTCATGGAGTATCTTCATCAATTAATAAAACTTGATTATTTCCATTCTATTTAGACTATTGGAAATAGGTGTAGAACATTGTGTTCTTTATATTGAAAACTAATTTTAATGATTGGGCAGATGGCTAGAAAACACTTCCATATATACATAAAAAACACCATTATAATTAGAATATAATCAATGATGGTTTCATCTAAAACCATATGAAAAAAAATCTATTTTTATATATGAATCATAAACATTATGATTGATGTAATTCCCATTTAATTTTATGTAGGTAATCACACTATTTAGGGATTAGATATTGACTTGTAATATATTATGTAACTTCCCATACTTGCTAATTTATGTGGGATTTATGAAATAAAGGAAAAACCATGACCAAAATTAAAATGAATTCAACATCATAAAGAGTGAAAGTATTTATAGGAATCACATCCCTAGAAAAATTTACATGAAAATAATAATAGACTTTTGAGTAAGTCCTCATACTATTTGAGTTTTTTAATTCTAACTCAATATCTAATTATTTAGGTGGAATTTTGATACCCATAGAAAAAATGTTGGATATAATATAGTCAGTATATTTTAAAAAAAATAGGACATTAAAAGGTATATTTTGAATGGTAATTTAACATTTTGAAAACATTTTATCACAAAACTCATTATAAATAGTGATTCAATGAGATTTATCATTAAAATTGGAATTAAGAGTCTTTTAATGTTTATCATTATCATGAACCATCATATTAGGGAACGTGATGTAATAATTCTCATGCTCATTTCATAAAAAACATTAGGGTTTGTGAAAATATTTCTATGACGATTTCTGTATATTCGTATCATTATCTAACATATTACTATCACATTAGAATTAAACTACCAAATTACCTTCCATTATACACTTGAATCATTTTATGGTTCCCTTAAAATAATTTGTAAGTCCTAAGCCTTATACATTAAATAAGCTTGTTTGATGCCAACAATTAAAATTGATGATCTTTTCAGGTTTATATTTTTATAGAATTTGTCCATAACTATTATATTACATCTCAAATATAAAAAAGTATATACTTCAAAAATAGAAAAATTTTTATACTAAAATAAAACTCCTTAAATAATATAAGTATCTTTTTCTTGATATAAATCTTCATGAATTCTCCCTTTCTCTAATCCTTCCTAATTCCCTAAGAAAAAAAATTAAAAATGTGGGATAAGCATAAAAATATCAGTAATTTTTATAAAATAAAGAAATAAAACATTAGTCCATCAATAAATATAAATCAATGAAAATTTAATTTTCAATCATAAAACACAATCTATTTAAAATACCTCACCAAATCATAAGATTTATGAATAACACATAGAAATCGTAAATCATAAAGGTAAATTTTGGCATCCGTATAATACTTACATTGATACTTTCACAGCTACTGATAGAGTTATGTTGGAATACCCATCACAATATATTCTCTAAATCAATTAGTAGAAATAATAAAATACCTCCTCCATGTTACCCAATGCATTAGAGAGATATATTGGGCTCAACCAACATTGGATTATCATGAAACCTCCCCTATATGTAAACAAGTCCCAACAACCTTAACATTTTCATACCACATAAAACAATCATAAATGAAAGATAACATTTCCACAGTTCAAAAACAATATATCATTTAAATATATTGACATAACCAATCCAATATGAAAACAATTTTCAATACCAAAATAAGTAAAAGTGTATGGTATTTATTTTCCTTTTAAAAACATTACAACTTTTTTAGGAAGCTAAATATCAAATAATGCTCAAGGCGGTGGAAACGTCGTTGTCACCACGTATGTTAAATATAAACATTCCCTTTTTCATTTAGTAGAATGATACGTAGAAAAAGATTCCCTATGAATGAATTTAAAAGTAAAATGGTTTTATACACCATAGAATAGAATGTCATGTATAAATCAAAATATTTTCCAATCAATGTTGATTGAGACGGTGACCATTACAACAATTGTACCATTAGAATAAGGAACAATGTATGAAATAATTATGTGAGAAAAATATAAATACACATAATATATGTGGATATTAAGTGTAAAAAAATAATAATTCGTTCACACATATTAATAGCATGACATAAACAAGACGTATAATTTTATAACAACGAATGAAAATTGGGATAAGAAGTTCCTTAACCTCGTGTCTGACTTGAATTGTTCATTATTTATTCTCTTGAATAACAAAATAAAGCTAATTTATAATTTCTTTATAAACTTTTTCATGTTTATTATTCCTTTTAAATCACTTATTTCCACTTTATAAAAATTACTTAATCATTTATTTTAATAACAGTCGTTTTGTCAATATTTGATACTTCAGAAAAAACGAACTTTTTAAAATTACGAAATAGACATGTGTTAAAATGTAAAATATCTCAAGAATTATATTAAGAATTTATATATCATATATATAATATATATCCATTATATATATGTATCTATAATAGTACATAAAATTTTGAGATAGGAAATGAAATACACATTTCATGGACAAGGTAAGTCGTACATACACATGAATACTACATTAATATTTATTTTGAGTTGAATGGAATAAAAACCTAATTATACAATGGTATATTATAATTCTAGTATATCATAATATTTTATTTCCTTAAAAACATCCTTTATATGTTACATGTATGGTATGAATGATTCATGTCACTTTTAGGAGGTGATAGTCTGCACTTCCTCAAATTAAATTATTATATTTACTCATTAAGAAAACAATATAGGTACTATATAAATAAAAAATACAGAAGCATAGAGAAAATATAAATGTAATATATATCACATATAAATATAGTTTCATCATAATGTCAACCATGATAGGTGGTAGGTTATAATTGAACAATCATCGTTTCGTGAGGCAGTAATTCATCGTCCACAGAAACTGTATATTATTTACCCATTAGATAGAGGTGTGTGTATGTATAGGTTTAAACCTAATAATAAAAACATTAAATTCTGCTGAAGATACTAGGTATTTATAAAATAATTGAATAAAGTTAGTTTATGGGGTTGGTGAAGGAAAATAAAAGAAAATAACTTGAGTGAAGATGTTACATCATATCGGGTTACTGCTTTTGATTTGAGCCAAAGGGCTCTATTGAATTGCCTTATGTCGAGAGAAAGGATTATAAGATGAATAGAGGAGTTTTGGGAGCTTCTTCGATCAGTGTTTTGAGGATCCATGCGGGTTCAGATGTGTGTGTAACTGGTCAGAGGTGGTGGCCTTTTTTAAAGGGGAGGAGTGGATCTTTTGGAAAGTATGAAAATATTATTTTTTTTATAATATGAATTTAGATTTAAAAATGTCCCAATATAATTTAATTCAAATATTAGGGGATTATTGTTCGAAATACTCTTATAAAATGGGCTTTAGACTAGTTTAGGTTATAAAATTAACCTTATCTCTTATTTGTAAACTTTAGTTAACTAATGTAAATTCTACCATGTCCTGTTTGATAGTCATAATATATGGTTAATATATTTACAATAAAATTTAAGAAACAATAAATGGACATTTTATGACATTTTTATCATCATATATTTCATTTGGACTAATATTATATTTTCAGGATTATTTTATCATTTAAAAAAAAAAAAATTTTTTAAAAACTCATTTATGACAATTTATAAATTATTCATATCAAGACTTCTAAAAAATCAAGAAAAACATGATTATTTCGAATAATCATCATTAATTCAAAAATAAAAATTCATTTGTATCCATAAAATAAATGGATGGAATAATAAGTTTCAAAATAATTTTATTTTAATATTTATAATATCATTTATTTATAACAATCATTAAAAAAATTAATCACTACATCATTATTGTGAAATAACTAATATTTTTATTTGATGTCGAAAAATTATAAATAAAATACCCTGAGGTAGTAAATAGTTTTATATTTATGAAGACTATTTATAGTCTAAAATAACACTTATATAACAACATCAAAATATTGTTTTTCAATAAATATATTTCCCTGTTACATTTTCCTTCACATTAAAATAATTTTTATAAAGTGACATTTTACATACAATTAGCTCCATGGGTTTCCAAAATTGACACAAGGATGCAAATGGTTGTAAATGTATCATCTAATAGGGTTACTACATGTGTTAGGGTAATTTAATATTATTATAATATTATTTGTTTTCCAATATTTATCATATTTACCCTTTAACCCTAGTAAATAAAATATTTATTAATGTTAATATTCATAATGTCTAAAAAATTACATATTTAGAAAATTTGGATATCTTAATTAAAAAAATATAATCCAATTTTCCAAATTCAAAAAATATAAGTTTCATAAATAAATTTAAAATGCATTCCCACTTTCAAAATCAAAAAGCGTATTTTTAAGAAATAATATCTATCGAAAGATTGAGATTTATTTATGTCGAATATCAAAGAGAAATTACATCCAATTAACAAAATTGGATTAAATTGTAAAAATGTTATACAATTAAACTTTAAAACTAGTCAAATAGATTATCTATCAAAAAAAATAAATCAGATGAAAAATCAGTTTTGAATTAAAATGATGTATTCTTCACTATTCATTAATAATCAACTTTATCGAAAAAATAAAAAAAATTTACCCAAGTTAAAGTATGATATCCTACATCTAAAAATGGTTATTTTTTCAAATGAAGCATATAAAATTGTAAAAACCAGATTTAAATTGGTTTCTCCATAAGAAGGCGATAAATCAACCTTCAAAAGAATATTTGAGTATTTAATTCTTAAAATCAAATTCATTTTTATTTTAATCCTCTAAAATTTATCGGATAAAAGGTAAAACAGTTAAAAAACATTTTTAATCATATTGTAGTTAGTTCTGTTCATTCCCACCAATATAATGGCTAGGGGTTAAGTACTGTTTAAATAATAATATTATTTTTTTATTTTTTGATAAAACTCAAAGTTGTGTGCAATGTAAGATTTCAAAGAAATCTATTTTTTCATGTTGAGTATGATATCATACATATAATCACTATGAAAGTAAAATTAATGTTTAATTCACAAATATTAATAAATATGAAAATGTAATATTCTTTATTTAACTAGGTTGTTGAATCCTTCCCAATTTTTGGGAATTGTGTGCTCAAAATTTTATAATTGTTCCAGGAAACATCATTTCAAGTCACACATTGAAAAAATACTTAATAATACTATTACTCAAAAAAATAGAAGTACAATGGTCACCAGAGATAACCCATCCTAGGATTATATATATGAAAATATGGATATAGTGGAGAAACTATTTGTCATGTTCTGATTGAGAGTACGGATAACAAGATCTGTAGAAAGATAACAACAAGAAAACCATAAAATATTTCAAGGATAAATTGTCATTGGTTTCATAGTAGGAAAAGTAAACAGACAAAACTTTTTGTTTTAATCTCTCATTCATTAATTTGAATAATTTTATATGACATAGACTAATTAAATAATGAAATATACTTACTTTTCAAGTAGAGCTTCATCCATTAATATATTTCTACAAAAAAATCATTTTTTTCAAAACAATGAGAATTCATGATGACTTGGTCACACCTGGAGTGCTAGAATAAACACATTGAAAATATAATGATCCAAAAAATATTAACCATATATTTTCCATTCTTTAGACATTAACCAAACCCAAAAAGGATAGTACCGAATCAGAAAATCTCAATAAAAGATAATACTAAATAAAAAGAAATACTACTCTTAATCTCCTAAATTTGACAAAATTTCCCAAAAGATCAACAAAGACCTTTCAATAAACCAATGTCCATAAAATTAGTAAATGTAATCCGAGATAATTTTGTAACACAACACTCAAAAGTATTTAATCACATAGTCTTACAAAAAATGTAAACATTTATCTCCAAATAACATCGACTACTCTTAAAGATTCATAATGGAAAGTAATTAACCGAATCACATATTCTCTATAATAGGTAAATAATTCCCATAATTAATGTGAATTTCTATATTTACACAATAAATAAATAGAATCTCCTAAAATAAAATTCCACCATAATTCATGAAATGAAATCCCAATGTATTATATTTTCCTTAGGCATATATTGTTCTCGAAAGAGACAACATTTTTCAAAATAATCATTATCACATAATCACAAAATCATTTTCATATACAAAAGATCTCCATTTGATCAAACATAAGATCCCAAATAAACTTATTCTTGATCCATTAAATGATGTAACTAAAATTAATTTTTCATACAAACCATGGACTTCATGTAGCCTATTGGTAGGCGATAAATCTAAATTGCACTTTAGTTGTGGGTTTGATTACCAAAATTTTGTCCAATGTGATGGGTGGTCACACAGTCTGTGTGTTGTCATTTTTAAAAAATTATATAATTTTATAACATTCACAAAAATTAGATAAATTCCTAAAAATATCCATAACATATTTTAACTACAAGTATTATCTCATAACTCAAATTTTCAACCCAAATAGTAATAAGTTGTAATTGCCTCAAATTCCACTATAATATAACCCCAAATGGTTCTTTATAACAATATCCACTAAATAGAAGATAATTATTCCTTGAATAACTTTCTCCCATATCAATCTTGTGGGTTACACGTACCATAAAAAGTCATCTAATATAATAATATAATTAATACATTTAAATATATCAGCATCCATAGATCCAACATAACTTTATAATTCATTAAATGTAGACATCTTAATCATCAATGATTCTTCCGGATCAATTATCCATGTTTTTACATCTTATTATTTTATATTTCATTCATAAACACAAAATCATACATAATGTCCTGAGATTTCAATAATGTCAAAACATGAGCTATGAAATAATTTATATATTTCATAGGACATTATTAGTTTCCTCAACATCAATTGGAATGGAATTAGGATTTGGTAAACATATTTTTATGATCCTACAGATCCCATCCATAACCTTATTCTTTGTAAATATAATTGTATAATAACCACACACACCACAATTAAAAAATTCTATTGATTTTTCAGAAATAAGTTCTTTCCATTTCTTATAGTCAACTGGATGCTTCATTTTCCATGGCGGGTTATTGCTTTATGAACTTCATGATAGCATCTGAAACATCTTCTTGTCATTTTGAATCATTTTCCTAGGTCTTTCTTTCCAAATTCTTGATATATTGTTTTTTGCAATGTATATACCATTATGGTTATTACCTTAACTCCCAATGCGATTCATTTCTCGCATATACGATTGATTATAAAAATCTCCAATGTTTTAGTGGTCAATGATGACCCCAGATAGTTGGTTGAGAATAACAAAAAGAGTTCTCATTGAATCTATTAATTTATTCATGTTTCTTATTCAGAAAACCATCACAGTTTTCTTCAAATCAATTGTTACATTGGTGCCTCCTAGATCCAGCATGTTATTAAAACAAAAAAGGATAGTGTGAGAAAACCAGTAAAATCATCACATAATATCTTATGAGGAGGTTAAACAATATGATATACTTATTCATGTTATATTAAAATCATTCAATTTATCTAAAATTACTATGACTCTATCAAATACTCTAACTATTATGGTTCTCTCACTTATGCATAAATAACACCCAAACTTCTAATGTTATATAAACCGACCCTTGATACCAACTATAAGGCACCAACATTAAACATTACATATTCATGAGTTAACTAAACAATTCACATTGAAGATCTTTTTTGGTTTATATTTTTATATAAATAGGCCATAAATGTTACATTAGATCTCAAATATTACAAATTATATACTTATACTCTATCCAATTATTACACAACAATGAAATTCCTTAAATAATATAAGTATTATTTTCTTGATATAAATATTCATGAATTATTAATTTCTCTTACACTTCCTAATACTCTTTGAAAAAAATTTCTTAAACTTGGGGTTGGAATAAAAATCTCAGTAATGGTTATAAAATAATGAAAAAATTATTCCATAAATACATATAAATCAATGAATTAATTCTTTTGAATCATAAATCAAAATATCTTTAACAATCCTCATAAAATAATCAGATTTATGAATAACGCATAGAAATCATAAATTATAAAGGTAACTTTTGGCATCGATATCATACATATATTATAGTTTATGTACCTACATATGAAGTTACGTTTAGAATACCCATCATAGTATATTCCATAAATTTCATAGGCAAAACATTCACATTTACCTCCATTACATTACCAAATGCATTGAAGTGATATCTCAGGCTCACCCTATATAGGATTATCACAGAACCACCTGTATACATAAACAATTTCCAAGAACCATAACATATCCATAACACATTAAACAAACATAAAGGAAACATATCATTTCCATATTTCAATCAAAATATATCATTTAAATATATTTTCATAACCAAACCATTATGAAAACAAATTTCAGAACCAACTTACAAAAAATAGTATATGGTTTTTATTTTCCTTTATAAAAAATTATAACTTATTAAGTTTTCCAAATATAAAATAATGCTCACAGCGGTAGAAAGGACATTGTCACCAAGTATGTTAAAAAGAAACATTCCCCTTTGTTTTTTATTAAAACATTATGTATAAAAATATTTCCATTGAATTAAATGAAAAGTAAAAACAATTTATACACTTTATAAAATAATTTCATGTATAAATAAAAATATTCCCCAATGAAATGAGATTGAGACGATGTCCCTTACAAATATTTTACCCTTAGATTAAGGATAAATAAATGACATAATTATGTGTGAAAAATATAAATAAACCCAATATAAGTGGATATTAAGTGTAATAATATCATATTTCATTCACACATATTCAAATAATGAAATAATCAAGAAGATTATGTTTACCCCAAAGAATGTAAAATGGGTTTAGAAGTTCCCTTACCTCATGTTCAACTTGACTCGTTCGTTATTTAATATATTGAATATTAAACTAAATGAAATTTATTCTTACATTAGAACGTTTATGAAGTTTATTATTCTTTTTATATCACTAATTTCTATGTTATAAAAATTAAATAATCATTTAATTTAATAAAGGTCCTTTTGTCCATATTTGGTACTTGAGTGAAAATGAAATTTGTAAAATTACAAATTTTCCTTGTGGTCAAGATTTCATTATCTCAAAAATGATATTAATAATTTATATATAAGATATATGATATATATACCATCAAAATATATATATTTGTTAATAATAGTGCATAAAATTTGGAGATAAGAACTTAAATGCACCATCCATGGGGATGGTAAGCTGTATGCATGCATGAACAGTACTTTCATTTTTATTTCATATTTAATGGAATGAAAACATAATGATAAATAGTTATATTATAATTCCATTATAATATCATATATTATTTCATTAACTCCATCACTTATACGTTTCGTATATGGTATGAACGAGTGATATCACTTTGAGGGGGCAGTAGTCTGCATTTCCTCAAATTAAATTATCATATTTACGAATTATGGAAAGCATAACGGTTTGATATAAATGTAAAATAAAGAAGAATAGTGAAAATATAAATACAATATATATCATATATAAATACTGTCCCATCATAATTTCCACCATGATAAGAAGTAGAAGATAGTTGAACAATCATCGTTTCATGAGGCAGTAGTTCGTCGTCCACATAAACAATATGTTCTATATCCATTAAAAAGAGGTGTGTGTATGTGTAGTTCGAATAATCCCTATAAAAACAACCAATTATATTGAAGATTTTTTTTGTTATAAAATAATGGAATAATGTGATTTCCGGTGGTTGGATAAGGAAAATAATATAAAATAACTTGAGAGAAGATGTTACCTCTAATCGGGTAACTTCTTTTGATTTGAGTCAATGGGATCTATTGAATTTCCTTCTGACTAAGAGATGGATTCTAAGAGGAAGAGATAAATGTTGGTATCTTTATTTAGAAGAGTTTTGACAAGACAAGGGTCTCGAGAGGTGTGTGTAATGGGTTAGAGGTGGTGGCATTTTATTAGAGGGGGGAGGGGCTCTTTAGGAATGATGGAAATATTATTTTATTATAAATTATATCTTGACAAAAAAATATTCAAAAAATAATTTAATTTGAATATTTATTGACTATTGTTCTGAATAATTTTATCCAATTGGGTTTAGACAAGTTTAGGGCATAAAGTTAACCCTATCTATTATCATTATCATTTAGTTTTCTAGATTATCATTTTCCAATGTCCTCTTGTATATTCATACTATATAGTTAATATATTTACAATAAAATTCCTACCAACCCAAAATTGATAATTGATGACATTTGAATCCTCATATTTTTCAATTGGATAAATCGTATATGATTAGGAATATTTTATCATTTAATAAAATATTATTTGTTTTAAAAACCCATTTATGTCAATTTATAAACTATTCATATCAAGACTTAAAAAAAATATTCAAAATTGTTTTTCTGCCAAACCATATTCATTTATTTTACGATAAAAAGCCATTTTTATACCTAAAATTTTTTTATGGCATAAAAAGTTTCAAAATAAATTTATTTTAATATTTATGATTTCATTTATTTAAAACATTCATTAAAAAGGTAATCACTACATCATTATTGTGTCAGAACTAATTTTTTTTATTTGATATCTAAAATTTAGAAATAAATTACCATGATGTTGGAAAAAAAATTAGATTTATAATGAATATTTATAGTATAAATTATAAATTATAAAACCCCGTATAAATATTTTTTTACTAAAATATACACGTTTATGTTAAATTTTTCTTTACATTAAATGAATTTTTATAAAGTGTCATTTTCACTTACTAGTGGCTCTATGGGGTCCCATAATCGACCCAAGGATTCCCATGGTCGTAAATTTATTAGAAAATATGTTTAGGACATGTTTTAGGGTAATTTAATATTATTGTAATATTATTTTTACCATTATTTAACATATTTTCATTTTAACCATGGTAAATAAAATATTTACTGAAGTTATTATTATTAATGTAAAAAAATTAAAGTTACATATTAACACTATTTAGAAATACTGATTCCAAATATGTAATAAATTTTTTTAAATTCAAAATACTAATGTTATTGAAATTATTTTAAAATTAATTTTCCATGTAAAAACCCATAAGCGTAATTTTAAGAAATTATAATTATCAAAAGATTAACATTTTTATGTCTAATTTAAAAGTTAAATTACATCCAATGACCAACATTTGATTTAATGGTAAAAATATATTCCAATGAAAATTTAAACCCAATTAAATGAACAATGTAAATATGTAATAAATCAAATAAAAATGCAGTTTTGAATTAAAAAGTAGTATGTTTCACTATTCATTAAAAATGAACTCTATCATAAAAATTCCAAAATTTTACCCAATGTAAATTTTGATGTCCCTCTTCTAATGTAGAAGTTTATTTTTTTTAAATGGAACATATAAAATTGACAAAGACTAGGTATTAAATTTGTTTCTCCTTTAAAAGGTGGTAAATCGACCATTTAGATAATATTATAGTATTTCAATCTTATAATCAGATTAATTCTTATTTTAATCCTCTAAAATTTATTGGATAAAAGTAAAAACCTATAATAGACATGTATAATAATATTGTAGTTAGTTTTGTTAATTTCGTTTAATACAATGTATAGAAGTTAACTACCATTTAAATAATAATAATATTATATTACTTTTTTCTATAACTCAAAGTTGTGTGGAACATATGATTTCAATGAAACCTTTTGTTGCGTGTTGAGTACGATATCAGACATAAAATTCCCTTGAAAGTAAAATTAATATTTAATTTAAAAATGATAATAAATATAAAAATGTCAAATTATTTATTTACCTGGGATGTTACATAATTTCCCTCGTGTTTCCATCCACAAATCGACTATAAAGGAAGACTCACCTTATTTTCTATTTGGTTTTCTAAATTTCCCTTCAATTACTTTTTTCTAATCAAAGCAATGATATTAATGGAAAACATTAATCATTATCCTTATATTGAGATCACAAAGAATAATTTCATCATTGATACTGATGTCCCTTATGGATAATTCCCATCATAGATATGTGTTTCATCCATTGATGAATTGTCCTGCCTTTCCATTAGGTTGAATGAAAATACGTGAATATTGCATCCAGATATTTAAAAAATTTATGCATACATACCAATGATTTTTTTATGTATTTCTATCCTTACTAACGTAACAAATTCTCCATTTTATTGTTAATAATATAAGGAAACAAATTATTGAGTATACGACTACAAAATCATCCCATATATAAAGTAAATTTTTCTTATTTCATTATTTTTTATATAATATAAAAACATTGATCTACTTCACATTCCAAATGATAAATATTCAAAATAACATTATCATTTTCAAAAATTGGAGGATGAAAACCATATTTTTAATG
Organism: Viscum album; assembly: GCA_963277665.1. NCBI lineage: Eukaryota > Viridiplantae > Streptophyta > Magnoliopsida > Santalales > Viscaceae > Viscum > Viscum album. The sequence continues at coordinate 1,871,952,400 of OY728133.1, forward strand.
GTACTAATCTTTCAGTCAATGACTAGTGGTTTAGTGGATACACAAAAAGATGTAAAATATTTTATCATTAATTACACAACAATATACTGTTATCCATATTTATTATTTGGAAGCTCATTTTGAATCATATATTGATAATGTCATGTGAGTAGAGCAACATTTGTTTTCATTATAGGTCGTATAACATTTCGTTGTTCAGAGGAAAGAAATTACATTTCTGATCGCATTCATCATTAAAATTAATATTTTGGGTTTCACCATTTAGTATGTCTAAAAAGAATAGTTTGGGAAATAATAATCAAGCAGTAATACCACATATTAATAAAAAATTATTTATAGTACTCTTTAAAGAGGAAATCTTTTTCTATGATACCCTATGGTTAACCTAGGTATTTCAAGATCATTATCAAAACACATAGATTTATACCTAGTGCTCTTACTAAACTTTTCTCAGACTAGATTATACATGTCAAATAAATCTTGATCTAATACCAAAAACAGTGACAAATAATATTGATTCATATATATTACATTTTTATAGAAAAAAATTAATTATTAACATTTTTATTTACACTTTATTTGTTGAGTTCTAGTATCTTTAGAAAAATAGAAACAATAAATATCTACATCATAAAATATCTACATCACCTATCACATATTCATTATTACTACAACCTTTTTTCATATCACACTTAATGACATTATTTATTATAAGGGAAATAGAAAAAAAATAAAATGGTTTTCTTAGATGAAATATAATAATAAATGTTGGAGACATCAATGATCATTAAATAATAACTTGAGAAAAATATAATGATATAATGAGATTAACATTTGAAAAATGTACCCTATATATCATTGATCACAAACATGATTCATGGAAAAAATATTTTTATGTCATATGACATAAATGATATAGGATTCCAAAAACAAAATACATGCAAACATAAAAACAATAAAAAGATATGGAGTAGTGTAATACACATAAGTGTATAGCAGTATTTTTTGAGTAGTAAATGATGATTCTAAAGGAAATCATAATGGAATGTTTTCACTTCATAAACCATCATAGTATTCAAGGTTCACTAACAAGAGTATCATTGTGGATATAGTTTCTCACTAAACTGGGATCACTCCCCATTAAAATCTTATTTATCTAAACTGATATCAATGATTAACCATTTAATTAAATTTAAATATATTTCCCACCATTCATAAAAGTAATATCATATATGTGGGATACTTAAGATCATACAGAATTCATGATATCATAACCCATGATTGAAATTGATTTCATAGACATTTTATCATAGCATAAACCATGGAAAAATTAATAGTTTTCACAAACATCATTCCATATCTAATATGAACCATTTAATGAATTTATGAGGATGATATCATTGTATTATATTACTAATAAATCGCAAGAAAAAAATATTTTTAATTTCATAAATAGATATAATTACCATTAAAAATCCTTTAAACAATATTGATGAAACTAACCGATATATTTTTGAAATCAATTATTTTAATGTAATATTGAATTTATAAATTAAAAATATTATTTAAAAATAAAAATGTTAAATATTGATGTAATATTTAATGAAAATATTCTTCAATGTGTTGGAAATATACATTCATGCTATTTGATTTGAAAACCCATTTCTTTATATCATTAAACAGAAATTGAAACACAATTCATTCGTAAAATATAATGATGTGTCCTCTCATGACAGTTCATAAAAAGTAAGATATGAATAAAAAATTATATAAAAAATTACAAGAATAGTAAAATATATCCCTAACGATATTATTGAAAAAATTATATATGGAAGAAAATGATATCTAACCAATGATAGAAATGAAGATTCTTTTCTTTAAAAATAAGATTTCGTTAACTTGAAAAAATTAGGTGATGAAGATGAAATGAAAAAAATATTTTTTCGAATTATTAATAGGAGAATAAAAATCATGAGTATCTTAATTATTTTATCATAATGTTTCTACATCAAAACTCAATCATAAATAATCTGGATAAAAAATGAGATTGTAAAAAAATCCCTAACATCGAGTTATCAATCTTCAAAAGTACTCTATACTTTAATATAATAAATTTAAATGTTCAATAATTATATAAAATATTTATATTAATATTAATAATACCATATAAGACCCCTTTATAACATTTTAGCACAGAGTTTTAAGAATAATTCGTTATTAAAATCATCATTTCCCTAAGTTATTAGTTTCCATTATCATAATAATTTCATCTTTGTAATTATGATACATATACATTTATCCCAGCTCCATGATATAAATAATATTTATCATGATTTAAAAATTTTATATAATAATAATATTCAAATCTATAATCATAGATATTATAATGATATATAAATATTAATTACACCATTCATGGAGATGGTAGACCATACGAATGGATGAGAAATGTTTTTTTTACAGATGGAATATACTAATGGTAAATATAATTATACATTTTTATGACACCTAGTATATTATATATATATATATGATTTATTTATCAAATTCATCCTTCTTACAATATCAGTAATATATAAATAAAAATGAATCAAATCTATTCATGGTGGTGGTAGTCCACACGTACACTTATGCAACTATATTATTTTTGAGAGGATTGGATGGTAAGTAAGAAGATGTAACGTTATAATTCCCAAGGTATAATTATTTTAGTAATAACATGTATAAGAATTAAATCCATCATAACACCCATAAATAAAATACAGTGATGAAATATGATTTGCATCGCTATGTGGAGAAGATAGTCCATATATACATACGAATGATACTTTCACATATAACATTATCTGAATCATATATTATAATTCTATTTTAACAATCATAATAATTTTCAGAATTATTTAGGATAATTATGTTTTTATTTAATGATAAATACCATAAATTTATCATATATAAATAAGAGTAGAAATGATTTTGTTTTGCTAAGGTGATGACCTCTTCTTTAAAATGAATCTTCTAAGTCTTTCTTAGAGGGCTCGGGGTTCGGTGTTTTGGGAATAACATAACTTATATATTGTGACTTGAGAAGTATGGAAGATAATGATTTAGATTTTGGTCATGATAAAAGGCTCAATGAAGTGTAAATATGTGATAGAGTATGTGGCCATCTTTAATTGAGGCAATGAGAAATGTTAGAATATCTCAAAAGATTGAATTATTATAAATTACTCACAAGAAAAATGACTCCAAATGTTAAGGTATTATAAATCAAGGTATTATAGTATTGTAAAACAATGAAACAATAATTTTGAAATGTTTTTCTATCTTTTGAAAACATATAATATTTGATAACAATTAGTTAAATAAAATTAATTTTAATTATGGTATATTTTTTTCATTATTAAAGGCTTTTAATTCTTAAATTTATTGTAAAAATTGTCAAATAAATGAACACGTTATGATATCATTGAATACGTAACATTCACCTTGTATTATTTAAATACATTTCATATTATAATGAAATATAAGAAAATTTTACTTTGATATAATATTATGGTTTTCAATTTCAAAAAGATTAAACTAAATTTATTTTTTACACATAAATATAAATGATAGATTCAAAAATAGTGTTGTATAATATAATTAATCTTTCAGACTAATTGAAAAAAGTCACTGGATACTATAAATAAATCAATTTATATCCCATTTAATGTTTTTTCATTAATTTAATAATTCTTTTGGCATTTGGTAACCATTTATGGTAATTATATAATACATAATAATAAAAAATAATGTACTTTTATTAATATAATTTCATTAATTAAAATATTTTTATTAATATTTGTTCATAACTAATTTTTTTAACAATATGAACACATAGTGGATAATTAAAACTCAGAGGGTGGCATTTTGTAAAAATATTCATTTTAAATAAATTAATAGATTTTTTCATTTGAATGTTTTCATGAGAAAATAAAATATAATGAATAAAGTGTCAAGGTTATAATTAAATTAATATTTTAATATCAAGGATTAAAAACTAGGATCTTATCACTTTTTTTTTGTCTAGATTAATCCAACTTAGCTTTACCGAGTTGACAAATTTTAGAACAATTACTATCCTATTGAGTACAAATAAAAGGGACCTATTTACAAAATCTAAACACCATGATTCTAAATATTCAATTACATTAAAATAATTAAATATTAATAAATGGACAATATTTATTTTAAATTATATTGTGACAAAAATACATTTTTTAAAATATATTTTAATAATAAAAATTAATTTATCCATATCAAATGGCTAGAAAAATATATTTTTAATGTTTAATACATTTCATCAATTATATAATTTATAAATTTTATTACAATCAATAAGCTATAGTGATTTGTCTATTTTACTAATATAAAATATACATTACATAGATAAATATATTTCTCTTTTTAAAACATCACTTTTATTTTTAGATATCTTGATATTATTTAAATTAATAATGAATTAATTTTATAAATGTTGAGACCATATATTTTTCATAATTTATTTTATTAATATTAATAACTATAAATTTAAAATATATCTCATAGTGGACACACAATTTTTTAATAATTGTACATGATTCACTTAAAGTCACTGTAATGTTTAATGTAAGATATTTAGTAAATCAAATTATTTACACTGATATATGTTATAAAAAAATTTATGTGTTACACCAGATGTTGATATGGATTCATCATGTGATTTATTTATCATCCTAAATAAAAATTATTTTATTCATTTTCTTTCGTAATAACCTTTTTAAATTATATAATTTTATTTAATTTAATTACTATCTTTTTATGTACAATTAATTAATAATTTAGGCTAAATTTGAATGTTTATATATTGTTCAATTTATTTGTACAAGATAACAAGATAAATTTGAATAAATTCAAATATATTATTTTCCTCACTTTATCTATAATACTAATTCAATCCTAATTATCATTTTAAACATCAATTAAACCATTAAAAATATAAATAATCATGGTTATGAAAAAATTGCTAGGTTAAAATCATAGAGATGATGGTTTGTACGTACATATGAGTAACATTTCCATTTTTCAATGATCATAATAGAAAAATGGTAAGTGTTGTTTTATATTTTCATAATTTTAAATAAATCATAAACATCTTATTATTTTTTTCAAATACACTTACATATACAATCCATCTAATATGGGGATAAAAAATGGATCACAATTATTCTTGAGGCATTAATCCCTCATATAGATGAATGGCCTTATCATTTTTCAATGGAAAGTTATGTAATAATTTTTATGATATATTAATTTTACTGAATGATAAATAATTCATTAATATCAAATATATAAGAATTATATTTATCATAATGAACATATATTATATGTCATGATGGAAATTGAATTACATCAGTTCTTGTGGTGGTAATCTGATATAAACATGAAGGATGGTTTCATTTATCTTTTTAAACTTTCGTCAATGGAATTAAATGTTCAAATTAAGGTAATAAAATCTTACTATATGATATATAAAGATTTTATTATATAAATATGGTTTAATGATATTTGTAAAAGGGGGAAAAGAAATAAATCTGAGACGCATAGTTTAGAATGATACCCTTTCTTTTGACCACCTTTTTATGATGATATAAAAATCCTCCCAGTATTTTCATTACAATAAATCCAATGAACCTATGAATTTTAGTGGGAATTAAGGTAGTTATTTGTGTATTCATTGTTTGAAACAAATGTCTATTTATATGTCTTTCAGAGAAAAGAGGATTTTTCATTTTATAATTGAGTAGGGTGACAATTTTTTTATTATCATAAAATATTAATAATTGTAAGTATCTCTCAAGGAAAAAATAGAAATAATTTGTAAATATTGGATTTCATGAAAAATATGGTCTATCTATAGATTTTAAATTCAGAAATAATCATGATTTAATTTTTTATTAATTTACATCTATGGTTACTCATATTTCCCATTTTAGTTTTCCACTACGTTTACATGTTTTTTTGTTTTTACTATTCTTTATGAAAAACAATTAAGTTAACCATATTAAATAATATATATTATTAAGATTAAAAATATTTATTCCATTTTATAATATTAAAACTATATATGTGGAAGAATTATTTTTAAAATAAATCATGTTAAACATTTTGAAAAATAGTCTTTCAAGAAATGTATTTTTCAAGAGGGTGATGATATATTTACTATAGGACTATTAATCATCATTATATGAATATAAATTCATATTAATATGTATATAATAAAAAAATTAAATTAAATACTTTATTATTATTTTTTATTTTAATTAATTAATAAGGATAATCATTTTGGACATAAAACAGTTTGTAAAAGACGTCTTTTTTAAGCATAGAAATAAACTTATACAAAAATAATAAAAATTAAATAATAATATAAAATAAACCAGATTATAATAAATAAAATTATTCTTATTGAATTTTAATACAATATCAAAAAAATAATTTAACATTTAAATTTATATATATTTTGAAAATACATGATATTAATTAAATAATAAGCAATTTTCCCCGTTCATTTAAAAAACATTTCACAAAAATAATAAAAATAACATTAAATAAATTATGATAACTGGAATTTAAAATATATATTAAAATTTAAAAATAAAATTTCATAAATTTAAAAATATTATGTATTTAATTTTCTCTCAAAAATCAATATTAATCTTTGTTTATGAAACCAAATATTTCAACAATATAATTTATATATCACAAAATGAGTAATTATTTATTTATAATTTATAAAAAAAATTATATATATTTGGTAATTTATATACATTTTTCATAATTTATTTAATAAAAATCATACCCAATAATTTAATTTATATATTATAATGGTAATAAATAATCAAGGTTTATTTAGGATCAGTGTTGCATGTCCAATACACTACCAAACACAGTTTACATAATTTTAAAAAACAAGGGGTGTTAAAATTCCTTGGGTTAAAATGGAAGTATACTTATATTTATAATAAATTTTAAATGTCAATTATTATAATATAACAAGTTGAATACAAGAAATGTGGATGAAATTTTTTATAATTTTTAAATTGAAATGTTCCATTTAGAAATGACTTCTTTACTTCCATGCGTAGTATAATTATTTTTTATCTATTGAGTTAAACACACAATATTAGATTAAATTAAATATAGGGATTCATATGAATATTATTTGGAAACAAAAAAGTTACTTTGTTTTTTCATTGTTATTAGATTTAAAAATAATTCCCATTACGTATAAGGGCAGAAAAATGCACCATTAATGTAATAACCCATGATTTCATAGTACGTTTTCTCATTAAAGTAATTCAATAGCTTGCGCTACACGCAACATCGAGTTCGAGCGCACCACAACATAACAATTATCCGTTCAAAAAGATGTTATGAATAATATTATCTCTATTTTGAATATTAAATACTCTATATAATTTTTACATCCATATTATGTGTTTCATAGAAATAATATAATAACGAGTTCATTTTTTTAGATAAAAGAAGTATTTATCCGATAAAAGAGTTGTTTTTCAAAAAAATGAAATTTTACTGCCTTTTAAGGGTGAACTGTTATTAAAAACAATATTTGATTATTTTATATATGAAATTTAATGAAATTAAATTCTTCTTTAATTGAGGGTCATAAAAATTTAGTTTGGATAAATTTTCGGTAGTTTCCTGATAACTTTGATATTTTGACGAATTGTGAAAAATAATATGTTTTATTTGAAGAAATAATTTTTAATCGAAATAATTTATAATGATAAATTTTGAATTTGAATGGTTTTTAAGTATAATTATATTAATTTTTCATCATTTTATACATTTTAGGTCATTATAAGTAATTTCACATTTTAATTTTACATAAACACATGTTAATCTTTTTATAGATTTTACATTTTAAAAACCCTTTTTTTGGTTTTTCCAATGGGAATTCATTATAAATTTATAAATGATACTTCAAGGTTTTTAATATGTTAATATATACTTCATTTGTTGATTCTTAATTTGGGTGAATTTTTGGTATTTTTCAGAAAAAATTCATTTTTGATGAATAGTGAAAAACACATCATTGTTATTTAAAACCATCTTTTTATTGAAATAATTATTTAGTTGGTTTAAATTATTTTAGGTCAATATAGATATATAATACCTATATAATTTTAGTTTAATTCATTGGAGTCATTTTATAATGAAATTAGATGTATTAAATTTTATTGAACTTTTTGACCTCATTAACCACCTCGTAAGAACATTTGAAAAGTTGAATTTTACCGTTTCTTTGAGTTGAATTTCAAAATACCAAGAGACATTGATAAAATCAGTAAGTAAAATTTGGTTCAATAAGATGAAAATAATTTTGGGTGAATAGTAACTTTTGACTTTTATTTACCAAGATTAAAAGTAAAGAGGGTAATTAAGGGTAAGAATGATATCATAATTACCCCAATATATGTACTAATTCTAATTATATAAGTATAATTCTACCAAAGACAACCTTAGAAATAAAATATGATCCTCTTTGTTCCACATGTATTGGATTAAGAAATTTATTTTAATTTTATTTAAAGATGAGTTGAAAGAGTTAAATTTAATGTTAAATAACTAAATCATTTTTATTATAAGGATAGGCATAATATAAATTGGATATAAATATTAATTAAAAAGATAAAAATATTTCGTACATAATTGTATTTTATTTATAATTTTTAGACATTATATAATTTCATTTAATAATGACAAAATGATGATGCTGTAGTAAACTTATTAATGAAATATTAAAATAATCGATATTATAAATATCCAAATAAATGAAAATTGAGACTTCTGATAAATTAAAATAATATTATAGGTAAATATGACATGTTAGGGTTTCTTAAATAAATTATATTTGAGGTGATAAAGCTTTTATGACTTTCATAGAAATTAAATACTAAATAGTGTCAAAATTGACTTAATAGAGTTTTTAAAACAAATACAATATAATTTTTTGATAAAATATTCCAAATAATCTATTGTTTTTACAAAGGACTTATATAAGGTTATATATATTAATACTGAATCACATGGAGTTCTCGTGGCTTGTTATAGTAGGTTTATTAACCATATAATATAAAAATACAAAGAGACAAGATAAATGTCAAACTTTTTAACTTATAGTTAAATATAAAAGACAAGGGTAATATGGTGACATAAACATATCAAAAACATATTGGCTGATAGGATTTAGTCCCAATACCACATAAATCTATAAGTAAATCATTTTTAGAACCATTACAAATCAAAAATGATTTTATTATAAAATAATATTTTATTTTATTTTTCTAAATTGACCCTCACCTCTCTTATAAAAGGATATTTCTCCTTATCTTAATTTCACACCTCAAAATCAATTTGGATAGGCAAAACCCTACCCTAATATCATATTTAACTATCAAAAATTAAACCTATAAGCCTTAATTTGTTCATAAATCCATCATAAGGGTTAATTTTGATCAACTCAAATGGAAACACTCACAGAAGATGTAATAATTTCACCACCCTCTTTCAAGTTATTTTCTTCTTCCACTTCCTCTTAATTTGTCGTTTCCTTATCAAAATTATAAATCTAGTACCTTCTACATAATTTTATTTTATTAAAAATATTGTACAACCATATTATCAATCCTATAAATGTAACGTCACTATACGTGCGTACGTAGGTCTTGCCGTCTCCACCTTGTGTTGCAATTTGTTATTCAACCACTTAATTATTTGGATGGGTATAATAATGAATATTACTAATTTTAATAATAATTATAAGATTTTAATTATTATGTTAATATAATATACCATCCAATTAGATATAATTTCACCAAAAATATAATGATATTATCGCTCGTGCGTACGTTTGGATTACCGTCTCCACGACGCGATGAGATTCATTTCCACATTCACCATTCAAAGATGATTATATCAATATATATTATTAATAGGTAATAAATATATTATATAATATTTCTACTTATTAGATATATATATATATTTATATTTTGTTTTTACTTTCATATATCTTATTCACTTACTTTCATTCAATACGATATGTAAATGAAAACAGCGTTTATGCGTACGTACAACCTACCATCTCCATAAACAACATTTTCTATTTCATATATCTATATATTATACATATTTATATTCAAAATATATATGATATATATAAATCATGTTCTATATTTTGGAAGTATTTAAATCAGGATCTAAATGATACGATCAACAATAACATGTTAAAACAAGTACGATAATGAAATAAATTATTACCTGAAATGTTAATTTAACATGGAAATAATTATTAAATGGGTAGTATAAATTCATAAATGAATCTTGTATGATGTAATAAATATGAATATTGTTCTGGTATATTTTAATAACATACTAGGTTAATTGTACAAGAGGTTAAATATCCCCTCAACAAAAGGAAAGTGCAAGGTAAGGGTTACTTTTACAATATCTTTATTATCCGAGGTTGTTTTTACATAAGTTTTTACAGGGACATATTTATTATCCATGTTCATGTTTCATAATTTTTTTTTCAAATTTATTATTTTTAAGGTACTTTTTACTAAAATATAATTTTAAATTTTTTAATGATTTATTCTTCTAAACTATAATCATTAATGTCCATGTTTTCAAAATGGTTCTAAGGATTTATTAATAAGGACTTGAATGTTTTGAATTGTTAATTCCCTTCCAAATATTTAAAGTCGTATGGGACACTTTGATTCAAAACTATATTTTAAATGACTTACTTTATATCTCTTTTAAATGATTTCATGAAAAATGTATATTTCTATAAATGATTTTTACTGATCATTTTCAACTATAACAACAACTTTTAGGTGATATTATTGATGATTAAGGTTGATTTATTATGATACAAATCATCCATATTGTATTGATGGTTTTGTGATATGTTTGATTGTGGATGTGTTCTTTTTATAACATTCATGGTTTATGGATAATGTACTGACATATCGAAAGATATTTTTAATACGAATATTATTTTATGTTTCAACATTTTCAAATGAGAAATGCATTGGACACAATAATTGATGGGTGGAGCCCGCTATAACTCCTAAATGCAACGGTAGGTCTAATTAGACAATTAGATGTGGAATTGGCTGAGGCCTTCCCTAGTTTTTATATGGTTTTGGCCGAGTCCTTAATCATTTTTAGACGTCTTGGTCGAGGCCTTGACAAAATGATTCATAATGTCTGGATTTATACATTCCCTCGTTATGAAAATAATATTAACGGTTCATGTGGTTATTTCACAAGTAGAATAACCATGAATATGTTTCATTATGGAATTATTTACTTATCTCATATTTCTGCCATAAAGTGTTTATTTTTATTATTTTTAAAGGAATGTGTTTTCAATTATTCAACATGTATATTTTTTATGTTATCTTTAGTTGAATTTTTTACCCTTACTGAGCATCTGATCTCACCAATTTATTATGTTTAATTTTACTAGGTTTTCCAAGAAGTGTAATTTGACTGACCTGTTGGGATATTTTAAGGGAAATGCATGTTGTCAATGGAGACAAATGTTGTTGTTTTTATCATTTTATAATGTAATTTTACATTCATGTATGTAATTTATTTAAAATACTGCAAAACAAATCGATCTTTCAAGACATGATTTCCTTGTATCATGCCAAATGTATTAAAATAATGCACCAAATCTAGGTAACCGGGGTTGGGGTGTTGTAGTTAGTATCAGAGGAAGTTTAACAATAAGCCTAGAAAATATATTTAGATAAACTCGGATTAGGAAACATTATTATAAGATATAATTTGAGGATTAATATAGAAAAACTTCCTAGAATTTTGGTACTATAAGAATTTTTTAGTTTTCCAAGAAACACATCCCTGTCTGGATACGAGTAGGTAGAGGAAGCTCTGGAACATATGTACCTATGGGTAAAAAAAGAAACAATGCTTTGAGCTAGACTCGAACGGGAACTTATGAACGATAACGAGCCTTACTACACTCTTGGTTATGAAACTCCCATGTGATATGCTTAGGATAATTCAAAATTTGTTTACAAACCATTATGAGGGATATATGATTATATATTCCAGCAAAGAAACCAATTTTTATGATTATGAGACTACATGTGTGAAAATATTGAATTATTGTTGTGAATTTTTCTAGTTTTTGGATTATACAGTATGATATGGTCTAACCTAGTGTGTCTCAACATTTAGAAATGTCTCCATGTGGTAGAGAAGAGAACTCCCACAATATGAATGATCCAAAGGGTTAGAAGGATCATATCTTTCAAAGTATTTTTCTATCATTTAGAAGAGAAATAGTCTCCCACATATTCTCATTATATGATGAAATAGAATCATGTATTAATAATATATGTGAAGAATTTTTTATGTATAACAGATTTAAAGGGAAGCAATATAAGAAAAGGATGGGGTAAAGAAATATGGATAAATGGAAGAGGGGACTGAAGGATTTTCCCATATGTGATATCTGTGGAAAGAATCAACTTGGTAAAAATGCTTGATGGGAATGCATGTCTCTGATAAGTGAGTAGAAAAATTACACCATGTATATGATGGAAAGGGTAAGAAAAAAGGTTTCAAATGATCAATGCTTCATCTGTAAGGATTTGGGACACTATGTGAATCAATGTCCAAATCATCAGAGTATGACGCAAATGATGATATTAATTTATAATCAGGTTATGAATCTACCACAGATGAAGAGGAATGACTAATGTTAGTATGTTGTTATTAAAGAATAATTTCATTTGTGTGTTGTATCAACGATGTATTTTTTATATGTATTATGGATATAAATAATGATTTTATTTTAGTACTCTTTCATTAAGGACTTGAGACTGTGTGGAACCATGAAAAATTACTCAATAGTAGGATAATTTTTTAGAAAATATATGGCTGAGAGAATGATAACCCATAATATGGTTCTGATATAAAGTTAGTGATTTTGGAATAATATATGATTGATTTGGAGAAATTATTTTGGATATTCTTGACTACTTTGAAACTGATAAATGATTTGTATTTTTCTTTATTGTTTTAGTTTACCATTTTTTTAGATAGACAGAGTATATCCAGTATTTTATAAGGAATAAGGGAGCATGAATATAATCAATAAGGTTTTGTGGTAATTCAGGGTTTTATAGTGTTTTAAAAGAATACATGATAATTTTATTCAATGTTATTACATAAAAGAATTGACCTATGTTTTTTTGACCTTCTTTATAAATTTTGGACTGTTATTTTGGACAGAAGTATTTTGGAGAAGTATAATGTTGGAATGGATTATGATGGAGGTTTGATAGTATTATTAAGGGTAATGATTTTCATAAGATTATTTTTGTATTGTTTTGTTGTCAAAGATTAGTTTGTGGTTTGAATTAGTTGAATTATGAAACCCTACATTTCATGTATATTTTTTTCTTCTTATTCTATGAATAAATTAATTCATAAACTTTAGGGAAAAAATATTAAAACCAAAAATGTTTTATCCTAATACATTATGTTTTGCTGAACCAGTGTTATTTTAAATCATCATAGATTGATGGCTTTGAGGCCCTCTGTTTTACTCTTTTTTGTGATTGATGACCTCAATCACACCATATAAATATTTATGTTTTTCTTGATTTTATGTGTCTCTAGTTTACAACAATTTTCTCCTAATAAATATCATAATTTTCTAGTGACATTTTCTTTCCCTTTCCCTCATATTAAGACTAATTTTTATTTACACAATTTCTGATGTAGGTTTTCCACAATGGTATTTTCCTATTTTTAACCTTTTATTTTTGACAAAAAAATTTCAAATTGCTCGAACAAAATTAATTGAAGGAGGGAAGAATGTTACACACCAGGATTTCTTAGTACATTATCTCATTAAAGTAATTCAATAGCTTGTGCTACACACAAAAATGAGTTCGAGTGCACCAAAACATACCAAACTAGCCATTAAAAAAGTGGTTATGAATATTATTTATTTTATATTGAATCATACATACTCTCTATAATTTTAACATCCATGTTATGTTGTTCTTAGACATAATATAAGAAAAATTCACTTTTTCAGAAAAAAGAATTGTTTTTAAAAAAATGCAAGTTTACCACCTTTTAATAGAGAAACCTTTTAAAAACAAATATTTGATGGTTTTATATATTCAATTTAATGAAATTAAATTCTTCTTTAGAATCAGGACATATAAAATTAGTCTGGATAAATTTATGGTACTTTTCTGATAATATTCATATTTTGACGAATAGTAAAAAATACTGTGTTTTAATGGAAATTAATTTTTTTAATAAAAATAATTTATAGTGCTAAATTATGAATTTGAATGGTTTTGAAGTATAATTAGATTATATTTTTATCACTTAATACTACATAGGACATTATAAGTAATTTCACACTTAAATTCGACATAAACACATGTCAATCTTTTGATAATTTTTACTTTTTAAAACATCGCCTTTTTGTTTTGACAATTAGAATTAATTTTAAATTAATAAATGAAATTTTAATATTTTTAATTTGGTAAAATATAATTAATTTTTGAATTCGGAGTATCAAAATTAGCTTTGGGTTATTTTTTGGTATTTTTCTGAAAAAATTCATTTTTTGATGAATAGTGAAAACCACTACGTTATTATTTAAAAACGATATTTTATTTAAATAATTTTTTATTTTATTTTAATTTATATTAAGTCAAATAACATATATATATATATATATAATACCTGTATATTATCAATGTAATTCATTAGATTCATTTTATAATAAAATTAGATGTATTAAATTTTATTGAAGTGTTTACCTCTTTTAACCAGCTCATAGGAGCATTTTCACATTCGCATTTCACCACTTCTGTGAGTTGAATATCAAAAATACAAGAGACACAGTTAATATCGGTAAGAAAAATTCAATACAATAAGATGAAAATAATTATTTTCTTGTGAATGGTAACTTTTGACTTTTATTTACAATAGTTAGAAGTAAATAGGGTAATTACGGGTAAAAATGATATCATAATTTTTCCTAATTCTATTGGATAATTATAATTCGTCCAAAAAGAACCTTAGGAATAAAATATGACCATTTTTCCACTTTTATTTTAATATGACATTTATTATCATTTTATTTAACGAAAAGTTTAAACACTTAAATTCAATGTTAAATAAATAAACCATTTTAATATAGAGGTACACATTATATAAATTTGACTATACATATTACTTATAAAGATAAAAATATTTCCTACATAATGGTATTTTATTTATAATTTTTATGCATTAAATAATTTAATTTATTTATGACACACTGATGATGCAGTAATTTCTTTATTAATAAAATATTAAAATAATTGATATTATAAATATACATATAAATTAAATTTAAACTTATGATGATTTCCAATAAATTTAAAGTTAAATATGTAATTTTAGGGTTGGTTAAATAAATTTTATTCAAAGCGATAAAATTTTTATGACTTTCAAAAAAATCAAATACTAAAGAGTGTCAAAATTGAAAAAATTGTGTTTTTAAATCTAATACTATATTTTTAATTGATATAATATTCCAAAAAATATATGGATCGGAGAAAGGACTTATATAAGGTTAAATATATTAATAATGAACTACATGGGGTTTTATTGGCATGTTATAATACGTTTATTTACCATATAACATAAAAATATTAAGAGACATGATAAATGTCAAAAATTTAAACTAAGAGTAAAATCTAAAAGATAAGGTTAATACGGTGACCTAAAAATTTATAAAACCTATTTGTTGATATAATTTCGATCCATAACCACCTAAATCTAGAAATATATCATTTTTGAGTCATTAGAAAAGGAAAATAATTTTATTATAAAATAATATTTCAGCGTTTTTCTATAGTGACCTTCACAACTCTTATAAAAGGGTACTTCCATTTCCCTTAATTTCACACATCCAAATCCATTTGTCTTGGACAGACCCTTTAAAAATATCCTCTAAAATATCCTCCCTTAAAACTATATTCCTTAATTTGATCATTAATCCAACATAAGGAGACCGTTTTATCAACTCAAAAGGAAACACCCGAAGAAGAGGTAATAATTTCACCACCCTCTTTTAAGTTCCTTTCTTCTTCCACTTCCCTTTTTTTTGTTGTTTACATAGAAAAATAATAACTCTAGTACCTTATACATTCTTTGATGTTATTATAAATATGGTAAAACCATATTCATTATTCAATACTTCCTATAAATGATAATTTCACCATATGTGCGTACATACGACTTACCGTCTCCATGTTGTGGTGTAGTTTGTTATTCAATCACTTCATTATTTGAATGTGTATAATAATGACTATAACTGATATAAGTAATAAATATTACATGTTAATTATTCTGTATATATTATATGTCATCCAATTACACATGATTTCACCATCAATAAAATGATATTGTCCCTTGTTCATACGTACAGATTACCCTCTCCATGACACGATGAGATTATTACCACATTTACTATTCAACAATGATTATAAAAATATATATTATTAATAGGTATGTAATTTATTACATAATAAATCTACTTAATATATATATATATACATATTTATGTATGTAGGTACATAAATATATCTTATTGACGTACATTCATTCAATATGATATGAAAACGTAAACAATGTTTCTGCGTACTTACGATCTATCATCTCCATAAACATTGTTTTCCATTTTATATATCTATATATTATACATATATATATTCTAAATATATATTATAAAAATAAATAATGTTTTATATTATTTTAGTTTTTAAATCCTGATCTAAATGATACAATCAAGAATAACAGGTTAAAACATGTACGATAATGAAATCATTTATTACCCAAAATGTTAATTTAACATGGAAATAATTATTAAATGGGTAGTATAAAGTCATAAATAAATCATTTATGATACCATTCATATGAATATTTTTCTTGTATAATTTAATAACATGCTATGTTCATTATACAGGAAGATAAACTTACCCTCAACCGAAGGAAAAAACAAGGTAAGAGTTAATTTCACAATCTCTTTATTATCTGAGATTGTTTTTACGTACGTTTTTACTAGGACATATTTATTATCAATGTCCATGATTCATGAATGTTTTTTCAAAAGGAATCCTTTTAAGGTAATTTTTACTAAAACAAAAGTTAAAATGTTTTATTGTTTTATTCTTATAAACTGTAATCATTAATGTCCATGTTTTCAAAATGTTTTTAAGTATTTATTTATATAGACCTAAATGATTTAAAATATTAATTTCTCTAAAAAGTTTCAAAAGGGCATGGGAACCTTTGATTAAAAACTATCATTTAAATGACTTCCTTTATATGACTTTTTAATGATTTCATGAATATAGGATATTTTTCTCCAATTTTTTTACGGATCATTTTCATTTATTCCATCATTCTTTATGTGATATTATTCCTGACCGAGGTTGTTTTATTATGAAACAAATATTACATATTTTATTGATGGTTCATTATATATTTTATTATGGATGTGTTATTTTTATACCATTCATGGATTGAAGATAAATTATTGACATTTCATATGCTAGTGTTTACAGTAATGTTTATGTTATGTTTCAACATTTTCATATAATGTTTGTGTTCGACATAGTAAGTGACAGGTGGAGCCCGCTAGTTTTCATCGATGCAACAGTAGGTCTCATGAGACAATTATATGTGGAATTGGCCGAGGCCTTCAAAAATCTGATATCTAGTTTTGGTGAAGGAATTAACCATTTTTAGACATCTTGGGTGAGGCCTTGACAAAATGTTTTAGAATGCCTGGAATTATACATTTCCTCATTATGAAAATAATATTAATGGTTCATGTTGTTATTGGACAAATAGAATACCCATGACTATGTTTTCTTATGGCATTATTTACTCAGCTCATATTGTTGACATAAATTGTTTGTGTTTTTTATGGTTAAAGGTATGTGTCTTCAATTATTCACCATGCATATTGTTTATGTAATATTTTTCTAAATTGTTTACCCATATTGAGCATCTGATCTCACCCATTTATAATTTTTATTTTCCCTGGATTTCCAAGAAATGTATTTTGACTATCCTTCAGGGATAGTCTAAGGAACATTAATATGGTCAATGGATACAATTTTTTTTTATTTTTCATTTTATAATGTAATGCAACGATAATATATGTAATCTATATCCAAGACTGCTAAACTGATCGGTCTTTTGGGACATGATTTCCTTGTATCATGACAAATGTAATATAATAATACACCGACTATAGGTAACTGAGGTCAGGTTGTTATATTTAATGTCCAAATATAAAAACTGTTAATTTTTTATTACCTTCCATAAATGAGTTTTTAAAAAACTACCAAAAAATCCAACTATAATAATATTAAATATATAAGAATGATCATATTTTGAGTTTTTTAAGGAAAAAAAATTATAAAATATTCATAACTATGCACATATAAAGTATAAATAAACTTTTACCTTAGTAAAAAGTTCAATTATACTTCTCCCTAATTAATAAAAAATATTTATAATATGTTTTAAAAAAACCATCAAAATCAAAAAAATTAAATAATATTCCATTACTAAAGGATAATAAAAAAACAATCAAATTTACACTTATAGATTTTTTGATTATATTTCATTATGAAATTAAATATAATATGAATTATACTTTTAAATGAATAAAAATATGTGTATTATTTTTATATATAGCGAGTGACCTTCCTTATTCTTGTTACCAAGCATCTAAAAAACATGATCAACCATATTTTTTCTTTATTATATAATTTTTTTATGGGAAAAAAAACAAAATATGATATTCACTTTATCTTTATTTGTTCTACTTCTCATATTAATAGGTATAAACATGAAAATATTTTAAAATAAAAAATAATATATAACATATATGTAATTGACTAAAATCACGTTCTCTAATTTTATCTTCGAGTATTGTTAATTGTTTATATAACAAACAATTTCTTTTATAACAGTATAATATGTTTTCAAAGTATTCTGAATAAACATTTTAGAAAAAACTATAAATGACTAAATCCCTTAAAATAAAATTTAAAAATGAAAATGATAATTTATATTTTTTATTAGTAAAAGACTATTCTTGAATATATTCCGATTAATTAAGATTATATAATGAGATAAATATAAAATATTATTTTATAATGAATGATAAAAAATAAATGATATAAATACAGATCAATAAATTATTATTAATTCACAATTCCTCAAATATTTAGTCAAATCACTACTAATAAATGCAATTGTGAAAATTTGTATTAAACGATCATTTTGAGAATAAATATAAAAAACTACATGTCAATATAAAATTATATCTATCAAAATATGATTTCATAAATCTGTTTTTTCTATAGGAGAATGAATGAGGGTTATTATAAATAGTTATTAATCTTATGATTCTATATTTATTGACATGATGATAATTTAAATACATTCTCCTTAAAAGGATTGTTTTGTTTCAAAATATTCTAGAAAAAAATTATTCTTACAAGAGAAGTTCAAAAAAGTAATGATTTTAATATCATTATATAACCAAAGAAGAGTTACTTAGTACAATGTTTATCTATATTATTTTTATTTTTTAAAAAAATAATATTCATTATAATTTTTATATGTGAAATTGAAATAATTCAATGACATTTATTTTCGAAGAAATTTAATATAAATTAAATGTTATGTTGAGATATTTTAACATTATTTTTAAGGTAATATTATTGCAATCTATTAAAATTTATATAAATAATATATTGAGTAATATAAAAACATTATAAGAATTTTTATATATATTAGATTAATGGTAATTGAAGAACTCAACCATATGGTGTAGATAATGGAGTTTGAATGATTATATTTTCAAACATACATATTTTAAAGATTGTAATCATTTGTATATTACAAGATTTTCAAGAATCCATGTACATATGTTTTGATATTTTGTTAGTATAATTTTATTAATTAAAATAATATCAAAATTTGAAATTAATATACAAATTCTAACTAACTAAATATAATCACAAATATATTATTTATTAAATATCATAATAAATAATAGAAAATTTCTTATTTTATATAAAAATTAATAATATATTCTACAAAAAAAAAGTAAACTTTTTTTTAAAAAAAATTACTATTCTCATTAATTAATCTTCAATTATATTGTGAGAGAATTTACAATTTAAGATTTTAATTTTGGTCAAAAAATGTTTCCTTCAAAACATTGTATATTTCCAATTTCAAAAAAAAATATATACAATTAATTAGTTATTATTTTATATTTTTTGATTATAAAGAATTGATCCTCAATAATTGAATATGTATTTTTTATAAGCCTTAATTTTCATGGTTATAGAAATTTACTTTGATGGATTATATCCCTCTTAAAAATACAGTCATTTATTTTATATATATGTGATAAACCTACTATTACAATGAAAATATTCTTTTAAATTTTTTATAATTATATGTATTCCAAAAATAATCATTATATATTTCAAAAAAAAATATTCATAGTAAATACAAAAGGATTATAGATAACTTATAAAAAGTCTTCACAATAAAAATATTTTTTTTCTAATGAATGATATTTTCATTGAATGATTTAAAATAAATATATCGTCTCTATATTTATTTTCATCATATTCATAGTTTTAGTTACTATATAATTTTAATAAAATGAGTATAGAATTTCAAAAGTTTATTTGATATTTATTATCAATTAAGATGTAACCCTTTTAAAAAATCAAATAAATTTAGATTGGTGTAAATTGATCGCTTAAAAATTTATCTATTATGAAATAATAATTGTGAAATTTTATCCTTGTAGTATCAATTTCCATACAATTACAAATTAATAAATAAAGGTAATAGATAAAATATCTCTCGTAGCACTTTGAATAAACTAATTAAAATTATAAAATACATTTATACAATACCCAATATGGGTTTGATGTGTTCAATATCATGTTATTTTCTAGAAGAGTTATTCAGTGAAAAATTTAATAAGTAATCACTATTAAAGAACATTTCCAATTCCCATTATGAATAAGTCAACCCCTTATTATTAATCACATAGTATGAACTTTGAAAATGGTGTCAAAAAATATTTAATTGATAAATAAAGTATATGGTTAGGATTTGGTAGAGAACAAGATTATGAAATAAATATGTGAATATTTATTAAAAAGAAAATATTTAAATCAATTTATTTTCATGAAATGTTTTTTAATTAGGATATTACTAATATCCTACCAACAAATAGTAAATATTAAATTTTTCAGACATAGTAGAACTGAGTAATTCAAAGGATTATTTATTTATTTATGTTCTCAAAAACATTGTACAATAGTTATAAATATATTTAATATTTTGATACACCTAAGAACACATTTAAATTTATTCCATGCCCCTTTAAATAAAAAATTCTTGAATCCAAAGAATTATAGAAAACATAAAAAATATCACTATAGAGAGACATTAAATATTGAAATGACATGATTAAAATTATCAATAGTAATTATTATTCAATGTACTTTATTGACAAACCTAAATATTTGAGATGACTATATATCAATAAAACATAAATCCTTAACTATTAGGTATGTAATAATTAAATTTATTTTAATCTAAATGGGGTGAAAATAAATTTTTTATTCCCTTCATTGTTCTGATGGGGTTTATGATGTTCTAGTATCAAGACTCCTAGTGTAATTTTTTAAATTTTTGTAACCCCCTATATGAACCTACTATAAATTAATCGTGTTATAATGAGAAAACAAATCCAAATCCAAAAACAATTACCTAATTAATCTAATTAAAAAAATTAATTATATATATTTATTGATAACTATAATGAAAAGAAAATAATTTTTTAATTAAATTATACTACAAGATATATGTTGTGTAAGAGATTTAAAAATAATTAATTGATATTTTCTTTAAATTTTTACAAATTAACCTCATTCAAAAGCAATGAAAATCATTCCATCTATGTTTAAAAATACTTGATGATTTTATTAATTGAAAATTTTAATATAATTTTCTTTTATTATATTATTTTGATATGTCAAAAAAATTTCCATCTCCTCGGTGAATTGGAGAATGTGTTTTCATTTATTTTTTTATTTTATATTAATTATTTTCATGGATTGATTTTTTTGGTAATGATTGTGTGTGGAAAATTATTTTTTGATAATGACATGTGGTTTGTGTTTTTATAGGGATTATGGAAACATTTATATGGGATTTATAATGTTTTTACCAGTTATATTGGTCATTGTTGGATAACATTTTACATATATGATATTAAAAGTTTTTAAATGTGGAGAAAATAAGACATATTGGTTATATGTTTAATCAATAATGGTCTTATATATAAATATATATTTATATTATTATTTTAGAAGAGTAAACATGTAATATTAAATGTCAATTTTCAAAATAAAAGTTGAAATATAAATTAATTCAAATTAATATATAACATGATTACTAATTTATGATTATCTTATAAATAATAAAACAATAGTTTCATGTCATTATTGGTGGTTTTGAATGGATGGTTATGTTTACTGTTAAATAACAATACACAATTACTATCTATTCTTATTATATCCATAAAATGATTTTTTTACCTTAAACCCCTATTTTATAATTCATTCATTCCTCAAACACTTTTATTGTTATATGAAATTTTATTGATAAAATTCACACATTTCATATTTTTAAGGGTGACCTTTAATACACCTATATTTTGTGAAATATTTTTTTGAATTAATTTATATTTTAGATAATTTTCATTTAATATGATGCTAGAAATTGTTTTTCATTATATTCATAAAGAACCATCATGGATTGTGATACATTAAAAATTCAATTTTATTTTTCTATGTGAAACACTAACTTGGCTAGAGAAACATGCAACACAGACTGGGCGTATGATACATGCAACATGATGTTTTTATGAAATATCATTTAATTGTTATAATTCTTGGAATGGGTTACTTATATCATATCAATTATTATATGGAAATATTAATAGTTATAACTTCGTTTAAAATATTTTTAAAATGTTTTCATATAAATAAAAATATTGATAATGAAAATGTTAAATTTTTAATGTCATTACATGATTAAGAATACAATTTTCTCCAATGAACTTTTTTTCACATCATTCTACGATGAAGTAAAATTAATTTTAGACACATATTGAATATTAATTTGAGAAAATAAACTTTATTTTTGAATTTATAATTCCTTAATTATCTTAAGGTGATTGTTTGTGATTTTTCTGAGAGACTTCACTTTTTAGATCAATAGTACAAATAACACATTTCAATTAAACGATTCCTTTGTGTTAAATTTTTATTGATTTCAAATTATACATTAAATTAGTTTTGAGGTCATATTAGATAAATTATAAATCTTTATATATTATTTATATCATTAAAATTAATTTCAATTTAAAATTAAATATAAAAACATAACTAACTTATGACCATTTTTCTGCTTTTCAAACCCAATATTTCATCTCATAAGGGGGATTAGAATGAATCATAATTTTTCAGATTCTATTAATTAAATTTCAGAAAAACTATCCAACACCAGTTTAGTTTATATATTATTATATTCTTATTTTATTATGTTATTTTTTAAACAAAAATGTTAGTCAAAGAGATTAATATTAATCATAATAATTACTGTAAAATTATGATTAATATGGGACTGAATCATAAACATAATTGACGACATGACCTAGATATATATCCAAACCCACTATATGGATATATTTCGGCCATATAACTTATATTATTAACTTTTTTTGGGTTTTATGACTATTAATAGGTGATAACATGTGTACACCAAACGTGTTTTAAAAAATTCCTAGGGGGTCTCTTTCCTTCCCTATAAAAGGACGTTAGCTCTCCCACATCCTCACACCACTCAAACAACAAATGTTGGTCAATTATTATCCAAATACACTCAAATTTATCATTCATATTTAGAACCTCACTTTTTTTATAAATCAATCCAAGGATGGATTTTTTCACCAACCAAAATGAGTTACTTGATTAAGTGATAATGTTTTCTCTCAAGATCCAATATTTTATTTTTTTCTCCAACCTCTCCACTCTCTTTATTCAATGATTTTATAAAAATAAAAGTATCATAGATATTCTAGTTGGTTTTTATGCTACTTTTTTAACCTATACCTACACACACCTCAATCTAATGTGTAACGAACATAATATTTACATGTACAATGAAGAAGATCCCCACGAAACAATGATTGTTCATTTTATTCCATTCCCACATCTCAAGGTCGACATAATAGTGGAAATTATTTTTCTAAATATTATATATAATATTTATTATTTCATTAATCTTATTTAATTCTTTTACAACACATGAAATTATAAATTTAATTTTGTGTTAGTACTATAATTTCGTTTGAGGAAGTGTGGACTACCGCCACCCAAAATTGATGTTATTCACTCATACACAACATGTAATGTATTATGGATAGTTTTATTCAACTCATATTATATATTAATGATATAATCATGATTATTTAATAATAATAATATATATAAATACATATATATATATATATATATATATGTGTGTGTGTGTGTGTGTGTCTATGTGTTTGTGTCTTTTACATTGTTTCATTCAACACGGTAGTTAAACCAAAATAGTTTACATGTGTATATATGGCTTAATGTCACCACAAACAGTGTATTCCATTTCATACATATATATTATATGGATTATTATAAGACACATATAGTGTATATAAATTATATTTATATAATGGTTTACATTCTAAATTTCATTATATAAATATCAGAACTAGAGATATAATAGATTAAGACACAAGTGAGGAATAAATAGAATATTACACAATGTCAAACCGTAAAAAAATATTTATAACAAGCGGGTTTTATAAGGTAATAATAATACCATACTTGGTATTACACATAACACTATGGTTCTGAAAAATAATTATAATAAATTTATAATTATTTTACAAGTTGTTTTTATATGTATTAAAAGAGTCAAGACATATGGTTAAGAGATTTCATCTCACTATTTATTTCTGTAAGATACTTTATTTATTCACCACTAATTCCTTTTTATGATCTGTATTATTTATATGGATGTATTTAATGTTTTTATAATCACATTTATGTGTATTTACATATCCATTTCCTGACTTTTATTTCATTTGTTTTATATTTAAAAAGACCCCAAATAAGAAAAATAGTTTTTTCTCAATTGGACATTATTGTGAATCATGTTTTTTATTCTCCAAAACTCATTTTTAGGTGAATATATATTTATTTTAAATGAAATATCATGAATCTAATAATTTTTATGATATTCTATGTTTCATGTTATTTCAATTTCAAACGTGGATAGTATCAACCCATGCTACCATGTGATAAGAGTTTATTGAAAAAATATCTTCTCTGTTCACGATTATTTATGTTTATGCATAATTTGATGAAATATTATAACCATTATCTCATGACAATTAATAAATTTTATTCTCAAATTATTATTCATGTTATATTAAAGTATTATTACAATTTTTTTCTACTCATTGTTTAATAATATAGTTAAGAATGTGTTTTTAAGAAAGCTCAATTTTACCACCAAATTGGTTAGAAAACTATATTCTATAAAAATCATTATTTCTAAAAGAATGTTTCTAAAAATATTATACTATTCTCCTATAATAGTTGAATGAAAATTTTATCATTATTTTCTTTACCAATGTTTTTGATGGAATGTTCTTTCTATTTCCCAACAAGGAACTTTTCATACCATTACTACAGGAAAAAATAATATTCATTTTACCTCATATGGCATGTATAGGTTTACTGGACATCTTTTTTCTAAAGCTTCCATTCTAAATTTGAAAGGTTATTTTTTAATGAATGTTTTTAAATGTATTTTTCAATGGATTTTTTTTAAATTGTTTCAAGATTCATACTATATTTTTCAAGTAAAAATGTTCTCCAAACATTTTTAAGAACTCTTTTTCTTTTTACGAGGTATCTTCAAATAAATGGTTTTAAAAACAATTTCAATATTTATTTTTATGATAAAAAAAATTAAATGAAACATGTGTTTAAATATTTTTGATGGTTATTATAAATTTTCTATTGAAAACATCGTTTCATAATGACTTGAAGAATTATTTACAAGTTGTCAAGGTATTTTCTAAGAAAATTATTTTCAAATAGATTTATTCATTAAAATACTATTTCTAAAAATAAAGGATATTTCCCTCTGGAATTATATTTAGGAGATAATTAAAAATTATTTTCCATATAATATGATATCATATGATTTTACTCATACATTTCTAGTAAATGACCCAATGGATTCATTCATATTCCATCCTCGAATGGATTATGCTTGATGCTAAGGTCCCTATGAAAATATTTCTCTATCACATGTTATATATTTATAAAACACTTTTATATTTCTAAAATTATTTTTTTATTAAATCCATTAAAATTTCATGTGTTATGTTGTTTTGAATCATGCTTCATTCCATGAGTTTGGATTTAATGAAATTTTTTGAAAACCTAACTATTTTTCTTTGGTTACGATGTAATGAAATGTTAATGATACCCATTTCATTGCATGGGTTATTACGGTTTTTATATGAAACCCTCATAGTTTTTTAGGTCATGATATGATGAATGTTTTATTTTCCGATAGTAAATCTACATGTGAGACTTTTATTTCATGTGTTCAACCTATATCTCCCTCCAATTCATTACATAACAATAACAGTTTTATGAGATCAATGGTTCATTGGAGGGAATCCCAAGACCAAAAAAAGAGAGTGTATGAGAGTAAAACCCATACCTGAATCAAGAGGTTATATTGGGGGACTTCACAATATCAAAACAAGAGGGCACACAAGTGTACATCCAAATCACAACATTAAGGGAGTATATGAGAGGACATCTCTAGCCCCAAATAAGAGGGTACACGAGTGGGCATCCCAAGCATAAAGTATAAACACTTGTGATTAACCCAAGCCTGACCTGTGAAAAAATAGTTCGTAGGGACCCTTAACATATAGTTATTATACGCATAAAAATATTCCACAATTCCTTGTTTAATTACTATATTATGCTTTCATGGATTATATTATCTATTTCTTTATTATTCACATATTATGAACTTCTAATCATTACTAGGATAAATAATATGTAGGTCATTATCTTACAATGTAATCCTCATGTTCTATACACTATTTTTCATGTTATTCTTATATATTTTCTTTATTTACTCTGACATACAATTTGAACTCACCATTTCTTATTCTTACATTCCCCATGATATAAATAATAGTATTTTATACATGTATTAAAGGAGGAGATCTATATGAAAGATGTTAATGATAATTCATTAGGATATAATATTTTTTCCATGTTTCTAAAGAAAATAAATAGTTATTGTCCTCAGTCCTGTATTTTTGTAATGTAATCAATATTTATCTAAAATGGTGTAATATAGTTGTATGTAATTCTTGTGTCACTATAATTTAAATAAAATGACAAGGTTTGTCTACCTTTGGAATATGGGATGAAAAAACATTAGTGAGATTCCTAGTTATATTTTTAAGGATATTTCTAGGGATGTATCTATAGATATTTATAAATTTTAGTAAATAGTTAGGAAAATGTCATTCAATTTCGGTAAATGATAGAGTATGTGGTTTACCAGAAATACATCCATGTATGGATACTATATCTGGATGTTTGTCTGGAACAAATGTACCATGGGGAAAAAACTATGATGAGATGTCTCAGGCCTATCATAGTGTAATATGGTGTATGATAATGGGCCTTGCAACACACCTCATATGAAACTTCCAGGGATATTTTTGGGAATTTTCAAACTCAGCATGAACCATCAAGAAGGATTCAGATATAATTTGTCTATGATTATCTTAAGATAAACCAAATGATTCATTGATTGATAAATGTTTCATAATTTATACACTATAAAAGTTGTGGTCATGATTATGTGTTTTCTCATTGTAATAACTGTTTATTAATCATTTATTTTGGTTTAAGTCAATGGATGTAGCCCAAATGAAATACATTAATGGTGTTATAATAGACAATGTAGTCATCATACTCTTGAGAAACCAAATTCAATGGGACAAGGAATGCAACCTATCATTGTTATACTAACCCAATACTATCAAGATATAAACCATGATAGATTCCAAAATGAGAAATTAAGTTAAAAACATTATATTGAGTGATTCATGATGAAATTTCCAACTTCTTTTATGCGGGAATCATGATCCAGAAAATGATGAAAATTGGATTAGTAATAATGGAAATAAAATTTCTACTGTCCAACATTTTGAAAATTATAAATTCATTATAGATATTTATCAGTTAAAAGGGGAAGTAGATATGTGATGGAAACTAATCAAGAATATGACGCAGTATGACAAAATTGACACAATGGATTATGATCTGTTCAAAACCATAATTTTTAACATATAATTTCAAACAATTATACATACAAAGATAGAAAAGGAATTTTTAGATCATATGAATAAGGATGTTGATTTTTTTTTCATATGAAGAAAATTCTAAAGGATTGTGATGAACACTTTGGGTGTCATAATTCATCCTAAAATATAAATTGATCAATTCTATGGTGGTCTAAAACCTAGTATTCAAAGGTCCTTGGATAAAAAAGATTTTATTATCTAGGAAGAATTTTTTATATGTTCTATAATGGTGGGAATAATGGTTCTAGTTTTGAATAAATCTCATTGTTTTGACAAAAAGATAAGGATAGAGTTCAAAGGAACTATTTAATCAATGGATAAAATAAAATATGCATTCTATTATGAACAAATTGTGGGAAGAAAACCAGATATAATTCACATAACAGGACTACTAAATGTTTTAACATTGGAAGGTATGTTAATTGTGTGTAATAATGTCTAATTGATGGGATGAATTTAGAAAATAATGAAAATAATGAGAAATAAGAATATAATTCCCCTCTCACACATGATTGATTCAATTGCAAGGAGTATTTCCATTATGCTAACAAGTTTCCCAATATAAGGTCTAATTTTAATGATAATCTAAAAAACCTATGATGACCAAGGAATAATGGAAATATTTTCTGATCAAAATGTATGATGTGATCCATTATAATTATGAATTACTTTTCCATCCCTCCTTGGTTGGGAATTTTATGTGTGATTTTGTATAATTAATCCCTTTGAAATTATTATTGTTTATCATTTTCTGAGATTTCATATGATTTTATTTCCCTAAATGGATTATGGAATAAAATAATCACATTTGATTTTATATTATTACTAGGATGGACCTGAGTTTTTAACAAAAATGTTTTCTGTTTTTGAGAAGATCATATTTAAGGAAAAATGGGAAGAATATATTTCATAAGGGTGACCAGGTTAACTATTTATGGAATTTTTATGTTAAAAATCATATAAATTTAGTAATATTAATGTGGTATCATTCCACATGACCATTTTTTTCATATTGGATAGCCTATTCAAACTACATTTCGCTGATGATATATGATGGGATGACATACCATGGGCATCATGATCTGTTAATACTTCAATAATGAAAAAATCACCGTACTTTTTAGAGAATGAGGTGAACTTGATCATTCAAATATTAAGGTTAAAATTTTTCCTAAAATCATTCTAGTATTTCTTTTCATGAAAACTCACTAACATTAGGAAATATGACATTAAATCCCAAAATGTTGTCCTAGTACTTTTGGTTCTAATGAATGAGAAGGTCCCTTAAGTCATCATAGTTTTATGTATTTCTTTTTGTTAAAGATCTTACAACAGTGTAATATATCACTTTATATCCGAAATTGATGGTAATGTTAGTCTTTTGTTTCAATGTTATCACTTTTATCATTTGTTCTCCAATGTAGAAACCATGTTAAATGTTTCTTTCGGTAGCTATTTTAGTTCCAAATATACTCTTTAAATGAACTTTTATTATTCATTTTTATGATGTGAGTTTTTATGAAATAAATGTTCATCTATTAAAACATTGAAAACCTAGATGAATTTTGATGGGGAAATTAATTTTAAGGGGATTGAATATAACACCTTAAAATTTATTGGAAATATTTTTATCTATTTAATTTATATTTTTGATATTTTTATTTCACGTGAAACTGGATATAGATTATCATTCATTTCAAACAAAACCAACTTGTATTGTGATACACGCAACATATAAATGGATAGTTCTATACAAAAAATTGCTTTGTCTTTCACTACATGCAACACTAACTTGGTGTAAAATACACATAATACTATGTTTCTATACAATCGTTATTTTATTATTATATATTTTTAAATAATTTAGTTATAAGATACCCATAGAAACATAGTAACATGAATGTGAATAATTAATTTTGAAATATTTTTCTAATGGTATTATATAAATAAAACATATTGATAATTAAAAATAAAATATTTTGTAAAGTCATTATATATTTTAGAATACTATTTTCACAAAGGAACTACTTTCCTTGTCCCTCTATAAAGGAAACAAATTAACTTTAGATACATATAGAATTTTAAATTGATAACATAAACATATTTTTTTTTACATTTAATGATGAAATTATCTAATCATAAATATTTTTTATATTTTAAGAAACATAAATTTTTAATGAAATGTAAAAATACTGCAGTTCAGTTAATAACAACCATTTAGTTTAAATAATTATTATTGTTAAATTATAATTACATATTATTAATGTCACATTGTATATATTATAAATCTATTAATAAAATATTGTCCATTATAAAAAATATCTCATTTAATTTGAATAATAAAACATAACAAAATTTTAAACATTTTTCTACTTTAAAACCCCGTTATTTCATCCCATCTATAGGAATAAAATCATTCATAATTATTCAACATCTGTGAATTTAATTTCGAAAAATGTAAATATAACATTTTAACAACTATAATATTTTGATTCTAATTATATTTTATTAATTATTTACCAAAAATATTAGTAAAAGTGATGAAAGTTTATCACAGTGAATAAGGTCAAATTAAGATTAATTAGAGACAAAACATTAATCTTATAGTACCAAATGGCCTATACACTTTTCCAACACCCATTTATTTGCCATATTTCGGCCATAAACCACCCATTAATTATTTCTATTGTTTTTTATTAATTTATTTATGTATGAACATGTGTACACCGAATATGCTTTCAAAAATTCCGACCATGCCCTTTTCTTTCCTTATTATAAGCCACCACCTCCCCCACATAATCAAACCTACAAATCCACATATGATCAGAAAATATATTCCCAAAACACTTAAATACATAAATCCCATACTTTTTATATCATCTCTTTGTGATAAATGATATCAAATGGTGTCTTTTGGCCCAAACCAAACAGAGTTACCTGATTAAGAGGTAACGTCTTCTCTCAAGATGCATTCTTTTATTCTCAATCTCCAACCCCACAACTCCATTTATTACATTATTTTTTAAAAAAAGTATCCTCAATATAATAGTATTTTTATGCAATGGTTTTGGCCTACAATTAAATACACCTCCTTCTAATGGGTATCATATATACCATTTTTGTGTACGGTGAACTACCGCCTCACAAAACAATAATTATTCATTTTCCCTTTACCACCTCTCATGGTGACCATTATGATGGAAAATATTTTTTTATATTATGTATATTATATTTATTATGTCTTTAGTAATCTATAATTATTTTTTAGCACATGTATTTATAATTTCTATATTTTGTTAATACGATAATTTCATTTCAGGAAGTGTGGGAATGCCCCCTAAAAGCGATGTGATTTATTGATAAAAAACATGGAATGTATTAAATATGGGTTTAGGGAATATATATGATATATATATATATATATTTGAAATAATAAATCTATTTTAATTAATATTTATATACATATATTTATATACATATATTTATATACATATATTTCTTTTTTTATTTTTTCATTCAACATGACAATTAAATGAAAATAGAGTTCAAGTGTTCATACGACTTACCATCTCCATGAATACTGTGTTTCATTTCATATATATATATATATTATATGGATTACTATTAAAAATATATATAATTATAATAAATTATATTTTTACCATGGTTTAATTTCTATAAATTGTGATATAATTATAATGAATAAATTTATATCTAATTGAGACACATGCAAAGAATGAATCAAATATTACATGATGTGATATCATCTCAAAAGATTTTTAAAAGAGGATATTATCAGGTAATAACATAACCATATGTCTTATAATATGTAATAATATTATTCATTTAAATATTTATAATAAATATATATTTATTATATATGTTGTTTTTACAAGTATGAAGAGAGTAAAGAAAAAATGTAATGGGACTTTATCTCACTTTTTATTTTCATGAGATAAATTAGTTATTCACCACCCATTCCTTCTATATAGTGTATATACATCCCATGTATGTATACAATATTTCTTATTTTAAATTTTAGGGCTATTTAAAAATCTATTATATTACTTTTATTTAATGTGGGTTGGGTTTCAAAAGTTACCAAATCGGTGAAATAGTTTTGTCTCAATTTCCTTTCATTGAGACTCATGTATTATTATGCACCAAAATTAATTTTAGGTGTATATACAACAATTTTATATGATCTATAATGAATATATTTCATATATTTATATTATATGCTTCATGAAATTTCATTTTCATACACCAATAGTATCATCCCATGTTACTAAGTGGTAAGATTCTATGGAAACAATATCATCTCTTTCTAAGACTGGTTATGTTTATACTTCAATGGAAGAAATATTATAACCTATTTCTAAATTTGAATAAAAAATTATTATACTATATTTATTCTTTTTATAGTCATTTAATAGTACAAATTTTTATACTCATTGATAGATTTGACTTTAGGGTATGTTTTTTACGAAATCCCAACTATACCATATCTTTGATTAAAAAACAATGTTCTTACAGAACCATGTTAAAAAAAAGAATTTCCATGAATATTCAACTTTTTCTTATAATAATTAATAGTTATTTTCAACATTGTTTTATTTTACCAATATATTCAAAGGAATTATCTTGTCACATTCTGGACAAGACATTTTTCTTATCGTCATACCTAGTCAAAAGAATATTCTTTTTACGTCATACGACATGTACAAAATTACCCATAATTTTTTTTGAATATTACTGTCCATGTATAAATGATTATATTTTAATTATTTTTTTAAAAAAAGTAATTTTCCCAGAAAATAGTTTTCAGATTTGTTTCAAAATACTCTTATTAATTTTCTTGTAAAAATATATTCAAATTTTTTTTCAATATTTCTTTATAAGTTTTTAAAGTATTTTAAATGAAATGGTTTTAAAAATATTTTCAGTATTTGTTTAATGTTATAAATATTTTTTAAAATAAAATGTTTTTAAAATGTTTTAATGATAATTATATATGTTTTTATGGGAAAACATTTTTATGATGATTTCTATTTTTCTTTATAACATTTCAATGTATTTTCTATGAATGTTATTTTAAAAAAATTTGATCCATTAAAAACAGTTTTTCATAGAGTAAAGGATATCTTACTAATGAAAAGTTTGTTAACGATATTTAAAAATTATTTTCCATTTATGATAAAAACTATTAATGCAACATATTCTTTTATAATAAATGATATAATGTTTCTATTCATATTATTTTTCCTAATGGTTATGCTTGATACCATGGTTTTTCTTAAACTAGATTCACTTTGATGGGTTATATGCCTGTGAAAATTTTTTCTCTTTAAAGGGATTTATGTTTATTAAATCTATTCCAATTATATGGGTAATATTTTTTTATTATTTCTTCTTTACATGGTTTACTATTTAATAAAAATATTAGTAAAACTACCAATTTTCTATAAATTATGATGTGATAAAATTTTAATGATTGTCATTTCATTCCATTTGATAAATGTTTTTTATGAAATCCATCTCTTTTTATTGGTTAGGATAGGATCCATGTTTTATTTTCCTCAGGCACATGTATGTCTGATTTTGTTTTGTGATGGGTGGGACCTATATCTTCATTCAATGAATTGGTTAATGTTAAATTTTTTATGAGCTCAAAGGGTATATAGAAGGACATCCGAAGAATGAAACAAGATGGTATACGGGATTTCATACCAACCCCAAAATAACAGGGTATATAGGATTACATACAAGTCCTCAAAAAAGGGTACAATGGAGGAAATACTATGAAAACAATAAGAGGGTACCAGGGAGGTCATCTTGAGCCTGAATCAGGTACATAAGTGATTAACAGAGTCCTATCATGTTACAAAAGCCTTGTTAGGTCACCTTGATATAGGGTTATTATATTCGTAGTTTTTTTTCCACAAATACATGTTTTAATGTTGTTTTATGCTTTCATAGATTATGTTTCATATCTTTTTATGATTCATGTCTTATGAGTATATAACCATTATTTTTATCTATAGTATGAAATGTATTGTCATTAAATTTTGTGCTCATGTTCCATACAATTTTGTTCATTTTATGCTTACAAATTTCATTATTTACACTTATTGAGCATCTCATCTCACCACATTCCTATGTTTCGATTCCCCATATTATGAATAATGGTTTTAAGTAGATGTACCAATGGTTTAGATCTTTATGGGAGTTGTTGAAGATAATTCACCAGTATATAATATTTTTTCCATGATTTCAATGTTAGTAAACTGTTATGGTCCAGAAGAATGTTTTTTTAATGTACTGAATATTCATATAAAATGTTGTAATATAATTTATTTAATGCCTGATCTAATATATGATCATCCTTAAATCATCAAGGTATTGATGATGGAAAATTTTATAAAAAATAGAGGATCAGTCGATAGATTATGTCCCAATGGATCTTGTTTCCTTTTATTATAATCCATTAAAAATTATAAAATTCTCATAAATTTGATACCTAATTCCATACTGACATATATTAGATAAATATATGACATTATACCTCATAACTTTGAAGACCATATAGCTAGATAAGGTGAATATGTTTGGGATGGATGGAATATTGAATCCCAGATATTCTCTTATTTGTTAAAAAAGGATGGTATCATATACTCACTACATAAGGAAGATGACGAGTACCTACTTCTAAATATATTAAAGAATTTTGTTGTATCATCCTCATGTTTGTCCAGGAGTCTATAATATATTTATCACACAACAGATGGAGGAGACAAATAATCATCATCATATAGGGAAGGATATATCTCCTTATCTCATTCCCAAAGAGAATGAATTAATATCACATAAGATATCCAATACTCATCACATAGGGCCTATTTTTATTTTCAATGAAGGAATATAATTATCATCACATGAGGAATTCTATGTTTTTCACATTTGGCATCCTATTTTGACAATAAAATTCATCATGTTCACATCATAGATGTCATTCCATGATCATTGCATGAGAAATGGAATGTTTCTGATCCATATAGAGGGTGGGTCATGCTATTCTCATAATATAGGTAATATTTCCCTCATTCCATAATGAAATAATGGGTCACATTATGATCATCCAAGATGGTAGTTTGATCCTATTATAATTTAAACATAATGGAAATTGATCTGTATATAATCATTAAATATCATATGTTTATCATATTATACATGTCATATAAGTTTATCTGGTATTGCAATGCACCTTATATTATTGCGGTTGATCATTATATTCCCATAACATATGAACCATAATTTTTTAATGTCAAGTGCTGATTATCAGGGTTAATTTTTATGTTGGAAAAGTCATTATGGATTAATGTTTTACAGAAATTTGACTTCGTTTAATAAATACAACTTATCAATAAATATATAGTATGGTGCTTGTTTTTTGAAATATGGGATTGAAATTATGAGAGGAATCCTAAAAATTATATTATAATAAGTATATAATCACATATTTCAAGTTTCATTGTTTATGTTTTTTAGAATGATTGATCTATTTAGGATACATTCAGGTAGTAATGATTAGTACTTCATGGTAGGAGAAATGATATAACACCCCCAATAATTTATTATTTATTTATTTTTATATAAATTTAATCTATTTAATAATTTGAGAAGCAAGAAAACATGAGTCTAAAAAACCACAATATTGTATACCATTATAACCTAGCAATTAAAATGATTTAAATGAATAGAAAATAATAAATTTAAAAAATTTATAAATATTGGTAATTTATAACAAAAAATTATTGGTTATAAAATTATTATGAATGAAAATATATATATTTAGAAAATAAAAGTAATGCCTTTTCTAAAAAATATTTTTACTCACAAAATGTGTTTCTATCATAATAAATTTAATTAATCACTATTGAAGAATTATTTTAATGAAATTTATGTATTATATAATAAATAATGATATTTTTCAATCATCTAATTTTTTTTATAATATTGGATAAGGATAGTCCTTGTTTTATGCTTAAAACCATTTTTCCTAAAATGTATTATCACGCCATTTTGCACACTTATTTTAAAATTTTTATTTTTTACCACGTTTATAAATTTTGATTCAATAATGACTTTCATTTCTAAAATCATCTTATCAAGATTAGCACACTTTAAATTTTTATAATATTATGAATGGAATAATATTTTCTTGGTTTGAGAAAGAACTAACTTCTATTTAAAAATACCTCTCAATTTTAAAAATATATAATGTTTTATTTCATTTATTTTTTTTAAAGTATAAATAGTTTAATTATATTATTAATAATCCAATTTATGTTATTGTAATCAATATGATGTTGAAATTTCTTATAAATGTATTTTATAAAATAGAATTTTTTTTCTTAGGGTAACCATTTTTTACCGTGTTTCCAGAAAAAATTTAAATTAAATTATTCAACTTCTATATCGTGAATTTGTAAAAATGGATTTATAATTTATAATAAAATTAATTAATATTAATTAAAAATTTCATCTTAATATTTGGACATAATATATATTTAAAAAATTAAAAATTAATTATAGTGGCTATAATTAAAATAGGTTTACAGCGACATAATATAAATATAAAAGTGATAAAATGAAAATAAATAAAATTTATATTCGATATAAATATTATAAACTTATATTATAAAAATTTTGATTGTTTGTTCTTTTTTATTATTTTTTAATGAAATTTTTTTAATAGTTTTATTTTTAAAAAAAATTAGTGTGTCCTCTTACCCACATAAAAGGACACCACACATATCTCCTCTACATAATAAAAAATCCTTCTAATTCATCTAATACCTACACAAATTAATATCTTACATAAATATACATAAAATAGATTACCTTTTTGATAATAAAAACCATTCTAGGAAGGATTTAGGTGTAAACCTAAAGAGGTTCTCTTAAGAAGAGTTATAGTTCTAAAAATTGTGTGTTTGTTTTATATTATCCATTTAATCCCTAAAATAATATAAAAATATGATAAAATAAAAACAATATATCTTCTGAAATAAATATATGTTATTGTATTAATGTAATAACATATATTCATCTTTTCTTCCATCAAATGGGAAATAAAATGGTCGATCATTTTAATGAATAACGACAGCCTCATAAACTGATGAAATTATATTTCCATCATCTCTTATCATAGATTAATATAATGATAATGATAATGAGTATATATATATTGTAATTTTTAAAAAATCATAACTCATTAATTTTAATATCACATCTACCATCTTACATTCCAAGACACTTGAAAATGATATAGTATCAAATGTAAATGTGTGGACTACAACCTCCACGTTACATTGTGATATGTTTTTCATTTTATTTTAAAATTGATGGTAAAAATATTATATTTAATGAATATTTATATTATTTTTAATATATAATAGTGATTATTTATTTCTAAACATTCATTTAACTTTCTTTCATTCCATTTGTTGATAATATAAAAAAATTAGTCATGTATATGTACGACCTACCATCACCATGAACGGTATAACTACTTTTCTATCTCTAGATTTTATAGACTATATTACATAATTATATAATAAATATATATTTTATATATATCATAATTACCATTTTGGAGATGTTGGAACCATTACCAAATTACATGGACTGAGACTACCAAACCAAAACTTACATGATAAATGAAGCAGTTAATACCAAATAAAGT
The DNA here is from genome assembly GCA_963277665.1 of Viscum album. Classification (NCBI taxonomy): domain Eukaryota; kingdom Viridiplantae; phylum Streptophyta; class Magnoliopsida; order Santalales; family Viscaceae; genus Viscum; species Viscum album. The sequence continues at coordinate 1,871,990,895 of OY728133.1, forward strand.
TATTTAAACAATCATTTGTTAACAAACATATAATAGAAAGGTTTTAATAAAAATAATATATATTATGATTAATATGACTATGGTTCTATAAAATAATAAAATTAAATTTATATTTATTATAATGGATTTTCAAACATGTGTGAAGAAAATAAGATATAAGGTAATGGTTTATCATCTTAGTTTTGCTTGTATAAGACATATTCAATATTCACAACTTATATTTTTGGATATTCACACATCCCATTTGATATATTTATATCATGAATATATTAATATTAATGGTATAATTTATTTTTAATTAATGGGTGTTATGATTAAAATGTTAGGAATGTGGTAAGGGGTTATTTCATAATATTATATTTAATCAGGATGGTTTCTGTTAATTTATTCACTAGAGGAATTAGTTGACCTCTCAATCATAAATAAAATATATTTTCATCTAATCTGTTTATTAATAAAAATTTATTGTAATATTTCCATTTTATCATCTTTGGTTATTACAATTTCTCAGAAATTGTATTTTAGAAGAACATTAATTTTTATCTCTTTTGTCGAAAATCCTTTTTCATCAATTTATTTATTTTTATGAAATATTGTTAGAATTTATTTTAACATTATCCAAATAATTAATTGAAGATATTTTTTCCCATGTTCTAATTTCATCAAAATGGTTTGAAAGGAATATTCATGTCATTTTCCTAATGAGTTGCCTAACCTTTTTTTACAATATTATGAAAAAAATGTTTTTAACATATATGTAATATATTGTATTACCTTCCATCGTGAATTTTTTTTGAATATTATTTTATTGGAATAAAATGGTATTTTTATATGAAAAAAGTTACCTAATATTTTGGAAATATTTATTTTCTGAAAGTGATTTTTAAATTGAAACTTATATTTTCCTCAAAATTATTTATCGTTATTTTTTATGTCATATATATTTAACAATGCAAAAACACATAATTTTACCATATTATCAATTGTAAATATAATGAAATAATTTCATCATGAGTATTTATATATATAATAAATGGCCATTTTTATTGGGATGTAGTATGTTGATACCATTATACATATTAATAATGATGGATTATGATTATTTTCATTGATTGTGGAAAGTATTTAAATTCACTTTCATGTTTTTCAATACGAATATTTACGAGGAATATTATTATTAATCGGGTAATTATTAAAATATCCAACGATATTTATTCAAATTTAATGTTTACTTTTATTATGTTTATCCCCTTCCATACAACGAATTCATCTGGCTTAGTTATTGGTGGGTAGGTCCTAAAATATCCCCTCTATGCATCGATATAGATTGGTTATTTTGATGTGGATTTAAATATTCATGTTATATTTCCTAGAATGATTCCATTAAATCATGATTATGATATCTATTATAATTTATTAATACATAATGAGATTATTTATTGATGTCAATGTGATTATTTTATTAGTTATAATATCCATTTATATTCTTCAATAACATGCGATTTCTTATATGGTATAAGTTGATCATTTTATATTTTTTCTATTTTATTCTTTACATTCATGTTAAGGATTAAATGTTATGTGTTCTTAGTTAATTACCTTTCTATATTTATTATGATGTATTTATTCATGATTAATCTCATTGTATGCATTCCATTATTGATAATATGTGATTACCAATTTCTTATGTTTACTTTCCCATGGATTTCATGAAATTTGATGTGATTGACATTCAAATATATTGTAATGGGAATATTGGTTTTTGAAAAATCATACTATTATTTATTTTATGTTTTAAATTATAATGTTACTTCCATGTATATATATAGTTTTCTAATACTACTATACTATTTGTTTACATTGTGATGTGATCTCCTCTATCTAACAACAATGTAATAATGTAACCAAAAATTATTGGATAATGGGGTTGGGGGTACATATAGATAGTATCAATGAATATTTAATAGAAACATTAGGTACTAAATTTATAATAATATAAACTAGATAACATAACCATTCGATTGGATATAATGTGAACTCACTGTATAATAAAAAATCACAATGTTTTGATAAGGTATAGATTATCTTGATCCCTAAAAATACATTAATGTATGGATACTGCATGTGGATTAGTACTTGGTTGATTTTTACCTAGGTGTAAAAAAATCTAAAAGGAAACATTGGTTTGCACTATCATCAGTCAATTCAAGTCAATAGGTCATACTACACACATGGATTGAAACTCTTATGGGGATATTCTGGTCATAATTAAAATATTATTTATGAACCATAATCAAGGATTTGAATGTATAGTAACCATTGATAACCTATGTTGTAAGAATAACTGAATTAAAATGGTTCAAGTATTCATGTTTTTGTGTAAATGAACAATGTTGTAGTGGTAATTTAATCAATAGTATTTTTTTATAATAAGAATGAAACATATAAGGATTGTGTTATTTTTTAGAATAATATATGTATTAATCAATGAACAAGATAATATTTATGGATAAAATCAGTGGTTTATTTTTTTATGTTTTATCATACTATTATAGACTTAGAGACCCATTTTTGAATAATTTATGTAATGCAAGTCCATGATGGTTAAGAGTGTTTTGGGTGACATTAATGATACGATAACCATTGGTATTATTATGGGTATTATTCGAAAAAATAATTTTGGAATTATGAATTAATGTTTTGAGGAAATAAATTTATATATATTGATAAATTTTGTGGTTAATTTAAACATTAATGTTATGGAAATTTTTATATCCCCCCATGGATTATTGTATGTAACTAATTAATTATGATTTCTATGTATGAAAAGTATATGCATGACGATTGGGAGTATTTAGAGAACTTTTAGAGAGCTTTTTTGGATTTTGTACTACTACACAGTTGGGGAAAACTGTAAAACCAATGAAGAAACCCATGAACAGTAAGTCAAAGGCTAAAGGGAGAGTTCGTGGGTGGGTAATATTATTTTCAAACCGTGCGAAAGACATGGATAAAACATGTTGTGTTTAGAATATGATGTATAATAAACATTGGCATGGTTGATGAATTATTTGGTAACTGTTTTATCCAGAAATGCATGATCTCCCTAAACGAAGAGGCATGATCATAGTAACCGCACAGTTTGTATACTAGTGTCACTAAACTGTGTGATGGTTAAAAGATAGATCCTTAAAATACTGATCTTATAGATTTTCTACTCTATATACTTCATTTTGTTTCCAAAAATGACATTGATTTGGAATTTTTCCCTCTCAATGGTTTTATATCCTCTCTTGGTTGAATTAAAAGTGATATGGAACCATTACATTGTGTGTTGAAGTTCTATTCTTGGGGTAAAACATCATTCATTATAGTTCTTCATTAGTTTTCTCAGATCTTATTTATCATCTCCCTATTTTTCTTAGATATATGTATATATTTGGTAGATATGTGGTTTTACATTCCAAATAATATTACAGTTGGTCTTTTTTATGATAGGGGAATAAATCTATGGCTACTTAATGGAGTTTAAACCAAGTTTTGTGATGTTTTTGGGAACTATTTATTATTTTCACCAAAAATATCAATGTAGGTAGCTTCACTATAAACACCAGTATTTATAAAATTAAGGATTATATATAAATTGGTTTAGTATTTAGTTTTTTATTTATAAATTGTGTTGAAAATCATTTTATAAATTCTTTTTTGTGATGATTTATAGGTTTTATTTAAATTTTTCAATCCTGGTATTTGGTTTTGAAAGTTTATATGCTTTCATAAGTTTAAAATGATTATTTTAAAATATGTATTTTCTATACGTATGAAATTTTTTTTGGAATGGTTTTTTAATGTATGTTTTATTGAATTGTTTTTAATGTTTTTTGATGAATGGTTTTGGAATACATGGTTTTTCTGTGATTTTATATTCGGCGTGCCCCTGAATAAGGGACATGTACTATTGAGGTTCAAAATTTGGTACCTTGGATGGGGGGTGTGTGTTAGTGTGACACATGGTGACTAAAAAAGAGGCCGCTCAGGAGTATATAACTATCCGAAAAACATTCATGTGTGGGTCTGTTCAAGACTATGAAATATACTACAAAATATAGAATGTTAAATAAATTAATGATTCATTTATGTGCTTTCCTTGGAAAATTATATACTATGGATTTTTTTGTTTCTATATAAACTCTTTCGGAAATTTTTTCTTGTAATTTTATAATAGAAATGTAACAAACATGCTATATCCTAGTGGCATGTTTATGGATGTAATTGGGGGAAAATTTTTATTTTTAGTACTTAACCCTACTTTGGAAATTTGGTTACTTTGTAGATATCGTCTATTAGGATACATTCAAGTGTAATGTATCATACATATTTTATAAAAATTCATTATAAATGGTTTGTTTTGTGTAGTTAGAGCTTGGATAATGAGGAGCTTTGGGGTCATATGGTTGTTTTTTGAGTTTTATTTGTCTGTATTCTATTAGTTACTTATGTGATAGTTTGTCTTCTGCAGTGGTACTCTTCAATTGGATTGATATAAATGAAATAATTGAGTTTTTTTTCATTTTATCAAACATCATATTTTGTTTTATTTGGTTATGGTATATTGGTTTTTTATCTTCAAATGGAAAATCATCCCCCAAACTATAAATGTTCCCTTAGTATGTTTTATTGCCTTTGACATATTTGGTAATTTGATTAACCCACGTAGTTTCCTCTTACCATCATAATAAAATAATTATGGATGGTTTATTACAAGTGTTATCCATTATTTCTACAAAACAAAATTTGTTTGATACAACTTGTATTAGTTTGGTCCTTCCTAATTTCTTATGGAACAAATTTTCACTGACAATGTAATTTTTTTTTTGTCATGAAATTCAATTTAATATAGACTATTCCTTGAGATATGATCATATAAAGAGTAAGATTTTTGGAACATGGATTTTATAGTATAAAAAGAAAAAACATTCATTTTTTTATAACGTCAACTTACCGGGTGGATTGGTATATAAGTGTTTCAGACACTTACGGGATTTGAAATCTCATTGTCATGGGTTTGTACTTTGAGACAAACATGACATGACATAGAAGAATGAAATCCAACTATGAAGGCGTATTTCATTTTGATTTATAATATGTTGCAATGTGAATGTATTTTAGAATAATGTTGATATTATTATCAATTGAATGATTTTGGAAAAGGGCATGGCTGTGGTATTTTAAAAATGTTAAGATTTTCAAAAACCAGGTACAATTTTTTTTTCATTAAATTAGTGAACAACATAAAGGTTGATTTCTGAAATCATTATAATGATGGTATTATGAGGAATAAATTTAAATGTGAGGCCATCAATTGATAGACAGAGAGGCTTCTGGGATTTTTTCATTATATATATATATATATATATATATAACCTAGTAGCTGTCATAGAAACCAAACAGAAGCTGATGTAGAGAATATTGTTGGTCCTCATCCACTTGTTAACCAATATTTGGTTCAGATTATCATTCATGAATTTCAACCTATTGAAATAGGTAACCAGAAGGATAAGTCAATACAAGGGGATCATTTCTTCTAGTATCTTAAGAAAAACCCTACCATTGTTTAGGGTGATTTAGAACCTAAAAAGGTGAAGGGTTGGATGAATAGGATGAATCATACTAATGATTTCATTATCACAATGGTAGATCTGAATTTCATGTTAGAGACATATATGAAAGAGTAAATTTCACATTACTCTTTGACCTATTTATAAATACTGAAGTTGACCAATCAATTTTAGGGATATTTTTGATGAATTTTTCGACAAAAAAAATTTATCCTCAAATGATCATGACTAGGAAAATAATAGAATTATTATGCTTGAACCATTACAATATCCCTTTCACAAAATATGTGGCAAAATTTATGTATTAAGTTCCCTTTTCATGCAAACATGATACTAGTTCTTCATTGAAGAATAACATATTTAAATTAAGGATAAGATAGGAGATTCACAAGTATATTGATGTGATCTTTATTACAGAAAATACAGATATATTCAATATAGTGAGAGTGGAAGTAAATGAAATATTAGGAATTATGGGATGATGAATTATGTTGATACCCAAATGAAATGGTGGGATCACTAATACAAGGAGAAAGTGGAAGAGGGGAACCTATTTTCATGTTGGGATCATGAATCCATATAAGGTGGATGATTCAGTGAACATTCCTCCAAAACCGAAGAGTAAAGAAGGACATTTCCATTTTTTTACTTGACCACAGAAAGTATTATTGTAATAAATAACCTAGATAATCCCACAACTACAATAAAAGGGGGAATGTTTTATTGTAATTGTCTTATTGCCCTGAGGTTGGGTTGTCATAGAACTTCTCAGGTATCGTAGGTGTCATATAATTAAGTGGGGAAATCACTGTAGAAATAGTATCTTGAGAATAATAAAGATAAATACAGTGATTCAAGGAATATAATGACTCCACGGTAAGGGAATCTCAATATGGGATCAAGGAGAAAAATTCAGCGATGAAGAAATTATATAAATATGAGCAAGTGATTATGTATGATAAGTTAGGGTCATTTATGGTGTGAGGTATGATTCTTTTGAATTCATCCCTTATGAAAATTCTCTTTGATACAGGTGCATAAAATTACTTTATTTTTTCTCATTTTTTTATTTATTGAGTTCAAATGTTGAGATGATGACTTCTATGATAAAAATTCAAATTACTTTTGACTAAAGAGAATGTCAAGACTTTATTTATAGAGAAATTATTAAAAATACTAACGATCTAAATGTGAAAAGATATTTCTACATGATTCATATGGATGTGTATAAGGTAATCATGGGTGTGGATAGATTGAAAATTTATAGGGATCACATCGACTATTTTACCCAGATGGTCAGTTTTACAATTGATGATTTAGTCAATCTTATATTTAGATGATATTGAAATTTGATGTCTAATGAAATAGGAGTTTTGGAACCATCAATGGTACAAATATCTAAAAAAATATTTTAATTTAATTTGGCTTCATTAGAATATGTCGAGAATAGCAGTGTCTCGGTAGTGGTGGATCAGTATCCAGACGTGTTTCTCGAATACTTCATTGGGTCACCACCTATAAGTGAATTGAGTTTGCGATTGATATATTTTTTTGGACTACTCCAATCACAATTATTCCTTAATAAATTTCATATAAATAATTAAGGTAGTTGAAAGTGTGGTTATATGATTTGGAAAGAAAATGGTTCATTCAGCCAAGCACATCTCCAAGATCAATAATAGTATTTTTTAAAGAAGTAATATATTACTCTATGGATTTGTGTTTATTATCATGATATTAACCAAGTTATTTTAAATAATAGAAATCCACTTCCATGCATTAATTATTTATTTGTTCAATTAATGGGAGATCAGTGGTTCACGAAAATTGACATGTTATTAGGATCTCACCAATTGTGATTTTGAAAGTAGGACATTCCAAAAATATCTTTTAGGTGTTGATATAGACATTATGAATATGTGGTAATTTCATTTTTCTTTAAAAACATGACCACCAGTCATTATGGTAGTGATGAATATAATGGCATAAAGATATTTGTTTTATATTATTATGGTGTTTGTAAATGGAATATTTGATTATTCCGGAGAAATTTATGGTCCTAGGAAACACTAAGAGATATGTTTGGATTATTTAGGAATGATAAATTGTATTACAAACTATTAGACTGTGATTTTGTGGAAAAAATATGTACGCATTCTTAGACATGTTATTTATGAATGAGTTGTTTCAATGGATCAATTAAAGCTAGTTGTCGTAGCCTCTTGGCAACCCCAAAATCTGTGTTTATGATACATATAGTCCTTGGTATACCTAGTTATTCTTGATATGTTTTATGTGACCTTCATGACAATATTCACCTTTGAAAACTTTTAAAAAGAATAATTTTCAATTATAGTGGAATGAATAATTCTATTAAGACTTTTTATGAGATTAAATGTTGTAAAACAACTTCACCAATATTGATTTTTATAGAATCAGGAAAATGGTATCTGGTGTATTGTGGTGTGTAAAGATATGTGTTGGGGTGTGTCATTTTTATAGGAGGCCATTTTTCTATTATGGTTCAAGGAATAAAATAGTGAATGATAATAAATACCCAAAACAATAATTGGATTTATATATGGTATTCAATGATTTGAATAGATGATATCATTGTCTCTTTTTTGAGATATTTAATATTTTTACATATCATAATATATTGAGAAATATTATCTCAAAACATGATTAAAATCCATGTCAAAGAAGATGTATGGAGTGTCAAAAAATATGTGAATTTGAGTTTATTTATACCCTATGTTAAGGTAATATGGTGGAAGATTAATTAAGAACGATTTTATATACCCATATGGAAAACAAGAGCATTAGATGAGTGGTACTAGATGTTGGTCCAAGACAATATTATGATGGAATGTGAATGGTGAGGTGATGTAGCAGTTTTATGTCTTTTTTCCTGAATTCCAGATCTCATGAATATGGTTAATGTGGTACATACATTCAATTTAGAATGTGTTGTGATGACTTCAAAACTCAATGGTTGGGATACCATTGAAGGGTTTGAAGTTGGATGAATGTTCAGTTTTTTAGTTCAAATATCGGATTGTCATACCTTATCATTGTTAGAAAATAATTCTTCATTAGTTCCACTATTCTATATGGGATGTCTGTCTGAGAATAGATAAGTTGTACAAGACATTGAATGTATAGTTTTTTTGTTTATTTTCATGAAATAGAAGGTGGCTCAGTTTGTTCTCATTGGTCTTACCTAAAAACCATTTTAAGGTAGATCATCAATGACATGTAGTTATGTTACATTCTTTATATATCCCTGTTTCAAAATGGGAGATGATAACTTTGTATTTCGTAACATGTGTCCCATGAATGGTTTGAAAACACGATGTCATAAGGGTGTTATTGCATTATCTAACCAATTCAACTCATTTCATCTGCATTCTGGAATCTCTTATTGGGGATGACTTATCAATATTCTATATCTGATAACTAGTATGGAGGCCTAGAATACCATTTTCAATCATGTTTGATAGAGTTATGAGGATCAAACCACATTTCTAGGAATCCATAGTGAAATCTCATGGGACTGAGTAGGCCATGATCTTGGAGTATCGTCTAATGGAGGATAGGAAATCTGAATGGATGATACAAACATTTCAAGACTTATTATGGGATTTAATGGATTATGGTTGATCATGGGTATATAATGTACCACAAGTTGATTCCTCATATAACAATAGATATTAGGCCTCAATACATATGGCTCCTTTTTTAAGATTTGTTAAGGTTTATTTACTGTTCTACAATTTATTTTAGTGGAAATAGTTGAAACATCCCAATTTTGGTTGAACCATTGTCAATGAAACCCCATAAATTATTTAGTTGATTATGAAAAAGACATCTCAAATTCATCTTAATTCATTTACGGATTATTGTCAATGACCATTTTTATTCACAGTGGGTGATCCTTGGTTTTTGAGGATCTCTCTAAGGCTTGTACATCATCATTTTGGGAAGAAAGTCAATTAATCTCTTTGATTAATAAGCCATTTTGAGATACAAGAATAGGTTTTTGAGGTGGGATATGGTTTTTTCAATTCTACAATGGTATAGTGCATTGAATAAAGTGATTCATATATATCAGTTGAAAAAGTACCACCCCGATTCTAACTTGTAATCATATGGGATCACATTGTTCTATAACTAGATTCATCATTGGTGCACATGCTAGTGCGGATTGTGGATATGAAAAAGAATGTATTTTGAGGAGAAATTAAGGATCTATTTTAGGTTTTGTGGATGTACGCTATGATTCTGGAAGAGACATGGGAAATCGAAAAGGAAATGAATGTGATAAGGCCAAAACAATTTTATGGAAATATAGGTTTTCGACTTTTTAGGGACATTATGAAGAATGGTAGGGAGAATGTAGAACCATTGGTTTCATGTAATCAACCATTTCATATTAATTTTTAGGTATGTATATTATATTGGTGATGTTTGTGAGATTTTGGAGATGTTTTGGAGTGTTTTGGGGATTTTATACTGGTGCATAATTGGTAAATGATTTGGAAAAACCATATAACACATATAGGAAATTTTACCCATTAAGACATGTGCTAAAGAGAGTGATCACAAGTGGCACATGGTTTTCTCAAACTGGGTGAAAATCTTGAAGAAACTATGATGTGTGGACAATATGTTGAAAAATGGGCATTAGTGCTGTCGGTGCACAGTTTGGTAACCTTGTGAGTCAACCGTGCAAGGTCTTCCTTATGGATGAGGCATGAGCACAGTTATTATATATTTTTCCTTACTATGTGAGTAAAACATGTGTGGGTCAAATTTTAGATCCTTAAATTGGGGATATAATATTTTTTCCCTCAATAGGATTCATTTATGATAAAAAATGAGCCTAACTAATGATTTTCACCTCTCAATGTTTGGATAACCTCTCTCCATGGAATTTTATACAATCCAAAGGTGTTCAATGATGAGTTTAAGCTTAATTAATGTGTTAATCCATAATTATTTGTAGTTATTTATGATTTTTATTTAATTCTATTGTCCTTTACTCTATGTTTTTTAGATATACGCCCACTATGGGTCGATATAATGTTTTGGATTCAAGTATTGTTATATTTGGACTTGTTTATGATAGGGGAAAATATCAAATGTCGGTTTGTGGAGTTTCAACCTGATATTTTCCATTTTCAATGATTCTTATCATTTTCTCCAAAATTCTATAGATATGTGGCTTCACTCTTGATTAATATATTTTGAACATGAAGGATGAGTTTTAAATTGGTTTAATTAGTTTATTGATATCATGATATTATTTTGAAAAGTAGGTTATAAATAATCTTTATTGATGATTTTTTTTTCAATTTGTGGAATCATGGTAATTGGTTGTGAAAAGTGAGTTCATTTCTTCAATTTGAAATTTTTTTTTTAAAATACAGAATTAATGTATTTTTGAAATGTATTGTTGGATGTTTCTTATTATAATAATGATTAATTTAAATTTTTATAATAGACATGGTTTTTGTGTGAGTTTATATTTGACATGCCATTGAATAAGGGATGTTTACTAATGGGGTATAAGGAACATGAGATTGGATCAGGGGATTTTGTTAGTGGGACACAAAGTGATAGGACAAGAACTATGAAAAAAACATGCATGTGTGGGTGTGTTGTGAATGGAATAATGGTATAGAAAAAATAGATTGTGAACTAATTCAATGACTTTTTAAGTACATTCCTTGAAAAAATTTTGACTATGGATTTCGATTATTTTTTAATATAAACTATTTTATATTTTTTTTAATTACTTATATAATTGTTTTAAATGTTATACCCTAATGGAGCGAGTAGGGGAGTCATCGGGGACAACCTAATGAGATTTAGTAGACTCCCCAAATTGGGAACATTGGTGCTTTTGCAGAAATCGTCTATCAAGATATGGTGAAAAGTTAATTATCACGCATCTATATTACTACATCCTAATACATGGGATTTTTTGTTGAGTTGGAGCATTGATTCTGCGGATCCCTAGAGTTATGTTTTTGTATTGGTATTTTTAATAGATTTTCTTCTACAATTTACATAGGTTTTATGTTATCTCTTTTTGTGGTACCCTTTAGTTGGTTTGATATTATTATAATTTTTTAATTCAATTTTCTTTATCATTCATCATTAAATGTTTTATTTGGATGTAGTTTTTTGATTCGTTATTTAACCATTATGGGAACCCCCCCCCCCAATCTCAAAAAAGAACTCGACATTTATTGACATCTTTTGGCATCTTGGGGAGGTAACTTATGGCCAAGTAACATACTCCTACATTATTATGCTAATGAGGAGGGGCCTGATAGAAAAATGATCGTCATGTAATATTATGTGATTTTTTAAAAAAAAATTATGTGAATAGAAAAACATTGTTGCAAAAATTTGTTTCGATGATTATTGTTCTTTTGGATGATGTTCATCATATTTTTTGTAACAATAAAATAATTATATTGATATTGTGTTTTATAAAAAGTACAACATGTCACAATTGGTATAGAGGTGGGGATTGAAACAATAACTAATTGGAAGTAACAGTTCCAAGCCTACCACTAGAAAATGTTATTTCTTGATTAGTATGACATTTTATAAATGATTTTAAGGATAAATTGTATGTTGATATTTGGAACCATATTATACGATCTAATATTTTTGGATTTTTAGATTGTTAATTATATTTCGGGAGATGTTTTATTAGGATTATATATAACCAGTTGTCTTAACATAAACAATTATTTTGGAATAATGCTATTATGTTTTCGAGATGTAAGAAGAAGTGTATGAGATAAATTTTCAATTTAAAACAATAATTATTAATGAGGATATTGAGGTTAATTGGGATTTAAGGTTTTTTATTTATGGAATTAATTTTGTTAGACCTTTTTTATTATTATCAAAATTTGGATATTAATATATTATTCCTTTATATGAAGGCTTATTCATTTTGGGTGTTTCCTAAAAAAGTGACAACCATTTTGGATTTACAGAAGATATGATAAATATAGAGTCATTATATTGTAAATTATATGAACTATTAAAAACTAATTTGGGGTTGTTAGGTATAACAAAATTCATCTTGGATTAACAATTCATGTAGTAAGAAATGAATTAGAAGTATATCTATACACAATCAAAGGATGTAATTTTCCTCATGAAATGAAATGATATGAAATGAGTATATTGTTTGGATTTCTCAATATTTATAGAAATAAATCCATTACAGTAAGGAAAGAGATATTAATATAAAAAATTGATAAATTTAACTTTATTTATTATTTATCCATGTTCTTTTAACCCAATACAGATTTATGGATTTCTGGTCATCGAATTTTTCATGATCTTTCAAATTCATTTGAGAAATGATATATATGACTCTCAATAATTATTTAATAATTTACTATATTTCCATATTTTCAGTTACAAATAATTTTTGTAACTTATAATCCTTGTTATGAGTTATTCTAGATGTCTTTAATAATTCCCATTCTCATTAATATAATGAACTATTTTATCAGCCCTTTTTAAGATTTGGTATTTTAACCAAAGAATTTCAAAATTGAAAACACTTGATTTCTAATTTCAATATATAATTGAGAGGAAACCATTTATTGAAGAATGGGTTGTTTTATTACCCTGGGAAATTATTATGTACTACTTTCTAAATAAATTTAATCTTTTTTTAACTTCTTATACATTCATCCCTAACTCTAATTTAACTATAATATGGTATAACAATATAACATAGATGTTAAAATTGAGGGTTTGAATAGGAATAACTAAATTATAAAAAATTATATGTCATATACATGTATAAAAATAATTCAATAGTTATTAATTGGTTATAAATTAATATATAAATCATTCTACAGAAAAAACATTCTTTTCTAAAAAAAATTAATTCCTGCAATGCGTTTTTAGCATAATAAATAAAATAAATCCTAATTAGTGATTTATTTTAATGAAAATTTTCTGTTATATAATCAATAAAATGTTTTACAAATTGTCTAGTATTCTTTCTTAGAATATGATAACAATTAACCCAGATGTAGGCTTATAAACTGTGTTTTTTTAAACAGTATGCCCCATGTGTTATTCAAAATTATTTCAAAATCATTTATTATACCCATAGAAAATTTATTTGAAAAATTAACTTATTTTCTGACATCATTAGTTAAAATTTACAATATACTGAATTTAAGGCAATTTTATATAAATATAAATTTTTCAGTGAATAGTGAAATAAAAAAATTATTTATAATATATGGTTCATTTATAGATTTCACAAAGTAAAATTTTGGATTAATAATATTTATAACTAAAAATAATTGAATTATAATATTATTAATCCAATTTAGGTCAATCCTATAAATTTATTTCTAAATTTTTATACCACTATTCTTTATACTTGTGGATTTTTTTCATTATTTCAATGTGTGTCCTCTCAAATACATATGAATGGACACCACATGACCTCCCCTCTACACAATTGAATAGAACATTGGATCTCCAAAGACAAACTCATGTAACCTCCATACGTCCTTATCCATGACCTAAACTCACTGGTTTATTCAAAAACCACTCAATGAAGGCTTTATTTATAATCATAATGAGGATATTTGAAAAAGATATATAGTTCTTAACCCCGTGTCTTCATTTTATTTACTCATATAACTACATTAAATGTTTAAAAAATATAATTAATTTTTTAAAAATTTTTACATTAATGAATATGTTTTTATATTGTTTTCATGACTATATCCTACTCCTATTCAATCAAACGGTAATGAAAACCACCATCTCTTGGTACAATAAACTATCATCTCACAAAACAATATAATTAGTTTTCCTCCAACTTCCAATTTATGGATATATTGATGGATCTAATGAATATTTATAATATTTATGAAAAAATATACTTCTAAAATATAAAATAACATCTATCTTTTAACCTTTTAATCAATTGGATAATGATGGTGTCACCCCTATGTACGTGTAGAGTATAATAACTACATATTGAAATGACACAGTTTTTACTTTATTTTGAAGTGGATGGAAATAAGGATTTATTTAATTAATATCTATGATTTATATGATATAATATTTACTACTTAAAATTGAAATATTTTAAGACTCTGAGCCATTATGATTTTTTTCTAATATATTTAATTTTTTGAATAGCTTGTGTTACACATAACATAGAGCGTTAACAAATTCTAATATAATACTAATATTATTATTTAAACATAATAATTATAATCATGATTACAATCATTTAGTTATCAATAGGAATATATATATTTTAAATATTATGTTTAATATTTTTATTTAAATGAATAAAAAATATAAAAAATGTACATAATTTCTATTAATTCCTTTATATGTTTCAAAAATACCATTTTAGCAAAGAAAAATATTTTATTTAGGAATAAGTAAATTAATATTTTCTAATTTTAGAATATTTTTTTCAAAAAAATTAATAATGTTTTTCATAAATACGTTTAAATTTTTTCTTTCAGGGAATTTTTAAAATTTTCTATAAAGATTAATATTTTAATTCATATTAAAAAATACTATTTTTTATTAATAACATTCTTGTATTTAAGATTTTAAAAGATCCATATTCGTAGAAAATTATTTTAAAAGTCAAAATATTTAAATTTTATATTTATAACTGCAATTTAAAAAATTGTGATTAATTTAAACCTCACTTTATAAATTTTGATTTTCTATGCTTATGAAGATTCACTCTTTGTAAAATATGTTTTCTACTAATCTACATCTTTAATTTTAAATTATAATTCTCTAACACAATGATTTTAATTTCATAACATATTTTCAATATTTCAAAAAATATATAATAAATATTATATAATAAGGTGAAACTAATTTTTGTCCAAAAATGAAAAGTTAAAATAGCAAAAATTGATTAGCGTGGTTAATGATAAAATTGATTTATAGAGGGTAATACTAAATATTTAAGGCATAAAATGACCTTAAATCATATAAAAGTAAATTTTTTAATCCATATATCTTCCATATGTCATATAATATAAACCAATGATACATTTTTTTACCTTTTTAATTTTTAATATATTGGTACACCTTTTTCTTTTAAAGAATTCCAATTGTTTCTTTTAAATACTCATATAAAAGGGATCCCATATACCTTCTAGTTAACAATTTAAAAACAATTCTGTTTAGCCTATACCCAACCAAATAATTTCCTCAAATCCATTCTTATATCCTATAGTTCTCATTTATAAAATTAAGATCTTCCATAATAGCTTTTAGTGTCACTCTATGATGGTTTTCCAAATAAAGGGTAAAATTTTTAAACGATCTTTTTCTTTTATTTCATCATCCACCTCATTACATTAATTTTAAAATATGAAGATATGATAAAATAATTATATCTTATTTTATGATAATTTATTATTTTAATTTCATATCCTAAATTTATCTACTCAAAATTCACATAGTACATTAAACCGCTGATCGTGTGTATAGAAGGCTTCCGCCTCACGAACCAATATAATTATTTTTCATCACAGCCTCTCATGGGTAGTTATAATATTGTATTTAAATAATTTATATATATTAATTTAATAACATAGTTAAATGTACTGAATTCTAATATCCTATTTACCTTCTCACAATCTATTACTTGAGAAAATGATAATGTTGGTTGTGTTTATGGTGGACAACTGCAGGATGAAGTGATGTGATTTTCTTTTCACACACAAATTACATGAAATGTAATAGTGAGACACATAAGTAAAATATGTGATATATTTGAAATATAAATGAATATGTAAATATTATATATTAGTTATCATCCTTATATTCATTCCATTAAGAAACTAGAGACTTCTTTAATGCATATCTTTCACCCACTATCTCCATGAACATTTTAATTAATTTTCATTCTATAAAATTTATTTATTTCCCTAAATACATATATAGTGAATATATATTATATTTATTCAATGGTAA
Organism: Viscum album; assembly: GCA_963277665.1. NCBI lineage: Eukaryota > Viridiplantae > Streptophyta > Magnoliopsida > Santalales > Viscaceae > Viscum > Viscum album. Next base: position 1,872,007,541 of record OY728133.1, read on the forward strand.
ATATTATGGATATTATGTAAACATATTAAAATAGCACGAAATTAAAATACAAATTCAAATAATAAAAGAAATACAAAGCAATTAATACCTGAAACATGATTTAAATGAATAAATGATTATAAAAATATCATAAAAATTCATATGTTTATAATATATATAACTATATATATATATATTTTTGATAATATTTCTATAATAATTATATATTTACTATATAGGAGGTTATAATGTGTATTAATGTGGTATAGTCATATGGTAAGGGAAATTCATGTCAAATTTTCTTCTTTGGGACACATGTTATGTTATGAACATATCTTTTTTATGATGTGTATAAACATCAACCATAAAATTAAAAAATATAAATGAACATATTATCATAATATTTATATTTTCATTTAAATTTATTACTTCATAGGTCTCATGAACCAAAATATACAAATGTGTCATAAGTCGTATGTTACAATCTCATTGTTTTTCGTGATTGTCTATGATTATGTATCCAATGATGAGATGTAATGATCCATCTCATATGAAACTCATAAAATATCATATCATATTATTATTTCATACAAATTAATTTTTTCTTTCATTTTACAATATTTATGTAGTCAATAGTACATAAAATTTGTTTAAGGAAAAATAGACGTTATATATCTTTTTGATCAAAAAATCATTTTTCATCCATGAAAATGTATTCCAAAATAAATTTAATACCATTCTTAATTACTTATCTTGAATTATTAAATAAATTCTTTTCCTGTTAAAATATTTACAAAATTATTTAAAAGAAACATTCTTATTGTTTTTAAAATGAGGCACCCTATGACTTTTTTTGAGAATGTGAAATGAATAATTATATTATCATGTATGGAATGACCAATATTATCTAATGTAATGACCAATAAATTATTTGAATCATATCATACAAGTTTTAAATATTAATTTGAAAAAAAAACTCCCTATCTATTTTGAATTTTTTTTTGATTTTAAATAATTGATTTAAATGAATTAAAGATATGTTTCTTAAAAGAAACTTATGAAGTGATATTTCAAAATTATTTTCAATATAATATTTCATCAATTGATGTTACATAATATTTAATTGTGATATAAACCAAGGGTACAATATTATTATTTGTTTATATATTTTATTTTATCATTATAAAATGGTAATGAATCTCATAACTTTTCCATATGTTATGATATTATGATGTACATACAGATCTCATTTCTCTTCAACAGGTTATGATATGATGAAATTGTTATTGAACCAATTTATTTTTTAGGGTTTTAATATTTTAAAATTTTTATGATTTTGTGAAACAATATTTATGTATTATTTTATGGATGAGACCTATATTTCCATCTATGGAATGAGGTAAATATTGATAACTGAGATGATAAACAGGAATGGAATATAGAGTAAACCCAATTCAGTAAGGGAATCTATCCACTATGATCATATTGAGAGATATCATTAAATAAAACGATATTGTTGGAAGTGAAATCATTACAATATAATATCCTTGGAATTAATCATTAACTACAAAAAATGATCTTTTTATACATATATGTATAAAACAATTAGATGTCTTGTGCCTACAATATTATCTCAGGGATCATGTTCTTTTGTTTCCTTATAATTTATTTCTGATGAACAACCATGTTTTTTTCTTGAATCAAATTTATGATCTATGATTTAGGGGTTATGTTTTTCGGATATCATTAGCATGTTCTCAAACCTTATTCTTAGTTAATGTCAGCATATCCCTTATTTACCCTCCATAACCATTTGATCTCAACATTTCTTATGTTTCATTTCCCAAGTTTAAGAAGAAAGGTATTTTGTATTAAAATTATTATGAACAGTGTTAGTAATAAAGAAAATAATGAGAGATGATATAAATCACATATCAAACAGCTGTTTTTGTGTTCAATTTTCATATGGAACTAGGACTATAGAATTATGGTAATTGTTATGAAATTATTTAATAAATATTAAACAAAGTATAGTAGTTGGGGATTGGATTAGTGGTAAGCACCCCATAATGCTACATGAAAAATGGGGGTTCAAAACCAATGGGGAGCAGGTAATGTAGCAGTAATGAAGCGTAATGTAGCAGCGGTGGGCACTGTAGCACCAGCAGGCACTATAGTGGCAGCAGGTCACTGTAGCGGTGACAGGGTACTGTAGCAGCAGCAGGTACTGTGCGGTACTATAGATGCACAAGCACTGTAGCAGTACTATTAACAGAATGAGTCTTGGGGAATCAATTTGGGCCTACAGGCCATATATTTGGCTAAATTCCCACTGGGCCTTCAGGTTATGCAATAGGTTTCCCTCTACCCATTTAAAAATAGGTCTTCGGTTTGATTTAATAATAAATGAGTCTTCAACCCCAACCTTAAATAAAAAAAACATTATATATGTGTTATGTAACTATAAAAAGTGTGGGTAATTATAGAATGTATTAGTGTAGGTTTTATCTACCTATTTGAAACTTGGATAGAATAATTTATGGAGAACCAGCAAAATAATTTTATGTTTATTAAAATATCCTATAATTTTAATAAAGGATAAATTGTGTGGTTTCCATGAATGGACATCCCTATCAGAATATTAGTGGATATAGATTAGGTATAGTTGTTCCTAAGGTTAATAATTACAAGAGGGGTTATTGTGCTACACATGATGATCACCTGTTGCACAATAATAGGCCAATCTACACACTGATTTTCACACTCCCATGAGATATACTTTTTGTTAATTCATAAACTCCTTACGAACCATCATGAACGAATTTAATGGTTATCATAGATGAATTAGATTATGAATAATGTATCCAAAAAAATGTTAGGATTAGAAAATCATATGAATTATTTCTCATTATTGATCCCATAGATTAATGATGAATGTTGTTCAGACTATCCAATTTGGTTTTACTATGTGATCAAAGATATAACGATAAATAGAAAGATATTATAGGTATTCATACGTATCAAATTAACCAATTTGATCACATTTATATGAATTCTTATATATAATGAAAATTATTTATGGATTTTAATTATTATCCCAAAATTAATATATTTTAAATTTTATGTGAGAACCCCTAATGGTGTGGTGATCGCGTATCAAGTATTTTGATTCTTCTATAGTAAAAGTTTATGAAATTTTTATTTTTTAAAATTTTAACATTCTTCAATTGGTTAAATTTTATGTTTTAATTAGAATCTATTTACATTCAATATATCAATACCACATTAATTATCAATGTGGGGAAGTCACATTTGTATTCCATAGTAAAATATGATTATCTATCAGTGTAATGATAAATATAAACAAATGATGGAAACCACATCCATTGTATGGGTCTTGATTAAAATTAAAAAGTGGTTTTATTACAAATAGTTAAGGGTAGAATCAAAATAAATGATATGATTATTTTCAAGACATTATTGATGTTTTTCTAATGAGTTTCCTTGACTTAAACCCAAAAAAATATTCGTAATAATTCTACTCTTTACTAGTGATACATTTATTTCAATGACTCCATATATAATAAAACCAATTGATATGTAGCAATAGAATAAGAAACACCAAATGAATATTGTAAAGTGATTTATTTGGACATGTTTTTCACCATGGGTTGTAGTTGTCCTTACTATTTAGAATAAAGATGGATCAATGTGACTCTTCATTTACAACTATGAACTAAATAATATCAAATTTTAAACATGTACCTTTTAACCAGTATTGAATAATTATTTGGCAAAATTCATGGTCCAAAATATTTTTCTATGAGTGAAATAGTTCTATGATACCATTAATAGAGGGTTAAGAAAGAGGATATACAAAATAAAAATTTTCATATGAGGTTTATAAATAATGAATATACAATGTTTCCATTCGGTCTCACTAATTCCACCATTATCTATAAATATTTATAGAATATATTATTTAGAGACTACCATGAGTGGTTTTTTTAGTCATTATAAATGATATTCTCATCAATTCAAATAATAAATACGAAATTGAATAACAATTTATAATTTTAGTAAAAACCCTATGGATGATAAATTTCAATGAAGGATTTAAAAATTGTAAATTTTGGATATAGAATGTCACATTTTTGGGTTATATAATTTTAAGATATGATTTATCAATGGATCCATTAATATTGGATGCTATTGAGTGTTCGTTCAAACCAAACATTGTGGATAAGATATATTTTTATCATTTTTTGGATAGCTATTACTTATAGTTTTTAGAAACATTCACAATGTTTTCTAATTCACTAAACAATCTAAATAAATAAGGATCTATGTTTTTTTGACTAATTAATTTGAACAAAATTATAAGGAACTAAATTCTAGGTTTTTAGTCAACATATGTATACATTACATATAATTATAGAAAGGTATATAATCTATAATGATTCTTTGAGGAAGGGATTGGGAAGCATTGTTATGTAGAAAATATGGGGGTATAATATACCACATGAAAATTAAATGGTTATGAGAAATATTTCCCCACTCATGTTTTAGAGTTAGCTGGGGTATTTTTAATGATAATTATTTTTGTATGTTTTCTTTATAAAATATATACATATATACATATATATATATATAACGATATCAACTTTTTAATGTACATATTCAAATTTAAGAGGATGTACATGAACTAGAGAAGATGTTCAGAGCTCATAAAAAATTAGGATTCCTCAATACATTACCACATTTGGAAAGATAACAAGGTGAAATATTCTTTGAGTTGAAATGGAAATACTATATTATTTGTGATGAGGGTAAAAAAGAATAAATATATATCTGGATTTTTAATGATGGATCATAAAATATTTGAGAAAGGGGTTATTCTTTTTATACTCAAATAAGTGTTCAAACATCATTCCATTTTATGATTGAAGAGTTGATGAAGGATGATATAGAGATTTAGAGTATAGTGAGAAATGTTAATGAGTTTAACATTGATCAGTATAGAGTTGTAATAATTAGGAACTGTGCATGTGTAATGAACATACCATATTTGATAAAATGGTAATTCTACGATGACTGTAGTTATTCATATTATATTTATCATGGAAGTAAAAAAGATGTATATAGATAAAAATTAGTATTTATGTTGGGATGGAATGTTGAGAGATATTAAAAAGGTAAAATCATAGTTTTATGAATTCTATTAAGTTAATGTTGAGAGGAAAAATACTAAAGGGATGTTGAAAACAATACCAATACCCAAATTAAATGTGAAAACCTTGTAATGGATTTATTTTTCATACTCCCCAAAACATCTAACGGGAATTACACTATTTTGGTTGTATTAAGTATCCCTAAAAATTAAGATCAATTCAGCCCGACTAGAGAAGATTTCTATTTGTATCAGATTTAAATTAATACATCAATGACTTCATATGGTTTAATAGAGTACCACATTTAATTGTTTCTAATCAGTATATGAGGTTTACCTCAAATTTTTGGTGAAGTCATTATTTATATCATGATATAGACTTATGTGTCAAAATTTTTTATCATCCAAAAAATGATGGTCAGTATGTGGGAATAATTCGTACCCTCGTGGATATGTTATGTTATTATTTATATGGATTTGAAAATTGGTTACTATTAACAACTTCCTTTGGATGTGATTTTATACAACAATTGTTATCTTCCAAGAATTCAGATGTCTCCTTATAAATCCATTTAAATAAATATGTTTATCATTCAAATTTAATGGGATTAATATGGAGAAAAAAACAGTTTTATCTAATATAAATTAATAAATAAAAGACAATTCTAGCTATATTTATAATCACATATAGATATAAAAAAGTATATATAAATGTTATACTGAAAATTTCTATCATGTTCTGGAATCTGATGTTGGTGAAATAGTGGCTTAATGAATTTATCCATCAATGAAGGTAATGATATTTTTAAATAAAGGAAAACTATTCCCTTGGTATATCAGTAAATTTAAAATTCATGACGGTATCAGAATAGTAACTTATCAGTTGGAGCTTCCACTATAACCAGTTTTAAGTCCACAACATATTCCATGTTTCTTTCTTGAAGTAGTAAATATATGATCCTTCACATGTATTGGACTCAAATGACATCCCAATGGACAATATTACATCCAATGAAGAAAAACCTTAGGATATTCTATATCATAGGGAGATGGTTCTACGAATCCAGACCACTCACAATGACAAGGATTTATGGTGAATCCACCTACATAAGGAAGATATGTGGGATCATAAGAATGTAATGAGGAATAATAATCCTCATTTTTTTAATAAAGTTATCAAATTTTTTATTTTATTTTTATTTTATGTTTTTAAGAATATAACACTCTATTTGTTTTATGATTTTCCCAAATGAATATAATTTCTTCGATACCTTAAGTCACTTGAATAACTGAGTTTTAAAGAACTATTATATAATATTATTATTTTTATTTATAAAGGATTTTTATAACATAGATTAAAAATATGGATGTATGAATCAGCATAAAAACACTTTAATATTAATTATAATAGTTATATATATATAAATTATATAGATGAAAAAAATATATAATTTTTAGTAAATATTTTCTATGTTTCAAAATTAAATCTTCTAAATGAATATTATTTAGAAAATAAGAATAAAATTATTATATTATTATTTAAAAAATAAATTTTCAAATCAAAATCTTAATTTATTAATTATACAAGTCAAATATTTTTTTAGTGAATTTTTAGATTATTTGGAAATTAATAATTTATTTAAGAACACTGAAAAAATATTTCTATCAAAAATTTATTTTTAATCAGAATAATTTAAAAATTAATTAATATTTTAATATTATGTAAAAGAATTAATTCTTCAATTATGTCTTTATTAATATAGTTTTTCTAATTTTTAATAAATTTCATTTTGAATTTTCCTATTAACACTTTTATACTTGTTTATATTTTGTTTATCGAAAACAAGTATTACATCATGTGTGTGGCTTAAATTTTATATGAAAATTACCCAATTACTTGATTGGAATTTTAAATAATATTTTTTTTATTTATAATCATTACAATTAATATAATATAATAATTTCAACTTAAATTTTGGTAAAACAGAATAGTTAAAGCTATTAAATTTTATTACCATGGTTATGGTTATAATGAGTTTTCTATTTGTTAAACTAAACATATAGAAGTAAAATGAACTAAAAACATGACTAACTACCATTTTATTAACATATCTAGACCTTATCTAATCTATTATTTGATAATGGGCCATTTTTAAACCTATTGACTGTTTAAAATGTTGGTACACCTTTTCATTAAGAAATAATCCATATGTGTTCTGCCCCGATTGTAAAATTTAATAACCCTCCTCTCTTATTAACAATAAAAACCCATTTGGGTTTTACATGATAAAAAAAATAAATTTCTCAACTAATAACCCATATCTTATATGAATTATTTTGATTTGGATATCATCCTAGAAATCCTTTCAGTGCTAACCATATGAGTTTGTCTGAAAAAGAGGTAACATTCTTGACATGGTGTTTTTATTTTATATATTCTTCCACCTCATTATAATATTCTAAAAGTGTTATCATATAATAAAATAATTAAGAAAATTAATTTCATAAGTTATTATTTTCATTTAATAACATACACCTTTACCCTTTTATATCAAATGTGGAACAAAATCTTCAATTGTGTGTATGATAGACTACCACCATTCAAACTGAGGTAATTGTTTTTCAATCACAATTAACCACATGGTATATAATAAAGGATATAAAATAATTTTTTTAAAATATGTTAAAAATATTATAAATAATTTTAATTATTATTATATTAGAAAATATATATGTTATTACTTAACGTTATTTGGGAATATGATAAGTTTACTCATCTTTATGAAAGTGTACGGCCTCGTGATGCGATCTGATTTGTTTTTCCCTTACGCATCGCATGGATGGTAACTAAATTATATTTAATGAAAATATATAATTTATATGATACAATAATATCCATATAAACATGATATATTATTTTGAATCATCACATAACATTCTATGATAAAGTGGAAGTAAAATTCATGGGTACATATGACCACACGTCTCACTGAATAGTTTACATAATTTTCTATCTTTTAATTTTAAGGATTAATATAAATAAATATGTAATGAATATATAATATTTTTTTATCATTAATAAAATTATATATATTGGGGTACCTTGATATTATTAAAACTAAAACAATAAAAACTGATAATATATATTACAGACAAATCATTTATTACCCGGAACATGATTTTTAAAAGGAATTATTAATTACTAGTAAATAAAATCTCATAAGTTAACAATATATATCCAGGTATATATATTTATACTTATATAATAATGGTTCTATAATATATTATAATAAACATATATTTATTAAACATTATTTTTTAACATGTACGATGGAAGTTGTCATAATTTATGGGAAATTCATCTCAATTTCTATCTTTTTAACATATGTTATGTTATATAAAAATACTCTTTTAAAGGGAATATATATAAATATCCCATTCGAATTGATATATCCTGAATTAAATTATAATTATTATACGTTCTGTCTCATATAATGTTCTTATTTCATGGGTCTTATGGTTCAAAAGATACAAATGTGGTAACGATTATATGTTACAATCTAATTGTTTATCAAGATTGTTTATGATTATGATTCCAATAATGATATAAAATGATCCAAATCTCAATAAACTAAAAAAAATTATTCTTATATGGTTCTTTACAAAATATACATATTTTCATTTAATTTTACTCTCTTTATGTACTTAAGAGTATAAAATAAGTTATTTTAGTGTTGTAGACATTATTTCTCTCTTCATTCGAAAATCATTTTCTTCCATGTCAATTATTTCTATCAAATTTTAAAGAATGTGTTCAATTATTAATATTAATAATTATAGAAATTTTTCTCAATTTATTAGTAATTGATTTTTTAAAAATTTAATATAAATTTCATTTTTTAAATGAGGTATTTTTGGATTTTTTTTCAAAAATGTGAAAGGACTCTTTGTTTTACCATGTACGCCATGAAAGATATTTTCAACCATCATTACCAATAATTTATTTAAATCTTAAGTTAAATTTTTACAAGTTTATTTTATAGAATACAAAAATCTTAATATTTTTGAATTTTCTATTATCATAATGAAGTTATTTAAATATGGAAAGGATATTTTTATCAAGAAAATATTCCAGTGATCTATCAAAACAATTTGGTATATAACATGAAATAATGTGGTATTGAAAATTATTAATAAGGTATTTGATACAATTATACCATTATTAATATTTCTATAGATAGTTTATGTTTATTATAAGATTATTTTTATGAAATCAGATCCCATTCTATAGGATAATCATTAATGATTTGTTATGAAACCCAATAATTTTCTATAGGTTATGAAATAATGAAATGTTCATAAAACGCATTTCTTTTCTTGGGTTTTGATATGATGAAATTATTATGAACATGTCCTAAAAACTGTATGTATTATCACATAGTTGGGTTATATATCTCCCTTCGATGCATTTTTTTGATGATTGAAATAACATTAGATAAAAATTACTACAATGGGGATTAAAACATATTTATTATGAGAAACATTGAACCAAGAAAATCATGGTAGAGATCCTTAACTAAAAAAATATATTTTTGACTAAACCCACTCAAAAATGATATCCATGGTAGTAGACATTTACTACTATGTAAAAGATGTTATATGATCATTTGTATACCAAAAAAGTATTTATTTTCCAACATTATGTTTTCATGGACCATGTTATTCGACTATATTATGATTATATTCATATTTAATACCTTTATTAAATCAGTGACTCAATTTTATGATCTATGATATGAAGGTTATTATTTTGAAGTTTTCTTCTAATATTATCAAACCTTTATACTCATGTTATATTTATATCTTCATTGTTTACACATACTATGAATTAGAGATCAAAATTTATTATATACCATTTCCATATCATATGAAGAAAATTATTAGGTTTGAAATATATAATGGTTATAGTTATAAATAACTCATTGGTAGATGATATAGTTCACTTATGCAAATGTTTCTTTATGTTTATGAGTTTACAAAGGAACTAGACTTGCATGATTTTGGAAGGGATCATCATGATATATAATATACATTCATAGAATAATATTTTTTACTTATTTATGAAAATTTTGGATCATTATAATTAATATTTACCTTTATTTCATTTCATCTACTATAAAATGAAAACAACATTCTTGCGTGTGTATGAAGAACAATCTCCATGAGCTGTGTAACAATTTTTTTTGTATCTATATTTTAAAGTCTATTCTGAATTACTATAAAATATACATATATTGTATATATATGATTGTTAAGATTTCATATATGATATCTTATTGATAATGTTACATATAACAACACTACCAAATCAAAACATACATGAAATCATAGTAGTTAATTCCCAACATAGTTATTTTTACAATGAATTGTAAATAAAAGGGTAATAAAAAGGTTATATATATAACATATGTGTCATGATAAATACTTTTTTTCCCTTAATGTATTTTTCATATATATTTATATATATATATTTCCTAAAGGAGGATTTAACACACAAAAATGGAATATGACATGAGTTATGGGTTTCTCATCTCACTTTTACTTTCACAAAACATATGAAATATTCACTGATTAATTGTATTATGAAATGTCTATTGTGAAAATTTCATATTTATATCTTGAAATTATTTATATGAATGGTATTTAATTTTTCATATTATTTTATGGGGATTATTTTTAAAGAGATAATATGGTGATAGGATTTTTTTAGTAATATCATCATTATTAATGATTGGGTTTGATAATATATTCATTGGGGGAATTATAGTATAAATATATCATAAAACTAACTAGTTTTGTTCTAATTTTTTTATTCATTAAAATTGCAACTGATAGAATTGTTTTCCTATCTATATTACTTAAATTGATTCATATTTATTTAAAATAAAATATGCCATTACTTTTTTTATTAATCGAAAATACTTTTTCTTCGATAACCATATATTATAAATTTTATTTTAAAATTGTTTTTAACATCCTCAAAATGACATAGTAAATTAAGTATTTCTGATGTCAAATTTTTTATAAAAGATCTTGAAATAAATCTTTTTAATATCCCATGAACGTGGTACTTTTTATCCTTTTTACAATAGTGTGTAAAGAATGTTTTTAACTTATAGACATGATAAAAATTACCATCCATCAGGAACTCTAATTATATTTAATATTACTTAATAATTGTACAATATATCATAAAAGAAATTATTTCCCTAAAATTCCATAAATTTTTAGTTTTTAACAATATTTTTAATGTGAATATAATGTTTTCCTTAATAATGCGTTAATGGAATTTTTATGGTATTTTGGTTAATCATCAACGAAATCCCCATTTTACCTTATTTATAATTGGGAATATTGTTACACCCCTAACCCAGAAGCCTAGAGATGCTGCATTATTACGTATGATTAGTGTGATCACAAAAGTTCAAGTCTCAAAAAACTGATTAGTTTAGTTGCCTTTGAAGTACTAGATACATTCATAAGGTTTACATTACATCACAAAATAGAAAACTACAAAAAAAGTGTTTTTAAATACAACATTGGGATCCCATATACTATCCCTATATGTCAGTCATAATATACTTCTTCACATCCTGGGAAATGAAAAACATAGAAAGGGGTGAGATCAGATGCTCAGTATGGATAACAATATAGCAGAAACATTCATAAATAAGAATAAACATTTAAGGAACTGTATAAGACTAAAACAAAAGCCTTTTAAACATGTGCATTAGAATAATATGGAAAAGATAAAATCAAATAATGCCATTTAATTATTTACAAGGATATTCTACTAGCCAAATAATCACATGCAATATCAATAGCCACTTTCATAATGATAGAATGAATAATGCCAGACATTCATAACCACATAGTCAAGGCCTTGTGAAAATACTACAAAATATATTTTTTCAAATCCTTGTTCGAAGGCACTAGTTTGTTTTATGAGTCTTACCGATGCATCGAGGAGCTATAGTGGACTCCACCCGTCATTTACTAAGTCCAATTCATTCCTTATATGAATATGATTAGACATAACATAAACATTAGTATTAAAACTAGCATACGAAATGTCAATAATTTATCCATAAACCATGAATTTATGTAATAACACATACACATTCAATCATATCACAAAACCATCAATACTATATGGATATTTTGTATCATAATAAATCCACTTCAAACAAACATAAAATCCATAAAAGATGTTGGAATAGATAAAATAAATAACTTTTAGAGAAATATATCTTTCTTATTTTGAAATAAATTAAAAGTCATTTAATTAGAAAAAAAAATTGAAAATAATTTTATAAGATTTTAAGGGTATATTTGAGGATTTATAATGGTAGAAAATTTTTTTACCATCGGTATAAGTTAAAAGAAATATTCTTACCTTAATTTTGTCGAAAAGGTTATAAAGGACCTTGTTTGGAAAAGGATTGAATGATTCCATTATAAACATCTTATAAAAGCCAAAAAAGGGTATAAATGACTTTAAACCATAATCTATAAAATAGTAAAAATGTTTTGAAATATATTTTCAAGATACATGGATGTGGATGATAAGGAGGTCCCACTAGATAATTACATTTAAATTGCCTCAAATAATTAAGAGATTGTAGAATTAACCCTAACATTGTACTTTTATTTGTTCAAGGGTAGGTTAACCTCCTATATAATGGTGAAATAATAGTTATTAAATTAAACAAGAATCATTTACATTAATATGATATCATATATGATCATTTAACATTGATTTGTAAATAATATCTTAGTATTATCATCATTTTGGGTATTAAAATAAATTTTTTCCATAATATTATTTGTTATGTGATTCATATTTGTTGTGGATGGGATGTATATTATTCATATCTAGAATGATATTATGTCTTTAAACATTTTTTTATCATCAAATGTAAATTAGTCTTGAATGGATATGATAAAAAAAATCTCATCGCGTTCGTGGAGACGGTAATCCATACGTACAGACGAGCGAAAATATCATTATTTTGATATTAAAATAATATATAATTGGATGTTATATCATATATACTGAATAATTATCAGGTTATATTTATTATTTACATGAACTACACATCATTATTATACCCATCCAAATAATAATGTATTGAATAACAATTACACCACGACGTGGAGATGGTAAGCCGTACATACGCACATATGGTGACATGACATTGAAAGTATTGATGGAATAAAGAATATGGTTATAACATATTTATAATAAGATCACAGTATATAGAATATACTATAGTAATAATTTTAGAATGAATACAACAAAGAAAGATGATGTGCAAGAAGAAAAGAACTTGAAAGAGGTGATGAAATATTTACCGCATCATCAGGTTATTCATTTTGATTTGATCAAAAGGGATACATAGGATAGACTTATGACTAATGGAAGTCCACTAGGATGAAGAGAGGACAGTTTATAGAGTATTCGGTCAGGGGTTGGCAGAGCCAAATGGCTTTGAAAGTGTGAATTAAAGTGAAGGGAGAGTGCCCTTTTATATGAGGGGTGAGGGGTACCTTATGAAAAGCCGGAATATTAAAGGATATGGTGGGTATGGGTCGAATAACACTCAACCAATAGATTTTAGACAATTTTGGGTCACTATATTAACCTTATATTTTAGATTTAACTCTTAGATAAATAGTTTTACTTTTACCATGTTTCTTTGTATTTTTATATTATATTGTCAAATAACATAGCATATACTTCCAAGAAAATCTTAATATGTTCATTAATGATACATATAAAATTATTTAGGCCTTTTTTCTAAAACATGGACTTTTAAGAATATTATATCAATCAATAATATAGTATTTGTTTTAAAAACTCAATTATGTCATTTTTCACATAATTTAATAATTTATTTTTTTTTGATGTCATACAAGAATTATTACATAAAAAATAAATTAAAACAACCTTAATATCTCATATTCACCTATAAAATTCTAGGACATCATAAAAACTTGGAAATTATATTTATTTTAGTATTTATAATATAGTTTATTTGATTCGTTCATTAATAAGGTAATTACTGCATCATTATTGTGTCATAAATGAATTTATTAATTTATTGTCTAAAAATTATAAATAAAATACCACTATTCATGAAATCTTTTTGTATTTATAATGACTATTTATAGTCTAATAGATCAATATTATAACCTCATAAAAAATTGTTTTACAAAAAGTTTTTTGATTTTGTTATTTTTGTCTATACATTAAATTATTTATTATATAATGTCATTATCACTTGCATGTGGCTCCATGGGGTCCCCAAAATAGACCCAAGGATGCCCATGTTCGGACATGAATCATCCAATATGGTTAGTACATGTGTTAAGGAAATTTAATATTATTATAATATTATTTTTTAACATTATTTTCTGGATTTACCCCTTTAACCATGGTAAATAAAATATTTACTCAAATAAATATTTCTAATGTCTAAAAATAAAATTTACATATTTACAAAATTTGGACCTTCTAATTCTAAATATGGAATCCATTTTTCTGAATTCAAAATGCAGAAGTTTCAAAAATTAATTTTAAATTAATTCCAGTTGTCAGATCAAAAAACTTGTTTTTAATAAATAATAACTATCAAAAGATTGGCAGTTGCTTATGTCCAGTTTAAATGTGAAATAACACTTAATGAAAAAAATGGGATTAAATGGTAGAAATATAATCTAATTTTAATTAAAACCCACTCAATGGTATAATTTAAACTATATATTATTTTGATTAAAAAAGTTGTTTTTAATTTAAATTTAGTATTTTTCACAATTCATAAAAAACTAAATATTTTCAGAAAAATACAAAAAATAATCACCCTAAGATAATTTTGATATTCCTAACCCAAAAATGAAATCCATTTTGAATGATAAAATTGATAAAATTTCAAAAAGTGGGTATTACTATTCATAACAGCTAGTTTGATTGGTCGTGATGTGTTAGAATCTCAATGTTGTGTACAACACAAGCTATTGAATTATTCAAAGGGATGTGTACCCTGGATGGTTGGGGTGTTCCATTATATCCTCTTTCAAAAAATCGCATCCTTTAAATTTCTATAATATTACTGATAAAATGATTTGGGTGGTTCTTCATCATATGTTCCTCGTGTGTACGAACCCGGTTCTTAAGTTTGAGGTACGAGTTTCTTCTTTTCTTCTTTCCATAATTATTTTTGAGAAAATAAGGAAAATGGGAAAAATCATAAATTTGGGGACTAAACGCCTTGTACTTTTCCACACTCCATGTACTTTGGGCATGTGGGATTAGTAGAAAGGGTGTGTAGCCCTGTTAGCGATGAATAGTGTAAAAACCGACTACACGCCATGTAGTTTGTATTTACACGACGTGTAGTCAGTCGGAAGGAAAATAGTAAGGTGGTGGAAGCGGTTGATAGCTACATGACGGTACACACCATCTACTCAAGAATACACGTTGTGTACTCATGTCGACAGATGAACTGTGCGGCAGTGCTTCCAAAGGAACAGTTAAATGAAAAAAGGACATGCCATGTAGTCAAGAGTACATGCTGTGTAGTTTGTTTGTTTTTTGCATAAAATGGGAAGTAGCCAACCCTGTTCATAGGATTGGCTTAGAACTAGAGGAAGGAGCATGAGATGAGGCTGGACCTTCGAGGATCTTCAGGTCGAGTGTCGGGTATCCGTTTTCACCTCTGATGATATTGTTGGAACCGCACGGGTAAGCCCACCACTCTCCTTAAGTCGTTCATGCCAATTTTTCCATTAAGGGTTTTTATTTGAGTTTGAATGGGGATTTCATTCACTTCAGATCTATGTCTTTCTTAGATAACTCGAGGATTGACGTTCGCGTATACTGTTCAGGGGCGTTTAAGGTAGGTGGCTTGGTGTTTAATTTTTAACTGCTGTGAATTTTGTGTACCATTGTGCCACGAACCCATGATGGGGTGTCGTGTGGCTGAGGCATTGGCTTTTTAAAAATCTAGAATTGTATAGGTAATATAATGTGATAATAAACTACTTTTTGGGATCGCTGCTTAGATCCAGGACCACCCCTGTGGTGCGTTCCTCTGTTTATCCATTTAGCCAGGATACCCATGGTTATGCCATTGTCATAATGTTTGTTAAATTACATTGAGATAAATTATATGTGAATTTCTTATTTACATGTTGGGAATGGCCCGGTTAGTTGTCCCTGAGGGCAGTGTTCTTTTTCACCTGAGGGAAAGGTACTTCTTAGCCTGAGGGCAATGTTCTATTTTTCATTAGGGAAACTTTTAGTATTCTTGAGGGCAGGGACTTATGTACCTAAGGGCGACACATCATACTCCTGAGTGCAATATATTTTATGCCTGAGGGCAATGCCTGAGGGTGAGATTCTGATTACCTTAGGGTAAGGGTTTTCATGTCTGAGGACACTAAATTTTTTCATAGAAAACTCACTGTGGTTTTTTACTTATATTGAATGACTAAATGAATATTAAAATGGCATCATAACTGGTAAATTTAGTTACTTTTTAGTACTACTTATGTTATTGAATTTACTTGTGCACACTGTTGTTGCATATTTTCACACAGTTGGGCATATGAATTTGGTGGGTGCCTACTAGGATTTATTTCTCACACCCGGTTTGGGTCACATCTTCATCCCAAACTGATTACATTTATGCAGGTGTGGATAAGGGGAAAGGTCCCTATATAGGTACTTGATTGCTGCTGGGGAGTAGGGAAGCATGTGACCCGGCATAGGCTCACGATGCTACCAGCTGTTTTGTTTTGTTTTTCTATACTAAGTAATGTACTGTACTGTATTGCAATGTAACATATTCTGGCTTTTTTCTTACAACATGAGACACGTTGCATCATTATCTATATAACTGGTGGGTTCTCTTTACTGCATTTGTTTATTTTAAATATGTATGGTTTATTGCTTCTGTTGTTTTGGTATGTTTTATTTAGTATTCCGCTACGCTAAACTTGGACAAATGAGGGAATAGTTTTCCCACTATCAGACATGGGCCCTCGCTACTAGTCGGGAGACTCTGGTGTTTGGGGAAATGCGCTTGAGGTCACATGGAAAACCAATCTCGGGGCACCTGTTGAGTGGCACCCAGACCCGAGATGTTACGATGTTGTATCAGAGGGTTTCTTGTGTTTGACTTACTAATGGAGTCATAGTCATGGATAGGACGGGAACAATAATTGGTAATAATTTGTGCCTATGATTACATAATCCGTGTATAGGGAAAAGAAAATTTTCCTCATGTTGCAATTTTTCTGATTTTGCAAATTTTACAGTTGATTTGATTTTCACTTTTGGGTGACGCACTTGTAATTGTAATGTTTATATTTTATCCATGGGTTCTATTTAGATTCATCCCGATGAGATGAGGGTATTCCATCACATTCATCATTTAGGCACAGACTAGAAATCGCATTCCATGCATTGTTCCATGCCATGTAGGCGCATTAGAAAATTGCATGTTGTTGTGATAGTTGTTGTGCTGCAAATGCATGTAGTTGTGATAGCTTCTTGATAAATATCTACTATGTGATAGGGTATTTTTCTGTGAGTCAGTTTGTTGAATGAACGCCGGACATTGGTCTTTGGGGAGTATGGGCCCTCAATGACCTGAAATTGGGGGATCATTGACTTCTTTATTTTTGTATAACACGTGTACGCTGCCAAAAATTGATTCACGGGGGGTATGGGCCCTCACATATCAGAATTTGGCACTTAGGGGTTGTTTTTTAGTATTTTCTAGGTTCCAGAGAAGTATCTGAGACATAATGTCTGGAAAAACCAGTGTGCATGCCATGTAGTTCCTCAGACACATGCCGTGTGTTCTTCTATTCGGGAGGAAAGAAAACATTTTCAGTACACTCTCTATATCCTCAGTACTCGACGTGTAGTCTCATACCATGTCAAAGACCATGTGGGCGGGGACACAGGGAAGGGAAATTCTTGGGGCGAACACGTCGTGCACTTGAGGTAAATACTATATAGTGTTGACCCAGAGTCCACCTGTGTAACTAACAACACGGATGGAGGAGACCATAGGACATACACGTCGTGTCTACTATGTAACACGCCGTGTAGTGTGAGCCTTGTATCCGGCTGTGTAACTAACAACACTAGTCACTAGAGCTCGTCCAGTACACACCGTGTACCAGTGGGACACGCCGTGTAGTCTTCTCTGGGGACAAATCATGTGGACCTAGCCATGTGGAAGGGAAAACGGGGTAGTGTACATGCCGTGTGCACAGGTAACATGTCATGAAGTATAAAGCCGAGTAGTCGGCCATGTCACAAACGACATGGGGTGTTGGAAAATTACACCATATGCGTCGAGTAGATTATATACACGTAGTGTAGTTTTGTTCTTCAGGAGCCGTGTGACTTAGCCATGTAGAAGGACCCGGGCATGGGAATAAAATTCAGGTACACACAGTGTAGTTAGTATAAACGCCATGTAGTCTTGTTGTGAAATCATGAATGCCTTCTTCCTTCTGTTCCCTTTCTGGTAACATCGTTTTTAGTCTTGATAATCTAAATCTATGTTTTGTGTTTGACCTTGTAGAGTCACGCCATCGAGACGACCACGTGTTGTTCTCCCGGAGAACGGAAACAATTATACTCCAGAGATGGTGGTCCATGGGCTACCATTGGATCCTCCAATAGAGCCAGATATGGCTCCAACTGTTATACTGGACACAGGCGTGTGTGTGCAGTTTTGTGAAGGTTTTATGCGGTCCACGCAGACCACTCACGGAGCACTGCCGGCTACCACATCTATGGTTGAGTTGACTCATATCTTCCACCAGAAACATCTTCCTACATTTTCAGTGGATGGCGGACCACTAGCTACAAAGTCTTGGCTGGTGTCTATGCAGACTATATTTGAGCATTTAGAGATGCCTTTAGGGCGGATGGTCAAGCCCGTGACTTATATGCTGTGTGATTTCGCCAAGATGTGGTTGGATGTTACGAACCAGTCAGAGCATCACAGAGATATGGCATGGTAATATTTTCAAGCAGTCCTCTATGACACCTTCTTTCCAGAGACGCTGAGAGTATACAGAGCTCGAGAGTTCATGAATCTGCAGTAGGGCGTTTTGTTGGTGATGGATTATTCTGCTCATTTCACAGAGCTTCAACTTGTTGCACCAATTCGGGTGGGTGATGAGAGGTTGAGGGCCAAAAATTTTGAGGATGGTCTTCGATATGACATTTGAGAACTGACGAATGATTTCTTATTTCCTTCAGTACATGCTATTGTGATCCAGGCACTGATTACATAGAGGAACATACGGGAGGCTATTGGGGAAAGCGAGGGTGGTTCGACACTGGTTTCTGGTACTATTTCTACCGGAAAGAGGATGTGACCAATGAGTTTCTCTCATGGTGGAAGTACTAGCCAGGCAGTTTCGTCAGGTGGCCTGGTCATCCGCTACCAGTGTGTTAAGGAGGGGAACAAGAGACTTATGTTTCCACGAGACCTATTGGAGTGCCGAGCTTTAAGCAAGATGGGTCATCTATAGTACTTTTGTAGAGATTTTCCACCAGTGGCTAGTGAGAGGTGTTCTGTGCAGACTCCACATGCGGGAGCAGAACCAGCAGCATCTTAGCAGTCGGGAAACTAGAATACGTCATGTCCTACAGGAAATGATGATGGTCGCGGCCATGGTAGCCAGACACCAGGATCTCATAACCAACAGGGTGGGAAAGTTTAGGGTAGCCAGGATGTGTCGCAGGCCCACGACACTGGGCAGGCATATGCAGTGCAACAGAACGAGTATGAGCAGGATCTCAGACCTTCTATATTCAAAGGTACTATTCTAGTAGCTTCTGTCTTATCTTCGATACTTTTCGATATGAGTGCTACACATAGTTTCATATCTGTACCCTTTGTGGAGATCCTTGGGCTCTGTGTTTCTTCTTATTCTTCTATTATGACTCTAGACACTCCGTTGGGAATGATAATGACATGTTTGCGTCAGTTCAAGGAGTGACCCCTTGAGGTTGGTGGGTGTCACATTCTATGGGACCTCTATGACTTAGAGATGATGAACTATGATGTCATTCTCGGGATGGACTGGTTGGTTCCCTTTCTAGCCTTTGTAGATTTCTATCGTCGGTGGGTGAGTTTCACATCACCAGAGGGCGTAGAGTTTCTTTACAAAGCTGAATGGGATGTTCAGGCAAGTCGATATGGACCAGAGCATCATGGGAAAGGTGGAGTCATAGCCTAGATTGTGAGTTTATATCTGGATGACCAGTGGAATTTTTAGACGGATTTCCCTATAGTGGTTGATTGTTTCGAGGATGTCTTCCCGGACAAATTTTCTGTTCTACATCCAGAGTGTGAGGTGGATTTCTCTAATGAGCTTCTGCCAAGAGCAGCACTGGTGTCCATTCATCATTATAGAATGACCTCTCTTGTGTTTTAGGAGCTCAAGAGTCATTTAGAGGACTTAAAGGAAAATGGTATTATATAAACCAGTACTTCTCCTTGGGGTTCACCGGCCCTTTTTGCGAAGAAGGCGGACGGTACCCTAAGACTCTGTGTGGGTTATCAGATGTTGAACCACTTGATGTTCAAGAACTGATATCCCTCACTGAGGATTAATGATATTTCTGATCAAATTCATGGTGAACGAGTGTTCTCGAAGATTGACCTGAGAATAGGATATCATCAGCTGCGCATGAGACCATCTGACATACCACTTATAGAATTTCAGAGTAGATATGATATGTACAAGTACTTGGATATGTTGTTTGTACTCACGAATGCACCATCAGTTTTTATAGCTCTAATAAATCATGTGTTCCATACTTATCTGGATTCTTTTGTGGTAGTATTCATGGATGATATCTTTGTGTACTTTAACACTCAACACGACCATGCCACCCATCTTGAGATTCTATTGAGTATAGTGAGAGAGCATAAGCTATATTCTAAGCTCTCAAAGTGTCACTTTTTGATGGACCAGATTCACTTCCAAGGTCATATCATCTCAGAGGCAGTAGTTGCAGTAGACCATGAGAAGGTGAGATCAGTAGTTCCCTGGTAGCAACCTAAGAATTTTTTTGAGATACAGAGTTTATTGGAATTTGCTGGTTACTATAGATGCTTCATGCAGGACTTCTCCCGCATATCAATGCTGTTGACGAGTCTGAATAAGATGAGTGTGAAGTGGATTTGCACAGAAGCTTGTGAGACAGCCTTTCAGGATCTGATGGGAAGAATGACATTGGCACCAGTCCTGATACTTCCAGATCAAGGGAAGAGCTATTCAGCTTATGGTTATGCATCAGGTATTGGGTTGGGAGTAGTGTCGAGGCAGGGGGATCGAGTTATTGTGTACATGTATCAGTAGTTGAGGCCACATGAGTGGAATTTACCTAGGAATGACCTCGAGTTAGCTATAGTTTTTTATGTGTTGCACTGTTAGAGACATTATCTTTTGGTGGAGAATTTTTTGGTTTTCACATACCACAAAATTCTCAAGTATATCTTTACTCAGCGTGACTTGAATCTGAGACAGCATAGGTTGGTCGAATACCATCAGTTCTTCGACTTTGATCTTGACTATACACATGCTAAAGTTAATGTAGTAGTTGATGCAATGAGAATGAGGACATAGGTACAGGTAGTGCAGGAGGCCAGTGGTGAGTGGAAGCTCATGAATTTATTCTCCGAGATGCATTTGGAGGTACATGGAAGTCAAGGGAGAACCTATCTTTCCTCTTTTGTTGAGACTTCTACCCTCCTGGATAGAGTGAGGATGAGAAATATATCTGATTCGGAAGGCCTAGTCCTACAGGAGTCGGTGGAAAGTGAGAACCCTCCCCCTGGTTGGATGATAGGCCATGATGAGGTACTACATTTCTATGGATGAGTATGGGTTCTAGAGGATATACAGAGGATTTGATGCGGGAGTTTCATGGTTTAGCTTGGGATGTTCATCCCAGAGTTACCATGATGTATCGTGAATTGAGACGTCAGTACTGGTGGCTGGTTATGAAGATATATGTATCTTGTTTTGTTACGCGATGTTCCACCTGTTAGCAGGTGAAAGTGGAGCATTAGAGGCTAGCCGGACTGTTACAGCAGTTACCCATCCCGGAGTGGAATTGGGATGATGTCGTGATGGATTTTGTGACATGGTTTCTGAGGACACCTCGAGGCAATGATGTTGTGTGGGTTCTTGTGGAAAGACTCACAACGATATCTCACTTTTTTCCGATCAAGGAGACCTTTATAGTTGACGAGCTTGGGAAGTTGTATATCTGTGAGGTCCTACGTCTTCATGGGGTCCATTTTTCTATTGATTCTGATAGAGATTCTGATTTTATGTCTCGTTTCTAGCAGAATATCCAGAGGGCACTGGGTACATAGGTGCTTCTGAGCAGAGCTTACCACCCTCAGACCGATTGCCAGTCTAATCATACGATACAGGTGCTTGAGGACATGTTGTGTGCATGCGTCCTTGACAATGGGGGCTCTCGAAAGAAGCTTATACCCCAAGTCTAGTTAGCCTACAATAACAGATTTTAGGCAACCATTGAGATGGGACCTTATGAGGCTTTATATGGTAGGCCATGACGATCACCTTTGTGCTTGATAGAGGCAGGTGAGGCAGCTTTACTGGGACCACAGCTCGTGCAGGATACTTCTGATCATGTCCAGTTGATTCAGATGCGAATATCTACCACACAGTCGTGACAATAATCATATATTGATCACCGCAGACATCCCTTGGAGTTTATGGTCATTGATTAGGTTTATATATGCGTTTTTGCCGATGTTGGGACATAGATGGATCAGGATACAGGATAAACCTTCACAGAGGTATGTTGGTCCATTTGAGATTCTATAAAGAGTCAGGATCATTGCCTATCTGTTGCAGTTGCCACAGAGGTACTGAGCCATGCACGACGTCTTCCATATATCACATTTGCATCGCTATCATTTAGACTCGTATCGCGTCATTCTACCCAAGGAGGTTGAGCTCGAGGTAGATGTGTCCTTCGAGGAGCATCCGATTCGTATTGTTGATAGGAGAACGAAGGTTCTCCGAGGTTGGTCAGTTCCTCTCGTACGGGTACTATGGAAGCATGGCCGAGTGTAGGATAAAACCTTGGAGCGGGAGACCGACATACGTGCTCAGTGGTTAGAGTTGTTATGGGATTTATCTTTTCCACCCTTGGAAGGGAAATTTGGGGTCGAATTGCTTTAAGGGTAGATGTTTGTAACAAACCAGTTCTTAAGATTGAGGTACACATTTTTTCTTTTCTCTTTTCCTTAAGTGTTTTTGAGAAATTAAGGAAAATGGGAAAAATCATAAATTTAGGGATTACACGCCGTGTACTTTTCCACACGCCATGTACATAGGCCTTGTGGGATGAGTACACAGGGTGTGTAGCCCTGTCGGTGATGAAAGGGGTAAAAACCGACTACATGTCATGTAGTTTGTATTCACATGGCGTGTAATCAGTCAGTAGGAAAATAGTAAGGCGGTGGAAGCGGTCTCCAGCTACGTGATAGTACACACAATGTACCCAAGAATACACGTTGTGTACTCATGTCGACAGATGAATAGTGCGGCGGTGCTGCCAAAGGAGCAGTTAAATGAGAAAAGTACATGTCATGTAGTCAATAGTACACACCGTGTAGTTTTTTTCACTTAAAATGGGTAGTATCTAACTCTGTTCATAGGATTTTCCTAGAACCGGAGGAAGGAGTCAAGAGAAGAGGCTGGACAATCTAGGATCTCCAGGTCGAGCACCAGGAATCCGTTTTCACCTCTGACGATCACATTGGAACCGCACGGGTAATCCCTCCACTCTCCTTAAGCCATTCTTGCCAATTTTTCCTTTAAGGGATGTTATTTGAGATTTAAATGGTATTTCTTTCACATAAGATCAATTTCATTCATGGATTATTCGAGGATTATCGTTCGCGTATACCATTCAAGGGCGCTTAAGGTAGGTGGCTTGGTGTTTAATTTTCAACTGTTGTGCATTTTTTGTACCATTGTGCCATGAAACCAATTTGCGGTGTCGTGTGGCTATGGCCTTGGATATTTAAATAAATATAATTTTATAGGTAATTAAATGAGATAATAACCTAATGGTTGGGATCGCTACTTGGATCCAGGACCACCCCTTGGGTGCGTTCCTCTGTTTTTTAGTTTGGCCAGGATACCTGAGGGTATGAAATTTAAAAAATGTATGTTAAATTGCATTGAGAGGAATTAAATGTGAATTTATTATTTACATGTTTGTTATGGCCCAGTTACTTCCACCTAAGGGTATTGTTCCTTTTAGCCTGAGGGCATTGTCTGTTTATCCTGAGGACAATGTACTTATTAGCCTGAGGGAAATGTTCTATTTCGCCTGAGGGAAACTTTTCATATGCCTCGGGGCAGTGATTTATAAGACTGAGGGAGATACTTCGTACGCCTGAGGGAAATATATGTTATACCTGAGGTAAATTCCTGAGGGAGATATTCTGATTACATGAGGGTAAGGGTTTGCGTGTCTAAGGATACTGACCCGTTTACATAGAAAATTCACCGTGGTGATTTTCCATATATTTAATGATTAAATTAATATGAAAACGGAAACATAACTGGTAATGTTAGTTACTTTTGAGTACTTGTTTTGTTATTGCATTTACTTTTTCACACTGTTGTTGCATATTTTCACACAGTTGGGCACGAGCCTTTGGTGGGTGCCTATTGGGATTTATTTCTCACACCTTATTTGGGTCATGTCTTCGGCCCAAACCGATTACATTTCTGCAGGTGTGGATATGGGAAAGGGTCCCTATACATGTACATGGTTTCTTCTGAGGAGTTGGGAAGCATGGGACCGGGATTAGGCTCGTGATGCTACCTACTGTTTTGTTTTGTTTTTCTGTACTCTGTATTGTACTGTACTGTATTGTGGTGTAACATGTTCTGGCTATTTTCTTAGAACATGAGACATGTTGCATCATTATCTATATAACTTGTGTGTTATCTTTACTGTAGTTGTTTATTTTAAATATGTATGGATTGTGGCTTCCACTGTTGTTGTATTTTTTATTTAGTATTCTGATGTGCTACACTTTGAAAAATGAGGGCATAGTTTCCCCACCATTAGACGTGGTCCCTCGCTGCTAGTCGGCAGCCTCTGGCGTTTGGCAAAATGTGCTTGATGTCACATGGAAAACTGGGCTCAGTGTACCCGTAGAGTGGCACCCAGACCTGGGATGTTAGATCGGGTTCCCATGTTGCCTCTTCCATATTATGGTTTCTCCATATAACATTTACCAGACGTGTCGTCCGGTTTCTCAGCACTTGTTCTCTTGTATCAAGAACCATGATAGGCTCTTCACAATAAGAGAGATCGGGTTCCATTTCTAATTCCTCATAGTTTAGTACATGAATTAGGTCAGGCATGTATTTTCCCAACATTGATTTGTGGAATAATCTTGAACATTGGAGGGGCTTGGTGGCATTTCCAAACGGTAAGCTATAGACCCAATTCGTTCTAAAATTTAAAAAGGTCTGATGTATCTGGGACTTAATTTATCCTTCATATCAATGCTTATAACACCCTTCCATGGAGATACCTTCATGAAAACATGATCTCCTACCAGAAATTCAAAATCCTTCCTTTGGTTATCATAATAGCTCTTCTGCCTACATTGAGTTGCTTTGATGTGGGTTTGGATTACCTACACATTTTCCATCGTTTCCTTCACAAGTTCTGGACCGAAAAGTTTTATTTCACCAACATCATCCAAACAAGTTGGTGTGCAAAATCTATTTCAATATAACACTTCATATGGTGCCATCTAAATACATAAATGTATGCTATTGTATAGGAATATTCTACCATAGGTAAACATTGATCCCAAATGTCTTGAATGTCATGTGAGCATGATCTCAATATGTCTTCTAAGGTTTGAATAGTCCGTTCTGATAGTCCATCAGTTTGGGGGTGGTAGGCAGTGCTCAAACTAAGTTCATTATCTAGGTCTTTCTGAATACTTTTCCAGAATATTGATATAAAATGTGGATCATGATCAAAACAAATCAATAGGGGTACTCCATGAAGTCTCAAAACATCATAAACATATTGTATTGCTAGTCATTCAAGTGTTAAATCTTATCTTATAGAAAGAAAATGTGCTAACTTGGTAAGATGATAAAAAAATGAACCATATTGCATCATTCCTTCTAGGAGTCTTTGGTAGTACCATGAAAAAGTCTACCGTGATATTATCCCACTTCCACTCAGGTGCGGGAAGAGGTTGCAAGATCCTCCAGTATGTTGCCTTCCAGCATTCACCTATTGAAAATCATACATCTTGACACAAAATCAACAATCTCACTCTTCATGTTGTCCCACAAAATATTTTTGTTCAAATATCTATACATTTTGGTGCTACAATGGCATATAGGGAAATTGGATCTATGATCATCATCAAACAATTCCCTTTTCAGATAATTTATATTAGGAACACAAAGTCTCTTTAGAAATTTCAAAATCCCAACTTCATATACGAAGTCGATCAATCATCCATCGTTCAAAGATATAATCTTCTTTTGAAATTCATCATCATCATCAAGAGAAATTTTTAACTTTTCTATTAAAGATGGTTTGGCAACCATTTGAAAAAAAAATACTATTTCACCTTCCATAGTTATTCCTAAATCCATCTTTACAAGAACCATGAAAATATGATCCCTTTTAACTCTCATCTGGTTCAAAACTACATGCTATTTTTTCTCAAATCATCTGCCACCTTATTTGACTTCCTCGGGTGGTAGTGTATCATGCAATCATAATCCTTGAGTAGTTAAAGTCATCTCCTTTGCCTCATGTTTAGTTCCTTTAGTGAAAAAATATACTTCAAACTCTTATGATCGGTATATATCTCACATTTTTCACAATAGAGATAAAGTGTCCATATCTTCAAAGAAAATATTATAGCTACTAACTAAAGATCATGAGTAGGATAGTTTTGTTCATGAATTTTTAGCTGTCGTGATGCGTAGGCAATAACCCTATCATTCTACATAAGGACACAACCAAGTAATTTCTTTGATGAATCCCTACAAATAACAAACCCATCATTCCCCGATGGTAGATTCAATATAAGAGCATTGACTAATCTTCTCTTTTTTTCTTCATACCATTATTCACACTCATTTTTTCAATCAAATTGAACCCCTTTTTGTGTGATCTTTATTAATGGGTTATCCAACCAGGTAAAATTATGGATGAAACATCGATAATAACCTGCTTAACTAATAAAACCAAATGCCTCAGTTATAATCATCAGTGATGGACATACATGGATTTATTTTGTCTTAGAAGGATAAATAGAGATTTCATCCTTAGAGACAATATGGCCATGAAAATATATCTCTTGATTCCATAATTCACACTTGCTAAACATCCCATATAATTCATTTCTTCTAATAGTCTATGGTATAATGTGTAAGTAATTTTCGTGATCTTCTTAGATTTTAGAGTATATCAAGATATCATCAATAAATACAACTAACAAGTCATCATGATATTCCTTGAAAACTCTTTTCATTAGATCCATTATGACATAGGGTGCATTAGTCAATCCAAAAGGCATTATTTTAAAATCATAATGCTTGTACCTGGTTCTAAATTCTATACAGCTGATGATATCCAGATCGAAGGTAAATCATTGAAAATTATTGATCTCCATGAATTTGGTCAAATAAATCATCAATGCAAGGTAGGGGATACTTGTCCTTTATTTTTATATGATTGATATCCTTGTAGTCAATGCACGACCTCATATATCCATCTTTATTCTGAACAAACAGAACAGAGGCTCCCCATGGAAAAACACTAGGGAGAATAAATCCCTTATTACTCAATTCCTCTAGTTGTTTCTTTAGTTCCACTAATTACATAGTGGCTATTATATAGGGGGTCTTAGATATGTTCCTTGAACCAGGCATTAAATCGATGGAAAACTCAATTTCTCATTCTGGAGGATGTCTATGTTAATCCTCTCGAAACACATCAACATATTCTTGCTCAATATGTACATAATCTATTTGAACATTCTTTTCCTAAACCATAGTTAATTCATTCTCTTACTCCCCAATAATTGAATTTAGTTGAGCTACTAGGGGTGAATCTAGATACGATTTAGGTTGTGAAATTTTTACTCTAAAGATAAGGTACTATTTATCATTATCAAAAATTGTAATATCCTTCTTCTTACAATAAATTTTCACATCATAGTCTGAAATCCAATCCATACAGATGATTATATCAAATTCAATTCAGGGGTATGATGATGAGATCAGCAGATAAATTACATTTATAAGCCTTAATAGAAACTTATTCACAATGCTTTTTTGAAATGATACTTCCCTTAAAAGTTTTGACTGACAACTCCCTTGTTAAATCGAATTGGAAATATCCACTTTTCATAGCAAACTTAGAAGATATGAAACAATGAAAGGATCCAGAATCCAATAAAGCATTTTCTAAACTTGAGGAATCCATTAAATTACTTTGCACTACATCTTTCAGAGATTCAACCTCAGCAATAGTGATAGCCTAAGCATGGACTTGATCCATTGGACTATTCTGAGGTAATATCCCCTAAAACTTAGGACATTAATTAACATAATACCCCTTACTCTACAATTTTAGCATTAAACATTGACAACCTCTTTCTTCCCCTGGTAATCACGAGCATGGTGTCCTTTTTCACCACACTTGTAACAGACTCTCATTCCCTTCAGGCATGTACCAGGGTGATTCATCCCACATTTACTACAAGATGGGTATTCAAATTTTTACTTCTTCCCCAAATTTCCATTTCCATAGTGTTCATAAGATATTTTCTTCTATTTCGTTGCTTTAAAGTCGTAAGTCATAGAGAATTCATTTTCTGTCTTGATAGCACATGGAAAAATATCTTCGTTTGATGAGATTGATTGTGATACTAATTCTCACCTGGGAAATGGTTTTAACCCATCAAAGAAACAATCAATCTTACTTCTTGTGTTATGTATATATTCTTCATCATGCATTGCTAACCTTGTAATGTTAGCTTCATACTTTGCGACATTCTCATCCTCATTTTTCCTCAGACTCAGAAATTATCTTTCTATATCTGCTCGATGGTCATGAGGAAAGTATTTATCTAAGAAAATTTCTTTAAAGTCCCTCAATTATATATTTGATACTTCATCATCTTCCATTGTGGTTTGAATCAATGACAACTATTGATCATCATCTCTCGTGAGGCGGTAAACTTCCATGAAAAAGTTTTCCCTTTCGCTAATCCCCAAGGTGTAGAATTTTTTCTCTATGGAATCTAAACATTGCTCAGCTACTAGTAGATTTTTACCCACATTGAATTTTGGTGGTTGTTGCCTCAAGATTTTATCTAACATTTATCCTATATGTTGCAGATCATGGTGCTCCATACTGTTAATGTTATTATTCATAAACTAATTGAGTTGTCCCAATATAATGATGAGCTGATCAGCACCAGTTGTATCACCAGCTCCACATTAATTATCTTGAGTAGGAGGGAAATTCCTACACGGAGTGCGTGCATTGATATAGTTTTCATTACTTCAACTAGGCACCATTTCTAATCAATGGCATAAACTATATTAGTTTATGAATCAAAATACATAAATCCAAACTTGTAAAACACTTAACATAAATTGAATAGTTTATGGATATAAAACATAATCATAAAAATATTTATTTTAAAAAGTATATACTCATAAACCATTCATAATAGGTTTTAAATAAAATGAGAATTTTCCGAAGAATATCCCTCAAGAGTGTCGCAACCAATATTGCGGCAATGTCCGTTGTCGTGCACCAGTTCTCGTTCGAGTATAGATCAAAGTGGTGTTTTTGGGTTTAACACCTTGGTGCATCTATACCAGAGCCGCCTTGACCTTGTTTTTTCCAGACAAGGATATATTTATTTGAAAACTCACAAAACCCTTACAAAATCGAAATTATAGAAAGTTATTCTATACTAATCCTCGAAGTCTATCTTAGGGCTATGTTCTCTAATCAGAGTTAATCTAAATATAGATTCCATGGTTTTTACCAAACTTCCTCTAAAACCAACTATAATGACCCGACCCCAGAACCCCGGAGTTAGTGCATTATAACATATCATTGGTATGATGACAAAAGAAAAAGTCTCCAAAGACCTATTAGTTTTGTTTCCTTGGAAGTACTAGATACATTAATAAGGATTACATTACATAAGAAAATGGAAAACTACAACAACATTGCTTCCATTGACAACACTGATATCCCATAGAATATCCTTGTAGGTCAGTAATAATATAAATCTTCGAATCATGGGAAAAATAAAACATAGAAAGGGGTGAACTCAGATGCCTAGTAAGGAAAACACTATAGCAGAAACATTCATAAAAAAGCATAACCATTTAAGGAAATATATAAGACTAAAAAAGCCTTTTAAACATTAACATCAGCATAATATGGCAAAGATAAAATCAAATATTTCCATTTACTTATTTACATGGATATTCTACTAGTAAAATAATCACATGCAATATTAATAGCCACAATTATAATGATGGAATGCATAATGCCAGGCATTCATAACCACATAGTGAAGGCCTTGTTCCAAAACTATAAATATGATTTTTTCAAGGCCTTGTTCCATGACAATAGTTTTTCTCATGAGACCTACTGATACATCAAGGAGCTATAGCGGGCTCCCCCGTCACTTAGTAAGTCCAATTCATTCCTCATATGAAAATGTTTAAACATAACATAAACATTCGTATTTAAAATAGCATAAAAAATGTCAATACATTATCTATAAACCATGAATGGCATGAAATAACACATCCATAGTCAAACATATCACAAAATCTTCAATATAATATGGATGTTTTGTATCATAATAAATCAACTTCAAAAAAACATAAAATCCATTAAAGGATATTGACGTTGATGAAATCAATACATTTTTAGAGAAATATCTCTTTCTATTTTGAAATCATTTACAAGTCATGTAATTATAAACGAAAACATTTCTTTTTGAAAACAATCTTATAAGTTTGTAAGAGAATCTTCAATGATGTTATAATGGCAGAAAGTAGCCGCACCTGCTGTATAAGTTAAAAAAATACATTCTTACCTTAATTTTGTCAAAAGGGTTATAAAGGACCTTGTTTGGAAAACGATGGTAGGATTCCTTTATAAACATCTTATAATAGACAAACAATGGTATAAATTACTTTAATACATTGTCTATGAAATAGTTATAATGTTTTTAAAAACGTTTTTAAGAAACATGGATGTTTATGATAAAAAGGTCGCATTAGATAATTATGTTTAAACAACCTCGAATAATAAAGAGATTGTAGAATTAACCCATACCTTGTACATTTCCTTGGTCGAGGGTAGGATAAAATCCTGTATAATGGTGAAATATTTGTTATTAAATTATACAATAATCATATGCATTAATATGATATCATATATGATTTTTTAACATTTCTTTGTTAATAATATCTTAGTATTATCGTCATTTCCGGTGTTAATAGATTTTTTTCCTATATATTATTTGTTATGTGATTAATATTTGTTATGAATGGGATGTAGCTTATTCATATAAAGAATGATATTAAGTATTTAAAAATTATTTTTTATCATCAAATTAAAATTAGTCTTGAATGGATACGATGGGGAACACATCTTATTATGTTTATGGAGAATGTAATCCGTACATATGAAAGAGTGACAATATCATTATTTTGATATTAAAATAATATATAATTGGATGGTATATCATTTATACAGAATAATTACAATGTTATATTTATTTTGTATATCAATTACACATCATTATTATACCCATCCAAAAAATAATGTATCATATAACAATTACACCACAATGTTGAGACGGTATGTCGTACGCACGCATGTATGGTGACATGTCATTCAAAGGATGGATAGAATAATGAATATTGTTGTACCTTATTTATAATAATATCAAGGTATATAGAATATAATGCAGATATCATTGTTGTATGGAAACAACATAGAAAGAGGATGTGGAAGAAGAATGGAACTCGAAAGCGGTGAAGAAATATTTACCTCTTCTTCAGGTTCTTTATATTGATTTGATAAAAAGGGCTCATTATGTTGGATTTATGACTAAATTATGGCATCTAGGATGAATTTAGGATAGTTTATATGGTATTTGGGTAGGTTTAGGATGATCCAAATGGCTTTTAAGTTGTGAATTAGAGATATGGGTGAGTGCGCTTTTATAGGAGGGGTGAGGGGCACCTTAGGAAAATATAGAAATATTATTTTATAATAAAATAATTTTCAGATTCTAATGGTACCAAAATAAATTATGTAAAGGATAAGGTAGGTATTGGTTGAAAAACACTCAATAAATAGTTTTTGTAAATGTTTTGGTCACTTTTTAACCTTGTCTTTTAGATTTAACTCTTAGTTAAATAGTTTTACTTTTACCATGCATCTTTATATTTTTATATTATATGGTTAATAAACATACCATTTAAATCCAATAGGACCCCAATATTTTCATTAATGACACATAAAATATTATTTTGGCCCTTTTTCCAATCATTAGGCTTTTTGAAATGTTATATCAACTAATAGTATAGTATTTGTTTCAAAAACTATATTATGTCAGTTTTAACATTATTTAATAATTTGTTTTTGTTAAAGTCATAACAGCATTATTACTTTGAAAAATATTCATTAAATCATCTTCAATATTTCATATTCATATATAAAAATTGTGGATATCATGAAAAAGTTATAATTCTATTTAGTTTAGTATTTATAATACAATTTATTTGATTATTTTATTAATAAAGTAATTACATCATCATCATTGTGTCATAAATAAATTTAATTATATAATGTATAAAATTTTTAAATAAAATACAATTATGTAGGAAATCTTTTTAGATTTCTAATTAATATTTATAGTAGAATAGATCAATTATATAACCTTATATATAAATTGTTTTACTAAAAGATATTTTCTTTTTTTATTTTTGTCACTACTTTATATTATTTAATATATAATGTCATTATCACTTCCATGTGGCTCCATGGGGTCCCAAAATTGACCCAAGGATGCCAATGATAAGTCATGTATATGTAAATAGGGTTAAGAAACGTGTTATGGTAATTTATTATTAATATAATTTTATTTTTAACCTTATTTACTGGATTTACTCTTTCAACCATGGTAAATAAAATATTTACTCATGTAAATATTCCTAATTTCTAAAAAACGTTACCTATTTAAACAATTTGGACATCATGATTCCAAATATTGAATCAATTTTTCTAAATTAAAAACATGGAAGTGGCAGAAATTAATATAAAATTAATTTTTGTTGTTAAACCAAAAAATCGTATTTTTAAAAAAATTTATCAAAATATTGATAGTTGCTTATGTCGAGTTTAAATGTAAAATTACCTATAATGGAAAACATTGGATTGAATGGTAAAAATATAATCTAATAATAATTAAAAGATAATCATTATTATAATTTGTCACTATAAATTATTTTGATTAAAAAAGTAGTTTTTAATTAAAATTTACAATTTTCATTATTCATCAAAAAACTGAATGTTTTTAGAAAAATACTAAATAATTAACCCTATGCTAATTTTGATATACCAAACCCAAAAATGAAGCCCATTTTTAACGAAAAAATTGTTAAAATTTCAAAAATTTGGTACTACAATTCATAACAGCTAGATGGATTGGTCGCGATGTGTTAGAATCTAGAAGTTGTGTACAATGCAATCTACTGTATTATTCAAAGGGAAGCGTACTGTAGACACTTGGGGTGATACAAATATATTGTAATGATACCATACATATTATTTATATTGATGGTTTATAATTAGTTTGGTTTGTATGTAATAATTTTATATTATTCTTTATAGTACTTTGGATTTTTTATGGTTATATTTTCTGATTGTGAAATGTATTAGAAAATGAAAGCTATATTTCCATTTTGATTGTTGATTTTTTTTTAAATTTTTAACAGATTTTATTCCAGTTATTCAATATGAATCTGAATTTTTATTATGTTTATTAGATTTCATATGAGTAATGAATGTTTCTTAGTAAGTGATGTTTGGGGCCTACTATAACCACTTGTGGAATCAGTAGGTCTCATGAGAAAAAATTTCATAGTTATTCGGATGTGTATTTACCAATTTATAAAATCTTTCTGGGAATGAGGCCTTTCTGGAATGGTTATGATGTTAGAAATTATGAATTCCAATATTATAAAGTTATTTATTAACATCTATGTGATTATTCCACTAGTTATAATATACATGGATAAGTTTAATGTTCATGTGATTATTTATATGAAATCATTTGTCATCATTAATTCCGGAATTATTATTATTCATGTTCAATTTAATTGATGGGAATGTGTTGATCCAATAAATAAATAAATTTTATTTTTAATTTTATGCTCTAAACACAAACATCTATTTTTCTAATAAAGTTACATTAAAATAATTTCAGGACAATAATCATTGGAAGAAATATATTTTTATAGAATAATATTTTTTGTAATTAAACCCATGGAATATTATTTGATTTTTAAATGGATAAATTATTCTTGAGTTGTTTATAAATAATTATAGAATCAATTTTAATATCATAAATTTTAAGAAAAACATATTATTTTTTAACAATAAATTTGGAGTGAACATAAGGATCAGTATCCCTAATTTTCAAATCAACCCTATGATTGAGGAACAAACATATAGTTCATTATACCTACTTTTTTAATAAAACATACAATGTGAAACATTATTTTGAACATAATCTATATACAGAGATAACATATATTTTATTTTGTGATTTATAGTGTTTTGAATTATGTATTATTCAAAAAATTTATAAAATAATAATGGCAGAATTAAATATCAATTTAAAGCTGTTTAAAGATACATTCAGAGGATAATATTAAATCAATTAAATTGTATCTATTTATAAGGGAACTTATTAATTTATTCAATCATTTTAAATTCAAATACTCGTGATTTATCATGAGATTTTTTAGGAGATATTTGACATGAAATTAATTTATCATCATGAAAAATTATGAGAGTTTCTTCTTATAAAGATACAGATATGTGTTTCAAAATAATAGTGCATTTTCAACTATAATGGTATACATTGGAGACATAAATTTATTGATTATTATCTATTTTAACAACTCAATTGTTGATGTTGTAATATTTCATTGTTAACATTTTTCTAATGTTCAGTGAAGCACTTATCAAATCTATACCTTGGATACTCACATACTTAATCATATTTCTAGTGTTTTCTCTTCAAATATTGAAAGAAAATATATTTTGGTTTGAAGAATTTTTTTAAATTTTCTATATGGAAGATCATTTATATATTTCAGTTTCCGATGAAACTTTGAGATGGAAAAGCATTCACCATCTTTATCTTAGTATATTTACTATTTTAGTGTTTACTACCTCTTCTCAGTCATGGTATAATATTCTCTTTTATGACATTGTTTTTGATTATATAGTTCCTCGTAAAATAACTAGAAGGACCATTAAATGTTGTATTATAATATTTTTAACTATATACACTCAGTTTTTGAGTTCTAAACTAACTATTAATGAAAATCCTCTAGCCCAGTAAGTGAGATGTTGTAAAGTATACTATTGGTTTCCTTTTTCCCAAAACACTACACATCACCAGATTTTGTTCCTTATTTAATTTTCAATTTTGAATATTATTTAATATAGTAGAAACTGATCTCTTCATTTTATGAGGTATGGTTTGAATTTATTAGGTTATTTAAGGATAATAATTAAACCCCTATTATATCTTTAACTTTTCCATTCAGACCAAAATGTTAGTATCAGAGGAATGTATTTATTAAGTTATATATTAGTTTAAAAATCAATTTCATTTCATCATGATAACAATAATTTGAATCATATCAAAGGCATGATTTAATTTCTTTTTTTGAAGTCCTTATTGATTTTGATATTTTTATCTGATTCCAAAAAATGTTATCATAGTTTAGAAACAAGTGATAATATTTATTATAACATAAAAAAGAATGAATCAAAAAATCCATATAAAGATATGTTTTGATGGATGATCATAGTGATGGTATGCCAGTGATCCATTAACCCTATTTAAATTATAATTATTATCGAGGCTCGAAAGAAAACTTGATTAATTATTTGATAAATCCTTTTATCAGATATTATTTAAATCTATTAAGGACTTATGAAATTCAAAAAGAAGATATGTAAAAATTGAATGATAATAAAGTGAAATAATATGATTATAATTAATGTTCTATGAATGCTTTTGTCTATGAATTTGGAAATAATGAATTTAATTGAATATCTTATGTAATGTTTTGTGCTTCGAACTGGATAAAGAAATGCAGGAAATAATTTTTGTCTACGTTAACTAGGTAGGACGTTTTTAAAAACCAAGCGTCGGAATATTTTATTACGATATTCGACATTGCAGCGTTGATAGAATAAAATTTTTAAATTTATTTTATTCATTCACATGTTTGTTTCTTTAAAAAATGAAATATCATTAAAATGGTGCATCATATGAAAAATATGAGGCCACTGTCATCTTCGGAACGCTGGGTTTCTCCTATGAAGGGTATAAACTTGTTTCACATTGGGTGTTTGACACCCACACAAGTGATAATTCCATCATCACTATTAATTAATTAATAATTACGTTTTTATAATAATTAATTAATTTCTCACAAATGGTACATCGAATGAGAAATCTAATACCACTGTTAGTCCCAGGATATGGGACTTACCCTAGGTAGGTTATAACCGTTGTGAGCGTTGGAAGTTTGTTCATATCACACCGGAAGATAATTTATTTGCATAAAAAATATTTTATTGGAAATTAAAAATATTAATAATTTTATTATTTATATTATTATTTATTTTGAATACATAAAATGAAAATGCACATCCATAATTAATAAATCATGTTACGGTGCAAATAATGACTACACAATGTAATAAATGTGATATTATTAATTATTTTAATTAAATACAAATGCGCAAAAAATATTTATTTAATAAATTCTGATTTTTCTGGTTATTTTTTTATTTTATTAATAGTGTAATTGATGGGTTGAATTAAATAATTATTATTATTTTAGTTATTATTATTATTGTTATATTGGGACAAAAACATTGATGTATATATATATATATGAGGTATATCTGTATATATGAGATTAAATATATATGTTCTTATATATACATGTGCAGGTGTATATATATGAACATAAATGTGTGTGTGTGTGTCTATATATAACACGTATATACATGTGTGGAAATTTATTATCGGGTTAGATATAATTTAATTAATTACCCACATAAATGCATGTCACATTTCATATTAAACCAAAGTGCGAACCGTTATGTTTTTAGTCTAAATCTTTTAAACGACCCAGGGCGCCCGTCTGCACACCCAGTTGCGGGTCCTAGATAGCTATTAAAATTAATTAAATGATTTCTTGGGCTTTAAATAAAATATTACATCACACCATAGTGCGGCCTTCAGGTTCAAAATAATTAATAATGATTAAAGGAAATTATTTCAATTTTAAGAGGGATAAAAATAAATAATAAAATAGTTACTGTTGGAGAGAAAATAAAAATATGTAAAATGAGGTAAATCTATTTTAATTATTTATTACATTTATTCAACCATTGTATTTTTAATATTTAATTTATTTATCTCCTTTTTATTTTTTTATTTTTTCTTGTCTATCCTTTTAATTTTTTTAGATTTTTCCTCTCATCCTCTCATCCTCATCTCCTATGCACGGTACACCACTCCTCCCTAGGTGATGTGGACAACCTTCTCCTCCCTTTAGAAGATTGTCATTCCTCAGTTCTTTACCCATTCTCTTCATTTTGATGTGCACTATGAACCTTTATGTAAGTCTTATCCAATGCAAAAAGAATCGTGTGATCTCATTCCAAATCCTGTACACAGTTCTCCATGGAAGGATTTTAACATATTTTGGGGTTTTTCTAAAATCATCTGTTTTCTTCCATTTATGGTCAAATAAAATCCTACCATAGATCACAGGATCATCTCTGACCATAAGGTAGGGTGGATACTCTTTGTCCCTCTGTTTCATTATGATTTATAAAAACTCATCTTTGTTCTGTTAGACGGTACATACCGGCTTTGTGAAAATTCACAAAAATTCATTAATTAATTTGTTTCGCCTAGTGGTTGCAGCCATATTGATCTTGAATTAATTTTTTTATTTGTTGCAACAAGGTTGGACACCCCTTGGGGTGTGCTGACATGGTCAGTATAATTTCCGTTAGCTAAAACATTTAATTTATTTAATAGCATGTGTTGCATATCCTATTTTTTTTTGCGATCAATAATAATAATTAATTTAGATTAATTATAAAACATTATTTTTTTAATCTTTGGTAGTTGGTTTTTATGGTTTATTTATAATTAAAAAGTTTCTTTATCAGCATGTTATCCACACCCTATTTTGTTATGTTTAATTTAAATAATTAATTTAAATTATTTTGAACTTTGGAATTATTGGATCGTGGTAGTTGGTTGGTCTAAATTATTTATTTATTTAAAAGTGAATTTTATCTACTTATGTTGATGTGGTACTTTACCATTATATGATCGGTATTCTGAAATATTTAATTTGTACTGTATGATGCACTGGTGTACCTGTTTGGGTTCAAGGTGAAATTACATATGTTGATATCATATCTTCTACTGTGAAAAAATTTATTAAATTTAGGGCAGGGGACAAGAGGTTGGTCCCTTGATAAGGTTCATTCTTAGACCATTCGTTCTTGATGGTTACCTCTATGTGTTGGGGAGGCGGTGTTCTTAGTTCAGCCTCACCGAGACTTCCACTGGATTTCTAATACATAAGAGTGATATCTGTTCCAAAATGGACCATCGGGACAGATCTAATGGCAATGTGGCTATGACAGCCTCAGATGACACTCGATCCCTTTTTGTGAGATCGGGATGGACTCAGGGTAAATACATTCCACAAGAGGCACATTTTCTTTCGAAATAGTTCCATAGACTAGCTCAGTGGTGTTGGAAAATTGAAGGATGTTCTGTAGCAATTCCTTCAAGACTGTCTTAGACTCCAACACGAAACTTGAACCTTAATAATGATGCACTGAAATTTTATATTAATGTCAGTGTTAGTCTCTTGAGATTTGAGAAATTTTCTGCTATATTGAAGCACACCAGATTGATAAATGACATAGACCTCATGTTAAAGCACAAGCTTCGGGTTTTTACTCTTCCTTTTTTTACTTAACTCTTCCAGCCTTCATATTTATTCATATGTGTATCCTACTAACAGGTACTCCTTTTATACTTCCATCATATGCCGAAATAGGTGATTAGGCATAGGTTCTGTATGCAACCCAGGCCGAGTTATTTATTTTAATACACATGATAAATTATCTACAATTTTTATATAATGGCACACATCATTTTATTATTGCATGAAATGGAAAGGTTTAGACACCGCTGGTGCCAGACTACTTGGATTTTATCTCACACCCTTCTCAGATGTCATTGACACCCAAGTAGATTATATGATTATAGGTATTGACAAAGGGAAGTGTCGTGCTTCTGATTCTTGATTGATTGTTGGTTCTTAGGATGGAGACAGGGGCAGAGGACTGAGCCTTTCTCGTGATGAAGTTGTCTCACTTTGTTTCTTTTCTTTGTAGTTGATAGCATACGTGGGATATTTTTTCTGTACTTTCTGTTTAGACATACATCATGGAATGACATCATTTTATGAGATTTAGAACTTGATTATTATTCAGTTGGATTATTTATATTTCTTATACAATAGTTTATTCATTTATATTCTTCCGCTATTTATTATTTATTTACTGTTTTCTTCTATTGTGATAATACTTATTACCTATGAGGACATAGTCATCCCCAAAGACATGAAAATGGCCCTCGTTTCTAGTCAGCAGCCTCTGGCATTTGGGGAGATGCACTTGAGGTCATGTGACGCACTTGTCAGGCCATCGTCTTAGAGGTGAGCTAGGTCGGGGCATTACCAACTGGTAGCAGATGTGGTATTTTTTTCATTGTCATAATGTTTTGGGTTATTAGATAGGAGACTAGGAATACGTCAGCCCTTCGATAATAGTCATTCTTGGTACTGATCACCCCAGGTATGGGAAATGTCTATGTGGACAGGGGTGGGATTTTTGTTCATGATTTTGGATGTTACAATTGATATGATTTCACCTCAAGTAAATGGTGTAATTTTTACTACTTATGAATTTATGGAAGTTATGATATTTTACCCTTGACCTATTTAGGTAAGAATGAAGCATTTCATGCATCATAATAGGAACATAGGAATTTATATTCCAGGTATAGTGCCATGCCATGCAGTTTCATTTTATGGTGCCTATTGATTCAAATTGTATTCCGTGAATATATTTCATGACTTGTAATTATTTATCATGCCTTTTAGATACCTTGTTTCAGTGATATATTTAGTATTCTAGACTATTTTCATGATTCCTGTTTAATACCATGTTTTTCTTGTATCATGATTCTGTGCCTAATAGCTTGTTTCTATGAATAAAATGTCATGCATCTATAATTACAACATGTCTCTCTCGATTAGCTCCTTGTACTGACCTATTATCTTGTTTTTTATGTAATTTTTTACTTCACTAAAATTTATTGGTTGCCTTTGAATGAGATCCAAATACCAAAAAACAATAAAGTTTATAGATACTTATTAGGTTGATAGCCACCCATTTATATAGGCTGATAAGTGTTTGAGCGTGTTATAATATCAAATGAGTTGGTTAACTACCTAAAGGAACAACCAGGAAAAATTAGGATTGTTGATTCATCTTCTTTAAGAGATAACCTGGTATGGGTGTTGCGACTATTAAAAATTAAACAACTTTTTTGTCTTTTATTCTAATGAAATGATGTCAGCTTAGTGGGACCCTTGTAGGTTACCTTATCTGAATAAAAAAAATCATGTGATAGATTGCATAATTAAAGATGTGATTTCCATAAATGATAAATGTTTTAAAATAGTCTTTTATAAAACATGTATGTTTTTCCTTGAGGTGTTGGGTAATATCATGTACCATGTGTTTTGTTTTGGAAAATGGCACATGATGTTTTGATTTAATCTTCTCATGACTAAAGATTAAATGTGACTAAATATAAAGTGTGTGGACATGGAACCGATAGTGATGTCCTCTGTTTAAGACCCTAGTATAAGGGTAGTTTGAGTTTCTCCTTGAGCTGTTTTGGAACAGAGCCCATCACATGATTTTGTCCCTAGCTCGACCCCATGTCATAAAATTAGACCCTTTTTTCGATGGGTGGTCATGTTTTCCTTGAAATTTGTTTCAGGATTGAGAAACGAGTAATACTCATTTCCATCAGGTTATTCATGCCTTAAGAAGGGCCAGTTGCATAATTGGTCGTTCGACCATTTCTTCTCTATAGTAGTGGATGACTCAGTACATCTTCATTCGAGTTAAAATTCATTTTTCTTATGTATCACCTCAGGATAGTATGTTCTCACGTACATGGTGTCGTCTAGTTCTTAATGTTTTGATGAAAATGATGAATTCAATGTAATCATCATGTCTTGCACTGTTTAATACGTTTTAGGTCATATATGTAGTGCAATGACTTCTATGTTAAAGAAATCAAGTTCACCCCATTGCCCAGGATAACATCCAGAGACATAGGTGTCTTGAAAAAACCGTCAGTTTGGTTGGGCTATCATGACAATTGTTTAAATGTTTTCTTTCTGGTAAGCTCCAAATCCTCTTAGTGTACTCTTCCTTAGGTGACGATAATGTCCCCAATTTTTGCTTCATCTTTGATACACTAAGAAAGAATTAGTCTTACACCATGCTAAAGATTTAAAAGTTGTTGGGCTTATTAAGGGTGTTTTTCTCAGTGTTTCACACTGATGAGTCATTCTCATCGAATATTTGTTTAGTCTTGAGTGACCCTAATATTTTTTTGTAGGAATTCTATGGAAGAAATATTTTACACAAACTGTTTCTTTTAACTTGACTGTCATGTAGATGCCTCTCTAGACTCGGTCAATGTTTTGATATGGGTATCTTTCCCTCATAGCAATGGCTCACTCGTAAACATGGAGTATGGAAAACCATGCGTTAGTTCCTTTCACTCCTATTCGGCCAATCTGAGTTTACCTAGACTTATTGTCGGTCTCAGTAATTCCTAAATCGAGAAACATCACTGAAGGTCATGTATGAACATTGGAGGACATGTTCGTGGTAAATGTGAGATTAATTTAAAGATTTCATCACAATATAGTTCATAAAACCCTACCATATAAGCCGAGAAACTTCTTAAATGGTCGGTTGGAGTGGCTTGACTAGTTCTCTCTCTATCTAAAAGAAGTTGTCAGTGAAAGAACTTTTTCTAACACCCCATCAGGTGGGACAAGTGATTTTTGGGTTGACCAGGGCTCTTCATAAAAATATGGCTCGACATGGGCTTTATGGGTGATGGGGAATCAACCATTTTATCCATTTTAGAAATCACGTGAGAATATTCACTCGAATTCTTTAAGGCATTCCTTGTAGGAAATTTTGATGGTCGAAGGTGCTGAGAGTCATAATTTTTTCCCCTTTTTTGACATTAAAACATAAGGTCGGATGTAATATTACCCAAAAGTTAATGAGATGAATACATGGTCGTGTCTCTAGAAAAAAGGGTCTTGAATAAATACTACATCTGTATTTCAGTTAGAGTTTTAGCGTTCAGTCATATCCTAATGGATTTTATTCCATTTTCCTTACAAATGTTTAAACATAACTTGGGCATTTAGATATGCAATGAAAACTTTTGTATGATACTAAATTACCCTGTAGACTATGTGATGGTTATGTTGTACCCAAAGGATTCTCGGGAA
The DNA here is from genome assembly GCA_963277665.1 of Viscum album. Taxonomy (NCBI): domain Eukaryota; kingdom Viridiplantae; phylum Streptophyta; class Magnoliopsida; order Santalales; family Viscaceae; genus Viscum; species Viscum album. The sequence goes on from OY728133.1 coordinate 1,872,050,874, forward strand.
TGAGATTTTTAAGGTGAGAAGGTTGTAACATTTCATTTTTTGAACCGGATGAAAAAACACAGGAAATAATTTTTTTCTTTAACTAGGATGTTCAGTTTTAAAAAATGAGTGTTGGAAAATTTTATTCCGATTTTCGACACTACGACGTTGCTAAAATAAAATTATTAAGATTATTTTATTCATGCACATGTTTTTTTTCTTTTTTTTAAAAATGTAATAACTCTCAAACGGTTCATCGTATGAGATTTCTAAGGCCATTTTCAGGTCCGTAATGCTAGGTTTACCCTAAGAAGCATATAACCATGATTCACATATGGTGTTTTACACCCTCATACAAAATAACTCCATCTATATTTTTAATTAATTAATTAAACTTTTTTATATAATAAATAAACAATTTCTCACAAACAGTGCATCAAATGAGAAATCTGAGACCCCCGTTAGTTCCAGGACATGGGCTTTACTCTAGAAATGGTATAAATGTTGCATGCATTTTACGTTTGGTCATATATCACCCGAAGATAATTTATTTGAGTTATAAATATTTTATTGTAAATTAGAAATATTAATAATTTTATTATTAATATTAATATTTATTTTGAAAACAATAAATGAAAATAAAAATCCACAATTAATAAATCATGTTGAAGTGTAAATAATAATTGTTCAATTTAATTAATGAGATATGATTAATTATTTGAATTAAAAAAATGAACAATAAATATTTATTTAATAACTGTTATTTACTTATAGTTATTGTTTTTATGTTATTAATGGTGTAATGGATGGGTTATATTTAATAATTATTATTTTTATTATTATTTTTATTATTATTATATTGGGACAAAAACATTGTGGTATATATATATATTTGAGGAGTATCTATATATATGATATTAAATATATATATAGTTATATATACATGTGAAGGTATATCTATATGAATATAATTTTGTTTGTGTGTATATATATATAACACGTATATAAATGGGTGGATATATATTATTAGGTTAAACAAAATATTATTAATTACACACATAAATTCATGTAGCATTTCAACTTAATTCCAAGTGTGGACCATTATTATTTTAGTCCAAATCTAGTAAGTGACCCAGGGTGCATGACTGGTCACCCGGTTGCGAGTCCCAGATAGCTATTAATATTTAATAAATAATTTCTCGGTCATTAAATAAAATATTACGTCGTGCCATAGCACACCGTTCGGGTTAAAAATAATTAAAAAGGATTAAAGGAAATTTATGGAATTTAAAGAGAAATAAAAAGTAAATAATAAAATATATATGGATGGAGATAAATTAAAAATAATTAAAATGAGATAAATATATTTTAATTATTTAATTCTTTTCATCAACGAATTTATTTTTTATATTTTATTTACTTATCTACTCTTTATTTTTTTCCCTTTTTTATTTTCATTACGTTCATTTTTATTTATTAATTACTCTACTCTACTCCTCCTCCCCTATGTGTGGTTCAACTCTCCTCCATAGGTGGTTCGCACCACATTCTCCTCCTTTCAGAAGATCAATGAACCTCTGTTCATCATCTGTTTTCTTCGCCGTCAGGTGCACTGTGAACCTCCCAATATGGCTTATCCCACACATTATGAATCGTGCGATCTCATTGAAAATCCTTTGTGCAATTTATCGTAGAAGGATTTTACCATATTTTAGGGTTTTCCTAAAATCATCTATTTTATTCCATTATAGGTAAAATAATATCTTAACATAGATCATAGGATCATCTGCGACCATATGTTTGGGCGTCTACTCTCTTTCCTTCAATTTTTTTTTTGATTTAATAAAACTCACCATTGTGATGTTAGTTGGTGCCTTCCTGCTTTGTGAAAATTCACTCAAATTCATTAATTAATTGGATTCTCCTATTTTTTGCAGACGTATATATCATTAATTAATTTTTTTATTTTGTTTCAATAATCTTGGACCCCCCTTTGGGCATACCAACGTGGTCAGTATAATTTTTGTTAGCAAAAAATGTAATTTTTTTAATTGCATGTGTTGGAGAGCATATTTTTTATTGAGTTTAATTTAAATTGTTAATTCAAATTAATTAGGAATCTATAATTGTAGAATAGTTGGTAGTTGGTTGTGCTGGTTTATTTATTATTAAAAAGTGTCTCTATCGGCATGTTTTATACAACCTATTTTGTAATGTTTTATTTAAACAATTAATTTTGATTAATTTTGAACATTGGAATTGTTAGATCGTGGTAGTTAGTTGGTCTAATTTATTTATTTATTTAAAATTTCATTTCTCTACTTATGTTGATACATTACTTTGCCTTGTCAAGATAGCTATGCTGAAATACTTAATTTTTTCTGTGTGATGTATCGGTGTACCTGTTTGGGTTCATGGTGAAATTAAAAATGTTGATATCATATCTTCTACTGTGAAAACATTAATTAAATTCAGTTCAGGGAAAATAAGTGGGTCCCATATTAAGGGACACACATAAACCCTTCGTTCCTAATGATTAACTATATATACCTGGGGGTGTTCTTGGCTTTGTCGGACCGAGACATCCCTGGGATTTCTAATAATTATGAGTGATACTAGTTCCAAAATGGCCCATCAGGATGAGTCTGTTGTAAATGTGACTAAGACAGCCTCAGATGACACTTGACCCCTATTTGCGAGATCTGGACGGACTCTGGATAAATCCACGCCACGAGAGATACTTGGTCCTTCAAAATATTTTCTTGGATATGCTTGGGGGTATTGGATAATTGAAAGATGTTCCATGGAGATACCTTCTGGATGGGTTTTGACTCCAACTCTCTACTGGAACTTTAATAATGATTCACTAAAGGATTATATTAATGTCACAATTAGTCTCTTGAGATTTGAGATATTTTCTAGTATTTTTAAGCACACCTTGTTGACACAAGAATTAGACCCCATGTTAACGCGCAAGCTTGGGGTATGCCTCTTCCTTGTTTTACCTTACTCTTACAGGCTTCATATATATGCATATGTGTATCCTCCTTACAGGTACTCCTTTCATGAATCTGTCTTAGGCCGTTATATGTGATTAGGCACGAGTGCCGCTTGGAACCTGAGCTGAGTTATTTATTTCATTGCACTTAATAAATTATCTTCAACTATTATATAATGGAACACTGCATTTCATTAATGCATGAAATGTAATGGTTTAGACACCGCGTGTTCCAGCCTATTGGTATTTTGTCTCACACCCTGCTCGGGCTTTATTGAAACCTAACTCTATTATATGATTACATGTATTGACAAATGGAATCGTGCTTCTTTTGATTCGTGTTTGATTGTTGCTGCTTTGGGTGGATATTGGGGTAGAGGACCAGACCTTTCTCATGATATAGTGGTAACACTTTGTTTCTTTCCTTTTTAGTTTATAGCATACTTTAGTTCTGTTTTCTGTAAATTCAGTTTAGACATACATCATGGCATTCCATCATTTTTTGAGATTACGCACTTTAGTATTATTTAGTTGGATTATTTATATTTATTCTACTTCAGTTTATTCATTTATTTACTTCTGATATTTATTATCTATTTTTTTTTAATTCAGCTATGATAATAACTATTACCTATGAAGTCATAGTCTCCCCCACGAACATAAAAAGGCCCTCACTACTAGTCGACAGCCTATGGTGTTCAAGGAAATGCGCTTGAGGTCATGTGACACCCCAGTCCGACCACCGTCATAGAGGTTAGCCGGGTCGGGATGTTACATCTTAGTTTGATATCTCACTTGATAAGTGGAAAACAATTTATGTGGCCTATGAAAGAACTTATAACATCATGAAATAATTGTATAAAACTAAAAAAATTAAATTTAATTCATTTAGGATATATATAAATATCAATGAATCACTCACATTGGTGGAGGATTGAAAATTTGTACCACAATATTAATACCTTGCAAAATCCAAATAAACATCCAAATAAATATTTATACATGTTCATAGTTTTACCCTATATGTTGAATGAAATATTTAAAACTATTCATCAAACCAATATAGTTATATAATTTACCATGAAATAAAAAATTGGAAAATTGATGATACATGATGTTAAGATGAAACATGACTGAGGAAATCATATTTTAAAAAACATATAAATTCATTAAAAAATTAATATAGATGAATCATCTAATTTGAGTTAAAATGTATCAAGTAAATAGATATCAGATATTTTTAATAATTTGTAAAACTATTCAAGATGATAAAAAATGGTTTAAAGAAGATATATGTCGTGAAATTAATGTTAATGGTTAAAAATGGATAATATTTATGTCATTAATGATAAAAGTAATTATAGTTATAAATTAAAAGCTAAAAATGTAATAAAGGATAACTAGAATTATAATTTTGATTCATGTAATGGATACTCTAAAAACTATAATGCTAGGAATGAAAAATTAATGGTAACTCTATGAAAACATAATTACACCATTAAGGTAAATTATTATTACTAACTAAATTATTATTATTTTTTTAAGAACAAAACAAAGATTGTTTTTTATTGAAGAAAAATTTGAATCATTAAGAGAATATCATATAAAATGTATGAAATCATAATATTTTAATTATATTGATAGTGAATACCTCTGAATTTATATTATATATTTTTATCTAATTCTTCCAAAATCTCGTAACCTTAATATAAAAATAAAATGAACTGACTCTTATATGATTTTCATATTCTAATATAAGACTTTCGGATTATTATTAGAAGAGAAAAACTATTTTAATAAAAAAATTACAAATAATAAAAATAATAATGTTAAACATGGGATTTTAATTAATGGAATGAGACTATAATTTTAAAAAATATAAATTATTCTAGAATAAATAATTAAGATCATATATACTATTAAATTTCTTCAATATTTAATGAACTTAAATTATTTTAAAGGATTATATTTTATAAAAACAATATTTCATGGTATCTTGCATATTAATTAATTGAAGGATATGTATTTAATAAATTTTTAGGTCTATTCATGATTAAAAAAATATTTGGTTACATAAATCGTTTGTTCATAACAATTCCATACGCAAAAGCCTATGGGTACCAAAATCCACTTGTAATTAATATCTTTCAGGTGTATTCTCCACTATTACTCATTGTTATATCATTAAGTGGATGCTTTAAAAATAGAGAAATTTTTTATATTTCTATTTATTATTATTTAAAATGGAATCCAAATTATTGATGAAACTATTAATCTATTACTTATTTTATTTCTATTTTTATATACATGTTACTCACTAACTATTTAATATGGGGAGTGAAAAACATATTAATTTGTTATCATTAATTGTATATATATTAATGGATTTTTTTCATCATTTCCATTTTTATTTAATTTAATTAATCAATCCAATGAAATATTTTCATTACATGTTATATACCCCTTAAAAATATTTTAATCTATACAAAGATATGATTTTTTATGTATTCTAATATGTACCAAATTTTTAATATTTTGTTAATTATGTATAAAAAAATTGTGTTATATATCTTCTTATTACAAGTTTTATGATAGAGTAATAATTCATGTTTTTTGTATTAATTTTATGTTTAATCAAATGATTAAATATAATTTAATTTAATGAGAAATTTGTGTTCCTAATTAATCATTATTTTTAAAAAATATATTTTGAAAATTTCCTTTTTCTCAAGAATTATATTCTATTAGATAATATTATTGTTTAAAAATTTCTCACAAAAAACTATATTTTCAAATGAAACATATGAAATTATTACTCTATATTTATCCATGAGGTTATGAAGGTCACTTAAAACAATCAAAATGAAACTTTTCTTCTTTTTATATTGAAATCTAACTTATTCATGAATCATTTTAAACAATTAATATACCTTCATTGAAATTTTAAACTCAATTATTTCTGATGAAAGGATTCCAAGCATCATTATGAGATCTAGGACATTAAGCACAAGGAAATTAAATTCTAAAAAGATAATAGTGAATGGTATGGATCATTTGATATTTTTAGTTGTTCAAAAAATGCTTGAAAGTTATTCTATAATAAATGAAATTATTTTCCAAATATATGATTGATCTTTTTAGATAATATTTGGTTTCTATTATTAGGTATTATGTATAAATATATTATGAAAAATGTTAAAAAAATATTTTTTTTCTAATGAATGATAATTTCAATATTTTTAAATTTATTGATATATTATTACCTCTATAGATTGTACGTACATGTTTATCTATCTTAAAAATAAATTAGTGATGATACATGAATATCTAAAAAGTTATAGAAAATTTTATGAAAAGATATAAAAATATTCCACATTGAAATATGTTTTTATTACTCCTTAAAGGAAGTATTAATTTTTAAAAAATGAATAATTTATAAAGAAGGTTTTATTGAGTTTAATGTTGATATTATAATTCAGTTGGAGAAAATTATGCTTGAATCTATTAGTAAGTCATATATTAATGAGAAAAATGATTTTATATCTAAATTGTTACCATCTTCATCGATTAATCAAATATCTTCATATTATCAAAGTGGAATAGAACGAATTTCAAGATTTTTATGCTTTTATGAGGAAAATATTATAATCTTTGGAAATTGATGATGAATCATTCAAAAATTCCAAAATCCATTATTCTTTTACTCCACTATAGCCTATCAAAAATAATATCTGAAATAATTTTTTAAAATATTAATGTTTTAATATATTCTTTACTATTTTTATCATTTTTTATATTCTTATTACTTAAAATGTATATTAAAAAGTAAATTTATTTTTTACATTCAAAAAGGAGGAGTATTTTATGCACACCAATAGAGATACATATTGAAATATATTTAAAAAATATAATTCAGATGAAAAAATATGACATATATATGGAGATAAATATTTAAAAAATACAAAATATATATGGAAAAAATATATTGGAATGTTTTTCATCATGAGAGAGAAATTTAATTTAAATGTATTCTCATATTTGAAAATTTTCATTTATTATTTTTTTTATGTAAATATTTTTTAGGGGTTTTTTATAATTAAAAATATGGATATTTTTGGGCAATTCTTGAGGAATAAATTTCAAAAACATCACTGTTATTTTGATGAAAAAAACACCCACATATTAGTTTGTAATGGTATTACATTAAGTTAATTTTTATATGATAGTCTTTGGAATATTTATTTTATTATGGAAGTAGTTTATCAGTCTTTAATCAGATAGATGGTTATATGATTTCTCAATGTATAAAGTATCCTGGATGTTTTTATAAAGAAGTATAGAAACACCATTAATAAGTAATTTTTTAACTGGATTTTTTTTTCTATCATATTCATGGAAAATTTTTGTTGATCGAGATAATTTTTTTTGAAGAAAACATTTTTTAGGAATAAACATATCATTCGTCATATCAATTTTGTAATCAACCATAAATTTCAAACATTACTTCTTTCATTGTTACATAGGGAAACCACTCATTTATCATAGACATTTATAGAGATTGGAATGATGGATTATTTCAACATTTAATTAATTGATAATTACCAAATTAAATATATCTTTAATGTAGTTTAAAGATATAATCAATGTCTTATATTAAATAAATCAAAATTTTCCTATTTTTAAGGGATGTTATGACATTCTTAGTATGTTTTAAATAAAAATACTGATGATTTATCATGTGAAATATCTTGACTTGTTTGACTTTCTGAAATTAAAAAATCAGGATAAAGACTGAGTGTTTAAAATTTTAAATGTATAGATGTTTGCTAAAAAAATAATATTTTTTCATATTCTATAGAGATTCTTATTAGAGAAATACATATATTAATTCTTATACTTTTGAACAAATTAACTATTACCAATTTGGTATTTATTTATAAATATTTTTCTTGGTCAAAAAAATAAATTACCAAAGATATAACATGGAGTCACACATTATTTATCATTATCATGGTGTTTTCTCTACTACACTTTAAATTATTTATATTTGATAATGAATAATAATTTACTAATATTGTTAATTTTACATTTTTTATATTTTTTTGTTGATAATGGAACTATGATATGTACCAGTATTCAACCTCTTCGTCTTAATCAAAATAAAAGAATTTGAATTCCCTATCAAATATCTTTTTTAAAGGTGTAAAATACAAACAAAAATTTGTTGATTTCCCAAAAAAGAAAATAATAGGGAAATAACATTTCTCATATAGTGATCATTGGTGGAGTGGACTAAGGGATTCCAGTTCCCTAACCCACTAAATATATTAGTGTTATTTTATTTACATAATATACTATTCCCGATCATATTTAAGTGAGAAGTACATGTTTTTATTGGTTATTGACAGGAAATTCCAATTTATTAATTTATTTGAAGGGAGAAAATTAAAATAACCATATGTGTCTTCTTATTTTCTATTCCGACCAATCATTATTGAAAAAATTAAAATAGTTTTTCAGTATTTACCATTCCTTGTTGATTATCTCATATCTAATATTGATAGATTTTGTTCTATTCATACCCTTATTGAGCATTAGAGCTCACCACATTAATATGTTTCATTTCCCTAGGATTCAACTAAAAATTTTATGATTGATATGTCGGGATATTTTTACGTTAATAGTGGTGTTCAAAATAATAATATTCCACTACATTATAATATTTCAAATGTAATTTGATACTCATGTATGAATATTTTAGTGCATGACTGATAAACTATCTAGACCTTTGGGATATGATCACTTGTATTTAAACCCATTATTCTAATGTAACCACCAAATATGGGAAACTAATGTCATGATCTCTTAATGTAATAAATGATTTTTTGAAACTTATGTATTGGTATTCTAATATTCTTCTTGGAAATAGAAAATATATTATTGCGTTATACATAAATACTACACACTGATTATAAATACAGAGGTTATTGAGGTGAAATATTACAATGATAATTATGAATATATATTTTTCAAGAATTCTAATTTAATTAAATTGTGGGATTATTTTTGACATTTTTGTGTAGAGAAACCAAATATACTAAAAAAATGTGTGATTTGAGGGACGAACTAATCGAGGGGGCAGTATTTCATCATGATCACTATAACGACGTTGAGGATGGAGACATCACCAACATCTGCACATGAGGGGGGAGGGTGGGATTCTTGAGGAAACAAATGATGATGGTAGTTTTGGAGATAATGGTTGAGTATGGGTGGGGGAAAACATCGGTGATGTGTGGTTGCTAGCGTAGGCAATCAATGTTATATGAAAGCTGTACAAAAACAAACACAAGACATCGGGATAACTTCTAAATCATTGATCCATGGGTCATAGGCCACTTTATAGAATATATAAGAATGTGAGAAACCTTCCTCAATGATGTTCTAGGCCATTTGGGAATTTTATTTGGCTTTAAGTAAAAAAATGGGAATCAAATAAGTTTTTTTGGGTTCTCGTCTATCCTTAAGGGATGGGATGATGCAAGAACCATTATGATTGACTAGGTGGGTGCATTGTTCAGAAGGTTTTTATCCCTAACCTATAATAACTAAATAAATATATATATTAATATATATATATATATATGATTAATATATATAAATAAACCTACATATATAATTCAAAATAGGATTATAAACATATGTTTATATAACATTTATTTGTAATGTTATGTAATACTATTATATATATATATAAGATTTTCAATATATATATATATATTAATATATAAATTTACACACATAAATTTATATACATTTAATTATTAATATATATATATATAAATAGTATTTATATATATATATATATAATTTATATGTTAATGATCATTTATTCTGTTATTATTAATTAATTATAATAATGTTTAAATTGTTTGGTATCTATATGTATGTATATATATTTATATTATTTTTTATATAAATAAGATTTATTTTTATAATTAAAAAATTAAAGAATAATACAAAGAAATATATATAAATTAATCAGTATATAATTTATATTAATATTATTTGTTAATATTTTTTTCGTATATATAAATTCTTACATGTTGATATATTTATTTACATCTGAAAAATTTATTTCACAGTAATAAATCAACATATTAGTATATGTAGAGTCAGAGACATGAATATGTATAATATATATATAGAAATTATTATATATATAATTATAAATTCAAATATATAAATATATATTAATATTAATATATAATATTATTACCAATATATTCACATATTTAATTTTTTATTTTAATAAACATTTATCTAGTTATTATTAATTAATTATAATTATCATTTGACTTATGTTGTGTGTGATTATATGTATTTAAATCAGTATATATATTTATGTGTGTGTGTCTATATAAAATTTATATAAATATAATTTATTTTCAATTTTATTCAAAACTATTATAAATATATACATATAAAATCAATTTTAATGTATTTTATAATCCCGTCACATTCAATAAATTTGTAAAATAAATGTTACTTAGGTTTAAAAAAAATTCTTATTAAAATTTATTAGTGTTTTAAATGGACAATAAATTAAAAATGTATTAAAAGTTGGATAAAATAATTGTTTCTATAGTGTCTAATTTTAAAATTTGAAATGTTTTAAAACATAAATAAATTAGAATTTTTTTATGTAAAGGAAAAAAATATTCATAATCCACCCTTTTTAAAACCACATATTCAAAACATGATTAAATCCAAATTTATCCATGTTTAAAGAAAATTCCGCTAAAGAGCATAGATAGATGATTTTTCATAATGAAAATTGTAGAACATTCTAGTAGAAATGTTTGATTACTTGATATGATTAAATATTCCTTAAGAACTCTATTTACTTGAATTAATAGACATGGATATTGATATAATGATTAGTTAGGGTTTCGATCTATTTAAGATAATCGTTTATCATAATGATGAGGATGGTGATACTATTAACTCTTGGGGGTAGAATCTGATGTATTGTTTTTAGTATTATGAATAATGTAATGAGATTTCTTGAGTGTATTTTGTGGATGAAAGAATAATTTCTGATGAATATATTTCTAGGAAATCATTATGTCATATATAATTTCGCATAGGGTGTGGAAAACCCCTTTCGATGGATTTATGGAAATAATGATATTTCTTATTGGTGAAACAAATCCATAATAATTTATTATTATAATGATTTCCCAATATGTGGATTGAAACATTAGTATCTTAAATTGTTTATGATGAAGGTATACATACTCTCAATACTAAATATTAACAAGGCCCCTTTGTGTGGACAAATGATCATTGCTTATTTTCAGATTGGGAGTGGAATTTCCCTTTTTGGGATATTATATATTCTATTATCTAGTAATTTTATTATATAAGAAGATAAATGGTAATTTATATATAAATTATAATTTTAATTAGGAATTAATATTTCTGTTCATATTGTATATACTTCATACATGATAATATTATCATGATCCATTTACATAGGTATCAAAACATCATGGAGTTATATTGGTTTTTTAAATACATTAAAATGTGTTATCATGGTATATCATTTTATCTAGTATATTTTTGATTGATTTATGAGGTCATATTATTTTTATATATTAGAAAAAATAGCTCAATGTGTTTTTTGGAAATGAATTATGTGAAATAAGTAGTGAAATGTCAATGAGTTTTGATGAAGATAATTTTTCATTGACATCCTTGATATAAATAATTATGGATAAATGAAAATGACATATTATTTTTGTAAATGATTATGAATTAATAACACATATCATAAACAAATATAGGTTATTAATATTTAAATAAAATATGATATTAGAAAATCCATTAATAACATGGACTTGAATTTCATCATCAAAATTTTCCAAGGATTTGGTTTCAATAGATTTTTTTGACTAGAATCAAATCCCTATTCAAATATGTCTCTACATCTATCCTAGTTAATATCTCTCCCAAATTATACTTCATATTCACTAAATGTGTTATACATGGTATTCTTCTTTCTTCAATACTTTTCTACATTACATAGGACTATTTAAGTAGATTTCTCACTTGACTTGTGGGTCAAAGTAATCATAAACCCATTGGGGCATCCGGTAATGTGAATGCACCCACGCATCTTTTATATGCATATAATCTCATTATTTTTTACAAGGTGATGAATGAAAACATTAAACCCTCAAAAATGCTCTCAATAAATATGAGGAGGTCTTAGGTCAGATCATTATCTAGAACAACTCCTCTATCTTCTTTGGGATAAATATTTTTGTTTACTAAAAAAATGGTATAATAATTGAATTAGGCATCCAAGAAGGCTATTTTAATTTTAGGTACTATGGTATTCACATTTTTTGGGGTAGACCAAGGTATCTCTATTTATTCAACAATTTTGTTCATGACCCTAATCAACACTCCTATTGGAAATGTAAAACTCAATCTATGTAAGGTTTAAAATGTGATGCAAAGTCATTCATTGTCTCTAAAAGGATCAACTCTCTGATGGTTTACAAAAGGCATGTTAGTCTTATTAAAGAATGAATGTTTCTATCAAAACATGTGTTTCTCCTAGAAGAACTCTGGATAGAAAATTGGTGAAATTACCTTGGTCTATATGCTATAAATAATTGGTTATGGGTGGCCTCAAAATAATTGTTTTTATATATTTAATTACTCCCTTCAATATAGACTAACATGGAATGTGATCCATAATGAATCTCCCTCAATTTCATTCATCAATAAAGGTTCCATGATATGTTGAAGAAATGTAGCATGGAATTTTTTTATCCTCCATCTAGATCTCTTTTAAAATATATATATCCATATTATGACCAACACTAGATGGATGGTTTCCAAGACCTTTTACTTGCACTTGTGGTTGGAAAACTATATTTGTGCTCCATTAATTTCTATAATCCCTACTGAACAATCTATTGAAAGAACTAATTATACTACAAGGTATTTATTAACTCTCATCTCTATGGTCTCCCAGAGACTATTGTACATATAATTGAAAATTATCATTTTTCAAACATATATGACTTTATAATCTGAGAACCTTCACACAATGGTACACTTGATACAAAAACATATTATTACCACTATTTTCATAACTGTGTAAATGATTTTAGCTTGATTAAAATCATTGAAAATCTACGTATAAGGATATCAATATTTAATCTTATATATCATATTTCTTATAATATGATCCCATATGATACTTGCCTGCAATCTTTTTGGATGAAAAATTTCTCAAAATGTTATCTATATAATAAACATAGAGAATGTTCTAACCATTTATTCATATCCCATTCCACTACAGCTACACTTTGGAACTATATTTTAACATTTTTGATTGAAGGTGGCTGATTCATGACATTATGAATGCTTAGCTTAAGAAATTTGTTGGTATGGATAACTCCCAACAAATCAACAACTTACTTCTTTCAATAGTTTGGAGGCTTCATCATGCGATATGATTTGATAGAAATGCATTTTTTCACAATAATTCATCCCTTAAAATTAATGCAGGTTATATATGGATCGTCATTAATATTATTTAGTCCACTTTGATACAAATGGGATTAATCAACAACATAGTGATAGATATTATTATTCTATGGAGACAGCGGGTTAATAGTATTTTTTCCATCCATGATGCACTTATGATGTTTTATGGAACCACCATTCACTGGTTATATCAAAGTTAATGTGTAAGTCAATTCTAATGTCAATCCAGGCATTACGGGATGTGGAAACATCTTTAGGGATCATCTTGATCAGATCCTCGGGTACTTATTTGGATGCTGCGGTGTTTCCTCTTCAATAGGGGATGAAATAATGAGTTTGATTCATGCAATTTATTTTGGTATGAACTTCGGTTGGTACAAAATATGTATTTAAGGTGATTTGACGGCCATAATGCAACCAATTGGGAATTGTGTGATCCATATGGCTTGGTTAACTACTACATTGTGGATGGATTGTCTCTATTCACTCTATGACATCAGTCATATTACAACTCAAATCTATCAGGAAGAGAATATTTTAGTAGATGGACTCCCAAATAAATTAGTAAACCAAGATATTACTTGGATAGAATATATTTATGATGATTTACTTCCCCTTTATGTGAAATATAGTAATATGATTCCATCTTTTAGACTCATGTATATCTTTTTGTATAATAAATTGTGCATTGTATTTTAGCCAAGGTAACGCATTCTTAAGGAAAATAATCAAATAGTTGTTTAAACTGAGTAGAATACTCAATTCATGAATGATATGTCAAGGTTGTGAATTTATTTTTTTATGAATCAAGTGTAGATAATATACCATTATTTAAAAGTTTTTATTTATAAAACCTATCAAACATACTGTTATATAGAACCTTATCATTATTTCTATCGGACCCATTTCATTCATTATGTTGTGCAGTTGTGATGAGTGAAACATGTTTTATTCGGATAGGCAACATATATTATAAAAGAAAACATCCATATTTGATTCAACATTTGAAAACAATTTCTCAAAGTAGTCAAAAATATTTGTTAATGACGTATAGAATATTGATGGATTTTTTTGTTTTATTTGAAAAATTATTTAATTTTTCTCATTCATGTGAATATCTATTGGTTTCTAATGAATTCTAGTTTTCAATGAGGTCCATTTTACCATTTTAGGATTCAATTCATCTTTGAAGTTACCTTTTCAATTTTCACCACCATCATTACTAATAAATTTTCATAACACATCTGACATGTCCCAAATTTAAATGATTAAAATGATTCTAAAATTTCAATTTTTGTTTTGATGTTAATGTATTTAATAATATAAATTTTTTCATTTCAAATTTCAATTTGGGATTGGGGGAATGATTTTTTCTTCTTAAAGATGCCCCTTCAAGGAATTTTCATTGGTCATATTTTGGTTTATGGGATCATAATTTATAAAGTAAATCACAATTGTTTTTTTATATCATAATTTTTTTTAACAATTTTGAAATCATATTTTTGTCTAATTTATTTCTTATCATTAATGATATTGTAATATGAATTTGTAAGAGATAATTTCCTCTTTATGATTATAGTTAATCATTTTTGGATGAAATTCTTTAAATGTGGTATGTGTTTCTGATTCATTCAACTAGGCCTTTCATGTCTATATGTGCATGTCGCACAATGACACGTTGGGTTTTTTCCCAAGATAATTGCTTTCCAAAGGTGGTAATTATTCATAACTTATTCATATATGCATTCTACTTTAGTAAAACATAATGATGGGATGTCTGATTTTCTATTCGCGCATTCCTCATTGGCATTTTTCAATGCGTCTGGGCCTCCCTTATAGAATATGACATTGTTCGTGAAACTATTTCTGATTTCCATGTCATTGTGGACATGGGTTATTTACACTAATTCATTCTATAAATTTCAATGGCTCTAGTTAGGGCAGTAATCATTAGTCTGATAAGTAGTCACCTAGGTAATCGATGAGAATGTTAGGACACCGTCGAATTGGAGAACATATTTTCTTCCTCCAATGGGTTCTTATCAAGGGTGAAGAATTTTGAGGAATCCCACATTGATCGTCAGATATCATCTTCCAAAGGAATGTATTCTATGTTTTTACATGGGAATAACATGTTTATCACAGGGTATGTTGTGCATTTAACATTAAGCAGTAACAAATCAATTAGAATTGAAGGTTTCCTAGGAATAGATTTTAGAGGTACATTCCTTGGAGAGAGAACCTAGAAACACTACTGGATTGAAATATCAGAACACCCAATCATAGTGGACTCTAGGTTGAGAATCCCATAAATGTATGTCTTCACACCATAATGGGATGCATCCCTATGAGGGAGGCACCGACATTTACAATCCCATGGAATTGACCCTTTTAAAGGCTTCATTTGGACATTGTATATATGACATGGATCAAAACCCATGTAGATCAAAGTGTAGATATAGGGATTACACATGGATAGTTTACCATCAAAAAAATTATCTTATCTGAAAAATATGGATTCTGTGAGGATTATTCATTGTTAGAAAACCTAGGTGTTGCAATGGGTATTAAAGGGGTGAATGGGGTTAACATTATAAGACACCCCATAAGGATGGAATGATCCAACAATGATGTGGCAGCTTGGGTAAGATTTAGAAGGGCTGTGGATGATTTTTGATAAATTGATGGAATGTATGGGAAGGTAGATGTGTAATACTTGACCTCATAGAGGCTTTATTTGTATCACACCATGTTAGAAATCAATTTACAATTAGTTTAGGTATCCCATTTAGTTTAACCACATAATATAATAATGAGAGTGAACAAACATGAATGATAGTGTCAGGATTGAACCTCATGGAGGCTTTATACATATCATGTATAGGATTCTGGGATCAAAGTCTATGTAGTTATGGATGTAATCAGGGCTTATGCATGGATAACATCCCTCTGATATGTTTTAGTTTATGCATGGTTAGCGTCCCAAATGGATTGAGGTGGATGAAATGATATAACTGATATACGGTTTAAGTGATGGCTGATTTGATGGTTGGATTATAAGATCACCTTAGAGAGGTTCATTTTGGGGATATGTCCAATAAAAGAAAGATGAAACTATTGGAACCACGACCCTTCATTACTAAAAATGGGAATTAATTTTGGGTTTGTTCCAATCCTCACTAGGTTGATCAATGTTTTTTTTAGTTTATCCTTCAATGGAAAATCGATTAGTCTACAAGGAAAGATATCTCATAGTTCAAGAAGAAAATTGTATTGAAGGTGGTGTTGTTTCCCAATCTTGCCTAATTTTTTAGGCCTTAAAATCCCAAAATAGAGAATGGTGTTTTTGGTAAAGGATGGTTCTCATAGGATCAAGAATGTGCCCGAAATATTGGCTTTTCATGAATGATTTAAGGTTATTAGGAAACATGCCCGCATGTCTTGTTTTAGGATCAGAACATCAAAAAATGGTAAGGGCATGAAGTGCATGGAAAATGAGATTGGGAAGAATAATCTTACGCACCCAATGCGATGTCAAAATTGGTTTTTAATGCACAAAAATAATCCTTGGTGTACAGATAAAATCACATCGGAAACCTGTGTAATGGGTCATCGAGTCTTATAAATAGGCGCATATCCCCTTGGATGAGTTAAGAATTTTCCAACTAAAACTTGGTGTCTCTACTGCACGAATGATTTATGTGTGAAAGAATTATATAGAGTTAATCTTGAAGACAAGGTGTTCCTTTAGTCTCAAAAGTCCATGTGAACCCTTTGGTGTAGTTGTGTGACAGATAAGGGCTACACAAATAGTAGGGGTTGCATGAAACTCAATTTTTCCATTAAATCCCAAATCATTAGAGCAAGTTCCGGTATTTCACACAAGAATAATGTGATGAATCTTATAGGATTTCAAATATCATGTTTATGTAATAAGTATTTCACGTGAAAAAATTCAAGAATTTTATGTAAAAAGTGTCTCATGATGAACTGAGACAATATCTTAAATGGGAATATATTTAAGTGACCTTCATGTATGTAAACTGATTCCTAATTCATTCAAGTCAGTGAGCTAGGGGAGTCAAAAAAAATTATCTAATGGATGTAGTGTGCTATCCCTAAATAATTATAAAGGTTGTATTCCTAGAATATAGTAACTGTGACTGAACCATTTAATCAAAAAACTAATGAACAATAATTAATTTACGTATAACTGAAACGCTTTTGGTCTATGCTCAATAAATGTATCCCTTAGTGGTTAACCTAGTAAAAATTTCGTGTCATATCATAGCATGTGATTGTTTTTTTCCATTTCATATCTATCTTACAGGTTTAACAAGATCTTTCCAACATGGGAACACGATCTATCACTGTAAAAGAAAAATTCAACACCCTAATTCACCATCCCCTCTCAGGGTGTTCTTGGGTCCTATAGTCACATCATTGGAGTGCATCTCTAGGATGGAAAACCAGAGTTTATTATTTATGGGGTTTTAACCGCATATTGGCTTCCTACGTACACTATTTAGAGGGCAAGGACCATAACCCACATAGTTTTGAAGGGTCATGGGGTAAAAAATGAGGAATTCCAGTTGGATTGACAACCATTTCTATTCTATATGCCCATATGAGTCATACTGAGTGTGAGAGATAAGAGGTAGCATTAAAGAAAATGATAGTGTCATCAATGTTTCATCCACTAGAGTTGATATGGGGCTTATGCACTGAGACGACCCAAGTAGATGGAGATTTGGGAATACTCAAAGAGGGGTGACCATATAGGCCCTCATTTTTCATGAGGAGGACATAAATTCATTCCTGTACTGAAAAGAAACTCTCACTCAATTTGAGATGAGTAGGCATGGATAATTCTTAAGGTGTGACACCCCATATGCATTGCATGGGGAGAGACTACAGTTTAACATTCAGTGTTTAGGATGTTTGGGATTAATAGCTTAAATTCATGAATCTTGTATATGGAGGAGTCACTCATCACCCCATATATTTACCTAACAAAAACAAACCCACACATGGGGATGGGAAGGAACAATAAGTTCTTGATATGAGAAGGGAGGGGGATTTGTATATACTGGGGTCCATGTTGCCATGGTTGTACTAAAAAGAATGATCTATTGGTGCTCAAATTACAAAAACAATGTGGCTGGGAAAGATGACATTGGATAACACATGAGGGGCCCTGAAATAACTATAAACAATCTTTAGGGCCACGTGAAAAAAGTTCATGAAAGAGTAGGGAGTTGCACAAAAAACGTGATCAGACATGGTGTTTTGTTGTGAATAACACCCATGGAGACCTATTAAGGAGGTGAGCACAATATTGGGAACATGCGTCAAATAAATGAAGGGACTCAATGAATGATGGATGTGAACAAAGGAATGTGGTGCATGCAAGAAGCATATTTTCTTGGACTTGGATTCAATAATTTATGAGTGAAATAATGGTATATTGCATAGAACAACCTTTGGATGAAACCTAAACTGAATTGGGTCAATCCCCTATGGGACCACTCAAGGGGAGACCCATGGGGGACCTATCACACAAGATCATATACCATGAAGCCATGACATGGTTCATAGTTGTGTAAGGGTTCATCTTGTACATATGAGAATTATAATTTTACTTGAATTGTGTTACCCAAAAAGGTAGGGGTTCCCTTCTATATATAAGAGAAATTATCAGGGGTAGTGAAAAAGAATGTGGAACAGAATGGAGGATTTGACATCAAATTAGGTGTATAAGGGTTTTATATGTGGTTTTTTTATCTTTCACAAGGCCCTAGGAATATATTCATAGAGTCCATTCATGTTTTTGTGAGGATGGGGTGAAATAATTTCATTGAATTTTTATTGGCCGCATATAGACCTTACAAAAAAATTTATGTCTTTCATGATGTCTCCAAACTACTGGGCCTATGTTCTTGGACTTCAAAAAATGGTCTATAGTGTGAAATGGGGTCTTCAGTTTTTTTAAATATGATCCCAGGTAGCCTCATGTGTAATTTGTTTCCAATATTATGTAATGTAGATAATGTGTAATTGGTTGTTTTAGTGTTTGAAAAGTTCATGAGGATGACTGAGAATCTTATAATATTTTATTTAAAATGTTAAAATTAGATTACATAATAATTATTTTATTCTGTGTTATTTTAGTTCAGATATAATTTATCCCTTTGGTGAAATGTTGTTAAATGTTCATTCTAGTTAGAATTTATATATATAAGTACAATGTAAATTATATATTTATGTGATTTAAATGATTTTATTTTATAAAATACATAATACTCATTCAGGATGGATGATTATATGTGATTAGTCAATATTATTAAGATATTTTAGGTAAGTGATTGAATGAGTTATTTTGAATAGAAAAATTAGTAGATTGCTTTGATGGATATAATATGAACCATAATTTAAATTTTTATGTAAATATACCCTGAATCTATTTTTGGAATTTATCATTCATATGACAATATATTCATTCATTCATCGTTTATCTCTTGAAATTTAATATTGGAATCCATGTATCATAGTGGTTCATGAGAGGGGATGATCAAAAAGTGAATAGATAAAGGGAGAGGTAACATTTCTGTAATGTGATCGGTTATTTGGGGGGAATGAAACATGGGGATGAAAGGAACACATTACTACCATCTTCTTATTATGTTTTGAGTGAAATATTTAATGTTGGATCTTAGTGATCTTATTTTTGGTCGGGGTCATTATTTTCACTTTAGAGACTCATTCCAATGATGGTTCCCAATGCATAAAGAACAACAAGGAAGAGTTAGGGGACATGGGTTAGCAGGAAACTTCCCATGGTAAGGATTCAAATTAATGTTGATGGATCATGTTTATTTTTGGTAATGGGAGTTGGTAATTTGGTACATTATATCATAGGATTAGTCATTTCTCAGTTTAGTGCTTTTTATTTTCCTAGAAACTCAATTGGAGAAAAGGTGAGGGCGACCCTTAGTGGACTCATGATGGATATAATTTAAAATATTAAAATCAATGAGGTAAAATTAGATGCCAAATATTTATTTTGGACATATATGTTGAAACTATTTCCCTCCATAGGAATTTTCACACATTATAAAAAATTATAAGATGAACTTATATAAGGGTATTGATGTTTTCCACATATGGAAGGAAGGAATCATCACTATTAATTATTTCTTCCAGTAAATAAGACCATAGAAAGTCTGTTATTTTATATTTTTTATGTAGTCTCTTTTTATTGATTCTAATATATTTCATTTGGGAGAAACCCTTGGTTTTCACCACATTCACCCCCATGAGTTTGTTTCATTCATAATTTCATTCAATTAAAAATTAAATTTTAATGAAAAATAATATCACATCTTTTAAGATAAATATTCAATACATTTCATAAATATATACATGGGGATCATATTTCTTTTCTGATATTGGAGAGTAAAAATAAAATATTATTATTCAAATAAATAATTTCAACCTCTCCTAAAAATATATTCTCAAAGAATATCCTTTTTAGGAATACACTACCTAGACATGTATTGATAACCTATGGATAAAAACATAAGAAAGGGTGTTATTAGATACTTAGTAAAGGTGATCCCTAGGGATATCAACATATATTCATATGAAATTATAATATAAGAATAAGGTTATGTGATAAATAAAATAACAAACTATTTTCATAGCCAAGAAATCATATATTATAAATACGAGTTATAGAATACCCCATTATTAATTCAAAAAAATGGTCTATAACAGTGAGAAATTCAAATAAATCAATAACAAAAAATATAATCATGTAATAAATGTGTGGAACCATCCTGAATATAGAAAAACATGTCAAATTTTATTTTTAATTAACAAGGCCACCATCATGGTGGATTATTACTTAACACATATTTCATATTATGGATCTAGATACACTAGTTTCCAATAGTATATTGGGATTCACATGATTCTCATAGTAGATCAATCCCATGAGATAATGGACATTATCCATATGTATTCCACAATATCATAAACCACTGATAAAATAAAAAACCACTAAAAAATATGTTTCATTAACATTTATTCCTAAAAAATCCCCTAGAAAATGAATAGGTTTCATAATCATGTCATCATGTCATTAACACATAACCCATTGAAAATGAAGTGGATTTTTCTAAACTTTTGTATGATTATTGACTTATTTGAGATACATTCTGATTTAAAATGAATTTTTTAATTATTTTAAGATGTTCAATGAAATTATTCTTAAGAATTTAAATATTATTAGTGGTATTTCGGGGGTTCATGACAAGAAATATGGAATGGTGGTCATCCATTGCGTAAATCAGATTTTCCATAGAGTTAGGATGACTCTATGTTCCCTAAATGTGCATTCCAAGTGGATGGGTGAATGATTCATGGAAAAAATTTAATGGGTATCTAACACCATGAATACATTTGAGGATATATTATATATGGTCATCACATTTTTTAATAATGAATGTGGAATTCTAATAAAACCATGTGGTCTAATCCCATATTGGATAGTGGGTGGTGCATGGTTGGTGCATGCTTTGGAAAATAGTGTGGCCAATCCCTTATCCTAATAGAATGTGTGTTTTTAAATTTTTTCCTCTCCATACATATGTGTTATTTCTGAGGATATCCCTCCATTTTTTCTCTAGTAAACCTATTGAAAAATAAATCTCCCTGGACATTCCTGGGATTCATCTCCCTCATTAAAAAATGATGGGAGCACTATTCTTTGTGAATCGATGATTCAGGTTTGTATAACACTACACTTCATTCTATTTCATGCATTATGGGTATTTTAGACATTTAACATCATCTAAAAATCTAAACCCCTCTTTTTTCTTTTCATTAGTAGTTTAAGGTTTTGATGGGTGTTCGAATCTGAATAAATGGATAGGGTAAAGTGGGTGTTTGTCTTCTTAATAATGTTATGTGGTATACATGTTATAACCCATAGTCTTCATGTTTTTTAAGGATTATGTGGTTGTGATATTGTTTTATTATTGTAATTATTTTGATTCCCATATTGAGAAATTATTTTGTGGTTTATTAAATGATTAATCTAACCCCTCATTATCCCTAAATGATGCATTGAGGTTGACTAGACCGAGAAAGAGTACACTATTTGGGATTCCATAAACCTAAACATGTGTTTGGGTAATTTAATTTTAATTTTAATGGTATTTGTGATAAAACCATTGATAGTTAAATTTATCCTATTGACATGGCTTTATAAAGGAAAAATATATAAATTTTTTGTTTTCTTAGTTAAAAAGAATTGTGAAATAAACTTTATTTTTTTTAATTGATTACAGTTAAAATGGAGGTGTCTGATAATGTTAATTGTTAATGAGTCCTGAAATTAATATGGTATATTTTTTATTGGGTTATTTCATGGTGATTATTTATGTGTTGATTGAACTGTAAATTGTTAAGTGGAATTTGGGTTCAAGGAGTATGATTTTTGAATCGGTAAATGTAGTAAATTTATAAAGTAGCATATGTATAAGACTTTGTGTTATGTATGGGATATTAGAATTGAGGATCTATTCTAATGGGTTGGGTTTGACATAGGCACTAAACTCTATCAATTTTAATGTATGGTTTAGGGAGGTCACATTGAGGCTATATGACCCTAACCGTGGCATTTGATGAGACTTCCTAGACTGAGGATCCGATCTATGTGTGATGAATATGTTTTTTAAAATCTTTCCCCTAGTGAGATAGGTAACTTGACTAAACCCCAAATTTATAATAGTTTAACAACATAGCCTAAAGTGAAATTAATGAAAATGAATAACCCATGGGATTAATATTTAAAATGGATTATGTGAACCTTGTTATCTAGTGGATCCCAGTTTACCTATGTTTACCTTGTATTTCATTTATTACTTAGGTACACTATTAAATTATAATTTATTTTTTTATAGAAACCATTGTTTTTGTCATGTTGAGTTGTACTGAAACCTAACATGTCTTCTACTAGGTTCGCATGAAAACATCATGCTTGCAGGCCTAGAAAAGGGGAATTTCCCTATTATAATTTTTTTATTCATTGGATGTGCATGGATGGGGATTTTTAACATGATGTTAGGACCCATTTTATGGATTCTTATATTTTTCCTTGTATTGGGTTCACCATACATATAAAATAGTATGACATGACATAGTATATTTACTGGTTGGGTGTTCTCTTAAACAATGTTTTGGTAAAAAATGATGGTAATTAATTTTAATTTTTATATGATCCATTTATTCAATAATTAATCTATTATGGATTACCCTGAAAATTGGATATGGAATCCCCACAAGATCTAAAAAACCCTCATTACTATTTGGAAACATCTAGAATAAAAATAGTCCTTCTTGAGAACATGTGATGACATGAATCAGACATCGGTTTAGTGGCCTCTAGGTTGGGGATGTTATAATGTGACATCAAATCCATTTTCTTGACTATTGTTTTACCATTTGGTGGTGGTAGATAATATATTAGGATGTTTTCGGCTTGGCCAATGAGTCTTTTGTGGGAGTTTCTAACCCATGAATTAGTGAAATCACATATACCTAGGGTGGGATTGATTATATTGATGTGTGATTGTACATTTGAATGATATTTCACCACTGGGTGATATAATTATTTTGTGATGTAATTACACTATGATATTATGGATCATGGCTGAAATGGCTTGAACTTTTCCATACATGCTTCATTTTAGGCACCTAGGTATATAGGTGGAATGTTTCATGGTATTCACACACGAGGAAGATGCGTGAAACATAAGGGGTATAATGCATTTCATTTTCATTTAAAATAGGATATACGTGGGGCCAAATAATGATGATAAGAATAGGAAAATGGAAATAATGTGAATGAATGATAAATAATAGTGCCTAATTAATGGTTTAAAATTGGTTAAATGTTTGGTTGTAATAAGTTTTATTGGTTGAATGGTTCCCAATAAGTGAATGATTTTCTATTTGAAAGTTTTTGTGTGAGTTGGTTTTCCCCATATTGACCATGGTCCATGCTAGGTATGGATGATGGTAGTGATAATGATGTAGATATTACTATTTATAAGTTTTAAATGAAATGAGTTTCTTATTTTTAATATAGAGAATTATTTTTTGAAAACAATGTATGGTCTATGTTATGTGTTCTGAGATGTGTGTTTTTTATTATTGATAAATTTCATTATAAAGGAATTTTTCTGTTCTAGGAAAAGAGGATATTGTCAAAAATAATAATCCAAATGTGGGTTAGGAAACCATGATGGTCTAGGTTGAAATAGTAGAGGAAAAGTTTTTTGATAACATTATTAAATTTTGGAAGATGATGGAACATGACCCTCGGTGTTTCAGGCCGAGTATATTTCACCAGACCATAGGGATTTAGTTGTAGTGACCTTTATCATTTTAAAGAGAGGTTTGAACTGATTCTTAAGTGTTCAATATTGACACCATCTAGATGACAATGGAAAACACTGAGACTCCTTCTAATAAGAGAGTCATTCAGCATCTTATATGTTGCGAGGACCGGTGAAGCACTATTAGTATATTCTGGATCAGACTCAGCAAGCTGATGGTATGTTATGGATGGACTTCTAAGACATTTTCTAGTAAATTTCAATCTCTATACCATAAGACATGAGAATTATGTGATGCATATAAGGTTGATATGGGGGAAATATTTAGTGATGGTTTATGATGTCTACTAAAAAAACATCAAAAATATTTTTCCTTTTGTTTATAGGGGTTGAGGCCACTATGGAATGAAATTTCTACGATAGACCTAAACATTATATCATGTACTAGTTGAATATATTTTTTTCAATTGTATTACTAAGATGGAATCACTGACCTTTGTTTTATAATGAAACATAAATTATGTTTTTTGTGGTAATTTGGCCCCGTTTAGATGGTCCAATGGTAATATGTTTTATATAAGGGATCATAATTTGAGTGTATTCACAAGACTAGTGGTGTGAAGGGTTTTCCAGATAAGTGGACCTGCCTCTCAACTTGGTGACAAGGGGTTTTGATATCAGTGTATCATACTGGGACACATTCATGGATGGGGCCCCTTACCACAAGCTGAGTGTTGAGCATACAACATGATGGGTAATTTACAATGGTTCTATTAGAAACATTAATAGAAAAGAAATAATGATGGATAAAGGCTAATGTAGAGTGCTGGTAGAAGGATGGATATCCCATATAGAGTAGGTTGTATGAGCTCTACTGGACAAACGTTTTGAGGATTCATCTGTAGTAATCAATGACCAGAGAAAACTTATTAGTAGAGTAGTACATAAACATGTCCTATGACCAGAACTGATGGTAGAGGAGTGGGTTAGCTCGCTCCAATTTAGCCTACACAAGGAGTTAGTGTTACTGGACCATCGAAATATCAGGGTACAATCCTCGTAGCTTCCATTCATTCTAATGATTTATTTGATAAAGGTTCCTAACATTCTATTATATCATCCCAATTTATGAATGTTTCATGATTAGAAGTGGAACATATGTATGGGGATATATTAATTTATAGACATTTTGGGGCCTGACCATAAAATATATGGCAGTGTATTAAGTGTTCACTCTTGGTTAGGGGGTACCATTTTCTGTGGGTCATGTTTTAACTCAAAATGTTTGGTTTTGATATGATATTAGGAATTCATTGCCTATTTTTGTACCATCACATATTGATTTTTATCATCGAAGTGTAACATTCACACACCTAAATGGGAATACTAATGTTAACCATCGGTAATGGGAAATCAGTGAAGGTATTTCAAGGCTAGTCTATCATCAGTTTGTGGAACTCACAACCAAAGTGGCTTGTTTTATGCTCAATGATTTGGGTATTGAGAAGATACTATTTCCTCTTATGGTGGATCAATTTCAAGTTGTGTTTGTTAATTACATATCATGGATTCAACATGAGAGAGATGTTGAGTTCAAGATAGAGTTACTACCGTGATAAAACCCTTTTTCTACTCCTCCATATATAATAGAACCAGCGTACCTCCTGGAATATAAAAATCAGTTGGAGGAATTTAGTGATAAAGGGTGTATCCGTCCATGTACATCAACTTGAGGATCTATAGGGTTATTTTCCAATTTTCCGATGGATACATGTTATTTTGTGTTTATTAGAGGAATATGAATCATTAGAACATTAAGAACAGATACCCTCTTCCATGAATTGATGATCTTTTTGACTAGTTGAGAGGTGATTTTGTGTATTCTATAATGAATTCATATCATGGTATCATCAGATGAGGGTGATACCTTCATATATACCAAATTTTGCATTATGTAGTTGGTATGGTTTATATGATTTTGTATCGATGTTATTCGGGTTTACCAATGCACTGGCTATTTATATGGCCCAATTGAACCAAATATTTACTACATAGAAGGAATAGTTTGTAGTTATATTTGTGGATGACGTCTTAATGTACCCCAAGACTCAGGATGATGATGTCAAACATCTTGAAATCATCTTGAGTACACTATGATAGAATATTATATATTACAATATATTAATTTCCATTTATGATATCTGGTGTACATTTATTGTTCCACAACATCTCCGAGGTAGGTGTGTCAATGGACCTAGAGATATTATATGTGGTTGAATCTCAGGTTCATCCCAATAATTTTTTTTATATTAGAATTCATTGAGGTTTAGAGGGATATTATCAAGTTTTCATCAATAAATTTTTCCCGTTTGAATGAAATTTTATAATACATGACCTTGAATGGAATCAAATTTTAATTGTCTTGAAATGTGTTAATGGTGCCCATGAGTTAAATAAGAGTCTAACTACCACACTAATTGGATTTAGCTCAATCCAAGTAAGATGTATATCTTATTTTGAGATTCATCTGGTGTTGGGATTTGGGTAGTGTTGGGGCATAATGAATGGGCTGTAAAATATGTGTCATTGTTGTTGACAACTTGGGAATGAAAATACACCACAAATGATCTTGATTTGGTCATATTTGTTTAAAAATTAATCTGTTGGAGACATTATGTTTTTGGAGAAATTTTTACTATATATAAAATTCATAAAAGAATTTTGTAAGTCTTCTCCGATGATAAATTCTAATCCTACGATATTTGGATGGGTTGTGTACATGCATTCATTAGATATTGAGCTAGTTTATATGAAGGGAAATTGGAATAGTGTTGCGGATTCTGTTGGCTGGAAGACTCAATACTAGACAGTTCAGGAATGTTGTTATCAGTTGAGGATGATGACAACGTTTGCTGATATAAACATATAGTTAATGAGGGAAAAGGGAATATGAAACTTTCATCCATAGAAGTAAAGTACAAGATTTTGATATGAATCAATGATATGTAGTAGGAGGATCTGTACTTATTGTATTTGATGTAAATTATTTATGGTGTTGAGTCACCTTCTAAATAGACTATTGGTGGCGATGAGATCAATCATGTTTGTTCCACGTTTTCCTTCATACATATATGTGGGAAGATATTATTTATGTGTTTCCCTCTTTTAAGTGTGTGGTTCATCAGGGTCAAAAGAAATGTATCATGGCCTTTGTAGATATTATTGGTGGATAGGGATGAAGAAAAGAGTTTAAGTTTTTATGACATGTTGTTATACTAATCAGTTGGTCACGGTTGAGGATCATCAAATTAGTGGTTTGTTACTCCCATTTACAATTTTTTTAATATAAATTGGATGACACAATGATCTATTTTATTGTAGGTCTTCTATGTATGTCTCATAAAAATGATTGTATCTAAGTAGTTGTGGATCCATCGTCCTTGTTGGAATTTTTTTTACCGATTTGAGAGGTCTTTTTTAGTGACCAGTTGGTATAGTTGAATGTTCAGAAGATAGTGTTGCAGCATAGAGTTCAATACATTATAGCCTAATATAATGATCCATATTTTACATAGTTCTTCTATATGGGGTTACAAAAAGCTCTTGGTATCTATGGATTTTTTATTATGTAATTTAACCCATAGATATACTAACAATCAGTGAGTATTATCCAGGTGTTAGAGGACATGTTGAGGGAGTGTTTCCTCAATCATGTTGGATATTAGGATAGTCACATGGAAGTTGTTGAGTTTCATTATAAAAACACTTAAAATGAGAAAATTCAGAAGATAACATTTGAGGTGCTGAACAAGAGACTGCGTAGATCTCTATTGTGTTGGATGGAAGATATGAAATCATAGTTAATGGGACTATGCCTCGTGATGGAAATGTCAGATGAGGGTTAGTTTATTTAGAGTAACATAGATATAACTCATAGTAGTTAGATTTAATTTTTTAATCTATGTCATAGAACACAAGGGTTTATGATGGGTGATCTCGTATTTCATCGGGTCTTCATAGGTTGGGTCCCTTTCAGAATCAGATGCAAAGAAAAGTTGGTTCCCATGTATGTGAGCCTATTTGAGTGTTTGGAGATAACTATATCATTTCTATATCATCTAAATATTCCACATTAGAATAGTTTTACGCAAAATAATTTTCATGTTTCACAACATCTAATGTCTTAGTCATACCCTTGTAACAAGATGTTAATGATGCTGATCTTGTGGAAGAAGAGTCCTTTGTGGCAAATATGGTTCGTATTGTTGATTATTGTGGAAAATTATTTTGGGGAATGAATGTTCCCTTAGATTTATTTTTTAAGTTGGATGGTAATGAATAATAAAAATATTGGGAGAGGGATACGGATTTGTAGGCCTAGTGCCATGATCTCTTTATATTGGATGCATAGTGATGTTTGGGAGTGAGGCTTTAGGAAGAGTAGTTATATGGAGAGGGAGGATGTAAGATCGCATACTTGTTTAATGTATGTAATTTTTTATCATTATGGTTTGAATAAATTTATGTCAGTTGATGAAAATTATCCCTAGACTACAAGGATTCTCGGGGTATTCTGTGTGTTTGGGTAAGGAAAGAGGGAATGCTTGTCATCCAGTGCACTGTTAGGAGTAACCGTGAACCCTATCCATGTTTTCCTAGAGAAGGGGTTAATAGTCCAAAAGATTCTTTCAAGGGGGAAGGCAAATCCATGAAATCATGGACAATTTCATTCTACATGTTCATCATAGAGTATGATAAACCACGCTGGATTCCCCAAAAACCATGCAGAATAACCCCATGTTATATAGTGGGTGGCACACAGTTGGGGCGATTTTTGGAAAGAAATTAATTAAAACAATATTCTCCTTAAAAATTATGATCTGATCTTTTTTCCCTCTACATCCATAGGTGTTCTTACTAAGGATTTCCTATATTCTTCCTCTATAATCCCATGTGACAAACCAAAGAAATCTATAAATCCCAATGATCGATCTACCACTTTTATTAGATGTTTGGTGAACCATTGATTCATAATATAAGAACCATGTGAGTCTACCACTCATCTTATTTCTTATTATCTTGTTAGGGATATGGATTACATTCATCTTTTGGTGAATATATACAAACCACTTTTTAAAGTGGATCATAGGTTGGGGTTTGAAGGGCCACCAAATATGATGCAATGGGAACAGTTAAGCGAGTGATCATCTTTGTAATCAAGGAAGGTGTTCTTCAAGTTATATATAAAATTATTGATGTTGGTTTCTTCATATGTGGTTCTTATATTGGTTTCTTATTTTTTACCTCTTAATTCACATAGTGATAAATGATAAATAATTTTGTAAGATGATGAATCAAACCCCTCATGATTCACATTGATTGCATTGAGGTAGAATATATCGGGAAAAAGGTAACTGATGGGGGATTACATATTCCTTAACATGGATTTGGGTAAGGGAATTTTAATTTGAAGTATTTATGTGATAAAACCTATGATTGTTATGTTTATCATCTTAATAAGAATTTTTTAAGGAAGAATATGTAACACCCTGAGTCTTTGTGAACATTTTTTTCTTCAAATAAATTAATTTGATTTGATGACATAAATTGAATGAGAGAGTAATTAAAATTTTCATTTTATTATACACAAAGGTAGTATTACACTACACACAACACCAAATTGGGTTGTGTTACACGAACACTGAGTTTCTACGAGAAATCAGTTTATTTTTATAGTTATTTAAACAAGATTGTAATAAACATATTTTTGAAAATAATAATTTGAATAATAATAAGTGGTTTTTAAATTTTATTTTTAATGGTTTCAAATAATAAAAATTTATTCAAAATGAAATATATAAATACATATTAGACTTTATATGATGAAAATACTATTTTCATAAATGAATTTTTTTTATGTATTTCTATATACAGTAACAGAGTTAATGTCATATTCTAATGGAAATTTTATTTGAGAAAATAAAAATTATTATTTTAATTAATAATTATGAAATTAAATTATGGATAATTTGTTATATTTTTTAGAAAAAAACCTCATTTCGGGATGAATAGTAAAAAATACTGAATTTTAATTCAATACTTCATATTCATATGATTTATTTAGATAGTAAAATTATATTTTAATTAGTTTTTAACATTTTAATAATTAAATTTTACAATAATTATTCAAATTTATATAATTTGAAACAATTTCACAAAGAAAATGGATATAAAAACATCCCAAACTTTTCAAAAAAAAAATTATCAAAAACATGATATTGCGAATCTTCTGATGGATTAATTTTAAATTAATTTATTGAACATATGTGATCAGAACATAGAATATTTTATTCATTATATTTAATCATCATATTTTATATTATCTAATAAATTTATATTATTTTTTTTATAAAAACTATTAGTAAAACTGATTAATATCAATAACAGTGATTAAGTGGAATATTAGCTTAATAAATGACTAAAAATTATACATAAACCCCGTCACGAACTAAAATATTTTCAAAAATCAATTTAATATTAGTACTTGGACCCTATAATTATTTTTATCAACTTTATTCCATTATATTATTCACTTTTTATAGGAAATACATAGTTTTAATTCCCTATCCAAACATTTAAAAGAATACCACTCCTCCTCCACTATAAAAAGTCATTGAACCCTCCCACTTATTCAAACCTATAAAGACATTTATAAATTATATAATAAGTTACTATAATATAAAACCGCACCCTTTTCATCGTATAAGACTCGTATTTAGTATAATGGGGTACAAGGTTGTCCTATTGTGAAAATCCAGAGGTGTTTCTAAAAAAAGAGGTATCCTTATTTAATGATCACATTAGTTTTATTTATTTCTCCACACCATCAATTATACCTATTAAATTATCATATAATAATAATTTTGTCCTAAACATACTATGATATTATTATTCTAGCATTTTGATTGACACATAATAACACATCCATCTATAGGGGAACAAAATTACGATTATTCTGTACAAGAGACTATCACCTCAAGAAATTATGTAGTTAGTTTTTCTTTAACGTATATCATTGGTGGAAATTGTGATGTAAAATCTATTTTTAAATTAATTATGTGATATATATATTATGTATTTATACTTAATTAATTATTTTATATAACATAACATTGTGCTTTCCATTTTGTGGGAATATAAAAATTTCATTTGGGGAAGTGTGAAATAGCTCATCCTAAAATAGATGTGATTCGTTAATAATATACATTTAATGTATTAATAATGTATTAATTAAAAATATAAGATACATATTAAATAATAATTCTACTATAATTATTATATATAAATTTATTTAATTTATTATCATTCGTTCAATATGTTAATTAAATGAAAACAATGTTTGTGCTTACATACAACCTACCATCTCTATGAACTCTGTATTCCATCTCATATTTTAATATTTCATAAATTATTATATAGAAACATATACTAAATATAAATTATATTTTAATAACATTTTTTAATATTGAATTCATGATATGAGTATAAGGAACAAAAATATTACAAATTATGAAACATATCAAGAACAAAGTGGATATTGTCGGATACGTAACATTAACTTTGTACTATTAATAAGAATGTAATATAAAGCCATATATTTTATATTATATAGGAATATAATTTTTAGGTATATTTATAAGAAACTTATACTTATTATACATGATTTTTTATTGAGTATGATGGGAATGAAAAAATAAAGTAATATTATTTCTAGTCTCACTTTTATTTCTAGGTGATTAATTCCATATTCACCTCCCATTTTTTTTGGTGTATACAATGACCATGAATAAATTATATGACTATTATTATTAAATATTTGGTTATTTAAATACCCATTTTATTAATGATTTTTCAGGGGTTTATGTTATAAATTTACCAAATTAGAAATGTTTTTTTATCTCAATTTTCAATCATTAAGACAAATGTTATCATTACCAAAATCCTTGTTTTAAAAAATTTTCTAATTTTTTTTTTAAAGATGATATTTTAAGATTATTTAAACTAAAAATGAATTAAAATTATTTTTATGTTTTTAGAATAATTCTTTAAATGTTTTTTATGTTTTTTTCCATGAATTGGTTTTCAATACATTTTCAGTATATCCTTATATGTTTTCAAAACATTTTAAAATAAACTGTTTTAGAAAAACTACAAATATTTATTTATATGGTTTCAAAGTGTTTTTAGTGAAATGATATTCAAAACATTTTATGTATTTATTTATAATTTTTCAACTTCATTTTCAATGAAAATGATTTTTACAACGTTTTATGTTTTTGAAAGAATATTTTATGAAAGAATGGATATATTAATAAATAAATATTTTTAAAAGATATTTAAATTTTATATTAAATATAAAATAACATGAATTTTTGATACTAATGAGTTTATGGGGATAATTTTATAATATAAATTTATATTCGTTCTCCTAACGGTTTACATTTTTATGGCATTATTTTTATGAAAAATGTTCCTCACCGATTATATTCTTAAAAACCCTTCTTATTAGATAAGTTATGCATTGCTGAAATGATTTTGAAACCTATATATTTACTTAAGATATGTTATGGTTACATTTTTTTGAAACCAATTTCATTTTTGGGCTAATGATACTATTTATGATGAATTATTAACACATGTATTTAAGATTTATTTTATTATATGGTCGGGAAAAATGTTTACTATAAATTAATGGTGTACAGATTTTAAACTGTTTTGATAATGAAGGGAGTCTTGTCGATTGGCTTAATCCAAAATGGGATGATGGGGAAACATGAATCATTATGGGAAGGTGTTGAAACATGTTCCACTATGGGAACATGGGGAGAACTGCACCACTATGGGATGATGGGGAAACACAGTCCACTTTGGGAATATGGGGAAACCCAATCCACTGTAGGAAGGTTAGAAAACACAATCCACTATGGGATGAGGGGGAAACCTGATCCACTATATGATGATGGGTGAAAATGTACCCTTATAAGGAAAGGACTATGACAGGGGATGGGGGTGTGTCCTATCATGTAGGTGTAATCCCCATGAATTGAGTTCTTATGTTTAGGTAGTGAAACGTTACTTATAGGTAATTATGTTACATGATTACATGATTACCAAAAATTCGATGTCTTATTCTTATGATATTCACACATGGTTTAGGTTCCCGAATATCATAAAATTCTTGTATTGGGAGCTTCCAATCATTATTCCATGATATACATTTATGATATTTTATATACAGAGTATGATATTCTAATGTTATAATAGAATTCAAATAATGGTATTCTCATTTTTATACTTTCATATCTCCATCGTTTACACTTACTAGGATACTACACACACTCATTTTTATGTTTCCATCCACAGATTAGGAAGATATGTATTAATAATTATGTCTTTAAGAAGGATTTTTATCATAAAAAAACATAGTGGATGATAATGTTTCAAACTTATGTACTAGGTTTTATGTTTCCATGATTATAAAGGCTCTAGTAAAATATGGTCTTTTGGTATATTTGTATGTAATGTATTAAGTATTACATAGAAGTAATGTTGTGTTAATATATGAAAAGATTGTTTTTTACATTTGGTACCAAATCCAATTATTATTTATACTTTTTTATACAAGTATGAAAAAACATTTCTGAGAAATCTAAGGAAATTTCTAAGGAAAAGTCTGAGGACAATTGAAGAGTATATAAAAATGCCCTGGAATTTTTCTAAAGGATATAGTGAATGGTATCCTAGAAATATATCCTTTTTGTATATTAATGTAAACGTTCTTTTAGCAGAAATTACCTAGGTGTAACAAATCTGATATGGGGTGTCAAGTTTGACTCCTGTGTAACGTAGTATATGATAATAGGCCTTACTATGCACCTATTTTGACACACCTAGAGAACATTCTATTGGAATTCACATAATCGTCACAAAACCTCAAATGAATTTAATTGTTTTTCTATTAATACCCTTAGCTAAACATATAGTGTCATATATTGTCAAATAGGTCATAATTTATACATCATATATGTAAGATTTCATGATTATATAGTTCCACACTATAAAAAATGATCTTACATTGGGAATTTTGGTTTCAGTTAATGGATATAACTAGAAGGAACTATGTAAATGGTTAATATGATGGATAATGAAAATATTTTACTTTTGAGCAGTAAGATAGAATGGGAGTTAGAAATAAAATATTCATTCTTATATTCACACGACATTACCAAAAAATAAATCTATATGAACATAAAAATGAGAAAAAAATGGAACAACGTTTTGTTGAGTACTTTATGAACAAACATCCACATTCTTCTAATGAGTCATCTAATCCACTTACTTCGTAACATTTGATCTATAAAACTAAAATGATATTCACTATTTTCCAATGTTAGGACCGTGAGTAATTAATTCTAGTTGTTTATCAGTTAGAAAGAGAATCAAAACAGCGGTGGATTATAATCAATAATACAATGAAGAAATATGAAATTAAAAACATGGAATGGGATGAATTTAAAAACATATTATTTATAAATTATAGTAGTTTTGGGACATATACAATTAATGGAAAAAGACTTACTTGAGGTGAAGAAAAATGATGATGAATAAGTCGGTACCTATGAGTCTAATTTCACATGCCTTGTGAGGTACACATCTGAATTAATCACTCACTCTGAATGTGATGTTAATCAGTAAATTAGTGGATGATAAGTAATTCTAATAATTATAATTTACATAAAATACTTTTGTAGATATGAAGAGGTTTTGAGTTGTGAAATCAATTTTTAAATTGGGTTAGAGTGACATATCAATCTAGTAGTTTAAAAAAATGAAGTTAGAGTTTATAGGAAAATTTAAAATTATGAATAGAAGAAGATAAGTCTTGTTGTATGATCCACATTTATAATTATGCATAGAGGATATTATCTTGTTTTATATAATATGGGTTTTAAGTGCATAAGATAATTCCATCGGTAAATTGATTTTTTTCCCAGATAAGAAGAGATTATAAATAGATAAAAGTAGGGGAAATGTTATAAAAAATAACCCTACCAAACATCAGTGCTTTATGTGTATGGAGGGTGAGAATTAGGCTAACCAGTTCATAATCTCAGGGGTTATAGACAATGATCGATATTAGAAGCCTCTTAAAGTGAGGTTTACGTTTAAATATCATGATATAACTTTTTTTGAATATGGGTGAGATAATTATGTTGTGAAATGTACACTTATTATCCACTACAGAACATTGAATATCTTATTTTATTCTTGATTTACCCACTCTTTCTTATCTAGATAATTCTATAAGGGTGTTCATATTCCATGAAAAATATTATTTGTGAATTTATTAGAATAATATTTTAATAATATGATGGTTGAATATCAAGTAAATTATTTATAAATGATTGAAGTTTATGATTATTGACATCCTATAAGTCTTTTCATAATTCCCCTTGTTTACATTGATGACATATCAGAAATATATTGGATTTCATCGTATAAATCCCACATCAATTTTTGGGGAATTAAACCAATATTTGATATTTAAAACCAACCTATGTTCGTCGATTAATGTGATGATAAGTATCAACTTCCCAGGGAGATTAAATGTAGTGTATGTTTAATAATTTCCATTCAGAAGGTGTGTTTGTCCCTTAATGGTTTTGGTGAAACTCAAACATCGATGATGTTTCAATTGTTTAAGAATTTATAGAGGTATTTAATAATTATTTTACTATACTCCCATGAAAATTATGAATTTTTTGTAGGATAGTGAGAAAAGATAATTCCACATCATTTTCGAAGTCTCTGTATATAATGGACCCAATTGAGCTTCTTAAATTGAAGATGAAACCCCATGAAAACTTTGATATATAATTTATTCAACCATTTTTTTTACGTTTGGATGAATCTTTTCATTAATAGTACTGATTTTTTATCAATGAAAATCAACAATGATTATCAGGAGATGAACAAGATCACAATCAAGGACATGTATCCACTTCATTATATTGTTGATGTTTTTGATCAACTATAGAGATCTAAATACATTTCCAAGATTGGCCTTCTATTTGGATATCATCAATTCTGGGTAAAGATAAAAGACATACCAAAGAAAATATTCCATATAAGCTATGGACACTATGAATATATGGTGATTCCTTTTGGACTCACTATTTCTCCTTTTATCTTTATATATTTGATGAATATATTATTTAGAAATTATATTGATTAGTTTTTGGTAGGATTTATAGATGATATTCTTATATATTCAATGAAAATTGATGATAATGAAGACCACTTTAGAATATTTAAAAATACCCTTAGGATGGAGAAAAATTGAGAAAAATATACAATGGAAAACTTTTTGATGAAAAAGGGTTCATTTTTGGGAAACATAATCTCATGATATAGTATTTGATTAGACCAATCAAAGAAGGAGGATATTAAATGATTCCTTTGATCAATCATGGTAACATTAATCCATTGTTTTCATTGATCATCTATATATTATTTATCATTTGTGGATATTTTGTCATGATTCTCAGATCCAATGAAAAATTACATTTTTAAGAGTTCTATGTTTCATTGGATATACGAATGCTAATAAAATTTCAAGGAACAAATGAGATATTTGGTCAGCACACCCATGCTTACATTACACTACATATTATATGGGTTTATAAATAATATTTAAGTATCAATGAAGGTATTTGGAGGTATTATTATGTAAAAAACCATTTTTATCCCCTACACCTCATGATACTTGATGATCTATAATAACAATTTCCCAACTCATGATTTTGAGTTAGTAGTGGTAGTATTTTCATTTATTATATTAAGGAATTAAAATTATAGGGAAAATGTGATATATATTTATATATAGACTTTTCATAAATGTATAAAATAAATATTCACATAGAAGGAGTTAAACATGAACCACAGAAGATATTTAGAGATGATAATGGATTATGAATTCTCAATACATTACCATCTTGGGAAATGGAACAAGATGTCCAATGCTTTGAGTAAAAAGAATCATGCTATCTAATCCATAAATAGGATCCAACAAAATCCTATATTTTGGTATTTGAAAAATAGGGATATGTATATCTTCATGGATGTGAAAAAAAACATCTTTCACAATTAAATGTTCAACCCTATATCAAAGTGAAGATTTAGGAGGTACATGAGGAAGATGTAGAGCTATAAAAAAGGATAAAAGTGTTCCATAGGTTAACTATGATCAGGATGTTATGATACGGTTCAATAATCATGTATGTGTTCCTTCAATACCATATTATAACGATGTTTTATAAGATGAAGCTCATAGTTTATAATAATCTATTCATCTTGGATTTACGAAGATGTATAATTATTTGAAGGAATTGTTCTGGTGGGATGAAAGGAAGATAGGTATCGTTGAGTTTGTATCTTGTTTCTTGGTATTCCAACACGTTAAGGTACAAATAATAAATACTAAGGTGATATTGTATCCATTACACATACCATAACAGAAATGAGAGAACATCACTATAGATTTTATCATTGTAATCCCAAAATCCAACATATGTTTTTTAATGATATATGGGTGGTAGTCTATCACTTTAATAATATCACACACATAATTTTTATTATATGTGACATTTATCTAGGTCATATCACCATGATATATATTAATAAAGTGGTAAGGTAGAATGTATTACCACATTCCATTGCATATAATTGGTATCCAAGGATTAACTAAATGTTTTGGTGATGTATTCACCATGAACATAATTCAAAATTTTATTTGGAACTTCTTCCAATCCTCATATGAATGGTCATTCTAAAAGAGAAATTCAAACCCCAGAGGATATTTTCAGATATTCATGATTGGATTTCATATGTGTTTGGGATCAACATCTTCCTATAGTTATATATTTATGCAAAAATATATATCACGCAAGATTTGATATGGCT
This sequence comes from Viscum album, assembly GCA_963277665.1. Taxonomy (NCBI): domain Eukaryota; kingdom Viridiplantae; phylum Streptophyta; class Magnoliopsida; order Santalales; family Viscaceae; genus Viscum; species Viscum album. The sequence continues at coordinate 1,872,089,847 of OY728133.1, forward strand.
CCATATGAAGCCCTATATAAGAATAATTTTTGATATACAATGTTCATAGATGTAGTTAGAGAGGGAAATCTATAGGGATATGAGATAGATGAAGTAATGGTTGAGAATGTTAGAACCATTCAATAAAATATCAAGGAAGGAAAAGGTCAAAAATTTATTAAGAACACCATTGGTGTGATCTATAATTGAAATTAATGATAATGTTGTTATATGAAACTCTCCCTATAGTAGTGTAATATTTTCATGAATAAAGGGAAACTAATCCATAGATATATTTATCCCATTGAGATTCTTGATCATATCTGAATAATAGATTATAGCATGAAAATTACTCCAAATATCTATCATTTCCATGATTTTTTCAATGTATCCTTCTTGGGTAAATACACATATGAACCTTTTCATGTTCTAAACATAGTGGAAAAACTGTTGGAGTAAAACATTTTTTACAAGGAACAACCTGTTGAAATTATAGACCATACAAAGAATATTCTATGAAACAAGACAACTCACTTGGTCAATGTTTTTTTGAGAAATCACCAGTGAGAGAAAACTATATGGGAAGTTGAAGATATTATGGGGTTGTAATATCCTTTTATTTTTGTTTCAGAATGATGAATGTTGAGGGAAAATTTCAATTTATAGTTTGTAGAATATAACACCAAGATTTTTTGTGAACCTTTTTTTAAATAAATTGATTTTATTTTATTTCTATCATTGAAAAATACGATAAGTAAAACATTCCTTATATTCTACGCCAAGGTAATCTTCCAAAACATACAACAATTACTTGGATTGAATTAGACACAACACTATGTATCTATGAAACATTATTTTATTGTTATAATCATTTAAATGAGATGGGTACAACCTAACCATTAATAATATTTATTTGAATATTAATAATTAATTTATAAAAGTTATTTATAATGATTTAATATAAATTAAACATATTTAAAATGAAATATTTAAAATTTGGTAGGTTATTATTTTTTTAAAAGTTCTACTTTTTTAAATGAAATTATTTTTAGGTCATTATGTGAACAATAAAAAAATTTATTTTAGGAACTATTATAAGTTGAAATTTAGAAAAAAGAAATATTTTTCAATTTATATTTCCTATATTATAATACGGTGTTTATTTTATTTTTTCAAAAAACCTAATTTTTGGATGAATAGTGAATAATTATGAATTTTAATTCCAAACTATTTTTCATGTAATTTATTTATATAGAAAAATAATTTTTCAACTTGGTTTGAAATTTTAATTAGTTAAAGTCCATATAAATCTATCCAATATAGTTCATTGGAACAAATTTCATATTGAATTTGGGTATAAAAACATCCCAAACATTAAATAAATTATAATAAAAAATTTCTCATTGACACGACACCTCTCTAGGATTAATTTTAAATTAATTTATTCCACATTTGTGATCAGAATTTAGAAAAATATATTCCATTTTTTTAATAAAAATATTTTATAATATGTAATATTTTCAAAAAAAATTGTACAAAAAATATTCCTAAAAATGATTAAAATTAATTACAACGCTTAAGAGAAAAACTACATTAAAATAGAACTAATTTTTAATCATAAGTCCCAGAAAAACCTTGAAATATTTAAGAAATCCCTTTTATGTGGTTATTTTGATCCCTACCTCTCTTACCTAGGATTTGGTCTATTAGTGGATCCACCATTCATAGGAAAAACGTGTTTGGAATTCCAATACCAAATATTTATGAGAATTCCACTCCTCCTACAATACAAAAAGTCACTCACCCCTCTAAATTATTCATACCACTCAAGCCCTTTTGATATCCCAAAATCTACTCACATAATATAACAACATCCCTAAACTCATCTTATAATCCTCACATTGGGTATAAAGGGATTCAAGGTAGTCCTTTGGTGAAAACTGGAGGGAGTTACGTAGAAAAGATGTAACCTTCTTAAACTATCAACATTGTTTTATTTCTTATCCACTCCATTAATTATCCATATAAAAATATATAAAAAATAGTATATTAAATGTACTCTCCTTTTCTTATTTTATGTTTTATACCATAACTAACATATACATCATTAAATGGGTAACGAACATACCATTCTAGTCTACGGAGAATAATCGCCTCCCAAAATGTTGTTGTTCCTTTTCTTTTACAAACTCTTGTGGTTTGTTAATTATGATGTAAAATAGGTTTTATATGATTCATGTAATATTTATGATGTTTATATACTTATTTAATTACTATATATTTCATACCTTTATTCTAGCTATTTTTTTAAATTCAATAATATCGTTTTGGGAAGTGTGGACTACACCCTCCGTAGAGCAATTTGATTCATTAACACTGTACATAGAACATATTAATGAGGGGTTTAGTAAAATATTACGATATATATGACATAATAAATCAACTATAATTATTATATATATAAATATATGTAATTTTATTTCATTCATTCAATATGATAATTTAATTGAAAATGTATTAATGTGTATGTATGACCTACCATCTCCAGGAACGATGTATTCCATTTCATATTTATAATTTACATGAATTTTTATAAACACCTATATACTATATATAAAATATATATATATCATGTTTTATATTTATGAATCATTATATAAGTATGAGGACTACAAATAAATCAAATTATGAAAATATGAAGTACACAGAAGTTATTACCCGAAAAGAAACCTTAACCTGGAGGTGTTAATTAAAGGGTGATGTAAATCCATATATGGTATTATATATAAGAATTTAGTTTTGTGGTATTTTTATAAATAACATATTTTTATTATACATGAGGTTTTTTATGGGTATGATGAGACTCAATACCTAGGGTAATGTAATTTCTTGTCTCACTTATATTTTTTTAGATTTATGCCTTATTCAGCAATACATTCATTTGTGTGGTTCATATAAAACCCATGAAAAAAATATATGATTATTTTCATTATTTATATGGGTATTTACATACCCATTTTATTATTTATATTTTAAAACTTTATGTTTCAAAATTTACCAAATCGGTAATGTAGATTTGTCTTAACTATCCTTCATTGGGACACATGCCATGAATTTCAAAAATAGTGTTTTTAAAAATTCATTCAAAAAACATATTAAATATGATATTATAAAATCATATTCAATGAATGGTTATTTTAATTATTTTATTTTTTTCATAGAATTCTATTTATGTTTTCAAATTCATCTAAATGAAATAACATTATGTGTGTTTTCACAAATCCTTATATGATTCATATGTATTTTCTAATAAATGGTTTTCAAAATGATTTATGATTAATTTATATATTTTAAAAGTTTCTTCAAAGAAATAGTTGTCAAAACATTTTCATTAATGTTTTATTTGTTTTGAAGAATATTGTAATTTAATATGGCTTTGAAAATGATTTATGTTTTAAAAATCATATTTCCTAGATGAAAGGAATCATTTCTCTTGAAATGTTTTTAAATATATGATAATATTATTTTTCATCTATGAAAACAACCATTTGTTTTAATCAATACTTATTGGAGAAATTATCGAATTGTTCCATTAATATTCTTTTTTTCATTATTTATGTTTTTATGGAAGGATTTTTATGAAACTCGTTTCACTTACAAGGGTTATATGATTATGATTACTACTTAATTCATGGATTTTTCTTTGAAAAAATTAATATGATACTTAAATTTTTCCTCATGATATAATATAATTTCATGTTTAGTACTTCAATTTAATTTCATGGGATATGAAATGAATGTTTATGATTTTTTAGCACATGTTAGTATGATTTCCTTATGATATTTATGGGACCAATATCTCCCTCCATTACATTGGGTAATGATTTATATTTCATGAGATAATGATGGAGATCATGTCGATGAGATTGATGCACCATTGTAAAATGGTAAAACCAGATCCAATATGGGATAATAGGGAAACCCGATCGACTATGGGATGAGGGGAAAACCGATCCGATATATGAAGATAGGGAAACACAATCAACTATAGGATGATGGGGAAACCCAATCCAGTATAGGAAGACTGGAAAATCAGATCCACTATCGTAAAATTGGAAACCCAATCCCTTCTAAGGAAATGAGTGTGAATTTGGATGGTTTTGTGACCCACCCAGTAGGACTATTACCTTGATTTGTACTGTTATGTAAAAAGTACTAAATTTAGGGATTGATGTTACATGTTTAATTGTTTTCACTAAATTTATGTCTTATTCTTACGATATGTTCCCAAGGATCATGCTCTTGATTATATTATTATTTTTGACTTTTGTATAACCAATATTTATTCCATGATATATGTTTATGGAATTTTATTTTTTGTGTATGATTTTCTAATTTCATGATCATGTTATCATAATCTTATGCTCATGTTTAGGATTTCATATCTCGATTATTTAACCTTATTGTAAATATGATCTCACTACTCTACTGGTTTCATTCCCCATGTTATGAGGTTTAGTATTAAGTATGTTGTTTCTAAGAATGGTGTTAGTCATCATAACCCTATTGGGGGTTAATTTATCTAAATTATATACTAATGTTTGTATATCCATGTTTCCAAAGGTACTAGGATAATTCAGTCATTGGGGGTCCATTTATGTAATTTTTATATATTATTGAATATGTGATGTAATGTAAATGTATGAAAATGGATGAATATTATTAAATGTATGAGTATTTATTTCATTTGACAACATGAATTGTGAAATTAAATTGATGTAGTATTTTTTTATCTCATACGGTGGTGTTTGGTAATGTTAACATGTTAATGAGCCATGAGATGGAAGTGATTGATATATTAATGGGTTATGGAATGGATATTATTTATGTGTTTACTGAACTATGAATTGTTAAATGGTATTAACATTCAATGAGAATAATTTATGAATTGCTTTATGTGGATAATTACTAAGGAATCATGTGAAAATGTATTGGTGGTACATGTGGGGTGTTGGACGTGAGGTTTAATGCCCATGGGTCAGGTTTCAATGAAACATGAAACCCCTCCCCAATTAATGAATTAGTTAAGGAGGTTTTACTAAAGATCAATTCTCTTAATAGTTTCATTTTATAAGACTACAATGATCAAGGGTCTAAAATAATCATGATGAAATATTTTATAGAATATTTCCCCCGAGTAAGATAGGGATCTAGATAGTTCCCTTAATTAATATTAGTTGACCATTTTAGGTTATGATGAAATTGATAAAAATTCCTAACCCATGGGATAAATGATGAAAATAGTTAAAGTGAACGTGGTTAACTAATGAAACCTTATTTATTTATTTATAATTTCTTTAATTAATAATTTAATAAACTATCTATTTAAACTAGAAATTATGTGGTCATCATTGGTGGTGGCCTACAAATTTGTACTACCCCATTACTCAGGCTACCCTGGGTTACCCAAGAAGACATAATTTTTGTTTTTGACTAAAAGGGTAAAAATCCCATTAAAGATGGTTGATTTGGTAATATGATGTGAATAGAGGATGAATTTATACATGGGGTCAGGAACCATTTTCGGGCTCTTCTTTATATCCTTATTTTTGGTCCTCAATACATTTATCCCTATATGACATGACATATAAAATTTACTATTTATATGTAGGATTGTACCATGTTTTCGTAAAATGGTTGGTAATGAATTTTATTTGATTATCGTTAACTTTTTTAGTATTTCATCTACTGTGGATTACATTGACAATGAGGGCTTAGTCTCCCCACATGATCTAACATTCCCTCACTTCTAGCCAGCAGATTATGAAATATGAAAAGGAATTGCTGAGTAAATCTGGTTGCAATGATCAGGGAACCATTTTAGTGACTTCTATGACATGGATGTAACTGATTTCATTAGGTTAGATATCATGGAAGTTAATAGGCTCCATTAACTGGTTTTCATTAAAAACACCAATCATTCGAAGAAATAATAAAAATGTTGTCCTCGGATTATATCCCTAGTATTACATAGGTTATATAGATGGATGCCATCATTGATGGATAGTATTTTTAAAACAGTAATTTGAAAATTAATTTTGGAAAATAACCTTTACAATTTTAATGAAAATACTTAAAGCATAAAATATTTTTTAAATCTTTTTTAATGAACATTAATTTTTTAAAAATATAAACGAATCATTAAAAATCATTTAAATAATTTTTTAAGGAATTCATACTATATGATTTGACATAGTTTTAAACATATTAAAATTTGAAAATATATATATTTGTAAATTTTCTAGAATAATTATAATGAAATTATAAATTATAATAATTTTCATGTCTATGGGATATATCATTCATACCATACACATTTTTTAAAAAATACCCTATTCTCATTTTTGGTAAAATCCAATTGGGAATTGTTTAGAAAATGAAAAAAATATTCAATAAAATAACATATCAAAAAAATTAAATTTCATGAAAAATAAATTTAATATATCATTTAAATATTTCAAAAACATTTTTGAAAACATTTATAAAAAGAATTTGTTTTTGAAGAAAAATAGTTTTCAACTAGAGGGGAAAATAAGCATTTAAAAAACTAATTTTATACTATTGAGTACATAAAGGTAGTAAAAATAAAGGAAAACATGTATTCAAATGAAATAACTATATGAGAATAAAATTAAGGTGTTTATTGTGATATAGATCAATATATTTCGTCTTTGTAATGATAATACAAAACAATCGTGATAAACGATGAGATACTAACATAAAACTCCGACCTTGGTAACATTGAATCAAATTCCTCAGGAAAAGAACCTAAATAAATGAAAATTATAATATAATTGAATGAAAAATATTCATGTTTTAAAATTTCAATGGGAAACTATATATATCACATAAATGAAACACATGTTGAATATTTTATCATATATAATAAAAGGCAAACGAAAATCCCTTACTGTATGTTTCAACAACATTTAGACACATTCAAACATAATGTCAAAAAAATTTATGTATATTATAAAAATATTATATGATAATAAATATACATATAATAATATATTTTATTTTAGTAGGGTTATTTATATCTTATATATTAATCATTCATTTTAAATCCATGTTTCGTCCAATAACTACTTTGTTTTTCATATATGCTCTGATTACTTATTTTGGTCCCATATACATTGATCAATGTTAAATCATCTATATAATTATAAAAATTATATAAATTTCTTATAAATTTAATATATGTTTAATTTTTGACATCCAAAAATGTTTTAGATAGAAACCGGAATACACTCTTCATGAGGATAGTATGACATACATATGCATGAATATAGTTTCAATTATTTAAAAACAAAGAAATAATGAATGTAATATAATATATTACCATTCTTGATTTATTTTTATTTAATATAAATTACTTTTTTTCATTAAATACTTATTTATTATTTTCTAAGTAAATCATGAAAAAATTACATCTCCTAGCGAGGTGGTAGTCTTCAGCACACACGAAAGAATTTATCATATTCCAACAGAATGAAATGTATGAAAAATAATGTGAAAAAATTATTATAAAATAATAATGATATAATAAATTTCATATATAAGCAATATTTCCATCATTATATTCATCTATGAGAGGTGGTGAAGGAAAAAAATATCATTGGTTCGTGAGGAAGTAGTCTATTGTACATGTGTATGATGATTTGGTAGCACATTATGTGGTAGTGTAGAAAGATTTGGGTTATAAAATTAACAAAAAAAAAAATTGTAATATTAAATATATTAATATAATTATATAATAATTATATAATAATAAATCAAGGAGGTGTAAGAAGAAGTAAAATTATATTATCGATTACGGATGTTGCCTCTTTTTTAAAAAACATCATTTTCTTTTATCCAAAAGGCTTCATAGGTTTGATTTCAGACCTAAATATGGACTTCATGACAATATGAGTGAATTGAGGAACTTATTTCATTTAGGTATTAGTCATTCCAAATTGTTATGGATGTTTTAATATAATAGGTGAGTGGGTTTCCTTTCACAAGTGATATGAGTGGGACATATTTAATTTTTTTTTAAAAAGGTATAACCATGTTATTAAGATTTTAAAAGGATAAAAAAATTATAAATTGTAAGTCATATATTATATAAGGATGAAATATGGATTAAAAGTGGGGTATTTACATGTTTTGGATAATTTAACCCTTACCATTTTAGGTTAACCAACCAATAAACACCTTTTTACCTAAATAATGGTAAATAATTTTTTCGGTTTTTACTGTTACATATAGTAGAACAATTTGATGATATCAATAGTTAATATAAATTATTCATAATAAAAAATATGGATCCCTTTTCCCAAATTCCATTTTTAAAAGTGGAAAATTTTAATTTTAAATATATCCCGTAGATGAGATGAAAATATTTGTTTTGGTGGTGATATAGTTGTAAATATTTTAAATTTTTTTTCAAAATTGAATATAAAATAGATTAAAATGACCTAAATTTGATTTTTCTATATATTTTGAAACTAATTTTAATTTTTTAAAACATATACAATAATCTATAAATTTAAAAGGCTTTAAAATATATACAAATACATAATAAAACAAGTTTTTTTAGTATTCATCGAAAAAAAATTCATAAAATTCTGAAAAATTCACTACAATTTAATTCTTGGATTCAAATTTCATTTTTTCCAAAAAAAATTAATATGTCTATTTTTTAAAAATAATGGTTCCAAATCTGAAAAAAGTAATTTCTAGAAAAATATAGTTTTTAGTGTAAAATTGGATTTATTCTTATCACTTGACTAGAAATAAAATAAGTTGAATATAATTTTTTTAACTGAATATATAACATATTAATTTAATTAAATTATTCTAAAAAATTTACTTTCTTATTTTATTAAGCTAAAACGTGATTGTGTGCAAAGAAAGTATTTTTCAGATAATTAATTCCATTAATTTCGAAAAGTTTTTATTTTCAATTATAATTTGTTGACCATGAATGAATTAAATTTATATATATGTGTAATAATATAATATAATAGTTATTTAATATTTTTTTCCTTTTATTCCAACATCTAGGTGATTACTATCATTTAATAATATTTTAATAGAATTTCATATTTCATATAATCTAGGAATTGCATGTAACATTTTCTAAAGTCAGGGATGTGTATAAAAAAAGATAAAATCAGTTCCTCATGTTAAAAAAAGTAAAATCACATTTCCATGTTGTGAAAAATTTAAAATAATAGCTTTATTTTAAAAATAATTACAACATCCAAGGATGTAACGTTCTATACCCCTTAAAAACGAATTTCTCCGTCAAAATTTTTATATTGGTGTGAAAAATGATGATACATCTACATCATTTAATCCAATGGTTCCTAAATAACATACTAATAATGGTTGTTTCACCAAAAAAGTACAAGTTAAGTGGGTTTTGTTAGATCTTTCTTTGTATGATCTATAATCTCCACTTATTATTCCTCCAACGAATGATTATGCTAAAACAATATGACTTCTTATTTTGGTACACGTGATGGATCAATTATGTGCTTTCAATTGGAGAGATACATGGAACACTTCATGAACCTAATATAAGTATTTTATAAGATCCAAATGATATGATACCATCACAATAAAATATTTAATTTAAAAGGGACCAATATTCCATGGGATTATTTTTCCGTTCATTCATCCATAAAGAAATTCATATAAACACATTATCACAAAAATCAATTTCTATAACACATTTAAAATTGTCATCATTAAATTTATAACAACATTATGCTACCCTTATGTGTTACTAAAAGGAACTAATATAATCATTTATCTTATTATATTTTTTATTCCCTAATAACTTTCTTTCTACTACGTCATTCTGGTAAATTTTATTTCTACACTTCATTCCTTAAAGGGATTAATATGTATCCATATAAATTCTCTAGGTAATGTTATTTTTTCAAAAAAACTAAATAAAAATATTTTCTTAATCTTAAATACATTTCCAATAAAAAAAATAAGGTCATACGATATCCACTAGGATCTAAATAATTATCTAAGATAGAAAATCTACATAAGGGTTATATGATGCAAAAAAACTCAAATTCGTATCAAGAGCTTAGTAAAGAGATCACAAAAATGTTCCCAAAAACTAGGTATCACTATCAGATATAATTTAATGATTTAATACATAAAAATATAACACATTTTTAATGTATATTCTAAAATGAGGATCTAGTGGGAAATATTATTTGATAGTAATAAAGTTTTCTTCCTTTATAAGGTGTTCAAATAAAACCCATAATGACCATAACATAAAAGATAATATAAAACCTAATTGTTACTAGTAACATCATCCATATTTAAACAATTCTTAATGGCCTTCCTACTTAAATATATTTTTCACAAAAACATATACAAAACCCAGGGTTTGTATTATGAATAAATTTAATTTAAAATAATATTTATTTTAAAAAACTACCATAGCATAAAACTTATAATGAGGAGTAAATTACTTTGAACATTTGACAAATCATAAACTCCTAAACCCATGATAGTATAAATAAATATTATATTAATATTAAAGGGACACGTATACACTTCCAAATATAAATTCACCATTTATTCATTTTTTATTATCTGATCATATACAATAAAATTATTGGAACTATAGGTTAATTATTGTACCTATAGAGTATAAAATGTGGTTTCATTATTCCACAATCAATTGAGAGGGAGATACTCACAAAAATATCACTAAATGATAAATAAAATTATTTTTAAAGGCCTTATTAATAATACAACATAACATGAAATTTACAACAAAAAGGGGTAGGATTCGTGTTCCCTAATTATTATCATTTTCATCATAAATTAGATTGAAAAAAAAATCAATTTTTTCATTTTCTTCCAATGTTTATGTGGTTTATCATCTACAATAGACCATGGATTAGGTAATTTATTCTCATAATTCTCAAAAAAACATTCTCTTTAATAACTATACTATGGGTGGATCATTATATTTCATCCCCCTCTGATCCATTTATTTCAAAGTCACAATAATACCATTTAAATATTTGTGGGATTTATGACCCACCTTTAAAAATGTAAGCTACATCCCAGATCAATTGAATGAATTACCTTGATTCCTATTACTATTTGTATGGCATAATTATTGATGTAATATTGTTTTATTTATTATGTTATCATTAGACACAACCATCCTCTTCCTATAAAAACAATTGGAAGTGTTGAAATATCCAATTTTAATTTTAACATATTGTGAGATTTGTATTACTTTTTAATAACTAAAAATGATTCATATATCTAAATAATTTCAAGGACATGGTTTTAGTACCCTAAAAAATTGATCAATTTTATTTTAGGGATGATAATTAATCCGGAAACATACCATGCATGTGTTGTAAAATCATTTTCAATGGTAAAAAAGAATCATTTTAATATTCTTAATTATTTCCTTACTCAATTTCTTTTTTATAATATGCGTGATGTACATATTATTTAATATCACCTTAAACTATTCCCATTCAAAATATTCAATTTCTAATTGTTACCTTTTGTTCTAATTAACAGTCCTCATCTAATCTACTTCACATTCGAAATGATAAAAATGGGAAATGAATATTACATGATTGGAATACTGAATAAAATAAAATATATTTAAAATGGTATTAATGCATTACATAGAAACCAGTTCTAAAATGGAACAACTAAATGAAGGAGGTTGTTACCTCTTTAAGTACTCAATAGAACATTGTTCCTTACTTTTCCCATTTGGAAGTTCAACAATATTCATATATTGAGAATTTTATCTAGGAAAAAAATTTCAAAATCTAGATCCCATATCGTTTTTTTTCTCTATAGTATATTCATTGCATTGTCCATCACACTCTTCATTAAAAGGGTTCCATTAGAATTTATCCATTGACTTCATGCCGAATTCATAGCATGAGAAATCATATAATGGTGACAAAATATATAATTATGAAAAATAATTTATCGAATGTCTAAATAATAAAATACTTTTTAAAATATATTAAACAATAGCAATGACAGTGGTAATTCGTGGTCATTATTTAAATCCTTTGTAAGGGTTAATGAATAGTTTTTGGATTTCAAATTTATACCCCTATGAGTGTTAAACTAAGTGTTCACTAAGAAATGTTTTTGTGTACCACATGGTGATTGAGTCCAGATAAATACACCCTTTTCATTGTTATAAAGCCTATTTAATTTTATGTTGGAACAAAATCTACTTATTGTATTTGAATATGGATTTATTTTATAGTAAATCTTAAACATTATTCATCACAAATAATCTATAATATTTTCCAATATAGTAAATAATCATTACACATATCCTTAGATATATACCTATAAATGCACATCTGATTATCCATAGGGATCCCACTAATGTTTTTCTTGTCCAAATATCTAATAATAAGAGAAAAATTTCCTCTAATATAAACTATAGATACGTTGTATTTTCATTCATAAATACCATAAATTTTAAATTGACTATTCAATACATTTCATAAATTTATATTTTAGGACAATAATAGTTTAGTGTATTGTGGATACTAGAAACAAAATATTAAGATTTTGGGAATGATATTCAACATCGCCCCTAATGATCTTCTCACATAGTACTCCTGTTAGGAATACCATACCTAAGCCATTCTACATAACCTAGTGAAAGAAACTTTATAAGGGGTGAGGGTAGATACACAACACAGGTTAAAATATGATGTATCTATCCAAAATCATTGGATTTAACAAGATAAAAATATGGGTATGTGATAATGAACCTGACACCTGATGCTCATACCAAACCTATCAATGATCATAAACATGATTCATGGAATAAAACATTGTCACATTAGAAAACATGTTCTATATGAGTGAAATATCCTTTTAAATCAACCATAAACAATATTGTCAATTCGTTGATTAATTGAACAATCATTATTATAGAATATAATTATATATATAAGTGTCAACTACCAATACCACCAATATAGTGGATAATGACTTAACATTTATTTCTCGTTGTTGATTAGGATGGTCTTCTATACCATAGCGGATCAGGACACACCGATTTGACATAGTGGATCAAGTCCTTTGAATTAATTCCCCTTTTTATCACATGATATATAAGTATTTACCCAATTAATTGAAGGGAGATATAGGTATCAACCATATATTTTATAACATAAAAACCGTCCATATTCATAACCTAACCACTATTACATAATGTGAAGAATTCAGATGTGTAGAAAAAGGTCAGAAAATAGACCATATATTTCAGCATATGAAATCAAATGTGTGCTATAAATATTTCATCATAACATAACCAAAAGAAAATAAAAATGATTCATACTTATTTCATAATTTCATTAATACATAACCTATTGAAAATAGTGGGTTTCATTAACGTTTTATCATTGTATAACTTATTAAAGAGAAATTGGCATTATAAAATTGTGTTATCATAAACATGAACCATTCAAAAAAATGATAAAAATCGTGTCTTTGATACATATATTAGTAATTAATTGGTTACATCAAAACATTTTGTTGTATATGACTAATTACTTTTAATGATTACATAAAAAAAATTACATTTAAAATATATTTTAAAAAATTAAAAACACTACCTAAAACATAAAATATTACTGAAATTATTTTCCTTGAAAACAACCTTTGAATACATAAAAATGATGCTTTAAAAATAATTAAAAACATTTATTCCGGAAAATATATATTCTAATTTGAAATATAAATTTTCAAACATAAATTATTTGAAAATTATTATCATTGTAAATAAAAAAAATTATAACGAATGATTCAAGGGAAATATTGGTGATGATGATAGAAAATTTTGTTAATGACATACATGCTAAAACAATGATTTCTTTTAAAATTTCACTAATCTAAAAAGGGAAATTTTTAAGAAAAGACATATATATTCTGTTAAATAAATATCAATTAAATTCAATAGTGTATCAAAATTACATTCAGAAATCATTTTAAAATTAATAAAATCCTTTTTCAAATTATTTTTTGAAAACATGGTTTTGAAAAACATGTTTTTTCCCAAAGATAAAAAAATTTCTCCTAAAATTTATTTTGAAATCATGAATAAATGAAGTGATAAAAATAAAGGGAAATTGTATTTTAATGGAAAATATTGGAGAAGAATTATTATTATCTTTCTAATATATTAATAATAATAATTCATCGTTGGATGAAAAATCATAAGCAAAACCGATAAGCGATGATATTGTAACAAAATCTTACCACATTTGTAACATTAAATAATATTACCAATTAAATAATAAAATTAAATGAATCATATAATAATATTATAATAATTATATCCACGAAATAACATGAAAATGGTGATGTATATACACCTAATATATAAAGATAAGTTCATAACATAAATTATTTTCCTCAGAATGAAATTTGAGACAAAATTTCCATACCACATAGGAAAAATTGGAGGCATAAACTCCCAAAAAAATAGATCCAAATATATATATTTAAAAACATATAAATGTAATGTTAATAATCATGAAATACAATCATTGAAAATATATACAACATGTAAAATAAGCACATAAGGAATATATAAGGTGTTTCATTGACTTTCATTATAATCATTCAAATATAAAATATAATAAATATATATTTTATATACATATATTTATGAACCATAATTATATATTTCGTAAAATATACTACTTAATTATGACCATTTATTACCAGTATGTTTACAACTCTATGTCAAAGTCAGGTTTCAATCAATTATTTCCTTGTTTTCCATGATTTTTTCATTTGTTAATTTTGGCCTTCATTAAATGGTCATGGGTCCATAATATCCAATGTTTAAACCATGATATAAAATAAAATATATTATTCTTATATGTATTAATACTGATACATAAATTTTGGCGATAAGACATTAAATAAACCATTCAAGCAGACAATTGTCCATACATACATATTAATATTGTTTACATTTTCTAGAAGGAAAAAAATAAATAAAGGTAAATAAATCACATTTAAAAAATTTATGTCATATATAAAACATATTTATATTAAATTAATACTTAATACCTTCTATTTAATACTTGAACAATTCACATCACTTCTCATGTTTTCATTTGGCCATACACTTGAATTGTGTTATCACATTCCCATATAATTCTGGTTAAGAAAGATCATGTGATTTCCATATTACATATAACATAATATATCATAAATATCAATCATAAATAATAAATTAATTATTATATCAATCTATGAGAGTCTCTAATAGAAATAAAATAACATTGAGTAACATGGAATTAGTCTTCCATATACACAAATGATTATTTTGTAACCCATTTGATTGAAGTGGATAATTTTATATGTCATTAAAATGACATTATAACAAATAATTATATTTAATATATAAAAATATTTATATCATTATGTTTAAATAATAATTATTTGAGGTGGAGGAGGAAATAAAATAAAATAGTGATTTAGGGACGTGGTATATTCTTCATAAAACAACATTTTTTTAAACAAAAGTATTCTTTGGTATGAGTATTCACAAAAATAAGTATTCCATTATAGTACTAGGGAATAAATTAATTTATATTGGCATTGGTTGGCCGAACTAACGTTTTTCTTTATGTGTAAGTGGAGAGGATTGCGGTGGCCTTTTATAGGTGAGGTGTGTGACAAACATATAATTTTTTAAAAGAAAAAGGTGTACCCATGTTTTTCACATACCAAAAGTCTCCAAACGAGACAATATAGAAACTAATAGATTTAAGTGAGTAATATTTCTGTAAATTGTTTGGTGGATACGTTTTGGGTCTTTACTAACAATTATCTTTTTTATTAACCCCATGATAAACCCATGTTTACCTAAACCACAATAAATAATTTTTTTACTATTTGTACTATTTATTAAATTAAAAAATATATGTTTACCATATTAAATTATATAAATTAATATTATTACAAATAATGAAAATATTTTTTCAAATTAATGTTCATCAAATTGTAAAATTTTAATTTAAAATTATTCCCATAGACGCAATGAGAATGCGAGTTCTCGAAGAGAAAATGTTCAACTTTTTAATAACATTATATAAAAAATTAGAAAATAACTTATTAAAGTGGCCAAAATTAGATTAATAGATATATAAATTAAATAAAACTAATTTTATAACTATTTTATATAAATCTAACAATTTTTAGTTTTTTTAATAGAAATGAAAATTCTTAATAAAAATCATATTTTCAGTATTTTTTTTAAACATTATATTTTTATAAAATTATAAACATATCACCCCAAAGATAATTTATTCATGATAAATAAAAAAAATTCCTTAAAAAAATTTTCTATATGTTTTCATATTAAATTTTTAAATAAGTGCACAGAATGAAACAAACCATCATTTTTTGAAAATGTATTTATTATTTTTAAAATTTTATTTATTATTATCTATTATCTAGAAAAAATATAATATGAAATTTATACATTTTATTGATTATAAATCACATTAATTTCATTAAAATGATCGACCAAAAGTTATTTTCATTATTTTATTGATGTAAAATAGTTTTTTTGGAAAAATAATTTTACAGAAACAATATTTATTTATTTTCAAAAACTATTTATTTTTATTTCTAGTTAATTAGTCGCTAGATATTTAATTTTTATACATGTGAAGACCTTATATTTTCTTAATTTATTTAATATTATTTATTCCCTATATACTAAGGGATTTTTTATAATTATCATATAGTAGTATTTTGATGGTTTTACGAACATCATTTAATATCATTGTTATGGGTAACGTAAGGTAAACACAGTTGTATGTGTAACACATGATAAAATATTATTTTTCATGTAATGCAAAATAATATCAGTTTTATGTGCAATGAAAAATATTGAAAGGAATGAATTAATTATTAAATAATATTTCCCAAAATATTGAGGTGTTACATGGGGGATATTCCAAATACATTATATTTGGTAAATTAATACTATGAGTTATGTGGTGTAAATGTAGATTTACCAATGAGTCATGTAAAACTGGAACAATTCGATTTCAAATCATAAATGGTGATGTTTCACACAATGTTTTCTATCTAAATTTTGTATGGTGTATATTAGATCTTGTGGGTTGAGTTGATAATTGAGATTACATGTGGATCCTCTTTAAAAACTTATTTAATATTATCATATATGTATAAATAGATGTGTGAGAGTATAATATTATAGTGAATGATGTCATATTGTTTTAATGGATTATTCTATTATCATATGGATTTTGAAAAGGATTAGGAACTAGAAAATTCTGAGTATATTAGTAATGATAGAAGTGAAAATTATCTCCCTAGAGTATATATTTAATAGTCCTAGATTATATCATGGTTGTTAAACATGTATTATTTTTTATTCACAAGTATCTATATGAATCTTATTAAATTAATAAGGTAGATGATATAATGGGAAATGGGGGTTTGAATCCAATGATAATATTTAACTATGTTGATGATGAAAATGTTTATGGTATAAAAAAATCATTGTTGTTAAATGTAATATATTTAAGGGATGTTATTTGTTTAAGTGATAAATTTCACCAATGGTGGAATCCTAAAAAATTCAGAGTCTCTATTGTATGAAAATTCGTAAAAATATATATTAATAAAAAGTTGGGTTGGAATGGGAAATTTCACTAAGATTACAGTCCATTAATATTAAATAACTCATATTTGGATATTTTTTTAACTAATATTCCTTTTGAAAGGATACATTAAATGTGATGTTTTTTATCAACAACACAATGAACTATTTATATGTATAAAACTAATTAATCATATTTATAAGAAAATTATATTTTTATGGATAGTTACTTTGATTCATCCTATGGTTTGTTTTGATTTTATACTTTGTGATATTTGATATTATATAAAATTTAAAGTGAATTCCATATGCTATGAAATGTGATTGGATATGTAATGAAAAAAATTATTTTATAATTTATATTTACTACCTTGTTTAATATAATTTATATATAGATGAAATACGATTTCCTTTTTCAATCAAATATATTAGTGTTTTATTGATAAATCACCTGTTTTAATGTATATATTCACCAAAATTTTAATATATTTTTTTTAAATCGATAGAATTGATTCAATGTCAGAGTTAATGATTCTTAGAGGATAATACATGAGGAATTTTAGACACATAATGTTTTATGAAGTATTATTATGTGCAATGAGATACATATAAGAAGGGTGTATAATGCTGAGATATGATTTTATAAATATCATATTTAATTATTTAATGAAATGGATTTGAAATATACTAAATCATAATATTTTAAATGTGTGAACTAACAAGGGATGTGTTTACTAGTGTGGTAAAGAACAGTTAGTAACCCAATCACAGGTCACCCACAATATATTGGGATTTTCCTAAAAATGAGGATAATAAAGGTAAGTCAGACCCTTTTGGTTTTGATTGTATCAATATTCTACCGTGATGACAATGTTAATGAAAATTCATATATTATCTCTTCACATCCAACATATTTATCCCATGATGTGTGATACTGGATGATGGATATAGTCAATTCTTATGGTGTATAATGTTTTTATCATGTCATTTATTTTTATGTATATTATATTTAATAATATATATAGATAAAAGTGATTTTGAATTTTTTTACCCATCATATATATCTAAAATGTTTTTGTTTCTAATATTTAAACAAAACATTATGATTTAGAATATATAAATAATTTTTATTAATTTAATGTGGTATGGAATGAATCTTTTTTCTCAAACCCTATATATACAATTTTTTGTTTATATATAACCTTTTTACCCATGATATATGAAAGGTTATAATATATCCACTTTTAATGAACTTTAATTCTGATTTTTACTGATAGTTTATTTATGAAATGTGAAGTTACCATTGGATAATAGATTAATAGTATTATTTTTTTGAATATTCATATTTTTCTAATTCTGTGATTTTTATAATAATATTTCCCACATATAATTCAATTTTTTGTATTAATTTTATTTTTAAAAATTTATATAAATAGTTTATAACGAGATATTTTCTGACATATAGTTCATTTTTATTTATAAATAATTAACTTTGTTTATCTTCTATTATATTTTTAACTATATTTTGTTGATTGTTTTAAAAATATTAATTGAAATTATAACAGATTTATATATCATTTCTGATTTTAGATATTCATTTTAGTGATCTTTTATTGATGAAAATTGAAGTGACATCATTCCCAACAGTTTATGATTGATTTAATTCAAAAAATTTCCAATATATGGTGTTTGTTATTATTCTTATGGTCAAGTAATATATCAAATTGGGTGCCACGGTATGATATTTGGGATTTTATGTCACAATATATAATGAGTATTTTAAATCACACATCTCAACAAGCTAATAAATTTATACTATAAAGATTCATCCTCAAGGTGATTGTACCTATTTATGTTGTACATATATATTTTATGACAAAATATTTTCTTAGGGGACTCAAACTTATATTATAGTTATGAGGTTTATGTCATATTATTATTATTGGTGACATAAAAAATAGATTGAACAAATAAAATTCTTCCATGTTTGATAATGTTTTTTAGTAGATTCGTCTATTGTGACTAATAGAATGGAAAAATGAATATTAAAATGGTTAATATTCAGTTTGGGTAAAATTATCATCTCCTTGATATGGAATGAGGATTAATATGTCTTATCATTTGATATTAACAGAATGATGTAATAATGATAATGTTGGAGAATCAATAACATCATTCCCTACAATAATTAAGTAAAATTGTATTATTTTATATTATTGTGTTTTGGATGATTTAAAATATGAAATAAGGATGAGATTTTTATAAGAAATAATACAACGAATTTATGATCTTTCAAATTTACTGCTACTAAAATTCCAATGTGTGGGATATTAACCATATTTTTATAATGTTTTGTGACGTGTTTTCAATAAAATAATAATTCCTTAGGAATATCTTATGGAATTCAATATAGTAGTCCATGATAAGAACTTGTTTGATCTATTTGAAGAATAATAAAGAAAAAGATAATGTAATAGATATTTTTATAAATTCATAAAATATATTAATGACATGAAAAATAAGTTTAAGTATATCATTTTGGATTATTATTCTTTAATGATGTATTTATTTTTGACTTATTTTTTGTAATATGATTTAGAAGTGGGTTTTGAAGCTTTCATATCCCATTGTGAATATACATCACTGTGAATACACTATATATATCAACTGATGAGTTCATAGATATATAATAGATTGGAAAAAAAATATCATGAAGTGGGTTGTTTAAGGGTGTGGTTTGAGAAGATCTAAATTGAGAAATGTTCTTTATTGAACTGATCATTACACCTGAGATCAGAGGAATCTCTGAAAGAATTTTTTTCTCTAATGATTTGTTGTATAAATATCTCACACATTAAAAGAATGATATGAATTGTTTATTGATATAATTTATTCATGGGGATTCTTTATGATTTCAGGTATTATTTAACAACAACACTGTCATGGTTGAGTTTGAGGAGTTCTGAAATGTAACTAGAATAATAAAATGACATAATATAAATGCATAATGAAATATGTTATAGTTCCCATTAAATCATGGTTTTTTTGAGTAAATTAAAATAGAAAGAACATGTTTTTAGGGAAAACAACTTTTTTGAAGATTACTATCCCCTGAAATAATAATGGATAACCTTGAGGAAGATAGATTATGGAATGGTTGATCTTCATTGTGGTCATGGAAGTAAATTCTAATGGTGGATCTAGTTGTGGTGATGTGGATTTATTGAATGGGTTAAACAACATAATATGATATGGACAGAAGAAAATGGGTGTGGTAATAGTTATAATGCCAAACAAATCCCTATAAACCACCCATAAAGAGGTAATTATTATAGTCATAATTATTTTAGTTTTGGATTTGAGTTAATTAGATTCTATAAAATGTAATAAATTAATGAATATTCCTGAAGATATTCTAGAAGGAATAAATGTATTATAAGAAATGGTAAATATAAATATCTATTTATTAATTATTTTCTTATATGGACTTAACAACATATACCATGCCATGTCCTACTGTAAAACACTATATGGGATTCATTAGTATATATAAATTTTTTTATTTGTATAATAGGTATGTCTCAAAATTGAGATAGCTAGTCAAACCTTCCAACGATCACTCTTGATAGAATTTGATCTTTTTTTGTAGAAAAAATGAGACAATTTTATGAAGTATTACAGACACATGGGTAGATAATTGAAGATTAGAATGTTATTTATACATTTCTAGGTAGTTTATTTATTTAGATTTTATAATAATTATCTTGATTTAAAATTTCTATTATTAATAACAATAAATTATCAATTTAAAATGATGATCTATACAATTGCGTACTAAATATTTTCTACTACATAAAAAGACATCATAAATGTTTTAAATAATTTTTTTTTCACATACGAAATTATAGATCATATATTCATTGTTAAATTTCTTTTTTTAGATCATATATTTATCTAATAAATGTAAACATGAGTGTCTCAATGTATTTTGGTGTTTTGGGGATGCCCTTATTCACCCCTCTTAATGATTCACAACATTATTTACTAGGGGACTTATATCTAACATAGATATGATTTTTTTTATCATGAATATTTGGTAGTTAATATTACCTAAATATTTTAATTTATTTTTTATAGGTAATAGAATATTTGAAAATAATTTGTTTTCTTATATTAATATAAATTTATTTTATCTAAGGGAATATAAAATGGTTCAATATACTTTATAAATTACATTGGTAATTATTTATATCACTAAGAAATACCTAAATATCCCCAATGTGTGTGGAAAATATACATTGAAAGTGTTGAAGAACCATCAAACTATTGGTTGAGTTTTATAATTGTTACTCTCATCCCTCTACAAGAAACAATCAGTACGAGTCTTTTGGTATAATATTGTGAATTGAATTTAAAAAACACCATGATATTAAAGGGGGTTATAATATAATAAATAATTCATTAATGGAATAATGTTTTGAAAAAATTGTGGATATTCTATATAGATTAATATTAATCGTTGGATGATTTTCTCATTCCCTAGAACAAAATTGTTCTCTTTATTCAATATAATGGAATGGTTCCTGAGGAATGAAATAGGGTTATGAAAATAATGGTAATTTTTTTATTTTTTTCATTCTAAAAATATCTCATTAGATGATGAATAAATTATTCAATATAGTGTCAATTATCTCAATAAAATATTACTATTTTATGATTTAAAAACTACAGTTTCATGCATTTAGTGTATTAAATATTTCTATATATACCACTAGATTATCCCTTGGGGCCGAAACTATATTAAGGTTTCATAGGACCTCAGAAATGATATATTTTAAAAAAATTCAAAATACACACATATATATTTTCAGAATAAATGGTTTTACTATTTTTTGGGACCATATATGCGAAATTAGAGAGCATTATTATTTCCATGACATAGGGTTTTCCCTAGGATCTGTATATGTATGGATAGTATCATACATTTGAAGGAAGGTGACTATTGGCCATTACACTAACTAAATAAATAAATAATTAATTTAAATATATTTCAAATTATCATGATCCATTTTGGAGTCATAATATTTCAAGGAAGGGGTTGTTCTCACACTTTCCCAACAACATAATGTAGATAAAGGATGAGAAGAGGAACCACAAGAAATTTTCCATGATGGCGATCGATGCCAGATCAAGGTGTAACAGCTTCTGGGTGTGGAACTATACTGAGAGCTTCAATATTTTTTCCACTAGGTTTGATGTTTATCACTTATATACCTTCATCCCCATAATTTTTGTATTTAATGGATTTGAATAACTTTTTGTCTACTAAGTAACATAATTTGTCAATCTACGATTAATTGTGGAAAATAATTGAGGTTCCGGAGGATAGAAATGATTTTCAATTTAAAATACTTATCACAAGATTTGTATTTCAGTTGAACACACCACGAGTTCTTCACATTAGGAAAGAGTGATTTTCTGTACTTTATTATACATAATCCAATTACATCACATGTTGGGTGAATAGGGTCATGCAGTAATTACATGGGATGAAACCACTTGTAAGGGGGTCATGGAATTATAGTAGTAGACATCCTGAACCCACGTGTGTAAGGGAATGTGAAAGGTACATGATCATTACAATGATCAAGTATAAGGGCACAATTGAGGCACACAAGAACATTCCAGGTAAGAAAATATACATTGTGCACTTCATGTACACATGTTGTACTTCAATATGTCCATCTATAGAGGGTGTTAGATAAGTCAAAAATAGGAATCTAAGAGTGTTTATATTCCAGGTTACCCATGTACATTCAATTTACTAATTTCATGAGATATAAATGTTGTGAAATTCCATTTTTTAAACTCCACTTTGGTATGAAAAATAGACTATCGTAATTATTATTCAACGTCAGATGTGTTTCAAGCCTAGGATTTAGTATTAGAGAAATGGGATGAGTTGTTATGATTAGTTTTCTATATTCAACTATGCTTGGAATATGGTAGTGATTAGGTTGGATCACCAGAGATATTTTTGGATTGGAACACCCAAATCATCCTAGGGTGTGCGTCCACTATACACATTAGATTTGAAGAGTCAGAACTCCCCCATAAATTAATGGTGGAGATACATCTATAAATATAGCGGTACTCCCTTGTTATTGATCTTCAATGGAGATAGGGCCCTCTATAAGAATAGGTACTCCCTCAACTAATGATAAAAGTAGAGAATAGTAGGCCCCTCCACTCAGATAAAAATAAGGACTCGTTTTTTTGGGAATCAGTGACGGACATCTGTTGTTTCAGGCAGACTGATCATTCTTTTCATGGTTGTGGATGTAATGTAATCATTTCTCTCTTACATGGGTTTCTTTATGAGTATATATTTTTGGTTTCTCATTACCCAACTACATTTCAATTGTTGAGGAATATTTATTTTCTATTTCTTCTTTTTTGTTTTTGGGAAACCTATAAGGTATGTATACACTCACCCCTATATTGGACTTCCCACAACTATTGTTTATTATAAAAATATTAGTAAGACCAATTGTTATATCGATGGTCCTGGAATATGTGGAGTTTAATATCTATTTACACCAATAATGTTTGATGGTCCACAATGGAATTTTTTTTTTGAGCTCTCTTAAGTCCACTTTCTAGGAGTATTTTTAGTTTGGGACTTAATTTTTTTGATTGGACATGTATTTAACCCCTTATAAATTATTACAAGATTGTTGTACACTGATACTGTAACACCCCAGGTAAATAAAGAATATGACATTTTCATATTTATCAATATTTTTGAATAAAATATTAATATTTTTTTAAAGGGGACGCTATGCTCGATGGCGTACCCAACACGCAACAACGAGTTTCATGGAAATCTTACGTTGCACTCAAATAATAAAATAATATTATTTTAAATGTTAGTTAAAATGTAGTCGTTGTATTGGCGGGAATGGATATAAATAACTAAAATATGATTATATATGTTTTTAAATATTTTTACATTTATCCAATAAAAGATAAAGGCTTAAAATACGAAAAGAATTCAATTTTAGGCGTATATGCCCTAGTTTTCACTAAAGGTTCACTTATCGCCTTTTGATGGAGAACCGTAATTAAATATATTTTTTTTCACTCTTATAAAATCTTTTGGACCAAGTAAAACTATTCTTAAGAATCGGGATATCAAAATTTACATTGTGTAAAGTTTTGGTATCTTTCCGATAAAGTTCATTTTTTAATGAATAGTGTAAAATGTTGTATTTTAATTCAAATCCTCTTTTTAATCTAATTTATTTATATGATTAGATTATCTTTTGACTTGGTTTTAATGTGAAATTAGAATATATTTTTAACATTAAATCCAATAGTGGCCGTTGAAATTAATTTCACTTTGAAAATAGACTTAAACTAGTGTCAATAGTTTGATACTTATTGTTTCATAAAAACACGCTATTTGCTCTGACTGCGGGAATTAATTATTAAATTAATTAATGTGAGTTATATGTTTTGAATTTATTAAAATAGGCTTCATTTTTTTATTCGGAATATCAAATATAGCTTAGGGTGAATTTTTGGGATTTTTCTGAAAAACGTCAATTTTTGATGAATAGTGAAACCACTAAGTGGCACTTATAAAAACTGTTTTTTCCGTTTAATTGAAATTTTTCCATTTTTGTGTTTTGAATTTCGAAAATCTGACATACATGGTTGTCATTAATAAGTAAAATGTGGTTCAATGGGATAAAAATAATTTTTTGGTGAATAGTAACTTATTAAGTTTTTAATCGCGATTAGAGGTAATTAGTGTAGTTTAAGGTAAAAATAATGTTTTAATAATATGAAATGAACTTTAAACATGTCCTAACCTCATTGGATGTGTCATGGCCGACCAAGAAAACTCATGGGTCAACTTGGGGACCCCACGAATCCACTTTGGTTGGAAAATGACATTAATATCTTTTTTATTTAATGTTAAAGTAAAAATGAGACAAACATGAAATGTTTTACTAAAAAAATTTTAAAAGGGGTTATAAAAATCGGAATTTTGACTATAAATATTCATTGGAAAGAAAAAAAGATTCCCTACATCATAGTATTTTTTTTTATAATTTTTGGAAATTAAATAAATTAAATTATTTATGACATCATGATGATGCAGTGATGACCTCATTATTTAACGATTTAAATAAAATAGAAAAATGATATGTAATAGCTAAGACCTAAAAATGTCAAAAACCTATTGGATTATTGGGTTTAGAACCCTTATCACCTTATCTTCGAAATACATCAATGTGGGACCTTTAAAATCGGAAACTATATTGAAAATAAAGTAACATTTTGTAACTTTACAAGAGTGCCCCTCCTCTCCTCTTATAAAAGGCCCCCAACTCTACCTCCTTACCCACACTCCCAAAGCCATTGGCTCAGACAACCTCTGCCCATTTTGTCTCTCCACTTCCCTCTCTTACTCCATGAAGCCTCACTTTGGGCCGAAGTCTTCCCAAGGAATCCTTTGAGCTCAAACCAAAAGGAGTTACCTGATTTTAAGGTAATGTCTTCACTTGAGTCCTTTGGTTTTATTTTGCTTCTCCAACCCCCTAAACTCTTTTTATTAATTTCTTTTGTAACAACTCCAGTATCATAAATATACTAGTATGTTGTTATAATAAGGATTAAATCTACACTTTCAAACACATAAATCTAATTGTTAAAGAACATTATGTTTCCGTGGATGGCGAATTTCTGCCTCCCGAAACGATGATTGTTCAACATTCTTCTAACACCTTCAAAGGTGGACATTAAGATGACACTATATTTATATATGATATCTAATATTTTTATGTTTTACTTATGCTTCTGAATTTTTCATTTATCGCATACCTTTATGGTTTTCATTATGGGTAAACGTGATATCTTCTTTTAAGGAAGTGCGGACTACTGCCCCCTCAAAGTGATGTGATTCGTTAATGCCATATGTGGGACATATAAAGGATGGATTTAAAGTCATTATATATGATGTTATATTGGAATTATAATATACCTCTATATCATTACCAATTCATTCCATAAATGTATGAAATAGAAATAAAAGTAGCGTTCATGCGTACGTACGGCTTACCATCCCCATGAACGGTGCATTTCATTTCTTACCTCTAAATGATTATGTAATAATACATTTATATTATGGATATATATGATATATATGATATACAAATCCAGAATGTAATTCTGGATATAATGAACATTTGACCACACAAACAACATGTAATAGTAAGAAGTCCACTTTCGACTAAAGAACCAAATATCGACAAAACATACATTATTAACTTAAATGATTACATAATGTTTATAACATGGAAATAAGTGACCTAAAAGGAATAATGAACTAGAAAAAGGTTCTTAATAATGTTTAAATTAACTCAAGTTTATTATTCAGGACGTTAAAGAAACGAACAAGACAAGTTGAACTTCAGGTAAGGGACCCTACTCTTTCTTTTTAAGTAAACTCTTTTATGCCATTTCTTTTAAAACTCAGCTTTCTTGTTATTGGGATGTTATTTTATATTACTCTTACTGTATGTTTTATGTACATATTATGAGAGACCCTATTCTCTCTCATCAATCCATTTTGGAAGTTTTGAGTGGCGCCGTTAGGCAGCCGGATTTTCGTAACAGATCTAACCTCTCTCTTTCTTTTTATGTAATCTCCTTTATGTCACTTCTTTTAAGCTCTTATTTGATTTGTTGGGGGATGTTATTTTATATTACACTTTATTTAAACTTTAATTTTATGTGATGAGAGACCCTATTTCCTCTCATCAATCCATTTTGGAAGTTTTAAGTGGCGCCGTTAGGCTGCCGAGATTTCGTAAGAGATTTTTCATCTCACTTTTATTCCCGTGAGATTTATGCTACATTGCCACAATTTACATTGTGTGGTTTATGTACTGCCCATTATTACACTCCTTTTGTAATATAATTCCATTTATTGGTATTTACATTTTCATTTTATGACACTTCTTCAATGGGGTGTACTTTTCGAAAGTTACCCAAGTCGGTAAGGGAACCTTTCACCCTCCTCTTTTTAAAACACTTCGTTTGTTATGTCTTTTAATTCACATACTATTATATTGGGATATGTTCTTCTATATCCTGATTAATGTAAATTTTATTTCCATGTGAGGAGATTCCCATTCTATCTCTCATCAACTCATTTTCTGAATTTTTGAAGTGACGCTGGTAGGCTGTCGAATTTTACCAAGGGAACTTTTTAACCCAATTTTGATTTCTTTGGGTTCAACATGTAGTTATTGAATATGTCATACTTTGAATATGTGTGAATGACCTTTTATTGTTTTAAACATAATATCCAATTATATTTGGTGTATTTATATTTGTCACACATAATTTTGAGATTGATTTATCCTTAATTTAAGGATACCTTCTTTATAAGGGATTTCATCACATTTTACATCTCTACTGAGACTTCATTGTTGTTATGGACCAATTCACTCTTATATGGTGTATATAATGTCCTTTGGAATATTATATCATGAATCCATTTATTCTCAGGATATTATAAAGTTCTGATTAAATGTTATTCTTCAATTATTGTATTCAAGTGTCGCTAATTTTGGTAAAAACCCCTTTAACCAAAATATCGCTTTAAATCTTTTAATGATTTGTTCTTATTAATATCCATGTTTTAAAAATGGGTTTAAGGATTTATTTATGTGGATATTAATGGTTTAAAATGTTAAAAGCTTCAAGGTGGTATGAGACTTCATCTCAATCTTCTTTCATTGAGGCATATTTTGTTTTATACGAAACATTCTTTTATATGGTGTATAAAACCATTTGAATTTTACGTTTATCCAAAAGGAATATTTTTTATACGAATCATTTTACTAAACGACAAAATGGAATGTTTTGTCATATGCATGCGGCAATAGCGACTTCTCCGCCGCCGTGACCATTATTTGAGTTTTGGCTTCCTCTAAAAGCCATAGCTTCTTTTTAAAAAAAATAAATACCATGTTTTACTTTTCTTTTATTTTGGTATTGAAAATGGTTCTCACAATGTATTTATATCAATGTGTTGTATTGATATATTTTGATTGAAAGGTGGAAATGTTATGTTTCCTTTATGCATGTTTTATGTGATACGATTATGTTGAGGTTCTTGGGCATTATTATGAAGACGGGTGGTTCCGTGATAGAATAAGGGCGGGTGAGCCCGATATAGCTCTCCAATGCATTGGGTAACGTGAAGGAGTGAAAATTTAAGGTTTCTCTGAAGAGATTTAGGGAATATACTGTCATGGGTATTCCAAACGTAACCAAGAGTGTTACTCCCTACATAAGAATGTTATGAATGCCTCAAGTTACCTTTATGTCTTATGATTTCTATGATTTATTCATGATTTGATGAGGTATGTTAAAGTGCCTATGTTTTATGGGTAAAGTATGATTTCATTCTTATATATATATGAACTCATCTTTTCTTTCCATATTTTTATAACCCTTACTGATCTTTTTATGCTCATCCCATGTTTTTGAAATGTTTTTCACAGGTCAAGGGAAAGGTACATGATGTGATGATACTGTCAAGGATGTGTCAAGAAAGAATCCATGTTTTATTTTAAATATGTTTACATTGATGGGAATGAAGAATAATATCTTTATGTAACCACTTTTTTTATATGTGGAATGTAATGAAAGTTTTATGATCTAATTCTCTAAAACTCTAAACACGAAAATATCCTCAATGTGTAATCTTGTAATAACTCAAGATTAAGTAAAGTTTAAGGATGGGGCCTTATAGTTGGTATGAGAGGGCGGTTTAGATAACTTTAGAGGTTAGGGTATTCTCTAAGCATAAGTGACAGTACCATAATGGATAGGATTTCAGAAAGAGTCCTAATTTAGATAAAGTGAATGAGTAAGTATATCTTAGTGGTTATCTCCCTCATTAGTACATTATGGTTTTGTTGATATAATCACACTGAAATTTCTATTTTTAGTGAAACGATGGATCTAGCAGGAACCAAAGAGACAACAGGTTTGATGGAAACTGTGGTGGTTCTCTGATTAAGATACTAAAATAAAATGGAGGATTCAATGAGGAAACTCGTGGTTGTTCTAAACCAAATATCAAGGAGTCGTGATCAACCACTTGAACCATGGTATGTTCTGTAATGCATCATGTACGAGATGACCAATCGAAGTGGAAGTTCAGGTAATAATTATAAAGGTAACCATTAGAGTTTATATGATCCTTACTTTTGAGGTAATTATGGGTTATTATATGATATGCTGGAAAATGAAAGGCATGAGATAAACTTGAGGTTAAAATATGTTATGGTCATTTTTAATGATTTTATCTCTTTTTGCGGAATGATTTAAGAATTATATAGTTTTGGGAAAAGGACAACACGCAGACCGTGTGACAACCTGTCGCGTCGGACAAAGCTGCGGGAATCGAACCCACAACCAAAGTGCGACTAGTATTTATCGCCTACCACTGGACTACGTGAAAGTCCCTGGTTAGTTTGACTTATTCTTTTAGTTATATGATTTTATTAATTAAGAGTAAGTTGATTTTGGGTTATTTATGAAAATGATTAACCTATCATGGAGGATATGTGATTAGGTTAATTAATTTTCAATACGAGACTTTAGGAGAAACTGATGTTGTTTGGAGATAAATGTTACGATTTAACTTGGAAGACTATGTGACTAAATCCTCCAAATATTTGGGATTAAATAATAGATTGGTTTACTTTGAAGACTTTTATGGACAAATTGTTTATTGGATGGTCCTCACTGAACTTTGGGTTTTGTTGGACAAATTTTGGAGATTAAGCATAGATTTTCTTTTTAATGGGTTATCCTTTTCTGGATTATATGACCTTGTACTATCCTTTTTGGTTTTGGTTTTGGTTAATTCCTAAAGACATGGGATGTATAAAGTTATCTTTAGTGGATTAGGTGATTCTCTAGAAGATTTTTATAGTACTCTTAATGCGAATAAGTCTTCCTAAATACTCGTCTTTTGGAGAAAGTATGAGTCTGTATAAGAAATCTAGTAAAAGTTGAAAGTCAACATGACAAGTAAATATGTTTCCTTATGTTTTAGTTAAGCTTAAAAATAAATTCCTCAATAAAAAGTAACTTAAAAAAAAATTTTCTATTAACTTTTCCTACTGGGGAACCCAACACTGTTTAATCCATCAGAAGTTTGTGATTTTCTTATTGTTAACTTTCTCCTAAACATGTTTTCTATCACTCTCCATCAGAACATGACCCTATGTTTTCTCCTCCATGTCCATATTTTTCTACATGGAATCCTAGTATGGGTTAACTCGGGTGACCTTTGTAATTATCATTCTTTATTTTAATGTGATTGTTTTACCGACTCTTGTTCTGATGTGGGACTTTCAAGGATGTTTCCAAGCTTAATTTTAAAAATTGCGAGGACGCAATTCCAAAAAGGGGGGAAGGATGTAACACCCCATGTAAATAAGGAATATGAAACTTTCATATTTATCAATATTTATGAATAAAATATTAATATGTCTTTAAAGGGGATGATATGCTCGATGGCGTACCCAACACGCAACAATGAGTTTTTTGGGAATCTTACGTTGCACTCTAATAATAAAATAATATTATTTTAAATGGTAGTTAACATGTAGCCGTTGTATTGGCGGGAATGGATAGAAATAACTAAAATATGATTATATATGTTTTTAAATATTTCTAAATATTTTTACATTTATCCAATAAAAGATAAAGGCTTAAAATACGGAAAGAATTCAATTTTAGGCGTATATGCCCTAGTCTTCACTAAAGGTTCACTTATCGCCTTTTTATGGAGAACCGTCATTAAATTTTGTTTTGTTCACTCTTATACATTATTTTGGACCAAATAAAACTCTTCTTAAGAATCGGGACATCAAAATTTACTTTGTGTATAGTTTTGGTATCTTTCCGATAAAGTTTATTTTTTTAATGAATAGTGTAAAAGGTTGTATTTTAATTCAAAACCTATTTTTAATCTAATTTATTTATATGATTAGATTATCTTTTGAATTTTTTTAAAGTGAAATTAGAATATATTTTTTCCATTAAATCCAATAGTGGTTGTTGGAATTAATTTCACTTTGAAAACAGACTTAAACTAGTGTGAATCTTTTGATACTTATTGTTTCATAAAAACACGCTATTTGCTCTGACAGCAGGAATTAATTATTAAATTAATTAACGTGACTTATATGTTTTTAATTTTTTAAAATAGGCTTCATTTTTGAATTCAGAATATCAAATATAGCTTAGGGTGAATTTTTCAGATTTTTCTGAAAAACTTCAATTTTTTATGAATAGTGAAACCACTAAGTGGCACTTATAAAAACTGATTTTTCTGTTTAAATGAAAATTTTCCATCTTTGTGTTTTGAATTTTAAAAATCCTACAAACATGGTTGTCATTAAGAAGTAAAATGTGGTTCAATGGGATAAAAATAATTTTTTGGTGAATAGTAACTTATTAAGTTTTTAATCGCGATTAGAGGTAATTAGTGTAGTTTAAGGTAAAAATAATGTTTTAATAATATGAAATAAACATTACACATGTCCTAACCTCATTTGATATGTCATGGCCGACCAATACAACCCATGGGTCAACTTGGGGACCCCATGAAGCCACATTGGTTGGAAAATGACATTAATATCTTTTTATTTAAAGTTAAAGTAAAAATGAGACAAACATGAAATGTTTTACTAAAGAAATTTTTAAAATGGGTTATACTAATCATATTTTTAACTATAAATATTCATTGGAAATCTAAAACTTTTTCCTACATCATAGTATTTTTTTATAATTTTTGGACATTATATAAATTAAATTATTTATGACATCATGATGATGGAGCGATGACCTCATTATTTAACGATTTAAATAAAATGGAAAGATAATGTAATATCTAAGACCTACACATGAAAAAAACCTATTGTATGAGTGGT
Organism: Viscum album; assembly: GCA_963277665.1. Taxonomy (NCBI): domain Eukaryota; kingdom Viridiplantae; phylum Streptophyta; class Magnoliopsida; order Santalales; family Viscaceae; genus Viscum; species Viscum album. Next base: position 1,872,122,610 of record OY728133.1, read on the forward strand.
GTTCGAACACTTATCACCTTATCCTCGAAATACATCAATGTGGAACCTTTAAAATCCAGAACTCTTTTGAAAATAAAGTAACATTTTGTAACTTTACAAGAGTGCCCCTCCTCTCCTCTTATAAAAGGCCCCCACCTCTACCTCCTTACCCACACTCCCAAAGCCTTTGGTATAAGGACCCAGCCTTAAACCATACTTAATCTTGAGTTATTACAAGATTACACATTGAGGATCTTTTCAGGTTTAGAGTTTTATAGAATTAGATCATGAAACTTGCATTACATTCCACATTTAAACAAAGTGGTTACATAAAAGACAGTATTCATTCTTCCCATCAACGGAAACATTTTGATAATAAAACATGGATTATTTCTTGACACATCATTGACACTATCATCACATCATGTACCTTTACCTTGACCTGTGAAAATCATTTCAAAAACTTGGGATAAGCATAAAAAGCTCAGTAAGGGTTATAAAAATATGGAAAGGAAACTTGAGTTCATATATACATAATAATGAAATCATACATTACCCATAAAACATAAGCACCTTAACATACCTCATAAAATCATAGAAATCATATGACATAAAGGTAACTTGAGGCATTCATAACATTCTTACATAGGGAGTAACCCTCTTGGTTACGTTTGGAATACCCATCACAGTATATTCCCTTAATCTCTTCGGAGAAACCTTAACGTTTCACTCCTTCACGTTACCCAATGCATTGGAGAGCTATATCGGGCTCACCCGCCCTTAGTTTATCACGGAACCACCCATTTTCATAACAATTCCCAAGAACCATAACGTATCACATAAAACATGCATAAAGGAAACATAATATTTCTACATCACAATATAACATTTTAGTATATTGAAATAATGAATCCATTCAAAAAGAAACCATTTTCAAAACCATTTAAAACATTTAATAAAGATATTTTTGAATCAAAGTGTCCCATACCACCTTGAATCTTAAAATTTTAAACCATTAATATCGATATGAATAAATACTTAAAACCATTTTGAAAACATTGATATTAATAAGAACAAATAATTAAAACATTTAAAACGATATTTTGGTTAATGGGGTTTTACCAAAATTAGAGACACTTGAATACAATAATTGAGGAATAACATTTAGTCAGAACTTTATAATATCATGAGAATAAATGGATTCATGATATAATACTCCAAAGGACAGTATATACACCATATAAGAGTGAATTGGTGCATAATAACAATGAACCCTCAATAGAAATGTCAAATGTGATGAAATCCCTTATAAAGAAGGTATCCTTAAATTAAGGACAAATCAATCTCAAAAATATGTGTGACAAATATAAATACACCCAATATAAGTGGATATTAAGTGTAAAACAATAAAAGTTCATTCACACATATTCAATGGATGACATGTTCAATGACTACATGTTGAACCCAAAGAAATCGAAATTGGGTTAAAAAGTTCCCTTGACAGCCTAACGGCGTCACATCAAAATGAGTTGATGAGAGATAAAAAGTGTATATCATCACTTGGACATAAAATTTACATCAATAAGGATATATGATAACATATCCCAACATAACAATATGTAAATTAAAAGACCCAACAAAAGAAGTCTTTTAAAAAAGAGCAGGGTGAAAGGTTCCCTTACCGACTTGGGTATCTTTCAAAACATACACCCCATGAAAGAAGGACAATAGATAATTGATGTAAATACTCATAATCGAAATTATATTACACAAAGAGTAAAATAATGGTAAGTACATACACCACTCAATGGAATTTGTGGCAAATGCAGCATAAATCTCACGTGAATAAAAGTGAGATGAAAAATCCCTTACGAAAACTCGGCAGCCTAACGGCGCCACATAAAACTTCCGAATATGGATTGATGAGAGAGAATAGGGTATCTCATCACATGAACATAAAAATTACAGTAAGTTTAATATAAAAGATCATCCCAATAACAAGAAAGATGAGCTTTAAAAGGAATGACATAAAAGTGTGTACTTAAAAAGAAAGAGAGGTGTAGGATCCCTTACCTCGGGTCCGACTTGACTCGATCGTTCTTTAACGTCCTGAATAATAAACTTGAGTTAATTTATACTTGATTAAGAACCTATTTCAAGCTTATTGTTCCTTTTATATCACTTATTTCCATGTTATAAACATTATGTAATCATTATGTTATTAATGATTGTTTTGTCGATATTTGGTTCTTAAGTCGAAAGTGGACTTCATACAATTACATGTTGTTCGTGTGGTCAAAGGTTATTTATATCCAAAATGACATTCCTGATTTGGATATCATATATATTATATATATCCAGCATATACATGTATATATAATATTACATAATCATTTAGAGGTAAGAAATGAAATGCACCGTTCATGGAGACGGTAAGCCGTACGTATGCATGAACGCTACTTTCATTTCTTTGTCATATAAATGGAATTAAAACTAAATGAGAGGTATGTATATTTTAATTCCAGAATTATATTCATCATTTAGATATATAATTCATTATATATATCAATTATATACATGTACTTTTAATAGTACATTACATTTGGGGATAAGAAATGAAATGCACCGTTCATGGAGACGGTAAGCCGTACGTACGCATGAACGCTACATTCATTTCTATCTCATATTTTAATGGAAAGAAATAATAATGATATAGTGGTATATAATAATTCCAGTATAACATAATATACAATAACATTAAATCCATCATTTATACGTCCCACGTATGGCATTAACGAATCACATCACTTTGAGGGGGCGGTAGTCCGCACTTCCTAAAATGAAGATATCGCGTATACCCATAATGGTAGCCAAAAAGGTAAGACACAAATGAAAAATACAGAAGCATAAGTAAAACATAAACATATCATATATCATATATTAATATAGTGACATGTTAATGGCCATCTTTGAAGGTGTTATGAGAATGTTGAACAATCATCGTTTCGGGAGGCAGAAATTCGCCACCCACGAAAACCATATGTTCTTTAAACATTTGATGTAGTTGTGTGAGAGTGTAGCTCGAATAAATCTTATAAAAACATACTAGTATATTGAAGATACTGGTTTTGTTACAATGGAAATAAATAAAAAGAGTTTAGGAGGTTGAGAAGCAAAATAAAACAAATGAACATGAGAGAATGAATTCCCTTTAAAAGTGTAACTCCTTTTTATTTGAGCCTAAAGGAATCCTTTGAAAGGATTATTCTGAAAGGGAATCCTCTTGGATTAGGAGAGGGATGTGTAGAGAGTAAATGGGCAGGGTTTGGCCACGCCAAAGGCTTGAGGAGTGTGTGAAATGAGGTAGAGGTTGGGGCCTTTTATAAGAGGAGAGGAGGGGCACTTTTGGAAAGTATGAAATATTAATTTATTTGAAAATGTGTTTCGGTTTTAAAAGGTCCCACATTGATATAATTCGTGTATAAGGTGATAAGGGTTCTAAATCCACCCATCCAATAAGTTTTGGACATGTGTAGTTCATATATTTTATATTATCTTTCCTTTTTATTTAAATCGTCAAATAATGATGTCATCACTGCATCATTATTATGTCATAAATAATTTAATTTATTTAATGTTTAAAAATTATAAAAAAAATACTATTATGTAGGAAATCTTTTTATATTTCCAATGACTATTTATAATCAAAAATATGACTTGTATAACCCCACTTAATAATTGTTTTAGTAAAACATATCATGTTTGTGTCATTTTTACTTTTACATTAAATAAAAAGTTATTTATGTCATTTCCCAACCAAAGTGGCTCCATGGGGTCCCCAAGTTGACCCATGGCTTTTCTTGGTCGGACTTTACACATCCAATGAGGTTAAGACATGTGTCAAGCTCATCACATTTTATTAAAGCATTATTTTTACCTTAAACTACACTAATTACCACTAATCGCGATAAAAAACGTAATAAGTTACTATTCGCAAAAAAATTATTTTTATCCCATTGAACCACATTTTACTTCTTAATGACCACCGTGTATGTCAGATTTTTGAAATTCAAAACACAAAGATGGCAAAATTTCATTTAAATGTAAAAATCAGTTTTTATAAGTACCACTTAGTGGTTTCACTATTCATCAAAAATTGAAGTTTTTCAGAAAATTCCCAAATATTCACCCTAAGCTATATTTGATATTCCAAATTCTAAAATGAATCCCGTTTTACAAAATTAAAAACATATAAGTCACATTAATTAATTTAATAATTAATTCCCGTTTTCATGACAAATAGAGTGTTTTTATGAAACCATAAGTATCAAAATATTGACACTAGTTTAAGTCCGATTTCAAAGTGAAATTAATTTCAACGACCACTATTGGATTTAATGGTAAAAATATTTTCTAATTTCACTTTAAAACCAATTAAAATGATAATATAATCATATAAAAAATTAGATTAAAATGTGGTTTTGAATTAAAATACAACATTTTACACTATTCATTAAAAAATGAACTTTATCGGAAAAATACCAAAAAATTACACAAAGTAAAATTTGATGTCCCGATTCTTAATAAGAGTTTTATTTGGTCCAAAAGAATGTATAAGAGTGATCAAAACTATATTTAATGAAAGTTCTCCTTTAAAAAGCGATAAGTGAACCTTTAGTGAAAACTAGGGCATATACACCTAAAATTGAATTCTTTCCGTATTTTAATCCTTTAGCATTTATTGGATAAATGTAAAAACATTAAAAACACATATATAATCATATTTTAGTTATTTCTATCCATTCCCGCCAATACAACGGCTACATGTTAACTACCATTTGAGATAATATTATTCTATTATGAGAGTGCAACGTAAGATTCCCAAGAAACTCGTTGTTGCGTGTTGGGTACGCCATCGAGCATAGAGGCCCCTTTAAAGTCATATTAAAATATTATTCACAAATATGTATAAATATGAAAATTTCATATTCATTATTTACCTGGGGTGTTACATTCTTCCCCCCTTTTGTGAATTGCAACCTCGCAATTTTAAAATTGCGCTTGGAAACATCCTTGAAAGTCCCACATCGGAACAAGTGTCGGTAAAACAATCACTTTAAAATAAAGAAAGATAAGAACAGAGGTCACCCTAGTTAACCCATACTAGGATTCCAAGTATGAAAATATGGACATAGAGGAAAAAAAGGGTCATGTTCTGATGGAGAGTGATAGAAAACACGTTTAGGAGAAAGTTAACCACAAGAAAATCACAAACTTGTGATGGGTTAAACAGTATTCGATTCCCCAGTAGGAAAAGTTAATAGACAACATTTTTTCTTTAAGTTAATTTTTATTGAGGAATTTATTCATAAGGAAACATAATCACTTATCATGTTGACTTTCAACTTGTACTGGATTCCTTAATCAAAATCATATTTTTTCCAAACGACGAGTATTTGGGGAGATTTGTTTGCATTAAGAGTACTATAATCATCTTCTAGAGAATCACCTAATCCACAAAAGAGAACTATGTACATCCCATGTCTTTAGGCTTTAACCAAAACCAAAACCAAAAAGGTTATTACAAGGTCAGATAATCCAGAAAAGGATGACCCTTTATAAAAAGAAAATCTATTCTTAACCTCCAAAATTTGTCCAACAAAACCCAAAGTTCAATGAGGACCATTCTATAATCAATTTGTCCATAAAATTCTTCAAAGTAAACCAAACTAATATTGAAACCCAAATATTTGAAGGATTTAGTCACATAGTCTTCCAAGTTAAATCGTAACATATATCTCCAAACAACATCAGTTGCTCCTAAAGTCTCGTATTGAAAAGTAATTAACCTAATCACATATCCTCCATGATAGGTTAATCATTTTCCTAAATAACACAAAATCAACTTACTCTTAATTCATAAAATCATATAAATAGAATGAATTGGTCAAACTAACTAGGTACTTCATGTAGTCCAGTGGTAGGCGATAAATACCAGTCGCACTTTGGTTGTGGGTTCGATTCCCGCAGCTTTGTCCGACGCGATGGGATGTCACACGGTCTGCATGTTGTCCTTTTTCCAAAACTATATAATTCTTAAATCATTCCCAAAAAAGAGATAAAATCCTCAAAAATGATCATAACATATTTTGACCTCAAGTTTATCTCATGCCTTTCATTTTCCAGCATATCATATAATAACCCATAATTACCTCAAAAGTAAAGATCATATAAACTCTAATGGTTACCTTTATAATTATTACCTAAACATCCACATGGATTGATCATCTCCTACATGATGCATTAAAGATCATACCAAGGTTCAAGTGGTTGATCATGACTCTTTGATAGTTGGTTTAGAACAACCACGAGTTTCCTCTTTGAATCCCCCATTTTATCTAATATCTTAATCAGAGAACCACCACAGTTTCCTTCAAACCTGCCGTCTCTTTGGTGCCTGCTAGATCCATCATTTCACTAAAAACAGAAATATCAATGTGAGTATATCAACAAAAACATCATGTAATAATGAAGAAGTTAAACACTAAGATACACTTACTCATTCACTTTTTCTAAAACTAGGACTCTTTCTGAAATCATAACCATTATGGTAATGTCACTTATGCTTAAAGAATACCCTAACCTCTAAAGTTATCTAAACCGACCTCTGATACCAACTATAAGGCCCCAGCCTTAAACCATACTAAATCTTGAGTTATTACAAGATTATACATTGAGGATATTTTCCGGTTTATAGTTTTAGAGAATTAGATCATGAAACTTTCATTACATTCCACATTTAAACAAAGTGGTTACATAAAAGACAGTATTCATTCTTCCCATCAACGGAAACATTTTGAAAATAAAACATGGATTCTTTCTTGAAACATCCTTGACACTATCATCACATTATGTACCTTTACCTTGACCTGTGAAAAACATATCAAAAACTTGGGATGAGAATAAAAAGCACAGTAAGGGTTATAAAAATATAGAAAGGAAACATGAGTTCATATATACATAATAATGAAATCATACTTTACCCATAAAACATAAGCACCTTTACATACCTCATAAAATCATAGAAATCATATGACATAAAGGTAACTTGAGGCATTAATAACATTCTTATGTAGGGAGTAACCCTCTTGGTTATGTTTGGAATACCCATCACAGTATATTCCTTTAATCTCTTCGGAGAAACCTTAACGTTTAACTCCTTCACGTTACCCAATGCATTGGAGAGCTATATCGGGCTCACCCGCCCTTAGTTTATCACGGAACCACCCGTTTTCATAACAATGCCCATGAACCATAACGTATCACATAAAACATGCATAAAGGAAACATAATATTTCCTCATCACAATATAACATTTTAGTATATTGAAATAATGAATCCATTCAAGAAAAACCATTTTCAAAACCATTTAAAACATTTAATAAAGAGATTTTTGAATCAAATTGTCCCATACCACCTTGAAGCTTAAAATTTTAAACCATTATTACCCATATGAATAAATACTTCAAACCATTTTGAAAACATGGATATTAATAAGAACAAATAATTAAAACATTTAAAACGATATTTTGGTTAAAGGGGTTTTACCAAAATTAGAGACACTTGAATACAATAATTGAGGAATAACATTTAGTCAGAACTTTATAATATCATGAGAATAAATGTATTCATGATATAATACTCCAAAGGACAGTATATACACCATATAATAGAGAATTTTTGCATAACAACAATGAACCCTCAATAAAACTGTCAAATGTGATGAAATCCCTTATAAAGAAGGTATCTTTAATTTAAGGACAAATCAATCTCAAAAATATGTGTTACAAATATAAATACACCCAATATAAGTGGATATTAAGTGTAAAACAATAAAAGGTCATTCACACATATTCAATGGATGACATATTCAATGACTACATGTTGAACCCAAAGAAATCGAAATTGGGTTAAAAAGTTCCCTTGACAGCCTAACATCATCACATCAAAATGAGTTGATGAGAGATAAAAAGTGTATATCATCACTTGGACATAAAATTTACATCAATAAGGATATATTAGAACATATACCAACATAACAATATGTAAATTAAAAGACCCAACAAAATAAGTCTTTTAAAAAAGAGAAGGGTGAAAGGTTCCCTTACCGACTTGGGTATCTTTCAAAACATACACCCCATGAAAGAAGGACAATAGATCATTGATGTAAATACTCATAAACGAAATTATATTAAACAAATATTATAATAATGGGAAGTACATACACCACTAAATGGAATTTGTGGCAAATGTAGCATAAATCTCACCTGAATAAAAGTGAGATGAAAAATCTCTTACGAAAACTCGGCAGCCTAACGGCGCCACATAAAACATCCGAATATGGATTGATGAGAGAGAATAGGTTCTTTCATCACATGAACATAAAAATTACAGTAAGTGTAATATAAAATATCATCCCAATAAAAAGAAAGATGAGCTTTAAAAGGAATGACATAAAAGTGTGTACTTAAAAAGAAAGAGAGGTGTAGGATCCCTTACCTCAGGTCCGACTTGACTCGATCATTCTTTAACGTCCTGAATAATAAACTTGAGTTAATTTCTACTTGATTAAGAACCTTTTTCAAGATTATTATTCCTTTTATATCACTTATTTCAATGTTATAAACATTATATAATCATTAAGTTAATAATGATTGTTTTGTCGATATTTGGTTCTTAAGTCGAAAGTGGACTTCATACAATTACATGTTGTTCGTGTGGTCAAAGGTTCTTTATATCCAAAATGACATTCCTGATTTGGATATCATATATATTTATATATATCCAGAATATACATGTATTTATAATATTACATAATCATTTAGAGTTAAGAAATGAAATGCACCGTTCATGGAGACGGTAAGCCGTACGTACGCATGAACGCTACTTTCATTTCTTTGTCATATTAATGGAATTAAAACTAAATAAGAGGTATGTATATTTTAATTCCAGAATTATATTCATCATTTAGATATATCATTCATTATATATATCAATTATATAAATGTACTTTTAATAGTACATTACATTTGGGGATAAGAAATGAAATGCACCGTTCATGGAGACGGTAAGCCGTACGTACTCATGAACGCTACTTTCATTTCTATCTCATACTTTAATGGAAAGAAATAATAATGATATAGAGTTATATAATAATTCCAGTATAACATCATATATAATAACATTAAATCCATCCTTTATACGTCCCACGTATGGCATTAATGATTCACATCACTTTGAGGGGGCGGTAGTCCACACTTCTTAAAAATGAAGATATCGCGTATACCCATAATGGAAGCCATAAAGGTAAGACACAAATGAAAAATACAGAAGCATAAGTAAAACATAAACATATAATATATCATATATGAATATAGTGACATCTTAATGGCCACCTTTGAAGGTGTTAAGAGAATGTTGAACAATCATCGTTTCGGGAGGCAGAAATTCGCCATCCACGGAAACCATATGTTCTTTAACCATTTGATGTAGTTGTGTGAGAGTGTATCTAGAATAAATCTTATAACAAAATACTAGTATATTTAAGATACTGGTTTTGTTACAAAAGAAATAAATAAAAAGATTTTAGGGGGTTGGAGAAGCAAAATAAAACAAATGAACATGAGAGAATGAATTACCTTTAAAAGTGTAACTCCTTTTGATTTGAGCCTAAAGGATTCCTTTGAATGGATTCTTCCAAATTGGAATCCTATAGTATTAGTGTAGGTATGTGGAGAGAGTAAATGAGCAGGGGTTGGCCGAGCCAAAGGCTTTAGGAGTGTGTGAAATGAGGTAGAGGTGGGGGCCCTTTATAAGAGGAGAGGAGGGGCACTTTTGGAAAGTAAGAAATATTACTTTATTTGAATGTGTTTCGGTTTTAAAAGGTCCCACGTTGATATAATTCGTGTATAAGGTGATAAGGGTTCTAAATCCACCCATCCAATAAGTTTTGGACATGTGTAGTTCATAGATTTTACATTATCTTTCCATTTTATTTAAATCGTCAAATAAGGATGTCATCGCTGGATCATTATTATGTCATAAATAATTTAATTTATTTAATGTATAAAAATTATAAAAAAAATACTATGATGTAGGAAATCTTTATATCTTTCCAATGACTATTTATAATCAAAAATATGACATGTATAACCCCACTTAAATTTTTTTTAGTAAAACATATCAGGTTTGTGTCATTTTTACTTTTACATTAAATAAAAAGTTATTTATGTCATTTCCCAACCAAAGTGGCTCCATGGGGTCCCCTAGCTGACCCATGGCTTGTCTTGGTCGGCCATTACACATTCAGTTAGGGTAAAACATGTTTCAAGCTCATCTCATTTTATTAATGTATTATTTTTATTTTAAACTACACTAATTACCACTAATCGCGATTAAAAACTTAATAAGTTACTATTCACCAAAAAATTAATTTTATCCCATTGAACCACAATTTACTTCTTAATGACCACCATGTATGTCGGATTTTTGAAATTAAAAACAAAAAGATTGCAAAATTTCATTTAAATGGAAAAATCAGTTTTTATAAGTACCACTTAGTGGTTTCACTATTCATCAAAAATTGAAGTTTTTCAGAAAATTCCCAAAAATTGACCCGAAGCTATATTTGATATTCCGAATTCAAAAATGAAGTCTGTTTTACAAAATTAAAAACATATAAGTCACATTAATTAATTTAATAATTAATTCCCACTGTCATGACAAATAGCGTGTTTTTATGAAACCATAATTATCAAAAGATTGACACTAGTTTAAGTCCGATTTCAAAGTGAAATTAATTTCAACGACCACTATTGGATTTAATGGTAAAAATATTTTCTAATTTCACTTTAAAACCAATTAAAAATATAATCTAATCATATAAATAAATTATATTAAAAAGTGGTTTTGAATTAAAATACAACATTTTACACTATTCATTAAAAAATGAACTTTATCGGAAAAATACTAAAAAATTACACAAAGTAAAATTTGATGTCCCGATTCTTAATAAGAGTTTTATTTGGTCCAAAATAATGTATAAGAGTGATCAAAACTATATTTAATGACAGTTCTCCATTAAAAGGCGATAAGTGAACCTTTAGTGAAAACTAGGGCATATACACCTAAAATTGAATTCTTTCCGTATTTTAATCCTTTACCTTTTATTGGATAAATGTAAAAACATTAAAAAACATATATTATCATATATTAGTTATTTTTATCCATTCCTGCCAATACAACGGCTACATGTTAACTACCATTTGAAATAATATTATTTTATTATTAGAGTGCAACGTAAGATTCCCAAGAAACTCGTTGTTGCGTGTTGGGTACGCCATCGAGCATATCGTCCCCTTTAAAGTCATATTAATATTTTATTCACAAATATGGATAAATATGAAAATGTCATATTCATTATTTACCTGGGGTGTTACATTTGGCTTGGCCAACCTCTGCCCATTCTGTCTCTCCACTTCCCTCTTTTACTCCTTGAAGCCTCACTTTGGGAAGAAGTCTTCTCAAGGAAGTCTTTGAGCTCAAACCAAAGGGAGTTACCCGATTTTAAGGTAATGTCTTCACTTGAGTCCTTTTGTTTTATTTTGCTCCTCCAACCCCCTAAACTCTTTTTATTCATTTCTTTTGTAACAACTCAAGTATTGTAAATATACTAGGATGTTGTTATAAGAAGGATTCGAGATACACATTCACACACCTGCATCTAATTGTTAAAGAACATGCTGTTTCCGTGGATGGCGAATTTCTGCCTCCCAAAACGATGATTGTTCAACATTCTTCTAACACCTTCAAAGGCGTCCATTAAGATGACACTATATTTATATATGATATCTAATATGTTTATGTTTTACTTAAGCTTTTGTATTTTTCATTTATGGCATACCTTTATGGTTTCCATTATGGGTAAACGTGATATCTTCATTTAAGGAAGTGTAGACTACCGCCCCCTCAAAGTGATGTGATTCATTAATACCATATGTGGGACGTATAAAGGATGGATTTAAAGTTATTATATATTATTTTATACTGAAATTATAATATACCTATATATCATTATCATTCCATTCCATAAAAATATGAAATAGAAATAAAAGTAGTGTTTATGCGTACGTACAGCTTACCGTCTCCATGAACGGTGCATTTCATTTCTTACCTCTAAATGATTATGTAATAATGCATGTGTATTCTAGATATATATGATATATATGATATCCAAATCATGAATGTAATTCTGGATATAAAGAACATTTGACCACACAAACAACATGTAATTGTAAGAAGTCCACTTTCGACTAAAGAACCAATTATCGACAAAACAGACATTATTAAGTAAAATGATTACATAATGATTATAACATGGAAATAATTGATCTAAAAGGAATAATTAACTAGAAAAATATTCTTAATAATGTGTAAATTAACTCAAGTTTATTATTCAGGACGTTAATGAAACGAACAAGACAAGTTGGACTTGAGGTAAGGGACCCTACTCTTTCTTTTTACGTACACTCTTTTATGTGATCCCTTTTAAGAATAATATTTCTTGTTATTGGGATGTTATTTTATATTACTCTTACTGTAATTTTTATGTACATATGATGAGAGAACCTATTCTCTCTCATCAATCCATTTTGGAAGTTTTGAGTGGCGCCGTTAGGCTGCCGAATTTTCGTAAGAGATCTAACCTCTCTCTTTCTTTTTATGTACTCTCCTTTATGTCACTTCTTTTAAGCTCTTATTTGATATGTTGGGGGATGTTCTTTTATATTACTCATTCTTTAAACTTTAATTTGATGTTATTAGAGACCCTATTTCCTCTCATCAATCCATTTTGGATGTCTTAAGTGGCGTCGTTAGGCTGCCGAGTTTTCATAAGAGATTTTTCATCTCACTTTTATTCTCGTGAGATTTATGATACACTGTCACAATTTCCTTTGAGTGGTTTATGTACTGCCCATTATTACACTCCTTTTGTAATATAATTCCATTTATGGGTATTTAAATTTTCATTGTATGACACTTCTTCAATGGGGTGTACTTTTCAAAAGTTACCCAAGTCAGTAAGGGAACCTTTCATCCTCCTCTTTTTAGAAGACGTCGTTTGTTATGTCTTTTAATTCACATACTATTATATTGGGATATGTTCTTATATATCCTGATTGATGTAAATTTTATGTCCAAGTGATGAGATTCCCTTTCTATCTCTCATCAACTCATTTTCTGAATTTTTGAAGTGACGCCGGTAGGCTGTCGAATTTTACCAAGGGAACTTTTTAACCCAATTTCGATTTCTTTGGGTTCAACATGTAGTTATTTAATATGTCATCCTTTAATATGTGTGAATGACCTTTTATTGTTTATCACTTAATATCCAATTATATTGTGTGTATTTATATTTGTCACACATAATTTTGAGATTGATTTATCCTTAATTTAAGGATACCTTTTTTGTAAGGGATTTCATCACATTTTACATCACTATTGAGACTTCATTGTTGTTATACACCAATTCACTCTAATATAGTGTATATACTGTCTTTTAGAATATTATATCATGAATCCATTTATTCTCATGATATTATAAAGTTCTGATTAAATGTTATTCCTCAATTATTGTATTCAAGTGTCTCTAATTTTGGTAAAAACCCCTTTAACCAAAATATCGCTTTAAATGTTTTAATGATATGTTCTTATTAATATACATGTTTTCAAAATGGTTTTAAGGATTTATTTATATGGATATTAATGGTTTAAAATGTTAAAATCTTCAAGGTGGTATGGGACATAATCTCAATCTTCTTTCATTGAGGCATATTTTGTTTTATACAAAACCTTCTTTTATACGGTGTATAAACCCCTTTGACTTTTACATTTATCCAAATGAATCTTTTTTATATGAAGAATTTTACTAAATGACAAAAGGGAATGTTTTTTCATATGTATGCGGCGAAAATGACTTCTCCGCCACCGTGACCATTATTTTAGTTTCGGCTTCCTCTACAAGCCATGCCTTCTTTTTAAAAGAAAAATAAATCCCATGTTTTACTTTTCCTTTATTTTGGTATTGAAAATGGTTTTCATAATGTATTTATATCAATGTGTTGTATTGATATCTGGTGATTGAAAGGTGGAAATGTTATGTTTCCTTTATGTATGTTTTATGTGATACGATTATGTTGAGGTTCTTGGGCATTATTATGAAGATGGGTGGTTCCGTGATAATCTAAGGGCGTGTGAGCCCGATATAGCTCTCCAATGCATTGGGTAACGCGAAAAAGTGAAACGTTAAGGTTTCTCCGAAGAGATTTAGGGAATATACTATGATGGGTATTCCAAACGTAACCAATAGGGTTACTCCCTACATAAGAATGTTATAAATGCCTCAAGTTACCTTTATGTCTTATGATTTCTATGATTTATTCATGATTTGATGAGGTATGTTAAAGTGCCTATGTTTTATGGGTAAATTATGATTTCATTCTTATGTATATATGAACTCATGTTTCCTTTCCATATTTTTATAACCCTTACTATGCTTTTTATACTCATCCCATGTTTTTGAAATGTTTTTCATAGGTCAAGGGAAAGGTACATGATGTGATGATAGTGTCAAGGATGTGTCAATAAAGAATCCATGTTTTATTTTAAATATGTTTCCATTGATGGGAATGAAGAATAATATCTTTATGTAACCACTTTTTTTATATGTGGAATGTCATGAAAGTTTTATGATCTAATTCTCTAAAACTCTAAACCCGAAAAGATCCTCAATGTGTAATCTTGTAATAACTCATGATTAAGTAAGTTTTAGGGCTGGGGCCTTATAGATACATTCCTAGAGGTTGTTTAATGTATGTTTACACTCTACATGATCACTCTTTTTAATATATCACACTTAACATTTTCAGGGAGAGGGATATATATACATGCATATAGGTTCTTATACTAGGTAATCATATTTTCATTATTACCTACTCGGTGGTAGTCTCCATCACCTACCATATTTGGGGAAATCTGGGTGTGCCAAACTCCAATTATGATTAGTTAATTTAAACCAAGTTTTATAGGTCGTAAAAGTGATTTATAAAAGCATTACTTCCTAGGACAACATTAATAGTTGACCTTGTATTGTATTATTGGTTTATGAATTTGGGGAAAATGTGTTTAGAGAGTCCTGAGTTTGGATCTCAGGCCATAGAACTCACTGTTTTTAACAATAATAAAGTATCTTGACACTATGAAATTGACTGTCATCATGTTAGTCAACACATATAGATATCAGTTATAGTAAAACAATGTTACATACATCATATAGAACATGGTATTTTTATTTTCATATTATTTGTGGTCAACTACTTTGATATTCTTATCTAACCATCATAGGTCTTGAAATTGTTAAGATGAATGTGTTGGGTCAGGTTGATGATCAGTTAAGTTTTTATGCCCTGATTTAGGTACCCATGGTCGATGTGTTCACAAAATGTGGGAACTGATAAGTGTCTCCAAATATTGATTAGTGCCTGGATGCACCACCCATGGTTTAGGTTGTTGATCCAAAATATATCAGATATTCGATATCTCTAGCAAGTTCGGATAATGATTCACATAGAATGAGATCACTATACAATTTTCAGTATCACAAACCAAAGTGGTTATATGGGTTTCATGTACTCATGTAGTAGAGGATTGGATTGAGTAGGATCTATGAGTCTTCAAGCATGTTTAGAAGCTGAAATTTTAGATAATTATTCTTATGGCTTGTTTTATTCATCGAGTAATTAGAGTCTTGTGGATTTTGATCACGTATATCCTTGATGATTTGTTTCTCTCATGGTTGGACATCCCGTAGATGTTTTGTGGTGATTATTACCCTTTTAGAATTCACTCTATACATATTTCAGAAATTCTAGAGCTATAATAAGGTGATGTGTATGTTTTTTATTACGCGATGAGGTTCACCAACATCTTTCATTACTTAGATTATGTTGTATAAAATGGTTTCATTTAGGCATGGATTTTTTAAATTGTCCTCTTTAGGGAAATCAATTTCAGTGTGGTCCCATTTTTTCGACCCTCCCACTTACGGGTAATATAGTATTATTTCATTATATAGAGATTCATAGATGTGGGATATCAGGATTTGGGATTTGGAATTCATCATAAGGTGGATGATTTGGCTATAATATAATTTTGGTCCAATGTATTTTGGTCATAGTACAAGAGGCAAACTCATGCCCGGACTCAGACATGGGGATAAGCGGTTAAAGGTTCACACAGAGGGTCCATCCAGTCAAGAGAAGGGTGATGTTATGCTTGTGATGGGTGAGGTATCATGGACCATGATTTAATAACAAAATATTTTTATTATTATTGGTATTAAGTGGAAGGATCTCCATTTAAGTGGTAAAATTGATAACAAGGAACTCTTAGGACTGCCCACGGTGGCCTCTAGGGTGGAGGTGACGATAGTAGAATATTTGGAGTTTTGGAGGGAGGTGTTTCAATTGGTGGGTGATTTGATGAGATATATCCACCACACCACCAACAAGTAGTCGATTCTATGATAAATGAGTTAGTGAAAGAGGCTATGGGTTGTTTCATTCCAAGGAAGAATATGACTAGGTTTCTCATGAGATTATTTTAGGTATAATATATGAATTTTCTAATCATTATCTACTGTATTTAGACATATTAATGAGTCAATAATTCATCTCCATAACCCTTTTGAAAGATAAAAATCATCCAATAGAGACATTATCTTAGTATTTAAGGGTAATGTTTCTTAATATAATGTAATATGTGGAATCTCACATCTACTAATAGTTCAATTTGGCATTTGGTGGTGAGAGATTCTAGTGGAACCATTTTTTAATCATTATATAACATTATAACATCATCATGGGAATGATATTATTGTATATGTTTCATCCCAAGAATTACTGTCATCATAGCAGAGTTGGATGCCAACATGTTCATGTGGTGAGATATTATTTTTGATGAATGATAGTTCTTATTAATGAGAATGTGGGGCACTATAATTGGAAAATATAATCCATATCTCATCAGTTTGTGACCTTAGCTCTTTCTATTGTTGGATATTCATGAACCTAGCATCTAATGGTATTGGAGGATTATATGGACATATATCCAGGTGATATATCTAGGATACCTTTATGGTGTGTGATAGAATTATGTATAAACATTTACCATAGGACTACACTGTTATCTTCAATAAAATATTGGATGGCCCCAATAAAGATATAGAAGCTGGGATTTTAGTTGTAAAACCATCAGGGGAAATTTTTTGTCCAACATAATGTTTCCCCCATAAATATTAATTGTTTTTAATGGGAGTGAAAATTGGATATTGATGCTCGGTGTTGATTACCAACACCTGAATCAAGTACTGATAACGGACAAGTACCCCTTAATTTGCATTTACAGCCATTTGGACAAGTTGAGAGGTGTGATTGGTTTCTAAAACATTTATCTTAGGCCTGAATAGCACCACTTCGGGATTCGTGTGGATTATTTTCTAAAAGATAGGATTTTAATGTTATTGAAAACAATACTTGTACCTAGTTTTTTATTTGTTTTTGGATAATTCTACTACAATTTTCAGAAAAATAAATAATTAGATTTTTCAGTCTTACTAGGACTAGTTTTAGTTTGTTTTCATGGAATACACTCTCATATACACTACATCATAGGAAGATCAGGAAGTACATTTTTGGATGGCTCTATATTTTATCTAGGAACACCGGCTATATGGTTAGATCATGTAATGTTAGTGTTGGATCCATGAGGTCAAAAGTATAGGTAATGTTATCTATAATAATGGTTTAACTATGAAACTAGTAATCATTTATAAAATTATTTCATGAGAGCCGACAATGAGATTTTCAGGGGTGTAAATATTTTTCCATTGTCATGGGTACTACATGTGGATAATGACATAATTTTATTGTATAGAAACCCCTATTAAATCCTTGATTTGAAAAGGGATGTATTTTTTTAGGACCTAGATGTGTCTGAGCACCATTGAGTAGATGATGTCGAGGTTGACCAGGGCTCCTATGTAGAGACTGCCAATGCATGACATTGATTTCTTGGGGTTTTTGTGTTTCCTTGAAATCTAGTCTTGGGTTTTACATTATATTGTTGTAGGAAATGATAACATATGGTTCTTAGATTTCAATACCCCATGAGGAAAATAACTAGACTATTGAACTAGAGTTGTAAGTATTACTATTTTATCTAAAAATGTGGATGCACTATCATCAGTGAAATCATTTTGTTATTTAAATTGTCCATAAAAGTCTTTCGTATATCTTGTCATAACGAAATCATAAAAACTGAGAGATGTATTGGATGGAGTTCCAAAAGGACTATGGCAATGAGGTAATATGTACTCTTATGAAGGAAAATGTGGTGGATGATTCCATTAGTTGGGAGTAATTTTATTTCTAGGATGAGTATTTCTCTAACAAGATAGTTTGGTTATAGTGGAACCTAGTCTAGGAGATGAGTTGTGTTTTCATCAATCAATGGTAGTGACTAAAATCCCTCTTCTAAATGTGATAGATGACCAGTTGGGGAACATCAATTGTGAGGATCCACATGGTAACTTATCTAAAAGAGTAGCTCAAAATAGATTTTTTGAAGGTGGGGAGAAAGTCAACATTTTCCAAATTAGTATAGTAGTTCCATTCATGTTGTAGTAGAAGTTGATTATAGATATTCATACGACACCCTTATCTCTAGATAATGGTGTAGAAAATAGTTACAAATAAATTTAATGATTTTTTTGGATCAAATGATGTGGGTTTGTTTGGTGTTTTTATCTTAGTGTCTCACATGTTAGTAGTAGAACGGTTAACATCATTTTCATGTGGGTTTGGATGAACCTTTTGAGATCCCGAAATGAATGGGGGATAAAATATCGATGGATTTTTAAATAAGGATTCCATGTTCAATAAGAGGCCAAAATTCTTTCTAGGTTATTATCGAATGACTTACCATGAATGAACACATTCATGAAATTAGATATTATAGTTCATTAGGGAATTTTTGGAATGTTTCATATGTTTGATATTATCCCACTACAT
Source organism: Viscum album (assembly GCA_963277665.1). NCBI lineage: Eukaryota > Viridiplantae > Streptophyta > Magnoliopsida > Santalales > Viscaceae > Viscum > Viscum album. Next base: position 1,872,141,776 of record OY728133.1, read on the forward strand.
GGTGTACTCATAATGATCTTCCTCGAAAATGATGCTCAGTTTAAACCATTGTTATAAGTGATCATATAAGAGTATCATGGGATATACTTATAGATGAGTATAACATTTCACCCCCTGATGAATGGGCATATTGAGAGGACTATCACCTTGTTAGTGGATATACTAAGTTCCAATTTGTTCACATATAGATGGAGTTGGGAGGATTAATTTTGATTGGTTGTGTTTTCTTTTAAAAAACTATCAATCTAATATTGGAATGTGTCATTTTGAGTCCTTTTTTTGGATACAATGAAGGTCACCATTATGGTAGACTAATATTGGTGAAAAGTTTCATTTTCATGAATAGCATGTTCAAGTGACAACTTAGAATGTTCAGCTTATCTACGAGTGGATGACAATTTCCTATAGTTAATTGAAATCACACATAGATCCATGTCATAGGCTATTAGAGCTCAATAAGGGATACCATGATTTCTTATGAGTCCCCTCCAAGATGAATATTGTGGATATTTGGATAGGGAATCATGCAGTACCTCAGTATTTCTTTGCCGTTTGCGATCCTTCAGAATGTTAGTGAGATTTATCACTTGTTAACATTTTCCTTGTATTTTTATTGAGAAAATTATGTCATTCATGTTTTAGAGATGATGTGATTCCTGCATGAAATTTTACAAACATTTGTTTTGGTCATGCTAGATATCGAGTACATTTAACACATCAGTGGGGTACTAAATGGAGATCATGGATTTATAGTAGATGACCATATGTGAATGGTCCATCTGTTTCTTATGAGCGCTCTAGCAGTGTGAGAATGTCTATAAGAGGTCCCTGGAGATTGGGAGGAAAATACCACTATAGTACTCCCACATTTTTTGATATCTTTCTTTTTTTTGATGAAATGGATTGGAGGGGGGATAATCTTAATACAATAGTTTCACTAGATTAGTTATTTGAATATATCTATATATATATCATGTTGTTTCTTTATAGTTGGTGTTGTGATTGTGTATCATGGGACACTATAATTAATATATTAAAAAATATTAATATTTTATAAAGGATTAAAGTGAATAAATTTGGAAAAAATATTTTCCCCATTTTTTGGGACTAGAAATAGGAATTCCGAGGTTATCATTTTTTGCGGCTTAGAATTTATCATAGGTGTGAAATAATGTTTTTTAGTATGATGAATATGGAAAAAAAATACCACTACTGTTCATTTTAATTAATTATTTTAATGGGGGATAATATACACCTCTTATATAGATTCAAATGCATAGAAGGAAGGGGTTGTATTTTTCTTAGTGTTGTGTTCGATCAGGGAGAAAATGACAGAATGGAATGAAAAATCATTTCATTTGATAGAAATTGATGTCAAATAAATGTGTAACAGATTACATACATGGATATAGACATAAATAATTGATTTTATTGTGAAGATAATGTTTTATTTATAGTTTTCATTCACGATCATAGTAGATGTGTTCTTTAGATGATTTAATTCCCTCTTATAGTTGTTATGGACCCCTTGGGTGTCAATATGTGATTTTTCAGTGTGAATCAGTGGTTTCAGATTGTTCAAAATGATTTTCATTTGGATAATCTAGACCACACATCATTTTGTATCAAAGTAAAAATAGGGTTTTCATTATATTTGGGAAAAAGTAGTTTTTTTACATAACGGCGTGTACTTGGAGTACATGTATTGTAGTGGGATGATTCTATTTGGTCGATTTAATAGTCATAAAATGCATTTAAGGGGGAATGTATGCGTATTAAAACCTAAAAAATCCTTTGGTGTGTATGGGAACATGCTAGGCACTTGGGAACCGGCATTTCATGGTCTATGGGAATTGATTATGTCCACGATAATGGATTGGAATAATGAATACATGTCATGTATATTATGTATACATTGTGTAATTCAACATGGATGACCAATTCATGTGTAGGGGATGACACACCTAGGAATCTATGTGATGTCGCAATTTTTGTGACCCATTTCCCTATCATGTATTTTTTTATGAGACATTCATATTGTGTATCTCCTTCCTGGAAAAATGGATAATGGCCCAAATGTATCCTATCATGAGTGGTTTCTTATGTAACATATTATTTTGTCCTTTATTTTTGATGTAAAAATACAATAAATGTATTATGAGAAATAAAATTCATTTATTGGCACATGGAAATTGGAATAAATTTTGCTGAATCATTATAAAGGTTATAGGGTTGGTACTCTCCTATTACACTAAGATGAATGTCCCAAATAATGATTATATTGGAATACATTATACTCCCCAATATTTTAGATGGTGAAGTCCATCTATATAAGTTGTCGTACTCTTCTATTATCAATATTGATTTTGGAACGGGTCCTCCCTAGGAGTAAGTGATACCTCTACGTTGGATCTCTATTGAATGGAGTCCCCTCCATCTGATTCAAATGGGTTTTCATTTGGATCACTCCATCATAGATATACCATGGGAATTGTATAAAGAATAATCATTCTTATTTGTTGTAAGAAGATAGTGACCCCATTTATTTCTAAATTTGTTTTATTTTCAAGAATATATGCATGGTTTCTCTATACACACATTATTTTTGGGTTGAGATGACTGAGGATTTTATTTTTTTCCTGGATCAATTTATTTCACCTATTTATTATTTATATATATACCCCTATACAGGATTTCCCACACATATTGTTTCTTGGAAAAATGATAGGAATATCAATAGTGTTATTGATGGCCCCAATTTTGGTGGAGCATAGACGCTCTTTCCACTAACCTTGTTCGTTATTAGCTTTGGTTAATATGATAATAGATTTATTTATTCACCTTTCAATTGATGTTTTCATGTTGGGAACTCAATATCCAAGATAGGAATGAATTTATCTAGATTCAATTTTACAATACACTATGATACTATGATTATTTTCAAGAGATTATGGCATTCATGGTTAAATGTAGATATTTTTTTCTATTTTATCAATATATTGTTTCATGGATAGGGATGTGTGCATGTGTGTTGTAATTGGAACATAGTCTAAAGCCCCCCATATTCATTATTACCAACTTGTTTCTTGTTTTTAGGAATTAGAATATTATAGGTGGTCATGGGGTGTCTAACTTGTCTTATTTTAGGATAGACGTGACCTATTGGTTTGGGTTGTGAAACATGAAATGTGCATGAAGAATAATAAAAAACATATCAGTTAAACTACATATAATAATATAAATGCAATGAAATAACTCGAGTTTATAAGTTCCTATGAAGAGGAATCTAATACAGATATTAATGTAAGAAATTTCAACAAGTTGAGGTTATTTAACCCCAAAACAATGGATCATGATCAAGAATTTACATTTACTTTCTTTAAAAATAAATAATATCACGTATAGAATGATCACAAGAATACATAATCCTACTGTAACATGGTGGAAAATGGATGTGTTGAATGAAAATTAATTAATGGAAATGTAAAATAACATTAATTAAAAATGAATTTTAATATATTTAAAACACAAATATTATTAGGGTAATGTGTAAATAAAAATTAATATGAAAATTATAATAATAATAAATTTTTATGGAAATAATGTTTTTCAAATTTTATTTGTTTTAAACATTTTTTCGAAAAAGGGATATTATTTAAACTCTATTTTGAAGGTTAAAACATGATTCCTTCTCTATATTAATTAAGTACGGATTAGGATAATGGGTTTAATAACATAGTAAATGATAAAAAATAAGATGGAGTTCATTGTATTTAGGATGAAAAACCCATAGTGACAATACACTAATCACTCTTAAATTTAGGATTAATGGAAAAGAAATTCTAGATGAATGAAATCACACCACAATATGTAGCTATACACTACGATTTTATTATGAAAGATAAAAGGGATATAAGTTTTTTAATAACGAGGACACAATGGAAAAAATGTTTTGGTTTGTTTTTATATAAGGTTACATTATACCAAAAGATATCATATTCTTTTATAAAAATTCATTATAGTATGAATTGAGGATTATATTTGACATTGTTATTAATGTCCCTTAAATAATTATGTGTCGTCATCTAGATATATTTAAATTATTCACACTACAATTTCGTGATTCATGTTATAATAAAAGAAAAAATAAAAAATGATTTAGAGGATTATGTTTACTTTTTCAAGGCGTTTTGAATTATATTTGAAAATGTTTTTATAGATCTAATTTCAATCGATTATTAGTTTTCAATGAATGTTGTTAAACCTTCAAATTGTGAAATATAATGATTTCCATGATATAATATTTCACATAAAAATTTGTTTTGTTGATTGATTGATTTTTTTATCATTATAATGATCATAATAATATATAAAATATTTTATTTTTCATTTTACCTATGTATATTTTAATATTATAAAATAATTTTTGTCCCAATAAATAAGAAACATGTGATTATTTTTTAGGTGAAACATTTAAGAGATATTTAGTAAAGGGAAGATTAAGTTATAATATATACAATATGTATTGAAAATAGCTTCTAATATCGGGGATTAGAATATAATATTTTTTATAGTGAGGTATTATAATTAATATTTTATTTTATATGGATGATATTTTAGTATAAGGAAAACATCTCTATATTTCTTGATAATTATATTCTTATATATATACATGTAATTGACATTAAATATGAAATTTATCTGTATCATTTAATTGAATAATTATAGGGATTTATAATAGGGAGGATTCCTTGGATTGAAAAATAACCCTTACTAATCATTTTTAACCAAAATAATAATATGTGAAGAATTTGGTACATCGACGCATCATTTGTGAATTCTCATTGGATCATTTGTGAGTAGTGAACAGGGTAAATTATTTATGTCATTAAATTTAAAAACATAATTTATATTGAGTGGATAATTTCAAGATATTTGTCGGTTTGGGGTGTTTTTTATAATACCAGAATAGGATCCATGGATTTTCGAGAAGAAAAATTCACACCCTAATTCATCAACCTCTAGTGTACTTGAGATGCTAGGATTCTGGAAATATATTATATGATTTCATAGAAAAATAAAAAACTTCAAATTAATCCACTATTAAAGAAAAAATGTAATTAATGATTAGTAAAACTATGAATTAAAAAAGAAACTTTTATCAGTTAGGTACTGATCATTTAGTGTGTATGAATAAAAATATTTAAAAATGAAAGGAATAATTAAATTAAAATAATAATTTGTTAAATAATTCACATAATTAATTACATTCCTATAATATTACTATGATGGAAATATAATTTTAAATAAATAATGTTCTTATCAATTCAATTACTAATTTGATATCCAAGATACATGATATTACTATATTGAATTTTCTTGCTAATTTTGAAGAGGATAAGGATTTGGTGGTGACTTTGGTAGATAATAAAACATCATTAAAATTGCATAAATAGATTTTGAATCTTTCATCAGAATAGTTTGAGAATATTCCAAGTCATAGTAGAATATAATTAATTCAAAAAAACAACACATTAATCTATAGAACCATGATGTATTATTGTAATGACTCAATAATGTATTTATAATTGAAATTGATGTGATAGGATAACATAATAGGTGATTCATTAATGTAACAATATATCTAAACGAATTTTAACATCCAATGGTTGTGATAATTACCCTAAAAGTAATGTTCAATAGAATTAAAAATGGGTAGTGATATAGTCTATTGAAAATTTCCAGATGAAATATAGTTTTTCTTTTCTTTATGAATCAGTATGGATGAAACATATTTTTTTTTGAAGAAAACCCATTTTGAAAAGTTTTAGAAATAATATTTCCAAAAGAATTTATTTTGAATTGAATAAATATTTGGTTTGTGGTTTCAATGGATAAAAGTACTATATTTTTTGGAACAATATATTACTCCGTAATGAAATTGAGGCTATATAGAGAACCCAGTTCCTCATACATGTACATTACATCTCTCTTGGTGAATGCTAAATACATTAGACAAACAACATTCTAGGGGACCATAATAGTTTTGTGCCATTAGAAACATGGAACAAAATTTTATTAATTAATCAAATATCATAAATATAATATAATGATATTATCATTTAGTACATATTATTAAACAAATTCATAACCTGGTGAAATGAAAAATAAGAATGGTTGAGTTCATATTTTCAGTAAGGTAAAACAAAAGACATATGCAAGCATAACATGAGAATAAGGGAATTAGAACATGAGCAAAAAAATTTATAATATTATTATTTATGTTAAATTTCATAGTACAAATCCATGGAGTAAATATTTTCAGTTCAAAATATAAATATAAAAATAGAATCAATGACTTTGCGATATTAGGGAATAACATTGGGATAAGACAAAGATCTATGGAATACAAATAATCAAATAAACATGTTTCTATAGTAGTCAAGTCTCATTCCCAATGCATTTATATTAATAGGGCTTCACTCCCCAAACCATCATAGTAGTCAGCGTTCAACCCCAAGACCACCATAGAAGACAAAATTTCTTACTAAACTAGGTTAAATTTCATTCTAGTCCTATATATCTAATTAGAAATAAATATTTAATCAATGAATTAAAGGGATATATAGTTCCCACTAATCTATTAATGAAAAACATTATTTAAGTGAGGAAGAAGATCATAAAATATTAATCATATAATAACCCATGAAATCAAATGTGTTTCATTAATAAATCATTATAACATAACTTGTAGAAAAAAAGTAGATTTCCTAATCATTTCTCCATTTCATTATATCATATCCCATGTAAAATAATAGTTCTTAATTAGAAATTTATCATTGTATAACCCATGTAATGAAATAGGTTTTATATAAATCACTCCATCCAAAACATAAACCATATTGAGAAAGAATAATAAAGGAATCATTGGATCATGACCTCAGTAAGGCTGGTCTTTCAGTGCTGTTGTTCAAAGTGGGAAGATGGCGATGGATTTAATTTATGGAACCTTGTATTCTTATCCTAGAAGAATTCCAAGGAAGGATTATTCTTTTCTTCCGCTACCGATGCAGACTAGGTCGGCTTCTAAACAGAACAGCGAGGTGATGGTGGCTTTTAAGAAGGGTAGTGTGGTCAATAAGTCTTCCACAGAGCAACCTGGTATTAAGCTTCTTAGGAGTCGGGTTCAAAGTGAAAGATTTCGGAGATCTCCATAGTTGAAATAATCCACTTAAGAGGACGGATCTTATATGGGGTATGGTGATGAGTCAGAGTACTTTGATGAGTAAGCTTTTTCTTTTGTTTTTCGGTTGTAAGTTGGGGTACCAGTTACCCCTAAACCGGCTTCTGTAAAAATGAAATAAAATTATTTGCAGAATGTCCTCAGTAAGGCATAGGTAACCTTAATGAATGTCAAATTAGGTTGAAAATAATTTTGATCAATCATTTAAAACATTATTGAATAAATAATCCATTCCAATTTAAAAAAAATTAAAACATAAAACCATTTTAAATTATTTCTCATTAAAAATATCCATTATTATTTTTAATGAATTTTTAAAATAAAATAATACTCATGGTGACAAGAAGTTTGCTTCAATCCATTTATATTAAACCAACTATTATTTTCCAATTATTTAAAAAATACATATATGAATAGTTTTATAAATAACCACAACATTAATTTTAAAACATTTAAAAAAAATTTAACAATAAAAATTTATTTTAAAAATATGAGAAAATAATATAATATATATGAAAATATTTATAGAAAACATGGTTTGAAAAGAAATAGAATTTCCAATAGAAGAGAGAAATAATTAAAACATTTCGTAAAACGATAATCTTAGATAATTTTAGTAGAAAATAGTTGAATCACGATTTTATTACTTGAATATAAAATTAATTAACAGAGGACAAGAAAATTCATCTAATTCTTCAGATAATAATCATATGATTTTGTCATATGTAACATAATCAAATGCAATATTGATAAAAAAAATTACATTGTATGATCAAATAATACCACTTTGGAAATTTTGAATACAATTCCCCATGAAAGAATATAATTAAATGATTTATAAAATATCTTGAGGGAAAATAAATATAAATATACCAAAACCATAATCAAAATAATGGTGCCCCATGCCAGTGGGACATATGGCCTTATGTGAACCTCCTTGTACACTAGAGGCATCCGATTAGTAGTGAGGGTCTAAGGTTATATTTTGGGGAGACTATAAAATAATGATCAGGATAGTTAAATTGTATCAAAAGTGAATAAATATGTTTAAGCATATCTATAATTGAAAAACATGAAAGGATAACATCCAAAATACCATGATGATAAAAAAAAATTGTGTCATATATAATATGATGAACATGCCATGTCTTTATTAAAAATGGAAGTTATTACATGGAACATAGATCCAATAAAATTTATGTATCAAAATCAAAAATGGATAAAAATAACTATATACAAATAGTATCATGAGTATAGACCAGTCTATTGATCCAATTCTCCCAATCAATTAAAAATAATGTATTGTAAAGTGTTATCCAACTCTAGTACCTACTTGCATCCCGAAAGTTTGTATAGAAACCCAATAGTGGCCCAAAAAATGTGTTAGATAGTAATAAACTGGACACCACCATTAGTGTATACAACTTGTCTAGTATGTATATAAATTAATAATAAGTTGGAAAAATATATAATTTTCATGTAAATGAATAAGAAGTAGTTATACTATATAGATTTTTAAATTTAATAAGCCACCCATAACAAGGGTCATTTATAAACAAAAAAATATAATCAAAGTCTAACTGTAGAGCATGAAAAGGTATCCAAAATGGCTATATAGTGTAACCACGTATTTGACCCCATGATCCAGATCTAGGATAAAAATACCAAGGCCTCCTAATAATGTAATAACTACATTGGCTGAATCCATGGTATGAATTACCATCACATCCCCTCAAATCCGAGGAGAATCTCTATAGAAACTTGTTAATGGATTTTGGGGATCTGAAGGAGCATGTTCATGGCAGTCCAAGAAATCTAGATCCAAGAAGTAGCAATGTCATTTCCATCTAAATTATTACATATAAATGGTGTCAAAATTTAAATGGAATTTTGAAAAACCAGGATTTAATGCTTTGAAATATCCATGCAATCCACTACTATAATCCCAATCCATAGAAAAAAAGAGTATGAAATCATATGGATTTAGAACCCAAAAAGTAAAAAATGTGCAATGAATCATCTATAATACTCATTTCATTAATAATTTCATAATTATACATAATCCATGAGTTCGTCCAATCAATTCTATAATTTATATTCATTTCATTGAACCATTTTAGTCACATGTAATCAACATAAAATGATTTATATCACCTACTAATATCAAAAACAATTCTTATTTTGTCTTCCACATAAATAGGTTATATCACACGTACCAAACGAGGTGGTAAATCCTTGGAAAATGTTAATACACACATCAAAGGTAGTATAGAAAGGGGTGAATAACCTCTTACTATATAAAGGTAATCATGGGAAACAAAAATAGGTTCCAACATATTCAATAAAGGTAATAATTTATTTTTAGGAGAAATTTTGAATCATATGGTTACATATCAACCTCAAATTGTTAAAAAACCCCCAAAATTAAGGTAAAATGTTTAGACCACATATTGTATACCCATGGTAATGAACTCATCTTGTGTTAACATATGATTTGTTTGGGTTTAGGAGAAAAATGATTAACCAATGAAAGCATTATAAATAGGGAATATTACCTTTCACCAAAACAAATCATTTGATACAAATACAAATGTTTTTTTTTGGATTAATGATGAACATACAGTCATGGATCCATTGAGATGAATAGATCACCAATCAATGTATGGATAATGAAACTACATCAATGCCAACCCCAAGGTGTTAAGGGAATCTATAGAATGACTGATAAATTAGGGGGCGGAATTTTTTAAAAAATAAGATCCTATCACTATTTTAAAAAACCAATTCCTTGGGAGATTACACATTATGAAATATTTACACATATTGTAATGTATGGGTTTTCCCCCTCTTGGAAATAAAATTACATGAAGTGAATGGTTCTGACCAGGCCAATTCACATCATGTATTGGACAAATTATATGTGTCCCAAAAAAATGTTTTTTATTTTTCACACATACTACATGTATCTCACTTCTTTCTTCAATACAAATAACTCAGCCATCCAATGAGACCGAATCTATGCTCTAAGAGAAAAAATATTACTTAAATGAGAGTTTTATAAAAAAATAATTTGATCCATAACTCCATAAAAATCATGGGGTCTTATATTATTCCATAATAAATTATTCACCCCTGAATTATCCTTATGTGGGTGGTCAATAATTTTTTTGGAATAACTATGGTCGCAGGACACATATTTTGGAATCCAACTCCCATGTCTTAACTCGTACACAATTGTGCAACCATAACACTAAAACCATAGGAATGGACAAGATTCGTATAGCCTTCATGCACTGATCAACAATACATATAGGATCATTATTAGAGGATGTGTATATCTATAACTCAACATCACTTGATTGAATTACATGATACGTTTTTCAGTGATAATTACATATCCGAGATACATGGAAGACATCATGAATGACTCAACTCCATAGAGGTAACTACAATAGATAGGCTATCGACATTACTCTCACTTGAATCCCATATTACATAAAACATAATGGTGAATTTTTACATTTTTCATAATCTATCTGTTCCTCCACATGGTGAGATTCGGAAAATGACCAAGTCCCTGACAATGACCTATATAGGTCATCGATGATGATCGACATTGGATTTCTCTCTAGAATGAGAGTATCCATTCACTTATAGATCAATTGTACCTACTCAAGTTTATTTTGAATGAAATGTGGTTTTATTAAGGATTTCTATCCCCCTACTAACCCACACATAGGTGATGGTAATGTTATACCAAGAGAATCCTAATTTGGTAAAATTATTATACTCACATGTTAGCTATAATTAGAAGAATATTCAACCTGGAGAATATGCATATCCCAAGGTCCCTCAAAATCAAGGATTCATTCTTTAACCAAGTCCTCTACAAATAGTAATGTGTGTTATGAGAAGCCATAAATATAAGGGTTGTATTACTTGATCATACATTCTTATTTACCCATGCCATATGTAAGACATGAAAAATTCAATAAGTAATCTTCATTTCCAAATCCAATAAAATAGTATGAGGAACCATGCGGAGACTCAATATAACAGTTATAAAGTCTCCATAGATCATGTACATGGAAGGTATCCCTGATATGAAGAAAATTGGATACCTTCATTATCCTATCCACTACAAGCCATACAAAATCAATACATCAAGGCATCCTTAAAAACCTAATCACAGAATCCATCACAACACAGTTCAAATTCCACATGAGAATGGATAAGAACTATAAAAGACCTTCTTGTCATATGTGTTCCACCATTTCTTTCAAGAAAATGGAACACATCATGAAAAGACCGTATACCTCATATTTCATCCATGTTCATCAATTTTGATCATAAAAATCAGGATATTTATTGGTAATGATGGGATGTTCTACCAAACATAATCTATAAACTCTATCATCATATATTCAGGTATATATATATACTAGAACCTAAAATAGACCATGTAAGAACAGAATATCATCCTCACCAATGACCCAAATAGGAGGTGGGTGCTCACCTAACACACTCTCCCATATGACTATGACCTCAACATTAGATAATTTTCTCACCATTACTATATCCAAAATAGAAGAAGTCGATATTATGGATAATAAAAAATTATTCACCTGAACATCAAACCCCTAAAATAGTATCTCTATACACAAGTACAAACACTTCCACTCACTACTAGCCTCTTGAACTGCATGTATCTGAGTCCTCTGACTCAGTTCATCCAAAATTGTATTTTCCTTTCTAGGAATATATGTTTGATTGATGTCAAAATAATTTCATAACTCAACCCAACATTATATTCAATGATTCATGTAGTAATTAAAAATATTTACTATAGGTTTTTGTTTAATGTTTACAACATGATATGATGTCACGATAAATAGGACCTACCACAATTCAAGGCATGAACCATACCATCGTTCTTGATATATTTCATTGGGTAGTTACTATTTTTTGGCCTCAAATTATGAGAATATTATTTGACAAATCACTCCCCTATATTAGAACTACACCTTTCATGATACATGAGGAATCAAATTACAAAATATATCTTCTGCCCATCATTGGAAGAATCTAGGAAAACAATAAAGTCAGTCACCATTTTATATCGTGAAATGATTACCCACATGTATCTTACAGTAAAAACATAACACCATACTTATTAAATAACATAATAAGAAATTATAAGTATTTTATGTACTATTATAAATATTTTTATTATCCTAATATCCTCAAGAAACTTTGTATATAATAGATGTTCTTAGTTTGGTCCTATGATATTATAACTCTTACATTATCTAGGTCAACTGGTTCTCCAAATCTGAGATCATATGACCCAATAAGTAAACAATGTATATATTTAAGTGTAACTTTTTGATCTGTTTATGTAAATGAGTATCTCTTAATGTTTCTAAAACATTCTCAAGATGTTCTTAATAATCATGTATATTATGGAAAAAAACAATATATCATCTATGAATACCACCAAAAAAATTCTAAATATAGATGGATAACCCAATTCAGCAAAGCCTTAAAAACTAATAGTGCCTTCATGAGAATAATTTACTTGACTATGTACTCATAAATACTTCATCTTCATTGAAAAGATCTATGATGTATTTCTATTTGTTGTACACACACCTAATGAAAACATGATCTCAGATCAATCGTCCAAACAAACCTTATCCCATTAGATCTAGCCGATTGGACAATCCATAAGATGGAACATATAAAGATTATTAATAAAAAATTGTTCAATTTTTATATAATCCAAAATTATCCTAAGGTTCCCATCCATCTATTTCACAAAAATGACTAGAAGACCCCGTAGAGAAATATTATGTCAAATAAACCCATATTTCCATGATGTTAATTACCTATGTTTTAAGCACTTTTAACTAATTAATATCCATAATGTAAGGAGGAATGGATACATGTGTATATCCTAGAACTATCTCAATAGTAAAATAAAAAACTACCTCTGGAGATAAATGTGAAATGTAGCCTAGAAAGAATAACTAAAATAATTAAAAAAGATGGAGGGAATTCCCCATAATATGATACCTAATCATCATGATTAAAAAAAATAAAATTGGCTACCAAACCACCCAACGCACGATGCTCGGTTCCATTTATAGCTTCCTCGACATCCAATTCCCCATTTTGAATAAAAAACCCTACCTATGGTGATGTGAATGTCACCCTTTCGAAATAGAAGTAATCATTGGAATGATATAAAAATATCTAATATTTCACAATTATTACCTAAAATCAAGTCAAATCAAGGATAAAATGAACCCATATGAAGGTAAATCCACACATCTTAAGGGGAATTATCTATATTGGAATACACCTTCCATTTTGATCTGAAACAGATGATACAATGTCATAAAACTATCAGAAAACAGATCCTAAAACCCATGGATTTTTACAATATGTACAAATATAAATATATGGGAAGAACATATATCAAAATAGGGGGAAACTATAGTGGATAATACAAAAATTGTACCCCTCAACGTATATGGTATGACACTTTGTTCATCACGTGTAGCCTATACAAAATAAATATGTCATGAAGTGTGTCTCTGTAAAACAACATCACTGCCCAGAGAAGGCCCACTATACTATATTGGTACAAATGGTTAATTCCTACCTCGATCCTGAAAATCGTCTTGGGATTCATTGACCAATAAAAACCCATATCCCAGGTTGATGTGAAGCCATAAATGCCACCACTGATGTACAAGTAAGTGTAGACCCCCTTACATTGACTCCAGGAGGAATGGCCCTAAAACCCACTATATATAGCCCACCCTTCCACAAGAATGAATTTAAAATGAGTCTCTATTGAAATATTTATTATATGTCCCATCCTAACACACTGATGGAAGAGGACATAACCACCAGCATTATCAAACATGCTAGTACTCCCCTAACGAGATGCTTCAAAATTGGGCTTCCTTCCACTATAAACTGATCAACTAGGCTAAAAAGCTATCCTAATTTTCTCTACACCAACATCTTCTCTCAAGTTATATTCATTAATAAACATCTCACTAATTATCTATGTCCTAATGTTCCCCTAGAGTGAGTTAAAAATTCCCAAAAGATCGATTATAAATCCCTCCATACAATTTAAAAAAACTATTGGCCAAGATTAAAACATCCCAGAAGCTCATAGAGGCTCAATGGATCATATATGCAATGAGTATCACTCTAATATGGGGGTGTTTCATGATATGATATAAAAATTAAAAAACAGTCACTAACCACAAATTAGTATCCAGTGGACTGCCATCCCCTTAAAATATGGTTAGATGTTACTGTTAGAACACACACAATAGTTATTCCATAAATGCAGTAGGTTATGGGTATTATTAAATTGTCTTCATAAAGAATAATAAAATCTCTTGGAATTGGGTATCATTACCAATATTGGAATCAATGAATTGTTCCAGAAGTTTCACTACTAGATGTTCAACTAATGCCTCATAAACTACTACCTACATAGCAAGTTGTTCACATAATTGTAGTGTGTGGATAGAGTCAGTCATGGTGGAATATTTGTTAATCACCTACAACACATCTCATAAATGAATTCGTTCAAATATAGACCACATATATATACAATGGATAGGTAAAAACTGCAGTATAAATAAGGAACACTATCTTCTTTCTTTTAATTCTAGGACTATTTAAAATGAAATACCACAAAAATTACTGAAGACACTACATAGTAACCACCATGAATCCAATCCTAGGTCATTCTATCAGTTTCCTGGCATGAATCTTATTATATGGACTACCGAAAGTAATTTCAATAATCAATTAGTTGGGATGATTCCATCCAAAAATTTTAATTTAATTCAAATTTGTTTATATATTAAAATATATAACTATATGGGTGAACTTAAAGGATCACCAATTCCAAAAAAAAATAAGGGCCCATGCACCTTAAAATTTAAAAAATGGAACTAATTTAATTAAAACCATAACAAATTCATGTCCACATGAATGGTGGACATAAATAAACATTCCATAATTAACTTTTTAGGGTTTCTTCTGTAACCTATAAATGAAAAAAAACTGTTTAGTTTATGGAAGGCACTCTATGTACCAATTATGTTTTTCAATATTTTACATGAAACAATATTTTACAAAAATTATATATTAGAAGGAAAATATAATAATGTCATTATTATGTTAAATTAATCCCATATGGAATGAAATTTTCATGGAATTTGAATCATGTTCGGTACCTTAAACAATTCATGACATGGTATGCTATCTTCCCATAAGGACATGGTAAAATAATACTCAATCATGATAATAATATTATCAAAAATCTAGTGAATAACCCAAAAGAGGGATAAAATCAATTATAATACGACGCATTTGGAAAATATTAATTATCATCCCCAGAAAGTGATTTTTTTTGTTAACATTTGTACACTACTCCTAAAAACAACTCATTATGAAATTAAAATGAATTCTTATAAATCTACCTATTTCTCATAATAATAATGTAATAAAAAAGAAATCTCTATATTACCACATTATAATGGACTATCATAGATCCTTCTAAATGGTTCCTCGAGTCGGTGGGTTACACATTTGCAAGAGGACATCTTCGAATACCTGAGGCTACCAAATAGAATTGAGGGTTTGGAGACTATAACAATGTTTGACATAACACTCTGTATGCCATCACCAATGGTGGCCTGAAGAAGGTTTGATGTAACACTTAGTAGGTTGTCACCAATAGTTTCTATAACGAGATCATTATGGGTATAATATGTTATGAATTGTTTAATATATATTATATTTTTTTAAATTAATAAGTTATAGGGACAATGTCCAGTTTGTCAAATATAATGAATCACCCATAACTAGGGTCGTATATGATTAAGAAACAACAATCACAGTAGTAAGTTAACCATGAAAATTTATCCACAATGGCCATTCTATGTAATCAGGTGTTGGAACCCAAGGATAGTATATAAGTTTTAAAGTACAACATATTATCATTGTTTTAGAACTACAACTGTCGAATACAATGATCAAATTACCAAGGAATCTCGCTATTTCTTATGGTAGCCTCAATGAAAACTCATTAATGGCTTTGAGGATACAAGTATCATATCAGCCTAGAATGTCCAAGGAGTTATATGAATTTTGCATCAAAGGATTAACAATTTTCATGGTATCCAATGTAACATGGATCAACAGAGTAATAATTCCCATGGAATCCTATGGAATCAGAATTCAAGGAGTAATAATATCCAAGGAATAAATTACTATAATCGATATCCATGGGGTAGAAATGTCTAAACTATCCAATCGATTAAATATCCTAAAATTGAAAATGTAAAAGGAAAACAATACCATAATCAATTCATTATTCAATTCATTAATCATTTCATAAAAATAAATAATATAGGAGTTCGCCCAAAATCATACCATAATTTTTATTGAATCCATAAATACAATTCTTTTCAAATGTAGTCACATGAAAATGAGTCATTTACCCTATCTAATATAAAATTCATTTCTCATTTTGGATCCCAATCAAATATATGAGTTCATTGATACCCTATGAGGTGGAATATCATGGGAAAATATCAAAACACAACTCATGCATGGAACATGTAGAGAAGAAAAACATCGTATTATATAATGCTACCCAGGAAATAGATATAAATGATCTAAAAAATTAAATCAAGAAATTTAATTAATTTTAGAAGAAATACTGGAAGATTATATTTGTGGAACAATTGAAACTAGTTATAAAATACCCAAAATATTTAATGGATGTTATAGACCACCTACGGTATACCATAGGTAGAAAAACCAGCTAGTATTGAAATATGATTCATATTACATCAAGGGAAAAGGGATGAAGGGTTAAAAATACATAGAAATATATCCAATTATATTTCACCAAGACCACTCATTCGATACAATGACAAAATAATAATGGTGTAAGGGGAATTAATAACATACTTTTGCAGATCAAATGAGATTAAAAAATAATGAAATGGATTCTAGATTATGAATCCTCATCGATTCCAACCAAAATACATAAATATAATCCTTCATGTGATAATGAAAAGATGGGATTGGCATTTGTCAAAAAAAATTCCCCATTCTATTTTAAAAAAATTTCATAGAGAGAGTACATAGACTATAATTTTTGGGATTTCCACCTCCAAGTTAAAGCAATTACATTTTTTGATAGGTTATACGTGGACCTAAACACATATTGTATTATATACATGACATGTATCATGAATAGAATCTCTTTATTTGGATTAAAACCCACTATTATCCAATTTAATACTTCCTTCCAAAAAAAACTCAACAGGTACATGTGGCCATCTATAGGTTCTAATCAAAAAATAGAACATAAATTAAATTTTAATCTCTAATAAAAGGATCTATACATCATCAAAAACTCAAGATATTTCATTCTTTAACCCTTAACTCGTTCATTCCAAAAATTACCCTTCCATGGGTGGTCATGCATAATCTGAGAATAACTCTAACCACTAGACATATACGTTGGAATCCATCTCCCAAGTCCCATACAATACACATTAATGCTTCCATAACACCAATACATCATGAATGGGCCGGAATGTGAGATCCCTTATGCTCTAATAAATAATATGTATTGGATGCACCTCAAATGACCCATATACTTGTAATTCAACCTTATCTTGTGGAAGAAGATGGGATGTTTCCAAGTCATAAAGATGTATATAAGATGCATGGAAGAAATTTTGAATGGCTCAGTACCATGGGGGTAACTACAACAGGTAGGATACATATCCAACTCTCTCAATATTCTTGAATGACCCGATATATCACACTGAAAGCATACCAAGTCTCCTGTTATCACTATTTCATATCCTTGGTGAGATAAATAAAAAGAACAACACCTACAATCCAAACCATATAACTCAACATGATCATCATAATATGATATATATCTAGACTATGTAGTATCCATTTGCTTCATAATAAATTTTGAGAGTTGTGATGTTTTCTAAATGAGATAAGGTCTCAAACCTCTAACTAGAATTGAACTGATAATCATGTCTTATAATAAAAAACCTAATATCATTTAATTTTTAATGTATCTTAATGGATAATGTTTTAGGAAAACATATATAGGTGTATTTTACTCTCCCATGGGCACACAAAATCAAGGATCCGTTATCTAAGAATTTTATCTAGAGCCTTCATGGTGATATTTGAATTTCATCAGTATAAGGATGGTATTCCATGTTTAGAGGAACATATGAAACCAACACCCCTTATAAGGAATTCTAAAACCAAGATGTAAAATGGTCATCCCAATCTAATATAATGGTATGATGAACCATGTGACGGTGAATAGTATCAAATAAATAATATATCACAAGATCATCTACATAGATGGTCTCCCTCATAACAATGAATTATATGATCATCATGATTTTTCCCATAAAACCCATAAAAAATAACTTCCATGAGGTGTCCTTAGGAACCTAATCACCAAAACCACCACAATATAGTATTATTTTTAATTGGGAATGGATTAAAATTTTAAAATATCTCCTGGTAACTAGGTTTTCTCTTGAACCGTCTAATAGGTGGAACTGCTCGTGACAGAATTAGCTACCTCATGTTTCATGCTCGACCACCAATATTGATTGAAAAAGTCATGATATATCTTTGTAACGTCATGATTTACTTCCCAAATTAATTCAATTAAAACTTTCATCATATCCTCATGTATATCTGTTGGATCCTAAAACATACCATGTATTAATGGATGTTTATCTTCATCAATGGCATAACTAGGAGGTGGGTCCCCATCTATCACACACTCTCGTAGGTCTACGCCCTCAACATTGGATAGCTATTTCATCCTAACTCTATCTACAATTGTGTTTTTCAGTAGTAATAATGACATAAAATTCATCAATTTACTTTACTACACCACCAAGTACTTCTCAAAAAACATAAACATAAGCTTCTACTCACTACTATCCTCCTGAACATCCTATATTTGAGTCCTCCGGCTTAGTGTGTTAACAAATGGATTTCCATTTATAAGAGTATATGAAATCATAAAATTAAATTGTTGTAGGTTCTTATCCCAACTTATTTTCATAAGATTCAATACATGCTATGTATATATGTAATTTATGGATTTTTCATCTGTGTATACCAAAAACAACCTCCCAATAAATACTTCCCCTATCAACACCAATAATAAATCTGAACGACTACCATGAGACAATGAATTGAGTTGTTACTCTAGTTTTGATTCACCAGATGAGACCAATATGAAACAACTCACACCACCTATATCAAAACTAATCATATCATTATATTTTATGTATTATGTTAAAAATTATAGGTCTCTAACAGAATCAGGATATGAACTAAATTCAATCTCCCTTCCGTCTCCTTAATGGGGGTCTAATAGGTTTCTAACCAGAGAAATATCACACCCTACCAATACAATATCAGAATAGTTTATTCTAATTATGATATCTACAACAGAAAATCACAATAAATCCTATTATACCTTTGAAACACCATAAATATGTTATTTTTTTAGCTACATCTAGGATACTATAACTCTAACATTCTTTAGGTCAACCATTCCCCAATATCTAAGATAATGTAAACAAGGAACATAATATTATCCATATATAAGTGACACATTGTGATCATTGAATAATTATGATTCTCTATTAAATTATCCTAAATGATATCAAGATGTTTAGAGTAGTCAATGGAATTTTTGGAATACACCAAGATATATTTCAATAATATTACCCCAAATAAATAGAGATATTGAAGGAAAACTTGATTCACAAGGGCCCTAAAAACTATTTGTGAATTTTTACACTTAGTAGAATTTCTAAATATAGATAAATCAATATATTCTATTAAAATATATTTGGGGTATGTCTATTGGTCATATACAAACATAATGTTAACATAATCTCATATAAATCTTCAAAAACACATAATCTTCTTAAATATGGTCAATTAAATCATCTATACAAGGTAAAAGATATAGGTTATTAACTATTAATTAATTAAATTTACGATAATCCTTACATATATAGTGGTTCATATCCTCCTTTTTTTAAAGGTTAAGAAAATCCCGCATAGACGTTATGGGTCATATAAACTCCTTCCCAACAAAGTCCTCTAGCTATCTCTTTATCCTTTACAACTATAAAATATCCATCATGTGTGGAGAAATAGTTATTGGTGGAACACCTCGTACAAGACCAATGTAGAACTGCACATCTCCTATAGGATGTAAACTAGAAAACATGTCTAAAAACTATAAAATAATCAAAAACATGAGAGAAATAATTATGAAATATTCCTTAATCATCCAAATATAATCTTGAAATCAATGATATCATATTATGAAACCCAGGATTCTCGAGAATATATCTTCCCACCTTGAAATCCAATTAACCATTATTAATAAAAAAACTTCTCTTTGGCATTGTGAATTTCACCCATCAGCAATAGAAATCGACATCGGCAGGATAAGACACTAGCCATTCCTTACAATGTATGACATAAAACCATGGTATATCAAGGATAAAAATATCATATAATAATTGAGGCCCCCCAATATCAAGGGGGAATTTTCCAAACTTTAATAAAAAAAATCCCTTATGATCCTCAATAAACTATCTAAATCCATAACTCCATCAAAAAACTGAATTAAAAATACCATGAATTTTTTCAATATGTAAAAATATATATCTATGAGAAGAACATATATAAAAAACAGTTGATAATCGAGTAGATACTATAAAGATAATACCTCTCAATGTAGATGGAATTATAATCTATACCTCAGGTTTAAGGTATATATAATATATATGTCCTAATCCTAGACCCTGTGAAATAACCTCACTACCTTGATTAGAACTGATATACATTCTCAGTACAATAGGTGTATGCCCTCCACACTAACAGCCACCTCCTTGGCCTAACTGACCATTACTAACCCAACCCCCAAACTGACTTGGGGATTTAAATTCCACTCTTGAACCAAAATTATTTGTAGAACCCACTACACTAACTATTGGAGGGATGTATAATGAAAAATAATTTACACATATCATCCTACATCCATCTTGGGACTCAAATTGGTGTTTTTCACATTGGTTTCTCATATTCCACAACCTTTCTCACTGATGAAAGATTATAAATCTACCATAACTAACATTATTGTTGGTACGAACCTAACATGAATACTCATAATCTTGCTTCTTTCAACTGTAACGTAAACCACTAGGTAAAGAATCCGCAAACCCTCCTCTGTGACCCTATCTTCCCTCAAGTCAGTAATATGAACAAGATTCACTATATGGGTAATAGTATTCAACCAATACATGTTGAACTACAATGAAAAATTGTTCTTCAGACCATGATCAAATAATATCATCCTAGATGACTCATCAGAAAGTTAAATTCCCACAAAACACTAAATCATTTTGATGAATTATAAATATTGGATATGTTCACCATAGTTTCCCCAAACACTAATACTCATTATCCCATTCTTCTCTCGGAGTCTTATAAATAATTCATAAAATATTTATTAAAAATCCCACCACACCATCTTTCCAAGCTTATCAGCCTTGTTAAAATCATTCCACCACACTTAGAGGCTCCCAGAAATATATATATGTCAGGATATTCTAGCTACTCTCTAAAGGAATCTCATGATTCGAAAAAATTAAAAAATATTTTATAACCACATCTCAGTATAATGTGGACTAACCTCCCCTAAAAATGTGGTCGAGTGCTGGTGCATGAACAAATGCATCCACATTTCTATATAGGATGTAGGTTGTGAAGCTCCATGAATGGTCTTAATAAAATGTATGAAACAATCTCACAACTCAGTTTCATCACCCATATTAGGAGAAATGGGTGATTTTATATGTTTAACTATTAGAGTTTTTATAGGTGTCTCATGACACAATATATTCATAGCATGATTGTAGGGCCCCTCTAAGCACATGACTAGAGGCCTTCATGGTATAATACCTCTATATTTTGTAGAAAATGAATCATAAAATGGTTTAGTAACATCCATATCACATAAAAACATAGTCATTTTAAGAGTTCCTAAAAACATAGAATATTTATAAGAGTTCCTAAAATCAAGATACACCCTTATTCCAACTTTTAAATCTAGGACTTTGAAATATTAACTACCATAAAATTCAAAAGAGATACTAACTACAACCTAATGTAATTTAAATTATTTTTCAATATATGTATTTCATAACAACGGTCCCGTTATATGGACTACTAATAATAATTAGATATTCACTTTAATGTGGATATTCAGAAATTTTAATTTCAATTTCATTCAAATTTATATTTATTTACAAAAAATATTAAATGGTTGCACCAAATGGATGACCACTTCTAACCTATAAGTTACCTATAACCTTATAAATTGAATTGGGTTGCTCATTTAATCCCAACTATAATAAGTTATAGTCTATGTGACAAATGGTCCATGAATCATCATGCCATAATTTACTCCTAAGGCTGCCCTCTAAAGCCTATCCAGGAAAACACTTTTCCAGGTTTGGAAGGAAAACATTGTTCCAAATTTTTACCAATATCATGTAATAATCACAATTCAATAACAAATATATAAAAAAGTAACATAGAATAATGTCACACACTCAATAAATGAATCCTATATTGAATGGAATGTGAATCATGTATGTTTTCTAATAGGATTCATTATATAAAATTCCCTTCTCTTGATTGACCTTGTTAAACAAATCCCCAATCATAAAAAAACAACATTA
Source organism: Viscum album (assembly GCA_963277665.1). Lineage (NCBI taxonomy): Eukaryota > Viridiplantae > Streptophyta > Magnoliopsida > Santalales > Viscaceae > Viscum > Viscum album. The sequence continues at coordinate 1,872,164,903 of OY728133.1, forward strand.
AATTTCATGTTCATCACCCAATAGTCGAATAAAATCAACTATAATGAGAAATATAAATAGAATATTAATTACCATCCCTGAAAATATGGATATTTCAAATACATGAGTAAGATACTATAAGGAAAATATCATTAGAAAATTAGAATTCATTACTAAAATCCAATATATTGTATTAGGATAGTAATGAAATAGAAAAGAATCTATCAAGATACCAATTTTTAACATCATAAAATGGAATCTTATAATTAGTTCCATGAGCTGGTGGGTTACATGACCTCGAGCAAACTTCCTTATTTACCAGTGCCCACAAACAATATGTGAGGGTATAATGTGTAACATTGGGGAGAATATACCATCATTATTAGAGAAACAAATAAGTATCACTTATGAATACATGAGAGGAATAATATCAATAACATAACATCATAAAAAAGATAACATCCAAAAGACTATAATAAAAAATATGTAAACAAAGGTGACATATAAGGTATGATGAACATGTAATGTATCTTTAAAAAAATATACGCAACACATGGAAAAATAATACTTTAAAATTAAAATATAAAACAACGTATTAATAAATAGAACTTTCTCACAATATCATCATGATCATTGTTCGGTCTTATCATATGTTGTTCCTAATAAATAAACTGTCAAGAATGGTAAAGTGAGAACATTCCCCTATCCCAACATGCTTCCATGATGTTTGTACAAGAACCAAATGGCATCCCTAATAGAGTGTAATATAAAACTCAGTAGGCCACCACCAACAGTTTCTATAACCCTTCAAGGCTGTGTATAACAAGATAAACGAAGTTCTATATATATAACAATCATATAAATAAATAGGAAGCAGTGATACTATCTAGTCAGTCATATATAATTTAGAACCCATAATAAGGGTCATTTTTAAATAATAAACTAGCATCATAAGATAACTATAAATAATGAAAACGTATCTGAACATTTATGTTGTGTAATCAAGTGTTAGAACACAAGGGCTGGATCGATGATATTAATTCCACTATATCCATATCATGTCAAAAATGCATGTGATAGATCTAGGAATAAATGGCCAATACATCCCCTAAAGTACATATAGTATATTGAAAGAATATTTGTAATGTATTTGGATGATCCCAATTTACATTTCCTCATAGAATATCCATGGTGGTCTATGAAATCCAAATCCAACGAGTGCCAATTTCCTTGGGAATTGAAGTAGTATATATTCATGGAGAGTAAATTTCAATGAAATCTAACTGAATCATGATCTGAGGAGTAGAAATTTCTAAAGAATACATTTTAATTGTCATGATCCATAGATTAGAAATCACTACCTCATCCTATGGAATCTGGATTGATGGAGTAAAAAACGTCCAAGCCATGAACTACCATAATATATTCATTCATCAATTCCTTAATCATTTCCTAATAATACATAGTCAATGAGTTCGACCATCACATTACACAGTTCCCATTCAATCAATTTAACCATTTTTTCAAATTTAATCCCATATAATGGTATAATAAGCATCATCTAATATCACAATGAATTCTCATTTAGGATCTAATATAAAATGGAGAGCTCACACACACAAAATAAGGTTGTATATCAGAACTAAATAAAAAACAACTAAAATGTTGAAAATGTTGATTTGAAAACACTAGAAACACAAAATGGAATTCATGGGAAACAAAAATAGTTTACAAAAAATATTAATTAAGGAATTGAATTAATTTTAGGAGCTATTTTGGATGTTTTGGTGTGTGGAACAACTAAAACTATCCATAAAACACTTCAACTTAAATGTAAAAGTAATAGACCACATATCATATACTCATTGTAGAACACTCATCCTATGTTAAACATTTATTTTTTCTGGATAGAAATGTTAATAACTGATGGAAAAACATTGAAATATGTAAAATTATCTTCCCCCAAATCATATCCTTCATTATGAAGATAAACATAGAATAATACAAGAGGAATGAAGAACATATCAGATTGGATCCAATTAAATGAACATACGATGAAGGTTAAAAGGGATCAATGTCTACCTCAGGGATTGAAGTCATGCTCTTTTGTGAGAGTGATGGGAGGATCATGGATTTTTTTTAGAATAATATCACCTACCTATTTAAAAAATGATCCCAGTATATTACACATCTTGTAAGGATTACATGTTGTGTAATGTTCATATTTCCATTCTCCATTGGAAATGCATTAAATGAAGTGAAGTGGTCAATAGAGAAAAGTAAATTTCTTCTATTGGATACATGTCTAGTATACCAAAAACATTCCATGTATTTGGATGACATCCAACCTTCACCCCCATTCTTTCTTCCGTCCGATACACCAAATTGGTATAGGAGCCCGAATTTAGGGTCTATACCAAAAAATAGAACATAAGAAGAATTTTAATAAAAATAAAAGGATCATTATCACATATAAAAACCATAGATATTATATAAATTTATTATATTTCATGTATAATGGTGTTTATTTTCATCTCATGAAAGAATTTATGTGTATAACATAATGTACGTCTCAATAAAAAAATTGATACAAAAATATCTAACCACATTAGTATTCTTTTAAATTATAATTACCAATAATGAATAAAATCATATAAATCATTATATATCATGAATATAATGGGATTTATTATATATCATTTCCATGGTAATTATATACACAACATAAAAAATAATATTTGAATTTAATTTTTTCTCCCAAAAATAAGGAAGAGATAAGAGATCCATTACCATTAATATTTAATTCCTTAAAATACATTTTAAATTAATATATAATAAATATAAGTTTATTATAAACTTATTCAAGTACCATAATATTGGCCATTTTGATATTGGGGGTCACTATCTCAAACAATAATGGTTTTAATTATAAAAAAATCATGTCATATATTATGAAATATATTTTACCTCTCTATCACAAATCATGTCATAATCACACGTCACATATCTTACCTCATGATAGATCCAAAATAATGTCAATGATTTTCAACTATATCAAATCATTTCAATCATATAACTAATTTTGTTTTTTAGTCTAATGAGTCTTATAATTGATTATTGTTGTGTAACTATGGGTATTAACAAATTCTGACATTGGTGTTATATAAGATAGTAAAAACATCTTAAAATTTTTATGTATGAGTCACCATCACAGAGAGAAGAAATGAGACACAGACAGACAAAATCACTCACCGACTGATGACTGACTGACAGGATGACTCACCAATAAACTGACTCATTTACTGATGTCTCACCGATAGACAAATGAATCACTGAATAATGTCTCACTTGTAGGATGACTCAATGATATTCTCAATAATTAACTAATGTCTCACCGGAAAAAACAACTCACTGATAGATGTCTCACTGACAGGACCACTCAATTATAGACTGACTAAATGATAGAGGAGTCACTAAGAGGCTATTTAAATTTTCATTTTTTTAACTTCCTTCCAACATCCATATTTGATTCATTTAACGATATTGACATATTTAATAATCAATTGTACGAAATTTTGTAGATAGTAAGTGGTACGATTAAACTAGGAATGCTTAAAGATCATTCTCTCTATCGGCCCTCAAGAATAAATAAATTTTGAAGATGGAAGAAAATATAAAAAAATCAGTGTCGTGTTCCCGTGTAAGAAACATATAGGAGTACATATTCAACCCTCACACTCCTACTGTGAAATCAAGAAAAAAAGAATAATGCATGGAGAAATATCAATTTAGTTATACATCGAGTTGACAAAAAAAATTAGCATATACAATAAGAAGAAATATATTACTATAGAACCATACATGTACATGGATGAAAAAATACAAATAATTGTTTTATTGATAACTTCTATAAGATGACTAAAACCTCTTCTCATATACATATAAAGAGTTAATATTTTCATATCAATACACACATATCCTTCTAAACCCCCTTCTCATATTTATTTACTATGTTGTGTTCATTTTTACTTAAATTTGAGAAGTATGTGTATCTGTCTGCAAAGCACACACTATATTCTTTATCAAACATAAGGATACAAGATATCATTCTATTCATGCCTTCTTAAATATTTGTACACCCATAGATAATTGTGAAGAGGTCCTTCTTTGACCATGTAGTTTTTACCCATGATGACCTGTGGTAGAGGTCATGTGACTCACATAGCATGTGTGCTATTGTGAACCAAGATCCAGTGTGTGGATCAAACTATTTATTAATTTCAAATAGTTACTGGTGTTTGAACACCAAGTGGAGAGGATTAGGCCTCTTCCTAAGACTGAAGCTTTTGATTCCTTTCTATTGTGAATTTACATATAGTTTTACATTATATTATCACATATTTAATAAACCTAAATTTTATTCAGATAGTTAGTCTTCACACGTGTTTATAAAATAATTGACTCTTTAGTTTAGTTTCAAAATTTATTGTAATTATCAAATTGAAAAAATTGAGATCTAATCACATTTTTGAAAAATTAATCGAATAATCATGCAATTATAAATTCAATACTAGTTAACTAGTCAATTTAATTTTTAATTTTGAGTAAAATCAAACAATAATTTTTTAACAGAATGTTTTATAGCATCACAATTAACCCCCCCTTCCTCTAAGTTTCATAATCCAACAAATATTTGGTAACAAATGGTATGTAATTTTCTATTTTCAGTTTTTTTTCACAATAATCAACTGTGGTTTTATTATTATTGAAATTATCTTGAATTTCTTGATAGTACTAATTTATTTAACTCTTTAGATTATTTTTTTAAAATTTTATTATGGAAAATAGGCTGAAATTTCATCTACCAATAGAGATCCATTTTTCGATGGAGCCAATTACACACAATTAATAATTAAATTGATAATTCATTTATAATGTATGGGTTTCGAGATTTGGTCATCCATTATATATTAATATAAGATTCCAACTACCGATTATCACACTTGGTATGAAAAAATAAGTCTACTTATAATAATAATTTCAAATCAATTAATGCCTCTATTGTTCTTTATGAGATGATGATTTTAATAGTATTATTGCATGTAAAACATCCCATGAAATATGGGATACTTTTTCTGTTTCAAATGACTGAACCTCTAGTGTAATGGAAATGAGACTTAACACATATTATACTAAATATGATAGCCTTAAAATAATACCTAATGAGAATATTTATGACATGTATCCTAGGTTTAATGAAATTGTGAACAATATGATCTCTATGGGAAGAGATGTAACAACAAAGGATCAAATTATGAGAATGCTCAAATGTTTACCAAATAGATGGAGAGGGCCCTCTATCTCAATTAGATAATCTTGTGATATTAACAAAATACCAGTAAAGGAGATGATATTAAATATAATCATATATGAGGAAGTGTAAAAAGTCAACATGATATAGGATGAACCTTAGAGAAAATCTATATATTTACATACTACTACCTCCAAGGATAAGGGATAAGGGAAAGTGATAGTCTATGATGAAATCTCTAGAAATAATGAATCAAAATTAGATAGTTTTTAAGAGATTGATCAATAGGCCAACAGATTCAAGAAATTCTATAAAAAGAAGAAGTTATTCAATAATACCAATTATAATGGAATATATGATTACAAGGTCAATAGGAAAAAAATTATGGAAAAGAAAGGAAAAATCAGAGGAGATATTCTGCTATGAATGTAAAAGGAAAGGAAATTTCTAAACTGATTGTCCATAAATAAAATAAAATATCTATGAAAGCAATGACAAGAAGTATAATAGATCTATAAAGGCTAGCTGAAGTGCCTCTGAGGTTATCTCTAGTGAATTACTATCATCTCATGATGAGGGATATTACATAGAAAATATGTTTTTTAGATGATTCATTGGCCCAAAAATTTCAACGATCAATTATTATCAAAAGATAGTTTACCAGAGCATAAAATATGGGATCATATTATAACATTTTTCATTTATGTAAATATGATCTATGAGGAGGTCTTATGACTAGATGTTGTCTTTATTTCCACCAATGTTGGCCAGGCCATCTATAGACATATTTGCATCTCAATAAACATGTGTGATGATATAGTTTATATCTATATGTGAACATGTGTATTCTATGAAACTTGTAGTAATCGACCAAGAAAGATGAACATTTCCATTCAAAATCACATTCATTATGGTTGTTGAGTCACTTTCAATCCACAGGTTGTTCCATACAAGGAACATGGTGAAGGAAATAACAATAACTAATCTCATCATATTGTCTTCAAGGGAGGTGTAAATTCCAGAACTACTTACGAATTAACTAAATATCAGATTAAGATGATTTCTAAAGATAACACAACTCCCAACATTTCCCAGCTATCCTTTTGAGGTGACACAATTATTAATTTTGATCCATCCAAGAAGAGGAGATATCCATAACACCTCTAGAGTGTGGAGAGGCTGAAAAATATTTCCATTAATCTATACATGTCGTAGGATTCCAAAGTCATGCACAGTGTTGTGGCATTGTCCCTTCTGCATCCAAGCAGCTTCATGAATGGAAATAAGGATCCACTTCCAACCAGCATTTTGATTGGATGAGTAATTATTATGAATAAAAACATTCCAATAATACATGATCAAATGATGGATCTCAACAATGGTAGTGAGGAAATGGTTCTTGATTTTCTGTGAGCCTTCCATTTCTACACATTTCTTTAGATGAGTTTTGACGGAGTTAATATTTAACCATCTGCAGTAAAAACTGTGAAGAATATTTTTCCAAAGAGTAGAAGTTGTAGCATAAGAAAAAAATTGGTGGTTAGCATATTCTCTATATCAATTATATATTTATCACTTTGAGGATTTCTGGATTCCTATGATTAAAGGAAAATCACTGGTGTAACTCTGATTTGAGAAAGAATATAGATAAGATTTAATCTGGAAGGCATTATCGAAGGACAGTTGAAAATTTTTAACCAACATTAATCATTTTCTAAGTTACATAAATAATTAGTATATAAAGTTCAAGATTTTAGAAGACCATTATGAGGGGTTCAAAAATTAATAAATCATTACTGTGAGTGAATGAGTAATTTTCAATGAAATTCATAATAGTATCTAAGAGGTGGTTGAGGTGAGATATTAGGATTTATCTAAGAGAGATGTTGACATTAATAAGGGTTTGATTAGGATATATCATTGCAATTAATGGTTTTCATGTCCAATTATGAAACTATAATTTCATAGAGGATTTCTTAGAGGCCATCCATATTTAATTATTCATGATATTGGAGAAATATTATTTTATGGAAGTCTATATGAAGGAGTTAATGAAATTTGGATTACCCTAATTTTTATTGTAACAAATTATATTTTTGTGTTGGGTAATAGCTTTAAAAGTATTGTGAAAAAGGTTACAAGTGAGTCTAGCTTGAATGTCTTCATTAATGTAGTTTATATTTTTAATTCATATACCACCTTTCTCAAAGGGCCTACATCAAGTTGAAGTGGGGACATTCAAAAGATTTTCTTCTAGAATACTACCATTCCAGATAAAATTCTTTATAGTAGTGTTCATTTTTTTGATAATACCAACTCTCCATTTATAGACCATCATGGAGTAGACCATCTTGGAAAAAGTAGAGGATATTACAAGGCATGTTCTACCATCCATAGATAGAGAGATTTACTTTCCATGAAGATTTCTTGTTTATAACATGGTCAACTATAGTTTCTATGTGGTGAGACTTGGTTCTACCCCAAAATATGGAATGCCAAGATATGTGGAAGGGATTGTACCTTTTTTTAGACCTAAGACACAGATAATGTTATATTTTCCAATGGGAGGAATGTTCGACCAAAAGAATATGCAAGATTTGTTTCATCTAATGATTTTATGAGAGACCTCTTAATAGTGTTAGAGTATTGTTTTGAGGTTGAAAATGTTTCAATTTTCACCTTGAAGGAAATGGATGATATTATAAAGACCCGTATCTTGACGAACATTGACATTACATTACATTTGTGGAATACTTAGTACATAACAAAACAAACACACAAGGATTGTAATAGTTTAGTGTCTTTGGAAACCCAGAATATAATCTTTTAATCCTCGTGAAAGATCTTCAACATCTCCCATAAAGATCTTCCTTTTTTTAATACCTAAAACCTTTCTTTATATCCTGGGGAAAATAAAACATAAAAGGGTGATCTCAAATTCTCAGAAAGGGTAAACAAAAGAAATATCAATCACATCATATACATAAGAACATAACTTTTGGAAATCTTAACATGTAAAAGAGAAAATAATTTCATAACCTGGGATAACTCATGGAAGTGAAATGTAATCACAATAATCATAACTTAAAAAATTAAACTTTGTGGCATACAAACATAATCATAGAGAATCATTTCATATTAGTCAAGACTCATTGCCAAGACTATCTTAGTGGACAAAGTCCCTTTCTGAACCGAGTCACCCTCGTTTCAGTCCTGTTTCACTGAACCGGTATAACCTACCATTACAGCCATGTCTATCTCATGAGATATAAAATCTTTACCCAATTCATTGGAGGGAGATATAGGTCTCACCCATCTCATAATGATACCATTCTTATGTGTGCCACAAAATCATAAATCATACATCATTGCATAACCCATGTAATAAAAATGGGATTCGTAAACATCGTGACATCATAAAACAATTCATATAAGATAAAGCAATTCATAAAAATAATTCAATCCCAACATAACCAAATCAATGTAATAATAGGGATATAAATATAACCCTATGTTATATTATATGGAAAATAATTTTGATAAAACACTTGAAATGAATTCTTGAGGAAAATATCCTTTCTTCTTCAAAATCAATTTCTTTTCACAAAACGTCATGCAATTTTAAAAGAAAGATATTTTATTGAAAATAGTCATGAAATATTTTGGAGAAAGCTTCATGAAAATAAGGCTTTATAAAACCGTAAAAATCCATTCATGCCGTATAAGTTAAAAAAAACATTCTTCGTACTTTTGTCGAAAAAGTCAAAAAGTACCTCGTACGAAAAAGGACAAAAGATTCCTTTCATATCTTTTACTAAAAACTCACCAAAGGGTAAAATTGGATTTAAACAATTGTAGTTGGATGTAAATAATATTATATATTGAGGAAACATGGATGTGGATGATAAAATACACCCCAGTAAATACCAAAGTATAAGCAATCTCGGATAAAAATGAGATTGTGATATTTCCCTTACCTTAGGTCTGATTTGCTTCGTAAGTGTCCGAACCTCCTGTATAATGATTAAAATAATGTCATTGACTTATTAAAGAATCATATTAATTGTTATTATATAATATATGGTTCACTTATGACTTTATATTACCCGTTCTTTTGTAAATTCATGTCAAAGTAGCGTTTTGGGTAAAATCATCTCATTTGTCATTCGTGTTTTAACTTGTAATTATTCATATGATTACTTAGATCATTATTACTTAATTATAGAATATAAAACATGATTTATATATAATATATATTCAGTATATACATATATATAATGGATTGATAAATGGAAAGAAATACACCGTTCATGGAGACGGTAGGCCGTACGTACGCATGAACGCTGTTTTCGTTTCCTTATTGAATTCAGTGGAATTAAGTAGACGACATACATATATATACACATAAATCCAGTAGATTTATAATGTCATATATTTCATTATTATTGCTTATATATACTTTATAATCATTTTTAAATGGTTAACATGGATAATGAATCTCATCGCGTCGTGGAGACGGTAGTCCGTACGTACGCACGAGCGATGATATCATTTCTATAATTATTGAATTGGAGTGGAGTGGATGATACAATATATCAGAATCATTATGATGTTACAATAACTATGTATACTTATTCTTTACACCATAATACCCATCCATGTATGGTGTTGGTGGAAAAACAGATTACACCACGGCGTGGAGACGGTATTCCGTACGTACGCACGCGCGGTGATTTCATTTTCCGTAGGATGGTTAGATGGTGAAATAGGATTGTTTCATTCTTATAATAAAATATCAGTACATGAGTGATACTGATGTTATTACTTCATAATGAAACAACCTAAGAAGAAGAAGTGGAAGAAGAAATAAAGGTGAAAGAATCGGTAACAGAAATTACCTCTTCTTTGAAGCGCCTTTTTGAGACCTCCTCTTAGAGAACTAAAATTGGTCTTTGAGGAAGACCCGAACCTCTAGGATGTTTATTGGGAATTGTAGAAGAGAATTTGTCAGGGGTTGGCCGAGCTTGAAGGCTCTAAGTTGTGTTAGGAAGAGAGGGAGGAGGTGCCCTTTTATAAGGGAGGAGAGGGGAACCTTTGGAATTCTTAAAAATATTAATTTCTAATAAATCTAAATCCACGTGAAAACCTCCAAAAATTACTCATATTCGAAGATAATATGAGATAGGGTTGTAATATCATCAACCAATCAAATTTATACATGTTTGGATCTTATTTTAAACCTTATCATTTTGATTTATCCTTATTTAATCTATTTAAGTTTATTTGTGGTAATAAAATTATAAATTTTAAATTATAACAAATAATTACTTATTTGTTGTGAATTTCCCATCATTGTTTACTTTATAACATTATAGACCATATAAATTTAAATTTATAATTTTTAAATATTTTTGTGATTTTTAAACAATTTTATAATATGTTATTTTTGTAAAATAACAATAGTGTCAATTTTGACACTATTCATTTATTTGAATTTAAATAAAATATATACAGAAGATATGTTCAAAATAAAAGCTTTAATATATTATTAAAAGGTCATATGTATCAATAAAATTAGTGGATCACATAAAATAGTTCATATAATATTTATTTTATTATTTTTAAACCATTTATTTGGTTTATCTCTTAATAAAATAATTACTACATCATTTTTTTATAATTATTTAATATACTTATTTGTTGCATAAAAATTTAAAATAAAATCCTATGATTAATATATATATATTAACATTCACAATAATAATTTTACTCGAATTTATCATCTTAAAATTACAATATGTAAATTGTTATATTTATTAAATTATGAAGGTGACAACTTTGGAATCATTTAAAATAAAATAATATACGTGTCATAATTGCTTTTATAAGACTCCAAATGGTCAAATATTCGACCCTTGGATGATTATAGTTTCACTTTACATGACCAATAAGTTTTGGTCAGGGGTTTGTGCCTTTTATGGTCACTATTAGTTTAATAAAAACTATATTCTTGATTTTTCACTAGATAAATAATTTCTGCATCACTATTGTGTCACAATTAATGATACATATTTAATCCCAAAAAATTCTAAATAAATTCTCATGATGTAGATAATATTGTTAGCTTTTTGGAGACTATTCATGTTCGAAGTGTTATGATGTTTATCACTAAGTTAAAATTAGTATACTTATAAGATTTAATAGAGTGACATGTTGTCACTTTCTTTGGTTATAATAATAATTAAATTATTTTCATGGTCAAAAGTACATAAAATGAATCTAATCCTACCCTTAGTTGATATGGGTTTACTTTTATCCATCAAATAGAATTTTATCATGTGTTAGGGTAATTTTATAATATTACATTTACCCTTAATTACCTGATTTACCTTTAACTATGGTAAATAAAATTTACCGTAGTTACTATTCATAATTCCCAAAAATAAAAAGTAGCCTATTAACATAATTTGGACCCACAGATTCCAAATATGGAATCAATTTTTTAAAATTCAATACACAGAAGTTTCATAAATTAAATTAAAATTAATCTCGTTGTCGAATAAAAATGGGTTTTTGTTTTAAACATTGCAAAAGATTAAATTGATTTAACCTACGAATTCAAGGTAAAATAAATGATAATGCCATACATTATATTAAATGTTAAAAATATATTCTATTTATACTTTAAAACCATTCAATATTATAATTTAACCACACAAGAAATTATGATGAAAAAAGTTGGTTTTAATTAAAATATAGTGTGTTTTTACTATTCATTAAAATATGAAAGTTATCGGAAAAATATCAAAACTTTATCTAATGTAAATTTTAACATCCTGATTCAAAAGAAAAATTTTATTTTGTCAAATTGAACATATAAACATGTCAAAAACTAGATTTAAAGTGGGTGCGCCATCAAAAGGCGGTAAAACTGAATTTTTTTAAAAATACTTATTTTACCCGAAAAATTTATTTTGTTCTTATACCATGTTCTAAAAAATGTGTAAGAAGAATAATAATGTTATAAAATTCAAATTTTAGTTAATACTATTCATAACGGCTAGTTCATGACAATATTATAATAATATATCATTGTTTATTAAAACCCGGTATTGCGTACAACACACGCTATTGAGGAAGGTCGCGATTGCGTGTAATGCAAGCCAAATCAGGGTTGTATGTTGTGAAATAATCCTTCATTGTTTCATATAACAGAATCCAACCATATTTCATTTATAAATTTAATATATATATATATATATATATATATATATACTCAATGTTGCGTAGAATAACTATTATCAAAATTGTGTGTAACACGGTCCAAGAATAGTGTTGTGTATACTGCAAGCTAATACGGTGTTGCGTATAGCGCAAGGTAATCTTGGTGTAGAATACAACACAAGACATTAATGAAATTAAAATAATATTTTTCATAAAATCTCGGGGTGTTACATTCTACCCCCTTTAAAATGAATTTCGCCCTCGAAATTCGTCGGGGTTATAAATGGTTTACTATTTGAAAGTTTCTTTGATAGAAACCCACATCGTAAAAAAGAAATACCAAAACTTATCTTTAAAAACTAAAGTATAAAACGTAATGGTTACCCAAGTTAACTAATCACTGGGTATCCACATAGGAGAACATAGGTGAAAATATGGTCATGAAAGAGAAATCTAACTGTCTTGTTCTGATGGAGAGTGGTAGAGGACATGGCTATGAAAAAGCCAACAATCACAAAGCCATAAATTTGTGATGATCTATGGTACCATCTGATTTATCGGATATAAGATCACTTGGACAACATTTTTGGTTTTCAATATCATTTCCCTAAAGTTGAAAATTTTTGAATTAGATGAAATACTTACTTGATTTTGGTACAATCTCACTGTTGTTCCTGCTTTGAATAGTTTCCACTTCATCTCTTAAAGAAATGAAGTGTTAAAAGATCATGTGATAGAATGATGGGTCATTCCATCTGTTTCAAACAAAAGGTTAGCAATAGTTATCAAATATTCATAAGTCCGTCTTTTGTGAGGTTAATCGTATACACTTCAAAAAATGAACTTATACTTCATATATCATACCTCATAATAAAATAAAACTAGTTCCTACTAACCATGTACTTCCTGTAAGTCAGTGGTAGGCGATAAAGACCAGTCGCACTTCGGTTGTGGGTTCGATTCCCCACAGCCTTGTCCGACGCGATGGGTTGTCGTCCGTCCTACAGGTTTTCCTTTTTCTATAACTACATTTCTATAACATCACATGAATAATATATATATATAAAGTTCTATCCTTAAACAATACTAACTTATGGTCAACATAATCCATTCCAATCTTTAGTCTTATCCATAATACTGCAGTCCACTCTCGTAATATATTGAAAATGATTACCATAAATTTAATACCATCATTGATCCCCATATATCGTAATACTGCATTCCTATCTTGTTGTTCACATTCCAATCATTCGAAGTCCTTAATCATGTATTCCATTGAACCTTAGTGAAAACATGAATTCAGTTAAAAGTTAACACTTTCCACAAACCAATATCCTCAAAATTCTTTATAATCAAACCATGATATCACTTATTCCTTATATCAATCAATAGCTCATGAATACTGTCAAACATTTCATTTTCTCTTTTTCACTTCATTATGCGCATATCATCCACTTTCCAAAAAATATATGAATAACCTTTCATTATTACTCATACCATTCATCATAAACATTCAAAACTTAAGGAAAGACAACAGTGTAACAATCCTTAGATATCGTTTTATTCTATAGTACAACATTACACTTGATAAATATGTAATCATTCCACTACCTTCTTAAACCATTGACCGAGCTTCAACAATTCTTTCATCTCACATATCATTTGTAGTCTCTTCATCATCATCCACATAAATACTACCCATACGACCATACTGATTCTCTTCACAAGACCTTCCCTTAGGGAATTGGTTTGAATAATGCCCGTACATTCCACATTTAAAACATTTAACCATTGTTGATGTCGTAACAATACCATTAACCTCATCCATGTTGTTAACTGAAACTTTTCCATTGCACTTACTGGATTTGTGTCCTTATTTTCCACACCCAAAGCATCTTCCAATTCCTTTGAAACATTCTCCTTGATGCCTCTTCCCACATGATTTACATAGGGGAAATTGAACTTTCTTTCCTCTATGATCATCATGAATCTCCATCTTTCTCTTATTAGCCGAGTCCGGAAACTTACCAAATTTGTGTTTATTGATCATATTATGAGATTGATTATTCGGCATAATAATTATTTTTGGACTTTCAAATCACATTTCATTTGTATTCTCATGAATAATATCTTTCCATTGTCCCTCATATCCTCTATTATCGTGAATCATCTTGTTTCCAATCGTTTTCTAAAACCCAAAAAAAAAATATTGTGAGTGACAAAAATCATGATAGGTAAAACAACATAACAAAGGGGAATTAACTTCAATATATATCATCTTAGGTTTAATTCTACGATCGTTACCGTAGTGCTAGGACTATATCTTATATGTATTCTTATCCTTAGGGACATCCCTAGACATACCTTAGAAATATCTCTAGGGATCTCACTAACATTTTTGCGTCCTAGTTTCCAAAGGTTGACTAAACCTTTCCTTTGATACCAACTATAACGATCCGTATCTTGACATACATTGACATTACATTACATTTGCGGAATACTTAGTATATAACAAAAACACACACACAAGGATCATAATAGTTTAGTGTCTTTGGAAACTCAGAATATAATCTTCTAATCCTAGTGAAAGATCTTCAACATATCCCATAAAGATCTTCCTTTTTTATAATACCTAATACCTTTCTTTATATCCTGGGGAAAAGAAAACATAAAAGGGTGAGCTCAAATTCCCAGTAAGGGTAAACAAAAGAAATATCAATCACATCATATACATAAGCACATAACTTTTGGAAATCTTAACCTGTAAAAGATATCATAATTTCATAACCTGGGATAACTCATGGCAGTGAAATGTAATCACAATAATCATAACAGAAAACATTAAACTTTTTGGCATACACACATAATCATAGATAATCATTTCTTATTAGTCATGACTCATTTCCAAGACTATCTTAGTGGACAAAGTCCCTTTCTGAACCGAGTCACCCTCGTTTCAATCCTGTTTCACTGAACCGGTATAACCTACCATTCCAGCCATGTCTATCCCATGAGATATAAAATCTTTACCCAATGCATTGGAGGGAGATATAGGTCCCCCCATCTCATAATGATACCATTCTTATTTGTGCCACAAAATCATAAATCATACATCATTGCATAACCCATGTAATAAAAAAGGGATTCGTAAACATCGTGACATCATAAAACAATTCATATAAGATAAAGGAATTCATAAAAATAATTCCACCCCAAAATAACCAAATCAATGTAATAATAGGGATAGAAACAGAACCCTATGTTATCTTAGATGGAAAATAATTTCGATAAAAAACTTGAAATGAATTCTTGAGGAAAATATCCTTTCTTCTTCAAAATCAATTTCTTTTCACAAAACTTCATGCAATTTTAAAAGAAAGATATTTTATTGAAAATATTCATGAAATATTTTGGAGGAAGCTTCATGAAAATAAGGCTTTATAAAACTATAAAAATCCATTCGTTCCGTATAAGTTAAAAAAACATTCTTCGTACTTTTGTTGAAAAAGTCAAAAAGTACCTCGTACGAAAAAGGACAAAAGATTCCTTTCATATCTTTTAATAAATACTCACCAAAGGGTAAAATTGGATTTAAAAAATTGTAGTTGGATGGAAATAATCTTACATGTTGAGGAATCATGGATGTGGATGATAAAATACACCCCAGTAAATACCAAAGTATAAGAAATCTCGGATAAAAATGAGATTGTGATATTTCCCTTACCTTAGGTCCGATTTGCTTCGTAAGTGTCTGAACCTCCTGTATAATGATTTAAATAATGTCATTGACTTATTACAGAATCATATTCATTGTTATTATATCATATATGTTTCACTTATGACTTTATATTACCCGTTCTTTTGTAAATTCATGTTAAAGTAGCGTTTTGGGTAAAATCGTCTCATTTGTCATTCGTGTTTTAACTTGTAATAATTCATATGATTACTTAGATCATTATTACTTAATTATAGAATATAAAACATGATTTATATATAATATATATTCATAATATACATATATATAATGGATCGATAAATCGAAATAAATACACCGTTCATGGAGACGGTAGGCCGTACGTACGCATGAACTCTGTTTTCGTTTCGTTATTGAATTGAGTGGAATTTAGTAGATGACATACATATATATACACATAAATACAGTAGCTTTATAATGTCATATATTTCATTATTCTTGCTTATATATCCTTTATAATCATTCTTAAATGGTTAACATGGAGAATGAATCTCATCGCGTCGTGGAGACGGTAGTCCGTACGTACGCACGAGCGATGATATCATTTCTATAATTATTGAATTGAATTGGAGTGGATGATACAATATATCATAATAATTATGATGTTATAATAACTATGTATACTTATTCTTTACACCATAATACCCATCCATGTATGTTGTTGGTGGAAAAACAGATTACACCATGGCGTGGAGACGGTATTCCATACGTACGCACGCGCGGGGATTTCGTTTTCCGTAGGATGGATAGATGGTGAAATATGATTGTTTCATACTTATAATAACATATCAGTATATTAGTGATACTGAAGTTATTACTTCATAATTAAACAACCTATGAAGAAGAAGTGGAAGAAGAAATAAAGGTGAAAGAATTGGTAACAGAAATTACCTCTTCTTTGAAGCGCCTTTTTGAGACCTCCTCTTAGGGCACTAAAATTGGTCTTTGAGGAAGACCCGAACCTCTAGGATGTTTCTAGGGAAGTGGAGAAGAGAATTTGTCTGGGGTTGGCCGAGATTGAAGGCTCTATGTTGTGTGAGGAAGAGAGGGAGGATGTGCCCTTTTATAAGGGAGGAGAGGGGCACCTTTGGAATTCTTAAAAATATTAATTTATAATAAATATAAATCCACGTAAAACCCTCCAAAAATTACTCATATTCTAAGATTAGATGAGATAGGGTTGTAATATCATCATCCAATCAAATTTATACATGTTTGGATCTTATTTTAAACCTTATCATTTTGATTTATCCTTATTTAATCTATTTAAGTTTATTTGTGGTAATAAAATTATAAATTTTAAATTATAACAAATAATTACTTATTTTTTGTGAATTTTCCATAATTGTTTACTTTATAACATTATAGACCATATAAATTTAAATTTATAATTTTTAAATATTTTTTTGATTTTTAAACAATTTTATAATATGTTATTTTTGTAAAATAACAATAGTGTCAATTTTGACACTATTCATTTATTTGAATTTAAATAAAATATATACAGAAGATATGTTCGAACTAAAAGCTTTAATATATTATTAAAAGGACATATGTATCAATAAAATTAGTGTATCACATAAAATAGTTCATATAATATTTATTTTTTTATTTTTAAACCATTTATTTGGTTTATCTCTTAATAAAATAATTACTACATCATTTTTGTATAATTATTTAATATACTTATTTGTTGCATAAAAATTTAAAATAAAATCCTATGATTAATATATATATATTACCATTCACAATAATACTTTTACTATAATTTATCATCTTAAAATTACAATATGTAAATTGTTATATTTATTAAATTATGAAGGTGACAACTTTGGCATCATTTAAAATAAAATAATATAAGTGTCATAATTACTTGTATAAGACTCCAAATGGTCAAATATTAGACCATTGGATGACTATAGTTTCACTTTACATGACCAATAAGTTTTGGTCAGGGGTTTGTGCCTTTTATGGTCACTATTAGTTTAATAAAAACTATATTCTTGATTTTTCACTAGATAAATAATTTCTGCATCACTATTGTGTCACAATTAATGATACATATTTAATCCCAAAAAATTCTAAATAAATTCTCATGATGTAGATAATATTGTTAGATTTTTGGAGACTATTCATGTTCGAAGTGTTATTATGTTTATCACTATGTTAAAATTATTATACTTATAAGATTTAAGAGAGTGACATGTTGTCACTTTCTTTGGTTTTAATAATAATTAAATTAATTTCATGATCAAAAGTACATAACATGAATCTAATCCTACACTTAGTTGATATGGGTTTACTTTTATCCATCAAATAGAATTTTGGCATGTGTTAGGGTAATTTTATAATATTATATTTACCCTTAATTACCCGATTTACCTTTAACTATGGTAAATAAAATTTACCGTAGTTTCTATTCATAATTCCCAAAAATAAAAAGTAGCCTATTAACATAATTTGGACCCACTGATTCCAAATATGGAATCAATTTTTTAAAATTCAATACACAGAAGTTTCAGAAATTAAATTAATATTAATCCTGTTGTCGAATAAAAACGGGTTTTTGTTTAAAACATTGCAAAATATTGAAAAGATTTAACCTACGAATTCAAGGTAAAATCGATGCTAATAACATACATTATATTAAATGTTAAAAATATATTCTATTTATACTTTAAAACCATTCAATATTATAATTTAACCACATAAGATATTATGATGAAAAAATTTGTTTTTAATTAAAATATAGTGTGTTTTTACTATTCATTAAAATATGAAAGTTATCGGAAAAATATCAAAACATTATCTAATGTAAATTTTTACATCCTGATTCAATAGAAAAATTTTATTTTGTCAAATTGAACATATAAACATGTCAAAAACTAGATTTAATGTTGGTGCGCCATCAAAAGGCGGCAAAACTGCATTTTTTTAAAAATACTTATTTTACCCGAAAAATTTATTTTGTTCTTATACCATGTTCAAAAAATTGTGTAAGATGAATAATAATTTTATAAATTTCAAATTTTAGTTAATACTATTCATAACGGCTAGTTCATTACAATATTATAATAATATATCATTGTTTATTAAAACCCGGTATTGCGTACAACAGACGCTATCGAGGAAGGTCGCGATTGCGTGTAATGCAAGCCAAATCAGGGTTGTATGTTGTGAAATAATCCTTCATTGTTTCGTATAATAGAATCAAACCATATTTCATTTATACATTTAATATATATATATATATATAGTCAATGTTGTGTAGAATAACTATTATCAAAATTGTGTGTAACACGGTCCAAGAATAGTGTTGTGTATACTGCAAGCTAATACGGTGTTGCGTATAGCGCAAGGTAATCTTGGTGTAGAATACAACACAAGACATTAATGATATTAAAATAATATTTTTCATAAAATCTCGGGGTGTTACATTCTACCCCCCTTAAAATAAATTTCGCCCTCGAAATTCGTCGGGGTTATAAATGGTTTACTATTTCAAAGTTTCTTTGATAGAAACCCACATCGTAAAAAAGAAATACCAAAACTTATCTTTAAAAACTAAAGTATAAAACGTAATGGTTACCCAAGTTAACTAATCACTGGGTATCCACATAGGAGAACATAGGTGAAAATATGGTCATGAAAGATAAATATAACCGTCATGTTCTGATGGAGAGTGGTAGAGGACATGGATATGAAAAAGCCAACAATCACAAAGCCATAAATTTGTGATGATCTAGGGTACCATCTGATTCATCGGATATAAGTTCACTAGGACAACATTTTTGGTTTTCAATATCATTTCCCTAAAGTTGAAAATTTTGAATTAGAAGAAATACTTACTTGATTTTGGTATAATCTCACTGTCGTTCCTGCTTTGAATAGTTTCCACTTCATCTCTTAAAGAAATGAAGTGTTAAAAGATCATGTGATAGAATGATGGGTCATTCCATCTGTTTCAAACAAAAGGTTAGCAATAGTTATCAAATATTCATAAGTCCTCTTTTGTGAGGTTAATCGTATACACTTCAAAAAATGAACTTATACTTCATATATCATACCTCTTAATAAAATAAAACTAGTTTCTACTAACCATGGACTTCCTGTAGGTCAGTGGTAGGCGATAAAGGCCAGTCGCACTTCGGTTGTGGGTTCGATTCCCCACATCCTTGTTCGACGCGATGGGCTGTCACCCATCCTGCAGGTTGTCCTTTTTCTAAAACTACATTACTATAACATCACATGAATAATATATATAAAAAAAGTTCTATCCTTAAACAATACTAACTTATGGTCAACATAATCCATTCCAATCTTTAGTCTTATCCATAATACTGCAGTCCACTCTCGTAATATAGTGGAAATGATTACCATAAATTTAATACCAGCATTGATCCCCATATATCGTAATACTGCATTCCTATCTTGTTGGTCACATTCCAATCATTCGAAGGACTTAATCATGTATTCCATTGAACCTTAGTGAAAAAATGAATTCAGTTAAAAGTTAACACTTTCCACAAACCAATATCCTAAAAATTATTTATAATCAAATCATGATATCACTTAGTCCTTATATCAATCATGATCTCGTGAATACTTTCAAACATCTCATTTTCTCTTTATCACTTCATTATGCGCATATCATCCACTTTCCAAAAAATATATGAATAACCTTTCATTGTTACTCATACCATTCATCATAAACTTTCAAAACTAAAGGATAGACAACAGTGTAACAATCCTTAGATATCTTTTTATTCTATAGTACAACATTACACTTGATAAACATGTAATCATTCCACTACCTTCTTAAACCATTGACCGAGCTTCAACAATTCTTTCATCTCACATATCATTTGTAGTCTCTTCATCATCATCCACATAAATACTACCCATACGACCATACTGATTCTCTTCACAAGACTTTCCCTTAGGGAATTGGTTTGAATAATGCCCGTACATTCCACATTTAAAACATTTAACCATTGTTGATGTCGTAGCAATACCATTAACCTCATCCATGGTGTTAACTGAAACTTTTCCATTGCACTTACTAGATTTGTGCCCTTCTTTTCCACACCCAAAGCATCTCCCAGTTCCTTTGAAACATTCTCCTTGATGCATCTTCCCACATGATTTACATAGGGGAAATTGAACTTTCTTTCCACTATGATCATCATGAAACTCCATCTTTCTCTTATTAGCCGAGTCAGGAAACTTACCAAATTTGAGTTTATTGATCATATTATGAGATTTCTTATTCGGCATAAAAATTATTTTCGGACTTTCAAATCCCATTTCATTTGGATTCTCATGAATAATATCTTTCCATTGTCCCTCATATCCTCTATTATCGTGAATCATCTTGTTTCCAGTCGTTTTCTAAAACCCAAAAAAAAATAGTTTGAGTGACAAAAATCATGATAGGTAAAACAACATAATAAAGGGGAATTAACTTAAATATCTAACATCTTAGGTTTAATTCTATGATCATTACCGTAGTTCCTGGACTATATCTTATATGTATACTTATCCTTAGGGACATCCCTAGACATACCTTAGAAATATCTCTAGGGATCTCACTAACGTTTTTCCGTCCTAGTTTCCAAAGGTTGACTAAACCTTTCCTCTGATACCAACTATAACGACCCATATCTTGACATACATTGACATTACATTACATTTGCGGAATACTTAGTACATAACAAAAACACACACACAAGGATCGTAATAGTTTAGTGTCTTTGGAAACTCTGAATATAATCTTCTAATCCTGGTGAAACATCTTCAACATCTCCTATAAAGATATTCCTTTTTTATAATACCTAAAACCATTCTTTATATCCTAGGGAAAAGAAAACATAAAAGGGTGAGCTCAAATGCCCAGTAAGGGTAAACAAAAGAAATATCAATCACATCATATACATAAGCACATAACTTTTGGAAATCATAACCTGTAAAAGAGATCATAATTTCATAACCTGGGATAACTCATGGCAGTGAAATGTAATCACAATAATCATAACATAAAACATTAAACTTTGTGGAATACACACATAATCATAGAGAATCATTTATTATTAGTCATGACTCATTTCCAAGACTATCTTAGTGGACAAAGTCCCTTTCTGAACCGAGTCACCCTCGTTTCAGTCCTGTTTCACTGAACCGGTATAACCTACCATTCCAGCCATGTCTATCTCATGAGATATAAAATATTTACCCAATGCATTGGAGGGAGATATAGGTTCCCACCATCTCATAATGATACCATTCTTATGTGTGCCACAAAATCATAAATCATACATCATTGCATAACCCATGTAATAAAAATGGGATTCGTAAACATCGTGACATCATAAAACAATTCATATAAGATAAAGGAATTCATAAAAATAATTCCATCCCAAAATAACCAAATCAATGTAATAATAGGGATAGAAAGAGAACCCTATGTTATCTTAGATGGAAAATAATTTTGATAAAACACTTGAAATGAATTCTTGAGGAAAATATTCTTTCTTCTTCAAAATCAATTTATTTTCACAAAACTTCATGCAATTTTAAAAGAAAGATATTTTATTGAAAATATTCATGATATCATTTGGAAGAAGCTTCATGAAAATAAGGCTTTATAAAACTGTAAAAATCCATTCGTGCTGTATAAGTTAAAAAAACATTCTTCGTACTTTTGTCGAAAAAGTCAAAAAGTACCTCGTACGAAAAAAGACAAAAGATTCCTTTCATATCTTTTAATAAATACTCACCAAAGGGTAAAATTGGATTTAAACAATTGTAGTTGGATGAAAATAATATTACATATTGAGGAAACATGGATGTGGATGATAAAATACACCCCAGTAAATACCAAAGTATAAGCAATCTCAGATAAAAATGAGATTGTGATATTTCCCTTACCTTAGGTCCGATTTGCTTCGTAAGTGTCCGAACCTCCTGTATAATGATTTAAATAATTTCATTGACTTATTACAGAATCATATTCATTGTTATTATATCATATATGTTTCACTTATTACTTTATATTACCCGTTCTTTTGTAAATTCATGTTAAAGTAGCGTTTTCGGTAAAATCGTCTCATTTGTCATTCGTGTTTTAACTTGTAATTATTCATATTATTACTTAGATCATTATTACATAATTATAGAATATAAAACATGATTTATATATAATATATATTCAGAATATACATATATATAATGGATCGATAAATCGAAAGAAATACACCGTTCATGGAGACGGTAGGCCGTACGTACGCATGAACGCTGTTTTCGTTTCCTTATTGAATTGAGTGGAATTAAGAAGATGACATACATATATATACACATAAATCCAGTAGCTTTATAATGTCATATATTTCATTATTATTGCTTGTATATACTTTATAAACATTCTTAAATGGTTAACATGGAGAATGAATCTCATCGCGTCGTGGAGATGGTAGTCCGTACGTACGCACGAGTGATGATATCATTTCTATAATTATTGAATTGAATTGAAGTGGATGATACAATATATCAGAATCATTATGATGTTATAATAACTATGTATAGTTATTCTTTACACCATAATACCCATCCATGTAAGGTGTTGGTGGAAAAACAGATTACACCACGGCGTGGAGACGGTATTCCGTACGTACACACGCACGGTGATTTCATTTTCCGTAGGATGGATATATGGTGAAATAGGATTGTTTCATACTTATAATAACATATCAGTATATGAGTGATACTGATGTTATTACTTCATAATGAAACAACTTAATAAGAAGAAGTGGAAGAAGAAATAAAGGTGAAAGAATCGGTAATGGAAATTACCTCTTCTTTGAAGCGACTTTTTGAGACCTCCTCTTAGGGCACTAAAATTGGTCTTTGAGGAAGACCAGAACCTCTAGGATGTTTCTAGGGATGTGGAGAAGAGAATTTTTCAGGTTTTGTCCGAGCATGAAGGCTCAAAGTTGTGTGAGGAAGAGAGGGAGGAGCTGCCCTTTTATAAGGGAGGAGAGGGGCACCTTTGGAATTCATAAAAATATTAATTTATAATAAATCTAAATCCACTTAAAAACCTCCAAAAATTACTCATATTCGAATATTAGATGCTATAGGGTTGTTATATCATCAAACAATAAAATTTATACATGTTTGGATCTTATTTTAAACCTTATCATTTTGATTTATCTTTATTTAATCTATTTATGTTTATTTGTGGTTATAAAATTATAAATTTTAAATTATAACAAATAATTACTTATTTGTTGTGCATTTTACATAATTGTTTACTTTATAACATTATAGACCATATAAATTTAAATTTATAATTTTTAAATATTTTTGTGATTTTTAAACAATTTTATAATATGTTATTTTTGTAAAATAACAATAGTGTCAATTTTGACACTATTCATTTATTTGAATTTAAATAAAATATATACAGAAGAAATGTTAAAACTAAAAGCTTTAATATATTAATAAAAGGTCATATGTATCTATAAAATTAGTGGATCACATTAAATAGTTCATATAATATTTATTTTATTATTTTTAAACCATTTATTTGGTTTATCTCTTAATAAAATAATTACTACATCATTTTTGTACAATTATTTAATATATTTATTTGTTGCATAAAAATTTAAAATAAAATCCTATGATAAATATATATATAATAAATTTTACAATAATACTTTTACTCGAATTTATCATCTTAAAATCACAATATTTAAATTGTTATATTTATTAAATTATGAAGGTGACAACTTTGGCATCATTTAAAATAAAATAATATAAGTGTCATAATTGCTTGTATAAGACTCCAAATGGTCAAATATTCGACCATTGGATGATTATATTTTCTCTTTACATGACCAACAAGTTTTTGTCAGGGTTTTGTGTCTTTTATGGTCACTATTAGTTTAATAAAAACTAGATTCTTGATTTTTCACTAGATAAATAATTTCTGCATCACTATTGTGTCACAATTAATGATACATATTTAATCCCAAAAAATTCTAAATAAATTCTCATGATGTAGATAATTTTGTTATATTTTTGGAGAATATTCATGTTTTAAGTTTTACGTTGTTTATCACTATGTTAAAATTATTATATTTATAAGATTTAAGAGAGTGACATGTTGTCACTTTCTTTGGTTTTAATAATAATTAAATTATTTTCACGGTCAAAAGTCCATAAAATGAATCTAATCAGACCCTTAGTTGATATGGGTTTACTTTTAGCCATCAAATATAATTTTTGCATGTGTTAGGGTAATTTTATAATATTATATTTACCCTTAATTACCCGATTTACCTTTAACTATGGTAAATAAAATTTACCGTAGTTACTATTCATGATTCCCAAATATAAAAATTAGCCTATTAACATAATTTGGACCCACTGATTCCAAATATGGAATCCATTTTTTAAAATTCAATACACAGAAGTTTCATAAATTAAATTAAAATTAATCCCATTGTCGAATAAAAACGGGTTTTTGTTTAAAACATTGCAAAAGATTGAATAGATTTAACCTACGAATTCAAGGTAAAATCAATGCTAATGACATAAAGTATATTAAATGTTAAAAATATATTATATTTATACTTTAAAACAATTCAATATTATAATTTAACCACATAAGATATTATGATGAAAAAATTTGTTTTTAATTAAAATATAGCGTGTTATTACTATTCATGAAAATATGAAAGTTATCAGAAAAATATCAAAACTTTATCTAATGTTAATTTTTACATCCTGATTCAAAAGAAGAATTTTATTTTGTCAAATTGAAAATATAAACATGTCAAAAACTAGATTTAAAGTGGGTGCACCATCAAAAGGCGGCAAAACTGTATTTTTTTAAAAATACTTATTTTACCCGAAAAATTTATTTTGTTCGTATACCATGTTCTAAAAAATGTATAAGATGAATAATAATGTTATAAAATTCAAAATATATTTAATACAATTCATAACGGCTAGTTAATGAAAATATTATAATAATATATCATTGTTTATTAAAACCCGGTATTGCGTACAACACACGCTATCGAGGAAGGTCGCGATTGCGTGTAATGCAAGCCAAATCAGGGTTCCGTGTTGTGAAAGAATCCTTCGTTGTTTCGTATAACAGAATCCATCCATATTTCATTTATACATTTAATATATATATATATATACTCAATGTTTTGTAGAATAACTATTATCAAAATTGTGTGTAACACGGTACAAGAATAGTGTTGCGTATACTGAAAGCTAATACGGTGTTGCATATAGCACAAGGTAAATTTGCTATAGAATACAAAACAATACATTAATGAAATTAAAATAATATTTTTCATAAAATCTCGGGGTGTTACAGATATCATAATCATACAAAAGAGGGGAAGTAGTATTCATGTTCATAGTGACAAAGATGGGCTTCAGTTTCTTCTGATCCACTAGATGGGTGATCAGATTACTGTGATTGTCCTCTTCTATTTTAACAAAAATGGAACAGAGTGGGTCACCTTCCCTGACACCTTTGGTTCATTTAATACAGCCTTTGGGTTATCCATTTATTAATATGGGAATAGATTCCATGTTGAAAATAGTTTGTATTGGAGTGAAAAAAGTGTCACTGAAACCAAAACCATGAAGATCCTTTAAGATAATGCACCAATCCATGGTCTCCAAAACATTTCTGATTTCATGTTCAATAACCATATTTCCTCATCTATGAGCCTTTTTCAATTTGTTGACACATCCAAATAAAGACAAATGCAATCTTGAATGGATCTTCCCTTAAGTAAACATATTTTTTCTAGGAGACATGTTTGTCTGTGAAAGTAAAATTTTTGTTTGCACTGAGTTTAGTGATAATTTTGTGAATGGTGTTGATATGAGAAATGGGTCTAAACAGATGATTCTCAGAGCAATTATCCACTTTTTGTATCTAGGTGAGAAATTAGGCATTATAAGAATGAAGAAGAATACCATTAGATAAAAATGTTTTGTCAAATTTACAAACATCAACATGAATCATATCCCAATCATGTTGGATGAAACCATTATTGAATCCATTAGGACCCAGAGCACTATCAGGATTCTAACTAAATATAGTGTATTTGATTTCATGATCCTGTGTAATGTTGAGAAGAAAAGTTATTTCTTTATCATTGACCATCATCAGAAAGATCTCATGAAGGAGGTCTTTGTTGATATTACTACCATTAAATATGTATTCATAGTAGGATCCTATATGATGACGGATGTCATATTCATTGCCAATAATCTTATCCCCATACTTTAGAAAAGTTAACAGATTATAAGCCTTCCAGATACTTTGAATATTGTTATATAACTTAGTATTTATGTCTCCATCTATAAATCATTTATCTTTAAATGCTTGTTTCCTCATATTTTCATTAACAGTGTTATGAGATTTGTGGTTAACCGCAAGGTTTATTTCACGAGTTGGATCAATTTTGTGGGTTAGAGTTGGTGTTTTTTTATATCATTGAGTTCTTCCTCAATTATAATTTCATTATTAATTTTTTTTTGGATTTGGAGCTGCACAAATTTTTGAGATCCTGTTTGAGATGTTTTAATTTGACATTACTAGCAAAGGAAACATTATTGTGGGAAATTAAAGGGAAATGTTTTTCAATGTCATTAGTGTAATCAACATCATAGAACCCCACATTAATAAATTTGAATGGTAACCCAAATTTCATGTCTTTGGTGTAGACATTTCCTAGAATGGGCTGATGGTTAAAGTTCATCCTATGAACATTGGTGTTGGAGATAGTTTCCCTTTTATCTAAAGTAGGGACATTTGTGAAGGCTCTATCCATCTCGGAAGCAACCACTAAATTGTAATTTCTTCTATACCAAGTGTATTTTTCACTAGTGAGATTAATTTTAATGATATTGTTTTCTTCAATAGATGATTTAAATTCTATCTTGGATTTAGAAGCATGATAATGTCATCTTTTCTCACTTTAGTTGAGAATTTCATTGAAGTCATCAATAATAAACCAAGGTACATTAATATATGTGTTATATAAGAAAGTTCATTATGAAAAGTTATATTTAATTGGTATCTATTCTTACCATTAACAAAAGATAGTAAAAGGTGTGTGACATCAGTATTAAAATTTCAGGTAAAAACATGATTAGTGACATTGAAAACAATGACATTATGTAAAGAAGAGTGCACAATGTCAATAGAGATTCATCATTGTATGTATTTGTTACTACATGTGTAAAAACGTATTTATGCTAGGACAAGTAAGAGTACTTATAATAAAAAATATTTGTTTTGATTAGTAATAGAAAATAACCTAGTATTATGTGTGTTAACCATTCATTTTAGAATAGTGAATGTTTCAAAGTTCGTAGTACCATGATAATTCCAATATAAAAGCTTCATTGAATCTTTTTTTTGTAGAAATCCCTTTTTTCTTCAATCTAGAACCTTTAGTTTTAGAATAACTTCTATTTTTCTTATCATTATTACTATTAGTGGTCTATTCATGTTTATTGTTAGATATGACATGGTACTTCTTTGTGGGTTCATTTCATGAAGCATTCAATGTTGAATTGGTACTGTTCATATTACATTGGAACAAAGAAATGATATTTTGGATAGATAATATAATTATGGGTTGTATAGAACAACTCTTATTATCTATTTATTGGTCACAGTCAAAAGAGAAATTTATAGTAAGTGTAATAGGTGTACCTGGATCCCTTAAAATATCTATATCTTGATGTTTGACAGTATCCAGAGTATATGGATGGTGCATCTTCCCAGTAGAGTCAATACATTTCTGTATTAGCATAGTATCATATACTGAGGGTTTGTTTCTTTTATATATTTTACAATTCCAATGTTGGGACAACCTTTTTATCAGGGTTATAATTCTTGGTTAGTGCCTCGACCTGAACATGCCTCAGACTACTTTGTAGTTTCCAAAATTTTACAGAACTACTGGAGGAATTTAGATCATTTGAAATATTAACAGATTCAATGTTATTAGAGTGAGAGGAAACTAATTAATTTTCCTTTTTTTTTGGTTTCATTCTTCATATATATAGTTCCTTCATTTTATGATATGGATGGTGATTCTTGAACAATTTATTTTAGCAATCATCTTAGAAGTTTCATTTAGTGAATAACATAGAGTTGATTTTTCATAGTTCATATTACACATCATCAAGGAATAAGGATAGTCAACACTGCCTATATATTGAGTACCATCAATAGATAATGTTTTAAATGTAAAAGGAAGTGTACATTGGTCATTTTTCTCCTCAACACCAGAATCATCTGTGGCTAAGGGTTCCTGGACTTTGACAGAGTTCAAAGCATCTGGAAGACACTGCTTCTTCTCAATGGAGTCACTGTTTTTATGCATTTTCAAAGGGTCATGTACGGAGCGTGTAATCTCCATTATAGATTTAACGGTGTCCAATGTCACAGTAACTGGTTCATTAACCTTAGAAATATCTGACGGTTCCTTGGCCTGAACAACTTTCAGGTTAGTAGATATTTTCCTAGTTTTTATAGTACAGCTAGTGTTATCTATAGTTTTAGAGCTATTAATAAGGTCTTTGTGAGCATAGGGAAAAGAACCTAAACTATTGGAATGATTGTAGGTCACTTTATTTGTCCCTTGCGTAGTATTAGAATTAAAGAGGGAAGTTTTTCTGAATCATTCCTAAATCCAAAGTTGAGCATATGGGTTCATCCATAGTTTACAGATAATTTGTCCTAGGGAATGTACTAAGTTTTTCTTTCTCATGATCATTATTGGGTATCCTTATAGTATCTAAATCCAAATTTTAAATTTATTCTTAGAGAAATTTTTTCTTTAATGGTATTTTCATCCTCTTCAAAAACCTCTACCTAGGATATACCCAATTTGTTACCTATTTGTGTCACGCTGGGACATTTTTTCACCCATATTTTATATTTCATTTTGGGGGGTTTGAGTATGTATAACATGGGAGATTTTTATTTTTTGTGTCTCCTAATTTCCTTTTGTTCATTTCTAATTCTTTGTTTCACATGTTTCCTAACCACCCTAACATTAGAGATTATATGTCCAATGATCTTACAAAGGTCAAAATAGGTAGGATTCATCTCATATTCTATTCTAATTTATTTTTTCAATCCTTAACATTGAAATTAATTGAGTTATATGGCATTGAATCTAATTTTATTTCAACCACAACTCTCACAATGAGGGTTATGTCCTCATTAAATGTTCTTTTGTCAATTTTGACAAGAGATCTGATGCAGAAAACTATATCATTCAAGATTTATAGGTTCCAAAATGAACCTATGCAGGCCATGTAGTTTAACCCAAACATGTTCCATGGTATTATTATATCTGTGTGGATTGAAATTAGAGTCACATTCAGTTATTCAAAGGAATCCTAAATTTAGATTAATATTTATGGTCTTCCAATTCTTCACCTCATCATCTTTTGATTTCAATAGATTGTGATAATATCCCTTGCCTATAGGTATCAATTTCATGTATGATGTATTCCAGTAGTGTACAATATGGGAATGTAAATCAGGAAAAGGCAAGGGTGGTAACCATTAATGTAAGAGATGCGGACCATGACAGAGAATTTGCACAATTTTAAGCATTGTTGAAGTGAATGTGTGTCCACATCCTCCATGAAACCACCATCATCAAGACTCATGAAATGGGGAGGCTTCATGGTGATACTTTTTCCCAGATCTGTATTCTTCAGAGCATATAGAAATTAGATCCCATGCGATCTACTTGAGAACAAGTGAGTGTGAAAAATTTCTTCAAAAGATCCTATTTAGTATTTTCTGAAACAATACCTCATCCATCGGGAATCTTTATCATCGGAGAATTCATGATGTGATGAGATTCAGACCTCCCCGGTTTTTGAAAAGCCAACATGTTGGTGAAACATGAAAGAGTCGGTCCAGAGGATCCCTAGACGCTCAATGATTTTAGAGAGAGAAAGTATCCCATCTCTCTAAAGTCACATCCCACATCATTACATATATAATATGTGTTTTTAGAGAAAAAAAACATATGATGTAACCATATAATTATCATATACACAATTCTTACTATTTTGGAGATGAAAGTGATTATGAAAATAATAAAGTGATTAATTACTTGAATATTGAACCATGTTGGAAGATGCATGGGATGAATTGAAAGATAAATGTACATTTTTAAAGAAAAATCATGCTCTCAATATAAATATTATGTTTGAAATTACTACTGAGAAGGAAAATAATTCTCAACTGGTTAATGAAAACAAGGAACTACAAATTTCTACTGAGCAATTAAAGAATGGTTCAGAAAATTTATCCAGTGGGAAAAATACTCTTATTCAAATTCAGGGTAAAAATATTTCTCCTTAGTATACTTCGGGTATTGAATATCAACCATGATAGATACTCCTATCTAAAACACATTTCATTACTAAATATAGATAAACAATTTTTCTACCTAAAAATAAAAATTACACTACTACTTTCTATTATGGATAAAATTTTAATACAACTATTTTTTCTGGACAAATTAGGTTATATTTTTCAAATATATTACATAATAATTATAGGAAACTGATTAAAAATATGTGGGTACCTAATGTAGTGATTATTAATATTATTGTATACAAACAAATCAAGGTACAAAAACTTATTTTAGTTTGATTATTTTGTAGGAATGTTTTCATAAGATCTCCTACAAGAGACAGAGGTATTTGGATAGTGGATGCTCAGGAAATAGGATATGATAATATTCATGATTTATGAACATAATCAAGAAGTTTGTTGGATATTTCACTTTTGGTGATAATGCTATAGAGAAAATAATTATCTTAGGCTGGATGGGTAAGTCTAACCCAGTTTTATTCTCAAAACTACTATTTTTATGGATAAATTATAATTTTCTTTTTATTTCACAATTACATAATGATGGATATCATGTTAAATTTTAGAATGAAGCTAGTAGTGTATTCAACATTAAAAATGAATTAGTATTTTCTTCTCTTATAAATGAAAATGTAAATACTGTTATAATAGATTCATTAGTTTCTCAAAATGATTCTTGTTAGATGACTTTCATAAAGAGTATCTTCATTAGAAAAGGATATTAAGTCATTGTAATGTATACTCTCTTAGAAATTATGCTAGAGAAATAATTTTCAAGGATCTATCCAAACCAATTTTGTGAAATGAAAAATTCTAGATTCCTTGCAAAAAGGGTAAACTTCAAAAGATATAATTCATATCATCAAAATAAGATTAAACGTCTAATATTTTGTAGTTGGTTCACATGGACATGTTTGGACCCTCTTCACTTTCAATTCTTAATGGGAATAATTGCATCTATATTATTGTAGATGAATTTTCTATATATAATTGGACTTATTTCATAGCTCACTAAAGTGAAGCATATACTTACTTCACCAAGTATGCTAAAACAGTGGATAAAGCTACGTGGACTTTGAATAAAATCCTTAATAAGGGATCATTGAATTGTATTTGAAAATCAAGGATTTAAATCATTTTTCTCACACAATGACTATATTAATAACTTCTCGTCCCCTAGGAATCCTCTGCAAAATGGAGTTGTAGAAAGATAAAATAGAACATTACAATAGATAGCCTGAACAATGTTTAATGAATATGATCCACCTGTTTAATTTTGGGATGAGGTTGTGAATATAGGTTGCTACATAATTAAAAGATTATTAATTAAACCTATCCTTAAGAATACTCCTTATGACCTATGGGGCAATAGAAACCCAAAAGTTAATTACTTCAATGTTTTTGGTTTCATAGTCTATATCATTAATACAAAGGAAAATCATGAGTCATTTACATCCAAGAGTGATGAAGGAATCATCCTAGGTTACTCAACCTATTTTAAATTATAGAGTATATAATGAAAGAACCATGTGTGTGGAAAAATTTGTGAATGTCAAATTTTATGAAAACAGATCCACATGAACTTATGTACTCCATAGACAACATTGAATTTGAGGGGTGAAAAAAGTACAAAAATGAAAAATCATCTAATCCTCTTGTCAGTAAATCTCTCAAATAATTCTATTCTATAAAATCTTGAAAATATGCACATAATTTACATGAACCTGTAGATGAACCTAGGATTACTAGACCCTCTTTTTGTTGACCAACTACTACCCTCAAGAACCATCCCATATATGTTGTTGTTGTAGATTTATATAAAGGGACAAAAAATAGATATTCTACTAGAAACCTGGTTTAGCATCACACTTTCTTGTTACATATTTAACCTAAAACATCAATGAAGAATTTAAAGATGAATTTTGGGTGATGTATAAGCAAGAAAAACTTAATTAGTTTGAATGAAATAATGTTTGTAATCTTTTGGATAGACCCAAAGACACCATGACCATTTTAAATAATTTGGTATTTCAGAACAATGTAGATTAATCTAGTAATATTTCCAGAAATAACGCCAAATTGGTTGCAAACTGTTATGGTCAAGAATAAGAAATTAGCAGTGAATAAACTTTTTTCAACAATTTATATACTTGAGGCCATCATAATCCTTCTTGCTTATGCTTATGATCTAAATTTAAATCATTATCAAATGTACGTTAAAATTAAATTCTTATATAGTTACATTGTTGAGGATTCTTTTTAAAAACCCCCGGTTTTACAAACCCTAATTTTAAAAATCTTGTTTTCAAATTAAAAAGGTATTATATCTTTTAAAACAAGCTCTAAGAGCTTCATGTGATTGATTAAGTAATTTTCTCAGTACAAAATTTTTTAAAAAAGGAATTGTTGATCCTACTCGTTTTATAAAAAGAACCCTTAAAGATGTTTTAGTAGTTCAAATATTTATATATGATATTATTTTTTGATCATCAAGAGATTTTTTAAGTATTTATTAATCGAAAATGATGAAAAGTAAATTTTAAATGATTTTGATGTGTGAACACAAATTCATTCATGGAATTATGATTTTTGAAAATAAGGAATCTATCATTTTAAATCAGAGTAAATAGATAAAATACATTTTTCAATGATTTGGCATTGTTATCATGAAATTCAGTGACACTTCAATGATTACCAATTGTATGCAGTATCTTGATGAAGATGGTAAATCTATTAATCGAACCAATTAGAATGGAATGATTGTAATTTTTCTCTACATTACTTTTAGAATTCCAGTTATAATGTTTAGTGTGTGTACGTGAGACCATTTCCAAGATAACCCCATAGAATTTAACATAAATGTTGTTAAATAAAGTTTTAAATACCACAAAAATATTATAAATTTAGGTTTTTTTAAACTACAGTACAATCATTTAAAATAGTGGCTTATTCTGATGATGTTTTTGGTGTATTCTATTAAGATAGAAAGAAAACCTGTGGAAAATGTCACTTTTTGGAAAAGTCTTTGGTTTCATTATGTTGTAAGAAACAGAAGTTCATTGCATTATCTACTACTGAAGATTAATTAATTGTTTTTGGTAGTTATTATACTCAGATTTGTTTTGGGATTAAACACACGCTTCTAGACCATGGATATTAGTTTAGACATGTACTTATAAATTGTGAAAATACACGTGTTATTATCATTTCTAAGAACCCATTATCTAATTTTAGAACAAAACATATTGATGAATGACCTCACTTTTTGAGAGAGCATTAACAAAAGGGTCACATCAATTTAAAATTTATTTAGATTGAATATCATTTTGCTATAATATTCATTAATCCATAGAAAAATTAAAGGATAAATTACATTAGATATGAGCTAGGAATGATTAATCTATAATTGTCTTATAGCCTTTCTCTAAGGTAAAATCTTAGAAATTTTTTCATGATGATGATGTCTTGTCGACACTATCTTGTCGCCAATATCATGGCAATATTATAACACTAATGCATCTGTCATGATGACATATTTTTCATGCTGACACCAATGATTAAATCTTTTAATTGATTTATGCTTTTACCCAAAACAAAACTTTTTTGATTATTTATGAATCCCACTTTTCTATTTTCATATTTTCACTACATTTATTCCCTAAATTATATAAAAACTAAATGTTACACACTACTACATAACTTGAGACTACGGTTTCCCATTCTACTCTCAACCTTTAACCTTATATACTTAAAGTATGTTCTAAAATTGTTTAAGTTGAACCGCCCTACTGAAGGATACTCTGATAATTCATTCCCCGATAAGAAGAATAAATGTGTTTCCAATGGATCTTTTACTCTAGTAAATTGAGCACTGACCAATCGTATAGTATCTCAGCAAAAAGAGCTTTATGGGGATTGTGTTTTGGAGATAAATTCACTAATTTTGAATGTTCTACAAGATCAGGGATGTATTTAGTGGTTTTCTGATAATGGAAGAGAATATTATCCAAAGAAGGTGGATGAGTTCTACATGAATACTGAATTTCTTCTAGAAGGAAGTGACACCAATTGGATAAAATCAATTGTAAAAGGAAATAAGATTTATTTTCCATCAATGTGGTGGGTTGAATATTTTAAATTTCACCATGAATGAATTTTTATACCAATCAAGGTACCCCCCCACCTAAATGTGATATTTTCATCCTTGATATAGCTTTAAATGAAATTACTGGAAATTAAGTTCCTCGAAGGCCGATTACTTCTGAGGAGCGTGGAGAGTGCATAATCTTGTTCATGTTCATCCAACACCAAATTTTTTCTAGGAAAGGGTACTTTTCATCATTGATGTTCCGGGATTTCTATCTATTTTATCTAATGAATAATGAAGTTAAGTTGACTCTTTGTAATTATTTAATGGTTAAAATAAGTGAGATGTTAAAACCCTACTATAAGACAATTTTATTATTTTTCCCTTGGATGATATCATCTATGTTGAATGAAAAGGTTTGTTTGGATGAAAATGATGAATGTGTATCATAATGTAGTGACTTTTGATAGAATAATTCTATAGGTGGATGAATGAAGAATAATTGGAATCCATGGAAGTTAATTTGGGTTGGTGATGAAGATAAATATTATGAAAAATTAAGTCCTATGGATAATATGACATCCAGCCTTTCTATAACATAACTTTTCATTACATTTTACAATACTGAGGATCTTTAAGGTTTAGTGTCTTGGAAACCAGGAACATAAAACATAAAAACATAAAACATTATTCTGTAACACTTGAAATTCTTCTCCTTATGTTCATCCTAGGTTCATTACTGCATCTCATAACCTGGGGACATACATCAAAAGAAATGGTGAGCAGAAGGCCCAGTAAGGGAAACAAGGGGGAAACATTTAACATGGTATCTTGAGATACATAAACAATGTCATTAAAAAGAACATTAAGGCATGAGAAAGAAATAATGAGGCATGTCATAATAAAAAAAATGTATTTCATTACATGAAGATGTTGCTACAACAGTTAATATTGACAATAATTTCCATTTCACTATGGTCCATCCCCAAGGTCTCATTAAAAATTATCAAGGTTATTCACCAAGGCGTCGTTAAAAATGGTAATCTCTAGAGATTAAGTCTTTACCCAATGCATTGGAGAGCTATCAAGGTTCACACTTCATTTGTTTTTATCATCATGTGAGACACATATATCATCATAAATAATTTCATAAACAACCCATATAGCATAAAATATATGGGTTTTATTTCATAATCATAACGTTTTAAAAATGGCTTTAAAGACATGATCTTTATGTCACTTTAAAACCATGGAAAGGAAAACTTGGTCTCAAGTATCTAAATCACAGAATTTAAAATAGAACATTTCGATGTATATGTGAATACCCATTTAGAATAAATATCTTTGAGTATTCATTTAATAAAATAAATTAAATTTAGAATAAGAGAGAGAAATTTTGAGATGACATTTATGCAGCATAACGGCTATGTTATGAGGTTTTAGAAAGCATTGAAAAGAGAGGGGACATGGGTAACCCATTCATAAATGATCCATAAAATAGTAGGAGAACAGAATATAATGTTATTAAGAACATGGTAATGAAATTTGAATGATATACCATATGAAAGTAAGAACATGAAAGAAAGACAAAAATAAGATTTATCTTATGAAAATTCGGCAGGCTAACGTCGTCACTCAAACATCAATAAAATAGGAATTGATGAGATAAAATAGGGTCTCTCATCATATTAACATAAAAGATCAGTATGATATATATATATAGATCATACCCCAACATAATAAAAAGAAACCTTAAAGACTTTATATGAATGTAGAACTTTGAAAAATGAGAAAGATGAACGAATCCCTTAAAAATTCGGCAGCCTTACGGCGTCACCTAAACATCAACAAAAATGAATTGAAGAGATAAAATAGGGTCTCTCATCATATTAAAATTAATGATCAGTATGATAGATATAGAGATTATACTCCAACATATTAAAAAGGAATTTTAAATACTTGACATGAAAGTAGAACTTTGAAAAATGAGAAAGGTGAATGAATCCCTTAAAAATTTCGCAGCCTAATGGCTTCATTTAAATATTCTTAAAATGAATTGATGAGAGAAATAGGGGGTATCTCATCATATAAACATGAAAATGGCCGTAAGTGTAATATAAAATAACATCCTATAACATAAGATCATGGAGCATAAAAGAAATGACCTAAAAGAGATTACTTGAAAAGAAAGAGAGAGGTAGGATCCCTTACCTTAAACGCAACTCATAAAACTCGAAGGATGGGATGTTGAGGTCTTGGGAGCACCTTGGGAGGACTCCTTGGGAGGTAATGACACCATATCATCGTTGGGGGAGAGTTGGGAGCGAAAACTAAAGGATGGAAGGGTGGGTATTTATAGAGAAAGTGAGGGGACAAGGCATTAATGGCCAAGGGACAACTCATTGGTGGTTTTGGAAAAACCACGGGCTTTCCCATGGTATTTGCCCATGGTATTGGCCACTTGGGACACCTCATACCTTATCATACAATTAATACATATACCATATTTATTACATACTTAACACATCATTTAATGATGTCATTAAACACCCGTAACTTAAAAACTGTATTTTCACTATTCATCGAAAATTCAACTTTCTCAGAAAAATCCCAAAACATCACCTTAACCAAATATCGATGCTCTGATTTAAAAAATGAACTCCATTCTATAAAAATAATTTTCTAAATAATTTTAATTTAATTTTTAAATAAATACACTATTCACTGAAAATTCATTTTTTTCAGAAACATCCCCAAAAATTACCTTAACAAAATATCGATGTTCTGAATTCAAAAAATAAAGTCCATTTTATAAAAATAATTTTCTAAAGATTCATAATTTAATTTTTAAATAAAAAATACTATTCACCTGAAAAAACTAATACTTGACTAGTAATTTATAAAACCGTTATTTAACCATTTTATTGAATCACATTACTTAATCAAGGTGCCTAGATTATATTAATAAATTATTTAAGTGAGATTACTAATCCATTTGGTCACATTACTAAACCTAAGAATAAAATCACTATTCATAATTTACTATTCATAAAAAATTATGTTGATCTTATTTGACTCTAAATATCATACTGAACATAATTGTAGAAGACTATTTTTTGAAAATCATTACACATTTTTAATTATTTAAGGTTTACATAAACATTTTTAAAATATCCTTTCTCTAAAATTCATCAAAAATATGCATACTATATTTATCCGGAATTTGAAAATTCATAAACATCAACATAAGAAGAAATCAAACTTTTTATTTAAAACAAATGATTACACAAGTAAGTTACGGTCTCCTTACATATCCCCCTACAGCCCCAGCATAGGACCTAAGTGTATGTTGTGGTACGGTGAGAGAATCTGAGGGCGGCTTAGCCAACATTGCATGAGTAGTAATTTCTATCAGTTAGAACATCTCGTGAAGGTGAATCCGTTCTAGCTTCACATGATGATGTCCGGCTTGGGTTTGGTCTAGATCAAAGCCCAGTGGTGCTACCTCCTTCCCAATTTCTGTAAGATGGGCTTCGATTAGCCCGAGACTACTGGATGAATCCATCGAAACAACATTCTATATTAATTAACCAATATCACTTGTATTTAGAGACAATAATCGAAACATTTAGTTTCCAGTGGTCATATTGACCAATGGTCATATAACAGTCAAAACCCAACGGTCTCATTTTAATAACACTCATGTTATCAAATGAAACAGTTTTGTTGAATATAAAAATAAAATAACACACAAAATTAGGAAACAATATTTATTCAAAATTTCCTGTCGTTACAATCTTCCCCCCTTAAGAAATTGCTTCCTCACAATTTTTAAAATTGGGTTTTGAAATTTCATTGAATCTCCCACATCGGAAAAGGAGTTAGTAAAACAATTACTTTAAAATAATGAAAGGGAAGTGCAAAGGTCACCTGAGTTAACCCACACTAGGATTCCATGTAGGAAAACATGGAAATGGAGGAGAAAACAAATGGTCATGTTCTGATGGAGAGTGATATAAAACATGATTAGGAGAAAGTTAACCACAAGAAAATCACAAACTTATGATGTGTGTAAACGGAATTTGATTACCTAGTAGGAAACCTAAACAAACAACGTTTTTGTTTTATGTTCCTTTTCATAATTTTGAGGAATTCATTTACTATATAGAATAAAAACACAAGGAAATATATTTACCTTCAGGTATAGTATCATCCTTTAATAAGTTTCTACCAAAACTCATCTTTTCTCCAAACGATGAGAATTAAAAAGCACTTGGTCTCATCCAAAGACAAGAATCATCTTCTTGAGAGTCACATAATCCAAAAAATATTAACTATCAATTTCTTCTATCTTTAAACATTATCCAAAAAATATAAAGGGTTAGATAAAACAACTCTTCAAAAAATAAATAATCCCATAGGAAGAGAAACTACTTGTAAATCATAAAAGTTTCATGGTACTACCCAAATTTCATCATAGACCATTCCATAAATATCTGTTCTTAAAATTCCTCAAAATAAACCAAACTAATATTGAAACCCAATTATAAGAACGATATGATATTATAGTCTTCCAAGATAGACTTTATAATTCATCTCAAAACAACAACAACCACCCATATCATCTTATAAAAAAAGTAACTAACCTAATCAAGTTTTCCTCCAGATAGGTTAATCATTTCCATATGTAATAGAAATTTCTATAAGTTCACCTTAAATTCATCGATTCTTAAAAATATAAGTCATCCTTTACTCCTCAAAAAAATACTGTATTAATCTATTTACCTCGATCAAAAAGGGTTCCCAAAATCGTGAACGTCTTCCAAATAATAATAATCTTTTAATCCCCTAATCACCTTTTCATTAAAGTAGAACAGCTTCACTACATCAACATGTGGTACATAACAATAAATGTTTTCTTTAATGATATAAAATCATCTAATGTAGTGACTCGATGATCTTAGAAAACATAAAATATATTCTCATAGAGCACGAACTAAAATACAACCTGACATAGATAATTATTGTGAAGAAGTTACATGTACTTCAGTCATCATGATCCATCTCATCGTAGGACTTGCATTGTTCCCTTGTCCTCGGATATTTTTTATGCTCATCATGCTTCTCACCCCTTCCAAGATATAATTTCCTTGGATAATGTCTAACATCACCACAATTACGACATTGAAATGTATAAGGTACATTAGATCGAACCTTATCTTCATTCATTACATTATCCAATTTTTAACGAAATTGGATACTTTATGCCCTATCTTCCCACACTTAAAAAATCTCCATATTCCTTTGTGAAATTATCCTTGGTGCCTCTTCCCACACTTTTTGCAAAAAAGAAATAGGGTCTTCTTCCCTTATCAACTTTATCAGATAAACATCCTTGAGACTTTTTCTTCTTCTTCCTTGATGAATTTTTTCATTCAACTAGGTACCAATTATTAATTGTGATTTTTGATAGCAAGTTTGTGATAATCACAATATGTTCAACTTGATCGTTCATCATCTCAGTCACATTAATAGGGCAATCATCGGAATTGCTATCACATTGCTTGTTGGGACATGCTCTTCCATTTCCCGCCATTAATTAGGAAAAGAACGTATAATTAGGGGCTTAAATACGTAGCCAATAATCATGAAAAAGAAACTTCAAGAATATAATGATAAACTTTTAGAGGAAAGGTATATCCTAACTTGTGATCCCCTAGGTTCCAATCTAGGTTATCCATGATCATATGCCCTTATGTGAATATTTATTTTATTTTATCTTTTTTCCTTTAATAATGGTTCATATTATGCTTATGAATTTACCAAAGCATATCACCTAGGATTTTTGTAACCAATAGTGCATCAAGGCCCATTGTCATGTACCAGTTCCCATTCGAGTCTCTCTCAAAGCAGTGTTTTCAGAATTTACCCCTATTTACATCTGTGCCAGAGCAACCTCTACCTGCTTGTATCCGGACAGAGGTGTATTTTCTTGGCAATCCCTTATTCAATACTCACAAAAATACCTGGAAGATTTCATATATTTAAAATTTTATATAGGGTTCATCCTAGAGTATTCATATCCTAATTTCCACAAATAACTAAACCATCATATGATACCAACTATGACATCTAACCTTTCTATAACATAACTTTTCATTAAATTTTACAAAACCGAGGAACTTTAAGGTTTAGTGTATTAGAAACTAGGAACATAAAACATGAAAACATAATACATTATTCATAAACACTTGAAAGGATTCTCCTTCTATTAATCCTATGTTCATTACTGCATCTCATAACATGGGTACATACAACAAAAGAATGTGTGATCAGAAGGCCCAGTAAGGGAAACAAGGGGGAATCATTTAACATGTTATCTTGAGATACATCAACAATTTCATGAAAAAGAACTTTAAAAAATGAGAACGAAATAATGAGGCATGTCATAATAAAAATAACGTATTTAATAACATGAATATGTGGCTAAAACATTTAATATTAATAATCATTTCCGTTTTACCATGGTCCATCTGCAAGGTGTCATTAAAAATTACCAAGGTTATTCACCAAGGCGTTGTTAAAAATGGTCATCTCTAGAGATTAAGTCTTTACCAAATGCATTGGAGCGCTATCATGGTGCACCATTCATTTTTCATCATTATAATGTTGTCCACATATATCATCATCAATCATTTCATAAACAACCCATATATCATAAAATAAATGGGTTTCATTAAATAATCATAACATTTTAAAAACTTCTTTAAAGACATGATCATTATGTAACTTTAGACCTACATAAAGGGAAAGAGGGTATCATGTATGTAAATACCAGAATTTAAAATACATCATTTAGGTATATATGTGAATACCCCTTTGGAAGAAAGATCTTTGAGTATTCACTTAATAATATAAATGAATTTGATAATAAGAGAGAGTCATTTTGAGATAGAAATTCTGCAGCATAACAGCTATGTTATGAGGTTTTGGAAAACATTGAAAAGAGAGGGGACATGGATCAGCCACTCATAAATGATCCATAAAACAGTAGGGGAACATAATATATAGGATTTAAGAACACGTTAATGAAATTTGAAATAAATACCATATGAAATGAAGAACATGAAAGGAAGACACAAATAAGATTTCTCTTATGATAATTCGGCAGCCTAACGGTGTCACATAAACATAAAAAAAATAATTGATGAGAAAAAAATATGGTCTCTCATAATATGAACATAAAATATCAATATGATAGATATAGAGATCATAACCTAACATAAAAAATAACTTGAAAGACTTGACAAAAGGTTGAACTTTGAAAATGAGAAAGGTGAACGAATCCCTTAAAAATTTGGCGGCCTAACGGCGTCACCTAAACTTCAACAAAAATGAATTGACGGGATCAAATACAGTCTAAAATAATATGAACATAAAATATCAGTATGATATATATATAGATAATACCCCAAAATAATAAAAAAGAACTTGAAATGCTTGACATGAAAGCAGAACATTGAAAAAATGAGAAAGGTGGACAGATCCCTTAAAAATCCGGCAGCCTAACGGCGTCATTTAAACTTTCTTAACATGAATTGATGAGAGAAAGAGGGGGTCTATCATCATATGAACATGAAAAGGGCAGTAATAGGAATATAAAAGAACATCCTCCAACATAAGATCATGGAGCATAAAAGAAATGACATAAAAGAGATTACTTGAAAAGAAAGACAGAGGTATGATCCCTTACCTTAAATGTAACTCTTAAAACTCGATGGATGGGACCTTGAGGGATTGAGGGAACCTAGGGATGACTCCTTGGGAGGTAATGAGACCATATCTTTGTTTGGGGAGAGTTTTTAGTGATAAATAAAGGAGGGAAGGGTGGGTATTTATAGGGAACGTGAGGGGACAAGGCATTAATGGCCAAAGGACACCTCATTGGTGGTTTTGAAAAAACCATGGGCTTTCCCATTGTATTTACCCATGGTATTGGCCACATGGGACACCTCATACCTTATCTTACTATTCATAAGAC
Source organism: Viscum album (assembly GCA_963277665.1). Classification (NCBI taxonomy): domain Eukaryota; kingdom Viridiplantae; phylum Streptophyta; class Magnoliopsida; order Santalales; family Viscaceae; genus Viscum; species Viscum album. The sequence continues at coordinate 1,872,208,753 of OY728133.1, forward strand.
AACCATATTGATTACATACTTAACAAATCATTTAATGATGTCATTAAACGCCTGTAACTTCAAAACTGTATTTTCACTATTCATCAAAAATTCAACTTTCTCATAAAAATCCCAAAATTTCACCTTAACCAAATATCGATGCTCTGATTTCAAAAATGAACTCCAGTTTCTAACAATCATTTTCTAAATATTTTTAATTTAATTTTTAAATAAATACACTATTCACCGAAAATACATTTTTTCAGAAAATTCCCCAAAAATTACCTTAGCATAATATCGATATTCTGATTTCAAAAAATAAAGTCCATTTTATAAAAATAATTTTCTAAATATTTTTAATTTAATTTAAAATTAAAAAACACTATTCACATGAAAAAACTAATACTTGACTAATAATTTATGAAACTGTTATTTAACCATTTTATTCAATCACATTACTTAATCAAGGTGCCTAGATTATATTAATTAATTAATTAAGTGAGATTACTTATCCATTTGGTCACATTACTAATCCTAAGAATAAAATCACAATTCATAATTTACTATTCATCAAAAATTAATTTTATCTTATTAGACTCTAAATTTTGTACTTAGCGTAATTGTAGAAGACCATTTTTTTAAAATCATTACTCATTTTTAATTATTCAAGCTTTACATAAACATTTTTAAAATATCATTTCTCTAAAATTTATCAAAAATATGCATACTATATTTATCCGGACATTAAAAATTCATAAACATCAACATACGATGAAATCAAAAAATTTATTTAAATCAAAGGATAACACAAGGCAGTTACAGTCTCCTTACATAGCCCCTTATAACCCCAGCATAGGACCTAAGTTCAAGGTGTGCTAAGGTGATAGAATCTGAGGGCGGCTCATCCAACATTGCACGAGTAGTAATTTCTATCAGTTTGAACTTCTCGTGAAGGTGAATCCATTCTATCTTCACACGACAAAGTTCGGCTTGTGTTTGGTCCAGAGAAAATCCCAGTGGTGCTACCTCCTTCCCATGTTTTGTTCGATGGGCATCGATTGGCCCGAGACTACGGGATGAGGCCATCAAATCTTCTTTCTATATTAATTAACCAAGATCACTTGTATTTAGAGACAATAATCGAAACGTTTAGTTTCAAGTGGTCATATTGACCAATGGTCGTATAACAGTCAAATCAAAACGGTCTAATTTTAATTATACTCATGTTATCAAATGAAACAGTTTTGTTGATTATTAAAATAAAATTACACACAAAATTACGAAACAAGATTTATTCAAAATTTCATGTCGTTACAGATAACCATGCCAGACCAATAGGTACGAGGGACCCTGGTTCAGGTCCTAAAAAATATGATACTAACTCTGATGAGCAAGGAGGAGAGGAAGCAGTAGCTGAGAGGGATGTATCTCCTATTAATGATTGTATTGATCATGATGTTGTTGTAAGTCCTCTTATTGAAATCTATGGGAAACCAATTCTTCTACTATCCTTACACTCAAAAGAATCAATTTTAAGGGATGAAGTATAATTAAAGGAAACATATGATAGTGGATGTGTGGAGTATGAATCTAATGACATAGATGAAGAAGAAGAATAAGGGTATCAAAGAGAGGAAGGAAAACTAAATGGTTCTAGAAATGATAGGGAAAATGAAGAAGATGAAGAATGGGAAGGTGATGAAGCAAACGACATTGGAGGTAATGATGGACATGATCATTCCAACAATGGTGGGGATGATGGTCATGAAGTTGGAAAAGCTGAAATAGTTGAGATGTCTGCTCCTAAGAAACATCAATAGAATAATGAGTTGGTACTGTTTCCTCAGGTTGTTTATGTAAGGAATAAACATCAAACTGAGGGGGAGAAATCTATCAAGAAGGCTGACACTGTGGGGGAGGCTCAAGAAAGTGAAGATAAATCTGGTGATGAGCATCAACTTTTAGGATTAATGATTGATCCTCTCACTCATCTACATGATGATGTAATTGTTAAATTGTAATTGAATCCTAGGTATTTGGAACATGTATTAGATTATGAAGATTTAGATGATTAGATTTTTGTACCCGTTTCAAGGGAACCAGTGGATGAGGGCCTTCTTAGTGACTATGTCACTAAGGATGATTTGGAAAAATTCATGGAAGGCATTTGTTCATCATTAATAAATTGAGTACAATCTTAGATGAGATATGAGATTGATGGGGCTAGTAGATAACAGCGAGTTAAATGATAACTTAAAATCTCTATGGTCTGTGGTAGAAGGGGTATGGTAGACCTATAATTCTAGTTATATTCCTGCTATTGAAAGTACATCTCAAGATGATGTTGTTTCAGTCTGACATATGCTGATAAAGAAAATTATGCAAAATTAAATTACAACTACAGAAACCATTTTGGAAAACAAACCATTCTTGGGAATGAGATGACGAAGTTAACTACTAGAATCAATGATTTAACCACTGAGTACAATACTACAATGGAGAGTGTCATTAAAAGACTCGAATATCTTATTTCTAATCTAAAAAATTTTAATTTATCCCAAATTATAATGTAAGTAATGTAAATTATGAAATCAGCTTCAACCTCAACTCCAACTCTTATTCCATCCATATATGGTCTGACCTCTTAGACTTTGGATATTGAAGCAATCTAAAATATTGGAAAAGAAGAGATTAAATATCTATTTTTTACCTTTAGTTGGGACAGCCTAGATGATATTGAGAAGAATAAAGATCATGTGACTAATACGGCTAGATTCTATTCCAAGGGATCATCTGACACTTAGTATGACCTTACAAATAGGATTAATTCATCTTTCTCAATGATTTAGACCATGCACCAGTAAAAAAGTCACTTAATGTTTTTTGGCAGAAAATTTGATGTTACCTCCAGTTAAAAAAGAATTCATTGAAAAAATGAATATATTGAGGGTATTCAGTACTATTTTTGAGAAATCTATGGATAATAAGAGTGAATTTGAAAAAATATAGTATGGAAGAGAAATAATGAAAGAATTTATCAGTCTTATGAAACCATTTATCCATGTTAAAAGCGAATCCATTGTTATTCCATCTGTTGTATCTATTATATATTCTCTACTAATGAAATCTTCTCCAATGTTAGTTCCTCAAGCCTTGATCAAGATCCAACATGTTATCACAAAACAAACTCAATATTATGTGTTATAACAGAAAAAACAATGCTTGCAACCATATGTTTGAGTAGGAATTCATTTACCTCCACTGAATATTCATTTAGATGCTATTGTTTCTCAACCCCCACCTACTAGGCCTACCATTGAACCATCTGATAAGGGGAATAAACCCCTTGACCCTATGGAGTAGTGTGGTGTTATTCATATTGATAGGGTTGAGTCCTTGTACTCTTTGTATTTCAGTGTAATTTGATTATGACTAACAATCCACTATTTCTACATTTCCGTTTTCATTTTTAATCGTCCACTTTTTTCTAATACCAAAAGAAGAAGTACATCATTAATCATTGTTACTGCATTATTCTTTATATATAAAGGGAGAAGATGATGCATTATAATTTTTTTATTTTAAACTAATACAATTTAAATTCCATAATTACTTTTGGGCCTATTAATCTTTATTAGATTGTTTATTTTAATCATTTTTAGTGGGGATTAATAATTCAATGATTTATGATCATCAAAAACGGAGAGATTTTTGGACCATAAGATATTGTTGGACATTGTCTCTAACTATATTGGTTTTATTTATAGCAATTATTTTCATGTATTATATCATATATCTTACCTCTTTATCAAAAATCATGTCTTAATCACAAGTCACAAATATTACCTCATTACTGATCCTAAATCATGTCAACTATTTTTTTGTATATCAGATCATTTAAATAATATAACTATTTATGTTTGTTTAAGTATAAACAAGATTATAGCTGATTATCTATTTGTAAATATGGGTATTAATGCTTTTTAACAATGTTTTACTATAAGATATAAATATCATCTAAAATATTCTATGTATGAGTCAGGAACACTAACAATTGAGATGAGACATTGATTGAAAAATGACTCACCGATTTATGTCCCACGGATACAATGGCCCACTGATAGGCTAACATATTGGTTGATGTCTCACCGACTGAAATATTACTGACTAACTAATGTATAATAGTTAGGACAACATACTGATATACTGAATCATCGACTGATGTATCACTTAATGGAAAATGACTTAATGACATTTGTCTTGGTGAAAAGATGTCTCAACAATATATTGACTCACCGATAGGATATCTAAATTTTTTTTTCTTAATATTATTTATACTGTTCATATTCTAGTCATTTCACTATATTGAAATATTAAATAAAATTTTGTAGGACCTTTTGTTTATAGTATGTGGTACGAAGAACCTAGGCACATGGAAAGATCAATCCCTCTATCAACCCTCATGATTAAAACATTTTTGAAGAGAGAAGAAATTATAAAAAAAAGAAATGAAATGTGCCCATGTGAGAGACATAGAGAAGAGAATAAAAAACTATCATGCACCCACTATGAACACAAGAAAAATAAATGAACACCCATTGCAGTTTCAATCAATATATTCATCAAATTTTAAAACAACATCATCTTATCAACGAAGGAGAATAATGTACATGACGAAACATACTTGTTCCTAGAAGCAAGAATATGACACTCTGTTATTGTGTCAACTTCCAAAAGAGAACACAAACCTCATATAATCTACACATAAAGAGACCATAGCAATATCTCAAGACACATAGTGCCTTCTAAACCCTTTCTCAAATTTATTTGATCTTCTCTGTGTATTTTTACACACTTTTGAGCAGTGTGTGTTTTTTATGTAAATCACACACTGTATCATATATCAAATTGAAGGGTACAACATATCTATCAACACATACATTATTAAAACTTTTTACTCCCACAGAAATTTTTTAAGTGGTCTATGTTTGAACTGGTAGTTTATACCCACAATGAACTAATTTAGAGGTCGTGTGACCTAGACAACCTATGTGCTTTTGTGAACCCTAATCCAGGTTCTGTATCAAAGAGTATACTACGGTAAACTTCTTGGTGGAAAGTGATCACCATGTGGGGAGGTTATGATTTCTGCTTGAAACTAAATTTCTTGTTTCATTCCCACTATATTAAACTTTTTCATTTTTTTCTACATTTTTCATAAAACTAAATTGCAATCTAGTAGTTAGTCGTAACAAGTGTTTATAATAGTATTGACTCATTCGGTTAGTTTCTAACATTGTACTAATTATCAAGATGATATAACTAATCACTAATCACTGTTTTGATTAATTAATCAAAAAATAATGCTCTTATAAATTCACTACTAGCTGAATGTTCAATTAAATTTTAAATTTATGAATTTCAAATTATTATTTGTACAAGTTTTTAAGAGGAACTGAATTCCCCCTATTGTGTATCCTAATCTGACTAACACATACATATTTACATCATACAATTTTGCATTTACTTATGGTCTTTTATTAACTGTTTGTCAACAATGTTTTCTTAATGTGACCTTTCATGCAATAACTGCTTTGTTTTTCGTGTTTTTTGGGTTTTTTATATTTGGTCATCCTAATTTGATCATAATTTCATAATCAATTGAATTATAAAAATTATATAAATATATTATATATATAGTGTATATGTATTTATATTAATCCTATATATTTAGTGTCAAAAGATTAAATACACCATTAATTGGAACGGTAGGCCATTCATTGGCATGAACCCTATTTCCATTTTCATTTTGGAATGAATGAGTGAATGTAAAATGAAATATTTCCATTACAGATTCATTTTAATATCATATATATATATAAATATCATTAAAACTATCCATAATATCTTCCACATAAATCATGAAGGAATCAAGTAACTCTTTGATGCGATAGTCCTCCTAACACACAAGGGACGTTATCATATTTAAAAAAATAAATGGCATGATATTATGTGCGATATAATAATTAAATAAGTATGATAAGATCAGAAATATAATATATAACAATTTACTTCTTCATTATGTCCAATAGTAGTATGTGGTAATGGAAATATGAATAACATCACTTCGTGAGCTAGTAGTACATCGTACATGTTAATGATGAATTCGTAATCCACTTGATGGAAGTGAGGGTGATTTTTTATCATTATAATTACATAAAAACATCATGTTACATTTAATTATACAATATTTTTTATATCACAATGGTAGAATAAGAATTGATGGAGGAGGAGAAAGAAACAAAAAACACAATCAATGATGAATGATAGCTATTCTTCTGGTATCCTCTATAGGATTTCACCAAATCCTTCCATTGTTGGATTTATGTTCATAATAATTATTTTTTTAAGATTGTTTAAATGTGGGGAAGGTATTTGGTTAGATCATGGATGAACAAAAAGGGTTCTATTTTGCGAATATGATACAATAATTGGGACCTATTATTAGTGAGATGAGTGGGACACTTGTAGTTTTTTAAAATAAATATTTTCACCCATGTTTTTTGGTTGTTGGGTACCAATAAAATAATATATAAAGACCACAAACCTAGTAGCTCGGAGCTGGTGTCTTGATTAATAACATTGGTAATATGAGTAATAGAACACATCCCAATGTACTGAATACATAATATATATGGAAAAATATATTCATACATATGTTTTAAATTACAACTTTAATTAAAAAATAATATAGAAACTCTATTGGAAACATCTATAAACACCTAGAATATCCATGCATGTCATTTAAATAAAACCTCATCACCTCATAGTGAAAAATAAAACATAAAAAGTGGTTTATCTAAGATGCATAGTGAGGGTAATAAATAAATTGGAATATATCATTAACAATAAGAAATAATTAAAAACTAAAAACACTTGACATTAGATCATAATTTGGAGAATAAAATTTCATGGATGGAAAATTATTAATTAATGACATAAATAATTACATTCGAATGAAAATTATAAATGGATATTCTACTAGAGAAAATTTACTTGAATTATGAATTAATAATTCCATAATGACATACTGAATTATTTCATACATCTGAAAAAACAGTCTAGGCCTCGGAAAAGGCATTTTAAAAAATTCAGTTAAAGCCTCATCAAAATCTATATTTGAAAATAAATGGGATAGGACTAAGCCGTGTGCATATATATTTTATCTCCTAAGAACTAATGATTCCTCAAGGGGATATATAGATAACTTCCCATCACTTATATTCTCCAATGAATTCCTCATATGATATGGGTGAATCATAAACAACATATAGGTATGAAATGTAAATAATTTCTCCCAATTTGTAAACATAAACACTATCCATTCTGAGTAGTGGGGTGAATGGTGTGATTATAAAATATCAAAATTAAATATGATCATAAAATATATAGTAAAATGGTATATGATAATTATAAGATATTAATTTCAATACATCATATATGAAATTGCTCCAATAATTTATCGAGTAATATTGGCGAGAAGTACCATTTTTTCATTGAAAAACAATTGTTCTTTTAGAATATATCATTTATATTTTTTAGAATTTATTGTATAAAAATATAAATATTCTATTATTTTTTCATGATATTATTATTGATTTTATAAAAATAATGGTGACTTAAAACTTATATTGGATTGTACATGAAATTTGGTATGAAATCGGGATGATCCCTTTAATCGGTTTTGCTTATCGGGAATTATTGAATATGGAATGTTATAAAATAAGAATCTATCATTAAAGAAATATGAAAATATAGGGATATATGATTTTTAAACATATAAATAGAATTTATTAGAATTATATAAAATTATTGATGATTTAAATTAGCGTAAAGACAAAGAAAGAGTGACCCAAATCAAAAAATAGAGGTTGGGGTAGAATCTATAACATTTGGCATGAAAAAATATGGACATGTTATTATTGTTCTAGATAATGATATTATATACATTAGTTATTTGTTTTATAACTTAATTAAAATTATATAGTTTTATTATTATTATATTATGTTCATTTATGGTATTTTTAATCTGTTATATGATCAAATTTCATCGACACAGTGTTTTATTTTCCTTGGTTTTCATGACCACATTAAATTTATATCGAAATGAAATATCATGTCAAGAGAAATGAATTATTCCTTAATTAAAATTACATATTATAAATGATATTAAATAGTATTAAATTGTTACATTATTTATTTGGTTTTGTTGGATGGTTCATCAAATAAGATGTTAGAGATAATTATTTTGATAATTTTAGTAGTTTTTTGATTATCACAAACTTGTTTTGTATCATTAATTAATATTAGTTATATATAATAGTAAAATAAAATTATATATGATGTAATAAATATATATTAATCCCTTTTAATGATAAAATTATTTTTATTACCATCCTTGAAAAAGGAATTGAAAAACAAAAACATTCCATCCAAGAAAGTGGTAAATTAGCACCCTACATAATGTATTTTCGTTATTAAAATATTAGTAAAAGGATAAGAGAATAGATGGTGGATTTCCCATTGTTGAAAAAAAATTATAGTATATAAACATTATATGAGTTATCATGTAACTTATTAGAGTGTACGTGATGGAAGGATATGAAAAACAAATCTAATGAAAATTAAAAGAATGAAAGGATATTTTATTTCATGAATTCCACTCTTAGAGAACATCCTTATAGAACATTGAAATGAAATTTTGTTAAGAATAGAAAAAAAATAACAAGGGGGGTAACATTGGTAGTGGAAATACGTATAGTATAAACATGTTTACATCTTTTTATGTGTAATGAGATGGGGTAGTGAGGGGTGGTTTTATAGTGGAGAGAAGGGTGTTTTTTGAATATTTTATTCATTCATTTATTATGATTACTTGTGACCATGAATAATTTTTATTCTTCTGACAAAGTACAATAATTAGTTCATTTGTGTTAGAAAAAATTGTTAATTACATCTTCCATTATTTTCTAATTCATTTATCTATCGTCAAATGTTACATAATTTAAATTATCGTATTTCGCTATTCAACAAAAATTCAAAGACTTTAGAAAATTTAAAAAAAATATTAATCCTAACCATTTTTAAATGTGTAGGATTCAAATATGAACTCCATTATAAGAAAATAATATTTTAAATATGAGAAATTTATCTTTTAAATAAAATAATAATTTACATAATCAATAATTATTTTAATATCATTAATGATTTTATAAAACATTACAAAATTATTTAAGGAATCATAAATTAGCATATAATCATAAAAATATATTTTGATATATTACTCTATTTTATAAAAAATAATTTTCAGTTAAAACCTTTTATTAATTATAAAATTGTAAGTAAATATTTACTTTATAAAAATTCTTACACTTAATTTATCATTTTATAAGATGTTTATTTACATAATCCATGATGTATATATAACATAATTGAATTTATAAGAAACTGTAGTGTTATTTATTTATTCATAAGTGATGACACTATTCTAATTGTAATATTACTATTCCTAATAGTAAAATTATTTTTCCTATGGTTATATATATTATTATATTATGGTTTCAAATTTAGTGTTACAATAAGATTAAACTAATGATAATGATATAATTTTATATAGGAACACCATATAATCATGGGGTGTAACATTCGACCCTCATTCAAAAAATCTTCCAAAAAAAATTCATAATGACAATTCATAATAATATTTGTGTAGTTATTATTCGTAAATTCATGTGGTTCCCATGTCACATCTTAAATATTATGTTTGATCCAAATTAACATTACCAGTCGAGTCATCTGATACCTCAACACCTAATCTCTAGTGTCTAGAATATGGATAGGCTCTTCAATGTAAGATAAATTAGGTTCCAATTATATTCCTTCAGAAGCAAGGATATGTCATCAGTCTAGAATATACATCCTTAAAAATGAGATGTGGGAAACATTGTGTTGTTTCAAAATCCTAGGAGACATCTCCCAATGAAAATATAAAAATCCAATTGTCTCAAGGATTACAAAAGTTAAAATGTACATAGGGCTCAGTTTTCCATTATTTCCAATTCCTATAAAACCCTTCCTTGGATGATCCTTCAACAACACATGATCTCCCACTTTAAACTCAAAATCATTCTTCCAGTTATCGACATTGTTCTTTTGCATACTTTGTTATGATTTGATATGTGATTTAATAGTCTAAAAATTTTCCATTGTTTCCTCAACATGATTTGGGCCTACAATATTCCTTCCCCCAGCATAATCCCAACATGTTGGTGTGCCACTTCTCATTCCATACAGTGCATCATATAGTGAAATTTGAACACTATAATCGAATGTTTTGTTGATATAAAGGAAAATATTGACACCACATTACTAGATAGTCAATTTAGTATGATATCAGTATGTATTATGATGATTGTAACATCCTTTCTGACTACCCATAAGTTTATGGATGATATGTATTACTCAAATGAAACTTAGTATCCCGTGATTTCTATAGAATTTTCCAGAAAAGTGATGTAAAACATGGGTCATGAATGGACATAATTTAACGAGGTTCCCCATAATGTTTTAATAACTCATTAATATATATTAATGCATGAAGATATAGATGTTAATCTTACATTATATATATAAATTGTGATGTTTTATGTCATTCAACAATTACCCATATTACATAATTCTTCATTGGAGTTTTTTGAAATATAGTGACTAAATTCATATTAATATAATCTCATTTTCATGTAGGAATAAAAATACTTTTGATGAATCCAATAAGAGGTTTTTTCGGCCTTAAACTATTGATGGACTAAATATCTTGATACAAAATTAGAAAATTAATGCTTCATATTAACAAACCCCAAATGTTCGTTCAAATATCTATAGATTTTATTGCTACCAGGGTGTATGGTGATATTCATGCTTTGTGAATCCTAAAATAAATTGATTTATTACTTGTGTATAGAAAGAACACAAATCCTCTTCCAAAATTTGATAACTCCTTCTTCATACACAATGTCTTACAACATCCCAACATTCACATCTTTAATTTTCCTTTCAAAATTCTCATCATTAGTCTGAGAACTTTTAACCCCTTACAACAAAGATGTCCCGAAAACCAATTAAAAAAGTAATGATGTTTTACCATCCTTAATAATTCTAATATAAACAATTCATAGATCAACAGGCATTGGATGATTTTTCAATCCCCATTTTTTAATAACTTCATCATCCTTCTTGATCCATGCTTCAACTACCCTATTCGATTTCCAGGGGTTGTAGTTTACTGAATAATGATAATCATCAAGTATATTGATCCATTAACATTACCTCAGGTTGATTTTTTCTTTGAAAATATCAATTTAATTCTCATGTTATTTTTTTATATATCCTATTATTTTCAATAGAGATAGTGTGTCCATATCTTCAGAGAAATGGTTACGACTGCTAACTCAAGATCCTTGATTGGATTGTTCTGTTCATGAGTTCTTAACATAATTGATTCATAGGAAATAACTTTATCATTATACATAAGGACACAACCATTTAATTTTTTGATATATCACTATAAATCACAAATCAACCATTTCCTAACGGTATAGTCAAGATTAGTGAATTCACTAATATCTTCGTAAATCAGGACAAAATTTTTCAAAAAATTTTCGACACAAACATAACCCATTTATGAATATGATTAGTTATAAAGTTATATTATTAGGAAGAATTATTAATAAAACGTTGATAGTATCCTAGTAAAAAATGAATGTACATACCTCAATTATGATTGTTGGTGAATGCCATTCCAGGATATCAATTGTCATCGTAGGATCATTATAGATTCAATAAATAGAGATAATATGGATATGAAAAGAAATTGTTTGAAACTAGAATTTAGACTTTCAAATAACCCCATACAACTCTTTTCATCCCATATTATGTAGAAAAACCCGAAAGTGGTTATCATGGTCATCATAGTGTTTTTTGGAATATATCAATATGTAATCAATAAATACCACAAGATATTCTTAAGATATACATTGAACTCTATTTTTATTAAATGTATTCAAATTTATAGTGCATTAGTAATTTGAAATGAAATTTCTATAAAATCATAATTTCCAAACACTGTTCAAAATTTTATCTTTTGAGTATCTTCCTTCATCACACATAATTGATGAAATCCAAATTAAAGGTATACATTTGAAATATATTTAGCTCTATGAAGCTGATCCAATAAAAACATCAAAGATATGCATGTGATATTGTTTTTTATTGTAATCGAATTGATTTCTCTATATTCAATTCAATCCTGATTGATATATCTTATTTCGTGGCAAAGAGAGCATGGGATACCTATAGAGAATCATGAGGAAGAATTATCCCTTATCACCAAATTCCTCTAGTTATTTATTTATATCAACTAATTACAATGTTTTCATTCAATATGGATTATTTGATAATGGTGTTGGACCAAAAATTAATCCCATATAGAACATAAAATCCAGCTCTATAGGATGTCCATAAGAATTTTCTAGAAATACATAATGTATTCATTCACAATAGGTACATACTAAATTTCTATATTTCATTCCATATCCATATATTATATTTCCCATTATTCACAAACAGAATTATTTTGAATATCTACTAGAGACTTTTCCAAATATGAATCAGATAATGATTTCTCCCATATAAATATGTGAAATTAAATACCTCAATCCTAATTCATAATTTCCTACTATTTGAAAAAAAATGTTTTCAATAAATATCTTACTCTATTCCATGAGAAGGATTATATCAATATCAACTATATGTAAGAATATAAAATCATAAGTTTTATAATTTTTATGTATAATTATAGGAACTTATCGAAAAATCATTAATGAATTACGGTATCCAAAATGAGTCATTACAAAAAACATCATTGTTAAGGTCTATTGGAAATATATTCTTTTTAAGAAAAATGAGAATAAATAATGCAATGTGATGATCCAGAGTCACATAAATATTAAGATATTTTTCATGATATTATTAATGTACATTCCAAAACATCATTAATATGATTAATATCATCTATGTTGATTGCATAATATTTTCCATGATATCGTGAACTTTTCTTTGGAATATTTTCTTAATGCTATGAAAAATAATTTTCATTGTTCCCTAAATCCATACTATTATAGAATAAAACATCGGTATCTTCTTTCATTCCAACAAAATCATGATCATTATGACCTTTCTAAACACACCTCTAGAAAAATCTCTTTTATTTTAGTATGTACGAGGATGTTTCCTTCCAAATGGATTTCACATTGGAAAAATCCCTTTTTTCTTCCCTTTATACATTATTTTCATTGAATACATATTCATCTCTTTTTTCCATTAAATGCATAATACATATATAGTTATTTCTCTTTCTTGATAGCACATGGGACTATCTCTTTATTTGATGAAAAATATTGGGAACCCAGTTTCTATAGGTGGAATGATTTTAAGCCATCAATGAATCAGAAAATCATGATCTTTGGATTACGTTCATAATATGTAGCATTCCTCAATATTATTTTAAAGTATACATTTTAATAAGAAGAATTATCATCATTCTTTTTCCATGTATCCAAAAAAATTTCTATTCATATCTGTGAGCTTTTCCCGAGGGAAATATTTTCAACTAAAATATCCATTAAATACTTTCATTCCATGTTTTCTATTTCTTCCTCCTCCTTCATGTTTTGAAAAAATGACCATAATTGATCTATATCTCCCAAGAGATGATTAATTTATATGAAACATTATTCAATTTAGTAACATCGCAATGGGTAAAATATCTTCTCTAAGGAACATATCCATTGTTAAGCAAGAAATGGGGTTTTATTCACATTAAATTATAGATGTTTTTGTCTCATGAATAAAACTAACATTATTCCACAAAATGTTATATCATGATGATAAATATGGGTATGGTTATTATTCATAACATGAGTTATCTTTCCTAGTTTGGTTAAATGTTTTTTATCTCCAGCTTCAACTCTAGATTCATAATCATTGTCTTTCATAGGAGGTAAATCCATACCTGAAATACTTATATTGGAATGGATTCAATTTAATCATCTTGGAACCTTTTATAAATTATTACATACAAAAAATAGATTATAAATCACAACTGATAATTTTCAAACTATTAATACCCATAAGATAAATTGTACATTTATTCATATATAATATCATGTTCATAAACATGGTCTCATTAGGGAAATTTTAACCATTAAATAATTTATTTTGTTTTGAAAAGAAAATGTGAATTATCATACGAATATCACCTAAGTGTGTCAAACCAGTTTTATTTTAAGGCCCTTTATTGTGAACCATGTTATTCCAATTCAGGAATAATTCACCTTTTTGGTGTTTTCACACCATGGAATAACTATTCCAAATCCACATCCACATGTATTATTTAGACAGAGATGTAAGGATAAGACATCACAAATAATAATGAACTTATGAAATTTCAAGAATGTTTTTAAAATCTTATCCTAAAATAATATATTATGGTTTTTTTCCCTGATATATGTTTTTAAAATCTAGTTTTAAACGATTCTACTAAACTTTCTCTAATAAAAACCATAAATCCCCCGAGCCTTGTATCATGGAGCTGGTTTCTTAATTTTTTACACTAGTACTATGGACAAGGGATTTCATCCAAATGTATTGAATAGTATACTATATTTTTGAAATCTAGGTGAATACATAATTATTACATGGAAACATAAAAGCACAAACAACATAAAAACTCCATTGGAAACATCATTAAACTCATCAATTATCCATATATGTCATTTTAAAAATAAATAGCTTCACCTCTTGGGGGAAAATAAAATATATGTTAGGGGTGATCTCAGATACTCAATAAGGGTGAGAAATATTGTAGAAGCTATTATAAACAATAATACATGCTGAATTATAAAAAACACTTTCCATTAAATCATAATCTTGAGAATAATATTATAAGAGAGAATAATGATTAAGTAATTCCATAAATAATTTAATGGGAAGGAAACATAACAATGGATAATATAGTATTTCAATAATCATCATGATTGTTAATTACTAATTTTATAATGACGGAATCATAAAATTTTGAAATATAAAACATAGTATTGAGGCCTCGACCAATTCATCTGAAAATAAATTATTAAGGCCTTAACCAAATCTATATCTAAAATTAAATGGGAAAGTCCTGGACAAGTCCATATATATTTTTTCGAATGAAAAATAATGAGGAATAAATGGTCTATAGTTGGAAATTCATATCAATTACTATATACAATGATTTTCTCCAATGAATGGGGTAAAACACAAACAATGTATACCTAATAAATATATATAAACTTGCACAATATGTAAACATAATAACTATCCATTCTATGTGGTATGGTGAATTGTGTCATGTTAGAACATCCACAGTCAAATAGATCATAAATCATTTAACAAAATATGGCAGATGATAATGATAACATGAGAATATCAAAAAATCCTATTTGAATATACTCTAATAAAATAATCTGGGAATCCGTGTGTAATACCCTTTTCACTTTTCATGGAAGAGTTATTTTTGAAAAAATTATTATATCCCTAATATTATATTTTATAACAAAAAAAATGAACAATTATTAGTTTTCATGAAAAATTAATTACATTTTTAAAAAATGGTGCCTTGAAACAGGTTATGTATTTTACTTAAACATGAGTAAGAAATCAGAAAGATTACTTTAGTAAAGTATTTTTGGAACAAATTGAGAAGCGAATATTGTAAAAACATGTACTCCCTATAAAAACATCATATGATCTAGAAATAGAAGTTTGTAAAATACATGTTTAATTTAAAGAATATTATAAAAATTATGAAGAATTAAATTGGGGTAAAGTGAAAGAAATAATAACCTAAATAAAGAAATAGAGGTTCGGGTAAAATCCCTCACCTTATGTCTGAATGTGTTATCTGCTTGCACATAATTTCCTAGATAATGAAATAATATTAATTAATAATATAAATTCTAAACCATTGCTAACCATTTTTTTGGAATAATTTTATATTGTTTATTTAGAATCTTTTTAATGAGTTATAAGATTAAATTTAATCATTTGGAGGTGTTATTTTCTATTTTTTGTTATAGGTTTAATTTTATATGCATGCAGATGATCATGAAAACATAAAATAGTAGGTAATAATTAAAATAATATTCTATTAATGATATTATGGAATATTGAATGGTTATTTAATTAATTTGGTTATTTGACGAGATGCAGAATTGTTAGATAAGCCTTTATTGATAGTCATTTAGATTATATATTTGTTATTTCGATCGTCGCAAATTTCTTTAGTTAAATTAATTAATATTATGTACATATACTAGTAACATGTCATTAAATATAATATAATTCATATATTATTACATTTTTTATAATAAAAATGTTTAATCACCATATAAGAAGGTGGAATATTAAAATAAAAACACATTGCCCAGGAAGATGGTAAATCGACATGTAAAATATGAGGTTTTCATCTATAAAATAAAAGGATAGGATAATAGACTTGATTGTTGTATTTTAATTAACATAATAATGATATATTATATAAAATATACTGTTTTTGTCATGTAATTTTGGACATGTTAGGTGAGATAAGGATAAGAAATAAATAAATAGAAAGAATATTTAATGAATGAAATGAGATTTTCTCTTTTGAGTTCCCCTCTATGAGAACCTCCTTAATGAACATTGAAATGTTATTTTGGTGAAACAAAACAGATCATAATGAGACATATTTGTTTTTTATATGAAATAGTTATATTATAAGCAGGATTCAAGGCTTATTAGGAGTAAGCAGAAGGGTTGTTAAAGGGTTTTATTCATAATGGATGAGAGATGTGTTTTTTGAATACTTTATTAAAAAATTTACTATTTTCGATCAATATTATGAATATTTTTTATTATTCTGATTATATTTAGTAAGAATTTAATGTGACTTCAAAATAATGATTTCTTACATAATTCAATGTTTTTTAATTAAATTATTTGATGTTAAATCTTAAATATTGTAAATTATCGTGCACTGACATTCATCAAAAAATTATATTATTTTGTAAAAATACCACAAATTATCCCTAATAATTTTTTTGACATGAACAAATAAAAAAACAACTCCATTTTATGATAATAAATTACTAAATATGACAAATTTAATTTTTATATATAATCCTTATTTACTCTAAAAATAAATAATTTAATATTATAACGAATATAATGGATCATTAAAAAAATTATTTAAGTATCATAAAATTAGATTATAATTATATGATGAGAAAATAATAATTTATGAGTTCATTTATGAAAATTTGTTTTCTTTTAAATCATTATAATAATTATAGTACAGTAAACACATATTTACTCTTTAAAAAATTCAGACACAAAATTTAACATATGTAAAATATTTATTTACATATTTCATGATATAAATATTCTATATTTTCAATTATATATTAAGAAAGATTTATTTATACTTTTAATATGTGAATTTACTATTATATTGGTCATATTACTTTTTCTATTGGACTCATTACTATTCCAATGGCCATATTTAATAGTATAGTGTAGTTTTAAATTTTATGTTTTGTGAAGCATAAACTATGGAAGATGATAAATTTCAAAATTAGAATTTTAACACCCCGGCCCCAGTTACCCAGAGTCGTTGCATTATTACATAACATTGGCATGATCATAAGAAAGATCAAATCACGAAAGACAAATTAGTTTAGTATCCTTGGAAACACTAGATATATTCATAAAGTTTTACATTACATAATAAAAATGAAAACTACAATAACATAGTCTACATAGTCCACACTCTTATACCCTCATACTATCCCTCCAGGTCATTCATAATTTACTTCTTCACATCCTGGGAAAAATAAAACATAGAAACGGGGTGAGCTCAAATTCCCAGTAAGGGTAACAATATAGTGTAAACTTTCATAAATAAGAATAAACATTTAAGGAAATGTATAACTAAAACAAAAGACTTTTAAACTTGAACATCAATATAGTATGGGAAAAAAACGAAATAATGTCATTTACTTATTCCCATGGATATTCTACTAATCAAATAATCACATGGAATATTAAAAACCACTTTTATAATGATGGAATGCATAATTCCAGACTATCATAACCACATAGCCAAGGCCTCGTGCCTAGACTTCAAATACGATTTTGTCAAATCCTTGTTCCAAGACACTAGTTTGTATCATGAGACCTACCGATGCATCTAGGAGCTATAGCGGGCTCCACCCATCACATATTAAGTCCAATGCATTCCCATATGAAAAGGTTTAAACATAACATAAACATTCATAATAAAACTAGCATACGAAATAAAATTACTTCATCCATAAACCGTGAATGGTATCGAAATAACACATCCATAGTTAAACATATCACAAAACCTTCAATACAGTATAGAAGTTTTGTATCATAATAAATCGACTTCAAATAAGCAAAAAATCCATCAAAGGATGTTGACATAGTTGAAATCAAAAATATTTTTAGATAAATATCTCTTTCTATTTTGAAATCATTTAAGATTCATATATAAAATAAAACATTTTATTTTAAAATATTAATATAAGATTTTAATGGAAGCTTCAACTATTTTATAATGGCGGAAAATAGCCGCACCTACCGTATAAGTTAAAAAACATTCTTACCTTAATTTTGTCGAAAAGGTTAAAAGGGGTCTTGTTTGGAAAAAGATGGAAATATTATTTTATAAACAACTTATAAAAGTAAAAATTGGTAAAAATGACTTTAACACATATTCTAGTAAATATTAAAAATGATTTGGAATACATTTTTAAGAAACCTGGATGTGGATGATAAAGAAGTCCCAATAGATTATTGCGTATCAACAACCTCAGATAATGAAGAGATTGCGAAATAAACCCTTACTTTGTACTTTTCCTTGGTTGGGGTAGGTTAACCTCATTTATAATGGTGAAATAATTGATATTAAATTATACAAGAATCATATATATTAATATGATATCATATATGATCTTTTAACATTGCTTTGTTAATAATATTTTAGAAATATCGTCGTTTCTGTTGTTAAATTACTCATTTTCTTTTATATTTTTTGTTATGTAAGCCATGTTTGTTATAGATAGGTTGTATCTTATTCATATCCTGAATGATATTAAGTCCTTAAACATTATTATTAATCTTCAAATGATAATTATTTTTGAATGGTTACGATGGAAAATGAATCTCATCGTGTTCATGGAGATGGTAGTCCGTATGTACGCATGAGCGACAATATCATTCTTTTAAAATTAAAATAATATTTTATTTGATGGTATATCATATATAAAACATAATTATCTTGTTATAATTATTATTTACATTAATTACACATCATTATTATAACAATCCAAATAATAATGTTTTTAATAACAATTACACCACGATGTGGAGATGGTAAGTCATACGTATGAACGTATGGTGACATGTCATTGAAAGGATGGATAGAATACTGAAATATTTTTGTACCACGTTTATAATAACATAAAATTATAATAATATACAGGAGTTATTATTTTATAATTGTAATAACAATGATAGAAGAAGTGGAAGAAGAAAGGAACTTGAAAAGGTTTGCTGAAATCATTACCTCTTCCTCGGGTTCTTCATTTTGATTTGATGAAAAGGGATCCTTAGGTTGGATTTATGATCAAACTAAGGCCTCTAGATTGTATTTAGGGAAGTTGAGAGAGTATTTGGGCAGGTTTTGGCCGAATCAAAAGGCTTTGAAGGTGTTAATTAATGAGAAGGGGGAGTTCCCTTTTATAAGAGGGGTGAAGGGCAACTTTGGAAAAGATAGAAATATTATTTTATAATAAATTAATATTCGGTTTCTAATGGCTCCAAATTAGATTATATAAAGTTTAAGGTAGGGATGGGTCTAAAACCACTCAACCAATAGAATTTATACAGGTTTGGGTCATTATATTAACCTTATCTTTTAGTTTTAACTCTTAGTTAATTAGTTTGACACTTACCATGTCACTTTGTATTTTTATATTATATAGTCAATAAACTTACTATATACCTCCAATCGACACCCAAGTGGTCCATTAATGATACAATTATCATTATATAAGTCTCTTGGTCTATTCTTAGATTTTTAGGAATTGAATATCAATTAATAATATAATATTTCTTTTAAAAACCCTTTTATTTCAATTTTGACACTATTTGGAAAATTGATTTTTGTTAATATCAGAACCGAATGATTACTTCGAAAAACGTTAGTTAAATCATTCCTAACATGTCATATTAACCTATAAAATTAGTGTAATTCATAAAAAGTATCAAATTATATTTATTTGGGTATTTATAATATCAATTATTTTAATTTTTCAATATTATGGTAATTACTGCATCATTGTTGTGTCATAAATAAATTAACTTATTTAATATCTAAAAATTAAAAATAAATATCATTATGTAGTTAATAATATTATATTTCTAATGAATATTTATAATTGAATTTATCTTATGTGTAACCCTATATTAAAAATGTTTTAGAAAATAAACATTGATTTTAACTCTTTTAACTCTTCTTTGAATTAAATAATAATAAATGTACTATTCTAATTCAAGTGGACCTAAATGATAATATTTTATTCCTAAGGATGTTAGTGGTCGATATACACTTGTCAAATAGAATTAGGATATGTTTTAGGGTAATATTAATATCATTTGTACCCTTAATTACCCAATTTACTTTTAACTGTGGTAAATAAAATTAAAAAAGTTACTATTCACCAAAAATTATTTTCATCTCATTGAACCACATTTTAATCCTTGATATTAACCGTGTCTCTCAGATTTTCAAAATTCCACTCACAGAAGCGGTAAAATTATGTTTTATGAAAAATTCATTTTTTTTAACTACCACATAGTGGTTTCACTATTCATCAAAAAATGATGTTTTTCAGAAAAATACCAAAAATTCACCCTAGGCTAATTTCGATATTCTGAATCCAAAAATGAAGTCCTTTTTTTAATATAAAATTTATAAATTTCAAAAATTGGGTATTACTATTCATAAAGGCTTGTTTGACTGGTTGTGGTGTGTTAGAACTCGATGTTGCGTACAACACACACTATTTCATTGTTCAAAGAGAAGCGTATCGTTGAAGCATGGGGTGTTACATTCTCCCCTACTTCAAATAATTTCATCCTCGAAATTTCTAGAATACTACCGCATGAAAGGACTCGGGTGGTTCTTCATCATAAGTTCCTCGGGTTCCCACGTTGCCTCTTCCATCTTATGGTTTCTCCACAAGAATTTTACTAGACGAGTCGTCCGGTTTCTCAGTACTTGTTCTCTCATATCAAGAATCTTGATGGGATCTTCGCAATAATAGAGATCGGGTTCCAATTCTAATTCCTCATAGGTGAGTACATGCATTAGGGCATGCATATATTTTCTCAACAGAGATACATGGAACACATCGTGAACATTGGAGAGACTTGGCGGCATTGCCAATCGGTAAGCTACCGTTCCAATTTGTTCTAGAATTTTGAAAGGTCCGATGTACCTTGGACTCAATTTACCTTTATTACCAAAACAAATGACTCTCTTCCATGGAGATACCTTCAGGAAAACATGATCACTAACTTGAAATTCCAAATCCTTCATTCGATTATTGGTATAGCTCTCATGCCTACTTTGAGCTGCATTGATATGGTTTTGGATTACCTTTACCTTTTCCATCGATTCCTCCACCAGTTTTGGGCCTACAAGTTTCCTTTCACCAACGTCATCCCAATAGGATGGTGTGAGACATCTCTTTCCGTATAAATCTTCATATGGTGCCATCGGAATACTCGAATGGAAACTATTGTTATAAGAAAATTCTACCATAAGTAAATATTGATCCCACATACCTAGAAAGTCAAGTGGGCAGGATCTCAATATGTCTTCTAAGGTTTTAATAGTTCTTTCTGATTGTCCATCTGTTTGAGGGTGGTAGGCAGTGCTCAAATGAATTTTAATGTCCAAGGCTTTATGAAGACTTTTCCAGAATCATGAAGTAAAACGGGGATCACGATCAGAAACAATCGATAGGGGTACTCCATGAAGTCTCATAACTCCATCAATATATAGTCATGCTAGACATTCCAGTGGTAAATCTTCTCTTGTAGCATGAAAATGTGCTGACTTGGTAAGACGATTAACAATAACCCATATCGCATCGGTCCTTCTATGAGTCTTTGGTAGCCCCATGACCATGATCATCGTGATATTATCCCATTTCCACTCAGGTATGGGAAGAGGTTTCAATACTCCACCAGGCTGTTGCATTCTAGCTTTCACTTGTTGACAAACCATACATCTTAACACAAAATTGGAAATCTCCCTCTTCATGTAGTCCCACCGAAAATGTTCCATCAAGTCTCTATACATTTTGGTGCTCCCATGGTGTATAGAGAATTTGGAACTATGAGCATCATCCAGTAAATCCTTTTTTAGATCTGGTATATCGGGAACACAAAGCCTCTTCCCGAATTTCAAAATTCCTTCTTCATACACAAAGTCTCTCAATCTCACATCATTCACATATATAATCTTCTTTTGAAATTCTTCATCATCGGTCTGAGAACTCTTAATCCTTTCTAGTAAAGATGGGTTGGAAACCATTTGAAAAATCATTGATGTTTCACCTTCCTTGATTATTCTCATGTCCATCATCACTAGATCCATGTAAATTGGATCCCTTTCAATTCTCATATTGTTCAAAACACTATGGTCTTTTCTGCTCAATGCATATGGAACCTTGTTTTCTTTCCCCGGGTGGTAGTGTATCATACAATCATAATCCTTGAGTAATTGAAGCCATCACCTTTTCCTCATGTTGAGTTCTTTTTGTGAGAAAATATACTTCAAACTCTTGTGATTAGTAAAAATCTAACATTTTCACAGTAGAGGTAGTGCCTCCATATCTTCAAAGTAATGATCATAGCTGCTAACTTGATATCATGAGTAGGATAGTTTTGTTCATTAATTTTCCACTGTCGTGATGCATAGGCAATAATCCTATCATTCTGCATAGGGATACAACCAAGTACTTTCTTAGATGCATCACTATAAATAATGAAGTCATCATTCCCCGATGTTAGAGTCAATATAAGAGCATTGACTAATCTTCTCTTCAGTTCTACGAAACATTCTTCACACTCTTTTGTCCAAACAAATTTAACACCTTTACATGTGTGCTTCGTTAATGGGTTAGCCAATTGTGTAAAACTATGGACAAAACTTTGATAATAACCTGCTAAACCAATTAAACTATGTACCTCAGTTATATTCGTCGGTGCAGGCCATTCGTGGATTGCCTTGGTCTTAGAAGGATCAACAGAAATTCCATCCTTAGAGACAATATGCCCAAGAAATGAAATCTCATGGAGCCAGAATTCACACTTGATAAACTTCTCATATAATTCATGTCTTCTCAGAGTCTTCAATATAATGATCAAGTGATTTTAATGACCATTGTAGCTTTTGGAGTATATGGAGATATCAACAATAAATACCACTACAAATTCATCAAGATATTCCTTGAAAAATCTGTTCATTAGATCCATAAAAATAGAGGGTGCATTAGTCAATCGAAAAGGCATTACTGTAAACTCGTATTGCCCGTACCTGGTTCGAAATGCTGTCTTTGGAATGTATTCCTTCTTCACACACAACTGATGGAATCCAGATCGAAGGTCAATCTTTGAAAAGTATTGAGCTCCATGCAGTTGTTCAAATAAATCATCAATGTGAGGTAGGGGATACTTGTTCTTTATTGTTATAGCATTGATCTCCCTGTAGTTGATAAAACACCTCATAGATCCATCTTTCTTTTTAAAAAAATGGACATCATCTCCCCATGGAAAAACACTAGGGTGAATAAATCCCTTATTACTCAATTCCTCTAGTTGTTTCCTTAGTTCAACTAATTCTACACTGGCCATTCTATAAGGGGACTTCGATATAGGCCTTGATCTTGAAATTAAATCAATGGAAAACTCAACTTCTCGTTCTGGAGGATGTCCAGGTAAATCTTCCGAAAACAAATCTACACATTCTTTCACAAAATTTACATCCTCTATTTGAACATTCCTTTCCTCACCCATAGTCATTTCAATCTCTTCCTCCCAAATAATTGAATTTATTTGAGCTACTGGGGGTGGATCTAGATAAGAATTAGGCGGTGATGATTCTGCTATAAAGATAAGGTGTTCCTTATAATCATCATAAAAAATCGTAACCTCCTTCTTCTTACAATAAATCTTCAAATCGTGGTCCAGATTCCAGTCCATACCAAGGATTATATCAAACTCAATCATAGGTATGATTATGAGATCAATAGATAATGAAACTTTATGTGCTCTAATGGGGACTGATTCACAAATCATTGTTGCAATGATACTTCCCATAAGAGTTTTAACGGAAAACTCCCTTGTTAAATCAAATTGTAATTATCTAATTTTCTTAGCAAATTGGGATGATATAAAACAATGCGATGATCCAGAATCAAATAATGCATTTTCTAAACTTGAGGAAACAATTAAATTACCTACCACCACGTCTTTCGGAGATTCTACCTCAGTAGTAGTGATATCATAAGCTTGGCTTCGATCCCTTGGTCATTTCTCAGGTATGTTTTCCTAATGCTTAGTAAATTCATTTTTATAATGTCCCATATCCCTACAATTGTAGCATTGAACATCAGTAGCTTACTTCTTCCCTTTGAAATCACTAGCTTGGTGTCCATTTTCACCACACTTGTATCAGACACCCATTCCCTTCCAGAAGGTACTGGGGTGTTTCTTCCCACATTTACCATAGGATGGATATTCAACCTTTTCCTTTCTTCCCCTTATTTACATTCCCATATTGATCAGTAGATCTCTTCTTCTCTTGCTTTTCTTTAAAGTCATAAGACTTAGAGAATTTCTTTTCTGTCTTGATAGCACATGAGACAATGTCTTCATATGATGAAATGGATTGTGAGACAAATTCTCGACGGAGAAATGGTTTTAACCCATCACAGAAATGATGAACTTTACTTCTTGGGTTACGTATATAATCTCCAGCATTCCATGATAACCTTGTAAAGTTATCCTCATACTTTCCGACATTCTAATCTTCATTTTGTCTCAGACTCAAAAATTGCCTTTCTATATCTTCTTGATGGTCAAGAGGAAAGTATTTTTTCTGAAAACAGATATTTAAACTCCCTACATTCCATATTTTATAGTTCATCATATTCCTTCGTGTTTTTAATCAATGTCCACCATTGATCAGCATCTCCAGTGTGGCGGTAAACTTCCATGATAACTTCCTCCCTTTCACTACTTCCCAAGGCCTGAAATTTTTTCTCTAGGGAACTTATCCATTTCTAAACTACCAATGGATTTTTACTCCGATTAAATGTTGGTGGTTATTTCCTCATAAAGCGATCTAACATTGATCCTCCACGCTATGGATTATGGTGCTCCATACGGGTAAGGTTATTATTCATTACCATAGTGAGTTTTCCCAGTACGGTGATTAGTTGATCACCACCATTTGCATCACCAGCTCCACTATAATTATCTTGAGCAGGAGGGAAATCCCTACATGTGGTGCGTACATTGATACGGTTTCCATTTCTTTTACTATATTCCATTTCTAAACAATGGAATAAACTAGATCAGTTTATGAATCAAAATACATAATTCCATACTTATAAAACTCTTAACATAAATTGAACTATTTATGGATATAATCCATAATCATAGAAATGTTTTCTTTGAGGAATTATATACTCATAAACCCTTCATAATGATTTTTAGTGAAAATGTGAGTTATCCTAAGCAAATCCCACGGGAGTGTCGTAACCAAGAGTGCAGCATGGCCTGTTGTCGTGCACCAGTTCCCATTCGAGTCTAGCTCAAAGCGGTGTTTTCGGGCATTACCCGTAGGTACTTCTGTTCCAGAGCTGCCTCCACCTTCTCGTATCCAGACAGGGATGTATTGCTCGGAAAACTCAAAAAATATCTAAAATACCAAAATTCTTGGATGTTCTTCTATACTAATCCTCAATATCCATCTTAAATCTATGTTCTCTAATCAGAATTTATCTAAATCTAGCTTCCAAGGTCTATACTAAAATTCATCTGATACCACCTGTAATGCCTCAACCCCAGTTACCCAGATTCGGTGTATTGTTACATAACATTGGCACGATCACAAGAAAGATCAAGTTTCGAACGACCGATTAGTTTAATAGCCTTAAATTAACTAGATACATTAATAAAGTTTACATTAAATCATAAAAATGAAAACTACAATAACATAGTATCCATAGTCCACACTTTTATCCCCTCATACTATCCTTTAAGGTCATTTATAATTTACATCTTCACATCCTGGGAAAAATAAAACATAGAAAATGGGTGAGCTCAAATTCCCAGTAAGGATAACAATATAGCGGAAAATTTCATAAATAAGAATAAAAATTTAAGGCAATGTATAACTAATACAAAAGAATCTTAAACTTTAACTTCAACATAGTATGGAAAAAATAAAATGAAATAATTACATTTACTTATTCCCATGGATATTCTACTAATCCAAAAATAACATTCAATATCAATAACCACTTTCATAATGATGGAATATATAATGTGAGACTATCATAACCACATAGCCAAGGCCTCGTGCCAAGACTACAAATAATATTTTGGCAAGGCCTTGTGCCAAGACACTAGTTTGTCTCATGAGACCTACCAATTCACCGAGGAGCTATAGCAGGCTCCACCCGTCACATATTAAGTCCAATGCATTCCCATTTGAAAAGGTTTAGACCTAACATAAACATTCGTAATAAAACTAGCATACAAAATGTAAATACTTCATATATAAAACATTAATGGTATAAAAATAAGACATCCAAAATCAATCATATCATAAAACCTTCAATAAAATATAAGAAGTTTTGTATCATAATAAATCAACTTCAAATAAGCGTAAAATCCATCAAAGGATGTTAACATAGATGAAATCAAAACACTTTTTTATAGAAATATCTCTTTCTATTATGAAATCATTTAAGAGTCGTATATAAAATAAAACATTTTCTTTGAAAATATTCTTATAATCTTGTAAGGGAAGCTTAGAAAATTTTATAGCAGCAGAAAATAGCCACGCTCGCCGTATAATTTAAAAAAAATTCTTACCTTAATTCTGTCAAAAATGTTAAAGAGCACGTTATTTGGAAAATGACGGAAAGATTCCTTTATAAACCACTTATAAAGGTCAACAAGGGTATAAATGAATTTAACTCGTATTCTAATAAATATTAAGAATGTTTTGAAATACATTTTCAAGAAACATGGATGTGGATGATAAAAGAGTCCAAGTAGATTATTAAGTATAAACAACCTCAGATAATGAAGAGATTGTAAAATAAACCCTTACCTTGTAATTTTCCTTGTGTGGGGTAGGTTAAAATCTATTATAATGTTGAAATAATTTTTATAAAATTATACAATATTTATATATATTAATATGATATCATATATGATCTTTTAACATTGCTTTCTTAATAATATTTTAGAATTATCATCATTTCATATGTTACCTTACTCATTTTCTTTTATATGTTTTGTTATATAAGCCATGTTTGTTATGGACAGGTTGTATCTAATTAATATCCAGAATGATACTAAGTTTTAAACCTTATTAATAATCTTCAAATGAGAATTATACTTGAATGGATATAATGGATAATGAATCTCATCGCGTTCGTGGAGACGGTAGTCTGTACGTACGCACGAGCCAAAATATCATTCTTTTGATATTAAAATAATATTTAATTTGATGGTATATCATATATACAGAATCAGTATCATGCTATATTTATTATTTACATGAATTATATATCATTATTATAACCATCCAAATAATAATGTTTTGAATAACAATTACACCACGACGTGGAGACGGTAAGCCGTACGTACGCACGTATGGTGACATGTCATTCAATGGATGGATAGAATACTGAAATATGGTTGTACCATATTTATAATAACATCAAAGTATATATAATATACTGGAGTTATTATTTTATAATGGTAATAACAAAGATATAAGAAGTGGAAGAAGAATGGAACTTGAAAAGGGGTGGTGAAATCATTACCTCTTCTTTGGGTTCTTCTTTTTGATTTGATCAAAAGGGATCCATAGGATAGCTTTATGATCAAACTAAAGCCTATATGATGTAGTTAGGGATGTTGATAGAGTATTTTGGTAGGGTTTGGAAGATCCAATAGGCTTTTAAGGAGTTAATTAATGGGAAGGTGGAGTGCCCTTTTATAAGAGGGGCGAGAGGCACCTTTGGAAAATCTAGAAATATTATTTTATAATAAATTCATATTCAGTTTCTAATGGCTCCAAAGTGGATTATTTAAATGTTAAGGTGGGTAGGGGTCGAATACCACTAAACCAATACAATATATTTATGCTTGGGTCATTAAATTAACCTTATCTTTTAGTTTTAACTCTTAGTTAATTAGTTTGAAACTTACCATGCCACTTTGTATTTTTATATTATATAGTCAATAAAAAAACTATATACCTCCAGGTGACCCCCAAGTAGTCCATTAATGATACACCTATCATGATATAAGTCTCTTGGCCGAACCTTATATTTTTAGGAATTGAATATCAATTAATAATATAATATTTTTTTTAAAACCACTTGAATGTCAATTTTGACACTATTTAGAAAATTGATTTTTGAGAAAATCATAACAGAATAATTACTTCCAAAAAAAGTTAATTAAATCATTTATAACATGTCATATTAACCTATAAAATTAGTGTAATTCATAGAAACTCTCAAATAATATTTATTTTGGTATTTGTATTATCAATTATTTTAATTTTTCACTATTATGGTAATTATGACATCATCATTGTGTCAAAAATAAATTAACTTATTTAAGGTCTAAAAATTATAAATAAAATATAATTATGTAGGAAATATTTTTAGATTTCTACAGAATATTTATAATCTAATTTATCGTATTTTTATCCCTATATTAAAAATGTTTTAGTAAATAAACATTGATTTTAACTCTTTTAACTCATCTTTGAATTAAATAATAATAAATGACCTAATCTAATCCAAGTGGACCTAAATGATAATATTTTATTCCTATGGTTGTTTTTGGTCGAGATACACTTGTCCAATAGAATTAGGACATGTGTTAGGGAAATATTAATATCATTTTTACAAGTAATTACCCTATTTACTTTTAACCGTGGTAAATAAAAGTAAAAAGTTACTATTCACCAAAAATTATTTTCATCTCATTGAACCAAATTTTACTCCATAATATTAACTATGCCTCTTGGATTTTCTAAATTCCACTCACATAAGTGGTAAAATTAAGTTTTATGAAAAATTTAGTTTTTTTAACTACCACTTAGTGGTTTCACTATTCATCCAAAAATGATGTTTTTCAGAAAAATATCAAAAATTCACCTTAGGCTAATTTCGATATTCCAAATCCAAAATTGAAGTCCATTTTGAAAAATAAAATTTATAAATTTAAAAAAGTATGTATTAATATTCATAACGACTAGTTTGATTGGTTGTGGTGTGTTAGAACTCGATGTTGCGTACAACACACGCTATTGAATTATTCAAAGAGAAGCGTACTGTAGATGCTTGGGGTGTTACAAAAATATCAAAATATATTTATGTGTTATATAAAATTCTTTATATAATAATGGATAATTCATAAATATTTCAATTAAATTGTTGTTTTACATTTTTAGGTTACTGTTTCTCTAATATATTTAGTTTAACCCCCATGG
The DNA here is from genome assembly GCA_963277665.1 of Viscum album. NCBI lineage: Eukaryota > Viridiplantae > Streptophyta > Magnoliopsida > Santalales > Viscaceae > Viscum > Viscum album. The sequence continues at coordinate 1,872,238,772 of OY728133.1, forward strand.
ACACCTCAATTTTACCTTAACCGCAATAAATAATTTAAATATTTTTATAATTATTTTTTTGGCAAAAATTTTGTTAAATATATATGATAATATAAATTATTTTTATTTTAAATAGTGAATCCAATTTTTTAATTTCCATTTATAGAAGTGGAAAGAATTAGTTTAAATTTAATCCTACTGACGCTATGAGAATGGGATTTTCAAAGAAAAAATGATCCCAAAATTTGAAATATTTATATATCAAAATTAAATAATAAATTTATTATAATACGCTAAATTTTATTAATAGTATTACCTCTTGTTTTTAAATAGATACAAAATATTCTATACCATACATGTATGTCGTCTCAACCTTAAATAAAAAAGTAAATATTATTATTTAAATTTTATCCATTTTTCCTTGTAGTTAGAATTGTTGGAATGAATAGTATTAACTAAATTATAAAAATATGGTTTAAAAATTTATATATAATTAATTTATGAGTTATAAATTAATTATAAATGAATGTAAAACCATTTTTCAAATATAATAAAATGTTTAATTATAAAACTATTTGCACATGCACAAGTGTGTTTTAATGAGGACATGTCATAATGATTAAATTAATGGTTATATATGATAATAATGTCATATTTATCATTATAATAGAATAATATATCATTTTTTTTTCATTTCATGCACATAAATCATATAATGTCATTTGTGCATATTTGTGAGTTATCAACTCCATGAAACAATGTGATTCATTTTTCATCACCACATATCAATTATGATTTATATAAATGTATATTTAAATTTTCAATATGATATTTATAAAAATATTATAATTATGGATCATAAAAATAATATTAACTTTCCTTCCATATTTATCAATGAAAAAATGGGAATGTAACTTATTCGTACGTATGTCCTACAGTCTCTAGGATTAAAATGCTGTTCTTTTTTCATAACCATACATAATTTTGTTTTATTTTGAAATTAAATTTTCAAATTTATAATAATTTCATGAATATTATTTTCTAGATGATGGACTAATGACCAATTTTGCCTATATACATCATATAATGTAATTTTGGACTGATGTACCTAATACCATCAAAACATCCTACGTGAACGTAAATAAATAAGTAATTATTATAGAATGGTGATAAGTGATGTAGATTAAATGATAAAAATAAAAATGGATATCAAGAAAGTAAATAATTAACTTAATTCTATTATTCATTATGATAAATAATATACATGATGAATCCAACTCGAGTTAAGAGATTTTTTATCAATCTGCATTCATTGAGACATTTCATGATGATATGAACCTTTATTATTTTATAAGGTGTATATATGGATAATTTGACATTTAATAATAATATTTTATCACTGATCACTTATTTAACGTTTTGTTAAATGTATTCTCACATGGAGATTAATATTTAAATGTTTAATGTGTTGTCTAACACCTTTAATGATTAAATATTTAGTTAACATATATTTTTTCTCTATGGGAATATTCATGATAATATATTACATATTATAAGGGAAACATTATGTCTATTTTAATTTCATTCAAATTTATCAAAATATAATCATTTTTCATGTTTTATATAGATATTTTTGACAAATTACAATAAATATTATATTTAACATATATAGTGACAAAAACTTATCTATTTCCATAACTATTATTTGATATTTGGTATACTCTACATGATATAATTTTTTTAGAGATAAAAAAAATTATTACCTTTTCTAGGTATTTTAGTGTTGAAATTGATTTGGGAAATTGATTTATTATTTCAATATTTTGAAAATATTTTATTCTACTACAAATGAACTTTTATGAATGAATCTTTAAAAATTGAAATCTTTTACATGTGATGATTATATAATAGTATATAGATATTTTATTGGTTGATAAATTATAAACAAAGTATTGGTGGGTACATGGAAAAAATGATTGGTTATGTCATACCCTCTAATACATTGGGTATGGAAGTCGGTCGTATGTCTATTCTGTTTGTAGGAGTAACATGTATGGAAGCTGGTGGAATTTCCATTCCATTTGTAACAGCGACATGAATGGAAGTACAACATACGGTTATTCTATTTTAAAATAATAATTTCCCATGTTATCTACTAATATATTATAATTTTTCTTATGAGTTTTCATGAAAATATTATATTTTCAATTGGTATAATAATGATCTTTTTGATATGATGATCTCTTTTTTAAGGTGAAAAGGTATGTTTTATTTTAAGGAAATTTTTATAGGTTTTATCTGGATTAATTATTTTATTTTTTTATGTTCATTACTGATATTTTTATACTCATCCAATATTTTAAAAAAATTCATAGGTCGTAAGGCTGTTAAGGAAAAATCAGTTGTCATTATGAATGAATTGAATTTGTGTCTCCAAAATAAGTAACATTTTTAAGGGGTTTCCTTTTGAAGAAAAATTAGATACATATAATTATATTAAAATTTTAATCTAATTGTACACAATGAAATTGTTTTTAATTTTTTTCTAAAACTCTAAATTGATAATATCCTCCAATGTTTATTACAGTTCAAGAACACTAGAAAAAGTCATGTTTAAGGATGGGTCATTATAGTTTGTATCAAATGATGGGTTAGACCACATAGTACAATTTTATTTTTTCTAAAGATTTATGGTTATCATCACCGTATTATAATTTTAATTTTAGTTATTCATTTAAGGCCTTATAAAACCTTTTGAGTCTTTAAATTAAGACATTTTAAGGTGATTAACAGTATTATATTTGGATACATTCACCTTTGACATAATTATGGGTTATTACAATTTAGGATGAAAAATAAAATTTATAAATTAACCATTTAGATTAAAACATTGTATTTAAAATTTTAATGTATTTATCATACTTTTGAGTTATATAGTTTTACCAAAAAGGACATCCAATAGGATGTGTGGCAACTCGTCGCATCTGGCTGGGCTGCAAGAATCAAAAACAATAACTGAAGGGTGACATTGGTGAATCCCCAATGATTGTCCTCTGTAAATTCTTGTATTTGTAATAATTTTTCATTACTGTTAAATTATCTAACAGATAAATAATCACTTTATTTTGGGAAACCATGTTTTATCGAATAGATAACCATGGCCTTGGAAAATGATTTTGGGATTATGTTATTAATATTGTTTCATAAGACAATCATTATTTTTTAGTTATATATAATGATGGTAAATAAAATAATATGTTATTTAATTTGAGTAATAAAGGATGAGTTATATTTTGAAATAAAAATATGCTTATATTGTGTAATTATTGTGATTCAGGTGATTTATGGAAATGATTAAATGGATAATATGATTAGGATAATTGAATATTGGTATGAGACATTATGAGAAATTTATGTTATATTGAAAAAATGTTATAAACTTTCTTTGATGAATATGTTATTAAATCCTCATAAATTTTGGTTTTTAATCATAGTTATAATTTTTTTTATTTTAATGACACATATTTTTTGAATGGTTTATGTTGAACTTTTTGTAATACTGGTGAATTTTTAGGATTAATGCAGTTTTTTCTTTTATAAAGGTTTATTATTTTTGAGTCATTATATTATCATAACCTATCCATTTCAGATTTGGATAATTTATAAATACAAATTAAATAGATTGTAAATATTGTGTGCATTATATTATTATCTAAAATTTGATTTAAGTTCTTCTGGCATGAAAATTTCATCTTGAAAACACATCATTTAAAGAAAAATATGAACATATAGTAAACATATACTAATGGATACATATATATTTTACATGTAACAATATTTACATTATTTATTAGTTTAGTAATTTTTATTATTCTATAACTCTATTAGAAGGATCTGATAACAAAAAACATTATCCATTTAATTTTCTTTCAATTAAATCAATAACCTTTTATCCAATCAAAAATTTGTTGTTTTTGGATTGTTAAATTTCTCCTGATCAAGTAATCTATCAATCTCCATAAAAACATGGTAGTAATTTTTTATTCTATAACCATGTTTTCTTACATGGAACCCTAGAATATGTTACCTTAGGCGACCTTAATACTTCAGGTTTTATCTTTTTTAGTGGAAGTCTTATTGACCCTTCTTCCGATGTGAGATTTCAATTAAGGTATTTATAAAATTAAAACCTTACTTTTTATCCCATTTTCCAATTGTGAGGATGTAATTTTTAATGGCATGGTATGTTGTAATATCTAGAGTTTTTAAAAAGTAACACTATGTTTGATATCATACATGATATGCCACATAGAGCTTACATAAATAACTAAATATTATTATTTAAATGTTATAATTATATGCTAGTATTTATAATAATAGGAATATAAAATATTAACATAATTATGAAAATATTTTGTACACATTTAAATATAATTAATTTTTGAGTGATCTATTGATTATAAAAGAATGTAAAACTCTATTTAAAATAAAATGACTTTTTTGAATAACTATTTAAATGTGCTCAAGGGAGTTTTATAAATAATAAAACCCCTATTATAGGATTATATTAATGAAATATATATATATTTATTTATTTAATATTAAATATAAATTCTAACATCCATATTATGTGTTTTCTATTTATGACATATGAACAAATCCAATTTTACAAATAAAAGAAGCATTTCTCAAAAACTATAGTTCATCTACCTTTTAATGGGGCACCTATTTTAAATATATTATTTGTGACTTTTATTAATTATTTTGGAAAAAATAATCTTCTTATTTGGAACCAGAACATACAAATTATCTTCTGATGAATTTATAATATTTTTCAAATAAATTTCTTATTTTAGTGAATATTGAAAAATATTGTGTTTTATTTCGAAATATGTTTTTTCAAATTTATTTATAATGTTATATTATCATTTTATAATTTATAATGTATAATTACATGGTTTATGTTATAATTTAATAAAATTTATATCATTAGAATCAATTTCACATAAAAAATGGTTAAAAAAACCTGTGAACTTTTGAATGTTGTACTTTAAAAACTTGTTTTCTTATTCAGTCAACTAATTTGAATTTTTATTAATTATGGATAATTATGTGTTTTGAATTTGGAAAAAATTATTTCATATTTGGAATAATAATTTTCAAATTATATAAATAGTTCCCTTCTATTTCTGGGAAATATGATAGTAACATTTGTAATTATTTTTATTACCACGATTAAGTGTAAATTAGGCAATTAATGGTTAAAATAATATGAAAAATTTTATAAACCAACAAAAACACTTCCTAATATTATTCATGAGAAGTTTTTGACCAATATAATCATAGGTCCAAAATAATGGGCTTTGGAAGAAACTTTGACGTGATTATGACATTTATAACATTTTATTTAATATTAAGACAAACATGTCATAATCATGTATCTCATAATTTTAACAATTTCATTAAGGGTTTAGATACACAATATATTAGACTATAAATATTATTTTGAAATATATAATTATTACCTCCATCGTGGTAATTTATTTATAAATTTTATAAAATAAATAAATAAATTAAATGGTGACAAATGATGATGCAATAATTGTTTCATTAATATAAGAATAAAATAAATGACCATAAAAAATTATAATAAACAAAATTAAAAATAATTTATTTCATTTATTAATTTTATTAATTTTATGGATTTATTTTACATGTTATTGATGAGTTTAATGAGTTAGTTTGACTATGTTATGATGTTTTGATATTGTTAAAAAAGTCCAAAAAATGATTATTGTCAAAATTGACAAAAATAGTATTTTAAAATATGAAATACATTATTAAATGTTATAAATATTATAAAAATACAGGATTACACCAAAATATTTGTATAAGTCCTAAATTTTCATTAATTACTATTTTATGGTCATTTTTCATGTTATGTAAATATAATGACCATCAAATATTAAATTTCAAAATAAAACATTAAGAGTTAAAGGGGTTAAAACAAAATGATAAGGATTATAAAATAATCAAAACATTTCCAATTCTAATTATATGATATTATTTTACCCATAATAGCAATATCATTAAAAAAATCTTTTTACTTGTTTGTAATAGAAAATAATTTATAGTAATTTAATATTTTGAATAATTCCAAGAGTCCTCATCCCCTTTATTATAAAATGGCACTACTTCCTATCTTTTCTTCACACATAATAACCAATTTTTATCAAAAACTATCTGCTGAAATACATTCTTATAAATCGTCCCCAATTTCATTATTCCTGATTTTAGGAATAACTCCCTCATTTCAGGTGTTAAGGTGTTAAACAAAAGTGATCGTCTAAAAGAAAGGTATCGTTTTTCATCATGTATTTATATTTTATTTATTCTTCTACTTCGTTGAAATATTATTAACCAATGTGTATATAATAAATCCATTAAACTCAATATAATTATATATTATTACATTAATATCACAACTTAAATCCCTCTCTACTTCTATTCAATGAGAAAAATTAAATCATTCATGCATACATGTGAACTATTACCTCTACGAACCGATATAATTCGCTTTCCGTTACCATCTCTCAAGAATGGTTATAATTATGGAATTATTTTTTAATAATGATATTAATTCCATATATTTAATTATATGAAAATAATATATCTATTATTTTCTTACCATCCTTGCATTTAAAAATGATAGCATCATTTGTGCTAATGTGTGAACTATCACTTCCACGAAGCAATGTGCCTATTTTTTCCTCAGAACATAAAAAATAGGACATATATAAGTATATTTAAATTATTAAAATGAAATTTATGTTATCACTATAAAACATTATAGTTAAAATATTATTTTTCATTCATTCAATAATGATAAATAAAAAATGGGAACATTACTCATTAGTACATATGACCTACCATCTCAATGATTATAAAAATTTTTATTTCTTATAAACATACGTAAATTATTAGTTTGAAAATTATTGTTTCAAATTGATTATTATTTATTGTATATTTCTATAAATATGATGTAATAAAGACTATTTTTTGTTGTAAACATCATAACAAGTCATTTTAGACCCATATACCTAATATCATCAAAACATCTAACATGATATTAAATAATTAAGTAACAATTATAATATAATGGGAATTGATATTAATGTAATAAAAAAATAGTAAAATTTTTCTCAGGAAACTAATTAATTTATGTTTATTATTAAAAATATAAAGAACTATTGGTCGAAGTGGACACTCAAGAGGGGGGTGAATTGAGTTCCAATTAAAATTTCTGCTAAAAACAATTTCTATTAAAATCCCCCAATTTCAAAAACAAATTAAACTGTAGTGAATTTATACAGATTATAAAGGTTCAATTAGTTTCTCAAATATTGATTAATTCTCAGTTGACTTAATCGTATGATTAAATTAACTTTTGAAACTAACTTACTGGTTTGTAATAAATATAAACACTTGCGAGTTTAACTATCAAAGTAGCTTTGAAGATAAATTATATTTCAAAGTAATAGCAGTGGAATATGAAATAAATATGTACTGTATGGATATAAACTTTAACTAAAAACACAGAGGAGTTAACCAAGAGGTTTTGTCTCAAGCCGAGACTTAGTCCTCTCAAAAGTTTATATAAAGATGATCCAACAGCTTACAACTGTCCAGGTCCAAGACCACTACCACTGTTATTCGTGGGAAACAAAACAACAGCAACCAGCTATCCAGGTCACACACGACCTCTACCACTATCCACAGTGAGAAAATGAATGAAAAGATAGTGAGTGAGGATTTACAAATCCTCCAGTTAAGGTTCAGGAGACATTGTGTGTGTAAAATACAACAGATGACAGACACTGCTCGTAATGTAAAAATTAAATCACAGAGATAAAGATTTAGAGTTTAGAAATGGATCTAGTGATCTTCGTGCAGCACTTGACACCTTTTGTTGATTAGAATTCATTCTGAGTCTTCTTCTGGTTTTTGTCTGGAAAACAGAGTATCATCTATTTCCTTGACATCCTGGTTCAGCTTGCTTATCGGCTCAAGGAATGAAGAGTTTTGTGTAGTTCTTCTTTTGCATAGATTGCTCGATGTATGCTCTATGTTCTGGAGGCTGGTAGTAGTAGTCTCGTGAGTGCAAGTTCTCCAGTTGTTCTTGGCACGTTTTGAGCTTGATCGCAAGTGTGTTCTGTGTGCTCGATCTCTTCAAGTCTCTTGTCTCTCTTACTGATACATACTCGTTGTTCTTGGTTTTTCTTGTCTCTATTTTTTTTCTTTCACGTTCACCCCCTTTTTAACCTTATGCCTTTTTTGCTGAGAAGAAGGAATGATTGTCTTTTTAAATCGTACTTGGTACGGTTTCGGGAAATGGCAACAGAAATCATTTAATAACATTAAATTCATTAAAAGTATCAAATGTAACCGTTAGTATAATAAACAAATAGTGTCGAGGATATTGGATTTGAATCCGCAGTTCATTATAGGTAGCCATTTGTTTATAGATGTGTACGGTTGACTCGGTATAGGATCTTCCATCGGTATCTCTTCAAAATCTTATCGGTGGCTCTTATCGGTAGCTCTTATCGGTAGCTCTTATTAGTAGCTCTCTGTCCATTGGTAGCTCTGTGCATCAGTAGCTCTGTGAATCGGTACCCTTCTATCCATCGGTAGCTCTGGCTATCGGTAGCTCTGGCTATCAGTGGCTCTGGCTATCGGTAGCTCTAGATATCGGTAGCTCTGGCTATCGGTAGCTCTCGCTATCGGGGGCTCTGGCTATCGGTAGCTCTGGCTATCGGTAGCTCTGTCTATCGGTAGCTCTGGCTATCAGTAGCTCTGGCTATTGGTAGCTCTGGATATCGGTAGCTCTGGCTATTGGTAGCTTTGGTTGTCGGTAGCTCTGGTTATCGGTAGCTCTGGCTTTCGGTAGCTCTGGCTATCGGTAGCTCTGGCTATCGGTGGCTCTGTGCCTTATGCAAACCATATCTAATAGATATAATTGTTTCAAAGCTTGTATAAACAAGGATAATCGAAATTAACATAAATCAGAGATTATTGAACATTATTATTAACTTGATCACTAATTTGAATGAATTAAAATGTAGATCAACAGTAATTGAGAATAGCATAATATATGAACACATAATTGGGATTATCAAAACATATAAATACACGATTGGGATTATCAAACCAGGTGAGGTCAACAATCTCCCCCTTTTTGATAATCACAACTTATGATATGACCAAAAATAGTGAGAATATAGTATAAGAGAATATAACATGTATATTCGAATTTCTCAAAGAAAGCAGTATCAGAGGAAATAGGGGAAATAGTAATAGAATGAGATAGATCAAAAATTATCATAGTTAGTATTAAATACAATAGTATCATAGATAAGATTTGAAAGAATTGGTACCAAATAAGGAAATGTAAGAAATAGTATCAAAGGATCAAATTTCTCTCCTTTGATATTTCTCATCCTCTTTAGCATATTTCTCCCTCTCTTTATATTTTCTCCCCCTTTCTTCCCCTTTCTTTATATTTTACCCCCTTTGTGATAATCAAAAAGTGGGAAAGCAGACATAGAAAACTGATAAACAGAGATAGTGTAAAGAAAAGTATTTGTATCAGACCAGACAAAACTTACATAAACAGAATAGAAAAGAAAAAAAATTCCTATCAAACAGCCTGTCCGCTTTAGCAATCCTGATCTTCAACATGAGATCTTCCTTGTTGATCAGAAGAGGATGCAGGAGGTGAGGATGTGGGTGAGGGCTTTGGAATTCCAGAAATGATCACAGGAGGCTGAGCCACTGATACAGTGCCTGGCCTGTATGGGGAAGTTTGTTGAGTGATCATAGGTGTGAGGCTTCTAATGGCCTGAGCAGGATTCATCTAGATGGGAGACTCAGTAGAGGCAGAGGCAGGTAAGGCAGGAGGGACAATAACTGGTCTGTCATCAACATGCAAAAAGGGAAGCAACAGATTTCTGAAATCCATAATGATTCCTCCTCCTCTTTCCATAGAAGATATAAAATCATCTTTGTTCTCCATGAATTTTTCTAAGGCAGGAGTCATCTGCCTTAGCTTGCTCACTTGTTCTTGGAAGGCTTGAGTTACCGGGGGTAACTTCATGTTTTCCAACATCAGCTTGAAATGATGGTTGAGTTGTTGCTTGGTAAAAATCCTTTGGAAATAATAATCCACCTTGTTCTTGATTTCCTCCTGAGAGGCAGAGGCCTCTTTCATATGGTCGTGGACGATTTTCACTATTTCCCTGACTGAATCTCTTGTAGAGAGCACTAATCGGCTTAGATCTGATGAGTCCACAGAGCCACTGGTTGAAATAGAACCAAGTTCCTCCTTCATCATAGCTCATAATTGATTTAAATCAAATGCAGGTTTTGAAGCTAGAGGACCAACTGAGAAAGATACAGTTTCTTTGAAACTTTTCGTCAAACCACTAATCAGAGTTTGCAGCTGAGAGTCCTGATTTTTAACATGATCCTTTATAGAAGATTTGAAATCTTCAAATACTGAGACCATTTGTCTTACAACACTTTTCACATAGGCTAAATCCTTATCAGCTTGAGGCATTGAGCTAATGTAAGAATCTAAAGCAGTAACAGACTTCTTTAAGGCTTCAAGATCTGCTTCTATTCTAGAAGATTGGGTCTGGCACTCTTTGATTGCTTCCATCAGCTCACCCATAAAAGTTGAAAGATTGAAACCAAGAGAAAGCTAAAAAGATTGTTCTAACAACTTCATTTCTTCACTAAAACAGTGCTTCATCTTAGCAACTGAGGCACTGAAGGATTCATTCAGCTCATTCTTTAGGGATTCGAGATCATACCTTGTAACAAAATCAGTAGGAGCAACTATAGTAGATACTCTTGCAGAAGCTAAACTGACTATAGAATCATTCATGACTGATTTAATCGAGGATACTAAAAAAGATTCCATTGTCTTTACTTCTTCTACAAATCTGACTTTGAGATTTTCTTTCAGCACATCTAAATCATGTACTCGGACCACATCATCAGGTAATAACTCAGAATTGATGTAATAGCTGATCTTTGGTCGATTCAACGATACTTCATTATCCGAATTAGGATAATCCAAACCACAGACTATAAAACCTGGGTCTTCTACCCAGTCTTCAACCTCAATAGCCACTGTAACATTTCCAAAATTTGAATGATGCTCCCCCTCAATGGGTGCATTCTTATGTACAAAAACTACATTCTCTGCTAGTCTTTCTTCATCATAATCTTCCGCAACAACTTCCATTTCAGCAGCAGTAAAGAGATTTTCTGAAAAAGGTAAAGCTTCTTCTCTTTCTTTATCTACTTCAGCAGTAGGCACAACTGAGTTTCCAATCAATGGAATCAGACTCAGCCTAGCAGAATCAGATGATTCAGATACATTCTCTTTTTCTCCTTCTTGCTGAGGAACTGGCTGGTCTTCCTCATGAATAGATAACACTTCCTCTACTTTTCCTTTTTATGAGTATACAAACTCAGTAACAGGACTTGGGGGAAAGTCTGGATCTCCTCCAATATCCATAGGAGTTTCTTCCTCTTCTTCTTCTTGTGACTCATCACTGTACTCGGGTTCCTCTTCATTAGGTCCTAAACCTGGATCTCTTTTATCCTTTGGCCTTGAAGGATAATCCATAGGATTAAATTTTTCATACACCTTATTGTCATCACTGACCCATTCTCCTTTCCATGGGTTCCAATTGATTTTCATGTACTTACAAACTATAGTAGTGATACAGAAGTTATTCATAACTACAAATGTCTCATCTTGAGACTCAGCTATCCCTTTCACTTTTATCATCACAGAGATCATTTTGGAAAAGAATAAAGCATTAATCTTTGATTCCGACCTAATCATGTCTTCCATTTGACTCAACAGCAGTCTGCACAGATTAACTTTCACACCATGTCTTAACAGTGGTAGAAGATAAATATATTGATATCTCAGATTAGAAAAATGACCTCTCCTCGGTATCAAAACATGTTGAACAAATTTGAAAAGCAATCTGGTCTCTCCATCCAATTCAGTAGCAACCACTTGCCTTTGACTTCCATTACCCGTTAGTTCTTTTAAAGCGGTCTCATAGTCAAAGATGTCACTGGTAGGTGGAATTTCTCTTGGGACATACCCAGATACACCTTCATGTGGGACTTTTAAACATTCATCCCACTCTACTGAAGAAAACGACATTTCTTTTCCATTTAAAAAAGAACTTACCCGATTCTCATTCGCAGACTTCTCAAAGCTTACGAATTCGTAGAACTGTTTCACTAACTTCGGGTAGTAGGGACCATTGTTATTTGAAAAACAATCTACCCATCTCTGATCTTCCAGAATTTCAAGCACCAACGACTTGCTTGGTAGCAGCCAATCTACGCATAGCTCCTTTTCAATCACAATATCTCTATTCTGCAAATGAGGGTTTACTGGTCGCTTTCCCGACCTAGTTCTGACATTACATCCACTAGCTTCTTGCTGCACTTTCTGCTTCTTTGTTTTAGGCTCTACATTGTCATCTCTGTTGCCAGGAATCTTGGTTTTTGCCATCGCGGAATTAGGGTTCTCAGTCGATTAGGGAGCTACGATTCGAAGGTGAAAGGTTTTGGGTCCGGTGGAGTGAGAAGCGGCATAGGCTTAGTTTTATCATGTAGGAATCATAAATAGACGAATAAAGTAAAATAGCATAAAAATAAAACGATTCATATTCTTGTGGCAGAAAAAATTTTAAAACATTGCATCAGTGAGAATTGATCATCGGTGAGAATTTCAGCATCGGTGAGAATTTCAACATCGGTGAAAATTTCAGAATCGGTGAGAATTTCAGCATCGGTGAGAATTTCAACATCGGTGAGAATTTCAACATCGGTGAGAATTTCACCATCGGTGAGAATTTCAACATCGGTGAGAATTTCAAAATCGGTGAGAATTTCAACATCGGTGAGAATTTCAGCATCGGTGAGAATTTCAACATAGGTGAGAATTTCAACATAGGTGAGAATTTCAACATCGGTGAGAATTTCAACATCGGTGATAATTTCAGCATCAGTGAGAATTTCAACATCAGTGAGAATTTCAACATCGGTGAGAATTTCAACATCGGTGAGAATTTCAACATCGGTGAGAATTTCAACATCGGTGAGAATTTCAACATCGGTGAGAATTTCAACATCGGTGAGAATTAAACATCCCCAGCTCGTGCCTAATGTAACTTAACCTATCAGAACTTAATGGTTTTGTGAAAATATCGGCCAATTGATGTTTAGTGCCAATAAATTCTAGAGTAATATCACCTTTTTGATAATGATCTCTCAGAAAATGATGTCTTACATCTATGTGTTTTGTTCTAGAGTGAGATACAGGGTTCTTAGATATGTTTATTGCACTAGTGTTGTCACAGTTAATTGAAAAATGTTTAAACTCAAATCCATAGTCCAACAAAGTCTGTTTCATCCACAGAATTTGTGCACAGCAACTACCAGCAGCTATATACTCTGCTTCGGAAGTAGACAATGCAACTGAGTTCTGTTTCTTACTACACCATGACACTAGGGATCTTCCAAGTAAATGACATGTTCTAGATGTGATCTTCCTTTCTAACTTACATCCAGCAAAGTCAGCATCTGAATAGCTAGTTAGGTCAAATGATTGTCCTTTTGGATAAAACAAAATTAAATTTACAGTATGCTTAAGATATTTAAAGATCCTTTTAACAGCCAGTAAGTGTGATTCTTTAGGATTAGCTTGAAATCTAGCACTCATACATACACTGAACATAATGTCTGGTCGACTAGCAGTAAGATAAAGTAAGCTTCCAATCATTCCTCTGTAATTGGTTTGATCCACTGGTTTCCCAGCTTCATTTGTATCCAACTTACAGGTAGTACTCATAGGTGTATCATTTTCCTTAATACTATCCAATCCAAAACGTTTTAAAAGATGTTTTGTATATTTACTTTGATTTAAAATAATTCCATCTCTAGTTTGAAAAATTTGAAAAACAAGAAAATACTTATGCTCTCCCATTAAGTTCATTTCAAATTCATTTTGCATACTTTTTAAAAAATGAGTACATAAAGAGTGTTTAGAAGATCCAAATATAATATCATCAACCTAGATTTTTACAAATAAAACATCTTTAGAAATTATTTTAATAAAAAGAGTTGGATGAGCAATCCCTTTAGTAAAACATTTTGAAATAAGAAAATTGCTGAGTCTATCATACCAAGCTCTTGGAGCTTGTTTTAAACCATATAGAGCATTAGAATGTTTAAAAACTTGATTTGGAAAATGAGGGTTTGTAAATCCAGGTGGTTGTTCCACAAAAACATCTTCAATTATAAAACCATTTAGAAATGAACTTTTGACATCCATTTGATATAACTTGAAATTCAGATGTGATGCATATGCAAGTAAGATCCTAATAGCTTCCAGTCAAGCTACAGGTGCAAAAGTTTCTCCATAGTCTATACCTTCTTCTTGACTATATCCCTGTGCAACTGGTCTAGCTTTGTTTCTAACTATGTTTCCTGATTCATCAACTTTATTTCTAAAAACCCATTTTGTGCCTATTGTCAAGGTGTCCTTGGGTCTGTCTACTAATTCCCAGACTTTGTTTCTTTCAAATTGATTTAACTCTTCTTGCATGGCTATTACCCAGAATTCATCATTGATAGCATCATTGATATTTTTGGGTTCTAGATGTGATAGAAAAGCTTGATGTTCAACCTGGTTCCTTAGAGAAGCTCTAGTTTGTGTTCCTCTATCAAGATTACCAACAACAGCATATAAAGGATGATTGTTTAGAATCTTAGTCGATTTGGTAATGGTTGGACTAGAAACTTCAGGTTCATCTATAGGTTCGGGTTCAACAGAAGCAGATTCTGGAAAAAGTCCAGAACTGGATGTTTTTATAACAGTTTCTTTAGATTTATCATTAAGGTCCAGAATAGACAATTCTTCTTCAAAATTCTCAAGAGAGGTTTTAGGCTCATGTGGATCAGTTTCATCGAATTTGATGTGAACAGATTCTTCCACACATTTGGTTCTCTTATTGAAAACTCTATAAGCTTTACTTGAAATAGAGTAGCCCAGAAAAATTCCTTCATCACTCTTGGATGCAAATTTTTCAAGATTGTCTTTGATATTGAGAATAAAGACTTTGCAGCCAAAAACTCTAAAATAGTAAACCTTAGGTTTCCTATGGTTCCACAACTCATAAGGAGTCCTCTTAAGAACAGGTCTGATCAAGACACTATTGATAACATAACAAGCTGTATTAACAGTTTCAGCCCAAAAGTAAATAGGTAGTTCATATTCATTGAGCATGGTTCTAGCTATTTCTTGAAGGGTTCAGTTTCTCCTTTCTACTACACCATTTTGTTGGGGTGTACTAGGGGCAGAGAAATTGTGACTATAGCCATTGTGTGAGCAGTAAGATTCAAACTCATGATTTTCAAACTCAAGACCATGATCACTTCTTAGGGTTTTAATCATAAGTCCACTAAGGTTCTCTACAGACTTGGAATATTTAACAAAGTAAGGACAAGCTTCACTCTTGTGAGCTAGAAAGTATACCCAAGTATATCTAGAAAAGTCATCTACAAGGACATAGACATAATGCTTCCCATTTAAACTAGAAACCCTTGATGGTCCAAAAAAATCCATGTGAACCAACTCAAGTGGTTGAGAAGTTGAGACTTCATTCTTTGATTTAAAAGAAACTTTGTGTTGTTTTCCCTTTTGACCGGGATTACACACTTTGTCATTTAGGAATTCTAACTTAGGTAAGTCTCTAACTAAGTTTTTACTAGCCATTTTTCTAAGTGAGTGAATGTTGCAGTGTCCTAATCTTCTGTGCCATATCCAAGATTCATTATGAAAATCATTCAAACAAGAAATATTTTTTTTGGCTAAAGAATTTAAATCAACAGCATAAACATTTTCATTCCTTAGAGCAGAAAATACTAAAGAATTTTTGGAGTTAAAAACATCACACTAATCATTTTCAAACTTGACATTGAAACCATCATCACATAATTGAGATATACTGAGCAAGTTATATTTAAGTCCATCAACGAATAAAACTTTAGAAATTAATACTGAGTCAGTGTTACCAATCTAGCCTAGGACGATAATTTTTTCCTTAGAGTTGTCACCAAAGGTGACATGACCTCCATCAACCTTTATTAAGCTCTTGAAGCAAGAATAATCTCCAGTCATGTGTCTTGAGCACCCATTGTCTAAATACCATATCTTCTTGTGATAGATCTTCAAGCAGGTCTCCTATAAAACAGATTTAAATAGAAAATGACTTTGGTACCCAGATTTTCTTGGGTCCAGATAGGTTAGCAATCAGGGCTTTAGGTACCCAGATTTGTTTTATTGGTTTTATACAATTAACAGAAGTAACAGATTGTGAAAGATAGACTTTATTTAGTCTATAACCACATGAATATCCTGTTGAAGCAGATGAATTTCCAAAACTGGAGCTAGCAATATTTTTTCAGACTTAGGAATAAATCGGGTTCTGGTGAACTGTCTCTGTCCTGGTTAGTATCCTAAACCAGTAGCCTATCTAGGTGCAACTTGCTTTCCTAGCAATTGAGTTAGAGAATATTTTCCATTTGTGAATTTTTCTAAATTCTTTCTATGTTGCTCATTTGACAGTTTCAGTTCTATATTTTCCTTTAGTAGTTGAGAATTCTTTTCCTTTTCTATATCAAGATCAGATTTATGCTTAACACATAAAGCATACTGTTTCTTTAAACCTTTGTATTTGTCTTTAAGCTCATTACAGGTTTCTTCCAACATATCACAGTACTCAAATAGTTCAGATTTTGACATGTTTTCCGAATCAGAATCATCTCCAGAATAATATGAATTTAAAACAGGAGTGTTAGATGTTACCTCAGAAGTATTTGTCATGAGACACATGTTGGCTCGATTCCTTTCAGAGTCCGAAGATTCGGCTTCACTAGTGTTGTCTTCTGAAGCACTCCAGGTAGCCTTCATGGCTTTCTTGTACTTCATGTCTTTGTAATCATATTTCTTTTTGAATTTTAACTTTGGACAGTCTGCTTTGATATGTACTCTTCGCTTGCTTTTGTAGCAGACAACTTCATCAGTCCTGTCAGCCTTCATCCAATCCTTTTTCTATTAGCCTTGTTGATCATACATTCCTTTGTAATTTGTTTTCCTAAAGAATTTCTTTTTCCTATAAATCTTCTTGAATCTCTTGGCTATTTGAGCCATCTCGGGATCACTGTCAGATTCTGAATTTTCACTCGTTGAACTCTCAGTCTCCATTTGTGGTTTATCATTGTCTTTACTCTTAAAGGCAGTAGTTTTAAACGCTACAGATTTTCTCTTGGGTTCCTCATCTTCTTCTTTATTTACTTTAAGCTCTTCGTCATACATCATCAGCTTACCAATTAACTCCTTGACATACAATGCTCCAATGTCACAGGATTCTCTAATTGAAACGGATGTACCTCTCCATCTATCTGGAAAACATCTCAGTATTCTCATAATTTGTTCTTTTGCAGGAACAATCTTTCCGAGTGAGCTCATTTTGTTTACTATCTCATTGAACCTGAGATACATGTCAGAAATAGGTTCATCAGGCTTCATTTTGATATTATAATATTTAAAAGTATAAGTGTTTAATCTCATTTCTTTAACATTAGTTGTTCCTTCGTGAAAAATAGCCATGGTATCCCAAATTTCAAAAGAAGTTTTTCATGCAGAAATTATGTTGAATTCTTCATCTCCTAGAGCACAGTACATATCATTCATAGCTTTTCAATTATTATTGTAAGCAGTCTTTGTAGGTTCATCCCAAGTAGATCTATCAGTAGTGGAAATTTTGTATTTAGATTCAATAGGAATCCAAATATCAAAACTCATGCTTTCTAGATGAATTTTCATTTTAAGTTTCCACTGAGCATAGTTATTTCCATTAAAGAAAGGTGGACGGTTAGTAGCAGCACCCTCAAGTCTATTTTCCATTATAAACAAAATTTAAAGAGAGAAAAATTTAGAAATAACAGAAATTTTAAGAACATTAAAATACAACTAAAATCACAGTTGAAAACAGAGTAATTTAGAAGATATTAACAACCCTCTGATACCAAATGTTGTTCGGAGTGGACACTCAAGAGGGGGGTGAATTGAGTTCCAATTAAAATTTCTGCCAAAAACAATTTCAATTAAAATCCACCAATTTCAAAAACAAATTAAACTGTAGTGAATTTATACAGATTATAAAGGTTCAATTATTTTCTCAAAGATTGATTAATTCTCAGTTGACTTAATCGTATGATTAAATTAACTTTTGAAACTAACTTACTGGTTTATAATAAATATAAACACTTGCGAGTTTAACTATCAAAGTAGCTTGGAAGATAAATTGTATTTCAAAGTAATAGTAGCGGAATATGAAATAAATATGTACTGTATGGATATAAACATTAACTAAAAACACAGAGGAGTTAACCAAGAGGTTCAGTCTCAAGCCGAGACTTAGTCCTCTCAAAAGATTATATAAAGATGATCCAACAGCTTACAACTGTCCAGGTCCAAGACCTCTACCACTGTTATTCGTGGGGAACAAAACAACAGCAACCAGCTGTCCAGGTCACACACGACCTCTACCACTATCCACAGTGGGAAAATGAATGAAAAGATAGTGAGTGAGGATTTACAAATCCTCCAGTTAAGGTTCAAGAGACAGTGTGTGTGTAAAATACAACAGATGATACACACTGCTCGTAATGTAAAAAGTAAATCACAGAGATAATGATTTAGAGTTTAGAAATGGATCTAGTGATCTTCGTGTAGCTCTTGACTCCTTTTGTTGATTAGAATTAGTTCTGAATCTTCTTCTGGTTTTTTTCTGGAAAACAGAGTATCATCTGTTTCCTTTACTTCCTGGTTCAGCTTGCTTATCGGCTCAAGGAATGAAGAGTTTTTTGTAGTTCTTCTTTTGCATAGATTGCTCGATGTATGCTCTATGTTCTGGAGGCTGGTAGTAGTAGTCTCGTGAGTGCAAGTTCTCCAGTTGTTCTTTGCACGTTTTGAGCGTGATCGCAAGTGTGTTCTGTGTGCTCGATCTCTTCAAGTCTCTTGTCTCTCTTACAAATACATACCCGTTGTTCTTGGTTTTTCTTGTCTCTCTTTTTTTTCTTTCACGTTCACCCCCTTTATAACCTTATGCCTTTTTTGCTGAGAAGAAGGAATGATTGTATTTTTAAATCGTACTTGGTACGGTTTCCTAAAATGGCAACAGAAATCATTTAATAACATTAAATGCATTAAAATTAAAAAATGTAACTGTTAGTATAATAAACAAATAATGTCGAGGATATAGGATTTGAATCCACAGTTCATTATAGGTATCCATTTGTTTGTAGACGTGTACGGTTGACTCGGTGTAGGATCTTCCATAGGTAGCTCTTGAAACTCTTATCGGTGGCTCTTATCGGTAGTTCTTATCCGTAGCTCTTATCAGTAGCTCTCTTTACATCGATAGCTCTGTGCATCGGTAGCTCTGTGCATCGGTAGCTCTCTATCCAACGGTAGCTCTGGCTATCAGTAGCTCTAGCTATCAGTGGCGCTGGCTATCGGTAGCTCTAGCTATTGGTCACTCTGGCTATCGGTAGCACTGGCTATCGGTGGCTCTGGCTATCGGTGGCTCTGGCTATCGGTAGCTCTGGTTATCGGTGGCTCTGGCTATCGGTAGCTCTGGCTATCGGTAGCTCTGGCTATCGGTAGCTGTGGTTATCGGTAGCTCTGGCTATCGATATCTCTAGCTATTAGTGTCTCAGTGCCTTATGAAAACCATATCTAATTGAATTAGAATTTTTTAAAAGCTTGTATAAACAAGGATAATCGAGATTAACAGAAATCAGAGATTATTGAACATTATTATTAACTTGATCACTGATTTGAAAGAATTAAAATGTAGATCAAAAGTAATTGAGAATAGCATAATATATGAACACATAATTGGGATTATCAAAACATATAAATACACGATTGGGATTATCAAACCAGGTGATGTCAACAAGAACAAACATTAATATTCAAACTCGAGGTAAGCGATTTTGTCCCAATATTCTTCCATTGATGAATTTCATGAAGTTATGCACATTTTTTATTTTATAAGGTGTGTATATGGATACTATAAAATTTCATATCTATAATTTTTCCATAGAATTTTTTTTATGTTTAGATAAATTTATTCTTTCATGGAGATTATGATTTTAAAGTGAAAAGTTGAATAAAAAACCATGAATTTTTAATTATTTAATTATAAAATATTTTCTCTCCTTGTCAATATTCATGATATTATGTTACATCTTAATAAAGAAACATTATTTTTTTAGAAATCTAATCTCAAAGGATCTGTGGTAAATTTTTTGAAAATTATGGATTTCGTAAGGATTGAATTTAAAATTTGTCCCCATAAAAAACTATAATCATATCACGAGGAAAAGAATTTTGGAAGCAACACACCACATCGATCACTCCTTTGTCTTCAATACCATTATTATGTAAATTTTCTTTATGAAAAATAAGTGTCATTATGTAGGTCATGGATGTTATTCCGTCCAAATATTAATCCAATTCTATTGTTATCATCCATTAGTGGTGAATTGATACTTCCCTAAAAAATTGGACAATAGTGGTACACTCACACTCAAACTATATGTAATTCCAATTCATTTTTCTAGAAAATAATACAACTCTGAAAAATCCAATCAAATCTACTTAAATATAGGTGGAATGACTATAAGGAACCAGTATAACATCAACAACATCATTGTTATTGTGTATAAAAATTATCCCATATCATGTATAACCCACATTCCCCCTCGGTTCCCTATCATTATTTCATTTGAGCCATCCAAGGACGAGGGATTCTAGGATAATTCAATCATCCCACAGTGTGTATGTACATTACTTGTAATGTTTAGACTTCTAAGAAAAACTCATCTTCCACTGTGACCCTAATTTTATATTTGTCTTCCTCTATAAAACATAAAGTTTTTTATTATAAATAAATCCTTTAATCCCTTTTCTGTGTATTTTGGTTTTTAAAATGGTTATGGAAATTGATTTATTATTTCAATACCTTATAATGATTTCTTTCGATATAAAATTTGATTATATGAGTGAAATGTTGAAAATTTAAATATTTTATCTCTGGGGGTTATATAATGGTACATGGACATTTAACGGGTGGTTACGTGATAATATTTGGATGGGTGGTTCCCTAAAAACCCACAGATTGGTGGTTTCGTAATAAAATATAATGCATTGGGTATGTAAGTTGGTCGTATGGCTATTCCATTTATAAGAGTGACTGGTTTGGAATTCATATGTATGGCTATTCCATTAGAAAGAGTGAAATGACTGGATATATATTGTATGGCTATCCCATTTTATTATAAGTATGTCCCATGTTACCTACTTATATATTATATTTATTCTTATATGTTTTCATTAATATTTTTTATTTTAAAATGGTAAGATTTTGATATTTTTAAAATGATGATCTATTTATAGAGTAAAAATTATATGTTTTATGTTAAGGAAACATTTTCTGGGTTTTCAACAGATTAATTATTTTCTTCTTTTATTTATATTACATCTCTTTTTATAATCATCACAAATTATTAAATGTATTTTTAGGGTCTTGTGATAGCTAAAGAAAAATAATAATTCCTTATAAAATAATTGATTACGTGTGTCAAAAAAGATGTCACATTTTATTGGGGCTTCCTTTGGAAGAAATAGTAGATATAGAGTATTAAAGTCAACTTGTATTTTTAGAGCTTACTATGTTATAGGTTATCATGATTCTATAAAACTATCAACAGAAAAGATCATCAAATTTCTACTATCCTTAAAAAATGCTAGAATAGTTTATTTTCATTGTCATATCATTATATTAATTGGTTTATAATGTATGTAATTTTTCCTTAAAAAATTAAAATATAATATACCATTATAATAATATTAAAAAAAGGTAGTTTTCAATTAGAATTCATTATTTTTCACTATTCATGAAATAAATTTATCCTTATGGAAAATTATGAAACATTAAAACAGAAATAATTTTTTCATAATACATTCACAGTTTAATCTAATATTTTCTGCTGAGGTTTTCAAAGGTTTGAAAATTTTAATATTAAAAACCCTAGTAACATGATGGAAAAAGGGGTTTTTGAGAAGTGTATTTTTATAGCATAATTTGATTTTATATTAAATCCATCAATAGTAATAAATATCTTATTTAATATAAATTAGAATTTAATTACATGTTATATAAAAAATTCAATTAAAACATTTATCTTTAAATATTTTTTAGAGAAATTAAAATGGTGGAACATTATGCACATGAAATCAATTTTTAGAAATGATCACTTTTTAATCCCAATAATTAAGTTCCACTAAAATGAAATAAAAAATATTTTCATTATTAATTAAGTTGATTAAATAATAAAAATTAACTATAATGTTAATTTAAAAAATAATTTTGCTTATATATTAATTAATTTATTGAAAATCATTTATAATTTCACCCAAAAAAAATGTATTTTAACCATTGAGTGAAAAATCAGTGCTTCCTGAAACAAAATCCAATAATTTCACCATAATTATATTTAGATATGATGGAAACAAAACAGAATTCAATATTATCAAATAAAATTTCTGAAATCACTATAAATTATTTAAACTTATTCTTAATAAAAAAAATTGAAGAAAATAAATTTTTATAAATATAATTAATTTACAAAAATTTAATTTATAATTGACTAAGAAATTATAAATAAAATTATATTGAGGTGATAATTTATATTTATATTTTATCAAGTATTTAATATTATTCAGAACCACATATTTAATAGTTATTTTATAATAATGATATTTAATATAATATTATTTCATGGTTCTCTAAAGCTCAATGATACATGTAAGACATGGTTTAGAAGAAACTTATTATTATATGTAACACAATATAATCTCTGTTTCTTCCATAATAATATCTATTCTGAATAATTCATGAAACAAAAACGTCTAAATATTTAAATTCATTTATTAAAAATTATTTAACAAAATTTCAAAGCGTTACATTCTACCCTATTAAAATTATTGTTTCCTAAAATATTCCCCTCGTTCATCAAAGAATTATAATTCATAAATTACTACGTAAAAACCCACATAAAAAATGGTAAATAAAAAATAAACCTAAAAAAGGAACAATATGTGTGATATTCATCTAGAAAAACAACTATTCGGTTTCAAAATTGAGGAACATAAGTAGGAAGTGATAAAAATGAAATAAATAGGATAATAAAAACCAAATATAGATGTATAGTGATATTGGACATTATCAAGAGAAAGATAATGAACCAAAATCAATAAACCAAAAGAGGCATGATAAAGGTCATTGATAAAATAAAATATGATGATAAAAGGATAATATTTTATTTTCAATATCATTTTAATAATGTGGAATAGTTTTCATAAGAGGATATACTTACTTGATTGAATTTCATTTCATAACCACAATCTCATACATTGGTTATCCCTTTCTCATTTTTCACTTCATCTATTACTCCATGAAATAATGGATATTTTTTTGTGAAAAACATACTAATAGAACTTTTGTCCCATAAACAGAATGTTAATTCATTATGTCTATCTTTAGTTATCATTACAAAAAATGGCCGGCATAAGTGATCCAATAATCATAAAAATTCATATAGTGAAGTAATATATAAATATCTAACGACTCATCCAACATTAAAATTAAACCATATCATACATGGTTATCGTTATGTCCCTTTAAATATTAAAAAACTAAACAGTAGAAATAAGGACCCTATATTTTAATAATGAACTTATCCTTAATCCAGCAAACATCACTATGTTTCCCATAAGGTTCACATGCCAAATATATGAATACCATGGTTATATAATCTCTAGAACCATCGTAATAACATTAATTTCCATGAAAATTAAATGAAAACATACTAGATTCGTCATTACATTAAAAAAAATATTTTATTGAACATATTACATAGATAAAATAATGTTCTCAAATCCATTAATTATAATGTAAATTACTTTTTTAATAAATCCATTATTAGTGATGAGGATATCAACCCAATTCAATTTAATTTATCCATATCAATAATATATTTCTAAAAACTAACATGACTTTCATAACTTCAAGAAAATATTAATGGTTACTTTTCCATAATAAAAATATCAATTTACCATTAAATCGCATTTCTATGTCATGAGTACTATTTTATATATTCTAGAAACTCTCTAATGTAAAACTATTGTGGAGTGATACATAGTGTTTCCATATTATAATAAAAAAAATACTGATACAAATACATCTTTTTGAATCCCAGTACTGAAATATATCAATCCTTATGTTTACATTATACACGATTAAGTATGACACATCATTGTATTCCATAAAATGTATTCCTTCATTGTTTCATTTTTACTATCTTATGCATCAAAAATATATCCATTACTCAAAAAACATTCTAATATTCTTTATGACCATTTGGCTATTGGACATCTATTTTCCCAATGATCGAAATTTCAATTTTTGAAATACCAAACCATTAATTATTCCATACGGAGACCGTTATTCTCAACCATTTCATTAATCAGAAATCTTATTTTTTTTCCTTTCTTGTTACTTAATTTTTTCCATCTTCTCCACACAGAACAAATTTCATCATACCAATTACACATTATCGTGAGTGATACATTATAAATTCTATAAGTATAGGGAATTTAAATTTCATTACCCCATGGTTTCTTCTTACCATACTCTCAATTATCTTTATCTTTCTAATCATTGGTTATTCAAAGGGTTGGTTAAGGTTAATGTAGTTAATAATGATCCATGAAAACTAATTTTTCATTACCAAAATATCCCTCACTCTAATAATATTACAATACAGATTCTCAATTGAAAACATCCTATCACATTCAATGTTTACCTAGTTTCTTCTGTGTCCCTCCATTTACATAAACCATTATTTATACTATGAGAAACAATACTCATAATTGGAAACCATTTAATCAGTAAATCACTTATATGATGTCTAAATCATGAAACCTTTTTTATTCGAATAAACCTTTGGTTTATCCTATGTCATTTTTATGTGCCATATATTTAAATATTGTATGATGGATTATAAAGGGCTTTTGAATTTCCAAAACACATCCACTAGGAGTGTAAAACATACTGTGGGGGAAGGTCTACTATTGCGATCTAGGGGAAGATCGATTCCAAATCCAGACACTCTTTATTGAGTTATTACACCTTGGTAATTATAATATAGATCCACATCAACTTATAGTGTATATATAGGGCTTTAATTACTTTGAATCCACTCACTATATCCTTTAAAAAAAATTCAAGCGTATTTTCCAATATGTTGTTTCATCACTTTTCTTATCCTTAGAGACATCCAAATACATATCATTTTAACTACCACTAGCGATATCACTAAATACTTCTCATAATAGTGTCCATGGTGAACTAAACCATTCCTCTAAAATAAACATTACAGGCTGAAGCATCTTGTACATGGATATTACATAATTTTAATGAATATTAATTATACGACACCAAAAAAACCCAAGAACAAAAATATTTTAATACCATTAGAAACATTGAAAACATAATTTATTATAATTAATGATCTTATATATATCTCATAAATCTATAACCCTTTAGTAATCGTACTAAAAACTCATTATTAATAACATGGGGAAAGGAATCATAATAAAGGGAGACCTTAGATTCTCAGTAAGTATATATATATAGATATGTAAGAATAACACGAGAATAATGGTATAAGAACACAAGAATAACATTTTAAAGCCATACCACACATATCTACGTGTTTAGACAAAGATGATAAGGAATAATATCTTATCCTGTTATTTATTTTTGTTGTGAATAAAGTCTGAGAAAATATGAAACCACTCCTATTTTTATATTTTGATGATCTGACTGATCATCATACTCATTAAATCAAAAACAAAATTATTGATAAAGTCCATTTGATTTTGAAGGAATTATTTTTCTTAGATACATGGAACTCACAATACATTCCTTGTAAAATCTGATGATTATTTCTTTGTTTGTATTTAAAAAATTTCATTAGTTTTTTGTAGAACATGTGATGAATACCTTATGAATGTATGGTGGAGAAAAGTTGATTCCAATTTTTTAGAACTGATTGGAATGAATGATGTTGAAGGACGACTACGAATTAGCATGGTTCATTTTTCCTATGTATATTATTATTGAGGCACAGTTTCCAGGTTTTTCCAAATTTTTTGGGTATATAAATTAGAGGGGATAGAATTTAAAAAAATCGAATTCCAAGATGATCTTATGAAATTATGTAAAAGGAATGATTTTTGTGAATATGGTTTTCATCAACGATCAAACAAAGTTGATGGGGATCTCCCCGATTAAGAGTAGTGGAGTTTCATGAGTACATGATGGTTTGATAGTGATATTAATGAAAATCACAAATATCAATGATGCATCGTGAATGGAGTATTCCATGGAATTTTATTGTGTCATACAAAAAATGTTCTGGCGGTAGCAGAGCTTCGCGAATAGAAGATCCCATAAATATTATGTGGCCCCACTTCATTTGAGATAAATATAATATAGGGAATATATAATTGATCTAATTTATATAATATAGAGGATCTATCAAAAGATGGATTTAAATTTTAGTTTCAGTAT
Organism: Viscum album; assembly: GCA_963277665.1. NCBI lineage: Eukaryota > Viridiplantae > Streptophyta > Magnoliopsida > Santalales > Viscaceae > Viscum > Viscum album. The sequence goes on from OY728133.1 coordinate 1,872,265,624, forward strand.
CAAGAAAAGTCTTAAAGAGACTTGATTAATTTCATTGCTTCATTGTAAGGGAATATTTTTTATTGATGGGACATTCTGTGGTGACTCAGTGATCTTTGTGAAGGCAGATGGTTCAAGAACGGAAGGATGAATCTCAATGTTTGGGAGCATGATAAGGGAGCTTTATGAACCACAATTTTCAATACATAATTTAAGTGAAAAAATCATTCAATGATAATCAACTAAGGTCTATATAGTATGCCCCATCCATAATCATTACTTAATCTTGAGTTAAGTCGAGAATTCGCATTGATGATCTTTGCAGGTTTATAATATTAGAGAATTATGGCGTAACAATTACATTACATATCAAATATTCCAATGTAGATACTTCTAATGTAACCTATTTTTTCCACAACATTAAAACTATATAACTAATAAAAGTATTCTATTCTTGATATATATCGTCTTGATTTCATCAGTTCTCTTACCCTTTCTAATACCCTATGAAAAAACATTTAAAAAACTCAGGATGAGCATAAAAATCTCAGAAAGTTTTATAAAATAAAGGAAGAAATCATTAGTCCATTAATACATATAAATCAATGAAATCATACGTTTCAATCATAAAACATAATATCTTAATCATACCTAAAAAATATTATTATTTATGAATAACACATAGAAATATTAAATCATAAATGTAACTTTTCGCATCCATATCATAGATTCATTGTAGATTTCATTACTACATAGGGTGTTATGATGGGAATAAACATTGTAGTATATTACCTAAATCGCTTAGAAGAGACATTATCGTTTACCTCCTTCATGTTACCCAATTCATTGGAGTGAAAACTATGGTTCACAAACCCTAGGATTATCATAGAACCACCCTTATACATAAACAATGTCCAAGAACCATAACATATTCATAAAACATAAAACAAACGTAAAGGAAAGATAAAATTTCCATATTTCAATCACAATATATAATTTAAATATATTTAAATGACCAAACCATTATCAAAGCCTTTTTCAATACCCAAATACATTAATGAATATATGGTATTTATTTTCTTTATAAATACACAACAGCTTGTTGAGGATGCCAAATATCAAATAATTCTCGGGGAGTCGGAATGGTTGTTTTCACCGCGTATGTTAAAAGGAAACATTCCTTCTGTCATTTACTAAAACTCTATGTAGAAAAACATTCACATTTAATTATATGAAATTTAAAAGGGGTTTATTCACAATATAAATTAATGACATGTATAAATCAAAATATACCTCAATGAAAGGAGATTGAGACAATGTCCCTTACAAAACATTTATAATTACATTAAGGATAAATCAATGACATAATTATGTGTGAAAAATGAAAAATACATTAAATATAATTGGATATTATGTGTAATACAATCATAGGTCATTAACACATATTCATAACCCAACATAATCATGAAATAGATGTTTAACCAGAAAAAATGAAATTGGGTTAGGAAGTTCCATTACCTCGTGTTCGACATGACTCGTTCTTTCATTAGTCCCCTGATTAATAAACTAAAAATAATATCTTTTTTCTTATGAACCTTTTTCAATGTTTATTATTCTTTTTATATCACTTATTAACACATTATAAAAATTACATAATCATTTATGTTAATAACAGTCATTTTGTCGATATTTAGTACTTGAGTCAAAATGAACATGTTAAAATTACAAATTGTCCATGTGGTCAAAATTCTATTATCTTAATAATTATATTAATTATTTAGATATCATATATTTCATATATATCCATTATATATATATATATATATTTATAAAATTATATAACATTTGTAGATAAGAAATTAAATGCACTGTTACTAGAGATGGTAAGTCGTACGTACGCATGAATGCAACTTTCATTTATATTTCGTATTTAATGGAATGAAAAAATAATGATAAAATGATATATTATAATTCCAGTATATTATAATATATAATTTCATTAATTAAATCCATTATAGGTTCCATATATGGTATGAAAAAATCATATCATTTTGAGGGGTCAGTAGTTCAAACTTTCCTTAATCAAATTATCATATTTACCCATTATAGAAACCATATTGGAATGCTATAAATGAAAAATATATAAGAATATAGACAATATAAATATAATATATATCTCATAAAATTTTATTTCCATCTCAATGGCCACTATGATTGGTAGTAGGTGATTACTGAACTATCATAGTTTCATAAGGTAGAAGTTCACCGTCCACAGAAAAATATGTTTTATACACATTAGAAGGTGGTGTGTGTATCTATAGTTCATATATTACTTCTATAAACATAATATTATATTAAATATATTAGTTTTGTTATAAATAATTGAATAAATAGAGTTTAGGGTGTTGGAGATGGAAAATAAAATAAAATAACTTGAGAAAAGACGTTACCTAAAATCGGAAAACATCATTTGATTTTAATAAAAGAGATCTCTTGAATTTCATCATTACAATGGGAATGATTCTAGGAGGAATATAGGTATTTTAGGATATTCATGAATTAAATTTTGTACAATCCAAGGTTCTTGAGAGGTGTGTGTAATGGGTTAGAGGTGGTGGCCTTTAATAGGAGGGAGGAGGGTCACTTTAGGAATGTATGAAACTATTATTTTATTATAAACTAAATTTCGATTTCCTAAGGCCCTCAACTCATTTAAATAGAATATAATGTTCTTATGGTTTTAAATACTCTTAGAAAATGGGATTTAGACAAGTTTAGGTCATAAAATTAACCTTATCGTTTAGCATTAACCCTTAGTTAACTTATTTATATTTTACCATGTCCTCTTGAGTATTCATACTATATGGTTAATATAGATAATATAAAATTACATGACACCCGGAATTGATAATTTATGACATTTGTATCATTATATATTCCATTTTTCAGAATCATAGATTTTAAGGATTATTTTATAATTTAATTAAATATTAACTATTTTAAAAATTCATTTATCTGAATTTATAAACTATTGATATCAAGACTTTTAAAAAATCAATAACAACCCAATTATTTAAAACAAAAATCATTAATTTAAATATTAGAAGTTATTAATATCCCTAAATATCCTTTATTACCGAATTTTTTAAAAAATAAACTTATTTTAATATTTATAGACTCATTTATTTAAAACATTCATTTCAAAGGTAATCACTACATCAATATTGTGTCATAAATAAATTTATTTATTTGATGTATAAAAATTATATGTAAAATACCATGATATATGATCTCATTTTATATTTATAATTATTATTTATAGTTGCATATATAACTTATATAAACCCATACAAAAATTGTTTTAGTAAAATATATATGTTTATGTTACATAAAACTTATCTTTAAATTAATTTTTATAAAGTGTCCTTTTCACTTACAAGTGGATTCATGGGTTCTCAAAATGGACCCAATAATTCCCATGTTTGGAAATGTATCAAAAAATAGGGTTACGACAAGTTTTTGGGTAATTTAATATTATTATAATATTATTTTTCCCTTATTAACCTGATTTACCCTTTAACCATGGTAAATAAAATATTTACTGAAGTTACTATTCATAATGTCTAAAAAAAGTTTCAAATTTACATAATTAGGACCACCAAATTCAAAATAAGGAATCAATTTTTCAAAATTCAAAACTCATATGTTTCAAAAATTCATTTAAAATTAATTCATACTGTCAAAACAAAAAAAAATGTTTTTATAGAATAATAACTATTAAAAGATTGACATTTGTTTATATCCTATTTCAAAGTGAATTTACCTCCAATGAAAAAAATTGGATTACATTTTAGAAATATTACCAAATTAAACATTAATACCAAATAAAAGGACAATTTAACTATATAGATAAATCATATTAAAAGGTAGATTTAAATTAAAATTCAGAGTTCTTCACTATTCATTAAAAAATGTTCTTTATCAGAAAAATACCAAAATTTTACCAAATTTAAATATTGATGTCCCTTTTATAAAAGAGTATTTTATTTTTTCAAATGGAACATATAAAATTGATAAAAATGTATGTAAAAAGTTTTTTCCATTAAAAGGTGGTTAATCGGCCTTTTAAATAATATTAGCGTATTTCATGCTTCAAACCAGATTCATTATTATTTTAATCCTCTAATATTTATTGGATAAAAATAAAAACATTTTAAAAAAAAATTTAATCCTACTTTATTAATTTCATTTTATTCCTACCAATACAATGTCTAAGGAATAACTACCATTTAAATAAGAATATTATTTTATTATTTCTCCATTTAACTCAATGTTGGGTGCATCATAAAATTTCGAAGAAACCCATTGTTGCGTGTTGAGTATGCTATTGGACATATCAATCCCTTGAAAATAAAATTACTATTTAATTCAAAAATACAAAGAAATACAAAAAATATAATATACATTATATTCCTGGGATGTTACATCCTTTCTTTTTTATGAGATTTTCATCCTCTCAATTTTAATATTAGGCTCAGAAACATCATTGAAAGTCCCACGTAGAAAATAGTGTGAGTAAAACAATCACATTAAAAGAAATGAAGAGAAGTAAAAAGGTCACCTAAGATAACCCATAGTATAATTCCATGTTAGAATACATTGATACGGGGGAGAAACTGAGTGTTTTGTTTGGATGGAGAGTGATAGAAAACATGATCAAGATAAAGTTAACTAAAAGAAAACCATAAACTTGTGATGGGCCAAACAGTCATTGGTTTCCCAAAAGGAAAAGTAAAAGGACTATGTATTTTGTTTTAATTCACTATTCATAAATTTTTAGAATTTATTTATGAGTTCGAAAAAATACATAACTAAATATTGTTACTTTTCATGTAGAGTTTCATCGTTAAATATGTTTCTTCAAAAAACAAATCTTTTCTCCTAATGAATTGTATTCAATATGACTTGGTAAAACTTGAAGAACTAAAATAAAATTCTAGGGAATAGCATGATCCATAAAAGATAAACCATATATTTACCATTAATTTATAAATTAACCAAAACCAAAAATATTAGTAAAAGATTAGATAATCTTCAAAAAGGATTGTAGATCAAAAAAATAAATAATACTATTAATCTAAAAAATTCAACAATGAATACCAAAAGATCAATAATGCCCAATCAATAAAAAATTATCCTTAAAATTCATCAATGTAGTCCAAAATAATATTGATACCCAATACTCATAAGGATTTAATCACACAGTCTTCCACAAGAAATTTAACATTTATCTCCAAATAACATCAGCTACACTTAAAGTTTCATACTGAAAAATAATTAACCAAATCACACATTCTATATGATTGGTTAATCATATCCATAAATAACTAAAATCTTTATATATCCACAATAAATATATAGATTCTTAAAAAATAAAATTCCACCATTACTTTTCAATTTAAATCCCATATTATTTAGTTTTCTTTAGGCATATAGTGTTTATGAATGAGAAAACGTCTTCTAAATTAACCTTCATCACATAATCACAAAATAATTTTCGTATAAAAATGATATATGTTTGATAAAACATAATATCCAAATAAAATTATTCTTTATCCATAAAATAATATAACTACAAATAATTATTCATACTGACCAGGGGCTTTATGTAGCCTTGTTGTAGGTGAAAAATCCCAATCAAATATTGGTTTGGGTTCGATTCTTGTAGATTTGTCTGAAGTGATTGGTTGTCACATGGTCTACGTGTTGTCCTTTTTCCCAAATTATATAAGTTTATAACATTCCCGAAAAATGTGATAAACTCCTCAAAAATAACAATAACATATTTTAGCTAGAAATATTATCTCATTGCATTCATTTTCACCCCAAAAATTAATAACCTATAATTGCCGCAAATTCAAGGATTATATAAACCCAAATTGTTTATTATAAATATATCAACAATAGAAATGATAATTCTTCCTTCAATTACAATTTTACATATCACACTTTATGGTTACCCATACTAGAATAATTCTTCCAAAGTAATCATATCATTAATGTATTTAAATGTATAATCACCCATAGATCCAACATAACTCATCAATTCCTAAATTGTAGATATCCTAATCATCGATGATTGTTCCTGATCATTTATCCTTGTTTTTTCATCTTATTCTTTTGTATTTATTTCCTTCGATAAAAATCATCCATAATCTCCTTATATTTCATTAATGTAAAAACATGAGCTATGAAATAATCCATACCTTTCCTATGTCATTTTCAGATTCATCATATTTAATTGGAATGAATATAAAAATTGGTAAACATATAATTTTCTGATCCTGCTGATCTAATTTCCAAACCATCTTCGTTGGAAATATATTTTTATAATGACCATGTACATCACATTTAAAAAATTCAAAAGATTCTCTATAAAGAACTTATTTCCCTTTCATCGAGTCCACATGATGCTTCATTTTTCATTAGAAGGTTATTTCTTTATGAAATTAAATACCACATTTGAAACATATTCTCGTCCCTTTGTTGAATTTCATAGGGGTTTCTTTCCACATCCGTCACACATAGTTTTTTAATTATACCTACCATTATGGATTTTACCAGAACACAAATTGGGATTATTTTCACTCATATACGATGCCTTATAAAAATCATCGAGGTTCAGGTGGGCACTAATGACTCCAGATAGTTGGTTGCCAATAACAAAATTTGTTCTCATTGCATCTCCCACTTCATTCATTTTCATATTCAAAAAACTGTCATAGTTTTCTTCACATCTATTGTTACTTTGGTGCCTTCTAGATCAATCGATTTACTAAAACCAAAATTTATAGTGTGAGTATACTAGTAAAAATCATTAAAAAATATCTATTGAGGAGGTTAAACACTAAGATATACTTATTCAAGTTATCACATACTCATTCAATTTATCTAAAATAAATATGACTCTTTATAATATTCTAACCATTATTGTAATGTCACTTATGCTTAAATAACACCCTAAAGTCTAATGTTATCTAAACTGACATCCAATACCAAATGTATGGCCCCATCCTTAAACATTACATAATCTTGAGTAATGTCATGAATTAACATTGAGGATCATATTATGTTTAGAGTTTTATATAATTTGGCCATAACTATTACATTACTTTTCAAATATTAAAAAGTAGATACCTCTACTCTAACCACTTTTTTCCAGAACAATTAAACTCCTTAAATAATACATGTATTATTTTCTTGATATAAATCATCATAAATTCTTCTTTTCTCTTACTCTTCCTAAATCCCTGTGAAAAACAATTCCAAAACCTTGGATAAGTATAATAAAATCAGTAAGGTATTTAAAATAAATAAATAAAACATTAGTCCATCAATACAAATAAATAAATTAAATCATACATCTCAACTGTAAAACATAATCTCATTAACATACCATATAAAATCATAATATTTATTAATATCACATATAAATCATAAAGCATAAATGTAACTTTTAGTATCCATATCACACTTACATTTTAGCTTTGATAGCTACATAGATTGTTACATTTGAAATTCCCATCATAGTATATTCCCCAAATCTGTTAGAAGAAACATTAATTTTTACCCCTTTCATGTAACCCAATACATTTGAAAGATATATCGAGCTCACCTGCACTAGGATTCTCATGGAACAACCCGTATATGTAAACAATACCCCAGAACCATAACATATTAATTACACATAAAACCAATATAAAGGAAAGATAAAATTTCCAAATTTCTATCATTATATATCATTAAAATACATCGATATAACCAATACATTTTCAACACAATTTTCAGTACCAAAATATGTTATATATTTTATGGTATTTATTTTCGTTTAAAAAATATAATGGCATGTTAAGGAATCCAAATATGAAATAACGCTCATTGTGGCAGAAAGGTCTTTGTACCCACGTATTTTAAAAATAAAAGTTCTCTTTTTCAATAATTAAAACTCGACGTAGAAAAATATTCCTATTAAATGAAATGACAAGTCAAAGGGTTTTATAAACCATAAAAAAGTAAGCCATGTCTAAATCAAAATATGCATTAATGAAAGGAGATTGGGATGATGTCCCATAAAAATATTGTAAAAGTAGATTAAGGATAATTCAATGACATTATTATGTGTGAACATTTTAAATATAAAAGATATATTTCACTATTAAGTGTAAAAAATCATAGTTCATTCATACATATTCATTGCACGACATAATCAGTATGTAGAAGTTTAACCCCAATAAAGGAAATAGAGTGAATAAGTTCCCTTACTTCATGTCCGACTGGACATGTTCGTTCTTTAATATCGTGAATAAAAAAGTAAAGATAATTTTTACATGCTTCAGATCATTTTTCAAGATTTTAATTCCTTTCATATTTCTTATAACCACGTTATAGAAATTAGATAATCATTTAAGTTAATAATAGCCGATTTGTCGATATTTGGTACAAGAGTCAAAATGAACTTGTTAAAATTAAAAATAGTATATTTGTTTAAAATCCAATTATATACATAAATAAATTCATGATTTAGATTTCATATATATCATATATATCTCGTATATATATATATATATTTATATTTATAAAAGTACATAACAATTGGAGATATTAAATGAAATTAACAGTTTATGGAGATGGTAAGGCGTATGTATGCATGAATGCTACTTTCATTTCTATTTATTTTTTGATAAAATGAAAATTTAATAATACATAGGTATATTATATGTAAAATATAATATAATATATAATTTCCTTTAACTCCATCCTTTATATGTTCTATATATGGTATGGATGAGTCATATCACATTGAGGGGGTGGTAGTCTGCACTTCCTCAAATGAAATTATTGTATTTACCCATTATGGAAACCATAAATTTATGATATAAATGAAAAATACTAAAGAATAGAGACAATATGAATATAATATATATCACATATAAATATAGTGTCATCATAATGTCTACCATGAGAGGTGGTAGGAGATAAATGAACAATAATATTTTCCTGAGGTAGTAGTTAACTTTCGAAAAAAACAGCATGTTCTACAACCATTAGACAGAGGTGTGTGTATGTGTAATTAAAGTAATCCACATAAAAAATCCTAGTATATTTAATATATTTTAATTTCTATAATATAATGGAATAATGATATTTTATGGGGTTGTAAAAGGAAAATAAATGAAAAGAACTTGAGAGAAGACATTACCTCATATCTTGTAACTTCTTTTGATTTGAGCCAAAGTGATTTCTTGAATTTCCTTCTGTGTATGGGAAGGATTCTAAGTAGAATATAGAGATGGTGGGAGATTCTTGGAGTAGATTTTAGAAAATACAATGGGCTTGATAGCTGTGTGTAATGGGTTAGAGGTGGTGTCTTTTTACAAGTAGGATGAGGGGTTCTTGAGGGAAGTTTCAAAATATTATTTGATTATTATCTGAATTTCAATTTCCAAAATTCCCAAAATTACTTAATTTAATTATAAGGTGATTATAGTTCTAAATTCTCTCATCTGATGGTTTTTAGACGAGTATAGGGCATAAAAGTAATTTATCTTTTACCTATAACCCTTAGTTTACTAATTTAACTATTATTGTGTCCTCTTGTATATTTATACGATATAGTTTATATATTTAATATAAAATTACAAGCAACCCAAAATGGATCATTTATGTCATTAATATCATTATATATGTGAGTTGGCTGAATCTAATATTTTTAGGAATAATTTATCATTTAATAAAATATTAATTTTTTTAAAACTCATTTTTGTAAATTTATAAACTATTCATAAAAAAACATCTAAACAATATATAGCAACATTATTCATCCAAAAAAAACTTCATTAATTAAAATATAACAAGTCATTGTTAACCTTAAAATTCATGTATGGAATAATAAGTGTCAAAATAAATTTATTTTAAGATTTATAATCTCATTTATTTACAACATTCATTAAAAAGGAAATCACTACATCATTATTGTGTCATAAATAAATTTAATTATTTGATGTGTAAAAATTATAAATAAAATTCCATGATGTAGTAATTATATTTATAATTCTAATTAATTTTAATAGTTGAATATATAAATTATATAACTACATATAAATTTTTTTGTACTAAATGATATATGTTTATATTATATTTTCGTTAACTTTAAATTAATGTTTATAAACTGTTATTTTCACTTACAAGTTGCTCCATGGGGTCCGAAAATCGACCCAAGGATGAAAATAGTTATAAATGTATATGAAAAATGTGTTGATACATGTGTTAAATGAATTTTATATTATAATAATATTATTTTTTACCCTTATTTACCAAATTTACACTTTAACCATGCTAAATAAAATATTTACTGAAGATACAATTCATAATGTTTAAAAATAAATGTTACATATTTAAACAATTTGGAACTTCTAATTACAAATATAGAATCATTTTTTCTGAATTCAACATACTTAATTTACAGTAATTAATTTCGAAATAATTTCCATTATCAAAATCAAAAAACATATTTTTATGAAATAATAACTACCGAATGATTGACAATTTTTTATGTCCAATTTCAAAGTGAAATTAATTAAAATAAACAAAATGGAATTAAAAGGTTAAAATAAAATTCAATTAAACATTAAAAACAATTAAAATGTCAATATAGTTACATAAATAAATTAGATGAAAAGGTAGTTTTGAATTAAAATGCAGTGTTTTACACTATTCATTAAAAAATAAACTTTATCAGAAAACTACCATAATTCTACCCAATGTAAATATTGATTTCCCACTTATAAATAAGGAGTGTATTTTTTTCAAATAGAACATATAAATTTGAGAAAAACTATATTTAAAGAGGTTTCACAATCAAAATCCGGTAAATCAAAATTTTATGGACTATTAGAGTATTTCAAGATTAAAATCAGATTCATTCTTATTTTAATCTTCTAAAATTTATTAGAAAAAAGTAAAAAAATTTAACAAACATGTGTAATCTTATTATTGTTAGTTAATTTCATTCCCACAAATGCAATAGTGAGGGTTTTACTACCATTTAAATAATTATATTATTATATTATTTCTCTATATAAGTCAATGTTTCATGAAATGTAAGATTTCAAAGAAACCCATCGTTGTTTTTTGAGTACACTATCAAACATAGCTTCCCATTAAATGTAAAATTAATATTTTATTTTCAAATATTAATAAATATGAAAATTTCATATTCTGTACTTACCTAGGATGTTACACTAATAGAACATGGAAATCAAACTGGAGTTTCAGAATAAGTGTAAATATTATTTCTCGGATGTTAATAACAGCATCTAGGTATGAAAGGGATGAATTTTTTAAGTGAAAAAATTTGTGTAAGTGTATCATGAATCATAAAAACGTTATATTAAATCATTTTGTTCTAGGACAAGTACTCAAAATATTGGTTTGGCTTCATAACACTAAATATTTTAAGGGATAATTATAGGCATTGTATTCCATATCAGAGTATAGTTTTATAGTGAATTATGTGCTATTGATTTTTTCCAAACCATAACAAGGACATAGCTACACTATTTGAGTAGTGAACCTTGAAAATGTTTCTTATCCCATGGTTGTGTGGTTGAATTTTGTTTAGAATAGAAAAAAAAATTTATCCAGAGGAAATATTTGTTTTATAATTAAAGAATAAAAAATTAAAAAGACATCACAGATTCGGCAAGCATCCTCCATTAAGTGATACTTGAGTCATGATTGGGCATCTTCAATGAGTATGATATCTAGGATCCCTTAATTTATTCATTGATGATGTTTTGAAAATAACATGAGATAGATAATCTGAATTTTGCGAATAGTTAAGGGATTCCAAATTTTTATGGAAAGACATAACATAACTAGAAAGGGTAAAAGATGACTTATCTTATTTCTATTAGGTATGAATTCTTGATGAAACAATAGATCAATTTCCTCCTATTTATGTAAAGGTTTCATTTACACTTTTCAATAAGATATAATCCTACGAATGACTGAAGAGCTAAAAATTAATTACTCTCATCACTTTTTTAATGTGTTTTTTTAATATTGAAATGTGTTTCCATAATTAATGGTATTTGGGATAAGCTGAAAAAAAATCTATGAGGGAGATTAAAATATATATAAGGATAAATAAAAAACAGGAGGTCGAGGTATGAATATTTGAAAATGGATGAATGTGAATCTATTTAGTACTTATTTAACTATGTTGTCCTGACCTAGGAGCCAATGAATTGTGCCCCATGCCGGTTGAAGACATTCCCTCCAGCGCGCCTCCACATATGCCAGAGGGGGCCGACTAGTAGAGAGGGTCAGGTAAGTGAGTCTTGGAAAGAAAATACCCTCTTCTATTAGAATAATAAACCAATGGAGGAAAATAATAATAAACAAATTTCAAAGCATATAAATTACTAGAAAAAAACATTTCATATGATAACCAAAACATGAAAATACAATACTCAAATGAAATTGGAAACATTATATTAAAATGAAAATTTCAATTGTCTATAATGAAACATAATTTAAAGAAACAGCAACTCCATAGTGGTTTTAAAACCACTTCAGGTTCCCTCTCCCAAAATCTAATCCCAAACAACAACCTATCCTAGGGCTTTTCCCTTATCATGTCCTGAAACATGAATATCTGCTTGGGTGCCAATTATGATCACAAAATATGGTGTGAGTGCAACTTAGTATGCCACAACCAACGATGTCTAAAATGAGTCTACTCAAAAGATAATGCATGGAATTTTATAAAAAAAATAAATACACTGCATAATTTAAATATTTATCACATTTTCATTAATTCATTAACAAACATATTAGATCTAGTTTCAATCCATGTTTACCATTTGAATCATTATTCATTAATATCATTCGTTTTCAATAGGTCGTCAGGCCTAGCACCCAAAATCTCATTAAGTGTAGGTCACCATTTCTATCACTTTATATATCATATGGTTTAGGTATTCATGCCCAGAACCCCAAATCTCAAGGTTTAAAAACTATTGGGGAGTAACAGCATTCCATGTCCCATCGTCTAATTAGTATAGAACACCATGTCTACCACCAAAAAAATCTCACCCATTTAGTCATTCATTAATTCTGAAGAATTTTCTATATCATCCCATTACTAATCAAATGATTAGTTAAACATTTCGATGGATATTAGTTAACTCCAAAATTAACTAAGCACATAACCAATTAATTAATTCCTCAAATTAATTAGTCAATCAACTCAATTCTCTTTCCATTATTCTTTCTTCACAATTAATTATCCATATAAAAAATTAGTTGTCATAATTAATTCTCAAAATTAATTATCTTTGATCAACATCATGGAACATAATTAATCCTCACAATTAATTTTATTTGTTCAACATCATGGCGCATAATTAATTCTCGCGTTTAATTATCTTTCATTAACATTATGGAACACAAATAATTCTCATAATTAATTATCTTTCAAATCCAAAATCACTTTATAATTAATTTATCTTTATTAGTTATCTTATCACAATACATGAAATCTCTAATTTAAAATATCTCAACCCATAATAAATCTCTATAAAATATTTATTTGGGAACCCCCCATCCCATTTGTTACGTGATTCAATTATTAATTAATCAACATGTAATATCACAAGTAAAATCCACATTCCTAATTACTCAAATATATAAACATAATTATTAAAAGAAGCTATAAAATCATAAAATCACATACAAATATTAAATAATAGCTATGAGAGTTTTATTTAGACCACCTACTTTGTCTTATTGATGCATGTTAGCTCAATATAAATCCTCAAAATCTGAGCGGCACAATGTTGTTGATGAAGCTCTTAACCAAAATCTCTAAACCCCAAATTAAAATGAAGGAATAAAATTTTTTAAATCTAAATCTTGTTCCACAATACTAAATATATAAATCAACCCATAGGTTTATATCCGAAGAAATAGTTGTGGTATTCCATGAAATGGTCTGGAAAAGATAAGTGAAATAACATGAAAAGCAATGGGATGCAGTCCACTAACCATTTGGAGAGAAGATATTCAATCTGAGCATTTGATCTCAATGAAAAGTTTTCTGATTTCCTTGGAATCTCTCTAGAAGGTTCGTGGAAACACCTATAATTGTCAAGACTGATCCATGGTTGAATTATAGATGTTTTTTGGGTTCTGGTGGTTTTAAGACCAATTTTCAAAATAAATTGGGCCGCATGCATGGTTTCATTTAGGAGGTCGCACAGTTAGGCCAATCCATGTTCCATGCATGTGATATTCCACTGCCCGGATGGATTGATGGGGCATGGGTAAAGAAACTGTGTGCCAACAATGCCGACTTCCACTGTTCTCACAGATAACATGCACACAGTTTGGACAAACCATGCGTAAACTGCACAAAACCTTTTGTATTCCCAATTCCTTTAAAATACCACGCAAACACACTGCTGGTCATAACCCATCCCAAAGGTACTTAATAAACCACAAAAAGTAATGTAAAACATAACAGATATTTCTCCATAAAAGGCTGAGATCTTATAATCTCCTCACTATATAACATCTTGTCCTCAACCTTCACTGTTGAACTACTCTAACATTCTGAGCCAAAATAATTTTTCCATTAAGCCCTCAGGTATTCTTTTCATTCCCATGTTTTATCTTGAGAACTTCCATGTGTCCATAACACATAAAAAAGTGGTACAACTTTTCCCCATAACACTTTCTCAATGTGACCCTGTACACATATCAGATACTCCACAAAGGGAACATCTATCTTGAGGTCATCCTCTTCCAAATAAATCACATGATAAGGTTCCGGTTGATATATTCATTATTGTGACACATGAAATACATCATTCATTTTTTTGAATGTCTATGGATGAACTCATCGGTACACCACTAGCCCAATTCTATCTTGCTCCTCCAACGATCCCACAAACATGAGTGATAAATTTACCTACCTCTGTATCTTGTGGTGACCCAATATAAGTGCCAACCAAAGGAATACATGGCCCCATCTATATACTCTAGGGGCCATCTCTTTATATCAGCATGAAACTTCTCTCTAGTCATAGCTATAGTTATACATTTCCAAATCGACTGTTCCAGCTCCAATGTCTCCTAAAAGTGACTCAGTCCCAACAACTCTGAATCACCATCTTCTAACCAACCCAGAGGTTATCAACAAGATCTACAAAAGATGTTATTATATGGTGTCATACATATAGTATCTTGATAACTTTTTAATAGGATAACTCCACTAAATACAGGTTCTTCTACCATGGTCCACCAAAGTGAACCACACAGGCTCATATCATATCTTCTAACACCTGTATAGTACGCTATAACTTCCCATATATATTTTTGTCAAGAAGGACATACATAACAGAACCTAGGTACCAAGAACCTTCTATAATACCTAATATAATCATTATGTAATCCACAAATCTCAATATCAACCAATAGACTATGGAACCCTGTAAAAATGAATTACCTCTCTGACATACAGTTCTATTAACTGCTCTACTATAATGGTATCCTAAATAGTAATGAATCGTGATACCTTCTATAGTCAATCCCCAATGACCCAAATAGATTCATTCTACCTCTAAGTCTTTGGATGACCTTACAAAAAATCCACAGTCATGTCATCCCACTTCCCATTAGGAATAGGTAATGGCTGCAATAGGCTTCCAGGTCATTGATTCTCTGCCTACACCTGCTGAGAGATGCAAAATATAGTTATGAACACTACTATATATTTTTTCATGCTTGGACACCAAAACTGTCATCAGGTCACAATACATTGTTTTTCATGTTAGGATCTTTCTCCAACATTCAATATTGAAATTCATCCATGTGATTCTATCACATATTCATGTCCACAACAACCAGATTTTTCACATAGATGATCTCATAGTCATCTATTACATACTATGAAGGAGTCTACCCTCATTCAAGGCTTTAACTTATGTCTAAAATCTCTAGTTCCTTGTACTACCAGTCCTTGATCTATCTCAAGTGTCTATAATCCACTTCTAATGAAACCAAAGCCATCCTCTAAAGATTGTCCAGAACTACCACATCCATCTCTACCAACAAAGTCATCATCTTCCATTCTGAACTCGACTCATGTACCAACTTCGTATAAGTTTTCCTTCTCAAGGCATCAACCACATTATTCCCTTTCCCAAGCGTATATGGTAGTTTAAAGGAAATGGGTTTCATATACTCTCCCCATCTTGGCTGTGAAAGATTAAAGTCACATAGTGAAATGATAAAATTCATGATTTTGTGATCCATGAAAATTGTAAAAATTTCTCCCAAAAGATAGTGTCACCAAATCTTATGAGCATAAACTAATAGTTTTAACTCGAGGTCATGCATAGGGTAATTTCGTTCATGTGGCCTCAACATCCATGACCTATAAGCAAATACTATATCCCATTGCATCAGCACAACTATGAGTCTGATCCTTAAAGTGGTCACAATACACCATTTACTCCTCAACTATCTTAGGTATGATCAAAATTGGTGCTGATTTCTAGATCTTATTCAACTCTTGGAAAGAAATATCACATGGTTCTGCATGAGTAAATATTATCCCATTCTTTATCAAACCTGTATGTGGTGCTTCCAATTTGGAAATTTCTCGGATGAACCTCCTATAAAAACTATGTAATACCAAAAATATTTTGACATCAAAAACTTTATCGGGATACTCCCATGATATCACAACCTTCACTTTTTTTGGGTCCACTTCCACACCATTTCCCAAAATGGTGTGCCCCAAAAAGAATACCCTATCAATCCAAAACTGACATTTATATAGATTGGAATATAAAAGATGAACATTTGGTTGAGGCATGATGATTTCATGATATTGGGAATGATCATCATGAGTCTTAGAGGACACCAAAATGTCATCCACAAACACCACAAATAACTGATCCATGCATAGATGAAAGATCATATTAATCAATGCCATAAATATTGTTGGGAAATTTGTTAACCCAAACGACCATATGAAAAACTCATAAAGGCCATACCTACTCCTAATAGTATTTTTTGGTATATCAGAATCCCATACTATTACCTAATGATAACCTCATCTCAGTTCAATTTTAGAAAACCCACAATCCCCATTCAGCTGAAAAACATTTCATCAATGCATAGTAGAGGATAGGGGTTCTTCATAGTTATTTTATTCAACTTACAGTAATCAAAACACAATAAAAAAATCATGTCAGACATCTTTGGAAACAAAATAGGTGATCATCAAGGTTATGTACCTAGAAGGATAAATACTTTATCCTCCAACTCATCCAAATACATTTTAAACTCTTGAATCTCAGTTGGTTTCATTCTGTATGGTTGAATAGATACTGTTTTGGCCCCCAAGATGAGATAAATATTTAATTCCATATCTCTCTCATGTGGAAACCCTAAAAAATTTTCAGGAATGATATCCTCAAAGAGTTCTACTACTGGTGGAAGGATGTCTTGCATAACGCTTCCATATTCCAGCAAAACACTAGAAACATGGGTTGTGAGCCCTCCAAGATGCTATGTAATTGTCCTAGATCTTCCTGCATGGATATCCCATTGTACATGGTTAACATAATAGTCACCCTCAGGAGATTAAAATGTCACTCTACTTTGGTAACAATCGATGTGGGCTTGGTATGCGACTAGAGAGTAAACAACTATAATTAGTTTGAATCTTATTATATCAAGGACATAAATATCCCAAAGGAAACGATACTCTCATATCACTATATAACCTAACATTCATATACATATATCCTAAGACCATGTTCCCAATGGTGTATTGATATTTATCACCCCAATTATAGACTCCACATCTAGGAAAAACCAATTTATAATATTTTCAGATATATTAGATTAAGAGGCACCAATATCAATCAATGTTGTAGATAAAGTAGAGGAAACTAGAATATACCTTTCAATATTGATAGACCAGCCTCGCCCGCCCCATGTGTAGGTTTCACTGTATGTAACTATCCTTCCCCTATTTTGGATGGTGTTGTCTAACTCCCCTAAATAGCACCACTATACTTATTCGGTCGCTTGTACTCTGAATCACCACATCCACTACCACTACCAACTCCTCCAGATGAAATACAACTGCTAGATCTGTATGCGGTAAATGTCTATGTTCCTACACTATGACTCAAAATAGCTCTTCCCTCACCACCAACCTATCACTCCTTCCTGAAGAACTTCTTTAAGTGTCCCATCTTACCACAAAATTGGAACTCTACTGGTGGCTACATACAATGTGTACGATAGTGGCCTGTGTCTACCACACTAGTGGAAAAGTACATGAAAATGATCCAGTTCAACTGTTACTCTTGACTATCCACATTGCATTTCACTATCATGGCTATGGTTCTCGTGATGGTGCATTATTCTCCAGGGATGGCAAACTCCTAGAACTTCCAACAACTTTTCTAGTACTGGAAGGATTCTTCAGGTCCCCCTCTAAAACTATATCCTAATTAACCACTTCAAACATTTCTTCAACATAAAGATAATAACATGGGACATAATTCCACACCTAATTCCATCCTAAATTCATTTTTCCAATGAAAATTCATCTACGGTCAAAGATGGAGAAAATAACTATAAATCGGTGTAACGTACTTTGTATTCCATTATGGACATTCTTATTTGGGTTATATACATAATATTTGAAGCCTTATATTGTACTAATGTCTCTAGATACAAGTGTTCTTTGAACGTTTCTAGAAAGAACTTCCATAACATATCATAAGTCTTTCTAGATCATACCTAAATTTCCCACCATGAAATTTCAGAACACCATAGAATTTAGTCATCCATCTTGACCCTCCTCACAACTAGAGTCCCCTAATAGTCATGTATCATCTCTATGGTTTCAATATAGAATTTAGATCCCATCAGTCCACCCTATCCAGTAAGTGCACGAGGGTGATGCAGCTGAAACACCCTTGTCCACTCAGACATGATTTTCTAATCCTCCCCAAGGACTCTCTCCATAAATTATATGAAGCAATAAAATTTCTCTTGGAAATATTCCCTTTAATACTCATCTTGCACCATATGTTCCTTAAGTGCCCATCCTGGATGTTCATTTTGGGCCATACTACTCGGTCTCTCCCTCAACAAGAATCATAAAGGCATATCTCTATAGATACGAATACACATCTATGTTCTATTCATGAAACCTTATAACATTTACGTAACATGGGAAACTGACACAAAAAGATTCAACATATCCTTTCTCCATTTTCTTGGCACACAGTCAACATCGTGGCCATTTCAGTACCTTTAACCATCATACCCCTAGGTCATGGATAACAAGGTCACATATATTCTAATTAATTAATTCAACCATTAATTTATCAAATTAAATCAAATTAAATAATTAAACAATTAACTAATTAATCAACCCCATTTCATCAATCAAATTTCACATTATAAACAATTTTATTCTCATTTTTCATCATTATTTCAATCTCCCAACAAGTAAAAATACTTCAAGTTAAACAACATACTCATAACTGATTTTCTCATGTGTTTCTAAAATACTGCATTCCACAACAACCGTAATTTTCTAGAATGATGCATCCAAACTCTTGTATCGTGCCTCTTTATGCCACAAATCAAAATTGAACAATTTTAAAAATATATATCACATCACACCACAAGTGTGTTACCTAAGGTGGAATAATATCCAACTATAAAAAATACCAATCAAAACAATCCCACCTTGTGTACTTTAATTTTACCCTATACAAGGGTTTACAACTCCCATGCACGATCTCATTACCAAGCATAGACTATTCCTATTCTCATGTCTACCATTACCAAAATAGTATGAAAAAAGAAGTAGAAAGAAAAAAACTCTTATGATACCGATTTGGGTCGTCTCGACCTAGGATCCACTGAATATTGCCAAGAGCCAGTTGGACACATACCCTCAAGCACACCTCCCTTTACACCAAAGGGTGTAGACATGTAGAGATGGTCTGGTAAGTTAGAATTGGGAAGACTATACAGTCTTTTATTAGAATAAAACAGTCACTGAAACAAAAAAACAATAACCATGCATGGAATCATCTAAATAACTAGAACAAATCCATGTCATGCGATAACCAAATAATAAAAATTGAATAGTCAAATATACGTTAAAACATGATATGACAATGCAAATATCAAGTATCTACATTGAAACTAAAAGTAAATACAAGAGGGTGCTGACACACTTATGGTTCCCTCTCCCATACTTCAATCCAAAACAAAAATTTATCATAGGGCCTTTAACTTATTATCTCATGCAACAACAAAGTCTACTCTAGTGCTGATCAGGCAGCCCCAATAGGTTGTGAGTAAAGCTCAATAGGCCACCACCATTCGTATCTAAAATGAGTCTAGTCAAAAGATAGTGCATGAAGTTTAATAAGTCAATAAATACATTGTATAATATAAAAAGTTATAATGTTATCATTTATTATATAATAAAAACATTAAATCCATATTCAATACATATTTCTCATTTGAAACATCATTCAATTTTATCATTCATTTGTTGTAGGTCGTTATGCCTAAAACCCCAATTCTCAATCCTAAAAAACTTTTGGGGAGGAATTCCATGTCTATGTCCCAGATTCTAATTAGTCTGGAATGTGATGTCTACCACCAAAAAAATCTCACCAATTTAATCATTTATTAATATAGAAGAATTTTCCATATCATTTCATCACTATTCCAATAGTTAGTTAAAAATTTCAAAATCCTTTATTTAACTAAATAATTAACTAAGAACATATTCCATTAATTAATTCTTAAATTAATTAATTAATAAACACAATTCTCTTTCCGTTATTAATTCATCACAATTAATTACCCATATCAAATATTACTTTTTATAATTTATTCTCTCAATTAATTATCATTTTTCAAAATCAGGGAAAATAATTAATTCTCAAAATTAATTATCATTGGTCAACATCATTGAAAATAATTAATTCTTATAATTAATTATTCTTCATCATCATTTTGGAATGTAATTAATTATCACAATTAATTATCTTTCAATGAAAAAATCACTTCATAGTTAATTTCCCCAAATTTGTTATCTTATCCCAATAAATTAAAAATCTCAATTACAATATCACATCCCATAATCAATCTCCAAATGAAATTTTAATTTGGAAACCCCCTTCATTTGATTTGTGATTCAATTATCAATTACTCACTAAGGAAAATCCTATGTCAAATCCACAATCCAAATTAATCAAATTTAAGAATATGATTTTCATGTGAACCTATAAAATAATAACTCACATCCACATTTCAAATAATGACTATGAGAGTTTTATTTAGGCCACCTACCTGGGATTATTGATGGAAGTCAGCCCGAAGAAAATCCCCAAAATTCGAGTAGCACAACGTTGTTGATCAAAAAGTGTATCTAAATCCATAAATCCAAAATTATGATCAGGGCATCTAGATCATTGAAATATAGATCTAGATAAAATATCCTTGATCTTGAACTCATCTTATAATTTTAGATCCTAGAAAATGTTAGATATGTTCTATGAAAAGATCTAGAAAATATTGTTGAGTTAATAAGGTTTTTCTTATGACATTTCCATCCCTTCATGTGAGGGGGACATTGATAAGTCCTGAACGTTTACATACGACTTTATCATTCCTCTTGTTTTGAAAATCACAAACACCTTATCTTAGGGAAAATTTTATTTTACCCCTATAAAAAAAATTCACATACCTATGTTAATTTATCCTTACCATGTTTTCTTCCCTAAAATCAAAATTCTTCTATGTGTATAATTCAGATTTATTCCTTAGAATCATATAATACTTAGATATTAGGTATTCTATTTAAGACTCTGAATTCTGGATATGAACTCTCATGAAGTTTAACTCCGTATTCTGGATATGTACTCTCATGAAGTTGAACTCTGAATTCTGGATACGAACTCTAATGAAGTTCAACATTGAATTCTGGATATGAACATTCATGAAGTTCAACTCCGAATTCTGATTCCTAACTTATGTAATGTTCGACTGTGAATTCTAGTTATGAATTATGATTATGATTTCTGGATACAAACTCTTCTAAGAACTGAATCCAAATTCCCTTTATGAATTCTGATTACGAACATGTCCTAGTTCTGACTCTGAGTTCTCTGAATACAGACTCTGTACTCCTATGAGTTTTGACTCCAAATTCTCATGAACTCTTACTCCGAAATTTTTATGTCCAGGTTCCGAATTCTACTAAATCCAGACTCTGAATTTCTTTCAATTTCAGACTCCAGATTTCTATAATATTTAGGATCCAATTTTCTTGAAAAATAAATCTGAATATCTTGGTGTTGTAGACTCTGAATTCAGTATTTTCTTAGACTCCAAAATTTTATTTTTTCATTCCGGATATTAGAATTGTTTTGCACTTACAGTCATTTTGTTATCAAAATATGTCGTGCTTTCAGTTATTAACTAACCTTTTTTTGAATGAAATGTTTATAGGTTCCTCCGAAAATCAACGAAAAATATGACCATTGGAGGAGGGAGCCAACTGTTGCAATTGTGCCTATAAATAGGAGAACATTTGAAAAAATCATAGAACATGACACTAATCTTTGAAAAAAGTGTTGTTGAAGTGATTTATAAAGAGAAAGACTCTTATAAAAACTCATGCTTTGTGAAGAATGTTTTGAACTGCTTGTTCAAACTTTGGTTTATGTACAATTTCTTAGTAGACAGGCTCGATTACCTTGAAAATCAGAGACTCTAGGTTGTGAAGTCAGTGGTGCCGATTTCCTTACAAATCGAGGGCTTGTAGAGATATCAAGAAAGATACCGATCTTCTGATTGAGGGATTACCAAAGATTGGGTAAGATAGACTTTCATGAAAGTATAATTCAAGGAACCTCTTATCCAGGGTAGTTGGATACCCTCATTTTTGGTTTAAAAGAGTTTATACTTGTTACTTATAGGTTAACTACTTTGTTTTTTGGCCGCATTTGTATTATTGAGGAAAGTATAACTTTCTAATACCTCCTCATATTTATACTCTGATTTAGTTAGATTCTATATGGATAAGGTAGAATCTTATCTATTATAAACTTTTGTAATGTTTAATTTCCAAAATCATTTTTCCGGAATCAAGCACATTTTTAGAGCTTAGAGGTGTTGTGAATTTTGGTTACACAAAATTTATTAAGGGTTTTTTAAAGAATACAATTCACCCACATATTTTATTTGTATCTCAATTTATATATTCAATCCTATAATTAGTATAATAGAGTATATCATACTCAGACATACCATTCTAACAATTTGTATCAGAGCTTTGGTTCAATCTGAATTAATCATACGAATTGATTTAGAAGGGAATTTTTAGAATTACATTTTCTGAAATCGTATTTTTTTGGATTCATATATTCGGACTCATATATTTCGGATTCAGTTTTCTTTGAGATTATCTTACTCTATTTTTCTTGATCAGGATATTTTTTCATTTTTTATAAACTCATACTACTAATAAGTTTGTGTGTAAAATATATTCTCAAGAATGGCATGTCTAAATACCGGTTCAATAGATGATCTAAATCTTACCTGACCTCCTATTTTTGATGTAAATGATTATGAGTATTGGAGAAATAGGATGAAGACTTTTTTTATCAATTCTGGGGTTGATAACTATCTTATACTAACTAGTGATTATAAGATTATGGATAAGGAATTGAGATCTTTTAGAAATCAGTAGAAAGCAGAATATCAATCACACTTCAGAGATAGAAATACATTGTTCTATTCCATGAATAGTAATATCTATATTTAAATATCATCGTGTGAAGATAGAAACAATATCTGGAAGAAACTTGAAGTTACACATTTAGTTACATCCAATGTCATAGAGACCATAAGTGCTATGTTGATAGCTGAATAACATAGTTTTAACATTCCCTATGGAGAACCTGTAAGCAAAGTACAACAGAGGATTATGACTATAGTGAATAGCTTGAAATATATGGTTGAAAAAAGGTTTGCATGATGAGGCACTTGGGAATAAGATCATAGATATCATGCCAAATGAATGGGAGTCCAAGAGGACAACCAATGATGAGAACATGGATGTCACTCAGATTTCCTTAGATGAGTTATTTGGAACTCTTCCTCATAATGAAAACAGAATGAAGAGAGATGAAGAAAATGTTATGAAGAAGAATGGGAATGGAGGATTTGCTTTTAATACCACTTCTAAACATATGAAAGCCAAGACCCCATAAAGTGTAACTAGATCAAAGGCAATGAAAGTCAATATTCAGTCTGAATCTAGTGATACAGAAATGTCAGAGAATGAATTAGCTAAACTTGCTCGGAGAATGAACATGATTGTAGCTCAGAAGAATTATCAGAATAAGTACCAGATAAAACACCACAAATATAAGAAAAATGGAGAAGTTACTTTTTATGAATGTAGAATAACAGGTAATATAAGACCTGATTTTCCTTTTTTGAAGAAGAAGGATAAGAAGAAAATAAATTTAGAGTGGAAAAAGAAGAAATTTTATCGATCAAAGAACAAGAAAAGTCATAAAGCTAATGATACATGGAGTGATAGATGTGAAGACTATTTAGAGAGTGAATCTTCTGAATATGATTCTTTAGCATAGAAGAATATGGGATTCTTTGCTGCTACTACTTTCCCTGATACTTGTCTTATGGCCAATGTACGCTCGGCCAAGTATTTAACAAATTTATCTCTTGATAAGAGTTACTATTCCGAACATAGTACTTCTAATGAAGATACTTCATCCTCAGAAAAAGAAGAACCATTATATGAAAAAGTACCTATATTTTCCAAGTGACTTGAAGCAAAAAAATTTAAAATTTCTTATAAATTATACAAGGAAAATACTAGGGAAGAAATTCATACAAAAGATATTTAATATCATTCTAGGGATCCTGGAGAAAAAGATAAGATTTTAAAAAACTTTATAAAGTCCTTGAAAAAGAAAATTATACCACGGAAGAACTTTCTAAAGACATTATTAATGCTATTTTAATGATAAAAGTTTTTGAGGAGAAATCTAACTCTAAGGAAATAATTCCTAAGGATAGGAATTTACACATTATACTGAAATCCAAAATATTATCACGTAAGAAGATTCTTTCAAAATTTACCTCTGGGAAGGAAAATTTTGACAAGATGTATTCACAAATCAAACCTCAAGGAAACAATACTAGAGTAGGTTACACTCACCAAAACTGGTTTTCAAAATCAACTATTTTGTTCCTTCTAGAGCCCCTTTTTTCCAAAAGTGTCAAAGTGTTGGGCATTGGAAGAAAAATTGATCCTTAAATAGAGTTCAATCTATTGGGTATCATTCAGCTCGTTTTCTAAACAAATTTGGATTCCCAATATTTTTTTGACTAACAATTCCAGATCCAATTAATTTTGGATTCTAAAAACCTAACTTTTTCCTATTTTCAGGAAAATAAAGAAGGTACAAACAGATATACATTGTACATGGACAGTGGATGTTTCAGGTATATGACTAGTAACAAAAACTATTTTGAAAATATTATCAAGAAGAATGGAGGAAAAGTAAATTTCAAGGGTAATGCTCAGGGAGAGATTATTGGTATAGGTAATATTGTTCTTCTTGGAAAAACATTTATTTAAAATGTTCTATTGTTAAGGGTCTTAAAGAAAATCCTCATTATCATAAGCCAATTATGCAAAGAAGGCTACCTTGTGAATTTTAGTAATGATAAGTGCTTAGTACATAATTCCAAGGGACTGTCTATTCTTTCTTCCCATAGGCAAGAGAATGTTTACACACTAATCATAGAAGGCCTTCAGATCCATGATATACCTTTCCTTAGCACAATGTAAGATCGTTATTGGTTATGGAATAGAATGTTCGCACACTTTAACCTTATGAACTTATGCAATCTTTCTAAGAAAGGACTAGTTAAGGATCTATCGGAGCATATACTTGTTATTTCCTAAGAGATTCATTAGTTTCTTGGTCTTGCAAGAAGCAACACTCAGTATCACTTTCCACTGCTGAAGCTTAATATTTATCAGCTGGAAATTGTATTTCTCAAGTTTTGTGGATGCAACACATACTCATAGACTATGGCTTCAGTTTTACCAAAACACAAATTTTTTGTGATAATACACGTGCCTTTTTCCTTAGTAAAAACCCTGCACATCACTCTCGTGAAAAGCACATAGATATTAGGAAGAACTTTCTTAGGGATCACACACAAATAAGAGATATCATTCTGAAATTCATTAGAACGCAAGATCAACTTGCTGATATTTTCACAAAATCTTTACCATCTGATATATTTGAATAAATTAAAATGAAGTTATGAATGATAACCATGAGGTAATCTTCCTCCATTAACATTTTTTTCAACAAATCTCCTCAAAATAATAAAATCCTTTTCATAGGGGGAGTACATCTATTTTTTTATGTTTTTCAAAATTCTCTTAGTATGTTTCTCAAAATTTTTCATAATGAAAATTTTCGTAGTTGGCTTTTCAAATTTTTTCCTAAAGAAAATTTTCGTAGTATGTTTATGAAAATTCTCTGATTTGAAGTTTTCGTAATAGAAATTCTTGAAATTGAAATTTTCGTAATGGAAAATTTTGGATTTGAAAGTTCCATAATGAATATTTTCATAACATCAATTTTCGTAGTAAGAATTTTTTTTCGTACTCAGAATTTTCATAATGAAAATTTTCATACTCAAAAATTTTGTATTTGATTTTTAGTAATAAGTTTTTTTTTCAATTTCAAATTTATATGATCAAGAAGAATATCAACTATTTCGAATAATCTTGCTAGCAAATCCGAAAGATATGATTTCCTTCTTAAGCTTTTCTTAGTCATTTTTTTATTACTGGTATTTTCTTTTGTGTTTCAAACTCTTGGATTCTAGTTTTCTCAAATTCTATTTTTTTTAAACCTAAAAAGATTGGAATCACCCAAATTTTCCTTGTGGCAATTATATCAACCGTGAGATCATAAAAAATAGTTTCTCAAACGTTAGATTGGTGTTGGACACCAAATGGTCACCTCAACACCTATATAAAGAGGACCCATGATGGTTATCCCCCTTTGATTTTAAAGCTTGTGCGTACTGAGCCACTAACCCTCTACAAAATCCACTTCTGAATTCTTCAAGAAGTTCTTAGTCTTAATTTCTGTAGAAGCCCCTTCTAAGGATAGGTCTACTGTGAACCCGATTTCGGGGTGGGAATTTTATAAGGAGGGGTTGGTACACAAAAATTTATTAAATAAGTATGACATAATTATTTCTAAGAATATTAGGCTCAATGGGTGGGAAAGTGTAGCAATTTCTAAGACATCAGCTCAAGATGTAGTTTATCCGAATATTCTCATTGAATTCTATGAAAGAGTTTACTTCTTTAAGGAAGTGGGTAGAGAAAAATTCCACTTTATGAGTTATGGGAATACTTACAAACATTCTTACACCAAGGCTGCAAGCTTGTTGGAGCTGGAATCTGAAGTGGAAGCTGAGTTTTCCTCCCACAAACTCCCAAAGGATCAAGGAAGATTCATCAAGGTGAAGGCTATGGAATGCCTTTGGCTCAAAGATGTTAAGACAGCCAAGATTGCCCATCTGTCTACCAACAATCATATTCTAATGTTTTGGGTGCAAGGACTCATCGTACCGAGGAAGGGTGACAACGACACCCTCAATAAAAATGACATGTACATATTAGATTATTTGGTAAATCTAATTCAAATCAATTTGATAAGTCACATTTTCATTACGATTCAAATCATCAAGAATGGGAACCTCAGATCTCATATCATTATGTATTTGGAATTTCTTTCAATGTTGATAGTTCAGTGTCCTAAATCCTTCAAGATCCCATGTAGCTCCAAGCCATAAAATTTCAGGGTGATGCTGATTACTGATGACCCCCTCAAAAGAATGAATGTTGGCTTCTATAAGGAGACAATGGAGTTTTATTATCTTCTAGTGAAGAGGCAGAAGAAAATCTGGAAAATTTTGAGAAAGTTGAACCCTCAAAAAAGGCTAGAAATAAAATGAATCTAAAGGAAGTGCAAGTTGAATATAAAACCCCTATGTCATAAGAACCTCAATCTGCACCTCCTAAACAACGAAACAAAAATCCTACCCGGATGAGGTGGTAGTAAAGTGGAGAGATGAGAAGAAGAATAGAAAAGCATGGGAGAAATAGTTTGGTTTGGATCCTGATGTGGCTATGGACTTAAAAGAAACAGCTGCTAAAGAGCTTGAGAGGCAAGCAAAAGAGAAAAGGCAGAAGAAGAAGATGACAGAGGCTGAGATTCGACAATCCCTTCTGAGGGATGCTGAAATTTCATATGAGAATATCCATGTTCCAAAAAATTTCCTTGTGGAAAAATTGCTCGAGAATCCAAGTAAGAGATTTATGTCACCAAAAAAGCAACAAGAGATAACTTTTGAAGAGGAGAAATATGAAGAATAAGTGAAAAAATATGGGAGCGGTGGTGGCTCTGATGATGTAATCAAGCAATTAGAAGAATATCATGAGAAGGATAATGCTTTTGAGTAATATTCACTCTGGACATATGAAGTCAGATCTTCAAGGATTGTTACACCTAGAGATGATGAGAAGGGAGAAGAGGAAGTCAACCAGCCATCTGAGCAAGAGATTCCCAATCAGGACTTTATTCTGCCTGAGGATGTTTAAACTAGAGCTAAGAAGAAAAAACATGATGAAGACATGATTTTACAACTATCCTGTAGTGACCATGAATCACCAGATGAAGAGGCTAATCTGAAAACTAGTAAGTGCATAAAAATTGTGGTGGATACCCCAACAAAAGATATTTTGAGGAAAAAAGAGGTTTTAGGTTCTTCAAAGAGAAAGATGGTGGAAATTGAAGAAGAAAAATCTCCATGTAAATTGTTAGATTCAGAGTCATCTTCCTTAGGGCATGATTTTGTTGTTCAATCTCTGAAAAAGCCGATGGATACCATTCTGATATTTCCATCAATTGATTCTAGATTCCAGAAGCTTCAACACAATATGAATAAAAATACAGACTTTGTATCCATGTTGATGGACAAATGTGTGAAGATAGAGGAAGATCACACAAGTTTCAGGATTAATTAGGTATCCCACAAAATTTCATGTAAGAAAATGACCAAGTGGTCTAAAAACATTGTTAAAGATAGAGAAGATCTTGATCAGCTCCAAGAAGATGTCAAGGAAGCCTTTGGCACTAAGGATGATAACATCAAAAATATTTCAGATTGTTTTTAGGAAAATCTAACTCTAGAACAATGTTCACAGATTCAGGATGTAAAAGATCTGAAAGGGAAGTTGATCTATATTGTTCAAAGCCTGAAAAAAGATAAGGATCTCTGTAGCAAGATGCAAGAAAAGCTTTTGTAGCAAGATGAATTTCTAAAGGCTCGGGAAGAGGCCATAAAGGCTCAGGCAGAGGACCTGAAGGCTAAGGAAGACATGATCAAGGCATTAGAAAATAAAGCTATGTAAGATCATAAAGATTTGATGAATTTGAAGACCATTTTCATGATGCTAATGCCCAAGGAAAAAGAAACAAAATAGATCCCTCCAATCTGTTATTGTATTTTCCCCTATACTAATTCTTTCTATCATAATGAATTTTTTGTTGTGTGTTTAGTTGTCTATACTAATATTTCAGGTATTTTATTATTTTCCATTCCCTCAAAATCTTTTTGAAAATAAAAAAGGGGTAGAATTAAAATGAATTATAAAAGAGAGAAGGAAAAATTTCTATGTGAAGAAGAACTATCCCTATGTAAGGTGGAGTTTATCTAAAGGGGACTTCTCATTAAAAAGATTTCCACATCCAAATGAAAATCATTATTCCACAAATTTATAATATGATCCTTAGAGTTCCAAATCCTAAGGGGGAGTTAGTCATATTCACCATTGTCCATAAAAAATGGTGATAAGCTTTAATTTCAATGTCTAGAAATTTATTCTACGTTCCAACATTCTCATTCAAAAGGATGTTTGTGCTTTCCAAAAAGGTAGAGATTGTTGAGTCAATAAGGATTTCCTTATGACATTTCCATTCCTTCATATCATGGGGATGTTGATAAGTCATCAAGGTTTCTTTATGACATGATTATTCCTCTTGTTTTCAAAATAACAAACACTATATCTTAAAGCAAATTTTATTTGACCCATATATGGAAAATTTCTTTCATTAAGGAAATTTATCCTTACCATGTTTTATTTTCTCAAATCAAAATTCTTCTAAGTGTATAATTAATATTTAGTCATATGAACAATATAATACTTAGATATGCGGTATTCTGTTTAAGACTCTAAATTCTGGATACGAACTCTCATGATGTTCAACTCCGAATTCTAGATACGTACTCTCATGATGTTAAACTCTGAATTCTGGATATGAACTCTAATGAAGTTCATCATCGAATTCTGGATACGAACATTCATGAAGTTCGAATCTGAATTCTTATTACGAACTTATGTAATGTTCAACTATGAAGTATAGTCATGAATTCTGATTACGAATTCTAGATATGAAGTATTATTAGATGTGACTCCAAATTCTCATTATGAATTCTGATTATGAACCTGTCTATTTTCTGACTTCGAGTTCTCTGAATACAGACTCTGAAATCCAATGAGTTTGACTCTGAATTCTCTTGAACTCTGACTCCGAACATTAAAATTTCAGGTTCTGAATTCTGGTGAATCCAAACTCCAAATTTACATAAAATTTAGACTCTAGATTTCTATAGAATTTAGGTTCTGAATTCCTTGAAAATAGAATCTGAATATCCTTGTGTTGTAGACTCTGAATTTAGGTTTTACTTAGACTCCGAACATTTATTTTTTCATTCCGAATATTAGAATTTGGTTATACTTACACTCATTTTGTTAACAAATGTTGTCATGCTTTCAGTTATTAACTAACCATTGTTAAAATGACACTTGTATAGGTTCCTCCAAGGAAAAATATGACCGTTGGAGGAGGGAGATGACTGTTGCAGCCACACCTATTAATATAAGCTCATTTGAAAAGAGATCACAACTTGACACTAATCTTTGACAAAGTACTGTTGAAGTGATTTCTAGAGAGATAGATTCTTATAAACTCTCAAGCTTCTTGCAGAAAGTTTTTAACTGCTCGTTCAATCTTGTCTTTGTGCAAATTTTCTTAGTGCAGAGGATTGATTACCATAAAAATTAGAGGATTTGGGTTCTGAAGTCAGAGGTGCGGATTTCCTTAAAATCGAGGTCTTTCTTGATAGCAATACAAATACTGATATTTGGATTGAGGGCTTACCTGGGTTTTGGTAAGACAAACTTTTTTGAATTTATAAATCAAGGGACCTCTTATCCATAGTTTTTGGATACCCTCCTCTTTGGTTTAAAAGAGTTTATACTTGTTACTTGTAGTATTACAACTTTGTTTTTCTGATGCATTTGTATTGATGAGAAAAGTATAAAATTATTATAAATCCTCATAATTGTACTCTGATTTAGTTAGATTCTATACACTTTAAGTTAGAATCTTATCTTTAGTAAACTTTTGTAAATTTTCATTTCTGGAATCAATTTTCACGAATCAAGCAAGTTTTTAGAGCAAAGAGGTGTTGGGAATTTTGGTTATAAAAAATTTCCTAAGGGTTTTTTAAAGAAAATAATTCACCCCCCTCTTGTATTTGTATCTCATTTCATATATTCGATCCTGTAATTGGTATAATAGAGAATATCATACTCCGACATACCATTCTAATAACGATAAAAGAAACAATTGAAGAATCATTGAGATGAAGTCCACTTACTAGTAGGAGGGAATATCATCAATCAAGGGTTTAGATATAAAATAATGGTGTTCATATCTCCTTGGAATGTCTCTGAGAGTCTTTTGAAACACCCAGAATTCATCTAGCCAGATCCATGGTCAAATTAGAGAGGTTTTTAGGGTTGGGGTGGTTTTAAAATCAAGTTTCAGAATAAACTAGGCCACATGAATGGTTTCACCTGGGAGGCCACCCAGTTAAGATAAACCATGTTCCAATTGTGTTGTCTTCCACTAACCTCATGCCATGATGGCTCATAGTTTGGAATACAATGTTCCATCCCTACCGACTTCCACTATCTACACGGTTAGCATGCACACAGTTTGGACCAACCTTGTTAAAAACGTGAACATCTAGTTGTCTTCCTATTTATTTAGAAACATCACCCAAACACACCCTAGGTTATACATCACCCCAATTGTACTTAATAACTAATAAAATGTACCTAAAAACATACATGAGATTTCTCTATAAATGCTTATGATCTTACATTAATAGGTTAAGTGACATTGTATGTACTATCATATTTCTTGGTGAAAAGTTATATGATTTTATAATTGATGAGAAGAGCATTAAAATTAATACAGAAAAGTTTGAATTTAATGTTTCTTCATTGGAAGCCATAGAACCTAAAAAATTATATTTATATAATTTTCAGGGCACTCTATTCACTTGTGAAATGTGAAGGGAGAATATTATGAAGACAACAACAAAACATGTTAGAGAAATTTTTTTCTAATCCACAAGAAAAAATACTAAGAAGGTTCCTGAAGGGGATTATGGTTCCAACTCTGACATTTAAAATGAGGTACATAAATATCAGGATGAAATTGTAACCTTATTATATAAAAATGTGAGAAAAGATACATGTAAATATAATGGTTAGCATCCTGTGAAATGATTTGAATTTCGAGATCTTGGAAGCATTATGGAAAATTTCCATGAAAAAAAAGATAGCGATTAATAATGTAGAATAACAATGAGGTTGTGGAAGAACCATTGTGATAAATATAAATATCATTCCAATGGGAAGGATAAAGTGTTCTTCAAATGTAAAAGAATAATATTTTTTTCAAAGGATGATGAAGAAGAAGATAGTGAAGTTGAATCAAAAAAAACTTTTGTTGAGAATGCTATATAGAATACTTTTATTTCAATAGTAATTAATTAATATATTAGAAGATGAATTTCATAAGAAGAAGAAACTCAACTTGAATACCATCTGATAGAAGAGTGGAAATAATGATTGAGAATGATTCGAAGTCTTGAGAAGGGAAATAGAAAGCTGATAAATGAAAATTCTTCATAAAAAAATCAAGAAAGTTTTCATGGTAGGAATGTCAAGATAGTAAAAATATTGATGATCTGAAGAATTATCTCATGAAGTAAAATAATCAAAAAAAATATTGAAGAAAAGATAAAGTAAAAAAAATATGTTGTAACATATCCAAACAAAACATTCTAAATCTGAATAATGGGATTAAAGTTTCAAAAAACTACCCCAGATGTTGGTCAAACTTATGGTAAGGATGAACCAAAGAAGGAAAAATAATGTTACCTTCAATGGATTAAAAGAAAGATAGAATTTTTTTTCTGAGATTAAGATATCTATTAATGTAGGTATGTGTCCAATAATATCAAAATTGAGATATCATGTGTTTTTAAAAAACTTGATTCAAAAAAATTAATGTCACTTATGATTCAGATGAGGCTGAAGATAAAACTAAGGGGAATAAAATTGTTTCATCTAAAAATATAAAGATTAGTTGTCATCAAATATTTTTTTTGAAATTTTTGGAGAAATATATTACCAACACCCTTCAATACAAACACTTTACAGAAAAATACCCTCTCTATGGATATTTGTGGTGTTTTGTTGGATTACAAAATATGAAAAAATATGTTTTTGTTCAACCTATTACATTAATATTATTCCTCTAGTAATGGAAGGAATGATTTTATGGGGTGTTAATCCTCTAAAAAAATTGTCTAAGAAGGATGTTCAGAATAAAAATTAGAATATTGGTTTAATGTTTGAGAATAGGTTCCAACCATTGGAATTTTTGTGAATGAGGTGAAAAAATGAGAAATATTGATAACGTTTGTCTTGTTTTGTTGCCAACATAACAATAGATTCATTACAATTCTCAGTAGCCCATGGTGATGAATAATAAGGACAAAGAAAAGGATATTATTGTTGAACCTAAGTTGAATGCTATAAAAGGAGAACGACCATATTTTCCAAATTGCGGGTTTTCTTCTCATACTAATGGTGAACTAATGTTATTGATAATTTTAAAATACATCAAATAAAAAATGTTGACATTTAACAATTATTAAAATAAAAAAATCATATGTGGTGGATCAGAAATTATGTGGAATTAAAAGAAGAAATATAATGAAAAAATTATATATTGATGGCATGAAAGAAAACCAATTGAGTGTTTTTCAACATTTTTATGAAGGTACCAATTTAATCGTCATGAAACATGGATTATCTGTGAAAAGTGAGGAAGATCAAAATATAGTTACCTGAGGTCAATGTACAAAAAGAAACATGTTCTTTGTTGATGATGTAAAAAAATCTTGTTACATTTTTATAGTGGAATAATATTAGTTGTGGAAATAAAGGTGGTGATGCATGTGTTAGAGAAACCTAATCCTGATATGAAATTGATATAGTGTCTGGGATTTTCTTTATACATCGATAAAAATAGATTGGAATTTCACTATTTGTCCAAATGAAAATATAACATACTCAATGCATAATAAATTTTACATTAGTTCAAAAACCCTTTGTAAATTATTCATTCTAATATATGTGGTCCATCGGGAAAATAATAAAAAAATAATATAAGTACTTTAATGCTTTCATTGATGACATTTTCTTCATTACATGTGTTATGTACATAAGAAATATATCAAATTCTCGGAAAATGTTTAAGAGTTTCAGAAGGAAAGGAGAGACAGAAGTTGAGTATTCAGTAAAGAAATTGTAAACTGTTAATGGTGGTTAGTGTAAGAATTAATAATTTGAAAATTACCATGAGAATCATAGAATTTAAATTGAGTTGAGTTCACCATAAACACCAAAATAAAATGGGGTTGCATAATGAAATAATATATTTCTTCCTCAAATGGAATAACTATGTTACATGAATATGGTCTTTCTCATTTCTATTATAGGAAATCCATATGCATGGCTATGTATATTTGAAACTGATGTTTCTATAGACCATGTTTAGATATGAATCCATATGAAATGTTTAATGGAATAGCTGTATGATTGAAAAAATTAAGATTCTATTGGGGTCCTTATATTATAAAAAGGAAAGGTGGAAACCATTGAATATTTGATAAAATTTGTAAAGATTGAATTTTTCCTAGGGACTCTCTAAATAGAAAAATATATAGATGTTTTAAAAATGATATAGAACGATTTTTTATTCTACTGATGTTAATGTTTTTGAAAATAATGTGGAAGAAAATAGAACATATACTGATATGGATGCTGATAATGATAAGGAATGTTCTATTAACAAATCCGATAACGCTGCAAATAGTACTGAAGAAGAAAAATCAATCTCAACTATTTCATGTGATGAGTTGGAAAAT
This sequence comes from Viscum album, assembly GCA_963277665.1. NCBI lineage: Eukaryota > Viridiplantae > Streptophyta > Magnoliopsida > Santalales > Viscaceae > Viscum > Viscum album. The sequence continues at coordinate 1,872,301,225 of OY728133.1, forward strand.
AAAATAACTCATAAAATTATGAGTAAAAAAGTTGAGGATTAGAACATTATTTGTGATCAACTTCTCAATGTTCATTAAATAATAATTTCAAAATTGGTTACACGAAATTATTAATATCCCAATATTGATATGAATTATATAAATAAAGATATTGATAATCCAAAATGGTATGATTCTATCATTGAATAACATTATCAGATAAAAATAATTATACATGAAAACTAATACCGAAGTAAAATAAAAAAAATTTATTGGTAAAAAAAAATTCTAGAACAGGAGTAATGAAGAAGGAGAAGTGACAAAGGATATGATAATATTATTATAAAAAGTTTAGTCCAAAATTAAAGCTGTTTATTTTAATGAGACTTTTTCTCCAACATCTTGTTTAGAAAGAATCCTAATATTTCTATCTATTTTTTTACAACGAGGACACACAATTTTTCAAATGGATGTGAAATCTACATTTATGAATGGGGATATTGATGAGGAATCTTATATTGAACAAACATGTGGCTTTGTTGTTGGGAAATATGAATAATATCTGTAAATTTTGAATAAATATCTATATGGGATGAAATAAGATCTGATGGAATAATAATGAAATTTGGATACTTTATTAAGGAAGATGAGTATTAATAAAGGATGAATTGATAAAAATATAAACATCAAAAAATATGTCTTTTGTCTCATCAAAATTATTTATGTGTATGAAATTTTATTCTAAAGAAATGATAATGGATATTGGGTAATATTGGTCGAAGAGATATGTTAGTTGTTTGAAATTTCCAAGTTGGAATAAATGAAGCACTTTCTTGGGTTACTAATTTTACAAAATTGTAAAGTAATTTTTATTTATCAAGAAAAGCACACTATGGAAATTCTTAATATATTTTTCATGGAAAACTCAAAAATAGTTTTCACACTAATTTGAGAGGTAACCAAATTTTCTAATGATGGTTAAGGAAAATAAGACCATCAGAATTAGTTTCAAATACTGATTAAAAGTTTGTAATAATTCACTACCCCAAGACCTAAGAATATCTATAATGTTACCTTATGTGAAATATTTTAGATATCACCTACATAATGAAATATTATTTATGGAAAATTACTTATAAGATATATCAAAGGCGAATAAAATATTTTAATCTGGTATGATACCTCAGAATGTGTTGACATATTTGGGTATTCATATACTGATTTGGGATAAAATGTAGGCGATAAAAGATCCAAATCTGTTGATGTTTTGTTACATTGGAGATGTTATATTATTTGGAATAAAAATAAACAAAATTACTTAAATCTTAGAACAACTATAGTTTAGTAGGTTTCTTCCACACAAGAGTCTTCCCGACTTATGAGGCTGAAAACTTATTCGAACGAGATACTTGCTGAAGTAATGTTATATTTTCTATAAGGATTTGATAATCAATGTGAAATCAAACCTTAATGGAATATATTATAATATTATCATTCAAAACATATTTATATAATGTACCAATTCATTCAAGAGAATGTGTAGATGAACAAATTGGTGCTAGAGAATATTATTACAACAGATCAAGTTGCTAACATATTCACAAAACAATTACCTAAGTAACCATTATATAAATTGAGGTTCCACATGGGCATCAAAATATCTCTCATAAATGTTTAGGAGAGTTTTTATATCCCCATTATCATCTTGGTTTTGGATAATATTGTCTTAGTGGAGAATTATTTCATAACTTTATCCTCAATAATGCATAGAAAAGGACAGTTTTGGGTAAGCTGTGAATCCATCATGTATGTGTGTGAACTATTATAACTATCTATCATTTTTTAAAAACAATTTCCAATTAATGTCAAAGATTTTGATAATAATGAGGATCAAATGAGTTACTAATTTTGGACGACATCGTTTTTCATATCAATAATTATTGTTTCTTATAACGAGTTAGATAAGGTAGGATTATAATCATTGATTAGTAATCCATTGCTGCGGGATAAAAAGATCAGTGATTTATATGTCATTGTTTACAAAAAAATCCTAAGGCAATATTGTTATGACCATGATGATAAAGAAGAGTATCATATTTATGGATTTCCTTTTGTTGTCAATGAAGTTATAGATGAATGGAAATCACCTCATCTTGTATAAGTGGATGATCATACTAATCATTTTACATAGGAAATAAAATTTAGAATTCATTATAAATTTTTTTATATGGGAGGAATGCTACCTATAGAAGATAAGGATGTTAAAATATTTTTGTTGTAAATATGAAAATACATTGTTGTATTTTATTTCGCAAAAATCATAATTTGTTTACAAAACTTATGAAGTAATACTTATCACTGTAAGGTGGAGAAATGATTCTTCCAACCATTTTTTTATTTAATTTAATGGAATGACAGTTTTATATGACAATTAATCACCATGGTTGGTTATATTGAATCATAGTTTTATGGTGGTAGAGTTTCCTTGTGTGTTCAAAAATTTTGATCTCCAAAATTTGGAGTATAAATTTCATTTCAAAATATTAATTTCCTATAAGTCCTTATAAAAATATGAAAAATCCATGACTTTATTCGAATATGGACTTTATAGAGGGTGTTTCATGAAGGATTAATGAAATTTAGAGGTGAAATCTATGATGAAAAGATGTGGAGAATCATGAGCACGCAATTTTTTAATAGGGATCTCAATGAAAACATAAAATATTAATGGAGAATCACGAAATTAGGAGTGTCACAAATATTTTTCGAGTGATCAAACAAATGAACTAGAGGAAGTGGACCATCAAGAATGGGTGATCCTATAAATATTTGGTGACCCCTACTTCTTTTGAGATATATATAAAAGAGATAATCTAGAATTTATCTGATTTCATGGAGGATAAGGTACTCCATGAATCAAGATTTCAATGTGACCTTCACCGTCACAAACTGACTAAAAAAGTCTTGAATGATGAAATTTTTCTATGTAATGACTTCTTTTTGATGATTTGGTATTCCATTTATACACATTGATATTTTATAAGAAATGTGGTTTTGTGATGGACTAATTCTTCAGGAAGTTTTTGATCATCGTGGGGGAGATTTGAGAGGAAGCTTCACAGAAAATAGTTTTGAATACCAATTTTAAGTGAAAAGAGACTTCCAAGATCATTAAATCATGTCAAAGAGAAAATAGAAATCATACTATGATCTAAGAATAAATATCATTACAATTTTCATGATGTTCTGACAACCTTTTATTTATTAATGGGAAGAATTGTTTAAAAGACAAAATTTGTGGAAGTGGATATATAAGCACCATACCATTGAATTGAGTCATTTTTTGCTATAATAATCATTAAAACATTATTTAATTGTATTCATAGTTCCACATGAGTTTAAAGACACAAAATATGTATTATATTTCACATCAAAGTATTTTTTTCTATTGTATGGTATGGTGTTGGATAGTTTCCAAAACATACTAAGGAAATAGATACTCTTATTGAGTACAGAACCTTGTAAATTTGTGTGTTCCTATGGTTGTGTGGTTTAATCATCTTTAGTAGGATAAGAAATCATTAATAGGAGGTGAATACTATTTCATAATAAAAGAAATAATTAATCAAAAATACATCATTATTCACCCTCTCCCCCTCACAGTGATAATTTAATCCTGATAGGGAAACTTTATAACGATCATAATATAAAGTCATGGAATATATATTAGTAGTTCATAAGACCTAAATCATAAGGGAAAAAACGAACATGATCATTGATAACATAAAATTATTATACTACAATGAATTGTGGGATACACATAAGAATAGAAATTCATTTCTATAGTAACCGATGATTATTTCCATGGAAATAAGAATGGAATGGGTCCTCTCCCCAAATGATCATGGTAGTCAATATTCAATCCAAATATTTTCAAAAAGGATAGTTTTACTTATTAAACTAGGTTCAATCACTATCCTGGTCATGTATAAATCATGAGATATAAATCATTGCCTAATTATTTGGATGGAGATATTGGGCCCACCCATAAAAAACAAAAAACAATATATGTGTGTGTCACAAGATCAAAAAACATTTATTATATAATAATCCATGAAATAAAATGGGTATCATTGTTTTTTCAAAACATTATAATCCATGCCATAATAATTATATCATGGTATAAATCATTGAATAAAATGGTTTTTATAAAAATCATGTCATCATATACATAAACCATTTATAAAATGATCATAAATGACATACTTAGACCATATCTCTAGTTGTTCACATGTGACATAAATAGAGGTAGTCATAGAAGTAAAATGATTTTTACCGATCATTTAAAACATTTCATAAATAAAATATCATTTCCTATTTGAAAAAATCTTTAAAAATATATGTACTTTTGAATATATTTTTCTTTTAAAATTAACATCAAAAAATTTAATGTATGATTAAAAAATATTATTGGCATGATAAGTGGATTTTGAAGTTATTTCAAACATGTTAAAACTGATATTCCTTTTATATTTTTACCAAAATTGAGATGTCAACTTCTTTGAAAATGACATGAAGATTAATTTAAAAAAATTAAAAAAATAAAACATGGTTAAAAATTTCTTTTAAAATTTATTAGATTACAGTAATTTTTTTAAATAAAATATGGATTTGGAAGGAAAAATATTTCTGAATGAAGAGATAAATAATGTGATATTTTATTAAAAATATTTTCTAAATTATTATAATTACCCAAGTGTAGAAAAATTGCACTATTATATGAAATTATCGTGAAAACCCATAAGAGAATAATATTAATCACTTTCATGGGAGACAAATCAAAATATTTTATCATTATAAACATAATCATTAATATTCCTAATAAACTATGAGATTATAATAAAAAGATCATTTCCACATGGGTAACATTAAATCAAAACCCCTTTAAGAAATAAAATTAAACAAAAATTAAAACATCCCGAGGATAAATTCAATAATTATATTACATGTAAAAATTAGATATATATATATATATATACACCATGTTACTTAATATAGGTTCATGAAATAATGAATATCTCAAAAAACTAAAATTTCGCCAATAATACCTTACCACTTTGGAAATATTTTCATTGCAATTCCAAATTAATCATAACCAAAAATGGATATTTAAATATAATGAAAATCATATAATTCATGATATAACATGTCATATAGAATCAATATAAACATTATAACAAAATCTAAAGGTGAATTATAATATGTATCCAAGAAATAAATTTTATTTTATAAATATATAACCATTAGTATATTCATCCTTAATACATGTTGAAATATATTTTATAATATATTTATTATTATTATAAATGAATCATCTAAGAAAATATATTTTCTAATTAAATATTTTATTTACTAATGATCATTTATTACCTGTATGTTAATAATTTTATCTTAAAGTCACATTTTTGGAGGTAACTATGTTTTTCATGTATGTTTTTATTTTTTATTTTTGGTCCACATACTATGATCAAGGATTAATTATATAAAAATTTTAATCCATTATATGAAAATTTAATATATTAATACTATATTTTTCTTATGTAGTTGATAAAATATATTGATTGAAAATGAAATTCTCCATTTATAGTGGTAGTATTCCTTGCATATGAATGAAATATGTTTAAATTATTATTTCTGATTAAAATAAATAATAGAATGTAATGTCTCGGACCTCTCCAGCCCAATCCTTTGTCAAAAACAAGGTCAAAAAGTGTTCTGGAGGGTAAAATGGATTTTTCTCACACTTTCTAGATTTTTGAAACTACACGCCATGTAGTTTGAGTACACGCCATGTACCCCCTTACCGGGTATAACCCGTGTTGCAGACTATGCCCTTGTTGTTTGGACTAATGAGTACACATTGTGTTCCATGTTCTACACGCCATGTAGTCCTTACCCGCGTACGCGTTACGAGTCAATAGCCATGTACCATGTTGGAGCCGTGTCATTTCCGTGTGCAATAAATGAGTACACTCTATGTGTCTAAACTACATGTCGTGTAGTCCTTCCCCGCATATGTGTTACCCTCAAACCATGTGTTGACCAGTCAACGGCCGCGGAGCCGTGTTGCAAGCCGCGTAGAGACCATGTAAAAGAACCGAGTACACACTATGTACCATAAAGTACACACCGTGTACATTTCCTTTTCTCTCCTAAAAAGGAGGGGTCCCCTCCTCCTTTCAACTCACCCCTCTCCTCCCCTTTCCTCTGATCAGAGTTCTCCCAAGATACTCGAAAGCTCTTTCTTCCATAACTTCTTCGTCTGAGATCCAATTTACGATCCGTCAGTGGCCATAGGATCGTAACGACGAAGCGGAACTTCCAAGAATGGATCCATTGTCATTCCTTCGGCCTTTACTTTCCGACATCCAACCTAGGAGGTTTTGCTGGGACCTGACAGAAGTGACAGACACCGACGGACGTCTTCTAATGTTGATTCGGGGGAGCGTTGTGATCAGAACCTGTCGATGTAGGGTTCTTACCTTCATCTCTATAATTTTTGCATCATTCGGGATGGGTATCCTCTTATCTTCATGAGAAACAGTTGAACCATTAAATAAAGATAATAACTGGTTAAATAAAGGGGATGGGAAAGTTGTTATATTTATCTTTTTTATCCTATTGATATTTTATGAATTGAATATGATTATGCCTATTAAGAAGCACGGTCGTTGGGGGACTTTTCTTGCACAATTAAATTTTGCCCTATCTTTTAGACCGTTTTGTGGATGGGAACTTTGTTAAATATGGAAATTGGATAATCACGTAAAGTTGGGTGTTTAAAATCTGGAACCCTTGTGTGATCACCCAGGATGAACAAAAACGGAATAATGAACATGTGGGTGTTGGCTCGGATACGTGGAATGTGATGGAGGGTGTTTTTTGGTTGTAGATCAGGTGAGCAGCGGGGCTGCGGTTGGCTTGGTTGTTGGTTGGTGTGAATACTATGTTATTGATGGGCAGTGGGGCTACGATAAATGGTATTAAAGGGGAAATGATCTACAGGTTTCAGTGCGGTTGTGGTTATGGTAGTTGGAAGCGGGGCTGCGGGGATGGGTTAAATGTGAACAGTCTTTGGGTTGTGGTTAATAAATAAAAGTTAAAGAGTTAATGAATGGTGGGGCTTGGTAACGGAATGGAATTAACAATTAATGGGGTTGGTTGGTTGATAAGAAGGGATTGGTTGTGTTTCTTGTGTTTTTTTAACTTGATTTGTGGATGGTAGGGTTATGTTTTACGAATGATCGATGCGGTTGGTTGTGGATAGTTTCACAGTAGTTAAGGAACTAAATAAACTAATTCTCCTAAGATGTGAAAAAATAAATGGGGTTGGGGTTGCTTGTTGTATGCATGCTTCGTGGTAGCAGTGCTGAGGCACGTGCTCAGTTTCTATTTTAGAAGCCACAGGTCGGGCTATGTGGTTGGTATATATATATTTGTATCTTTTTTGTTTTATCACACCCCACCCATGTTGAGAACTTAGTGTCGAACACTCCCATTTCATGGGAGAGGGTGTTTTTCCATTAGTTACTAGCTCCTTCCTGCACCTTCTCCCCTAGGTTGTGATGGATTGAGGCGACCTTACACCTAATACTCTTCAGGTAGGTTTTGATTGGGGTGGCTTTAGCCCAAGACTCTTATGGAAGGTTCTAATGTTTCCCAAGAATCATCAAGATGAGGCCCAGGTGTGTGCGGGCGGGATACGTGGTTGTGAGGCCCAGGTGTGTGTGGGCGGGATACGTGGTTGTGAGGCCCATGTTTCTGTGGGCGGGATACGTGGTTGTGAGGCCCTGGTGTGTGCGGGTGGGGAGAGTGTGGCAGCGTCAGGACGTTCGTCGTTAGGAAGAGCAGCTAACCAAAGGGAAATGGTGCAGGGTACGCAATACTCTTGTTTCTTATATACTACTACATGTTGTTCTTGTGTTTTGGTGAGTATGGCTGGTGAGGTTGGGTGGATATAATTCCTTGCTAGGTTTCTTCTGTTGCTCTCACGAGACATTATGATGTCTCCCCACTTGTGCACGAGAGCTTTAGGTTTCCCTACTGAGTATACTTGTATGCTCACCCTACGTTTACTTTTAGGTTTCCAGGAGGACTATCAGGGCCGTGCGAGACACTATTAGTCAAAGAGTTGGAGTTTTTGCAGTTGATATTCTCTTGTTTTCTTTGGTAATGTACTTTGAGCTTTCTTGTACTTGTACCTTGTTATAAAATTATTTAAACATTCACGTGGGCATAGTTTGGGTTTATTTCTATACACTTGTTCCTTTTTTCTTTTGGTGGTTGACTCGTCCTATTTCCCGATCCTAAATAATACAAAGGGTAACGCCTCCCATATTTGTGAAAACTCATACCCTTGGTGCTAGTCGCCACCACGGGGCCTACTGCAGGCGGGACTCAGGGGTCAGTATCTCCCTTTCACCATTTCTAGCTCAGGAGGGGCATGTTTGGTGGGAGGGTGTCATGAAAAAATGGTATCATAGGTGATGGTTAAGAGATAGGATAGAGTCTGGAGTTAGGCACAGTGAAGATTTCATGGGGACGTTAGGGAAACAATGTTAGTTAATCTTGGTGCGTGACATAGGCCAGGGAAGACTGGCTAGGACACGGGATTTTAGGGCCCCCTGTGATCCGATGCAAGGACTCTGAGCCTACCAAACATCCTTATGATACTACATTAATTGAAGGGTAGAGACCCTAGGGAAGGTACATGCATCATCCTGATTGTGTTTTTCATGATTTGTGTGTTCTGGGAAAGCAATTTAAATAAAATGATAAAAATAAAACCTCAAGTTTTCCTTATTACTTGGGCTTAGGCGATCCTTGTTTACCATACAGCTATGGCACCTGGACGTCGTCCCCGGGTGGCTCAGACGGCCGAGGCCCAACAGATTCAGGCGGTCGATCCGCTGAGGACTGACCGAGAGGAGGAAGATAGCCAGTGCCAAAAAACTCTTCGTTATTTCTAGCGGCAGACCCTCAAGAAGTAAGAGGGTAGTAATTTGGATACAGAGACAGAGGGATGGATTGAGGAGCTAGGGATTGCTCTTACCTTGATCCGTGCTCCGAGGGAGTACCGAGTTCCCCTAGTAGTTAGTCAGCTGAGAGGCGTGGTGCGACAGTGGTGGACACTCTACCTCGGAGAGAGGACAGAGGTAGAGGATCCTTGGGCTGACTTTGAGAAGGAATTCTTAGAGTAATTCATTTCTTCCATGATCAAGGCAGAGAAGCGGTAGAATTTACTCTCCCTTCAGCAGGGTAGTATGTCAGTACAAGAGCTGGGGATCAAGTTCAAGGATCTCCTGTGCTTTGCACTAGATCTCTTTCCGGATGAGGAGTCTCGGGTGAGATGTTTGGAGGAGGCGCTTCGTCCTTCGCTCCAGTATGTTGTCACCCCCTTCACCCTTCCAACATACTTAGTGGTATAGATGAAGGCAAAGGTTGTAGAGAGGATGCAATCACTGGGAGGTACACCTCGAGAGGGGATCCAGCCGGGATCATCGAAGGGGAAGGTAGTCAGTAGAATGTCTCCTACGACGGGACCTTCCAGGTTCACGCTAGTGGGGAGCAGTCCCCAGTAGTTCCAGTTCAGATATTCGGGTCCTCATCCTTTTTCATGATCCCAGGACCGAAGTGTTTTTTTGTGTGGAGGTTTCAGGCACGTTCAGAGTCGGTGCCCGACCCGAGCATAGTACAATGGAGGTTGGCAGTTTCAGCACCCACCTCATCAGCACCAGTTGCCGGCGAGGCCCTTCCAGCAGCAGCAGGACCATGCTCCTCCGAGGGTAGACATTGCGGGAGGAGGCCGACCTCAGGGTGCTCCACAGGGACCTCGACCAGGGCGTGTTCGAGGAGGTGGACGACATCAGAGAGGAAGAGGAGCTGGGCGTGGACAGTTGCACGCAGCAGAGTTGATAGCTCTGGCAGGGCTAGAGGTGGTGCGAGGTATGATTTGTTTGTTCAGCACTCTTGTTTCTACTTTGTTCAATTTGGGAGCCTCGCACTCCATTGTTTCACCTAGTCTATCCCATGCTTTGGGACTAGACATAGAGATACGTTCTGTACCGCTGGTACTTATTACACCAGTTGGAGAGGCCGGACCAGCGTATCTTGTGTTTGCCGGGGATGTGGGCTGACGTTGGGATCACATTGATCTAGTGGGGACCTTCTTCTGTTACAGATGTAGCCATATGATGTCATCCTAGGTATCGGCTGGTTGTTTTCTATTAGTTCCTTTATCGACTGCTTCTGGAGAAGTGTCGTGTTCTCCGACGTGGATGGGCAGCGTGTAGCTTTTGTTGGCGAGAGGAGCTATCAGGTCGGAAGTCGGTGTGTGGGTCCTCTCCGTTCCTTGTTAGGCGGGTTATCAGTGGTTCCAGCTGATACAGAGATGATGGATGTCCCAGATGTTTTTGGGGGGTTCCTTGATGTTTTTCTTGAGGAGGTTGTCACTCTACCCCCTGGCCTGACGTTGAGTTCGTGATAGACTTACATCCTGGTGACCGCCCAATTTCGATGGCCCCTTCTTGGATGGCACCTTCAGATTTGCGGGAGTTGCGGATTCAGATTGATGACCTGATGGAGAAGGATTTTGTTCGACCCAGCGTATCGCCGTGGGGTGCTCCAGTTTTGTTCGCGAAGAAGGAAGATGGTGGTCTCATGCTATGCATAGACTACCAAATGTAGAACCAGGTAATGGTCAAGAACTGTTACCCCCTTCCAAGGATAGATGATCTCTTTGACCAACTGAGGGGAGCAGGTTGGTTTTCCAAGATTGTTCTATGATATGGATATCATCATCTGAGGGTAAAAGATAGTGACATCTCGAAGATGGAATTTAGGTGCAGGTATGGGCACTTCGAGTTTGTGGTGATACCGTTTGGAGTTACGAATGCACCAGCTGTGTTCATGGGACTTATGAACTTTTTCTTCTGAGAGTTTCTGGACCGGTTCGTCGTTGTTTTTATCGATGACATCCTAGTCTACTCAAGATCAGAGTAGGAGCACGTTGAGCATTTCAGGGAAGTCATGGAAGTCCTTCGACACCACTAGCATTATAGGAAATTGCCTAAGTTTAAGTTCTTGACACAAGAAGTACACTTCCTTGGACACGTGGTGTCTCAGCATGGAGTGTCAGTGGACCCGTCGAAGGTGGATGAAGTTGATTCTCAGGTGCCACCCAAGAGCGTGGCGGAAGTTCACAGTTTCCTAGGGTTGGTGGGTTACTATCGGAGGTTCGTTTCGGAATTCTCTACAGTTTCTTCCCCATTGATAACTTCGACTAGGAAGAACCAGGTCTTCCTATAGAGCGAGCAGTTCCAGAAAGCTTTCGACTACCTAAAGGAGAAGTTGGTCAGTGCTCCCGTACTCTGGTTTCCAGAGGAAGGGTTTTTGTATGAGGTGTTTTGTGATGCTTCTAGCCTTGGTCTGGGGTGCGTGTTGATGCAGAAGAAGGGAGTGATCTGTTATGGGTCTAGACATCTATGCCCTCATGAGCGTAACTCTGCCACCCATGACCTAGAGCTTGTAGAAGTAGTGTTCGCACTGATGATGTGGTGACATTACCTCTTTGGGGAGCACTTTTTGGTCTTATCAAATCACAAGAGCATGTGTTATATCTTCTCCCAGCGTGACCTGAACCTGCGGCAGTAGAGATGGGTCAAGTTTCTCCAATACATTGACTTTGAGAACTCTTACATTGAAGGTAAGGGCAATGTTGTGGCTGATTCCCTGAGCAGGAAGTCACATAATGAAGTGGTTCGGGAATCCACTGATGCTTGGAAGGCGATGGGAGTGTTGGCTTCCTAGCACATGGATTCTAGGGTAGAAGGTGTTAGAGGTTGTTTGTTTTAGATGACCGTGCAGTCCTCCTATTTACAGCAGGTGGAAGAGTCTCAGTGGGGGGAATCCGAGGCGGAAGTGATGTGGGATCGTGTCGATCAGGGGAACGCTCTAGAATAATGGTCAGTGGACAGCCAACATTGGATGCTTTTCCATGGAAGGTTTTTTGTCCCGGAGACGATGTATGAGAGATTTCTCCGTGAGTTCTATAACTCAGCCTTAGCGGTACATCCAGGAGTTTTGAAAATGTACAGAGGCCTGAGGAAACTGTTTTGGTGGCCCGGGGTAAAACGAGTAGTGGCGGAGTTTGTGGCTAAATACTAGTGAGTCAGCACGTGAAGGCTGAACACCGTGTTCTCAGTGGGTTGTTGCATCCTTTATATGTCCCCTAGTGGAAGTGGGATGACATCTCAATGGACTTTGTCACAGGACTACCCGGAGCTCAGGGTGGTTATGATGCTATCTGGTTAGTGGTGGATCGACTGACGAAATCAGCTCACTTCTTAGTAATTAAGGAGTCGGGCCCGGTGATTACCTTAGACCAGAGGTACGTAGGATATGTTGTGCGATTTCATGGAGCCCCAAAGACTATTGTCTCAGATCCGGATACTCAGTTTACCTCACGAGTCTGGAGGGGGTTATAGCATGCTTTTGGCACCCAGATACACCATAGCACTGCTTTCCACCCCCAGACCGATGGGCAGACAGAGCGGACTATCCTGACATTGGAGGATATGTTGCGAGAATGCGTTCTGGATTTCAGAGGATAATGGGTACGACACTTTCCTTTATTAGAGTATTCCTACAACAACAGCTTCCACTCTACTATTGGCATGTCACCGTTTGAGGCTTTGTATGGAAGGCCATGTCGGTCACCCATTTGCTGGGAAGAGGTTGGTGAGACAGGTGCTCTTGGGCCAGAGGATGTGCAGAGCACCACAGAGAAAGTTCAGCTTATACACGAGAGGATGAATGCGGCTCATGACCGACAGAAGTCTTATGTTGATCGTCAGAGAAAAACCTTGGAGTTAGAGGTGGGAGATCATGTGTTCTTGACGGTTTCCCCTCGACGGGGGAAACAGAGGATTGGGAAAAGGAGTAAGCTCTCACCTTGGTTCATCAAACATTTTCAGGTGCTGAGGTGAGTTGGCGAGGTGGCATATCAGCTAGCCCTCCCACCTCAGTTGGAGAAGGTTCCTGACGTCTTCCACGTCTCCCAGCTTTTTAGGTACTTACATGAAGACTCCCACGTTATCGACTGGGGAGATCTAGATATGGGAGACGGTGTGACCATCGAGGAATGACCAGTCAGGATCGAGGATCGTAAAGAGAAGGTGCTCCGTGGAAGAACCATTCCCTTGGTTCGTGTGTTGTGGAGGCATGGAAGCCTCTAGGAGAGCACTTGGGAGTGGGAGACCCAGATGCACGCTAAGTACTTGGAGTTCTTTTGACTTGTGTTTTCCCTTTTTCTTCTGAGATTTGTGTTGATGTTGTACTTTGTACCTTCGATTTATGGAATTCTTAGCTTGTCAGTTATGAGACCTTTTTGTTTCCTTGTTCCCTGGTAGTGTGTAGCATCTCTGGATGTGTGGGGAAAAGAGAAAAACCTGATCCATAATTGAGACTCATTAATTTGGATGCGATTGAACCCATGCGGGCGAGTCAGTGCCGCCTAAAGCGGATACTATCTCGATGTAGAAGATGGAATTTTTCCCCAAACCACATGTTCGGGAAGTGTGTTGGTTGTGTGGTGTCGGGGGTAGTGTGAGTTGAAGAATCCTAATGAATGAATGTGGGAAGACTCAATTCTTAATCGATACGCATTAATGAGGATGCGATTAAACCCGTGCAGGCGAGTCAGTGCCGCCTAAAGCGGATAATATCTTGACATAGGAGAAGGAATTCCTAACACATATGATTAGGGTTGTTGGTTGGGTTCCTGTTATAACGAGAATCCTAAGAGGTATCTTGTTGGGTTCCTCTAGGTTGGTTTTTGAATTCTCGGGGATGAGAATGTTTTAAGAGGTATCTGATGTAATGGCACGGACCTCTCCGGCCCATTCCTTTGTCAAAAAGAAGGTCACGATGTGTTCTGGAGGGTAAAATGTATTTTTCCCACACATTCCAGAATTTTGAAACTACACGCCGTGAAGTTTGAGTACACACTATATACCCACTTCCTGGGTGTACCCCGTGTTGCAGACCATGTCCTTGCTGTGTGGAATAATGAGTATGTGCCGTGTTCCCAGTTCTACATGCCATGTAGTCCTTCCCTGCATATGCATTACCAGTCAACGTCCGTGTACCTTGTTGGAGTCGTGTCCTTGCTGTGTGCAATAAATGAGTACACGCCATGTGTCTTAAACAACACGCCGTGTAGTCCTTCCCTACGTATGTGTTACCCTCAAACCGTGTGTTGACCAGTCAACGGTCGCGGATCTGTGTTGGAAGCCACGTGGAGACCGTGTAAAATAACTGAGTACATGCCATGTACCATAAAGTACACACCATGTACTTTTCCTTTTCTCACTTATAAAAGGAGGGGTCCACTCCTCCTTTCAACTCACCCCTCTCCTCCCCTTTCCTCTGAGTAGAGTTCTCCCAAGAGACTCGAAGGCTCTTTCTTCCATAACATCTTCGTTCGAGCTCCGATTTACGATCCGTCAGGGGCCACGGGATCGTAACGAAGAGGCGGAACATCTGATCTTGTATCCGTTGACTTTCCTTCTGCCTTTCCTTTCTACTTCCACTAGAAGAGGTTTTTCTAGGACCCAACATAAGTGATGGATGCCAACAGACGTCTTCTAAAGTTGATCCGGGGGAGCGTTGTGATCAGAACCTGTCGAGGTAGGGATCTTACCTTCGTCTCTCTAATTTTTGAATCATTAGGGGTGGGTATTCTCTTATTTTCATGAGAAAAAGCTGAACCATTAAATAATGATAATAAATGGTTAAATAATGGGGATGGGAAAGTTTTTTTGTTTATCTTGTTTATCCTATTGATATGTTATGAATTGAATATGATTATGCCTACTGAAAATCACGGTCGTTGGGGGCCTTTGCTTGCACAATTAAATGTTTCCCTATCTTTTAGACCGTTTTGTGGATGGGAACGTTGTTAAATATGGAAATCGGTTAATCACGTAAAGTTGGATGTCTAAAATATAGAACCCTTGTGTGATCACCCCGGATGAACAAAAAAGGAATAATGAACATGTGGGTGTTTTCTCAGATACGAGGCATGTGATCGGGGTGTTTTTTTTTGTGGATCGGGTGAGCATCGGGGCTGTGGTTGGCTTGGTTGTGGGGTGGTGTGAATACTATGTTAGTGATGGGCAGCGGGGCTGCGATAAATTGTATTAAAGGGAAAATGATGTATGGGTTTCGGTGCGGTTGTGGTTATGGTAGTTGGCAGCGGGGCTGCGGGGATGGGTTGAATGGGAATAGACTTTGGGTTGTGGTTAATAAATAAAAGTGAAAGAGTTAATTAATGGTGGGGTTTGGTAACTGAACAGAATAAATAATCAATGGGGTTGGTCGGTTGATAAGAAGTGTGTCACGACCCCCTCCCCACAAAGTGTACCCCTCCTGGGCCGGTAATGTGAAAAGGGAGATAATGACCCCCGAGTCCCGCCTCCAGTAGGCCCTGGGTTGGCGACTAGCACCGAGGGTATAATACCATACAAATGGGAGGCATTAACCTCTAAGAGAACACATGCAAAAGAGAGAGATAGAATAGACTCCAACCAACTCCAAGTCATAACTGAAAAATAAAAGAAACCCAAGTACATATATGAAATTTCATGCAAAAGTACTACAACTGAAAGGGAAAACTAAAAGTACCCAAAAGAAAGAAAAACGGCAGCGACCACAAGCCCGAACAGCTCCTCCTCCAACCCCAAGCTAGTAGTAACCAGCTTGATCTCCAACCTGCTCCAAGTGACCTGAAAAACAGTTTATATATACATAGGGTGAGTATAACAGTATACTTAGTAGGATCCTCCCCAAGCCTCTCATGCAAAAGTAAAGAAAGCATGCTAAAGCCCAGTGAATAACAAGTGAAACGAACTCGTTATCTAAACAGGTATACTAAGTTCCCAACCTCACCATGGCTACTCTCACCAAGTAACGCATACAAGATTATGGAATATAGTAAAGAATATCAAGGGTACCCCGATACTACTTCCCCACTGGTTTGCCGCTTTTCCCCAACGACATACGTCCTGTACATCTCTCTCCAAAGGCTTGCCCGCAGACACCTGGGCTAAGCTCCACAATCTACACCTCGTGCACCACATAGGCTTTCCCGCAGACACCTGGGCTAAGCACCACACCATCCTCACAACCAAAGTAACCAGGTAGTTTCCGGGATCCACCATAGCTCGTATAACGTGTATCATACGTCGATTATTATACCTCAAGCCATCACAGCCCATACGCCGAGTAAGGATCCTCAAGCAATCACAGCCTATACACGTTAAACCTATAGTATTCCATAGGATACTATATCCAGAATATATGTGTGTGAAATAACCCCAATCCATTACATCCCTCTACACACGTATATTGGTAAAAATAACCACTGTGCCTCATGGCACAAGTATCTACCAAGAGAAGAGAGCGGGGCCAAAGGGGGTAGTCAGCCATTCAACCTCCCATCAGAATGTTGGGGAAAACACCCCCCCCCCCCAGGGCTCTGAATCCCCGAGGTGTCAGTTTCCCTTACCGATAGGGTGGAGTAGCATATAGAAACACAAAAAGTACAGAATATATATATATATATATATATATATCTCACATCCACACTATGGGCATTACCTAGTCTTAGATACAACGGCAGCTAACGTCTCTCAGACTCCAAGCTTCTACTTCAAGACTAGGTATCCTATAAGAGCACAACCAATTGAAGAGCTTTATTAGATTACTCCATTATCATTTTATTAGTTCCACTGTACGTTAGTTAATTCTTTAAACATTAATTAAGAATGAATAATTCCACATTAAACTCAATTGGCATCACATTCAAAAACAACTTCTCCTTTATACGATTCACAACACCTTTAAATTCCAGCATCTCCATCCCCGTGGATTTTCACCATTTAATCAAACATTCATTATAGAATTTCTTTTCCACATTCCCAGGCATTCTAGAAAAACATCATATGCTCCTAAACACAAAGGAGGCTCAACACGGTGAGTAGATATACTACCCGTCGAGTCTTTGCCGCAAATAGAAAGAGCATATACCCATTCTCCCTCGAGAGGCTAAACACGGAAAGCACGTGGCATACCCCGCGTGTCTTCGCCTCCTTCGGAAGAATGGTAACAAGACCAACTTCCTTGAGCAGTGGGGAAAAGCAAAGCAGATTAACATTCAAGGAAACCGAAAGCAACTAGCAACCACATCCATCCCATTCCATCACCCCTGGTGTCCTCCCCGACACCCATATGCATAAACTGATGCATCTCGCCACACTAGGCGTCATCCACTGCCATAACCACAAGGCCTCCATGCCTCCACATATCACAACAGCCATCAAGGCTCACATCCCA
The DNA here is from genome assembly GCA_963277665.1 of Viscum album. Classification (NCBI taxonomy): domain Eukaryota; kingdom Viridiplantae; phylum Streptophyta; class Magnoliopsida; order Santalales; family Viscaceae; genus Viscum; species Viscum album. Next base: position 1,872,318,658 of record OY728133.1, read on the forward strand.
GCACAAGCAGCAAGAAAACAAACATCACATCATGGGCTCTTGACCCTTTAACAAACAAGAGGGTAACTCAGAACCCTTTTAGAAATTCCCACATAGTCTATTCTCTAATCCATATTGAATTAACAGATTTTTTATTCGTAGGTTCCAATCACGGATACCTAATCAGTATGTTATCACAAATAAACAACCATGCTTCCATCCCTAATTTGATTATCCTCAAATTAGGACAACTACAACAACGACAACTACCAGATAAATTTACATGCCTCTTTATCTTTAGCCAATTAATTAACAATTAATTCCAGCATTACGTTCATTATCAATTTCAATCATGAACAAACAACAAATCAAAGAGAACATAGATATCACTATATCTAGGAAAACATGAGGCAAACCGTTATCACGGTATAAAGTAACAACATGCGATCAACCAATTCTATTAATCCGGTTCAAGTATTTAATTAGGTCAATTTCATTGTGATCCAAAGGAATAAATCATGCTAATTATACGATTGCACATACACAATTAGAGAAGCCATGAATCCCCTACCTTGAAGAGTTCTTGACGTCCTTTATCCACACAGCAGGCCACAATCCTTCACTCACGACAACTTATGTGGAAGAATGATCGACACAGCTTGGTTGCATCAAAAACAGAGCAGAACCAATCCTTGGAGTAAAGATTGATTGTGCAAATCCTATGGAAAGGTTTGAAAGGTTCTAGCGCCTCTTAGTTGAGAACAAAGGGAAAGAACAAGGGAGAATGATATCTCGTCCCTTTTTAAGATTTAACGAGGTGACGGTTTAAGATCCCGTTAATTATCCATTAAAAACGGATCGCATTAACCCACGTGGTTTGACCAAGTAAAACATTCCAAGCCTTAGGAATAATTAATATAGGATTTATAGAATTTGAATCGGCCTTAGGATCCCTTAAAATAAGGCATTAAATTTATTTTACGTCAAATGAAATGTAAAAAGGGAAAAACTATAGGAGTCTGGAAACACTGTTCGCCCACCGTTACTGTACATGAAACCGATCTGTGAAACCGATCTGTGAAACTGATCTGTGAAACTGATCTGTCACACCGATCTGTGAAACCGATCTGTGAAACTGATCTGTCACAACGATTTGTGAAACCAATATGTGAAACCGATCTGTGAAACCGATCTGTGAAACTGATCTATCACACCGATCTGTGAAACCGATCTGTGAAACCGATCTATGAAACTGATCTGTCACACCGATCAGTGAAACCGATCTGTGAAACTGATCTGTGAAACTGATCTGTCACACCGATCTGTGAAACCAATCTGTAAAACCGATCTGTCACACCGATCTCTGAAACTGATCTGTGAGACCGATCTGTGAAATCGATCTGTGAAACTGATCTATGAAACTGATCTGTCACACTGATCTGTGAAACCGATCTGTGAAACCGATCTGTGAAACCGATCTGTCACACCGATCTATGAAACTGATCTGTGAGACCGATCTGTGAAACCGATCTGTGAAACTGATCTGCGACACCGATCTGTGAAACCGATCTGTGAATCCGATCTGTCAGACCGATCTATGAAACCGATCTGTTAGACCGATCCATGAAACTGATCTGTCAGACCGATCTGTCACACCGATCTGTGAAACTGATCTGTGAGACCGATCTGTCAGACCGATCGGTGAGACTGATCTGTTACTGTTCATAAAACTGGAAACACTGTTCACAGAACTGGAAAAAAATGGCAAAGTGTTGGGGATAAGTCCCCTTGACCTCCCAGAACACCTCCAACACCTAAATTTCACAAATTAATGGACCAGAGAGGTCTGGGCCATTACATTAGATACCTCTCGAAACATTCTCATCCTCGAGAATTAAAAACCAACCCAGAAGAAAAGAGGGGTCCGAACAACCACCCGATAAGATACCTCTCAGGGGAAAACCACCATGAGTTGTTCAAAAGCTGGAACAAAACTACGACATCCGAGAGTATGGAAACAAACAATCCATAACCAAACAATTCAAACATAACATCACATCAAAGGTACATAAATAAGACATGAAAGGTCCAACCATAAAGAAAACATCATTAAATGAAAGGAGTTAAACATTAATCAACTCTGGGTACTGAGCATGTATTTGTGACTCACGCTCCCAGGTACTCTCCTCCATGGCACCGTGTCGCCACAAGACACGAACTAAGGGGATAGAACGCCCACGCAACACCTTCTCCTTGCGGTCTTGGATCTCCACAGGTTGCTCCTCGAAGGTTGCATCATCATCAATATCGATCTCTCCCCAATCGATAACATGAGATTCATCATGAAGGTAACGGAGGAGCTGCGATACATGGAAAACATCATGTATCCGACTCATCTGAGGGGGAAGTGCTACTCGATATGCCACACCTCCAACACAAGCTAACACCTTGAAAGGCCCAACAAAACGGGGAGACAACATACTTCCGCGACCAAACCTTCGCTGCCCACGACAGGGAGTCACCTTTAGAAACACATTATCCCCAACATTAAACTCTAAGGGTCTCCTTATTTGATCAGCATGAGATTTCTGACGATCTTGGGCTATCTTCATCCTCTCACGAATCACCTGAACCATCTCTGTTGTATTCTGCACTAGTTCTGGTCTGAGAATTGCAGACTCTCCGACCCCAGTCCAGCACAACGGAGTACAGCATGGCCGGCCATAGAAGGCTTCAAACGACGCCATGCTGATGGTAGAGTGAAAACTATTATTGTAAGCGAACTATACCAAGGGTAAGTGATTCACCCATGAACCTCCAAAATCAATAACACAAGAGCACAACATGTCTTCAAGAGTCTGGATGGTTCGCTCTGTCTGACCATCCATTTGAGGATGAAAAGCAGTGCTAAGGCACAGTTGAGAGCCAAAATCATGCTGGAAACCTCTCCACACCCTAGAGGTAAAACAAGGATCTCGATCAGAAATGATCGTCTTAGGAACTTCGTGAAGCCTAACCACCTCCTCCAGATACTGCCTCGACAAAACATCCACTGATCTCGACTCCTTGATTGCTATGAAGTGGGCCGATTTTGTTAAATGATCCACTACCACCCATATAGCATCATGTCCTCCCAGAGTCTGAGGTAAACTTGTGACAAAGTCCATTGAGATGTCCTCCTACTTCCACTTAGGAATCTCTAAGTGCTGGAGAAGACCACCAGGAACACGTTGTTCGGCCTTCACCTTCTGGCAGCTAAACATAGAGACACACATTCTGCAACTGTACGCTTCATCCCAGGCCACCAAAACTGACTCCTCAAGGATCGGTACATCTTCGTCACACCAGGATGTACGGCCAAGGGTGAACTATGGAACTCTCGGAGAACCGTCTCGCACATCGCCAAGGGAACAAAAAGCCTTCCATGATACAACACTTAGTGTTGTTCATCCTCCGACCAACCATCAGGGGCCTCACCACATACAACTCTGTCTCTCCAAACATCCACCTCTAGATCACCCAACTGAGACTCTTCCACCTTCTGCATCTGGGATGACTGCACCTTCATCTGGAAAAGACAACCTCTACCCCCAACTTCTCCCATATCAAGATTCAAAGCTGATAGCTCTTCCATCACTCTCCAGGAATCACCAGATTCACGCACAACATCATTAGGTGACTTTCGGCTCAGCGCTTCAGCAAAAACATTTCCCTTCCCAGGTGTATACGATATTTCGAAGTCATATTCCTGCAAGAACTCCATCCACCGATGCTGCCGCAAGTTCAAATCCCGCTGAGAGAAAACATACTCAAACTCTTATGATCGGTGAAAACCAAAAAGCGCTCGCCAATGAGGTAATGTCTCCACAACTTCAGCGCAAACACCACAGCTGCCAACTCAAGATCATGTGTGGCATAGTTGCATTCATGGGGACACAACTGCTGAGACCCAAAAGAAACAACTGTCCTCAGCTGCATGAGAACACAGCCTAGCCCCAGATGTGAAGCATCACAGAAAACATCAAACTGGACTCCCTCCACTGGAAGACAAAGGACTGGAGCACTTACCACCTTCTCTTTTAGATACTCGAAAGCTGCCTGACACTGATCAGTCCATATGAAAACTTGATCCTTCTTGGTCAAAGCTGTCAGAGGAGTCGCAACTCGGGAGAAATTAGCCACAAACCTCCTATAATAGCCTGCGAGACCAAGGAAACTTCGTACCTCTGACACGGTCTTGGGGGCTGGCCAAGAAACCACTGTTTCTATCTTCGAAGGATCCACAGCTACTCCCTTTTGGGACACAACATGTCCCACGAAACGAACTTCTCGAGCCCAGAACTCCCACTTGGACAACTTCCCAAACAATCGATGTTGGCGAAGAACTCCCAAAACGGCTCGTAGATGCTCTGCATGCTCCTCTTCAGATGTGGAGTACACAAGGATGTCGTCGATGAAAACCACAACAAACGTGTCCAGGAATTCAAGGAACACAGCATTCATCAACCCCATGAAAACAGCTGGAGCATTTGTCACGCCGAATGTCATTACAACAAACTCATAATGCCCATGACGACAGCGGAAAGCAGTCTTCGGGATATCGTCATCCTTTACACGCATCTGATGATATCCTGACCACAAGTTGATCTTTGAGAACCAACATTCAACCTTAAATTGATCAAATAAGTCATCAATGCGCGAAAGAGGATATCAGTTCTTTATTGTCGCTTTGTTTAAGCGACGATAATCGACACACAACCTTAAACTGCCGTCGGCCTTGTTCACGAACAAGACTGGTGCACCCCACGGTGACACACTTGGCCGAACAAAACCACACTGCAACAGACCATCGAGCTGAATACGTAGCTATCGTAACTCAGAAGGGTCCATCCTATACGGATACATAGAGATAGGAGACGCTCCTGGCTGTAGCTCGATCCCAAACTCGATCTGTCGTCGAGGGGGTAAGGATACAACCTCTTCTGGAAAGAGATCAGGGTACTCCTCTACGACCCTAGGAAACGCCAGCTGTTGAGCCTCTGAAGAACTCAGCGTCATCCCAGCCATCATGGATGATAAAGATGGAACTCATCTATGACTCATCCGTGGATCTCTCCCACCAACAAACACCACTTTCTCTCCATCTTCATCAAAGAAAAGGACCTTCTTCCTATATAAATCCACAACAGCCTGCACCGAATACAACCAATCCATGCCAAGTATGACATCATATGGTTGTATTCGCAAACATAGGAAATCTCCCCAAGAGCGGTGTTGCCCCAACACTAGCTCACAGTCTCTACATACTTCAAACAAGTCAGCTCAACCTCTAACTGGCGTAGTCAACGCCAAGGGAACTGGAAGCCTCTCTACCTCAAGTCCCAAAGCATGGACAAGGGTAGGTGATATAAAAGAGTGTGTCACTCCTGAATCAAAAAATCCATACACCAAGGTAGAAAACAAGCAAAGGGTACCTCGGATGATGTCTGGCTCGCCTGGAGATAGAAACACTAGAGCATGAAGCTGACCACGACCACCACCACAGCCTCTCTGACCCTGATGACGACCACCACCACGGCCGCGCTCTGCTCTCTAAGGATGGGGAGCGTCATCGGGATGTCCTCTGCCAGCTCCATCTACCCTCGGGTGATCTAAAGCTGGTGCAACCTGCTGCTGCTGCCTCGACTGGAACTGCCTCAACGGAGGAACCTGGAGTGGAGCTCCTGGTGCACGATGACTGCTCTGAAAAGTAGGGTACTCCCGCTGCTGATGACCACGGCCACCACAAGAAAAACAAGCGCCTGATCCCTTAGCATAGGCCTGAGAGTTGCTACCTCCGGTGAAACGAGATGGAAAGGGCTGGGACCTACCCCCAGGTGAACGGAAACTCTTCTGCCCTGAAAACCGGGAACCCCAGACCACAGCTCTGCTTCGTGAGGAATCATGACGATTCCCCTCTCGTGATGATCCAGTCCTAGCCAAAGTCCTCTCAACAACCTCTACCCTCGCCAGCACCTCTAGATATGTCTTTAGCATAAATGGGGTGACCTGGCACTGGATCTCTGGACACAAAGCCTCCTCGAAATGCCTAACCCTGGCCTCATCATCTGGTAACAGGTCTGAAGCATATCGTAGAAGGTTCCTAAAACGGATTCCAAACTCCCGAACACTGGAGCTCCCCTGTCGAAGGGTAAGAAGCTCCTGGCGACTGGACGCCTTCGCAGTCGACGAAAGAAACTCGACTCTAAACCTGTCTCGAAACTCCTCCCATGAGATCACTGACTCCTCACGGTCACCGAGGAACAAGAACCACCACTGCCTTGCTGCTCCATGCAGCATTGTCACAACCTAGGACACCCAGTGTTCCTTCCGAGCACGTATCTAACTAAAGCCTATCTCGACCTCCTCCAACCAGTCTTCTGTGACTGCATCTGAAACGGATCCCTCGTACTTCTGTAGACTCTGGTGCTGAAAATCTCGGAGTGTCTTCCTCCAAGTGTCATCGTCGTCAACCTCTACTCGGCGACGATCTGCTGGAACAGCCTGCTGAGCATCTTCTACGCAAACCTGACGAGGACGTCGACCTGGAGCCATACCTGTAAAATAACAACTGTTAGAGCTCCTAAGCCTGGAATATGGATGACTCAACATTAATTAATTAATGGTTTTGTTTTATTAATTTTAGGTTACCAATCCCAAGGTCTACCCATTCAAACATAAGCGCAATGAATAATGATGCATGATCCTTTCCTAGGTCTCTACCCTGCAATCGGTATCACTTGTTTAGTAGCCATTGTAAACTTAAAGGTCCGTGCAACAGATCATAAGGGGCCCTGAACGCCAATGTCTCTGCCGGTCTCCAGTGTTTACCCCACTTGCTAAACATGAATGACACCGTTTCCCTACCATCCCATGCATCCTCAACTATGCCTAACTCCAAACTCCATCCTATCCCTCAACCAGACCTTTGATACCACTCTGTCACGACCCCCTCCCCACAAAGTGTACCCCTCCTGGGCCGGAAATGTGAAAAGGGAGATAATGACCCCCGAGTCCCGCCTCCAGTAGGCCCCGGGTTGTTGACTAGCACCGAGGGTATAATAACATACAAATGGGAGGCATTACCCACTAAGAGAACACATGCAAAGGAGAGAGATAGAATAGAATCCAACCAACTCCAACTCATAACTGAAAAATAAAAGAAACCCAAGTACATATATGAAATGTCATGCAAAAGTACTACAACTGAAAGGGAAAACTAAAAGTACCCAAAAGAAAGAAAAACGGCAGCAACCACAAGCCCGAACAGCTCCTCCTCTAACCCCAAGCTAGTAGTAACTAGCTTGATCTCCAACCTGCTCCAAGTGACCTGAAAAACAGTTTATATATACATAGGGTGAGTATAACAGTATACTCAGTAGGATCCTCCCCAAGCCTCTCATGAAAAAGTAAAGAAAGCATGATAAAGCACAGTGAACAACAAGTGAAACAAACTCATTATCTAAACATGTATACTATGTTCCCAACCTCACCATGGCTACTCTCACCAAGTAACGCATAAAAGAATATGGAATATAGTAAAGAATATCAAGGGTACCCCGCTACTACTTCCCCACTGGTTTTCCGCTTTGCCCCAACGACATACGTCTTGTGCATCTCTCTCCAAAGGCTTTCCCGCAGACACCTGGGCTAAGCTCCACAATCTGCACCTCGTGCACCACATAGGCTTTCCCGCAGACACCTGGGCTAAGCACCACACCATCCTCACAACCAAAGTAACCAGGTAGTTTCTGGGAGCCACCATAGCTCGTATAACGTGTATCATACGTCAAGTATTATACCTCATGCCATCACTGCCCATACGCCGAGTAAGGAACCTCAAGCCATCACAGCCTATACACGTTACACCTATAATATTCCATAGGATACTATATTCAGAATATATGTGTGTGAAATAACCCCAAGACATTAAAGCCCTCTACACACATATATGGGTAAAACTAACCACTGTGACTCATGGCACAAGTATCTACCAAGAGAAGAGAGCGGGGCCAAAGGGGGTAGTCATCCATTCAACCTCCCATCAGAATGTTGGGGAAAACACCCCCCAGGGCTCAGAATCCCCGGGGTGTCACTTGCCCTTACCGACAGGGAGGAGTAGCGTATAGAAACACAAAAAGTACAGAATATATATCTATATATATATATATCTCACATCCACACTATGGTCATTACCTAGTCTTAGATACAACTGCAGCTAACATCTCTCAGACTCCAGGCTGCTACTTGAAGACTAGGTATCCTATAAGCACACAACCAATTGAAGAGCTTTAATAGATTACTCCATTCTCATTTTATTAGTTCCACTGTACGTTAATTAATTCCTTAAACATTAATTAAGAATGAACAATTCCACATTAAGCTCAATTGGCATCACATTCAAAAACAACTGCTCCTTTTTAAGATTCACATCACCTTTAAATTCCAGCATCTTCATCCCCGTGGATTTTCACCATTTAATCAAACATTCATTATAGAATTTCTTTTCCACATTCCCAGGCATTCTAGAAAAACATCCTATTCTCCTAAACACAAAGGAGGCTCAACACGGTGAGTAGATATACTACCCGTCGAGGATTTGCCGCAAATAGAAAGAGCATATACCCATTCTCCCTCGAGAGGCTAAACACGGAAAGAACGTGGCATACCCCGCGTGTCTTCGCCTCCTTCGGAAGAATGGTAACAAGACCAGATGCCTTGAGCAGTGGGGAAAAGCAAAGCAGATTAACATTCAAGAAAACCGCAAGCAACTAGCAACCACATCCATCCCATTCCATCACCCCTGGTGTCCTCCCCGACACCAATATGCATAAACTGATGCATCTCACCACACTAGGCGTCATCCGCTGCCACAACCACAAGGCCTCCATGCCTCCACATATCACAACAGCCATCAAGGCTCACATCACAGCACAAAAAGCTGGAAAACAAACATCACATCATGAGCTCTTGACCCTTTAACAAACAAGAGGGTTACTCAGAACCCTTTTAGAAATTCCCACATAGTCTGTTCTCTAATCCATATTGAATTAACAGATTTGTTATTCGTAGGTTCCAATCACGGATACCTAATCAGTAAGTTATCACAAATAAACAACCATGCTTCCTTCCCTAATTTGATTATCCTCAAATTAGAACAACTACAACAACGACAACAACCAGATTAATTTACATGCCTCTTTATCATTAGCCAATTAATTAACAATTAATTCCGGCATTACATTCATTATCAATTTCAATCATGAACGAACAAAAAATCAAAGAGAACATAGTTATCACTATATCTAGGAAAAAATGAGGCAAACCGTTATCACGGTATAAAGCAACAACATGCGATCAACCAATTCTTTTAATCCGGTTCAAGTATTTAATTAGGTCAATTTCATTGTGATCCAAAGGAATAAATCATGCTAATTCTATGATTTCACATACACAATTAGAGAATCCATGAATCCCCTACCTCGAATAGTTATTGACGTCCTTTATCCACACAGCGGGCCACAATCCTTCTCTCGTGACAACTTAAGTGGAAGAATGATCGACACAGCTTGGTTGCATCAAAAACAGAGCAGAACCAATCATTGGAGTGAAGATTGATTGTGAAACTCCTACGGAAAGGATTGAAAGGTTCTAGCGCCTCTTAGTTGAGAACAAAGGGAAAGAACAAGGGAGAATGATATCTCGTCCCTTTTTAAGATTTAACAAGGTGATGGTTTAAGATCCGGTTAAGTCTCCATTAAAAAAGGATCGCATTAACCCAGGTGGTTTGACCAAGTAAAACATTCCAAGCCTTAGGAATAATTAATATAGGATTTATGGCATTTGAATTGGCCTTAGGAGCCCTTAAAATAAGGCTTTAAATGTATTTTACGTCAAAGGAAACGTAAAAAGGGGAAAAACTGTAGGAGTCTGGAAACACTGTTCACCCACCGTTTCTGTACATGAAACCGATCTGTGAAACCGATCTGTGAAACTGATATGTGAAACTGATCTGTCACACCGATCTGTGAAACCGATCTGTGAAACTGATCTGTCACACTGATCTGTGAAACCAATCTGTGAAACCGTTCTGTGAAACCGATCTATGAAACTGATCTGACACACCGATATGTGAAACCGATCTCTGAAACCGATCTGTGAAACTGATCTGTCACAGATCTGTGAAACCGATCTGTGAAACTGATCTGTAACACCGATCTGTGAAACCAATCTGTGAAACCGATCTGTCACACCGATCTGTGAAACTGATCTGTGAGACCGATCTGTGAAACCGATCTGTGAAACTGATCTGTGAAACTGATCTCTCAGACCGATCTGTGAAACCGATCTGTGAAACTGATCTGTCACACCGATCTGTGAAACCAATCTGTTAAACCGATCTATCACACTGATCTGTGAAACTGATCTGTGAGACCGATTTGTGAAACCGATCTGTGAAACTGATCTGTCACACCAATCTGTGAAACCGATCTGTGAAACCGATCTGTCAGACCAATCTGTGAAACCGATCTGTCAGACGGATCCGTGAAACTGATCTATCAGACCGATCTGTGAAACCGATCTGTCACACCGATCTGTGAAACTGATCTGTGAGACCGATCTGTCAGACCGATTGGTGAGACCGATATGTTACTGTTCATAAAACTGGAAACACTGTTCACAGAATTGGAAAAAAATGGCAAAGTGTTGGGGATAAGTCCCCTTGACCTCCCAGAACACCTCCAACACCAACATTTCACAAAGTAATGGACTAGAGAGGTCTGGGCCATTAAAAAGTGATTGGTTGAGTTGCTTGTGTTTTCCTAACTTGATTTTTGGATGGAAGGGTTATGTTTTATGAAAGATTGATGTGGTTGGTTGTGGATAGTTTCACAGTAGTTAAGGAACTAAATAAACTAATTCTGCTCAGACGTGAAAACCTAAATGGGGTTGGGGTTTCTTGTTGTATGCATGCTTCATAGTATCAGTGCCGAGACATGTGATCAGTTTCTCTATTAGAATCCATAGGTTGGGATGTGTGGTTGGTATATATATATATATACATATATATATATCTGTATCTTTTGTGTTTTATCACACCCCACCAATGTTGAGCACTTAGTGCCGAACACTCCCATTTCATGGGAGAGGGTGTTTTTTCCTTAGTTACTAGCTCATTCCTGCTCCTTCTCCCCTAGGCTGTGATGGTTTGAGGTGACCATAAACCTAAGACTCTTCAGGTAGGTTTTGATTGGGGTGGATTTAGCCCAAGACTCTTCGGGCAGGTTCTACTGTTTCCCAAGAATCTTCGGGATGAGGCTCAGGTGTGTGCGGGTGGGATACGTGGTTGTGAGGCCCAGGTGTCTGCGGGCGGGATACATGGTTGTGTGGCCCAGGTGTGTGCGGGCAGGATATGTGGTTGTGAGTCCCAGGTGTGTGCGGGCGGGATATGTGGTTGTGAGGCCCAGGTGTGTGCGGGCGGGGAGAGTGTGGCAGCGTCAGGACGTTCACCATTAGGAAGAGCAGCTAACCAAATGGAAATGGTGTGGGGTACCCAATACTCTTGTTTCTTATATACTACTACCTATTGTGCTTGTGTTTTGGTGAGTGTGGCTGGTGAGGATGGGTGGATATAATTCCTTGCTAGGTTTCTTCATTTGTTCTCACGATACATTAGGATGACTCCCCACTTGTGCACGAGATCTTTAGGTTTCCCTACTAAGTATACTTGTATTCTCACCCTACATTTATGTTCAGGTTTCCATGATGACTACCAGGGCCGTGCGGGACCCTACTAGTCGGACAGTTAGAGTTGTTGCAGTTGATGTTCTCTTGTTTTCTTTTGGTATTGTACTTTGAGCTTTCTTTTACTTGTACCTTGTTATAAAATTATTTAAACATGCATGTGGGATTTGTTTGGGTTTATTTCTATACACTTGTTCTTTTTTTCTTTTGGTGGTTGACTCGTCCTATATCCCGATATATAATATTAAAAAGGGTAATGCTTCCCATATTTTTGAGAACTCATACCCTTGGTGCTAGTCGCCACCCCGGGGCCTACTGGAGGTGGGACTCGGTTGTCATTATCTCCCTTTCACCATTGCCAACTCAGGAGGGGCATCTTTGGTGGGAGGGGGTCGTGACATAGAAAATTATATATGAAATTTTAATAGATTTTTTATTTCATATATATATAATATTTTCATTAAAACAGTTATTATCAAATTCTATATAAATCATGAACAAATCAATGTTATTTTGGAGGTGGTAGTCTTCCGTACACATAAGTGACGTAATCATGTTCCCAAAAAAATATACACCATTAACATGTATTTTATATAATAATATTATAAATAAAAAGATATCATAAATATAATATATATATATATATGTATTGATTTTATCATTATGTACAAAATAAGATGTGTTAATGTAAAAATGAATGACATCAGTTCACGATCTGGAAGTCTTTCATACAAAAGAATGATGATTTAGTAATTCATTTGATAGAAATGGAGATAATTATTAAAATTTACCTTAAAATAAAAATCTATCATTATATTGAGTACATTTATTTTATTATATTATATTTTAATATTAACAATTTAAGTGTGTGTAGGAATAAATAAAATAAAAATGCTCATTGATGAACATTACCACTTTTTTAGATATCATAGATATGTTTATTGAAATATAATTCATATGTTGTCTTCAATTCTAGAATATGGATCTTATGATGAGATAAAGGTAATTAATTTCCCTAAACTAAATTATTTTTTGTTGTTAATAGGAAATTATAAGGGATATCCGTTTGTAAGTGTACTGAGCGGCACACTTGTAATTTTTTGAAAGAAATAATTCCACCCATGTTTTTTGATGATAAAAGGATAAAATAAGAGATATTTTTAAAAACTATAATGTATTGGTCCAAAATATGTTCATAATATGGGGTTTTTACATGTTTTGGGATATTATTATCCCTTTTACATTTATTTTAACACACATATAAACTCATTTTTCCCATAATCAGAGAAGCAATTTTTAAACTTTTTTACTATTTATATTTGTAAAAAAATAATTATAACTAATTATAAAATATAATATATTATTATTAAAAATATTAAATCATTTTCTAATAATTATATTCACAAAATTGGTCAAAACTAACTTAAAATTAATCTTACAGTTGTGAGGATAAATTATGTTTTTTAAACCAAAATGTTCAAAACATTACAAAGTTTTTATATGAGAAATAAATATGAAATTGATTAAAATGACCATAATGGAATTAATTAGTATATTTATTTACTAATTATACTAAAAATACAATTTAAAATTAATGTAATGATTTAAAAAAATTAAAAAAATGATAATTTTTAATTAAACTTCTATTCTTTAACTATTCATCAAAAACAATTATTCATTCTAGAGATTTCTAAAAAATTCCCCCAATTATAATTTCAAAATTTTTATTTAAAAAATAATTTTTTAGGATAAAATATGTTATCAAAAATTTTAAAAAATATAATTTAAAACATACTCGGAAAATTTTATGAGTGGAGCATTTTCGAGAATCATATTTTCGAAGAACAATATTATTTTATATCAACTATATTTATAAAAATCATTATGTGAATATAAATATAAATTTATTGATAAAATTTATATAAATATAATTTAGAAAATTTATCATTTGGAATTGTTGTAATTATTTAAAATGGGGATATATTATGAAAATAAAAACAGTTTTCAAAAAATAATCCTTTTAAAACGCAAAAAAACTTATAAAAAATCAAATATAAATTTGTTTGAGATGTAATGTAAGGGATTAAATTCATATAAATAATAATTATGTACCATTTAAACATATTTTAAAATATCTATTACTTACTATATTTAAATTAAATGATAGTTTTCTAAAAGGCGTTGAATTTAACTATTCATTGTAAATAAATATTTTTTAAAAGAATTACCTAAATTTAAGCATAAGTCAATTTGGATATGGTTGTTCTAGAAATAAAATTCATTTTATCAAAAAAATTATAAAATCCAAATAAAATAATTATTATTAGTTGTCATAAAAATAAAAATTTAAATTCATTTTTGAAGAAAACATATTTCTGATGAAAAATATTACATTAATAAAATGTTACTAATTATTTAATAGTAATTTAGAAATATATTTATATTGAGTAGGGAATTTATATATATATATATATATATAATTTATTAGATAAAACTATTTATACCCACCGATTTATAGGTTATTCTATAGGGGAAATATTTAAAATAATATAATTTCATGGTTCATTGATGCATAGTGACATGTGTCATGCACAAATTTGAAACAAGTAGTCATTGTGTGTAAAGAAATATAGACTATTTATTATGTACAAAAAAATATTATTATTGTTTCATTGAAGAAAAAACATATAAAAAATTTAATTCAATTTAAATAAAATATTTCTGAAAATCTCAGAGTGTTACGAATATTGATTTTAGGGGGAGACAAGATAAGTTGAGTTGATGCAAACTGAGATAGTATCCACCTGTAAAGGTAAAACTAAAATACTACATCAACATATAAATTTAAATAATATATACCAATATATCATCATGAGTAATAATCTAGATGATATAAAAGTGATTAGGTGTTTTTTCACATTTATTAATTATCAAAAGTCATTGATGTTTGGAAAGATATTTCTCATCATAAAAAATTATGAAACAATTATCTTAAGGTATGTACAATGATACGATATATGATTTGATTATTTTTATAATGATGGATTACATAATTCTTCAAAATAATATAGAATTACCCAAATTAATATGATGATGTTTGTATCATTTAAGTTTTCTTAATGGGTTATGTCATAATAACTTGAGTGTGTTTTTACATTATGATAATTTATGTAAGGTGATATTCTAAAATAATGGATAGTTTTTATATTGACTAAAAAATTGAATAATCATAATGATGGAACTTTTAAGAAGTTTTAATTTTATCTATATATTTAAAAAATAAAAAAAATTTATATATTATCAAGAAAGAGTAGATTGATGTTATTCAAAAAATAATAAACAATTTTTGGAAAAAATCCCAATAAATAAATCCAAATTTGAATATTTTTGGATTCTACCAAATAATATTCATTATAGAATAAATTAATTTTATATGTATCCAATAATATATTTTAAATTGAAATAGTTTATCTTGTGTAGATAATATCAATGTAGCTTCATGAACATATACACTGTGATGTGAGTAGTTTTATAAGATTGAAATCAACCAGTAGTGATGTGTACATTAATAATTTTATTAACTAATTTATATGTATTATATTTGATTTATATCAAGTAAAAAATCTATTTTTATGTTTAATACCATTTAATGTTATAATGAAAAAAAATATGATTTTTAATTTGTATTATTATTTGATTATATCGCTAATGGAAATAATATTCCTTGTTTGGAATGTCATGGAAATCAATGAATAATACCTAAATATGATTCTCTAAACACAAAATAATATCAAGGTTTAATAAAATTTAAGAAAAAAAGTTTGTAGAAATAATAATAACATTTAATTAGATAATTATACTTCAAAATACATTTGTTGAAGAGCCACAGTAGTGACCATTAACATTATAAATTTTATATTTCTTTATCCCAATTTGGTCAAAATACATATGATATATATTTTTTTAGGAATACAATTTTTTATAATGAAAAATTACTTGGTGTCCCCTTTCATATGAAAATTAAAGGATTATATTAGGGAATCTATGATGTGAGACCCAATGCGGTAATATTTCATAGATATACCATACATGGAATAAGTTACTTTGTATATAATAATAATTTGTGTAATATCATAAAAATCCTTGATAAAAATGTTTGGGGAAATAAAATTTTATTATAAGGATCATTTTATTGTTAAATAATATATTTAATATTTTTTTGTGGTAATGATGTATTGCATATGAACACATTCTTATTATGAGAATCAGTCAATAGTAAATTTTAAATCATCAATATGTTTAGACTATTGTTTATCCTATGTTTAACTATAACACCCTAGATTTTCACTCCCCTAATTCAGTAAAAGATCACTTTCATTAATTCCCCCCTTTGATATAAAGTGGTATTCCAAAACAGAAATTAAATTTATTTCAATAATTCAAAAATTAAATATCATAGTCAAAACACAATATGATGAATATAAGTATTACTATCATTGACTATTATCTATATAAGAAAATTATTTTTCAAATATTATTATCATGTATTTATTGTCAAACCTTAATAACCTCTCTTCAAGGCTTCCAATAAGTTATATACATCTTTATAACCTTGTCAATAGAAGCATCTGAAGTGGGTGGAATCAAACACATTAAAAGGGAAAAAATACTCAATGTGGCCTAAATGGTTATATCATAATCATACGCAAAATTATATGGAGATAACTAACAAATTAAAAAAATATTGATCTTTAATAGTTATCCAAAGTCATTGTACAATCACGTGTAATGTCAAATTACAAATCATATACCGAGGAAGAATTGTATTATATTATGTGATTATAAACATGATTCATAGTGCATAATCAAAGTTATTAATGATTGTAAATGTAACATTTCCTTGAAACATATTAAAAAAATTAAATGTTTCACAAAAAATGATTATGTAGTGGAATATAAAACAGTTGATCTTGAAATGGATGAATGCAATTTTTTTATAATTTGAAATAAATTTATTGAAATAAACACATTATAAAAAAAGTAACCAAACAACCTTTTGAAAAAAATTTAAGGGTAATACTAAGGTATCATGATTTAAAATAACATAATGTTCTAAAAAATTATAATATTTCATGGAACATTAAATATGGATTAAAAGGTGAATGTGTTGTTAATGAGGGTAAGAAATTTTCTCAATAATATTGTACTTTTTAATTAAGAAACTAATGAATATAAAATATTTTAATTGGAAACATATTCTCACTATATAGTAAGATAATATACCATTAAATAATATCAATCAAACGAAAAAACCATTTTTTAACAAATATGTTCATGGATATTCATTAAAACACAATGAATGGAGTTGAGTAAGAAAACCCCCATGCAATATTTGAATCATTTGAATTAATGGTAAATTAATGAAAAAATATAATATGGTTCTTTAAACCCAATTAGTTACATTAATATGGTAATTTAAATTAATTATAAAATAATGACAATTTATAAAATTTATCATGCTAGTCAATATGAAATATGTCCCAAAAAATTAAATATTATATAGAGAACAGATTACATTAATTCTTAACATCCATAAAGTGATTGAATCTATAGTATAAAAAATAACTATCTCAAAAACAAATTTATGAAACATAATCATATCTAGAAATTATTATAAACATAATTTATTTTTAACACCTTATATATTTGAGAGCTATTATTTATTTTTAGTATTAGGTTTGAGTAATCATAATCGTTTTGATCTAGTTTCGTAATAATACTGTTATACATTGATATTCTGAAAAAATTTCATAATTCCAAGATATTAAAAGGTATGATAATTCATGTTTATAAAAATTTATAATCCCATAATTTAATTTTGTGGGATTTTTGGATATGATTCTCAAAGATGAAATCAAGGATGATCATTTATGAATAATTTTTAATGAAGAGACAATTATATATAAATAAATGTGTTTAATATTAATTTAAACTTTCCCAAAAAATATTTATTTAATTATATCAAATTTTATCATTAAATAATTCCTCATATTTATCCACGATATTATTTTATATAATTGTTCATTTTGGTGGTTAGGCTGAATGAATCATGGACACACCGTAAATTATTGATGAGTATTGTTATTAAAGTTGATTAGTTCTGAATATTTTGTTTATTAAATAATAATTATTATATTATTTCGATATATTATAATAGGTGATTCATATTTTAGTAAAATTAAATGAATAATAATGAAACTAGACTTAAGATGGAATAATTTACTTCATATGGGTGTTAGTACAAAAAAATGTTAGAATGACATTTTTTTTCTTAATTGAAAATAATAATAAAAAGGTTAATTATTTTTAGAATAGTGTAAAAATATTACTCATAAAATAAATAATTATTTATTCATCATATTTTTAATAAAAATAATTTATGGTAAATATAGAAAATATACATTATTAGGGAAAATATAGTACTTATGTAGTGAAATTTGATTCTTCCCCTGATGGAATCCATGAAAATGGAGTTCTTTGGTTAAATTATTCTGAAAGGAAAATAAATGAGATAGAAAATAATTATAGGTGAATGTAATAAGGTAAATTTTCATGATGAAATGAAACTTTGGGAGTGGTCTTAAAGGTGTAGTGAGAGGACCCTTTTATATGTGTTGAGAATTGTGCTTTTGAAAATATTTCAATTTAATATATCGAGTCCACATTTTTTACATACCAAAAAAATTCCAAAATGGGATATAATGGATTGGAGATGCATTTGGGGATATACAAAGTAAACCAATAAAATAGAAACATGTTTTCATCATGTTATAGCTTTTACACCTTTGGTTAACCCATTTTACCCATTTTGGGTTTTTGCGGTGGTAAATATTTTCTTTCTATGTAATACACTATTAATTCCTACAAATTGGTGTTTTAAAATATAAATTAACATTGAAATTACAAATATTAAATTAATTTTATCAAATAATATTTCAATATCTATGAATGAATAATTTAAAAAATATCATAAATAACATTTAAATCACAGTTTTTTAAAAAGTTGTATTTTTATGAGAAACAATTATTTTTAGGATAAAATTACAAAAGTTTATTATTTACTTGGAATAAATAATTTATTATTAAAAAAATATTTTTATATGAAATAAATATAATCCTAAATTTTTCCAAAATATCATTTCATTCATATATAACGCCAAAAAAATTAATTTTATAGAAAAATAATAATTAATATAAAAAATGTAAAATATTGTTTTTCTAAATTTATAATAATATTAAAAATTCATAGATTAACTAATTAAATAACTATTTTATCATGATTATTTTTATAAATATTTATGTTATACATTATATTGATATATTCATACATGTTCTTATTTTTCTAAAAACAAAAATTTTTACTATTTAGTTAAAAATTAATTATTTTATAAAAATTATAAAAAAAAATTAATCCTAAGATAAGTTTCATATACTGAATAGAAAGTGAAATTTAATTTTATAAAATTCAAATTATAAAATGTATAAATTTAACTTTTAAATGATAATATAATATATAAAAAACTACTTTTATTTAAATATCCCTTCAAAAACAATAAGTGTTCTTAATGATAGTTTTAATGAAAATATAATTGAGTACAATTTCATTATTTAATAAATGTTTTATTATGGATATTTTTTCTTAGTAATATATATTTTGTGGCTATTTTTAGTTCTCTTTTAATAGTTTTTCAAGATAGTAATCATGTTGTTAAATTGTATAAAATATAATAATAAATCTCATACTGTTACATTATCTCTAAATGACAATCGATAAAGTAGTTATTCATCATGACAGTTTAAGATGCATTAATATTTTGGTTAATTAAAAAATAAATTCAATGAAAAAAATATAATCATGATCATGAATTAATAAATTGAAATTAAATATTATAAGGAAAATTAAGTTAAAATAAATATTATATAAGATTTGAAACATAATTATTGGATAGACAGCGACATATCTAATAAAGTACATAAATTTTTCATCATTATAAATTTAAAATATAAGTGGATCTATTATTTACAGTTCCACTAATCACCATACACCATCTAAGGTAAAGGTGGATTTAATAATTTAGAGACTCTATAAATATTTCAACCACTGACATTTTCCATGGAGTATAATAAATATCATATATCTACTAAGATAACTATGTTTCTCTAAATCATA
Organism: Viscum album; assembly: GCA_963277665.1. Taxonomy (NCBI): domain Eukaryota; kingdom Viridiplantae; phylum Streptophyta; class Magnoliopsida; order Santalales; family Viscaceae; genus Viscum; species Viscum album. The sequence continues at coordinate 1,872,338,651 of OY728133.1, forward strand.
ACGGCTTTCATTGTGTTATTATTGTCTCAAATCTCTCAGATAATTCATGTTTTAATTAAATGAATATAAGAGAGTTCTATATCATTTTATAGATGAAACATGTAGATATTTAAAATAAAATAAATGAGTTGAAACCATTTCATTGTATTTCAAAAATTCTGTGTCACACTTTATACAAAGAATAAAATAAGTAAAATAAATATGGGATGTTGTTTAGAACCTCTACAACCTCGATTAAACTAGGCTATAGTTCTCCATAGTTATAGATTTATATGTTAACAAATTATATGATAAATTCATTGAATGAAAAAGGATTAATATACTAATATATGATATATAAGGATAAAATAAAATAGAATAATGAATAAAAATTTTAAAAAATGAGATAAAATGAAAAGACTAATTTCTTATTTGACTAGTTTGGGATGAATGTTTTGGGCATCGTAGATGTATTGGCGGGGAATTCCCAATTCCATTTTTTAATGTAATTAGTTATTAATCTATGGTGTATGTTAATGAATAAATACAGGGTAAAATAAATTTTAAAAAATATTAATTAACAGGAATTAAAAAGAACAACTTTTTGGCGTCATCACATAATGAGTTATAATTAATCTATGCAGTTAAATAATTATAATGAATTGAATTTTTTCTTTGTTAATGAATATCACAATGAATCTATATCTTCCAATAATTTAATTATAGGAATCCATTGTATATTCCATTCTTTGTTTTCCCATACATGTAACAGGATCCTCGGAGCATCGTCCTAGGAATCTTGGAGTGCTAGCATAGAAGACCCCTATAGTTTTTTCATTTTTTCATGATCATCATGGAAGTCAATTCAATAATTAATTCATCTTGAATTATCTAGAAATTACAGTGGTGGTGTTTTCATTTCTATCTTAGAACACGAGTGCTTTATTTTATACTATTTCACTATGAGTTTTGATTATTCTTTGGGGTCACTGTTCATAGGAAACAAAATTTCGAGTCTTAGGGTTATAAAAAATATAATTAAAATCAAATTGTTATACAATTAAAAAATCATTACTATAGATTAACACTTAGTATTTTATTAATCACTGAACATACCAATGTCTATAAAAATAATAATAATAATGAAAATAATAATAATTATTATTATTATTATTGAAATGTGTAGAACTAAAGAATTATTTTTATATCATTTTTTGACCAACTATTTCAAATTTACTCAAATAATATTTAATGAATATTTTTTCTCATATGATGTTTAAAATTGGATTTAAATCCCTCATAAATATTTATTGGGCCTTCAATAAAAACTATTTATATAATAAAAAAATTTAAAATCATTATTTTAAAATAAATAAAAAATTATTGTAGTCGTTAAGTGAAAAATAAATATTTATTAAATATTTGACTTAGAATATATTCTCTCGAATATCTAGTGAGTATTTATATAGTAAATAAAATCACTAATAATTATTAAACCACATATGTGAATAATATTTATTGAATATATTGAGTAGAAAATAATGATTAATATTTAACAGAATTTATGGATACACATCATGATTGAACATCATGACCATTTTTGGAGTCACCCAAAGACCAAGGTGACCATCTTGAAACATGAAACGGAACCAGTGGATAATAATTACATTGAAAAAATTAAATAAAAACTCATAATAATTTTTAATTTTAAATATAAGTCCTTTATTAGGATTTCTCCTATTAAGAAATTATAATGATTGTGTCATGATCCAATGTGCTTAATATATCTTTCATTGAATTTTAAAAAAAATCTTATCACTCAAACACAATGAAAATGGATTAGACTAGTTCATTTCATTCCCATCGATGGGAATGTGATATCAGATATCATTAAAAATAGAAAAATACTTCTTCTCAATATTCATTAGAAAATTATTACTCACGAAACAGACAATATATCCAAATTCTACACGAACATATGTTGTCATGGATTTCATAAATAATTTGAATTACATGATAAATTATATATATTACTAATTATATTAATGTCTACAATTCAATATAAAGTATATAGATAAAAATAGAAATTTTAACATATAAATTTTTATTTTCAACTGGCTAATCATGTTCTCGTAATCCCCTACCATAGATATTATCACGGGAAAACCCATTAGATTATTCTTATGTTTAATATGATTCTTCACCCATAATTTAATATATCTATTAGGTATAGTAAAATTCAATATTCTTGGTATAGAAAATATATTTAAGAAAACAATCATGCCTCTTCTAGGTTCTAACCGTTGTGGAGAACAACTGTGATGTTTTAGTGCACCATTTACTCTAAGGTCATTTCCATATTTGTTGAAATATAAAAAATATAAATATGTGATAATAAATTTATTAATATTTATAACAATTAACAATGTTAATCATAATGTTCATGGATGTTTGTTCTATAGAACCTACTCCAACAGACTCCCATATGCACTGGATCCAACTACTAATCACCTTGAGTATGCTAGTTCAAACATGATACTCATGATTCTATTGAGATATGTATTTTTTAAGGTTTTTGTCATGTTATATTCTACTATGTCACTACAAATAGTTGCATAACCCATTTGATAAAAATATCTCAACTAGTGATACATTCAGAATATATTTTTTTTCTGTCGGTGTGACCTTGTCACTTTTGAGAGAGATTACACTAAAATACTATAACAGTATAATTTAATATTGTTTTTAATTATATGAACCACTTCATGATCATAGATAAAGTTTAATATCCAAAATTAGTTTTTTAGAACATCATAATCTATTAAATATTCAGTCTTGACATTTGAACAGGAAACAAATCAATACATTAATAAATTCCTACTAACTTATCCTTTGTTAGGACTGTAGGAATATCATGACTATCACTTTATATCATTAATATCTTCTTGAAAGAATGCTTTAGTATGACCCCTAATGGATAAATCTTAATCTCTTCCATAAACCATTAAAATATCATATGTTCTTCATAGATACTTAATGATACCCTTAATAGTAGAAAAATTATCTTCATCTATATTAGTTCGATATCTCCCTACCATGGTCAATGAATGGGGAACATTAAACATAATAAATATAATGGTATACATGATTTAACATATAATAGTGGTGTATTTGATCCTAATAATTAATTAATTCACCTATGGTTTCTAATGAATCATTTTCAAATAAATAAATATACCATGAAAAACCATAACAAATAGGATATTTTATTGTAAAATATAACATATATTTAGTATTTATTTAATTTATGTCCATCATCCTAGTTTAATTAGCCTCTTTAATAAATCAATAATTATCACTGTCCTTATAATATAGGTTGTTCCACCTATGTCCTTCATAGATAATAACTTGTTTACCTAGTCATTAACTAGCGATAAGACTGATATATAATTTTTAATATAAACTATTTAATCTACATATAAAAATAGAATAATAAATTCAATCCCACTATTCAACTTGTAAACATGTGGATCAAATTATTTATTACTGAAACCAAATTATATTATAGATATATATAAGAGAACATTCCATGAAAACGATTCTTAATTCAATAAGTATATATATATTTACACCATGAAACTAATTTTGGATTTATTTAATATATCAATACCTTCTAGTTGTTTTATATTGACATCTCCCAATAGGTTACCAAAAAGTAATGATGTTTTGAAATCAGACATTCAAAATTCATATTGTTGGTTTTCTATTTTATCAATTATAATTCTAATGGATTTAAACATGGACAATAGAGAAACTGTTTTTTCATATTAACAGAAATTATTTTTATTAAACTATATCGCTAAAAGTTATGTATTAAGGTATTTAGATTACATTCCATTTCATGTTTTGTCTTGAATAACAATGTAAATTCTAGAGGATTTACATCAACCAGAGGACTGATCAAAACCCAAACATTTTTTTAATACATGAAATTCATATCATAATTCCAGACTTCTTGCTATCATGTATATTTTTAGTTATCTACTACCTATTTTTACGATATACATTTGTTATTTTCCCCTATTTATTTGTGACAAAATTTTGTGACTAGATAACCAAATATTTCATATTTTCATACCAATCTTGTTCACATATGAATTACTTAAATTAAAATAAAACAATCTTCCATGGAGAAAAATATATTATTTTTCTGTAAAACTCTTGTGTGTCTTGAATATGGAGTTCATCTATGTCATTATTTATCCCACATTCTGTCTAGAGGATATTATCCATGACATGAATGATTGACAACATTGTGAAAATCACATTATTATTTGATACATTATTTACATAATATCTATAGGTTTCTTTATGATATACAATAAATATAATAATAAAACATACTTTTATTAATTTATATTACAATATTTTAGAAGAATATTTATTACATTACACAAATATACAGATGAGGATGATACTTGTTTAGTTAATTTGGAAAATCGGAAACATAAATAATTGGTTCATAAAATATATACATTATCTCCCACTAATTTATTCATAACCTTCACCCTAATTGAAATATGAAATTTAATACTTTTCATCATATACAGGGGAAAAGATACATAAAAAAATGGTGACATCAGATGCATTGTAATTGTAAAAAAGGGATATATCAAGAAAAACCTGATCATATGTATATAGAACATTAATAAAACATTTTAAAATAAAACCTTTCATAACATATGTCACACTTTTATATCATGGAATAAATCATGGTAGTTTATGAGACATAAATCATAATTCAAAATGATCCATGAGAAAATAACATCAGCATGAAACATTGAAATCTGTATTAAATAGGCATAGAAAATGTTTCCATTAGTAATCATAGATCATTTAAAATATTAATATAGTGAAATGGTATCACTACCTAAAATAGCATAGTAGTCAAGGTTTACTTCCATTACTATCATAATAGACAGTTTCCATTACTCAACTATGTTTCCTCCCCCTTCCATTTGTGTATATCTCATTAGATATAAATAATTACCAAATGCATTAGAGGGAGATCTATGTACTAAAAATCACATAATGAAAATAATACATATGCGTTCCAAAATAACATGTATCATTATCCTATTAGAATATAATTACAGATATAGTTCTAATAAACATTTAAAAATAGTATAACCCATAGAAAACTAACAGGTTTCATAATTAACATCCCATCATAAATATAAATTGGCCATAAAAATAGTAAATATGGTATCCTTAAAACATTACCCCTATAAAGAATAATAAACATGAAATCATTTTTTCATTGTTTTTAAATAGTTTTAAAATATCACTAGAACTAATTCATAGGGAATATATTATTTCTATATTCGAAATCATTATTTACAACAAAAACCAGAACAATTATAAAGGAAAAAAATTATTTTAAACGAACCATGTAAATTTTAAATTATTTAACTAGACATTAATGAGTTATGAAATAAGGTAAATCATTTAATGTTTTATTAGTTAAAAACATTCCTTTCAATGTTTGACTGAAAATTCATAAAGATACTCATTTATAAAATTATTGAAAAATATTTCTAAAAATGATTCTTAAAAAGGAAAAATTGGAAAAAAATATATTAAAAATATATAGATAATTATTAAAACCAGTTTTGAATCCATTTTTTAGTAAACATGTATATTATTGGGAAATATTTCTTACTGGAGGCTTATGTAGCAGCAATCCTGAATGAAGATGAAACTGTGAAATAAACCCTTACCTAATGTTTTCTGTTTCATTATTCATGTTCAATAATACAATAAAATAATTCTATTTTTAATAAAAATCTATTGCATAACCCTAATTATATCATAATAGGTATTATTCATTTGTTACATTTTATCACCATATTATTAGTAATCTATTATCAAAATCACGATTTCAGTGATAATTGTATCGCTTTCTAATAATGTTTTAATTCAGAATACATTGTACTTATACATTGATATTGATTTTCAAAATTTCCTAAATGTTATTCATTGTACAAACATAATATATAATATATTACATATATAATTTTAATTATTAATATTAAATATAAATAAAAAACTGAATTACTTAGTTTAAGGAAACCATATATCATACATACGAATGAACACTATATTCATTTTTTTGATTCATGGAATGAAATAAAGGTAAATAATAATGAATATTAAAACAATAATTATTATATAATATGTGTCATATATATTCATTAAAACCATAATAATACCCATCCATAATAAATGAATTGTATCTCTACGTGGAGATGGAAATCCATACATACACACAAGTGATTCTTTCCCTCCCTATTTTATGTGAATGATGGATTATAATTGTTTTTTCATAATTATAAAAATATTTATATATATTTAGGATACTGAAGCCATTATTTTTTTATAAATATCATCAATTTATTTCTGTTAAGGTAGAGTAGATAATTAATGTGATTGGTTTGAGTGATTTCCTCTTCTTCAAAACATCCCATTGGATATTTCATAAAGGGTAATAGGGTTGATATTTTATGAAATCTAGAACCTACAGAATATTTATAGGAAAATTTATAAGATAAATTGATACAGTATATTTAATTTATAATAATTAATGTGGATTAAAAATGATAGGGAGTATGTGTCATTTTATAATAGAGGAGAGGGGAATTTTTGGAATTTCCCAAAATATTAACTTATCAAAAATTCATTTTCATTCCAAATAAAAAAAATCATTGTATTATAAGATAAAATATTATAATGTTGTATAATCATCAAACAGTTTGTTTTACAAATTATTTTTAATTATTTAAAAACCATATAATTTTAATTAAACTTTTGATAACCTATTTTAATTTTATCTATGGTTGCGACTTTTTATATATTAAAATGTTGTAATTTTTAAATATGTGATGTCTATAGAAGTATTAATGAAACATTAATATCCGTTAAGACCAAATCAGAGTCAGCATTTATTTATATTTATTTTTATTTTTAAATATTTTAATAAAATATTATTTGGATAAAATATCATTAATGTCAATTTTGACATTATATATTATATTAAATTTATGAAATTAAATAAAACATGATAAAATTGAATAAAATAATTAAATACAATCTTATTATATCATAATCATATAGAAAATTATTGTAACTCCTTAATTAATAATAATAATTTTTATTTTAATATTTTTAAAATCTTTTATTTGATTGTTTCATTTATTTAACAGTTGTTGCAACTTAGTTGTGTAATTATTTAAGAAACTTATTTATTCACCAAAATTAATACTAAAATACCATGATTCATTTAAATATTTTATATTTTCAAATCATATTTATTGTCCAATATAACTTTTGGATAACACAGTATTAAAAATGACTTAGTTTTTAATAACTGGAATGTGAAATAATTGTATTTTAGTCAAATAAAATATTATAAACATCATAATCTAAAACAAGTAACTCCAAAATAAATAAATAAATTTATATGATGATAATATGTTTATTAATATAATAATATACTCTTATATTCGTTCATCACCAAATGTTTTCACCATTTTGACCCATAATAAATATTTGATATAAATAACGTGACATTTTTTTATTTCCATTGATTTACATAATATATATAAATAATTTTATATTAAAAGTGATCATTAAGAAATTAAATTTAGAACTCAATGTGTTAATGGTTAATAAAATTCATATAATAGTATATATGATGATAATGTATATCGTTATCAAATATGTTTAATCCATACTATCCTGTTTTACCCATTACCAATGTGATAGATTTTACTAAAGTTAAAATTATTATGGCCAAAAACAAAAAGAAATTTATTCACTAAAAGTTTACCTTATGAATACAAACACTTAATCTATTTTTTAAAATCCGAAACACAAAAATTAGAATTTAATTTAATTCAAAACAATTTAAATTTATTGGAAAACATTTTTTTTATACAAAATTTTCTATTTAAATAAAATTGTATTAGTACAATTGAGATTATATTTCACTCCACAAACGTTATATTGTTAATTTTAATGAAAATAAACTAATTTAAATTTAAATCTAATCCAAAACATAATTTCAGATTTTAAGGAAATCAAAATAAAAAGAATTCCATTTAAATCATTATTTTTATCTTTTTTTGAAAATAATGTTTTTTATAAATTTTTGAAAAAATTATTTTTAGGTAATTTGGTTATTTTGACTTCACAATTGAGATTAATTTATTTAAATTTTTAATATATATCCTTTTTAAAATAATATATACACATGAATGGAATGAAACTAATATTTTGATGAAACTTATTTCTGAAAATAAAAGTGTTTTAAAATATTTCATCATTTTTCTAAGAATGTATAAATATATTCATATTAAGTTTCACCTTTATATTTATATCCTAAATATGTTATTCATATTTACTCCCATGAATTTAATGTATTGTTTATAATAGTAATATAATATTTTAATAATAGTTTATAGTTCATATGAACTTAAGTTCTTTGCAACACAAGTTATTGATGAATTAAAATCATTTAAATATAAATATTTATTAAACTTTTATGGGTGACACATTCTACCCCCTAAATATTAAGGTTTAACTCAAAATTTATCACTCATATAAAAATAGAATAGGACACCTTTTTCTAATCACATCTTTAGGATCCCATGTAGTATCCTCAAATTTTTTATTCTTCAAAAAGAATTTAATCAGGTGAGTGGTCTCGTTTTGTAGTACATTATATCTAAGATCCATTATCACTTATGGTTATTCATCATACGAATATTTGGATCTATAGGTATGAACTCTATGATTAGTATATGTGAAGCATCATGTATGTACTTTATTAGGATAGATTCTTGGAAGACATCATGAAAATGAGAGAGATTTGGTGGAAGTGCGAATTGATAAGCTAGTAGCACAGAAAAAAGTAATTTTAAAAGAAAAAATATAAATATAGATTATATTTCCCTTATTTCAAAATATAATAAATTTCTTACATGGATATATTAATAGAAATTTCATTTCCACCCACTTCAAATCCCATATTTTCCAATGATTTTTTTCATAAATGTATTTCAACACTGAGATAATATTAGGTGATGCTAAATAGATATTATATTATCTTACATTTTCTCATCCATATCATATACCAATAGAATTATTTATGAAAATTTAAACTAGAATGTTCTAGTTCTTCACTTATTATAATATAAGGATTCCTAATGATCTATATGAATATTATAGGGAAATGTATTATTATTCGAAAATTCCATAAAAGAAAGACAATGATTCAAATCACATTGGAAATCTATAGACAAAAAAATTTTAATTATAGATTTTCAATTATACTCTCGCAATGAAAAAAATAATTTTGATGAAAACAAGTGCTGAATGTTGACTCTATATCAAAATCCAACTTATGACATCCCCATAACTTAAACGAAAACCACATATCTATATCAAATATAATGAAAAGTTATAGTATATGATATATTACAACTTATTTAATATATATTATTTAAATTTGATCGGGAGAGAAATATTATCGACTATAAATGATGTGTTCCTAATTTATAAGATGTTTTACAATAACCAATATTTAATTATTCCCTTTAGATGTTTTGGGGTGTATGATAAAAAATGTACATGCTGATGTTTTCCCATATCCATCCTGTTATAGGTAATAATTATAACATTCCATTAGATTTTTTCTCTAAAAATAAACTTTTTTACTTGATAATAATTGATAAACATACTCTTTAGAATCTCTTTCCAGGACATCCTACCACAAACACTCATTTTTGACAATATACAACTTTCTTCTTCTTGAATGAATATTTTATGATAAACAATGATCCCCATCAAACAAATATATCATTGTATTTGGTGTTGGAGGGTAACAAATATTTTTTGTGTCCTTATTTTTATATCATAATCAATGTTGAACTCATAATCATTTATCACCTTTTACAGCTCTACATCTTCCATCTACATGATATATTTTCTTTTGGGAGTGTTCTATTTCCTCCAATCTAATAAGCTTTTTAGATCAATCCATTGAAAATATAGAAATATTTGGTCTTTTGTGATCATCATCCTAGATATCTTAGTATGATCATTTTTACTCTAATCATGTGAACAATTATTTACTTTCTGAGGGTGGTGATGTATTTAGTAGTCATTATCTTTAATAATCCCATACCATCATCTTAGGAACATGATCAACTCATTTTATTGAATATATTGTTATGAAAATTTGTTATCAGAATATAAATCACACATTTAAAAACAAATATAATTCCTATAAATATTAAATGCAAATATTAACATATATAACTCCAAATCATGAGTTGGGTAATTTTTCTCATGAACCATAAATTTTTATGTTCCATAAGACTATAACATAGAGATTTTCCATGAGAATTCATCTCAATCTCTTCGAAATTTCATTATTATAGATTACATACCTTCTGTCACTGCATGGTAATGTTAGAATAGGGTAATTAAATATCCTTCTATATTTTTCCATATAATTTTATTTACATTCATTCATTCAAAGGAACATAAAACCCTTCTTGTTGAACTTATTTAGTGTATTTGACAATCAGGATAAATTCTCCTAATAATACATATAAAAAATGAAAACCAAAAAAGGAAAGGGATCGTAGACATCATTTTTTTACTCTTCCAATGGTTAATAACCTTCATCTTTGTTGTATCCTTAGATATAAAATCTCTTGATATTATGTGACATAAAAATGAAAATTTCTAAAGCTAAAATTAAAACATGGTAAATTTCGTACAAATTTTATCGTTTCTCTAGTTCTTCATTATAATCATCATGTAATATTATTTTAATTAATTACTCATTGAATAAAGATAAATATTGTCAATAAATGCTACCAAAAAGTTATCAAAATAGTCTCTTAATGTCATATTCATTAAATCGAGGAAGAATGTGTGGGAATTAGTAAGACCAAAATCCATCACTATAAATTCCTAGTTTCCATACAATGTACAAAAATTTGTCTTCTGCATGTCTTTTATATTGAACCACAATTAATGATATCTGTAATGATGATCAATTGAGTAAATTATTTAAATCTAAAAATTTGATCAAATAAGTCATCAATTCGAGGATGATGTTACTTATTCTTATTAGTTATCCTGTTGTGTCCTCGATAATCAATGTAGAGTTGTGATGATCCACATTACTTTTTAAGTGATGAATAGTATCCCTTTTTGGTAATGAACAGGTTAATATAAATCCCTTATCAATATTTTCATGGAATTTCTTCTTCAATTCCTACCACTTAATTTGGGATATTCTATATAGATTCCATTAAAAATTAATAGCACCAGGCGTGAGATGTATTGATTTCTCAACATCAATATTCATTGGAATACCTATAAAATATAACAAAAATACATCTAAAAACATTTTTACAGTCACTGAATCATTAATATTTTCATTCTACCAAACTACCTATGATAATAACCCTTCTTTAATAGGAATTAAAAGCTACAAGATTACAAAAATGTATGTTGGTTGTCTAAATTCATCCATGAATCGATAAATTATAATTAGATCACCAAGAATATGAAATATGACAACACTTATTCGAAATATTATTTAAGATCTGTATATATAAGTATAATATATGTAGAAAATCACATAAAATTGAACTATAAGAAGGATTATAGGATTTAATTAAAATACTTTCCCACAAACATCAACATGAGAAGAATAATCAACTTGAGATGTTACAATTTTTTAATAAAGAGTTTCCACAACTAACAAAAAATATACTTTTTGAGTGGACTTGGTGCTACAATTGATGATGAATTTATAAATAATATACTAGTAGGATCTAGATTCATATAAGACATTAGTTGTTTTATAGTGGATGGAATGTTTTCCTTTCACCACTTTATTTTCGTACTTGGAATCCCCGATATTGATCTCATGATATTTTAATTTTTCTTTGTTCATAATATGTTTCTGACAATAATCAATATTGTTAACCCATGGATTTGTGTACAGATTAGAATAAGTCATATTTCCTTAAAGATCAATCATTTATGTGTGGGGATGCATTCTTTGTAGCATTCCCTTTATTTTGATCACTATCTATCTTTTTCACATCACATCAGCTTTGATATTCCATATGACTATCATTTCCACAAATTTAGAATTTTCTAATCCCCTTAAGGATATTTACTCCGTAATTCTTCCCACACATTGAACATAATGGAAAACATATATTGTACACTTATTTCTTTATAATTTCCATTAAATATTATTTTTATTTTATTTTACAAGATATTATATTTGTGAGTATCTCCCATCTATATATCCTCATTAAGATAAAATCAAACATTTTATTCGAAGATAAAGAAGAATCTTATGCCAACGTCCCTTTAGAGACTTGGTTTTATTCCATAGAATAATTACTTTACCATACCTTTGGGATGAATGATAATACAAAAATCATATGTTGAATGTCCTACAAAATTTCCCTTATAGATACCAACACATTCATCTTCCTTTAGTTTTAGTTCAAGTAACAAATTTTCAATCTTCCTAAGAAGATTATGAGAAAAATTACTGATTGAAAAATATGTTCTTGAATTTTTATCATTCTAAGGAGTGGATTTCTTCCCCATACCTCATATTCTTTATAATATTCAATCATTGATATTCGTCTCCATCTAGGCTATAATGAAATAGTATAATTTTTCATGGCCTAGGGATCAAGGACCAAAGAATATTTTCTCAATGATGTTAATCCATATCTCTCCCACTAATAGATCATAATACCTACTAGGTGAAGGTGGATTTCACCACTAGAAATATTCAGTAGAACGCTATTCCATAATTCATTCATTTGGAAGCTCATCATGATTCATATCCTAAGAATGTTGCATGAACATAGTAGTATGATTATTCAGTAAATCTCCCATCAAATTTGGTTACATGGAATGAATATCATTAAATTGTCTATAAAATTTGTAATTAACACAATTCTTTCATGTTTCATCCCTTGACTAAAACCAAATAACTTATTGAGAGAGAATAATAATAATCGAAAACCATATAATCGTGAAACATTATTTATATTATGTCCAAATCCTGAAACCATCTTTAAGAAACTATATGATTAACATACTTCATTCATGATCGTTTCCAAAATGTTATGTTTTTATACAATACTAATACTTACCCATAAATTTTTATCATCCTATTTTTTAATAGTTAAATAAACTCATCCACTAATACCAACTATAATGTCCCATGTTTTTCAGACATAGATATTATAAGTATTTATATGATTATTCTTTACATTAAAAAAATAGACACTTTAAAATCATAAAGGTATTGTTCCTTCAAAAACATAGAAACATTAATAACTACCCAATAAAATATCTATATCATATCCAACTTATTTACACATATCTAGAACACTTTTTGACATAATAAAAGTAATATCTTTGTTTATATCTTAGGTAATAGAAAAATATGATATGGATGACCACATATGATTAGTAATGGTAAACAATTGAGAAGTCAAGAATTACAATAGCATATGGATATAAAAAACTGAACATTAAATTTTATAATCATACTCGAAATAACATATATCATACTCATAATTAATTTAATTATTCATGATAGTTTATGAGACATAAATAAAAAAGGAACATGTTCCATGTGCAAATAACACTATCATGAATCATGGAAATGTAGAAAAAAAAACATAATCATTGAATATAATTTCATTAGTAGTAAAGTGTATCCAACAATACTGTCATATTTAAATGGGTTCACTCTCTAAGCCACCATAGTAGTCAACATTCACTCCCAAGACTATCGTGGTGGGAAAAGTCTTTTACTAATCTGTGTTCAGTCCCCTTTCAAGTTATATATATCTCATAAGATATAAATCATTAAACAATGCATTAGCGGATAAATAGGTCTCAACCATCACATAAGAAAAAACCTCTATATGTGTTCCATACGAACATAAACCATTTATCATATCAGAACCCATGAAATTAAATGTGTCACATATATATTATACAATAGCATAACACATGAAAATAAATAGATTTCATAAATTGCATGCCATCATAAACATAAAAATCCAAAAAATAATAATAAATATAGTATCCTTCTATCTTATCCTTAGTAAATCCTATATAACATCAACTAATTATATCTTATTTGAAAATTAGTTTTGAAGTATCACTTGATATAATTCTTGGAAAATATCAGTTCCATTTTGGAAATTTTAATTTATTTTAAAAGCGCAAAAATTTAAAAATTAATTTTTTTGGATAATATACTAGTAAAAATGTAAATTATTCCATAATACATTAATGATTCAAGAAGTAAGGGGTATAATTTTTACTTATAAATTTTCAAAAGTATTCCTTACATATTTTTGATAGAAAATTCATGAAGAGCCATGTTCAGAAAACAACAGAAATATTCATTATCAAGTTCATTTGTAAGAAGCCAAACATAGGTTAAAAAAGGTAAAAAATTAACATGATAATTTTAAAACCCATTTTGTATTTATTTTTGAAAACATGGTAATAAAATAAATATATTACCTAGTAAAGACAAAAACTGTTAAAATCATGAATATTGTTGAAATTTGGAAATAAACCCTTATAGGAAGATTTACCTTTCTTTTATCATATTCAAACCACTGGTATAATTTATATTGATTTATTATAAATTTATTAAAGAATAATAATTATATCATATCATTAATTATTTATTTATTACATCTTATCACCATCTTATTAATAACTTTTTATGAAAACAACTTCATGGCTTATAACTTCATCACTTTCCATGCATGTATTAGCCTAGAATTTTTTGTACTTATACATTGATCATTTTTAAACACTATACATAATTTTTAGAATTTAGTAAAAAAATAATTATTAATTATTTATATACATATATTTATTCATAGAATGGTCTTATAGAAAATCGAAATTACACCATTCTTGGTGATGATAGGTTGTATATATGCATAAACTATATTTTGAATTTTCAATTTATAAAATTAAATAAAGTTAAATAATTATTAATATTTATAGAATCATTATAATATAATATATATAATATATATTCAATAATCCCATAATTAAAAAAATCAAAAAAATGGTGATGAAAAATGAATTGTACAACAATGTGGTGATGGTAAGCCTTACATACGCATGAATGATACCTTCACGTAATATTTTATGGGAATGAGGGGGTATAATGGTGTTTTCAATGTCATAATCAAATTTAAAAATATTTATTATACATATTATATTATTTTATGATTAAAATTATATATTTATTAGAGGTAATGAAGAGAATAAAAATAAATTGATTCGTTAAAGCGATTACCTCTTCTTTGAAACGTCTCTTTTGGATCTCCCCTAAATGGATATATGGTCAGTATTTTGAGAATAATTGAACCTATATAATATGTATAAGTTATTTTTAAAATAATATTGTTGGGATGGTTGTTCTACAAGTATCAATGTGGGGTCAAGATATGATGGAAGAGGGTTCTATTTATAATGGATGTGAGGGGAATTTTTGGGAAATTCTATCACAAACCAGGCCGGGTCGCCATCCGACCCGACACCCGACCCTGTCCGTAGCAAGGCCCGAAGGGCGTTACCGATCCCCACGGGCTGGCACAAGTGCCCGGGTACCAAGAGTAGAAAGTGGGAACGATTTTACCCGAAATAGAAGACAGAAAAACAACTATCCAGATAAATAACTGAAACTAGAAATAGACAACCAACACACCCTTAAACTACGAACAGGTTTAATGTCTACAACTCCACCAAAAACCTAAAATGAACAACAACAGAAAAAGAGAACTAAGCTCCAATACCAACCTCATGCGACACAAGAAGTTGCATCCCCAAGCTACCAACACCAACCTGTACACGAAGACCAACAGCAACCAGAGACACCATCGCTGAGCACGACGCACAACCTGGGATACACAACAAATAAGAAACTACATACACCGAAGGGTGTATGTAGGGTGTGAACTAAAAGCCCAGTAGGATGCCTCTGAGAATACGGTTCCATGCCACAACATTAAAATACAATTCGAAGTTCTTATTCAAAAATTATACTTTCAAACTTCTTTTAAAGAAAACATTTACAGGCTAACTGCTAAAGAAAACACTAAAAAAGAACTTATTTCACAAACCCGGGTTTTTTAAAGAGGAAGAGGAAGGTTCATTTTGGGAACACACACACACACATACTCACACACACACACACACAAACACACACACAGGTGGTCCTCCATATGCCGACGGAAGGCACCACCCCATCGATGGTAGAGCACTATAGGTAAATCCCCTAGGGTTCATCTAGCTCGAGTGGGACCCTAGAACCTCATGTCTCAGTGAAACGTAGATTAGAAGGCCACGACCCTCAGAAAACGTGGATTAGAAAGCCACGACCCTCAGAACACATGGCTTAGAAGGCCACGACCCCCAGATATCATGTTTAGTTAGTGTTTTAATCGTCAATCCAGCTAAGTGAAACAGGGACGATACCCATCTGGTTCACTAGCGCACTAGTTCTAGTTCGCCCACCTAGATACTGAGGGTTTTCCCATGTGCTCAAACAAGTTTCACATTCACATAGTATATTTCTTTCTCATTTCACAGACCAAACTAGATATTGCACACAAAAGTCACTATTTTCATACCAATGCACTATTTCAAAGACACACGCACAAGACATGTCTCATTTTACAAAAAAATACCCCACTTTAAAAGAGTAAGCATATTAAACTCCTATAAAGAACCATTTTAGCGTCATATAAATACACCAAAAAATATTTTGAGTTATTATTGAAATCATTTCCAGAAAAGACAAGAAGACCTTAGACCAAAAACAGCTTGATTTTGTACAGAGGCGTCACTTTAAAACTTGATACACGAGGTAACCATGTAAAAACTTGTTTTCCATTATTCAAACAATTTTTTTCATTTCAACTTCAAAGGTAAACAACAAGGAAAACACACCAAAAGTGATTCATATACTTTGAAAATGTCTATTTAAATATACAAACACCTAAAGTGACTTGAAAACACCTTTGAAAAGAAACCATTACAAAATAAATTTCACAAATCAACCCTTTCAAAACCTCTTTGGCACTATATAAACAATTATTAAACACTTCTAAAATTTAACACAACCGAATCTAAAGGAAATACTTTACAATTTCTAAAGACAGGTTCAATTTTCATCACGCGTGCATGTTACACCATTTATAAAACGCATTTCGTAAAACCTCTACAGCACTACCAAAACATTATAAACATAATTCGCATCTTGCAACCAAACCATAGAACATATTAAGTTAAACTAAACAAACAAATTAAATTATCTAAATGATGTAAAGACATGGAACCACCTACCTCAAATAGAACGGAAAAAATGACACGGTGCAAGACTCTAGTTGCGCAACGATCGCACCGTATCGAGCTGTCAAACAGGTCCTAAAACAATAGACTGTTAAATAGGATCAATAATAATGTTAACATAATAATAATATTAATAATAATAACAAAAATAATAGCAGTTATATCAATAACATAATAATAATAATAGCATAATAATATTAATCATAGTAATCTTAATAATAATAATATTTTAATAATAATAATAACAATACAGTAATATAATAATAATAATAATAATAACATAATCATAATAATAATGATAATAACATAATAATATTATCATGATAATAATAAAAATAATAACATTGATATAGTAACAAAAATAACATAAGAATAATGTAATAATAGTAACAATAATAATATAATAATAAAATTGTTATTGACAAAATAATAATTACATAATAATGATTATAGTAACGATATAATAATAATAATATTAACATATTAATAATAACAATGATCTAATAATAATAATGATCACATAAATCATAATTTTATAATAAAATGTTAATAACATATTAAATAAAATGAAATAGCAGAATAAATTAATAAAAACTGAGCTGCGTGGCGGAGCAGAGGAAGGAGAAAGAAAAAGAAGAAGAAGAAGAGAAGAAGAAGAAGAAGAATGAGAGAAGAAGAAGAAGAGAATAAGAAGAAGAAGAAGAGAAGAAGAAGGGGAGAAGAAGAAGAAGAGAAGAAGATGAAGAGAAGAAGAAGGGGGCGCGACACGACAAGAAAGTGGAGGGGGGTCCGACGCGGAGGCGTGGCGGAGGCGCGGTGCGGTGTGAGTGGTCCGATGCGGGTGCAACAGGGGAGCAGCAGGGTCGGCCGAGGCGGAGGCGGGGCTAGCGCGGTTCCGACGTGGGTGCAGCAGGGGAGCAGCGGGGTCGGCCCGAGGCGGTGGCGTGGTTGTGGGGTAGAGGGGGAGGAAGGGTGAGCCAGCTGGGGCAGAGGAGGAATGAGGTGCGGGGGTGCGCCGCAAATGGAGGAGAAAAACGAGGGAGAGAGAAGGAAAACGTGGGGAGGAAGGAAAAGAGAAAAAAAAGAAAAAAAAAACAAAAAAGAAAAGGGAGTGGAGGGTGGCGGCTAGGGTTTCTAGGGTGGAGTTAAACACAATGAGTTAAATTAATGATATTAATGTCATAATAATAATAATAATAATAATCATAACGTAAAAATAATAATAATAATAATAATAATAACATAATAATAATAATATCCAAATAATAATATTATTAGAAATAATAAAATAATGATATCATCATCATAATAATAAAATTAATAATAATAATAACATAACCATAACAAAAATTAGTAATAATAGCAATAAAATAATAATAATAATAATACATTGAAGTTGAAGTTAATCGCCCGGAAAAAGAACATTCGCGTAGCGAGCACCGCACGCTAAAAATGAAAGGTCACGCGGCTACGCTCATGCTCTGCTCGCGCACCGAGCGGTGTAGAGAAAATACGCATTTATCAGCGCCACAGCAAAGGTCTCATTTCAGGTTCATCCCGCACTTAACACCAGTATTTAAATAAGAAAGCGATTCTACTTATGAAATAAAAATTAAAAATTAAGGTCATACCTCAAGGCGATGTCCGGGCGTGACAATTCTCCCCACCATGAAAAATTTCCGTCCCCGGAAAGCCACAGCTAGGGTTGAGGCACAAAGAGGAAACGGATACCCCACTAAAGTTCACAAAGGATCTCTACAACCAACAAGAGAAAAGCAGCAAAAGTAACATGCTCAGAAGAAGTGTCTCAAATGACAACATCAAGAAGCATGTTAAAAGACTCTTTGATATGAGGTGCCCACCCCCAAAGAGCTAGAATGCCTCCAACTGATTGATTCAGGAAAGCAACTCTCGTACCTTCGGAAACCAACCTCACAAACCAAAACACCTCAAGCATAATTGAACGAAAAACACACCACTTTGCTGGAATGAAGATACAAGACCAACCCCATCCAAGTAATACTTCAATAACCTATCACTAAGCCATCTCTGGTAATGAAACTGAATGGCCCACCACAGAAAAGCCCGATGGGGACCTCCACTATTAAAAACATTCTGACGCTCGAGACGAGACTAGAAAACCGACATGGGGTGGTTTGAGCGGACTCCCTGCCATTAAGGAAAATTCCAGGACTAATTCATTCTAGAGACATTCGTGTGAGGCCCAATGTGGGTCTCCCCACCATTAAGAACCTAACAACGCCCAAGGCGAGACTATAAAACCATCATGGGGAGGTCCGGGCGGCCTCCCCACCATTAACGAAAGGTCAACCCGATTTATTTCAGAGACCGTTGCGCTAGACCCGTCGTGGGTCTCGCCGCCACTAGAACTAACATAGGATATATAAATTTGAAAGAAAAACGATTCTCAATGGTGACAAAACACTCCACCCCATGGGGTAGGGAGAAGGGGCTTGACTACTGAGGCGTCAAAAACATGACCCAAGACAAACCAGCATTTCCGCATTACTGGATGAGAATTATTCAGATTTGAGACATATTTATTCAACAAACCACATAAGGCCACTAAAGCAATCACACCCAGTGGAACGCGACCCCCAAGACTTTAATGAATGAGACAAACACTCCTTCACATGGTCACAAAAACCTTATGCAACTAGAGCGCTCATTCGAATAGAACAACTGTAGAAAAAAATTTAAGATGCTTTCACTTTCAACACCGATGACAAAAATGAAATCGGGGTTTTATATAACCCCGGGGTTCCTGACCACCCGCAAACTTCACTCCGAGGCCTATGGCTGGAGCCCAGATGTTTGAAGCATCTCCTACCTCGCAGTCAGGAATTGAAGACTCCAGAACGGAGCTTCTCCTTTTGGTGTCACATGCAACCACACTGCAATAGAGGCAACACCCGCAAACACGACACATTACAGCATCTGACTGATCATACGAGGAACATTCACCAACAACAGTGTTGAAATGGTGCATGCGCATGACCCTTTGTCACACTGGATGAGAACACGACACCACAAATCATCACCTGAACATGATCATTGCTGTTGAGAGGAACATTACGCTGGTAAGGACTTTAAACCGCGTCTTGAGCACCATGTGATTCCTGCAAACAACCATAGCAGCCTCATACGACTGGGTCTGCCAAACTAGTAGCCTAACCAGAACCTTTCCTTAAACGAAACAATCCAAAGACCAGAGGTCATTTAGGATGATATACCGCACCAACAACTTAGGGTTGCTTCCACCTTTTTCCCACTGGAGTCTCCTTTACTGCTTCCACACCACCGTTGACTATCGAAGGGACCTCACTCTGCAAGACGTCAGCGAACATGACCCTCGCAGCCGATTTAAATACTACAAATCCCTTCAAGACACTGGTCAACATCGATAATTCTGAACCACCATCAACTTTCCCCACTGGAATTTCTTTCACCGCTTATAAGGGGAAATCTTTAGACGTAACGATGTCAAACTTCATACATTACAACTAAGACAAATCAAAGAGACCAAAGACCCCTTCAACTCCTCTCGTGTCTGTCATCCTGTTGCGAGAGGATCCGCTTATCTGGAAAGGACAAGGGACAACTTATCATTATCGCTCAAAAGGGAGAGTCCTTACTTTAGTCAACTGGAGGGTCAGACAACAGCGAACCATCTTTGGTCACAGGTCAATTGCACATTAACTCTTTATTGGGGGTGTACATCGGCCAGGAAAGAAAATCATGGACCTGACCGAACTGGTCCAATGGTCCAAACATACCACAAGCGAACACCAAATGTGCAGGGGAAACCACTACAAGGCTCCCTGATGCACTTTTCAAAATAACTAACTAGGTACATGCTTACATAGCAACCTACAAATAAGAATTCAAACCCAAGACACAAACCATTCAGAAAGAATACTCAGCTCAAAAGGCCACACATCCAACATCTCAAAAACACAAGGACACGCCACACAAACACCATTTACTAAAACACCAAATTTTTCCTTTAACAAAACATTTTGAAAATAAGCAAATTCAGTGGGTTGTACAAACACCAATGGTGTCCCATGGGCCTCGCACATGAATGTTCTCGTGCCGCACTGGCACCCACCTCATATCCATCGAAGCACTCATCCGCTCGTGCCATTAACCATTCCCCATTTCGTATATACTCACGCATGTGGTTTCCCATGAGAACGCCAAGGATCAAAACCAAACCCTTCCTTTTTTTCTTTCAAATCCTAAACATCCAACCCATGTTTTTCAAACCTCACACACCATTTCATTTTCAAAGCGCTTCATTTGAAAACATTCTCCAAGACCAAAACATTTTTACTTAAAAAAACCAAATTTCCACGAATCCAAAACAAAGAGGCGAGAAACAAAGCAGGAAGAAACTAGGGACAATGGGTGATTAGAAAATATGGTTGGTGGCCATACGTCGATCACACCACTGGCCACAGAGAGTATTTTAGGATAGTGTCCCAAGCTCCACAAGGCTTGCGAGACCCTGCGAGATCACTAAGACCACTGACCTTACTCCCTTTTCATTTCCCTTAGACACGATCATCCGCAAGGACCACAAACTCAGACAAACCTCAACATACATTGGTAACTTGAGTCCCGCCACGAGGTGTGCTGGCTAGGCACATTGCTCGTAGTCATGACTTTGAGTCCTGACAACCTTAACTCAAGTTTACCGTGACTCTATCCAAAAAGAAAACAACCCAAGAGAGAAAACTTTTCCCTTTGATACCATTTTTTCATGAACCCGGCCGGGTCGCCATCCGACCCGGTCCGCGGAAAGGCCCAAAGGGCGTTCCCGATCCCCACGGGCCTGCACAAGTGCCCGGGTACCAAGAGTAGCAAGTGGAAACGATTTTACCTGAAATAATAGACAGAAAAACAACTAACCAGATAAATAACTGAAACTAGAAATAGACAACCAACACACCCTTAAACTATGAACAGGTTTAAAGTCTACAACTCCAACCAAAAACCCAAAATGAACAACAGCAGAAAAAGATAACTAAGCTCCAATACCAACCTCATGCTACACGAGAAGTTGCATCCCCAAGCTACCAACACCAACCTGCACACGAAGACCAACAGCAACCAGATCCACCATCGCTGAGCACGACGCACAACCTGGGATACACAAGCAACAAGAAACTACATACACCCAAGGGTGTATGTAGGGTGTGAGCTAAAATCCCAGTAGGATGCCACCGAGAAAAAGGTTGCATGCCACAACATCAAAAGAAAATTCAAAGTGCTTATTAAAAAATTATACTTTCAAACTGCTTTTAAAGAAAACATTTATAGGCTAACTGCTAAAGAAAACACTAAAAAGAAACTCATTTCACAAACCCGGTTTTTTTAAAAGAGGAAGAGGAAGGTTCATTATGGTCACACACACACAAACATACTCACACACACACACACACACAAGTGGTCCTCCATATGCCGATGGAAGGCACCACGCCATTGATGGTAGAGCACTATAGGTAAATCCCCTAAGGTTCATCTAGCTCAAGTGGGACCCTAGAACCTTGTGTCTCGGTGAAACGTCGATTAGAAGGCCACAACCCTCAGAAAACGTGGCTTAGAAGGCCACGACCCTCAGAACACGTGGCATAGAAGGCCATGACCCCCAGATATCATGTTTAGATAGTGTTTCAATCGTCAATCCAGCTAAGTGAAACAGGGATGATACCCATCCGGTTCACTAGCGCACTAGTTCTAGTTCACCCACCTAGATACCCAGGGTTTTCCCATGTGCTCAAACAAGTTTCCCATTCACATAGTATATTTCTTTCTCATTTCGCAGATCAAACAAGATATTGCACACAAAAGTCACCATTTTCATTCCAAAGCACTATTTCAAAGACACACGCACACGACATGTCTCATTTTATAAAAAAAATACACCACTTTAAAAATTTTAAGCATATTCAACTCCTATAAAGAACCATTTTAGCGTCATATAAATACACCAAAAAATCATTTGAGTTATTATTGAAATCATTTCCAGAAAAGACAAGAAGACCTTACACCAAAAACAGTTTGATTTTATACAGAGGCGTCACATTAAAACTTGATACACGAGGTAACCATGTAAAATCTTGTTTTCCATTATTCAAACAATTTTTTTTCATTTCAACTTCAAAGGTACAAAACACGGAAAACACACGAACAGTGATTCATATACTTTGAAAATGTCTATTTAAATATACAAACACCTAAAGTGACTTGAAAACACCTTTCAAAAGAAACCATTACGAAATCAATTTCACAAATAAACCCTTTCAAAACCTCTTTGGCACTCTATAAAAAATTATTAAACACTTCTAAAATTTACCACAACCGAATCAAAAGTGAAAATATGACAATTTCTAAAGACAGGTGCAATTTTCATCACGCACGCATGTTACACCATTTTTAAAATGCATTTCGAAAAACCTATACAACACTACCAAAACATTATAAACATAATTCACATCTTGCAACCAAACCATAGAACATATTAAGTTAAACTAAACAAACAAATTAAATTATAAAAATTATGTAAAGACATGGAACCACCTCCCTGAAATAGGAACGGAAAAAATGGCACGGCGCAAGACTCCAGTTGCGCAAAGATCGCACCGTATCGAGCTGTCAAAAAGGTCCTAAAATAGCTGACCGTTAAATAGGTTCAATAATAATGTTAACATAATAGTAATATTAATAATAACAACAAAAATAATAGTAGTTATATCAATAACATAATAATAATAATAGCATAATAATATTAATCATAGTAATCTTAAAAATAATAATATTTTAATAATAATAATAACAATACAATAATATAATAATAATAATAATAACATAATCATAATAATAATGATAATAACATAATAATAAAAATAATAACATAATAATATTATCATGATAATAATAATAATAACAACATTGATATAGTAACAAAAATAACATAAGAATAATGTAATAAAAGTAACAATAATAATATAATAATAAAATTGTTATTGACATAATAATAATAACATAATAATGATTATAGTAATGATATAATAATAATATTAACATATTAATAATAACAATGCTATAATAATAATAATTATCACATAAATCATAATTTTATAATAAAATGTTAATAACATATTAAATAAAATGAAATAGAAAAATAAATTAAAAAAACTGACCTGTGCAGCGGAGCGGAGCAAGGAGAAAGAAAATAAGAAGAAGAATAGAAGAAGAAGAAGATGAAGGAGAGAAGAAGAAGAAGAGAAGATGAAGAAGAGAAGAAGAAGGGGAGAAGAAGAAGAAGAGAATAACAGAAAGAGAAGAAGAAGGGGGGAACGACACTGCAAGAAAGTGGTGGGGGGTCCGACGCGGAGGCATGGTGGAGGCACGGTGCGGTGTGGGTGGTCCGCTGCGGGTGCAACAGGGGAGCAACGGGGTCGGCCGAGGTGGAGGCATGGCCAGCACGGGTCTGACATGGGTGCAGCAGGGGAGCAGCAGGGTCGGCCCGAGGCGGAGGCGTGGTCGTTCGGTAGTGGGGGAGGAAGGGAGAGCCGGCTGGGGCAGAGGAGGAAGGAGGTGTGGGGGTGCGCCGCGGATGGAGGAGAATAACAAGGTTGAGAGAAAGAAAACGTTGGGAGGAAGGAAAAGAGAAATAGAAGAAAAAAAGAAAAAGAAAATAAAAAAAGGAAAGGGAGTGGAGGGTGGCGGCTAGGGTTTCTAGGGGGAGTTAAACACAATGAGTTAAATTAATGATATTAATGTCATAATAATAATAATAATAATAATAATAATAATAGTACTAATAACGTAATAATAATAATAATAATAATAATAACATAATAATAATAATATCCAAATAATAATATTATTAGCAATAATAATAATAATAATGATATCATCATCATAATAATAAAAATAAAAAAATAATAACATAATCATAACAAAAATTAATAATAATAGCAATAAAATAATAATAATTATAATTATAATACTTTGAAGCTGAAGTTAATCGCTCGACAAAAGAACATTCGCATAGTGAGCGCCGCACGCTAAAAAGGAAAGGTCACGTGGCTACGCTCGTGCTCTGCCCGCGCACCGAGCAGTGCAGAGAAAATATGCATTTATCAGCGCCACAGGAAAGGTCTCATTTTAGCTTCATCCCGCACTTAACACCAGTATTTAAATAAGCGAGCGATTCTACTTATGAAATAAAAATTTAAAAATAAGGTCATACCTCAAGGCGAAGTCCGGGCGTGACAATTTCTAGAATGATTAAAGTGCTAAAAATTCTTTTTCTATGAAAATATTAAAAAATGTATGTGTAATCAAATATAAGATAATATATGGTTGGAATATTATCATCCAATAGTTTTTATACTAGTTTTGGTATTATATAAAAAACATCATTTTGATAAACCAATACTCCTAAAATTTTAATATTAACCATGGTAACAACACCTTTAACATTAAAGGATTTGGTTTATGTTATGTGATATAAATTGGAACATAAATGACAAATTTATGAAATTTTAGACCACATAAAAAAATTTATTATTTTTTTAAATATTAATTATTTTTAAATATTTTATGAATATACTATTTTGATAAAATATAATTAGTTCCAATTTTGAAACTATTCATTACATTGAAACAAGGAAAATAAAGACAACAATATAACATCAAAAAAATAATTTATTACACTTATAATATTCCACACCCATATAGAAAATTTTTATAGAACCTCAATTAATTCAAATTATATTTAATTTATTATTTATATTCTGATTTATTTCAATTTTTTCATTCATTAAATATTTATTGCACCATCGTTTTGCAATTTTTTTTGTTGATTATTTATTATTTAAAAATAAAAATAAAAGTACCCTAATGAAGATTAATATTATATAATTAAAAATTATATTTATAGTATAATATAACTTCTATATAACACCATATTAAACATTATATAGTTGTTATAACTTGTATTTGATATTATTGACTTCTCATTAATCTAAATACTATAAATACCTAAATCTCATCAATGTGACCCCAAAAATAATAAAAAAATTATATAATTAAAATATGGTTTTGTTTTTAAAATAGACACTTATATTAATTCAAAACCTACCATTTTCTCTCTATGGACTCATAAGATTAATTTAAGAGAAGGAATGTGAAATATTATGACTTCCTTTGATTTATATATTATATTAGCCATTCACTAGGAAATGTGTCCATTAAAAAATTAAATTTAGAACAACAGTGATTATAGGTAGAATTAAATTCTCTAATAACAAATTAGTTTAAAAATTATATCCTTATCAATTATGTTTTATCAATATATCTGCATTATACCCATTATAGAGGTTGTCAATTTTACCACAGTTAATATTAATATTGACTAAAAATAAAAGGGAACTATTTAATAAATATTGACATTGTAAATCAAAATATAGATTAAATTTTGTAAAATTATTAATAGTTTCAGAGTTTATTTTAATATAAAACTGAGAAAATGTGAAGAGAGATAAGTTTTATTATAAAAATTCCCTTTTAAATATAAAATTAAATAATACTAAATTCAATTATAAAATATACATAGAACCCAATAATTTTTTCACATTAAATAAAAAATAAAAAAATAAAATTTCTTACTAATTCAATGAATAATTTTACAATGTACATAAATTAAAATAAAAAACATTTGTCAATAAAATTATTATTCTCCACTATGTCTTGAAAAAAAAAATTCATAAAATTATCAGAAAAATTATTTTATGATATGTTTGAAATTTTGAATTCACAAATGAAATTAATTATGTAAATTATATTTTAAAAAACATATAGAAATTAAAAATCACATATAAATATAATAATTCTATCTTTTATTAATAAAACGTATTTTTTAATTACAAATTAATTATAAATTATTTTACAATTTTTATAAGTAGTTACTAGTACAATAATACTAAGTTGAACATATACATTTATCTCATAAATTATTTATTCATATTTATTCTATCAAATTGAATAGATACTTTATAATGGTCATATAACATTTTAATAATAGTTCATGGTTCGTCTAAACTTACAGTTTCCTACTACCAAACTATGAAAGGATTAAACTTATTTTAAGAAAAATATTTATTAAAAATATTTCATTATTAAAAATAATAACTCATTCCTTTTTGTTATATTTTTTTGAAAGAATGGTGTTTAAATAAATCCTCACACTCCCATACATGTGCATGAGAAAAACTAGACTTACATTAACAACATATCTTTAAGGGAATTAATCCTTCAACATTAGATAGTGATTGAATTTATTCATTTCCAAAAATTTGTAATGAATATCTCCAAAAGGATATTTTAATATCCACATCACTCCTTATTAGCCATACTATATTCAGTAGGATGCAGTTCCATATTTTTTAAACACCATTCTAATATAGTGTATAAATGAGAGTGAGTTTATATAGAATCCAAAACTCTCATCAAATGTTTGTAAGATCGTTGTTAAGATATTCACCCACTTGATCATATCAGGGATACATTATATTTATACCATGTTGTTTCTCTATATTACTATTTAATTAATTGAATTTATCAATGTCCATTGCCTTATACATCATCAAGGATAAATAGAAATGTCTATTGAGGTCGTCAAAAATGGACATGATTTTTTAATTTCCACATATTTATTAAGGTGTAATTGTTTCATTTATAATAGTTTATACCAACCATAAAGGCTATATTAACCTTTCAACTGAACCACTGAATATAGTTTTGTCATTTTTCCTTAGGAACAATCGTGGAATATTTTATTTCGCCTTAGCTCAAATGAGTCTGAATAACAATAATTATAGAGACATATTATATGCTTCAAATTTATGTTTCCATGGAGATGATAACATAACTAGGTGTGGTGTGATTCTTCTGAACATGAAATATTATCGTTTAATTTTTTTAAAAAAATTAATACATAATTTTAATTATTTATAGAAGGCATAAAATCATAAATTATGTCCTTATAAAAGATTCATTATTTATTTCCTATTTTGAATATAAAACTATCCATGTAAATGATATAATAAAATATCATGTTATTAGTAAAACCTTGAATGAACTAAGATTTCATAAACCTAAATTCAATTTAGACATTAATTTAGTGTGGTAGCCTCCTATAAAAAAAGTAATGATTCATTATCGATTAACTATTTGAATATCCATGTCTCCTCTAGGAGTCAAATGAAAAAATACATGGTTAGCGTATTTGAATATATATGTGATCACCAAATGATGCATATAATACCCAATTCATATATATATGACAATTACACTCGATAACTAACTCACCATAATCTTCACCATTCTTATTGGTTTAGTTATTCTACTAGATGAACCACTTCCAACATGCATAACATACTACATATTTTTCTTCCCCTTTATTTTCAATCTTCTTCATTCTTGGATAGTCAATGTTCATATGCTTTAGGTTTATTTTGATACTTATTCCCCTCTTTCTAAACCTTCTTCTTATTATTCACTATACCTAATGTAGTATTTTTACCCCCCCCCCCAAATCGATATCCACTTAGTGAATTATAGTAGAATCATTAAATAATAATTTTATCTATTTTATAGATTAATACACAATAGAACATGATATTTATTTAGGTAATGTTTAAATAATTATATTTATCATATCCCCATGCTTGGATCACTCATAAGTAACTAATCCAAGATGGACATGTAGCATCAAACATGCCTCCCTGTACAACAGAGGATGCTGACTAGTAGAGGGGGTATTTGATGAAAAAAATGGGCTGACTATACCCTATTGTTAGAGTGGTCATCATTATGAATAACATATAAATCAAAAAAAATAATATCAATGGAAATTATAAATGTAAAATAATAACAAGTATAATCATACAAAATCATAATCTTGATCCATATGAATTATGACGATTTCATGAAGCTATTGAAAAAGGTAGGAAAAGAACTAGGGAAACATATGTAAAACGTACATGCTATACAAAAATGACCAAAATGTCATAATATATCTCAATTATAAATGCAAGATCAATCTCGTCCATCTTCTATTTTACTCCCTCCTTGAACAAAAATATAACAAAATTTCTATTAGGACTCTTTCCTATATCAATAACGATAAACCATTGTGTATCTCTAGGTATCAATTGACTGCCCAAATAGGTTATGATTATAACTCAATAGGCATCCACCTTTAGTGTATATGACTGATAAAATATATTTTTATATATTAAATTTGTTTGAAGGTATTAAAAATAAAGTAGATAATAAAATAAATGATTCTACTGTCATCTTGAGTTTCCCATGAAATACCCACCTGAAACTACCTTATTCAGAAAAATATTTGATGTCTCTAAACATATATTATGTAATAAAATATATAGATCTTCATGAATATTAATTCAAAATAACCATATGGAATGAAATGTATATTATTTTTAAATAATTATTAAGGAACATCATGTCAATAAAACAATAAATAAGTAACCGCATGTAAATAAATTAAATATAATTCAAGCAGAACATTATGTCTATAATTTCAAGAAATGTAATGAGGAAAATATTTTCCTAAAATCCCTATAAAAATTGGGAACAAAATTTCCAAAAATTAAATATATGTTATATGTAAAAACATGTCTAATAAGATAGGTAAATATGAGTTGAAAAATTCAATCTATTAATCATTTCATATGAATAATAGTTATCATAAGGGGTCAATGAGTAATATATTATCCACTATATCATTTAATAGGTGTAAAGGGACATGGTATTACCATTAACTATTTAATTGATTCATTTAACTATTCATCTTGTCCATGGGTATGTCTAAACCCTATATATGTCATTAATTCAATTTAATAAACCCATCCACAAGGTACAGATAAACACCCCTCAAAAGAAGTTTAAATTCATGAAAAATATTAATAGTGGTCTTGGACCTATAAGAATTAAATCATAAAATGGAATTTCAAGTAGAGTTTTATACCCTCTAAATAATCCATTTTTTGTACAAGGACTACCCAATTTAAGGCATAGTAATCCACATAATTAATTTTAAATTTTATAGGTGATGCATGATTGGTCTGACATGATGGAAAATGATCATAATATACAAACTATAATTTTATATATTATGTATATACTGCATAAATTATATATGTTGACAAATATTCATTCAATATCATCTTTAGATTAAATATATAATTAAATAAAATAATAAAAAATACCAAAAACTAAAAATAGGGCATAATAGGTCTCATGAAGACAAATTCAATGATTAAGAGATAAGTCGAGAGAAGAATGAAGTGGAAAAATGGAATTACCATTATTTGTTGAACATGATGAGTATTATTTCAATCAGATTGTAGTTGAAGAGTTGATATCAATTCCTAGATTGAGTTTAGAGGAGAGATCATATTAGAAGGATAGTGATCTGAATTTGAGGGAGGAAGAAAAGGGTTAATGGGTAAAAATGATGGATGAACAGAATCAAAAAAATATGACATCAATAAAGGGGGAATGGTTTGGTTAAATTTATAGAAAAACAATGTTCCCACTATGTGACAACACTATCCCATGGAAAATACTCTGCCAATGCTCGGTGAAAGGTTAAAATAAATGTGCACATCTAAAGCATTCATACTCTGAAAAGATACATCTCCTCTCATGACCAAGTTAACTATTTGATTAAACATTCATAGAGTGTTCTCAATATATTCAAAAAAATTAAAAGATTTTAACAGCCATGTGGCATCACTTTAGTGTAAAAACTACCCATGCACCCCTCTTTTTGGTCCACACAGTTGAGCCTTATAGTTAATACAAACAATTTTCCAAGCATATTCTTCATTAAATTTCTCTAAAAATTAGATCTCTAGGATCCAAAATATCCCCAGATGATCCCAAGCGCTTCATGAACTCCTTAGGAACACATATACATTTAAAATGTTTTAGTTAAACATGAAATTAAATGATAAATATATTATAGAAAAATCAAGATATTAGAACCTCCAGACATATAATCCAATCATTCATGAGTTTCCTTGATGGTGGGTGATCATTTCATAAGAATAATTCAATAATCATGGAATTTATTATATCCTCTTTAACCTAGGACTCATATTTTTTTGGATTTTCTTTTATATCACCAGAACTAGTAAAACAAACGTACCTTTAAGAGACATCTTGCAGTGATAAATAATACATCTAAGATACTCCAAAAAATAAGCATTAGCACTAATCATAACCTCATTAGGATGAAGGGAATTAAATTGGTATGGATAATGACAATAATGATCTGAATCACAAAATAATTCATTCTTCGGCTAGTAACTCAAAAGTAGAAAATACTCATGATACCTGCCTACTCACCCCATTATATTGAAATTCCAAAAACTCCTTGGTGTTAACTTAAAATCCCTCCAAATTCATTGACGACATAATCTAGGAGAAACAAAGATAAACTAGATCTCCCACTTCAAACTCCAGAGATTAGTGGTTAGGATCAATAGAGTATTTTGGAAAAGATTGTTCAGTATCCATACACTATATAATATTTTTTACCTACTCTTATGTCTTTTAAATGGGATGAGATCCCATTACCCATACCTCCCCTTCTGCTAAATTGTTCTAAGATGATCAATATGACCTACTATATAGGGCCTCATATTGATCAATATGTATACTCACATGGATGATATTAATGTAATATAATTAAATTAGATATATAATCTACTCCAAAATACCAATAAAATAATGTACATATTCTCAAAAACATTTCTCTAATATTTATATAGTTCACTAAGAAGGGAATTTGGTCTATGGGTGATAGGATAAAATCCATAGTACCTATGAACCATATGTATTGCACGACCCCTACTAGAGATGTGTTGTAAAATGACCATCCTTATCTATTAAAATAGTTTATAGAAATCTATTTTTTATAATAGTATGGATATATATCCTCCGATGCTCATCTATTTACAAGGTATCTCTGATTAGTAACAAATGGTTGACCTTCATTTGCTTATACATGATAAGTCGTACTACATCATTATCTCAATGAGATTTTGGTGACCCAGTCAAGAAATCCATAGTGAAATCATCCCATTTCCCCTTCATAATAGATAAATCCAATGAAACCAATCTAGGTTTCTAGTGATTTACATCACATATTGACAAGTGTAACATCGATTAATGAAACATGGTATCTCTCTTTTCATCACTAACAAACAATGCTAACAAAATAAGTTATAATAATTTTTAGTTAAATGATAATGAAATACCCATTTATATTTATGATATTATCATACCAACATCTCTCACCTTTCATCTGGCATTGATACGTGCCCGTGAATACACAAAATATCTTCCTCATCAACAACCCAACAAGGTGGTGGGTGCTCAGTTGAAAGGAACAACCTTTAGACCAAGACATATGTATCATAAAGCTATCTCATTTTCAGTGGATCTATACGTGATTAAGACATTTAAAAATAAATAATAATTAAATTCAGGTAACTCTAATGAATCTCCATATGTTACTAAGAAAATAAATACATCAATATCATTCAATTTTGTCCAACTAAACAACTTTTTTTCTGAGTGATATGGGTTATAGAATCCACGAATAACATTCCCTTTATAGGAATATAATAGAGTTAAAAGTCGATATACTATAGATATTCAACCTCGCATTCGCGTATGATGATAGAATAAAACAATGTGAATATTTTTTTCATGGTCTGTGTGTATGAAGAACCACTCTCCCAATAAATAATTCCTCCAATAATTTGATAAATGATTTTATACATAAAGATTGTGGTTATGAGTTAGGTAATTATACTCATAATTCCTTAACAGATGTGACCCATTTGAAATTACTAAATAACCCCACATCAAACTGTCTCCCAACACAATTCTTTGTTCATTATAGTACACTATATGGCCTCTACATGAATCAATAAATATTTTTATTTGTACTGAGGTAAGTCTTCCTTCGAACTTATAAAATTCTACCACACAAACCTAGGGAAAAAATTGATTCTCATCATAGTCAAGAACTAATTTTTGGTAGCAATGAATGAGAAATTAAGACCGATAATAAGAAAATATCCCAATAAAGAAATATATAAACACATTCTTGGGATACCCCTAACCAACTATGGATATAAGAGTCTCTAGATCAATATAATCACCTAATTTCTATATTATTTGAGCCACGATGTGAACTATATCAACCAATAAATGGAATTATATAATATTGGCATATAACTAATGCTATATTTATGCATTCAATCTAGTTTTATGGTGTTTCGACTGATCGTTTTGAGTATGAGAATACAGTTTGATATTTTCCATAGATATCATAACATAAAAACCATTTATGGTTGGAAATCCTAATTTATCAAGGACATAAAATATGCCTTGGATTTCCCCAAAACAAAAAACATTTTCAAATAACTGAATAAGCCATATCTTTTTTGGAAATATATACTAGGTATATCCAATTTTTTACTCATAACTAATGAAATCCCAACCTCAAATCAATCATACCTAAAACTATGGCTCCCCTAATCTGGTTGAATATATCATCCATTCCTGGTAATGGATTCTATTTCATAAAAGTAGGGTGATTAATCTTATTTTAATCCATGCAAATATTGAGGGTATTATATTTCATATTGGAGATAAGGATAGGTGAAACCTATTGAGAAGTGATGGGACATTTAAACACCATATATTATCAGTCTTATTGTAATAATTTTCATTCCTAATGCACGGTAGGATCCATCCAGTAAGGATGAATATATTCTAGTTCCACTCATAAAACTAAATCAATAGATAACTATACATCACTCAGAGGATGAAGTAAAAATAATTATTTAGGTAATAAATCCCAGAAATAATGAACTTCAAGATGAAAATTTAATCAACATGTTCCCTAATCACTAAGAAAACACTATCAATCTATGATATCACTCCTCCATATAATGATTCTCATATTCATCTCAACTATCTGGAACATCACATTCACCATTGCGTATATGGTTTCTTTCCCTTGGGTTATATAAAGGTAACCATTTAGTGATAGAAAAATACATTATCATGATATGTTACAAATGACTCCATTCTAAGAAAAATATAAATTAATATCATAATGAGGATGAAAATATTCCATAAGAAATGATAAGGAAAAATTTTGAGGGGGGTCTCTATGCGTTAACATACACATTATGATCATACTCCAAGTATAATATCTAGAGTATTCACTAAAAAAGAGTATTTTATATCAATGACATGTCATTCAATGAATTTCACAAATATTCAATAATGGAATATCCTACATAAAATAAAATAGAAACTAATGTTGAGGCCACTTGAATAATATCTGGAACTAAATATGGTCTAGAAATTTTCTCATATGGTGTATGATATAATATATCCTTGAGGTTTAATCCATAAACTTGAGCCCCCAAATGAATTTTATGAGTATTTAATACCTTCCAGTGTTTCATATAAAAAATATAACTTCATCAACCATGTTTTTATCCTTTTTCATAATGACTTTTTTACTCTATCACCCTACCTGATGTGTTTATATTGATCGCTCTAAAAAATTTCAAATTTTGGAAGACCTGATCCCACTAACCACTGGGTGAATGGTCCTATAAAACAAATGTAGAAAACCAATCGAATTGTAATATCGACACATAATTGGGTATTTTCCACTTTAGGTATCCATGTGTATGAGATTCTAAAACTAATGAAATACCACCTGGATATAATGGCACACATAATAACCCCTACATCACCAAAGAGAACGATCTAAATAATGATTTCTTCTATAAAACTAACATACACCCCATATAGGCACTAAAATATCATTCTGGACACCTTATTCATCAATATTTTCCAATCATTAAAAATTTACAACTAAGAGGGGGAAGGGGTGAATCATTGATATCTTATTTATTTGAAATTAATTACATTGAAAGAACATTCAATTCTTGGTAAAAATGTTTCATGTTGATGAAAATAGAACAATTACACATATATATATAAACACAAATTTACAAGGGTTACTACATAACATGACTAGATACATCCTTTATATGGTTTGAAAGTAATACAATACCCAACAATACCCTATAAAAATCAATTTTTGTCTATAAATCATGTAGGAAATTTCGTTACACGTGTGTATCAGAATGATCAATACAAAAGTGAATGTTATTCTGGTAGTATGAAATGATGAAGTACATTTGTTTTACAGGTTCATAAAATTTCACTAGTTTTTTCAAACGAAGTTACTTTATTTCCTTTTTCATTTTCACAGATATATTCTTCATAAAATTTCATCATATTCAAACCCACAAAAAGGTTATAACCTCTATATAATTTTTAATGATTTATAGTTTGATTTCCCAATTTGATTTCAAATTTCAAAAATATAACTCTACAAATGTATCACTAATCTAGTTATTAAATTCTCTTATGTCTATTCAAAAACTACTATAAAATTTCTCTATCTAATCTTGTATCTCTGAATAATATCTTCCACCATTTCTATATGGAAAAATGCCTCACAAATACTCAATTCCAAAACTCCTTCTCTCAATATTAATTATGCTTTATTACTTCAATATACACCCATTATTAGTAAAAGTGTAATAAAATAAAATGTACTGTACAATAATTATAGGTGTTTCAATAATGGTTTACGTGGGATTCAAAACAAATCCCAATATAACAATTTCATGAATAATAATTCCCATGGAATTTTAGATACATTTTCCTTTTAATATCAACTTCAGACTCTACTTTATTCTTCACAAACCATCTTAATTATTCGAACAACTTTAGATAACATTATTCTATATAATAATTCTTCTGTCAGATTCTGATTATCACTTGGATTTACTCATTTCAATAAAGGAACGTGTTTAACATCACATTATTCATTTCATTGATCTACCAAAATTAAGTCTTATAAATTATAGATGACATCTCATTTTCGTGATCCATACCAAATGAAAAAAACATTCTCATAATTATGCAATGTACCAAAACTCTGAATATTCCATAACATCCTTTTCCAAAACCCTGAAATAAATTTCTAGACCACCTTCGAGAACACATTCAATGCGGTTTAATTTTTTATACTGGTTGATGATCATGTGTATGATGAAATTAATAGTGTTAGGAATAATCTAATGAACCAGTCTCTACATAACTACAAATTATTAGTGTTACCTCTAGTCTAATATTTTTTAGCCAATTTAAAACATATTATAGTAATATTTCATTCATTACCCAATTGATACAATTATATTATACCAATAAAAATGGTTTAATATGTTTTTGATTTATCTGGGATCTCATTTTCCATTAGTCCTAACAAACTCTATATATTTTATTTTTTATTGGTCATAAAATGTCCCAATATAAACAATCTTCTTCAATAATATTTTTTCACTCAGATTCCACATTTAATCCATCACTATATCTAGCGACCGATGTTAGGATTACTATGACGATTTTTGGCCCACCACGTCATATGAACTGGTGTAAGTAAAAACTTATTTCATTTTATGATTATGATATATTATATTATGACATTCATCAACTTAATTATCAAATGATATGAATATATAGGCCTTTTGGTATGATTGAAAACCATACCCTTATTATTGTCAGGATCTGATAAACAATACCAACATTCAATCAAATCAGTATCTGGTGATCACTTATCAAGGAATAGAGACAAACATCATTTTAATTCCACAAATTCCTTCTTCCCCAAACTTCATCTTATATATTGATTTTTTTTGAAGATGGAAATTATTTATATTGGGACATCAAATACTAAATTATATTGGGATTTATTTTATATTCCCATATGTCATGTATTAAAATTCCTACAAACCAAACATATATTAGATTGGAAACACTAGATCTTTATATTTCCTTGATATGTTTTCTTCACAAGATTCATTGAAATCTAATGAAATTTTTAATAAAAAATGAAATCATCATATGATTTATGTGAGATCCACTTAAAATCTGATATTAGTACTCATTATGAGAAAAACATTCATTTCAGACCCATGGTAAGTCTATTAAACTTTTCTTACAGAAACCTTCTTTTAACTTCAATGAACATTCTTATGCATTTTGAGTATGGACTTTTGAATATGATTGTGAGTTCGATCTCTCAAAACATGATAATGTTAATTGATATTTTATCTCTTTCAAAAAAAATCAACATGTTCAACAAAAACTTTTTATACCTTCTAAAAAAAATATCCATCCAACTTTGTCCCAACTAGATCTACCTTTATATTTTTTCTTCTATCAAGGATAAAAAATCACTAAACATTATAATCTCATGAAGTTGATCACTTATCAGCAATTATAGGCCGTTGTGATCTAACTCATTATAGGAAACAAGAATCATTTATTGTGAAAACATTATCTCTAAAATATGTGACTCCTGAAAAATATTCATATTATTTAACATATTTCATCACTCATTCTACGTTCTTGGAAACTATTGTTCAATAAAACTACTCCAACAAACTATTATAAAATTTTAGACACTTACATTCTAAAAATATAGATTACTGAAAACTCCCCTTACATAAAATATTTCATAAAAATTTTGGCACATATCTATGGCGTGATTTACGAAATAAATATACAAACTAAAAACATTATCCAAGGACTAAATGAGAGAGGGGAAAAACACATAACTATACCTTGAAGATAAAGTGGTTGAATTCTTATGTTCAACCTCATTTTCTAAAATTTTTCATTTATTAAATATTATATGAATATGAAAGAAAATTTTTCCTTTGTTGGAACTTACTAAACATTCAATTTATTCTTCTTCACATGTCTTTTGATGAAGTCTTAATTAATATCAATATATTTTTTATTATAATTTTGAATCAGATATATGGTAAGGTTAAAGGAACATTGATTTTCACAACCTAATATTAATGGTCACTTAAAATCAATAAGTAAATCATCCAACTAGGTCTTCATCAATATAAGTTGCGTAGAAGCATTAGTGGTAGCATCATTCTCATTTTTATCTATCCCATGAGTAACTTAATTTTGTTTCATTATATTCCAACCTACAACATTTTCTGAGAACGAAATCTACACCATATGTGGATATTCTAGCATCAAAATTTTCTTCCCAATCACCATATGAACACCAAAATATGTTAATATTTTCTAAGTAACTATACCTGATCATGAAATTTATTGTCCCACTAATATAACATAAAATCTTATTTCCATCTGATAGTTTTTTGTTTTTAAACTAATCTAATATATTACATATATTGTAACAACATAAAAAATGTTGGGTCTTATGGAAGTGATATTTAAAAAAAATTAATTAGTTTTGGAAACTATTGAGGATCAACATCCGTATAATTATCCATCTTTATTCAACTTAGTTCCCACTGAAATTGATGTGAAAACATGTTTTGGAATTTTACATGATGAACTTCCTAAGATGTTCCTTAACATACTTTTCAAGAGAATAAAATATGTGTTAACTATTTTGTGATACTTGTAAAAAAAGAAATTATTTCATTTTACCCATCATGGACACCTGAAACAACATTTTATTCTATTCATAAAATCATACACAAGTTCTTTAATCATTTTCAATAATGATAATTTCATCATCATAATAAATTAAAAAGATAGATTAATCGTGAATTGTTTTACTTATTGTTTAATATCAACCATTCCTTTCTATATACTCATCTTCCTAGAGAAACTATATTCTTTGGAATACCATGAACTCATTTATTATTTTATCCTATAAAAGGCTTTACTTATATTACACTCAAAACATTTAACATTCAAAACAAATAATCCACATGGTAGTTCAATTTAATCATTCCATAAAGATCCCAATTTATAAATGTTGACTTTATATCCATTTGAAAGAATTTTTTAATTGTTGCGCAGAACTA
The DNA here is from genome assembly GCA_963277665.1 of Viscum album. Taxonomy (NCBI): domain Eukaryota; kingdom Viridiplantae; phylum Streptophyta; class Magnoliopsida; order Santalales; family Viscaceae; genus Viscum; species Viscum album. The sequence goes on from OY728133.1 coordinate 1,872,378,247, forward strand.
GGTTGAAAGATTTTGATTTTTTCTAAAATTTCTACTAGATAAAAAGTATCTTCAAAATCAATTCTATCAATCTGTGATTAACATTTGATCACTAATATTTCATTATTTATTATCTCTTCATCATCTGCATTAAAATTGTTCCATAAAACTCATTTTGTTAATAATATTATCTCAATATGTTTAGGTATGAGTTCCCATGTATCCTTTCATCCTATATAATATTGATCACCATTCATACCATAACCCATTTTAGATACTCAAATAATAAATTAAAATATTTTAGATAAACATATTAAGTACTTATCTCTATTAGTTTATTGTTTTCTTATTTTCCCATAGATATATAAATGAATAATTTCTAGCTATCAATATGAAGAAAATGATAACATTCATTTTCATGGAGATTTTAATCATTCCGTTATGAAAACATTACACAACACTAATATATTTTTTTGACATATCAAGAATTCCATAGACATTATCACTTTTTGATCACTTTCTCATGTTTCTTTGACTCATTTTTCATTGATGTCTAAAAAAAATTATTCTACTATTCCTACATAACAAGAGTTTGGACATAACTAAATTGGATGAAATCTCTTTTTGTTTGTTGGAAACTTGTAACTATATTTCCATCATTCACTATTTTTTAAAACCCCATATTTTCATAAAAAACATTTTTCCATCATCAAAAAGTTATGAAACACATCGAAAGCTATATTTTATTCAATCAAAAAACAATTATATCGTGAATTTATCTTTTCTTACAAATTAATAACAAATCCAACATCTTTTATTCAAAAACATTAAAACATTGGAAAGTTTAACAATTATTTATTTGTAGTAATTCATATTCTTCAAATTTTTTATGTCATCTATAATATGAGAAGAACATCAACTATACATGATCCTATGTTATTCTCCATTTGTATCTTTGAGAGCGGTTTTAATAATAACATATTTTTCATTTCATTATCACTCTTAAAATCAATATTATGTTAAATTTTATCAAACATCTATTGTAACGGTGTCAAAACAATACAACCATTTTCAAGATGTCATGGTTGATCACAAATTTTATAAATAGTTTGAAAATATATTAATATATTTTAATCATTAACCCCATCCTTCTAATATTTATTAAAAACATATTTCTTTAATTGATTCTTTGACTCCCCCTCAAGCCTTATCTTATGTAATGTGAGGGTAATTTGTAAATTTTGTTGGTAAACCAACACCTATATTTCATTTTTTAGAATCTACCACAATACCATCAATATCAATAAAATAATATTTTCCTCTATAACTTCTAAAATGTATGAATGTGTGAAAATATTTCTCAAAAAACCTCTTCTCGTTATTATCAAAAAATTATTTAACACCAAACTTTTTATTATTGACCAAAACGTTCCATTTCATCTTCTATTTATTTGAAGCTTCTCTAGAACCAGAAGTTGTAATTTTTTTAACAATCTCATATTTCTTTTAAACTTTTTACATATTTACTATGTTGGGTTTTTATAAATACATACCCATCCAAATATTCTTCTTCCCTAAAAAATCAACTTTCTTTTAATCCTATGAAATTAAATATTGATCCTTCATAGTTATACCCTTTATAGAGCTTCGACCAACATTGAAGATAGTATTACTGATACTTAGAAACATCTTTTTAGATTTATATTTTTTTGTAGAACATTTCTGATTTTTTTCATTCTATTTTAATACAACTTCTAGATGTTCATTTCTATTCTATTTCTCTATCATGATATTTCATCATGTCTTGAATCTATTTCATAATCATTAGTTTCTAATCATGAAAACATTCCAGATTTTTTTGTTGAGTAATTTTCATGTTTCCATTTCTTTATTTCATTATCATGCCTTACGTTATTTTTGAGGCATTATTTCATTTAATATTAGAGATGAGATTCTAATCGAGTACATACTTCTTCAGAATTTCAAATTTTTAAAACTTTATTGTTAAATGTTTCAATAAAATTATTCTATCCATCCTTATTAAAAAAATTTGATTCTACTTCTCTATATTTTTCTTCTTTATCTTTATCAGAGAAAAGTTTTCTTTTATTATTGTATAGTTTATTATATTTCTTTTTGGTATACAATTTATCCTTATCACCGTCATTCATCTACAGTATTCATGGACTTCATTCATCTACATCAATATCAAATTATTTATTTCTTCAATAAAAATTATCCACAATGTTCCCAACGACTCTACATTAAAAACATTTTATTGTAAGATTCCATTTATATTTTATTGTACCTCTTTTCAATATTTTATAGAATAAGGGTAAAATATCATCATGATTATTATATAGCTCATTTTCAGAATTAGAATATCCACATTCTTCTTACTCAAGAATATTCTTTGACTTTTCCTTCTTTACATCATTGAAATTATTTTATATATCAATTTGTTTACATTAAAAACATTATCCATTTTCAATTCATAAGAAATAAGAGTGATATAAAAATTATCCACAGATAATGTTTTATGATCTCTATCATTTAATGATAAAACGTTGGTATAAAAATTTACCCATCCCAACTTCTCTTTCAAAACATCAGCAATGAGTAAACAAAGGGAGCCTTCTCTATGATACCAATTTATATTTCAAAATAAGTATAAATATATCACTTAGTGGGGGAGGGGTAAATTTGTGATATATCTTCCTTATATATGTTTCCATTGAAACAACCTTCACCTCCTATTAAATATTTATCACCTTTTGGAAAACTCAATAATCATACATAGAAATGAGCATAAGAGGTAATTTGGAAAACTACTCAATAAGAGACGTTATGTCTTTAGTATGGTGTGGATAAAATCAAATACCACATAATAAACCCAAAAAAATTATTTTGTGTTCATAAAAAATGATGGATATAACAATATACTTGTGTAGTGATAAGATTAATAAATCAATTTTTATGCATCAAGTAGCATGAAATGATGAAATATAATTTAATGTAAAATGTTATGAAACATTCTCCTGTTTCATAAAAATGAATGTGTGCTTCCATTTAAAATTTCACTAATATAAACTTCAATTTTATTTATCACTTCCCCAACAAGTAGTAGGTAAAAACTTATCTAAACATCGTAATGATAATCAATCTAATTCTGATGTTTGATTCACTAATATTTTCTATCTTTCTTGAAATATACCATTTCTATAATACCACTGAAAAAATTGTGAAATGTTGCATAGTCCGTAAAACCAGGTCCAAAAGCTCAACCCCATCCAGAAACTCTAAATATGATATTCGTTTTTATTATTCTTCTTCTTTCTTGAATACATCCTCATTAGTTATCAATCCATAAATTCCTTCATACTATAAGAATTTAGTTCTAAAACATATCTCTACACCCACTAATTGTTTACATTTCAAAATGTACAATGTACTTACCACTATTTTTAATGGAGCTGAAAATCTGTTAGTCAGGATTTTGAAAACATATTCAGCTTAAAAAATCCATAAACTGCCACACACCTTGAATTTCAAATAAATAATTTCATTCTTCAATGATGATCAAATATTTTTGATTTATATTTAACATTTTCAAAAAATTATTTTACATCTAACATTCAAATCATTCTTTAGTCTAATTGAGATTTTCCCTCGGATTTCCTCATTAGAATGACGGATTGTGTTCATCATAGAATTATTCATTATATTTCTTTGAACCAATTAAAAAAATGATAAAAAAAATTGAATTATAATTATGATGATCAATACCAATAAAAATAAAATACTCAATACAGTTATCCATTCAAACTATTGAATATAGATCATTGAAAACATTCATCCATTTACATTGGTTCTTATTTATTATAGATCATGATATTTTATTTTTTCATAAAAATTTTCCAAAATTAAAAGTATTTCCTCACATATTTTTACACCATCTTCCAAAATATTTCCAATATCCCTTGGAAATCACTTTCAAAATTCTTCATTTTTTCATTCTGAATAATAATCTTGATTCTGATGTAGATCTCGGTGTTATGCCACATCTAATGAATCGATATCTACTTCATTCCAATGTATCAAATTTATCTCTTGTCCAACAACATTTTACCTTTTCGAAAACATATCAGAGTTATTATTTTAATGTTATACCAATTGATAAAAAAATCATCAAAATGAAAATGGTTAACTACATTATTGATTGGTTTGTAATCAAATTTTTCATTGGTCACAGAAAACTAAAAATAATTTTTTTTTTCATTTTTCCAAACATGCTCTAATTAAAAAAAATCATCTTTAAAAAGTATTTCTAACTTTGATTATTATTTTCAACCATCACTGTATATGATGATTAGTTTCTATTTCTTTAATATTTGGTGTCACATTGAACTTGATTAACTAATGTCAGCAGAAACTTCCCCCCTTTATAGATAATGATACACGAACTTCCAAATTTATTTATCTTTCTTATCTATAGATTGTTTTCGTAGGTTATTTTGGTTTGACTAATAACCAACACTTTTGCTTTCTCATGTTCTGATCAGCCTTCTTAGGTTTCAAAAAATTAATTGTATCGTGATATCACACTGATGAATTGAAACTTGAATGATTTGAATTCAATTACTTCCTTATTCCGGAATCTTCTTGTTATATGATGATATCCAAATGGCATTGAGAATGATTAGGATCATCATTCCATCATATGACTGACATTGGGAAGTATTGTATCTTTTCATCCATATAACATCATATTTCTATTAAACCATCTTAAATCTATATGATAGAACTGTCAATTCCCCTTTCCTTCAGTCAGCTTGCATCACAAGTGTTGCAGAGAACTTATGAATTTTTTGAATTACAAAATATCAAAGCATCATCATGTTTTAGTTTTCTCAATCCATTATATAATACACTTAATCATTATTTTTGACCCTTTAATTCCATACCAATGATGATTCCAATGAACCTTTTTTGTAGAAAAAATATTTTCAATCAGAGGGTAATTATCAATAATTTTGATTCTAAACTTCTAAATACGATTGTGAGTCTTATCACTCAAATGTTATAAATTAAGTTCATTTATTTTCTCTGAGATAATTAACTAAAATCCTTTCACTATAATCTTCTTTTGGCTTCCAAGGAACCATATGGCCATCTTGGTTCTATAAATCCTCTATATTTTCATTCTTCTAGATGAGAACCAAGTTTAATATTACAGATAAGGTATAGTAATGAAAAACATTCACTTGAGAATGAATAAAATATATAAATCCATCCCCAAATTAACCATTTATAGTAAATTAGTCACTATCAAGAGTCTGTTAAATGTTTTCATTTTTATTAAGGAGAGATTAATAGTCTTTTATGGATATATAACCATGATGTTGGTACATAAACTCACTATCTCATTAAGAACTCATTGTTTTTGAGAAATGGGAATTAAAGAAGATAGATTCACAATACCACCAAACCATATTTTTATGATGATATTCCTAGGTAATAACTTCCAAACAACTCTAGGAAGACCCCTTAATATTTTAAGTTATGAGCATGAAACACTATTATTGATTAATTTATATGATCTTAATCATTTCGAAAATGGTATATAACTAGGACCTAGTAGAATGAGTTCCAACATACCCTATTGAAATCCGGTGGAATATTCAATTAAAATGTTCACATCAACCATAACAATGAAGAGTTGCATCATCAGGATTCATATTGGGACTGCACTACACAATATTCACCATATAAAAACTGAGCATCAATGCCTAGAATGTGTATTATAGGATGTTTTATTGTAGGAAATACATGAGGTAACACTAGTGGTTTAGGTTCCACCACATCCATAGCCTGGTCATCACCTCTCTATAACAATTTGACCTATAGCCTTCATAGAGGCCACTATTTAGAATTCCAATGGCATAACATAAAATTATTTTCAATAACCAAAAAAGTCTTGAATAAATGTACCATAGATAAGAGTCAATACCAATACACCTACTCATAAAGAAACGTCTATGTAATGTATATATCGATAAAGAAACACTAGTGATACTCCCAACAGTGCACTGACTAGTTAGGTCAAAGCCGATGTCCCATGTCTCCACAATACGGGTTCCATCACATAGAGTGTTATTTTTATGTTATAGAGGAAAATTATATTTAAGATGAAATTGAAAACCAAATTTAATATCAATCATTTATGTTCATATTTTATGATTAAATATGTTCATATGTATATACATTTCATCATCATCAAATTAGAATAGTAACCATACTCATGTTAAATACACAATGTTTATATGATATAATTATCTTGTCATATAAATTAAAACAACCTTTTATATTCAGTCTCAGAACTTGTTAAATAATATATGATTAATTAATTTTTTGGATCAAAATTCCTAATTTATATAAGTTAAAAAATAGATATTTATGGGTCAAACGTGAAATAATTGGTTATTTATTATGCCACAATCATTATATATTCGAATAAAGTATTTGGGTTGACGCATAAACATTAAATAAACAATTATTCATCTAAATTTATAGAAGAAGTCATTTTTTTGTTTCAAATATCATATTTAGAGCACCAAAGCATGATGCAGGCAATGCATGAAATACATAAACATGGAATGGAATGTCTATTAAGTATGAATACTCATGTCCCTAAAATGACGCATGATACACAAGATCATTGATATAATTTAAAAAGTGTAAATGATAATCCATAGTGATCAAAAACATCGTTAAGTCATTTTCATCAACTAAAAGTGAAATGAGTACAAATATAAATATAAAAACAAGAACAATATGTCCAATCTCTTGAAACATTGAACCTTCCATATACGTGGGATATATACTCCCAATAAGATTCTCATTACCAAATTATAAAACAACATATTGCCTTTTATATAATACAAAAATTATTATGAAAGTAAAGAAAATGGTATAATACTAATTATGACTTCCCAAGACCAGTTCACTCAAACATTAATAATCTAGTTTAGCCATAAGTACTCAAGAACACCTCCATATACACAAGAGTAAACTGACAAGTGTTGGGGGATTATAATGGTAGAATGGGGAGGATATACCCTCCTTCTAGAGTGTATCACAATGACTAATAGGTGATAATTCATCATTTGAAACCTATATATATGTAATTTATGAACAAATAAAGATATAGAAAATAATAAATAATCAATATATAGATTCATATAGTATATGATTATGTCATGTTGCTAAAAAAGCAGATTAATGAAAATTTGGAAGCATACATAAAAAGTATATGGTATTCAAAAATGACTAAATGACCTGATGAATTATACAATAGTATTATGAGCTCAAGATCAGTCTTCTTCTCTCATACTCCCTCTAAAACTAAAAAATCATGTGTCTATATATGGTTTTTGTGTCCGGCCTTCACTTGTGTCCATGATTTCTATTTGGTTACCAATCAGAATGTCAAATAGTTTTTGAGTAAAACTCATTATTCCACCACTATGAAATTTTATAATGGATATAGTTTATTAGAATATAAAAAATCAGTGTATATTTATTAATTAAAAATATATAAAACCAAATAAATGAATCCCATATCAATTTGGGATTCGGGTTGAATATCATTATGACACTACCTACATTTAATGAATTTGAAATGACTTCAAATATCTATTATTTAATAAAAAACCTATTTACCATCCAGTCCATTTGTTCTAAGTAATAGTAAGGAACATGATATCTCTTAATTTGGAAAAAATAATAGTGATAATATTGTCCACAAAACCAAAATAACAATAAGTAACTTCATGAACCTAAATTCAAGATAATTATGGAGGAATTCCATTCCCATAACTGCTAGAAATTATATGTAGAATTCCATGTATACATATTTCACATAAAAATATTGAACACCATGTAAATAATTTGAATATATTTTTAAAGGAACATATTTTTAAAAAAGATATGTATACATAGGATGATCAATTCAACCCATCATTTCTTTCATATGATTAGAAGAAATAAGAATGAGGCCAGTTTAATATAATTGTCACTCTATTATTTGACTGGGGTAATGAGATATTTTCATTCAAGTAACCTATTAAATAATTATTTTATATGACCATATATTCTATTATATTTCCATAACATAAATATATCATTATTTTCCATTAATAAACTTATAAAAGTGGACATGTTGACAGACCAGAAAAGTTGTTTAACCTCAACAGAAAGATTGTAATGGGTCTTAGGATAGTCACCAATTAACCTCTAGTGTATGGTTTGTTTTGATGTGTAAAGATTCCAAGGAATACATTTAGTAGGATAGGTATAAAAATTTTATGGCACAAAAATCTAAAAAATTAATCTCCCATTTTAGTAGGGAAACAAAGAAGCTATAGTATATAGAACATCATCACATTAAACAACTAATTAGGCTTTAGGGAAAAATTATAGACCACATACCTTACTTATATAGATGAGTCCACATATAATTTAATAATTGTATCAGATTTTGACTGAATGATATTAGAAAACCAAAAAAACACCCTAATAAAATGTATAATTGTGTGAATGTAGTGATTGCTGAAGATAATGAGAGAAGGAAAAAAAGAAATAATTTGATTGATAGATATGCATTTGGAGAGAAAATATGTTAAACATAATTTATAATATATATTATGGAGAGGCTATCTAAAAGAAAAAAATTTAGTGTAAGAGATCTATCAACGGGGAGAGGAAGTTGTGTTTCTAACAGAGGAAGATGAGTGTTAAATTGTTAAAATGATGGCGGAAAAAATCATAAATTTACATATTATTAATAGGACAATGTTAAATAAATAGTGAATCAATAATGTTCTAGTATTTTTACATTTCACACATACCACATAGGCTTATTACATGGTTAGATAGTCCATTTGCAAATAATTATTTCTTATTATCCAAGGAGGCACCCTTCTCCTAAAACGAGGTGAACAGCTTCACTAATTGTTCCCAAAAAATGATAAACATACATGATATTTTATAAATGGTTTTCATGGATGTGTTACCTCACATTAATTAGGAATATTACAATGAAATCATAATTCTAGATCACACATTTGATCTGCATAGTTACTACTATTCATACCATAATTTTTTGCTTCATTCCATTTCTTCAAAAACAAGATCTATGGGACATGAAAAAGACATGAGTGATCCTGAACCCCTCATTAACACATTAATAAATCACATATAGTTAAAAATATATATTAAATAAATATTAAAGGATAAACAACTTTTTGAAAAAAAAACTAGGATCATACATCTATGTGAAAGTCATCATGGAATTTAATTCCCACTATGGTTGAGGACATTCTGTATCAAATCATCATTAATACACAGTGCCACGGAGGAACCAAATATATAAGTTTTGATGAGATTTATTCATTGGACTCCCCATATAATTTTTTGTTTATTTTTATGATATAGATAAAAAAAATTGTGACCTCGCATTACACACATTCATATCCCCATTTTATTATAGATGGCCTCTAGACATGGATGAAAGCATGAAATAGTTGAGATTTGAGGGATTATCCAAATTTTTATAAAATAGAGATAATTTTTATTTACTAGACTATTGGAATTGTGTTTTAATAATGTATTTTTCAATCACATATAATTTCTTTTGATGTAATAGAATATCATTCAAGCATATTTTACATTTATGGAAATTCGTTCTAGTGAGAAATTTATCTTTATCATGATTGAAAAAAAATAATTTGGTTGAATTCAAGTGTATTTTCATATATTAAATTGTGATGCTGTGAAATTTATTTCTTTGTCTGATAAAAATTGATAATAAATATTAAATTTATTAATATCTCACTAATTTGAAAACAAATGATATCCTTCACCGATGGATTTTTATTATCCCCTTCCATGTAAATTTTAGTGGAAAGTGTACATATTCAATTTATTATCCACCAAAAATTGTCTTTATAAATTATTTAATATTTTTTATAAATTTATAATTTTTTCAAATGAATTAACCTGTTTTTCCGGGATCTATTGAGTGAAATATCCATTCCTAAAAAATGCAATTTAGATTACCTTGACACTTATATCTTAGTTACAACAAATATTTATTTGTTAGTAAACCCTTAATGTATATTTTTTTATTTTAACCAAGAACACATTTTATAATTCCCCAATAATTGAAATCACCTTGAATTTGGTCGGTCGAGCACCATAAATGATGGTTTTATTTTAACTCTAGTAGTGTACGCTTATGTTTTCATAGTATATATGATTGAAGCATTTTTTACATTTTCTAGAATATTATCCATTTATTCTTTATAATATCCCTATAAATATTAATATCCCTATAAATATTATAGGGATTCTCTTATGTGATTAACCACGTCTTCGATAAATATAACATATAATATAATTTTTATTAGTTGTATCTGGTATACTTGTTTATTTGTTATTTCATTTCATAAGGAAATTTATTCCATAATGAAATTAACCATTATGCATGGTACAAGTAAAATAATAAGAGTTGTATGATCTGAATCACTTCCAAGTGGAAATATTCTCCAAAAGATATTAAACTAACCATAGAACTGGGTGTAAAACACTATGAAAAATGAATGGTTTCATACTACAGTTTACTATCTTTCTATCCACATAGAACCTATATTAGTTCTACTCAAATAAAAACATGGGCTACCTATACTAGCTATGAATATCCATTAATTAAATAATATTTTCCTCACATATAGGTAAGGGGAAATAAATATTGGTTTTGGGGGACTAAATAAAAAATAAAACATGGTAATGCAAGACCATATTTACGGATAAGAAGGATTACATGAAAGGAATCAATTAAATTTAAAAAATTAAAATTAAAAAATTCACATATAAAATATTGGAATATTATTATGATAATCCATAATCTGAAAAAAGAATTACTCATTTATTATGTTGCAGTAATTAAAAATTTTTATTATTCAATATATGATAGTGCTATAATAATGTAATTTTCTATTTGAATTAATTAATTATTTATATTATGTCTTATAAATGATTTATTTAAATTATCATAGAAATTTTTTTAATAAAAAACCTTATAATTTATTATTCATAAAAATATTACATTGGAGGAAACATAGTGTGTATCGATCGGAATTATCCAATATGTATGCTAATCATATTGGTTTTACACATATGGCATGTATCATACACATATTATAACAAAATTTCATGGTGTTCACCTTAAAATGGATAACACATGGAATACAAGTTGTTTGCATAGTTTGTTGAATTTTAATGCACTATAACAGTAATAGTATTATGAAATATACATAATATATATTTCTGAATATTAGACTAGTATTAATTATATTATATATATATATCTAACCCATCACAAGAAAAGTTTGAGTGAAATAAATGACACATGAAACTCATAGTGATAAGTTATAAATAGTATACCAAATTAATTTTAAATTTTTCATAAATATGTTATATAAAATTTGTTTACTATCCAACATCACATCAGGTAAATTTCTTCACTGAGTATCTGTGGAACATGAAAACAGATTGGGTGTGTTTTTTTATTAAAAACACTAATAGAGTTAAATATGTGTACCTATGCTACATGTATTTTGGTCTCTTTGTTATAAGTTAATAATAACACCATCCATGTGAAATCATATGGATAATTTTATATAAATGTACTATAAAACATATAAAAAAGTTAAAAACTCTATATTTTGGCTAATTTTGTTCCATGATTTCCCAGTCAACATTCATTTTAATAAATATATTCTATATGTAATGAGTACACATATTCAAATGTATGTAATTGCATATATTATTGAATTAAGCATGGGTACAATCCACGTACATATGGGCTACAGATTAATTAATCATGTCTTATCCATTAATAATAATTGGAACATATAGACGATTTCTTCATATTTTATTCATTTAAAAAAATCCATGTAAAGATTATATTGTTGATAATGACTAGGAAGAAGATAATATCCCAGGATTATGATTAAATAATTATTAAAAAAATTAATATAAAATGATGATATTTTAAAAATAATTAATTATCTCTTTAAAATTATTAATTATTATATTACCCATTTGAATCTAATTTAATGTTTTGGGAGTAGAGTATGTGCTGATGGGGAATGCCCAACTTTGCTTAATTTTCTAACCGATAGTTAATCTAATATGCACACTAAAAAATAATTCCATGAATAATAAAATTGAAAAAAATAATATTTTAAAATGATAATGTTGGAACCAAAATAAAATATCATTATATAGATTTTTTATAATTAATAATAAATTTAATGAATTGCTTTGGGATGAATTATTTCATCAATAAATAATCCAATGATTTTTTACATTATAGCGTCATTGTATCATAGATATTAAGTGTAGATTACCTATAATGTATATGTATACATGTATCCCAATCCATTTATTATTGTCATAGGAATCACCTACAACTAGAATGGAAGATCCTAATGCTGATTTCATTCTTCCAGATTCATTATGAGAATCAACTATGTAATGACCCATACATTTATTAATGAAAATTAATCTTGATCAAATTAAATGTTATATTATGTAAAATGGTTATATAAAAAAATATGAACATACTTTGTTTTTTTATGTATTTTAAAATACCATTAAAATTTTTACTGTAGCTAATATAGTTGAGGAACAATGATCACATGATTTGTATAAATGTTGGGATTTAACAAATATACATTAATCAGATGAAGGGAGTAATGGCCTCATCCATTAATATTTTTTACATACGAAGCCATTTTTTCAGATCATGGAAAGGAGGTAGAGTTACTGGGCTTCGTTCTTGACCATTACAAAACTGAGGATCAACATGTAAATCTTGAATGAAGCCAACTACGGGAAAAGTGGATGTCAATAGAGATTACCACCCGAGCGATGTTATCTGAGCCTACCCAAGAGTCTGTCACCATCGCACAACTTAACCTTTGGTATTATGAAGGTGTTATAAGGGGTTATGTAACCAGACCCTAGCTCTATGATTATGTAATTTTTTTTGTATAAAAAAGATACATTCATTTTATTATTGTTACTTTGTAAATAGGTTTTAAAGAACAAATGGTATTTTTAGTAAATAATAAAATTCAATTAAAAAATAGGTTTTGATGAATTAAAGTATTTTTGAATTAAATAATTTTTTAATAAGTTTTTATATACAATTAACTATTTATTAAATATAAAGATTGTACAATTTTTATCAAAACAATTGAAATTTTTATTAATGTTTAGAAAACTTTTTTTTCAAAACCCATAAATTTTCAATAAATATTGGTATTTGTTTTAATATTGAAAATTCACATATTTATATAATTATTTGCATAAAATGAATATTATTTTGGAATCATTATTTCAAATTTATTCAATGGTGAATTTTTCATCATTTTCTATGACAATCAAATTTTTGGGTAAAATTATATACTCTATAAATATATAATGTGTTTTATGACATCGTAATGACCTAATAGTGATTTTATAAAGTACTAAAAAAGGTTTATTATTCCAATATACATTATACTTTTAATATAATTAGATTTTTAGATTCTTTTTATTTGTTTTATGATTCCTTAGTGGACCCTCCAAGATTTATAAATTATTTTAGCATTTTAAAATCATTTCTTTGAGAGTGTGACTCACCTCCATATAAGCGAGCCTATTATTTTAATAAGTTATCCCATTAGCCTTATAAAATAATTTTTTCCACTCCCATTTGAAAAAACCGAAAGGAAAACCCATGGGTTGGTTTGTGGTATAAAATATTTAATTATATAGATTCCAGAACCTACGTTTGTGAAATATTAAAGAATCCCCCTCACTTTTCCTATACAAACCTTCCCATGATCCATCATATATGCACTCAAAACCCTTGTATAACGTTACTTCTATTCCCTCATCTCTCTATAATCCTCTAACGGCTCCCCACGCTCCCAAGAATCCTCTATCAGGCTTATCCAAAGCCTTTGTGTTCACACTTCCGATTAGAGGATTCCTCCCTTCCCTGATTTTATTCAATTTATTTGAGGTTGTTATACCCTTGTATTTTCAATTAAAAATGTTTGGGTGTGATTTATAAACTCCCCTATACAATATTCCTTATATTTTAATGATTATATACATATATATCTCTAATTGATCCACCCATGTACACCTGTTACCATGCCAAAATTTCGTAAGACTTATTTCATTTTTCCAATTTCATCATGTTTCTTTTTATGTTATTCCATCTATTTACAAATTCCATGTGATGGGAACTGTATTTATATGATCCCCTTACTTCCCATTTAATTTACATATGATGATATACCACATTCTCTCTTATCTACCATTTTTATTGATTTTTCTGTCACACCGTTATACTACTCGAATTGCACTGTGATTTCAAAGCCAAATCATTGTGTTGTGAGTACCATACCCATTTATCTATCAATGGTATTCACATTTATTCATATATATACATATATGTTGAATTTTACAAACATGTATTTCTTCTACATTCTTTAATCATGTAATTACTTATTATGTTGAATGATTCATGATATATGATCCATGTGGACACATATGCAAGAAATGAAATGTTTACAAAGGGTGTGCCATGATAGAGCTCCAATTCATTGGGTAAAGAGTAGTATCATGATAAGTATTAAAAATAAGGATTTAATCATGATAAATCATGTGAAATTAGTTTTTACTCGTGTTCTATGTGCAACGGGCCTTGGATCATGCTAATATCTTGTTGAATGTAGTTGCCACATTTCCGAGTTATGATAACCATGCAATATCATGCCTTTATGTTCATGTATATTTTAGGATCCATTGATATACCTATTACCTAACATGTATTGAATTTTTATTTTTTTTCCTTTTTTAATCCATTACTAGTCATTATAGTTTACCCTTTTATTTTTTATGACCCCAGGTTATCCCATGAAATGCTTAGTTTAATGAAATTTTGTGGTCATGTAAAAGACGTTTTCAATAATGATGTTAAATTTTATGTTCTATGTTGATATGGAATGTAACGCCCCAACCCCAGTTACCCAGAGTTGGTGAATTATTACATAACATTGGCATGATCACAAAAGGACATGTCTTGAAAGATAGATTAGTTTAGTAGTCATGGAAACACTAGATACATTCATAATGTTTACATTACATCATAAAATGAAAATTACAACAACATAGTCTCCATAGTCCACACTCGTATCCCCTCATACTATCCTTGCAGGTCATTCATCAAATACTTCTTCACACCCTGGGAAAAAATAAAACATAGAAATGGGTGAGCTCAGATACCCAATAAGGATAACAATATAGCAGAAACATTCATAAATAATCGTAAACATTTATAGCAATGTATAACTAAAACAAAAACCTTTTAAACATGAACTTCAACATAATATGGAAGAAATAAAATAAAATTATTCCATTTACTTATTCAAATGGATATTCTACTAGTCTAATAATCACATGAAATATTAAAAACCACTATTATAATGATGGAATGCATAATGCCAGACTATCATAACCACGTAGCCAAGGCCTCATTCCAAGACTACAAAAAAGATTTTGTCAAGGCCTCATGCCAAGACACTAGTTTGTCTAATGAGACCTACGGATGCATCAAGGAGCTATAACGGGCTCCACCCATCACTTAGTAAGTCAAATGAATTCCTCATATGAAAATTTTGAAACATAACATATACATTCATATCAAAACTAGCATACGAAATGTCAATACTTTATCTAAAAACCATGAATGGTATAAAAATAGCACATCCACAGTCAAACATAACTCATTCGATAAAATATGGAAGTTTATATTGTATTAGATTAACCTCAATTGAGAATAATGATGGATATCGACACAGATTAAAATAATCATCAAATATTGGGAGAAATATCCCCTTTTTCATGAAAACATTTAAAAGTCACAATATTACTCAAGAATCCATTTAAAATAGATTTTTGAATCAAAGTTTCCCATACCACTATGAAACTAATAAAAGTAATTTCTATTTGAAAACTGTAATGTCCATATAAATAAATCCGTAAAACCATTTTTAAAACATGGACATTAATGAGAAATATTTAGAAGAATAAATGTTTAAAACATTTTAAAATGATATTTTATTTAGAGTTCCTAACCAAAAAGAGAGACACTTGAATAGAAATAATTTAGGTAATAAAAACTTTGTAATATCATGAGTATAAGGGGATTCATGATATACTATTTCAAAGTACATTATATACACCATATAAAAGTGATTTTGTTTATAGCAACAATAAAGTCTCAATGGAATGTAATTTGATATAAAATCTCTTATAAATACTGGATCCTTAGTTTAAGGATAAATCAATGACATAATTATGTGTGAAAAATATAAATACACTCAATATGATTGGATATTCAGTGTAAATCAATTAGAGGACATTCACACAAATTCTTGTAAAGACAACACCAATGAATTGGATGCTTAACTCAACAGATGTAGATTGAGATAAAATTACTCTTATCAAGTTCATATAGATGACATGAGAAATATTCAATGGAGTGATTATGTGTATCAAATGTATTTCCACCAAAACGGGAGTGGAAATTATGACATAATCAAATGAATAATGATTCCACATAAATTCTTGGACTAAAATAATCAATAAAGTATTCGTAAAGCCGAATGAATAGAAATTGAAATTTCAAATTCCCTTATTGATTTGGTAACTTACGAAACATACACCCATGAAAAAGTATCATAAAATGATCATGTAAATATCCATAAATTATAGTATATTACACAATGAATACAAACATGGGAAGTACACACACCACATGCAATAAATAAGTGGTGAACAATGGAAATCTCACGAAATTAAAAGTTATATAAGAAACCCCTTACATTGTACTTTTTCCTTGGTCGAGGGTAGGTTAGCCTCTTGTATAATGGTGAAATAATTGTTATTGAATTATAAAAGAATTATATACATTAATATGATATCATATATGATCTTTTAACATTGCATTGTTAACAATATCTTAGTATTATCGTCATTTCGGGTGTTAACATACTCGTTTTCTTTTATATGTTTTGTTATATAATACGTGTTTGTTATGTTTAGGTTGTATCTTATTAATATGAAGAATTATATCAAGTCCCTAAACATTATTTTCAATCATAAAATTTGAATTATACTTGTATGAATATTATGGATAATGAATCTCATCGCGTTCATGGAGACGGTAGTCCGTACGTACGCACGAGTGATAATATCATTCTTTTGATATTAAAATCATATATAATTGGTTAGTATATTGTATATACATATTAATTATCATGTTATAATTTATTTTTTACATGAATTACATATCATTATTTATCCATCCATATAATAATGTATTGAATAACAATTACACCACAACGTGGAGACGGTAGGTTGTACATACGCATGTATGGTGACATGTCATTCAAAGGATGGGTAGAATAATTAATATGGTTGTACCATATTTATAATAAAATCACATTATATAAAATATACTTTAGTTATTATTTTAGAATCGAAATAACAATGAATGAAGAAGTTGAAGAAGAAAGGAACTTGAAAGAGTGTGGTGAAAAAAGTACCTCTTCTTAGGGTTCTTCATTTTGATTTGATCAAAAGGGCTCCTTAGGTTGGATTTATGATCAAACTAAGGCATCTGGGTTGAATTAAGGGAAGTTGAGAAAATATTTGGGAAGGGGTTGGCTGAACCAAAAGGATTTTATGGCATGAAGAATTTGTTAGAAGTGGTGTCCTTTTATATGGGGGAGGAGGGGCTCTTTAGCAAAAACATAAAGAATTAATTTATAATAAATTCATATTCGATTTATAATGGTTAAAAAGTGGATTATTAAAAGTCTAAGGTGGGTCTGGGTGGAAATACTGTCACCCAACATATTTTAGATAGTTTTGGGTCATTGTACTAACCTTATATTTTAGTTTTAACTCTTAGTTAATTAGTTTGACATTTACCATGTCACATTGTATTTTTATATTATATTGTTAATAAACATACTATATAAATCCAAGAAACAACCAAGTGGTCCATTAAAGATACACCTATCACGATATAAGTCCTTTGTCCAAACCTTATATTTTTAGGAATATAATATCAATTAATAATATAATATTAGTTTTAAAAACTATTTTATGTCAATTTTTACACTATTGGGTATTTTGTTTTTGATAAATTAATAATAGCATTATTACTTAGAATAAAATTAATACAACCTATAAAAATATGTCATATTAACCTAGAAAATAATATAATTCAATAAAAGATTCAAATTACATTTATTTGGGTATTTATAATATCAATTATCTTAATATTTCATTAATTAGGAAATTACTACATCACCATTTTGTCATGAATAAATTAAATTATTTAATTTCTAAAAATTATAAATAAAAAACCATTATTTAGGAAATATTTTTATCTTTATAATTAATATTTATAATCTTATTTATCTTATGAATATCCCTATATTGAAATTTTTTAGTTATTAAACTTTGATTTTAAATTTTTTAACTCTTCTTTGAATTAAATAATAATAAATGTCCTAATCTAATCCAAGTGGACCTAAATGATAATATTGAATTTCTAAGATTGTTTTTGGTCGATATAAATTTTTCCAATATAATTATTAAAACTTTTGGGGTAAACTTAATATCATTCTTACCGTTAATTACCCTATTTACATTTAACCGTGGTAAATAAAAGTAAAAAAGTTACTATTCCCAAAAAATTATTTTCATCATAATGAACCACATTTTACTCCTAGATATTAACTGTGTCTCTCGGAATTTTGAAATTCCACTATTAGATGCGGTAAAATTAAGTTTTATGTGAATTTGAAAATTCTCCTAGGAGCTTGGTAAAAGACGGTGAAATGTTCAATAAAATTTCTATATATCTAAAAATAATTTAAATTGACTCCAATGATTTACATTGAACATATATAGGTATTATGTATCAATTACTGCCTAATTTTTTTTTAAATAAAATAAATAATTATTTAAATAAAAAGTTGGTTTTAACTAATAACTCAGTGTTTTTCACTATTCATCAAAAATTGAATGTTTTCTGTAAAATATCAATAATTGACCATAGGCTAATTTTGATAGTATGAATCCAAAAATGAAGTCCATTTTGAAATATAAAATTTAATAAATTTTAAAAAGTAGGTATTACTAGTCATAACGGGTAGTTTGATTGGTCACGGTGTGTTAGAATCTCGAAATTGTGTACAATTCAAGCTATTGCATTATTCAAAGGGAAACGTATCATGGAAGCATGGGGTGTTATATTCTCTCCTCCTTCAATAAATTGCATCCTCACAATTTAGGGTTGGTATTAGAGACTTGGGGTTGACATTTCAAAATTTAATAGTTGAATTCCCACATCGAAAAATGGATTTGTGAGGCCACTATTTAAAATAAAAATTTGGTAAGTATGAAGGTTACCAAAAATAACCCCTACTAGGGTTCCATGTAAGAAAACATGGATATGGAATAGAAATTATACCCTCAATATCTGATGTAGAGTGGTAGAGAACATGGCTATTAAAATTCAACAATCACAAAACCATAAATTTGTGATGATATAAGGTACCATCTAGGACAACGTTTTTGTTCAAAGTTACTTTTGTTAATGTTAAGGAATTTATGTATGATATTGGCTACTATTATAAGGAGATATTATTACATTATAAATATAATTTTATCCATTAATAAATTTCTACCAAAAACTCATCTTTCACTAGAAAACATAATACAACATAAAAATAATCTATTTATCCTAATAGTATAGGAACCCAAATATAATGAATTTATAATTCACATATCAAAAACCTTAAAAAAGAAACTACATTATAAAATCCAGGGACATCACGTAGTCCATTAGTAAGCGATAAATCCCAATCACACTATTGTTGTGTGTTCGATTCCCACAGCTTTTTCTAACGAGACGGTTTTTCACACGATCTGCGTGTTGTCCTTTTATAAAAATTTAAAAATAAACATCCAAACTTAATCCATTACAACCTTTATACTTATCCAAAATACTACTATCCAAACTCACAGTCCAAAATTTATAAAGTAGTTAAACACAATGAAGATCCTTTTTTCAATGTAATAACATGTGATCACCTTCATCATGTATTATTTTAAAACATGGTAACATCCTGAATTACCATAAAACCTTATTAATTACATTCAGGCTCACTTATTCTTTATATAATACTGGATATACTCCTTCTATAAAACAATTTTGTAAACTCCAACGATGAAAAATCAATAATCAGTATCAATGTAGTAAATAATATCCAATATAATTATACAAATCAACCATCTCTTATTTCAAAATCACTACCTCATTATCGGGACCATATTAAGGATTACCATTCCTTCAACCATGTATTTTCCAAAAACATTTGCTTAATATTAATTAAATTTTCTTAGAACCATATAATCACAAATTCTCAATAAAATAGTACTGCAGTACTATCCTTTTTTATCTCCATAATTCATATAACCAATATATTGTTGATAGAACACTCAAATGAAACAATCCTATAATAACAACATAAGAACAATAGTCATTCTTCTTCATCTGAGGTAGTATCATAACATGATTATTATCTAATAGCATCATCGGGGGCATACTCTGAAGATTTGGACATTGGATTGCATAGTGCCCCAACTTCTTATAGATGAAACATTATACATTCGAAACATTTTCTTACCATTTCAGTAACGTACTTGGTGTCCTTTTTCTCTATACTTATAACAAACTCACATTCCCTTCAGGCAAGTTCCATGGTGTTTCTTCCCACAGTTATCACATATGAAAAAATTCATCTTTTCCCTCTTCCCATTATCCATCTTTCTCTCTTCCATCCTTTTCTTATCTGGCTTCACATCAAAGTCGTAGTACTCATACAATTCTTTACTTATCTTACTAACAGATGATACTATTTCTTCATATATTAAGAATACATGGCAGACTATTTCCATTCTTAATGGTGGCTAAATACCATGAAAGATATGATCCTTCTTAGTCTTTGGATCATACGTATTACTAGAGTTCACATTCCTTCTACTGGGTGCCATTTCTATACAATAGTATAAACTAGGTCAGTTTATGAATAGTAATGAATAATTCCAAACATGTAAAATTCCTAATGTAAATTGAATGGTTTATGGATATAATCCAGAATTATAAATATGTTTTCCTTGAAAAATTATCTACTCATAAACCCTTCATAATTATTTGTAAAGAAAAATAAAATTATCCAAAGCATATCCCCCGGGAGTGTTGTAACTAAGAGTGCAGCAAGACCCGTTGTCATGCACCAGTTCTCGTTCAAGTCTAGCTCAAAGCGATGTTTTCATGTTTTACCCCTAGGTACATCTGTGCCAAACCCACCTCTACCAACTCGTATCCAGACAAGGATATATTGCTCGGAATACTCACAAAATATCTATAATAACAAAATTCTGGGATGTTATTATATACTAATCCTCAAAGTCCATCTTAGGTCTATGTGCTATAATCAGAGTTTATCTAAATCTAGTTTCCAAGGTTTGTACTAAAATTACTCTGATACCAACTGTAATGCCCCAACCAAAGTTACCCAGATTTGGTGCATTTTTATATAACATTGGCATGATCACAAAATATCATGTCTCGAAAGATTGATTTGTTTAGAAGCCGTGGAAACGCTAGATACATTAATAATGTTTACATTACATCATAATATGAGAAGTAAAACAACATAGTCTCCATAGTCCACACTCATATCCCCTCATACTATCCCTGAAGGTCATTCATAAAATAATTTATCACATCCTGGAAAAAAAATAGAAAGGGGTGAGCTCAAATGCCCAGTAAGGATAACAATATAGCGGGAACATTCATAAATAAGCATAAACATTTAAGGAAATGTATAACTAAAAAAACCCTTTTAACCATGAACTTCAGCGTAATATGGAAGAAAGAAAATTAAATAATGCCATTTACGTATTCAAATGGATATTCTACTTGTTAAATAATCACATGCAATATCAAAAACCACTTTCTTAATGATGGAATGCATAATGCTATACTATCATAACCACGTTGCCAAGGCCTCATGCCAAGACTACAAATAATATTTTTCCAAGGCCTTGTGCCAATATAGTAGTTTGTCTCATGAGACCTACCGATGCATCAAGGAGCTATAGCGGGCTCCACCCATCACTTACTAAGTCCAATGCATTCCTCATATGAGAAGATTGAAACATAACATAAACATTCATATTAAAACTAAAATACGAAATGTCAATAATTTATCAACAAACCATGATTGGTTTAAAAATAGCACATCCACAATCAATCATAACTCATTCGGTACAATATGGAAGATTTTATTGTATCTGATTAATCTCAATCGAGAATAAAGAAGGATATTGAAATAGATTAAA
This sequence comes from Viscum album, assembly GCA_963277665.1. Lineage (NCBI taxonomy): Eukaryota > Viridiplantae > Streptophyta > Magnoliopsida > Santalales > Viscaceae > Viscum > Viscum album. The sequence continues at coordinate 1,872,400,837 of OY728133.1, forward strand.
ATAATCATCAAACTATTGAGATAAATATCCCCCTTTTTCTTTAAAACATTTATAAGTCACACTATTTTCCAAGAAGCCATTTAAAATAGATTTTTCAATCAACGTGCTCCATACCATTTTGAAACTTTTAAAATGAATTTTGATTTTAAAATTTTAATTTCAATATAAATAAATCCTTAAAAAAAAATTTAAAACATTTACATTAATGAGAAAGAATTAGAATAATAAATACTTAAAACATTTTAAGATGATAATTTAGTTAGAGTTCCTAACCGAAAGAGAGAAACCTAAATAAAAATATTTGAGGTAATAAAAACATTGTAATACAATGATAATAAAGTGATTCATGATATACTATGTCAAAGTACATTAGATACACCATATAAAAGTGATTTGGTGTATAACAACAATGAAGTCTCAATGGAATGTAATTTGAGATAAAATCTCTTATAAAGACCCTATCATTAGGTTAATGATAAATAAATGACATATTTATGTGTGAATAATACAAAACACTCAATATTATTGGAAATTAATTGTAAATCAATCATAGGACATTCACACATATTCTTGTAAAAACAACACCAATGAATTGGCTGCTTAACTCAACAAATGGAGATTGAGTTAAAATTATTCTTATCAAGTTCATATTGATGACATGAGAAATAATCAAGGGAGTGATTATGTGTATCAATAGTATATCCATAGAAAGTGGAGTGGAAATTATTATATAAGTAAATATATTGTCATTCCACACATAATCTTGGAGTAAAATAATCAATGAAGTATGCGTAAAGCTGAATGAATGGAAATTGAAATTTCAATTCCCCTTATTGATTTGGTAACTTACGAAACATACACCCATGAAAGACGGATCATAAAATGATGATTTAAATATCCCTAAATTAATGTATATTACACAATGAATACAATCATGGGCAGTACACACACCATATGCAATAAATAAGTGGTCAACAATGGAAATGTCACGGAATTAAAAGTGAGATAAGAAACCCCTTTTTGTACTTTTTCCATGGTCAAGGGTAGGTGATCCTCCTGTATAATGGTTAAATATTTTTTATTGAATTATACAATAATCATATAATTTAATATTATATCATATATGATCTTTTAATATTTAAATGTTAATAATATCTTAGTATTATCATCGTTTCGGGTGTTAACTTACTCGTTTTGTTTTATATGTTTTGCTACAGAAGTCGTGTTTTTTATGGATATGTTGTATCGTATTCATATACATAATGATATGAAGTCCTTAAACATTATTTTTAATCGTAAAATGATAATTATACTTGTATGAATACGATGGGGAATGAATCTCATTGCGTTCGTAGAGACGGTAGTTCGTACGTACCACGAGCGATAATATCATTCTTTTGATATTAAAATCATATATAATAGTATGATATATAATATATAAAGAATCATTATAATTTTATACTTATTATTTAAATTTATTACACATAATTATTAAACCCATCACAATAATAATTTATTGAATAAAAATTACACCACGACGTGGAGACGGTAGGCCGTACGTACGCACGTATGGTGACATTTCATTAAAAGAACAGGTAGAATAAAGAATATGGTTGTACAATATTTATAATAACATCATGGTATATAAAATATACTTTAGTTATTGTTTTATAATGGAAATAACAAATAAATAAGAAGATGAAGAAGAAAGGAATTTTAAAGACTATGGTGAAAACATTACCTCCTCTTCGGGTTCTTCCTTTTGATTTGATCAAAAGGGCTCCATATGTAGGCCTTTCTATAAAACTAGATCCTCTAGGTTGAATTTAGGGAAGTTGATATAATGTTTTAGCAGTGGTTGGACGAACCAAAACGTTTTATGGTATAAATAATTGGCTAGAAATGGTGTCCTTTTATAACGGTGAGGAGGGGATCTTTAAAGAAAACTTAAATTATTAATTTATACTAAATTCATATTCGGTTTCTAATGGTTATAAAGTGGATTATTCAAAGTCTATGGTGGGGATGGGTCAAAATACTCTCAAACAATATATTTTAGACCTACTTGTGTCATTATATTAACCATATAATTTAGTTTTAACTCTTAGTTAATTATTTTGACATTTAACATTTCACTTTGTATTTTTATATTATATTGTTAATAAACATACTATATACATCCAAGAGACCCCCAAGTGGTACATTAATGATACAACTATCATAATATAAGTCTTTTGGAAGAACCATAGATTTTTAGGAATATAATATCAATTAATAATATAATATTTGTTTTAAAAACTATTTTATGTCAATTTTGACACTATTGGGTATTTGGTTTTTGATAAATTTATAAAAGAATTATTTCTTCTAATAAAATTCATATATCCAATAATATGTCATATTAAAATATTAAATTATTTAATTCATAAAAAGTTTCATATTATATTTATTTTGGTATTTATAATATCAATTATTTTTATATTTCATTAATTATGTAATTACTGCATCACCATTTGTGTCATAAATAAATTAAATTATTTTATTATAAAAATTATAAATAAAATACCATTATTTAGGAAATATTTTTATCTTTATACTTAATATTTATAATCGAATTTATCTTATGTATAACTCTATATTAAAAATGTTTAGGTATTAAAATTTGATTTTAAATCTTTCAAATCTTCTTTGAATTAAATAATAATAAATTTCCTAATCTAATCCAAGTGGACCTAAACGATAATATTTAATTACTAAGATTATTTTTAGTAGAGATAATCTTGTCCAATAGAATTAGTACATGTTTTAGGATAATATTAATATCATTTTTACCCTTAATTACCCTATTTACTTTTAACCGTGGTAAATAAAAGTAAAAAATTACTATTCTACAAAAATTATTTTCATCTTATTGAACCAAATTTTACTCCTTGATATTAACCGTGTCTCTCGGATTTTCGAAATTCCACTCACAGAAGTGGTAAAATTATGTTTTATGTGAAATTTCAAATTATCCTAGGAGCTGGGTAAAAAACGGTGAAAAGTTCAATAACATTTTTATATATATGAAATTAAAATAAATTGACTCCAATGAATTAAATTGATCATATATAGGTATTATGTATAAATTTTGACCCAAAATAAATTTTAAACAAATAAATAATTATTTAAATAAAAAGTCAGTTTTAACTAATAACTTATTGTTTTTCACTATTCATCAAAAATTGAATGTTTTCAGAAAAATAAAAATAATTCACCCTAGGCTATTTTTGATATTTAGAATCCAAAAATGTAGTCCATTTTTAATGATAAAATTTATAAAATTTCAGAAAGTGTGTATTACTAGTCATAACGACTAGTTTGATTGGTCACGATGTGTTAGAATTTCAAAATTACGTACAATGCAAGCTATTGCATTATTGAAAGGGAAAATTACCATGGAATCTTGGTGTGTTACATGTAATGTTATTAATTTCCAAAGATAGTAGACCTATTGATCCATAGATATTCATAAGTAAATATTAATGTAATAAATCAGGTTAAAGAGTGTATTAAATATAAGGGATGTTAGAGTTGGTATTAGAAGACAGGTTTTGTTATTTTTGGGATTAGTAATAGAAAACCATAGTGAAATACATTGGGATAAATCTATCTATAATAATAACATCCCAATATGTTTGTGAGTATAGAGTATGTGGTTTATCAATAAAATAAATCACTGCCTGGATAAAAATAAGTAGAGGTGGCACTAGCACAGATGTATCTCTGTGTAAAACCCGAAAACACTGCTTTGAGCTAAACTCAAATGAGAATTGGTACACAACAATAAGCCATGATTCACTGATTGTTCGACCCTACCAGGGGATATGGATGGGTTAATTCATAATCATATTATGGAATATTATTAATGTAATAAAAAAACCCCTTAAGAATATATGGTGGTAGGTATATCATAGATAAAATATATTAAAGCCTATAAATTCAAATGTTATGTACAAATATGTAATTTATAAGTTATCCATTTTTTCATTGGACTACCATTTATGTGTTACCCCTAAATTTCCTTTTATTCCATTCAATGGATAGTAATATGAGGACTCAATCTAACAATTGTTGCAATGATCAATGTGATGATTGTTCTAATGAGATTCCCAATCCGATTGGAGCGAGAATCAAAATATTTGTCATTATACTCTCTTATTTAACTATATATTTGAACAGAAACATAGGTTATGTGGAAAATCCACTCACCCCCCCCCCCTCCCCAGGAAGAACAACCCACAATCTAGAGCTTTATGAGATAATGGCCTCTTACTTTCAATGCATCATTTAATCCCTAAATCACTGAAAAATGGATCAACTAAATTGAAAATAACTTCTCTATACCACAATGTTTCTAACAAGAGAAGGATTATCTGGATGATTATTGTGTGGTTTTTGAAGATAACCAATGGTAGACATTATTCAAAAATACGACGTTTTAGGAGGAGATCTAGGTGTTAGAATGGAAAAGATTTATTGAAAATGTTTTCCGATAAATATTTTCATCATACACACTAACATAAGATGGGAAGGGAATTCTATGCCCTCAAGAAAAAAGAATATGAATCAATCTGAGTGTACGAGGAAAACATCACATGGCTTACATGATACACCTCCAAATTTATCGGTACCCCTAAATGCAAGGTTGACTGCATCATGGGTGGGCTAAAACCTAGCCTATGGAAATCTCTAGTGATACGTGTCCTTGATAGCTATGAGAAATTTTTCTGATGTTCCCTCAAAGTATAAAAAGACATTAGTGAATCTCTTGGGTATAATGAGGATAAGAAGTGGACGGTGGAATTTAATTTTGGTAGACCGGTGGATAAATCAAACAATGCTATGAAATTACAGCACCCCACATGCCAATGGTGTGGAATGAAGAACCCCGAAAATTGCCTGAAGGGGATAAGGGAATTCGTTTACTCTGAATGTGAATGGAACCCAGTCATTAATTTGCAATCAGAAAAAAATTATACTCGGAAATAGGTAAGTTACACTCTATTCGATAATCAAGATATTGTTCACAGCTTAAACTGTAATGTACCAGAAAACATTGCAGACCAGTTTCCTAAAACAAGGGTATGTGGAGGCAACCAACAACATCCAAAGAAAAAATGGAGAACTTTTTCCATCTATACTGCGGAATCAAGTCCTGAATATTACATGGGTATAGGTACGCATGTTATTTATTCAATAATATAGAACATACTTTTTAATTCATGTTATGTGCATTCATTAATATCCCAAATGATTAATATTAAAATCCCAACACCACTACAGATCATGGAAGTAGAGATATCGGTGAGAATGAAAAATGGGGAAATTCATTCCTCCAATGAATATAACTCCCCCTGTCACAATTTGTGGGCTGAACATCCTTGAGAACTTTTTCATACTCCCCCTAGTGGAATTTGATACGATTCTTGGCATGGATTGGATTCCACTATATAGAGCTAACATAAATCATTGTGAGAGGGAAATCACTCTCCATATAGAGAATTGACCCCAAGTTTTGTACAAGTGAAAGGAGGAGGGGGAAACTTCTTTAGAACCATCACCTAACGTATGGATATTATTTCACTATGAGCATGCTAATATTTCTCAAATGATTGAGTATAAGGATGAAACAATCCTTGAAGAAAATCTTATTATGAAGAATCTTGCTGAAGTTTTTCCTAAGGAATTGTGTGGTTTTCCTCCAAGATGATATGTTTTATTCTTTATTGATCTAATACTCGTAGCATTTCCAATATCTAAGACTCCATATAGAATGGTGGATTTGGAGTATTAGGAGATAAAAAACTACTAAAATATAATCTGGATAACGGGTTTATACACCCAAGGGCTTCACCATGGGGTGTTGTTGTCCTCTTCATCAAGTAGAATAATGGGTTAATGTTCATTTTCATTGATTATAACAAGATCACCAAATTTTAATAAAGAACCAGTATCCTCTTCCACGAATCAATGAATTGTTCATTCATATAAATAGAGCACATTAATTCTCTAATGTGGAACTACGGTCAAGTTATTACCATGTAAGGGTGAATGAGGAGGATATCCTCTAGGAATATTTTCATTCAAGGTACGGGTACTATGGATTCATAGTAATTCATTTAGGGATAACTAATTCTCCAGGAATATTCAAGGACATGTCGAATATATTATTTTGAGATTACCCAAAAAGAAATTTGTATTCTTTATAGATGATATTCTAATATAATCCATAACCAAGGAGGTGTATGAGGAGTATCTAAGAACTATACTATATTCCTTCAGAAAGGATAATCTCTATGAAAAGTATATTAATTTTGAGTTCTGGTTGAAGGAAGTCTCATTATTGGGTCATATCATCACAAGCAATGGTATATCTGTGGATCCCTCCAAGATAACTATAATTGAGAGTTGGATGAGGCCAACATCAGTGACATATATCCCTACATTCCTGGGGTTATATGGATATTATTTCCGATTTATGATAAATTTCTCACAATTTTCAAAACCTCTTACCAGGATAACTCGGAAGGGAGTAATGTGTTCTTAGAATGATGAATTGGAAGACAACTTCATGGAGTCAAAAAGGAGGCTTATCACTGCACCTATGCTCTCACTACCCACAAGTGGAGAAATTTTTAGGGTATTCAGTGATTCTTAGAAGAATGGTCTAGGCCCTGTATTGATGGAAAATGACAAATTCATTTCATGTGCTTTACTAAATTTGATTTTTAATGAGACAAACTATCCAACGCATGATCATGAGATGAATTTTTTTATATTCACGTTACTATTTTTGTGACATTACTTCATTAGAGAGATGTGTGAAATATATATACATCCGTAAATCCTCATTTATATATTCACACAGAATGATCTGAATATGCACCAACAAAGAAGTTTTCAGCTTATCAAAGACTATAACTGTCCAATTCATTACCATCAGGGGAAAGCAAACAAGGTGGAAGATGCTCTATGTATAAAGGATCTAGAAAATCATTCACTGATGAGAATTTAAAATGATCCAATATTAATAGATTTGATGAATATGGGCATGGGAATCATAAAAGAGGGAATATCATCAATCCATTCACAAAATATCTCTCAACTGCCATTTTTTGTATAGGTTAAAAGATGCTCAAAATGGTGACCATGAAATTCAGAAGAAAGTGGAAACTTTCTTAAAAGAAAAATCCCAGGAGTTCAATGTTAATAAAGAAATAATTGTGATATTTGGGTCAAGACTATGTGTTCTTTCGTTAGTAGAGTTAATGAAAGAACTTTTTGATTTTTCACATAGTTCTAATTTCACCATTCACCCAAAAAATAAAAAGATGTATCCGGATATCCGAGAACTTTATTGGTGGGATAACATGAATAAGAATATAATTGAGTATACATAAATGTTCCTTGTATGTAATCAAGTTAAGGATGATACTAATAATTCTAATGGGATGATGCAACCATTAACCATACCAACCTAGAAATGGTTTTGCATCACATGGACATTGTCACTGGACATCTGAAAACATCCACAATAAATAATGAAATATTTATTATTGTGGATCAACATAAAATTACAACACAGTTAATTGAAATTTGAGAGGAATTATTTTTGGATCAACTGGCATTAATATACCTCAAATAAGTGGTAAGGTTGTATGGAGTACCACTGTCGATTGTATCTGATCAAGGTCCGTGATTCAACTCCATGTTCTGGAAGAGTATCCAATATTCTCTGAATTCTGAGCCGAACATCGGTATGAGTTATTGTCTACAATGTGATGCCCAATATGAAAATATTATCCCAACACTTGAGGATATGTTGAGATCATTCTCAATGGAGTGAAAATGAGGTGGGATAAACAAATTCTTCTAGTGGAGTTATCTTAAAATAACAGTTTTTACTCAAGGATCTAAATGGCCCCTTATGAATCCCTTTATGGGATGAGGTGTAGAACACCAGCATTTTGGGATGATGTTTTGGAGAGAAAATTCCTAGTTCCAGAAATTTTCTATTAAATGGTTGAGAAGTATATGAACATTATATAGAACATTACATATTCTTAGTGTCAAAAAAGAGTTATGCTGATAATCAATGATGAGACTTAGTGTTTGAGGTTAGAGACATGGTATTTCTCCACATATATCCATGGAAGAGAGTTATGATATTTATGGAGAAGGGAAAGCTTATTCCAACGTAAATTAAACCATATGAGATCTTGGATCTCATTGTATTACTGGCATATTGAATTGAACTACCACGAAACCTATCTCAAGTACATGATGAATTCAATGTATTATTCTAGAGGAAGTATATACCTAACCCATCACATGTACTCAATCTAGAGGTTGTACCAATAGTGAATGACCTCTCCTATGTGGAAAAGAAGGTGAAGACCCTAGATTATAAGGAAAAAATTCAACGAAATAAGATAATTCCCCTCTTCAAGTTGTTGTGAAGAAACAAAAAGTTTGAAAAAGGAACTTGGGAACCAGAGGATGTGATGAGGCAAACATACCATCATCTATTTTATAATGGGAAAAGAAAATTAAGTGGGAGAATATTGTTAAGTGGGGAAGATTTTAATGACCCAAACTTTTATTAATAAAAATTCCTCTTGATCTAATTAAATTTATAATTATGTAAAATGGTTATATAAAAAATATAAACTACCTCAGTTTTATGTTTTTGGATTATAAAATACTGTTCTGAATTTTTACCATTTGTAATGTAGTCATTGAACAGTGTTCATATAATTAGTATAAATATAGGGCTTTAACAATTATAATTTACATAGAAAATTAATGTGATGGCCTCATAAAAATCCCATTTTTCAATGCATGGAAAGGAGGTAGCATCACTAGGCTTATATCTTGACCAAACCCAAGAAGAGAATCAACTTGTTAAGCATGAATAGTACCAGTTATGTGAAAATGAATGTTAATAGATATTACCAGTTTATTGATGTTATCTGAGCTACCCCAAGATTTGGTCCCCATCGCACACCTTACCATTATATCATATGTGGGTGTTATAAGGGGTTATGTTACAAAACCCTAGAACAATGATTTTGTTCATTTTATTTGTATAAATAATATAAATTTATTTCATTTTTTCACCTGGTAAATTGATTTTAAAGAATAAATAGTTTTTTAGTTAATATTAAAATTCAATTGAGGAATATAATTTTATAAATTAATGGATTTTTGAATTAAATAATATTTTAATAAAATATTATATCTAAATTACTTATTATTAAATATAAAATATTCTAATATATATTACGAATTAAATTAAATTTTTTATAAACCTTTGATAACTGTTTTTGTCAAAAACCCATGAATTTTAAATAATGTAGGTTTTTATTTAAATTTGAAAATTCAAATATTTAGAAAATTCATTTGATAAAATGAATATTATTTCTTGAATCAGGACATCAAAATTATCCAACTGTAAAATTATCATTACTTTTTGAGACAATCGAATGTTTGGGTGAAAATAAAATACCGTATAAATATATAATTTGTTTTATGACATCATAATGACCCAATAGTGACGTGATAATGTAATGTAAAAGGGTTATTAGGAAAATATATTTTTCAAATATAATGTAATGTGATTTTAGATTTGTTTTATTAATTTTATGATGCCTTAGTAGAACCTCCATGTGTTATAAAATATTTTATCATTTTAAAATGATTTCCTTGATAGTGTGAATCACTTCCACCGAAGAAAGACTAATATTTTAATATGTACAACCATTTTCTTTATAAAATAATTTTTTCTAATCCCCTTGGGAAAACCTAATGGGAAAAAACCATGGGTTGATTTTTAGTTTAAAATTTTTAATATATATATTCAAAAACATATGTTTTTGAAATATTATTGAATTCACCTCAATTTTCCTTTCTAAACGCACCCTAAGATTCCACTTCTGTTCACTCAAAGACCATTTATCACGTCCCTACTATGCCCTAATCTATATAAAGTCTTCCAAAGGTTCCCCAAGATCCCATGGAGCCTCTATAAATCCTATCTCAAGCCTTAGGGGTCACACTTCCAAGTAAATGATTTCTTTCATTCTCATTTTTGTTCATTTCCCTTATGTTGTAATTACCTTGTATTTTCAATTTAAAATGATGGTTATGAATTATAACCTCCCAAATAATCCCCTATTTATGTTTAAATGATGATATACCTCTTTTTCCCTCATTAATCCCTCCCATGTTAACCTATTACCATGCCGAAATTTTGTAAGAGTTATTCCATTTCACCCTTTCTTCATGTTTATTTATTATGTTTCACATTCTATTTGCAAATTCCATGTGTTTGTACATGTATCTATATAAACCACTTACATTAAATTTCATATAAATATAATGAGGTACCCATTTCTCTCTCATCGACCATTTTTATGAATTTTAATGTCACGCTATTATTTTACTGAAATTGCATCGTGATTTTCCAAGCAAAATCATTGTGTAGTGAATACAACACCAATTTATCTATAATGTATATTCAAATTTATACACAAGAATATATATTTTTAATGGTACATACATGTATTTATTCTACATTCCTTAATCATGGAATAACTTATTATGTTGAAAGATTCAATTTATATGATCCATGTGGCACACTTCTGCATGAAATTAAATATTTATAAAGCATACGCCCTGATACTGCTCCAATGTATTGGGTAAAGTGTAGTATCATGATATGTCTTTTTAAATTAGGATTTAATGATTATAATCATGTGGAATGTGGGTTTACATATTCCCCATGTACTATGGTCCTCATCTCAATATAATATCTAGTTAAATGTAGTTTGCACATTTCCATGTTATGATAATCATGCCATATCATTACTTTATGTTCATGTATCTATTATGGTCCACTGGTTTTTCTTTTTTCATAACATGTATTTTATTCTTCATTTTATTCCTTATTTACTCTTTTACTGGGATTTATAGCTCACTATTTTATTATTTACGTCCTTAGGTTATCCAATGCAATGCTAATTATGAAGGAATGTTGTGGTCCTGCAGAATATGTTTTCAATAAATATATTATACTTTATGTTTTAAGTTGTTATAGAATTCTCATAATTCCTAAAGCACTATACCTCTAGATCCTCAGATTTTTCTTAAGGTAAATTTTATGTATTAAATATTTTTTAAGTGTGTAATGAAGGGAAGGGTTGTTATAAACTATAATAAAAATTATTGTGGTTATTCAATAATCTAGAGTGGTTGTAGAGGATGATATATCATTAATCATGATAGTGTTCATAGAGCGGTTCTCACTATGTAATCATAGGATAATCTGGTATTTTTTTTCACCACCAACATATTAGATTGAGTTAGATTAGAAAATAGTATAACTTGGTTTATATAAATATAGTGTTAGAAAATATAAATTTCTCATATTCCTTTTTTATTTACATAATCCCCAAAAAAACCAATTATATAATAACAATAATAATAATAATTCTATTCATCCATAAAATGTGTAATACTATAGAGTTAATTTAATATCATCTCTTTAATAAATTATTTAAAATTTATTCAAATAATTTTTAATATATATCATATCTCCATGGAGATTCAAACATAGTACTCCTTTCATCTGGTTTTTTTTCATCCATGATTAATGGACATTTATTTTAGAAAAATACAAATTAATCTTCCTTCAATATATTTAATTATTAGATTCAAAAAAATGTAACTAAATATTTAATAAATATTCATTCTAGAAAATAATTTTCTTAAAAATTAGAGAGTCTATATTTGGGATCAAAATAAGAATGAATAATTAATAAACCATGGAAAAGAATAATAATTAATTTACATGTTAAAAAATTAATAATATTTAATATTTTTTTGAATATCAAGAGAAACTTATTGTGTAAAACTCTTGGCCTATTTCTATGCACCATTAGGCATAACCACTCAAAATCCAAGGTTTTCATCTTACAACACATTAAGACTCTAATAAATAAGGAATTTAATTTCAAATGGTTGTGAAACCACATATGAATTCTTAATATTGAATATATCCTAATTACAAAAATATATCAAATAAAGTAGATTTCATTCTGGTGTCATCATCCAATGTGCTCAATATCTATTTCCTAGACTATATTTAAGGAAATTTTCAATATAAGACCATGAACATAGATTTAATTAGGGTTTTTATATCTTATAAAAGGAACTATGATATCAAAATCCATCAAAGAACAAAAGGGATAATTATTCTCTATCGTTACATAATAATGTAATATTTTTCATGAGGAACCCAACACATCATACTTCATTGTAATCAAATTTCATCACAATTTCCATCAACACATTAATGTATATGGCTAATAATATCCATTAATAATAAAACTAAAGAATTAATATCAAAATAAACATATATGGATAAGAATATCAAATGAAACATATAAATATGGATTTTATACTAGAAGTTCATGTTACCATACAATTCTATAATAAAAGTTTCTATTGTCGATCACCATTAAAAAGTCCTTAATTGTCTATTGATTCTCTAACCTTATCAACCAGCATCAATTATATAGTGTCAAATGTTAACATCCGGATATAGAACAAATATTTCAGAATACAATAATGGACGTAAATGGACCTCAACATAGTGGGAAACTATTATTATTTTAAAGTGTGATATTTAGATTTAAGACATTTTATCATTTTATGTCACATAAAAGGACAATCATTATGTGATAAATGGATAATGAATTTATAAAACAATGAATATAGGTAATCCTAAAATATATATAATTTGTTTTTAATTAAACAAATCTATCATGAGACCTATTATAATTAGAAACTTCATCCATTAAATAAACACCATAAATTTTATGATGGTTTAATAACCTTTATGGGATGGTTCCATATTATATCATCAACCAGCAAGATCCTTCCATGTAAGAAACATTAACTATTTTCTTTTTTCTTCCCTAGTCATATTTTGAATAACCCAATGTCATATAATAGTTTAAATTTATATATTTAATCGATTAAGATAATATCTATATGTGGTGTATCGAGCACAGAAATATTTTATGATATATTTTTTAAATAAATTGAAGTTCATTGATAACATGTAATACATGTGACATAGAGTTAAAATAAATAGTAATATTCTATTAAATTATTTTTATTTAATTTAACCATTATAAGATAGCCATTAAATTATAATTTATTAACAGGTTTAACCAACTTTTAATTATTAATTATATTGTTTTTAGATAATTGATGTATATTTACAAAAATGTATTTAATTTTTGGAAAAGTATTTAAATCTAATTAAAACAAATTTCTTCTAAAAAATAACAATCATTTCCTTTTGTGAAAAAATAATAAATTTGTTTATCAAATTTTATAAAATTTGTTAAAAATTGATCTTAATTTATTAAATAAACATTTAAAAAATATCTTTCAATTAATTTTTTAGATTTTTTTGAATAGATTTATTTTTACCTCAACAATAAAAAAATTTATTTTTACTAAAAATTCCATTTTCATTTAAAGAATTAATAGATATAAAGATTGATTTCAAATATATAAAATATAATATAGTTTTATTATGTTATTATTAATCCAATTTATATAATATGAATAAATTTTATTTTTAATTTGATAAAAAAATTTTTATAATTATGTATATTTTTCCTTTGGAAATCCATTATTTCGGCACAACAGTGGGTTTTATTATATATTAAATTATTATAATTAATTTAATTTACTTTTGAAATAAAAAAATAAATATTTTGAATCATAATAAATGATGTTATTTAAAAAGGTTTAGTTAATTTTTTCACAAAAATTAATCGTAAAAATAGTTAAAGTTAATTAATACGGATAACGTTAAAACAATTTTATCAACGTTTAAAATAAAATGAATATTTTTGAAATAATCTAAATATATTTTTATTTTATATATTCTATGGATATATTTAAGCCTTATATTATATATAGTTTTATAAGGATCTATTTTTTGGATTTTGGAATTTGGAAAACCTGGGTATATCTTTTTATTCTGATGAATTCAATGCGTATCCTCTCCCACGTAAAGAAGGTCACCCCTTCTCCTCTCCCATTCAGACATACAAAGTCTTATTTTCAAAAAAAACTATAAAAATACATTAATTAACTCCACATGGAAAACCAGGAGGTATCATCTTTATTATGAATTACTTCTATGATGGATTTTGGTGCTAAACTAAATGTATTTCCCAAAGAAAAATTATCATTAATAACCATGTGATTTTATTTTATTACTTTTTTCCCTCAATGAAATATTATTCATATATACTAATATAAAAACATAATTTTATTAAATATAAAAATATTTCCTTATATTAAATGCATAGCCTGCATCCATATCCCCTTTAATGAAATGTGAAATAAAATCGTCAATCATTTTTTATGGGGGACTATAACCTCATGATCTTATGTAATATTTTAAATCACCACCTCTCATGGGTGGGTGTAATAATATATTCAATGTAAATATATAATATTTATGAAATAATTATACATATTTAATTATTATATATCAATTTAGTTTTTACCTTAGAGTTCATTTGAAAATGATAATTTCACTGGTATATATGTGTTGACTACCGCCTCCATGAAGTTATGTGATACATTTTTTATTTTATTTTTACATGGAATTTAATAAGAATATATTTTATGAATCTATCTGTGATATATAAAATAAAAAATATTTTTTAATTTCGTAATAAAAGTTTGATCAATTTCATTCAATCCACTGAGAAAATGAAAATAGTGTTCTTCTGTATATACGACATACGATCTCAATGAATTGACTGAATCCATTTCCAATTTATAAATTTTATGTATGAATATAAATATGTATAAAATTATTATATTTGATATTTATATCATTATTAAAATTATAGATATTATGGAATCATATTAAATATATAAGGAAAAAAATTTAGAACCAAAATATACATGAAAATAGAATTTTTTATCACTCGGAACAAGGATTTTAGCAAAGGATATTTAGTAAATCAGTGATAAAAGGATGAAATTAAATCATATATGAGACGATAAATATGATTATTATTTTTTTTTATTTTTATAATTAACCAATATTTATTATATTTTATGTTCTAATGTATGTGAAGGAAGTCGAGACTTGTGGTAAGAGATTCTCAAACAACTTTTACTATTGGGAGATATATGTCATTTTCACAACATAGAACTTTTTTGTGATGAGTATATTACCAAATTGATATTTTTTATTATGAAATTATTTATTTTCAGTATATTTATGTTTCATTTAATTTTATTCTTTCATGGGTCTTATGATTCGAAAGCTACCAATTTGGTCAGAGATTTTTAACAAGGAAGTCGTAGGACTAGTCCGAGTGCCTAGTCCCCCAGAAATTTATTAAAGAAAAAAGGATAGAACGTACAGAGTGCAAAAAAAGAAAAATATAGCAGAACAGCATACCTCCCAACATCATATATCAGAACACATCACTGCTGCTACCACCACCACCTTCTGAGAACTCATCTGGATCCGCTGACTCCCATTCAGAGTGCGAAGCGTATTGACTTAACATTTGTAAGTATTGCTCCCTTCAACGTAGCTGCACTGGGGACACGGGTTCAGTGGTCCTACTCCATCCCCTCATGTGACCCGTGTCTTTCACTTTTCCATTTTTTGTAGAAGACCTGGTGCAAATGGTCCTCGGCGTGTTGGAGTAATCTTTCCTGGGTTTCCTCTTTGGCGGAGCCGTGGAAGCTCTATTACTTTCGTTCCTTTTCACCCCATTCCTGAGAATCCCACTATAAGATTCCTTCATGTGATCCTTTGGACAACATCCTTGGTTCTCCTTCCCCTCATACACCATTTGAGAGTGCTCATGCACCAGGGAGGCTGTACCCCGGGATGGTTCCTTGTTACCATCTACAGGTGTCAAGCACAGAGGGTACTCCCCATTGAACTGATTCGTTCCGCTTGCCTCTAGGCACTCATGCCTCTCTGAGAATATCTCCTCAACATCATGCTCCTCCAAAGTATCATTCTCATCCAGCACTTCCTCAGAAAGTTTGCCAGCTTCTTTTTCAGGAACCTCTTTCATCAGGTGCATAGGTGCACGCTTCTGCGGCCCAACATATCCCTCATTTGGGTCCTCCTGTATCAGGACCATCGGGTCCCCAGTAGGCTCCCCCATTCCCTTATTATCACCACAACCAGACTTATCATCTTCAGCTGCGATCGTATCCTGAAGTGGGTGTTGTGCTTCACGGGCATTGAACTCCAGATCAGACAACTCTGCAAATCGATTACATTGAGATATGACGTTGTCTTCCTTTAGACCAGCATCCCCGGTCCTCTTACCTGACACCCTATTTCCATATCCAGGTTCTGAGATCTCCTTCAACCGCCCTTACTCAGCAGCATCACTATACTTGAGATCATGCTTCAATCTGTCAAAAACCTCTATAACCGATGGATTGACACCGCAAATGGACTACTTCCTCAGAGTAGGAGCAACATCACCCGGTGCCTCCACGCTTGCCTCTCCACTACGTGCATCAATACCAGCATCCTTCGATCCACATGCCTCTGATGTGGTGTGAAACACAGGAGCAACAGGAGGTTTCAAATGTGAAATGAACATTTATTTTAATATACATGTCATGATAAAAAATTTCCCCCACATGATCAATCAATTATATTAATATTATAATATAATTTAATGAGAATATTTTGAACTAAAATTTTTACATTAATATTTTTACTTTTTTATAATTTAAGTATGTTATTTTAAATGGTAAATGATATCTTCCCCAAGAGTTATTTTATTTATTTTAATGATCTTTTTATTCATTTATGAAAATAATCTATATTTTGATTATGATCTGTTGAAGATTTTACCTAATTATATTATTTTTATCCTCTCCCATTATGATTTTTAATTATGATTGAAATAGTATTATGAACCATTGTCCTTTTTCTTAGGTTATTTCAAAATAAATGGATGATATAATTTTGAATCCACATTCTTTTCCATGGGTTATTTTATGATTAAATGATTATGAAACCGATTTAGTGTTGATATTTTATGATTTAATTAAGGATTTATGATCTTTTGGAATATATCTTAATTCTTTTCATATTGTTTTTAGTTGTTGATAATTTTATGACCCTCTAATATGTTGGGTAAAAATGTAGATATCATGATCTAAATTGTATTGGAATGGGAATTGAACTTAGTTCATTAAAGTACTCTTTCAACTATGATAGATATGGGAGTGTAACATGACTACTATGATGGGATTGATAGTGGATCCATTGAAAAATAATAATATTGGAAATGAACCTTGAATAATTTGGAAATAAGGTTCTATTATTTTGTGTATATAAAAAATCTATGTGTAATTACAATGTTATATTCTAAGGGATTATGTTATATGATTCATTTGTAATAATCTCTTATGAAGTTCCAAGATTTATTCCACAATCCACAATTATTATAATTGATATGAAGATGTTGTTTTTAAAATTATAATCTCATGTTATCACATCATTGTGATCATATTATTCATATGTGGTCCTTAATATCTCCCTAGTTTAACAATACTAACCATTTCAGCTCAACCTGTTTTTTATTTATTATATGTAGGTTATGAATATGGGTTTTATGTATGATAATTATATGATGGGTGATATTTATGATGATCATAGTTATATATTATGTAGTTTACTTATGAAATATTTCATTTTGAGTCAATGTATCCAAATTTACCACACATATGTGATTAATTAATGGATTTTATATTTATGTAATGATTATTAATATAATAAGTTGAAATATAATTCTATGAAATATATGTATCTATAGTTGGAATCAGAGAAATGTTTAGTTATCCCTTGGAAACTATTATGATAGAAAAATTGTGATAACCTTAGGGATATGTTAAAGAATCAGAAAATATCATTGAATTTTGTTGAAGCATATAGATAGTTGTTTTTATGAAATTAAATAATTTTCAAGATACAAAAATTTAATTTGTGTGTAATAAATTTTTATCTAGGGTTTATAAATATGATATGGAAACGTAAGGATTTGTCTTTATCCTCCCTTGGTGTATGACAACAATAACTGTTTCTCATCTAGTTTAACACTCCCAGTGGATATTTTTGTAAATTCACAAAATATTTACTAATATATATGAAGGATTTCAATAGATAATAACTATTAATGTCATATTTTAATCCCAATGTGTCATAAATTAAAAATAGGGGTCATGATTTTAAAAAACTAAAAATAATGTTTTTATGAATACGTGATTTCATAATATGATTAAATTTTATCACATTATGTTTTTTTCAATTATTAGATTATTGGGACCAAAAGGAATAATTTTAATGTTGAATGATATAGACAATGTAATGAATTTTTTCATGAGAAACCCAATTTTACAGAATATGAAATACAAAATATTATTTCAATAATCAATTAACATTGTCAATATGTGAATCATGCTAAACATCTAATTGAGAAAATGAGGGAAAAACATTCAATTGGATTCATTATAATGAAAAAGCACCAGTTTTCATGAAATATATGGACACCAATCAAAAGATATTTTCCATTATCATGTTTTAAAATCATTAAAAATCAATTTTGGGTTTTTATCATTTGGATGGTGAAGCAAAATAATGGTGGATTCTTATCATGAATATGAGGTAACATGAATAAATGGAATCCTTTTAGTGGTATGATGTTTTGAAATTGTTTTATTGTAAAACATTTCCTTATATTAAGTATATAAAAATTGAAAATAAATTACTTCTAATAACGAATAAGGATAATATATATATATTGGTACCTATGAGGAAAATTTTACAATAATTTTGATGTCCAATTCAAGTATTATCATCCAACCTAAATGTGAGGTTGATCAACTATTCATTGGATTAAAACCAATCTTCGAATGCTGTTAGACATAGAGGAATTAATTAGTTATGATGAAGTTGATCTATGTTATATCAATTTGGATATCAATATAGGATTTATTGATAAATCACACGGTTTTGAGAAGAAATGAAGGATGATATTAAAAAGAAAAAATCATTGAGAGGAGAATATATAATTTCATTTAAAATATATGTTTGAAATGAAATGCATAGGAAATTTTCGTATTGAGACTAGAAAACTTTTTAACTGATAAAATTAATGACCTCAAGAAACAACATTATTATTTTATTAAATAAGTTAGCTAATGTAGAAAATAGTGATTAATGTCCATATAATGAACCACCAACAATTTAGTATTTCAAATGCATCGAGTATTGTCATTATGATAACTAGTTCTAAAGTATGATGGTTAATGATAGTGACCAATATTACTAAAATAATAATCCTTTAAATAAATGGAAATCTAATCCAATGACTATTTTTTATTAGGGGTATGATAATAAATAGTTAAAAGGAACACATACCATAAACCCTAGAACATATATTGTTTTATTTAACTATAGATCTACCCACTATTTTCTTTCATAATTTTATAAGGGCATATCAATAAGTACTAAAAATTTATAATTTAATTAGATGTTAAAACCCCTAAAGAAAAAATTATGAGATCCTAAGTCTATGATTATTCCCCTATTGAAATGTTTTAAAAAAAGATTCCAACAAATCATATCATCCTCAATTTGGTTGAGAATTGTTTTTATATTAGGAATGGGTCGTATTTCTCTATATTAATACCACATCAATTTATATGGAATATAATTAATGTTTTATATTAAACACCAATATTTATGAAATATTAGTTTGACTATAAGTATAAAATTTTGATGGAAATCACATATATTTTATGGGTCTTGATTCTTATTCAAAAGGGGTGTTTCTCTCATATTGTTGGTGAGAAAATAATCATCAATTATATCACAATTTTATTGGAGTTTTTTATTTTCATATTGGAATAATTTCATATTCTTCTACTAAATACCATGGTTGAGTTGCCAATATGACTCATATATGGTGCTACACCAATTTCAAAGACTCAAAATATATTGTCCTTGATTTTGTTTCATTAATTAAAGAAGAAAATCTAATAGAATCATGAAAGGGGATTTATTCAAAAATGTGTGTCACATTATGGTGTTCATTTTATTTTTGTTTAGACGAGATAAGGATTAATTGGATTCTACATTGATTATAGAGACCTAAAAGGATCGAAATTAGGAAAAAATGTCTCCTAACCCATATTAAGGACTAGTTCGATCAGCAATGTGGACCTTAGTACATTTTCAAGATTCAAATTCATTATGTAATTCATGAATTGAGGGTAATGAATTAGTATATGTAGATGAAAAAAATTCCATACGTGGTATAGAAAATAGGAATATATTTTGATTACATTTATCCCAACTAATTCCCCTGATAGCATCATGGGTTTAATGAATAGAGTCTTTAGGGAGTGTCTTAATTAGTTTTTCATAGTATTTATAGATGATATTCATATTTATTAAATTGTAAATGATTTTCTTAAAGACCAAATTATATTGCCTAAGGATAAACTATTTTTGAAATTTATAGTGGGTGAATTTTGGAAACAAAGATTCATTTCGTGGTCATAAAATCTCAACAGATGGTATATCTAGTCATATGATGACACAAAAGTGTCCACATTTTTCAATATCAGAGATAATTTGTTTTTCAAATTAATGTTTAGTGGGGAATAATGTAACACCTAAAGATATTATGAAATAATTTTTTTAGAAATTTAAATTTCAAAGATATTTTTTTATACATACGACACTGAGTATAAACAAAACATGATATACTATCAAAATATAATTATTTATTCTAATGTTAACATATACTAGTAAATTTCATGGTGAAAATATGAATAATAAAATTTAAATTTTTCTATAATTATATGAGATAAAAAAAATATATTCATAAATAAGATCATAATTTTTGTTAAATTATTTATATACATAAAAAATACATATATCAAAAAAGTAATTTTCATTGCTTTTTTGTGAACATATAATTTACATTAATCTTTTTCTGCAATTTTAAAAAAGTTATAGGAATAAATGAAAATAATTTTTTGATATCAACAGGTCAAAAGTATCTTAGGGTAATGTTTTAATATTTTCTAAAAAGAAAAACTTTTTAATGAATAGTAAAAAATATTGATTTCAATTAAAAAACATTTTCATTTAACCAATTTATAAACATCACTATTTTTCTATAAAAATTAAATGTAATTTTATTATTATTATTATTATTATATTTTATTTCATTTTAATAAATTTTAGGTGTAATTTTGTTATAAAAAATATTTATAATTATGAAAATATTCTTTTTGGATTACAACTTTTCATCACACCTATGGGTTCAATTTAAAAATAAAAAATTTTATATATTTGATTTTAATTTATTAAATAGGTACCTTATTTATAAAAATCATTATAAAAATATTATTTGTTAATTTTAAGGTAATTATAGAAAAACGTAATACTAAAAATTTCAAAAATTATTTAATTTTTTGAAGGTCAAGATCAGTTTACCCAAGGGTAAACGTAAAACAAACATAGTCCAAAATTACATAAAATTCTAAAAATTATAAATTTACAATCATATTTGGACATTATATCATTTAATGTTTATGAATGATACACTTTGGAGTCTTTTATATTGTGTAAAATGTAGTTATGTCTTTTTATTTTAAAACAATTCTAGTGTTTCCTCTCCTCCAATTATAAAAGGGCACCAAATATCCTCTCCTATTCAAACATAAAAAGATTTGGATTCGAAAATACATACTAATATACGTCCCATAGTCACACCCCACAATATATAGGCCATATTATTACTTTTAAATTATCATAAGAAGTTTTTGGGAGCTAAACTAATGAGGTTTTCTAAAAAGATGTATCGTTTTTAACAGAGCATTTTCATTTTACTTCTTATTCATCCTACTTTAAATATTTTTCATTTATGATTCTATAATAAAATAATTATATCTCATTTAAATATATTATATTTTGTTAATATTATAACCTATATCCATCTTTTATTGGAGCAAATGGGAAACAAAACCATCGATCATGTGTAAAATGGAAAACCACCCTATGAACCGATGTAACTCGTTATCCATAACCTCCACACATGGATTAATAGAATAATGGTTTTAACATATATATATATATATTATTCATAAAATAATTTTAATTCAATAATAATTATATCACATCTTTCATATTTCCTTTATATTCATTGTAAAATGATAATGTCCCTCATGTGTTTGGGTTGACTATCATCACCACAAAGAGATGCGATACATTTTTCAGTTAATTTTTACATGGTGGGTAATAATGATTGATTTAATTAATATATATGATATATATAATATATAAATTATTCATTAAATATACTTTATTATTTTGAATTCATTAAATCAATCTTTTAAGAAAATGGAAACAATGTTCATGTTTACTTGTGATCTACAATATCTGTGAATAATGTAATTTATTTTTCTCTTTAAATCTTTTATTGATGAATATAAATATGTATATCTTGAATATATATTATATTTATATAATTATTAACATTCTTTATATTATTTAAAAATAATCAATGCATGATGAATTAAATTTCTCAAGAGACAAATGATATGAAAAATGAAGATGTTGTCACAAGAAACAGAAATTTTTTACAAATGATTATTATTAAATGGGTGATAAAAAGTCACATTAAAATATTATATGATATTAAATAATTAATTTTTAATTTTTAATAGATTAATAAAAAACTTATTGTTATTATAAAAGTGGTTAATGTGTTTATGAAGATAATCAATACTTGACGCAAGGGATTCTCATCTCACTTTTATATTTTTGGGACATATTACATCTTTACAACTTGTCACTTTTTGGGGGGTCAATATAATACCCCTTTGAAATTTTGTAAGAGGAAATCATTAATTTTATCAAAATTTAATTTTTTTTAGTTTTATTTTTTATCAGGCTTATGATTTATAAGTTACCAAAGTCATATTGGATTTTTGTCTAACATTGACTTTGGTGAGGCACATGTCATATTCACCACTTATTTCGTTTATATTGTGTATATTAAGCAAATTAATTTTTTTATTATCTATATCATGAATATAATGGGATATAATTACACATCTAATGTTCTTTATTTCATGTGTCTTAACAACTAAAAGATACCAAAGAGGTATGGGGTTTGTGATACAATCTCATTTTTTATCCAGGTTATTTTTATTTATGCTTTTCATGATATAATATAATGATATATTCCCCATTAAAAATCAATTTTTTATCCTATATCAAATTCATGAAATTAATCATTTTAATTTACTTTTCCTCTACTTATGTGATGAAGATCCCATGATAGTGTTTTTTTTAAAACAAATTATCTTTCTCATTGGATAAAAAGAAATTTTATTGGATATCCAGGAGTTATAATATTTAATTCATTTGTTTTTCAATAATAATATATTAATTTTTATAGTCATCTTGACCTATTATTGTTTTTGAGAAAAAAATATAAAATGAATCCTTGTATTATTTTCTAAATGAAGTACTTTTTATTTTTTTATCCTTTTTGGAAAGTCGCCTTTTTAATGTAAAAAATATGAAAACAAATTTATCATAATAACTCCTCAATTATTTTATGATTAATTAAAATTTTAAAACATTATTTTCAAAGAAAATTAATTTAATATTTGGGATTTTTTTTATTTTACATATGTGACTTCAAAATGTAAATGATATTATAGTCAAAATGTTTTAATGAACTTTTAATGCAATTTGTATTTATCAAAGAAAAAGCATCAGATGATTCTTATCATCTACCTCAGATGTATTATAACTACCCCCATACTTATACACTATCTATATGGAATTTCATTATTTTGAAATTATTATCTTTAAATTTTTTTCCCTCTTTAGGGTTTATGTTATAAGGAATTGATGCAATATTTATGAAACAATTTTACTTTCCCATTTTTACTCTATAATAAAATGATTATTAAACACATTAACTTTTCATTGTTAATGAAATTACAAATATATTATGAACTGTTGAAACACATAATTTTTATTTTAATTATGTGATGAGAGAACACAAAATAAAATATCCCTCCAGTAAAATAGATAATTTTGGATATCTAGTAGTATAAATAGAGTTGAAATTGGGAATAAAACATGTTTAGTGAGGGACTATGTCTACTATGATAGTCGTTGATATGTACCTATAATACTATGATGGTTTGGTTAGTTATCCAATTCTATTCTGATAGAAAATTATATGATCCCTTACTTTTATGGAAATGATTTTATATTCTTATTTTTATAACACAAATCCATGTCTTAATCCATTGTTATGTTTACACGTAGTTATGCTATTGTTAGGATTTTGTGATCATTCTTGTCATGATTTTTTACACTTATTAAGAATATTATCTCACAATTTAATATATTTATTTTTTCTATGTTGTAAAAAGGTTTTTATTTATGGAATGACTATGTACTCTGATATTTATGAAGAAATTAGTTAGAGATGTTATAGTTATCTTATGAACTAGTTGATTATGTAATAATTTTTTAATCTATATTAGAACTATATGATTTTGGTATGTATATCATTATGATGTAATTAATATTGATCTAATAGTATAAAATATCTCTATATTAAAATTACGAGACATTATTTTTTAGGAATTTATGATTATGAAAAAAAATGGTTAGGAAAACCATTCATGGAAGCCATGTGTCTTAAGTGATTGATAGACATTACACTTTGATATTAGTGAGGGTTATTATTGTGTCTTCAATACTTCATTTGTTGTATGTAACGAGATATAGGTGGACATGTCTTTGTGGATGTCTTTTTTTCATGGTACAGGTGTGTTGGGACATGTTTTAGGTAACACATAAAAAAATATGACATTTATATTTTTAATAAAATTTATGCATTATGAATTTCACACTATCTAATGACAAAAATCATGTTTTTCCACTCTACATTGACTCTACGTTATATTTAGTTCGTTTATTTACATCATCGTATGAAATACTTATAAATATTTATTAATTATTAAACCATTTTAGATGCCATTTTTCCTACATAATAATTGATATTAGTGGTGTGTGTTAACTAATAATCACATTCATGTGGGTAATGAGGACATGTGGTTCATCCTGAACTACTTTTTGATCATTAACATCTCAATAATTTGTTAATCCAATGAATATTTTTCTATATTTATATTCCCATGAGGTATCACATAGACTATGGTTTTTTGATCATCATCCCTTAATTATCACTTGGACCATGAAGAATACTCGTAAACAAATAATATAACATAAATGGTTGACCGCCAAAGAGTTGAGAAACATTTTTCACAAAATTATATACACATGTTTTATTTCCATTACTTGAGATAATTATTCTTAAACATATATAGAATTAAAAAAATAAAAACATTATATGATTTGGCCAAAATATTTTGAAAATTTAATGAAAAAAAGATTTAATCATAGTTAAATGATGATAGATACAATGATCAAACATTTAAAATTAAATATATTGAAGAACATTTACTTGAAACTATTTAATTTAAGGGTATATTAAATTATTCCTTTTCATATTACAATATTGTATACCTCAACATCATTTTTAAAGAAACATTTCATTAAATTTACCCTTTTAAAATGGGAATTAATATTCTTCCTTATATCATGTAAAATTCCAGTTAATATAATCGTAACCATATCCTCATCAACTTGAGACATGATAATTTTTTTCTCAACCACATTAATTACTTATCATACCAATCATTGTATCCTCACAATTTCAAACCTAATATTTTCATTTATATTAAATTTTTTTTGAGGTGTTAAATAATGTACAAATACACTATAATATATTTATTAAATTATATAAAAATAATAATATAACATTTATCCATTATCATCAATATAATTTTATTATAACGTTACACCCGAAGATAATTTCTCTTGTTTATTAATAAAATTTGAGTTATATGTGTGAAATATGAAATAATATCCCCATAACATTATAGAAATGATCCAAAATATTGTAAATAATCTATATTTAAAATATCTTGTTCTCCAAAAAGAAAAATAATTATATTAAAAATAATATTTTAAATAAAGAACTATCATAATATTGATTAATTAAAAAAATAATGAAGAATTTATATTATAATTTCACTCCCAATAATTATAAATATATATTCATATTCTATTTATGGTATTCAATAAAAAAATATCATCTTGTAAATTAATTAAAATTTATATCCCATCAAGTATACAACTTTTAATTACTTATAGAATCAATGAAAAAATGTATGGGTTTATATGTGATCCTTGATTAAGTCCAATCAAGAAGGGATTTATGTAGTATTTCCAATTAGAGTTACAACTCGAGTAATTTATAAATAAAATAAATCTTGATGTATATTATTTACTCAATTAGGTGTATTTTTTAGAAATTCCATAAACCCCTCTATGAAAATTATTTTATTTATTTTAAAAATTAATTAAAACAATAAAAAATATGTGATTTTATTTTTGAGAATAATACTTTAAGCCTTTAATCAAAAAACAGAATTTGAATTCAAAGGTATAGAGTAACACCAAATGAATATAAAAATAAAAATGATAATTAGGGAAGAAATTTAAATCCAATTTATTCTAAGAAAATACATCCAATTTTCATTTCTTTAAAAAATATAATAAATATAATAGTGTAATTCAACGAACTTTTATTGAAACTATAACTCTCATAAATAGAATGAGAGAAATTCAATAACACTCATAGAATTTTTATAATAATAAGTATATTAAAACATTTCCAATGATGATGAATATATATAAGAACCTAGTGCTATGTTTACAAGTAAATGAAATCACATTTACCTTCAAAACACCCTAACACATAATAAAAATGTTTTTTAAATATGAATAAATCTATGTAATACTAATAAAATAATAATTTCTTCAAAAGTAAAAACCATAATATGTTGATGAAGGTTTGAAATGTGTCGATTATGTGATGATAATATAAGAAGAGAAGTATCATATTTAGGATCATAAACATGTCATATTGGGGAATTTACTAGTTTTTAGAATATAATTGTGATATGGTGGGTCCTTTTTAACTTATTGAATTATATTGGTGATATATATAAGAATAAAAATCATCTCATTTATAAAGGTTTCACTAAATTGTATTTTTAGTCTTGGAATATACATTTTCACTCATAAAAATAATTTAAAAACAAGTATTTTTCATTTGATAAATAGTCAAAGGATTTGAAAATTATTTCAAAATGAAATTAAGTATGCAATATTTTTTTAGTAAACTAATTTAAATGGTTTACATTAAACAATATAATGTTTTTTATTATTAATGATGGTTATTTCCATGTTTTTAAACTTAATAAACAACAAAACATTCTTAATTAAACAAACTAATCATGAAATTCAGGGATACAAAGTAGCCTAAAAATATGGATTTCAGGAAATGAGTGGTTTATTATAATTCTAATGACAAGGTAGATTACAAGAATACACTTATTATCATCTATTATGTTAATTAAATTCACTTTAAAAAAAATGAAAACAATTGAGGATTTTTATACATAAATTGGATGTATTTTTGAATAATCAAAAAATAAGATATATAAAATTGAATTTTTTTTATCTACTTATGAATCTAGAGGTTTTCATTTTCCCCCCACCAAAAAATTATTCTTGTTATTTATTAAAAAATATTAAAATATATTAATGAAGAGATATTTCTAGTTTTATAGAATATGGAAACAATTTATAATTGTATGAAGAAGGAATTAGTGCTAATAAAAACATGTTTTCAAAAAAAATTGGAAGCATACATTACATGAATGTAATAGATAAGTAATTTTTTATTTCATTAATCCTATAGATAATTACAAATATAAACTAATGGAGTCACATTTTATAGTATAATAATATATCATGGTCTAAAATAAATGCAATATTTAATATAATTTTAGTTATTAAAAAGAAACATCATTAAAACCTTATAAATTGGATAAATAAAATTTATAATGTGATGACTGAGATCATAAGTGTAACTTTTTTTCCCAAATTTTTATCCAATGTATATTTGTATCATGGTATCTAAAGAAAAAAAATTTATTTTATATATGAAAAAAATGATGCAGAGTGTGTTTCAATTTCATATAATACCAAAACATTATGTGGATTCGGATAGAAAATGATATTAGTATAGTGAATGTATTATAACCATAAGTGAATAACTATGAAAAAATTGTGAAAAAACAAGTAAATGAATATTTTATATTACATGAGGTCAAAGAATATGTATATCATTTACCACAGAATCAAGGATAACTAAAAATATGAATATTTTCAATGAAATATGTATAAATAATGAAAAATTACGTGGATATCAATCTGATATCCCAAATAAAATAACATTTCTATTATATTAAATTTTTTTGGGACTTCATTCTCTCATAAACACCATATTTGTCCACTGAATTATCTCCCATATTTAATTACATTTTTTTATGAAGGTATATAATAACATAGGTCATATTTAATAAAATATGAGAGGATCTAATATCTTTGTTGGAAAAGTTAATAAGGGATAAAAGAGTATAATTATCTCTTATAGGGTTACACTTAGTCGATTTGTATATAATTATTGGATAATATCTCAATAATTGTTTAATCATGTTTATAACAATTACAAAAGTTGGAATGGTGATCCCACAGTTTTACTAAAAATTGACTATATATCATGATTTGATTTGGGAAATGTGGAGATGGGAGAAAATATAAATTGATACATTAGAGTTATAGTATTTATAAATATAATATGTGTTGGATAACTCTAAAAACATCATAATATATAATGTTATAATATGTATATAAATCTCAATTTAAGATCATTCAACGACTACTTTCTTGATAGAAATTCCTATTATTTATTTATACTTATTTCACATATAATTGATGAAAAATTCTCATCAATGAGTTAAAAAGTTGTTGAATATATTGTAGAATAATTTTAAAGAAGCAATTTTGAGATATTATAAACAAATATGGTGGTGATCATCATAACACAAAGTGGATTGTACATGAAAATGTTTAGAATATATTTAAATGGGAATAAATTGCTTCAAAGGTTGTTTTAACATTCCATCCTATTGGAATACCATGATTAATATGTATTAACATTGGTACATCATTATTACATCATCATCATGAAAGGAAATTCTGATGGTTTACATATTCGTGGTTTTATCTAATATTGGAATGGAATAAAATCATCACAATGAAAAATCCAAAAACAATTGGTGTGAAATATAATGTGTTGAGAAGAAAACACTATGATTAACACACTCAATGAG
This sequence comes from Viscum album, assembly GCA_963277665.1. Lineage (NCBI taxonomy): Eukaryota > Viridiplantae > Streptophyta > Magnoliopsida > Santalales > Viscaceae > Viscum > Viscum album. Next base: position 1,872,430,387 of record OY728133.1, read on the forward strand.
TAATAACTCATTTATATAATAATATTAGTTCTTTAGGTTATATAATTATGGTGTGTCAATTGTCATAGTTCCATTTTTTCTATTTAATTGATTATTGTTGGAGGAAAACATCCCTCGACATATGAGGAAAATTAGAAGATATTTCGTGATTTGTTTTTGAAATAGAATTTAATTTATAAACCAAATTTTGGAAGAATACAACATGTATTGAATAATATATATATATATATATGATTTGTTTCTATATAAGTGAAAAAAAAGGATATATTTTAAATATTTTTCTACGGAAACTTTAATAGAGGATATGTTCAATTACATATAAATGGGGTTAAACTATCAGAAAAAAATTAAGTAATAATATTATATATTTATCTACCCTATTAATATTCAAAACTACTCACATGATATGATTAGTTTATGTGCCTATGATTTTCTAAAAAAACAAAACACATGTAATATAGAAAATAAATAAGTGCAACATTAATCGATATATTTACAATGCTCTTTCGTGATGTGGGTAATAATATCCTTCTTATATTCGAGTCAATTATGGGACATATATATCCAATAAATTAATATAGTGAATATATATTGGTATGTTATCATATTTATCCCCAATTATATGTCATGAACTCCTCTACCGTCTCATGACATGTACTATATACTGGCCTTGACTAGTTTATTATGGGCCCTTCTAAATAACTATTAAAGATTATTTTATACAATAAAACACAATATTCAAAGGAGAAACTGATTTCATTTCTCAATATTATTATTCTAAACCCAGACGTAAATTTCTTATAGTTTTATAAAATTAGGTCTCTTCCACTCAACGAAAAAAATATTCTTATTTTCCAAGAGTCTAAACACAATATATTAAAATCTATGAAGAAACTCTTGCTAGGAATTCCCTACTCTCTTCATAAATTATTAATTTTAATATATTATGATAAAAATATTTTATATATAAGTTATTCCACCATTGAATTATAATATGTATTAGCATAATAAATCTATATAAGAAATAGAAAGAACTCATCAGTTGCATACCACTTATCTTTTTTTTTTGTTTTTTTCTTCCTTAATGTATAAAATATTACCCGTATAAATAACATTGATCTCCACAACACACAATATATATAATATACATTATATTTAAGATATTAGTGAAATAATATATTACCCTCCTTTCTTAATTAATAATATTTATTCATATTCTTCTATTCTTCTCACACATGGTCGCTCAACTAATCAGGTGAGTTTATTCCCCATAATCTTCAATAGTAACAAATCACATGAGAATATTTCATATGATATAGAATCCATTTAATTTTAATAACATTCTAGAATTGATATTTCAAAAATAACCACTGATTTTTTTCATCCGTTATATTTACATGATAATATGTGAAATACTATTATTTAACATGAATTTTTAAATTGTAAAATAATATTTTGAAAAAAATATAGTTTTTATCTTCATAATTTATTTCAAGAAATATGTTTGAAATACAAATATTATCACACAAAGATCCTCTAAAAATATTTTCATTTATTAATCTATCTATATTGACTTTAATCACTTATTAACTTCTAATAGAATCATGATATTTAATATTTTAATCTCATTAAAAATTTTATGTTTCCAATATACAGTATTCATACATTTTTAAAATGGTTAGTTATATGTATTATTAAAAATAAAAAAATAAAAATACGTGTGTTATAATAACAAAATAAATGTCATACAAATATATTCTTTCTATGTAAGATAATTTCTTTTACTTTCCAAATATATATATTTCTAATGATGTGACATATATTTTCTAATATCATAAAGTTGATATATTTAATTGTACTTATAATAATATACTAAATATTAACCTGAAACATCTTACATTACACCAGGGAGATATTAATTATTTACTTTTAGATCATCATGATTATCTAAATATATTATGTACCACAGTAAGGTCCTATCTGGGTTGTATTTTATATGAACTTGAACTCATATATTCTTTATGCACTAGAATACATTTCTAACAAAAATATTATCCAACATACTATATACACGATGTTATTTATTAAATTGAGATTAAATTATTTGATTAATTATCATATATATATTTCTATATATAAAATGATCTAAAATACAATTCCATCATTTTATTTCATACAAGTCTTATATATTCCCATTCCAATTCTTTATCATCAAATCAATATTATAAAGATTTTTAAATCATATCTAAACCTCTTGAGTACTTATTTGGGAGTTTTTAATCACTCAAATTCATATGAAAATAATTGAAATGTTTTTAATAAACAATCACACCTTCTCAAAGAACATTATCTCAATTATGATATCATTTTTTTAATATATAAGTAAACTATTGATATTTTAAATAAAATTCCATATCTCTATCAATTATAGCTTAAAAATCATTAAATTTACCATATTTAGAGTGATATTATAATTAATAATAAATTTATCACATTAAATTTGTTATAACGAACTTTGAATATTCCATTTTCCTCTTCACCAAGGTGAAACATTAACAAGATTCTCTTTCTTAAAACACATGTATGTGTAATGATGTCATAACTGAACCAAATTCATTCATTTTTAATTATTTCCATATTTGAAATTCAATTAATCTAGAGTATATATTTCTTTTATGTTCCATTAGAATTTATTATAGATTACAAATAAGTTCAACTAAAAATCATTAGATATTGAGGTTTCTTCCTAAATCTGAATATTCAAAAAACCCCAAGATCCCACAGTCTTCATCTTCCCGATCAAAATATAAAAACATTCAAATAACACCAAATTTTCATACCTAACATATTTTTAATTTATATTTATTAAAATGGTATAAAAATTTAAAAAATTTGATATAAAGGACCTTTGATATTTTATATCATACAAGATATATTAATTTTATAAGTTTCTTTTGATCATCATCACTTATTTATAACAAAACAAAACACTCCCAATCCCTTTGGAATTTATATCCCAAAATTTATATTTTGTCTATAAAAAATTCAATTTAAATTACTATACATTTAATATGAAAAATATTTTATGTCACCCCTTATTAAAAATAAATGAAAAAAATTAAGAGTGAAGAGGGAGTTGTACCCATCTAATGCCCAAAAATTTATTGAAACATCATCGTCTTCCCCCATAAAAAGTAAAATTTGATTCACCTAAGATAATTACAAAATTATATTTTCTATAAATTAGAAATAATTTAATTAAATATAATTATATGTGATATTACTCGATCTGTAAATTAATAGTGACAACTTAATCGTCAAATATTTTTATAATATTTCCCATAATGTGATACCCAAAAAAAATACTCTCAAGAGATATTTTGTAATTATTTTGTAATGAAATATCCTACATTACATGAATCCATACAAACATCAAAAATTATATGTATAATCAGTTTTCTCCCGCATAAATATTCTTTATTTATAAAAAATTAACCAACTTCATAATCATTTTCGATATAATCAAAAAAATAATGTGGAAGTGTGATTATCATACCTCAACATTATATTTTTCCTTAAATTATATATTTTAATAAAATTATTCCTTATAAATGAATAATTATATTTTCAATTCCTTCTAGAGGGATGCTTTCCATTAATCATTATCATGGGTGGTCTTTATTAAAATAAACATCAACCATATCCTTCTGATACCAATTGAACTTTAATTAAGATGTATCATGATTCTAGTTAACAAATTCCAAAATGGAATATATTTCACGTAGTATGAGACTCAAGGAATTTTTATCCTTCCCATATTCATATCAAATTTAATACATGATAAATAAAAAAACTTAATGACATGGGAATAATGTGGGATTTATAATTATCATTGGTGAGAGAAACATGGGTGAGAATTATTTTTCATTCTATAAAAACAATACACCTCACTCTAATAGTGTGAGAAATCTTAATTATTTACCTTCCTTTTATATCCATATAAAATGCTTCAGGGAATCTATTGACTTATTACCTATAATAAATTTATTATTATTTAGAAGTAAATTTTTATATTTACTATAAAATCAATTAGAATATTTTTGATTTCCCCACAATCCTTTATAGATATAATTGGGCTTCATGTATGATTTTTATTTCATCAAAAACATAGATATCATTATTAGAATTTGAAATGAAATATTCATAATCAATAAATAACCATTATATTTTAAATTTTCAAAATATTCTTCATGTATTTCTTTCACACACACACAAAAATTATTTCAATCATGTATTGATTCTTTCCATAATTTTTCTAGATTTATACTATAACTTCTGAGATACATCAATTGTTTTCAGTTCTCCATAATGAGAACATTTCTTCGCCAATAGAGGAATCACATATTTTTTGCATCAACTTTATCATACTTATTTTTTGAATTTTTTTTGAACATTCTTGACATTCATTCACCCAAATGATGACAAATATTTTTTTGCTTCCTTTTCAAACTATTTGTTATTATTTGATCAAAATATTTTGTTTTATTACTTATTGTTTAGAACCATATCGAATCAATTTTATTTATTCCCTAGATCAACACCATCGTGTTTATTGAAGAAAACATACTTATATATTTTTTATTTCCAATTATATAATAAAAAATAGATATTTAATAATTGGCTCAAAATTAATAATATGTAACATAAACCGTAAAATAAAATTATGGTTCACTATATATCTCGGGGACATTTTGCGTATCGGGTTTAATAAAATTAAGAACTTCTATTAAAAAATGAAACCCATTCTTGACCTCTAAAATAGATTATTGAACTCTTTTATTTATATTTTATCTTTGATTATCATAATCATTTCATCATAATATCTCTTACTCATCCCCATGGAAAAATAATTATGTCATAGTGTGTGGAAAAATTCAATTGTAAATGTTTCTATAAAATTATAATAAAAATAAAAACTACTTTAAAAAAATTTATCCAAAATAATATACTTTAAATTTAGTAAAGAAGTATATAAATTCATCTTATCCATTAAACAAATATCTATAAATAGTTTTATAAACATTTCTTAATATATTAAAATATATAGAATATTATTAAAATATTATAATACCAAACTAAATTGAAAAAAATTTATATTTCATGAATTATACATATATATTTTAAATTGAAAAGTTATGTTTTTTATAAAATTGTAAAAAACTACTTATAGAATAAATAAATTTATTTTATATAAAAAACATTTAAAATTAAATAAAAATAAATCCATCAGATAACCATAGGCATTAAAGACAATATAGGATGTACTCGTCACTTGTAAAAAACTGTCCCTTGATATTTTAGTTCAATCCCCTTCTCTTATCATGTTTTCAAAGTCATAGTGCAATATTTTTAGAAAAAAATTTATATCTTGCACTATTCATCAACAGAGTTATCCATAAATGTAATTTCTCGGGCCTCTCTGGCCCATTCCTTTGTCAAAAAGAAGGCCATCAAGTGTTCTAGAGGGTAAAAGGTACTTTCAACACTTTTCAGAATTTTGTAAATACACGCCATGTAGTGTGAGTACACGCCATGCACCACCTTACTGGGTATACCTCATGTTGAAGCCATGTCCTTGCCGAGTGAAATAAATGAGTACACACCGTGTAGCCCATACAACATGTCGTGTATCTCCTCCATGTGTACGTGTTACCCTCAAACCGTGTGTTGACCTTTCAACGACAGTGTACTGTGTTATGGTCGTGTCCTTGCCGCATGATATAAATGCGTACACGCCGTGTAGCACATACTACATGTCGTGTAACTCCTCCCCGTGTACGCGTTACCCTCAAACTATGTGTTGACCAGTCAACGGTCGCGTTCTGCGTTAAAGGCCGTGTTGGAAGTCATGTGGTGACCGTGTGAAATGGCCGAGTACCCGCCGTGTACTATAAAGTACAAGCTATGTACTTTTGTTTTTATCTCCTTTAAAAGGTGGGGGCCTCTCCTCCTTTTCAAATCACTCCTCTCCTCCTCGTTCCCTTGAGTAGAGCCCTCCCAAGAGACTCCAATGATTTTTTTCCTCCATAACTTCATCGTCCGAGCTCTGATTTACGATCCTTTAACAGCCACGGGATCGTAACGATGAGGCAGAACTTCTAACCTGGGATCTGTTGCTTTCCCTTCGGCTCTTCCTTCCCAGCATCCACCTGAGGAGTTTTTTTCAGGTTTTGACAGAAGCGACGGACGCCGACAGATGTCTTCTAAGCTGATCCAGGGGAGCATCGTGATCAGAACTTGTTGAGGTAGGGATCTTACCTTCGTCTGTCTAAATTGTGCATCATGTGCGGTGTGTGTCCTCTTGTTTACATGGAACACATTTGGACCGGTTAAATAAAGATAATAACTGGCTTATATAACGGGGATGGGAAGTTTTTGAATGCAGTTACTTTTTTTATATCGTGTGATATTATGTTGTGAATTGAATGGGCTTATGCCTACTGAAAATCACGGTCGTTGGGGGCCTTTGCTTGTGAAATTAAATGTCTCCCTATCTTTATAGACCGTTTTTGTGGATGGAAACTTGTCGATTGTGGAAATTTGTTAATCACGTAATGATGGATGATTAGAATCTGGAAACCTTGTGTGATCACCCCAGTTGAAAAAAATGGAATAATGAACATATTGGTGTTTTCTTGGTTATGTGCTGTGTGAAAGGGGGGTGAATCATGGGTTGTTAAGAATAGGATGGGAAGCAGGGCTGCAGAAAATTCTTTTAAAGGGGAAATGATTTGGTGAGTCTTGTTTTGAGATACGGTTGTGGAGATGTGGTTATAGTGGCAGTGGGGCTGCATGGTGGGTTGAGTGTGAACGAACTATGGATTGTGAATAATAAATGAAATTGGAAGAGTTAATGAATGATGGGGTATGGTAAATGAATAGGAATAATAATCAATGGGGATGGTTGGTTAATATAAAGGGACTTGTTGTGTTTCTTGTGTTTTCCTAACTTGATTTGTGGTTGTCAAGGATATGTTTTATGAAAGATTGATATGGTTGGTTGTGGATAATTTCCTAGTAGTTAAGGAACAAATAATAAAATTATGTTGAAACATGAAAACCTAAATGGGGTTGGGATTGTTTGTTGTATGCATACTTCATAGTAGCAGTGCCAAGGCATGTGCTTAGTTTTTCTATTTACAAGCCATAGGTTGGGTTGTGTGTTTCTATATATATATATATATATCTATATCTATATCTATATCCTTGTGTTATGTCGCACCCCTCCCATGTTGAGCACATAGTGCCGAACACTCCCATTTTACGGGAGAGGTTGTTTTCCCAATAGTTACTAGCTCCTTACGGATCCTTCTTCCATAGGTTGTAATGGCTTGAGGCGACCATACACCCAAGACTCTTTGGGTAGGTTTTTTATTGGGGTGTTTCCAGCCCAAGAATCTTCGGGTAAGTGAATTATATCCAAAGAATCTTCGGGATGAGGCCCGGGTGTGTGCGAGCGGGATACGTGGTTGGGAGGCCCAGGTCTGCGGGGGCGAGATACGTGGTTTTGAGGCCCAGCGGTGTGTGGGATAGATATGTGGTTCTTGAGGCCTATGTTTGTGCGGGCAGGAAGAGTGTGGTAGCGTCTGGACGTTCGCCGTTAGGAAGAGCAGCTAACTAGTGGGAAATGGTGCAGGGTACCCAATACTCTTGTTCTTATATATACCACTACCGATTTTTATGTGTTTTTGGTGAGCATGGTTGGTGATTTTGGGTTGATAGATCTCTTTGTAAGGTTTGGCTTCTTCTGTTGTTCTCACACGACATTAGGATGTCTCCCCACCTGTGCACGAGATATTTAGGCTTCCCTACTGAGTATACTAGTATGATCACCATAAGTGTACTTTCATGTTTCCAGGAGAGCTACCAGGGTCGTGCGGGACCCTACTAGTTGGGACAGTTTGAGTTGTTGCAGTTGTTGTACTCCTTTTTCTTTTGGTATTATACATTTAACTTTCTTGTACTTGTACTTTGTTTCAGAATTGTTTAAAAATGCATGTTGGATTGGTTTGGGTTATTTATATACACTTTTTGTTTTCCTTTTTGGTAGTTGACTTGTCCTATTTCCCTATCATAAATAATAAAAAGGGTAATCCCTCCCATTTTTTTGAAAACTCAAACCCTTGGTGCTAGTCGCCACCTCGAGGCCTACTGGAGGCGGGACTCGGGGGTAATTATCTCCATTTCACCATTGTCGGCTCAGGAGGATCATCTTTGATGGAAGGGGTTCATGACAGAATGGTATCAGAGGAGATGGTTGAGAGATAGGATGGAGTCTTTAGTTAGGAACATTGAGTATTGCATGGGATGTTAGGGCGACAATGTTGGTTGATCTTGGTGAATGACATAGGCTAGGGAAGACAGGCCAGGACACAGGATTTTAGGCCCCCCGTGATCTGATTCAAGGACTATAAGCCTACCGAACGACCAAGTGAGACTACATTGATCGTAGTTTAGAGACCCTATGGAAGGTACATTTATAATCATGTTTGTGTTTTACTTGATTTGGGTGTCCTGGGAAAGAAATAAAAAATGATAAAATAAAACCTTGAGAAATTTCCATGCTACTTGGACCTAGGAGATCTGTGTTTACTGTACAGCTATAGCACCTGGACGTCATCCTTGGGTGGCTCAGACAACTGAGGCCCAACAGATTCAGGCAGTCGATCTGTTGATGATTGACCGAGAGGAGGAAGATAGACACTGGAATAAGACTCTCCGTTCTTTATAGCGGCAATCCCTCAAGAAGTACGAGGGTAGTACTTCAGATATGGAGACGGAGGGGTGGATTGAAGAGCTAAGTATTTCTTTTACATTGATCCATGCTCCAAGGGAGTACTGGGTTCCCCTAGCAGTCAGTCATCTGAGAGGTGCAGCACGTCAATGGTGGACGCTCTACCTCGGATAGAGGACATAGGCAGAGGTTCCATGGGATGACTTTGAGCAGGAATTCCAAGAGGAATTCCTTTCTTCCATGATCAAGGTGGAGAAGCGGCAGGATTTACTCTCCCTATAGTAGGGGAGTATGTTAGTACGAGAGTTGTGGATCAAGTTCAAGGACCTCCTACGCTTTGCTCCAGATATCTTTCCGAATGAGGAGTCGGGCGAGACGTTTGGAGGAGGTGCTTCATCTTTCGCTCCAGTATGTTGTCACCCCCTTCACCCTTCCGACATAATTGGTAGTACAGAATACGGAAAAGGTCGTAGATAGGATGCACGCTCAGGGAGGTGAACCATGAAATGGGATCCAGCTGGGTTCTTTGAAGGGAATGGCAGTCAACAGCAGATCTCCTATGATGGGACCCTCCAGATTCAGGCTAGGGGGGAGCATGCCCCCATAGTTCCAGTTCAGATCTTTGGGTCCTTGCCCCTTTTTCACTAGCCCAGGACCGAAGTGTTTCTCTTGTCAATGTTTCGGGCACATTCAGATTCGGTGCCCGACCCAAGATCAGTACGATGGAGGTGGTCAAGCTCAGTGCCTCGCTCAGCAGCACCAGTTTCGAGCGAGGCCCTTCCAGCAGCAATAGGACCCTACTCCTATGAGGGCAAACATTGCCGGAAGAGGTTGACCTTAGGGTGCTCCATAGGGACCTCAACTAGGGTGTGGTCGGGGAGGTGGTCAACATCAGAGAGGCAGAGGATATGGGCATGGACAATTGCATGCAGTAGAGTTGGCAGCTCCAGCAGGACCAATGGTGGTTCGAGGTACGATTTGTTTGTTCAGCACTCTCGTTTCTTCTTTGTTCAATTTATGAGATTCACACTACTTTGTTACACCCGGTCTAGCCCATGCTTTAGGTCTATACGTAGAGAGACTTTCCATACCCCTAGTGTTGAGTACACTAGTTGGAGGATAGGACAGTGTATCTTTTGTTTTCCAGGGATGTGGGCTGATGTTTTGACCACATCGATCTAGTGGGGACCTTCTTTTGCTACAGATGCAGCCATACGATGTCATCCTAGGAATATACTAGTTGTTTTCTATTAGTGCCATTATTGACTTCTTCTGATGAAGGGTCTTGTTCTCCGACATGGATGGGCAGTGTGTATCTTTTGTTGGTGAGAGGAGCTATCAGGTGGGATGCTGATATGTGAAGCCTCTCCTTTTCTTGTTAGGAGGGTTATCAGTCGTTTCAACTGATACAAATATGATGGATGTTCCAGCCTGGTGCACATCTGATCTCGATGTCCCCTTATCGGATGGAACCTTCAGAGTTGCGGGAGTTGGGGATTCAGATTGACGATCTGATGGAGAAGGTTTTTATTCGACCCAGCATGTCACTTTGGGGTGCTCATGTTTTGTTCGTGAAAAAGGCAGATGGTGGTCATAGGATATTCATAAACTACTGAAGGTTGAATCAGGTAACGGTCAAGAACCGTTACCCCTTCCAAGGATAGATGATCTCTTCGACTAGCTGAGGGGATTAGGTTGGTTTTCTAAGATTAATCTACAATCTAGAAATCATCATGTGAGGGTAAAGGATAGTGACATCTTCCAAACGGCTTTCAGGTGTAGGAATGGGCACTTCGAGTTTGTAGTGATGTCATTTGGAGTTAAAAATGCACCAGTTGTGTTCGTCGGACTTATGAACTTTGTATTCCGAGAGTTTTCAGACTGGTTCTTCATCTTTTTAATCGATGACATCCTGATCTACTCAACATCGGAGGAGGAGAACTTTGAGCATCTCAGGGTATTCTTGGAGGTCCTTCGACACCACCATCTTTATGGGAAATTGACGATGTGTATGTTCTTGACGCAATAAGTACACTTCCTTGGGCACGTGGTGTGTTAGCATGGAGTGTTAGTGAACCTGTCGAAAGTGGAGGCAGTTTTTTCTTAGGCAGCACCCAAGAGCATGGCAGAAGTTTGTTGTTTCATGGGGATGGCAGGCTATTGTTGGATGTTTGTTTCGGACTTCTCTCGAGTTGCTGCTCCATTGACAGCTTTGACTAGGAAAAACCAGGTCTTCCTATGGAGCGAGCAGTGCCAGGAAGCTTTCGACTACCTGAATGAGAAGTTGGTTATTGATCCCGTACTCATGTTTCCAGAGGAAGGTTTGTTGTACGAGGTGTTTTGTGATTCTTCTGGCCTTGGGTTGGGGTTAATACTGATGCATGAGAAGGGTGTGATCTGTTATGGGTCTAGGCAGTTGTTCCCTCACGAGCGTTACTATGCCACCCATGACCTAGATCTTGCAGTAGTAGTGTTCGCACTGAAGTTATGGGAACATTACCTCTTTGGGGAGTTCTTTGTGGTCTTCTAAGATCACAAGAACTTACGTTATATCTTTTCCCAGCGTGACCTGAACTTACGGCAGCAGAGATGGGTCTAGTTTCTCCAATACTATGACTTCGAGATCTCTTACACTGAATTTAAGGGAAACATTTTGGCTGATTCCCTAAGCAGGAAGTCACATAAGGAAGTGGTTTAGGAATCCACTGATGCTTGGAAAATGATGGGAGATTTGGCTGCCTTGCACATGGATTCAAGGGTAGATGGTTTTAGAGATTGTTTGTTTCAGATGATGGTGTAGTCCTCCTTGTTGCAGCAGGTGGAAGAGTCTCAGTGGGGAGACTCCAAGGCAGAATTAATGCGGGATCGCATCGATCAGGGAAACGCTCTAGAAGGATGGGCAGAGGACAGCCGACATTAGATGCTTTTTCATGGAAGTTTGTTTGTTCCAGAGGCGATATGTGAGGTAGTTCTCCGTGATTTCCATTTCTCTGCCTTGGTGGTGCATCCGGGAGTTTCAAAGATGTACCAAGGCCCGAGGAAACATTTTTGGTGGCCCAAGGTGAAACGGGCAGTAGCGGAGTTTTGGCTAAATTCCTAGTGTGTCAGCAAGTGATGGCTGAACACCGTGTTCCTAGTGGTTTGTTGAATCCATTATATGTCCCTAAGTGTAAATGGGATGTCATCTCAATGGACTTCATCAGAGGATTACCCAGATCTCAGGGTGCTTATGATGCTATCAGGGTAGTGGTGGATTGGCTGACAAAATCAACTCACTTCTTGGAAATTAAGGAGTCGGGCTCAGTGAGTAACTTAGCACAGAGGTACGTAGACGAGGTGGGGCGGTTTCATGGAGTCCCTAAGACTATCGTCTTAGATTGGGATACTTGGTTTACCTCACGAGTCTAGAGTGGGTTACATCATGTTTTTGGCACCCAGCTACGCCTTAGAACTACTTTCCACCCCCAAAACGATGGAAAGATAGAGTGGCTATCCAGACATTGAAGGACATGCAGTGAGCATGCATTCTGGATTTCGGAGGATCATGGGTGCGACACATTTCTTTAGTGGAGTTTTCCTACAACAACAGTTTTCACTCTACTATTGGAATTGCACTATTTGAGGCTTTGTATGGAAGACTATGTCGTTCACCCATTTACTGGGTAAAGGTTGGTGAGACAGGTGCTCTTGGGCCAGAGGTAGTACAGAGCACCACAGATAAAAGTCCAACTTGTGCATGAGAGGATGAAAGCAACTCAGGACTGACATAAGTCTTATGCTGATTGTCGGAGGAGGCACATAGAGTTCTTGGTGGGGGATCATGTTTCCTTGAAGGTTTCCCCTTGATGGGGGCAGCAAAGGTTTAGGAAGGGGATTAATCTCTCTCCTAGGTTCATCAGACCTTTCGAGGTGCTGAGGTGAGTCGGCGAGGTGGAATATCAGCTGGACCTGCCGCCTCAATTGTAGAAGGTCCATGACGTCTTCCACGTCTCCCAGCATTGTCAGTACTTACCCGAAGACTCTCATGTTATCGAATGGGGAGAGTTAGATTTGGGAGACGACACTACCTTCGAGGAATGACCAGTCAGAATCGAGGATCGTAAAGAGAAGGTTCTCCGTGGATGAACCATCGCCTTGGTTCGTGTGTTGTGGAGGCATGGTGGCCTAGAGGAGAGCACTTGGGAGTGGGAGGCCCAGATGCATGCTGAGTACCCAGAGTTGTTTTGACTTGTGTTTTTTTTTGTTCATCTGAGCTTTCTTTTGATGTTTTACTCTGTAAAATTGATATATGGAATTCTTGGCTTGTCTGTTGTAAGAAGTTTTGTATCCTTGTACTCTGGAAGTTTGTATCATGTTCGGGTGAGTGGGGAAAGGAAAAAAAACCCTGGTCCTTAATCGAGATGCATTAATGGGGATGTGATTGAACTTGTGCGGGCGAGTCAGTGCCTCCTAAAACGGATAATATATTGACATAGGAGAAGGAATTTCCCCAAACCACGTGTTCGGGAAGTGTGTTGGTTGTACAGTGTTGGGGGCAGTGCAAGTTGAAAAATCATAATGTATAGAAATGGGAAGACCCAATTATTATTCGAGACGCATTAATGAGGATGCGATTAAACCCATACAGGCGAGTCAGTGCCGCCTAATGCGGATAATATATCGACATAGGAGAAGGAATTCCTAACACTATTAATTAGGGTTGTTAGATGGGTTCCTGTTATAATGATAGCCCTAATAGGTATCTTGTTGGGTTCCTCTGGGTTAGCTTTTGAATTCTCGGGGACAAGAATGTTTTAAGAGGTATCTGATGTAATGGCTCGGGCCTCTTCGGCCCATTCCTTTGTCAAAAAGAAGGTCATCAAGTGTTCTGGATGGTAAAATGGTCTTTTCCCACACTTTTCAGAATTTTGTAACTACACGCCGTGTAGTGTGATTACACACCGTGTACCAACTTGCGGGGTATACCCCATGTTGAAGCTGTGTCCTTACCGCATGAAATAAATGAGTATACGACATGTATCCCATACTACACGTCTTGTAGCTCCTCCCCGTGTACGCGTTACCCTCAAACCGTGTGTTTTCCAGTCAACAGCCATGTACCGTGTTGAGGCAGTGTCCTTGTCGCATGAAATAAATGAGTACACACCATGTAGCCCATACTACATGCAGTGTATCTCCTCTCCGCATACGCGTTACCCTCAAACCGGGTGTTGACCAGTCAACGGCCGCATTCTGTGTTGAAGTCCGTGTTGGAAGCCGCGTGGTGACCATGTGAAATGGTCGAGTACATGCCGTGTACTATAAGGTACACACCGTGTACTTTTGTTTTTCTCACCTGTAAAAAGAGGGGGCCTCTACTCCTTTTCAAATCACTCCTCTCCTCATAATTCCCTTGGGAAGAGCCCTCCCAAGAGACTCCAATGCTTTTTGTACTCCAGAACATCTTCGACCGAGCTCCGATTTACGATCTGTCAGTGGCCACAGGATCGTAATGACGAGGCGGAACTTTTGAGCTTGGATATGTTGCTTTCCCTTCGGCCTTTCCCTCCCAGCATCCACACGATGAGGTTTTTTTGGGTTTTGACAGAAGCGACAGATGCCAACAGACGTCTTCTATGATAATTCGAGGGAGCATCGTGATCAGAAACTATTGATGTAGGTATCTTACCTTTGTATCTCTAAATTGTGCATCATGTGGGGTGGGTGTCCTCTTGTTTACCTAAAATAAATTTGGACCAGTTTAATAAATATAATAAATGTCTTATATAACAGGGTTGGGAAGTTTGTGAATGCAGTTACTTTTCTTATATCCTATGATATTATGTTATTAATTGAATGGGCTTATGCCTAATGAAAATCATGGTCATTAGGGGCCATTGCTTGGGCAATTAAATGTTTCCCTATTTTTCTAGACCATTTTTTGGGATGGAAACTTGTGGATTGTGGAAATTGGTTACTCACGTAATGTTGGCTAATTAAAATATGGAGCCCTTATGTGACCACCCCGGTTGAACAAAATGGAATAATGAACATATGGGTGTTGGCTTGGTTATGTGGTGTGTGAGGGGGGGATGAATACTGGGTTGTTACGAGTAGGATGATCAATGGGGCTGCAGAAAATGATTTTAAATGGACAATGATTAGGCGAACCTTTTTTTGAGATACGGTTGTGGAGATGTGGTTATAGTGGCAGCAGGTCTGCAGGGATGGGTTGAGTGTTAACGAACTATGGATTGTTAATAATAAATGAAAGTGGGAGAGTTAATGAATTGTGGGGTATGGTAATGGAACGGGAATACTAATCAACAGGGATGGTTAGTTAATAAAAAGGGACTTGTTGCGTTGCTTGTGTTTTCCTAACATGATTAGTGGTTGGCAGGGTTATGTTTTACGAACGATTGGTATGGTTGTTTGTGGATAATTTCCCATTAGTTAAGGAACAAATAAACTAATTCTGTTGAAACATGGAAACCTAAATGGGGTTGGGATTGTTTGTTGTATGCATACTTTGTAGTAGCAGTGCCAAGGCACGTGCTCAGTTTTTCTATTTACAAGCCATAGGTTGGGTTGTGTGTTGGTCTATATATATCCCTGTGTTATGTCTCACCCCACCCATGTTGAGCACTTAGTGTCGAACACTCCCATTTTATGGGAGATGGTGTTTTCCCCTTAGTTACTAGCTCCTTCCTGCCTCTTCTTCCGTAGGATGTAATGGCTTGAGGCGACCTTACACCCAAGACTCTTCGGGTAGGTATCAATTGGGGTGGTTCTAACCCAAGACTCTTCGGGTAGGTATCAATTGGGGTGGTTCTAACCCAAGACTCTTCAGGCAGGTTTACTATTTCCCAATAATCTTCGGGATGAGGCCTAAGTTTGTGCGGGCGAGATACGTGGTTGTGAGGCCGAGGTGTGTGCGGGCGGGATATGTGGTTGGAAGGCCCAGGTGTGTGTGGGCAGGATACATGGTTGTGAGGACCAGGTGTGTGAAAGCGGGATATGTAGTACATGAAGCCCAGGTGTGTGCGGGCGGGAAGAGTGTGGTAGCATCAGGATGTTCGCCGTTAGGAAGAGAATCTAACTAGTGGGAAATGGTACAGGGTACCCAATACTCTGGTTCTTATATACTACTACATGTTGTTATGTGTTTTTGGTGAGCATGGTGGGTGAGTTTGGGTGGATAGATATCCTTGTTAGGTTTGGCTTCTTCTATTGTTCTCACGAAACATTAGGATGTCTCCCCACTTGTGCATGACAACTTTAGGTTTCCCTACTGAGTATACGTGTATGATCATCCTACGTTTACTCTCAGGTTTCCAGGAGGACTACCAGGGCCGTGCGGGACCCTACTAGTCAGGACAGTTGGATTTTTTGAAGATGATGTACTCTTGTTTCTTTTGGTATTGTTTTTTGAGCTTTCTTGTACTTGTACATTGTTTCAAAATTGTTTAATCATGCATGTGGGATTGGTTTCGGATATTTATATACACTTTTTTTCCTTTTTGGTGGTTGACTTGTCCTATTTCCCGATCTTAAATAATAAAAAGGGTAATGCCTACCATAATTGTGAAAACTCATACCCTTGGTTCTAGTCACCACCCGGGGGCCTACGGGAGGTGGGACTCGGGGGACATTATCTCCCTCTCACCATTTCCAGCTCAAGAGGAGCATCTTTGATGGAAGGGGGTCGTGACAATAATGGCCTTATTTTCAAAGCAATAAAAATAGTATTTCTTATATTCCTTTTTTTAATATGAATTATATATTTTCCATAAATTCAATACCTAAAATAATTATCAATATTGTTGTAAAGAATATAAAATTCGACGGAAACATATATCCTTTTATTGGATCATTAAAACACACATAAAAATATAATTTTGAAAACATAGTTGGGAATCCTTTATTCAACAAAATTGAATTTCGAAAATAATGAATGTTTATTGTGAAATATTAAAATATAATTATTTATAAATTTTTCTCTTTACTTTGAAAATAATAACTATAAAAATCCATCAACTAAATCTGAAACAAAAATTTAAAACAAAAGATGTATTTTTTAAAACCATAAAAATATACGAAAGAAATATAAATTTATAGAATGTTTATTCCACTAAAAAATGATTTGGTTTATAATATATGATGAAAATAAAATAAAATAATTTCCTCAATACAAAAACTGTTTTAAAATTTTAAATTGGAACTTTCAAAAAAATTACATCATACCTTAATCAAACATTACTATAGGTGTCCCTCAAAAAAAATATCTCATCATATGGATTTTGGGTCAATTACAATCTCTTAACAAGTTACTTTTAGTTCTCACATATTCTATATCTATCTTGCGAAAATTGAAATTATAGGTGTGTTGTTTAAAGGGTCATAGCCTAGTTTCACTCAAGAATACTCAATGATGATTATATAGCCTTCCCAAACTGGTATTTTGACAAAAGTTATTTCTTAAAAATCAATTGAAACACTTTTTTCAATGAATTATAAAGTTGAATTTTTGTAATGATATTTTTACCACAATAAAAAATATCAATCTTTACTCTTCCCTATATTACTCATAAATAAAATAAATTATCTATATATGTGTATATATAGAATATTTTTTTCTACCTTGTAAAATTAGGAATAAAATAATTTATTTTTCTGTTTCAAATTTTTTTAATCCTAACTCGATATGTGCCCAATAATTGTAAGGCCTCAACCTTAAATATTATATAATATTGAGTTATGTCATGAATTCACATTGAGGATCTTTTCAGGTTTAAATTTTCAGATAATTAGGCCATAACTATTACATTACATCTTCAATATAAAAATGTATATATTTCTACTATAACCAAATTTTACACAACAATAAAACACCTTAAATAATACGAGTTTTATTTTCAGGTTATAAATCTTCTTGAATTTTTATTTTCTATCACACTTCCTAATACCTTGTGAAAAACATTTCTAAAAACATGGGATAAGTATAAAAATATCAGTAAGGTTTATAAAATAAATAAAGAATACATTAGACCATCAATAAATATATATCAATGAAATAATACTTTTCAATATTAATAAAAATACCTTTAACATACATCAAAAAAATCATTAGAATTATGAAAATCAGATTGAAATAATAAATCATAAATGAATGTTTTGGCATCCATATCATACTTACATTGTAGCTTTCAAAACTACATAAAGAGTTATATTTGGAATACCCATCAAAATATATTCCAAAAATCTCTTAAGAGAAACATTAATATTTACCTCGGTCATATTACCCAATGAATTGGAGAGCTATCTCAGACTCAATAGACCTAGGATTATTATTGAACAACCAGTATATGTAAACAATTCCCAAGATCCATAACAAATTCATAACACATAAAACAAACATAAAGAAAAGTTAAAATTTTAACATTTCAATAAAAATATATCATTTAAATATATTTATATAACCAACCCATTATCAAAAACATTTTCAGTACCAAAATATGTAAAATATTATATGGTAGTTATTTTCCATTTAAAATCATTATGGCTTGTTAAGGAAGCCAAACATCAAATAACACTCGCAGTGGCGGAAAGATCATCATCGCCGCCTATGTTAAAAAGTAACATTCCGTTGTCATTTAGTAAAATGATACGTAGAAAAATATTCCCTTTGAATGAAATGAAAATTAAAATGGGTTATACACCGTATAAAATAAAGTCAAGTATAAATCTAAATCTGCATCAATGAAAGGATATTAAGATGTTGTCCCTTACAAAGATTGTACCATTAGATTTAAGATAAATCAATGACATTATTATGTGTGGATAATATAAAGACACCCAATATAAATGGAATGAAGACATAATGATACATAAGTATACTATAAATCAATTATAATACCATATATAATTTTATTAACATCTTCTTTTATTTGTTACATGTATGGTATGAACGAATCATCTGAATTTGAGGGGGAGGTAGTCCACACTTCCTCATGTTAAATTACCGTATTTACCCATTATGGAAACCATAAAGGAAATATATAAATAAAAAATACAGAAGTATAGAACAATATAAATATAATATATATCACATATAAATACAGTTCCATCATAATTGTAACAATGAGAGATTGTAGGAGACAATTGAACAATCATCATTTCGTGAGATATTAGTTCACCATCCAAAGAAACAGTATATTATGTACCCATTAAATGGTTGTTTCTATAAGTGTACTTAGAATACATATCATAACAACATCCTAGAACAATTAATATAATATTTTTGTTATAAAATAATGGAATAGAAAGAGTTTAGGGGGATGGGGAAGGAATATAAATAAAAATAACTTGAAAGAATGTGTTACCTCAAATCGGGTAACATCTTATGATTTGTGCCAAAGGGGTCTATTGAACTGACTTAGTTCTAGGGGATGGACTATAGAAGGAATACAGGGATGTTGGGGTCTTCTAGGAGTAGATTTTGGATGATCCATAGGGATTGAGAGGTTTTTGTAATGGGTTACAGTTTGTGGCATTTTATGAGAAGGAGGAGGGGATATTTAAGAATGTTTGAAATTTTTTATTATAAACTGAATTTTGATTTTACAAGTTCCCCAAACCATTTAATTAGAATATAAGGATATTATTGTTCTAAATAATCTCATGCAATGGGTTTTAGACAAGTTTAGGTCATAAAATTAACCTTATCTTTTAGCTTTAACCCCTACTTAACTAATTTAAATTTTACCACGTCCTCTTATATATTCATAATATATGGTAAATATATTTACTCTAAAATTCCATGAAACACAAAATGGATCAATTATAAAATTTATTTTATCATACATATCATTTGGAAGAATCGTTGATTTTTTAGGATACTTTTACCATTTAATAAAATATTAATTGTTTCAAAAACTTCTTGATGTCTATTTATAAACAATTCATATCACAATTTTTAAAAAATATATAAGAACGAAATTATTTATAACAAGCTACATTAATTCATAGATAAAAAATCACTTTTATCCATAATGTTCATGTATTACATAAAATTTTTGAAAATAAATTTATTTTAATATTATAAATTAATTTATTTAAATGATTCATTAAAAAGGTAATAAATTCATCATTATTGTGTTATAACTAAATTTATGTATTTGATTTATAAAAATTATAAATAATATATCATGATGTAGAAAATATTTTTATATTTATAAAGCATATTTTTAGTCAAAAAATCACTTATATAACCCCATATACAAATTGTTTTACTCAAAGTTATCTGTTTTTGTTACATTGTCCTTAACATTATATTAATTTTTATAATATGTCATTTTCACATATATGTAGATCCATGGGGACCCAAAATCGACCCAAGGATGCCAATGATTGGACATGTATCAGAAAATAGGCATTTGACATGTTTTAGGGTAATTTAATATTATAATAATAATAATTTTTTACCCTTATTTAAAAGATTTACCCTTAAACCATTTAAACTAAAATATTTACTGAAGTTAATATACATAATATATAACAACAAAAGATAGCTATTTACACAATTCGGTCATTTTGATTACAAATATGGAATCTATTTTTCCAAATTCAAAACATAGAAGTTTTAGAAATTATTTTAATATTAATATTCATTGTCAAACCAAAAGGTGTTCTTTTATGAAATGAAAACTATCAAATGATTGACATTTGTATATGTCCAATTTCAAGGAAAAAAATAAATTCTAATGAAAAACATTGGAAAAAATGGTAAATATAATATCCAATTACATTTTATACCCAATTAAAAATAAAATATAACTAAATAAATATATCAAATGAAAAGGCAGTTTTGAATTAAAATGAATTATTTTTAACTTTTCATTAACAAAATATTATCAGAAAAAATCCAAAATTTTACCCATAGTAAATTTTGATGTACCTATTCTAAATAAGAAATTTATTTTCTCAAATATAACAAATAAATGTGAAAAAAACTAGATTTAAAAAGGTTTCTCCATGAAAAGGTGATAAATCAACAATTTAATGAATATTAGAGTATCCCATACTTAAAATCAGATTCATTATTATTTTATGCCCATAAAATTTATCGGATAAAAGAATAACATTTTAAAAATATGTGTAATTAAAATATATTTAGTTATATTCATTCTTGCATATTTTATGGCTAGGAATTAACTACCATTTAAATTAAAATAATAATATATTATTTCTTTGTATAACTCAAAGTGGTGTGCAACATAAGATTTCAACAAAACACGTTGTTGAGTTTTGAGTTCTCTATCGGATATAGAATCCCCTTGAATATAAATTTAATATTTAATTCAAAAATATTAATAAATGTGAAATTATCATATTCATTATTTACATAGGATTTTACATAATTCTTCCTTTTGGAAATTGCGTCCTCGTAATTTAAAAATTGGGCTCGGAAACATCATTGAATGCCCCACATCATTAAAAGACTCAATAAGACTATAACTTTAAAAAAATGATAGATAAGTACAAAAGTCACCTGTAATAACCCATACAAGGATTCCATGTAGGAAAACATGGATGTGGAAGAGAAACTACATGTATTGTTCTAATGAAGAATGATATAAATCATGATTATGAGAAAGATAACAACAACCAAAATGAAAACATGTGATGGGTTAAAAAGCTATTGGGTTCTCAGTATGAAAATAAAACATACATCATTTTTTGTATCAATTTCCATTTCATAATTTTTGATATTTTATTTATGATATTTACTAAGGACATAAGTAAATATACTTACTTTTAATGTAGAGTTTCATCCTTTAATAAGTTTCTACAAAAAAAGTCATCTTTTCCCAAATGATGAGAATTCAAGATGACTTTGGTCACACATGAAGCGCTAGAATCAACTTCGAGAGAATATCATGATCTGAAAAAGATAACCCATTTATTTCACGTGTCATTATACATTTACCAAAACTAAAAAGGTTATTACAATATCATATAATCTTCAATAAGGGTAATGCTTTATAAAAAGTAATACTAATCTTAATCTCAAAAATTCGAAAGACAATACACAAAGATAAACCAAGGACATTCATCAAAAAATTGCCCTAAAAATTATTCAATGTAATCAAAACTATGATTGAAACCCAAAACACAGAAGGATTTAATGACATATTCTTCCAGGAAAATGTTAACATTTATCTCAAAATATCATTGGCTACTCTTAAAGTATCATACTGAAATGAAATTAACCAATTCACATATTCTCCATCATAGGTTAAACATTTCCATAAATAACCCAAATTTCTATATGTCAACAATAAATAAATAGATTCATCCAAAATAAAATTCCACCATTACTCCTCAATTGAAATCCCGAAGTATTTTATATTCCATAGGCATATAGTGTTCTCGAAAGAGTAATCTTCTGCCAAAATAACCATTATCAATTAATCACCAAATCATTTTCTTATACTAAGGTAATATATTTGATATAACATAAGAACCGAAATAAACTTTTCTTGATCCCAAAAATGAGCTAACTAAAAAGAGTTTTTTCACACTACCTAGGGACATCATGTAGTCAAGTGGTAGGTGATAACTTCCAATCTTACATTGGTTGTGGGTTCGATTCCCAAATCTTTGACCAACACGATGGGTTGTCACACTATATATGTATTTTCCTTTTTCAAAAATTATATAATTTTATAACATTCCAAAAATTGAGATAAATTCCAAAAATATAACCATAACATATTTTCACTACAAATATTATCTCATACCTCTCATTTTCATCCCAAAAAGTAACAACCTGTAATTGCCTCAAATTCTAGGATCATATAATCCCAAATGGTCCTTTATAATTATATACAAAAAAGAAAATATAAATATTTCTTGAATTACATTTTAAAATATCAAATTTTAGGATTTCTCATACTAGAAAAAGTATTCGAAAGAAATCATGCCATTAATAATTTTAAACATATAATCATCCATAGATCCTACATAAATCATCAATTCCTAATATTTATAAATATTAATCATTGAATATTATTCCTGATCCTTTATCCATTATTTTTCTTATTATTATTTTATATTTCTTTTATGGAAACAAAATCATGCATGCTGTCCTCAGATTTCAGTGTTGTAAAAACATGATCTAAGAAATAATTCATACCTTTTATAGGTCATTTTTAGTTTCCTCATCTTAAATTGGAATGGAATTAGGAATTGGTAAACATATATTTGTATGATCATGATGATCCCATTCTCAAACCTTGTTTATAGGAAATCTATTTCTACAATTACAATGCACACGCCATTTATAAAATTCTATCGATTCTTCAGAAAGAACTTCTTGCCCATTTATATAGGCAACTAGATAATTTCTTTTTTAATGGTAGGTTATTGCTTTATGACATTCATGACCACATCTGAATCATCATCTCATCTATTTGAAGAATTTTACTACGTGGTGCTTTCCAAATCCTTGAAACATAGTTTTTTGAATATACTTACCTTTATAGTTAATACCTGAACTCTCATTGCAATTCATTTCTCGCATATACGATGCCTTAGAAAAATAACCAATGTTCAGGTAGTAAATCCTGACTCCAGATAGATGTTTGAGAATAACTACAATATTTATCACTGCATCTTCTACTTCATTGGGTTATTTATTCAGAAAACTGTCATAATTTTATTCACATCTATAATATATTATGAAGAGTATAAACACTGATATATACTTATTCAATTTATCCTAAACATTTTCTAGTTATCAAATATAACTATGATTCCTTCAAATATGCTAACCATTATGGTTAGGTCATTAATGCCTAAATAACACCCTAACCTCTAATGTTATCTAAAACAACCTCTCATACCAACGGTAAGGCCCCAATATTAAACATTACATAATCATCAATTATGTCATGAATTCATATTGAGACTCTTTTTTAGGTTTAGAGTTTTAGATAATTTGGCCACGATTATAACATTACATCTCAAATATTAAAAAGTAGATAATTCTACTATAAACAATTTTTTACACAAAAATAAAAACCCCTTAAATAGTACAGGTATTTTATTCAAGATATAAATCTTCTTTAATTCTTCCATTTCCTTACCTTCACTAATACCATGTGAAAGTCATTTTAGAAACATGGGATGAGCATAAAAATCTCAGTAAGGGTTATAAAATAATGATAGAAAACATTAGTCCATCAATAAATATAAATCAATGAAATCATACTTTTCCATCATAAAACATAATCTCTATAACATAACTTACAATATCATAATATTTATAAATAACACATATAAATCGTTAATCGTAAAGCTAACTTTTGGCATCTATATCTTATATATATTTTAGCTTTCACAAATATATATGGAGTAACTTTTGGAATACCCATCACAGTATATTCCCTAAATTTGTTTGAAGGAACATTAATATTTACCTCTATCACATTACCCAATTAATTGGAGAGTTATATTGGGATCACCCACCCTAGGGTTATCACGGAACCACTCATATATGCAAACAATCTCTAAGAACCATAACATATTCAAAACACATAAAATGAACATAAAAAAATATCATTTCTACATTTCAATCAAAAAATATAATTTAAATATATTTACATAAACATTCCATTATCAAAAACATTTTCAATACCAAAATATGTAAAATGGTATATGGTTTTTACTTTCCTTTTAAAAATATTATGGATTGTTAAGGTATCCAAATATCAAATAATTCTCGCAGTGGTAGAAATTTCATTGTCACCGTGTATGTTAAAAAGAATCATTCCTTTTTTCATTATGTAGAAAAATACGTAGAAAAATATTTCCCTTGAATTAAATGAAAATTCAAAGGGTTTTATACACCGTATAAATAAAAGTCATGTATAAATCAAAATATGCTTCAATGAAAAGAGATTGAGATGATATCCCATACAAAGTTAGTTCCATTAGATTAAAGAAAAATCAATGACATAATTGTGAGTCAAATATATAAATACACACAATATAAGTGGATATTAAGTGTGAAACAATCATATTCCATTCACACTTATTCAAAACACGACATAATCGAGAAGTATAAATTTAACCCAAATAATGGAAATTGGGTTAAGCAGTTCTCTTACCTCATGTCTGACTTGACTCAGTCGTTATTTAATCTCCAAAATAATAAACTAATGATAATTTCTAATATATTTTGATTATTTTTCATTTTTATTATTCCTCTTATATCACTTAATACCATGTTATAAAAATTACATAATCATTTATGTTAATAACGGTCGTTTTGTCAATTTTTGGTATTTCAATCAAAATGAACATGTTAAAATTACAAATTTTCCTTGTGGTCAAAAGTCCATTATCTACAAAATGATATTAGTTTTCTACATATCATATATATCATATATATCCAGTATATATATTTGAACCTATAATAGTACAGAACATTTGAAGATAGGAAATGAAATGTGTTACTCCTAGAAATGGTAAGCCGTACATATGAATGAACGCTACCTTCATTTTTATTTTGTATTTAATGGAATGAAAATTTAATGATAAAAATGTATAATATAATTGCATTATAATATCATATATAATTTCATTTACTTAATCCTTTATACATTCCATGTATGGATTGAACGATTCATATCACTTTGAGTGGGAGGTAGTCCGTACATCCTCAAATGAAATTATCGTATTAACCCATTATGGAAACCATAAAGGTATTCATTAAGTTAAAAATACAGAAGCATAGAGAATGTATATATATATATATATAATAAATATCACATATAAATATAGTTTTATTATAAATGACACCATGAGAGGCGGTAGGATATAATTGAACGATCCTCATTTCGTGAGGCAGTAGTTCGCAGTCTACAAAAATTGTATGTTCTATACCCATTAGAAGGAGGTGTGTATAAGTTTATTTAATATACTCCTCATAAAAAAAATTTATTATATTTTATATACTTTTATTGTTACAAAATAATCTAATAAAGTGATTTTAGGTTTTTTGGGAAGGAAAATAATAGAAAAGCTCTTGAGAGAAGATGTTACCTCAAATGGGGTAACTTCATTTAATTTTGGCCAAAGTGCCCTCATGAATTTTCTTCTTCCCATGGGAATGATTAAAAGAGGAATTAAGGTATAATGGGAGCTTCTTGGAGTAGTTTTTGTATGATCAATGTTTCTTCAGTGATGTTTGTAAGGGGTTAGAAGTGGTAGCCTTTAATAAAAAGAAACATCGGCTCTTTAGGAAAGATTGAAAATATTTTTTTATTATAAAATGAATATAGATTTAAAAGGCCCAAAAATCATTTTATTCGAAGATATGGTTAGTATTGTTCTAAAAACTTTCATTAAATTGGTTTTATAAAAGTTTATGGCCTAAAATTAACCATATCTTTAATCTTTATCCCTTAGTTAACTATTTTTTTTACCATGCCTGATTGTATATACATACTATATGGTTAATATATTTACTATAAAATTCTAATAGACCAAAAATGTATCATTGATGAAATTTAAATCATAATATATGTATTTTGGTGTTCTCGTATATTTTTAGGATTATATTATCATTTAATGAAATATTAATTGTTTTAAAAGGTCATTTATGTCAATTTATAAACTATTCATATATGGACTTTTAAAAAATCAATAACGACTTGATTATTTAGAAACACCATAATTACATCATATATAACAAGTTATTATTAACCCTAAAATTCTTTTATTACCAAAAAATTGTCAAAATAAATTCATTTTAATATTTTTAATCTCATTTATTTAAAACATTCATTAAAAAGGTAATCACTGCATCATTATTGTGTCATACCTAAATTTATTTATTAGCAGTATAAAAATTATAAATAAAATACCATGATTTATAAAATATTTTTCTATTTCTAATGACTATTTATAGTTGAAAATATTATTTATATAACCAAATATGAAAAAGTTCCATATTATATTTTTTAATGATACATTTTTAATAACATTAAATAAATTTTTATAATGTGTAATTTTCAATTACAAGTGGCTCCATTAGGTCCCAAAAATAACCCAATGATGTC
The DNA here is from genome assembly GCA_963277665.1 of Viscum album. Lineage (NCBI taxonomy): Eukaryota > Viridiplantae > Streptophyta > Magnoliopsida > Santalales > Viscaceae > Viscum > Viscum album. The sequence continues at coordinate 1,872,457,288 of OY728133.1, forward strand.
GATGATCATAAAATTATAATACAATTGGGTTAGGACATAGGTTAGGGTAATCTAATATTATTATAATATTATTTTTTACATTGATTTACCATATTAACCCTTTAACCATGGTAAATAAAATATTTATTGAAATTTATATTCCTAATGTCTAAAAATAAAAGTTACCTATTTACATAATATGTACATCCAGATTCTAAATATGGAATCCATTTTTCCATATTCATAATATAGAAGATGATGAAATTAATTTTAAATTAATTTCTGTTGTCAAAACTAAAAAGTGTGTTTTTAAAAAATAATAAAAAACAAAATATTGACTTTTTGTTTATGTCAAATTTAAATGTAAAAGTAAAAACATATGACAAACATGTCTAATCATATTATATTTAGTTCTGTTCAATCCCACCCATAGAATGGCTATTCGTTGTCTACTATTTAAAAAATAATATTTTTATGTTATTATTTCGGTATAACTCAAAGTTGTGTGCAACGTAAGATTTAAAAGAAATACATTGTTGCATGTTGAGTACGTTATCAAAAATAAAATCTCATTGAAAGTAAATTTAATATTTAATTAACCTATATTAATAAATATGGAAATTTCATATTCTTAATTTATTGTGGATGTTACAATAATAATCATTTTTATCTTCTCACCATGACATATAAACATATATATTTATAGTATTTTTATTAATCTATTGTGTGATGGAAGAAAATAATCACATGAATGTACATCCATATTTTAATTTTAAGATGACACTTATGAAAATAATAATTCACCATTACATGAGAAAAATTCTCATTCAATCCTAATATAGTTTCCAAATTTACTTTTTAACCCTTATGAATGTTCATACAAATCAATATTTCCCTAATATGATGACCATTTTGTGAACTAACAACCTTTATACAAGAGTTATGAATGGCCCTTTTGTTAAAATTAGAGTTACCCTTATGATTTTCCATCAGTTATTCCATATGTTAAAAATTTACTATATCATTACATGAGTTTCATATTAACCCCCACATGACATGGGAGATTCTGACTAACTCATACATCATGAGATTGCGACCATTAAGTGATAATAAAATTGATGATCTTCCCTTATGTTTTCAATGAAATCCATCAACGAACCATAGAAAACCCGAGTGTACCCATACATGAAAAAATTCTTACAGTCATACAATATTAAAATCTATTCTATTAACTATATGAAATTACTAATAACATTTACATAGCTTCCATTTATCCATACCTTTACAAAAGAGTGAAATCCTACTTATTTATTATAATTATTAATTTATTAAACATTATAACAATTAAAATTAATTAAATCCATGACATATTAATTTATTATATTTCATATCTAATATAACTTTTTTTATTAATTTATCAATATATTCATAATATATAATATATATATTTTGACATTGAAATTTAAACATATACATAAATATATTCTCTTAAATTTTATAGAATTTTCCTATAATTATCATTGTCTTACATAAATTCATCTTACCATAATATACTATGATAAATATTAAATTTATATCAAATTAATATAATCTACTAAAAATACTATCAATTTTAAATGAATATTGTAGTTAAAATAATATCTATTTTTTTCAATAATCTTAATATTACAACTAAAATATAAATTTACAATTTTCAACAATTTTGAAATAAACTATTCCAAAATAGAAATGATCAATGATATTAATGCAGTTCCCATAATATTCTTTTCATTAAAAAATAAATATAATTATTTAATGTTTAAGCTACTAAAATTATTTTTTTCATTTAATATACATGTTTCCATACTCTTCCACGGTAAAAAAATAAAAATACAGCTAGTATGGTATTTTTATAGCATGAATTAATATTTTTTACAAATTATGTTTTTTATAGGAATTTTTATTTTATTTTATTAAAGATAAATAATTGGAAAATATATTCAATTGTTTTATTTTATAAGACAAATGGGTTTGTAGAAAAAAATCTATCATTGAATTATTTTCACCATTTTTTCCTCAACTAAATCAAAAAATATAATTTATTATGAAAATATTTCAATGACACAATAATATTAAAATCATCCAAAAGAGTATTATAAATTAAAAAATTCATTTTAATCAAAGATACCATGAATCACCACTAAATATATTTTTATAAGTCAATAAACCTATAATAAATAATTATTTATATGACATTGTCTCTCTAAAATAATTTTTTCGCAAGAAAACATTAATTATATTAAACATGAATCTTAAAATCCTCAGTAAAAAATAGTATGATACTATATAATCTTTACCCGATATCATCACAATAATTGTTGTAAGCTATAATTTTCTTTTGGTATTAATTATAAAACTATAGACCCACCCTTCCGAATATATTTATGAAAAAATCATTTTGTTTTATTTATTTATTTTATTTAAAAATTGATATCGAATATTTCACTCAAAATTTAAAACACATTATTACATTTTCCTATACAAATTATACATCCCTACAAATCCAAGGATGTTTTTTTGTATATTTTTATTATTAATAATTAACTTTTATTGGGAAAAAACTCATTATAGTCTTCTAAATATTCATTAAAATATCAATTTATTTGAAAATATACCCTCAATCAAGATAATTGTTTTACCATAATAGATCATACTCATCATCTAAAAAAATTAATACATAGGGAGTGAAACAAATATATTCATATTATTTTTATTATAGTTCTATTTTGGAATAATATAAAACATATTGAAGTAATTATTAAAAAAATTGAATATGTAAATTTAATAAAAAATATTGTAAGAGTAAAAGTAAAATTCTCTATTAAAATTCATAACGATTGTTAGGAATGATTATTTTAAACTTGAGTAAATTAGTGTTTTTCATTACAAGACATTTAAAATACACAAGGAAAATTATTGAATTAAAAACCATTAATTTTATAAATCAACCATTAATCTATTCCAAAATTTAAATTTAATTTTTGAATATAATTTAATAATATTTTTTAGAGGATAAATATATAGATATTTTATAAAATATTTATTTCATAGAAAACAAAAATACGGAGAAATCTTGGAAGTTTAAGGAATAATAGGTCCTACATAAAAATTGGTTGAAAAATTCCCATTATTATTGGGTATACCTACTATACCAAATAATGTTGATGATGTTTAAGTTCAAATATTTTTAATATAGCATTTCTGAATTTCCCATTTTTAGCTAGAGTTTTCTAACCAAACACTAATTTCAAAATGTTAACAATACTGTTTAAACAAATCTTTTTTAAAAATTAAGGATATATATATTCGATAAGTATACAATATAATATAATTAATCATAAGGTTTGGTAGTTACCAAAAATTCCTGGAAAAAAATATATATTTAAATTAAATCTGGTGAACACCCATGGATGCAATATGAGAATATAATGAATTACCGTACAAAACACTTAACATAAATAAAATCAATAGGGGACGGTAATTCATAATATATACATAATATAGAATGAAAATGTTTTAATATACCATTTTACACATAAAATGTTGATTTTGAAAAGGGATTTGAGACTCATTAATTTTTAGACCTTGAAATTTTTAAATAACGAATCATATTTTTGAAATGATAAAAAAAATATTTTAAAAATATATAATTTTATAATAATATGATAAAACTAAAAACACATAATTTAAATTTTAAATTAATATTTAAAAATTTATTTAATATAGACTTTTTATTGATAATTATAAAAATAGTGGAAAGGAATAAATATGTTTGGATTGTGTAATCCCCATCTAAAGATGGTTTTTAGTGAAAATTAGAGAAAAAAATATTTTTTAAATAAAATTCCCTTACAAAGAGGAAAACAATTTACAAATTATATAATTTCTATAATAATTTACAAATTAATTAACTAAATTTTACTATAGGTATCTCTCTAAAATAAATTTTATCATGTAGGATACATCCTTAGAAAAATCATTTATAAACATACTCATTATTCTCCATGGATCTCTCACTCTCTATGGACCACTAAAATTATAGGTTTTTAGTGTGAAGGATATTGGTTATGTTCCTCTAATAAAAATTATACTAACCATATACTATTACAAAAATTATAATTTTTTTACAAAATTGTATATAAAAAGTATTTTACACCATGTGTGTAATGAATTATAATCAAGAATCATTCAGTTTTCAAATAATTTAATCACCAAATCATATATGATAGTTTACTTATAACTACCATTATCCCATATAAATACTAACACACACACACATGAAAATATATATATATATATATATATAGTTTATAATCTACATAATAAAAATAAGAACGAAGATGGTGTTTGTTTATGCTTCACAATTTGTTTTTAGTCCCCACTCGATTTATCCCCATAATCATCAAGGATATCTGACCATCATGATATATATATATATATATATATATATATTCATATTCTACTGATAATGATAGTGAATATAATATTAATGATATCTCTATACTATTTATGAAAGTTTTAATATTAAGATAACCCTTAAAAGAATATCAAGATCGCATTATGTGAGGTTAAAGTTGGGCTTGTAATATTAGGTAGAATTCAAATTAATTATGTGACCTTTACATGGGTTAAGAAAAATTAATATCAAAATTATGGTAGGATCCTCATGTATTACATTAACTATTTCATGGGATTTATGTACTACACATACATGAAAATATAAGATGCCATTATGTAATTCTTATAGCTTCACAACCTATTTGAACAATACACTGCTTTTATGTTAGTTTTATATTCACCCATATGTGAAATTGGAGGCACTGAATGACCCTTACCTATTTAGATTTTCACCTTCATATGAGAATGAAATTGGGTCCACTCTGGTTCTTGGTGCTAATTCTTCGCTAGATTTGGCTTCTGATCTAGGCACCCTCTTTTATTTCGATGAGTTATGGTGGTCACATAGTGGAAAACTATGTCCAGGGGTCCTTCAGTGAGTGGAAGTCAATTAGTTTCATGCAAAAAACTATTGTTTATAATTTCATTTTTTTTAAATAATTGTGATTTATTTTATTTTACACATTATCATATATATTTATAAAAGGGTGAAACAAACAAGAGTTTGATACATTAATTAAAATTACTGCATTATTCAGTGATTAATTCCATTAAAATTCAATGTATGACTTGTAAAAAAATAGAAATACGATAATAGGAAAATTTGAATAACCCCGACCAACTAGAATCATCACTATAACGAACAGCAGTATAGAAATTAAATATAATATAATTAAAGCAATATACATTATATAGAATTAAAATTTAGTACCATGAGAGGAATTAATAAAAAAATTAATCAAGGAATTAATATGAATTTTTAATTGGAAATATTAACATTGGGATAGTAAAAAAATTAGATTTTTAATCTGCCTTTCAGGAATAGTAACCGGACAATTGGGAATATTAACATGATTGTTGGAATAATAATTAACCTTCAAATTAATAAATTGTGATATATATAATTTTCAAACTGATTAATATAAATAAAACTAAACATTATAATTCTAATAAAATTTATCATGAATAACAAAACATAAAGAAAATATATGAACATTTGAAATAAATTATATTTTATGTTATGTTATAAAAATCAATTCATTATCATAAAAAATTAGAATGACAAATTTTTAATTATTATTTTATAAAATTAATTTTAATTTAAAAATCATGACATCAATATTTTCAGCAGGTTATTTGTTTTAGAAATTTTTTAAAAAAATTCACTTTTTATGTGAATAGTAAAATTATTGTTCATTCTTACCAGGTGTATCATTAATAATATAATTTATAATGAAATAATTTCCTAAAATTTTCTATAATAGGGGAGACAGAAAAATAATATTTGACTTCATAAATGATTCATTAAAATTAAATAAAAGTGATTTCTTGACCAAAAAAATTAGTTTCTAAACTCTAATATTTAAATTATCACATTAAAACAATATTTTTTCAGTTCATCCACCATTCCTTTTGATTAAATTGATGAATTTTAATTATAAAGTGAATAAAATTTTTAAAATAATGTTATTTAATTATAATATGGTTTATAATATAAAAAATATCATAATTACAAAGTTTATCTTACATATATTATTTTATTCAAAATTTCTACTTAAATATACATTATCCACAACTATAAATAACCCATATTCCTATGCATAAAAACCACTCCTCAAAAAATTTAAATAGCCAAATATGTAGCCATTTACTCTTCTTTAATCCTCTTATGATCCATAGATATGTTCTACATTAATTAAACTCTAATCATAAATGAATACTACTGTCATACAAGGGATCTTACACAGGAAATATGGTATGTTTTCATCAGCTATTGTTTCAATTTTCCTATACTGTTCCTATCTTTATCTTTCCAATTAAATGAAAAAAATTCAAATATTAATTTTATAGTCTTTAAATATTATATAAATGATGCTAAACTACTATAAAAATTATATTTCTGATGTATTTATTTTCTATACATCTCTTTCTCCACCATTAGATAATGATTGCGATAATGGTTGGTTAACCACCAACAAGTAAATTTCCAAATTATTTTATATCACTAACCCTATTGAAAAAAATAATAAATTATTTATAATAACAAAATTTAAAAATAAATTTATTTCATTCCTCTAGAATCAATTCTACTAATGTATAAATTACATTTAACAAGATATTTAAATTGAAGCTAAATTATACATATTTAAGGTAAATATCATATCAAAATATATTCCATTTCTAAAAATTAAGAAATATAAGTTATTATTGAAAATTATTGGTAAAACTTAAAGCAACTAACATCAATATAATTATTTTAATAATCTAATAGTTATTACTCATTAAGGGGAAAAGTAATAAAATAAAGTGGTATTTATGATAAGGGGATTCTCAAAACCAACTAATATTCATTGAGTTGTCCATCATTCTCATCATTTTTAGTATGAATATCTTGACTTCCTAACCTAGGTGCCAATAAATAGTGCCCCGAGAAAGTTGTTCACAGGCCCTCAAGCACGCCTCCCCATACGACCGAGGGAGTCGATTACCATGGAGGGTGTGGTAAGTCAGTCTTTTATTACCCTCTTTTATCATAGTAAAACACCAATAGGAGAAAATAAAAATAACCAAGTAAGAAAGCTTATAAATAACCAAATCAATACCATTTCATATGATATTCAAAACAAGAAAAAAAATATTCAACTGAAAGGTAAAACATGATATGACAATGAGAATGCCAAGTGCCTATAATTCAACAAAAATTAAAGACAAAACGACTCTCAAGAGGGCCCTGAACTATGTATGGTTCCCTCTCCCATGATCCATTCCCAAACAACAGCCCATCCCAGTGCCTTTCTCTATTATGTAATGAAAAAACAAAGTCTACTAAAGTGTTGATCAGGCGGCCCATAATGGGTGTGAGTGAAACTCCATAGGTCACCACCAATAGTGTCTAAAACATGTCCAATAAAAATATATAGTATATAGTATTTTGAAGTAATAAATAAAAATCATAAATAAACAGTTATAAAATTTACATTTAATCATTAATCAAAAAATTAAGATCCATTTCATTTCTTGTTTTCTATTTTATTCATCCTTAATTATTATCATTCCTTTTTGGTTCAACATCATGCTAGGAACTCCAAGTCTCATTCAATGTAGGTCCCCATGCCTAACAATCCATATCTTAGTCGGTTAAAGTCATCATTCCAAGCACTCCAAAATATCAATCATTGATAACTATTGGAGATGAACACCATGTACAAGTCCCAATATCTAATCATTCTAGAAATTCATGTCCATCACCCAATAAATTTCACCCGTTTAATTATTCTAAAATTCACAAGAATTAGCCACATTATTCCATTTCTAATCTAATGATTAGTTAAACATTTCAAATGACATTAGTCAATTCAATAATTAACTAATAAAATAAATAATTAATTAATCAATCAATATAATTTTCATCCCATAAATTAATCCTTCACAATGAATTATTCATATCAAATATTTACTTGTCATAATTAATTCTATCAATTAATTATCTTTGATCAACATCAAGGAATATACTTTATTCTAAAAATTAATTATCCTATATAGCCAAAAAATATTTTCATAATAAATTTCCCCGAATAAATTATCTAAACACAATAAATTTAATATATGAATAATAATATCTCAACCCATAACAAATCTCAAAAAAAATATCAATTTGGGAAACCCCCCTTCGTTTATTCCATAATTCAATTATCAATAAATCACCAAGTAAATCATAATTCAATTCCACATTACAAATTACACTATTTTTGGAAATATATTATCTTGGGAAGCACAAAAATACAATAACACACATTAACCTATCAAATCCACGACTATCAGAGTTCAATTTATACCACCTACCTCTGTTTATTGATGGATGTTAGCCAAATGGAAATCCCCAAAATCTGAATGACACAACGTCATTTATCCAGATCCGAATATAAATCCCTAAACCAAAATTAATATAAAACGTATAAAGATCATTCAAATATAAATCTAGATACACAATAATATTTATATATATCAACTCATAGTTTTAAATCAATAGAAAAAATAGAGACCCTTCATGTAAAGGTCATGGGAATATAGAGGAATTAACGGGAGAAGCAATAAGATAGAACCTACATACTGGGAAAAGAGTAGATCTTCAATCTGTTCTTCCTATATTGAAGTAAAATGATTGAATCTCCATGAAATACATCCAAATGGATCTAGGATTAACAAGAATATGTCAAGATAGAGCCAAGGAAAAAATATTAGAGTCTCGAGGGTGGGTGGGTTAGGTGGTTTTAAAATAGATTTTCAGCTAATTAATCCTATGCGAACAATTTTATGAGAAGGGTGCATGGTTTGGGAAAATCGTGCACCAATAATTTGGAAATATATATACAAGTTTCCACATTTGGCATGTTTTAGTCACACAGTTTTCCAAACTGGGCATAAACTGTGCATACCTCTCTGTCTAGGTTCTCATGGTAGGCATGATTTAGTCCCACAGTTTGTTAAAACCATGCGAAAACCATGAAAAGCCCATTGTACATAGGTTTTTCTTCAAAATTCGCCCAAACTCACCATAAGACACTTATCTAAAACAATGTTACATTAAAACCACAAAAATTACATGAAAATGTTCCTCATATGACTTCATTAAATTTCGGGATCTTAAAATATCCCCACTTTATAACAGTTCGTCCTCAAGCTGCATTCCCAAACATCTCAAAGATTCCATGCCAAAAAAGATTGGTTCATTGAGCCCCCATGTATGCTTACCTTTATCAATATTCCTCTTGAACACTTCCACATTTCCATAACACATGAACTAACAACACTGTCTTTCCCCATAATACGTTCTCACTATGATACATCACACATATCAGATGCTCCTCAAAGGAAGCATATATCTCAATTTAAACCACTTCAATATCTATCACATGAGAAGGTTCGGGTGATAAAATTATAGTTGTGACACCTGAAAAAAATCATTCATAGTGATGAATTTCTATTTATGGGATAATCGGTATGCCACTAGCCTGATTCTCTCCAGTACCTCAAATGGTCCAACAAACCAGGGCGCCAACATACCTTACCTATGTATCCTATGGTGACCTAATCTAGGTGACAACTAAATGAATACAATATCACACTATATATACTCATGGGGTCCTCTCTGTCTATCCTCATATGAATTCTTCCTACACTAAGTCATAGCCATATGTTTCTGAATCAACTGCATCTGCTCCAATGTCTTTAGAATGATACTCGATCCCAACAGCTTTGAACCACCATCCTATAACCTACATAGTAGTGATCTCCATGTTCTTACATTATTTTTTTCTTATGGTTCATCTGTATATTTTATTAATAACTATTGTTAATGGAGAACTATAATAAACTCAATTGCTTCTTCCAAGAACCACAAATGTCAATCACACATGCTCACAACATATCCTCTAACACCTGTATGGTATGTTCTGATTGAACATCTATCTATGGGATGAAGTCCATACATAAAAAAACATTTATACCAAGAGACTTCTAAAACCCCTTCCAGATTCATGATGTAATGCATGAATCATGATATTAAACTATAGTCTATGCCACCCCCATGCAACGAACAATATCTTGCACATACATTTCTCCCAACTGTTCTACTGTATAGGTTTCCTTGATTGGAAATAAATATTCTACATCCATTAGTTGGTCTATAATAACCCAAATTGAATCATTATTCCTATGTTTATTGGTTGTTTATGCTCTGCCTTCACCTGCTAACCGTTGAAACATATTATTACAAACCTTGAAATCTCATTATTCATACCAACCCACAAAAACTGTCATCATAGGTCATGATAAATTTTTTTTCACCCCAGGAATTTCCACACACATTGAGGCATAAAATTCTCTCATGAGTTCCTCTCTCATACTCGTAGGCACAAAAACCTGATTTTTCATATAGACGATCTCATCCTCATATATAATCCAATTTGAAGGGTTCTCCCCCTCTAGTAGGATTTCCATTAAGGATAAACACTGTAGATAATCATACTATGTGTCCCTGATCCATCTTACAAGTGTAGACTCCACTGTTACAGAAACCAGATTCATCCTCTCCTGACTCTCCTGGACTACCACATGAATATCGACCAGTAATGTCATAATCCTCAAGTCAACAATTGACTCATATACCAACTGAGTCTAAGATTGCCTAATTATGGAATCATCAACATTATTCCCCTTTCCGGGAGTATATTCTAGTGAAAAATCAATGGACTACATATACTCTACTCATATTCACTGTTGAATAATTAAGTCTCATTATGAAAAGATATATGTCAGGCTTCTGTGATCCGTAAAAACTGTAATCTTTTCACCCAAAACATATTGTGTGCAACAATTAAGAGTATAGAACACTTATAATAACTATAGGTCATGAGTAGGGTAATTCCGTTCATATGGATTTAACAACCGAGACATATAAGCAACAACTTGATCTATTTGCATTAATACAGCTCTGATTCTGATCACAAAAGTTTCACATTACACTGTGTACTCCTCCCCTAACTTAGGTAAGTTCAAAATTTTTGCCAATGTAAAGTTATTCTTATGCTCCTGAATATAATTCTCATATGGTCTTTTCCAATTAATCTTTATCCCATCCTTTTTTCAAACATGAAAGTGGTGCTACCAATCGGGAAAATTCCTGTATCAACCTCCAACAATAACAAGGTAATCCAAATACGTTTTGGATATCATAAACATTCAGGGGATGCTCCCAATCAATCACTACATGCACTTTTTTTGGGACATCTTCAACACCTTCTACCTAGACGATATACCCCAAAAAGAGTACCTTGTCAATCCAAAAATGAAATTTAGATATCTTTGCATATAATAGATGATATCTTAGTGTACCCGGGATGATGTCATGACATTGGGAATGATCTTCATGAGTATTATATTACACCCAGATGTAGTCAACAAACACAACCAGAAACTAATCTATGTAGGGATCAAATACCTTGTTTATCAAGGCCATACATACTAATTGAGAATTGTTTTGACCCAAACATATAAAAAACTCATAAAGGTCATACCTCCTTCTAAAATTAGTTCCTGGTATATCAAAGGTCCGAACACTCACCTGATGATACCCTAATCTCATTTTGATCTTTGAGAACACAAAATCTGCCTTCAGCTGGTCAAAAAGATAATTCATACGCGGAAGAGGATATTGGTTCTTCATGTTTGTTTTATTCTAAATCCATTAATTAAAAAACAACCTTCAACTCCTACCAACCTTCTTTACGAACAACATAGGTGATCCCCAAGCTGACGTACATAAACAGATAAACCCTTTTCCCTTTAACTCCTCTAACTAAGTTTTGAGATCTAAATAGTAGTCGGTTCTATACCATAAGGTGGAAAATATATTTCCTCATCCCCTGATATAAGTTCAATAGTTAATTCCACATATCTGTAAGGTAGAAAACGTAAAAATTATTCAAGAAATACATCTTGAAACAGCTCTACTATGGGTAGGACATCTTTTCTACCACTCCCATCATCCAATAGAAGACAATAAACATGGGTTGTGAGCTCTCCCAGTTGATAAGTAATTGGCCCAGCTCGACCAATATGGAGATCCCAAAGAATACTATACTCTTCGATATCTAGAGAAAATTCCTTGCATAAACATATATTCCTAAACCATGACTTCAGCGGTGCATCGATATTCATCACCACTCTAAAAGAATCCTCGTTCGAGCTTAAAAAATAAAACTATTTGAAGATATAATGGAATGAGATACACCAGTATCAAACCAAGAAATAAATAATGTAGAATCAACTAGAATAGTACCTCTCATAGTCGATAGACCAGCCTATCACTCCACAGGTGTAGGATGCACTGCATGTAAATTTCCATCCCCTATTCTCTGTGGTGTCTTATGACTCTTTTTGGTAGCCCCACTATAATTATATGAGTGTTCATACCATGAAGCACCACGTCTACTACCAATATCGCCTTTACCCAGAGAGTTCCCGCTACCATACCTATATGTTGTAGAAGACCCCCTTCCCGCACTCTGACTCTGAGAAGCTACTTACTCAGAACCATCTAGGCATTGCTTCGAACAGAACTTCTTTATGTGAACCATCATTCCATAAAAACGACACTCCACTTGTGGCAAAAGAAAATTCAGGCAATAGTGTCCAAGCATACCCCACTAGATTAAAAGAACATGATTAATATCTGGTGAAATTATTCCTCTAGGTTTCCCACCTTTCTTTCCATTGTCCTGACTAAGGTTCTCTTAACAGTGCTTCCTACTCTCAGAAGGCACACTCATTGATTGTCTAGTGACAGCTACATGTTCTGTACTAGACGCCTCCATTAGATTCCCCTCTATAAATGAGAGCTTGGTAATCCAATTCGGATAAATTCTGCAGCTTAAAGTTATTAACATGGGCCTTAATATCACACATAAGTATGTACTAATATCATTTTCCACAACAAGACTCATTTGCCACCAAATATTAAGGAAAACTCTATAAATATGTGAAACTTTCAGCCTCATCCATTATAGACTTTCATTCATCGGTTAGATGCATAAACATTGAAGCCTTCCCTTGACTCAATATCTTTTTTTTGAAGTTCTCCAAGAACTTCTCCAGAATGTCCTTTCGTAACATATAAACACTATTTCCAGATCATATTTGAAAGCCCAAATGGCACTTCACTAACACCCGCAACATATATGCTGCCAATTTGAATGTCCTCCAAATTGGAGTCTCCAAATAGTAAAGTATCATCTCAATGAATTCAATCTAGAATATATCTCCCTTAGGTCCACCCACTACAGTAAAATTTGGAGGGTGATTCATCTGAAACTGCCTTGTCCACTCAGATATCCTTTTCAGAACCTTCCATAGGTATCTCTTTTTGAATTGCATGAGATGATCAAATTTCCCTTGAAACTATTATGCTTCTTCTTCCGATTAAAAAAATATTTCCTCAATTTCTCTATCTAGAAGTTAATTTTAGGACATACCCCTCGGTCACTCCCATAAAAAGAATCATGGAGTAATAACACTACAAAGCCAAACACATGTATTAGTTCTCATAAAGCAACCTTATATCGTGTACATAAGTGATAAAACTAACACATCAAGTTTTAACTTGGATTTTGAAACTTTTTCTCACAACACGATCACCACTAAGGCCATATCACTACCGTTAACCATCATAATCCTTGGTCTTGGTTAACAAGAGTACATATATTTTCATTAATTGATTCATCCATTAATTACTAACTTTATCTAAAATTAATTAATTAAAAATTTTATTAATTAATAATAATCATTAAATCAATCATGTTTCTCCTTAAGTTCCCATTTATTCTCATTTTGCATCATTATTTCAATATCAGAGTAAGGAAAAATAGTTTTTGTTCAAAAACTTCCCCATAACTCATTATCACGTGAGTTCCTAGAATGCTGCATATCAGAACAAAACTGAGTGCCTAGAATGATGCATGCAGACTCAATTATCGTTCCTCTTTAGTTCATAAATCAAAATTCAACAACTGTTAAAAAAATATCACATCACACCACAAGTGAGTCACCCAAGGTGAAATAATATCTAACAGTAACAAAAAAACATCAATCAAAACAATCCCACCCTGACTACTCAGATTTTACCCCATACATGGGTTTGAAACTCCCTTACATGAGCTCATTAACAAGCCTCATCTCTTCCTAGTCTCATGTCTACCATTCCCAAAATATTAACACAAAATTAGAAGAATGAAAATAACACTCTTTGATACTAATTCGTGACATCCCATTCTGGATTCTACTAAATGGTTCCCCAATCTGGTTGGCCACATTCCCACAAGAATTCCACCACATATGCCATAGGGTAGCAGTGAGGGTATGGAAAGTTAATCTTGGGGATATTATACAATCTTTTATAAGAATAAAACCCCAATGGATAAAAACAACAATATCCTAGTACAGAATCTAATAAATAACCCCAACAATATCAACTCATATGATAACCAAAATAAGAAAATAACAAACTCAAATTAATGTTAAAAAATTTTATGAAAATGTTAATGTCAAGTGTTCACAATGAAACATAATTTAAAGACACGAAGACTACCAAGGGGGTTTGAATCCACACAAGGTTCCCCCTCCCATTGTCCAATATCAAACTACAACCTTTCCTAGGGCCTTTCTATTATCCTATCTTACAACAATAAATTCTACTATGGTTCTGATCAGGTGGCCCAAATATAGGGGTCATTAAAACATAGTAGACCACCAACAACGGTGTCTAAAAAAACCTAGTCAAAAGATAGTGTATGAAGTTTTATGAAGTAATAAATACAATGCATAATTAATTAGTTAGTGCATTTTCATTTAATCGTTAATCATAACAGTAATCCAAATTTAATTTCATGTTTTCATTTTGAATAATCATTAATTATTATCATTCATTTGGTGTTGAATGTTTTGTTAAGCACCCAAATTGTGATTTAGTGTAGGTCGACATGCCTAACACTCCATATGTCATTAAGTGTAGGCTGTTATGCCTAGCACCCCAAAATCTCTAGTTGGGATAACTATTTGGGATGAATTCCATATCCATGTCTCTACATCAAATAAGTTTAGAACGCCATTTCTATAACCACAAAAATCTCTTACATTTAATCATACTATTCTTCACATGAATAAGCCACATAATTCCATTACTAATCCAAATATTGGTTAAACATTTCAAAGGCCATTAGATAACTCACAAATTAACAAATCACATAAGTTATTAATTAATTCATCGATTATTTCATAAATCATGAATATTATAATTCCATAATTAATTATTCACAATTAATTATCCAGATCAAATCTCAACTTTTCAATATTATTTCCAAAAATTAATTACTATTGATCTTCATCATGGAAAAAAATATTTCGCACAATTATTTATACTACATATCCAAACATCATTTGATAATTAATTTCACCCAATTAATTATCTTCACAAATCAATTAAATATATCAATTACAATATCTCATATCATAACTAATCTCCAAAAATATCTATTTAGGAAACCCCCTTTATTTGTTCCATGATTCAATTATCAATTAATTACCAAAGTAATCACATGTCAATTCCACATTCCTAAATAATCTAATTCATGAAATCAATTATCAAGGAAAGTTAGAAAATATCTAAACTCACATTCAAATATCAAATCCATGAATGTGGGAGTCTGATTTATACCACCAACCTCAGATTATTAACAGATGTTAGCCCAAAGGAAATACCCAAAATCCAAGCTGCACAACATCATCGATCAGGCTCCAGATCTAAATCCCTAAACCAAAATTAATATGAATGCATCAAGATCATAAAAATCGAGATCTAGATCGACAATCCTAGAACTAGATCTCAACATATAGGTTTAGATCTATGGAAATAGTAGAGTTATTCCATGAAAAGATCATGGATGGATAGAGGAATAAATGGGAGAAACAACGGAACTAAATCCACTTTCAAAGAAGAGAGTGGATCATTAATACAAGATTTCGATAGTGAAGAATGATATTCAAATAAACTTGGAATACCTACAAATGCCTCTTAGATCACCTAAAAATTTTCAAGCTAGAGAAAAGGTCAAAATATGTTCGTCTTTAGGGGCTCATGTGTTTTTAAAATATATTTTCCGATAATTAATCATGTGCACATTGTTTCCTAGGCAGGGGTGCACGGTTAGGGGAAATCATGCTCCAACTGTGTGGACCTCTCTATCCATGTTAGCACAGTTGAAATGGTTTACTCGCATAGATTTTCAAAACATTTGCAAACTGTGTGGACCTTTCTATCCATGTTTTCATGGTGGGAACAGTTTAGTCACACAACTTTTCAAAGTGTGCATAAATTGTGCGGAACCCACTATATTTTAGTTTATCTTAAAAATTCACCCAAACACACCCCAAGCCACTAATCCAAAACAAAGGTACATAAAACCCTCAAAATGTTTTTTTTAAATAGGTCCAATATAATTCTAAAAAAGTTTGGGATCTTACATATAATACCCTAATATTCCAAAAATATTCTATCAATATTCTTACATTTTTTTATATACATGTTTCCTTCCATTAAAAAAGGATTTTTTATCCAAATAAAACTATTTTTCAAAAATAATTTCTCTCCAAAATACATCCTCAACACATCTTCATTGGATTATTCTTCAATAAATATTGATTATTATTATGCCAAGTATGTTTTCCCTTATTTGTTTTTAACCCCCAATATTTATCCATTAATATATGATTTATATAGTCTTTAAGAAACCTATTTCATTCCATGTATTATTTCATGAATCCAATTTTTTTATTTTTTATTTGGCATGGATGAATATTTGAATTTTATAATATGATGTCTGTTCCCTCAATTATATATCCCTATAATGCATTGGGTAATGTGACAAAAATCATTTGATTATGTGTACTATGAAGGATCGAGTTTCTATGTTTGTTCAAAGTGTTGATTTTATAATTTATAAAAAAAATTATGCTTCAAAATAATTTTATCTTTTTTTTTCTATATGTCATTTTGAATACAACGAAATAATTTTTACTTTTTATACTTTTTAAAATTACAAGACAATTTCATATTTCATCCCCATATGTATAATTATGATCCAAAATTTATGACACGATTATGATGATTATGACCACTCTTTTAATATTGATTTATGTCTCTTATTTATATTACACCAACCTTCCCCTTAATAGGATTTTAGATCACCCCTTTCATTGATGTATATCATCAGGTGATTACATGAACTAAGGGGAACTTGAAAATTTATAAGGATAAATAAGATTAATTTTAATAAATTTTAGGTTTTATTATGTATAAGGGATGGTGGATCCAAACATTAAAATGATTCTAAACCATTCTATCAATGAATATATAATTTTTTGATTTTTTATCATTAAAATTATGTAATAGACATGTGTGAAAAAATTAAGGTCTCAATCACTGGTATTAGATGAATGGTTATATATTCATATAATTAGAAATTTAAAAAAATAGTAAATTTTATATGTTTAGGTATGTGTGTATGTTAAAAATCCTAGAAGAAGAATTTTAGAAAAACAATAAACATATGAAACTCATGAGATATTCAATTAGATTTAAATTCTTAATAAATTATGTTATTTATTCATCCTTTGTGGAACTTTGTTTTTATCAAATGTTTTATATTTTAGACAATGATTGGAACTAGATAGAACTAGTCTAACCACCCATATGAGGGGAAGTGCAATGATTTGTTAAAAGACATCTCTAATTATATGAGAGGTGGATATCTATTCATTATACTGATTTTTATGTAGATATCATAGGCTATGAACAATGATTTGAACCATGAAAAACATATACCTTCACCCAATAAAGAGAATATAGTCATGGGTTCATTTATATATAAATTACCCACAATGATTAATTGATCAACCAATAAACATTTAAATGAGTTGTTTATTTACTCAATAGAGAATATATTTTCTACACACCACTTTTCAGAGACGTATAAGTGTACTCTACCTATCTATATTTAGATTAAGAAGGTGATCAATATTGGGAAATGATAATTAAATATAATCGAAAGGATATAATATAATAGATGGAGTGACATGATAGTACAAAAAAATATTCATAACAATTATTTCTATCAAACATTTCAAAAAAATGGGGTGATATTTATATGTGATAATGAAATAGTAAGGTGAACATATCTTGACATATAAGGAAAAAACATAAGGATCTCCTGATATGCCTCGAGTTTTTTATCTATAATGATTGAAAATATTGATAGATCTATCTATACTTTTAATTAACGCCTTCAAAAGACTCTATGTAACTAAGACTTTGGGATTTAATAAAATTTTGTTTGATGCACCCTCTAATTAGATATGGTGTTTGGAGAATGGTCCCATTTTTATGTATATAATAAGAGAATAATGGAGTTACAAATTGGTTGTGAAAATGAAAAATGAGGAAAGAGGATCCAATAATCCATATATTAAAATTATGGGATGAATCTTAATTGTAATATCATTATATTGTGGGTAAACGTTTCATGTGTTGTAGATATGGACACTAAGCTCATGAATATCAAAGCATTCGTGACCCAACAAGACTAGAATCGAGCTGAGACTACCCCAATACCACCTTAAACAAGGAGAGGGCTAGTGACAAGTGATGAGTAGGGATATTTCACCCATTGTAGGCATTAGCAAAATGTATAGATACACATAAAAACATCTGAACTCCCATATAATGATGAAATGTAAATCAAATGAAACTGATTCCTGCTTATATCATTAATCCCACAATAATAGTATGTAGAAAACGTAATGAAAGTGGTAAAGGGATGAATAAAAGTGAAACAAAAATTGTAGAGTACAAACTACAAATAAGGTTTTGAATATGATCAAATTAAACCACCTAAAAAATACCACCATCCATTTAGCCAAAACTACCCTCTTCTTAATCCATGTCATCCTAGGAAACCTTCAAAAGAACCTATTCTGTATAAGACATGGCATGTGTGGGAAAATCCCGTATAGGTGGGAGTATAAAAATGCATATTATTAAACCATTAAAACACTAAACAGAAGTATTATGAGTCCTTAGATAATAACAATAATATCAAAATCAATGAAAATACAATATATACTTAGGAAGGACACCACACCTTTAGAAAGTCTCAACAAAATATCTAACCAAAGTATTATACAAGAAGATTATAGAAAATGTTAATTTTGTAAGAACCCACACCTCAATCCATTCCATGAACATAGATACTCATGAAAGAGGTTATGATCATTGGGACAATCACATGAAAATTCAATGGTCTCTAAATATCTCGATTCTCCGATAAGGGACCACAGACAAAACCACTAGGGGACACCACAATCCAAATATAGATCAACATAGTTTGTGGGGGATCAATTTCTTCTAACACTGAAAAACATATTGAAATATCATGATATACAGAAGATAAATGATCTATAAAAGGTGGTCATGAAGATTCAATAAACCCAACCCTTGGTATAATAATGAATTTTAGAGGATCACAGTCTTGTCACATTGGGGGACACCATAAGTTGTACCTAAGTATCATCCTCCGTAGGTTATCATAATCTAGAGATATAGACACAATCCCACAAAATATCCACATGTTTATAGACCTAGATAACAAACTCACCCGATACTGGTCCAAAGTGAAGAAAATAATGGCTCCTAACATCCTAAAAGAGAGTACATAGGGTGTACTATAGTACATGGTGTGTTTAAATAACCCATAGTCTTTTCATGTTCTTTTATATCATATGTAATATTAATGTCCAAATACATGTAATTTATGTAAGATTATATAGTGGGAATAGGTATATTGTCACCCAGTTGGTAACCTCTAACTCATGTAGATGAGGTTATACATGTGTGCCATCTTATCCACACTGGGCTATGTCCATGTATACCTATCAATGTATACCTATGCATGTCTATGTGTACTCTAATAGAGACATTTGGCTACCAACATAGGTCTCATGGCATGTTACTAGTGTCTTATATAATTTGATATTCTATTCTTCATATAATCCCTTGTGTTGCATCTAGGGCGCACATAATGTTTGATCTAATTTTATACATAGTGTAGCTTGGATATTTATAAGAACCATGGGTTCTCCTCCATGTAATCTATCCATGCAATAGTAGTAGTGATTCTATCCCAGAATTCAATATATGAGTTTTTCTGGCCCTCCTATCATTAGAGATCTATATTCGGGAACTAAATCGTCTTGGGAAACTCTACATTTTTCCCATATAATCACTTCCACACATCAAAACAAAAATAATGGGGACTTTTACCCCATTTATATATACTTTTTCATCCCTGGTCTTTTTCATTACTCAATTACACCCTCAAACCCATCCTCACATGTAGTATTTATCTATTTCAACAAATAATGATTGTTCAATTATCATATACCATGTATTGTTCAATCTATAGGCTAAATAAATTTCCCATGATTAATGTGAGAAGGAATTGGTATATAAATCCATAATCAAAAAATATGAGGATTGAACCTCAACCATTTTTTCTTTTTTACCTTGATCTATTTTAAATAGGTTAGACAAAAAAGAGGGAATAATCAACGTAAAAATAAATCATCGATAAAATAAATCAAACGTCAATGAATAAATAAATTCATTTTTGTTGGAGTGTACTATTTTTGACACAGGTAAAATAACAGGATGAAATAACATAAATATAATATACTAAAATATGTTTATACTAATAGATGAAAAATAAATATCATTAGTTTTAATCTTTGTTGAGATCCATGATCCCTAATGGGGAAATAATCCTTTACCTTGATCTAAACCAATTTCATCTAACATTAATCCTCCAAGTGATCATATCAGAAAACTCCACTCAATAACAAGGTTATGCAGTTAATACTATAGGTTTAGGAATAATTTTGTTTAAATAATGTATTCTAGACCGTTCTATCAAAATCAACAAATAAATAAATATTTGTATTTATTTTCCCCCTGGTAGGAATTTATAGAAACTCCAAACACATATAAATATTATTTCCAACAAAGGGTAAATCCAAGGCTGGAAACTAAGTAGTGGCCACTGATTTATGATCAAGGTCTTATTTTAAGAGTAATTTCTATTTTTATAGAAAACTACACACTTTTGATATTAATATGTTATTTATATTTTTCAAATATCAATGTTATGCTCATCAGAAGTACAAATCTCTCAAAATCACAGATCCTATATAAGAAAATAATCCAAATAATATAATGCTGTTTTGAAGAGAAAAAATTTGATTTGTTACATTCTCCTTGCAATATGGATTTTTATTCCAAGGCATGAAAAACCAAATCAATAAAAAGATGAGGGTTTTGATCTTGCATGTGGGTCTCTCAATCCTATGTAATTTCCTAAATAATCATATGATTTCAATAGACATGAACTAGGGGAATCAATCACTGATGAAGTATCCTCTCATTATGATCCTTGTTCTCCACCGTGTAATCATAAAAAGTATTCGAATCCTCATTGTTTTTCTCATCCCAGTTGATAACATGTGATGAGTAATTCACATACCTCCACAACTGAGACACACGTAATAAATCATGAACCCCATATAACATTAGTGGAATAGAAAAGTGATAAACCACCTCACCAACTCTTCAAAGTATCTATATATGTCCAATTAATCTCATAGATAACATTCCACCCTAAAAAAATATATTTAATCCACGATGAGCTGAGAACCACTTGAACATTATTTCACCCACATCAAACTCCAAATTCCACTGCCATCAGTGAGAATATGACTTATAACAGCTATGTTTGTTTCTCATATTCTCCTTGATAATATATACCTTCTCTATAGTATTTCACACTGACATTGGGGCTATGAGTGCAGCCTCACCCGGATCAGTCATTTAATGTGTTGACCAATAGGGCATCCAATAAATGGTAATGAATGGTGAAATAACTATGGTGGAATGTTATCTATTATTATAATAAAAATCCAATAAGAGTAGGTTTCCCTTATATGTACATATAAAATCCAAAATTCAATTCCACAAAATGTCATTCAAGACATAATCTACTAAATATAACTATATGTATTGGGGGGAGAAATCATCTTCAAATTCCTCCAAGTCACAAAGCAATCCTAAAATCCACTACATATTCATGTTGTGATGTTATAATTACATATATAAATTTTATTCAATGGAATTAAATAGAAATGGACTAACTCTTTTATTTTCAATCATCTTAATCTCTCAGTTGAACACTACACCTGAATTTTTATGAATTGGGTTGAATTAGTGATTTGGTCTATGATCACCCAAATAGTATCTTCTCATTTGGATGTATGTGTTATCGCCCCCATGAAGTACATGAATATCATATCCCACTTTTTCTATGGAAGATAAAAAGTTTATGATAAAACAAATGTAACCTGGTGGTCCGCCTTTAGGTAATGAAAAGTGAGCCTTTGAAAGACAAACTCTACAAAAACTCTATTTATTCTGGGCCACTAATGATAACATGAGAGGTAATAGTACAGATTCTCCACACTTGGATATACCACAAAATGGGATGTATGGAAATCCTTCATCACCTCCTCCTGCAACACTAATGTAACCATCATCCATCCTCTTAAAATTATAATGTGCTCCATAATATCATAACATCGATCTGGAGCATGTCCAATGGATATATAAGGACCTGAGGTCACACAGTGAGTATCTACAATATTAGAATCCCTGAAATACTATTAATGTTTTCGGTTAACAACCATTGAATAAATATATGATGCATCACCCTTGTATATTATTGAGAATTAAAATAAAGATAATTACTCTAAAAACACAACCAATAACTAAGATCATGTTCTCTAACTGAGAACATCTTGTAGAACAATACCCTTTCTCGAAGTATAAAGAAATATCCAATTCATAGTCCTAGTTGATGTTAATCCATTGTCAATATCCCATGTTAATGTCCTTCTGAGATAATATAAACTTGAAAATATTATGGTCAATATAGATGTTAAAAAACATTTCCATTAAGTAGTGTTACCACATCATCAGGGGAAATACAACCTCCACTTTCACATTATTGTGGGATGGAATGTTCACCTTCTATGGTCTAAACTACTTAACGAATTTGAAATCACAACCTACCATTTCATTAGAACACAACTATGTTTGGTCCCTGAGGATCTAAAAAACACCATGTACACTACACCCTCCACTGATAATCTCAATATAGTGGGTTCTAATAAATGTCATCCTAAAATCCTAGACACAGTGTTGGAAATTTACCTTCCACATCAATTGGTGCCCCTTCAAGTAAAATCTATCAAAGGTGTTACTAATTTGGATAAATCTATTACAATTTATTATAATGCACTGCATACCAAAAGAATTTTTGCACCTCTATAACACTATTTTGTGGCTACCTAGCTAGCACTGCCTCATCCTTTTATGGATCCACCACCATTCATACATTCTATATGGCATTTTTCTGTAATGTGGCTCTATAAATTCAAAAACAGACACATCGTGAGATTTACAATAAGATAGGGATAATGAATTATTTCCAATTCCATCCCCAATTGTTTAAAATTATCCACCTTAGTCAATGGGGAAACATGGATATCATCAATGTTGTCCACAATGAAATAGTCTATAAAAGGCCAAAATACCGTGTTCATGATTCAAATGAAAAATGATGGGGCATTCTTCACAATGTAAGGCATTACCCAGTACTCATGTTGTCCATAAAAACTTCTAAATTTCTTCTTTAGTAAATCCTCATCTTCTATACATAACTGGTGATATCACTATCCGAGGATAGTCCTTGAGAACCATTATGACCTAGTATGATGATCAAAGTGGAAATATATCTTTGGAAGTGGATATTTACAATTAAGGTTCACCTGGTTCATGAACATTAATTCCACATATAATCTTAATCTATCATCATATTTCATGATGAACAACAATGAGGAAAACCATTGGGGAACACTGGGTCTTAATAAGGCCATCTTCATTAAGTCCCCCAACAACATACTCAGATCAAAAACAACTATTGGGTCCATCTGATATGTTTCTAAAGATATCAAGGTCCTCCTAAGGTGTAATCCAATAAATAAGTCTAACTCTTTGAGGTGATGTTATAAAACTACATCCTTAGGAATGCAGTCCCTATAGTCTTCCATAACCATAGAAACCTAGAACACATTACATCCACTAATCTAAGAGCCAGTCTATCCACCTAGTGAGTAATTAACTAAACCCTCATATTATTAATACCATCATACTTTTCTTGGGGATTAATTTCATCCATATAGGTAAACCATGTCCCATCACAATGGAAACACCATGTCCTATTCCTTGATGAATCAATAATGGAATGAACTATGGATAATAAGTACATACAAAATACGAAATTGCAAGGCTGTATAAATTCTACAAATAGATCACATATGTGGAACTCTACTCAAATCATTAGATCGTACTTCCCTCAGAAGAGTGTGTTTGTCGAGTCCCCACCAATCATTTTGTAGAAGATAATATTTGTAGAAAAATTATTAAATAAAATATCTAATTCTGAAAAAGATAAGTTTATATAAAAGAAATACTCTCAATTTTTTATATAAATAATGAATATAAGGTAGAAAAGGAGCATATTTTAACACATATCAAACATGGAACATTGGGTTAATTGGCCTCCATAACCTTAATCTATCCTCCTCCCTGACCAACACATCTTGGATCTTGGCATGGACCATTTGGGGGTGGTGGTTGCAATAGATTTATCCTCCAACCAAAAAACTTTTCTCTACATGTCCCTCTTCATTGTCAATCACCCTATGGACCACCATTACCATTCATTTGTATCTACTAGGGAGGTACTTTAATGATATCTTTGTCAGTTGTACGATGGTTCAGTAAATAATTTTCATGATTTCCCTAACCATCAATATAGAAACACCACCTCTCCTTTAGTAATCTTAAGTGTTTTTAAAGAGGTACAACACTAATACATTATCCTAAGATCATATATTGAAGTATATTACACTACTAAACCCCTATGAGTACAGTCATCTATTTTTGGATATGGTCTCATCTCCTCAGTTCCAAATATATCAACCAACTATTAGGGTCCACTCCACCAATAATCTCCCCTCTACTAAGGCATTATCAATCACTGTAGTATAGTTTGGAATGAAATGAGATATCATTGAATCTCTAATATCATAGTGTATTACATTCTACATTCTTCATTTTATATAAAAACAATATCTCGCACCATGTACATGGAGTACCATGAGAGATAAACAAACCTCACAGAATACTTTTCAACTTTCATACTACCTCTTTGCTAATATAGATGCTACTAGAAATGAATTGATCAAAATATGGAAGAATAAAACTCCACACTAATGATACATTCAATGTATAACTAAGAGAAAATTATCTCAAACTGGAATAAGTCACCAGAATCCATCATCATGCAAAGAATCCCTGAATAAGTCCCACCATGAAATCTTTCATCAGATCTAACAATGTCCATATAAAAAGGAAAACTCACTTGACTTCCTCCCTATATACCATTCGAACCAAGCAGTCTAGATCACCCTAAATTATTGGAGGACTCTATATCTTGAACTCATGCAGTAAAATCATCCTGATTTAATCCTTATCTAGTACTCCTGCTACTAACTTTTGATCAATGGTTTATGATATTGTTGTAAACAACCCTTGAGGACCTATCTCATATAAATATCTATTTTCTAAATCTTTTCACACTATGGATCTTTATAATGATCATTTAAAATAATTGGGGATGTATTTCATCATAGAGAAATCATGAAACTAATAATATGTACCATTTTCAAAGAGTATATATGGGGAGAAAACTCTAGAAGGATATGGAATCCAAAAACCATTCCTATATAATTCATTTATGAATTTTTTTTCATGTAACTAAGTTTTAAATTTACATAGTTAAAAAATAATGTTGTCAGAGTACTTCTGAATTGATACGTCGGTTGCTACACCAACTCTGGGGTCCTAGTCCTGAAGTTCAAAATCAATATACATTAACAATATTTCCACAAATTCAAGGACCAATCTCACTGAATCTTCCCTTAAGGTAAATTATTTTACATGTTATAACTCCACCACAACCCGACCCATATGGGCCTAATTCATTACTAGCCCAATCCCACCAAGAATTTGATAGGGTCTGAAAACTAGTGTTGTGTGTGAATATCCCACACATTAGAGGAATTATCTTAATGTATTTGTAGACACACACACTCACATATCTAATACCATAAAATGTTTATATTTAATAAAACAAAAAATCATGTATATAACTATAATACAATAATCATTGTAAATAAAAAAATTACTGAAAGAAACAATGGGACCAAATAGAATAAAATCAGAAACTATAGAGATTGAAACTATACTAGAATTAGGTACAACTATTAGATATTATTACGTGAAAATACAGTTGACTTTCTAGACCAAACTATGATCCTCCTCTTCTATGAAACCCTAAAAACAACATATAAAATGATTAATTTCTATATAAGACTTGAAATGTTTTGAAATATTCCACTATGAATTGAGGATACCAATACCTTGTAGGAAATTATGAAAAAATAAATCAAAAATATTCAAGATAAATCATCTCATAAAAATAATAAAACAATCTTTGAAAAACCTAGATATAAAGTACCTCCCAGTAGTGTCAAACACAATGATAACCACATTTTTAATATTTATTTTTAGTGGAAATGATCATTATTGGAAAACCCACTCCCTTATCCAAGATATCATTTGGTACAATCTTATAAGATATCATGATCACTGGTCCATATCTACAAAACTCGATGTCCTTTGAATATCTTGAAACTCGAATAAGGGATCATAGTCAGGATCATAGTGGGACACCACAAAGATAATATGTATCACCCAACTATGTAGGGTGTCATATGTCAATGATACCATTAACTATACTAAAACATATTTCTTGATTGGGTATTAACACCCCACACATTGATGAGATGCCAATTCGATGAACACCACCTAGGGTATTGGAAGGAATTATAGAGGATCACACACTTATCTCATAAGGGGAAACCACAAATTGTATATAATACTCATACTAATGAGGTAATCATCATATATATCTTTTAATAAATGTACACACTATACCCTCTAGGTGATGGATGATGTAAACGTAATCAACTGATATTGGTCCAAACTGATTAAATGAAGGTTTCCAAACACCCTCAAAGGGGGTACGCAGAGAGTCTAGTCAACCCCTAGTCTACCTTTGTGACTACGTCCAAAATGAAATGTAGATATAAATATTAATTTCATGTATGTAATGATACTTGGAATGTATAGGTCTAACAACATCCTACATATCTCTTCTATCTATGTGTATGTACCAACCCATGTGCACATAGTTGTTCTTGTGTACCCCTAGTTTTGTCCGATTATGTGACTAAACCCATTTAATCTAACTATGTTAATGTACCCAATATTTAACTTACCAATATATCCTCTAGGATATAAGTAATGATGTATTCATGGGTGACATAGAATGTGATAGGTGTCACATGGTGTGTGATCTTTTATACTTTAGTAAACACTAGCACCACATCATGGACCACACATGGAATGTGATCCTTGATTCCACACCATGTAACATGTAAATAATTCAAAACCATTTTTTTCACATCGACATCATCCTAGATATCAGAATCTAGGATTCACATCAACTCACACCATTCTTCAGTCGAGATATGAAATGTTTTTCACGCATTAAATTGGGAATAATGTGAACCATTGATCCTTTTCCATCTACCTCTGAACATCCTACATCATCATTGCTCCATGACCACACCATCAATATTATCCATATATAAAATATTGATATTTCTTGCTCATGAATGGTTTTGAAACCATCATATACCATATATTCAAAAAACTATGATCCAAATACATTTATTTACGGATCTTGCAACGAAACGGGGGAGAAACCCACAAAACAAAATCATTTTGAATGTACCTTGACCACTATTCTTTTTTCCTAGATTAGTTGTCAAAAAATTAATCATTAAATCATCGAAGACCATCGCTCCTTGGAATTATCACTAATGAATAATGGTATTATATTGTCATCATTGGAAATGTTTATGATCGTTTATGATATAATGATCCCTTTTATCGATTTGATTTGTTGCCATCCCTGAATTATCATCCAACTTCTCCTCTAATTACCTAGTTTATGTGGTAAACACTATTGTTTTATTCATAACTATGTTAAATTATATGATTATAGGTCACTCCATCAACATGTGTATATAAATAAATTAAATTATTATTATTTTATTTGTTCATGAGATTTCACTTTACCAAAATGCATGTTGGTGACAATAATTATATTACTCCTAGTGTAAAGAGAGTGGTATAAACCAAACAGAAGACTCATATTTCTGATCTTATCTTCCATTTAGTTGTTATTAAACATTCTCATGTAATCTTTATTCATGTTATATTGGTATTTTTAAAAAAAATCATATTTAAATTTTGGGAATATCGGGCCTTGGAATCTTACGTCGCCTCAACAGTTGGATCCAAAAAAATTGAAATAATATTCTAATGTAATACTTGAAAACCCCATATTCTACGAAGAATAAATATGTACATTGTGAAAAAATTATTGTGGGAAGGAATCTTCTAATGAACCAGCCTTGGTTTATTCTGTCTGCTGTAGGGATTAAAGGATCATTAAAACTAGTGCACTAAAACATGTTTCATTCGGGGTAATCAAAATGTCAATTGACCTAATATATGTATAAATGGAATGAATATTCTAAAATTGTCTAAATTTGATCATGAAAATGAATCTTTATAAGGTATACATCTTATTTATTTAATAATCAATGATTTTTTATTTTATTCTATTTCTACGCATTTAGTTATATCATATATTTTCCAAATAGTTCAATTGCATTATGAAATCATTAACATAGAGATATATATAAACCCCCTAGTGGTATGATAACTGAAAATAATGTAATAGAATATTATCTAGTTACTGTATGTGGGAAGAAAATTCCATCCAATTTCATAATCCTTCACATGGTTAAATTTGATGGTGTACTGGCCATGGGTTGGCTCTTGTAATATAGAACACACATAAGCTATCAAGAAAAGAAAATATCTTTTAATATTCTAAACATTACCATTATACCAGAAAAATAAAGTATGATAATGGATAATATTTAGAAAATATTTCAATGGTGTGGGTGATGATATACTCTAAGAATAATACCTTCCCAAATGGTTAATTCAAAGGAAGTTATCAACATGCATTAAATTCCCACTTTGAGGGAGTACAATGGTGTATTTCTGAAATAGTTACTCATATATCCCCCATATCATTATGTAGAGTGTTAAACCGATCTCATACCCAGATCCACTCTTATATCAAAATACCACAATAGGATGGCATTCATAAAACTAAAGGATTTAAAGTAGAAAAGACCATTTCATTTGTAGAAAGGGTTTATACACCCTGGTTTTTCACCATGAGGTGTGCTAGTGAATAATGTAAAGAAATATATTGGATCAATGTTATTGTGAGGTCAACAAGATAAGAATAAAGGAAATGTATCTCATTCCCAAGATTGATGAATGGTTTAATAAACTAATATGATATTAGTACTTATAAATAGTGGATCATTATTTTTTATATCATTAGTTGAATGTGAGGAATGAAGATATTTATAACATGGCCTTCCGTATAATAAATTGGAACTATAAGTTCATATTAATTCCCTTCAAATTTAATAATTCACAAGAAACCTATATAAATTTCATGAATAGTATCTTTAGAGACTAACTCGCCAATTTCTTTAGTGTATGTTGTTCATATTATAATTTACTAAATTAGAAAATTGGAACATGAATATAATATAAGGATTCTTCAAGAGAAATTATGAAATCATAGAATTTATTAAATGTTTATGAACATTAAATTTTGAATGCATCAAGTCATATTATTGAAGAAAATGATCACAAGTGAGGGAATTTATATACAGGATCGAAAAAATAAAATTAATCAATGTCTTATATACACAAATGTCACAAAAATAAATAGTTTATAAGAAATAGAATTGTACTACATACATTTTGTGAAAAATATATAAAAATGTCAATCTCTCAGACTATGATATCATGGAAACAGATAAATTATATTCAGATATAAAAATGTGTGAATTCATTATAAAGCTCAATTAGAGGATAATTATTTCACATCTACTCATACTAACATAATGTTGAAAAATCTATGTGATATATATTGAATCATAGAAAAATTATTGGGTTTTTAAATCATTTGTAATGACAAATGGAAATCTTCTTGCTTGATGATAGATAAAGATCCATGAGAAAACCTAACTGATTAAAGATCTAAATTTAGCATTTTAGATTTTTTTTCATGACGATTTACAAGAACTACCTATATGGTGTGTTGTGTGAAATTTATAGAAATAAAAAGAGTATAAAGTATATTTTCAAATAGAAGGTGGTCAACATGAATCAATGAAAATTATTAGAGAAAATCAAGGACTGTGATTTCTCTATCGACTACCATCTCTAAAAGGTGAAAAAGGATATTGATGCCCTTAAAATAAAATAACCTTATACATTATCTATGATTTAGATTGAAAAATACCATATCATCGTAGATATGAAATGGATAGGTCTTGAAATCATAATGACCAAAAATACATCCTACCATGAACAAACTATTTACCACAAATCTATCTATTAGAATGTATAATATGAAAAATGGGACGATCTAGAGCTTCAAAACAAGGTAAAAAGAGTAAAATAAGGGAAGATACCTATGTTTCAAAATAATGAGAATGGAATTATTTAATTTGGATATAGTATTTTATTCCATAATTAATTGAGATAAATTATTAGATATTGGATTTTGTTTATAGATCATCATTTTTTAATCAATCTTTTATGTTCAATGAGGTACTGTTTACTTCTTCAAATTTTTTTGTGGGTCAACAAGAAGTATATGGTTGTGAATTGTATATAATGGTTCTTAGTATGTTTGAATGTTAATTATGAGAGACTTTATTAAAAGGGGATTATTATACCATTTACTACAGCCATGTTGAAATAGGAGAACATCAGGATGGTCCTTTTCGGTAGTATCTTGAGGAAACCCAATGGAAACAATGAATTATAGGTTGTGGAGGATCAAATCACCATGAATTATTAATTCATTAAAATTAAAGAATATTTATTTAATTAACAAAAATCTAATATATTTTCAGAGGATGATATAAGGCTAAATAGGGTTCCACTTTTAATCATTTGTTATCATGATCCACGGATCACTAATATATTCCATAGAAGTCTTCACATTCAATGAATACTGATTTTACTTATATCATGGTCTATCACCCCCAATATGATAAATAATATCAAAGGCTAATTCTAACACTCAATGTCATTTTGAGATCCTCTAAAAAATAATTATAAGGTGGATGGGAACAATATATCCCATTAATAAGATTCTTATACAATCAAAACTCTTACTCCTTCATTATAATGGTTCTATATAATGCGCTATAAGTGAAGTGATATATAACTCTATCATGTTGGGATAAATTTGTATAAAATAAAGCTAATAGGACTTGATCATGTTCAAATATAATATTGATATTCTCCAAACCATCCAATAATATATAAAATCATTTCCTTGTTGGATAAAAGAGATATGTTGAAAACCATTGAAGGTACGTGATTTTGAAGTCAATGATAATGTATTTATTAGAATATCACAATAAAAGTGGGTTATGTTTTTTATAATGTATTGGTGGAATAACTCTAGTTACATTAACCCGTTAGAGATGCTTGATGACATAGAATTAGTGGCATATCAGCTTAATCATATACCAACTATATATCATGTTCATGAAATATTCCACATATCTCTCATGTAAAAGTACATACATAACTCCTCAAATATAATGAATCCAAAGGTGGTAGAGTCAGACAATGAATTATCATATGAGAAAAATAATGTAATGATCTTGGATTATAGAGACAAATTTCTATATATAAAGAGAACATACGAGGTAAAATTCATTCAGAGGAACTATAAGAATGAATTAGTGACATGGGAACTCGAGGAAATAAGGAAACAGATGTACCCTAACAGATTCTCATCCATGAATATGAGTTGAGATTTTTGGATTGAAATTTCAAATGGGGTGAATAATGTTACAACCAAGAAATTATAAATGATATTTTTCAAAATAAGTGAATTTAAATTATATTATATTATACATTATTATACACATTTAACCCATATAAAAATAAGAAAAAAAATTTAATTACATAATGGAAATCATAACATTACTCAATGTAAAACCTTATTAATATTCCAAATATTACAATAGAAAAATATAAAATATAAAACCTACAATTTTAAAAAAAAAATCACCAGGGTCAACTAGAATCATCAATCCAATGACCAAAACAATAAATATTTTAAAAAATATTAAAAAAATAATATATATTATAGATAATTTAATTTTATTACATCAAGCGGAATTTATTTGAATAATAAATTACGTAATTAAGAGTTATTTATAAGAGATGATGTGACCCCTGGAATAGAAACCTGACAGTTAGTAAAGGTAACCTAATTGTTGGGAATAATAACTTGACTATTAAAATAATAATTTTACATAAAAATATTTAATTTTGATTTAATTAATATTTTCCATTGGTAATTTAGTAAAATAAAAATATTATAAATCAAAAAAAATAAATATCGTTGTCAAAAATGAATATGAAAATATAGTAGCACTTTTAATAACTTATATTTTAAGGTACTTCATAAAAACAATATTGTTTAAAAAAAATTAAACTAACTTATTTTATGAATTTATTGTGATAAAATGTATGTAATTATTAAAATCCTAAAATTGAAAATTTTCACGGCAGATTTTTTGGTAATTTTCTAAAATACTCATGTTTTCAGATGAATAGTAGAAAGTTTCTTTTTTCGTAACCAGTATACCATAAATTAAATCATTCGGAATGTAAAAAGGAATTAATATTTTTTAGAACATTGTGATCAAATAAAAAAATAATTATTTTTGTAAATGTGTTAATAAAATACAATCAAAATTATTTCCAAAGCTAAAATGTAATTTTCAAAGTCTAAAATCTGATTAATTACATTAAAATAATATATTCACAAATTTTCAACCATTTCTTTTGATTTAAAAAATTAATTAAAGTTTTAATCAGACTATTATATTAAAATCATATAATTTAATTCATATGTGTTTTATAATGTAGAAAATATCAACAAAACATGGTTTACCATAAATATTGCATTTTATTAAATATTTTCTCTCAAAAATAATCTTCTCTTTAAGTATAAATAACTAATATCCCTCTCTCTAGAAAACCACAAATACCATACTTTTGAAATCTAACATCTATCCGAATAAACTATATTATTACTCGTATGATCAATATATATGTTAAGGAATAATCTAACCCCGAAAATCAAGGGAGTATAGTGTTGTACAAGGGATGTAACACTGAGAATCAAGAATGTGTTTATCACATATTCAATGTGTTTTCTACTTATCTTCTTCTATTTATCTATCCATTAAGAAAAAATTTATTATATCATTAATTATAAATTATTTCAACATTATAATATTTCAATTTACCCTTCTAAAAAATTATATTTTTTATTTATTTGTATTTTATATGTCTCTTTTACCTTAGTTGGAAAATGTTCCTAATAACAGTTTGTTAACCTAAAATAATGATTTTTCTTACCTTTTTTATATCACCACCCTTAAAATGGTTATAAAATATTATTTATAATATATATATTTATAAAAATATGTATTTCAATATTTTAGGAACAATTCTACAAATATATAAACAATAATGAAGAAAATAGTGGAATTATAGAATAAAGGGTTTTTTAGGAAAAGGTGATATCAATATTCTTACAATAAAAATATAAAATTAAGAAATATAATACAATGATTATAATTTATAAATAATATAAAAATTATACTTTTTTATTTCTAGGTTAATGGTTTATTAAAACTATGTTTATATTTTATGGGTATGAATATAGTTAAAATAAAGTAGAATTTAAGGTAAGGTGATTCTTGATGTCAACTCCTTTTTTGGGGGTTTACATATTTATCATCATTTTCAGTTTGTATATTCCCATAAAATTCCTAAAATATTATATTAATTCATTCCATTTTAATTTATGGGGTAGAAATTTCTCATTCCATTTCATTATTATTTTTAATCTAGATAAAAATATTTTTTGAATTGATTTTTCATTCCCAAAAACATCCATAACTCATCCTGATTTGTTTATTATTCACTAAAGAATAATTATATATATTTCAAAAATAATTTCCATTTTTCATTTTGTGACCAATGTTTATCAATGATGTTATTCATTATGAAATCCTATTGTTACCAATCTGTTTCCATGAATATATCATGACTAAAATTGTCATCTATTCAATGTGGCATGCATTTTTATGTGAATGTTATGATGTGATATGTGGGCCTAGAATAATATTTCCCTCTAATGAATTGGTTAATTTAATGCATTTTAATAGATTATATGTATAATGTTTTGACATGATTCCATATTTTGTCACAATGACAATTTTATAATTTATGCACATATGTTATTCTTGATCTTTATGTTATATTTGTTCAAAACTATCTGTATTATTTGGAAAATATGATGTTTTGTTTCATTTTTATGAATCAAAAATATCCATTACTTTTTTAAATGTCTTAATCATGAATAAGATTATGATACCATGCTTAGGAAATTATTTTGATTATTATTCTCACATGTGTGTTATTAATTAATGTCTCTTATTTATGTTGTGTTATCCTTCCCCTTTATCAGATTTTAGAAATATGTTTCAATGATATATATAATTTTGTAAATTTCATGTACTAAAGAGAATATGATATTTTCTAGGGATAAGGAATAATTTTTTTCATAAATGTTTTTTATATTATGTATAAGTGATGTATGATCCTGATTTTCCTGTGAAACATAACCTATCAATCCTTGAATGTTGAAATATTATGTTTTTTTCGGTAAAATATTCTAATAATCATGTATGAAATTATTTTCTACCTTTATTATGAATAAGGTGTTTGTTGGTGTTGATTGAAATCTTTCTTATGTTGTTTAATTAATTTTCATGTGATGGAGCATGGAAGATTCATGATTGCTCGGGTAGTGCATTGTGGTGGGATCATAGTGATTCTTCTTGAAATGATCAGGTGAGATTACTCTACGGGTTCTAGTTGATAAAATTTCCCTTTTGATCAATATCCATGGAGGTGTTGATTGTGTTTGGTTAATGGGAAATATTGGGAGTGAATTAGGAAGGATTTGGTTTTTGATGAGCCATCATAATTTTGGTTCTCGAAATCATTCAACTGTGACTTCTAACTGTGTAAGATTATTATTAATATGCTTAAAACTGCTTGGCATGTTCCCTCAATACATGGATTATTCCACGGGATTTTGTTCCAATATTATATTTGTACACCATACTCTCTTTTGGGTGGCTTAGAGAGACTAAATAAATTACTCTGTGGCTTTAGAAAGTGAAATAACATGAATCATAAAAATTACATCCGGTGTGGATCTATGAAAGAGGAATAGGTGGGGTATATCCATAATTTATTTTTATTCCATCATTTCATTGATGTTTGGAAGGTACCACTTCCCATTTTCATTATACAACGTTTCTTAATCCTAATGAAGTGGAGATTCATTTTTATGGTGCAGCATGGCCTTTAAAAGAATCATTGAGAGGAAGACTTGAAGGAGAGATGGTCATGTTGGAACATATCATCCAATCCTCCCCAAAAACAAATTTATGATTGATACGTGATATATACATTTATTTTTACCCACCCATCAATTATTCTAAGTGGGGGACACAATATCGTTGACTAGAATATTATGTGAAGTTTACCTTTTGGAGGGGACATAACATCTTGTAATGGTTGTGCATGTGAATTTTCCCTCATACGGTAGGGATACCATTGTTTCTTTCTATCCATTTGAAATGTTTCCTTTTGGGAAAAAGATCCATTTAAGGCATATGGGTCATTGGTTCATTTATAAAATGTGAAGGCCACATACCCATGTTTTCTCAGGTCTATGTTTTTTTGGGCCCTTGTGATTTGTATTGG
Organism: Viscum album; assembly: GCA_963277665.1. NCBI lineage: Eukaryota > Viridiplantae > Streptophyta > Magnoliopsida > Santalales > Viscaceae > Viscum > Viscum album. Next base: position 1,872,493,874 of record OY728133.1, read on the forward strand.
GTTCACAATTACCCAAATTTTAAATGGGGTCTCTATTCATATTTTAAACAAATTTGGATACACCCAAAACCAATTAAAATTTTATTACATTTCATATATATCTTAAACAAAAATTTAAATTTATAGATATTTTTATATGACATAATAATTATAATTTTAATATTAAAATGTTATATAATTATTACATAGTTCCACTTCAATTAAAAAAAGTCAAAATAAACATTCATTATCTTATATACATTTATCTCATTTTAAAATACTATGATAAATATTAAATTTACTCTAAATTAAAATAAAACACTCTTAATTATCTTTATTTTATATTAATATTCATTTTACAAAAATTTATATATTTCTCAATAAATTTTATGTTACTATTTATGTTTTTAATTACCATTCAATATTTGTTTTAACAAATTGTTTTGAATCACAAAGGATTAATTTTATAAAGATATTACCCAAATTATTCTTCTAAAATATATATATATAATTTTTGGAATGTGAACCTATTAAGATTTATTAAATGTTTAATAGGTATTAATTTATATTTTTCCTTGGGAAAAATAAAAATATATTTATATTAGTATTTGTATAACATATATTAATTTATTCAATAACTTAATGTTTTGAAATAGAAAAGTATTTAATTTTTATAAATACAACAAATTTCAAAATATATATCACAGTTTGTTAAATTTCTAAAAATATTCATTTACCAATCACATTTTCTTAATTATTTTACTTGAATATCATGATGTTATAATATTATTGAACACCTTGATTTTGATCCTCATGGAAACATTCAATACATTCATATATCTTTGAAGTGAAACAATTTATGATTTTAGTGTAATTTTCATCTTCTCATCATTACCCCACTTGATATACATCATTTTTTATTTCTATTAAATGGAATATTAATTCAATATTCAATATAATTATGCCAAAAAAATATTCAACATCAATAATGTAAAATAAAAATATTTAACTTCTTTTTTGTTTTTTATATAGAGATGTATAAATTTGTAGTTTTTATAATAGAAGATCCATATTTGGAGAATTGTTTTATCCATTAATCTTATACATGCTTACATTAACCCAATATGTGGTGGTGGATTTCCTATATTTTTATCCACCCATATTCTTCCATATTTTGAGTAATATTATATACATTTCATTAAAATAGAAATAGTTTATGTAAATATTTCTATAAAAATGGTAATATATTTCATCAAAATTTTTTATTTGGATATTTATCTGATCTTTATTTTATCATTACACTTAAATGTGTATTTTTTATTATAAAATGACTATTTTAACCTTCCATATAAGAACATAATTTAATATAAGCTTTAGATGATTCCACTTCTTCCAATTCCAGATTTTATAATTAGCTTTCTAGTTCAAAATACATAATGTTAACTCTATATTTATCTACCTCAACTCCACTCATTTTTTATACCCATTTACTCTATATCTTTCTAATTAAATTTTAATTATTTCATCTATATTAATTCATGAAATTTTAATAATATTTTATTATGATGGATTTAACATCCATTTGATAATTTCTCAAATTAATAGTAGTTCTGTATTTTTCATAAGGAATAAATATATTATTCACATTATTTTCATGACACATAATTCACATTAATGACATATTTAAATAATTATTTAGCAAGGGAAAATGTTTCCTTACAAATATTTGATGACTTCTATTTTTATTCAATATTTTTTATAATAGAGTTTCACATTTAAAAAGTTTATTTCAATGATTCTCCCATTACATTTGCTTCCCACACAGTCTGATTTTTTTTATATTTTTGACCCATTCTAAACACAAATATCTATGTGATATCTTTAGAAGGTGAATTTTTTAATTTTCATTTATCTTAAATGAAAAAAACAACTTGATTTTCAATAGACACATATATTTCACAATATGGTCTTTATTCACCAGATAGATGATTCTCAATAGATTTAACAAATAAAACACCACTTGATTTTTTTATAATTTTTTTACCCTCTTTATCCATTGAGATCTCTCTTATAATAGTCTTATCATCAATTTTCCTTTTCTTTAATATTTTAGCTAAAATCTCTCAGTTATCATATTTTGGATAGTCAAAAGTTTCTTTAAAAATTCACCACATGATAACATATAAAAAAACCATGAAAAAATATTACATTCCATTATAGTTAGACAAAACTCTAATATGAATTGAAGTGTCTAGTGATTTGTTCAATGATATTAAAAGGGGTGACTCTCTACGAAGTGTTAATAAAAAATTATTTTCACTTTTAACTATCCATTTTAATATTTTTACCTCCATAGATATTCATGTACACAGATTTTTTATGAATTTCCAAAAAACTCACCAATTCTTATGATGTAAATAAAAAATAAGAGGAACACATATTAATTTTCTCAAGCCTTTCCCCTAATTTTGCTGACCATACCCTTGTTTTTTTCTGTTTGAGTCTAAGATACACATATCCAATAATAAAATCTAAAAAAATATTTCATGGGATAACTAAGATGTTATATATAATGATACATATACTATATATTGATATGTTTTTCATTTTGACCCCACTATCATTTAACGGGTCCTTCAATATTTTTTAATGAACAATATAATTTTCAATTTGAGAAACATCTCTAGTAACTACTAAAAATATATTTTATCAATCAGTTTTTTAAATAAAAAAATATAATCATATAAATTATCATGAATTACTATCTCTTCAAATTAAAAATATTTAATTCATACTCTTCAACAACCTCAATACACATTATATATATCACTCCCAGAGTACTGTTGACCTTATTTAACTCTCTTCTCAACTTATTATTTTCTGGATTCAATGATACAGTAATGTCCTTGGGATGGTATTGAATATAATTTTATTCCAAGATGAACATACTATATATTATAAATAATATAATCTCATCATATTCTTTCATCGTCTCTTAATCTTATTATTTTTCTTCTTTAACCACATGATCTTTTCCCTCCTAATATCAGAAACTTTTTTCATAGATAATTTATATGATAGATGATATAATGAAGAATATAGTATCCTTTTATTCATTTTAATTATTAAAAAAATATTTTCTTAAAAGTGTTATTATTCTCATAGTCATAGTCTCCAATATATTAAATCAGTTTGTTCTACATGATAATTAATATCAAGTATTCACATGGGATAATTCCCTATAATCATCTGTCCTTTCCATTTTTCTAATACCCATCCATAGATTTCCAAAAATATTACAACCAATTTAAATCATCAGTTTTTATATGATAATAGATATAATATGACCTATAAAATATCATTTAAAACTAATAAAATTTTTCATTTAATAAAAACACCAATTATTATCATTATAAATGATTTCCTAACATTCTATTTGAAAATATATAATTATTATTCCAAGATCCTTCTTATTTCGGCTCATTTTTTCTCATTCTAACATGTCATGAATCATTTTTGAATCTCTAATAATATCATGAATTTTATGATATGAATCATGCAACAACATTGTGTAATTAAATTTATTTAATTCTCTCTATTTTCCCTTTAATAAACCTTATATCCTCTTAGAATCCACATAGAAAATTAAATGATGATATGAAAAAAATTTAAATTTCATCACTTCTATATTCCACATACACGTGTGGATCATTTATATTCTTGAAAAAATATTACACATACTAAAACATATCTTCCATATTAGTCATGATATCTTATTTATCATTTTACTTATATTACATTAATAAATTTTACCCATCTATACATTTCATATCACATATATATTATGACATATTATCATATGGATCTTATTTATGTTCTAAATATATTATGTATAACAATATGTTATTTCCTTTTCTACATTTCTACATAAATATCCACACATGTCATTTTTTGGACTTGATTATAAGACATATCAAAAAAAATATTGCATACCATCAAATATGTGTTATCAATCAGAGTGAAATTATCATATTTACTTATGTATCACCGATATAATTTTACAGAATAAAGTGTACTATATTAATTTTGGAAATTTTCTAATTTGAAAAAAAATTGTATTGTTTTACTTAATTAATTATCATTAATTCGTAAATTTTAATCTCTAAAAAACTGTTGAAAATATCATCAAAACTAATCTATGCATATCTAACCACTACAATTAATCTCAAATTAACTCAAATTATACTAATAATATTATTATACTCCTCAAATAACTTCAACATAATTCCCAAATAATCATATATCATATAAGTTCTCTTCTTGAGTATTAGAATGTATACCTTCGTTCTCATCAATTATGCAATCAAACATCCTCCATTTTCCTCAATTAGTGATTTTTTGATAATTACTAATAAATTAAACACATAACTTAATTTAGTAGGATCATAAAATCATCAATTTTTATCATCGTATTTATAATACATTAAAATTTTTATTTTTCTAAAAAAATATATGGGTACTCACTTTAACTCCCATCCATAGTAACTCAATTTCTCTTTGTACACAGCTTTTTATGTCCCAAAATAATTTGTAGAAAATTATTTAATCATCCATTATAAGTTTTCATTAAATATGATAATTTCTATCTCAAAATTTTTATATCATTAAGGCTTCTTTAATCAATTTAAATATCTTGAATCACGATGATTTAGCAGTAATCATCTTTAATATCAAACTATGGAATAATATCATTCAATTTTATCTATCTTATATTAAAATATATGAATTTATCTCCTTGTGTAATGGTAGAAGAATTCAATTCATTTTATCCCTAGAAAATTATATTCTATATCCCATACATTATATGTTTTCTATACTCATGTTTGAAGATCGTAAAACCTTATTAAAAACCAATACAACACTCACAACATTATGATTCACTCCAAAACATCACGGTAGATATATAAATTATTTTCTATACAAAATAAGTGAAAACATGGATTTTAATTACCATACAATAAAAATATAATTATATGGATGATACAAATAGGTTTTAGGATAATAATAATAGTGCACACATGATCCATAATTTGTAGAACCTGAGGAGGGTTCCAGGGGATAGATCTATATTTTTCTTGTTTACCAGATCAATCATTTTGATATATTTTAATGTCATCATCCCATTCATAAAGAAATTTTTTTATTAAAATTGGAAAATAAATTCCAAAATTCTCAATTATTGGACAACATGTATTAAACAATCAATAGAAAGAGTGTGTAACCCTTTTAAACCTCAAGTGTTATGCATTCCCTCCCTCCCTTCATCTCTATATCTATTTTTGTCCTTATTAAATGATTTATTTTTTCAATAATGACTTTAATAAACATGGAAAATCTATTTTAAATCAATGTAATGTTAATGTTTCATGGTTAAACTAATTTACCCCCATACATACTACCATCCATAGTGGTTTCTTTGGGGGACTTCACCTCATAATTTTTTTTTATTTCTAATATATTCATCGGAGGACACTGTCTTCAAAATATGGTTTAATAAAATAAAATGTTTTCTTGGTTAATTATATAAAATTTTGATAATTAATTAATATAATTAATATAAAAAATTAACAAATAAAATATATGATTATTTTATATGGAATATAGATCTTGAATAATAAATTATCATATTGGATCAAATATATCTTCATAGATAAATTTTTTAAACCTAATTTTTATAAATGGTAATAGATAAGAAATAATTATAGAAATTTATTTTATAAAAATAAAAAATATAAATATATTCACACACAAAAATGTGTCGAGAAGACACTAGTGGATCTATACATATCTAGACTTCCCATGGCGGTGGTTATGAATCCTTCTAAAATGACGATGGATTTGAGGGACAAGGTGGGAGAGACACACAGGTCTATTGTAGAGGCTGGGGTAGCTTTTAATGGCCGGTCTATTGCTAGTAATACTCACTTCTCAGAGGGATTCCATTAAATAGTTCCAAAGAGTTCTCCCCAAATCGTGAAGTTGGTGGCATCTTGATGTGATTTGGTAAATGAAGTTGGTATTCATAGTAATACTACTATAGAATCTGATTGCTTGAAAACTAGATAGAGACTGCTTATTGGTTTTGTATAAAGTGATCAAAATTCTAGATAAATGTTAATTATGTAAATTATTCTCTTACATAGAGAACAAGAAAGAAAGGAGATACTGCTCGCATTGTTTCTAACAAATATTCATTTTTTGATAGATTTAGAATATGTTAGTACTCTATTATTTCTCTCCTATTTCTTTATAATTGATAAAGGCCTTTGGAAACTGATGATTTAGTTTGGAATATATCATTCATATAGGTTTTCTGTGACTGGGGAAGTATACCAGGGGTCAGATTTCCTTAATGTCATCTTTCCCTTAGGGAAACTAAAGTGAAGGGCTTGAGGCATTAGCCAAATCACTCTAAAACTTGGTATGGTATACATTCAAGAGTGGGACATTTGTTTTAATCCTTTTTCCACCAAAAACACTAAAACTCATGTTTGGATGAAAACTATTGGGATGAATTGGATCTTGCAGCATCTTAAGATCATGCTTTATATAGATTTTGAGGTGGGAATCCTAATCAAAATGGATAGGAATACTATAGTTGAAAATCATGGAAACATTTTTAGGATATTGGTTGAGATTCACTTGTTTTCCTTTATAATTCATAATATTATTTTATCATCATTGGATGATGATATCTTTTTAAAAGTAAAATCTGAAAAACCTCTTGATTTCTTCTTGTAATGTCAAATTATTGGTCATATTTGGGATAAATGTTATAGGGATGTGATTTTCTATTTTTTCTACATAAAGGTACCTCATGAATATTCTTATAGACTGAAAATTGTGAAACAATCTGCCTAGAATCATGTGGACTTTATTGGAAACCAATTGTATATTCATGATAGAAATGATGTGTATTTTTTCCCTGCTCTGGCACATATGGTCAAGGAATTGTCTTCGCTGATGGCTCTGAAGACCCATGGATCAAAAATAATTTTAAATATGAAACCTAAATATAGAGAAGGTTAACTAGAATCTGATGGAAACATCATTCTAGTAATAACTAAAAGTTATCAATTTGTGTAAGTCTCTGCTCCTGTAATTTAGGGGGCACAAAATCTGAGTGATGATGGGAATAAGAAATGTTTTTTGGAGGAAATTATTAAATTAAAATAAGATCAAAGAACTCAAGGACATTGGAAAGATATACAGGATGATTCTACAAGCTATGTATCCTTTACAGAATCTTTTTTATAAAAGTAAAAAAATGTTGTTATAGTTATTAATGGGCTTCATAATACCCCCAACATGGAACAAATAGTGGTGGTTATAACTCTTTTAAAGATGAATTCATGAATGGAAAGGAAAAGATGACTGACAATGAGGATTTCACTATGTCCCCTTCAAGGCCAAGGACACTTAAGGACGGCTCCAACAAACCTTGTAATTTGTCTACCTGATCCTATTATAAATAATAAAAATATGATATTTTGAAATCCTGAAGACCTTCAATATAGTTAAGTCCCAATCTATGTGGGAAACTAATAATGTATCAGATTATGGGTACGACATGTCATTTTATGATCTCTAAATTTTTTCTATTGGATGAGTGAAATTCCCTTTGTTGGACCCTGCCACAACCCTTATACTTTTTTCATTTTAAAAAAATGATCAGAATAATTACTTCTAGATTCAATTTCATGATAAGAATAAAAAATTAAGGGCATATTTAAAAAGTTTCCTAATATGTAATCATTAATCAATGGCCAATATTTTTCTTAGACCAAATGATATATCTCAAGAAATAGTTTTCTATAAAAATATTATTTTTATTATGTTAACATGTCAATATAATAATAAATATATATATAATTGTCCATGTAATTTCATTCCAAAAAAATGTAAAAAAAATAAAATAATTATTTCTAATAAATTATTTTCTAATAAACGATTTATCTAAATAAATTATATAATATTCCAAATATAAAAAAAAATCACTATATATATCACACATTTTGTTTAAAAACAATTTTTTTTAATTTCATAAACATTTCACCAAGAGATGGCTTGATAAGGGGACATTATTGATGACATTAAAATTTAATTCTATGTATAGTTGATGTTATTTAGTTAAAGATTATTCTTCCATAATTGGTAAAAGATATAGTGAAGAATATACACATCATTCATCATTACATGTGGAATATCTTATTGTGAAAAACACTTATAGAATAAAGGGAAGATCATTATTTTAATTACATGACCGAAGTAGCCCAAAGCTGGTGTCTACTTTATCACAATGGTGTGAGATATAAGGAATCACATTCCAAAGGACATAATTGTTTATTATATTTGGAAAACTAGATACATAGTTGATTACCATATTATATTGGAATATAAAAATTACTATATAATGTATTTAATAATATCATTATACCCTTTATAAAATCCTTTAACAAATTTAATAATACACTTCATGGATTCATGGGATAAGGAAAACAAGGGTGATCATAAATAAATAGTAAGTGTTAAGTAAAATAAAATCTATCATGTGTCAATAGGAATAATAATTATGGAAGGGTTAAAAACATAACAGATCATCCATTTATATAATTTTAAAATCATGAGTCAAAAAGTAATAATCAATATGAAAAGGTAAATAACATAAACCATGATACATTTATACAGTAAATTGTGAATGAAATTCATCCAGATATAATATCATTATTAAAATATCATGGGTAATAATAAATGAATTTTTTATGAATGAAATGATAAATTATTGGGTGTCATGATTCCATGCATTCTGCTACCTATATTTTAATTATTATTAATGAGACAATTTATAATTGTTGGGTAGGTATACACCAAAAATCAATTTAACCTAGGCTGACCAACAAATTTGTCTCATGAGACTATCAAGTCATTAAGGGGATTTCTATAACTATGAAAGACGTGTATTTTTATTTCAAGGGAATTCGCAAATAATTAATTTTTTATCTAATTAATGAGATAAACACTTTATTGATAAATTTCTATATCAAGTAAGTATTACAAATTACCAATATTATCACTAATCAATCACATAACATTCAAAGTAAAATACCATATAGATAAATGATATAATATTTAATAAATAATTATGTCTATGATAAATAATATAGATATTTATCTGAATCTTATTGTCCATTTATATTAATATTGTAAATATTTCCAGGGAATGTTATTGATAAAAAAATAATCCAAAAAGAGACTGTCAAAACATATCCTAGTAAAATTGATCATAAAAAGTCAAGATAAATGATAATTATGATATCAATGCCATATATACCTATTGGTTTATAATTATAATAATAGATTTATTTTTTTAGGAAAAAAATATAATAAACATTTCATTAGCACAATATTCTGTAAAATATCATTTCATCCTTAAAAATAATTTTCAAAAAATAATGTTTACAAAATATATTGAAAATTATTTTAATGGAAAAAAATGATGAAATTTTTAAGTTAATCATTAAAATATTTCATTGGTCCTAATGGATGAAAAATATGTTATAGTCATACACTCGAAAACAAATATTCAATTGAAATTCTCTAATAAACTGAAATTATACATATTCTAAGAAGTACATGAATATTTTTTTCTGAAGATATTGTAAAATATAAAACTTGTGTAAAAAGGTATTTAATAATTATTTTTTATTGTGTTACCAAAAAGTTAATACATTTCTAGAAACAATAATATGGGAGGAAATGTATTTTTGACCAAAGAGAGAAATTATGTCATATTTTATTAACAAAATTATCCATAAATTTAAGCAATGAAGAGTGGAAATGGTACTATTATAGGAAAAAAATAAATTTTAATAACCTGATTAGAATTAAATTTGATTTTAATATTATCGAATCATCAAAATATTTCATTCAATTAATATTAAAACATAACACTAACTCGAATGAAATGATATTTTGAAATAAACCCTTACAAATATCAAAACATTAATGTAAGAATTAACTAAGGAATCAATTACTTGTATAAAATTTAAATCTATATATAATAGTATAATGTAAAAAATTTGTAGTCAAAATTCATTACACACTTAATCATATAACAATAAATATAATTTAGAAGTAATATAACCTAATGAAATGAAATTATGTTATAATATTCATTACAACTTGTTAACATTGAATACAAAATTACTTTGGACGAAATATTTAAAATTGAAATTTATAATTCAATTAATTGTGAAGGAATAATGATATTACATTTCAATGATGAACTAAATACAACATATAAAATAAATTAGGAGAATCCCATACAATATGACTTAATGAAGACAAATAGAGATTAATTCCCTTACCTCAAGCATCTGTTTGGTTGAAAATGACTTAATATCTTTATTAATTATTTCAAAAAAAGATATTAATTTATGAAAAATATTTATTATCACATATAATATCAAATTTGAATATATTATAACATTTTACCAACTTTTAATAATAATATATCATGAATTCCAATGTTTAAGATGCTAATTAACTTGTTTTCACATTTGCATTTTGTCATGACTGTTCTAGGTCATGGGTATTGGTTTTATATACAGAATCTATAGAATAATATTAATGGTATAAATATTTTATTTACTCATTATAATCATTTTTAGAATCATTCATTATTTTTTGACATGGAAAACATATTTTATCACATCATGTAGTCGGTAGTCCAAACATACGCACATGCAACGATATCTTTTCAGTTGCGAGTGAATGTGTAAGGAAGTGGGAGTTATATTAATTTTCAAAAATAAATATAATATAACATATAGCACACTTTTTTTAATTTATCTATTTTACATCTTTATGTAATATGTACGTGAAAAACAAATTACATCGATTCAGGAGGCGGTAGTCCGTCGTACATGTGAATAGAGTTATTGTATTTTAAAAGGAATGGATAATAATAAGTTATATGTTATATTAGAAATAAATATGTATAATTATATGACAAAATAAAATATATAATCATTAAATCTATCAATTTAAAATATCGGGTGATTCTTTGTCGGAAAATAAGTTACATTAGTTAAAGATATGGTAGTCTATCGTACACATAATCAATGATTTAATTTCCCATTTAATCGAGGTGGATATGGATAAATATCATTACATAAACATAATATCATCTTTTTATATGGGACATACTAATTTTATTGGATTTATGTTTTTAATATATAATTTATTTTGGAATATGTTGAATGAAAACAAAAGAGTGTCATTAAGATAATTACCTTCTCATAAAGAAATATCTTTCGAATATCCTATTAAAGACCTCAATATTTGTATTATGGGAATAATAAATTCTATATAATGTTTATATTGGTGTTGGGTAGAACTATTTGTTCTGTTTTTTATCAAAATGCCTTATATGTTTGAATAATTGAAGGGAGGGAGTAGGTTTTTATAAGCAGGGAGAGGAGAAAAACAGATTTCTTGGATAATAATTAATTAAAAACACTTTTTAATCATTCCAAAATCCTAAAAATGGGACATTATAGAACCATTAGGTTATATGGTCAACATTTCCCCTTAATGTTTTTCTTGGACAAGTAGAGAACATTTTATCGCTAATTTTCTTAGATTACGACCTGTAAATCCATTTTTATGATGACCACGGTAATTATTTTTTTACAATTTTCACTATTAATTATGTTAAAAAAAATTAATAATACCTTAGTTTATAATAATTTTTATGATGATTAAAAATATTTAATCCATTTTTTAAAATTAAATTAATTTTGTTTTTAATATAAAATTTAAATTTATACCAATAGATAGGATGAAAATAAGGTTTCCAAAGAGAAAATTACCATATGCATATATTTTTTTTATTATAAATATATTTTAAATGAAATAATTTAGATAAATTATAAAATTATTTAACTAATTTTACATTAAAACCAATATAAAATCTAATTTAACCATGTAATATTATTTATACGAAGATGTAGTTTCCAATTAAAATCAATTTTCTCATCATTAATTAAAAAATGAAACATTCCCGAAAAAAATAACCAAAACATAATTTTGATATAATTATTTCAATTTTTATTAAAATTAAATTATCTATTAGTATTAAAAATCAATTTTAATCTACGGGTACAAGGTGGAGCTTAACCATTTTTTTAGAAAAATATAGTTTTTAGAAAAAAAAAATATTTCTTTTAAATGACTCTTATTTTATTTATAATATATAAATAGAGATAATTTTAATAATATACATAGTAATTTTCATATCTGATAATTTAATTTCTAGGTTATAATGGAATTATATATTACTATTCATTTAGACTCTGTGTTTTGTTCTATAAGAAATCAAAGATAATAAATTATACGAAATATATTTATTGGGTTCTTTATAATTGGTGTCATATGTATCGTACACTATCAAATTTAATTTTATTATTTTATAGTCTTTTTATATATTCCCCCCCAAATAAATTCTATATTCTCAATTTAATATAGTGCTCCAAAATCAAGGGTCTAGTAGTTGAAATTTTATATGATTAAAACAATGATCGTAAAAAGGATAAGTTAAACATCCTATTAATAATAGAGAATGGAAAGTGCAATGTTCATAATGAATAACACAAAACTTGATTTATAATTAGGAATAATATTTAAAATTTGAATATATGGACCAGGAAAATAAATAAATAATTATAGAGATTGATTGATATCATTAATCCTAAGAAATTGAATTCTTAATGAAAATATATATACCTAAAAACTATAAATATGTCATTATTTAAAAGAAAATTTTATTCATTGTATATAAATTTAATAAAAAAACTCATTTTCAAGATTAATTTCATAAATTTGGAAGAAAATAACTTTTTAATAATATAAAGAAATATACATTCTTGATACATTTTTATTTAATAAACATTACTTCATAATTTGGTTGTGCTTCTATCAATTTACAATTCATCGCTTACTCTAATAAATGAACACCCAAAAATTAATTTTTATTCAGTATGATGTAAAATCTACATTATACGGATTTTTATATCCATGAAATATTGTGAAAACATTTTGTCTACATATAATTATTTCCCAAAACCAGTATTGTTATCACAATTTACCCAATATAATACATTAATATTTAAACAACAATATAAACATCACTTGTTTAAAATTATTATTATTCTATAAAATAATTTTAGTAAAATAGTTATATATTAACTAAAATATCATTTGGACGAGTTTTGTAAATAATCCCTAGTCTCCCTTTTGTTGTGGGTTCAAACCCCATAATCTTGATGGATGTGTTATGTTTTCACCTAACATGAATGTTTACCATTATCTAAAACTATATTAATATAATTCAAACAGTGTCCCCAACATGTGACAACCAATAATTACATCAACATTAAGATAATATTACCATTGAGTATTTCTAATACCTTTGAACATACGCCCCAAAAATGTACGAGACTTCTCCCTAAAATACTCTTTTCACTAAAATATATACCAAAAATTGGATTTATTGACATAAATGTTTCTCAAAATTTCATTAATCATTGTAGACACTAGTAAAATAAAACCTAATAAGGGGTGCTGAAGAAATTTAACATATGATCAATATGAAACTCATAAACCCACAATGGTATCTACCACATAATCATAATAAAGATGTATATCCATCCAAATTAAAAAAATCATTTGATAAATCATGATTCATATAAAAAATACCTTTTGAAAAAATAATTCTACATATAATTATGGAATACCAATAATGTACTCAACCCTTTTATTCAAAATGGATCATTCCATGGTCTACGTGTTAACCATTAAAATTATTTTTTGAATTGGACAATACCTCGGTTCCCAACATATAAAACAAATGTTATAATTAGATCAATGAGATGAATTATATTTCCTTTTATTCACCTCTTTATTTTTTCCATTTATATTAACAATAGTATGACATTATTTTATCCAATTTCATTCCTATTATATCAATACACTTTATTTGGTGTATATTTCCTCATTTCTAACAAGAAGTAATCAATACTACTTTCTTATGGGGTATCCACCACATGATATATTATCATTAATAGATCATATCATCATTTTTTTTGTTAAGATATTGTTAAGGTATGTATTTTCAATTGTATTTTGGGTTAATATATTATTCTTTATCAAGATATCATTCACTTCAGTTATTATCCTTATTTTTTCCATAGACATCATATTCTCTATCATATTCAATGTCACCACAATTCCTTTTTGTTACAGCCATAACTAAAACCAAAGGCATTGTGGGTGAAAAAATAATAATACCATGAAATTTATACATTCAGTTATTGGGTATCTAAATCATGAAAACTTATTTTAAATCTATGACATGAAATGTTTAACATAGTTAATTAAATTTAATTATCTTTTCAAATCCTTCATAATGGTATTTTAGTAATGTGAGTTATCAAAAGAATAGCTCGTGTATGTGTTGAACCATGTGCATAGAAAGAAACATTGTTTTGTACTTGGTTTAGCTTTAGTCATGGTTGAAATGCCTCTTTGGATTTATTACCGCTAGGTAAATCTATACAAGAACCACATTATCTTATTGTACCGAGCAACGGTTATATTTTTCATAAATTCCACATAATTTAAACCTTACTATAACCATTGTGTATATTTCATTATTTGTAATTGATGTGTACCATTGGGTTGTGTTCTATAATATATATTTTTCTTATTCTAGTTCGCACAATTTCAACCAAAATTCTTTTTCTGATAACTGTAAGAACCCTGAACCCTTATAGCCCAAATCGACTAGCCACTTTATTACATTGGTATAAAATACAAGTAATCACATCCCAGATGATCAAATACTTTTTTAGTTTTTTGTAAAAGGATACATACATGGTTCCTATATAACATTTTAATACAAAAATATCAACATATTTTTTTAGAGAGTTTCATTTTTCCGTTTAGAATACAATTTCATATAACTTATAGTACACCTCATATATTCTTTGGAGAGGGAACAAAATAAGGATGAGTTAAAATTCACACTATGGGATAGGTATGTTACAATATATCATTAATGAGTTAGAATAATAAAAATGGAAGGTCTAAAAACTATACATACATTGTATTTAATTAATTTCACAATGAATATTAGATATGGCATAATCAATATGAAAATTTAAATAATAGAAAACACATTCAATTTAATCAATAAACTGAAGTTTTTAATTCGTCGCTATTTATTATCATTAAAAATCTTATGAATAATAATAAATAACTTCATAATGAGAGAAATCAATAATTATTGGACATCATGATATCATACATCATTAAACCTCTACTTTCAATAACATTCACAACACTCTTTAGAACTGATGGGTAAATATATTCCAAAAACCCATTTTACTAATGATAGCCAACTTATTTTTCTCATGAGAGAAACAATGAATAAATTAGAAATCTATAAATTTTAACCACCTATATTTTCATGTCCAACATAATCCTTATATATAAAATAATCAATTTAATTCATGAACAATATTTCTTATCAATAAATGTTCTTATCGAGTGACAAATAAATATTGAAAATAATTTATCATTTCAATCATATAACATGAAATGTATAATACAATATTCAACAAAAATATATGTTTTAATTAATTATTATATCACTTATAAATAATATTTATATTTATTGTAAATTATATATGAAATGATAACAATACTGTGAATATTTCAAGTGAAATATAATGAATTAAAAATAATAATCAATAAACATAATGACAATACATACCATGGTCAAAATGATCATAAAACATCAAGAGAAATTATCATTGTAGTATAAATACAACATATTAATATTATATTCCATGTAAAACAAAGGGTTGATTTAGTTGATAAAGATTAATACCAAAAAAATTTCATAAAAACATATATGTGGAAAATATCATTTTGACATTGAAAATATAATTTTCACATTGATATTAGATTTTAAATCTACAATTTCACCAAATATTTTGAAAATATATTTTTTAAAGTAACCTTTGAAATAGATAATTTAATTCATAAAATATTTTGTGTTCATGATATATGTTAATTTTTTTTATGTCGTACATGTAAAAATAATGGTTCATTTCACTGATTCAAAATCAATGTGCCCTATTTGGGAAAAGACAAGGATATTACATTCAAATCATTTTCTAAAATATATGAAAGGGTAAAAATTAATTCATAATTCTTTTTTAGAATTTAAAAAAATTAAACATGTTTAAAAAAATGTTTACGGAGGATAAATAATTTTTAACCATAGTCAAATGAAGTCGTATTTTATAAAAACAAATTCCTAACAATTTTATGACCTAAAAAATATTAAAAATTCTAATGTAAATTTAGAAATTAATAGATAAAATTTGGAGAAGAAAATGAAGGGTTTTTACTAACAAATGGTTGTATAATTTCCAAAAATTAAAATTTAAGAATAATTAATTTCAATTAAAATGAGATTTTGAAATCAACCGTTATAATGATCATAATGTTGTGGTGAGAATAAACTTATTAATCGATTATGCTTATCAAATTTAAATCATCGTTACACAAGTGTCGCTAAATAAAGTGATTTTCAAAACTCATTTAACACATAATCATATGATATTAAATGAAATTATTATTTAATATAACCTAATGAAAATAAAACTATTTACGAAATTTTTTACCACATCGAAATATGTAATAAAAAATTGTAAGAAATAATTAAAAAGATTAGTATAAAATATCATGAATTATTATTGAATCATTATATTACATGTAAATGGGGAATTATATATACAATAAAATATAAATTTATTAAACAAATATTAATGTTCATATAACATATATTAATTAAATCTATACTTATTACTTAATATGTAAATAGTATGTATAAAATGTATCACATTGCTTCATGAGGCGGTTGTCTACTGTAGCCATGAGAGACATTATCAAATTTTAAATGAGATTAAAGGTAATTTGTATGTGATATTATAATTATATAAGAATGTAAATATCATAAATATTATATAACTACCAAAAATCCAACAATATACAAAATCATGGGATTTTTTATGGGAGAAAAGTTATATTGGATCATGAGATGTAGTCCTCTGTATGCATGATCAATGATTTCATTTACCATTTAATAAATGAGAGTATGCAAAAATATTGTTCCATAACATAATAAAATCCCTATATATCTGATATATTTTTTTATTGTGTTTTTATGAAAAAAATTAATATGTATAAAGATGAAAAGAAAACAAATGATCTTCATTAAGAAAATAACCATATATTAAAGAATAATCCACTATATATCATCTCAAGGAACCTAGGGTTAGTTTTTTGGGATGAAATAAGTGATAGTGTGTAGATAGGGTGTTGGGGATATGTGTTCTAAAGGTGTTTTTGGGAAAGGATACATTCAGATATGGAAATGATACTTTTATATTATTTTAATGAGGAAGGCAGATCTCGATGTAGTCTAAAGAATTGGGAACATTAATCTTAGGCTGGGTTATTTTGGCTATGGGAGCAGGATTCCAATTTCAACCCTTTCAAGTAGTATCACTCCATGGCACAGGTATGGAAACAAATCCATGGTCTTCCATTGGTGTACCGGCACCCTAAAGTTCTCAGTGATATTGCCTCAGGTATTGGAACACCCTTAAAGGTGGATCATCAGTCTATTCGTGGAGATCTTGGCTTGTATGTGAGCGTCCTCATTGAAGTAAATATGGAAGCATCACCTCCTGGTCACATTTTTCTTGCCTCATAGGATCATCAATTGAATGTTTTGTATGAGTTTGAGAACAACCCCAAATTATGGGATCATTTTAAAATGGCTGGCCACTTTGTCAATAACATTCTTGTGTTTAAAAACTAGTAAAATATCCACTTAACACCTCAACCTGGAGGGTGGTTGCTTGAGGAAATAGAATTGATAATCCGAGATAGGACAAAGACTTAAGGTTCTAGTCTGGTGAAGGGAGGATCCTCTAGACTGTATGTGGACAGAAGCTCCTCATAGGCCAGTCTAGATAATTCTGAGGATCAGCAAGTCGAGCACATTGGGAGTATGAGAATCCCACATAATGATCTAAATCACCGTGAGGAGTATGAGGCATTGGACTTCACATATGATTTCTTCTTAGTTACTATTTTTGTGCAGGTGGATGAATACATTCATGATATTATTTCTTCTGACATTGAGGAAAAATTGTTGATAGAATAACTCCCCTCGGACTCTATTCTTGCGCATTGGTAAGGGGGACTAGACTTCAATATGGGAATGTCGCAAATTGATGCTCAGTGTCAAGATGCACTAGATCCCATTGACTCTCCTTTCCTGATGATGGACACATTTCCTGTTCTCACCGAATCTGATATTGTACAAGCTGACCTAGTAAGGGATTTATCATATGTTATAGGGATTAACTCATCTTTCCATACTTCTAAGGAAAATAAAAGTACTGTTATTACCCATCTGTAACATTTATATGTCCTTAAATATTCTATTTCTGAAGGACCTTCCACCTCAATAAGGTATTCTAGGATGTCTAAATCCTTGGATAACTCATGAAAATTGTGAATTACCCCTAATGGAAAGCTTCAACGAGGATACATTTTTGGAACTGTTAGGGTTAGCCAACCATGATACAATGGGTTCCATCCGGATGATTTATAGTAAGTATAAACCTAAAATTTTAGGTATATCAAACCTAATTCTACCTCTCCTAATCTGGGTAACCACTTTAGTAGAGTAGGCCACTCCATTCTTGGATGTAGTCGATATAATGTCTCTTTAGATATATTTTGAATTTTTATTCATACATCTATTATTTATCCTTCTATATTTTACGAGAATGACCAAATACTCAGTTTTAGTTTTCTAGTGTCGGGTCGGATGATATTCTACTCCATTGTGTATTCCCACAATAACTACATTGACAAGAGGTGCATATGGGACCGAGTTCAGGACCTAGGAAACTTAATTGCGGACCCATGGATCATAATCTGTGATTTCTATTCCATTCTGCTTGTGGATGAGAATCTATGATGAGTTTTTAATACAAAATCCATGATTGAGTCTTGAGAATGTATCAATAAGGAATTCCTGATGAAAATTAATATTGTGGGGCCAGGTTTACAAGGTATAGGCAACATCTTATAGGAATGAGGTCCAACCGCATTGATAGAGACTTTTACAGTGGGGCCTCTCTTGAAATTGGGAAGTTCATCTTCTGTGTCACATTGTCTAGGCATAATTATCATCATCATACTATTTTAGTGAGTATTTTTTATAAGGAATTAATGAACCTATTTCTATTCTGATTCAATAATTCATGGGCCACGCTCCCAAAGTGCTCAAGAATTGTGCAGGATACATGGGGCATGAGGGCTTGTGGTGCCATCGTTCTTGTCTACATTTCTAAACACAAATTGATTAAAATGAATCTAAAGGAATTGAGTGAGAATAGAGTTAGTTAAATGGATGCTTAAATTCATGGACATGAATTCCTTTTACATTACATAGAGGAGTCTATGACTAAAGATCACTTTGATGGGGACCTAATTGTTGAAGCTAAAATAACTTCCTAGATTGGGTGCCTTATCAATCTTCATGAATACATCATAAAAGATATCATCAAAATTAGATGTCTCTCGTATAGAGATATGAATAAAAAGTTATTCTTTTCTCTTTACATGATCCAGAGGGCTAATAGGCCCCTTTATTTAC
Source organism: Viscum album (assembly GCA_963277665.1). NCBI lineage: Eukaryota > Viridiplantae > Streptophyta > Magnoliopsida > Santalales > Viscaceae > Viscum > Viscum album. The sequence goes on from OY728133.1 coordinate 1,872,513,723, forward strand.
TCATGGATGGGGATCATGTTTTGGAGGAAATGAAGGAGCTCTCAGACCGTATTGTCACTTTTTACAAGAATATTTTCAATGGACCTCCAAAGACAGAAATGATAAGGAAGAATATCATACCAAATATTGTTATGGAGGAGGAAAACATCTACCATACCTCTTTTCCCATGGATATTGTAATTTAATAAGTTGTTTTTGGCGACAAGAGGGAATGTTCTCCAAGACCTGATGGATTAACTAATCAATTATCTTAGATATATTTTTAAAACATTCAAGAAGAAGTTTTTCAGCTTTTTTGGCATTCCTTTATGGATGGGAATATTCCTCAAGGATTCAATGCTTAGTTTATTAACCTTATCCAAAAGGTTGAGAATTATAATAAGATTATCTAGTCCAGGTTTTTTTCTCTTGTTAACAATATTTATAATTTTATTACTAAAATTATTTCCAGTAGGCTTTCTCGTGTACTAAGAAAATTATTTCATTGAATAAATATAGATTTCTAAAAGGATTACACTTACAGGTCTTCTTTCTCACTTCCTCAAAGTGAGTTAATATTCATAGGAAAACAAAAAAATGTGGAAATATAGCTCTCAAAATGGACGTCACCAAATCTTTAGACACAATGGTTTCTGTCTTTATTAACATGATGTTGTGTATCATTGTCTTCTGTGTGAAATTTAGACATTGGATATAAATTATTATTTATTCATCCTAAATCTCTATACTCATCAATGGATCCCTGGAGGGTTACATTACATTATCCATGGGGTGAGATAAGGGTATCCCCTCTCAGTCATTATTTTTTATATATTTCAAGACTATATTAGCATAATTCTCCTTCACATGGTGGAAAAGGGTGATTTGTCAACCATCAGTGTCACCTAAGGTACTTATGATCCATCCAACTTATTCTTTGTTGATTACATTGTAATTTTTTCATATTAATATAGAAGGAACGTCAAGAATATTAAAAAATCACACCAATATTATGAGATTGTTTATGGTCAAGTCATAAGCTAGATTAAATAATTTATCAACTTTGGTAAGGTCATTTAAACCACTAGGAAGACCTGCCTCACCACTGATTGGGGAATAAAGGAGGGTACAATGCCTTTTATCTTCTTGTTTCTCCTAATGTTTTGGGGAAATCCCTAATAGTCATGCTTTTCAAATTCATTTTATCAAATCTGAAAACCCATCACATCTTGGAAGGAGAAGTCCCTCCTATTGGATATGTGCATTTTTCTAGTGAAGTATGTATCCATATCAAAGATGGTTTAATCTTTTATGTAATATCATTCCCTATCTCTTTTAATAGAAATTTTAACAATATGTTGAAAAACATTTTCTGGATTGGAAATACTATATAAAGAATGATAATATTATCCCCATGGAAAATGTGTTGATTAACCTACAATCTTGGAGGACTTAGAATCAAGAACATGGAGGCCATCAATCAATCTCTCGATACCAAATTTTTTTGGAAGTAGATAAAAAACAAATCCACTTCCATAGAATTTTTATGATCCATATTTATGGAAAATATTATTTCTAGAAAATTGATCTATTTAGAGTCATTTATATGGAATGTGATTAAGTCCATCATTCAAAAATTATCAGCCACTCTAAATGGATAGGTAAAATGAACACTTACATGTCATTTTGGTACAATAACTAGACTAGTGAGACTATCATCAATCGTATTAACTTGGAGGATAATGAAATTGATCACAACATTACGATTAAGGAACAATTTGACAATATAGAAATTGTGGAAGATTATATTTTTACAATAGTTTCCATTTATGATTTTGATAATCCGTGTGATGCTCTTATGTAAGAAGGATCATCCAATGGCATGATTGACTCAAAAAGCTTCTACTGACATCTGATGAACTGCAGTAAGTAGTGGATTGAAAAAATGAATCTAAAATGGATGACACCCTCACGGTACTATTTTATAGAGATTATCTCTCAACAATATACCAATGGATTCCAACCTACAAAGGGTGGGTATCTCCTTATTTTCTAAATGTTACTTTTTTCAAGAAACATAGAGATGATGTTATCCATCTTTTTATGAGATGAAAGACTACCCCTTCTTTATGGAAGCAAGAATAACATATTTTCTGACTTCATCTCACCGATTCTGAATCCGTCTGATTCCTCTAATATTCCATGGTTTATGTTCCTATTTCCATGAATGTGTAGGTTCTATTCCATGTTTCCTATTCTGAAATCATACACTACATCTAGAGATTTTGGAATGCCATTGTGTACACCATGACTAGCTTCAATACTATATGCACGTTATACTCCTTTATTTCTTCTGTTCATGGTGAAAATGATCTCCACTCAAAAAAAATATAGCAACTCAGTTGATGATATGTTGGTCAATAGACTAATGAATATCAATGGTAATTTCCCAAACCCTCATTATACTATGGAATTTTTCTGGACACCTCTATTTGCATGCTACTTAAAGTGCAACACTGATGGATCTTCATGAGGTAATGTCGGCCCCTCAGGTTATGGTGTGTTCTTCAGGGATGATAATGGGGATTTCATTGAATACATGATTAGACCTTATTGAGTTTCATGACTTTTTTATGTGGAGATTATGGGCCTCATAATGGTGGTTGATTTGTCCCTCCAATGAGAATGAAATTGTATCTAGTTTGAACATGACACCACCACTCTCATGAAATCCGTAAGAGAAGGTTTGAGGAATCTATCATAGAGGTTATATGCTAAATGGGATAACTATCTTGGAAATCTCCAGTCCTTGAATTTTTTTCTCCACTCACGCATTTAGGTAGGCAAACTATCTTTCATATGGGATTACCAAAAAAGGATAGAATTCATACAGTTTTACTCACTTTCACACTTTTCATGAAGGCATGGTTCCTCTTATCCTTCGGGACAAAATTAAAATTCTTTTGTTTCGCCTCTTATAATAATTATTTATTTTACTATAAGGGCCTTTGTTATCAACTTTATCAAACACACACATCTACATGCCCAAAATAGTGAAAATTACAATCAACTAAGAAACAAATGCTTGCATACCACTATAACCCATTAACAGAGTACAATAGTGAAGGTAAAGTACAGAATATTAAATCGGTAAGGAATATAAGCCCACTTAAAAGAATGTATGTAAATAATTTACTGACACCCATACGCCAAAACCCTACATAATCTAACATGAATGTAAGGGGTTGGAAATGCTACCGAAATCCATAGGAGAACCTCATCCAACCTAATCTCACAAGGCTTTGTTCGGTCCTAGTGTGCCCTTGACTCTATCAAAAGGACGTCCATCAGCACAAGACACAACATGTGCATCCAAATACCATGCAGGTGTGAGTATATCAATACTCAGTAGGACATCTTGAATCTACAAAGAAATATGAAAATGAGAGGTATAATGAGCTCTACACAAGTACATATCAAAAAAACATATACCACGATTATCCAGATATACTCAAACCAGGACACATAGTCTAGGGTAAGTCATAACCACTTCATTCCACTACATATGATTCAATAAAAAGATTCAATGAACCATAAATCCTATAGAATGCACTCTAGAGTTTGATATCACTAATGATGTCTATCCGAGAAGTACTAATTTTAAATAACTATAATGATAGATAGATATGATACATCAGGTGATGTTCACTGGATAGTTCATGTGGTGATACCAAAAACTCTATCTAGATTAACCTACTAAGAATAGAATTGACACTTGGTGAAGTTGGTAACATCAATATCTAAGACTCTAAATGTGGAATGATGATGGAATAAGGGATCATCCCTAGTCCTTATAAGGGATTCCAACAACTCTGTCATGGAAGTCTTGTTAAAGGGATCATACTCTAACAAGTAGGAATCGATTCCCATTAAAATTTATTGAATTGATATAGGGAGAAAACCCTAATAAAACTCATCCATGATATAGTGTAAGTGGGAATGAATTCTCATAGAAAAGAGAGTGCTCATAGAGTGTAGTAGTCACACCAATTATTCTCCTTGGCCCCTGGTACTTCCCGTGAAAACGGACCATTTTAATGGGCATATTTATGAGTCATAACCAACCATTTTTTTCATATAGACTGTCTCATTGGAATCATTCCAACGCTACTGACGGTGCATCAAACAGAATCATCGTTTGATGATATGGCCATTTTAGTGAAATGGTATGGCCATACATGGTCAGGTTTACTCGACCCGACGAGGTTTGGTCCATCCCGTTATCCCTTCTACATCCAATTTTTCTCTGTCTGGCCTAGCATGTAGGAAATCTAGACTTAGCCCGCTAGGCTACCTGGAATGGTCTGGCATCCTTGGTCCAACCTGTATACATGCGGGTTGGCTGGACAGCAGCAGACGGTCCTCCTTTATCGTGTTCCCCTGGTTCATGTTGTTTTGCATCGTATACCACACAGTCATCCCATTGTTTCCATGTGTACCCCTTGCGCTCTTCCTTCCTATGGACTTTCCACTACTACGGTATCACATGCTACCTACATGCCAAATCTGCAAGCCACCACTGCTCCAGCAAACAACTCACCTAACATCGTATCCACTGGTCGTTGCCACTCTCGTCATTGAACGCCCCTTTACCTGCTTATGCATTGCCTCACCATCACTATCTCCACACCTCGCCAGGATTTCATGTTAGACCCACGTCGATGGAACCATCCATGGACTACTAGGCCACATACTCTTTTTATATTTTGAAACAATTGTAGATATGGGATACTTGAGATCCAATCTAGATAGATTCTCCCTCTACTGCTCATTTTCCACAACTCTGGAGGTCCAATCACATTCAGAACCCCCACCCCCCAATGTTGATACACGACCATGGAGATTAAATTATAAATGAATGAAGAATGGGGGATGGAAAATAACCAAGAACTCTGTAAGGAATGCACCTCATGATTTGTATGTTTCATCCTCGATTCGTTTTCATTTTAATGAAGAATGATGAGAATGAAAATAAATCTCCTGAAAATAATCCGACAATATATTCCCATCCCACAAGAATGATGATCTGTGGATCATCCTATTCATTGGCATGTATGTCTTATTTGTTTAAATTTGAAATGGGGAAAATAAAACCAAATAAAACACCCTACTTAAGGGTCGGATGGATCACTAAGATGATTGATCGCCACATCGCTTCTGTTGGTGTGATCCTTCAAAACAACGTCTATGATCTTTGATCTGCTATCCCATTGTCATAAATCACAAAAAGTATTATTTCTACATTATTTATATGAATTCTAGGAATATGTTGATAACCTAAAATTTTATGAGAAGGTTTAATAAAAATAAAATGTTTCCATGTGTCACTATGTAACATTAAAATAAAATAAATCAATAATTTATATTATTCTTCATATCGTCCAAAAACTATCATTCACAATCGACCTACACCAACCAATGCTACTCTATTTTTTAGGAAAATTTACTGCTCTAAATGCAACGGTTCCCTTGATGTTATTATTTGAGAAACCATTTGGTCATTATTCCACATTTTTAGGAAAATCACTCATGTGTTCTATTTAATGTTTAATATTTTTTAAAAATTTATTCCAGGTACATCGAGCCCCAGAATCGCATGTCCTCTTAGTAAAAAATTTCTAAAAAATTCTATATAATATTTTAATGAATACAATGAAAAATTTGGGACATTAAATTATCCTTAGCTTAGTCCATTGTGTCCATGAAAATCCAAAACAAAATTCTACTAAAAAAGTTGTGGGTATTGATCATAAATCTTATCCTCCTTATCCCACATTATATCATTTAGATAATAGAGCTACCACTAGACAAAAACTAAGGGGATAACTTACCCATGATTGATCAATACCTACCAATCCTCTATCTCTAATTGGTACTCTGAAAAGGATCATCATCCTCAATGTCTTGTTCTCCCTAGTCGATTATGTTTGACAGGTCATTCATGTACCTCCTCAACTATGACATGAGGAAGAAATCGAGTACCCAATGCAACTATGGGGGTAGATCTAGATGGTAGGCCACCTCGCCAACTCTATGATACATCTGAAAAGGGAAGATGAACCATGAAGATAACTTTCCTCCCTAAGAAAATATCTGCAACACCCATCAAGGTGAGACCTAAAGAAACACATTGTCTCTCTCCCTAAACCCAAAAATGTTTCAGTATCCTATCAGAATATTACTTCCACCATCTTTGTGTAGTCTTCATCCACTCTTGTGTGATCTTCATCATCTCTGTAGTAACTCACACCATCTTTGAGACCATGAGTGTTGAACCTCAGGGGCCAGTCCAGTAAATTCGTGACCTTATGGGTTTCTCTTATAGAGCCTAATATGGATCCATATATGTATTGGAGTGGTAGATGTTTTTTTACTCAAACTACACCTGTGGTAGTTGACCATTCCAACTACGACTAAAGTTCATGATGTAGGCCAATAGCATGTCCTCCAGAACTGAAATGGTCTTCTATGTATACCCATCAGTCTGGGGATGAAACGCCATAAAAAACGTTACTAAGTCCCAAACACCACCAAAAATCCCTTCCTTAATAGGGCTGTTAAATTAGCATCCTGATCTGAAACAATCATCGATGGAACACCATGAAGCCAAAATATCTTATGCACATAGAGGCATCCCACCTTATATAATGAACTCTTCTCCGGGATAGGTAGGATGTGGGTTGACATGGTGATTCATTCAATGATCACCTCGATGGTATCTTTCCCCCTAGACGGATTTGGTAAAACAATCACGAATTCCATCAATATCTAATACAAAATCCACATTAGAATCAACAGGGGTTGAGACAACCCTGATGGAACCTCGCTCTCAGCCTTCAGTTGATAACAATTGAGGCATCATGAAATGAATTCCAACACTTCCTTATTCATCCTTGGCCTCCATAACTGACATTGATGGTTCTATTACATCGCTTCCACACCATGCAGTACCACCAAAGGGGATATGTGAAACTCCCTCAAAACCACATCCTTCGACTCCATTGGTAGAACTATGTGTCATATAAAAAGAATGTTGTTCTCCCAATATATCAAATATCCATCAAGAGCGTGTCCTGTAGATAACTGAGCACGTAGAGTCTCAGAGTCCATATCCCTTAGCCGCATCTCCCTAAATCGTTGCATTATTGCAGGGGTAACAACCACTGACTAGTTATAAGCTCTCCCATGTCCATCGAGAATGGATAATTACTACGACATCCAGTAACTCCAAACGTGATCTCAGGCAGAGAGTATCTATCACCATATTCCTCTTCCCATGAGTATAGATGATATCAAAGTCATAATACTAGATGATCACTAAACACCACCTCTATCCAATGTTCAGTTCATTCTATGAGAATATATACCTGAGACTCTTATGATCAAATTAGATGATAAACCACTCTTCCATCAAGTATTGTCACCAAATTTGTAACACAAAGACTACCATTTCCAACATATGATCATGGGTCACATAGTTCCCCTCTTGTGTTCTCAATAGGAATGATCCATAGTAAATCATTTCTTGACTCTTTATCAGGACACAACCAAGTCTTGTCCCTGATGCATCAACGAACACTCTATACTCAATACTATCCTCTAGAAATCACAAGATCCAAGCACATGTCAAACATTTCATTAACTACTTGATGTCTCGCTGGAACTTCTCCCTCTACACGGAATGAGAACCCTTTAGGGTAATATATGTCATTGGTGCGGACTTCTATGAGAATTCAAGTATGAATCTCTGGTAATAGAATTAAATCCCAAGGAATATCCACACCATTGTCACACTTATAGGTGGCTACAATGATAACACTACCTCAACCATGGTCAGGTCCACTGCCACTCCATCTAAATAGACAACACATACTATATAGTGGACCACCTGATTCCAGAATAGCCACTTCAAGAGATTCTTATAACAATGGTTCTCGTAGAGTACATAAAGAACCATCCATGGGTGTCTTGAGTGCTCCTCCTCATACACTGAGTAAACAAGGATATCATCGATGAGGACAACCACGAACCGGTCTATGTAGGGATAAAAGATCATGTTCATGAGTCCCATGTACACTTCTTGGGAATTCTTCATGCTAAAGGTCATCATCGTGTACTAATAGTGACCGTAGGGGAATCTAAAATCCATCATTGGAATATACTCTAGTTATACTCACAACTGGATGTTGCATGATCGAAGGTCAACCTTCTAGGACCATTGTTCCCCTCACAAATGGTCTAAGATTTCATAGATCCTTGGTAGTGTATACTTTTTATTCATGTTTATTGGGTTTTTGAACAAGTAATCTACATAAATCCTCAATCTCTCATTTTAAACTTTGGAAAACCACCCTGGGGCTGCCTAAGGTGAAGTAGTATATATTAGGAATCCCTTCCTCTAAAAGTCCTCCAACTACACCCTAAGCTCGTGAATATTTGTGGGATCGATCTGATATGCCATTAAGGATATCAGTGTCATCCTAGGGTTTATGTTGATGTGATTTCTATCTCCCAGTGGGTAAGAGAGGTAATCCAGGATCAAATTATGGGATGAAGTCAGCATACTCTATCACTACTATTCGGAACTAAAAACTAATTACACTGAATGCACTGAGGGTCATGCTATCTATGTGTTGAATAATCAATTTCCACCTCATATTCAGAAGCCCATATTATTCTTCATGAGTTTCCCCAACACTAAAAATGTAAAACCTCATTCTTTTAATGTGCACACACCAAAACCTTTTCCTAAAATAGTCAATATAGGCATGGACCTAATATAACCAATCGACACCAAGAACGATGTGATAATGGCTCAACAATACCACAAAATTGATACAATCAAAATATTAACCCCCAAGGGTAAGGTCACACTTTCTACAATGATGTGTGATCATCATTTCTTCTCTAGTAGGAGTATCAAAGTGTAATGGTCAAGTAAACCTTTCTACTGGAATCTCAAGGTCATGAAAAACATACGGGGTGAAAAAGTAATGAGTAGCAGCTTTTTCAATCAGTAATACATTTAATGTATAAAATAAAATGATCATAAATTGGATCATTCTTGGAGCCCCTAGCTTAAAGGAATCAACTAGATACATCTATCCCCTCCCTGGTCCTCTAGCTCCCTGAGACTAGCATAGACCACCTAGGGGTGGTGTTGGTAACAGGTCGAAACATCTGCCACCCCAAACTGATCTACCACCTCCTCTTTCACATATTCCAACCAAAAGATATTCCTTCTCCAATATATGCATCTACCTCATTGAACCATCCACTATCTCCAGGCTAACTGTGTGGAGTTTTGGACAATCTTGAGAGAGATTTCCCCTACCATCACAAGTGTAGAATCCACTCTCCCTAGGTTGGCCAGATCCACTATATGAAACCAAAACATCGGATCCTTTTTTGGGGACATCCTCTAAGAACATTTCCCATGTTCTATTCCTTGAGAATGGTGTCGGCTCCCGGCTTCCAATGTGTTTACACCTTCTTGTCCACTACCGATTATCACTAGCTATATCTTGTCATCTAGGACACCCTTGACCACCAAATCCTAATCAAGAATACAAAAAAAGTAGGAATTATCTGGGGGATAACATTGGCTCAGATTTCAATATGAAGACCTCGATCGATGGTATGATCCTGGAATTACTGATCCCTGAACATATCAATCAAGTAACCAGAAAGTTATTAAACCGTAATCACAAATCAGATACTATCATATTGCATTGTTAGATATGAAGGAGATCTTGTATATGAATAGATATTACTGTAACTTGTAAAAATGCCTCTCTAATGAGGCGATCAAAATCTATCCATGGGAGAGTTGCCACAATGTCAATATCAATATCCACACTCCAATTTATCCCTACTAATCCCTGTAGAAGGCTCACTGCCCTGACCCCCATCTTATCAGCTACTATCTTGACTAGATGAAACATTTTGGTCACCACCTCACGCAAGTAATTAGAAACCATAGGTTCATGTTTGACATAGAACCATAGGGGTGTATATCTCAGAAACAAATGAACTTTACTCATCATACAATCTTCTTATTCCGGTTCTACAGGTACAATATGCTTCTCTACAAGTGTTGGTATAACTAGTGTACCACTTGGAGGTAACACCTTGGAATCTGGTCCATGTACTAAATCCTCTTCACTAAGGGGGTTATCCTCAAAAAAGAGGTTTTGAATAATAGATGGTATTCTTCTTGTTGGAAACCATTTGGGAAATAAGTTGTACCACAGTTAATGATTATATCTTGTTAGCCCGGTCAAGAAGGAAAAGGATATCAACACACATTCATATATAATTAATGTGCCATTGTTTTCCCTACAAATAGTGAAACCCATATATCATGATTAAAATCATGTTATCAAAATCTTGGTGTATGGATATATTGGTCTATGCAGTAACACTGGATTACCTAGCCTAAAATACAAATTCCAAACACATAACACTACTTCCCCAAACAAATATCACATACGACTAGTCCTAATGTACAACCAACCACTTCTCATAACACTTTGTCATGAACCATCCCATATGGGCCCATGTCATGACTCCCTAATTCTGCCTACTCTAGGATTCGGGCTGATGAATAACACTGATTAGGCATATCAATGAAATATGAGGCGTCACATATGTACCTGTATGAATTCACACATCTCTAAGCCCAAATGTTGAAAAGTAAAAATCAATAAGAATGAAATGCGTGCATACCACTATAACCCATAAGCAGAGTATAAATATTAATTTAACGTACCATAAGGTAAACCATTCTAGATTACAAACCATCAAAATTAAATTCTATAAGAAGGTTCTTGAAACTCATCTTTAGAAAAAGAAATGTGGTCTAACCTGAAAGGATGGTGTTGGAACTGCATTTTTAAGTCATAGGAACACCTCGGATTGCCTGATCTCACAAGGTATTGTCCGATCCTTTTCATCCTTGGACTCTGTCAAAGGGTTGCTCATCTCCACAATATATAACATGTATAGGTAAATCCCAAGCATGGGTCAGTATAAAAATACTAGTTGGACACCTTGAAACCTCAATGAAATAAAAAAAAGAAGATGCACAATCATCTCTACCCAAGTATATTTCTATATAACATATCACAAGAATATCCATATATACTCAAAAGACCCCACACAGAGTACGGTAATTCATAACCACTACATTAAACAACTAGGTGTTCAGTAAAAAGATTCCACAAATCGTACATCTGGGGGAACACGCTCTTGAGTCTTATCATTGATGACGTCTATCTGAGAAGTACTATATTTCGAGAACCGCCAAGAGAGAGTGTGTGTGAGAGAGAGAGAGAGAGAGAGATATATATATATATATATATATGATACATAGGATTAGGATCATACCTAATTAACTAAGGTGATATGAACAAATATATCTACATTAACCATCTATTAATGGGATGGATACCCTGTGAATTTGGTCCTTTCAATACTATCGACTCTACCTAGGTCACTATGATGGATTAGGGGATCTACTCTAGACCTCTCAAGGTATTCATACAACTCTTTCATGGAAGTCTATTTAAATGGATCATAATCTTCTATGAAGGAAATAATACCAACAATCCTCCATAGAAACTTTTTGGGGAAAAAACCTAATTAATATCATCCATGATACGATGTATTAGGGAATCAATTAACATATAAAATAGAGGGTTCACTAGTAGTATTATTCACACCCACCACGCCCCTTTACCTTTAATACAACCCATGTATATGGCTCGTGTTCCTAGATATATGTCATAGTTATAACCCACCATTGGTATTATACGGTCCATCACATTGTATGTGTTCCAACATCATTAATGGAATGTAAAAAGGAAAATGTGTTTGAAAGATATGATTGTTTTCAAGAAAATGTCTGACTTATGTATGGTCTTGGTCTGACCTGGGTATGGACTGGGTCCGACATGACCCATAGGACCTGGCACAACCTACTTGCCAACCTAACCTAGTCAGGTTTACCTGACCCGACCCAGTTCACTTGTCCTAGTCTAGCGGGCATACATGAGGGTAGGATTCCCTTCCACAGATGGTCAACCCCGACAGCATTCCTCTAGTTCACGTAGTGTAGCACCACATACCACGTAGTAAGCCCAACGCATTCACATGTGCCCCATGCTCTCTACCTTCCCACGGCCTTGAATCTGAAATGGGATCCCATACGGATCATCTTCTATGTCCACTCCGTCCATCGCTGGCCACCACAACACTGCTTCTCTAGCCACTGCATTCCCATCAATCTGTTGTTGCCCTCCCCCCCACGCGGTTTCCATGCCAGATCGTCAGGCCATACCAACACTAGTGGTCCCTTTCAAAAACCACTATACCCCCTATAGTAACCATAATTCACAATAGTTGTAGATCTCAGTTCCATGAGACCCAATATACATAGCTTTATCATCATCTAATGGATTTACACCACTCTAGGATTCCAATCATGTTCGGAACCAACTGATTAGCCAAGCCGTTCCCACTAGGATCCAACATAAAAAGTGCAAAGAATTGTGGAGAGAAAATATCCATGAATTACCTGAGAAATTAATGTCCACAGTTTTTCATGTTGACCTCGATTCGTTCTAATTAGAGTGAATAATTTAGAGAAAATAAATAATTCTCTCAATAACAATCTCACAATATATGCCCATCCCAAAATAACGAAGAACCACCAATCAAACTATTCTTTGGTTGGTCCGTGTTATTCATTGAATTCATAAATGGGTGAAAGAAATCCAAATTACACACCCACCCTTAGGGATGGATCATTTGATTAAGATTATTGATTGTTGTGTTGCTACCGTTGGCAAGATCTATCAAAACAACATCTATCGATCTTCGATCTGCAAACCCATCATCATTCTTCATTGAGAAGATCCTTTCTCTATAATTCAAGGGGATTCCTAAAATATGTTGATAACGCATAATTATATGATAAGGTTTAATGAAAACAGAATGTTTCACTACATCTCAAGGTAATTATAAATAAAATTAATCATTAATTTATTTCATTCTCTGAAATGCCTAAAAACAAAATTTCACAGCCGACCCAAACTACTCATTATTAGGCCCTTACTAGGGTAAATCCTCTACTATGAACACAACGATGTCCTCAGATTTATAATTTGTGAAACTGTTTTGATGTTATTCCAATTAGGTAGGGAAACAGCTCGTGTGTACTAATCAATGTTTATTACATTTCAACAATTTATTCTGGACACACTGGGCCTCAGAATCACACACCATCTCAGCTCCTAGACTCAAAATAATTCAATATAATATTTAAAAAAAACATTGAAAAATCCACAATATTATAGACAAAATTCATGAAATGTGTGAATAATAGACTGGATGGAGTATCCTTTTATATGTGGCGGACAGGAGACTCAAGGAATTTTTGAGAATAATAAATTTCACCCAAATTTATATCATTTAAAAAGCCTTCAAATTTTGTAATTAATTCATATTACTTGTGTTAGGGGAAATTATGGCCAAAAATTAGTTTTTTAAAATTTTACAAGTTATACTAAACCCATATCTTCATTGTTTAACTATCGGTAAATTCATTTTTACCTTAACTCTGATAAGTACTTTTTACTATTTTGACAATTCATTATGTTAACCTATTGAGTTAACAATATTAGATTTCCAAATTTCTACTAATTCCAAATATTTAGTCCATTTTTATAAAGTATATATAGAGAATTGGTAATATTAAATTTACAATTATACCCTTGTAAGTGATGAAAATGTGGGTTTTTGAAGCCGAAATTTTCATAAGTGTAGAAGGTTCTAATATAAATATTGTATATGAAATTTATTCCAATTATATTAATTTTTTGAATTTTAATATTAGTGAATTAATTTTACATCAAAATCAATAAAAAATACAAATTATCCATGTAGTTTATTTTAAAAAGGGGTCGGAATAAAAAAATCAGTATATTTTGAAATTCATCTAAAACTGAATCTTTTTATAAAATGAACTTACCTCAAAACAGAATATCGAAATGCTTCTAGAAGTCAAATATTAATTAATTATATATCTATTGGTTATTACAGAAAATATTTATAAATTAATATTTTATTTGAACCATATAATATTTATTACCGGTCATTATTCTATTGAATGACCAAGTGATCATGCATAGTGAATTATTTGTCTATTAGAATAAAGCACCCCATCTCATTGATGAAGAAGCTCTCAAGACTAGTGGTAAGGTAGGTGTTATAGTTAAAATGTCTAATTATCACTCCGTGATGTTATATAGTGTTCAACATAGAAAAGGTGTTTTAGTTAACCTAACTTCTATTATTCATTTAGATGATGTATGATTCTAAATGATTTTTGATAATGGATAGAAGAAAATTACTTTTAATTATATGTTCATGGATAGAAGTGTAAAATATTACATGTTGTATCTAATATGAATATTAGATGATGAAATAATTATTATAACAACATCTTCCAAATGATATGTGTTGTAGAATTTGTAGACATATCCTTCTATTGAAATGAAAATGTCAGTATTAATGGCCATGTTTATAAAAATCTCAATCACATAAATTTCATATCTTGTGAAATTTTATACATATAATTTAGATATTAGCTTATTTTAACCTAAATATAAGGAAAATAATAACTCAGATGTTTTATTATGTGTTCATGAATGTATGGTCTCATGTAATAATCCATTCTAACTATTAGTCGATATACATTGTTATATTCAATTATTATTCAACCATAAAATTATCGGTTTACATCCATTATAAAAAATAAAATTTTTTTTGAATAATTATATGATGGAGCACCATGGTGTAATAAGTAAAATGAAATAAAATAACATTCCTAATGTATGATAAAGGCTTAGAATTCAGATATAAGGCCCCAGCCTTAAACCTTACTTAATCTTCAGTTATTACAAGATTACACATTGAAGATCTTTTCAGGTTTAGAGTTTTAGAGAATTAGATCATGAAACTTGCATTACATTCCACATTTAAACAAAGTGGTTACATAAAAGACAATATTCATTCTTCCCATCAACGGAAACATATTTAAAATATAACACAGATTCTTTATTGACACATCCTTGACACTATCATCACATCATGTACCTTTCCCTTGACCTGTGAAAAACATTTCAAAAACTTGGGATGAGCATAAAATGATCAGTAAGAGTTATAATAATATGGAAAGGAAACATGAGTTCATATATACATTAGAATGAAATCACACTTTACCCATAAAACATAGGCATATCAAATCATGAATAAATCATAGAAAACATAAGACATAAAGGTAACTTGAGGCATTCAGAACATTATTACGTAGGGAGTAACCCTCTTGGTTACGTTTGGAATACCCATCACAGTATATTCCCTAAATCTCTTCGGAGAAACCTTAATGTTTCACTCCTTCGTGTTACCCAATGCATTGGAGAGCTATATCGGGCTCACCCGCCCTTAGTTTATCACGGAACCACCCATTTTCATAACAATGCCCAAGAACCATAACATAAATGTATCACATAAAACATGCATAAAGTAAACATAGCATTTCCACATTTCAATCACAATATGACATGTTAGTATATTGAAATAATGAATCCATTTAAAAAGAAACCATTTCCAAAACCATTTAAAACATTTAATAAAGAGATTTTTGAATCAAAGTGTCCCATACCACCTTGAAGCTTAAAATTTTAAACCATTAATATCCATATAAATAAATCCTTAAACCCATTTTGAAAACATGGATATTAATAAGAACAAATAATTAAAACATTTAAAGCGATATTTTGGTTAAAGGGATTTTACCAAAATTAGAGACACTTGAATACAATAATTGAGGAATAACATTTAGTCAGAACTTTATAATATCATGAGAATAAATGTATTCATGATATAATACTCCAAAGGACAGTATATACACCATATAAGAGTGAATTGGTGCATAACAACAATGAACTCTCAATAGAAATGTCAAATGTGATGAAATCCCTTATAAAGAAGGTATCCTTAAATTAAGGACAAATCAATCTCTAAAATCTGTGTGACAAATATAAATACACCCAATATAAGTGGATATTACGTGTAAAACCATAAAAGGACATTCACACATATTCAATGGATGACATATTCAATGACTACCCAAAGAAATCGAAATTGGGTTAAAAAGTTCCCTTGACAGCCTAACGGCATCACATCAAAATGAGTTGATGAGAGATAAAAATGTGTATCTCATCACATGGACAAAAAATTTACATCAATAATTATATATGAGAACATATCCCAACATAACAATATGTAAATTAAAAGACCCAACAAAAGAAGTCGTTTAAAAAAGAGGAGGGTGAAAGGTTCCCTTACCGACTTGGGTATCTTTCAAAACATACACCCCATGAAAGAAGGACAATAAATCATTGATGTAAATACTCATAAAGGAAATTATATTACACAAAGAGTATAATATTGGAAGTACATACACCACTCAAAGGAAATTGTGGCAAACGTAGCATAAATCTCACGGGAATAAATGTGAGATGAAAAATTGCTTACGAAAACTCGGCAGCCTAACGGCGCCACATAAAACATCTAAAAATGGATTGATGAGATAAAATAGGGTATCTCATCACATTACAACAAAATTTACAGCAAGGGTAATATGAAATAACATCCCCCATCATAACAAATAGGAGCTTAAAAGAAGTGACATAAAGTGGAGTACTTAAAGAGAAAGAGAGAGGTTAGATCTCTTACGAAAATTCAACAGCCTAACGGCGCCACTCGAAACTTCCAAAATGGATTGATGAGAGAGAATAGGTTGTCTCATAATATTAACATAAAAATTTCAGTAATAGTGATATAAAATAACATACCAATAACAATAAAGATGAGCTTAGAATGAATGACATAAAAGAGTGTACTTAAAAAGAAAGAGAGGAGTAGGATCCCTTACCTTGGGTCTGACCTGACTCGATCGTTCCTTAATCTCCTGAATAATAAACTTGAGTTAATTTATACTTCCTTAATAACCTTTTTAAAGTTCATTATTCCTTTTATATCACTTATTACCATGTCATAAATATTATGTACTCATTTAAGTTAATAATATTTGTTTTGCCGATATTTGGTTCTTAAGTCGAAAGTGGACTTCTTACAATTACATGTTGTTCGTGTGGCCAAATTTTATTATATCCAGAATTTTATTAATGATGTAGATATCATATATGTCATATATATCCAGTACATTCATGCATTTATAACATTACATAATCATTTAGAGGTAAGAAATGAAATGCATTGTTCATGGAGACGGTAAGCCGTACGTACGCATGAACGCTACTTTCTTTTCTATTTCATATTTTATAGAATGAAATCATAATTATATAAAGGTATATTATAATTCCAGTATAATATAATATATAATATCATAGTTCCATCCTTTATACGTCCCACATATGGTATTTAACGAATCAAATCACTTTGAGGGGGCGGTAGTCCGCACTTCCTTAAATGAAGATATCGCGTTTACCCATAATGGAAACCATAATGGTATGCCCAAAATGAGAAAAAACAGAAGATTAAGGAAAAAATAAACATATTATATATCATATATAAAAATAGTGACATCATAATGGCCACCTTTGAAGGTGTTAAATGAGTATTGAACAATCATCGTTTCGGGATGCAGAATTTCGCCATCCATAGAAACCGTATGTTCTTTAACCATTTGATGTAGTTGTGTGAGAGTGTAGCACGAACAAATCTTATAACAACATCCTAGTATATTGATGATACTGGTGTTGGTACAAAAGAAGTAAATAAAAAGAGTTTAGGGGGTTGGAGAAGCAATATAAAACAAATGAACATGAGAGAATGAATTACCTTTAAAAGTGTATCTCCTTTTGATTTGAGCCTAAAGGCTTCCTTTCAAAGGCTTCTGCCCAAAGAGAATCCTCTAGGATGAGGAGAGGTATGTGGAGAGAGTAAATGGTCAGGGGTTGGCCGAACCAAAGGCTTGAGGAGTGTGTGAAATGAGGTAGAGGTGGGGGCCTTTTATAAGAGGAGAGGAGGGGCACTTTTGGAAGGTAAGAAATAATACTTTATTTGAAAATGTGTTTCGGTTTTTAAAGGTCCCACGTTGATATAATTAGTGGATAAGGTGATAAGGGTTCGAAATCCACCCATCCAATAAGTTTTGGACATGTTTAGGTCATAGAGTTTACATTATCTTCTCATTTTATTTAAATCGTCAGATAATGATGACATCGCTGCATCATTATGATGTCATAAATAATTTAATTTATTTAATGTCTAAAAATTATAAAAAAATTACTATGATGTAGTAAATCTTTTTATATTTCCAATTAATATTTATAATAAAATATATGACTTGTATAACCCCACTTAAAAATAGTTTTAGTAAAACATATCATGTTTGTGTCATTTTTACTTTTAAATTAAATAAAAAGTTATTTATGTCATTTCGCAACCAAAGTGGCTCCATGGGGTCCCCAAGTTGACCCATGGCTTTTCCTGGTCGGCCATTACACATCCAATGAGGTTTGGACATGTTTAAAGTTCATTTAATATTATTAAAACATTATTTTTACCTTAAACTACACTAATTACCTCTATTCGCGATTAAAAATTTAATAAGTTACTATTCACCAAAAAATTATTTTTATCCCAATGAACCACATTTTACTTCTTAATGAAAATAATTTATGTTGGATTTTTGAAATTAAAAACACAAAGATGGATAATTTTCATTTAAACAGAAAAATCAGTTTTTATAAGTACCACTTAGTGGTGTCACTATTCATCAAAAATTGATGTTTTTTAGAAAAATCCCAAAAATTCACCCTAAGATATATTTGATAATCCGAATTCGAAAATGAAGTCTATTTTACAAAATTCAAAACATATAAGTCACATTAATTAATTTAATAATTAATTCCCGCTGTCAGAGAAAATAGCGTGTTTTTATGAAACAATAAGTATCAAAAGATTGACACTGGTTTAAGTCTGATTTCAAAGTGAAATTAATTCCAATGACCACTATTGGATTTAATGGTAAAAATATATTATAATTTAACATTATAACAAATTCAAAAGATAATCTAATCATATAAATAAATTATATTAAAAAGAGGTTTTGAATTAAAATACAACATTTTACACTATTCATTAAAAAAATGAACTTTATCGGAAAGATACAAAAAATTTACACAAAGTAAATTTTGATGTCCCAATTCTTAATAGGAGTTTTATTTGGTCCAAAAGAATGTTTAATAGTTAACAAAACTATATTTAATGATGGTTCACCATCAAAAGGCGATAAGTGAACCTTTAGTGAAAACTAGGGCATATACACCTAAAATTGAATTCTTTCCGTATTTTAAGCCTCTATCCTCTATTGTATAAATGTAAAAACATTTCAAAACATATATAATCATATTTTAGTTATTTCTATCCATTCCCGCCAATACAACAGCTACATGTTAACTACCATTTAAAATAATATTATTTTATTATTAGAGTGCAGCGTAAGATTCCCAAGAAACTCGTTGTTGCGTGTTGGGTACGCCATCGAGCATAGAGTCCCCTTTAAAGTCATATCGATATTTTATTCACAAATATGGATAAATATGAAAATTTCATATTCTTTATTTACCTGGGGTGTTACATCAGATCTAATAAGTTCTAGAAATATTTCATGAGAATGGAAGTTAGGTATGAATAGATTATACTCATCATATAAGAATAGAATGGTATAAGGGATTAGATGAAAGAGACATTTACTAAGAAGGCTCAGATTATGAGGCTAAATTACATAATTATTGTGAAAATTTAGTAAGAAATTATTAAATTATTATGATAATATTGTGAATAATAGTCATTCTATAATATTTGGATTGGATATTACATAACAACATTAGTATAGAATACCAGAGTAAGTCGCCAACTACAATACTTTCAATTGTCTGTACTGTATTCATATTGAATCAATCTACTAAGAAAATCATAAATCATAGTGGAAATAATATTAATTTATAGGATATATTGATGAAATATTTTGGTTTTTGGATTCCAGATCATGAAAATGATATGATTATTAGAAGTCATGATTTTATATTTAATGAGAATGTCTTCAACAATAACTGAAACATTGTGGAACGTGGAGTTGAGAAAAAAACGAACTAATATCATACAAAATGATCTAAATGGAAGATATATAAGAACATATGCTCCGAGATTTATAGGTATCATAGAATGTATAGAGTAATCAGTTATCCCATAGGATGTAATTGAGATATTTTGAACTATATAATAATGGGTTAATGTTTTGGATTGATAAATTCTAGATATTTATTTTCTAGAATGAGATTGACCACATGTTATATTTTAGAGGTTATCTATTATCAAAGAAGAAGTTTAGAGGATTGGAATTTATTTTCAACAAATTCTGTCCATATATATAGGAGTTTCTGGAGAGCTTACCGGAATCTAATTGACTTGATGATTCTAGAAAGTTGGAGTTAGATATGAAATACGAAATGGATTCATATCATGATAAAAGAATAAGGAAGATAATAAAATTTTCACAAGGGAAGTAATAGTTATAGAAAAATAGGTCTTTAAAATAATTTATGAATCGAAGTGTAGAATTAGTTATATGTCCAGGTCGAAGATAAAGGTGTCTTGAAAGAATCTAAAAGTGGAATGGTTCAAAATCTCCTCCATTGTGATGCATACATTTATAAGGATATTATTTAGTACAGTTTCATTGGTATGTAAAATTCTATATTAGATTGATGTGATGAAAAAAAAATTGGGTGTTTGGAGGAATAAATATATATATAATTTAACTGAGTGGTTTCAATGTTAAATAGAATGGGGTCAATGGTGGATAAACTAAAGAGAAGTATTTATAGCATGAAAAGAACTAAGGTAATAGCTCTATAATTTAAATTAATTTCTAGATAATAAGTTGTTTTATTGGATAAACACATATCAAATTTTCTACAAAAACTTGTTCAGTGATGGAGGGTCATCATCTTACTCATGCATGTTGATGATATTATACTAGATGTTCTATATATTTAAAATGATTCAAGAGGCAAAAAATGATTTTCCAGAATGTATTTATATAAATTATCTATAGAAATCTTAAACAAAATTTACAATATAGATCAAAAGTTATAGTAAAAGTTATCATTCAATATTTTCATAGAAGGAATACTTTTGGAATGTCATTGATAGACTCATAATTTCGAACAGAAAGTCGTATCAACCTAATTTGTTAGATATTTCTAATTATTTTATGATTATGAATCAAAAATAGAAGATAACTAATTTTAAATAGAGACGTTTCTATTTGAGTTGGCATTGGGTAGGGTGACAAGCATCATGGTATATACATGGTCATACATTGCACATTATGTAGTAGTTGGTGGTCACTTTATAGTGAATCAGGGAAATGATTACTAGGAAGATGTGGCATGAATTAATATATATCTCAAATGTTTATAAGATATAAACTATTATTTTAAAATTATTAATCTTTAATTGGAAATGTAAATATTGAAATTTAAGGATACATTTATAGCAGATAGAGTTACATTTATTTCATAGGGACATATGTACATTGTATATAAGGATTTATCTAATTGTAGCATAATTGAAACATAAGATGGTAATGTGGATATCATTGATTAATTAATGAATTGTTATGGATTATAGTTTTATTGGAATAGTTTTTAATATGTCATGAAAGTAGACTTTTGTACTAAATTAGTTGCATACAATTCATTTGGTTAATAATTCGATGCTTAAAAGGGGGAAAGCTTATTTATATAAAATATAAACATTTCTTAAAGATTCACGAGGTTATCTTATTATAGTAGTGGGAAATTAGTGAGATATATATCCAAGATTATATGTTCACCAAAGCCTTAGTATTAGAAAATATATTGTAGTAATGGGCCTCAGTTGGACTTGGGTGAAAGAAGGTGGAATGAAGACACTACATAATATTATAGAACTTATAATGTTCATAATTTTTAGTATGTTTCTAAGAGAGATATTTTACATGAAATATGTTATTACGTTAAATATTATTAGTAAATTATATTTCTTATTTAGGGGTATGATTCTCTATATCAAGTAGATTTAACTAAAAAACATGTGTATCAGCATGATGAAGCATGATGGAAGTATAATATTGTCTGTGGTTAGCTTAGTCATGATGTTTTCTTCTTGAACTTAGAGGGTAGGTGTTCATCGTCTAGATGATAACCTAAAAATAAATTTTTTGTATAGTGGTTTTCTCAATTGAATTTCCTTATGGATTCCATATTTTATTTATCAATGAAATTATGTTACGGTTTGTCTCAATGATAAATATAGGTAACATTAAAATTGATTGTATTTTGAAAGTCAATAAAGTTCCACCAATGAGTAATAGGATGTATCAAAGATGAATAAAGGGATACCCATAAATACTATCAACTGGTGGAATGGATTGACAATATCTACAAATCATAAAGATGGGGTCAGGGCATTTGTACATCTATTTTGTGGAAAGTGATTCACCTATAAACATATAGGATTAGTGATATAATATTGTTTATTTTTTAAAAAAATTATTATGATATTTATATATTATACGAAATAAACAGAAGCCACATTTTAGTTAAGTGGAATTAAGAAATATCTCTAAACAACCTTAATATTTTTTATCATTGTTTTTATAGAATATTTGTTTATGTGATACATGATTTTTAGAGAATGTGGGTAAATTTATCTATTTTTATATAATATTTCAAACATTAATTTTATGTGTTAGTACATTTTAGTCATGGTATTCTTATATTCTAGGTTGTTCTGATGATTTTTTCAGTTCTAGAAGATTTAAAAAGACCAACTTCCTTCGTTCTCTAGTTTAAGAAATTATCTTTTCATTATGGAAATAATATTCTTATATGAAATTTTCATTTTATATTTTAATGTTATAAATGGTATTGGATATCATTAAGATATATATCTTGTCATAAAAGAATAAATTAATGGGTTTTATATAATATCATTGAAAAAAATATAGTATTCTCTAATCTTGCAAAACAATCCTTTACAAAAAGGTCAGTGTGAGTAAATTAACAAAACCATCATGTACTCATGAGTAAGATAAACACTAATATATACTTACTCATTCACTTTATCTAAAACTAATACTCTTTCTGAAATCCTAACCATTATGGTAATGTCACTTATGCTTAAAGAATACCCTAACCTCTAAAGTTATCTAAACAGACCTTTGATTCCAACTATAAGAACCCAGCCTTAAACCTTACTTAATCTTGGGTTATTACAAGATTACACATTTCGGATCTTTTCAGGTTTAGTGTTTTAGAGAATTAGATCATGAAACTTGCATTACATTCCACATTTAAACAAAGTGGTTACATAAAAGACAGTATTCATTCTTCCCATCAACGGAAACATATTTTAAATTTAACACGGATTCTTTCTTGACACATCCTTGACACTATCATCACATCATGTACCTTTCCCTTGACCTGTGAAAAACATTACAAAAAATTGGGATGAGCATAAAAAGCTCAGTAAGAGTTATAAAAATATGGAAAGGAAACATGAGTTCATATATACATTAGAATGAAATCACACTTTACCCATAAAACATAGGCATATCAAATCATGAATAAATCATAGAAAACATAAGACATAAAGGTAACTTGAGGCATTCAGAACATTATTACGTAGGGAGTAACCCTCTTGGTTACGTTTGGAATACCCATCACAGTATATTCCCTAAATCTCTTCGGAGAAACCTTAATGTTTCACTCCTTCGTGTTACCCAATGCATTGGAGAGCTATATCGGGCTCACCCGCCCTTAGTTTATCACGGAACCACCCATTTTCATAACAATGCCCAAGAACCATAACATAAATGTATCACATAAAACATGCATAAAGTAAACATAGCATTTCCACATTTCAATCACAATATGACATGTTAGTATATTGAAATAATGAATCCATTCAAAAAGAAACCATTTCCAAAACCATTTAAAACATTTAATAAAGAGATTTTTGAATCAAAGTGTCCCATACCACCTTGAAGCTTAAAATTTTAAACCATTAATATCCATATAAAAAAATCCTTAAACCCATTTTGAAAACATGGATATTAATAAGAACAAATAATTAAAACATTTAAAGTGATATTTTGGTTAAAGGGGTTTTACCAAAATTAGAGACACTTGAATACAATAATTGAGGAATAACATTTTGTCAGAACTTTATAATATCATGAGAATAAATGGATTCATGATATAATACTCCAAAGGACAGTATATACACCATATAAGAGTGAATTGGTGCATAACAACAATGAACTCTCAATATAAATGTCAAATGTGATGAAATCCCTTATAAAGAAGGTATCTTTAAATTAAAAACAAATCAATCTCAAAAATATGTGTGAAAAATATAAATACACCCAATATAAGTGGATATTAAGTGTAAAACAATAAAAGGACATTCACACATATTCAATGGATGACATATTCAATGACTACCCAAAGAAATCGAAATTAGGTTAAAAAGTTCCCTTGACAGCCTAACGGCATCACATCAAAATGAGTTGATGAGAGACAAAAAAGTGTATCTCATCACATGGACATAAAATTTACATCAATAATTATATATGAGAACATATCCCAACATAACAATATGTAAATTAAAAGACCCAACAAAAGAATTCTTTTAAAAAATAGGAGGGTGAAAGGTTCCTTACCGACTTGGGTATCTTTCAAAACGTACACCCCATGAAAGAAGGACAATAAATCATCGATGTAAATACTCATAAAGGAAATTATATTACACAAAGAGTAGAATAATGGAAGTACATACACCACTCAACGGAAATTGTGGCAAATGTAGCATAAATCTCACGGGAATAAATGTGAGATGAAAAATCCCTTACGAAAACTCGGCAGCCTAACGACGCCACATAAAACTTCAAAAAATGGATTGATGAGATCAAATAGCTTATCTCATAACATTACAAAAAAATGTACAGCAAGGGTAATATTAAAGAACATCCCCTATCATAACCAATATGAGCTTAAAAGAAGTGACATAAAGGGGAGTACTTAAAGAGAAAGAGAGAGGTTAGATCTCTTACGAAAATTCAGCAGCCTAACGGTGCCACTCAAAACTTCCAAAATGGATTGATGAGAGAGAATAAGGTCTCTCATCATATGAACATAAAAATTACAGTAAGATTGATATAAAAGAACATCCCAATAACAATAATGATGAGCTTATAAGGAATGACATAAAAGAGTGTACTTAAAAAGAAAGAGAGGAGTAGGATCCCTGTAACAGCCCAAGATTTTTTAAAGAAATATTCTTTTTAATTTTATTAATGTCTTGTGTTGTACGCTACACCAAAAGGAGCTTTCACAACACGCATCCTTGTCTTGCCTTGCATTACACGCAATCGCGACCTTCCTCGATAGCGTGTGTAATACGCAATACCGAGTTTAACTAAACAACGATGTGCTATTAAAATATTATTAAAACTAGCCGTTATGAATAGTAATAACCACTTTTTAAAATTCTGTAAATCTTATTTTTCAAAATGAACTTCATTCTTGGATTCGGAGTATCGAATTTAGCCTAAGGTGAAATTTTGGTACTTTTCGGATAACTTTCATATTCTGATGAATAGTGAAAAATTACTAAATTATAATTAAAAACAACTTTTTTTAATCGAAATAATTAATAGTGATAAATTATTAATTTGAGTGGTTTTAAAGTATATTTAGAATATATTTTTACAATTTAATACAATGTTGGTCATTGGTTGTAATTTCACATTTAAACCAGGCATAATCAAGTGTCAATCTTTTGATATATATTGTTTCCTAAAAACACGCTATTTATTTTAACAGTGGGATTTAATTATAAAATTAATTAATGCAACTTCTATGTTATGAATTTGGTAAAATAGATTTCATTTTTGAATTCGGAATATGAAATATAGCTTAGGATGAAATTTTGGAATTTTTCTGAAAACTTTCAATTTTTGATGAATAGTGAAACCACTAAGTGGTAGGTTAAAAACTGAATTTTGCATAAAACTTAATTTTACCACTTCTGTGAATGGAATTTCGAAAATCCAAGAGACACGGATAATATCAAGGACTAAAATGTGGTTCAATGAGATGAAAATAATTTTTGGTGAATAGTAACTTTTTACTTTTTTTTACTGCGGTTAATAGTAAATAGGGTAACTAAGGGTAAATATGATATTACTATTGCCCTAACACAAGTCCTAATTCTATTGGACAAGTGTTATTCGACCAAAAACAAACTTAGGAATAAAATATGACCATTTAGGCCCACTTGGATTAGATTAGGACATTTATTATTAATTTATTTAAAGAAAGGTTAAAATAGTTAAAATCAAAGTTTAATAAGTAAATAATTTTTAATATGAGGTTATAAATAAGATAAATTCGATTGTAAATATTAATTAGAAAGATAAAAAGATTTCCTACATGACGGTATTTTATTTGTAATTTTTAGACATAAAATAATTTAATTTATTTATGACACAACGATGATGCAGTAATTATCTTATTAATGAAATATTGACATAATTGATGTTATAAACACCAAAATAAATGTAATTTGAGATTTTTTATGAATTCCACTAATTTTATAGGTTACTATGATATATTAATGTTGATTTAATCAACTTGGTTCGAATATTTAATTCTGTTATGACTTTCACAAAAATCATATATCAAATAGTGTCAAAATTGACACAAAATAGTTTTTAAATCAAATATTATATTATTAATTGTTATTGTA
Source organism: Viscum album (assembly GCA_963277665.1). Lineage (NCBI taxonomy): Eukaryota > Viridiplantae > Streptophyta > Magnoliopsida > Santalales > Viscaceae > Viscum > Viscum album. Next base: position 1,872,540,717 of record OY728133.1, read on the forward strand.
TTCCTAAAAATCTAAGGTTCGGCCAAATGACTTATATAAGGATATATATATTAATAATAAACAATTTGGGGTTCGTTTGGCATGTTATAGTAAGTTTATTAACCATATAGTGAAAGAAAACAAAAAGACATGGTAAAAGTTAAATTATTTAACTTAGAGTTAAATTTAATTGATAAGGTTAAAATAATATCCTAAACTTGTCTAAATTCTATTGGTTGATAGTATTTAGACCCCTCCCCACCTTATCTTAGAAATAAGACCCTTTGGAACCATTATAAACCGATTTTGACTTTAATATAAAATAATATTTTGAGATATTCCTAAGGTGCCCCTCTCCTCCCTTATAAAAGGACACCTCCTCCCCCTCCTCCTCACACCAATTTGAGCACTCAAGCTCGGCCAACCCCTGCCAAAATCTCTTCTCCACTTCCTTAGCAACATCCTAGAGGTTCTGGTCTTCCTCAAAGACCAATTTTAGTGCCCTAAGAGGAGGTCTCAAAGAGGCGCTTCAAAGAAGAGGTAATTACCGTTACCAATTCTTTCATCTTTATTTCTTCTTCCACTTCTTCTTCTTAGGTTGTTTCATTATGAAGTAATAACATCAGTATCACTCATATACTGATATATTATTATAAGTATGAAACAACCCTATTTCACCATCTATCCATCCTACGGAAAAAGAAATCACCGCGCGTGCGTACGTACGGAATACCGTCTCCACGCCGTGGTGTAATCTATTTTCCACCACCACCTTACATGGATGGGTATAATGGTGTAAAGAATAACTATACATAGTTATTACAACATCATATTGATTCTGATATATTGTATAATCCACTCCAATTCAATTCAATATTTATAGAAATGATATCATCGCTCGTGCGTACGTACGGAATACCGTCTCCACGACGCGATGAGATTCATTCTCCATGTTAACCTTTTAAGAATGATTATAATGTATATATAAAAAAAATAATGAAATATATGACATTATAAAGCTACTGGATTTATGTATATATATACATATGTATGTCATCTACTTACTTCCATTTCAAGACAATAAAGAAAGGAAAACAGCGTTCATGCGTACGTACGGACTACCGTCTCCATGAACGGTGTTTTTCATTTTATTTATCTACCTATTATATATATGTATATACTGAATATATATGATATATAAATCATATTGTATATTCTGGAAGTAAGTAAATCATGATATAAGTAATAATGATGTCAAGAACAACAAGTCAAAACACCTACGATAAATGAAACGATTTTACCCAAAACGCTTCTTTAACATGGAATTTACAAAAGAACGGGTAATATAATGTCATAAGTGAACCATATATGATATTATAACAATGAATATGATTCATTAATAAGTCAATGACATTATTTAAATCATTATACAGGAGGTTCGGACACATACGAAGCAAATTGGACCTAAGGTAAGGGAAATATCACAATCTCATTTTTATCCGAGATTGTTTATTCGTAAGTATTTACTGGGGTGTATTTTATCATCCACATCCATGTTCCCTCAATATGTAATATTGTTTCCATCCACTTGCAATAGTTTTAATCCAATTTTACCCTTAGGTGAGTTTTTAGTAAAGAATATGAAAGGAATCTTTTGTCGTTTTTCCGTACGAGGTACTTTTTGACTTTTCCGACAAAAGTACGAAGAATGTTTTTTTTAACTTATACGGCACGAACGGATTTTTACGGTTTTATAAAGTCTTATTTTCATGAACCTTCCTCCAAAATATTTCATGACTATTTTTAATAAAATCTCTTTCTTTTAAAATTGTATGATGTTTTGTGAAAAGAAATTGATTTTGAAGAAGAAAGGATATTTTCCTCAAGAATTCATTTCAAGTGTTTTATCAAAATTATTTTCCATCTAAGATAATAAAGGGTTCTGTTTCTATCCATATTTTTACATAGATTTGACTATGTTGTGATGGAATTATGTTTATGAATTCCTTTATCTTATATGAATGGTTTTATGATGTCATGTTGTTTAAGAATCCCATTTTTATTACATGGGTTATGCAATGATGTATGATTTATGATTTTGTGGAACACATAAGAATGGTATCATTATGAGATGGGTGGGACCTATATCTCCCTCCAATGCATTGGGTAAAGATTTTATATCTCATGAGATAGACATGGCTGGAATGGTAGGTTATACCGGTTCAGTGAAACAGGACTGAAACGAGGATTACTCGATTCAGAAAGGGACTTTGTCCACTAAGATAGTCTTGGCAATGAGTCTTGACTAACAAGAAATGATTCTCTATGATTATGTGTGTATGCCACAATGAGTAATGTTTTAAGTTATGATTTCATTTTCACCTCTATGATTTATCCCATGTTATGATATTATGAGCTCTTTTGCAGGTTAAGATTTCCAAAAGCTATGTTCTTATGTATATGATGTGATTGATATTTCTTTTGTTTACCCTTACTGAGCATTTGAGCTCACCCTTTTATGTTTTCTTTTCCCCAGGATATAAAGAAAGGTTTTTAGGTAAAAAAAGGGAAGATCTTTATGGGAGATATTGAAGATCTTTCACCACGATTAGAAGATTACGTTCCGAGTTTCCAAAGACACTAAACTATTACGATCCTTGTGTGTGTGTTTTTGTTATGTACTAAGTGTTCCGAAAAAGTAATGTAATGTCCATGTACGTCAGGCTTCGGGTCTCTACAGTTGGTATCAGAGGAAAGGTTTAGTCAACCTTTGGAAACTAGGATGCGAAAACGTTAGTGAGATCCCTAGAGTTATTTCTAAGGTATGTCTAGGGATGTCCCTAAGGTTAAGTATACGTATAGGTTATAGTACTAGAACTACGCTAACGATCATAGAATTAATCCTAAGATGTTAGATATTGATGGTACTCCCCCTTTATTATGTTGTTTTCCCTAGCATGATTTTTGCCTCTCACACTATTCTTTTTGGGTTTTAGAAAATGGCTGGAAACAAGATGATTCACAATAATGGAGGATATGATGGACAATGGAATGATATTCTTCATAATGATATGGGATTTGGAAGTCCAAACATCATTATTATGCCGAATCAGCAATCTCATAATATGATCAATAAAGTAAAATTTGGTAAGTTTCCTGACTCAGCTAATAAGAGAAAGATGGAGTTTCATGATGATCATAGAGGAAAGAAAGTTCAATTTCCCCTTTGTAAATTATGTGGGAAGAGGCATCAAGGAGAATGTTTCAAAGGAACTGGAAGATGCTTTGGGTGTGGAAAAGAAGGACACAAAGCAAGTAAGTGCAAAGGAAAAGGTTCAGTTAACACCATGGATGAGGATAATGGTATTGCTACGACATCAACAATGGTTAAATGCTTTAAATGTGGAATGTACGGGCATTATGAAAACCAATGCCCTAAGGGAAAGTCTCATGAAGAGAATCAGTATGGTCGTATGGGAAGTATTTATGTGGATGATGATGAAGAGACTACAAATGATATGTGAGATGAAAGAATTGTTGAAGCTCGGTCAATGGATTAAGAATGTAGTGGAATGATTACATGTTTATCATGTGTAAAGTTGTATAAGTAATCTCATGGTACTATGGATTAAAGAGACATGTAAGGATTGTTACACTGTTGTCTGATTAATGTTACCAGTATCCATGAAAGGTTATTCGGATATTTTTGGAATGTAGATGATATGCGCATAATGAAGGAATAATAAGATAATGAGGTATTTGATTGTATTCATGAGCTCATGACTGATATAAGGAGAAGGTTATATCATGGTTTGAGTATATAGAATTTTTGGATTTTGGTATATGGAAAGAGGTAACTTTTAACTGCATTCATGTTTTCACTAAGGTTCAATGGGTATTCAAGAGAGTACAAGGTTAAGGCCTTTGAATGTTTGGAATGTGACCAACAAAACATATCTTATGATATATGGGGATCAACGATGATATTAAATCTCTGGTAATTGTTTTCACTATGTTATGAGAGTGGACTGCAGTATTATGGATAAGCCTAAATATTGGAATGGATTGTGTTGGACGTAAGTTAGTATTGTTTAAGGATAGAATTTTTTTTTCGATATTATTGATGGGATGTTATAGTAATATAGTTTTGGAAAAAGGACAACATGCAGGACGGGCGACAGCCCATCGCTTCGGACAAGGCTGTGGGAATCGAACCCACAACCGAAGTGCGATTGGCCTTTATCACCTACCACTGACCTACAGGAAGTCCCTGTTTAGTAGAAACTAGTTTTATTATATTAAGCAGTATGATATATGAAGTATAACTCCATTTTAGGAACCATATATGATTAATCTCACTATAGATCGACTTATGTATATAAGTTTTGCTAACCTTTTGTTTGAGACAGATGGAATGACCTGTCATTCTATCACATGATCTGCTAACACTTCACGAATAACAAATTCAACTTCATTTATTTAAGAGATGAAGTGGAAATTGTTCAAAGCACGAACAACAGTGAGATTGTACCAAAATAAAGTAAGTATTTATTCTAATTCAAATTTTCAACTTTAGGGGAAATGATCTTGAAAACCAAAAATGTTGTCCTAGTGATCTTATACCTGATGAATCAGATGGTACCTTATATCATCACAAATCTATGGATTTGTGATTACTGGCTTTTCCATAGCCATGTTCTCTACCACTCTCCATCAGAACATGATGGTTAGATTTCTCTTCCATATCCATATTTTCACCTATGTGGAAACCCAATGATTAGTTTATTTGGGTAACCGTTACGTTTCATACTTTTGTTTTTAAAGATTGGTTTTAATATTCATTTTTACGATGTGGGTTTCTATTAAAGAAACTTTCGAATAGTAAACCATTTATAACCCCGACGAATTTCGAGGGCGAAATTCATTTTAAGGGGGGTAGAATGTAACAGCCCAAGATTTTATAAAGAAATATTCTTTTTAATTTTATTAATGTCTTGTGTTGTACGCTACACCAAAAGGAGCTTGCACAACACGCATCATTGTCTTGCCTTGCATTACACGCAATCGCGACCTTCCTCGATAGCGTGTGTAATACGCAATACCGAGTTTAACTAAACAACGATGTGCTATTAAAATATTATTAAAACTAGCCGTTATGAATAGTAACAACCACTTTTTAAAATTCTGTAAATCTTATTTTTCAAAATGAACTTCATTCTTGGATTCGGAGTATCGAATTTAGCCTAAGGTGAAATTTTGGTACTTTTCGGATAACTTTAATATTCTGATGAATAGTGAAAAATTACTAAATTATAATTAAAAACAACTTTTTTTAATCAAAATAATTAATAGTGATAAATTATTAATTTGAGTGGTTTTAAAGTATATTTAGAATATATTTTTACAATTTAATACAATGTTGGTCATTGGTTGTAATTTCACATTTAAACCAGACATAATCAAGTGTCAATCTTTTGATATATATTGTTTCCTAAAAACACGCTATTTATTTTAACAGTGGGATTTAATTATAAAATTAATTAATGCAACTTCTATGTTATGAATTTGGTAAAATAGATTTCATTTTTGAATTCGGAATATGAAATATAGCTTAGGATGAAATTTTGGCATTTTTCTGAAAACTTTCAATTTTTGATGAATAGTGAAACCACTAAGTGGTAGGTTAAAAACTGAATTTTGCATAAAACTTAATTTTACCACTTCTGTGAATGGAATTTCGAAAATCCGAGAGACACGGTTAATATCAAGGACTAAAATGTGGTTCAATGAGATGAAAATAATTTTTGGTGAATAGTAACTTTTTACTTTTTTTACCGCGGTTAATAGTAAATAGGGTAACTAAGGGTAAATATGATATTACTATTGCCCTAACACATGTCCTAATTCTATTGCACAAGTGTAATTCGACCAAAAACAAACTTAGGAATAAAATATGACCATTTAGGCCCACTTGGATTAGATTAGGACATTTATTATTAATTTATTTAAAGAAAGGTTAAAATAGTTAAAATCAAAGTTTAATAAGTAAATCATTTTTAATATGAGGTTATAAATAAGATAAATTCGATTGTAAATATTCATTAGAAAGATAAAAAGATTTAATACATGATGGTATTTTATTTGTAATTTTTAGACATAAAATAATTTAATTTATTTATGACACAACGATGATGCAGTAATTATCTTATTAATGAAATATTGACATAATTGATGTTATAAACACCAAAATAAATGTAATTTGAGATTTTTTATGAATTCCACTAATTTTCTAGGTTACTATGATATATTAATGTTGATTTAATCAACTTGGTTCGAACATTTAATTCTGTTATGACTTTCACAAAAATCATATATCAAATAGTGTCAAAATTGACACAAAATAGTTTTTAAATCAAATATTATATTATTAATTGTTATTGTATTCCTAAAAATCTAAGGTTCGGCAAAATGACTTATATAAGGATATATATATTAATAATAAACAATTTGGGGTTCGTTTGGCATGTTATAGTAAGTTTATTAACCATATAGTGAAAGAAAACAAAAAGACATGGTAAAAGTTAAATTATTTAACTTAGAGTTAAATTTAATTGATAAGGTTAAAATAATATCCTAAACTTGTCTAAATTCTATTGGTTGATAGTATTTCGACCCCTCCCCACCTTATCTTCGAAATAAGACCCTTTGGAACCATTATAAACCGATTTTGACTTTAATATAAAATAATATTTTGAGATATTCCTAAGGTGCCCCTCTCCTCCCTTATAAAAGGACACCTCCTCCCCCTCCTCCTCACACCAATTGGAGCACTCAAGCTCGGCCAACCCCTGCCAAAATCTCTTCTCCACTTCCTTAGCAACATCCTAGAGGTTCTGGTCTTCCTCAAAGACCAATTTTAGTGCCCTAAGAGGAGGTCTCAAAGAGGCGCTTCAAAGAAGAGGTAATTACCGTTACCAATTCTTTCATCTTTATTTCTTCTTCCACTTCTTCTTCTTAGGTTGTTTCATTATGAAGTAATAACATCAGTATCACTCATATACTGATATATTATTATAAGTATGAAACAACCCTATTTCACCATCTATCCATCCTACGGAAAAAGAAATCACCGCGCGTGCGTACGTACGGAATACCGTCTCCACGCCGTGGTGTAATCTATTTTCCACCACCACCTTACATGGATGGGTATAATGGTGTAAAGAATAACTATACATAGTTATTACAACATCATATTGATTCTGATATATTTTATAATCCACTCCAATTCAATTCAATATTTATAGAAATGATATCATCGCTCGTGCGTACGTACGGAATACCGTCTCCACGACGCGATGAGATTCATTCTCCATGTTAACCATTTAAGAATGATTATAATGTATATATAAAAAATAATAATGAAATATATGACATTATAAAGCTACTGGATTTATGTATATATATACATATGTATGTCATCTACTTACTTCCATTTCAAGACAATAAGGAAAGGAAAACAGCGTTCATGCGTACGTACGGACTACCGTCTCCATGAACGGTGTTTTTCATTTTATTTATCTACCTATTATATATATATATATACTGAATATATATGATATATAAATCATATTGTATATTCTGGAAGTAAGTAAATCATGATATAAGTAATAATGATGTCAAGAACAACAAGTCAAAACACCTACGATAAATGAAACGATTTTACCCAAAACGCTTCTTTAACATGGAATTTACAAAAGAACGGGTAATATAATGTCATAAGTGAACCATATATGATATTATAACAATGAATATGATTCTTTAATAAGTCAATGACATTATTTAAATCATTATACAGGAGGTTCGGACACATACGAAGCAAATTGGACCTAAGGTAAGGGAAATATCACAATCTCATTTTTATCCGAGATTGTTTATTCGTAAGTATTTACTGGGGTGTATTTTATCATCCACATCCATGTTCCCTCAATATGTAATATTGTTTCCATCCACTTGCAATATTTTTAATCCAATTTTACCCTTAGGTGAGTTTTTAGTAAAGAATATGAAAGGAATCTTTTGTCGTTTTTCCGTACGAGGTACTTTTTGACTTTTCCGACAAAAGTACGAAGAATGTTTTTTTTTAACTTATACGGCACGAACGGATTTTTACGGTTTTATAAAGTCTTATTTTCATGAACCTTCCTCCAAAATATTTCATGACTATTTTTAATAAAATCTCTTTCTTTTAAAATTGTATGATGTTTTGTGAAAAGAAATTGATTTTGAAGAAGAAAGGATATTTTCCTCAAGAATTCATTTCAAGTGTTTTATCAAAATTATTTTCCATCTAAGATAATAAAGGGTTCTGTTTCTATCCATATTTTTACATAGATTTGACTATGTTGTGATGGAATTATGTTTATGAATTCCTTTATCTTATATGAATGGTTTTATGATGTCATGTTGTTTAAGAATCCCATTTTTATTACATGGGTTATGCAATGATGTATGATTTATGATTTTGTGGCACACATAAGAATGGTATCATTATGAGATGGGTGGGACCTATATCTCCCTCCAATGCATTGGGTAAAGATTTTATATCTCATGAGATAGACATGGCTGGAATGGTAGGTTATACCGGTTCAGTGAAACAGGACTGAAACGAGGATTACTCGATTCAGAAAGGGACTTTGTCCACTAAGATAGTCTTGGTAATGAGTCTTGACTAACAAGAAATGATTCTCTATGATTATGTGTGTATGCCACAATGAGTAATGTTTTAAGTTATGATTTCATTTTCACCTCTATGATTTATCCCATGTTATGATATTATGAGCTCTTTTGCAGGTTAAGATTTCCAAAAGCTATGTTCTTATGTATATGATGTGATTGATATTTCTTTTGTTTACCCTTACTGAGCATTTGAGCTCACCCTTTTATGTTTTCTTTTCCCCAGGATATAAAGAAAGGTTTTTAGGTAAAAAAAGGGAAGATCTTTATGGGAGATATTGAAGATCTTTCACCACGATTAGAAGATTACGTTCCGAGTTTCCAAAGACACTAAACTATTACGATCCTTGTGTGTGTGTTTTTGTTATGTACTAAGTGTTCCGAAAAAGTAATGTAATGTCCATGTACGTCAGGCTTCGGGTCTCTACAATCCCTTACCTTGGGTCCAACTTGACTCGATCGTTCTTTAATCTCCTGAATAATAAACATGAGTTAATTTATACTTCCTTAAGAACATTTTTAAAGTTCATTATTACTTTTATATCACTTATTACCATAGCATAAACATTATGTAATCATTTATGTTAATAATATTTGTTTTGCTGATATTTGGTTCTTAAGTCGAAAGTGGACTTCTTACAATTACATGTTGTTCATGTGGCCAAATTTTATTATATCCAGAATTTTATTCATGATGTAGATATCATATATGTCATATATATCCAGTAAATTCATATATTTATAACATTAAATAATCATTTTGAGGTAAGAAATGAAATCCACCGTTCATGGAGACGGTAAGCCGTACGTACGCATTAACGCTACTTTCATTTCTATTTCGTATTTTATAGAATGGAATCATAATGATATAAAGGTATATTATAATTCCAGTATAATATAATATATAATATCATAGTTATATCCTTTATACATCCCACATATGGTATTTAACGAATCAAATCACTTTGAGGCGGCGGTAGTCCGCACTTCCTTAAATGAAGATATCACGTTTACCCATAATGGAAACCATAAAGATATGCCCAAAATGAAAAAAACAGAAGCTTAAGGAAAAAATAAACATATTATATATCATATATAAAAATAGTGACATCATAATGGCCACCTTTGAAGGTGTTAAATGAGTATTGAACAATCATCGTTTCGGGATGCAGAATTTCGCCATCCACGGAAACCGTATGTTATTTAACCATTTGATGTAGTTGTGTGAGATTGTAGCACGAATAAATCTTATAAAAACATCCTAGTATATTTATGATACTGATGTTTTTACAAAAGAATTAAATAAAAAGAGTTTAGGGGGTTGTAGAAGCAAAATAAAACAAATGAACATGAGAGAATGAATTACCTTTAAAAGTGTATCTCCTTTTGATTTGAGCCTAAAGGCTTCCTTTAAAAGGATTCTACCCAAAGGGAATACTCTAGGATGAGGAGAGGGATGTGGAGAGAGTAAATGGGCATGGGTTGGCCGAGCCAAAGGCTTGAGTAGTGTGTGAAATGAGGTAGAGGTGGGGGCCTTTTATAAGAGGAGAGGAGGGGCACTTTTGGAAAGTAAGAAATATTACTTTATTTGAAAATGTGTTTCGGTTTTTAAAGGTCCCACATTGATATAATTCGTGGATAAGGTGATACGGGTTCGAAATACTCCCATACAATATGTTTTGGACATGTTTAGGTCATAGAGTTTACATTATCTTCTCATTTTATTTAAATCGACAGATAATGATGTCATCGCTGCATCATTATGATGTCATAAATAATTTAATTTATTTTATGTCTAAAAATTATAAAAAAGTTACTATGATGTAGGAAATCTTTTTAGATTTCCAATTACTATTTATAATAAAATATCTGACTTGTATAACCCCACGTAAAAATTTATTTATTAAAACATATCATGTTTGTGTCATTTTTACTTTTACATTAAATAAAAAGTTATTTATTTCATTTCCCAACAAAAGTGGCTCCATGGGGTCCCCAAGTTGACCCATGGCTTTTCTTGGTCGGCCATTACACATCCAATGAGTTTAGGACATGTGTCAAGTTCATTTCATGTTATTAAAACATTATTTTTACCTTAAACTACACTAATTACCTCTAATCGCGATTAAAAACTTAATAAGTTACTATTCACCAAAAAATTATTTTTATCCCATTGAACCACATTTTACTTCTTAATGAAAACCATGTATGTCCGATTTTTGAAATTAAAAACACAATGATGGCAAAATTTCATTTAAACGGAAAAATCAGTTTTTATAAGTACCACTTAGTGGTGTCACTATTCATCAAAAATTGATGTTTTTTAGAAAAATCCCAAAAATTCACCCTAAGATATATTTGATATTCCGAATTAAAAAATAAAGTATATTTTAAAAAATTCAAAACATATAAGTCACATTAATTAATTTAATAATTAATTCCCGCTGTCAGAGAAAATATCGTGTTTTTATGAAACAATAAGTATCAAAAGATTGACACTGGTTTAAGTCTGATTTCAAAGTGAAATTAATTCCAACGAACACTATTGGATTTAATGGTAAAAATATATTATAATTTAAATTTAAAACCAATTCAAATGATAATCTAATCATATAAATAAATTAGATTAAAAAGTTGTTTTGAATTAAAATACAACATTTTACACTATTCATTAAAAAAATGAACATTATCGGAAAGATACAAAAAATGTACACAAAGTAAATTTTGATGTCCCGATTCTTAATAAGAGTTTTATTTGGTCTAAAAGAATGTTTAAGAGTGAACAAAACTATCTTTAATGATGGTTCACCATCAAAAGGTGATAAGTGAACCTTTAGTGAAAACTAGGGCATATACGCCTAAAATTGAATTCTTTCCGTATTCTAAGCCTCTATCCTCTATTGGATAAATGTAAAAACATTTAAAAACATATATAATCATACTTTAGTTATTTCTATCCATTCCCTCCAACACAACGGCTACATGTTAACTACCATTTAAAATAATATTATTTTATTATTAGAGTGCAACGTAAGATTCCCAAGAAACTCGTTGTTGCGTGTTGGGTACGCCATCGATCATAGAGTCCCCTTTAAAGCCATATCAATATTTTATTCAAAAATATGGATAAATATGAAAATTTCATATTCTTTATTTACCTGGGGTGTTACATCCTTCCCCCCTTTTGGGAATTTCATCCTCGCAATTTTTAAAATTGAGCTTGGAAACATCCTTGAAAGTCCCACATCGGAACAAGAGTCGGTAAAAAAATCACTTTAAAATAAAGAAAGATAAGCATAGAGGTTACCCGAGTTAACCCATACTATGATTCCAACTAGGAAAACATGGACATGGAGGAGAAAACATAGGGTCATGTTCTGATGGAGAGTGATAGAAAACATGTTTTGGAGAAAGTTAACCAAAAGAAAATCACAAACTTGTGAGGGGTTAAACGGTATTCGATTCCCCAGTAGGAAAATTTAATAGACAACATTTTTGTTTTAAGTTACTTTTTATTGAGGAATTTATTCATAAGGAAACATAATCACTTATCATGTTGACTTTCAACTTTTACAAGATTCCTTAATCAAACTCATATTTTTTCCAAAAGACGTGTATTTAGGGAGACTTGTTCACATTAAGAGTACGATAATCAACTTCAAGAGAATCACCTAATCCACAAAAGAGAACTATATACATCCCATGTCTTTAGTCTTTAACCAAAAACCAAAACCAAAAAGGTTAGTAGAAGGTCAGATAATCCAGAAAAGGATAACCCATTAAAAAGAAAATCCATGCTTAATCTCCAAAATTTGTCCAACAAAACCCAAAGTTCAACGAGGACCATCCGATAAACAATTTTTCCATAAAATTCTTCAAAGTAAACCAATATAAGATTGAAACCCAAATATTTGAAGGCTTTAGTCACATAGTCTTCCAAGTTAAATTGTAACATTTATCGCCAAACAACATCAGTTTCTCTTAAAGTCTAGTATTGAAAAGTAATTAACCTAATCACATATCCTCTATGATTGGTTAATCATTTTCATAAATAACCCAAAATCAACTTACTCTTAATTCATAAAATCATATAACTAAAAAGAATCCGTCAAACTAACCAGGGACTTCACGAAGTCCAGTGGTAGGCAATAAATACCAGTTGCACTTTGATTGTGGGTTCGATTTTCAAAGCATTGTCCGACGCGACGGGTAGTCACATGGTCTACGTGTTGTCCTTTTTCCAAAACTATATAATTCTCAAATAATTCCCCAAAAAGGGATAAAATCATCAAAAATAACCATAACATAATTTAACCTCAATTTTATCTCATGCATTTCACTTCAATCATAACATATGGTAACCCATAATTACCTCGAAAGTAAGGATCATATAAACCCAAATGGTTCTTTATAAATATGTCCACAAAAGAAAAGATAACTATTACTTGAATAAAATTTTCCTATATTAAACATCAGGGTTACACAAAATATAAAAAGTCTTCTAATGTAACCCCATCATCAAAAGAGACTTAATACTCTTAAGAATTTCACCATAACTCTTGAAGCCCTTATATGTTGACATCTTACTCATTCAACATTCTTCATGATCCATTATCCATTCATTTCCAACTTATTCCGAAATACCTCGTTCCTACAAACAAAATCATGAATCATATCCTAAGATTCCAAAATTGGAAAACAATAGTCATGAAATAGTACATACCTTTGATTGGTCATTGTCAGTTTCTTCATCCTCAATCGGAATGGCATTAGGTATTGGTAAACGAATATTGGTACGATCTTGCTGACCCCATTCACGAAACTTCTTCATAGGACATGTGTTTGCATAATGACCATGCACACCACATTTAAAACATTCAATTGATCCCTCAGAAAGAACTTCATTCCCTTTCCTCGAGTCAACTGGATCCTTCCTTTTTCCATGGCAGGTTCTTGCTTTATGAACTTCATTTCCACATCTATATAATATTTCTGTCCCTTTGAAACATTTTCCTAGGTGTTTCTTTCCACATATTTGACACATAGGTTTTTGAACACACTTACCTTTATGATTATTACCTGTACTTCCGTAGGGATTTGTTTCTTGCATATATGATGCCTTAGAGAAATCTACAAGGTTTAGGTGGTCAATCATGACTCCAGATAGTTGGTTGAGGATAATCACAAGAGTTCTCATTGCAGCTCCCATATCATTTAGTTGCTTGATCAAAAAACTTTCACAGTTTCCTTCACATCCACTTTTACTTTGGTGGTTGCTAGATCTGGCCATTTACTAAAACCAAAAAGGTCAGTGTGAGTAAATTAACAAAACCATCATGTACTCATGAGTAAGATAAACACTAATATATACTTACTCATTCACTTTATCTAAAACTAATACTCTTTCTGAAATCCTAACCATTATGGTAATGTCACTTATGCTTAAAGAATACCCTAACCTCTAAAGTTATCTAAACAGACCTTTGATTCCAACTATAAGAACCCAGCCTTAAACCTTACTTAATCTTGGGTTATTACAAGATTACACATTTCGGATCTTTTCAGGTTTAGAGTTTTAGAGAATTAGATCATGAAACTTGCATTACATTCCACATTTAAACAAAGTGGTTACATAAAAGACAGTATTCATTCTTCCCATCAACGGAAACATATTTTAAATTTAACACGGATTCTTTCTTGACACATCCTTGACACTATCATCACATCATGTACCTTTCCCTTGACCTGTGAAAAACATTACAAAAAATTGGGATGAGCATAAAAAGCTCAGTAAGAGTTATAAAAATATGGAAAGGAAACATGAGTTCATATATACATTAGAATGAAATCACACTTTACCCATAAAACATAGGCATATCAAATCATGAATAAATCATAGAAAACATAAGACATAAAGGTAACTTGAGGCATTCAGAACATTATTACGTAGGGAGTAACCCTCTTGGTTACGTTTGGAATACCCATCACAGTATATTCCCTAAATCTCTTCGGAGAAACCTTAATGTTTCACTCCTTCGTGTTACCCAATGCATTGGAGAGCTATATCGGGCTCACCCGCCCTTAGTTTATCACGGAACCACCCATTTTCATAACAATGCCCAAGAACCATAACATAAATGTATCACATAAAACATGCATAAAGTAAACATAGCATTTCCACATTTCAATCACAATATGACATGTTAGTATATTGAAATAATGAATCCATTCAAAAAGAAACCATTTCCAAAACCATTTAAAACATTTAATAAAGAGATTTTTGAATCAAAGTGTCCCATACCACCTTGAAGCTTAAAATTTTAAACCATTAATATCCATATAAATAAATCCTTAAACCCATTTTGAAAACATGGATATTAATAAGAACAAATAATTAAAACATTTAAAGCGATATTTTGGTTAAAGGGATTTTACCAAAATTAGAGACACTTGAATACAATAATTGAGGAATAACATTTAGTCAGAACTTTATAATATCATGAGAATAAATGTATTCATGATATAATACTCCAAAGGACAGTATATACACCATATAAGAGTGAATTGGTGCATAACAACAATGAACTCTCAATAGAAATGTCAAATGTGATGAAATCCCTTATAAAGAAGGTATCCTTAAATTAAGGACAAATCAATCTCTAAAATCTGTGTGACAAATATAAATACACCCAATATAAGTGGATATTACGTGTAAAACCATAAAAGGACATTCACACATATTCAATGGATGACATATTCAATGACTACCCAAAGAAATCGAAATTGGGTTAAAAAGTTCCCTTGACAGCCTAACGGCATCACATCAAAATGAGTTGATGAGAGATAAAAATGTGTATCTCATCACATGGACAAAAAATTTACATCAATAATTATATATGAGAACATATCCCAACATAACAATATGTAAATTAAAAGACCCAACAAAAGAAGTCGTTTAAAAAAGAGGAGGGTGAAAGGTTCCCTTACCGACTTGGGTATCTTTCAAAACATACACCCCATGAAAGAAGGACAATAAATCATTGATGTAAATACTCATAAAGGAAATTATATTACACAAAGAGTATAATATTGGAAGTACATACACCACTCAAAGGAAATTGTGGCAAACGTAGCATAAATCTCACGGGAATAAATGTGAAATGAAAAATCGCTTACGAAAACTCGGCAGCCTAACGACGCCACATAAAACATCTAAAAATGGATTGATGAGATCAAATAGGGTATCTCATCACATTACAACAAAATTTACAGCAAGGGTAATATGAAATAACATCCCCCATCATAACAAATAGGAGCTTAAAAGAAGTGACATAAAGTGGAGTACTTAAAGAGAAAGAGAGAGGTTAGATCTCTTACGAAAATTCAACAGCCTAACGGCGCCACTCGAAACTTCCAAAATGGATTGATGAGAGAGAATAGGGTGTCTCATAATATTAACATAAAAATTTCAGTAATAGTGATATAAAATAACATACCAATAACAATAAAGATGAGCTTAGAATGAATGACATAAAAGAGTGTACTTAAAAAGAAAGAGAGGAGTAGGATCCCTTACCTTGGGTCTGACCTGACTCGATCGTTCCTTAATCTCCTGAATAATAAACATGAGTTAATTTATACTTCCTTAATAACCTTTTTAAAGTTCATTATTCCTTTTATATCACTTATTACCATGTCATAAACATTATGTACTCATTTAAGTTAATAATATTTGTTTTGCCGATATTTGGTTCTTAAGTCGAAAGTGGACTTCTTACAATTACATGTTGTTCGTGTGGCCAAATTTTATTATATCCAGAATTTTATTAATGATGTAGATATCATATATGTCATATATATCCAGTACATTCATGCATTTATAACATTACATAATCATTTAGAGGTAAGAAATGAAATGCACTGTTCATGGAGACGGTAAGCCGTACGTACGCATGAACGCTACTTTCTTTTCTATTTCATATTTTATAGAATGAAATCATAATTATATAAAGGTATATTATAATTCCAGTATAATATAATATAAAATATCATAGTTCCATCCTTTATACGTCCCACATATGGTATTTAACGAATCAAATCACTTTGAGGGGGCGGTAGTCCGCACTTCCTTAAATGAAGATATCGCGTTTACCCATAATGGAAACCATAATGGTATGCCCAAAATGAGAAAAAACAGAAGATTAAGGAAAAAATAAACATATTATATATCATATATAAAAATAGTGACATCATAATGGCCACCTTTGAAGGTGTTAAATGAGTATTGAACAATCATCGTTTCGGGATGCAGAATTTCGCCATCCATAGAAACCGTATGTTCTTTAACCATTTGATGTAGTTGTGTGAGAGTGTAGCACGAACAAATCTTATAACAACATCCTAGTATATTGATGATACTGGTGTTGGTACAAAAGAAGTAAATAAAAAGAGTTTAGGGGGTTGGAGAAGCAAAATAAAACAAATGAACATGAGAGAATGAATTACCTTTAAAAGTGTATCTCCTTTTGATTTGAGCCTAAAGGCTTCCTTTCAAAGGCTTCTGCCCAAAGAGAATCCTCTAGGATGAGGAGAGGTATGTGGAGAGAGTAAATGGTCAGGGGTTGGCCGAACCAAAGGCTTGAGGAGTGTGTGAAATGAGGTAGAGGTGGGGGCCTTTTATAAGAGGAGAGGAGGGGCACTTTTGGAAGGTAAGAAATAATACTTTATTTGAAAATGTGTTTCGGTTTTTAAAGGTCCCACGTTGATATAATTAGTGGATAAGGTGATAAGGGTTCGAAATCCACCCATCCAATAAGTTTTGGACATGTTTAGGTCATAGAGTTTACATTATCTTCTCATTTTATTTAAATCGTCAGATAATGATGACATCGCTGCATCATTATGATGTCATAAATAATTTAATTTATTTAATGTCTAAAAATTATAAAAAAATTACTATGATGTAGGAAATCTTTTTATATTTCCAATTAATATTTATAATAAAATATATGACTTGTATAACCCCACTTAAAAATAGTTTTAGTAAAACATATCATGTTTGTGTCATTTTTACTTTTAAATTAAATAAAAAGTTATTTATGTCATTTCGCAACCAAAGTGGCTCCATGGGGTCCCCAAGTTGACCCATGGCTTTTCCTGGTCGTCCATTACACATCCAATGAGGTTTGGACATGTTTAAAGTTCATTTAATATTATTAAAACATTATTTTTACCTTAAACTACACTAATTACCTCTATTCGCGATTAAAAATTTAATAAGTTACTATTCACCAAAAAATTATTTTTATCCCAATGAACCACATTTTACTTCTTAATGAAAATAATTTATGTTGGATTTTTGAAATTAAAAACACAAAGATGGATAATTTTCATTTAAACAGAAAAATCAGTTTTTATAAGTACCACTTAGTGGTGTCACTATTCATCAAAAATTGATGTTTTTTAGAAAAATCCCAAAAATTCACCCTAAGCTATATTTGATAATCCGAATTCGAAAATGAAGTCTATTTTACAAAATTCAAAACATATAAGTCACATTAATTAATTTAATAATTAATTCCCGCTGTCAGAGAAAATAGCGTGTTTTTATGAAACAATAAGTATCAAAAGATTGACACTGGTTTAAGTCTGATTTCAAAGTGAAATTAATTCCAATGACCACTATTGGATTTAATGGTAAAAATATATTATAATTTAACATTATAACAAATTCAAAAGATAATATAATCATATAAATAAATTATATTAAAAAGAGGTTTTGAATTAAAATACAACATTTTACACTATTCATTAAAAAAATGAACTTTATCGGAAAGATACAAAAAATTTACACAAAGTAAATTTTGATGTCCCAATTCTTAATAGGAGTTTTATTTGGTCCAAAAGAATGTTTAATAGTTAACAAAACTATATTTAATGATGGTTCACCATCAAAAGGCGATAAGTGAACCTTTAGTGAAAACTAGGGCATATACACCTAAAATTGAATTCTTTCCGTATTTTAAGCCTCTATCCTCTATTGTATAAATGTAAAAACATTTCAAAACATATATAATCATATTTTAGTTATTTCTATCCATTCCCGCCAATACAACAGCTACATGTTAACTACCATTTAAAATAATATTATTTTATTATTAGAGTGCAACGTAAGATTCCCAAGAAACTCGTTGTTGCGTGTTGGGTACGCCATCGAGCATAGAGTCCCCTTTAAAGTCATATCGATATTTTATTCACAAATATGGATAAATATGAAAATTTCATATTCTTTATTTACCTGGGGTGTTACATCAGATCTAATAAGTTCTAGAAATATTTCATGAGAATGGAAGTTAGGTATGAATAGATTATACTCATCATATAAGAATAGAATGGTATAAGGGATTAGATGAAAGAGACATTTACTAAGAAGGCTCAGATTATGAGGCTAAATTACATAATTATTGTGAAAATTTAGTAAGAAATTATTAAATTATTATGATAATATTGTGAATAATAGTCATTCTATAATATTTGGATTGGATATTACATAACAACATTAGTATAGAATACCAGAGTAAGTCGCCAACTACAATACTTTCAATTGTCTGTCCTGTATTCATATTGAATCAATCTACTAAGAAAATCATAAATCATAGTGGAAATAATATTAATTTATAGGACATATTGATGAAATATTTTGGTTTTTGGATTCCAGATCATGAAAATGATATGATTATTAGAAGTCATGATTTTATATTTAATGAGAATGTCTTCAACAATAACTGAAACATTGTGGAACGTGGAGTTGAGAAAAAAACGAACTAATATCATACAAAATGATCTAAATGGAAGATATATAAGAACATATGCTCCGAGATTTATAGGTATCATAGAATGTATAGAGTAATCAGTTATCCCATAGGATGTAATTGAGATATTTTGAACTATATAATAATGGGTTAATGTTTTGGATTGATAAATTCTAGATATTTATTTTCTAGAATGAGATTGACCACATGTTATATTTTAGAGGTTATCTATTATCAAAGAAGAAGTTTAGAGGATTGGAATTTATTTTCAACAAATTCTGTCCATATATATAGGAGTTTCTGGAGAGCTTACCGGAATCTAATTGACTTGATGATTCTAGAATGTTGGAGTTAGATATGAAATACGAAATGGATTCATATCATGATAAAAGAATAAGGAAGATAATAAAATTTTCACAAGGGAATTAATAGTTATAGAAAAATAGGTCTTTAAAATAATTTATGAATCGAAGTGTAGAATTAGTTATATGTCCAGGTCGAAGATAAAGGTGTCTTGAAAGAATCTAAAAGTGGAATGGTTCAAAATCTCCTCCATTGTGATGCATACATTTATAAGGATATTATTTAGTACAGTTTCATTGGTATGTAAAATTCTATATTAGATTGATGTGATGAAAAAAAAATTGGGTGTTTGGAGGAATAAATATATATATAATTTAACTGAGTGGTTTCAATGTTAAATAGAATGGGGTCAATGGTGGATAAACTAAAGAGAAGTATTTATAGCATGAAAAGAACTAAGGTAATAGCTCTATAATTTAAATTAATTTCTAGATAATAAGTTGTTTTATTGGATAAACACATATCAAATTTTCTACAAAAACTTGTTCAGTGATGGAGGGTCATCATCTTACTCATGCATGTTGATGATATTATACTAGATGTTCTATATATTTAAAATGATTCAAGAGGCAAAAAATGATTTTCCAGAATGTATTTATATAAATTATCTATAGAAATCTTAAACAAAATTTACAATATAGATCAAAAGTTATAGTAAAAGTTATCATTCAATATTTTCATAGAAGGAATACTTTTGGAATGTCATTGATAGACTCATAATTTCGAACAGAAAGTCGTATCAACCTAATTTGTTAGATATTTCTAATTATTTTATGATTATGAATCAAAAATAGAAGATAACTAATTTTAAATAGAGACGTTTCTATTTGAGTTGGCATTGGGTAGGGTGACAAGCATCATGGTATATACATGGTCATACATTGCACATTATGTAGTAGTTGGTGGTCACTTTATAGTGAATCAGGGAAATGATTACTAGGAAGATGTGGCATGAATTAATATATATCTCAAATGTTTATAAGATATAAACTATTATTTTAAAATTATTAATCTTTAATTGGAAATGTAAATATTGAAATTTAAGGATACATTTATAGCAGATAGAGTTACATTTATTTCATAGGGACATATGTACATTGTATATAAGGATTTATCTAATTGTAGCATAATTGAAACATAAGATGGTAATGTGGATATCATTGATTAATTAATGAATTGTTATGGATTATAGTTTTATTGGAATAGTTTTTAATATGTCATGAAAGTAGACTTTTGTACTAAATTAGTTGCATACAATTCATTTGGTTAATAATTCGATGCTTAAAAGGGGGAAAGCTTATTTATATAAAATATAAACATTTCTTAAAGATTCACGAGGTTATCTTATTATAGTAGTGGGAAATTAGTGAGATATATATCCAAGATTATATGTTCACCAAAGCCTTAGTATTAGAAAATATATTGTAGTAATGGGCCTCAGTTGGACTTGGGTGAAAGAAGGTGGAATGAAGACACTACATAATATTATAGAACTTATAATGTTCATAATTTTTAGTATGTTTCTAAGAGAGATATATTACATGAAATATGTTATTACGTTAAATATTATTAGTAAATTATATTTCTTATTTAGGGGTATGATTCTCTATATCAAGTAGATTTAACTAAAAAACATGTGTATCAGCATGATGAAGCATGATGGAAGTATAATATTGTCTGTGGTTAGCTTAGTCATGATGTTTTCTTCTTGAACTTAGAGGGTAGGTGTTCATCGTCTAGATGATAACCTAAAAATAAATTTTTTGTATAGTGGTTTTCTCAATTGAATTTCCTTATGGATTCCATATTTTATTTATCAATGAAATTATGTTACGGTTTGTCTCAATGATAAATATAGGTAACATTAAAATTGATTGTATTTTGAAAGTCAATAAAGTTCCACCAATGAGTAATAGGATGTATCAAAGATGAATAAAGGGATACCCATAAATACTATCAACTGGTGGAATGGATTGACAATATCTACAAATCATAAAGATGGGGTCAGGGCATTTGTACATCTATTTTGTGGAAAGTGATTCACCTATAAACATATAGGATTAGTGATATAATATTGTTTATTTTTTAAAAAAATTATTATGATATTTATATATTATACGAAATAAACAGAAGCCACATTTTAGTTAAGTGGAATTAAGAAATATCTCTAAACAACCTTAATATTTTTTATCATTGTTTTTATAGAATATTTGTTTATGTGATACATGATTTTTAGAGAATGTGGGTAAATTTATCTATTTTTATATAATATTTCAAACATTAATTTTATGTGTTAGTACATTTTAGTCATGGTATTCTTATATTCTAGGTTGTTCTGATGATTTTTTCAGTTCTAGAAGATTTAAAAAGACCAACTTCCTTCGTTCTCTAGTTTAAGAAATTATCTTTTCATTATGGAAATAATATTCTTATATGAAATTTTCATTTTATATTTTAATGTTATAAATGGTATTGGATATCATTAAGATATATATCTTGTCATAAAAGAATAAATTAATGGGTTTTATATAATATCATTGAAAAAAATATAGTATTCTCTAATCTTGCAAAACAATCCTTTACAAAGTATAATATATTTTAAATTTTAAAGTCATATTAAAAAAAATTAAATCAATTTACACAAGATAAATGGAATACTAGATGTAAATCAATGATCATAAGATCACTCAATCGAACAATATATTCATCTATATCCGATGATGAAAATGATATATCGGTTAGTATAGTGTTACCATATCTAACATTAATTTTATCTCCAACATATATTTAAAATTATTATTGATCATATATACCATTTTTTGTTAATATATTAGAATTATTCAGTTTATCATCAACATAGAGATATTGTAATGAAAAAAATATATTTTTTCACATCATATAACTATTTATTTTTTTATTCATTTAAATAAAATTAATAAAAAATATGGTGTGTTTTAAAAAATATGGTGATTTGTGAAATATTTATAAGTATATATCATGAACAGGATATGTGTTCATGATGAATAGAACAAAAATTTTAAGTAGTTCATGAAATCCCAGGATTATCACAAAATTATTTAATCATGATGTTGTGAAAAAACAACATGATACATTCATATAATGTTTATGATTATGAACAATAACATAGCTTATTAAAATCTCATGGATATTTAAATAAAAAGAAGTAAAATAGTTTTATTTCAATATAATGTTTCATTTAGGATTTACATAAAGGAATACATTACCAAAATTAATCTGAAAAGCACATACTACCATAGTTAATATACTTAATGTTAGTGTTACAAGATAATAGATACATTAACATATAATTTATATAATTAGGTGGTAATGTAATATTATATCTCAAGAATGCATTTTCAAATTTGGTTTTTAGAAAACATAAATATGATATATGAATTCCTAAATAAAAAAATTATAATTTCCATAGGGATTGGTTTTCATGGGGTGCATTATGTAGTTGTAAAATTTTGAAAAAGTTTTTATTTCAATAGTTTTTTAGGAATACTATTCTGATCAAATGGAATACATGACGAAATTTTTTAGTAAATTAAGATGAATAATCCAATTGAAATGGGAATGGTTAATCATATATCATGTTATTCAGAACCACCCAGTAGAAATTTAACTTGGGTATTAAAATGAAATTTCAATAGATGGTATGATTAAGGCCCATAATCCATTCACATCCTTACATATAAAAGGTGAGGTACCACTCTTCCCATTGAACACATATAATTGAATTCCTCAGAGAATTATAATAATTCTCTATATGATTAATTATATATATATAAATATATATATCTTTGAAATTTATTTTTATCTTTTATCTTTTATCTTTTTCCAGAAACAAAATTATGGAAAAAAATTACTTCACATCAATATAAATAATTATTTTTGTTTAACTATATGATATATTTATATTATTACATAATTATACCTAAATATTTATTGATTAAATATATATATAATCTATGCAAAATTATTTATTTGTTGGGAAATAATAATATATTGTCAACAAAAAATAAATAACTATGAATAAATAATTGGAGAAAAATTATTGAAAAATTATTATTTTGTTATTTTATAAATTACACACACACACAAACACAGATATATATATATATATATATTTATTTATTTATATATTTATATAATAACCTTATATATATTAAATTTATTAAATTTATGTATATGTATACAAAAAAACATAAAATAAACTTTTTATATTTTTATATCGATTTTAATGATTATACATTCTATATAAAATTTAGACATATATATAGATTATAAAATTTTTATTTAAATAAATATTTTAAATATACACTAATTTATTTATATATTTGAGTTTAAATTTTTATAAATTTTTAGAAATTTTTTATATTAATTTAAATAAATCATTTTGTGTATGTTTTCATATATAAATATATATATAGGATAATAAAATTTTATTACAACTACATATAATTATATACAACTTTTTTAAAAATGTGGTCCAAATTATTCATTATTTAAGAAAATAATTATGTATCTAATTCGTTAATTTGTATTATTAAAGAATGAACCGCATAAAAAATCAATTCCAAATAATAAATATGGGTTTTTTATTTACAATTAAGTCATATATCCAAAATAAATAAATATATTATATAACGTGACTATTTTTTAGGGGATAATGTTTTTTCTCAAAAAAGGACTATTTTTATATAATGTATATATATATATGTGTTAAAATATTACTTATATGTAATCAAATATAAATGTATGACCATAAAAGTTTTATATACATGTAATAAATAAAACATTTATACAATTTTTTAGTCATATTTATAATTAATTATATGTATAGACATATGTATGTACATACATAATTTTTTTATTCAATGTTTATTTATACACACACACACATATATGTATATGTGTATATATATATGGTAATTATATTATAAATAACATTATATTTTATTAGTATTTTTTGGAACGATGAATAATATTTTTTTCATTCAATGTTTTTTGTTGTGAAATTTTATTTTGATAAAAAAATCCTAAATATCTTGTATGGAAATATTAACATGGATTAAAAACCATTTTCTAGAATGAAATAATCAAAAAACATAACAAATAAATATATTAGACCAACTAATCTAATATAAAAGATAATTTTCATTTCAAAAAATTATTTTTTTACATTTTACATTCTGAAAAAGGAAAATAAATGATTGTATAGATTTATAATAAAAAGGCATATAATTTTGTTTTAATTAAATTCATGTATTTTAAATGTTTTTTCATTAAAACTTATTATCCAAATGTTTTTATGCAAATGTTTTTATAATAATGCTTATTTAATTGAATTTATATTGAATTAAAAACACATACACAAACACACACACAGAGACATTTTCAAGTCTCACTATACCCATAAGTGAAATCCCTAAACCCAAATCCATTTGTATAAGGCCAAGTGACTAGCTCCCAAATAACTAAAAACTCCTTGCACTAATCTCTTATAAATGAATTTTGTAACCTATTATAACACATTATCTGCTATAACCTAATGAGAACAATGATATTAATAGAATTCAATAGGTGTAGAAATATGAAATTGTTAAAAATATAATGTATGGTGATAAAAATGAAACCCCTAAGTATAACATAGACATCCTTATTTGATGTATGCATCATCATTGATAATACTAAGGTGGCCTTTGTATTGATATCTCTAATCCAAAAGTTAGCAATATCTATCATCCACCAGTAGACTCCATGATCATCCTTCATCAAAATTTGAGGATCTATAATGATATAGGAATGTAATGCACTAGTACACATTATTAGGTGATCACTATAATAATTAGTATGGTCATTCTTCGTAGCATTTCTACCTCATAAATATTGTTTTTTATGTCAGTCAAAAGTATGTAATGTGTAGAAAATAAAATATTATTCAATGTCCTCATCATAAATAATTATAATCATGTTCACTCATCAAATCTCTACTGATAAATCATTTTCAGAATGCTCAATAAATAAAAAATATATTCTTTTGAATAAAATTGAAATCCGATCACACGTCCCTTCAAAAATTCACTAATGAATAATTAACCCCACAAGAACTGATCCTGAGAATATGTGGGTAAATATTATCACCACTTATCTCTTTAATGCATAAATAAATACCTATATCCAACACTTATAGTTGTATACATTTATGGACCTTATAGAAAATACATATATGAGAAGAAATTGTCGTATTCCAAGGCACTATAAGAAATACACATAATCATGGATGGTTTTGTATGTATAGCCCAACTAAATTTTAGAGTTATGTGTATGATAAGAGATATAATTTGATGAATCATCATCCCAATAAATCCTTAACTTCAAATAAATATTTATAATTTTCACTTTCTTAAAATGAAAATTTAAATATGATACAAATTTATTTATTTTTAATAATATAAAAAAGAATTTATACAAATGTTTATCAATTAAGATAGTTGATAATGTGTTTTTAAAGTATAATTGAATTTTATTTATTTAAATGTTTATCATATAAATGGTTTCTTGCATGTTGGGGCAATAGAATTCTTTTTTTGATGATTCTATGGGGCTCGAATCCATAACCTTAGGGGAATAGGCGTGAAATGTCTACCACAATCTTACATGTTTTCCTTCTCTAAATTTTCAACATTTTTATATATAATTATATAAATTTTATTATATTAATTATTATGTATACATATATAGTTTTATAAATGTTTTAATTTTTAGCTTTACAAACATATCATAGTAGTATTATGTCAATATAATCTAATGGTTTACATAGAATGCTATATGATTTCAATTCACAATGTTACAACATATTCAATAAAAATTATATAACATGTTTTATGAAATATATAAAAAATTGATAAATTTAATTTTTACACTAAAATATTATTTTATTATTATTTTTTAATTATAAAATTGGTCATTTAAATATTAAATAGATCATAACACATTCAGTGTATATATTTTATAAAACAGTTCCTCTAAAAAATTAAGTTACATAATCTTTAAAAAAATAAAATATTAGAATAGTTAATGTTTTAAATAATTAATTTGATTCATTTTTTGTATATTTTTCCATTAATAAATTATTTTATAATTTTTAAATGATGTGTTTCGTTATAACAGTTAAAAATTAGTTTATATATAATTATGATCATAGTGTATAATGTTTTTTTAGTAAAACCCATATAGGAATTATGTATTTAAAATACAAATTAAAATTAATTTGAATTTCAATATCCAAAAATGTATATTTATTATAAATATATGTAATTAATAATCATTCATGTAATAAATAATGTATACTAAAAAATATTAATCCAACTAACAAAGGAAAAATTTATTCAAAATAAAATATTTTAATATGTATTAAATGATTTTATTTCATAGATTTGTTCATAAGTTTTCATTTTTTATTTTATAAAATGGATATAAATTTTAGAATTTGTATGAAATAATTTTCATACTCAAATTAGATTGGTCTTTTTTGAATTAGTTGATGTTTTGGTGAATAGTAAAAAAATTTACAAACACTGCACCTTTTATGAGATAATTATGATGAATGAATGAATTATAAAAAATATGAAATAATTTTACCAAGGGAAAAATTATTTATGGTGTAAAATATTTAAATTATAAAAACATTTGAATTTATAATATTATATATTAAATTTTGGATGTTAAATTACATTCTCTCCGAATATAAAATCTAATTTTGGTTATTATCATTTAATAGTGTGGTTGGAAAATTATATTCTATTTTTTCATGATCTAAATGTAAAATATTCTTCATTTTTATAATAATACAGATTAGTTAGTTTTAATAACCCCAAATAAAAAATATTTGGGATAACTGTCAGTATATTCAATATTTTATCCGAAAATATCCAACTCTTAAAGTATAAATTCTCTATCTTGATTCGCATCATAATGAACATCCCAATCACATATCAGATACCAATATCCTCCTATTTTATCACTATTAAATTAACTATAGCCCTTAGTGTAATTCTTTAGTTATAGAGACAGTACCAATTGACGTTTTTTTAATAGAGCAAATCATGAAAAAATAGGTAACAAAAATTCTTTTTTTAACATTTTTTCGACTTCTTCTCTCTACTTTCATTGTAAACTTATCTTTTCACAAAATTATAAACCATTTTATATATATATATATATAATATATTAATTTACTAATGATACCATTATATATATAAATCTTTTTATAAAATTTATTCACTCTCTCACTTTTGAATCATCCTGATAATTATCAGTTTCATACAGCTATAAAGACATTATCAATGTTTAACTTATCACTAAAAATATGAATTTTTAGTGAAAATTATAAAATATTTACTTATTTTTAATTATTTATGATTATGGAAATTATTTCTTGATATGATAAAGGGAAAAAATAAAAATAAATAAATCAAAACAAATGATAATAATTTAAACGAAATCGTCTCTTCAATTCGTTATATTATCAAATGAATTAGTCATATATAAATTATAGTGATTATAGATAAAAAAAATAATAACATAAATTATATATATAACTTCAAGATTTCAGGTTTTAATAAGAATAATTTTGGTATATAGGTCATCTAATTGTGAAAATATATAACGGGACCTAACATAACAATCGTTTTTCTCAATTTCTCTCTCTTGAGAAATAATTCAGATTATGCACATATTCTTCAATGAAAAAATATAATTAAATTTATCAAATATAATATTTTTTTAACATTTTTTAGTGGTATATTTTCATGTTAATTGATTAATTACCAAACCCTGTAAGGGGAATCTTGAACTTAATTATTCCAGTTTGGGTTCATCTCTTATGTTTATATCACTCTCTATCTCAAAAAGTTAGTTTTTATATATAAATAATATGATAATGTAAATATAATTATTCATTATTCAATTAATTATTTTTATGTAATTCATGTATTTATGGAACCCTTCTTGCTATACCATAAATTTAAATTTGATAATTATTATAATGTAATCATTTTCACAATCTTCACAAAAAAAGTTTCCTCGTTTAATAAATATCATTATTTTTAAGGATTAATTATTAGAGAATATTATAATTATAATTATATTTTTAAATTATTATTTCTCAATTTATAAAATGGTTTTCCAATGAGAATATTTTCCTTATTAATATGAATAATAAATTAAATTATTCATTTTTTTAAGGATTTCACATCTTCTTTTCCCTTTATTTTTATCATGTTTTTTATAAAATACAATATTTATAGTATATTTTTATATAACAATTTTATTAATTGAAAGATTGATTTTATTCTATGTATTTCCTTACATAAATATTATGCTTTCATTTTATTTCAATTTCACATACAACTAAAAAATTGTTTGGTTATATCCCATTCAAGTTCATGTACTATACAAACTAGATTTTATTAAGGTCAAAAACACTTATGTTATCCAATATTTCAAATGATTATTTAATTGAATATATTATTTCAAAAAATAGATATTATTCCAAAATTACCCACTGATTATTTATCTTTGTTATTATGTATGATATAGGTAATGGAAATGAAATCTCAATAAGACAAATGATTCATCACCTCTTTTGTATTCCGCAATTGTAAATACCCCAATCCAGTAACAAAGAGTCTATAGTTAATTTATTACGTTATAATAAGCTAGAACATATAGGATAATAATGGATTTAATAGTTTAGTATTACTGAAAAAACATGTACATGCTGGGGATTCAAAATTAATTTGAAAACATAAAATACAACATAAATTTTACATTGAAAACACCATACATTTCAGTAGTATTGTCATTAAAATACAATATAGAACATTTCATAGTTTTATTTTCAATTTAAAAATTATAAATGGGTGGGATAATATTATCATTAAAGATATCTATATAGTGAAATATAAATACAACATGAATAATATAGAATGAATAGATGATGATCAAATAATTCCCTTTAATAATCAAATTTTCTATAATCTTATCAATGGTTATCAAAAAAAATAATACAATAAAAATGAAATGAAAAATAATTTCTTAATGATAGAACTAAAATTACTGAATAGATAATTCATAATATTGAGTCCTTATTTCAATAAATCTTAAAATACTATCAAGGACTTATGGAACGAAATCTATATATATGGGAAAGGCATCAGTTAAAACCTTGTATAGTTATTTTTATGAGACTTATAGATGGATATAAAGAATATAGTGGCCCCCTCCAATGAAATAACATTTAAAATTATTTCCATATATGTATGTTTTAAATTCAAATCAATATAAAATTTCATAATTAAGAAATTTCATACAAAATGTTATTAATTTTCAATATTAATAATCCATCTAGTGTAATACGAAAAATAGTATCAAAATATTACCTCAATAAAAAAATGATCTTAAAAACTAAATAAATTTTGTTTATGGTATCATAATATTATATCATTATTTAATAATAAAATTGAATGAAGGTCATATATATAGATGAAAATATTGTCAAAATATAAATGAAATATTTATTGAGGAAAATAAATTTCTCCAATTTTGGAAAAAAAATAACATAACAATTTGAAAAAATATAAATTATTTTGTGAATAAATTTCATTGAAAATAATATTTTATAAATATAAAGGATTATTCAAATAAACACATTCTCATTATATAGGTAAATTCTATTTATTCCATATATGTTTAAAAACATTCCTTCCACACATCTATAAAATTTCAAATACATATCTTAATTGTAAAACTAAAATTAAAAGCTAAAACATGAGAAAGAATAAATTATATAAAAGATTATATATGATTAAATACATTATTGAAATAATTTTAAGAAAATATAGAAAATAAAGGGAAATGATTTTTGGGTGAAGAGAGAAATGAAATCAGGTTTCCTCAATTAATTATTTTATCCATATTACTTAATGGGAAGAAATAATTAAAGAACAGTTATAATTTATTGAATTAAATTGTTGATACAATAATATAATGAGTTATTGATAAATATATATGTATATATATATATAACAATTTCACCAATACAGGATTAAACATAATCAATCTTGAATACTGATGGCATTATAACTTAAACCCTTACCACTTTGGTAATTTTGAATCATAATAGTCATGAAAGAAAAAGATTCAAATAAAAAATTAAATAACAATAAGATATGTACATTAATGATATAACATGTCCAAGGGATTGTATTCACAACAACAACAATAAAGCAGGGGTGAATATGGAATATGTATCATGTAAGTAAATGAGAGATAAGAAACACTAACCAAACATCCTATTTACTTTGAATGTTTCAAATCCTCATGTAAAATAAATAAATAGTTATTAAAAATAAATTATATAACCTTAATCATATCTATCATAAATTTATTGAGTTACATATACACTTTTATAACACATTTTTTAGAATTTCATTGTTAAAATCACTATTCCTTGTAATAACTACATTATTTTTCTTGTCTATTTTTTGTTAATTTTGATCCTTTATATTTTATTTTAATTAAATCACATATATATTTTAAAATTTTTAATTTATATCATATTTATTCATTATTATTTATAGGAATACATAAATTTTAAAGATGTTTATAGAGATTTTGTGTAGTTCATACTTAAGAATTCAATTTCCACATATAGATGGATGGAATGAATGAAATATAAATATTAACTAAAAAAGAAATATTATTTCTTTTATAATATATATCATATAAATTAATTAATTATATCTATATTACTATCCATGTATGGATTAAATAAAAAAATATTACATCCCTTCTTGTAGTTGTCTGTTCGTAAGTATACACAATCGACAGTATCATTTCCCAATAGATTGGAAGACAAGATAGTATATATGATATATTAATTGAAGAATAATCGTTTCTTAATAAATATTATATATATTAATTATTTATAAATTTTTAACCATACCCGTGTAATGGTGATAAAAAATGAATTACAGTGCTACGTGGAGACAGTAAGTTGTACATATGCATGGGTGTTGTTGTCACTTTTCATATGATGGAAAAGAGATATAATATGTTTTTATTATAATCATGATAACACACACATATATATATATACATATATAATCATAGTATGGATACAATACTTTAATTGGAATCTTATAAGTTAGTAATGTTGAAGGACTTGGTAATTATGATTACTTCTTCATCAGTGGACTACCTTTATATCACTTTTGAAGAAACATATAGTAGTAATTTTTTAATTACAAGACACTCTAAATCATGGATATGTATTTTTAAAATATCAATTTTTCATTTACTCCCATGATATAATGGTTAAAGGGGTTCGTGTTTGTGATGTAAGGGGAGAACTCTTATAAGGGTGGGAAAAGACACACAATAAACTAGGAAAATTATTAAAATATAATTAATTCCTTGTCATGAAAAATGATTCCAATGGTCTAGGATTTAAATATAGTTTATATGTGATTTAAATATTATTAATCCAATTATTTTTAATTGTTTAGGTGTTTTTATAAAACTGATATTTTTGTTTTAACCCATAGTTAACATTTTTTATCCCAAAACCCAAGTAACTAAATTTTCAATCTTAAGAGGATATAATTTTAATTATAAGGTTAAAATTGTCACATAAATGGACACGTGATGAAATTATAGACCATGTATTATCAAAACTATAATATTTCATGATTATTATGATTTTCATATTATTTGAAAAATTATTATTTAGATAAAATGGCATTATATGAAATTTTGATAGTATTCATTTACATTGACTTAATGGACATAGAGAAAAAGTTTATGTTAGAATATAATAATTAAAAATAACAAAAATATTTTTTAGTAATATTATAAAATCTTATAACACAATTACACACTAAAATGATATCTCTTTTAATATTTTAAAATTACGTTATTTTATTTTTAATAAAATTGAATAAATATTGTTTTAGCAATTTGTATGAATTTAATGTAATTTTTTAATACATATAAATTATAAAAAAGTAACATAACTAAAATAATTTTATTATTATCATTATTACCTTTCATATTTATTATGCACTTGTTTTTTCATATGGGAATATATAAGTGATATTTAAAACTAAGAAAGTGATTTCTAAAATTCTTTGATGTAAATATTATTGGAAATTTTAATATTAATGTATCCATTAAAGCAAAAAAATTAATTCATTAGGTAATAATGATATAATTAATTTCATAAAAAAAGAATTTGGATGATAAGTTGTTGACCTATCACCAAATTTATATGGATAACCCATTACCAAGGTGATAAATTTTACCACAGTTACAATTATTAATATCAAAAAATAAGATGCATACTTACCAAATACAAAACTGTTTATTAAAAATATAGGATAAATTTTATCAAATTACATACCTATATGTGTAATCAATTAGCTCTAAAAGTAGTGTAAAGAATTCCAGAAAAAATGTTCTTTAAAAATATATTTTATGTATAAATATGTTTCATTAGTTAATTATGTATCTAAATATAGTAAGCCTAATTGAATTATTAATAATATAATAAAAATAATTTTAGTCTTAAATAAATTTAACAACAAATATTTCTTTTTAAATAATTCAAAAAAAAATTTCAATAAAAATTACTATTTTTTCACTATTTAGTAGAAAATTAATCATTTCATAAAAAAATTACATTGTAATATAATATTGATATGGTAATTAAAAAAAGGAAATTGTTTTTATAAAATATAATTATTGAGGATTTATATAAATTAAATATAATATTTTATCAACAAAGTAATAAAAATCAATTTTACGGAAATCATGATTTTTAATCATAAAATAAAAGTAATGAAAATTGATTAGTTATAAGGTAATAATTATTAATAAAACATTAATTGAGTAGTTGAATTATATATATATATATATCATAATTCAGTTGTCACTATTCATACTTTTTAATTCAGCTACTAGGTTTTGATGGTTATATTTAAAAAATATTATTATTTTTATTAATTTAATATTTTTGTTTCATCTCATGTATTCTATCGAGTCTAATTATAATCATTAAAATTTATAATATGATTCATTTTTAACCCATATAAATTTTTTTCCTCCCAATTTGATTTTTTCATTTTTAAGAATGTGTATGATATTTGAAATTTATATTTTTAAAGCCAACATCATAAAAAGGCTTGATAAAAATTCTTTTTAAAATGACAAAATGATAAATACAATGATCATTTAGAATAAAACAAATCCAGGGTTATAGTTAAGAGAAAATTATCGTTATGTAAAAATATGGATATGGAATTAAAAAATAAAATCCCTATAAATAGGTAGAGTGATCGAGATAATTGATCACAACAAATTGAATTATCTTGAGAATTTTAATTACCAAAAACCATTAATTGATGTGGTATGACTAATACTATCAATTAAAATGAATTAAAAGTAATAGGATAACATTTTTTCATGATATTTTTACAGGATTTTAGGAATTCCATTACCATCCTCTCTAAGGAAATAAAGGAATATGATTTCTTGATCGCAATTATATCATTCTGTGGTGCTTTGAACAAATTCCCCCTTAGTATATTATACCAGGAAATAAATATTCAGGAAGAACGTTTTTCACCAAAAATATCCAAAATTAACAATTTCTTACACATATCATCCATAAAGTAATAAAAAGTCATTCCTCATATTTAATTATAATATTTTTTAAAAAACTGTTGACATAAGTTTTTAAATATTAAATTAATATCTTGATCCTTAAAAATAACATCCAAATTTCTTCATAATAGATTCTATTAATGTAAAATATAAAGGCCCTTCGAATATA
This sequence comes from Viscum album, assembly GCA_963277665.1. Classification (NCBI taxonomy): domain Eukaryota; kingdom Viridiplantae; phylum Streptophyta; class Magnoliopsida; order Santalales; family Viscaceae; genus Viscum; species Viscum album. The sequence goes on from OY728133.1 coordinate 1,872,575,523, forward strand.
TTTTGGACCAAAATAAAAATAAAATTAACATTAGTACATAATTTAGATAAAAATGTAACATACCAAATATATTAATATCTTTATCACCATAGAACCTTAATAAAAACATTAATTATTTATGAAATTAAATCTCTCCCCTTTTCTAAAAGAAAATCACCTATTATCAAGTATAATTTTTAAATAAAAAATAAACTCTATCATAAATTAATTTGTCATCAAATAAAAAAACAATTTAAAATTCACCAACTATATCCCATTTTCTTCATAAATTTCAATATTTGTTTCCCCACAAAAACATTATTAACTTAATATAAAGAACATTTTAAGCATTAAATTTCACATATTGATGTATTCTCTAAAAAAACCTTATAACTAAATTATTTTTTTGGGAAACGATACTATTAAAAATATGGTTCCAAATACATAATGAAATAATATTGTAGCACTACACATATACATGCAATGATTTTTTTAACTAAAATATGAAATATAACATACTAAATCAACATAATTACTGAATACATATAAAAAACAACTATAATTACTCCACATCAATAGTATTCATAGAATAATCTTGACGTTGATCCCTTAGCTTCTATTGTGGTTTATTAACTTGACTACTTGGAAATTCTATTGCATACATCCACATCTTCATACAGTTGATACAATGAACATTAACAATTTCCTTTTTGTCCTTTCATCAAGAAAACCAATAGCCTTTATATCCAAACTTTATGAAATATACCATTTCCTTCAAGAAACAGTGTTGGAGTTTCTTAAATGTGGTATAGTCATTCTTTATCTTGTTACATTAATCTATTTTTCCACGTTATTTCTCTTATTTTGTTAATTTAATTCAAATCAAAAAGACATGGAGAATTATTTCTCTTTCTAGATAGTTCATGATAGTATATACACTCATGTTTAAAACATTTGGGAGACTGGTTCCCTTAGAAGGATGGAATTAATCACATCGATTAAATAGTCAACCCCGATATTTAGATAATGTATATAGTCCATGTCAGTCCATCCTAACCATGAAAATTTGGATTAATACATATAATAATTTTCCAATTAATTTTTGTTGACATTATTATTTTCTCACTGTATCTATTCATTGTTAATAATTGAATTTTTTTTAATGAAAAGTTCATTTAAATACTTCCATTATATGATCACTATTTCACCCTTATCCCATGTTTTTTCAATCAATGGAAAAAATTGATGCACATCTCATGATAGATGATAAAATTTCTCTAAACCCATATATAATTAATTACTTCTTAAAGAGGGAGGTATATTCTCAAGGTAACATCATCTTTTCTCATATATAATTTTATTTTTAGTCACATGGAATAATAGAGGCTTCTGAAACATGAAGTAGTCTAACATTGTTACACCATATTTTGGATTGGTATAATTATTTATATGGGAATGGTTATTTGAAAAAACCATAGTTAGAAACCAAAATATGCATAAAATTTTTCTATCTCTGATTTTCACTAAATATATGGAAATATTATCATTTGTAAGAAAGAAATACCTTCATGAATTATGTACATTGGTAGATATTTGATTTCAACCACTATGATCCATTTCAAAACAATGTAACACACTAGATTATAACACAATGAATCATAATATACAATTTTAACATGATTGGAAGACTTAATATAAATTAATCTCTTATGTAAAACTAATTTTAAAATCATACTCTCAGTGAATTTTTTTAGGTTATATTACCAAATCTAGGTTTTATAAAATCCATTTCCTAAGGGTATCACAAAAATTTTGATAATAGCAAATGTAAAGACACCTACTCGAGTAAACCAACACTGACTATAACAATATTACAATGAAATAAGGTCATAGAGATCACATACCAAAGTAAAAAATTATTTTTTAATATTGGAGAATTATATATACACTTGTATTTCTCATTAAATCTTAAAAAATAAAATACAACATAGTATTTTCTTTGAGAACACCATAGTCCCCTCTAAAATAACCATAAATATTTATCATTAAACACTCCCTGGTGTCCAGGAGGAATGAAAAAAATAAATTTGTGATATCAGATGCTTTGTAAGGGAATATATATAGTGGAATCTAAATAACGAATTAAAGATATGTATGGAATGAATTATAATCAAATAATTCCATAAAAATATTCAAATGGGTTAGAATATTATCCATGGGTATAATAAAAATAATAATCACATGTACATCATAACTAATTTAATAAATATGGAATTAATAATTATGAACATATGAAATTTTACATCGATAATTATGATAAGATAATTTAAAAATATATCAACTAATTGTTCGAGTATATTTACATGAATGGGTAAGGCCTCATGTAAAACCCAATAATGTTTTTATCATGAGACGTTCTAATAAATTAATCACTATATCAATACTTGACCATAACTTATAATATCTAATTCATTCATCATATTCAAGGCATGAAAAATACGTAATGTAATCCTGAGTACTGAAACATAATATTAAAAACTCTTAAAACATTCCCATAATCATAAACCATATAGAGAACTATGGATAATGGTATCAAAAAAGAATACTCCTACAAAAACTAATCATAAAACATATAATTAAATATGGTTTATTCTACCATGTGTTTATAAACTATGTAAAACATATTAATCATAAATATATACTTATATATATGAAAAATATTAAAAAGGTTTATAAGAAATAACCACGAGTACATTAACCTTTTTCACTTTGAAAACACTTATTTATAATCCCCAAAATTCAAAAATATTAAGGAAAACCATTTCTATTAAAATAATATTGTAAAGATATATGGACGTATCAAATAAATTAATTTTAATAATATTATAAAATCTCATTCATATTATATAATCTAAAAAACATTCCCATCACAGTTTAGTAAAAATGTAAAAAATCACACATTTAGAAAATGTCAAAAAGATTCCTTTTAGTTTATTTTATTCATATTAAACATGGTCAAAAAAAATTTTACAAAATTCAAGAATATAAAAATTTCTTTTTAAATGAAATTTAGAAAACATGCACATTAAAGGAAAACTATTATTGACTGAATAGGGAAATAAACTCATTTATTCACAAAACATTATTTCCAGGTAATGTGAATATAATGATGAGGAAATTTAAATGAAATATAATAAATTTAATAAATAAATAATATAAAATATAATAAATATTTTTGGACATATAAATGTAAAATAGTTCTCAAAATGGAGACATAAACATAAATAATCGCAAGTAATAATGAGATTGTGAAGTAAATCCTTTCTACTTTTGTAAATTTTGATTCAAAAAAAACATCAAAGATATAAAATCAAATAAAACATTAAATTACATTAATATAATTATATTAATGATATAATATATCTATATTTTAGCATTTATATGATACAAAATAAAAAAAAATCAATTTGGCATATGTCTCATATAAGTAAAAGCTAGAAAACAAACACATAACTTAGGTCTGATTTCCATCAGACATGTCCAAAAGTACTATATAGAAAATTTTTATTGTAAATATATTCATGAAACATAAAAACATATATCATAGAATCTATGGATAACGTATAATATTTTTTCACTAATTTTTTTAAAATTATTTTATAAAATCATTATTCCCTGTAATAACTGCTTTGTTTTTTCATTTCGTTAATAGTTTGATTATTTCAATCCTTTTACTTTTTTCATGGTTATATAATTATAAATAATTTAATATTGATTGAAATATCATATATATTCAATATATATATATATATTTAGTAATACATAGTATATCATGATATAAAATTGAATTAAACCTTTCATAGAGATGGTAAGTTTCATGTACGCATAGAAAATGTTTTAAATTTATAGTAAATGGAATGAAGGAAAGTTAAATAATAATTAACATTTAGGAAAAAATTATTTTATATTATTTATTCAATAATTTTATCCTTACTACTATACTTTTATAGAATAAATAAGAAATGATCACATTACTTTGTGGATGCTGTACTCCACACGTACACATGAGAAACTTCATAATTATCCAATGGATTCTGAGGTAAGAAATAATTAATTATATTATAATTATATAAGCATATGTATATCATTATTATCTTTTATATTCATTATTTCCATCTTCATAACCATCTTATTGAATTTCCTAGTGTAAATGGATTACACCCCTATATGGATATGGTATTCCGTAGGTATGGATGAGGGATGTTTTCACATTTTATAAGATAGAATAGAGATGGAATACAGTGGTACCAAAATAATAATTATAAATTAGTATATTTACTATACTGTGTCCATTATCATAGTATGGTTACAACACATTAAAAGTAATTAGATGAATAAATAATCATCAAGGACTCAGTAAAGTATATTTCTTCTTCTTTAGAAGAAATCCTTTACATCTCTTCAAATAATAATTAGATTAGGTATTTGGGTCTCAAAATATCCTATCAAAACATGGATATATATTTTTAGAAGATATTTTGGTGGGGGTTTTCAAAATATAATTTCTAATGTGTTATGAAAAATTGATGAAAATTTTGTCCTTTTATAAGGGAGAGAAAGGGAGGACTTCAAATAACTAAAGAGATTAAAATATGACTAATTCCTTATTAATAAAAATTTCTAAACCATTATATAATATTTAAACTAATTTAGTATACGGTTGAAAAAATATGAGCTAATATAATTTTAATAGGTTTTTGTCTAATTTTAAACCTTATATTTTGGTTTAACCGCTTATTTATCTTATTTTATCCTTAACCACCGTAATTTTTTTTCACACTTAAACTGTTATAATATTGCATATACATTTAAAAATTTATGATAAATGGCCATGTTAGGAAATGTTCAACCATGACTTATCCAAAATGCCATATTTTATAAATTTTATTATTTTTATGAGAATTAATATAATGTTGTTCTCATAAAATATAATTAATTTAAATTTTGACTCTATTCATTTCATTTGACATAATGGACAAAAAGTAAGTGTGATAATTCAAATATAATATGTTACCAAAATGTTAATATGTTATATTCATGTAAATTTTTCATTCACAATATAAAGGACTCAAATTATATATCATTTATTATTTTTGAAATCGTTATTTATTAATATAATAATTATTCTTTCGTAGTTATGTAATAATTAATGTAATTATTTAATATATTTAAATTAGAAATATTTTTACATCATTAAAATAAGTTTATAATACTCAAAATAAACATTAATATTCATTCACTAATTATTAATCACCCTATGTAAACTCTTAAGATAAATTTAAAAGTAATAGAGAGACATTTTGTAAGATTGTTTGATTTAAATATCATATTTTTAATTTTTAGTGAAATGTGGCCATTAAAAAATATTTAGACCTTATAGTAATAAGGGTTTAATTAACTATAAAAAATAATAATCATAATGAAACATTATGGTTTTATAAACTAATGATACCCTGATTTACACTTTACCAAGGTAATATATATTCCCACAATGATTTGTCTGGGTATTTTGAGACATGGATGGGATCCCACCAATGGTCTGATTAATGGGGATTTTTTTTGTACATAGTTATGAACATCATATTATCATTTTCTCACATTATAGATACTCTCAGTATTCCACTCAACCATAACTAGGTACATAACCTCATTCCCAAGGTTGGGGGTCAACTGAAATTTTTATGTCCAGTGACTCTTGGGGGATAACATTGGACAAGGAGATGGGATTTTAGGCTTATCACACCCTGTTGGGGGAAATTATTTCCTACTCTGAGACTCTCATATATATATATAGAAGGCATGTTCGTGAATCTCTTCCTAATAGCGATACTAGAATGGGAACCCTAATGAAATGTTCTTTGGTTAATTCTCTTTCATATTCAAATGCCTTGGGTCTATCTAGTGAATCCATATATATTTATCCATGGTTCTCCACTGTTTTCTTGTAATAGGAGAATTCTTATATGTTTAATTTTTACAACCATGTTCTTCAAAATGTGTTTCCATGCTAGGTGTCGATTAATATTCCAACTAGGGGATTGATCCGTTATGAGGAATCTAATGTATCCCAGTTATTAAATGAATCAAAATCCATATATCTCATTGGACTTGTGAAGTTTAAATTCATGCAGAAAAACTTATATGGGTGCTCTAGGACACCAAGTATTACTACCTCGGTCCCAAAGGGACATCCTACGTATCCCAAGAATAGAGATAATTATATTTTCATTAGTGCAATGTTCAGGACCTATATATTATAGTTACCCCTATTATTATATAGAATCATAGTGTAGATGACAGGATTATTTCAATTCCCTTATCACATATGAGATATGATCGGTGTGGGAAAAAATGGACTACAAATGATCATATTAGTTTCTTGTGATATGGAACATATATACTGGGACTACCTAGAGAAAATTTATTATAGATCTCAGGCCTCTAGAAGACATCCTATGTATCCTGGATATTGAAAGAATTAGATTAATTATAGTTCAGTATATTTCTCATTCTAATGATGTATGTGGTAGGAAAATGATCTTATGGGAATGATTGGGTCCCAATTGTTGAAAATTTTATTTCCATAAGGCTTTCATCGCAATGGATGTTTATTTGAGATCAGGCTATAGGAACGCGTCTGATATATCCTGGTTAATGTGGGAATCAATTTTCTCATAGTTCAATCACACCCTTGGGTTTTTCCCTAAGGTTAATTCTCTTATGTTGATGCTAATGTGGCATGCCACTTATTGGGTATTTATACATATTTGTTTCCTTGGTTTGTGGAGACTCATTATGAAAATTATATTATTTCTAAACCTCTTGAAGCATACATGAGATATGATAAGTGTAGGAAAATGTTGACCAAAATGCTCAATATAATTACATGGAGATTTAGGGACATATTTATTGGAAAAACCGAGTGATGATTAAACTATTAATAGGTGGCATTCATATCCTATATATGGAAGGAATCAGAGTTATTTTAGTTCCCTTTTTTAGGGATTTCACAATGAGGATTCCCTTGTAATTTGAGATAGATCATGTAGTCTTGTAAATTGGGGATGACATAATGAGCCTCCCTTGGATGATCACTATGGAACTCGAATCTTGAATAAGTGGATGAAATATAGTAAATATTTAGGGAATCAAAGTCACTATAGTTCCTTATTTTGTGTTTTACAATATTAGGTTTCCCTAATATTTGTGAAGTCTTATAGTGCAGATGATATAACTAATGAATCTCCCTAATCCCATGTGACCCATTTTCATTGTGAGAAACATCATATGGAAATGACTAATAAAATTTCTTGTAGATTTGGGACATATATACTGGGATCTCCCTAGATGATCACAACAGAGGTCGAACATTGATAAAGTTCCATACATATTTAGGATATGGAGGGAGTTGGAGTCATTGAATTTATTGTGGTTGGGGCTTACACTTGGAGGTTTTCCTACTCTATCTTGAATTCCTAACTTTTAATGATTGCATGTTAATCCAGATATATATAATAGTATCTTCGTGGAATAACATAGGAAAACTAACGGATCTATTTTGTCTTTATAATGGTCATTTTGTAACCTGGGAAACATGTTAGAATAATATTTTATTATAAAAGATTAATTATCAAAAAATACATGGAATGTTCTAGTTTGAATATCCAGATTGCCATCACATGACCCAAATGGATATCCTATAGGTTTTGACATGATCTAGATAACATTAATTGGTGTCATTTCTAAGATTGGGATTGAAACATTTAGAGGGTTTCTTGAGAGTCAATACAACATGTCTTAGTGGTTCTGGAATGTCGTGGATAACATCCATGGAGCGCATTTGGATACATAGATGACAGTAGTAAAGGGCATCGCAAGTCTCAAATGACTTTTCGAGAGGGTTTTGTGAGAGTATATTATTCTTATGTGGATGAAACTGTGGGACTCATATGACATGAATGTGTGTCATTATATGAGATAATCAATTTCTCTAGAGGAGGTCACAAATATTTTGATGAAGGGCCTATTGGGTATTGTTATACAAAAAATAGTGTTCTATGGGTGAAGCATATCACTTTCAATGTAATTTCATGGATGACTTCTCATGACCCAAATAGAATTTTGATATTGATTCATGTTATTTGGATGACATTTCCTAGTGATGTGACATGTCTTGGATGGTTTATGTGAAGCACATGATCGTTAGTGAACATGATTTTTTTCTTTTTTCTTACAATTTAATTATTTCTTCTGGACCTTGTATCAAGCATACCCTAGATTAATTTATTAATGGTTTATTTCATGCCAAACCTTCTCTAGAAGATGTGTGGATTGTTTTTCGTACATCTTTCCAGAAGTCCTTCATGTAATATTTAAATGATCATGGGGAGTTATTTATGCATGGGAAATGGTCACATTCGTAGTTTTATACTATATTAGCTGACAAAATACATTACATTCAAGAGAAAAAATTCTCCAAGAAATCCAATCTGATTCTTTGGTGTGGCGATGGACCTGGATGTGAAAAATCCACTATAAGTCTGACAGTCCAGTGGTTCATTTTTTCATGTGGGGGTGGGGAATTAAGGCTTTTCCACTGCATTTTTTATTGTTTTTACAGAGTATATTTAATGGTTACATGATGGAGTCAAAAAAGGGGCCTAGTAGAAAAAGTCCTCTTGAGTGTTTTCCACGGATCTCTATGAGGGTGTCGCATCATTTCCATCGACAATGAGTCCATCCCTTTAACGTCTCCATTATTGAATTATTTCCTATTGATAGGGAAATATTGACTCATTCAAATTGTAGAGACACGAAGCTTTACGTGCATGGACATTACATTACTTTTTTGGAATACTTAATACATAACAAAAACAGAAACACAAGGATCGTAATAGTGTAGTGTCTTTGGAAACTTGGAACGTAATCTTCTAATCGTGGTGAAAGATCTTGAACATCTCCCATAAATATCTTCCACTTTTTTTTCCTTACCTAAAACCATTATTTTGATCCTGAGGGAAAATAAAACATAAAATGGGTGAGCTCAAATGCTCAGTAAGGGTAAACAAAAGAAATATCAATCACATCATATACATAAGAACATAACTTTTGGAAATCTTAACCTGCAAAAGAAATCATAATTTCATACCATGGGATAAATCATAGAAGTGAAATGTAATCCCAATAATCATAACATAAAACATGGAACTTTGTGGCATACACACATAATCATAGAGAATCATTTCTTATTAGTCAAGACTCATTTCCAAGACTATCTTAGTGGACAAATTCCATTTCTGAACCGAGTTCATTCCTCGCTTCAGTCCTGTTTCACTGAACCGGTTTAACCTGTCGTTCTAGCCATGTCTATCTCATTAGATATAAAATCTTTACCTAATACATTGGAGGGAGATATAGGTCCCACCCATCTCATAATGATACCATTCTTATGTGTGACACAAAATCATAAACCATACATCATAGCATAACCCATGTAATAAAAATGGGAATCTTTAAACATCGTGACATCATAAAACAATTCATATAAGATAAACGAATTCATAAAAATATATTTTAATCACAAAACAATCAAATCCATGTCATAATAGGGATAGAAACAGAACCCTTTATTATCTTAGATGGAAAATAATTTTGATAAAACACTTGAACTCCATTCTTGAGGAAAATATCCTTTCTACTTTAAAAATATTTTTCCTTTCTTAACATGTCATACAATTTTAAACTAAAAGAAGTTGATTAAAAATAAAATTGAAAACTTGTAATAGAAGATTCTTGAAAATTTTGTTTTAAAAATCCATTCATGCCGTATAAGTTAAAAAAATATTCTTCTCGTACTTTTGTCGGAAAAGTCAAAAAGTACCTTATACGAAAAACGACAAAAGATTCCTTTCATATCTTTTACTAAAAACTCACCGAAGGGTAAAATTGGATTTAAACAATTGTCGGTGGATGGAAATAATATTACATATTGAGGAAATGTGGATGTGGATGATAAAATACACCCCAGTAAATACCGAAGTATAAACAATCTTCGATAAAAATGAGATTGTGATATTTCCCTTACCTTAGGTCTGATATGCTTTGTACGTGTCCGAACCTCCTGTATAATGATTTAAAAAAAATTTATTGACTTATTCCAGAATCATACATATTTTTATGATATCATATATGGTCATATTCTTAGCTTCTTATTAGTAATATTTCATTACTACTTGTTTATTCGGGTGTTTATTACTTTTTGTTCTTATGTGTGTTTTGTCGAATAAATTATTATCCTTCTTTTTAGGTTATAGATACCTCATTTCCAGAAGGTTATTAGTGTACTATATATCATATTTATTCATTCAATTAATTTATATAATCATTATGAAATTAAGATCTTGTAGAACGAGTCGCATCACATCGTGGAGACGGTATTCCGTACGTATGCACGAGCGATGACATCGTTCCCATGATCGTGTAATTTTATTGGAGTGTATGTATACTATTTCAGAATCAATATCACTTTACAATAGTCATATATAGTCATTATTTACACCATTATACCCATCCAAGTAAGGTGGTGGTGGAAAATAGATTACACCACGGCGTGGAGACGGTATTCCGTACGTACGCACGCGCGGTGATTTCATTTTCCGTAGGATGGATAGATGGTGAAATAGGGTTGTTTCATAGATATAATAACATATAAGTATATTAGTGATACTTATGTTATTAATTAATAATGAAACAACTAAAGTAGAAGAAGTGTAAGAAGAAATAAAGTTGAAAGAATTGGTAACGGACATTACCTCTTCTTTGAAATGCCTCTTTAAGACCTCCTTTTAGGGCACTAAAAGTTGTCTTTGAAGAAGACCAGGACCTCTAGGATGTCTCTAGGGAAGTGGATAGGAGAAATGGTTAGGGTTTGTATAAGGCCCCATCCTTAAACCTTACTTAATCTTGAGTTATTAAAAGATTACACATTGAGGATCTTTTCAGGTTTAGAGTTTTAGATAATTAGATCATGAAACTTGCATTACATTCCACATTTAAACAAAGTGGTTACATAAAAGACAGTATTCATTCTTCCCATCAATGGAAACATATTTAAAATAAAACATGGATTCTTTCTTGACACATCCTTGACACTATCATCACATCATGTACCGTTCCCTTCACCTGTGAAAAACATTTCAAAAACATGGGATGAGCATAAAAATCTCAGTAAGGGTTATAAAAATATGAAAAGGAAACATGAGTTCATATATACATAAGAATGAAATCATACTTTACCCATAAAACATAGGTACTTTAACATACCTCATCAAACCATGAATAAATCAAATAAATCATAAGACATAAAGGTAACTTGAGGAATTCTTAACATTCTTACGTAGGGAGTAACCCTCTTGGTTACATTTGGAATACCCATCACAGTATATTCCCTAAATCTATTCGTAGAAACCTTAACGTTTCACTCCTTCACGTTACCCAATGCATTGGAGAGCTATATCGGGCTCACCCGCCCTTAGTTTATGACGGAACCACCCGTTTTCATAACAATTCCCAAGAACCATAACATAAATGTATCACATAAAAATGAATAAAGGAAACATAACATTTCCACATTTCAATCACAATATAACATTTTAGTATATTGAAATAATGAATCCATTCAAAAAGAAACCATTTCCAAAACCATTTAAAACATTTAATAAAGAGATTTTTGAATCAAAGTGTCCCATACCACCTTGAAGCTTAAAATTTTAAACCATTAATATCCATATAAATAAATCCTTAAAACCATTTTGAAATCATGTATATTAATAAGAACAAATAATTAAAACATTTAAAACGATATTTTGGTTAAAGGGGTTTTACCAAAAATAGAGACACTTGAATAAAATAATTGAGGAATAACATTTAGTGAGAACATTATAATATCATGAGAATAAATGGATTCATGATATAATACTCCAAAGGACAGTATATACACCATATAAGAGTGAATTGGTGCATAACAACAATGAACCCTCAATAGAAATGTCAAATGTGATGAAATCCCTTATAGAGAAGGTATCCTTAAATTAAAGACAAATCAATCTCAAAAATATTTGTGACAAATATAAGTACACCCAATATAAGTGGATATTAAGTGTAAAACAATAAAAGGTCATTCACACATATTCAATGGATGACATATTCAATGACTACATGTTGAACCCAAAGAAATCGAAATTGGGTTAAAAAGTTCCCTTGACAGCCTAACGGCATCACATCAAAATGAGTTGATGAGAGATAAAAAGTGTATCTCATCACTTTGAAATAAAATTTACATCAATAAGGATATATGAGAAAATATCCCAACATAACAATATGTAAATTAAAAGACCCAACAAAAGAAGTCTTTTAAAAAAGAGGAGGGTGAAAGGTTCCCTTACCGACTTGGGTATCTTTCAAAAGATACACCCCATGAAAGAAGGACAATAGATCATTGATGTAAATACTCATAAACGAAAGTATATTACACAAAGAGTAGAATAATGGGCAGTACATACACCACTTAATGTAATTTGTGTCAAATGTAGCAAAATCTCACGGGAATAAAAGTGAGATGAAAAATCCCTTACGAAAACTCGGCAGCCTAACGGCGCCACATAAAACATCTGAATTTGGATTGATGAGATAAAATAGGGTATCTCATCACATTACAATAAAATTTACAGAAATAGGAATATAAAATAACATCCCCCAACATTACAAAGAGGAGCTTAAAAGAAGTGACATAAAGGGGAGTACTTAAAAAGAAAGAGAGGAGTAGGATCCCTTACCTCGGGTCCGACTTGACTTGATCGTTCCTTAATCTCCTGAATAATAAACCTGAGTTAATTTAAACTTCCTTAAGAACCTTTTTCAAGTTCATAATTCCTTTTATATCACTTATTACCATGTCATAAACATTATGTAATCATTTAAGTTAATAATATTTGTTTTTCCGATATTTGGTTCTTAAGTCGAATGTGGACTTCTTACAATTACATGTTGTTCGTGTGGCCAAAGGTTCTTTATATCCATAATGACATTCCTGATTTTTATATCATATATATCATATATATCCATAATATACATGTATTTATAATATTACATAATCATTTAGAGGTATGAAATGAAATGCACCGTTCATGGAGACGGTAAGCCGTACGTACGCATGAACGTTACTTTCATTTCTTTGTCATATTAATGGAATTAAAATTAAATGAGAGGTATGAATATTTTAATTATAGAATTATATTCATCATTTAGATGTATCATTCATCATATATATCCATTATATACATGTACTTATAATAGTACATTACATTTGGGGATAAGAAATGAAATGCACCGTTCATGGAGACGGTAAGTCGTACGTACGCATGAACGCTACTTTCATTTCTATCTCATACTTTAATGGAAAGAAATAATTATTATATATAGGTATATAATAGTTCCAGTATAACATCATATATAATAACATTAAATCCATCCTTTATACGTCCCACGTATGGCATTAACGAATCACATCACTTTGAGGGGGCGGTAGTCCGCACTTCCTAAAATGAAGATATCGCGTATACCCATAATGGAAGCCATAAATGTAAGACACAAATGAAAAATACAGAAGAATAAGTAAAACATTAACATATTATATATCATATATAAAAATAGTGACATCATATTGTCCACCTTTGAAGGTGTTAAATGACTATTGATCAATCATCGTTTCGGGAGGCAGAATTTCGCCATCCATGGAAACCGTATGTTCTTTAACCATTTGATGTAGTTGTGTGACAGTGTAGCTCGAATAAATCTTATAACAACATCCTATTATATTTAATATACTGTTTTTGTTACAAAAGAAGTAAATAAAAAGTGTTTAGGGGGTTGGAGAAGAAAAATAAAACAAATGAACATGAGAGAATGAATTACCTTTAAAAGTGTAACTCCTTTTGATTTGAGCCTAAAGGATTCCTTTGAAAGGATTCTGCCCAAAGGGAATCCTCTAGGATGAGTAGAGGGATGTGGAGAGAGTAAATGGTCAGGGGTTGGCCGAGCCAAAGGCTTGAGGAGTGTGTGAAATGAGGTAGAGGTGGGGGCCTTTTATAAGAGGAGAGGAGGGGCACTTTTGGAAAGTAAGAAATATTACTTTATTTGAATATGTGTTTCGGTTTTAAAAGGTCTCAAATTGATATAAATATTGGATAAGGTGATAATGGTTCGCAATCCACCCATAAAATAAGTTTTGGACATGTGTAGGTCATAAGGATTACATTATCTTCTCATTTTATTTAAATCGTCAGATAATGATGTCATCGCTGCATAATTATGATGTCATAAATAATTTAATTTATTTAATGTCTAAAAATTATTAAAAAAATTAATATGATGTAGGAAATCTTTTTGTATTTCCAATTACTATTTATAATAATAAATCGGACTTGTAAAACCCCACTTATAAATTGTTTTTGTAAAACATATCATGTTTGTTTCATTTTTACTTTTACATTAAATAAAAAGTTATTTATGTCATTTCTCAACCCAAGTGGCTCCATGGGGTCCCCAAGTTGACCCATGGCTTTTTTGGGTCAGCCATTACACATACAATGAGGTTAGGACATGTTTCAAGTTAATTTCATATTATTAAAACATTAATTTTACCTTAAACTACACTAATTACCTCTAATCGCGATTAAAAACTTAATAAGTTACTATTCACCAAAAAAATATTTTTATCCCATTGAACCACATTTTACTTATTAATGTGAACCATGTATGTCGGATTTTTTAAATTCAAAACACAAAGATGGCAAAATTTCATTTAAACGGAAAAATCAGTTTTTATAAGTACCACTTTGTGGTGTCACTATTCATCAAAAATTGATGTTTTTCAGAAAAATCCCAAAAATTCACCCTAAGCTATATTTGATATTCCGAATTCAAAAAAGAAGTATATTTTACAAAATTCAAAACATATAAGTCACATTAATTAATTTAATAATTAATTCCCACTGTCAGAGAAAATAGCGTGTTTTTATGAAACAATAAGTATCAAAAGATTGACACTGGTTTAAGTCTGTTTTCAAAGTGAAATTAATTCCAACGACCACTATTGGATTTAATGGTAAAAATATATTCTAATTTCACTTTAAAACCAATTCAAAAGATAATATAATCATATAAATAAATTATATTAAAAAGAGGTTTTGAATTAAAATACAACATTTTACACTATTCATTAAAAAAATGAACTTTATCGGAAAGATACCAAAAATTTACACAAAGTAAATTTTGATGTCCCGGTTCTTAATAAGAGATTTATTTGATCCAAAAGAATGTTTAAGAGTGAACAAAACTATATTTAATGATGGTTCAACATCAAAATGTGATAAATGAACCTTTAGTGAAAACTAGGGCATATAGGCCTAAAATTGAATTCTTTCCGTATTTTAAGCCTCTATCCTTTATTGGATAAATGTAAAAACATTTAAAAACATATAAAATCATATTTTAGTTATTTCTATACATTCCCTCCATTACAACGACTATATGTTAACTACCATTTAAAATAATATTATTTTATTATTAGAGTGCAACATAAGATTACCAAGAAACTCGTTGTTGCGTGTTGGGTACACCATCAAGCGTAGCATCCCCATTAAAGTCATATTAATATTTCATTCACAAATATGGATAAATATGAAAATTTCATATTCTTTATTTACCTGGGGTGTTACATCCTTCCCCCCTTTTGGGAATTGCATCCTCGTAATTTTTAATATTGAGCTTGGAAACATCCTTGAAAGTCCCACATCGGAACAAGAGTCGGTAAAACAATCACTTTAAAATAAAGAAATATAAGTACAGAGGTCACCTGAGTTAACCCATACTAAGATTCCAAGTATGATAATATGGACATGGGGGAAAAAACAAAGGGTCATGTTCTGATGGAGAGCTATAGAAAACATGTTTATGAGAAAGTTAACAATAAGAAAATCACAATCTTGTGATGGGTTAAATGGTGTTGGGTTCCCTAGTAGGAAACATTAATAAACAAAATTTTTGTTTTAAGATACTTTTTATTGAGGAATTTATTCATAAGGAAACATAATCACTTATCATGTTGACTTTCAACTTTTACTAGATTCCTTAATCAAGCTCATACTTTTTTCCAAAAGACGAGTATTTAGGGAGACTTGTTCGCATTAAGAGTACTATAATAAACTTCTAGAGAATCACCTAATCCACAAAAGAGAACTATGTACTCCCCATGTCTTTAGGATTTAACCAAAACAAAAACCAAAAAGGCTAGTACAAGGTCAGATAATCCAAAAAAGAATAACCCTTTATAAAAATAAAATCTATTCTTAATCTCAAATATGTTTCCAACAAAACCCAAAGTTCAACGAGGACCATTCGATAAACAATTTGTCAATAAAATTCTTCAAAGTAAACCAATATAAGATTGAAACCCAAATATTTGAAGGATTTAGTCACATAGTCTTCCAAGTTAAATCGTAACATTTATCTCCAAACAACATCAGTTGCTCCTAAAGTCTCGTATTGAAAAGTAATTAACCTAATCACATATCCTCCATGATAGGTTAATAATTTTCATAAATAACCCAAAATCAACTTACTCTTAATTCATAAAATCATATAACTAAAAAGAATCGGTCAAACTAACCAAGGACTTCACGTAGTCCAGTGGTAGGTGATAAATACCAGTCGCACTTTGGTTGTGGGTTCGATTCTCACAGCTTTGTCCGACACAACGGGTAGTCACATGGTCTACGTGTTGTCCTTTTTCCAAAACTATATAATTCTCAAATCATTCCCCAAAAAGGGATAAAATCATCAAAAATAACCATAACATAATTTAACCTCAATTTTATCTCATGCCTTTCACTTCAATCGTAAAATATAGTAACCCATAATTACCTCAAAAGTAAGGATCATATAAACCCAAATGGTTCTTTATAACTATGTCCACAAAAGCAAAGATAACTATTACTTGAATAAAATTTGCCTATATTAAACATCAGGGTTACACATAATATAAAAAGTCTTCTAATGTAACTACATCATCAAAAGAGACTTAATACTCTTAAGAATTTCACCATAACTCTTGAAGCCCTTATATGTTGACATCTTACTCATTCAACATTATTCATGATCCATTATCCATTCCTTTCCAACTTATTCTGAAATTCCTCTTTCCTACAAACAAAATCATGAATCATATCCTAGGATTCCAAAATAGGAAAACAATAGTCATGAAACAGTACATACCTATGATTGGTCATTGTCAGTTTCTTCATCCTCAATCGGAATGGCATTAGGTATTGGTAAAAGAATATTGGTACTCTCTTGGTGGCCCCATTCACGAAACTTCTTCATAGGACATGTGTCTGCATAATGACCATGCACACCACATTTAAAACATTCAATTGATCCCTTAGAAAGAACTTCTTTCCCTTTCCTCGAGTCAACTGGATGATTCTTTTTTCCATGGCAGGTTCTTGCTTTATGACCTTAATTTCCACATCTATAGCATATTTCTGTCCCTTTGAAACATTTTCCTAGGTGTTTCTTTCCACATATTTGACACATAGGTTTTTGAACACACTTACCTTTATGATTATTACCTGTACATCCGTAGGGATTTGTTTCTTGAATATATGATGCCTTAGATAAATCTCCAAGGTTTAGGTGGTCAATCATGACTCCAGATAGTTGGTTGAGGATAATCCCAAGAGTTCTCATTGCAGCTCCCATATCATTCAGTTGCTTTCTCAAAAAACTGTCACAGTTTCCTTCACATCCACTGTTACTTTGGTGCCTGCTAGATCCAGCCATTTACTAAAATCAAAAAGGTCAGTGTGAGTATATCAACAAAACCATCATGTACTAATGAGTAAGATAAACACTAAGATATACTTACTCATTCACTTTATCTAAAACTAGGACTCTTTCTGAAATCCTAACCATTATGGTAATATCACTTATGCTTAAATAATACCCTAACCTCTAAGGTTATCTAAACTGACCTCTGATACCAACTATAAGTCCCCAGCCTTAAACCTTACTTAATCTTGAGTTATTACAATATTACACATTGAGGATCTTTTCAGGTTTAGAGTTTTAGAGAATTAGATCATGAAACTTGCATTACAGTCCACATTTAAACAAAGTGGTTACATAAAGGACAGTATTCATTCTTCCCATCAACGGAAACATATTTAAAATAAAACATGGATTCTTTCTTGACACATCCTTGACACTATCATCACATCATGTACCTTTCCCTTGACCTGTGAAAAACATTTCAAAAACATGGGATGAGGATAAAAAGCTCAGTAAGGGTTATAAAAATATGGAAAGGAAACATGATTTCATATATACATAAGAATGAAATCATATTTTACCCATAAAACATAGGCACTTTAGCATACCTCATCAAACCATGAATAAATCAATGAAATGATAAGACATAAAGGTAACTTGAGGCATTCATAACATTCTTACGTAGGGATTAACCCTCTTGGTTACGTTTGGAATACCCATCAGAGTATATTCCCTAAATCGCTTCGTAGAAACCTTAACGTTTCACTCCTTCGCGTTACCCAATGCATTGGAGAGCTATATCGGGCTCACCCGCCCTTAGTTTATCACGGAACCACCCGTTTTCATAACAATTCCCAAGAACCATAACATAAATATATCACATAAAACATGCATAAAGGAAACATAACATTTCCACATTTCAATCACAATATAACATTTTAGTATATTTAAATAATGAATCCATTCAAAAAGAAACCATTTCCAAAACATTTAAAACATTTAATAAAGAGATTTTTGAATCAATGTGTCCCATACCACCTTGAAGCATAAAATTTTAAACCATTAATATCCATATAAATAAATCCTTAAAACCATTTTGAGAACATGGATATTAATAAGAACAAATAATTAAAACCTTTAAAATGATATTTTGGTTAAAGGGGTTTTACCAAAATTAGAGACACTTGAATACAATAATTGAGGAATAACATTTAGTCAGAACTTTATAATATCATGAGAATAAATGGATTCATGATATAATACTCCAAAGGATATTATATACACCATATAAGAGTGAATTTGTGCATAACAACAATGAACCCTCAATAGAAATGTCAAATGTGATGAAATACCTTATAGAGAAGGTATCTTTAAATTAAGGACAAATCAATCTCAAAAATATGTGTGACAAATATAAGTACACCCAATATAAGTGTATATTAAGTGTAAAACAATAAAAGGTCATTCACAAATATTCAATGGATGACATATTCAATGACTACATGTTGAACCCAATGAAATAGAAATTGGGTTAAAAAGACCCCTTGACAGCCTAACGGCATCACATCAAAATGAGTTGATGAGAGATAAAAAGTGTATCTCATCACTTGGACATAAAATTTACATCAATAAGGATATATGAGAACATATGCCAAAATAACAATGTGTAAATTAAAAGACCTAACAAAATAAGTCTTTTAAAAAAGAGGAGGGTGAAAGGTTCCCTTACCGACTTGGGTATCTTTCAAAACATACACCCCATGAAAGAAGGAAAATAGATCATTGCTGTAAATACTCATAAACGAAATTATATTACACAAATAGTAGAATAATGGGCAGTACATACACCACTTAATGGAATTTGTGGCAAATGTAGCATAAATCTCACGGGAATAAAAGTGAGATGAAAAATCCCTTATGAAAACTCAGCAGCCTAACGGCGCCACATAAAACTTCCGATTATGGATTGATGAGATCAAATAGGGTATCTCATCACATTACAATATAATGTACAGAAATAGGAATATAAAAGAACATCCCCCAACATTACAAATAGGAGCTTAAAAGACGTGACATAAAGGGGAGTACTTAAAAAGAAAGAGAGGAGTAGGATCCCTTACCTCGGGTCCGACCTGACTCGATCGTTCCTTAATCTCCTGAATAATAAACATGAGTTCATTTATACATCCTTAAGAACCTTTTTCAAGTTTATTATTCCTTTTATATCACTTATTACCATGTCATAAACATTATGTAATCATTTAATTTAATAATATTTGTTTTGCCGATATTTGGTTCTTAAGTCGAAAGTGGACTTCTTACAATTACATGTTGTTCGTGTGGCCAAAGGTTATTTATATCCATAATGAAATTCCTGATTTGGATATCATATATATCATATATATCCAGAATATACATGTATTTATCATATTACATAATAATTTAGTGGTAAGAAATGAAATGCACCGTTCATGTAGACGGTAAGCCGTACGTACGCATGAACATTACTTTCATTTCTTCGTCATATTAATGGAATTAAAACTAAATGAGAGGTATGTATATTTTAATTACAGAATTATATTCATAATTTATATGTATCATTCATCATATATATCCATTATATACATGTACTTATGATAGTACATTACATTTGGGGATAAGAAATGAAATGCACCGTTCATGGAGACGGTAAGCCGTACGTACGCATGAACGCTACTATCATTTCTATCTCATACTTTAATGGAAAGAAATAATAATTATATAGAGGTATATAATAGTTCTAGTATAACATCATATATAATAACATTAAATCCATCCTTTATACGTCCCACGTATGGCATTAACGAATCACATCACTTTGCGGGGGAGGTAGTCCGCACTTCCTAAAATGAAGATATCGCGTATACCCATAATGGAAGTCATAAAGGTAAGACACAAATGAAAAATACAGAAGCATAAGTAAAACATAAACATATTATATATCATATCTAAAAATAGTGACATCATAATGGCCACCTTTGATGGTGTTAAATGAATATTGAACAATCATCGTTTCGGGAGGCAGAATTTCTCCATCCACGGAAACCGTATGTTCTTTAACCATTTGATGTAGTTGTGTGAGAGTTTAGCTAGAATAAATCTTATAACAACATCCTAGTATATTTAAGATACTGTTTTTGTTACAAAATAAGTAAATAAAAAGATTTTAGGGGGTTGGAGGAGCAAAATAAAACAAATGAACATGAGAGAATGAATTACCTTTAAAAGTGTAACTCCTTTTGATTTGAGCCTAAAGGCTTCCTTTCAAAGGATTCATCCCAAAGGGAATACTCTAGGATGAGGAGAGGTATGTGTAGAGAGTAAATGGGTAGGGTTTGGCCGATCCAAAGGCTTTAGGAGTGTGTGAAATGAGGTAGAGGTGGGGGCCTTTTATAAGAGGAGAGGAGGGGCACTTTTGGAAAGTAAGAAATATTACTTTATTTGAAAATGTGTTTCTGTTTTAAAAAGTCCCAAATTGATATAATTCTTGGATAAGGTGATAAGGGTTTTAAATCCACCCATCCAATAAGTTTTGGACATGTTTAGGTCATACGGTTTACATTATCTTCTCATTTTATTTAAATCGTCAGATAATGATGTCATCACTGCATCATTATGATGTCATAAATAATTTAATTTATTTAATGTCTAAAAATTATAAAAAAAATTACTATGATGTAGGAAATCGTTTTATCTTTACAATTACTATTTATAATAAAAAATCTGACTTGTAAAACCCCACTTATAAATTGTTTTAGTAAAACATATCATGTTTGTGTCATTTTTACATTTACATTAAATAAAAAGTTATTTATGTCATTTCCCAACCAAAGTGGCTCCATGGGGTCCCCAAGTTGACCCATGGCTTTTCTTGGTCGTCCATTACACATACAATGAGGTTAGGACATGTTTCAAGTTAATTTCATATTATTAAAACATTATTCTTTCCTTAAACTACACTAATTACCTCTAATCGCGATTAAAAACTTAATAAGTTACTATTCACCAAAAAAATATTTTTATCCCATTGAACCACATTTTACTTCTTAATGAAAACCATGTATGTCGGATTTTTTAAATTCAAAACACAAAGATGTCAAAATTTCATTTAAATGGAAAAATCAGTTTTTATAAGTACCACTTAGTGGTGTCACTATTAATCAAAAAATGATGTTTTTCAGAAAAATCCCAAAAATTCACCCTAAGCTATATTTGATATTCAGTATTCAAAAATGAAGTCTATTTTACAAAATTAAAATCATATAAGTCACATTAATTAATTTAATAATTAATTCCTGCTATTAGAGCAAATAGCGTGTTTTTATGAAACAATAAGTATCCAAAGATTGACACTGGTTTAAGTCTGTTGTCCAAGTGAAATTAATTCCAACAACCACTATTGGATTTAATGGTAAAAATATATTCTAATTTAACTTTAAAATCAATTCAAAAGATAATCTAATCATATAAATAAATTAGATTAAAAATAGGTTTTGAATTAAAATACACCATTTTACACTATTCATTAAAAAATGAACTTTATCGGAAAGATACCAAAAATTTACACAAAGTAAATTTTGATGTCCCAATTCTTAATAAGAGTTTTATTTGGTACAAAATAATGTTTAAGAGTGAACAAAACTATATTTAATGATGTTTCAATATCAAAAGGTGGTAAGTGAACCTTTAGTGAAAACTAGGGCATATACGCCTAAAATTGAATTCTTTCCGTATTTTAAGCCTCTATCCTTTATTGGATAAATGTAAAAACATTTAAAAACATATATATTAATATTTTAGTTATTTATATCCATTCCCTCCATTACAACGGCTACATGTTAACTACCATTTAAAATAATATTATTTTATTATTAGATTGCAACGTAAGATTCCCAAGAAACTCGTTGTTGCGTGTTGGGTACGCCATTGAGCATAGCATCCCCTTTAAAGTCATATTAATATTTTATTCAAAAATATGGATAAATATGAAAATGTCATTTTCTTTATTTACTTGGGGTGTTACAGGTTGGCCAAGCTTGAAGGCTGAAAGTTGTGTGAGGAAGAGGGGAGGAGGTGCCCTTTTATAAGGGAGGAGAGGGGCTCCTTTGGAAAAACTAAAAATATTATTTTATTATAAAGTCAAGTTCGGTTTTAAATAGCTCCAAATTGATTTATTTAGAATCTAAGGTGGGTATGGGTCTAAATCCTCTCATCCAATATAATTTAGACATGTTTAGGTTCTTATTTTAACCTTATCATTTAGATTTATCATTAAGTTAAATAATTTTACTTTTATTGTGTCTTCATGTGTTCTTATACTATAATGTTAATAAACTCACAATAACAAGACAAACGAACCCCAAGTTGTATATTATTAATATATATAACCTTATATAAGTCATCTGGCCGAACCTTAGATTTTTAGGAAAAAACTAACAATTAATAATATAATATTTGTTTTAAAAACAATTTTATGTCAATTTTGACACTATTTAGTAATTGATTTTTTTGAAAATCATAACAGAATGATTAGTTCGAAAAAAAGTTAATTAAATCAATAATTACATGTCATATTAACCTATAAAATTAGTGGAATTCATAAAAAGTCTCAAATTACATTTATTTGGGTATTTATAACATCAATTATGTCAATATTTCATTAATAAGATAATTACTGCATCATCTTAGTGTCATAAATAAATTAACTTATTAAAAGTCTAAAAATTAAAAATAAAATATTATTATGTAGGAAATCTTTTTATCTTTCTAATGAATCTTCATAGTCGAATTTATCTTATGTATAACCCTATATTAAAAATGATTTTCTTATTAATATTTGATTTTAACTATTTTAACCCTTCTTTAAATAAATTAATAATAAATGTCCTAATCTAATCCAAGTGGGCCTAAATGGTCATATTGTATTACTAAGGTTGTTTTTTATCGAATTACACTTATCCAATAGAGTTAGGATATGTTTTAGGGTAATAATAATATCATTTTTACTCTTAATTACACTATTTACTTTTAATCGTGGTAAAAAAAAGTAAAAAGTTACTATTTACCAAAAATCATTTTCATCTCATTGAACCACATTTTACTTACTGACATCAACCGTGTCTCTCAAATTTTTGAAATTCCACTCACAGAAGCGGTAAAATTAAGTTTTATGAAAAATTCATTTTTTTAACTACCACTTAGTGGTTTCACTATTCATCAAAAAAATGAAAGTTTCTAGAAAAATACCAAAAATTAGGCCTAAGATATATTTGATATTATTAACTCAAAAATTATTTCTATTTTACCAAATTCAAAACATATCAGTTGCATTAATTTATTTAAAAATTAATTCCCGTCGTCTAAACAAATAGTGTGTTCTTAAGAGATAATAACTATCAAAATATTGACACTTGTTTATGTCTGGTTTAAATGTGAAATTACATCCAATGACCAACATTGTATTAAATTGTAAAAATTTATTCTAAATATACTTTAAAACCACTCAAATTAATAATTTATCACTATTAATTATTTCGATTAAAAAAGTTGTTTTGAATTAAAATTTAGTAATTTTCACTATTTATTAGAATATGAAAGTAATCAGAAAAGTTCCAAAATTTCACCCTAAGATAATTTCAATATTCCAAATCCAAAAATGACGTCCATTTTGAAAAATAAAATTTAAATAATTTCAAAAGGTGGTTATTACTATTCATAACGACTAGTTTTAATAATATTTTAATAGCATATCGTTGTTTAGTAAAACTCGCTATTGCGTACTACACACGCTATCGAGGAAGGTCGCGATTGCGTGTAATGAAAGGAATGTCAAGGATGCATGTTGTGCAAGATCCTTTTGGTGAAGCGTACAACACAAGACATTAATGAAATTAAAAAGATATTTTTTCATAAAATCTCGGGGTGTTACACAAATATTTTAAATGAATTATATTTTTCCATATTGAAACATCCAAGTGCCTTCAAAAGTTCAAAGTGATTATTGAATGGTGATTAGGAGATGCTCGATGCCATTCCAGGGACAAGTCATGAAGAAAGTGTTCCCTGTCCAGGAGTCTCGTGCAACCACAATGAAGATATCCTTAACGTGATTTTAAAATTTTACAAATGTGAGCGCTTCATCTTTATCCTTTTTATTACTTTTTTTTTTGAAAAAAGGTCGTGGATTTTATGAAATTTTATAAGTTTCATTGGGGGAATTTTATATATATTTTATATTCTTTGTGTGACCAATAAATTCCCTTTTGTGTATCCCAATAATTTATTGGGGAATCCCATCTGTTTGTCCATAGGAATCCAAATGTGGATTGAAACATCACATCAAAATACCCATGACATTTCGTCTCATTGGTGTGACATGCTGGAGGTGTCTTATGGGGTTTTATGAATCTCCAGGTTCATGATACATGACATTTAGTGTCTATGAGAGGTTTCTATGTCCTCCCATTTAATACCATTGTTTTTAGTCCCCAAAGGATTAGGGGTCTTGCAGGATTAATTTAATTTTGTGAAGGATTTCTACCCTTCCCATCAGAGATTGACTGCATGATATTTGTGTCTATAAGGGGTCTCTGTCATTTGTTCTCTTCCCCCTTGTATTCTAATTATTTTCATGTTGTATTGTAAGGTGATTGATGCTGTGAAACTCTATGTCCAAGAAAAAATTATCCAGATTAAAAAATATGGAAAATGTTAGTTTCGATCACCATTGAAATATTATGAGTTATTTTTGAAAGGGGATTTGTAGCATTCGATGTAGGTTATGTGATGTGTGTGGAATCATCGAACGAGCTTATAATAGTCACACAATTGTGAGTCCTTTGAAGGCTCACGTAATCTCTATGTCTTGACACAATTCTTCTTATTTTTATTTTGAGGGAAAAATAATACCCATATTCATCGTATTTCTTTCATTGTGTATTTTTCGATTCCAATTTGGAGGGTGTCAAAAAATGACCCTCCCCCCCTTCGGAGCAATATCTACAGGTATAAGAGATTAGTTAAGAGGAATGTAAAGGACCACTAGGGTATTTTCCAATATCATGAATTTGTATCTTTAGAGACATTTGGTCTACCTGGAGATGCATGATGTTCCTTTGAATTCCCTATATACAGAGGGTTGAAGGGGGGATTTATCCATTAGTTTCCATTTCTCTAGATATCCCTCACCTTGACTCTATTGTACACTCTGGCCGAAATATCATTTTGTATATTCTGGTATTTATACCTCATCATGAGCCTATATCACAAAATCTATCCTGCAAGAACACATTTAATAATTCATTTATCATTTCTTAATGCATACCATATTTCAGTAATTATTTTTAACTTGGACCATGAGTTATTGTTATTGTCTTAAGGTTGTTCATTAGATCCTCTAGTTTAACCATTTTATTGATTAATTATTATACGATTCTCATGACCATGTAAAATTCATACAATCATGAGTCTGTCATTTGATTACATGATTCCTTATGGGGGTTATACAACCCATGAGTAATTTAGAGGATAGGTGATTCATGAAATATTTAGGCAATTCGTGAATTATATAGCTAATTCATGTGATACACATGTAGATTCTAGATCAATTATGTATTTCCTTTGAAATGGATTTATTATATTGGTCTGACATATTCCACATACTTATTTTCATATGGATTCTTATTGAATTCTATATTCCCTATTTGTACCCAATTATAAGGCCATGATTTCTAGGAATCGCAACACCAAACCTTGATTTCATTCAGATTAATATAACGATATATTGAAGTAGATGGTTTCATATGATCTCCATGAATACCCCATATCATATTTATAGACACTCAACGGGTATGGTTTTCTCAATTATTCCATATTACCCACTTTTAATTTCAATATTCCATATCACTAGGTGCCATATTCCTCTTACTGTGTTCAAAATAAAATTTCTATGGGTGGAAAAATGGTTATGGAATAATCCCAGGATTATTATTATATTTTTTAAAACTCTTACCAGATCTTATATATTAATTAATTTTCTCAAAAAACTATTTTTTAGAGCTATCAGAATATAAATTCCTCTAATTTGATGAATCTAGGAAGAATATGGTACTAGAAATAAGATTTTTGTCTCGTTTTTAATTTCTTTGATGAGTGGGAATATCCTTTATAGGTAATACAAATCAACATGGTGTTTTCCAATACTTTATATATTGTTCATCATTATGATGATTTTTGGATCTCCTAGTTCATAATCTACGACTAGCCCATCTGTCTTTGAGTTATTATCAATAGTTGGTTCCCAAACACCAACACATTTCACATTCCCCATGGTGAAGTTGTAATAAACCTATTAGACATCTTTCGGCTGGGGAAAATTCATCCCATTAGATAAATTTATGACTAGTTCCTCTTGATTAAATATGCCTGGAATGATCACTCATATGCTTCGGTATTTAAGGGAGACATTTTTACTATTGTTAGAAATAAGTTGAAAATGTGATGGATATGTGCTCTCTTATCTCTTTTAATTACTAGGTCAATATTTTCCTATTTAGTAGCGGGTTCTGGCCAGCTCTTATATGTCCTCATTGGTGCCAATTTTAATAGGTGTGAAACAATGATGAATCATATTGGGCCAATTTATAGGCTGTAGATTATACCTCATGGGGTTATTCTGTTAACTCCAAGATATCTCCTATCCTAATACTAGAAATCATTGTGGATGTGTTTTTGAATATGTTCCTTTTCATGGTAGGGGGTGCACACTCATGGATCTGAGATAAAACATTGGTTATTATGGTAATACTTTCAAAAATAAGTCATATCAAATTTTAATTACTAGTCCTTTCATTCTTTTAGTTATTCCTGGTACATATTAGTTAAGGTACAACCCCTCACAAGATCAGTGGTCCTCTCTAGTTTATATTTGGATGGATATGGTAACACATTCTTTATTATGAATATAACAATGCCCCATTGATCCCTAATGCCTCTTCCTACCCCAGACTGTCAAATTTATTTGGATTTGGGGACATGTATCTAATCCCTTATGATGTGGAAGACACACTGAGCCAATATAATATATTTGATTTTACACCCTTTCACACATTGACTGTACTGATTATTGATAATTGTGGTAGTTCCCTTTATGAAAAGTTATATATGATCTCCCTTCATAAAAGAGTTATCATTTCCAGATTGGGGGAGCTATTTATTTATGAACCTTATGCAACTAATCTATTCTCTTTTCAGTTTTGTGGAATTTAAAGGTCAGAAATCTTCATTTGGTCATCATTCGAGTAGACAAACATCATAGAGTCATCCTATAATTTTGGAAGAATATAGAATGTGATGATACTGAGGCTGAGATCATACTTTTATATGATAATTATTACACCTTCCTTAACCAGGATTATGCTCAGGCTTGGGGAGAAATGTCCTTAGATGTTGTGATTGGACTACTAGTTATTCATGTGGATAGATCATTTTCGACACCAAACCATCTTTCTATATCACCAATGGATTATATTGAAGACCTAATAAAGTCATCAATGGAATTTACTCATTCCAATAATTATTCTCTTGGTGGTGAAATAGTCTGTGTTGATAATTTTAGTCCTCTAGATTAGGCTATATATGATATACATGGAAAGAGAAGAGCAGATGAGGTTTCTTATCTTGCGTGCATAATGAATTAACTTATTATTCTTACCCCTAATTTTTCTACCTCATCGACCATGGTGGCTCGTTTGGAATGTATTATGATTTGGAAAAATATAAATTATTTTATTACTATGAATCCCTTGTAATCACTTCTTTACCAAGGAGACGATATCCATTAGTTATTTTATGACATGGGGCATGTAGTTTTGATCAAAAACCATCACATGATATTCAGATGAAATTCATCTCAACTGGGAAAAGTCAGGCCACCCATGAAAGAGATTTTCACAATCTTATAGATGAGGCTCACCCTATTATAGAGATATGGGAGACATCAAGGGTAGTAGAACCAGGTTGATGGTACATATTTTAATTTCTTGTTCAGATGGATGTATAGACTGTAATGATATAGATATGTGAGGAAATTATTGCCCATATGAGGTATGATCATTCAACATCATCATCTTCATTAGATATTACTCATTATATATTTTTAAAGTCGAATACGTTTTTAGATACCCTTCATCCTAGGGTAGAAGTGGAGGAGGTGGGGAGAGTGACAATTCAGCATTCCATAGATGTTTCCCTCCAGACACTTGTTGAACTTTCTGTTGTATCTGATCAACTTTTATCATTGATTGAACACTATAATTCATTCCTTTTATTGATGAGAATTTGTATAGAATCCAAAATGTTTAAATTCATCCAAATTTATCCCAATTTTAAAGAACTAATTTTTTATCATTCTTCACTATTATCTATTTTTTTCTTTCATAATGTGAATTATATATTGTTGCTTATATATTGTAAGAATCACTAACAATACCCATCACATATGTTTATTTTTAATGATCCCAAATTAATGGAATTTAATTTTGATATTATAACAGATTAATTTTGAGATATTTGTTTGAATTCCCTCCGATATGAGATCATTTATGCCTAAAATGTTCTAGCTATCTTGAATTCAGTCAATTCGATGAAGGATATTTAGAGTATTATTTATGTCCAGAAGGGAGAGATCTCTATCCTTATCGAGAATCCAATGGTCTTAGTTAGATAATATTTATTTCTACTATGGAGATATTGTGCTCCTTACATGAATTTTTAGGCCAAATAGAATTTGAGATATAGATTATGGTCTTTTATTTGAGATCTAATAAGGATTTATTTTAGGGTATTTTAAATCAAAATTAATATTTCACTTGTATAGGTTTTGCTACCTCATACATTATGTTTATTTATCTTAGTTAACTTTAACTCGGACCTATATGTGATTTTTTAGGGACTTTTCACTCAGACCTAGATGTGATTCACATTAGGTTATTCTAGCTAAGAACCAATATTATCATGGAATATGGTGCATAAATTACCAGAGTATTTCATTAGCACTAAGGTGTTGAATGGTTCCAAAGAAATTTAAGGGCCTGTAATGGTCATTATGAAATTTCTTAGAGAAGCACATTAGGATGAAGACCATGGGACCATAGGCATACACCATAGGAATTTTTTCAATGTCAAGAAAATATTCCTTAAAGATGAGTATCACTCTTAAAGGTGAGGGAGGATTTATGGAGGTAATATGGTTGAGTAAGAAATACCTAGGATATTAGGTCCATTTAAATTGATGGAATTTGGTTGATATAAATCATAACCCAAAAGTTTGATTCAATGAATATGAGATGTGTAATACATTCCATAGATGATCAGAAACACTCTAAGATTCCTATTTCTAACATGATGTTTTCGAGGATCACAAGGATTAAATAATACTTCTAACAAAGAGTAAATTCTTTTAGTCGGTTGGTCAACCCCTTATGTGTTAATATCATATCCAATAAAAATATGATCTATAGGTTTTCTTGGAATATGAAATATTTATGATGACTAGAATGACTAGATGATAAAAATTTTAATGGGAGGAATTCTATCTAGGAAGGGTTCTGAAACCCTAGGGTAGCTTAGCTAATGATTATGAAGCTCAATACCTACACCTTATTGTTTAAAATCACATGTTGTGCCCCATCAATGACTCAATAATTGAGTGTTTCATTATATCTAACACAATGTGCACAAAACATGGGGACCTAACATTGGAGATTTTGAATCTGTTGACATAGTTTGGTCGGGGGAATGTAAATCATTTTCCAAAGGGCACATCTCAATACGATGATATGGGAAAATAATATTTAGTGTAATTCATCCACACTAATGTTTTGAGAACTTTAATTATGATTTCAAGGATCAAAATTAATGGATTTTCTTTCTTGTAGAGTGACTCATTTGTTTAACATCTATTTTTGCATATGTTTGTGCCATATGAATCCATGAGAATTTATGAAAAGGGTCCCTTAAAGATAGATATTTTTTCCATAGGACCTGATATGTTTTCAGAGATCCGAGGAACCCAAATCATGAATTTTTATTTTTACAATGTCTGATATAGAAGTTATTTTTGATTAACCTAATGGTTGTGTCACCTCATAGAGATCATATTCTCATGGTGGGGAGTTGTTCCAAATCATTTATCTACATTTTTCTTTGACAAAGGGGTCTGTAGAGAATATATTGACTTCTATTAGGGGAACAAGGTGGATCCAATAACTATAATGACTCATAAATTTAAGACTTAATTTTTAAAAAAGCTGGAGATAAAGAGTTTACTGACTTATCACATTACATTTTCTTAGGTTTTCCTTAACGGGTATTAAACATGAAAATTTTCTTTTCTATTTCATTAGATGTTTAGGGTATTGTGATTATGAAAATTATATGGTAGATTTTAAGGTCATATATATTTAACGATATCATATAAAGTTTATGTTCATGACTCACATGGACATAATATGAGATATGTTACACAAGATTCTGACGAGGATATCCCAGGACAAGAGAATTACAATATCCTTCTGAGAAGGATATGGAATTATTTTAATCCATTAATTGAGGTTCTTAGGTTACATGTAATGATATCAGATAGTCATATTAGTATGTGGTTAATATCACACTAATATATTGAGTTTTATCTCAATGATTTCTGGTTCATAAGAATTAGAAATCCCTTTAATATTAGGTCAGGATGTCATCGGTTGGTGGGTCTCAACAACATATGTACCGATAAAAAAGATGAAGTGAGATATTTTTTCACTTTTTCATGGGATATGAAAGTATTGAGGCAACCTAAGGTACTCATGACATGAATTTTGGAACATAGATTGAGGTGACTTTAAATGATAGTAGAAGAACCCAGTACTCTTGTTGACCAAAGTAACTCTCTTTCTATACACTAACAAGAAATGAAAAATTAATGATGTTATTCCATGTTTATCAACATGTTTTGTGGAAATTTTTAATATAGTTTAATTCTAAGAGATAATGACATATTCCATGAATTGTATCATCAGGTGATAAGGATGTATTTGAGTGATGTTTATCATCATGTTGTAAGGACGTAGTAACTGACATTAAGGGGTGGAAATGTTGCATACTGGCCCAAGGGTGGAATTCAATCCATCATTACATAGCTCAAGAGAATAATAATGAATACAAATATTATTATAAATATTTGTGAATTTTAATTTCATACGGTGAGGATGTGGACATGTTGGTATCACAGATGGTCCCAGGAATGTAATTTTGGGTGTCACCAGGTATTCTTTGTTGAGAAGAATAAAACCAAACATTGTTCTTAATGTTGTAACTTGTGTATGTATGAACCCTACATTATGAGATGGAATATTCATATTGATTTGGAATGACTCGAACTGGTGTTGGATATCCGAAAGTCACTAT
Source organism: Viscum album (assembly GCA_963277665.1). Lineage (NCBI taxonomy): Eukaryota > Viridiplantae > Streptophyta > Magnoliopsida > Santalales > Viscaceae > Viscum > Viscum album. The sequence continues at coordinate 1,872,607,941 of OY728133.1, forward strand.
GTATCTCGTGTAAACAAAAATCATGCCATGCATAGTTTATTAGATGGAAATACTATACACAGGTCTAACCCATATGTAGTGGAGGTTGTTATTTTCATTAATTATTTTTATCTAGGACTGGGATGGAAGATCCTAGCCTCACTTCATATTATGTAATGATTGGAGTCTAGACACACATATTTCTTAAGAAAATATTTAGTTTAACTTCATCTGAATATGATGAAGATGATGATGTTACAGTTGGGACCAAGTATTGATGTATGGGCATCGTTACATATCCCATCAAAATGATAATCAACCCACGTGTTATTCTCAATAAACATTGATGTTTAACATCAAGATGCGGGGATGTGTAATCCTTTTCAAGAATAAAGATAAAGTGGCTCTAGGTGTGGTAGAATACCCACACTTACTGCAATGGTCTTTTAAAGAGAGGTTCACAAGAGTATGCAGTTTCATGTCATGTAGAAGACATTAACAGTGTAGTTTATCATCATTAATTGTGTTCACATGGTATGAATTTTTTCATATTCTGTCTAGGACCGAGATGGAGCTATTAAAAGTATTTATGCCTTGTTTGAGTAGGAATCCCTTACTGGGAATCCTAATCTCACGTGAGTAATGCTCAGTTTGAAAAACAAGGAAATACATGGGTCAATATAATTGTTCAGAGGAATTTAAGAGATGATAGGGTAATTTTGAATCATTTAGTGGTTATACCAAGGTATAATATTAATTCATCCCTACCTATCTGATTTAAAGTGTGAGTAAATCCATACATAGTTCTATGAATCCTGTGTAGATTTACATCATGCAGTAAGGATGTGGGTTAATCGATGTGATTGAAGATGGGTATTATGGATCAGTGTAGCTTTATATCATATGGGAAGGACATAGATTGCCATTCATGAAGAAAAAGTGACATTGTGGATCCATGCAGTTTTATGACATGCGGTAAGGACATTTTTTGGGTAGTTTAATTTCATGTGTTATGAACATTGGATTACATGATTAGAAATGAAACAAATCCAACAATTAGGCTAAATAATAGTGGCTTTTTTTCAACTATGTATTATATAATAGCATGAATCAATCCATGATTAGTTCTTAGAGAACTATGAAATTTAACATAATACCGGATGTAAGAACTCCTTATAGTTTATCGTCATGTGGTTAGGATGAATTTGTATAGTTTAACATCAAGAACTAATAATAAATGATTTTTATTACCGAAATATGAATTCCCATACTATAATTGATGAGAAATGAATTTTCTATGTAATATAGAATTGTGTTTTGGCATGGTACACTATGAATCCATGATGGCCAATGTGTAGGATCCATTATGATAAAATTTATGTATGACATAAGGACCTTACCAGTTTGGTTCTAGTGTCCACAGAATCTTTCTCGGTATCACTAGGGTTCTGAGACCCTTCTTAAATTTCCCTTTGAGGAATGAATAGAGGAGAAACTTTTTATTAAAGGACCATGAAATCTGACTCTAATGGAACTATAGGTTATGAAGTGTACATAATCTGTTCTCATCTAGCGATTACAGTTTCTACAGCTTCTTTTAGAATTTTTCAACATCTAACAGATATCTACAAATGTCTATTCGGAGTGAAGCTACATAGAACTCTTTTGGAAACACTATCTAAGTCCTATAGACCAATTTTTATGTCGTTTCTTATGTGGAAGTATTGATGGTAGAATAGTAGTCCCACAAAACGTGGAGGATATTTTTCGATCACAACATATAATCCTTTCTCGCAATATTCTATAGAATATTTTATAGAATTTTATTAATGGCCTCTATCTATCCCTTTGTTGTAGAATGATAGTAGGATGACTGGTTGGACTCGATATTATAATCCATGTATAATATCTTCAATTTTTTTATAATAAAAGATTGTTTCATTTTCCAACAATATTTTTTGTGGTACCACTAACATTGTGATTAAATGAGAAATTATTAAGATGATAATATTCCTCATCCTGAATCCCTTGAGTGGTATTTTATTAGTCCATTTAGAAAAGAAATAAGTAGAAGTAAAGATTTATTTTAACTTTTTGTTTGGAGGATGCAACATGGCCTCACAACATCCTTTACCTAAATGGAAAACGGCCTATAATATTTATCTATATGTAGAAATTTAAAGGGATTATGGATGATGTTTTCATTAATATGGAATGAATGACATATCATGGTGACTTATATTAAATCATGTATCATAGTTTGATAAATATATCCCAGTCTCTTAATTTTCTAGTAACCCATGTTCCAAAGTGATGAGTGAAGAATGATTCATAATATACTTCTCCCACAATGATAATAATATATTATTCTGCTATGCATCTGAGGATGATTCCATCCTAGCCTCATTTTTTAGAGGTATTTTTTCATCTTCGGACCATCATGCATAGTAAAATTTTCTTCCCAATGCCAAATCAGATCCCTTCTATCATGATCTGTTGGAGAATCCCTCCTTAGAGATAGAAAATTTTGGGCTCCATCCATCTAGGGTTGGTTATTAGATTGTCACACTCTGGCATAGTGTTGACCTGATTGATTTCTTCCATATCACATCTGATAGTCGATGTTACCATTCCTTAATATGTGAGAAAGATATTTCTTCCTCCTAATTCTGGATTACCAGAATAGTGTCTACAATGGTATGTGCATCAACACAAGAATTCCATGATGAGGGAACATGATGAAATGTGGGATCAAAAGTGAATTATTCCATTGATTTTTATCCAATGAGAGGGAATAGTTCTTCCTTGTTAGTTGAATATTCACCATTAATCTTTTTTATCACCAATTCCTAGTACTATTATATATTCTGGTAGGCTTTTTTCATTAGTATGGTTAGTTATATTCCTGCAAGGAGGTCATCGTATTCAACCTCATTATTTTTTAAGACTTCAAATAGTGAGAAAGAGTACAGAAAAATAGATTTTTTCTGTACAAACAAATAAAATACCTAGATCAACCAGATTAAGATTTGGATTTTCCATAATAATGTTGATTGGTATTCACTTGGCATCGACAAAGTATATCACCCATTTATAGGGAGTTTCATGGTAATAGAATACCTCCCCATGTGGTAGCTCAGTGTCCTCTAGAGTATTTTCAAGGGATGATGATCTGCAATAAAATTTTCTTGGGATTTTCCTTTCACTGACATCTATGATATGATCAATATGTCATAGTTCTACATAATGACCTCCCATCATTTCAAGTACCCATTTAATATAAGATGGTCTTGCGTGTATATGAGAGGATCAATATGAGAGGCCTAGTGGACTTCTTGGTGCTTCAATTAATACCTCAACATTTACACCACAATGATGTGTGCAAGGTAGTTCTTCTTCAGATCATAATTTATACTCTCAATACCTAGCATAATCAGGATGATGTATTAGAGATTATTTTCATTTCCTACATCATTTTTCTAAGGGAGGGTAACTCATAGTGAGTTCTTCATGTCATCAACATATAATATGAGTGTACTAACTTTTATAAGAGGCATCATAACTAGTGGGTGTAATATGTTTAACATGAGAATATCCAATGATTTTGACTATCATAATACCATTGATAGGTAATTACCTTATTCACTATCCTGGTAAATGAGAGATATTTTTTGACTAGTTTTGATATGAATCGACGAATGTAGGTGAGGTTTCATTGGATTGTACTCGGTTCAAACTGATTTATAAGTAGTGACTGTGCTAATATAGAACTGGTTTTTTTAGGGTCATCCTCAATGTCATGGTGGGATACCAAAAATACAAAGGTTATTCCTATTATTACCCAAATAAATAAATTTAAATGGATTCACTATATTCCTATGTTTCAATATCATGCCAAAATAATATATCGATCTCATTGAAGTGATCACATTTCTATTGGGATTTTACAAATATGTCATCCACATATCTCTCAACTATCCTTTCCAATAATAGATTCAAATTGTGATTCATGGCATGATAGTAAGTAGCTCCAGCATTGTATAATCTAAAGGTAATGACATTATAGTAGAAGATACCTTGAGGGGCTCTGATGGTAGTTTCTTCTTCATCTTCAATTTTCATTTTTATATGATCATACCATGAGTACCCATTAGTGAAAGAAAGGTCATAGAAAACAAGAGTCACATCGATCATGAGTTATTTCTTTATAAATGGGAACATTTCCTTATGGAAATTTAATATAAGGTCTATGAAATAAATAAAGTCCCTAATTTTCCCTTTATTTTTATTGATGTGGATGATGTTGTCAATACATCCTGGGCATTTTTCTTCTCTGAAAATGTTGGGTTGATCAACTTTTCAACCTTCAGCTCTGCATTTTTTGCATGAGAGGTGTCTATTCCCTATCTAACATAATAATTCCTTAAAACCCATCATGTAGTCCAGGATGGGGAATATCCACATCTGGATTCTATTTTTGTAATATTTGTATAGTTCTATGTGAACATATTGCAGTGCCTCTTTATAAATTAAATGTACATCTCTTTCTATTAAAGGATAATGTAAACACTAATCATAGTAGAATGTTAGCCTTCTAATATTCCCTTATTTATCTATATGAGATTATCTACGGGGTTAGAGACACCTTCCTTGAATGTTAATAGGTGAATTTCATAAGACATCACAATCCTCTTACAATAAATATTTTATAGAGGTGGTTTTAGAAGAAGATAGAAATATGAGGGATTATTTGTCACAATCTAGGTGAGGAATGAAATTACAGGATAAATTATCATCCCATTGTATGTGATTCATTGTCGGGAGATTCCATAATATATTTAATTTTAGACATTCACTAATGACAATAGGGGTTCGGACATCTAGGATTAAATCATCTACCACATCCTGGTGTATGGGGAGCCCATAGTTTCTATTAGACATACTCGTTGGGATCATAGGGGTGGTACCAGATCCATTAGGTTATACAAATAGCGTATCATCCTCCTCCAATGGCTTATTTTATCCCTTTTTTGTAGTGATTTTATTCAGCATATTTGGATCCACAATTCATGAAGGCGTGTTTTCAATTTATAGTATGATTAATTTCCAACTGACTACACATATCAATCATTGGTGGAATGTTGAAGGTATTCTCAAGTTTTTATGGACCCATGGACATCAATGAAAAATATTACATGTTATTTCTTTCTAGATAACCATGAACTAAGCATCATATATGAGGTCCAAAAATAATTTTTCATGTTTTATAATTATGTGGGTTCATTTCTCATGCATACCATAACATTGAATGGTTATTTTTGTGGAAGATAGATCCTATTCGTTGTATCCCAAATGTAGGAGTGTACGAACTGGGATGAGATTGATCCCAAATCCATTATTTTTTAAAACCCTTTATACATTGATATTATTATTCCTGATTGAAACCTAAAGGGGTTTTATATGTACTTCAAGGATATCTTCCTGATCTTGATCTGTTAATGAGATAGTTTTATGAAATTATAATTTCATGTTCTCCACTTGATAGACCATGACCTCAATGACTTCTGTTTTGAACTTATATAGGCTCTTATGGGCCTAAACAAGTGTCTCCATGAGTTATTTTAAAAAAAGACTGAATAGAGGATTCAGATAATGGTAGGGACAATAAATAGATATTTTAGAACATCATGGTTTGGTGTAAAAGATATGTCCTTCCCAATATGGGGATCCTCCTCGAAATTTGGTTTAGGATATAAGGCATCTGAGGGTGATTGCACAAGAGTTTATGAAGAATTTTAAGGGAGATATGATGTCAGTTGTGCAGACCATGATGGACATCCCCCTTTTCTAGGATGATTGGATGATCAAACCCCCATCTAGGCGATCATGAAATACAATAGGGAGATAATAAAAGCTTGATGGTTTTGGGACACCTCCATATCTTTTTTGGTCTCACTGGACTACTTTCTTATAAGTCTCACCTTCATATATTTCCTCTATGGGGATATGATCATAATATCTTGCAAGACCACATTTTTGCTGTCCCCCGTATCCTTTTTTTCTGTTCATTCAACATATTTTCACCAATTTATATGTAGGAGAACCATATTTAGGGATATTTTCACCATCAGAAATGAGGTTTTCAAATTGTATCAGGTTGAAAGAACCAAATATGATCTCTTATTCTAATTAGGATTCAAATTTTTTTGGTAGTTCCCATTATGCAGGAGTTGTAGGGAAAAAATGTGTCTGAGTTGGGGCTTTTGTTGGAGTAGAACATGATTCCTTCTCTTCTATTTCTTCCTACATAAAATGGTCACACCCACCATTGGGAGGTACTTATGATTTCTACTTATTAGTTGGTGGATCTATTTAGGTTCTTCACACTAGTTCTTCTAGGTTGGAATGAGGTCGATCAACAATTTTTAAACTTATCTATTTTTCAAACATTTTTAAAAGATAGGATGGAACATTCTGTTATCCATTTTCTTTTTTAGGAAGAGGAAACGTTATGCACACTACCTAATTTGGATTGTTTTCTAATTCAAAGAATTAGGAATTTATCATTTCTTGAATGATGTAATTAAAGAAAAAGTAGTCTCTTAAAGAAAGTAACATAGTCAAGACAGTTAGTTAGGTTATCCTAATCAGGATTTCTAGGCTATTAAAGCTTAAAAATTATATTTTCCATGGATGAAAATAAATAAATTGGAATATTTCTTTTAGGAAGGAGTATACATTGTTCATCAATTCCCAAAATTCCAGGAAACACTAATTTTTATGTGCTTCTGGTCAAGGTAGATACTTTGGTGTTTTCCACTCGATGTGAGGTGTTGTGTGGTTTGGAGACTGCACAGAGCAATGGATGGGAACTACTGCTAGTTTTAGCATGAAATCCATAGCTTCAACTCTTACTATATTTTTCCCATATATTGTGGGAATGAGTCAAGACATGGACCGGTTATGTTTAATGGATTCTCTAAATGTTATTCTATTTCTAAAAACACATTGAACACCCCCAGATACTTCATCGGGATTTGAGGTTTCTGTAACTCGTTACTAATATTTAGATCATATAGTACATTTAGTTTCTCTTGTGAGAGAGGTATGTTGAATGAATATGTTAAACCGTTACAAATTTTTTGTGAAAATAGAAACCTTATCATTATCACATTTCCTGATGTTCATTTGTTTCACTATAGTTGTCCTCCTCAGTATAGATATAAACTGATAAAGGAACTGAAAAAAAGTCTTCCCGTCATGAATCAAATCCCCCTAGCATGTTTCTATACCTCACAAAGTTCGGCCCTATCAGAGTATGTTAAATAAGCTAATCATTGTTTCCACCTATTGATCTTGAGGAAACATCATCGTCCCAAATTAGGAAAAAAGTGTTTGAGATGTTGTTCTGGGACCCCTAAACCATCAAAGGTAGAGATGATAGGACTGATGAAGTTGGGTGGTGGTGGAATATAATCCAAAAATTTGGAAAATGGTTCCCTCTAAGGCTAAAAAGGTGTGTATTACCCTTCCATGGATTCTATTTGAGTTGTATTGGAATCTATGATGTCATGAATCTATAGGGGCACTTCAGTTAGATGTGACTCCCATCCATTATTAGGGAGATGGTGTCATAGAAATGGAGGGAAGCCACGATATTTTTCAACTTCCTCATTTATTTAGACTGTTTTTCTAAATATGATAAAAATATGAAGATAAGTTACCTAAATTGATTAAATATTGGCTATAAAAGGGATAATACAATTTTATGCTTGATTAAGATACCCAACTAGGATATTTCCCCCTAGTAGCTCCACGTTGAGTTACTGAACATTTTGTATTTTATTCTCATATAGTGATAGTTTTTCCTTCGTGAAAGGAACCTCAATTTTCCAGGTAGATTTTAGGATTTAGTTAGACCTTTACCCTTGTAAATGTTCCATCCTGGAGGAGGGAACTCGATATTTAGGGGTCACGAATTTTGGAGTCTTCTTTGGTCCTGATTATGCACAGATTAATTTGGTTCATCTGTATCACCTTCATCTCAGAGTAGCTTATCTATATTGAAGCCCTTGGCACATGTGCCTTGATCAACATCTGAAATGTTGACAGTGATGACATTCATAGATCCATATTGGGAGATTGTGTTCATGTTATTACATCCAACACAATAGGTTGATTCTACAATATTCTCAACAGGGTCATTATTTGAAACCTTGTCCATTTTCGGATATTTTTTCTTGTGAAACGTGTGGGGTCTAACGATCATTTTCATATGTTCCTTCTATCTTAGCCAATGAACAATTACATATAGTGAGTTTCTAATTGTGGTTATTGTACATTCCCCAACACGTAGAGGTTTGTCTCGTGGTGGGAGGTATGGGTGGGACTCTGACTATTTTCCTCCTAACCTTGAGAACAGTGATTCTATTTGTGGTAATTATAATGATGGAAATTTCCGAATACCTATGGTTTGGTAGTCATATGGGACCTTAATTGTCCCTGACTGGTCCTATTGTTGAGGTTTCAATGACCCTTGTTAAGGACTTGTTGATTCCCATTATGAACATGAAGATATAAATTCCCCCATCATAGTGGGATTAGGGTGATCTAGAATCACCATTGATTCATATAGTATCATCTCGAATGATTAGGTACTTGTAGATGGTTATTGAGATATAATTACCTACAACCTAGTGAGATGGGTTTCACTCACCTTTGCAACAGATATTTCTTGAATCCAATAAATTTTTGATTTTACAAGGTGTGAAAGAGGTGATAGATATTATCCTAGACCTGGGGTTGATTCCATTCCATTATTGATGCTATAGAAGATGCTATTACATCATGTTTTATGTCAGACCAATATTTTCAAGTTGTATCTAGGTGAATTTTCATCCCATGTAATAAATTATTCTTCAAGATAAGTTTTCTGGATAATTACAAATTTTTTTACATATTTAAAATGTTTTCTCATTACTTCAAGGGGTTATGCTTGATATACTATTGGATTTACTCTTCATCCTTTCATAATGTATGGGAATCAATGAAGTGGGGTCAATCAATTGTAGTGACAAACTATCATGAACGTTACCTAGTCTCAAAATTTCTACAGGGGCTATAACATTATAGGATACCAAATCATGGGGTTGTGATCTTTTAGATTTCAAACAAGGTGTATTGGTCCATACCATCCATGTAACACCCCAAGATTTTATGAAAAATATTCTTTTTAATTTCATTAAAGTCTTGTGTTGTACGCTACACCAAACCGAACTTGCACAACACGCATCCTTGACTTGCCTTTCATTACACGCAATCACTACCTTCCTCGATAGCGTGTGTAGTACTCAATACCGAGTTTCACTAAACAACGATATGCTATTAAAATATTATTAAAACTAGTCATTATGAATAGTAATAACCACTTTTTGAAAATTTTTTAATTTTGATTTTCAAAATGGACTTCATTTTTGGATTTGGAATATTGAAATTAGCTTAGGGTGAAATTTTGGTACTTTTCGGATAACTTTCATATTCTGATGAATAGTGAAAATTACTAAATTTTAATTAAAAACAAATTTTTTAATTGAAATAATTAATAGTGATAAATTATTAATTTGAGTGGTTTTAAAGTATATTTAGAATATATTTTTACAATTTAATACAATTTTGGTCATTTGATGTAATTTCACATTTAAACCAGACATAAACAACTGTCAATCTTTTGATAGTTATTATCTCTTAAGAACACGTTATTTGTTTAGACGACGGGAATTAATTTTTAAATTAATTAAGGAAACTGATATGTTTTTAATTTGGTAAAATAGATATCATTTGTGAGTTCATAATATCAAATATATCTTAGGCCTAATTTTTTGTATTTTTCTGGAAACTTTCATTTTTTTGATGAATAGTGAAACCACTAAGTGGTAGTTAAAAAAAAGAATTTTTCATAAAACATAATTTTACCGCTTCTGTGAGTGGAATTTCAAAACTCCGAGAGAAACGGTTGATGTCCGTAAATAAAATTTGGTTCAATGAGATGAAAATAATTTTTGGTGAATAGTAACTTTTTACTTTTTTTTACCACGGTTAAAAGTAAATAGGGTAATTAAGGGTAAAACTGATACTATTATTACCCTAACACATGTAATAATTCTATTGGATAAGTGTAATTATACTAAAGAAAACCTTAGGAATAAAATATGACCATTTAGGACCACTTGGATTAGATTAGGACATTTATTATTAATTTATTTAAAGAAGGGTTAAAATAGTTAAAATCAATGTTAAATAAGTAAATGATTTTTAAAATAGGGTTATACATAAGATAAATTCGACTATAAATATTCATTAGAAATATAACAATATTTCCTACATAATGATATTTTATTTGTAATTTTTAGACTTTATATAAGTTAATTTATTAATGACACAAAGATGATGCAGTAATTATCTTATTAATGAAATATTGACATAATTGATGTTATAAATACCCAAATAAATGTAATTTGAGACTTTTTATGAATTCCAATAATTTTATAGGTCAATATGACATGTTATTATTGATTTAATTAACTTTTTTTCGAACAAATCATTATTTTATGATTTTCAAAAAAATCAATTTCTAAATAGTGTCAAAATTGACATAAAATAGTTTTTAAAACAAATATTATATTATTAATTGTTATTTTATTCGTAAAAATCTAAGGTTCGGCCAAATGACTTAGATAGGGTTATATATATTAATAATAAACAACTTGTGGTTCGTTTTCCTTTTTATAGTGAGTTTATTAACCTTATAGTATAGGAACACAAGAAGACACGGTAAAAGTAAAATTATTTAACTTAGTGATAAATCTAAATGATAAGGTTAAAATAGGAACCTAAACTTGTCTAAATTCTATTGGATGAGTGTATTTAGACCCATACCCACCTTAGATTCTAAATAAATCAATTTGGAGAAATTTAAAACCGAACTTGACTTTATAATAAAATAATATTTTTAGTTTTTCCAAAGGAGCCCCTCTCCTCCCTTATAAAAGGGCACATCTCCCCCTCTTCCTCACACCACATTAAGCCTTCAATATCAGCCAACCCCAGCCAATTTATCCCATCCATTTCCCTAGATACATCATAGTGGTCATGGTCTTCTTCAAAGGCCAATTTTAGTGCCATAAAAGGAGGTCTCAAAGAGACGTTTCAAAGAAGAGGTAATGTCCGTTACCAATTCTTTCAACTTTATTTCTTCTTACACTTATTATTCTTTAGTTGTTTCATTATGACGTAATAACATCAGTATCACTCATATACTGATATGTTATTATAAGTATTAAACAAACCTATTTCACCATCTATCTATCCTACGGAAAATGAAATCACTGCGCGTACGTACGTACGGAATACCGTCTCCACGTCGTGGTGTAATATATTTTCCACCACCACCTTACTTGGATGGGTATAATGGTGTAAATAATGAATATATATGACTATTGTAAAGTGATATTGATTCTGAAATAGTATACATACACTCCAATACAATTATACGATCATGGGAACGATATCATCGCTCGTGCGTACGTACGGAATACCGTCTCCACGATGTGATGCGACTCTTTCTACATGATCTTCATTGCATAATGATTATATAAATGAATTGAATGAATAAATATGATATATAGTATGCTAATACCATTCTGTAAATGAGGTATCTAAAACCTAAAAATAAGGATAAGAATTTATTCGAGAAAACACGCATAAGAACAAAAAGTAATAAACACCCGAATAAACAAGTAGTAATGAAACATTACTAATAAGAATCTAAGAATATGACCATATATGATATCATAAAAATATGTATGATTATGAAATAAGTCAATAACATTTTTTAAATCATTGTACAGGAGGTTCGGACACATACAAATCATATCGTACCTAAGGTAAGGGAAATATCACAATCTCATTTTTATCCGAGATTGTTTATACTTCGGTATTTACTGGGGTGTATTTTATCATCCACATCCATGTTTCCTCATTATGTAATATTATTTCCATCCACCTAAAATTTTTTAAATCCAATTTTACCCTTCGGTGAGTTTTTAGTAAAAGATATGAACGGAATCTTCTGTCATTTTTCGTACGAGGTACTTTTAGACTTTTCCAAAAAAAAGTACGTGAAGAATGTTTTTTTTAACTTATACGTCATGAATGGATTTTTAAAAAAAAATTTCCAAGAATATTCCTTTACTAGTTTTCAGGTTTATTTTTAATCAACTTCTTTTAGTTTAAAATTGTATGACATGTTAAGAAAGGAAAAATATATCTGAAGTAGAAAGGATATTTTCCTCAAGAATGGAGTTCACGTGTTTTATCAAAATTATTTTCCATCTAAGATAATAAAGGGTTCTGTTTCTATGCCTATTATTACATGGATTTGATTATTTTGTGATGGAAATATTTCTTATGAATTCTTTTATCTTATATAAATTGTTTTATGATGTCACGGTGTTTAAAGATTTCTATTTTTATTACATGGGTTATGCTATGATGTATGGTTTAGGATTTTGTGGCACACATAAGAATGGTATCATTATGAGATGGGTGGGACCTATATCTCCCTCCAATTCATTGGGTAAAGATTTTATATCTCATCAGATAGACATGGCTGGAACAGCGAGTTAAACCAGTTCAGTGAAACAGGACTGAAAGGAGGAGTGAACTGCATTCAGAAACGGACATTGTCCACTAAGATAGTCTTGGCAATGAGTCTTTACTAATAATAAATTATTCTCTATGATTATGTGTGTATGGCAAAAAGTTCCATGTTTTATGTTATGATTATTGGGATTACATTTCACTTCTATGATTTATCCCATGGTATGAAATTATGATTTCTTTTGCAGGTTAAGATTTCCAAAAGTTATGTTCTTATGTATATGATGTGATTGATATTTCATTTGTTTACCCATACTGAGCATTGAAGCTCACCCTTTTTATGTTTTATTTTCCCTCAAGATCAAAAGAAAGGTTTTAGGTAAGGAAAAAAATGTGGAATATATTTATGGGAGATGTTGAAGTTCTTTCACCACGATTAGAAGATTGCGTTCCAAGTTTCCAAAGACACTAAAATATTACGATCCATGTGTGTCTGTTTTTGTTATGTATTAAGTATTCCGCAAAAGTAATTTAATGTCCATGTACGTTAAGCTTCGGGTCTCTACAGTTGGTATTAGAGGAAAGGTTTATTCAACCTTTGGAAACTAGGATGCAAGAACTTTAGTGAGATCCCTAGAGATATTTCTAAGGTATGTCTTGGGATTTTGCTAAGGTTAAGTATAAGTATAGGTTATAGTACTAGAATTACGGTAACCCAAGATGTTAGATATTGAAGGTACTCTCCCTTTATTATGTTTTTTCCCTAGAATGATTTTTCCCTCTCACGCTATTCTTTTTGGGTTTTAGACGATGGCTGGAACCCGAAGGAACCGTGTTGATCAATGCAATGGACAATGCAATGATTGTCCTCCTAAACAAACAAATGTTATGGGAGATGTAGTGCAAAATCTTATTGTTATACTTAAATAATCTATGAATCATTCTGGACTTCCAAATGAGTAGATAAGGGAACAATATTCTATTCAGTCCTTCATGAGGCAACGTCCACCTTATTTCAGTGGGTCTTCTGATCCACTTGTTTCTGAACAATGGATCAGTACCACTGAAAAGAGTTTTTCAGTTCTTCAATGTTCTAAACATGATAAAGTCATCTTAGCAGTATATCATTTTGAAGGTGAAGATGATCAATGGTGGAATCTTATCAAGAATACAAGGCAAAGAAATGAAATTGAGTCCATAGAATGGGATGATTTCAAGAACTTATTTTTCAATAAGTACTTCCATCGTATTCTTTGAACAAATATGGAGAAGGATTTTATTGAACTAAAGCAAAAGGATGATGAATCTGTTGGTATATACGAAGAGAATTTTACAAGGATTGCAAGGTATGAATCTGGATTTATCATCCAACCTGAAATTAAAGTTGATCGATTCTTCAGTGGCTTAAAACCAAATATTAGAAGGGCATTAGCTATAAGAGACTTCGGTAGCTATGAAGAAATTGTGCGTTGTGCTATCAAGGTAGAAATGGAAGTTGGTGTTACTTATCCATCTCATAGTTTTGACAAGAAACGAAAGATGGAGTTCAAGGAAAAATCTAAGAATAATGGTGAAAAGAAGATGAATGTTTCCTTATTCTCAAAGTGTGGAAAGAAGCATGGTGGAGATTGTCTTAAAGGGACTAGAAAATGTTTTAAGTGTGGAAAAGAAGGTCATCGAGCAGCTGAGTGTCGAAGTAATGGAAAAAGGGTTTCTATTGATGTGAATAAATAAAAGACTGTAGAGAACGCACCACCAACACTTCAGTGATTCAAGTGCAAGGAAATGAGGCATTATGCTAATAAATGCCCTAATCCAAGGGTTAGTGATGATCGACAGGAGCAGCCACTTAAGGTAAAGGACAAAGGGAAGTTACATGCGATCACTATTGGCGATGTTGAATATGACAACAATGCGGTGGAATGATTAAGTGTTTATGTAATGGGATTCCAAAATAATGTTGTATATAGTATCGTGGAATATTGGAATATTTATGTATTGGTCTATTGTGGTTTTAAATGGTACTGGTAACAATAGAATGTGATTGAGATATTTTTGTAAAAAAATATCATATGCGCATAATGAAAGGAAAACGATAAAATGAAATGTTTAACCGTATTCATGAGCTCATGACTGATATAAGGAGAAGGTTATATCATGGTTTGAGTATATAGAATTTTTGGATTTTGGTATGTGGAAAGAGTTAACTTTTGACTGCATTCATGTTTTCACTAAGGTTCAATGGGTATTCATTCTTTAAGATAATACATGATTAAGGTATTCACATGATTGTAATTTGACCAACAAGATATATCTTATGATATATGGGGGATAAATGATGGAATTCGCATGATTGTTATGTGACATTTCAAGTAATAATTTTCTTTATACTATGAGCTTGGACCGAAGTATTTTAGATAAGCCTAACGACTAGAAATGGATTATGTTGGACATAAGTTAGGATAGAACTTTTTTCGATATTATTGATGGGATGTTATAGTAATATAGCTTTAGAAAAAGGACAACCTACAGGACGGGCGACAGCCCATCGCGTCGGACAAGGCTATGGGAATCGAACCCACAACCGAAGTGCGACTGGACATTATCACCTACCACTGGCCTATAGGAAGTCCTTGTTTAGTGGAAACTAGTTTTATTATATTAAGCAGCATAATATAAGAAGTATAAGTCCATTTTAGGAACCATATATGATTAATCTCACCATAGATGGACTTGTGTATATTTGATAATTTTTGCAAACCTTTTATTTGAAACAGATGGAATGACCCATCATTCTATCACATGATCTGCTAACACATCACGAATGACAAATTCAACTTCATTTATTTAAGAGATGAAGTGGAAATTTTCCAAAGAATGACCAACGGTGAGACTATACCAAAATCACGAAAGTATTTCTTCTAATTCTAATTTCATCAACTTTAGGGAAATGATCTTGAAAACCAAAAATCTTTTCCTAGTTCTCTTATATCTGATGAATCAGATGATACCTTATATCGTCACAAATTTAAGGCTTTGTGATTTCTGGATTTTCCATAGCCATGCTCTCTACCACTCTCCATCAGAACATGATGGTTATATTTCTCTTCCATATCCATATTTTCACCTATGTGGAAACCGAGTGATTAGTTTATTTGGGTAACCATTACGTTTCATACTTTTGTTTTTAAATATTGGTTTTGGTATTCCTTTTTACGATGTAGGATTCTATTAAAGAAACATTCGAGTAGTAAACCATTTATAACCCCAATGAATTTCAAGGGCGAAATTCATTTTAAGGGGGGTAGAATGTAACACCCCGAGATTTTATGAAAAATATTCTTTTTAATTTCATTAATGTCTTGTGTTGTATGCTACACCAAAATGAGCTTGCACAACACGCATCCTTGACTTTCCTTTCATTACACGCAATCGCGACCTTCCTCGATAGTGTGTGTAGTACGCAATACCGAGTTTCACTAAACAACGATATGCTATTAAAATATTATTAAAACTAGTCGTTATGAATAGTAATAACCACATTTTGAAATTTTGTAAATTTTATTTTTCAAAATGGACTTCATTTTTTGGATTCTGAATATTGAAATTAGCTTAGGGTGAAATTTTGGTACTTTTCGGATAACTTTCATATTCTGATGAATAGTGAAATTTACTAAATTTTAATTAAAAACAAATTTTTAAATCAAAATAATTAGTAGTGATAAATTATTAATTTGAGTGGTTTTAAAGTATATTTAGAATATATTTTTACAATTTAATACAATTTTGTTCATTAGATGTAATTTCACATTTAAACCAGACATAAACAAGTGTCAATATTTTGATAGTTATTATCTCTTAAAAACACGCTATTTGTTTAGACGACAGGAATTAATTTTTAAATTAATTAATGCAACTGATATGTTTTGAATTTGGTAAAATAGACATAATTTTTGAGTTCATAATATCAAATATAGCTTAGGCCTAATTTTTGGTATTTTTCTGGAAACTTTCATTTTTTGATGAATAGTGAAACCACTAAGTGGTAGGTCAAAAAAATTATTTTTTCATAAAACGTAATTTTACCTCTTCTATGAGTAGAATTTCAAAAATCCGAGAGACACGGTTGATGTTAGTAAGTAAAATGTGGTTCAATGAGATGAAAATAATTTTTGGTGAATAGTAACTCTTTACTTTTTTTACCACAGTTAAAAGTAAATAGGGTAATTAAGGGTAAACATGATATTATTATTACCCTAACACATGTTCTAATTCTATTGGATAAGTTTAATTCGACCAAAAACAATCTTAAGAATAAAATATTACCATTTAGGCCCACTTCGATTAGATTAGGACATTTATTATTAATTTATTTAAAGAAGGGTTAAAATAGTTAAAATAAAAGTTTAATAAGAAAATCATTTTTAATATAGGATTATACATAAGATAAATTAGACTATAAATATTCATTAGAAATATAAAAAAATTTCCTACATAATGATATTTTATTTGTAATTTTTAGACTTTATATAAGTTAATTTATTTATGACACAAAGATGATGTAGTAATTATCTTATTAATGAAATATTGACATAATTGATGTTATAAATACCCAAATAAATGTACTTTGAGACTTTTTATGAATTAAACTAATTTTATAGGTTAATATGAAATGTTTTTATTGATTTAATTAACTTTTTTTCGAACTAATCATTCTGTTATGATTTTCACAAAAATCAATTACTAAATAGTGTCAAAATTGACATAAAATGGTTTTTCAAACAAATATTATATTATTAATTGTTATTTTATTACTAAAAAACTAATGCTCTGCAAAATGACTTAGATAAGGTTATATATATATTAATAATAAACAACTTGGGGTTCTTTTGGCATGTTATAGTGAGTTTATTAACCTTATAGTATAAGAACACAAGAAGACACGGTAAAAGTAAAATTATTTAAATTAATGATAAATCTAAATAATAAGGTTAAAATAGGAACCGAAACGTGTCAAAATTATATTTGATGAGATTAGTTCGACCCATCCCCACCTTAGCTTTGAAATAAATCAATTTGGAGCTATTTAAAACCGAACTTGACTTTATAATAAAATAATATTTTTAGTTTTTCCAAAGGAGCCCCTCTCCTCCCTTATAAAAGGGCACCTCCTCCCCCTCTTCCTCACACCACATTGATCCTTCAAGATTTTCCAACCCCTTCCAAGTTCTCCTCTCCACTTCCCTAGAGACAGCCTAGAGGTCCTGGTCTTCTTCAAAGACCTATTTTAGTGCCCTAAAAGGAGGTCTCGAAGAGGCGTTTCAAAGAAGAGGTAATGTCCGTTACCAATTCTTTCAACATTATTTCTTCTTCCACTTCTTCTTATTTAGTTGTTTCATTATGAAGTAATAACATCAGTATAACTCATATACGGATATGTTATTATAAGTACGAAACAACCCTATTTCACCATATATCCATCCTACGTAAAACGAAATCACCGAGCGTGCGTACGTACGGAATACTATCTCCACGCTGTGGTGTAATCTATTTTCCACCACCACCTTACTTGGATGGGTATAATGGTGTAAATAATGACTATATATGACTATTTTAAAGTGATATTGATTCTGAAATAGTATACATACACTCCAATACAATTACATGATCATGGGAACAATATCATCGCTCGTGTGTACGTACGGAATACCGTCTCAACGATGTGATGTGACTCGTTCTACATGATCTTAATTGAATAATGATTATATAAATGAATTTAATGAATAAATATGATATATATTACACTAATACCATTCTGGAAATGAGGTATCTATAACCTAAAAAGAAGGAAAAGAATTTATTCGACAAAACACGCATAAGAACAAAAAGTAATAAACACCCGAATAAACATGTAGTAATGAAATATTACTAATAAGAAGCTAAGAATATGACCATATATGATATCATAAAAATAATTATGATTCTTTAATAAGTCAATAACATTGTTTAAATAATTATACAGGAGGTTCGGACACGTACAAAGCATATCGGACCTAAGGTAAGGGAAATATCACAATCTCATTTTTATCCGAGATCGTTTATACTTCGATATTTACTGGGGTGTATTTTATCATCCACATCCATGTTTCCTCAATATGTCATATTATTTACATCCACCTACAATTGTTTAAATCCAATTTTACCCTTCAGTGAGTGTTTAGTAAAAGATATGAAAGGAATCTTTTGTCGTTTTTCGTATGAGGTACTTTTTGACTTTTCCGACAAAAGTAAGAGAAGAATGTTTTTCTAACTTATACGGCATGAATGGATTTTTAAAACAAAATTTCCAAGAATCCTCCTTTACAAGTTTTCAAGTTTATTTTTAATCAACTTCTTTTAGTTTAAAATTGTATGACATGTTAAGAAAGGAAAAATGTTTTTGAAGTAGAAAGGATATTTTTCTCAAGAATGGAGTTCAAGTGTTTTATCAAAATTATTTTCCATCTAAGATAATAAAGTGTTCTATTTCTATCCCTATTACTACATGGATTTGATTATGTTGTGATGGAAATATTTTTTTATGAATTCTTTTATCTTATATGAATTGTTTTTTGATGCCACGATTTTTAAAGATTCCCATTTTTATTACATGGGTTATGCTATGATGTATGGTTTATGATTTTGTGGAACACATAAGAATTGTATCATTATGAGATGAGTGGGACCTATATCTCCATCCAATTCATTGGGTAAAGATTTTATATCTCATGAGATAGACATGGCTGGAACGGCAGGTTAAACCGGTTCAGTGAAATAGGATTTAAACGATGAGTGAACTCAGTTCAGAAATGGACTTTGTCCACTAAGATAGTCTTGGAAATGATTCTTGAATAATAAGAAATTATTCTCTATGATTATGTGTGTATGCCACAAAGTTCCACGTTTTATGTTATGATTATTGGGATTACATTTCACTTCTATGATTTATCCCATGGTATGAAATTATGATTTCCTTTGCAGGTTAAGATTTCCAAAAGTTATGTTCTTATGTATATGATGTGATTGATATTTCTTTTGTTTACCCTTACTGAGCATTTGAGCTCACCCTTTTTATGTTTTATTTTCCCTCAGGATCCAAAGAAAGGTTATAGGTAAGGAAACAAAAAGTGGAAGATCTTTATGGGATATTTTGAAGATCTTTCACCACGATTGGAAGATTACGTTCCATGTTTCCAAAGACACTAAAATATTACGATCCTTGTGTGTTTATTTTTGTTATGAATTAAGTATTCCGCAAAAGTAATGTAATGTCCATGTACGTCAAGCTTCGGGTCTCTACAATTCACATAATCAAATAAAAATTCATGAATTTATTCTATGATCTTCTTCTAATATGTCACAATGGAGTGGTAGATAGCATATTTTATTTTTTCACATTGAATATTCGGTTTTTGATCCTGATCCGTTGAGATAGTGTCCAATTATAGATAAAAATATATTATATTTTTTGTCTAAAGGTGACACTAGTATCCTTGATATGTGAGATGTTAATATTTATGTCATTGATGAGTATCCCAATATTTTGTCATAGATAAGGCATGCACAATTTTTCTAGTTCGTCTGAAATCCTATAGTCAGATGTAGCAAGGGGATAGAACATGATGGGGAGTTTTTTTCAGATAAGTATCTCCATATATCAATGTCATCCTCTTTTTCATCATATATGAATGCCTCTATCTGGTCATATAATAGATTATGGATCTGGTGGTTTCCTGATGAAAAAAGTGGAGTGCTTCTTTATGTTGATGGGGGAACCATAAACAATTTACCCTGATGTTTTGAGAACCTCTCTATATAGAGGTGTCTAGGAAAGGAGATGATTTCTCTATTTTGTGGAGATATATATGGGAAGGTTAACCATAGTCTATGTGAGGAGTAGAGTCCCTAAAATCCATCCCCACACAATCATGAGGATTACTATCAAGTTAATGAACATATTTTCATTTTACTTCAATAGAATATTTTACAGACCCTCATGGTGTTTAGAATGTGTCTCTAACAACCTGAAGGTCACTTAAATTGGGTAAATTTCCAAATATGGGACATGTTTTGTCTCATGGATGGAATAATGTAACCATACCTTTATAATTTTATAGGGATATGGGACTCCTTATTATGGTTTATAAAACTTTTATATAATCGTTTCGTGTTGTGGAAATATTTTCCCACTACTATAAAAAAATATTTTATTATTATTGATAAAAATATGGGCATGTACTGAACCATGTTCCATTCTCAAATGATGAGCCTCAGTCAAGGAATTAATATGATCTTGATCCCAATTCATTGGTATATACAGCAGGACATTCATTGAATAAATATGAGCCTTCCCTGAGGAATGTGATGCTCTCCCCTAGTGATCAATGATGGGAAATAGAATATTATCCTTGTTGTAATATTAATTTCCCACCGAAATATGTGGATAGCCACCATAATGTGATAAGGAATATGAGACTCCTCTTTTATTTCCATATAAATATTCTGGTGTAGTTATTTATTAGTATACATATGAATATGTTCCTTTCTTCTGTGATCTAATGAAATAATATAGGCAAAATTACTGAAAATAATATGAACCTATCTTGTGCCTTGTTCCATTTTCATGTGGTAAGTCCTATATAGAATGATAATATTTTCTCTATCCTATGCCATTGGATTATGGTTCTAGACATATTCAATACGAATGTGATTCTATCCTGAGGCTTTCACCCCTACGGCATGGTGAGCCCTAGATAGAATAGGGATAAATCCCAATCCTAGTCCATTGGAATATCCCACTAAATTTTTATTGACTGGAATGTGGTGCTCTCACCATGTAATCCCTAGTTGGAGTAGGATTATGATCCATGTTTGATGCGTCTTACTTTATTGGAATTTTTTTATAATCCTCCTAGATGGGATTATGAGAGTTCTCGTTCTCTAGTTTGAACACTTGTTCATGAGGAACATTGGTTTGATTTTCCTTCCTACCAGGGATAAGAGTATGTTTCAATCCTTTTATCTAAAATAGATCTATAACATAAAGTTGGAGTTCTGCAGCAATTTCTGAAGTGTATTTACATTATTGAAAAGTGTGTTCATGGCTATAAGACTTCCCATTTTTCACCTCCATTATACACTATCCTATTTCATCAATTGAAGTGGGGATATATGCCTGATTTTATTCTTCTTGTTCCTTGATAATATATTGATGGTAATCATGCATGGTGGTAGAGATATAGTCTTCTCCTTGTATATTGAGGGAATATTCCCACATGCATGTTTTGAGTTAACAGTAATATGAGTCTACTTACTAGTTCGTGCAGGGATATTCTAGTAGGAATCATCAGCAGATGTGGGGATATGATCCCTCTAAAGGATATATAGAACCTTCCTCCCCTAATGGGCCTTTAATACTACCTGTACATGGGTGTCGTAGGCGGTAGTAAATTGAATGGTACCCTTAGAGGGTGAATGGTGGGAACAAGTGTGATGATGTTGGAAATGGAAGTTTGGAGGCGCCCTCCATTGGGATAACAAAACCATAAGGGATTCATATTTGGATTTTGGATCCACCTTCATCTAGAGACTGAAGGGATTTGTTGTTTTTATATGGGGATATGTTCATGATGTGGTTAATTATAGAGAAATGGGATATTTTCTTTGAATCAATCTTTCATATGTGATCCAGGATCGCTTATTTCCATTCTTGGAGAACCTTGTGGGAGACTACCATGGTTAGCATCGTACTGCATCGGTGGTACTCCTTGACCATCATGTTCTCACCATGTCATTGGATATATCAAGAAGGTGAGATCTATTTTTTTCTACATGGGTTACCTCCTTAGATGATCTTATAGAGAAAACACTGGATTGGGAAGACATTATCTTCAATTAGGAAGATTTTAGTAGGTACAACCATGTATACAACAAGGAAAAATGTTATTTCATAGTGAAATATCCTATAAATTATATGGTTTTTCATATTTGAATGGATAAAAATATTATAGATATCCTCTATCCATCAATTCTACTCACATGGATATGTCAACATTAGGACCGACATATAGAAACCCCAAAAATATTGGATTATCTGTAAGATCATTATGGTATAACTACTTTGTTAGTATTTTGGTATGAAAAAAATTGATGGGTAACACATGATTATTCTATTGTTTTATCGATTCATGTCAGGAATGTTTTTTATGTTTTGATGTTGGGTGAAAATAATGGCTTGATGTATTATAAATGATCTTTTTTATTATTGATCTTCACATCATGTTGGAGATTTTTGTTAATTCCGGGTCTTTTGATGTGTGGATGGGATCCATCTAATGTTTTTATTATGGGGAATTTTTTGGGTGCACAATCATGAAAATAGGATTACCGTTTTCAATCCTAGAATAAAAACTTAATGGTTTCCTCACCAATAATTGGGTGCAAATATTCTTTCCAAAGGGAGGATATCACCATGATTTTTAGTGAAAATTACTCTTGGGGACTCACAATGTTCATAAGGAAGGGAGATCAGACTCATTTCACCATTTTGGGGGTAATTATTTCCTACATGGGGACTCTCTCTTATAGAATTAAGATATGTTCTTGAATCTCATCCTAATCCTGGTATATGACTAGTTAACATAAAAATGATCATGGTTTAATTCTCTTTCATATGAAAAGGACTAGGGTCTCTTTATCAAATCCATCTATATGTTTCCAATGTTTTCCCTCATTCTTCCACAATGATAGGATTTAAATGTAATGATAATTTATAACCAAGTACTTCAGAATGCGCTTACATAAAAGGATGAAATTAACATTGTGAGGAGGGGATTGAGCCTTTTTTAGGAATCCAATGTATCCTATAAATTCTAGGAATAAAACCCCACAAAGATCATTAGACCCATGTAGTTTAACATCATCATGAAAAGAATTGTATATGTTCTCTAGGACAACTTGTATTTGTGATCAGGTCCTAGAGGGACATCCTATGTATCCTAAGAATATCAAGAAACAGAATTATTGTAGTTCATTTGATTTGGTCCTATATACTGATGTTACCCCTATCATTTTAGAGACTCATGGTGAAGATGATATCATTACTGAAATTCCATATTATCACGTGAGATATTATCAGTGTGAGAATCAAGGGTATAAAATGATCATCTTCATTTCTCATGATATGAGAATTATATAATATTAATTCCTTGAGATGATTTACTATGAAACTTGGGCCTGAGGGAGATATTTTACCTATCATAATCATCATAGTAATTAAATTTTTCATTTTTTACTTTATTTCTCATTCCACTGATGGATTTCATAGAGTAATCATCCCATATGAATGATTAGATCCTAATGGTTGAAAACTATATTTTCAGAAGTCTTACATCAAAATATAAGTTTATTTGATCTTAGGCCTTTGTAAGGAATCCTATTTATCCTCATTATTACATAAATACTAGTTTTCATAGTTCAGTTACCCCCTTGGGATTGTCCCCAAGGTATATGATCTTGTGTTGAGGCAAATGTGTCATGACACATATTGGGGCCTTACAATCATATGTTTACCTGGTTGATGGAGGCTCATGATTTTAATGATACTATTATTGAAACACCCTAAAATCACATAAGATATATTCAGGGTGGAAAACAAGGGATGAAAATGATCAATATCATTTCTTGGAGAGTGAGTTTGTTGCATATTGGGATATACCTATTGTGGTTGACCATTGAAGAGGTGTCCAAAATATCCTGAATATGGACAGAATCATAGTCATCATAGTTCTATTGGTCATGTATTACACTATGAGGATTCCCATCCCTTTTGGAACATATCATGTTATGTTTTTGGTCATGGGTTCAAATACTAGGTTTTCCTAGATGGTCACTATGGATTTTGAACAATGAAGAAGTAGCATACATATCCTTAATGTGGAATGAATCTAATTCGTTTTAGTTACTTCGGTCAGGGAATACACATTGTGGTTTCCCTAGTCTATGTGGTGGATAATGATACAGATGATATAACTAATGAAACTTCCTAATAAAATTTGATCCATGCCCATTGTGAGAAATATGGGATGGAAAGTTATTAATTTAGTTATTTTTAGATATGGTACATATATATTGGGATCACCCTCTATGATCACTATGAAAAAAACCTTGATGATTTTTCCTACGTATCCATAATATTTATGGACTCATAGTCATCATAGTTCATTAGGTATGGGCTTACACTATAAGGTTTCCCTTTTTATTCCATCCTACTTGACACACAACAGATGTATTTTTGTCAAATTATATAGTAGAGAATATATATGGAATATCTAAATATAACTAAATGATCTTGTTAGTCTTTCTAAATGAATTATCATAACTTCAGTAGAATATCTAAAAGTTGTCGAATGATCAAAGATGAATTTTCCAAATGGAATTGAAAGATCTAGGTGGTGTTTCCTAGAAACCATCTCATAAAAGAACTGACTTTTCAGGAGGGTATCACATAATCATGCTATCAGTCACTGGTATCATTCATAAGAGAGGGCTTCACACATTTGAAGGGTGTTAAGAGAATCAATATGAAATGTATCTCAGGGTGTCACATGTATTGGATAACATCCCATTAGGGAGTCACAATACCTTGAAGACATGTCTAGAGGATGTTGGGAGTCTTAATTCACATTCCCATAGGGTGTCGTGATAGTATTGTAAACATGCATGGATGCCACCAAGAAATTCTTTATTCATTAATGGATGCCCTTATATGAGTCATGTGATTTATCGTAATGGATTCACATGGATTTGGGTGACAAGAACAAGGGTAGCATGAGAATAAATTGGAGTTCCTAGGGAGAATGACATAACATTTTTTTTCGTGTCTTGGAGGATTTTGCATGACCTGAATATCATGTTGATGTAGAATGATGATACCTGGATGAAATGTCCTGGTGTTGTCATGGGTCATGGATAGTTTACATGAAGTGCATGAGGGTTGAAAAACATGTTATTACCTTATGTCATCTAACATTGGTATTCGTTCTAGCCCTTGTGTCTTCAATGTCTTATTTTTATTTGGTAAGTGATTATTTGTTTCCTCGCATGTTTTAGCAGATGTCTTGTACGTTCTTTTCACATCATTCCAAATGTATACTGCTTCTTCTTTGAATGATCATGTGAAGTGAATTATGCATTGTGCATGAAAAATATGAAAATTCACAAGTATATTAGATGATTAAAGACTTTATGGTTGTGAAATCAAGTGCTCTGAGAAAGTTTCTTTGATGTTTTTGTGTGTTGATGCACCTATAGGTGAAAAATCCAACCCTACATCTAAGAGTCCAGAGGTTACCTTTTTCATGATGGGGTGGGGAAATAAAAGTCCATGACACCCCAGTTGTTCACAAATTTCTAAAGTGTATCTAGATTGGATCTAGGATCTATTTGTTGAATGTGCATAGTGCCATCCATCTTCTTGATCATTTTTCATTGATCGCTCAGAGGGTGTCGCTTATTTTTTACAAAGCACGAGCTGCTCCCATCCAAACCTACATTATTTGATTAATTATAATTAATTGGGACATGATGAATAATGAATATATTACAAATGACATCTAAATTTTCCATATTTACATTTCCAAGGGTCTTCAGATGATTAATAGGCCTTATCAATGGTGTTTGTGAGATTTTATATGCCTTGCACATGACATTTCACAAAGTAAGGGTGTCTTGTCCAGTGGTCTTGTGGGACTTTACTAAAGACTCCCTTAGTGTGTCAAAAATGTTTTATGACCATGATAGAACCCCCCATATTTTTTATTCCCATTTTTATTTTAAAAATATTAGGTATTATGTGAAGTTTTATAAGTTTCATTGTGGAAATCTTTCTATTTTCTTGTGATAATTTACATGACAAATATAGGTGTGATGGGGGTGCATGATAATTTCATAGAGAAACACATCTATTTTTTCATTTGGAGCTAAAGGGGATAATAAGGTCTTCTATACATACCAGATTCATTTTTCATTATTTGGATGACATGTCAGAGGTGTCTTGCGCCATATGAAGAATTCTATGGGGTTCCTCGTGTGACATTCATCAACCGTGACAGGCTCTCACCTCCTACCCATTATATCCCTTATTTTTATTCCAAAAAGTATAGGGGTTATTGATATGTTTTTTGATGTTTTCATGTATTATTACACTTCCCATTGTTGAAGAACTCAATGATCCATCCATCCATAAGTAGCCTCTGATATTCGTTTTTTTCCTCGTTATTTTCAAAGGATTTTCTAGTTGGATTATTAGGTACTTGTTGCTAACAAAATTCATGACCTAGGGTATCTTTTCTTATTGCTAGCATGTGGCCATTAGTTTTTCGGAGTGCCTTCGCAATTGCGAGAGGGCATGTTTAATGGTGTTCTATGAGATCTTTTGTAATTTATGTGTAGAGTGTGGAGACTTATCATGACCTTATAAAGGTCATGTGACTTCAAGTCCTTTAAAGGGTCTTGAAATCCAAAGTTCTTGACACCCTTCTTCTTCCATAACTTTTTTAGGGAAAATAATACAGATATTTAGGTATTTATTCTTTTGGAATTTTTGATACTCATTTGGAAGACGCCTAAAAAATGTTTATATTGATAATACATAAAAATAAAAAAGTATTATTTAATATATCTTCAAAAAAATAATTATAAATATAAAATGCATTTTATCCAATACAATATCTTCTAGTGGTAGAAATTAGTTTTAAAATAAGCATACACAATGTGACAAAAATTTTTTGTAGAATTCCATTTTATGTATAAAAATAATTTTTTAAACCAATTAATCAATAAATTGATTCCAATGACCATAAATGCGTTATAAATAATAGTATCATACTATTTTTATTTTGAAATCATTTCAAAAAAAGGGTACATTTAAAATTCATAAATCAAAAACAATGTTTAAAATAAAAATAGGTTTTTTTAACAAATTACTGGAATTTGTTTTAATGAATACCCAAATCCAACCCTTATCTTATTTTGATGTGTTTATTTTAGAATTTATATTATTTTAATAAATAAAAATTAATAAATGTTCTATAAATTAATTATAATATTTTCTCAAATAATACTATAAAAAATGAAGAAAACTTTTTTATTGAGCATAAAATAATTTTACTAAATATTTACATAATTTTGAAGAATTCATAAATAAATTTTTTATACATGAGCTATGTTATATATATATCATAATTTATTTTATAATATTCATACTTTAAAATTCATCATTTATGTAATTACATTCATTTTTATATGATAATATTTTTTGTTTATTTTAAGCTCGATGTTGTATAACATGTGTACTATTGATCCTAAATTTATTATTTTAAATATTTTTTAACAATAATCCTCCATTGTGCTTGAAAACAATTTTTCTACCAATTACATTCTTATATTTATTCCATGTATGTGTTTCTTATGAGTTAATGGAATTCACGAAGATACTCATACATAAATTATCTTGGGAAATTACTTAATAAAATGTATACAATTTTACATATGTAGTGTAAATTACATATACCTAAATATATCAATTGAATGTTATTTACATATATTTTTACAAAATATCACATGATACTCATTAAATTTAATTATATTTATCACATTATGTTTTTTATGGATTTATAATGGTATTCCTTAGTGAAATATGTATTCATGTACATATTATGATGTCATGGGTGGGGTTGAAATTATATTTCCATCCATTCCATTTGGTAATGTTTTATTTATCATTTGATGATATTTATTGGAATTGGGAGTTATCCCAATACCCCATGGGAATTTTTCAATGATGTAATGATTTCAAGGTATTGATCCTAGAGAATTCTTACAATGAAAGGTTTCATGATGTAGAAACATACTAATGATGCATTTATCTTATGATACATATTAATATATGAAGGAATCCTTGTGTAATGATTCATGAATTATGATATATGTCATTCTGGTTATGAATCATATACATTATAAACCCACATCATAAAAATGAATACTAAAACATTCTTCTAATGAAGAATGTTAGAAACATAAATGTTTCCCAAAGTAACATATAACTCAATTTCCACTTTTGAGAATATAGGTGACAATTGAAAATATAATGATGGAAGAGAAATATGACTATCTTTTACTCATAAGGATTGTTAAAGAACATGGTCTATAGAATGTTAACAATTACAATGATATAAATTTGTGATGAACTATGGGACCACATGATTCATAAAACTTGAGGCACTAGGATAATATTTTTGGTTTCATCACAAATTTTTCCTAAAGTTAAATAAATTTAATTAAAATATATTCTTGCATGATTTCAGGAAAACCTCACCCTTTTTTGTTCATTTATCCACTTCAACTCTCTCTCCAAAACTGAAGGTGGGTTTTACTTCACTAAATCACTAATAGATCATGATATCCTGGTATATAACTTCCCATATTTAATCAATTAGAGTCAACACAGTTTTTTATAATAGGTTATCAAACATGCATAAATTCTCGTGGGGTGAGATAATACATTATTGTTTGAAATTTTATCCAAAGTATCTCTTAATATTTCATTAAATGGATAACCTTATAACCCTTATGAGAGATGAAGAACCAAAACATTAGATTGATATTCACAAAATCATCATAAGAATAATTCCCCATATATCAAAAAGTAGATCTTGGGAGTCACATTTTAAACATGTGAATAGCATCATCATATATACCGGTGAAACATGTGTATAACCCGACATACCATAAATTCTTATTATATAAGTTCATGTCTTCTTATTTAATAGTATATTGGATATATTCCTTAAATCCAAAAAAGCTGTAAACATGATAGTATAAACCACTTGTTAACAAGTCCTTAAATAATTCAAAGATAATCATTACAATCCATTTGTTTTATTCCTATCGAAAATATATTTATACAAATAAAATTATCTTACCATATGGAATCTATTAATGATTATCTTACATTAGTCAAAATATCACCTTGTTTTTAAATCAAATTTACATTCCATCAGAAATCGTTAGTATAATTTTTAAATTATTAAAGAAAAAACATAAATTGAACAATCCTTTCATATTTCACAACTCATATTAAATATTTATTGAATCTATATATAGAGAATCTTGGATTATTACACTTCATTAATATGTCATAATAATGATACATCATCTAATACCTAATACCTCTTTCCTTACACATTTCCTTTATATTCTAGTCATCATAAACAATACAACCATTACTCATAAAACCATTTTGGTTCTCTTCTTTATCATTCCACATAGGAATTTTATTTCCATAGGTACCATTAATTCCATAAATAATTCAATTAACCTTTCGTGATGAAATACGGAGGCCAATATTGTCATCCATTTGGTTTTCCGAACAATTAATTTTTCTCTTTTAGTTACTTGTATTCTCTCATTTTTTATAGTCAAAACACCTTCTTAATCCTCTAATACAATAACATAGTGATTCATTCAATATGATTGACACAATTACAATAAAATATTATTTCATCCATGGTCTCTGGTACCTTAACTCTCAAAAAAATCATTATTTCTCTTCTATGGTGTTTCCAAGAGTTTGTTAAGGTTCACATCGAGGATCATGCTCCATGAAAACTATTTATACCCTTCACTAAAGTGGCCATACTATTTGACTTAACATTATTATATTTTCCATAAAATTATATGTTAATCATATTCATTATGATTCAACCCATTGGCTAACAACATAAAGAATTTAACAAAAAATGATTTTCATAATGAGGAACTACATAATCTCAAAAGTAACTTATAAGATGTCTATGTTATAACACATTCCTTAATAAATGACACCTTAGGTATAGAAAATGTTATTCATATCCAAAATATATTTAAATACTTCATGATGGTTTGTGAAGAGATTTTCAATTCCAAAATAATATCCCTCGGGAGTGACAAACAAGACGTGTAGTGTAGATCGTTGTGATGTACTAGGTTTTCCCGAGATAGTCCCATGACACCTTGTAAGAGTTATTACTTAGATTACATCTGTTCGATAACTAAATCCACTCGTAATATCCAGAGAGATATTTATTTCTAGGAAACCACTCACTCTATTCATTAAAAATGCTCCATGAATTTTTTATACTTTTCTTTATCGTTATACATATCAATGTACATGTCCTTAGAGTTATAACTAAGGTTTTCTCATCCTTGTTTCCAAATTTAAACTAATCATTCACACTGATACCAACTATAATGCACAGTCTTAATTTTCGTAGACATTAGATCTCTTTTCTGAATTATTATAAACATTAAAAACCATATGGAAAATAACATATTAGTCTAGTACCTATGGAAACAGTAAAACATCTACACTGGTACATAAATGATCTACATTATATCTAAATAAATTCTTCATAAATATCACACATATTAGACACACCATAAATAATACATATATTCATATCCAAATGAAGTAAACATGAGAAGGGTCACCACAAATTTCTGTAATTGTAATAATGGGAGACATGAAAGCATAAATGTGAGCATAATAGTATGATAATATGATCAAAACAATTGAATATTACAGCCTACATGTTAATGATTAGAAAAATAAAACATAGAATAAATATTGATTGTTCATAATACATGAATCATAAGGTAACAAATAACATAAACAATAGAATAATAACATAGTAATTAAACATGGAATTATGGAAAACAATAAATCCTATAATATTTTTTCCACAGTATCCAAGGAATCACAGCCAATACCATATTAGTAGTATGGGGTCCCTCACCATACCATATTTTTTGTCATTTTACACTCACATGGAAATTTTAGTAGCATGAGTTCACCCTTGATGCCATATTTGTAGTCGTGGATCAATCCCACTGACATCTTGGTAGTCAATGTTCACTCCCAATACCATCTTATTCTATCTAATGAGATATAATTATTTACCTAATGAGTTTTTGGGTGGTATTAGTCTAACCATTCACGTATTGAAATCATACATACATGTGAAACATGATCAATATTATCATATCATTACAAATAAAATGAAATTAGTATAATAAATAGGTAATAATATCATATCTTGTGGAAAATGATACATGTTTTCCAATAATTTCATAAAAATCATAACCAATGAATGAAATCGGGTATCAAAAGCATATAACCCTTAGAATAGAAAATATTTGCATAAAAATCATGAAATAAAACCATAATCCATTCAGATAAATAATATTAATGGAAACATTGGACTGTTTCCCCATAAAATTACGAGTAAAAATAATAGATGTTATCTTATATGGGAAATAAATTTGAAAGATCAATTAGACAAAAATCATGCGAATATTATCCTTTTTCCTCAGAAAATTTATATTAAAAAGGTCAAATATTTTCAAACCCATTTTCATTTAAATAAACCTAATAACTTAAAATGGAATTATTGAAAACATATTGAATGTGTTTTTCTGTAAAACCTATAGAGACTCCTGAAAAACTTTTCAAATTAATTTTTATTGAAAAAAATATAAATAATGATTTAAAACATTTTGAAAACCATTTATTTGAAAATAATTTTTTAAAAAAAATCCCAATAATTATCCTTTTAATCATACACATATAAATCAATGAAATAATGGTGGTAGAATCCATTCATTTTGACTATTCCTTTTGCACCATAATATTTTTAGAAAAATGCCTCGAATGAAAAATAAAAATAATATTTCTTTTGAAACATT
The DNA here is from genome assembly GCA_963277665.1 of Viscum album. NCBI lineage: Eukaryota > Viridiplantae > Streptophyta > Magnoliopsida > Santalales > Viscaceae > Viscum > Viscum album. The sequence goes on from OY728133.1 coordinate 1,872,640,398, forward strand.
TTTATAAAACATGGGTTTGACAGAATTTAATTTTCTAAATGAAGAGATAGGTCTTGTGATTTTTTTTAAAAATCATTTTATTTATTATATTTAATTCAAGGGATTCAAAAATTGGTAATGATATATGTAAAAATCAATAATAAAAATATGATAACATAATTTATGAGTTTTATTTAATGATATATAATAATATTTCATTAATGAACACATAATCATAAATAATATCGATAAATGGTGAGATTATTTAAATAAACTCTTAACAAACGGTAACTAAGAATCATACACCACATGTAAGGAAATGAAATTAAATGGTTAATTAAAATATCATAAAAATAAGTATATTTATGTTATAATATATATAATTTATGTTATACACCTCATATAAAAATATTGATGTATAATATGACATTTTCCTTAAAGAAGTCTAATTGGGAGAAAATTACTTTAACAAATTGGTAACTTTTGAAACATAAATCAGGGACATAAAAATTGTAAAATTGTTTTGTAAATACCCATATAATATTCTATAAGTTGAATTGAATAAATTATAGGGTATTATATACACCTCACAAAAGATTTTTGCGGTGAATAAGGCATGTATCTCACTGAAATATAGAGTGATATTAAATTCCATTACATTGTGTCTTGACTATCATGGTAATTGTACGTACATCATGTATAGTAATTGTAAGATTATTATACATATTTTATATATGAATATTCTTATATCTAATACCATATATATTGTTATTATTACCTTATGTAACCCTCTTGTTAACAGTTCTATGTTAAGGTTTAACTTTGTGTAATATCCACCTTGTTTTTCCCATGCGTCATAATTTGTTATATGATTATCAATTATACTTATATCAGGATTTATAAGATGTAAAAAATAATATAAATATCAAAAAAATTCAGTATCTATTTATTATAATAATATATATTATATAAAAAATTAAATGGAATACACAATTTATAGAGACAATAAGTTGTATGTACGCATGAATGTTGTTTTGTTTTTATTTTCATATTGAAAGAAAGAGAGTAAATGACATATAAGTATACATATATTTATATATATCATTATTATAAAAACATTATTATATTATATATATCATATAATTTTACTAAATAAATCCTTAATACATTCCATTTAGTGTCTTATTGAATCACATAACTTTGAGGGGCGGTAGTCTGCACTTCCTCAGATGAAATTTTCATATTTACACAAGATAGAATGTAAAATGATATAAGATATAAATTAAATAAATATGATTAAATTAATTATAAATATTTTAAATATAATATATTAATATATTTCCCATTAGAATTTCCACCTTAGGAGGCGGTAAAGGAAGAATATGCAATCATCATTTTGTGAGGCAGTAGTTCATCGTACAAATAAACAGTATCTATATTACCCATTAGATGGAAGTGTGTGTATGTGTAGGAAAAATTAATATAATAAAAAAATAAGAATATTGAGGAAACTTTTTTTGGTATATAATTATATAATATGGAGAGAGTAGGGGATGGATAATAAAAATAACATTAAAGTGCTTAAGGTTTTATGCTAATTTTTCTTTGGGTAAATCGTTTTAGTTTTCACCAATGGACTTCCATGGATTGATTCTGGGTCAATGGGAGGACTCAAGAACAAATTGAGGATTTGGGAGATTTATATGGGTAGATATTGTCATAAATTATGTTGATTGTGACATGTGTGGATGTTGGAGGATAGGATACCTTTTATAGTGGTAGAGGAGTGTCACTCTTGTAATATTCTAGATATGGGAAACTACACCCACATTTTTTATTGCACGTGGATCCAATATTTGTAAAAATTTGATAAAATGGTGGATACAATCTAAATATTTCCAAAATATGTCTTTTTGAAATTTTTATATGTTATAATTGTACTTAAATTTTGGGTTTTCTCCCTTGTTAAGCTTAATTTATGTTGATTTTTATAATTAAATTTAATTGTATTCTGTAATATTTTTTAAAAAAAATAATAATATATTATTATAAACTATAAATTATTTTCATTCCATATATGGAATCTCTTTTTCCAAATTCCAATCAAATAATTTTCAAGGATATTTTTAAATTTATCCCCATATATGGGACAACATAGATGGTTTTTGAAGTGAAAATATTCAAATTTTTTCTATTCTTTTTTAAAAATCAATGATAAATTGATTCCAAAGACTTAAAATAGATATATATAGTCAAACATTATTTCTAAATAATATTAATTATTGGGTAAAAATATAATTTATCCTTATAAATAAACTAGATGTAAAATATGTTTTCAGTCAAATGTCATTGTTTTCAAAATTCATTAAAATATGATATTTCATTGAAAATTACTTGAAATTCTCCCTAAGTTAATTATTATATTTTTATATCAACTATGAAGTTTATTTTTTTCTATAAAATCTATAAAATATCCAATATTAATATTTAAAATGGGTAGCTCATTAAAATTCGGTAAAACTACCTTAATGAAAATATAGGTTTTTATATTTAATATTGGTTTTGTTCTTATCTTATGCCAATAAAATATAATGAATGAATATAAAAAATATTTTAATTAATAATATATTTATATATATATTGAATTAATATCACTCAGTAATTATAATTAGTTTAATTTCTTAGGGTGAAATTAATTTTTGAGAATAAAAATTACTTTTTATAAAAATATTTCATTTATATTAAATTTATTCATATGTTCACTGTAACTGATGAATTAATTTTTTATTTGTGTAAAAAATATATTTTAATATTTTAGTTAACACTATTAATATCCACCACCTTTATAGGTAGGTTAAATCTTAATATATAAAATAATAATATTTTAAGAATATATTGATTTTTGTAGTAATCAGTCTTGTGTGTAGCGTAGGTCATTGACAAATATCAGTCTTTTGTGTAATGTAAGAAAACCAGAGTGTTATGTATAAATAAATATAAACTTTATATTTCATGTAGTGAACAATTCAATTTTTATTGATTATAACAAAATTCAAACATAGTGCTTTAATATTAATAAATTAACTATTTTTAGTGTTGCATGAAATAATTAATATCAAAAAGAATAAATTAATTCAAAATAAAACATTCCTAAAATATCAACATATTACATTGGACACATTGGAAATTAATTTATCCATTAATAATATAGCCCTCTTTAATGTGTTGAATGCTAAAGAGAGGGAAAAAAACCCAATCCCCTAAGGATATCTTGTTCCCCCTCTATTATTCGATGAGATTTCATATGGTCTAGTATTTTCAATGAAAATCATGTTCCAAGTAGTATTAACTTAGGTTGATCAAAAAAATCACCAATTAGCATATTATTATATATTTAAACCACCAAATTCATGATCTGATCTCAATTTCTTGAGTGTAGTACTCTTTGATTCATTAAACATTATAGATAAGTGTGAAATAAGAAATATTTTTTTTAATATTCTACTTAAACTAAATCTTTTATGAGAGTGACTTTCATGGGGATGGAATAATATCATATATACATTTAAAAATAAATATCATTAAATTCAAAAAAAAATGAAATTGTTTTTAATTGATTTCTGAAATCTAAAACAGAAACTCTATCTAAAAAATCAAGAAATCTGAGCTTTGGGCATCAATGTGTCCAACAGAGTTTGTTTTTCCAAATAATGTAGAAATGTATAAAATGTTTTTTAAATAATCAATGTTTAACATAATGATTAATATGATATATTATTAAATAAATTAAATTATTATTTATCTCAATGAAAAATACCACTTTCCATGTTGGTCGTGATATAGAGAGATGATCGTCGATTCTTTGATGAAGGATCTCTCTCTAGGGTTGCAGCTTTGAATATAAACCATATCTATACCACTAATAATTTCTATAATGAAATTATAAATTGTTGATCAATGTAATAAATTAAAAAACAAATTATAAAATTATATATTTTAAATAATGCCTCTTCACCACTGTGAAAAAACATAACCACACCACAAAATTATGTCCCACTGTCCTAGGGGAAACACCGCAAGATATACTAAATAAAGAAGTCTAATTTCAATCCAACTATATGATATTGGGGAATATGATATATTTCCACATTTAAAAAATATATTTTTACCATTTATAATATCTTATTTTGATCAATCATCACACTAAAACACATCATTTACATTTAATTTATTTTTACTAAACTACATTAATCTAAAACAGAGATCTAATTTTGAGCATTATAAATGTCACCCTCATTTTGAAAATCATAAATTTATATCCTCACCATGTTTGAATTATTTATACCTAAATTAAACTATATCCAGATATATCAATAAATTTCTCAAAATTATATTCAGAAAAAATAACACCTCAAACATTGAGAGATCAAAAAAATTAAAAACAACAAGTGGTCAGGTATTCAACTACAACAACCAAAAAATCACTGTAATATCTAGAAAACATAATAAAAATTTCTTATTCCTGAGTAAGTTAACAATTAATATATTAACTATAAAAATGTACATTTTTAAATCCGAACATGAAATAAGAACCACATTAAAAACATTGAAGAATGGAGAACATATCAATCACAAGGATTTTAATCAGATGTCCTCCCACCTAATTAACAGAAAGTTTCCACATATAAAACTAAACATTCATCATCATTGTTGAAATTCTGAATATTAAAATACAAAATTTTTAGTCTACATATATAAATTTTTTCATACCATAACATCAATTATAATTAATCCATGGAATAAACTTCAAGATCCCCTTATTTGAAGAATATTTATTGGTATATGTTTGAAAACATATAATCATAACCAACACCCTATACAGTCACTATTAATGTGTTGACGTAGACTCAAGGATTATTTATAGTCAACATATTTCTAGCTTGATGTTACATAAAAATATAAACAATACAAGGGATAAAAGGAAAAAATGGAATGCACACTAAACATTTAATCACAATGTGTCCATACTAACTACTAATTGAAAATAAACTAAATTTAAATATTGGGACAATGATATCTATGTTAAAATATATAGAAATTTATAAATGTTCATCCCTATTTAGAACCTCACCCCATGTGTAACCAAACAGCCACTTAGGGTATCCTGGGTTCATGTAAATAATAAACCATACCAAAACTATTACGTTCAAATGAAATCGATGATTACAGGAGATCAAAACCATGGAATAATTGTATAAAAAAGTAGATGATAAATGATATATTCATAAATAATTTTCATTCATATTCCTTGCACTTCATAACCTTAAGAGATAACTACTGGTATTATGTCTTATCAATCATCAAAAAGAAATAATATTTTCATCATTTAATCATATCACTAATACATCTCCCTAATTTGAATAATGTTCTCATCACAATAGGAACTTTTGTCTCCTTTTTTATCACAACTATTTAAAAATAACAAATCAAGGGTATGAAATGAGTGTGTATAACCCCCATATTTTTTAGTATGTTATTTTCATTAAAGTAATTCAATAACTTCTGATACAAGCAACACCGATTTTGAGCGCACCACGACTTACCAAACTAGCCATTCAAAAAGAATTTATTAATAGTATTAACTGAATTTTTAATTTTATATAATCCATATAATTTTAGAATCCATATTATGTGTTTCATAGACATAATATAAGAAAGAATCATTTTTTTTAAATAAAAGAACTATTTTTCAAAAAAATGCAATTTTACATCCTTTTAATGGAAACGCCTTTTTAAAACCAATAATTGATACTTTTACGGATTTTATTTAGTGAAATGGAATTCTTAATTATAATTGGAACATAAAAATTTATTTTGTAGAAATTTTTGGTACTTTTCTGATAACGTTCATATTTTTATTTTAATTGAAAAAAAAAATTTAATTGAAATAATTTATAGTGATAAAATATGTATTTTATTGGATTGGAAGTATAATTAGATTATATTTTTATAATTTAATACTATTTATATCATTATAAGTATTTTCACATTTTAATTTTACATAAACACATGTCAATATTTTAATAATTTTTACTTTTTAAAAACCCGCATTTCAGTTTTGTCGACCGGAATTAATTTAAAATAAATTAATGAAACTTCTATGTTTTTAATTGGGGAAAATAAAATTCATTTTCTAATTATGAATATAAAATTATCTTAGGGAAAGTTTTTGATATTTTCTGAAAACATTAAATTTTTTATGAATAGCGATGAACAATACATTATAGTTTAAAACCGACATTTTATTTAAATAATTAATTATTTTATTTAACTTTTTTAATGCCAAAGTAGATATATAATACATATATAAGTTCAATTTAATTCAATGGTGTCATTTTAAAATAAAATTAGATGTATAAAATTTTATTGAACCTTTTACCATCTCATACCCACCTCCTAGGAGCATTTGCAAATTTACATTAAATATAATTTTAACCCTTCTATGAGTTGAATTTCAAAAATCATAGAGACGCTATGAAAATCATTACGTAATGTGTGGTTCAATAAAATAAAAATAATTTTTTTAGAATAGTAAGTTTTGACTTTTATTTTCCACGGTTAAAATTAAATAGGGTGATTAAGGGTAAAAATGATATCATAATTACCCTCAAACATGTCCTAATTCTATTTAATAAGTATAATTCGACCAAAAATAACATTAGGATTAAAATATGAACCTATATGGTGAACATGGATTAGATTAAGATAGTTATTAATTTATTTATAGAAGTGTTTAAATAGTTCAATTCAAAGTTTAATAACTAAACCATTTTTAATATAAGGTTACACACAATATAAATTCAACTATAAATATTCATTATAATGATAAAACGATTTCCTATATAATGGTATTTTATTTATAATTGTTAGACATTAAATAATTTAATTTATTTATGTCACAATGATGATACGATAATTACCTTATTAATGTAATATTGAAATAATTGATATTATAAATATCCAAATAAATGTAAATTTAGACTTCTGCTGAATTAAATAAATTTTCTAGGTTAATATGACATTTTAATGTTATTTGAATAAATTTTATTCTATGTAATATTGTTTTCATGGATTTCTAAAAAATTAAATTCTAAATAGTGTCAAAATTAACATAATTGGGTTTTTAAAACAAATATTATATTATTAATTGATATAATATTCAAAAAATATATAAGGCTTGGAAAAAGGAAATATATATGGTTATATATATTAATAATGAACAGTATGGGGTTCTGTTGTAATGTTATAGTACGTTTATTAACCATATAATATAAAAATACAAAGAGAAGTGGTAAATGTAATAATATTTAACTAAGAGTTAAATCTAAAAGATAATGTAAATATGATGCCATAAACCTATCTAACACCATTTTGTTGAGAGTTTTTAGACCCTTACCCAACATAGCCCTAAAATAATTAAATTTTGAGACATTATAAATCGAAAATTGTTTTATTATAAAGCAATATTCAAAACTTTTCCTAAAGTGACCCTCACATCTCTTATAAAAGGTCACTTCCCATTATTTTCACACCCCCAAAGCCTTATGGATCGGCCAAATTCTACCAAAATATATCCCAACGTTCCTTCCTTCATATTTGAGGAATTATTTTTCTCATAAATCCATTTTATGGATACCTTTTTATGAAATTTAAATGAAGAACCTAGAGAAGAGGTAAATATTTCCTCACCTCTTTCAAGTTCGTTACTTCTTCCACTTCCTCTTTCTTTGTTGTTTCCATTCTAAAATAATATCTTCGGGATACTCTATATACTGTGATGTTATTATAAAAATTTTACAACTATATTCATAATTCAATCCTCCCTATAAATCACAAAGTCACCATACGTGAGTACGTACGGATTACCATCTCCACATCGTGGTGCAGTTTGTTATTCAAGCACATCATTATTTTGATTGGTATAATAATGAGTAAAAATGATTTAAATAATAAATATAACATTTTATTTATTCTGTATATATGATATACCATCCAATAACATATGATAACCCCATGAATATAATGATATTGTCGCTCCTGCGTACGTACAGATTACCGTCTCCATGAACGTTATGAGATTCATTCCCCATCGTAATCATTCAAGAATTATTTTCATATTATGATTAGAAATAATGTTTATGAACTTAATATCATTTTGTATATGAATAAAATACATCCTATACATACAAACATGGCTTACGTAACCAAGTATATAAAGGAAACTGATCAGTTAACACCTGAAACGATGATACTACGTAAATAATATTAACAAAGAAATGTTAGAGGATCGAATATGATGTCATATTTAGGAATATATTTCTTGTATAATTTAATAGAAATTATTTAAATATTTTAAATGTGGTTAATTATCCTCGACCAAGGAAAAGTACAAGGTATGGGGTTTTCATCTAACTTCTTTTGTCACTTTAGATTCAAGCAATATTGACAGTATTTCCTTTTGTGTTGTGTATGAACTTCCCATGATTGTTTTATTTGTGTAATATAATTTAATTTATGGGTATTTAAATCTTAATTGTATGATACTTCTTTCATGGGTTGTATTTTTTGTATGTTACCAAATCGGTAAGGGAATTTCAAATTTCAATTTCCACTCATTGGGCTTTATGAATACTTCATTGATTATTTTACTTCATGATTATGTGTAGAATCACTATTTATTATTTTTGTTGTAATTTACACACCCCATTATGTGGAAATTATTTTGATACACATAATCACTCCATTTATAAATTCTCTAGTCATCGATATGATCTTGATAAGAGTAATTTTAATTCAATATCTATTTATTGAGTTAAACAACCAATTCATTAGTGTTGATTTCACAAGAATATGTGTGAATGTACTTTGATTGATTTACAGTAAATATATAATCATATTTAGTGTATTTATATTATTCAAACATAATTATGTAATTTATTTATCCTTAACTTAAGGATACAGTCTTTATATGGTATTTCATCTTAACTTCCATTCCATTGAGTCATCTTTGTTTTTCTGTGCCAAATCACTTTTTTTGGTGTATATACTATACATTGACATAGTATATCATGAACCACTTTATTATAATGATATTATAATGTTTTTATTACCTTAATTATTTGTATTCAAGCATCTCTCATTTTGTTAGAAACTCTAACTAAAATATCATTTTAAATGATATAAAATTTTGTTCTTATAAATCATTCTCATTAATGCCCATGTTTTTAAAATGGTTTTGAGGATTTATTGATATGGAAAAGAATGTTTTAAAATGTTAATTTCTTTCAAAAGTTTCAATGTGGTATGGGACACATTGATTCAAAAACATATTTTAAACAAATTCATGATATATTGAGAGACATTTAAATGTTTTCAAGAAAAAGGAGGATATTTCTCTCAAATAGTTTTGATGATTATTTTCATATTTGTCAATATCCATCATTATTATCAATCGTGGTTGAATTATTATAATAAAATAATACATATTGTAATGAATGAGTTATGTTTGACTGTGGATGTGCTATTTTTATACCATTTATGGTTTGTGGTTAAAATATTGACACTTCGTATGCTAGTTTTAATACGGATGTTTAGATTATTTTTCAACATTTTCATAAGAGAAATGTATTAGGCATAGTAAGTGACTGGTGGATCCCACTATATCTCCTCTATGCATCGGTAGGTCTCATGAGAGGAACTAGTGTCTTAGCATAAGTCATTGACAAAATATTATTTGTAGTCTTGGCACAAGGCCTTGTCTATGTGATTTGGAAGTCTGGAATTATACATTCCATCATTATGAATGTGACTATTGATATTTCATTTTATTATTCGACTAGTATAATATCCAGATGATTAATAAAATTAAATTATTTGATTTTATCTTTTCCATATTATGCTGAAGATTATTTTTAAAAGGCTTTTGTTTTAGTCTTATACATTCCCTTAAATTTTTATGCTTATTTATGAAAGTTTCAGCTATATTGTTATCCTTACTGAGCATCTCAGCTCACACCTTGCTATGTTATATTTTTCCAAGGATTTGATGAAGTATTTTATAGTATACCTGTAGGGATAGGCTAAGGATATATGTGTGTTTTAAAATGGGATGAAATGTTTTCGATGTTTTTATTTCATGATGTAATGTAAAAAATATGAGTGTGTCTAGTAATTCCAAGCCTACAAAACTGAACCGTCTTTTAGGACATGATTCCATGTATCAGGTCAATGTTATATAATATTTCACCGACTCTGGGTAACTATTGTTGGGGTGTTAAAATTGGTATTAGATGAAGTTTACTACAATACTTGGAAGCTAGATTTAGAAAACATACTCTGATTAGAAACCACTGCCCTAAGATAGACATTGAGGATTAGTATATTAGAACATCCAAAAATTTGGTAATGTAAATATTATGTGGGTTTTCCAAGAAATACATCCCTGTCTGGATATGAGTAGGAAGATGTGGCTCTAGAAAAGATGTACCTAGGGGTGAAAACACCAACAAGGAGTTTCGGGCTTGACCTGGGGTATCCTGGTACACAACAACAGGCCTTTCTTAACTCATGGTTATGACACTCCTAAGGGATATGCTTAGAATAACTCACATTTTCATTACAAACTAATTCAATCGATTTTAATATAACATGAGAATAAATAACCTTGGTTAATATTAAGGTGTTTTAGATTGAAAATAATGTGTTATGATATTCTCTAAATGATTTTATTATTCACACAATTCTTTCTATTGTTAGTCAATGGATGGAGTCCAAGGATGTCATGGTAACATTGAATGGGATGTACAGGGTGGGAAAGGTGTTAGAAATGAGCAACGAAATTGATTTTTGATTCATGTAAAAGATATCATGTTTATACCAAATGAATTTTTCAAAAATATGATAAACAACATATATATTATCCAACTCCTCGACTCAGCGACAAAAAGAAAAGCGGTGAATTATAAGAGCTACAGCAGTGGAGACCATGGAGAAATGAAATCTCAATTTCTATCATGCAGAAAATGTGGAAGGAGACACCTAGGAAATTGTCTTAATAGAACAAATAAATTCATTATATGTGGGAAAGAAGGACATAAAGTAAAGAATTGATGAGAAAAAATGAAGAATAATGTGGAAGAAAATTAAAAGGATCCTAAGAATCCAATTACAATTCTTTGTCATAAATGTGAGGGACCTTGGCATTACTTGAGTTAATTCCCTATTCTATTGGATAACCTCTATGTCAAGGAACAACCTATGAATATATAAATGGATAGAGGAATGTTTAATTTGTGGGATCACTTTGTAAGACTATTCTCGAGTATGGGTAACTATGCAGTTTGTTATGTGAAAATTTTATTTGATAAAGAATTATCTTTTCTTTTGTAGATATAGTTATAAAGAACCGTTTGGGTTTATATGGTCCTTGAATTTGTGGAAATTATGGGTAATTAATTTTTGGGATGAAAATTCCAGGTATGGGATAACATTTGTGGTAAAATTATGTTATGTTTATTTTGATGAATTTATATCATTTTGGGAATGTTAGAGAATATAGTTTTTGAAAAAGGACAACACACAGACCGTGTGACAACCCATCGTGTCTGAATATATTGTGAAAACTGAACCCACAACCATAGTGTGATTGGGATTTATCACCTACCACTGGACTAAGTGTAGTCCCTGGTTAGTGTGACTAATTCTTTTTAGTTAAATGATTTTATTGATCAATAATAAGTCGGTTTAGTATCTTATGTCTAATCAAATGGATATCCTTAATATAGGAAAACTATTTGGTGATTAAGTGATAAATGTTATTTTGGAAGACGTTCACTCTGTTGGGAACACTATATGCCTGAGGTTAATACAATACTATGGGATATCATTTGAGGATTAATGGTGGATTTTTATCTATGTTTTTATTGTATATTTATTTTTATTTGGGTTATTAATGGAAATTATTAACATATCATAGAGAATATGTGATTAGGTTAATTAGTTTTATGTATATGACTTTACGGGTATTCGATGTTATTTGAAGATTCAATTTAACGTGGAAGACTGTGTAATCAAATTATTATATTTTTTGGGTTTCAATATTAGTTTGGATTATATTTAAATAATTTTAAGGACAATGGTTTATTGAATGTTATTTATTGAACTATTGAAATTGTTGGTTTAATCTTAGAAATTAATATTAGTATTTATTTCTCTAAAAGATTATCCTTTGGGGGGGTCATCTGATCTTGTACTGACCATTTTGGATTTTAATAATCTCTAAAGACAATGTAAATATATAGTTTATCCTTTATGGATCATGTGATTCTGTAGAAATTGATTCTAGCACTTCAGGTGTGGCCATATCATCTTGAATACTCATCTTTAGGAAAAAAGAGATGAGGTAGAGGTATAAATTTATTAAAGGATGAAACCCTACATAAAATGTAAGTATATCCATGTATGTTCTAAGCCAATATCAAAAATAAATTTCATAACATTATGAAATAGAACTTAAAACAAAAACTATTTTCTGTTTACTTTTCCACCTGGGAAACTAATGATCGTTTACAACATCAAAGTTTTGTGGTTTTCTTGTTGTTAATGTTCTCCTGATCATGTTTTTTATCACTCTCCATCAGAACTTAAAACATAGTTTATCTTCCATATCCTTGTTTTCCTACATAAAATCCTAGTAATGGTTATCTCAAGTGAACTTTGTACTTCTCTTTATTTTTTTTAAAGTGGTAGTTTGATTGAATCTTTTTCTGATGTGGGTCATTAAATGTAGTTCCCAAGCCCAATTTTAAAATTATGTGGAGGTAATTTCCAAAAGGGGGGAAGAATGTAACACCACAATATTTCATAGTAAGTTATTTTTTTTAATGTTATTCAGTAAATTGTGATACACGCAACAACGAGTTTGAGTGCACCACGACTTACCAAACTAGAAATTCAAAAGTATGTATGAATAGTATTAATTGAATTTTCATTTTTATATACTCCATATAATTTTTGAATCCATATTATGTGTTTCCTAGACATAATATAAGCACAAATTTATTTATTTCAGATAAAAATAACTATTTTTAAAAAAATTCAATTTTACCACATTTTAATGGATAAACCTTTTTAAAAACAATATTTGACACTTTTATATATTCAATTTAATGAAATTAAATTCTTCTCTAGAGTCAGGACAAAATAATTTATTTTGGATAAATTTTTGGTACTTTTTAGATAACTTCCATATTATTATTTTAATTGGAAACATATTTTTTAATCGAAAAAGTTTATATTGTTAAATTATATATTTGAATGGCTTGGAATTCTAATTAGATTATATATTTATCATTTAATACAATTTAGGTCATTATAAGTAATTTCACATTTAAATCTTCCATAAACACATTTCAAAATTTTGATAGTTTTTACTCTTTAAAAACATCCTTTTCAGTTCTGACAATGAGAATTAATTTTAAATTAAATAATGGAACTTCTATGTTCTGAATTTGGTAAAATATGATTCATTTTAGAATTCTGAAAATCTTAATTATCTTAGGGTAATTTTTGGTATTGTCCTGGAATATTTAAATTTTTGATGAAATGTGAAAAACACTTCGATATAGTTTAAAACTGACATTTTATTTAAATAATTATTTATTTTATTTAAAAATTTATGTCAAAATATATATATAATACCTATATAAGTTCAATTTAATTCATTGGAGTCATTTTATAATTAAATTAGATTAATAAAATTTTATTGAACTTTTTACCATCTTTTACCCACCACCTAGGAGCATTTTCAAATTTACATAAAACATAATTTACCACTTCTATGAGTTGAATTTCAAAAATCTCACAGACACTATTAATATCAGTAAGAAAAATGTGTTTCAATAAGTTGAAAATATTTTTTTGTGAATAGTATCTTTTGGCTTTTATTCACCATGATTAAAAGAAAATAGGGTAATTATGGGTGAAAATGGTGTCATAGTTAGCCTAATGCAAGTCCTAATTCTATTAGATAAATATAATTCGAGAAAATACCCTTAGGAATAAAATATGAACCCCTTTGGTCCACTTGGATTAGATTAGGACATTTGTTATTATTTTATTTAAAGAAGATTTAAAAGAGTTAAATTATATTTTTAATAAATAAACCATCATTAATATTGGGTTACACATAATATATATTCAACTATAAATAATAATTATAAATCTAAAATTATTTCAAATATAATGGTATTTTATTTATAATTTTCAGACATTAAATAATTTAATTTATTTATGACACAATGATGATGCAGTAATTACATTATTAATAAAATATTAAATTAATTGATTTTAAAAATATCCAAATAAATGTAAATTGGAACTTCCGATTAATTCCACTAATTTTATACCTTAATATGACATGTAAAGGTTAGTTGAATATATTTTATTCAAAGTAATGTTTTTACGGCTTTCCAAAAAATAAAATACTAAATAATGTCAAAATTTACATAATTTAGTTTTTAAAACAAATATTATATTATTAATTGATATAATATTCAAAGAAATCTAAGTCTTGGCCAAAGAACATAGAAAAGGTTATATATCTTATTAATTAACCACGTGGGGTTCACTTGTCATGTTATAGGATGTTTATTAACCTTATAATATAAAAATACAATGAGACATGGTAAATGTCAAACTACTTAACTTTGAGTTAAATATAAAATATAAGGTTAATATAATGACCTAGACCTATCTGAAATCTGTTGGTTGAGATTTTTTCGACTCATCCCCACCTTATATTTTAAATAATTTTTTTTGATCCATTAGAAACCGAAAATGATTTTATTATACAATAATATCTAATACATTTCTTAAAGTGACCCTCACCTATCTTATAAAAGGGAACATCCCCTTCTCTTAATTTCACACTTCCAGAGCATTTTTCTTCATCCAAACCGATCCCAAATATCCTATAAACTTCCCTACCTTTATCATAGAGTCCTTCCATGGGTCAGAAAGCTATCTTAAGGAGCCCTATTAATCAAAGGAAAAGAAAGAACCCAAAGAAGAGGTAAATATTTCATCACCTCTTTCAAGTTCTTTTCTTCTTCCTTATCCTATTCCTTTTTTGTTTCCATTCTAAAATAATAATTCCAGTATCTTCAATATACTATGATGTTATTATAAAAATTTTACAACCATATCCATTATTCTCTCCAACATATAAATGTCAAAGTAATCATACGTGCATACGTACATATTATCGTCTCCACGTCGTGGTGTAGTTTGTTGTTCAAACCCTTCATTAATTGGATGAGTATAATAATTAGTATAACTGAGGTAAATAATAAATATAAAATGTTAATGATTCTTTATATATGATATACTATCCAATTAAATACTATTTCACCATAAATATATTTATATTGTCACTCGTGCGTACGTACAAATAACTGTCTCCACGAACGCGATGAGATTCATTCCCCATCATAATCATTCAAGAATAATATTCATTTTTTGATTAAAAATAATTCTTATGAACATAATATCATTTTGGATATAAATAAAATACATTACATCTACAATAAACATTACTTACGTAACCGAGTATATAAAGGAAAACTGATCATTAAACACCCAAAATGATGATACTACTAAAATATTATTAAGAAATAAATATTAGAGGATCACATATGATATCATATTTATGTATATAGTTCTTTTATAATTTAGTAAAAATTATTTAACTATTATACATGAGGTTAACATACCCTCGACAAAGGAAAAGTACAATGAAATGGGTTTTCATCTCGCTTCTTATTCGCGTGAGATTCATGCTATATTGCCACTATTTCCTTTTGTGTGTTGTATGTACTATCAATGATTGTATTATTTGTGTAATGTAAATTAATTTATGGGTATTTATGTATTCATTGTATGATACTTATTTCATGGGGTGTATGTTTTGTTAGACCCCAAATCGGGAAGGGAATTCCAAATTTCAATTTCCACTCATTGGGCTTTATGCATAAATCATTGATTATTTTATTCCAATATTATGTGTGGAATTAATTTTTATTATTTGTGTAGTAAATTCCACTCCCCTTTCTTTGGATATGCTTTTGATACACATAATCACTCCATTTATAAATTCTCAATTCATCTATATGAACTTTATAATAGTAATTTCAAATCAATCTCCATTCATTTAGTTAAACATCCAATTCATTGGTGTTGTTTTTACAAGAATATGTATGAATGTCCTCTAATTTATTTACACTGAATATCAAAAAATATTGTGTTTATTTATATTTTTCACACATAATTATTTCTTTTATTTATCCTTAACCTAATGATACTGTCTTTATAAGATATTTCATCTCAACATAAATTCCATTGAGTATTCTTTGTTGTTATACTCCAACTCAGATTTGTTTGGTGTATATATTTTACATTGAAATAGTGTATCAGGAATCCCTTTATTCCCATGATATTATAATGTTTTAATTACCTCAATTATTTTTATTCAAGCGTCTTTCATTTGATTAGTAACTCTAACTAAAATATCATTTTAAATGTTTTAAAAATTTATTCTTCTAGTTCATTATCATTGATGTCGATGTTTTTAAAATGGTTTTAATGATTTATTTATATGGACATGAATTTTTTAAATGTTAATTCTTTTCAAAAAATTCAAAGTTATATGGGACACTTTTATTAAAAAATATCTTGTAAATGGATTCTTGATAAATAGTGAGACTTTTAAATGTTTTCAAGAAAAAGGGGATATTTCTCTCAAATTGATTGGATGATTATTTTAATCTATGTCAATATCCTTCATTATTCTTTATTGATGTTGATTTATTATAATAAAATTATCCATATTGTATTTAATGACTTATGTTTGACTGTGGATGTGATTTTTTTATACCATTCATAGTTTGTGGTTTAAATATTGACAATTCTTATGATAGTATTAATACGAATGTTTAGATTATGTTTCATCCTTTTCATATTAGGAATGCATTGGACTAAGTAAGTGATGGGTGGAGCCTACTATAGCTCTTCGATGCATTGGTTGGTATCATGAGACAAACTAGAATCTTGGCACAAGGCATTGAACAAATATTATTTTTAGTCTTGGCACAAGACCGTGCTTATGTGGTTATTACGTCTGGAATTATGCATTACATCATTATGAATGGTGCTATTGATATTTCATGTGATTATTAGACTAATGGAATATTCATGTGAATAAGTAAATGGAATTATTTGAATTTATGTTTTCCATTTAATGTAGAAGATTATGTTTAAAAGGATTTTGTTTTGGTCTTTTACATTGCCTTAAATGAATATGCTTATTTATGAAAGTTTCTGCTATATTGTTATCCTTACTGAGAATCTTAACTCACCCATTTCTATGATTTATTTTTCCGAGGATTTGATGAAGTATTTTATAGTTGACATGTAGGGATAAACTAAGGATATATGTGTGTTTAAAAATGAGGTGAAATTTTATTATTGTTTTTATTTCATGATGTAATGTAAAACTTATGAGTGTATCTAGTACTTCTAAGCCTATTAAACTGATCTATCTTTTAGGAAATGATTCCATGTATCAGGACAATATTATATAATATTTCACCAACTCTAGGTAACTACAGTAGGGGTGTTACAGTTGGTATCAGATTATGTTTATTACAACCCTTCAAATATGTATTTAGAAAACAAACATTTATTTAAAAACACAACCCTAAGATAGACATTGAGGATTAGTATAGAAGAACATCCCAAAAATTGGTAATGTAAATATTATGTGGGTTTTCCAAGCAATAAATCCATGTCTGGATATGAGTAGGTAGAGGAAACTCTGGCGCAGATGTACCTAAGAGTAAAAAACTCCAACATGTTGTTTTGGGCTTGACTTGGTGTATCCTCATACATGACAACGATCCTTGCTGTACTCATGGATACGAAACTCCCAGGGGATATGCTTAGAATAATTCAAATTTTCATTACAAAATGATTTTAAGGATTTTAATATAAGATGAGAATAAATAACATTGGTTAATATTAAGGTGTTTTAGATTGAAAATAAGGTGTTATGATATTATTAGATGATTTAATGACTCACAAGATTCATTATTGTGTTAGTAAATGGATGGATTCCAAGGATGTCATAGTAACATTGAACATTATGTATAGGGTGAGAATGGTGGTGGAAATGAACAACTAAATTTATTTTTAATAGGTGTAAAAGATATCTTCTTTATATCAATTCAGTTTTCTAAAAATATGATCAAAAAAATATATATTAACCAACTCCTCGACTCAATGAAGAAGAGAAAGGTGTTGAATGATAAGAGCTCCAACAGTGGAGAACATGGAGAAATAAAAGCTCAATTTCCATCATGTAGGAAATGTGGAAGGAGACACCTAGGAAAGTGTCTAAATGGAATAAAAAAATGCATTATATGTGGTAAATAAGGATATAAATTAAAGATTTGCTGAGGAAAAATGACGATTATTGTGGAAGAAAATAAAAAGGATCCTAAGAATCCAATTACAGTCATTTCTCATTAATGTAAGGTACATTGGCATTACCT
This sequence comes from Viscum album, assembly GCA_963277665.1. NCBI lineage: Eukaryota > Viridiplantae > Streptophyta > Magnoliopsida > Santalales > Viscaceae > Viscum > Viscum album. The sequence continues at coordinate 1,872,659,042 of OY728133.1, forward strand.
AAGTTAATGCCCTATTCTATAAGATAACCTCTATGTCAAGGAACAACCTATGAGGAAATAAATGAATGGAGAAATGTTTAATGTATGGGATCACATTGGAAGACTATTCTATTGTATGTCTAACCGTGCATTTTGTTATGTGAAAATGCTATTTGAGGATGAATTTTCATTTCTTTTGTGGATATAGTTATAAAGAACCATTGGTGTTTATATGACCCTTGAATTTGAGGAAATTATGGGTTATTTATTTTTGGGAATAAAATGTGAGGTATGAGATAACATTTATGGTTATATTATATTATGGTTATTTTTTAGAATTTATCTCATTTTGGGAATGTTATAAAATATAGTTTTTGAAAAAGGACAACACGCAGACCGTGTGATGACCTGTCGCGTCGGACAAAGCTGCGAATATCAAACTCACAAAAATAGTGCTACTGGAATTTATTGCCTAACACAAGACTACGTGTAGTCCCTAGTCAGTGTGACTAATTATTTTTAGTTAAATTATTTTATAGATCAATAATAAGTTGATTTGGAATCATATGTCTTATCAAATGTATATACTTAGTATAGGTTAACTATTTGGGGATTAAGTAATAAATGTTATTTTGGAAGATGTTCGATCTGTTGGGAACACTATATGCCTAAGGAAAATAGAATACTATGGGATTTCATTTTACGAGTATATGTGGATTTTTGTCTTTGTTTTTATTGATGATTGTTTACAATTTGGGTTATTTATGAAAATTATTAACATATCATAGATAATATGTGATTAGGTTAATTACTTTTAAGTATGTGACTTTAAAAGTAATCGATGTTATTTGGAGATACAATTTAATGTGGAAAACTATGTAATAAAATTCATCTAATTTTTGGGTTTCAATAACATCTTAGATTATATTAAAAAAAATTGAGTACAATTGTTTATTGAATGGTATTTATTGAAATTTTGGAATTGTGGTTTAATTTTAGAAATTAAGATTAGTATTTCTTTCTCTAAAGTACTATATAATTTAGAGATCATCTGACCTTTTACTAACCATTTTGGTTTTGGTTAATCTCTTAAGGCAAGGGAAATAAATAGTTTATCCTCTGTGGATCATGTGATTCACTAGAAATTGATTCTAGTGATTCAGGTGTGACCAAGTCATCTTGAATACTCATCGTTTGAAAAAAAAAGAGGTGAGTTAGTGGTAGAAATTTATTAAAGGATTAAACTGTAGTTAAAATTTAAGTATATCCCTGTATATTCTAAGTTAATATCAAAAATAAATTTCTTAACTTTATCAAATGGAACTTTAAAAAAAATTGTCTATTTAGTTTCCCAACTGGGAAACTAATGATCGTTTACCCCATCACAATTTTGTGGCTTTCTTATTCTTCAAGTTTTCCTGATCATGTTTTCTATCACTCTCCATCAGAACTTGACACTTAGTTTATCTTCCATATAAATGATTTCCTACACGGAATCCTAGTATGGGTTATCTCTGGTGACCTTTGTACTTCTATTTCATTCTTTTAAAGTGGTAGTTTTATTGAATCTTTATTCGATGTGGGACTTTTAATGAAGTTCCCAAACCCAATTTTAGAATTGTGAGGATTTAATTTTCAAAAGGGGGGAAGAATGTCACCCCAAGATTACTTAGTAAGTTATTTTCTGTAAATTTATTCAGTAACTTGTGCTACACGCAACACCGAGTTTGAGTCACCAAAACATACCAAACTAGCCATTCAAAAAGAATTTATGAATATTATTAACATAATTTTGAATTTTATATACTCCATATAATTTTAGAATCAATATTATGTGTTTCCTAGACATAATATAAGAAAAAATTCATTTATTTCAGATAAAAGAAGTATTTTTAAAAAAATAAAATTTTACCACTTTTTAATGGAAAACCCTTTTTAAACCCAATATTTTACACTTTTATATATTCAATTTAATGAAATTAAATTCTTCTTTATAATTGGGAAATAAAAATTTATTTTTGATAAATTTTTGGTACTTTTCTGATAACTTCTATATTATGATTTTAATTGAAAACAACTTTTTTAATTGAAATAATTTAGAGTGTTAAATTATATATTTGAATGGTTTGGAATTATAATTGGATTATATTTTTATAATTTAATATAATATAATTCATTATATGTAATTTCACATTTAAGTTTGACATAACCACATGTCAATATTTTGATTGTTTTTACTACTTAAAAACCTGCTTTCTGGTTTTCACAATGGGAATTAATTTTAAATTAAACAATGAAACATCTATGTTTTGAATTTGGTAAAATAGAATTTATTTTTGAATTTATAATATCAATATTATCTTAGGGTAAAGTTTTGTTGTTTTCAGGAAACATTCAGTTTTTGATGAATAGTGAAAAACACTACGTTATAGTTTAAATCCGAATTTTTTTTTAAATAATTATTTATTTTATTTAAAATTTTAAAGTAAAAATAGATATATATTACCTATATAAGTTAAATTTAATTAATTGGAGTCATTTTATAACAAAATTAGATGAATAAACTTTTATTGAACTTTTTACCATCTTTTCCCACCTCCTAGAAGCATTTGCAAATTTACATAAATCATAATTTTACCACTTCTGTGAGTTGAATTTAAAAAATTAGACTGACACTATTAATATCAGTAAGTAAAATGTTGTTTAATAAGATAAAAATAATTTTTGGTGAATAGTAACTTTTGTCTTTTATTTACCACGGTTAAAAGTATATAGGGTAATTAAGGATAAAAATGATATCATAGTTACCCTAACAAATGCCCTAAATCTATTGGATAAGTATAATTCGACCAAAAAAACCATTGGAATAAAATATGAAATTCTTTTGTCCACTTGTTTTAGATTAGGAAATTTTTTATTATTTTATTTAAATAATAGTTAAAAGAGTTAAATTCAATGTTTAATAACTAAACCATATTTAATATAGGGTTACAAACAATAAAAAATCGACTGTCAATAATTATTAGAAATCTAAAACTATTTTCTATATAATGGTATTTTATTTATAATTTTTATAAATTTAATAAATTCATTTATTTATGACATAATGATGATGCAATAATTACCTTATTAATGAAATATTTAACTAATTGATTTTATAAATATCCAAAAAAATGTAAATTGAGACTTCTGATGAATTCCAGTAATTTTTTTGCTTAATATGACATGTAAAGGTTAGTTGAATAAATTTTATTCGAAGTAAAAAAGTTTTTTTTACTTTCCAAAAAATAAAATACTAAATAGTATCAAAATTTAAATAATTTGGTTTTTAAAAGAAATATTATATTATTAATCAATATAATATTCAAAAAAATATAATTCTCAACAAAAGAACATAGATAAGGTTATATATGTTAATAATGAAACATTTAGGGTTCACTTGGCTTGTTATAGTATGTTTATTAGCCATATAATATGAAAATATAAAGAGACGTGGTAAATGTATGACTATTTAACTCAAAGTTAAATCTAAAGGAAAAGGTTAATATGATGATCTAGACCGATCTAAAATTTAATGGTTGAGAGTTTTGTGACCCATCCCCACCTCATCCTTTAAGTAATTCATTTTGGAGCCATTATAAACCGAAAATGGTTTTATTATAATATAATATTTCAAGCTTTTCCTAAAGTGACCCTTGCCTCTCTTATAAAAGGGAACGTCCCCTTCTCTTGATTTCACACTTCCAAAGCCTTTTTCCTCATCCATCCCCAGCCCAAATATCCTCTAAAAATTCGTACCTTCATCTTAGAGGCCTTCCTTTGGTCATAAAGCCAACCTACGGATCCCTTTTGATCAAATCAAAAGGAAGAACTCAAAAAAGAGGTAAATATTTAATCACCTCTTTCAAGTTATTTTCTTCTTCCACTTCCTCTTTCTTTGTTGTTTCCATTCTAAAATAATAACTCTAGTATATTATATATACCCTGATGTTATTATAAAAATTTTAAAACCATATTCATTATTTTATCCATCCTATAAAAGACAATGTCACTGTACGTGCATACGTACGGATTATCGTCTCCATGTCGTAGTGTAGTTTGTTATTCAAATGCCTCTTTATTTGGATGGGTATAATAATGAGTATAAATGATGTACATAATTATTATAACATGTTAATTATTCTTTATATATGATATATAATCCAATTACATATTATTTGACAATCAATATAATTATATTTTCGCTTGTATGTGCGTACGGATTACCGTCTCCACGAACACAATGAGATTCATTCCCCATAATAATCATTCAAGAGTAATATTAATTTTATTATTAAAAATAATTCTTATAAACATAATATCATTATGGATATGAATAAATTAAATTCTATCCATAACAAACATGTCTTACTTAACTGATTATATAAAGGAAAATGGATCAGTTAACACCCAAAATGATGATACTACTAAAATATTATTAACTATGAAATATTATAGGATTGTATAAGATATCATATATATTTAAATAGTTATTTTTCAATTTAATAAAAATGATTTAACTTTTATAAAGGAGGTTAACGTACCCTCGACCAAAGAAAAGTACATGGTAAGGGGTTTTTGTCTCACTTCTTATTCCCGTGAGATTCATGCTATATTTCCACTATTTCCTTTTCTATGGTGTATTTACTGCCCATAATTGTATTATTTGGATAATATACTTTAATTTATGGGTATTTATATATTAATTATATGATACACCGTTCATGGGGTGTATGTTTTGTAAGTTACCAAATTGGTAATGGAATTTCAAATTCCAATTTCCATTCATTGGGCTTTTATGCATACTTCATTGATTATTTTACTACAAGATTATGTATTGAATCACTATATATTATTTGTGTCTTAATTTCCACTCCCCTTTTGGTGGATATAATTTTGATACACATAATCACTCCATTGTTAAATTCTCAAGTCATCGATATGAACTTTATAAGAGTAATTTTAATTCAATCTCCATTCATTTAGTTAAACATCCAAATCATTGGTGTTTTTTTTAAAGAATATGTTTGAATGTCCTCTAATTTATTTAAACTACATATCAAAACATATTGAGTGTATTTATATTTTTAAAAGATAATTATTTCATTGATTTGTCTTCAAACTAATTATATGGTCTTTATAAGGGATTTCATCTCAACTTACATTACATTGAGTCTTCTTTGTTGTTATGCGCCAACTCACATTTGTTTGGTGTATATACTGTAATTTGAAATAGTATATCATGAATCCCATTATTCTCATGATATTATATAGTTTTAATTACCTCAATTATTTTTATTCTAGATTCTCTCATTTGGTTGGGAACTCTAACAAAAATACCATTTTAAATTTTTTAAAAATTTATTCTTCTAAATAATTATCATTAATGTCCATTATTTTAAAATGGTTTTAAGGATATATTTATATGGACATGAATGTTTTAAAATGTTAATTCCTTTCAAATGTTTCAAAGTGGTGTGTGACACTTTTATTAAATAATCTATTTTAAACAGATTCTTGATAAATAGTGAGACTTTTAAATGTTTTCATGAAAAAGGGGAATATTTCTCTCAAGTAGTTTTGATGATTATTTTCATTTATGTCCATCACCTTAATTATTCTCGATTGATGTTGATTTATTATAATACAATCACCTATATTGTATTAAATTAGTTTTGTTTGACTGTGTATGTGCTATTTTTATACCATTCATGGTTTGTGGTTAAAATATTAACATTTTGTATGCTAGTTTTAATATGAATGTTTAGAATATGTTTCGAAATTTTCATATGATGAATGCATTAAACATAGTAAGTGATGTGTAGGGCCCGCTATAGCTCCTCGATGCATCGGTAGGTCTCATTAGAAAAACTAGAATATCGGAACAAGGCCTTGACAAAATCTTTTTTTCAGTCTTGGCATAAGGCCTTGACTATGTGTTTATGAAGTCGGGCATTATGCATTCCATCATTAAGAAAGGTGTTATTGATATTTCATGTGATTATTCGACTAATATGAAATCTATGTGAATAAGTAAATGGAATTATTTGATTTTATGTTTTCTATATTATGCTGATGATTAAATTTAAAAGGATTTTGTAATATTCTTATACATCGCCTTAAATTTTTATGCTTATTTATGAAAGTTTCTGCAATATTGTTATCCTTACAAAGCATCTGAGCTCACCCCATTCTATGTATTATTTTTCCTATGATGTGAAGAAGTATTTTATGGTTGACCTGCATGGATAGGATAAAGATATAAGTGGTTTTAAAAAGGGGATGAAATGTTGTTGATGTTTTTATTTCATAATTTAATGTATAACTTATGAGTGAATCTAGTAAATCCAAGACTACTAAACTGATCGGTCTTTCAGGACAGGAATCCTTATAGCATGCCAATGTTATGCAATAATGTACCGACTCTGGGTAATTGGGGTCGGGGTTTTACAAAATGAATAACATAATATAAGGAAAACTCGTCTTTATCAACTCATATTAATTTGACCACGTGACTCAATGTTCAAACTAAATCCCAAAATCTCCATAAAAGAGAAAACACAAGTCACATTTCTTCTTTAATATCTTCAAAATAACACTCGATGCCCATGATATGACCATTATATCATTCATTCTAAATTCCCATGAAATTTACTCACCACTAAATTCTGTGGGATAAGATTTCCTCAATACATTGAGAATTTTCCATGCACCAAATTTGAGTAGATGATATTTTAAAAGTCAAAATATAACTAAATGTCTTGGTCTGGAAAACAACACAAAACTTGTTTCAAGTAAATAAAACCTAATTGTTGCATATAAAAATCCTCATCATCCTTTTTAGGATACTCCCACTAATACCAATATATAATTTGGGATAAATTCATATAATCTAACGCAATATATAAAAATCACCTGAATTATAAAAATCATAGAAAATTCCCAAATAGAGTCCCATCTGAGAATATATACGCTAATTAGTTCCCCTAAATTTATTTCAAATGTATATTATCTATAATATATTATATTACAGAATAATTTACACCATATGTAAGAATATATACTAGAATCTTCTAATTATAACTGAAGATCCACTATAATACTATATTACCAAATATTACACATTCATAAATAGTCATTAGAGGAATTATAATCAGTGAAAACTTAAGGAAATAATAAATTATTTCATGAAATATTTAATAGAGTCTCAAGAATCATACTAGCCAGGAATAAATTTGTAATCAATTTATATGATAGAATAGAAAAATTAGAAAATATATTGATTAATTTCCATCTCATCTCACATTAAATCGACAATACTATATAGTATGCATGTTATGTAGGTATTCTTGGGGGTCTCAAAACTCAAAATTTCAATCTATGAAACAATATTTAGCATTTTTCATCAACCAAATATAGTAATCATAAGAATTTAATCACAAAAATAATATAAACCATTCCAATATCTACCTTTTATACCCTAGTGAACATTTCAACTGCAAAATCATAGTAAATGAAGAGGATCATGATAGTTCCCCCACTAGAGAAAACCACAATGTCTAGACATTATTCCAATAAAATCAATTAAGAAATAAAAAAATTCATGGTCGTGATTAATATGATTTATCACACACTATATTATATCATATATAACACAATAATTTATCATCAATACGATTAATTATCATGAATAAATCATAAATTGAAACTATTGAAATGTCCTCTTTTTTTCTTTAAAAACTGTAGATCCTTAGTAATATTCATTCAAAATATCTAAACATATCCTCACATATGATTTTCGAAAAATACATAATATATCAATTATAAAAATATATCATTTCTGGATCTTTTGATAAGTGTAATACTGAAAACTACAAATAATAGGATATGCACAAGTGACCAACACTGAGAAATCCAAATAATAATGAGAAGAATTAGTTTAATTGAATCCTTCTACATGATGTCAAAGATCATCCACTACAATACAAATGATGAAGTTGATATAATAAAATATTACATGTGAATGAATCACAATAATATCCATGATCTAGAATAATGTTATACAAGAGAATCCTACAAATACAGCTAACACATCCTTAATAGATATTTGCTTGATCACTGATGAAATGAGAGTCAAAGTCATATAGGGTTCTCTACTCCAACATTTTTCTATATCTATAATTAATATCATCACTCTAAGATTATCTATTAATTAAATCCTATTATTTTCAAGGAATCAAGGTGAAGGAATATCTTTTTTAAATGTGTGGTTGAATAAAAAAATTACTCAGTATGGTAATCCCAAGTTTTTATATTACCATATACATTTATAATGTAAATTTGTACCATTAGTAAAAAGAGAAAATAACCAAATACCACCAAAACTACACATTAAACAAAAGGATAATTATAATGAATCATTATCAGTATAACTGTGGTTATCAATGAAAAAACTCACAAAATAAAAATTTGTTTTTAGAAACATTCATACTTATATTATCACTTACCATAATGAATCTTCCACATAGTAATTCACTGTAGATTCACCAATGTTGAGATACTAGAGGGTGTATATATCTCTGTAGACATCAATAGTTTAGGATAAAATTAATATATAAAAATAATATCAAAATATATTAATGGACACCATATAAAAGAAAAATATCTTTGGTTATAGTTATATACCAATGTATATGAATAAATACAGAACACCATGGATGAAATTTAATATCTAGACTTCCTAATCTGAGATTAACTGAATGGATAAGTGATCGTATTTGGTTAATCATCATTACCCAAAATCCTAGTGATGAGTGATATATATTATCACAAAATGGGTAAAATAATATCAAATATACTCTTATAGAATGTATATTGGAGAAATCCCATGTTATTATATGTTAATGTTGTTGGAGGAACTACCCTTTTCCACAAATATCTAATAAATATATTTTGTATAACAAAAAATTTGAGGTTGAGTATGATAAGTTTTATGTTTAAGGGTTCTCAAATATGAATCCAATTCAATGTTTTAGTGAGATGAGGGTCAAGTTGATTTCTTTCCAACCATATATAGAGTCTGAATGTAAATGAGATACAGCCATATATTTCATCACCATCAATATCCATATATCTCATGTTTCATAATATATAAATGAAGATGAGTTCACAAAAGTAATCACCTCAATCACATCATGGAACATATGATGGGACCAAAAAATTTACTCAAGTATCAATCCAAGTACTAAAAAGTCATCAACAAATACCAAAATAATATGCTCATTGAAGTTGATGATAATTTAATAATATTGGAATCTTTTTATTGAATTATCTTATAACCATGATCATTAAATGTATACCTTTAACTTTATTTCAATTATTTTTTTTACTTAACTTTAGTATAAACATTATTTTGTATTGTCGTGTGTGTCTTAAAGTGTGTGTGAAATTTTTGGAGGGTATTTGGGCAATGCAAGATTGGAGAAATGTTTTTTCCAAAGTATGTGCCTACCCCACATAGTCCATGCATCCCAGAAATAGGGGAATTGAATGATTCTTGAATATTTTACCAAAACATGTTCCACGTAGGTGAAAACATGAACCCTATATAGTATAGGTTAACATTTAGTTCTCACGGTTCAACAAAACATATGGCCCCTCCAATGAAACCGTACATGTTGAATTTAAACCCATGAAATTTTTTAAAAAAACTCATGAATCCCCAGATTTCTTTCATAATCTTTCCAGGTCAACCTAATATGATTTTGTTTTATCTTGGAGGATATTATATGTATTCCAATGCAATATAAACATCTCATATTTGGAATCGAATATCTAGTGGAAGGATTCTAGACCTCTTTTGGTATGTGATCTATTCTCATTGGGTTTCCTCTCTCTCTCTCTCATGGATTTATATTCCCTTTTTGAGGAGTGATTTCCATTATTAAAAATGTTTTTAGATCTAGGATTTCATGGATTATTTTCATTGGATAATTTTATAAGGTTTTGATCCTTAATATCCTTATCTATTGAAAATTGTACATTTCCACATCAATTTAACTTTTAGAGTTTGTCGAGAATCCATCAACGATCTTGAGGTAGTTTCTAGAATTAAAAATATTCATAGTCTTGATTATATTATTATATGTGATTGTGAAATTTAAAATAAAAAATTGGGAAATTTCAATTTAACATGAATTTAATTATTAGATTCCCTTGTGATTTTGGAACCCTTTATGGATATTGTTGAACCAGTTTAATATTACGATACACGACCCGAATGGAAACCTATTGGGTGTGCCAAATATCATTGAATGATAATATAGAAATGTTAAAAGGGAAATGATGGTTCTATAAATTTGGTTAAATATTTGATTCATGGTTGATAAATGGAATTATGAATGTTTTTCAAATAATATATTTTGGAAATTTTTTATAATGAGATTAAAAGGATATGTTTGGTTTAACCTTATAGGGTTAATAATGTAACAGCCCAAGATTTTATAAAAAAAATATTCTTTTAATGTCTTGTGTTGTACGCTACACCAAAAGAATCTTTCACAACAAGCATCCTTGACTTTCCTTCCATTACACACAATCGCGACCTTCCACGATAGCGTGTGTCGTACGCAACACCAAGTTTCGCTAAACAACGATATGCTATTAAGATATTATTAAAACTAGCCGTTATGAATAGTAATAACCACTTTTTGAAATTTTGTAAATTTTATTTTTTCAAAATGGACTTCATTTATGGATTAGGAGTATCGAATTTAGCCTAAGGTGAAATTTTGGTAATTTTCGGATAACTTTCATATTTTGATGAATAGTGGAAATTACTAAATTTTAATTAAAAACAACTTTTTCAATCAAAATAATTAATAGTTATAAATTATTAATTTGAGTGGTTTTAAAGTATATTTAGAATATATTTTTACAATTTAATACAATGTTGGACATTGGATGTAATTTCACATTTAAACTAGACATAAACAAGTGTCAATCTTTTGATAGATATTGTTTCTTAAAAACACGCTATTTGTTTTAACAGCGGGATTTAATTATAAAATTAATTAATGCAACTTTTATGTTATGAATTTGGTAAAATAGACTTCATTTTTGAATTCGGAATATGAAATATAGCTTGGGATGAAATTTTGGCATTGTTCTGAAAAACATCAATTTTTGATGAATAGTGAAACTACTAAGTGGTAGGTTAAAAACTGAATTTTGCATAAAACATAATTTTACCGCTTCTGTGAATGGAATTTCAAAAATCCGAGAGACACGGTTAATATCAAGGACTAAAATGTGGTTCAATGAGATGAAAATAATTTTTTGGTGAATAGTAACTTTTTACTTTTTTTTACCACGGTTAATAGTAAATAGGGTAACTAAGGGTAAATATGATATTAATATTACCCTAACACATGTCATAATTCTATTGGACAAGTGTAATTAGACCAAAAACAAACTTAGGAATAAAATATGACCATTTAGGCCCACTTGGATTAGATTAGGACATTTATTATTAATTTATTTAAAGAAGGGTTAAAATAGTTAAAATCAAAGTTTAATAAGTAAATCATTTTTAATATGGGGTTATACATAAGATAAATTCGACTATAAATATTCATTAGAAAGCTAAAAAGATTTCCTACATGATGGTATTTTATTTGTAATTTTTAGACATCAAATAAGATAATTTATTTATGACACAAAAATGATGCAGTAATTATCTTATTAATGAAATATTGACATAATTGATAATATAAATACCAAAATAAATGTAATTTAAGACTTTTTATGAATTCCACTAATTATCTAGGTTACTATTATATATTAGTGTTGATTTAATCAACTTGGTTCGAACATATAATTCTGTTATGATTTTCACAAAAATCATATATCAAATAGTGTCAAAATTGACACAAAATAGTTTTTAAATACAATATTATATTATTAATTGTTATTTTATTCCTAAAAATCTAAGGTTCGGCCAAATGACTTAAATAAGGATATATGTATTAATAATATACAATTTGGGGTTCGTTTGGCATGTTATAGTATGTTTATTAACCATATAGTGAAAGAAAACAAAAAGACACGGTAAAAGTTAAATTATTTAACTTAGAGTTAAATCTAATTGATAAGGTTAAAATAATACCCTAAACTTGTCTAAATCCTATTGGTTGATAGGATTTCGACCCATCCCCACTTTAGCTTCGAAATAAGACCCTTTGGAACCATTATAAACCGATTTTGACTTTAATATAAAATAATATTTTGAGATATTCCTAAGGTGCCCCTCTCCTCCCCTATAAAAGGACACCTCCTCCCCCTCCTCCTCACACCAATTTGAGCACTCAAGATCGGCCAAACCCTGCCAATTTCTCCTCTCCACTTCCCTAGAAACATCCTATAAGTTCTGGTCTTCCTCAAAGACCAATTTTAGTGCCCTAAGAGGAGGTCTCAAAGAGGCACTTCAAAGAAGAGGTAATTACCGTTACCAATTCTTTCATCTTTATTTCTTCTTCCGCTTCTTCTTCTTAGGTTTTTTCATTATGAAGTAATAACATCAGTATCACTCATATACTGATATGTTATTATAAGTATGAAACAACCCTATTTCACCATCTATCCATCCTACGGAAAAAGAAATCACCGCGCGTGCGTACGTACGGAATACCGTCTCCACGCCGTGGTGTAATCTATTTTCCACCACCACCTTACATGGATGGGTATAATGGTGTAAAGAATAACTATACATAGTTATTACAACATCATATTGATTCTGATATATTGTATAATCCACTCCAATTCAATTCAATATTTATAGAAATGATATCATCGCTCGTGCGTACGTACGGACTACCGTCTCCACGACGCGATGAGATTCATTCTCCATGTTAACCATTTAAGAATGATTATAATGTATATATAAGAAATAATAATGAAAAATATATGACATTATAAAGCTACTAGATTTATGTATATATATACATATGTATGTCATCTACTTACTTCTATTTCAAGACAATAAGGAAAGAAAAACAGCGTTCATGCGTACGTACGGACTACCGTCTCCATGAACGGTGTTTTTCATTTTATTTATCTATCTATTATATATATATATACTGAATATATATGATATATAAATCATATTTTATATTCTGTAAGTAAGTAAATCATGATATAAGTAATAATGATGTCAAGAACAACAAGTCAAAACACCTACGATAAATGAAACGAATTTACCCAAAACGGTTCTTTAACATGGAATTTACAAAAGAACGGGTAATATAATGTCATAAGTGAACCATATATGCTATCATAACAATGAATATGATTCTGGAATAAGTCAATAACATGATTTAAATCATTATACAGGAGGTTCGGACACTTACAAAGCAAGTCGGACATAAGGTAAGGGAAATATCACAATCTCATTTTTATCCGAGATTGTTTATTCGTAAGTATTTACTGGGGTGTATTTTATCATCCACGTCCATGTTCCTTCAATATGTAATATTGTTTCCATCCACTTACAATAGTTTAAATCCAATTTTACTCTTCGGTGAATTTTTAGTAAAGAATATGAAAGGAATCTTTTGTCGCTTTTTCATACGAGGTACTTTTTTGACTTTTCCGACAAAAGTACGAGAAGAATGTTTTTTTTAACTTATATGGCACGAACGGATTTATACTGTTTTATAAAGCCTTATCTTCATGAAGCTTCCTCTAAAAGATTTCATGACTATTTTCAATAAAATCTCTTTCTTTTAAAATTGCATGTTGTTTTGTGAAAAGAAATTGATTTTGAAGAAGAAAGGATATTTTCCTCAAGAATTCAATTCAAGTGTTTTATCAAAATTATTTTCTATATAAGATAATAAAGGGTTCTGTTTCTATCCATATTTTTACATTGATTTGACTATATTGTGATGGAATTATGTTTATGAATTCCTTTATCTTATATGAATGGTTTTATGATGTCATGTTGTTTAAGAATCCCATTTTTATTACATGGGTTATGCAATGATGTATGATTTATGATTTTGTGGCACACATAAGAAAGGATTCATTAAGAGATGGGTGGGACCTATATCTCCCTCCAATGCATTGGGTAAAGATTTTATATCTCATGAGATAGACATGGCTGGAATGGTAGGTTATACCGGTTCAGTGAAACAGGACTGAAACGAGGATTACTCGATTCAGAAAGGGACTTTGTCCACTAAGATAGTCTTGGCAATGAGTCATGACTAACAAGAAATGATTCTCTATGATTATGTGTGAATGCCACAAAGTTTCATGTTTTAAGTTATGATTATTGTGATTACATTTCACTGCCATGATTTATCCCATGTTATGAAATTATGCTCTCTTTTGCAGGTTAAGATTTCCAAAATGTTATGTTCTTATGAATACGATGTGATTGATATTTCTTTTGTTTACCCTTACTGAGCATTTGAGCTCACCCTTTTATGTTTTCTTTTCCCCAGGATATAAAGAAAGGTTTTAGATAAAAAAAGGGAAGATCTTTATAGGAGATGTTGAAGATCTTTCACCACGATTATAAGATTACGTTCCGAGTTTCCAAAGACACTAAACTATTACGATCCTTGTGTGTGTGTTTTTTTTATGTACTAAGTATTCCGCAAATGTAATGTAATGTCCATGTACGTCAAGATACGGGTCTCTACAGTTGGTATCAGAGGAAAGGTTTAGTCAACCTTTGGAAACTAGGATGCGAAAACGTTAGTGAGATCCCTAGAGATATTTCTAAGGTATGTCTAGGGATGCCCCTAAGGATAAGTATACGTATAGGATATAGTCCTAGAACTACGGTAACGATCTTAGAATTTAACCTAAGATGTTAGATATTGTGGGTGCTCCCCCTTTACTATGTTGTCTTCCCTAGCATGATTTCGCCTCTCACAAAATTCTTTTTGTGTTTTAGTTAATGGAGGGAACCAGAAGGAATTTGGTTAACATTGAATCCAATGGACAAATTGGTGACTATGAGCAACAAAATTGTGTGATGCCTAGAGATAAAGATATTGTGATTATGCCGAATCAGTCATCGCGATATATGATTAACAAGGTGAAATTTAGTGGTATGACTAATTCATCAAAGAAGAGGAAGATAAACTATTATGCATGTTCGCATGTTGAGGAGCATAAAGAAAGGAAGATTGAGATTTCTAAAGAAGGGAGGAAGAACCTTGAGGAATACCTCAAATGGAGGGACCGATGTTATCTGTGTGGAGAAAAGGGTCATAGAGTGACAGATTGTTATGGAGTTCAATGTCTTATTTGTGGAGAACATGGGCATTACCCAACTCAATGCCCTGACCTGAAAAGATACTTCTAAATCAAGGAAGGAATTATTCCAGGACAGTCATTGAAGTGGATGGACTGAAGTGTTTATGTATTGGTATTCAAGAATAATGTTGTTGAGGTACTTTTATGGTGTATTGGAATATTTATGTATTGGTCTAATGTGGTATTCGAAGTGATTGAGGTATTTTTGGAAAGTAGATGATATGCGCATAATGAAGGGATAATACGATAATGAGATGTTTGATTGTATGCATGAGCTCATGATTGATATAAGGACTAAGTGATATCATGGTTTGAGTATATAGAATTTTGAGGATTTTGGTATGTGGAAAGTGTTAACTTTAAACTGCATTCATGTTTTCACTAAGTTATTCAAGAGAATACATGATTAATGACTTTGAATGTTTGGAATGTGACCAACAAAACATATCTTATGATATATGGGGATCAACGATGGTATTAAATCTCTGGTAATCGTTTTCACTATGTTATGAGAGTGGACTGCAGTATTATGGATAAGCCTAAAGATTGAAATGGATAATGTTGGACATAAGGGAGTATTGTTTAAGGATAGAAGTTTTTTTTTCGATATTATTGATGGGATGTTATAGTAATGTAGTTTTAGAAAAAGGACAACCTGCAGGACGGGCGACAACCCATCGTGTCGGACAAAGCTGTAGGAATCGAACCCACAACCGAAGTGCGACTGGCCTTTATCGCCTACCACTGACCTACAGGAAGTCCCTGTTTAGTAGAAACTAGTTTTATTATATTAAGCAGTATGATATATGAAGTATAAGTCCATTTTAGAAACCATATGTGATTAATCTCACTATAGATCGACTTATGTATATAATTTTTACTAACCTTTTGTTTGAGACAGATGGAATGACTCGTCATTCTATCACATGATCTGCTAACACTTCACGAATAACAAATTCAACTTCATTTATTTAAGAGATGAAGTGGAAATTGTTCAAGGCACGAACAATAGTGAGATTGTACCAAAATAAAGTAAGTATTTATTCTAATTCAAATTTTCAACTTTAGGGAAATGATCTTGGAAACCAAAAATGTTGTCCTAGTGATCTTATACCTGATGAATCAGATGGTACCTTAGATCGTCACAAATTTATGGATTTGTGATTACTGGCTTTTCCATAGCCATGTTCTCTACCACTCTCCATCAGAACATGATGGTTAGATTTCTCTTCCATATCCATATTTTCACCTATGTGGAAACCCAGTGATTAGTTTATTTGGGTAATCGTTACATTTCATACTTTAGTTTTTAAAGCCAAGTTTTGGTATTCCCTTTTATGATGTGGGTTTCAATTAAAGAAACTTTCAAATAGTAAACCATTTATAACCCCGACGAATTTCGAGGGCGAAATTCATTTTAAGGGGGGTAGAATGTAACAGCCTAAGATTTTATAAAAAAAATATTCTTTTAATGTCTTGTGTTGTACGCTACACCAAAAGAAGCTTTCACAACAAGCATCCTTGACTTTCCTTCCATTACACACAATCGCGACCTTCCACGATAGCGTGTGTCGTACGCAACACCAAGTTTCGCTAAACAACGATATGCTATTAAGATATTATTAAAACTAGCCATTATGAATAGTAATAACCACTTTTTGAAATTTTGTAAATTTTATCTTTCAAAATGGACTTCATTTATGGATTAGGAGTATCGAATTTAGCCTAAGGTGAAATTTTGGTAATTTTCGGATAACTTTCATATTTTGATGAATAGTGGAAATTACTAAATTTTAATTAAAAACAACTTTTTCAATCGAAATAATTAATAGTTATAAATTATTAATTTGAGTGGTTTTAAAGTATATTTAGAATATATTTTTACAATTTAATACAATGTTGGACATTGGATGTAATTTCACATTTAAACTAGACATAAACAAGTGTCAATCTTTTGATAGATATTGTTTCTTAAAAACACGCTATTTGTTTTAACAGCGGGATTTAATTATAAAATTAATTAATGCAACTTTTATGTTATGAATTTGGTAAAATAGACTTCATTTTTGAATTCGAAATATGAAATATAGCTTGGGATGAAATTTTGGCATTGTTCTGAAAAACATCAATTTTTGATGAATAGTGAAACTACTAAGTGGTAGGTTAAAAACTGAATTTTGCATAAAACTTAATTTTACCGCTTCTGTGAATGGAATTTCAAAAATCCGAGAGACACGGTTAATATCAAGGACTAAAATGTGGTTCAATGAGATGAAAATAATTTTTTGGTGAATAGTAACTTTTTACTTTTTTTACCACGGTTAATAGTAAATAGGGTAACTAAGGGTAAATATGATATTAATATTACCCTAACACATGTCCTAATTCTATTGGACAAGTGTAATTCGACCAAAAACAAACTTAGGAATAACATATCACCATTTAGGCCCACTTGGATTAGATTAGGACATTTATTATTAATTTATTTAAAGAAGGGTTAAAGTAGTTAAAATCAAAGTTTAATAAGTAAATCATTTTTAATATGGGGTTATACATAAGATAAATTCGATTGTAAATATTCATTAGAAAGATACAACGATTTACTACATGATGGTATTTTATTTGTAATTTTTAGACATCAAATAATTTAATTTATTTATGACACAAAGATGATGCAGTAATTATCTTGTTAATGAAATATTGACATAATTGATGTTATAAACACCAAAATAAATGTAATTTGAGACTTTTTATGAATTCCACTAATTTTCTAGGTTACTATTATATATTAGTGTTGATTTAATCAACTTGGTTCGAACATATAATGCTGTTATGATTTTCACAAAAATCATATATCAAATAGTGTCAAAATTGACACAAAATAGTTTTTAAATACAATATTATATTATTAATTGTTATTTTATTCCTAAAAATCTAAGGTTCGGCCAAATGACTTAAATAAGGATATATGTATTAATAATATACAATTTGGGGTTCGTTTGGCATGTTATAGTAAGTTTATTAACCATATAGTGAAAGAAAACAAAAAGACACGGTAAAAGTTAAATTATTTAACTTAGAGTTAAATCTAATTGATAAGGTTAAAATAATACCCTAAACTTGTCTAAATCCTATTGGTTGATAGGATTTCGACCCATCCCCACTTTAGCTTCGAAATAAGACCCTTTGGAACCATTATAAACCGATTTTGACTTTAATATAAAATAATATTTTGAGATATTCCTAAGGTGCCCCTCTCCTCCCCTATAAAAGGACACCTCCTCCCCCTCCTCCTCACACCAATTTGAGCACTCAAGCTCGGCCAACCCCTGCCAATTTCTCCTCTCCACTTCCCTAGAAACATCCTAGAGGTTCTGGTCTTCCTCAAAGACCAATTTTAGTGCCCTAAGAGGAGGTCTCAAAGAGGCACTTCAAAGAAGAGGTAATTACCGTTACCAATTCTTTCATCTTTATTTCTTCTTCCACTTCTTCTTATTAGGTTGTTTCATTATGAAGTAATAACATCAGTATCACTCATATACTGATATGTTATTATAAGTATGAAACAACCCTATTTCACCATCTATCCATCCTACGGAAAAAGAAATCACCGCGCGTGCGTACGTACGGAATACCGTCTCCACGCCGTGGTGTAATCTATTTTCCACCACCACCTTACATGGATGGGTATAATGGTGTAAAGAATAACTATACATAGTTATTACAACATCATATTGATTCTGATATATTGTATAATCCACTCCAATTCAATTCAATATTTATATAAATGATATCATCGCTCGTGCGTACGTACGGACTACCGTCTCCACGACGCGATGAGATTCATTCTCCATGTTAACCATTTAAGAATGATTATAATGTATATATAAGAAATAATAATGAAAAATATATGAAATTATAAATCTACTGGATTTATGTATATATATACATATGTATGTCATCTACTTACTTCCATTTCAAGACAATAAGGAAAGAAAAACAGCGTTCATGCGTACGTACGGACTACCGTCTCCATGAACGGTGTTTTTCATTTTATTTATCTATCTATTATATATATATATACTGAATATATATGATATATAAATCATATTTTATATTCTGGAAGTAAGTAAATCATGATATAAGTAATAATGATGTCAAGAACAACAAGTCAAAACACCTACGATAAATGAAACGATTTTACCCAAAACGCTTCTTTAACATGGAATTTACAAAAGAACGGGTAATATAATGTCATAAGTGAACCATATATGCTATCATAACAATGAATATGATTCTGGAATAAGTCAATAACATGATTTAAATCATTATACAGGAGGTTCGGACACTTACAAAGCAAGTCGGACATAAGGTAAGGGAAATATCACAATCTCATTTTTATCCGAGATTGTTTATTCGTAAGTATTTACTGGGGTGTATTTTATCATCCACGTCCATGTTCCTTCAATATGTAATATTGTTTCCATCCACTTACAATAGTTTAAATCCAATTTTACTCTTCGGTGAGTTTTTAGTAAAGAATATGAAAGGAATCTTTTGTCGCTTTTTCATACGAGGTACTTTTTTGACTTTTCCGACAAAAGTACGAGAAGAATGTTTTTTTAACTTATATGGCACGAACGGATTTATACTGTTTTATAAAGCCTTATCTTCATGAAGCTTCCTCTAAAAGATTTCATGACTATTTTCAATAAAATCTCTTTCTTTTAAAATTGCATGTTGTTTTGTGAAAAGAAATTGATTTTGAATAAGAAAGGATATTTTCCTCAAGAATTCAATTCAAGTGTTTTATCAAAATTATTTTCCATATAAGATAATAAAGGGTTCTGTTTCTATCCATATTTTTACATTGATTTGACTATGTTGTGATGGAATTATGTTTATGAATTCCTTTATCTTATATGAATGGTTTTATTATGTCATGTTGTTTAAGAATCCCATTTTTATTACATGGGTTATGCAATGATGTATGATTTATGATTTTGTGGCACACATAAGAAAGGATTCATTAAGAGATGGGTGGGACCTATATCTCCCTCCAATGCATTGGGTAAAGATTTTATATCTCATGAGATAGACATGGCTGGAATGGTAGGTTATACCGGTTCAGTGAAACAGGACTGAAACGAGGATTACTCGATTCAGAAAGGGACTTTGTCCACTAAGATAGTCTTGGCAATGAGTCATGACTAACAAGAAATGATTCTCTATGATTATGTGTGAATGCCACAAAGTTTCATGTTTTAAGTTATGATTATTGTGATTACATTTCACTGCCATGATTTATCCCATGTTATGAAATTATGCTCTCTTTTGCAGGTTAAGATTTCCAAAATGTTATGTTCTTATGAATACGATGTGATTGATATTTCTTTTGTTTACCCTTACTGAGCATTTGAGCTCACCCTTTTATGTTTTCTTTTCCCCAGGATATAAAGAAAGGTTTTAGCTAAAAAAAAGGGAAGATCTTTATAGGAGATGTTGAAGATCTTTCACCACGATTATAAGATTACGTTCCGAGTTTCCAAAGACACTAAACTATTACGATCCTTGTGTGTGTGTTTTTTTTATGTACTAAGTATTCCGCAAATGTAATTTAATGTCCATGTACGTCAAGATACGGGTCTCTACAAATAAATTGTGAAATAAATGATGAAAATTGGTGACTAGTTAGTTATAAATGTGAAAAATTTATATGATGTATTTTTGAATGATTTTATTAATGAGTTGTGGGTCATAACTACTTCTCAAAATATAAATATGCTTCTAGAATTCTGATCTGGACCCCTATGATTTGTATATATAGATATATTCATGTGATAACTGAGTAAGCGGATAGAGACAACATCTCTAAATACTGACGCGGTTATGGAACTCCTTTTTAGGCCCCAATGTAAGAATGAGAAATTCGAATCTATTTAATAATTAACTCCAATGAGAGATTAATTTTTGGAAGTCCATTGGTTTATGTGTAAGACTTCAGCATGGGATGCAGCATATATGATTTGTTCCAGAGTCAGAATGAACTCAGGGGCAACTGTTGTTAATAAAATAATAAGGAAATATCAATCTTATTTAATTTATCTAAAATAACATATTATTTATAAAACTATATAAAATATTATAGAGAAGATAATTTTTTAGATTTCATTTGTGGTGGGGTTCTAACTTGTACTCACATCATACTCGGACTTCCTCATCCATACATGAATTGAATTCATGTTTGTAGGACATCATATGGGTATGAAACCTATGTTAGATGGATGAGTTTGGTTTCAGGTAATAGAATGGATGAGGGAATTGTACATTTTTTTGGTAATGGATTATGAGTTCTCAGTGTGTATTTATTTGGGTGTTTTATTTGAAACATGACACTCATTATTTCTTAACATATTTACTACATAGTATATAATCATTATCCCAATTTTTGATTTATACATTTAATTTTTATTGATTATATATTTATTTTTTAAATATTTGGTTATATTAAAATGATTTACCATGTTCTAATTCCTTGATAAAGTGATTACAGTCTACCAAATTACACATTAGACCCATACTACTAGTCAATAACCTTGAGTGTATAGGGTGTCCCACCTGAAGTCACGTAATGAACCATCTCGGTCCACAGACATGTGGCACATAGGTCAGGATGTCATAAAGTGGAATCATAGTTTTTTTATTTTATTTATTCTTCTTACAAATCGGGTAATGTATATAGGGGATAAGATGAGTTGGGCCTTGGTGATTAGATTATTCAAGGGAGTAGCTAACCCATGTGGAAAGTGAAAACCACTGTGCGTTGGCTAGTATTAATGTTCTTTATGTTTGTAGTAACTATTGAATGTTATTTCAACTTGATTTATAAACATATTATGTGATGTTACCTATTTTTAATATTTTCCTCATATACTAGTATGGAATGATAGTTGAGTATAAATGTATCATTTTAGGAACTCGTGAATTTATATACCATGAATCATATTTGGAACTTACAAAAAATAATGATATGAGTGGGATTTGATAATTTTAATTATTTTTATTTATGTGTGTAATTTAAAATAATTGGTCCCTAATAATGAGTATAAATGGTTATAATGATTTTAAATATCTTAATTTTTAATAAATATATTGGGTGTATAATTATAAATGTCAAATAAAAAATGTTTTACAAAATATTACCCATTACATAGGTAAGGGATTATTGATGTTTGTGACGGTGCTTTAGTTTTCAATGTGTGGCTAATTATGGTGGATGAATTCTGATAGCATTATGTGGATCTAACTTATTTAAATTTTATAATGATATATTATGTTTCCTAAGAGAATTTTTTGGAATTCTAGAAACATGCCTCCATGAGGATTCTTTTTGATAGGGTGATAGTAGGGCATGTTTGGAAATGTCCCTCCAGTAGTGGAACTAGAGGTACCCATTGTTCCATGTGAAGGATTATAAGGAAAGTTCCATGATAAAATTTCACTCTTTATAATGTTTAGGAATAAAGACCCAATGAGGGATGTTTTAAATACATCTTATTTGACATGGGAGTTTCAATCACAAAAACATCTGATCTTCACAATTGTGGGTAGACATGAGGTAGTGGAGTTATGGATTGAGTCTTTCAAGAGGATCTTTAACCATCAAAAGACTCATGTAGATAATATAATCAATTTGGATGCATATCTATATTTCATGTATTAGTTAAGAACTTCTCATATCTATAAAATCAAGATTAGCTACTAGAGAACATAGTATGAAAAGGATTTCAGGAGATTTTCCTTGAACACTATTGATTGGATACACTTCGGAAGGAGGCAGATTTTGAGTTTATTCATTTGAACCAGGGATCTATATTCTTTATGGACTATGCTATCCACATAGATAATTTAAAGGTATTTTTTCTAGTATTGGAAGGAGGTGAGGAAAATATTAACAATTATTCTAGAATGGGATTAAATTTTATATTTTTTCCTAAGTTGTCATATTTTAGCTAAGGAAGTTTTCTAATGTGTTGAATCTGGCTCTCATTTTTAAGGGAAACCTAAATTATGCTTCCACTGGAAATCATCTGGTTTGTATTGGATGAAATATAGGTACATAATCTGAGTGTTGTAATCACTATTGGGAATATTTACACCAAGGAAATTGAAAATAGAGTATATATTAAAATTGATAAATTAATATGATAAGTAAATGAGTATACTTCTAGAAGTTTGGTAAGTCAATTCATTGTGTTATCATGTTTAACTAATCAGTAGTAGAGTTCCAAATTTATGATATGATATGATATCTGTAATGGTTTTTTAGAAAAACTATATAAATGTGTAGTGATATAGGATATAGGATGAATTATGGTACTAGAATGGGCTCTCCTACCTCATGTTAATTAGGATGTTGGAGTTATCCTAGCCATTGAAGTTGAGGTGGTGCATGTGGAACTTCATCAAAATCATTCCCATATCAGCATAGTGGGGAATATTAGGAGACTCATAATGCCACATATGGAATAGGGTAAAGAAAGTTACATTAAATTCACCATTCAGTTTTATAAAGAGAGGTTTGTCCATAAATATTTAGAGGTACTTATCTTATAGATAATATAATTAATAGTGTCATAATATATAGGCCTCTAATTATTTTATATATTCTCTAATTATTAAGCATTTGAGTTTGGAATTTGAGTCTATTACATGGGAAATAAATAGTGACCCAATTTTTAGAGTATGGTATTGGGAGATTTTTTTATGTTACTGGATTTTTATTAACATTGTTGAGTATCATTTTCTTTGTGATATTAAAATGAAAGATATGTTAGTTTTCGACATGGTATTGGGTATTGAATGGATGGTATCAAACAAAGACCACATTTATTATTAACATAGGTTAGAGTCCTTTATGTCTCATGATGGGAATAGTTATGATATTTATGGAGACATGTATATCCAAGAAGGGCATATAGGTCCAGTACATAGTTGATTGTTGGTGATCACCACCCATGTTTCACTTATTTTTTACAACGTTGAGGGTGTGCATCCATGTTCATTTACAGCTATAGTGATGTCATTATAAGGATTATTTATAGATGAATTATTAGGTATTCCTCTGGATAGATATTTTGAGTTTACAATTGAAATCATGCCTAAATATAAGACAGTTTTCATTCCACATTATAGAATGGAATAGAAATATGATCAATAGATGATGACTCTGTTATAAGAATTTAATGATACGGTAATTATCCATCACTGTATTCCACCATGGGTTTTTCAAATTTTCATTTATGATAAGGTGGATGGGATGTTCTATTAATGTGTTGATTCTGGGAGGTTTAACCTGATGAATGTGATGAGCTAGTATCCTCTTCAGTATATCAATGTTCTCTTGGAATATTTTAGAGGATCTTGTGTTTACTACATAATTTTATTGAGATTAGTGCATCATCAGTTGACAGTATCCCCTTTTTAAAAAACAACATAATATGTACAGAATCAGTTATGGCCTATACGATTTCATCTCTATGATATTTGTTTGGAATAATGGTCCTTCTCTTTTTATGGCCTTGATTAAATGAACATTTCACCAACAACTAGATTAGTCTTTGGTCATTTTTATGGATTAAATCTTGGTATACAAAAATAATCTTTCCAAATAATCCCAACATCTTGACATCATTCTGACTATTTTGATTGTGCATCGTCTATACACAAATACATCTATGTGTCAATTTTGTATCTAGAGGGTATCCTTTCAAGGTTAAAAAATCTCAAATGAGTGTGTGTTACTAGACCTTGTGAAATTAAATGTATTGGTTTTTCAGGGTAATATAAATAACCTTCTTGATATTCGTAGAATTCTATAATTAGAGGGTATTATCATAGATTTATCTAAGACATTCCAAATTAGAAGGGCCAAATTCTGGATTGAACAATCATGGTAAAATATTGAAGGGTCTCGATCATGTGAGAATTATTTGAAGGAGTTAAAGAATCATTTGAATGAGGCATGGATTTTGGTCATATCCATGTGGATTGATGAGTAAAAGGTGGTTTGTGATGTGTCTGGGATCATACATATAGTATTATTAATGTAGGGAGACCGAGTTGTGGCATATGGGTCATGATTTTTTAGGATAAAATAATTTAATTACCCTACGCATGATATGAAACAACACTCAATTGTGTATGAATTAAATTGATGGTGGCATTCCATGTTAGGAGAAAATTTTACAATTTTTTCTTATCATGATTGATGAAATACTATCGTTTAACTTTAAGTAATGAAACTTTTGTAGAATATGTGAGTTGAGAATATTTAGACATTTTATTTTGAGACATCATAAAAATATAGAATTGGGAATACTATTTTAATGTTTTGTGATGAAAGACACAAACTCAGGTAGTCCAGGTGTCATTTTATGATTGGATGATAATCAACATTCTAATTTATATTCAAATTGATGTAATGAAGGACCAGTAAGAGATGACCCTCATATTCTTATCAGTTGATTCAACAGTTCTAATCCATATGTGATAATGAAAGTATGAGGGTCAATGGTGTTTTTCCTTGAGGGGAATAGATGAAGGTGGGGAGTCACCATCTGATTTGAAATTGATGGGGATGACATCATTGATGTCTATAATATTTTTATTGATCGTTCTTGTATTCATGAGGATATTATATGTGGTTTTTATTCATCAAAGTGTGTGGTGTATCAATGTTTGACAAAAATGTATTCTAACTGAAATTGACATTATTGGTTTCCATGGATGAAAAGGTATATTTAATTTTTTGTAACATGATGCTACACATGTATGTTGTTGAAAGCCAAGCAACATTAACCCTATGGCTTAATATATCAATTTTGCATTCTAGAATGGATGTGGAAGGTCATTACATTGGGCATTGTGGGGGTCCTTCTATGGAGCCCTCAGATAAATGAAGTGAGTTGGGTGATTGAGGGCTAGTTGAAAAAGGTATCCCCTATCGAGGAGACTTTTACCATGGAGTATATGGGTGAGATGTTTTTCTGAGAGGTTTTCTATTTTCAGTCATTGAACTTACATTTATCTATATAACATGACACACATTTTACTTCATTCATCTATAAAGGTTTAAAGAATGAATTGGGTACCCTTGTGTTTCTTGGTATTTCTTTGCACAAATATAAATATATATAATCATATTTCACAATATAGGTTCTATAAAAATTGATTAGATCATAGATTCATTATTTTTTGGTTATTGGTAGTATCAGATTAATCTAATTATGTTGGACTTGGAATAATGTTTTCAAAAGACTATTTAGATGGAGCCTTACAAATAACATTTTAGTAGGCCATGTATATCACCTATATGTTGGATGGAGGTAGGTGAATCAGATCTATTTGGGCCATGTCTCATGAAGGATACATCAGAGTGGGCTTAGTTGATACAGAAACATGTGTATTATTCTTAGAATTGGTATAATCATTTTTCGTTTTACATCAACAACCTCTTAATTCTATAGTGTTCAATCGAGTTATCATTTAGGTTTCTTTGTGGTTTTTCCACCGTAGTATATAGAAACAAGGAATGTTGGAACCCATGTTTACTTGTATTTTTTAGATCATGTAGAGGATTCAACTATTCGTATACCGATTGAATCTTCTATCAAGTTGTATTAATATACGTGACTTTTTCCATTTGTCATATCTTTTATATCATAACCATGTCCCCTCTCACGTGATCAGTGTTGATGATGTAGATCTTGAGGAGGATGTGTTCTTTATAGAGCATCTTATTCATGTTTTGGATTATAGTGAGAAAGTGTTGTGGGGAAATATTATTCTAATATAATGTGTGTTATCGTATTATGTCTATGTTCTAGAGGAAAAATGGGAGGGGTAAGATGATATGTTGGCTTACTATCCTAGATTGTTTACCTTGGATTAATATAGATGAATTAGAGGACATATTGAGGACAATTTAATACAATCTGAGGAGATTATAAAATCATGGGCATTTATGTGAAACCTCTTACTTTATTTTAGATATTATATTAAAATTATTTTAGCAATTTCTTTTTCATAGTTTTTCATGGGTTCATTCAAGCCAATTTTGGAAACAATTGGAGGGGTATTGGGTAGTGCACGGTTGGCACGTAGATTTCCCAAATGGTGATCCTACCCCCTAGAAAATTGGGCATCACAAATAGAGGGGAATTTAAGGATTAGTGCATAGTTTTTCATAATTTTCACCAATTATGATTAATAATGAACCCCGAGCAGTAGGGATTCACCATTAGGATTCAAGGTATGGAGAACCATTCATCCCTTCCTAGAAAACAGTGTTCATGGAATTGAAACCCCAAAATTTTATATATAAAATTTACAAAATCCCCCAATTTGGTTATTCATATCTTCCCAAATAAACCAAATATGTTTTCCCTTGGTTTAGGTGGATCCCACAATTATTAAAATACTCTAGAAACACCTCCCCGTTTGAAACAAATATCTGGTGGAATGATTTTACTCCACCTATGGTATGTGATCTCTTATTTTTTGGTTTCATCTCTCCAACCTATCTTTCTCTCTTCATTTGGAGGGATCACTTCCGCTCTTATTAGTGGGTTTATTTCTAGTTTTATAGATGTTTTTTGGATCTTGAAACTTCATTCGTATCATATATATCTTTTTCCATCTTGAATTTGACCATTACATATAAAATTTAGGGTTATGGTTTGGACAGTGTCTAAAAATGATCTTTAGGATAGGGGTATAATTGAAAATCCACATAGTATTTATTATATTGTTTTATGAAATTATTTAATTTCAATTTATTCTTTGGGAAATTTAATTTTTAAAATAACTAAATTATTTGATTCCCTTGTGATTTTGGAACCCTTCATTGATCTCATTTTCCTTATTGATGATTGTAAGACCAGACATGAATATAAATCCATGGGATGTTCCAAATACCATTCAATGAAATTATTCAAAATCGATAAGCTAAATAATGGTTGTGTGAAATTGAATTTAATCCTCGATTCATGGTTAAAAAATGTGATTATGAAAATTGTTGAATAATAAATTTCCTAAATGTTTCATAATGTGATTTAAAGGATTTCTTTCACATAACTACTTTGGGTTAATGATTTTTGAAACAAAAATGGAAATTGATTGATAAGTGATTTATAAAAATGTATCCTTGATATGTTATATTTTTGAATGATTTTGTAAACAAGTTGTGGGTAAATGGAATGATACTCCAAATACCTAATGGTTTCATGACTTCTACTCTACGCCTGAATGACACACACACACACACACACACACACATATATATATATATATATATAATCATTTTCATGTGATCATAAAGTTGGAGGATATGGAATACTTCTACAAATACCCATGATGTTCTAGAAAACTGATCAGTGCAGCATATGTATTAAGGACAAATTTAAATCCATTAAATTATAACATCACATTAAGTATGTATTTTTGAAATTAATTTTTTTTTTCAGACTCATCCAAGAGTAGCAGAAGATATGATTGGTTTGGGTGTCACCTTAATTCTTGGGGCACATGTGGCTAGTTAATGTATAATTAATTGTTATTCATGTTTACCTTGTTATTTATTCCATTTTGATTATACAACCACATACACTATTTTTGACTAGATATTTGTTTTAGATTCTATTGGTGATGGCCTAATGTGTTTTACTAACACCCTACTTAGGCTGCTGGAATATTACCTGAATAGAGTACAATTTTTCATGATAAAATTGGAGAAAGAGCCCCATGTTAGATGGATTAGTTGGGATTCATGAGGGGACATAGATGAGGGAACCATACAAGATTTAAAGACACATTTTGAGTTTTTAGGATATAATTATTTTAGGGTCTGATTTTTCATATGTCACTCATTATGGAATGACAAATTTACTTCTTGGTTTATGGCCATTTTCTCTATTATGGATTTAAACATGTGATATTAGTTTATTAATGATATTCTTAATTTGTATTTTTCTATTTTAAATTTATTTTTTCTATCATAGTTATTTCATAAATAGGGTATACTCTCCCCACATTTCATGTTAGACCCTAATTTCTTTTAGGCAACCTCTAGATTACAGGGCGGTGCACCTTAATTCAAGTAATGAAATATCTCAGGGCATCAATATGTGGAACCCATGTCAGGGAATTATAGTTATCCACTTAGGTATAAATAAATATAGAATATAGCACCTTTATAATCACATTCCATGGTTGAATTATCGTAAGATACTAATTGTACATCTAGTAAGATTCATGATTAAGTTAATTTATCTAAATATATATTATAATTTTTGAATCACATTATTATTTAAATTAAACATTACCATTCCCAATTATAATAAAAAAATTAATTGAACATTCATTAGGGAAATATCAACCATTCATGATGTGTTTTTATTATTTTGGGAAAAATCACCATTAGTGACATTTCATCACATCATTTCCATTAGAAACATTCAACTCTTTTTTTTTATACAGACATTTTATATTTAATTCCTTTACCCATATTTATGGATCATAATATATTCCACCCCATATATAAACTATCACATTTATAACATATACCTATCTTTGATGAGTTTATTCATGAATGAACACTTAATATTTATAATTTTACAATACAATTGTTTTCCATTCAAGTAGGTAGCTCATATTTGTGAAACATTATTTATCAATTTCTTTTCTACTCTCAAAAAAAAATTATATAATTTATTTATTACCATAAATTTAATTTTAAAAAATTATAATATAAAATTTTTGTTTCCATAATGAATTCATAAAATATAAATGTGTTTAAAAAAATCCCAAGAAGAATATTTTTACTATTTAATGATATTATTCAATATTTTTATAGAAATATTATCAAACATGATGAATTATCCTCACATACATCGTGAATAAACTTATCCAATTTTTTAAATTATTATCTTACCTTATTATCCAAAAAATATGACCAAGCATAATAATTAAAAAGTAGTTTTAAAATTTATCTTGTTTAAATAATGAATTAATGGAGGTTGGTGTAATAATTAACACATTAGTGAGTTCCACTCACTCTCTAACAAGGTATCCAGTGAAAAGTAGAAATTAAATATTAATCCCTTTTATTTTTAACATCTTTATATTATTTATCATTGATAAAAATAGTTACCTAAATTATTTAATCATTAATATCTAAAATTATAAATCGATTGATCTAAAAATTACAAAATATTGGTTCTATTAGAGGTGGTATTTCGAGAGGTGTCCAATGAATCTCATAAAATCAAATATTTGACCTACAAAAGACACTATTCACCCCATATATCACTAAATAAGATGAGTGTTCTAGATTTAATCCCCGCATGCGGCCTCAAAAATTTCAATAGTGCCCTATCACTTAGCCTCGCATAACTATCTCATTTGTATATCATATTTCATTAATTATAAAGCATTGTAGATCACACAGTATTGACCCAGTCTCATCCCCATTGGATGATTTCATGATCAAAAAATCATTACACATTGTGAATTAATTATTTCATGAACATCCTTCACCACTATGTGTGGTCACATAGATTTCCATATAATTAATTTATTGGATGGTTGTGTATCGCACCAAGTTATTGTCCAAAATGACTCATATGGATACATTCCCACATCAAAATCTATTTGATCTAATGACTCAAAGTTCATGATTAAAATTTTGGAAATCCAAAAGGATTCTGAAACTATTGTTCCTAGAGGTCCATGAGGTTCCCTCTCTGTTGTATGATAATAAATCAAATCGTCTAGTGTTTTTATCACCCTAATTCCACTTTCCATTGAAGAAAACGCTTTCCATAGTCACACACTTCCTTCCATAATGATTGTACTTCAGATGATCAGTAACAGAACTAATCTAATATTATGGAATGGTATATATTAAAAAAATTGATATCAAGTCTATGTTTATCTATATTTTGAGAATAAATTCCTTTAAATCTAGATAAAATGTTTCAAATAGTAAATATTATTTGTAATATATCTCAAAAATTATATCTTCTGTTAGAATTCCGAAAAATTTTGAGTATATATCTTTTTTATGAAATGTTTAATTAGATATGGATTGTTTCATGGATCTTTCAAAAGAAAATTATTATAAGATATTTTTTGAAATAAACCATATATTTTTCAGAAAATACATTCTAAGGATTTCGAATAATACATATCTGTTGGATTAGCCTAATATTAAAGAAATACGTAATAATATTACATATAATTATTTAAAGGGTAATACAATAATATTAATATATAATATTAATTTAAATAAATGATGGATTAATATTACAAACCATATATCTTGACTTGATGGTACCAATATCCGATTATTTCCATTATTATTTAGGGAAGGATCTCTCTCCAGGGAAGCTTCTTCTTCTATATTCCCTATATCTCCCCCAAAT
This sequence comes from Viscum album, assembly GCA_963277665.1. Lineage (NCBI taxonomy): Eukaryota > Viridiplantae > Streptophyta > Magnoliopsida > Santalales > Viscaceae > Viscum > Viscum album. The sequence continues at coordinate 1,872,690,871 of OY728133.1, forward strand.
TTATTCTAAAATCACCACATAAATAGATAATCTATAAAAAAGATGAATAAATTAGTATATTATTAATTTTAAATAATATTACAAATAGTTTCTCACCACCACAACTATACTAGAAAAATATGGAAACACAACCCTATGGTAAAAATATTATTATGGAATCAATGTAAATATATATTTTTCTATCTAAAATTATAATAAGAGAAGACTTATTATTTTTCTCATTAAATTAAAAATTAATAATTATAATTGAATCCACCAAATTTGATCAATATGGACAATAAAATAGTTCATTTAAATAAAATTGAGTTATAAAAGATCCAATGATATAGATACAATAATCTAATTCTGAGAATAATAAAAGTAATAATTGGGTGAAATCTCATACCTTTATGTCCCCCCCACATATAAAATTTCTCCAAAACAAATTAAAAACGTAGACAACGTGATCAATCCATTAATAAATCATCGAAAATTGATTAATTAACCTTCCATATAATAAAAAACTAACCAAAACAATGTATCCATATAATTAGATAAAACCACCCTAAGACTCTATATAATCATGGGAGAACATTATTTAATTAAGTGAAAACCCACTAATATATGCATGTAAATAATTATATTCAACACAAATTTAGTTATTCATATGAACAAAAAATGAATTGAATAATATAAAAATCTACACCCAAAAGTGAATGTATACATCACAAGTGTCATATCCTAACCCAAATAATTAGTTATTATCTACAATGCCCAATGAACTCATACAAGCCTCTACATACACAATATTCTTTCTACGAGTAGTGAGGACCTAAGTCTGCCAGTAAAGAGATTATACCCTCAGAATATTATCATTTTGAATCATTATGAAATTAAAAATGATAATAAATAATTATAGAAATAATTGGGAAATAGAAATATAGAATACACCACAATCATGAGACAATGGTATCTTAATGTGGTAAGGAAACCATGTAAAAGAAAAAATTTGTAAAAAAAATAAGATAAAATTCATTACATTTTGTTTTGGTTTGTTACTATCTTTATATCCCCCTTATTTTCTATCATGCATATGGACCTTTCCCATCAAATGGACTCTTGTAATGAGATTTACAGCCATACTAAAATACACTAGTAGGGTGTGCCTAGAATACATGGTAGGAAACCACCAATGAATTATTCACATAAATACACAAATTATATAACATCAAAGGTAATGTAATTTCTAAAAATCCAAATAAACATACAAATATGAATATGATGAGTCATTGTTTACTAACAAATCCACCATGAACCTTGGCCCCACAAACATAAGAAACACAAATCCAACCACCTAGATGGTGGTTTTCATCATAACCTCAACACACTACACCATATTAATCCCAAATTATCTTTCATTTTAAAAACACTAACCCATGACCTTGGGAATCCCCTAAAAATATCTTGTATTCAGCCAGATATGAAAATCCATGTATTGGGATTGCTATGGCTTCCATTGTGTACATTTGGATAGTGTTAGGTTGGTTAACCTTCCACTTATGCACATCCATATACATGGATATTCATGTCTTCCTTTATGGCTATTTGGGCCACAATGCAACAAAATCATGGTTCCTCCTAATCATCTGTATACCAAAAACACAATTCTACAAAAAAAATCAACACAATAAGTAAGATATGTCAAAAAGAAGAACATCAAGGAAAACTATGATCAAATTATAAGATCCATCAATAATTACATTGTAATATTTAATAGCACTTTATGGAAAATAACGAATTGACATGAAAATATAAATAATAATGGGTTAATCAAACATAAAAATTATATCATGATGATATTATATATATAAACCAAACTATTGTGTAAATTATTACCACATGGGTTTCACATCAATTCCATGGTTTATAGAAGTTTTCATCACCCATCCCAAATTTTTTTACACCATTTGAGACAAAATCCTTTACCAAGGACTATTATGGTTGATCCCCACAAGGCATAATCCATAGATGTAAGGTATTTGAGAAATCTTGAAGGCTCTATGTTGTAATGAGGACACTATTACTTAAGGGTGTACTCAAAACAACCATTGTGACTTAGAGGTAACCACTAAGGCGACATGATGAATTAAGAGAGACCAAAAAAATTTGGTCAAAATTTATGAAGTATATTAATGATCTAATATGGCATAAAATATGGGTATGTGGGTTAGAAAACGACAGAAAATTAGCATGATGAAAGGAAATTGAAAACTGTAGTGTAGAACTGCAATAAAACCTAAACATCTATGGAATAAGGACATGTATTGTGGATGGAGTATTTTCTATAGTCCTATAGGGAATTGGAACAATGATTAAGGTGATAATGATTGTATTATTTTAGGGTTTATTCAATTTGAAAAAACAATTGTTTATATCTCTTGTTTTAATGATTGAATTCCTAAATTGACTGCCACGATTCAATGCTAGAACGGATCCCCAAATGAAACTAATAAAAGTATATCAAGAGGATTAACATAAAATTTCTGAGATTTGGATTAATGGTTTTACCATAAATATAATTCATACATATAAACAGGCTTATAGATGTGGTCCAAGCCACCATGGTTCAACCATTACAATCCTCCCTCAACGGAGAAGGTTACAATGAAACCACAATCAATAGAAACCTCTATCTTTATTGACCTTCCTCTAAGGGGTGGGAACTACTCTGTAATATAAATATTATGAATCCAACACCCCTACAGTTTGGTGTCACAAATCATGTCCCAAATAGTATCCAAAAACAATAAAGTCATCTTCAAACTTCTAAAATCCTATAATCCTTTTCCGAACACTGCTCAAAAAATAAAAAAAATGAGGGAAAAATATACAATAATTTTAATTATAAAAACCAAAAATTAATGGATTTACAATCCGACTAATTATGCCATCCCATCCTTGAAAAATCTATAGTATTCGTGTTAAAAGAAGATAGACTACTATGATCAAACTTCAAACTCCCACTCCCAGGTATCCCCCCCAGATCCAACCTAGCATCCAAAAAATATATATTATTTTTACTATATCCCCACATTAGACATTCTCACTATGGTATAAAAATATCTTCAATTTATCCTAATATGATTGATCTGGTTTTAACTCAACATCCCCATTCTAAATAACATTCTCAATATTTAGAATGAATCTTAGAAGATAAGAATCCAAAAATAGATCATGAATCCTTTAATATTGTAGAGGAATTTCCATATGGTACACTAATATCCCATCCCTCTTGGAAATATCAAAGTTTCCTAAAAAATATTGAACTAGCTTCCCTTGATTCATCATACATCAATGGCCTAACAGAGGAGTCACTCTAAAGAAAACACAACCACCCATAATGATCACCCAAGGTATCATCCAATTATGGGCATATGATGTCATCCTATTCTGAGTGGTGATAAAATTATTAGGAATTTTCTACACTTTTTAGAGGAATCATAAAACAAAATGGGACCAAAACTATTTCCTCAACCACCTCCAGCCAATAAAGTGTTGATTAGAATGACCTCATATAAAGATCATCATAACGTTCCATCAAAATAAAGGCTATTTAATGTTTCTATATGAGGATTATCTAAGTATATATTATCATACCCTCAAATAAACACCCTTCTTCACAATCTTTAAATATTAAATGCCAATATATTTTTTGAATTAATTATTTTTTAATTGATTTAATCCTTTGATATTTTCATTTAACTCAATATTAAATATAGATATTTTTATGATGAAAGCACAAAGCATGGATTGTATTGTAAGAAACCCCATGTAAATAGTGTGCAACATAAATAAATTGGATTATATTTCAGTTTATAGAAAAAAAAATTTAATTGTATTATAAACAACACCGAGAAACATCGACAGCATTTGTTACACACAAGGCCATGTTTTACAGAACGACAATATACTATTAATATTATTATTAAAATATTAGTATAGTTTCCCCCTTTCTATTAGAATAAATATTATGAATTATATTAAGAATATTTTTTAAATATTATTTACCCAAGCATATAAAATTAATCCTTTTGTTATTAATTTCTAGAACAGAATATAAGAACTATTTGAAAATAAAAATAAATTATTTTTCCCTCTACAAGAACAATTTTATCCAAATAAATTAAATAGACCACATTTGATAAATTATTTTAATAAATTTCTATATTAAAATTTTAATAAATATATTTTTATAATACAATATTTTTTATAGATATTATATAATATGAAATCTAATTTTATGAATAAAAGTTGAATTCTTCTAAAATTTAATTTTACATATTTATAATGGAAAATCCATTATAAATATGTTTTTTTATTTTATAGTTTTTATTACAAAGATAATCTTAATTTTTGAATTGGGAGAATACATGTAATATTGGGGTGATTTTTTATAAATTTTTAAGGATGTTTCATTTTTATGAATAGTGAATAATAGTGAATTTTAAATCAAAACACATTTTTCATCTAATTTATTTTCATAGTTGTATTATTTATTCGATGAGTTTTAATTTTATATTCGAATAATTATACATAAAGTAATAAAATTTAGGTCACTGGAATCAATTTCACTGTGAAATTAGAAATAAAAACCTACCAAATGTTTGAAAATTTTTACTTTAGAAACTCACTTGTTCATACGGTCAACGGGATTAAATTTGAATTAATTTATGACAATTATATGATTAGAATTTGAAAAAAATCATTCCATATTTGGAATAATAATAATATATAATTTAAAATAATGTCAACTTTGTATCTTACATAATGAATTACTGAAAATAAATAAAACTAATTACTACGATAAAGAGGAAAATTAGCTTATGAAAGGACTAAACTATAAACATAAGGGGGAAATGACATGTAAATTTTCCAAAATCTAGTGGATGGAAATATTTTGACCCTATATTCCCTTTTCTTTAATGTAGTTCATTATTTTAGACACATGTCAATAGAAAAATGGTGTTTAAATTCACTTTTCAATAATATACTATAATTCCACTCCTCTTCCACTATAAAAAGACACTCACCTATACCACTTTTCACATGTATAAATACAGTTGTATCTTTGAATAATTGAAAAAATAAGCTCAAAAATTTATAAATTAATCCTATAATCTCCCCTTTGGGCATAAATACTTCCAATGGTGAGATTTGGTGGAATTGAAAAATAGTTACCGAAAAAGGATATACCATCCTTCTGTAATCTCTTTTGTTTTATTTTCATTCCTCATACCATTATAACATGATATTAAATGATTATATAATAAAATATGCAACATAAATATACTAATACGTTTTTATTCTTAGGGTTTCCACTACAATTACACACAATTCCATCAAATGGTTAACAAACATACCGTTCTTGTTTATGGTGAACTACTACCTCAGGAAAAGATGTTGCTCATTCATAGTACAACACCACTCATGGTACGGAATTATGATGAAAAATATATTTTTATATAATATTTATGATATATTAATTCTTATATATTTATTATATAGAAAATAACTTCATTATTTTATTTTTTTGGAAATGTAATAATTGTATTTGGGAATGTGTGGACTACGACCTCGTTAAGGAGATTTGATTCTTTCAAAGTCAATATTGACTTTATTAAGAATGGTTATACTAAAATTATATGGTGCATATAACATAAAAATTAAAATTTAATGATATTAAATATATAAATATTCATTCATTTACTTCCTTTCATTTAATAGGAAAATAATACATAAACAACGCGCATGCATACGTACGACCAACTGTCTCTAGGAATAGTGTATTCAATTTCATATTTATATATTAAATATATTATTATAATTAAAAATATAATTAATATATATAATATTTATATACTTATTTACAAAATTTAATTATATAAACCATGATCTAAGTAAAAGTATGCAGAATAAAAATCCAAATCATATAGAAAAAACAAAACGGACATTACCCAAAACGTAATAATAACATGTAATTGTTAATAAATAGGTAATAAAAAGTTAAAAAATATATATGAAATTATTTATTAGAATATTGTTCTATGGTTGGTGTATAATAAACAATAATTTATTTTATATGATGTTTTTGAATTGTTGAATAAATTCAATATTTAAGGTAATGGTTTTCTCGTTTCACCTTTATCTTATGTTAGAGACAAGACACCTTCACCTCCCCTTTATTATATATGATGTTTATAATAATAATGAATTTTTTAAATGATTATTATAATTATATTTATATGCATTTATATATCCATTTCATGTTATTTTATCTTGGGGGTTTTCAAATGTTTTCAAATTTATAATGTAAAATAATCTTAATTCTATTTCCATGATACAAATACCATGTTATGCACATACACAACACTAATAGGTGTATAAATATCCATATAATATGTTATATCAAGAATATAAATATTTAATGGATATTTTAAACATCATTATTTTGTATTTTATTACATATGGAGAATTAATTTAATTTACTATGGTGTAAGAGTTTATTGGAAAAATATCATTATTTATGGGATTGATTATGAGTATGCATTCAGTAATGAAACATTATGATCGAAATTATAAGAAAACTATTTGATTATCTCCTCCTCTGGTTATTTATGGTATGTTAATTTTTTTACAATTTTACACTCTTTTTTTATAAACATAAGATACAATGTATTTTTAGTAAAATCCAACTTTATCTCCCTCTTCGGTCAGAAATCTATGATCCTTCAAAATCCAATTTTCTAGAAAATTCTTGAAAATGGTCTGAAATTATCCATTTGTACTTAATATCAATTTTTACACATGTTTTAAATTTTAGACAAATTTAATTAAAAATTTTAATCCTCTTGTTGTTTTTTTATCGTGATAATTTTAAAAACTTTTTACTATATAAATGGAATGTTTAGCATGTATGGATTTATCAATCATCATGATCGTACATCCATTGAATGTTCCCATAAATGTTTTGAGGATTCGTTTATAAGAAAAATTATTTCCTAATATTATGTAAATTTATTTTTTCAAAATGTATTTTCAATGATAAATGTTTTGAAAATAAATTTTTTATTTTTATAATGTTTTAAAAAAAATTAAAGCTCCCTTTTCATTTTAAAAAAAAAATTCTAAAAAATAAGGTTTAAATTATTTCAATTCATCATTTACAATTTTTAAATTTATTTTAAAATAAAAATGATTTCATAAATAATTTAAAAAATTCATTATAATTTATCAATGAAATTATTTTCAAATTGTTTCCAAGCTTATGTTTTCAATGAAAATTGTTTTCAAAATTCCATCAAGATTATATAATTTTTTTTCAAGGAAAATTGTTTTTACCATCATTTATAATAATTCATTTTTATTTTAAAATATTATATGTTTAAAAAAGTTTAATGTTTTAGAAAATTATTCTTTTCACATAAGAAATATTATTTTCCTAACAAAATTTCGTTAAAATATATTTTAAAATTATATTCTATCTCAAATGTTATATATTGGTGTAACCAATTCCTTTATATATAAATTATCCAATAGTTTCATTAATATTATTTACATTAATGGTTTTTTTATGTCCCGATGTTTATGAAACTAATCTCCCTTTCATGTGTTATATTTTTTTGTAACATGATTCCATTTCATGGGTTATATGGTTATTTAAAATGATTGTTTTCATGGGTTATGATTTGATGAAATGAATATGAAACCTATACTTTTCTATAGGTTAATATATGATTTCATGTTTGTAACACCCATTTCATTTTAGGGGTTATGATGTTACTATTTATGATTTTGTAGAACATGTATGTGTGATTTCATTATGATATGGGTGAGACCTATATCTCACTCGATAGAATTGTGAAAAGATTTTTATATCATGAGATATTGATGGTAAAAATTGAAATACTTGATCTGAATTGGGAAACAATTGGTTCCTGATCAAAAATGGGAAACATGTGCATCCTGATCAACTGTGGGATGATTGGTAATCGCTATCCACTATAAGAAGATGGTTAATCATGATAACTTATAAGAAAAATAGTGATACTTAGTATGGTTGTGTATTCTAATATTTGGGTGTAATTCCAATAAATTTCCCTGATATGATATTATCACTAAACCATGACTTATAGAGAATGATGTTACATGTTTATGTTTATTCCATAATTCCTTGTGTTATTCATATGTGATGATTTAATGGATTATTCTCTTGGTTTAATTATGATTCATGTATTATGAACTAATAATATGTATTCAATTAATCATGTATATGATATATTATATCCATGATATGATCATAAAAATCAATTCCTTTGTTCACATACACTTATTTTTCATGTTATATTAATGTATATATTTTGTTTACCCTTATTGCGAATATGAACTCACCCAATTATAATTAATCTTTTTCCCATGTTATAAATAATGTTATTAAGTAGAATTAATAAATAGTACTATATTTATGGGAAATATTTAAGATCATTCAACTTGTTAGAAGATTGTGTTCCAGGTTTTCAAAAATGCTAAACTATTAAGGTCCTCAGGCTTGTATTTTTTATAATGTGATTAATATTCATCCAAAATAATGTATTTCCCATTAATTTTTATCCTAGGTCTCTATAGTTGGTATAAAAAGAAAGTTTTATTAAACAATTAGTATCTAGGATTAGTAGACTCTAGTGAGATCTATATGGTTTTTTCAGATATTTCTAGGGATACCACTAACGATAGTTCTGAGGACAAGTTGATTTATAGAAAAATGTACTAGAATTTTTTTAAAGGATTGAGTTTCAATTTCTTGTAAATACATCCATGTGTAAAAACTAAATGTGGATGTGGATCTGGAAAACATGTACATAGGTATATCCACCCCAAAAACACATTAGAAGTTTAGACTCGACCAGGAACTAGTGAATGACAATGTGCCTTGCTGCACACCTGGTTTGACACTCTTTTTGAATATTCTTGTGGAATTAAAAAACTTTTTATGAACCATATTAAAGGATTTAAATAGAATATAACAATAAAAACCCCAGTATAAACTTGTTATGGTATGAATTAAATAATTATTTTACTTTATTTAGACATATTATTAGTTTTTTTTCATGATTATGTTGTTTTCTTCTATAAAATGTGTTTCTCAAAATATGAATTCTGGTGTTAGTCAATATTTTGAATTAGAATTAATTAGTAAAAATTAAATGATTCAGATGTTGAATGTAGGGAATTATACAAATTGGTTTCATAAGATCCCATGACGAGAATTAGAAAGTTGGTATGAGAATTGGATAGACTTATGATATAATGTGATCAAAAATGATATTTGAATGCTATGAGAGATTCTAACAGTACATTTGACATTAAATACAAGAATCGTGATTAGATTGAGTTTTGAGAAACCTTAAGACATGATTCATATTTCATAGTCATGGACAATGGGTATTATGGAAGAAGATGGTAAAGCACAATTAATGGTTTCAAAATATTGGTGGATGATTTATGTGTATATGATTTTGAATTAAAATATTATGTTATATGAATCATGGAATATATTTGTATTTTTAGAATAATTTTTCCTTAAGGATTAGAAAGAATATATTGAATGGTTATTTATTGGAAATGTTATATTTTTTAATATGTTAAGGTAACCCTTATTGTGTTCAAAATGTTGTTACAATTGTGGTTAACCTGGATAAAGAGATGATTGGTATAGATAAATAAATTTTATACTATTATTTACCATGGAACTAGTTATTGATTTGTTGAAAAGGTTTTATATTTAATTACTGATTAATTTTATATCTTCTTGGATTTAATGAATAAATTTAGAAATCATTAGAATAAGTAATATCACATGTTTTACCAAAGTATTTATGGTTTTTCATATTGTTACCATGTTTCAAGTAAATATACGATGAAGGTATTAACATGTTTTGGAATGTGAAAAATGAGAGCTCCTTTTTTATATATCAGGGATCAATGTTAACTTGATTTTGTGGCCTTATTTCTAATGTTTTTGATTTTTCATTTTTAAAAGTAGTATATGGTCAACCATTTATTGAATGATTAAGTTAATATTTTGATGTGGTAATATATTTCATTCTCACAACATTATGATTTATACATATTGGATAACCGATTATATCCACATTGTGATGATGGTAACTAAAGACGGATGATATAAATTATCAGACATGTAGAAATTTTGGTTATAACCATTTGAAAAACCATTGATATATGAGCCAAAACTATGATTGTAACCTATAACCATGGTTCCAGCTAGATGTGGCACAAATTTGCATGGCTATAGATAACATCAATACCCAAAAAAATTATATAGCCATGGTTGTTCACCATGATAATAGAGTTATTTCCAAAGTATTCAAAGCTATAGGTACAACCCCATAACAATACACCACGGCACTTGGGCTATAGACATATTATCCACAATGGTTAAAAATTTGTAGCCATGGTTTTCAACGATTGATATAGACCATGTAAACCATGGCTATAGCCAGAAAAATGTGTGCCTAGATTAATATGATCTTTTACATCCACTATGTGCACCTTCCACCATACCACTACCCCATGGACACCATTGGGTAAAAATGTATATATTTTTTTCATAAATATGTAATTAAAAATAATGGATATTTCATGTAAACGATGGATATATCCCTTCCAACCATTTTTTTTGTGGGTTATTTGTTTCCTCATCCAAGGGAAGGACACATATAGTCTCTATTTTAAGGAACATTGGATTTAAAAAAACTATATAGCCACAATTTTACCGAAACAATGGCAAAATCCTTTCGAAAAAACATTATAGCCATAGTTTTACTAAAACTGTCGATATAAACCATCGTAAAAAATCTATATCCATGGTTTTACAAATACTGTGGCAATAGGTCTAAAAAATACCCTATAGCAATGGTATAACACAACTTGTGGCTGTAGCCATTAAAGAACACTATGTAGCATAGTTTTATAGAACTGTGGCTATAGCAAACCAATAAAAAACTATATATCCACCATTTCCCAAAACCGTGGCCATAGACATTGAAAATATACCCTATAGCCACTATATTATAAATAATTGTGGCGATATACTTAGTATAAATACTAATATCTGCGATTTTTGAAAACCATGGCTATATGTCCATGGAAATAGCACAATTTTCTAGTAGTGTCATAGATATCTATATCCCTTACTAGATTAGTAATTAAGAATTCACCTCACTTTTTAGAGAAAGTGGTCAAGTGGAAATTCTTCAAGACATGACTAGAGGGTGAGACTTTACTTATAAAAGGGAATGAAACTGTTAATGAATATCTTATTTTTACATAAACTATTCAACTTTCATAAAATGGTCTTGAAAAACTTTTGTCATATTATCATCATTTTTTATGATATTAATGTCATCATTATTGCTTATTTACATTTAGTGTTTTGAAATTGTTATCATTTTATAATTCATCCACTTTCTTATGAACACTGATATTTATCAATATCTATGATTATTTGAAATTTTATTCAATTTCCATTCTTCCCTTCCCACCTATGTTCTTTTATGTGGAATCCTAATTATCTGATACCTTGATTAACCATTATGTTTTCAACTTTCACTTGTAATTGATGTTTTAAAATTTATTTTTACAATGTGGGTGTATTAAATGAACATTAAAGTATAAAAAATTTAATAACACATTTTAATTTAAGGGTGAAGTTCATTTTAAGGGGGTATAATGTATCGTTATGAGAATTTTTGAAATATTGTTTCAAAATCAATTTATTCTTTTGATATTTTTCATTTCACACAACACTGAATATAGCACTTTTATACTAATGCACTATGTGTGGCTTACATTATACATAATAAAAAGTAACTCATGCACAACACGAAACACATATAGTGGCTTTCGGTACACAAAACTCAATGATTGTCTTGCATTATACAAAATATTGAGTCACTTTATAGTTTTCATTGCACTCAAGGCCAAGTATTACAGAACTATAATATTTTATTAATATTACTAATATAGTATTAAAATAGTTACCCATATCCATTATAATAGATGTTATGAATAAAAAAATATGTTTTGAATATATTATTTAAACATTTATATAAAATTTATCTTTCCATTATCAATTACTTGAATAGAATGTAAGAACAATTTAAGAAATATGAAATAAAAATTTAATGAAATCTATTTTTCTATACACAAACATATTTATATACCAATAAAATAATCCAAATAATTTTGATTAATTTTTTAATTATATTTATAAATTATATAATAAATCAATATTTTTGATACACATCAAATAGATTTTATAGGTTTAAGATAAAAATAAATCCAATAATATGAATAAAAAGATATATTCTTCTAAAATGTAATTTTACAACCTTTTAATGAAGAATTAAATTTATATCTGACTTTAACAGTGTTTTATTTTCTATTTTAAAACAATAAAAATAAATTTTTAAAAGTGGGAAATAAAAATTGGTTTCGTGTGAATTTTTGGAATTTTTCTATGAAGTTTCATTTTTAGATGAATACTGAATAATACTGAATTTTAATTCAAAATTGAATTTTTTATATTTTATTTATAAAGTTAAATTATATTTTTATTGATTTTCAAGTTAAATTATAAAAATTATAATTAAATTAATACAATTTAGGTTATAGGAATCAATTTAACAACGAAATTGAATATAAAAAAGTACCTTATTTTTCCATTTTTTTATAAAAAATCTCTCCATCATCCCATCAACATGATTAAATTTGAAATAAATTCAACAAAATTGTGATTGGAATTTAGAAAAATAAATTATATATTTATAATAAGAATAATATTTAATGTAATGAAATCAACTTTATTTATTTAAATACTACTAGATGTAATAAAAATTAATCACAATGATTTAGAGGAAAATTAGTTTAATAAGGGACTTACCCATTAATTAAGGGCCAAAATGGCGTATAAACAATTCCAAAATCCAATGGATGACCATATATAGACCCTATCATCCATTATATTAATTCAAGATCATTATTTTAGTCACTTATCAATATAAAACATTGGAAAAATTCATTATTAAAAAACTTACAAGAATGCCGCTCCGAATGAACATTAAAAAGGCACTCAACCTCCCACTTATTCTCCCCTATTGGAGAAATTTTATCACCCAGACTATAAAATAATAATCTCCAAAATACACAAAATTATTATTAGAAGCATCCATTTTGGAATAAATCCATCCAAATAATCCCTTTGTGGAAACAAAAATTTGTTACATAAAGAAGAGATGGAATGCTTTCTTAAGCTCTTGTTTGTGATATTCATTCTACACCCCTAAAATCAACATATTATAATTTTATATAATATATATAGTATCATAAATATACATATATGGTTTTATTTTATGTTTTATATCTACACTTAACCATACATCAATCTAATGGGTAACGAACTTGTCGTTCGTGTGTACGGTGAACTACCTGCTCACGAAACAATGTCATTCGTTTTTTTTTCATTTCCAACTACAATGGTTGGGAATTATTATGGAAAATAGTTTTTATATTATATTTATGATATGTTTATGTTTTTTATTCTTAATATTTTTTACTTCATTAGTTATGTGTTTTTAAATAATATAATATTTGTTTGGAGGTGTGGACAACCACCTCCTCAAAGAGTTATGATTCATTCACACTCTACGTGGAATGTATTAAGGATGGATTTGGTAAAATTATAAGATTTATATGAATTAATAATGCTCATATAATGATAATATATATATATATATCATTTAATTTATTAAATTCAATATTATAGTAAAATGGGAAAAAAATATGCATACATGCATACGACCTATAGTCTATACGAATGGTGTATTCCATTTTATATTCATATATTATATAATTTTTTTAAAACCATATATAATAGATATAAATAGTATTAATATCATTATTTTTTATTATTTAAATTATTAAAGCATGATCTACGTAATAATATTAAGAATAAACTGTCAAAACATATATGAAAAACAATACAGATATTACCGGAAACGTCTCATTAAAATAGAAATTTTTAAAAATAGTTAATATAATGTTAGAATAAAATAATGTATGGAATTATATATAATAATATGTTTTGGTAGCAGATTTATAATCAACATATCTTTTTTATAAAATATTATTGAACATGTAAGAACAATTTTAGGACATAAAGTAAGGGTTTTCTCATCTAAAAATTCTTTTCCATGATACATAAGCCACATTCACCTAATATTTATTATTTGTGGTGTATATATGTCCCATGAATGTATTATATTATTATTATACTAAAATTTATGTGTGTCCAAATTTCTATTTTATTATCATTCTTTCAGGGGGTTATGTTTCAAAAGTTTCCATATTTGTAATGTAATTTTGTCGAAATTTTCCCTCTTTGAGACACATTACATGTTATACACCTACATTATTTTATTGGTTGTATAAAATAACCTTTAATATGTTAACAAATTAATCTCAATATTTTTTTCATATTTTAATTTGAAATTAATTTCATTTTCTTACATGAGGTGTATGATTTAATGTCACAAGTGGTAAGAGTTTACTGCAACAATCTCATCATTAATAAGATATTTTTTATTATTGTGAAATCATTAATGAAAACATATGATACATATTTCATAAAAACTCATAAATTTTAACCTCCTATTGTTATTCATGATAATTTAATGTTTTAGTATCAATTTTTCACTTTTCGGTCATAAATATAGTTTAGTAATTATTTTTATGAAAATATGACTCTAGCCCCCCCCTTTAGTTGAAAATAATTATTCTTTATAAACCCTTCTTTCAAAAATGTTTCAGAAAATGTCTTCATATTCTCATATTATTTTTAACTTATATTTTTAACCATATTCTATCATTTAATCAAAGGGGGTTTAAAATGAAATCTTCTAGTCATTTTTTGGATGATGACACTTTTCTACAATTTTTATGGTGTAAATAAAATGTTAAACATATTTGGATTTAACTACCATTAATATCATCATTCCTTTGAGGATTTTGATGAATTTCTATAATATACATTTTAAAAAAATATTTTCCCTAGTATTTTATATATTCATTCTTTGTAAAATTATTTTTAAATAGAATTGTGTTCAAAAAAATTATTTTCAGTTTAAAAAGTGTATTAATTTATTTTTTAAGCTACCCTAATATATTTTTAAAAGGTTATTCTAAAATAAATGGGTTTTAATGATTTCAAACATTCATATATAATTTTTAATTGTATTTTAATAGGAAAAATATATTCAATAAATATTTCAATATTTTTTTATATGTTTCCAAGGAAATTATTTTAAAATTATTTCAATCTAATATTTTAATGGAAATGGTTTATCACAACATTTTCATTATTGTTTTATATAATTAAATGAAAAATGGGTTTCAAGATAAATTTATAATTATTCATGTTTATTTTCAATGAAAGTTGTTTTGAAAAGGATTTATGTTTTAAAAATTATTTTTCTCATATAACAAATCATATTTTACATATGAAATATTTTTAAAATATGATTTAAATTTATTTTACCCGATTATTTTCATGGGATATGGATTGATTGTATGATTAAAAAACCATTATTTTTCTATAGGTTAAGATATTTTTAAATTTTCATGACATATATTTAATTTTATTGGTTATGATATGATTGTTTATGATTTCGTGAACATGTATATATGATTTCATTAGGATATGGGAGGGAAATTATATTTCCCTCCAATTCATTTGGTAATGATTTATATCTTATGAGATTATTATGGTAAAAAATGGAAGTCTTAAATGAAAATGGGAAATAGTTGTATCCTAATCCAAATTGGGAAACATGTGTATCCAGATCCACTATGTGAAGATTGGGAAACCCAATCCACTATGGGAAGATGAGGAAACCTGATCTATAACAGAAATATGGGGAAAACTAATCCCTTATGATGAAATTACTATGATTAAGGGAAGTTGTGTGTTCCTCCCTATAGGTGTAGTCCACATGAAGTGCACTGATAAGTTTTCAGAAATAAGAAATCACTTAAATGGAATGATGTTACATGTTTATTTATCTACCACAATTCCATATCTTTTTCTGATAGTATTTTTTAATTGATAAAGCTCTTTATTTCCATATGAATGTCTTATTATTGACTGCTAATATTTATTCAATGACTCATGCATATGATCTTTTATTTTTAGGGTATGATATACAAATATTATTATCATGTTCCTATACAATGATGCTTTTTTATACTTATGTATCTCATTTGATTACCATTAATGAGAATATTTGATCACTCATTTCTTATTATTCCTTTTCCAAGGTTATAAAAAATTGTTTTATGTATAAGTAATAATGGTTAAGATCATTGTGGGAAATATTGATGATCTTTCACTAAGAAAGAATATTTTGTTCCATATTTCAAAAGAAACTAAACTATTATAGTCCTCAAGAATTTATTTTTGTAACGTGATTAATATCCATATAAAATGATGTAATATCCAAATATTTTATACATGGGTATCTATAAATAATATCTTCTAATATTCATATAGACCATTAGGAATATGCACTTTTTTGAGGATGGTGTGTTGTGACCTATCTCAACTGATTCCCTAGAGATTTATATAGTCCTTAAATATTTTTTTTTTTAAACAAGTATATCAATATAATAAAATGATTAAGCATGCACCATGTACTCATAAAATCTAACAAATTTATTTCTATCCAATAGCATCTACTAATTGAATCTATCACATTGGTGTGTGTGTGACCTTCATCAGCTGATCAACAGTTCAAATCATAGAATCATGAAACATCAGGGTCCTAGGTAACCCTATCACAATATCTATCATTTTTTACAAAAACATACCATATTTATGTATAATTGGGTGTTGAAACCCATCGAGACATTAATTATTGATCCTAGTACTTTGATAGGTAAGGAATCAAGTACAGCCCTATAAATGTCTATCTTCATCCATGGACACTAGATCTATCTCCTATGTTTTATTATGTATTTTTTTCACTATGATGTGCTTTACCCTGATATGTATTATAATACCTCATTAAATCCCCTCTGATGGATTCTGGAAAAAAAACCCACCCTGGTACAAGGATAAAATTTTCATCGCTCATCGACTATCTACATATCAAATATCCTCTAGAAAATTTTTCCAGCATTATAGAACACTCTAGGTCGGTATCCTATCATTAATTTACCTGGACTAATAGAGATTATATGACCACCTCAGGATCAAAAATAATCTTTCATTGAACCACAAAATTATCCATTCATCAGTCCTTCAACAATCTCATTAAGTGCCACATCACCACAAAATTCATGTCACCAATTTACTAATTATAATTTAAATTATGGATAATGGAATCAATAATGATGCTACAATTTATCTGTGTATATGTTTTCTTGAATTCATGCATCTAAAGATTATTTTCCCAAAACAAATATCATGGATGCAGGTCAAACTATGCAATGATATAAAAAAGGTTATTTCTATCCAAGTAAATAATAATTTTATCATCAAGAAGATTGTGTCATGAACACATTAGATAATGGAACATGACATTAAAATATCGGTTGTGAGTATGCTAGTTTATCTCATGGTTTCGTAGATGAAGATTCAGATAAACTAATACCTTTTCTCTTTGATTTATGACTACTCCAAGATAAATTCTTAATGCATCACATTAGACTTCATAACCAATCGCATGATCTGGAATTATATACATTGGATTTTTCATCAAAATCATAATGATCTAAATAAAAAAAACTTTACACTACTCTAACCATAATAAAATCACTCCCTTATATTTCAATGTGGTCAGGGATGATGATAATTAAGATTTGTTCTTGATAAATAAATGATAAAATCATATTATCCTAAGAATGATTCTGATTTCAAACACATTTTGAGAAAATATCTAGGATATCACATCCTCTCCATTATATAGTACTGATGACATACATATATTTGAAAAAACATCCCCTCTGAATCTCAACACCCATATCCAAAAGTCTCACTTTGACATGCGGAATCAATTTTGATCTGTTCTTTTCGTACATAGGAATACCTCGTAGTGTTTAAGATGATGATCTCATATTGATTATTATATGAGTATTTCATCAATAAAAACATGATTAAAGATAATATATATGTGTGGATTATCCTATTCATGAATCCCATGAACATAATAGGCATGTTTATCAGTTTGAATGACATAAACATATACTAAAACAACACATTCCTATTGTTAAACGTAGTCTTTAGAGTTTAATCCCATCCAACTCACAATTGGTGATATCATATCAATATTAGAGAACCAGTAGTCACCCTATATCTAATTTAATATATCATCAATCATGGGAAAGAAATATCGGTTCTTCACTATCACCTTGCTCAGCTTCTAGTAATCAATATAAAGTTGGAGACTACCATCAACCATCCTGGAGAAAAATGTATCTATACCCCAAAGAAAAGTACTTGACCTAATAAATACCTTATTATATAAGTCCTCAAGATAAACTATGAGATATTTTATATCCTATGGAACTATAACATATGGGGGTATCGAAATGGGTTGGGCAGACGCTACAAACTCAATATCAAAGTAAATTCATCAATTAGTGGGAAGTCATAAGAAGTCATTCAAAGTGATATTCCTATAGAAACACGTGAATTGAGGAAATATTGAAGGGGGGTTCAATGATCCTTCCAATATATCAAATCAATCCATTTGTGTTGTGGTCATTTAAAATTGACAAATTTTTTTAACTCTGCCTACTCCCAGTTCCCTCTCACTGATAATTATGTATCTATCCCACTTAGGTGACGTGGCTGACAAATACATCTAGTATTAGTCAATTTGATCTCAGAATATTATCATCCATTCAATAATGAGAATCAAATTTGAGGCCTCTATTTATATAATAGTGAATTATTATATATTTCTACAGTTGACAAATAATATGGGATACTATTGGAATCATTGGAAATTGTCTAGTTTATTTTCAAATGTTATTTATATAGAGAACCAAAAATGTATAACTTGAATCATAGGTTATTCCTAGAAACAAGGTTTCCAGAAATGAAGCAATATGAAACATCAATATCAGAAAAACTGATGATAAAAGAGTTGTGATCAATATTTTACTTTGAATAGTAGATGGAATATTTTCATCATCTAATGAAACAAGGTTCATTAAATAAAAACTCCTTATAAAATCATTACAGCCATGTTCTTATGTAATTTTTAAGAAGTCATATCCCTTACTAGTTCATCCAATCCTAGATTTCACTTACCTATTACTACTTATATAAGTTATATTAAAATCATATGTGACTATAATTCCAACAAAAGTGGAACTCTATAGAAGGTTTCATACAATAAATTATAAAATTTTACATTAGAAAGTAATTTTAGCACCTGTTGGAATCATTTAATTTAGATAATAGTAAACAAGTCCTATACTAACCCAACCTTTTTCTACCATACTACTCTATACCCACCTTCCCCTTCTTTCTATCAAAAGATACTAATGTGATCATTAAGGAAATCTCATTTATTGAACAACTATAGTCCATAAGTAATAATACTTCCTTATTCACCTCGATACCCTTCTCAGTGATTACATCCTTGTGAAGAACATATGTGTAAATATTATTGACAAATCCACTAACTTAATGTATGTTCTCTAGTCAATGTTATACATTGAACTTTTATTCCTTATACATCTTATTAATAGATAGTAAAATAAATTAATGAGGTTATACTATGAAAAAAGAATAATATGAAGTGACACTCATAGAATCAAATCATTACACCACATATTCTTTGTTATAATCATGAATCATTGGTTCCATAAATTATATTTAAAGAAAAGACTTCTAGAAAGACTCCCATGTAAGTCCTTGTGATATCGTAGCCTGACATAATTTATCCTCCAAATCCTAGAACATCCCTAGAATGTAATGGTTTCTAGAATAAATCACCTCTCCTTTGGAATATTTTCTAGGTAAAAAATAGAGTCAATAATTTTTAAACATCCTATAGAATCATTAAGACCACTAGTACCCACAAATTATAGTCGATGATGTAGCTAGTAATTAAAAAAATGGTTAGTCATAGTCCTCTATGGGGCACCATTGTTTATGGGAACTATCCAAAAGAGTCCAAGATGAACGAAATATTCACATTGGATTGCATGTTCTGGTATTGTGGTGGGATGGGGTATATCCTTCAATAAAATATGTGGAGGTATAGAATCATCATGGGATACTATAACTATTTGTACATTTAAACATCCCTGAGGAAACATCTCTAAAAACACAGATAATATTATGAATATAAAAAAACTCTTAATAAGTATATTGGGTTATATAGAAGAATTATGAGTAGTTATACCGTTACAAAAATTTATAACCCACCTTGATGTAGTCATATTCTTCTTCCCTTCACATTTTCCACAATCATCATATACAAATACTAACACCACTGCATGGTCATTTCAACTAATTAATACCAATAATGATAAATCATAGTAGCATGAAAATATAGATATGTCACTCAATTAGATAAAGTATCCTAAAAATAGAAAAATACAGTCTTTTAATTGATGAACTAATATATAGCAGAACAAATCATTATTACATGGAATGTTAGCATGTATTCCTAGTCATGATTTTTAAAAATACCTTAAATCTCAAAATTCATATATTAACATCATATTAATTCCTTAATGTGAACATAATAAATGTTAATGATAATCCTGCTCATGGAAACATAAATGTCCATTACACATGTGTTGGATAGGCCAATGGAAACTCTCCTTACCAAGTCCCACAACTGAATATCCATTATCCCATATACTAGGTTAGCCCAGAAGAAAATAAAAACCATCTAAAATAACGTTGTAACATCCTCAGACAAATGACATAGTTTATTTAAGAATTCCCTAAAAGATCATGTGTACCTCCCTATAAATAAAATGATTTTAACAAGTTATGAGGTATTACACACACCAAGGGGGATGCAATACTCATAGTATATTGTTAGAAATAATAGACGAAAAAATAAAAATCTAATAAATAAATGGATTAATGTAACATCCCGAGCCCAGTTACCCAGAGTCAGTGCATTATTATAAAACATTGGCATGATTATAAGAAATCAAGTCCCAAAGGACCGAGTAGTTTAGCAGTCTTGGAAAATATAAAACTTACACGAACGTTACATTACATTATAAAATGAAAATTAAAAAAAATATCTACATTGAACAAGTTCATGTCCCTAGGCTATCCCTGTAGGTCAGTCATAATATACTTCTTATTATCGTAGGAAAAATAAAACATAGAAAGGGGTGAGCTCAGATGCTCAGTAAGGATAACAATATCACTGAAACATCCCTAATTAAGTATAAACATATAAGGAAATGTATAAAACTAAAACAAAATCCTTTTAAATGTAAACTTAAGTATAATTTGGAAAAATAAATCAAATAATTCAGTTTTATTATTCAAATTGATATTCTACTTGTTGAATAATCACATGTAATATATATAGCTATTTTCATAATGATGGAATGCATAATTTCAAACATCATAAACATATAGTCGAGGTATCGTGCCAAGTCTAAAAATAAGATTATATCAAGGCCATTGGCCAAGACACTAGTTTTTATAATGAGATTTACTGATACATTGAGGAGCTATATTGGGATCCAACAGTCACATACTAAGTCTAATTCATTCCTCATATGAATACATTGAAACATAACATAATCATTCTTATTAAAACTAGCATACAAAATGTTAATACATTAACCATGAACCATGAATGGTATAAAAATAAAACATCCATAGTAAAACATATCAGAAACCCTTAAATATAATATGGAAGATTTTTATCTCAATAAACCAACTTAAAACAAGTATAAAATCCATTATAGATTGTTAACAAAGATGAAATCAAAACTACCTGAGAGAAATATCTCTTTTTATTTTTAAATCATTTAAAAGTCATACAACTATAAAAGAAAACATTTATGTGGAAAATATTATTATATTATTTTAAGATAATATTCAATGTTGTTATAATGGCATATAATAACCACACCCACCTTATAAGTTAAAAAACATTCTTACCTTAATTTGTCAAAAAAAGTCTTAAAGTACCTTTTTTGGAAAACGACCGAAACATTCAATTCATAACATTTAATGAAAATAGAAATAAGGGTATAAATTTATTTAACCCATAGTCTACTAAATGTTAAAAATGTTTGGAAATACATTTTTAAGAAACATAGATGTGGATGACAAAGAGGTCCCAGTAGACACTTACGTAAAAACAACCTCAGATAATATAGATATTGTGAAATTAACCCTTACCTTGTACTTTTCCTTGGTAGAGGGTAATTTAACCTCATGTATAATAGTTAAATCATTGATATTATATTATAAAAAAACCACATAAATAACTATTATATCATATATGATCTTTTATTATTTATTTGTTAAAATTATTTTGGTAGTATAATTGTTTCGGGTGTTTACTGATTCGTTTTCCTTTATATGTTTTGTTAAGTAAGTCATGTTTGTTATGTATATGATATTTTTTATTCTTATTAAAAATAATATAATGTTCATAAATATTATTTTTAGTAATAAAATAAAAATTATTCTTGAATAGTTACGATGGTCAATGAATCTAATCGTGTTCGTGGAGACGGTAATCTGTATGTGCGCACAAACGCTACTTCCATTTTATTTTATTTTTATTTTAAGAGGAATGATGACCAAATTATACATATGTATATTATTATTACATTATAATATGATATTTTATATATGTTACGTATGTTCATTAACACCATCCTTTATATGATCCATGTATGGTATGAACGAGTCATATCACATTGAGGGGGCGGTTGTCTGCATTTCCTCAAATGAAATTATCGTATATATACAATATGAAAAGAAAAAATGTATTCTATAAAAGATAATGACATAACATTAGAGATAAAATAAATATAATTAATATCATATAGAATTATAGTTCCATCATAATGGACACTATAAGAGCTGGTAGTAGATGATTGAACAATCATCTTTTTGTGCGGTAGTAGTTTGTCATCCACAGAAACATTATGTTCCATACAAATTATATGCAGGTGCGTGTAAGTGTAGTTCAAATACATTCCATAAAAACTTTATTGAATATTGGGGATACTGGTTTTGTTATATTATAATGGAATAAAGTGAATTTAGGGGGTTATAGAAGTAAAATAAACGAAAAGAACTTAAGAGGAGATGTTACCTTTAAATCAGGTAACTCCCTTTGGTTTGAAACAAAAGGCTTCCTTGAAGAGCATTATTCCTATGGTAAGGATTCTCAGAGTAATAAAGGGATGTAATGAGATTAATTGTGTAGATTTTGGATGATCCAAGGGGCTTGAGATGTGTGAGAAATGGTTATGAGGTGAGGGCTTTTTATAAGGTGGAGAAGGGGCTCTTTAAGAATGTTTGAAAGTATTATTTTATTATATAATTATTTTCAGTTTCTAAAGGTTAAAAATCCATAAAGATGACGATAATATGACTCGTTTTCAAAATTAAATCATCCTATAAGAATTAGACAGGTTTTGGAAAATTTTTTAATTTTTATAATCTCATTTATTTAAATCATTCTTTAATGAGGTAAGCACTACAAAATTATTATGTCATAAATAATATTATTTATTTGATGTCTAAAAATTATAAAAAAATACCATGATATAGGAAATAAATTTATATTCCCAATTAATATTTATTGTCAAAAATATATATTTTATAACCACCTGTAAAAATTATTTTACTAAAAGATATATGTTATTATAATTTTTGTCATTACTTTAAATTAATTAATATAATGTGTCATTATCATTTTCAAATCACTCTATGGGGTCCAAAAATAAAGTCAAGGATTCCCATGTTTGGAAATGTATCAACCAATAGGAATAGGATATAGTTTAGGGTAATTTAATATTGTTAATGTAATATTTGTTTACCCATGTTTACCAGATTTACCATTAAACCATGTTAAATATAATATTTTCTGAAAAAAAAATATTCATAATGTCTAAAAATAAAAGTAAACTATTTAAAAAATTTGGACCTCCTGATTCCAAATATGAATTCTATTTTTTCATATTCAAATCACATATATGGCAGAAATTATTTTAAAATTAATTCCTCTTGTCCAAAAAATTGTGTTTTTAAGAAAAAATAACTATCAAAAGGTTGACACTTGTTTATGTCCAGTTTAAATGTGAAATTAAATCCAATTTCCTAAATTATGTTAAATGATAAAAATATAATCTAATAAATCTTTAAAACCACTCTAATTTATAATTTAACATTATAAAGTATTTCGATTAAAAATTTTCTTTTTAATAAAAAATTAGTATTTTTCACTATTCATCAAAATATAAAAGTTATCTAAAAAGTACCGAAAATTTATCCAAACTAAATTATTATGTCCCTATTCAAAATAATTATTTAATTTCATTAAATTAAATATATAAAAAATTTCATATATTTGTATTAAAAAAGGTTCTCCATTAAAAGGCGGTAGAATTGATTTTTTTTAAAAAAATACGTCTTTTATCGGAAAAAAATGAATTTTTTCTTATATTATGTCTCAAAAACACATAATATGAATTTTTAATTAATATAGAGTATATAAAATACAAATTTCAGTTAATACAAATCATAATTGTTTTTGAACTTCTTTTGTGGTAAGTCGTCATGCGCTCGAACTCGATGTTGCTTGGAACGCAAAATAGTGAATTTATTTGAAGAGATAATGTATTATGAAATATTGGTGTGTTACAGGTAATCATAATAAATATAAATATGGAACAAAAGTCTTATAAGTTATAAAAGGACACCATTGTTGTATGAATAAAAATGTAAAATAAATAGTTGGTAATAAATAAATAAATTGTGGGTTCTCTAGAAGTTGTCCCTATTTTCTACCATATCCATACTCTATTTCTTAATCACCCCCCACATGGGCCTTTCCATTCCCTAGGATTATAGTCATGAAATCTTCAATTTTACTGAAATTTATAATTTTTATTTGAGTTGAATACTTATTAGGAACCAAAAATTAAACCATAAATGATGTATTAATGTTATATAATATTTTAATTCTTGATATAAGTATGTTATCTATCAAAAATTCAACCATACATGTGTTGAGTCATCATAAAAAAACCATGATTATGTGAATCGTATCCCCATATGATTTGAATTTTTATTGGTATGTATTTTTGATAAGTAAAATAAGGGTATATTTTTTAGTAACATAGAACACCCCAAGAAACTGATGGTTTTCCATAGGAATTCCACACATTCCTCCATGTCGATCCTCGATCAGTTATACTCTTAACACCCATGGCCCATGTCAATGGGAATCCCTTGAATGTATCATATAGTGATCCACTTATGCACATCCCTCACTATGGATAGCTACCCTTCCTTTATAGTTGTTGGGGCGACATCATATTAGTTAACTAGCCACTTATTTACAAAGAACTATAGGGATGTTGATTCCCCCTTTCATAAATGTTTTTATAGTGTCTGGTTTGATAACTAGACACTTATACACAACCATCTATAAGCATTTCCATATCAACCATTAGGGAAGTTTAAACCACATCACACAAAACTCATAGATCCACCTAATCATCTCAACACATGATACATAGTTCCACAGGCTATTCAACACAATAAGATGTACATGTAGTGGAAAAGAACATCGATCCACACAAATATCAAATTCTGATAGCCACACCGAATTTGAGGGTCAAAATTAATCATATATCATTTCCACTCGCACACACATATGCAACTCATAAAAAACATGGGTTAGTCCATCAAAAATGACATATCATGATGAAATCATATACAAAGAAAAAAATACTATGAAACTTCACATCATAAATTTTTTAGTTAATCATCATGGTTTATCATAAGTTTCATCACATGAACCACTTTCTCACCCCAACTATGATGTTATCACACACAATGGAATCTTAATGTATATCTCTGAAATAATATAATCTTTGATGGAAGGTATTATATAATCTTATAGGTTATATGGTGCTTGGAGGGATCAACGACATGGAATTATACTGAATAAAAAAATAACCTAGTAAATGTAATAGCTATATTTGAAGGTGGAACTAGGGGATACCACCACGACATTGTTCAAATGGGTGCATCATGGGAATGATCCACCATGGAGAATAATACTATAATTTGGCATGGAAACCATGGGGAAATGAGCCCTATGGTGTAAATAGAGACATTGTAGTAGTAAACCACTCTAAAATATAAAATTTTACAACTAGAGGATAAGAGATGTGGCATGGATTCATTTATCTATTCATTTGGAGCTCTCAAAAAATCTTTTTGGGATGAATGGAAATGATATTTTTTGTTCATTTTTCATGGTAAATCATGTGAATAATTATTTAATTCACCCATTTAATTTATAAATAATATTCCTCCAATAAATACAACAATTTTTCTCTAAATAAAATTCATAATAGCCTATTAATATGGCAAACTCCCAATAAATAAAATTAGTACATACATCTAAACTAAAAATATAAAATTAAATTGGAATGTGTCTATGTGGTGTGGTCCTAGTCACTATATTACGAACATCACAATTTTCACCCCATAAAGAGGCTAAAACCTATCCTCCATTAATAAAAACCTAGATGGTGAAACCCATTCCAATATAACATGGGATCAACTCAACAATATTAATATGGTGAAACCACTTCTACAATAGCATAATTCAAAAAATATATTTCCAAAATTTTACCAACAACACATAAAATATTTTTAATTATTATCATATAACATAATATTTTACTTGAAATGGGGGAAATAAGAACAAATAGAGGAAGAAGAGAAATACATATTTTACTAAAGGAAACCGAAATTATCATAGCATTATAATAATGATATACTACATCAGTACTCTCACGCAACTAAAAATAAGAGGCCAAGTATACCACTTACCATTCATTAAAATTATTTATTTTTAATACTCTATCATTATAATGTGTAAAGAATTATAAAAAAGTTTATTCTATCCTAAGAACATTTTCCATCCATCCTTTGAGTATCTTAAAGATCCAAACTATTATGTAATATCTCATTAATTTATTACAAATATATCGAGTCACAAAAATCCTCTTAAAAACTAATAATTAATTTAAAAAAGTTTTAACAATTATTGATGATTAATTTCTTTATATATCTTCATAATCTCAATAACATAGAAAATGATATGACAATAAACAATACTTCCATATATTTCATCCTTGGATATCCATTATAACAATTAATTGATATTATAATTGATTTCAATTATTGTAATTTTCTACCTCTATTAACCCTTAAATAATTAGTAAAACATTTATCCCATTTCAAAAGAATACATAAATGGTCAACAATGGTTCCTATAATTTTATCCAAGGGTCGACCTTGGAAGATACCATAAAGACAACACTCATTTTCATTGGAATTAATGATCACGGGTGAAAACATTATAGAAAAATTTAATTCGGAATGTTAGTGTTTAATTACATACAAAAAAGCAATTTATTTTCTTGTTTTCCACCACCTCATAACTTCATGAAGAAATTAAAATTTTCATGGATCATCACTAAAAAATAATAAAATATTTACTAAATTTATTTTCATATCAATATGGCCTCACCCATCTATATTGAAAAACACTATCAAACTAGGGTCTATTGTCAATATGATAATCTATACCATATTCCAATCAATAATATAAGATATAAAGTCTTAAATATAAATTTATAGGAAAAAAATACTTATAGATAATAATAGATAAAATCAAAAAATCAATGCTATTACTACAACATATCAAATTATATATTGAAGAGAATGAACTGACCGAGTTACTTTTTCACAATAGTCATGATAATACTTTATAGATATGATGTCATTCCCACGTCATTTATTCAGAATTAGCAATGAATTCAAACACTACAAACATAATTGACCCATGATTACTAAAATAGATTTACAATGGTCAATGTAACCATAACTGAGTAGATATTCCCATCCACATATATATATCTCCAAATGGTTTGGATCATATAATTTCAAAACACTTATCCAATATAGATTGACCCTCATGAATCTCTTAAAAAATCTATATAATTTTTGTAGGATTCCCACACTGTCACCATTATATTATTACAAATAATCACACAAAACATAAGTGAATATATAGTACTATCATTAATGATCATAATTATAGTATATCCCTTACTAGAGTCCACTTATCTAAAAACTGTGAATAAATACTTTATTTACATCACCTTAAATAATTTTATATATCCATTATCAATTAGAGAATTATATTACTGAGGAATATAAATTTATCCAAAGTATCTATACTAGAGGAACCCAACATACACCACACATTATCTATTCCACATTGATCATAATGGTTACATATGGAAATAATATCTCCTAGAGGTAATCTAATCAGTGAAATATCAATGATACAAATCATTACTTAATGATAAGTTCCAAATAGAGTCTAAAATATTACATTGATAAATTTACTATTTCAAAAAACAAAAAATTTAAAATATAAATTTTAAATAAAATGCAGAATTTTTATATACTCCCAATTAAATTAAAGCCACTATATGGAAATAATTCCATTTGTGTGTTATCAGGTCTCCAGAAAACCTAAACAAATAGATATTGCATGTTGTATTATCCACATCCATTATCCAAGATCATTATCAGAATCATTGATTTATAACACATCCTACATACATAGAAAATATTTTTTCATTATCTCTGATTCAAAATGTCAATCTAAGACTCATAAAAAATAATTAGGAATTTTGTTAATCTCATGCTAGTATATCATATATAAATTATTTTAAACTCAAATAAAATCAATCATGAAAAGGAAATATCATGACCCTGATTTATATGATGTATAATCACCCATTATACCATCGTGTGATTACAGTTTTTATCTCCATCTAAATAATTCCAATATATTTAGTAGCATGTGATAAACAAAATCTCAAAGTAAATTGAGTAATAACTTATTATAAAATATAATGATATACATTACAATATAGTTAAATAATGCATGATTAATAAAATAAATTATTTTTGATAAAAATGATATCTAACCAAAATAGGAAAATACCATTTATTTTAAATAAATTATTTTTATTAATTTTATATTTTCATTGAATTTATTACTTTTGATTAATTTTATAAACACAGTATATTTTTGAAATTCAATTAATATTTAGAACCATAATTTAGTGAAGTTGATGAAATAATTAAATAATTATAATGTGTATTATAATAACTATTCATGAACAAAAAAACAAAAATTTCATTAATTATTATTCATTGTATATGTTATATTTTATATATTTTAGTTATTAAGTTTAATGAACTAAATTTTTATATTAAATCAATTAATAATAATTTAATTATTATTATGTGTTAATGAATATTTATAAATTCATCTCTATATCTATAACAACATTTAAAAAATTATTTAAATATGTGTACTTATACTAAAATTAATTTTAATAAAATTTAACAATTTAATAATTATTAAAGGTTTCTATATATAAAATCACAAGATTAAAATTTAGGGATACGTTAAAGTTTATTTTAAGATATATAATTAAGTTATGAAGGTAAAATTCAGTCACAAATATAAAGGTAAAAATAAAAAAGTATAAATTTATTGATAGTTCCACAATAAATCACAAAACATTATCTGTATATGGGTGGATCGGGGATTGATCGACCTTTCCATACATTATTACATATAATTGAAAATTTTTTCCACATTCCATGAATATAAAATTTCTTTTATAAAAATATAATTATTTATAAAAACAAAAAAACTTCTCTACTATAAAAGGCATCTCTTCAAGCCAAATCAACATATAAATTTTCTTATAAATTATCTTGAATCCCTTCACAAATTCTCTCAATCTCAATATAATATCATGAAACAGCCCAATGGATGATAGTATAATTCTTTTCATATTAATTAATATGTATGAATTACATAGTAATTTCATGTTAAAAGGGGTGCTAATTCCAATTTCATACATGACATAAATCAATGATATTATTAGAAATTTATTATTAGATGAAAAAATGATTTATACCAAATAATAATATACTTTTATTATTACTATTTAAATATTGTAGTTACCACATAGCCTTTTTAAAGGAATTAATTAATAGTATTAAATATATTATGTGTTCACCGGTTGATAAAATGTTTTTACATTCATCCAATAGATTCTATAGTCATATAAAATAATAAATCTAGTTTTAGGCTTAAACGTACTATATTTCTAAAAATAAATGTTATCACCTTTTATTGGAACAGCTATTATAAAAATTTATTTTTACACAAATATTAAATTAATAGAAAAACAATAAACATAATTTTCTAAATAATAAATCAAAATTAACATTATATATGGTTTTTGGATTTTTCTAAGATGTTTCATAATTTGATGAAGAGTGAAAACTAATGATTTTTAATTTAAAACGTAAATTTCAACAAATATATATATATATATATTATATTTAAATTTTTTACATTAAATTAATATCAATTTTAAATAATTTGAACCAATATAGGTCATTTTAGTCATTTTCACATTTAAATTGAATATAAAAACCAAGTAAATATTTGAAACAATTATCATTAAAATCCAACTTTGTCTTCCCATCTGGGGGATTAATTTTATGTTAATTTCTTCCAATTATATTATATAAATTTCAAAAAATGGATTGAATATTTGGAATATGAATAATTTATAACATCTAATAATTTATAACATCTAATAATTTAAACACAGTTTATGATCGCAAATATTACTGAAAACTATTAAAACTAATTACAATGATTAAGATAGAAGCAAGATTTCATTGTTGTTAAAAATTAATCATATGGTATAAAAATTTATATTGAATAATACAATAATCATTTTCTATCCATATTTAAACATTACCCCTTAATTTAAACAATTTAGTAAGTTCTGTAAGCATATTTTTAGGTAAAACGTGGGGAGAACACAATTCATTACAAAAAATACAAAGTGTGTCATCTCCCTCCTCAATAAAAATGCACTCACCCTACCCATTTTATTAACACATATAAAGAAATTTAACTAGTCCAAAATCTCAACATGAAATATAATAACACACATCGTCACTACCTAGATTCCACACTTTGTGTATAAATCTAATAAAGGAAGCCCTTGGGAGAAAAACAAAAAGAATTAACTGAAAAAGAGGTAACATTCTTCAAAATGCATTTTTGTTTCATCTAATTCCCCACAAATTAAATTATTCTTATTCCATTATTATAATAAAACATACTATCATAATTTTACTAATATTATTTTTTATTACGGTTTATACCTACAACTACACACATACATCAAATGGGTAACACAATCTCCTGTTGTGTGTATGGTGGATTATTGCCTCACGAAATAATGTTGTTAATTTATTCCTTTACCACATATCATGGTTGGGAATTATGATGGAAAATATGTTTTAGATGATATATATATTTGGGTGTGTTATTTATAATTTCTTCATTCTAATGTATTGTTTTGGTACACATACCTTCATTATTAACATTTAGTTAGAATATGATAACATCGTTTTAGGACGTGTGGACTACAGACTCCTCAAAGCAATGTGATACGTGCACACATTTCATGGAATTTATTATGTAATTTTTTAATAACATTTTATAAAAATTTAAAATATATATAAAATTCATGTCATATTTACCTTTCTTGATGTATAATATATCATTTTCAATAGCCCTTTCACATGATAAAAATGTTATATCGTCGTTCATGGATATATGGACTCTCACCTCCTCGAAATGATGTGATTTCTTTTACATGAAATATTAAAATATATATAATTACATATGGTACAGTTATATTATATTTATAATATATTTTTCATTCTAGAATGATAAATTTTATTTAACTTCTTTACATAATTTGCATTGAGGAATTGGGACGTTAATCATGCTTATGAAAAACCTATCATCTCACTGACTGTAAAATTGGCTAATTTTTAATAGAAATCATTAATTATTGGTTATAAATTTATAATAGATGTATAAATATGATAATAATTTCATTATTCTTATTCTATATATGTTTTAATGATGAAACCATTGACCATAGTTAGCATACCAACATCATTTTTTCACATAAACTAAAAATGGTCAAAACACCAGACATAAACATAATCATTTATGTAGGTGTATACAACAATGTAATAAGTTTAACAAAATTAATGATAAACATTAAAAAAATTTAGATGAATGTAACTAATTAACATATGTTTATTATTCCAGATGATAAATTTACACATGAAAATTAAAACTCGCAGCAAGGGATTTCGTGTCAATCGCATTTCATTAAGGATTATTTTTATATTATACACATATATTTTTTTTGAAATTTATATACAAACCCTTTTTAAATATACAATCATGAATTTAATTATTATCATGTAACTTATTGTATTTTTCAAATGTTATTCTTTTATCAGACATATTATTTAAATGTTTATGGTGGTGTGTCATAGTTTCACTGTTTGCAGATTTAGTTTCCAAATATTTTTATCCATATCAATATTATTGATATTATTTTAAATATTTATTAATATGGATATAAAATCAATATAATGGACATTTTATGAATATTATGATTTTTTTAAATTATTTTTAAATGAATATTTTTATATATTTTTATACTGGATGTTTTTATAATTGGTGAAATTAATGTTCAACTATTAATGTACACTATGAAAATGATTTATCTTCCCTCATGGCTATTATTAAATTTCTATATTAATTTTTTATAAATCGTGTTTTCTTAAATAAATATCCTAATTTTACGTTTTTTCTAGTTTGTTATTAAAAATCTATTTCGAAAAAAGATTGATTATTTTAATAAATTGAAATTTTTTATTTTTTGTAAAATGGAATTATTATGCATAGGATATTGAAATATTCATTCCTTTTTGTGTAATTATTATATAATAGAACTTGTAAATTTTATGGTTTTTTACTTGATAATCCATATTTGGGTTTTTATGTGATAAACCAACGATGAGTGGGTGCATTAGGTATAGAATTTAGTCGTATGGTTATTACATTTGTATGTGTGACGTGTTTGGAAGTCAACTACAAGGTTACTCCATTTATTACTCTGAAAAGTACAATTTTTTTGATAGATAAATTTATATTTTTCCTATTATTGGTATGTATATTTTGGTAATTTTGTGAGTACAAAAAATGGTAAGCGATGACATTATTTTCAATGTATATTTTTTACTACTTATTTAGATCGTAAACTGTAACTCTATGATAATGTATTCATGGGTATTAATATATAATAATGGACTAATAATTTATTTTTTTACCCCTTACTAATATTTTTATTCTCCTACCATGTTTTTTAGTGTTTTTTTCAGACGTAATGACGATTATGGTATTGTTTGAAGTCCTATTGAATTTTGTGAAGGGTTTTGAGAAAATAGATCATGATTTATTTAAAAAAATTATATTATGGGAAATAGTGATACTATATGAGTGTGTGTCCACTTTATATTTTATTGTTTTCATCAAAATTATTAATGGAATAGTTATCTAAAAAATTAAAACATATAAGATCCTAAATGTGAAAGGAATATTTTTTTGACTAAAACTCATTATAATTTAACATTAAATTTCAAGGAATCATAATTGGTATCGACAGAAAGGATTAAATAAATTTATATTTTAGGTTAATATTAGTATAATTCCATTTAACTGTTAAATATTATTGGTAATGTGAATTGATTGATAATTCGAATATTACCATTTTGATTTCTCTATGGTATGTTTCTTTATAATTGTTTTCTATAGAGGAAATAAAGAAGCTATAGTGGAAAGGATCTAATAGGAAAATATCATTCCGAATCGAAACCCCAATATGGTTAGAATTAGTACTGAGCAGTTAATTGTAGTGATGTCTTAGGTGAACTACGATATAAATAGAGATGGAGTTCATGAAAGAGATAAACTAGAACTACCATAGAGTAACTTGATTATAGTGGAGAATTTTACGTGATAAAACCATTATAATTTATATGATCATATCAAGTAGTTATAGATAAGTGATGAATTATACACTAGAAATTATATTCAATGAACATTGTTGTTTAAAAAATAAAAAGTTAACACCTTAAATTTACAGTTTTAATGGTGAACCTGACTAGTTCTGTTCGATTTTTAAGAATATCTAAGAAAGTGAACAGATTGATGCCTTGTAATCAATCATATTTAATAATATTCTCCTTGAGATATATTTTCCTAATGATGATTAACATAGTTCGGAAAAAAAAATAATGGAGTTGAGTTAAAAGGGGGAATATTTTGTGGATGAATATAAAGAAAAAATCCCTCAACTTGAGAGGTATATCCCATATTTTATCCAAGATATTGATAGTAAGATAAAAAAATTTACACATGTTTAATGAAATGATATAGATGTGAATTGGATTCTAATGAGCTTAAGAGATATGAAAAAATTGACTAATGTGATGCGAATATTGAAATGTACTTTTCCAATAATCATGTATCCCAAGGAAAAAAGAAAAATTAGAGATCCCATTTGGTGGGAAATGTGAAATAAATCATCAAATAAGTTTACAGTTATGACAATCTAATTCCCGTCATGTGATAAGTGTGGTAAACAATATCTTGGATAATGTACATCAGAGTATGGTATGTGCTTATAATGTGGATTTTTTGTTCATATTTATTGTTACTATAGGGAAGGTTATCATAAATTAAATGAAAATATAGGTGTATGATGCTTCAGTACCAATTAATTAGGAAATTTTTCCAATGTATATCCAAATTTCATTACCCTGGTTGGATACCATCTAGATCAGACACAAAAGAGTATGTCAAAATCTATGTATAATACATCATTTTATTTTTAGAAATCAAATTAAATATTGGATGAAATGTTATAGTTTTATTTAAAATTTACAAATACTTTGAATGATTTTGGATAATTACAATCATTTATTACAAAAAAATATTTCTAAAAAATACGAAATATCACCTCATGAATAGAAACTATAATGAAATTTTAGTAATAGTGATTTTTATTCAAATAATTTCATTCCATGGACATATTTTTTACAATTATAGAATACCTATTTAAAATTATATGTAAAAATTTCATTACAAGTTTCCAATACATTCCAATGACACTAAGATTCATAGTTTTCTTAGATAATTGGGTTTTTACTAATGGTTTGTTATAGAATTTTCATATTTATTCAGCCCACTAAATAAGTGATCCTAAAAGAGAGTGAGTTTTATCTATATAATAGATTTTGATGGTTTTTCACAGAAATAAATTAAAAAATATATAATCAACACTTTTTTCCCTTCCTTTCATAAATGGTTATTTTTTCATCTATAATGATACTTCATTAAAAGGACTTGGTTGTGTCTGGAATCCAAATAAAAAATTAATTTCATCTTCCTTATGTTATCTGAAAACTCATGAGTTAAATTAATTTACCTTGGATTATGAATTAGTGGTAGTTATTTTTCATTAAAAAAATTTAGGTATCATTGGTATGAAGTAAAGTTTCCAATATATACTTATCACAAAACATTGAAATTTATATTCACTTAGAAAGAGTTCAACCTATACAAAAAATTATTTCTATAATAGATAAAGGATAATTATTGACCAATTTTTTTCATCATGGTAAAAAAGCTAAACATTAATTTGACTGGAAAAAGTAATTATAAATTAACCATATTACATTTTTTAATGTGTAAAATTGGTTAAAAATTTTATGGATTTTTCCTTGAAGTTTGGGATATAGGGACATATTTTATTTTTTTCAGGTTTTAATGCACTTGATGTTGAATGTAATAGTTATGATGGCTCAGAAGGTGAATAAATATTTGAATGAAAAGGTAGAATCAATTAATAATGGTATGTTGAATGATTTTAATATTGGTGAATAAGTTGTTTTAAAATTTCAAAAATGATTATGTATTCATTTGATTCAGAATTGGGGAAATATTTTTTGACTGAAGCATATAGTTCTCTATTTTCCGTTCACTGAAGATATAATTAGATATATAGAGACCTTAGATATAAATTCCTGTAGAATAGAATGAATAACAATATTGATTAATTTCCCATGAAGTGTTTGACATTTCAATAGGTAAAATCAGAATGAAAGTTACCAAAGGTGGTACATTGATGTTTTCTATTATAGAAGTGTAAATGGGAGAACATGTCAATGGATTTTGTGGAAGGATTAAAAAATCCTTCTTATGGTTATAATGCAATTTGGGGTATTGTTGATCGACTAACTAAATATTCACTTTTCTTTCCTATTCAAGAAACATTATCCTTATATCATCTTTATCCAATATATCTAAAAGTGATTGTATAGATACAAGGATTTTATCCATCTAATAAATCATAAAATGATCATGATATCACATATTAATTTTGGAAATGACTTCATAATTCATTGGGTGCTGAATTAAATGTCATTGTTGCTTTTCATCCATATTCCAATGAACTGTTTGAGTGTATCTATTTATACCGTGGATGATAAGAATTATTTTTTCTCATTGGATTACCAAGGAATTTGGGATCAACATCTATATTTTTTTAGTTTTATAATAATAATAGTTTTCATCTCAGTATACAAATGGTATGTTTTGAGGAACTATAGATAAATTAGTTTCACAAAACATAATTTTGGGATGATGTGGGAGAAAGGAAGTTGCTGGAACTTGAGTTTTTAAAGGAAATGAAAAAGAGTATTATATTTAATCAGTGACACATGGGGACATCTTTGAGTAGGAAGAAACCTTACATGGAAAACCATATGATATATCTTTATTTTTATGTAGGTGATCATTTTTTAATTGTTTCTCAATGGAAAAGTGTCATGTGTTTGTGAAATAAGGGGAATAAAATACCACGGTTCATTGGACCAAATTAAATCCTAGAAAAAGTTGTATTAGTCTCCTTACATGGGGATTTACCATAATTGTTTCCCAGGTACACATCGTATTTCATGTCTCAATGTTAAGGATGTATGTACCCAATTCATCACAAGTTATGAGCCCTAAAGTATATCAGATATAATATAATTTTTCTTATAAGGTAAAATTAGTACATTTTTTACTATAGGGATAAGTTTTGTGGAATAACATTTATTCCTAGATTAAGGTTTTACAGGAAAACCAGATGCTTGAAAAGGAAACATGGAAATCCGAAAATCCTATGAGGGAAAAATATGAACACAAATTTAATAAGTGAATAAATTATGGGGATGTAATTTCAAAATTGAGGGATGGATTTAATAACCTATGTAGTGATAAAATAATAATTTTACAAATTTATTATTATTTTTTAATTATATTGTATTTTTTAAAAAAGTTAACACTCTGTTTATTAGTTTATATGACACACAACAATGAGTTTCTAAGAAATTATTCATTTTAAGAAAGACTAACTTACAGAAAATTGGATTGTTATTATTTTAACAAACATTTTAAAATAAAATGAGATACCTCACAAATAGACATTAAAACCAACATGAATTGAAGAATATAATCAAAGAATTAAAATTTAGTTTGAGACTATTAGAAGACTTGTCCCTATATAATTTCAATTAAAGGAAACATACCTTAGTGTTCTTGTCATCCTTGATCAGGTCTTTGAAAAAATAATCCACATTTTAGCATATTGAATTGAAATACTACCTAGATATCTTCCTTTAATAGAAACCTATTTTCATAATAAGGCCCTTATAGTTGATAATGATGAACTATTATTTAATTATGTCCACTAGTATCATTCTCACAGAAATCTGGTCTACAACCTCATTAAAGGATTTAATTATAATGACATACTCCATCATTTCTTCTCTCAAATGTTTGATAATATCCCATAATTATACCTTGAAAGTCTCTGTTATATAATCTTTTTCTTGATCATCCAACCCTAGTAATTCCTCATTATTGGAATGATACACCACCAGAGAGTCTCCATGTATCTGATTATTGTCATCCATAACACTATTTGTTTCGTTTGATCCTCATACACTCAACAATCATATTCCAAATCCAATAGATTGGATACAGAGTCTAACTCATTGGGCCTCAACATCAAGAATTATCTTTTCTAAATGGTATTTGTAAGGTAATAATTTGCATTTCTCCCTTTTGATTTCATTTTCATTACCAGGATGCATCTCCTTGAGTCCCTAGAATCATTCAACCCCTTCTTTATCTTCAGGATATATAGCCCACTATCTTTCCAACCCTATTTATTTTCACTTGTACAATGAAAAACCAAAATATACTTTCCATATTGACATTTCACATACATTAAGACATAATACCACACATGATCACTTTAAACTAAACCATCTCTTCATTTCCAAATATATTAGACTTGTTACTTAGTTTTAAGCCATTTTATCACCTCTTAATTGAGTATCATTATTAAAACTATATTTTGAAACATATATAAATTTTATGTTAAATAGTAAATACATTTCATAAAAGTTTAATATCAAAATTACATTTGTTTTAATAATTAGTATTTTCAAGAGAAGTTTCATATTTTAGTTTATAGTAAAAAATGATGATTAAAAATTGAAATTTGATATTTTTTATAATGAATTTTATTGTAATTATATAATTAAAATTGATTTTAAATAATAATTATATTAGTTATATATATAAATAATATTTAATTAAAATCAATTCAAATTGAAATTGTATATATAAACATTGAAACCCTTTTTAACATCTTCACATTAAAACAACCCTTTGTCGTACCTTCTCCAAGATTGATTCTATATTAATTTCTACCACTTCACTGATAAAAATTTGGAAAAATTGATTCCATATTTGGAATAATAAAAATTTCCAATTTATAATAAGGTAAAAAAATTATTAATGAAAATTTTTAATAAAACAAATCAAAAATAATTTGACGAGATTAACATAAAATCAAGAATACTTAGTCATTAAACATTAAACATAATGTATAAAAATAACCCTACATGTTTAAAAAAAATTTATATCTATATTTATATATCACTCCTTCATATCTCGAATTGTTTGTGTTATGTAAGCCTCATTGTAGGAAAAAATATAGGGATCACAAAAATATTTTCAAAAAATCAAATAGTTTCCACTCCCTCAATTAAAAAAGGATCTCATACTCCCAATTTATTGTCATATATAAATACATTTTTCTCATAAGAAACCTACCCAAATAAGAAAAATAAATTCATTTCCTCAACCATGATTCCCACCTTTGGACATAATTCCATCAATTGAATCCTTTTTATGCAAACCAAAAGGAGTTACATGGAAAAGAAGCAACATCCTTCCACTTGCATTTATATTTTATTTCATTATCAACCCATTAAATTAATATTATTCCATAATTATATAATTACATAAATATAATAAATATTCCATGATCTATTTATGTGAATGGTTAACCGAACACATACACAAACCTCTGGAAAATGGTTAACAAAATTACCACTCGTGTGTACATTGGACAAAATCCCCACGAAACGATGTTATTTTTTCCTTACAAACTCTCATTTTTTGGGAGTTATGATGGAAATGATATTTTTATATGATATATATATATTATATTATATTTATTACATATTTATAATTTGATAATTTTTATAGACACATACCTTAATTCTTTCAATTTTTAGGGAATACGATAACGTCATTTCTAGACTTGTAGACAATTAACTTCTCAAAGCGATATGATACATTCATAAATTACAATTAATATATTAAGAATATCATTAATAATAAAAATTACATAAATAATATCTATATGATATTCATGACATAATTTAATTACAAAAAATATAATATAACATTTTCTTTATTACACTTTCCCACACTGGAAAAATTAATAACATCATTCATGGATGTGTGGAATATCGCAATCTTAACGTGATGTGATTTGTTTTACATTAAATAATATATATATATATATATATATATCAAACTTTGATAAATAAAATGATATTTATTATATCATGATCATTCTTGAATTATAAATGTTACTTAACTTCTTTTCATAATAACCATTGAGAAATTGGAATGTTACTCGTCTATATGTATGTCCTACAGTATCCATGACATTAATAATGGTACATTATTCATGATCATATTTTATGATTGGTTTTTTGTGTATTCCTAATCTGTAAATATTATAAATATTTCAGAATTATTATTTTGGATATGTTTTAGTTGTTACCCCTTTGAACATAGTTGACCTAACAAATTCATTTTTCACACATAAAAATTATGATAAAAACACACAACATAAACATAATAGTTTATGTAGTTGTATAAAAATATTTAGTAAGTGAAATAAATTTGATGATAGGCGTTGAAATGTTCTGAAGAATGTTAATAAAAACAATAATTTTTTTATTCTGTAAGATAAAGACATGTGTTACATGTTGGACTTGAGGAAAGGTATTTCATCTCAATACCCTTCAATTGAGGAATATATTGATGTAACACACCCAAACATTTTAATGTGGGGTATATTAAATTCATTTCGACATCTCCTATAATCAATTTACATATTATGTTGTAATTTAATATTTTGGTTAAATGTTTTCTTTCATGGGACTTATGATTGAAATGCTCAAAGTGGCACGTGACACATTATGTAATGCCCTGACCCCGATTACCCAAAGATGGTGATTTATTACATAACATTGAAACAATACAAAGAATCTTGTCCTGAATGACCGATCAATTTAGGATATTTGGAAACAAGATACATACATAAGTTCAACATTACAACTTGAAAAGAAATACAACACAAATTTGTTCCATTGGAAACATTCAGGTCTCTAAGATTATGCCTACAAGTCACTCATAAC
Source organism: Viscum album (assembly GCA_963277665.1). NCBI lineage: Eukaryota > Viridiplantae > Streptophyta > Magnoliopsida > Santalales > Viscaceae > Viscum > Viscum album. Next base: position 1,872,732,128 of record OY728133.1, read on the forward strand.
TGACTTTTTCATATATTGAAAAAATGAAACATAAGAAATGGGATAGCTTAAACACTCAGTAAGGGTAAGCAATACCGTGAAGGATAACATAAACATTAGGCATTGTAAATAATTCCAAACACATGCCTTTACAAATAATAAACATGAATACTTTATGGTAGGAATATGAGCTGACTAAATAATTCCATTATAAAACATATTCATGGGTATTATACTAGTAGAATAACCACATGAACCATCATTATTATTTTCATAATAATGGAATTTATACTACTGGACATTATGAAACATCTTGTATAGGCCTCGACCATGATGTCTAATAATGATTTACGCCTGGGAAAAACCCACATATCAAATTGGGAAAGGCCTCAGCCAATTCCATGACTGATTTTCTCATTAGACCTACCGATGCACCGAGAATCTATAGCAGGCTCCACCTGTCACATACAAAGTCTAATATATTCCTCATATGAAAGGGTTGAAACATAACATAAACATTCGTATTAAAACTACCATACGAAATGTCAATGCATTAACCATAAACCATGAATGGTATAAAAATAACACATCCATAGTCAAACATATCCCAAAACCTTCAGTACAATATGGAATATGTGTACCATAAAACAATATACTTTATAAATGTTTAGAATCCATCAAAGGATGTTGAAAAAGTTGAAATGAAAACTATTTGAAAGAAATACCACTTTTTATTTTGAAACCATTTAAGAGTCATTTAATTATAAAAGAAAACATTTATTTTGAAAATAATATGATAATATTGTAAGGTAATCTTTGATGATTTTATAATGGAAGAAAATAGACTCACCTTCTGTATAAGTTAAACAAACATTCTTACCTAAATTTTGTCAAAAAGGTCATAGAGTACCTTGTTTAGAAAACAATGTAATGATTACTTTCAAAATATATAAGGTCAAATAAGGGTATAACTGATTTTAACCAATAGTCTAGTAAATAGTAAAAAAAATTCAAATACATTTTCAAGAAAACATGGATGTGGATGATAAAGAGGTCCTAGTAGATATTTACGTAAAAACTACCTCAGATAATAATGAGATTGGAAAATTAACCATTACCTTATAATTTTCTTTGGATGAGGGTACTTTAACCTCATGTATAATAGTTAAATAATTTTTATTAAATTATAAAATAACTATATACATAAATATGATATCATATATGATCATCTAATATTTCTTTGATAATAATATTTTAGTATTAGCATTATTTCGTGAGTTAACTGATTTGTTTTCCTTTATATTATTAGTTATGTAAGCCTTGTTTGTTATTCATAGGATGTATTTTATTCAACTCACTAAATCGGTAAAATTATGTTTCTTTCAAATTTGCAAATGCTCCTAGGAAGTGAGAAAAGATGGTAAAAAGTCCAATAAACTTTTTATATATATTTATACTTATTATAAAATGACTCCAATGAATTACATTGAAAATATAAAGTTATTATATATCTATTTTGACCTAAAATAAATATAAATAAAATAAATAATTATTTAAATAAAAAGTCAGTTTTAACCAATAATGCAGTTTTTTCACTATTCATCAAAAGTTGAACGTTTTCAGAAAAATACAAAAAATTAACCCTAAGATAATTTAAATATTTGAATTCAAAAATAAAGTTCATTTTGATAAATAAAATTTTAAAAATTTTAAAAATTGGGTATTATTATTCAAAACGGCTAGTTTGATTGGTCGTGGAGTGTTTGATCCTCGAAGTTGTGTACAATGCAAGCTATTGAATTATTCAAAGGGAAACATGATGTGGAAGCTTGGAGTGTTACATTCTTCCCTCCTTCAAATAATTTCTTTCTTAAAATTTCTAGAATACTACCGTAGAAAAAGATTCACGTGTTTCTTCATCTTAGGTTCCTCTAGTACCCATGTTGCCTCTTCCATTTTATGGTTTCTCCATAGATCTTTTACCATACGAGTCGTCCAGTTTCTCATGACATGTTCCTCGGTATTAAGAATTTTTATAGTCTCTTCGCAATAAGACAGATCAGGTTCCTATTCAATTTCCTCATCGGGGAGCACATGCGTTGAGTCAGGCATGTATTTTCTCAACTGTGACTGAATGGCTCAAAGTCCGTTTTTATTAATTCTTTGATTACCCCCTTTCAAGGGATGAATAGGAACCCTTACAAGGCCCATAGGCTTAAGAATTACATTTCCCGGAGGCTTGGAGACATTACATAACCCATAGGTATTAAGGAAATCATACAGACTATGACTACATGAAACTATCTCCTCCCCGGAATCTACATCGTGATCAACTCATCCTTCTCTTTCACCAACAGCATCCCAAAAAGTTATTTTGTGACATATAATTTATATAACACTTCATATGGTGCAATCTAAATAATTGAATGGAAGATATTGTTATAGAAAAATTCTATCAGAGGTAAATATTGATCCCACATACCTCAAAAGTCAAGTGAGTAAGATCTCAACATGTATTCTATTGTTTGAATAGTATGTTTTGATTTTCCATCGGTTTGAGGGTGGTAGGTAGTGCTCAAACGAAGTTTAGTATCCAGATATTTCTGAAGACCTTTCCAGAATCATGATTTAAAATGGGGATCAAGATCAGAAACAACTGATAGGGGTACTCCATGAAGTATTACATGTCCATTAATATACAGTCTAGTTAAATGTTCATGTGGTAAATCTTCTCTTATAGCAATAAAATGCACTGACTTGGTAAGATGATCAATAATGACCATTATTGCATTATTCCTTCAAAGAGTCTTTGGTAGCCCCATGAAAAATTCCATCATAATATCATACAATTTCCACTCAGGTATGGGAAGAGGTTTTATGACTCCTCCAGGTTGCTGCCTTCTAGCTTTCACTTGTTGATAAACCATACATCTTGAAGCAAAATCATTAATCTCCCTCTTCTTGTTGTCCCACCAAAAATGTTCATTCAAATCACTATACATCTTGGTTCTCCCTGAGTGTATAGAGAAATTAGAGCTATGAGAATAATCCCACATTTCCCTTTTTAGATCAAGTATATTAGGAACACGAAGTCTCTCCCCAAATTTCAAAATTCAATCTTCATATATGAAGTCCCTAAATATCCAATCATTTAAAACATTAATATTATTTTGAAACACCTCATCATCAGTTTGGGAATGATTTATCCTTTCTAGTAAAGATGGTTTGGCCACCATTTCAAAATGTATTGATGTTTCACCTTCCATGGTTATTCTTATATCCATCTTTAATAGTTACATGAAAATAGGATATCTTTCAACTCTCATCTTGTTCAAAACTTTGTGGTCCTCTCTACTAAAAACATCCTCCACCATATTTGCCTTCCCCGGGTGGTAGTGTATAGAGAAATAATAATCCTTGAGTAGTTCAATCCATCTTTTGTTTCCTATGTTAAGTTGTTTCAGTGAGAAAATATACTTCAAACTCATGTGATCAGTATAAATCTCACATTTTTCATCATAGAGATAGTGTCTCCATATTTTAAGTGAAAATATTACAGCTTCTAACTAAAGATAATGAGTAGGATAGTATTGATCATGAATTTTTATCTATGATGATTCATAGGCAATAACTATATCATTATGCATAAGGTCACAACCAAGTCCTTTCTTTGAAGCATCGCCATAAATTACAAACCCATCATTCCCCAATGGTAGAGTCATGATAGGAGAATTAACTGATTTTCTCTTCGGTTATTCAAAACATTCTTCACACTCTTTTGTCAAAACAAATTTAACCCATTTTTGTGTGAGCTTGGTTAATGGGTTAGCCAACCAAGAAAAACTCTGGATGAAATTTCGATAATAACATAATAAACCAATAAAACTACATACCTCAGTTATACTCATTGGTGTAAGCCATTCTGGGATTGCCTTTTTCTTTGAAGGATCAACAGAGATTCCATCTTTATAGACAATATGCCCAAGAAAAGAAATATTTTGAATCCAGAATTCACACTTTTTAAACTTTCGATGTATTTCATTTCTTCTTAGAGTCTTTATAATAATGTGCAACTGATTTTCATGATCATCATAGCTTTTGGAGTATACAAATATATCATCAATAAATACAACTACACAGTTATCAAAATATTTCTTGAAAACTCTATTCATTAGATCCAAGAAGTCAGAGGGTGCATTAGTCAATCAATAGGGCATTACTGTAAACTAGTAATGATCGTACCTAGTTCATAATGATGTTTTCGGAATGTCTCACTTCTTCACACAAAATTTATTATAACTAGATCAAAGGTAAATATATGAAAAATATTGATCCCCATGATGTTGGTCAAATAAATCATCAATGAGAGATATGAAATACTTGTTTATTATTTTTATAGCATTGATCTCTTTGTAGTCAATGCAAAACCTCATAGATCTGTATTTCTTCTTAACAAAAAGGATAGTGGCTCCCCATGAAGAAATACTAGGGAAAATAAATCCATTATTCCAAAATTCCTCTAGTTTTTTCTTTAATTACAATAATTCCACAGTGGCCATTCTGTAAGGGGTATTCAATATGGGCCTTGAACTAGGAATTAAATCATGGAAAACTCAATTTCCCATTCTGCAGGATGTCTAGGTAAATCCTCTGGAAACAAATCATCATATTCTTATACAATAGGTATGTCTTATATTAGAGGATTATTTACCTCACCCATAATTATTTCATTTTCATCCTCTCAATAATTTAATTTAGTAGAGCTAGTGGGGGTGGATCTAGATAAGTATCAGATGGTGATGTTTCTTCTCTAATGATAAGGTAATCCCTATCATCATCGAGAATTGTAACCTCCTTATTATTAAAATTAATTTTCACATCATGGTCTGAAAGCTAATCCATACCAAGGATTATATCAAATTCAATCATGGGTATGATTATTAGAATAGAAGATAAATATTTTTTGTATGCCTTAATGGGGACTGATTCACAAAACATTATTGAAATGATACTTCCCTTAGAAGTTTTGACTGCAAAATCCCTTGTTAAATCAAATTGGAAATATCAAATTTTCTTAGAAAACAGTGATGATATGAAACAATTCAATGATCCATAATAAAATAAATCATTTTCTAAACTTGATGAAACCATTAAGTTACCTTCCACCACGTCTTTCAGAGCATCAACCTCAGCATTAGTGATCATATAATCTTGGCAGCAATACCTTTTCCTTTTCTAAGGTAATTTTCCCTGATACATAGGACATTCATTTTTATAATGTCCCATATCCCTACAATTTTATCATTGCACATTGGTATCTTCTTTCTTCCCCTTACAATCACTAGCAAGATGTCATTTCGGTCTACATTGATAGCATACTCCTTTTCCTTTTATACAGGCACCGGGGTTCTTAATCAACAATTATCATAGGGTAGAAATTCAACTCTTCCCTTCTTCCATGTTTCATTATTTCCTTTCCCATATTTTTTATCATATCTCTTCTTCTCTTACTTTTCGTTGAAGACGTAAGACTTAAAAAATTCCTTTTCTATCTTGATAGCACATGAGACAATATCTTCATATGGTGAGAAGGAAAGTAAGACTAATGATCGATGGAGAAATGGTTTTAACAAATCAAATAAATGATCAATATTACTTCATGGGTTACGTATATAATCTTCATCATGCCTTGATATCCTTAAAAATTTAGATTTATACTTTACGGCATTCATATCCTCCTTTTGACTCAGACTAAGAAATTGTCTTTCCATATCTGTTCGATGGTCATGAGTAAATTATTTTTCTAAGAAAATATCCTTAAACTCCCTCCATTACATAATTGATACTTCTTCATCCACTTTTGTGTTTTGAATTAATTACCACCATTGATCTACATCTCTAGTGAGGTGATAAACTGTCATGACAACTTTTCCCCTTTCACTACTCCCCAAAGCATGAAATATTTTTTTTCTAAGGAACTTATCCATTGTTCAGCTACAAAAGGTTTTGTAGACCCATTTAATGTTACTTTTTGTATCCTCATGAAGCTGTATGACATTGATCCATCATGTTTTGGATCAGGGTGCTTTATATGGGTATGGTTATTATTCATAACCTGAGTGAGTTGTCCTATTATTGTGATAAGTTGATCTGCACCAGTAGCATCACCAGCTCCACTATAATTAACATGAGTAGAAGGAAAAACCCTACATGGATTATGTATATTGATACAGTGTCCATTCATTCCACTAGGAACCATTTCTAAACAATGGCATAAAGTAGATTAATTCATGAATCACAATACAAAATTCTGAACATGTAAAACACTTAACAAAAATTGAAAAATTTATGGATATAATAATTAATCATAAAAATGTTTTCTTTGAGGAGTTATATACTCATAAATCTAACATAATTGTTAGTAAATATAACGATAATTATCCTAAGCATATTCATAGGGAGTGTCGTAACCAAGAGTGCAGCAAGGCCTGTTTTCGTGCACCAGTTCTTGTTTGAGTCTATCTCAATGAAGTGTTTTCGGGATTTACCTCTAATTATTTATGTGCTAGAGCCACATCTACTTACTTATATCTAGACAGGAATGTATTTCTTTGAAAACTCATAAAATCGATACAATACAAAAATTTTAGGATGTTATTCTATACTAATCCTCAACGTCTATCTTTGGTTAATGTTCTCTAATCAGTGTTTTTCTAAATCTAGTTCCCAAGGTTTGTACTAATCTTCCTCTGATACCAACTGTAACACCCTGACCATAGTTACCCAAAGTTGGTGCTTTAATACATAATATTGTCATGGTACAAGGAATCATGTCCCAAAAGACCAATCGGTTTAGTATTATTGGAAACAAGATACATAAATATGTTCAAAATTACAACATGAAATGAAATAAAACAATAATTTGCTCCATTAGAAACATCCATGTGTTCTAAATTATTCCTACAATTCAATCACTAATAACTTCTTCAAATCCTGGGAAAATGAATCATAAAAACGGGTGAGCTCAAATGCTCAGTAAGGGTAATCAATATAGCAGATGATAACATAAACATTAGGCATGATGAATAATTCAAAACATAAGAGTTTTCAAATAATAAACACGGACACTTTATGACAGGGATATGAGCTGAGTAAATAATTCCATAATAAAACATAGTCATGGATATTCTACTAGTCGAATATCCACATGAACCATCGTTTTTATTTTCATAATGAGGGAATGTATAACGTCAGTCATTCATAAACATCTTGTCAATGATTCATCCAATATGTCTAAAAAATATTTAGGACTTGGCCAAAACTACATATCAAATCGGGAAAGGCCTCATCCAATTCCATGTATAATTGTCTCAGTAGACCTACCGATGCATCGAGGAGCTATAGCAAGCTCCACCCATCACATACTTAGTCCAATACATTCCTCATCTGAAAATGTTGAAACATAACATAGACATTTGTATTAAAACTAACATAGAAATGTCAATACATTAACCGAAAACCATGAATGGTATAAAAATAACACATCTAGAGTAAATCATATCACAAAACCTTCAATACTGAATGGAATATTTGTATCAAAATAAATCAACTTCAATCAAGTTTAAACTCCTTCATAGAATGTTAAAATAGATGAAAAGAAAACTATTTGAATGAAATAAATGTTTCTATTTTGAAACCATTTAAGAATCACATAATTATAAAAGAGAACATTTTTTTGAAAATATTCTTATTTGCTTGAAATGGAAGCTTCAATTATGTTATAACAGTGGTAAATATCCTCACCCACAATATAAGTTAAAAAAACTTTCTTACCTTAATTTTTTTGAAAAGGTTGTAGAGTACCTTGTTTGGAAAAATGACGGAAAAAATCCTTTAAAAACATATAAGATAAAATAAGGGTATAAATTAATTTAACCCATAGTATATTAAATATTAAAAATGTTTTCAAATACATTTTTAAGAAAACATGTATGTGGATGATAAAGAGGCCCAAGTAGAATCTTAGGTAAGAAACAACCTCAGATAATAAAGAGATTGTGAAATTAACCCTTACCTTATAATTTTCCTTGGTCATGAGTATGTTAACTTATTTTAAAATAGTTAAATCTTTTTTATTAAATTATAAAATAACTATATTCATAAATATGATATAATATATGATCTTCTAATGTCAATTTGTTTATAATATTTCAGTAGTATCAGCATTTTGTTTGTTAACTGATTCATTTTCCTTTATTTTTGTAGTTATGTAATCAATGTTTATTATGGATATGATTTATTTGATTCATATAAAAAAATATATTATTATCATAAAAATTATTTTTAGTCATCAAATTAAAATTATTCTTGAATGGTTACGATGTAGAAAATAATCTTATCGCATTCATGGAGATGGTAATTCGTACGTATGCATGACTAACAATATCATTATATTGATGGCGAAATCACATGTAATTGGATGGTATATCATATATAAAGAATCATTAAAATTTTATATTTATTATTTACATTAGTTATAATCATTATTATACACATCCAAATAATTAAGTGTTTGAATAACAAACTACACCAAGACGTAGAGACGGTAAGCAGTACATACGCCTGTATGCTGACTTTGTCATTTATATGATGGATAGAATAATGAATATTTCTATACCATTTTTATAAAAACATAACAGTATATAGATGATTCTGGATTTATTAGTTATAATGGAAACCACAAACAAAGAGGATGTGGAAGAAGAAAATAACTTGAAAGAGGTGATAAAATATTTACCCCTTCTTCAGGTTCTTCTTTTTGATTTGATCAAAAGGGATCCTTAGGTTGTATTTCTGAACAAAAGAAGGCCTTTAGGATTAATGGATAAATTCTGGTAGGATATTGGGGCTAAGGTTGGCCGAGCCAAAAGTCTTTGGAGGTGTTATTTTGAGATAAGGGGAAGTTCCCTTTTATAAGAGGGGTGAGGGTCACTTTTGGAAAAGTTTGAAATATTATTTTATAATAAAATCATTTTTGGTTTCTAATGGATCCAAAATGATTTATTTAGAGGATAAGGTGGGTATAGGTATAAAAAATCTCAACCAATATGTTTTAGATAGTTTTAGGTCCCCATATTAATGTTATCTTTTAAATTTAACTATTAGTTAAATAGTTTGTCATTTACCCTGTCTTTTTGTATTTTTATATTATATGGTTCATAAAAAAACTATAACAATACAAGAGAACCCCAAGTGGTCATTATTAATATATATAACCTTCTCTATGTCTTTTGGCTGAACCATAGATTTTTATAAATGTTATATCAATTAATAATATAGTATTTGTTTTAAAAACTCAATTATGTAAATTTTAAAACTATTTAGTATTTGATTTTTTCAAATCCATTAAAACTTTATCATATCAAATAATATTTATCTAAACAACACTAACATGTAAAAATTACCTTTAAATTTATTTTATTTCATCATAAGTCTCAATTTACATTTATATGGATATTTATATTATCAATTAATTTAAAATTTCATTGATTAGGTAATTAATGCATCATCCTTTTGTCATAAATATATAAAATTATTTAATGTCTAGAAATTATAAATAAAATACCATTATGTAGGAAATAGTTTTATCATTATAATAAATATTTATAGACAAGTTTATATTATGTGTACCCTATATTAAAAATGGTTTAGTTATTAAATATTGAATATAAATCTTTTAACTCCTCTTTAAATAAAATAATAATATATGTCCAAATCTATTCCAAGTGTAACAAAGGGGGTAGTATTTTATTCCTATGGTTTCTTTTGGTCCAATTATACTTATCCAATAGAATTAGGACATGTGTTATGATAATTATGATATCATTTTTACCCTTAATTACCCTATTTAATTTTAACCGTGGTAAATAAAAATCAAAAGATATCATTCACCAAAAATTATTGTTATCTTATTGTACCACATTTTACTTACTGATATTATCCGTGTCTCTTGGAGTTTTGTAATTCAACTCACTAAAGCGGTAAAATTATGTTTTAAGCATATTTGTTGATACTCCTAGGAGGTGTGTAAAATCAGGTAAAAAGTTCAGTAAAATTTTTATATATTCTAAACATATTATAAAATGACTCCAATGAATTACATTGAACTTATATAAGTATTATGTATCTATTTTGACTTAAAATAAATTTAAATAAAATAAATTATTATTTAAATAAAAATTCTGTTTTAACCAATAATGTGGTGTTTTTCACTATTCATCAAAAATAGAATGTTTTTAGAAAAATACCAAATATTTTCCCTAAGCTAATTTCAATATTCTAGATTAAAAAATGAAGTACATTTTGAAAAGTAAAATTTATAAAATTTTGAAAATTGGGAATTACTATTCATAAAGTCTGGTTTGATTAGTCGCAGTGTGTTAAAACCTCGAAGTTGCGTACAATTCCAGCTATTGCATTATTCAAAGGGAAATGTGTTGTGGAAGCTTGGGGTGTTAGAAATTTAATGTTAATAGATTTAATTTCAAATTATTTTTCCGTAAGTTAATATTTTTTCTATTGTTTTACATATGTATTTATATCGATATAAAATGATCATAAAGAAAAAATCGTGTCTATTTTTAATTTAATTTCATGTATTTCAAAAAGAAAATTTTTCAGTTTTGTATTCATAATGTTTTGTTAAATTACCAAAGAATGTGTTATTTTTAACATACATTGTAACAATGACTTCTCTACATCCATGACTATTATTTAATTTATATATTTCATCGAAACCATACATGTTTTCTTAAACCAAAATTCTAATTTAAACAATTTTCATTATTTTTGCATCGAATATGGGTTTTGAAAATGTTTTGATTATTTGAATAATAAGAAATTTTTTCATAAGAGTGAAATTGATTTATTATTAGTGAAATTTTGAAAATGAAATTATTTTACGTGTAATGATTAAATAAAGGCAGATGGAAATTGTAAATATGGTTTCCTAATAAACTAATTTTAGGTGGTTCTATGATATATCAATGATTCGTGGACCACTATTTTCCCTCAAATGCATTGGGTTTGGAAGTTAGAAGTATGAAAAATCCATTTATAATAGTGACATGTATTTATGTTAACTACATAGTTAATCTCTTTATAAAAGTATAATTTATAATAATGTCCCAAGAAAACCTTGTGGGATTACATTGCATTTTTGGGTTTTGTGGTAATCTTATGATTACAAAATGGGAATGAAATTATCTTACTTTCAATTGAATGTATTTATTCTTTATAAAGGTTGAAATTTGTTTCTTTATGATAAATTTTTCATTTTATTTAATGTTTATCAATGGACTCATCATTTTTATATTTTTTTATATCTCATACCGAGTGTTTGATGATCATCCAAAAATTTTAATGAAATTCCCAGGATATAAGGATGAGTTTGGAAGTGGAATAATTCAGATTAAATATGATGAAGAGTTTTCATAAAAAGGGATCATAAATTCTTTTAAAAAAATTAGATTAAAAAATTAATACTCTTTGGAATTTTCTGCTTTGTATGTTTTGGTTCTATTATGAAGGAATTATGTAATAATTATCAAAAACACTAATCAAATAATTTATTTATAATATGAAACAAAGATATTATTTAAAAAAATTAAAGATTATATAATATTTAAGATCGAGGCATTATATCTCTGTTTTGGTAACCTATTTTCCTAGGAATAACTGGAAAACCTCTCCATTCAAATAATCTTGTGAACAATAGCTTCATGTCTTCAAAAAAATTGTGATCTATTAATTAATAATTAATATATGAATTCATCATCTACCAAACCTTGAAAAAATATTATCAATTTAATGAATTTTTTTTTGAATATTTATGTATTATTAAAATTGGCGTTATTACTATATAATAATTTGTTTTAACTCATTTAGTCATTATACTCTGCCCTTTTTTTGGTTTGTTTTACCATATATAGTAATAATTATATATCATATACATCATTAATTTCCAAATAAATATCTGGGTAATATTATATAATAATGAATAATTTATTCTGATATATTAGTAGTTAAATGGTATTATATATAATTATATTCATCATTTAAATTAATTATTTTTATTTAATTTATGTTCAATGAATATATATATTGGTTTCTTGTAAAACGGTTTCAATGAGATCCTTAAAATTTCAATTTTAATCTAGAAATGAATAAGACACATGTTTTAAATTTTAATTACCATTATGTTTATGATGATCCCATGAATAAGGAACAAGTTCCTTAACTTACAAATCGAGGAATGTGGGGGAAATAAGAACATGTGACACCTAACGATTAATTTAAACAAAAAAATTAATATATTGTCTATAAGGGTAATAAAATAATGTTATTAAGTAAAATAGCTATGATTATGGGTTTAATGAATATTACAAATAAAATATAATTTATTATTAATGGATTTAGATAACATCAAACCAAGATTAGGATCATGTTAAGAGTATTGTTTTCTAATCTTAATGTGAACTTGATATTATTTATGTATATATTCTAAATTGATGAAATATAATATCATCTAAAATAAAAGAACATATGATATTATAAGACACATATATGTTGGTCATATATGCATTTTTATCATTTCAACTCTATCTTCTTATTTGGATAAATAAAAAGGACTCTTATATATAGAACTGAATTGATCTCTTATTTTTTAATTGGAATCGTCTTCCTCGATATCGATGTTTATAATATTGTGTAAGGAAGGTTATTATATATAATTCGATGATTTAATAATAATATTTTATATTGAAATTTATATAATTTAAATTATTTTACTATTAATTTTTTTATTTTCTACGCTATTTATTTTTACAGGCTTTTAACTTACTTTGTAAAATTGTAAAAAATATATTATTTTTTAAAAATATTAAGATTGATTCCTTTTTATGAATTATTCATCAATTTTATAAACAAAGTTTCCCTTATATTTTTTCTTTATTTTTAAATTTAATTTATTTTTCCATTTTTTTTTCTATTATTTATTTTAATGTAAAAATTATCAAAATGAAAAAAAAATATTATAGATCTATAATTTTCATATTCATGGTTTATCAATATATAAATAATATATTTATATTTCTTACACTTTACTAGATATATAATGTAAATACCCCAACCAAATTTGCTCAAATTTGGTGTGTTATGTTAGTATAGTGGTATGATTATTAAAAATTGCATCCCAAAGGATCAATCCATTTAGTAGTTTTGGAAATAAGATTACGCATATGATGATTAAATTACCAATTGAAAAGAAAAACAGTATTTATACTCCATTTATAACACCCAATAACTCTTATATTAACGATGTAAGTCATTAATAATGTACCTCTAAGATTATTGGGGAAAAGAAACATATCAAAGGGGTGAGCTCAGTTGATTAGTAAAGGTACAACATATATTGGATTTTATAACATATATAATAATTCACGATGAATAAAAAATAACAAATTCTATTAATATATAATCTTGAGCATAATATGTAAGAAATGACAGATGAATTCATAATGAAATATAAATAATCAGATGAAACATCACCATAGATATTCTACTCGTAGAATAATCACAAAATTTTTCAACTACTAATATCATAATCAAGTAATGCATATGTTGGGAATCATCACTCTATCATCAAGGCCTCTATAAATACATATTAAAATATTTGGATAAATCCCCAACGAAAATAAATTTTTACTATGTCTCAGGAGGCCTATCGATGATTAGAAGGGAAATAATGGGCCCCACCCATCACATAGTAAGTCCAATGAATTCCTAATGTGTCAAATAAAAAAAAATATTCAAATAAAATTTTCCCTTACCGCATAAGTGTATAATAGATGAAATTAATATAATAAAATCAATTAGAAATTATTGACGAAAATAATCTTAAATCATTTCAAATTGTCCCATACCTCCTTGAAACATTTAAATAAAAATAACTTTTAACATTAAATGAAACATGTATTATAATTATAAATAAATAATTCATGATATAGTATACAAAAGGGATTTATATAAACAACACATAAGTAAATAGTATTGGATAAGGCATATATCTCATAGATGTAAAAGTTAAATGAGAAAAAAAACTTACTTTGGAAAGAAGAGTTATTTTGAAAATTCATTTTATTTTTTCTAATATAATATTATAAACATTTATATCCTATAAAAGAAAATGAAAAGGCATTGAAATTATTTTTAAGGAAAAAATTAGGTCCCATGGAAGTGGAATCATGTAAAACAGGTTTTTCAGATACATTTGAAATAAAACATTTTTGTGTTGATTGAGGAAAATAATAAATATATTTTAAAGATGAATATAATGTTTTTTTATAAAAAAATAAATGAAAAAATAAATATTTTTTGATAAAATATGGGATTTTATAAAAATAATGATGTCTTAAAATAGTTTATGGAGTGCACCGAAAAATGGGTAAGAATTTGAGAAGATTTAATTAATCAGGTTTGATTATCGGGAAGAATTGTGAATAGAACAATATGAAAACATGTATATCCCCATAAAAGAAGTGTGATATGATATTTATATATGATTTTGGAGCATGTAAATATAATTTATAAGGAATATAATAAATAAGGAGTCATTACATTTTTTAATTGTAGAGAAAGTGTCACCAGAAGGGAAAATAATGGTTTGGGTAGAATCCCTTACCACATTGTAATCAATCGAATCATATTACCCAAAATTAATAATAATAAAATGATAAATTAAATAACATTAAAATAAATAGATTGATAAAACTATATATCAGTTCTGAGTATACATACAACATATAAATTAAATAGTGGGGAATTATGAATATCTCATAAAAATGGATGTGAGATGACAAAACCCTTTCCATTTCTCTGAATGTGTTCTGCACTTGACATTAATTTAATGTATAATAAAATTAAATCCATTAATTAATTAATTATTAACCCAATATATATTTATTATAAATATTATGGTTATTAAATTAATTTATGGCCTTATTGATGAGTTTTAGAGTTTAATTTCATTGTTCTAGATGATTTATTTACTTGTTTTTCCTGATCAGTTCGCTCGTTTATAATTAATGGAGATATTGTATAAAAAATATAATTCCCATGAATTGATTTTATAATATACTAAAGAAAATATTTAATATTAAATTGATATAAAATTCATTTGGTTATATTGTATGAGGATGATTTATTAGACAAATCATTAGTTGTAATCATTTAAATTATTTTGTCGGGTTTTTATCATACCAAACTAGTTTGATCATATGAATTAGTATTCTATATATATACTAGTTATAGAACATTATATTTGTTATAATAATCATATTAATGTATGGTTTAACCAAAAAATGTGATCTTGACCAGCCTTAAAGAATAAATTTATGAATGAAAGTTCTTCATCCTGAACGTTGTAAATTGGCACATCCCGAAAAATGATGTTGTTTTTAAAAATAAAAGGGAGAGAATAAGATGATAGGTGATAGTCATTAAATTAACATGATATAATTAAATTATATATATTATACTGGGGTTTTCATGATTATTTTAGTTGAGGATTTCGGGATATTATAAAAAAATAAAGAAATTGAAAAGAAAAAAACAAAAACTATGAGGATTTTACCTCTTGAAAATTTCTCCTTCATGTCCTCCCTATGGAAAGGGGGTGACACCTTTTTGTATGAACAAGAATCCCTGGATGAGGGGAGAGAATAGGAAAGATTATTTTTTTAGAAAATTAAAATACTTCATGTCTTAGAGGAGTGAGGAGAAGTGGTGTGAGGGTGGTTTTTATAATAGAGGAGAGGGTGGAGATTGAATATTTAATTTATTTGATTAGTAATTTTCTCAGGAAAAAAAATAATGATTATTATCAAGAAAAAATATATTAATTAAATCATGTTAGTTATAATCAATTTTGAATATATTATCTATGACTCAATGAATAATTAATTTATCTTATAATATATATATATATAGAAAATTATTTTATTATATCACACAAAAAAAATCATGTATTTTAAAAAAATACCAAAAATAAACACTAACCATTTTTTTCATGTAAAATTGAAAATTGAACTCAATTTAATGAAAATGGTTTTCTAAATATGGTATAATTAATTTTTAATTAAAATCAATATTTACTCAAAATATACTAAATTTAAATTTATAAATGATTTTATAACACTCTAAAATATTTCTATGGTCTCATAATATTATTCTAATATAATATGAAAACAAAATATTAATTTTTGAATACATATTAGGAAAAATTATATTATTTTAAATGATTTTTTTAATTATAAAATTTTAATTACATATTTCTGACTTAAAATAACAATACATAATTAATAATTTTTAAAATATCAATTTATGTATACTATGATATAATTATATGATAATTTCAATTAAGAGCCTCCAAAAATTCATTTATAATTTCATATATGTGGTAACTGTTCATTATAACATTTTACAATTCATAAGGGTCAAATAACTATTCGTATGATCATTTTACTATTCATTAAAAAATTATGATTATCATATCAGACCCTAAATGTCTGACCAATCACAACCGTGTATGTCCTTTTTTTGAAATTCAAATCCCAGATGCTGGAAAATTATGTTCAATGGTGTGGTTATAATTGCCTTTTTTAAATAGTTATAATAACAATGTGTTGTCTCACAGAGCCTCAGTGTTGTATTCATTACAATCTATATTAAATTAATTTGTAAATCCATAGGGTGTTACAATCTCAACTCCTTCATTAAATTTCTTCCTCGCAATTTTAAAATTCACTTTGAAAAATTAAACAAGGTTGATACTAGAAAATTACATTGTACAAAACCCAAATGGGGAAAAATGTACTAGGATATTATTTTTTCAAGATCCATTCCCTAATGTAGGGAAATTATTTCACTATATAATAATGTATTCAAATATGGGTAATTCATATGTCTCTATAAACACAATCATATCGTTTAGATATATCAATTAATATTCCTACATCATTTTAGGGAACATGTTGTATCATAGGGTGAAATAATCTCTAAAACCATGTCTATGGTTCAAATTCAACCATTTCATAAATTGTTAACATTTAGAAATCAGTTCACTAAATTTCCATAATTAACATATTAGACCACATGAAGTGCCTCTTAATCATCACATAAAACATGTGAGTACATTATCCTTTTATTATATTATAGAATTGTATTAACTGGAATTACCATAAATCCTTATTGAATACATATATTCTTATTTATTCCATCTGTAAAACATTGGAATTTGGATATATTATTCAATTCCAAAATGATGTAGCCTCAACCATTTTTTCAACAAGACATTATTTAGATCCAATATAGTAAGTGCTCTTCAATTAATATTTTCTGAAATTAAAATCTGAGTATCAGAAACATGATTTGTTTTGTCTTACCTTAACTACATATTTTTCAAATGTTAAACTTTTTACTGAGTCAATTTTACTGTGTACCATTCATCGTACAACCTCAAATTTTTATTTAAATAGTAATAGAGTATAATCCTTATATATTCATTAATTCTTATAATCAATACAACATTGATAAAATACTCAATTGGCATAATTATTGATTCCAAAGATAAGCACAATAATCATTCATCCTCATCCGTGGTAGTATAATGGTCCTGACAATTATCCATTTTATTCTTCTAGTGTATATTCCAATGAAACATGGGAAAATGATTATTTTAGTGTCCAATCTACTTAAATTCGAATAATTTCAACTAGGGAAAAATTTTCTAACCCTAGATGTCATAATAATTGTGTCCTTTATCTCAAAACCTATATAATAGTACTATTTATTTTAAGAATTTTGCAAGGTGGTTCCTTCCACAATTATCACATGTGGGAAAGTACAACTTTACCTTATTTCCTTATCTTACATTTTATCAATTTTCCTATTTTTATATTTCTTCCTTCCAAATCCAATATCCATAGAAAAAAATTTCTACTACTTGGTAGGACATCATACTATATCCTAATATGATGGGAATTTTTGAGCAACTACTGACCATTGAAAGACTGGAATAAACCCATTGAATATATGATCTTTAATACTCTTTGTGATATGTGCATTAATGTGGTTCTCATTCCTTCTAGTAGGTTCCATTTATAAAAAATTTCAAACACTATATTAGATTATAAAATTATTAAAAATAATTTTATATACCAATAGTAGTAAAATACATAATATAAATTGAATAATTTATGTGTAGCTAATCTCATAATTATAAAAATGTTTTCTTTGAAGACATCTTTACATTTAAATCCATTATTATATTTTTTTTTAAATGTGAATTATCATGAATATATTCCACTAGTGTGGCGTACAAGATGTTTAGTAAGGCCGGTTTTTAGTTACCAGGTTATCCTCAGTCAACCCTGAGATACCTTGTCAGAGTTGTTACCAATAGGTACATTTGTTTCAGAACTATGTCCACTTGAAGTATCCAGATATGGATGTATTTCTAATAAAATTCAGTTAGTCTTCACATTACCCATATTTTAGGATGTTATTCTATACATATCCTCGAATTCTATCTTAGGGTGACATTCTCAAATATAAGTTTTCTAAAATGAGTTTCTAAGGTAGCTAATATACATTCTCTAATATGAACATTAAATACCCCAACTCCAGTTTCCTGAATCTAGTTCCTTATATTAATACATTGGTATGATTACAACAAATAAAATCATAAAGGACCAATCAATTTAGCAGTTTTGGAAACAAAATTACATATATTAAACTTCTAGAACATATAAACTTATCTTTAAAGACTCTAGAAAAACATCTAAAAACAAATTGGTAAGACCTCGGCCAAAGTCCATTTCTATTTTGTATCACGAGACCTAGAGATGCATTGAGGGGATACAACAGGCCCCACCCATCACATACCATGTTCAATGAATTCCTCATATGTAAAATAGAATGATATATTCAAATAAAAGTGTCTCATACCATATTGAAGTATCATATATAAAACTTATCTAATAAAAATATTTAGAAATGCTTGGGGAAAATTATCATCAAACATCCAAAAGTGTCACATACCTCCTTGAAACATTTAAATCATAATCTATTTTATCATTAAATGAAACTTTTAATATGATTATAATAATATAACTCATTATAATATATATCAAATTTTTGTATATACACCTCACAAATGGAAATTGTGATGAACAAGGCATATATCTCATAGAAGAATAAGTGAGATGAGAAAAATACTTTTTACTTTGGAACGAAGAGTGATTTTTGAGAATCATTTGTATTTGTCATAAAATAATATTTTAAACAACTATATCCTATAAAATTAATGGTAGGGGCATTTAAATTATATTTGGGGCATAATTTATGTCCCATTTAACTAAATTCATGTAAAAAGAGTATTTAAAAAACATTAGAAATAAAACATTTTAGTGTGGTTTTACAGAAAATATAAAAGACATTTTAAAGATGAAAAGAATTGTTGTTTTCTTAAAACAAAAAATGAACCAATATAGGTTTTACTGATAAATTGTTTTATTTTATAAAAATTATTATGTCTTAAAAGCGATAATAGAGTGCACTTGAAAATGGGTAAGAATTCGAGAAGTTCCCATTAATCATGCTAATTTTTTGGGAACCCTATCCAAGAGGTATAATCTGGTCTAGATATTTGATTTTGAAACATATAATCATAATTTATAAGAAATATAAAAAAACATTAAATTTCTGTAATGATAGAGAAAATATACACTCATGGAAAAATGGGGCTTTCGTTAGAACACCTTACCACTTTGTAATCTATTGAATCATATTCCCGATAATTAATAATATTGTAAGGATACATTTTATACCATTAAAATAGATATATTCATTATATGATAAATCAATGGGTATTATATATAAACCAAACACATTAAATAGTGGTGAATAAAGAATATCCCACAATAATGGAAGTGAGATGAGAAACCCATTACCTTATGTTTCAATGTGTTCTAAACATGACCATAATTTTTAGTATAAACAAGTTAAATACATTAATGAAATAATTAATGACACTTTATACATTTATTAGAATCACTATAGTTTCATTTTGTTCATTTATGATCTTATTTATGAGTTATAGAGTTTAATTTCATCGTTTCGGTGCATTCATTTCCTTTTTTCCCTGATAAAATCACTTGTTTATAATAATAGAAATAATGTGGAATAGATATAATTATAAATAATTTATTATAAATGATAATAATGAATATATAGAAAAATAAATGGTAATATTATTCATTTCGTTAGATGATGCGAGGATTAATTATTAGATAATACATTACTGATATTCATTTAGATTATTTTAGTTGTTTATGAACATTACGAATAAATATTTTCATATGAATTATTGTGGTGTATATATAATGGTTCCAGACCATTAAATAGATTATAATAAAATAATTATAGTGTATTTTAACCAAAAAATGATATAATGATGAGCCTTGAAGATGAAATTGAAGAATATAAGTTCTTCATCCACGAAGGTTATAAATCAGCACCTACCGTACAATGATTTCCTTTTTTAAAATAATAGAGAGGTAGAATAAGTGATTGATGAGGGTATTACACTAACATGATATCATTAAAGTATATATATGATACTAGATTTATCATGATCATTTTGATATATTAGTTGAATATATTATAATAAAACAAAGAACATGGAAAGTAAAAAAGGAAATGGAAGAGTATTTAATATATGGAATAATCCTCCTTGAGGACCACCTTAAGAAAATGGGTTTTGGTCTTTGGTAATACCAAGAGAACTTGGATGTGTGGAGAGAGTAGGAAAGTGTATTTGTGAAGAATCGATACATTATTAATAGCTTATAAGAGTGAGGAGAAGAGGGGTGGGGTGTTTTTTTAAACTGCATGAGAGGGGTGATTTTTGAATATTTTATTAATTTGTTTATTATTTTTCTCAAGAAAATCAATTATGATTAATATTAAGACTAAATAAATTAAATATATAATTTAATTTTGAACATATTTTTCTTATATTATCTATGACCGAGTTAATATTTTTTATATCTTATAATCTATATAGAATGAAGAGTAATGTATTTTATATTCCCCAAAAATTCAAGTATTTTAGAAAAGTCCCAAAAATTTTCCCTAACCATTTTTTGATGTGTAGAATTGAAAATTGAACTCCATTTAATGAGAATAATTTTCTAAATATTAGAAATTTAATTTTTAATTCAAATCTACATTTAATAAAGAAATACAGAGTTTAAATTTGTAACTCATTTTATAACACATTGAAATATTTACTATGGTCTCATAAGAATATTTGAAAATCATAAAAAATATTAATTTTTTAATAAATGTTATGAAAATGAATTTTATTTTACACAATTTTATTAATTAAAAAGTTGTATTTAAATATTTATGACTTAAAATAATACTGAAACTTAATTAATAATTTTTTAAATATTAATTTACTTAAACTACGATATAATTATATGATACTTCTATTTATAATGTGCCTCAATTTCATTTATAATTTCATGAATGAAGTTACTATTCATTGGGATAATTTACTATTCCTAAGGGTCTTATTAATACTCCTTAGGTGAAGTAATATTTCACAAAAAAAAATGTTTGTCTTATCATACTCAAAAAATATTATTGATCACAACCGTGTATGTCCGTTTTTCAAAATTCAAATCATATAAGCCAAAAAATTATATTCAATTTCTATGTTATAACTATATTATTTTAATAATTATAATAAATAATTTTTTTTCACAAATACTTTGTGTTTTGTGCATTACATTTAAAATTAAATTTATTTTTAAATCCTTGTGGTGTAACATATGATCTAATGATACCACACTACTTCTTTCTCAGAATGTATCAAGATAATTAATTGTTGATGTTTTCATGAAACTCTGTTCTTTTACATAGGTTAATTAAACAATCCTAAATTTATGATTTTTTTTATTTTCATCACATACATAAATGTATGGATAATTATTATAATTTTTGTGGGAAGGTTATATCCCTATAATTCACATGGAAATTTATTATATCAAATGATATGATATGTGAGTGTTTGGGGAGTAAACCCAATAAAATAAGGGAATATGGACTATTAATATTAAAGGCAAAGGGGGAGTCAACCAAATCAACCATCGGATGTTTTCAATAAATTGATTATGGTAATGGAGGTGACCCTTTAAAATGAAATTATTTTATATTTTTATGTTTTTAGATCACACTTATTCCTCATTAGTATGCTTATGTTATGTTTTCAGGGATCATGATTATTGACTGATGTCTGGACACCCATATTAAAAATGTTTTATTTTATGCCTAATAATTTTACAAGGAAGCATGGTTTAGGATCTATATTCTTCTGGGTATGATTTTCTTATATTATTTGTGGGATATTTGTGTATTTAATCATAAATTAATTATCATATAATTCCTAATAATTGCAAATTATAAATTTTTAATAGGGTATTGATGCCCAATAATATACTCAAGGTGATATAAAATAATTAATTCATATGGTATCAGTAGGAAAAATATCATTTCAATAATAGGGATGGGATACAATGTGATAGTAAATATTAATAGGATAATCAATAAAATATTTGGAAGGGAATTAAATTCAATGTTAATATCACAACACATACATAAAATCTATATATAATCCCCAAATGAATCACAAAATATTATATTAAGATAATTAATGGACCATAGAATATCTTAATTCTCCGATATGTCGTTTACAAAAAAGGCCATGTTATATTCCCCAATAGAAAACATTATGTTGTAAACAAAAACTAATATGAGATTTAAATGCATAACCCAATTTTAAGAGTCATTTCATTCTATCATAACATAGTCACTAGAGTATTGGTTATTTCCACCACATCTCTTATTTCTATGAAGACAGGCACCATTGGAATTCAACTGATCCCTGAACCTAGGTGTTTCCTAGAAAAACCAACAACCATGGAAAATTTTAATTCCCCAAACATTATATATGGATTTTTATAGATATAAATTATTGGTAAAAGGAGAGAAATTAAATTTTATCAATAAATATGGATCTTTAAGAAGATACATCTTCTGAAAACATATCGAGCCAAAAATAATTGAGTATTATGTTGATGGGTAACATTACAATTTCCCTAAATACTTGAACAACCAACTAAAATATTTTATAGTAAACTCTATAAACAATAGAATCATATACCAAGAGTTAGAAATGATAATGGGAAACACATTTCTTATTCTCTTGTTTACTGAAAAGTCATAGCATTGAAGTTTTAAACATAAGTTAATTTGGTACATTTAATTAATAAATACTATAATGATGTTATTTATATTCTCTATCTACCCCTATTTTAATTATATTTGGATACTTACCGTGTCACGAACCGACCCAACGGGGCTTGAGCCGCGACACCCCAAGCCCGCCTCCAATAGGCCAGGGGCTAGAGACCAGCGCCGAGTAGGCTATCACACACATGGGAGGCATTAGCCTAAGGTACATGTACACACGCACCCACAACACCTCCATGCAACAGTGCAGTGATATAGAAACTGAAAAGTAAATGCATGCATACACTATCCCACAACCAGAGAGCAACAGCAATAGTACAAGGGAAAAATAGGGCCCACCAAAAGAAAACTTCAAAGCGCGTCCAACCTGCTCTGAAGAAGGGGGAATGCTGCCACAAACACCCGCCGGAAAGCTCCCTCGGCACAGCTCCGGTAAACACCCCGGTCAACTCGCTCACTAAGCTCCGCCTGCTCCGGGTCCTCCTGGGACTCCGTCAAAAGGCCTGTGGTCTACACAAGACACAAACATGTGCGGGCAAAGCCCGTGCAGGGGTGAGTATAAACATACTCAGTAGGAACCCCAAAAACCCAAAACCCCAGGGAGCAACTGAAAGGAAACAGTCTGCTCAACCCATCCATAGGGAACACAGACGAGAGAGAAACTCCATATCATGACCATCCTCGGCTAAACACAACAAGTCAGCTCATCTCAACTCAGGTGTATGCCCATACATACACCTTTAACAATCCAGATATACTCAGCTCACGCCACAAAGCCACAAGAGGTACCGACCTCATCACCAGCAACTGTCCCCAAGCAGGAGAGTACACCGCACGAACACTGTCATACCAGATGACACTCATCTGAGATATACACTCCATCAGGTTCCAAACAAACGTCTCAGATGCTCACCCGGGAGTCCACGCTCGTTGGATAACATCACTGAGGAAACATCGCTGAAACGCCATAACCACCAAACTCCTCGGATAGGGGATCGCTGCTAGGGTCCGCTAGGGGATAACAAGACCCACTCCGGTATACGTAGCTCACAGATAAGGGATCACTGCCAGGGTCCCCTGGGGGATACCACGAACCGATCTGGAATACGTAGTTCTCACAGATAGGGGATCACACCCAGGATCCGCTGGGGGATACCACAACCCGATCGGCACTCGACAGAAGCTTCACACTCAGATAGAGGATCATCGTCCACATAAAGATGGTCACGACGATACCGGAACCCTATCTGGTATAACTCGCGATGTAGGGGATCGAACTGACGATGCCGCAACCCTACCGAAACCACGCGCTGAGTAGGGGATCGCATAACCAACGATACCGTAACCCTACTATAAACCACATGCTGAGTAGGGGATCGTATACCCGACGATGCCACAAACCTAATGAGCACGGACCACCGCATAGGGGATCATATTTTGGATGATGCCAAAAAACCTACGGGGTTAACCTGCTAGATAGGGGATTGCCGCCCGTAAATAAGCGGTCACAGCAATACCAAGAACCCGATCTAGGGTAAAGATGCTAGAGGATCCACACCGGGCCCACCAGAGGGATACCACAACTCTAATAGTTTAAACATCCCATCGAGAGGATCACAAATCCATACGAAGGTTGTGATGCCACACGATCCCTTGTAGGAACGAACCAAGGGAGAACCCTCAAACATTGCTGGTCCAAATGTCGCTAACCCGAGCGACCCGCCACAACGTCACACTACGCACCTCTGAAGACAAAACCGAGGCAACTATCACGTTCCATACGAAAAAACACGCGGGATAGGCTGTTTACTCGCCCGAAATGGAGCACAGGTGAAAAAGGCACTATTCACCGTAGCTAGCTCGCGCGGGGCCCACACAATGATCTCGAAACCCATCGAACGGATCACACCACGACGATCCCCTCAAAAAAACAAGCAGAATCGACTACTCGCTCGTCCAAAACTGGCACCAGGTGAAAAAGGTACTATTCACCGAAGGCCAGCTCGGGTGGGGCCCACGCCTGGATTCCGAAACACATCGAACGGATCACACCATTGCGATCCCCTTGGAAAAACACTCAGGATCGACTATTCATCCGCCAAAATCGGACTCCTGGTGCAAAAGCTGTGTTTCTCCGCAAACGCCAAAACCCGGCCTCGTGGGGCCCGCACCCCATTCACAGTCCCAACACACGGAAACCATCTCAATTAGTCCGTCGTACCAGCAGGGTCTCAACGCCACTGACGGCACGTCAATCGGA